>CM046874.1:433660408-438660408 GCA_025667525.1 Glebionis coronaria
GTAAAACTCATATATCTAACTGTATATTTAAAAATCCAATCCTTTTTACCAAGTGTTCATAAGGTTACTTACTGTTTTATACAGCCTATAAATTTAATCAAGATTTTAACATCTTTACATGTTGATTTTAATCTTTTTAACCAAATCTATTAACACAAAATTCCCACATAATATTTTGATCATCATTCATCATCATATACATATACATTTATAAAGAAAATACATAATTACATTTACAAAATAACAAGATGATAGGAAGAAACAATCTCTATACCACCAAAGTGATGAAAAGGTTGAGATTTTGGATGAACAAGGCTTGGTTCTTGTCACCAAATATTTAATCTTGGCAAGATCACTTTGAGAAACCTCAAAGTAGATGAACATACTCTTGAAATCAGCCCTTGAACCTCATGAATACTCCTTTTCATAGGTTATAATCACCTTCAATCTTCATCTTTTCAACTAGGCTTCAACATATGTTGATGATAGCCTTTGTTTATGGCTAGATTTTTGATAGTGGTGGTCTTATGGTGATTATGGGACGGCAATAAGGGAGAGAAGGAGATAGATTTGTGAGTTG
This sequence comes from Glebionis coronaria, assembly GCA_025667525.1. NCBI lineage: Eukaryota > Viridiplantae > Streptophyta > Magnoliopsida > Asterales > Asteraceae > Glebionis > Glebionis coronaria. The sequence continues at coordinate 433,660,989 of CM046874.1, forward strand.
TTTTTGGTTTGCATGTGTGAGTAAATGGTATAGTTAGCTAGTTGTAATGGTTAAGTGGTTTTGCATAGCACTAAGGACATGCGTCCTTAGTGAGTATGTTTAGTTGACACATCTTTGATGTGTTGGCTAAGCCTTGGCCGCCCATAGTGGGGGTGAGGCAAGTGTAAACTTGTCTCATCTCCATTAATTTACGGGTACTCCTCGATTATAGTTTCCTTGATTTACGTGCCCTCGGGTCGTTTTACGAAAAACGTTTTAATAAATTATGAATCTACGGCACAAAACCAATCCAATAAAAATTGTCTCATCGAAAATGGAGTTCACAAACGTAAATACGTAAACCTAGGGTTTCCGGTTTAGTCGTAAGGACGTTAAATTATGCACGTAAATCCTAATATCTTCTCGTATATTTGTGATTTTATGAACCAACACAAATTAAAATTCCAAAATAATATTCGAGAAAAAATTTATTTCCTGAAATGTCGGACTGTCAAAAAAATGGTGTATGTAAACGTAAGCACGTAACGTAGAGTCCTTCGGTTTAGACGTATCCGATGCTACTTTAAGATGTAAACCCATATTTCTTCCCAAAAAAGAGTGAGTTCTTAATATAACATTAAAATAATGATTTTAAATAATACTTGAGAATAAAATATGACCTCAAATTGACGGATTGTCACAGCAATTACCCCTAAAGAGTATCTTTGTCCTCAAAGATCGGTTTATCTTACTACTCGCTTCTTATAGAGTTAGAGACACGTGGGTACTTCTTCCATATTCGGTATTTTCTCACAAGTGTAATTCATTACAATACGCAAGTTTCATCAAACATAACAATGGGAATACGATCAGGCTTAAGTTGACTTACTTTCTCTATCCATCATGTCCACGGGTTTTTGATGAATGCAACTTTCGCCGATCCAAACTTCATTAGGAAGTAATCACATTTTCACTTGATAGACATTTTATCAAGTTCGTTATACGAAACATAATTCATGCAACCCTTGAAGTCCTCGGGTAGATCCAGCTTATATGCCTTTCAAACCAACTTTTTACATTATCTCAATGGTCCCATACAACAGGGACTTAGTTTCCCACGATCTTTTAGATCATCAATTCACCTTTCCATGGTGAAAATTCTTGGCATAATTTCGCTACCCATCATGTACTTCAAGATTTCCATCTCACAATGGGTTTATTTTGTAGGGTTATGTTTGTTATCATAGGCAAGTTAAACCTAAAAGACATGTCCAACTCACAATGGGTGTATGTCAAGGATCTTCATCCCAACTCCCACCTACATGTGCTCTTATATTTAGATCCTCACAAGATTCGATCTCGATCCTAATACGATAATTATCAATGATAATCCTTCCAAAGGAAAGCGATTATCCCGTTCATTACCAAAGGTCAATTATTCAAACATAAAACAAGACTTCTAGTGTTTGTATCGTTACTTTACCCTGTCCCTTCAACTGGGGTGGTAAATAGTACTCTCACCAAGATTCGTTCCCAATGACTTCTGAGGAAATCTCTAGAAGTTTGATGCTAAGCGAGGATCTTGATAGAGATGATCGATACAGGCACACCATACTTACACAACTTCTTTCAAATTCAAAAGATTCAACTTCGTCATCGAGAATCTATCATTAACTGGAATGATATTTGCAGATTTGGTCAGTCTTTCAATGATGACCCAAATCGAATCAAATGCAGATGATGACCTTGGAAGATTTATCATAAGAATCCATGGTGGTTCTATCTCAATTCCAAAAAAGATTTATAAGCTATAGAAGCAATCCTCGTGGATTTTGGTGTTCAGCCTTGACCTTTGCAAGAGTTAGATGTTTACTAATATATGAGGCGATGTGTGTCTTCATAATTTTCCATCAGTACAACTTCTTCAGATAAAGATACATTTTATCAGAAATAGCATGAATAGAATACTTAAACTTATGAGATTCCAACATGACTAAATATCGAAATCCTCCATACTTAGGCAACCACAAGCGACCTTTTAAATATTTAAAGCCATCAGCTCTCATTTCTAATGGTTTTCATTAGCCGTGAAACTCTTTATTATCTATATTATCCTTCTTACAAGCATCAGCTATTTTTAAGTTGTTCGGGCAAATTATTTTGTACAGTCATTACTAAGGAACACATCCTAGTTGATTCTTTATCTTATTTACATAATGTGTCAGCAACTACATTCACCATCCTCGATGGAATAAATATTATGACCGTATTTATTCAAAAATTATTTTTCTATTTTTTTCTAAGTTTTAGTTTCGTCTCAACTATTATCTTTATTAGTTTTGCTCAATCCGACGATTAAAGCGCCGATAAATATTACAAGTAATTAAATAATAAATATTTGATTTTTATGAAACGTAAACGTAAAAGTTTTTAAATTTCTCAGTTCGTCCAATTATAGAAAAATGTTCAAAATAAATTTGAATTTAATTAACACGATTTTTTTGTTGATTTATCAAAAATAATGAATAAGATCCGTAAATGTTCGAAAAATCTTTGTTTATACTTTGGTCAAAATTTTCTTTGTTGAAAAGAAAAGATTGTTGTTTCAAATTCCAAGTCATGGTTTAAATGGTTTCCTCAATACCTCTTAGGTTGTCTTGAGGTATACACAAATATCTATTCCTGAGGGAGTTTAATTAAATGATCTGGGTATGAGGGAATAATTTCATAATAATCTTTTGATAAATATTTGTCAAAACATTTTTACACTTTCTTTTTGGTATAACCCAAAGCCTTAAATGGCTCTAATCTTTGAAGAGTCAATACAGATTCCATTACCATTAATCACATGGTAAAATAATGTAAATGATTAAGCCTTAAATCACATGTTAAATACTAAAGGTACAAGTTTTCATTGCTCGGCCAACTCATGGCAGTCTACAAATGATTACTAACTCCTTCTTATTCTGAGAAACAAGCAGATGGTCCTTAATGATCACTAGCATGAATTTATCAAATTACAGCCTACACATGTGATTCCCCAAATTTATGAATGCTACATGCGCATTGGTCAATCCAAACGACATAACATGAAACTCATAATATTCATTACGAGTTATGGGTGTAGTGATTGGAATAGATAATCTTTTTCGTGGACGCAAAGTCGATGATAACCATGCCGTGGATCAAATTTCTGAATATACGCTAGAACCTTGTAAATGATCAAACACATCTTTCACCTTGGGAAATGGATATAAATTTCGATCGTCAATTTACTTAGTTGACGGTAATCAATAAATATAAGGAATGATAACACCATAGCTCTTTATGATGACGAGCTCGGTAAAATAAAAGCTTTTTCTGACAACTCTCTTAGTTGTACGGTAATTCTTTTAATTCAGATGGTGCTGACGTACAGTGCACACGCCACAGGTGCAACACCGGGAATATAATCAATACCAAATTCAAGTTGCCTTAATGGCGAAAGTCTAGGTAATTCACCAGCAAATACCTCCTAAAGTTTCAAATAACAAGAACATCTTTTAATAAATTTATTTTAAGTTCTTTCTAGATTACAAGATCTATGAGTAGTTCATAACCATTCATGGTATAATTTCAAGCCTAAATGTAGGATATGGTCATCCATCAGGAATTATTTAGATCACCCTTGATAATTGACATCTTATCTTTTTAGGGGAATTTGACTCGAGTTCCCATCAATTTAGACAATGACATCATGTCATAATCAACTAATCCATTCTAATGGCACTACCAACTTTTTTATTGTCGTTGATAAGATGTGAACTTCTCAAAAGACTATAATAACTCATAATCCTTCACAAATTCAAGGATATCTGGAGACAATACTAACATTAAAAGAGTAAGATCAACGCATAATTTACGCGAGAGAAATTCAAATCAGATACAGACGAAAACATTAATGAATATTAATATATCCCATGTTTTCATGAATTGAGTACATATTCGAAAGCACCTCGGATCGTTACCCATTTCATTTAAATGAAATCTAATAAAAAGAAATGATAGGGACGTCGATGCGCTGAGTCGGGTATCAATACTCGGTAATTAGATACTTTTCTAAAGAATCTCACCACCAGAGAATTGGACAAGAAGGGGATATCATTTGTCAATTAAGACAATATCCATAGATTAGTAAATCCGATTCAGAAGAATAAATGGTACGGGTACATATGTAGGTGCGCCTAACAATCTGTCCCTATTTTGCACTTCTTTCAGATCTCGTAAAAATTCAATCTTTCACAATTACAAAAATGTAATGTTTATTAATAACTTTTATGATGACTACTAATCAGCCTTGCATGGTCCCTCCCAAATTGTACGTAGGCGCGCAACTATATACAATTTTAGGATTAACGATGCAATACTCAGTTCGTCAAAACTTTGTCATCATGTTTAAAAATAAAAATATTTTCATACTTAATTCTGAAATAAGAGACAAATGAATTTACAGAGATGTTCTTCGTTATGGAAGCAATTAAATTTTCCAAAGTGTTTAATAAACAACGTTATTTCGATAACGATTACTCATAAATCTCACTTTGAATAATCCATATGGTGACGAAAATTCAATTTTTATCAAGGGATATTGTTTTAACTTTATAAAAATAATGAGTGATCTGCAAAAGAGTGATGAAAAGTTATTCACCAAGAACTAACTACAATATGATAGGAAATGAGTTTAGTCAAATAATCACGAGGTTCATGACCTCGATGGCAGTCAGGAATACAAAGAGAAGAATCTACAACGCAACTCAAACCAAGATGAGTGCTTGCTCAATGGTTGCATCACTAATGCGAACATTTTAGGATGAAGCAATAAAAGATAGATATCATCGATACATGTAGAATTTAGCAATAAAAGATAGTCTTTTCATTAATCACAAACAAGTCGAAAATTGTACCGTCACACATTACATGTCACCTTGTCATACAATTCCAAGGACTCATCCTACCAACTGATATCTCAGTTAAGTTAGGGATTTTAAAAGATACCCCAAGGAATACTAATCTATATGAGTCATTAGGTGTTCCACCTGTCCCGGAAGATCCATCGGTCCGAATTCAGAAGAAGATCTCTTCAATTTATTTCTTGGACACTGGGCATCCTCGTCATTGGACAATGGCCTAGGAACAACCCTTAGCACGAACCAACAATCATTTAAAACCATATAATTCAATCATAGAACTTAACAAGTTTCAATCAATCTTATACTCAATGCGACATCTTACCTCATTTTCCAATACTTTTAACCTTATTCTTAGACCTTGAAAGGGCAATAAAAGCTCGATATGAACAACACCTAATTTCCAATCCTATAGCTCTTACAACAATAGTTATCAAATGAGTCACTAGTATGAAATGACTCACACATTCAATTAGACCTCTCAGAAAGGTACTAGTGGCATGAGGCTTTTGGGTAATGGTTCCAATGACAGCCTCAAGTGCAACATTCACCCTTTCGATTTCAAATTTAAGAATTGGGTGACACCAAATCAGATGACACATTTCTAGGTGGTAAGGTTTTGTCAAACTCCGCTCTATAAGGAAAGATCGTCATGACATCGATATCATATTTAATCTTGCCAATTCTTCTTTAATATCATAATAAACTAATACCAACATTTCAACGAATATCAATCATTTTATTGGGATCATAAATGTCTACAACTTGGTTTAGATCTGGAATAGCTAGAATTCCTACGGGAATAGCTTCGATTGATTTCCTAGGGGAGTTAGGGTTTCTTGTGACAATCTACGTCGTATAAATACCTCGTATATATATATATATATATATATATAATCCAAGTTATATATATATATATATATATATATATATATATATATATATATATATATATATATATATATATATATATATATATATATATATATATATTTATATATATATATTAATTAAAATAACACTTCTTAGTCTGGCCTTATCAGTAACTCGAGAATTCTTCTGCACCGTTATAGTCAAAAAAATTTTAAACATTTTACTCAAAATATTTACTAAAAATATTTAAGGTTAAAAGATTTTGAAATGTTTTATTCAAAACCTTGGTTTTAAAAATCTTTCGTTCTCTATAACGATAGCTCTAGTACCAAACTGTAACACCCCCAAATATTCATACGTTAGTTCAGCGGAAGAGTCGTTGGTGTTACGGGATAACACATTACTCAAATCATAGACAACGCTTAAAAATCGCGTCGTTTAATAACAAATCATTTTCCATTCATGAATATTAAATTTACAAAGGTCCTCAGGTCATAATATATCATACAAATTTACAAAATGTTTGAATGGAAAATTTATTTGAATGCGGTCCATAAATTCTTGTCGTCTTCCCGAGAATTACCTTCAAGTACCTAAGATAAAACATGTTAAAAAGTCAGCGAAAACGCCGAGTGAATTCATAGAGTTTGATAAAAACCATTTATATATCACCAATATATAATTATTACCGAAAATCATTTTGTACAAATCCTTGTCGTAGGCTATAAAATAGGCCAAAGACATTTTATACAAATATTTGTCGTAAATCATACTATAGGCTTTTGGCTTCAAAACCATTATACGAACCATTGTCACAAAAACATCATACAATACATTTTATAATGTTGTATAGAGTTAAATAAAAACCGTTATATGAAAATGGTTATGTAAAACCAAAACACGAACATAATATCCGTAATAAGACCCTGTATTGCTAGTCAGGCAATATATTATAATTCAATGCGTATATCAGTATTTTCGTTATTGGATTATTATAAGCCGCATGACATTGCTACCTTACTATAACAAACAACGGTTACCTAACCTGTAATTCCTTTGCCCATCTAAAACAGCGTGTCGTCACAATAATCACGCTTATATAAATCTTCTCATACATAAATTCGCTTACCAATCAATGTGGCACGACGGGGATCAACCGTCAAGGCGTGAACTGGGGTGATCTTCCCCAAATAGTACTATTATATGCATAAGCGTCTACCAAATCCCGGTAGTTCACAATTCATGCTAATGGGACTTTTAGTGACATAACCTAACTAATAATAATCCATTTCATTTCATTCATCGGGTCATATAACCATTCTTCGGGTCATATAATCATTCGAGTCCATATCAATAAGCAAACAATCGGGACAACTGGTGTCCTATTTTTATAAAAACTAACATGTTATCTCCCTCGCTGGTTTATAAAACATTTCATAAAACATTTAAAAGAGTGCGAGGCTATGAACTCACATTGATTGGGAAAGGCGGGTTATCGGCGATTTGGATGTACGGTACGTGCTTCAATCACGAAAACCTAGACAAATAATACTCGGTCTTAGACTCTTGTCCAATGACTTTAAAAAAATAATGGTCATGAATATATGATGATATCATAAGTATGATGATGATCAAGTGGGATTTTATCTCTTCATGCAACACTATGGTTGTTATGTGTTAGTCAATTTAGACTAGTTATACTAGTTTTTACAGATTTGCATATTAAGGCCCAATAAACCCATTAAAAGTTCAATTCATTATATTAGCCCATTTATACTTTTAATACCAGACCCATACTCATATGTTGGGCCCAAGTGGGTTAAGCCCATGAGTAAGTCAATTAGTGTTTAGCCAAACTAGTTGGGTTAATAGTCCAATAAGGGTACTTTGGCCCGTTAAGGTCCATAAGTTATAAAACTCGGGTTTATCGGTTTTTACTTGTCAAATGTACTTACATAAAGCTCGGGTCCGACCGTCTATGTTTTATTTGGCGAAAACGTTAATCTTTCGGTTTTAGCCGAAAAGACGTAAAACTTATATATAGTTTTATAACTTTAGAAAACATTTAAGTCTTTACTTTTATAAAAATGCCAAGTTTATTTATCATAGTATATAACTCATTTTTATACTACTTATTATTAGTTAGTGGGTTTTACATATTTATTTTATAATAATATTTCTTAAGTGCTCATTTTATATTATATACTTTTATTTACAAATCTGATTATCAAAGTCACTTCTACCATTTTTGCCATGTCTTGAGTTCTACAAGGAGATAGAAGCCCAAATTTGGGCAGAACAAACTAAATGATATGTGCTACAAATAACTCCTGTTTAGCTACTGCTCAGTCATCATCTAAGTATTCCTAATAATTCTTCTAAAACAGACTATACAGATTTGTACCTTAATAGTATTTTGATCATATCTTGCTCATTTTAATGATTCCATTGATTCGCCAACTCTCCACATATGTAAAAATCATATATCTAACCGTATATTCAATAATCTAAGCCTTTTTACCAAGTGTTCATATGGTTACTTACTGTTTTATATAGCCTATTAATTTAATCAAGATTTTAACATCTTTACATGTTGATTTTAATATTTTTAATCAAATCTATTAACACAAATTCCCCACGTAATATTTTGATCATCATTCATCATCATATACATGTACATTTATAAAGGAAATACATAACTACTTTTACAAATTAACAAGATAATAGGAAGAAACAATCTCTATACCACCAAACTGATGAAAAGGTTGAGATTTTGGATGAACAAGGCTTGGTTCTTGTCACCAAATGTTTAATCTTGGCAAGATCACTTTGAGAAACCTCCAAGTAGATGAACATACTCTTGAAATCGGCCCTTGAACCTCATGAAAACTCTTTTTCATAGGTTATAGTCACCTCCAATCTTCATATTTTCAACTAGGCTTCAACATATGTTGATGATAGCCTTTGTTTATGGCTATATTTCTGATAGTGTGGTGTTATGGTGATTATGGGACGGCAAGAAGGGAGAGAAGGAGAGAGATTTGTGAGTTGTTTTTGGATGTGTGAGTAAATGGTATAGTTAGCTAGTTGTAATGGTTAAGTGGTTTTACATAGCACTAAGGACATGTGTCCTTAGTGTGTATGTTTAGTTGACACATCTTTGGTGTGTTGGCTAAGCCTTTGCCGCCCATAGTGAGGGTGAGGCAAGTGTAAACTTGTATCATCTCCACTAATTTACGGGTACTCCTCGATTCTAGTTTCCTCGATTTACGTGCCCTCGGGTCGTTTTACGAAAAAACGTTTTTATAAATTATGAATCTACGGAACAAAACGAATCTAATAAAAATTGTCTCATCAAAGCGGATATCAAAAACATAATTACGTAAATCTAGGGTTTCCGGTTTAGTCGTAAAGGACTTTAAATTATGCACGTAAGTCCTAATCTCTTCTCGTAAATTTGTGAGTTTATGAACCAACACAAATTAAAATTCCAAATAATATTCGAGAATAAATTTATTTCCTGAAATGTCGGACTGTCACAAAAACGCTGTATGTAAACGTAAGCACGTAACGTAGAGTTCTCCGGTTTAGACGTAGTCGATGCTACTTTAAGATGTAAACCCAAATTTCTTCCCAAAAATGAGTGAGTTCATAATATAACATTAAAATAATGATTTTAAATAATACTTGAGAATAAAATATGACCTCAAATTGACGGATTGTCACAAATATCATATATATTTGTTTGGTTTCTTTGTGATTAAACCCTCTTGAACAATTTGGTTTTCACCAAAGTTCTAAAGTCAATCGAAGGTGTTCACTACACATGATCGTTTCATTCTTTTGAGGCTTCTTTAATTAAGAGTTTGATTCGAGGAGAGATTTTGGTAGATTGTTGTCTACAAATACACACAAAATAAAAAAAATTAAAAACAATAAAAAACACAAAAAAATTGAATATTCACTAAACACCCAAAAGAATCTTCTTTGCTCACCTCTACGTTCTACGTCACGTTTATGCAAACTCGTAATCAAGAAAAACGAGCTCGCAAACGTCGTCAAAACCAAGGAAATTTGATTGAAGAAGAAACTCCAGTTGTCGAACTCGTTGTAGAACCAATAGTCACTATGGCTAATCGTACTATGATGGAGTACCTTCAAGCACCCACCGAGGGTTTTGGAGAAACTATTGTGATTCCCGCCATCCTTCCGGAGAATTTCGAGATTAAGACGGGTTAAATGTCGATGCTACAAGCAAACAAGTTTCGAGGTCATGAAAAAGACAACCCGCATTATCACATACGCAATTTCAATCGTCTCACCGCAACAAGCAAGTTTAAGGATGTTTCGCATGACGCCATTAAGATGATGTTGTTTCCATACACGTTGGATGGACCCGCAAAAATTTGGCTCGAGAAAGAACCGCCAAATTTGCTTTTAACATGGGGTGATATCGCTTCTAAGTTTGTGAACCAATTTTTACCACCATCTAAGACAACACATTTAAAAAAATGAGATTTCAAGGTTTACACAACGTAATAATGAAAGTTTTTCAATGTCATGGTAACGATTTAAGGAAATGTTACATGAATTTCCTCACCATGATTTTTCGGAATTGCATCAAATTGATACTTTTTATAATGGGCTTAACGATCATGAACGAGATTATTTGAATGCCGCCGCGGGTGGTAATTTTTTGTGCAAAACGACCGATGAGGCTTTAAATATTATCGAGAATAGATCTAAGGTTTATAACCCTCGCAACACACCGAGTGTTGCTAATATGGGTTCATGTCATCGTCATAGTCTCGTAACATGAATGCCTTACATGATGAAGCAAATGAGGAAAATCGGTTTTTCGATAGATTTTCGACGCTTATGACACATTGGAAAGCACAAGATGCTTTGACTTCTGCATCGGTTAAAGCGGTTGAAAAGAGTTGTATATCTTGTGGTGGAGCTCATGATTTTTCCGAGTGTATTACCGCCGGTGGTAACACTTTGAGTGCTTACATAGCAACGGGAACTTACAACCTAAACGGCTAAGGTTCCCGCCCAAATTAAGCTCCCCAAAATCAAAATGTTAACAACTATCAAAACAACAATCAAAATGGTGGTTATCAAGGCAATCAATGTAACTACAACAAGGGTAATTACCAAATTGGAATGGGCAAGTTCAAAATCAAAACCAAAACCGTGATTTTCAAAACACTACACAAGGTTTTCAAAATGCTCACACTAAAAATCTTAGAAGTTTTGGATTATGCAAAATCAAACGATGCTAAGTTTGATAACATGCAACGTGAGATGATTAACTTAAGATCCGAGTTGTAAAACAAGCTTAAAAACAAACTTGCTAATGAATTGAAAACTCATGCTAATAAAACGGAAGGAAACGTTTAACGTCTTCAACAAAATCAACAAAAGTTGGAACAAGGTCAACATGAGATTAAGTAAGAGTTGTTAAAAGCGGATATAAGGAAATCAAAATTTGAAGATCGAATGGCTAAAGTGTTTGAAGCAATCATGTGGAAACCCTCTTCCTCGGGTGGTATTCCTAGTGATACCATTGCAAACACGAAAGGATAAATGAAGGTTATTACTACTCGTAGTGGTAAAACTTTCAAGGAACCAATCTCTCGTCCTAGTACTTCTAAGGAGAAGGAAATTGAGAAAGAGCCCGAGGTGATGGTCGAAAAGGAGCATATCACAAGCCCACGAAGTACCGCTCATACCACACCTACGGTTGAACCAATACCAATTATGGAACCCGAGATTCCAAGGCCGTTGCCTATGCGCCAACCCACACCACCCTTACCTTACCTTTCGAGACGAAACAAAGAGAAAATGCAAGAACGTAACAAACAACAAATTGAGCTTTTTATAAAAATGTTTCAACAGGTGCATTTTAATGTGAGTTTAGCCGACGCGTTGTTATACATGCCTTGTTTCGCTTCCACTTTCAAAGGTATGATGAATGATATGGAGAAGCTTTCAAAGCTATCTAATTGTTCCTCAGTTTATCTTAATCGAATAACAGAAAAAGTTGGTACCCCCGGGAAGTTTCTCATTCCTTGAGATATACAAGATGTGAAAGAATGCCTCGCCTTGGCCGATCTTGGTGCGAGCATTAATTTGATGCCATTTTCAATTTGGAAATCGCAATCGCTTCCGGCTCTTACTCCTTCGAACATGTCTATCGAGACGGCCGATCATTCTACGATTTTAGCATGTGGAGTAGCCGAGGATGTTTTCGTGAAATTGGGGAAGTTCTACTATCCCGTTGATTTTATAGTAGTTGACATCCCCGCGGATCCTCAAGTTCCTCTAATTTTAGGTCGTCCATTTTTAGACACCTCGAGATCGCTTATCGGCGTTCATGCTAGAACTATTACTTTAAGATTCAACGAAGAGGAACTTGTTATAAACGCTACTCAAAATTCGACACCTTCTCATGTTTATGCAATCGCTACCATCAACCATATTGACTTAGTCGATGTGGTTTGTGGTGAGTTTTCATAAGAAGTGTTAGGTTTTTCCAATAGTTCGTCAAGTGGCAATCCCACTATTTTGGATTCGATTCTTGCTAATTCTACACCAAATCTCACTCCATTCCAAGGAGGCAATTTTACTTCAAATGAAATCGACAATGAAGATGAGGTGATTATTGGTAATGATACTCTCATTCCACCATTTCATCCGCCGATGGAAGTTATGAGTGTTGAACAAAAATCTTCAATCGAGGAACCGCCAATCCTTGAATTGAAAGATCTTCCATCTCACCTCGAATACGCATTCTTGGAAGGTGATGACAAGTTGCCGGTTATTATTGCAAAAGATCTTGCTAATTATGAAAAAATCGCACTTTTGAAAGTTCTTAAAGCTCATAAAGGGGAAATTGCGTGGAAAATTTCCGACATTAAGGGTTGATATGTGTGAAAAAACCCATCTTTTTACCACTTAATTACAATAATAACTGAGCCAAAACGTGTATTTTATGTCATTTATGTAGGAATTATGCATGGTTTGTGTTTTTGTTGTGATTTAGGACGAAAAGGTGAAAGTGGAGAAAACACGGGCATTCATGGGCTTTTATCGAAGAAAAAGACGAAAGACGAAGTCTAAAGATCAAGAGTGCAAAAAGAACGGAAGTCCAAGACCAATTCTGATGATTTATCGAAAAAAAAGTCAAAAGACGGAAGTTTACCAAAAGCCGAAGAACGCAAGTCTAATTTGTTGAAGAATTACAAGACGAGTTCAAAGATATACCGAGCCAAAGTCATTAAAGTCCAAGATTTAAGAAGATTAAAGAAAGCAAGGACCTAAGGACGCAATTAAGGAAAAGAAGAAAGAGGGAGGAAGCTTCCTAAGCTCCTCCCTAATCTCCCTATATATTTCCATTTCATTTTCATTTTGTAGTGGTTGGGTGGTTTGACAAACCACCACTTCCACCATTTTCATACCTTGCAATTTAATTTCCCGCACTTTAATTTCTTGTATTTCACTCTTTAATTCAAGTAAATTTTATTGAATCTTTACTTTATTGTTAATCTCATTCTACCTTTCTTGTTTGATTTCTTCTTCATCTTTATTGTTCATGTTTTTGATTTTTATGGTTTTGATTAAGTGGGTTTTGATTATTTTGGTTATGATTGTTGGTGTTATTGATTTGGTTTGATTGGTTATTGTTAGTAGATCATTTGTGGTTGTTTTGGATTAATCTTTTGGTTAATATTAATTAGTTTTGATTAAATTCGTGCTTGGTTTTCATCTCCTGTACTTCATTCGCGCTACTGTTAATTTTGCCCAAAAAACGTTCTGAACCAAATCTGTTTTTCAAAGTTCCGAATGAAGTAAGTTTTAAATGTTCCGAATCAATATTTTTTTTAAGTTCCGAATCAAATATTTTAAATGTTCCGAACCAGATTTTATTTAAAAGTTCCGATCCAGATTTTTGCTAAAAGTTCCGAACCAACTTTATCAAAAAGTTCCGAACCAGATGTTAGCTAAAAGTTCCGAACCAGATGTTAGCTAAAAGTTCCGAACCAAATCATTTTAAAGTTCCGAACCGGATGTTGCTAAAAGTTCCGAACAGAAATCTTCCGAACAAAAACAAATGTACCGAACAAAAGAAATTCTTCCGAACCAAAATAAATGTTCCGAACAAAAGAAATTCTTCCGAACCAAAAGTATATAACTTTCACATGCATGCTTGGCAGCTTAGCCATTTTGGCTCCAAAACAAGCAGCTAGGCTGGCTGCTTCCAGCAGCTAGCCTGCTAGCTTGTTTATTTAATAGTATTGTTCCGTAATTGTTTAGTTTTATCTGAAAGTTGTTCCGATTTTAATTTTGAAAGTTACGTATTTTTAGTTGAATTTTTCGTCGATTTTTACTATTAATATTTTTTCGTAAAGTTTAAGTTTTATCTTTTATTTAGTACCCGCTTTAGGTTTTGCCTCGTTTAGCTTTAAAGTACAATTTTAGTTTTATTCTCTCCTTTTTCATTTAGTAAACTTTATTTTCGAGTCGATATTAATTTCGTCTTTTAGTTTTATTTTTATTAATTGTTTCGCTTTAAATTTCATTTTATTATTTGTTTTAATATTCGTTTTAATATCGTTTTAATTTTTAGTTTTTAATATTCACCTTGTTTTACTTTTATTATTTGTACTTGTCTTTAGTTTGTTTTTAAATACTTTTCTCATTTACTTTTTAATTAGTTTTAGATAATCAACTTCCCTTTTTCTTAACCAAAAACAACTGAGTCGCACTTTGAACCAAAAATCAATTCGAGAAGATACCGAGAAAACGAACTTTCATCTAGCAAAATATTTAAATTAAAATGGCGCCGCTGCCGGCTCTTTTCGTGAAGATTAACAGTTTTTTGTGAGAGACGCGTTGCCTTTTGGGATCCGTTCACTTGGGAACGTTATTTTTTGTGTGTCCAAAATTTTCAAAAACTCCAAAAACATTTGAAAAATCATAAAAAACATTTCTTTTTCAAAAGTTTTGCACCAAAAATATTCTTCTTGTTTATCTATTTTTCTTCATGGATTCTTATGTCCATTGCGTCGGTTGTGGGAGACGATTATACGGGAACGACTCTTGTCAATGGTGTACATGTGAACGGTGCGGAAACGATATCGACAACACACAATTCGGATTTTGTCCCTTGTGCAACTCAACTAATTCGTCCTTTTTGAATCCACCTCATGTTCCCCCGTGCATCTATTGTGGAAGCGATTCTCATTGGCATGTTTCGTGCCCGGTTCAATACCCGTATGGTCACGGGCAAGAACCAGGGTACAATTATGACATTGATAATAGCTATCCACAAGACGCACCCAGTCTTTCTCCTTACCCGTTTTGCAACAACTGTGGGGGCCCTCATGATACCTCTTATTGTCAACCAATGAATTATTATGAGCAAAATCCGTGTGCTCAATTTTCTTCACCGATGGATTATTATGAACCAAACTCGTGTTCTAATTCTTCCCAACCGATGAACTACTATGAGCCACAACCATGCTATAATTCAGGTTTTCAACATTTTGAGCCCCCACATCACACCCTCAATCATCAATCCTCTCAGAAAATTAATCTTGAACCACAACTCACTACTTTGAATGACGAAATACACTCCATCATTATGCAACTTCAAGAAGCCGTTGTTCTAAAAAAAGAAGCATGGGCGGAAGGAAAAGCGACTGCAAAAAGAGCAAGTATCTAATCTTAGTTATTATACCCCTCCCCTTGTGCATCAATATTATTATGATGATGATGACGACGATGCTGTATGCACTTTCAACACATCTTCTGAAGTTGCTGCTCCTACTCTCGATGTTCCTACTGCGTCTAAGGATCTTGATTCGTTGAATGAGCTTAGTGATGTTGGTCTCGACAAAGTATTGGATGACGAGGTTTGTGACTTACCTGCTATGGAGCTTCAGGACGACATTGCTCTAACGGAAGAGGTCGATCCTAGTGATGACGATTCTTCTCTCCGCTATGAGAATTTCACTTTTGAAATTTCTCAATCTCCACTAGGAGATGCGGGCGATGACGATTTATTCTCTCCGGCTTACGAGAAGTTCACCGATGAACATGATCTTGTGGATAAGGTGGAAGACGTGCTTCTTCACGATAGATTACAGAAAGTTCATCTTCTTATTGCTCAAATCGAAGAGTTGAGTTCTCCTCCTCTTTCCGAGACTTTACCTCCATTTATTCCTCCCGTTGAAGATAATGACCCATTGCTGGAAGAAATCGACATTCACTCCATGCCTCCAGGTATTGATGATAATGATACGGAGGGGGATATTATTTTTGATAATTTGCTGTAGGAAGGTATTGTCCCAAGTCCCCCTCCCGAGCACCTTTCATCCTCCCCTTTAGCCACTCTTACAGAGGATGAGTGCTTTGACCCGGGAGGTGACATTCATTTTATTATCATTGATAACATTACGGCTTTGCCGAATGCTTAGCCTCCATTGTCTTTGGGGGATGACAATGTGCTTACTTTACCCACCCCACCTCCCGTAGATCTTGATTTCACATACTATACGTATGTTGAAAGGGCTTTTCTCCCATTCAAGACTTATCCCCCCGCCTCTCCTTTGTTGCTGTCCACCGGGAACGAGGACAAGGTCTTTGATCCCGGTATTACATTCGAGGCTTCCCCATGGACCATTTAATTCGGGGACGACTCAGGCTCGTGACTCGGTTAACAAAAACAAGCGCTTTTTGGGAGGCAACCCAATTATCTATCTATCTTTACCATAAGTGTAGGGGGAGCCCCGTGGTGTTTCTTGCTTTCTTTCTTATCATGTGTAGGGATTAGAGCTTCAAAGACACACTCTTGCTGACTTTTGACGAACCGTGATTCCGTGTTCCCTTCTTCCCGGTTCTATCCTAAACTCTTTTCGATTCCCTATTTTATATTTCTCAATATTAAAATAGGAATCTCTTTAGTTGTCTCTTCCTTAGAGAGATTTAAACAAAGTGCACAATGTCCTAAGTATAGGGGAGTTTACTCCCACATGCTTAAACATTGAGGACAATGTTTATATTAAGTTTAGGGGGGACTTCTATCGAAGTTAAGTGGCCTTTTCCTGTATTTGTCCTCATTTTAACCGGAAAATTTGATTTTTCGACCTTTTTCAAAAATTTTAATCTATTTTGGCCTAGTTGTATAGTTCTTTTTACCTTTGTATAGTTATTTTCTTTCCTTATTAGAATAAATTTTTAATAAAGTGGTTTTAAATTTTCAAACATTGTGAATCTTTTGACTCAACCCGAGTTTACTTGTCTAAGTTTACTCTAGCTAGTATCCTTAACGTGTTTAAGTCAAGTTTTGCTAGGCTTTTATATAGGGAGCTATAAAACGCGAAAGTCTTAACTCTCACAGGTTAAGAACAAGAACTTTTCGCAAGTTTCTATAATTGATCCTAGAGAGTCGTTTATCAAGGGAACTTTAAAATGCGATTTCTAAACTTGAAAAAGTCTAAGAATTTGCAAGATCCTATCGATGACTCAAAAACCCAAAGCTTTGATTTAATAGGCTAAGCATCCACGAGTCTCATTCTTTAAGATTTTAAATTGTGGAGAACGAGAGATGATAGAGCCGATTATAAGTTTGGTATTCTCTCGTGAATTTATGTGAGTTAATTATAAGCCTATTCTCCCATCGTTTGTTAATAAATTTATCTGCAATAAATAAGGTTGTACGATTTGAAAAGTTACTTAGCTTCTAGCCCAAGATCGTTTAAAAGTTGCTCAGTATAGATTAGAGTTCATAGCCAAGGCATAACTTATTGAAGTGGGATGCAAAGATTGGCGAGTCCAAAAAGGTCCTAACAAGGCATGAGGGCTATATTTTGTTGCTAAAGATCCAAAAGTGATGTGAAGAATCATTTATCGAAAATCAATATGAAGGATCGAGACACACGACGAAAAGCAAAAACTCCCCAAAAGTCATGGAGAAGTCTATCCGAAAAGGCCCTAACAAGGTATGAGGATAAATAGATCCAAGTCCAAAAAGGAGGCGGATCGTTGTATATCAAAGTCCAAAATAAAGATTGGAGAAAAATGAAGAAGTCGTGGTCCATTTATGAAGAATCTCTCAAAACTTCAAGTGAAGAATTCCTATTATGAAGAGAAGGCCATTATTTCATGAACGTCTCTCAAGATTTCAAGTATGAAGTCGCTGCCGAATATCGGTCCGAGAAAGGTCTAAAATCGCGAAGCGAATTATGCCAAGATATGAACTTTATGAGGTCCCGAGAAGTAGTTTTAAAAGATTTTGTCCTTTAGCTAACTATTGATTAAATCGTTCACTTTAATTGCAGCCTAATAAACTATCGAAATAAGTCAAAAATGCGTCCTCATGATCATTCAAGACAACAATAAAATATAAGAGATACACCTAGGAATAAGGGAGTCTAAGTGAATAATTGGCCCACATGAGTTCGTGTTAGTTTGCTAACTTATAATAACAATGATCTCGTTTTTAAGCTTGGTTTGGAGAAAGTAAAAACTTGAGGATGATGATTATTCATGACATTTCCAAAACCCAAGGTATGTTTTTGATTTCTTTACTTTGAATGTTTATAGTTTTCTATCTCTTTAATAAAGGCCAACGTGGATTGATTATGATGAAAAATGTAAACGTGCTTTGTAACTAATGCATTGCATGAGGACATTGCAATGGTTAAGTGTAGGGGATTTGATAGGTGTGAAAACACCCATCTTTTTACCACTTAATTACAATAATAACTGAGCCAAAACGTGTATTTTATGTCATTTATGTCAGAATTATGCGTGGTTTGTGTTTTTGTTGTGATTTAGGACGAAAAGGTGAAAAGTGGAGAAAACACGGGAATTCACTGGCTTTTATCGAAGAAAAAGACGAAAGACGAAGTCAAAAGATCAAGAGTGCAAAAAGACCGGAAGTCCAAGACCAATTCTGAAGATTTATCGAAGAAAAAGTCAAAAGACGGAAGTTTACCAAAAGCCAAAGAACTCAAGTCTAATTTATTGAAGAATTACAAGACGAGTTCAAAGAAATCCCGAGCCAAAGTCATTAAAGTCCAAGATTTAAGAAGATTAAAGAAAGCAAGGACCTAAGGACGCAATTAAGGAAAATAAGAAATAGGTAGGAAGCTTCCTAATCTCCCTATATATTTCCATTTCATTTTCATTTTGTAGTGGTTGGGTGGTTTGACAAACCACCACTTCCACCATTTTCATACCTTGGAATTTAATTTCATGCACTTTAATTTCTTGTATTGCACTCTTTAATTCAAGTAAGTTTTATTGAATCTTTACTTTATTGTTAATCTCATTCTACCTTTCTTGTTTGATTTGTTCTTCATCTTTATTGTTCATGTTCTTGATTTTTATGGTTTTGATTAAGTGGGTTTTGATTATTTTGGTTATGATTGTTGGTGTTATTGATTTGGTTTGATTGGTTATTGTTAGTAGATCATTTGTGGTTGTTTTGGATTAATCTTTTGGTTAATCTTGATTAGTTTTGATTAAATTCGTGCTTGGTTTTCATCTCCTGTACTTCATTCGCGCTACTGTTAATTTTGCCCAAAAAAAGTTCCGAACCAAATCTGTTTTTCAAAGTTCCGAATGAATTAAGTTTTAAATGTTCCGAATCGATATTTTTTTTTAAGTTCCGAATCAAATATTTTAAATGTTCCGAACCAGATTTTATTTAAATGTTCCGATCCAGATTTTTGCTAAAAGTTCCGAACCAACTTTATCAAAAAGTTCCGAACCAGATGTTAGCTAAAAGTTCCGAACCAGATGTTAGCTAAAAGTTCCGAACCAAATCATTTTAAAGTTCCGAACCGGATGTTGCTAAAAGTCCCGAACAGAAATCTTCCGAACAAAAACAAATGTTCCGAACAAACGAAATTCTTCCGAACCAAAATAAATGTTCCGAACAAAAGAAATTCTTCCGAACCAAAAGTATATAACTTTCACATGCATGCTTGACAGCTTAGCCATTTTGGCGCCAAAAACAAGCAGCTAGGCTGGCTGCTTCCAGCAGCTAGCCTGCTAGCTTGTTTATTTAATAGTATTGTTCCGTAATTGTTTAGTTTTATCTGAAAGTTGTTCCGATTTTAATTTTGAAATTTACGTATTTTTAGTTAAATTTTTCGTCGATTTTTACTATTAATATTTTTTCGTAAAGTTTAAGTTTTATCTTTTATTTAGTACCCGCTTTAGGTTTTGCCTCGTTTAGCTTTAAAGTACCATTTTAGTTTTATTCTCTCCTTTTTCATTTAGTAAACTTTATTTTCGAGTCGATAACTAATTTCATCTTTTAGTTTTATTTTTATTAATTGTTTCGCTTTAAATTTCGTTTTATTATTTGTTTTAATATTCGTTTTAATATCGTTTTAATTTTTAGTTTTTAATATTCACCTTGTTTTACTTTTATTATTTGTACTTGTCTTTAGTTTTTTTAAATACTTTTCTCATTTACTTTTTAATTAGTTTTAGATAATCAACTTCCCTTTTTCTTAACCAAAAACAACTGAGTCGCACTTTGAACTGAAAATCAATTCGAGAAGATACCGAGAAAACGAACTTTCAACTAGCAAAATCTTTACATTAAGGGTATTGACCCAAAATTTTGTACTCACAAGATTTTAATGGAGGAGGACTATAAACCCGCAATTCAAAGTCAAAGAAGGGTAAACACCAAAATTCACGATGTCATCAAAAAGGAAGTCTGAAAACTTCTTGACGCGGGAATGATTTATCCTATCTTCGATAGCCCATGGGTGAGCCCAAACCATTGTGTCCCTAAGAAGGGAGGAATGATCGTTGTGCCCAATGAAAACAAAGAGTTAATTCCCACTCCTGTTGTGACCGGTTTGAGGGTGTGTATTGACTACCGAAAGCTAAATGATGCCACTCGTAAAGACCACTTTCCCTTGCCCTTCATGGATCAAATGTTGGAACGACTTGCGAGAAATAAATTCTATTGCTTTTTAGATGGTTTTTCAGGTTACTTTCAAATCCCTATGGACCCTCGTGATCAAGAGAAAACTATGTTTACGTGTCCTTATCGAACGTTTTCTTATCGTAGAATGCCTTTCGGACTTTGAAATGCACCGGGAACGTTTCAACGGTGTATGATGGCTATTTTTCATGATATGATTGAGAAGTCGATGGAAGTACTCATGGATGACTTTTCGGTGTTTGGAGATTCGTTCACGTCGTGTTTATCTAATCTCGGGAAAATGTTAAAACGTTGTGAAGAAACCAACCTTGTGCTTAATTGGAAAAAATGTCATTTTATGTGTTAACAAGGAATTGTCTTAGGGCACAAGGTCATGAAAGTAGGGATTGAGGTCGATAAAGCTAAGATAGACGTCATCGCCAACTTACCTCATCCCTAAACCATTAAGGGAGTTAGGAGTTTCCGAGGCCACACGGGCTTTTAACGTCGTTTCATCAAAGACTTTTCGAAAATCTCTCGACCTATGACACACGTTCTTGCGAAGGATGCTCCTTTTAACTTCAATAAGGATTGTGTTAGAGCTATCGAAACTCTTAAAAGGAAACTTACCGAAGCTCCCATTCTTGTTGCTCCTAATTGGGAAATACCCTTTGAAATCATGTGCGATGCAAGTGATTATGCAGTAGGGCCCGTCTTAGGGCAAAGTTATGAAAAGCACTTCCGTCCCATCCATTATGCTAGAAAGACGATGACCGAGGCTCAACTTAAGTACAACTGATTGGTGTGAAAACACCCATCCTTTCACCACTTATTTCTGGCTAAAACAAGACCAAAACACGTATTTAATATCATTTGTTTGGAATTATGCGTGGTTTTTGTGTTTTTGTGTTTTCAGAGTCAACCGGATGAATATTGAAGAAAACATGGGATTGCACAGGTTTTATCGAAGAAAAAGACTCAAGACGAAATCTATTGTCCAAGAGATGCAAAAGATTTGAAGTCATTGTGCCTATTTGAAGATTTAACGAAGAATAAGGCCAAGGATGGAAGATTCTTATATGTCGAAGAACTCAAGTCTATTAAACAAAAGATTATAAGACGAGTTGGAATTATTCACCGACACTTCTAGAAATCCAAAGTCGGAAATGTTTATTTAAAAGAGACGTAAAGACTAAAGACTAAAGAAGAAACGAATCCCAAACCAAAGCCCATTCACAAGCCCACCACCACACGCCTATATATAGGACCTTACTTCACAAATTTGGAGCTAGTTAGTCTTTATTTTAGTTTTAGTTTTTCATTCTCTAGTTTTAGAGAGAGAAATTTCTCAACTTTCTCTCACTTGTTTTCATCTTTCTTTCTTTTAATCTTTCAAAGATTAAACCTTTTGTATTGTTTCTTTCAATAATCTAGTTTAAATTCAAGCTTTTAATCTTTAATCTCATTCTACATTTCTTTGATTTTGATTCACTTTTGGTACGAATTACTTATGATCCGTGTTGTTCATCTATGTTTTCGTGCTTAAAAAGTTAATCTTTTTATGTTTCCTCAAGTTTCTATATGAATAAGCTTTAAGATCTTTGTGCTTATTGGCTTATTTGTAAGTTTAGCTTATTTACTTTTTAAAGTTTTCATATAAAGTTCATCTTTTTATTGTTTTATTTAAAGTTTGCTTAATATAAGTTTAGATAAGTTGTTATTTGTGCTTATTTGATCCGTTTAATTAGATTCGAGCTAGTTTGGGAATTAGCTTATTGAAATAGCTTATTTCCCTTGCTTATTTTTCGGATCACATTGTAATCGGAAAGGGTAAAACCCTCTTCCGATTGGGTCATTCCGACCAGAGCACCACATCCCTTATTCCGATCGTGTGATCGGAAAAGGGTTTATGTTTATTCCGATTTTGACTTATTTGCTGAGATTCCGATTAGTGCATTTTTCTAGTTATTCCGATTGGGTATTTTTAGTGTATTCCGATTAGAACTTTTCTCCCAGATTCCGATTGCATCATTTTGTTCACATTCCGATTGCCTCAAATTTTAAGATATTCCGATCTGGGTTATTTTCATTATTCCGATTGTAAACTTCTGATATATTCCGATTGGCATGATTTTCAAGTATTCCGATTTGATTTATTTGTGCAACATTCCGATCAGCTCTCTTAGCTCATTCCGATCAAGGTGATCAGAATATATTCCGACAGGGGGATCTTTGGTTATTCCGATTGTGTTAATTTTGTGGTAATAATTGTTTGTTTTTCCAATTGTTTAAATTATTGGTTTTACAAAGTTTTCAAGTGTTAGTTCTTATTAAGTGTTCAATCATTTTTCTAATATAGTCTTTAAGTTTTCAAGCATTTATTTTTAAACTCGTCCTTTTTAGTTTAATCTTTTAAAGCTTTGATTTTACTCAACGACATTCACATTTAATTGCTATTAGTTTAAAATAGATAAACAAACCAACACCTTTTTATTAACCATGAACAAATCATTCCACTTAGAACCGTGATCAATTCGAGGAGATACCGAGAGAATAATCTTGAACCCCCATAGCAAATCAGTGTATCAAATGGCGCCGCTGCCGGCTCTTCTCGTTAAGATCAACAGTTTTTTGTGAGAACTTGGATTTTGGGATCCGTTCCCCGTGAACGTTACTTTTTCATAAAAAATTTCAAAAACACAAAATATATATATATATATATATATATATATATATATATATATATATATATATATATATATATATATATATATATATTTTCAAAAATCCTAAAAATTAAAAAACACAAAAACCAAAAATATTTTTGCTTTGTTTTTGCCTTGTTAGTTCTTTTGCAGGTGCATGCGTACACGATCAACGTCTTATCAAGAGCCCGAGCCTCTCGAAGACTTAGACATGGCCGGTGTACAAAACAACAACAATAACCCACCTCTCAACAACAATAATAACAAGAACAATAACAATCCCCCTCTCAACAATGAGCCTCTACCGGACAATCGCCCGATGATTGAACTTTTGCAAGCACATGTAGATGGCAACAATGATCCCATTGTCATACCCGCGATTGCAGCCAACAATTTTGAGCTCAAATCCGGTTTTATCCAGATGGTCTCTGCTCAACCATTCTTGGGGCGTACCATTGATGATCCTCATGACCACATCAAGAGATTCTTGCAACTCACGAATACGGTCAAATTCAATGGTGTTCCACAAGAGGTAATCCGTTTACAACTTTTTCCTTTCTCCTTAGAGGGACAAGCCCGGCATTGGCTTGCAAAGGAACCGCCACAAAGTATTCTGACGTGGACGGATTTGGAGACCAAGTTTATATACTACTTTTTCCCACCCTCTCGTACTACCGCTTTGCGGAATGAAATTATCAATTTTGAACAAAAGTATGATGAGTCTTTTAGTGAATCTTGGGATCGTTTCAAAGATCTTTTAAGAAAATGCCCACAACATGGTTTTACCAAGGTGCACCAAATTAACACTTTTTATAATGGTTTAAGCATGAATGACCAAGATTCACTAAACAGTGCCTCGGGGGGTAATATATTGGTTAAGACTTCCAATGCCGCTTGGGATATCATTGAGAATAAGTCTCGTGTGCAAACCAAGAGTGTGCGGACCAATGTCGCTAGTGCTAGTACTAGTGACCACGACAAGCGACTTGACAAAATTACTACGCTTCTTGAATCGCTTGCTACCCAAACCGCCAACAACACCAACAGCATCAATGCTAAAAATGCTCAAGACGCTCAAGTCAATGCTGTTAGCCAACCATGTGAGATATGCGGGGGTCCTCACTCTTACACCACTTGTACTGCCACCCAAGACTACCCTTCTGAGAATGTGAATGCAGCATACGGCACCTCAAATGGGTTGAAGCCAAAGCTTTACCCACTAATGACGCAAGGGTGGTTTGTAACTTTTTGAAATCGTTGTTCGCTAGATTCGGTGTGCCTCGTGCCATTATTAGTGATCGCGGGACTCATTTTTGCAATGATCAATTCGCAAGAGTCATGGCTAAGTATGGTGTAAATCGTCGTCTTTCCACCGCTTACCACCCACAAACTAATGGCCAGGCTGAAATATCCAACCGAGTATTAAAGCGAATTCTTGAAAGAATTGTGGGAGAGCATCGTGCCTCATTGGCTGATAAACTTGATGATGCTTTGTGGGCTTTTCGTACCGCATACAAGACTCCGATTGGTTGTACACCATATCGTCTCGTGTACGGAAAGGCGTGGGCTAATTTTGATATCAACAAAGCCGGTGACCTACGCAAGATTCATTACTCTAAGATTAAGAACCGAGAGTTCCAAGTTGGAGACAAAGTTTAACTCTTCAACTCTCGGTTAAAAATCTTCTCAGGCAAGCTGAAATCTCGTTGGTCCGGCCCATTCACCATTGCCCAAATTTTTCCATATGGTACTCTCGAGCTCGCTCAACCTAATGGACCTAATTTTAAGGTGAATGGCCAACGAGTGAAGTTGTACTTTGGTGAGGACATCTCTCATGAGATGATTCCATCCCTCACCACGTTCCCCATGAACTAATTTTGGGTCGAGTCAGGCTCGTGACTCGGTTATCAAAAACAAGCGCTCCTCGGGAGGCAGCCCGAGTATCTATCCTTTTCCGTTTTAACCTCCTAAGTGTAGGGGGACTTCTATAGGTGTTTGTATTTGTGTGGTGATGTGATTACAGGGATGAATGCACTTTTGGAACCTTCGAAGAACCGTGCTCCCGTGTTAACCGAAATCCGGTTCTATCTCTCAACTATCGTGATTCAATTTTCTTCATTCTCACATTTGAAATTGATCACGTTAGTCGTCTCTTCTTTAACTTGATTTAACCAATGTGCACAATGTCATAAGTGTAGGGGAAACTCTTCCCACATGCTTAAACATTGAGGACAATGTTTATATTAAGTGTAGGGGGGACTTCTATCGAAGTTTTAAGTGGACTTTTCCATGAAAATTCCTTCATTTAACCGGAAAATCATCTTTTTCAACATTTTTCAAATTTTTAATTAACTTTGGCCATTTAGTCGTGATTTTTAAATTTTTATCGTTGCTTTCATATTTATATATCCCGCAATAAAGTCAAATTTTAATAAAGTGGTGTAGCTAGTTTAGAAATCTTTGACAGATTAGGCCCGTTGCGATTATTTTGACTCAACCCGAATAGACTTATCCAAGTTTATTCTAGCTAGTATCCTTAACCATGTAGACCTTAATTGGTTTATTAGACTAAGTATCCACGAGTCTCATTACTTGAGATTTTAAATTGTGGAGAACGAGATATGATAGAGTCAATTATAAGTCGGCATTCTTGCATAAGCTCACTTGGTGTAATTATTTGCCTATTCTCCCATCACTTGCTAAATAATTTATCTGCAATAAGTTAGGTCGTATGATTTGAAAAGTTACTTAGCTTCTAACCCAAGATCATTTAAAAGTTGCTCGGTAATGATAAGAGTTCATAGCCAAGGCATAACTTATGAAACGGGGCGCGAAGATTGGCGAGTCCGAAAAGGCCCTAACAAGGCATGAGGATTCAATTTTATTGCTGAAGATCCAAAGTGATGTGAAAAGCATTATTCCCAAAATCAATTTGAAGGATCAAGACTCACGACGAAAAGAAACCAACTCCCATAAAGATCATGGAGAAGTCTATCCGAAAAGACCCTAACAAGGTATGAGGATAAATAGATCCAAGTCCGAAAAGGAGGCGGATCGTTGTATCTCAAAATCCCAATTAGAGATTGAAGAAATAATCATGAAGTCATGGTCAACAAAGTTGGAGTACCCCTCAAAAGTCTCCAAGTGAAGAAACTCTATTACGATGAGAAGACCATTATCTCAAGCACGTCTCTCAAGATATGAAGTATGAAGTACATGCCAAATATCGGCCCGATAAAGGTCTCAAATCGTGAACCAAGTTATGCCAAGATATGAACTTTTTGATATCCCGAGAAGCAGTTTTAAGATATTTTGTCCTTTAGCTAACTATTGATCAAATCGTCCTACTTTGCTTTCAGCCTTAATAAACTATCGAAATAAGTCTAAAAATGCATCTTCATGATCATTCTAAGACAAAAATAAAATATAAGAGATACACCTAGGAATAAGGGAGTTTAAGCATTTAATTAAGCCATGTGTGTAAGTGTTTGATTTGCTAACTTATAATAACAATGATCTCGTTTTTAAGCTTAGTTTGGGGAGCGTGAAACTTGAGGGTGATAAATCTTCGCAGCACCGAAGCCCTAATGTAAGTCTTAGATCTCTTTGCAAGTTATTTCCACGTAGCTATTTTCTATCCTTTTGTTTTCTTTAAAGTTTTAATTTCTCTTAGTACTTTAATTTTTGTTCAGTAATATTTTAATAAGGCCAATGTTAATTGATTATGAGAAAAGTATAAATTTGCTTTATCACTAAGCATTGCATGAGGGCAAGGCAATGGTTAAGTGTAGGGGATTTGGTAGGTGTGAAAACACCCATCCTTTCACCACTTATTTCTGGCTAAAACAAGACCAAAACACGTATTTAATATCATTTGTTTGGAATTATGCGTGGTTTTTGTGTTTTTTGTGTTTTCAGAGTCAACCGGATGAATATTGAAGAAAACATGGGATTGCACGGGTTTTATCGAAGAAAAAGACTCAAGACGAAGTCTATTGTCCAAGAGATGCAAAAGATTTGAAGTCATTGTGCCTATTTGAAGATTTAACGAAGAATAAGGCCAAGGATGGAAGATTCTTATATGTCGAAGAACTCGAGTCTAATAAACAAAAGATTATAAGACGAGTTGGAATTATTCACCGACATTTCTAAAAATCCAAAGTCGGAAACGTTTATTTAAAAGAGACGTAAAGACTAAAGACTAAAGAAGAAACGAAGCCCAAACCAAAGCCCATTCACAAGCCCACCACCACACGCCTATATATAGGACCTTACTTCACAAAGTTGGAGCTAGTTAGTCTTTGTTTTAGTTTTAGTTTTTCATTCTCTAGTTTTAGAGAGAGAAAGTTCTCAACTTTCTCTCACTAGTTTTCATCTTTCTTTCTTTTAATCTTTCAAAGATTAAACCTTTTGTATTGTTTCTTTCATTAATCTAGTTTAAATTCAAGCTTTTAATCTTTAATCTCATTCTACATTTCTTTGATTTTGATTCACTTTTGGTACGAATTACTTATGATCCGTGTTGTTCATCTATGTTTTCGTGCTTAAAAAGTTAATCTTTTTATGTTTCCTTAAGTTTCTATATGAATAAGCTTTAAGATCTTTGTGCTTATTGGCTTATTTGTAAGTTTAGCTTATTTACTTTTTAAAGTTTTTTCATCTTTTTATTGTTTGATTTAAAAGTTTGCTTAATATAAGTTTAGATAAGTTGTTATTTGTGCTTATTTGATCCGTTTAATATTAGATTCGAGCTAGTTTGGGAATTAGCTTATTGAAATAGCTTATTTCCCTTGCTTATTTTTCGGATCACATTGTAATAGGAAAGGGTAAAACCCTCTTCCGATTGGGTCATTCCGACCAGAGCACCACATCCCTTATTCCGATTGTGTGATCGGAAAAGGGTTTATGTTTATTCTGATTTTGACTTGTTTGCTGAGATTCCTATTAGTGCATTTTTCTAGTTATTCCGATTGGGTATTTTTAGTGTATTCCGATTAGAACTTTTCTCCCAGATTCCGATTGCATCATTTTGTTCACATTCCGATTGCCTCAAATTTTAAGATATTCCGATCTGAGTTATTTTCATTATTCCGATTGTAAACTTTTGATATATTCCGATTGGCATGATTTTCAAGTATTCCGATTTGATTTATTTGTGCAACATTCCGATCAGCTCTCTTAGCTCATTCCGATCAAGGTGATCGGAATATATTCCGACAGGTGGATCTTTGGTTATTTCGATTGTGTTAATTTTTTGGTAATAATTGTTTGTTTTTCCAATTGTTTAAATTATTGTTTTTACAAAGTTTTCAAGTGTTAGTTCTCATTAAGTGTTCAATCATTTTTCTAATATAGTCTTTAAGTTTTCAAGCATTTATTTTTAAACTCGTCCTTTTTAGTTTAATATTTTAAAGCTTTGATTTTACTCAACGACATTCACATTTAATTGCTATTAGTTTAAAATAGATAAATAAACCAACACCTTTTTATTAACCAAGAACAAATCATTCCACTTAGAACGGTGATCAATTCGAGGAGATACCGAGAGAATAATCTTGAACCCCCATAGCAAATCACTATATCAACACCATAATGGAAAAGTAATTCCTAGCCGTGGTTTATGCTTTTGAGAAATTTCGACCTTATCTCGTCTTGACTAAAAGCATCGTGTATACGGACCATTCGGCTATAAACTATCTCTTAGCTAAGCAAAATGCTAAGCCGAGATTGCTTCGTTGGATGCTCCTCCTCCAAGAATTTGATGTCACCGTACTTGACAAAAAAGGAGACGAGAATTTAGCGGCCGATCATCTCTCTCTTCTAGAAGATCCTCACAAAGATGTTTTCGAGAACAAGGAAATTACTGAAACATTTCCTCTCGAGACTCTCGGTGTAGTGAATTCTAAGGACAACACCCTATGGTTTGCCGACATTGCAAATTACCATGCGGGGAACTTCATAATCAAGGGTATGACGACACAACAAAAGAGAAAATTCTTTCGTGACGTCAAGTTTTATTTTTGGGACGACCCTTATCTCTTTTGGGTTTGTGCGGATCAACTCGTTCGATGTTGTGTCTTTGGTACCGAAGATTATAACATCCTTAGAGTTGTCACGAGGGACCCACGGGTGGTCACCACGGTGCTAATCTCACGGCTAAGAAAGTTTTTGATGCCGACTTCTTTTGGCCTACGATATATCATGATGCATAGGCACTTGTGAAGTCGTGTGATTCCATCCAACACCAAGGAAAATCGTCGCAAAAAGGATGAAATGCCACAAAACATAATTCAAGTGTGTGAGATTTTCGACATTTGGGGCAATGACTTATGGGTTCGTTCCCATCGTCTCATGGAAACAAGTATATCCTCGTCGCCGTCGACTACATTTCAAAACGGGTGGAAACTAAGGCTTTGCCTACTAATGATGCTCGTGTGGTAGTGAAGTTTTTGAAGCAACTATTTTCTCGGTTTGGAACCCCTCGTGCTATTATAACCGACTGTGGAACCTATTTTTGTAATGACCAATTCGAAAAGGTTCTAAAGAAATATGGAGTTACACATCGTCTTTCTACGGCTTATCACCCGCAAACGAGTGGGCAAGTCGAGGTTTCAAACCGAGCTTTGAAGAGGATTTCAGAAAGGTCGATTGGAGAAAACCGTGCTTCATGGTCCGACAAACTCGATGACGCTTTATGGGCCTTTCGGACCGCTTATAAGACACCTATCGGTTGTACTCCTTATAAGTTGGTTTATGAAAAGAGTTGTCATTTTCCTATTGAATTGGAGCATAAGGCATATTGGGCCATAAAGCATGCCAACTATGACTTTTAGACCGCGAGAGATCACCGGAAAATACAACTTAATGAATTGGATGAATTAAGAGATAATGCTTATGAAAATTCATTGATTTTTAAGGAAAAGTGATAGTGGTAGTAATACGTCTTTTAAGAAAAAGAACGTAATTAGGGTAAGTATTAACAAGTGATTTAGAAAAACCACAAGTAAATGACCTAAAGTGGGGATCGTTCTCAAGGAGGCTTGTGTGTTGTGTAAGAATTGATTAATTATGTGATTATAATTTATGAATAAAACGAGAATAGAAAATAGATTAGAAAAGGATGACGGTTACAATTATGAATTACACTAAGATGAAGGCGTACGTAAAAACGTAAAATGTGACTAATTTTAAAAATTACCCAAAAAATTCCTAGAAAAATGAAATAAATCCAAAAAATGTAACTAGAGTTTACAAAAAATCAAAAATCACTCAAACCTTTTATTTAATTAAATATTAATTTTTTAATGCTAATTAAAGCCCAAAAATCAAATTAATTAATAAAAAGCCCAAAATGAGATTTTTAACTTGTAAACCTCTAAAATACCTTAACTAAATTTAAAACTATTTTTGAAAATTTTAAAATTAATTAAAACTATTTAAAAACAATTAAAAACTATTAAAATTTAAAATAACTGTAAAAATTAATCTAATGACAATAAAATTAATCTAAAAATTTTAAAATTCTTAACTCAATGTATTTAAACTAAAAAATGAAAAACTTGCAAAAATCTAAAATTTATTTTTTAATAATAAAATAATAATAAAATATTAATAAAAATCCAATATTTAAAAAATTCTAAAAAGTTGCAAACTAGTTTATTTTAATCTAAGTAAAACAGAAAAGAACTTGAAATTACAAAATTACCCCTATTGGGCCTTAAAATGGGCCAAATATCCAAACAGTCCCTTAATGGGCTTGAAAATGGCCTAATCAGAAAAACTCCTCAGAAATGGCCCAAAACCTCTAGTTAAGCTTAAAATCTGATTTTAAACACAATTTTCTAAAGGCCCAAAAGCTGAAAATGAGCTTAAGATAGCTTATTTCAAAACAACTTATTCTTATTGGGCTTTTTGGCCCATTAAGCTATAAGTTGATGCCATAAGCTAAAATTTTACCCACATCCTTCTCTTGACCTAAATAAGTTATTTGCAAAAAGAAACTTGAAATAAGCCCAAGGAATAAGCCTGAAATAAGCAAAAGCTCTCTACACAAAACGACAAAATAGTCGTTTTCGAGTTCTAGGCTATTTCAAGAGCTGATTCAAGTTGCAAAAGGTTTTAAATGACTTTATTAAGCAAAATAATCAAAAAGTTTTCCAATAAGCACACTGAATAAGCTAGAATAAGCAAATAAGCACTTATGTAAAAGTCAAACTGTTTGGTTTTCTAGTCAAACTTAAAAGTCAAACCCTAATAAGCTCTAGTTAAAGTCAATGGGTCAAATAACGAAGATCTATCACAAAAAATAAGTTGTTGCAAGTCCCAATAAGCTAGAATAGCTTATGAATAAGCTGATGACCAATTAACACTAGCAGTGGCTAGTTTTATGGGAAAGGAGTTCCCACTGCTTGAACAATTTGACTTTTTGTCTTTAGTGACTTTTTGTTGGATTCAGGTTAAGCAAAGGCACCCAAGTGATTAGTGAATCACAAGGAGTCCATAACAACAATCAAATCACAAATTCACCAAGCCAATTATTACAGTTTAATCAAAACATCCACAAACATGCATCAGACATGAACAATAAGCAGTTTTCAACCAATAAGCACTTTAAGCAAGAATAAGCCAACCAAACTTCACCAAATACATACACAAGCTATAAATAATTCAAATGAACATAAATAAACAGGTTTCATGCAATGATTCAATGTCTAGATCAAGATTTAAGCTCAAAAATGTTACTGATGAACAAATAACAAGCAGATTTTAACTTTGCTGATATACTTGACCACAAATCCAATTTCAAACCCTCAAATCTTCTTTACAGGTTATATAAGCTATGTTTAAGCACTTGTTATCCCTAAGCATGCATACAAACTAAGTGTTACCAAAGTCTTAGGTCAAACAAGCAGATTTCCAACTTTTATAGCACAATCAAGATTTTGATGTTTAAAAGCCAAATCTTGCAGCAGATAACATACAACCAAGTATATTTCAGATACTAACAGAAATAACCAACAAACAATAACGCAAATCCAATTTGTGAACTTAAACTGGTTAACCCAAACACCCCTTAACTTTTTTCAATCCAAGATTAACAAAGAAAGTGTGTGATTCAGTTTATCCCAAGCCGAATCTAACACAATAACATCATCATCATGCGGAATCAAGCAATTTTAAGCCACAAAATCAACAAGAACAACAGCAGAACACAAATTCAGAAAAATCAAGTATTTTATCAGATTTTTGAGAAAAGGGTTCAAACCTCATGAATGTACATCCACACTAACGAATTTTTGAGCTGATGTGCCTAGCAAAACAAGGCACAAGCTTCCACAACAACCCTGCTAACAATCAACAAGGTTAGAACACAAATATATAAAACAGAAAAGTGGAAAAAGCTTGATTAATGCAACCTTTGTACCCACTCTTTGATTATCCCCAAACCATAAGCTCCCAACACCTTGATAATCTTCTTATCAGGGTGTTTAGGTCACTTGTAATCCAAAAATTCCAAAGATGTACCAAAGACTTAGCAAAATATCAAGTTTTTAAAAAACTTGGCAATTTATTGCACAAGGTTAAAAAACAGGTTTTAGGATTCAAAATTTAGAAACATGAAACATAAACAAGCAAGTAATAAGTTGGCACTTGGAATTCGTCACACAATTTCAAACACTTTTCATTAATTTTGCACAAGGATTTACAGAAATGTTGACCAAAGGAAAACCAAGAGTAGGGCTCAAAGTGAAACCCTAATGCCTTTATATAGGCTACATGGAAGAACTAGAAAGCATAAAAACGTAACCCTAATGCTGGTGAAGTCCCAAAATTTTCCCTTGTGAAGTTTGAAAACTTGGAATCATGTGATGTTGCTTTGGCAGTTTGTAGACTTGTAAAAGGGTGGAATTTCATCCAAAAGCTCACAATGAGCTTAGAAAGCAAGCAAGATTATGGGTGGTTGGATTTCTAGCATGCTTTATCTTCTTCCCCAAAAACCTGTGCAGGGCACTATATATGTGACATGTGTGCTGATGTGGCATCATGTTTAAGGTTTGGGTTATGATTAGTGATAGGTTAATCATAATTCTGGAAGGTTTTATCACTTAATTCTTAGTAATTAAGAAATGCCTAATTTGTAATAAGAACATGAAGAACATGGGTTTAATCTGGTTTTGTGTTTGAAAAAGTGTTAACCGCCTAATTTAAATAACTAATTAGGGGTTAGTTATAAACGGTTGTGTGTGGGTTGTGAGGTGGAGGCTTGGTGGCTTGTGATTGGCTGAGAGGGTGAGTGGGACAGGTAGTAGTAGGGGATTGGTCTAGGTTACTTTGGATGTTTGACAGAAATGACCCCCTTCCTTTCTTCTTCCTTTCATTTGGTGTTTAATAAGCATGAAATCCGAATCCCTTTATAAACCAAGTTTTGGTTTTCACACTTTTGCCATAAATACTTTTCCAAAGTATTTTCAAGGGTATTTCTTGCCAATTCATGATTCTTGAAGGGCTATTTTGGCATTTCCTTCAAACATTATGGTCTTGACTTGTATGATTGACTACTTGGAGGACTAATATTGACAAGTCTTCATTTTTGAGGGACCATTCTTGCCAATTCTTCAAATTGGAGGGCCCTTTTTGTAAATTGACAAACTTTAAGGACCAAACTTGTAATTATGAATAAACAAGGGTTTAAAGTGTCAATTATTCAATATTGGAGGACCCTTCTTGTATAATCTTTAAATCTTCAAGGGTTATTCTTGGAAAATCACCATTAGAGCTTGGTTCATTGTGCGGCTTCGTTTCCCGTGTTCGTTTTTGCTTGTTTCTTGTGATCTTTTGTCATTTTCTCAATATCCGTACCTAAAATACACATGTAACAAACACAAGCATATCTTTGGCCTTTTTCATGATATTTAATGCATTTTATGCCCGTTTTGGACGATGAGACTATGTATAAAGGTAGTCTCATCAAAAAGACTAATAGGTTTCATGATGCAAAGATTAAAACCGGGTTTTTAACGTTGGTGATCAAGTGTTACTTTTTAACTATCGTTTAAAGATATTTTCCGGGAAATTGAAATCTCGTTGGTCGGGTCCGTTCGCCATAACAGCAGTGTTTCCGTATGAGACCATCGAGCTAGCTCAAAATGATGGTCCTAATTTCAAGGTGAATGGACATAGGCTTAAGCACTACTTCGGTGGGGAAGTCCCTTCGTTGGACGACCTCGAAGAAGTCACGTTCCCCAATGATAATTAGCATTGAGGGGATCGAGTCGAGCTCATGAGTCGGTAATAAAAAACGAGGTACCTCGTGGGGGAGATCCCATGCTTATCCATTGTACATATTATCGCTCTCTAACATAGTTAATGTGAGGGGATTTGTGCCCTTCCAACTCGTTTTCTCTTAGTTGTTTCTAATATAGTTAAAAAACGAGGTACCTCGTGGGGAAGACTCTCATGTTCATTTACGTGAGACTCGATCGTTTGCTTGAAGAGTTTTTCATGAATCCATGACATATCCTTTATTGTTCTAACATTTATCTTTTAGCATAATTCATAAACGGCTTTAGATATATTGTTGATCACCCTTTCCATGCTAGATCCTAAGCATTCGACTCTTTGTTGGAAATACATTTTTACATATTTAGGAAGGTTCGGTCACTCCGACAATATATTAAGTTGTAGCTCGTAGTCTAGATATCTTTTAATTAACTAAACAAGGAAAAGCCCGGTCCATGCTTGTATGGCCGGCCCAAATGTAAGCCTAAGCCCATCTTATGGGCTTGGTATATAAACCCTCTCCATTGATGGAGAGGGTGGTGATTTCATTTGAATAACACATAGTTCTCTTAAACTTTCTCTCTCTAGAAGTGTGAAATCCACCATCTTTCTATCTCTTTCTCTCTCTAAAACATAAGCAATATTTACATATCCTACAAATGGTATCAAGAGCCATGGGATGATTGCTTAGTTTTTTTGTTTGTGTTCTTGAATTACACGGCTATTTTGATCCGATTTCAAAAGTACAAAATTTTTTTTGTGTTTTTTATGGTTTTTTCTTGATACAAATCATCTACATAGTTGTGGTAGTGATTTGGTATTGTTACTTTGGTTAAAAACACAAAATTTTTGGGTGTTTGGATCAATTTTTGGCTTAAAATCTCGAATTTGGTGTGTTTTGTCCGAGAAAAGTGGTAAAAAGTGTCCACTGTTTGTACCATTGTGACAGCCTCTCCATCGCAATATCTAGGGTTTAGACATTGCGATCCACATTGCGATTGGGATTGCGATTTGTGTGTTTTCTGTTATTGTGATCCACATTGCGACAGGGGTATTGCGACAGGGTATTGAGACAGGGCATTGCGACAGGTATTGCGACAAGGGTATTGCGACAGGGGTATTGCGATTGGATTATTGCGATAGGATTTATTGTGATTGGATATTGCGATAGGACTTATTGCGATTGGAACATTGTGATAGGATTTATTGCGATTGGATTATTGCGATAGGATTTATTGCGATTGGACATTGCGATTGGACATTCCTTTTTGGCATTGCGATAGGGCAACAAGTATTCCAAGATTTTTCAAAAACGTGTGCAATTTCATCTTGGAATTTTTGGTTTATCGAGAACATAATTTAGGGGATTTTAACATTATTTCTCGGCTTTTACACACAACAACAAACACATATACTTTCTTTCATTGATCGATCAACTTTGTAAATCTTCACTTATTGAAATGGAGTACACATCTCTTACGGATAAGTCCATCCTCTCGGGTACGGATAATCGTCCACCAATGTTGGTTAAGACTATGTATGAGGAATGGGCTTCCCGAATGGAACTTTATATGTTGAACAAGGAGAATGGACATCTAATTTGGGCATCGGTGCTCAATGGACCATTAGATTATGGTACAGTGACGGAAGGTACGACTACTCGTCCTCGCACAACAAGTGAATTGACTGGAGATATGAAGATTCAAGACAAATGTGATAAGTATGCTACAAATATCATTCTCCAAGCCCTTCCTCCAGATGTCTACAAACTCGTCAGCAAACATAAAGTTTCCAAAGAGTTATGAGATAGAATTCGTGTTCTAATTCAAGGCACCTCGTTAACTAAACAAGAACGAGAGTGTAAGCTTTATGATACTTTTGATAAGTTTGCCTATGTGCCAGGGGAGACTCTCAATGACTACTATCTGAGATTTAACCTATTTGTTGAATGAGCTCAATATCTATGGCATGGCAATTCCTACCTTTCAACTGAACACCAAGTATTTGAACACTCTTCCTCCAGAATGGAAAAAATACGTGACGGATGTTAAATTGGCTAAGGACTTGCATAACACTAATATGGATCAACTTCAAGCTTTTCTTTAACAACACGAACCATGTGATCGAGGCTCGGTTGTCTACACCTCAACTTCATGATCCACTTGCAATGTATGCTTCTCAACAAAACATGGCTTATACTTACAAACAACCATCATACTTGCAGCAACCACAGCAACCATCTTATCAACCACCAATGATGCCACGGCAAGAATATCAACAAAGTGTTCATCAACAATCTTTTCCACAACAACCACAATATCATACATCACCATCACAAGCCAACACTTCTCCAATGGGCTATACTCCTCAGCAAGGATATTTTCCAATAGAATCACAACCAGCACAAGCTTTCTACTCTAGTGAACTTCCACCAATCTAAGCACCGGTCTTTACTCCAAATGATACGCCAACTGATGTACTAAACCATCTCACTGCCTACTTTTCAAAACTTGTTGCAACTAGAGGATTTCTACCAACAAACAATCAGCTCCGCACCTCTTCAAATCCTCGACAACAAGCTATTGTTCAAGATGGTCAAGTAACAGTGCAATTTATTCAGGGAAGGCAAAATTCATATGGACCTCCTACAAAGATAGTGAATGCTCAAGCTGTGAATTCTCAAGCTAATAGAAATGGAAGTCCCATTGGTCCTCAAAAGGTTGTGACTTGCTACAATTGACGAGGACAAGGTCATATGGCTAGGCAATGTACTCAGCCGAAGAGGAGAAGGGATGATGCATGGTTTCGTGAGAAGATGTATTTGGTTGATGCTCAGTCTAAGGGGAAGATTTTGGATACAGAGGAGTTAGCATTTCTTGCAGACCCAGGGGCAGCAGATACTGAAGGCATTGGAGTCGTTTCCACTACTAATGCATCTTATCAAGCAGATGATCTTGACGCATATGATTCGGATTGTGATGACATTCACTCTGCCCAAGCTGCTCTCGTTGCTAATCTCTCTCACTACGGTTCTGATGTCATCAGTGAGGTACCAACCACATCTAATAATAATGATGATAACCAACATCAAGTTAGGCATGAAAATGACAACCTCGAACAACATTCGGGAACTAGTAACTCAAATGATGTGGTACCCAATCCTACACATTTGAGTGAACCTCAACCAAATGCTACGATTGGTATGGCATCTTATGCTCAACATGATTTGGTCATGGTGCCTAAACATATTATTGATCAAATGCATATGGCCCTCGGACAATCCGTAGATACCAATTCCACCCTAACTGCTGAGCTTGTGGTGCATAAAGAAAAGGTCAAAACTTTTGAAATGGTCCCTCAAGCAGAGAAAATAACATGTTCTGCATTTGACCAATTTCGTTTTGAAAAGATTGAACACTTGAAAGAAATAGAATCATTAAAAGCTAATCTTTCTAATGAATTAAAAGCAAAAGAGTCGGTTGTCAATGATTTTCAGAAACTTAAAATGGATTTCGAAAGTCTCGAGTCTAAAAAGTTTAAATCGGAAATTAATGCAACCAAACTTCTTAAATTCAAAGAACAACATCTTTTAAAACAATACGCTTCCATAGAAAAGGTTCATCTTTTAACTAGATCATTTAAAGAACTTGAACTTAAGCGTCTTCAAGATTTACCACCTAATCCCGGTTATGCAAAACAAGCTCAGGAATATATTCTCGGTCTTTATGATATGACCATAATTGGCAAATCGAAAGAAGCACCTTTTGTTCGTAGTACTGAGGAGACACTATCACTTGCGGATGAAACTCAATATAAAATGCTTTCAAAATTCCATACAATTGATTATGATCAACATAACAAAGATCAATTTTCGAAAAAGACACGCATTCGCTTACAAAAGAAATTAGCAGAATTAACAGTTCTTGTGCCCCAAAGTTTGTCAAATGAAAACCTTCCTAGTACGTCTCCTACACTTGTCAAAACGGATTTAACAAAGTTAATTCCACCGGTAATCAAGGCGTCTGTTAACTTAAATGCGGTTCACCAACACTTAGCCGATTTTGACAAGGTCATTTTGGAACGTACGACGGCTTCGGCCATAACGGAAGGTGAATGGAACTTTGAGCACACTAGAGCTGCGTTTCGAGATGAAATTGTTCCGTTTGTAAAGAATGTTAAGGCTTGTCTTAGTAATCTTGATCAAGATTTGCTGGAAATAGAAGAAGTTAGACTCGTTTTCAATGAAATGGATGATGCTTATGAAAACAGTTTACTTGAAATAGAACAGGTTTCACGCCAAAATGATCAGCTTCTAAAGCAAGTGATGTCTCATGATATAGTTTCCGTCTGTGTGAATAAAAGTGTTGATAATGATTCTATTGTGCATAATGTTGAATCTGTGGATAATGTGGTAGATAGTACTTGTCACGAATCTGACGCTTAATTTTTAAAGCTTCAAGATTCATATTCTTCGCCTTCAAACGTTTTGATGAGATTCAAACACATTGTATTTCGCTTGAATACAAGCAACAATTTATTCAATAAATCTTTGAAACGTCATTCGAAGGTGTTAATATCGATGATGCAAACTTTGAAAAGAATTTTCGATTTAATTTACAATCAAAACAGCGTCAGCCAAGTGACAAAGTTGCTAAATCTTTGCCGATAGACATAGAGAAAACTAAGAAACTTAACTGTGTGAACGTACTTGAGGCCGCTGAGAATTTCAAACTTGATCTAGATAATTGAGTTTCCAAGATTTTGTCCAAAGTTGATAACTTAAAACAGAAAAATACACGACTCTTCCATTCAATAAAGCGCGCATGTGCTAATACCACTGCACAGAATCAATCAGTGATTGAACAATTGAATCGAAAGTCGATGGAAATATCTGATTTGAGGGAACAAATTTGTGATAAGAATCTGGTCATGGCTGAATTAAAGGAAACACTTCGTACTCTAAAAGGTAAGAATGTTGTGGATAACGCAACCACTGTCTCATCATCGTCCTCTAGTGCAATCAAAAGGAACCTTATAGCCGTCACACCACTTAACAAGGGCCCTAGGACTAAACCATCTCAAACTTTGG
This sequence comes from Glebionis coronaria, assembly GCA_025667525.1. NCBI lineage: Eukaryota > Viridiplantae > Streptophyta > Magnoliopsida > Asterales > Asteraceae > Glebionis > Glebionis coronaria. The sequence continues at coordinate 433,700,820 of CM046874.1, forward strand.
TCACTAACGATAAGGCGGAATCAAAACCAGCTTCTAATATTCCCGTGTTGCCTTCTACAAGAGTAAGCACCACTACTAAGGCTCAAAAATCTAAGCTTAAAAGAAACAAGAAGAATGATAGGATCTTGCCCACATCTAGTAGTCAAGTCAAGAAGAACGTAGAAGCCCATCCTAGGAATGTTATTTCTGTTTTGAATAAAAAGAATCATGTAGCTAAACCTAAAGGCTCTGCGGTTATGCAGCATTCTAAGCCTACAGTGTATTCTAATTTAAAATGTTGGAATTGCAATGAATGTATGTTTTCTAGTCGTCATGATTCTTGCCTTATTGACCATGTTAGTGAGATGCATGCCCGGAAAAATGGATTAGAATGGAAACCGACTAGGAAAGTGTTAACCCAAGTTGGTTGGATGTGGCACCCCACTGGTAGAACTTTCACTATAGTAGGAAATACGTTCCCTTTAACTAGGATCACTCCCACTAAAGCGAAGAAAGCGTGCCCTTTAACTAGGAGTACCAAGGCTACCAAAACACAAGCGTGTCCTTTAACTAGGAACACTGACACTACTATAGGAACCAAGTGCCCTTTAAATAGGTCTACTCCCACTGTAGTGCCCGCGAATAATCCTAAACCTAAGAAAGTTGGAACAGTAAGACCTGTTAGTGCTAAAATTAAATTAGAAAACGCAGGAAATCTAAGGATCTCATAAATGCTAGCAATTCTGATAATCTTATATCTGTATCTGCTAACACTCCAGACCAATAGTTTCCAATGCATTGTCTACTGTTGTTATTGAAAACAGGTGGTCCGAATTGTTCTCTGATATTTGGACTCTGGTTGCTCCAAGCATATGACCGGAGATCGCTCTCAGCTCCGAAATTTTGTCAGCAAGTTTCTTGGTACGGTTCGATTTGGAAATGATCATATTGCAAAGATAATGGGTTATGGTGAATATCATATTGGGAATGTTATAATTTCAAGAGTGTATTACATGGAAGGTCTCGGTTACAACTTATTTTCTGTGGGACAATTTTGTGATGCAAACCTAGAAGTTGCTTTTCGAGAGCATACCTGCTTCATTCGTAATTTAGAAGGGGATGATTTATTGAAAGGTACTCGAGGGAATAATTTGTATACTTTGTCTCTACAAGACATGATGGCCACTTCTCCCGTATGTCTTCTCTCCAAAGCATCGAAGACTAAGTCATGGTTATGGCATCGACAATTATCTCACCTTAACTTTGACGCTATTAATCATTTGGCGAAAAACGAACTTGTTCGTGGTCTTCCTAAACTTTCATTTCACAAGGATCATTTGTGTTCCGCGTGTACAATGGGGAAAAGCACTAAGAAATCAAACAAACCCAAAACGAAAGACACCAACCAAGAGAAACTTTATCTATATGGATCTTTGTGGGCTAATGCGTGTTGAAAGTCTTAGTGGCAAAAAGTACATCCTCGTCATTGTCGATGATTACTCTCGGTTTACATGGGTGAAATTTCTTAAAGCAAAAAATGAGGCACCTAAATTTATCATCGAATTTCTCAAGATGATTCAAGTGCGTCTCAACACTACTGTCCGACGCATTCGTACAGATAATGGAACCGAATTTGTGAATCAAATTTTGCGTGATTATTATGAAGAAGTTGGCATTTCTCATGAAACATTTGTTGCTCGCACTCCACAACAAAACGGTGTCGTTGAAAGGCGAAATCGCACACTTATGGAAGCTACTCGAACGATGTTAATTTACGCAAAGGCTCCATTGTTTTTATGGGCAGAAGCAGTATCTACCGCAGTGTACACCCAAAACCGATCACTAATTCGTAAACGTCATGGTAAAACACCTTATGAGCTTCTCCATGGAAAAGTACCAGATTTTTATCATATTTTCATGTATTTGGTTTTCTTTGCTATCCAAATAATGATGGTGACAATTTGGGAAAACTTCAACCAAAGTCTGATATTGGTATTTCCATTGGTTACGCCCACGCAAAGAAGGCATACCGAATCTACAACCGTAACTCTCGCAAGATCCTCGAAACTATGCATGTTGATTTTGATGAGCTAACAACAATGGCTTCTGAGCAAAGCATCTCTGAACCCGCACTTCATGAAATGGGACCCAGTAACATTAGTTCTGGTCTTGTACCAAACAACCCTACTTCATCATCATTTACACCACCTTCTAGGACTGAATGGGATACGTTGTTTCAACCGTTCTTTGATGAACTCTTTACTCCTCCAAGTATTGTTGCTCCAAAACCTGAGGTAATAGCTCCGGTAACCGAAGTTGTCGCTCTAGCAACCGAAGCACAATCAGACACATCTGCACCTACAATTGGTCAAGATATACCTTCAACGAGCAATTCTCAACCAACACATGTTTCAACTACCCATGTCATGCCTATTGATGATGAAGAGGATGATGATGATCACGACTTGGAATTCGCTCAAATGCGTGAACTTCCATTCTTTGGTGTACCAATTCCCGACCCTAATCAAGCCGGGTCGTCCACCTCAGAGGAAGCTCTTACTACGGTTTACTCCAATCCATGGATTCGTGAACATGACAGCAAGTGGACAAAGGATCATCCTATAGATTCTATTATTGGTAACCCTAATCTTCTGGTATCCACACGAAGTCAGTTACAAGAAAGTGCAATGTTTTGTCACTTTGATGCTTTTCTCACTGAAGTTGAACCTAAGACATGGCAACAAGCTTTTACTCAATCATGTTGGATAAAAGCTATGCAAGAAGAACTAAATGAATTTATACGTCTTGAGTATGGGAACTTGTCCCATGCCCGGATCAAGTGCAGTTACTCACTTTGAAATGGGTTTACAAGGTGAAACTCGATGAGTTAGGCGGAATATTGAAGAACAAAGCTCGACTAGTAGCTCGTGGATACAAGAAAATATTGGGCATCGACTTTATGGAATCCTTTGCGCCTGTTGCCGTTTGGAAGCTATTAGACTATTCCTCGCTTATGCAGCCCATATGAATATGATCGTCTATCAGATGGATGTGAAGACGGCATTTCTTAATGGTGAAATCAAGGAAGAGGTCTATGTTCAACAGCCGGATGGTTTTGTGAATCCTAAATATCCTAATCATGTGTACAAACTTAAGAAGGCTCTCTATGGGTTGAAGCAAGCTCCTCGCGCATGGTATGATCTATTGTCACAATTCCTCATTACGCAAGGCTTCGCTAAAGGCAAGGTGGATCCCACGCTGTTCATTCAGAAACGAGGTAAAGATATGATTATGGTACAAATATATGTTGATGATATTATATTTGCAGCCTCGACCCAAACGTTATCGGATGAGTTTGGGACACTCATGTCTTCCAAGTTTAAGATGTCAATGATGGGCAAGGTATCATTCTTCTTAGGTCTTCAGATATCTCAGAGTCCCAGAGGCATCTTTATCAATCAATCCAAGTATGCCCTTGAATCGCTTAAGAAGTATAAGATGGAATCTTGCGACCCCGTGGACACTCCAATGGTGGAAAAAACTAAGCTTGATGCAGATCCACATGGAATTGCCGTTGATCCGACACTTTATCGTGGAATGATCGGTACTCTTCTATATATCACAGCTAGTCGACATGATCTTCAGTTTGCTATATGTATGTGTGCTCGGTATCATACTCGCCCTACTGAGTTACACTTGGCTACTGTGAAACCGATCTTTCGATATCTTAAAGGAACCATTAATCGGGGACTTTGGTATTCGAAGGACTCTTCGATTGCACTTATGGCATATGCAGATGCGGATCACGCAGGTTGTCAAGATACAAGGCGTAGCACGAGTGGAACTTTGCAACTACTAGGAGATCGACTAATCAGTTGGGCATCGAAAAGGGAGAAAAGCGCTGCAATCTCAAGTACGGAAGCAGAATACATAGCTATGTCCGGGTGCTGTGCTTAAATTCTTTGGATGAGATCGCAATTAACCGACTATGGTCTAGGTTTCAACAAAATTCCGATGTACTGTGACAACAAGAGTGCAATTGCCTTATGCTGCAACAATGTTCAATTCTCCCGGTCGAAGCATATCGACATTCGCTACCATTTTATCAAGGAGCAAGTGGAAAATGGAGTAATCGAGCTTTACTTTGTCCGATCTGAGTATCAATTGGCGGATATTTTCACGAAGGCTTTAGATCGCGCTCGAATTGAATTTTTGGCCGAAAAGCTAGGAATGAGAACCTTCTGCCTGAGACTCTAAAGGAACTGGCAGATGAAGCGAAAGAATAGTGGTGGTAAAACTATTCTCCGTATCCTTGGTGATCATTTGTATATATTGTTTATATTTTTATCCACAAAAGCAAAATAGAAAAATATAAAACCATATCAAAACCATAAAAATTGAAAAATTCATAAAAATCCAAAAATATTTTTTCCTTTATTTTTTCAAAGGCATGTCTTTTGGTACGATAATATTTACAACCTTAGAAATGTTCATTAATATCGACACGGCGCCATAAATAGAGTTCGTACAAAAGTTGTAAATATTTCATAAAACATGCCTAAATGGCTTGTAGTTATTTCGGACTGCAACCTGGTTTTCACATTAAAGTCAAGTATTTCTTTTGAAAGCTTTGGCTCACAACGGAAATTAATTTTCTCGGGCAAGGTTTACTTTAAAACCTTGTAAGGGATCAAGTTTACTTTATAACTTGGTCTAACCCATGAAGTAGCCTTCATCACCTTTAGCACTAAATTTTCCTAAGGCATCACTAGTATCCAACACAACTACATGACATCCAAAATGTTTAAGAAAACCAATATTAGGTTTACTTCCCCAAAGTAACTCATAAGGTGTTTTGTTATGAATCTTGTTGACTAATGCCCTATTTTGAATATAACAAGCTGTATTCACAACCTCAGTCTAAAAAGCAATGGGAAAGTGAGCATCAGCCAACATAGTCCTAGCTGCTTTTATGAGGGTTCTATTCTTTCTCTCAGCTACCCCATTTTGTTATGGTGTTCGAGCTACACTAAACTGTCTAGTAATCCCTTTCTTGGCACAAAAATCATCCAACAACTTATTTCTGAACTCACCACTATTATCACTTCTAAGAATCTTAACCTCATTACCAGACTTCTTTTCTATCTGGGTAATAAAGTTAATCAAAGTATCAGCAGTGTCACTTTTCAAAGCTAAAAAGAAGGTCCAAGTAAATCTAGAAAAATCATCAGTGATGATAAAACAGCAAGATTTACCATTTAATCTTTCTATATTAGTTGGACCAAACAAGTCCATATGCAGCAAGTGAAGTGGTTTAGAACTACAGTGCACCTATTTAGACTTAAATGAGACCTTGTGATGTTTCCCTTTAAGGCATGCAACACAAGAGTGGTCATTGTGGAAAGCCTTTTCAGGCAAACCATCAACCAAACCATGTCTCACAAGTCTGTTTATATTTTTAAAATTAATGTGCCCTAATCTCTTGTGCCAAAGATTACTCTCATCAACTGAAGACTTAGCATATAGACATGGCAAATTATTATTCATCCTGATTCCATTAAGATTCACATTATAAATGTCTTTATGCCTAGGTGTTCTATAATCAATGAACTTCTCATCTGGTATTTTAAAATCTTTGCTCAACACCAAGCATTTAGTATCAGTAAAAAGAACTTTATTTTTGTTATCACAAACTTGTGATACACTAAATAGATTATAGTCAAGTTCCTTTACCATAAACATGTTTTCAAAAAGTAAATTGTTGGTGAGAAGAGTTCCTTTGCCTGTGATAGTTCCATATCCGCCTCCAAAGTAAACTTTGTCACCATCCTTAATGGGAGTGAAGTTTGTGAGATAATTTTCCTTCCCAGTCATGTGCCTAGAGCATCCACTATCCCAATAGCCATAATCATCAACCTGCTTTTGAATGCCCTGCACATAAAGAAAACAAATTAGTTTTCTATGGGAACCCAAGCCTGAGCAGACTTGGATTCATTTGGTTGTTCAAATATTTACCATTGAAATTTAATGAAATCTGTTACAGGTCATAGAAATCCCATCTGAATTAGGGTTTTGATCTTGCTTTGGTCTCCATGTCAAGCTAGAAGAAGCTTTATACCCCTTTCCCTTTGGTTGCAAATATTTACCATTATTTGGTCTGGCAACGTTTCTGTCAGCGTTTAATTTGGTCTTGTCAGCGCTGAAATTACCCTTATCAGCGTTGAACCTAGGGTTTGCTACAGGAACCCATTGTCTATTAGACCATGTATTGGTCTTCTGAAAAGGTCTTTGTCCATAAGTATTAGACCCTTTAGTAAAGAATGGGGCTGGTCTAACAACTTGTGGACTTTGCTGGACAAAAGATTTGGGTTTGATAGTGTTTGACTTTTTGTCAGCGTTGACCTTTGAAGCATTGACACACTTATAGGCTAAATGTGAAAAACTTCCACAAGTATAAAAGGCTCTTCTAGACATAACTATAGGTCTAGAAGAAAAGAAGCCTGTTCCATTATCACTAATTTGGCTTTTTGCTGACCTAGGTTTTCTATACATTTATGCATATTTAATACTAGGTTTTCTATCAACGTTTAAGCCAAGGTCAACAGTCTTGCCAGTGGTTGGGTTTGTCACTTTGATAGGTGTAGACTCATTTGGTCTATCACTAAGCATGACACCCTTAACAAACAAGGTAGGGTTGGCTTTCTTCCATTGGTCCAAATTAGTTAAATTTTACCTATATTCCTCTACTGGGGTAAGAACTCTTGGTGGAGGAATAAATTCCTCTTCTTGGAGTTCTGGGAAACCAGTAAAAGATAAGTCCTTTCTAAGGACACCATAGAAGTTCCCAGCAGGTGGTGGAACACCAGCATACTCTTTCATCCCAATCCTATTCATATCCCTAGAATCCCTTTGTTCACTAACACATTTTTCTAAGGTTTGTGAAGCTTTGTCAAATCTCTGAATTTTAAGATCTACATTATCCTTATTTTTTATAGCCTCATCTAACTTAACCTGTGAATCAGCATTGACTCTCTCCATGATGTTTCTAATCTCAATGCTAGCATTTAAATCATGATTTAAAATATTGATTTGATCTTTTAGGTCAAGCTCCATTTTCTTATACTCAGCTACAGTTTTTTCAGTTTGAGTAAGGGCAAGTTGATAGTTAGATAACCTGCATCTTTCATTAACCACATCAGTTGTCAATTTTAAAACTTCTTTGTTAAGTTTTTCAGTGTTTAGACGACAACCCTTACTACAAAATGCATCATCATATACCTCATTGTCTGATGAAGATGAGGAGTGTGCCATGAGAGCATAGTGAGCATGCTCTTCTTCTTCCTTTTTCTGCAACCAAAGCTCTGTTCTCTTCCTCATCCTTAGCCAAGTAGCTCCACTCTCATCCAACACCATCAATGTCTTGCATGGCAACCATAGCTTTGGAATCCTGAGCCTTGATGATTTGGCTTGAGGGTTTTCCAGCATCAGATCTTCTTGGAGATCTGCATTCTCTCATAAAGTGTCCCATTCGATGACAATAATAACACTCAACCTTGGATTTATCAAATCCAGCAGTGTCTTTAGCATTGAAATTCATCTTCTTCTTGAATCTTCTATTCCATCTATTTGCCCTTATGCTTTCAAGGGCCATATTCCACTTTATGTCCATCTCCTCCAAATGCTCATCACTAATTTGCTCAAGGTCCTCATATGTAATCACTGAACCATTGGGCAATGAAGCAATGTATGCACACACAGTATCTAGATCAATACCAGCAGGCTTAACTCTTGGTGAGTCAACTTTGTATGTGTCAGCGTCTGAATGTGAGGCGTTGACAGGGTTTGATACAGCGTTGACACAGGTTGATCCAGTAACGGGGTGCATGTATGACTCCTTTTGATCAAATTGACCTTCACTATGTGAGAAGAAGGCCATGTTTCCATTGGTAGACTTGCTTCCATGATCCAAAAGAGTTTAATTCTCTACCAACCTCGGTTTATTGTAAACATCATCAAAAGTAGAACTTTTGTGAGTGTTTTTCGCAATTATAGATCTTGCTTCAATCTTCCATGCATCACCAAGACTTTTAAGAAAAGTGGTGATAATATCAACATCACCAAGCACTGTTCCCATGAAGGACAGCTTGCCTGTAATGTCAAGAAGTTTGCTTCTCACTCCACTTAGCTTCTCACCGGGTTGAGCCTTGAAAACAACATACTCATGCAAGAGTTTCTTCTTTTTCTCTTGTACAGTATCAGCATTACCACCATAAGCAACTTCAAGGGCTGCCAAAAGATCTTTTGCAGACTCATAGCTTCTATATTTTTGCTGATTTTCTTGTCCCAAAGAGAGTTTCAGAATGCTTAGGGTTTTCATGTCACTCCTTCTCTTTACTATGTCCTCAATTGAGACAGCTCTACCATCTTCAGGTTTTTCTTTTTGATCCTCTTCAGTAGAACCTTGAACATTTGTTCTTTGTAAGATGGCAGCTGCAATCTTTTGAGCTTTATTAAATGTGTTTCCATGTTAAATAATTTCCCATAGGGTGTAGTCATGGATTTGTAGATACTGTTCAATGTTAAACTTCCACAGCTCAAAATTGTCTGGGTCTAGCTTGGAAATCTTGATGTTGGGGGTTGAGGAGGAGGAGTTTACTTCTGGGGTAGGCATGATGTTTTTAGGGTTTCGTGAAAATTAGGGTTTTTGGCGATTTAGGGTCCTTGTGTTCTTTAAATCAAAGTTTCTCAACAAGCTCTGATACCACTTATTGATCCCAAACTTAGATCGATTTATCTTGTGTAAACGAGATTAAATCAAGTTAAGCACGTAGAGAAACTTTGTTGTGTATAAAAAAATTGAAGTATTATGCGGAATTAATACTCAAACAAGAACACACAAACAATCTAAACCAAACTTTCACTTGATTGATAAAAACAAACTTGCGTACAATGAAAGTGTAAAACGTATATGAAACATAAACCTAAAGGTCTCTTTTTATAGACATAAGAAGCCTTGTAAAAGAGTCTACATATCAACTATTTTAGGTAAAGATAAACATAGAAAATATATTGTTGATCATATCTTTACAAGAAACAAACTAGAAACATAATACGTGTAGACTAAGTCTTCTATCAGTGCTTGACTTCATCCTATCAACGCTTGACATCTTCCTGTTAACGCTTGTTCTGTCAGCGCTTGTTTTCTTCTTATCAACGTCCCAATTGCTCTCGTGTACTGGCAACATTTTATTCCCAACACCCCAAATTTTTACTATAGAAACTAAATGATATGTTGTACAAATAACTAGCTCCTTCTCAAACAGCCTCTAAATATCAGTAATAATTCGTCCAAAACAAATCAGTCAGATTAGTACCTCAAAAGTGTTTTGGCCATATCTTGCTCATTTTTAACATTCCATTTTGTGGCCAATTCATCACTTATGTAAAAATCATTTATCTATCATTATATCAAATAATATAATCCATTTAATTAAGTAAAAAAGTTTAAAGTTACTGTTTATTACAGCCTACATAACTAGTTAAGATTTCTTCAACTTTTACTTGTAGTTTTAGCCTTTTTAACCTAATCTAGTGACATAAAATCCCCATACAATACTTTGATCATCATTCATCATCATCATACATATACATTTTGAAGTAAATAAACAAGTACTTTTACAAAAACAATAGGATGATAGAAAGAAAATGATCTCTATACCAACCAAAGTGATGAAAAAGTTGAGATTTTAGATGACCAAGTTTGATCTTTGTACCTAAATCTTTTACCTTTCAAGACAACTTTTGATGATCTTCAAATATATGAACTTCTTCTTGAAAATTAGCCCTAGGACTCCATGAAAACTTCTTTTCACAAGTAATAATCACCTCCAAACATGCTCCTTTTAAGTGGCTTTCAACATAGATTGGATATGGATAAGTTGTAGGTTGAAAATTGATGAAAATGGTGTTAGGGTGGTGGTGACGGAAGGCACAAGAGAGGGGGAGAGGAAAGAGTTTTGGTGAAAACTTATTAGATACACATGCAATTGTGAGATGTGTGTGAGAGATTTGAGGGTTTTATGCTTTAAGCACTTATGAGACAAGTGTCTCATTACTTAGCTAGAAATTTGACACCAAGGGTGTCACCACCTTAGTTCTCGGTTTAATCGTAAAAGACGTTAAATTATACACGTAAGCCCTAATTTCATCCCGTAAATATGTGAGTTCATGTAGCATCATATAAATATAATTTCAAAATAATATACGAGAACAAATTTACTACCTGAAATGTCAGACTGTCACAAAAACGGAGTACGTAAACGTAAACACGTAGCGTAGAGCTTTCCGGTTTAGACGTAGAAGATGCAAATTTAGAACGTAAACCCTAATTTCTTCCCAAGAGTGAGTGAGTTCATAAACTAACAATAAAATAATGATTATAAATCATACTTGAGAGTAAAATAACGACCTCAAATTGACGGATTGTCACAGCATTTCCCCCTAAAGAGGATCTTTGTCCTCAAAGATCAATTCATCTTACTACTCGCTTCTTATAGAGTTAAAGACATGTGGGCATTTCCTCCACATTCGGTCTTTTCTCTCAAGTGTAATTCATTATAATACGCGAGTTTCATCAAACATAACTATGGGAATACGATCCTGCTTAATTTGACTTACTTTCTCTTTCCATGATGTCCACGGGTTTTCGATGAATGCAACTTTTCGCTGACCCAAACTTCATTAAGAAATAATCAGATTTTCACTTGATAGACATTTTATAAAGTTCAATATACGGAACATATTTCATGCAGCTCTTGAAATCCTAGGGTAGTCTAGCTTATATGCCTCTCAGACCAAATCTTTACATTATCTCAATGGTCCCATACAACAGGGACTTAGCTTCCCACGATCTTTTAGATCATTAATTCACCTTTCCACGATGAAAATTCTTGGCATTGCTTTGCTACTCATCCTGCACTTCAAGATATACATCTGACATTCACATAACCTCCTGCCCACTATCGGCAGTCAATAATCAAATCTCAACTTCCATGATCATTTCAGGTCTTGTGGGTCGAGTATCTTCATCCTAACTCCTACCTACAAATGCTCTTAAAATTTTCTTTATATAGATCCTCGCAAGGTTCGGTCTCAATCCTAAAGCGATAATTATCAATGATAACCTATCCAAAGTAAATTGCTTATCATGTTCATTACCAAAGGTCAATCATACAAGCATAAAACAAGCCTTCTAGTGTCTGTATCGTTCCTTCACCTTGTCCCTTCGATTGGGGGTCGTAAGCAGTACTCATATCAAGATTTGTTCCCAATGACCCCTAAAGGAATCTCCCGAATTTTGATGCGAAGCGAGGGTCTTGATAGAGATGATCGATATAGGCACACCATGCTTACACAACTCCTTTAGATACAAATGAGCCAACTTCTCCTTCGAGAACCTATCATTAATTGGAATGATATGAGCAGATTTAGTCAGTTTGTAGACGATGACCCAAATCAAAGTAAATCCAGATGATGACCTTGGAAGATTTGTGATAAAGTCCATGGTGATTCTATCCCACTTCCAAACAGGAATAATAAGCTGTAGAAGTAATCCTGATGGATTTTGGTGTTCAGCCTTGACCTTCGCAAAAGTTAGATATTTACCAACGTATGTGGCGATGTCTGCTTTCTTATTTGGCCATCAGTACAACTTCCTTAGATAAAGATACATTTTATCAGAAATGGCATGAATAGAATACTTAAACTTATAAGATTCCAACATGACTAAATCTCTAAATCCTCCATATTTAGGCAACCACAAACGACCTTTTAAACACTTAACGCCATCGGCTCCCATCTCTAATGGTTCTCATTAGCCGTGAAACCCCTAATCATTTATATTATCCTTTTTACAAGCATCGGCTATTTCTAAATTGCTCGGGAAAATTATTCTGCACGATCGTTATTAAGGAACACATCCTAATTGGTTCTTTATCCTTTCTACATAATGCGTCAGCAACTACGTTCACCTTGCCCGATGAAATAAATATCATGACCATAATCACTCAGAAATTCTTTCTTCATTTTTTCTAAGTTTAATTTCAACTCAACTATTACCTTTATTAGTTTTGCCCAGTCTGATGTTTAAAACATCGATAAATATTTCATGTAATTATATAATAAATATTTAATTTATGAAACTTAAACGTAAAATTTCAAATTTCTCAGATCGTCCAATTATAGAAAAATGTTCGAAAAAAATTTGAATTTAGTTAACACAATCTTTGTTGATTTATCGAAAATAATTAACAAGATCCGTAAATGTTCGAAAAATCTTTTTTTAAACTTTGGTAAAAATTTTCTTAGTTCAAGAGGAAAAACTGCCTCTTCAAATTCCAAGTCATGGGTTATATGTTTTCCTTAATTCCTCCTAGGTTGTCTTGAGGTATCCACAAACATCTACTCCTAAGGGAGTTTAGTTAAATGATCTGGGTATGAGGGAATAATTCCTTGATAATCTTTCGATAAATATCTGTCAAAACATCTTCGCACTTCCTTTTTGGTACAACCGAAAGCCTTAATGGTTCCGATCTTTGAAGAGTCAACATAGATTCCACTACCATTAAACACACGATAAAAGAATGTAAAGGATCAAGCCTAACATCCCACTTTAAATATTTAACGCACAATGTTTCACACCTTAGCTAGATCAAGGTAGTCTACAAATGATTACTAAGCTCCTTCTTATTCTTGGAAATAACCAGATGATCCTTAATGATCACAGGCACGAACTTATCAAAATACAGCTTACACATGCGATTCATCAAATTCATGAATGCGACCAGTTCGTTGGTCAATCCAAACGAAATCACATGGAACTCATAATGTTCATTACGAGTTCTGGATGTAGTGATTGGAATAGATAATCTTCTTTGCGAACGCGAATTTGATGATAACCATGCCGTAGATCAAATTTTTAATATACATTAGAACCTTGTAAATGATCGAAGAAATCTTTCATCTTGGGTAATGGATATCAATTTTGATCGTTAATTTATTCAGTTCACGGTAATCAATAAATATAAGGAATGATAACACCATAGCTCTTCATGATGACGAGCTCGGTAGAATAAAATCTTTCTCCGGCAACTCTCTCAGTTGCACAATAGAATATAATAAATACCAAATTCAACTTGCCTTATTGGCGGAAGTCTAGGTAATTCATCAGTAAATACCTCAGAATGTCTCAGATAGTAGGAACATCTTTTAATATATTCACCTTAGATTCTTTTTAGATTACAAGATCTATGACTAGTTCACAACCATTCATGGTATAATTTCAAGCCTAAATGCAGGATACGGTCACCCATCAGGAATTATTTAGATCACCTTTGATAATCAACATCTTATCTTTTAGGGGAATTCTACTCGTGCTCCCATCAATTAAGACAATGACATTATGTCATAATCAACCAATCCATCCTACTGGCACTACCAACTTTCGAGTTTCATTACTGTTGATAAGACGAGAACTTCTAAAATGACTAAAAATAACTCGTGACCCTTCTCAAATCAAGGATATCTAGAGACATAGCTAACATTAAAAGAGTAAGGTCAACGCATGATTATCACGAGAGAATGTCAAATCAGATAAAGATGAAAATATTAACGAACATGGATATATCCCATGTTTTCATGATTTGTGTATGCATCTGAAAGCACCTTGGATCGTTAACCATGTCATTCAAATGGAATCTAATTAAAAGAGATGATAAGAACATCGATACACCTAGTCGGGTATCAACACTCGATACTTAGAAAAGTTTCCAAAGAATCTTGCCATGAAAGAATTGAACAAGAAGGAACTGTTAATTGTCAAATAAGACAATATCCATAGATGAGTAAATTTGATTCAGAAAAATAAATGGTACTGGCACATATGTAGGTGTCCCTAACAATATGTCCCTATTATTGAATTTCTTGCAGATCTCGTAAAATTTTAACCTTTTTAGAATTTCAAAGAAAAATGTAATGGTTATTAACAATTTCATGGTGACTACTAGTCAACCTTGCATGATCCTTTCCAAATTGTACGTAGGAGTGCTTCTATATACAACATAGGATTAACGATGCAATACTCAGTTCATCAAAATTTTGTCATCATGTTTAAAATATATATTCATGTTTTATTATGAAATTAAAAAAAAATTTACCGAAATGTTCATCATTATGAAAGCATTTCCATTTACAAGATGTTTAATAAAAACTTTATTTCGACAGTAATTACTAAGAGTACCGATTTAAATAACTCATATGAAAGTAAGAATTTCATATTTTCCCCAGATGGTATTGTATTAGTTATAAAAACAATGAGTGATCTTTAAAAGGGTTATGAAGAGTTGTTCACCAAGAACTAATTACGATATGATAGGAAATGAGCTTAGCCAAATAATCATGAGGTTCATGACATCGATGGCACTCAGGAATACGAAAGAATAATTCACAATACAACTCAAATCGAGATGATTACTCGTTCAATGGTTGCATCACTAATGCGAATATTAGGAATAAACAATAAAAGATAGATAACAACGATACATGTAGAATTTAGCAATCGAAGATAGTCTTTTCATTAATCACAAACAAGTTAAAAGTTTTATCGTCACACGTTACATGTCATCATGTAATGTTATACAATTCCAAGGACTCGTCCTACCAACAGATATCTCAGTTAAGTTAGTGAATTTAAAAGATACTACAATGAATACTAATCTACAAGAGTAATTAGGTGTTCCACATGTCCCGGAAGATCCATCAGTCCTAATTCAGAAGAAGATTTCTTCAATTTATTTTTGGACACTGGGCATCCTCGTCATTCGACAATGGCCTAGGAACAACCCTTAACACGAACCAACAATCATTTAAAACCGCATAATTCAACCACAGGACTCAACGACTTGCTCTTACCAATCTCGTATTCCATACGAGTTAAATTTGACTTTATTCAAGTTTCAACCAACTTATACTAAATGCGACATCCTACCTCATTCTCCAATACTTTCAACCTTATTCTTCGGCTTTGGAATGGAAATAAAAACTCGACATGAACAACACTAAATTTCCAATTCTATGGCTCCCATAGCAACAATTATCAAGTGAGTCACGAGCAAGAAATGACTCACACATTCAAATAGACTTCTCGGAAAGGTACAAGTGGCATGAGGCTTTTGGGTAAAGGTTCCAATGACAGCCTCAAGTGCAAAATTTACCTATTCAATTTCAAATTTAAGTATTGGGTGACACCGATTCAGATGACACATTTCTAGGTGGTGAGGTTTTGTCAAACTCCACTCTATAAGGAAAGATCGTCATGAAATCGATATCAGATTCATCTTCAATATCACAATCAACTAATATCAACATTCCTTGGAATATCAACCATTTCGTTGGGATCATAAACACCCACAACTTGGTTTAGATCTGGAATAGCTAGAATTCCTACAGGAATAGCTTCTATTGATATGCTAGGAGAGTTAGGGTTCCTTGTGACAATCTATGTCGTACAAATATCTCGTATAAGTATTAGAATAATCATCAAACAATCATGTAATCAAATTACAACATATATATATATATATATATATATATATATATATATATATATATATATATATATATATATATATATATATATATATATATATATATATATATATATATATATATATATATATATATATATATAATCCAAGTTATATATATATTAAAATAACACTTCTCAGTCTGGCCTTGTCGGTAAATCGGGAATTCTTCGGCACCGTTATAGTCAAAATATTTTTAAACATTTAACTCAAAATATTTATTTAAAAATATTTATAGTTAAATTTGAAATGTTTTATTCAAAACCTTGGTTTTATAAAAATATTTCGTTCTCTATAAGAGAGCTCTGGTACCAAACTGTAAAACCCCCAAATATTCATGTTTCAAATCATCGGAAGAGTCGTTGGTGTTACGGGATAGCACATTACTCAAATCATAGACAACGCATAAAAATCGCGTCGTTTAATAACAAAGCATTTTCAATTAATAAATATTAAATTACATAGGTCCTCAGGTCAAAGTATGTCTTACAAATTTACAAAACATTTGAACGGAAATTTTTTATTTAAATGCAGGCCATAAACTCTTGTCGTCTTCTCGAGAATTACCTTCAAGTACCTGAGATAAAATATGTTAAAAGTCAGGGAAACGCTGAGCGGGTCCATAGAGTTTAATAATAACCATTAACATAAAACCGGTATATAATCATTACCGAAAAGCATTTTGTGCAATACTTGGTCGTAGACCATAACATCGGCCAAAAACAATTTTATACGAATCATTGTCAAAAATCATAACTTGGGCCAAAAACATTTTATACGAATCATTGTCGTAACAGCACCATTCAATACGTTTTATAACGTTGTTTCTAGAATAATAAAAACTGTTATATAAAACAGTTATGTAAAACCAAAACACGGGTATAATAATAAATAGGACTCCATATTGCTAGTTAGGCAATATATTATAATTTAAATCATATATCATACAATATTCCTGAGACCGAAGCCTCAGTGTTACCATTATCATTATTATTATCGGATTATTATAAGCCGCATGACATTGTTACCTTTCTATAATATATATCAGGTAGTTAGCCCGAAACTCATTTGCCCATTTAAAACAGCGTGTCGTCACAAAAATCACGCTAATTATATCCCTCTCATACATAAATTCGCTTACCAATCAATGTGACACAACGGGGATTAGCCGTCAAGACGCAAACTGGGGTGATCTTCCCCAAATAGTACTGTTATATGCATAAGCGTCTACCTACTCCCGGTAGTTCACAATTCATGCTAATGGGACTTATAGTGACATAATCTAACTAATAATAATCTATTTCAATCATTCATTTGGTCATTTAATCAATCGGGTCCATATCAATAAACATACAATAAGGACCACTTGTGTTCTATTTGTATTAAAACTAGCATGTTATCTCCCTCACGAGTTTATAAAATATTTCATAAAACATTTAAAAGTGTGCGAGGCTATGAACTCACGTTGGTTGGGAACGGTGAGTTATCGGCGATTTAGATGTACGGTGCGTGACTCGATCACGTGAAACCCAAACAAATAATACTCGATCTTAGACTATGTCGAATAATATTTATAAAAAGTTGTTATGCATATGTAATGATGTCATAAACATGATGTTCAAGTGGGGTTTTATCACCTTATACAACTTTATTAGTTGTTAAGTATATTGTTAACTTAGTCTAGTTATACTAGTTTTAGCCCATTTATATGTTAAGGCCCAATAGGCCCATTAAGAGTCTAATATCTTTTTATTAGTCAATTTTTCATTTAGGACCAGGCCTATAATCATGTGTTGGTCCCAAGTGGGTTAAGCCCATGAGTAAGTTCAATAATATTAAACCAAACTAGTTGGGCCTAGTGGTCTAACAAGGCTAATTTGGCCCATTATTGTCCATATGTTATAAAGCTCGGTTTTGTCGATTTTTACTTGTCAATTGTGTTTACATATCAGTAATTGTTTTATAAAAATGTTACATTAGACGGGTCCGACCATCTAAGTTTTATTTGGCGAAAACGCCATCCTTTCGGTTTTAGCCGAAAAGACGTAAAAATCATATGTATAGTTTGTAGTTAGAAAACATTTGAGTTTTAATTTTATAAAATGTAATATTTATTTATTATAGTATATAAACTTACTTTAAAATAATGAGTGAGTTCATAAACTAACAATAACGACCTCAAATTAACAATAAAATAATGATTATAAATAATACTTGAGAGTAAATAACGACCTCAAGAGTGAGTGAATTCATAAACTAACAATAAAATAATGATTATAAATAATACGTGAGAGTAAAATAACGACCTCAAATTGATAGATTGTCACATCTAGTGTGTTGGAATGATGTAGGGGGGAGTCAATTGACTATGGAGATTACTGAGAAGATTATGCGGATTAGGAATCACATCCTTTCATGGTGTTAAACATTGGTGTTTAGTTTAATCCGTTTTGGGAAGGGAGGAAAGTTGAGTCCGAGGTATATTGGACCTTTCAAGATCATTAAACGGATCAGACCGGTTGCTTATAAGTTAAAATTGTCGGATGAACTTAGTGCTATTCATAACACATTCACATGTCGAATATAAAGAAATGTATGGTGGATAGGGAATGGGTGACCCCATTGGAGGAAGATCAACTTGATGATAAGTTTCATTTCATTGAATAACCCATGGAGATTATGGATCGTGAGATTAAGAGGTTGAAGCATAATAGAATTTCTATTGTGAAGGTACAATGAAATTTTAGACATGGGCCCGAGTTCACGTGGGAGCGTGGGGATTTTTAAGGAAAAGTATCCACATTGGTTCTAGTAGTACAAAATGTGAGTATAAGAAGACGTGAGCGCCGGGACGTCGCTCTTTTAAGGAGGGGAGGATGTGATACCCCAAACCCGAGGTCATTATTTAACCTTAATTTACGTATATTTCTGAAATTTTCAAGAAATTTTTATCGTTAATTTGTTTGATGGTTTAAGTTGAAACCAATGATTGAGGCTTAATTTTTACGTTTGACGTTTTAAGAAGAATCGAAAGTGATCGCGATACCGACGGATGCCCAAAAATTATCGTTTTTTTTACAATTGATCGATATTTGAATTTTCGAAGTTTTTATTTTTATTACGTTTTAAGTCGAGTCATAACCTATGTATATTCGTCTTGTGTGTGTTTTAACATTTGGAAAGTAATTTTACGAAACCCGACTCCCACATATATTTAAAACTTGTCAACTAGCAAAAATCCCGCTCTTTATATTATGTTTTAATTTTTAAGGCCAAAATATAGTTAACATGGAAAGTTTGGTCCCTCCATTTTTACAAAAGGGAGCACCAACACACACACACTCCATTTCACTTTAAAAAAATAGGGTTCTCCCTCCCTCTCTCCCTTAGCCGTTGGCCACCACAAAGCCACCACCACCACCATTTTTTTTAGGTTTTTGGGAAAAGAAATCAAAGACCAACCTTTCTAAAACCATTTTAAGTCTATTTATCTATTAAAAACATGCACGCATTCAAAAAATATTTTCAAAAAAATTTATTTTTATAAAGTGGATTTTGATTTAATTATAGTGTATGCATGTTTAAATCTAATGATTGTGAACATGGGGTATTGATTTAAAATGATTGAAACAATGCTTTTTTGGTATTTTGATTATTTGAAACCCATGGCCCAATGGGGTGTTTGTTTGATTTTTAGTTTTGATTTATTCTTTTTATGGATATGTGTTTACATGCATGTTCTTAAGGTTTTTAACTAATTTAATTAGATTTCATGAATGGTTTTATGAAATGGGTTTTGATGAAGATTGTTCATACAAGTGACTAGGGATTATTAGGATGTTTTAGATTGATGATATGGTGATATAATAGGTCTAGGAATAAATAGAAGTGATTGGAAAAATGATTTGATGTGATTTTAAAGGTGATGAATTAGACCATATTGTTTAGAGTAAATATTCGTGGTTTTAATTCTTGGTCCAGGTTTTTATTATAGAATGTAGTTGTAGAGATTCTTTCTACCATCATTTTGGTATGAGATAGAGCTTTTAACTCCAAACGAGTCAAAAGTTACGTAAGTTTGAATTTTCGTGTACCGGGAGATGAAAGTCGACTCAATCCGAAATTATGTTAGATTTTAGGTCAAATCTCGGGGACTATAACTAGAGTTTTAAAAAGGTTTGAGGGCTGTTCTTAGGGTCTAAAAATGGAGTTTTGAGTCTATTTTCAAACTTAGGAATCGGATTTACAAATGGTATTGGCTAAGTAAGTCAAAGTAGTTTTACCCTACAAGTATACAAATCTGTCCGAATTTTCAAGTTTAGTAATGTGACGAGCAGCGTGTCTTAGAAGTGAAAACTTTTAATAAAATTTAATATGGAATTTCTACAGGTTATAAGTGAGTTCCCTAATTAATTTCATAATTTTTCATGGTTTCTAAGTATGGGAATCCTGCCCGTACATTTGGTATATACCGGCATAATTGTAAATTGAACAATACTTTTAGTAAAGTAGAAAAATGGCACTTGTCTAGTAAATATCACATGTTTAAATTTTTGGCGTGAGTTTGTATGAGTTGTACGTGACTTTTATTATTTATATTCAGTACTTCATAGTACTTGAATGTGTTGATTTATTTCGCGTATTGTCGCTAGGTGTGGTATTTGAATTTCCCAGGCATCCTCATTGTCGGTCATCGTCTTCTACTACTTCGTCAACTACTACTACTTGAGGTGAGTCTATAGCCTCTCTTTATACTAGTTATTAAATGATTTAAAACCCGCGAGGGGGATACATACTATTTGAAATAAAATGAACACAAGTCATGAATGATTGTTTGGACCCGAATGTTGATGAATTGTATAAGTACCTTGTTGCCTATGTCCCTAATTTCATGAACCGTTAACTATCTTCTAGCTCTTTGTTGTGAGTAGGAATAGTCGCTCAAAAGGTTTTTCTAAAGCATAAACTTGAGTTCATAGATATTGAATGTCTTGACGAATCCACTCAAACGTAAGAAGATTTCTCATCTTTTGCTGAGGGTAAGCGCACTAAATAGTACACTCCCCTATGAATATCGATCTGGGTTGCGATCTGAAATTGATTACAAGCCATTGTGTTGAGCTCAAAACGTTGAATGTTTTGTGACAAGCTCAATCCAAGATAGATTGCTCTACCCGTTTGTTAAGATAAGTTTATCTTTAAAGATATACTTTCCTTTGTTTGAAGCTCGAGTTACAGTCTGACATTTAATTGTAAGTGGTTTACATGAGCTTAAAAACTTGGAATGTTTTTAATGAAAGCTCATGACCGAGAATAATAATTTTCTCGTTGTTGAGTTTAAGTTATCAACCATGATCAACTTTCCTTTCTTTGAAGCACGGGTCACAATGTGAAGTAATTGTAAATCACTGAAATGACAAGCTTTGAAAAATATTTACAACTTTCATTCGAGCTTTATGTACACACCCATGTCGTTATTGAGCGACATTTCTAGGCACGTCCATATTATCGATACTGAAAGACATGTCGAGAAGAATATTTTTGGTATTTTGAAACGTTTTTACATTTTTTATTTGGTTTTTCTATGGATATTTACGTTTTATTGTATTTTTATATTTTTCTCAAGTTTTTCGAAAATAATCCAAAATAGACTTTTTTATAGCAGAAGAAGATAATATCGAATGTACATAGTTGGAACCATTGGAGGAAGAAGTGAGCTTGGAATCCGATGAGGTAACTGCACTCAATGAAGAAGAGTTCGTTCAAATAATAGTGCTAGGGGTAACAAATTCCTTGTCTACGTTCAAAACATTAGCATCCGTGCTGGCGCAGGTTTCATCACTCTTCTCTATTGGAATCCACTTAAGACCAACTTCCGTGAAGATCCGGCCCGTTGGTTTCCACTGAAGACTAGATTTAGGAGTAGTTTTCTCTTACACAACGGAAGACTTCTTTGCAGAGAAACTATGTGCTTTTTGAATCCATGTTTCAGATTTGGTGTGGTTTCTTTTCTTTGCGACGGGTTTATATCTCCTTGTTGTCTTATGGGATTCGTTATTCGATCTCCGTTCAAAATAACGAGATTTGACCTCATAGAGGTATTGCAGAATGCAATGGTCATGATTTCCATACGGTGAATTTTGTATTCACGAAAGTCCTTGTATTCTTGGGTTTTCCAAATCGCTCAGGCGAAGTGTTCGAAATATGACTATTCATGGATGGTTTCCAATTCCTAGATTGCTGGTGAGGGATCCTATGTTTTGGTTGACTACCATTAGGAGTCTGTTGAACTCTAGTGTGAGTTGGTGAACTAGGTTTTGAATACACGGGTTTGTCTTTCTGAAGCTTCCCTTTTGTTTAGCATCCATTAGGTTGTTCGTATGAACGAAGTCATTTGAACCTACGGATTCCTTTGTGGACGCAAATGTCACACGTTTTGGAGGAGTCCTAGAAGTGTTAGGTGAATTCACATGTTTGGGTTTAGCAACAGTGTGCTTTCTATATGGAGGAACATAGGGTGAAATCGATGGTTTTGGAACACTTGGTTGCACATCGGTCTTAGGGGGTAACCTAGATTTTACATGAGAAGAATTGGAGAAAGGAGTCGGTTTTCCTAAGATAGATGGCTTTAGATCCTTGTAGGCATTGGGTTGTCGAACAACAGGTTTCACAACTTTAGGTTCCACAGTTTTCCCAACCATTTTGGCAACGAGTTTCTTCAACTCTTCTATTGATGTGTCCTTTTCTTGCAACTGAGCTTTCAAGTCTGTAATTTCCATACTCTTTTGGTTCATTTCTCGACACAATGCGGAAAGATTTACTTGCAAGTTATTATCATTTGGACCTTTTCCGATGTATTTTTGCAAAGCAAGTTCAAGATAATGACAATGGTTTTGAAGGAAATCAGTTTTGTGTTGAAGTAACTCAAAAGCCTTTTTATCAACATTTTCTTTACGTTTCGAAAGCTCAATTTCAAGACGCTCATACTCTTTGATCTTATCAAGATATTTGCACGCAACATCAGAATATTCATCAATATCAGCACAAGATTGAAGAGTAACACACAAAATATCTTTGGAGGGACATTCTTCTAAGAGGAGATCATATTCGTTCGAGAACTCTAAATTTTTTTCGTCTGAAGTTCATCAATTGCTTTTTCAAGAGACTCGACGTATTTCAAATCATCAAACATTTGAGACCGAATTAATGTTTAAAATCAAGAACAGTGGCTTTTATCGTTGCCGTATTCGGTATCAGAAGTTCTTTCACAAGAACAGTTATATCATGAGGAATCTATGTTTTCCACTTATCCTTTTAACGTTTTTCCCAATCGCTTTCAACATTTGAATGAACATTATCAATGTGGTGTTTAATAAAGCCAAGAGTTTTCCTACTTTTGCTTTTAGACGCATCAAGAGGGAGGTAGTTAATAAATTTGGAAACGTTTGTTTTCCTCTTAGTGGCAAGAATTTTCTTCCATTCAATTCTTCTTTGTTTTCTTTCTAAAGACAATTCCTCAAGAGACTTCTGTTTTTGTGTAGTGAAAAGACCATATAGACTATTCTCATAAGCATAATTATATGGTTTCAAAAACTCTTTATTGATCGGTGATCTACTCTCCTCTTCCCAAAGGGATGTCTCAATAGTAACAAGAGGACATTCAGGATCGGTCCAGTCGGACACATCCATATAAAGGCGGGTTTCGCAGCTTGAGCTTAGGCAAGGTAATCAGAACTTGCAAAGCTAGCTTGACCCTTAAACATCGACGGAGGTGCTATCATTCTTACGGTTTTAATAGAGTCATGCGTTTTATAAACAATTTTCTTCAAAAATTTGACTTTTTTTTCTAGTTTCGTTACCTTTTCAGTATCTTTTTCATGTCGACTTTTGAAATCTTGTTTTAACGTTTTAACCTATTGTTTCTTAACATCAAGAATTTCAGCAGACTCGGTGTTATCCATCAAAATCCGTGTTCAAGTTCGTTAACTTTGGTGGTAGCAAGGTACGTTTTATGACGTTCATCCATTAATTAAACATTAAATTGACGTTTGTCTTTGGTTAATAACTTAAGAGTTTCATTGTATTTCTTTTCAAGATCGTCCTTTTGAGTTTTTAACGTACTACCCTTGTAACCCTCAAGCTCTTTGGTCTTTTAATGAAGATCAACTCTATAACTTTCAAGGGTCTCATTAGATTTAATTAGAGCGGCTTTGCATTCTTCAAAGTTTTGAGTGAGCGTTGCGTTTGCCTTCTTTAATTGCTTTTGACTCTTTCTTGTTTCATTGACATCCTTTTGCAAACTAGCAATTAAATTAGCAAGCGCGACACACTCCTCATCATCATACTCATTTGTATGTTGATCATCCTCAGCCTCATTAATGCATATGTTTGATGAATCGGGTGTGGTATTGCTATCAACCTTTTCCGTCATACATGTGTCAATAAGGGTTGTTGTTTGATCACTATGCTCATACGCATTGGTATTGGCAAACACATTAAATTCAGCATTATGTACCTCTTCCAATGGTTCAGAATTGAAAATAGGGCCATTATCATAGGAAGGTGTATTATTGATGTCATTCTCAAAGTCAATGCTTTGTTTGCCAGAGCGGCTGTTTTCTTTCCCAGAAATGCTATGATCATTCTGCGCACCATGCTTTGTGTTCCTTGATCTATAGCTGTCAATTGCATTCCTCGATACTGTCTCGTTACTTACAGTTGAAACTAGACTCGTATCCACTACATGAATCTTTGCAATCGTACACTCTTGCGTTTTCAGCCTTTTGTCATTCATCTTATTTATCATGTCTTTTTCATGAAGTAAGCGTTTATCCATAAGCCGCTCAATTTATTCCATGTTTTGATGTATCAAGACTCTAAAAGATTCTACGTCCACTTTAGTGTAGTCTTTAAATTGCTCTTGTGCATCTCAAACTTCTGAATCAAAATTGGGATTCTTGAATAGCTTTAAAGCAAAGAATGGTTGAAATGGTGTTCTGAGTGTTTTGAGGGATTTCTTGGAATTTGTCTCATGAAGGTTTTTGTTGAGTAATTCATTCTCAAGATTTTTCAAGTGGTCTCTTAACTCATAAGTGAACCTGCGATGGTCATTTCCGAAGAAGCAATGAAAAGCATGCATATACATAGGATTGTACGAGAAGGTGTCTCTTTCAAGGTATTTTAGATTCGTTTTAAGATCACTGAAAGCTTGCATACAACGTTGTTTAAGTACTTGTTCTTGTAGTTGCATCTCTCTTTCTTCTCTGTCTGAACACGCATTTCTCTTTTCCATGATGATGGTGTCTCAATTGATAAATTGACTTCGGATCTTAAGTATATATGGTGATTGTTGTTGAAATCCCTTAAAAATTTTCAAAAACACGTTTTTGAAATAATCTTTAATCCATCAGAATACCAATCGCAATATCGATCGGAATGTGCAATCGGAATGCTATTGGAATGCTATCGAAATGTGTAATCAGAATGCTATCGGAATGGGCAATCGGAATGCTATTGGAATGTTCGCTATCGGAATGTGCAATAAGAATGCTATCGGAATGTTCTATCGCAATGCTATCAGAATGTTCTTATCGAAATGTCATCGGAATAACAGATCGGAATAATAGATCGCAATAAGTGACCGCAATAAGTGATCGGAATAACATATCGCAATAAGTGATCGCAATAAGTGATCGGAATAACAGATCGCAATAAGTGATCGCAATAAGTCATCGCAATAAATGATCGCAATAAATGATCGGAATAACAGATTACAATGTGAAACCCCTAAAGCTTTACGATGGGAGGCGATCGCAATATGTGAACACTTCCGAGACTTAAGGTAAAAACTTGAGATTTTTTACAAGAACTCCGTGATAATAAGCAAACTACAACAACCAAATCCTTACCACAAGTATGAAAGAGATATATAGCAAGATTTAGAGCACGAAAAGCACAAGTAAAACTTGAATCCGAGATGATTTTAGGTGAAAATCATACGAACCAAATAGTATATCA
Organism: Glebionis coronaria; assembly: GCA_025667525.1. Lineage (NCBI taxonomy): Eukaryota > Viridiplantae > Streptophyta > Magnoliopsida > Asterales > Asteraceae > Glebionis > Glebionis coronaria. Next base: position 433,726,457 of record CM046874.1, read on the forward strand.
ACAACGAATTACAAAAGTACCCCATGGCGATTGATAGTAATTGTTGTCCCATATAATATGTGATGATTAAAAAAGAAAGAAAGGTAGAAGATAGATGAATTCTAGAGAGAGAAACTAGAGAGAGAAAAGAGAGAGAAGTGTGTGAAACTTAGTGAATATTAGATTAGAGAGAATCAATAATGAACCAACCAACCTCTCCTTACATGAAAGGAGAGGTATTTATAGCCTTGCCTACATGTGGCATAATGGACTATATGATAATGGGTCGGGATTTCCTTTTAGGCTTTAGTTACTTATGAATGAACTTTAGATTAAAGTTAAGCCCGTAAAACACGACTAACCTACTACCTATTACAATGTTCTAAAATACGATACATAATAAACATATTACCGAGCATTCTTGTTTGACTCAATATTTTGAGGCTAACATGCCCTTACCCTCAGCAAAAGAAGAGGAATATTCTTACACTTGAGTGGATTCGTCAAGACATTCAAAGTCTATGAACTCAAGTTTATGCTTTTAAAAATCCATTCTTTTCAAAAATTTGGAATTTTGAGATTTTTCAAAAAGCGTTGAACACAATTTTCTCAAGAATTCATCAATGATATTCAAAATCGTTCAAAAATTGTGTGTTCACCAACTCATATCCTCAAAAAGCGAAATGTGGATTACATCCTCACAATGACAATTGAATTGGATCAATTTTTGAGGGGGAGCTTTCCTAATTCATGCTAAGTGTGACACATTTTTCTCCCGAAAGTTCTCAAGACTATTTTTTCAAAATATATTTTAATCAAATTTGGTATCTCTAATATCAAACGATTTTATATGTTAGAGATAGGGGAGAAAATTTGATTAAAATGTGATCTAAAGACTCAAGCACTTATGGTTACGATCAAATACCCACAACCTCTTTAATCCACAACGTTATTGGTGTCAAAAGGGTGGTTTGGTTTAAGTCCTATGATCCAACCAGAACCGGAGGGACCTACCCAGGGACAATCCAATAGATTATTAGAAGTCCTTAGGAAAGATGGAGTAGAATATGAACGAAGCTGAATGCTGACTAAGTACTGATGCTAGCACTAGAACAATCACAACAAGGCGCTAGTAATGATGTCTTGGTAAGCATTGAAGGGGTCGAAGAGTTAAAAAGAAATGTAAGGATAAAGGGTGTAAAGAAATTAGCCCTCCATACAACTTAGGCAGAAACCGTGTCAACACATCATGAAGACAACGCATCATGGACCCAGTGATGTAATGCACAACCCCTCCCCAGCTGACTCAGGCTTCTCACAAAAGAAGTTTGTTTTATTGTCACAGAGATCAACACGAATTATATTGACTTTCTCACTCTGATATAGTTGATATTAAATAGGTGGCATCTGCTCCAGCCTCCGACCAATAAAAGTGCACAAATCGAGTCTAGAGCCAAGAGATCAATCAAATCTCGTTAGGACACACGCAATGACAATAAAGAGAGTCCTACGCCATATCCTTACGATATTGCCTAAACACTCAGAGTGATACTACCTAGTATTCACAATGATGATTGGAAATCCTTCCAGTGTTAACATAAAACAGCACTGCGGTAGGTCATGTGTAAGATTCTTTATGAATTGAACATATATAAAACTGAAAAGCAACAGAGGTTTGTTTCTTTATCGATTCAAACTCGTTTCAAGTTTCTACTAAATATCTTTATGGTCTTGCCAGAACATTCAAAGTGATATTTATTAATATTCACAGTGACGAATGGAAATCCTTCTACCGTCATGATAGATGTAGATTTTACACTTTGTTTAGGAAAACAAAGGTAATTAGGGTAAATACACAAGTGATTTAGGAAAACCACAAGTTATGACTAAAAGTGGGGATCGTTCTCAAGGAGGCTTGGTGTGTGTGTTAAGAAATAATTAACTTTGTGATTATATTTATGAGAAGAGAAAATAGAAATGAGATAAGAAGAGAATGACGGTTACGGTGACGAATTAAACTAAGACGATAAAGTCGTACACGTAAAACCGTAAAAAGTAGCAAAATAAAAAATTTACCCTAAAAATTACTAGAAAAATGAAATAAATCCTAAATAATGTAATTAGAGTTAAAAAAATTCAAAAATCACCCAAACCTTTTATTTAATTAAATAATAATTTTTTAATGCTAATTAAAGCCCAAAAATCAATTTAATTAACAAAAAGCCCAAAATGAGATTTTTTCAATTGTAAACCTTTAAAATGACTTAACTTAATTTAAAACTATTTTTGAAAATTTTAAAATTAATAAAAACTATTTAAAAACAATTAAAAACTTATTTAAACTTAAAATAATTATAAAAACTAATCTAAGGACAATACAAATATTCTAAAAATTGTAAAATTCCTAACTTAATGTATTTAACCTAAGAAAAATAAGAAAACTTGAAAAATCTAAATTTTAATTTTTAATAATAAAATAATATTAAAAATCCAAAATTTATAAAAAATTCTAAAAAGTTGCAAACTAGATTATTTTAACCTAATAAAAACAGAAATGAAGTTCAAATTACCTAAATACCCCTAATAGGCCTAGACTTGGCCAAAAGTCCAAACAGTTAGCTTAATGGGCTTATTAAGGCCCAATAAGAAAAATGTTGTCCAAATAAGCCCAAAAACTCCTATCTGACTTAAAATTTGATTTTAAGAACAAAACTCTGAAGGCCCAAAAGATGAAAATGTGTTTAAGCTAGCTTATTTCAAAGCAGCTTATTCTTAATGGGATATTTGGCCCATTAAGCTATAAGCTGATGCCATAAGCTCAAATTAGACACACAAGCTTCTTTTGAGTTACTTAAGAGTTCTCTAAAAAGAAATTTGAAATAAGCACAAGGAATATGCCTGAAAAAGCAATAAGTTATCTTCACAAAACGACAAAATAGTCGTTTTCGAGTTCTAGGCCACCCCAAGAGCTGATTCAAGTTTCAAAAGTTTTTAAATGACTTAACTAAGCTTAATCAACAAAAAAATTTCAATAAGCTGAAATAAGCAAATAAGCACTTAATTTAAAGTAACCTTTATGAGTTTTCTAGCAAAAAGTCAAAGTCAAGGTCTGATAAGCTCCAGTTCAAACAAATGGGTCAAATGAGGAAGATTGATCTCAAAAAGTAAGTTGTTGCAAGTCTGGATAAGCCAATTTGGCTTATTAATAAGCTGGATCAAAAATTACACTAGCAGGGGCTAGTTTTGGTGTCTGAGCAGTGGAAACTTTTTCCACTGCTTGACTTAATTGACTTTTTGTCTTTACTGACTTTTTTGTCGATTTAAGTTTCACAAAGGCACCCAAATGATCAGTTAATCATAAGGAGTCAATAACAAACACAAAAACACAATCACAATCAGCCAATTAGTACAGTTAATTCAAAACATCACCAGATCTAAGCCCAGACATGAACTATAAGCAGTAATGAACTTATAAGCTGTTTAAGCAAATTTCAGCCAACCAAATTGCACCAAAAGCATACACAAGCTATAATAAACTCAAATGAACAAGTTTAAACAGGTTTCATGCAATGGTACAAGGCCTAAATCAAGATTCAAGTACAATAAGGTTACTGATGAACAATAACAAGCATATTTTTACTTTTGTTGATATACTTGACCTTCAAGCCAAATTCAAACACTCAGATCTCTTAGATAGGTTATGAAAACTTTGATTTAACAGCTTATATCCCTAAACATGCATATACTCTAAGTATTACCAAAATTTTATGTCAAAAACAGTCAAAATCAATAAGTTATAGCACAATCTTGAGCTTATGTGCTAGCAAGAACAAGCACAAGCACAAGCTTTTAAGCAGATTTTAAGCACAAGAACACAAGTAACACACAAAATCACCAAAAATCAAGATTTTAAGCAGATTTTGAGTAGACATGTGCAAACCTCATGGATGTACATCCACACCCACGAATTTTGAGCTTATGTGCTAGCAAGAACAAGCACAAGCTTCCACACAAACTCCTACTAAGATTCAACAAGGTTATAAGCAATTATATAAAAACAGTAAAGTGACAAAGCCTTGATTAATGCAACTCTTGTACCCCACACTTGTTTATCCCCAAGTTATAAGCTTCACAACACCTTGATATCACAATATCAGGGTGCTATGATCAGCTTTATAGCCCAAGAATTCCAAGGTGTACCAAGAAACTTAGCAAAATATCAAGATTATAGGAAAATGTGCAAACTTTTGCACACTCCTTGTGAAAACATTTTGAGATTTAGATTTTAGCAAACAATAAACATAAACAAGCAGTAAAGATGATTGGCACTTGACTTTTCTTCAAAGATTCAAACACAATTCATTCAATATGAATCTGGATTAACAGAACTTTGAACAAAGGAAAATTTAAGAGCAAACTAAAAATGATTGAGTCCTATGCCTTTTATAGGCTACAAGTGATGTCTAGAAACAATAAAAACGTAAACCCTAATGGAATGGAAGTCCCCAAAATGCCCTTGAGTAGCTTGAACTTGCTTGAACATGTGACTTTGTTTTGGCAGGTTAGGTGAGTTGGCAGTGGTGAAAATGTGATCAATGGCTTCAAATAAGCTTAGAAAGTAAGCTGAAATGTGGGACGTTGGATCCTCTTGGCTCCTTTGTCTTCTTCCTCAAAAGTGTAGCAGGGGAGTCACAAGGGGACAAATGTGGTGATGTGGCAAGTGATTTTAAGGTTGGGATGTGATTAAGGGACCATTAATCACTAATCTGGAGAAGATTATGCTTTAATTTCAAGCCATAAACAAAAACCCAATTATGTTCTTGGATGAATAGTAGGTGAGGTTAAACTGGTTTAGGAGTGATTAGGATTTAAATTTATGTTAAGGCGCCAAGGGATTAATTAATATAAACCGGGTAAAGTGGATTGGTGAGGTGGAGGGAGGGAAGGCTGTGATTGGTTGAAAATCTGAGTGGGGTGAGGTGGCAAGTGGTGATTGGTCTAGGTGTCTTAGGTTGTCTACCAGATTTAGCCCCCAATATTTCACACTTCTTTCATTTCAAGTTTAATACACAAAAAGCTGATTTCCTTTGTTAGCCAAGTTTTATTTTTCACACTTTTGCCCCAAATACTTTTCCAAAGTATTTTCAGGGGTATTTCTTGACAATTCTTGATTCTTGAAGGGCTTATTTGGCATTTTCTTCATAGTTAATGGTCTTGACTTGTTTGTTTGACTTCTTGGAGGACTGAATTTGACAAGTCATGATTTATGAGGGACCATTTTTGCCATTTCTTCAAAGTCAAGGGTCCTTTTGGTAATTTGACATTTTTAAAGGACCAAACTTGTAATTTCTTGTAACTTGAAGTCCTTAATTGTATGTTTGACTTTGAGGAGGACTAATATTGACAATTTAGTTTTGTTGAGGGACTAAAATTGCCAATTCTTCAGAAGTAGAGAGACCTTTTTGTAATTTTGAGAAACTTTAGGGACCAATCTTGTAATTATGAAGATACAAGGGTTTAAATTGTCAATTCTTCAATATTGGAGGACCTTTCTTGCATAATCTTCCAATCTTCAAAGGTTTTCTTTGGAAAATCTTCATTAGGGCTTGGTTCATTATGCGGCTTCGTTTCCCGTGTTCGTTTTTGCATGATTCTTGTGATCTTTTGTCATTTTCTCAATATCCGTACCTAAAATACACAAGCAACAAACACAAGCATATATTTGGCCATTTTCATGATATATTATGCATTTAAATCCCTTTTTGAACGATGAGACTATGTATAAAAGCAGTCTCATCACTCCCCCATACTAAACCATTGTCTTGCCCTCACGCAATGCTAGAATAAAGTATCGTAGCACCTCCAAAATTCATTTTTATTCACATTTATTGAATGATAAACTAGCTACACTACTACTATTACTTATACTACTCGTGTTTTAGATATAATGTATGATTTTCATCGCAAAATGGGACGTTTAGGTTCATAGAATAAGAACACGTGAATGCTTCGTTAGAAATAATTTCATCGTCCTCGATTTTCACCCCAATTCCATGCCAAGCGTGCAACGAGATCATTGTCATTATAAGTTAGTAATGCTAACACTACTCATATGCCCTAATCACGTACTTATTCTCCCATTTTCCTAAGTTGTATCTCTTATATTTTATTTTGTCTTGAATGTTTCACGAGGATACATTGTTTGACTTATGCGATGATAGAGATTAAGGTCTAAAAATAGAGTCCTAACGGTGTAACCAACACCATCGAATTAATAACCACTCCTAATAGACAACGATGTCAAAAAATTAAGTCAACAAGAAGGATCGATAAACACGGTTTTTATAACGGTTTTGAACATGAGACTTATTACCAAGACTTTTATAAGCCCCCTAACGGAAGGGCCTTATTATCATCGGTTTACCTCCATCTTTTATTCAACTTCGCCATGAAGCTTTTATTATGACTTCGGTCTTTCCTTCCCTTTTATTATCCACCTCATCGGTGGTTTTATTAGCTAAATACGTATATCCTCACGCTAAGGCAAATTTTGGATTTTTAAAGCTTCAAAGATTAAGGCTTGATTCACTTTCAGTTTTGCATAGATTTTTCGGCCTTGTGAGCTTCAAATTGTTTGCTTGATTTAGGTGAGCACTTGAAATCTTATTATTGGGTGAAGCTTTCGATTATTCGGGTGCCAATACTTCAAAACCGTAACGTTGGCGATACCTTAATGTCTTCCCAATTTAATTGCATGTAAGCTACTAGAAAAGACTAGAAACCAACAATCAAGACGAAACCGCTAAGTCAATATTTATTAAGCAAAAAATATTTACAAGCGAAGGGAGAATAAGCAAACAACGAGAACACATGAGTTTCTGAAAGAATACGAGTACTCTACGTTTAGCATAGTAGCTTATAATTAACTCTATCACTTCTCGTCCTCATTTAAGAGACTTAGCCTAATAAAAGTTAAGGAATCAAAGCTAAGTGCTCAACACGCACGGTCAAGTCAAAAATTACTCTTATTATTGCCATCGGAAAACCTACATTCGTGTCTTTAAACACTTATAAAACATGAGAAAAATTTTAAAATTTGCCATTTTTAGCCTTATTTTTGCAACAAAACGATAAACAAAAAGATAAACTTTAGAAAGCGTGAAGGTTTGGCAAGGCAAGTATCTATTCACCCCCCATACTAAAGTTAAACATTTTCCTCAATGTTTCGAGTCTAGGGGTGCAAACACCCCCATACTAGAGACGTAGTCGAATGCCTAATCTAGCATGGAAAGGGTGTAAACGTTAAATTTAAAGCCGTTTATGAAGTGTGATATAAACCTAAGGTTAGAACATCAAAGGATATATCATATGGATATTGGGAAAGTCTTCAAAGCAAATGCTCGAGTGCTCCCATAAAACGAACACGAGAGGCTCCAATCGTGAAGATAATGATCATCTAAAATTCACAATTTACAAACAACCACGGAACAAAGGTTGGAAGGGCACAAATCCCCACACGTTGCTACATTAGAAAGCGATAATAAGTACAGAGGATAAGCATGGGACTCCCCCACGAGGCACCTCGTTTTTGATTACCGAGTCATGAGCTCGACTCGATCCCCTCAATACTAATTATCATTGGGGAAGGTGATTTGGTCGAGGTAGTTCAAGGATGGAACTTCCCAGCCAAAGTAGTGCTTCAACCTATGTCCATTCACCTTGAAATTGGGGCCATCATTTTGAGCTAGCTCGATGGTCCCATATGGAAAAACTTGATTCACAGTGAATGGACCGGACCAACGGGATTTCAACTTACCGGAAAATATTTTTAAACGAGAATTAAAAACAAAACTTGATCCACAATGTTAAAAACCCGGTTTTTAATTTTTTAATCATGCAACTTTTTAGTCTTTTCTTTATAAATCAATGAATTTTCATAAGCAATATCCCTTAATTCATCCAATTCATTAAGTTGCATTTTCTGGTGTTTTCCCGCGGTCTCCATGTCATCATTACAATTCTTTAGGGCCCAATAAGCCTTGTGTTCCAATTCAATTGGCAAGTGACAATTTTTCCCATACACAAGCTTATAAGGAGTGCACCCAATGGGCGTCATATGAGCGGTCCTAAAGGCCCATAAAGCATCGTCCAACTTATCCGACCAATATTGTCGAGTTTCCACAATGGATCTCTCCAAGATCCTCTTCAACGCTCGGTTTGAAACCTCGACTTGCCCACTCGTTTGTGGGTGATAAGACGTAGAAAGACGATGTGTAACCCCATATTTCCTTAGGACCCTTTCGAATTGGTCGTTACGAAAATGGGTTCCACGATCGCTTATGATCGAACGAGGGGTTCCAAACCGAGAAAACAAGCTTTTCAAAAACTTGACTACCACACGAGCATCATTGGTGGGCAAAGCCATAGCTTCCACCCACTTAGAGAGATAGTCAACCGCGACAAGGATGTACTTATTACCAAGAGATGATGGGAATGGCCCCATTAAGTCAATGCCCCAAACGTTAAAGATCTCACACACTTGGATGATATTTTGTGGCATTTCATCTTTTTGTGAGGCTTTTCCTTGTCGTTGCCATGAGTCACACGACCTCACAAGCTCATGTGCATCTCGGAAAACAGTAGGCCAAAAGAAGCCGGCATCAAAGACCTTCTTAGCCGTGAGATTAGCACCGTGGTGACCACCCGTGGGTCCCTCGTGACAAGCTCTAAGGATGTTAGAATCTTCGGTACGAAAGACACAACGTCGAATGATTTGATCCGCACAAGTTCGAAACAAGTAAGGGTCGTTCCAAAAATAGAACTGGACGTCACGAAAGAATTTTTGTTTTTCTTGAGTCGTCATACCCTTGATGATGAAGTTGCCCGCATGGTAATTTGTGATGTCCGCAAACAATGGGGTGGAAGAATCAAGCTTAGAATTCACTACACCACGTGTCTCGAGCGGAAATGTTTCGGTGATTTCCTTGGGCTCGTAAACACTTTGATCTTCCAAACGAGAAAGATGATTGGCCGCTAGATTCCCGGCTCCTTTTTTATCAACAATTTTGTGATCAAATTCTTGAAGGAGGAGAATCCAAAGAAGTAATATCGGCTTTGCATCTTGTTTAGCCATAAGATACTTGATAGCCAAATGATCTGTATACACTATGCATTTAGTCAAGACGAGATAAGGTCGGAATTTCTCAAATGCATACACTACGGCAAGGAATTCCTTTTCCGTTGTAGTGTATTTTAGTTGACCCTCGGTCATCGTCTTGCTAGCATAGTGAATAGACAAGAAGTGGTTTTCATGACGTTGCCCCAATACAGCCCCAATAGCATAGTCACTAGCATCACACATGAGCTCAAAGGGGAGGTTCCAATTGGGAGCAACAAGAATGGGAGCTTTGGTAAGTTTCCTCTTAAGGATTTCAAAGGCTCGTACACAATCTTCGTCAAAGAGAAAACGTGCATCTTTTTCAAGGAGATGTGTAATAGGTCGAGAGATCTTTGTGAAATCCTTGATGAATCGACGCTAAAATCCCGTGTGGCCTAGGAAACTCCTAACTCCCTTAACGGTTTTGGGATGAGGTAATTAGGCGATGACGTCTACCTTAGCTTGATCTACCTCAATCCCCGCTTTCGAAACCTTGTGCCCTAAGATGATTCCACTCTTAACCAATGACACTTTTCCCATTTAAGGACAAGGTTGGTTTCCTCACAACGTTTCAACATTCTCTCAAGATTCGACAAAAACGAAGTGAACGAACTACCAAACACGGAAAAGTCATCCATGAAGACTTCCATCGTCTTCTCGATCATATCATGAAAAATAGCCATCATGCACCTTTGAAAGGTTCCCGGTGCATTGCAAAGTCCGAATGGCATTCTACGATAGGCAAACATTCCATATGGACACGTAAACGTAGTTTTTTCTTGATCACGAGGATCGATGGGGATTTGGAAGTAACCAGAAAAACCATCTAAAAAGTAATAGAAATCGTTTCCCGCAAGACGCTCCAACATTTGGTCCATGAAGGGCAAGGGAAAATGGTCTTTTCGAGTGGCTTCATTCAAAGTACGATAGTCAATGCACACTCTCCATCTGGTCACGAGTCTAGATGAATTAACTCTTTGGCATCGTTTGGCACAACGGTCATTCCTCCCTTCTTAGGGACACAATGAATAGGACTCACCCAAGGGCTATCAGAAATAGGGTAAATCATTCTCGCGTCAAGGAGTTTTAGGACTTCCTTTTTGATGACGTCGTGAATTTTGGGGTTCACCCTCCTTTGACATTGGATTACAGGCTTGTAATCCTCCTCCATTAAGATTTTGTGTGTATGAAATTTGGGATCGATCCCCTTAATGTCGGATAACTTCCACGCAATTTCCCCTTTGTGATCCTTTATAACATCGACAAGTGCGTTTTTTCATCATTTGAAAGTTCTTTCGAAATAATAACTGGCAACTTGTCGTCCTCCTCCTAAAATAAATATTCAAGATGAGGAGGTAAATCTTTCAACTCGAGGATAGGTGGTTCCTTACTTGAAGATTTGGGCTCGATACTCATAACCTCCTCGGGTGGTGGAAATGGGAAATCGTTAAGAAAATCCTTGATAATCGAGAAGTCCTCATCATTGTCGAGGTCTTCGTCACAAGTAGGTGGAACATCGATTTCTTCCAACGTAAAACCACCACCTTCATATGGAGTGAAGGTTGGTGTCGAGTTATCAAGAATGGGATCTAACATAGTGGGATTACCACTATTTTCATCATCACCAAAACCTAAAACTTCTTGAGAAAATTCCTCGCAAACAACGTCAATCATATCAACGAGGTTTATGGTTGCAACGTAATAAACATGAGAAATTTGAGAATTTTGAGTTGCGTTTATAACAAGTTCCTCGTCGTTGAAACGTAACGTGATCTTTCTAGCATGTATATCGATCAAAGACATAGACGTATCTAAAAACGAACGACCTAAAATGAGAGGAACTTGAGGATCCGTGGGGATATCGACAACGATAAAGTCTACCGGATAATAGAACATTCCCACTTTAACAAAAACATATTCCGCATATCCACATGCGGGAATTGTGGAATAGTCGGCCAACTCGATAAACATTAGTGAAGGAGTAAGATTAGGAAGATTCAGCGACTTGAAGATAGCAAGTGGCATTAAGTTAATGCTAGCACCAAGATCGGCCAAGGCATAGCATTCTTCCATATCTTGGATTGCACAAGGAATCAAGAATTTACCGGGATCACCGACTTTTTGAGGTATGCGGTTAAGATAAACCGATGAACAACTAGACAATTGTTGCGATTTCTCCTTGTTGTTAAACATACTCCTAAAGTTAGCGGCAAATCGAGGCATCATGACCAAAGCATCGACAAAACTCACATTAAAGTGAAAATCACGAAACATTTTCATAAAAAGCTCAAATTGATAATTATCGCGCTCTTGACGTTTCACCTTCCTAAGTCTCGATGGATAGGGCAAAGTTGGTGTGGGGTGAGGCATAGGCATAGCCTTTGGAATCTCGGGTTCCAATGTTGGTAATGGGTCAACCGTAGGTGTGGCATGAGCGGTACTTCGTGGGATTTGGACATGCTCCTTTTCGACCACCACCTCGGGTTCTTCCTCAATTGCATCCTCCATAGGAGAAATTGGTTGAGGAGTCGGTTCCTTATGTGTCTTACCACTACGTGTGGTAATCACTTTCATCTCACCCTTAGGGTTTGATATGGTGTTACTAGGAAGACTACTCGAAGATGGTTTGCACATAATAGCCTCAAACATAGATGGAATTTTGTCCTCAAACATGGATTGCCTCTTCTCGGACTTAATCATTTCTTGCTTAATTTCATGTTGCCCTTGTTCCATTTTTTGTTGGTTTTGTTGTAACCTAGTTACATTTCCTTCCATTTTGTTTGTATGGATTTTAAGCTCATTTGCTAACTCATTTTTCAACTCCTTCTTCAAGTCGTTCTTAAACTCGGATCTTAGGCTAATGATTTCTCTTTGAATGTTGTCAAACCTAGCATCGTTTTCATTAGCGTATTCAACAAATTCATTTGGAAGATCTTTAAAAGTTTGCAAACCCTTGTTGTTGTTTTGAAAATCATTATTTTGATTTTTGTTTGAAACTTGATTATTAGCCCCTTGATTTCCATAGTTTCCCTTGTAATTATTTTTAAAACCAACTTGATTGTTTCGATAGTTGTTGTTAGCATTTTTATTTGAAGCAAAACCCGGTGGAGTCAATTGATTGGAGTGGGTAACTTGACGGTTTGGTTGTAAGTTCCCGTGGCCGCGTAGGCACTCTAAGTGTTACCACCGTTGGTAATGCACTCGGAGAAATCATGACCTCCACCACAATACATACATGAAGCCTCAACCGCTTTAGCCGTAGCGGGAGCACTTTGTTCTCCAACATTGAATTCAATTAAAAGACCTTTAAGCTTATCAAAGATTTTGTTTTCTAAGTTCGCCTCAATTTGGCAAGCATCGATGGTATTAGACAAAGAAGGTGAAGCCGAAGACGAAGCCTTATGAACACTCGACGTGCTACGAGGACTATACACCTTAGATCTATTCTCAATTAGCACCAAAGCTTCCTCAACCGTTTTACACAAAAAAATTCCACCCGCGGAGGCATTTAGATATTCTCTTTCATGATCATTAAGTCCATTGTAAAACGTGTCTATTTGATGTAAGTCGGAAAAACCGTGATGAGGACACTCATGTAACATTTCCCTAAACCTATTCCAAGCCGTTGAAAAACTCTCATTATATTCTTGTGAAAATTTTGAAATCTCGTTTTTCAAATGTGTAGTCTTATAGGGCGGAAAAAATTGGTTCACAAATTTTGAAACGAGATCCTTCCACGTCAATATAGAATTGGGTGGCTCTTTCTCTAACCAAATTTTAGCGGGCCCCGCTAAGGAATACGGAAAAAGCATCATCTTAATCGAGTCATTAGCAACATCCTTAAATTTGCAAGTGGCGGTAAGACGATTGAATTGGCGGATATGGTTGTGCGGGTTGTCCTTTTCATCACCACGGAATTTGTTGTTTTGGATCATCGACAACAAACCCGTTTTCACTTCAAAATTCTCCATAAGGATAGCGAGAATCACAATAGCCTCTCCATAACCCTCGGTGGGTGCTTGAAGTAACTCCATCATAGTTCGATTCTCCAAGGTTGGTTCCTCTCTTACGATAGGTTCGTCAATAGGAGACTCCTCACTAGAAAGATTAGGAGTAGGTGTTGACTCCTTTCGGTTTCTACGTTTACGTGCACGTCTTGCTTGGTTGCGGATTTGCATAAACGTCACGTACAACGAATGGATGAGCAAAGAAGATTCTTTTTGGTGTTTTGTATTTTTCCAATTTTTTTGTGGTTTTTGATTGTTTTTTAATTTTTTGGATTTTTGTGATTGTATTAAGTAGACCAAAATCAACAAATCTCCTCCTTAATAAAATCTCTTGATTAAAGAAGCCTCAAGGAATGAAAACGATCACGTGAAGTGAACGCCTTCGATGACTTTAGAACGTTGGTGGAACACCAAAACGTTCCAGAGGGTTTAGTCAATGAAACCAAGAAAGTATATATGATACTTAATAATACTTTGGGCGGCAAAACCCTCGATTAGCTTTCAATCTCAAAATACTCAGAAGCAAGCGGGGAAACGAGACGGCGCGAAGCACTTAAGAGCCTTTTTCCTTAGGGTATATTTTATAATACCCGCCTTATAACCACCATATAGTTTGTATTTTTCAAAATCGAGCTTCACGAAAGTATTTATCTATTTTTGCCTTTTCTTACTTGTTTGAGATTTGAATACAATGATTGGGTAATGACCTCCCAAGTCAAGGTTGTGTTTTCACACTTTTGGAGTACTTGTGAATTTATTTTTCTACGTATACAATATATTAATAATAATCACACAAAAAACAAAAACCGATAATACGTATTAGTAGAGTGCTACTAATAAAAATAGATATTATGGCTATATATAAAAACAACAATTGCCAAATCAAAACACAACACGCCTCCCCAGCAGCGGCGCCAAAATGATAGATGTAGATTTTACACTTTGTTTAGGAAAACAAAGGTAATTAGGGTAAATACACAAGTGATTTAGGAAAACCACAAGTTATGACCCAAAGTGGGAATCGTTCTCAAGGAGGCTTGGTGTGTGTGTTAAGAAATGATTAACTTTGTGATTATATTTATGAGAAGAGAAAACAGAAATGAGATAAGAAGAGAATGACGGTTACGATAACGAATTAAACTAAGACGATAAAGTCGTACACGTAAAACCGTAAAAAGTAGCAAAATTAAAAATTTACCCTAAAAATTCCTAGAAAATTGTAATAGATCCTAAATAATGAAATTAGAGTTTACAAAAAATAAAAAATCACCCAAACCTTTTATTTAATTAATTAATAATTTTTAATGCTAATTAAAGCCCAATAAATCAATTTAATTAACAAAAAGCATAAAATGAGATTTTTTCAATTTTAAACCTCTAAAATGACTTAACTTAATTTAAAACTATTTTTGAAAATTTTAAAATTAATAAAAACTATTTAAAAACAATTAAAAACTTATTTAAACTTAAAATAATTATAAAAATTAATCTAAGGACAATAAAAATATTATAAAAATTGTAAAATTTCTAACTTAATGAATTTAACCTAACAAAAATATAAAAACTTGAAAAATCTAAATTTTATTTTTAATAATAAAATAATAATAAAATAATATTAAAAATCCAAAATTTACAAAAAAATTAAAAAGTTGCAAACTAGCTTATTTTAACATAATAACCACAGAAATGAAGTTGAAATTACCTAAATACCCCTAATGGGCCTATAATGGGCCAAAATTCCAAACAGTTAGCTTAATGGGCTTATTAAGGCCCAATAAAAAAAATTGTCCAAATAAGCCCAAAAACTCCTATCTGACTTAAAATTTGATTTTAAGAACAAAACTCTGAAGGCCCAAAAGTTCAAAATGTGTTTAAGCTAGCTTATTTCAAAGCAGCTTATTCTTAATGGGCTTTTTGGCCCATTAAGCTATAAGCTGATGCCATAAGCTCAAATTAGACACACAAGCTTCTTTTGAGTTACTTAAGAGTTCTGTAAAAAAGAAATTTGAAATAAGCACAAGGAATAAGCCTGAAAAAGCAATAAGCTATCTTCACAAAATGACAAAATAGTCATTTTCGAGTTCTAGGCCATCCCAAGAGCTGATTCAAGTTTCAAAAGCTTTTAAATGACTTAACTAAGCTTAATCAACAAAAAGTTTTTCAATAAGCACGCTCAATAAGCTAATATAAGCAAATAAGCACTTAATTTAAAGTCAACTTTATGAGTTTTCTAGCAAAAAGTCAAAGTCAAGGTCTGATAAGCTCCAGTTCAAACAAATGGGTCAAATGAGGAAGATTGATCTCAAAAAGTAAGTTGTTGCAAGTCTGGATAAGCCAATTTGGCTTATTAATAAGCTGGATCAAAAATTTCACTAGCAGGGGCTAGTTTTGGTGTCTGAGCAGTGGAAAATTTTTCCACTGCTTGACTTAATTGACTTTTTGTCTTTAGTGACTTTTTTGTAGATTCAAGTTTCACAAAGGCACCCAAATGATCAGTTAATCATAAGGAGTCAATAACAATCACAAAAACACAATCACAATCAGCCAATTAGTACAATTAATTCAAAAGACCACCAGATCTAGCCTAGACATGAACAATAAACAGTTATGAACTTATAAGTTGTTTAAGCAAATTTCAGCCAACCAAATTGCAACAAAAGCATACACAAGCTATAATAAACTCAAATGAACAAGTTTAAACAGGTTTCATGCAATGGTACAAGGCCTAAATCAAGGTTCAAGCACAATAAGGTTACTAATGAACACTAACAAGCAGATTTTTACTTTTGCTGATATACTTGACCTTCAAGCCAAATTCAAACACTTAGATCTCTTAGATAGGTTATGAAAACTTTGATTTAACAGCTTATATCCCTAAACATGCATATACTCTAAGTATTAACAAAATTTTACGTCAAAAACAGTCAAAATCAATAAGTTATAGCACAATCTTTGATTCAAGGTTTTAAACCCAATAACTTGCAGGTTTTAGTTCTCAACCAAGTAGATAACAGATAACAAGCATAAACAACAACTTTCAACAACACAATAGCAACCTATGATCTTTAACAGATAATCCCAAACACCCCTTATATTTTTCAAATCAACTTTAAACAAGTATAAGTGTATTTCAAGACTACCCAAGCCCAATCAAACACATAAACAGATGTAATATGCAGTATTGAACAAGATTAGACCATAAATTCCACAAGAACACAAGTAACACACAAAATCACCAAAATCAAGATTTTAAGCAGATTTTGAGTAGAAAGGTGCAAACCTCATGGATATACATCCACACCCACGAATTTTGAGCTTATGTGCTAGCAAGAACAAGAACAATCTTCCACACACACTCCTGCTAAGATTCAACAAGGTTAGAAGCAATTATATAAAAACAGTAAACTAACAAAGCCTTGATTAATGCAACTCTTGTACCCCACACTTGATTATCCCCGAGTTATAAGCTCCACAACACCTTGATATCACAATATCAGGGTGCTATGATCAGCTTTATAGCCCAATAATTCCAAGGTGTACCAAGAAACTTAGCAAAATATCAAGATTATAAAAAAATGTGCAAACTCTTGCACACTCCTTGTGAAAACGTTTTGAGATTCAGATTTTAGCAAACAATAAACATAAACAAGAAGTAAAGATGATTGGCACTTGAATTTTCTTCAAAGATTCAAACACAATTCATTCAACATGAAACTGGATTTACAGAACTTCGAACAAAGTAAAATTCAAGAGCAAACTAAAAATGACTGAGTCCTATGCCCTTTATAGGCTACAAGTGATGTCTAGAAACAATAAAAACATAAACCCTGATGGAATGGAAGTCCCCAAAATGCCCTTGAGTAGCTTGAACTTGCTTGAACATGTGACTTTGTTTTGGCAGGTTATGTGAGTTGGAAGTGGTGAAAATGTGATCAATGGCTTCAAATAAGCCTAGAAAGTAAGCTGAAATGTGGGGCGTTGGATCCTCTTGGCTCCTTTGTATTCTTCCTCAAAAGTGTAGCAGGGGAGTCACAAGGGGACAAATGTGGTGATGTGGCAAGTGATTTGAAGGTTGGGATGTGATTAAGGGATCATTAATCACTAATCTGGAGAAGATTATGGTTTAATTTCAAGCCATAAACAAAAACCCAATTGTGTTCTTGGATGAATAGTAGGTGAGTTTAATCTGGTTTAGGAGTGATTAGTATTTAAATTTGTGTTAAGGCGCCAAGGGATTAATTAATATAAACTGGGTGAAGTGGATTGGTGAGGTGGAGGGAGGGAAGGCTGTGATTGGTTGAAAATTTGAGTGGGGTGAGGTGGCAAGTGGTGATTGGTCTAGGTGTCTTAGGTTGTCTACCAGATTTAGCCCCCAATCTTTCACACATCTTTCATTTCAAGTTTAATACACAAAAGATGATTTCCTTTGTTAGCCAAGTTTCATTTTTCACACTTTTGCCCCAAATACTTTTCCAAAGTATTTTTAGGGGTATTTCTTGCCAATTCTTGATTCTTGAAGGGATGATTTGGCATTTCCTTCATAGTTAATGGTCTTGACTTGTTTGTTTGACTTCTTGGAGGACTGAATTTGACAAGTCATGATTTATGAGGGACCATTTTTGCCATTTCTTCAAAGTCAAGGGTCCTTTTGGTAATATGACATTTTTAAAGGACCAAACTTGTAATTTCTTGTAACTTGAAGTCCATCATGGTATGTTTGACTTTGAGGAGGACTAATATTGACAATTTAGTTTTGTTGAGGGACTAAAATTGCCAATTCTTCAAAGTAGAGGGCCCTTTTTGTAATTTTGACAAACATTAGGGACCAATCTTGTAATTACGAAGATACAAGGGTTTAAATTGTCAAATATTCAATATTGGAGGACCCTTCTTGCATAATCTTCAAGTCTTCAAGGGTTTTCTTTGGAAAATCTTCATTATGCCTTAGTTCATTGTGCGGCTTCGTTTCCCATGTTCGTTTTTGCTTGATTCTTGTGATCTTTTGTAATTTTCTCAATATACGTACCTAAAATACACAAGCAACAAACACAAGCATATATTTGGCCATTTTCATGATATTTTATGCATTTAAAGCCCTTTTTGGACGATGAGACTATGTATAAAAGCAGTCTCATCACGTCAACATCAAACAGAGCTACGGTAGGTGACTTGCGAGCTTCTTTATGAATCAAGCTTGTGTCAACTGGAAATAAACAATGGTAAGATTCTTTATGAATCAAACTTGTTCCAGGGGTTTGAATTGACAGCTTTAATCTAGCGGATGTCAATCCAATTGATTCACTCTTTATGGTCGCAGTCTTGCTTTGAGACGGTCGAGTAAAGAGAACGGCTAGTACTGCCGCGAAACCCTGTCAAGGAGGTTCTTAAATGAATCTACCTAATGACAGGTACGATATTTAATGTCGTGTAACGGTCTTCACCGACCGGAGGTAAAACGCTACCGATTTAGGACGAATGTCAAAGCCATTCAGTCCGTGTCTATGTTTTGTCTCGAGAAGGTTGCGTTATGGTGTACTCAGCAAAGTCAAAGATTCAAAACCACATACTCATGCCCAAAGACATTCAACAATAAAGAAAGCTAAAGACTTCCGCAACTCTGATGATCAAAATATTCCTTATCAATTAATGTAGAGGAATGTCCTATTTTCAAAGGAGATTGTTAGCAAGCTTTCAAGATAGTGCAACGTATGAGCATGTGGATGAAGACACAAGATCGCAAGATGGCAAAGACAAGTCAAGAATGATTTGAAGATCTCAAGATTAAAGACAAAGTCGAAAGGCAAAAACAAAATTCTCAAAGATCACAGCATGAAGGAACAAGACTACTATTACCCGTTCAAGACTCCTTTATGACAAGAATCGTAATCTCCATTGATCTCCAAATATCGAAGAGGAATGACCTCACATTGGGGGAGATTGTTAGCCTCAAAATATGGAGTCAAACAAGAATGTTCGGTCATAGGTTTATATTGTAACATTTATTAGAACGTTGTAATAGTTAGTTAAAATAGTCGTAACATTACGGGCTTGATGGCTAGCTTAAAAGGCCTCTTTTAAGGTAATAAGCATTTTATTTAAGCCCGACCCATTAAACAAATATAGTCCATTAAGATCTTTCATTTTTCTTAATCTAATCTCACATAGTTAATCATCTCTCTCTCTCTCTCTACTTTTCTCTCTACTTTCTCTCTCTAGAAATCATCTTCTATTTTTCTTCTTTATTTCTTATAATCAATCATGGTGAAGTGAATTAATATGCGAACAACATCTAGATATAAAAATAAATAACATCTTTAAAATCAAAAGTTTTGAGTAATTAGTTAGCTTATATCTGGATATAAAGTAACACAACTTTTTAAATTACCATGTATATCTAGTTACAAAGAAAACTTAGATTTAAAATTTGATTTATATCTAGATATAAAGCAAGTCACAAATTTTCATATACAAAAATATTCTGAGATATTGTTAATTTATAACTCAAAAAGTACCTTTCTTGGTAACTTATGTATTATATGCCACATAGAGAGCCTATGTTTAGTTCAAAGGAGCTCAACAGCAACAGCCTTAAGCATTGAACCATCTTGATCAGTCACAATCCTATTAGGTGGTCTACCTAAAGCTTTCTTAAATGCTAGTAGTAACCATCCATAACCTTTTGCAGTTTCTCTCTTAAGAAGCACATCACCAACAGTAACACATCTTTTATGATTATCAATTGTAGTGAACAGAAAAAAATCATCTTGTATCTGAAAAAAATGAAAAATTATTACTTATTTTATATCAAGATATGGATAACAATTTAAAATTTATAACTTAATAATGAGTATAAAGTAAGTTTATATCTAGATATATAGTAACTTTGTTTTTTGGAACTTGTTATTATATCCAAATATAAAATACATGAGTTTTTAAGTTTTGATTTATATATAGATATAACAATAACAATTTGTACATAATGTCTAGATATAAAAAAAATTTAAATTTGTGTTTACTTTATATTTAAATATATAAAAAGTTTAAAATGTAAAAAAAGAAAGAAGCATACTTGTTAGTTCTGTAAGTCACATCGAAGGAAACAATATCACCAAACTCTTTGTAGTTGTATTTGGCAACCTCATCCGCCCAAAACATACCACATAACTCAGCATACTCAACAAAATAATCAAAAGAGAAGTCTTTTGTATACTTTAAACGCTCCTCCATACGATTAATTAGCATCTGATCATCACTATCCCCTATAAAATTGTTGACACCAATTGTGAAATTCCTAAACTCAACTTGAGTACCGTGAACTAGTGTGGGTGACCCTTTCAAACTTGTATACAACTAATGACATCGAACACCACCAAGGTTTAAATTCAATGCTTTCATGATAAAAAGTTGCTCGGTATAAGACAACTTCTTTTTCAGCTTTAGACAAATGTTTATACTCAGGATTATCGAGTTGATGATTATGTTCCATGTCAAAAGTAGTTAACTTATACCTTGTTGTATTAGGGATGAAAGTAAACACAACACGTGCAGTACAACCACATACCCTAAAATTGGAAGTCCTTATTCATCAATCACCCTTCTTGCCATATAAAGTATTAAAATAAACACCCTTCGGACAACCTTCCCTATTACAAACCAAAGTCTTCGACTTCACAAATCCGCCCCCTAAACGTTTCTGATTAGATTTTCTAACCCCAAAACCTCCGGCTGCAGCATACCTCTTATAAACACTTATGCATTCCTCAACAACATCATATTCGGCATTGATAGTTGTAATTACCACTTGTTTAGGAAAACAAGGTTATTAGGGTAAGTATTAACAAGTAGTTTAGGAAAACCACAAGTTATGACCCAAAGTGGAGATCGTTCTCAAGGAGGCTTGTGTGTTGTGTAATGAGATGATTAACTTTGTGATTATATGATTATGAGAAAGAAAATAAAATGGGATAAGAAGAGAATGACGGTTATGATAACGGATTACACTAAGACGAAAAGGTCGTACACGTAAAACCGTAAAAGCACCAAAATTAAAAATTTACCCTAAAAATTCCTAGAAAATTGCAATAAATCCTAAATAATGTAAATAGAGTTTACAAAAAATCAAAAATCACTCAAACCTTTTGATTAATTAAATAATGATTTTTTAATGGTAATTAAAGCCCTAAAAATCAATTTAATTAACAAAAAGCCCAAAATGAGATTTATCACTTTGTAAACCTCTAAAATACCCTAACTTAATTTAAAACTATTTTTGAAAATTTTAAAATTAATTTAAAACTATTTAAAAAAATTTAATAACTATTAAAACTTAAAATAATTATAAAACTTAATCTAAGAACAATAAAAATATTCTTAAATTTGTAAAATTCGAAACATAATGTGTTTAACCTAAGAAAAATATAAAAACTTGAAAAATCTAAATTTTAGTTTTTAATAATAAAATAATAATAAAATAATATTAAAAATCCAAAATTTATAAAAAATTCTAAAAACTTGCAAACTAGCTTAATTTAACCTAAATAAACAGAAAATGAATTTGAAATTACAAAATACCCCTAATGGGCCTTCAAATGGGCCGAAAGTCCAAACAGTCACCTTAATGGGCCAAAATAAGCCCAATAAGAAAAATGCTTTCCAATTAAGCCCAAAAGCTCCTATCTGACTCAAAATTTGATTTTAAAGACAACTTTTCAAAGGCCCAAAAGATGAAAATGTGAAATAAGCTGACTTATACCAAACAGCTTGTTCTTAATGAGCTTTTTGGCCCATTAAGCTATAAGCTGATGCCATAAGCTCAAATTAGACACACAAGCTTCTTTTGAGTTGCTTAAGACTTCTGTTAAAAGAAATTTGAAATAAGCCAAAGGAATAAGCCTGAAAATGCAAAAAGCAATCTATAGAAAACGACAAAATAGTCGTTTTTGAGTTCTAGGCTATCCCAAGAGCTGATTCAAATTTCTAAAGCTTTTAAATGACTTAAGTAAGCTTAATCAACAAAAAAGTTTTCAAATAAGTTGACTCAATAAGCTAGAAAAAGCAAATAAGCACTTATGAAAAAGTGAAATAAGTTGGTTTTCTACAAAAAAGTCAAAGTCAAAGTCAAAGTCTAATAAGCTCTAGTTCAATCAAATGGGTCAAATAATGAAGATCTATCACAAAAATAAGTTGTTGTAGGTCTGGATAAGCCAATATGGCTTATTGATAAGCTAACTGAAAAATTGCACTAGCAAGGGCTAGTTTTGGGTGTTGAGCAGTGGAAACTTTTTCCACTCCTTGACTTGTTGACTTTTTTGTCTTTAGTGACTTTTTTGGAGATTCAAGTTATACAAAGGCACCCAAATGATTAGTGGATCATAATGAGTAAATAACAACAAAAAAATCACAATCAACAACAACCAATTTGTACAGTTAATTCAACCAATCACCAGATATGCACCAGACTTAGAACAATAAGCAGTTATGGTTCAATAAGCACTTATAGCAAAATTCAGCCAGCCAAACTTAACCAAATGCATACACAAGCAATATTAAACTTAAATAAGCAAGTCTAAATAGGTTTCATGCCCTGATTCAAAGTATTAAGCAAGATTCAAGCACTTAATGTTACTGATGAACTACGAACATGCAGTTTTTTTCACTTTGCTGATGCAATTGACCACCAAGCCAGATTCAAACCTCAAAATCTTGTTAACAGGTTATAAGAACTATGTTTAAACACTTTTAATCCCTAAGCATGCATACACTCTAGGTGTTCCTAAAATCTTAGGTAAAAAACAGTCAGAACTAGCAATCTATAGCACAATCTTTAATTTGGTGTTTCAAAGCTGAAAACTTGCAGCAAAATGCACTCAAACTAGCATATAGCAGATACCAAGCAATAACACAAACTTCTAACAACACAATATCAAGTTATGATTCAAGACAGGTAATCCCAAACACCCTTTTAACTTTTCAAATCAAGATTTTCAAATCAAAACAGCATTCCAAGGTTACCCAAGCCCGAATCAACACAATAACAGATGAGATAAACAGATTAGAACAAGATTAAACCACAAAATCAGCAAGAACACAAGTCACACACAAATATCACCAAAAGTCAAGATTTTAACAGATTTTGGGATTAAGTATGCAAACCTCATGGATGTACATCCACACCCATGAATTTTGAGCTTCTGTACTAGCAAGAACAAGTACAAGCTTCCACAACAAAGCCTGCTAAGATTCAACAAGGTTAGAAGCAAAATATCAAAAACAGCAAGGTTGAAAAGCCTTGATTAATGCAACTCTTATACTCCACACTTGATTATCCATAAATTATAGGCTTCACCACACCTTGATAACTCAATATCAGGATGCTATGATCAGCTTTATAGCCCAAGAATTCCAAGATGAACCAAGAAACTTAGCAAAATATCAAGCTTGAAGGAAAATGTGCAAACTTTTGCACACTCCTTAAAAACAGCTTTTTAGATTCAAGATAAGCAAACAAGTAACAATAATAAGCAGTAAACAACAATGGCACTTGAGTTTTCTTCAAAGATTCAAACACATTTCATTCAACTGAAAATAGATTTACAGAATATTGAACAAAGGAAAATTCAAGAGCAAACTAAAATGTAATGACCTAAGGCCTTTATATAGGCATACAATGAACTAGTTAAGAGCTAAAAAACGTAAACCCTAATGTAGTGAAGTCCCCATTATGCCCTTTGCAGATTTTGAACTTTGAAGATCATGTGACTCTTTCTTGTTTGTTTGTGGAGCTGGCATGGTGAAATCTTGATCAAATGGTGTAAAATAAGCTTAGGATGTAAGCTGGAATCTCACACGTTGGATGACTGAGCTCTTTTGGCAGTTTCTTCTTTGTTGCAGCAGGGGAATCTCTTGTGTGACAAATGAGTGATGTGGCAAGTATTTTCAAGGTTGGGTTATGATTAAGACATGCTTAATCATAAATCTGGAAGGTTTGGTGGGTTAATTGTTACATAATTAAGAAAACCTAATTTTCATAAGAACACTTAAGAACACCCGGTTTGATCTTTGTTTTGGGTTTAAGAGGTGTTTAGCGCGAGTTTTTATTATTAATTAACATTTGAAAAGTTAATTAATAATATCCGGGTGAGTGGAAGATGATGTGGAGCCAGGGAGAGTTCTCATTGGTTGAGGGAGTTGAGTGGGACACGTGGGAGGTTGTGAGTGGTCTAGGTTTCTTTTATGTCTGGCCAGTTTTAACCCTCCTATTCTTCTTTCTTTGTCACATTGTAAATAAACACTCAAAACTCGTTTTCCTTTGTATTGCAAGTTTCTAACTTCAAACTTTTGCCCCAAATACTTTTCCAAAGTATTTTCAGGGGTACTTCTTGCCATTTTGTGATTCTTGAAGGACTGTTTTGGCATTTTCTTGATTGATAATGGTCTTGACTTGTATGATTGACCTTTTGGAGGACTGAAATTTCCAAGTCATGATAAATGAGGGACCATTTCTGCCATTTCTTCAAAGTCAAGGGTCCTTTTGGTAATTTTGAAATTTTCAAAGGACTAAATTTGTAATTCTTGAAACTTGGAGTCCTTCTTGGTATGTTTGACTTTGAGGAGGATAAATATTGACATTTTAGTTTTGTTGAGGGACTAAAATTTCCAATTCTTCAAAGTGGAGGGCCCTTTTTGCAATTTTGACAAACTTTAGGGACCAATCTTTTAATTATGAGGATACAAGGGTATAAAGTGTCAATTCTTCCATATTGGAGGACCCTTCTTCATAAATCTTCAAATCTTCAAGGGTTTTCTTTGGAAAATTCTTCATTAGGGCTTGGTTCAATGTGCGGCTTCGTTTCCCGTGTTCGTTTTTGCATGATTCTTGTGATCTTTGTCATTTTCTCAATATCCGTACCTAAAATACACAAGCAACAAACACAAGCATATATTTGGGTATATTCATGATATTTAATGCATTTTAAGCCCTTTTTGGACGATGAGACTATGTATAAAAGAAGTCTCATCAGGCATTTACATCTAGAAGCACACTCTTCGAAACATGAGGAACCCAATAAAATGATTCATCCGTGGACCTTTAATCAACTCATGATGATCAACCGATTTAGATGTTTTCACACGATTAGAAGCTGCAAAAAATAAAACAATTAGAACTAGATAAAAATGACAACCTTAAAATCTGGCTTATTGTATATCCAGATATAGATTATAGATATTGAGGTTATTTTTATGTCAACATTATAAATAACTTCCGAAGCACCACCAAGTATTATAACCAGCAAACGTAAACTTATAATAACCTAAACTCTAACTTATTTACAACTTTACAACACCTAATCATAAAAAACACAAACCAATCGTAGCATACTCTTGAGTATGCAGACATAAAGTGGTTGTCTTGCCTCTTTTGATGCAAACAGCGGGTTACAAGGCTTGAATAGACCTACTAAATCTCGACAAAAATACTAATACCCGATTTTGAAAAGTCTAACCTACCCCTAAACCTAATATTCACCAAAACTTGAGCCTCAAAACCAAGGAATAGGGCACTTAACCCTACTGATTAGACAGAAGTTGCCCTATTGCTGGTGCAATTGGCAACTTGGTGGACTGTAATGAGTTCTAGTGGCCACCCAAAGACGATACAACAATAACTGTTAAGTCATAACCTAAATCTACCCTAAACGCAACAGATTGTATAGGAAATCAAATTATGAAACCCTAAAAAACAACCTAAATCTACACGAATGAGATTGTAACAACTCTATGAACCACAAACATACATCAAACTAACATCCAACCAAAAAAATACCTAAATCTATCCTATCGATAACGGCTTTCAAGAATTTAAAGAATAAATCAAACAAATTAGTCCTAACAAACCTATGATATATATACAGTTATCAACAACAATTTTCTCCAAACTAGCAAACGCCCATTGTGTAAACCTAGTCTATAACATATCCTAGTTATGAATCAATTATCCAACCCAAAATCTTAAAATAAACACAAATGCATACAAGCTACCCTACTGTTTATGCATATGACAGAAAAGTGGAAAACTGTCAACCTTTAGATTCTAAACAACGCAAACTTAATTAAGGTCATATTTAAGCTAACGCAAAGCAATAAAAAGTGTGCAGTTGCTAACAAGTTCGAACCTATATCACATTAGGCTAACCAGTTAGTCCCTAACAACCTTCTACAGTTTTTTGACAGGTTTTGAAATCATAAAAAGCCTTTAACCTAATTAACTAAAAACTTGATAAATCTCTATACTATGATCACATGAACCTCAAATAGCTATCATACTATCATAATTTTGTATATCCATATACAGATCGCAATTATTAAACACCGACTTATTTGTATATCTTGATATACATGACAACTTTAAACTATGGCTTCTTGTATATCAAGATATATATCACAATTTTAAACTCTCACTTGTTGTATATTTGGATATACTATTCAGCTTAACATCAAAATGCTTAAACAAAGCTTCCCATATCAAATAACTATAAATAATATTTAGCTTATCCAGTATGTATAATATATGTAAAACCCGCATGCTTTTTACTATGAATAGTACCCTTAGTAACGTACGTACATTTAAAAACTTTCCTTTTATAGCTTGAACACGTGTCACGATTAGGAATTAAAGAAGTTATCTATGTATTATATTTACGACAAGTATTAAGTACATGTCAATACACGATAATTATTATCAATAATAATTATAATCACGAACATGAAATCCTGAACGTAAGAATCACGAACATATAATTATGTATTTACTTATATTATTAATACGATAAATATCGTTACATACAAGTAATTATAAATAACATGAATAATTAAACGTAACAAGTAATCACGAACACACAAACACGTAATAATATAGACACGAGTAAAACTTCGGGTTTCCCTTGTTGGGCCCTCATAGCCGCGGCAACAAAGGAAGAGAGGGGCCCAGCCCATATGTTTTTACCAAATAACAAATACAGTAAATGTTTTTTTCATTCACAGAAGATTTTACAAAAAACTAAAAACCCTAATCTCTCTCTCTTGGTGGCCGGCGGCATAACACTCCACAAGGGGTGTTTAGTTGATTTTGTTCAAGAAATCTTACAAGTGTGTTCGTGTATTCAAGATCTATTCTTTCCAAGTGTTTTGGTAATCTGTAACCCTTTTGTTTTTTTCTTTTATTTAGTTAATCATAAACATGAACAAGTAATTAAATAAAACATGATAAAAACATGTCATGGGATCATGGGTAAGTAATTAAGGGTGGTTTCGTGTTTGTTTGTCTCGGCCGCCACACAAACCAAGAGACACAAGGCTCTCGTAGTCGTTTGGTTCGCACCACCAACCAAGACCTAGGTCTTGTTGGTGTTGGTGTTCGGTCGACAGCAAGGACAAGGTAGCTCGACTCGCGTCAGGGGTGTCCTTGTGGATTTGGTTGGTCTCGGCAGCAACAGACCCACCATCAGCTTAAGCCGGCGGCTATTTTAGGAAAACAGGTGGAACCGCAGGCGCAGGCAGCAGGGGCCTTCGGCACATAGCCGGTGGGAACCCTTGTGTTGTCAGCGGCTAGCCGAGAGCAAGACCACCGGCACACAGCCGGTGGCAGCATACCACACGCAGGGGCAACCGGTTACCCACTGCTTTTGGGGGTTTGGTTCGCACCGGTTCACGGGTTCACGGGTCCGGTTCACGACATGTTTAATTAGTTAATTATACGGGATCGGTTCATGATTATTTTTACAAGTCTAATTAATTGAACAAGTGTATTATTTTTACAAGATAATTAAATTAATTAATTCATGACTTATAATTAATTTAATTAAACATGAAACTTAGGTTATTATTATTATATAATACATGTTTTAACCTAAGTATTTATTTATTTATTTTACACTATAGTATTAATTAATTATTAAACATGACATATAATTAATTAATAATCATGACTTAGGTTATATTAATATAGTATTAATACATGATTTAACCTAAGTATTTTATACACTTTAATTTAACTAAAATCATGCTTATATTTATTTAAATTATATAACCTTTAGTTTATTTAATGATCCGAATATTATTAATAAACTATACTATAACTACATGACTTATGATATTAATCCAGTTTAATTCTAACTATGGAAACTTTCTAATTCAGAAAACTTACTATTTTTGAAAACTTTCTATTTTTAGAAACTAAACTATTTTATGCAGTTAATCTATTTTTTGAAACTTTCTATTTTTGGAAACTTTCTATTTTTAGAAACTTTCTATTTTAGGAAACCTGCTATTTATAGAAACTTACTTATTATTACACAACAAGTATAATAATACAAGGAATACAAGTAATACTTAATCAGAATATACAGAATACATAGTAAACACAACGTAACGTTAAAATCAGTAAAACAAGACATGAACCTAAAAAACAAGTTAAGACATGATAAAACCAGTTACGTACTCAGTAATCGAATACTTATACACGTATACTATTTATGTAGCATTAGTGAGATCGAAGTAGGACTCTCTTCCATTCGTCTTCTTTGTTCACTAGACTTAAGGTACGGATTTCAAGTCCTTTTAGTATGGACATTCTTTCCTTATTAGGATTTCCTAGTCTGCAGCCAACTGTTTTCCCGGTATTTGTTTTATATATTTGATACTTATGTTAGATTAAGAGCCTAAGCCATATACATGCATGAACAGTGTCACCTAGTTATGGAAGTACCATAACCATAACACTGGAGGCACCGGTGTTATGACTTCCCCGCGACGAAGTGATTGCTTCCCCACGGCGAAGTGATTGCTCGTGGCGTCCCTTTTCAGTTTTGGCCATTATATATTATTATCATGTGGGGCGTATGGGTGCATCCTAGTTACATGTTTAGCAGTATTATCAGAGTGAATGCGATGTGTGCCTTGCATCCTTCACTAGGAGTTGATCCCTCCTACCCAGAATATTTAATAAGAGGCAACCCCTCTAATTGCATGACGAGGTCTCCTCTCCAATTATTCATGCACGATGAAACCTCATGACCTATATGGGCTATTTGGCTAATTAAACATTTTCATAGAAACATAAGTCTTTTCAAACTATAAAACCAGTTTTATGAACATGAATCCAGACTATTGTTGTTCGTTTGCAAGTCTTAAATTTATATTACAAGGTTTAGACAAAACTAGGGGACTAGAAGACAAACACGGGCAAGTATACCCTTTCGTTCGTAATATAGCTTTGTAGTGGTAAGCCAGGATCGTTCGCTGAGACTTAGTTTCGTTTTGGTAATCAAGATAATAATTGAAGAAATAAATGGTTGAAGTAATATCAATAATAACAAATATGACTAATATGGGATAGTTCGTATAAGTTCTAATGATGATAATAATGATCGAGATATGTTTATGTAGGTAAAGCGTGATAATCCTTTTTCGTCAAAACGGCGTTTACACAATTTACTTGGGTTGATTCAAGACTTATATTTATTTAAGCGACTAAGCTCAAAACAAGTTGCCAACAAGTTCAATATTCTATCAAGTTTCTAAGCGGATTTCTCCAACCAAAGATTCATGACCATAGACAAGTTCTAGAAAATTTATTATAATAATTTGCATTTCTCAACGCCAAACTATCGTAACAAATCAACTTAGATAAAATATGGTTTGTAGAACTAGGAGGTAAAATGGTTCTACAACATTAGCTTGAAATCATTTATAAAGGATCATATCGTAGCATCATCACTAATTATAGTCACATACCCATATAGTCTAAAATAGCTTAGCCTAACATAGTAATCAACGTAACAATTGGAAAAGAGTTAGAGAACATCATACTTAGATTGGATTGAATAAACGAGTACGCAAGTGTCACGATTGTATCGTTCCTCCAAGAATCGAAGAGTAGAATACTCTCGTTACAAGTATCTCCCAAAAGTGGATAATACTAAAAATATACTAAAAGGACTAAAATACTCGAGCTATTGAGTATTGAGAGAGAGAGGTGTGTGTAAAATGAGAGGAAGTGGCCTCTATTTATAGTGTTGTCTGTGGTCAAATGTGCGCCACACTTCTCCTCAAGTGCGCCGCACTTTGGAGATGAGAATGTGTGCCACACTTATAACTTTGTGCGCCGCACTTCTGGGCGATTCAGAATTTTCTTCTAATAACTTTGGCTTTATTGCATATTGAGGCCCCTTTTTTGTATATCTTCACTTTGCTCCTTCACACTTTATATCTGCATATAAAACACAACATATTAAGTATCGGAAGCTCTTATTTATACTACAAAGTGGCATTAGGTCGTTATCAAATTCCTCCACATTTAGCTATTGCTTTCCCTCAAGCAATCAAAGCGAGAAAACAAATTCAATCTTAAAAATACTTTTAAGTGTTGTGAAGTATGATAGGAAAATGATTTAATTTTTATGAATAGCAAAAGCGAATGACAAAATAAATTCAGCAACTCACATGGATAGTGTTTAGATTTTAAGTTCACACAAATGTCACTCACAAAAAGGTAAATGTAAGGTAACACTCAATTAGCTCGGTCATAAAATTGATAGCTACCATAGGTTTGTACAAGACACATAAACATAACCGTTGCGGTGTGAGCACCAGATAAATTTTCAAAGAAGCAAAACGTGATAAATGATGTGGGTGTAGGATCAAAAAGTATATGCCTTTGTCAAAGTCATAGAACAAAGTATACTAGAATACTTGACTATATTTTTTTCTTTCTTTTCATACATTTATATTAAGAGAGCATCATAAACTTTATAACTTGACAAGTGGTTAGGCATAACATATAAGGATATTGGCACAATGGATAATATAACATATGCGTACGAGTGCCACATATATTAGTAAGCCAGTGTAGCTTAACTAAAATTATATAAGGGTGATTTTATTTTGCTTCCTTTCAAAAAGATCTATAAATTAACCTCACTGCGGTTTAGTAAATGATGATCAAGCACAAATTCTGAAGCATACTAGATTCACATATTTGGGAAATGGATTTTTGTGCTAAATTATAATGTCAATCAATGAAATTTTTGCTTTGTTAATAACCTATTTATCTTAAAAACATAGATATTTTTACTGTTTTTCAAAAAGATTTTTATGTGGAGAAATTTATTATATTTTATTTTCATTTTTTTCTGTTTGTCACCTCCTCCACACTTAAGTTGAACATCGTCCTCGAGGTAATAACTGACAAAATATTAAAAATAGGAAAAATGCAAAGGGAAACGAGAACTTCCCGGGGCTTAGTAGAAAATTGCGGGACTTCGAGAGATGAATCCAGCTTAGAGCTCCAATTTCCTATTTTCATGCATGCTATAAAACAAAACAAAATACATGCAATATATACAAGGACGGTTTTATTTATTTACATGTCCTCCTCCACACTTAAGTTAAAAGGTGGGGATAAACTACGGATTGCCTTCCGAATAACGCGAAGTTTAGAGTCTACAGCCAGACTCGGCTACTCGGGTCTATTTTAAGAAGAAATGAATTTCTTCTCCTTCGATTTAATTACAGTGTTCTTCTTCATGGTAGAGCTTCAGTCTATGCCCATTGACTATAAGGGTGCTATTGTTTTGACCGTATAATTCAACATATCCGAATGGATATTGGTGTTTCACTAGATAAGGTCCAGTCCATCTCAAAGTATGCTTAGGCTGCTTGAATTTATATTTCGAGATAAAGAGAAGTACTTAGTCTCCTTTTTTGAATTCTTTTCTTTGTCGTAACTTACGATCATGCCAAACTTTGGTTCGTTCTTTATATAATCATGAACTTTCATAAGCGTGATGTCGAAATTCATCTAACTCGTGAAATTGAAAGTTACGTGATTTAATGGGTTTTGTGTGTGAGTAGTTAATTAGCATCTGAGCATCACTATCCCCTATAAAATAGTTCACACCAATTGTGAAATTCCTAAACTCAACTTGAGTACCGTGAACTAGTGTGGATGACCCTTTCAAACTTGTATACAACTAATGACATCGAATACCACTAAGGTTTAAATTCAATGCTTTCATGATACAAAGTTGCTCGGTATAAGTCAACTTCTTTTTAGCTTTAGACAAATGTTTATACTCAGGCTTATCGAGTTGATGATTATGTTCCATGTCAAAAGTAGTTAACTTATACCTTGTTGTATTAGGGATCAAAGTAAACACAACACGTGCAGTACAACCACATACCCTAAAATTGGAAGTCCTTATTCGTCTATCACCCTTCTTGCCATCTAAAGTATTCAAATAAAAACCCTTAGGACAACCTTCCCTATTACAAACCAAATCTTCGACTTCACAAATCCGCCCCTTAAACGTTTCTGGTTAGATTTTCTAACCCCAAAACCTCTGGCTGCAACATACCTCTTATAAACACTTATGCATTCCTCAACAGAATCATATTCAGCATTTACATCTGGAAACACACTCTTTGAAACACGAGGAACCTAATAAAATGATTCATCCGCGGTCCTTTAATCAACTCATGATGATCAACCGATTTAGATGTTTTCACACGATTAGAAGCTGCAAAAAATAAAACAATCAGAACTAGATAAAAATGACAACCTTAAAATCTAGCTTATTGTATATCCAGATATAGATTACAGATATTGAGGTCATTTTTATGTCAACTATATAAATAACTTCCGAAGCACCAAGTATTATAACCAGCAAACGTAAACTTATAATAACCTAAACTCTAACTTACTTCCAACTTTACAAAACCCAATAATAAAAAACACAAACCAACCGTATCATATTCTTGAGTATGCAGACATAAAGTGGTTGTCCTGCCGCTTTTGATGCAAACAACGGGTTACAAGGCTTAAACAGACCTACTAAATCTCGACAAAAATACTAATACCTGATTTTGAAAATTCTAACCTACCCCTAAACCTAATATTCGCCAAAATATAAGCCTCAAAACCAAGGAATAGGGAACTTAACCCTACTGATTAGACAAAAGTTGCTCTATTGTTGGTGAAATTGGCAACTTGGTGGAGTGTAATGAGTTCTAGTGGCCACCCAAAGCTGATACAACAATAACTGTTAAGTCATAACCTAAATCTACCCTAAATGCAACAGATTGTATAGGAAATCAAACTATAAAACCCTAAAAACAACCTAAATCTACACGAATGTGATTGTAACAACTCTATGAACCACAAACATACATCAATCTAACATCCAACCATAAAAATACCTAAATCTATCCTATCGCTAACGGCTTTCAAGAATTTAAAGAATAAATAAAACAAATTAGTCCTAACAAACCTATGATAGATATACAGTTATCAGCAAGAATTTTCTCCAAACTAGAAAACTCCCATTGTGTAAACCTAGTCTATAACATATCCTAGTTGTGAATTAATTATCCAACCCAAAATCTTAACATAAACACAAATGCATACAATCTACCCTACTGTTTATGCATATGACAAAAAAATGGAAAAACTGTCAACCTTTAGATTCTAAACTACGCAAACTTAATTACGGTTATATTTAAGCTAACGCAAAGCCATAAAAAGTGTGCAGTTGCTAACAAGTTCTAACCTATGTCACTTTAGGCTTACTAATTAGTCCCTAACAACCTTTACTGTTTTTTAACATATTTTGAAATCACAAAAAGCCTTTAACCTAATTAACTAAAAACTTGATAAAATCTCTATACTAAGATCACATGAACCTCAAATAGCTATCATATTATCATAATTTTGTATATCCATATATAAATCGTAATTTTTAAACACTAACTTATTATATATCTTGATATACATGACAACTTTAAAATATGGCTTCTTGTATAGCTAGATATATATCACAATTTTAAACTCTCACTTGTTGTATATTTGGATATACTATTCAGCTTAACATCAAAAAGCTTAAAAAAAGCTTACCATATCAAATAACTATAAATAATATTCATCTTATCCAGTATGTATAACATATGTAAAACTCGCATGCTTTTACCATGAATAGTAGCCTTAGTAACGTACGTACATTTAAAAACATTCCTTTTATAGATTGAACACGTGTCACGATTAGGAATTACAGAAGTTATCTACGTATTATATTTACGACAAGTATTAAGTACATGTAAATACACGATATTTATTATTAATAATAATTATAATCACGAACATGAAATCCCGAACGTAAGAATCACGAACATATAATTATGTATTTACTTATATTATTAATACGATAAATATCGTTACGTACAAGTAATTATAAATAACACGAATAATTAAACGTAACAAGTAATCACGAACACACAAACACGTAATAAAATAGACAGGAGAAAAGCTTCGGGTTTCCCTCGTTGGGCCCTCATAGCTACGAAAACAAAGGAAGAGAGGGGCCCAGCCCACATGTTTTTACCAAATAACAAATACAGTAAATGTTATTTTCATTCACAGAAGATTTTACAAAAAACTAAAAACCTTAATCTCTCTCTCTCTCTCTCTCTTGGTGGCCGGCGGCATCACACACCATAAGGAGTGTTTGGTTGATTTTCTTCAAGAAATCTTACAAGTGTGTTCGTGTATTCAAGATCTATTCATTCCAAGTGTTTTGGTACTCCATAACCCTTTTGTTTTTTTCTTTTATTTAATTATTCATAAACATGAACAAGTAATTAAATAAAACATGATAAAAACATGTCATGGGATAATGGGTCAGTAATTTAGGGTGTTTTCGGGTTTGTTTGTCTCGGCCGCCACACAAACTGAGAGACACAAGGCTCTCGTAGTCGTTTGGTTCGCACCACCAACCAAGACCTAGGTCTTGGTAGTGTTGGTGTTTGGTCGATAGCAAGGACAAGGCAGTCCGACTCGCGTCGGGGGTGTCCTTGTGGATTCGGTTGGTCTCGGCAGCCAAAACCCCACCATCGGCTTAAGCCGGTGGCTATTTTTGGAAATCAGGGGGAACCGCAGGCGCAAGCAGCAGGGACCACCGGCATACAGCCGGTGGGAACTCTTGTGTTGTCAACGGTTAGCCGAGAGCAAAACCACCGGCACACAGCCGGTGGCAGCATACCGCAAGCAGGGGCAACCAGCTCAGCCGGTTAGCCACTACTTTTGGGGGTTTGGTTCGCACCGGTTCACGGGTTCACGGGTCCGGTTCACGACATGTTTAATTATTTAATTATACGGGATCGGTTCATGATTATTTTTACAAGTCTAATTAATTTAACAAGTGTATTATTTTTACAAGATAATTAAATTAATTAATTCATGACTTATAATTAATTTAATTAAACATGAAACTTAGGTTATTATTATTATATACAACATGTTTTAACCTAAGTATTTATTTATTTATTTTACACTATAGTATTAATTAATTATTAAACATGACATATAATTAATTAATAATCATGACTTAGGTTATATTAATATAGTATTAATACATGATTTAACCTAAGTATTTTATACACTTTAATTTAACTAAAATCATGCTTATATTTATTTAAATTATATAACCTTTAGTTTATTTAATGATCCGAATATTATTAATAAACTATACTATAACTACATGACTTATGATATTAATCCAGTTTAATTCTAACTATGGAAACTTTCTAATTCAGGAAACTTACTATTTTTGGAAACTTTCTATTTTTTGAAACTAAACTGTTTTATGCAGTTAATCTATTTTTTGAAACTTTCTATTTTTGGAAACTTTCTATTTTTAGAAACTTTCTATTTTAGGAAACCTGCTATTTATAGAAACTTACTTATTATTACACAACAAGTATAATAATACAAGGAATACAAGTAATACTTAATCAGAATATACATAATACATAGTAAACACAACGTAACGTTAAAATCAGTAAAACAAAACATGAACCTATAAAACAAGTTAAGACATGATAAAACCAGTTACGTACTCAGTAATCGAATACTTATACACGTATACTATTTATGTAGCATTAGTGAGATCGAAGTAGGAATCTCTTCCATTCGTCTTCTTCGTTCACTGGACTTAAGGTACGGATTTCACGTCCTTTTAGTATGGACATTCTTTCCTTATTAGGATTTCCTAGTCTGCAGGCAACTGTTTTCCCAGTATTTGTTTTATATGTTTGATACTTATGTTAGATTAAGAGCCTAAGCCATATACATGCATGAACAGTGTCACCTAGTTATGGAAGTACCATAACATTAACACTGGAGGCACCAGTGTTATGACTTTCCCACGGCGAAGTGATTGCTTCCCCACGTCGAAGTGATTGCTTGTGGCGTCCCTTTTCAGTTTTGGCCATTATATATTATTATCATGTGGGGCGTATGGGTGCATCCTAGTTACATGTTTAGCAGTATTATCAGAGTGAATGCATTGTGTGCATTGCATCCTTCACTAGGAGTTGATCCCTCCTACCCAGAATATTTAATAAGAGGCAACCCCTCTAATTGCATGACGAGGTCTCCTCTCCAATTATTCATGCACGATGAAACCTCATGACCTATATGGGCTATTTGGCTAATTAAACATTTTCATAGAAACATAAGTCTTTTCAAACTATAAAACCAGTTTTATGAACATGAATCCAGACTACTGTTGTTCGTTTGCAAGTCTTAAATTTATATTACAAGGTTTAGACAAAACAAGGGGACTAGAAGACAAACACGGGCAAGTATACCCTTTAGTTCGTAATATAGCTTTGTAGTGGTAAGCCAGGATCATTCGCTGAGACTTAGTTTCGTTTTGGTAATCAAGATAATAATTGAAGAAATAAATGTTTGAAGTAATATCAATAATAACAAATAGGACTAATATGGGATAGTTCGTATAAGTTCTGATGATGATAATAATGATCAAGATATGTTTATGTAGGTAAAGCGTGGTAATCCTTTTTCGTCAAAACGGCGTTTACACAATTTACTTGGGTTGATTCGAGACTTATATTTATTTAAGCGACTAAGCTCAAAACAAGTTACCAACAAGTTCAATATTCTATCAAGTTTCTAAGCGGATTTCTCCAACCAAAGATTCATGACCATAGACAAGTTCTAGAAAATTTATTATAAAAATTTACATTTCTCAACGCCAAACTATCGTAACAAATCAACTTAGATAAAATATGGTTTGTAGAACTAGGAGGTAAAAGGGTTCTACAACATTAGCTTGAAATCATTTATAAAGGATCATATCGTAGAATCATCACTAATTATAGTCACATACCCATATAGTCTAAAATAGCTTAGCCTAACATAGTAATCAACGTAACAATTGGAAAAGAGTTAGAGAACATCATACTTAGATTGGATTGAATAAACGAGTACGCAAGTGTCATGATTGTATCGTTCCTCCAAGAATCGAAGAGTGGAATACTCTCGTTACAAGTATCTCCCAAAAGTGGATAATACTAAAAATTTACTAAAAAGACTAAAATACTCGAGCTATTGAGTATTGAGAGAGAGAGGTGTGTGTAAAATGAGAGGAAGTGGCCTCTATATATAGTGCTGTCTGTGGTCAAATGTGCGCCACACTTCTCCTCAAGTGCGCCGCACTTTGGAGATGAGAATGTGTGCCACACTTATAACTTTGTGCGCCGCACTTCTGGGCGATTCAGAATTTTCTTTTAATAACTTTGGCTTTATTGCATATTGAGGCCCCTTTTTTGTATATCTTCACTTTGCTCCTTCACACTTTATATCTGCATATAAAACACAACATATTAAGTATCGGAAGCTCTTATTTATACTACAAAGTGGCATTATAATGACAGGTTGAATATGTATAATTAGGTCGTTATCAAATTCCTCCACATTTAGCTATTGCTTTCCCTCAAGCAATCAAAGCGAGAAAACAAATTCAATCTTAAAAATACTTTTAAGTGTTGTGAAGGATGATAGGAAAATGATTTAATTTTTATGAATAGCAAAAGCGAATGACAAAATAAATTCAGCAACTCACATGAATAGTGTTTAGATTTTAAGTTCACACAAATGTCACTCACAAAAAGGTAAATGTAAGGTAACACTCAATTCGCTCGGTCATAAAATTGATAGCTACCATAGGTTTGTACAAGACACATAAACATAACCGTTGCGGTGTGAGCACCAGATAAATTTTCAAAGAAGCAAAACGTGATAAATGATGTGGGTGTAGGATCAAAAAGTATATGCCTTTGTCAAAGTCATAGAACAAAGTATACTAGAATACTTGACTATATTTTTTCTTTCTTTTCATACATTTATATTAAGAGAGCATCATAAACTTTATAACTTGACAAGTGGTTAGGCATAACATATAAGGATATTGGCACAATGGATAATATAACATATGCGTACGAGTGCCACATATATTAGTAAGCCAGTGTAGCTTAACTAAAATGATATAAGGGTGATTTTATTTTGCTTCCTTTCGAAAAGATCTATAAATTAACCTCACTGCGGTTTAGTAAATGATGATCAAGCACAAATTCTGAAGCATACTAGATTCACATATTTGGGAAATGGATTTTTGTGCTAAATTATAATGTCAATCAATGAAATTTTTGCTTTGTTAATAACCTATTTATCTACAAAACATAGATATTTTTATTGTTTTTCAAAAAGATTTTTATGTGGAGAAATTTATTATATTTTATTTTCATTTTTTTATATTTGTCACCTCCTCCACACTTAAGTTGAACATCGTCCTCGAGGTAATAACTGATAAAATATTAAAAATAGGAAAAATGCAAAGGGAAACGAGAACTTCCCGGGGCTTAGTAGAAAATTGCGGGACTTCGAGAGATGAATCCAACTTAGAGCTCCAATTTGCTATTTTCATGCATGCTATAAAAGAAAACAAAACACATGCAATATATACAAGGACGGTTTTATTTATTTACATGTCCTCCTCCACACTTAAGTTAAAAGGTGGGGATAAAATACGGATTGCCTTCCGAATAGCGCGAAGTATAGAGTCTACAGCCAGACTCGGCTACTCGGGTCTATTTTAAGAAGAAAGGAATTTCTTCTCCTTCGATTTAATTACAGTGTTCTTCTTCATGGTAGAGCTTCAGTCTATGCCCATTGACTATAAGGGTGCTATTGTTTTGACCGTATAATTCAACATATCCGAATGGATATTGGTGTTTCACTAGATAAGGTCCAGTCCATCTCAAAGTATGCTTAGGCTGCTTGAATTTATATTTCGAGATAAAGAGAAGTACTTAGTCTCCTTTTTTGAATTCTTTTCTTTGTCGTAACTTACGATCATGCCAAACTTTGGTTCGTTCTTTATATAATCATGAACTTTCATAAGCGTGATGTCGAAATTCATCTAACTCGTGAAATTGAAAGTTACGTGATTTAATGGGTTTTGTGTGTGAGTAGTTAATTAGCATCTGAGCATCACTATCCCCTATAAAATAGTTCACACCAATTGTGAAATTACTAAACTCAACTTGAGTACCGTGAACTAGTGTGGATGACCCTTTCAAACTTGTATACAACTAATGACATCGAATACCACTAAGGTTTAAATTCAATGCTTTCATGATAAAAAGTTGCTCGGTATAAGTCAACTTCTTTTTAGCTTTAGACAAATGTTTATACTCAGGCTTATCGAGTTGATGATTATGTTCCATGTCAAAAGTAGTTAACTTATACCTTGTTGTATTAGGGATCAAAGTAAACACAACACGTGCAGTACAACCACATACCCTAAAATTGGAAGTCCTTATTCGTCTATCACCCTTCTTGCCATCTAAAGTATTCAAATAAAAACCCTTCGGACAACCTTCCCTATAACAAACCAAATCTTTGACTTCACAAATCCGCCCCTTAAACGTTTCTGGTTAGATTTTCTAACCCCAAAACCTCTGGCTGCAACATACCTCTTATAAACACTCATGCATTCCTCAACAGAATCATATTCGGCATTTACATCTGGAAACACACTCTTCGAAACACGAGGAACCCAATAAAATGATTCATCTGCGGTCCTTTAATCAACTCATGATGATCAACCGATTTAGATGTTTTCACACGATTAGAAGCTGCAAAAAATAAAACAATCAGAACTAGATAAAAATGACAACCTTAAAATCTAGCTTATTGTATATCCAGATATAGATTACAGATATTGAGGTCCTTTTTATGTCAACTATATAAATAACTTCCGAAGCACCAAGTATTATAACCAGCAAACGTAAACTTATAATAACCTAAACTCTAACTTACTTCCAACTTTACAACACCGAATAATAAAAAACACAAACCAACCGTATCATACTCTTGAGTATGCAGACATAAAGTGGTTGTCCTGCCGCTTTTGATGCAAACAGCGGGTTACAAGGCTTAAACAGATCTACTAAATCTCGACAAAAATACTAATACCTGATTTTGAAAATTCTAACCTACCCCTAAACCTAATATTCACCAAAATATGAGCCTCAAAACCAAGGAATAGGGCACTTAACCCTACTGATTAGACAAAAGTTGCTATATTGTTGGTGAAATTGGCAACTTGGTGGACTGTAATGAGTTCTAGTGGCCACCCAAAGCTGATACAACAATAACTGTTAAGTCATAACCTAAATCTACCCTAAATGCAACAGACTGTATAGGAAATCAAATTATGAAACCCTAAAAAACAACCTAAATCTACACGAATGTGATTGTAACAACTCTATGAACCACAAACATACATCAAACTAACATCCAACCATAAAAATATCTAAATCTATCCTATCGCTAACGGCTTTCAAGAATTTAAAGAATAAATAAAACAAATTAGTCCTAACAAACCTATGATAGATATACAGTTATCAGCAAGAATTTTCTCCAAACTAGCAAACTCCCATTGTGTAAACCTAGTCTATAACATATCCTAGTTGTGAATCAATTATCCAACCCAAAATCTTAAAATAAACACAAAAGCATACAATCTACCCTACTGTTTATGCATATGACAAAAAAATGGAAAAACTATCAACCTTTAGATTCTAAACTACGCAAACTTAATTACGGTCATATTTAAGCTAACGCAAAGCAATAAAAAGTGTGCAGTTGCTAACAAGTTCGAACCTATGTCACTTTAGGCTTACTAGTTAGTCCCTAACAACCTTTACTGTTTTTTAACATATTTTGAAATCACAAAAATCCTTTAACCTAATTAACTAAAAACTTGATAAAATCTCTATACTAAGATCACATGAACCTCAAATAGCTATCATATTATCATAATTTTGTATATCCATATATAAATAGTAATTTTTAAACACTAACTTATTATATATCTTGATATACATGACAACTTTAAAATATGGCTTCTTGTATATCTAGATATATATCATAATTTTAAACTCTCACTTGTTGTATATTTGGGTATATTATTCAGCTTAACATCGAAAAGCTTAAAAAAAGCTTACCATATCAAATAACTATAAATAATATTCAGCTTATCCAGTATGTATAACATATGTAAAACCCGCATGCTTTTACCATTAATAGTAGCCTTAGTAACGTACGTACATTTAAAAACATTCCTTTTATAGCTTGAACACGTGTCACGATTAGGAATTACAGAAGTTATCTACGTATTATATTTACGACAAGTATTAAGTACATGTAAATACACGATAATTATTATCAATAATAATTATAATCACGAACATGAAATCCTGAACGTAAGAATCACGAACATATAATTATGTATTTACTTATATTATTAATACGATAAATATCGTTACGTACAAGTAATTATAAATAACACGAATAATTAAACGTAACAAGTAATCACGAACACACAAACACGTAATAAAATAGACAGGAGAAAAGCTTCGGGTTTCCCTCGTTGGGCCCTCATAGCTACGAAAACAAAGGAAGAGAGGGGCCCAGCCCACATGATTTTACCAAATAACAAATACAGTAAATGTTATTTTCATTCACAGAAGATTTTACAAAAAACTAAAAACCTTAATCTCTCTCTCTCTCTCTTGGTGGCCGGCGGCATCACACACCATAAGGAGTGTTTGGTTGATTTTCTTCAAGAAATCTTACAAGTGTGTTCGTGTATTCAAGATCTATTCATTCCAAGTGTTTTGGTAATCCATAACCCTTTTGTTTTTTTCTTTTATTTAATTATTCATAAACATGAACAAGTAATTAAATAAAACATGATAAAAACATGTCATGGGATCATGGGTAAGTAATTAAGGGTGTTTTCGGGTTTGTTTGTCTCGGCCGCCACACAAACTGAGAGACACAAGGCTCTCGTAGTCGTTTGGTTCGCACCACCAACCAAGACCTAGGTCTTGGTAGTGTTGGTGTTCGGTCGATAGCAAGGACAAGGCAGCCCGACTCGCGTCGGGGGTGTCCTTGTGGATTCGGTTGGTCTCGGCAGCCAAAACCCCACCATCGGCTTAAGCCGGTGGCTATTTTTGGAAAGCAGGGGGAACCACAGGCGCAGGCAGCAGGGGCCACCGTCATACAGCCGGTGGGAACTCTTGTGTTGTCAGCGGCTAGCCGAGAGCAAAACCACCGGCACACAGCCGGTGGCAGCATACCGCAAGCAGGGGCAACCAGCTCAGCCGGTTAGCCACTGCTTTTGGGGGTTTGGTTCGCACCGGTTCACGGGTTCACGGGTCCGGTTCACGACATGTTTAATTATTTAATTATACGGGATCGGTTCATGATTATTTTTACAAGTCTAATTAATTTAACAAGTGTATTATTTTTACAAGATAATTAAATTAATTAATTCATGACTTATAATTAATTTAATTAAACATGAAACTTAGGTTATTATTATTATATAATACATGTTTTAACCTAAGTATTTATTTATTTATTTTACACTATAGTATTAATTAATTATTAAACATGACATATAATTAATTAATAATCATGACTTTGGTTATATTAATATAGTATTAATACATGATTTAACCTAAGTATTTTATACACTTTAATTTAACTAAAATCATGCTTATATTTATTTAAATTATATAACCTTTAGTTTATTTAATGATCCGAATATTATTAATAAACTATACTATAACTACATGACTTATGATATTAATCCAGTTTAATTCTAACTATGGAAACTTTCTAATTCAGGAAACTTACTATTTTTGGAAACTTTCTATTTTTAGAAACTAAACTATTTTATGTAGTTAATCTATTTTTTGAAACTTTCTATTTTTGGAAACTTTCTATTTTTAGAAACTTTCTATTTTAGGAAACCTGCTATTTATAGAAAGTTACTTATTATTACACAACAAGTATAATAATACAATGAATAGAAGTAATACTTAATCAGAATATACAGAATACATAGTAAACACAACGTAACGTTAAAATCAGTAAAACAAGACATGAACCTATAAAACAAGTTAAGACATGATAAAACCAGTTACCTACTCAGTAATCGAATACTTATACACGTATACTATTTATGTAGCATTAGTGAGATTGAAGTAGGACTCTCTTCCATTCGTCTTCTTCGTTCACTGGACTTAAGGTACGGATTTCACGTCCTTTTAGTATGGACATTCTTTCCTTATTAGGATTTCCTAGTCTGCAGCCAACTGTTTTCCCAGTATTTGTTTTATATGTTTGATACTTATGTTAGATTAAGAGCCTAAGCCATATACATGCATGAACAGTGTCACCTAGTTATGGAAGTACCATAATCATAACACTGGAGGCACCAGTGTTATGACTTCCCCACGGCGAAGTGATTGCTTCCCCACGGCGAAGTGATTGCTCGTGGCGTCCCTTTTCAGTTTTGGCCATTATATATTATTATCATGTGGGGCGTATGGGTGCATCCTAGTTACATGTTTAGCAGTATTATCAAAGTGAATGCGATGTGTGCCTTGCATCCTTCACTAGGAGTTGATCCCTCCTACCCAGAATATTTAATAAGAGGCAACCCCTCTAATTGCCTGACGAGGTCTCCTCTCTAATTATTCATGCACGGTGAAACCTCATGACCTATATGGGCTATTTGGCTAATTAAACATTTTCATAGAAACATAAGTCTTTTGAAACTATAAAACCAGTTTTATGAACATGAATCTAGACTACTGTTGTTCGTTTGCAAATCTTAAATTTATATTACAAGGTTTAGACAAAACAAGGGGACTAGAAGACAAACACGGGCAAGTATACCCTTTCGTTTGTAATATAGCTTTGTAGTGGTAAGCCAGGATCGTTCGCTGAGACTTAGTTTCGTTTTGGTAATCAAGATAATAATTGAAGAAATAAATGGTTGAAGTAATATCAATAATAACAAATATGACTAATATGGGATAGTTCGTATAAGTTCTGATGATGATAATAATG
Source organism: Glebionis coronaria (assembly GCA_025667525.1). Lineage (NCBI taxonomy): Eukaryota > Viridiplantae > Streptophyta > Magnoliopsida > Asterales > Asteraceae > Glebionis > Glebionis coronaria. The sequence goes on from CM046874.1 coordinate 433,770,942, forward strand.
ATCGAGATATGTTTATGTAGGTAAAGCGTGATAATCCTTTTTTGTCAAAACGGCGTTTACACAATTTACTTGGGTTGATTCAAGACTTATATTTATTTAAGCGACTAAGCTCAAAACAAGTTGCCAACAAGTTCAATATTCTATCAAGTTTCTAAGCGGATTTCTCCAAACAAAGATTCATGACCATAGACAAGTTCTAGAAAATTTATTATAATAATTTACATTTCTCAACGCCAAACTATCATAACAAATCAACTTAGATAAAATATGGTTTGTAGAACTAGGAGGTAAAATGGTTCTACAACATTAGCTTGAAATCATTTATAAAGGATCATATCGTGGCATCATCACTAATTATAGTCACATACCCATATAGTCTAAAATAGCTTAGCCTAACATAGTAATCAACGTAACAGTTGGAAAAGAGTTAGAGAACATCATACTTAGATTGGATTGAATAAACGAGTACGCAAGTGTCACGATTGTATCGTTCCTCCAAGAATCGAAGAGTGGAATACTCTCGTTACAAGTATCTCCCAAAAGTGGATAATACTAAAAATTTACTAAAAGGACTAAAATACTCGAGCTATTGAGTATTGAGAGAGAGAGAGGTGTGTGTAAAATGAGAGGAAGTGGCCTCTATTTATAGTGCTGTCTGGGGTCAAATGTGCGCCACACTTCTCCTCAAGTGCGCCGCACTTTGGAGATGAGAATGTGTGCCACACTTATAACTTTGTGCGCCGCACTTCTGGGCGATTCAGAATTTTCTTTTAATAACTTTGGCTTTATTGCATATTGAGGCCCCTTTTTTGTATATCTTCACTTTACTCCTTCACACTTTATATGTGCATATAAAACATAACATATTAAGTATCGGAAGCTCTTATTTATACTACAAAGTGGCATTATAATGACAGGTTGAATATGTATAATTAGGTCGTTATCAAATTCCTCCACATTTAGCTATTGCTTTCCCTCAAGCAATCAAATAGAGAAAACAAATTCAATCTTAAAAATACTTTTAAGTGTTGTGAAGTATGATAGGAAAATGATTTAATTTTTATGACTAGCAAAAGCGAATGACAAAATAAATTCAGCAACTCACATGGATAGTGTTTAGATTTTAAGTTCACACAAATGTCACTCACAAAAAGGTAAATGTAAGGTAACACTCAATTAGCTCGGTCATAAAATTGATAGCTACTATAGGTTTGTACAAGACACATAAACATAACCGTTGCGGTGTGAGCACCAGATAAATTTTCAAAGAAGCAAAACGTGATAAATGATGTGGGTGTAGGATCAAAAAGTATATGCCTTTGTCAAAGTCATAGAACAAAGTATACTAGAATACTTGACTATATTTTTTCTTTATTTTCATACATTTATATTAAGAGAGCATCATAAACTTTATAACTTGACAAGTGGTTAGGCATAACATATAAGGATATTGGCACAATGGATAATATAACATATGCGTACGAGTGCCACATATATTAGTAAGCTAGTGTAGCTTAACTAAAATGATATAAGGGTGGTTTTATTTTGCTTCCTTTCGAAAAGATCTATAAATTAACCTCACTGCGGTTTAGTAAATGATGATCAAGCACAAATTCTGAAGCATACTAGATTCACATATTTGGGAAATGGATTTTTGTGCTAAATTATAATGTCAATCAATGAAATTTTTGCTTTGTTAATAACCTATTTATCTACAAAACATAGATATTTTTATTGTTTTTCAAAAAGATTTTTATGTGGAGAAATTTATTATATTTTATTTTCATTTTTTTCTATTTGTCACCTCCTCCACACTTAAGTTGAACATCGTCCTCGAGGTAATAACTGATAAAATATTAAAAATAGGAAAAATGCAAAGGGAAATGAGAACTTCCCGGGGCTTAGTAGAAAATTTTGGGACTTCGAGAGATGAATCCAGCTTAGAGCTCCAATTTGCTATTTTCATGCATGCTATAAAACAAAACAAAACACATGCAATATATACAAGGACGGTTTTATTTATTTACATGTCCTCCTCCACACTTAAGTTAAAAGGTGGGGATAAAATACAGATTGCCTTCCGAATAGCGCGAAGTTTAGAGTCTACAGCTAGACTCGGCTACTCGGGTCTATTTTAAGAAGAAAGGAACTTCTTCTCCTTCGATTTAATTACAGTGTTCTTCTTCATTGTAGAGATTAAGTCTATGCCCATTGACTATAAGTGTGCTATTGTTTTGACCGTATAATTCAACATATCCGAATGGATATTGGTGTTTCACTAGATAAGGTCCAGTCCATCTCGAAGTATGCTTAGGCTACTTGAATTTATATTTCGAGATAAAGAGAAGTACTTAGTCTCCTTTTTTGAATTCTTTTCTTTGTCATAACTTACGATCATGCCAAACTTTGGTTCGTTCTTTATATAATCATGAACTTTCATAAGCGTGATGTCAAAATTCATCTAAATCGTGAAGTTGAAAGTTACATGATTTAATGGGTTTTGTGTGTGAGTAGTTAATTAGCATCTGAACTAGTGTGGATGAACCTTTCAAACTTGTATACAACTAATGACATCGAATACCACTAAGGTTTAAATTCAATGCTTTCATGATAAAAAGTTGCTCGGTATAAGTCAACTTATTTTTAGCTTTAGACAAATGTTTATACTCAGGCTTATCGAGTTGATGATTATGTTCCATGTCAAAAGTAGTTAACTTATACCTTGTTGTATTAGGGATCAAAGTAAACACAACACGTGCAGTACAACCACATACCCTAAAATTAGAAGTCCTTGTTCGTCTATCACCCTTCTTACCATCTAAAGTATTCAAATAAAAACCCTTCGGACAACCTTCCCTATTACAAACCAAATCTTCGACTTCACAAATCCGCCCCTTAAACGTTTCTGGTTAGATTTTCTAACCCCAAAACCTCTGGCTGCAACATACCTCTTATAAACACTTATGCATTCCTCAACAGAATCATATTCGGCATTTACATCTGGAAACACACTCTTCGAAACACGAGGAACCCAATAAAATGATTCATCCGCTGTCCTTTAATCAACTCATGATGATCAACCGATTTAGATGTTTTCACACGATTAGAAGCTGCAAAAAATAAAACAATCAGAACTAGATAAAAATGACAACCTTAAAATCTAGCTTATTGTATATCCAGATATAGATTACAGATATTGAGGTTATTTTTATGTCAACTATATAAATAACTTCCGAAGCACCAAGTATTATAACCAGCAAACATAAACTTATAATAACCTAAACTCTAACTTACTTCCAACTTTACAACACCCAACAATAAAAAACACAAACCAACCGTATCATACTCTTGAGTATGCAGACATAAAGTGGTTGTCCTGTCGCTTTTGATGCAAACAGCGGGTTACAAGGCTTAAACAGACCTACTAAATCTCGACAAAAATACTAATACCTGATTTTGAAAATTCTAACCTACCCCTAAACCTAATATTCACTCAAATATGAGCCTCAAAACCAAGGAATAGGGCACTTAACCCTACTGATTAGACAAAAGTTGCTCTATTGTTGGTGAAATTGGCAACTTGGTGGACTGTAATGAGTTCTAGTGGCCACCCAAAGCTGATACAACAATAACTGTTAAGTCATAACCTAAATCTACCCTAAATGCAACAGATTGTATAGGAAATCAAATTATGAAACCCTAAAAAACAATCTAAATCTACACGAATGTGATTGTAACAACTCTATGAACCACAAACATACATCAAACTAACATCCAACCATAAAAATACCTAAATCTATCCTATCGCTAACGGCTTTCAAGAATTTAAAGAATAAATAAAACAAATTAGTCCTAACAAACCTATGATAGATATACAGTTATCAACAAGATTTTTCTCCAAACTAGCAAACTCCCATTGTGTAAACCTAGTCTATAACATATCCTAGTTGTGAATCAATTATCCAACCCAAAATCTTAAAATAAACACACATGCATACAATCTACCCTACTGTTTATGCATATGACAAAAAAATGGAAAAACTGTCAACCTTTAGATTCTAAACTACGCAAACTTAATTATAGTCATATTTAAGCTAACGCAAAGCAATAAAAAGTGTGTAGTTGCTAACAAGTTCGAACCTATGTCTCTTTAGGCTTACTAGTTAGTCCCTAACAACCTTTACTGTTTTTTAACATATTTTGAAATCACAAAAAGCCTTTAACCTAATTAACTAAAAACTTGATAAAATCTCTATACTAAGATCACATGAACCTCAAATAGCTATCATATTATCATAATTTTGTATATCCATATATAAATCATAATTTTTAAACACTAACTTACTATATATCTTGATATACATGACAACTTTAAAATATGGCTTCTTGTATATCTAGATATATATCACAATTTTAAACTCTCACTTGTTGTATATTTGGATATACTATTCAGCTTAACATCAAAAAGCTTAAAAGAAGCTTACCATATCAAATAACTATAAATAATATTCAGCTTATCCAGTATGTATAATATATGTAAAACCCGCATGCTTTTACCATGAATAGTAGCCTTAGTAACATACGTACATTTAAAAACATTCCTTTTATAGCTTGAACACGTGTCACGATTAGGAATTACAGAAGTTATCTACGTATTATATTTACGACAAGTATTAAGTACATGTAAATACACGATAATTATTATCAATAATAATTATAATCACGAACATGAAATCCTGAACGTAAGAATCACGAACATATAATTATGTATTTACTTATATTATTAATACGATAAATATCGTTACGTACAAGTAATTATAAATAAAACGAATAATTAAACGTAACAAGTAATCACGAACACACAAACACGTAATAAAATAGACAGGAGAAAAGCTTCGGGTTTCCCTCGTTGGGCCGTCATAGCTACGAAAACAAAGGAAGAGAGGGGCCCAGCCCACATGTTTTTACCAAATAACAAATACAGTAAATGTTATTTTCATTCACAGAAGATTTTACAAAAACTAAAAACCTTAATCTCTCTCTCTCTCTCTTGGTGGCCGGCGGCATCACAAACCATAAGGAGTGTTTGGTTGATTTTCTTCAAGAAATCTTACAAGTGTGTTCGTATAATCAAGATCTATTCATTCCAAGTGTTTTGGTAATCCATAACCCTTTTGTTTTTTTCTTTTATTTAATTATTCATAAACATGAACAAGTAATTAAATAAAACATGATAAAAACATGTCATGGGATCATGGGTAAGTAATTAAGGGTGTTTTCGGGTTTGTTTGTCTCGGCCGCCACACAAACTGAGAGACACAAGGCTCTCGTAGTCGTTTGGTTCGCACCACCAACTAATACCTAGGTCTTGGTAGTGATGTTGTTCGGTCGATAGCAAGGACAAGGCAGCCCGACTCGCGTCGGGGGTGTCCTTGTGGATTCGGTTTATCTCGGCAGCCAAAACCCCACCATCGGTTTAAGCCGGTGGCTATTTTTTGAAAGCAGGGGGAACCGCAGGCGCAGGCAGCAGGGGCCACCGGCATACAGCCGGTGGGAACTCTTGTGTTGTCAGCGGCTAGCCGAGAGCAAAACCACCGGCACACAGCCGGTGGCAGCATACCGCAAGCAGGGGCAACCGGCTCAGCCGGTTAGCCACTGCTTTTGGGGGTTTGGTCCGCACCGGTTCACGGGTTCACGGGTCCGGTTCACGACATATTTAATTATTTAATTATACAGGATCGGTTCATGATTATTTTTACAAGTCTAATTAATTTAACAAGTGTATTATTTTTACAAGATAATTAAATTAATTAATTCATGACTTATAATTAATTTAATTAAACATGAAACTTAGGTTATTATTATTATATAATACATGTTTTAACCTAAGTATTTATTTATTTATTTTACACTATAGTATTAATTAATTATTAAACATGACATATAATTAACTAATAATCATGACTTAGGTTATATTAATATAGTATTAATACATGATTTAACCTAAGTATTTTATACACTTTAATTTAATTAAAATCATGCTTATATTTAATAAGTTATATAACCTATAGTTTATTTAATGATCAGAATAATAAACTATACTATAACTACATGACTTATGATATTAATCCAGCTTCATTCTAAATATGGAAACTTTCTAATTCAGGAAATTTATTATTTTTGGAAACTTTCTATTTTTAGAAACTAAACTATTTTAAGTAGTTAATCTATTTTTTGAAACTTTCTATTTTTGGAAACTTTCTAGTTTAGGAAACCTGCTATTTTTAGAAAGTTACTTATTATTACACAACAAGTATAATAATATAAGGAATACAAGTAATACTTAATCAAAATATACAGAATACATAGTAAACACATCGTAACGTTAAAATCAGTAAAACAAGACATGAACCTATAGACAAGTTAAGACATGATAAAACCAGTTACGTACTCAGTAATCAGAATACTTCAACATGTATACTATTTATGTAGCATTAGTGAGATCGAAGTAGGACTCTCTTCCATTCGTCTTCTTCGTTCACTGGACTTAAGGTACGGATTTCACGTCCTTTCAGTATGGACATTCTTTCCTTATTAGGATTTCCTAGTCTGCAGCCAACTGTTTTCCCAGTATCTGTTTTATATGTTTGATACTTATGTTAGATTAAGAGCCTAAGCCATATACATGCATGACCAGTGTCACCTAGGTATGGAGGTACCATAACCATAACACTAGAGGCACCAGTGTTATGACTTCCCCACGGCGAAGTGATTGCTCGTGGCGTCCCTTTTCAGTTTTGGCCATTCTGTATTATTATCATGTGGGGCGTATGGGTGCATCCTAGTTACATGTTTAGTAGTATTATCAGAGTGAATGCGATGTGTGTGTAAAACCCGCATGCTTTTACCATGAACAGTACACTTATAATCGTACGTACATGATTAGAACTTTCCTTATTTAGCACGTGTACGTTTCACGAATAGGAATTACAAGTATTATGTACGTGTGATTACACGATAAGTATTTATTACGTATTAAGACGCGATAATTATTATCAATAATAATTATAACACGAACATGAAAATCATGAACGTAAATAATCACGAACCTATTATTACGTATTTACATATATTTATTACGATTACGTATTAATATATTTGACGACACGTACGATTAATAATTAAATCACGTAAACACGACCTGAGAACACGTAAATAAATAAAACCCGGAAAAACAACGGGTTTTCCTTTTGGGGGCCCACATACCCACGGCTAGGAAAGGAAAAGGAAGGGGCCAAACCCACTTTTGATTTAACTAAAACATGAAAAGGGAAAAGAAAAGGGCTTTGAAGCCCAATCCATTTAGCAAAACTAATTAAACCAAGGAACAAGTCTTACACATTCATTTTTCAAGAAACTAACAAATAAATAAAAACCCTAAAATGGGTATATGGCTGCCGGCCTTAAGGAGGAAGAAAAAGGGAAAGGTTTTGATCCTTGTTTTGTTTACAAGCATGATTCGTACTCTTAAGCCTAAATCATTATACATATGGTATTCCATGAACCCTTTTATTCTTTTCTTATTTAATTATGTGTTTATGAAACTGTTAAATCAATAAGAACACGGGATGGATTGGTATACATAAACATGAATTAAACAAGCACAAGATGAGTTTTGGTTTGGGTAAACATGGGAACCGAGACCATTTAAGGTCTCGGTGGGAAATACCAACAGCCGAGGGGCTTTTGGTTGGTCGGTCGCAATCAGAACCCCCAACAGGGGTGCGTTTTGGTGAGGCAGTAGCAAGCCGAGAGTCCCATGACTCTCGGTGGGTATTGATTAGGAACAGGGGGAACCGGCTGCCGGCAGGGTGAACCGATCTAAGCCGGTGGGAACAACACCACGGCAGGGGGAACCCTGCTTTGACAGTGGCAGCCGACGGCTGGCCACAACCCTAGCCGCCGGTTAGGGGTGTTTTGGTTCGACTTATATTAAACATGGGTTTGGACATGGGAATCTTTTCTACAAGTCACGTTTTATTCAAGTTATTACAAGCTAATTTATTTCTTTTCAAGTTTAATAGTTTTACAAGTATATTTATTTACAAGATAATTAAATTAATTTAACATGGCATAAAATTAATTTAATTAAAACATGGACTTAGGTTTATTATTATTATTTTATAATGCATGATTTTAACCTAAGTATTTATATATGTAATTTAGACTATAGTAATTAATTAATTATTAAAACATGACATATAACTAATTAATTTTCATGACTTAGGTTTTCTTATTAATAGATAATAATACATGTTTTAACCTAAGTATTTTTACCTTTATTTAATTAAATCATGTTATATTTAATTAAATACTTTAACTTATAGTTTATTTAATTTACATGAAATAATTAATAAATTATACTATCTAATTACATGACTTAGAATATTAATCAGTAAACACTTAAGCTTATATAATTAGCTTAATAATCCAGCTTATTTCTATTTATGGAAACTTTCTATTCTTAGAAACTTGTTTAATTAAGACAGCTAATCTATTTATGGAATCTTTCTATTTTTAGAAACTTATCTATTTTAAGCAATAAATCTATTTTTGGAAACTTTCGATTTTTGGAAACTTTCTATTTTTGGAAACTTTCTATTTTAGGAAACCTACTATTTTTAGAAAGTTACTTATTATTACACAACAAGTATAATAATAAGTACAAGAAATACTTAATCAGAATAGACAGAATACATGATAAACACAGTATAAAGCTTTAATCAGTAAAACATGACATGAACATATAAAACAAGCTAAGACATGATATAAAACCCGTTACGTACTTAGTAATTAGATACTTATACACGTATGTATTTATGTAGCCTTTGTGATACCGAAGTAGGACTCTTTTCCGTTCGTCTTCTTCGTTCACTGGACACAAGGTACGGATTCTCTGTCCTTTCAGTATGGACATTCTTCCTGATTAGGATTCCCCGTATGCAGCCAACTGTTTTCCCTAGTATATGTTTTATATGTTTTTGAATTGCTTATGTTTAATTAGATACCTAAAGCCATATACATGCATGACTAGTTTCACCTAGTTATGCAGGTACCATAACCATAACACTGGAGGCACCAGTGTTATAACTCCACCACGACGGAGTAATAGCTCGTGGCGTCCCTTCAGCTTTTGGCCAATTATTATTATCAGGTGGGGCGTATGGGTGCATCCTAGTTTACATGTATCAGCAGATTGTTCAGGTGAATGAGGTGTGTGCCTTGCATCCTTCACAAGGAGCTGATCCCTCCTACCCAAACCAGTATATTAAATTAGAGGCAACCCCTCTAATTTTCATGACGAGGTCACCCCTCCAAGTATTCATGTACATTGATATTTCATGACCTATATTGGACAATGGTAAACATGTTAAAAAAATTTTATAAGATAAACATAAGGCTTTTCAAACTATAAAACCAGTTTTACTAAGTTATTCCAGGTTTTCCAGGACTTATACATTTCCGCAGCTATTAGTCTTAATTATGTTTCAGCCATTCAAACTATGTTGTATATCCGTCCACTGAGCGTTATACTCAGCCGTTTCTTTCCTTTCCATGTCCCAAAACGGCAGGTACCCAAGGACTGACTCGAGCATTTGGAGGACATGCATAGGATGGAAGCTGCCATAGACTTCTTCTCCTTTTGCCTTCATATACTTATGCTTGTTTAGTCTTTCATTCATTTCATTTTTTTTTTTGTTTTGGGCTTATGTTTGGGAACTGATGTTTTATTCCGGTTTTCCCTATGGTCATGTATGTTTTACTACATATTACCTTGCATGCTTTGATGACACGCCATAATTACGCGTAACGGTCCACTTATCAAAGTGGAGTGTTACAATTATGGTATCAGAGCCAAGGCTTCGACTTGTAGGCTCTAAACATGACCTGTGACTAGTGGGTAGTCACCAGGAGCTTCCTAAGCCAACGCTTGTTATTCCATGTATTGATGTGTTCAGCGCATTGTTGTTTTAACCATGATGTTTTTAGCACCTTGATGTTTTAACCTTGATGTTTTCAATGATATTGTTTTACTAATATGGATGGACAACCGTCATTCATAATTAGCTATGTATCATTGTTTCATGCATGATGTTCCTCGTGAACAGTGGCTATGTGGACTGAACCCCAGTAGTTCATAATTAGTCACATAAATTTTTTTTGATAAGTTTTGACAGATGATTTTTACTTATTTATGTTTCATGTGTCATTGTTGCAGGAATTTTGACTAAGTAATGGTTGGTACAGGACTGGCCCTAATTAGTCGCATGTGATTTTACCGAAACTTTTAACTTTAGGACCGATCCATAGGCGTCCCCTCGCCATGTCTTTTGTTTTGGGACCGACCCATAGGCGTCCCCTCGCGCATATAAAAGTTTTTATAAACTGCATCATGCATTCATGTACTGTTTTTCATGCATAAAATTTTTCTCATGATTTATTGGCATAATTTTTTTTCATGTCCCTTTATAAGTTATTATGTTTTTATGTCAAGTATGTTTTCATACTGTCATGGTTAACTTCAGTTTCATGCTGATTAGGTTATAAACTCCATGTTAGCTTGTTTCATGTTTCTTCTTGATAATTTCGTATGCATGTGATTACGTCTTACGTCTCTTTTGTCATATATGCTTTCATACAAGACAATGTTGGAATTCATTTAAGACCTGTTTTCATGATAGACATGGTTGGTTTTCACTAATCATGCTTTCTGGAAAATCATCGTTGAAATTCGTTTAACCACGCGTTAGCATTTCTCTATGCAACCAGAATGAGGTATATACTGGCATTGCCAGGTTATCATGATGGTCTTTCTAACTGTTTAACCGATTATTTTCCCTTAAGATCATGACAAATGATCGACCCTATACCGATCATTTCATGTGCATTCCATGTGTACCACACGTACCGTATTCCATGTGTATTACACGTACTTTGATCCAGGTATATTTTACCTGCAATGCTCTACGAGTATACGCTAGTCGATTCTAAATCATCTCAGGTGTACTCCACTTGCTGATACTCTACAAGATTGCTGATGACGCTCATATCTTGGAGATGTTACTAAGGGTTGATGCTGCGGATGTTGGAGACGTTACGAGATGCTGATATTGTTTACAACCTGGAGATCTTACAAGACGAAGACAAAGGCGTTAGATCAAAGCGATCGGACAAGAAGATGCTCCACCACCAAACGATTTACATCAATCATTGTCCCTAATTCTTAGTTACATGTCACACGTCATTCAGTCGTCGTTTCAGTCATATGAGTGGAGAACCGGTACCAGCCGGCCACTCAGCTGAATAGACACATGAATCACAGTCATGAGAATGACTGTCATGGAACTGACAGACAAGACGATAGTAACCACTACTATGACAGCAACTATCCTAGCAATCGCAACCGAAGCTCCGGCCACGGACGTGATCAAAAATACAAAGGATCAACAATCCAACCGATCCGCCAATTCTGGCATAATAACTTAATATTTGTAGTTCTATTTGTTTCACATATCGAGACACATGTCAAGACATCAGTCAAGACACATGTCTCACGTATACTTTCTGAAGACACATGTCAAGACACCAGTCAAGACACATGTCATGCATACATTTCCCAAGACACGAGTCAAGACACATGACTCACGTCCAATTATGGAACATCTCTAAGAAGTTCAGGGTACCCTCCAAGGGTATATCCATTTGGTGGGCCATGTATTAATCAGGCCACAAAAAGTTCAGTACCATCACCGGCATATCAGTGAGATCTGTCACGTTGCTTGATGACACTTCCGTTTCTTGCACCCATATTTCATATATATTCACGACCATAAAGGACGCCATTCGTATTCCCCATATACACAAAGGTTTTTCTTCAGCCTAATGATGGGATCCAAGATGCTAACACATTACCTCGGACAGATACGAGTTGAATTTAATCCTAATTATGGACTACGGACAGAACACCCTACTACTATTCATCATTTTGTATAGTAATGTTCAGGCTCCTGAATACATTCAGCATGGTTTTCCATCAAGAAAATCTGTACAAATTATCTATGCTTTCCAAGCACGTGTTTTGTTAGCCATGACTGCTAAAATTTTCTAGCTGTCAGTTAAGACACGACCATTGAAGTTCTTTTATGCATAACCAGTCGATTGTTCCAAATCTTCGCATACGTTCTAGAAGAACCTTCAAGGAGAAGGACGGTACCATGAGATTATGTGTCGACTACCGTCGATTTAAACAAAGCACCATTCATAACCGTTATTCGCCTCCACGTGTTGACAAGATCGGATTTATTTAGAGTGTTTAGCACTTTCCAAGATCGGATTCATAATCATGCTACCAACAGTGACGAGTGAAAGAGCAGGACATTTCCATGACTGCTATTCGTGCACGACTCGGTCATGCTAGATTCATGATTTTGTATTTAATCTCATAAATTCCCCAGCAGCGTTATGGACTTAATAAAATAAGTTTCCATGAACTAGTAAACAAATTCATCAGTGTTTTCATCTATGACAACCTAACCTTCTGTAAAGTCAAGAGAAGAGCAGGAAGACCATATTTGCATTATGTTGCAAATTCTACGACAGGAGAAATTTCACCCTGAAATTTTTCAATATAAATTCTGGTTGATTACATGGACACGCTGAATCACATGGATTCGCACGGTGAATCTTACCATGACTCAGCTTATGCATGAAGGTGAGAACCCTACACTAAGTTATGAGTTCCAAGAAAATCCTACGCTAAGAGAAGTCTAATTTCGGAGACTTATAGTTCCGCAAATTATGAATCAAGTTTTTACGAAGCAAGATACAATTGCGTTCATATCTAAGTACCTGACATACCAACAGGCTAAGATAGAACACCAACTGACTAGGATGTTCTTCCATCATCTAAAATTGTGAATAGAAATGGGACAAGATCTCCATGGATTTTGGTTACCAGATTAACGCAAACCCAGAAGAAGCATGGTGCTATCTAGGTTATTGTCAACCGTTTTACCAAGTCTGTAGAATCCTTACATCCGCAAGGATTTCGGAACAAGCAGATTGATCGGACGTGTTCCAGCCAGGGCTCATCCGATCACTTGGTAATCCCTCACCTGTCGGGTCAGACAAAGGTTCACATTTGTGCTCCTTATTTACGTTCACATCCTTTTTCTAATTCCACGACTTGCTTTCACGCTCACGTTCATGACACTATTCACGTTAATAATCATATCCTGGCTTACGATTATATGTACATTTTCGTTCTAGAGGGTTTTCAAGAACTTGAGAGACCAGACTCAAGTTTAGTATAACTCCCTATCCTCAAACAGACGTTTCACGTCACATTTCATGTTTCACCTTATAGCGTTTGGCGTTACCGCAATTGTATTCCATGTTCACGATATGTTTCACATGTCATGTTCATTCCACGTTCCTCGTATCACGTTCATGACATGTTACACGTATCATGGATCACAATATGTTTGCTCATACTACATTCATCATATCTCCACGTATCACGTTCAAAAATTTTCATGTATCACGTTCAAAATTTTTCACGTACTACGTTTCAATATGTCTCCTAGCATCGTTGATAATTATCAGTTAGGTTAGGTTCTTTTGAATCGTAATGTTTCAGTTCCCCTTGCATGTTATTTCTGTCTATCTTACATAGATGACAATGAACTCTTCGTGTTTTCAAGTCAAGGTCAGGAGGACCAAGATTTATCATGATGTCAAGACCTCGAGAAGAAACCATTCCAAGAGGGAAGCCACTTGGAAACGGACAAGTTCATCTGGACTTCTTAACCGTATTCTATTATCGATTAGATATGTCATTTCAGTCACGTCACGTTCTATGTCCTTTTTAGCCATGTCACGTTCCATGTCCTTTTTAGACATGTCACGTTCCATGTCCTTTTTAGCCATGTCACGTTCCACATTCCCTTGTACCACGTCACCTTCATTTCCTTTTAGCTAGCATACCCTTCCAGTTTGAGTCGGGTATGTTACGCTTCTAGTTACGCTATCTATAATTCGGGGACAAATTATTCTTTAGGGGGGAAGAGTTGTAAAACCCGCATGCTTCTACCATGAACAGTACACTTATAATCGTACGTACATGATTAGAACTTTCCTTATTTAGCACGTGTATGTTTCACGAATAGGAAGTACAAGTATTACATACGTGTGATTACACGATAAGTATTTATTACGTATTAAGACGCGATAATTATTATCAATAATAATTATAATCACGAACATGAAAATCATAAACGTAAATAGTCACGAACCTATTATTATGTATTTACATATATTTATTACGATTACGTATTAATATATTTAACGACACGAACGATTAATAATTAAATCACGTAAACACGACACGAGAACACATAAATAAATAGACATGGAAAAACGACGGGTTTTCCCTTTGGGAGCCCACATACCCACAGCTAGGAAAGGAAAAGGAAGGGGCCAAGCCCACTTTTGATTTAACTAAAACAAGAAAAAGGAAAAGAAAAGGGCTTTGAAGCCCAACCCATTTAGCAAAACTAATCAAACCAAGGAACAAGTCGTACACATTCATTTTTCAAGAAACTAACAAACAAATAAAAACCCTAAAATGGGTATATGGCCGTCGGCCTTATTGAGGAAGATAAAGGGAAAGGTTTTGATCCTTGTTTTATATACAAGCATGATTCGTACTCTTAAGCCTAAATCATTATACATAAGGTATTCTATGAGCCCTTTTATTCGTTTCTTATTTAATTATGTGTTTATGAAACTATTAAATCAATAAGAACACGGGATGGATTGGTATACATAAACATGAATTGAACAAGCATCAGATGAGTTTTGGTTCGGGTAAACATGGGAACCGAGACCATTTAAGGTCTCGGTGGGAATTACCAACAGCCGAGGGGCTATTTGGTTGGTCGGCCGCAATCAGAAACCACAACAGGGTTGCGTTTTGGTAAGGCAGTAGCAAGCCGAGAGTTCCATGACTCTCGGTGCGTGTTGATTAGGAACAGGGGGAACCGACTGCTGGCAGGGTGAACCGGTCTAAGCCGGTGGGAACAACACCCCGACAGGGGGAACCCTGCTTTGACAGTGGCAGCCGACGGCTGGCCACAACCCTAGCCGCCGGTTAGGGGTGTTTTGGTTCGACTTATATTAAACACGGGTTTGGACATGGGAATCTTTTCTACAAGTCACGTTTTATTCAAGTTATTACAAGCTAATTTATTTCTTTTCAAGTTTAATAGTTTTACAAGTATATTTATTTACAAGTTATTTAAATTAATTTAACATGGCATATAATTAATTTAATTAAAACATGGACTTATCTTTAATATTATTATTTAATAATGCATGATTTTAACCTAAGTAATTATTTATGTAATTTAGACTATAGTAATTAATTAATTATTAAAACATGACATATAATTAATTAATTTTCATGACTTAGGTTATATTATTAATACATAATAATACATGTTTTAACCTAAGTATTTTTACCTTTATTTAATTAAATACTTTAACTTATAGTTTATTTAATTTACATGAAATATTTAATAAACTATACAATTTAATTACATGACTTAGAATATTAATCAGTAACACTTAAGCTTATGTAATTAGCTTAATAATCCAGCTTATTTCTATTTATGGAAACTTTCTGTTTTTAGAAACTTATTTAATTAAGGCAGCTAATCTATTTATGGAAACTTTCTATTTTAGAAACTTATCTATTTTTAGCAGTAAATCTATTTTTGGAAACTTTCAATTTTTGGAAACTTTCTATTTTTGGAAACTTTCTATTTTTTGAAACTTTCTATTTTTGGAAACTTTCTATTTTAGGAAACCTGCTATTTTTAGAAAGTTACTTATTATTACACAACAAGTATAATAATACAAGAAATACAAGAAATACTTAATTAGAATAGACAGAATACATAATAAACACAGTATAAAGCTTTAATCAGTAAAACATGACATGAACATATAAAACAAGATAGGACATGATATATAACCAGTTACGTACTCAGTAATCAGATACTTATACACGTATGTATTTATGTAGCATTAGTGATACCGAAGTATGACTCTCTTCCGTTCGTCTTCTTCGTTCACTGGACACAAGGTACGGATTCTCCGTCCTTTCAGTATGGACATTCTTCCTGATTAGGATTCCCGGTATGCAGACAACTGTTTCCCCAGTATATGTTTTATATATTTTTGAATTGCTTATGTTTAATTAGATACCTAAAGCCATATACATGCATGACCAGTGTCACCTAGTTATGGAGGTACCATAACCATAACACTGGAGGCACCAGTGTTATGACTCCACCACGACGGAGTGATCACTCGTGGCGTCCCTTCAGCTTTTGGCCAATTATTATTATCAGGTGGGGCGTATGGGTGCATCCTAGTTTACATGTTTCAGCAGATTGTTCAGGTGAATGAGGTGTGTGCCTTGCATCCTTCACAAGGAGATGATCCCTCCTACCCAAACCACTATATTAAATTAGAGGCAGCCACTCTAATTTGCATGACGAAGTCACCCCTCCAAGTATTCATGCACGTTGATATTTCATGACCTATATTGGCTAATGGTAAACATGTTAAGCAGTTTTTATAAGATAAACATAAGGCTTTTCAAACTATAAAACTAAAATTACTAACTTTTACCAGGTTTTCCAGGACTTATACATTTCCACTGCTATTAGTCTTAATTATGTTTCAGCCGTTCATACTATGTTGTATATCCGTGCACTGAGCGTTATGCTCAGCCGTTATTTTGCTTTCCATGTCCCAAAACGGCAGGTACCCAAGGACTGACTCGAGCATTTGGAGGACATGCATAGGATGGAAGCTGCCATAGATTTCTTCTCTTTTAGCCTTAATATACTTATGCTTGTTTAGTCTTTCATTCATTGCATTTACTTTTTTTTATGTTTTGGGCTTATGTTTGGGGATGTTTGATTCCGGTTTTCCCTATGGTCATGTATGTTTTACTACATATTACCTTGCATGCTTTGATGACACGCCATAATTACGCGTAACGTTCCACTTATCAAAGTGGGGTGTTATAGTGTGCCTTGCATCCTTCACTAGGAGTTGATCCCTCCTACCCAGATTATTTAATTAGAGCCAACCCCTCTAATTGCATGACGAGGTCTCCTCTCCAATTATTCATGCACGGTGGAACCTCATGACCTATATGGGCTATTTGGCTAATTAAACATTTTAATAAAAACATAAGTCTTTTCAAACTATAAAACCACTTTTATGAAGATGAATCCAGACTACTGATGTTCGTTTGCAAGTGTTAAATTTATATTACAAGGTTTAGACAAAACAAGGGGACTAGAAGACAAACACGGGAAAGTATACCCTTTCGCTCGTAATATATCTTTTTCGTTTTGGTAATCAAGATAATAATTGAAGAAATAAATGGTTGAAGTAATATCAATAATAACAAATATGACTAATATGGGATAGTTCGTATAAGTTCTGATGATGATAATAATGATCGAGATATGTTTATGTAGGTAAAGCGTGATAATCCTTTTTGGTCAAAACGGCGTTTACACAATTTACTTGGGTTGATTCAAGACTTATGTTTATTTAAGCGACTAAGCTCAAAACAAGTTGCCAACAAGTTCAATATTTTGTCATGTTTCTAAACGGATTTCTCCAACCAAAGATTCATGACCATAGACAAGTTCTAGAAAACTTATTATAATAATTTGCGTTTCTCAACGCCAAACTATCGTAACAAATCAACTTAGATAAAATATGGTTTGTAGAACTAGGAGGTAAAATGGTTCTACAACATTAGCTTGAAATCATTTATAAAGGATCATATCATAGCATCATCAGTAATTATAGTCACATACCCATATAGTCACAAATAGCTTAGCCTAACATAGTAATCAAAGTAACAATTGGAAAAGAGTAAGAGAACATCATACTTAGATTAGATTGAATAAACGAGTACACAAGTGTCACGATTTTATCGTTCCTCCAAGAATCGAAGAGTGGAATACTCTCGTTACAAGTATCTCCCAAAAGTGGATAATACTAAAAATTTACTAAAAGGACTAAAGTACTCGAGCTATGGAGTATTGAGAGAGAGAGATGTGTGTAAAATGAGAGGAAGTGGCCTCTATTTATAGTGCTGTCTGGGGTCAAATGTGCGCCACACTTCTCCTCAAGTACGCCACACTTTGGAGATGAGAATGTGCACCGCACTTATAACTATATGCACCGCACTTCTGGGCGATTCAAAATTTTCTTTAAATAACTTTGGCTTTATTGCATATTGAGGCCCCTTCTTTGTATATCTTCACTTTGCTCCTTCAAACTTTATATCTGCATATAAAACACAACATATTAAGTATCGGAAGCTCTTATTTATAGTACAAAGTGGCATTATAATGATAGGTTGAATATGTATAATTAGGTCGTTATCAAATTCCTCCACACTTAGCTATTGCTTTCCCTCAAGCAATCAAAGCGAGAAAACAAATTCAATCTTAAAAATACTGTTAAATGTTGTGAAGTATGATAGGAAAATGATTTCATTTTTATGAATAGCAAAAGCAAATGACAAAATAAATTCAGCAACTCACATGGATAGTGTTTAGATTTTAAGTTCACACAAATGTCACTCACAAAAGGGTAAATGTAAGGTAACACTCAATTAGCTCGGTCATAAAATTGATAGCTATCATAGGATTGTACAAGACACATAAACATCACCGTTGCGGCGTGAGCACCAGATAAATTTTCAAAGAAGCAAAACGTGATAAATGATGAGGGTGTAGGATCAAAAATTATATGCCTTTGTCAAAGTCATAGAACAAACTATACTAGAATACATGACTATATTTTTTCTTTCTTTTTCATACATTTTTTTTAAGAGAGCATCATAAACTTTATAAATTGACAAGTGGATAGGCATAACATATAAGGATATTGGCACAATGTATAATATAACATATGCGTACGAGTGCCACATATTTTAGTAAGCCAGTGTAGCTTAACTAAAATGATATAAGGGTGATTTTATTTTGCTTCCTTTAGAAAAGATCTATAAATTAACCTCACTGTGGTTTAGTAAATGATGATCAAACACAAATTCTGAAGCATAATAGATTATCGGCTTTCACACAAAATAGAGAAATACAAGGCTAAGTTTTTCTCACATATTTGGGAAATGGATTTTTGTGCTAAATTATAATGTCAATCAATGAGATTTTTGCTTTGCTAAAAACTTATTTATCTATAAAACATAGATATTTTTATTGTTTTTCAAAAAGATTTTCATGTGGAGAAATTTATTATATTTTATTTTCATTTTTTTCTAATTGTCACCTCCTCCACACTTAAGTTGAACATCGTCCTCGAGGTAATAACTGATAAAATATTAAAAATAGGAAAAATGAAAAGGGAAACGAGAACTTCCCGAGGCTTAGTAGAAAATTGGGTGACTTCGAGAGATGAATCCAGCTTAGAGATCCAATTTGCTATTTTCCTGTATGCTATAAAACAAAACAAAACACATGCAATATATATAAGGACGGTTTTATTTATTTACAGGTCCTCCTCCGCACTTAAGTTAAAAGGTGGGGATAAAATACGGATTGCCTTCCAAATAGCGCTAAGTTTAGAGTCTTCAGCCAGACTCGGCTACTCAGGTCTATTTTAAGAAGAAAGTAATTTCTTCTCCTTCGATTTCATTACAGTGTTCTTCTTCATGGTAAAGCTTAAGTCTATGCCCATTGACTATAAGGGTGCTATTGTTTTGACCGTATAATTCAACATATCCGGATGGATATTGGTGTTTCACTAGATAAGGTCCAGTCCATCTCGATGTAAGCTTAGGCTGCTTGAATTTATATTTTTATATAAAGAGAAGTACTTTTTCTCCTTTTTTAAATTATTTTCTTTGTCGTAATTTACGATCATGCCAAACTTTGTATCATTCTTTATATAATCATGAACTTTCATAAGCGTGATGTCGAAATTCATCTAACTCGTGAAGTTGAAAGTTACGTGATTTAATGGGTTTTGTATGTGAGGAGTTAAAGTGTTGTTCGTACTCGATTCAATTCGAATTGATCACGTTTTATGGTGGAATTATTGGTGTTGGTCACTAAAAGGGGGAGCTTGATTATCTAAGTTTACTAGTAATATAAACGTAAAAGCTATTAGAAATAAAAGAAGAATGTCTAACCTCGATTGCTTATCCAGAGTGAATGCTGCACAGTAGATCAAAGTGAAAATAACGGAAGGTAATTATCTATTTTAAAATAAAGTTGTAAACTTGAAATGATTATACTAAAAATTAAGACTCTTAAAACAATCGACAAAAGATTAAAACTTGATAAAAATGTAAACTTAATAAAAATTACTTGAAAATTAAACTAAGTGAAAATGTTTAAAAATTAACTTAGGTAAAAATTGGCGGGAAAAATTATGTTTGAAAATAATTCGGGAAACAAGAATCAAAACCTAAGTCGGGAAACAAAAACCAAACCTAATTCGGAATGTAAAATCACAACCTAGTTCGGAATGTGTGTCCTCAACCTAATTTGGAATGCTAAACTTGTACTTAATTCGTAATCAACACAAATATATAATCCGGAATATGCGTCCCTCATATAATTCGGAATATGGCTTTTCTACAAAATCCGGAATAAGGTTCCCAACCTTATCCGGAATCTAAAATCCAAGTGTAATCAGGAATCGAGAATCACACACCTAATCCGGAATTCACTTTCTGCATACAATCCGGAATGAAGATCCAACACTCTATTCGGAATCCGTGAGTTGTACGTTGTTCGGAATACCTGTTTCAAACATAATCCGGAATGTAGATTTCTTGAATTAATTCGGAATACGAGATACTACACACAATCCGGAATGAATATTTCAGATCTAATCCAGAATGGGTATTTCGGATGTAGTTTGGAATGTTGAGTCTTGCACTCTATTCGGAATAAACAAAAACACACAATTCAGGAAATAATAGAAATGCACTTAAGTCGGAATACATGTAACTGTAGCCTATTTCGGGAAAACAGGGGTTTTGAAAACCCGGATTAACTCAAATTAAGCAAAATCACAATAAGCACTTAACTAAAACTTTAACCAAATCAATTTTTAGAAAAAAGCAAATAAGCCACAATTTAAAAACTGGTAAAAACAATAAATAATCAAAATGTTTAAATCACTTTTTATAAAAATATTAATCTACCAAAATCAACTTATTTAAAAACTAGAAAACATAAAAAATAAGCAATAAGCACATTAATCTAAAAATCTCAAACACACCAACTCAATAAGCACAATCCAATAAGCAAATCAATCACACAATCAACAAGATAAAATCAACTACATGATTAATAAAGCAAAACAATAGATTATGATTAAGAAAGGTAGAATGAGAATTAATTCAAAAGCTTGATTTGATTAAAGATTAAGATCCCAAAATTAAAAGATTAAGATGAAGGTTTAATAAGCTTGGAAGAAAAGCTAGAGAGAAAAAGTAAAAACACACACTAAAAATAAAACTAAATAAAAATTAACTAACTCCTTTTCTAATGACATATGTGTAATATATATAGGGGAAGGGAGTGTGTTGTTTCTTCTCTCTTTCTTCTTGTCTTCTAAAATAACTCGTGTTTCTCAACTTTTTCTCGGGATTAGTCGAATGATAATTTGAACTCGTCTTCTAATTTCGTCTTTTAGTAGACTTGGTTCTTCGAATTCGTTAAACTTCCGTCTTTAGACTTTTTCTTCGAAAAATCTTTAGAATAGGCCTTTGACTTCCGTTCTTCTTGCACTTTTGATCTTTTGACTTAGTCTTTTGTCTTCTTCTTCGATAAAAGCCCGTGGAAGCCCGTGTTTTCTTCCTTTTTTCATATTTTTGTCCTAAAACACAATAAAAACACAAACCACGCATAATTCCGCCTTTTACGACACTAAATACACGTTTTGGTCTTGTTATTATTAGAAATAAGTGGTAAAAGGATAAATGTTTTCACACTTATTAAATCCCCTACACTTGACCATTGCAATGCCCTCATGCAATGCGTTAATTTCAAAGGACGATTTACATTTTTCATCATAATTAACCGACCTTGGCATTTATTAGAACACAAGACATTAAGGAAACTTAAAAAGATAGAAAATTGCAAAATATTTAAAGGAAGAAAACAAGTAAAGAAATCTAAGACTTACATTGGTGCTTTGGTTGTCATGAATGTTTATCACCCTCAAGTTTCACGTTCCCCAAACCAAGCTTAAAACGAGATCATTGTTATTATAAGTCAGTAAGCTAACACAAACTCATGTGGCCCAATTATTTACTTAGGCTCCTGATAGGTGTGAAAACACCCATCCTTTTACCACTTATTTCTTGCTAAAACGAGACCAAAACGCGTATTTAATATCATTTGTTTGGAATTATGCGTGGTTTGTGTGTTTGTTGTATTTTCAGAGCCAACCGGATAAATATTGAAGAAAACATGGGATTGCACGGGTTTTGTCGAAGAAAAAGACGAAAAGACGAAGTCTATAGTCCAAGAGATGCAAAAGATTTGAAGTCAATGGGCCTATTTGAAGATTTATCGAAGAAAAGGACCAAAGATGGAAGATTTATATATGTCGAAGAACTCAAGTCTATTAAACGAAGAAATTAAAAGACGAGATGAATTTATTCATCGACAAATCCCGAATCAGAATCGAAAACGTCAAATTTATTGAAAAGACGAGAAGATAAAAAGGAAGGAGAAAAGCCCACTCACGAACCCATTCACAAGGCCTATAAATAGAAGACAACCTCACATTTTTGGAGCTAGTTTTTATTTTCCCAGTTTTTTCTTTCTTTCTTGGTTCGTAGCTAACCAACACCAATAGGGTGTTTGGTATTTTTCTTAATCTTTGAATCCATCCATGATTTTGTAAGTTTAATCTTTACGTTTGTTTGTTTGAATTCTAGTCTTTTAATACAAGTTTTCCTTTAATCTTGTTCTTCCTTTTTTTATTGATTCTAAGTTTTAAAGTGGTGATTTGGTTGATTTTGATCTCTAAAAACAAGTGGGTTTTGTGTTTTTGTTGATTTGGTTTAAAGTTTATCATTAGTAGATGATTGGTTATTAGCTTGTTTTAATCTTTGGATAAAAATTGGTAGATTTTGGATAAAATTCGTTCTGTAGTTTTTCCCTTGTTCTTCGCACATTTCTGTTTCCCAGATTCCGAACGAGCTAAGTTTTCCAAACCAAGGGTTTTGTTAAGTTATTCCGCATGAGCATTTAGTTTAAGTTATTCCGAGTCAAGCTAACATTTCGAGCCAGTTATTTATTCCGCATAAAGCAATATTCCGAACGAACCGATTTATTCTGCATGAGTCAGTCATTCCGAACCAACAGTTTAGCCAAATATTCCGAATGAAGACATTCCGAATGAAGACATTCCGATTAAGACATTCCGAACCAAGCATTCCGAACCAAGCATTCTTTCCGGATGAAGCTATTATTCCGAACCAGTTATTTTTCCGAGTAAAGCCTTTATTCCGAATAAGATTATTCCGCATCAACTTTTATTCTGGATCAAAGGTTTTTCCGAATGAGTACAATATTCCGAATAAGCTGTTTTCCGCATGAATGATTTATTCCGAATGAAGCAAAATATTCCGAATAAGCATACTTATTCCGCATGAAAGGATATTCTGAGTCAAGTTTCGATTATTCCGCATGAGCGTTATTCCGGATGAACAACATTTATTCCGGATCAAGTCCTTTTTCCGAATGAATAATTTTCAGTTTTTCTTATTTTCTGAATTAAGTTTTTCAAATTCAGTTTTTTAAATTACGCTTTCATTTATTGTTTAAATTTTAATTTCCACTTTATTTTCAAATTGTTTTTAATTAGTTGAGTTATTTTTAGTTAATTGTTTTTAGCTCACTTTTACCACTTGCTCATTTAATTTTAGTAGAATAGAAAACCAACCCTTTTTACTTTCCTCCAAGAACAATTGAGTCGCACTTTTAATCGGTAATCAATTCGAAAAGATCAGATTCTACGAACTTTCATACGAGCTTAAAAACCTTGTATTAAATGGCGCCGCTGCCAGCTCTTTTCGTTAAGATTAAAGGTTTTTAGTGAGAGACGCGTTGGATTTTGGGATCCGTTCATCTTTGAACGTTATTTTCCTTGCTTTAAAATTTTCAAAAATCCTAAAAAATTAAAAAATTTTAAAAAATACAAAAAAATTAAAAAACATAAAAAACCAAAAATATTTCTGCTTTGTTATTTCTTTTGTAGGTGTATGCGCACTCGATCAACGTCTTATCCCAAGCCCGAGACTCTCGATAACTTAGACATGGCCGGTGTACACAACAATAATAATAATCCACCTCAACCCAACATGAATAATGACAACAATGAACCTCTACCGGACAATCGTCCAATTATCGAACTTTTGCAAGCACATGTAGAGGGCAACCACGATGCTATTGTCATACCCGCGATTGGAGCCAACAACTTTGAGCTCAAATCCGGCTTCATTCAAATGGTCTCTGCTCAACCATTCTTGGGGCGTTCAATTGATGATTCTCATGACCATATTAAGAGGTTTCTTCAACTCACTAATACGGTTAAGTATAATAGGGTTTCACAAGAGGTAATTCGCTTGCAACTTTTTCCTTTCTCCTTTGAGGGACAAGCCCGGGCATTGGCTTGATAAGGAACCGCCACAAAGTATTCTTACGTGGACGGATTTAGAGACCAAATTCATCAACTACTTTTTCCCACCCTCACGTACTACCGCTTTGCGGAATGAAATCATTACTTTTGAACAAAAGTACGATGATACATTTAGTGAATCTTGGGACCGTTTTAAGGAACTTTTACGAAAGTGTCCACAACATGGTTTTACAAAAGTACATCAAATTAATACTTTTTACAATGGTTTAAGCATGAATGACCAAGATTCACTAAATAGTGCCTCTGGGGGTAATCTTTTGGTTAAGTCTTCTAATTCCGCTTGGGATATTATTGAGAACAAGTCTAGAGTGCAAACCAAGAGTGTTCGGACTAATGTGGCTAGTGCTAGCACTAATGAGAGCGACAAGAGAATTGATAAGCTTACTTCGCTTGTTGAATCACTTGCTCTCCAAGCCGCCAACAATACCAAAGCTATCACTAACCAAGCTAGTGCTTTGACTTAATCATGTGATATATGCGGGGGATATCACTCATACACCGATTGTCCTTTAACTCAAGACAATCCAGAAAATGTGTATGCCGCCAACGGTACCTATTCTATAGGAGGCTATCAAGCAGGTTCTCAAGGTGACCACAACTTGCTCAGCTATCGCTCTAACAACTTTCTTTTACCACTCGGTTTTCCCCCACAAAACCCAAACAACCTCAATCGTAATAATCAAAACCAACCTCGTGCTCTAACTCCATATCAAAACCAAAGATACCCATATCCACCTCAAAGAAACAACCAAGTTTACCAACAACCTGCTTATCAACCACCTGCCTACCATGCTCCTCCCAACCAACCCACCGCATTACACCAAGATGTTGAAACCTACATGAGGACTAATGATGTGATCGTGCAAAATATTCATTGGGAAATGGCCAACATGAAAGCAGATATGGTGAAGCAAGGGAATGATCTTCGAGCTGATATGCGAAACACTTTGGCAAGTCAAACAAATGACTTGAGGAACATGATGGCTAGTTTCTTCCCAAGTAATCAAGCCTTTGGATCGGGTTCTCTTCCGAGTAACACCGTTGCTAATCCAAGAGGGGAGATGAAAGCAATCACCACTCACAGTGGAAAACGTTTAAAGGAACCCGAGCTTCCACCACCTTCTACTTCTACCCCTCCACCACCCAAGGATGTGAGTGAAAATTCCATTCCAAAGCCTTCATCTCAACCCAATATACCTTATCCTTCAAGGTTGAGGAAAGAGAAATTGAAGAACAAGGATGATATTCAGGTTTCTAACTTTCTCAAGATGTTTAAACAACTGAATTTCAGTATCTCCTTTGCTGAGGCTCTCGCTCACATACCCAAATATGCTAAAATGTTTAAAGATCTTCTCAGTGATAAGGAGAAACTTCTCGATATTGCTCAGACCCAACTTAATGAGAATTGATCCGTAGTGCTCTTAAGGAAATTACCAACCAAACTTGGTGATCCGGGTCGTTTCTTGATTCCTTGCAACTTCCCTGGGGTAGAGAATTGTATATCCCTAGCCGATCTAGGTGCTAGTATAAACTTAACTCCTTTAAGTGTTTGGAAACAATTGTCTCTACCCGAGCTAGTCCCCACACGAATGACTTTGGAATTAGCTAACCGTACGGTTGCTTATTAATATTTGGTTTTACCCTTGTATAAAATAATTTCGTTGTTCAGAATCTTTTCGAATTGAAAACCGGTCTTAAGTGCGACTCAATTGTCTTTTGGTGAATCAAGAGAATGGTTTGGTTTGTTTTAAACTATTTGCAAGTAATTAAAGTGTCGATGAGTAAAAGGGAAGTTAAAAGATTAATTCTAAATGACGAGTAAAATAAATCCTAGCTCAACATAAAGATAAGATTAGAAAAATGCTTTATCACTTAATAAAAACTAACACTTAGATGATTTCTAAAAGAAAGTAAGGTCGGAGAATCAAACAAAGCAAACAATCGGAATGAGCCCAAAAGGAGTCCCGATCGGAATGTTTTCTGATCGGTTGATAGGAAAGTGGTGATGATGCGCCCAATCGGAATATGGGGGAGGGTCAAATCGGAATGCAGCAAACAATCCCAATCGGAATAAACCTAAGTCTCACCGTCGGAATATGGGACGCAAGGCTAACAATCGGAATAACCAGAAAACTCCACAATCAGAATATGGAACAAATGCCTAGATCGGAAAAACTTGGGGAGCCAATCGGAAAGTCAAAACCCTTTTCCGATTGATCAATCGGAAAAGGGATGGTGCGTATGGTCGGAAAGGGCAGCAATCAAAAAAGGGTTATAGTACCTTTCCGAAAATGGGGGAAATCGGGTATAAGCAAGTAAATAAGCTATATAATGAGCTTATTACAAAACCAACCCGAATCAAAGACTAAACCGAATCAAATAAGCACTTTGATCAAGTTATTTGACTCGAAATTAATCAACTTTTTAGATTAAACAATAAAAACATAAACTTTTCAAGGAAGATTTTTGTAAACTAAATAAGATAATCATAAAAATAAGCCAATAAGCACAAGAGTCTTAAAGTTTAATCAAATGAAAACTTATAAAATGATCAAAATATTAACTTTTTAAGCACGAAATCAATTAGAACAACACGGATCACATGATAATCGTACCAAAATCAATCTTAAATCAAAGAAAAGTAGAATGAGATTAAGGATTAAAAGCTTAAAATGAACTTGATTAATAAAAATAAGCAATACAAAGTGTTTAATCTTGAAAGATTAAGAAAAAGATGAAATTTAGTAAGAGAAAGTTTAAGACTTTCTCTCTCTAAAACTAGAGAAAACTAAGAAAAAGTGAAAATTATCTAAAAACTCTAACCACCCTCCTAATGACTATTAGGAGGGTATTTATAGGGAAGGTGGAAGGAGTGCATGTGTTGCATCTTCTTTCTTGCTTTCTTCACGTTTTCTCGACTCGACTTTAATTCTTCGTCTTTGTCGTCTCGGGATTTGAACTTGTCGTTTAATTTTATTCTTCTATTAGACTTGAGTTCTTCGACTTCGTTAACTTCCGTCCTTTGACTTTTTCTTCGATAAATCTTCAGAATAGGCCTTGGACTTCCGTTCTTTTTGCACTCTTGATCTTTTGACTTCGTCTTTTCCCGTTTTCTTTGATAAAAGCCCGTGAAAACCCGTGTTTTCTTCCTTTTTCATATTTTGGTCCTAAAACACAATAAAAACACAAACCACGCATAATTCCGACTTTTACGACATAAATCACACGTTTTGGTCTTGTTATTATTGGAAATAAGTAGTAAAAGGATAAGTGTTTTCACACTTATTAAATCCCCTACACTTGACCATTGCAATGCCCTCATGCAATGCATTAATTTTAAAGCACGGTTTACATTTTCCATCATAAATAACCCACCTTGGCCTTTATTAAATACTAAACATAAAAGATAGAAATAAGTAAAGAAATTAAAATCTTACATTGGGTTTTGGCGGCCATGAACATTTATCATCCTCAAGTTTCACGTTCCCCATACCAAGCTTAAAAACGAGATCATTGTTATTATAAGTTAGCAAACTATCACGAACTCATGTGGGCCAATTACTCACTTAGACTCCCTTATTCCTAGGTGTATCTCTTATATTTATTTTTGTCTTGAATGATCACGAGGATGCATTGTTTGACTTATTTCGATAGTTATTTAGTCCGAAAATAAGGTGAACGATTTAATCAATAGTTAGCTAAAGGACCAAATCTTTTAAAACTGCTTCTCGGGACCTCATAAAGTTCATATCTTGGCATAACTCGCTTCACGATTTGAGACCTTTCTCGGATCGATATTTGGCAGCGACTTCATACTTCGAATCTTTGAGAGACGTTCTTGAAATTATGGTCTTCTCTTCATAATAGGAATTTCTTCTCTTGAAGTTTTGAGAGATTCTTCATCTTTGGACCACGACTTCTTCATTTTTCTCCAATCTTTATATTGGACTTTGATATACAACGATCCACCTCCTTTTAGGACTTTGATCTATGTATCCTCATACCTTGTTAGGGTCTTTTCGGATAGACTTCTCCATGACTTTTGGGGAGTTCTTGCTTTTCGTCGTGTGTCTCGATCCTTCATATTGATTTTCGATAAATGATTCTTCACATCACTTTTGGATCTTTAGCAACAAAATGTAGCCCTCATGCCTTGTTAGGGCCTTTTCGGACTCGCCAATCTTCGCGCCCCGCTTCATAAGTTATGCCTTGGCTATGAACTCTCGTCATTACCGAGCAACTTTTAAACGATCTGGGGCTAGAAGCTAAGTAACATTTTAAATCGTACAACCTTATTTATTAGCAGATTAATTTATTAACAAGCGGAGGGATAATAGGCTCATAATTAACTCACATAAATTCACGAAAGAATACCGAACTTATAATTGACTCTATCATCTCTCGTTCTCCACAGTTTAAAATCTCAAGGAATGAGACTCGTGGATGCTTAGCCTATTAAATCAAAGTTTTGGGTTTTCGAGTCGCCTATAGGATCTTGCAAATTCTTAGACTTTTTCAAGTTTAGAAATCGCGTTTTAAAGTTCCCTTGATAAACGACTCTCTAGGATCAATTATAGGAACTTGCGAAAAGTTCTTGTTCTTAACCCGCGAGAGTTAAGACTTTCGCGTTTTATAGCTCCCGGAATAAAAGCCTAGCAAAACTTGACTTAAACACGTTAAGGATACTAGCTAGAGTAAGCTTAGGCAAGTAAACTCGGGTTGAGTCAAAATGTTCACGACTAAGAAAAATCTAAAACCACTTTATTAAAAAAAAACTATTCTAGCAATGGAGAGAAAATAAACATAACAAAGGCAAATACAACTATACAACTAGGCCAAAATAGATTAAAAATTTTGAAAAATGTCGAAAAATCAAATTTTCCGGTTAAAATGAGGGCAAATTCATGGAAAAGACCACTTACTTCGATAGAAGTCTCCCCTACACTTGAGATAAACATTGTCCTCAATGTTTAAGCATGTGGGAGTAAACTCCCCTACACTTAGGACATTGTGCACTTTGTTTAAATCTTGCTAAGGAAAGGACAACTAAAGTGAATTCAATGTGAACATATATAAAATATGAAAAATTGAATCACAAGAGTTTAGGATAGAACCGGGAAGATGGAAACACGGTATCACGGTCCGTCAAAAGTCATCAAGATTCTCTCTGAAGCTTTAATCCCTGCACATTACAAGAAACAAGACAACAAACATATGCGGGGCTCCCCCTACATTTATTATGAAAGCAGTAACGGATAGAACACGGGTTGCCTCCCGAGAAGCGCTTGTTTTTGTTCACCGAGTCACGAGCCTGACTCGACCCAAATTTAGTTCATGGGGAACGTGGTGAGGGATGGAATCATCTCATGAGAGATGTCCTCACCAAAGTACAGCTTCAAACGCTGGCCATTCACCTTGAAATTGGGCCCATTTGGCTGAGAAAGCTCAATGGTCCCATACGGAAAGACTTTGGCGAAGGTGAATGGACCAGTCCAGCGGCTCTTAAACTTGCCAGAGAAGATCTTCAACCGAGAGTTAAAAAGTAAGACTTGATCACCAACGTGGAACTCTCGGTTCTTAATTTTAGCATCGTAGATCATCTTCGTCTTCTCCTTGTAGATCAGCGAGTTCTCATAAGCTTCACTCCTCAGTACATTTAGCTCGTTGAGTTGAACCTTGCGATGATCACCGGCTTTGTTGATGTCGAAGTTAGCCCACTTCAAGGCCCAGTGCGCCTTATGTTCCAGCTCGATGGGTAGGTGGCAGGCTTTCCCGTACACGAGACGATAAGGTGTACAACCGATCGGGGTCTTGTAAGCAGTACGGAAAGCCCACAGAGCATCATCTAACTTATCGGCCCACGCGGCACGATGCTCTCCCACAGTACGCTCCAAAATTCTCTTCAAGCCACGATTGGAAATCTCAGCTTGCCCATTGGTTTGGGGATGATAGGCGGTGGAAAGACGGTGAGTGACACCATACTTTGCCATGACTCTTGCAAATTGATCGTTGCAAAAATGAGTCCCGCGGTCACTGATGATAGCACGAGGAACGCCAAATCGAGCGAAAAGCTGCTTCAAAAAGTTCACAACCACCCTCGCATCATTCGTAGGAAGAGCCTTGGCTTCAACCCATTTAGAAACGTAGTCGACGGCGACGAGGATGTACTTGTTCCCTTTGGAGGATGGAAATAGCCCCATAAAGTCGATGCCCCATACATCAAATATTTCACATTCCTGTATGAAATTTTGAGGCATCTCATCCTTATGTGTGATCTTGCCTTGACGTTGGCAAGCATCACAATGCTTAACCATTTCGTGAGCATCACGATAAATGGTGGGCCAGTAGAATCCAGAATCAAACACTTTCTTAGCGGTGTAGTTGGGACCAAAGTGACCACCGGTTAGTTCTTTGTGGCAAGCTTGGAGAATGTCAA
This sequence comes from Glebionis coronaria, assembly GCA_025667525.1. Lineage (NCBI taxonomy): Eukaryota > Viridiplantae > Streptophyta > Magnoliopsida > Asterales > Asteraceae > Glebionis > Glebionis coronaria. Next base: position 433,802,224 of record CM046874.1, read on the forward strand.
AAGCTGCCGCCCCGTCAACACATCGACGAATAATCAGATCAGCACACTGTTTGAATAGAAAAGGGTCATCCCAAAAGTAAGTCTTAACATCATTCAAGAACTTCTTCTTTTGTTGGGATGTTAACCCTTTGATGAGAATACCACCCGCTAAGTAGTTTGCAATGTCCGCAAACCACGGGGTGTCATCAAGATTGAGATTTATAGACATTAAGGTCTCAAGGGGGAAAGAGTCATTGATCTCTTTGTTCGGATGATCCCCCTGATATGGATCTTCAAGTCTGCTCAGATGATCCGCGGCCAGGTTTTCGGCTCCCTTCTTGTCACGAATTTCAATGTTGAATTCTTGAAGGAGTAAAACCCAGCGAAGAAGTCTTGGCTTAGCATCTTGCTTTGTCATCAAGTACTTCAACGCGGAATGGTCCGTGTATACGATGGTGGGGGATAAAACAAGATAGGGGTGAAATTTCTCAAAAGCATAGACAACAGCTAAAAGCTCTTTTTCGGTTGTCGTATAATGCAATTGAGCCCCCGTCATTGTTTTGCTAGCGTAGTGGATTGGTTGGAAGTGTTTATTCACTCGTTGGCCCAAAACCGCACCAATAGCAAAGTCGCTAGCATCGCACATCAATTCAAAGGGTAGCTCCCAATTAGGGGTAACCAAGACCGGTGCCTTAGTTAGCTTATCCTTTAGAAGATTGAAGGCTTCGAGACACTCTTTAGAAAAGATAAAAGGAGTATCTTTTTCCAAGAGGTGGGTCATCGGGCGAGCAATTTTAGAGAAATCCTGAATGAATCGACGATAGAAGCCCGCATGACCCAGAAAACTTCTCACACCCTTCACGGTTGAAGGTGGAGGTAATTTGGCTATGACATCTACTTTAGCACGGTCGACTTCAAGACCGGCTTTTGAAATTTTGTGTCCTAGCACAATGCCTTCTTTTACCATAAAATGGCCTTTTTCCCAATTCAGAACAAGGCGAGTGTCTTCGCACCGCTTAAGCATACGTTCCAAATTGGCAAGGCAAGAAGAGAAGGAATCCCCGAAGACCGAGAAATCATCCATGAAGACTTCCATGGTTTGCTCAACCATGTCATGGAAGAAAGCCAACATGCACCTTTGGAAAGTCCCGGGGGCATTGCATAAGCCAAAAGGCATTCGTTTGTAAGCAAAGGTGCCATAGGGACAAGTGAATGTTGTCTTTTCTTGATCTTGGGGATCGATGGGTATTTGAAAATAACCCGAGAAACCAGCAAGAAAGCAGTAATATTCATTACCCGCTAAACGTTCAAGCATTTGGTCCATAAAAGGTAGAGGGAAATGATCCTTTCTCGTGGCATCATTGAGTTTGCGGTAGTCTATACAAACTCTCCACCCAGTAACGAGACGGGTAGGAATTAACTCGTTGTTTGCATTGGGCACAACGGTGATTCCGCCTTTCTTAGGCACACAATGGACTGGACTAACCCATGGTGAATCCGAAATAGGGTAAATCATACCCGCATCAAGAAGTTTGATAACCTCTTTTTTGATGACTTCATGGATTTTGGGATTCACCCTTCGTTGGTTTTGAATTGTGGGCTTATAGTCATCCTCCATGAGAATTTTATGTGTGCAGAAATGAGGATCAATTCCACGGATGTCGGAGATTTTCCAAGCGATAGCTCTTTTATGCTTCTTCAACACGGCGACAAGTCGGGCTTTTTCGTCTTCTTTCAGATCCTTTGCGATGATGACCGGTAGCTTCGCGTCGTCTTCTAGGAAAACATACTCAAGATGAGGGGGTAGGTCCTTAAGCTCAAGAGTAGGAGGATCCTCAATAGATGGTGAAACTAACGATGGATCATCATTAGTCACCTCTTTAGGAGCAGGAGGAGAAAACGGGTCCTCATTGAGAAGTCTCTCAATAGTACGAATGTCTTCATCCCAATTGGTGGACAAATTATCATACTTAATATCGAGAGGACCCAAGCTAGCTTCGAAGTCATCCAAGTCACTTTCTCCAAAAGGAGTCAATGCTGGAGCAATTGAGGCAACGATCTCAACATTGGGTAGAGAAGAAAGAGTACTTTTGCAAGCATCATGAAAATGTTCGTCACAAGCCTCATCGAGAACATCAATAGCATTAACACTCTCATACGAATAAGGTTGCTTAGAAATCTTACCCATGTTGAAGACAATTTTGTCGTCACCAACTCTCATGATTATTTCGCCTGCGGCTACATCAATAAGAGTGCGACCGGTCCTCAGGAATGGACGTCCAACGATTAATGGAACACGAGGATCCATCTCGTAGTCAACGACGACAAAATCTGCCGGGAAGGTGAATTTATCGACGCCAACAAAGACATCTTCAGCTATCCCCACTGGATAAGCAACCGGACGGTTGGCTAATTCTAAAGTCATTTTGGTAGGGACTAGCTCGGGGAGAGATAATTGCTTCCAAACACTTAAAGGCATTAAGTTTATACTGGCACCTAGATCAGCTAGGGCCATGCAATTCCTCACTCCCGGGAAGTTGCAAGGAATCAAGAAGCGACCCGGATCACCAAGTTTGGTGGGCAATTGCCTTAAGAGTACTGCGGAGCAGTTCTCATTAAGTTGGGTCTGAGCGATGTCAAGAAGCTTTTCTTTATCACTTAGGAGATCTTTAAACATCTTAGCGTATTTGGGCATGTGAGCGAGAGCCTCGGCAAAGGAGATGTTAAAATTCAATTGTTTAAACATTTTTAGAAAGTTTGAAACCTGAATATCATCCTTGCTCTTTTGCTTCTCTTTCCTCAACCTTGAAGGATAAGGTATATTGGATGAAGAAGAAGGATTTAATGGAATAGGATCACTCACATCCACGGGTGGTGGGGAAATAGGGATAGAAGGTGAAGGAGGTGAAGAAAGTTGCTCGTTTTCCTTGTTCACAATCATGGGTGGAGGTATAGGAAGCTCGGGTTCCATATAACCTTTTCCACTACGAGTGGTGATTGCTTTCATCTCCCCTCTTGGATTCGCAACGGTATTACTCGGAAGAGTACCCGAAGAAGAGGGTTGATTACTTTGGATGAGCGAACCAATCATATCACGAAGGTGAAGATCTTGATTGTTAAAAGAGTTTTGCATGTTTGCATTAATTGCATCACTGTGTTTGGCCATATCATTCCTTAGCTCGGCTCGAATATCGTTCCCTTGTTTTGCCATTTCTCCCTTCAAGTTGCGGACTTGACTCTGAAGATTCGTCACCAATTCCCGATTAGTCTTCATAAATGTCTCGACATCTGGATTCACTGTCATCGGTTGATTGAGAGGTGGAGTTTGGTAAGCTTGAGAATTTCCTTGAGTTGGGTATGGGTTTCTTTGGGATTGATATTGATTATTTGCACGAGGTTGGGATTGGTTTGCAGGAGGGAAACCGGGAGGAGCAAGATAATTGTTGGAGCGATAACTTAGCAAGTTACGGTCTCCTTGAGGGCGAGCTTGATAGCCTCCCGTGGGATAAGTACCATATGCTGCGTTAACGTCTTCAGAATAATTGCCGTGAGTAGAAGGACACTCATTGTAGGAATGAGGACCACCACACGTGTCACAAGAAATAGCAACGGCTTTAGCTTGTTGGGTTTGGTTAGAAGTCAAAATTTGGAGACTTTTGTTAATATCAAGAATAGCACGTTCCAAAACAGACGAGTTGTGGTGGAAGAAGTAGATGAAACATTGACTCTCTGATTAGATCTTGAGGATGCGGAAGAATCCCAATTCTTGTGGTGAGTAGTCATGTTTTCAATCAACTCTCGACACTCTTCCGGTCTCCTTTTCATAAAAGTACCATCGGCGGCGGCATTGATCGTGTCACGATCACGAAAAGTGAGACCATTGTAAAAGGTGTCAATGAGAGTGACGGGGAGCATATTGTGATTAGGACAGCGGTCGATCAAATCATTGTAGCGTTCCCAAGCATCGAAAAGCGATTCATCATTCTCTTGCATAAATCCACTGATTTGGTTACGAAGGCTAGTGACCATGGATGGGGGAAAGTAGCGCGATAAAAAGCGTTGAGTCATGTCATTCCACGTATGAATAGAATTCTTAGGAAGACGGTCATTCCACGTTGAGTCATAAATCCACTCATTTAATACTCGGTTTTTACCCTTGTATAAAATAATTTCGTTGTTCCGAATCTTTTCGAATTGAAAACCGGTCTTAAGTGCGACTCAATTGTCTTTTGGTGAATCAAGAGAATGGTTTGGTTTGTTTTAAACTATTTGCAAGTAATTAAAGTGTCGATGAGTAAAAGGGAAGTTAAAAGATTAATTCTGATTGACGAGTGAAAATAAATGCATATAAAATTAAAGGTAAAATGGAAAAGTACTAACACACTAAATAAAACTAACACTTGGAAAATTTTCTGAAAATAAAAAGTATTATAAGAAAGTAAGATCGAAAGAAACCAAAACAAGCCAAAAGAGGCCTAGATCGGAATGTATTCCGATCTGGTGGTCGGAATATAGCTAAAACACCCAATCGGAATGTGGACACAAAGGGTCAATCGGAATATCCAACCAATCGGAATAAAGTGCAAAGTTAACCAATCGGAATAACAAGGGACGAGCACCAATCGGAATAATCAAAAGAAGGGCAAATCGGAATACTTAGATTAAAATTCAAATCGGAATACGCAAAAAAACCACCAATCGGAATACTAAAGTAGGATCCCGTCGGAAATTCAAAACCCTTTTCCGATTGGACTCAATCGGAAAGAGGGGTGGCTGATCGGAAAGCCTCGATCGGAAAGGGGAGTTTGTTGCTGCACGGAAAAGGGACCAATCGGGAAGGGGTTTTGAACCCTTTCCTAAAATTGTGGAAATCGGAAAAGCTAGGTAATAAGCTAAAGTTACAAGCTAATACCCGAAACTTATCAATCCAAATACTTAACCAAATCAAATAAGTACTTTAATCAACTTATCTAACTCGAAATCAAACAACTTTTTAGATTAAACAATAAAAACATAAACTTTTTAATAAAACTTTTTAATAAGAAAAATAAGCTAATCATAAAAATAAGCCAATAAGCACAAAAGTCTTAAAGCTTAATCAAATGAAAACTTATAAAATGATCAAAAGATTAACTTTTTAAGCACGAAATCATTAAGAACAACACGGATCTATTGAAAATCGCACCAAAATCAATCTTAAATCAAAGAAAAGTAGAATGAGATTAAGAAATAAAAGCTTAAAATAGAACTTGATTAATAAAAATAAGCAATACAAAGTGTTTAATCTTGAAAGATTAAGAAAAAGATGAAATTTAGTGAGAGAAAGTTTAAAACTTTCTCTCTCTAAAACTAGAGAAAACTAAAAAGTGAAAAATTAGCTAAAAAACTCTAAACCCCCCCTCCTAATGACTATTAGGAGGGTATTTATAGGGAAGGTGGAAGAAGTGCATGTGTTGCATCTTCTTTCTTGCTTTCTTCACGTTTTCTCGACTCGACTTTAATTCTTCGTCTTTGTCGTCTCGGGATTTGAACTTGTCTTTTCAATTTTCTTCTTCTATTAGACTTAAGTTCTTCGACTTCGTTAAAACTTCCGTCTTTAGACTTTTTCTTCGATAAATCTTCAGAATAGGCCTTGGACTTCCGTTCTTTTTGCACTCTTGATCTTTTGACTTCGTCTTTTCCCGTTTTCTTCGATAAAAGCCCGTGAAAGCCCGTGTTTTCTTCCTTTTTAATATTTTGGTCCTAAAACACAATAAAAACACAAACCACGCATAATTCCGACTTTTACGACATAAATCACACGTTTTGGTCTTGTTATTATTGGAAATAAGTGGTAAAAGGATAAGTGTTTTCACACTTATTAAATCCCCTACACTTGACCATTGCAATGCCCTCATGCAATGCATTAATTTTAAAGCACGGTTTACATTTCCCATCATTAATAACCCACCTTGGCCTTTATTAAATACTAAACGTAAAAGATAGAAATAAATAAGAAATTAAAAACTTATATTGGGTTTTGGTGGCCATGAACGTTCATCATTCTCAAGTTTCACGTTCCCCATACCAAGCTTAAAAACGAGATCATTGTTATTATAAGTTAGCAAACTATCACGAACTCATGTGGGCCAATTATTCACTTAGACTCCCTTATTCCTAAGTGTATCTCTTATATTTTATTTTTGTCTTGAGTGATCACGAGGATGCATTGTTCGACTTATTCGGATAGTTATTTAGGCCGAAAATAAAGTGAATGATTTAATCAATAGTTAGCTAAAGGACCAAATCTTTTAAAACTGCTTCTCGGGACCTCATAAAGTTCATATCTTGGCATAACTCGCTTCACGATTTGAGACCTTTCTCGGATCGATATTTGGCAGCGACTGCATACTTCGAATCTTTGAGAGACGTTCTTGAAATTATGGTCTTCTCTTCATAATAGGAATTTCTTCTCTTGAAGTTTTGAGAGATTCTTCATCTTTGGACCACGACTTCTTCATTTTTCTCCAATCTTTATTTTGGACTTTGATATACAACGTTCCGCCTCCTTTTAGGACTTTGATCTATTTATCCTCATACCTTGTTAGGGTCTTTTCGGATAGACTTCTCCATGACTTTTGGGGAGTTCTTGCTTTTCGTTGTGTGTCTTGATCCTTCATATAGATTTGCGATAAATGATTCTTCACATCACTTTTGGATCTTTAGCAAAAAAATATAGCCCTCATGCCTTGTTAGGGCCTTTTCGGACTCGCCAATGTTCGCATCCCGCTTCAATAAGTTATGCCTTGGCTATGAACTCTAATCCGTACCGAGCAACTTTTAAACGATCTGGGGCTTGAAGCTAAGTAACCTTTCAAATCGTACAACCTTATTTATTAGCAGATAAATTTATTAACAAGCGGAGGGAGAATAGGCTTATAATTAACTCACATAAATTCCCGAAAGAATACCAAACTTATAATTGACTCTATCATCTCTCGTTCTCCACAATTTAAAATCTCAAGGAATGAGACTCGTGGATGCTTAGCCTATTAAATCAAAGTTTTGGGTTTTCGAGTCGCCTATAGGATCTTGCAAATTCTTAGACTTTTTCAAGTTTAGAAATCGCGTTTTAAAGTTCCCTTGATAAACGACTCTCTAGGATCAATTATAGGAACTTGCGAAAAGTTCTTGTTCTTAACCCGTGAGAGTTAAGACTTTCACGTTTTATAGCTCCCTATATAAAAGCCTAGCAAAAATTGACTTAAACACGTTAAGGATACTAGCTAGAGTAAACTTAGGCAAGTAAACTCGGGTTGAGTCAAAATGTTCACGACTAAGAAAAATTTAAACCACTTTATTGAAAATTATTCTAGCAATGGAAAGAAAATAAACATAACAAAGGCAAATACAACTAGGCCAAAATAGATTAAAAATTTTGAAAAATGTCGAAAAATCAAATTTTACGGTTAAAATGAGGACAAATACAAGGAAAACACCACTTACTTCGATAGAAGTCCCCCCTACACTTGAGATAAACATTGTCCTCAATGTTTAAGCATGTGGGAGTAAACTCCCCTACACTTAGGACATTGTACACTTTGTTTAAATCTTGCTAAGGAAAGGACCACTAAAGTGAATTCAATGTGAACATATAGAATATGAAATATTGAATCACAAGAGTTTAGGATAGAACCGGGAAGATGGGAACACGGTATCACGGTTCGTCAAAAGTCATCAAGATGCTCTCTGAAGCTTAAATCCCTGCACATCACAAGAAACAAGACAACAAACATATGCGGGGCTCCCCCTACACTTATTATGAAAGCAGTAAAGGATAGAACACGGGTTGCCTCCCGAGAAGCGCTTGTTTTTGTTCACCGAGTCACGAGCCTGACTCGACCCAAATTTAGTTCATGGGGATCGTGGTGAGGGATGGAATCATCTCATGAGAGATGTCCTCACCAAAGTACAACTTCAGACGCTGGCCATTCACCTTGAAGTTGGGCCCATTTGGTTCATAAAGCTCAATGGTCCCATAAGGAAAGACTTTGGCGACGGTGAATGGACCAGACCAGCGGCTCTTCAACTTGCCAGAGAAGATCTTCAACCGAGAGTTAAAGAGTAAGACTTGATCACCAACGTGGAACTCTCGGTTCTTGATTTTTGCGTCATGAATGATCTTCGTCTTCTCCTTGTAGATCAGCGAGTTCTCATAAGCTTCATTCCTTAGTTCATTGAGCTCGTTGAGTTGAACCTTGCGATGATCACCGGCTTTATGGATGTCGAAGTTAGCCCACTTCAAGGCCCAGTGTGCCTTATGTTCCAGCTCGATGGGTAGGTGGCAGGCTTTCCCGTACACAAGACGATAAGGTGTACAACCGATCGGGGTCTTGTAAGCAGTACGGAAAGCGCACAGAGCATCATCTAACTTATCGGCCCACGCGGAACGATGCTCTCCCACAGTACGCTCCAAAATTCTCTTCAAGCCACGATTGGAAATCTCAGCTTGCCCATTGGTTTGGGGATGATAGGCGGTGGAAAGACGGTCAAACCATTTTTCGGCATGGTGAGAAAGCGAGTGTGGAAAAAGTTGGAGGCGAAGGTCATCCATAGAAACACCGGGGGACTTCATGCTTTGAGTGATAGTAATGAATTTGTTGAGGTGTTTGTTGGCATCATCATTAGGCATTCCGGCGAATGGATTAGTTTGCACTTGTTGGATCATGTGATGCTTCAACGAAAACTCTTGAGCCGTGATATGCATCGGCGCAATCGGGCCTCCGCGTCCGTTCATGGTGGGTTGACACAATTCCTCCATGGTTCGTAAATCAGGTAGAAGGACATTGTTGTTGTAGTTGTTGTTGTTATTCAAATTGTGTTGAGGTGGGTGATTATTGTTGTTATTAACACCAGCCATATCTAAATCTTCACGAGTCTCGGGCTCAGAATAGTTCGAAGATCTAATACGCATACACCTGCAGAAGAAAAATATACACAAAGAGAATACCTATATAATATTTTTGGTTTTTATAGGTTTTTTAAAATGTTTTTGTATTTTTGAAGAGTTTTATATTTTTTAGGATTTTTGAAAATTTTTATAGCAATGAAAATAACGTTCAAAGAACGGATCCCAAAATTCAATGCGTCTCTCACTAGAAACCGTTTATCTTAACGAAAAGAGCCGGCAGCGGCGCCATTTAATACTCGGTTTTTACCCTTGTATAAAATAATTTCGTTGTTCCGAATCTTTTCGAATTGAAAACCGGTCTTAAGTGCGACTCAATTGTCTTTTGGTGAATCAAGAGAATGGTTTGGTTTGTTTTAAACTATTTGCAAGTAATTAAAGTGTCGATGAGTAAAAGGGAAGTTAAAAGATTAATTCTGAATGACGAGTGAAAATAAATGCATATAAACTTAAAGGTAAAATGGAAAAGTACTAACACACTAAATAAAACTAACACTTGGAAAATTTTCTGAAAATTAAAAGTACTATGAGAAAGTAAGATCGAAAGAAACCAAAACAAGCCAAAAGAGGCCCAGATCGGAATGTATTCCGATCTGGTGGTCGGAATATAGCTAAAACACCCAATCGGAATGTGGACACAAAGGGTCAATCGGAATATCCAACCAATCGGAATAAAGTGCAAAGTTAACCAATCGGAATAACAAGGGACGAGCACCAATCGGAATAATCAAAAGAAGGGCAAATCAGAATACTTAGATTAAAATTCAAATCGGAATACGCAGAAAAACCACCAATCGAAATACTAAAGTGGGATCCCGTCGGAAAGTCAAAACCCTTTTCCGATTGGACTCAATCGGAAAGAGGGGTGGCTGATCGGACAGCCTCGATCGGAAAGGGGAGTTTGTTGCTGCACGGAAAAGGGACCAATCGGAAAGGGGTTTTGAACCCTTTCCTAAAATTGTGGAAATCGGAAAAGCTAGGTAATAAGCTAAAGTTACAAGCTAATACCCGAAACTTATCAATCCAAATACTTAACCGAATCAAATAAGTACTTTAATCAACTTATCTAACTCGAAATCAAACAACTTTTTAGAATAAACAATAAAAACATAAACTTTTTAATAAAACTTTTTAATAAGAAAAATAAGCTAATCATAAAAATAAGCCAATAAGCACAAAAGTCTTAAAGCTTAATCGAATGAAAACTTATAAAATGATCAAAAGATTAACTTTTTAAGCACGAAATCATTAAGAACAACACGGATCTATTGAAAATCGCACCAAAATCAATCTTAAATCAAAGAAAAGTAGAATGAGATTAAGAAATAAAAGCTTAAAATAGAACTTGATTAATAAAAATAAGCAATACAAAGTGTTTAATCTTGAAAGATTAAGAAAAAGATGAAATTTAGTGAGAGAAAGTTTAAATCTTTCTCTCTCTAAAACTAGAGAAAACTAAAAAGTGAAAAATTAGCTAAAAAACTATAAACCCCCCCCCCTAATGACTATTAGGAGGGTATTTATAGGGAAGGTGGAAGAAGTGCATGTGTTGCATCTTCTTTCTTGCTTTCTTCACGTTTTCTCGACTCGACTTTAATTCTTCGTCTTTGTCGTCTCGGGATTTGAACTTGTCTTTTCAATTTTCTTCTTCTATTAGACTTAAGTTCTTCGACTTCGTTAAAACTTCCGTCTTTAGTCTTTTTCTTCGATAAATCTTCAGAATAGGCCTTGGACTTCCGTTCTTTTTGCACTCTTGATCTTTTGACTTCGTCTTTTCCCGTTTTCTTCGATAAAAGCCCGTGAAAGCCCGTGTTTTCTTCCTTTTTAATATTTTGGTCCTAAAACACAATAAAAACACAAACCACGCATAATTCCGACTTTTACGACATAAATCACACGTTTTGGTCTTGTTATTATTGGAAATAAGTGGTAAAAGGATAAGTGTTTTCACACTTATTACTTATCCAGTGGGGATAGCCGAAGACGTCTTCGTTGGTGTCGACAAATTCACCTTTCCGGCGGATTTTGTTGTCCTTGACTACGAGATGGATCCCCGTGTTCCATTAATCGTTGGACGTCCATTCTTGTGGACCGGTCGCACTCTCATTGATGTAGCCGCGGGCGAATTAATCATGAGAGTTGGTGACGATAAAATCGTCTTCAACATGGGTAAACTTTCTAAGCAGCCTTCGGAAAACGAGAGTGTTAATTTTATTGACGTTCTTGATGAGGCTTGTGAAGAACATTTCAAAGACGCTTGTAAAAGTGGTTCTTCTTCTCTACCCATTGTTGAGACCGTTGCCTCTATTGCTCCATCACTAACTCCATTCGGAGAAAGTGATTCCATTTTTAAAGACTTTGAAGCAACTTTGGGAGATGTGGACTTAAAATATGACGATTCTCCCTCCAATTGGGATGAAGACTTTCGTACCATTGAGAAACTTCTCAATGAGGACCATATTTCTCCACCATCTCCTAAGGATATTTCTATCGATGAACCGAATTTGACTACGCCTTCCATCGAAAATCCTCCGGATTTAGAGCTTAAGGACCTACCATCTCATCTCGAGTACATTTTCCTTGAAGACAACAAGCAGTCACCCGTCATCATCGCTAAGGACTTGAAAGAGGAAGAAAAATCTCGACTTATCGCCGTGCTGAAGAATCACAAGAAAGCGAATGCTTGGAAATCTCCGATATTCGTGGAATTGATCCTCACTTTTGCACACATAAAATTCTCATGGAGAACGACTTTAAACCCACTATTCAAAGCCAAAGAAGGGTGAATCCTAAGATCCTTGACGTAATCAAAAAGAGGTTATAAAGTTCTTGATGTGGGAATGATCTATCCTATCTCGGATTCACCATGGGTTAGTCCCGTCCATTGTGTGCCTAAGAAAGGCGGAATCACCGTTGTGCCAAATGACAACAACGAATTGATTCCTACTCGTCTCGTTACAGGGTGGAGAGTTTGTATAGACTATCGCAAACTCAATGATGCTACGAGAAAGGATCATTTTCCCCTCCCTTTCATGGACCAAATGCTTGAACGTCTAGCCGGTAATGACTATTACTGATTTTTAGACGGTTTCTCTGGGTATTTTCAAATTCCCATCGATCCCAACGACCAAGAGAAAACCACATTCACTTGTCCTTACGGAACATTTGCTTATAAAAGAATGCCTTTCGGTTTATGCAATGCTCCTGGGACATTTCAAATGTGTATGATGGCTATTTTCCATGACATGGTTGAAGAAACTATGGAAGTCTTAATGGATGATTTCTCGGTTTATGGTGATTCTTTCTCTTCTTGCCTTGCCAAATTGGAACACATGCTTAAGCGGTGCGAAGACACTCGCCTTGTTCCAAATTAGGAAAAATTCCATTTCATGGTAAAAGAAGGCATTGTGCTTGGACATAAAATCTCAAATGCCGGTCTTGAAGTGGACCGTGCTAAAGTGGATGTCATAGTCAAATTACCCCCACCTTCAACCGTGAAGGGTGTGAGAAGTTTCCTTGGCCATGCGGGCTTCTATCGCCGATTCATCCAAGATTTTTCTAAAATCGCTCGCCCGATTACCCACCTCTTGGAAAAAGATACTCCTTTCACCTTTTCCAAAAAGTGTCTTGAATCCTTCAATCTTCTTAAGGATAAGCTAACTAAGGCACCTAATAAGTGTGAAAACACTTATCCCTTTACCACTTATTTCCAATAATAACAAGACCAAAACGTGTGATTTATGTCGTAAAAGTCGGAATTATGCGTGGTTTGTGTTTTTATTGTGTTTTAGGACCTAAATGTGAAAAAGGAAGAAAACACGGGCTTTCACGGGCTTTTACTGAAGAAAACGGGAAAAAGACGAAGTCAAAAGATCAAGAGTGCAAAAAGAACGGAAGTCCAAGGCCTATTCTGAAGATTTATCGAAGAAAAAGTCAAGAGACGGAAGTTTAACGAAGTCGAAGAACTTAAGTCTAATAGGAGAAGAAAATTAAAGAGACAAGTTCAAATCCCGAGACGACAAAGACGAAGAATTAAAGTCGAGTCGAGAAAACGTGAAGAAAGCAAGAGAGAAGATGCAACACATGCACTCCTTCCCTATAAATACCCTCCTAATAGTCATTAGGAGGGTGGTTAGAGTTTTTAGTTAATTTGTCACTTTTTAGTTTTTAGAGAGAGAAAGTCTTAAACTTTCTCTCACTAGTTCATCTTTTACTTTTAATCTTTCAAGATTAACTCTTTGTATTGCTTATTTTTATTAATCAAGTTCTATTTTAAGCTTTTATCTCTTAATCTCATTCTACTTTTCTTTGATTTAAGATTGATTTTGGTGTGATTATCATGTGATCCGTGTTGTTCTAATTGATTTCATGCTAAAAAGTTAATCTTTTGATCATTTTATATGTTTTCATTTGATTAAGCTTTAAGACTTTTGTGCTTATTGGCTTATTTTTATGATTATCTTATTTTTCTTATTGAAAAGTTTTATTAAAAAGTTTATGTTTTTATGGTTTGATCTAAAAAGTTGCTTGATTTCGAGTTAGATAAGTTGATTAAAGTGCTTATTTGATTCGGTTACATATTTGGATTGATAAGTTTTGGTATTAGCTTATTACTTAGCTTATTACCTTGCTTTTCCCCATTTCCATAGATTTCGGAAAGGGTTTAAACTCCCTTTCCGATTGGCTATTCCGACCGGTGTATCACCATAACCAATTTCCTTGATTCTAGGAGAGGGTGTTACTCCCTCATTCTGACGGCACCCATCTCCCACTTTCCGATCAACCCAATCGGATTAGGGTTTATCCTTTCCGATTGGTGCATATTCCGACAGGGACCCATCTTCCACTTTCCGACGATATCACTTCTCCGTATTCCGATTGGAGAGATTTTGAACATTCCGATTGTTAGTTCTTTCCATAATTCCGACCATTGTCAAGCTTAAGATTCCGATTGGTAGATTGGTCAAGTATTCCGATTGCAGCCTTTACATATTCCGATCCGCCAATTGTCCTATATTCCGATTGAGACTTCAAGCATTATTCCGATTGGGGTTTCCCCGTATTCCGATTGGTACCCACTTTCCCACTATTCCGATTGAGTTGCTCCGTCCACATTCCGACCATCCGATCGGAAAACATTCCGATCGGGGACCTTTTTGGGTTGTTTTGGTTTCTTTCGATATAACTTTCTTATAGTACCTTTATTTTTCTGAAAATTTTCCAAGTGTTAGTTTTATTTAGTGAGTTTTTATTTTTCCATTGTCACCTTGACGTTTCATGCATTTATTTTTACTCGTTATTCAAATTAACCTTTTAACCTTCCTTTTACTCAACGACACTTTAATTACTTGCAATTAGTTTAAAACAAATCAACCAAATCTTTGATTCACCAAAAGACGATTGAGTCGCACTTTAGACCGGTTTTCAATTCGAAAAGATTCGGAACTATAACGAACTTGAACTTTGATACTTTGGTTGTAAAATCCCTAGTATTAAATGGCGCCGCTGCCGGCTCTTTTCGTTACGATAATCGGTTTCTAGTGAGAGACGCATTGAATTTTGGGATCCGTTCTTTGAACGTTATTTTCATTGCTATAAAAATTTCCAAAAATCCATAAAAAATTTAAAATTCTTCAAAAATACAAAAACATTAAAAAAACCTATAAAAACCAAAAAGATTATATAGATATTTCTTGTGTATATTTTCTGCAGGTGCATGCGTACTAGATCTACAAACTATTCTGAGCCCGAGAATCGTGAAGATTTAGATATGGCTGGTGTTAACAACAACAATAATCACCCACCTCAAAATAATTTGAATAACAACCACAACAATAACAACAACAACAATGTCCTTCTACCAGATTTACGAACCATGGAGGAATTGTGCCAACCCACCATGAATGGACGCGGAGGCCCGATTGCGCCAATGCACGTCACGGCTCAGGAGTTTTCGTTGAAGCATCATATGATACAACAAGTGCAAACGAATCCGTTTCGTGGAATTCCGGATGATGATGCCAACAAACACCTCGACAAATTCATTACCATTACCCAGAGCATGAAGTGCCCCGGTGTTTCTATGGATGACCTTCGCCTTCAACTTTTTCCACACTCGCTTTCTCACCATGCCGAAAAATGGTTTGACCGTCTTCCTAAGAATTCTATTCATACGTGGAATGACATGACTCAACGCTTTTTATCGCGCTACTTTCCCCCATCCATGGTCACTAGCCTTCGTAATCAAATCAGTGGATTTATGCAAGAGAATGATGAATCGCTTTTCGATGCTTGGGAACGTTACAATGATTTGATCGACCGCTGTCCTAATCACAATATGCTCCCCGTCACTCTCATTGACACCTTCTACAATGGTCTCACCTTTCGTGATCGTGACACGATCAATGCCGCCGCCGGTGGTACTTTTATGAAAAGGAGACCGGAGGAGTGTCGAGAGTTGATTGAAAACATGACTACTCACCACAAGAATTGGGATTCATCCGCATCCTCAAGATCTAATCAGAGAGTCAATGTTTCATTTACTTCTTCCACCACCAACCCGTCTATTTTGGAACGTGCTATTCTCGATATTAACAAAAGTCTCCAAATTTTGACTTCCAACCAAACTCAACAAGCTAAAGCCGTTGTTATCTCTTGTGACACATGTGGTGGTCCTCATTCCTACAATGAGTGTCCTTCTACTCACGGCAATTATTCTGAAGACGTTAACGCAGCTTATGGTACTTATCCCACGGGAGGCTATCAAGCTCGCCCTCAAGGAGACCGTAACTTGCTAAGTTATCGCTCCAACAATTATCTTGCTCCTCCCGGTTTCCCTCCTGCAAACCAAAATCAACTACAAAGCTTTAACCGCAACAACCAATCCCAACCTCGTGCTCAAAATCAATATCAATCCCAAAGAAACCCATACCCAACTCAAGGAAATTCTCAAGCTTACCAAGCTCCACCTCTCAATCAACCGATGGCCGTAAACCAAGACGTCGAGACATTCATGAAGACTAATCGTGAGATGGTGGCGAATCTTCAGAGTCAATTTGTCAACTTGAAGAATGACATGGTGAAACAAGGGAGTGATATTAGAGCCGAGCTAAGGAATGATATGGCCAAACACAGCAATGATATTAATGTCAACATGCAAAACTCTTTCAACAATCAAGCGCTTCACCTTCGTGATATGATTGGTTCGCTCATCCAAAGTAATCAACCCTCTGCTTCGGGTACTCTTCCGAGTAATACCGTTGCGAATCCAAGGGGGGAGATGAAAGCAATCACAACTCGTAGTGGAAAAGGTTATATGGAACCCGAGCTTCCTACACCTCCACCCGTGATTGTGAACAAGGAAAAAGAGCAACTTTCTTCACCTCCTTCACCTTCTATCCCCATTTCCCCACCACCCGTGGTTGTGAGTGATCCTATTCCCTTAAAGCCTTCTTCTTCATCCAATATACCTTATCCCTCAAGGTTAAGGAAAGAGAAGCAAAAGAGCAAGGATGATATTCAAGTTTCGAACTTCCTTAAAATGTTCAAACAATTGAATTTTAACATCTCCTTTGCCGAGGCTCTCGCTCACATGCCCAAATACGCTAAGATGTTTAAAGATCTTTTAAGTGATAAGGAAAAGCTTCTTGATATCGCTCAGACCCACCTTAATGAAAATTGATCCGCAGTGCTCTTAAGGCAATTGCCCACCAAACTTGGTGATCCGGGTCGCTTCTTGATTCCTTGCAACTTCCCGGGAGTAGAGAATTGCATGGCCTTAGCCGATCTAGGTGCCAGTATAAACTTAATGCCTTTAAGTGTCTGGAAGCAATTATCTCTCCCCGAGCTAGTCCCCACTAAAATGACTTTGGAATTAGCCAACCGTACGGTTGCTTATCCAGTGGGGATAGCCGAAGATGTCTTTGTTGGCGTCGATAAATTCACCTTCCCGGCGGATTTTGTCGTCGTTGACTACGAGATGGATCCCCGTGTTCCATTAATCGTTGGACGTCCCTTTCTGAGGACCGGTCGCACTCTTATTGATGTAGCCGCGGGCGAAATAATCATGAGAGTTGGTGACGATCAAATTGTCTTCAACATGGGTAAGATTTCTAAGCAACCTTATTCATATGAGAGTGTTAATGCTATTGATGTTCTCGATGAGGCATGTGAAGAACATTTTCATGATGCTTGCAAAAGTACTCATTCTCTACCCAATGTTGAGACCGTTGCCTCAATTGCTCCAGCATTGACTCCTTTTGGAGAAAGTGACTTGGATGACTTCGAAGCTAGCTTGGGTCCTCTCGATATTAAGTATGATAATTTATCCACCAATTGGGATGAAGATATTCGTACTATTGAGAGACTTCTCAATGAGGACCCGTTGTCTCCTCCTGCTCCTAAAGAGGTGACTAATAATGATCCATCGTTAGTTTCACCATCTATTGAGAATCCTCCTACTCTTAAGCTTAAGGACCTACCGCCTCATCTTGAGTACGTTTTTCTAGAAGACGACGAGAAGCTACCGGTCATCATCGCAAAGGATCTGAAAGAAGACGAAAAAGCCCGACTTGTCGCTGTGTTGAAGAAGCATAAACGCGCTATCGCTTGGAAAATCTCGGACATCCGTGGAATTGATCCTCATTTCTGCACACATAAAATTCTCATGGAGGACGACTTTAAGCCTACAATTCAAAGTCAACGAAGGGTGAATCCTAAAATCCATGAAGTCATCAAAAAAGAGGTTATCAAACTTCTTGATGCGGGTATGATTTACCCTATTTCGGATTCACCGTGGGTTAGTCCAGTCCATTGTGTGCCTAAGAAAGGCGGAATCACCGTTGTGCCCAATGCAAACAACGAGTTAATTCCTACCCGTCTCGTTACTGGGTGGAGAGTTTGTATAGACTACCGCAAACTCAATGATGCCACGAGAAAGGATCATTTCCCTCTACCTTTTATGGACCAAATGCTTGAACGCTTAGCTGGTAATGAATATTACTGCTTTCTGGATGGTTTTTCGGGTTATTTTCAAATACCCATCGATCCCCAAGATCAAGAGAAGACAACATTCACTTGTCCCTATGGCACATTTGCTTATAAAAGAATGCCTTTTGGCTTATGCAATGCCCCCGGGACTTTCCAAAGGTGCATGTTGGCTATCTTCCATGACATGGTTGAGCAAACCATGGAAGTCTTCATGGATGATTTCTCGGTCTTCGGGGATTCCTTCTCTGCTTGCCTTGCCAATTTGGAACGTATGCTTAAGCGGTGCGAAGACACTCGCCTTGTTCTGAATTGGGAAAAATGCCATTTTATGGTAAAAGAAGGCATTGTGCTAGGACACAAAATCTCTAAAGCCGGTCTTGAAGTTGACCGTGCTAAAGTAGATGTCATAGCCAAATTACCTCCACCTTCAACCGTGAAGGGTGTGAGAAGCTTTCTGGGTCATGCGGGCTTCTATCGTAGATTCATTCAGGATTTCTCTAAAATCGCTCGCCCGATGACCCACCTCTTGGAAAAAGATACGCCTTTTATCTTTTCTAAAGAGTGTCTCGAAGCCTTCAATCTTCTAAAGGACAAGCTAACTAAGGCACCGGTCTTGGTTACCCCAAATTGGGAGCTGCCTTTTGAATTGATGTGCGATGCTAGCGACTTTGCTATTGGTGCGGTTTTGGGCCAACGTGTGAATAAACACTTCCAACCAATCCACTACGCTAGCAAAACAATGACGGGGGCTCAACTGCATTATACGACAACCGAAAAAGAGCTTTTAGCTGTTGTCTATGCTTTTGAGAAATTTCGCCCCTATCTTGTTTTATCCACCACCATCGTATACACGGACCATTCCGCGTTGAAGTACTTGATGACAAAGAACGATTCTAAGCCAAGACTTCTTCGCTGGGTTTTGCTCCTTCAAGAATTCAACATTGAAATTCGTGACAAGAAGGGAGCCGAAAACCTGGCCGCGGATCATCTGAGTCGACTTGAGGATCCATATTAGGGGGATCATCCGAACAAAGAGATCAATGACTCTTTCCCCCTGGAGACTCTAATGTCCATAAATCTCAATCTTGATGGCACCCCGTGGTTTGCGGACATTGCAAACTACTTAGCGGGTGGTATTCTCATCCAAGGGTTAACATCCCAACAAAAGAAGAAGTTCTTGAATGATGTTAAGACTTACTTTTGGGATGACCCTTATCTATTCAAACAGTGTGCTGATCTGATTATTCGTCGTTGTGTTGACGGACCGGCAGCTTTTGACATTCTTCAAGCTTGCCACGAAGGACCCACCGGTGGTCACTTTGGTCCCAACTACACCGCTAAGAAAGTGTTTGATTCTGGATTCTACTGGCCCACCATTTATCGTGACGCTCACGAAATGGTTAAGCATTGTGATGCTTGCCAACGTCAAGGCAAGATCACACATAAGGATGAGATGCCTCAAAATTTCATACAGGAATGTGAAATATTTTACGTATGGGGCATCGACTTTATGGGGCCATTTCCATCATCCAAAGGGAACAAGTACATCCTCGTCGCTGTCGACTACGTCTCTAAATGGGTTGAAGCTAAGGCTCTTCCTACGAATGATGCGAGGGTGGTTGTGAACTTTTTGAAGCAGCTTTTCGCTCGATTTGGCGTTCCTCGTGCTA
This sequence comes from Glebionis coronaria, assembly GCA_025667525.1. Classification (NCBI taxonomy): domain Eukaryota; kingdom Viridiplantae; phylum Streptophyta; class Magnoliopsida; order Asterales; family Asteraceae; genus Glebionis; species Glebionis coronaria. The sequence continues at coordinate 433,821,808 of CM046874.1, forward strand.
TCATCAGTGACCGCGGGACTCATTTTTGCAACGATCAATTTGCAAGAGTCATGGCAAAGTATGGTGTCAATCACCGTCTTTCCACCGCCTATCATCCCCAAACTAATGGGCAAGCCGAAATTTCCAATCGTGGCTTGAAGAGAATTTTGGAGCGAACTGTGGGAGAGCATCGCGCCGCGTGGGCCGATAAGTTAGATGATGCTCTGTGGGCTTTCCGTACAGCTTACAAGACCCCGATCGGTTGTACACCTTATCGTCTTGTGTACGGGAAAGCCTGCCACCTACCCATCGAGCTGGAACATAAGGCACACTGGGCCTTGAAGTGGGCTAACTTCGACATCATCAAAGCCGGTGATCATCGCAAGGTTCAACTCAACGAGCTAAATGAACTGAGGAATGAAGCTTATGAGAACTCGCTGATCTACAAGGAGAAGACGAAGATGATCCACGATGCTAAAATCAAGAACCGAGAGTTCCACGTTGGTGATCAAGTCTTACTCTTTAACTCTCGGTTGAAGATCTTCTCTGGCAAGTTGAAGAGCCGCTGGACTGGTCCATTCACCGTCGCCAAAGTATTTCCATATGGGACCATTGAGCTTTCTCAGCCGAATGGGCCCAATTTCAAGGTGAATGGCCAGCGTTTGAAGCTGTACTTTGGTGAGGACATCTCTCAGGAGATGATTCCATCCCTCACCACGTTCCCCATGAACTAAAATTGGGTCGAGTCAGGCTCATGACTCGGTGAACAAAAACAAGCGCTTCTCGGGAGGCAACCCGTGTTCTATCCTTTACTGCTTTCCTAATAAGTGTAGGGGGAGCCCCGCATATGTTTGTTGTCTTGTTTCTTGTGATGTGCAGGGATTAAAGCTTCAGAGAGCATCTTGATGACTTTTGACGAACCGTGATACCGTGTTTCCATCTTCCCGGTTCTATCCTAAACTCTTGTGATTCAATATTTCATATTCTATATGTTCACATTGAATTCACTTTAGTTGTCCTTTCCTTAGCAAGATTTAAACAAACTGCACAATGTCCTAAGTGTAGGGGAGTTTACTCCCACATGTTTAAACATTGAGGACAATGTTTATCTCAAGTGTAGGGGGGACTTCTATCGAAGTAAGTGGTCTTTTCCATGAATTTGCCCTCATTTTAACCGGAAAATTTGATTTTTCGACATTTTTCAAAATTTTTAATCTATTTTGGCCTAGTTGTATAGTTGTATTTGCCCTTGTTATGTTTCCTTTGCTAGAATAAAATTTTCAATAAAGTGGTTTTAGATTTTTCTTAGTCGTGAACATTTTGACTCAACCCGAGTTCACTTGCCTAAGTTTACTCTAGCTAGTATCCTTAACGTGTTTAAGTCAAGTTTTGCTAGGCTTTTATATAAGGAGCTATAAAACGCGAAAGTCTTAACTCCCACGGGTTAAGAACAAGAACTTTTCGCAAGTTCCTATAATTGATCCTAGAGAGTCGTTTATCAAGGGAACTTTAAAATGCGATTTCTAAACTTGAAAGAGTCTAAGAATTTGCAAGATCCTATAGGCGACTCGAAAACCCAAAACTTTGATTTAATAGGCTAAGCATCCACGAGTCTCATTCCTTGAGATTTTAAACTGTGGAGAACGAGAGATGATAGAGCCAATTATAAGTCCGGTATTCTTTCGTGAATTTATGTGAGTTAATTATGAGCCTATTCTCCCTCCGCTTGCTAATAATTTATCTGCTAATAAATAAGGTTGTACGATTTAAAAGGTTACTTAGCTTCTAGGCCCAGATCGTTTAAAAGTTGCTCGGTAATGACGAGAGTTCATAGCCAAGGCATAACTTATGAAGCGGGGCGCGAAGATTGGCGAGTCCGAAAAGGCCCTAACAAGGCATGAGGACTACATTTTGTTGCTAAAGATCCAAAAGTGATATGAAGAATCATTTATCAAAAATCAATATGAAGGATCGAGACACACGACGAAAAGCAAGAACTCCCTAAAAGTCATGGAGAAGTCTATCCGAAAAGACCCTAACAAGGTATGAGGATAAATAGATCCAAGTCCTAAAAGGAGGCGGATCGTTGTATATCAAAGTCCAAAATAAAGATTGGAGAAAAATGAAGAAGTCGTGGTCCAAAGATGAAGAATCTCTCAAAAACTTCAAGTGAAGAAATTCCTATTATAAAGAGAAGACCATAATTTCAAGAACGTCTCTCGAAGATTCGAAGTATGAAGTCGCTGCCAAATATCGGCCCGAGAAAGGTCTCAAATCGCGAACCAAGTTATGCCAAGATATGAACTTTCTGATATCCCGAGAAGCAGTTTTAAAAGATTTGGTCCTTTAGCTAACTATTGACTAAATCGTTCACCTTATTTTCGGACTAAATAACTATCGAAATAAGTCAAACAATGCATCCTCGTGATCATTCAAGACAAAAATAAAATATAAGAGATACACCTAGGAATAAGGGAGTCTAAGTGAATAATTGGCCCACATGAGTTCGTGATAGTTTGCTAACTTATAATAACAATGATCTCGTTTTTAAGCTTGGTATGGGGAACGTGAAACTTGAGAATGATAAACGTTCATGGCCGCCAAAACCCAATGTAAGTTTTTAATATCTTTACTTATTTCTATCTTTTATGTTTAGTATTTAATAAAGGCCAAGGTGGGTTATTTATGATGGAAAATGTAAACCGTGCTTAAAAATTAATGCATTGCATGAGGGCATTGCAATGGTCAAGTGTAGGGGATTTAATAAGTGTGAAAACACTTATCCCTTTACCACTTATTTCCAATAATAACAAGACCAAAACGTGTGATTTATGTCGTAAAAGTCGGAATTATGCGTGGTTTGTGTTTTTATTGTGTTTTAGGACCTAAATGTGAAAAAGGAAGAAAACACGGGCTTTCACGGGCTTTTACTGAAGAAAACGGGAAAAAGACGAAGTCAAAAGATCAAGAGTGCAAAAAGAACGGAAGTCCAAGGCCTATTCTGAAGATTTATCGAAGAAAAAGTCAAGAGACGGAAGTTTAACGAAGTCGAAGAACTTAAGTCTAATAGGAGAAGAAAATTAAAGAGACAAGTTCAAATCCCGAGACGACAAAGACGAAGAATTAAAGTCGAGTCGAGAAAACGTGAAGAAAGCAAGAGAGAAGATGCAACACATGCACTCCTTCCCTATAAATACCCTCCTAATAGTCATTAGGAGGGTGGTTAGAGTTTTTAGTTAATTTGTCACTTTTTAGTTTTTAGAGAGAGAAAGTCTTAAACTTTCTCTCACTAGTTCATCTTTTACTTTTAATCTTTCAAGATTAACTCTTTGTATTGCTTATTTTTATTAATCAAGTTCTATTTTAAGCTTTTATCTCTTAATCTCATTCTACTTTTCTTTGATTTAAGATTGATTTTGGTGTGATTATCATGTGATCCGTGTTGTTCTAATTGATTTCATGCTAAAAAGTTAATCTTTTGATCATTTTATAAGTTTTCATTTGATTAAGCTTTAAGACTTTTGTGCTTATTGGCTTATTTTTATGATTATCTTATTTTTCTTATTGAAAAGTTTTATTAAAAAGTTTATGTTTTTATGGTTTGATCTAAAAAGTTGCTTGATTTCGAGTTAGATAAGTTGATTAAAGTGCTTATTTGATTCGGTTACATATTTGGATTGATAAGTTTTGGTATTAGCTTATTACTTAGCTTATTACCTTGCTTTTCCCCATTTCCATAGATTTCGGAAAGGGTTTAAACTCCCTTTCCGATTGGCTATTCCGACCGGTGTATCACCATAACCAATTTCCTTGATTCTAGGAGAGGGTGTTACTCCCTCACTCCGACGGCACCCATCTCCCACTTTCCGATCAACCCAATCGGATTAGGGTTTATCCTTTCCGATTGGTGCATATTCCGACAGGGACCCATCTTCCACTTTCCGACGATATCACTTCTCCGTATTCCGATTGGAGAGATTTTGAACATTCCGATTGTTAGTTCTTTCCATAATTCCGACCATTGTCAAGATTAAGATTCCGATTGGTAGATTGGTCAAGTATTCCGATTGCAGCCTTTACATATTCCGATCCGCCAATTGTCCTATATTCCGATTGAGACTTCAAGCATTATTCCGATTGTGGTTTCCCCGTATTCCGATTGGTACCCACTTTCCCACTATTCCGATTGAGTTGCTCCGTCCACATTCCGACCATCCGATCGGAAAACATTCCGATCGGGGACCTTTTTGGGTTGTTTTGGTTTCTTTCGATATAACTTTCTTATAGTACCTTTATTTTTCTGAAAATTTTCCAAGTGTTAGTTTTATTTAGTGAGTTTTTATTTTTCCATTGTCACCTTGAAGTTTCATGCATTTATTTTTACTCGTTATTCAAATTAACCTTTTAACCTTCCTTTTACTCAACGACACTTTAATTACTTGCAATTAGTTTAAAACAAATCAACCAAATCTTTGATTCACCAAAAGACGATTGAGTCGCACTTTAGACCGGTTTTCAATTCGAAAAGATTCGGAACTATAACGAACTTGAACTTTGATACTTTGGTTGTAAAATCCCTAGTATTAGCACCGGTCTTTGTTACCCCTAATTGGGAGCTACCTTTTGAGTTGATGTGTGATGCTAGCGACTTTGCTATTGGAGCGGTTTTGGGCCAAAGAGTGAACAAACACTTCCAACCAATCCATTATCCTAGCAAGACAATGACGGGGGCTCAATTGCATTATACCACTACCGAAAAAGAGCTTTTAGCTGTAGTGTATGCTTTTGAAAAATTCCGCCCCTATCTTGTCCTTTCCACTACCATCGTGTACACGGACCATTCTGCGTTGAAGTACTTGTTAACTAAACGAGATTCTAAACCATGACTTCTTCGCTGGGTTTTGCTACTTCAAGAATATAAAATCGAAATTCGTGATAAGAAGGGATCCAAAAACCTAGCCGCGGATCATCTTAGTTGACTTGAGGATCCTTATCAAGGGGATCATCCGAAGAAAGAGATCAATGACTCTTTTCCCCTTGAGACCTTATTGTCTATCAATCCAAATCTCGATGACACCCCGTGGTTTGTGGACATTGCAAACTACTTAGCGGGTGGAATTCTCAAGGAAGGGTTAACGTCCCAACAAAAGAAAAAGTTCTTTAAAGACATTGAACATTATTTCTGGGACGACCCTTACCTCTTCAAACAATGTGCGGATCTTGTCATTCGTTGATGTGTTGATGGGCCGGCAGCGGTACAAATCCTTGACTCCTACCATAAAGGACCCACCGTTGGTCACTTTGGTCCCAATTACACCGCAAAGAAAGTATTGGACTCTGGATTTTATTGGCCCACCATTTATCGTGACGCTCACGACATGGTTAAACATTGTGATGCTTGCCAAAGACAAGGCAAGATCACACATAAAGATGAGATGCCTCAAAATTTCATACAAGAATGTGAAATCTTTGATGTATGGGGCATCGACTTTATGGGCCATTTCCATCATCTAAAGGGAACAAGTACATCCTCGTAGCTGTTTACTACGTTTCTAAATGGGTTGAAGTTAAGGCTCTCCCTACGAACGATGCGAGGGTGGTTGTGAACTTTTTGAAGCAACTTTTTGCTCGATTCGGTGTTCCTCGTGCTATTATTAGTGACCGCGGGACTCATTTTTGCAATGATCAATTCGCAAGAGTCATGGCTAAGTCTGGTGTCAATCACCGTCTTTCCACCGCCTATCATCCCCAAACCAATGGTCAAGCCGAGATTTCCAACCGCGGATTGAAGCGAATTCTGGAACGTACTGTGGGAGAGCATCGTGCCGCGTGGGCCGATAAGTTAGATGATGCTTTGTGTGCTTTCCGTACCGCTTATAAGACCCCGATTGGTTGTACACCTTATCGTCTTTTGTACGGGAAAGCATGCCACCTCCCTATCGAGCTAGAACATAAGGCATACTGGGCCTTGAAGTGGGCTAACTTCGACATCAACAAAGTCAGTGATCTTCGCAAGATTCAACTCAACGAGCTTAATGAATTGAGGAATGAAGCTTACGAGAACTCACTGATCTACAAAGAAAAGACCAAGATCATCCATGATACTAGAATTAAGAACCGAGAGTTCCATGTTGGTGATCAAGTTTTACTCTTTAACTCTCGGTTGAAGATCTTCTCGGGCAAGTTGAAGAGCCGCTGGTCTGGTCCATTCACTGTCGCCAAAGTCTTTCCCTATGGCACCATTGAGCTTTCTTAGCCAAATGGGCCTAATTTTAAGGTGAATGGCCAGCTTTTGAAGTTGTACTTTTATGAGGGCATCTCTCAAGAGATGATTCCATCCCTCACCACGTTTCCCATGAACTAGTTTTGGGACGAGTCAGGCTCGTGACTCGGTTAACAAAAACAAGCGCTCCTCGGGAGGCAACCCGAGTATCTATCCCTTTCTGTTTTATCTCCTAAGTGTAGGGGGAGCTATATAGGTTGCTTGTGTTTGTATGGTGATATGATTACAGGGATAAGTGCACTTTTGGAATCTTTGAAGAACCGTGCTCCCGTGTTATCCGCAATCTGGTTCAATATCTCAACTATCGTGATTCAATTTTCTTCATACTCACATTTGAAATTGATCACGTTAGTTGTCTCTTCCTTATCTTGATTTAACCAACGTGCACAATGTCATAAGTGTAGGGGAGACTTTTCCCACATGCTTAAACATTGAGGACAATATTTATATCAAGTGTAGGAGGGACTTCTATCGAAGTAAATGGTCTTTTCCATGAATTTGTCCTCATTTTAAACAGAAAATTTGATTTTTCGACATTTTTCAAAATTTTTAATATATTTTGGCCTAGTTGTATAGTTGTATTTTCCTTTGTTATGGTTATTTTCTTTCCTTGCTAGAATAAATTTTCAATAAAGTGGTTTTAAATTTTTCATGGTCGTGAATATTTTGACTCAACCCGAGTTTACTTATCTAAGTTTACTCTAGCTAGTATCCTTAACGTGTTTAAGTCGAGTTTTGCTAGGCTTTTATATAGGGAACTTTAAAACGCGAAGGTCTTAACTCTCACGGGTTAAGAACAAGAACTTTTCGCAAGTTCCTATAATTGATCCTAGAGAGTCGTTTATCAAGGGGACTTTAAAATGCGAATTCTAAACTTGAAAAAGTCTAAGAATTTGCAAGATCATATAGATGATTCGAAAACCCAAAACTTTGATTTGATTGGATAAGCATCCACGAGTCTCATTCCTTGAGATTTTAAACTGTGGAGGATGAGAGATGATATAGTCAATTATAAGTTTGGTATTCTTTCGTGAATTTATGTGAGTTGATTATAAGCCTATTCTCCCATCGCTTGCTAATAAATTTATCTGCAATAAATAAGGTTGTACGATTTGAAAAGTTACTTAGCTTCTAGCCCAAGATCGTTTAAAAGTTGCTCGGTATTAATTAGTGTTCATAGCCAAGGCATAACTTATAGAAGCGGGATGCGAAGATTGGCGAGTCCGAAAAGGCCCTAACAAGGCATGAGGGCTATATTTTGTTGCTAAAGATCCAAAAAGTGATGTGAAGAATCATTTATCAAAGATCAATATGAAGGATCGAGACACACGACGAAAAGCAAATACTCCCCTAAAGATCATGGAGAAGTCTATCCAAAAAGACCCTAGCAAGGTATGAGGATAAATAGATCCAAGTCCTAAAAGGAGACGGATCGTTGTATATCAAAGTCCAAAATAAAGATTGGAGAAAAATGAAGAAGTCGTGGTCCAAATATGAAGAATCTCTCAAAACTTCAAGTGAAGAAATTCCTATTATAAAGAGAAGACCATAATTTCAAGAACGTCTCTCAAAGATTTGAAGTATGAAGTCGCTTCCAAATATCGGTCCGAGAAAGGTCTCAAATCGTGAAGCGAGTTATGCCAAGATATGAACTTTATGATGTCCCGAGAAGCGGTTTTAAAAGATTTTGTCCTTTAGCTAACTATTGATTAAATCGTCCCACTTTATTTTCAGCCTAAATAACTATCAAAATAAGTCAAACGATGCATCCTTGTGATCATTTAAGACAATATTAAAATATAAGAGATACACCTAGGAATAAGGGAGTCTATGTGAATAATTGGGCCACATGAGTTCGTGTTAGTTTGCTAACTTATAATAACAATGATCTCGTTTTTAAGCTTGGTATGGGGAATGTGAAACTTGAGAGTGATGAACATTCATGACAACCTAAAACCCCAATGTAAGTCTTAGAATTCTTTACTTGTTTTGTTCTTTTGGTTTCCTTAGTGTTTAGAATTTAATAAAGTCCAAGGTGGGTTATTTATGATGAGAAATGTAAACCGTGCTTTAAAATTAATGCATTGCATGAGGGCATTGCAATGGTTAAGTGTAGGGGATTTGATAGGTGTGAAAACACCCATCCTTTTACCACTTATTTCTTGCTAAAACGATACTAAAACGCGTATTTAATATCATTTGTTTGGAATTATGCGTGGTTTGTATGTTTATTGTGTTTTCAGAGCCAACCGGATAAATATTGAAGAAAACATGGAATTGCACGGGTTTTATCGAAGAAAAAGACGAAAAGACAAAGTCTATAGTCCAAGAGATGCAAAAGATTTGAAGTCAATGGGCCTATTTGAATATTTATCGAAGAAAAGGAGCAAAGATGAAAGATTTATATATGTCGAAGAACTCAAGTCTATTAAATGAAGAAATTAAAAGACGAGTTGAATTTATTCATCGATAAATCCCGAATCAGAATCGAAAACGTCAACTTTACTGAAAAGACGAGAAGACAAAAAGGAAGGAGAAAAGCCCACTCACCAACCCATTCACAAGGCCTATAAATAGAAGACAACCTCACATTTTTGGAGCTAGTTTTTATTTTTCCAGTTTTTTCTTTCTTTCTTGGTTCATAGCTAACCAACACCAATTGGGTGTTTGGTTTTTTATTAATCTTTGAATCCATCCATGATTTTGTAAGTTTAATCTTTACGTTTGTTTGTTTGAATTCTAGTCTTTTAATACAAGTTTTCCTTTAATCTTGTTCTTCCTTTTCTTATTGATTCTAAGTTTTAAAGTGGTGATTTGGTTGATTTTGATCTCTAAAAACAAGTGGGTTTTGTGTTTTTGTTGATTTTGTTTAAAGTTTATCATTAGTAGATGATTGGTTATTACCTTGTTTTAATCTTTGGATAAAACTTGGTAGATTTTGGATAAAATTCGTTCTGTAGTTTTTCCCTTGTTCTTCCCACTTTTCTGTTTCCAGATTCCGAACGAGCTAAGTTTTCTGAACCAAGGGTTTTGTTAATTTATTCCGCATGAGCATTTAGTTTAAGTTATTCCGAGTCAAGCTAACATTCCGAGCCAGTTATTTTATTCCGCATAAAGCAATATTCCGAACGAACAGATTTATTCCGCATGAGTCAGTCATTACGAACCAACAGTTTAGCCAAATATTCCGAATGAAGACATTCCGAATGAAGACATTCCGAACCAAGCATTCCGAACCAAGCATTCTTTCCGGATGAAGCTATTATTCCGAACCAGTTATTTTTCCGAGTAAAGCCTTTATTCCGAATCAGATTATTCCGCATCAATTTTATTCCGGATCAAAGGTTTTTTCGAATGAGTACAATATTCCAAATAAGCTGTTTTCCGCATGAATGATTTATTCCGAACGAAGCAAAATATTCCGAATCAGCATACTTATTCCGCATGAAAGGATATTCCGAGTCAAGGTTCGATTATTCCGCATGAGCGTTATTCCGGATGAACAACATTTATTCCGGATGAATTCCTTTTTCCGAATGAATAATTTTCAGTTTTTCTTATTTTCTGAATGAAGTTTTTCAAATTAAGTTTTTTAAATTACGCTTTCATTTATTGTTTAAATTTTAATTTCCACTTTATTTTCAAATTGTTTTTAATTAGTTGAGTTAATTTTAGTTAATTGTTTTTAGCTAACTTTTACCACTTGCTCATTTAATTTTAGTAGAATAGAAAACCAACCCTTTTTACTTTCCTCCAAGAACAATTGAGTCGAACTTTTAATCGGTAATCAATTCGAAAAGATCGGATTCTACGAACATTCATACGAGCTTAAAAACCTTGTATTAGTTCCCTTATTCCTAGGTGTATCTCTTATATTTTATTATTGTCTTGAATGATCACGAGGATGCATTGTTGACTTATTTCGATAATTTAATAGGGCTGAAAATAAAGTAGGACGATTTATTCAATAGTTAGCTAAAGGACAAAATCTTTTAAAACTGCTTCTCGGGACCTCATAAAGTTCATATCTTGGCATAACTTGCTTCACGATTTGAGACCTTTCTCAGACCGATATTTGGCAGCGACTTCATACTTCAAATCTTGAGAGACGTTCTTGAAATAATGGTCTTCTCTTCATAATAGGAATTTCTTCACTTGAAGTTTTTGAGAGATTCTTCATACTTGGACCATGACTTCTTCATTTTTCTCCAATCTTTATTTTGGATTTTGATATACAACGATCCGCCTACTTTTAGGACTTGGATCTATTTATCCTTGTAACACCCCCAAATTTTCATAATTCAATACAGCGGAAGAGTCGTTGGTGTTACGGGTAAGCACATTACTCACATCATAGACAACGCTTAAAAATCGCGTCGTATAATAATAAAGCATTTTCCATTCATGAATATCAAATTTACATAGGTCCCAAGTCATAGTATTTCATACAATGTTTACAAAACATTTGAATGGAAATTTGTTATTTAAGTGCGGGCCATAAATTCTTGTCATCTTCCCGAGAATTACCTTCAAGTACTTGATATAAAACATGTTAAAAGAAAAGGTCAGCGAAATAGCCGAGTGAATTCATAGAGTTTAATGAAATCCATTAATATATCATCGGTATAAAATTATTACCGAAAATCATTTTGTACAATCCTTTGTGTAGGCCATAAAATAAGCCAAAAACATTTTATACAAATCTTTGTCAAAATCATAATATAGGCTTTTGCCTTCAAAACCATTATACGAACCAATGTCGTAAAAACATCATACAATACGTTTTATAATGTTGTATAGAGTTAAATAAAAACCGTTATATGAATATGGTTATGTAAAACCAAAACACGAACATAATATCAATAATAAGACCCCGTATTGCTAGTCAGGCAATAAATCGTAATTCAATGCGTATAGCAGTATTTTCGTTATTTGGATTATTATAAGCCGCATGACATTGTTACCTTACTACAACAAACAACGGGTAGCTAACCCGAAACTCAATTTTCCCATCTAAATTAGCGAGTCGTCACAAAAATCACGCTATGGAAATATTCTCATACATAAATTCGCTTACCAATCAATGTGGCACGACGGGGATCAACCGTTAAGGTGCGAACTGGGGTGATCGTCCCCAAATAGTACTATTATATACATAAGCGTCTACCAAATCCTGGTAGTTCACAATTCATGCTAATGGGACTTTTAGTGACATAACCTAACTTTAATAATCCATTTCATTTCATTTATCGGGTCATATAATCATTCATTGGGTCATACAATCATTTGGGTCCAAATCAATAAACAAACAATCGGGACAAATGGTGTCCTATTTTATCAAAACTAACATGTTATCTCCCTCGCGGGTTTATAAAACATTTCATAAAAACATTTAAAAGAGTGCGAGGCTATGAACTCACGTTGGTTGGGAAAGGCGGTTATCGGCGATCTGGATGTACGGTATGTGCTTCAATCACGGAAACCTAGACAAATAATACTCGTCTTAGACTCTTGTCCAATGACTTTATAAAAATAATGGCTATGTATATATATGATGATTTTATAAATATGATGATGATCAAGTGTGATTGTACATCTTTATTTACTCATTATAGTGTCATGTGTTGGTAAATTTTGATACTAGTTTCACTAGTTTAACTTCTTTACTTGTCAAGGCCCAATAAGCCCATTTAGGCCCATTACCTTATATTAGTCCATCATATACTTCTAACATCAGTCCTATGCTTACATGTTGGGCGCAAGTGGGTTAAGCCCAATAAGCAAGTTTGTTAGTGTTTAGCCAAATTAGTTGGATTAATAGTCCAATAAGGCTAATTTGGCCCGTTAATGTGCGTATGTTATAAAGCTCGGGTTATATCGGTTTTTACTTGTAATATGTACTTATATATCAGTAGATGAGTTATAAAAATTTTACATTTGACGGGTCCGACCGTCTAAGTTTTAATTGACGAAAACGTTAATTTATCGGTTTTAGCCGAAAAGACGTAAAACTTACGTATATAGTTTTATAACTTATAAAACTTATCAAAATTTCATTTTTATAAATTGTCGCATTTATTTATTAATGTACATACTTATTTATATGTAATATATAAGTTAGTGGGTTTTAAGTTTACATTTTATACTATATTTACTTGATAATACTATTATACTTTAATTACACAAATTTGATTTTTAGTTTCACCTTCACCATTTTTATCATATCTTGAGTTCTACAAGGAGATAGAAGCTCATTTTTGGAAGACATAAACTTCATATTATGTGCTATAATTAACGTAGTTTTAGCTACTGCTCAATCCAAGTCTAAGTGTCCCTAAAAGTCCTCACAAAACAGACTATTCAGATTGGTACATCGATTTTGTTTTGACCATATCTCACTCATTATAATGATTCCATTGCATGGACAACTCTCACATGTGTACAAGACTTAATACTTACTGTATATTGATTCAACTATACCATTTATCAGTTTAACATAAATTTCTTTACTGTTTTCATACAGCCAACTATTTTAAGCATGATTTAACCATTTTTACATATAGTTTTCAATCTTTTTATCCAAGTTTATCAACACATGATCCCCACACAATATTTTTATCATCATTCATCATCATATACAAATACATAAATAAAGAAAATACAAGATCACATATTAAAAATAACAAAAGGATAGGAAGAACAATCTCTATACTACCAAGATTGTGTAGGTTATGATCAAGGCTTGGATTTTGATGGCAAAACATGTGATAAACCAATATAACCTTCAAGTACGCCAATCTTTATAAACTCCTTGTGGGAAATCAGCCCTATGACACCAAGAAATTTTTTCTTTGGATGTTAGAATCACCTCCAATCTTCAAGTCTTCAAAGGTTCTTCATCATATGTGTAGATAACACAAGATTCATGGTTAAAATTGATCAAAATGGGGTGTTTGTTCTTGATTTTGGAAGGCAAGGAAGAGAGGTTGAGAGGATTTTTGGGGTGGTTTGCATGTGTTGAATGAGTAAATGGTTTGGGGAAAAATGGTTTTGTGGTTAGCTTGTTTAGCTAACTTGTTTAAGCTAGACAAGTGTTAACTTGTAAGTTACAAGTTTGACACCTCATGGGGTGTGGTGTCCCTTGTTTAGCCGTCCCATGTGTGGGGTGAGGCAAGTGTATACTTGTATTATCCCACTAATTTACGGGTACTCCTCGATTCTAGTTTCCTCGATTTGCGTGCCCTCGGGTCGTTTTATGAAAAACATTTTTATAAATTATGAATCAACGGCACAAAACGAATCTAATAAAAATTGTCTCATCAAAAACAGAGTTCAAAAACGTAAATACGTAATCCTAAGGTTTCTGGTTTAGTCGTAAAGGACGTTAAATTATTCAAGTAAGTCCTAATCTCTTCTCGTAAATTTGTGAGTTTATGAACCAACACAAATTTAAATCCCACAATAATATTCACGGATAAATTCATTTCCTGAAAAGTCGGACTGTCACCAAAAACGGTGTATGTAAACGTAAGCACGTAATGTAGAGTCCTCCGGTTTAGACGTAGTCGATGCTACTTCAAGACGTAAACCCAAATTTCTTCCCATAAATGAGTGAGTTCATAATTTAATATTAAAATAATGTTTTTAAATAATACTTTAGAATAAAATATCAACCATAAATTGACGGATTGTCACAACATTTACCCCTAAACAGGATCTTTTTCCTCAAAGATCAATTTATCTTACTACTCGCTTCTTATAGAGTTAGAGCCATGTGGATATTTCCTCCACATTCGTTCTTTTCTATCAATTTCAATTCATTACAATACGCGAGTTTCATCAAACATAACTACGGGAATACGATCAGGCTTAATGTTGACTTACTTTCTCTATCCATGATGTTCACGGGTTTTTGATGAATGCAACTTTTCACCGATCTAAACTTCATCAAGAAGTAATCAGATTTTCACTTGATAGACATTTCATCCAGTTCGATATACGAAACATAATTCACGCAGCCCTTGAAGTCCTAAGGTAGATCCAACTTATATGCCTCTCAAACAAACTTTTTACATCATTTCAATAGTCCCATACAACGGTGAGTTATTTCCCATGATCTTTTAGATCATCCATTCGATTTTCCATGGTGAAATTTTTTGGCATAACCTCGCTACCCATCCTGCACTTCGAGATCTACATTTCATATTCACATAACCTCCTGCCCACTATCGGCAATCAATAATCGAATCCTAATTTCAACAATCATTGCAGGTCTCGCGGGTCGGGTATTTTGTAAGGTTAGGTTTGTCATCATAAGTAACCTTAAACATAAAAGACATGTCCCACTCACAATAGGTGTATGTCGGATGTCTTCATCCCAACTCCTATTTACAGATGCTCTCATATATAGATCCTAACAAGATTCGATATCGACCCTAATACGATAATTATCAATCATAATCTCTCCAAAGGAAAACAATTATACGGTTTATTACCAAAGATCAATCATTCAAGCATAAAACGATACTTCTAGTGTTTTGTATCATTACTTTACCTCGTCCCTTCGATTGGGGTGGTAAACAGTACTCTAATAAAGGTTCGTTCCCAATAACTTCTGAGCAAATCTCTAGAAATTTGATGCGAAGCGAGGATCTTGATAGAGATGATCGATACAGGCAAACCATGCTTACATAACTCCTTTAAATACAAAAGAGTCATTTTCTTCATCGAGAATCTATCATTAACAGGAATGTTATTAGCAGATTTGGTCAGTCTGTCGACGATGACCCAAATCGAATCAAATTCAGATGATGACCTTTGCAATAGTTAAATGTTTACTAATGTATAAGGCGATGTCTGCCTTCATAATTTGCCATCAGTACAACTTCTTCAGGTATAGATACATTTAATCAGCAATGGCATGAATAGAATACTTAAACTTATGAGATTCCAACATGACTAAATCTCGAAATCCTCCATATTTAGGCAACCACAAGAGGCCTTTTATAAATTTAACGCCATCGGCTTCTCAATTATAATGGTTCACATTAGCTGCGAACCCCTTTTTAGTATCTATATTATCCTTCTTACAAGCATCAGTTATTTTTAAATTGTTTGGCAACTTAATTTGCACAGACATTATTAAGGAACACATCCTAATTGATTCTTTATCCTTTCTACATAATGTGTCAGTATCTACATTCACCTTTCCTGATGAAGTAATTATCATGACCACAATTCACTCAGAAATTCTCTTTCTTCATATTTTTCTAAGTTTTAGTTTCGTCTCAACTATCATTTTTATCAGTTTTGCTCAATCCGACGTCTAAAGCGTCGATGATTATTGCAAAATAATAAATATTAAATTTTATGAAGCGTAAACGTAAAAAGTTTTTAAATTTCTCAGTTCGTCGAATTATATAAAAATGTTCAAAATAAATTTGAATTTAGTTAACACGGTTTTTGTTGATTTATCGAAAATAATTAATAAGATTCGTAAATATTTGAAAAATCTTTGTTTATACTTTGGTCAAAAATTTTCTTAGTTGAAAAGAAAAAATCGTCGTTTCAAATTTCAAGTCATGGTTCAAATGGTTTCCTCAATCCCTCTTAGGTTGTCTTGAGGTATACACAAACATTTACCCCCTAAACAGGAGTTTAGTTAAATGATTTGGGTATAAGGGAATGATTTCTTAAAATTTCCTTTGATAAAATATCTGTCAAAACATTTTTGCACTTTCTTTTTGGTATAACCTAAAGCCTTAATGGATCTAATCTTTGAAGAGTCAATATAGATTCCATTATCTATTAATCACACGGTCAAATAAAGGATTAAGCCTTAAATCACATGTTAAATACTCAAGGTACAAGTTTTCATTGCTCGGCCAATTCAGGGCAGTCTACAAATAATTATTAACTCCTTCCTATTCTTATAAAAAAAAGAAATGGTCCATAATGATCACAAGCATGAATTTATCAAATTACAGCCTACGCATGCGATTTACCAAATTTATGGATGCTACATGTGCATTGGATAATCCAAACAACATAATCATGAAACTCATAATGTTCATTACAAGTTCTGGATGTAGTGGTTGGAATAGATAATCTTCTTCGCGGACGCGAAGTTGATGGTAACCATGTCGTGGATCAAATCTTTAAACATACGCTAGAACCTAGTAAATGATCGAACTAATCTATCATCTTGGGTAATGGATATAGATTTCGATCGTCAATTTACTTAGTTCACGGAAATCAATAAATATAAGGAATGAGAACACGATAGCTCTTCATAATGACGAGCTTGGTAGAATAAAAGCTTTCTCCGACAACTCTCTCAGTTGTACGGTAACACTTTCGATTCAGATGGTGCTGAAGTATAGTGCACACGCCACAGGTGCAGCACCGGGAATATAATCAATACCAAATTTAAGTTGCCTTAATGGCGAAAGTCTAGGTAATTAACCAACAAATACCTACTAAAGTTTCAGATAACATAAGCATCTTTTAATAAATCCACCTTAGTTTCCTTCTAGATTACAAGATCTATGACTAGTTCATAACCATTCATGGTAAAATTTCAAGTCTAAAAGCAGGATATGGTCATCCGTCAGGAATTATTTAGATCACTTTTGATAACCAGAATCTTATCTTTTTAGGGGAATTCTACTCGAGTTCCCATCAATTAAGACAATGTCGTCATGTCATAATCAATCAATCCATTCTACTGGCACTACCAACTTTCCAGTTTAATTACCGTTGATAAGATGTGAACTTCTCAAAAGACTAATAATAACTCATAACCCTTCACAAATTCAAGGATATATGGAGACATAACTAACATTAAAAGAGTAAGGTCAACGCATAATCTACGCGAAATAAAAATCAATTGAATTTACAAAGATGTTCTTTGTTATGAAAACAATTAAGTTTTCCAAGGTGTTTCATAAAAAACTTTATTTCGATAATAATTACTTATAAATATCACTTTGAATAATCCATATGGTGATGAAAATTCAATTTTTCGCAAGGGATACTGTTTTAACTTATAAAAACAATGAGTGATCTACAAAAGAGTGATGAAGAGTTGTTCACCAAGAACTAACTACAATATGATAGGAAATGAGCTTTAGCCAATTAATCATGAGGTTCATGACCTCGGTGGCACTCAAAAAGAATAATTCACAATGTGACCCAAAGCGAGATGAGTACTTGTTCAATGGTTGCATCACTAATTCGAACATTAGGATGAAGCAATAAAAGATAGATAACATCGATACATGTAGAATTTAGCAATCAAAGGTAGTCTTTTCATTAATCACAAACAAGTCAAAATTGTACCGTAACACATTATGTGTCACTATGTCACACAATTCCAATAACTCATCCTACCAACTGATGTCTCAGTTAAGTTAGGGATTTTAAAAGATACCACAATGAATACTAATCTAAAAGAGTCTTAAATACCTTTAATTTCAAGTAAGTTTCCTTTTAATTATTGTTAATGTTTACTTTTTCTTGTTAATCTCTTATCTTCCTTTCTTGTTAATCTTTAATCTTTATGCTTTATTGTTCATGTTCATGTTCTGGAGTTTTATTTGATTTAATTAAGTGGGTTTTGATTATTTTGATTATTATTGTTAGTGTTTTTGATTTGGTTTGATTGATATTCATTAGTTGATCATTTTTGGTTAGCCTTGTTTAATCTTTTGGTTTGATTTTATTGGATTAGATTAGATTCGTGTTCTTTTTGTTCTCCTTGTTCTTCGTTACTGTTCTTTTCCCAGGTTTATTCCGGATCAACAAATTATTCCGAACGAAGGGTTTGTGCAAGTTTATTCCAGATCAACTTATATTGCGGATAAAGGAGTTGTGTTGAGAAAGTTCCGAATAAAGCACTATTCAGGATAAGTGACATATTCCGAATCAGTGCAATATTCCGAGTCAGTGGATATTCCGAACCAACCAGTTATTCCGAATAAAGGGTCGTTCATTCAGAATATTAAATATTCCGGATCAAGGCTTTGTGAAGAAAACATTCCGAATCAAAGGTCTTCATTTGGAACAATTCGAACGAAAGCTTAATTCGGAACATTCCGGATCAGTGGAAGTTCCGAACCAAGGATATATTCCGGATCAGTAGTGTTTGTTCGAAATAATTTATTATTCCGAGTGAAGGAGTTTATTCATAACATTCCGAATCAAGACAGCATTCTGAGTCAAGGAAAACATTCCGAACCAAAGGAGTTCATTCAGAATATATTCCGGATCAAGATGATATTCCGAATAAAGAGTTTATTCCGGATAAAGTGACATATTCCGAATAAAGGATTTATTCCGGATGAAGCATTTTTCCAAGTAAAGAAGAATCATTCCGAACGAAGGTGACATTCCGGATGAGTGATTATTCTGAATGAAGGATTATTCCGAATGAGCTGTTTTCAGGTTATTTTAAGTTTTTGTTTTTAAGTTTTAAATTTTTATTTTCAAGCTTTACTTTTCCCGCTTTTTTCCTTAGTTGCACTTTAAATTTACTTGCCTTAGATTTATTTTAAGCCTTGCCTTAAGTTTTAGTTGCGCTTTAAGTTTGCCTTAGATAGTTTTAAGTTTGCGTTATTTACTTTAATTGCTATTTACTTTTTGTCACGCTTTTAAATTCCCGTCATTTATTTTAAATTAGAGTTAGATTTATTTTACCTGCTTTTACTTTAATAGTTTTTGCACCTTTTTAATTACTACAACGACACAACTATTTGTTTCACCAAAGACAGCTGAGTCACATAGTTAACCAGTTATCAATTCGAAGAGACTATGACGATAACTTTTTACATACAAAATCTCATGTATCAATGCGACAAGGCGGGGACTTGGGGATTGGTTCATAGGTGTATGGGCGCCTATGAAACCAGGGTGGTAGGTAAGGCTGAGAGCCTTGGATGGAATGAAGCGCTTAATCTTGAATGTTAGTTGTTAATGCATAATAGTAGCACCTTGTCCATATGTTTTAATGATTTATGGTTATTCACAGCTTAAAAACTTGCTTTGTGATAGAGTCTAAACCTATGACTCTTACCAACTTTATATTAACGTGTTTTAGTGTCTCTTTTAGGTGAGAATGTGGTTAAGCTAGAGAATAGAAGTGGCTAGATTTGGAGCCTTAGGAAATGCATTTTGAGGAACCCCCTTTCCTCTTAGTTTTTCATTTGTTATTTGAATAAGTGAAACTGTTAGACACCTATATGTTTGAATGTTTGTTATTTGTTTGTGTTTGGTAAGAGGTGGGACTTTTACCTACTTACATAGACTCCTGCATTTGTTTTGAGATATTGTCATGACATTGTGTCTCTATTTTTGACATTTCTATTGCATTTAGATTTCTCTGTAGAAACATCATTTGTTATGATGATATCACTCGCGCCCTGGTTTCCGCCATGGTGGTGTGTGACACCGAGGGGGAGAGTAGTTGGGGAGGTGGAAGCATTAGAACAAACTCTGACCAGTACTAACATCACCTTGAATTGCAGGGATACATGAAAGTGGGTACTTGATGATAGTGGCCCAAGTGACATTTCTAAAAAATCAATCATATAATATCTAGGCTCAAATCTTAAAGATTTCAACTAGTATTTTTTTTGGGTAAAAGGGTCACTCCCTGGTAAAATTTATTAGATCACAAAAAAGCCAATAAGTACAATGGAATGTGACTGAGTGTAACATTAACCTCAAGCTAATCGCTTGAACAGCCTAGGATGAATGACATGCCATTCATACTACCTAACCATTACAAAACTAAGAACACCAATAGGGAAGAACCACCTAATGGTGCATCTACAACGACAAAAACACATCATGAAACAATAAACAAAGTCGCCGGTAACTCCCAAAGACGAGCATACTTCTCACTCTCTATGGACTTCTTGAATTTGCACGATAGAAGCTTTAAACAAACATCTGAAATGCACTCAGCAAGTTGAATAGCTGTACGTTTACTCTTTTTAAAAAGACTCCAATTTCGTTCATGCCATATAAAGTAGGTCTGACGCAACAACCAATTTGGATATACTAACAGCCGTAGTCCTTCTTTTAGCAATAGGGTTGAGATGAGTAATCATACCATACACATCAAGAGGCATAGAAGCTAAACCAGTCCTTCATTTAAACTGATTTCACACGACCGCATTAAAAGGACACTAGAAAAAAAGGTGTTCATGTGAATCTTGTTGAACTTCACACAATGAACACACATTACCAATATACATCTACGCATCCCAATGAGACAGCCTATTATGCGTTTTCAACTTATGCTTGACAATCAACCATAAATTAAAGGCATGACGAGCGATATTTTGAGAAAACCAAACCGTATGAAACCACGGTACTTTAACATCCCTAGGTCGAATGGACGACCAAACTTGCTGGACTGAGAATTTCCTTGGCAAGTCATTGCCAACACGCCAAACTAACCTATCAAAATCAGAAGCAACAATCAGAGCAGTACAAGTATTCAAAATAGGATATTTTGATATCAACTCAGGTGGCCAGCTCCATGAGCCATTTAAGAGAACATCTTGCCCCTTTGAATTAAGAGAAAAACCAAAACGATGAATATCACGCATAAAAATATGTGAAGCAATTGGTCCAACCTCACACCATATATCGAACTAAAGGGATGTGTTTACCCCATTCCCAAGATTGCTCCAAATAAACTCACGAATAATTGGGCGCAACTCAAGCATCTTCAGCCACCCCCAAGACACATTACCACGGATAGGAACACTCCAAAACTTGCGGCCTTTCAATATATACTCGTGAATCCACTTGACCCACATAGATTCTTTTACAGAAAGCAACTTCCATATATTATTAACCATGATGGCTAAATTAAAATACTCAAGCCGACGAATACCTAAACCTACCTCATCTTTAGGAAGACAAGCAAATTCCCAAGCAACCTTAGACTTCCCTTTCTTTATAGGACCACGGAACCAAAGGAACCCACGCATAAGCTGTTCAATATCCCGTAAGACCCTAGAAGGAATAATAAAAACAGATGCCCAAAATACATGCACCGAACCAAGGACATACCTGATCAATTGAAGACGATCGACTATAGACAGCGACTTATTTTTCCAGTCTTGAACCCGATTCTAAACCTTTTCCACCAGCTCCTTACAATCGCGGATCATTAATCTAGACAAAATCAATGGAACACCTAGATATTTGATAGGAAAATGGCCCTCATCATAAGGTAAGACCATAAGAATACCACGCTTAACATTATTCAACACATTTCAAAATTACGTTATGATTTTTGGCAAGCTAGCGTTTAAACCCAAAGCATTTTTAAACTCATCCAAGGCATCCTTAATAACAATGGAAGATTGGACATCCCCATAAGAAAATAAAAAGAGATAGCCCACAAAACACAAATTAATTAGCTCCATCCTAGAACAATACTGATGATATGTGAAATCAGCCGACTCCGCAACCTTCCTATGAAGCATAAGGGTCAAGGATCTCCAAAACAAGCTTAAACAGATATGGAGATATGGGTCCCCTTGTCGAAGAACCCGCTTACCCTGTAAATACCCATAAAGCACCCCATTCACACATATGGAATATGAAGTTGTGGTAACACACTCCATGATCCAACTAATCATTCAATTATGGAAACTGAATCCTGAAGCAACAAGCCCAGAAAATTCCAATCGACCGTGCCATATACCTTTTGGATATCTACTTTAAAGGCACAATGAGGCGTTCCCCTATCCAAATGATACATATGCATAAGTTCTTGAGTCAACAAAATATTGTCAGTTATGCTCCTTCCTGGAATGAAGGCAGATTTATTAGGGCTCACAATAGAATGCAAACTGGGCTTGATACGGTTACCAATTATCTTACTAATACACTTGAATAACACATTACAACACGAGATAGTCCTGTAATCAGTGACCCGCGAAGGAAATCTAACTTTGGGAATCAATGCTATAATAGTGTGATTAATCTCTTTCAAGAGCTTACCATTCGTAAAGAACTCCCTAATAACATTAAAAATCTCCTTCCCAATAATATTCCAAGCATCCTTGAAAAAGGTTTTTGTGTAACCGTCTAAGCCAGGAGATTTATCCTCACCCATTGAGAACATTGTCTCTTTAACATCCTTATCATAAACATCACATACCATAGCGATAGCAGCATTGTCATCAATCACTGTCTTAAACAGATTATGCATATTAAACACCTGCACCTCTTGGCCTCACCAAGGAAAGCTTTATAATGGGATACAAACGCCTCCGATACCTGTTCGTTAGCACCTATAATACCAGCTTCAATAGTAACCACATTAATTCGACTCATACTAGCACGAATCTTAACCGCCTTATGAAAATAACTTGAGTTCGAGTCACCCTCTTTTAACCAATTGATCTTGGCTTTCTGTTTTAGGAAATTATCCTCCATAAGCACAACATTGTTAAACGTAACAACACAACGAGCCTCCTCATCGCGAAGCCTAGAATTGAACGGGTCCTTGTCAAACTCAGTTTGAATACGATCCAACTCTCCATGAAACGATGTCACGTTTGCATGCAAGTTACCTTGATCATACAAAAGCTTATAGAAACCACTAACACGCTAGTTCTACACTCCATAAACACTATCTTTTAAATGCTCGTACGAAGTGAGAACATTAAAGAACTTAAAGGGAGCAGGCCTAGGTTTAGCAACATTAGATATACAAAGAACAACAGGGGAGTGATCCGAGATACGGTATGGTTTAAAGATAGCATGGGCTCCCATAAATTAAGTAGTGAACTCTTGGTTAGCCAATATGCGATCCAGGTTTTTGAGAACACCATGACAACCTTTAGGCTTTTGACTCCAAGTGTATTGCAGCCCTGACTTTCGCACATCAAAAACTCCTTTATCATCAACACACTCCTTAAATTCCATCTTTGTAATATCGATCGTCGAACTACCCGAAGTTGAGTCATCCAAAAATATAGCAGCATTAAAATCACCCAAAAGGCACCACGAACGATTACGCACATAAAGCTTATGGTGATACAACCTACGCCAAAGAGGACGACGTTGAACGTATTTATTATGGGCATATATGAACGAACATAAAACCTCCTTTTTCTCATTTTTCATCCAACCCGCGTGTGGATAACTTGAACATCTTGAAAGATAACCATGACATCAACATCATTATGTTTCCAACCCAAATGATATGAGTACCTTTCCTACAAGAAGACCCATTCAACAACCAGTCGTAATATCGAAAGATTAGAGAACATAACTTATGAAGATTGGAATCCACAACATGAGATTCCAAAATACCAAAAACAGAAAGATTATTTTCAAAAATAACTTACCACGCTTCATTTTATTTAGGGGAGAAGTTAAAGCCCCTAATATTCCACGAGTAAATATTAATCATTGGAAACTGCTACAACGGGAGTGCTTGCCCCCTTCGCCTGGCCATCTTGAATATTACCTTTGCGATCATCGAAGGTTATTTCCTCGTCGACCTCACTATCACTCGCATTAAGCACCAGGTCTTGATTTGCATTCGTTTCCATATCAGCTTCATCATCCGGAATATCAAACGCACTAAAAGAGTTATTAATACTAACAATATGCTGAGTTACCTAAGGAACAATCTTCAACTTAGGTTTAGTAGTTTCGGGTTGACCTGTTCAGTCGCCTTAGATGTTTCACCATGAAATCGTCTAACCTGCAACTTAGGAGGAGGTTTAGTGAGTTTAATCTTACTAATATGCTGCTTGTGAGCTTGTTTTGCCTTAGATTTTTTCTTTTTCACTTCAACAAACCCATCAACATCAGTCGTCACAACCTGTTGTTCCACCTTTCGTTTAGGGCATTTCTCATCAACATGATCAAAATAGCACAATTAGAAAACCTAGGAGGCTTCCAATCATACTCAATATCAATAGTTGAAAATGGACTAATAGTTCTTTATCAGTCGATATTTCAATAAGAGCCCTCGCATAAGTGATACGTCCCCATGAACTAAGATACATATTGCTAGTGTATGAGTCTAACACAATTGGATTCCCAATTTGAGATGTAATCAAGATGAGACCAATCTAAGAATACACCACAATAGGGACGTGATGCATTTTAATTCACGTCAGGGCCATTGTGACCTCACCCTTCTATAAGTGTGTTGTGGGAGTCCATATATTCAACATTAATGGAACCAAACGAATCATCCAAGGGCGATTTTCTAGCACCCCCTCCATCCCTTCTTTCATCTCAAATTGAAATAAGAAAAACTCCTCGTGCAATTGCACACGTTTTATACCATATTTGGCCAATGCATGTGACATAGTTTTGAACCAAAGGAAAGGCCAATCGTTTACGAATGAAGTATCCATAAAGAGTATAAGTAAGTCGTTCCTAGATTACCTCTGCAGCCTCCTACGGCAGTGCTATAGCAGTCCCAGCAACAACCTTAACATTCTTAAGCATCAATATCTTAGCAACCTTCTTTGTGGATTTTGTGGAGTCCATATGATCGTTAGAGTCAATTGTTAAGAACCATTCTATCTAGGATAATCAACATTCATATGATGTTAATCATAGCATAATAGAACATTGATTAGTTACAAGATATTATGAACAAGATGAATTTCCCCAATGATTACATGTATTAAATAATAAAACAAATAATCTATAGACGTGTATACATTAATCCTACGTCTAGAACACAAACTCAGCTTTAGGTTTACATTGTGAATGAATTATATATGAAAAACCTACGGGGCTATGTATCTTTATATAGTAGAGACATGGCTTACTAAGAAAGCTAAAATAATAAAAAGACTCCAACGGCTTGTTCTTTGGCAACTTGTACACATTACCCCTCGTCTTCTTATTTTGTTGTTTTTGACGCATCAACTCATAATTTTGACCCAACAATCTTCCCCTCGTTGTTGATGTCAAAGACAATTCTGTTAATCCCACTTCAATCCATAACACACAATATTAATGATATTTAGAGAAAGAAAGAGAAGAAAAGTAGAGAGAGACTAAGACAGATTTAGATGGTTAAACACTTTTAGAGAGAGAAACAAAATGGTAACCAACACCCTCTTCCACACTTGGAAGAGGGTATTTATATGCCACGCCATAAGGCTTTAGTGGGCTAGTTCATGGGCCGGGCTTGGCTTTGCTTGGGCTTACGCCCCTAACTTAGACAATATTAGCTTAAAGTCCAAGCTCGGTTTTCGCGACTAACCTATTACAATACAAGACCAATAACGACTAAGATGACCTATTACATTCTTGTTCGACTATATAAAATATAGGGCTAACAATCTCCCCAATGTATCGGTCATCTTTAAATGCATAAGATGATTGAGTGATTACATCTTTGTGGACGTGATCTTCATTTTTTTGTCTTGTATCTTGGTCTTGATCTTGTTTGCAATGGATTTGTTCCTTCATGCTTTTGTGATCTTTATCTTGAGCCATTATCATTTGACTTTGAGTGCTTGAGATCTTCATCTTGTGCTCCTTGTGACTAAGATGACCTTTTACATTCTTACATTCTTGGGTATCTTGATTATCGCCATCTTGTACTCTTGTGACTTCTGAATCGAAATCGGTTAGTACAGAGCTATGCCACCTTCTTGATATGTAGCAACATATATGGACACGGATAAAATGGCTTTGAACATTTCATTCTAACTCGGTAGCGTTTTACCTCCGGTCGGTGAAGACCGTTAGAAGGTATCAGATACCGTACCTGTGATCGGGTAGATTCGATTAAGAACCTCCTTGACAGGGTTTCTTGGTGGTAGTAGCCAGTTCTCTTTACTCGACCTTCTCAAAGCAGACTGCGAACGTAAAGAGTGAATTATAAGGATAAATTATCCGTCTGATTAGAGTTGTCAATTCAGAATTCCTGGAACAAGTTTGATTCTAAAAGAATCGCACCATTGTTGCTTTCCAGTTTGTCACAAGCTTGATTCGTAGAGAATCTTGCGAGTTACCTACCGCAGTGCTGTTTGATGTTAACACTGGAGGGACTTCCATTCGTCACTGTGAACACTAATGAGTGTCACTCTGAATGTTCTAGCAAGATCACACGGATTTTGCGAAGAAACCTGGAATCAAGTTTAAATCAATTAAGAATCGAAACTTAGTTGCTTTCCAGTTCTCACAAGTTTGATTCGTGTAGAATCGCACAAGTTACCTACCATGAGCTTGTTTAATGTTGGCTCAAGCAGGATTTCCATCTTCATTGTGAATCGTGTCACTCAGATGTTCTGGCAACATCACAAGGATAATGTGTAGGACTCGATTGTGTCCTAAAGAGATGATAGATTAATCTCTTTTGGCTCTAGACTCAATAAGTGCATTTTGGTTATCGGAGGCTGGAGCAGACTGCCACCTTTTCAATATTAACTAACTTGGAGTGAGAAAGTCAATAGATACGTGGTGATCTCCATGACAACGAGACAAGTTTCTTTTGAGAGAAACTCGAATGGCTGGGGAAGGGTTGTGCATCGCATCACTGGGTCCATGACTACTTGTCTTCAATAGATGTATTGACCCGGTTTTTGCCTAAGTTGCATAGAATATTCAACTCCTTCAATGCTTACCAATACGTCATCACTAGCGCCTTGTTGTGATTATTCCAGTGCTAACTTAAGTAATTGGTCCGCATTCAGCTTCATTCCACTCCATCTTTCCTAAGGACAACTATTTCTAGCTATGGAATGTCCTTGGGTAGATCCCTCCGGTTCTGGTTGGATCATAGGACCTAGTTTCCTATCCTAAACCACCTTTTGACTCCATCGTTCCTTCGTGATAGTAGGTTGTTTTGGGTAAAGATCGTAACCATTAAACCATTAAAAACCATTCAAAGTGCTTGATAAAAATCAAAACTTTGAACACTTTGAAAGTTTTATATTTTCGAAAAGCTCCCCCTACAAACATGCATCGATATACGAAATTGTTTGGCATGTGATGAGAAGAGTTGCACTTGAGTCTTTAAGATCACTTGTTGCGATATATTACATTTTAATCACATTTTCCCCCCTATCTCTAATATAAAATTATAATATTAGAGATACCAATTGATTAAAATAGGAAAATTTTCTAAAAATCGACGGGAGAGAAACATGTGTACACGCATAAATCATGGAATTTTTTCAGTCGGGTCGCTCCCCCTCAACAATATGTGTGTCTTGAGACAAATTTGACAAAATTTTAGAAAAACGACACCACAATATATGTTGAGGTACGGAGTTGAGATGCCTTTACCGATAATATATATGACAGATTTAATATCATTTTCGGAATGTGTTGGATACATAAAATATGAAATTTTTAGAAATGTACCCAACAACATTAGAAGGCTTGATTTGAAAACGCTCCCCCTCAAAAATTGATCAAAATAACATATGACAATTTTGAGATATGAAAACCACATATGAGGAAGGGAGTGTTGAACACACAATGTTGAAAGATTTAGAAAAATCTTTTGATAAATTCTTGAAAAATTGTGTTCAACGGTTTTAAAATAAAATCTGATTTACATGAGCTCAAAACTTTGAATGTTTTGTGACTAGCTCATGGTCGAGAAAAACTAATTTCCTGTTGTGAAGGATAAGTTATCATCCGTGATAAGCTTTCATTAGGTGGAAGTACGAGTTCTAAGCTGACATTTACTTAGAAGTCATTATGAGAGAAAAATCAAGCAGCTTCATTTGCCAAAACCTCCAAGTCTTCTAGAGTCATATACTTCATACCAAGATGGCCAACGAGATACTGAAACCTATTTTGAGATAGGGCTTTTGTAAACAAGTCAGCAATCTGGTACTCAGTTCTGACAAAGTATAATTCCACGATACCACAGTCTACTTGTTCCTTGATGAAGTGATATCTGACTACGATGTGCTTGGTACGGGAGTGTTGAACCGGATTGCAAGAAATGGCTATGGCCGACTTTGAGTCACAATACATATGTATTTTATCAAAGTGGAAGCCATAATCCATGAGTTGAGTTCTCATCCAGAGGACTTGAGCACAACACGCGGATAGAGCCACATATTCTACTTCAGCTGATGAGAGCAAAGTGCAATCCTGCTTCTTTGACGACCAACTCACAAGTTTGTCTTCCCCTAGAAATTATACGCTACCAGAAGTTCTTTTTTGACTATCAAGGCAACCTGCGTGATCAGAATCTGAAAAAGCTATTAGATGAAAACCGGTTCCCTTCGGATACCAGAGGCCCATGTGAATGGTATTCTTAAGGTATCGAAAGATCCGTTTAACCTCTTTGAGGTGCTTTTGAGTAGGTCTGGCTTGATATCGTGCACAATAGCATGTGGCATGATGAATATCAGGCCTGCTGGCTGTAAGGTACATAAGTGACCCGATCATACTGCGATATCGCGTTTGATCTACGGGATATGAGTACAAGTCAGCGTCTAGGGGTGTGGTCGACAATGGTGTACCAACGCGAGCACATGAGGTCATATCATGCTTTTTAAGTATCTCTTGAGCATACTTAGCTTGGTTTATGAAGATACCACATGGGGATTGATGAATCTGGAGACCTAAAAAGAGTTTTAGCTCCCCCATCATTTACATTTCAAATCTGTTGTGCATTAGTTTTTCAAAACGTTTTGAAAGTTTTGGGTTCGTAGAACCAAAAATAATGTCATCAACATAAACTTGCACCAGCAGTATGTCATCCCCATATTTATTAATAAACAGAGTAGGATCAATAGAACCTTTGTAGAATCCTTTGGAAACCAAGAAGTTGGATAGTTCTTCGTACCATGCCCTTGGAGCTTGTTTAAGTCCATATACAACCTTCTTGAGACGATAGACTTTGTCAGGATGATGAGGATCGATGAATCCTTCCGGATGATTCACATACACTTCTTCCTTCAAATGACCGTTGAGAAAAGCAGTTTTAACGTCCATCTGAAAAACCGTGAAGCCCTTATGTGCAACATAAGCGAGGAATATCCTTACAGCTTCCAAACGAGCAACTAGAGCGAATGATTCATCGAAATCTATCCCTTCTTGTTGACGATACCCCTTAACCACAAGACGAGATTTGTTTTTGATGATGGTTTGTTCTTCATCCAGTTTGTTTTTCCAGATCCATTTGAAATCTAAAAGCGAAATTCCATAAGGTCTGTCAACAAGTTCCCAAACATTTAGGCGTTAAAACTGATGAATTTCGTCTTGCATTGATTCAATCCACGCATAATCAGTCATGGCTTGTTTGATGTTTGTAGGTACAGTTGAACTCACGGTGAGTGCATACATACACACATCATCATCGGTGTTGAGTTGTTTGCGTGTTTGAACCGGTTGTGAAGGATTTCCAATTACTTGCTCCAATGGATGATCACGAGTCAAATGATGAGTGGATGGATATCTTTTGTAGAATGTATGCATGTTGGACGGATCAACATGTTGACTAGAAGACTCTCCGACTTCGTGTACCGGTGTACCGAACGAGTTGATAAATTCTTCTTCGTCAGGTTGTGCATCGACTGCTTGATTGTTGTTTCCTCTTTCAGCATTGACGGTTGGTGATGTTGGTTGTATGACAGTTTCTTGAGTTTGTTGAGTATCCAATGGAATAGTCTCTTGAGCAACGGTTGCTGAAGTAGAGGCAGTTGTGTCTTGTTGAATTTGTTCAGGTGCATCAGCAGTATTGACAGTGGAAGGCTTTGACACAACTTGATTGTTTCCATAGTAATATTCATCAAACATTGGATCATATAAATCAACCAACTGATTCATATGTGTCGTATCCGTCAATTCTGCTGTAGGAGTATTTTCTTGACATTCTTGCACGGGACGTACACTATTGTGTGTAGGTGACGTTGCTGGACAATGAGGTGCGGGACTTGAGCTGATGTGTTCAAGTACCATTTGTGGCAATTCGTCAAAGTTCACATGAATTTTTTCTATTATAATCTTTGTTTTCTTGTTGTAAACTCAATATCCTTTCAACAATGTAGCATACCCCACAAAAATACATGCAACACCTTTCTTTCATCTTGTCGAGATTCTCACCGTCTTTAAGAATGTATCATAAAGATCCAAATACGCGAAAGAATTTAACCGTAGGTTTCCTGCCATTGATGATGTGGTAAGGTTTCTTATCATGTCTAGGGATGACGAGAGAACGATTTTTAGTATAACAGGCAGTTGCAATTGCTTCAGCCCAGAAGAATAGTGGTAATTTTGAAGCAGAAAGCATTGTTCGAGCTGCCTCTACCAAAGTGCGGTTCCGTCTTTTGACAACACCATTTTGTTCAAGAGTTCGAGCAATAGACGTTTGATGTTCGATGCCTTCTTCTTGAAAGTAAGATTGCAAATTCTTGTTCAAAAATTCAGTACCCCTATCCGTTCTTACGATTAAGACTTGAGCTTGAAGATTGCGTTGTATCATCTTAAGAATGTTTTTGAGAACCTCTGGTGTTTCATCTTTGGACCTTAAGAAGAAAGTCCATGTGTATCTAGAGTAATCATCAACAATCACGAGAATATACTTTTTCCCGTTAATACTCTCTACACGCATGGGACCACATAAATCCATGTGTAGAAGTTCCAATCGTCCTTTTGAGCTTGGGGTAGTCTTTGTTTTGAATGACTTCCGTTTTGCTTTCCCCAACTCACAAGAAGAACAAAGATGGTCTTTGACAAATTTTAATTTAGGAAGACCGGTGACAATATCATTCTTCGAAAGCAAGTTGATGGTGTCAAAGTTGAGATGAGACAATCGTTGATGCCATAACCATGCTTGAGAGGATGTAGCTTTCGCCAATAAGCAAATTGGATTTGTTGAAGATGCATCTTGAAGAGTTACTGTGTAGAGATCAGAACCACGAGACCCTGTAAGAAGGTCATTCCCATCGTAGTCTCTAACATAGCAAGTAGTTTTCCGAAAAGCCACTTCCAAATCCGCATCACAAAACACTTCATCTTCAAGAGATTTGACATAGCTTAAATCATTTAACATTTCCTCAGTGAGAGCATTATAAAACATTTCCACATTTTTTGAAAGATCATCAATGGTTGGAACAATGCATTGTTGAATGACGACTTCTACTTGTGGGTTAGGTTTAATATTCCAAATGGTATCTCTAGAAACTTTTTCATAATCGGCGACACCTTTGTACAAATTTAAAACCCCTTGTTTTATAAACTCAAATTGCTGAACACTTTTACTTTTCTCATCCCATTTTCGTTTTTCTTCCGAAATTTGTTTTTCTAACAAAATTGATTGCTTTTTGAAACTCCTTTTTAAAGAAACTTTATTTTGGGGTTCATCACTTGGTGGTGGAACTCTATTATACATCTTTTGTTCTTTGAAAAGTTCTTTTTGAGGAACAAACTTAATATAATGATCAGAATCAGAAAGGTTTATTAGGTCACTTAAGTTCGATCAACTTTCTTCTTGTTGACGAATGATTTCGTCGCAGTCAGGGGAAAGTATAAGAGCAAGATTATCAACATAACAACCGATATCATAAAGAGCAGGCTTGGTAATTTTAACTTTCTTGAGATATTCAGGCTTGACAAAACTCGTTTTCATATTTCTATTGAGCATATTCATGGTTTGAATAGATTGACCCGTTTTGTAAACGATGTTGTTTAACGTTTCTACTCTCTTTTCCAAAGCAAGAATTTTTTCAATATCCTTTTCTTCACGAGTTTTATAAAGCTCAGTTTGTTCTTTGTTAACCGACTCTAACTCAGTAATTTGGAGTTTATGTAGCAGCAGTT
Source organism: Glebionis coronaria (assembly GCA_025667525.1). NCBI lineage: Eukaryota > Viridiplantae > Streptophyta > Magnoliopsida > Asterales > Asteraceae > Glebionis > Glebionis coronaria. The sequence continues at coordinate 433,853,867 of CM046874.1, forward strand.
GTTCTTCAATTTCCGATATCTTTTGTTTTGACATATGAATTTCGTGTGTTACTTGAGAACAATATTGTTCGTTGAGCACCTTACGTTCATATACCAAACCATTAGCTATTTCAACTCGTCGATCAGCTTCTTTTACATAATCACACTCTTTAAGCCTGTCTATCTCCTCGGCTAAGGATGTGTTTGCTTGCTTCAAACGTTTATTAGCCTCTTGGTTTTCCTCAATTTCATGTTTTAAAGAATCAATAATAGACGCAAGCAAATCACGGTCCTCATCTGAGTCAGTATCCTGAGCAGCAATATCGTCATCATTACACATATGCTGTGAATCCGTAGAGATATTGCTATACTCCGTGTCCATTACATATGTGTCATTGATGCTTTCGGGTTGCTCAGGATGTCGTCATTCATTAGCAAACACATTATAATTATCATATGTTGGTACCTTTTCAATTGGCTCAGTATCAAAGATAGGTCCAGAAGTATCTGCAGTCTCTAGAAGCACTTCTTGAATCTTTGCCATGTACACATAATGTGCCTCTAGCTCTTGATCATCGGCTTCATCATCAGTGTCATCACGCCAGTCAACTTCATCTGCTGTGAGTGGAATTCCTGCTTCTTCTTTCTTACACAGCAACATCTTTTCCTTGTGATATCCCGGACCCTTAACTCGTTTTGGCTTCTTGCATTCCTTAGCCATGTGCCCAAATCCCTTGCAATTGAAGCATTGAATCCCAGTCTTCTGCATAACCGGAGTGCCTACAGTATCTCTAGCCCCAACTTGATTCGTCATCCTCTGATTATCATACCTAGCCTTACGATCATACTTAGGTGCATGATCAACTTCCTTATATCAAGCATTGGATGATGATCTGAGGTTGTTGTTGGTAGGTTTGTAGATCTTCTTATAAGTTTTGGTGAGTAGAGACATGAGTTCTTCAATATTCTTGTCCCTTGAAGTTTGTTCATCATCACTGTCTCCATCTGACTCGGTGTCATACTTTGGAGGTAGAATGGGGACAATTGCTTTTTCCTTTTTAGAAGTAGCTGGAGGTTTGGTGGATGAGCTTGATGACTTTGAGGAATGAGTAGGTGGTTGTTGATGGTGTACGGGTTTTGTTGAAGTAATAGCCACAAAAGCAATAGAATTAGCAGACCGTTCTGCCTTTTCAGCCCTTAGTTCATTAACTTCATTCTGATGTTGTTTCAGGATATCATAAAGTTTGTGATAGGAGATGGTCTTGATATCTTCCCTTTGTTTAACCAAAGTCACAAACCTTTGCCATTCCGGTTTGAGTTGAAGTAGAAACTGAAAATTGGCATGATGATTGGAGATGGTGCACTGATTTCTAACAAGCTCATTCATAATTTTGTAGAATCTCGAGTAATATGAGTCAATGGATTCACCATCTTCAGATGTGAATTTTCCAAACTCCCAAAGTAGATTAGTCTCGAGATCTTGAACATTGATCGACTCACCTTGCTTCAATCGATGAATTGCATTCCACATTTCCATAGCATTAGGACATGCATCAACTGTGGAATAGATATCGTTATCAAGTTTACAGCATCAGCGTCAGCTTGGAGGAGTTTCTTTTTCTCAGCAGAACATGTGTCGAAATCTTCCATAGCTCGTATAGTTGATGAAGTACCATCCTCTGCTTGTGTGGTAATTGGTCTGAATTCAAAAACTGGAGGTGGGTTCTCAAGGCAGTGTCGAAGAGCAGTTCGGTTCTCTTTTCCATCGAGCAATCAGAGAAAGCGAGATCTCCATTGAACATAGAAACCGGGAGTGAGCACAGGTAGATTCCCATTGCCACCTTGTTCCAAGCGAATTTGATTTACAGTCGCATTGCTGATATTGTTGTTAGACATAGTCGATGATTGTGAATGGATTAGGATCTTAGTGGATGTGTTATGATGAGGTGTGGTTGATGTTGTTTAGAAAAGATGTTAAAATCCCCTAAGAATTGTCTCTCGGAAAAATGAGTTTTTCAGGGAAATGTGTTTTTTGGAATAATTTTCGGAAACCACCCTTCTTCGGAAAAATCTTCGGAAAACGCCCTTCTTCGGAAAAATCTTCGGAAAGTACACTTCTTTGGAAAAATCTTCGGAAAACACACTTCCTCGGAAAAATCTTTGGAAAGTACACTTCTTCGGAAAAATCTTCGGAAAACACAATTCTTTGGAAAAATATTCGGAAAGTACACTTCTTCGGAAAAATCTTCGGAAAACACACTTCTTCGGAAAAATCTTCGGAAAACGCACTTTTTCAAAAAATCTTCGGAAAGTGCACTTCTTCGGAAAAATCTTCGGAAAACGGATTTTTTCAGAATAAAGGTTTTTCAGAGAAAACCACTTTTCGGAATAATTTTCGGAAAACACAACTTTTTCAGAAAATTAAACCCTTTTCCGAAAAATTTCTTCGGAATAAACCCACAAATTCGGAGAAACAAAACCCTTTTCCGAAATGGTTAACAGTTGATCGATATCCCTCTTTTCTCGGAACAAACTTGTAAAAAAACATAACTTTATGCCAAAGATTGATCCAAATACCCAAAGATTTTGTGTTTTTAGCCAAACTAACAATACCAAATCTCTACCACAACTATGTAGAAGATTTGTATAAAAAATAAACAATAAAAAACAAAAAAAACAAAAAATTTGGATCAAGGATTATGGATCAAATACCTTATGAAATCAATAAGAACATGAACCACGAATCTTCAATCAACTATCCACTATAGGCTCTCTGATACCAAATGTTAATCCCACTTCAATCCATAACACACAATATTAATGATATTTAGAGAGAGAAAGAGAAGAAAAGTAGAGAGAGACTAAGAGAGATTTGGATGGTTAAACACTTTTAGAGAGAGAAAGAAAATGGTAACCAACACCCTCTTCCACACTTGGAAGAGGGTATTTATATGCCACTCCATAAGGCTTTAGTGGGCTTGTTCATGGGTCGGGCTTGGCTTTGCTTGGGCTTACGCCCCAAACTTAGACAATATTAGCTTAAAGTCCAAGCCCGGTTTTCCCGACTAACCTATTACAATACAAGACCAATAACGACTAAGATGACCTATTAGATTCTTGTTCGACTATATAAAATATAGGGCTAACAACTTCCCCTTAAGCTCGCATTCTTTGTAAAACATATAACATCAAGGATTTACAAATTGCACTTTGTAGACTTCTTCCCCTTTTTGACATGATCCAAATAGGGGTCTTGGATGTAAGCAACCTTAATTTTGACCACTTTTAACCAATATCACACTACTAATACTAGTATTCTATTTCTCAAATTACCCTCCGTGAAGAACCGTTGGTTTGCCTTTAAATGAATTGGAGAATGGAAAAATAGAAACTCACATAAATTGTGGTAATACTAATGAGCAGTAGTAAACACCTTCACCTCAATGTTACATGTAAATGATTAAAACATGAACAATTTAGCTTCCCCTTAAATTTTGCTAATCATTCTTGAATCATAAAATTCTGTAGGCTTTATGTAATGATCACATATGAAGAAATCTAATTACGACTTACTTGATGATGAAGTAGAATAATCTGAACTTGCATTTTATATCTTGCACTAACCATGTGACTCCAAAACTCACTCATCAATGAGTAGACTCCAAATCTCACGGTTCAAATTAGTAGAAGCCTCTTGACTAAAAGAATCCTCAAGTGAGGCACAAACAATAGCAAATACAAGCATAAAGCACCATTACACAAATCTCATACCTTTGCTAACTGATGAGACTACTTTTATACATAGTCTCATCGTCGAAAAAGGGCTTTAAATGCATTAAATATCATCAAAATACCCCAATACATGCTTGTGTTTGTTGCTTGTGTATTTTAGGTACGGATATTGAGAAAATGACAAAAGATCACAAGAATCATGCAAAAACGAACACGGGAAACGAATCCGCACATTGAAGCAAGCCCTAATGAAGAATTTTCCAAATAAAACCCTTGAAGATTTGAAGATTTATGAAGAAGGGTCCTCCAATATTGAAGAATTGACACTATATACCCTTGTATCTTCATAATTACAAGTTTGGTGCCTAAAGTTTGTCAATATTGCAAAAAGGGCACTCTACTTTGAAGAATTAGCAATTTTAGTCCCTCAATAATACATGATTTTTAACCAAGTATAAAATAATTTCTTTCCAATCTTTTCGAATTGATTACCGTTAATTAGTGCGGCTCAATTGTTATTGGTGGAAAAATAAAATGGTTGGTTGATTATCTAATTTTAAACTAAAATGCAAATAAGGAAATTGTCGTTGAGTAAAATGAAAGCTTTAAAACTTAAACTACAAATAAAAGTGTCACCTTTGGAAATTGAAACTTAAATAATCAAAAACTTGAAAACTTGTTTAAAATAAACTAAGTAAAAAGGTGGGAAAAGTTAAATTTGAAAACTAAGGAAAATAAAACAAAAACCAGATCCAGATCGCAATGCGATCGTACTTTGATCGTAGTGATGGATCGTGACCACCGATCGTACTCACGATCGTAGTCTGGGTCAGATCGCACTCAATGCGATGGAAAGCGTGATCGTACTCACAGATCGCAACCACGATCGCAACAAGTGGATCGTGGTCTTTGATCGTGGTCTCTGGTCGTAACACAGTGATCGCAATCAATGCGATCGTAACAAGTAACGTGCCACGATCGCACCCACAGATCGCAATGAGTGATCGTGGTGTGGATCGTTCCAGGAAAAAAAAATGGGATCATAATCAATGTGATCAAAGCCAAGGATCGTAACAAGGTAAACCCTCCTAAGGTCGTAATGGAAGAACAAGGAGTAAATTAAGCTGAAATGAATAAGCAGTTATACCACTAAGCACTACCAACTTTTACACACGGATAAATAAGCACAAATTCGAAATCTTTTGGAATACTAAGCATATGAACTTAATAATCCGAAGTTTAAAACATTAAAACTTTTAGGAAAGTTTTAAAATTTAACAAGCTAAATATACAAATAAGCATAAAGAGCTTATAGCTTAGACGTATAAGAGCTTAAGAAGGAACAAAAAGGTGAGATTTTTAATCACTTAAACATGAAGATCAATCACGGATCATGAATGATTCAGATCAAAAGTAAAGTAAAACCAAGAAATGTAGAAATAGATTAAAGAACAAAAAGCTTAAACTTGAACTTGATTAATGAAATCCAAATACAAGAATGATCAAAAGCTTAAACTTGAAAGATGAAATAAAGAAAAGAAGAAACTTAGTGAGAGAAAGTTTGAAACTTTCTCTCTTTGAAAACTAGAAAGAAGAAAAAATGAAAAATGAAAAACTATCTAACCAAAAACTAACAACACCCTCCTAATGTGTTTAGGAGGGTATTTATAGGCAAATGGGGAATGCATGTGTGCTTTCTTCTTTCTTTCTTTTCTTCTCGACTCGATTTAAATTCTTTTTCTTTCTCGACGTCGTCTCGGGATTTGTCGATTTTATTTGAACTCGTCTTATAATTTTAGACTTGAGTTCTTCGACTTCATTAAACTTCCGTTTTTAGACTTTTTGTTCGATAAATCTTCAGAATAGACCTTGGACTTCTGTTCTTTTTGCACTCTTGATCTTTTGACTTCGTCTTTTCTCGTTTTATTCGATAAAAGCCCGTGAAAGCCCGTGTTTTCTTCCTTTTTCATCTTTTGGTCCTAAAACACAATAAAAACACAAACCACGCATAATTCCGACTTTTACGACATAAAATACACGTTTTGGTCATGTTATTATTGGAAATAAGTGGTAAAAGGATAAGTGTTTTCACACTTATTAAATCCCCTACACTTAACCATTGCAATGCCCTCATGCAATGCATTAATTTTAAAGCACGCTTTACATTATCCATCATAAATAACCCACCTTGGCCTTTATTAAATACTAAACATTAAGGAAAATAAAAAGATAGAAACAAGTAAAGAAATCAAAGACTCACATTGGGTTTTTGGATGCCATGAACGTTTATCATCCTCAAATTTCACGTTCCCCATACCAAGGTTAAAAACGAGATCATTGTTATTATAAGTTAGCAAACTAACATGAATTCATGTGGACCAATTATTTATTTAGACTCCCTTATTCCTAGGTGTATCTCTTATATTTTATTTTTGTCTTGAATGATCACGAGGATGCATTGTTTGACTTATTTCGATAGTTATTTAGGCTGAAAAAAAAGTGGGACGATTTAATCAATAGTTAGCTAAAGGACAAAATCTTTTAAAACTGCTTCTCGGGACCTCTTAAAGTTCATATCTTGGCATAACTCGCTTCACGATGTGAGACCTTTCTCGGACCGATGTTTGGCAGCAACTTCATACTTCGAATCTTTGAGAGACGTTCTTGAAATTATGGTCTTCTCTTCATAATAGGAATTTCTTCACTTGAAGTTTTGAGAGATTCTTCATCTTTGGACCACGACTTCTTCTTTTTTCTCCAATCTTTATTTTGGACATTGATATACAACGATACGCCTCCTTTTAGGACTTGGATCTATTTATCTTCATACCTTGTTAGGGTCTTTTTGGATAGACTTCTCCATGATCTTTTGGGGAGTATTTTCTTTTCGTCGTGTGTCTCGATCCTTCATATTGATTTTCGATAAATGATTCTTCACATCACTTTTGGATCTTTAGCAACAAAATGTAGCCCTCATGCCTTGTTAGGGCCTTTTTCGACTCGCCAATCTTCGCATCCCGCTTCAATAAGTTATGCCTTGGCTATGAACTCTAATTAATACCGAGCAACTTTTAAACGATCTTGTGCTAGAAGCTAAGTAACTTTTCAAATCGTACAACCTTATTTATTGCAATTAAATTTATTAGCAAGCGATGGGTGAAGCTCATAATTAACTCACATAAATTCATGAAAGGATACCAAACTTATAATTGACTCTATCATCTCTCGTTCTCCACAATTTAAAATCTCAAGGAATGAGACTCGTGGATGCTTATCCAATTAAATCAAAGTTTTGGGTTTTCGAGTCATCTATAGGATCTTGCATCTTCTTAGACTTTTTCAAGTTTAGAATTTGCGTTTTAAAGTTCCCTTGATAAACGACTCTCTAGGATGAATTATAGGAACTTGCGAAAAGTTCTTGTTCTTAACCCGTGAGAATTAAGACTTTCGCGTTTTAAAGTTCCCTATATAAAAGCCTAGCAAAAGTTGACTTAAACACGTTAAGGATACTAGCTAGAGTAAACTTAGATAAGTAAACTCGGGTTGAGTCAAAACATTCACGGCTTTGAAAAATTTAAAACCACTTTATTGAAAATTTATTCTAGCAAAGAAAGTAAATAACGATAACAAAGGAAAACTACAAGGCCAAAATAGATTAAATAATTTTGAAAAATGTCGAAAAATTGAATTTTCCTGTTAAAATGAGGACAAATGCAAGGAAAAGACCACTTACTTCTATAGAAGTCCCCCTACACTTGATATAAACATTGTCCTCAATGTTTAAGCATGTGGGATTAAACTCTCCTACACTTAGGACATTGTGCACTTTGTTTAAATCTTGCTAAGGAAAGGACAACTAAAGTGATTTCAATGTAAACATATAACATATGAAATATTGAATCACGACAGTTTAGGATAGAACCGGGAAGATGGGAACACGAGATCATGGTTCGTCAAAAGTCATCGAGGTGCTCTTAGAAGCTTGAATCCCTGCACATAAGAAGAAACAAGACAACAAACACATACGGGGCTCCCCCTACACTTATTATGAAAATGGTAAAGGATAGATCACGGGTTGCCTCCCGAGAAGCGCTTGTTTTTGTTCACCGAGTCACGAGCCTGACTTGACCCAAAACTAGTTCATGGGAAACATGGTGAGGGATGGAATCATCTCATGAGAGATGTCCTCACCAAAGTACAACTTCACACGCTGGCCATTCACCTTAAAATTGGGCCCATTTGGCTGAGAAAGCTCAATGGTGCCATAGGGAAAGACTTTGGCGACGGTGAATGGACCAGACCAGCGGCTCTTCAACTTGCCCGAGAAGATCTTCAACCGAGAGTTAAAAAGTAAGACTTGATCACCAACATGGAACTCTCGGTTCTTAATCCTTGCATCATGGATGATCTTTGTCTTCTCCCTGTAGATCAATGAGTTCTCATAAGCTTCATTCATCAGTTCATTAAGTTCGTTGAGTTGAATCTTCCAAAGATCACCGGCTTTGTCGATGTCGAAGTTAGCCCACTTCAAGGCCCAGTATGCCTTATGTTCCAGCTCGATAGGGAGGTGGCATGCTTTCCCGTACACAAGACGATAAGGTGTACAACCAATCGGAGTCTTATGTGCGGTACGGAAAGCCCACAAAGCATCGTCTAACTTATCGGCCCACGCGGCACGATGCTCTCCCACAGTACGTTCCAGAATTCGCTTCAATCCGCGGATAGATATATCGGCTTGACCATTTGTTTGAGGATGATAAGCGGTGAAAAGACGGTGATTGACACCGTACTTAGCCATGACTCGAGCAAATTGATCATTGCAAAAATGAGTCCCGCGGTAGCATGAGGAACACCGAAGCGAGCAAAAAGTTGCTTCAAAAAGTTCACAACCACCCTCGCATCGTCTGTAGGGAGAGCCTTAGCTTCAACCCATTTGGATACGTAGTCAACGGCTACGAGGATGTACTTGTTCCCTTTAGATGATGGAAATGGCCCCATAAAGTCGATACCCCATACATCAAAGATTTCACATTCTTGTATGAAATTTTGAGGCATCTCATCTTTATGTGTGATCTTGCCTTGTCTTTGGCAAGCATCACATTGTTTAACCATTTTGTGAGCGTCACGATAAATGGTGGGCCAATAAAATCTAGAGTCGAATACTTTCTTCGCGGTGTAGTTGGGACCAAAGTGACCACCGGTGGGTCCTTTATGGCAAGCATCAAGGATTTGTAACGCTGCCGGCCCATCAACACATCGACGAATGACAAGATCCGCACATTGTTTGAAGAGGTAAGGGTCATCCCAGAAATAATGTTCAATATCTTTAAAGAACTTTTTCTTTTGTTGGGACGTTATCCCTTCCTTGAGAATTCCACCCGCTAAGTAGTTTGCAATGTCCACAAACCACGGGGTGTCATCAAGATTGGAGTTGATAGACATTAAGGCCTCAAGGGGAAAAGAGTCATTGATCTCTTGATTTGGATGAACCCTTGATAAGGATCCTCAAGTCTATTTAGATGATTCGCGGCTAGGTTTTCGGCTCCCTTCTTATCACGAATTTCAATGTTGAATTCTTGAAGGAGCAAAACCCAACGAAGAAGTCTTGGCTTAAAATCTTGCTTAGTTAACAAGTACTTCAACGCGGAATGATCGGTATACACGATGGTGGTAGAAAGGACAAGATAGGGGCGGAATTTCTCAAAATCATACACTACAGCTAAAAGCTCTTTTTCGGTAGTGGTATAATGCAATTGAGCCCCCGTCATTGTCTTGCTAGCATAATGGATTGGTTGGAAGTGTTTGTTTACTCTTTGGCCCAAAACCGCTCGAATAGCAAAGTCGCTAGCATCACACATCAATTCAAAAGGTAGCTCCCAATTAGGGGTAACCAAGACCGGTGCCTTAGTTAGCTTGTCCTTAAGAAGATTAAAGGATTCAAGACACTCTTTAGAAAAGATGAAAGGAGTATCTTTTTCCAAGAGGTGGGTCATCGGGCGAGCGATTCTAGAAAAATCTTGAATGAATCAACGATAGAAGCCCACATGACCAAGGAAACTTCGCACACCCTTCACGGTTGAAGGTGCAGGTAATTTGGCTATGACATCCACTTTAGCACGGTCCACTTCAAGACCGGCTTTTGAGATTTTATGTCTAAGCACAATGCCTTCTTTTACCATGAAATGGCATTTTTCCCAATTTAGAACAAGGCGAGTGTCTTCGCACCGCTTAAGCATGCGTTCCAAATTGGCAAGGCAATGAGAGAAAGAATCACCATAGACCGAGAAATCATCCATGAAGACTTCCATAGTTTCTTCAACCATGTCATGGAAGATAGCCATCATACACCTTTGGAATGTCCCAGGAGCATTGCATAAGCCGAAAGGCATTCTTTTTTAAGCAAATGTTCCATAAGGACAAGTGAGAGTGGTTTTCTCTTGGTCTTTGGGATCGATGGGAATTTGAAAATACCCGGAGAAATCGTCTAAAAAGCAGTAATAGTCATTACCCGCTACACGTTCAAGAATTTGGTCCATGAAAAGAAGGGGAAAATGATCCTTTCTCGTAGCATCATTGAGTTTGCGATAGTCTATACAAACTCTCCACACTGCAACGAGACGAGTAGGAATCAACTCGTCGTTTTCATTGGGCACAACGGTGACTCCGCCTTTCTTAGGCACACAATAGACGGGACTAACCCATGGTGAACCCGAGATAGGGTAGATCATTCCCACATCAAGAGGTTTGATAACCTCTTTTTTGATAACGTCATGGATCTTGGGATTCACCCTTCTTTGGCTTTGAATAGTGGGTTTAAAGTCGTCCTCCATGAGAATTTTATGTGTGCAAAAGTGAGGATCAATTCCACGAATATCGGAGATTTTCCAAGCAATCGCTTTCTTGTGATTCTTCAGCACGGCGATAAGTCGGTATTTTTCTTCTTCGTTCAAGTCCTTTGCGATGATGACGGGTGATTTCTTGTTGTCTTCAAGGAAAACGTACTCGAGATGAGATGGAATGTCCTTAAGTTCTAAATCCGGAGGATTTTCGATGGAAGGTGGAGTCAAATTCGGTTCATCGATAGAAATATCCTTAGGAGATGGTGGAGAAATATGGTCCTCATTGAGAAGTTTCTCAATGGTACGAATGTCTTCATCCCAATTAGAGGGAGAATCGTCACATTGCAAGTCCACGTCTCCCAAAGTTACGTCAAATTCTTTCAAATAGAAATCACTTTCTCCAAATGGAGTTAGTGATGGAGCAATAGAGGCAACGGTCTCAACAATGGGTAGAGAAGAAGAACCACTTTTACAAGCGTCTTTGAAATGTTCTTCACAAGCCTCATCAAGAACATCAATGAAATTAACGCTCTCATTCTCAGAAGGCTGCTTAGAAAGTTTACCCATGTTGAAGACGATTTTATCGTCACCAAATCTCATGATTAATTCGCCCGCGGCTACATCGATGAGAGTGCGACCGGCCCTCAAGAATGGACGTCCAACGATTAATGGAACACGGGGATCCATCTCGTAGTCAACGACAATAAAATCCGCCGGAAAGGTGAATTTGTCGACGCCGACGAAGACATCTTCGGCTATCCCTACCGGATAAGCAACCGTACAGTTAGCTAATTCCAAAGTCATTCGTGTGGGGACTAGCTCGGGTAGAGACAATTGTTTCCAAACGCTTAAAGGCATTAAGTTGATACTAACACCTAGATCGGCTAGGGCCATACAATTCTCTACCCCGGGGAAGTTGCAAGGAATGAGAAAATGACCTGGATCACCAAGTTTGGTTGGTAATTTCCTTAAGAGCACTGTGGAGCAATTCTCATCAAGTTGGGTCTGAGCGATATCGAGGAGTTTCTCCTTATCACTGAGAAGATCTTTAAACATTTTAGAGTATTTCGGCATGTGAGCGAGAGCCTCGGCAAAGGAGATATTGAAATTCTGTTGTTTACACATTTTGAGAAAGTTAGAAACCTGAATATCATCCTTGTTCTTCAATTTCTCTTTCCTCAACCTTGAGGGATAAGGTATATGGGGTTGAGATGAAGGCTTTGGTATGGAATTCTCACTCACATCCTTGGGTGGTGGAGGGGTGGAAAGGTGGTGGAATTGGAGAAGTAGAAGTTGGAGGTGTTTGAGAAATAGAAGGTGGAGGAACTGTAGAAGGAGACTCGTTTTCCTTAGTCACAATCACCGGTGTAGGTGTAGGAAGCTCGGGTTCCTTTAAACCTTTTCCACTGCGAGTGGTGATTTCTTTCATATCCCCTCTTGGATTAGCAACGGTATTACTTGGAAGAGAACCCGATCCAGAGGCTTGATTACTTGGGAAAAAAACTAGTTATCATGTTCTTTAAGTCATTCGTTTGACTAGCCAAAGTGTTTCACATATCAGCTCGAAGATCATTCCCTTGCTTCACCATATCTGCTTTCATGTTGGCCATTTCCCTCTGAAGATTCGGCACTATCGCATCATTAGTCCTCATGTAAGTTTCAACGTCTTGATGTAATGCGGTGGGTTGGTTGGTAGGTGGAGCATGGTAGGCGGATGGTTGATAAGCGGTTTGTTGGTAAACTTGGTTGTTTCTTTGAGGTGGATATGAGGTTCTTTGGGTTTGATATTGATTTGGAGCATGAGGTTGGTTTTGATTGTTGCGATTGAGGTTGTTTGGGTTTTGTGGGGGAAAACCGGGTGGTGAAATAAAGTTGTTTGAGCGATAGCTGAGCAAATTGCGGTCACCTTGAGGACGTGCTTGATAGCCTCCCATGGAATAGTTACCGTTGGCGGCATACACATTTTCCGGATTGTCGTGAGTCGAAGGACAATCGGTGTATGAGTGAGATCCCCCGCATATTTCACATGATTGACTCAAAGCATTAGCTTGGGCAGTGATTTGTTTGGCATTGTTGGCAGTTTGGAGAGCAAGTGATTCAACAAGCGAAGTAAGCTTATCAATTCTCTTGTCGCTCTCATTAGTGCTAGCACTAGCCACATTAGTCCGAACACTCTTGGTTTGCACTCTAGACTTGTTCTCAATAATATCCCAAGCGGGATTAGAAGACTTAACCAAAATGTTACCCCCCGAGGTACTATTTAGTGAATCTTGGTCATTCATGCTTAAACCATTGTAAAAAGTATTAATTTGATGTACTTTCGTGAAACCATGTTGTGGACACTTTCTTAAAAGTTCCTTAAAACGGTTCCAAGATTCACTAAATGTCTCACCGTACTTTTGTTCAAATGTAATGATTTCATTCCGCAAAGCGGTAGTACGTGAGGGTGGGAAAAAGTAATTAATGAATTTGGTCTCTAAATCCGTCCACGTAAGAATACTTTGTGGTGGTTCCTTATCAAGCCAATTTCGGGCTTGTCCCTCTAAGGAGAAAGGAAAAAGTTGCAAGCGAATCACTTCTTGTGAAACCCCATTGTACTTGACCGTATTAGTGAGTTGAAGGAACCTTTTTATATGGTTATGAGGATCATCAAGCGAACGCCCCAAGAAAGGTTGAACAGAGACCATTTGAATGAAGCCGGATTTAAGCTCAAAGTTGTTGGCTCCAATCTCAGGTATGACAATAGCATCGGTGTTTCCCTCTACGTGTGATTGCAAAAGCTCGATCATTGGTTGATTGTCCATGGTGACAATAGGTGGAGTAATGACTTCGGCTTGAGCTACTTTCTTCTTACGAGCACGAGTACGCATGCACACCTACAAAAGGAAAAGCAAAATAGACAAGAAATATTTTTGGTTTTTTATGTTTTTCTAATTTTTTTGGATTTTTGAAATTTTTTAATTTTTATGGATTTTTGAAAATTTTAAAGCAAGGAAAATAACGTTCAAAGATGAACGGATCCCAAAATCCAACGCGTCTCTCACTTAAAACCGTTAATCTTAACGAAAAGAGCCGGCAGCGGCGCCATTTAATACATGGTTTAATACATGTATAAAATAATTTCGTTCCAATATTTTTGAATTGATTACCGTTAATTAGTGCGACTCAATCGTTCTTGGTGGAAAAATAAAATGGTTGGTTGATTATCTAATTTTAAACTAAAATGCAAATAAGGAAATTGTCTTTGAGTAAAATGAAAGCTTTAAAACTTAAACTATAAATAAAAGTGTGCAACCTTTGGAAATTAAAACTTATATAATCAAAAACTTGAAAACTTGTTTAAAATAAACTAAGTAAAAAGGTGGGAAAAGTTAAATTTGAAAACTAAGGAAAATAAAACAAAAACCAGAGCCAGATCGCAATGCGATCGTACTCTGATCGTAGTGATGGATCATGACCAACGATCGTACTCACGATCGTAGTCTGGGTCATATCGCACTTAATGCGATGGAAAGCGTGATCGCACTCATAGATCGCAACCACGATCGCAATAAGTGGATCGTGGTCTTTGATCGTGGTCTCTGATCGTAACACAGTGATCGCAATCAATGCGGTCGTAACAAGGAACGTGCCACCATCGCACCCACAGATCGCAATGAGTGATCGTGGTGTGGATCGTACCAGGGAAAAACAAATGGGATCGCAATCAATGCGATTGAAGCCAAGGATCGTAACAAGGTAAACCCTCCTAAGATCGTAATGGAAGAACAAGGAGTAACTTAAGCTGAAATGAATAAGCAGTTAAACCAATAAGCACTACCAACTTTTACACACGGATAAATAAGCACAAATTCGAAATCTTTTGGAATACTAAGCATATGAACTTAATAATCCGAACCTTAAACCATTAAAACTTTTAGGAAAGCTTTAAAATTTAACAAGCTAAATATACAAATAAGCCAATAAGCATAAAGAGCTTATAGCTTAGACGTATAAGAGCTTAAGAAGGAATAAAAAGGTGAGATTTTTAATCACTTAAACATGAAGATCAATCACGGATCATGAATGATTCGGATCAAAAGTAAAGTAAAACCAAGAAATGTAGAAAGGGATTAAAGAACAAAAAACTTAAACATGAACTTGATTAATGAAATCCAAATACAAGAATGATCAAAAGCTTAAACTTGAAAGATGAAATAAAGAAAAGAAGAAACTTAGTGAGAGAAAGTTTGAAACTTTCTCTCTCTAAAAACTAGAAAGAATAAAAAAATAAAAAATGAAAAACTATCTAACCAAAAACTAACAACACCTTCCTAATGTATTTAGGAGGGTATTTATAGGCAAATGGGGAATGCATGTGTGCTTTCTTCTTTCTTTCTTTTCTTCTCGACTCGATTTAAATTCTTTGTCTTTCTCGACGTCGTCTCGGGATTTGTCGATGTTATTTGAACTCGTCTTATTATTTTAGACTTGAGTTCTTTGACTTCATTAAACTTCCGTCTTTAGACTTTTTCTTTGATAAATCTTCAGAATAGGCCTTGGACTTCCGTTCTTTTTGCACTCTTGATCTTTTAACTTCGTCTTTTCTCGTTTTCTTCGATAAAAGCCCGTGAAAGCCCGTGTTTTCTTCCTTTTTCATCTTTTGGTCCTAAAACACAATAAAAACACAAACCACGCATAATTCCGACTTTTACGACATAAAATACACGTTTTGGTCATGTTATTATTAGAAATAAGTGGTAAAAGGATAAGTGTTTTCACACTTATTACTCAACAAAACTAAAATGTCAATATTTATCCTCCTCAAAGTCAAACATACCAAGAAGGACTCCAAGTTACAAGAATTACAAATTTGGTCCTTTGAAAATGTCAAAATTACCAAAAGGACCCTTGACTTTGAAGAAATGGCAAAAATGGTCCCTCATTAATCATGACTTGGCAATTTCAGTCCTCCAAGAAGTCAAACAAACAAGTCAAGACCATAAACTATGAAGAAAATGCCAAATCATTCCTTCAAGAATCAAGAAATGGCAAGAAATACCCCTGAAAATACTTTAGAAAAGTATTTGGGGCAAAAGTGTGAAAATGAAAAGTTTGCTAACAAAGGAATCCGGATTTGTTGAGTTTATTTACAAAGTGAAAGGGAAAAGAAAGTTAAGGGGTTATTCCTGCCAAGACAACCTAAGTAACCTAGACCAGTGGTGGGGTGACACGTGCCCCACTCACTCTCTCCACCAATCACAACTCACCAATACTCCACCTCACCCATCCACTAAACCCGGTTTATTACTTAAATAATATTGGCGCCTTAAACACTAATTTAAATCCTAATCACCCCTTAAACAGATAAAACACCCAACTATTTACCTCAAGAACACAATTAGGTTTTCTTAATTGTGTTGTAATTAGACCTTAAGATTGTCCAGATTAGTGATTAAGCATCCCTTAATCACATCCCACCAAAAACAGATGCTACTTCACCCCCACACCCCACACAAGATTCCCTGCTTTTTACCTTTGAGCAAACTGCCAAACTTGTGACAGCCATCTAACGTTCAAGATTGAAGCTTACTTTTTAAGCTTTATACAAGCCATTGGATGCTATCACACCTTGCCAACTCATGCTACAAGCCAAATTCAGTCACATGATCTTCACAATATTCAAACAAGACAAGGGCATAATAGGGACTTCACATCTTTAGGGTTTACGTTTTTAGCCTCTTAGCAAGTAGTTTGTAGCCTATATAAGGCATAGGACTGAGTACTTTAATCTTTGCTCTTGAATTTTCCTTTGTTCAAAATTCTGTAAATCCATTTTCAGTTTAATGAAATGAGTTTGAATCTTTGAAGAAAAGTCAAGTGCCATTGTTGTTTCCTGATTATTATTGTTACTTTTTTGCTAATCTTAAACCTTAAAACCTGTTTTCAAGGAGTGTGCAAAAGTTTGCACATTTTCCTTCAAGCTTCATATTTTGCTAAGTTTTTTGGTACACCTTGGAATTCTTGGGCTATAAAGCTGATCATAGCCTCCTGATATTGAGTTATCAAGGTGTGGTGAAACCTATAACTTGGGGATAATCAAGTGTGGGGTACAAGAGTTGCATTAATCAAGGCTTTTTCACTTTTTTGATTTTACTATTTTGCTTCTAACTTTGTTGATTCTTAGCAGGCTTGTTTGTGGAAGCTTGTACTTGTTCTTGCTCGTAGATAAGCTCAAAATTCGTGGGTGTGGATGTACATCCCTGAGGTACACATCGTTCTACTCAAAATCTGATAAAAAATTGGATTTTTGGTGATTTTGTTTGTGACTTGGGTTCTTGCTGATTTTATGGTCTAATCTTGCTTAAATCTGCATCTCATCTGTTATTGTGCTAATTTGGGCTTGGGTGGTATTGGATAACACTTTTGATTTGAAAATTTTTGATTTGAAAAGTTAAAAGGGTGTTTGGGATTACCTGTTATAGATCATAAGTTGTTATTGTGTTTGTGGAAAGTGTTATTTGTGCTTTGTATCTGTTATATACTTGGTTGAGAGTATTTTGCTGCAAGTTTTTGGGTTTGAACCTTGAAATCAAAGATTGTGCTATAACTTGTTGAGTTTGACTGTTTTTTACCTAAAATTTTGGGGATAATTAGAGTATATGCATGTTTAGGGATATAAGCTGTAAAATCGAAGTTATCATAACATATCTTAGAGATCTGAGTGTTTGAATTTGGCTTGTTGGTCATGTACATCAGCAAAAGTAAAATCTGCTTGTGTTAGTGTTCATCAGTAACCTTCATCAGCTTGAATCTTGATTTAGGCTTTGAACCATTGCATGAAACCTGTTTAAACTTGATCATTTAAGTTTATTATAGCTTGTGTATGCTTTTGGTGCAATTTGGTTGGCTGAAATTTGCTAAAACAGCTTATAAGTTCATAACTGCTTATTTGTTCATGTTTGTGCTAGATCTGGTGATGTTTTGATTAAACCATACTAATTGGCTGTTAGTGATTGTGATTTCTTGATTGTTATTGACTCCTTATGATCCACTGATCATTTGGGTGCCTTTGTGTAACTTGAATCTCCAAAAAAGTTACTAAAGACAAAAAGTCAAACAAGTCAAGCAGTGGAAAACGTTTCCACTGCTCAACATCCAAAACTAGCCCCTGCTAGTGTTAATTTGCATTCAGCTTATTAATAAGACCTTTTGGCTTATCCAGACCTGCAACAACTTATTTTTTGTGATCAATCTTCATCATTTGACCCATTTGTTTGAACTCGAGCTTATTAGACTTTGACTTTGACTTTTTGCTAGAAAACCAACTCATTTGACTTTTTCATAAGTGCTTATTTACTTATTTCAGCTTATTGAGTGAACTTATTTGAAAACTTTTTGTTGATTAAGCTTAGTTAAGTCATTTAAAAGCTTTTGAATCTTGAATCAGCTCTTGGGGTGGCCTAGAACTCGAAAACGACTATTTTGTCGTTTTGTGTAGATTGCTTATTGCATTTTAAGGCTTATTCCTTTGGCTTATTGCAAATTCTTTTTACAGAAGTCTTAAGCAACTCAAAAGAAGCTTGTGTGTCTAATTTGAGCTTATGGCATCAGCTTATAGCTTAATGGGCCACAAAGCCCATTAAGAATAAGCTGTTTGGTATAAGTCAGCTTATTTCACATTTTCAGCTTTTGGGCCTTTGAAAAGTTGTGTTTAAAATCAAATTTTGAGTCAGATAGGAGTTTTTGGGCCTAATTGGACAACATTTTTCTTATTGGGCCTTAACAAGCCCATTAAGTTGACTGTTTGAACTTTTGGCCCATTTTGAGGCCCATTAGGGTATTTTGTAATTTCAACTCCGTTTTCTGTTTATTTAGGTTAAATTAAGCTAGTTTGCAAGTTTTTAGAATTTTTTATAAATTTTGGATTTTTAATATTATTTTATTATTAAAAATTAAAATTTAGATTTTTCAAGTTTTTAATTTTTTCTTAGGTTAAATACATAAAGTTAGGAAGTTTACAATTTTTAGAATATTTTAATTGTTCTTAGATTAATTTTTATAATTATTTTAAGTTTTAATAGTTTTTAATTGTTTTTAAATACTTTTAATTAATTTTAAAATTCACAAAAATAGTTTTAAATTAAGTTAGGAAGTTTTAGAGGTTTGCAAAGTGATAAATCTCATTTTGGGATTTTTATTAATTATTTTTTATTTTTTGGGCTTTAAATAGAATTAAAGAAGTATTATTTAATTAATTAAAATGTTTGAGTGAATTTTGATTTTTTGTAAACTCTTATTACATTATTTAGGATTTATTGCAATTTTCTAGGAATTTTTAGGGTAAATTTTTAAATTTGGTACTTTTTACGGTTTTTCGTGTACGACCTTTTCGTCTTAGTTTAAACCGTCATCGTAACCGTCATTCTCTTCTTATCCCCTTTCTATTTTCTTTTCTCATAATCAATATAATCACATAATTAATCATCTCTCTACACAACACACTAGCCTCCTTGGGAAACGAACTTTCACCATTGGTCATTAGTGCTTGGTTTTCCTAAACCGACACTTAATACTTTCCACTATTTTGCTCTCTTTTCCTAAAGGGTAGTAAAAAGGCTACATCAATTTTGGCGCCGCTGCCGGTGAGGCGTGTTGAGTTTTGATTTGAACATTTGTTGTTTTTATACATACTAACCATAATAGTATTTGTATTCGTAGCACTCTACTAATACGTATTATCGGTTTTTCGTTTTTTGTGTGAATATTATTAATATATTGTATACGTAGAACAATAAATTCACATGTACTCCAAAAGTGAGAAATCACAACCTTGACTTGGGAGGTCATTACCCAATCATTGTATTCGAATCTCAAACAAGAAAGAAAAGGCAAAAATAGATAAATACTTTCGTGAAGCTCGATTTTGAAAAATTACAAACTTTAAGGTGGGTATAAGGCGGGTATTATAAAATATACCCTAAGAAAAAAGGATCTTAAGTGCTTCACGCCGCCTCGTTTCCCCGCTTGCTTGTGAGTATTTGATTTTGAGAGCTAATCAAGGGTTTTGCCGCCCAAAATATTATTATCATATATACTTTCTTGGTTTCATTGATTAAACCCTCTTGAACGTTTTGGTGTTCCACCAATGTTCTAAAGTCATCGAAGGAGTTCACTTCATGTGATCGTTTTCATTCATTAAGGCTTATTTAAGAAATAGATTTGGTTAAGGAGGAGATTTGTAGATTTTGGTCTACTTAATACAATCACAAAAATCCAAAAAAAGTAAAAACAATCAAAAACCACACAAAAAATTGGAAAAATACAAAACACCAAAAAGAATCTTCTTTGCTCACCCCCACGTTATACGTTACGTTTATGCTTACTCGTAATCAAGCAAGACGTGCACGTAAACGAAAAAACCGAAAGGAGTCAACACCAACTCCTAATCTTTCTAGTGAGGAGTCTCCTATTGACGAACCCATTGTAAGAGAAGAACCAACCATGGCGAATCGAACTATGATGGAGTTACTTCAAGCACCCACCGATGGTTATGGAGAGGCTATTGTAAATCCCGCTATCCTTGCGGAGAATTTTGAAGTTAAAACGGGTTTGTTGTCGATGATCCAAAACAACAAATTCCGTGGTGATGAGAAGGACAACCCCCACAACCATATCCGCCAATTCAATCGTCTTGCCGCCACTTGCAATTTTAAGGACGTTGCTAATGACTCGATTAAGATGATGCTTTTTCCGTATTCCTTAGCGGGGCCCGCTAAAATTTTGTTAGAGAAAGAGCCACCCAATTCTATATTAACGTGGAAGGATCTCGTTTCAAAACTTGTGAACCAATTTTTTCCGCCCTCTAAGACTACGCACTTGAAAAACGAGATTTCAAAATTCTCACAAGAATTTAATGAGAGTTTTTCAACGGCTTGGAATAGGTTTAAGGAAATGTTACATGAGTGTCCTCGTCACGGTTTTTCCGATTTGCATGAAATTGACACGTTTTACAATGGACTTAATGATCATGAAAGGGATTATCTTAATGCCTCCGCGGGTGGTAATTTTTTGTGTAAAACGGTTGAGGAAGCGTTGTTGATAATTGAGAATAGATCTAAGGTGTATATTCCTCGTAACACATCGAGTGTTTGTAAGGCTTCGTCTTCGGATTCACCTTCTTTGTCTACTACCATCGATGCTTGCCAAATTGAGGCGAACTTGGAAAACAAAATCTTTGATAAACTTAAAGGTCTTCTAATTGAGTTCAAAGTTGGAGAACAAAGTGTTCCCGCTACGGTTAAAGCGGTTGAGGTTTCATGCATGTATTATGGTGGAGGTCATGATTTCTCTGAGTGCATTACCAACGGTGGTAACACTTCGAGTGCCTACGCGGCCACATGAACTTACAACCAAAACGGTCAA
This sequence comes from Glebionis coronaria, assembly GCA_025667525.1. Taxonomy (NCBI): domain Eukaryota; kingdom Viridiplantae; phylum Streptophyta; class Magnoliopsida; order Asterales; family Asteraceae; genus Glebionis; species Glebionis coronaria. Next base: position 433,874,821 of record CM046874.1, read on the forward strand.
GTTACCCGCTCTAATCAATTGACTCCACCAGGTTTTGCTTCAAATCAAAATGCTACCAACAACTATCGCAACTATCAAGTTGGTTTCAAAAACAATTACAACAAGGGAAACTATGGGAATCAAGGGGCTAATAATCAAGTTTGAAACAAAAATCAAAATGATTTTCAAAACAACAACAAGAGTTTGCAAACTTTGAAAGATCTTCCAAATGAATTTGTTGAATACGCTAATGGAAACGATGCTAGGTTTGACAACATTCAAAGAGAAATCATTAGCCTAAGATCCGAGTTTAAGACCGACTTGAAGAAAGTGTTGAAAAATGAGTTAGCAAATGAGCTTAAAATCCATATAAATAAAATGGAAGGGAATGTAACTAGGTTACAACAAAACTAACCAAAAATGGAACAAGGGCAACATGAAATTAAACAAGAAATGATTAAGGCCGAGAAGAGGCAATTCATGTTTGAGGACAAAATTTCAACTATGTTTGAGGCAATTATGTGCAAACCGTCTTCGAGTAGTCTTCCTAGCAACACCGTATCAAACCCTAAGGGTGAGATGATAGTGATTACCACACGTAGTGGTAAGACACTTAAGGAACCGACTCCTCAACCAATTGTTCCTACGGAGGATGCAATTGAGGAAGAACCCGAGGTGGTGGTCCAAAAGGAGCATGTCCCAATCCCACGAAGTACCGCTCATGCCACACCTACGGTTGACCCATTACCAAAATTGGAACCCGGGATTCCAAAGGCTATGCCTATGCCTCAACCCACAACACCTTTTCCCTATCCATCGACACCTAGAAAGGAGAAACGTCAAGAGCGCGACAATTATCAATTTGAGATTTTTATGAAAATGTTTCTTGATTTGCACTTTAATGTGAGTTTCGCCGATGCTTTGGTCATGATGCCTCATTTGCCGCTAACTTTAAGAGTATGTTGAACAAAAAGGAGAAATTGCATCAATTGTCTAGTTGTTCATCGGTTTATCTCAATCGCATACCTCAAAAAGTCGGTGATCCCGGTAAATTCTTGATCCCTTGTGCAATTCAAGATATGGAAGAATGTTATGCCTTGGCTGATCTTGGTGCTAGCATTAACTTGATGCCACTTGCAATCTTCAAGTCGCTCAATCTTCCTAATCTTACTCCTTCACTAATGTCTATCGAGTTGGCCGACCATTCCACGATTCCCGCATGTGGATTGGCGGAAGACGTTTTTGTGAAAGTGGGAAAGTTCTATTATCCGGTAGACTTTATCGTTGTCGATATTCCCACGGATCCTAAAGTTCCTCTCATTTTAGGTCGTTCGTTTTTAGATACGTCTATGGCTTTGATCAATGTTCATGTTAGAAAGATCACCTTACGTTTTGAAGAGGAACTTGTTATAAACGCAACTCAAAACTCTCAAATTTCTCATGTTTATTCCGTTGCAACCATAAACCTCGTTGATATGATTGACGTTGTTTGTGAGGAATTTTCACAAGAAGTTCTAGGTTTTGGTGATAATGAAAATAGTGGCAATCCCACTATGTTGGATCCCATTCTTGATAACTCGACACCAACCTTCACTCCATTTGAAGGTGGTGGTTTTACGTTGGAAGAATTCGATGTTACACGTACTTGTAACGAAGACCTCGACAATGATGAGGACTTCTTGATTATCAAGGATTTTCTTAACGATTTCCCATTTCCTCCACCCGAGGAGGTTATGAGTATTGATCCCAAATCTTCAATTGAGGAACCACCTATCCTCGAGTTGAAAGATTTACCTCCTCATCTCGAATATGTCTTTTTGGAGGAGGGCGACAAGTTGCCGGTTATTATTGCAAAATAACTTTCGGATGATGAAAAAACCGCACTTGTCGATGTTCTAAAGGATCACAAAGGGGCAATTGCGTGGAAGTTATCCGACATTAAGGGGATTTTTCCCAAATTTTGTACCCACAAAATCTTAATGGAGGAGGATTACAAGCCCGCAATCCAATGTCAAAGGAGGGTGAACCCTAAAATTCACAACGTCATCAAAATGGAAGTCCTTAAACTCCTTGACGCGGGAATGATTTACCCTATTTCTGATAGCCCTTGGGTGAGTCCTATTCATTGTGTCCCTAAAAAGGGAGGAATGACCGTTGTGCCAAACGATGTCAACGAGTTAATTCCCACTAGACTCGTGACCGGATGGATAGTGTGCATTGACTATCGTAAGTTGAATGAAGCCACTCGTAAAGACCATTTTCCCTTGCCCTTCATGGACCAAATGTTGGAGCGTCTTGCGGGAAACGATTTCTATTGCTTTTTAGATGGTTTTTCCGGTTACTTCCAAATCCCCATCGATCCTCGTGATGAAGAAAAAACTACGTTTACGTGTCCATATGGAACGTTTGCCTATCGTAGAATGCCATTCAGACTTTGCAATGCAACGGGAACCTTTCAAAGGTGCATGATGGCTATTTTTCATGATATGATCGAGAAGACGATGGAAGTCTTCATGGATGAATTTTCCGTGTTTGGTTGTTCGTTTACATCGTGTTTGTCGAATCTTGAGAGAATGTTGAAACGTTGTGAGGAAACCTGTAAAACCCGTATTTAAAAATCAGAATATTTAAATACGCAGTTTAATTTAAATAAACTATATAAGTATTAATTATTAGACAGAGATATAAACGCAGAAATTAAATACGCAATCTCGGTTTATTAAATACTATAAATATTACAGTTTATGCAGATAATAAGTATTCAGTCTCAGAAAATATTACAGATGAATTAATTATTTTACAGAAATAATTAAACGTTAATATTAAATACGCGTAGTCTCAGTTTATTTAAATATTACAAATGAATAATTATTCAGAAAATAATTATTAAGTTTCAGAATATATTATGCATGTATTTTACACAAATAATAATTATCGCGTTTCAGAAACAAAAACGCGAGAAAATAATGTGTACAAGTATTTAACTAAAAAAAGAGAGAAAAGAAAATTGGGCTAAGCCCATTTGGTGGAAGTAAAGGGACGGGGGATTACCCTTATTCACAATCAGACACAAAAAAAATTAGGGTTGTGTTGTTTGCTCCTTCCGACACAAAAGACAAAAAAAAAAGAAAGAAAAAAATGGCCGCCGGTTGGAATATCAAGAACAAGGGAGAGTTTCGTTTCCTGTCAATGATTCAGGTGTACTCGTCCCACTCTAAAACCCCTCAAAGGTAATCTCCTATTTTGTTCTAGGTCAAAAAAAAAACGAATCCAATCAAGAACAGGGTTTAATTATTCAACATGTTTAATGTCGGGTTTTGGTGAATTCAGGAAAACCGAGACCAAGGGTCTCGGTGGTGTCTTTGGTTAATCAGCCACGACCCAAAATGGGTGTGTGGCGTGTTTGATGGAACTCGCAGCCCTCAAAATCCAAACAGCAGGGGTGTTTGTTTTTCGTTACAAAGGAAAAAGGGGGGGCGTCGGATTTGCTTAACTCACGAAAACCGAGACCATAAGGTCTCGGTGTGTGTTGCATTACCCAGCCGTGACCCACACCAGGGTTGCTGGTGCTTTGGTTGCCATCCGCAGCCCTTTAACACCCAAACAGGGTGCGTTTGGTTGTTTTCTGAAAATAAGGGTGCGTTTGGTTGTAAAAACAGAACAAGCAGTGGGAACTTTCCCTTATAACTAGCAGTGGGAACGTAGTAACAAATCAGTGGGAAGAAATAGATAGAAAACAATGGCATTTTAAAGGAAATTAGCGACAGTTTTGCGACAGAACTTTCTGTCGCAGAATTATCTATTGACAGTTTTTGAAGTTTATACTTTTGGTGACAGTTTTTTTAGTGACAGTTTTTCTGTAGCTATTTCATAGAGACAAATTTTATTAGATATTGTTTAATTATTTTAGTGCGACCGAGAAGGGAAATCTCGGTAGGCTCGGGGCATAATTATGATAATAAAGATGAACATTTTTATATTATACCTTTTTATTACTTGTTTTATAAATGTTTTAAATTGTATTTAAATGATTAAATTAAAATAGTTTCTAATATTTTAAAAGGGTATAAATTTATTATATAAATTAAATTGTTTTAGAAACTTTCTAATTAGAAACCTTATGTATTAACGAGTTAATTATTATAGTATTAAATAACGTTGGAACACGTTTGTATCATAATTATTAGTAGGTCATTAACATATTAGAAAGAATTATTATAAGATCAGATTAATCAGTTAAAATACGTACAGAATTTCAGAAATAAATAAATAAATAAATAAAGATCAGATCACTTATTCGCGTCTATTATTATTGTAGCTTACGTGAAGCCGAGTAGTTTCGTTCAGTCTTCCATTCAGTCAGTTACTGGACAAGAGGTACGGATTTTCCGTCCTTTCAGTAAGGACTTCCTTTCTATGCATGATTAGGATTCCCCGTCTGCAGCCAAATGTTTTCCCCAGTATATGTTTAAACTTATCAGTAATCATGTTAAGAATTAAATAAATTGCCTGAGCATTATATACAAGCATGATTAGTTTATGTACTAGTTACGGAGGTACCGTAACCACGACACTAGAGGCACCGGTGTCGTGACTCACATGCAGGAGAGTGATATCCTGCATCGTCCCACTCAGCTCAGCTTGGCCATTTTATCAGTATTATTAGTGGGGCGTATGGATGCATCCTAGGCTATAGTTTACAGTTTAGCAGGTGAATGTGGTGTGTGCTCTACATCCTTCACATTGGAGCTGATCCCTCCACCCAGCACAGTTATTTAGAGGTCACCCCTCTACAGCATGACGAGGTCACCCCTCCAGTTATTCATGCAACGTTGTTACAGCACATGACCTATATAAGATCTGGCAATTAAATTACAGTAAATGCATGTTTTCAGATTTAACAGATAACAGTTCAGCTTTATTATTTATAAATCAGGCTTTACAGATTATACACAGATTTCCGCTGCAACTTTACTTATCAGTCTTACAGCTTCAGTATTTTATCATCTGTTCCATTTTAGTAATTCCTTATCATGCTTTATATCCGTTCACTGAGCGTTATGCTCAGCCGTAGTTCCTTTCATGTTCTAACGGCAGGTACACCAGGACGCTTTTAGGATTCTAAGAGCATGTCCATTTGGATGGAAGCTATCCAGACTTCTTACTTTATGCATTTCTTTTATTATTCTGCTTATTTGGACATTGTTTAGTCCTTTCATTCAGTATTTTATATTTCATGTTTTGGGCTTATGTTTGGATTGCCAAAGTTTGATTCCGGTATTTCCTTTATGGTCAGTTAATGTTCTAGGACATTTACCTTATGCTTTGATGACACGCCATAAATACACGTAACGGTCCATTTATCCAAGTGGGGTGTTACAATTATGGTATCAGAGCGCATGGTTCGACCTGTAGGCTCTAAAACTTGACCTGTGACTAGTGGGTAGTCACTAGGAACTTCGCAGATTTTGGCATTGTTATCTTTCATGTTTCTCATGGATTATTTAGTCAGTTTTCTTCATTTATTAGTCAGTTTTCTTAAAGTTTTGACTAAGTAAAAGGTTGGTACATAACTAGCCATATTTAGTCGCATGTGCTTTTAGCGAATTTTCGTTTTGGTGAGCTGACCATAGGCGCTCACCCTTGCCCGTTCAGATTTTGTATTGGTAAACCGACCATAGGTGTTTACCCTTACTCATGACAGATTCATGTTTTCAGTCCAATATTACTTGGTGAACCAGCCCATATAAGTTCACCAATGTTCAGATCAAATTTCATGCTATTCAGTCGAAGGTTGTTTTGTGAACCGATTCATAGATGTTCACCTTTGTCATATTAGGACATTTCATAAATTTTGACAAGTATGGATTGGACCACAGCCATCCATATTTAGTCCGAGATTATAAATTTCTCTACATGACAGTTCTCAGAAAATTTTGACCGGTATGGATCGAACCAGAATAGCCCATATTTAGTCTCATGCTTTCTTCTTTGAATTCTGTGGATTGAACCATAGCCGTCCACATCAGTTGGTATTACACCTCAGTTGATTAGACTTTGTGTGTTCCTTATAACAGTCAAATTTTCATACCCTCACGTTGATGTCATCTACATGATGATTCAGTTTCATGTCTCCTTACGAGGATTATGTTTTCAACAAGGTAATGATGTTTTCATGTTAAGATACACAAGAACTACAGTAAAACCCGTTTTCATGATAAATCATGATTGACCTTCATTAATCATGCTTCATGCCGACCATTGTTGGGACTTTGATTACATCATACTTTTCAGCCTCGATACAACCAGCAGTAAGTCGACGTGGGAATTGTCAGCCTATCATGTTACTCATTTCCGGACTGTTTATTACCGATTAAATCGATTTATTTCTTTGATCATGTCAGACAAGCGACACCAGTATCGATCATCCCATAAAGTTCCACCAGCTCCATGTACAGTATTCCATATGTACCCCATGAACAGTGTCTCAGTTATACTCTATGTACAATATTTCATGAGTACTCCACATATAGTGTCTCAGATATGCTCCATGTGCAGTATTCGCTTTGTACTTCATGAACAGTAGTCCAGGTGTACTCCAGGTACCCTACTCCATGGATATTGCTAATCGATCCTCAGTTATCTCAAGCGTTTCCATTTGTCGATATTCTACCAGATGCTGATGCTGCTCGTGAGTTGAAGATTTTATCAGATACTGATGCTGCTAACACATTGAAGACCTCACAGATGCTGATGTTGCTGATGCTGATGCTTTGGAGATTTCCCAAGATGCTGCTTCTGTTCATACCATGAAGACTCTGCAGAACAAGGACGAAAACTATAAATTTGAAATTTCTTACTAGAATAAATTTCAACCATCAGACACTACCATTCCACTCCATACTTTTACCTTCTCAGTTAGATGTCACACTTTACTCAGCCAACCGTTCATTCAGAAGAGTGGGAACCGGAACTCAGCCGGCCACTCAGTAGAATATTTACATGAATCACGGTCATGATAATGACCGTCATAAAGCGACAGACAAAGCATTAGTGACAACCACCGTGCTTAAAATTAATCAGTCAGTAACCATCGGAACTCCGGAACGGACGTGGCCAGAAATACAAAGGTCAGCAGTCTAACCGGTCCGCCAATCCTAGCAGTTACCAAAATTTTCAGCCTTGTTCAGATTTATCTACTAAAACACATGTCAAGTCATCACTCAAGACATAGGTCGCATATATCATTTCGGAAGACACATTTCAGGACCCTAGTTACGATACACGTCATACGAATCTTTTATAAAAAAATACGAGTCAGAACTCATAACTCCAGTATGTTCTAAACCAGGCCCTCAGAAATTCAGGGTACCTTTCAGAAAGGGGTATACCCGTTCTTTTATGCCATGCATGAATCAGGTCATTAAAATTCAGTCACCACCACTGGAGTATTATTCAGGTTAAACACGTAATATTCACTCTGTGGGGTTACAGACGAACACATTCAGTGAAAAGTCGCCCTGTTTACTTCACGTATTCCTATGTCAGCTTTATCTTAAATCAGGTGGTCACCTGCCTCTCAGCCAGAAAGGACTCAACAGTGTCACCATATTTATTAAAGTTTTATTGTCAGTTAATGACGAGATCCGTCTTACCAACCCTGAACATATTAATTTTACTCCTGCCATAAAAAGCAGTACAAATTGTTTTAGCTTTACGAGCATGATAGTTGTAAAATTACACTTGTTTAGGAAAACAAGGCAATAATATAGGGTAAGCACGACGATTTAGGAAAACCGTGTGTAAATGACCCTAAAAGTGAGTTCGTTCTCGAGGAGGCTTATGTGTGTGAATTAACTTGTAGTTATTTGAGATTAATATTGAGAAGAATGGGGATGAGAGGATGAAAAGACGGATATGTTAAAATTAAACTACGACGTAAACGTAAAACCGTAGAAAAACTACAAAAATAAAAAAATTATTATACTAAGACCAGAAAACCAAATCAAGAATTAAAAAGACTAAAAAGAAGTCTAAAATAATATAAATAAAGATAAAAATCCAACAAAGATATTTTAAAACCTTTTATTAATTAAATATTTAATTTTAAATGCTAATTAAAGCCCTAAAATTAAATATAACTAATTCAAATGTCTAAAATATGATTTTATTGAGTAATTACTTAACTTATATTATTAGAAGACTAAAAAGTAATTTTCTAAAAATTAAAACCTATTAAAACTATTTTTAAAACTCTAAAAATAATTAAAACTTAATTAAACTTAATATAATTATAAAAATAAATCTAAAAGCTATAAAAATATTCTAAAAATGGAAAAAGTCCTAATTAATGATAAAGAACCTAAGAAAAATGAAAAAGAAAGAAAAATAAAATTTTGAAATTTTAATATTAAAATAATATTAAAATAATACTAAAAATAAAAAGTTTCTAAAATTTGAAATAAAAAATTTCTAAAAATCCTAATTAATATAACTAAGAGAAAAACACAAATTAGAGCTCCTAAACCTTTTTTAATAATTTTATAAAAATCTTTAAAGTTTATAAAAAACCTTAAAATAATATAAAATTAAAAATTAAAGTTTTTAAAACCAAAATAAGATGTAAACCTCAAGTTATTATTTTAAAACCTAAAAATTATTTTTCCTAAAAATTTAAAATCTTTTTGGTATTTTTTATTGATTTATTAAAAAACGGCTATTAAATAAAAGCTAGAAAATAAATGAATAAAAGGAAAATTATAAAACCAATCTAGAAAAATCACAAACTCTATTAAGGTCCTAGGAAAAATGAAAAGATCAAAAATTAGCTTAAAAATAAGCTGAAAAACGAGGGATTAAGCTACGGCTTTAGAAAATAAGCTAGAAACCAAATGACCTTAAGTATTAAACTACACCACCTCTTACCAGTCAAAGTCCCTAGGGCAGCGGTAAGAGGTGTGTGTTGTGAGCGTGGTGACCAGGGTTCGAGGCTATATAACCCCCTTTTTTGCACGTTTTTTCTTTTTTACTTTTTTAACTTTTTGAATCAATCCAGTAACCTTGTAAACTTGTTATAATCAAACCAATTACACTTTTTTTAATACTGATTATGCTCAAATTATGCTCAAAATGTTTCCAAGTTCAATGATGAACACTTAGCAGATTACTAAGTGTCTTTGCTTTTTGCTTGAGCCAAGAGGACTTGGTCCTATGCTTATTTGTTGGATGTATTGGAACAATAGGGCACCCTTGTGCTTATTGAAGCACAAGGAGTCTCAAACAAGCAATTACAAATCACTTAGCACACAAAAATCATAGATCACATGCACACACAGGCCTATGCAATTCTCTGTGATGAATGAACTAGGACAGTGGACTCTTTGGCAAATTTCTAGCAACCTAATGAACTTCAAACACCAAGATTTGTCACACAACTACTCCAAATAGCACTTAATCAGCTTCAATAACTTACTAACCCTATATCTTAACAGAACTCAAAGAATCAAGCTCACAATTTTATGAAAATAAGCAAATTTGGCATACACAGATTTTCAACACACTTTTCCTTTTTTAAACACTCCAAATAGCTTACACTTGATCCAAATTTGCTACACACTAATATCCTAGCTTACTCAACCTATTTTAGCAACTCTAACACGTTTTTAACTCAAAAATTAAGATCAAAGCCCTGCTAAACCTTGTAGCCAAACACCCTTCTAAATCTTATAAACCAAACTTTTTAAATCAAAACCTTATAAAACCTAACCAAATTGAATTATATAACTACTAACATGCATAAGACATCACATAAACACAAATAAAGCAACTTAATCACAAAATCAAACCAGATCATACAAAATCACATGAACTTGCTTTTTCTGAAATTTCAACAAGGTAAAAGGGGTTTACCTTAGGGCTTTACATCCAAAGCCCTAGAGGATGTTGAATCCTCCTCCCTACCAGCTGGGGCTGGTGCAGAACTGAATCAACACTCTTCTACCTGTTTAAAACACAAATGAAACAAAACAAGAACATACAAGCATAAACTTATTATTCTGTTTCTATTTCTTTCTTCTTAAAACCTTACCAAAACTTTTCAAACCTTCTTAACACGTTTCAAAAACCCTAGATAACCAATTAACACTTACTTCTTAACATACAAACTTGAAACAGATTCTTCCAAAAATCTTTCAATTTTCAGAAAACCTTGAAACAATTTTGGAACACAAAATTCTTTCACCAAATAAAGATGGAACTCAGTTTTCCTTTACCACGTATACCAATCTTTAATAAATCATAAAAAAGGAATTAATTTGTTTCAATAACAAAAACCAAACTTTTTATATTAATTAAAAGGGATTACAAAAGTTTTTAAGGAAAACTGGAACAAGGGACATCCACATACTGGAGTCTCCTTTTATACTAAGCTAAGAATAATCTAGAATGCTAAAAACTCAAAACCCTAATCAGTAGAAATCTCTAAATTGCCCTTAAAGGCTTCTAGACGAATTTGGTGATTCAAGCTGTCCTTTTTGATCTCATCCATTCATTTTTGCGTTGTGATGAAGCATTGCATCTCCACTGTTGATTATGGCCACGTCATAAGCTTGGGGACCAAGGATTGATGTGATTGGTGGATTGGGGAATTGGGGGTGGGGACCACACGCGTGGGATTGGGGTGTTTGTGTGTGGGAAGGGTTTGTGTTGGTGTGAATTAAGCGTGGGAGAGTTTAATTGGATTTTACCCATGTTTTAGTCGGGGTAAATTCTGGGTTGTAAAAAAGATGAACAGTAACTATTTAGATCCGAAAATGGGGGAAACACATGTGTTTGGCGCAATTTTGGTTTGAATCTTTCAACTTGGCATCTTTGGTCCCCATCTTTTGATATTTTTGGCATATAAAGATTTCCAGCCCTAAAACGTGTTTTCACTTGTAAATAAGTTTCACCAATTGTCACATTTGGCACAAAACTTTGACAAAAGGTTATCAAGGAGTATTTTTGCCATTTTGAGTATTTTCAAGGGCTGTTCTTGGACAATGTTGATCTTCAAAGGTCTTCAATATAACTTTGACTTCATGAGGGACCATATTTGGCAATTTGAATTTGTTGAGGGACTAATCTTGCCATTTCTTCAAAGTTGAAGGACCTTTTTGCAATTTTGACAAACTTAAGGGACCAAACTTGTAATTATTAATATACAAGGGTTTTAAGTGTCATTTCTTCATAGAATGAGGATCAATCTTGTTTTGTCTTCAAGTCTTTAAGGGTATTTGATGAAAATTCCATGATTAGGGCCCGGTTCATTGTACGGCTTCGTTTCTCGTGTTCGTTTTTCCTTGTATCTTGTGATCTTTTGTCTTTTTCACGATATCCGTACCTAAAATACACAAGTAAACAAACACAAGCATATATATGGTATTTTATGACATTTTTATGCATTAAAAGCCCGAAAAGAACGATGAGATCATGTATAAATGCCATCTCATCACTCCCCCATACTAATCCATTGCCGTGCCCTCACGCAATGCTAGAATAAAGTATCTAAGCATCACCAAAGTTCAATTTTATTAAACTTTATTGAAGAGTAAAAGACTTGCAACATACTACGAGAATGTGTAAAGACATAATGTATGATTTTCATCACCAAAAGTGACTTTTAGGGTCAAAGAATAGAAACAAGTTAATGTCCCTTAGAGTAAATTTCGTCATCCTTGATTGTCATACATTCCATGCTAAGTGCAAAAACAAGATCATTGTTGGTACAAGTCACAATGCTAACACTACTCATACGTCCAAATTGTGTAATACTTTTTCTCCCCGCAATCCTAGTTATTATAAAAGGAAATGGGTTACTAGCATTTTTTATCTATTTGTCATGGATCACAAGTGATTCATATTGACTTATTTGAGTAATTATTAGTCCGAAAGCAAAGTAGCACGATTTGATCAATAGTTAGCCGAAGGACAAAATCTTTTAAAACGGCTTCTCGTGTATCTCCTTAAGTTCATATCTTGGCATAACTCGTTTCACGATTTGAGACCTTTCTCGGACCGATATTTGGCATGTACTTCATACTTCAAATCTTGGGAAGACGTTCTTGAAATTATGGTCTTCTCTTCATATATTTGGAATTTCTTCACTTGACGTTTTTGAGAGATTCTTCATATAGGACCACGACTTCATCATTTTTCTTCAATCTTTACTTTGGATTTTGATATACAACGATCCGCCTCCTTTACGGACTTGGATATATTCATCCTCATACCTTGTTAGGGTCTTTTTGGATAGACTTTCTCCATTCTTTAGGGGAGTAATAGCTTCTCGTCGTGTGTCTCGATCCTTTATATTGATTTTGGAATAATGATACTTCACATCATCTTGGATTTTTAGCAAAAATAGAGCTCCTCATGCCTTGTTAGGGCCTTTTTGGATGATCGCCAATCTTCGCGTCCCGCTTCAATAAGTTATGCCTTGGCTATGAACTCTATTCAACCCCGAGCAACTTTTAAACGATCTTGCGCTAGAGGCTAAGTAACCTTTCAAATCGTGTGACCTTACTTATTGCAATTATGATTTATTCCTAATGCATTGATCTTATGGGAAGAAAAAGCCACAATTAAAAACATATGAGTTTTTGAAAGAACACTTTCATGTTCTACGTTTAGCATGATCACTTGTCTAACTCTATCATTTCTCGTTCTTCACTATATAAAGACCTCTAATTAAAGAGACTCGTGAATACTTAGCCATGCAAGTCAAAATTAAGCTAAATTTGGATTAGCTTTCATTAAGACTATATCAAATCAAAGTTTTGGGTTTTCAAGCCACCTATAGGATCTTGCACTTTCTTGGACTTTTTCAAGTTTAGAGAATGCGTTTTAAAGTTCCCTTGATAAGTGACTTTCTAGAATCAATTATAGGAACTTGCGAAAAGTTCTTGTTCTTAACCCGAATGAATTAAGACTTTCGCGTTTTAAAGCTCCCTATATAAAAGTCTAGCAAAACTTGAATTGAGCGGGTTAAGGAATGTAAATGGCTCCAAATGCCCATCAAGTCAAAAATTAACTCTTATTCTACCCATCGAAAAATATACATTCGTGTCTTAAAAACACTTATGAAAACTAAGAAAAATTTTAAAATTTGGCCATTTTTAGCCTTATAGTCTTATTAGCAAAACAAAACATTGAAAGTTGGAAAACGTGAGGGCGTAGCAAAGCAAGTACCTATTCACCCCCCCATACTAAAAGTAAACATTGTCCTCAATGTTTCGAGTCTAAAGGTGGAGCACCCCCATACTAGAGACGAAGAGTCGAATGCTTAGGATCTAGCATGGAAAGGGTGATCAACAATATATCTAAAGCCGTTTATTAATTATGCTAAAAGATAAGTGTTAGAACAATAAAGGATATGTCATGGATTCGTGAAAAACTTCTTCAAACGAACGATGGAGGCTCACGTAAACGAACACGAGAGTCTTCAATCGTAGATGATGATGATGATCTAGATAACACAATCACAAACAACCACGAGACAACGAGTTGGAAGGGTACAAGTCCCCTTATTAGTGAATAATAAGCATAAAGATAAGCATGGGATCTCCCCCACGAGGCACCTCGTTTTTGATTACCGAGTCATGAGCTCGACTCGATCCCCTCAAAATGTGAACATTTAGGGAAATTCATGGTGTGGTCAATGGGGCTTACATGATAAACAAGGCCCAAAAAGCAACCGGTAAAAAGGACTAAGTCCTTAGATGATGCAAAATACCGGGGTCAAAGATGGCGTTCTCGTTTCCATTGGAAAAACAAATTAACGCCACTCCAACATGTGCCATAAACTCAAAGAGTTTGAAGAAAATAGATGAGAAGTAGAAGGGTGAGACAATTGGTAAGACAAACGTTTGAGCTACTCGAGTTAGACTCGCACCAAGCAAATAGAAAGATTTTCCATTTATTGCATCGGTGGAAGACCGAGATTTCCCTTTATATGAAATTCCGGGATCGAATATCTCGTCCTCGGTGGACAAGGATGAGGGAACATAAGGGGCTTCCCCCATACTAGAACCACACAAAACATCGTCAAAAGGAGTAGACGAGTTTGTAGCACTCAAATCACGTGGTGATGACGGAGTTAGATTTGTAGAAAAATCAATTAAATCATATTTAAGATCTTTTTCTTTGTTATCTTTTAAACTCTCCTTATGAAAACCCTTTTTAATTATGTCGAAAATATTCGTTGTTTCTAAGACGATGTTAGTCACACTAAAAATTCTCACATTTTGAAACCGTTTTGGTTTTGGTGGTGGCAAGTTCTCAAAACGTTTATCGACGAAGAAAACCTCCCCATCGGGGCCTACATATTCATCATCCGAAAGGTCTTCCGTAGAAACCGGCAACTTATCAACACTTTTCAAGAATGAATGTTCGAGATGAGGCGAAGGATTTTTCGATTCAAGTATTGGCGGTTTCCTCTTTGTAGGCTTAGCACTCATAACCTCCACCGGCGGAGGAAATGGTAAATTGTTTTTGGCGACATTCCCTAAAACTCTTGGTGAAAATTCTTTGCAAATGACATTGGTCGAGTCACCATGGTTTAAAGTTGCAATAGAATATACATGAGAAAGATTGGAGTTTTGTGTTGCATTGATGACAAGTTCTTCTTCATTAAAACGAAGGGTGATTTTACGAGCATGAACATCGATAAGTGCTCTTGATGTATCCAAAAATGAACGACCCAAAATGAGAGGAACTTTTCGATCGATGGGAATGTCTACAACGATAAAGTCAACGGGATAGTAAAACTTTCCGACTTTAACGAAAACGTCCTCGGCTACTCCACATGCCATGATCGTAGAATGATCGGCCATCTCGATGGACATGTTCGAAGGAGTAAGAGCCGGAAGCGAAAGCGATTTGAAAATCTCGAGAGGTATTAAATTAATACTAGCACCAAGATCGGCCAAGGCGTAGCATTCCTCCATATCTTGAATTGCACACGGAATCAAAAATTTACCGGGATCACCGACTTTTTGTGGTATGCGGCTTAGAAAAACCGATGAACAACTAGACGATTGTTGTAACTTTTCTTTGTTGTTTAGCATACTTTTGAAGTTTGCGGCGAATCGAGGCATCATGATTAAAGCATCGGCAAAACTTATGTTAAAGTGCAAATCACAAAACATTTTCATAAATAGCTCAAATTGATAATTGTTCCTTTCTTGTGCTTTTTCTTTGTTACGTCTCGAAGGGTAAGGTAAAGGTGGTGTGGGTTGGTCATTAGGCAACGACCTTGGAAACTCGGGTTCCACAATTGGTATTGGTTCAACCGTAGGTGTGGTTTGAGCGGTACTTCGTGGGATTGTAATGTGCTCCTTTTCGACCATCACCTCGGGTTCTTTCTCGATTTCCTTCTCCGTAGAAGTACTTGGACGAGAGATTGGTTCCTTGAAAGTTTTACCACTTCGTGTAGCAACAACCTTCAATTCTCCCCTCGGGTTGTTAATGGTATCACTAGGAAGACCACCCGAAGAAGAGGGCTTACACATGATTGCTTCAAACATCTTAGCCATTCGGTCCTCAAATTTTGATTGCCTAGCATCCGCTTTTAATAACTCTTGCTTAATCTCATGTTGTCCTAATTCCATCTTTTGTTGGTTTTGTTGAAGACGTTGGACATTTCCTTCCATTTTGTTTGCATGAGTTTTAAGTTCATTAGCAAGTTCATTTTTAAGCTCGTTTTTCAACTCGGATCTTAAGCTAATCATCTCACGTTGCATATTATCAAATTTAGCATCATTTGCTTTTGCATAATCCAAAAATTCTCCTTGCAAATTTTTCGTGTGAGCATTTTGAAAACCTTGTGTAGTGTTTTGAAAATCACGGTTTTGGTTTTGATTAGAGATTTGTCCATTCCCACTTTGATAATTCCCTTTGTTGTAATTGCGTGTGTTGCCTTGGTAATTACCTTGGTTGTTGTTTCGATAATTGTTAACATTTTGGTTTGGTGGAGCTTGATTTTGGCGGGAACCTTGGCCGTTTTGGTTGAAAGTTCCCGTTGCTACATAAGCACTCGAAGTGTTACCATCCGCGGTAATGCACTCGGAAAGATCATGAGCTCCCCCACAAGATAAACAACTCTTAGCAACCGCTTTAACCGAAGCGGAATTGGAAGCTTCTTGAGCCTTCCAATGGGACATTAGATTAGCAAATCTATCAAAAAACCGATTTTCCTCATTAGCTTCATCATGTAAGGCGTTAATGCTACGAGACGATTGTGACGAAGATGACGAACCCATAGTGGCAACACTCGGTGTGTTACGAGGGCTATAAACCTTAGATCGATTTTCAATGATTTGTAAAGCCTCATTTGTCGTCTTGCACAAAAAATTACCACCCGCGGCGGCATTCAAATAATCTCGTTCATGATCATTAAGCCCATTATAAAAAGTATCAATTTGATGCAATTCCGAAAAATCATGGTGAGGACATTCATGTAACATCTCTTTAAATCGTTCCCATGCCATTGAAAAACTTTCATTGTTACGTTGCACAAATCGTGAAATCTCATTTTTTAAGTGTGTTGTTTTAGATGGTGGAAAAAACTTGTTCACAAACTTAGAAACGAGATCGGCCCATGTCAAAATCGAATTTGGCGGTTCTTTCTCGAGCCAAATTTTTGCGGGTCCATCCAACGAGTATGGAAACAACATCATCTTAATGGCGTCATGTGGAACATCTTTGAATTTGCTAGTGGCGGTGAGACGGTTGAAATTCCTAATGTGGTAATGCGGGTTGTCTTTCTCGTGACCTCTAAACTTGTTTGCTTGCAACATCGACATTAAACCCGTCTTAATCTCGAAATTCTCCGCAAGGATGGCGGGAATAACAATAGCCTCTCCAAAACCCTCGGTGGGTGCTTGTAGCAACTCCATCATAGTACGATTAGCCATGACGACTTCTTGTTCTACAATAGGTTCAACAATTGGAGGTTCTTCAACAATCAACGATCCTTGACTTGCTTGCTTTTGAAGACGTTTACGAGCTCGTTTTGCTTGATTACGAGTGATCATAAACTTCACGAAGAATGGGAGGTGAGCAAAGAAGATTCTTTTTGGTTGTTTTGTGAATTTTCAATTTTTTTGTGTTTTTGATGATATTTAATTTTTTTTGGATTTTGGTGTATCTTCGTAGACAACAATCTACAAAATCTCTCCTCGAATCAAACTCTTGATTAAAGAAGCCTCAAAGGAATGAAAACGATCACGTGGAGTGAACGCCTTCGAATGACTTTAGAACTTTGGTGAAAACCAAATTGTTCACGAGGGTTTAATCACAAAGAAAACCAAGCAAATATAGTATACGTAATAATACTTTGGGCGGCAAAACCCTCGATTAGCCTTCAATCTCAAAATACTCACAAGCAAGCGGGGAAACGAGGCGGCGCGAAGCACTTAAGAGCCTTTTTCCTTAGGGTATATTTTATAATACCCGCCTTATACCCACCTTATAGTTTGTATTTTTCAAAATCGAGCTTCTCGAAAGTATTTATCTATTTTTCCCTTTTCTTTTTGTTTGAGATTCGAATACAATAATTAGGAGATCAAATCCCAATTAAGGTTGTGTTTTCACACTTTTGGAGATATTGTATTTTGATTGTGATACTTAATACAATATATTAATAATATTTGTACAAGAAAAACCAAGAAAACCGATAATACGTGTTAAGGGAGTTCCACTTAACACAAATACTTATATGGATAATATTAAAAACAAAAGCTTCCAAATTAAAACACGACACACCTCCCCGGCAGCGGCGCCATTTTGATAGTTGTAAAATTACACTTGTTTAGGAAAACAAGGCAATAATATAGGGTAAGCACGACGATTTAGGAAAACCGTGTGTAAATGACCCTAAAAGTGAGTTCGTTCTCGAGGAGGCTTATGTGTGTGAATTAACTTGTAGTTATTTGAGATTAATATTGAGAAGAATGGGGATGAGAGGATGAAAAGACGGATATGTTAAAATTAAACTACGACGTAAACGTAAAACCGTAGAAAAACTACAAAAATAAAAAAATTATTATACTAAGACCAAAAACCAAATCAAGAATTAAAAAGACTAAAAAGAAGTCTAAAATAATATAAATAAAGATAAAAATCCAACAAAGATATTTTAAAACCTTTTATTAATTAAATATTTAATTTTAAATGCTAATTAAAGCCCTAAAATTAAATATAACTAATTCAAATGTCTAAAATATGATTTTATTGAGTAATTACTTAACTTATATTATTAGAAGACTAAAAAGTAATTTTCTAAAAATTAAAACCTATTAAAACTATTTTTAAAACTCTAAAAATAATTAAAACTTAATTAAACTTAATATAATTATAAAAATAAATCTAAAAGCTATAAAAATATTCTAAAAATGGAAATAGTCCTAATTAATGATAAAGAACCTAAGAAAAATGAAAAAGAAAGAAAAATAAAATTTTGAAATTTTAATATTAAAATAATATTAAAATAATACTAAAAATAAAAAGTATCTAAAATTTGAAATAAAAAATTTCTAAAAATCCTAATTAATATAACTAAGAGAAAAACACAAATTAGAGCTCCTAAACCTTTTTTAATAATTTTATAAAAATCTTTAAAGTTTATAAAAAACCTTAAAATAATATAAAATTAAAAATTAAAGTTTTTAAAACCAAAATAAGATGTAAACCTCAAGTTATTATTTTAAAACCTAAAAATTATTTTTCCTAAAAATTTAAAATCTTTTTGGTATTTTTTATTGATTTATTAAAAAACGGCTATTAAATAAAAGCTAGAAAATAAATGAATAAAAGGAAAATTATAAAACCAATCTAGAAAAATCACAAACTCTATTAAGGTCCTAGGAAAAATGAAAAGAACAAAAATTAGCTTAAAAATAAGCTGAAAAAAGAGGGATTAAGCTACGGCTTTAGAAAATAAGCTAGAAACCAAATGACCTTAAGTATTAAACTACACCACCTCTTACCAGTCAAAGTCCCTAGGGCAGCGGTAAGAGGTGTGTGTTGTGAGCGTGGTGACCAGGGTTCGAGGCTATATAACCCCCTTTTTTGCACGTTTTTTCTTTTTTACTTTTTTAACTTTTTGAATCAATCCAGTAACCTTGTAAACTTGTTATAATCAAACCAATTACACTTTTTTTAATACTGATTATGCTCAAATTATGCTCAAAATGTTTCCAAGTTCAATGATGAACACTTAGCAGATTACTAAGTGTCTTTGCTTTTTGCTTGAGCCAAGAGGACTTGGTCCTATGCTTATTTGTTGGATGTATTGGAACAATAGGGCACCCTTGTGCTTATTGAAGCACAAGGAGTCTCAAACAAGCAATTACAAATCACTTAGCACACAAAAATCATAGATCACATGCACACACAGGCCTATGCAATTCTCTGTGATGAATGAACTAGGACAGTGGACTCTTTGGCAAATTTCTAGCAACCTAATGAACTTCAAACACCAAGATTTGTCACACAACTACTCCAAATAGCACTTAATCAGCTTCAATAACTTACTAACCCTATATCTTAACAGAACTCAAAGAATCAAGCTCACAATTTTATGAAAATAAGCAAATTTGGCATACACAGATTTTCAACACA
This sequence comes from Glebionis coronaria, assembly GCA_025667525.1. Lineage (NCBI taxonomy): Eukaryota > Viridiplantae > Streptophyta > Magnoliopsida > Asterales > Asteraceae > Glebionis > Glebionis coronaria. Next base: position 433,894,459 of record CM046874.1, read on the forward strand.
CTTTTCCTTTTTTAAACACTCCAAATAGCTTACACTTGATCCAAATTTGCTACACACTAATATCCTAGCTTACTCAACCTATTTTAGCAACTCTAACACGTTTTTAACTCAAAAATTAAGATCAAAGCCCTGCTAAACCTTGTAGCCAAACACCCTTCTAAATCTTATAAACCAAACTTTTTAAATCAAAACCTTATAAAACCTAACCAAATTGAATTATATAACTACTAACATGCATAAGACATCACATAAACACAAATAAAGCAACTTAATCACAAAATCAAACCAGATCATACAAAATCACATGAACTTGCTTTTTCTGAAATTTCAACAAGGTAAAAGGGGTTTACCTTAGGGCTTTACATCCAAAGCCCTAGAGGATGTTGAATCCTCCTCCCTACCAGCTGGGGCTGGTGCAGAACTGAATCAACACTCTTCTACCTGTTTAAAACACAAATGAAACAAAACAAGAACATACAAGCATAAACTTATTATTCTGTTTCTATTTCTTTCTTCTTAAAACCTTACCAAAACTTTTCAAACCTTCTTAACACGTTTCAAAAACCCTAGATAACCAATTAACACTTACTTCTTAACATACAAACTTGAAACAGATTCTTCCAAAAATCTTTCAATTTTCAGAAAACCTTGAAACAATTTTGGAACACAAAATTCTTTCACCAAATAAAGATGGAACTCAGTTTTCCTTTACCACTTATACCAATCTTTAATAAATCATAAAAAAGGAATTAATTTGTTTCAATAACAAAAACCAAACTTTTTATATTAATTAAAAGGGATTACAAAAGTTTTTAAGGAAAACTGGAACAAGGGACATCCACATACTGGAGTCTCTTTTTATACTAAGCTAAGAATAATCTAGAATGCTAAAAACTCAAAACCCTAATCAGTAGAAATCTCTAAATTGCCCTTAAAGGCTTCTAGACGAATTTGGTGATTCAAGCTGTCCTTTTTGATCTCATCCATTCATTTTTGCGTTGTGATGAAGCATTGCATCTCCACTGTTGATTATGGCCACGTCATAAGCTTGGGGACCAAGGATTGATGTGATTGGTGGATTGGGGAATTGGGGGTGGGGACCACACGCGTGGGATTGGGGTGTTTGTGTGTGGGAAGGGTTTGTGTTGGTGTGAATTAAGCGTGGGAGAGTTTAATTGGATTTTACCCATGTTTTAGTCGGGGTAAATTCTGGGTTGTAAAAAAGATGAACAGTAACTATTTAGATCCGAAAATGGGGGAAACACATGTGTTTGGCGCAATTTTGGTTTGAATCTTTCAACTTGGCATCTTTGGTCCCCATCTTTTGATATTTTTGGCATATAAAGATTTCCAGCCCTAAAACGTGTTTTCACTTGTAAATAAGTTTCACCAATTGTCACATTTGGCACAAAACTTTGACAAAAGGTTATCAAGGAGTATTTTTGCCATTTTGAGTATTTTCAAGGGCTGTTCTTGGACAATGTTGATCTTCAAAGGTCTTCAATATAACTTTGACTTCTTGAGGGACCATATTTGGCAATTTGAATTTGTTGAGGGACTAATCTTGCCATTTCTTCAAAGTTGAAGGACCTTTTTGCAATTTTGACAAACTTAAGGGACCAAACTTGTAATTATTAATATACAAGGGTTTTAAGTGTCATTTCTTCATAGAATGAGGATCAATCTTGTTTTGTCTTCAAGTCTTTAAGGGTATTTGATGAAAATTCCATGATTAGGGCCCGGTTCATTGTACGGCTTCGTTTCTCGTGTTCGTTTTTCCTTGTATCTTGTGATCTTTTGTCTTTTTCACGATATCCGTACCTAAAATACACAAGTAAACAAACACAAGCATATATATGGTATTTTATGACATTTTTATGCATTAAAAGCCCGAAAAGAACGATGAGATCATGTATAAATGCCATCTCATCAGAGCAAGTGAATTATTATCTTTTAGTTGCGAAGAACTCTGGTCACCATTCATGATACGAACTCTAAAATTCCTTAAACTCATGATCAACAGATTATCCCAAAGTTTACAGATGTAATTCCAGAAGGTTTTCCAGAAATTCATTCCTGACTACAAGACATAATTTAACATCGAGTTAGTCTCAAGAACGGAACCTGTCTTCAAAACTCTTTATTGCAAGGCTTAAGCTAAGTTAAAGAGTTGCAGCATTTGCTACAAAAGTTACCAAAACTAGGCTTTATTCGCCCTAGCGCATCATCGAAAAATTTATCAGATCACCATTCTTAATCGATATTCATTCCACGAACTGAAAGTTTAATTAACCTACTACGAGGTGTTTTAAACATTCTTCCAGAAAAATTCAAGATTATGCCACCATCAGTGGTGAGGGAAGAACATGATGTTCTTCAGACCGTTGATGCACATATTACAGTCTCTCTAAAATTTTAATTTTATACTTTTGAGCTCCCTAATGCTCCAGCTATATTATGAAATCATCAATAAAAAAATTTCCATAAATCTTAGGCGATATCATCAGTATATTTATTGATCACAGTCTGATCTGCCCAATGCTAGAGGAGAACACGAGACTCATCTTATCACAGTTGCACAAATCGTCAATAGGGGTAAATTTTATACACAACTTTCCAGATATAAAATTCGCCTGAACTGAGTGGCATTTCTGAGCCACCCTATTTTAGCAAAAAGAAATTTCAGACAATCATGCGAAGGTGAAGGCCATCACCTGATGGTCCCGACTGATGAATGTGAACGAGGTACAAAATTTTCTAGAACTCAATTAACTACCACCGCAGAAATTGCCGATAGTTCTCACTACAAATGTTTTATGACCATTCAACCAGACTTCCACCAGAAGGTTCCATAATCTCAGACCAAAACTTTAATAGAATCCGCATCACCCATTAATGCAGTTATGTTCATATCCAGATGCCTGACCTACCGCAGGTTCAAGATAGAACGCCTTCATGTTAGTGTGTTACCATTAGAAAAATCTGAGTAGAATGAGACAGGATTCCATGGAGGTTATTGTCAGTTACCACAGACTTTGACGAAGTATGATACTATCTAAGTTATCGTCAACCATGTAAGCAGCCTACGTGCTTCTTTCATCCGAAAGGATCACGCAGTAACAGATCTGCAGAAAATTTAGATATTCAGCAGTAAATCGTACGAATGCAAGGCATTCCTTTGACCATCATATCAGACAGGATTCATGCTCATGATCAAGTGCATGTTTACGCCACTTTCAGTTTGCGGTTATTTTCACTTTCACGTTTACGTCTCATTCGTGGTATGATGCTATTCCAGTTCATCTTTATGCTACCTCTTGATTTAAGCTCACGTTTGTGTTCATAACATGGTTCACGTTCAAGTTCGTGTGCCATTTCACGATACACGTTTCTCAGTTTATCACCGTATACGGTTACAGAAAGCTTGAGAAATTAGACTCAAGTCTAGCACAACTATTCCATAACCAGGCAGGCGTTCACATCTCAGGCCGTAACATTTGGCATTCTTTCCTCAGTCAGCATACGTTCATGATAAGTTCTAGTATCACGTTTACAGTATGTTTCATGTATCATCAGCACAATATATTCCATGCCCATCATTCCCCATATAATCGTGAACCACGTTCAAAATTTCTCACGTAGCACGTTCACAATTGTTCACATAGTTCATCCCTATATATTTCAGCAGCTTGTTCAGAGTTTTAAATGTTATCTTTTCAGAATATTTACACGTATCGTTTCATGTATCGTACATGCTATAGTTATTCAGTCTATCAAATTCAGAAAATCCATCTTAAATATGGAACCAGAAGCTATTCAGCATCATTAGGACAGGGTCATCAGGACCAAGATCTTATTTATTATGTTAGACCTTTGAAGGAATCGTTTCGAGCGGGAGGCCACTCGAAACGGAGGAGTCCATCAGGACCTCTCATTATTTTCTTCAATAAATTCAGTTATGTTCTTTCAGTCATGTCACGTTCCATTTCCTCTTCAGCCATGTCACGTTACATGATCATTTCAGTCATGTCAGGTTTATACCTATCAGCAGCATTATGTCTTAATTAGAAGACAATTTATCCTTCAGCTTAATTGTCTTTTCAGTCTACGTGTTCTTTCAGTTTTATAACTTCATCAGCTTATTACCCTTAATTCGAGGACGAATTTCTCCTTTTTAGAGGGGAAGAATTGTAAAACCCAGTATGGTCATATCTTTAATTCGGGGACGAATTATTTTTTTTAGAGGGGAAGAATTGTAAAACCCGTATTTAAAAATCAGAATATTTAAATACGCAGTTTAATTTAAATAAACTATATAAGTATTAATTATTAGACAGAGATATAAACGCAGAAATTAAATACGCAATCCCAGTTTATTAAATACTATAAATATTACAGTTTATGCAGATAATAAGTATTCAGTCTCAGAAAATATTACAGATGAATTAATTATTTTACAGAAATAATTAAACGTAAATATTAAATACGCATAGTCTCAGTTTATTTAAATATTACAAACGAATAATTATTCAGAAAATAATTATTAAGTTTCAGAATATATTACGCATGTATTTTACACAAATAATAATTATCGCGTTTCAGAAACAAAAACGCGAGAAAATAATGTGTACAAGTATTTAATTAAAAAAAGAGAGAGAAAAGAAAATTGGGCTAAGCCCATTTGGTGGAAGTAAAGGGACGGGGGATTACCCTTATTCACAATCAGACACAAAAAAAAAATTAGGGTTGTGTTGTTTGCTCCTGTCGACACAAAAGACAAAAAAAAAAAAAAAAAAAAAATGGCCGCCGGTTGGAATATCAAGAACAAGGGAGAGTTTCGTTTCATGTCAATGATTCGGGTGTACTCGTCCCACTCTAAAACCCCTCAAAGGTAATCTCCTATTTTGTTCTAGGTAAAAAAAAAACGAATCCAATCAAGAACAGGGTTTAATTATTCAACATGTTTAATGTCGGGTTTTGGTGAATTCAGGAAAACCGAGACCAAGGGTCTCGGTGGTGTCTTTGGTTAATCAGCCACGACCCAAAATGGGTGTGTGGCGTGTTTGATGGAACTTGCAGCCCTCAAAACCCAAACAGCAGGGGTGTTTGTTTTTCGTTACAAAGGAAAAAGGGGGGGGGGGGGGGGGCGTCGGATTTGCTTAACTCACGAAAACCGAGACCATAAGGTCTCGGTGTGTGCTGCGTTACCCAGCCGTGACCCACACCAGGGTTGCTGGTGCTTTGGTTGCCATCCGCAGCCCTTTAACACCCAAACAGGGTGCGTTTGGTTGTTTTCTGAAAATAAGGGTGCGTTTGGTTGTAAAAACAGAACAAGCAGTGGGAACTTTCCCTTATAACTAGCAGTGGGAACATAGTAACAAATCAGTGGGAATAAATAGATAGAAAACAATGGCATTTTAAAGGAAATTAGCGACAGTTTTGTGACAGAACTTTCTGTCGCAGAATTATCTATTGACAGTTTTTGAAGTTTATACTTTTGGTGACAGTTTTTTTAGTGACAGTTTTTCTGTAGCTATTTCATATAGACAGATTTTATTAGATATTGTTTAATTATTTTAGTGCGACCGAGAAGGGAAATCTCGGTAGGCTCGGGGCATAATTATGATAATAAAGATGAACATTTTTATATTATACCTTTTTATTACTTGTTTTATAAATGTTTTAAATTGTATTTAAATGATTAAATTTAAATAGTTTCTAATATTTTAAAAGGGTATAAATTTATTATATAAATTAAATTGTTTTAGAAACTTTCTAATTAGAAACCTTATGTATTAACGAGTTAATTATTATAGTATTAAATAACGTTGGAACACGTTTGTATCATAATTATTAGTAGGTCATTAACATATTAGAAAGAATTATTATAAGATCAGATTAATCAGTTAAAATACGTACAGAATTTCAGAAATAAATAAATAAATAAATAAATAAAGATCAGATCACTTATTCGCGTCTATTATTATTGTAGCTTACGTGAAGCCGAGTAGTTTCGTTCAGTCTTCCATTCAGTCAGTTACTGGACAAGAGGTACGGATTTTCCGTCCTTTCAGTAAGGACTTCCTTTCTATGCATGATTAGGATTCCCCGTCTGCAGCCAAATGTTTTCCCCAGTATATGTTTAAACTTATCAGTAATCATGTTAAGAATTAAATAAATTGCCTGAGCATTATATACAAGCATGATTAGTTTATGTACTAGTTACGGAGGTACCGTAACCACGGCACTAGAGGCACCGGTGTCGTGACTCACATGCAGGAGAGTGATATCCTGCATCGTCCCACTCAGCTCAGCTTGGCCATTTTATAAGTATTATTAGTGGGGCGTATGGATGCATCCTAGGCTACAGTTTACAGTTTAGCAGGTGAATGTGGTGTGCGCTCTACATCCTTCACATTGGAGCTGATCCCTCCACCCAGCACAGTTATTTAGAGGTCACCCCTCTACAGCATGACGAGGTCACCCCTCCAGTTATTCATGCAACGTTGTTACAGCACATGACCTATATAAGCTCTGGCAATTAAATTACAGTAAATGCATGTTTTCAGATTTAACAGATAACAGTTCAGCTTTATTATTTATAAATCAGGCTTTACAGATTATACACAGATTTCCGCTACAACTTTACTTATCAGTCTTACAGCTTCAGTATTTTATCATTTGTTCCATTTTAGTAATTCCCTATCATGCTTTATATCCGTTCACTGAGCGTTATGCTCAGCCATAGTTCCTTTCATGTACTAACGGCAGGTACACCAAGACGCTTTTAGGATTCTAAGAGCATATTATGTTTGGATTGCCGAAGTTTGATTCCGGTATTTCCTTTATGGTCAGTTAATGTTCTAGGACATTTACCTTATGCTTTGATGACACGCCATAAATACACGTAACGATCCATTTATCCAAGTGGGGTGTTACAAAATCAACCTTGTGCTTAATTGGGAAAAGTGTCATTTTATGGTTAAAAGTGGAATCGTATTAGGGTACAAAGTTTCGAAAGCGGGGATTGAGGTATATCAAGCTAAGGTAGACGTCATCGCCAAATTACCTCATCCCAAAACCGTTAAGGGAGTTAGGAGTTTCCTAGGCCACACGGGATTTTATCGTCGATTCATCAAGGATTTTTCAAAGATCTCTCGACCTATTACACATCTTCTTGAAAAAGAGGCACGTTTTGTCTTTGACGAAGATTGTGTACGAGCCTTTGAAATCCTTAAGAGGACACTTACCGAAGCTCCCATTCTTGTTGCTCCCAATTGGAACCTCCCCTTTGAGCTCATGTGTGATGCTAGTGACTACGCTATTGGGGCCGTATTGGGGCAACGTCATGAAAAGCACTTCTTGCCTATTCACTATGCTAGCAAGACGATGACAAAGGCACAACTTAAATACACTACAACGGAAAATGAGTTCCTTGCTGTGGTGTATGCATTTGAGAAATTTCGACCTTATCTCGTCTTGCCGAAATGCATAGTGTATACGGATCAATCGGCTATCAAGTATCTTATGGCTAAACAAGATGCTAAACCCAGATTACTTCGTTGGATTCTCCTCCTTCAAGAATTTGATCAAAAAATTGTTGACAAAAAAGGAGCCGAGAATCTAGCGGCCGATCATCTTTCTCGTTTGGAAGATCCTCACCAAAGTGTTTACGAGCCCAAGGAAATCACCAAAACATTTCCGCTCGAGACACTTGGTGTAGTGAATTCTAAGCTTGATACTTCTACCCCATGGTTTGCGGACTTTTCAAATTACCATCCGGGCAACTTCATCATCAAGGTTATTATGACTCAGGAAAAACAAAAATTCTTTCGTGACGTCAAGTTCTACTTTTGGAACGACCCTTACTTGTTTCGAACTTGTGCGGATCAAATCATCCGACGTTCTGTATTTGGCACCGAATCTTCTAACATCCTTAGAGCTTCTCACGAGGGACCCATGGGTGGTCACCATGGTGTTAATCTCATGGCTAAGAAGGTCTTTGATGCCGGTTTCTTTTGGCCTACTATTTACTGAGATGCACATGAACTTGTGAAGTCGTGTGACTCATGCCAATGACAAGGAAAAGCCTCACAAAAAGATGAAATGCCACAAAATACCATCCAAGTGTGTGAGATCTTTGACGTTTGTGGCATCGACTTTATGGGGCCATTCCCATCATCTCGTGGTAATAAGTACATCCTTGTCGTGGTTTACTACCTATCTAAGAGGGTGGAAGGTAAGGATTTGCCCACCAATGATGCTCGTGTGGTAGTCAAGTTTTTGAAAAGCTTGTTTTCTCGGTTTGGAACCCCTCGTGCGATCATAAGCGATCATGGAACCCATTTTTGTAACGACCAATTGGAAAGGGTCCTAAGGAAATATGAGGTTACACATCGGCTTTCAACGGCTTATCAACCACAAACGAATGGGCAAGTCGAGGTTGCAAACCGAGCATTGAAGAGAATCTTGGAGAGATCTGTTGGGGAAAACCGACAATCTTGGTCGGATAAGTTGGACGATGCTTTATGGGCTTTTAGGACGGCTCATAAGACACCCATTGGGTGCACTCCTTATAAGCTTGTGTATGGGAAAAATTGTCACTTGCCAATTGAATTGGAACACAAGGCTTATTGGGCCCTAAAGCATTGTAATGATGACATAGAGACCGCGAGAAAACACCAGAAAATGAAATTAAATGAATTGGATGAATTAAGGGATATTGCTTATGAAAATTCATTGATTTATAAAGAAAAGACTAAAAATTTACATGATCTACAATTAAAAAACCGGGGTACTCATGAAATACTATACATAGAGTATAACTGAGATATTGTACATGGGGTACATATGGAATACTATACATGACACTGGTGGAATTTTTATGCGATGATCGATACTGGTGTCGCTTGTCTGACATGATCAAAGAAATAAGTTGATTTTTAAATGGTAGTAAACTGAACTGAAAATAAGTAACATGATAGGCTGACAATTCCTGCGTCGACTTAGTGCTGGTTGTATAGAGGCTGAAAAGTATGATTTAACGTAGTTTCATCAATGTTCAGTATGAAGACATGATTGATGAAGACCAGAATATGATTTATCATGAAATAGGATTTTACTGTAACCCTTCTGTATTTTAACTTGAAAGCATCGTCACCTTGCTGAAGACATAATCAGCGTCAGGAGAAATGAGACTTAATCAGCATGAAAATGATGTCCCCGTGTGAGTATAAAACATGACCGACGCAAAGAACATGGAAAGATAATCGACTGAGGTTTAACATCAATTGATGTGGATGGCTATGGTTCAATCCTCATAATTCAAGAAAAAAAACATGTGACTAAGTATGGGCGATTCTGGTTCGATCCATACTTGTTGAAATTTTCTGAGATCTGTCATGTATAGAAATTTACAATCTGGGGCTAAATATGGATGACTGTAGTCCAATTCATACTTGTAAAAACTTTATAAAATGTCTGCATATGAGCAAAGGTGAACATCTATGGTTCAGTTCACAAAACAATATTCGACTAAAAGCATGAAAATTTGACCTGAATAATGGTGAACGTTTATGGCTGGTTCACTAAGTAATATTTGACTGAAAACATGAATCTGACATGAGTAAGGGTAAACGCCTATGGGTCGGTTTACCAATACAAAATCTGAACGGGCAAGGGTGAACGCCTATGGGTCGGTTCACCAAAACAAAATTTGCATAAAAGCACATGTAACTGAGCGTGACCAGTCCTGTACCAATCTTTTACATAGTCAAAATTTAAGAAAACTGATTGATAAATGAAGAAAATTGGCTGATAAATGCATGAGAAACATGAAAGATAACAACGCCAAAATCTGGGAAGTTCCTGGTGACTACCCACTAGTCACAGGTCAAGTTTTAGAGCCTACAGGTCGAACCTGTCTCTGATACCATAATTGTAACACCCCACTTGGATAAGTGGACCGTTACGTGTATTTATGGCGTGTCATCAAAGCATAAGGTAAATGTCCTAATACATTAACTGACCATAAAGGAAATACCGGAATCAAACATCGGTAATCTAAACATAAGCTCAAAACATGAAAAGTAAATACTGAAGGAAAAGGACTAAACAATGTCCAAATAAGCATAATATTATAAGAAGTGCATAAAGTAAGAAGTCTATATAGCTTCCATCCAAATGCACATGCTCTCAGAATCCTAAGGGTATCCTGGTGTACATGCCCTTAGAACATGAAAGGAACTACGGCTGAGCATAACGCCCAGTGAACGGATATAAAGCATGATAAGGAATTACTGAAATGAAGCAGATGATACAATACTGAAGCTGTAAGACTGATAAGTAAAGTTGCAGCGGAAATCTGTGTATAATTTGTAAAGTCTGATTTATAAATAATAAAGCTGAATTGTTATCTGTTAAATCTGAAAACATGTATTTACTGTATTTTAATTGCCAGAGCTTATATAGGTCATGTGATGTAACAACGGTGCATGAATAACTGGAGGGGTGACCTCGTCATGCTGTATAGGGGTGACCTCTAAATGTTGTAGATGGGTGACCTCTAAATACTGTGCTGGGTGGAGGGATCAGCTCCAATGTGAAGGATGTAGAGCACACACCACATTCACCCTGATAACTGTAAACTGATAAGCCTAGGATGCATCCATACGCCCCATTAAACATACTGATAAAATGGCCAAACTGAACATGAGTGGGATGATGCAGGATATCACTCTCCTGCATGTGAGTCACGACACCGGTGCCTCTAGTTCCATGGTTACGGTACCTCCGTAACTAGTACATAAACTGGTCATGCTTTCATATAATACTCAGGCAATTTATTTAGTTATTAACATGATTACTGATAATCTTAAACATATACTGGGGAAAACATTTGGCTGCAGACGGGGAATCTTAATCATGCATAGGAAAGGAAGTCCTTACTGAAAGGATGAAAAATCCGTACCTTAATTAAATCGACGCTTTCTTGAAAATTCCATCATCTCGATACCACTTCAGATTATTATATACCTAAATTTGATATTTATAGTTATTACCAATTTAGCAGTTTATATTTTTATAGCTAGATGCTCGTTTTAGTTTAGATTCCTAACTACTAAACTATAATCATGCTTTCTTAGTTAGGCAATCTCTCTGTTTGCAATACGTAAAAGTGTTAGAACAAAAAAATTCAATCATATTCATATTAATTAGTGAATCAATACTTGTAACGTTGTACTTGTAGCTTATATACTTCCATTATATTTGTAAGTGTAACGTTGCAAAATGAGCTCATCATACCAAACAATAGATTTTTTAATAAGGATTTAAGATAGTATTAGTTCACATTTAGTCATTGTAAAATTACATAACTAGCAACTTATAATTCATGCGATAGATTTCTATAACTTATTTTTATGTTTATTTAAAAAAAATATTAATATATTAGAATATAGAGCTTATATGGAACTATTGCATGAAACATATGGGTCGAGGTTTACCACAAAGATTATCGTGAACTTATTGAAACCGAAACCGAAACGAAAACCTCAAAATTCTTTCTCGTCATGAACTCTAGGCCTCTTGTGAATGGACCCAAAATGAACTACTCGAACAAGAACCTAATATCTCGGCCAAGAGATCGAACTATGCCTCGCATGAATCGGGCTAGCTCCTACGACTCTCCAACCTTCGCAGGAATCAACACTGGGTATAACTCATGAACCGCAATCCCGACAAATTAAGCAGAGAACAAGCCATCCTAACGATGAATTTATTAGGGACGATTGTGTGTGTCTGGTTGTCATGCATGGTTATGGCCTCTTAAAATGTTTTAATCCATATAATATTTATCCGCGGAAAATTACGATTCATTAACTCGGCTTGGCTATTATCACGGAGAAGATTACGTGTAATATTCGATATTGACAGACGAGTATTTTGACTAACCCAAAAGTCATTGTTTTCATTCTTTGGCATTAACTTCTTTACAAATTTATGTATTTAAATGTAGAAATAAAACTCTTTTATATTTTTAATTAGTCATACACGTTCTATCAGATTTTCTTGAAAGTTTCTCAAACAACTATAGTGTTGATGTGAAGAACAAATAATTCCGTATTATATACTTTCGTTTTATATCTTGTCATGGAATATAAATTATACGTAAATACTTATCGTTCCTTAATTAAGTAGTTCTCGTGTTGTAAATTTTCTTAAACGTAAAAATATTTTCTGTAAAATAAATAATACATACGTACTATTTTCTGAAACATAATAATTATTTTTATCTTTTGATATTTCTGAACTTAATGAATAGATTTTTTATATAATTAAAACTACGTAATTAATATTTCTACTTTTAAATACGGGTTTTACATGTGATATCTTGAAGATTGAGGACTTTATATGACAAGTTTCTAAGAATATACAAGTTACAAGAAGAACTGCCAAAGTTTGGAAAGTGAAGGGCCAAATCTGTCTAGTTACAAAGTACCTTGATCCTAGCTTACACATTTTGGCCAATAAGAATGCATACATAGTGATGAGACTGCAATTATACATAGTCTCATCGTCCAAATCGGGCATAAAACGCTTAAAAATGTCATAAAATGCCATAAAATATGCTTGTGTTTGTTCATTGTGTATTTTAGGTATGGATATCGTGAATTCACCAAAAGATTACAAGAATCAAGAAAAAACGAACACGGGAAACGAAGCCGCACAGAACCGGGCCCGAACGATGAATTTCCAAAAAATTCCTTGAAGTTTTGAAGATTGTCAAGAATGGTCCTTCAACTTTTGAATACTTGTCATTTTAAACCCTTGTAAAACTAAAAAATTGCATTTGGGTCCCTAAAATGATTAGATATTACATATTTGGTCCTTGAAGAATGTCAAAATTGCATAAGTGGTCCTTGATAAAAGTTTTGCAAAAACAATGTGCCAAATTTGACAATTGATCCAAAGTTAAATACAAGGGAAATGAGTAGAAAAGCTGTTAAGACTTTGTATGACCAAGTTTTGGGAGATGAGGGACCAATATTGCCTAGAAAAACAAACTAACACCACCTATCATAAACCGCCACATCATCCCTTCCTCCACTCATAGCCCTACACCACACCTTGACCGCCACATCACCAGTCAAACCCCACTAACCCCTCTATTATTTATTAATCAGCTTTAAACTAATTAATAAATTATGTTATGGGCGCAAACACAAACAATCCCACCCAACCAGATTAAACACACCCTAATCCCCAGTTCTTCATAACTATAAACCCTAATCACCAATTTCTGTTGACCAAAAATTAAACCACCACCCTTTCTAGATCCCTAATTATACCCATCCTAAACCCATCCCACACATAAAACCTTGTTCACATGTGACGTGGGACCCCCCGTGGACCTCCCCTACAAACGTCTTTTTCCCCCAAACCTAATGAGGAGACAAGATCCTTCGTTGAGAGCTATTCCTTCATCCCAAAGGCATTATGAACGCACAAGATGCATCTTCAACAGCTGTACAACCCACAGACTCACATGATACCATTTGACTGATTTCAAGAAATTCAAACCAAAAGGGCAATCTTGGAAATTTATTCTACTAGGGTTTACATATTTTTATTCTTCTAGATTATTCTATCAACTACTATTTAAGCTATGTGTACCTGTGACAAGCTTTTTGTTCCAGATTTTTGTAAAATTTTAAGTTAATGAATATTTAAAGTATTGCGTTAAAACTTGCAAAAATTTTGAGTTCCTTATTTACTTTCATGTTTTTAGATTAAATATTTACAATTTCTTCCAATCATAGTGTAGGATTTATCAAAGTTTTTTTTGTGGTGAAAGAAATTTGCCTTAAAAGGTCTTTTGAGATCCAGGTCGACAACTGGAAGTTTAGGATTGCTTGACAACAATGACTAAACAACCAAGTTTGGTAACCTGTTATTTCTTTTGTATGTGACCTTTTTATTTCCAAAATTTTCATATTGGTGATTATTTCAAAGATTTTTCAAAGTTCTTTCTTTCATACTATTTCTTTGTTAGGTTTACTGTAGCAAAAGCTACCACAAGCCTGGCAAGGTTGTGAGCAACTTATGCTACTTGGAGTGGCTGTTAAGTTGTGCAAGTGCAAAAGACCAGGCTCACTCCCTTCATTCCTTTCATTTTTCCTTTTGAAGACATGGTACTTTTGGTTCTACCGTAGAACCTCAACAAGAAGTCTCTACACACTCTTATAAGCCCCTTATAGTTAGAAGAACTTCAAGCTGGTGGCATCAGCAAAGGTTATTGATAGAACTCTCTTGGTTCATTTTCTAGTCAAAAAAATAGGATGGTTTATGTGGATTTGTGCTTGACTGCTACTTTATGTTTTATGTTGTTTTTAATTGATTTAATTTAGTTTATGTCTCATGTTCATGATCGATTAATGTAGTTTGGGTGTCATTTTGGTAATTTTGCTTTGATAATTGCTTAATTCAGGTAGTTGTATGAGTGTTTGGATCTGGATGCTTCATATAGGGATTGACAATCTTGTATGAATAAAGTGCCTTAAACATGCTCAGTCAGGGTTGTTAAGTTTGTTCCTAGCTTTGATTGAGTTAGTGTAGGATAAAAGAGAAAATTTCTTTATTTTGCATTTAACTGCCATAACCATCAGTAGGCTATCTAGATCTTGTTTTTTGTGATTTGATGCATGAACTTTGGTCTACATCTAAGATACAGGTTTACCTAAGATTGTGTGCACTTAATTTGATGTTTGGTGAGTTTTTATAGCTTTGTGAGGCTGTTGAAGGTCACCAAAGTGCCTATTGCATCAGCTAAGACCTGCCAGACCCATGTTTCTATGGTCATTAACTGTATTGAATTGATTTGAGTGCCTTATTGTGGTAGGAGTGTTTGTTTTCTACTTGTATTTGACTCCCCACACTCTATTGAGTGTGGGGTGCCTTTGTTTCTAAAATCCATCAAGGAACAAGGCTCAAAAGCCATCAAACACGTTTTCTGTAGTGGAGCAGTGGGAACTCCTTTCCCACTGCTGGTTCATTCTAGCCGCTGACTAGCTAGCAGACAAAGTCTAGTCACATGTCATTGTCAGATTCTAGCTTTTTTGTCTTTAGTGATAAATTTTCATCATTTTTCAAAATTTTCAATTTTCATAGTTTTAGTTATTTAATTTAAGATCTTTGAAAAAGTTAGTTTATTTTTCTGAACATTTAAGTATTTTTTTTAGCATTATTTTAAGTTTAAATTAGGTTTATATTAATCTGTTTTGTCCTATTAGGGATAAGTACTTTTTCAAATGTTATCATTTTTCTCATGATTAGTTAAGTAGTTTAGGATTTTCAATGAAGAAAAATTGTTTTTCTCATTATTTTATTATTTTTTATGATTATTTTAGTTTTAAATTAGTTTGTAGCCTTTTAAAATAGAAAAATAGTTTTAAAAATTTAGAAAAAATACTTTTTAGCTTTTAATTAATATAAGTAAGATATTCGTTTGATAAAATATAATTTTGGACTTTTTTAAATATATCTAATTTTAGGGCTTTAATTAGCAATAAAAAATGAATATTTAATTAATAATAAGTTTTAAAATTTACTTATTGAATTTGTATTCTTATTTATAATATTTTATAAATAATTTTGATTTCTAATTAATTTTAATTTAAATTTTTTAATTTCTTCGGGTTTTATGTCATTACGTATACGTTTTTACGTTATTCGTCGTAGTTTAATCGTAGTGTAACTCGTCTTTTAATTTTCTCTCTTCAAACCTAAAAGCGTCACTAATCCAAACTTGATTTTATTTATTGGCACATAATACACACACCTCCTTCGAGAACGAACTCGCATGATTCGATTTGTTGGTTTTCCTAAATCGTCGAATTTAATACTTGCCACGGTTATTTGTTTTTCCTAAAACAAGTGACTAAAAATACTTACATCATTTTGGCGCCGCTGCCGGGGAGGTGTTTTTAGTGCCATTATACATATCGTATTTGTGTGAGTAGTGCGTTTTTTCTTTTTATTTTTGAAAAGCGTAAATATCGTACATACTCGTTTGTTATTTTTTCTACTATATCATAAATATCCAAATAAATCCTGTTTGGTTGTCCTCAATTAAACACACAACAATATTTATACTATATTGTAGATATCATATTATTCATTTTCGTTTTGCTTTGTGAATATTATTAATATATTGTATTACGTATCACAATAAACTTACAATATCTCCAAAGGCGTGAAAATGCAACCTTAATTGGGATTTCATCACTCAGTTAATGTATTCGAATCAAAAGAAAAAATCAAAGGCAAAATTGATAATTACTTTTGATTAACACAAACTATAAGGTGGGTATAAGGCGGTTGTATTTCACGACCTGTGGATTTGCTATTAGCTAATCTGGTGGTCTAGTAGGGTGATAGATGATGGCAGCCATTGTTGAGAGAGAGAGAAGAGAGGTTGTGTGTGAAAGGTTAAGAAAATGTATTGAAAGGAAATGAAAAATACAAATGAACACAAGCAACACCCCTCCTTGGAAGCCTAGGAGGGGTATATATAGTCACACACGCCCCTTAAACTATACATTGTAGCTAGTCTAGTCTAAGTGTGTGTGACTATGATATCTAATGGGAATTCTTAAATGTCGTCACATAAAGTGAATTTCCAACAATCTTCCCCCATGGGACGACGTGTAGAATTCCTTACAATATTTTTCCTAACAAATACATAATGATTAAGAACAAGAGCTTTCATGAAGCGTCCAATGCTGATGATGTCTTCTGAGGCCTTTGACTTCAAAACGACTCATCTTTAAAGTAACTTGTAGTAGAAATACTGTAACGACACGAGCTAAGTGACCCATACACTTCTGGTTAAGGAGAAGCTTCTGAATTAACTTCCCCCTAAATAATGCCACATAAACTTGATGTGGAAGCTTTTAAATAGCTTCCCCCTAAACCGACAATCCTCGTAAGCAACTTCAAAGCTTTCAATAAAGCTTAGAATGATTAAGCGCACAACGGAATCTAACAAGCAAATCCCATCATATAACATGATAACGTTGCTAAGAGGGATTGAATGTTTGGGGCACACCAAGTAGATCAACAACTTCTCTTCTCACGCTTGAATAATTCTTCTGATTTTTTCTTCCCCCTGAGAAATCAAGTTATGCATACTAGAAAGAATCAAGACATTTCTTCCCCCACATAGTTGAAGAAAGTAAATCAATCCCGAGTATGAAGCTCAAATACTAAAGTAGACACTTTATCCCATTCATGAAGTTGACATCATAACACCAGAGTCAATTAAGTCCCGTAAATGCACATATCTTCTTTCGGAGATGCACCAGAGTCAATTAAGTCCCGGGAGTGCATATAGGATAATGATGATGAATAATTGCCACAACCAAACAATTAAACATCGAATCAGTAGTGTACCGTTTAGAGATTGATAACGCCACGAGTTAAAACACTGATTTTCTCTACGGCTATGACAAATGTCATCCCGGAATGTCTTCAAATAAAAAGAAGGTATGAAGTTCATCACGTGTACTCGTTGTGCGTTCAATTGTGTCTTCTTCTTCCCCCTTGATGGTTTCGAAACCTCGGAACCATCAATAAATCATACACACATGAACCTGAAAATCTCGAGAGAATAATAAATAAGCTTAATTATATTCGGTGAGAATCAGTTGTTGATCGAAAATCTCTACTCATAAACTCTCCATGGCCATCTTTAACAACCCCTTTGTAGGCAATTTGAAGTGACCACTGATAAAATGAACCGAATACATCAAACGTGAAACTGAATAAGAATCTGTCGATCTTGTGACTTAAGCTTGCACTATTGTTGAATTAAGAACGGTGGAGAAATCTCTAAGTACCCAATGCATCACTGAAGAAGTCTATAAGCACAACACATCTTGAAATTATCCACGTCGACTAAGCGCGTGACACTGAGTACAACAATGTAACCCCTTTAAGTGATAGTTATCCGAGTAATCAACCAACCACCCCGAACCCGGAAACCAGATAAACAAGTCTTCATTCTGAGATTAAGCACGAGCAAGTTATCTGTTCAAGGATAAAATAAGTACACGCCTTCGAAGAAATTCGTCTCCGTCTTCAAATAATTAATACCCGATCCAAAAAAAAAATCTGTAGTCACTAAAAAATCGCCCATTTTTTCTTGGTCTCGTCTCAAATAAATTTCGTCATTTAGTAACGTCTTTTTGTCACTTTGTCTCGTCACTTGTCTTTAAAACTTTCACTTTTGTCTCGTCTTTTTGTCACAAGGTCAGACAACTTCATGCTCCATTTATACAAAGTTGCAACTTATATTAAGCCCACAAGTTACAAGTATAAACATAGCTCCATTTTAATACATTTGCTATGCATGGCATTCATAAAGTTTAGCCCAAAATTCGGATGAAAAAAACATTTAGGCCCAGTCTATTTCAAAACCAAGTGAATCTTGTCATAATGTGCATAGCAAATATTGTGTCACTACTATGGCCCATCATTTGACTCATATACCTTATACGGGCCTAAAAACAAACTGTTATACCCCAACTGAGTGCAAATGAGAATCCAAATGGAACTTGAAAATAAGTCTTGACTTGGCCCCACCAAAATGTGTTACAGAAAAAAATGCCATATATGTTGCAAGAATGAGTCAACACACATGACTAAACTTGCGAATATGTATGAACCTACGTGTACATTACCCGACCCACACAAGTTAAATCAGGGGTATAAATTCTTACCCTAATTTATCTCACCCACAATTAACCCTAATCTCATTCATCATAACCTCCGCCCCCAACTTTGCATAATCTCCTCACAGTAAACATAGAAACATCCGCCCAAGCCTCCATCATCTCCTCACCCACCATCAGACTAAATAAATCTCATATCCCATATCAAATAATCCAAAAACGTAAACAAAATTTAAACACTCTTCCATTTAATATGTTCTAAGGCACGAACACGAGCCTATTTCTTCAATTTGACACCAAAGGAAACATGATTCAAGGCTTCAAGATCCTCTAGGGTCTCGGGTAGGTTTTAGTTTTGTTTACAGAGTCATAAACGAATCAAAGAATGAACTAAACATTTCAATCTTTAAATTCGAATATTGAAATGGATAATATCCAAAAATGATCTATGATGGTAACTTCGTTTTCGTGTTAGATCTTTAAAGATCTCAACATGCATGTCGAAAAAAAAAGAAAAAAAAATCTGAGATCATACTTAAGATTCTGTTTTGATTTTCGAGTCTGGATGGGATAGGTGTCGACGGGTTTAGGATAGATGATGTTGGTGTTGGGGAGAAATAAGGTTGGATGTGATATGTTGGTTTTGGTTATGGTCAAGTTTAAACAACATGGTTAAGTCTTTAGGTCTTAAAACTGGTCAAACTGTGATTCATCGCAAGTCAATAAGTCTATCGGAAACCCATCACAAGTCAATAAGATTCATCGCAATGATTTCTAAACAAAATCATCGCAACGTTTTCTGTTAGCCATCACAATGTTTTTGAAACCAATCGCAAAGTCACCATTTAAACCCATCCCAATGTTTAAACTTGCATCGCAATGTGTTAAAAATAATGAGTCCATCGAAATGTCTCCTCTACACCCCGTCGGAATGCATCCGTCGGAATGCATCCGTCGGAATGTGTTCCATCGGGATGCACCGAATGAGTTCCATCGGAATATTCGATCGCAATGTAGAAACCATTGGTTTTTGCGATCGCAATATTCCGATCTGACTGTAAATCTAACATCTTATCTGTACTATTTCCGATATTTTGGGATCATGCATCTTCTGAATCTGTTATACTCGGAAAATCTGGGTTTAACTTCATCTTTATCTTCAAAAAAAATAATACCAGATGAAAGCATGAACAAAATCATTAGCATATTTAAGAAAAATAGCAGGTTTGACTTTTGACCAATACATGATAACCAGTGACACAAAAATTTGAACAAAAATTGTGACACAGATAGGTTAAAAAATTTGGACAGAGATATGGATAAGACAAGACACTAGATGAGAAACATGATAGCTAATGAGACACGCATGATATGTGACTTTTTAGACAGATTGTGACAAAGATATAATGACCAACGTGACAAAAATTAATAATTTGGATCAAAAGAATGATAGAACGAGACACAATCATAAAAATTTTAGACCATCATATCAAAACCGACGATCCAAGGAATGAACCGAGGCTTTGATACCAATTGTGGATTTGCTATTAGCTAATCCGGTGGTCTAGTAGGGTGATAGATGATGGTAGCCATTGTTGAGAGAGAGAGAAGAGAGGTTGTGTGTGAAAGGTTAAGAAAATGTATTGAAAGGAAATGAAAAATACAAATAAACACAAGCAACACCCCTCCTTGGAAGCCTAGGAGGGGTATATATAGTCACACACGCCCTTAAACTATATATTGTACCTAGTCTATTCTAAGCGTGTGTGACTATGATAACTAATGGGAATTCTTAAATGTCGTCACATAAAGTGAATTTCCAACACGACCTAAAAGAAAAAGGCTCTTAAGTGCTTCGCGTCGCCTCGTTTCCTCCGCTTGGTTGTGCGTGTTTTGAGAAAAAGGGCTAATCGAGGGTTTTCCAACCAAAGTATTATCTACGTATCATATATATTCGCTTGTTTTTCAAGATTAAACCCTCTTGAACGTTTTGTTGTTCCACCAACGTTCTAAAGTCATCGAAGGCGTTCACTCAACGTGATCGTTTTCATTTCTTGAGGCTCCATTAATCGAGAAATTGATTCGAGGAGAGATTTGTAGATTTGAGTCTACGTAATACACCAAAATCCAGAAAAAAATTTAAAAAACAATCAAAAAGAAAAAAAATTAAAAACGTTAAAAACCCCAAAAAGAATCCTCTTTGCTACCCCATTCTCTACGTTAGTGCATGCGCACTCGATAGAAGGACTTTACGAATTATAGCAACGCTTCGAATCGACGCAATCGAACTCGAAGGAATCGACAACGAAGACGTGATTTAGAAACCGACGTTCCTAATATAATTGTCGATACCGTAGACGAGATAGCCGACAATCGTTCGATGATGGAATTGCTCCAAGCACCCACCGAGGGTTATGGAGACGCGATTGTTATTCCCGCTATCAAAGCGGAGAATTTTGAGATTAAGATCGGAATGCTATCGTTGATTCAAGCAAAGAAGTTTCGAGGTCGTGAGGCGGATAATCCTCATGATCACATTCGGAATTTTGATCGTCTTTTGCCCACGAGCAAGTTTAAAAACATCGACACCGATGTCGTTGAGCTTATTCTTTTTCCGTACTCGCTCGATGTTCCGCCAAGGATAGGTACGAGAAAGAACCACCTAATTCCATAATTATGTTGAAGGATCTCGTTTCCAAGTTCGTTAATCATTTCTTTCCGCCGTCTAAGACCATGTTTTTCAAAAACGAGATCACAAGGTTCGAACAAAAGACGAATGAATCGTTTAGAGACGCGTGGGATTGTTTTAAGGAATTGCTTAGGCAATGTCCTCACCATGGATTTTCCGAGTTACACCAAATCGATACGTTTTATAACGGTCTTAGTTTTCAAGAACAAGATTCGTTAAATTCCGCCACCGGTGGCAATTTTTTGTGTAAAACTTCAAAAGACGCTTTAATGATTATCGAAAATCGATCCAAGGTTTAACAACTCCTTAACACACCGAGTGTTTCCAATGTCACCAATGTTAGTAATTCTAATCGCGACATTGAGAGGGTTGATGCGAAAGTCGACAAGTTGACGAATGGGTTTACGTCGTTCTTAATCGAGATGCAAAAGAAAGACGCTCCCGCTACGGTGAAAGTGGTTGAGGCATCGTGTACGTTGTGTGGTGGACCTCATAAATATTACGAGTGTGCGGCTGGGGATGGCCAAACATCGAGTGTAAACGCGTTAAACAACAATTTTCAAAATCAAAACAACGCGGGTCCATCACAAGGCAATTATAACCAAGGCATCAATTTTTCATATCAAAACCGAAACAATTTTCAAGGAAATAATCAACAAGGGAATTTTTCGAATCAAGGTCGTAATTTAGGTTGGCAAAATCGAGATAACAACAACAATCAAAACTCGAATTTTCAAAACAACGCTAATCAAGGAAAAAAAATTTTGAATTGTAATAAATAAAATTTTCAAAGAAATAATCAAAACCAAGGGAACTTTAATCCTAATCAAAATAGTTCGTCAAACGAGTTTCAAGAATATATGAAAATGAATGAGGCTAATATGAGACGATTAGAGGGACAAATTGGTACTTTGAAAAATGACTTTTCCAACACGTTGAAAAAACAAAACACTAAAATCGAGCAAGGACAAATCAACATAAAAGATGTTTTCGGCCATTATGAACAAGTCTTCGGGTGCGTCATCGAGTTCATTACCTAGTGACATCGTACCAAATCTGAAGGAACATGTTAAATCCACCTCGTCTCGTAGAAAAAGTTGTTGGATTACCCCAAACCTTGATGGATATAGAGTTGTTCCTTATTCTCAACCCTCGATTTCTAAAACGCCTTCATGTTCTAAAGTCGATGGGGTGAACGTGGTGACCAAGGAAAAGAGTGACCACCCTCGTGTACCTAAAATTCCATCCACGGTTCAAAAAGAGAGCTTCATCGACCTTACGAAAGTGACCCTTGAGGAAACTTGTGCTTCGATTCTTCTAAGAAAAACAAAAAGGCATATGCCAAGAAAGGAAGAAGATCCGGGCCAATTTCTCCTACCTTGTGATTTTTCTAAGATTGAGGGATGTTTAGCCCTTGCGAATTTAGATGCTAGCATCAATGTCATGCCTTATTATCTTTGGAAATTGATGAGATTGCCTAATCTTATCCCCACAAACATGACTATCGAGCTAGCAAATTGTACACCTTTAAAACCAATTGGAATATCCGAGGATGTCTATGTAAAAATAGGAAAGTTTTTCCCTCAGACTTCTTCATTTCCGATTATGGGTGTGACCCTAAATGTCCCATTATTTTAGGTCGACCCTTTTTATCGACGGCTCGAGCCGTAATCGACGTTCACGGTGGGAAATTAACTATGAAATATGGGGAGGAAAAAAATGGAATTTTTCGCGAATAGATCTCAAGTTTCAAATGATCATGATAAAACCGAGGTTTCTAAACTCGATATTTCAAAATTTGAAAATGTCAAAGCTCATACTTTAGCCGAAAAAATGAGGCTAGATGCATGTTTTGAAAGGATGAAAATGAACGGTTTTAAGATGACGATTTTAATGATAAAGAATACGTTTACTTAATTTAAAAGGGTATTCGTAAATTTACGGATGAAAAATCATTTTGGGATATATTCGGCGAAACTAGTGAACAACCAATTCCGAAGGGCAACGTTAGTGCCATGACTACAATGACTAATATGGACTCGTCTTCACCACCTTCGAAGGACCACGTCTTTGAGGCATCAACTACTAAATCCATTGAAGTGCCTCCATGATGAGATGACATTTATACATGATCTCATCGTTCTTTTCGGGCTTTAAATGCATAAAATGTCATGAATATACCATATATATGCTTGTGTTTCTTTACTTGTGTATTTTAGGTATGGATATCGTGAAAAAGACAAAAGATCACAAGAAACAAGGAAAACGAACACGAGAAACGAAGCCGCACAATGAACTGGGCCCTAGTTATGGATTTATCAAAGAAAAGACCTTGAAGATTTGAAGATGTATAAGTTTGGTCCCTTAAGTTTATCAAAATTACAAAAGGTCTCTCAACTTTGAAGATTTGGCAAGATTAGTCCATCAGGATTCAAAATTGTCAACAATGGTCCTCCAATATGTTAAACATAAAATGAAGACCTTTAAAGATGAAGAATCTCCAAGATCAGTCCTTGAAATAGCAAAAAATGGCAAAACAAGTCCTTAATACCCTTGACACAAAGTTTTGTGGCCAAAGTGTGAAATCTAAAAGTTTAATAACAAAGGCAGTTGAGTTTATTGGCTGGAAAAACATGTTTTATAATCTTTTCCAAAGAATAAGGACCAAAGCTATCACACCCAAACATTCAAACCCATAACACGCGCCAAACAGTTAATCCCCAATAATTTCGGATCAAAACACTCACTGTTCACACGTATGAACCCAGTTTTTACTTTCACCATCGAAGGGGGTTTTCCAAATTACCTTTACCAAAAGATAATTAACCTTCACACGATTACATCCCACACTTGAAACCCTTCACCACTACACTCAAGGACCCCCACCCCATTCACCCTTCAACCAATCATGTGACAAATTCCTCTCCAAGGAATGCCACGTGGCCAAATCAATAGCCCACATTCATTACTTGGTCACAAAGGATAAATGGACGTCTAGGATGCATTTGGACAGCTCAACAGTTTTGTATTTAGAAAGGATACTTGGTCACAAAGGCAATTCAGAGAATTCAGTAGTTAGGGTTTCTTGTATTTCAGCATTCTAGAATCATCACTTGTAGCCTATATAAGGAGACCTCAACTTGTAAGAGTCCCTTGTTCCAGTTTTTCTCTTAAACATTGTAACTCCTTTTTAAAATTTATAAAAGTTTTGTATTTAGAAAAAATAGTAATTTCTTTTTATGCTTTTGAAAGTTGGTGTTGTTTAAGAGTGAAGCCAAGTTCCATTTTATGTTATAAAGGTGTTTTGATCTTTGGATTAAAGCACGTTTTGATTTGATAATATTTTCAAGTTTGAAAAAAGTTGAAAATCTTTTTCCTGTTTGGTTACTTTTGACTTTACTAACCCCTACCATTAGCCTAAAGCTCTTGCAAGCTTGTTGAAACCAAGCTTGTGAAGGGATTTAAGCCCTTGGTTGGTCTATTTGCTCTTTGTGTTGAAGAAATCAAGTCCTTGAGGTTCTGTTTTGAACCACCAGCCAAGGCCTCATATCATCTCCCTCGTTCAAGTACCTTGGTCACTCTCTAGCTGTTGAGAGTGGTCCAAGGAGCATAGCTGATCCTCCTAGGAAGTTGTGGAGGATAGGTATTGATCTCTTTTAAGTTTCCTCTAAAAAATATTGATATTGAATCTGTTATGTGATTTGCCATGTGATTAGTATTTGTGTTTGTGCTTTGTGTTTTAGTGCTTAGATCTGCTTAGTGTCACCTAGTTGAGCTATTTGAATCATAAAATTAGTAGGTTGTGTGTAAAAATCAAAAGTTTGTTTGAAGAGGTACTAAAACAAGGTTGTTTGGATTTTGGGATCAAAATGCCTTGTGGCCTTGTGCCCTTGGTTCTTGGGGTTTGGATACTCAAAACAAGGTATTTGTCACTGGTTTTGGTCATTGGTTAAGTGTTTTAAGGTTTGGAAAAGGTTTTGCAACTTTTGGAAAAATCTGAAAAAGTTCTTTGAAAATGGTCAAACACATCAGCAAGGATTAAATCCTTGTTGTTTGGATTTAGAGTCTGATTTTTGGTTTGGGAAGAGTTTAAGTGATAAGCAATCTGTGCAATATCTATTTGTGGAATTTGGTTGCTTATTAAGTGTGCTAGAGCTTATAGAAGTTGCCTAAAGTGGTCATTTGCATCAACAAAGTGACCACCTCAATTTTGCTTTACATATTATTATCTAGTGCATGCCCTGCTGTTTTGTTGCTTGATATTTGTTGCTTTGCTGCTTGTGATCTTATTTGGCAATTTGGTTTGCTTATTAGAGTGCATATAAGCCAACTGGCTTATTGGCCAATTTTGTCCAAAATCTGTCATCATTTGGCTAACTGGCCTCTTGATTCACAAGGACTCAGCCTTGAGTCCTTCACAAAAGTTGCTTATAACAAGCTCATAAACAATCCCTGGCAATTTGGTTACATTTGGAACACTTTGACTTTTGGTCAAATAAGCTATATTTGGCTTATTTTTCAGTTCTGCTTATTGGGACATGAAACAACTTACTTTTTGTGATAGGTGTCATTTTTCTTAGCTTATTATTATATTTGAGAAGTTATAAGTCTTTTGGTTAAGCTTTTGCTAGGAAACTAACTTATTTGGCTTTTTCAGCTAGCTTATTTGCTGCTACAGCTTATTCTACTTGACTTTTTGTGATTTTTCTTTTTGTTTTTATTCTTAGTTAAACTATTTGTGAGCTTTTGCAAAAAGAATCAGCTTTTGAAACCCTCTAGAACTCAAACCCGACTATTTTGTCTTTTAGTAAAAAAGTTCTATTATACTTTCTAGCTTATTACTTGAGCTTTTTCAAAATTTCCTTTTGCAAAAGGGTTTAGAATCTCAATAGAATGTTGTGTGTTCAAGCAGAGCTTATGGCATTAGTTTGTAGCTTAATGGGCTTATTGGCCCATTAAGAATAAGTTGTTCACTTATTAAGCTGTGATAAGCAACTTTTTAGCTTTTGGGCCTTTATACTTTTATGCTTAAAATTGAATTTTGAGTAAGACTGGTGATTTTTGGCTTATTTGGTTAAGTTTGATTTTATTGGGCCAAAAAGCCCATTAAGGTTGACTGTTTTTATTTTTAGCCCATTTGGGGGCCCAATAGGGGTATTTTGGTAATTTCAATTTCATTTTCTGTTTATTTAGGTTAAAATAAACTAGTTTGCAAGTTTTTAGAAATTTTTTTAATTTTTATAGTTTTTGAATTTTTAATATTATTATAATATTTACTTTTAGATTTTAATTATTTTAAATAGTTTTAATAGGTTTTAAATTTTATAAAAATAGTTTTTAGTTTAATTAAGTCATTTTAGATTTTAGAAATTGAAAAATATTTATTTGGGCTTTTTATTAATTATTTTGATTTTTAGGACTTTAATTAGCATTTAAAAATTAATATTTACTTAATTAAAAGTTTTGAAAAAGTTTTGATCATTTGAAAACTCTATTTGCATTTTTAGTTATTTTTTGTAAATTTTTGGGAATTTTTAGAACTAATTTTTATTGTCAATTTTTACGGTTTTTCGTTTCGTCGTCGTAGTGTAATTTTAACATATCTGTCATTCTCATTTCTCATCTTTTCTTTCTTTCATATTAATCCAAAATCATTACGAGTTATTCACACACAATAAACCTCCTTGGTAAACGAATTTATTTGGGTCATTAGTGCTTGATTTTAGTTAATCGACACTTAATACTTACCGCATTTACGCCTTTTTCCTAAAATGTCGTATTTTTACCACAATCATTTTGGCGTCGCTGCCGGGGAGGTGTGTCGTGATTAATTTGAATTATGTTTTTAATATCTAACCATAAATAGTATTTGTGTTAAATAGAAATCTATTAACACGTATTGTAGGTTTTTTTGCTTTCTTTGTGAATTATTATTACTATATTGTATATGTATCACAATCAGTACAAAATATCTCTAAAAGTGTGAAAGCACAAACTTAATTGGGATTTGATCTCCTAATTATTATATTCGAATCTCAAACAAAAAGAAAAAGGAAACAATAGATAAATACTTTCGTGAAGCTCGATTTTGAAAAATACGAACTTTAAGGTGAATAGATAGGCAACGTGATATAAAAGGCCGTTAAAGGGAAGTTAGGCACTTAAGTGATTCGCGCCACCTCATTACCCCCGTTCACTTGTGAGTATTTGATCTTGAAGGTTAATCGATGGTTTTGCCGCCCAAAGTATTATTACGTATCATATATATTTTCTTGGTTTCTTTGTGATTAAACCCTCTTGAACCATTTGGTTTTCACCATAGTTCTAAAGTCAATCGAAGGCGTTCACTCCACGTGATCGTTTTCATTTTTTGAGGCTTCTTTAATCAAGAGTTTGATTCGAGGAGATATTTGGTAGATTGTTGTCTACAAATACACACAAACTCCAAAAAAATTAAAAGCAATCAAAAACACAAAAAAAATGAAAATCAACAAAACACCCAAAAGAATCTTCTTTGCTCACCTCCACATTCTACGTCACGTTTATGCACACTCGTAATCAAGCAAAACGATCTCCCAAATGTCGTCAAAACCAAGGAAATCAAGAACCTTTGATTGAATAAGAACCTCCAATTTTCGAACCCGTTGTAAAACCAATAGTCACTATTGCTAATCATACTATGATGGAGTTGCTTCAAGCACCCACCAAAGGTTTTGGAGAAGCTATTGTGATTCCCGCCATCCTTGCGGAGAATTTCGAGATCAAGACGGGTGTAATGTCGATGCTTCAAGCAAACAAGTTTCGTGGACATGAAAAATACAACCCGCATTATCACATAAGGAATTTCAATCGTCTCACCGCAACAAGCAAGTTTAAGGATGTTCCACATGACGCCGTTAAGATGATGTTGTTTCCATACTCGTTAGATGGACCCGCAAAAATTTGGCTTGAGAAAGAACCGCCAAATTCGATTTTGACATGGAGTGATCTCGTTTCTAAGTTTGCGAACCAATTTTTTCCGCCATCTAAGACGACACATTTGAAAAATGAGATTTCAAGGTTTACACAACGTTCTAATGAAAGTTTTTCAATGGCATGGGAACGATTTAAGGAAATGTTACATGAATGTCATCACCATGATTTTTCGGAATTGCATCAAATTGATACTTTTGATAATGGGCTTAACGATTATGAACGAGACTATTTGAATGTCGCCGCGGGTGGTAATTTTATGTGCAAAACGACCGATGAAGCTTTAAAGATTATCGAGAATAGATCTAAGGTTTATAACCCTCGTAACACACCGAGTGTTGCCACTATGGGTTCATCGTCATCATCTCGTAACATGAATGCCTTACATGATGAAGCTAATGAGGAGAATCGGTTTTTCGATAGATTTTCGACGCTTATGACACATTGGAAAGCACAATAAGCTTTGAATTCCGCATCGGTTAAAGCGGTTGAAAAGAGTTGTATATCTTGTGGTGGAGCTCATGATTTTTCCGAGTGCATTACCGCCGGTGGTAACACTTTAAGTGCTTACGTAACACTGGGAACATACAACCAAAACGGCCAAGGTTCTCTCCGAAATCAAGCTCCCCAAAATCAAAATGTTACCAAGTATCGAAACAACAATCAAAGTGGTGGTTATCAAGGCAATCAACGTAACTATAACAAGGGTAATTAACAAAATGGGAACAATGGGCAAGTGCAGAATCAAAATCAAAACCGTGATTTTCAAAATACTACACAAGGTTTTCAAAATGATCACACTAAAAATCTTCAAGGATAATATTTGAATTATGCTAAGGCAAATGATGCTAAGTTTGATAAAATGCAACGTTAGATGATTAGCTTAACATCCGAGTTGAAAAACGAGCTTAAAAACGAACTTGCTAATGAATTGAAAACTCATGCTAATAAACTGGAAGGAAACGTTAAACGTCTTTAACAAAATCAACAAAAGATGGAACAAGGTCAACATGAGATTAAGCAAGAGTTGTTAAAATCGGATAAAAGGCAATCAAAATTTGAAGATCGAATGGCTAGTATGTTTGAAGCAATCATGTGTAAACCCTCTTCCTTGGGTGGTCTTCCTAGTGATACCATTTCAAACCCGAAGGAAGAAATGAAGGTTATTACTACTTTTAATGGTAAAACTTTCAATCAACCAATCTCTCGTCCTATTACTTCTACGGAGAAGGAAATCGAGAAATAACCCGAGGTGAGGGTCGAAAAGGAGCATATCACAAGCCCACGAAGTACCGCTCATACCACACCTACGGTTGAACTAATACCAATTATAGAACCCGAGATTCCAAGGCCAATGCCTATTCCCCAACCCACACCACCCTTACCTTACCCATCGAGACGAAACAAAGAGAAATACCAAGAACGTAACAAACAACAAATTGAGCTTTTTATAAAAATGTTTCAAAAAGTGCATTTTAATGTGAGTTTAGCCGACGCGTTGTTATACATGACTCGTTTCACTTCCACTTTTAAAGGTATGATGAATGATAAGGAAAAGCTTTCAAAGCTATCTAATTGTTCTTCGGTTTATCTTAATCGAATACCGGAAAAACTTGGTGACCCCGGGAAGTTTCTCATTGCTTGTGACATACAAGAAATGGAAGGATGCTGCGCCTTGGCCGATCTTGGCGTTAGCATTAATTTGATACCTTTTTCCATGTGGAAATCGCTATCGCTTCTGGCTCTTACTCCATCGAGCATGTCTATCGAGATGGCCCATCATTCTACGATTTTAGCAAGTGGAGTATGTTGATCCCAAACTTAGATCGATTTAGCTTGTGTAAACGAGATTAGATCAAGTTAAACACGTAGAGAAACTTTGTTTATGTATAAAGTAATTTAAGTATTATGCGAAATTAATACATAAACAAGAACACACAAACAGTTGTAAAACAAACTTTCACTTGATTGATAATGACAAACTTGCTTACAATGAAAGTGTTAAACATATGAAAAACTTATATGAAACATAACCTAAAGGTCTTCTTTTATAGACATAAGAAGCCTTGTACAAGAGTCTACGTGTCAGCTATTCTAGGTAAAGATAATTATAGAAAATACACTGTTGATCCTATCTTTACTAGAAACAAACTAGAAACAAAATACGCGTAGACCGTATCTTTCTATCAGTGCTTGTCTTCAACCTATCAACGCTTGACTTCTTCCTGTCAACGTTTGATCTGTCAGCGCTTGTTCTCTTCTTATCAACGCTTGTTTTCTTCTTGTCAGCGTTCAAGTGTACTGGCTACATTTTATTCCCAACAATCCTCCCCTAAACTTGATATCTACTCTAGCAATCAAGTTTCTGAATAAAAAATAAGAACTAGGAGGAATCTTACAAATCTTATCATATTGGTAATAAACATGCCTAATAAAATCTTTGGCCACGTCACTTGAATAGCCAATGTCCAGCTGTGTTGTCTTCATCTTTTCTAAAACTTCTTTGGACATGGGATACTCAGCATCTACAAGTAGATACTCAGCAAACTTTGTAGAGCTCAAATAATACACACCAGCAGTTGAATACAAAAGCCATTGAAGACCACTGATATCATCCTCAAGATCCTTCCAAACAGGATCTTCTTCTTCTAGTGCACACATTCTCTTGAATGTTGACCAAATATTTATTCCATTAACTGAAGTAGGTGCTTCAGTCTCATACTTGGCCATCAACAACCTCCAAGGGTCTGCCAAGTCTTCCCTATCCATACTTGCAAAGAGAGACATAAGAGTAGTAATTGTGTGTACCTCTTTCCCATATCTGCCAATCTTCCAAAACCCACTTGCACCTTCTTCATAGCTAATGATAGGGTTTTTGGCATCAAGAGGTAACACTTGTACCATATTTGAAGCTTCCATGGGTGAGAGCTTAATGCTCCTTCAAAGAACAACTTCACTAGGAACCACTTTATTTAGATCTTTAGGAAACTCAAGTGGAACTCCCTTCTTCAAAGGCCTTGGAACAATCATTGCCTTCTGAATCTCCATCTCTTCTACATGTTCTTCTTTCCTTTCATCTGAAAGAAGTCTTAGAGTGTTCATTTCCTACACTCTTTCCCAAATGGGATAAGCCTTGTACTCCAATTCTTAAAAGGATAATCCCTGCAATTTCTTGAAGGTCCATCCAGTTCGATAACATCTGAGTAACATGTAGTAAAGCTCTCTTCTATCCCTCTTCAGTAGTGAGAAAACATTGCTAGACTTATGTTTCAGAATTACCTTGCAGTCTCTTTGAACTCTTAGAAGAATCTCCAATCCCCAAATTTGGTCTGAAATTGTCAAATCTGGATTCTTCATTATCCTATTCTCCCAAGCATGGTACATCTGAACTACTTCTGGCATATCAAAGTCTACTTGCAATTTTAACTCTCTAAGCGTCTCACTTGCCAAGTTATCACCATATTCAAGTCTTTCTAGTTTTTCAATTATCATCACACTTGAATCTGAACTTTCTTCATCACTTCCTTCTTGTTCCTCAGAAGTGACAACAAATGATGATTCACCAACCTTCTTCCTTTCTTGTTCCATGAGTTGTGCAGCCAACCTTGAATCAAACTCTACTTGTGCTGCATCCTTTGGAACTTCTACTTCTACCATAATTCCTTTACCCTTATCTAATGGATCAATGATGGGTAAGGATGATGGTAATACCTGTGAAGACACTTCTTTGATGATAGCTGATGACTGTAATACATCAACCATATCTGTAGGTCTGTCAACGCTCAAATTCCTTGTGTCAGCGCCCAATTTACTCGTGTCAGCGCTTGGTGTGTCAGCGTTCAAATTTTGCTTGTCAACTCCCAACTTACTTGTCTCAGCGCCTCTTGTGAACTGCTCCATCATAGCTGTAAAAGAGAAGTTCAAATTTGTAGGAGTAACCAGAGATGTGTCAAAACCTGGTTGCTTCTTCAATTCAGTGAGGTCTTCAGCAACACCCAAAGATTCTCCATCATGTGAGCCTTTGTCACTCACATTAGTCTGCTCATCTTCCCCTTTGGAAGAATCCTCCATTCCACGCCTAGTGTTAGCATCCTCCAAAATAACAATCCTCTCCTTAAATTGCTTGAGTTCAAGGCCTTGTGTATTGACTGTTTGTACCAAGTCTGCATTTTGCTTTTGCAAGCTCATGCAGACAGCCGTCAATTCTATCATTGTGTATGGTTCCAATCTGTCCTCCTCTAGAATGGGTATTTGACCTCCCAAAGTAGAGTCATGGGGCATGGATGAGGTCTTAAAGATGTTATGACTGTGGTGTTGGTTCTCTCTGCTACATGGCCTGCATCTAAGCGAGTACTAATAGTCCCAACCTCATCCATAGCACCAACCACACTTGTGGTGGTGGTTCTCTCTGCTACATGGCTAGAAACACTAGAGGAGAACACTCCAGTAGTCCTTGGGCGTTTGTGCAACCTATATTCAGGTGGGGTAGTAGATGATGTGGATTGGGTGGTTGTTTGAAGGTTAAGGGGTGTTTGGGTATGTGAAGGAAAGGTGTCAACGTTTGGATTACTTGTGTCAACGCCAACATTTAATGTGTCAGCGTTGAAGGGTTCTTGGTCAATTTCCATGTGTTGAGGTGAAGGCAAAGGTTCTGGTATTGGGTCAAGTTGTGGTTGTGGGTCTGGTTGGGGTTGTGCTACTTCAATAACAGCAAGCATAGCTTGGGTGAGGGGTAATTCACGGTGAGGGGGTGAGTTCATCTTGGTAAAAATAGCTTTCTTTTGCACAGGGATCTCATAAAAATCATCATGATCCCTTGTGCGGTAATTTTGCACATCAAAAACCATTTGCAAAAATCTGGGATAAGCCAAGGTCATCTTATTCCCTTTGTTTTTACACATGCCATCAAAAATTAGTTTTGAAAAATTAAACTTTTTCCCATTTGCAATGCACACAATTGCACTATCAATTGATCTATTAATTTCATTGTGTGCAGTACATTTGGGAATCAAACATTGAAGGATGACATGTATGAGGTACTTCCAGGCTGGGGGAAACTCTTGTTTATGATATTTGTTTAAAGTGCCCTCATCAGGAAAAGGATACCCCAAAGCCCGAAGTCCTTGTTCTATTTCATTAATGGGAAGGGTGGTTATACCATCTGCATCATTAAGATGCAAAGCCTGGCGAACCAAGGCTTCAGTAACCACCCAAGTACGCCCATGAACAATAGCTGATAATGTAATCACATTATTAATTGTTGAGGAACTTACAGTGTTCCAAAACTGTTTAATATGAGTGACAGGGATGAGAGGAGCATGATAAAGTGCATACCTAATTGGAGATGCATTCAAATACGCCACCTTCTGAGTGTATTGTGGAAACAAAGTATCATCAGCCTCAAAATAAGCAATCATGTTGTGCTGACTCCTGAATCCCAATACCAAGTCACGTGGTTTAAACTTTGGTGCCATTGTTGAAGAAAGTTGTTTGTGAATTATTGATAAAGATGAATTATAGGAGAAAAAGTGTTAGACAAGAATATGAAGTACCCTGTTTAAAAATAGGAGCCAAATATATAGGAGAGATAGGCACATGTGATTGGTCAAAAATAAGGCAAGAATTTTCAAAATATAATGATGAAAATCTTGAAAAGAAAATAAGTTATCTTGTGCATTAATTAAAAGTTATCTACTCACAAAATTACGGCCCCAAAATTCGTCAAAAATAACAACTGGGTAGGTCCCAATGAGTGTCAACGGTCAAAAATAACCCATCAACGCCCAACGGCTATATTCTTGTCAACGTTTGCCAAAGCCATGTCAGCGTCGAAATTGGTCACAACAACGCTTGGAAAAATATTTGTCAGCGTCTAAAAATAATAGTAATAAAAATGAAAAAGGACCTTAGCAAAGTAATTTATCCTAGTGAAGATAACCTATAAATTGATAATTATTATAGGGAGGCAAGCACTGTCCAGTTATGCACACTTGCTTATGCAAGATAGACATAACAGTCCTCTAGTGTGACAATCCGTCAATTTATGATTGATATTTTTATTCTTAATATTTAATTGAAAATATTATTTTAATGTTATATTATGAACTCACTTATTTTTGGGAAGTAATTTGGATTTACGTCTTGAAGTAGCGTCGAGTACGTCTAAACCGGAGGATTCAACGTTACGTGCTTACGTTTACATACACCGTCTTTGGTGACAGTCCGACATTTCAGAAAATAAATTTATCCGTGAATATTGTTTTGGAGTTTTAAATTTGTGTTGGTTCATAAACTCACAAATTTACGAGAAGAGATTAGGACTTACGATTTTAATTTAACGTCCTTTACGACTAAACCGGAAACCTTAGGATTACGTATTTACGTTTTCGAACTCCGTTTTTGATGAGACAATTTTTATTAGATTGTTTTGTGCCGTTGATTCATGATTTATAAAAACATTTTTCGTAAAAAAAGACCCGAGGGAACACAAATCGAGGAAACTATAATCGAGGAATACCCGTAACTTAGTGGGATGAGACACGTTTACACTTGCCCCACCCCACTAACATGGGACGGCCAAACCATGGACTCAACACATGAGGTGTCAAGTTTACAAGCTTACTAGCAACACTTGTTGCTAAAGCTTAACTTGTAAGCTACATGCACATCAAAACCACCACCTCAAACCACTCTTCTCATTCACAACATGCAAAAACAACTTTCATCTCTCTCTCTACTTCAAATGTGCCGTCCCATCTCACCCATCAAACACCCTCCCTGATCAAAATCAACCATGAAATCTTATGTTATTTACACACATGTTGAAGCCCTTTTGAAACCCTATTGATTGGTGGTGATTATAACATCCAAGGAGGAGTTTCTATGGAGTCTTGGGGCTGATTTTCCACAAGGAGTTCATGAAGAATGGTGGTCTTGAAGATGGTCTTGATTTATCACAAGTTTCTCCATCAAAATCCATGTTTTGATCACAACCTACATCATCATGGTGGTATAAAGATTGTCCTCTCCATCCTCTTGTTAATTTTTATTATGTAATCATGTATTTTATTCTTAAATGTATATATGTATGATGATATATGATGATAAAAATATTGTGTGGGGATTTGGTGTTGATAATCATGGGTAAAAAGATGAAAAACTATATGTAAAAAGGTTAAAATCATGCTTAAAATGATAGCTGTATAAAACAGTAAAGAACCATGTCATGAACTTATAAAATGGCATAGATTAATGGATATAAAGTAAGTAATATGTCTTGTACACATGTGAGAGTTGGCCATGCAATGGAATCATTAGGATGAGTGAGATATGATCAAAACAAGTTTAAAGTACAAATCTGAGTTCACTGTTTTGGACGATTTTTAGAAAATATTTAGAGGCTGATTCAACAGTAGCTATATTAGAGTTAAATGGATCACATATCATGTAATTTATGTCACAAAAATTTGAGCTTCTATCTCCATATAGAACTCTAGATATGGCAGTTTTGGTGAACATGAAAATAAAAATCAGATTTTGGAAATTAAAGTATAATAGTATTATATAAGCACTCAAATAAAAATAGTATAAAATGTGAATTAAAACCCACTAACTCATATAATACATTTATATAAATATGTATAAGGATAAATAAATGGAAATTTTATAAAAATGGTAGTTTGATAAGTTTTATAAGTTATAAAACTATAAACATGATTTTTACGACTTTTTCGGCTATTACCGTAAAATTAACGTTTTTGTTAAATAAAACTTAGACGGTTGGACCCGCCTAATGTAAACTTTTATAAACTCATATACTGATATATAAACATATATAACAAGTAAAAACCGATAAAAACCCGAACTATATAACATACGGACATTAACGGGCTAAGTTAACGTTATTGGACTAATAATACAACAAAATGGGCTAAAACACTTATAAACTTATTTATTCGGCTTAACCTATTTGGGCCCAACATGTAAAGTATAAATACTGATAATACAAGTATGAAATGGATTAATACAAGTTAATGGACTTATAATAGGCTTATTGGACCTAAAACACGTAAATAAGTAAAACTAGTAAACTAGTAAGAAGTTACCAAAACATAAACACTAAAATAAGTAAAGGAGAATATGTAAACCCACTTGATCATCATATATATATAATCATCATATGTATACATAATTGTTATTTTTATAAAGTCATTGGACAATAGTCTAAGACGAGTATTATTTGTCTAGGTTTCCGTGATTGAAGCACGTACCGTACATCCGACTTGCCGATAACCCGCCTTCCCACATCAACGTGAGTTCATAGCCTCGCACTCTTTTAAATGTTTTTATGAAATGTTTTATAAACCCGCGAGGGAGATAACATGTTAGTTTTTATAAAATAGGACACCATTTGTCCCGATTGTTTGTTTATTGATTTGGACCCGAATGATTGTATGACCCGATTGTATGACCCGATAAATGATTAAATGACCCGATAGATGAAATAAAATGGATTATTAAAGTTAGGTTATGTTACTAAAAGTCCCATTAGCATGAATTGTGAACTACCGGGATTGGTAGACGCTTATGCATATAATAGTACTATTTGGGGACGATCACCCCAGTTCGCGCCTTGACGGTTGATCCCCGTCGTGCCACGTTGATTGGTAAGCGAATTTATGTATGAGAAGATTTCCATAGCGTGACCTTTGTGACAACACGCTAATTTAGATGGGAAAATTAAGTTTCAGGCTAGCTACCCGTTGTTTGTTTTAGTAAGGTAACAATGTCATGCGGCTTATAATAATCCAAGTTAATGAAATACTACTATACGCACCGAATTACGATGTATTGCCTGACTAGTAATACGGGGTCATACTATTGATATTATGTTCGTGTTTTGGTTTTATATAACCATATTCATATAACGGTTTTTATTTAATCTATACAACGTTATAAAACGTATTGTATGATGTTTTTTTTACGACATTGGCTCGTATAATGATTTTTAAGGCAAATGCCTATATTATGATTTTCGATAAGGATTTGTATAAAAATGACTTTGGCTATTTTATGGCCTTTTACAATGATTTGTACGAAATGATTTTCGGTAATAATTTTATACCAAAGTTATATTGATGGAATTTATTAAACTCTATGAATTCACCCGGCGTTATCGTTGACCTTTTCTTTTAACATGTTTTATCTCAGGTACTTGAAGGTAATTCTCGGGAAGACGACAAGAATTCATGGCCCGCACTTAAATAATAATTTCCATTCAAATCTTTTGTAAAATTGTATGAAATGATTATGACTTGGGACCTATGTAACTTTGATATTTATGAATGGAAATGCTTTATTATTAAATGAAGCGATTTTTATGCGTTGTCTATGATGTGAGTAATGTGCTATCCCGTAACACCAACGAGTCTTCCGCTGTATTGAGTTGTATAAATTTGGGGGTCTTACAGTTTGGTACCAGAGCTCTCGTTATAGAGAACGAAAGATTTTTAAAACCAAGGTTTTGAATAAAACATTTCAAAATCTTTTAACTATAAACATTTTTCTAAAAATGTCTAAAAATATTTTGACTATAACGGTGCCGAAGAATTCCCGAGTTACCGACAAGGCCAGACTGAGAAGTGTTATTTTAATATATATATAATTTGGATTATATATATATATATATATATATATATATATATATATATATATATATATATATATATATATATATATATATATATATATATATATATATATATATATATATATGATGTAATTTTATTACATGATTGTTTGATGATTATTTTGATATTTATACGAGGTATTTCTACGATGTAGATTACCACAATCATTTTGGCGTCGCTGCCGGGGAGGTGTGTCATGATTAATTTGAATTATGTTTTTAATATCTAACCATAAATAGTATTTGTGTTAAATAGAAATCTATTAACACGTATTGTAGGTTTTTTTGCTTTCTTTGTGAATTAATTACTATATTGTATATGTATCACAATCAGTACAAAATATCTCTAAAAGTGTGAAAGCACAAACTTAATTGGGATTTGATCTCCTAATTATTATATTCGAATCTCAAACAAAAAGAAAAAGGAAACAATAGATAAATACTTTCGTGAAGCTCGATTTTGAAAAATACGAACTTTAAGGTGAATAGATAGGCAACGTGATATAAAAGGCCGTTAAAGGGAAGTTAGGCACTTAAGTGATTCGCGCCACCTCATTACCCCCGTTCACTTGTGAGTATTTGATCTTGAAGGTTAATCGATGGTTTTGCCGCCCAAAGTATTATTACGTATCATATATATTTTCTTGGTTTCTTTGTGATTAAACCCTCTTGAACCATTTGGTTTTCACCATAGTTCTAAAGTCAATCGAAGGCGTTCACTCCACGTGATCGTTTTCATTTTTTGAGGCTTCTTTAATCAAGAGTTTGATTCGAGGATATATTTGGTAGATTGTTGTCTACAAATACACACAAACTCCAAAAAAATTAAAAGCAATCAAAAACACAAAAAAAATGAAAATCAACAAAACACCCAAAAGAATCTTCTTTGCTCACCTCCACATTCTACGTCACGTTTATGCACACTCGTAATCAAGCAAAACGATCTCCCAAATGTCGTCAAAACCAAGGAAATCAAGAACCTTTGATTGAATAAGAACCTCCAATTTTCGAACCCGTTGTAAAACCAATAGTCACTATTGCTAATCATACTATGATGGAGTTGCTTCAAGCACCCACCAAAGGTTTTGGAGAAGCTATTGTGATTCCCGCCATCCTTGCGGAGAATTTCGAGATCAAGACGGGTGTAATGTCGATGCTTCAAGCAAACAAGTTTCGTGGACATGAAAAATACAACCCGCATTATCACATAAGGAATTTCAATCGTCTCACCGCAACAAGCAAGTTTAAGGATGTTCCACATGACGCCGTTAAGATGATGTTGTTTCCATACTCGTTAGATGGACCCGCAAAAATTTGGCTTGAGAAAGAACCGCCAAATTCGATTTTGACATGGAGTGATCTCGTTTCTAAGTTTGCGAACCAATTTTTTCCGCCATCTAAGACGACACATTTGAAAAATGAGATTTCAAGGTTTACACAACGTTCTAATGAAAGTTTTTCAATGGCATGGGAACGATTTAAGGAAATGTTACATGAATGTCATCACCATGATTTTT
Organism: Glebionis coronaria; assembly: GCA_025667525.1. Taxonomy (NCBI): domain Eukaryota; kingdom Viridiplantae; phylum Streptophyta; class Magnoliopsida; order Asterales; family Asteraceae; genus Glebionis; species Glebionis coronaria. The sequence goes on from CM046874.1 coordinate 433,934,056, forward strand.
CGGAATTGCATCAAATTGATACTTTTGATAATGGGCTTAACGATTATGAACGAGACTATTTGAATGTCGCCGCGGGTGGTAATTTTATGTGCAAAACGACCGATGAAGCTTTAAAGATTATCGAGAATAGATCTAAGGTTTATAACCCTCGTAACACACCGAGTGTTGCCACTATGGGTTCATCGTCATCATCTCGTAACATGAATGCCTTACATGATGAAGCTAATGAGGAGAATCGGTTTTTCGATAGATTTTCGACGCTTATGACACATTGGAAAGCACAATATGCTTTGAATTCCGCATCGGTTAAAGCGGTTGAAAAGAGTTGTATATCTTGTGGTGGAGCTCATGATTTTTCCGAGTGCATTACCGCCGGTGGTAACACTTCGAGTGCTTACGTAACACTGGGAACATACAACCAAAACGGCCAAGGTTCTCTCCTAAATCAAGCTCCCCAAAATCAAAATGTTACCAAGTATCGAAACAACAATCAAAGTGGTGGTTATCAAGGCAATCAACGTAACTATAACAAGGGTAATTAACAAAATGGGAACAATGGGCAAGTGCAGAATCAAAATCAAAACCGTGATTTTCAAAATACTACACAAGGTTTTCAAAATGATCACACTAAAAATCTTCAAGGATAATATTTGAATTATGCTAAGGCAAATGATGCTAAGTTTGATAAAATGCAACGTTAGATGATTAGCTTAACATCCGAGTTGAAAAACGAGCTTAAAAACGAACTTGCTAATGAATTGAAAACTCATGCTAATAAACTGGAAGGAAACGTTAAACGTCTTTAACAAAATCAACAAAAGATGGAACAAGGTCAACATGAGATTAAGCAAGAGTTGTTAAAATCGGATAAAAGGCAATCAAAATTTGAAGATCGAATGGCTAGTATGTTTGAAGCAATCATGTGTAAACCCTCTTCCTTGGGTGGTCTTCCTAGTGATACCATTTCAAACCCGAAGGAATAAATGAAGGTTATTACTACTTTTAATGGTAAAACTTTCAATCAACCAATCTCTCGTCCTAGTACTTCTACGGAGAAGGAAATCGAGAAATAACCCGAGGTGAGGGTCGAAAAGGAGCATATCACAAGCCCACGAAGTACCGCTCATACCACACCTACGGTTGAACTAATACCAATTATAGAACCCGAGATTCCAAGGCCAATGCCTATTCCCCAACCCACACCACCCTTACCTTACCCATCGAGACGAAACAAAGAGAAATACCAAGAACGTAACAAACAACAAATTGAGCTTTTAATAAAAATGTTTCAAAAAGTGCATTTTAATGTGAGTTTAGCCGACGCGTTGTTATACATGCCTCGTTTCACTTCCACTTTTAAAGGTATGATGAATGATAAGGAAAAGCTTTCAAAGCTATCTAATTGTTCTTCGGTTTATCTTAATCGAATACCGGAAAAACTTGGTGACCCCGGGAAGTTTCTCATTGCTTGTGACATACAAGAAATGGAAGGATGCCTCGCCTTGGCCGATCTTGGCGTTAGCATTAATTTGATACCTTTTTCCATGTGGAAATCGCTATCGCTTCTGGCTCTTACTCCATCGAGCATGTCTATCGAGATGGCCCATCATTCTACGATTTTAGCATGTGGAGTATGTTGATCCCAAACTTAGATCGATTTAGCTTGTGTAAACGAGATTAGATCAAGTTAAACACGTAGAGAAACTTTGTTTATGTATAAAGTAATTTAAGTATTATGCGAAATTAATACTTAAACAAGAACACACAAACAGTTGTAAAACAAACTTTCACTTGATTGATAATGACAAACTTGCTTACAATGAAAGTGTTAAACATATGAAAAACTTATATGAAACATAACCTAAAGGTCTTCTTTTATAGACATAAGAAGCCTTGTACAAGAGTCTACGTGTCAGCTATTCTAGGTAAAGATAATTATAGAAAATACACTGTTGATCCTATCTTTACTAGAAACAAACTAGAAACAAAATACGCGTAGACCATATCTTTCTATCAGTGCTTGTCTTCAACCTATCAACGCTTGACTTCTTCCTGTCAACGTTTGATCTGTCAGCGCTTGTTCTCTTTTTATCAACGCTTGTTTTCTTCTTGTCAGCGTTCAAGTGTACTGGCTACATTTTATTCCCAACAATCCTCCCCTAAACTTGATATCTACTCTAGCAATCAAGTTTCTGAATAAAAAATAAGAACTAGGAGGAATCTTACAAATCTTATCATATTGGTAATAAACATGCCTAATAAAATCTTTGGCCACGTCACTTGAATAGCCAATGTCCAGCAGTGTTGTCTTCATCTTTTCCAAAACTTCTTTGGACATGGGATACTCAGCATCTACAAGTAGATACTCAGCAAACTTTGTAGAGCTCAAATAATACACACCAGCAGTTGAATACAAACGCCATTGAAGACCACTGATATCATCCTCAAGATCCTTCCAAACAGGATCTTCTTCTTCTGGTGCACACATTCTCTTGAATGTTGACCAAATCTTTATTCCATTGACTGAAGTAGGTGCTTCAGTCTCATACTTGGCCATCAACAACCTCCAAAGGTCTGCCAAGTCTTCCCTATCCATACTTGCAAAGAGAGATATAAGAGTAGTAGTTGTGTTTACCTCTTTCCCATATCTGCCAATCTTCCAAAACCCACTTGCACCTTCTTCATAGCTAATGATAGGGTTTTTGGCATCAAGAGGTAACACTTGTACCATATTTGAAGCTTCCATGGGTGAGAGCTTAATGCTCCTTCAAAGAACAACTTCACTAGGAACCACTTTATTTAGATCTTTAGGAAACTCAAGTGGAACTCCCTTCTTCAAAGGCCTTGGAACAATCATTGCCTTCTGAATCTCCATCTCTTCTACATGTTCTTCTTTCCTTTCATCTGAAAGAAGTCTTAGAGTGTTCATTTCCTACACTCTTTCCCAAATGGGATAAGCCTTGTACTCCAATTCTTAAAAGGATAATCCCTGCAATTTCTTGAAGGTCCATCCAGTTCGATAACATCTAAGTAACATGTAGTAAAGCTCTCTTCTATCCCTCTTCAGTAGTGAGAAAACATTGCTAGCCTTATGTTTCAGAATTACCTTGCAGTCTCTTTGAACTCTTAGAAGAATCTCCAATCCCCAAATTTGGTCTGAAATTGTCAAATCTGGATTCTTCATTATCCTATTCTCCCAAGCATGGTACATCTGAACTACTTCTGGCATATCAAAGTCTACTTGCAATTTTAACTCTCTAAGCGTCTCACTTGCCAAGTTATCACAATATTCAAGTCTTTCTAGTTGTTCAATTATCATCACACTTGAATCTGAACTTTCTTCATCACTTCCTTCTTGTTCCTCAGAAGTGACAACAAATGATGATTCACCAGCCTTCTTCCTTTCTTGTTCCATGAGTTGTGCAGCCAACCTTGAATCAAACTCTACTTGTGCTGCATCCTTTGGAACTTCTACTTCTACCATAATTCCTTTACCCTTATCTAATGGATCAATGATGGGTAAGGATGATGGTAATACCTGTGAAGACACTTCTTTGATGATAGCTGATGACTGTAATACATCAACCATATCTGTAGGTCTGTCAACGCTCAAATTCCTTGTGTCAGCGCCCAATTTACTCGTGTCAGCGCTTGGTGTGTCAGCGTTCAAATTTTGCTTGTCAACTCCCAACTTACTTGTCTCAGCGCCTCTTGTGAACTGCTCCATCATAGCTGTAAAAGAGAAGTTCAAATTTGTAGGAGTAACCAGAGATGTGTCAAAACCTGGTTGCTTCTTCAATTCAGTGAGGTCTTCAGCAACACCCAAAGATTCTCCATCATGTGAGCCTTTGTCACTCACATTAGTCTGCTCATCCTCCCCTTTGGAAGAATCCTCCATTCCACGCCTAGTGTTAGCATCCTCCAAAATAACAATCCTCTCCCTAAATTGCTTGAGTTCAAGGCCTTGTGTATTGACTGTTTGTACCAAGTCTGCATTTTGCTTTTGCAAGCTCATGCAGACAGCCGTCAATTCTATCATTGTGTATGGTTCCAATCTGTCCTCCTCTAGAATGGGTATTTGACCTCCCAAAGTAGAGTCATGGGGCATGGATGAGGTCTTAAAGATGTTATGACTGTGGTGGTGGTTCTCTCTGCTACATGGCCTGCATCTAAGCGAGTACCAATAGTCCCAACCTCATCCATAGCACCAACCACACTTGTGGTGGTGGTTCTCTCTGCTACAAGGCTAGAAACACTAGAGGAGAACACTCCAGTAGTCCTTGGGCGTTTGTGCAACCTATATTCAGGTGGGGTAGTAGATGATGTGGATTGGGTGGTTGTTTGAAGGTTAAGGGGTGTTTGGGTATGTGAAGGAAAGGTGTCAACGTTTGGATTACTTGTGTCAACGCCAACATTTAATGTGTCAGCGTTGAAGGGTTCTTGGTCAATTTCCATGTGTTGAGGTGAAGGTAAAGGTTCTGGTATTGGGTCAAGTTGTGGTTGTGGGTCTGGTTGGGGTTGTGCTATTTCAATAACAGCAAGCATAGCTTGGGTGAGGGGTAATTCACGGTGAGGGGGTGAGTTCATCTTGGTAAAAATAGCTTTCTTTTGCACAGGGATCTCATAAAAATCATCATGATCCCTTGTGCGGTAATTTTGCACATCAAAAACCATTTGCAAAAATCTGGGATAAGCCAAGGTCATCTTATTCCCTTTGTTTTTACACATGCCATCAAAAATTAGTTTTGAAAAATTAAACTTTTGCCCATTTGCAATGCACACAATTGCACTATCAATTGATCTATTAATTTCATTGTGTGCAGTACATTTGGGAATCAAACATTGAAGGATGACATGTATGAGGTACTTCCAGGCTGGGGGAAACTCTTGTTTATGATATTTGTTTAAAGTGCCCTCATCAGGAAAAGGATACCCCAAAGCCCGAAGTCCTTGTTCTATTTCATTAATGGGAAGGGTGGTTATACCATCTGCATCATTAAGATGCAAAGCCTGGCGAACCAAGGCTTCAGTAACCACCCAAGTACGCCCATGAACAATAGCTGATAATGTAATCACATTATTAATTGTTGAGGAACTTACAGTGTTCCAAAACTGTTTAATATGAGTGACAGGGATGAGAGGAGCATGATAAAGTGCATACCTAATTAGAGATGCATTCAAATACGCCACCTTCTGAGTGTATTGTGGAAACAAAGTATCATCAGCCTCAAAATAAGCAATCATGTTGTGCTGACTCCTAAATCCCAATACCAAGTCACGTGGTTTAAACTTTGGTGCCATTGTTGAAGAAAGTTGTTTGTGAATTATTGATAAAGATGAATTATAGGAGAAAAAGTGTTAGACAAGAATATGAAGTACCCTGTTTAAAAATAGGAGCCAAATATATAGGAGAGATAGGCACATGTGATTGGTCAAAAATAAGGCAAGAATTTTCAAAATATAATGATGAAAATCTTGAAAAGAAAATAAGTTATCTTGTGCATTAATTAAAAGTTATCTACTCACAAAATTACGGCCCCAAAATTCGTCAAAAATAACAACTGGGTAGGTCCCAATGAGTGTCAACGGTCAAAAATAACCCATCAACGCCCAACGGCTATATTCTTGTCAACGTTTGCCAAAGCCATGTCAGCGTCGAAATTGGTCACAACAACGCTTGGAAAAATATTTGTCAGCGTCTAAAAATAATAGTAATAAAAATGAAAAAGGACCTTAGCAAAGTAATTTATCCTAGTGAAGATAACCTATAAATTGATAATTATTATAGGGAGGCAAGCACTGTCCAGTTATGCACACTTGCTTATGCAAGATAGACATAACAGTCCTCTAGTGTGACAATCCGTCAATTTATGATTGGTATTTTTATTCTCAATATTTAATTGAAAATATTATTTTAATGTTATATTATGAACTCACTTATTTTTGGGAAGTAATTTGGATTTACGTCTTGAAGTAGCGTCGAGTACGTCTAAACCGGAGGATTCAACGTTACGTGCTTACGTTTACATACACCGTCTTTGGTGACAGTCCGACATTTCAGAAAATAAATTTATCCGTGAATATTGTTTTGGAGTTTTAAATTTGTGTTGGTTCATAAACTCACAAATTTACGAGAAGAGATTAGGACTTACGATATTAATTTAACGTCCTTTACGACTAAACCAGAAACCTTAGGATTACGTATTTACGTTTTCGAACTCCGTTTTTGATGAGACAATTTTTATTAGATTGTTTTGTGCCGTTGATTCATGATTTATAAAAACATTTTTCGTAAAAAAAGACCCGACGGAACGCAAATCGAGGAAATTATAATCGAGGAATACCCGTAACTTAGTGGGATGAGACAAGTTTACACTTGCCCCACCCCACTAACATGGGACGGCCAAACCATGGACTCAACACATGAGGTGTCAAGTTTACAAGCTTACTAGCAACACTTGTTGCTAAAGCTTAACTTGTAAGCTACATGCACATCAAAACCACCACCTCAAACCACTCTTCTCATTCACAACATGCAAAAACAACTTTCATCTCTCTCTCTACTTCAAATGTGCCGTCCCATCTCACCCATCAAACACCCTCCCTGATCAAAATCAACCATGAAATCTTATGTTATTTACACACATGTTGAAGCCCTTTTGAAACCCTATTGATTGGTGGTGATTATAACATCCAAGGAGGAGTTTCTATGGAGTCTTGGGGCTGATTTTCCACAAGGAGTTCATGAAGAATGGTGGTCTTGAAGATGGTCTTGATTTATCACAAGTTTCTCCATCAAAATCCATGTTTTGATCACAACCTACATCATCATGGTGGTATAAAGATTGTCCTCTCCATCCTCTTGTTAATTTTTATTATGTAATCATGTATTTTATTCTTAAATGTATATGTGTATGATGATATATGATGATAAAAATATTGTGTGGGGATTTGGTGTTGATAATCATGGGTAAAAAGATGAAAAACTATATGTAAAAAGGTTAAAATCATGCTTAAAATGATAGCTATATAAAACAGTAAAGAACCATGTCATGAACTTATAAAATGGCATAGATTAATGGATATAAAGTAAGTAATATGTCTTGTACACATGTGAGAGTTGGCCATGCAATGGAATCATTAGGATGAGTGAGATATGATCAAAACAAGTTTAAAGTACAAATCTGAGTTCACTGTTTTGGACGATTTTTAGAAAATATTTAGAGGCTGATTCAACAGTAGCTATATTAGAGTTAAATGGATCACATATCATGTAATTTATGTCACAAAAATTTGAGCTTCTATCTCCATATAGAACTCTAGATATGGCAGTTTTGGTGAACATGAAAATAAAAATCAGATTTTGGAAATTAAAGTATAATAGTATTATATAAGCACTCAAATAAAAATAGTATAAAATGTGAATTAAAACCCACTAACTCATATAATACATTTATATAAATATGTATAAGGATAAATAAATGGAAATTTTATAAAAATGGTAGTTTGATAAGTTTTATAAGTTATAAAACTATAAACATGATTTTTACGACTTTTTCGGCTATTACCGTAAAATTAACGTTTTTGTTAAATAAAACTTAGACGGTTGGACCCGCCTAATGTAAACTTTTATAAACTCATATACTGATATATAAACATATATAACAAGTAAAAACCGATAAAAACCCGAACTATATAACATACGGACATTAACGGGCTAAGTTAACGTTATTGGACTAATAATACAACAAAATGGGCTAAAACACTTATAAACTTATTTATTCGGCTTAACCTATTTGGGCCCAACATGTAAAGTATAAATACTGATAATACAAGTATGAAATGGATTAATACAAGTTAATGGACTTATAATAGGCTTATTGGACCTAAAACACGTAAATAAGTAAAACTAGTAAACTAGTAAGAAGTTACCAAAACATAAACACTAAAATGAGTAAAGGAGAATATGTAAACCCACTTGATCATCATATATATATAATCATCATATGTATACATAATTGTTATTTTTAGAAAGTCATTGGACAATAGTCTAAGACGAGTATTATTTGTCTAGGTTTCCGTGATTGAAGCACGTACCGTACATCCGACTTGCCGATAACCCGCCTTCCCACATCAACGTGAGTTCATAGCCTCGCACTCTTTTAAATGTTTTTATGAAATGTTTTATAAACCCGCGAGGGAGATAACATGTTAGTTTTTATAAAATAGGACACCATTTGTCCCGATTGTTTGTTTATTGATTTGGACCCGAATGATTGTATGACCCGATTGTATGACCCGATAAATGATTAAATGACCCGATAGATGAAATAAAATGGATTATTAAAGTTAGGTTATGTTACTAAAAGTCCCATTAGCATGAATTGTGAACTACCGGGATTGGTAGACGCTTATGCATATAATAGTACTATTTGGGGACGATCACCCCAGTTCGCGCCTTGACGGTTGATCCCCGTCGTGCCACGTTGATTGGTAAGCGAATTTATGTATGAGAAGATTTCCATAGCGTGACCTTTGTGACAACACGCTAATTTAGATGGGAAAATTAAGTTTCAGGCTAGCTACCCGTTGTTTGTTTTAGTAAGGTAACAATGTCATGCGGCTTATAATAATCCAAGTTAATGAAATACTACTATACGCACCGAATTACGATGTATTGCCTGACTAGTAATACGGGGTCATACTATTGATATTATGTTCGTGTTTTGGTTTTATATAACCATATTCATATAACGGTTTTTATTTAATCTATACAACGTTATAAAACGTATTGTATGATGTTTTTTTTACGACATTGGCTCGTATAATGATTTTTAAGGCAAATGCCTATATTATGATTTTCGATAAGGATTTGTATAAAAATGACTTTGGCTATTTTATGGCCTTTTACAATGATTTGTACGAAATGATTTTCGGTAATAATTTTATACCAAAGTTATATTGATGGAATTTATTAAACTCTATGAATTCACCCGGCGTTATCGTTGACCTTTTCTTTTAACATGTTTTATCTCAGGTACTTGAAGGTAATTCTCGGGAAGACGACAAGAATTCATCGCCCGCACTTAAATAATAATTTCCATTCAAATCTTTTGTAAAATTGTATGAAATGATTATGACTTGGGACCTATGTAACTTTGATATTTATGAATGGAAATGCTTTATTATTAAATGAAGCGATTTTTATGCGTTGTCTATGATGTGAGTAATGTGCTATCCCGTAACACCAACGAGTCTTCCGCTGTATTGAGTTGTATAAATTTGGGGGTCTTACAGTTTGGTACCAGAGCTCTCGTTATAGAGAACGAAAGATTTTTAAAACCAAGGTTTTGAATAAAACATTTCAAAATCTTTTAACTATAAACATTTTTCTAAAAATGTCTAAAAATATTTTGACTATAACGGTGCCGAAGAATTCCCGAGTTACCGACAAGGCCAGACTGAGAAGTGTTATTTTAATATATATATAATTTGGATTATATATATATATATATATATATATATATATATATATATATATATATATATATATATGATGTAATTTTATTACATGATTGTTTGATGATTATTTTGATATTTATACGAGGTATTTCTACGATGTAGATTGTCACAAGGAACCCTAAAATCCCCTAGTAAATTAATCGAAGCTATTCTCGTAGGAATTCTAGCTATCCTAGATCTAAACCAAGTTGTGGATATTTATGATCCCAACAAATGGTTGATATTCGTAAGAAATGTAGATATTAGCTGATTGTGATATTGAAGAAGAATTGGCGAGATTAACACTGATATCGATGCCATGACGATCTTTTCTTATAGAGTGGAGTTTGACAAAACGTTACCACCTAGAAAGATGTCATCTGATTTGTTGTCATCCAATTCTTAAATAGAAATCGAAAGGGTGAATGCTGCACTTGAGGCTGTCATTGGAACCATTACCCAAAAGCCTCATGCCACTTGTACCTTTTTGAGAAGTCTAATTGAATGATCGAGTCATTTTATACTAGTGACTCATTTGATAATTGTTGTTGTAAGAGCTATAGGATTGAAAATTAAGTGTTGGTCTTATCGAGCTTTTATTGCACTTTGAAGGTATAAGAATAAGGATGAAAGTATTAGAGAATGAAGTAGGATATCGAATTGAGTGTAAGTTGATTGAAACTTGAATAAAGTAAAATATAACTCGTATGGAATATGAGATTGTAAGAGGAAGTCGTTAAGTCCTGTGATTGAATTATAAGGTTTTAAATGATTGTTAGTTTGTGATAAGTGTTGTTCCTAGGACATTGTCCACTAACGAGGATGCCAAGAGTCCAAGAAATAAATTGAATAAATCTTCTTCTGAATTAGGACCAATGGATCTTCCGGGACATATGGAACACCTAATGACTCTTGTGGATTAGTATTCATTGTGGTATCTTTTCAAAATCCCTAACTTAACTGAGATATCAGTTGGTAGGATGAGTTCTGAGAATTGTATGACATAGTGACACGTAATGTGTTACGGTACAATTTTGACTTGTTTGTGATTAATGAAAAAGACTACCTCTGATTGCTAAATCCTACATGTATCGATGTTATCTATCTTTTATTGCTTCATCCTAACGTTGGAATTAGTGATGCAACCATTGAACAAGTACTCATCTTGAATCGAGTTACGTTGTGGATTATTCTTTTGAGTGCCATCGAGATCATGAACCTCATGATTATTTGGCTAAAGCTCATTTCCTATCATATTGTTGTTAGTTCTTGGTGAACAGGCTTTCATCACTCTTTTGCAGATCACTCATTGTTTTTATAATGTTAAAACAGTATCCCTTGAGAAAAATTGAATTTTCATCACTATATGGATTATTTAAAGTGAGACTTATAAATAATCATTATTGAAATGAAGTTGTTTAGAAAACACCTTCGAAAACTTAATTGTTTTCATAACAAAGAAAATCTTTGTAAATTTATTTTTGATTCTTATTTAAGAATTAAGCTTGAAAATGTTTTTATTATAAACATGATGATAAAATTTTGACGAACTAAGTATTGCATCGTTAATCTTGAAATTGTATATAGTTGCGCGCCTACATACAATCTGGAATGGACCATGCAAGGCTGATTAGTAGTCACCATAAAATTGTTAATAAACATTTCATTTTCTTTGAATTTGTGAAAGATTAAATTTTATGAGATCTGCAAGAAGTGAAAAATAGGGACATAGTGTTAGGGACACCTACATATGTGCCTGTAGCATCTATTCTTCTGAGTCGAATTTACTCATCTATGGAACTTGTCTTATTTGACAATTGATATTCCCTTCTTGTCCAATTCTCCCGTAGTGAGATTCTTAGGAAAAGTATCTGATTATCGAGTGTTGATACCCGACTGGATGTATCGACATTCCTATCATTTCTTTTGAATTGATATCATTTGAATGACCTGGGTAACGATCCGAGGAGCTTTCGAATGCGTACTCAAATTATGAAAACATGGGATATATTCATATTCGTTAAATGTTTTCGTCTGTGTCTGATTTGAAATTCTCTCGCATAGATTATACGTTGACCTTACTCTTTTAAAGGTAGTTATGTCTCCATATATCCTTGAATTTGTGAAGGATTATGAGTTATTATTAGTCTTTTGAAAAGTTCACATCTTATCGACGGCAATGAAACTAGAAAGTTGATAGTACCAGTAGAATGGATTGATTGATTATGACATGACGACATTGTCTTAATTGATGGGAACTCGAGTAGAATTCCCCTAAAAGTTAAGATGTTGATTATCAAAAGTGATCTAAATAATTCTTGATGAATGACCATATCCTGCATTTAGACTTGAAATTATACCGTGAATGGTTGTGAATTAGTCATAGATATAATAATCTAGAAAGAACCTAATATGAATTTATTAAAAGATGTTTCTTTTATCTGAAACTCTAGGAGGTATTTATTGGTGAATTACCTAGACTTTTTCCATTAAGGCAAGTTGAATTTGGTATTGATTATATTCTCGGTGCTGCACCTATGGCGTGTGCACTGTACGTCAGCACCATCTGAATTAAAGGAATTACCGTACAACTGAGAGAGTTGCCGGAGAAAGATTTTATTCTACCGAGCTCGTCATCATGAAGAGCTATGGTGTTTTCATTCCTTATATTTATGGATTACTGTGAACTGAGTAAATTGACAATCGAAAACGATATCCATAACTCGAAATGGAATATTTGTTCGATCATTTACAAGATTCTAGCGTATGTTTTAAAGATTTGATCCTGGGCATGGTTATTATCAGCTTCGCGTCCGCGAAGGAGATTATCTATTCCAGTCACTACATCTGGTACTTGTAATGAACATTATGAGTTTCACGTGATGTCGTTTGGATTGACTAATACACATGTAGCCTTCATAAATTTGGTGAATCACGTGTGTAGGCTGTAATTTGATAAATTCATGCTCGTGATCATTAAGGACCATTTTTTGTTTATAAAAGTAAGAAGAAGTTAATAATTATTTATAGATTGCCCTGAATTGGCCGAACAATGAAAATATGTACCTTGAATATTTAACATGTGATTTAAGACTTAATCATTTACATTATTTGACCGTGTGATTAAAAGATAATGGAATCTATATTGACTCTTCAAAATTAAAAGCCCTTTTAAGACTTTTGGTTTTACCAAAAAGAAAGTGCGAATGTGTTTTGACAAATGTTTTATCGAAAAGAACTTTTGAGGGATTATTCCCTTATACACAAATCATTTAACTAAACTCTTGTTTAGGGGTAAATGTTTGTGTATACTTCTAGACAACTTAAGAAGAATTGAGGAAACCATTTAATCCATGACTTAAAATTTGAAACGATAATTTTTACTTTTCGACTAAGAAAATTTTGACCAAAGTATAACCAAAGATTTTTCTAACATTTACGGATCTTACTGATTATTTTCGATAAATCAACAAAAGTCTTGTTAATTAAATTCAAATTATTTTGAACATTTTTATATAATCGGTCGAACTAGGAAATTTAAAATTTTACGTTTACGTTTCATAAAAATTTAAATATCTAACCTTTAATTACTTGTAATACTTATCGACGCTTAAAACGTCGGACTGAGAAAAACTGATAAAAATGATAGATGAGACGAAACTAAAACAGAGAAAATGTGAAGAAATAAATTTTGAATAAATACGGACATGATAACTATTCCATCTAGGAAAGTGAATGTAGATACTGACACATAATATAGAAAGGATAAAGAACCAATTAGGATGTGTTCCTTAATAATGAATGTGCAAAATATATTACCGAACAATATAAAAATAAATAATGCTTGTAAGAAGGATAATATAGATAATAAAAAGGGGTTCGCGGAAAATATGAACCATTAGAATTGAGAAGCCAATGGTGTTAAATGTTTTAAAAGTCCGTTTATGGTTGCCTAAATATGGAAGATTGTGAGATATAGTTATGTTGGAATCTTGTAAGTATAAGTATTCTATTCCTGTCATTTCTGATTTAATGTATCATTATCAGAAGAAGTTATACTGATGGCAAATTATGAAGGCAGACACCGCCTCATACATTAGTAAACGTCTAGCTATTGCAAAGGTCATCATCTGAATTTGATTTGATTTGGGTCATCGTCGACAGACTGACCAAATCTGCTAATATCATTCTTGTTAATGATAGATTCTTGATGAAGAAATTGACTCTTTATATTTAAAGGAGTTGTGTAAACATGGTGTGCCTGTATCGATCATCTCAATCAAGATCCTCGCTTCGCATTGAATTTCTAGAGATTTGCTCAGAAGTCATTAATAACGAATCTTGATGAGAGTACTGTGTACCACCCCAATCGAAGGGACGAGGTAAAGTAACGATACAAAATACTATAAGCACTATTCTATGTTTGAATGAATGACCTTTGGTAATAGACCGTATAATCGTTTTCCTTTGGAGAGATTATCATTGATAACTATCGCATTAGGATCGAGATCGAATCTTGTCATGATCTAATTATTAGAGCATCTGTAAGCAGGAATTGAGATGAAGACACCCGACATACACCCATTGTGAGTTGGACATGTCTTTTAGGTTTAAGGTTTCCTATGATGGCGAACCTAACCTTACAAAATACTCGACCCGCGAGACCTGAAATGATTGTTGAAATTAGGATCTAATTATTGACTGTCGGTAGTGGGTAGGAGGTTATGTGAATAAGAAATGTAGATCTTGAAGTGCCAGATGGGTAGCGAAGTTATGCCAAAAATTTTAACCATGGAAACATGAATTGATGATCTGAAAGATCATGGGATATAAGTCCCCGATGTATGGGACCATTGAGATGATGTAAAAGATTGGTTTGAAAGGCATATAAGTTGGATCTACCCTAGGACTTCAAGAGCTGCGTGAATTATAATTCGTAGATCTAACTTGATAAAATGTCTATCAAGTGAAAATCGGACTATTCCTTAATGAAGTTAGATCAGCGAAAAGTTGCATTCATCAAAAACCCGTGAACATCATGGATAGAGAAAGTAAGTTAACATTAAGCCAGATCTTATTCCCGTAGTTATGTTTGATGAAACTCGCGTATTGTAATGAATTACACTTGTGAGAAAAGACCGAATGTGGAGGAAATACCCACATGGCTTTAACTCTATAAGAAGCGAGTAGTAAGATGATCTTTGAGGACAAAGATCCTGTTTAGGGGTAAATGCTGTGACAATCCGTCAATTTATGATTGATATTTTTATTCTCAATATTTAACTGAAAATTTTATATTAATGTTATATTATGAACTCACTTATTTTTGGGAAGTAATTTGTATTTACGTCTTGAAGTAGCGTCGACTACGTCTAAACCGGAGGATTCAACGTTACGTGCTTACGTTTACATACACCGTCTTTGGTGACAGTCCGACATTTCAGAAAATAAATTTATCCGTGAATATTATTTTGGAGTTTTAAATTTGTTTTGGTTCATACTCACAAATTTACGAGAAGAGATTAGGACTTACGATTTTAATTTAACGTCCTTTACGACTAAACCGGAAAGCTTAGGATTATGTATTTACGTTTTCGAACTCCGTTTTTGATGAGACAATTTTTATTAGATTCGTTTTGTGCCGTTGATTCATGATTTATAAAAACGTTTTTCGTAAAACAACCCGAGCGAACGCAAATCGAGGAAACTAGAATCGAGGAATACCCGTAACTTAGTGGGATGAGACAAGTTTACACTTGCCCCACCCCACTAACATGGGACGGCCAGACCATGGACTCAACACATGAGGTGTCAAGTTTACAAGCTTACTAGCAATACTTGTTGCTAAAGCTTAACTTGTAAGCTACATGCACATCAAAACCACCACCTCAAACCACTCTTCTCATTTACAACATGCAAAAACAACTTTCATCTCTCTCTCTCTACTCCAAATGTGCCGTCCCATCTCACCCATCAAACACCCTCCTTGATCAAAATCAACCATGAAATCTTATGTTATTTACACACATGTTGAAGCCCTTTTGAAACCCTATTGATTGGTGGTGATTATAACATCCAAGGGGGAGTTTCTATGGAGTCTTGGAGCTGATTTTCCACAAGGAGTTCATGAAGAATGATGGTCTTGAAGATGGTCTTGATTTATCACAAGTTTCTCCATCAAAATCCATGTTTTGATCACAACCTACATCATCATGGTGGTATAAAGATTGTCCTCTCCATCCTCTTGTTATTTTTGATTATGTAATCATGTATTTTATTCTTAAATGTATATATATATATATATATGATGATATATGATGTTAAAAATATTGTGTGGGGATTTGGTGTTGATAATCATGGGTAAAAAGATGAAAAACTATATGTAAAAAGGTTAAAATCATGCTTAAAAATGATGGTTGTATAAAACAGTAAAGAACCATGTCATGAACTGATAAAATGGCTTAGATTAATGGATATACAGTAATTAATATGTCTTGTACACATGTGAGAGTTGGCCATGCAATGGAATCATTAGGATGAGTGAGATATGATCAAAACAAGTTTAAAGTACAAATCTGAGTTCACTGTTTTGAACGATTTTTAGAAAATACTTAGAGGCTGATTTAACAGTAGCTATAGTAGAGCTAAATGGAGCACTTATCATGTAGTTTATGTCACAAAAATTTAAGCTTCTATCTCCATATAGAACTCTAGATATGGCAGTTTTGGTGAACATGAAAATAAAAATCAGATTTTGGAGATTAAAGTATAATAGTATTATATAAGCACTCAAATAAAAATAGTATAAAATGTGAATTAAAACCCACTAACTCATATAATACATTTATATAAATATGTATAAGGATAAATAAATGGACATTTTATAAAAATGGTAGTTTGATAAGTTTATAAGTTATAAAACTATAAACATGATTTTTACGACTTTTTCGGCTATTACCGTAAAATTAACGTTTTTGTTAAATAAAACTTACACGGTTGGACCCGCCTAATGTAAACTTTTATAAACTCATATACTGATATATAAACATATATAACAAGTAAAAACCGATAAAAACCCGAACTATATAACATACGGACATTAACGGGCTAAGTTAACGTTATTGGACTAATAATACAACAAAATGGGCTAAAACACTTATAAACTTATTTATTGGGCTTAACCCATTTGGGCCCAACATGTAAAGTATAAATACTGATAATAAAAGTATGAAATGGATTAATACAAGTTAATGGACTTATAATATGCTTATTGGACCTAAAACACGTAAATAAGTAAAACTAGTAAACTAGTAAGAAGTTACCAAAACATAAACACTAATATGAGTAAAGGAGAATATGTAAACCTACTTGATCATCATATATATATAATCATCATATGTATACATATTTGTTATTTATTTAAAGTCATTGGACAAGAGTCTAAGACGAGTATTATTTGTCTAGGTTTCCGTGATTGAAGCACGTACCGTACATCCGACTTGCCGATAACCCGCCTTCCCACATCAACGTGAGTTCATAGCCTCGCACTCTTTTAAATGTTTTATTAAATGTTTTATAAACCCGCGAGGGAGATAACATGTTAGTTTTTATAAAATAGGACACCATTTGTCCCGATTGTTTGTTTATTAATTTGGACCCGAATGATTGTATGACCCGATTGTATGACCCGATAAATGATTAAATGACCCGATAGATGAAATAAAATGGATTATTAAAGTTAGGTTATGTCCCATTAGCATGAACTGTGAACTACCGGGATTGGTAGACGCTTATGCATATAATAGTACTATTTGGGGACGATCACCCCAGTTCGCGCCTTGACGGTTGATCCCCGTCGTGCCACATTGATTGGTAAGCGAATTTATGTATGAGAAGAATTCCATAGCGTGACCTTTGTGACAACACGCTAATTTAGATGGGAAAATTAAGTTTCGGGCTAGCTACCCGTTGTTTGTTTTAGTAAGGTAACAATGTCATGCGGCTTATAATAATCCAAGTTAATGAAATACTACTATACGCACCGAATTACGATGTATTGCCTGACTAGTAATACGGGGTCATACTATTGATATTATGTTCGTGTTTTGGTTTTATATAACCATATTCATATAACGGTTTTTATTTAATCTATACAAGGTTATAAAACGTATTGTATGATGTTATTTTTTTACGACATTGGCTCGTATAATGATTTTTAAGGCAAATGCCTATATTATGATTTTCGGTAAGGATTTGTATAAAAATGATTTTGGCTATTTTATGGCCTTTTACAATGATTTGTACGAAATGATTTTTGGTAATAATTTTATACCAAAGTTATATTGATGGAATTTATTAAACTCTATGAATTCACTCGGCGTTATCGCTGACCTTTTCTTTTAACATGTTTTATCTCAGGTACTTGAAGGTAACTCTCGGGAAGACGACAAGAGTTCATGGCCCGCACTTAAATAATAATTTCCATTCAAATCTTTTGTAAAATTTTATGAAATGATTATGACTTCGTACCTATGTAACTTTGATATTTATGAATGGAAATGCTTTATTATTAAACGACGCGATTTTTATGTGTTGTCTATGATGTGAGTAATGTGCTATCCCGTAGCACCAACGAGTCTTCCGCTGTATTGTGTTGTCTATGATGTGAGACCTTGTGCTGTTTGCCTTTAAGGCATGCAACACAAGAGTGGTCATTATGGAAAGCCTTTTCAGGCAAACCATCAACCAAGCCATGTCTCACAAGTCTGTTTATATTTTTAAAGTTAATGTGCCCTAGTCTCCTGTGCCATAGATTACTCTCATCAACTGAAGCTTTAGCATAAAGACATGACAAGTTATTATTCATCCTAATTCCATTACGATTAACATTATAAATGTACTTATGCCTAGGTGTCCTATAAGCAATGAATTTCTCATCTGGTATTTTAAAATCCTTGCTCAACACCAAGCATTCAGTATCAGTAAAAAGAACCTTCTTTTTGTTATCACAAACTTGTGATACACTAAAAAGATTATAGTCAAGTTCTTTTACCAGAAACACGTTTTCAAAAACACAAGTTGTTGGTGAGAAGAGTTCCTTTGCCTGTGATAGTTCCATATCCGCCTCCAAAGTAAACTTTATCACCATACTTAATGGAAGTGAAGTTTGTGAGATAATCTTCCTTCCAAGTCATGTGCCTAGAGCATCCACTATCCCAATAGCCATAATCATTTACCTGCTTTTGAATGCCCTGCACATAAAGAAAACAAATTAGTTTTCTTTGGGAACCCAAGCCTGAGCAGACTTGGATTCATCGGGTTGTTCAACAAGAACAAACTTAGTTCTCATAACAACCCCTTGTTCATCACTTTTTGGATGAAACACCCAGTTAACCTCAATTGGTTTTGTGATGACCATTGAAATATAACTAAATCTATTACAGGTCATAGAAATCCCAATAGAATTAGGGTTTTGATCTTGCTTAGGTCTCCATGTCAAGCTAGAAGAAGCTTTAGACCCCTTTCCCTATGGTTGCAAATATTTACCATTATTTGGTCTGGCAACGTTTCTGTCAGCGTTTGATTTGGTCTTGTCAACGCTGAAATCACCCTTATCAGCGTTGAACCTAGGGTCGGCTACAAGAACCCATTGCCTATTAGACCATCTATTGGTCTTCTGAAAAGGTCTTTGCCCATAAGTGTTAGACCCTTTAGTAAAGAATGGGGCTGGTCTAACAACTTGTGAACTTTGCTCCACAAAAGTTTTGACTTTGGCAGTGTTTGACCTTTTGTCAGCGTTGACCTTGGAAGCGTTGACACACTTATAGGCTAAATGTTAAAAGCTACCACAAGTATCACAGGCTTTTCTAGACATAACTCTAGGTCTAGAAGAAAAGAAACCTGTTCCATTATTACAAACTTGGCTTTTTGGTGACCTAGTATTCCTATACATTTCTGCATATTTAATGCTAGCTTTTCTAACAACGTTTGAGCCAAGGTCAACAGTCTTGCCAGTGATTGGATTTGTTACTTTGATAGGGTAGACTCATTTGGGCTATCACTAAGCATGCCACCCTTGACAAACAAGGTAGGGTTGGCTTTCTTCCATTCATCCAAATCAATCAACTTTTGCCTATATTCTTCTACTGGGGTAAGGACTCTTGGTGGAGGAATAAATACCTCTTCTTGGAGTTCTGGTAAACCAGTCCAAGATAAGTCCTTTCTTTGGACACCATAGAAGTCCCCAGCTGGTGGTGGAACACCAGCATACTCTTTCATCCCAATCCCAATCATGTCCCTAGAATCCCTTTGTTTACTAACACATTCTCCTAGAGTTTGTGAGGCTTTATAAAATCTCTGAATTTTTAGATCTACATTATCCTTATTCTTGATATCCTCATCTAACTTAACCTGTAGTTCAGCATTGATCCTCTCCATGATGTTTCTAATATCAGTACTAGCATTTAAATCATGTTTTAAGATATTAATTTTATCTTTTAGATCAAGCTCCATTTTCTTATACTCAGCTACTTTCTTTTCAGTTTGAGTGAGAGCAAGTTGATAGTTATACAACTTGCATCTCTCATTACTCACATCTCCTAACAATCGTAAAACCACTTTGTTAAGTCTTTCAGTATTTAAACGACAACCCTTACTACAAAAAGCATCATCATATACCTCATTGTCTGATGAAGATGAGGAGTGTGCCATGAGAGCATAGTGAACATGCTCTTCTTCTTCTATCTCAGCAACCAACACTTTATCCTCTTCCTCATCCTTAGCCAAATAGCTCCAGTCCCATCCAACACCATCAATTTCTTGCATTGCCATCATGGCCTTGGGATCCTGAGCCTTAACAATTTGGCTTGAGGGTTTTCCAGCATCAGATCTTCTTAGAGATCTGGATTCTCTCATAAAGTGCCCCATATGATGACAATTATAGCACTCAACCTTGGATTTATCAAATCCAGCAGTGTCCTTTGCATTAAAAGTCATTTTCTATTCCATCTGTTGGCTCTTATACTTGCAAGAGCCATATTCCACTTAATATCCATCTCCTCCAAATGCTCGTCACTGATTTGCTCAAGGTCCTCATAAGTAATCACTGAACCATTGGGCAATGAAGCAATTTATGCACACACAGTATCCAGATCCATACTAGCAGGTTTAACTCTTGCTGAGTCAATTTTATATTTATCAACGTCTGAATGTGAGGCGTTGATAGGGTATGATCCAGCGTTGACACAGGTTGATCCAGTAACTGGGTGCATGTATGACTCCTTCTGATCAAATTGACCTTCACTATTAGAGAAGAAGGCCATATTACCATTTGTAGACTTGCCTCGATGATCCAAAAGAGTTTCATTCTCTATCAGCCTCAGTTTATTGTACACATCATCAAAAGTAGAACTTTTGTGAGTGTTATTGGCAATTATAGACCTTGCCTCAATCTTCCATGCATCACCAAGGCTTTTAAGAAAAGTAGCAATAATGTCAACGTCACCAATCACTGTCCCCATGAAGGACAACTTACTTGTAATGTCGAGAAGTCTGCTTCTCACACTACTTAGCTTCTCATTAGGTTGAGCCTTAAAAACAGCATACTCATGCAAGAGTTGCTTCTTTTTCTCTTCCACCGTATCAGCATTACCACCATAGGCAACTTCAACGGCTGCCCAAAGATCTTTTGCAGACTCATAACCTCTGTATTTGTGCTGATTTTCTTGTCCCAACGAGAGTTTCAGAATGCTTAGGGTTTTCATATCAACCCTTCTCTTTGCTATGTCCACAGCAGACACAGCTCTACCATCTTCAGGTTTTTCTTTCTTATCTGCTTCAGAGCATCCTTGAACAGCTGATCTTGTAGCAATGGCATCTACAATCTTTTGAGCTTTATTGAATGTGTTTCCATATTTAATAATATCCTAGAGAGTATAGTCATGGATTTGCAGATATTGCTCAAAGTTAAACTTCCACATCTCAAAATTGTCTGGATCTAACATGGGAATCTTGATGTTGTGGTTTGAGGAGGAGGAGGAGGTTACTTCTAGAGTAGACATGATGTTCTTAGGGTTTTGTGAAAATTAGGGTTTTTGGTGATTTAGGGTTCTTGTTGATCTTTAGATCAAAGTTTCTCAACAAGCTCTGATACCACTTGTTGATCCCAAACTTAGATCGATTTAGCTTGTGTAAACGAGATTATATCAAGTTAAACACGTAGAGGAACTTTGTTTATGTATAAAGTAATTTAAGTATTATGCGGATTTAATACTTAACCAAGAACACACAAACAGTTGTAAAACAAACTTTCACTTGATTGATAATGACAAACTTGCTTACAATGAAAGTGTTAAACATATGAAAAACTTATATGAAACATAACCTAAAGGTATTCTTTTATAGACATAAGAAGCCTTGTACAAGAGTCTACGTATCAGCTATTCTAGGTAAAGATAATTATAGAAAATAAATTGTTGATCCTATCTTTACTAGAAACAAACTAGAAACAAAATACGCGTAGACCATATCTTTCTATCAGTGCTTGTCTTCAACCTATCAACGCTTGATCTGTCAGAGCTTGTTCTCTTCTTATCAACGCTTGTTTTCTTCATGTCAGCGTTCAACTGTACTGGCTACATTTTATTCCCAATAGAGTAGCCGAAGACGTTTTCGTGAAAGTGGGGAACTTCTACTATCCCGTTGATTTTATCGTAGTGGACATCCTCACGGATCCTTAACTTCCTCTAATTTTAGGTCGTCCATTTTTAGACACCTCGAGATCATTTATCGATGTTCATGCTAGAACTATTACTTTGAGATTCAACGAAGAGGAACTTGTTATAAACGCTACTCAAAACCCTACACCTTCTCATGTTTATGCAATCTCTACCATCAACCATATTGACTTAGTCGATGTGTTTGCGATGAGTTTTCACAAGAAGTGTTAGGTTTTTCTGATAGTTCGTCAAGTGGCAATCTCACTATTATGGATCCGATTCTTGCTAATTCTACACCAAATCTCATTCCATTCTAAGGAGGCGATTTTATTTCTAATGAAATCGACAATGAAGATGAGGTGATTATTGGTAATGATACTCTCATTCCACCATTTCTTCCGCCAATGGAAGTTATGAGTGTTGAACAAAAATCTTCAATCGAGGAACCGCCAATCCTTGAATTGAAAGATCTTCCATCTCACCTTAAATACGCATTCTTGGAAGGTGATTACAAGTTGCCGGTTATTATTGCAAAATATCTTTCCAATGATGAAAAAGCCGCACTTGTAAAAATTCTCAAAGCTCATAAAGGGACAATTGCGTGGAAAATTTTCGACATTGAGGGTATTGACCCAAAATTTTGTACTCACAAGATTTTAATGGAGGAGGACTACAAACCCGCAATTCAAAGTCAAAGATGGGTAAACCCCAAAATTCACGATGTCATTAAAAAAAGAGGTCTTAAAACTTCTTGACGCAGGAATGATTTATCCTATCTCCGATAGCCCATGGGTGAGCCCAATCCATTGTGTCCCTAACAAAGGAGGAATGACCGTTGTGTCCAATGAAAACAACGAGTTAATTCCCACTCGTGTTGTAACCGGTTGGAGGGTGTGTAATGACTACCGAAAGTTAGATGACGCCACTCGTAAAGACCACTTTCCCTTGCCCTTCATGGATCAAATGTTGGAGCGACTTGCAGGAAATGACTTCTATTGCTTTTTGGATGGTTTTTCCGGTTACTTTCAAATCCCTATCGACCCTCGTGATCAAGAGAAAACTATGTTTACGTGTTCATATGGAACGTTTGATTATCGTAGAATGCCTTTCGGACATTGCAATGCACCGGGAACATTTCAACGGTGTATGATGGTTACTTTTCATGATATGATCGAGAAGTCGATGGAAGTATTCATGGATGACTTTTCAGTGTTTGGTGATTCGTTTACGTCGTGTTTATCCAATCTCGAGAAAATGTTTAAACGTTGTGAAGAAACCAACCTTGTGCTTAATTGGAGAAAATGTCATTTTACGTGTAAACAAGGAATCGTCTTAGGGCACAAGATCTCGAAAGTGGGGATTGAGGTCGATAAAGCTAATATAGACGTCATCGCCAAGTTAACTCATCCCAAAAGCGTTAAGGGAGTTAGGAGTTTCCTAGGCCACGCGGGCTTTTATCGTCGTTTCATCAAAGACTTTTCGAAAATCACTAGACCAATGACACACCTTCTCGATAAGGATTCTCCTTTTAACTTCAATGAGGATTGTGTTCGATCTTTCGAAACTCTTAAGAGGAAACTTACCGAAGCTCCCATCCTTGATGCTCCTAATTGGGAATTACCCTTTGAAATCATGTGCGATGCAAGTGATTATGCAATTGGGGCCGTTTTAGGGCAACGTTATGAAAAGCACTTTCGTCCTATCCATTATGCTAGCAAGACAATGATCGAGTCTCAACTTAAGTACACCACAACGGAAAATGAATTCCTAGCCGTGGTTTATGCTTTTGAGAAATTCCGACCTTATCTCGTCTTGACAAAAAGCATCGTGTATACGGATCATTCGGCTATCAAGTACCTCTTAGCTATGCAAGATGCTAAGCCGAGGTTGCTTCTTTGGATTCTCCTCCTCCAAGAATTTGATGTCATCATACTTGACAAAAACATAAGTCGAGAATCTAGCGGCCGATCATCTCTCTCTTTTAGAAGATCCTCACAAAGATGTATTCGAGAACAAGGAAATTACCGAAACATTTCCTCTCGAGACTCTCGGTGTAGTGAATTCTAAGGGTGATACCCCATGGTTTGCCGACATTACAAATTACCATGCGGGGAACTTCAGAATCAAGGGTATGACGACACAACAAAAGAGAAAATTCTTTCGTAACGTCAAGTTCTATTTTTTGGACGACCCGTATCTATTTCGGGTTTGTGCGGATCAACTCGTTTGACGTTGTGTCTTTGGTACCGAAGCTTCTAACATCCTTAGATCTTGTCATGGTGGACCCAGGGTTTGTCACCACGTTGCTAACTTCGCGGCTAAGAAACTGTTCGATGCCGGCTTCTTTTGGCCTACGATCTATTTGATGCACATGCACTTGTAAAGTCATGTGATTCTTTCCAACGTCAAGGAAATCGTCTCAACGTGATGAAATGCCGCAAAATATAATTAAAGTGTGTGAGATTTTCGACCTTTGGGGCATTGACTTTATGGGACCGTTCCCATCGTCTCATGGTAACGAGTATATCCTCGTCACCGTCGACTACCTATCTAAGTGGGTGGAAGCTAAGGCTTTGCCTACGAATGATGCTCGTGTCGTAGTGAAGTTTTTGAAGCAACTATTCTCTCGATTTGGAACCCATCGTGCTATTATAAGCGATCGTGGAATCCATTTTAGTAATGACCAATTAGAAAAGGTTCTAAAGAAATATGGAGTTACACATCGTCTTTCTACAGCTTATCACCCGCAAACGAGTGGGCAAGTCGAGGTTTCGAACCGAGCATTAAAGAGGATTTTAGAGTGGTCGATTTGAGAAAACCGTGCGTCATGGTCCGACAAACTCGATGACGCTTTATGGGCCTTTCGGACCGCTTATAAGACACCTATCGGTTGTACTCATTATAAGTTGGTTTATGGAAAGAATTGCCACTTGCCTATTGAGTTGGAACACAAGGCATATTTGGCCCTAAAGCATGCCAACTATGACTTGAAGACCGCGGGAGATCACCAGAAAATACAACTTAATGAATTGGATGAATTAAGAGACAATGCTTATGAAAATTCATGGATTTTTAAGGAAAAGACTAAAAAGTTTCATGATTCAATGATTAAAAGCCGGGTTTTTAACATTGGAGATCAAGTGTTACTTTTCAACTCAGGTTTGAAGATGTTTTTCGGGAAATTGAAATCTCGTTGGTCGGGTCCGTTCACCATAACACAAGTGTTTCCTTTTGGGACCATCGAGCTAGCTCAAAATGATGGTGCTAATTTCAAGGTGAATGGACATAGGCTTAAGCACTACTTTGGTGGGGAAGTCCCTTCTTTAAACGACCTCGACTAAGTCACCTTCCCCAATGATAATTAGCATTGAGGGGATCGAGTCGAGCTCATGACTCGGTAATAAAAAACGAGGCACCTCATGGGAGATCCCATGTTTATCCATGTATATATTATCGCTTTCTAATGCAGTTAATGAGAGGGGATTTGTGCCCTTCCAACTCGTTGTCTCGTGGTTGTTTGTGATTGTGTTATCTAGATTATCATCATCACCACGCTTGAAGACTCTTGTGTTTGTTTACGTGAGCCTAGATCGTTTGCTTGAAGAGTTTTCCACGAATCCATGACATATCCTTTATTGTTCTAACAATTATCTTTTAGCATAATTTATAAACGACTTTAGATATATTGTTGATCACCCTTTCCATGCTAGATCCTAAGCATTCGACTCTTCGTCTCTAGTATGGGGTGCTCCACCTTTAGACTCGAAACATTGAGGACAATGTTTAATTTTAGTAGGGGGTGAATAGATACTTGCTTTGCTACGCCCTCACGTTTTCCAACTTTCAACGTTTTGTTTTGTTTTGTTTTTATATAAGGCTAAAAATGGCCAAATTTTTAAAATATTTCTTAGTTTTCCTAAGTGTTTTTAAGACACGAATGTATATTTTTCGATGGGTAGAATAAGAGTTAATTTTTGACTTGATGGGCATTTGGAGCATTTGCATTCCTTAACCAGCTAGAATCAAGTTTTGCTAGATTTCTATATAGGTAACTTTAAAACACGAAAGTCATAGCTCATACGGGTTAAGAACAAGAACTTTTCGCAAGTTCCTATAATTGATCCTCTAAAGTCACTTATCAAAGGAACTTTAAAATGCATTCTCTAAACTTGAAAAAGTCTAAGAAAGTGCAAAATCCTATAGGTGACTTGAAAATCCAGAACATCGATTTAATATTGTAAAACCTACATGCTTTTACCATGAATAATACCCTTACGATAGTACATACATGATTAGAACTTTTCTTTTATAACATGTTTACGTTTCACGTACACGAATTACAAGTATTACGTACGTGTTATAACATGATACGTATTTATTACGTATTAACGCACGATAATTATTTCAATAATAATTGTAATCAAGAATATACGAACATGAAATCATGAACGTAAATTAATCCCGAGCTAATATTACGCATGTATGTATATTTATTTTCGATCCCAAATAAATATATTAAGTCACGAACGATAACTAATTAAATCACGTGAAATACGAACCCGAGAAACACTTATAATTTAGACATGGAAAATGTTCGGGTTACCCCCATGTGGGCCCCATACCCACGGACACACAATTGAAAAGGGGCATAGCCCATTAAAATTCTACTAAACAAGAAAAGGGAAAAGATTAGTTTCATATTAACCAAAATTTAGAAAAAGGAAGAAATCCTAATCCCTTTTCTTCTCCTTCTTTTGGCCGTCGGGTTTAGCATCACCAAAGGGGTGTTTAGGTTGATTTTTAATGTTCGATTTATTGTAAGGATCGTTGTGTGTTCATCATTCTTTGATTCACGTTATCGGTATAACCTTTAACCTTTTTTTCTATTTATGTTTTGATTATTAATCACATAAAGTCATGAATGTTTTTAGTAAACAAATTAAAAACAAGTGTAAACATGTTGTTTTAATCATGGGGGATAATCAATTAACTGTTAAGGGGTGTTTGTTTGTGGCCGACGCCTAACCGAGTCCGAAGGGGGTCTCGGCTTAGGTTTATTCGCACCACCGAGACCACATGATCTCGGTTTGGTGGTGGTGGTGTCACGGCAGTAGCAAGGAAGGGAGACCCCGACCTAGGTCGGGGCATGGTGGTGTATTTGGGTCCGGTTCATGGTTTAAAACACGGGTCCGGTTCACACATGGTTAGATTTAAAACACGGTCCGGTTCATGAGTTATTTTTACATGGTTTAATATTTTTACAAGTTATATTTATTTTACAAGACTTAAATTAAATTATTTAAAAACATGAACATGATTAATTTTATTTACATGACGTAGGTTATTAATTTTATTATTGATACATGAATTTAACCTAAGTATTTATCATTTAATTAGACTACATAATTAATTAATTATTAAAATCATGACCTATAATTAATTAATTGACATGACTTAGGTTATATTAGTAATAGATAATAATACGTGTTTTAACCTAAGTATTTATTTTACCTTTATTTAATTAAATCATGTTATATTTAATTAAATACTTTTACCTATAGTTTATTTAATTCACATGAAATAATTAATAAACTATACTATATAATCACATGACTTAGAATAATAATCAGTAAACACTTAAGCTTATATAATTAGCTTAATTATCCAACTTATATCTAATTATGGAAACTTTCTATTTTTAGAAATTATTTAATTAAGATAGCTAATCTATTTATGAAACTTTCTATTTTTAGAAACTTATCTATTTTAAGCAGTAATTCTATTTTTGGAAACTTTCTATTTTTGGAAACTTTCTATATTTGGAAACTTTCTATTTGTGGTAACTTTCTATTTTTGGAAACTTTCTATTTTAGGAAACCTGCATTTTTATAAAATTACTTATTACCTACCACAAGTACGACATTTTATATCGTCCAACGATCTTCAACGACCGGAGGTAAAATGCTACCGAATTAGAATGAAATGTTCAAAGCCATTTCGTTCGTGTCTACTTATGTTGCGGCATTTGAAGACGGTGGCATTACGGAGTCCGAGATGAAGTCGTCCCCACATGCTTATACTTTATGAACATAAGACTTTAACAAATTCAAGAAAGCCTAAAAGTCAAGTCTTCCGTTGTATTAAACTCTAAAGCTTTCAAGAATTATAAAGGTATAAGTATGAGGGACATGAAGTCACAAAGAGATGAATATCACAAGTAATGATGCACAAGATCAAGGCAAGAGATTAATGCTCAAGTTTGTTACCAAATATCACATCAAAATGTTCACCAAAAAAGAAAAACAAAAGAAAGACGAAGACGACGAGCTCAAGACAAGCATAGTATGCTAGGTTTATTTTATTATTGTAACTTGGGTAACGCCCTTGTTTGGAGTGACCTCCCTTAGGGGGAGATTGTTGGAAATACGTTTTACGTATTAGAAAGAATCTGTCACTCCAACAATAGTCTAAGTCGTAGCTCGTAGTTTAGCTCTATTAATATTATTCAAACAAGGCCAAGCTAAGCCCAAAACTTGTGTGAGGCCGGCGGCCCATTGTAAGCCCAAGCCCATCTCATGGGCTTGGGTATATAAACCCTCTCCTTAGTTGGAGAGGGTGTTGGTTCACTTTCATTTTACACATAGTAAAGTGTGTTTTCTACACTTTCTCTCTCTAAGTATGTGTATGTTCTCACCATCTTTCTATCTCTTTCTCTATCTAGATTAAGCATAGATTTACAATATCCTACAGAGATTGAGAGTTTTAGGATCTTGTAGCTGCGGTCTTCGTTGCTAGTCATAGCCTGTGTTGTTCCATTTGAAGAAGTCCCTGGATCAAAGTTGCGAAGAGATATCGAGTAGATTGATATGTTGTTACGTAACTATCGCGTTTAGGTTTGGTGTTACACGAAGGACTTTTGATACCTTGATTAAGCTAGCTCGCGCTATGCTTCGGCATCAACGGATTAGTTCACAATAAAAACAGTTAAGCTCGAAATTATGCTTTCTACTACTTTTAGTTAGATATTGATTCAGAATTGTTAGTGGTTAAAATTTGTTTGCAATGTATGCGAATAGTTGTGTAAACAGATTTAAGTGGTTATTAAGTCAAAATTAGGACGCTTAACTATACCTTCTGATTGGATAATACTTCCAGCACTTGAACTAGCATTCTGCTTAATGTCTGATATGAAGTTTGCTTGTTAAAAAAATACAACTCCAGTCCTCAATTGTTACATGTTTTGTTTCATGTACAGTCCAAACAGTTAAGCAGTTAATCCATTTGTTACATTTTCAGTCTTGTTCGTTAGTTTAATTCAAAGTTGAATGTCCTTTAGTAGTTAAATCTGTTTAAATTTGTTCACTGTTTAGGTTTGGGTAGATTCAACTGTCGGGTCAGATTTTTACTTGTTTGGCTAGTTAATACTTTGGGCCAGTTACAATTTAGTAACGAAATAGGAAGTAAAAATAAAATGAATTAGAATTTTAGTAAAGTTTTGATAACAGTATACTTTTAGAAAATTGATATTTTTTTACTTTCATAAAAATTAGTTAATATTTTGAAGAATTGTTATAAAAAATTAGTTGTTAAAAATTAGTTAGGTTTTTATAAAAAGTTTGTTAGAAATTTGTTCTAATCTTGTTAGTTGGTTATTTTAGATTGTTTGTTACTTTGAGAAATTTAGTTACATTTGTTGTTATTTTACAAAATTTGTTACATTTTCTAGTTGGTTATGTTAAATTTCTTAATTTTGTTACATTATTGGTTAGTTACATTTTTTTAGTTAAATTTGTTAGTTGGTTACTTGTTGATTTTATTTGTACCTTGTGCTTAAAAGTTTGTATGTGCAACGTGTTTGTAGACTAGTACATATCCTTTACATATATAATATTTTTACTTTTCTTTGTGATTGTTAAATAAAAATAGATTACCTAAATTACAACTTTTACAACCAAAAACAATTACGTGACTTAATTGATATCGATTAATCAACTCGTAAAGACACCGAGAGAAAAACGAACTTAAAAAGTGAAATATTAAATGACGCCGCTTCCGGTTCTTTGCGTGGAGATTGGCGGTTGATTGAGAGTTACATATTGGATTTTGGGATCCGTTCACTTGTGAACGTTCCTTGTTGTTAAATCAAAAACAAAAAAAAATCAAAAATCAAAAAGATAAAAATATAAAAAATAAAAAATCATAAAAATCAATTCTTTCCTAAGAATTGAACCAAAAAAATAAAAAAATAAAAAATTAATCTTTTCCAAAAAGATTAGACTAAAAATATATTGTATATATATTGTATTCACTCGTTTTTACGTACATATTATATTTTCTTAAAAAATCAAATAAATACAAAAATATTTTCTTTATAGTATTATATGTAAATAAGTATACGTACATACGAACTTTAATACACACTATTCCATAATTATTGTCTTGGCAATACACCGTATTTGGGGGTGTTCCGGTCCCATATACGTGTATCGATCAAAGAAAATAAAGGCAAAAATAGATAAATACTTTCAATAAGAAAGAATTCGATAAATACGAACTATACGGTGAATAGAAAGGCGGCTTTGCTATACAATGCAAGCCTAAGGGAAGCTAGGTACTTAAGTGCTTCGCGCCACCTAATTCCCCCAGTTCACTTGTGAGTATTTTGAGAAGGAAGGCTTGTTGAGGGTTTTACCGCCCAAGTAGTATTACATATCAATATATTTTCTTGTGGATTTTTATATTGAACCTGGAAGGAGATAATCTCTTCTCTTTCAAAGACGACCTAGAGCTCCTCTCTCATTCCTCGTGTTTAGTTGTATGCGCACTCGAGTACGTGCACATAAATCGAGTGGTGTACCTCATCCTTCGAAGAGGAAGAATAAGAACAAATCAGTCCATCAAGCCGATCACGAACATCGCTCTTTCGGCAACTTAAACAAAGCCATGGATCAACATCCATTGATCGAGATTCTCAAATCCAACGTGGATGGGAATGTGGATGCCATAGTCATTCCCGAGATAGCCACTAATAATTTTGAACTTAAGACATGTGTGATACAAATGGTTTCTACTATACCTTTCCTATGTAGACCTATGGATGACCCCCATGATCATATCAAGAGATTCTTATCCATTTGTAACACCATTAATTATAATGGGGTGCCTCAAGAGGCGGTTAAGTTGATGTTATTCCCTTTATCTTTGGAGGGGAATGCTAGGATTTGGCTAGATAAGCAACCCTCTAGTAGAATTCTCACTTGGGAGGACTTAAAGAAGAAATTTGTGAACAAGTTTTTTCCACCTTCACGAACCACCGCATTAAGGAATCAAATCATAGGCTTTCAAAAAAGGAAAGATCAAACCTTTAGTGAGGCTTGGGATGAATTCAAAGAGTTATTAAGAAAGTGCCCTAACCACGGTTTTGACCAAGTCCACCAAATTAAAACTTTCTACAATGGTTTGAGACCACACCATCAAGATTCCCTTAACTCGGCCGCGGGTGGAAAAATTTTTGCTAAGTGTATCCAAGAGGCATGGGATATCATTAAGACAAAATCTATGGTCCAAAGTAATAGGGATAGACATGAGGTGGTACATGTGGTGCAAGAGTGTGCTACTCAATCAATTGACAAGACTTTATATCAAAAGGTTGATAAACTTAGTGATATGACGCAACTACTTTTGGAAAATCAATTGAGCAACTCTTCTACCAACAATGTTAGTTCCATCACCCTTCAATGTGAGACATGTGGAGGCCCTCATTCATACTTGAATTATGACAAAGTGCAAACCTATCAAGGAGAATGTTATGCTTACAATGATGATGGAAGGGTACATTTCAAACCAAACATCAATCCTAATCACCTTTCTTACAAATCCAACAATTACCTTGCTCCACCGGGTTTCCCTCTCCATCCACCCACCCAACCCCAAGGAAACAATCTAAAAATGCTTAATAGAAACCAAGGTCCAAGAGGATATTATCAAGGGAATAACAATAATAGAGGGACAAACAACTTTCAAGGGCAAAACCAAGGGAACAAATTTTATGGAAATAACCAAGGGTTTCACAATCCACATCTACACTTCCAAAACCAAGGATTTCAAGGGAATATGACAAATGATTATAACACTATTGAGCTTATTCATAAGATGAATCAAGATAATGAAAGGAGATTTCAATAAAATGAAAGGAGATTAATGGAATTGCAAGAGGAGACAAATAAGAAGTTTATGTTGCACTTAAACCAAAGACCTCAAGGTGATTTACCCTAAAACACCCAAACCAACCCTCTAGCTAATGTTAATGATAATACTACAAGGAGTGGAAAACCCACCATGGGACATTCCATTCCTCCGCCATCAAAGGGGGGACAAGGCCCAAAGGTAATAATGAGTAATCATACTCCCCTTTTAGTGACTCCTCCCGCGGTCCCTCCTTGTGTCATTCCACCATTAACCGACCCTATACCTTCTAAGCCCACCCTTGAAGAAACCCAAGAGAAGAGTCCTTCACCACCCTCTACTCAACCTTCACCCAAACCCAATCTACCATACCCTTCTAGGTTGAGGAAGGAGAAGTTAAAGAATAAATATGACATACAAGTGTCCAATTTCTTGAGGATGTTTAAACAATTGAATATCAACATATCTTTTGCGTAGGATTTAGCTTACATGCCTAAGTTTGCCAAAATGTTTAAGGACTTTATCTCAAACAAAGAAAAATTGGTTGATATGCCTAATACTTCATTGAATGAGAATTGTTCAGCGGTGTTGTTGAAGACTTTACCTATTAAACTTGGTGATCCGAGCCGGTTTTTAATTCCATGTAATTTCCAGGGGGTAGAGAATTGTATGGCTTTAGCGGATCTTGGTGCTAGCATAAAATTCATGCCTTTATCAGTTTGGAAACAACTCTCCCTTCCTGATCTTACCCCCACTAGAATGACAATCGAATTAGCAAATCGTTCAATTGCTTATCCGGTGGGGGATAGCAGAACATGTTTTTGTAGGAGTTGACAAGTTTACATTCCACGCGGACTTTATCGTCGTGGATTATGATATGGATCCTTGAGTTCCCCTTATTGTAGGAAGAACTTTCTTAAGAACCGGTCGCACTCTTATTGATATTGCGGAAGGAGAACTCATTATGAGGGTAGAGGATGAGAAAGTTGTGTTTAAGATGGGAAAAGTCACTACGAAATCTCAAGGGTGTGAGACCGTTAACATTGTGGATGTTCTTGATGAATTTGTGATGAACACTTTCATGATGCTTGCAAAAGTAGTAATGAGGACATTCCACATGTTGAGACCGTAGCTTCTATTGATCCTTCCTTGACTCCTTTTGGAGCAAGTGATTTTATTTTACAAGAATTTGAAGCAATTTTAGGAGATGTGGATTTACAATATGACGATTCTCCCACCGATTGGGAAGAAGACATTCGTACCATTGAGAAACTTCTCAATGAGGACCATATTTCTCCACTTACTCCTAAGTAAGTTACCAATGATGATCCTTCATTAGCTAAACCTTCTATTGAGAGTCCACCTACTTTAGAGCTTAAGGATTTACCATCACACCGTGAGTACGATTTCTTAGAGGGAGAGGATAAGCTACCTGTTATCATTGCTAAAGATTTGAAGGAAGATGAAAAGAAGAAGCTTAATAAAGTTCTTCAAAAGTACAAAAAGGATATTGCTTGGAAAATATCCGACATAAGGGGGATTGATCCTAACTGTTGCACTCATAAGATCTTTATGGAGGATAATTATAAACATGCCATTCAAAATCAAAGAAGGGTTAACCCAAAAATCCATGAAGTCGTCAAAAAGAAAGTTATCAAACACCTTGATGCGGGTATGATTTACCCAATTTCCGACTCACCATGGGATAGCCCCGGTCCATTGTGTACCTAAGAAGGGTGGAATCACTGTTGTTCCAAATGAAAACAACAAGTTGATTCCGACTCACCATGGGTTAGTCACGGGTTCGAGAGTTTGTATAGACTATCGGAAGCTTAATGATGCCACTAGGAAAGACCATTGTCCCTTACCTTTCATGGACCAAATGCTAGATCGTTTAGCGGGAAATGAATACTATTGATTTCTTGATGGATTCTCAGGTTATTTTCAAATACCCATTGATCCAAAAGATCAAGAAAAGACCACATTCACTTGCCCCTATGGAAATTTTGCTTACAAACGAATGCCTTTTGGCTTGTGCAATGCTCCTGGGACATTTCAAATGTGTATGATGGCAATCTTTCATGATATGATCAAGCACACCATGGAAGTGTTTTGGATGATTTCTCGGTGTTTGGAGATTCATTCACTTCTTGTCTCTCCCATTTAGAACGTATGCTTAAAAGGTGTGAACAAACCCTCCTTGTTCTAAATTGGGAGAAGTGCCATTTCATGGTTAAATAAGGGATAGTTTTGGGCCATAGGATTTCAAGTGGAAAGGATTCATTAATTTCCACTTGAGGAACTGATAGGTGTGTAAACACCCATCCTTTTTACCACTTAATTACAATAATAACAGAGCCAAAACGTGCATTTTATGTCTTTTATGTCGGAATTCTGCGTGGTTTGTGTTTTTGTTGTGATTTAGGACGAAAAGGTGAAAAGTGGAGAAAACACGGGCATTCACGGGCTTTTATCGAAGAAAAATACGAAAGATGAAGTCGAGAAGTCAAGAGTGCAAAAAGAACGGAAGTCGAAGACCAATTCTGAAGATTTATCGAAGAAAAAGTCGAAAGACGGTAGTTTACTTAAAGCCGAAGAACTCAAGTCTATTTTATTGAAGAATTAAAAGACGAGTTCAAAGGAATCCCGAGCCAAAAGTCATTAAAGTCCAAGATTAAAGAAGATTAAAAGGCTTAAGGACTAATGGTGCATTTAACAAAAGATTAAGAAGAGAAGGACTAAGCATGTAATTAAGGAGAAAGGAAAGAGGGGAGGAAGCTTCCTAAGCACCCCTTAATCTTCCCCGATAAATAGTCATGAGGATTAATCTTTTCATTTTTTGTTGGCTAGTTTGACACACTATTTCTTCCTTTTTATTTACTTGCACATTTACTGTATTGCACTTTAATTACCTTGTCTTGCACCTGAATTTCCAAGTAAGTTTACTTTTATTGCACCTTTACTTTTCTTGTTTAAATCTCTCATTCTACCTTTCTTTCTTTGATTGATCTTTATGTTTATGTGTTTATTATCATGCTTATTTGATTAAAGGTTATGTTTTTATGATTTTGATTGTTTTGGATTATTGATTTTTATAGCTTATTTGTGTTTATCTTTAAGTTTCTAAAGTTTTTATAAAAGTTATTTTTATATATAAGTTTGTTTTCGTAAACTTTTTTTCTTTTTGTGTTTTTAAAAGTCTTTAAATTGTAGCTTATTAGCTTTTTCTTATACGTGTTTGCTTAGGATTTTAGTCTAGTGCTTATTTGATTTATAGCTTATTAGTTGTGCTTATTTTGTGTTCTTCCTACTGTATTCCAATCTTACCAATCGGAAAAGGGTTTCACATTCCAACCATAGCTTCATTTGTTTGGTCGGAAAAGGGCTTTGACATTCCGATCTAGGGTGAGTTTGGTATTCCGATCAGGAGGTAAGTGACAACATTCTGATCTGAGTCCACTCCTCATTCCGATCACGGTGATTGTTTTGTTATTCCGATCAGGAGGTAAGTATACATTCTGATTTGGGGTTTGTTTGGATATTCCGATTAAGCGTTTGGTGACAACATTCCGATCAGTAATTCCGACAACATTCCGATCAGGAGGTAAGTATACGTTCCGATTAGGGGTTCCGATCATCATTCCGATTAGGGTGTTTGTGTTGATATTCCGACAGGTGGGTTAAATATTCCGACGAGGTACATTCCGATTGGGATTCTGATCGGAATATATTCCGATTAGGTATTGTTTTATATTTCATCTTGTTTAATTTTTAAGTTCTCATTTTAATACTTTGTCAAATTTTAATTTTCGTCACGCTTTTAAATACCTGCCATTTAATTTCTCGTTATTTACTTTTCAAAGTTTTTTAATATTGCACCATTTATTTTAAATTATTTTTAGATTTATTTTACACGTCATTTACTTTTAAGTTTTGCACTTTTATTTTAAAACAACCAAAAATATTTGTTTCACCAAAAACAATAGAGTCGTACTTTAAGCCAGAAATCAATTCGTTAAGATACCGAGAACAACAATTGAACCATACAAAATCTCTTCATTAGGAACTCATATCTATCTCTTCCCAAGAGGATGCCACTCCATGGTTTGCGGATATTGCAAACTATCTTGTGGGGGTTGTGCTAATTGAGGGTCTTACTTCCCAACAAAAGAAGAAGTTTATAAAAGTAGCTAAATACTACTTTTGGGATGACCCTTACCTCTTTAGGAAATGTACGGATCAAATCATAAGACGATGTGTAGATGGGCCTGAAGCCTTTAAGATCTTAGAAGCTTGCCATAAAGGACCCACGGGGGGGGGGGGGGGGGGGGGGCATTTTGGGCCTAACTACACGGCTGAGAATGTCTTTGATTTTGGTTATTATTGGCCTTCAATCTACAAGGATGCCCAATAGATGGTGAAATATGATGTATTCCAAAGACAAGAAAAAATTAATCAACGTGATGAGATGCCACAAAATTTCATACAAGAGTGTGAGATTTTTGATGTGTGGGGCATAGATTTTATGGGACCTTTTCGATCTTCTAAGGGAAATAAGTACATACTCGTAGCAGTGGATTATGTTTCAAAGTGGGTAGAGGCCAAGTCCTTGCCCACTAATGATGCTCGAGTTGTAGTGAAATTCTTAAAGCAATTGTTTTCTAGATTTGGTGTACCTCGTGCCATTATTAGTGATCGCGGCACTCATTTTTGTAATGATAAATTCATAAGAGTCATGAAGAAATATGGTGTTAACCATTGACTTTCTACCACGTATCACCTACAAATCAATGGGCAAACCGAGGCCACTAATCGCGGTTTGAAAGGAATTTTGGAACGTACGGTGGGAGAGCATCGCGCTTCTTGGTCGGATAAACTTGATGATGCATTTCCGGCTTTTCGAACGGCATTTAAGACACCTATAGGTTGCACACCTTATCGTATTGTATATGGAAAATCATGCCCCCTTCCTTTTGAGTTGTAACACAAGGCTTCATGAGCTTTAAAATGGGTTAACTTTGACCTTAATCAAGTCGGTTCACATAGGAAGAACCAACTCAATGAGATGAATGAGCTTAGAACCGATGCTTATGAAAATTCATTGTTATACAAGGAAAAGACTAAGAGACTTCAAGATGCCAAGATTAAGAACCGTGAGTTCAAAGTTGGAGATTTGGTTTTACTCTAAAACTCATGGTTCAAATTTTTTGCGGACAAGCTTAAGTCACGATGGACCGATCCATTCATTATAGCTCAAGTGTTTCCCTATGGGAATATTGAGTTATCTCAACCAAATGGCCCAAATTTAAAAGTGAATGGTCATCGTGTGAAGTATTATTTTGGGGAGGACATTTCCGTTAAAATTCTAACACCCCCAATTTACATTGCGCAGCGGAAATACACAATTGGGTGCTAGACACAAGCATCATCACACAAGATATATTGAACGACTCAAAAGTGAGACGTTTACACATAAATATAAACAACATTTTCATAAAAGGTCTAAAACATAAATTTCATCCCATGATTGTACTGACACGACACCAGAGTAAAGCGTTTAGTCCCCATGGATCTCGACCAACAACCAACAAGTTTAGTACAGTACATCAACATAAATTAAATTGTTCAACAGTAAAAAGGTAGTAACAGTTTTTAGACCAACATTCCTCCAAAAGCCAAGCCACAACCTCCACAACAAATCTTCATGCTCCATCACTTCCTATTACCTGAAATACATGCATAAAACGAGTCAACAATAAAGTTGAGCGAGTCTATAGGTTTATCAAATCACATTTGAACACAAGAATAAAATCAATCATAATCATTTATAAAATTGTCGTACACACAATCTATATTCAAGGTAATAATAAACATTAAACATTGTATTTAATCTCATGACACCGACCCCTTAACCAAATAGTCGCCCCCGCCAAATTCCGGCATGACTAGAATAAACCATTGCCCCTCTAGGGTATTAGTTGCTATAATACCACAATCTTATTCACGTAAAATTATCCTTCCTAGCGGGTTACTCAACATAATGCCCTGGTCTCAGATAGGGTGGTCAACCCAATAGTACTATCATTAGAATAAGCGGCTATTCCCGACTCACAACATCAAGTCAGAAGATAGTTAACGGCTCATGAATTTAGGGTCTTTAGCAACAAGTTACTCAATACAATGAAATCAACTTTAGGAAACATTCGGGTCCAACAATGACTCATGACTTGTGTTCATTTATTTTAAAATAATATGTATCCCCCTCGCGGGTATAAAACATTTAGTAGCTAGCATAAAAAGCGAGGCTACAGACTCACCTTAGTATAAGAGATCTAGCGAGATGATCGTCGACGATAATGGATGCCTTTCAAACACGAGAACCGCTACCTATCAAATAAGGCGCGTTCATTAATAATGACTCGAGAAATAAATCATACATATATAACAACATCAAACTCAAACTCATAAAGTCACAATAAACTTGAGCGAAAACGATATAAATAACTTCATTATACTTTACTACACATTTACTTTACCATTTTATACTTTTAATAAAGTCCGCCGGTACATACTACATGTACTAGCTTATTTACCCCTTTTAAACTTGTCAACCGTTTATGAAACGACTCGATAAACTAACTTACTATATATAGAAAGTACTACTACAAGTTTATCAAATGAAATTACTTTTAAAGTCATTTACCCGATGTGACAATCCGTCAATTTATGGTTGATATTTTATTCTCAAGTATTATTTAAAAACATTATTTTTAATGTTATATTATGAACTCACTTATTTTTGGGAAGAAATTTGGATTTACGTCTTGAAGTAGCATCGACTACGTCTAAACCGGAGGATTCTACGTTACGTGCTTACGTTTACATACACCGTCCTTGGTGACAGTCCGATATTTCAGAAAATATATTTATCCGTAAATATTATTTTGGGATTTTAATTTTGAGTTGGTTCATAAACTCACAAATTTACGAGAAGAGATTAGGACTTACGATTTTAATTTAACGTCCTTTACGACTAAACCGGAAACCTTAGGATTACGTATTTACGTTTTCGAACTCCGTTTTTTATGAGACAATTGTTATTAGATTCGTTTTGTGCCGTTGATTCATAATTTATAAAAACGTTTTTTGTAAAACAACCCGAGGGCACGCAAATCGAGGAAACTAGAATCGAGGAATACCCGTAAATTAGCGGGATGGGACAAAACTAATTTATCCCACCCCACTACAAAGGGACGGCCCAAGATAAGACACCACATCAAAGATGTGGCATCCTTACACTAGCTTAAGTTACACTTGTAACTTAGCTTCATTTTGAAGCCACTAACCACAAAACCAACAAGCTAAACCACTTGCTTCCATTTCTCTCATGCAAAACTACTCCAAACTCTCCTCCCTCTCTCTTCCTTGCCGTCCCAAAATCAAGAAGAAACACCACATTCATACAAAATTTAACCACAAACATTTGTTATAATTAACATATGTTAATCTCCATTCCAAGAGATGAAGATTGGTGCAAGTTTTAACATCTAGAAAGAAGTTTTCAAAAGAGTCAAGGGCTGATTTTCCACAAGGAGTTCTTAAAGATTGGTGGACATGAAGATGATGTTGGTCTACCACAAGTTCTTCCATCAAAATCCATGTCTTAATCACAACCTACATCATCATGGTGGTATAAAGATTGTTCTTCCCATCCTCTTGTTATTTTGATTATGTAATCATGTATTTTCTTTCCTATTGTATATGTATATGATGAATATATGATGATAAAAGTATTATGTGGGGATTTGGTGTTGATAATCATGGGTAAAAAGATGAAAAACTATATGTAAAAGTGGTTGATATTGCTTAATTTAGTAGGCTGTATAAAAACAGTAAATAACCATATGATGAACTGATAAATGGCATATATTAATAGATATACAGTAAGTAATATGTCTTGTACACATGTGGGAGTTGGCCATGCAATGGAATCATAAAAATGAGTGAGATATGATCAAAACAAGTTTAGAGTGCAAATCTAAGTACACTGTTTTGGACGAATTTTATAAAATACTTAGCAGCTGATTCAACAGTAACCATAGGAGAGTTAAATGGAGCACATATCATGTAGTTTATGCAATAAAATTTTGAGCCTCTATCTCCATATAGAACTCTAGATATGGCTGTTTTGGTGAGAATGAAATTTAAAATCATATTTGTATAATAAAAACTTATATAATATAAGCACTCACTTATATATTTATAAAATATATACACATGAAAACCCACTAACTTATAAATTGTATTTATATAGATATGTATAAGGTTAAATAAATGGACTGTTTATAAAAATGGTAGTTGAATAAGATTTATAAGTTATAAAAAACTATAAACATGATTTTTACGACTTTTTCGGCTATTACCGTAAAATTAACGTTTTTGTTAAATAAAACTTAGACGGTTGGACCCGTCTAATGTAAACTTTTATAAACTCATATAATGATATATAAACATATATAACAAGTAAAAACCGATAAAACCCGAACTATATAACATACGGACATTAACGGGCTAAGTTAACGTTATTGGACTAATAATACAACAAAATGGGCTAAAACACTTATAAACTTATTTATTGGGCTTAACCCATTTGGGCCCAACAAGTAAAGTATAAATACTGATAATACAAGTATGAAATGGATTAATACAAATTAATGAACTTATAATAGGCTTATTGGACCTAAAACACGTAAATAGGTAAAACTAGTAAA
This sequence comes from Glebionis coronaria, assembly GCA_025667525.1. Classification (NCBI taxonomy): domain Eukaryota; kingdom Viridiplantae; phylum Streptophyta; class Magnoliopsida; order Asterales; family Asteraceae; genus Glebionis; species Glebionis coronaria. The sequence goes on from CM046874.1 coordinate 433,975,229, forward strand.
CTAGTAAGAAGTTCTCAATACATAAACGCTAAAATGAGTAAAAGAGAATATGTAAACCCACTTGATCATCATATATATAAAATCATCATATGTATACATAATTGTTATTTTTATAAAGTCATTGGACAAAAGTCTAAGACGAGTATTATTTGTCTAGGTTTCCGTGATTGAAGCACGTACCGTACATCCGAATTGCCAATAACCCACTTTCCCACATCTACGTGAGTTCATAGCCTCACACTCTTTTAAATGTTTTTATGAAAATTTTTTATAAAACCGCGAGGGAGATAACATGTTAGTTTTTATAAAATAAGACACTAGTTGTCCCGATTGTGTGTTTATTGATTTGGACCCGAATGATTGTATGACCCGACGAATGATTAATTGACCCGATAGAGGAAATGAAATGGATTATTAAAGTTAGGTTATGTCACTGAAAGTCCCATTAGCATGAATTTTGAACTACCGGGATTTGGTAGACGCTTATGCATATAATAGTACTATTTGGGGACGATCACCCCAGTTCGTGCCTTGACGGTTGATCCCCGTCGTGCCACATTGATTGGTAAGCGAATTTATGTATGAGAAGATTTCCATAGCGTGTTTATTGTGACGACACGCTAACTTAGATGGGCAAATTGAGTATCGGGTTAGCTACCCGTTGTTGGTTATAGTAAGGTAACAATGTCATGCGGCTTATAATAATCCAAAGTAACGAAATACTACTATACGTACCGAATTACAATATATTGCCTGACTAGCAATACGGGGTCATATTAATGATATTATGTTTGTGTTTTGGTTTTACATAACCATATTCGTATAACGGTTTTTATTTAACTCTACACGACGTTATAAAAACGTATTGTATGATATTTTTGCGACATTGGTTCGTATAATGATTTTGAAGGCGAAAGCCTATATTTTGATTTTCGATAAGGATTTGTATAAAAATGAATTTGGCTATTTTATGGCCTATTACAACGATTTGTACAAAATGATTTTCGGTAATAATTTTATACCGATGTTATATTGATGGATTTTATTAAACTCTATGAATTCACTCGGCGTTATCGCTGACCCTTTTCTTTTAACATGTTTTGTCTCAAGTACTTGAAGGTAATTCTCGGGAAGACAACAAGAATTCATGGCACGCACCTAAATAATAATTTCCATTCAAATTCTTTGTAAAACTTGTATGAAATATTATGACTTGGGACCTATGTAAACTTGATATTTATGAATGGAAATGCTTTATTATTAAACGACGCGATTTTTAAGTGTTGTCTATGATGTGAGTAATGTGCTATCCCGTAACACCAACGAGTCTTCCGCTATATTGAATTGTGTAAATTTGGGGGTGTTACAGTTTGGTACCAGAGCTCTCGTTGTAGAGAACGAAAGATTTTTAAAACCAAAGGTTTTGAATAGAACATTTCAAAAACTTTTAACTAAAAACATTTTTCTAAAAATGTCTAAAAATCTTTTGACTATGACGGTGCCGAAGAATTCCCGAGTTACCGACAAGGCCAGACTGAGAAGTGTTATTTTAATATATATATAACTTAGATTATATATATATATATATATATATATATATATATATATATATATATATATATATATATATATATATATATATATATATATATATATATATGATGTAATTTTATTACATGATTGTTTGATGATTATTTTAATATTTATACGAGGTATTTATACGAAGTAGATTGTCAGAAGGAACCCTAAATCCCCTAGTAAATTAATCGAAGCTATTATCGTAGGAAATCTAGCTATCCTAGATCTAAACCAAGTTGTGGATGTTTATAATCCCAACGAAATGGTTAAATCTGATATCGATGTCATGACGATCTTTCCTTATAGAGTGGAGTTTGACAAAACGATACCACCTAGAAAGATGTCATCTGATTCGTTGTCATCCAATTCTTAAACTTGAAATCGAAAGGGTGAATGTTGCACTTGAGGTTGTCATTGGAACCATTACCCAAAAGCCTCATGCCACTAATACCTTTCCGAGAGTCTAATTGAATGTGTGAGTCATTTCATACTAGTGACTCATTTGATAATTGTTGTTGTAAGAGCTATAGGATTGGAAATTATGTGTTGATCATATCGATCTTTTATTTCCCTTTTAAGGTTTATGAATAAGGTTGAAAGTACTGGAAAATGAGGTAGAATATCGAATTGAGTATAAAATTGGTTAAAACTTGAATAAAGTAAAAATTTAACACATATGGAATGTGAGATTGTTAAGATGAAGTTGTTGAGTCCTGTGATTGAATTATAAGGTTTTAAATGATCGTTAGTTCGTGTTAAGGGTTTTTCCTAGACCATTGTCCAATGATGAGGATGCCCATTGTCCAATAAATAAATTGAAGAAATCTTCTTCTGAATTGGGACCGATAGATCTTCGGGACAGGTGGGACACCTAATGACTCTTGTAGATTTGTATTCATTGTGGTATCTTTAAAAAAATCCCTAACTTAACTGAGACATCAGTTGGTAGGATGAGTTTTTGGAATTGTATGACATAGTGACACGTAATGTGTTACGGTACAATTTAGACTTGTTTGTGATTAATGAACAGACTACCTTTGATTGCTAAATTCTACACGTATCAATGTTATCTATCTTTTATTGCTTCATCCTAATGTTCGCATTAGTGATGCAACCATCGAACAAGTACTCATCTCGATTTGAGTTATGTTGTGAATTATTCTTTCTGAGTGCCATCAAGGTCATGAACCACTCTTGATCACTCTTTTGCAGATCACCTCGTTGTTTTATAAGTTAAAACGGTATTCCTTGAGAAAAATTGAATTTTCATCACCATGAGGATTATTTAAAGTGAGATTTATAGATAATCGTTATCAATATGAAGTTATTTATGAAACACCTTGGAAAACTTAATTGTTTTCATAACAAAGAAAATCTTTGTAAATTTATTTTTGATTCTTATTTAAGAATTAAGCATGAAAATGTTTTTATTACAAAGATGATGATAAAATTTTGACGAACTGAGTATTGCATCGTTAATCTTGAAATTGTAAATAGTTGCGCGCCTACATACAATTTAGAAGTGACCATGCAAGGCTGATTAGTAGTCACCATGAAATTATTAATAAACACTAAATTTTCTTTGAAGATTGTGAAAGACTAAATTTTATGAGATCTGCAAGAAGTGAAAAATAGGGACATATTGATAGGGACACCTACATATGTGCCCGTACTATTTATTCTTCTGAGTCAAATTTACTCATTTGTGGAAATTGTCTTATATGACAATTGACAATTCTTTCTTGTCCAATTCTCCCGTAGTGAGATTCTTAGGAAAAGTATCTGATTACCGAGTGTTAATACCCGACTGGATGTATCGACGTTCCTACCATTTCTTTTGATTTAATTTCATTTGAATGACCTGGGTAACGATCCGAGGATCTTTCGAATGCGTACTCAAATTATGAAAACATGGGATATGAAATTCTCTCGTCTGTATCTGATTTGAAATTCTCTCGCATAGATTATGCGGTGACCTTACTCTTTTAATAGTAGTTGTGTCTCCGTATATCCTTGAATTTGTGAAGGATTATGAGTTATTATTAGTCTTTGAGAATTTCACATCTTATCGACGACAATGAAACTGGAAAGTTAATAGTGCCAGTAGAATGGATTGATTGATTATGACATGACGACATTGTCTTAATTGATGGGAACTCGAATAGAATTCCCCTAAATAATAAGATGTTGATTATAAAAAGTGATCTAAATAATTCTTGATGGATGACCATATCCTGCATTTAGACTTGAAATAATACCGTGAATGGTTGTGAATTAGTCATAGATAATATAATCTAGAAAGAACCTAATATGAATTTATTAAAAGATGTTCCTTCTATCTGAAACTTTAGGAGGTATTTACTGGTGAATTACCTAGACTTTTGCCATTAAGGCAGGATGAATTTGGTATTGATTATATTCTTGGTGCTGCACCTGTGGCGTGTGCACTGTACGACAACACCATCCGAATTAAAAGAATTATCGTGCAACTGAGCTAGTTGTCGGAGAAAGCTTTTATTCTACCAAGCTCGTCATCATGAAGAGCTATGATGTTATCATTCCTTATGTTTATTTATTACCGTAAACTAAGTAAATTGACGATTAAAATCTATATCCACTACCCAAGATGATAGATTTGTTCGATCATTTACAAGGTTCTAGCGTATGTTTTAATATTTTGATCCATGGCATGGTTATCATCAACTTCGCGTCCGCGAAAAAGATTATCTATTCCAATCATTACATCCAAAACTTGTAATGAACATTATGAGTTTCACGTGATGTCGTTTGGATTGACTAATACACATGTAGTATTCATAAATTTGGTAAATCACGTGTGTAGGCTGAAATTTGATAAATTCATGCTTGTGATCATTAAGGACTATTTGTTTGTTTATAAGAATAAGAATGGGTTAATAATTATTTATAGACTGCCCTAAATTGGCCGAACAACGAAAACCTGTACCTTGAATATATAACATGTGATTTAAGACTTAATCCTTTACATAAAATGACCGTGTAATTAATAGATAATGGAATATATTGACTCTTCAAATTAGAGCCATTTAAGACTTTTAATTTCACTAAAAAGAAAATGGAAATATGTTTTGACAAATGTTTTATCAAAAAGAACTTTTGAGGGATTATTCCCTTATACACAAATCATTTAACTAAACTCCTGTTTAGGGGTAAATGTTTGTGTATACCTCAAGACAACCAAAAAGGGATTGAGGAAAACATTTTAACTATGACTTGAAATTTGAAATGACAATTTTTGCTTTTCAACTAAGAGAATTTCGACCAAAGTATAAACAAAGAATCATTCGAACATTTACGAATCTTATTATTTATTTTCGATAAATCAACAAAAATCGTGTTAATTAAATTCAAAATTATTTTGAACATTTTTTTATATATAATTAGTCGAACTAAGAAATTTAAATTTTTTACGTTTACGCTTCATAAAAAAATTAATAAATATTATTAATTTACTTGTAATAATTATCGACGCTTTAAAACATCGGATTAAGCAAAACTGATAAAAATAATAGTTGAGATAGAACTAAGACTTAGAAAATATGAAGAAAGAATTTCTTAGTAAATTGTGGACATGATAATTATATCATCAGGAAAGGTGAATGTAGATACCGACACATTATACAGAAAGGATAAAGAACCAATTAGGATGTGTTCCCTAATAATGACTGTGTAAAATAAATTGCCGAACAATATAAAAATATAGTTGATGCTTATAAGAAGGATAATATAAATAATAAAATGGGTTCGCGACAAATGTGAACCAATAGAATTGAGGACACAATGGAGCCTAAATGATTAAAAGGCCACTTGTGATTGTCTAAACATGGAGGATTGTGAGATATAGTTATGTTGGAATCTTGTAAGTACAAGTATTCTATTCCTGTCATTTCTGATTAAATGTATCATTATCAAAAGAAGTTGAACTAATGGCAAATTATGAAGGCAGATATCGCCTAATACATTAGTAAACATCTAGCTATTTCAAAGGTCATCAACTGAATTTGATTCAATTTGGGTCATCGTCGACAGACTGACCAAATCTGATAATATCATTCCTGTTAATGATAGATTCTTGATGAAGAAATTGACTCTTTTATATTTAAAGGAGTTGTGTAAACATGGTGTGCCTGTATCGATCATCTCTATCAAGATCCTCGCTTCGCATCGAATTTCTAGAGATTTGCTCAGGAGTCATTGAGAACGAATCTTGAAGAAAGTACTGTTTACCACCCCAAATCGAAGGGACGAGGTAAAGTAGCGATACAAAATACTATAAGTGCTGTTTTATGTTTGAATGATTGACCTTTGGTAATAAACCGTATAATCATTTTTCTTTGGAGAGATTATCATTGATAATTATCGTGTTAGGATCGAGATCGAGTTTTGTTAAGATTTAAAAATTAGAGCATCTGTAAGCAGGAGTTGAGATGAAGACACCCGACATACGCCCAATGTGAGTTGGACATGTCTTTAAGGTTTAAGGTTTCCTATGATGGTGAACCTAACCTTACGAAATACCCGACCCGCGAGACCTGAAATGATTGTTGAAATTAGGATCTGGTTATTGACTGCCGGTAGTGGGTAGGAGGTTATGTGAATATGAAATGTAGATCTTGAAGTGCCTGATGGGTAGCGAAGTTATGCCAAAAAGTTTAACCATGGAAGAATGAATTGGTGATCTGAAAGATCATGGGATATAAGTCCCCGTTGTATGGGACCATAGAGATGATGTAAAAGTTGGTATGAAAGGCATATAAGCTGGATCTACCCTAGGACTTCAAGGGCTGCGTAAAATATGATACGTATATCTAACTTGATAAAATGCCTATCAAGTGAAAATCTGACTATTCCTTAATGAAGTTTAGATCAGTGAAAAGTTGCATTCATCAAAAACCCGTGAACATGATGGATAGAGAAAATAAGTCAACAATAAGCCTGATCTTATTCCTGTAGTTATGTTTGATGAAACTCGCGTATTGTAATGGATTACACTTGCGAGAAAAGACCGAATGTGGAGGAAATACCCACATGGCTTTAACTCTATAAGAAGCGAGTAGTAAGGTAAGATGATCTTTGAGGACAAAGATCCTGTTTAGGGGTAAATGATGTGACAATCCGTCAATTTATGGTTGATATTTTATTCTCAAGTATTATTTAAAAACATTATTTTTAATGTTATATTATGAACTCACTTATTTTTGGGAAGAAATTTTGATTTACGTCTTGAAGTAGCATCGACTACGTCTAAACTGGAGGATTCTACGTTACGTGCTTACATTTACATACACCGTCCTTGGTGACAGTCCGACATTTCAGAAAATAAATTTATCCGTAAATATTATTTTGGGATTTTAATTTTGAGTTGGTTCATAAACTCACAAATTTACGAGAAGAGATTAGGACTTACGATTTTAATTTAACGTCCTTTACGACTAAACCGGAAACCTTAGGATTACGTATTTACGTTTTCGAACTCCGTTTTTGATGAGATAATTTTATTAGATTCCTTTTGTGCCGTTGATTCATAATTTATAAAAACGTTTTTCGTAAAACTAATTTATCCCACCCCACTACAAAGGGACGGCCCAAGGGGACGGCCCAAGATAGGACACCACATCAAAGATGTGGCAAAACTAATTTATCCCACCCCCACTACAAAGGGACGGCCCAAGATAGGACACCACATCAAAGATGTGGCATCCTTACACTAGCTTAAGTTACACTTGCAACTTAGCTTCATTTTGAAGCCACTAACCACAAGACCAACAAGCTAAACCACTTGCTTCCATTTCTCTCATGCAAAACTACTCCAAACTCTCCTCCCTCTCTCTTCCTTGCCGTCCCAAAATAAAAAAGAAACACCCCATTCATACAAAATTTAACCACAAACATTTGTTATAATTAACATATGTTAATCTCCATTCAAAGAGATGAAGATTGGTGCAAGTTTTAACATCTAGAAAGAAGTTTTCAAAGGAGTCAAGGGCTGATTTTCCACAAGGAGTTCTTAAAGATTGGTGGACTTGAAGATGATGTTGGTCTACCACAAGTTCTTCCATCAAAATCCATGTCTTAATCACAACCTACATCATCATGGTGGTATAAAGATTGTTCTTCCCATCCTCTTGTTATTTTGATTATGTAATCATATATTTTCTTTCCTATTGTATATGTATATGATGAATATATGATGATAAAAGTATTGTGTGGGGATTTGGTGTTGATAATCATGGGTAAAAAGATGAAAAACTATATGTAAAAGTGGTTGATCTTGCTTAATTTAGTAGGTTGTATAAAAACAATAAATAACCATATGATGAACTGATAAAATGGCATAGATTAATGGATATACAGTAAGTAATATGTCTTGTACACATGTGGTAGTTGGCCATGCAATGGAATCATAAAAATGAGTGAGATATGATCAAAACAAGTTTAGAGTGCAAATCTAAGTACACTGTTTTGGACGAATTTTATAAAATACTTAGAGGCTGATTCAACAGTAGCCATAGGAGAGTTAAATGGAGCACATATCATGTAGTTTATTCCATAAAAGTTTGAGCTTCTATCTCCATATAGAACTCTAGATATGGCTGTTTTGGTGAGAATGAAATTTAAAATCAGATTTGTATAATAAAAACTTATATAATATAAGCACTCACTTATATATTTATAAAATATATACACATGAAAACCCACTAACTTAAAACTTTTATTTATATAGATATGTATAAGGTTAAATAAATGTACTCTTTATAAAAATGGTAGTTGAATAAGATTTATAAGTTAAAAAAAACTATAAACATGATTTTTACGACTTTTCGGCTATTACCGAAAAATTAACGTTTTTGTTAAATAAAACTTAGACGGTTGGACCCGTCTAATGTAAACTTTTATAAACTCATATACTGACATATAAACATATATAACAAGTAAAAACTGATAAAACCCGAACTATATAACATTCGGACATTAACGGGCTAAGTTAACGTTATTGGACTAATAATACAACAAAATGGGCTAAAACACTTATAAACTTATTTATTGGGCTTAACCCATTTGGGCCCAACATGTAAAGTATAAATACTGATAATACAAGTATGAAATGGATTAATACAAATTAATGAACTTATAATAGGCTTATTGGACCTAAAACACGTAAATAGGTAAAACTAGTAAACTAATAAGAAGTTACCAATACATAAACGCTAAAATGAGTAAAAGAGAATATGTAAACCCACTTGATCATCATATATATAAAATAATCATATGTATACATAATTGTTATTTTTATAAAGTCATTGGACAAAAGTCTAAGACGAGTATTATTTGTCTAGGTTTCCGTGATTGAAGCACGTACCGTACATCCAAATTGCCAATAACCCGCTTTCCCACATCCACGTGAGTTCATAGCCTCGCACTCTTTTAAATGTTTTTATGCAATGTTTTATAAAACCGCGAGGGAGATAACATGTTAGTTTTTATAAATAAGACACTAGTTGTCCCGATTGTCTGTTTATTGATTTGGACCCGAATGATTGTATGACCCGACGAATGATTAAATGACCCGATAGATGAAATGAAATGGATTATTAAAGTTAGGTTATGTCACTAAAAGTCCCATTAGCATGAATTTTGAACTACCGGGATTTGGTAGACGCTTATGCATATAATAGTACTATTTGGGGACGATCACCCCAGTTCGCGCCTTGATGGTTGATCCCCGTCGTGCCACATTGATTGGTAAGCGAATTTATGTATGAGATGATTTCCATAGCGTGATTATTGTGACGACACGCTAACTTTGATGGGCAAATTGAGTATCGGGTTAGCTACCCGTTGTTGGTTATAGTAAGGTAACAATGTCATGCGGCTTATAATAATCCAAAGTAACGAAATACTGCTATACGCACCGAATTACAATATATTGACTGACTAGCAATACGGGGTCATATTAATGATATTATGTTCGTGTTTTGGTTTTACATAACCATATTCGTATAACGGTTTTTATTTAACTCTACACGACGTTATAAAAACGTATTATATGATATTTTTGCGACATTGGTTCGTATAATGATTTTGAAGGCGAAAGCCTATATTATGATTTTAGATAAGGATTTGTATAAAAATGATTTTGGCTATTTTATGGCCTATTACAACGATTTGTACAAAATGATTTTCGGTAATAATTTTATACCGATGTTATATTGATGGATGATAGGTGTGTAAACACCCATCCTTTTTACCACTTAATTACAATAATAACCGAGCCAAAACGTGTACTTTATGTCATTTATGTCGGAATTATGCGTGGTTTGTGTTTTTGTTGTGATTTAGGACGAAAAGGTGAAAAGTGGAGAAAACATGGCATTCACGGGCTTTTATCGAGGAAAAAGACGAAAGATGAAGTCGAAAGATCAAGAGTGGAAAAAGAACGGAAGTCCAAGACCAATTCTGAAGATTTATCGAAGAAAAAGTCAAAATACGGAAGTTTACCAAAAGCCGAAGAACTCAAGTCGTATTTATTGAAGAATTAAAAGAAAAGTTCAAAGAAATCCCGAGACAAAGCAATTAAGTCCAAGATTTAAGAAGATTAAAAGGCTTAAGAACTAAAGCATGCAATTAAGGAAAAGAAGAAAGAGGGAGGAAGCTTCCTAAGCTCCTCCCTAATCTCCCCTATAAATAGTTTGTTATGTTTTCATTTCATAGTTGTTGGCTAACTTGACAAATTAGCTCTACCACCATTTTCATTTTCTTGCAACTTTATTTTCATGTCATTTTAATTAATTGTCTTGCACTTTAATTCCTTTAATTCAAGTAAGTGTTTTTAATTTTGTTGTTTAATCTTTATTTTCCTTTAATCAAGATTTTCTTTATCATTCTCATCCTACTTTTCTTGTCTTTGGTTTGATTGTGGTTCGGATTAAGCATTGATTTTACTTAATCTTATTGTTTATTTAATTAAAAAGTTCATCTTTTTATTTTCATCTAGGCTTGTATACGAATTAAGCTATAAGTTTGACAATCTTATTGGCTTATTTTAATAACTGACTTTTGGTTGGTTAATAAAAAGGTTTTGCTTGCAAGATCTTTCTTTGCGTTGCTCGTACCCAATTGATATATGTCGTTGTTTCGTTCTTGGTATCTTCTCGAATTGATCACGGTCAAAAGTGGAATCGTTGTAAATGGTAACTAAAAAGGGGGAGCTTTGGTCTAAATCTACTAAAATGGTAAGTGCTAGAAATAATAAAATTAAACTAAAAGTAATTACTAAGAATAAAAATAAAGCTAGAATTTAAAACTGGAAAAACTGGAATAAAACTGGAAGTTTACCTTATTCGGAATAATGGCTATCCGGAATATCTTTCCCTACTCGGAATGTTAGCTCTATGCGGAATAAAAATGCCTATCCAGAACATTTGGCTTATGCTGAATAATGGTTATGCGGAATAAAGAAGTACGGCTATGCGGAATATTTTATGCTACTCGGAATATTTCGGTTATGCGGAACATTTGTGCTATGCGGAATATTTTAACAGATACCCTTATGCGGAATATTTTAACAGAAAGCCTATGCTGAATGATTTGGTTTGAAACCCTATGCGGAATGTTTGGCTTATGCTGAATAATGAGGTTATGAGGAAAAATACCCCTATGCGGAATAATGGGAAGAAACTCTATTCGGAATGTTTTTGACAGAAACACTATGCGGAATACTTTGATATTCCGAGTAATCAACAAAATCTCAAACTCTATCCGGAATATTTTGATATTCCGAATAATCAAGAAATTTAAGCTCTATCCGGAATCTGGCAAGAACATTCCAAAATAGCGAAGAACAGGTGAATCTTTTACATACGATTTTAACTCAAAATTTCACCAAGTTTTTAATCAAAACTTAAACAAATTTTACCACTAATCATTTACCTAAGGTAAACATCAATCCAAAACCACAAAATCGCAAAACCCACTTACTTTTTATGATCAAACCAATAAGATAAAACTTAAGAACTTTGAATTATAAAGAGATGAAGAACAAGATGATGGAAAGATTAAAAGTAAACTAGTATTAATGCTTTAGGATTCAACAAACAAAGTGGAAAGATTAAACTTACAAGATTGGAAGAAATCAAAGAAAAATGAAAACCACTCCTTAAGGGAGATGGTTCCTAAGAACTCGGAGAAAAATGTAACAGAAAGAGACTAGTGGAAATTGTGAATGGGAGGAGTATTTATAGGATTCTCCCTTGGTTGGTGAGTGGGCTTTCTCCCTTTCTTTTTGTCTTCTCGTCTTTTCAGAAAAGTTGACGTTTTCGATTTCGATTCGGGATTTGTCGACGAATAAATTTAACTCGTCTTTTAATTTCTTCATTTAATAGACTTGAGTTTCTTCGACATAGGTAAATCTTCCATCTTTGGTCCTTTTCTTCTATAAATCTTCAAATAGGCCCATTGACTTCACATCTTTTGCATCTCTAGGACTATAGACTTCGTCTTTTCGTCTTTTTCCTCGATAAAACCCGTGCAATCCCATGTTTTCCCCAATATTTATCCGGATGGCCCTGAAAACACAACAAACACACAAACCATGCATAATTCCAACCAAATGACATTAAATACGCGTTTTGGTCTTGTTTTAGCAAGAAATAAGTGGTAAAAGGATGGGTGTTTTCACACCTATCAAATCTCCTACACTTAACCATTGACATGCCCTCATTCAATGCTTAGCGATAAAGCAATTATACACTTTTCTCATAATCAATCAACCTTGGCCTTATTAACATTACTAAACAAAGATTGAAGTACTAAGAGAAATTAAAATCTTTAAAATAAACAAAAGGATAGAAAACCATTTTCACTTGAAAATAGCTATATGGAAATAACTTGCAAAGAGATCAAGGACTTACATTAGGGCTTGGGTGCTGCGAAGATTTATCACCCTCAAGTTTCACGTTCCCCAAACTAAGCTTAAAAACAAGATCATTGTTATTATAAGTTAGCAATTCAAACACTTACACACATGGCTTAATTATATGCTTAAACTCCCTTATTCCTAGGTGTATCTCTTATATTTTATTTTTGTCTTAGAATGATCAAGAAGATGCATTTTTGGACTTATTTCGATAGTTTATTTAGGCTGAAAGAAAAGTAGGACGATTTGATCAATAGTTAGCTAAAGGACAAAATCTCTTAAAACTGCTTCTCAGGATATCAAAAAGTTCATATCTTGGCATAACTCGGTTCACGATTTGAGACCTTTATCTGGCCGATATTTGGCATGTACTTCATACTTCATATCTTCGAGAGACGTTCTTGAGATAATGGTCTTCTCTTCGTTAATAGAGTTTCTTCACTTGGAGACTTTTGAGGGGTACTCCAACTTTGTTGACCACGACTTCATGATTATTTCTTCAATCTCTAATTGGGATTTTGAGATACAACGATCTGCCTCCTTTTAGGACTTGGATCTATTTATCCTCATACCTTGTTAGGGTCTTTTCGGATAGACTTCTCCATGATCTTTATGGGAGTTGATTGCTTTTCGTCGTGAGTCTTGATCCTTCATATTGATTTTGGGAATAATGCTTTTCACATCACCTTGGATCTTTAGCAATAAAATGGAATCCTCATGCCTTGTTAGGGCCTTTTCGGACTCGCCAATCTTCGCGCCCCGCTTCATAAGTTATGCCTTGGCTATGAACTCTTATCATTACCGAGCAACTTTTAAACAATCTTGGGCTAGAAGCTAAGTAACCTTTCAAATCGTACGACCTTACTTATTGCAGATAAATTATTAGCAAGTGATGGGAGAATAGGCAATTAATCACACCAAGTGAGCTTGTGCAAGAATACCGACTTATAATTGACTCTATCATTTCTCGTCCTCCACAATTTAAAATCTCAAATAATGAGACTCGTGGATGCTTAGCCTAATAAACCAATTAAGGTCTACATGGTTAAGGATACAAGCTAGAATAAACTTAGACAAGTCTATTCAGGTTGAGTCAAAATAATCGCAACGGGCCTAATATGTCACAGATTTCAAAACTAGCTACACCACTTTATTAATATTTTTGACTTTATTGCGTGATATATACATATGAAAGCAACAATAAAAATTTAAAAATTACGACAAAATGGCCAAAGTTAATTAAAAATTTGAAAAATGCTGAAAAAGATGATTTTTTGCGGTTAAATGAAGGCATTTTAATCGAAAAGTCCACTTAAAACTTCGATAGAAGTCCCCCATACACTTTAGATAAAGATTGTCCTCAATGTTTAAGCATGTGGGAAAAATCTCCCCTACACTTATGACATTGTGCACGTTGGTTAAATCAAGCTAAGGAGGGGACGACTAAAGTGATCAATTTCAAATGTGAGTGTGAAGACAATTGAATCACGATAGTTGAGAGATAGAACCGGTATTGCGGATAACATGGGAGCACGGTTCTTCAAAGATTCCAAGATTGCACTTATCCCTGTAATCACATCACCATACAAATATAAGCAACCTATATAGCTCCCCCTACACTTAGGATGAAAAACAGGAAAGTGGGATAGATACTCGGGTTGCCTCCTGAGGAGCGCTTGTTTTTGTTCACCGAGTCACGAGCCTGACTCGGTCCCGAACTAATTCAAGGGAAACGTGGTGAGGGATGGAATCATCTCATGAGAGATGTCCTCACCAAAGTACAATTTCAAATGCTGGCCATTCACCTTAAAGTTGGGCCCATTTGGCTGAGAAAGCTCAATGGTGCCATAGGGAAAGACATTGGCGATGGTGAATGGACCAGACCAGCGGCTCTTCAACTTGCCTGAGAAGATCTTCAACCGAGAGTTAAAGAGTAAGACTTGATCACCAACGTGGAACTCTCGGTTCTTGATTTTAGCATCGTGGATAATCTTGGTCTTCTCCTTGTAGATCAATGAGTTCTTGTAAGCTTGATTCCTCAATTTTTGTAGCTCGTTGAGTTGAATCTTGCGAAGATCACCGGTGTTGTTGATGTCGAAGTTAGCCCACTTCAAGGCCCAGTATGCCTTATGTTCCAGCTCGATAGGGAGGTGGCATGCTTTCCCGTACACAAGACGATAAGGTGTACAACCAATCGGCATCTTATAGGCGGTACGGAAAGCCCACAGAGCATCATCAATTTTATCGGCCCACGAGGCACGATGCTCTCCCACAGTACGTTCCAAAATTCTCTTCAATCCACGGTTGGATATATCGGCTTGACCGTTGGTTTGAGGATGATAAGCGGTGGAAAGACGGTGAATGACACCATACTTAGCCATGACTCTTGCAAATTGATCGTTGCAAAAATGAGTCTCGCGGTCACTGATAATAGCACGAGGAACACCGAATCGAGCAAACAATTGTTTCAAGAAATTACAAACCACCCTCGCGTCGTTAGTGGGTAAAGCTTTGGCTTCAACCCATTTAGAAACGTAGTCGACAGCGACAAGGATGTATTTGTTGCCTTTAGAAGAAGGGAATGGCCCCATAAAGTCGATGCCCCATACATCAAAGATTTCACATTCTTGTATGAAATTTTGAGGCATCTCATCTTTATGTGTGATCTTGCCTTGTTTTTGGCAAGCATCACAATGTTTAACCATCTCGTGAGCATCACGGTAAATGGTGGGCCAATAGAATCCCGAGTCAAGCACTTTTTTGGCAGTGTAGTTGGGACCAAAGTGACCACCGGTGGGTCCTTTGTGGCAAGCTTGGATAATGTCAAAAGCTGCCGGTCCGTCAACACATCGGTGAATGATCAAGTCAGCGCATTGTTTGAATAGAAAAGGGTCATCCCAAAAGTAAGTCTTAACATCGTTCAAGAACTTCTTCCTCTGTTGGGATGTTAACCCTTTGATGAGAACAGCACCCACTAAGTAGTTTGCAATGTCGGCAAACCACGGGGTGTCATCAAGATTGAGATTTATAGACATTAAGGTCTCAAGGGGGAAAGAGTCATTGATCTCTTTGTTCGGATGATCCCCTTGATATGGATTCTCAAGTCGACTCAGATGATCCGCGGCTAGGTTTTCAGCACCCTTCTTGTCACGAATTTCAATATTGAATTCTTGAAGGAGTAAAACCCAGCGGAGAAGTCTTGGCTTAGAGTCGTGTTTAGTCATTAAGTACTTCAACGCGGAATGGTCTGTGTAAACGATTGTGGTGGATAAAACAAGATAGGGGCGGAATTTTTCAAAAGCATAGACAACAGCTAAAAGCTCTTTTTTGGTTGTCGTATAATGCAATTGAGCCCCCGTCATTATTTTGCTAGCATAGTGGATTGGTTGGAAGTGTTTGTTGATCCTTTGTCCCAAATCCGCACCAATAGCAAAGTCGCTAGCATCGCACATCAACTCAAAGGGTAGCTCCCAATTAGGGGTAACCAAGACCGGTGCCTTAGTTAGCTTATCCTTAAGAAGATTGAAGGCTTTGATACACTCTTTAGAAAAGATAAAAGGAGTATCTTTTTCCAAGAGGTAGGTCATTGGGCGAGCGATTTTAGAGAAATCCTGAATGAATCGACGATAGAAGCCCGCATGACCCAGAAAACTTCTCACACCCTTCACGGTTGAAGGTGGAGGTAATTTGGCTATGACATCTACTTTAACACGGTCGACTTCAAGACCGGCTTTAGAGATTTTGTGTCCTAGCACAATGCCTTCTTATACCATAAAATGGCATTTTTCCCAATTCAGAACAAGGCGAGTGTCTTCGCACCGCTTAAGCATACGTTCCAAATTGGCAAGGCAAGAAGAAAAGGAATCCCCAAAGACCGAGAAATCATCCATGAAGACTTCCATGGTTTGCTCAACCATGTCATGAAAGATAGCCAACATGCACCTTTGGAAAGTCCCGGGGGCATTGCATAAGCCAAAAGGCATCCTTTTGTAAGCAAATGTGCCATAGGGACAAGTGAATGTTGTCTTCTCTTGATCTTGGGGATCAATGGGTATTTGGAAATAACCCGAGAAACCATCAAGAAAGCAGTAATATTCATTACCCGCTAAACGTTCAAGCATTTGGTCCATAAAAGGAAGAGGGAAATGATCCTTTCTCGTGGCATCATTGAGTTTGCGGTAGTCTATACAAACTCTCCACCCAGTAACGAGACGGGTAGGAATCAACTCGTTGTTTTGATTGGGCACAACGGTGATTCCGCCTTTCTTAGGCACACAATGGACTGGACTAACCCATGGTGAATCCGAAATAGGGTAAATCATACCCGCATCATGAAGTTTGATAACCTCTTTTTTGATGACTTCATGGATTTTAGGATTCACCCTTCGTTGGCTTTGAATTGTGGGCTTAAAGTCGTCCTCCATGAGAATTTTATGTGTGAAAAAGTGAGGATCAATTCCGCGAATGTCGGAGATTTTCCAAGCGATAGCTCTTTTATGCTTCTTCAACACGGCGATGAGTCAGGATTTTTCTTCTTCTTTCAGGTCCTTCGTGATGATGACCGGTAACTTCTTGTTGTCTTCAAGGAAAACGTACTCAAGATGAGGAGGTAGGTCCTTAAACTCAAGAGTAGGAGGATCCTCAATAGATGGTGAAACTAACGATGGATCATCATTAGTCACCTCTTTAGGAGAGGGAGGAGAAAACGGGTCCTCATTGAGAAGTCTCTCAATAGTACGAATGTCTTCATCCCAATCGGTGGACGAATTATCATACTTAATATCGAGAGGACCTAAGCTAGCTTCGAAATCATCCAAGTCACTTTCTCCAAAAGGAGTCAATGCCGGAGCAATTGAGGCAACGGTCTCAACATTGGGTAGAGAAGAGGGAGTACTTTTGCAAGCATCATGAAAATGTTCTTCACAAGCCTCATCGAGAACATCAATAGCATTAACACTCTCATATGAATAAGGTTGCTTAGAAATCTTACCCATGTTGAAGACAATTTTATCGTCACCAACTCTCATGATTATTTCGCCTGCGGCTACATCAATGAGAGTGCGACCGGTCCTCAGAAATGGACGTCCAACGATTAATGGAACACGGGGGTCCATCTCGTAGTCAACAACAACAAAATCCGCTGGGAAGGTGAATTTGTCAACGCCAATAAAGACATCTTCGGCTATCCCCACTGGATAAGCAACCGTACGGTTGGCTAATTCCAAGTCATTTTGGTGGGGACTAGCTCGGGGAGAGATAATTGCTTCCAAACACTTAATGGCATTAAGTTAATACTAGCACCTAGATCGGCTAGGGCCATGCAATTCTCTACTACCAGGAAGTTGCAGGGAATCAAGAAGCGACCCGGATCACCAAGTTTGGTGGGCAATTTCCTTAAGAGAACGGCAGAGCAATTCTCATTAAGTTGGGTCTGAGCAATGTCAAGAAGCTTTTCCTTATCACTTAGAAGATCTTTAAACATCTTAGCGTATTTAGGCATGTGAGCGAGAGCCTCAGCAAAGGAGATGTTAAAATTCATCTGTTTAAACATTTTTAGAAAGTTTGAAACTTGAATATCATCCTTGCTCTTTTGCTTCTCTTTCCTCAACCTTGAAGGATAAGGTATATTGGATGAAGAAGAAGGCTTTAGGGGAGTAGGATCACTCACAACCACGGGTGGTGGACAAATGGGGATAGAAGGTGAAGGAGGTGAGGAAAGTTGCTCTTTTTCCTTGTTCACAATCACTAGTGGAGGTGTAGGAAGCTCGGGTTCCGTATAACCTTTTCCACTACGAGTAGTGATTGCTTTCATCTCCCCTCTTGGATTCGCAACGGTGTTACTCGGAAGAGTACCCGAAGTAGAGGGTTGATTACCTTGGATGAGCGAACCAATCATATCACGAATGTTAAGTGCTTGAGTGCTGAAAGAGTCTCTGATGTCTGTACGAATTCCATTGCTTTGTTTTGCCATGTCATTCCTTAGCTCGGCTCGAATATCGCTCCCTTGTTTCGCCATGTCATTCTTCAAGTTGACAAATTGACTCTGAAGATTCGTCACCATCTCTCGATTAGTCTTCATGAACGTCTCGACGTCTTGATTCACTGCCATCGGTTGATTGAGAGGTGGAGCTTGGTAAGATTGAGAATTTCCTTGAGTTGGGTATGGGTTTCTTTGGGATTCATATTGATTGTTAGCACGAGGTTGGGATTGGTTGTTTCGATTATAGCTTTGTTGTTGGTTTTGGTTTGGAGGGGGGAAACTGGGTGGAGCAAGATAGTTGTTTGAACGATAACTTAGCAAGCTACGGTCTCCTTGAGGGAGAGCTTGATAGCCTCCCGTGGGATAAGTACCGTATGATGCGTTAACGTTTTTAGAAAAATTGCCTTGGGTAGAAGGACAATCAGTACAAGAATGAGGACCACCACATGTGTCACAAGAAATAGCAACGGCTTTAGCTTGTTGAAAGTGGTTTGTGGCCATGGTCATGAAATTCTTGTTCATCTCAGCGAGTTGTCAAGAAATTTCAGTCATCTCAGGATTGGAAGTAGTAGAAGAAACATTGACTCTCGAGTTAGATCTTGAGGATGCGGATGAATCCCAATTCCTGTGGTGAGTAGTCATGTTTTCAATCAACTCTCTACACTCCTCCGGTCTCCTTTTCATAAAAGTACCACCGGCGGCGGCATTGATCATGTCACGATCACGAAAAGTGAGACCATTGTAGAAGGTATCAATAAGAGTGACGGGGAGCATGTTGTGATTTGGACAGCGGTCGATCAAATCATTGTATCGTTCCCAAGCATCAAAGAGCGATTCATCATTGTCTTGCATGAATTCGCTGATTTGGTTACGAAGGCTTGTGACCATGGATGGTGGGAAGTAGCGCGACAAAAAGCGTTGAGTCATGTCATTCCACGTATGAATAGAATTCTTCGGGAGACGGTCAAACCATTTTTCGGCATGGTGAGAAAGCGAATGGGGAAAAAGTTGAAGGCGAAGGTCATCCATAGAAACACCAGGGCACTTCATGCTTTGGGTGATGGTAATGAATTTGTCGAGGTGTTTGTTGGCATCATCATCCGGAATTCCGCGAAATGGGTTAGTTTGCACTTGTTGGATCATGTGATGCTTCAACGAAAACTCCTGAGTCGTAACATGCATCGGCGTAATCGGGCCTCCACGTCCGTTCATTGTGGGTTGACATAGCTCCTCCATGGTTCGTAGGTCGGGTAAGGGTGGATTATTCATGTTTTGGTGGGGTGGATTATTATTGTTGTTGTTTGGGAGGGGTGGATTATTATTGTTGTTGTTGTGTACACCGGCCATGTCTAAATCTTCAAGAGTCTCGGACTCTGAATAAGACGTTGATCGAGTACGCATTCACTAAAAAGAAAATGCAAGAGAAAATATTTTTGGTTTTGATAGGTTTTTTAATGTTTTTGTATTTTTTGAAAATTTGATATGTTATGGGTTTTTTGCAAATTTTTGTGCTTGAAAGTAACGTTCCCGAAAGAACGGATCCCAAAATCCAATTTTTTTCTCACAAAAAACTGTTGATCTTAACGAGAAGAGCCGGCAGCGGCGCCATTTTAATAACTTACTTTTGGTTGGTTAATAAAAAGGTTTTGCTTGCAAGATCTTTCTTTGCGTTGCTCGTACCCAATTGATATATGTCGTTGTTTCGTTCTCGGTATCTTCTCGAATTGATCACGGTCAAAAGTGGAATCGTTGTAAATGGTAACTAAAAAGGGGGAGCGTTGGTCTAAATCTACTAAAATGGTAAGTGTTAGAAATAATAAAATTAAACTAAAAGCAATTACTGAGAATAAAAATAAAGCTAGAATTTAAAACTGGAAAAACTGGAATAAAACTGGAAGTTTACCTTATTCGGAATAATGGCTATCCGGAATATCTTGCCCTACTCGAAATGTTAGCTCTATGCGGAATAAAAATGCCTATCCAGAACATTTGACTTATGCTGAATAATGGTTATTCGGAATAAAGAAGTACGGCTATACGGAATATTTTATGCTACTCGGAATATTTCGGTTATGCGGAACATTTGTTCTATGCGGAATATTTTAACAGAGACCCTTATGCGGAATATTTTAACAGAAAGCCTATGCGGAATGATTTGGTTTGAAACCCTATGAGGAATGTTTGGCTTATGCTGAATAGTAAGGTTATGAGGAAAAATACCCCTATGCGGAATAATGGGAAGAAACTCTATTCGGAATGTTTTTGACAGAAACACTATGCGGAATATTTTGGTATTCCGAGTAATCAACAAAATCTCAAACTCTATCCGGAATATTTTGATATTCCGAATAATCAAGAAAATTAAGCTCTATCCGGAATCTGGCAAGAATAGTCAAAAATAGCGAAGAATAGGGGAATCTTTTACATACGATTTTAACTCAAAATTTCACCAAGTTTTTAATCAAAACTTAAACAAATTTTACCACTAATCATTTACCTAAGGTAAACATCAATCCAAAACCACAAAATCGCAAAACCCACTTACTTTTTATGATCAAACCAATAAAATAAAACTTAAGAACTTTGAATTATAAAGAGATGAAGAATAAGATGATGGAAAGATTAAAAGTAAACTAGTATTAATGCTTTAGGATTCAACAAACAAAGTGGAAAGATTAAACTTACAAGTTTAGAAGAAATCAAAGAAAAATGAAAACCACTCCTTAAGGGAGATGGTTCCTAAGAACTCGGAGAAAAATGTAACAGAAAGAGACTAGTGGAAATTGTGAATGGGAGGAGTATTTATAGGCTTCTCCCTTGGTTGGTGAGTGGGCTTTCTCCCTTTCTTTTTGTCTTCTCGTCTTTTCAGAAAAGTTGACGTTTTCGATTTCGATTCGGGATTTGTCGACGAATAAATTTAACTCGTATTTTAATTTCTTCATTTATTAGACTTGAGTTTCTTCGACATAGGTAAATCTTCCATCTTTGGTCCTTTTCTTCGATAAATCTTCAAATAGGCCCATTGACTTCAAATCTTTTGCATCTCTTGGACTATAGACTTCGTCTTTTCGTCCTTTTCCTCGATAAAACCCGTGCAATCCCATGTTTTCCCCAATATTTATCCGGATGGCCCTGAAAACACAACAAACACACAAACCACGCATAATTCCAAACAAATGACATTAAATACGCGTTTTGGTCTTGTTTTAGCAAGAAATAAGTGGTAAAAGGATGGGTGTTTTCACACCTATCAATGGATTTTATTAAACTCTATGAATTCACTCGGCGTTATCGCTGACCCTTTTCTTTTAACATGTTTTGTCTCAGGTACTTGAAGGTAATTCTCGGTAAGACAACAAGAATTCATGGCCCGCACCTAAATAATAATTTCCATTCAAATTCTTTATAAAACTTGTATGAAATATTATGACTTGGGACCTATGTAAACTTGATATTTATGAATGGTAATGCTTTATTTTTAACGACGCGAGTTTTAAGTGTTGTCTATGATGTGAGTAATGTGCTATCCCGTAACACCAACGAGTCTTCCGCTATATTGAATTGTGTAAATTTGCGGGTGTTACACCCGACTCATTTTAAAACTACAAAATCCGGACAGATTTACGTTAATTTTTCATACAACCGTTTTAACTTATTTAAACGACTCCGTTTACAAAACCGACACTCGGGTTTTAAAGTAAACTCAACCTATAAAGTAAACACCTTACTATCAGTAGGTTACACATTTCAAAACTTCCATTTAGAGTCCCCGAGATTCGATCCAAATATCGACAACAACTATTGGTAGTGCCGATACTCGTCTCCCGGTACACGATCATTCAAAACATCATAACTTCGCGCTCGTTTTGAGCTAGAAGCTCTACCTTATATCAAATCGAAGCTAATAAAATTATCTACAACCCTAGGCTATAAGTTAAGCCATTTTCAAAACATAAAAATTCGGATTTTACACTTTACTTACAGTTATAAAATGACTACCAAAATCTTGTACAAAATCAACTTTTTGATAAAAACCAACCATAGAAATGGTCATTTCTATACCCTAATATTATCATACATCAACCATAACATCTAAATCATAATCAAAATTAAAACCTTTAGATCAAAATGAAGTTTTTAACAAAGTTTTTAGCAAGAACCACCATTGATCATGCTAAAAACACCATGCATGATCATGGCTTCTACCTACCAACATCAAGAAAAAAAAGTGCTTGCATGTAAGAATTTATTATACCAATGTGATCCTTGATAAATTCTAAGAATGGGTCTATCCTTGGTTTAGCTTAAATCATCCTAAATCTTGAGTTAAAATTGAAAATTGTATGTGTTTGGTGATGGTGGTGGGTTTCGGCAAAACATGAGAGAGAGAGAGAGATGATGGTGAAATTTTTAAATGAAAAATTGTGATGTGTGTGTTTGTTTTTGCTATATATATAGTGGAGTAGGGACCTTGGTTGCAATTTGGCAATAGTTGTGGCTAAAAATGAAAATAGTTAGCTAAAAAGCGGGAAATTACTATTAGTCAATTTTCAAAATATTTACGCGCCTCGGGTTTCATAAAGATACTTTTATAAATTTAAAACGTACCTCAAAAATAATAATATAGATTCTCGACTCGAATTAACATGTCATTTAAAATAAAACCTCAAAAATAATAAAAATCGAACAACCGACAATAAGACGTAAAATATTTGGCATCCATCGACATCACGCTTGTTAATACTCCTTATACTTAATAAATATTAAATATAAACCTTCCAACATCGGTTTAAACTTAAACCTCCAAAAATAAATATCGTTCAAACTCATCCAAAAATTTCAAAAAAATCGTAAAATAAGATTAAGCATTGACCTCGGTTTTGGGTTGTCACATCCCCCCCTTCTTAAAAGAAGCGACGTCTGCGGCGCTTAGTCCTTCCTAAACAAATGAGGATACTTGTCCTTAAAGAAATCCTTACGTTCCCACGTAAACTCTGGCCCACGTCTAGAGTTCCATCTCACTTTCACAATCGGAATTCTACTATGCTTCAACTTCTTAACTTCCCTATCCATTATCTCTATAGGTTACTCTATAAAATGCAACTTATCATCAAGTTGAATTTCCTCCAATGGAATCACCACATCCCTTTCAGCTAAACACTTCCTCAAATTAGACACATGAAAAGTAGTATGAATAGCCTTAAGCTCATCAGGCAATTCTAACTTATAAGCCACCAATCCAATCCTTTTGATAATCTTAAATGGTCCAATATATCTCGGGCTCAACTTTCCTCTCTTTCCAAAACGTATTACTCCTTTCCATGGAGATACCTTCAGCATAACCATGTCTCCTACTTCAAATTCCAACGGTTTCCTTCTGTTATCAGCATAACTCTTTTGTCTACTTCTGGCAGATAACAAACGCTTCTTAATTTGTACAATCTTTTCAGTCGTCTCAAATATCATTTCAGGCACAGTCAAGTGACTTTATCCTACCTCACTCCAACACACTGGAGATCTACACTTACGTCCATATAAAGCTTTAAATGGTGTGGCTTTAATACTAGCATGATAACTATTATTGTACGAAAATTCAACCAATTGTAAATGCTTATCCCAACCATTTCCAAAATCAATCACACATGCACGAAGCATATCCTCTAACGTTTGAATCGTTCTCTCACTTTGTCCATCAGTTTCCGGATGATATGCGGTACTTAAACATAACTCCGTTCCCATCGCTTTCTGCAAAGACTTCCAAAATTCTTAAGTAAACCTACTATCACGATCAGAAATTATCGACAAAGGAACACCATGTCGACAAACAATCTCCTTCACATACACTGTTGTTAACCTCTCTGTACTATCTGTCTTCATCATTGGCAAAAAGTGAGCAGACTTAGTCAATCTATCTACAATAACCCATATCATATCACTACCATTTGCAGTCCTTGGCAAACCTGTCACAAAATCCATTGTAATCTTCTCCCATTTCCACTTAGGAATTTCAGGTTGCACTAATAATCCAGACGGTTTCTTATGTTCAGCCTTCACCTTCGCCCAAGTTAAACACTTATTAACATACTGAGCTATATATGTCTTCATATTCGGCCACCAATAAACTATCTTAAGATCATGATACATCTTGTCCGATCCAGGATGTATTGAATACTTCGACTTATGAGATTCATTCATCACTAAATCTCGCACCTCTAACGAATCTTCCTCAGACGGACACAATGGTAACCAAATCCTATTCTTAAAGTACCTCAATCCATTCGACCTTACATCAGACAAAGGTTTCATCATTCTACCCAAATTTTCTGCCTCAACGTTCTCTTCCATCAAACCATCAGGTTGGGCTTTCAATATCGCTTCTGTTAAATCAACACTTTCCAACATCGTCAAAGCTCTAACTCTTATAGACTTATCTCTTTCCTTTCTACTAAGTGCATCAGCTACCACATTCGCTTTACCAGGATGGTAATGAATCTCACAGTCATAATCACTCAGCAACTCAACCCATCTCCTTTGCCTCATATTCAATTCCTTTTGATCCAAAATATACTGCAAACTCTTATGATCAGTGAAAACCACACACTTGGTTCCATACAAGTAGTGTCTCTACAGCTTCAAAGCAAAAATAACAGCCCCAAGTTCTAAATCATGCGTAGTGTAATTCTCTTCATGCTTCCACAATTATCTCGATGCATACGCTATTACTTTCTCCCTTTGCATCAATACAGCTCCAAATCCTTTATGAGACGCGTCACAGTACACTACAAAATCCTCAGATCCTTCTGGCAAAGACAATATCGGCGTAGAACACAACTTATCCTTCAACATACTAAATGCAGATTCCTCTTCCAATCCCCATTCAAACACTCGATTCTTCTCCGTAAGCTTCGTCAACGGCTTAGCATTTAAGGAAAACTTCTCAATAAACCTTCTATAATACCAAGCCAAACCAAGAAATTGGCGAACTTCAGTCGGCGTCTTCGGCACTGACCAATCCTTAATTGCCTCAATCTTAGCAGGATCCACACGAACACCTTCACTATCAATCACGTGCCCAAAATATTGCACTGACTTCAACCAAAATTCACACTTAGAGAATTTCGCATACAACTTCTCCTTCTTCAACAATTCTAAAATTGTTCTCAAATGCTTCTCATGTTCCTCTTCACTCTTGGATTAACGAGAATATCATCAATGAATACGATACCAAACTCATCTAAATACGGCTTACATACACGATTCATCAAATCCATAAATACAGCGGGCGCATTTGTTAACCCAAAAGGCATCACTTGAAATTCAAAATGTCCATATCGAGTACGGAAAGCTGTTATAGGATTATCTTCTTCCCTAACTCTCAGTTGATGATACCCAGACCTCAAATCGATCTTCGAGTATACACATGACCCTTGCAACTGATCAAACAAATCATCAATCCTCGGAAGTAAATACCGATTCTTGACAGTCAATTTGTTAAGCTCTCTGTGATCAATACACATTCTAAAAGAACCATCTTTCTTCCTAACAAAAAAAACAGGCGCACCCCACAATGACGAACTTGGTCTAATAAACCCCTTATCCATCAATTCCTTCAATTGATCAGATAATTCTTTCATCTCAGATAGAGCTAAACGATACGATGCACGAGCAACAGGCGCAGCACCCGGCACTAAATCAATACGAAACTCCACTTCATGATGCGGCGGTAATCCTGGCAATTCCTCAGGGAAAACCACAGGATACTCTCTAATCACAGGCACATCCTCCAATTTCCTTTCATTCACACCATCATTACTTATCTGTGCAAGAAACACATCACAACCTACTTCTATATACCTCATCATCTTTAAACAAGAAACAACTCTCAAACGAGAAGTACATTCATCACCTTTTACAGTTAATACCCTATTCCTTAGCGGTATCTGAACAAATCTTTCTCCACAATCAATTACTGCACCATTACCAACTAACCAGTCCATTCCAACAATCACGTTAAAAGATCCTAATTCTATGGGCATCAAATCAATACTAAACACATAATTACCTAACTTCAAGGAACAACCTTTCAGTATAGAACTAGTTCTTACAACCTTACCATCAGCTAACTCCACCTTATAACTAGTTGTCAATCTCACTAGTTCTCTATCCAATAGCTGACTGAATCTAACATCTACGAAACGTCTATCGGATCCAGAATATAATAACACACTAGCATAACAAGCATCAAGTAAGAACGTACCAGTCACCAGATTCGACCCTTGAGGTTTGTCAGCATCTCCCACGACATAGGCTTGAGCAGCAGTCTCAGCAGCAACAGCAGCAACATTGCCTCTCTATCGTATGCCAACCCTCAGACAGTTCCCTTGCTTATGTCCACGGCCTCCACATCCAGAACAGTAAACTACCTTGACAGCATTGGCTCCAGTGGCTACACCCTTGTTTCTACAATCTGCCATCTTATGTCCGGCCTTCCCACACTTGTTGCAAGCAGGTGGACAATTTCCAATATGATACAGATTACACCGACCACACTTTGGATTCACCTTGTTACCTTGATTTCCTGTGGCAGCACGAACACCATCATTCCTTCTCAAATTATATTGCTGATTCCTATTTGGTCCTTGGTTATTGTTATTACGATAACCACCTCGATTCTGCGCTTGGCTTGAGTGTGCAGCTTCCCACTTTCTCTTATTCCCTTCAGCAATACTATCCTTTCGATCCTGCAGCTTTACATCCATTAAAGCATGAGCCATTTGAACAGCTTCATCAAATGACTTGGGTTTTGACGAAGTAGTTTCTCCTTTGATATTACTTGATAAACCCCTAATATACTACTTCATCTTCTTACGGTCATCAGCAAAAGCATCAGGACACAACAAACATAAATCAGAAAATCTCTTTGTATAGGCTACAATATCATTGTTCCTCAGCACCAAATGCCTCAATTCATCTTCCAACTGACCTAACTCTTCCTCAGGATAAAACTTAGCAGTCAACAGTCCCTTGGTCACAGTCCATGTTCCAACATTAGCTTCAACCAACCCTACAGTAGCTACTTGACTATTCCACCAACTCAATGCATCATCCTGAATAGTAGCTACAACAAATTTCACCTTACTAGCTTCTAAACATCCACTGATTTCAAAAGTACTTTCAATCTTCTCAATCCACCTCCTTAATTCCAATGCACCAATAGTACCACGAAATTGGGTAGGTCCACATTTCATGAAACTAGCATAAGAACATTCCTTATGAACCTGCTGAACAACAGCATTACCTCCAACTTGTCCTGCAGCATTTCCTTCTGCTTGCTCATCAGCCTTACCTCCAACCTGATTTTCAACATTCCCTCCAACCTGACCAGCAGCATTCCTATTCTCAGCCTCTTGGTTCCTCGCAGCACATTCAGCTTCCAAAGCTCTAGCAATAGCTTGCTCAATCATGGTATTAACAGTAGCAGTCGTCAATTTAGGCGGCATGTTTATAGGAAACTAACCAAACAACAATTTAGTAAAGTCAGAAAAATGCCTCCCAACTCCTTCCTGTATAACCATAATTGAAAAAGAACAAGTAAGTATTCATATCATGATAAGAAGAAGGATTTCTCTATCAAGATGTATCATGGATACTACATGCACCAACAACACAATTCACAATGAATCATTAACCAATTCACACAAGAACTAATAAGACAAATCATAAGTCATGAAGGTAATTTTGATTTCTTTGGAAAATCTCCACAAAATTATGAGAAGTAATGTCACTACAATCCTTTATCACAACAAACTTAAAGTCATTAAGTTTTATCACAAACCAGAGTACGAGTCTACATAAGTTCTATTACAATAAGGCTAAATGAAACAACATAAAGAACTAAACATCATATCCCTGCAGCTTCTTGTACATCGGCTCGTCATCACTGCTGCTATCATCATCTTCAGATTATTCCTCCACTTTTTCCTTCCCCTTACGACTACCTCCTTCACTCTGCTTCACCAACACTTGAGCTTCAACCTGATTCGGCACATCACGAATCACAACACCTCGACTAGGAAAAGATCTCATCGGCAGACCCCATGCATCCAACCTTGCATTCCTTTCTTTCTCCCTACGTAACCTTTCAACCTCCCCACTCAAATTCAACACCATATATCTTAATCTAACAACTTCATCCATTTCCCTTGCCCTAACAAACTCTGATCTCCTTACACTACCAACAAACCTGTCAAACTTTTTCTCATTCTGCTCAAACCTCCTAATCACACGAGTCTCAACCAAATACCTTTCAAACAAAGACCTATCAAACTTCTTAAGAAACCATAAAATATCATCATAAGACCTAGGACCTGGACAATAAACCTTAGGTATACCATCATGAATAAATCGAGCACTAGCAGCCCTACTCGACTCAACAGGAACATCACCCCTAGCAAATGCAATCCCAGGCAAACTACTAATATAAGCATCACAAGTAGGAGTTAAAGAACGAACAACAGGTCGCTGACAATCTGGAACAGTCTGTGGCACAACATTGACCCTTGGAACATAACTACCTTGTATCAACTCAGGCTCTGTCTGACCAACTGCAGTAAGTGGAATCCCATCATCTAAAAACTCAAAAGGCTCCTCATCGTCACTAGCACCAAAGTTATTCACTTCCTCACCATCCACTACATTAGTCATATCAATCCATCCATCCTCACGAGGTAAACCAGCCATTTTCTACAATTATAAGGGTTTAAGGATACTTAAGGTCATCGTTAATAAAATAATAATTAGTGTGCAATGCTCATGCAAATGTCATACGTTATCCATGCTATGCAACACAATGCAAATGATGTTTATGTAATGCTCGCAAAAAAAATGATACTGACAAACACTCAGCGTACTTTCAGTAATTCTGATACAATATCATAGTATTTACTTAATAAATACTCGGGAAATCATTTCAGTTATAAGGGATACATCTACGATGCAAAACAAAACTAATAGTGATCTTACCGGAGCGTTGTAGAGGAGTTGTGTGCTTTTGAAGAATAAATACTTTCGACACCAAAGTTATAGTTTAGGACAATTTTCAAAATCGACCCAGTTCCCTATAACTTGCAGCTCTGATAACCAATCTCTAACACCCCCAATTTACATTGCGCAGCGGAAATACACAATTGGGTGCTAGACACAAGCATCATCACACAATATATATTGAACGACTCAAAAGTGAGACGTTTACACATAAATATAAACAACATTTTCATAAAAGGTCTAAAACATAAATTTCATCTCATGATTGTACTGACACGACACCAGAGTAAAGCGTTTAGTCCCCATGGATCTCGACCAACAACCAACAAGTTTAGTACAGTACATCAATATAAATTAAATTGTTCAACAGTAAAAAGGTAGAAACAGTTTTTAGACCAACATTCTTCCAAAAGCCAAGCCACAACCTCCACAGCAAAGCTCCATGCTCCATCACTTCCTATTACCTGAAATACATGCATAAAACGAGTCAACAATAAACTTGAGCGAGTCTATAGGTTTATCAAATCACATTTGAACACAAGAAGAAAATCAATCATAATCATTTATAGAATTTTCGTACACACAATCTATCTTCAAGGTAATAATAAACATTAAACATTGTATTTAAGCTCATGACACCGACCCCTTAACCAAATAGTCACCCACACCAAATGCCGGCATGACTAGAATAAACTATTGCCCCTCTAGGGTATTAGTTGCTAGAATACCACAATCTTATTCACGTAAAATTATCATTCCCAGCGGGTTACTCAACGTAACGCCCTGGTGTCAGATAGGGTGGTCAACCCAATAGTACTATCATTAGAATAAGCGGCTATTCCCGACTCACAACATCAAGTCAGAAGATAGTTAACGGCTCATGAATTTAGGGTCTTTAGCAACAAGTTACTCAATACAATGAAATCAACTTTAGGCAACATTCGGGTCCAACAATTACTCATGACTTGTGTTCATTTATTTTCAAATAGGATGTATCCCCCTCGCGGGTATAAAACATTTAGTAGCTAGCATAAAAAGCGAGGGTATAGACTCATCTTAGTATAAGAGATCTAGCGAGATGATCGTCGACGATAATGGATGCCTTTCAAACACGAGAACCGCTACCTATCAAATAAGGCGCGTTAATTATTAATGACTCGAGAAATAAATCATACATATATGACAACATCAAACTCAAACTCATAAAGTCACAATAAACTCGAGAGAAAATGATATAAATAACTTAATTATACTTTACTACACATTTACTTCACCATACTACATGTACTAGCTTATTTACCCCTTTTAAACTTGTCAAACGTTTATGAAACGACTCGATAAACTAACTTACTATATATGGAAAGTCCTCCTACAAGTTTATCAAATGAAATTACTTTTAAAGTCCTTTACCTGACTCATTTTCAAACTACAAAATCCGGACAGATTTACGTTAATTTTTCATACAACCGTTTTAACTTATTTAAACGACTCCGTTTACAAAACCAACACTCGGGTTTTAAAGTAAACTCAACCTATAAAGTAAACACCTCATTATCAGTAGGTTACACATTTCAAAACTTCCATTTAGAGTCCCCGAGATTTGATCCAAATATCGACAACAACTATTTGTAGTGCTGATACTCATCTCCCGGTACACGATCATTCAAAACATCATAACTTCACGCTCGTTTGGAGCTAGAAGCTCTACCTTATATCAAATCGAAGCTAATAAAATTATCAACAACCCTAGGCTATAAGTTAAGCCATTTTCAAAACATAAAAATTCGGATTTCACACTTTACTTACTGTTATAAAATGACTACCAAAATCTTGTACAAAACCAACTTTTTGATAAAACCCAACCATAGCAATGGTCATTTCTATACCCTAATATCATCATACATCAACCATAACATCTAAATCATAATCAAAATTAAAACCTTTAGATCAAAATGAAGTTTTTAACAATTTTTTTAGCAAGAACCACCATTGATCATGCTAAAAACACCATGCATGATCATGGCTTCTACCTACAAACATCAAGAAAAAAAAGTGCTTGCATGTAAGAATTTCTTATACCAATGTGATCCTTGCTTAATTATAAGAATGGGTCTATCCTTGGTTTAGCTTAAATCATCCTAAATATTGAGTTAAAATTGAAAATTGTATGTGTTTGGTGATGGTGGTGGGTTTCGGCAAAACAAGAGAGAGAGAGAGAGATAATGGTGAAATTTTTAAATGAAAAATTGTGATGTGTGTGTTTGTTTTTGCTTTATATATAGTGGAGTAGGGACCTTGGTTGCAATTTGGCAATAGTTGTGGCTAAAAATGAAAATAGTTAGCTAAAAAGCGGGAAATAACTATTAGTCAATTTTCAAAATATTTACGGGGCTCGGGTTTCATAAAGATACTTTTAAAAATTTAAAATGTACCTCAAAAATAATAATATCGACTCTCGACTCGACTTAACACGTCATTTAAAATAAAACCTCAAAAATAATAAAAATCGAACAACAAACAATAAGACGTAAAACTTTTGGCATCCATCGACATCATGCTTGCTAATACTCCTTATACTTAATAAATATTAAATATAAACCTTCCAACATCGGTTTAAACTTAAACCTCCAAAAATAAATATCGTTCAAACTCATACAAAAATTTCAAAAATAATCGTAAAATATGATTAAGCAATGACCTCGGTTTTGGGTTGTCACAAAAATGGTCCAAGAGACCCCTATTTTCCCTATGAATTAATTCATTGTGGGATGAGTCAAGCTAGAGACTCCTTAAATCAAGCTTGACTAACTAGGTTAGATCTTCTAGAATAAACTTTGGTAGGTTAGGAATAATAAGAGGGTGATATAGTCGAGATGAAGTGTTGGGGGTGCCTTTCTTTTTGTCTTTTTGGTGTTTGTAGGGTTACTCTCTCTCTTTTCATGCATGGAGCTTATGGAGGAGGCCCTCGTATCGGGTTCACTTTGATAGTTTTGTGATTCAAACTTGGCTATTAATAATGTCTAAAATGAATTCACTTTAGTATACATTTCCTTAGCTCGAGTTAAACAAAGTACGCAATGTCCTAAGTGCAGGGGAGTTTACACTCCAATACTCTTAAACATTGAGGACAATGTTTATCTTAAGTGTAGGGGGGTCTTCTATCAAAGTGACATTACCTAGACCAATTTCTTTGCCTTCATGATAATTGGGAAATTAATTTTTCAACAATTTTCAAATTTTTGATCTACTTTGGCCACAAAATATTGCATTCATCATTTTTGAATAAATCATTTTTCATTTGCATAATACATTTGCATTGTATATAGTCCTTCTTTTGTTATTCAAAAATATATGAAAAATAGAAAAATAATAATAATAAAGGAAATTGTTTAACAAATTTAGACTTCTTTGACATATTAGGCCATCATGAATATTTTGACTCAACCCAAGTTTGCTTATCCAAGCTTACTCTAGCTAGTATCCTTAACCATGTAGACCTTTATTGGTTTATTAGGCTAAGCATCCACAAGTATCATTATTTGAGGTTTTAAATTGTGGAGAACGACAAATGATAGAGGTTGAAATAAGTGTAAAGGGCTAGATAAACCTCATATTAATTACTTGTGGCTATTATATCCCTTTTCGGAACCTTTACTTTCTTGTCAAGGCATGTATATATTGTTAATAAATAATCAAGAACGGTTTTTATCGGTTTGTAGTCTTGATATGAGCAAAAACTCATATCAATTTATCAACAAATCACCCTAAAACACATGGAAAATACCTAACTTTTGTGCTATAAAGCGGAATTATGTGGTATGTTTTGTGTTTGTGTTTAAATAGGTAAGAAGGATACATTTTCAAGCAAACAAGAACAAATCAAGCTTATTTGGATGAAAAAGACAAAGAAGGATCAAAGATGACAAGACTTTAAAGATGAAGGACCTATTTTGACAACATTCCAAAGTTGAGGGACTAAAAGTGTAAATTGGTCAAAGTCAAGATCCAAGTAAACATGGTCAACTCCAAAATCAAACAAGTCAAAGGGTCAAACTAGACAAGTATGCAAGTGGAAGGACCAAAAATGTCTTTGGAATGAAGATTCTAGCTCATTTGGACATTCTGCCAAAGTCTAGGGGCTTAACTTGCCAAAAATTCACCTAGAATAAACATGATCCGTGTGTTTATGCTTATAACCAATCAGAACTCAAAAAAAAAATAAACATGGATCGCCAGCTATACAAGCCAGCTCACCAGCTTATTAATTGAGCCGAATCCCCACAGGTAACCCACTAACTCATTTTCTAGCCAATGAGAGGCTGACACCCCATAATCCTTTTATCTAATTGTGGATATCAATCCGTGTGATGCTTAATAACCCAAACAAAGACTGCCACATGGCATCGTCTTCAATAAACGAACCTAGATTCAATTTCAAGCTACAATGCATTTCAAGAAAAGATTTATACATGAAAATTGCTCGTCTTCAAGAGAGGAACACAATGGAAACACTTAATCAAGCTGAAACTCAAAGGATCAAAATCCCCCAATTCGTGATGAAAACAAGAATTTGCAATTGAGCAAATCATGACACCTGGCAGTTGCTATTGGATGGGACATGTCATCAACCTCAACTCACTCTCATTTCTCTTCTATAAATAGGGATAGGACCTCTCATTTGTTGTAAGTAGCAAAGTGTGAAATTCACACATACTTTCATTTTTCTCCCTCAATCTTGTTAGTTAGTAGTTAGTATAACGAACTCAAGAGCTTGACAACCTCTTGGGTTAGTTATTAGTTAGTTGTAACTACTTACCTACCTTTGTAACAAACTTTCACATTCAAATCAATAAAAATCACTCAATTCCTTCAATCTTCTTACAATTCCTTGCATTATTGTTGATTCCTGTTGTTGTGATAAGTTTCTTATGATCACACTTGATCATTAGAAGGTTTTTGAAGATTTGTAGCTGTTTTTGTTGATTCCAGATTGCTAAGTTGATTTGTGTAGCAGATTTTGGTGAATTGATCAGAATGATGATGGTAGATGATTAAGTGGTTACTGATAGTGCTAAGGTGGTGGTTTAGCATTGTCTAGGAGGCTCAACGCCTACCTACTCCATCAATGGAGGCCTATTGCTAAAAGGTTTTAAGATTCTTAGTTTTGGTTCCACTTAAATGTCCATTGCATGCTTAATTCTAGTATAAATACTAAATGATGCCCTAATCAGGTGTGTTAGTCTGATTTGGTATAATTATGTTGTTTAGATAGCTTATTGATAGACTGTAAGCTGTTAGCTTGACTTTTATTTGTTTCTATTAAATTTTCATCAATCATAGCTTGTTATTGCATTTTGAGTACTTGTGTGTTATCTAGTTTGTTCTTAGCTCCTTTACAGTTCATTTTACTCAACAAACAAGGTTAGATATCAGTCATAGCTCAGCTTAATCATTTACTCAAATTCTCTTCATAAAAGTTTTAAACAGATTAAACAAGCAGTGTTTGGAATTGCATACATTTTGTAGTTCAAGTGTGATATTGTGGTTAATCTTTGTTCATTACTCATTCTTTAGCCATTTGTAACAAGTTTGTAAAGTTTTGAGGTCAAAATTTGGGTCAAACAGGCAAATGGTTAGTAAAAAGTTTGGGTCAAGCCTTTGTTCTTAGTTCATTAAAAAAAGTAGTTGATTTTGATTCCTTGCCATAGCTTTATTTCTTAATCAAAATCATTGAAACCAGTTTCTAGATGTCCATTAACATTTGAAGTTTCAGTGTTGTTAAGGAAATTATACAGTTTTCACAAATAAGCTTGTAATCAGCTTTTGAATAAGCCCTTGGGCAACTACAAGTTTAGATGATAAAGTAGCAATCTGTTTTCTTAGATAGGTATTTCCACTTCATAAAAGTTGAATTTTTCTTCTACATTCTTACTTAGAAACATGTCTTGAACAGATTATGAGCTTTTGAGAATTTTCACTTTTTGGTCAACAAAAGTCAATAAGCTAGGATTCAACTTATTTCATTTTCCTGCTTATATACTTGACCATTTTTCACAAGAAAAGACATTCCAGACTCACAATAAGCTTTTTAATAAGATTTGACTTTAAAATTTTAATGTGCATGTCTGGATTTTATGGTAGCTTATTCTTGGCTTATTGGAGTTGGCTTATTTGAGTTCTAGTGAGTTTTGAGCTTTTTCCTTGGACAAGGCTAAGTGTTTTTTCAATTTTAAGCTGTTTGAAACTTGTTAGAGCTTATTTGGTTCATTTTCTAGCTTAAACGAGCTTATTTGTTCCTTGTGCCCGTTTTTGGTAATATTTTCCATTTAATTTCAAATTGGTCCTCTTTGTTTGAAGCTGTTGTCTTTACTAGCTAAACTTCCTTTTAATTAGGGTTTGCAAGTTTCTAGTCCTTTACTTTTAACAAATTGTCATTTTCAGTTAGTCAGTTTTCAAAGTTATTAGAATTAGTTAGAAAGTTGTTAGATTTTACATATTTGGTCCTTTAACTTTCTGATTTTTACATTTCAAGCATTAGACTTTCATTTACTTACATTTTTAGCACATTACTTTCATAGTTTTACATTTTTGTCCTTTTGTGAATAAAATTTGGTAACTGCTAAATGTTTTACGGTTACGTAGCTTAATATTTTTCACCATTTTTACGTGGTTGATTAAATAGACATAGAAAATCCAGATAACCCTATCAACCAAAAACGATAATAAACTTGATATTGTTAGGACTTTCAGTTGGTTAAGAATCCAGAGAAACGAACTTGAATTTACTCAATATTAAATGGCGCCGATGTCGGTCCTTTGACTTTAGGAGAGACTATCGATTGACGGTTTTCATTGGCTTTTGGGATCCGTTCACCTCGTGAACGTTATTTTTACGTATCATAAATCAAAAACATAAAAAATAAAAAATATAAAAATATAAAAACTAAAAAAATAACAAAATCTATTCTTTTCCTAAAGAATGGACCAAAAAAATTAAAAAATCAAAAAGCAATCTTTTTCCTAAGAGATTGCACCCAAAAATATATATTATTGGATTTGCTCGGTTTTTATGTACATATAGTATTTTCTTTAAAAAACCCCAATAAATACAAAAATATTTTCTCTATATTATTATATGTAAATACGTATACGTATAAGAACAACCAATACACATATTCTGCATAAGTATTGCCAAGGCAATACACCGTTAGGGGGCGTTCCGGTCCTTGACACGTGTATCGATCAAATTCAATAAAGAAAGAATAGATAAATACTTCTAATATGCAATAATTCGAAGAATACAAACTACAAAGTGAATAGAAAGGAGATGTGCTATAAAATGCCATCTAAGGGTCAATAGGTACTTAAGTGCTTCGCGCCACCTAACCCCCGTTCACTAGTGCGTATTCTAAGAAGGAAGGCTTCATTGGGGGTCTTGCACCTAAGTAGTAATTACGTATATTATACTTTCTTGTGGATATTTCATATTGAAACTCGAAGAGGATAATCCTTTCTTCTTCAAAGTCAAACGAGAGCTTCTCTCTCATTCCTCGTATTGAGTTGCATGCCCACTCGCGGGCGTGCACGAATACCGATTGGTGTACAACCCCTTCCTCCGAGAAGGAAGAAAAAGAGAAAGAGTAGGAACACCACCATCCATCAAGCCAATCCCTAGAATCGTGCTTTGATCCACACAAAACAAGAAGCCATGGCCGGAGTTGACACTCGACCTTTGATGGAGCACTTGCAATCTAATGTGCAAGGATATGCCGATGCTATCAAGATACCCGATATTCCCGCAAACACATTTGAGCTAAAAAAATCCATGATTAACTTGGTTTCAAATACACCATTTTTTGGGAACAAGAATGATAATCCACATGATCA
The DNA here is from genome assembly GCA_025667525.1 of Glebionis coronaria. Classification (NCBI taxonomy): domain Eukaryota; kingdom Viridiplantae; phylum Streptophyta; class Magnoliopsida; order Asterales; family Asteraceae; genus Glebionis; species Glebionis coronaria. The sequence continues at coordinate 434,012,671 of CM046874.1, forward strand.
CCTTAAAATTTCTTGCTCTTTGCAACACCATTAAGTACAATGGAGTTCCCTATGATGCCATTAAGTTGATATTGGTAAAATTTTGACTAGAGGGTCCGGCTAAGCATTGGTTAGATACACAACCACCAGAGAGCATTACCACATGGGATGGTTTCACTAAGAAGTTTTTGAACAAGTTCTTTCCCCCATCTAAGACCACGACTTTGAGGAACTTAATTATAGGCTTTCAACAAAAACCTAGTCAAACTTTTAGTGATGCTTAGGAGGAGTATAAGGAGTTATTGAGGAAATGCCCTAACCATGGATTCGATGAAGTTCACCAAATCAATACTTTCTACAATGGACTTAGACCTCATCATCAAGACTCACTCAATGCTTCCGCGGGAGGAAATATTCTTGCTAAATCCATTCAAGACGCTTGGGACATAACTGAGACTAAAGCAATGGTGCAAACTAACATACAATTCGATGAGAGAGTACATGTAATTCAAGAAGGAGGTTCCAAACCATTTGAGACTCAACTCATTTCATCCATCCAAGAATTGACTCAAGCTCAAAAGGAAAGTCAAACAATTATGCAAAACACACAAAAGATGAAACATTCCATTACGAATGACTTTATGAGACTTTCTTTGGGAAATAATTCCACCAATGATGTGCATGCTATTACTCTTTCATGTGAGACTTGTTGAGGTCCCCATTCCTACCAACAATGTGATAAGATACAAGGTTATCAAGGGGAGTGTTATGCTTACCAAGAAGAACATATAGAACATTTCAAACCCAACATCAATCAAAATAACCTTTCTTACAAGTCTCAAAACTACCTTGCTCCACCAGGATTCCCACCCCAATCACCCACCCAACCTCAACACAATCCTCCTCAATTGTTACAAAGAACCAAGGGCCAAGGCCACAATAACAAGGGAGTGACCTTACCTAGACATTGTCATTGACCTTCATGATAACATGGAAAATTAATTTTTCAAACATTTTTTGGAATTTTTGATCTACCTTGGCCACCAAAAATATGCATTCATAATTTTTTTCATTAATCATTTTTCATTTGCATAACACATTTGCATTGTATATATTTCTTCTTTTATTTTTCATCAAAAATATATAAAAAGAAAAAAATATAATAAGGACATGGTTTAACAAATTTAGACTTCTTTGACATATTAGGCCCACCATGGATATTTTGACTCAACCTGAGTTTGCTTATATAAGCATTCTCTAGCTAGTATCCTTAACCATGTAGTCCTTCATTGGTCAATTAGGCTAAGCATCCACGACTCTTATTATTTGATACATTAAATTTGTGGAGAATGGGAAATGATAGAGTTGAAGCAAGTATAAAAGGGCTAGATAAACTTCATGATAATTACTTGTGGCTAAACCCTTCTCTTCTTTACCTCTATTTTCTTCGCATGTAGATATGTTAATAAATAATCAAGAACAGTTTTAATTGGTTTGTAATCTCTTATGCATTTTTTATTAATCATTCATGGTTGGTATAAGTACGTCTTAAGATTCTAAGTTAGAACGTTTTATGTGTACTAGACTTATGTCATGCTTAATGCTTAGCGGGTGTTTTTCCTTTTATTCTTTTCAACTTTCTTTGTGAGGAATAAAAAAAAATAAGAGCGGCTTATAAAAATGAGTGGCTAGAAAAAAAAAGAGAAAAAGAAAAGGAAAAGGAAAAAAAATTATACAAGACTCCCAAGAGGGGCAGTGAAGTGTTAATTATAGTAACTATTAGATTCCAATATTACCTTGACGGGTTGCGGGGTTGAAGATCCAAAGTCTCAAAAAGGCGGCAGATGTAAATTATTGCGTGAGTTTTATTTTTCTTTCCTTAGCGAGTGTGTAGCTACTTATTAATGCATGACATGAGGACTTTACACATAAGGTGAATGACTTATTACTTTTGAAACGGACTTATATTAATTGTGGGCGGTTTTTCAAGTAATAGATGAGAGGATTACTTAGGATTAAAACCGTTCTTCCTTATTTTTGGATTTTACATTTCTTATATTTCACGCTTCAAATAATGACAAATTTGCCAAAAAGCAATTTGCTCAAATAATAACCGGTTCCACATTTAATTGTCATGAATAAGTTGATGCAATTTTTACTTGTGAATATAATAATCCCATTTTTAAGCTTGGCATGGGGAAAGTGAAACTTGAGGGTGATAAGTGTCCATGGTACCAAAGCCCTAATTTAAGTCATTGACTTCTTTATGAGTTTTTCCATCAAATCTATTTCAAGAAAAATCCAAAAAGATATAAATAGAATTGTTTCTTTTGCATTGCATTGTACAAAATCAAAATCAAAATCATATAGAGTAGCATAGTGTAATAGCATTCCATATTGGCCAAGGTGGGTTAATTATGAGGAAAATGTAAATTTGTGCTTTTAAAAATATAGCATTGCATGAGGTCATGGCAATGTTCAAGTGTAGGGGATTTGATATGAGCAAAAACTCATATCAATTTATCAACAAATCACCCTAAAACACATGGAAAATACCTAACTTTTGTGCTATAAAGCGGAATTATGTGCTATGTTTTGTGTTTTTGTTTAAATAGGTAAGAAGGATACATTTTCAAGCAAACAAGAAGAAATCAAGCTTATTTGGATGAAAAGACAAAGAAGGATCAAAGATGACAAGACTTTGAAGATGAAGGACCTATCTTGACAACATTCCAAAGTTGAGGAACACAAAGTGTAAATTAGTCAAAGTCAAGATCCAAGTCAAACATGGTCAACTCCAAAGTCAAATAAGTCAAAGGGTCAAACTAGACAAGTATGCAAGTGGAAGGACCAAAAATGTCATTGGAATGAAGATTCTAGCTCATTTGGACATTCCGCCATAGTCTAGGGGCTTAACTTGCCAAAAAATCACCAAGAATAAACATGATCGGTGTGTTTATGCTTATAACCAATCAGAACTCAAGAAAAAATAAACATGGATCGCCAGCTATACAAGCCAGCTCACCAGCTCATTAATTAGGCCGAATCCACACAGTCAACCCACTAACTCATTTTCTAGCCAATGAGAGGCTGACACCCCATAATCCTTTTATCTAATTGTGGATATCAATCCGTGTGATGCTTAATAATCCAACCAAAGACTACCACGTGGCATCGTCTTCAATAAATAAACCCAGATTCAATCTCAAGCTACAATGCATTTCAAGAAAAGATTTATACACGGAAATTGCTCGTCTTCAAGAGAGGAACACAATGGAAACACTTAATCAAGCTGAAACTCGAAGGATCAAAATCCCCCAATTCGTGATGAACACAAGAATTTGCAATTGAGCAAATCATGACACCTGTGAGCTTGCTATTGGATGGGAGATGTCATCAACCCCAACTCACTGTCATTTCTCTTCTATAAATAGGGATAGGACCTCTCATAGCAAAGTGTCAAATCCACACACACTTTCATTTTTCTCCCTCAATCTTGTTAGTTAGCAGTTAGTATAACGAACTCAAGAGCTTGACAACCTCTTGAGTTAGTTATTAGTTAGTTGTAACTACTTACCTACCTTTGTAACAAACTTTCACATTCAAATCAATAAAAGTCACTCAATTCCTTCAATCATCTTACAATTCCTTGCATTACTGTTGATTCATGTTGCTGTGATAAGTTTCTTATGATCACACTTGATCATTAGAAGCTTTTTGAAAATTTGTAGCTGTTTTTGTTGATTCCAGATTGCTGAGTTGATTTGTGTAGCAGATTTTGGTGAATTGATCAGAATGATGATGGTAGATGATTAAGTGGTTATTGATAGTGCTAAGGTGGTGGTTTAGCATTGTTTAGGAGGCTCAGTGCCTACCTACTCCATCAATGGAGGCCTATTGCTAAAAGGTTTTAAGATTCTTAGTTTTGGTTCCACTAAAATATCCATTGCATGCTTAATACTAGTATAAATACTAATTGCTGCCCTGATCAACTGTGTTAGTGTGATTTGGTATAATTCTGTTGTTTAGATAGCTTATTGATAGATTGTAAGCTATTAGCTTGACATTTATTAGTTTCTGTTAAATTTTCATCAGTCATAGCTTGTTATTGCATTTTGAGTACTTGTGTGTTATCTAGTCTGTTCTTAGCTCCTTTACAGTTCATTTTACTCAACAAACAAGGATAGATATCAGTCATAGCTAAGCTTAATCATTTACTCAACTTCTCTTCATTAAAGTTCTAAACAGATTAGACAAGTAGTGTTTGGAATTGCATACATTTTGTAGTTCAAGTGTGATATTCAGGTTAATCTTTGTTCATTACTCATTCTTTAGCCATTTGTAACAAGTTTGTAAAGTTTTGAGGTCAAAATTTGGGTCAAACAGGCAAATGGTTAGTAAAAAGTTTGGGTCAAGCCATTGTTCTTAGTTCATTAAAAAATTAGTTGATTTTGATTCCTTGCCATAGCTTTATTTCTTAATCAAAATCATTGAAACCAGTTTTTAGATGTCCATTAACATTTGAAGTTTTAGTGTTGTTCAGGAAATTATACAGTTTTCACAAATAAGCTTGTAATCAGCTTTTGAATAAGCCCTTGGGCAACTGCAAGTTTCTGTGATAAAGTAGCAATCTGTTTTCTTAGATAGGTATTTCCACTTCATAAAAGTTGCATTTTTCTTCCACATTCTTACTTAGAAACATGTCTTGAACAGATTTCGAGCTTTTGAGAATTTTTACTTTTTGGTCAACAAATGTCAATAACCTAGGATTCAGCTTATTTTCATTTTCCTGCTGATATACTTGACCATTTTTCACAAGAAAAGACATTCCAGACTCACAATAAGCTTTTTAATAAGATTTGACTTTAAAATTTTAATGTGCATGTCTGGATTTTATGGTAGCTTATTCTTGGCTTATTGGAGTTGGCTTATTTGAGTTCTAGTGAGTTTTGAGCTTTTTCCTTGGACAAGGCTAAGTGTTGTTTCAATTTTAAGCTGTTTGAAACTTGTTAGAGCTTATTTGGTTCATTTTCTAGCTTAAACGAGCTTATTTGTTCCCTATGCCCGTTTTTGGTAATATTTTCCATTTAATTGCAAATTGGTCCTCTTTGTTTGAAGTTGTTGTCTTTACTAGCTAAACTTCCTTTTAATTAGGGTTTGCAAGTTTCTAGTCCTTTACTTTTAACAAATTGTCATTTTCAGTTAGTCAGTTTTCAAAGTTGTTAGAATTAGTTAGAAAGTTGTTAGATTTTACATATTTGGTCCTTTAACTTTCTGATTTTTACATTTCAAGCATTAGACTTTCATTTACTTACATTTTTAGCACATTACTTTCATAATTTTACATTTTTGTCCTTTTGTGAATAAAATTTGGTAATTGCTAAATGTTTTACGGTTACGTAGCTTAATATTTTTCACCATTTTTACGTGCTTGATTAAATAGACATAGAAAATCCAAATAACCCTATCAACCAAAAACGATAATAAACTTGATATTGTTAGGACTTTCAATTGGTTAAGAATCTAGAGAAACGAACTTCAGTTTACTTAATATTAAGTCTCTTATGCATCATTGACTAATCATTCGTGGTTGGTATAAGTACGTCTTAAGATTCTAAGTTAGAATGTTTTATGTGTACTAGACTTATGTAATGCTTAATACTTAGCGGGTGTTTTTCTTTAATTATTTTTCTATTCTTTGTGAGGAATCAAGAAAAATAAGAGTGGCATAAAAAATAAGTTGCTAGAAAAAAAAGAATAAGAAGAAAAAGAAGAAGAAAAAAATAATTATACAAGATTCTCAAGAAGGGCAGTGTGGTGTTAAGTATAGTAGCTATTAAATTCCAATATTACTCTCACAAGGGTTGCGGGGATTTAATAGTTGCTACAATCTAATATTATCCTCACAAGGTTGCGGGATTGAAGATCTAATGCCTCAAAAAGGCGGTGGATATAAATTATTGCGTGAGTTTTATTTTTCTTTTCTTAGCGAGTGAGTAGCTACTTATTAATACATGACATAAATTTCTTACACATAAGGCGAATGACGTATTATTTTAGGTCAAACTTATATCAATTATGGGCGGTTTTTCAAGTAATGAATAAGATGGTTACTTAGGATTAAAACCATGCTTCCTTATTTTCAGATTTTACATTTCTTATATTTCACGCCAAATAAAGACAAATTTGCTTAAAAGCAATTTGATCAATTAAATTTAGATAGAGGTAAAATAAGTGGGGTATAATGGTAACACAATTAAATAGTATGAATAAGTCGATGCACTTTTACTTATAAATGACAATGATCTCGTCTTTATGCTTGGTATGGGGAAAGTAAAACTTGAGGATGATAAGTATTCATTGTACAAAGGCCCTACTCAAAGTTAATGATTTCTTTATGAGTTATTTCCATCAAACTATTTCAAGAAAATACAAAAATATACAAATAGAATTATTTTCCTTACACTATATTGTAAAAATCCAAAATTATGCATCATATAGTGTAGCATAGTGTAGAAGCATTTCATCTTGGCCAAGGTTTATTAACTATGAGAAAAATGTACTTTAGAGCTTTAAAATATTGCATTGCATGAGGCCATGGCAATGGTCAAGTGTAGGGGATTTGATATGAGTGAAATCTCATATTAGTTATAATATATAAAACCCCTAAAACACAAAGAAAATACCAAGTTTTATTGTATAAAATGGAATTACGTGGTATTCTTTGTTGTTTGAAAGTGTGTAGGTAGAAAGATAAGATTTGGTGCAAACACGGATTTTAAGGCCTAATATTAAAGTAAAGACAAAAGAAGGACCAATATTGACCAAGTCAAGAAGACAAAGGACTGAAGATGTGTTATCTTGAAGATTAAGTAATTTATATGACAAGTTTCCAAGAATATACAAGTTACAAGAAGAACTACCAAAGTTTAGAAAGTGAAGGGCCAAATCTGTCTAGTTGCAAATGAGTTTGATCCTAGCTTACACATTCTGGCCAATAAGAATGCATACATAGTAATGTTCGTTTTTTAGTATAATAGTTTTTCCTCGACTCGAATATGGATTTCTAATTTTCACGTAAAGATTTATCGTTTTTGGTTCAAGTAATTGAATAGTATTCTATGTCCCAAGCAAAAAAGAAAAATACTATATAATATGTATACGTACTATTCTAAAACAAAGTGCAAATACCGCAATTAAAGGACGAAAAGTAAAAATAATGCACAAACAAAATGTAAACGAGAAATATTAAAATGCTAGACGAAAATAAAAGTAAAAATGCAAAATATTAAAATGTTAAAAATGAAAATAAAAAATTTATCCTAAAAAATGTAAATGCCAAATTTATTCTAAAAGTGTAAAAAGTCGGAATATGCTACAATTTGCAAGAAATAAAAATCGGAATATGCATGTATGAAAAAGTCGGAATGTGCATGCATGAAAAATTCGGAATACGCATGTAGTAAAAGTCGGAATGTTTAAAATAGAATCAAGAATTCGGAAAATTGAAAGGGAAAGATAAATTTCAGAATGTTTTAAAAAGCAAAGGTAAATGTCGGAATAAAACTAAACCTTGATGAAGATAAATCCGTAATAAAAGTTTAAGCTAAAATACGGAAATAATGAAAAGCTAAATAATAATAAATAAGCTAAAATTAAGCTAAATTAGTCTAAGAAATAAGACAAACAAAACACGAATTAAAACTCTAATAAGCACCTAATTAAGCAAACAATAAAATCTATTCTAATAACAATAAGCTAACAAATCCACTCAACTATAATAAGCCAAAACATCAAATAAACCATAAGATCAATAAGCTATAAAAATCAACCACATCAAAAGTAATTAAAGCAAGAAATAAGCATCACAATCAAATAAGCAATAGGCTCAAATAAGTAACAAAATGATTAATCAATTCAAACACAATTTAAACAAGAAAGGAATGATGAGATTAATGAAAAGTTTAACGAAAAGATTAAGATTAAAGATTTAACAATGAAAGATTAAAGAAAATTTAAGAGTTGAAAACGAAAAGCTTGAAAGAAAATGAGAGAATTATTCTACTCCTAATTACATTAGGAAAACTACTAATTACCTAAAAAACTCTCCAAATGAAGGAGATGAGGTCTTTTTATAGTGGAGGAGTGATAGGTGACGTTGCTCCTTCTTTCATTTCTTTAGTCTTCTCGTCTTGACATTTGATTCGTCATTCTCGACTTTGTCTTTGGATTCGGTCCTTTTCTTCAAAAAATCATCTGAATAGGCCTTTGACTCTTTGACTTCCTTCCTTTTTCACTTTTGATCTTTTAGCTATGCCTTTTGTCTTTTTCTTAGATAAAAGCTCGTGAAATCCCGTGTTTTCCTCCTTTTTCATCTTTTGGTCCTAAAACACAACAAAAACACAAACCACGCGTAATTCCGACTTTTACGACATTAAACACACGTTTTGGTCTCGTTTTTACTTGGTTTAAGTGGTAAAAGGATAAGTGTTTTAACACTTATTAATTCACGAAGTCTATTCAGTTTTGAAAACAGACGTGATAACAACCGAGTATTGTTTTGATGCAGTAGATCAACGTGATGAAAGTGAAGTGTTTGTTAGCATGAGATGTTTTCTGCCTAGGGATCCCATAGAAGAGCAGTTGTTGTTTGATCTTCGTTTATTAGAGATTGAAAGTTTTAGGATCTTGTAGCTATGGTCGTCATTGCTAGTCACAGCCTGTGTTGTTCCATTCGAAGAAGTCCCTGAATCGAAGTTGCGAAGAGATATCGAGTAGATTGATCTGTTGTTACGTAGCTATCGCGTTTAGGTTTGGTGTTACACGAAGGAATTTTGACACCTTGATTAAGCTAGATCAATGCTATGCTTCGACATCAACGGATTAGTTCACAATAAAAACGGTTAAGCTCGAAATTATGATTTCTGCTACTTTTAGTTAGATATTGATTCATAATTGTTAGTGGTTAAAATTTGTTTGCAATAGATGTGAATTACTTGTGTAAACAGATTTAAGTGGTTATTAAGTCAAAATTAGGATGTTCAATTGTAGCTTCTGATAGGATAATACTTCTAGCCTTTGCACTAGCATTCTTCTGAATGTCTGATATGAAGTTTGCTTGTTAAAAAATAATACAATTTCAGTCCTCAATTGTTACATGTTTTGTTTCATGTACCATCCAAACAGTTAAGCAGTTAATCCATTTGTTACATTTTCAGTCCTGTTCGTTAGTTTAATTCAAAGCTGAATGTCCTTTAGTAGTTAAATCTGTTTAAATTTTTTCACTGTTTAGTTTTGGGTAGATTCAACTGTTGGGTCAGATTTTTACTTGTTGGGCTAGTTAATAATTTGGACCTGTTACAATTTAGTAACGAAATAGGAAGTAAAACTAAAATGAATTAGAATTTTAGTAAATTTTTTATAACAGTAGACTTTTAGAAAATTGATATTTTTTTACTTTCATAAAAATTAGTTAAGATTTTGAAGAATTTTTATAAAAAATTAGTTGTTAAAAATTAGTTAGATTTTTATAACAAGTTTGTTAGAAATTAGTTCTAATCTTGTTAGTTGGTTATTTTACATAGTTTGTTACTTTGAGCAATTTAGTTACATTTCTTGTTATTTTACAAAATTTGTTACATATTCTAGTTGGTTAAGTATGTTAAATGTGTTAATTTTGTTAGATTGTTGGTTAGTTACATTTTCTTGTTAAATTTATTAGTTGGTTACTTGTTGGTTTTATTTGTACCTTGTGCTTAAAAGTTTGTATGTGCAACGTGTTTGTAGACTAGTACATATCCTTTACATATATAATATTTTTACTTTTCTTTGTGATTGTTAAATAAAAATAGATTACCCAAATTACTACTTTTACAACCAAAAACAATTACGTGGCTTAATTGATATGGATTAATCTATTCGTAAAGACACCGAGAGAAAAACGATGTTAAAAAGTGAAATATTATAAACTCTTGTACAACTTCAAACAATTAATACTAGTACTTATGTAATCTCAAAATATCTAACACAATCTCTCTTATCTTCTCCATATTTTTGGCAAGACCAAATGTATTATGTATCCATACTTTCATCAACTAAACAAGATACATGAGCATACCTACTCATTAATGAAAGTCCTTTTTGTCTGAATGTTTGGACTCCAAATTCATGGCTTCACAAAGAAAAAATTAAAGCTGCACCGGTGTGGGTTAAATTTGTTTTGGTAAAGGGGACTTCACCTCGGTAAAATATATTAATTCCCAAAAAGCCAATAAGTACAATGGAATGTGACTAGCGTGTCACATTAACCTCAAGCCAAAGCTTGAACTTCCTCTAATTTATATGACAGACCATATGAATGATATACTAATTACATAACCAATGACACCAATAGGAAAAAACCATCTAATAGAACAAATGCTAATGAAAGAGAAAATAGACATCAAATAAGAAATGACTCCGGCAAGCTCAATAGCTAAGCTAATCGAACACCATCTCTAGACTTCTTGATACGACATTAAAGCAACTTCAGTCTAACCGTGGAGATAATGCATTCCACAACTTGATCAGTTGTTCTCTTAACTAATTTAAATAACCTCTAATTCCGTTCTTGCCAAATAAAGTACGCCGTTGCTGACAAAAATAATTTGGAAACTAGACTTTTGAGAGTCTTCCGTCCAGCCCAAGGAAGAATATATGCAATAATGTTAACCCACACCAGACTCAAACACCCAAATTCAGCTACCACTCGCCCTTTCTTCCAAACTTGTTGTGCAAACCCACATTCAAAAAACAAATGCTCATGAGAATCCGACTGCCTCTCACATAATGAACACTTGGTCGCTAGTGAACTAGAAGCATCCCACAAATAAACCTTGTCTTGTGTCTTAAGCTTTTGTTTCATAATCAACCAAAGGTTAAACGAGTGTCTTGGGATGCAACTAGAAAACCACACAATATTAAACCACGGAACCTTAAAATCTCTTAGCCTTAAAGAAGACCACGCCATCGAGACCAAAAATAGCTTAAGATCATTTCCCTCAGTCCACCTAATAATTTATCCGAGACCCCAACCTGAATATTCGGAATAGTAATAGTATCAAGAAATGTATATTTACCTCGAAGAAAATCAGGCCATAACCACTATCCATCTCGAATAACAACACAAATCTTTGTATTATAATCAAACCCCGAGCGGTGAATGTCTCTAGACGAGATTACATTGGACAGCGCATTGTTTGAACACCAAACATCAGACCAAACCGAGACTCATGAACCATCCCCTATTTTATACCAAATAAACTCACGAATAATAGGCCATAATTGAAGAATCTTACACCATCCCCACGTCATGCTACCACGAATAGGAATTTCCCATAAACTTCGGCCCTTTAGTTTGTATTCATGAATCCATTTCACCCAAAGAGATTCTTCAACAACTAATAACATCCAAATATGAGAGATCGTAAGATCTTTATTGAAGATATCCAACCGACGAATTCCCAAGCCCCCTCGTCTTTAGGAAGACATACAACCTCCCAAGCCACTTTCGATTTGCCCCTCTTCATAGGGCCTTGACACCAAAGAAAACCACGCATGATTTTTTCAATATCAAGTAAAACCTGAGAATGAGCACAAACACCGATGCCCAATAAACATGCATTGAATTATAACTGACTGTACAAGCTGAAGTCTACCTACTGCCGATAACGACTTATTCTTCCAATCTTGAACAAGCGATTGAACCCTATCAACAAGCTCCCGACATTCCTGAATGATAAGCCTAGACGATACCAAAGGAACCCCTAAATATTTAACTAGGGAGAATATGTAAAATCGAGAGCTTGATAAAGTTAAGAACATTACAGAAATAAGCCGTACTTTTTGGAAGACTAGGAGTAAGCCCCAACGCCAACTTGAACTCATCCAAGGCCTCTTTAATCACCATAACCGAGTTAACGTCAGCATGAGAGAATAGAAACAATTCATCAGCAACACAGAGAGTAATCAACTCCATTTTCGAAAAATATCTATTAAACGTGAATGAATCAGCATCCCCCACTCTCTTTTTAAGCATTAGTGTTAATACCTCCATGATGAGCGTAAACAAATATGGGGAAAGAGGGTCACCCTAACGAAGACCCCTCCTCCCCTTGAAATACCCATGAAGAGTACCGTTAATGCTAATAGAAAACGATGTGGTAGATACACATTCCATAATCTAAGAAACCATACGATGGTGGAACCCAAATCCAATGAGAACTTTATGCAAGAAATCCCAATCCACCGTGTCATACGCCTTCTGAATATCCACCTTAAATGCACAACGAGACACCCCACGATCTAAGTGATAATTGTGCATCAATTCCTGAGTAAGAAGAATATTATTCGCAATATGCCGCCCCGGAACAAAATCTGATTGATTAAGACTTACAAGATACGTCAAACTGTCCTTCATACGATTCACTATAATCTTAGTAATGCATTTAAATAATACATTACAACACGAAATAGGCCTGTAATATTTAACCCTATTCATAGCATCAACCTTCGGAATAAGGGTGATAATAGTATGGTTTAACTCTTTTAGGAGCTTACCATTAGTGAAGAACTCAGGAACAGCTTTAGTAACATCATTAGATATTATATCCCACGACTCCTTAAAAAAGCAGCAATATACCTATCAGGTCCAGGAGACTTGTCATTACCCATGTCAAATATCGCATGCTTAATCTCTTGGGCTGAAACAGCCCGCATCATATCTAAAGCAGTCTCAGCATCGAGTCTCGTTTGAAATAGGTCAACAGAGTCAAAATCACCCATCTCCCCAGCTAACCCTAAAAATTATTCATAATGAGCAACAAACACATCTGCCACCTGATCATTCTCATACAACATACCATCCGAACCAGCCACCACATCAATACGACTCCTTCTGATTCTTAACCGCTTTATGAAAATAAGCAGAATTTATATCTCCTTCCTTAAGCCAATTGATCTTTGCTTTTTGTTTTAAATTTTTTTCCTCAACAAGAAGAGCCTCATTAAAAGAACCGACCGTTGTAGCCTCCAATTCACGTAGATCACCACTATGAGGGTCAAGATCCAAATCAGCTTGGATTTTATCGAGACTCTCATGCAACCTCGTCACATTATCATGAATATGACCTTTCTCAATTAGCAGCTTACTCAAAGGCTTCTTCAAAATTTTCAATTTTTGAGTAATATTAAACATGGAGAACCCACTAACCGGCTGCGACCAACACTCCCAAACTAGTTCCTTCAACCGAGTATGCTGAGTCAGGATATTAAAAAACTTAAAAGGCCTTGGCTTTGGTTTTGTAAGAGTAGGAATGTTAAGAATCGCAGTAGCATGGTCAGATATTCTATACGGTTTAAACACAACATGTTCCCCCACAAATGAAGTGGTTAAGTCTAGATACTGGCTAGATAGTGGCTAAGTCTAGATAGTGGCTAAATCTAGATAGTGGCTAAGACTAAAAACTACTCGAACAAAATTTAGCCAAACATATCGCAATATCCATCGGAATATCCATCGGAATGTCCATCAGAATGTGGATCGGAATGTGTATTGGAATGTTCTATCAGAATGTTCTATCGGAATGTGCTATCGGAATGTGGATCACAATGTAGCTATCGGAATGTAGATCGCAATCCTTATCGCAATGTGGCTATCGGAATATCGATCGCAATACGGATCGGAATGCTTAAAACCCTGTCACAATGCTGGATCGGAATATGCAAAACCCTATCGCAATGTCCACTTTTCTCGGATATAACACAACTAATTCGAGATTATGAGCCAAAAAATGATCCAAACACCCAAAATTTTTGTGTTTTTAACCAAAGTAACAATTCCAAATCACTACCACAACTATGTATATGATTTGTATCAAGAATAAACCATAAAAAACACAAAAAAAAATTGGATCGAATGATTTTGAATCAAAATTGTAACACCCCACTTGGATAAGTGGACCGTTACGTGTGTTTATGGCGTGTCATCAAAGCATAAGGTAAATGTCCTAAAACATTAAATGACCATAACAGAAATACCGGAATCAAACATCGGTAATCCAACCTAAGCTCAAAACATGAAAAGTAAATACTGAAGAAAAGGACTAAACAATGTCCAAATAAGCAGAATAATGTAAGAAATGCATAAAGTAAGAAGTCTGGATAGCTTCCATCCAAATGCACATGCTCTCAGAATCCTAAGAGTGTCCTGGTGTACCTGCCGTTAGAACATGAAAGGAACTACGGCTGAGCATAACGCTCAGTGAACGGATATGAAGCATGATAAGGAATTACTGAAATGAAGTAGATGACAAATACTAAAGCTGTAAGACTGATAAGTAAAGTTGCAGCGAAAATCTGTGTATAATCTGTAAAGGCTGATTTATAAATAATAAAGCTGAACTGCTATCTGTTAAATCTGAAAACATGCATTTACTGTATTTTAATTTTGCCAGAGCTTATATAGGTCACGTGCTGTAACAACCGTGCATGAATAACTGGAGGGGTGACCTCGTCATGCTATAGAGGGGTGACCTCTAAATAACTGTGCTGGGTGGAGGGATCAGCTCCAATGTGAAGGATGTAGAGCACACACCACATTCACCCTGATAACTTGTAACACATATAAGCCTAGGATGCATCCATATGCCCCACTAATAATACTGATAAAATGGCCAAGCTGAGCTGAGTGGGACGATGCAGGATATCACTCTCCTGCATGTGATTCACGACACCGGTGCCTCTAGTGTCGTGGTTACGGTACCTCCGTAACTAGTACATAAACTGGTCGTGCTTGTATATAATGCTCAGGCAATTTATTTAGTTATTAACATGATTACTGATAAGCTTAAACATATACTGGGGAAAAACATTTGGCTGAAGATGGGGAATCCTAATCATGCATAGAAAGGAAGTCCTTACTGAAAGGACGGAAAATCCGTACCTCTAGTCCAGTAACTGACTGAATGGAAGACTGAACGAATACTACTCGGGCTTCACGCGTGCTACAAGAATAAAGGACGCGAATAAGTTAACTGATATTCAATTTACTGATCTTATTGGCTTCTCATTTATTTATTTTATTTATGAAATTCCGTACGTATATTAACTGATAAATCTTATCTTATAGTAATTCTTTTCAATGTATTATTCGACCTACTATTAAGTACGGTATAAACGTATTCTCACGTTAGATTAATACTATAATAAGTAACCTGCTACAAATAGAAGGTTTTCCTAAATTAGAAAGTTTCTAAAATTATTTATAATTTCTTTAATAAAATTATACCCTTTTTAAATCTTATAAAACTATTTAAATATAAATCAATTAATTTTAGTATATAAATCATTTAAAAATATCTAATAATAAAAGTGAATTAAATAAGGTATGATTAAGTCGTCGTTTTAATCCTTTTTAATTATAGTCCCGAGCCTACCAAGATGCCCCACTCTCGGTCGTAATAAAACGATTCAATTTACATATCAAATCTGCCTACTAGAATTTGCGACAGAAAAATCTGTCACTAAAACTGTGACTAAAAGCTGTCCAGAATCTGTCATTAAAACTGCGACAGAAATACCGTCGCTAAACTGTCGCTAACATCAGATTTAAATCTTTTTAATTTCTGTTTAAACATGTATCCACTGGCCTGAATATTATTGTCACTGTTTTTATGTAGTTCCCACTGATTAAATAGTTCCCACTGTTGCCCCATTTTACCCACTGTATTTAGTTTTCTGTTCTCATACCCAAACACCCCTTAACCATTTGTTCCACTATACTGCTAGCCAAACGCCCCCTGTTTTCTTGCTGTACACCAACCGAACCCCAGGTGAGTTTGTGGTTCGAAACTTGGCAACCGAAGGGACCACCGAGACCTTAGGGTCATCGGTTTCACTAACCAACAACACCCCGACCCCTTGTCATCAGATTACCCCCTGCGTGGGGTTTTCTTGGCTCTCGGTTGGCCAAAGAAAGACACCACCGAGACCGTTGGGACATTTAAGGCTCGGTTGAACACCAACCCGACCCCCCTTTTAGCGCTGATTTCGTTTCATCATAGATTACCATGTTTTAAAATCGGCTATAATTAAAAGAAAGAAACCAATGATTACCGTAACAAACTTGCTAGAGAAATGATGGACACGTTCATGAATCACAGGAGAAATTTAAATCTAAATCTTCTTGTGGTTGTGCTTCTAACCGGTGGCCACCATAGAATTAAGAACCCTAGTATTTTTTTTTCTTTCTCTGATTGTGACAAAGGCTCCCCGTCTTTTTTTTCCCTTAGGCCGGGCCTAAGCCCATCTAATTTCTTTTTTTTAAATCCGGCCCCTAGCCTTATATAGTTTTCATATTATTATTTTTTTTTTAAAAGGGTCAAAGTCGCGTATACTTGTATATACTTTCCGCGCGTTTTATTTTCGGAAGCGTAACCAACTTTTCTGTGTAATAATACACTCGTAATAATTATTTTCTTTAATATTTATATAAAGCTTATAATAAATCAAAACTGCGTATTTAATATTTTAATTTTTAAATACGGGTTTTAAAATTCTTCCCCTCTAAAAGAATAATTCGTCCCTGAATTAAGGATACGACTATACTGGGTTTTACAATTCTTCCCCTCTAAAAGGAGAATTCGTCCTCGAATTAAAGATAATAAGCTGATGAAGCTATAAGAACTGAAAGAGCACGTAAACTGAAAAGACAATCAAGCTGAATGATAAGTCGTCTTCAAATTAAGGCATAATGCTGATGAGAGGTATAAACATGACATGACTTAAGTGAACATGTAACATGACATGGCTGAAGAGGACATGGAACGTAACATGATTGAAAGAACTTAACTGGATTTATTGAAGAGAAGGATGAGAGGTCCGGATGGACTCCTCCGTTTCGAGTGGTCTCCCACTCGAAACGATTCCTTCAAGGTCTAAATATAATAATAAAAATATTGGTCCTGCTGACCCTGTCCTGGTGATGCTGAATAGTTTCTGGTTCCATACTTAAGATGGATTCTCTAAAACTGATAGAATGAATAAGATATAACATATAGTATACATGAAACTGTACGTACATGTAACACCCCCACAATTGTTATGCGCAGCGGAACTACAACAATGGGTGCTACACAGTATTCATTGCACACAAGATATATCAAACGACGCTAAAAAGACGTCGACTTAATATTTGAAATTTAAAATTGTTAGATGATACATGTCCACAGTTTTTCCAACCCCAAATAGTGCACAGAGTTTAGCGTTTTCGGTCCCCATGAATCTCAACCCCAAAAAACTTCAGTTTACAACCACATGACATTAAACATAAAAATTGTTTAAGTAGAAAAGGAGGGAAAAACAAGCGGACACCAAGCCGATCACACAACATCCATCCCATGCATGCTCCATCCTACTGCTCAGCGGTTACCTGAAACACATGCCAAAAATTTGGTCAACGAAAACGTTGAGTGGAATTCATAGGTTTTTCAATCCTTTTGAACGTATATATAATAAAAACCATTCGTGATCATTTATAGTCTTGTCGATCAAACAAACTATAATCAGGATACTGACAATTGTGTTTAAGCTCATGACACTAATCCGTTAACTCAATCACCCGCGTAAATATACCGGCATGATTCAGATGAAACCAGTGCCCCTTCTAAAGGCATCAGTTGCAATTATACCTTATTTCTCATACAAAATAATCTACCGCAGAACTTACTATAAGTACAGCTTCTCGGCTAGCATTGGGTCGTTAACCCCGTAGTACTACAAATTGCATAAGCGGCTATTTCCCCCTACTCGAGGGCAAGACAATAGTTAATAGTTCATGAATTTAGGGACTTTTGCAACTTTGGTACTCAACACAATTCTAAGGCAACTTTCGGGTCTAACAATCATTCATGATATACGTTCCTTTTTAAAAACTAGCATGCATTTCCCTCGCGGGTAAAACAATTTGAAATAATATAAGCGAGGCTATAAATTCACACCTTAGATATTAAGTAGTCGGTAGTTCGAGGAGTGATCACTGACGATGTTACGGATGCCCGGGTAAATCAACACCTATCACAAATAACGCGTAATGAGTAATCTCATTTAAATACTTACGGTACTGTATAAAATACATATATACAAGTCACTTAAGACAAATATAACTCACGCCAAAAACAAAAACAACAAGTATCATTCATTCTATACCATTCGTTCTTATAACCTACGTTGTCCATTTTTACACGTTCTCGCCGGTACTTGACTAAAGTACGGGCTGTTTTACCTTATTAAACCATGCTTATAAAATTTGACAAAATTTCCAAAAATCCTATGTGACCTGTAGATAACATGTTTTTAAGCCCAACAAAAGTTTTCACTTTTACGACTCGTTACGCAACTCATTTCCACGACTACATTTTACGGGCTGAAATTGCGCTTCGACCAATTTTTACCACTTTGACCTATATGAAAAATACCTTTGACTTCCTTGACTCATAAGTCAACATATAGACCCATTTGTACAGGTTAGGGACCAAATTTTGACCCTTGACCATTTACCAAATTATACTTGTGACCCTCGGGATTTGACTAAAACTTTGCACAAATCCGGATTGTGAAAGTCCTCGTCTCCCGGTACCCGATCTTTAAAATGTCATAACTTTTAGCTCGTTTTGAGTCACGGGCTCTACCTTATACCGAATTAAAGCTAGAAAAACCCTCTATCACTATATTTAGTTTTCAAGACCTGGAACAAAAATCATTTTTCCAAAATAGACCAAATGTTTCTGCCTAAAAATGACCATACCAAAAACATGCTTAGACTCGATTCCAAGACTTCTAACCAACACTAAACATCATCCTAAGCCTTCCCAAACATATCCTAACATCAAACTTCAATCCTACCCCTATTGATCAACCAATCTCAATATCAAGAATCAAAGAAAATAAACATGCAAGTAATAAAACCTATATGAATCTTCTTAAAACAACAAACCAAACACAAATATAACATGCAAAATCAACAACCACCATGGCTCCCCAAACACCCCCTTTGCCGTGGGGTTTGGGTGACCCAATCACCACAACCAAATTAATTTTGGTGGGTTTTCATGGTGTTTATACTTCCATAACACTAAATTATCAACATGCACTAGATCTTTAAGCCTCAAAAACGAATTTGGATCATATGGAAAAATCTTGAAAAATTTTTATCAATGCATGTTGGATTTGAGCACATGAATAGGTGGGGAATGACCAAACTAAGCGTGGTCTAACCTTAGATTTTTGAAAAATCAAGTGGAAAAGATTTTTGGTGGATTTTTGTGTGGGTTGGGGTTGCCGTGAGTTTGAGAGAGACAAGGAGGGAGTGGGTTTTGATTTTTGGTGAAGTGTTTTGTATGTGTTTGTGTATTTGTTCATTTAGGCCCTTTTGATGGGTTAGGAGGGACCTAAGTGCAATTTTGGGCTTCTTTTGTCCTTAAATAGAAAACGACCTCAAAACTTTGCGGGTTTGACTCATTTGTCAATTTTGAAAATTTTACGGGAGTCGGAAATCTTCCCGAATGCTCCAAAATATTTTTGGGATACTTTAAATGTACTTGGAAGGCTATAAAACTCACCCGACTCAACTTAACACGAACCGTAAATAAAATTCTCGAAAAATTACATTATCGACAAATCGTCAAAAATTATATAAAATTGGGCATCCCTCGGGATCGTAATCGTCATCGTCCTTCTTAAAACGTCAACCGTAAAAATTATAACCTCGAACATCGGCTTTAACCAAAATACTTATAATTATAGAAATTATAATTTATTAAAAATTTCAAAAATTAGCGTAATTTAGGGTATCGTTAATGACCTCGATTCTAGGGTGTCACATCCACCCCTCCTTAAAGAGAGCGACGTCCCGGCGCTCGCCTCTTCTTGTACTCACATTTCGTCTTACTGGAACAGATGAGGATACCTTTCCTTGAAAAAGTCCTCACGTTCCCAGGTGTATTCCGGTCCACGCTTAGAATTCCATCGGACCTTCACAATGGGAATCCTACTATGCTTCAACCGCTTGACCTCCCGGTCCATGATTTCCACAGGTTCTTCCACAAAGTGCATTTTGTCGTCTAGTCGAATCTCGTCCAAAGGAATCACCAATTCCTTGTCCGCCAAACTCTTCTTCAGGTTCGATACGTGAAACGTGTCATGAATAGCACTAAGCTCGGTCGGCAATTCTAACTTGTACGCTACTGGTCCAAGTCGTTCAACGATCTTAAACGGTCCAATATACCTCGGACTCAACTTTCCTTTCTTTCCAAAACGAATTACACCCTTCCATGGCGATACCTTGAGCATAACCATATCTCCAACTTCAAACTCCAACGGTTTCCTTCGGTTATCGGCATAACTTTTCTGTCGGCTTCTCGCAACAAGTAGTCGGTTCTTGATCTGCACGATCTTCTCTGTCGTTTCTAAAACCATTTCGGGTCCAGTCAATTGACTTTCCCCTACTTCACTCCAACACACGGGCGATCTACACTTCCTTCCATACAATGCTTCAAACGGTGCCGCTTTGATACTCGCGTGATAACTATTATTGTACGAAAATTCCACTAGAGGCAAGTGGCGTTCCCAACTTCCTCCAAAATCAATCACGCACGCTCGGAGCATGTCCTCCATCGTTTGAATCGTTCGTTCACTCTGGCCGTCAGTTTCCGGGTGATAAGCCGTGCTTAAACTCAGTTCAGTGCCCATCGCACGTTGAAGCGATTTCCAAAATTCCGACGTAAATCTACTGTCGCGATCCGAAATGATCGATAACGGCACTCCATGTCTACAGACGATCTCTTTCACGTACACGCTGGCGAGTTTTTCCATGCTATCCGTCTTCTTCATAGGTAAGAAATGAGCAGACTTCGTCAACCTGTCCACAATTACCCATATCATATCGCTTCCACTAGGAGTCCTAGGTAAACCCGTCACAAAATCCATTGCGATTTTCTCCCATTTCCATTCTGGGATTTCCGGTTGTACCAACAATCCAGATGGTTTCTTATGTTCTGCCTGAACCTTTGCACAAGTCAAACACTTACTAACGTAACGAGCAATATCTGCCTTCATATTCGGCCACCAATAGACTTTCTTCAGGTCGTGGTACATCTTATCCGATCCAGGATGTATCGAATACTTCGACTTATGCGACTCATTCATAACCAATTCTCGAACTCCAGGCTTTCCTTCCTCAAACGAACACAATGGTAACCAAATCCGATTCTCAAAATATCTTAGTCCGTCAGATCTAATCACGAAAAGAGGTTTCAACATTCGTCCCTAGTTCTCGGCTTCAACATTCCCTTTCATCAATCCTCTCTCCTGAGCCTTCAGTATGGTTTCGGTTAAGTCAACGCTCTCAGTCATTACTAAAGCTCTAACCCTCAAAGGTTTCTCCCGTTCTTTCCTACTCAATGCATCCGCTACAACATTCGCCTTCCCAGGGTGATAGCGAATTTCACAATCATAATCACTCAATAGTTCAACCCATCGTCTTTGTCGCATATTCAACTCCTTTTGATCTAAAATGTGCTGCAAACTCTTGTGATCAGTGAATACAACACACTTTGTCCCATACAGATAGTGTCTCCACAGCTTCAACGCAAAAACTACCGCTCCTAATTCCAAATCGTGCGTCGTGTAGTTCTCCTCATTCTTCCTTAATTGCCTCGACGCGTAAGCTATCACCTTTTCACGTTGCATTAATACTGCTCCATAACCTTTACGAGACGCATCACAATACACTACGAAATCTTCGGTTCCTTCAGGCAATGATAAAATCGGCGCGGAACATAACTTATCCTTGAGCGTTTCGAAAGCAAACTCTTCCTCATTTCCCCATTCATACACCCTATTCTTCTCGGTAAGCCGCGTCAATGGTTTCGCAATCAACGAAAATCCTTCAATAAACCTTCTATAATACCCAGCTAAACCCAAAAATTGTCGAACTTCAGTCGGCGTCGTCGGTGCTGACCATTCCCTGATCGCTTCGATCTTAGCAGGATCTACACGAACTCCCTCACTATCAATCACATGACCTAGAAACTGCACTGATTCCAACCAAAACTCACACTTAGAGAATTTTGCATACAGCTTCTCCTTCCTCAACAACTCCAAAATCTTTCTTAGGTGCTTCTCGTGCTCCTCCCTACTCTTAGAGTAAATAAGTATGTCGTCGATGAAAACAATAACAAACTTATCTAGATACGGCTTGCACACGCGATTCATAAGATCCATGAATACAGCAGGCGCGTTTGTCAACCCAAACGGCATCACTCGAAATTCAAAGTGTCCATACCGCGTACGAAAGGCGGTTACAGGAATATCCTCCTCTCTTACACGCAGTTGATGATACCCTGATCTTAAATCGATCTTTGAGTATACACTGGAACCTTGTAATTGATCGAACAAATCATCAATCCTCGGTAATGGGTACCGATTCTTAACCATCAGCTTATTGAGTTCTCTATAGTCGATACACATCCTAAACGAACCATCCTTCTTCTTTACGAACAACACTGGCGCTCCCCAAGGTGATGAGCTCGGCCTAATAAATCCTTTGTCCATCAACTCCTTCAATTGATCCGCTAACTCCTTTAACTCAGATGGTGCTAAACGATAAGGTGTACGTGCAACCGGTGCAGCTCCTGGCACTAAATCAATTCGAAACTCGACCTCACGATTAGGCGGTAAACCTGGCAACTCGTCTGGAAAAACGTCCGGATACTCGCGAATAACTGGTACCTCTTCAATCCTCGCCTCTGCGTCACCATCGCTCGAAACCTGTGCCAAAAACACATCGCATCCGCTCTCTACGTACTTCATCATCTTCAAACACGAAATCACCTTCAAACGAGAAGTGCATTCGTCTCCCTTAACCGTCAAAACCCTATTCCTCAGCGGAATCTGCACCAATCTCTCACCACAGACGATCGTAGCACTATGCGCCATTAGCCAATCCATTCCCACAATCACGTCAAACGATCCTAGCTCTATAGGCATCAAGTCGATTTTAAAAGCGTAGTTTCCTAACTTCAAGGTACACCCTTTCAGTATAGAATTCGTACTAACAATTTTTCCATCGGCTAACTCAACATTATAACTAGTCGTTAACAATACCGGTTCTCTATCGATATGACGACTAAATCTAACGTCTACAAAACTCTTGTCGGAGCCAGAATCAAATAAAATACTAGCATAACAAGCGTCTAGCAAAAACGTACCGGTAACCACATTTGGACCTTGTGGTTTATCAGCAGTTCCCACTTGATACACAGCAGCCGCATTATTTCCTCCCCGTCTGTTCCCTGCCTTCGGGCAATTTGCTTGCACATGCCCTCTTTCTCCACAGCTATAACATCCTCTCATCCTGATAGCATTAGCCCCAGTGGCTACTCCTCCCGTTCGACAACTAGCAGTCCTATGGCCTGCCTTTCCACACTTGCCGCATGCCGGCGGGCAATTTCCAACATGATACAAGTTGCACTTGCCACAATGGGGGTTCACTTTCACACCTCTAGGGTTCGTCACGGCCCTCATCCCTTCGTTCCTTCTCTGATTAAACTGCTGATTACGGTTCGGCCCTTGGTTGTTTCGGTTTCCTCCTCGGTTCTGGCCTTGGGATTGATTGCCTTGTGCTGCCTCCCATTTTCTTTTGTTGCCCTCAGCAATGTAGTTCTGCTTGTCCTGAAGCTTAACGTCCATCAAAGCGTGTGCCATTTGAACCGCTTCATCAAACGTTCCAGGTTTCGACGAAGTTGTTTCACCTTTGATGTTGCTAGATAAACCCTTAATATACTGCTTCATTTTCTTGGCATCATTGGCAAATATGTCCGGACACAAAAGACTTAACTCATTGAATCTCCTGGTGTAAGCAGCTATATCGTTGTTCTTCAAGGTCAAATGTCTCAGTTCGTCCTCCAATTGCCCCAATTCCTCCTCTGGGCAAAACTTCTTGGTCAATAAAGCTTTGGTTGCATTCCACGTTCTCGCATTCGCCACAGCCAATCCCACCGTAGCTACCTGGGTATTCCACCAGCTTAACGCATCATCCAGAAATGTAGCTGCTGCAAACTTTACTTTATCTGCCTCTGCACAACCACTGATTTCAAACGTGCTTTCAACTTTTTCCAACCATCGCCTAAGTTCTAGGGCTCCACCCGTTCCACGGAACTGCGTGGGACCGCACTTCATAAAGCTAGAATAGGTACACACTCTCGGGGCTGGTTGTCTCCCCGCGTTCCTTCCTGGATCCTGATTTCTCCCAGCTCGGTCCGCTTGCAACGCATTAGCTATTGCTTCCTGAATCATGTTGTTAACACGATCGGCAGTCAACTTTGGAGGCATTGTTTTATCGAATATCTCTTTCTGCAAGACAAAGAAAATAGAATGTAAGTATTCAATGTAAGTATTCATATCAATGTAAGTATTCATATCAAGTTTCCCAGACATAAAATACATACAACGACACATCACTACGGAGTTACTAATATTCATCAATTCACACCACAAAAGATCAAATTTAAGACATATCACAGATCATGAAAGGTAACATAGATTGTATTGATAATTAACCAAAATCGTGACAAGTAATGCCACTACAATCGTTCACCACAAAACATCAAGTACTTGAGTTTCTCGTCATAATACCATCATACAAAGGTCTAAAATAGTTCTATTACAATGATCAAAGAAAAATACAAAACAAGTAACTAGGCATGTGGTGATCCACACTGCCTCTTGGATGGCGGCTCGTCGTCGTCTTCCTCGGTTTCCTCATCACTCACGTCCTCATCCACCTCATCCACTTTTCCCTTTCCTTTCTCATCCGGCCCACATTCTGTTTCCTTTCTCATCCCTGATGTGGATCCATACTCAATCGCTACCTGACTTCCCACCGAAATACAAGCACCTCCAGTAGGCGGCTGAACCATGAAGTCATTCGCCTCCATCTCCACATCGTCCACGAATCTCCAATCCGGGGGCAATGAATCCCTCACACGATGCTCCCAACTCTGCATCCTCGACAACCTCATCTGATCTTCCCTCACACGGTCAAGACTAGCACTTAAATTCGCAACCATTGATTTTAAACTGTTGATGGCACTTGTGTTCATCATCCCATCATACGCAATTCTTGAAGTCCTTTCCAACAATCTTTCGTCCGCCTTGTCATTCTCGTCGAATCTACTGACCACCCTTGATTCCACTACATACCTCATGCACATCGATCCTTCCAAACCTCTCACAGTCCGTCGCACGTCATGATAAATCCTCGGTCCGGGACAGCAAATTCTTGGGATGCCTTGATGAAGAGAATTTGCGCTCATTGCACCTTCGGCTCTTCTGGGGATATCTGGTACACCAACCAGATGGGAAGTACGCATAGGCGTGGGGCAAGTAGTTCTCCTTGGGTCGGGGTCCTGGGCTCGTACATCGTTTCCGTTATCGTTGGGCGGTACCTCGGCCATTCCTGCAATAACAGCGAATTTCGGAGGGTACATAAGTAATTATACAATAGTTATAAATATATGCATGCAAATGCAATGCAAAGGTGGTACATATGCCCGAAATGTAATAATATGATGCTCATGCATGATTTATATGAAAATTACGATGTCGGATATTTCACGTAAAATTTAACGTCTACATATAGTAATTCCATACTTATGTAATAATTACCCATATATATATTTTACTCAAAAGTATACGTCAAATGCCATAAATACAACAATAAATCTTACCGGAGCCATGCAGGATAGTTGTGTGTGCTTGGACCCTTTTTCTTACGACACCAAAAGTTATAGTTTAGGATTTTCAAAAACGACCTAGTTCTCTATAACTCGTGGCTCTGATTACCAATCTGTAACACCCCCACAATTGTTATGCGCAGCGGAACTACAATAATGGGTGCTACACAGTATTCATTGCACACAAGATATATCAAACGACGCTAAAAAGACGTCGACTTAATATTTGAAATTTAAAATTGTTAGATGATACATGTCCACAGTTTTTCCAACCCCAAATAGTGCACAGAGTTTAGCGTTTTCGGTCCCCATGAATCTCAACCCCAAAAAACTTCAGTTTACAACCACATGACATTAAACATAAAAATTGTTTAAGTAGAAAAGGAGGGAAAAACAAGCGGACACCAAGCCGATCACACAACATCCATCCCATGCATGCTCCATCCTACTGCTCAGCGGTTACCTGAAACACATGCCAAAAATTTGGTCAACGAAAACGTTGAGTGGAATTCATAGGTTTTTCAATCCTTTTGAACGTATATATAATAAAAACCATTCGTGATCATTTATAGTCTTGTCGATCAAACAAACTATAATCAGGATACTGACAATTGTGTTTAAGCTCATGACACTAATCCGTTAACTCAATCACCCGCGTAAATATACCGGCATGATTCAGATGAAACCAGTGCCCCTTCTAAAGGCATCAGTTGCAATTATACCTTATTTCTCATACAAAATAATCTACCGCAGAACTTACTATAAGTACAGCTTCTCGGCTAGCATTGGGTCGTTAACCCCGTAGTACTACAAATTGCATAAGCGGCTATTTCCCCCTACTCGAGGGCAAGACAATAGTTAATAGTTCATGAATTTAGGGACTTTTGCAACTTTGGTACTCAACACAATTCTAAGGCAACTTTCGGGTCTAACAATCATTCATGATATACGTTCCTTTTTAAAAACTAGCATGCATTTCCCTCGCGGGTAAAACAATTTGAAATAATATAAGCGAGGCTATAAATTCACACCTTAGATATTAAGTAGTCGGTAGTTCGAGGAGTGATCACTGACGATGTTACGGATGCCCGGGTAAATCAACACCTATCACAAATAACGCGTAATGAGTAATCTCATTTAAATACTTACGGTACTGTATAAAATACATATATACAAGTCACTTAAGACAAATATAACTCACGCCAAAAACAAAAACAACAAGTATCATTCATTCTATACCATTCGTTCTTATAACCTACGTTGTCCATTTTTACACGTTCTCGCCGGTACTTGACTAAAGTACGGGCTGTTTTACCTTATTAAACCATGCTTATAAAATTTGACAAAATTTCCAAAAATCCTATGTGACCTGTAGATAACATGTTTTTAAGCCCAACAAAAGTTTTCACTTTTACGACTCGTTACGCAACTCATTTCCACGACTACATTTTACGGGCTGAAATTGCGCTTCGACCAATTTTTACCACTTTGACCTATATGAAAAATACCTTTGACTTCCTTGACTCATAAGTCAACATATAGACCCATTTGTACAGGTTAGGGACCAAATTTTGACCCTTGACCATTTACCAAATTATACTTGTGACCCTCGGGATTTGACTAAAACTTTGCACAAATCCGGATTGTGAAAGTCCTCGTCTCCCGGTACCCGATCTTTAAAATGTCATAACTTTTAGCTCGTTTTGAGTCACGGGCTCTATCTTATACCGAATTAAAGCTAGAAAAACCCTCTATCACTATATTTAGTTTTCAAGACCTGGAACAAAAATCATTTTTCCAAAATAGACCAAATGTTTCTGCCTAAAAATGACCATACCAAAAACATGCTTAGACTCGATTCCAAGACTTCTAACCAACACTAAACATCATCCTAAGCCTTCCCAAACATATCCTAACATCAAACTTCAATCCTACCCCTATTGATCAACCAATCTCAATATCAAGAATCAAAGAAAATAAACATGCAAGTAATAAAACCTATATGAATCTTCTTAAAACAACAAACCAAACACAGATATAACATGCAAAATCAACAACCACCATGGCTCCCCAAACACCCCCTTTGCCGTGGGGTTTGGGTGACCCAATCACCACAACCAAATTAATTTTGGTGGGTTTTCATGGTGTTTATACTTCCATAACACTAAATTATCAACATGCACTAGCTCTTTAAGCCTCAAAAACGAATTTGAATCATATGGAAAAATCTTGAAAAATTTTTATCAATGCATGTTGGATTTGAGCACATGAATAGGTGGGGAATGACCAAACTAAGCGTGGTCTAACCTTAGATTTTTGAAAAATCAAGTGGAAAAGATTTTTGGTGGATTTTTGTGTGGGTTGGGGTTGCCGTGAGTTTGAGAGAGACAAGGAGGGAGTGGGTTTTGATTTTTGGTGAAGTGTTTTGTATGTGTTTGTGTATTTGTTCATTTAGGCCCTTTTGATGGGTTAGGAGGGACCTAAGTGCAATTTTGGGCTTCTTTTGTCCTTAAATAGAAAACGACCTCAAAACTTTGCGGGTTTGACTCATTTGTCAATTTTGAAAATTTTACGGGAGTCGGAAATCTTCCCGAATGCTCCAAAATATTTTTGGGATACTTTAAATGTACTTGGAAGGCTATAAAACTCACCCGACTCAACTTAACACGAACCGTAAATAAAATTCTCGAAAAATTACATTATCGACAAATCGTCAAAAATTATATAAAATTGGGCATCCCTCGGGATCGTAATCATCATCGTCCTTCTTAAAACGTCAACCGTAAAAATTATAACCTCGAACATCGGCTTTAACCAAAATACTTATAATTATAGAAATTATAATTTATTAAAAATTTCAAAAATTAGCGCAATTTAGGGTATCGTTAATGACCTCGATTCTAGGGTGTCACAGTACAATTATCCTGAAGAGATAACATTTATATTTCTGGGCAAGCTGCTAAAAAATATATAGGGATGAACTACGTGAACAATTGTGAACGTGCTACGTGAGCAATTGTGAACGTGGTTCGCGATTATATAAGGAACGTTGTGCATGAAGTATATCGTGAATGGGATACATGAAACATACTGTGAACGTGATACTAGAACATATCCTGAACGTATGCTGACTGAGGAAGGAATGCCAAACGATAGGGTCTGAGATGTGAAACGTCTGCCTGGTTATTGGAAAGTTGTGCTAAATTTGAGTCTGGTCTCTCAAGTTTTCTGTAACCGTATTCGGTAATAAAATGAGAAACGTGTATCGTGAAATGTCACACGAAATTGAACGTGAACAATATTATGAACGCAAACGTGAACTTAAATCACGAGATAGCATAAAAGATGAACTGAAACAGCATCATACTGTGAATGAGACGTAAACGTGAAAGTAAAAATACACATGAACGTAAAGTGAACGTAAACATACACGTGATCGTAAACATGAATTCCGTCTGATATGATGGTCGATGGAATGCCTTGAATTCGTACAATATACTGCTGAATTTCTAAATTTTCTGCAGATCTGCTACTGCGTGATCCTTTCGGATGAAAGAAACACGTAGGCTGATTACATGGTTGACGATAACTTAGATAGTATCATACTTCGTCAAAGTCTGTGGTAACTGACAATAACCTCCATGGAATCCTGTCTCATTCTATTCAGATTTTTCTAATGGTAACACACTAACATGAAGGCGTTCTATCTTGAACCTGCGGTATATCAGGCATCTAGATATGAACATAGCTGTATCAATGTGTGATACGGTTTCTATCAAAATTCTATCTAGGCTTATGGGACATTCTGATGGGAATCTGGTTGAATAGTCATAGAAGAATTTCTGTGTTAGTCTAGGCTTTAGTGATGACTGTCAGCAATTTCTGCGTTAGCAGTCAATTGAGTTCTATAAAATTTTGTACTTCGTTCACAGGCGTCGGTCGGGACCATCAGGTAATGGCCTTCACCTTCGCAGGATTGTCTGAAATTTCGTTCTGCTGAAATAGGGTGGTTCAGAAATGCCACTTCTTCAACTGGAATTCACATATGGGGAGTTGCTTATATAATTTTCTCCTATCGGAGATTCTGTTCAATTGTGAAAAGATGATTCTCTTGTACTTCTCTTAGATTTTAGCAGATCAGAATGTTATCAATGAATATGCTGACGATTTTGTCTGAGAATCATGGAAAAATTTATTCATGAATTTCATACTATAGCTGGAGCGTTAGGGAGCTCAGAAGTATAAAACAAAAAAATTTAGAGAGACTGTGATATGTGCAACAGCAGTCTGGAAAACATCATGTTCTTCTCTCACCACTACTGGTGTCACGGTTGCGAATTGTTCTAGAAAATATTTAAGATATCGTAGCAAGTCAGATAACCTCCTATTCGTGGAATGAGTATCGTTGTATGAATGGCGATCTCGTAAATTTTCGGTGATCGATACATGATCTCATGGTACCGGCCTTCTTTCTGATAGACAGAAACGATATACTTCCTGGTGGTGCGTTAGGGCGAATAAAGCCTCGTTCCGGTAACTCTTGCAGCAATTGCTGCAACTCTTTAACATAGCTGAAGTCCTGGAATAAAGAGTTTTGAAAACAGGTTATGTTTCTTGAAAGAAACTTGATGTAGAATTCTGTCTCGTGGTTTGAAAGGAATTTCTGAAAAACTTTCTGAAATTATGTCTGGAACTTTGGTGTAATCTGCTGGTCATGAATTTAAAGAATTTCAGGAGTGGATTATAACTGGTGGCTAGAAAGTCTTCATAGCTATGGACTGATAGGTCACACGCTTGTAAGGCAGAAACAATTTGTACTGATTTTTCGGGCAGAAAACATAATGACTATATTTGGGGTCTAGTAAGACAAATCTCGTCTTAACTGAAGGAAAAACCTTTATAAATAAGGGTGATAATGTGGAGTCTTTTCTGGATCGGAGGTTGGTAAATATCTTATTAAGATAAAGCTGACATAGGAATTACGTGTAGTAACGTGGCGAATTTCACTGAATGTGTTCGTCTGTAACCTCACAGAATGAATACTGCGTGTCTAACCTGAATAATACCCAGTGGCGGTAACTGAATTGTAAGGGTCTGATTTTATGCGTGGCATAACAAAACAGCATACCCTTTTTGAGGGTACCCTGAATTATTGAGGACCTGGTTTAGAAGACAATACTGATATTATGAGTCTTGACTCGTGTCCTGAGAAGATATTCGTATGTCGTGTACCCTGACTCGTGTCCTGACTAGTGTCTTCTGAAATGATAC
Organism: Glebionis coronaria; assembly: GCA_025667525.1. NCBI lineage: Eukaryota > Viridiplantae > Streptophyta > Magnoliopsida > Asterales > Asteraceae > Glebionis > Glebionis coronaria. The sequence goes on from CM046874.1 coordinate 434,043,750, forward strand.
TTGAGACATGTGTCTTGACTGTTGTATGGACATGTATTTTAGTGGATGAATCTGGACAAGGCTGAAAATTTTTGGTAACTGCTAGGATTGGCGGACAGGTTAGACTACTGACTTTTGTATTTCTGGTCACGTCCGTACCGGAGTTCCGACGGTTACTGGCTGATTAATTATAAGCACGGTGGTTGTGACTACTGCTTTGTCTGTCAGTTTGCTGAGTGGCCGGCTGGGTTCCAGTTCACATTCTTCTGAATGAAAGGTTAGCTGAGTGAAGTGCGACATCTAGCTAAGAAAGTGAAAGCATGGAATGGAGTGGTAGTGTCTGATGGTTGAAATTTATTCTTGTCAGAAATTTCAAATTTATAGTTTTCGTCCTTGTTCTACAGAGTCTTCATAGTATAAACAACATCATCATCTTGAGAAATCTCCAAAGTATCAGCAACATCAGCATTTGTGAGGTCTTCCAAGTGTTAGCGACATCAGCATCTGGCAAAATCTTCAACTCACGAGCAGCATCAGCATCTGATAGAATATCGACAAGCGGAAATGCCTGAGATGATTGAGGATCGATTAGCAATATCCATGGAGTAGGGTACCTGGAGTACACCTGGACTACTATACATGAAGTACAAAATGAAATACTGTACATGGAGCATATCTGAGACACTGTACGTGGAGTACGTATGGAATACTGTACATGCAGCTGGTGGAAATTTTATGGGATGATCGATACTGGTGTCGCTTGTCTGACATTTTCAAAGAAGTAAATTGATTTAAACGGTAGTAAACTGAACTGAAACGGTTAACTTGATAGGCTTATAATTTCTGTGTAGACTTAATGTTGGTTGTATAGAGGCTAAAAAGTATGATTAAACGGAGATTCATCAACGTTCAGAATAAAGACATGATTGATAAAGACTAGAACATGATTTATCATGAAATAGAATTTTATTGTAATCCTTTTGTATCTTAGCATGAAACATTATCGTTCTGTTGAAAACATAATCCTTGTAAGGAAACATGAAACTGAATCCGCCTGAAGGCGACATCAGCTTGAGATTGTGAAATTGGATTGTTACAAAGAACATAAGAGTATGATCAACTGAGTTTTAACAACAACTGGTGTGGATGGCTATAGTTCAATCCACAGCATTCAAAGAAGAAAACATGTGACTAAGTATGGGCTATTCTGGTTCGATCCATGCTTGTCAAAATTTATGAAATGTCCTGATATGACAAAGGTGAACAACTGTGGATCGGTTCACAAGACAACATTCAACTGAAAAACATGAAATTTGATCTCAACATTGGTGAACGTATATGGGCTGGTTCACCAAGTAATATTCGACTGAAAGCATGAATCTGTCAAGAGTAAGGATCAACGCCATTGGGTCGGTTCACCAATACAAAAATCTGAACGGGCAAGGGTGAACGCCTATGGGTCGGTTCACCAAAACAAAATTCGCAGAAAAGCACATGCGACTAAATATGGCCAGTCCTGTACCAACCTTTTAAATAGTCAAAAACTTTAGAAAACCAACTGATAACCGAGGAAAAGTGACTGATAGATGCATGGGAACATGAAAGATAACAACGCCAAAACCTGGAAAGTTCCTGGTAACTACCCACTAGTCACGGGTCATGTTTTAGAGCCTACAGGTCGAACCTTGCGCTCTGATACCATAATTGTAACACCTCACTTGGATAAGTGGACCGTTACGTGTATTTATAGCGTGTCATCAAAGCATAAGGTAAATGTCCTAAAACATTAAATGACCATAACGGAAATACCGGAATCAAACATCGGTAATCCAACCTAAGCTCAAAACATGAAAAGTAAATACTAAAGAAAAGGACTAAACACTGTCCAAATAAGCAGAATAATGTAAGAAATGCATAAAGTAAGAAGTCTGGATAGCTTCCATCCAAATGCACATGCTCTCAGAATCCTAAGAGTGTCCTGGTGTACCTACCGTTAGAACATGAAAGGAACTACGGCTGAGCATAACGCTCAGTGAACGGATATGAAGCATGATAAGGAATTACTGAAATGAAATAGATGACAAATACTGAAGCTGTAAGACTGATAAGTAAAGTTGCAGCGAAAATCTGTGTATAATCTATAAAGGCTGATTTATAAATAATAAAGCTGAATGTTATCTGTTAAATCTGAAAACATGCATTTACTGTATTTTAATTTTGCCAGAGCTTATATAGGTCACGTGCTGTAACAACCGTGCATGAATAACTGGAGGGGTGACCTCGTCATGCTATAGAGGGGTGACCTCTAAATAACTGTGCTGGGTGGAGGGATCAGCTCCAATGTGAAGGATGTAGAGCACACACCACATTCACCCTGATAACTTGTAACACATATAAGCCTAGGATGCATCCATACGCCCCACTAATAATACTGATAAAATGGCCAAGCTGAGCTGAGTGGGACGATGCAGGATATCACTCTCCTGCATGTGAGTCACGACACCGGTGCCTCTAGTGTCGTGGTTACGGTACCTCCGTAACTAGTACATAAACTGGTCGTTCTTGTATATAATGCTCAGGCAATTTATTTAGTTATTAACATGATTACTGATAAGCTTAAACATATACTGGGGAAAAACATTTGGCTGAAGATGGGGAATCCTAATCATGCATAGAAAGGAAGTCCTTACTGAAAGGACGGAAAATCCGTACCTCTAGTCCAGTAACTGACTGAATGGAAGACTGAACGAATACTACTCGGGCTTCACGCGTGCTACAAGAATAAAGGACGCGAATAAGTTAACTGATATTCAATTTACTGATCTTATTGGCTTCTCATTTATTTATTTTATTTCTGAAATTCCGTACGTATATTAACTGATAAATCTGATCTTATAGTAATTCTTTTCAATGTATTATTCGACCTACTATTATGTACGGTATAAACGTATTCTCACGTTAGATTAATACTATAATAAGTAACCTGCTACAAATAGAAGGTTTTCCTAAATTAGAGAGTTTCTAAAATTATTTATAATTTCTTTAATAAAATTATACCCTTTTTAAATCTTATAAAACTATTTAAATATAAATAAATTAATTTTAGTATATAAATTATTTAAAAATATCTAAGAATAAAATTGAATTGAATAAGGTATGATTAAGTCGTCGTTTTAATACTTTTTAATTATAGTCCCGAGCCTAGCAAGATGCCCCACTCTCGGTCGCAATAAAACGATTCAATTTATATATCAAATCCGCCTACTAGAATTTGCGACAGAAAAATCTGTCACTAAAACTGTGACTAAAAGCTGTCCAGAATCTGTCATTAAAACTGCGACAGAAATACCGTCGCTAAACTGTCGCTAACTTCAGATTTAAATCTTTTTAATTTCTGTTTAAACATGTATCCACTGGCCTGAATATTATTGTCACTATTTTTATGTAGTTCCCACTGATTAAATAGTTCCCACTGTTGCCCCATTTTACCCACTGTATTTAGTTTTCTGTTCTCATACCCAAACACCCCTTAACCATTTGTTCCACTATACTGCTAGCCAAACGCCCCCTGTTTTCTTGCTGTACACCAACCGAACCCCAGGTGAGTTTGTGGTTCGAAACTGGGCAACCGAAGGGACCACCGAGACCTTAGGGTCATCGGTTTCACTAACCAACAACACCCCGGCCCCTTGTCATCAGATTACCCCCTGCGTGGAGTTTTCTTGACTCTCGGTTGGCCAAAGAAAGACACCACCGAGACCGCTGGGACATTTAAGGCTCGGTTGAACACCAACCCGACCCCCCTTTTAGCGCTGATTTCGTTTCATCATAGATTACCATGTTTTAAAATCGGCTATAATTAAAAGAAAGAAACCAATGATTACCGTAACAAACTTGCTAGAGAAATGATGGACACGTTCATGAATCACAGGAGAAATTTAAATCTGAATCTTCTTGTGGTTGTGCTTCTAACCGGCGGCCACCATAGAATTAAGAACCCTAGTATTTTTTTTTCTTTCTCTGATTGTGACAAAGGCTCCTCGTCTTTTTTTTTCCCTTAGGCCGGGCCTAAGCCCATCTAATTTCTTTTTTTTTAAATCCGTCCCCTAGCCTTATATAGTTTTCATATTATTATTTTTTTTAAAAGGGTCAAAGTCGCGTATACTTGTATATACTTTCCGCGCGTTTTATTTTCGGAAGCGTAACCAACTTTTCTGTGTAATAATACACTCGTAATAATTATTTTCTTTAATATTTATATAAAGCTTATAATAAATCAAAACTGCGTATTTAATATTTTAATTTTTAAATACGGGTTTTTCAAAAATAGACACAAAGATCAAGAACACACACACGAATCTTCAATCACCTATCTACTATATGCTCTTGATACCAAATGTTAATCCCACTTTAATCCATAACACAAGATTCTAGAGAGAGAAAGAGAAGAAAGTTAGAGATAGAAAGTAGAGAGAGTGGTGGAAGGTTTACACTTTTACTATGTGAAAAGAAATGAACCCACACCCCCTTCCACATGGAAGAGGGTATATATACCCACAAACCACATGGGCTTTCCATGGGTCGTGTGTTTTTTTCCATGGGCCGGGCTTGGCTTGTCTTGGGCTTAGAGCCCCTAACTTATACAATATTAGCTTAAAGTACAATCCCGGTTTTCTCGACTAACCTATTACAATACAAGACCATTAACGACTAAGATGGCCTACTACATTCTTGTTCGACTATATATAAAATATAGGGCTAACAATCTCCCCCAATGTATTGGTCATCTTTAAATGCATAAGACTATTGAGTGAATACATTCTTGTGGAAGTGATCTTCCTTCTTTGGTCTTGTATCTTGGTCTTGATCTTGTTTGTAACGGCTTTGTTCCTTCATCCTTTTGTGATCTTTGTCTTCAGCCTTTGTCATTTGACTTTGAGTGCTTGAGATCTTCAATCTATCCTTGATAGTGTTCATCTTGTGCTCTTGTGACAAGATCACCTATTACATTCTTACATTCTTAAGTATCTTGATTATCGTCATCTTGTGCTCTTGTGACTTCTGATTCAACATGTTCATACTTTTTTGATTTCGAAAGGCTAACAATCTCCCATACAAATATAGTTGTTGTTAGTCCTTCAAATATTCATCAGAGTTGCGGAAGTCTTTAACTTTTTGTATGAACATGTGAAGACTACTTCGGTTAGTACACAGCTATGCCACCATCTTGACATATATACACACGGATAAAATGGCCTTGAACATTTCATCCTAATTCGGTAGCGTTTTACCTCCGGTCGGTGAAGACCAGTAGACGGTATTAGATGCCGTACCTTTGATAGGGTAGATTCGATTAAGAACCTCCTTGACAGGGTTTCCTGGTGGTATTAGCCAGTTCTCTTTACTCGACCGTCTCAAAGAAGACTGCGAACGTAAAGAGTGAATCATAAGGATAATTTATTCGTCTGATTAGAGTCATCAATTAAGAATTCCTGGAACAAGTTTGATTCTATAAAATCGCACCATTGTTGCATTCCAGTTTGTCACAAGCTCGATTCATAATGAATCTTGCGAGTTACCAACCGCAGTGTTGTTTGAGGTTGACACTGGAAGGATTTCCATTCGTCATTGTGAACACTGAAGAGTGTTACTCTGAATGTTCTGGCAAGATCACACGGATTTTGCGAAGAAACCTGGAATCAAGTTTGAATCAATTAAGAATCCAAACTTAGTTGCTTTCCATTTCTCACAAGTTTGATTCGTGTAGAATCGCACAAGTTACCTACCATGAGCTTGTTTGATGCTGGCTCAAGCAGGATTTCCATCTTCATTGTGAACCATATCACTCAGATGTTCTGGCAATATCACAAGGATAATGCGTAGGACTCGATTATGTCCTAATGAGATAATAGATAGATTTCTTTTGGCTCTAGACTCAATAAGTGCATTTTGGTAACCGGAGGTTGGAGCAGACTGCCACCTTTTCAATATTAACTAACACGGAGTGAGAAAGTCAATAGATACGTGTTGATCTCTGTGACAATGAGACAAGTATCTTTTGAGAGAAACCTGAATGGCTGGGGAAGGGTTGTGCATTGCATCACTGGGTCCATGACTACTTGTCTTCAATAGATGTATTGACCCGGTTTCTGCCTAAGTTGTATAGAATATTCAACACCTTCAATGCTTACCAATACGTCATCACTAGCACCTTGTGATTTTTCCAGTGCTAACTTAAGTAATTGGTCCGCATTCAGCTTCATTCCACTCTATCATTCCTAAGGACAACTATTTCTAGCTATGGAATGTCCTTGGGTAGATCCCTCCGGTTCTGGTTGGATCATAGGACTTAGTTTCCTATCCTAAACCACCTTTTGACTCCATCATTCCGTCGTGGACAGTAGGTTGTTTTGGGTAAAGATCGTAACAAGAAAACCATTAAAAACCATTCAAAGTGCTTGATAAAAATCAAAACTTTTAATACTCTGAAAGTTTTACATTTTCGAAAAGCTCCCCCTACACACATGCATCGATATACGAAATGGTTTAGCATGTGAAGGAAAGAGTTGCACTTGAGTCTTTAAGATCACATGTTGCAATATATTACATTTTAATCACATTTTCTCCCCCTATCTCTAATATAAAAACATCATATTAGAGATACCAATTGAAAGTCCAATTAATATCAAGTTTTTAATCGTTTTTGGTTTTGATAAAGGTTTTTGGTATCTAGGTCTAATTCAACGAATCACGTAAAAAGGGTAAAAATAGTATAACTACGTAACCGTACTACACTAAAAACATCTTGCGATTACCACAATTAAAGCAAGTAATACAAGTCTTAAATGCACAAATGTAAAATTGCTTAAAATGTAAGGTTAGTAAAGGTACAAGGACTAAATATGTAAATTCAGAAAGTAAAGGGACTAGAAGTGTAAAATATAACAAACTACAACAACTAATTAACAACTTTGTAAAACTGCCAAACAAATTTGTAACAAACTCAAACTAAAAGGACTTAACTATGCAAACCCTAAAAACTTCAAGTTTACAAAGCTGATTAACAAAGCTTGAAAGTTTAAGGACTTTATTGCAATTAAAACCAAGTTAAAAACCAAAACGGGTAGCACAAATTGAATAAGCTCGTGTGAGCTTAATATCCAACCAAATCAGCTCTAGTTTTCTTTAAACGACTTAAAATCAAAAGATAGCTAGGTGTTAAAGGAAATAAGTTGAGAACAAGTAAAACTCAAGATAACTTATTCCAATAAGCCCAAAATAAGCAATAAGCTGAATGAGACATCCACACATGGATTTTTCCACTGAAAATGATTAAGCAAGCTAACAAGAGGCTGGAATGTCAAAAATTTTGGAAAATGATCCAGCCAATAAGCTGGAATCTCAAATAAGCACAATTGGCTTATAGTTGACATTCGTTGACCAAGAATTTCCAAAAATCTGAATTTCTCAAAAACGTCTTAAAACATGTTTGTACACAGGATTATGAAAGAAAATTGCTAAGTTTATGAAGTAGATTGGTGGTAAATGGTTAAGTAGATTAGTATTATCACAGGGAATTGAAAATGTTCAACATCTTATTTATAAGCTGATATCTAGCTTATTTCTTGATACTGTATTATCTCTCTTAGTAATTCTGAAAATTCATATATTGAACTTGATCTAGAAACAAAAAGCAACTTATAACATCCACTAATAAAGATTTGCCAAGTGATTAAACATTGCTAGTTTAAACTGATGAATACTTGACCCAATGTTTTTAATTGCAGCTTGCCTTTTTGACTTTAATTTTGACTACAAAAACTTGGAAACTGACTTGTACTGGCCTATTGAATGTTAATGAACTCCAAAAACTAATTACAAAAGCTAAATCACAAACACAACTCTAATCCAAACACTGGCTTGTGACTATGATGAAAAATTTCCAAAGACTTTTTGATTAAAAGTTCATGAAATCGTTTGACTCTTATCTAAACTGATTACGTAACTCAAATGAATTACTATTAAGCCACAAACCAACAATATAACACTATGGAACTCAAATGAGCAAACTGATGAAAATATAAGCATATTAGACGAAATTATCAAGCTAGAACTGAATGGAAGCTATGAAACTACTATCTATCTATCAAATCATAATAGATAAACCAAAAGAACACTAAATCAATCACAATTCAGCAGATAAGCTATGTATCTAGGAATTAAGCATGGCAAAGCAGTTTAGTGGAACAAAAACAAGGATTTTGATGCCTTTTAGCTATGAAGCCTCCTCTGATGGAGTAGTTAGGCGTTGAGCCAACTAATATCAACAAAAACACCAATGATCAACCACCAGTAACCATCAAATCATCATCATCATCTAGGACTAATCACCCATGCATCATTCTGAACTTTTGGCAAAGAAATGAACTAGAAAACGTCTAAAATCAGCTACAAGCTTCCAAAACACATCAAACAAGCTCTATTAATCCAATATGATCAATAGAACTAGCAGTAACAGTGAAGGTAGGAGAATGCAGTTATGAGAAGAGATTTGAGATGAAAAGTTAAAACTAAAGCTTTATTAATGGCAGAGGTTTGTTACAGGGTTGTTACAACTAAACTAACTAACTCAAGTGGTTGTCAATCACTTGAGATTAGTTGCTAACTAAATTCTCTAACTGAAATGAGGGAAAATGATAAGTGTGTGTAAAATCACACACTAAGTAGAATATACAAATGAGATACAACTGGGTCTATTTATAGAAGAATTCTGAAGTTAGTTGGGGATGAGTGACGTGTGGGAACCAATCCCCAGCTTTCACGTGTCATAAATCTGCCAATTGGATTTAGTAGATGAAAAACAGATTTGGGGTTTTTCTCCTAACTGATTTTCAGTTCAATTAAATGGTTGGAATGGATTCCTCATCTGATTTTAAGCAAGTTTGATGTTGAAACCTTCTTCTAAAACTCACTCCTTATTGATCTTGATTCTGGGCGCGTTTGAGTTTGAATGAGCCACGTGTTAGATGTTTATTGGTTAAAAATCAATCACTTGGATCGTTATCCAATTACTCAAATATGATTGGTTGAAGTAGAAGTAGTGGGGTTTGCTGTAGAGATTTAGTTATTTATGAGTGGCGGTTGTTAGTGGCCACGTGTTGCTGATATGGTGATCCAGTCAAAGGGAATGGAAGCCTCTCATTAGTCCAAAGCAATGTCACACGGATTGAACTCTAACTTGACTTCACTATGGCAAATTTAAACCTTCAAGTTTAGCAGATTTCTGATTTGAGCTAGGGTCTTTATAAAGTTGCCATTTCTAATCCTTCTAGCTTTAAACTTGCACAACATTGATCCTTTGACTTTTTGACCTGATAGTTGACCATATTTGACTTTGTTCTTGACTTTCTCATAATTTCACTTTAAGTCCTTCAACTTTGAAAGTTGTCAAGAAAGGTCCTTTAACTTTGACTGGCTTGTCACTTTTCATCCTCCTTTTGTCTTTTCTTCATTAATAAAGGCTTAAATTCCTTGTTTGCTTCATAATTTGTATCTTTTTACCTACACAAGCACAAACAACAAAACATACCCATAATACTGCTTTTATAAATCAAAATCAAGTATTTTGCTTTGTGTTTTAGGGTGATTTGTGATATAATATGAGATTTCACTCATATCAAATCCCCTACACTTGATCATTGCCATAACCTCATGCAATGCCACATTTTAAAGCACCAATTTATACTTTTCTCATAATTAATCCACCTTGGCCAATATGGAATGCATTTACACTCCACTATACTATATGATGCATGATTTTGATTTATACAATGCAATGCAAAGGAAAGCAATTCTATTTATATATTTTTGTATTTTTCTTAAAATGGTTTTGATGGAACTAACTCATAAAAAAATCAAAGACTTAGATTAGGGCTTTGGTACCATGACCACTTATCATCCTCAAGTTTCACTTTCCCATACCAAGCTTTAAAAACAAGATCATTGTTATCCATAAGTGAAAGTGCATCAACTCATTCATAAAGATTAATTGTGTTACCATTATACCCCCACTTATTATGCCTCTAAGACCGGTTATTATTTGAGCAAATTGATTTTGGCAAATTTGTCATTATTTAAAGCGTGAAATATAAGAAATGTAAAATCTCAAAATAAGGAAGCACGGTTTTAATCCTAAGTAACCATCTTATCAATTACTTGAAAAACCGCCCACAATTGATATAAGTCTGACCCAAAATATTAAGTCATTCGCCTTATGTGTAAGATCCTTATGTCATGCATTTATAAATAGCTACACACTCACTAAGGAAATAAAAATAAAACTCACGCAATAATTTATATACGCCGCCTTTTTGAGACTTTGGATCTTCAGTCCCGTAACCTGTCAAGGTAATATTGGATTGGAGCAACAATAAATCACCGCAACCCTTGTGAGAGTAATATTGGAATTCAATAACTACTATAATTAACACTTCACTGCCCCTCTTGGGAGTCTTGTATAATTATTATTTTTTTTTCTACCCACTCATTTTTTTCATAAGCCGCTCTTATTTTTCTTTATTCCTCACAAAGAAAGTTGAAAAGAATAAAAGGAAAAACACCCGCTAAGTATTAAGCATGACATAAGTCTATTACACATAAAACGTTCTAACTTAAAATCTTAAGACGTAGTTATACCAATAATAAGTGTGAAAACACTTATCCTTTTACCACTTATTTCCAATAATAACAAGACCAAAACGTGTGATTTATGTCGTAAAAGTCGGAATTATGCGTGGTTTGTGTTTTTATTGTGTTTTAGGACCAAAATATGGAAAAGGAAGAAAAACACGGGCTTTCACGGGCTTTTATCGAAGAAAACGGGAAAAGACGAAGTCAAAAGATCAAGAGTGCAAAAAGAACGGAAGTCCAAGGCCTATTCTGAAGATTTATCGAAGAAAAAGTCAAAAGACGGAAGTTTAACGAAGTCGAAGAACTTAAGTCTAATAGAAGAAGAAAATTAAAAGACAAGTTCAAATCCCGAGACGACAAAGACAAAGAATTAAAGTCGAGTCGAGAAAACGTGAAGAAAAGAAAGAAGAAAGCATCACACATGCCTTCCACTTCCCTATAAATACCCTCCTTATCACATTAGGAGGGGAGTTAGCTAGTTTTTATTTTTCAAGTTTCTTTCTAGTTTTTAGAGAGAGAAAGTCTTAAACTTTCTCTCACTAGATTTCATTCTCTCTTTTAATCTTTGAAGATTAAACATTTTGTATTGCTTATTTTTATTAATCAAGTTCCATTTTTAAGCTTTTAAATCCTTACTCTCATTCTACACTTCTTGATTTACTCTACCTTTGATCCGAATTTCACATCTCACTCGTATGATTTGATGTTTTTCGTGAATAAAGGTTTGATCTTTTGGTTTACACACAAGCTCTTACACGTTTAGGCCATAAGCTCATAATGCTTATTGGCTTATTCGAATCTTAGCTTATTGATTTTCGGATTTTGCAAAAGGTTTTAGTAAGTTTAAAGTTCATTCCATAAAGTTTTGATCTTTATGTTTTAGAAGTCATTAAATTTAAGCTTTTTTTGAATTGTTTAAGATCCGGTTAGAATAGCTTATTGCACTTGCTTATTGAGTTTCACTCTTGCCACAAATTTCGGAACAGTTACATTCCATCGCAATCTAAGGGTTTTATACACATTCCGATAACGTCATACACATTCCGATAGCTTTGGGTTTTTGATCGCAATAACCCATTAGGGATTTACTTTGCGATCGGTTGGATTTTCCTCCTTATTCCGATCTGGGTTGCGATTGCTTATTGCGATCGCATATTCCGACGGGATCAAGGTCTTGGTTAAGACGAAGTGCTGCCCATTTTTCGACAGCATCATTCCGATGGATTCACATTGCGACAGATGTATTCACAACATTCCGATGGGTAGTAAGATCATACATTCCGATGGATCCTTGTTTAATATTCCGATGGTTGAAAGTTTGGTGTATTCCGATGGACATTAATTGTCTTATTCCGATTGATTAAGTTTTCAAGTTTTCTAGTTTTACAAGCTTTAAGTTTTAAGAATTTTTGTAAATTAACTATAAGTTTAATTTTGTCAAGCTTTAAATTACTCAACGACACTTTAATTACTTGCTAATAATTTAAATTAGATAAACAAACCAAACCATTCTCTTGATTCACCAAAAGACGATTGAGTCGCACTTTAGATCGGTTTTCGATTCGAAAAGATCGGAACTACGAAATTATTTTATACAAGGGTAAAACCAAGTATTAAATGGCGCCGCTGCCGGCTCTTTTCGTTAAGATAAACGGTTTCTAGTGAGAGACGCATTGAATTTTGGGATCCGTTCTTTGAACGTTATTTTCATTTGCTATAAAAAATTTCAAAAATCCTAAAAATATAAAACTCTTCAAAAATACAAAGATTATATAGATATTCTTTGTGTATATTTTTCTTCTGCAGGTGCATGCGTACTAGATCTTCGAACTATTCTGAGCCCGAGACTCGTGAAGATTTAGATATGGTTGGTGTTAATAACAACAATAATCACCCACCTCAAAACAATTTGAATAACAACAACAACAACAACAACAACAATGTCCTTCTACCTGATTTACGAACCATGGAGGAATTGTGCCAACCCACTATGAACGGACGCGGAGGCCCGATTGCGCCAATGCACGTCACGGCTCAGGAGTTTTCATTGAAGCATCACATGATACAACAAGTGCAAACGAACCCATTCCGCGGAATTCCGGATGATGATGCCAACAAATACCTCGACAAATTCATTACCATGACCCAAAGCATGAAGTGCTCCGGTGTTTCTATGGATGACCTTCGCCTCCAACTTTTTCCACACTCGCTTTCTCACCATGCCGAAAAATGGTTTGACCGTCTTCCTAAGAATTCTATTCATACGTGGAATGACATGACTCAACGCTTTTTATCACGCTACTTTCCCCCATCCATGGTCACTAGCCTTCGTAACCAAATCAGTGGATTTATGCAAGAGAATGATGAATCGCTTTTCGATGCTTGGGAACGCTACAATGATTTGATCGACCGCTGTCTGATGAGACTGCTTTTATACATGGTCTCATCGTCCAAAACGGCCTTAAATTGCATAAAATATCATAAAATAGACCAAATATATGCTCGTGTTTGTTACTTGTGTATTTTTAGGTACGGATATTGAGGAATTGGCAAAAGAACACAAGAATCAATCAAAAACGAACACGGGAAACGAAGTCGCACAATGAACCGGGCCCAAATTTGGAATTTTACAAAAAGACCCTTGAAGAATTGAAGATTGTCAAGATTAGTCCCTCATCTTTGAAGAACTTGTCACATTTGACCCTCCACATATCAAATGTACAAGTGTGATCCTTAATGTTTGAAGATTGTACAAGATCAGTCCTTGGAAAATCATGAATATACATTAAATACCCCTTGGAAAAGTTTTTGGAAGAGTTTGTGCCACTTTTGACAAGTTGTCAAAAGTTGACAAGGCATAATTGGACGCTGATGGGGTTTTAATACAACTTGGAAGAATAGTGAAAGCCTGGGGACCAAATTAGCCAACTGCCCAAACATTCCCACCCAACCAAAACGTGACACCTCAGCCCTACCCACCCATCAACCCATATAACTTACCCAAACCTATGACCCTACCCGTCCACAACCCAAGTTTATTTAATAAACTAAGTCAAATCTGGTCAACCCCACTTAACCCGTTTTTATTTCCCACCAAAACATGATTTTTAAATCATGTTTACCCAAAAACAGATCAAAACCCCCCCTTAAACCCATAAACCCTAATCATGAACATTAATCAAACCAAAGGGTTATGATCTGATTAAGTCCAGATCTCTGATTAACCATATCCTCACCCTTTCCCACCTCACTTGACAAACCCACATGGGCTGTGGACCCCTCCCCAAACCTCCCCTGCACCCGTCTCTTTCCCACAACCCCAAAACCCGACCAAACCAACCATCCAGATACTCCCCTTGGTCCCCAAGCTCAAATGGACGTCCAAGATCCATTCAAACATCACCAACACCAGCTGGCTCATCACATGGCACGAATTTGACTAAATTTCAGTCAAGGACTCAAGGGCCTTTTTGGCATTTCAGTTAGCTAGGGTTTTAGTTTCTAGTATGTTCTATTGTTAGTATAAATAGGGGATGAGCCTGTTCATTCACCTCTTGTTCCAGTTTTTAGCCAAAACCTTGTAATCCCTTTTTTAATTAATAAAGTTTGGTGTTTGTCTTAACAATTATAATTCCTTTTATTGAATTAAAAAGTTTGTGTGTTGTGTTTAAGGCTATGAAACTGAGTTCCAAATTTCAAAAAGTTTGTGTTTGATTTTTAAAAGTTTTTCAAAAAGTTTTAGAATTGATTCAAATTTTATAAATCACATTCCTTGGAAGTGAAAGTGGAAGAGGACTGTTGGTTTGTGAACTTTGAGTGTTTTTAAAACATTTGTGTTAAGTTTTCAAGGTTGGTGATAAGTTTTTAAGGAAAGAAAAGAAAACAGAAAGTATATATTGGTTATTATACTTGTGTTTCTTTGTTTGAATTTACTTAGCAGGTTTGATTGATTGAGTGTTGCTGTTAAAGGATCAGCACCAACCCCAGTTGGTATTGGAGGTGGATTTACATCCACTAGGGCCTTGGATGTAAGGCCCTAAGGTATTTTCTTTTTCCTTTTGAAAAATTCAGAAAAACTCAAGTTGTATGATCTTGTTGGTTTAAGTGTTATTTGATTGATAAAGCTGTTTGATTTGAGTTCATTTGAGTTTGTATGCATGTTTGATGCTATTTGGATTGAATTGATTGAGTTTTAAACTGATTTGGTTTGTTAAAAGTTGGAAAACAAATATAAAAGGGTGTTTGGATACATGTTTTAGCAGGACATCTAGTTTTGATTTGGTAATTAAAACGTGTTAGAGTAATTGATTAGGGTTGTGTTAAGTTACATGTTAGTCTTAGAATAGATTGGTACAAGTTTTAAGCAAGTTTGGTGAGTTTTAAGTTAAAAGTGAGCTATAAAATCTGCATACCACTTTTCTGCTTATTTTTCATGTAAATTGTGCTAAGGTCTTTGATTTCTGTTGAGTGTTAGGATAATCTAGGGTTGCATATTGATTGTGTGCTAAATATGCGAGTTTGAAACTGATTAAGGTGCTTGTAATCTGTCATAGAACCACCAGACCTAAGAATAGATCACAGAAACTTGAGTAGCTTGGGTATGCTTGGTTTATGATCATTTGTGTGCTAGGAGTGTGTTATTTCAGTTTGTTTGTGACTCCTTGTGCTTCAAAGAGCACAAGGGTGCCCTTGTTCCAAGAATACACCACCAAACAATCATCAGCCAAGCCCTCTTGGCTCAAAATTTAACAAGTGAACCAAAGTTCACTTGTTCATCAGAAACTTGAGAGAACTGGACACGAATTTGGTCTTTAATCTTGTTTAACTTTGATAAAAAGGATTTGTGTTTGTGTTTTCAAGTCACAATAGGGTACTGATTTGTGTTAAAAAGTAAAAAAAAATATAAAAAAGTTTTGCAAAAACATACCCGCAACGGACTCAAACCCCAGACCTCTCGCTGGAGGGTTAAGAGCTCTACCATTGATCTAGATAGTTTTTTACGTTAGGGTTTGTTTTCAAAGGGTATTTAACCCATTTCTTTCTTTGACTTATTTTAATTAAGCCGTGGCTTAATAAGCCATTCCTGGCTTATTGGCTTGTTGTTTTTGGCTTATTTGATTTTTCCTAGGACCTTATTAGGTTTTTAGATTTTCCTAGCTTGTTTTTATATTTTTCCCTTTATTTATTTATTTTCTAGAATTTATTTAATAGCCGGTTTTTGAAAAATCATTAAAAAATAGTAAAAAGAGTTTTAATTTTTAGGAAAAATAACTTTTAGTTTTTAAAATAATATTTTGAGGTTTACAGCTTATTAGGTTTTCAATTTGGCTTATTTTTAATTTTATAAGATTTTAGGTTTTTTTAGCAACTTTAAAATTCAATATAAAATTATTTATTAGGTTTCAGGAAATTTGGTTTACATTTTCTTCTTGATTAGAATATTTAGGATTTTTGAGAATTTTTTAGAATTTATTTGAAAACTTTTTATTTTTATGAATATTTTAATATTATTTTAATCATAAAAAGTCAAAGTTTTATTTTTATTTCTTTTTCATTTTTCCTAGGTTCTTTATCATTAATTAGGACTTTTCCCATTTGTAGAATAATTTTTAGGCTTTTCAATTAATTTTTAGAATTAATTTAAGATTTAATAGATTTTAATAGTTTTTAGGAGTTTAAAAATAGTTTAATTTGGTTTTAAAATTTTTAAAAATAGTTTTTAGCTTAATTAGGTCATTTTTGAGGTTTACAAACTATTAAATCTTGTTTAGGGCTTTTTAATATTTAAAAGTGATTTTTAGGGCTTTAATTAGCATTAAAAAGTCATTATTAAATTAATTAAAAGGTTTTGGCAAGTTTGGATTTTTTGTAAACTCTTAGAATTTTATTGTGGATTTTTAGTAATTTTTAGGAATTTTTAGATTAAAATTTTAAATTTTGCACTTTTTACGTTCTACGTCGCAACTTTTAGTAGTGTTTTTGCCTTATTTTTCTAATTTTTTCGTCTTCGTCATTTTCTCTTCTTTTCTTTTCATTAATAATCAAAAACATTAATCAATCATTCATTACACAACACACGTGCCTCCTCGAGAGAACGATTCCCACTCATTGGGTCATAACTTGTGGTTTTCCTAAACCGCTCGTTAATACTTACCGCTTTTTGTGTTGCTTTGTTTTTCCTAAAATAAAGTATATACAAAATCTACCATATCATAATGGCGCCGCTGCCGGGGAGGCGTGTTGTGTTTTGATTGAACCATTGTTGTTTTCTATATTAGCCATATAGTATTTGTATTAATAGCACTCTATTAATACGTATTATCGTTTTTCGGTTTTTGTGTGAATACTATTACTATATTGTATACGTAGAACAATAAATACACAAGTACTCCAAATACGTGAGCAATCACAACCTTGATTCGGGATTTCATCACTCGATCATTGTATTCGAATCTCAAACCAAAGAAACAAGGCAAAAATAGATAAATACTTTCGTGAAGCTTAATCTTGAAAATACAAACTATAAGGTGGGTATAAGGCGGTTGTATTTCACGACCTAAAGGAAAAAGGCTCTTAAGTGCTTCGCGCCGCCTCGTTTCCTCCGCTTGCTTGTGCGTATTTGATTTTGAGAGTGAATCGAGGGTTTTGCCGCCCAAAGTATTACTACATATCATATATATTTTCTTGGTTTCCATTTGATTAAACCCTCTTGAACGATTTGGTGTTCCACCATCGTTCTAAAGTCATCGAAGGCGTTCACTCCACGTGATCGTTTTCATTCCTTGAGGCCTTTTTAATCAAGAGATTTGATTGAGGAGGAGATTTGTGGACTCATTGTCTACTTAATACATTCACCAATTCCAAAAAAGGTTAATACAATCAAAAACCACAAAAAAAAAAAAAAATTGAAAAAACACAAAATACCAAAAAGAATCTTCTTTGCTCGCCTTCTCGTTGTACGTGACGTTTATGCAAACTCGCTCTAAAGCTAGACGTGCTCAAACGAAGAAACAAATCACTCACTCAATCTAGTGAGGAGTCTCCAAGTGAGGAACCTATTGTAGAACAAGAAGCTATCATGGCTAATCGTACTATGATGGAGTTGCTTCAAGCACCCACCGAGGGTTTTGGAGAGGCCATTGTGATTCCCGCCATCCTTGCGGAGAACTTTGAGATCAAAACGGGTTTAATGTCTATGCTTCAAGCAAACAAGTTTCGCGGTCACGAAAAAGACAACCCACATTATCACATTAGGCAATTTAATCGTCTCACCGCGACAAGGAAGTTTAAGGATGTACCACACGATGCCATTAAGATGATGTTGTTTCCTTACTCATTAGATGGACCCGCCAAGATATGGCTTGAGAAAGAACCGCCGAATTCGATTTTGACATGGGCCGATCTCGTGTCTAAATTTGTGAATCAATTTTTTCCACCATCTAAGACAACACATTTGAAAAACGAGATTTCACGTTTTACACAAAGACCAAATGAAAGTTTTTCAATAGCTTGGGAAAGGTTTAAAGAAATGCTACATGAATGTCCACACCATGATTTTTCCGAATTGCATCAAATTGACACTTTTTATAATGGGCTTAATGAACATGAACGAGATTATTTAAATGCCGCCGCGGGTGGTAATTTTTTGTGCAAAACGACCAATGAGGCTTTGAAAATCATAGAAAATAGGTCTAAGGTCTATAGCCCTCGTAACACACCGAGTGTTGCCAATTTGGGCTCGTCATCATCTCGTTCCATTAATGCCTTGCAAGATGAAGCAAATGAGGAGAATAGGTTTTTCGATAGGTTTTCGACTCTTATGTCTCTTTGGAAAGCTCAAGAAGCTTCAAACACCGCTTAGGTTAAAGCGGTTGCTAAGAGTTGTATTTCGTGTGGTGGAGCTCATGATCTTTCCGAGTGCATTACCGCGGATGGTAACACTTCGAATGCTTTTGTAGCCACGGGAACTTACAACCAAATAGGTCAAGGTTCTCGTTCAAATCAAGCTCCACCCAATCAAAATGCTAATAATTATCGCAACAACAACAACCAAGGTGGAAATTACCAAGGAAATCAAAGAAATTATAACAAAGGTAATTATCAAAGTGGAAATGGGCAAATTTCAAACCAAAACCAAAACCGTGATTTTCAAACTAATGCCCAAGGTTTTCAAAACGATCACACCAAAAATCTTCAAGGAGAATTTTTGAATTATGCTAAGGCTAATGATGCTAAGTTTGACAACATGCAACGTGAAATGGTTAGCTTAAGATCCGAGTTGAAAAACGAGCTTAAAACCGAACTTGCTAATGAACTTAAAACTCATGCTAATAAAATGGAAGGAAATGTCACACGACTCCAACAAAATCAACAAAAAATGGAGCAAGGACAACATGAGATTAAGCAAGAGTTGTTAAAAGCGGATGCTAGGCAATCTAAGTTTGAAGACCGTATGGCTAAAATGTTTGAAGCTATCATGTGTAAGCCCTCTTCTTCGGGTGGTCTTCCTAGTGATACCATCGTGAACCCGAAAGGAGAATTGAAGGTTATTACTACTCGTAGTGGTAAAACTTTCAAAGAACCCATTTCTCGTCCAAGTACTTCTATGGAGAAGGAAAAAGAGAAAGAACCCGAGGTTGTGGTTGAAAAGGAGCACATTACAAGCCCACGAAGAACCGCTCAAACCACACCTACGGTTGAACCAATACCCATTATGGAACCCGAGATTCCAAGGCCGATGCCTATGCCTAATTTGCCCCAACCCACACCACCTTTACCCTACCCATCAAGACGAGACAAGGAAAAGGCACAAGAACGAAATAATTATCAATTTGAACTCTTTATGAAAATGTTTCGTGACTTGCATTTTAATATAAGTTTTGCCGACGCCATAGTCATGATGCCTCGATTTGCCGCGAACTTCAAAAGTATGTTGAATAACAAAGAAAAATTGCAAAAATCGTCTAGTTGTTCATCGGTTTTTCTAAGCCGCATACCTCAAAAAGTCGGTGATCCTGGAAAGTTTTTAATCCCATGTGCTATCCAAGACATGGAAGAATGCTACGCCTTGGCCGATCTTGGTGCTAGTATTAATTTGATGCCTCTCGAGATTTTTAAGTCGCTCAATCTTCCAAATCTCACTCCTTCAAGAATGTCAATCGAAATGGCCGATCATTCTACGATTCTAGCTTGTGGAGTTGCCGAGGACGTCTTTGTGAAAGTTGGGAAATTCTATTATCCCGTGGACTTCATTGTTGTTGATATTCCCATCGATCCTAAAGTTCCGTTAATTTTAGGTCGATCTTTTTTGGATACCTCGAGAGCACTTATCGATGTGCATGCAAGAAAAATCACTCTTGGTTTCAATGAGGAAGAACTCGTCATTAATGCAACCCAAAACTCCACTCTTTCTCATGTTTATTCGATCACATCTTTGTACAATGTCAATCCCATCAAAAACATTGGTCAAAAGATTTCAAATAGAGTTTTAGGAGTTGTTGAGAAAAATGAAGTTCCGTCCCCTCCGCCGATGGAGGTTAAGAGTGTTAAGCCCATGATTCCAATCTCGAGTGATTCTTCGGATAATGAATACGTTGATCCCGATGGGGAGGTTTTCTTTGTTGACAAAACATTTGAAAACTTGCCACCACCTAAACCAAAAAGATTTCAAAATGTGAGAATTTTTAGTGTGACTAACATTGTTTTAGATACACCAAAAATTTTTGACATAATTAAATCGTGTTTTCACAAGGAGAGTGTTAAAGATGAAAAAGGAAAAGATTTTGAATTTAATTTAAAAGATTTTTCTACAATTCTAACTCCGTCATCACCGCGGTTATTGAGTACTACAAGCTCGTCTTCTCCTTTTGACGACGCTTTGTGTGGACCTAGTGTGGGGGAAGCCCCTTATGTTTCCTCCCCTTTCTCCACCGAGGACGAGATATTTGATCCTGGAATTGCTTATATAGGGAAATCTCGGTCTTCCACCGATGCAATAAATGGAAAATCTTTTCATTTGATTGGTGCGAGTCTACCTCGAGTAGCTCAATGTTATGACTTACCCATTGTCCCACCCTTCTATTTCTTCTCTCCTATTTTCTTCTATCCCATTGGGATTTGTGTTGGAGTTGTGTTGTCTCGTCTTTCATCCGAAAACGAGGACGCTATCTTTGACCCCGGTATACGTATATCGGATTTTTAAAGTACTCCACGTGCTTTTGGGCCTTGTTTATCATGTAAGCCCCACCAAAAATTGACCAAACCATGATTATCCCTAAATGATCACATTTATGGGGATTCGAGTCGAGCTTTTGACTCGGTTATCAAAAACAAGGTGCCTCGTGGGGGAGACCCATGCTTATCCATGTACATATTATTGCTTTCTAATTAGTGTAATGTGAGGGGATGTGTGCCCTTCCAACCTTTGTTCCGTGGTTGTTTGTGCATTGTGTCTTTTAGATCATCATCTTCACGATTGAAGCCTCTCGTGTTCGTTTCATGGGAGCACTCGATCGTTTGCTTTGGAGGCCATTCCCAATATCCATATGATATATCCTTTTATGTTCTAACCTTAGGTTTATGGCACACCTCATAAACGGCTATTACTTATTGGTTACACCCTTTCCATGCTAGATTAGGCATTTGACTACGTCTCTAGTATGGGGGTATTTTGCACCCCTAGACTCGAAACATTGAGGACAATGTTTAACATTAGTATGGGGGGGTGAATAGATACTTGCCTTGCCAAACCTTCACGCTTTCCAAAGTTTATCGTTTTGTTATCGTTTTCTTGCAAAATAAGGCTAAAAATGGCCAAATTTTATAAATTTTCTCATGTTTCATAAGTGTTTGAAGACACGAATGTAGATTTTCCGATGGCGAGAATAAGAGTAATTTTTGACTCGACCGTGCGTGTTGAGCACTTAGCTTTGATTCCTTAACTTATATTAGGCTAAGTCTCTTAAATGAGGACGAGAAATGATAGAGTTAATTATAAGTTACTATGCTAAACGTAGAGTACTCGTATTCTTTCAAAAACTCATGTGTTCTCGTTGTTTGCTTATTCTCCCTTCGCTTGTAAATATTTTTTGCTTAATAAATATTGACTTAGCGGTTTAGTTAGGATTGTTGGGTTTCTAGTCTTTTCTAGTAGCTTCCGTGTAATTAAATTGGGAAGACATTAAGGTATCGCCAGCGTCACGGTTTTGAAGTATTGGCACCCCAATAATCGAAAGCTTCACCCAATAATAAGATTTCAAGTGCTCACCTAAATCTAGCAAACAATTTGAAGCCCCACAAGGCCTAAAATCTATGCAAAATTGAAAGTGAATCAAGCCTTAATCTTCGAAGCTTTAAATATCCAAAATTCGCTTTAGCGTGAGGATATACGTCTTTGGCTAATAAAACCACCGATGAGGCGGATAATAAAAGGCAAGGCAAGACCGAAGTCATAATAAAAGCTTCATGGCGAAGTTGAATAAAAGATGGAGGTAAACCAAAGATAATAAGGTCCTTCCGTTAGGGGGCGTATAAAAGTCTTGGTAATAAGTCTCATGTTCAAAACCGTTATAAAACCGTGTTTATCGATTCTTCTTGTCAACTTAATTTTTTGACATCGTCGTCTATTAGGAGGGGTTATTGATTTGATGGTCTTAGTTACACCGTTAGGACTCTATTTTTAGACCTAAATCTCTATTATCGCATAAGTCAATGATGCATCCTCGTGATCATTAAGACATAATAAAATATAAGAGATACAACTTAGGAATAATGGGGGAATAAGTACGTGATTAGGGCATATGAGTAGTGTTAGCATTACTAACTTATAATGACAATGATCTCGTTGCACGCTTGGCATGGAATTAAGGTGAAAATCGAGGACGACGAAATTATTTCTAACGAAGCATTCACGTGTTCTTATTCTATGAACCTAAACGTCCCATTTTGCGATGAGAATCATACATTATGTCCAAAACACAAGTAGTAGTAATAGTGTTGTGTAGCTAGTTTATCATTTCAATAAAAGTGAATAAATTTAAATTTTGGAGATGCATTGATACTTTGTTCTAGCATTGCGTGAGGGCACGGCAATGGTTTAGTATGGGGGAGTGATGAGACTGCTTTTATACATGGTCTCATCGTCCAAAACGGCCTTAAATTGCATAAAATATCATAAAATAGACCAAATATATGCTCGTGTTTGTTACTTGTGTATTTTTAGGTACGGATATTGAGGAATTGGCAAAAGAACACAAGAATCAATCAAAAACGAACACGGGAAACGAAGTCGCACAATGAACCGGGCCCAAATTTGGAATTTTACAAAAAGACCCTTGAAGAATTGAAGATTGTCAAGATTAGTCCCTCATCTTTGAAGAACTTGTCACATTTGACCCTCCACATATCAAATGTACAAGTGTGATCCTTAATGTTTGAAGATTGTACAAGATCAGTCCTTGGAAAATCATGAATATACATTAAATACCCCTTGGAAAAGTTTTTGGAAGAGTTTGTGCCACTTTTGACAAGTTGTCAAAAGTTGACAAGGCATAATTGGACGCTGATGGGGTTTTAATACAACTTGGAAGAATAGTGAAAGCCTGGGGACCAAATTAGCCAACTGCCCAAACATTCCCACCCAACCAAAACGTGACACCTCAGCCCTACCCACCCATCAACCCATATAACTTACCCAAACCCATGACCCTACCAGTCCACAACCCAAGTTTATTTAATAAACTAAGTCAAATCTGGTCAACCCCACTTAACCCGTTTTTATTTCCCACCAAAACATGATTTTTAAATCATGTTTACCCAAAAACAGATCAAAACCCCCCCTTAAACCCATAAACCCTAATCATGAACATTAATCAAACCAAAGGGTTATGATCTGATTAAGTCCAGATCTCTGATTAACCATATCCTCACCCTTTCCCACCTCACTTGACAAACCCACATGGGCTGTGGACCCCTCCCCAAACCTCCCCTGCACCCGTCTCTTTCCCACAACCCCAAAACCCGACCAAACCAACCATCCAGATACTCCCCTTGGTCCCCAAGCTCAAATGGACGTCCAAGATCCATTCAAACATCACCAACACCAGCTGGCTCATCACATGGCACAAATTTGACTAAATTTCAGTCAAGGACTCAAGGGCCTTTTTGGCATTTCAGTTAGCTAGGGTTTTAGTTTCTAGTATGTTCTATTGTTAGTATAAATAGGGGATGAGCCTGTTCATTCACCTCTTGTTCCAGTTTTTAGCCAAAACCTTGTAATCCCTTTTTTAATTAATAAAGTTTGGTGTTTGTCTTAACAATTATAATTCCTTTTATTGAATTAAAAAGTTTGTGTGTTGTGTTTAAGGCTATGAAACTGAGTTCCAAATTTCAAAAAGTTTGTGTTTGATTTTTAAAAGTTTTTCAAAAAGTTTTAGAATTGATTCAAATTTTATAAATCACATTCCTTGGAAGTGAAAGTGGAAGAGGACTGTTGGTTTGTGAACTTTGAGTGTTTTTAAAACATTTGTGTTAAGTTTTCAAGGTTGGTGATAAGTTTTTAAGGAAAGAAAAGAAAACAGAAAGTATATATTGGTTATTATACTTGTGTTTCTTTGTTTGAATTTACTTAGCAGGTTTGATTGATTGAGTGTTGCTGTTAAAGGATCAGCACCAACCCCAGTTGGTATTGGAGGTGGATTTACATCCACTAGGGCCTTGGATGTAAGGCCCTAAGGTATTTTCTTTTTCCTTTTGAAAAATTCAGAAAAACTCAAGTTGTATGATCTTGTTGGTTTAAGTGTTATTTGATTGATAAAGCTGTTTGATTTGAGTTCATTTGAGTTTGTATGCATGTTTGATGCTATTTGGATTGAATTGATTGAGTTTTAAACTGATTTGGTTTGTTAAAAGTTGGAAAACAAATATAAAAGGGTGTTTGGATACATGTTTTAGCAGGACATCTAGTTTTGATTTGGTAATTAAAACGTGTTAGAGTAATTGATTAGGGTTGTGTTAAGTTACATGTTAGTCTTAGAATAGATTGGTACAAGTTTTAAGCAAGTTTGGTGAGTTTTAAGTTAAAAGTGAGCTATAAAATCTGCATACCACTTTTCTGCTTATTTTTCATGTAAATTGTGCTAAGGTCTTTGATTTCTGTTGAGTGTTAGGATAATCTAGGATTGCATATTGATTGTGTGCTAAATATGCGAGTTTGAAACTGATTAAGGTGCTTGTAATCTGTCATAGAACCACCAGACCTAAGAATAGATCACAGAAACTTGAGTAGCTTGGGTATGCTTGGTTTATGATCATTTGTGTGCTAGGAGTGTGTTATTTCAGTTTGTTTGTGACTCCTTGTGCTTCAAAGAGCACAAGGGTGCCCTTGTTCCAAGAATACACCACCAAACAATCATCAGCCAAGCCCTCTTGGCTCAAAATTTAACAAGTGAACCAAAGTTCACTTGTTCATCAGAAACTTGAGAGAACTGGACACGAATTTGGTCTTTAATCTTGTTTAACTTTGATAAAAAGGATTTGTGTTTGTGTTTTCAAGTCACAATAGGGTACTGATTTGTGTTAAAAAGTAAAAAAAAATATAAAAAAGTTTTGCAAAAACATACCCGCAACGGACTCGAACCCCAGACCTCTCGCTGGAGGGTTAAGAGCTCTACCATTGATCTAGATAGTTTTTTACGTTAGGGTTTGTTTTCAAAGGGTATTTAACCCATTTCTTTCTTTGACTTATTTTAATTAAGTCGTGGCTTAATAAGCCATTCCTGGCTTATTGGCTTGTTGTTTTTGGCTTATTTGATTTTTCCTAGGACCTTATTAGGTTTTTAGATTTTCCTAGCTTGTTTTTATATTTTTCCCTTTATTTATTTATTTTCTAGAATTTATTTAATAGCCGGTTTTTGAAAAATCATTAAAAAATAGTAAAAAGAGTTTTAATTTTTAGGAAAAATAACTTTTAGTTTTTAAAATAATATTTTGAGGTTTACAACTTATTAGGTTTTCAATTTGGCTTATTTTTAATTTTATAAGATTTTAGGTTTTTTTAGCAACTTTAAAATTCAATATAAAATTATTTAATAGGTTTCAGGAAATTTGGTTTACATTTTCTTCTTAATTAGAATATTTAGGATTTTTGAGAATTTTTTAGAATTTATTTGAAAACTTTTTATTTTTATGAATATTTTAATATTATTTTAATCATAAAAAGTCAAAGTTTTATTTTTATTTCTTTTTCATTTTTCCTAGGTTCTTTATCATTAATTAGGACTTTTCCCATTTGTAGAATAATTTTTAGGCTTTTCAATTAATTTTTAGAATTAATTTAAGATTTAATAGATTTTAATAGTTTTTAGGAGTTTAAAAATAGTTTAATTTGGTTTTAAAATTTTTAAAAATAGTTTTTAGCTTAATTAGGTCATTTTTGAGGTTTACAAACTATTAAATCTTGTTTAGGGCTTTTTAATATTTAAAAGTGATTTTTAGGGCTTTAATTAGCATTAAAAAGTCATTATTAAATTAATTAAAAGGTTTTGGCAAGTTTGGATTTTTTGTAAACTCTTAGAATTTTATTGTGGATTTTTAGTAATTTTTAGGAATTTTTAGATTAAAATTTTAAATTTTGCACTTTTTACGTTCTACGTCGCAACTTTCTAGTAGTGTTTTTGCCTTATTTTTCTAATTTTTTCGTCTTCGTCATTTTCTCTTCTTTTCTTTTCATTAATAATCAAAAACATTAATCAATCATTCATTACACAACACACGTGCCTCCTCGAGAGAACGATTCCCACTCATTGGGTCATAACTTGTGGTTTTCCTAAACCGCTCGTTAATACTTACCGCTTTTTGTGTTGCTTTGTTTTTCCTAAAATAAAGTATATACAAAATCTACCATATCACTGTCCTAATCACAATATGCTCCCCGTCACTCTCATTGACACCTTCTACAATGGTCTCACTTTTCGTGATCGTGACACGATCAATGCCGCTGCCGGTGGTACTTTTATGAAAAGGAGACCGGAGGAGTGTCGAGAGTTGATTGAAAACATGACTACTCACCACAAGAATTGGGATTCTTCCGCATCCTCAAGATCTAATCAGAGAGTCAATGTTTCATCTACTTCTTCCACCACCAACTCGTCTGTTTTGGAACGTGCTATTCTTGATATTAACAAAAGTCTCCAAATCTTGACCTCTAACCAAACTCAACAAGCTAAAGCCGTTGCTATTTCTTGTGACACATGTGGTGGTCCTCATTCCTACAATGAGTGTCCTTCTACTCACGGCAATTATTCTGAAGACGTTAACGCAGCATATGGTACTTATCCCACGGGAGGCTATCCAGCTCGCCCTCAAGGAGACCGTAACTTGCTAAGTTATCGCTCCAACAATTATCTTGCTCCTCCCGAAGTCCTGGCGCCGCTGCCGGGGACCAACAACAAAGCTATAACCGAAACAACCAATCCCAACCTCGTGCTCAAAATCAATATCAATCCCAAAGAAACACATACCCAACTCAAGGAAATTCTCAACCTTACCAAGCTCCACCTCTCAATCAACCGATGGCCGTAAACCAAGACGTCGAGACGTTCATGAAGACTAATCGTGAGATGGTGCCGAATCTTCAGAGTCAATTTGTCAACTTGAAGAATGACATGGTGAAACAAGGGAGTGATATTCGAGCTGAGCTACGGAATGATATGGCCAAACACAGCAATGACATTAATGCAAACATGCAAAACTCTTTTAATAATCAAGCTGTTCACCTTCGTGATATGATTGGTTCGCTCATCCAAAGTAATCAAACCTCTTCTTCGGGTACTCTTCCGAGTAATACCGTTGCGAATCCAAGAGGGGAGATGAAAGCAATCACCACTCGTAGTGGAAAAGGTTATATGGAACCCGAGCTTCCCACACCTCCACCCGTGATTGTGAACAAGGAAAAAGAGCAACTTTCCCCTCCTCCTTCACTTTATATCCCCATTTCCCCACCACCCGTGGTTGTGAGTGATCCTATTCCCTTAAAGCCTTCTTCTTCATCCAATATACCTTATCCTTCAAGGTTGAGGAAAGAGAAGCAAAAGAGCAAGGATGATATTCAGGTTTCCAATTTTCTAAAAATGTTTAAACAATTGAATTTTAACATCTCCTTTGCCGAGGCTCTCGCTCACATGCCCAAATACGCTAAGATGTTTAAAGATCTTCTAAGTGATAAGGAAAAGCTTCTTGACATCGCTCAGACCCAACTTAATGAGAACTGCTCCGCAGTGCTCTTAAGGAAATTGCCCACCAAACTTGGTGATCCGGGTCGCTTATTGATTCCTTGCAACTTCCCGGGAGTAGAGAATTGCATGGCCCTAGCTGATCTAGGTGCTAGTATAAACTTAATGCCTTTAAGTGTTTGGAAGCAATTATCTCTCCCCAAGCTAGTCCCCACCAAAATGACTTTGGAATTAGCCAACCGTACGGTTGCTTATCCAGTGGGGATAGCTGAAGATGTCTTTGTTGGCGTCGATAAATTCACCTTCCCGGCGGATTTTGTTGTCGTTGATTACGAGATGGATCCCCGTGTTCCATTAATCGTTGGACGTCTATTCCTGAGGACCGGTCGCACTCTCATTGATGTAGCCGCAGGCGAAATAATCATGAGAGTTGGTGACGATAAAATTGTCGTCAACATGGGTAAGATTTCTAAGCAACCTTATTCATATGAGAGTGTTAATGCTATTGATGTTCTCGATGAGGCTTGTGAAGAACATTTTCATGATGCTTGCAAAAGTACTCTTTCTTCTCTACCCAATGTTGAGACCATTGCCTCAATTGCTCCAGCATTGACTCCTTTTGGAGAAAGTGACTTGGATGATTTCGAAGCTAGCTTGGGTCCTCTCGATATTAAGTATGATAATTTGTCCACCAATTGGGATGAAGATATTCGTACTATTGAGAAACTTCTCAATGAGGACCCATTGTCTCCTCCTGCTCCTAAAGAGGTGACTAATGATGATCCATCGTTAGTTTCACCATCTATTGAAGATCCCCCTACTCTTGAGCTTAAGGACCTACCTCCTCATCTTGAGTACGTTTTTCTGGAAGACGACGAGAAGCTCCCGGTCATCATCGCAAAGGATCTGAAAGAAGACGAAAAAGCCCGACTTGTCGCTGTGTTGAAGAAGCATAAACGCGCTATCGCTTGGAAAATATCCGACATCCGTGGAATTGATCCTCATTTCTGCACACATAAAATTCTCATGGAGGACGACTTTAAGCCCACAATTCAAAGTCAACGAAGGGTGAATCCTAAAATACATGAAGTCATCAAAAAAGAGGTTATCAAACTTCTTGATGCGGGTATGATTTACCCTATTTTGGATTCACCATGGGTTAGTCCAGTCCATTGTGTGCCTAAGAAAGGCGGAATCACCGTTGTGCCCAATGCAAACAACGAGTTAATTCCTACCCGTCTCATTACTGGGTGGAGAGTTTGTATAGACTACCGCAAACTCAATGATGCCACGAGAAAGGATCATTTCCCCCTACCTTTTATGGACCAAATGCTTGAACGTTTAGCGGGTAATGAATATTACTGCTTTCTTGATGGTTTCTCGGGTTATTTTCAAATACCCATCGATCCCCAAGATCAAGAGAAGACAACATTCACTTGTCCCTATGGCACCTTTGCTTACAAACGAATGCCTTTTGGCTTATGCAATGCCCCCGGGACTTTCCAAAGGTGCATGTTGGCTATCTTCCATGACATGGTTGAACAAACCATGGAAGTCTTCATGGATGATTTCTCGGTCTTCGGGGATTCCTTCTCTTTCTGCCTTGCCAATTTGGAACGTATGCTTAAGCGGTGCGAAGACACTCGACTTGTTCTGAATTGGGAAAAATGCCATTTTATGGTCAAAGAAGGCATTGTGCTAGGACACAAAATCTCTAAAGCCGGTCTTGAAGTCGACCGTGCTAAAGTAGATGTCATAGCCAAATTACCTCCACCTTCAACTGTGAAGGGTGTGAGAAGTTTTCTGGGTCATGCGGGCTTCTATCGTCGATTCATTCAAGATTTCTCTAAAATCGCTCGCCCGATGACCCACCTATTGGAAAAAGATACTCCTTTTATCTTTTCTAAAGAGTGTCTCGAAGCCTTCAATCTTCTCAAGGATAAGCTAACTAAGGCACCGGTCTTGGTTACCCCAAATTGGGAGCTGCCTTTTGAATTGATGTGCGATGCTAGCGACTTTGCTATTGGTGCGGTTCTGGGCCAAAGAGTGAATAAACACTTCCAACCAATCCACTACGCTAGCAAAACAATGACGGGGCTCAATTGCATTATACGACAACCGAAAAAGAGCTTTTAGCTGTTGTCTATGCTTTTGAGAAATTTCGCCCCTATCTTGTTTTATCCACCACCATCGTATACACGGACCATTCCGCGTTGAAGTACTTGATGACAAAGAACGATTCTAAGCCAAGACTTCTTCGCTGGGTTTTGCTCCTTCAAGAATTCAACATTGAAATTCGTGACAAGAAGGGAGCCGAAAACCTGGCTGCGGATCATCTGAGCAGACTTGAGGATCCATATCAAGGGGATCATCCGAACAAAGAGATAAATGACTCTTTCCCCCTTGAGACCTTAATGTCTATAAATCTCCATCTTGATGGCACCCCGTGGTTTGCAGACATTGCAAACTACTTAGCGGGTGGTATTCTCATCAAAGGGTTAACATCCCAACAAAAGAAGAAGTTCTTGAATGATGTTAAGACTTACTTTTGGGATGACCCTTATCTATTCAAACAGTGTGCTGATCTGATTATTCATCGATGTGTTGACGGACCGGCAGCTTTTGACATCCTACAAGCTTGCCACAAAGGACCCACCGGTGGTCACTTTGGTCCCAACTACACCGCTAAGAAAGTGTTTGATTCTGGATTCTATTGGCCCACCATTTATCGTGACGCTCATGAAATGGTTAAGCATTGTGATGCTTGCCAACGCCAAGGCAAGGTCACACATAAGGATGAGATGCCTCAAAATTTCATACAGGAATGTGAAATCTTTGACGTATGGGGCATCGACTTTATGGGGCCATTTCCATCATCCAAAGGGAACAAGTACATCCTCGTCGCTGTCGACTACGTCTCTAAATGGGTTGAAGCTAAGGCTCTTCCTACGAATGACGCGAGGGTGGTTGTGAACTTTTTGAAGCAGCTTTTCACTCGATTTGGCATTCCTCGTGCTATCATCAGTGACCGCGGGACTCATTTTTGCAACGATCAATTTGCACGAGTCATGGCAAAGTATGGTGTTAATCATCGTCTTTCCACCGCCTATCATCCCCAAACCAATGGGCAAGCCGAGATATCCAACCGTGGCTTGAAGAGAATTTTGGAGCGTACTGTGGGAGAGCATCGTGCCGCGTGGGCCGATAAGTTAGATGATGCTCTGTGGGCTTTCCGTACTGCTTACAAGACCCCGATCGGTTGTACACCTTATCATCTTGTGTACGGGAAAGCCTGCCACCTACCCATCGAGCTGGAACATAAGGCGCACTGGGCCTTGAAGTGGGCGAACTTCGACATCATCAAAGCCGGTGATCATCGCAAGATTCAACTCAACGAGCTAAATGAATTGAGGAATGAAGCTTATGAGAACTCGCTGATTTACAAGGAGAAGACAAAGATCATTCATGACGCTAAAATCAAGAACCGAGAGTTCCACGTTGGTGATCAAGTCCTACTCTTTAACTCTCGGTTGAAGATCTTCTCTGGCAAGTTGAAGAGCCGCTGGTCTGGTCCATTCACCGTCACCAAAGTCTTTCCTTATGGGACCATTGAGCTTTCTCAGCCAAATGGGCCCAATTTCAAGGTGAATAGCCAGCGTCTGAAGCTGTACTTTGGTGAGGACATCTCTCAAGAGATGATTCCATCCCTCACCACTTTCCCCATAAACTAGAATTGGGTCGAGTCAGGCTCATGACTCGGTGAAAAAAAACAAGCACTTCTCGGGAGGCAACCCATGTTCTATCCTTTACTGCTTTCATAATAAGTGTAGGGGGAGCCCCGTATGTGTTTGTTGTCTTGTTTCTTGTGCTGTGCAGGGATTAAAGCTCCAAAGATCCACCTTGATGACTTTTGACGAACCGTGATACCGTGTTCCCATCTTCCCGGTTCTATCCTAAACTCTTGTGATTAAATATTTCATATTTTATATGTTCACATTGAATTCACTTTAGTTGTCCTTTCCTTAGCAAGATTTAAACAAAGTGCACAATGTCCTAAGTGTAGGGGAGTTTACTCCCACATGCTCAAACATTGAGGACAATGTTTATCTCAAGTGTAGGGGGGACTTCTATCGAAGTAAGTGGTCTTTTCCATGAATTTGCCCTCATTTTAACCAGAAAATTTGATTTTTCGACATTTTTCAAAAATTTTAATCTATTTTGGCCTATTGTATAGTTGTACTTTCCGTTGATATGCTTATTTTCTTCCCATTGCTAGAATAGTTTTTCAATAAAGTGGTTTTAGATTTTTCCTAGTCATGAATATTTTGACTCAACCCGAGTTTACTTGCCTAAGTTTACTCTAGCTAGTATCCTTAACGTGTTTAAGTCAAGTTTTGCTAGGCTTTTATATTAGGATCTATAAAACGCGAAAGTCTTAACTCTCACGGGTTAAGAACAAGAACTTCTCGCAAGTCCCTATAATTGATCCTAGAGAGTCGTTTAAAAATGGAACTTTAAAACGCGATTTCTAAACTTGAAAAAGTCTAAGAATTTGCAAGATCCTATAGGCGACTCGAAAACCCAAAACTTTGATTTAATAGGCTAAGCATCCACGAGTCTCATTCCTTGAGATTTTAAACTGTGGAGAACGAGAGATGATAGAGTCAATTATAAGTTCGGTATTCTTTCGTGAATTTATGTGAGTTAATTATGAGCCTATTCTCCCTCCGCTTGTTAATAAATTAATCTGCTAATAAATAAGGTTGTACCATTTAAAAGGTTACTTAGCTTCTAGCCCCAGATCGTTTAAAAGTTGCTCGGTAATGACGAGAGTTCATAGCCAAGGCATAACTTATGAAGCGGGGCGCGAAGATTGGCGAGTCCGAAAAGGCCCTAACAAGGCATGAGGGCTACATTTTGTTGCTAAAGATCCAAAAGTGATGTGAAGAATCATTTATCGAAAATCAATATGAAGGATCGAGACACACGACGAAAAGCAAGAACTCCCCAAAAGTCATGGAGAAGTCTATCCGAAAAGACCCTAACAAGGTATGAGGATAAATAGATCCAAGTCCTAAAAGGAGGCGGATCGTTGTATATCAAAGTCCAAAATAAAGATTGGAGAAAAATGAAGAAGTCGTGGTCCAAAGATGAAGAATCTCTCAAAAACTTCAAATGAAGAAATTCCTATTATGAAGAGAAGACCATAATTTCAAGAACGTCTCTCGAAGATTCGAAGTATGAAGTCACTGCCAAATATCAGCCCAAGAAAGGTCTCAAATCGCGAACCAAGTTATGCCAAGATATGAACTTTTTGATATCCCGAGAAGCAGTTTTAAAAGATTTGGTCCTTTAGCTAACTATTGATTAAATCGTTCACCTTATTTTCGGACTAAATAACTATCGAAATAAGTCAAACAATGCATCCTCGTGATCATTCAAGACAAAAATAAAATATAAGAGATACACCTAGGAATAAGGGAGCCTAAGTGAATAATTGGCCCACATGAGTTCGTGATAGTTTGCTAACTTATAATAACAATGATCTCGTTTTTAAGCTTGGTATGGGGAACGTGAAACTTGAGGATGATAAACGTTCATGGCCGCCAAAACCCAATGTAAGTTTTTAATTTCTTTACTTATTTCTATCTTTTATGTTTAGTATTTAATAAAGGCCAAGGTGGGTTATTTATGA
This sequence comes from Glebionis coronaria, assembly GCA_025667525.1. Classification (NCBI taxonomy): domain Eukaryota; kingdom Viridiplantae; phylum Streptophyta; class Magnoliopsida; order Asterales; family Asteraceae; genus Glebionis; species Glebionis coronaria. Next base: position 434,077,341 of record CM046874.1, read on the forward strand.
TGGAAAATGTAAACCGTGCTTTAAAATTAATGCATTGCATGAGGGCATTGCAACGGTCAAGTGTAGGGGATTTAATAAGTGTGAAAACACTTATCCTTTTGCCACTTATTTCCAATAATAACAAGACCAAAACGTGTGATTTATGTCGTAAAAGTCGGAATTATGTGTGGTTTGTGTTTTTATTGTGTTTTAGGACCAAAATATGGAAAAGGAAGAAAAACACGGGCTTTCACGGGCTTTTATCGAAGAAAACGGGAAAAGACGAAGTCAAAAGATCAAGAGTGCAAAAAGAACGGAAGTCCAAGGCCTATTCTGAAGATTTATCGAAGAAAAAGTCAAAAGACGGAAGTTTAACGAAGTCGAAGAACTTAAGTCTAATAGAAGAAGAAAAATAAAAGACAAGTTCAAATCCCGAGACGACAAAGACAAAGAATTAAAGTCGAGTCGAGAAAACGTGAAGAAAAGAAAGAAGAAAGCATCACACATGCCTTCCACTTCCCTATAAATACCCTCCTAATCACATTAGGAGGGGAGTTAGCTAGTTTTTATTTTTCAAGTTTCTTTCTAGTTTTTAGAGAGAGAAAGTCTTAAACTTTCTCTCACTAGATTTCATTCTCTCTTTTAATCTTTGAAGATTAAACATTTTGTATTGCTTATTTTTATTAATCAAGTTCCATTTTTAAGCTTTTAAATCCTTACTCTCATTCTACACTTCTTGATTTACTCTACCTTTGATCCGAATTTCACATCTCACTCGTATGATTTGATGTTTTTCGTTAATAAAGGTTTGATCTTTTGGTTTACACACAAGCTCTTACACGTTTAGGCCATAAGCTCATAATGCTTATTGGCTTATTCGAATCTTAGCTTATTGATTTTCGGATTTTGCAAAAGGTTTTAGTAAGTTTAAAGTTCATTCCATAAAGTTTTGATCTTTATGTTTTAGAAGTCATTAAATTTAAGCTTTTTTTGAATTGTTTAAGATCCGGTTAGAATAGCTTATTGCACTTGCTTATTGAGTTTCACTCTTGCCACAAATTTCGGAACAGTTACATTCCATCGCAATCTAAGGGTTTTATACACATTCCGATAACGTCATACACATTCCGATAGCTTTGGGTTTTTGATCGCAATAACCCATTAGGGTTTTACTTTGCGATCGGTTGGATTTTCCTCCTTATTCTGATCTGGGTTGCGATTGCTTATTGCGATCGCATATTCTGACGGGATCAAGGTCTTGGTTAAGACGAAGTGCTGCCCATTTTTCGACAGCATCATTCCGATGGATTCACATTGCGACAGATGTATTCACAACATTCCGATGGGTAGTAAGATCATACATTCCGATGGATCCTTGTTTAATATTCCGATGGTTGAAAGTTTGGTGTATTCCGATGGACATTAATTGTCTTATTCCGATTGATTAAGTTTTCAAGTTTTCTAGTTTTACAAGCTTTAAGTTTTAAGAATTTTCGTAAATTAACTTTAAGTTTAATTTTGTCAAGCTTTAAATTACTCAACGACACTTTAATTACTTGCTAATAATTTAAATTAGATAAACAAACCAAACCATTCTCTTGATTCACCAAAAGACGATTGAGTCGCACTTTAGATCGGTTTTCAATTCGAAAAGATCGGAACTACGAAATTATTTTATACAAGGGTAAAACCAAGTATTAACCAACCACGAATGATTAGTCAAAAATGCATAAGAGACTACAAACCAATTAAAACAGTTCATGATTATTTATTAACAATATATACATGCGTTTACAAGAAAGTAAAGGTTACGAAAGGGGATATAAAAGCCACAATTAATTGATATGAGGTTTATCTAGCCCTTAACACTTACTTCAAACTCTATCATCTCTTGTTCTCCATAGTTTAAAATCTCAAATAATGAGACTAGTGGATGCTTAGCCTAATAAACCAATAAAGGTCTACATGGTTAAGGCTACTAGATAGATAATGCTTAGATAAGCAAACTCGGGTTGAGTCAAAGTATCCATGGCGGGCCTAATATGTCAAATAAGTCTAAATTTGTTAAACCATGTCTTTTATTATATTTTTTTCTTTTTATATATTTTGATGAAAAACAAAAGGAGAATATATACAATGCAAATGTGTTATGCAAATGAAAAATGATTAATGAAAAAATTATGAATGCATATTTTTGGTGGCCAAAGTAGATCAAAAATTTGAAAAATGTTTGAAAATTTAATTTTCCAAGTTATCATGAAGTCAATGACAAAGTTCTAGGCAAGGTCACTTCTATAGAAGACCCCCTACACTTAAAATAAACATTGTCCTTAATGTTTAAGAGTATTGTAGTAAACTCACCTACACATATGACATTAATAACTTTGTTTAACCCAAGCTAAGGAAAGGTCTACTATAGTGAATTCATTTTAAGCACAATGTGGTTTGAAAATCACAATAGTAGCAAAGTAAACCCGATACAAGGGCCTCCTCCATAAGCTCCAATGCATGCAATGAGATAGAGCAACCCTACAAACATCAAAAGACAAAAGAGAGGCATCCCCCTACACTTCTTCTCAACTCTATACCCTTTATTCTTATCCTAACACGCTCTAGTCTATAAGATCTAAGCCTAGTTATTCAAGCTTGATTTATGGAGTCTCTAGCTCGACTCTTACCACAATGAACTAATTTATGGGGAAAATGGGGATCTTGGACCATTTCAACAAAAATTTCCTCCCCACAGTAATGCTTAACACGGTGACCATTCACTTTGAAATTTGGGCCATTTTGTTGAGACAACTCAATAGTGCCATATGGAAACACTTGAGCAATGGTGAATGGACCGGACCATCTTGACTTAAGCTTGCCCGTAAAGATTTTCAACCTTGAGTTAAAGAGGAGAACCGGCTCTCCAACTTTGAACTCATAGTTCTTGATCTTAGCATCATGCAATTGCTTAATTTTTTCCTTGTAAAGCAACGAGTTTTCATAGGCATTGGCTCTTAATTCATCCATATCGTTATGTTGGCCTTTCCTATGTGAACCGGCTTGGTTTAAATCAAAGTTAGCCCATTTAAGAGCCCATGAAGCCTTATGCTCTAACTCGAATGGGAGGTGGCATGCTTTTCCATAGACACGCCTATATGGAGTAGAACCAATTGGTGTCTTAAAAGTCGTCCTAAAAGCCCACAAAGCATCATCAAGCTTATCTGACTAAGAAGCTCGATGCTCTCCCACCGTTCTCTCTAAAATCCTCTTTAAACCACGATTTGAAACCTCGGTTTGCCCATTGGTCTAAGGGTGATACGCGGTAGAAAGTCTATGGTTAACACCATACTTCTTCATGACTCTTGTAAATTGATCATTACAAAAATGAGTCCCATGATCACTTATAATAGCCCGAGGTACACCAAATCTAGCAAATAATTGCTTCAAAAACTTTACTATAACTCTAGCATCATTGGTAGGCAAGGCTTTAGCCTCAACCCACTTTGAAACATAGTCCACAACTACGAGTATGTACTTATTGCCCTTTGATGATGGAAAAGGTCCCATGAAGTCTATTCCCCATACATCAAAAATCTCACTCTTTTGTATGAAATTTTGTGGCATCTCATCTCATTGATTAATTTTTCCTTGTCTTTGACAAACATCACAAAATTTCACCATCTCTTGGGCATCTTTGTAAATTGAAGGCCAATAGTAACCCGAATCAAAGACTTTCTTGGCCATGTAGTTGGGCCCAAAATAGCCCCCGTGGGTCCTTTATGGCAAGCTTCTAAGATTATAAATGCTTCGGGCCCATCTACACAACGTCTTATGATTTGGTCCGCACATTGCCTAAAGAGGTAAGGGTCATCCCAAAAGTAATATTATGCTTCCTTGAGAAACTTTTTCATTTGTTGGAAAGTTAAACCCTCAATAAGCACATCCCCCACAAGATAGTTTGCAATATCCGCAAACCAAGGGGTGGCATCCTCTTGTGAAGAGATAGACATGAGTTCCTCAAGTGGAAAGGATTCATTTATTCCTTATGAGGTAGTTCTCCTTGAAAAGGATGCTTAAGTCTACTCAAGTGATCCGCCGCTATATTCTCGGCTGCTTACTTATCACGGATCTCTATAGAAAACTATTGTAACAATAAAACCCATCTGAAAAGCCTAGGCTTAGCATCTTGCTTTGTCATGAGGTATTTGAGCGCGGAATGATCCGTATATACTATGGTCTTAGAAAGCACAAGATAGGGTCTAAATTTCTCAAAGGCATAAACAATAGCAAGCAACTATTTTTCCGTAGTGGTATAATGAAGTTGAGCACCCGTCATTGTCTTACTCGCATAGTGTAGAGGTTGGAAATGCTTATTAACTCTTTGTGTACCACCCCATTTTGATAAATGGAATGTCACGCATGATTATGGCGTGTCATCAAAGCATACAAGGATAAATGTCTTAAACATTACATGACCATAAAGGAAATACCAGACACAAACATCGGTACCCCAAAGTAAAAGCTCATCACACACAAACATAAGTACTGTAAAGGAAAAGGACTAAACAATGTCCATGGAAATGAGTAGCAAAAGGTATGTAGAAATGCATAAAGTAATGAAGGCTAGAAAGCTTCCAATCCATATGCACGTACTCTTAAAGTCTGTGAGCGTCCCTGAGTACCTGTCGTTTTAGGAACATGAAAGGAAAACGGCTGAGCATAACGCTGAGTGCACGGATATACAAGCATAGAATGAATAACATAAGCATATACAACATATAGCAGTGGAATGATTAAGTCCTGGAAAACCTGGTATAACTTAGTAAAACTGGTTTTATAGTTTGAAAAGCCTTATGTTTATCTTATAAAAACTGTTTAACATGTTTACCATTAGCAAATATAGGTCATGAAATCTCAACGTGCATGAATACTTGGAGGGGTGACCTCGTCATGCAGTTAGATGGGTTGCCTCCAATTAATATATGTTTGGGTAGGAGGGATCACCTCCTTGTGAAGGATGCAAGGCACACACCGCATTCACCTGAATAATCTGTATAAACATGTAACCTAGGATGCATACGCCCCACATGATAACATAATAATATGGCCAAAAGCTAAAAGGGATGCCACGAGCTATCACTCCGCCATGGTGAAGTCATAACACTGGTGCCTCTAGTGTTATGGTTATGGTACCTCCATAACCAGGTGAAACTAGTCATGCATGTATATGGCTTAGGCATTTAATTAAACATATGAAAATCAAAACATATAAAACATATACTGGGAAGACTGTTGGCTGCATAGGGGGAATCCTAATAAGGAAAGAATGTCCATACTGAAAGGATGGAGAATCTGTACCTTATGTCCAGTGAACGAAGAAGACGAACGGAAGAGAGTCCTACTTGGATCTCACTAATGCTACATAAATAGTATACGTGTATAAGTATTCTGATTACTGAGTACGTAACTGGTTTTATATCATGTCTTAGCTTGTTTTATATGTCCATGTCATGTTTTACTGATTCTAACGTTATGTTGTGTTTATCATGTATTCTGGATATTCTGATTAAGTATTACTTGTATTTCTTGTATTATTACACTTGTTGTGTAATAATAAGTAACTTTCTAAAAATAGCAGGTTTCCTAAAATAGAAAGTTTCCAAAAACAGAAAGTTGCCAAAAATAGATTAGCTGCTTAAAATAAATAAGTTTCTAAAAATAGAAAGTTTCCATAAATAGATTAACTGCTTAAAATAAATAGGTTCCAAAAAATAGAAAGTTTTCACATTTAGAAATAAGCTGGATTATTAAGCTAATACGATAAGCTTAAGTTTTACTGATTAATATTCTAAGTCATGTGATTAATAGTATAGTTTATTAATTAATACATGTAAATTTGATAGGTGTGAAAACACCCATCCTTTTACCACTTATTTCTGGCTAAAACTAGACCAAAACACGTATTTAATATCATTTGTTTGGAATTATGCGTGGTTTTTGTGTTTATTGTGTTTTTAGAGTCAACCGGGAGAATATTGAAGAAAACATGGGATTGCACGGGTTTTATCGAGGAAAAAGACTCAAGACGAAGTCTATTGTCCAAGAAATGCAAAAGATTTGAAGTCATTGTGCCTATTTAAAGATTTATCGAAGAATAGAGCCAAAGATGGAAGATTCATATATGTCGAAGAACTCGAGTCTATTAAACAAAAGATTATAAGACGAGTTTGAATTATTCACCGACACTTCTAAAAAACAAAGTCGGAAACGTTTATTTAAAGAAGCGTGAAGACTAAAGAAGAAAGAAGAAAAGAAGCCCGATACCAAAGCCCATTCACAAGCCCATACCACACGCCTATATATAGGACCATACTTCACAAAAATTGGGGTTGGTTACTCTTTTAGGTAGTTTTTAGTTTTCCATTCTCTCTAGTTTTTAGAGAGAGAAAGTTCTAAACTTTCTCTCACTAGTTTTCATCTTTCTTCCTTTTAATCTTTCAAAGATAAAACCTTTGTATTGTTCTTTTCATTAATCAAGTTCAAGTTTTTAGCTTTTAATCTTTAATCTTATTCTACCTTTCTTTGATTTTGATTGATTTTGGTACAAATCTCGTATGATCCGTGTTGTTCATCAAGGATTTTGTGCTTAAAAAGTTAATCTTCTTATGTTTCCTTAAGTTTCTACACAAATAAGCTTTAAGATCTTTGTGATTATTGGCTTATTTGTTGATTTAGCTTATTTACTTTTTAAAGTTTTTATAAAAAGTTAATCTTTTTACCATTTGATTTATAAGATTGATTATTTGAAGTTTAGATAAGTTGTTATTTATGCTTATTTGATTTGTTTCATATTAGATTCGAGCTAGTTTAGGTAGTAGCTTATTGAAATAGCTTATTCACCTTGCTTGCATTTCGGATCATAGGGATATCGGAAAGGATAAAACCCTTTTCCGATTGGGTCATTCCGACCAACACTCCACACCCTTATTCCGATCGTGTGATCGGAGAAGCGTTTAGGTTTTCCGATTGTAGCTTGTTTTGGCAATATTCCGATTAGTGCAATTTTTCTAGTTATTCCGATTGAGATCTTATGTGATATTCCGATTTGTGTTGCTTTCATAGCATTCCGATTAGTACTAGTTTATAATATTCCGATTGTGCCCTTTTGTCCCTTATTCCGATCAGTATTGATCTCCTTATTCCGATTGGCACTCATTTTTAGTATTCCGATCAGTACTGGTTCGCCACATTCCGATCAGCCACATATTCCGACGAGATTGCTTTGTATTCCGATCAGTGACTATTCTTAAGATATTCCGATCTTACTTTCTTTTAGCATTTTCCGACTAAGTTCATATTTTTACAAAGTTTTCCAAGTGTTAGTTTTTATTGAGTGTTCATCTATCTTTCTAATATAATCTTTATGTTTTCAAGCATTTATATTTAAACTCGTCTTTTTAGTTTAATCTTTTAAAGCTTTAATTCTACACTTCAACACTTACTTATTTGTCATTAGTTTAAAATAGATAAACAAACCAACAACTTTTTATTAACCAAGAACAAATCATTCCACTTAGAGCCGAGATCAATTCGAGGAGATACCGAGACAAATCTAGAATGTTAAATCACTTAGAGCCGAGATCAACTCATGAATATTAAATCATTGTATCAAATGGCGCCGCTGCCGGATCTTCTCATTAAGATCAACAGTTTTTTGTGAGAACTTGGATTTGGGGATCCGTTCCCCGTGAACGTTACTTTTTCATAAAAATTTTCAAAAAATCCTAAAAAATATAAAATTTTCAATAATACAAAAAAAAAAAAAAACATAAAAACCAAAAATATTTCTTTGTTTTTGCCTTGTTAGTTCTTTTGCAAGTGCATGTGTACACGATCAACGTCTTATCAAGAGCCCGAGCCTCTCGAAGACTTAGACATGGCTGGTGTACAAAACAACAACAATAACCCACCTCAAAACAATAATAAAAACAATAACAACCCACCTTTCAACAACAATAATAACAACAACAATGAGCCTCTACCGGATAATCGCCCGATGATTGAACTTCTGCAAGCACATGTAGATGGTAACAATGATCCAATTGTCATACCCGCGATTGCAGCCAACAACTTTGAGCTCAAATCTGGCTTTATCCAGATGGTCTCTGCTCAACCATTCTTGGGGCGTACCATTGATGATCCACATGACCACATCAAGAGATTCCTACAACTCACGAATACGGTCAAATTCAATGGTGTTCCACAAGAGGAAATCCGTTTACAACTTTTTCCCTTTTCTTTAGAGGGACAAGCCCGGCATTGGCTTGCTAAGGAACCGCCACAGAGTATTCTTACGTGGACGGATTTGGAGACCAAATTTATCAACTACTTTTTCCCACCCTCTCGTACTACCGCTTTGCGGAATGAAATTATCAATTTTGAACAAAAGTACGATGAGTCTTTTAGTGAATCTTGGGATCGTTTCAAAGATCTTTTAAGAAAATGCCCACAACATGGTTTTACAAAGTGCACCAAATTAACACTTTTTATAATGGTTTAAGCATGAATGACCAAGATTCACTAAACAGTGCCTCGGGGGGTAATCTTTTGGCTAAGAATGCCAATGCTGCTTGGGATATCATCGAGAATAAGTCTCGTGTGCAAACCCAGAGTGTTCGGCCAATGTCGCTAGTGCTAGTACTAGTGACAGCGATAAGCGACTTGACAAAATCACTACGCTTCTTGAATCGCTCGCTACCCAAACCGCCAGCAACACCAACAGCATCAACGCTAAAAACGCTAAAGACGCTCATGTCAATGCTGTTAGCCAACCATGTGAGATATGCGGGGGTCCTCACTCTTACACCAATTGTACTGCCACCCAAGACTACCATTCTGAGAACGTGAATGCAGCATACGGTACCTATCCTCAACCTGCTTATCAACCTCGTCCTCAAGGTGACCGTAACTTGCTTAGCTACCGCTCCAACAACTATCTCTCACCACCCGGTTTTACTCCTAACAACCAAAACCAACAACAAAACCTCAACTGCCCTCCTCAACAACAACAACAATCTCGTGGACCATACATACCACCTCACAAACAACAACATCCACCTCAAAGAAACAACCAAGTTTACCAGCAACCTACTTATCAACCACCCGCATACAATGCTCCTCCCAACCAACCCACCGCTTTACACCAAGAAGTGGAAACCTACATGAGGACTAACGATGTGATCGTGGGAAATCTTTAGCGGGAAGTGCTCAACTTGAAAGCAGACCTGGTGAAACAAGGGAACGATCTGAGAGCTGATATGAGAAACACTTTGGATAGTCAAACGAATGACTTAAAGAATATGATGGCTAGTTTCTTCCAAGGTAATCAACCCTCTTCTTCGGGTATTCTTCTGAGTAACACCGTTGCGAATCCAAGAGGGGAGATGAAAGCAATCACAACTCGCAGTGGCAAAGGTACCAAGGAACCCGAGCTTCCTATACCTCTACCGGTGATTGTGACTAAGGAAAATGAGTCACCTGCTCCTATTCCTCATCCTTCTACTTCCCCAATTTCTCCACCTCTTACTTCTACCCCTCCTCCACCCAAGGATGTGAGTGATCCTTCGATCCCAAAGACTCCCTCTTCTTCCGATATACCTTATCCATCTAGGTTGAGGAAAGAGAAGCTCAAAAGCAAGGATGATATTCAGGTTTCTAATTTTCTCAAAATGTTTAAACAATTGATTTTTAACATCTCCTTCGTTGAGGCTCTCGCTCACATGCCTAAGTACGCGAAAATGTTCAAAGATCTTCTTAGTGAAAAGGAAAAGCTTCTTGATATTGCTAACACCCAACTTAATGAGAATTGCTCTGCGGTGCTCTTAAGGAAATTGCCAACTAAGCTTGGTGATCCGGGTCGTTTCTTAATCCCTTGCAACTTCCCGGGAGTAGAGAATTGCATGGCCCTAGCCGATCTAGGCGCCAGTATTAATTTAATGCCTCTAAGCGTTTAGAAGCAATTATCTCTCCCCGAGCTAGTCCCCACCAAAATGACTTTGGAATTGGCTAACCGTACGGTTGCCTATCCAGTGGGGATAGCTGAAGACGTCTTTGTAGGAGTCGACAAATTCACTTTTCCTGCCGATTTCATCGTTGTTGACTACGACATGGACCCTCGTGTGCCATTGATCGTTGGTCGTCCATTCTTGAGGACAGGTCTCACTCTCATCGATGTTGATGCCGGTGAGCTTATCATGAGAGTGGGCGACGATAAAATCGTCTTCAACATGGGAAAGTTGTCTAAACAACCTTATTCATACGAGAGTGTTAATTGTATTGACGTTTTGGATGAGGCTTGTGAAGAACACTTTATTGATGCTTGTAAAAATATTCCTACCTCTCTTCCCAATGTTGAGACCGTTTCCTCTATTGATTCATCACTGTCTCTATTTGGAGAAAGTGATTTCTTTTGGAAAGATCTTGAAACCACCATGGGAGATGTGAACTTAGCAAATGACGATTCTCCCACCGATTGGGACGAAGTCATGCATTTCTTTGAAAACCTTCTCAAAGAAGAAAATCTTTCTCCACCATCTCCCACGGTTATTGCTATCGATGCTCCGACTTTGAAAACGCCTCCCATCGAAAATCCTCCGGATTTAGAACTTAAGGAGTTGCCGCCCAATCTCGAGTACGTGTTCCTTGAAGAAAACAAGAATTCGCCTGTCATCATCGCGAAGGACTTGAAAGAAGAAGAAAAATCTCGCCTCATCGTCGTGCTTAAAGATCATAAGAAGGCAATTGCTTGGAAAATTTCCGATATCCGCGGAATTGATCCGAAATTTTGTACTCACAAAATTCTCATGGAAGATGACTTTAAACCCGCAATCCAGAGCCAAAGAAGGGTTAATCCTCGAATTCATGACGTCATCAAACAAGAGGTTATCAAACTTCTTGATGCCGGCTTGATTTACCCTATTTCGGATTCGCCGTTGGTAAGTCCCGTCCATTGTGTGCCCAAGAAGGGCGGCATAACCGTTGTTTCCAATGAACACAACGAGTTGATTCCCACTCGTCTCGTTACTGGGTGGAGAGTTTGTATTGATTATCGCAAGCTCAATGAGGCCACGAGAAAAGATCACTTTCCTCTTCCCTTCATGGATCAAATGCTCGAGCGTCTAGTGGGTAATGATTATTACTTCTTTTTAGACGGTTTCTCCGGGTATTTTCAAATTTCCATCGATCCCAAGGACCAAGAAAAGACCACATTCACTTGTCCCTATGGAACATTTGCTTACAAACGCATGCCTTTTGGTTTATGTAATGCTCCTGGGATGTTCCAAAGGTGTGTGATGGCTATCTTCCATGACATGGTGGAAGACACTATGGAAGTATTCATGGATGATTTCTCGGTCTATGGCGATTCATTCTCTGCTTGCCTTGCCAATTTAGAACGTATGCTTAAGCGGTGTGAAGACACTCGCCTTGTTCTTAATTGGGAAAAATTCCATTTCATGGTAAAAGAAGGCATCGTTCTAGGACACAAGATCTCCAAAGCCGGTCTTGAAGTGGACCGTGCTAAAGTCGATGTTATCGCTAAGTTGCCTCCACCTTCTACCGTGAAGGGTGTGAGAAGTTTCCTCGGTCATGCGGGCTTCTACCGTCGATTCATCAAAGATTTTTCTCAAATCGCTTGCCCGATGACCCACCTCTTGGAAAAAGACACTCCTTTTATCTTTTCCAATGAGTGTATTGAAGCCTTCAACTTGCTTAAGGATAAGCTAACTCAGGCACCCGTCTTTGTTACCCCTAATTGGGAGCTGCCTTTCGAGTTGATGTGCGATGCTAGTGACTTTGCTATTGGAGCGGTTTTGGGCCAAAGAGTGAACAAACACTTCCAACCAATCCATTACGCTAGCAAGACAATGATTGGGGCTCAATTGCATTACACGACAACCGAAAAAGAGCTTTTAGCTGTTGTCTATGCTTTTGAAAAGATCCGCCCCTATCTTGTCCTTTCCACCACAATCGTTTACACCGATCATTCCGCGCTGAAGTACTTGTTGACTAAGCAAGATTCCAAACCAAGACTTCTTCGCTGGGTTTTGCTACTCCAAGAATTTAAAATCGAAATTCGCGATAAAAAAGGAGCTGAAAACCTAGCCGCGGATCATCTCAGTAGACTTGAGGATCCTTATCAAGGGGATCATCCGAACAAAGAAATCAATGATTCTTTTCCCTTGGAGACCTTAATGTCTATCAACTCGACTGCTGATGAAACCCCGTGGTTTGCGGACATTGCAAACTACTTGGCGGGTGGAATTCTCGTTGACGGGTTAACATCCCAGAAAAAGAAGAAGTTCTTTAACGACATTAAGACTTACTTTTGGGATGACCCGTATCTATTCAAGCAATGTGCTGACTTGATTATTCGCCGATGTGTTGATGGACCGGCAGCTTTAGAAATCCTTGACGCTTGCCACAAAGGACCCACCGGTGGTCACTTTGGTCCCAACTACACCGCCAAAAAAGTGTTTGAATCGGGATTTTCTTGGCCCACCATTTACCGTGATGCTCACGAGATGGTTAAACATTGTGATGCTTTCCAAAAACAAGGCAAGATCACAAATAAAGACGAGATGCCTCAGAATTTCATACAAGAATGTGAAATCTTTGATGTTTGGGGTATCGACTTTATGGGGCCATTCCCTTCATCTAAAGGAAACAAATACATCCTTGTAGCCGTTGACTACGTCTCCAAATGGGTTGAAGCCAAAGCTTTACCCACTAATGACGCAAGGGTGGTTTGTAACTTTTTGAAATCGCTATTCGCTAGATTCGGTGTGCCTCGTGCCATTATTAGTGATCGCGGGACTCATTTTTGCAATGACCAATTTGCTAGAGTCATGGCTAAGTATGGTGTAACTCATCGTCTTTCCACCGCTTACCACCCACAAACTAATGGCCAGGCTGAAATATCCAACCGAGGGCTGATAAACTTGATGATGCTTTGTGGGCTTTTCGTACCACATACAAGACTCCGATTGCTTGTACACCATATCGTCTCGTGTACGGGAAAGCATGCCACCTCCCCATTGAGTTGGAGCACAAGGCTTACTGGGCCTTGAAGTGGGCTAATTTTGATATCAACAAAGTCGGTGACCTACGCAAGATCCAACTTAATGAGCTGAATGAACTCCGTAATGAGGCTTATGAAAATTCTTTGATCTATAAGGAGAAGACTAAGCTCATTCACGACTCTAAGATTAAGAACCGAGAGTTCCAAGTTGGAGAAAAAGTTTTACTCTTTAACTCTCGGTTGAAAATCTTTTCGGGCAAGCTGAAATCTCGTTGGTCCGGCCCATTCACCATTGCCCAAATTTTTCCATATGGTACTCTCGATCTCGCTCAACCTAATGGACCAAATTTTAAGGTGAATGGCCAACGAGTGAAGTTGTACTTTGGTGAGGACATCTCTCAGGAGATGATTCCATCACTCACCACGTTCCCCATGAACTAATTTTGGGTCGAGTCAGGCTCGTGACTCGGTTATCAAAAAAAAGCGCTCCTCGGGAGGCAACCCGAATATCTATCCTTTTCTGTTTTAACCTCCTAAGTGTAGGGGGACCTATATAGGTGTTTGTATTTGTGTGGTGATGTGATTACAGGGATGAATGCACTTTTGGAACCTTTGAAGAACCGTGCTTCCGTGTTATCCGAAATCCGGTTCTATCTCTCAACTATCGTGATTCAGTTTTCTTCATACTCACATTTTGAAATTGATCACTTTAGTCGTCTCTTCCTTAGCTTGATTTAACCAACGTACACAATGTCATAAGTGTAGGGGAGACTTTTCCCACATACTTAAACATTGAGGACAATGTTTATCTTAAGTGTAGGGGGACTTCTATCGAAGGTGTAAGTGGACTTTTCCATGAAAATACCTTCATTTAACCAGAAAATCATCTTTTTCAACATTTTTCAAATTTTTAATTAACTTTGGCCATGTAGTCTTAATTTTTAAATTTTTATCGTTGCTTTCATATGTATAAATCCCGCAATAAAGTCAAAAATATTAATAAAATGGTGTAGCTAGTTTTGAAATCTTTGACATATTAGGCCCGTTGCGATTATTTTGACTCAACCCGAATAGACTTATCTAAGTTTATTCTAGCTAGTATCCTTAACCATGTAGACCTTAATTGGTTTATTAGGCTAAGCATCCACGAGTCTCATTACTTGAGATTTTAAATTGTGGAGAACGAGAAATGATAGAGTCAATTATAAGTCGGTATTCTTGCGCAAGCTCACTTGGTGTAATTATCTGCCTATTCTCCCATCACTTGCGAATAATTTACATGCAATAAGTGAGGTCGTACGATTTGAAAAGTTACTTAGCTTCTAGCCCAAGATCGTTTAAAAGTTGCTCGGTAATGATAAGAGTTCATAGCCAAGGCATAACTTATGAAGCGGGGCACGAAGATTGGCGAGTCCGAAAAGGCCCTAACAAGGCATGAGGATTCCATTTTATTGCTGAAGATCCAAAGTGATGTGAAAAGCATTATTCCCAAAATCAATATGAAGGATCGAGACTCACGACGAAAAGCAATTAACTCCCATAAAGATCATGGAGAAGTCTATCCGAAAAGACCCTAACAAGGTATGAGGATATATAGATCCAAGTCCGAAAAGGAGGCGGATCGTTGTATCTCAAAATCCCAATTAGAGATTGAAGAATAATCATGAAGTCGTGGTCAACAAAGTTGGAGTACCCCTCAAAAGTCTCCAAGTGAAGAAACTCTATTAACGATGAGAAGACCATTATCTCAAGAACGTCTCTCAAGATATGAAGTATGAAGTACATGCCAAATATCGGCCCGAGAAAGGTCTCAAATCGTGAACCGAGTTATGCCAAGATATGAACTTTTTGATATCCCGAGAAGCAGTTTTAAGAGATTTTGTTCTTTAGCTAACTATTGATCAAATCTTCCTACTTTGCTTTCAGCCTAAATAACTATCGAAATAAGTCCAAAAATGCATCTTCATGATCATTCTAAGACAAAAATAAAATATAAGAGATACACCTAGGAATAAGGGAGTTTAAGCATTTAATTAAGTCATGTGTGTAAGTGTTTGATTTGCTAACTTATAATAACAATGATCTCGTTTTTAAGCTTAGTTTGGGGAACGTGAAACTTGAGGGTGATAAATCTTCGCAGCACCAAAATTAAATAAACTATATATTATAAGATTTAAATAAATATAGCATGATTTAATTAAATTAAAGTGTATATAATACTTAGGTTAAAACATGTATTAATATTTATATTAATATAACCTAAGTCATGGAAATTAATTAATTATATGCCATGTTTTAATAATTAATTAAATACTTTAGTCTAAATTTCACAATAAAATACTTAGGTTAAAATCATGTATTATTAATAATTATAATATAACCTAAGTCATGTCTTAATAAAATTAATTATATAACATGTTAAATTAATTTAATTAATCTTGTAAATAATTAAACTTGTAAAAATTAATTAAGCTTGTAAAATTAAGTCGTGAACCGGACCCGTGTTTTTAATTTAGACATGTCGTGAACCGGACAGTGTTTACCCTTGAACCGGACTAATCAAACACTCCTTTAACAGTGGTGAACGGGCTTGGCCGGTTGCCATTGTTTGTGTAAAACTGTCACCGGCTTAAGCCGGTGATTCCCCTTGGTCTCTCGGCTAGCCGCTGCCCAAGCAAAGTTGCCACCGGTGGTTAGCCGGTGGTTCCCCCTGCTGCCGCGGCTCGTGTTTCCCCTGCTACACGAAAACAGCCACCGGTCTTTGACCGGTGGTTTTCTTGCTGCTGCCGAGACCGATCCAAAACCAAACGGTACCCCGACATGTGTCGGGGTCCCTTGTTTCTTGCGGCCGAGACACACCAAAACCCCACCGAGACCATGGGGTCTCGGCTGGTGGTGATTTGAAGACCACAGAGAGCTTTGGCTCTCGGTTCCTTGCGTCGACCGAACCAAACATCCCAAAAATATCCATGGTTTTAACCCCCATGATTTAATTAACATGTTTTTAATCTTGTTATTTAATTATCATGCTTTCATGTGTTCAATTAAATCAAAGAATTAAAAAGAAAAGGTTTAAGGATTACCAATGCGTGAAACAAAAATGAGAATGATAACACGAACGATTTCACTTGAATTAGATCACCAAAAATCAACAAACACCCACTCCTTGGTGTGTTATACCCGGCGCCCAAAGGGAAGGAGAAAAGAAGGCTAGGATTTTGTTCTTTTTAGAAAACTCTGTAATATGAAAACATGTTTTCCCTTTTTTTCTATTTAGTTAAAATAAAAGTGGGCTTGGCCCCTTTTCTTTGTCTTGCCACGAGTAGGTGGGGCCTACAAGGGGGACCCAATGTTTTTCGTGATCTAAAATGTTACGTGTTCTCGAGTTTGTTTTTAGTGACTTTATTCTTAATTGTTCGTGTTATAATATATACTTGTACATAATCGTAATACTAATTACGTAAATACATAATAATAGGTTCGTGATTATTTACGTTCATGTTTTCATGTTCGGATTATAATTATTGTTGATAATAATTATCGCGTATTTAATATGCTTAAATACTTATCGTGTAATAATACGTACGTAATACTTGTCATTAATATTCGTGAAACGTAAACATGTTATAAAAGGAAAGTTTTAATCATGTACGTACGATTATATATGTAATGTTCATGGTAAAAGCATGCGGGTTTTACAACTCTTCCCCCCTAAAAAGAATATTTTATCCCCGAATTATAGATAACGTAATCTGGAAAAGAGGAACATACCCGAATTCAAAATATGAAATAAGGGTAAGAAGCCCGGATAGACTTCTTTGTTTCTCAAGTGGCTTCCCGCTCGGTAAGGTCACTTCGATAGAAGACCGCCTACACTTAAGCTAAACATTGTCCTCAATGTTTAAGAGCATGGAAGTATATAACTTCCCCTACACTTATGACAATGAATAGACTTTGTGTAACCCAAGTTAAGGAAAGATAAACTATAGTGAATTCTTTTTTAAAGCACCATGTGTCTATGAAAAATCACAATAGTAACGAAGTGAACCGGATACAAGGGCCTCCTCCATAAGCTCCAAAGCACGTGATGAGTGAGCAACCCTACAAACAATATGAAGACAAAAGAAGGCCCCCCTACACTTCTCATCAACTCTTCATCCTTATTTCTAACCTACAACACTCTAAGTCTAAAACCTCTAAACCTAGTTATTCAAGATTGATTTAATGAGTCTCTAGCTCAACTCTTCCCACAATGAATTAATTCATGGGGAAAATGGGGATCTCTTAGACCATTTCCACGAAAATGTCCTCCCCAAAATAGTGCTTAACACGATGACCATTCACTTTAAAATTGGGACCATCGGGTAGTGACAACTCAATAGTTACATATGGAAATACTTGAGCAATAGTGAATGGACCGGACCATCTCGACTTAAGCTTTCCCGCAAAGAGTTTCAACCTTGAGTTAAAGAGGAGAACCGGCTCTCCAACTTTGAACTTACGGTTCTTGATCTTAGCATCATGCAATTGCTTAGTCTTCTCCTTATAAAGCAATGAGTTCTCATAAGAATTGGATCTCAATTCATCTATTTCATTAAGTTGGTCCTTTCTATGTGAGCCAGCTTGGTTTAAATCAAAGTTAGCCTACTTGAGAGCCCAAGAAGCCTTATGTTTTAACTCGAATGGGAGGTGGCATACTTTTCCATAGACAAGCCTATATGGAGTACAACCAATTGGTGTCTTAAAATCCGTCCTAAAAGCCCACAAAGCATCATCAAGATTATCCGACCAAGAAGCTCGATGCTCTCCCACTGTTCTTTCCAAAATTCTCTTTAAACCATGATTTGTGACCTCGGTTTGACCATTGGTTTGAGGGTGATACGCGGTAGAAAGTCTATGATTAACTCCATACTTCTTCATAACTCTCGTGAATTGATCATTACAAAAGTGAGTACCACGATCACTTATGATGGCCCGAGGTACACCAAATCTAGCAAACAATTGCTTCAAAAATTTCACTACAACTCGAGCATCATTAGTAGGTAAGGCTTTGGCCTCAACCCACTTTGACACATAATCCACCGCTACGAGTATGTACTTATTTCCCTTGGAAGATGGAAAAGGTCCCATAAAATCTATTCCCCACACATCAAAAATCTCACATTCTTGAATGAAGTTTTGTGGCATCTCATCACGTTGAGTAATTTTTCCTTGTCTTTGACATACATCACAATATTTCACCATCTCTTGGGCATCTTTGTATATGTAAGGCCAATAGTAACCCGAATCAAAGACTTTCTTGGCGGTATAGTTAGGCCCAAAACGTCCACCTGTATGTCCCTTATGACAAGCTTCTAAAATCTTAAATTCCTCGAGCCCATCTACACACCGTCTAATGATTTGGTCCGCACATTGCCTAAAGAGGTAAGGATCATCCCAAAAGTAATTCTTCAGTTCCTTAAGAAATTTCTTCTTTTGTTAGGAAGTGAGACCCTCTATTAGCACATCCCCCACAAGATAGTTTGCAATATCCACAAACCAAGGGGTGGTATCCTCTTGAGAAGAGATAGACATGAGATCCTCTAATGGAAAGGATTCATTGATTTCCTTATGAGGCAAATCTCCTTGAAAAGGATACTCAAGTCTACTCAAGTGATCTGCCGCTAAATTCTCGGCTCCTTTCTTATCATAAATCTCTATCTTAAGCTATTGGAGCAATAAAACCCATCTCAAAAGTCTAGGCTTGGCATCTTGCTTTGTCATGAGATACTTGAGAGTGGAATGATCCGTATACACTATGGTTTTGGATAGCACAAGATAAGGTCTAAATTTTTCAAAGGCATAGACTATAGCAAGCAACTCTTTCTCCGTGGTAGTATAATGAAGTTGTGCACCCGTCATGGTTTTACAAGCATAGTGTATAGGTCGAAAATTCTTATTCACTCTTTGTCCTAACACGGCCCCCACGGCATAATCACTAGCGTCACACATAAGCTCAAAAGCTAATTCCCAATTTGGAGAAACCAAAACGGGAGCCTTAGTCAATTTCTCCTTAAGAATCTCAAAAGAATCCAAACACTCTTGGTTGAAAATGAAAGGAGCCTCTTTTTTCCAAGAGGTGGGTCATCGGTCTTGCTATCTTAGAGAAATCTTGTATGAAACGTCTATAAAACCCCGCATGACCCAAAAAACTCTTAACTCCTTTCCCTGTGGTGGGAGGGGGAAGCTTATCAATCACATCTATCTTAGCATGATCCACTTCTAATCCTTTGTTGGATATCTTATGTCCTAAGAAAATCCCCTCTTTAACCATGAAATGGCACTTCTCCCAACTAAGAACAAGACGTGTTTCTTCACACCTCTTTAGCATACGTTCTAAATGGGAGAGACAAGAGGTGAATGAATCTCCAAAAACCGAGAAGTCATCCATGAAAACTTCCATAGTTTGCTCAATCATATCATGGAAAATTACCATCATACACCTTTGAAATGTCCCCGGTGCATTACACAAGCCAAAAGGCATTCTCTTGTAAGCAAATGTACCATAGGGACAAGTGAATGTGGTCTTTTCTTGATCCTTAGGGTCAATGGGTATTTGAAAATAACCCGAAAATCCATCTAGAAAGCAATAGTACTCATTTCCCGCTAAGCGTTCAAGCATTTGGTCCATAAAAGGCAATGGGAAATGATATTTCCTAGTAGCCTCATTGAGCTTCCTATAATGAATACAATCTCTCCAACCCGTAACAAGTCTAGTAGGAATAAGTTCGTTGTTCTCATTTAGCACTACGGTGATTCCACCCTTATTAGGAACACAATGTACCGGGCTAACCCATGGAGAGTCGGAAATGGGGTAAATCATGCCCGCAGCAAGGAGTTTGATAACTTCCTTCTTAATGACCTCATGGATTTTAGGGTTAACCCTTCTTTGGCTTTGAGTAGCGGGTTTGTAATCATCCTTCATAAGGATTTTGTGTGTACAAAAATGTGGATCAATTCCCCTTATGTCGGATATTTTACATGTTGTGGCTTGCTTATGTTTCTTAAAAGATTCTATGAGTTTCTCTTTCTCATCCTCTTTCAAATCTTTAGCAATGATCACGGGTAATTGGTATTCCCTTCTAAGAAAGCATACTCTAGGTGGGATGGAAGGTCCTTAAGTTCAAGTGGAGGTGGACTCTCTATGGAAGGTTTCACTATGGATGGATCATTATTGGTTACTTCTTGTAGAATGGGTGAAGGAATGGGGTCCTCATTGAGAAACTTTTGGATAGTAAGAATTTCTTATTCCTAATTGATGGGAGAATCATCATTACCAAGGAAGTTAGACTCAAATTCCTCCAACAGGAAATCACTCTCTCCAAAAGGTGTTAAGGGGGGAGCAATTGAGGCCACGGTCTCAACATGGGGCATATCTTCGCTATTACTCTTACAAGCGTCATGGAAATGCTCATCACACACCTCATCAAGTACATCAACTATGTTAATGGTTTCACAAGCTTTAGACATCTTAGTCACTTTCTCATCACACAATTTTCCTAACTTAAACACCACTTTCTCATCCTCAACTCTCATAATTAATTCTCCCTCCGCCACGTCTATTAGAGTACGACCCGTCCTCAAAAATGGTGTACCAACAATTAGAGGAACTCTCGGGTCCATGTCGTAATCAACCACTACAAAGTCAGCCGGAAAGGTAAACTTATCCACACCTACAAACACATCCTCCGCAATACCTACCGGGTAAGCTATGGTACGGTTGGCTAACTCAAGGGTCATCCTAGTTGGAGTGAGCTCGGGAAGAGAGAGTTTTTTCCAAACTGATAAAGGCATGAGATTTATGCTTGCCCCTAGATCCGCCAATGCCATGCAATTTTCCACCCCGGGAAAATTACAAGGGATCAAAAAGCGCCCCGGATCTCCAAGTTTTGTAGGTAAGGTTTTGAGCAACACGACGGAAAAATTTTCATTAAGGGATGTGTTGGGAAATCAACCAGTTTTTCCTTGTTGGAGAGTAGATCCTTGAACATCTTAGCAAATTTTGGCATGTAAGCAAGGGCTTCCGCAAAAGAGATGTTTATGTTGAGTTGCTTGAACATCGTTAAGAAATTTGAGACTTGTATATCATCCTTGTTTTTCAATTTGTCCTTTTTCAATCTTGAAGCGTTAGGAAGATTTGGTTTAGGTGTAGGTGGAGTAGGTGTTGTAGTGGAAGATTTTTCTTTGTTAGCTTCTTCATTGGAAGGTGTGGAAGGTAAAGGAGAAGTGGGTATAGGTTGAGAAGGTGTTGGTGGTGAAATAGTAGAGTTTGGAGGTGGTGAAGAAGATGTAGAAGGCTTATCACAAGTAGGAACCAAAGTAGGCTTAGCAATAGAAGGTGTAGGAGGTGAAGGATCATTTGTTGTTTTTACACTTCTTGTTTTAATAGCATTTACATTTGCCCTCGGGTTTGTTTGTGTGTTAGATGGTAAAGCCCATTGTTGTCTTTGATTGAAAGTCATCATAAACTTCTTGTGTGTTTCCTCATGCATTTCCTTCATTCTTTTCTCATTAGCTTGGAACCTCCTTTCTTTCACTTGATTCATTTTGTGTAGAAGCTCAATGGTGTTATAATCATGTGGCACATTCCTTTGAAAACCTTGGGGTTGGAAAGGTGGAGGTTGATTGTAAAACCCTTGGTTGTTGCCTTGAAAGGTATTTCCTTGATTGTGAAAGGTATTTGGTGGTCTATAGTTGTTCCCTTGGTATTGTGGCCTTGGCCCTTGGTTCCTTTGTAACAATTGAGGGGGATTGTGTTGATGTTGGGTGGGTGGTTGGGGTGGGAATCCCGGTGGGGCAAGATAATTTTGTGATTTATAAGAAAGGTTGTTTGGATTGATGTTGGGTTTGAAATTTTCTTGATGTTCTTCTTGGTAAGCATAACACTCCCCTTGATAACCTTGCACCTTATCACATTGTTGGTAGGAATAGGGACTGATAGGTGTGTAAACACCCATCCTTTTACCACTTATTTCTTGCTAAAACAAGACCAAACGCGTATTTAATATCATTTGTTTGGAATTATGCGTGGTTTTTGTGTTTATTATGTTTTCAGAGCCAACCGGATGAATATTGAAAAAAACATGGGATTGCACGGGTTTTATCAAGGAAAAAGACTCAAGACGAATTCTATTGTCCAAGAGATGCAAAATATTTGAAGTCAATGGGCCTATTTGAAGATTTATCGAAGAAAAGGACCAAAGATGGAAGATTTACATATGTCGAAGGAACTCAAGTCTATTAAATGAAGAAATTAAAAGACGAGTTGAATTTAATCGTCGACAAATCCCGAATCAGAATCGAAAACGTCAACTTTTCTGAAAAGACGAGAAGACAAGAAGAGAGGAAGAAAGCCCACTCCACCAACCAACCACTAGCCTATCTAAGGACAAACCCCTCACACATTTGGAACTAGTTTTCATTTTCCCAGTTTCTTCTTTTCTTTCGTAGGAAGCCAACACCACTTAGGTGTTGGTGATTTTTCATTTTGTTGAATCCTTCATCTTGAAGCTTTTAATCTTTTTCCTTTGATTGTTTAAACCTTAATCATCAATATAATCTTTTCATTCATCTTGTTCATCTTCATCTTTTTATTCAAAGTTCTAAAAGTTTTATTTTGGTGATTTGATCTTCAAAAGCTAGTAGGTTTTGTGTTTTTATGATTGGAATTTGATGCTTATGGTTAATAGATGATTATTGGTTAGTTTGGTTTAAACCATTTGGTTTATTTGGTTTGATTTAGTTAGAAATCGTGTCCCCCTGTTTTCTCGCTGTTTTTGTTCTTCATTCCCCAGTTATTCCGGATAGCCCATGTATTCTGAGTAGCCTAGTTATTCCGGATAGCTCATTTATTCCGAATAACAAAGTTATTCCGGATTGCTATTTATTCCGAGTAGCCCAGTTGTTCCGAATAGCCACTTTATTCCGCATAGAGTTTTTTCCATCCGGAATATCTATTATTCCGGATAGCCCATGTATTCCGAGTAGCATATTTATTCCGAGTAGCCCATGTATTCCGAGTAGCAAATTTATTCCGAGTAGCCCAGTTATTCCGGATAGCACCATTATTCCGCATAAGCATTTATTCCGGATAGCCTTTTATTCCGAATAGAGCATTTCTTCAGTTATTCCACATCAACAACATTATTCCGAATCAAGCAAGTTTTTAGTGAGGTTATTTTACTGCTTTATCATTTAATTGTTTAATTTTAATTCAAGTTTTATGTCATTAACTATTTTTGGTTTAAATCTTTATTTACTTCATTCATTTACCTTTTTAGTATAATAGAAAACCAAACCCCCTATAAGAAAAATCATTCCACTTTGAGCTGTGAATCAATTCGAGAAGATACCGAGATTAATTCTGAACCCATCCAAAAGGCTAGTATCAAATGGCGCCGCTGCCGGCTCTTCTCGTTAAGATTAACAGTTTTTTGTGAGAACCTGGATTATGGGATCCGTTCGCCGTGAACGTTACTTTTTCATAAAATTTTCAAAAACCCTAAAAAATATAAAATTTTCAAAAATCATAAAAATTAAAAAACATAAAAACCAAAAATATCTCTGCTTTGTTTTTGCTTTGTTAGTTCTTTTGCAGGTGCATGCGTACACGATCGACGTCTTATCAAGAGCCCGAGCCTCTCGAAGACTTAAACATGGCCGGTGTACAAAATAACAACAATAACCCACCTCAAAACAATAACAACAATAACAATCCACCTCTCAACAACAATAATAACAACAACAATGAGCCTCTACCGGACAATCGCCCGATGATTGAACTTCTGCAAGCACTTGTAGACGGCAACAATGATCCAATTGTCATACCCGCGATTGCAGCCAACAACTTTGAGCTCAAATCCGGTTTTATCCATATGGTCTCTGCTCAACCATTCTTGGGGCGTACCATTAATGATCCTCATGACCACATCAAAAGGTTATTGCAACTCACAAATACGGTCAAATTTAATGGTGTTCCACAAGAGGTAATCCGTTTACAACTTTTTCCTTTCTCCTTAGAGGGACAAGCCCGACATTGGCTTGCAAAGGAACCACCACAAAGTATTCTGACGTGGACGGATTTGGAGACCAAATTTATCAACTACTTTTTCCCACCCTCTCGTAGTACCGCTTTGCGGAATGAAATCATTAATTTTGAACAAAAGTACGATGAGTCTTTTAGTGAATCTTGGGACCGTTTTAAAGATCTTTTAAGAAAGTGCCCACAACATGGTTTTACCAAAGTGCACCAATTTAATACTTTTTATAATGGTTTAAGCATGAATGACCAAGATTCACTAAACAGTGCCTCAGGGGGTAATAATTTGGTTAAGACTTCTAATGCCGCTTGGGATATCATTGAGAATAAGTCTCGCGTGCAAACCAAGAGTGTGCGGACCAATGCCGCTAGTGCTAGTACTAGTTACCACGACAAGCGACTTGACAAAATTACTACGCTTCTTGAATCGCTTGCTACCCAAACCGCTAGCAACACCAACAGCATCAACGCTAAAAATGCTCAAGTCAATGCTGTCAGCCAACCATGTGAAATATGCGGTGGTCCTCACTCTTACACCACTTGTGCCACCACCCAAGACTACCCTTCTGCGAATGTGAATGCAGCATATGGTACCTATCCTCCGGCCGCTTATCAAGCTCGTCCTCAAGGAGACCGCAACTTGCTTAGCTACCGCTCTAACAACTTTCTTTCCCCACCCGGTTTTCCTCCTAACAACCCAAACCAACAACAAAACCTCAATCGCCCTCCTCAACAACAACAACAACAACCTCTTGCACCATATCAACCACCTCAAAGACAACCATATCCACCTCAAAGAAACAACCAAGTTTACCAACAACCTGCTTATCAACCACCCGCCTACCATGCTCCTCCTCCCAACCAACCCACCGCATTACACCAAGATGTTGAAACCTACATGAGGACCAATAATGTGATCGTGGAAAATCTCCAGCGGGAAGTGCTCAACTTGAAAGCAGACATGGTAAAACAAGGGAACGATCTACGAGTTGATATGAGAAACACTTTGGCAAGTCAAACGAATGACTTAAGGAACATGATGGCTAGTTTCTTCCAAGGTAATCAACCCTCTTCTTCGGGTACTCTTCCGAGTAACACCGTTGCGAATCCAAGAGGGGAGATGAAATAAATCACCACTCGCAGTGGCAAAGGTACCAAGGAACCCGAGCTTCCTATACCTCCACCGGTGATTATAACTAAGGAAAACGAGTCACCTGCTCCTATTCCTCAACCTTCTACTTCCCCAATTCCTCCACCTCTTACTTCTACCCCTCCTCCACCCAAGGATGTGAGTGATCCTATTCTCCCAAAGACTTCCTCTTCTTCCGATATACCTTATCCATCAAGGTTGAGGAAAGAGAAGCTCAAAAGCAAGGACGATATTCAGGTTTCGAACTTTCTAAAAATGTTTAAACAATTGAATTTTAACATCTCCTTCGCTGAGGCTCTCGCTCACATGCCCAAATATGCGAAAATGTTCAAAGATCTTCTTAGCGACAAGGAGAAGCTTCTTGATATTGCTAACACCCAACTTAATGAGAATTGCTCTGCAGTGCTCTTAAGGAAATTGCCAACCAAGCTTGGTGATCTGGGTCGTTTCTTAATCCCTTGCAACTTCCCGGGCGTAGAGAATTGCATGGCCCTAGCCGATCTAGGTGTCAATATTAACTTAATGCCTTTAAGTGTGTGGAAGCAATTATCTCTCCCTGAGCTAATCCCCACCAAAATAACTTTGGAATTAGCTAACCGTACGGTTTCTTATCCAGTAGGGATAGCCGAAGACGTCTTTGTAGGAGTCGACAAATTCACTTTTCCTGCCGATTTTGTTGTCGTTGACTACGACATAGACCCTCGTGTGCCATTGATCGTTGGTCGTCCATTCTTGAGGACTGGTCGCACTCTCATCGATGTTGAAGCAGGTGAGCTTATCATGAGAGTGGGTGACGATAAAATCGTCTTCAACATGGGAAAGCTTTCTAAACAGCCTTATTCATACGGGAGTGTTAATTGTATTGATGTTCTTGATGAGGCTTGTGAAGAACATTTCAAAGATGCTTGTAAAAGTATTCCTACCTCTCTTCCCAATGTTGAGACCGTTTCCTCTATTGACTCATCACTATCTCTATTTGGAGAAAGTGATTTCCTTTGGAAAGATTTGGAAGCCACCATGGGAGATGTGAACTTAGAACATGACGATTCTCCCACCGATTGGGATGAAGATCTTCGCCTCATTGAGAACCTTCTTAAAGAAGACAATATTTCTCCACCATCTCCCAAGGATATTGCTATCGATGCTCCGACTTTGAATACGCCTCCCATCGAAAATCCTCCGGATTTAGAACTTAAGGAGTTGCCGCCCCATCTCGAGTACGTGTTCCTTGAAGATAAGAAGAAGTCGCCCGTCATCATCACGAAGGACATGAAAGAAGACGAAAAATATCGCCTCATCGCCATGCTTAAAGATCATAAGAAGGCAATTGCTTGGAAAATTTCCGATATCCGCGGAATTGATCCGAACTTTTGTACTCACAAGATTCTCATGGAAGATGACTTTAAACCCGCAATCCAGAGCCAAAGAAGGGTTAATCCTCGCATTCACGACGTCATCAAACAAGAGGTTATCAAACTTCTTGATGTCGGCTTGATTTACCCTATCTCGGATTCGCCATGGGTAAGTCCCGTCGTTGTGTGTCCAAGAAGGGCGGAATAACCGTTGTTCCCAATGAACACAACGAGTTAATTCCCACTCGTCTCGTTACTGGGTGGAGAGTTTGTATCGACTATCGCAAGCTCAATGATGCCACGAGAAAAGACCACTTTCCTCTTCCTTTCATGGATCAAATGCTCGAGCGTCTAGCTGGTAATGACTATTACTGCTTCTTAGATGGTTTCTCCAGGTATTTTCAAATTCCCATCGATCTTAAAGACCAAGAAAAGACCACATTCACTTGTCCCTACGGAACATTTGCTTACAAACGTATGCCTTTTGGTTTATGCAATGCTCCTGGGACGTTCCAAAGATGTATGATGGCTATCTTCCATGACATGGTTGAAGAAACTATGGAAGTATTCATGGATGATTTCTCGGTTTATGGCGATTCTTTCTCTGCTTGCCTTGCCAATTTAGAACGTATGCTTCAGCGGTGTGAAGACACTCGCCTTGTTCTTAATTGGGAAAAATGCCTTTTCATGGTAAAAGAGGGCATCGTGCTAGGACACAAGATCTCCAAAGCCGGTCTTGAAGTGGACCGTGCTAAAGTCGATGTTATTTGTAAGTTGCCTCCACCTTCAACCGTGAAGGGTGTGGGAAGTTTCCTCGGTCATGCGGGCTTCTACCGTCGCTTTATCAAAGATTTTTCTAAAATCGCTCGCCCGATGACCCACCTCTTGGAAAAAGATACTCCTTTTATCTTTTCCAAAGAGTGTATTGAAGCCTTCAACTTGCTTAAGGATAAGCTAACTAAGGCACCCGTCTTGGTTACCCCTAATTGGGAGCTTCCCTTCGAGTTGATGTGCGATGCTAGCGACTTTGCTATTGGAGCGGTTTCGGGCCAAAGAGTGAAAAAACACTTCCAACCAATCCACTATGCTAGCAAGACAATGACAGGGGCTCAATTGCATTACACGACAACCGAAAAAGAGCTTTTAGATGTTGTCTATTCCTTTGAAAAGTTCCGCCCCTATCTTGTCCTTTCTACCACGATCGTTTATACCGATCATTCCGCGTTGAAGTACTTGTTGACTAAGCAAGATTCCAAACCAAGACTTCTTCGCTGGGTTTTGCTACTCCAAGAATTTAAAATCGAAATTCACGATAAGAAAGGAGCTGAAAAACTCGCCGCGGATCATCTCAGTAGACTTGAGGATCCTTATCAAGGGGATCATCCGAACAAAGAGATCAATGACTCTTTTCCCCTGGAGACCTTAATGTCTATCAACTCGACTTCTGATGAAACCCCGTGGTTTGCAGACATTGCAAACTACTTGGCGGGTGGAATTCTCGTTGACGGGTTAACATCCCAGCAAAAGAAGAAGTTCTTCAAAGACATTAAGACTTACTTTTGGGATGACCCGTATCTATTCAAACAATGTGCTGATTTGATTATTCGCCGATGTGTTGATGGACCGACAGCTTTAGAAATCCTTGACGCTTGTCACAAAGGACCCACCGGTGGTCACTTTGGTCCTAACTACACCGCCAAAAAAGTGTTTGACTCGGGATTTTATTGGCCCACCATTTACCGTGATGCTCACGAGATGGTTAAACGTTGTGATGCTTGCCAAAAACAAGGCAAGATCACACATAAAGATGAGATGCCTCAGAATTTCATTCAAGAATGTGAAATCTTTGATGTTTGGGGTATCGACTTTATGGGGCCATTCCCTTCATCTAAAGGAAACAAATACATCCTTGTAGTCGTTGACTATGTTTCCAAATGGGTTGAAGCCAAAGATTTACCCACTAATGACGCAAGGGTGGTTTGTAACTTTTTGAAATCGCTATTCGCTAGATACGGTGTGCCTCGCGCCATTATTAGTGATCGCGGGACTCATTTTCGCAATGACCAATTCGCAAAAGTCATGGCTAAGTATGGTGTAAATCATCGTCTTTCCACCGCCTACCACCCACAAACTAATGGCTAGGCTGACATCTCTAACCGAGGATTAAAGCGAATTCTTGAAAGAACCGTGGGAGAGCATCGTGCCTCATGGGCCGATAAACTTGATGATGCTTTGTGAGCTTTTCGTACCGCATACAAGACTCCGATTGGTTGTACACCATATCGTCTCGTGTACGGAAAGGCATGCCACCTCCCCATTGAGTTGGAGCACAAGGCTTACTGGGCCTTGAAGTGGGCTAATTTTGATATCAACAAAGCCGGTGACCTACACAAGATCCAACTCAATGAGCTCTATGAACTCCGTAATGAGGCTTATGAAAATTCTTTGATCTATGAGGAAAAGACTAAGCTCATTCACCACTCTAAGATTAAAAACCGAGAGTTCCAAGTTGGAGGACAAAGTTTTACTCTTTAACTCTCGGTTGAAATCTTTTCGGGCAAGCTGAAATCTCGTTGGTCCGGCCCATTCACCATTGCCCAAATTTTTCCATATGGTACTCTCGAGCTCGCTCAACCTAATGGACCTAATTTTAAGGTGAATGGCCAACGAGTGAAGTTGTACTTTGGTGAGGACATCTCTCATGAGATGATTCCATCCCTCACCACGTTCCCCATGAACTAATTTTGGGTCGTGTCAGGCTCGTGACTCGGTTATCAAAAACAAGCGCTCCTTGGGAGCCAGCCCGAGTATCTATCCTTTTCCGTTTTAACCTCCTAAGTGTAGGGGGACCACTATAGGTTCTTTGTGTTTGTGTGGTGATGTGATTACATGGATAAGTGCACTTTTGGAACCTTTGAAGAACCGTGCTCCCGTGTTATCCGAAATCCGGTTCTATCTCTCAACTATCGTGATTCAATTTTCTTCATACTCACATTTGAAAGTGATCACATTAGTCGTCTCTTCCTTAACTTGATTTAACCAACGTGCACAATGTCATAAGTGTAGGGGAGACTTTTCCCACATGCTTAAACATTGAGGACAATGTTTATATTAAGTGTAGGGGGGACTTCTATCGAAGTTTTAAGTGGACTTTTCCATGAAAATGCCTTCATTTAACCGGAAAATCATCTTTTTCAGCATTTTTCAAATTTTTAATTAACTTTGGCCATATAGTCGTGATTTTTAAATTTTTATCGTTGCTTTCTTATGTATATATCCCGCAATAAAGTCAAAAATATTCATAAAGTGGTGTAGCTAGTTTTGAAGTATTTGACATATTAGGCCCGTTGCGATTATTTTGACTCAATCCGAATAGACTTATCCAAGTTTATTCTAGCTAGTATCCTTAACCATGTAGACTTAATTGGTTTATTAGGCTAAGCATCCACGAGTCTCATTACTTGAGATTTTAAATTGTGGAGAACGAGAAATGATAGAGTCAATTATAAGTCGGTACTCTTGCATAAGCTCACTTGGTTTAATTATTTTCCTATTCTCCCATCACTTGCTAATAATTTATCTGCAATAAGTAAGGTCGTACGATTTGAAAAGTTACTTAGCTTCTAGCCCAAGATCGTTTAAAAGTTGCTCGGTAATGATAAGAGTTCATAGCCAAGGCATAACTTATGAAGCGGGGCGCGAAGATTGGCGAGTCCGAAAAGGCCCTAACAAGGCATGAGGATTCAATTATATTGCTAAAGATCCAAGGTGATGTGAAAAGCATTATTCCCAAAATCAATATGAACGATCAAGACTCACGACGAAAAGCAATCAACTCCCATAAAGATCATGGAGAAGTCTATCCGAAAGACCCTAACAAGGTATGAGGATAAATAGATCCAAGTCCGAAAAGGAGGCGGATCGTTGTATCTCAAAATCCCAATTAGAGATTGAAGAAATAATCATGAAGTCGTGGTCAACAAAGTTGGAGTACCCCTCAAAAGTCTCCAAGTGAAGAAACTCTATTAACGAAGAGAAGACCATTATCTCAAGAACATCTCTCGAAGATATGAAGTATAAAGTACATGCCAAATATCGGCCCAAGAAAGGTCTCAAATCGTGAACCGAGTTAAGCCAAGATATGAACTTTTTGATATCTCGAGAAGCGGTTTTAAGAGATTTTGTCCTTTAGCTAACTATTGATCAAATCGTCGGCATTTGGAATATGTCATATTAAAATTTACATTTTCCATTTTAATAAAATATTTTCTTAAAAAGAAAGTTTTATTAAAAAAATCTTTTGTCACTTTTGACAAAATGTAAGTTTAGAATTAATCACTTTTATGATCACTAATCATGATTAAGATATGTTAGTGCAATACTTAAATGTTTATTACCTTGATGATAGTGTTTGTAAAATAATTCGTCTTATGATTGTATTTGACGATAAATATCTTTTTAATTTGTCGTGATCAAAACTAAGAAAGATAAGTTAACACTAATAATGTTTTTAGGCATTGCTTTGCATTAACAATCTCTCCCTTTTTGATTACGGCAAATTATAAACTCATTTATGTAAAATCCAAAATATTTCGAATTATTAACGAGTTTATCACTATCACTTCTCCCCCTTTGTCGAAGCAAAAAGTATGCAAAAGTCTTTGAGGGATAAAAGAATCGGACTTTGCACGAAGCTCCCCCTTGGTGCTTACTCCCCCTTTCTTGGCTACTTTGCTTTCAGCCTTAATAAACTATCGAAATAAGTCCAAAAATGCATCTTCATGATCATTCTAAGACAAAAATAAAATGTAAGAGATACACCTAGGAATAAGGGAGTTTAAGCATATAATTAAGCCATGTATGTAAGTGTTTGATTTTCTAACTTATAATAACAATGATCTCGTTTTTAAGCTTAGTTTGGGAAACGTGAAACTTGAGGGTGATAAATCTTCGCAGCACCAAAGCCCTAATGTAAGTCCTTGATCTCTTTTCAAGTTATTTCCATATAGCTATTTTCAAGTGAAAATGGATTTCTATCCTTTTGTTTACTTTAAAGTTTTAATTTCTCTTAGTACTTTAATTTTTGTTTAGTAGTATTTTAATAAGGCCAATGTTGATTGATTATGAGAAGAGTGTAAAATTGCTTTATCACTAAGCATTGCATGAGGGCATGGCAATGGTTAAGTGTAGGGGATTTGATAGGTGTTTTAACACCCCCAAATTTAAACGCAGCGGAATACATCTTTGGGTGCTAAACAATGATACAACAACACATAATTTATAAAGAACGACTCTAAAAGAGACGTTTTAGATTTATCGTTCCTAAAACATTTGTCAGAGTAGCGTAGTCCCAAGTAGTCGTTACCAAAAGATAAGTTAAAACAACATATTAGTTTGTTTTAAAAATGGAACGATAAATAAATCAAAGAGTTTGAACAACATAGCAGTGCACAACTTCATTCTCGTGACCTCCAAGCTTCCACTTCTTGATTACCTGAAATACATGTGAGTAAAACAATCAGCAAAAATGCCGAGTGAATCTATCGGTTTATATAATCGTTTTTGAACACAAGCAAAGATTATAAGTTTGTGGCATGCTTATAAGCATCAAATGATAATTTGCATGAACAATGATAATTGTATATAGCATAAATTGCAATAAGCTCATGGAACCGAGCCGACACTCCCTTTAGAGGTCTGATAAGACAGGAGATTTATTAATTGTTGGTTACCTCTAGATTAATGGTACATTGCCGTATACCTGACTTCTCAATACAATTTGTTCAAACAGTGTGGAGGTCGGGCCTAAGCTTCTATGACAAGTCCACAAAAACTGAACCGGGGCAGCTTCCCCCATAGATCTATTAATTGTACTAGCGGTTAACCCATCATAGGTTAATTAACGGTCCATAATTGAGGTTTTAACAAAGGCAATCACTAAATGCAATTTAAAGGCAACCACGGGTCCATTCATAGAGGGACAAAGCATACCATAAAAATCTTGTGTTCTAAGTTTATAAAACATGTATTCCCCCTCGCGGGTTTAAAATCATTTAATAACTAGTATAAAGAGAGGCTATAGACTCACCTTAGCCGATAGTGGTAATGAGACGATTCCCGACGATAGATGATGCCTTTCAAACACGAGAACCGCAACCTATCAAATGAGGTGCGTTCATTAATAATAGACTCGAGAAATAACCCATACATAAGAATATAAAACTCGACTTATAAAATCACGACAAAATCGAGAGAAAACGATACAAGTGATACTATTACACTCTCCTATATATTCATTTTATTATTCTACGCCTTTAATAAAAAAACTGTCGGAACATACCGAATGTCCAAGCCGTTTTCCCATACTTAAACATATCAACTTTTTATGATACTAATCAGAGAACTCACTTACTATATGTAGAAAGTCATCCCAAGAGCCCATTAAAAGATTTTACTTCTAAAGTTCCCTGCCCGACTTATCTTTGAATCACAAAATCCGGACAGTTTAGCGACCTTGACTTACGAAACCATTTTGACCATTCTAAACAACTCCATTTGTAAAACCACCACTTGATTCTAAAAATAGACTCAAAATACTAAACTTGGAGCCTGAGAACAGCCCTTGAATCATTTTGAAACTCATTTTATAGTCCCCGAGATTCGATCCAAATATCGACAACAATTTTCGGATTGTGTCGACACTCGTCTCCCGGTACACGAAAATCAAACTAGTGTATCTTCCACCTCGTTTGGAGTTCGAAGGCCTACTTTATATCAAATCGAAGCTAACGAAATTCTCTACGACATAATCCCATAATAACAAACTATATTCAGACTTAAGATTTCCGAAAATGACCTCAAACCTACTGCCCAAAATTGACTATTAAAATCTCTTGCAAAATCATGTTTTTGATCAAAACCAACAACTTTTATCATCAACCTAAGCCCCTAATATCATCATAAACCATTCCTAACACTTGTATCATCATCAAAATCAAAAACGCAAAAATTAAAAATCAACTTTTTAACAAAAACATAGCATGAAAATCTTTTGATCATCATTACTAACACATGCATACAACAAATTTTGATTAAACATCACTAATTTTTCTTGAAAAAATTAATATGGTTGCACGTATGAAAATTTTATACCAAATTGTAGCCCTTGTGATTTCTAGGATGGGACTTGCCTTGATTTTGGAAGATTCAAACTAGAACTTGAGAAAATTTGATGAAATTGAAGGGTGGGGGTGTATGGCTAAGAAGAAAAAAAAGAAAGGAGGAAGATAAATTTTGTTTGTGAATTTTAAAATAAAAAAGAGATAGTTGAAAAATTATATATAGTGTGGGGTTAGGGTAGTTTTTGCCAATTTGTGATAGTTTTGGTCCAAAATGTAAATATTAGTTAGAAAGCGGGAAATGACTAAAAGTTAATTTTACAAATATTTACGGGACTCGGGTTTCGTAAAAATACTTAAAAGTTTAAACGCACACGAAAAATAATAATATAACGACTCGATACGTAATTGAAACGATATCATCGAAAGTATTAAATATCGAAACTATCGATAAAAAAATATAAAATTTTTTGGCATCCGTCGGTATCGCGATCACTAGTAGTCCTCGTTGCTCGTCAAAATATTAAAATATAATATTTAATATCGGTTTGAACTTAAACCATTAAACATAATAATATTTAACGTTATAAAATACTTCAAAATAATTGAAAATAGAATTAAATTATGACCTTATTTTTACGGGTTTTACATCCTCACCACCTTAAGGGAGCGACGTCCCGGCGCTCAACTCGCCTCATACACGAGTTGTTCACTACCCGGAAGGATGACGACATTCCTTAATAAGAAGTCCTTACGTTCCCACGTGAATCTCGATCCACGATCTCCACTGGTTCTTTTACAAAACGCAACTTGTCGTCAAGTGGTATCTCACCAAAAAGGAGTAAATAAATCCTTATCCACCAGTCACCCGTCAAGTTCGACACATGAAAATTTTATGAATCACACGAAGCTTATTCGACGACAAGAATAGGTGACAGGATTTTCGGGTAAGTCCAGTTAAAAAGAATGTTGCAATTTAAAGGATAGCCACTGGCCGGATAGCCATGGACGCACATCAAAAAGAATTAACAAGAAAAACATTTTCGTCATCGGAGGGTGCTCACACGCGGGTCCTCACTCAAAAGATAATACAAAGACACCATCTCACTTTCGCCAACGCCCATTAAAGTCTCAATAAACATCGTCGTTGAAAGTCAAAAAGATATTACATAATATATGTTCTACATGATCGGACGTCATCGGATGATGCCGTCTCAAGTTCTCACAACTTACGATCATTTGATTAGATCACATACCACATAAGTACATAAAAATAATAGGTCGAACAATAACATCAATTATAGATTTCCATCGTTAATCATCGAGAAAACCTTGAACGAACCCGTGATAATAACCACTTGATCACAAGAGTCTTTTCACTTGCGGTGTCGGCTTCAACATGATCCTCGAGGTTGTAACAAATTTATTAACTCCATTCATTAAGAGATTCGGTCCTCAATCATTCCACAAGTACACGCATAAATCCTGGTGACACTTATCGTTTCTTCTTATACACTGCTTCCCGAGATTCATTTTAAACTCAGAATAAAATAGTAATCTTCAATACGAGGAACAGAACGAGATAAAAATGACTTCAATAAACGCATAAACGGGCAAGATGTGGTAAAATGATTTAAGGTTGACGATCGTCGAGGGATCTCGAATCACGTAACCGTAAAACATAATAAATCACAATACTTAGAAAATGAGAGCGAAGAAAGAATTAAATATTAACATTAAAGTAACATTTGTCACAATTATCCATCTCGGTTTTGGTATTACCTTAAAACGCAATTGAGGTACTTTCTTGATAAAGATGATATATTAAAAATAGAAGTTAAATAGCTTCATAATTTATTTTGGTTGTCTTAAGAAACTTTGAAAGAATGACATGAATTTTATAAATTAAACTCATATTGTTGGTTACAATTAGAAGATATAATTTCCAAATTAAATCATTATAAGGAATATAAATTAAACCGATAATTTCATTACATTTAAAGTAAAGTATGATAAGTCAATTACTTCAAAAGATAAAAACATAATTTCAAATTAAACATTAGTTTTAGTTATACAAAATATGATGTATAAATTTGACCTTTTACATGTGATGGTTATTTCGATAACTGAGAATCATTGGAAAAATTTATTAAAGTTCCAAAAAAAATTTATAATACCT
Organism: Glebionis coronaria; assembly: GCA_025667525.1. NCBI lineage: Eukaryota > Viridiplantae > Streptophyta > Magnoliopsida > Asterales > Asteraceae > Glebionis > Glebionis coronaria. The sequence continues at coordinate 434,113,265 of CM046874.1, forward strand.
TGTAGGAATACATAAAAGGTGTTTATCATTCCAAAATAAATATGGGTTACATTCGGGTTTCGAAATGTGACAAGATAACAAACGAATACGAATGGAAATAATAGTCAACAATTAGTACGAAATCAATGGTACAAAAGGGGACGAAGCAAATGTCGTATGAATTCTTAAAGAGAATAATAAAATAAAGGCGTTGACGGTAAGACGATAAGAAATAATAGATTAAACAAGTTGTCAACTTTGTTAGTGCGGTTGATGGTTCACCAATATTAGCTCGTTAACTTAGCGGTGGTCGATACATGATCGGAAAGAAGATCCATACAAAAATTTTAATAAATAAAATTCCTAATAATCACTTGTAATTAAAACAAATCAAATGAACGATGTTAGTGTTTAAAGAGAGAAGTCAAAGCACGATTCACAAGAGTGGATTTCGAGACAAACGAGAGTGACGGACGTCATCCCGGATATACGGAAATCACTCTAATGATAATTCATTATTCACGTGCGGAGACATTCCAAAGATCTACCCAGTCGTATATAAAGAAGATTGGACAAGAAGGAAGGATAAAACATCGAGACTTTCAAGTCATTTATCAACAGTCAGTAATTAGACGAATAGTCAAAAGAAATCAGTTATAAGACAAAATGAAGTAACAAGTGGAAAAACAATCATCGAGTAAAAACGTATTCGTAAGCGCGTAATTCGTTCAAGAAAAGGTAAGAAAACATATGCGGATGCATAGAAATTGCGCTACTTGCATGAAATATAAAGGTTTTTAAAACAACTTTTCGTTTTATTTCATTTTATTTATCTTTATCATAAATATAAGTAAAAAGTTGATTATTATCAAGATTTTAAGTGGACTACTATTCAGCCTAGCATGGCTCCTTCTAAATTAGACATAGGTGATCAGGCCATGTATAATCTAGGAATAGCAATGCAGTGCTCAGTTTCGTCGAAAAGTATTACGTTTCTTATGTTTATATATAAACCATGCCATTTGAAAAATGGAATTTAAAAATAGTTTATGATTTAATAGGATACAAGTAATTTGTGAGATACTCAATAAGCAACTTTTAATGTTACAAAAAGTATTTTATAAGACCAAAATAAAAACAATTGGTAAAAATAATCGTAAAACAATATCAGATTTATTTATAAGGTGACATTATGACAACGTATAAAGTAGCCAACGGTTTGTAAAAAGTGGCAAATAGTAGCTCGTAAAACAATCAATGAAATGGTTACAAGTTGTTAAGGTTTCAAAAGGTTATAAGGTTTAGACGGAAACGCCACGAGACACGTGATAAGAATGTCGACGAAGAATGTGAAGACAAACTTCAAAACTCAACCCAAATCAGTGGAAAGTTAGAAGAAAATAAAAATAAAATAACATCGAATGACAAATGAGTCATATATATAAAAAGAATAAATCAATCCATATGTGTATTCTATGTAAGATACTCGACACAACATGCTTTTAAGAAAGTATATTATTCATTTTCAAATTACACTATTAATCCGGTAATTGTTAATAATGTAATGTTTTTATTTTTAAACATTTTCACATGCAACTAGTATTCGTTAGTTGTAAAATAATATTCGTTAAAATTTTACAATCTCAAATGAAAGCAAAACTGCTTAGAAACGTTTAAAACTCATGTTCTGAAAAAAACTTTTATCAGATTTAACTTTTAAATATGAGCCGATTAATTGACCCGATAAACGACATCTCCAAGACTCGGAGTCTAAAGCATTTTGATGCAAACGACGTTTCAGACGACTTTCTAGTTTTACCCGAGACCTGAAACCCAATAATAAATGACTAAAATACCCCCGCAAGTTCTGTGCAGGTTTGACTATTTTATTTTAAAAAAGCACAGGTTTTACTTTTAAGTTTTGACCTGTTTATACACCCCCTGCAGTTTCTCCATTAAATGGATTTTTCGACACTTCCTAACGGCTCAAAATATATATATATATATATATACACACATGTCTTGTGGATTTTACAACAACGAAAAAAAAATCTCATAACGAGCATCAAATAAAAATATAGCATAATGAATGACAGAAGATGCTTCAAGGTATCCAACACGAAATTTAGGAAGCAAAACGGGGAATGACGTTCATAATTTATGTTTCAAAATGCAATGTAGGCAAATCTCCTTGGTGCCACGATTGTCAAAAACACAAAACATAACAAGAAAAGAATGGAACATTAACGAGTTGCGTTCCGGGAGCAAGAAGGTTAATGAAAAACAAATGATACAACTTTATATAAGTATAATCGTATTCCAATTCTAGTGCCATAATCTAGACGATGATTTATAAAATAACGATGATGTTACCGAGATATAAGTGAACAGTAAACTTCGGAGTCGATACATATAAATGTCAACGAATTAAATCTTCGCATGTCGTATAAAACGATAATAAAAATCAACAAAATATTATGAAAAACCATGTTATTATTCAACACGATTATAAGAAGTGTTTCAAAATGTGTGATTCACACAATAGCGGTTAGTCTACTCCAAGGACACATTGCTACACAATGGTCTAGAGATTATGTTTCAAGACGTCCAAGCACAAACAGCCGGAAAACGATTTGGATATCTATATAAATATCACAAGGGTTAAACAATAAAAGTAACGCACGCAGATGAAGGTATGTAAGGTCATAATATAAAAATTTTGCAATAAAGGCAATTTAAATACTTCAAAAATAAATACAGAAAGATCTTGAAAATTCAATGTATTTATTTAAGTTAATCATTAATAAATGATAAACTTTTATCGAAAAGTTTAACGACATAAATATATATCGATAAAGGATTATAGTATTTATTTATAAATACTTAGCAATAAGGCATACATAATAATGTATACTAAAGTTGTAATCCCAGAAGTAGCTTGAACCTGAAGTCACGCGAAGTCATGTGCACCGACTCTTTGAAAAAATAAAAACTGACAGTTATAGTTTAGGTTTTTAAAATAAAGACCTAGTTCTCTATAACTCATGGCTCTGGTACCAATCTTTAAGACCCCCAAATTTACACGCAGCGGAATACATCTTTGGGTGCTAAACAATGATACAACAACACATAATTTATAAAGAACGACTCTAAAAGAGACGTTTTAGATTTATCGTTCCTAAAACATTTGTCAGAGTAGCGTAGTCCCAAGTAATCGTTACCAAAAGATAAGTTAAAACAACATATTAGTTTGTTTTAAAAATGGAACGATAAATAAATCAAAGACTTTGAACAACATAGCAGTGCACAACTTCATTCTCGTGACCTCCAAGCTTCCACTTCTTGATTACCTGAAATACAAGTGAGCAAAACAATCAACAAAAATGCCGAGTGAATCTATAGGTTTATATTATCATTTTTTAACACAAGCAAAGATTATAAGTTTGTGGCATGCTTATAAGCATCAAATAATAATTTACATCAACAATGATAATTGTATATAGCATAAATTGCAATAAGCTCATGGAACCGAGCCCTTAGACATTCCCTTTAGAGGTCTGATAAGACAGGAGATTTATTAATTGTCGGTTACCTCTAGATTAATGGTACATTGCCGTATACCTGACTTCTCAATACAATATGTTCAAACAGTGTGGAGCTTGGGCCTAAGCTTCTATGACAAGTCCACAAAAACTGAACCGGGGTGGCTTCCCCCATAGATCTATTAATTGTACTAGCGGTTAACCCATCATAGGTTACTTAACCGTCCATAATTTAGGTTTTAACAAAGGCAATCACTTAATGCAATTTAAAGGCAACCACGGGTCCATTCATAGAGGGACAAAGCATACCATAAAAATCTTGTGTTCTAAGTTTATAAAACATGTATTCCCCCTCGCGGGTTTAAAATCATTTAATAACTAGTATAAAGAGAGGCTATAGACTCACCTTAGCCGATAGTGGTAATGAGACGATTGCCGACGATAGATGATGCCTTTCAAACACGAGAACCGCAACCTATCAAATGAGGTGCGTTCATTAATAATAGACTCGAGAAATAACCCATACATAAGAATATAAAACTCGACTCATAAAATCATGACAAAATCGAGAAAAAACGATACAAGTGATACTATTACACTCTCCTATATATTCGTTTTATTATTCTACGCCTTTAATAAAAAAACTGCCGGAACATACCGAATGTCCAAGCCGTTTTCCCATACTTAAACATATCAACTTTTTATGATACTACTCAGAGAACTCACTTACTAAATGTAGAAAGTCCTCCCAAGAGCCCATTAAAAGATTTTACTTCTAAATTTCCCTGCCCGACTCATCTTTGAATCACAAAATCCGGACAGTTTAGCGACCTTGACTTACGAAACCATTTTGACCATTCTAAACAACTCCATTTGTAAAACCGCCACTTGATTCTAAAAATAGACTCAAAATACTAAACTTGGAGCCTGAGAACAGCCCTTGAATCATTTTGAAACTCATTTTATAGTCCCCGAGATTCGATCCAAATATCGACAACAATTTTCGGATTGTGTCGACACTCGTCTCCCGGTACACGAAAATCAAACTAGTGTATCTTCCACCTCGTTTGGAGTTGGAAGGCCTACTTTATATCAAATCGAAGCTAACGAAATTCTCTACGACATAATCCCATAATAACAAACTATATTCAGACTTACGATTTCCAGAAATGACCTCAAACCTACTGCCCAAAATTGACTATTAAAATCTCTTGCAAAATCATGTTTTTGATCAAAACCAACAACTTTTATCATCAACCTAAGCCCCTAATATCATCATAAACCATTCCTAACACTTGTATCATCATCAAAATCAAAAACCCAAAAATTAAAAATCAACTTTTTAACAAAAACATAGCATGAAAATCTTTTGATCATCATTACTAACACATGCATACAACAAATTTGGATTAAACATCACTAATTTTTCTTGAAAAAATTAATATGGTTGCATGTATGAAAATTTTATACCAAATTGTAGCCCTTGTGATTTCTAGGATGGGACTTGGCTTGATTTTGGAAGATTCAAACTAGAACTTGAGAAAATTTGATGAAATTGAAGGGTGGGGGTGTATGGCTAAGAAGAAAAAAAAAGAAAGGAGTAAGATAAATTTTGTTTGTGAATTTTAAAATGAAAAAGAGATAGTGGAAAAATTATATATAGTGTGGCGTTAGGGTAGTTTTTGCCAATTGGTGATAGTTTTGGTCCAAAATGTAAATATTAGTTAGAAAGCGGGAAATGACTAAAAGTTAATTTTACAAATATTTACGGGACTCGGGTTTCGTAAAAATACTTAAAAGTTTAAACGCACACGAAAAATAATAATATAACGACTCGATACGTATTTGAAACGATATCGTCGAAAGTATTAAATATCGAAACTATCGATAATAAAATATAAAATTTTTTTGGCATCCGTCGGTATCGCGATCACTAGTAGTCCTCGTTGCTCGTCAAAATATTAAAATATAATATTTAATATCGGTTTCAACTTAAACCGTTAAACATAATAATATTTAACATTATAAAATACTTCAAAATAATTGAAAATAGAATTAAATTATGACCTTATTTTTACGGGTTTTACAGGTGTGTAAACACCTATCCTTTTACCACTTATTTCTTGCTAAAACAAGACCAATACGCGTATTTAATATCATTTGTTTGGAATTCTGCGTGGTTTTTGTGTTTATTGTATTTTCGGAGCCAACCGGATGAATATTGAAGAAAACATGGGATTGCACGGGTTTTATCAAGGAAAAAGACTCAAGACGAAGTCTATTGTCCAAGAGATGCAAAAGATTTGAAGTCAATGGGCCTATTTGAAGATTTATCGAAGAAAAGGACCAAAGATGGAAGATTTACATATGTCGAAGGAACTCAAGTCTATTAAACGAAGAAATTAAAAGACGAGTTGAATTTAATCGTCGACAAATCCCGAATCAGAATCGAAAACATCAACTTTTCTGAAAAGGAGAAGACAAGAAGAGATGAAGAAAGCCCACTCCACCAACCAACCACTAGCCTATATAAGGACAAACCCCTCACACATTTGGAACTAGCTTTCATTTTCCCAGTTTCTTCTTTTCTTTCGTAGGAAGCCAACACCACTAAGGTTTTGGTGATTTTTCATATTGTTGAATCCTTCCTCTTGTAAGCTTTTAATCTTTTTCCTTTGATTGTTTAAACCTTAATCATCAATATAATCTTTTCATTCATCTTGTTCATCTTCATCTTTTTATTCAAAGTTCTAAAAGTTTTATTTTGGTGATTTGAACTTCAAAAGTTAGTGGGTTTTGTGTTTTTATGATTGGAATTTGATGCTTATGGTTAATAGATGATTATTGGTTAGTTTGGTTTAAACCATTTGGTTTATTTGGTTTGATTTAGTTAGAAATCGTGTCCCCCTGTTTTCTCGTTGTTTCTGTTCTTCATTCCCCAGTTATTTCGGATAGCCCATGTATTCCGAGTAGCCCTTTATTCCGAGTAGCCTAGTTATTCCGGATAGCTCATTTATTCCAAATAACAAAGTTATTCCGGATTACTATTTATTCCGAGTAGCCCAGTTGTTCCGAATAGCCACTTTATTCCGCATAGAGTTTTTTCCATCCGGAATATCTATTATTCCAGATAGCCCATGTATTCCGAGTAGCATATTTATTCCGAGTAGCCCATGTATTCCAAGTAGCAAATTTATTCCGAGTAGCCCAGTTATTCCGGATAGCACCATTATTCCGCATAAGCATTTCTTCCGGATAGCCTTTTATTCCGAATAGAGCATTTCTTCAGTTGTTCCACATCAACAACATTATTCCGAATCAAGCAAGTTTTCAGTGAGGTTATTTTACTGCTTTATCGTTTAATGGTTTAATTTTAATTCAAGTTTTATGTCATTAACTGTTTTTGGTTTAAATCTTTATTTACTTCATTCATTTACCTTTTTAGTAGAATAGAAAACCAAACCACCTATTTGTCACCAAGAACAATCATTCCACTTTGAGCTGTGAATCAATTCGAGAAGATACCGAGATTAATTCTGAACCCATGCAAAAGGCTAGTGATAGGTGTGAAAACACCCATCCTTTTTACCACTTAATTACAATAATAACCGAGCCAAAACGTGTATTTTATGTCATTTATTTCAGAATTATGCGTGGTGTGTGTTTTTGTTGTGATTTAGGACGAAAAGGCGAAAAGTGGAGAAAACACGGGATTTTACGGGCTTTTATCGAAGAAAAAGACGAAAGATGAAGTCGAAAGATCAAGAGTGGAAAAATAACGGAAGTCCAAGACCAATTCTGAAGATTTATCGAAGAAAAAGTCAAAAGACGGAAGTTTACTTAAAAGCCGAAGAACTCAAGTCTAATTTATTGAAGATTTTAAGACGAGTTTGAAGAAATCCCAAGACAAAGTCCAAGTATTAAGAAGATTAACAAAATATTAAGAAGATGAAGGACCTAAGCATGCAAATAAGAGAAAGAAGGAGAAGCTTCCACCTTAAGCTTTCCCCTCCTATAAGTAGTTTAGGATCTCATTTTGTAAAAGTGTTGGTGGCTTGACAAGCCTCTCTTCCACCATTTTCATTTTCATGTTCTTTAATTTTATGCACCTTAATTTCATGTTACGCACCTTTAATTTCCTTTTAATTCCAAGTAAGTTTCCATTTAATTGTTGTTAATCTTTACTTATTGATAATCTCCTTCTACCTTTCTTGTTTGATTTGTTCTTCATTTTCTTTGTTCATGTTCTTGATTTTTTATGGTTTTGATCAAGTGGGTTTTGATTAATTTTGTTATGTTTGTTAATTTTGTTGATTTGTTTTGATTGATTATTGTTAGTTGATGCTTTGTGGTTGTTTTGGTTTAATCTTTTGGTTTGTTTGGATTAGATTTGATCGAATTCGTTTATTGTTCTTCATACCCTGTTTCTTGTTTAAGTTACTGTATCTTGCCAGATTTTCCGTATGAACTGCCTTCTTAGCCTTCTATTCGGAATATTTCATTATTCCGAATAGAGTCTTCTATTCGGAACATTTCATTATTCCGAATAGATTATCCTATTCGGAATATTTGTTTATTCCGAATAGAGTCTCCTATTCGGAATATTTGTTTATTCCGAATAGAGTCTCCTATTCGGAATATTTGATTATTCCGAATTGAGTCTCCTATTCGGAATGTTTGAGTTATTCCGAGTAGCTTCTATTATTCCGCATAGTGTTGTCTTAAAATTTATTCCGCATAAAGGTTCCTTTTAAACATTCCGCATAGGACATTTTCTCCTTTATTTCGCATGGTCTTAAATATTCAGCATAGCTTATTTATTCCGCATAGCACTCTTTTCTCTTTTTATTCCGAGTAGCATTTTCTCATTTTATTCCGCATAGTCATCCTTATTCGGAATACTTATTTTATTCCGAATAGAGTTTTCAGTTTTAGTTTTTAAACTTTACTTTTTCCCGCCTTTTCTTTATTTACACCTTTACTTGCTTTCCTTTCAATTTAAGTTTTAATTCGATTCATTTACTTTAATTGCTTTTAAATTTCTCGTCATTTATTTCCCGTTAAGGTTTAATCTTTCATTATTGTTTTCTTACTTTATTTTTAATTGTTCCAAGTCTTTATTTTTAAATTAGTTTTAGACAACGACCATTCCCTTTTTATTTCACCAAGAACAACTAATCTCACACAATTAACCCGAGATCAATTCGAAGAGACACCGAGAAAACGAACTTTCAACGAGTAAAAAATAAGTTAGTCATTAAAATGGCGTCGCTGCCGGCTCTTTTCGTGAGGATCGAAAGTTTTTTGTGAGAGAAGCGTTGGCTTTTGGGATCCGTTCACTTGTGAACGTTATTTTTCGTTTCAAAAATTTTCAAAAATCCAAAAACATTTGAAAAAAAAAAAAAAAAAATAAATAAATAAGAAAAGAAGCATTTCTTTTTCAAAGTTTTGCACCAAAAATATTCTTCTTGCTTATCTATCTTTCTTTATGGATTTTTAGGTCCATTGCGTCGGGTGTGGGAGACAATTATACGGGAACGACTCTTGTCAATGGTGTACATGTGAGCGGTGCGGCAACGATATCGACAACACACAATTCGGATTTTGTCCTTTGTGCAACTCGACTAATTCGTCCTTTTTGAACCCACCTCCTGTTCCCACGTGCAGCTATTGTGGAAGCGATTCTCATTGGCATATTTCGTGCCCGGTTCCATACCCGTATGATCACGGGCAAGAACCGGGGTACAATTATGACTATGATAATAGCTATCCACAAAACGCACCCAGTCTTTCTCCTCAACCGTTCTGCAACAACTGTGGGGGTCCTCATGATACCTATTATTGTCAACCAACGAATTATTATTAGCAAAATCCGTGTCCTCAGTTTTCTTCACCAATGGATTATTATGAACCAAACCCGGTTTCTAATTCTTCTCAACCGATGAACTACTATGAGCCACAACCATGCTATAATTCAGGTTTTCAACACTTTGAGCCCCCACATCACACCCTCAATCATCAATCCTCTCAGCAAACTAGTCTTGATCAACAACTCACTTCTTTGAATGGCATTCTAGAAAGTCTAGCTCAACTCCGAGCTGACTTGCATCAGGAAAGGCAACCGTTGCTTGATGTGGACGAAACCTTGAAAACCACCGACACCTTTTTGAGTCAATTTAGTCGTTTTCCCTTCTTTTCTACACCAAAATGTTTAATTAAAGCGTGGGATAGATTTGGTGAAATTGAACATACTCGGGGCGATGAACAACAAAAGTTGCTGCATGAGCTTCTTAAAGATGTGGAGGTTATCAAGGAAGAGTTAGACGACTACGTCACTCCTAACTGGACTCGTCCCATCTATTATGATGATGATGACGACGATTATGTCTACACTTTCAACCAATCTTCTGAAGTTGCTGCTCCTACTGTCGATGTTCCTACTGCATCTAAGGATCTAGATTCGTTGAATGAGCTTAGTGATGTTGGTCTCGACAAAGTATTGGATGATGAGGTTTGTGACTTACCTGCTATGGAGCCTGAGGACGACATTGCTCTTACGGAAGAGTTCGATCCTAGTGATGACGATTCTTCTCTCTGCTATGAGAATTTCACTTTTGAAATTTCTCAATCTCCACCGGGAGATGCGGGTGATGACGATTTATTCTCTTCGGCCTACGAGAAGTTCACCGATGAACTTGATCTTGTGGATGAGGTGGAAGACGTGCTTCTTCGCGATAGATTACGGAAAGTTCATCTTCTTATTGCTCAAATCGAAGAGTTGACTTCTCCTTCTCTTTCCAAGTCTTTACCTCCATCTATTCCTCCCGTTGAAGATAATGACCCATTGCTGGAAGAAATCGATATCCACTCCATCCCTCCAGGTATTGATAATTCTGACACGGAGGAAGACATTATTTTTGATAATTTGCTGCAAGAAGATATTGTCCCAAGTCCCCCTCCCGAGCACCTTTCATCCACTCCGTTAGAAACCATCACGGAGGATGAGTGCTTTGACCCGGGAGGTGACATTGATTATGCTATGATTGATAACAATACGGCTTTGCCGCTTGCTCAGCATCTATTGTCTCCGGGGGAGGACAATGTGCTTACTTTACCCACCCCACCTCCCGTGGATCTTGAATTCACATACTATATGTATGTTGAAAGGACCTTTCTCCCATTCAAGACTTATCCCCCCGCCTCTCCTTTGTTGATGTCAACCGGGAACGAGGACAAGGTCTTTGATCCCGGTATCACATTCGAGGCTTCCCCATGGACCCTTTAATTTGGGGACGAGTCAGGCTCGTGACTCGGTCAACAAAAACAAGCGCTTTTTGGGAGGCAACCCAATTATCTATCTATTTTCACCATAAATGTAGGGGGAGCCCCGTGGTGTTTCTTGCTTTCTTTCCTATCATTGCAGGGATTCGAGCTTCAAAGACACACTCTTGATGACTTTTGACGAACCGTGATTCCGTGTTCTACTTCTTCCCGGTTCTATCCTAAACTCTTTTCAATTCACTATTTTATATTTCTCAATTTGAAAATAGGAATCTCTTTAGTTGTCTCTCCCTTAGCTAGATTTAAACAAAGTGCACAATGTCCTAAGTGTAGGGGAGTTTACTCCCACATGCTTAAACATTAAGGACAATGTTTATGTTAAGTGTAGGGGGGGGGACTTCTATCGAAGTTAAGTGGCCTTTTCCTTGTATTTGTCCTCATAAGGCTTAATCTGCCGTAAAGCATACGCGGTCACTTTCCCATGTTTCATGAGAACACAGCCAAGTCCCTTCCCTGAAGCATCACTGTAGATTTGAAATCCACCTGTACCAGATGGGAGAGTAAGAATCGATGCAGATACTAACTTCTGCTTTAGGTCTTCAAATCTCTTCTCTCTTTCTTCAATCCAGACGAATTTCTCCCCTTTTCGCATCAGTTTGGTCAATGGTAGTGCAAAACGGGAAAAGTTCTCCATGAACCTACGGTAGTAACCAGCTAAGCCTAAGAAACTACGAATTTCAGTCGCTGATGTCGGTCTTGGCCACTTGGTAATAGCCTCAACCTTTGCTGATCCATAGTGATTCCTTCTGTTGATACAATGTGACCTAAGAACGCCACCTTGTCTAACCAGAACTCACACTTGGAGAATTTAGCATACGGCTGCTTCTTGCGAATAATTTGTAATATTGTACGAAGATGATCTTCTTGTTCCTCCTTGGACTTAGAGAATATTATAATGTCGTCAATAAAGACAATGACGAACTTGTCCAGAAATTCATGAACACTGTTGGAGCATTGGTAAGGCCAAATGGCATGAATACAAATTCGTAGTGGCCATAGCGTGTACGGAAAGCAGTTGATGAGATGGCATTTATACATGATCTCATCGTTCTTTTCGGGCTTTAAATGCATTAAAATGTCATAAAATACCATATATATGCTTGTGTTTGTTTACTTGTGTGTTTTAGGTACGGATATCGTGAAAAAGACAAAATATCACAAGATACAAGGAAAAACGGACACGAGAAACGAAGCCGTACAAAGAACCGGGCCCTAATCATGGAATTTTCATCAAATACCCTTGAAGACTTGAAGACAAAACAAGATTGATCATCATTTATTGAAGAAATGACACTTAAAACCCTTGTATATTAATAATTACAAGTTTGGTCCCTTAAGTTTGTCAAAATTGCAAAAAGGTCCTTCAACTTTGAAGAAATGGCAAAAGTAGTCCCTCAACAATTCAAAATTGTCAATTATGGTCCCTCATAAAGTGGAAGACTCATTGAAGACCTTGGAAGATCAACAATGTTCAAAAACAGCCCTTGAAATATTCAAAAATGCCAAAAATTACCCTTGATAACCTTTTTATTAAGTTTGTGCCAAAAATGACAAAACTTGGAAGTTGACACAAGCTTAATAGGGCGCTGACAAGTTTTTAAAGTAAAAAGACAAAAGAAAGGAAAAGAAAGGGCCAATGTTGTGCATTTTCAAACATTTAAACCAAATATTGCGCCAAACAAGCACTGTACCCCCAAAATCGGATTAAACATCTTACTGTTTATCTTTTTACCAACCCAGAACTTACCCTCACTTAACTTGGGTAAAAACTCAATTAAAAGTTCCCACGTTTAATTCACACGTACCAAATCCCTTCCCACTCCTAAAAACCTGCATCCCACGTTTGTGGTCCAAACCCCCAATTCCCCAATCCACCAATCACATCATTCCTTAGCCTCCAAGGCTTGATACGTGTCCCATATCAACGTCCAAGATCATTAGCTTCCTCCCAACGCAAAATCCAATGGCCAAGATCAAGAAAGGACAAAATGCACTCAAAACCGTTCAAGGGTATTTTAGAGATTTCTAGTGATTAGGGTTTATGTTTTTATGCTTCTAGGATGTTCTATAGGCTCTATAAAAGGAGGCATCAACCTGTGATGACCCCTTTGTTCCAGTTTTAAGCATAAAATCCTTGTAATCCCTTTTTTATGAAATTAAAGTTTGGTGTTTGTTTAAATCATTGTAATTCCTTTTAATGTTTATAAAAAGTTGAGTGTTGGGTTTATGCTTGATTCTGAGTTCCACTCTCTTGTTATTTGGTGAAGTATTTTTGTGATTCAAAGTTATTTCAAAAGTTTTTGAGATTTTGGTGAAAATCTGTTATAAGTGTTTTGATGTTAAGAGGTTTGAAGTAAGTAGTAATTAGGTGTTTAGAAAACGTTTTAGAAAGGTAAGAAAAGATTTGGAAGTGTTTTAAAAAGAAAATAAAGTAAACAGAATATACTATTGGCTTGTATTGTTCTTGTTTTCTTTTTGATTTGTCATAACAGGTTGTGAAGGTTGTTGATATTGTGTTCAGCACCAGCCCGGGCTGGTTTGGAAGTGGATTATACATCCACCAAGGTTTTGGATGTAAAACCTTGAGGTAATACTCTTTACCTTTGAAAAATTTCAGAAAACATAAGTTTCATGTGCTTTATTTGATTTCATGCTGATGAGTGTTTAATCTGCTTGATTTTGTGTTCTATTTTGAGTTGATGCATGATTAGACCATTGGTAAACAGTTTTGTTAAGTTTGTGAGTGATTTTGTTTGATAAAAACGTTTTTATAAATTTAAAAGGGTGTTTGGTATTAAGTTTTAGCAGGGGTTAGATTTTGATGTATGCTTTTAAAAGGTGTTAGAAGTTTGGAATAGGATTGAGTTAGGTTTTTAGTTAGTCTTAAGTTGATTTGAAACAAGTTTTGAGTAGACTTGTGTGCTTAAATAGTAAAACAAGTAAGTCATAATCTGCTTATGCCTATTTGCTTGATTTTTGATGAACTTTGTGCTTGATCTTTTGATTTCTGTTAGGATATAGGGTGAGTGAGTTATTGGATTTTCTTAAGTGGTATTTGGAAAGTGTGTACACCAAACTTGGTTGCCAGAAGTTGACTAGGTTGCATAATATAGGCCATATAAGCCCACTGATCTGCATAAACACCTCAGAAACTTGCTTTAGGCTTTGGTGTGCATTATTTGTGATTTTTGGCTTGCTGAGTGCTTGTTTCTTGCTTGCTTTGTGACTTCTTGTGCTCCAAAGAGCACAAGAGTGCCTACTGTCCATAATAAGCTCCAAATAAGCTAATCTCCAAGCCCCTCTTGGAGTTTTCAACTTGGGAAGTTAAACATAAGCTCAAAGCAAAAATCTGCTTAAGTTCAAGTAAATTTGGCCACGTTTTGATTAATCATTTGTGCTTAATTTTGATTAAAAAGTGAATGTGATTGTGTTTTATAGCTTGTTACAAGTCACTGGTTGGATTGAAAAAGAAAAAAATAAAAAAAAAATATATAACAAAAAAGTCCACTAGCCTGGCTTCGAACCCGTGACCTCTCGTTGGAGGGCTCAAGGTTCTTACCAGTGTGCTAGCATTCATCTTGAGTATAAACTTGAAAGGTTTATTACTTAAGGATATTTTGGTTTCTAGCTTATTTAATAAGCCGTAGCCGTTTTTCCCATTTTCTAGCTTATTTTCTTAGCTTATTTTTCTTAGCTTATTTTTCTTAGGAAGTTAATAGGATTGTTGATTTTTCAAAATTGGTTTCATAATTTTCCATTCATTAGATTAATTTCTAGGATTTATTTAATAGACGTTTTTCATTAAATCAATAAAAAATACCAAAAATAGTTTTAATTTTTAGAAAAAATAGTTTTTAGGTTTTAAAATATATTTTTGAGGTTTACATCTTATTTTGGTTTCAAAAACATTTATTTTTAATTTTATAATATTTTAAGGTTTTTTATAAACTTTAAAGATTTTTATAAAATTATTAAAAAAGGTTTAGAAGCTTAGATTTGTGTTTTTCTCTTAATTATATTATTTAGGATTTTTAGAAATTTTTTATTTTTAATTTTATAAACTTTTTATTTTTAGCATTATTTTAATATTATTTTATTATTTAATTTTCAAAATTTTCTTTTTCTTTATTTTTCATTTTTCTTAAGTTCTTTATCATTAATTAGGATCATTTCCATTTTTAGAATAATTTTTAAGCTTTTAGATTTATTTTTATAATTATTTTAAGTTTAATTAGGTTTTAATTATTTTAAATCATTTTTAGAGTTTTAAAAATAGTTTTAATAGGTTTTAATTTTTAGAAAATTACTTTTTAGTCTTATGATAATATAAGTTAAGTGATTATTCAATAAAATCATATTTTAGACTTTTGAATTAGTTAAATTTAATTTTAGGGCTTTAATTAGCATTTAAAATTAATTATTTAATTAATAAAAGGTTTTAAAATATCTTTGTTGGATTTTTATCTTTGTTTATATTATTTTAGACTTGTTTTTAGCCTTTTTGATATTTTGTTTTTGGTTTTAATAATTTTTAATTTTTGTGGTTTTTCTACGGCTTTACGTTTTCATCGTAGTTTAATTTTAACGTATCCGTCATTCCATCTCATCAATATTAATCTCAAAGAAATACAAGTTAATTCACAACACCATACCTCCTTGGGAAACGAATCTTTCTCTCTTTTAAGTGATTGGGTCATTAGTGTTGATTTTTCCTAAAATCATCACTCGATACTTACCGCTCATATACGTTCTTTTGTTTTCCTAAACAAGAGTCGTATTTTACTACAACCATTTTTGGCGCCGCTGCCGGGGAAGTGTGTCGTGTCTTAATTTGGAAACTTTTGTTTTTGATATTATCCATAAATAGTATTTGTGTTAAGTGGAACTCCCTTAACACGTATTATCGGTTTTCTTGGTTTTTCTTTGTGAATATTATTAATATATTGTATTAAGTATCACAATAAAAATACAATATCTCCAAAAGTGTGAAAACACAACCTTGATTCGGGATTTCATCACTCGATCATTGTATTCGAATCTCAAACAAAAAGAAAAGGCAAAAATAGATAAATACTTTCGTGAAGCTCGATTTTGAAAAATACAAACTATAAGGTGGGTATAAGGCGGGTATTATAAAATATACCCTAAGGAAAAAGGCTCTTAAGTGCTTCGCGCCGCCTCGTTTCCCCGCTTGCTTGTGAGTATTTTGACATTGAAGGCTAATCGAGGGTTTTGCCGCCCAAAGTATTAATACGTATACTATATTTGCTTGGTTTTCTTTGTGATTAAACCCTCGTGAACAATTTGGTTTTCACCAAAGTTCTAAAGTCATTCGAAGGCGTTCACTCCACGTGATCGTTTTCATTCCTTTGAGGCTTCTTTAATCAAGAGTTTGATTCGAGGAGAGATTTTGTAGATTGTTGTCTACGAAGATACACAAAAATCCAAAAAAAATTAAATATCATCAAAAACACAAAAAAATTGAAAATCCACAAAACAACCAAAAAGAATCTTCTTTGCTCACCTCCCATTCTTCGTGAAGTTTATGATCACTCGTAATCAAGCTAAACGAGCTCGTAAACGTCTTCAAAAGCAAGCAAATCAAGGATCGTTGATTGTTGAAGAACCTCCAATTGTTGAACCTATTATAGAACAAGAAGTCGTAATGGCTAATCGTACTATGATGGAGTTGCTACAAGCACCCACCGAGGGTTTTGGAGAGGCCATTGTTATTCCCGCCATCCTAGCGGAGAATTTCGAGATTAAGACGGGTTTAATGTCGATGCTACAAGCAAACAAATTTCGAGGTCACGAGAAAGACAACCCGCATTACCATATTAGGAATTTCAACCGTCTCACCGCCACTAGAAAATTCAAAGATGTTCCGCATGACGCCATTAAGATGATGTTGTTTCCATATTCGTTGGATGGTCCCGCAAAAATTTGGCTCGAGAAAGAACCGCCAAATTCGATTTTGACATGGGCCGATCTCGTTTCTAAGTTTGTGAACAAGTTTTTTCCACCATCGAAAACAACACACTTAAAAAATGAGATTTCACGATTTGTGCAACGTAACAATGAAAGTTTTTCTATGGCATGGGAACGATTTAAGGAGATGTTGCATGAATGTCCTCATCATGATTTTTCGGAATTACATCAAATCGATACTTTTTATAATGGGCTTAATGATCATGAACGAGATTATTTGAATGCCGCCGCGGGTGGTAATTTTTTGTGCAAGACGACAAATGAAGCTTTACAAATCATTGAAAATCGATCTAAGGTTTATAGCCCTCGTAACACACCGAGTGTTGCCAATATGGGTTCGTCATCGTCATCACAATCGTCTCGTAGCATTAACGCCTTACATGATGAAGCTAATGAGGAAAATCGGTTTTTTGATAGATTTGCTAATCTAATGTCCCATTGGAAGGCTCAAGAAGCTTCCAATTCCGCTTCGGTTAAAGCGGTTGCTAAGAGTTGTTTATCGTGTGGAGGAGCTCATGATTTATCCGAGTGCATTACCGCGGATGGTAACACTTCGAGTGCTTATGTAGCAACGGGAACTTACAACCAAAACGGCCAAGGTTCCCGCCAAAATCAAGCTCCACCAAATCAAAATGCTAACAATTATCGAAACAACAACCAAGGTAATTACCAAGGCAACACACGCAATTACAACAAAGGGAATTATCAAAGTGGGAATGGACAAATCTCTAATCAAAACCAAAACCGTGATTTTCAAAACACCACACAAGGTTTTCAAAATGCTCACACGAAAAATTTGCAAGGAGAATTTTTAGATTATGCAAAAGCAAATGATGCTAAATTTGATAATATGCAACGTGAGATGATTAGCTTAAGATCCGAGTTGAAAAACGAGCTTAAAAATGAACTTGCTAATGAACTTAAAACTCATGCAAATAAAATGGAAGGAAATGTCCAACGTCTTCAACAAAACCAACAAAAGATGGAATTAGGACAACATGAGATTAAGCAAGAGTTATTGAAAGCGGATGCTAGGCAATCAAAATTTGAGGACCGAATGGCTAAAATGTTTGAAGCAATCATGTGTAAACCCTCTTCTTCGGGTGGTCTTCCTAGTGATACCATTGCAAACCCGAAGGGAGAAATGAAGGTTATTACTACACGAAGTGGTAAAACTTTCAAAGAACCAATCTCTCGACCAAGTACTTCTACGGAGAAGGAAATCGAGAAAGAACCCGAGGTGGTGGTCGAAAAGGAGCATATTACAATCCCACGAAGTACCGCTCAAACCACACCTACGGTTGGACCAATACCAATTATGGAACCCGAGATTCCAAGGCCGTTGCCTAATGACCAACCCACACCACCTTTACCTTACCCTTCAAGACGAAACAAAGAGAAAGCACAAGAAAGGAACAATTATCAATTTGAGCTATTTATGAAAATGTTTCGTGATTTGCATTTTAACATAAGTTTTGCCGATGCTTTAATCATGATGCCTCGATTCGCCGCAAACTTCAAAAGTATGCTAAACAACAAAGAGAAGTTACAACAATCGTCTAGTTGTTCATCGGTTTTTCTAAGCCGCATACCACAAAAAGTCGGTGATCCCGGTAAATTTTTGATTCCGTGTGCTATACAAGATATGGAGGAATGCTACGCCTTGGCCGATCTTGGTGCTAGTATTAATTTAATGCCTCTCGAGATTTTCAAATCGCTTTCGCTTCCGGCTCTTACTCCTTCGAACATGTCCATCGAGATGGCCGATCATTCTACGATCATGGCATGTGGAGTAGCCGAGGACGTTTTCGTTAAAGTCGGAAAGTTTTACTATCCCGTTGACTTTATCGTTGTAGACATTCCCATCGATCGAAAAGTTCCTCTCATTTTAGGACGTTCATTTTTGGATACATCAAGAGCACTTATCGATGTTCATGCTCGTAAAATCACCCTTCGTTTCAATGAAGAAGAACTTGTCATTAATGCAACACAAAACTCCAATCTTTCTCATGTCTATTCTATTGCAACTTTAAACCATGGTGACTCGACCAATGTCGTTTGCAAAGAATTTTCACCAAGAGTTTTAGGGAATGTCCCCAAAAACAATTTACCATTTCCTCCGCCGGTGGAGGTTATGAGTGCTAAGCCTACAAAGAAGAAACCATCAATACTTGAATCGAAAAATCCTTCACCTTCATTCTTGAAAAGTGTTGATAAGTTGCCGGTTTCTACGGAAGATCTTTCGGATGATGAATATGTTGGCCCCGATGGGGAGGTTTTCTTCGTCGATAAACGTTTTGAGAACTTGCCACCACCAAAACCAAAACGGTTTCAAAATGTGAGAATTTTTAGTGTAACTAACATCGTCTTAGAAACACCAAATATTTTCGACATAATCAAAAAGGGTTTTCATAAGGAGAGTTTAAAAGATAACAAAGGAAAAGATCTTAAATGTGATTTAATTGATTTTTCTACAAATCTAACTCCGTCATCACCGCGTGTTTTGAGTACTACAAACTCGTCTACTCCTTTTGACGATGTTTTGTGTGGTTCTAGTATGGGGGAAGCCCCTTATATTCCCTCATCCTTGTCCACCGAGGACGAGATATTCGATCCCGGAATTTCATGTAAAGGGAAATCTCGGTCTTCCACCGATGCAATAAATGGAAACTATATCTATTTGCTTGGTGCGAGTCTACCTCGAGTAGCTCAAACGTTTGTCTTACCAATTGTCTCACCCTTCTACTTCTCATCTATTTTCTTCAAACTCTTTGAGTTTATGGCACATGTTGGAGTGGTGTTAGTTTGTTTTCCCAATGGAAACGAGAACGCCATCTTCGACCCCGGTATTTTGCATCATCTAAGGACTTAGTCCTTTTTACCGGTTGCTTTTTGGGCCTTGTTTATCATGTAAGCCCCACCAAAAATTGACCACACCATGATATCCCTAAATGTTCACATTTTGAGGGGATCGAGTCGAGCTCATGACTCGGTAATCAAAAACAAGGTGCCTCGTGGGGGAGATCCCATGCTTATCTTTATGCTTTTTATTCACTAATAAGGGGACTTGTACCCTTCCAACTCGTTGTCTCGTGGTTGTTTGTGATTGTGTTATCTAGATCATCATCATCATCTACGATTGAAGACTCTCGTGTTCGTTTACGTGAGCCTCCATCGTTCGTTTGAAGAAGTTTTTCACGAATCCATGACATATCCTTTATTGTTCTAACAATTATCTTTTAGCATAATTAATAAACGGCTTTAGATATATTGTTGATCACCCTTTCCATGCTAGATCCTAAGCATTCGATTCTTCGTCTCTAGTATGGGGGTGCTCCACCTTTAGACTCGAAACATTGAGGACAATGTTTACTTTTAGTATGGGGGGGGTGAATAGGTACTTGC
Organism: Glebionis coronaria; assembly: GCA_025667525.1. NCBI lineage: Eukaryota > Viridiplantae > Streptophyta > Magnoliopsida > Asterales > Asteraceae > Glebionis > Glebionis coronaria. The sequence goes on from CM046874.1 coordinate 434,133,520, forward strand.
TTTGCTACGCCCTCACGTTTTCCAATTTTCAATGTTTTGTTTTGCTAATAAGGCTAAAAATGGCCAAATTTTAAAATTTTTCTTAGTTTTCATAAGTGTTTTTTAAGACACGAATGTATATTTTCCGATGGATAGAATAAGAGTTAATTTTTGACTTGATGGGCATTTGGAGCCATTTACATTCCTTAACCCGCTCAATTCAAGTTTTGCTAGACTTTTATATAGGGAGCTTTAAAACGCGAAAGTCTTAATTCATTCGGGTTAAGAACAAGAACTTTTCGCAAGTTCCTATAATTGATTCTAGAAAGTCACTTATCAAGGGAACTTTAAAACGCATTCTCTAAACTTGAAAAAGTCCAAGAAAGTGCAAGATCCTATAGGTGGCTTGAAAACCCAAAACTTTGATTTGATATAGTCTTAATAAAAGCTAATCCAAATTTGGCTTAATTTTGACTTGCACGGCTAAGTATTCACGAGTCTCTTTAATTAGAGGTCTTTAAATAGTGAAGAACGAGAAATGATAGAGTTAGACAAGTGATCATGCTAAACGTAGAACATGAAAATGTTCTTTCAAAAACTCATATGTTTTTAATTGTGGCTTTTTCTTCCCATAAGATCAATGCATTAGGAATAAAACATAATTGCAATAAGTAAGGTCGTACGATTTGAAAGGTTACTTAGCCTCTAGCGCAAGATCGTTTAAAAGTTGCTCGGGGTTGAATAGAGTTCATAGCCAAGGCATAACTTATTGAAACGGGACGCGAAGATTGGCAATCATCCAAAAAGGCCCTAACAAGGCATGAGGAGCTCTATTTTTGCTAAAGATCCAAAGATGATGTGAAGTATCATTGTTCCAAAATCAATATGAAGGATCGAGACACACGACGAGAAGCAATTACTCCCCTAAAGAATGGAGAAAGTCTATCCAAAAAGACCCTAACAAGGTATGAGGATAAATATATCCAAGTCCGAAAAGGAGGCGGATCGTTGTATATCAAAATCCAAAGTAAAGATTGAAGAAAAATGATGAAGTCGTGGTCCTATATGAAGAATCTCTCAAAAACGTCAAGTGAAGAAATTCCAAGTATATGAAGAGAAGACCATTATTTCAAGAACGTCTTCCCAAGATTTGAAGTATGAAGTACATGCCAAATATCGGTCCGAGAAAGGTCTCAAATCGTGAAACGAGTTATGCCAAGATATGAACTTAAGGAGATACACGAGAAGCCGTTTTAAAAGATTTTGTCCTTCGGCTAACTATTGATCAAATCGTGCTACTTTGTTTTCGGACTAATAACTACTCAAATAAGTCAATATGAATCACTTGTGATCCATGACAAATAGATAAAAATGCTAGTAACCCATTTCCTTTTATAATAACTAGGATTGCGGGGAGAAAAAGTATTACACAATTTGGACGTATGAGTAGTGTTAGCATTGTGACTTGTACCAACAATGATCTTGTTTTTGCACTTAGCATGGAATGTATGACAATCAAGGATGACGAAGTTTACTCTAAGGGACATTAACTTGTTTCTATTCTTTGACCCTAAAAGTCACATTTTGGTGATGAAAATCATACATTATGTCTTTACACATCATCGTAGTATGTTGCAAGTCTTTTACTCTTCAATAAAGGTTAATAAAATTGAACTTTGAGGATGCTTAGATACTTTATTCTAGCATTGCGTGAGGGCACGGCAATGGCTTAGTATGGGGGAGTGATGAGATGGCATTTATACATGATCTCATCGTTCTTTTCGGGCTTTAAATGCATTAAAATGTCATAAAATACCATATATATGCTTGTGTTTGTTTACTTGTGTGTTTTAGGTACGGATATCGTGAAAAAGACAAAATATCACAAGATACAAGGAAAAACGGACACGAGAAACGAAGCCGTACAAAGAACCGGGCCCTAATCATGGAATTTTCATCAAATACCCTTGAAGACTTGAAGACAAAACAAGATTGATCATCATTTATTGAAGAAATGACACTTAAAACCCTTGTATATTAATAATTACAAGTTTGGTCCCTTAAGTTTGTCAAAATTGCAAAAAGGTCCTTCAACTTTGAAGAAATGGCAAAAGTAGTCCCTCAACAATTCAAAATTGTCAATTATGGTCCCTCATAAAGTGGAAGACTCATTGAAGACCTTGGAAGATCAACAATGTTCAAAAACAGCCCTTGAAATATTCAAAAATGCCAAAAATTACCCTTGATAACCTTTTTATTAAGTTTGTGCCAAAAATGACAAAACTTGGAAGTTGACACAAGCTTAATAGGGCGCTGACAAGTTTTTAAAGTAAAAAGACAAAAGAAAGGAAAAGAAAGGGCCAATGTTGTGCATTTTCAAACATTTAAACCAAATATTGCGCCAAACAAGCACTGTACCCCCAAAATCGGATTAAACATCTTACTGTTTATCTTTTTACCAACCCAGAACTTACCCTCACTTAACTTGGGTAAAAACTCAATTAAAAGTTCCCACGTTTAATTCACACGTACCAAATCCCTTCCCACTCCTAAAAACCTGCATCCCACGTTTGTGGTCCAAACCCCCAATTCCCCAATCCACCAATCACATCATTCCTTAGCCTCCAAGGCTTGATACGTGTCCCATATCAACGTCCAAGATCATTAGCTTCCTCCCAACGCAAAATCCAATGGCCAAGATCAAGAAAGGACAAAATGCACTCAAAACCGTTCAAGGGTATTTTAGAGATTTCTAGTGATTAGGGTTTATGTTTTTATGCTTCTAGGATGTTCTATAGGCTCTATAAAAGGAGGCATCAACCTGTGAGGACCCCTTTGTTCCAGTTTTAAGCATAAAATCCTTGTAATCCCTTTTTTATGAAATTAAAGTTTGGTGTTTGTTTAAATCATTGTAATTCCTTTTAATGTTTATAAAAAGTTGAGTGTTGGGTTTATGCTTGATTCTGAGTTCCACTCTCTTGTTATTTGGTGAAGTATTTTTGTGATTCAAAGTTATTTCAAAAGTTTTTGAGATTTTGGTGAAAATCTGTTATAAGTGTTTTGATGTTAAGAGGTTTGAAGTAAGTAGTAATTAGGTGTTTAGAAAACGTTTTAGAAAGGTAAGAAAAGATTTGGAAGTGTTTTAAAAAGAAAATAAAGTAAACAGAATATACTATTGGCTTGTATTGTTCTTGTTTTCTTTTTGATTTGTCATAACAGGTTGTGAAGGTTGTTGATATTGTGTTCAGCACCAGCCCGGGCTGGTTTGGAAGTGGATTATACATCCACCAAGGTTTTGGATGTAAAACCTTGAGGTAATACTCTTTACCTTTGAAAAATTTTAGAAAACATAAGTTTCATGTGCTTTATTTGATTTCATGCTGATGAGTGTTTAATCTGCTTGATTTTGTGTTCTATTTTGAGTTGATGCATGATTAGACCATTGGTAAACAGTTTTGTTAAGTTTGTGAGTGATTTTGTTTGATAAAAACGTTTTTATAAATTTAAAAGGGTGTTTGGTATTAAGTTTTAGCAGGGGTTAGATTTTGATGTATGCTTTTAAAAGGTGTTAGAAGTTTGGAATAGGATTGAGTTAGGTTTTTAGTTAGTCTTAAGTTGATTTGAAACAAGTTTTGAGTAGACTTGTGTGCTTAAATAGTAAAACAAGTAAGTCATAATCTGCTTATGCCTATTTGCTTGATTTTTGATGAACTTTGTGCTTGATCTTTTGATTTCTGTTAGGATATAGGGTGAGTGAGTTATTGGATTTTCTTAAGTGGTATTTGGAAAGTGTGTACACCAAACTTGGTTGCCAGAAGTTGACTAGGTTGCATAATATAGGCCATATAAGCCCACTGATCTGCATAAACACCTCAGAAACTTGCTTTAGGCTTTGGTGTGCATTATTTGTGATTTTTGGCTTGCTGAGTGCTTGTTTCTTGCTTGCTTTGTGACTTCTTGTGCTCCAAAGAGCACAAGAGTGCCTACTGTCCATAATAAGCTCCAAATAAGCCAATCTCCAAGCCCCTCTTGGAGTTTTCAACTTGGGAAGTTAAACATAAGCTCAAAGCAAAAATCTGCTTAAGTTCAAGTAAATTTGGCCACGTTTTGATTAATCATTTGTGCTTAATTTTGATTAAAAAGTGAATGTGATTGTGTTTTATAGCTTGTTACAAGTCACTGGTTGGATTGAAAAAGAAAAAAATAAAAAAAAAATATATAACAAAAAAGTCCACTAGCCTGGCTTCGAACCCGTGACCTCTCGTTGGAGGGCTCAAGGTTCTTACCAGTGTGCTAGCATTCATCTTGAGTATAAACTTGAAAGGTTTATTACTTAAGGATATTTTGGTTTCTAGCTTATTTAATAAGCCGTAGCCGTTTTTCCCATTTTCTAGCTTATTTTCTTAGCTTATTTTTCTTAGCTTATTTTTCTTAGGAAGTTAATAGGATTGTTGATTTTTCAAAATTGGTTTCATAATTTTCCATTCATTAGATTAATTTCTAGGATTTATTTAATAGACGTTTTTCATTAAATCAATAAAAAATACCAAAAATAGTTTTAATTTTTAGAAAAAATAGTTTTTAGGTTTTAAAATATATTTTTGAGGTTTACATCTTATTTTGGTTTCAAAAACATTTATTTTTAATTTTATAATATTTTAAGGTTTTTTATAAACTTTAAAGATTTTTATAAAATTATTAAAAAAGGTTTAGAAGCTTAGATTTGTGTTTTTCTCTTAATTATATTATTTAGGATTTTTAGAAATTTTTTATTTTTAATTTTATAAACTTTTTATTTTTAGCATTATTTTAATATTATTTTATTATTTAATTTTCAAAATTTTCTTTTTCTTTATTTTTCATTTTTCTTAAGTTCTTTATCATTAATTAGGATCATTTCCATTTTTAGAATAATTTTTAAGCTTTTAGATTTATTTTTATAATTATTTTAAGTTTAATTAGGTTTTAATTATTTTAAATCATTTTTAGAGTTTTAAAAATAGTTTTAATAGGTTTTAATTTTTAGAAAATTACTTTTTAGTCTTATGATAATATAAGTTAAGTGATTATTCAATAAAATCATATTTTAGACTTTTGAATTAGTTAAATTTAATTTTAGGGCTTTAATTAGCATTTAAAATTAATTATTTAATTAATAAAAGGTTTTAAAATATCTTTGTTGGATTTTTATCTTTGTTTATATTATTTTAGACTTGTTTTTAGCCTTTTTGATATTTTGTTTTTGGTTTTAATAATTTTTAATTTTTGTGGTTTTTCTACGGCTTTACGTTTTCATCGTAGTTTAATTTTAACGTATCCGTCATTCCATCTCATCAATATTAATCTCAAAGAAATACAAGTTAATTCACAACACCATACCTCCTTGGGAAACGAATCTTTCTCTCTTTTAAGTGATTGGGTCATTAGTGTTGATTTTTCCTAAAATCATCACTCGATACTTACCGCTCATATACGTTCTTTTGTTTTCCTAAACAAGAGTCGTATTTTACTACAATCAGCAGTCTTGGCGATGTCTTGCTCTTTAACCCGTAGCTGATGATAGCCCGACCTCTGATCAATCTTGGAGAAATGTTTGGCCCCTTAGAGTTGGTTAAACAGATCGTCAATGCGTGGTAGAGGATACCTATTCCTGATGGTGATCTTGTTGAGCTCGCGATAATCTATGCAAAGACGCATACTGTTGTCCTTCTTCTTCACGAATAAGACCGGTGCGCCCCATGGAGATGCGCTCTGTCGAATGAAGCCTCGTTCCATAAGTTCTTACAATTGATCCTTCAGCTCCTTCAACTCTATGGGAGTCATGCGATAAGGAGCCTTGGAAATCGGCTCAGCTCCTGGGATGAGCTCGATATTAAACTCTACTTCACGTGTAGGTGGTATACCCGGAAGTTCTTCTGGAAATACATCTGTAAATTCTGACACTATCGGCTTATTTTGGATTGATGGAGATTCAGCATCCATGTCATGAACAATAGCTAGATAGCCCTCGCAACCATGTGAAACTAATGCACGTGCTTGTAGGGTTGATATGATTTGTACAGACCTTCCAGGCACGAACCCGTTGTGAATGTACTCTAGTGTATTAACATCGCTGAAGATGACTCGATAGGAATGGCAGTCTATGGTAGCATGATATTTGGATAACCAGTCCCTGTCTAATATCATGTCAAAGGCATTCATGTCCAGCGGAAGTGCGCCAACAGGACGAATCTTGTCGTCAAACTCTAGGGGAAGGCTCTTGTACACATGGGTTATGCGTACAAAGTCTCTTAAAGGCGTGGAAATGTTCAGTACATTCTCTAGTGGCATAGGGGATATCCTAACATATTTAGCATAAGTAGTAGCAATGACCGAATGAGTAGCACCCGTATCAAATAGAACACATGCAGCTTGACCATACATATACAAGATTCCAGTGATGGTACCTGTAGACATGTTGGCCTGATCGTGAGAAGTCGTGTAAACGCGTCCACTAGTAGGAGGCGGCTTAGTATCAGCATGTCCAGATGTGCCCTCCATCTCGCCCTTGCGGCAGTCCTTCATGCGATGACCAGTAAGGCCACACTTGTAGCATGCGTCGTTGTCGCGATGACATGGTTCGGGTGCCTATGGTTGCAGGTAGTGCAAAGAGGATGAGTATACCCTCCAGCAGGTGCCCTTGATGGATAGGAGCCTGTTAAGAACAGTATACATGAGACATGGTTTATAGGTACAAAGGACAATGCGTAAAATTCATAAGATGTAATACCAGGATAGCTGGACGGTTAGGCTGTGAACCTCTTTGGTTCTGGTCCCTCCCGTTACCATGATTCCTGGTAGAAGATTGCTAATATGTCATAATTATGAGCTATTGCATGTAATCATAAGAAAATGAATAAGTGTAAGGACCTGCTGCTGTTGGATTTTCCAGCATTGTTACGGTAATTATCATTACCGCCACGCCTATCCGTAGTAGAACGGTCGTGAGTCTGACCGTTTCCCTTGGGCTGAGTAGGTTGTTGTTGAGTAGCCGGCTAACACTGGTCCCCAGTCTTCTGCCTGGAAGATGCAAATAAACGAGATATAAATATTGACATATACTAAAAGAATATGGTTTGGTCACCGCTGAATAACGAATGTTTACGTCTTCTCAGGTCTCTCTGCTTCCCTGAGCTCTTCTCTTTCTTGCAGCATCTCCAGCTTACGTGCTGCATCGGCAACTTGTGCCACCGTGTTGAAGGTAGTGCCCTCCAAATTATTGGCAATCATTGTACAAAGAGCCCAACGAAAATGGTGTGCTTGCTCTTCAGCAGTGCCCGCTGTTGTTCTCAGAACACCAGCGAACCGTAGGAAACGCTTCATGAAGTCGTTGTTGTTTTCCTCAGCTCGCTGTCTAATAGCGTAGTATTCCCTAATCAGCCTATCTTTCCCCTCCGTGGGGAAGATATGCGGTGGAGGAGGATAATTGTCGTTTTGGTGAAGGATGTCCTGCAAATCTGCATTGGCAGCTGCAACCATCTCTCGAACATTGTGTGTGTTTACCATCTGACAGTATCACATAAAATAAATGATTAAACTAATCAAAACATTAAATATATACATGAAAAAAATTTATACCAATAAATCATGAGAAAATTTTTATGCAGGAAGACTAGTACATGAATGCATGATGCAGTTTTATGAAAACTTTATATGCGTGAGAGTGAATGCCTATGGTCAGTTCACTCAACGCAAAAAACATGGTGAGGGGACGCCAATGGGTCGGTCCCAAAGTTAAAAGTTTCGATAAAACACATGCGACTGAATAGGGCCAGTCCTGTACAAACCATTACTTAGTCATAAACCTACGACAATGACATATATATGAATGCATGAAAACAATAAATGCATGAAAACCGACTTTCAGTTATACGAAGACCATAGTGACTACCCACTAATCACAAGTCGTGTTTTGAGAGCCTACAGGTCGAAGCCTTGGCTCTGATACCATAATTGTAACACCCCATTTTGATAAATGGAATGTCACGCGTGATTATGGCGTGTCATCAAAGCATACAAGGATAAATGTCTTAATCATTACATGACCATAAAGGAAATACCGGAAACAAACATCGGTACCCCAAAGTAAAAGCTCATCACACACAAACAGAAGTACTGTAAAGGAAAATGACTAAACAATGTCCATGGAAATGAGTAGCAAAAGGTATGTAGAAATGCATAAAGTAGTGAAGGCTAGAAAGCTTCCAATCCATATGCACGTACGCTTATAGTCTACGAGCGTCCCTGATGTAGAATATTGATAACCAATGAATCTATGAAGTGGGTTGATGTTTTCTAGTGAGAAAAACTAGAGAGAGAAAGTGAGAGAAAATGTGTCTTTATTAATATGAAAACATGAACAACAACCAACCCCTTTCCATGGTGTAAAGGGGTATTTATACTCCAAGCTTACAATGGTCTTGGGTTGGTCCATGACAAGCCCATGGACTGGTTCTTACTTAACTTAATAAGTAACTAATAACTATTTGTTAACTACGAGCTATTACAACATAAATCATATTGTGGAGTGACCGGTACTTCTAATATACGTTAAAACGTATTTCTAACAATCTCCCCCTAAGGGAGGTCACTCCACGTTACAAAGTTCTAAACCTAGCATACTATACTAAGTCTTCGTTCTTTAGCTCGTAGTCTTTTCTTCTTTTCTTTCTTTTGTTGTGAATATGTTGGTTTGATCTTTTAGGCTTTGGCTTGAGAGCATTGTTCTTTGGCCTTTCACGTACGATCTTTGCCTTTCTTGTGAATTTTGCCTCCTCGTGACTTCATGTTCCACACACTTATGTCTTTTTGTTGAATTCTCGAAAGTTTCAGAGTTTGTTACAGCGGAGGACTTCATCTTGTACTTTCTTGAATTTTTTGCTTAACTTCGATGCAGAAAGACATAAGCATGTGGGAACGACTTCTACAGGTACACCGCAACACCACCGTCTTCACTGGTACACAGCAACGCCACCGTCTTCAACAGGTACACAGCAACGCCACCGTCTTTAACAGGTACACAGCAACGACACGAATAAAATGGCTTTGAACATTTTATTCTAATTCGGTAGCATTTTACCTCCGGTCGGTGAAGACCGTTGGACGATATTAAATATCGTACCCGTGACGGATAGTTTCAATTAAGTAACTTCCTGACAGGATTTCGCGGGTAAACCCGTTCTCTTTATTCGACCGTCCAAAGCTGACTGCGAACATAAAGAGTGAATCACTTGGATAAATTATCCTTGTGATTTGAAGCCGTCAATTCATGAAACCTGAAACAAGTGAATTTCAATTAAGATTTTCACCATCGTTGCTTTCCAGTTGTCACGAGCTCAATTCATAAAGAATCTTGCACGTCACCTACCAAGTGCTGTTTGATGTTAACACTAGAAGGATTTCCACTCGTCACTGTGATCAATAAAGAGTCACTCTGAGTGTTCTGGCAAGATCATATGATAATGCGAAGAGGCCTGGAACGAGTTTAAGTTCAATTAAGAGTTAAACCACTGTTTCTTTCCAGTTTTTCACAAGATTGGTTCTAAAAGAACCGCACGTGTAACCTACCATGAGCTTGTTTGATGTTGGCTCAAGCAGGATTTCCATCTTCATTGTAATACTTGCGTATTACTCGGATATTCTAGCAATATTACAGGAATACTGCGTAGGACTCATAAAAATCTCTTACTTTTCACAGTGTGTGAGAAAGCAAGGAATAAGTGGAAAGTGTCCTAATGAGACTTTTGATGATCTCTTGGCTCTAGACTCGATTGTGCGTTTTGATTTAGTGAGCGATGGCTGGAGAGGAGTGCCACCTTTTCAATACCAGTCTATTCGGAGTGAATAAACCAATAGATAACGTGTTGATCTCCGTGTGATTAAAACAAATACCTTTTGAGAGATATTTGAGTTAGCTGGGAAGGGTTGTGCATTGCATCACTGGGTCCATGATGTCTTTCTTCAATACCGAGAATCATTAGCAAAAATGACCTCAATAGCATATGTATTGACCCGGTTTCTGCCTAAAGTTGTAAGGAGGGCTTCTTTCTTTACACCCTTTATCTTTACAATTCTTTTTCATTCTTCAACCCCTTCAATGCTTACCAATACGTCATCACTAGCACCTTGTTGTGATTGTTCCAGTGCTAGCTTAAGTACTTGGTCGGCATTCAGCTACGTTCACATTCTTTCTCCATCTTTCCTAGGACTTCTAATTCTATCTAGGGAATTGTCCTTGGGAAGATTCCATCGGCTCTGATGAATCATTGGACTAAACCTATTCCTACCACCCTTTTGTCACCACATCCGTCGTGAATTAAGCGTGTTTTGGGAAGGAATTGCCACCATGAAAAATCATTGAAAATCACTTAAGGTACTTGTGATATTGAAATCAAAAGTTTTGTACCTTTAGCCTATGCGGAATAAAATCCCTATTCTGAATAAAAACGTCTATTCGGAACATTTGGCCTATGCGGAATAAAATCCCTATTCGGAACATTTGGCCTATGCGGAATAAAAATCCTATTCGGAACATTAGGCCTATGCGGAATAAAATTCCTATTCGGAACATTGGGCCTATGCGGAATAAAATCCCTATTCAGAATATTGGGCCTATGCGGAATAAATCAAGCATCTCCTATTCGGAAAGATTTTTCTATGCGGAATAAAAAATTGTATTCGGAAAAATTTTGTCTATGCGGAAAAACCTTTCTATTCGGAAAATAGCTTCTATGCGGAAAGATTTCTCCATGCGGAAAGTTCTTTCTATTCTGAATAAATGCTCCTATGCGGAAAGTTCTTTCTATTCTGAATAAATGCTCCTATGCGGAAAGTTCTTTCTATTCGGAAAAACTTTCTTATGCGGAAAGATCATTCTATTCGGAAAGCAACAAACAGTTACCATTTTTCTAATTAGGCACTTATGCGTTTGATTCATGTGTTCTAAAGGCCAAATTAGTTCAATTGCTCTATTCCGAATAGATCCCAAGCAAAAAAACCCCAATTTTAATTAAACCCTAATGAATCAGTAACTTCAATCGATTGTTTTCAATTAAAATAGTTAATTAAATTGATTTGCATGAATGATTAATCCGATTGAATACCTTTTGAAGATCTTGAACAAGAAGATGAATGATTGAATTTGTTTTGTTTGGTTTTCGTGTGTTTGTGTGCTAGGATGTTAATGGCGGCAAAGAGATAAACAAGTAAACAGTGAAAGAAGAGAGGAAACGGGGGTGGGTGAATTTGACTAGGTCAAATTTTTCAGAAGTTTGACATATTGTCAACTTTACCCCCTCAATTTTTCTTCTTTCAACAAACAAAATTCTTTTGTTTTTCCAAGTGTTAATACTTGTCATTTTGACCCTATCTTATGTTAAATTCCCGAGCCTTAGTGATTAACCTATCTTAACACACACACCAATCTATTTATGACAAACTTATAAGTAACAACAAGACAAATGCCAAAGCAAACCAACCATTAACCATTAAGCTTTTTGAGTTTCCTTGAAAACTTTTGAAGATCTTTTTGATGTGAAAGATGATGTAACATTTTCTCCCCCTTAAACGATGACCCGTTTTCTATTTAAAGAGCTGTAGTCATTGTTTGACGGGGCACATGATGATGAAAAACATTTCCCAATTGATATCTTGAAAAGTTTGATTCGTGGTGTCAATAAGATTTCTCTTATTTTAACAAACTAATGCACTGAGACGTACACAAATTTGTGTTAGACCAAGTTGTAAAGTAAACTTGATCCCTTTGCATGATTTGGCTTGTAAATCACGCCCGAGAAAATTAATTCCCGTTCTGAGCCAACGTTTTCCAAGGAAATACGTGACTTTAATATGAAAACCGGGTTGCAGTCAGAAATAACTACAAGCCATAATGGGCATGTTTTAAAATTGTACAACTTTTATACGGACTCTATTTATGGCACCGTGTCAATATTGATCGACATTTCTAAGGCCGTAAATATTACCGTACTAAAAGACATGCCCGTTTTAAAAACGAAAAATATTTTTGGTTTTTCTTGATTTTATAATTTTTATGGTTTTTCTAGATTTTATATTTTTTATGGTTTTTCTTGGTTTTATATTTTTGTATTTTCTTTTTGTGATTTATATATTTACGATAATATACATGATCATGAACAAAGGATACTCTGAATAGTTTACCACGACTATTCAGCTGATTCTTCTGCCAACTCTTTGAGAGTCGCTGGAGTGAATGATTTCATGCCAAGCTTGTCGATCAAAACTCGATTCGTCCTCGATCTAAGGCTTTGGTGAACATATCCGCCAGCTGGTACTCAGTAGTGACAAAATACAGTTCGATCACTCCGTTCTCCACCTGCTCCTTAATGAAATGGTAGCGAATGTCTATGTGCTTGGCCCGGGAGTGTTGAACATAGTTGCAGCAAAGGGCAATGGCGCTCTTGTTGTCACAATACATCGGGATTTTGTTAAATCCCAAACCGTAGTCAGTTAATTGTGATCTCATCCAAAGGACTTGAGCACAACAACCGGACATGGCGATGTATTCAGCCTCCGTGCTAGAAATTGAAGCGCTTTTCTGCCTTTTTGAAGACCAACTGATCAATCTATCTCCTAGGAGTTGCACAGATCCAGAAGTGCTACGCCTCGTGTCTTGACATCCAGCATGATCGGCATCTGCGTATGATATTAGAGCAATAGAGGAATCTTTCGGATACCATAGACCATGATGAAGTGTTCCTTTTAGATACCGAAAGATCCTTTTAACTACATGTAGGTGCTTTTCGGTAGGCCGAGCCTGATACCGGGCACACATGCATACAGCAAATTGCAAATCAGGCCTGCTAGCAGTCAGATATAGAAGGGTGCCGATCATCCCACGGTAAAGTTTTGGATCGACAATAGTCCCATTCCTATCTTCATCTAACTTGGATTTCTCCACCATTGGAGTGTCCACGGGGTCACAATTTTCAAAATTATATTTCTTAAGAGATTCTAGAGCATATTTGGATTGATTAATAAAGATGCCTCTGGGATTTTGAGAAATCTGTAATCCTAAGAAAAATGAAATTTTTCCCATCATCGACATCTGAAAGCGTGTGGACATTATCTTCTCAAAGCGATTTGACAATTCTATTTTAGTGGCAGAAATATTATATCATCAACATAAATTTGTACCAGAATCATGTCGTTGCCTTCCTTGAGAGTGAATAGAGTGGGGTCCACCTTGCCTTTGGAGAAGCCTTCCGAAATGAGATATGTTGACAGGAGATCATACCACGCGCGTGGAGCTTGTTTCAACCCATAGAGAGCCTTCTTAAGCTTGTACACATGATTAGGAAACTCCGTACTGACGAACCCATCCGGCTGACTAACATAGACTTCTTCCCTTAGTTCACCGTTCAAAAATGCCGTCTTTACATCCATTTGGTAGACGATCATGTTCATATGAGCAGCATACGCAACGAATAGTCTAATAGCCTCCAATCTAGCCACAGGAGCAAAAGATTCTTCAAAATCTATACCCAAGGCTTGTTTATATCCTCTAGCGACCAATCTAGCCTTATTCTTCAATACCGCACCCATCTCATCAAGTTTAACCTTATAAACCCATAACAAAGTAAGGATGTTAACCTTGTCAGGGAGAGGAACCAATTCCCATACTTCAAGTCGTTGGAATTCATTTAGTTCCTCCTGCATAGCTTCAATCCAAGAAGATTGGGTCATAGCCTGCTGCCAATTTTTAGGTTCAACTTCAGAGAGAAATGCATCAAAGTAGCAATATAGTGCATTCTCTTGTAATTGATGGCGTGTAGAGACTGGTCGAGCTAGATCGCCAATGACATTCCTAATTGGGTGATCTTTTGTCCATTTAGTGCTATGGTTTTCAATCCTAGGTGTTCTGGAGTGAACAATAGAAGGAGCTTCTTCTGAGGTAGACGCGGCAGAAGGGTTTTCAGGGATCGCTACACCAAAGAAAGGAAGCTCTTGCAAGTGAGCATATTCCAAGTCGTGATCAATAGAATCCTCTTCCACATCATTAGGCACAAGTAGGGGTAATGATTCAGGTGTAGTTTGAGAATCACTTGGTGAAGGTGCATCCGGTTCAATGTGAATTGTAGATGCATTAGATAAAGGTTCATTAGCTTGATTAACCACTTCAGGGATTGGAGCGATTACTACAGGTGCTGGAACTTCATCAGTCGGGGGATCGAAGAATTCATCAAACAACGGTTGAAACAGTTTATCCCACTCGGGCCTTGTTGGTGGTAAAAATGATGTAGAAGTAGGATTATTGGGAACTAATCCGGAACTAATAGCACCTGTTCCCATCTCATGAAGCGCGGGTTCAGAGCTGTGTTGCTCAGAAGCCATCGCTGTCAGCTCGTCGAAATCTGCGTCCATAGTTTCTACAATCTTGCCAAGACGACGGTTGTAAATTCGGTATGCTTTCTTGGATGGTGAGTAACCAATGAAATTACCTATATCGGCTTTCGGTTGAAGCTTACCCAAGTTCTCACTATTAATGTTTGGATAACAAAGAGCACCAAACACATGAAAAAATGAAACATCGGGTTTACGGTCATGTAGAAGCTCATAAGGTGTTTTTCCATGGCGTTTCCGAATGATAGAACGGTTTTGGGTGAAACATGCAGTAGATATAGCCTCTGCCCACAAGAACAATGGAGCGTTCGCATAAATAAGCATTGTCCTAGCAGCTTCCATATGTGTACGATTTCGTCTTTCAACGACACCGTTTTGTTGTGGAGTGCGTGCAGCGGATGTTTCATGTGAAATACCAACTCCTTCATAGTAATCACGAAGAGTCTGGTTTACGAACTCTGTTCCATTGTCTGTACGAATACGGCGGACAGTGGTATTCAAACGTACCTGAATGAATTACAGAAAAGTGATGATATCCTTCGGTGCTTCATCCTTTGTACGTAAAAATCTTACCCATGTAAACCTGGAGAAATCATCCACAATAACCAGAATGAATTTCTTACCGCTCACACTTTCAGTTCTCATTGGCCCACAAAGATCCATATGCAAAAGATGAAGTTTTTCTTGATTGGTGTCTTCAGCTTTGGGCTTGTAAGATTTCTTGGTACTTTTCCCCCTTGAACACGCGGAACATAAATGGTCCTTGTGAAATTTAAGCTTTGGAAGACCACGAACTAAGTCGTTTTTAGCCAGATGATTAATAGCATCAAAGTTAAGATGAGATAATCTGCGATGCCATAACCATGACTTGGTCTTAGATGCTTTAGAGAGAAGACATACTGGAGAGGCGGCCATCATGTCTTGTAAGGACAAGGTATAAAGATTTGCACCACGAGATCCCTTCAACAAATCTTTTCCTTCCAAGTTGCGAATGAAACAAGTGTGTTGTCGAAAAGCAACCTCGAGGTTGGAATCACAAAACTGTCCTACTGAGAATAAATTATGACCAAGACCTTCAACATAGTATACCCTTGAAATCGTCACATTTCCAATCTGATATTCACCATACCCCATTATCTTTGCTATATGATCATTCCCGAATTTAACCGTACCAAGAAACTTGCTGACGAAATTTCGGAGCATCGAGCGATTTCCGGTCATATGTTTTGAACAACCGGAGTCCAAATACCACAAGATGATTTGGACCACCTGAAAATATCACCACACGAAGACAATGTAGAGGTATCGGAATCTGAATGTTCCTTGTTATTAGCAGGTACAGATTTAATAATCTTAGATTTGCTAATCCTAGGTTTCTTAGACTTCCTAGCCTTCTTCTTCCTAATTGGTGGTGTAGATTCTAGTTGGCTTAAATCCTGATGTATTTCTTCACTGATAGGCACTATAGTGGGGGCTGACCTAATTAAAGGGCGCTGTTTCCATACTTGAGTGCGAGTGTTCCTAACTAAAGGACGCTCAGACCTAACCTCAATGGATGCATTCCTAGTTAAAGGGCACATTTTTCCATCTAATGTAAAGGTCCTACCAGTGGGACGCCATTGCCAGCCAACTTGGGCACGAGTTCTACCCGTTGGCTTCCATTCAAGACCATTCTTAAGGGTATTCATTTCATTCACATGATCAATCAGACACAAATCATGACGTTGGGAAAACATACATTCATTACAATTCCAACAATTCAAATTAGAATTCACGAATGGTTTTGGCTTCTGCACAGGCGCAGAGCTTTTAGTCTTAACATTATTCTTTTTATTTAAAACTGAACTAACATTCCTATGGTGATCTTCTACTTTCTTCTTTTTGGCACTACTAGTGGAGGGCTTGATCTTATCTTTCTTGAGTGGCGATCCTTTAGCCTTAGTAGTCTCTTTTAATCCTGTAGAAGGCAAAGTGGGAACATTAGCAACAGATTTTAAAGGTGCCTTACTTGATTGTGCCAATGACGGTTTTGCTCCTGGAGTCTTATTAAATGGAGTTACAGCAATGGGCCTATTATTAAGTAGTGTAGAGCCTGGTTTACCTATGTATTGCAAATATGCTAAGCAATATTGAACTCGCTTAATATATTCATGAGCCGAATAATAGTAGCTACTTGAGGGATCTAAGGCATAAAGATCGTCTAAAATATCTCTAACAAGATCTACATGCTTAATGGCATTCCTCATATAATCATCATAGGTAACCGGGTTTCTCTTATGAAGCGGATTCTTATAAAGCACTACTGACTTGGTTGTTGGAGCACTAGTGGACGGTGCAGAGTCGGTAGCTAAGTTATCAACAACTTCTTGTCGGGTGAGAAGAAGTGTCTCCTTTAACTCGGCCAAAACCATATTTTTATCAATGAGCAGGATGTTCAAGTCAGAAATTTCCTCGCACTTTTGGTTCAGTTGTTCAACATAATATTGTTGCTGTGCGGCATTAAAAGCGAAGCGTTCTTCTAGTGAACCATAAAGAGCGGATAGTCCCTGTCTTGTCCGATCCATCTCACCTAGAACAGACGAAAGTCTAATTTCTAAGACCTGGTTTTTAGACTCTGCAGCCTCTAGTTCCATTTTGAGTGTTTCATTTGATGACACATCTCTCTTCAATCTCATTATCTCTTCCTCTAATGTCTTAACAATTGCAATCATCTTGTCACTCGTCTCAACACCATTTTCACAAACATTTGATATCAAAAGATTCTCATTTTGAGTTTGTTGTTTTAATTCTAAAGATATACAATGTTGTTCTAGTTGATTAAAGCGTTTTGAAAGTAAATTGTAAGAATCTTGTAGCTTTAAAAACTCAGCGTTAGATTCGTGACAAGAATGATTATCTACCTCATTTACAGTATCAGCAACATTTACAGAGAGATCACAAACATCATCACAAATATCATCACAAATATTCACAGCATCACAATTAATCATAGCGGATGTAAGCTCATTCGAATAATTAACATTTACAGTAGTAAGCACATCACACGAGATTACTGCAGACAAGAATCGGTCATATTCGGTTAAAATCTTTTCTTTTTCAATTAGTTGTAGTTCGTAAGCGGTGTCCATTTCATAAAACACTTTTTGAACTTCACCAATTTCAAACACAAGATTTTCCTTAAGAGATGCAAAAATTCCTTTTAGACTTTCGACAAACGGATTGATCTCATTTTTAAACACCTCGTTCATATGTTCGAAAGCCCATTCTCCGGCGTTTAGGCCATTTGAAGTCGTACGTTCCAAAATGACCTTGTCAAAATTAGTAAAGTATTGATTAATCTCTTGCAAGTTTAACCATACAGTGCTAACAGGTGGAAGATCCTTTGGAATTTCCTTAGGACCTTCCATATTGACAAGTGTAGGAAAAGTACTAGGGTTTTCTTCATCTAATATGTAGGTTGGTGCTGTTATGAGATCTTTGTTCATATGGAAGCGAATTCTAAAATCCGTTTTTGCAAGCTCCTTATTCAATTTAAAATAATCACACTCGGGATATTTTGCAGAATGGTATGACCGATCCTCATCAACTAGATCCTTACTTGTTCGATCATTGGGAAAAACAATCGGGTCTAAAGCCAATCCTAATTGAGTTGCATTATAAAGTCTAGGACTATGTCTTAAAGCTTGTTTTGCATACCGTGGATTAGGGGGAAGGCCTTTTAGACGTGATAAGTTAAATTCTCTAAATGAGGCATCAAATAAGTGAACTAGTTGAGAAGCAGCGTATTGTCTTAAAAGCAAGTAATCTAGACTTCTAATCTTATTAGTAGCATTAATCTCCATTTCATTCTTCTTAGACTCGAGTGACTCAAAATCCGTTTGAAGTTTTTGAAAATTAGTGACCACTAACTCCTTTTCTTTAAGTTCATTAGAAAGATTTGCTCTTAAGTTTTCAATTTCTTGCAAATGATCCATTTGTTTGTTTCTAAAATGATCATATTCGAGATTAGTTAGAACACTAGACGAAGGCACTAATTGCAAGGTTTGAACTTTCTCGTTGCTTAAGGTAAGCTCATCAGACAAATTCTTATTCTTAGCTAAGGTTTCTAAGAGTGCAGCATTCATTTGGCTATGTAATGTAGCAGGAACCATGACCAAATCTTGTTGAGCAGGAGTAGGCGTATGCGAAATGGGTCCCGGTTGTGATTCACTCAAAATCTGGGGACTCACATTGATATTGCTATCATTGTTTGTCTCCTCATTTGAAAGACTCACCACCGAAGATTCATTCGAATTAGCACTCTCTTGCACAACTTGATGTGGTTGAATACTAGCATCAGTGGTATTATCGGTGGTATTAATAAGTACCTCAGATCTCTTTTCTGGCCCTAAGCTGGAGATAGTTGCCATGAGAGCAGCCTTTGCAGATTGAAAGTCATCACAGTCTGAGTCATACGCATCAAGATCATCGGCTTGGTAAGCTGCATTCTGTGTAGTGACAACGTCTTGTTCAGCAATCCCTGGATCAGCAAGAAATGCAAGCTCCTCTTCATCAAGTTCCCTTCCTTGTGCCTGAGCATTTACCAGATAGATCTTCTCAGCAAACCATTGTCCATCCCTTCTCCTCTTGGGTTTCTTACAATCCCTGGACATGTGACCCTCTTCCTTGCAGTTGTAACATGTAATCATTCTCAACTTGCCTGTAGAATTAGCCCGTGGAGCAGGATTGACCATTGGAGCCTGATTGACCGTGCGAGCATTGGTAGTTGATGTGGTAGGTCTCCCCTGATATGGTTGAATAGGCTGAACCATTACCCTGCCATTCTCAATAGTAGCTTGTTGGCGAGAATTGGATGAATTCCTCAACTGATTGTTGGTAGGAGCTGATCCTCTGTATCCTCGTTTGCTTAAAGTCCTTGTGAGATAAGCAGACATAGTGGTTAGCACTTCAACTGGGTCAGCTCCTTGTTGGAATACAGGAACGGGGACTTCCTCATCATCACAATACATTGCTTGATCTTGATGAGCTGCATAATCACTAGAAGGAATACTCATTTGATCAGGGTAGCTTGTTGGATATGCTGCATTCTCTTGATAAGAAGAATATGAAGGCTGAGCATAAGGTGCAATATTTGCTGGATGAAGTTGTGAAGCATACTGTGGTGAAGGTGCATTGAACCGATATTGTTGCTGATGTGAGGTGGGTGGTTGCGGTAGAATCGAGTATTGGGGGAAGGTTGGTGTCATGTAAGGTGATGGATGATAGGCTTGATGTCCCAAGATATAAGGTGTGTTGTTGTGTGACAAGCTTGGTTGATTCGCCATCAAAGCTAAGGAATCAGGGTACATACCTCAAGGAGAACGGTGCATAATCACATGTTTCTCATGCTGCTGAAGAAAAGCATAGATTTGATCTAAATTGCACTTATGCAAATCCCGGGTTAACTTAACATCGGTAATATACTCACCCCATTCAGCTTGAGGTAAAGTATTCAAGAACTTGGTGTTAACCTGGAATGGAGCAATCACGAGATTATATACATTCAGATCATTCATTAGAGTAGTGAATCTGAAGTAATAGTCGTGTAGCGTTTCCCCTGGGTTGTACGTGAATCTATCAAACAGATCATACAACTGACATTCCCTTTCCTGTTTGGTGAGAGACGTACCTTGTAGCAACACTTTAAGACGTTCCCATAAATCCTTGGCAACCGTATATTGACTTACCATGCGATAAATATCATGCAGAAGAGCTTGGAGAAGAGTCTGTAGAGCCTTTTCATCAGCATCAGCAATGAGTTGTTGTACCGGTGTGAGTTCTTCATATTCTCTTGGTCGAGACACGTTATTTGCCACAATGGTACCATAGTCAAGTGGACCATTCAAAATCGATTTGACCATAAGCCTTCCGTATGTTGGTTTGCCCTTCAAGTATTGCATCATACGGCCCTGCCATGCCTCAAACACCTCTTTGATAAGCATCGGTGGACGACTATCAGTTCCCGTTATAATTGAGATATCCGTAAGAGATGTCATCTGAGGCATTAATGAACTCGGATTCATTGTGATCACTTAAAAGACTCAAAGATTATCGGTTGATCGAGCAGTGAAGAAAGGTTTAGAATTTGTGTTGTGTTGGTTGAAATCAAAGATTAAATCCACTAAAGATCGTCGAAAAAAATCAAATACCCCTTGAACTTGCTTATACGGAATAACCCTAACTCAGAATAAACCCTATTCGGAATAATTTCTATTCGGAATAACCCTATGCTGAAAAACCCTTATACTGAATAACCCTATGCGGAATAACCCTATTCTGAAAATGCCCTATTCGGAATAACCCCTATGCTGAATAACCCTTATGCGGAAAAACCCTTATGCGGAATATTTCTTCAATTCGGAATATTTTGGCAATTGGCTATTCGGAAAACTTGCTATTCAGAATAATAGGCTATTCGGAAAGTTATTCGGAAAGTATGGCTATTCGGAAAGGTTGACTATTCGGAAACTTTTTGGCTATTCGGAAAAGTGGGCTATTCGGAAAGAATTGCTATTCGGAAAGAATTGCTATTCAGAAAAATACTGCTATTCGGAAAAATTCTTCTATCCGAAAAGTCTATTCGGAAAAATCCTGCTATTCTGAATACTATCCTATTCGGAATGTCTATTCGGAATAAACCTGCTATTCTGAAAACCTTCCTATTCGGAATCCCTATTCGGAATAAACTGGAAAAAATAGTTCGAGACTTGAAAAACAGCTTTAAATCCGATTTTTTGATCAAAAACCACAAAAAGTTTTATGATTTTTACCAAAATAAGCTAAACCCAATCCTTATCAATCAATCCCAATAACAAAAACACCAAAAACAACAAGATTCAAGATTGATTTTTTTTAAAGATCACTAATTGATTCAAAAACTAAAAAAGCAACACAACCCTTACCTTAAATCACCCCATAGCTCTTGATACCAAATGTAGAATATTGATAACCTATGAATCTATGAAGTGGGTTGATGTTTTCTAGTGAGAGAAACTAGAGAGAGAAAGTGAGAGAAAATGTGTCTTTATTAATATGAAAACATGAACAACAACCAACCCCTTTCCATGGTGGAAAGGGGTATTTATACTCCAAGCTTACAATGGGCTTGGGCCGGTCCATGACAAGCCCATGGACCGGTTCTTACTTAACTTAATAAGTAACTAATAACTATTTGTTAACTACGAGCTATTACAACATAAATCATATTGTGGAGTGACCGATACTTCTAATATACGTTAAAACGTATTTCTAACACCTGAGTACCTGCCGTTTTGGGAACATGAAAGGAAAACGACTGAACATAACACTCAGTGCACGGATATACAAGCATAGAATGAATAACATAAGCATATACAACATATAGCAGCGGAATGATTAAGTCCTGGAAAACCTGGTATAACTTAGTAAAACTGGTTTTATAGTTTGAAAAGCCTTATGTTTATCTTATAAAAACTGTTTAACATGTTTACCATTAGCCAATATAGGTCATGAAATCTCAACGTGCATGAATACTTGGAGGGGTGACCTCGTCATGCAATTAGAGGGGTTGCCTCTAATTAATATATGTTTGGGTAGGAGTGATCAGCTCCTTGTGAAGGATGCAAGGCACACTCCGCATTCACCTGAATGATCTGTATAAACATGTAACCTAGGATGCACCCATACGCCCCACATGATAACATAATAATATGGCCAAAAGCTGAAAGGGACGCCACGAGCTATCACTCTGCCGTGGTGAAGTCATAACACTGGTGCCTCCAGTGTAATGGTTATGGTACCTCTATAACTAGGTGAAACTGGTCATGCATGTATATGGCTTAGGTATTTAATTAAACATAAGCAAATCAAAACACATAAAACATATACTGGGAAAACAGTTGGCTGCATACGGGGAATCCTAATAAG
Source organism: Glebionis coronaria (assembly GCA_025667525.1). NCBI lineage: Eukaryota > Viridiplantae > Streptophyta > Magnoliopsida > Asterales > Asteraceae > Glebionis > Glebionis coronaria. The sequence continues at coordinate 434,155,861 of CM046874.1, forward strand.
GAAAGAATGTCCATACTAAAAGGACGAAGAATCCGTACCTTATGTCCAGTGAACGAAGAAGACGAACGAAAGAGAGTCCTACTTCGATCTCACTAATGCTACATAAATAGTATACGTGTATAAGTATTCTGATTACTGAGTACGTAACTGGTTTTATATCATGTCTTAGCTTCTTTTATATGTTCATGTCATGTTTTACTGATTCTAACGTTATGTTGTGTTTATCATGTATTCTGGATATTCTGATTAAGTATTACTTGTATTTCTTGTATTATTACACTTGTTGTGTAATAATAGATGACTTTCTAAAAATAGCAGGTTTCCTAAAATAGAAAGTTTACAAAAATAGAAAGTTTCAAAAAACAGAAAGTTTCCAAAAATAGATTAGCTGCTTAAAATAAATAAGTTTCTAAAAATAGAAAGTTTCCATAAATAGATTAACTGCTTAAAATAAATAGGTTCCTAAAAATAGAAAGTTTTCATATTTAGAAATAAGTTGAATTATTAAGCTAATACGATAAGCTTAAGTTTTACTGATTAATATTCTAAGTCATGTGATTAATAGTATAGTTTATTAATTAATACATGTAAATTAAATAAACTATATATTATAAGATTTAATTAAATATAGCATGATTTAATTAAATTAAAGTGTATACAATACTTAGGTTAAAACATGTATTAATATTTATATTAATATAACCTAAGTCATGGAAATTAATTAATTATATGCCATGTTTTAATAATTAATTAATTACTTTAGTCTAAATTTCACAATAAAATACTTAGGTTAAAATCAGGTATTATTAATAATAATAATAATAAAACCTAAGTCATGTCTTAATTAAATTAATTATATAACATGTTAAATTAATTTAATTAATCTTGTAAATAATTAAACTTGTAAATATTAATTAAGCTTATAAAATTAAGTCGTGAACCGGACCCGTGTGTTTAATCTAGACATGTCATGAACCGGACCGTGTTTACCCTTGAACCAGACTAATCAAACACCCCCTTAACAGTGGCGAACCGGCTTGGCCGGTTGCCACTGTTTGTGTAAAACTGCCACCAGCTTAAGTCGGTGGTTCCCCTTGGTCTCTTGGCTAGTCGCTGCCCAAGCAAAGTTCCCACCGGCGGTTAGCTGGTGGTTCCCCCTGCTGCAGCGGCTCGTGTTTCCCCTTCTAGACCAAAACAGCCACCGGTCTTTGACTGGTGGTGTTCTTGCTGCTGCCGAGACCCAACCAAAACCAAACGGTACCCCGACATGCATCGGGGTCCCTTGTTTCTTGCGGCCGAGACACACCAAAACCCCACCGAGACCATGGGGTCTCGGCTGGTGGTGATTCGAAGACCATCGAGAGCTTTGGCTCTCGGTTCCTTGCGTCGGCCGAACTAAACAACCCAAAAACATCCATGGTTTTAACCCCCATGATTTAATTAACATGTTTTTAATCTTGTTATTTAATTATCATGATTTCATGTGTTCAATTAAATCAAAGAATTAAAAAGAAAAGGTTTAAGGATTACCAATGCGTGAAACAAAAAGGAGAATAATAACACGAACGATTTCACTTGAATTAGATCACCAAAAATCAACAAACACCCACTCCTTGGTGTGTTATACCCGACGGTCAAAGGGAAGGAGAAAAGAAGGCTAGGGTTTTGTTCTTTTTTAGAAAACTCTGTACTATGAAAACATGTTTTCCCTTTTTTCTATTTGGTTAAAAATAAAAGTGGGCTTGGCCCCTTTTCCTTGTCTTGCCGCGGGTAGGTGGGGCCCACAAGGGGAACCCAATATTTTTCGTGTTCTAAAATGTTACGTGTTCCCGTGTTCGTTTTTACGTGACTTTATTCTTAATTGTTCGTGTTATAATATATACTTGTACATAATCGTAATACTAATTACGTAAATACATAATAATAGGTTCGCGATTATTTACGTTCATGTTTTCATGTTCGTAATTATAATTATTGTCGATAATAATTATCGTGTATTAATATGCTTAAATACTTATCGTGTGTTAATACGTACGTAATACTTGTAAATAATATTCGTGAAACGTAAAAATGTTATAAAAGGAAAGTTTTAATCATGTACGTACGATTATATATGTACTGTTCATGGTAAAAGCATGAGGGTTTTACACTTTGTCCCAAAAAGGCCCCCAAGGCATAATGATAACGCTCAAATCTAACATATTTATATGAGCGTATTCGTGGTGTTTATGCATGTATTTATGTGATTATTATGAACATATGATACTTAATGAAGCTTATTTGCTATTGTAGGTTCATCAATGGTTACATCACGAGAAATAAAGAAAATACGTGAATTGGAGGTGAAAAGATGAACGAGACATGAAAGTGTAGCTCTCGTATGATAAATAATACAATGATAAGGAGTCTTGGAAAGTTTGGAAGAAAGAAAGGTGGAAGAAACCAAGAAGAAGAACCAAAGAATGAATAAGGCAAGGTGGCCCAGTTGCCACCGACAACACTCAGTTGCCGCCGGCGAACCATCACTCAGTTGCCACCGGCAAGGCTTAGTTTCCGCCGACAAGGCTTAGTTGCCGCCGGCAAGTTGCCTAGACAGATTTTTGAGAAGTCACATTAAACATCCCATTCACTTTTCCTTGCTCCCCAATCTGACCATAAATCCATTCACGCTCCTCCAAGCTTCATTAACACTTCATTTACAACCCTTGGAGCCAAAGAAAACTACTTGGTGGCCAAGGAGAATTCAATTATAAATAAGACCCATGGGGTAGTGTTTATAATTGTAGAATCGTATTTTCTTAGGATTGTGCAAGTTATGATTTATCTATTGAGATGGATGGATATGGAAAGAGGAAGAAGATGAACTTGAGAGAGAAAGGAGAGGAGAAGGGATGTAGAGAGAGAAAGTAATGTTTATTGAATGAAATTGAAAAACACAAATGAGCAACCCCTCCTAACATGCTAGGAGGGGCTTTATATAGCCCACCCTACATGTGGGCTATATGGGCTATATTGGATCATGAGCCCAATATCATTGGAGTGACCGATCCTTTCTAAATACGTAAAAACGTATTTCAAACAATCTCCCCCAAAGGGAGGTCACTCCAAGTTACAATGTCCTAAATATTCTATAGCTCGTGATCTATGCTAATAATGATGTGACCGAGACTTTCCTTGGAAAAACGTATTTCCAACAATCTCCCCCGAAGGGATGTCACACCATTTTACAAAATCTTAAACCTAGCATACTATGCTTGAGTCTTCGATCTTGTTCTTGTGATTTTACGGATGAGATCTTTGACTTTAGTCTTGAACATGTTCTCTTGCCTTGACCATGTGCATTCATCACTTGTGATATTTGCCTCTTCGTGACTTCATGTTCCACATACTTATACTTTTATAAATTCTTGAAAGCTTCAGAGTTTGATACAGCGGAAGACTTGACTTTTAGACTTTCTTGAATTTGTTGAAGTATTAAGTGCAGAAAGCATAAGCATGTGTTGACGACTTCTTCTGGATTGAACACCGCAATGCCACCTTCTTGTTACGCTGCATAAGACAGTTAGCAACAAAACATATACACAGATGAAATGGCCATGAACATTTCATTCTAATTCGGTAGCATTTTACCTCCGGTCGGTGAAGACCGTTGGACGATATAACAATATCGTACTTGTGACAGGTAGTTTCAATTAAGAACCTCCTTGACAAGATTTCGCGGGTAAACCCGTTCTCTTTATTCGACCGTCTAAAGCTGACTGCGAACATAAAGAGTGAATCATTTGGATAATAATATCCGCATGATTTGAAGCCGTCAATTCATGTTCCTGGAACAAGTGAAATTCAATTAAGAACCGCACCATCGTTGCTTTCCAGTTTTCACGAGCTTGATTCGTATAGAATCTTGCAAGTTACCTACCAAGTGATGTTTGAGGTTAACACTAGAAGGATTTCCATTCGTCACTGTAAATACTTAATAGTATTACTTTGAATGTTCTGGAAAGATCACTAAGATATTGCGTAGAGGCTTGGAACGTGTTTAAATTCATTTGAGAATTAAACCACTGTTGCTTTCCAGTTATCACAAGTTTGATTCATAAAGAATCACACAAGTCACCTACCATGAGCTTTTTGATAGTCGCTCAAGAAGGATTTCCATCTTCATTGTAAATACATTCGTATTACTCGGATGTTCAGGCAAGATCATGAAGATTTTGTGTAGGACTCTTAAGATCTTTCTTACTTTTCACAGTGTGTGAAGAAGCAAGGAATTATGAAAGTGTGTCCTAATGAGATATTTTATGATCTCAAATGGCTCTAGACTCAATCGTGCACATTGGATTTTAGTGATCGGTGGCTGGAGAGGAGTGCGACCATTTCAATACCAATTTATTCGGAGTGAATAAATCAATTGATAACGTGTTGTCTCCGTGTGATTAAAACAAATATCTTTTAAGAGATATCTGAGTTAGCTGGGATGGGTTGTGCCTTGCATCACTGGGTCCATGATGTCTGTCTTCAATATCAAGAATCATTAAACAATGATCTTAATAGCATATGTATTGACCCGGTTTCTGCCTAAGTTGTAAGGAGGGCTTCTTTCTTTACACCCTTTATCTTTACAATTCTTTTTCATTCTTCAATCCCTTCAATGCTTACCAATACGTCATAACTAGCACCTTGTTGTGATTGTTCCAGTGCTAACTTAAGTACTTGGTCGGCATTCATCTATGTTCACAATCTTTCTCCATCTTTCCTAAGGACTTCTATTTCTAGCTATGGAATGTCCTTGGGAAGATTCCTCCGGTTCTAGAGGAATCATTGGACTTTAACCTATCCTACCATCCTTATGTCACCATAATCGTCACCGTCGTGAATTAAGATGTTATGGGTAAGTATATGTCACCATGAAATCCATTTTGAAGCACAAATCCATTTTGCTCCCCCTTATGCCACAATATTCGAAAACATTTCGCACATGTCGGGATGAGCCAGCACATTAAGTCAAACATTGAATTAACTAGTCTCATATTAAATCACATTTTCTCCCCCATATTAAAAATAATACCCCAATCGATATTTTTAATATCAATTGATTTAATAGCATTTTAAAAAAATTTGGGAAGAAAAATGCAAATTAAATACCTTTTAAACACAAGTGTAAGCTATTTATCACGTGCAAAGATCATATATGATAATGTATTCACAAGATTAGCGATTTATGAGGTTGGACCTGAATGATGGAGAACATCATATGAAAGAAGCACATGGTTCTTGTTCACGAATGTTGGTCGCCTCATCACGTCTGAAGTTATCTCTTGACTCCATTTGATTGATATCGTTGTCTTGACACCAACATGTGAACTTGGCACTTTCGGCGTCAAAGATTCTGAATGTTGGACAATTGCTCCCCCTCAATTGTTGACCCGTTTTCTATTGAAAGAGTTGTAGTCGCCGTTTGAGTAGTCGCATCGTCGAGTATGTAGATATCAAATGTAAATTGCTATGGTTTTTGGAGATTATAACTTCATAAAAACAAGATTTCTCTTGTTTTAACAAATAAATGCACTGAAACGTACATATATTGGTGTTAGATTGTGTTATTCCGTAAACACAATCCCTTACATGGCTATAAAGTAAACCATGCTCGAGAAAATTAATTCCCGTTGTTGAGTCAAAGCTTTCCGGTGAAATGCTTAACTTTAATATGAAAAGCGGGTTACTATCTGAATTAATAGCAAACCATTTGAGCATGTTTTAAAACATTTGAACTTCTGCTCGAACTTTATTTACAACCCCGTGTCATTATTGAATGACATTTCTAGTATCATAAATATTATCGATTCCAGAAGACATGCTCTTTTTATCAAAACATTTTTTAAACACTCAATTTTGAAAGATTTAGAAAAACCTTTTTGAGAAATTCTCGAAAAATTGTGTTCAACGTTTTGAAAACCAATTACTTGAGCTTAAGATGTTGAATATCTTGCAAAACGAGCTCAAGTCCGAGAAGTTGCAAACTTCCCGTTGTTAAGGATAAGTTGATCATCGGCGATAAACTTGCTTTTAACTAAAGAACGAGTCCTAAGTTGACATTTACTTAGAAGTCGTTTTCATGAGCTTGAAAAACTTTGAATGTTTTAACGTAAAGCTCATGACCGAGAAAGATGAATTTCTCGTTAAGAAGAAAAGTTCTCTTATTTAAAAGATACACTTAACTTTATGAGCTTAAAACTTTGAATGTTTTAAGACAAGCTCATGACCGAGAAAAATGAATTTCCCGTTACAAGGATAAACTATCTTTAAAGATAAGCTCTCCTAAAATTGAAGTCCGAGTTACAGTCTGATATTTAACTGTAAGTCATTGTGCATGAGCTTAAAAACTTCGAATATTTTTATTATTAGCTCATGCCGGAGAAAAATTAATTTCTCGTTGTAAGGATAAGTTTATCATCGGCGATAAACTTTCCTTTTAATTAAAGAACGAGTTCTAAGTTGATATTTACTTAGAAGTCGTTTTCATGAGCTTGAAAAACTTTGAATGTTTTAACGCAAAGCTCATGACCGAGAAATATGAATTTCTCGTTAAGAAGAAAAGTTCTCTTATTTAAAAGATACACTTTTCTTTATGAGCTTAAAACTTGGAATGTTTTAATACAAGCTCAAGACCGAGAAAAATTAATTTCTCGTTACAAGGATAAGCTATCTTTAAAGATAAGATTTCCTTTAATTGAGGTCCGGGGCATAATCTGAAATATAATTATACACCATTATGCATGAGCTTAAAAACTTCGAATGTTTTTAATATAAGCTCATGCCCGAGAAAAATTAATTTCTCATTGTGAGGATAAGTTTATCATCGGCGATAAACTTTCCTTTATTTGAAGAACAGGTCATCATCTGATATTTAATGAAGAGCCTTATACACGAGCTTAAAACCTTTGAATGGTTTTAGGATAAGCTCTTGTCCGAGAAAACTTAATTTTCTCGTTAAGAGGGTAAGTTATCGTTGTGTAGATAAACTTCCCTTTCTCTGAAGTGCGGGTCATCGTCTGTCATTAAACGAGGAGCCATATTACACGAGCTTAAAACCTTTGAATAGTTTTAAATGACAGCTCGTGTCCGAGAAAATTTAATTTCTCGTTGTGAGGGTAAGTTATCGTTGACGAGATAAACTTCCCTTTCTTTGAAGAGCGGGTCACAGACTGTGATTTGTTTATAAGCCTTTGATGCATGAGCTTAACCATGAATCCCCTAAGACACTTGTTTCTCCGATATCTGCTTCTTGAGCAACCAAACTCTAAGAGTGTCCTTAGTTGAAAGGTATGCAACGATTGGATCGCTTCGTTCTTTAGGAACATCAACTTTGGGACCTGCATTATCATTAGGAATTTGCATGCTTTGACAAGGGTTAGTGATATCAATTTTAGAAGCACGCTGGGGTTCACAGTTGGCTTTATTTGTGTCTGAGGTGACCTGAGTAGATGATTCACTTGTCTTAGCTGGCAAACGTTTCCTTTTATATAAAACCTTAAGTTTAGGCTTAAGTGATGTATCATCCTTTTCAATTTCCTCCCTAGCAGTCTTAGTAGAATCGGAGACTATCCTAGTTAAAGGGCACTCGTTTCCTATAAGAGTGAAAGTTCTACCAGTGGGGCACCAAACTTTTCCCATGGGTTTGATTTTAGCTATCCACTGGGTTTTAAGTCTAGCACGGGAGTTAACCTCATTAAGTAGTTTCTTGATACAAGAATCATGATTTGCCGTAAAGACACATTTTCTATATGTTTTACAAGTAGCATATTTAATGTCCGAGTAAGATCTAGAATTCCTGGACGATTTATTGATGCTCCTAGGATTTGACATGCTATGGTTAGCAGTGTTGGGTAATCTAGAAGGCATCTGTCTAGGTTTGAAATTCCTATCTCTTACTTGTGTCTTTTGCTTAACTTCCCTCAGACCAGATTTATGGTGAACGTCATTTGAACTAGTTCTAGACGTGTTCTTTGGACTATGTCTAGGGAGACTAGAGGCAATCATGTGATTAGGTCTTGCAAAAGCTGTTTTAGTCACATTGGCCCTAGTTGGTGGAGTGGTTGTTCTAGAAAAATGAACCAAATCAACTTGGGAGGCAAACCGCGGTCTCGAGGATTGTGATCGCTCGGATCTAAATGCGGTCGGTTGTCGAATGAACTGATTTGTAGGCGGTTTCCCCAAGATTGATGGTTTTTCAAGCTTAGTGTCCACACTAGTTCCTTTAGTTTTCCTCAATTCGTTTTTCAATGCAGCTATAGCAAAGACCTTTTCTTGAACCTGAGCCTTTATAGTCTCATTCTATTTGACCAATTTATCTTGGGATGCTAATTTAGATTCTAGCAACTTAATTTGTTTCAAAAGGTTATCCTTTTTAGCTTTAGAATATAGAACTGTTTGATCTAATTTTCGTTCAAGAACAACGTTTGACTTTTCAAGTTTTTCAAAATACTTTTCAAATTTATCCGTTTTCTTTGAAAATTCAATTTTGGCATCCTCAAGCTCTTTCGATTGCTGAGCTACGATCGTTTCGAGCTCTTTAATATTGGAATCGGAATCAGTTAACGAAGCAGTCATAAAGCATTTATCATGATGTACTATAGCATTCTGAACAATCTCTCCCCCATTATGACGCACATCAGATGAATCTAAAGTGATAAAACTATCACCGTTTTCCATCCCATGTTTGTCCTAAATAGGTTCGGAATGCTCAACATGCGTTAGTTCATCGGCATAGACATCATATACAACATTACATTGTAACATATGTGTAGGCTCTTCATCATAAACGGGTATGGTGTCATCATAAGAGATATCTGTAACATTCCCTGATGTGTTGCTGATGTCATGCTTAACTGTTGATTCCATGTCCTTACAATTTTTAGCAGCCTCCAATGCGTCAATTGTATGATCATTTTGCTCTTGCATCATAGAATCTCGCACTCCATTATCACACGCTTGCTGAAGTCGGGATTTTTCATAAATCAAAGACGAGACCGATGAAAAAAGTTTCAATAGTGTACCACGGAAAACTTGAAGCTCGGTTTGTGTGTCTCGAAAAAATGACCGGCATATCCCTGAATTGGCAGACTTGATGATATTGAATTGGAAGAAAGGCGTGAGTTGTGTCATAAGAGCCTGATATGTTGTTTATGATGCAGAGTGATTAAACTCTTCATTGTGGAGTTGCTCTGCTAGTTTGTTCAAGATGATGAACATCGATTCCATGAATATATGACGATCTTCACCAAAGAGTGTCACAAATTCGCTCCCTCCTTGAATCCGTGAAAGAGTGACAAGATGAGACTGAAGTAGTTGAAATGACGTGAGGGCACTTCTTCTAGCGTTGTCTTGCATGTGATGCGAGTCTCCCTCTTGAAACATCGAATTCAACAAATCCATTGAAAGTTTGATGACAAATAACTTTGGTCGTTGTTGATCTCGGGATATGACAAAACCAACGAAAGATCCGTAAATAACTTTTTAAAAGTCTACGATTGATGATATAACTCTTTACACGGCACAAAAATTGTTGTCGGCTCAAACGATGATAAAACAAACCGGAGTCCAAATCAAACTCATTTCACTCTAAAAATAAAGCCCGTCAACGAATAAATCCAAGCTACGGTAAATATAATGATCTGCCCGTCAAATATTTCACCAATTTGTTTCTTTCGACATACCCGCCTAAACACGATGTACCAAAACCACAAATAAGATTGACAAATATACAAAATTAACTTAACTAAAAAAATTAACTTTAAACTTAAAAAATATAAAAAGTTAACTTAACTTAAAAAATTTACTTAACTAAAATTAAAAAAAAAATCTGATATATATATCAGTTTTTTTTAAAGAAAAATCTGAAATTTGATTTGCCAAAAAAAATTTAGTTTCCACGTGTTGGCCACCCTAAAAACGTAGCTTAAATGTGGCCTAGTGAGAGTTATGAGTGTGTAACCTAAATCAACACTACATGGCCAAACCACAGCTTTGTGAGGGGATATAAAACGCCCTAAAAAATAGTCACATTTGACTCAACCCACATTGTAATCTCCGCTTGTTTCTTTCTCCTCCACGAATAATACAACAGATTATGTGGTTCTTATTTCCACCGCCCTCTATTTCCTATCAATATAAATCCTCCTTGTCAACGATATTAATAAACCATCCAAACCAATCCCTATTTCTATCTAAATCTCCAAACCATCATCTCTTTGTCATCTTTGACTCTCTTGTTACCTGTGTCTCAAACTGATCATCACTTTTAATTACTATCTAAGACAGATCATCCATCAATCAAGTACAAATCATCAAAACCCACAAGCAATTAACATAGCCAAAAATGAATCGAATATATGAAGAACCACAAGATTAAGCACTTTCAATCTTCGAGATCCGAAAAAGGGATCTCGGGTAGGTATTTGTATGTGTTTGATTTTGATTTTCGCTGTGAGTCTGAGGTTTGAGTCGAGTGGGTTCTATTGTGTTTAACTGAGACAGGAAAAATAAAGATGAAAGTGAGTTTGTCAGTTTTTTCAATTTTTATTCTTGAATTCGAGAGTTGTTTGAAAGTTGTTCGAGTCTTGTGGGAGTGTTTAAGTCGAGTCGAGGGTGAAGGGTGGTGTTGATGGTTTTGGATTAGGGTCTTGGTCGAATCTGCATCGATGGCGAGGTGTTGGTCGAGTCGAGTCTTGACGTTGTGGTAGATAGAGGAGTTTGTGTATGTTGGTGTGTTGTTCGAGGGTAGGTGTGAAGGCTATTTGTTTGTAAGTAAGTAGGTCGAGAGTCGAGAGAGTGAGGTCTTCGAGTGTGAGTGAGTCTAGTCTGATGAGTTGTGTTCGTGTGAGTGTGAGTTAAGACGAAAAAGGGTGTTTTGTTTTAGATGATGTTGAAACGTGAGGTGAGTTGAGGGTATGGGTCGAGTGTCTGTTGGAGCAAGTAAAAGTGTTGGTCAGTTTTGGTTCGAGTCTTTTTGTCTTCGAGTCTTTTTGTCGAGGTAAAAAGGTCGAGTCGAAATGGTTGTTTTTGGGTGCCATTAAGTTTGAATCGAGTGGGGGCCTTATCCGGAATAAATATTTCTGGAGCTTATCCGGAAACCAGATTTCTGGTGCTTATCCGGAATATTGCTTCGTCTTCTTATCCGGAATATACCTTGTGCTTATCCGGAATATGGCGAGTCTTCTTATCCGGAATAATCCAGCAAAAGCTTATCCGGAAAACAGTTTAAAATGCTTATCCGGAATAAAAACTTATAATGCTTATCCAGAATCCAGTTTTCAGGGGCTTATCCGGAATGCTATGTGATAGGTGTGAAAACACCCATCCTTTTACCACTTATTTCTTACTAAAACAAGACCAAAACACGTATTTAATGTCATTTGTTTGGAATTATGCGTGGTTTGTGTGTTTGTTGTGTTTTCAGAGCCAACCGGATAAATATTGGAGAAAACATGGGATTTCACGGGTTTTATCGAGGAAAAAGACGAAAAGATGAAGTCTATAGTCCAAGGGATGCAAAAGATTTGAAGTAAATGGGCCTATTTGAAGATTTATCGAAGAAAAGGACCAAAGACGGAAGATTTACCTATGTCGAAGAAACTCAAGTCTATTAAATGAAGAAATTAAAAGACAAGTTGAAATTATTCGTCGACAAATCCCGAATCAAAATCGAAAACGTCAACTTTTCTGAAAGGACGAGAAGACAAAAAGAAAGAAAGAAAGCCCACTCACCAACCAAGGGAGAAGCCTATAAATACTCCTCCCATTCAAGACTTTCCACGAGCTTCTTTCTGTTACAGTTTTTCCTATTTCGTAGGAAGAAAACCATCTCCCTTAAGGAGTTGTTTTCATCTTTGTTTGATTTCTTCCAATCTTGTAAGTTTGATCTTTCCACTTTGTTGAATCCTAAATCATTAATACAAGTTTACTTTTAATCTTTCCATCATCTTGTTCTTCATCTCTTTTTGATTCTAAGTTCTTAAGTTTTATTTTATTGGTTTGATCATAAAAAGTAAGTGGGATTTATGTTTTTGTTGTTTTGAATTGATGTTTACCTTAGGTAAATGATTAGTGGTAAAATTGGTTTAAGTTGTGATCGAAAACTTGGTAAATTTTGGGTTAAAATCGTATGTAAAAGATTTCCCTGTTCTTCGCTATTTTTTACTGTTCTTCCCAGATTCCGTATAGTGGTTTATGACTTACTGATTGATTCGGAATCTTTTTTTTCCGGGTCAAGGTTATACTTTTTTGATTACTCGGAATATCAATTATTCCGAGTAGGTTAAAATTTTCTTGGTTATTCGGAATTTCAAACTTATTCCGCATAGGGTTTTCTTTTTAATATATTCCGCATAGCTGTCTTTTCAAAATTATTCCTCATAGAGTAAATGTTCCGGATAGAGCAGTTTTTCCGAATAGAGCAATTATTCATGATAGACTGCTATTCCGCATAAGCTACATTATTCCGCATAGGAATTTTATTCCGCATAGCCGTATTATTCCGTGTAGAATCCAATATTCCGCATAGGTTCCTTTTTTAATTATTCCGCATAGTTTTCTTGTCAAAACATTCCACATAGGCTTTTCTTTCCAAACATTCTGAGTAGGCTTATTATTCAGCTTAGCCGTTATATTCCGCATAGGCCATATTATTCCGCATAGACTGACATTCCGAGTAAGAGCAAATATTCCGGATAGCCGTTATTCAGAATAAGGTAAATTTCCAGTTTTCCAGTTTTACATTTTAGCTTTATTTAAATTCTAGTTTTACTCTCAGTAATTGCTTTTAGTTTAATTTAATTATTTCTTGCACTTACCATTTTAGTAGATTTAGACCAAAGCTCCCCCTTTTTAGTCACCAAGTACAACTATTCCACTTTTGACCGTGATCAATTCGAGAAGATACCGAGAACGAAACAACGACATATATCAGTTGGGTACGAGCAATGCAAAGAAAGATCTTGCAAAAGCAACATTTTTATTTAACTAAAACGACAGTTATTAAAATGGCGCCGCTCCGGCTCTTTTCGTAAGGATCAACGGTTTCTTGTGAGAAAAATTGGATTTTGGGATCCGTTCTTTCGGGAACGTTACTTTCAAGCACAAAAATTTTCAAAAACACATAAAAATATAAAATTTTCAAAAATACAAAAACATTAAAAAACCTATAAAAACCAAAAATATTTTCTCTTGCATTTTCTTTTTAGTGTATGCGTACTCGATCAACGTCTTATTCAGAGCCCGAGACTCTCGAACAATTAGACATGGCCGGTGTACACAACAACAACAATAATAATCCACCCCTCCCAAATAACAACAATAATAATAACCCACCCCACCAAAACATGAATAATCCACCCTTACCCGGCCTACGAACCATGGAGGAGCTATGTCAACCCACGATGAACGGACGTGGAGGCCCGATTCCACCGATGCATGTCACGGCTTAGGAGTTTTCGTTGAAGCATCACATGATCCAGTAAGTGCAAACTAACCCATTTCGCGGAATTCCGGATGATGATGCCAACAAACACCTCGATAAATTCATTACCATCACCCAAAGCATGAAGTCCCCCGGTGTTTCTATGGATGACCTTCGCCTCCAACTCTTTCCCCACTCGCTTTCTCACCATGCCGAAGAATGGTTTGACCGTCTCCCAAAGAACTCTATTCATACTTGGGACGACATGACTCAACGCTTTTTGTCGCGCTACTTCCCACCATCCATGGTCACAAGCCTTCGTAACCAAATCAGTGGAATCATGCAAGACAATGATGAATCGCTCTTCTATGCTTGGGAACGGTACAATGATTTGATCGACCACTGTCCAAATCACAACATGATCCCCGTCACTCTCATTGATACTTTCTACAATGGTATCACTTTTCGTGATCGTGACACGATCAACGCCGCCGCCGGTGGTACTTTTATGAAAAGGAGATCGGAGGAGTGTAGAGAGTTGATCGAAAACATGACTACTCACCACAAGAATTGGGATTCATCTGCATCCTCAAGATCTAACTCGAGAGTCAATGTTTCTTCTACTACTTCCAATCCTGAGATGACTGAAATTTCTCGACAACTCGCTGAGATGAACAAGAATTTCATGACCATGGCCACAAACCACTTTCAACAAGCTAAAGCCGTTGCTATTTCTTGTGACACATGTGGTGGTCCTCATTCTTATAATGATTGTCCTTCTACTCAAGGAAATTTTTCTGAAAACGTTAACGCAACTTACGGTACTTATCCCACAGGAGGGTATCAAGCTCGTACTCAAGGAGACCGTAGCTTGCTAAGTTATCGTTCCAACAATTATCTTGCTCCACCCGATTTCCCTCCTTCAAACCAAAACCAACAACAAAGCTATAACCGAAACAACCAATCCCAACCTCGTGCTAACAATCAATATCAATCCCAAAGAAACCCATACCCGACTCAAGGAAATTCTCAAGCTTACCAAGCTCCACCTCTCAATCAACCGATGGTATTGAATCAAGACGTCGAGACGTTCATGAAGACTAATCGGGAGCTGGTGACGAATCTTCAGAGTCAAGTCATCAACTTGAAGGGCGAAATGGCGAAACAAGGGAACGATATTCGAGCCGAGCTTAGGAATGATATGGCAAAACAGAGCAATGAGATCCGTGCCGACATCAGAGATTCTTTCAGCACTCAAGCGCTTAACATTCGTGATATGATTGGTTCGCTCATCCAAGGTAATCAATCTTTTTCTTCGGGTACTCTTCCGAGTAACACCGTTGCAAATCTAAGAGGGTAGATGAAAGCAATCACCACTCGTAGTGGTAAAGGTTATATGGAACCCGAGCTTCCTACACCTCCACCCGTTATTGTGAACAAGGAAAAAGAGAAACTTTCCTCACCTCCTTCACCTTCTATCCCCATTTCCCCACCACCCGTGGTTGTGAGTGATCCTATTTCCCTAAAGCCTTCTTCTTCATCCAATATACCTTATTCTTCAAGGTTGAGGAAAGAGAAGCAAAAGAGCAAGGATGATATTCAAGTTTCAAACTTTCTAAAAATGTTTAAACAATTGAATTTTAACATCTCCTTTGCCGAGGCTCTCGCTCACATGCCTAAATATGCGAAGATGTTTAAAGATCTTCTAAGTGACAAGGAGAAGCTTCTTGACATTGCTCAGACCCAACTTAATGAGAATTGCTCCGCCGTTCTCTTAAGGAAATTGCCCACCAAACTTGGTGATCCGGGTCGCTTCTTGATTCCTTGCAACTTCCCGGGAGTAGAGAATTGCATGGCCCTAGCCGATCTAGGTGCCAGTATAAACTTAATGCCTTTAAGTGTTTGGAAGCAATTATCTCTCCCCGAGCTAGTCCCCACCAAAATGACTTTGGAATTAGCTAACCGTATGGTTGCTTATCCAGTGGGGATAGCCGAAGATGTCTTTGTTGGCATTGAAAAATTCACCTTCCCGGCGGATTTTGTTGTCGTTGACTACGAGATGGATCCTCGTGTTCCATTAATCGTTGGACGTCCATTCCTGGGGACCGGTCGCACTCTCATTGATGTAGCCGCGGGCTAAATAATCATGAGAGTTGGTGACGACAAAATTGTCTTCAACATGGGTAAGATTTCTAAGCAACCTTATTCATATGAGAGTGTTAATGCTATTGATGTTCTCGATGAGGCTTGTGAAGAACATTTTCATGATTCTTGCAAAAGTACTCTCTCTTCTCTACCCAATGTTGAGACCGTTGCCTCAATTGCTCCAGCATTGACTCCTTTTGGAGAAAGTGACTTGGATAATTTCGAAGCTAGCTTGGGTCCTCTCGATATTAAGTATGATTATTCTTCCACTAATTGGGATGAAGACATTTGTACTATTGAGAGACTTCTCAATGAAGACCCGTTTCCTCCTCCCTCTCCTAAAGAGGTGAATAATGATGATCCATCGTTAGTTACACCATCTATTGAGGATCCTCCTACTCTTGAGCTTAAAGACCTACCTTCTCATCTAGAGTACGTTTTTCTTGAAGACAACGAGAAGTTACCGGTCATCATCGCGAAGGACCTGAAAGAAGAAGAAAAAGCCCGACTTGTCACCGTGTTGAAGAAGCATAAAAGAGCTATCGCTTGGAAAATCTCCGATATTCGCGGAATTGATCCTCACTTTTGCACACATAAGATTCTCATGGAGGACGAATTTAAGCCCACAATTCAAACCCAACGAAGGGTGAATCCTAAAATCCATGAAGTCATCAAAAAAGAGGTTATCAAACTTCTTGATGCGGGTATGATTTACCCTATTTCGGATTCACCATGGGTTAGTCCAGTCTATTGTGTGCCTAAGAAAGGCGGAATTACCGTTGTGCCCAATCAAAATAACGAGTTGATTCTTACCCGTCTCGTTACTGGGTGGAGAGTTTGTATAGACTACCGCAAACTCAATGATGCCACGAGAAAGGATCATTTCCCTCTACCTTTTATGGACCAAATGCTTGAACGTTTTGCAGGTAACGAATATTACTGCTTTCTTGATGGTTTCTCGGGTTATTTCCAAATACCCATCGATCCCCAAGATCAAGAGAAGACAACATTCACTTGTCCCTATGGCACATTTTCCTACTAAAGAATGCCTTTTGGCTTATGCAATGCCCCCGGGACTTTCTAAAGGTGCATGTTGGCTATCTTCCATGACATGGTTGAGCAAACCATGGAAGTCTTCATGGATAATTTCTCGGTCTTTGGGGATTCCTTCTCTTCTTGCCTTGCCAATTTGGAACGTATGGTTAAGCGGTGTGAAGACACTCGCCTTGTTCTGAATTGGGAAAAATGCCATTTTATGGTAAAAGAAGGCATTGTGCTAGGACACAAAATCTCTAACGCCGGTCTTGAAGTCGACCGTGCTAAAGCAGATGTCATAGCCAAATTACCTCCACCTTCAACCGTGAAGGGTGTGAGAAGTTTTCTGGGTCATGCGGGCTTCTATCGTCGATTCATTCAGGATTTCTCTAAAATCGCTCGCCCGATGACCCACCTCTTGGAAAAAGATACTCCTTTTATCTTTTCTAAAGAGTGTATCGAAGCCTTCAATCTTCTTAAGGATAAGCTAACTAAGGCACCGGTCTTGGTTACCCCTAATTGGGAGCTACCCTTTGAATTGATGTGCGATGCTAGCGACTTCGCTATTGGTGCGGTTTTGGGACAAAGGATCAACAAACATTTCCAACCAATCCACTATGCTAGCAAAACAATGAAGGAGGCTCAATTGCATTATACGACAACCGAAAAAGAGCTTTTAGTTGTTGTCTATGCTTTTGAAAAATTCCGCCCCTATCTTGTTTTATCCACCACAATCGTATACACCGACCATTCCGCGTTGAAGTACTTGATGACTAAACACGACTCTAAGCCAAGACTTCTCCGCTGGGTTTTACTTCTTCAAGAATTCAACATTGAAATTCGTGACAAGAAGGGTGCTGAAAACCTAGCCGCGGATCATCAGAGCAGACTTGAGGATCCATATCAAGGGGGTCATCTGAACAAAGAGATCAATGATTCTTTCCCCCTTGAGACCTTAATGTCTATAAATCTCAATCTTGATGGCACCCCGTGGTTTGCCGATATTGCAAACTACTTAGCGGGTGGTGTTCTCATCCAAGGGTTAACATCCCAACAAAAGAAGAAGTTCTTGAACGATGTTAAGACTTACTTTTGGGATGACCCTTTTCTCTTCAAACAATGCGCTGACTTGATTATTCACCGATGCGTTGACGGACCGGCCGCTTTGGACATTCTCCAGGCTTGCCACAAAGGACCCACCGGTGGTCACTTTGGTCCCAACTACACCGCCAAAAAAGTGTTTGATTCAGGATTCTATTGGCCCACCATTTACCGTGATGCTCACGAGATGGTTAAACATTGTGATGCTTGCCAAAAACAAGGCAAGATCACACATAAAGATGAGATGCCTCAAAATTTCATACAAGAATGTGAAATCTTTGATGTATGGGGCATCGACTTTATGGGGCCATTCCCATCTTCTAAAGGTAACAAATACATCCTTGTCGCTGTTGACTACGTTTCCAAATGGGTTGAAGCCAAAGCTTTACCCACTAACAACGCGAGGGTGGTTTGTAATTTCTTGAAACAACTGTTTGCTCGATTCGATGTTCCTCGTGCTATTATCAGTGACCGCGGGATTCATTTTTGCAACGATCAATTTGCAAGAGTCATGGCTAAGTATGGTGTCAATCACCGTCTTTCCACCGCTTATCATCCTCAAACCAACGGTCAAGCCGAGATATCCAACCGTGGATTGAAGAGAATTTTGGAACGTACTGTGGGAGAGCATCGTGCCTCATGGGCTGATAAACTTGATGATGCTCTGTGGGCTTTCTGTACCGCCTATAAGACACCGATTGGTTGTACACCTTATCGTCTTGTGTACGGGAAAGCTTGCCACCTCCCTATCGAGCTGGAACATAAGGCATACTGGGCCTTGAAGTGGGCTAACTTCGACATCAACAAAGCCGGTGATTTTCGAAAGATTCAACTCAACGAGCTACAAGAATTGAGGAATGAAGCTTATGAGAACTAATTGATCTACAAGGAGAAGACCAAGATTATCCACGATGCTAAAATTAAGAACCGAGAGTTCCACGTTGGTGATCAAGTCTTACTCTTTAACTCTCGGTTGAAGATCTTCTCAGGCAAGTTGAAGAGCCGCTGGTCTGGTCCATTCACCATCGCCAATATTGTTCCCTATGGCACCATTGAGCTTTCTCAACCAAAGGGGCCCAGCTTTAAGGTGAATGGCCAGCGTTTGAAATTGTACTTTGGTGAGGACATCTCTCAAAAGATGATTCCATCCCTCACCACGTTTCCCTTGAATTAGTTCGGGACCGAGTCAGGCTCGCGACTCGGTGAACAAAAACAAGCGCTCCTCGGGAGGCAACCCGAGTATCTATCCCCCTTTCCCGTTTTTCATCATAAGTGTAGGGGGAGCTATATAGGTTGCTTGTATTCGGATGGTGATGTGATTACAGGGATAAGTGCACTCTTGGAATCTTTGAAGAACCGTGCTCCCATGTTATCCGCAATACCGGTTCTATCTCTCAACTATCGTGATTCAATTATCTTCATATTCACATTTGAAATTGATCACTTTAGTTGTCTCTTCCTTAGCTTGATTTAACCAACGTGCACAATGTCATAAGTGTAGGGGAGAATTTTCCCACATGCTTAAACATTGAGGACAATGTTTATCTTAAGTGTAGGGGAGACTTCTATCGAAGTTTTAAGTGGACTTTTCCATTAAAATGCCTTCATTTAACCGAAAAATCATCTTTTTCAGCATTTTTCAAATTTTTAATTAACTTTGGCCATTTAGTCGTAATTTTTAAATTTTTATTGTTGCTTTCATATGTATATATCCCGCAATAAAGTCAAAAATATTAATAAAGTGGTGTAGCTAGTTTTGAAATCTTTGACATATTAGGCCCGTTGCGATTATTTTGACTCAACCTGAATAGACTTATTCAAGTTTATTCTAGCTAGTATCCTTAACCATGTAGACCTTAATTGGTTTATTAGGCTAAGCATCCACGAGTCTCATTACTTGAGATTTTAAATAGTGGAGAACGAGAAATGATAGAGTCAATTATAAGTGGTATTCTTGCACAAGCTCACTTGGTGTAATTATTTGCCTATTCTCCCATCACTTGCTAATAATTTATCTGCAATAAGTACGGTCGTACGATTTGAAAGGTTACTTAGCTTCTAGCCCAAGATCGTTTAAAAGTTGCTCGGTAATGATAAGAGTTCATAGCCAAGGCATAACTTATGAAGCGGGGCGCGAAGATTGGCGAGTCCAAAAAGGCCCTAACAAGGCATGAGGATTCCATTTTATTGCTAAAGATCTAAGGTGATGTGAAAAGCATTATTCCCAAAATCGATATGAAGGATCAAGACTCATGACGAAAAGCAATCAACTCCCATAAAGATCATGGAGAAGTCTATCCGAAAAGACCCTAACAAGGTATGAGGATAAATAGATCCAAGTCCGAAAAGGAGGCGGATCGTTGTATCTCAAAATCCCAATTAGAGATTGAAGAAATAATCATGAAGTCGTGGTCAACAAAGTTGGAGTACCCCTCAAAAGTCTCCAAGTGAAGAACTCTATTAACGAAGAGAAGACCATTATCTCAAGCACGTCTCTCAAGATATGAAGTATGAAGTACATGCCAAATATCGGCCCGAGAAAGGTCTCAAATCGTGAACCGAGTTATGCCAAGATATGAACTTTTTGATATCCCGAGAAGCAGTTTTAAGAGATTTTGTTCTTTAGCTAACTATTGATCAAATCGTCCTACTTTGCTTTCAGCCTAAATAAACTATCGAAATAAGTCCAAAAATGCATCTTCGTGATCATTCTAAAACAAAAATAAAATATAAGAGATACACCTAGGAATAAGGGAGTTTAAGCATATAATTAAGCCATGTGTGTAAGTGTTTGAATTGCTAACTTATAATAACAATGATCTCGTTTTTAAGCTTAGTTTGGGGAACGTGAAACTTGAGGATGATAAATCTTCGCAGCACCAAAGCCCTAATGTAAGTCCTTGATCTCTTTGCAAGTTATTTCCATGTAGTTATTTTCAAGTGAAAATGGTTTTCTATCCTTTAGTTTATTTTAAAGTTTTAATGTCTCTTAGTACTTTAATTTTTGTTTAGTAGTATGTTAATAAGGCCAAGGTTGATTGATTATGAGAAAAATGTAAATTTGCTTTATCACTAAGCATTGCATGAGGGCATGGCAATGGTTAAGTGTAGGGGATTTGATAGGTGTGAAAACACCCATCCTTTTACCACTTATTTCTTACTAAAACAAGACCAAAACGCGTATTAATGTCATTTGTTTGGAAGTATGCGTGGTTTGTGTGTTTGTTGTGCTTTCAGAGCCAACCGGATAAATATTGGAGAAAACATGGGATTGCACGGGTTTTATCGAGGAAAAAGACGAAAAGATGAAGTCTATAGTCCAAGGGATGAAAAAGATTTGAAGTCAATGGGCCTATTTGAAGATTTATCGAAGAAAAGGACCAAAGACGGAAGATTTACCTATGTCGAAGAAACTCAAGTCTATTAAATGAAGAAATTAAAAGACAAGTTGAAATTATTCATCGACAAATCCCGAATCGAAATCGAAAACGTCAACTTTTCTGAAAGGACGAGAAAACAAAAAGAAAGAAAGAAAGCCCACTCACCAACCAAGGGAGAAGCCTACAAATACTCCTCCCATTCAAGACTTTCCACGAGCTTCTTTCTGTTACAGTTTTTCCTATTTCGTAGGAAGAAAACCATCTCCCTTAAGGAGTGGTTTTCATCTTTGTTTGATTTCTTCCAATCTTGTAAGTCTGATCTTTCCACTTTGTTTGTTGAATCCTGAATCATTAATACAAGTCTACTTTTAATCTTTCCATCATCTTGTTGTTCATCTCTTTTTGATTCTAAGTTCTTAAGTTTTATTTTATTGGTTTGATCATAAAAAGTAAGTGGGATTTATGTTTTTGTTGTTTTGAATTGATGTTTACCTTAGGTAAATGATTAGTGATAAAATTGGTTTAAGTTTTGATTGAAAACTTGGTAAATTTTGGGTTAAAATCGTATGTAAAAGATTTCCCTGTTCTTCGCTATTTTTTACTGTTCTTCCCAGATTCCGTATAGTGGTTTATGACTTACTGATTGATTCGGAATCTTCATTATTCCGGGTCAAGGTTATACTTTTTTGATTACTCGGAATATCAATTATTCCGAGTAGGTTAAAATTTTCTTGGTTATTCGGAATTTCAAACTTATTCCGCATAGGGTTTTCTTTTTAATATATTCCGCATAGCTGTCTTTTCAAAATTATTCCTCATAGAGTAAATGTTCCGTATAGAGCAGTTTTTCCGAATAGAGCAATTATTCATGATAGACTGTTATTCCGCATAAGCTACATTATTCCGCATAGGAATTTTATTCCGCATAGCCGTGTTATTCCGTGTAGAATCCAATATTCCGCATAGGTTCCTTTTCCAATTCTTCCGCATAGTTTTCTTGTCAAAAGATTCCGCATAGGCTTTTCTTTCCAAACATTCCGAGTAGGCTTATTATTCAGCTTAGCCGTTATATTCCGCATAGGCCATATTATTCCGCATAGACTGACATTCCGATTAAGAGCAAATATTCCGGATAGCCGTTATTCAGAATAAGGTAAATTTCCAGTTTTCCAGTTTTACATTTTAGCTTTATTTAAATTCTAGTTTTACTCTCAGTAATTGCTTTTAGTTTAATTTAATTATTTCTTGCACTTACCATTTTAGTAGATTTAGACCAAAGCTCCCCCTTTTTAGTCACCAAGTACAACTATTCCACTTTTGACCGTGATCAATTCGAGAAGATACCGAGAACGAAACAACGACATATATCAATTGGGAACGAGCAATGCAAAGAAAGATCTTGCAAAAGCAACATTTTTAATTAACTAAAACGACAGTTATTACTATGTCCTCTTATCCGGAATGCACGATCTAGCTTACCCGGAATAAAGTTTCTGATCTGAACAAAACGTGACTGCTTGACACTTAAAATTGAAAATAGTTGAAAAGAAAAAAATTGACCAAAGTTTTAAAACACACTGATAAAGACTCGTATCAGAAGAAAGTTTGATGTTTATAAGACTGATAAGACTGAAAAAGTTGACCAAAGTTTATAAGATTGATAGAAAAAAATAAAATTGATAAAAAAAAATTATAAAAAAAAGAAATAAACTGATACTTTTGATAGAAAACTGATAAAAAAAATAAAAAAAATGATACTTTTGTGATTTTCAAGATTATAGACAAAAGATGAGACAAAAAAGACTATAAAAACTGATAAAAACAATAGATAAAAAAATTTAGAAAGAAAGGATTTTTACCATCAAATCAATAGATAAAAACACTCAAATCCGAAGAATCAACCAAAGCTCTTGATACCAATTGTAGAATGGTATTTTCTTAGGATTGTGCAAGTTATGATTTATCTATTGAGATGGATGGATATGGAAGGAGGAAGAAGATGAACTAGAGAGAGAAAGGAGAGGAGAAGGGATGTAGAGAGAGAAAGTCATGTTTATTGAATGAAAGTGAAAAACACAAATGAGCAACCCCTCCTAACATGCTAGGAGGGGGTTTATATAGCCCACCCTACATGTGGGCTATATGGGCTATATTGGATCACGAGCCCAATATTTTTGGAGTGACCGATCCTTTCTAAATACGTAAAAACGTATTTCCAACAATAATCATCTTCTTCATTATCAAACCCATCCTCATATCCATCATATTCTTTGATTTTGGTATCACCCCTCACCCAAATGGTGAGGGGTGGTGGAATTGGTAGCCATGTCCATGTAATATGCCATAGGAGAGTAGAGAAGAAAGCCATACTCCATACAAAACCCAAGATGTTTATGGGTAGAAGGCATAGTATTTTGGTACTATGAACTCTAATGTTTGGTAACTTCTTTATTATTCAATGAAGTTTATGTTCATGTTCATGTTGATTCTTGTGTTTTATGATATTGTGAATGTGTTGATGCTTATATTGTTCATATGATAACTTGTGATAAATGGATGTTTGGATATTATTAGTGCTTGTCATTGGATTATGGTGATAACATTATATTTGGTTGAATTAGAACTTGTTCTTGTTTTTCAATTTGGTTAATCACTGTTGAGTCTATATGTCAAAATTATTCTCAACATGGTTGATATCAATTCATTAATCGACAAATGATTTGGTCTTGTGCTTGTGAAGATTGTGCAAGAGACTTAATAAACATAACAAGTAATGGTTTAATCTAGATTATAGGTCGAAAAGAGTCTTTTGAATATATTGTTCTAATCGTCTTTCAAGTAAATGGAACTTATCAAATCGATAACCAAGTCTATGGGTCGAAATAATTCTTGTTGTTATTGGTTTAGGCATAAGGCTCATGAGTGACCACTTGATTGAGACTTATGTATTATTGATTTATAAAGCACTAGTGTCTTATTATTGGTTCTATAGGTCAAAAGGATTACCTTTAATATGTGTTCCAAACTAATCATCCTAATGACCATGTGATCGTTTGACTATACTTGTATGTTCTTTGTGTGCTAGTGCCTTTAACGATTCTCATGGTGGTGTGATCGTGACAATCATACTTGCCATTGTTACAACCAACTACACTTGAGTATAACCAAGTCCCATGGGACGACCTTGACTTACCAACCTAATAGCAACATGACTAGAGTATACTTGCTCGAATTTATGTTCCTATTATATCGGTAATTCTTGTTATAAAATTAAAACCTAATGTGTGGAAAGATAGCATATCAAGTTTTTGGCTTCTTGTCTAGGATTTGTAATTGCACTCTTTTAATATACCCGTACGAGCGCATCAAGTTTTTGGCGTCGCTGCCGGGGATTTGTGTTTTGTGCTTTTCATGTTTTGAATCTTTGTTGCATATGGTGTATCGTTTAATCTCCTTTGTGCTTATTTGGTTTATAATCAAGTGTGTTTTAGATCAAGCTTTTTAGTGATTATTTCATCAACCCCAAAAAAAAATTTTTAGAGTTGTTATTTTTTAAGTTCTAAAAAAAACAAATTTTTAGTTAAGTTGCCGCCGGCAGACCCATATTGCCGCCGGCAACACCACCTCAGAAGCACCTTTGGCGCCCGACAAGGCACGCCTGCCGCTGGCAACCTTCAACAGAAGGTGAATTGTCGCCCGGCATACCCCTTTTGCCGCCGGCAAATCCAGAAACCTAAAAAAAAATAGTAATAATAGTAGTAGTAAAATATATATATATATATATATATATACAAAAACATTTTTGGTCTTATTTGTTTTATTTAGTTTATTTTTCTATGACGTTTGGCAAATCACTCCGGGTTTGTATAAACCCACGTTCTTGGGGAAAACAACTTGTTCGTCCTTTCCAAAAGCTTAAACGTAAAATCAAAAATACGACGACATCCAATAAAACACCAATCGTATCCCTTGAAATTGAATCACCCAAACCATACATCAAACCACCATTCATCAATGAACTTTTCGTTGTCGCCTCCAAAGACGACGTATTCGACACTGAAGTCGAGACGATATTCAAAAATCCATTCCATATTGAAGGAATCTCATCCTATGAAACCGAATCCGATTCCTTATCCATTATCACCATTGATCCCGATGATCAACCTATGTGGTCAAATACTAGGATCATTGCTCAAACGCCTAGTTCCTCTATTGTTCAAATCCCTATTTTGAACAATTTCACTATCACGAGTACCCACATGAAAATGATTCGGGAAAACCAATTTGATGTAGAATCCTTATCCGATCCCCACCAACATGTAATTGATTTTCTTGAGATTAGTAGCCTTTTCCAATATGGTGAAAATCAATAGGAAGCGATTAACTTGAGGACGTTCCCATTCTCATTAACCGGAGAAGCTAAGATTTGGTTGAATGAACTAAACGAAAGAACAATTACTTCGTGGAATGAATTAAGAGAAGCTTTCATAAGCCGATTCTTTTCATCCGCAAAGTTTAAACGTCTCCTAAACGACATTCATGACTTTCACCAACTCAATGACGAAACTCTCGTTGAAGCTTGGCTCCGAATGAAACATATGCTTCGCGCTTGTTATGGACATGATCTAACCACGAGAACGATAATTGAAACATTTTATCATGGTTTAGACGATCCAACTCAAGTATCTCTCGACGCCGGAGGAATCTTCCTCTATAATACTCTGAACGAAGCTTTCCAAATCCTCGAGGACAAGGTCTTTCTCAAGCTCGATTTTTCGAAGGATTCTCATATCCATCCCAAACCAAAAACCGTTGTTTCCGCCGGTGGAAACAATTTCATCTCCAATCACACCGTGTTGATGGAGAAATTCGAAGCTCTCGCTAGGCTTATCGATTCTCAATTCATAATCTTAAGGAATGAACTAAAAGATATGTGAGAAAATCGTAGAGACAATCATGACTCACAAACCACCATGAAGGATGACACGCTGATGTGTAAACCTCATGAAGAGAATTATGTCAAAGAATATCACCGATGATATCACGACCAGAATTCAAGGAATACACATTCCTATCTGACCCTAAATCCGAACCGTCCCATTCCTCAATCTCGACCGCGAGATGTGACGCCATACTCATCACAATATCACCAAAAACCTGAAACCTTAACGGAGGAGATGATGAGAGAATTTATGGCTTGGCAAACGGAAGAAAATGAATGTGTTAAGAACAATTTGGTTGACTTGGAGTTTCAAATCAATCTAAACTTCCGAAACCACACAGCCATGATCGAAGACTTGAAGACAAACACCGATCGTGTCGAAAAGCAAATCCAACATACCAAGTCCCTTCCTCAAATCACCAACACCAAAACAAGATTCGACCTACCCTCTATCCGAAACGAGAGTGATAAGGGTGATGTTCCTTTTATCAAGGAAGAAGAAGAAGAAGAACCTATTCCAACCGTGCCAAAACTAAACACCATCATTTCTAACTCAACTTTTCCCAAGGATTGCATCGTGCATATCCTAAACAAAAAGGAGAAGACGTTTGAACATGATGTAATGTCGATTCATCAAGTTGAGTTGAAATCAATAAAGGATGTAAGAAGTAGAAGAAAGAAAGACAGGGACGACAATTATGTGCCGAAGAAGCCTTTCAAAGTTTGGACTATAAATGGAGAATTGCTTTGGTTCAAAGATGATAATTATCAAAATCAATGGCACCCAACCAAAGTTCCCATCTTGACCGTATCGTCAAAGAATCCTAACACCGAGGGGAAGAGTCTAGCTAACGACTCAATAATAAATTAAGCGCTTCTCGGGAGGCAACCTGTGCTTTGATTGTTTGTGTGTTTTAATTTTGTGTGTTTTAAATAAATATGTACACCCCAAAGTATTTTTCTAACTTGGAACATCTTAAGTGTGAGTGGGTGTACATTGCTAGTAGTATGTTTTATATATCTATGTGTGCTTGCGTGCTTGTTTGTTTGTTTGTTTTGTTTTGTTTTGTTTGAATAAATGCAGCAATAGGTAATGGAGGAGGATGCATACATGGAGAAGGAAGGAAGTATCAAGAAATCGATTGATCTCACAAGCTTATGGTGTAGCATTGCATCACATGGAGATCAATTGCAATTTCTTAGCCCGGGGAGTTTCGTTTCTCTTTGACTATTTATTTATTTCCTCACTTTTCATGCTTTGAAGTTTATTTTTAACATTGAGTCCAATCCAAAACTTAAGTGTGAGGGGAAATAAATCGGAAAACGAAACTAATTTTTGTTATATAAGAAGAGAAAAAAGGGAGAGTTATACACTTGTTTGCCCTTAAGATTTAATTTTTTTCTCACACGTTTGTTTGTAAATATATTTCAATAATCATTCCCACAAAAAAATATAATAATAAGATTTTTAGTGAGATCACACTTGTGTGATAAAAGTGTATATGCGTGGCAAAGAGGCAAACCTAGGAATAACACCCAAATAGCCTTTTCCATTCTTTTCGTAGCTAGTTTTAGCTAACCATCCATATTAACCCTTTTGTTAGCACTTTCGTCTAGTGCTAGATACTCTTAGAACACCCGTTGAGCCATTCCTTTCATTCTTGTTAAATCCACTAAAAAAATATATATATTTTACCGTAAACCTTAGCCTAACCCATGTCGAAGTCCAAATGGTGGGTTGCTAGTTGCTTTGTATGGTGGATCTTTTTTTATGATTATTAGTTGCCACTCGTAGCTATGTGTGTGTTCCATTCCAACAAAGATGAAGATGAGCTCCTTTATGTTTGTATTTTTTGTGGTGTGTGCTTAAGCGAAGTGTGAGGGGAGCATGTGATGTATGTTGAAAAAAATGAAAAAGAGAGGAGGATGAGAAAAGTAAAAAAGAAAGAAAAAGAATAAGTCATCGAAAAAAAAGTAACAAAAAAAAGTGATGACAAAAATAGCCGATGAGCTATGTTATGAAGATGAAGGAAGATGAAGTATGTTTAGATATCGATTAGCTAATGTGCTAAGACGTGATATATATGTGTTGAATAAAGCTCGTAGCTATGTTCATTTTTAGGCTTGTAATTTGTTCGGTGACTAGCAACATGGGACTTAGACCTTTTAACTTGTATATTCGTGACACCTCTTATAAATATCCCATGTCTTATCCATACCCGTTAACCCAAATCCTTAGCCTTGTAACCCGAATAAAAGTCCTCTTTAAATGTGTACACTTGGTGCTCATGCCATTTGATTTAGTCTTGTTTGTACTTTGTATAATTTCTTTTATTTTTCTAACCATTTTATGCACCATGTGATAAATATTTTTCTTTTATTTGCTTTAGGACAAGCAACCTCTTAAGTGTGAGGGGGTTTGCACCTTTGGCGATTTCGTATATATATATATATAAATAAAAACCCCAAAAAAAATTTCTTTTATTTCATTGAGGACAAGCAACCTCTTAAGTGTGAGGGGGTTTGCACCTTTAGCCATTTCTTATAAAAATCAAAAAGATTTTCAATTTTTCATAGATTTTTCAATATTTTTTTTCATAGAATTTTAAAATTTTTCTTTTCTTTTAGAATCTAGGTATTTTGTTTTTAGCTTTAATTTTCTTTTAGTTGCTTGATGGCAAGCAAAGTTTTTCTTTTCCTTGCTCGAGGACGATCAAAACTTAAGTCTGAAGGGATTTGATAACGCTCAAATCTAACATATTTATATGAGCGTATTCGTGGTGTTTATGCATGTATTTATGTGATTATTATGAACATATGATACTTAATGAAACTTATTTTCTATTGTAGGTTCATGAATGGTTACATCACGAGAAATGAAGAAAAGACGTGAATTGGAGGTGAAAAGATGAACGAGACATGAAAGTGTAGCTCTCGTATGATAAATAATACAATGATAAGGAGTCTTGGAAAGTTTTGAAGAAAGAAAGGTGGAATAAACAAAGAAAAAGGACCAAAGAATAAATAAGGCAAGGTGGCCCAGTTGCCACCGACAACACTCAGTTTCCGCCCACAAACCATCACTCAGTTGCCACCGACAAGGCTTAGTTGCCGCCGGCAAGTTGACTGGAGAGATTTTTGAAAAGTCACATTAAAGATCCCATTCACTTCTCCTTGCTCCTCAATCCGACCATAACTCCATTCCCTCTCCTCTAAGCTTCATTAACACCTCATTTACAACCCTTGGAGCCAAAGAAAACTACTTGGTGGCCAAGGAGAATTCAATTATAAATAAGACCCATGGGGTAGTGTTTATAATCATATTCTTCATTATCAAACCCATCCTCATATCCATCATATTCTGTGATTTTGGTATCACCCCTCACCCAAGTGGTGAGGGGTGGTGGAATTGGTAGCCATGTCCATGTAATAAGCCATAGGAGAGTAGTGAAGAAAGCCATACTCCATACAAAACCCAAGATGGTTATGGGTAGAACGCATTGTATTTTGGTATTATGAACTCTAATGTTTGGTAACTTCTTCTTTATTATTCAATAAAGTTTATGTTCATGTTCATGGTGATTCTTGTGTTTTATGATATTGTGAATGTGTTGATGCTTGTATTGTTCATATGATAACTTGTGATAAATGGATGTTTGGATATTATTAGTGCTTTCCATTGGATTATGGTGATAACATTATATTTGGTTGAATTAAAACTTGTTCTTGTTTGTCAATTTGGTTAATCATTGTTGAGTCTATATGTCAAAATTATTCTCAACATGGTTGATGTCAATTCATTAATCGACAAATGATTTGGTCTTGTGCTTGTGAAGATTGTGTAATAGACTTAATAAACATAACAAGTAATGGTTTAATCTAGATTATAGGTCGAAAGGAGTCTTTTGAATATATTATTCTAATCATCTTTCAAGTAAATGGAACTTATCAAATCGATAACCAAGTCTATGGGTCAAAAGAATTCTTGTTGTTATTAGTTTAGGCATAAGGCTCATGAGTGACCACTTGATTGAGACTTATGTATTATTGATTTATAAAGCACTAGTGTCTTATTATTGGTTCTATAGGTCGAAAGGATTACCTTTAATATGTGTTCCAAACTAATCATCCTAATGTCCATGTGATCGTTTGACTATACTTGTATGTTCTTTGTGTGCTAGTACCTTTAACGACTCTCAAGGTGGTGTGATCGTGACAATCATACTTACCATTGTTACAACCAACTACACTTGAGTATAACCAAGTCCCATGGGACGACCTTGACTTACCAACCTAATTGCAACATGACTAGAGTATACTTGCTCGAATTTGTGTTCCTAATTATATCGGTAATTCTTGTTATAAATTTAAAACCCAATGTGTGGAAAGATCGCATATCAAGTTTTTGGCTTCTTGTCTAGGATTTGTAATTGCATTCTTTTAATATACCTGTACGAGCGCATACCATTCTTTTAAAAACTTCATGCTTTCTTTGTGACTATACACAAGTTTTATATTTATACACGGATTTCCAAATAAGCTAAGAACACACGGGCAAGTATGACCCTTTCGTTTGTAGCTAGCTTTTTGTGGTAAGCCGAGGTCGTTCACTAGGATTTGGGTGTTTTCGGTTGTAAAGTATCTTTGTAACAATGTAACGTTAGTGGTAAAAATGGTTGTCACTCCCAAAATTACCATACAAGTAACAATTAATCAAGTAAATAACAAGTAACACTTAAGATGATGATTAAGCTAATAAAATTAGATAACAATAATAATAAAGATACTTGCTTGGAACTAGTACTCATTTCAATGGAGTGAATAGATTATCAGGTAGATAGTTAAGCAATAGCACACAAATTATAAGTATACAATTCCAAGTCAATGGGTAATATCATGGAATTGCACATGACACGGTTTAGAATAATGAACCCTTTCGACCTAAGAACAATATTACAAACCGGTAGTTAAAGCCATTTGTGAGAAGTATGATTTTAGCCAACTTGTTCATTAGAGCCCTTTCGACCTATACTCTAGATTAAATCTTTATAAATCCATTTAACTTGTTTACTCATGGTTGTCAATCATGATACACTAAACATATATGCGCATTAACATTTGGAACCAAACATAACAAGGAATCCTTTCGACCTTTAGACCCGATTATGGTTTACCAACAAGTTATCAAGACTCATATCAATTCAAACAAACTTATTAACAAAATCATAATTCAACATTGCAAAATAATAAACACCCCATATCCATGTTTACATTATTCCAAAAAAGTATAAGAAAACTACTCCATAATTATTTCAACAAAACTCATACGAACAATATTCATAACATTATAATCACAAAGAACGCATCCTAGTGAACATCCATTTTAAAGTATATTTCCCCGACAGCGGCGCCAAAAACTTGATGCGTTCTTTGTGAGTGTACACAAGTTTTAAATTTATACACGAATTTCCAAATAAGCTAAGAACACACGGGCAAGTACGACCCTTTCGTTTGTAGCTAGCTTGTTATGGTAAGCCGAGGTCATTCACTAGGATTTGGGTGTTTTTTGTTGTAAAGTATCTTTGTAACAATGTAACGTTAGTGGTAAAAATGGTTGTCACCCCCACAATTACCATACAAGTAACAATAAGCAAATAATAACAAGCAACGCGAAGATGATGATTAAGCAACTAAAATGAGTTAACAATAATATTAAAGACAACACTTACTTGGATTAGTTCATAACATTCGGATTATTCATAAGAGAATGGTTTTGATGAATTGATTACAAGTATAGAAAATGAAGGTCACAATTTCCAATCTTTGATTTTAAAGTACACAACCTCCGCAAAAGATTATACATCCATAAAATCAAGCATTAAGACAAATCAAACAATTCGAGACTATGTTTAGTTTAACAAGTTTGATTCACGGTCGTTTCACAAATTCATTAACAATCACACTTATGTTCCTTTGCATAATCATACCACTAAAGAAATGGTCAATACAATAAATAATCATCCATACACAAAATGATTATAACTAGTTGGTGAATGATAACCCTTTCGACCTATGAAATCATCAACAACTAATCAAGTATGATAACAAATGGAATAAAACTTAAGCACACTTGGATTTCAAACATAACATGAAATTGATCAAAACAATCATAAAACATGAACAATCCTCATGTCACAACATCATCCAAACAAGTGTAAAGAAAACTACTCGATGATCATATTAATCAATAAACATTCAACATATGACATAGAGTTCAACATAATAAAAATAACAAGAGTTTACCCAAAGTATGAATACAATAAGTAAATGGAAGGAATTAGAGCAATCCTTAGGCCTTCAATTGACCACAAGTTTTGTGGTCTTTCGGGTTATGCAAATGAAATTCGTATTTGATATTTGAGGCTGGTTTTGGAGAGGTTTGGTGAAGATTGGTGGTGATTTAGGTATCAAGAAACACTACCAATGACAAGGGTAATGATCCCTTAGAGTTTGAAAAGGATATTTTATGATTGGAGCTCCAAAAATGTCACTTTTTGACACACCAATATTAAATCCGGGAATTGGGGTCTTCACCAAGGTTAGGAGAATTCCCTTGATGAATAATGGAGTTGGTTATGAAAAAAGATATGTTACAATGACCCCATGGGTCTTATTTATAGATGAATTAAGGCCTTGGTCATCAATGCATGAACTTGGAGCCAAAGAAATGTACTTGGAGCCATAGCAAATTACTTGGTGGCAAAGTGAGTCTAGAAACTTCTTGTATGAGCTTGCATGAATGTAGAAACAATTTTGTCTAGACAAATGTTGGTGGCAACTTCACTTATGATGGAGGCAACTTGTACTATGTTGGAGGCAAATCAGCTCCAACGTGATGGTGGCAAGTTGGATGTGTTTTGATGGTGGCAACTTGTATTCCGCCAGTGGCAACTTCCATGTTGAGTGACTTGTACACTTCTTGAAAACACTTGTTCTTTCATCCGGAATTGATCTTCAAAGCTTGTAGCTAGTCGGGATTCCTTTGTATATGCATGAATCGTCAATTATTCTTTCTTTTCTACACTTTTCTTGTTCTTGGCTAACTAACAACACAAAACACAACTTCACACATTGATAGTTGTAAAAATACATCTTTTAGGAAAAAGAGCGTAATTAGGGCAAGTATTAACAAGTGATTTAGGAAAACCACAAGTAATGACCCAAAGTGGGGATCGTTCTCAAGGAGGCTTGGTGTGTGTGTTAAGAAATGATTAATTTGTGATTATATTAGTGAGAAAAGAGAAATAAAAAGACGAATTACAATAAAAATTACCCTAAGACGTAAAAAACGTAAAATCAAAAAACTCGACGAAAAACGAAAGTACTCTAAAAATTACCAAAAAAATTACCATAAATCAAGAAAAATATAACTAAGTCAAAAATGCAAGCAAAAATTTCCAAAACCTTTTTAATAATATTATATTAATTTTTAAAGTTGATTAAAAACCCTAAAATTAAATAAAATCAAAAATAAGTTAATTTGAAAACTTTAATTGATGTAAACCTCTAAAATAATATTAAAAACTTAAAAACTATTTTTTAAGATTTTTAAAACACTTTTTCCTATTTTTTAATTACTTTTTAAAATTAAAACTAAAAATAATCCTAACAAATTAAATATAAATGTGAAAAGTAAGATTTTTATTTCAAAAAGTCTTAATATAACTAAAGAGTGGAGGAAAAATGGAAAACAGTAAAAAGCTATAATAAATAAGCTGGAATCAGCTTATTATTAAGCTGAATGGTTAGTTAAGCTAAGTACCAAAACGCCTTAAGTAATAAATAAACCAAAGGTTAACCAGTCAAAGTCCCTAGGGCAACTGGTTAACGCGTTGGTGTGTGAGAGGAGTGGCGCAGGTTCGAGTCCTGGCCACGTCCTTTTTGAATAAACTTTTTTTTTCTTTTTATAAAACTCAAAACATGGCCTCTTACTAGCTTCTAAAACACAAAAACATTTAAAATTAAACTAGATTTAAACCTAGAAATCACAAAAACATGCCCAGATTAACACAATTTGCTACAGTGACAACAAAACCAAATCCTTTGTTGTCCGAGATAAAAGAGGCAATGATTATTCTCGGGTGGACCAGAGACTTGACTTTGCTAATGGTGGCCTTTTTTGGCTAGTTCTTGTTGGTTTGTTGGATATTTTGGCAAGACAAGGCACTCCCACAACCAGTTGGGTTGTGGGGAGTCACAATTAGCAAGAAAAACCCATGTTAACACACAAAACTAGACACAAATAGCACCAATCCAGTCACTGATGTGAACTGGTGGTTAAGGGGTGTGTATGTTGGTCTGTTTGACCACTTGGGTTAATTTTGGTTGGCCAAAATTTGCCCAAGACACCACCTTAGCACAATAAAACACTCAATACCCCTATTTAAACAGGTATTCAAACCAGCTACAAAGATTTGGACTAAGATCTTGCAAAATAAAAGCTTAAACAAGCAACTGATTAACCTAGACAAGTTTTACCATTTTTTTAACATACCAAACCTTTTTCTACTTATCAATACATGAAGCTTATAACTGAAATAACTCAAAACCAGTGTGACAAGTATGTCTAGACTACCCTTAAACCAAAAGATTTTCACAACCTTAGCTCAATATGCAGATCCAAACACTCCTTATCTTTCTGATCTTGAAAATTAACAAAGAGAAAAATGACAAAACCTACCCAATCTGATTTCTATCAATTCTAGCATGCATATAAAACCAAATAAAGCATAATCAAATAAGAAAAACTACAAATAAACAAGACATACTTAACATCATACAAAAGCACAAAAATATCACATAAAACTAGCCAATGGGTTCAAACTTGATACCAGTGCTTAATGCTTTCCAAAGGGTTGTTTAAGGAGCTTATTTGAGTTTAAGTAACAGTAGAGGAAGCCTGTTGTAGGAATCCAAAGAAGGACCCTAGGCTAGAACCATATCTTCAAAAGGGAAATATTAATGAAATGAGTAGAGTTCTTGACTCTTGATTGGTCCCTGCACAACACCACAAGTAAAAGAACACCTTCAAGCTTATATAAGCTGATGCTTATAAGCTTGTATCATGTAACACCCCCAAATTTATACAACTCAGTACAGCGGAAGACTCGTTGGTGTTACGGGATAGCACATTACTCACATCATAGACAACACATAAAAATCGCGTCGTTTAATAATAAATCATTTCCATTCATAAATATCAAAGTTACATCGGTCCCAAGTCATTATATTTCATACAAAGTTTTACAAAATATTTGAATGGAAAATATTGTTTAAGTGCGGGCCATGAATTCTTGTCGTCTTCCCGAGAATTACCTTCAAGTACCTGAGATAAAACATGTTAAAAGAAAAGGTCAGCGATAACGCCGAGTGAATTCATAGAGTTTAATAAAATCCATCAATATAATATCACTATAAAATTATTACTGAAAATCATCTTGTACAAATCATTTTAATAGGCCATAAAATAGCCAAAGTCATTTTATACAAATCTTTATCGAAAATCATAATATAGGCATTTGCCTTAAAAATCATTATACGAATCATTGTCGTTAAAAACACCATACAATACGTTCTGCAACGTTGTATAGATTAAATAAAACCATTATATGAATATGGTTATAAAAAGCCTTAAAAATCATTATACGAGCCAATGTCGTAAAAACGTCATACAATACGTCTTACGACGTTGTATGAAAATAAAAACCGTTATATGAATATGGTTATGAAAACCAAAACACAAACATAATATCAATAGTATGACCCAGTATTGCTAGTCAGGCAATACATCGTAATTCGGAGCGTCTAGTAGTATTTCGTTAGTTTTGGATTATTATAAGCCGCATGACATTGTTACCTTACTAAACCAACAACGGGTAGCTAACCCGATACCAATTTTGCCCATCTAAAGTAGCGTGTCGTCACAAAGGTCACGCTATGGAAATCTTCTCATACATAAATTCGCTTACCAATCAATGTGGCACGACGGGGATCAACCGTCAAGGCGCGAACTGGGGTGATCGTCCCCAAATAGTACTATTAAATGCATAAGCGTCTACCAAATCCCGGTAGTTCACAATTCATGCTAATGGGACTTTTAGTGACATAACCTGTGACAAATCTAACATTTTCAGGTAGTGAAATATTTTCTCGTATAATATTTTGAAACTTATTTTTATGTTGGTTGACGAACTCACAATTTACGGATTTAAATTTGGGCTTACGTGCATGATTTGGCGTCTTTTACGACTAAACCGGAAACCTTAGGATTACGTAATTACATTTTTGAACTCCGTTTTTGATGAGACAATTTTTATTGGATTCGTTTTGTGACGGTGATTCATAATTTATAAAAACATTTTTCATAAAACGACCCGAGGGCACGCAAATCGAGAAAACTAGAATCGAGAAATACCCGTAAACTAGTGAGATGGGACAAAACACTTTGCCCCATCCCACTAGCTTATATGGGACGGCAAGGAGGACACCACCACACATAGGTGGCATCAATTTGGCTAAGTTACACAAGTGTAAGCTTTAGCTTACACTTTAAGCCAACACATTTCCCACTTAAACAAAACTAGCTAATGGTTTTCATTCTAACCATTTCCTACATGCAATTCACTCTCAAACTCTCTCTACTTCACCCTTTGTGCCGTCCCACATCAAGCAACAAACCCCATCATTGATCTTTTCTAGCTACAAACCACATGTTTACTAGTCCTATTAAGGTGTTTCCTTGAAGCCTTGATCATTTGGTGGCAATATAACCAACTTTGGAGGTGATTTGCTTGTGTCCTAGGGCTGATTTTCCAACATATGTTCTTGATATTTGATGGTCTTGGAGATACTTGTTGTGTTCATCAAGTTCTTGCCTTCCTAAAACAAGAAATCCACTTGGATTGGTAAAGAAGATCATCCTCTACATTTTTCTCTTATTATTTTGTACAGAACCAATGTATTTTCTTTCATTTTGTATATGTATATGATGTATATATGATGATAAAAATGTTGTGTGGGGATCAAGTGTTGATAAACATGCTTAAAAATGATGATAACCATAAGAAATGAAGCTAAAATCATGACTAATTAGTTGGCTGTATAAAAACAGTAGATAACTAAATGATGAACTCATAAAAATGCATGCTTTGATCTATTTAGAGTAAAGTAGATGATGTTATACACATGTGAGAGTTGGCCATGCAATGGAATCAAAATAATGAGTGAGATATGATCAAAACAAGTTAGGTGGTACAATCTGAATAAGCAGTTTTGTAGGGACTGTTAAGGCAACTTAGACTCAAAATGGGCAGTATCTATATAGCTAAGTTATATTTAGCACATATTATGAAGAAGTTGTCATCCAAAAATGAGCTTCTAAGTCATTGTAGAACTCTAGATATGATAAAAATGGTAAACATGAAGTTAAAAATCAGATTTTGGAAATAATGTTTATTATTATTATATAATCACTCACTTTATAATTTATAAAATGTAAAATATAAACCCACTAACTTATAGAACTTATTTATATAAATGTATAAAAGGTTAATTAAATGGGTAAATTATATAAATGGTGGTAAAAATAATATTTATAAGTAATAAAAACTATAAACTTGATTTTTACGACTTTTTCGGCTATCGCCGTGAAATTAACGTTTTTCATCAAATAAAACTTAGACGACAAAACCCGTCTAATGTAAAGTTTATAAAAGTTATATACTGATGTATAAGTAACTAAGACAAGTAAAAACCGATAAAACCCGAACTATAAGAATTACGGACATTTACGAGCTAAATAAACCTATTGGACTAATAATTAGACTTAAAAAGATAAAAACTTGTAAAAAGAATTATTTGGACTTAACCCATTTGGGCCCAACATGAAAAGTATATATACTGATCATATAGGTATAAAATGGGTAAAAACAAGTAAAAGAACTTATAAAAGAATTAATGGACTTAAAATGGGTAAAATCGATAAAACTAGTGAACTAGTAAGACGTTACTAAAACGTAAACACTAAAATGAGTAAATGAGGATTTATAAACCCACTTGATCATCATCATATGTACAATAATCATATATATGTATATTGTTATTTTGATAAAAGTCATTGGACCGAGTCTAAGACCGATTATTATTTATATAGGTTTCCGTGACCGAAGCACGCCCGTAGCCGATAATCCGCCTTTCATTAACAACGTGAGTTCATAGCCTCGCACTCTTTTAAATGTTATATAAAATGATTTGTAAACCCGCGAGGGAGATAACATGCTAGATTTTTATAAAAATAGAACACAAGTAGTCCCGATTGTATGCTTAATGATATGGACCCGAATGATGCTATGACCCTATATTCAAGACTAAAAGGATTATTAGTAGTTAGGTTATGTCACTTAAAGTCCCATTAGCATGAATTGTGAACTACCGGGATTTGGTAGACGCTTATGCATTTGATAGTACTATTTAGGGACGATCACCCCAGTTCGCGCCTTGACGGTTGATCCCCGTCGTACCACATTGATTGGTAAGCGAATTTATGTATGAGAAGATTCCATAGCGTGATTTTTGTGACGACACGCTAACTTAGATGGGCAAATTGTTTGTCGGGTTCGCAGCCCGCTGTTTTCACAGTAAGGTAACAATGTCATGCGGCTAATAATAATCCTAATTCAGATACTATGTATCCTAATACAATATAAGACATAAATAATAAACGATGACGACGCTATTACGATGAATATATTACCTATCATGGTAATATAGAGACTACGGTCTCATGGACGGTTTCAGATGTATGCTTGATTTATATATTGCCTGACTAGCAATATGTGGACTTACTTCCGATATTATACTTGTATTCTGATTTTAAATGATTGTAAATGATTGTTTTATATAACGGTTTTCATTAAACTCTATGAATTCACTCGGCATTCGCTGATACGATTTTTGCATGTTTTCTATCTCAGGTGCTTGAAGGTAATCCGGATGGAGATCGACTCTGATGGCCCACACTTAATATTAAAAATGTTCATTCGATCTGTGTTTTGTAAACTTAATGACCTGTATAATTTGGGACCTGTTGTACACTTTTAAACCTTTTTATCGAATGAATGTTTGCTAAACCTTGTACATCCATTTTTATGTGTTGTCTATGATTGGAGTTATTGTGCTTTCCCGTAACACTCTGAAAGACCCTTCCGCTGTACCGATACGAAAAATGAGAGTGTTACAGTTTGGTACCAGAGCTCTCGTTGTAGAGAACAAAAGATTTTAATAACCAAGGTTTTGAACAAAACTTTTCAAAATCTCTTGACAATGAACATTTGAGAAAATATTTGAAAAATCTTTTGACTATAACGGTGCCAGAGATCTCCGACGTTACCAACAAGCCCTATTGAGAAGATATATATTTTGATATATATAATTTAATTTATATATATGTATATATCGTGATTTCATTATGTAATTGTTTAACTAGTATGTTATCCTAATACGAGATAAATATATATAAATGCAGATTGTCATGGCTGACCCTAATATTCCTGTAGAAAACCATGCTATTCCCGAACCTAATATAGAAGATGATCCTTATTTAGACTTAGTAGATTTTGATATTGATGATGAGGAGGAACCATTTGAGGATCCCGAGCCCGAGTTAGGACTAGGAGATCAGATTGCCCCTCAGGTTGACTTAGTAGAGAATGAGATTGAGAATGTGGGTAATGAGAATGTGGAGATTGAGAATGCTGATATTGAGAATGAGGATGAGACTGGATTAGATGAGTTAGATGACGAGATTGACGACGAGGATGTCGAGGAGGATGTAGGTATAGATGTTGAGGTTGATGACGATGAGGAAGCTGAGCTTATTTATCCGTATGATGTTCCAGAGGGCGAGCCTTTGCCCCCACCAGTTTGTTTGTCTGATTCTGAGGATGAGTTACCTAGGGATGAGATGTCTGAATCGTCTGAATCTGATTCTGAATCAGAGGAGGATGAGGATGACGATGCACCTGACAGTACTGATGGTATTGATACTCGTAGACGTGAGATAGGAGAGTCGTCTAGTGCTCGAGAGGCTACTCATATTGATGGTCTTGCACCATGGGCCTTGAGACGTGATCTAGATGCTTCCCGTGTTAAGAGTTGTGTGACAGAGATTGGATTAGGTGTTGTTCAGACTCAGGTTGCTTATTTGGATTCGAAGACAAAGGTTGGCGAGAAAGAGAGAGAACTGCTTAGTTTGGATTTGAGTGATGTAGAACGTGGTTTGAATGAGGCTTTCAGGAGGTTATCGGTTTTGGAAAGTCGTGAGTATGCTGCTATGAAGAGAAAGGTGAATTCTATGGAGATTCAGTTGAGTGTGGCTCGTGCGATGCGTGAGAAAGCCGAAAAGGAGTTGAATATATCCGTGGGTTGGAACAGTAGATTTTATGCCGACATGGTTGAAAGAGGAGTAATTCGTAAGCGCCCAGCTGAAGATGTGTCTAGTGATCGTCCGGCGAAGATCCAGAAGACGATGGATGATGGACCATCTGGCGGTTCTCAGTAGACCAGTCTGTATTTAGTAGTGACCTTTATATCTTTTGTGTTTGTAGCTTTGACTGAACCGACTTGTTAGTAATAGACTTGGCACGAATTTTGAGTGTATATAGTGTTAGAACTTTGATATGGGATGTAACTAAGACAATACTTTTGTTTCAGATCGAATGAAATATGTATCTTGTCTTGAATTCCATATTGTGCCTTATTTGTATCTTGATTATGAATTCGATCCATATCATATGAATCCTTTGTTGGATGAATGCTTAATACTTTGAAATTGTGGAATTATAGAACTATGCCGCCCAAGAAGGCTGTGACTGAGGATGATGTACGTAGGATTATTACGGAGCAAGTTACCGCATCTATGACTGAATTTATGGCAAATGCTAGAAATGAAGCTGGCGGTAGTGGAGCTGGCGGTAGTGGAGCTGGCGGTAGTGAAGCTGGCGGTAGTGGAGCTGGCGGTAGTGGAGCTGGCGGTAGTGGAGCTGGCGGTAGTGGAGCTGGCGGTAGTGGAGCTGGCGGTAGTGGAATTGGCGGTACTAATGTGAATGTGAATGCTAATAATGTGAATGCTAATGCTGGAGGAAATGTAGGAGGACTTGGAACGAATGCACCTGAAGTTGGTGGCTGTACTTATGTGACGTTCATGAAGTGTGAACCTCTACCTTTTAATGGAACTGAAGGTGCTGTAGGACTAAGCCAGTGGATCGAGAAGATTGAATCGGTGTTTAGGATTAGTAAGTGTAAGGAGGAAGATAAGGTGACTTTTTCTATGGCTACTCTTAAAGGTCGTGCGTTGACTTGGTGGAACGGGAGAATTGCTTTCATGGGTCTTGATGCTGTTAATGCTACTCCTTGGGCTGAAATCAAGAAGTGGATGACTTTGGAGTTTTTTCCTCGTAGTGTGATCATTAGGTTAGAACAAGAGTTGATTCATCTGAGAATGAAAGGTGTGGACATTGATAGTTACACGAATCGATTCCATGAGTTAGCCTTGCTATGTCCTCGATTGGTTGAACCCGAAGAGATCCGAATTGAGCAATATGTGAAAGGGTTGACCAGGAATATCCGGGGGGATGTAACATCATCTAAACCACTGACCATTGATGATGCTGTTCGAATGGCTTACCAACTCATTGGACAGATAATTCAGGATAAGGAAGATGAAGCCCGTGTAGGTGAGAAAAGAAAGGGGGACGGTGATCGTGTAGATAGAGGTGATTATAGGAAGAATTTCAATCGCCGTCAGAACAAGATAAAGGGGAATGCAAATGCTCTTACCAACAATGCACCGCGCAACGATGATAGATGTCCTAAGTGTGGCAACAAGAGGCGTCCTGGCGACTGCTGGAAGTGCCGAAATTGCGGAAAGCTTGGACACAAGGTTGAAAGGTGTAAGAAGGGAACCATTTGCTTCAACTGTAATGAAGAAGGTCATAGGAAATCGGAATGCCCCAAGTTGAAAGCGATTGTACCTGGAAGAAACCCCCAGGGTGGTATCTACCAACTTGGAACAATTGAGGTGAAGAAAGAGGATCCGAATGTCGTTACCGGTACGTTTTTACTCAACAATCATTATGTTGTTGCTTTATTCGATTCGGGTGCCGATAGGAGCTTTGTATCCACTAAATTTAGTGCCCTTATTGATATTGAACCTGTTGAGATAAGTACCAGTTACGAGGTGGAATTGGCTGATGGTAAATTAGTGAAAACTAATAAGCTATTAGAAGGATGCTCTCTAAATCTCTTGAACCATTCCTTTCCGATTGATTTGATGTTGATAGAATTAGGTAGTTTTGATATTATTATTGGTATGGATTGGTTGTCGTTGAATAATGCTACTATTTTATGTGGAGAGAAGAATGTTAAGATTCCTCTTAGGAATAGGACGTTAGTAATTGATGGTAGTCGAGGTGAATCCCGTTTGAAAATTGTTTCATGTATTAAAGTCCAAAAGTACATCAAGAACGGTTGTGAGTTATTCTTAGCTCAAGTGACCGGGAATGAGTCTAGGGAGAAACGATTGGAAGATGTACCTATTATTTGTGAATTTCCTGAGGTATTTCCTAAAGATTTACCCGGACTTCCACCGATAAGGCAAGTAGAGTTTCGAATCGATTTAATTCCTGGTGCTGCACCGGTGGCACGTGCGCCTTACCGATTAGCCCCTTCTGAATTAAAGGAGTTATCTGAGCAACTTAAGGAGTTGTCTGATAAAGGTTTTATTCGACCGAGCTCGTCGCCTTGGGGAGCTCCAGTCTTGTTCGTTAAGAAGAAGGATGGATCTTTTCGTATGTGCATTGATTATAGGGAACTGAATAAGTTGACAATTAAAAATCGATATCCTTTACCTAGGATTGATGATTTGTTTGATCAACTGCAAGGATCTAGTGTGTATTCTAAGATAGATTTGCGGTCAGGATATCACCAACTTCGCGTCCGTGAAGAAGATATTCCTATAACTGCATTTAGAACTCGTTATGGACACTATGAATTTCAAGTAATGCCATTTGGGTTAACTAACGCACCTGCGGTTTTCATGGATTTAATGAATCGAGTGTGCAAGCCCTACTTGGATAAATTTATGATTGTGTTTATTGATGATATTCTAATCTATTTTAAGAATGAAGATGAGCATAGAGAACATTTGAGGATTGTTTTGAAGTTGTTGAAGGATGAAAAGTTGTATGCTAAGTTTTCGAAGTGTGATTTCTGGTTAGATTCTGTGCAATTTCTTGGTCATGTGATTAACAAAGATGGAATTCATGTTGATCCTACAAAGGTTGAAGCTATTAAGAATTGGTCTGGACCGACAACGCCAACGGAAGTGCGACAGTTCTTAGGATTGGCTGGCTATTATAGGCGATTCATTAAAGAATTTTCTTTGATAGCTAAACCCTTGACTAAGCTTACTCAGAAGAATAAACCTTTCGTTTGGGGAAGTGATGAAGATGGAGCATTTCAGACATTGAAGC
Organism: Glebionis coronaria; assembly: GCA_025667525.1. Taxonomy (NCBI): domain Eukaryota; kingdom Viridiplantae; phylum Streptophyta; class Magnoliopsida; order Asterales; family Asteraceae; genus Glebionis; species Glebionis coronaria. Next base: position 434,199,508 of record CM046874.1, read on the forward strand.
AAAAATTATGTAGTGCGCCAATCTTATCATTACCCGAAGGGAGTGAAGATTTTGTAGTGTATTGTGATGCATCTCTTAGAGGTTATGGAGCTGTTTTGATGCAGAGAGAGAAAGTGATAGCTTATGCTTCTAGGCAATTAAGGAAGAATGAGGAGAATTATACTACTCATGATCTTGAGTTAGGAGCTGTAGTCTTTGCTCTTAGGTTGTGGAGACATTATCTGTATGGCACCAAGTGTACGGTATTCACCGATCACAAAAGCCTACAGTATATTCTCGACCAGAAGGAATTGAACATGAGGCAACGAAGATGGATAGAGTTGTTAAGTGATTATGATTGTGATATAAAATATCACCCAGGAAAAGCCAATGTTGTTGCTGATGCGTTGAGTAGGAAAGATAGAGAGCCTATCAGGGTGCGTTCTCTAGTCTTGACCGTGCACAATAATTTGCCCGAGCAAATTAGAAATGCGCAAATAGAAGCTTATAAGAAGGAGAATTTTGTTAATGAAGGGTTCCGAGGAGAAGGAGATCCTTTAGAGGTTAGAGCTGATGGAGTGAAATGTTTAAGAGGTCGTATGTGGATACCTAAGTTTGGAGGCTTAAGAGATTTGGTTATGTTAGAATCCCATAAATCTAAGTATTCCATTCATCCGGGATCTGATAAGATGTACCATGATTTGAAGAAGTTGTATTGGTGGCCGAATATGAAGGCTGACATAGCTATGTATGTTCTTCAATGCTTGACTTGTGCTAGAGTCAAAGCCGAACATCAAAAGCCATCAGGACTACTTCAACAACCAAAGATTCCTGAATGGAAGTGGGAGCGAATTACAATGGACTTTATCACCAAGCTTCCTAGAACATCATCTGGAAACAATTCGATTTGGGTTATTGTCGATAGACTTACCAAATCAGCACACTTCATTCCGGTTAAGGAGCAGTTCTCACTGGAGAAGCTGACTCGAATATACCTTGATAATGTTGTATGCAAGCATGGAGTGCCTGTATCGATCATTTCAGATCGAGATCCTAGATTCGCATCGAATTTTTGGAAATCTATTCAAAGATCTTTGGGAACGAATCTCGATATGAGCACTGCTTATCACCCCCAGACTGATGGGCAGAGTGAAAGGACGATACAAACACTGGAAGATATGTTGAGAGCTTGTGTGTTAGACTTTGGTAAGAATTGGGATAAACATTTGTCGTTAGCAGAGTTTTCGTATAACAATAGTTACCATTCTAGTATTAAGGCTGCACCGTTTGAAGCTTTGTATGGTAGGAAGTGTAGATCTTTTGTATGTTGGAGTGAAGTTGGGGATACCCAGCTCAGGGGACCGGAATTGATCCGGGAGACTACGGAGATGATAGTTCAGATTAAGAAGAGGTTGTTGACTGCCCGAAGTAGACAGAAAAGTTACGCGGATGTTCGGCGGAAGCCAATGGAGTTTGAAGTAGGTGACCGAGTAATGTTGAAGGTATCGCCATGGAAAGGCGTTATCAGATTTGGAAAACGAGGAAAATTGAATCCCCGTTATATTGGACCCTTTAAGATTTTATCTAGAGTAGGTCCGGTGGCTTACAAACTAGAGTTACCCCCAGAACTTCATGGTGTTCACAACACATTCCATGTATCTAATCTGAAGAAATGTCTAGCAGTGAATGATGAGAAAATTCCGTTAGGTAAGGTTCGAATAGATGGGAAGTTGCATTTTATCGAAGAGCCCGTAGAAGTTATGGACCGTGAGGTAAAGCAACTGAAACAAAGTCGGATACCTATTGTCAAGATCCGATGGAATTCAAAGCATGGACCGGAGTATACTTGGGAACGAGAGGATGAAATGTGGAAGAAATATCCGCACCTCTTCGATTTCAATAAGAAACGGACATCCAAATGAAATGGATCATGAGGACGTTGATCCCTTTTAGGAGGAAAAGCTGTGACAAATCTAACATTTTCAGGTAGTGAAATATTTTCTCGTATAATATTTTGAAACTTATTTTTATGTTGGTTGACGAACTCACAATTTACGGATTTAAATTTGGGCTTACGTGCATGATTTGGCGTCTTTTACGACTAAACCGGAAACCTTAGGATTACGTAATTACGTTTTTGAACTCCGTTTTTGATGAGACAATTTTTATTGGATTCGTTTTGTGACGGTGATTCATAATTTATAAAAACGTTTTTCATAAAACGACCCGAGGGCACGCAAATCGAGAAAACTAGAATCGAGAAATACCCGTAAACTAGTGAGATGGGACGAAACACTTTGCCCCATCCCACTAGCTTATATGGGACGGCAAGGAGGACACCACCACACATAGGTGGCATCAATTTGGCTAAGTTACACAAGTGTAAGCTTTAGCTTACACTTTAAGCCAACACATTTCCCACTTAAACAAAACTAGCTAATGGTTTTCATTCTAACCATTTCCTACATGCAATTCACTCTCAAACTCTCTCTACTTCACCCTTTGTGCCGTCCCACATCAAGCAACAAACCCCATCATTGATCTTTTCTAGCTACAAACCACATGTTTACTAGTCCTATTAAGGTGTTTCCTTGAAGCCTTGATCATTTGGTGGCCATATAACCAACTTTGGAGGTGATTTGCTTGTGTCCTAGGGCTGATTTTCCAACATATGTTCTTGATATTTGATGGTCTTGGAGATACTTGTTGTGTTCATCAAGTTCTTGCCTTCCTAAAACAAGAAATCCACTTGGATTGGTAAAGAAGATCATCCTCTACATTTTTCTCTTATTATTTTGTACAGAACCAATGTATTTTCTTTCATTTTGTATATGTATATGATGTATATATGATGATAAAAATGTTGTGTGGGGATCAAGTGTTGATAAACATGCTTAAAAATGATGATAACCATAAGAAATGAAGCTAAAATCATGACTAATTAGTTGGCTGTATAAAAACAGTAGATAACTAAATGATGAACTCATAAAAATGCATGCTTTGATCTATTTAGAGTAAAGTAGATGATGTTATACACATGTGAGAGTTGGCCATGCAATGGAATCAAAATAATGAGTGAGATATGATCAAAACAAGTTAGGTGGTACAATCTGAATAAGCAGTTTTGTAGGGACTGTTAAGGCAACTTAGACTCAAAATGGGCAGTAGCTATAACTAAGTTATATTTAGCACATATTATGAAGAAGTTGTCATCCAAAAATGAGCTTCTAAGTCATTGTAGAACTCTAGATATGATAAAAATGGTAAACATGAAGTTAAAAATCAGATTTTGGAAATAATGTTTATTATTATTATATAAGCACTCACTTTATAATTTATAAAACGTAAAATATAAACCCACTAACTTATAAAACTTATTTATATAAATGTATAAAAGGTTAATTAAATGGGTAAATTATATAAATGGTGGTAAAAATAATATTTATAAGTAATAAAAACTATAAACTTGATTTTTACGACTTTTTCGGCTATCGCCGTGAAATTAACGTTTTTCATCAAATAAAACTTAGACGACAAAACCCGTCTAATGTAAAGTTTATAAAAGTTATATACTGATGTATAAGTAACTAAGACAAGTAAAAACCGATAAAACCCGAACTATAAGAATTACGGACATTTACGAGCTAAATAAACCTATTGGACTAATAATTAGACTTAAAAAGATAAAAACTTGTAAAAAGAATTATTTGGGCTTAACCCATTTGGGCCCAACATGAAAAGTATATATACTGATCATATAGGTATAAAATGGGTAAAAACAAGTAAAAGAACTTATAAAAGAATTAATGGACTTAAAATGGGTAAAATCGATAAAACTAGTGAACTAGTAAGACGTTACTAAAACGTAAACACTAAAATGAGTAAATGAGGATTTATAAACCCACTTGATCATCATCATATGTAAAATAATCATATATATGTATATTGTTATTTTGATAAAAGTCATTGGACCGAGTCTAAGACCGATTATTATTTATATAGGTTTCCGTGACCGAAGCACGCCCGTAGCCGATAATCCGCCTTTCATTAACAACGTGAGTTCATAGCCTCACACTCTTTTAAATGTTTTATAAAATGATTTGTAAACCCGCGAAGGAGATAACATGCTAGATTTTTATAAAAATAGAACACAAGTAGTCCCGATTGTATGCTTAATGATATGGACCCGAATGATGCTATGACCCTATATTCAAGACTAAAAGGATTATTAGTAGTTAGGTTATGTCACTTAAAGTCCCATTAGCATGAATTGTGAACTACCGGGATTTGGTAGACGCTTATGCATTTGATAGTACTATTTGGGGACGATCACCCCAGTTCGCGCCTTGACGGTTGATCCCCGTCGTACCACATTGATTGGTAAGCGAATTTATGTATGAGAAGATTCCATAGCGTGATTTTTGTGACGACACGCTAACTTAGATGGGCAAATTGTTTGTCGGGTTCGCGGCCCGCTGTTTTCATAGTAAGGTAACAATGTCATGCGGCTAATAATAATCCTAATTCAGATACTATGTATCCTAATACAATATAAGACATAAATAATAAACGATGACGACGCTATTACGATGAATATATTACCTATCATGGTAATATAGAGACTACGGTCTCATGGACGGTTTCAGATGTATGCTTGATTTATATATTGCCTGACTAGCAATATGTGGACTTACTTCCGATATTATACTTGTGTTCTGATTTTAAATGATTGTAAATGATTGTTTTATATAACGGTTTTCATTAAACTCTAAGAATTCACTCGGCATTCGCTGATACGATTTTTGCATGTTTTCTATCTCAGGTGCTTGAAGGTAATCCGGATGGAGATCGACTCTGATAGCCCACACTTAATATTAAAAATGTTCATTCGATCTGTGTTTTGTAAACTTAATGACCTGTATAATTTGGGACCTGTTGTACACTTTTAAACCTTTTTATCGAATGAATGTTTGCTAAACCTTGTACAACCATTTTTATGTGTTGTCTATGATTGGAGTTATTGTGCTATCCCGTAACACTCTGAAAGACCCTTCCGCTGTACCGATACGAAAAATGAGAGTGTTACATAACCTAACTTTAATAATCCATTTAATTTCATCTATCGGGTCCTTTAATCATTTATCGGGTCATACAATCGGGTCATTCAATCATTCGGGTCCAAAATCAATAAACAAGCAATCGGGACAAATGGTGTCCTATTTTATAAAAACTAACATGTCATCTCCCTGGCGGGTTTATAAAACATTTCATAAAAACATTTAAAAGAGTGTGAGGCTATGAACTCACGTTGATGTGGGAAGGCGGGTTATCGGCAACTCGGACGTACGGTACGTGCTTCAATCACGGAAACCTAGAAAAATAATACTCGTCTTAGACTCATGTCCAATGACTTCATAAAAATAACAATTATGTATACATATGATGATTCTATAGATATATGATGATCAAGTGGGTTTACATATCCTCATTTACTCATTTTTGTGTTATGTGTCGATAACTTTTATACTAGTTTTCTCGTTTTACCTATTTACGTGTTTTAGGTTCAATAAGCCTATTATAAGTTCTTAACTTGTTTTAATCCTTGTTATACTTATTTTATCAGTATGTATACTTTCCATGTTGGGCCCAAATGGGTTAAGCCCAATAAGTTCTTTTTATGAGTGTTTATCTCATTTAGTCCAATTATTAGCTCAAGTATTAGTCCACTATGTTTACTTAGCTCGTTAATGTCTGTATGCCCTATAGTTCGGGTTTTATCGGTTTTTACTTGTTATACATGTCTATATATCAGTATATAAGTTTTATAAAGTTTTCATTAGACGGGTCCAACCATCTAAGTTTTATTTAACAAAAACATTAATTTTACGGTATTAGCCGAAAAAGTCGTAAAAGTCATGTTTATAGTTTTATAACTTATAAAACTTAACAAGTTACCATTTTTATAATTTATAAACTTATTCCACCTTTTACATATTTATATAAATAGAATCCATAAGTTAGTGGGTTTTAATTTATAGTTTATACTATTTAAATTTTGAGTGCTTATATAATAGTATTATTCTTTAATTTCCAAAATCTGATTTTTATCTTCACTTTCACCAAAACTGCCATATCTAGAGTTCTATATGGAGATAGAAGCTCAAATTTTTATCACATAAACTACATGATATGTGCTACATTTAACTCTTCTATAGCTACTGTTGAATCATCCTCTAAGTATTTTCTAAAAATCGTCCAAAACAGTGAACTCAGATTTGTACCTTAAACTTGTTTTGATCATATCTCACTCATTACAATGATTCCATTGCATGGCCAACTCTCACATGTCTACAAGACATATAGCTTACTGTAAATGGATTCTACTTCATCATTTTATCAGTCCATGACCTGTTTATTTACTGTTTTATACATCCAACAAATTTAACCAAGATTTTAACCTTGTTTCTTATGGTTTTTCACCTTTTTAATCATGTTTATCAACACCAAATCCCCACATAACATTTTTATCATCATATAATCATCATATACATATACAATAGGAAATAAAATACATGTTTACATAATCAAAATAATAAGAAGATGAGGAGGACAATCTTTATACCACCATGATGATGTAGGTTGATCAAAACATGGATTTTTGATGGAGAAACTTGTGATGCACCAAGACCATCTTCATGACCACCAATATTCATAAACTCCTTGTGGAAAATTAGCCCCAAGACACCAAGGAAACTCCTCCATGGATGTTATAATCACCACCAATCAATAGGGTTTCAAAAGGGCTTCATCATGTATGTAAATAACAAGAGATTTCATGGTTAATTTTGATCAAGTGATGGTGGTTTGTGGTGAAAAATAGGACGGCACATATGAGGTGAAGAGATAAAATGTGTGTTGATTGCATGGTATAAATGGTAAGAATGAGCTAGCTAGTGGTTTTTGGTAAGTTGTTAGCTTACAAAGTAAGCTTAAAGGACAAGTGTTAGTTACTTGCTTAAGGCTTGACACCTAAGGGTGTTGAGTCCATGGTTTGGCCGCCCCATGTTAGTGGGGTGGGGCAAGTGTAAACTTGTCTCATCCCACTAATTTACGGGTATTCCTCGATTCTAGTTTCCTCGATTTGCGTGCCCTCGGGTTGTTTTACGAAAAACGTTTTTATAAATTACGAATCAACGTCACAAAACGAATCCAATAAAAATTGTCTCATCAAAAACGGAGTTCGAAAACGTAAATACGTAATCCTAGGGTTTCCGGTTTAGTCATAAAGGACGTTAAAATAAAATCGTAAGTCCTAATCTCTTCTCGTAAATTTGTGAGTTTATGAACTAACACAAATTTAAAACTCCAAAATAATATTCATGGATAAATTTATTTTCTGAAATGTCGGACTGTCACCAAGGACGGTGTATGTAAACGTAAGCACGTAACGTTGAATCCTCCGGTTTAGACGTAGTCGATGCTACTCCAAGACGTAAATCCAAATTTCTTCCCAAAAATAAGTGAGTTCATATTGTAATATTAAAATAATGTTTTCAAATAAATATTGAGGATAAAATATCAACCATAAATTGACGGATTGTCACAGCATTTACCCCTAAACAGGATCTTTGTCCTCAAAGATCATCTTACCGTACTACTCGCTTCTTATAGAGTTAAAGCCATGTGGGTATTTCCTCCACATTCGGTCTTTTCTCACAAGTGCAATTCATTACAATACGCGAGTTTCATCAAACATAACTACGGGAATAAGATCAGGCTAAATGTTGACTTACTTTCTCTATCCATGATGTTTACGGGTTTTTGATGAATGCAACTTTTCGCCGATCTAAGCTCTACTAAGAACAATCAGATTCTCGCTTGATAGATATTCCATCAAGTTCGATTTACGAAACAAAATTCACGCAGTCCTTGAAGTCCTAGGGTAGATCCAACTTATATGCCTTTCAATCCCAACTTTTACATCATCTCAATGGTCCCATACAACGGGGACTTATATCCCATGATTTGTCAGATCATGAATTCGTTTTTTCCAAGTTTAAAAATTGTGGCATAACTTTGCTACCCATTTGGCACTTCAAGATCTACATTTCACATTCACATAACCTCTTGCCCACTACCGGCAGTCAATAATCAGATCCTAATTTCAACAATCATTTCAGATCTCGCGGGTCGGGTATTTTGCAAGGATAGGTTCGCCATCATAGGAAACCTTAAACCTAAAAGACATGTCCAACTCACAATGGGTGTATGTCGGGTGTCTTCATCTCAACTCCCGCTTACAGATGCTCTAATATTTAAATCCTAACAAGATTCAGTCTCGATCCTAATACGATGATTATCAAGGATAATCCTTCCAAAGGAAAACGATTATACGATTCATTACCAAAGGTCAATCATTCAAACATAAAACAAGACTTCTAGTATTTTGTATCGTTACTTTACCTCGTCCCTTCGATTTGGGGTGGTACATAGTACTCTCATCAAGGTTCGTTCTCAATGATTTCTAAGCAAATCTCTAGAAATTCGATGCGAAGCGAGGATCTTGATATATAGATGATCGATACAGGCACACTATGTTTACATAAGTCTTTTAAATAAAAGAGTCTATTTCTTCATCAAGATTCTATCATTAACGAGAATGATATTAGCAGATTTGGTCAGTCTGTCGACGATGACCCAAATCGAATCAAATTCAGATGATGACCTTTGCAATAGTTAAACGTTTACTAATGTATGAGGCGATATCTGCCTTCATAATTGCTATCAGTACAACTTCTTCAGACAGAGATACTTTTAGTCATAAATGACATAAATAGAATACTTATAGTTACAAATTCCAACATAACTATATCTCACAATTTCCATTTTTAGGCAACCACAAGTGGCCTTTTAAAACATTTAACGCTATTGGCTTCTTAATTTTAATGGTTCACATTAGCCGCGAACCACTTTTATTATCTATATTATCCTTTTTACAATCATCGGCTATATTTTAAATTGTTTGGCAATTTATTTTGCACGTTCATTATTAAGGAACATGTCCTAACTGGTTCTTTATCTTTTCTACATAATGCGTCGGTATCTATATTCACTTGTCATGATGATATAATTATCATGTCCACAATTCATTTAGATATTCTTTCTACATTATGCGTCAGTAATTACGTTCACTTTCCTGATGAAATAAATATCACAACCGTATTTATTCAAAATTGTTTCTTCATATCTTCTATGTTTTAGTTTCGTCTTTACTATCATTTTTATCCGTTTTACTCAATCCGTCGTCTAAAGCGTCGATAATTATTATAATTAATTAAATAATTATTATTCAATTTTTATGAAATGTAAACTTAAAGATTTTAAATTTCTTAATTCGACCAATTATATAAAATGTTCAAAATAAATTTGAATTTAATTAACAAGATTTTTGTTGATTTATCCAAAATATTTAATAAGATCTGTAATTGTTCGAAAAATCTTTGGTTTATACTTTGGTCAAAATTTTCTTAGTTTAAAAGCAAAAAGTGTCGTTTCAAATTTCAAGTCATGGTATAAATGGTTTACTCAATCCTTCTTAAGTTATCTTGAGGTATACACAAACATTTACCCCTAAACAGAAGTTTAGTTAAATGTTTAGTGTATAAGGGAATAATCCCTTTAAAATCCTTTGTTAAAACATTTGTCAAAACATATTTCCATTTCTTTTTGGTAAAATCCAAAGTCTTAAAAGGGCTCTTAATTTTTGAAGAGTCTATGCATACATCTTACCATTATTAATCCAACGGTCATTTTATGTAAAGGATCAAGTTTTTAATCCCAAAGCGTTAATAGTTCTAATCTTTGAAAGTCAATATAGCTTCCATTATCTATTAATCACACGGTTAAATCATGTAAAGTATTAAGCCGTTAATCACATGTTAAATATTCAAGGTACAGGTTTTTATTGTTCGGCCAATTCAGGGCAATCTATAATTAATTATTAACTCATTCTTATTCTTATAAATAAACAAGTAAATGATCCTTAATGATCTCAAGCATGAATTTATCAAATTACAGCCTACACACGCGATTCATCATAATTATGAATACTACATGTGCATTGTCAATCCAAACGACATCACATGAAACTTATAATGTTCATTACAAGTTCTGGATGTAATGATTGGAATAGATAATCCTTTTCGCAGATGCGAAGTTGATGATAACCATGCTGAGGATCAAAAACTTTGTAAATGATCGAACAAATCTTCCATTTCGAGTTATGGATATCGTTTTCGATTGTCAATTTACTCAGTTCACAGTAATCTATAAATATAAGGAATGATAACACCATAGCTCTTCAGGATGACAGGCTTGGTATAATAAAATCTTTTTCCGACAACTCTCTCAGTTGTACGGTAATTCCTTTAATTTAGATGGTGCTGACGTACAGTGCACAAGCCACAGGTGCAGCACTGGGAATATAATCAACATCAATTTCAACTTTCCTTAATGGCGAAAGTCTAGGTAATTCATTAACAAATACCTACTAAAGTTTCAAATAACAGAATTATCTTTTAGTACCTTCATATTAGCTTCTTCTAGATTATAATATCTATGACTAATTCACAATCATTCATGGTATAATTTCAAGTCTAAATGCAGGATAAAATCATCCATCAAGAATTATTTAGATCACTTTTGATAATCAACATCTTATCATTTAGGGGAGTTCTACTCGAGTTCCCATCAATTAAGACAATGTCGTCATGTCATAATCAATCAATCCATTCTACTGGCACTATTAACTTTCCAGTTTCATCACCGTTGATAAGATGTGAACTTCTCAAAAGACTAATAGTAATTCATAATCCTTCACAAATTCAAGGATATCAGGAGACACAACTACTATTAAAAGAGCAAGGTCAACGCATAATCTACGCGATAGAATTTCAAATCAGATACAGACGAAAACATTTAATGAATATGAATATATCCCATGTCTTCATAATTTGAGTACGTATTCGAAAGCTCCTCGGATCGTTACCCAGGTCATTCAAATGAAATCAGATCATAAGAAATGATAGGATCGTCGATACATCCAGTCGGGTATCAATACTCGATAATCAGATACTTTTCCTAAGAATCTCACTACGGGAGAATTGGACAAGAACGAATTGTCAAATAAGACAAATTCTACTGATGAGTAAATTCGACTCAGAAGAATAGATGCTACAGGCACATATGTAGGTGTCCCTAAAACTATGTCCCTATTTTTCACTTCTTGCAGATCTCATAAAATTTATTCTTTCACAATCTTCAAAGAAAATGTAGTGTTTATTCATTAGTTTTATGGTGACTACTAATCAGCCTTGCATGGTCCATTCCAAATTGTATGTAGGCGCGCAACTATATACAATTTCAAGATTAACGATGCAATACTCAGTTCGTCAAAATTTTATCATCATGTTTATAATAAAAACATTTTAATGCTTAATTCTTAAATAAGAATCAAAATAAATTTACAAAGATTTTCCTTGTTATGAAAACAATTAAGTTTCCAAAGCGTTTTATAAACAACCTCATTTCAATAACAATCACTTATAAATCTCACTATGAATAATCCTTATTGTGATGAAAATTAAATTTTCTCAAAGGATACCGTTTTGACTTTATAAAAACAATTAGTGATCTGCAAAAGAGTGATGAAGAGTTGTTCACCAAGAACTTAACTACGATATGATAGGAAATAGGCTTAGCCACTTTGTCATGAGGTTCATGACCTCGATGGCACTCAGGAAGAATAATCCACAACGTAACTCAATTCAAGATGAATACTTGTTCAATGGTTGCATCAGTAATGCGAACATTAGGATGAAGCAATAAAGGATAGATAACATCGATACATGTAGAATTTAGCAATCAAAGGTAGTCTTTTCGTTAATCACAAACAAGTCAAAATTGTACCGTAACACATTACGTGTCACTATGTCATACAATTCTCAGAACTCATCCTACCAACTGATGTCTCAGTTAGGTTAGGGATTATTTTTAAAAGATACCACAATGAAAACTAATCTACAAGAGTCATTAGGTGTTCCACATGTCCCAGAAGATCCATCGGTCCCAATTCAGAAGAAGATTTCTTCAATTTATTTCCTGGACACTGGGCATCCTCATTATTGGACAATGGCCTAGGAACAACCCTTAACACGAATCAACAAACAATTAAAACCTTATAATTCAATCACAGGACTTAATGACTTCCTCTTATCAATCTCATATTCCAATACAAGTTAAATGTTACTTCATTCAAGTTTCAACTAATTTTATACTCAATTCAATATCCCACCTCATATTCCAATACTTTCAATTTTATTCTTAGGCCTTGTAAAGGCAATACAATCTCAATATGAATCAACACTTAATTTCCAATCCTATTAGCTCTTACAACAACAATTATCAAATGAGTCATTAATATGTAATGACTTGATCATTCAGTTAGACTTCTCGGAATGGTATTAGTGGCATGAGGCTTTTGGGTAATGGTTCCAATGACAGCCTCAAGTGCAACATTCACCCTTTCGATTTCAATTTAAGAATTGGATGACAGCGAATCAGATGACATCTTTCCAGGTGATAACATTTTGTCAAACTCCACTCTATATGGAAAGATCGTCATGACATCGATATCAGATTTAATCTCGCCAATTCTTTTTCAATATCACGATCAACTAATATCTACATTTCTACGAATATCAACCATTTGTTGGGATCATAAATATCCACAACTTCGCTTAGATCTAGGATAGCTAGAATTCCTACGTGAATAGCTTCGATTAATTTACTAGGGGATTTAGGGTTTCTTGTGACAATCTACGTCGTATAAATACCTCGTATAAATATCAAAATAATCATCAAACAATCATGTAATAAAATTACATCATATATATATATATATATATATATATATATATATATATATATATATATATATATATATATATAATCCAAGTTATATATATATATATTAAAATAACACTTCTCAGTCTGGCCTTGTCGGTAACTCGGGAATTCTTCGGCACCGTTATAGTCAAAAGATTTTTAGACATTTTGAGAAAAATGTTTATAGTTAAAAGATTTTGAAAAGTTTTATTCAAAACCTTGGTTTTAAAAATCTTTCGTTCTCTATAACGAGAGCTCTGGTACCAAACTGTAACACCCCCAAATTTATACAACTCAGTACAGCGGAAGACTCGTTGGTGTTACGGGATAGCACATTACTCACATCATAGACAACACATAAAAATCGCGTCGTTTAATAATAAATCATTTCCATTCATAAATATCAAAGTTACATCGGTCCCAAGTCATTATATTTCATACAAAGTTTTACAAAATATTTGAATGGAAAATATTGTTTAAGTGCGGGCCATGAATTCTTGTCGTCTTCCCGAGAATTACCTTGAAGTACCTGAGATAAAACATGTTAAAAGAAAAGGTCAGCGATAACGCCGAGTGAATTCATAGAGTTTAATAAAATCCATCAATATAATATCAGTATAAAATTATTACTGAAAATCATCTTGTACAAATCATTTTAATAGGCCATAAAATAGCCAAAGTCATTTTATACAAATCTTTATCGAAAATCATAATATAGGCATTTGCCTTAAAAATCATTATACGAATCATTGTCGTTAAAAACACCATACAATACGTTCTGCAACGTTGTATAGATTAAATAAAACCGTTATATGAATATGGTTATAAAAAGCCTTAAAAATCATTATACGAGCCAATGTCGTAAAAACGTCATACAATACGTCTTACGACGTTGTATGAAAATAAAAACCGTTATATGAATATGGTTATGAAAACCAAAACACAAACATAATATCAATAGTATGACCCAGTATTGCTAGTCAGGCAATACATCGTAATTCGGAGCGTCTAGTAGTATTTCGTTAGTTTTGGATTATTATAAGCCGCATGACATTGTTACCTTACTAAACCAACAACGGGTAGCTAACCCGATACCAATTTTGCCCATCTAAAGTAGCGTGTCATCACAAAGGTCACGCTATGGAAATCTTCTCATACATAAATTCGCTTACCAATCAATGTGGCACGACGGGGATCAACCGTCAAGGCGCGAACTGGGGTGATCGTCCCCAAATAGTACTATTAAATGCATAAGCGTCTACCAAATCCCGGTAGTTCACAATTCATGCTAATGGGACTTTTAGTGACATAACCTAACTTTAATAATCCATTTAATTTCATCTATCGGGTCCTTTAATCATTTATCGGGTCATACAATCGGGTCATTCAATCATTCGGGTCCAAAATCAATAAACAAGCAATCGGGACAAATGGTGTCCTATTTTATAAAAACTAACATGTCATCTCCCTCGCGGGTTTATAAAACATTTCATAAAAATATTTAAAAGAGTGCGAGGCTATGAACTCACGTTGATGTGGGAAGGCGGGTTATCGGCAACTCGGACGTACGGTACGTGCTTTAATCACGGAAACCTAGACAAATAATACTCGTCTTAGACTCATGTCCAATGACTTCATAAAAATAACAATTATGTATACATATGATGATTCTATATATATATGATGATCAAGTGGGTTTACATATCCTCATTTACTCATTTTTGTGTTATGTGTCGATAACTTTTATACTAGTTTTCTCGTTTTACCTATTTACGTGTTTTAGGTTCAATAAGCCTATTATAAGTTCTTAACTTGTTTTAATCCTTGTTATACTTATTTTATCAGTATGTATACTTTCCATGTTGGGCCCAAATGGGTTAAGCCCAATAAGTTCTTTTTATGAGTGTTTATCTCATTTAGTCCAATTATTAGCTCAAGTATTAGTCCACTATGTTTACTTAGCTCGTTAATGTCTGTATGCCCTATAGTTCGGGTTTTATCGGTTTTTCCTTGTTATACATGTCTATATATCAGTATATAAGTTTTATAAAGTTTTCATTAGACGGGTCCAACCATCTAAGTTTTATTTAACAAAAACGTTAATTTTACGGTATTAGCCGAAAAAGTCGTAAAAGTCATGTTTATAGTTTTATAACTTATAAAACTTAACAAGTTACCATTTTTATAATTTATACACTTATTCCACCTTTTACATATTTATATAAATAGAATCCATAAGTTAGTGGGTTTTAATTTATAGTTTATACTATTTAAATTTTGAGTGCTAATATAATAGTATTATTCTTTAATTTCCAAAATCTGATTTTTATCTTCACTTTCACCAAAACTGCCATATCTAGAGTTCTATATGGAGATAGAAGCTCAAATTTTTATCACATAAACTAAATGATATGTGCTACATTTAACTCTCCTATAGCTACTGTTGAATCATCCTCTAAGTATTTTCTAAAAATCGTCCAAAACAGTGAACTCAGATTTGTACCTTAAACTTGTTTTGATCATATCTCACTCATTACAATGATTCCATTGCATGGGCAACTCTCACATGTCTACAAGACATATATCTTACTGTAAATGGATTCTACTTCATCATTTTATCAGTCCATGACCTGTTTATTTACTGTTTTATACAGCCAACAAATTTAACCAAGATTTTAACCTTGTTTCTTATGGTTTTTCACCTTTTTAATCATGTTTATCAACACCAAATCCCCACATAACATTTTTATCATCATATAATCATCATATACATATACAATAGGAAATAAAATACATGTTTACATAATCAAAATAATAAGAAGATGAGGAGGACAATCTTTATACCACCATGATGATGTAGGTTGATCAAAACATGGATTTTTGATGGAGAAACTTGTGATGCACCAAGACCATCTTCATGACCACCAATATTCATAAAATCCTTGTGGAAAATTAGCCCCAAGACACCAAGGAAACTCCTCCATGGATGTTATAATCACCACCAATCAATAGGGTTTCAAAAGGGCTTCATCATGTATGTAAATAACAAGAGATTTCATGGTTAATTTTTATCAAGTGATGGTGGTTTGTGGTGAAAAATAGGACGTCACATATGAGGTGAAGAGAGAAAATGTGTGTTGATTGCATGGTGTAAATGGTAAGAATGAGCTAGCTAGTGGTTTTTGGTAAGTTGTTAGCTTACAAAGTAAGCTTAAAGGACAAGTGTTAGTTACTTGCTTAAGGCTTGACACCTAAGGGTGTTGAGTCCATGGTATGGCCGCCCCATGTTAGTGTTGGGAATAAATTATGGGTCAGTTCACTAGACGCTGATAAGAAGAATTCAAGCGCTGATAAGAGGACATTGGACGCTGACAGCCAAGCGTTGACATTTGTAGAAGTCAACGCTGACAGCCTTGAAGATTAGCACTGATGGAATATATCTTCATACGAATCATTTTGTTTATTTGTTTCTTTATTTGTGTATGGTAAAGATAAGCTCGACATTGTATTTTCTATTATTATCTTTACCTAGAATAGTTGATTCGTAGCTTATTGTACAAGACTTCTTAATCTATAAAAGAAGATCTTTTAGGTTAAAGTTAATCATCAGTTATCATAAGTTTTCACAAGTTAAACCTCTTTCATTGTAATCAAGTTCGATCATTCTAATACAAGTGAAAGTTTGTTTAACATCTTTGTGTTTTAGATTAAGTGTTAATTCCGCATAACACTTAGTTACTTTATTCATAAGCAAAGGTTTCTCTACGTGTATTACTTGATCTAATCTCGTATACACAAAGCTTAATCGATCTAAGTTTGGGATCAACAAGTAGTATCAGAGCTTGTTGAGAAACTTTTGATCTTTAAGTAACGCAAGAACCCTAAAACACCAAAAACCCTAAAAACCCTAAATTTCTCAAAACCCTAAAAACATCATGTCTGGCACAAATCAGCCTCCTGCTCCAGTTTTGCTACAAAACAACACCACAAACCCTAGTATCAAAATTCCCATGTTTGATGCTAGGAACTTCGAGCTTTGGAAGTCTAATTTTGAGCAATATATAGCCATCCATGACTACACTCTTTGGGAGATTGTTGAATATGGGAACACATTCAACAAAGCTCAAAAGATTGCTAATGCTATTGCCACAAGGATAGCTGTTCCTAATTGTCCTGAAGCTGATAAGAAGGAAAAGCCTGAAGATGGAAGAGTTGTATCTTCTGAAGATATAGCCAAGAAAAGGGTGGACATGAAAATCTTGAACATCATGAAACACGCCCTAGGTCATGAAAATCAGCACAAGTACAAACGCTTTGAGTCTGCAAAAGAGCTTTGGGAAGCTCTTGAAGTAGCACATGGTGGCAATGCTGACACAAAAGAAGAAAAGAAGAAGCAACTCATGCATGAGTATGCTGTCTTTAAGGCTCAACCTAATGAGAATCTCAGCAGTGTGAGAAGTAGACTGCTTGACATCACAAGTCAACTTTCCTTCATGGGAACACAGATTGATGACCCTGACTTGAATGCTACTTTTCTCAAAAGCCTTGGTGATGTATGGAAGATTGAGACAAGATCCATTCTTGTCAATAACACCCACAAGACCTCCAGGTTTGATGACATCTTCAACAAACTAAGACTGTTGGAGAATGAATGGCTTTTGGAGAGTGATAATAAATCTTCCAGTAGCAACATGGCCTTCTTCTCACAAAGTGAAGGCCAATTTGATTCCATGAACTCCTATGGACATCCAGTCACTGGATCTCAGTCTGTCAGCGTTGGATCATATCCTGTCAACGCTTTATACTCAAGCGCTGACACTCACAACTTTGGCGCTGATGGAATTAAACCTGCTGGTTTAGATCTAGATACTGTGTGTGCATTCATAGCTTCTTTGCCCAGTGATTCAAGGATTACATATGAAGATCTTGAGCAGATAAGTGATGAGCAATTGGAAGAGATGGACATCAAGTGGACTATGGCTCTTGTAAGTTTAAGAGCAAACAGGTTTAATAAAAGGTTCAAGAAGAAGATGACCTTTAATTCTAAGGATGTCGCTGGATTTGACAAATCCAAAGTTGAATGCTACAATTGTCATCGGATGGGGCACTTTATGAGGGAATGTAGATCTCCAAGAAGATCTGATGCTGGTAAGCCTTCAAGCCAAATGGTTAAGAACCAAGATCCCAAGGCCATGGTTGTTGTTCAACAAATTGATGGTGTTGGAGGATGGGACTGGAGCTGGAACTTTTTGGCTAAGGATGAGGAAGAGGACATAGCCTTGGTTGCTGAAGTTAAAGAAGAACATGTTGAATATGCTCTCATGGCACACTCCTCCTCTTCATCAGATAATGAGGTATATGATGATGCTTTCTGTTCTAAGGGTTGTCGTTTAAATACTGAAAAACTAAATCAAGAGATAGTAAAATTATTAGATGAGGCAAGTGCTGAAAGATGCAAAGTATCTAATTATCAAATTGCTCTCACCTAAACAGAAAAGACAGTAGCTGAGTATAAGAAAATGGAGTTTGATTTAAAGGATAAAATAAATATCTTAAATCATGAGTTACATCAAAGTAAAGATATTCAAGATATCACAAACAGTGTTAATCTTGATTTGATAGCTCAGTTAGATGAGGCTAACAAAAATAAAGATAATGTGAGTCTTAAAATCCAGAGATTTGATAAAGCCACACAATCCCTAGGAGAGTGTGTTAGTAAACAAAGAGACTCTAAGGACATGAGTGGGATTGGGATGAAAGATTATACTGGTGTTCCACCACCAGCTGGGGATTTCTATGGTGTCCAATCAAAGGACTTATCTTGGACTGGCTTGCCAGAACTCCAAGAGAAGGAATTCATTCCTCCACCTAGAGTGACTTCCCCAGTTGAAGAATACAAACAAAAACTGACTGACCTAGATGAGTGGAAGAAAGCTAACCACACTTTGTTTGTTAAGGGAGGGTTGTTGTGTGAAAGTCCAAATGAGCCCACACCAATCACGAGCCATGATCCTACACCTATTAAAATCACACACCCAACCACTGGCAAAGCTGTTGACCTTGGCCCACAAACTGTTAGAAAACCTAGTGTTAAGTATGCAGAGATGTATAGGAATACTAGGTCACCAAAAAGCCAAGTTAGTAACCATGGAACAGGCTTCTTTGCTTCTAGACCTAAGACTATGTCTAGAAAAGCTTGTTACTCATGTGGTAGCTTTTCACATTTGGCATACAAATGTGTCAACGCTTCCAATGTCAACGCTGATAGGAACCATTTCAGCGCTGACAAAAGTCAACATAGGTCAAACACTGTCAGACCCAATACCTTTGTGAACAAAAGTTCACAAGTTGTTAGACCAGCCCCATTCTTTTCTAGAGGGTCTAACACACAAGGCCTAAGACCTTTCCAAAAGTCAAACACTTGGTCTAATAGGCAATGGGTTCCTGTAGCAAACCCTAGGTTTAACGCTGATAAAGGCAATCGGGGCGCTGACAAGAACAATTTCAGCGCTGACAGACACACTGCCAAACCTAGGTATTTGCAACCACAGGGAAATGGGTCTAAAGCTTCTACTAGCTTAACATGGAGACCAAAACAAGACCAAAACCCTAATTCTACAGGTCTTTCTATGACATGCAACAGGTTTCATTATATTTCAAAGGCCATGTCAAGACCAGTTGGGGTTAACTGGGAATTTCATTCAAAAAGGGATGAAAATGGGGTTGTTATGAGAACCAAGTCTGTTCTTGTTGAACAACCAGATGAATCCAAGTCTTCTAAGGCTTGGGTTCCCAAAGAAAACTAATATGTTTTCTTTATGTGCAGGGCATTCAGAAGAAGATCAATGATTATGGATATTGGGATAGTGGATGCTCAAGGCACATGACAGGAAAGGAAGACTATCTGACAAACTTCACTCCTATTCAAGATGGTGATAAGGTATACTTTGGAGGGGGCTATGGCACCATCACAAGAAAAGGAACCCTTATTACCAATAATCTACGTTTTGAGAATGTCTTCCTGGTAAAAGAACTGGATTACAATTTGTTTAGTGTATCACAAGTGTGTGATAACAAAAATAAGGTTCTTTTCACAGATACTGAGTGCTTGGTGTTAAGCAAAGATTACAAGCTCCCTGAGGAGAAATACATAGAATTTAGAACACCAAGGCATAAAGACATATATAATGTGAATCTTAATGGAATTAAGATGAATAATAAAATGATGTCATGTTTTTATGCTAAAGCCTCAGTAGATGAAAGTAATCTTTGGCACAGGAGATTAGGGCACATAAACTTTAAAAATATCAATAGACTTGTGAGGCTTGGTTTAGTTGATGGTTTGCCTGAAAAGGCTTTCCACAATGACCACTCTTGTGTTGCATGTCTTAAGGGCAAGCAGCACAAGGTCTCATTCAAATCTAAACAGGTGCACTCTAGTTCTAAACCACTTCACTTATTGCATATGGACCTCTTTGGTCCAACTAATATAGAAAGTTTGAAGGGTAAATCATATTGTTTTGTCATCACTGATGATTTTTCCAGGTTTACATGGACTTTCTTTTTAGCCAAGAAAAGTGAAACTGCCCAAAGTCTGATTAATTTCATTACCCAGATTGAAAAGAAGAATGGTAATGAGGTCAAAATTCTTAGAAGTGACAATGGGGGTGAGTTTAGAAATCAGTTGTTATATGATTTTTGTGCCAAGAAAGGGATTACTAGGCAGTTTAGCATAGCTAGAACTCCACAGCAAAATGGGGTTGCTGAAAGGAAGAATAGAACCCTAATTGAAGCAGCCAGAACCATGTTGACTGATGCCCACTTTCCTATAGCCTTTTGGGCTGAAGCTGTTAACACAGCTTGTTATGTTCAAAATAGGGCATTGGTCAACAAAATACATAATAAGACACCTTATGAGTTACTTTGGGGAAGGAAGCCAAATATTGGCTTTCTCAAGCCTTTTGGTTGTCATGTAGTTGTTTTAGAAACTAGTGATGCCCTAGGTAAATTTGATTCAAAAGGTGATGAAGGCTACTTCATGGGTTATTCAGTGCAGAGCAAAGGATATAGGGTTTACATTAAAAAGGAAAAACGTATACTTGAAAAAGTACATGTTAGGTTTTTAGAGAGTAAACCTAGTGATCCTGAAAGTGGTCCAAATTGGTTGTTTGACTTGGAACCTTTATCTGGAGCTTTAAATTATATGTCTGTTACTGATCCAGACATTGTGAAGGTAACTTCAAGTGTTTTGGAAAAGAGAATTGGTAATGTTTCAGGTATACAGGTTGCTAAGAAGGATGGACCACCAGCAGTTGAGTCATCTCCCACACAAGAATATGTTACACTTCCTATATGGACAGATGAGTATTATGCTGCTGCTACTGCTGCTAGAAAAGATAATGGTGGTTTCCAAATACCACCAAATACAAACATGCATGGTTCTTCAGGCGCTGACAAAGGGAAATCAAGCACTGACAAGAGCAATTCAGACGCTGATGGATCAGACGTTGACAACAACAATTCAAGCGTTGTTAGCCCAAGCGCTGACAAACAAGGTTCAGACGTTGATGACACCTTTGCACATCTTTTCTCTTCCAATTTTGAACAAGGTGGACCTTCCAATGTCCATGAAGAGATTCCTGTTGATCAAAGAGAGTCTGATGAAGAAGATATTGGCAACATGGAGTGTGAAGTTGAGGACACCAGACTTTTTGAAGGAGGAGTTCTCACTTCCACAATAAAGGATCACCCCTCATCTCAGATCATTGGTGATGTTATGGCTCCAGTTCAGACACGAAGATCCCATCAAAATCTTGGTGGATTTATTGCCAATATACACAAGAAGGTTGATACCCCTCTTGTACAAGCATGTTTGTTTGCATGTTTTCTGTCACAAGAAGAACCCAAGAAGATTTTTGATGCTCTCAAAGAACCTAGTTGGGTGGAAGCAATGCAGGATGAGCTTCACCAATTTGCTATACAGGATGTTTGGGAGCTGGTTGATTGTCCTAGATATGTGAGACCAATTGGGACAAGATGGGTTCTAAGGAACAAGAAAGATGAAAGGGGTATTGTGGTCAGAAACAAGGCACGTTTGGTATCTCAGGGATATACACAAGAGGAAGGAATAGATTATGAAGAGGTCTTTGCTCCTGTTGCAAGAATTGAAGCTATAAGAATTTTCCTAGCTTATGCCTCTTGTATGAACTTCACTGTTTATCAAATGGATGTGAAGAGTGCTTTCCTCTATGGGACAATTGTTGAGGAGGTATACGTTATGCAACCTCCTGGTTTTGAAGATCCTGAGAATCCAGACAAGGTTTATAGAGTGAAGAAAGCTATGTATGGACTTCATCAGGCCCCAAGAGCATGGTATGGTACATTGTCCACCTACTTGGTGGAAAATGGTTTTAAAAGGGGCACCATAGATCAGACATTGTTCACAAAGAAGAAAGGTAAGGATGTCTTACTTGTCCAGGTCTATTTTGATGATATCATTTTTGGATCCTCTAATCCAAAGATGAGTGAAGACTTTTCCAAGCTTATGACAGATAAATTCAAGATGAGTGCAATGGGTGAGATGAACTTCTTTCTAGGCTTACAAGTTCAGCAGAAAGAAGATGGTATCTTCATCTCCCAAGACAAATATGTAGCTGAAATCTTGAAGAAATATGGTTTTTCTCCACATGAAAAGAGTGCTTCCACTCCTATGGATAGGGAACACCCTTGGGGAAAAATTGGAGCTGGAAAGGATGTGGATGTTAGGCACTATAGATCAATGATTGGTTCATTGATGTATCTTACAGCCTCAAGACCTGACATCATGTTTGCTGTGTGTGCTTGTGCACGCCATCAAGTGACTCCCAAAGAATGTCACCTTTTTGCTGTGAAAAGAATTTTTAGGTACCTAAGATGTTATCTAGATCTTGGCTTATGGTACCCAAAAGATTCTCCATTGGAGCTTATTGCATATTCAGACAGTGACTATGGTGGTGACAAGTTTGATAGGAAATCCACAACTGGTGGATGTTAATTTCTTGGGAGTAGATTGATATCTTGGCAATGCAAGAAACAAACAGTGGTGGCAAATTCTACAACTGAAGCAAAATATGTTGCAGCAGCTGCTTGTTGTGGACAAGTCTTATGGATTCAGAACCAGCTGTTGGATTATGGGTATAATTTCATGCATACTAAGATTTTTGTAGACAATAACAGTACTTTATGCATTATTAAAAATCCTGTACATCATTCTAAAACCAAACACATAGAAATTAGACATCATTTTATAAGAGATTGCGTTGAGAAAGGTTTAATACAACCAGATAGGGTAGCCACAGAAGATAATGTGGCTGATTTATTAACTAAACCTTTTGATACTGGAAGATTTCAATATTTGGTAACAAATATTGGAATGGTTAATCTCACTTAATATGTGTTTTGGAACCTTTTTGTAAAAGTATGTACAGGATAATGCATTGTTATTGGTCTTTGTGATGATTTAGATTTTTCCACTTTATTTTTCTAACACTGACAAAGGTAAATGTAATGCTGATAAGTGTTAATTTGCCGTTGTTAGAGATATTATTGTCTAACGCTGACAAGAGTTCCTTCAACGCTGATAAGTGTTGTCGGGGCGCTGTCAGCAACAAATGTTAGTTTTGTGGTTTTCAATCTAAATGTGTAGGTGGTGGTAGCTTTATGCCATTGGATACAGAGTTGCTTATGGATCTTTGAAGAGCTATTTGGACATGTTTTTGTTTATGGATGATGGTTGGAATATTTATATTCCTATCTTGACATAAATTTTTAATGTTCATATATATTTTGAGAAACTCATGTATCATAGTTTAAGGGGAGGTTTAAGGAACCTTTAGGACTTTTGGGTATTCTTATAATACTCTCATCACAATTCTAGATTGTGTCCACAGGTGAGTATGGGTTAGTTTTACTAAACCATGAAGCACTGTAGCATGCAAAGTTGACAAACTATGCATGCTGCCAAGACATTTTTGGCCTAGAATTGGTTGTTGTCTGATGGGAGACTTGGGAATAGTTTTGTTATGGGTTTACCTGGGAGTTACAAAGAATTTTATGAAATAACTTTGTTGGTAAGTATTTTGGTTAGCAAGGGACACTTGAGGACATTTGTGTCTATCTTGCTTAAGCAAGTGTGCATAAATGGACAGTGCTTGCCGCCCAGTAATTATTATCAACTTGCAAGATATTTCCCTTAGGATAAATTACTTTGTTAAGGTCTTTTTCTTTTTAAATATTTTTATTTTTAGATGCTGACAAGTTTTTCTCCAAACGCTGTTACGTCCAATCGTGACGCTGACAAGGCTTTAGGCAAACGCTGACAAGAAAATATAGCCGTTGGGAGTTGATGGGCTATTTTTGACCGTTGACACCTAGTGGGCCCTACCCAGTTGTTATTTTTGACTAATCTTTGGCCGTAATTTTGGGGAGTTGTTACTTTTACTTAATGCATGAGATAAGTTATATTTGATTCAATATTTTCATCATTACTCTTTGAATATAACTGCCTCATTTTTGACCAATCCAAATCATGCATCTCTCCTATAAATTTGGCTAAACTTTTTGTTCTGGGTATTCATATTTTCTTGTCTCACATTTTTCTCCTAGATTTTTCCCATATCACATAACCTAAACAGCTTTCAACATGGCACCAAAGTTCAACACAACCAATCTGACATTGGAGTTCAAGAGCCAACATAATATGGTCGCTTACTTGGCTGCTGATAATGATTTGTTCCCTCAGTATTCACAAATGGTGGCATTTTTAAATGCATCCTCAATAAGGTATGCACTTTCTCATGAACCATTAGTCCCTGTCGCACACATTAGACAGTTTTGGAATAATGTTAGTTCCACAACAGCTAATGGAGTGACCACATTAACATCTACTGTTCATGGAAGAACATGGGTGGTCACTGAAGCCTTGGTTCGCCAAGCTTTACGTCTTGATGACGCTGATGGTGTGACTACCCTTGCCGTTGCAACAATAGAACAAGGTCTTAGGGAATTGGGTTATCCTATTCCTGCTGGTAAATCTTTAAATAAATATCATAAGCAGGAATTTCCCTCTGATTGGAAATATTTGATACATGTCCTTCTTCAATGCTTAAGTCCAAAATGTACTGCTTTTAATGAAATAAACAGGTCCATTGCAAGTGCTTTGGTTTGTATGTCACGTGGGCTTAAGTATAATTTTTCAAAAATGATTTTTGAAGGGATGTGTAAAAATAAGGGAAGTAAAATGACTTTGGCTTACCCAAGATTTTTGCAAATGGTGTTTGATTTACAAGAATATTGTACTAGGGATCATGACACTTTTTATGAGATCCCTAAGCAAAAGAAAACCATTTTTGACAAGATGAGCTCCACAAACAGATCTATACCTCTCACCCAAGCCATGCTTGAAGTAATTCAGGTTGCTCAACCACAACCAGACCCTGCACCTCAACTTGAGCCTATCCTTGAACCATTACCTTCCCCTGACCACATGGACGTTGACCAACCCAATGTCAACGCTGACACTCAAAATGTTGGCGCTGACACAGCCAATCTCAACGCTGATGACATCCCTGCACAATCCCAAACACCCCTTAACCAACCAACACCCACACAATCTACCTCATCTTCCACCCCATTACAATCTAGGTTGAATAAACGCCAAAGGACTACTGGAGTGTTCTCCTCTAGTGGTCCTAGCCTTGTTGCAGAGAGAACCACCTCCACAAGTGTGGCTGGTGCCATGGATGAGGCTGGGGCTATTGACACAAGCTTAGATGCTGGTCAAGACAGTCCCAACATCATTAAGACCTCATCCACGCCCTATGATTCTATTTTGGGAGGTCAAATCCCCATTCTAGCTGAGGGAAGATTGGAACCTATGACATTGAATGAATTGACGGCTGCTGTCATTAGCTTGCAAAAGCAAAATGTCAGCCTTGTACAAATTGTCAATACTCAGGGCCGTGAACTCCAAGTATTGAGGGAGCGGGTAACTGTTTTGGAGAATCCAAGTAGCAGGAGTAGAATGGAGGAATCTTCCAAAGGGGAGGATGAAGAGGATGAGCTGATTCATACAGCCAGTGAGAAGAGTTCACAATTTAGTGAATCTTTAAATGTTGCTGAAGCACTCACCAACTTGAAGAAGCACCCAATTATTGATACATCCAAGGTAACTCCATTGAACTTGGAAGGATCTTTCACAGCAACAATGGGCGCTGATACAGGTTTGAACGCTGACACATCCAGTGCTGACAAAGGTAATCGGGGCGCTAATAAAGGTAACTTGAACGCTGACAAAGTTGCAGGTGGTGTTGATGTATTCCAGTCATCAGCAATCATCAAAGATGTGTCCACACAGGTTTCTTCTTCTACCTTACCTATTATTGATCCAAAAGACAAGGGTAAGGGGATTATGGTTGAAGAAGATGTTCCAAAGAAAGATGCAGCACAAATTGCATTTGATGAACAGTTGGCTGCACAACTTTTGGAAGGAGATTTGAAGAGGAGTGGTAGATCACCATTTGTTGCCACTTCTGAGAGTGAGGAAGAGAGTGGTGATGAAAAAGAAGGAGATAGCTCAGATTCAAGTGTTCAAATTATTGAAGATCCAGAAAGACTTGAATATGGGGATGAGTTAGCCAAAGAAAGATTGAGTGATTTGAAGAATCAGATTGATTGGGACCTTCCAGAAATCACCAGAATGTACCATGCTTGGGAAGACAAGGTAATGGACAACCCAGGAATGAGTTTGTCAGATCAAATTTGGGGGTTGGAAGTTCTTCTCAGGGTACAAGATGATATAAAGGTGATTTTGAGGTTTAATGCACAAGAGGTCAAGACTTGGCTTAAAAGAGATAGAAGGCAGTTGTATTACAAGTTGCTTAGATGCCATCAACCTAGATGGACATACAAGAAGTTGCTGGCTTTATCTTTTGAGGAGCTAGAATACAGGGCACATCCTATTTGGAGGAATGTGCAAGAACAAAATGTCTTACAGTTTCTTTCAGAAGAAAGGAAACAAGAGCTTGCTGAGGAAATGCAGATTCAAAAGGAGATGAGGATTGCTCAAAGACCAGTGAAGAAAGGAGATCCTCTCCAATTTCCCAAAGATATGGATGTGTATTATCCAACTGAAACTGTCATAAGAAAGCATCTCAAGCGTTCTCCATTGGAAGCTTCAGATTTGGTTAATGTGGTACCTCTAGATGACAGAAATCCAATCATAAGTTTTGATGAAGATGAGTGTAGATTTTGGAAGATTGGCAGGTTTGGAAAGGAGGTACACACTTTCACTTCAATTATTTCTATCTTTGCAAGCATAGACAGAGAAGACTTGGTGCATCTATGGAGATTGATAGAGGCCAAGTATACAGCTGAAGCACCTACTTCAGCAAATGGAATAAGACTGTGGCACACATTTTTGACTTTGTGTGGTCCAAGAGAAGCAGATCCTGCCATATGGAAGGATCTTGAAGATGATCTCAGTAATCTTCATTGGAGGCTTTATTCTACTTGTGGTGTGTTTCATTTGAGCTCTACAAAGTTTTCAGAGTATCTACTTGTGGATGCTAACTATTTCTTGTCCAAAGAAGTATTGGAGAAGATGAAGGAGACACCCTTGGAGATTGATTATACTAGTGACGTGGCCAAAGACTTGATTAGATATGTTTATCACCAACATAAGAAGTTTTTGTAAGATTCCTCCTAAGTCTTAAGTTTTTATTCAGAAACTTGATCATTGGAATAGATATCAAGTTTAGGGGAGGATTGTTGGGAATAAATTATGGGTCAGTTCACTAGACGCTGATAAGAAGAATTCAAGCGCTGATAAGAGGACATTGGACGCTGACAGCCAAGCGTTGACATTTGTAGAAGTCAACGCTGACAGCCTTGAAGATTAGCACTGATGGAATATATCTTCATACGAATCATTTTGTTTATTTGTTTCTTTATTTGTGTATGGTAAAGATAAGCTCGACATTGTATTTTCTATTATTATCTTTACCTAGAATAGTTGATTCGTAGCTTATTGTACAAGACTTCTTAATCTATAAAAGAAGATCTTTTAGGTTAAAGTTAATCATCAGTTATCATAAGTTTTCACAAGTTAAACCTCTTTCATTGTAATCAAGTTCGATCATTCTAATACAAGTGAAAGTTTGTTTAACATCTTTGTGTTTTAGATTAAGTGTTAATTCCGCATAACACTTAGTTACTTTATTCATAAGCAAAGGTTTCTCTACGTGTATTACTTGATCTAATCTCGTATACACAAAGCTTAACCGATCTAAGTTTGGGATCAACAGTTAGTGGGGTGGGGCAAGTGTAAACTTGTCTCATCCCACTAATTTACGGGTATTCCTCGATTCTAGTTTCCTCGATTTGCGTGCCCTCGGGTCATTTTACGAAAAACGTTTTTATAAATTATGAATCAACGTCACAAAACGAATCCAATAAAAATTGTCTCATCAAAAACAGAGTTCGAAAACGTAAATACGTAATCCTAGGGTTTCCGGTTTAGTTGTAAAGGACGTTAAAATAAAATCGTAAGTCCTAATCTCTTCTCGTAAATTTGTGAGTTTATGAACTAACACAAATTTAAAACTCCAAAATAATATTCATGGATAAATTTATTTTCTGAAATGTCGGACTGTCACCAAGGACGGTGTATGTAAACGTAAGCACGTAACGTTGAATCCTCCGGTTTAGACGTAGTCGATGCTACTCCAAGACGTAAATCCAAATTTCTTCCCAAAAATAAGTGAGTTCATATTGTAATATTAAAATCATGTTTTCAAATAAATATTGAGGATAAAATATCAACCATAAATTGACGGATTGTCACATATCAACAGCTTATGAGCAGGCTTATATAAGCAGTAAGTTGTGAGTAAAAACAAGTGACTAAAATCTTTTGAGAAAATTTTTGAAACCACCAAACTTTCTGAAAAATGAAACCCTTTTTAATACTGAGATTAAACCAACAAAACCACTTGAGATTAACAACTTGAACTCACTAAACTAAACTCAGGTATCCACTTTCACTTCTACCTGATATTGGTTTAAAGTTTGAGTTGAAAACCTAAAAAAAACGTTTTCTTATGCCTTTTCTTCCACTTACAACTTAAAACCAAAGTAGTACCTCCTATTAACACAATTCTAAACCAGAAATCCTACCCAAGATTTCTTTAAGAAAAACAGTCACTATTAACCAATTTCCTTTGACAAGAAACAATTGGTTACAAAGTGCTAGACAAATCAGAATTTGGAACTCAGTTTTTTTCACACAAGTCAATACACTTTTTAAATAACTGAAAAGGAATTATATTTTCACTTAAAAATACCAACTTTCATTAATAAAAACAGGTTACAAGGACTTGTAAAAAAAATGGAACGAAAACTAAAAGGGACACAATTCGTCTCCTTTTATAATACTAGATAGAAGGATCTAGAATACTAAATAAAATAATACAAGGGATGTGAAACCCTAAACCCTAATCTTGAGTGATTTTCTAGTCTTGCCCTTGGTCTTCATAATTTGAATTTTAGTCCAATGTACCCATGTGATTGTCCTTTTTGTAACAGCTGGAATCTTCAATCTTTGACGTTCAAAATACCTTTGGGAGCAAGTATAGCATGTGGGACGTTGATTTTGGTCAGGTTTTGGGGTTTGGGAGAAAGTGACGTTGCAGTGGTCACATGGTGTGGTCTAGGGATGAAAGTGATGGGTATTTGGGGTGTGGGTTAGGATTAGGGTTAGGTTGATTAGGGATCTGGAGTTGATGGGTTAAAAACCCTTTGTTTTTGGGTTAATTGGATCTGGGTTGTTTACGGTTTATGAGGGATTAGCAGGGTGGTTTTTAATCTGATTAGGGGATTAGGATTTTTAAATAAGTGTTAAGGAGGGAAACCTTATAACTAATTAATAAATCAGTTATTTAGGTTGGGTGGGATGTAACGTGGAGAGGGAGAGTGAGGTGGAGGAGTATGATTAGTTGGGTGATGAGGTGTCAGCTGGGGAGTGGTTGGTTTTAGTTTGTGTGTCTGCCCAAATTGCCCCCTGAAGTTCCATATTCTTGCCACTTAACTTCAAACAGCTCTTAAACCAAAATTCCTTTGTTATGAAACTTTTCAGTTTCATACTTTGGCCACAAAAGTTTTCACAAGGACTTGTTTTGTATTTCTTTGAAATTTGCAGGACTTATCTTGCACATTTTTGAACTTTGAAGGTCTTCATGGTATGTTCGAATATAAGGAGGACCAATATTGACAATTTAGTTTTGATGAGGGACTAAACTTGCAAATTCTTCAAAGTGGAGGGTCCTTTTTGTAATTTTGACAAACTTTAAGGACCAATCTTGTAATTATGATATACAAGGGTTTAAAGTGTAAATTCTTCAATATTGGAGGACCCTTCTTGTATAATCTTCAAATCTTCAAGGTTTATTCTTGGAAAATCATCACTTGTGTCCGGTTCATTGTGCGGCTTCGTTTCCCGTGTTCATTTTTGCATGTTCTTTGTGATCTTTTGTCATTTTCTCAATATCCGTACCTAGAATACACAAGTAACAAACACAAGCATATATATGGGTATTTTGATGATATTTAATGCATTTAAAGCCCTTTTTAGACGATGAGACTATGTATAAAAGCAGTCTCATCACTCCCCCATACTAAACCATTGTCGTGCCCTCACGCAATGCTAGAATAAAGTATCATAGCACCTCCAAAATTCATTTTATTCACTTTTATTGAATGATAAACTTGCTACACTACTACTACTACTACTACTACTACTTGTGTTTTAGACATAATGTATGATTTTCATCGCAAAATGGGACGTTTATGTTCATAGAACAAGAACATGTGAATGCTTCGTTAGAAATAATTTTGTCGTCCCCTCGATTTTCACCCCAATTCCATGCCAAGCGTGCAACGAGATCATTTTCATTATAAGTTAGTAATGCTAACACTACTCATATGCCCTAATCACGTACTTATCCTCCCATTTTCCTAAGTTGTATCTCTTATATTTTATTGGGGTCCTGAATGTTTCACGAGGATACATTGTTTGACTTATGAGATAATAGAGATTTAGGTCTAAGAATAGAGTCCTAACGGTGTAACCAAGACCATCAAATTAATAACCCCTCCTAATAGACAACGATGTCAAAAAATTAAGTCAACAAGAAGGATCGATAAACACGGTTTTATAACGGTTTTGAACATGAGACTTATTACCAAGACTTTTATACGCACCCTAACGGAAGGGCCTTATTATCATAGGTTTACCTCCATCTTTTATTCAACTTCGCCATGAAGCTTTTATTATGACTTCGGTCTTGCCTTGCCTTTTATTATCCACCTCATCAGTGGTTTTATTAGCCAAAGACGTATATCCTCAAGCTAAGGCGAATTTTGGATCTTTAAAGCTTCAAAAATTAAGGCTTGATTCACTTTCAATTTTGCATAGATTTTCGGTCTTGTGAGCTTCAAATTGTTTGCTTGATTTAAGAGAGCCCTTGAAATGTTATTATTGGGTGAAGCTTTCGATTATTCGGGTTGCCAATACTTCAAAACCGTAACGCTGGCGATGCCTTAATGTCTTCCCAATTTAATTGCACGGAAGCTACTAGAAAAGACTAGAAACCAACAATCAAGACTAAACCGCTAAGTCAATACTTATTAAGCAAAAAATATCTACAAGCGAAGGGAGAATAAGCAAACAACGAGAACACATGAGTTTTTGAAGGAATACGAGTACTCTACGTTTAGCATAGTAACTTATAATTAATTCTATCATTTCTCGTCCTCATTTAAGAGACTTAGCCTAATATAAGTTAAGGAATCGAAGCTAAGTGCTCAACACGCACGGTCGATTCAAAAATTACTATTATTCTCGCCATCGGAAAATCTACATTCTTGTCTTCAAACACTTATAAAACATGAGAAAAATTTTAAAATTTGGCCATTTTTAGCCTTATTTTTTAACAAAACGATAAACAAAAAGATAAACTTTGGAAAGCGTGAAGGTTTGGCAAGGCAAGTATCTATTCACCCCCCCTCCCATACTAAAGTTAAACATTGTCCTTAATGTTTCGAGTCTAGGGGTTGATAAGTGTGAAAACACTTATCCTTTTACCACTTATTTCCAATAATAACAAGACCAAAACGTGTGATTTATGTCGTAAAAGTCGGAATTATGCGTGGTTTGTGTTTTTATTGTGTTTTAGGACCAAAATATGAAAAAAGAAGAAAACACGGGCTTTCACGGGCTTTTATTGAAGAAAACGGGAAAAAGACGAAGCAAAAGATCAAGAGTGCAAAAAGAACGGAAGTCCAAGACCTATTCTGAAGATTTATCGAAGAAAAAGTCAAAAGACGGAAGTTTAACGAAGTCGAAGAACTTAAGTCTAATAGAAGAAGAAAATTAAAAGACAAGTTCAAATCCCGAGACGACAAAGACGAAGAATTAAAGTCGAGTCGAGAAAACGTGAAGAAAGCAAGAAAGAAGATGCAACACATGCACTCCTTCCACCTTCCCTATAAATACCCTCCTAATAGTCATTAGGAGGGTGGTTAGATTTTAGTTAATTTTTCATTTTTTTTTGTTTTCTCTAGTTTTAGAGAGAGAAAGTCTTAAACTTTCTCTCACTAAATTTCATCTTTTTCTTAATCTCTCAAGATTAAACACTTTGTATTGCTTATTTTTATTAATCAAGTTCATTTTATGCTTTTAATCCTTAATCTCATTCTACTTTTCTTTGATTTAAGATTGATTTTGGTACGATTATCATGTGATCCGTGTTGTTCTAATTGATTTCGTGCTTAAAAAGTTAATCTTTTGATCATTTTTTAAGTTTTCATTTGATTAAGCTTTAAGACTTTTGTGCTTATTGGCTTATTTTTATGATTAGCTTATTTAGTTTACAAAAATCTTTCTTGAAAAGTTTATGTTTTTATTGTTTAATCTAAAAAGTTGATTAATTTCGAGTTAAATAAGTTGATCAAAGTGCTTATTTGATTCGGTTTAGTCTTTGATTCGGGTTGGTTTTGTAATAAGCTCATTATATAGCTTATTTACTTGCTTATACCCGATTTCCCCTATTTTCGGAAAGGTACTATAACCCTTTTCTGATTGCTGCCTTTCCGACCATACGCACCATCCCTTTTCCGATTGATCCAATCGGAAAAGGGTTTTGACTTTCCGATTGGCTCCCCAAGTTTTTCCGATCTAGGCATTTGTTCCATATTCCGATTGTGGAGTTTTCTGGTTATTCCGATTGTTAGCCTTGCGTCCCATATTCCGACGGTGAGACTTAGGTTTATTCCGATTGGGATTGTTTGCTGCATTCCGATTTGACCCTCCCCACATTCCGATTGGGCGCATCATCACCACTTTCCGATCAACCGATCGGAAAACATTCCGATTGGGACTCCTTTTGGGCTCATTCCGATTGTTTGCTTTGTTTGATTCTCCGACCTTACTTTCTTTTAGTAATCTTCCAAGTGTTAGTTTTATTAAGTGATAAAGCATTTTTCTAACCTTATCTTTATGTTGAGCTAGCATTTATTTTACTCGTCATTTAGAATTAATCTTTCAACTTCCCTTTTACACATCGACACTTTAATTACTTGCAAATAGTTTAAAACAAACCAAACCATTCTCTTGATTCACCAGAAGACAATTGAGTCGCACTTAAGACCGGTTTTCAATTCGAAAGGATTCGGACGATAATATTTTCATACCTAGCCAAAATCGAAGTATTAAATGGCGCCGCTGCCGGGTCTTTTCGTTAAGATAAACGGTTTTTAGTGAGAGACGCATTGAATTTTGGGATCCGTTCTTTGAACGTTATTTTCCTCGCTTCAAAAATTTCCAAAAAAAGAAAAAAATCCATAAAAATATATAAAACTCTTCAAAAAAACAAAAACATTAAAAAACCTATAAAAACCAAAAATATTATATAGGTATTCTCTTTGTGTATATTTTTCTTCTGCAGGTGCATGCGTACTAGATCTACGAACTATTCTGAGCCCGAGACTCGTGAAGATTTAGATATGGCTGGTGTTAACAACAACAATAATCACCCACCTCAACACAATTTGAATAACAACAACAACAACAACAACAACAATGTCCTCCTACCTGATTTACGAACCATGGAGGAATTGTGCCAACCCACCATGAACGGACGAGGAGGCCCGATTGCGCCAATACACGTCACGGCTCAGGAGTTTTCGTTGAAGCATCATATGATACAACAAGTGCAAACGAACCCATTTCGTGGAATTCCGGATGATGATGCCAACAAACACCTCGACAAATTCATTACCATGACCCAAAGCATGAAGTGCTCCGGTGTTTCTATGGATGACCTTCGCCTCCAACTTTTTCCACACTCGCTTTCTCACCATGCCGAAAAATGGTTTGACCGTCTTCCTAAGAATTCTATTCATACGTGGAATGACATGACTCAACGCTTTTTATCGCGCTACTTTCCCCCATCCATGGTCACTAGCCTTCGTAACCAAATTAGTGGATTTATGCAAGAGAATGATGAATCGCTTTTCGATGCTTGGGAACGCTACAATGATTTGATCGACCGCTGTCCTAATCACAATATGCTCCCCGTCACTCTCATTGACACCTTTTACAATGGTCTCACTTTTCGTGATCGTGACACGATCAATGCCGCCGCCGGTGGTACTTTTATGAAAAGGAGACCAGAGGAGTGTCGAGAGTTGATTGAAAACATGACTACTCACCACAAGAATTGGGATTCTTCTGCATCCTCACGATCTAATCAGAGAGTCAATGTTTCATCTACTTCTTCCACCACCAACCCGTCTGTTTTGGAACGTGCTATTCTTGATATTAAGAAAAGTCTCCAAATTTTGACTTCTAACCAAACTCAACAAGCTAAAGCCGTTGCTATTTCTTGTGACACATGTGGTGGTCCTCATTCCTACAATGAGTGTCCTTCTACTCACGGCAATTATTCTAAAGACGTTAACGCAGCATATGGTACTTATCCCACGGGAGGCTATCAAGCTCGCCCTCAAGGAGACCGTAACTTGCTAAGTTATCGCTCCAACAATTATCTTGCTCCCCCCGGTTTCCCTCCTGCAAACCAATCCCAACCTCGTGCAAACAATCAGTATCAATCCCAAAGAAACCCATACCCAACTCAAGGAAATTCTCAAGCTTACCAGGCTCCACCTCTCAATCAACCGATGGCAGTTAATCCAGATGTCGAGACATTTATGAAGACTAATCGGGAGTTGGTGACGAATCTTCAGAGTCAAGTCCGCAACTTGAAGGGAGAAATGGCAAAACAAGGGAACGATATTCGAGCCGAGTTAAGGAATGATATGGCCAAACACAGTGATGCAATTAATGCAAACATGCAAAACTCTTTTAATAATCAAGCTCTTCACCTTCGTGATATGATTGGTTCGCTCATCCAAAGTAATCAACCCTCTGCTTCGGGTACTCTTCCGAGTAATATCGTTGCGAATCCAAGAGGGGAGATGAAAGCAATCACCACTCGTAGTGGAAAAGGTTATATGGAACCCGAGCTTCCTACACCTCCACCCGTGATTGTGAACAAGGAAAAAGAGCAACTTTCCCCACCTCCTTCACCTTCTATCCCCATTTCCCCACCACCCGTGGTTGTGAGTGATCCTATTCCCTTAAAGCCTTCTTCTTCATCCAATATACCTTATCCTTCAAGGTTGAGGAAAGAGAAGCAAAAGAGCAAGGATGATATTCAGGTTTCCAACTTTCTAAAAATGTTTAAACAACTGAATTTTAACATCTCCTTTGCCGAGGCTCTCGCTCACATGCCCAAATACGCTAAGATGTTTAAAGATCTTCTAAGTGATAAGGAAAAGCTTCTTGACATTGCTCAGACCCACCTTAATGAGAATTGCTCCGCAATGCTCTTAAGGCAATTGCCCACCAAACTTGGTGATCCGGGTCGCTTCTTGATTCCTTGCAACTTCCCGGGAGTAGAGAATTGCATGGCCCTAGCCGATCTAGGTGCCAGTATAAACTTAATGCCTTTAAGTGTTTGGAAGCAATTATCTCTCCCCGAGCTAGTCCCCACCAAAATGACTTTGGAATTAGCCAACCGTACGGTTGCTTATCCAGTGGGGATAGCCGAAGATGTCTTTGTTGGCGTTGACAAATTCACCTTCCCGGCGGATTTTGTCGTCGTTGAATATGAGATGGATCCCCGTGTTCCATTAATCGTAGGACGTCCATTTCTGAGGACCGGTCGCACTCTCATTGATGTAGCCGCGGGCGAAATAATCATGAGAGTTGGTGACGATCAAATTGTCTTCAATATGGGTAAGATTTCTAAGCAACCTTATTCATATGAGAGTGTTAATGCTATTGATGTTCTCGATGAGGCTTGTGAAGAACATTTTCATGATGCTTGCAAAAGTACTCCTTCTTCTCTACCCAATGTTGAGACCGTTGCCTCAATTGCTCCAGCATTGACTCCTTTTGGAGAAAGTGACTTGGATGACTTCGAAGCTAGCTTGGGTCCTCTTGATATTAAGTATGATAATTTGTCCACCAATTGGGATGAAGACATTAGTACTATTAAGAGACTTCTCAATGAAGACCCGTTCTCTCCTCCTGCCCCTAAAGAGGTGACTAATGATGATCCATCGTTAGTTTCACCATCTATTGAGGATCCTCCGACTCTCGAGCTTAAGGACCTACCTCCTCATCTTGAGTACGTTTTCCTGGAAGACGACGAGAAGCTACCGGTCATCATCGCAAAGGATCTGAAAGAAGACGAAAAAGCCCGACTTGTCGCTGTGTTGAAGAAGCATAAACGAGCTATCACTTGGAAAATCTCCGACATCCGTGGAATTGATCCTCACTTTTGCACACATAAAATTCTCATGGAGGACGACTTTAAGCCCACAATTCAAAGTCAACGAAGGGTGAATCCTAAAATCCATGAAGTCATCAAAAAAGAGGTTATCAAACTTCTTGATGCGGGTATGATTTACCCTATTTCGGATTCACCATGGGTTAGTCCAGTCCATTGTGTGCCTAAGAAAGGCGGAATCACCGTTGTGCCCAATGCAAACAACGAGTTAATTCACCCGTCTCGTTACTGGCTGGAGAGTTTGTATAGACTACCGCAAACTCAATGATGCCACGAGAAAGGATCATTTCCCTCTACCTTTTATGGACCAAATGCTTGAACGTTTAGCGGGTAATGAATATTACTGCTTTCTGGATGGTTTCTCGGGTTATTTTCAAATACCCATCGATCCCCAAGATCAAGAGAAGAGAACATTCACTTGTCCCTATGGCACATTTGCTTACAAAAGGATGCCTTTTGGCTAATGCAATGCCCCCGAGACTTTCCAAAGGTGCATGTTGGCTATCTTCCATGACATGGTTGAGCAAACCATGGAAGTCTTCATGGATGATTTCTCGGTCTTCGGGGATTCCTTCTCTTCTTGCCTTGCCAATTTGTAACGTATGCTTAAGCGGTGCGAAGACACTCGCCTTGTTCTGAATTGGGAAAAATGCCATTTTATGGTAAAAGAAGGCATTGTGCTAGGACACAAAATCTCTAAAGCCGGTCTTGAAGTCGACCGTGCTAAAGTTGATGTCATAGCCAAATTACCTCCACCTTCAACCGTGAAGGGTGTGAGAAGTTTTCTAGGTCATGCGGGCTTCTATCGTCGATTCATTCAAGATTTCTCTAAAATCGCTCGCCCGATGACCCACCTCTTGGAAAAAGATACTCTTTTTATCTTTTCTAAAGAGTGTCTCGAAGCATTCAATCTTCTTAAGGATAAGCTAACTAAGGCACCGGTCTTGGTCACCCCTAATTGGGAGTTGCCTTTTGAATTGATGTGCGATGCTAGCGACTTTGATATTGGTGCGGTTTTGGGCCAAAGAGTGAATAAACACTTCCAACCAATCCACTATGCTAGCAAAACAATGACGGGGGCTCAATTGCATTATACGACAACCGAAAAAGAGCTTTTAGCTGTTGTCTATGCTTTTGAGAAATTTCGCCCCTATCTTGTTTTATCCACTACCATCGTATACACGGACCATTCCTCGTTGAAGTACTTGATGACAAAGCATGATGCTAAGCCAAGACTTCTTCGCTGGGTTTTACTCCTTCAAGAATTCAACATTGAAATTCGTGACAAGAAGGGAGCCGAAAACCTGGCCGCGGATCATTTGAGTCGACTTGAGGATCCATATCAGGGGGATCATCCGAACAAAGAGATCAATGACTCTTTCCCCCTTGAGACCTTAATGTCTATAAATCTCAATCTTGATGACACCCCGTGGTTTGCGGACATTGCAAACTACTTAGCGGGTGGTATTCTCATCCAAGGGTTAACATCCCAACAAAAGAAGAAGTTCTTGAATGATGTTAAGACTTACTTTTGGGATGACCCTTATCTATTCAAACAGTGTGCTGATCTGATTATTCGTCGATGTGTTGACGGACCGACAGCTTTTGACATCCTCCAAGCTTGCCACAAAGGACCCACCGGTGGTCACTTTGGTCCCAACTGCACCGCTAAGAAAGTGTTTGATTCTGGATTCTACTGGCCCACCATTTATCGTGATGCTCACGAAATGGTTAAGCATTGTGATGCTTGCCAACGCCAAGGCAAGATCACACATAAGGACGAGATGCCTCAAAATTTCATACAGGAATGTGAAATCTTTGATGTATGGGGCATCGACTTTATGGGGCGATTTCCATCATCCAAAGGGAACAAGTACATCCTCGTCGCCGTCGACTACGTCTCTAAATGGGTTGAAGCTAAGGCTCTTCCTACGAATGATGCGAGGGTGGTTGTGAACTTTTTGAAGCAGCTTTTTGCTCGATTTGGCGTTCCTCGTGCTATCATCAGTGACCGCGGGACTCATTTTTGCAATGATCAATTTGCAAGAGTCATGGCAAAGTATGGTGTCAATCACCGTCTTTCCACCGCCTATCATCCCCAAACCAATGGGCAAGCCGAAATTTCCAATCGTGGCTTGAAGAGAATTTTGGAGCGTACTGTGGGAGAGCATCGTGCCGCGTGGGCCGATAAGTTAGATGATGCTCTGTGGGCTTTCCGTACTGCTTACAAGACCCCGATCCGTTGTACACCTTATCGTCTTGTGTACGGGAAAGCCTGCCACCTACCCATCAAGCTGGAACATAAGGCGCACTGGGCCTTGAAGTGGGCTAACTTCGACATCAACAAAGCCGGTGATCATCGCAAGTTTCAACTAAACGAGCTAAATGAACTGAGGAATGAAGCTTATGAGAACTCGCTGATCTATAAGGAGAAGACGAAGATGATCCACGATGCTAACATCAAGAACCGAGAGTTCCACGTTGGTGATCAAGTCTT
Organism: Glebionis coronaria; assembly: GCA_025667525.1. NCBI lineage: Eukaryota > Viridiplantae > Streptophyta > Magnoliopsida > Asterales > Asteraceae > Glebionis > Glebionis coronaria. Next base: position 434,238,877 of record CM046874.1, read on the forward strand.
ACTCGTTAACTCTCGGTTGAAGATCTTCTCTGGCAAGTTGAAGAGCCGCTGGTCTGGTCCATTCACCGTCGCCAAAGTCTTTCCATATGGGACCATTGAGCTTTCTCAGCCAAATGGACCCAACTTCAAGGTGAATGGCCAGCGTCTGAAGCTGTACTTTGGTGAGGACATCTCTCAAGAGATGATTCCATCCCTCACCACGTTCCCCATGAACTAAAATTGGGTAGAGTCAGGCTCATGACTCGGTGAACAAAAACAAGCGCTTCTCGGGAGGCAACCCGTGTTCTATCCTTTACTGCTTTCATAATAAGTGTAGGGGGAGCCCTGCATATGTTTGTTGTCTTGTTTCTTGTGCTGTGCAGGGATTTAAGCTTCAGAGAGCATCTTGATGACTTTTGACGAACCGTGATACCGTGTTTCCATCTTCCCGGTTCTATCCTAAACTCTTGTGATTCAATATTTCATATTCCATATGGTCACATTGAATTCACTTTAGTTGTCCTTTCCTTAGCAAGATTTAAACAAAGTGCACAATGTCCTAAGTGTAGGGGAGTTTACTCCCACATGCTTAAACATTGAGGACAATGTTTATCTCAAGTGTAGGGGGACTCCTATCGAAGTAAGTGGTCTTTTCCATGAATTTGTCCTCATTTTAACCGGAAAATTTGATTTTTCGACATTTTTCAAAAATTTTTATCTATTTTGGCCTAGTTGTATTAGCCTTTGTTATGTTTATTTTCTTTCCATTTCTAGAATAATTTTCAATAAAGTGGTTCAGATCTTTCTTAGTCGTGAACATTTTGACTCAACCCGAGTTTACTTGCCTAAGTTTACTCTAGCTAGTATTCTTAACGTGTTTAAGTCAAGTTTTGCTAGGCTTTTATATAGGGAGCTATAAAACGCGAAAGTCTTAACTCTCACGGGTTAAGAACAAGAACTTTTCGCAAGTTCCTATAATTGATCCTAGAGAGTCGTTTATCAAGGGAACTTTAAAACGCGATTTCTAAAAAAAGTCTAAGAATTTGCAAGATCCTATAGGCGACTCGAAAACCCAAAACTTTGATTTAATAGGCTAAGCATCCACGAGTCTCATTCCTTGAGATTTTAAACTGTGGAGAACGAGAGATGATAGAGTCAATTATAAGTTCGGTATTCTTTCGTGAATTTATGTGAGTTAATTATGAGCCTATTCTCCCTCCGTTTGTTAATAAGTTTATCTGCTAATAAATAAAGTTGTACGATTTAAAAGGTTACTTAGCTTCTAGCCCCAAATCGTTTAAAAGTTGCTCGGTACGGATTAGAGTTCATAGCCAAGGCATAACTTATTGAAGCGGGATGCGAAGATTGGCGAGTCCGAAAAGGCCCTACCAAGGCATGAGGGCTACATTTTGTTGTTAAAGATCCAAAAGTGATGTGAAGAATCATTTATCGAAAATCAATATGAAGGATCGAGACACACGACGAAAAGCAAGAACTCCCCAAAAGTCATGGAGAAGTCTATCCGAAAAGACCCTAACAAGGTATGAGGATAAATAGATCCAAGTCCTAAAAGGAGGCGGATCGTTGTATATCAAAGTCCAAAATAAAGATTGGAGAAAAATGAAGAAGTCGTGGTCCAAAGATGAAGAATCTCTCAAAACTTCAAGAGAAGAAATTCCTATTATGAAGAGAAGACCATAATTTCAAGAACGTCTCTCAAAGATTCGAAGTATGAAGTCCCTGCCAAATATCGGTCCGAGAAAGGTCTCAAATCGCGAAGCGAGTTATGCCAAGATATGAACTTTATGAGGTCCCGAGAAGCAGTTTTAAAAGATTTGGTCCTTTAGCTAACTATTGATTAAATCGTTCACTTTATTTTCGGACTAAATAACTATCGAAATAAGTCAAATAATGCATCCTCGTGATCATTCAAGACAAAAATAAAATATAAGAGATACACCTAGGAATAAGGGAGTCTAAGTGAATAATTGACCCACATGAGTTCGTGATAGTTTGCTAACTTATAATAACAATGATCTCGTTTTTAAGCTTGGTATGGGGAACGTGAAACTTGAGGATGATAAACGTTCATGGCCGCCAAAACCCAATGTAAGTTTTTAATTTCTTTACTTATTTCTATCTTTTATGTTTAGTACTTAATAAAGGCCAAGGTGGGTTATTTATGATGGAAAATGTAAACCGTGCTTTAAAATTAATGCATTGCATGAGGGCATTGCAATGGTCAAGTGTAGGGGATTTGATAAGTGTGAAAACACTTATCTTTTTACCACTTATTTCCAATAATAACAAGACCAAAACGTGTGATTTATGTCGTAAAAGTCGGAATTATGCGTGGATTGTGTTTTTATTGTGTTTTAGGACCAAAATATGAAAAAGGAAGAAAACACGGGCTTTCACGGGCTTTTATTGAAGAAAACGGGAAAAAGACGAAGCAAAAGATCAAGAGTGCAAAAAGAACGGAAGTCCAAGACCTATTCTGAAGATTTATCGAAGAAAAGGTCAAAAGACGGAAGTTTAACGAAGTCGAAGAACTTAAGTCTAATAGAAGAAGAAAATTAAAAGACAAGTTCAAATCCCGAGACGACAAAGACGAAGAATTAAAGTTGAGTCGAGAAAACGTGAAGAAAGCAAGAAAGAAGATGCAACACATGCACTCCTTCCACCTTCCCTATAAATACCCTCCTAATAGTCATTAGGAGGGTGGTTAGATTTTAGTTAATTTTTCATTTTTTTTTAGTTTTCTCTAGTTTTAGAGAGAGAAAGTCTTAAACTTTCTCTCACTAAATTTCATCTTTTTCTTAATCTCTCAAGATTAAACACTTTGTGTTGCTTATTTTTATTAATCAAGTTCATTTTAAGCTTTTAATCCTTAATCTCATTCAACTTTTCTTTGATTTAAGATTGATTTTGGTACGATTATCATGTGATCCGTGTTGTTCTAATTGATTTCGTGCTTAAAAAGTTAATCTTTTGATCATTTTTTAAGTTTTCATTTGATTAAGCTTTAAGACTTTTGTGCTTATTGGCTTATTTTTATGATTAGCTTATTTAGTTTACAAAAATCTTCCTTGAAAAGTTTATGTTTTTATTGTTTAATCTAAAAAGTTGATTAATTTCGAGTTAAATAAGTTGATCAAAGTGCTTATTTGATTCGGTTTAGTCTTTGATTCGGGTTGGTTTTGTAATAAGCTCATTATATAGCTTATTTACTTGCTTATACCCGATTTCCCCTATTTTCGGAAAGGTACTATAACCCTTTTCCGATTGGATCAATCGGAAAAGGGTTTTGACTTTCCGATTGGCTCCCCAAGTTTTTCCGATCTAGGCATTTGTTCCATATTCCGATTGTGGAGTTTTCTGGTTATTCCGATTGTTAGCCTTGCGTCCCATATTCCGACGGTGAGACTTAGGTTTATTCCGATTGGGATTGTTTGCTGCATTCCGATTTGACCCTCCCCACATTCCGATTGGGCGCATCATCACCACTTTCCGATCAACCGATCGGAAAACATTCCGATTGGGACTCCTTTTGGGCTCATTCCGATTGTTTGCTTTGTTTGATTCTCCGACCTTACTTTCTTTTAGTAATCTTCCAAGTGTTAGTTTTATTAAGTGATAAAGCATTTTTCTAACCTTATCTTTATGTTGAGCTAGCATTTATTTTACTCGTCATTTAGAATTAATCTTTCAACTTCCCTTTTACTCATCGACACTTTAATTACTTGCAAATAGTTTAAAACAAACCAAACCATTCTCTTGATTCACCAAAAGACAATTGAGTCGCACTTAAGACCGGTTTTCAATTCGAAAGGATTCGGACGATAATATTTTCATACCTAGCCAAAAGCGAAGTATTAGGGGTGCAAACACCCCCATACTAGAGACGTAGTCGAATGCCTAATCTAGCATGGAAAGGGTGTAACAGTTAAGTCGTGGATAAAGTGGAACTCAGATATTAGATAATAAACATACCAACTTCATTCATAGAAAAAGGAATTACAATTTTCCTACAAAAAAACACAAACTTTTTATAAATAAAAGGAATTACAATTTTTAGCTAATTCTGGAACAAAGATAAATGGCTACATGACACCCATTTATATAGTACTTAGAATAACATTCTAAATGCCTAACCCTAATACAATGAAAATCTGAATTTGCCCCTTGAATCTGCTGGTCAAAATGCCCCATGTGAACTTTTCTTGGAACTTTGTTGATGCAAGTTGTATGAAGACCAATCTGATGCGTCCATTATATCTTTGGGAACAAGAAATCATCAAGGATCGTTGATGCTACTGTCATACTTTGTCTTTGAGCATTTTTGGTGCAGGGCACCATTTGGGAGGGGGCCACAATCACAGGGTGAGTATTTTGGGGGTAGGGATTTGATGTTGACACTATGAATTAGTGTTCTGGATAAAATGGGCATTTATAATTAATTGGATATTTTGATTTAGGATTAGGGCTCATGTGTTCTTAAAGGGATTGATCTGTGAAAGATAAACAGTGCAAGTTTCTCGGTTATTGGTATTAGTAAATATTAATTTTAAAAAATTAATACTTAACGAATTTAAGTGGGGTGGGGTATTAATGGGTTTGTTTCGGGTTAGGGTTTAATAAATGACAAACTGGACCCCTAAACTTGTATAAACATGGCAGACAACTTTTTTTGTAGATTTTCATAATTTCCTTTTGATATAACTTGAGCACAATTACAATTATGGTCCTTGTCTTTGGCAAAACTTTAAATAAGGACTTAATATGTAATTTGTTGATTCTTCAAAGGTTGTTCTTGTCATTTCTTGCAACTTAAGGGACCCAAATGTAATATATGAGATTTATAAGGGTATTAAGTGACAAGTCTTCATCTTGACAATCTTCAGAACTTCAAGGACTTTTTGGCAATTCATGATTTGGGTCCGGTTCATTGTGCGGCTTCGTTTCCCGTGTTCGTTTTTCTTTGTTTCTTTTGATTTTTTTTGTCTTTTTCTCGATATCCATACCTAAAACATACAACAAACGAATATAAGTATATTTTGGGGTATTTTAATGATATTTTAAGCGTTTTAAGCCCGATTTGGACGATGAGACTATGTATAATTGCAGTCTCATCACTCCCCCATACTAAAACATTGTCATGCCCGCACGCTATGCTAGAATAATGTATCTTAGAACCTCCAAAATTCGTTTTTATGGACTTTTATTTAATCATAAACTTTAATAAACTACTACATGCGTTTTAGACATAATGTATTGTTTTCATCACAATAAAGTGACTTTTAGGGTCAAAGAATAAGAACACGTGAATGCCTCATAGAGATAAGTTCGTCATCCTCGATTTTCACTCGATTCCATGCTAAGCGTGTAACGAAATCATTGTTATTATAAGTTAGCAACATGATCATATCTCATGAGTGTTAATTACGAACCTAGACTCCCTTATTCCTAATTGGTATCTCTTATATTTTATTTTTTTTCTTAATGATCACGAGGATACATCATTGACTTATACGTGAATAGAGATTAGGTCTAGAGTCTTAACGGTGTAACCAAAATCATTAAATTAATAATTCACCATAATAGACAACGATGTCAAAAAACTAAGTTAACAAGAAGGATCGATAAACACGATTTTAGAACGGTTTTGAACATGAGACTTATTACCAAGACTTTTATTATCCGCCATCATCGGTGGTATTATTATCATGGTTTACCTCCATCTTTTACTCAACTTCACCATGAAGCTTTTATTATGACTTCGGTCTTGCCCTTGTCTTTTATTATCCGCCATCATCGGTGGTTTTATTATGACTTGACGTATATCCTCATGTTAAACCGAATTTTGGATCTTTAAAGCTTCGAAGATTAAGGCATGATTCACTTTCAATTTGGGCATAGATTTTTCGGCCTTGTGAGCTTCAAATTTTAGTTTAATTTAGGTGAGCACTTGAAATCTTATTATTGGGTGAAGCCTTTGATTATTCGGGTGCCAATACTTTAAAACCGTGACGCTGGCGATACCTTAATGATTTCCCAATTTAATTACATGGAAGCTACTAAAACTGTAACACCCCCAAATTTATACAACTCAATACAGCGGAAGACTCGTTGGTGTTACGGGATAGCACATTACTCACATCATAGACAACGCATAAAAATCGCGTCGTTTAATAATAAAGCATTTCCATTCATAAATATCAAATTTACATAGGTCCCAAGTCATTGTATTTTATACAAGTTTTACAAAGCATTTGAACAGAAATTAATATTTAAGTGCGGGCCACGAATTCTTGTTGTCTTCCCGAGAATTACCTTCAAGTACCTGAGATAAAACATATTAAAAGAAAAGGTCAGCGAAAACGCCGAGTGAATTCATAGAGTTTAATGAAAACCATTAATATATCATCGGTATATATTTATTACCGAAAATCATTTTGTACAAATCTTTGTAGTAGGCTATAAAATAGCCAAAGTCACTTTATACAAATCCTTATCAAAATCATAATATAGGCTTTCGCCTTCAAAATCATTATACGAACCAAAGTCGTAAAAACATCATACAATACGTTTTATAACGTTGTATAAAGTTAAATAAAAACCGTTATATGAATATGGTTATGAAAAACCAAAAAACGAACATAATATCAATAGTAAGACCCCGTATTGCTAGTCAGGCAATATATCGTAATTTAGTGCGTATAGTAGTATTTCGTTATTTGGATTATTATAAGCCGCATGACATTGTTACCTTACTACAACAAACAATGGGTAGCTAGCCCGAAACTAATTTGCCCATCTAAATTAGCGTGTCGTCACAATAATCACGCTTGTGTAAATCTTCTCATACATAAATTCGCTTACCAATCAATGTGGCACGACGGGGATCAACCGTCAAGGCGCGAACTGGGGTGATCGTCCCCAAATAGTACTATTATATGCATAAGCGTCTACCAAATCCTGGTAGTTCACAATTCATGCTAATGGGACTTTTAGTGACATAACCTAACTTTAGTAATCCATTTCATTTCATCTATCGGGTCATTTAATCATTCATCGGGTCATACAATCATTCGGGTCCAAATCAATAAACAAACATTCGGGACAAGTGGTGTCCTATTTTATCAAATCTAACATGTTATCTCCCTCGCGGGTTTATAAAACATTTCATAAAAACATTTAAAAGAGTGCGAGGCTATGAACTCACGTTGATGTGGGAAGGCGATTATCGGCGATTTGGATGTACGGTACGTGCTTCAATCACAGAAACCTAGACAAATAATACTCGTCTTAGACACTTGTCGAATGACTTTATAAAAATAACAATTATCTATACATATGATGATTTTATATATATGATGATCAAGTGGGTTTACATATTCTCTTTTACTCATTTTAGTGTTTATGTGTTGATAACTTTTATACTATTTTACTAATTTTACCTATTTACATGTTTTAAGTCTAATAAGCTTATTATAAGTTCTTTAACTTGTATTAATCCATTTTATACTTGTATTATTAGTATTACCATTTACATGTTGGGCCTAAATGGGTTAAGCCCAATAAATAAGTTTATAAGTGTTTTAGCCCATTTTGTTGTATTATTAGTCCAATAACGTTAACTTAGCCCGTTAATGTCCGTATGTTTTATAGTTCAGTTTTTATCAGTTTTTACTTGTTATATATGTTTATATATCAGTATATGAGTTTATAAAAGTTTACATTAGACGGGTCCAACCGTCTAAGTTTTATTTAACAAAAACGTTAATTTTACGGTAATAGCCGAAAAAGTCGTAAAAATCAGGTTTATAGTTTTAAAACTTATAAAACTTATTAAACTACCATTTTTATAAAATTTCCATTTATTTATCCTTATACATATTTATATAAATGTATTATATAAGTTAGTGGGTTTTAATTCATATTTTATACTATTTTTATTTGAGTGCTTATATAATACTATTATACTTTAATTTCCCAAAATCTGATTTTTACTTTCATGTTCACCAAAACAGTGATATCTAGAGTTCTATATGGAGATAGAAGCTCAAATGTTTATGACATAAACTACATGATATTTCCTCCATTTAACTCTCCTATAGCTACTGTTGAATCAGCCTCTAAGTATTTTCTAAAAATCGTCCAAAACAGTGAACTCATATTTGTACTCTAAACTTGTTTTGATCATTTCTCACTCATCCTAATGATTCCATTGCATGGCCAACTCTCACATGTGTACAAGACATATTACTTACTGTATATCCATTAATCTATGTCATTTTATCAGTCTAACATGTGGTTAGTTACTGTTTTTATACAGCCATCATATTTTGCAAGATTTTTAACCATTTTACATGTGGTTTTCCATCTTTTTACCCATGTTTATCAACACCAAATCCCCACATAATATTTTTATCATCATTCATCATCATATACATATACATAAATAAATAAAATAAAAGATTACATAATCAAAATAACAAGAGGATAGGAAGAACAATCTTTATACCAACAAAGTGATGGAAAGATGAGGTTGATGATGAACAAGACTTGGTTTTGGGTAACCAATCTTATGAGATATCAATACCACTTCTAGGATCACCAAATACCTGTAGAATCCTCCAAAAATCAGACCTTGTTCTTCATGAAAACTCCTTGAGAAATCAGCCCCAAAACTCCATAGAAAATCTCTTTTTAGGTGTTAGAATCACCTCAAATCAACAAGTCTTCAATGGGTTTTCATCTTATGTAACTTATACATAAGATTCATGGTTAAAACTTTTGATCAAATGGGTGTTTTTGGTGTATGGGACGGTCTCAAAGCTAGAGAGAGAGAGTTTTGGTGGTTTTGCATGTAAGAAATGAGTGTGAATGGTATGAGTATCTTGTTTTTGTGGTTTGGTGGTTTTGAATAAAAACTAAGGACAAGTGTCCTTAGTTTTGTTAATAAATGGACACATCAAAGTGTGTTGGCTAAGCTTGGATGCCACATGTATTAGGGGTGGGCAAGTGTAAACTTGTCTCATCCCCAATAATTTACGGGTACTCCTCGATTCTAGTTTCCTCGATTTGCGTGCCCTCGGGTCGTTTTACGAAAAACATTTTTATAAATTATGAATCAACGGCACAAAACGAATCTAATAAAAATTGTCTCATCAAAAACAAAGTTCAAAAACGTAAATACGTAATCCTAAGGTTTCCGGTTTAGTCGTAAAGGACGTTAAATTATTCACGTAAGTCCTAATCTCTTCTCGTAAATTTGTGAGTTTATGAACTAACTCAAATTTAAAATCCCAAAATAATATTCACGGATAAATTTATTTTTTGAAATGTCGGACTGTTACCAAAAGGTGTATGTAAACGTAAGCACGTAACGTAGAATCCTCCGGTTTAGATGTAGTCGATGCTACTTCAAGACGTAAATCCAAATTTCTTCCCAAAAATAAGTGAGTTCATAATATAACATTTAAAATAATGTTTTTAAATAATATTTGAGAATAAAATATCAACCATAAATTGACGGATTGTCACAGCATTTACCCCTAAACAGGATCTTTGTCCTCAAAGATCATCTTACTACTCGCTTCGTATAGAGTTAAAGCCATGTGGGTATTTCCTCCACATTCGGTCTTTTCTCACAAGTGTAACCTATTACAATACGCGAGTTTCATCAAATATAACTACGGGAATAAGATCAGGCTTGATGTTGACTTACTTTCTCTATCCATGATGTTCACGGGTTTTTGATGAATGCAACTTTCCGCCGATCTAAACTTCATTAAGGAATAGTCAGATTTTCACTTGATAGGCATTTTATCAAGTTCGATATACGAAACATAATTCACGCAGCTCTTGAAGTCCTAGGGTAGATCCAGCTTATATGCCTTTCAAACCAATCTTTTACATCATCTCAATGGTCCCATATAACGGGGACTTAATTCCCATGATCCTTCAGATCATCAATTCGTTTTTCCATGGTTAAATTTTTTTGGCATAACTTCGCTACCCATCTGGCACTTCAAGATCTACATTTCATATTCACATAACCTCCTGCCCACTACCGGCAGTCAATAATCAGATCCTAATTTTAACAATCATTTGGGGTCTCGCGGGTCGAGTATTTTGTAAGGTTAGGTTCGCCACCATAGGAAACCTTATACCTAAAAGACATGTCCAACTCACAATGGGTGTATGTCGGGTGTCTTCATCCCAACTCCTGCTTACAGATGCTCTAATATATATCCTCACAAGATTCGATCTTGATCCTAATACAATAATTATCAAGGATAATCTCTCCAAAGGAAAACGATTTTATAGTTTATTACCAAAGGTCAATCATTCAAACATAAAATAGCACTTATAGTATTTTGTATCGTTACTTTACCTCGTCCCTTCGATTGGGGTGGTACAGTACTCTCATCAAGATTCGTTCTCAATGACTTCTGAGCAAATCTCTAGAAATTCGATGCGAAGCGAGGATCTTGATAGAGATGATCGATACAGGCACAGCATATTTACATAACTCCTTTAAATACAAAAGAGTCAATTTCTTCATCAAGAATCTATCATTAACAAGAATGATATTAGTAGATTTGGTCATCTGTCGACGATGACCCAAATCGAATCAAATTCAGATGATGACCTTTGCAATAGCTAGACGTTTACTAATGTATGAGGCGGTGTCTGCCTTCATAATTTGTCATCAGTACAACTTCTTCTGATAATGATACATTAAATCAGAAATGTCATGAATAAAATACTTATACTTACAAGATTCCAACATAAATATATCTCGCAATCCTCCATATTTAGACAACCACAAGTGGCCTTTTATACATTTAACGCCATAGGCTTCTCAAATCTATTGGTTCACATTAGCCGCGAACCCCTTTTATTATCTATATTATCTTTTTTTTTACAAGCATCGGCTATATTTTAAATTGCTCGGCAATTTATTTTGCACAATCATTACTAAATAACACATCATAATTGGTTCTTTATCCTTTTTACATAATGCGTCGGTATCTATATTCACCTTTCCTGATGACATAATTATCATGATCGTATTCATTAAAAATTTCTTAGTTCGACCAATTATATAAAAATGTTCAAAATAAATATGAATTTAATCAACAAGATTTTTGTTGATATATCAAAAATACTTAATAAGATCCGTAAATGTTTGAAAAATCTTTGGTTATACTTTGGTCAAAGTTTTCTTAGTTGAAAAGCAAAAATTATCGTTTCAAATTTCAAGTCATGGTTTAAAAGGTTTCCTCAATCCCTCTTAGGTTGTCTTGAGGTATACACAAACATTTACCCCTAAACAAGAGTTTAGTTAAATGATTTGTGTATAAGGGAATAATCCCTTAAAACCCCTTTTTTTAAACATTTGTCAAAACATATTTCCATTTTCTTTTTGGTAAAACCCAAAGTCTTAAATGGCTCTAATTTTTGAAGAGTCAATATATTCCATTGTCTATTAATCACACGATCAACTAATATAAAGGATTAAGCCTTAAAATTACATGTTAATTACTCAAGGTACAAGTTTTCACTACTCGGCCGACTCAAGGCATTCTACTAATAATTATTAACTCATTCTTATTCTTATAAATAAACAAATGGTCCTTAATGATCACAAGCATGAATCTATCAAATTACAGCCTACACACGTGATTCACCAAATTTATGAATGCTACATGTGTATTAGTTAATCCAAACGACATCACGGGAAACTCATAATGTTTATTACGAGTTCTGGATGTAGTGATTGGAATAGATAATCTTTTTCGCAGATGCGAAGTTGATGATAACCATGCCATGGATCAAATCTTTAGAACATACGCTAGAACCTTGTAAATGATCGAACAATCTATCATCTTGGGTAGTGGATATAGATTTTAATCGTCAATTTACTTAGTTCACGGTAATTAATAAATATAAGGAATGATAATACCATAGCTCTTCATAATGACGAGCTCGGTAGAATAAAAGCTTTCTCCGACAACTCTCTCAGTTGTACAATAATTCTTATAATTCAGATGGTACTGACGTACAGTGCACAAGCCACAGGTGCAGTACCGGGAATATAATCAATACCAATTTCAACTTGCCTTAATGGCAAAAGTCTAGGTAATTCACCCATAAATACCTCCTAAGGTTTCAGATAACATAAACAACTTTTAATACATTCATATTAGGTTCCTTCTAGATTATAATATCTATGACTAATTCACAACCATTCATGGTATAATTTCAAGTCTAAATGCAGGATATGGTCATCCATCAAGAATTATTTAGATCACTTTTGATAATCAACATCTTATCTTTTAAGGGAATTCTACTCGAGTTCCCATCAATTAAGACAATGTCGTCATGTCATAATCAATCAATCCATTCTACTGGCACTATCAACTTCCAGTTTCATTATCGTTGATAAGATGTGAACTTCTCAAAAGACTAATAATAACTCATAATCTTTCGCAAATTGAAGGATATATGGAGACACAACTATCATCTAAAGAGTAAAATGCATAATCTACGCGAGAGAATTTCAATTCGGATACAGACGAAAACATTAACGAATATGAATAAATACCATGTTTTCATGAATTTAGTACGCATTCGAAAGCTCCTCGGATCGTTACCCAGGTCATTCAAATGAAATCTAAATCAAAAGAAATGATAGGAACGTCGATACATCCAGTCGGGTATCAACACTCGGTAATCAAATACTTTTCCTAAGAATCTCACTACGGGAGAATTGGACAAGAAAGAATTGTCAATTGTCAAATAAGACAATTTCCATAGATGAGTAAATTAGACTCAGAAGAATAGATGCTACAGGCACATATGTAGGTGTCCCTAATAATATGTCCCTATTTTGCACTTTTTGCAGATCTCATAAAATTTTAATCCTTCACAATCTTCAAAGAAAATTTAGTGTTTATAATAATTTCATGGTGACTACTAATCAGTCTTGCATGGTCTCTTCCAAATTGTATGTAGGCGCGCAACTATATACAATTTCAAGATTAACGATGCAATACTCAGTTCGTCAAAATTTTATCATCATGTTTATAATAAAAACATTTTCATGCTTAATTCTTAAATAAGAATCAAAAATAAATTTACAAAGATTTTCTTTGTTATGAAAACAATTAAGCTTTCCAAGGTGTTTTATAAACAACTTCATTTCGATAACGATCACTTATAATCTCACTTTGAATAATCCTTATAGTGATGAAAATTCAATTTTTCTCAAGGGATACTGTTTTATCTTATAAAAACAATGAGTGATCTTCAAAAGAGTGATGAAAAGTTGTTCGCGAAGAACTAACTACAATATAATAGGAAATGAGCTTAGCCAATTAATCATGAGGTTCATGACCTTGATGGCACTCAAAAAGAATAATTCACAACGTAACTCAAATCAAGATGAGTACTTGTTCACTGGTTGCATCACTAATGCGAGCATTAGGATGAAGCAAGAAAAGATAGATAACATCGATACATGTAGAATTTAGCAATCAAAGGTAGTCTTTTCATTAATCATAAACAAGTCAAAATTGTACCGTAACACATTACGTGTCACTATGTCATACAATTCTCAGAACTCGTCCTACCAACTGATGTCTCAGTTAAGTTAGGGATTTTTTTAAAAGATACCACAATGAATACTAATCTACAAGAGTCATTAGGTGTCCCACCTGTCCCGGAAGATCGAACGATCCCAATTCAGAAGAAGATTTCTTCGATTTATTTCTTGGACACTGGGCATCCTCGTCATTGGACAATGGCCTAGGAACAACCCTTAACACGAACCAACAATCAATTAAAACCTTATAATTCAATCACAAGACTTAAAGACTTACTCTTAACAATATCATATTCCATACAAGTTAAATTCTTACTTCATTCAAGTTTTCAATCAACTTATACTCAATTTGATATCCTACCTCATTCTCCAATATTTTCAACCTTATTTTTAGACCTTAATAGGGCAGTAAAAGCTCGATATGAACAACACTTAATTTCCAATCATATAGCTCCTTCATCAATAGTTATCAAATGAGTCACTAGTATGAATTGACTCACAAATTCAATTAGACTTCTCGGAAAGGTACTAGTGGCATGAGGCTTTTGGGTAATGGTTCCAATGACAGCCTCAAGTGCAACATTCACCCTTTCGATTTCAAGTTTAAGAATTGGGTGACAACGAATCAGATGACACCTTTCCATGTGGTAACGTTTTGTCAACTCCACTATATAAGGAAAGATCGTCATGGCATCGATATCAGATTTAATCTCATCAATTCTTCTTTAATATCACAATCAACTAATATCAACATTTCTACGAATATCAACCATTTGTTGGGATCATAAATATCCACAACTTGGTTTAGATCTAGGATAGCTAGAATTCCTGCGAGAATAGCTTCGATTAATTTACTAGGGGATTTAGGGTTCCTTGTGACAATCTACGTCGTATTAAAACCTCGTATAAATATCAAAATAATCATCAAACAATCATGAAATAAATTTACATCATATATATATAATCCAAGTTATATAAATATTAAAATAACACTTCTCAGTCTAGCCTTGTCGGTAACTCAGGAATTCTTCGACACCGTTATAGTCAAAAGATTTTTAGACATTTTTAAAAAAATGTTTATAGTTAAAAGATTTTGAAATGTTTTATTCAAAACCTTGGTTTTAAAAATCTTTCGTTCTCTATAACGAGAGCTCTGGTACCAAACTATAACACCCCCAAATTATACAACTCAATACAGCAGAAGACTCATTGGTGTTACGGGATAGCACATTACTCACATCATAGACAACGCATAAAAATCGCGTCGTTTAATAATAAATCATTTCCATTCATAAATATCAAATTTACATAGCTCCCAAGTCATTGTATTTTATACAAGTTTAACAAAGCATTTGAATGGAAATTAATATTTAAGTGCGGGCCATGAATTCTTGTTGTCTTCCCGAGAATTACCTTCAAGTACCTGAGATAAAACATGTTAAAAGAAAAGGTCTGCGAAAACGCCGAGTGAATTCATATAGTTTAATGAAAACCATTAATATATCATCGGTATATATTTATTACCGAAAATCATTTTGTACAAATCTTTGTTGTAGGCCATAAAATAGCCAAAGTCATTTTATACAAATCCTTATCAAAATCATAATATAGGATTTCGCCTTCAAAATCATTATACGAACCAAAGTCGTAAAAACATCATACAATACGTTTTATAACGTTGTATAAAGTTAAATAAAAACCGTTATATGAATATGGTTATGAAAAAACAAAACACGAACATAATATCAATAGTAAGACCCCGTATTGCTAGTCAGGCAATATATCGTAATTTAGTGCGTATACTAGTATTTCGTTATTTGGATTATTATAAGCCGCATGACATTGTTACCTTACTACAACAAACAATGGGTAGCTAGCCCGAAACTCATTTGCCCATCTAAATGAGCGTGTCGTCACAATAATCACGCTTGTGTAAATCTTCTCATACATAAATTCACTTACCAATCAATGTGGCACGACGGGGATCAACCGTCAAGGCGCGAACTGGGGTGATCGTCCCCAAATAGTACTATTATATGCATAAGCGTCTACCAAATCCCGGTAGTTCACAATTCATGCTAATGGGACTTTTAGTGACATAACCTAACTTTAATAATCTATTTCATTTCATCTATCTGGTCATTTAATCATTCATCAGGTCATACAATCATTCGGGTCCAAATCAATAAACAAACAATCGGGACAAATGGTGTCCTATTTTATCAAAACTAACATGTTATCTCCCTCGCGGGTTTATAAAACATTTCATAAAAACATTTAAAAGAGTGCGAGGCTATGAACTCATGTTGATGTGGGAAGGCGATTATCGGCGATTTGGATGTACGGTACGTGCTTCAATCACGGAAACCTAGACAAATAATACTCGTCTTAGAATCTTGTCAAATGACTTTATAAAAATAACAATTATGTATACATATGATGATTTTATATATATGATGATCAAGTGGGTTTACATATTCTCTTTTACTCATTTTAGTGTTTATGTGTTGATAACTTTTATACTAGTTTACTAGTTTTACCTATTTACATGTTTTAAGTCCAATAAGCTTATTATAAGTTCTTTAACTTGTATTAATCCATTTTATACTTGTATTATCAGTATTTACCCTTTACATTTTGGGCCTAAATGGGTTAAGCCCAATAAATAAGTTTATAAGTGTTTTAGCCCATTTTGTTGTATTATTAGTCCAATAACGTTAACTTAGCCCGTTAATGTCCGTATGTTTTATAGTTCGGGTTTTATCGGTTTTTACTTGTTATATATGTTTATATATCAGTATATGAGTTTATAAAAGCTTACATTAGACGGGTCCAACCTTCTAAGTTTTATTTAACAAAAACGTTAATATTACGGTAATAGCCGAAAAAGTCGTAAAAATCAGGTTTATAGTTTTAAAACTTATAAAACTTATTAAACTACCATTTTTATAAAATGCCCATTTTTTTATCCTTATAAATATTTATATAAATGTATTATATAAATTAGTGGGTTTTAATTCACATTTTATACTATTTTTATTTGAGTGCTTATATAATACTATTATACTTTAATTTCCCAAAATCTGATTTTTACTTTCATGTTCACCAAAACATCCATATCTAGAGTTTTATATGGAGATAGAAGCTCAAATTTTTATGACATAAACTACATGATATTTGATCCATTTAACTCTTCTATAGCTACTGTTGAATCAGCTTCTAAGTATTTTCTAAAAATCGTCCAAAATAGTGAACTCAGATTTGTACTCTAAACTTGTTTTGATCATATCTCACTCATCCTAATGATTCCATTGCATGGCCAACTCTCACATGTGTACAAGACATATTACTTACTGTATATCCATTAATCTATGCCATTTTATCAGTCTAACATGTGGTTAGTTACTGTTTTTATACAGCCATCATATTTAGCAAGATTTTTAACCATTTTACATGTGGTTTTCCATCTTTTTACCCATGTTTATCAACACCAAATCCCCACAAAATATTTTTATCATCATTCATCATCATATACATATACATAAATAAATAAAATAAAAGATCACATAATCAAAATAACAAGAGGATAGGAAGAACAATCTTTATACCACCAAAGTTATGGAAAGATGAGGTTGATGATGAACAAGACTTGGTTTTGGGTAACCAATCTTATGAGATATCAATACCACTTCTAGGATCACCAGATACTTGTAGACTCCTCCAAAAATCAGACCTTGTTCTTCGTGAAAACTCCTTGAGAAATCAGCCCCAAAACTCCATAGAAAACCTCTTTTTAGGTGTTAGAATCACCTCAAATCAACAAGTCTTCAATGGGTTTTCATCTTATGTAACTTATACATAAGATTCATGGTTAAAACTTTTGATCAAATGGGTGTTTTTTGGTGATATGGGACGGACTCAAAGCTAGAGAGAGAGAGAGTTTTGGTGGTTTTGCATGTAAGAAATGAGTGTGAATGGTATGAGTATCTTGATTTTGTGGTTTGGTGGTTTTGAATGAAAACTAAGGACAAGTGTCCTTAGCTTTGTTAATAAATGGACACATCAAAGTGTGTTGGCTAAGCTTAGATGCCACATGTATTGGGGGTGGGCAAGTGTAAACTTGTCTCATCCCCAATAATTTACGGGTACTCCTCGATTCTAGTTTCCTCGATTTGCGTGCCCTCGGGTCGTTTTACGAAAAACGTTTTTATAAATTATGAATCAACGGCACAAAACGAATCTAATAAAAATTGTCTCATCAAAAACGAAGTTCAAAAACGTAAATACGTAATCCTAAGGTTTCCGGTTTAGTCGTAAAGGACGTTAAATTATTCACGTAAGTCCTAATCTCTTCTCGTAAATTTGTGAGTTTATGAACTAACTCAAATTTAAAATCCCAAAATAATATTCACGGATAAATTTATTTTTTGAAATGTCGGACTGTCACCAAAACGGTGTATGTAAACGTAAGCACGTAACGTAGAATCCTCCGGTTTAGATGTAGTCGATGCTACTTCAAGACGTAAATCTAAATTTCTTCCCAAAAATAAGTGAGTTCATAATATAACATTTAAAATAATGTTTTTAAATAATATTTGAGAATAAAATATCAACCATAAATTGACGGATTGTCAAAAAAACAAATTAGAAATCAACAATAGTGACTAAACCGCTAAATCAATATTTATTAACAATTTATTATAAAAGCGTGGGGAGAATAAGCTAATAATTACTACTCATGGGATCGTGAAAGATTACGAGACTTATAAATAACTCTATCATTTCTCGCCCTCATTTAAGAGACTTAGCCTAAAAAGTTAAGGAATCAAAGCTAAGTGCTCAACACGCACGGTCGAGTCAAAAATTACTCTTATTCTCACCATCGGAAAACCTACATTCGTGTCTTAAACACTTATGAAAAATACGAAAAATTTTAAAATTTGGCAATTTTTAGCCTTATTTTGCAATAAAACGATAAACAAAAAGATAAACTTTGGAAAGCGTGAAGGTTTGGCAAGGAAAGTATCTATTCACCCCCTCCCCATACTAAAGTTAAAAATTGTCCTCAATGTTTCGAGTCTACGGGTAGGATACCCCCATACTAGAGACGTAGTCGAATGCTTAATCTAGCATGGAAATGGTGGAACCATTAAATCAATAGCCGTTTATGAAGTGTGCTATAAACCTAAGGTTAGAACATCAAAGGATATATCATATGGATATCAAGAAATTCTTCAAAGAAACGATCAAGTGATCCTATAAAACGAACACGAGAGGCTCCAATCGTGAAGATCATGATCATCTAAAAACCACAATTCACAAACAACCACGGAACAAAGGTTGGAAGGGCACAAATCCCTTCACATTAAACTAATTAGAAAGTGATCATATGTACATGGATAAGCATGGGTCTCCCCCACGAGGCACCTTGTTTTTGTTAAACGAGTCAAAAGCTCGACTCGAATCCCCCATAAATGTGATCATTTAGGGATAATCATGGTATGGTCAATTTTTGGTGGGGCTTACATGATAAACAAGGCCCAAAAACAACCGGTATTAAGGACTAAGTC
This sequence comes from Glebionis coronaria, assembly GCA_025667525.1. Taxonomy (NCBI): domain Eukaryota; kingdom Viridiplantae; phylum Streptophyta; class Magnoliopsida; order Asterales; family Asteraceae; genus Glebionis; species Glebionis coronaria. The sequence continues at coordinate 434,258,044 of CM046874.1, forward strand.
CTTTGATGGTGCAAAATATCGGGATCGAAGATGGCGTTCTCGTTTTCAATGGATAAAAAAATCAACGCCACTTCATCATGTGTCAACAAAAACCCAAAGGGTTTAAAGAAAATAGATGAGAAGAAATAGAAGGGTGGGACAATGGGTAAGTAAAAAAAACCATGAGCTACTCGAGGTAGACTCGCACCAATCAAATAGAAATATTTTCCATTTATTGCATCGGTGGAAGACCGAGATTTCCCTTTATAAGCAATTTCGGGATCAAATATCTCGTCCTCGATGGCGAAAGGGGAGGGAACATAAGGGGCTTCCCCCACACTTGATCCACACAAAGCATCGTCAAAAGGAGAAGACGAGCTTGTAGCACTCAAAACACGAGGTGATGACGGAGTTAGCATTGTAGAAAAATCATTTAAATCCAATTTAAATTTTTTTCCTTTTTCATCTTTTAAACTCTCCTTATAAAAACCCGACTTGATTATGTCAAAAATATTTGGTGTTTGTAAAACGATGTTAGTCACACTAAAAATACTCACATTTGAAAACCGTTTTGGTTTTGGTGGTGGTAAGTTCTCAAAACGTTTGTCGACAAAGAAAACTTCCCCAAAGGGGTCAACATATTCATCATCCGAAGAATCATTCGTGATTGGAAACGTAGGCTTAACACTCTTAACCTCCACCGGCGGAGGGGACAGAAAATGGTTTTTATATTCAACTTCTAAAACTCTTTTTGAAATTCTTTTGCAAATGTTTTTTATGGGATTAACATTTTTCAAAGACGTGATAGAATACACATGAGAAAGCGTAGAGTTTTGAGTTGCATTTATGACGAGTTCTTCCTCATTGAAGCATAGAGTGATTTTCCTAGCATGCACATCGATAAGTGCTCTCGAAGTATCCAAAAATGATCGACCTAAAATTAGAGGAACTTTAGGATCGATGGGAATGTCAACAACGATAAAGTCCACGGGATAGTAGAACTTTCCAACTTTCACGAAGACGTCCTCGGCTACTCCACAAGCTATAATCGTAGAATGATCGGCCATCTCGATTGACATTCTTGAAGGAGTGAGATTAGGAAGATTGAGCGACTTAAAAATCTCAAGAGGCATCAAATTTATACTAGCACCAAGATTGGCCAAGGCGTAGCATTCCTCCATATCTTCTATTGCACATGGAATTAAAAATTTACCGGGATCACCGACTTTTTGAGGTATGCGGCTAAGAAAAACCGAAGAACAACTAGACGATTTTTGCAATTTCTCTTTGTTATTCAACATACTTTTGAAGTTCGTGGCAAATCGAGGCATCATGACCAAGGCGTCGGCAAAACTCATATTAAAATACAAGTCACGAAACATTTTCATAAAAAGTTCAAATTGATAATTATTTCGTTCTTGTGCCTTCTCCTTGATTCGTCTTGAAGGGTAAGGTAAGGGTGGTGTGGGTTGGGGCATAGGCAACGGCCTTGGAATCTCGGGTTCCACTATTGGTATTAGTTTAACCGTAGGTGTGGTTTGAGCGGTACTTCGTGGGCTTGGAATTTGCTCCTTTTCTACCACCACCTCGGGTTCTTTCTCTTTTTCCTTCTCCGTAGAAGTACTTGAACGAGAAATGGGTTCTTTGAAAGTTTTACCACTACGAGTAGTAATAACCTTCAATTCTCCTTTCGGGTTAACGATGGTATCACTAGGAAGACCACCCGAAGAAGAAGGTTTACACATGATAACTTCAAACATTTTTGTGACAATCCGTCAATTTATGGTTGATAGTTTATTCTCATGTGTTATTTAAAAACATTATTTTAATGTTATATTATGAACTCACTTACTTTTAGGAAGAAATTTGGGTTTACGTCTCGAAGTAGCATCGACTACGTCTAAACCGGAGGATTCTACGTTACGTGCTTACGTTTACATACACCGTCTTTGGTGACAGTTCGACATTTTAGGAAATAAATTTATCCGTGAATATTATTTTGGGATTTTAAATTTGTGTCGGTTCATAAACTCACAAATTTACGAGAAGAGATTAGGACTTACGTGTATAATTTAACGTCCTTTACGATTAAACCGGAAACCTTAGGATTACGTATTTACGTTTTCGAACTCCGTTTCTGATGAGACAATTTTTATTAGATTCGTTTTGTGCCGTTGATTCATAACTTATAAAAACGTTTTTCGTAAAACGACCCGAGGGCACGCAAATCGAGGAAACTAGAATCGAGGAATACCCGTAAATTAGCGGGATGGGACAAAACAAGTTTATCCCACCCCACTAATATGGGACAGCCTAAGCATGCTACACCTCACCTCATATGTGTCAAAGCTTCACTTAGAAGCTAAGGACACTTGTATACATTCCTTAATACCACTCTTGCTAAACCATTTCCTCACAAACTTCACATGCAAAACAACTAAAATCTCTCATCTCTCTCTCTCTACATTCCGTCCCAAATCAAAGAACAAACACCCCATTTGGTTAATTCTAGCCATAAAACTTGTGTTATATGCACATATAATGAAGCTCCTTTGAAACCTTTTTGATTGGTGATCCTTATAACCTCCAAGAAGATGATTTGATGATGTCCAAGGGCTGATTTCTATATAAAGTTTACAAGTATTGGTGGTCTTGAAAGTTGGTGTTGATTTATCACAAGTTGTGTGATCAAAATCAATGTTTTTATCATCACCTTCATAATCTTGGTTGGTAACAAGATTCATTCTTCCATTCTCTTGATTATTTTGTAAATGTAAATGTATATTTTCTTCTTAATGTATATATGTATGATGATATATGATGATTAAAACATTTTGTGGGGATCTTTTGTTGATTAATATGATCAAAATAATTAATAGTTATATAAAAGGATGATGAAATCTAGCCTAAACAAGTAGGCTGTATAAAACAGAATGTGACACTATGATAACTTGTAAAAATGGCATAGATTAATGAATATACAGTAAGTAATATGTCTTGTACACATGTGGGAGTTGACCATACAATGGAAACCTAAAAATGAGTAAGATATGATCAAAACAAGATTAGAGTGCAAATCTGAGTACACTGTTTTGGACGAATTTTATAAAATACTTATAGGTTGATTCATCAGTAGCTAAGGAGTAAAATGAAGCACATATCATGTAGAATATGTAATAAAAATTTGGGTTCTATCTCCATGTAGAACTCTAGATATGACCATTTTAGTAAACTAGATTTTTAGGACTGATTTTGTATTTATAATATATAATATAAGCACTCAAAATTTATATAAAATATATATATATATATAACCCACTTGATCATCATAATATATATAAAAATCATCATATGTATACATAATTGTTATTTTGATAAATTCATTGGACAAGAGTCTAAGACGAGTATTATTTGTCTAGGTTTTCGTGATTGAAGCACGTACCGTTCATCCAAATCGCCGATAACCGCCTTCCCACATCAACGTGAGTTCATAGCCTCGCACTCTTTTAAATGTTTTTATAAAATGTTTTATAAACCCGTGAGGGAGATAACATGTTAGTTTTTATGAAATAGGACACTAGTTGTCCCGATTGTTTGTTTATTGATTTGGACCCGAATGATTGTATGACCCGATGAATGATTAAATGACCCGATAGATGAAATGAAATGGATTATTAAAGTTAGGTCATGTCACTAAAAGTCCCATTAGCATGAATTGTGAACTACCGGGATTTGGTAGACGCTTATGCATATAATAGTACTATTTGGGGACGATCACCCCAGTTCGCGCCTTGACGGTTGATCCCCGTCGTGCCACATTGATTGGTAAGCGAATTTATGTATGAGAAGATTTCTATAAGCGCGATTATTGTGACGACACGCTATTTTAGATGGGCAAATGACTGTCGGGTTAGCTACCCGTTGTTTTTTGTAGTAAGGTAACAATGTCATGCGGCTTATAATAATCCAAATAATGAAATACTGCTATACGCACTGAATTACGATATATTGCCTGACTAGAAATACGAGGTCTTATTATTGATATTATGTTCATGTTTTGGTTTTACATAACCATATTCATATAACGATTTTTATTTAACTCTATACAACGTTATAAAACGTATTGTATGATGTTTTTACGACAATGGTTCGTATAATGATTTTGAAGGCAAACGCCTATATTATGATTTTTGATAAGGATTTGTATAAAATGACTTTGGCCTATTTTATGGCCTACTACAAAGACTTGTACAAAATGATTTTTGGTAATAATTATATACCAATGATATATTAATGGGTTTATTAAACTCTATGAATTCACTCGGCGTTATCGCTGACCTTTTCTTTTAACATGTTTTGTCTCAGGTACTTGAAGGTAATTCTCGAGAAGACAACAAGAATTCATGGCCCGCACTTAAATAATAATTTCCATTCAAATGCTTTGTAAAACCTGTATGGAATACTATGACTTGGTGTCACACCCCACCATGGCGGAATATGGGGCGCGACGTATGGATATCATCACAACACACGGTGTCTCTATAGAGAAAACTAAAATGCAAATATAATGTCATAAATGGCGACACAAAGGTCATGACAATATCTCAACAAAGCAGGAGTCTAGGTAAGTAGGTAACAGTCCTACCACTTACCCAAGACAAACAATAAACATAAACCAAACAAACATATAGGTGCCAACATGTATCACTTATAAAAAAAACATAAAGGTAAACTAAGAAGGAACGGGGATCTCCTTCTATATGAATCCTAATGCATCCAAATCTAGCCACTTATATCCTCAAGCTTAACCATATTCACACCTGAAAGAGACACTAAAACACGTCAACATAAAGTTGGTGAGAGTCATAGGTTTAGACTCTAACGCCAAATTAGTTATAAGCTGTGAATAACAACCATCAACACAATAACATATGGACAATGTGTTACAAATATGTATTAACAACTAGCATTCAAGATCAATCATACCAAACCAAAATCCAAGGCCCTTAGCCTTACCAAAAACCATGGTACCATAGATGATCACACTATGTACCTATCCCAAGGCCACTACCTTGTCATTATACATTAGTCCCATAGACGATCACGCTATGTACCTATCCCAAGGCCCCTACCTTGTCAAACCACAATAACTGAGACGGTACGTGTCCCCCGATCCAAATCATAAACACAATCAAGAATCACATAGCAGTTAATCACATAAGTGTACACACAAGTCCATCGCAAAACAGAAAAACATTCACAGCATTCTTTACAAAACCATACAGTATCTCTTCTATCCCATCTGGAAGTCATAATCAATAGTAAACATGGGACTATGAAACTCACCTGATTGCTTCTCCAAAAGTCCTCGCACTAGCAACAAGCTATCAAACCAAAAACACGCAATCAATACATGAACCAATCACTAAGATGGCTTGTGACAATCCGTCAATTTATGATTGATATTTTATTCTCGAATATTATTTAAAAACATTATTTTAATGTTACAATATGAACTCACATATATTTGGGAAGAAATTTAGATTTACGTCTTGAAGTAGCATCGACTACGTTTAAACCGGAGGATTCAACGTTACGTGCTCACGTTTACATACACCGTCTTTGGTGACAGTCCGACATTTCAAGAAATAAATTTATCCGTGAATATTATTTTGGAGTTTTAAATTTGTGTTAGTTCATAAACTCACAAATTTACGAGAAGAGATTAGGACTTATGATTTTATTTTAACGTCCTTTACGACTAAACCGGAAACCTTAGGATTACGTATTTATGTTTTCGAACTCCGCTTTTTATAAGACATTTTTTATTGGATTCGTTTTGAGACGTTGATTCATAATTTATAAAAACGTTTTTCGTAAAACGACCCGAGGGCACGCAAATCGAGAAAACTAGAATCGAGGAGTACCCGTAAATAATGGGGATGAGACAAGTGGGACACTTGTCCCACCCCACTCCAAAACCGGCCTAAATAAACTAACACCACCCATGGTGTCATTTTTGTGGACACATGTCCTCTTAGCTTACAAGGTAAGCTTACAACTTACAAAAACCACAAAACAACTAGCTCCCAAACCACTCTCCCATTCTCATCCATGCAAACACTCTCATCTCTCTCTCTTGGCTCCCATTTTGGCCGTCCCATATCACCCCACAAACACCATTTTAATCAAAAATTAACCATGGAATCCTATGTTATTTCTACATATGTTGAAGCCCTCTTGAAGCTCTCTTGAATGGTGGTGATTATAACATCCATGGAGGAGTTTTCATAGTGTCTTGAGGCTGATTTTCCATAAAGTATACATGAAGAATGGTGGTCATGAAGATGGTCTTGGCTATGCACAAGTTTCTCCATCAAAATCCATGTTTTGATCACAACCTACATCATCATGGTGGTATAAAGATTGTCCTCCTCATCTTCTTGTTATTTTAATTATGTAAACATGTATTTTATTTCCTATTGTATATGTATATGATGATTATATGATGATAAAAATGTTATGTGGGTATTTGTTGTTGATAAACATGATTAAAAAGGTGAAAAACCATAAGAAACAAGGTTAAAATCTTGGTTAAATTTGTTGGCTGTATAAAACAGTAAAGAAACATGTTATGAACTGATAAAATGAGGAAGTAGAATGGATTTACAGTAAGCTATGGGTCTTGTACACATGTGAGAGTTGGCCATGCAATGGAATCATTGTAATGAGTGAGATATGATCTAAACAAGTTTAGGGTATAAATCTGAGGTTACTGTTTTGGACGATTTTTAGAAAATATTTAGAAGATGACTCAACAGTAGCTATATAAGAGTTAAATGTAGCACATATCATGTAGTTTATGTGATAAAAATTTGAGCTTCTATCTCCATATAGAACTCAAGATATGACAGTTTTGGTGAAAGTGAAGATAAAAATCAGATTATTGGAAATTAAAGAATAATACTATTATATAAGCACTCAAAATTTAATAGTATAAAATATAAATTAAAACCCACTAACTTATAAAACTTATTTATATAAATATGTAAAAGGGTAAATGAATGAATAACTTATATAAATGGTAGTGAAATAATACTTATAAGTTATAAAACTATAAACATTGTTTTTACGACTTTTTCGGCTAATACCGTAAAAATTAACGTTTTTGTTAAATAAAACTTAGATGGTTGGACCCGTCTAAAGAAAACTTTATAAAACTTATATACTGATATATAGACATGTATAACAAGTAAAAACCTGTTGGGTCAAAAGTTGATGAGTCAAACACTATGGAAACAAGAAAGACCAAATAGGACATTATCACTGCTAGAATTCCCACTACTGAGATCCCCCTGCTGGAATTCCCCCTGCTGGAGTACTTTCCCCTGCTAGAGCAAGTTTCCCCTGCTGGAGTACTTGCCTCTGCTAGTATACTTCCCACTGCTAGTGATAAGTATGAAGATTTGGTCAACACAGGATAAGAATGAATAAGTCAGTTTTGATTTAGTCATTAATACTTTATTTAGTTTCCATGTATCCCTGGGTTCCTTAAGTTATAAAAGGAACCACCAGGCATAGGTTTTATTAACTACTTCCTACTACACAAATGTAACCTACTGCTTGTTTGATCTCTAGGTGTGGGATTCAATGTACACACACCTAGAGTAGTTTGTGTTAATTAATTAATACAAACTCTCTTTGGGAATCTTTCATCTTTGTTAAACATCTTATTCTAGTTAATTGTATTATTCCGCTGTGTTCATCACATATACAATTGACAACCTAGATAAAACGGTTTTTTCTGTTTGAGTCTAACGATCTTGGATTCAACATGTGGTATCAGAGCGGGTGGCTCGATATCTAGGTGAATAAAGATGTTTAATTCTTGTTGCTGTGAAATCTAGGGTTTATGGTGAAACCCTAGGAAATTAATTTTTGTGTTGCTGCTAATTGTTGAAAAACGTGAATGTCTTTTTCTAGTATGTAATCGTGACATATAGAAAGAGACTATCAGATCTCACGTTTTGATTTTAATTATTCTCAGTGGGACACGAGGAGGCAAATGTGAAGTTAATGGACTTTTATTTTGGCTGTGATAAAGTAGAAGACATGGCAGTGTACTTTTATTTTGGCTGTCATTGGTTTACACGTGATCAAGACAATCGTTTATAATTGATAGTCAAAGACAAGTGCACATATTTATCGAAGAAAAACAGTCTGCACGTCAAGAGGTCTGTGCCAAGGGGGACCACGAGATATGATTGGTTAACATCATATGGATATCATGTGGGATGTAATTATGTTGTGGTCCCATAATGAATTATGGTCGTATTATTTGTAGCCAAGGAAAAGAAAAATTGATAATTCATGTGGGACATATGATCACGTGGGAAAAAGTTATTGTTAAAACAAGTGCTGGTCTCAAACAAAGAAGATTACAAAGAAACGTGATTGTTTGTAATTTAGTTTTATGTGGACCCAGTTTGACTTCTGATTGTCACGTGATTATGGTAGGAGCAAGTAAAAGGTTTTGGACGCGTATGAACATTGGGCAGAAAGTGATAGCAACTTATATGGACTGGTTTGCGCAAAACGATGGTACGATTACACAGTAGGGTAACAATTTTTAATTGCTCTGTTTTTGTTATTTATTCCCTCTGTTATAAATTCATTCCCACTTTGTGTGGGTTTGGTACAGTTAAATAACAAAAACAGTGGCATTAAAAGTTCCCCCTGCTTGTGAAAAAGTTCCCCTGCTTTCATTAAAAGAAGCCCCTGCTATGTTCCCCCTGCCTTCAACAGTTCCCCCTGCTTTCATTAATAGATTCCCACTGTTTTTGAAAGTTCCCCCTGCTGTCAGATATGAGTTTTGGGACAGCAAGGTTTTGGAGTTTGGTTATTCACAGCAACTGATCTTAAAGGTATAACGGCTTGATTTAATTTTATTGATTACGAAGAAAAGTTTTTATTATTTATTTGAAGACGAAGTAGATTTTCGCGGGTATGTGTTTTATGCTTAAACACCTAGTGACAAAGTGATACAAAGATCTAGGAATGTGTGATTTTTCTTATGGTACTCTATGCACATATTTCCTATCACTTGAAGGAGTTACATTATTGTGCTCAGTGTCTCATGTTCATGAAAAATGAGGATTTAGTATTTTGGCCTCTCTGTCACGTGGTTAGTGCAAGTTATAGAATGCAAGTTCGGGTTATTCTTCTTCATCATCAAGTAAGTTATAATTCATATTCTTCATATGTAATCATTACATAAAGCCTACAGAATGGAAGATTCATCAATGACTAGCACACTTTAAGGGGAAGCTCATTTGATAAAGTGTTAGTCATTTTCATATGACATTGAAGTGAAGATTTTTTCTACTGCTTATTCATATTATTACAACTAATGAGAGTATCTACTGGTCAAGATCATTTTTTATTAGGAGCGAAGACTATGTGCTTCATGGAGGGCATTTTGAAAAGTAGAATACATGGGTTTGATGTATGATATTGGTTAGTAGTAGTCGAAAATCAAGGTTGTTCACATAGAAGACCCCTATTTGATCATGTCAAAAAGGGGAAGTTGTCTACAAAGAATGTTCAGCCTGTTGATCCTTGATGTTGTATGTTTAAGGGGAAGTGTTTTGACATCATCAACTAGGGGAAGATTGTTGGGTCAAAAGTTGATGAGTCAAACACTATGGAAACAAGAAAGACCAAATAGGACATTATCACTGCTAGAATTCCCACTGCTGAGATCCCCCTGCTGGAATTCCCCCTGCTGGAGTACTTTCCCCTGCTAGAGCAAGTTTCCCCTGCTGGAGTACTTGCCCCTGCTAGTGTACTTCCCACTGCTAGTGATAAGTATGAAGATTTGGTCAACACAGGATAAGAATGAATAAGTCAGTTTTGATTTAGTCATTAATACTTTATTTAGTTTCCATGTATCCCTGGGTTCCTTAAGTTATAAAAGGAACCACCAGGCATAGGTTTTATTAACTACTTCCTACTACACAAATGTAACCTACTGCTTGTTTGATCTCTAGGTGTGGGATTCAATGTACACACACCTAGAGTAGTTTGTGTTAATTAATTAATACAAACTCTCTTTGGGAATCTTTCATCTTTGTTAAACATCTTATTCTAGTTAATTGTATTATTCCGCTGTGTTCATCACATATACAATTGACAACCTAGATAAAACGGTTTTTACTGTTTGAGTCTAACGATCTTGGATTCAACAAAACCAATAAAACCCGAATTATAAGAAATACGGACATTTACGAGCTAATTAAGCATATTGGACTAATAAATGGACTAAATAAGATAAAAACTTGTAAAAAGAACTTATTGGGCTTAACCCATTTGGGCCCAACTTGAAAGTTTAAATACTGATAATATAAGTATGAAAAGGATTAAAACAAGTTAAGAACTTATAATAGGCTTATTGAACCTAAAATAGGTAAATAGGTAAAACGAGAAAACTAGTATAAACGTTACCGACACATAACACTAAAATGAGTAAAAGGGAATATGTAAACCCACTTGATCATCATATATATATAATCATCATATGTATACATAATTGTTATTTTTATAAAGTCATTGGACAAACGTCTAAGACCGAGTATTATTTGTCTAGGTTTCCGTAATTGAAGCGCGTACCGTACGTCCGAATTGCCGATAACCCGCCTTCCCACATCAACGTGAGTTCATAGCCTCGCACTCTTTTAAATATTTTTATAAATTCTTTATAAAGCCGCGAGGGAGATAACATGTTAGTTTTTATTAAATAGGACACCATTTGTCCCAATTGTTTGTTTATTGATTTTGGACCCAAATGATTGAATGACCCGATTGTATGACCCGATAAATGATTAAAGGACCCGATAGATGAAATTAAATGGATTATTAAAGTTAGGTTATGTCACTAAAAGTCCCATTAGCATGAATTGTGAACTACCGGGAGTTGGTAGACGCTTATGCATTTAATAGTACTATTTGGGGACGATCACCCCAGTTCGCGCCTTGACGTTTGATCCCCGTCGTGCCACATTGATTGGTAAGCGAATTTATGTATGAGAAGATTTCCATAGCGTGACCTTTGTGACGACACGCTACTTTAGATGGGCAAAATTGGTATCGGGTTAGCTACCCGTTGTTGGTTTAGTAAGGTAACAATGTCATGCGGCTTATAATAATCCAAAAACTAACGAAATACTACTAGACGCTCCGAATTACGATGTATTGCCTGACTAGCAATACTGGGTCATACTATTGATATTATGTTTGTGTTTTGGTTTTTATAAACATATTCATATAACGGTTTTTATTTAATCTATACAACGTTGCAAAACGTATTGTATGGTGTTTTTTTAACGACAATGATTCGTGTAATGATTTTTAAGGCAAATGCCTATATTATGATTTTGATGAAGATTTGTATAAAATGATTTTGGCTATTTCATGGCCTATCAAAATGATTTGTACAAAATGATTTTCAGTAATAATTTTATACTGATATATTATATTGATGGATTTTATGAAACTCTATGAATTCACTCAGCGTTATCGCTGACCTTTTATTTTAACATGTTTTTTCTCAGGTACTTGAAGGTAATTCTCAGGAAGACGATAAGAATTCATGGCCCGCACTTAAACAATATTTTCCATTCAAATGCTTTGTAAAACCTGTATTAAATATAATATGACTTGGGACCGATGTAACTTTGATATTTATGAATGGAAATGATTTATTATTAAACGACGCGATTTTTATGCGTTGTATATGATGTGAGTAATGTGCTATCCCGTAACACCAACTAGTCTTCCGCTGTACTGAGTTGTATAAATTTGGGGGTGTTACAGTTTGGTATCAGAGCTCTCGTTATAGAGAACGAAAGATTTTTAAAACCAAGGTTTTGAATAAAACTTTTCCAAATCTTTTTACTATAAACATTTTTCTAAAAATGTCTAAAAATCTTTTGACTATAACGGTGCAGAAGAATTCCCGAGTTACCGACAAGACCAAGACTGAGAAGTGTTATTTTAATATATATATAACTTGGATTATATATATATATATATATATATATATATATATATATATATATATATATATGATGTAATTTTATTACATGATCGTTTGATGATTATTTCGATATTTATACGAGGTATTTATACGACGTAGATTGTCACAATGTACCCTAAATCCCCTAGTAAATTAATCGAAGCTATTCTCGTAGGAATTCTAGCTATCCTAGATCTAAACCAAGTTGTGGATATTTATGATCCTAACAAATGGTTGATATTCGTAGAAATGTATATATTAGTTGATTGTGATATTGAAAAAAAAAAAATTGGCGAGATTAAAACTGATATCGATGTCATGACGATCTTTCATTATAGAGTGGAGTTTGACAAAACGTTATCACCTGGAAAGATGTCGTCTGATTCGTTGTCGTCCAATTCTTAAATTGAAACCGAAAGGGTGAACGTTGCACTTGAGGCTGTCATTGGAACCATTACCCAAAAGCCTCATGCCACTAATACCATTCCGAGAAGTCTAATTGACTGATCGAGTCATTTCATATTAATGACTCATTTGATAATTGTTGTTGTAAGAGCTAATAGGATTGGAAATTAAGTGTTGATTCATATTGAGATTGTATTGCCTTTACAAGGCCGAAGGATAAGGTTGTAAGTATTGGAGAATGAGGTAGGATATCGAATTGAGTATAAAGTTGATTAAAACTTGAATAAAAGTAAAATTTAACCCATATGGAATATGAGATTATTAATAGAAGTTGTTAAGTTCTGTGATTGAATTATAAGGTATTAATTGATTGTAGGTTCGTGTTAAAGGTTGTTCCTAGGCCATTGTCCACTAATGAGGATGCCCAGTGTCCAATAAATAAATTGAAGAAATCTTCTTCTGAATTGAGACCGATGGATCCTCCGGGACAGGTGGAACCCCCATAACTCTTGTAGATTAGTATTCACTGTGGTATCTTTTAAAAATAATCCCTAACTTAACTGAGATATCAGTTGGTAGGATGAGTTCTGAGAATTGTATGACATAGTGACACGTAATGTGTTACGGTACAATTTTGACTTGTTTGTGATTAATGAAAAAGACTACCTTTGATTGCTAAATTCTACATGTATCGATGTTATCTATCTTTTATTGCTTCATCCTAATGTTTGCATTACTGATGCAACCATTGAACAAGTACTCATCTTGATTTGAGTTATGTTGTGAATTATTCTCTTTTGAGTGCCATCGAGGTCATGAACCTCATGATTAATTGGCTAAGCTCATTTCCTATCATATCGTAGTTAATTCTTGGTGAACAAGCTTTCATCACTCTTTTCCAGATCACTAATTGTTTTTATAAAGTTAAAACGGTATCCTTTGAGAAAATTTAATTTTTCATCACAATAAGGATTATTCAAAGTGAGATTTATAAGTGGTTAATATCAAAATGAAGTTGTTTATGAAACACTTTGGAAACTTAATTATTTCCATAACAAAGAAAATCTTTGTAAATTTATTTTTGATTCTTATTTAAGAATTAAGCATGAAAATGTTTTTATAAATATGATGATAAAATTTTGACGAACTGAGTATTGCATCGTTAATCTTGAAATTGTATATAGTTGCGCGCCTACATACAATTTGGAATGGACCATGCAAGGCTGATTAGTAGTCACCATAAAACTGATTAATAAACACTACATTTCCTTTGAAGATTGTGAAAGATTAAAATTTTATGAGATCTGCAAGAAGAGAAAAATAGGGACATAATGATAGAAGACATCTACATATGTGCCCGTGTCATCTATTCTTCTGAGTCGAATTTACTCATCTGTGGAAATTGTCTTATTTGACGATTGACAATTCTTTCTTGTCCAATTCTCCCGTAGTGAGATTCTTAGGAAAAGAATTTGATTACCGAGTGTTGATACCCGACTGGTTGTATCGACGTTCCTATCATTTCCTATGATTTGATTTCATTTGAATGACCTGGGTAACGATCCGAGGAGCTTTCGAATGCGTACTCAAATTATGAAAACATGGGATATTTCATATTCGTTAAATGTTTTCGTCTGTATCTGATTTGAAATTCCCTCGCGTAGATTATGCGTTGACCTTACTCTTTTTAGTAGTTGTGTCTCCAGATATCCTCGAACTTGTGAAGGATTATGAGTTATTACTAGTCTTTTGAGAAGTTCACATCTTATCAACTGCAATGAAACTGGAAAGTTAATAGTGCCAGTAGAATGGATTGATTGATTATGACATGACGAAATTGTCTTAATTGATGGGAACTCGAGTAGAATTCCCTAAATGATAAGATGCTGATTATCAAAAGTGATCTAAATAATTCTTGGTGGATGATCATATCCTGTATTTAGACTTGAAATTATAACGTGAATGGTTGTGAACTAGTTATAGATATTGTAATCTAGAAGGAACCTAATATGAATTTATTAAAAGATATTTCTGTTATCTGAAACTTTAGTAAGTATTTGTTAATGAATTACCTAGACTTTCGCCATTAAGGCAAGTTGAATTTGGTATTTGATTATATTCCTGGTGCTGCACCTATGGTTTGTGCACTGTACGTCAGCGCCATCTAAATTAAAGGAATTACCGTACAACTGAGAGATTTGACGGAGAAAGATTATATTATACCAAGCCTGTCATCATGAAGAGCTATGGTGATATCATTCCTTATATTTATAGATTACCGTGACTGAGTAAATTGACAATCGAAAACGATATCCATAACTCGAAATGGAAGATTTGTTCGATCATTTACAAGGTTTTTGATCCATGACATGGTTATCATCAATTTCGCATCTGCGAAAAAGATTATGTATTCCAATCACTACATCTGGTGCTTGTAATGAACATTATGAGTTTCACGTGATGTCGTTTGGATTGACCAATGCACATGTAGCATTCATAAATTTGGTGAATCACGTGTGTAGGCTGTAAATTGATAAATTCATGCTTGTGATCATTAAGGATCATTTGTTTGTTTATAAGAATAAGAATGAGTTAATAATTAGTTATAAATTTCCCTGAATTGGCTAAACAATGAAAACCTATACCTTAAATATTTAACATGTGATTAAGGACTTAATCCTTTACATGATTTAACCATGTGATTAATAGATAATGGAATATAAATTGACTCTTCAAAAATTAAGAGCCCTTTTAAGACTTTGGATTTTACCAAAAAGAAATGGAAATATGTTTTGACAAATGTTTTAACAAAGGATTTTAAGAGATTATTACCTTATACACAAACCATTTAACTAAACTTCTGTTTAGGGGTAAATGTTTGTGTATACCTTAAGACAACCTAAGAAGAATTGAGGAAAACCATTTAAACCATGACTTGAAAACTTAAAA
Source organism: Glebionis coronaria (assembly GCA_025667525.1). NCBI lineage: Eukaryota > Viridiplantae > Streptophyta > Magnoliopsida > Asterales > Asteraceae > Glebionis > Glebionis coronaria. Next base: position 434,273,450 of record CM046874.1, read on the forward strand.
CGACAATTTTTACTTTTCAAACTAAGGAAATTTTGACCAAAGTATAAACGAAGATTTTTCAAACATTTACGAATCTTATTAATTATTTTCGATAAATCAACCAAAAATCTTGTAAATTAAATTCAAATTATTTTTGAACATTTTATATAATTGGTCGAACTAAGAAATTTAAAACTTTTACGCTTCATAAAAATTAACTAATAGTTATTTAATTAATTATGATAATTATCGACGCTTTAAACATTAGATTGAGTAAAAACTGATAAAAATGATAGATAAGAGGAAACTGAAACTTAGAAAATATGAAGAAAGGTGAACGTAACTACTGACGCATAATATAGAAAGAATATCTGAGTGAATTATGAACATGATAATTATATCATCGTGAGAAATGAATATAGATACTGATGCATTATGTAGAAAAGATAAAGAACCAGTTAGGACATGTTCCTTAATAATGAAGGTGCAAAATAAATTGCCGAACAATTTAAAATATAGCCGATGCTTATAAAAAGGATAATATAGATAATAAAAAGGTTTCACGGCTAGTGTGAACCATTAAAATTAAAATTGAGAAGCCGATAGCATTAGATGTTTTAAAGACCACATGTGATTGTCTAAATATGGAGATTGTGAGATATAGTTATATTGGAAATTTGTAAGTATAAGTATTATATTTATGTCATTTATGACTAAAAGTATCTGTGTCTGAAGAGGTTGTACTGATGGCAATTATGAAGGCAGACATCGCCTCATACATTAGTAAACGTCTAGCTATTGCAAAGGTCATCATCTGAATTTGATTCGATTTGGGTCATTGTCGACAGACTGACCAAATCTACTAATATCATTCCCGTTTATGATAAATGCAAAAGAGTTATGTAAACATAATGTGCCTGTATCGAACATCTTTATCAAGATCCTCGCTTCGCATCGAATATCTAGAGATTTGCTCAGAAATCATTGAGAACGAACCTTGATGAGAGTACTATGTACCACCCCAAATCGAAGGGACGAGGTAAAGTAACGATACAAAGTAATATAAGCGCTGTTTTATGTTTGAATGATTGACCTTTGGTAATAGACCGTATAATCGTTTTCCTTTGGAGAGATTATCCTTGATAACTATCGTATTAGGATCGAGATCTAATCTTGTTAGGATCTAAATCTTAGAGCATCTATAAGCAAGAGTTGAGATGGAGACATCCGACATATACCCATTGTGAGTTGGACATGTCTTTTAGGATTAAGGTTCCCTATGATGGCGAACCAAACCTTACAAAATTCCCGATCCGCGAGATCTGAAATGATTGTTGAAATTAGGATTTGATTATTAACAGCCGGTAGTGGGCAAGAGGTTATGTGGATATGAAATGTAGATCTTAAAGTGACAAATGGGTAGCGAAGTTATGCCACAATTTTTAACCTTGGAAAAATGAATTCATGATCTGACAAATCATGGGATATAAGTCCCCGTTGTATGGGACCATTGAAATGATGTAAAAGTTGGGATTGAAAGGCATATAAGCTGGATCTACCCTAGGACTTCAAGAACCGCGTGAATTATGTTTCGTAAATCGCACTTGATGGAATATCTATCAAGTGAAATTCTGATTATTCTTAATAGAGCTTAGATCGACGAAAAGTTGCATTCATCAAAAACCCGTGAACATCATGGATAGAGAAAGTAAGTCAACATTAAGCCTGATCTTATTCCCGTAGTTATGCTTGATGAAACTCGCGTATTATAATGAAGTACACTTGTGAGAAAAGACCGAATGTGGAGGAAATACCCATATGGCTTTAACTCTATAAGAAGCGAGTAGTAAAGTAAGATGATCTTTGAGGACAAAGATCCTGTTTAGGGGTAAATGCTGTGACAATCCGTCAATTTATGATTGATATTTTATTCTCGAATATTATTTAAAAACATTATTTTAATGTTACAATATGAACTCACATATTTTTGGGAAGAAATTTGGATTTACGTCTTGAAGTAGCATCGACTACGTTTAAACCGGAGGATTCAACGTTACGTGCTCACGTTTACATACACCGTCTTTGGTGACAGTCCGACATTTCAAGAAATAAATTTATCCGTGAATATTATTTTGGAGTTTTAAATTTGTATTAGTTCATAAACTCACAAATTTACGAGAAGAGATTAGGACTTACGATTTTATTTTAACGTCCTTTACGACTAAACTGGAAACCTTAGGATTACGTATTTACGTTTTCGAACTCCGTTTTTGATGAGACAATTTTTATTGGATTCGTTTTGTGACGTTGATTCATAATTTATAAAAACGTTTTTCGTAAAACGACCCGAGGGCACGCAAATCGAGAAAACTAGAATCGAGGAGTACCCGTAAATAATGGGGATGAGACAAGTGGGACACTTGTCCCACCCCCACTCCAAAACCGGCCTAAATAAACTAACACCTCCCATGGTGTCATTTTTGTGGACACATGTCCTCTTAGCTTACAATGTAAGCTTACAACTTACAAAAACCACAAAACAACTAGCTCCCAAACCACTCTCCCATTCTCATCCATGCAAACACTCTCATATCTCTCTCTTGGCTCCCATTTTGGCCGTCCCATATCACCCCAAAAACACCATTTTAATCAAAAATTAACCATGGAATCCTATGTTATTTCTACATATGTTGAAGCCCTCTTGAAGCTCTCTTGAATGGTGGTGATTATAACATCCATGGAGGAGTTTTCATAGTGTCTTGAGGCTGATTTCACACAAAGTATACATGAAGAATGGTGGTCATGAAGATGGTCTTGGCTATGCACAAGTTTCTCCATCAAAATCCATGTTTTGATCACAACCTACATCATCATGGTGGTATAAAGATTTTCCTCCTCATCTTCTTGTTATTTTAATTATGTAAACATGTATTTTATTTCCTATTGTATATGTATATGATGATTATATGATGATAAAAATGTTATGTGGGGATTTGTTGTTGATAAACATGATTAAAAAGGTGAAAAACCATAAGAAACAAGGTTAAAATCTTGGTTAAATTTGTTGGCTGTATAAAACAGTAAAGAAACATGTTATGAACTGATAAAATGAGGAAGTAGAATGGATTTACAGTAAGCTATGGGTCTTGTACACATGTGAGAGTTGGCCATGCAATGGAATCATTGTAACGAGTGAGATATGATCTAAACAAGTTTAGGGTATAAATCTGAGGTTACTGTTTTGGACGATTTTTAGAAAATATTTAGAAGATGATTCAACAGTAGCTATAGGAGAGTTAAATGTAGCACATATCATGTAGTTTATGTGATAAAAATTTGAGCTTCTATCTCCATATAGAACGCAAGATATGACAGTTTTGGTGAAAGTGAAGATAAAAATCAGATTTTTGGAAATTAAAGAATAATACTATTATATAAGCACTCAAAATTTAATAGTATAAAATATAAATTAAAACCCACTAACTTATAAAACTTATTTATATAAATATGTAAAAGGGTAAATGAATGAATAAATTATATAAATGGTAGTGAAATAATACTTATAAGTTATAAAACTATAAACATTGTTTTTACGACTTTTTCGGCTAATACCGTAAAAATTAACGTTTTTGTTAAATAAAACTTAGATGGTTGGATCCGTCTAAAGAAAACTTTATAAAACTTATATACTGATATATAGACATGTATAACAAGTAAAAACCAATAAAACCCGAACTATAAGAAATACGGACATTTACGAGCTAATTAAGCATATTGGACTAATAATTGGACTAAATAAGATAAAAACTTATAAAAAGAACTTATTGGGCTTAACCCATTTGGGCCCAACTTGAAAGTTTAAATACTGATAATATAAGTATGAAAAGTATTAAAACAAGTTAAGAACTTATAATAGGCTTATTGAACCTAAAACAGGTAAATAGGTAAAACGAGAAAACTAGTATAAACGTTACCGACACATAACACTAAAATGAGTAAAAGGGAATATGTAAACCCACTTGATCATCATATATATATAATCATCATATGTATACATAATTGTTATTTTTATAAAGTCATTGGACAATCGTCTAAGACCAAGTATTATTTGTCTAGGTTTCCGTGATTGAAGCGCGTACCGTACGTCCGAATTGCCGATAACCCGCCTTCCCACATCAACGTGAGTTCATAGCCTCGCACTCTTTTAAATATTTTTTTAAATGCTTTATAAACCCGCGAGGGAGATAACATGTTAGTTTTTATTAAATAGGACACCATTTGTCCCGATTGTTTGTTTATTGATTTTGGACCCTAATGATTGAATGACCCGATTGTATGACCCGATAAATGATTAAAGGACCCGATAGATGAAATTAAATGGATTATTAAAGTTAGGTTATGTCACTAAAAGTCCCATTAGCATGAATTATGAACTACCGGGAGTTGGTAGACGCTTATGCATTTAATAGTACTATTTGGGGACGATCACCCCAGTTCGCGCCTTGACGGTTGATCCCCGTCGTGCCACATTGATTGGTAAGCGAATTATGTATGAGAAGATTTCCATAGCGTGACCTTTGTGACGACACGCTACTTTAGATGGGCAAAATTGGTATCGGGTTAGCTACCCGTTGTTGGTTTAGTAAGGTAACAATGTCATGCGGCTTATAATAATCAAAAAACTAACGAAATATTACTAGACGCTCCGAATTACGATGTATTGCCTGACTAGCAATACTGGGTCATACTATTGATATTATGTTTGTGTTTTGGTTTTTATAACCATATTCATATAACGGTTTTTATTTAATCTATACAACGTTGCAAAACGTATTGTATGGTGTTTTTTAACGATAATGATTCGTGTAATGATTTTTAAGGCAAATGCCTATATTATGATTTTGATGAAGATTTGTATAAAATGATTTTGGCTATTTCATGGCCTATCAAAAGGATTTGTACAAAATGATTTCAGTAATAATTTTATACTGATATATTATATTGATGGATTTTATGAAACTCTATGAATTCACTCGGCGTTATCGCTGACCTTTTCTTTTAACATGTTTTATCTCAGGTACTTGAAGGTAATTCTCGGGAAGACGACAAGAATTCATGGCCCGCACTTAAACAATATTTTCCATTCGAATGCTTTGTAAAACCTGTATTAAATATAATATGACTTGGGACCGATGTAACTTTGATATTTATGAATGGAAATGATTTTCTATTAAACGACGCGATTTTTATGCGTTGTCTATGATGTGAGTAATATGCTATCCCGTAACACCAACTAGTCTTCCGTTGTACTGAGTTGTATAAATTTGGGGGTGTTACATGGCTCATCAACCTATGATGGACATCTAGCCTACTCCCATATAAATACCACATTTATATTCTCTAAACACCCCATTACCCTTCCCTAACAAGTCCTTAACTTTTTTAAGTTTAATAACTATCCCGTTCATATTTTACACAAAACAGTCCCAATTTTAGGTCTCCAACCTTTAAGTCAAACGTCCACTTAAACATACTCATGGTTTCTGTAAAAGGAATATTCATACCCTTACATATGTAAGCTAACACCTCCAACTTTCCCTAACCTTAGAGCTACTGTTAAGGCCCCGATATATATATATATATACTTTTGTCATTCCAGTTTTTCCTGATTTTAAACATACTAAAATTTTGTTACAATTAAGGGGTCTTACCCTAAACCAAAACCTTAGCCCAAGTGCAGATACTTACTAAAATATATAAACCATCTCTCATGTTCGTTATAAGATCCCAATGCAACCCTAAGTACCCCAAACAACCCAAAACTTAAAAAGAAAACAGGCTGAATTCAAAACTGTTTTGACCTCTGACTGTTGTAACCTGTTTTTGACCCACTTCCCCACCTCCAATTAAGTTCTAGTTTCTTGCATTGGAAAGCCACTTAAATTACCTTTTCATGGATACTTGGATCGCAAAATAAGAGTTTGTAGAACTCTCAATATGATCAAAACAATTGACTCAAAATTCTCCCCAGTTTTTAAAAACGGGTTTAACAAAATCAACCTCATTAATTAACCCTAATCCCTCTAATTACAAGCCATAATCTATGTAATCATTATAACACCATTAATATATCATTAATTTACTATTTTTAAATTAAACCCTAAACTAAATCCATCATAAGATGATTAAGACATCATTAAAATAATTAAATTGAAAAGGGATTAAAGACTTTACCTTTGATTTATGAAAACCCCAAAAAAAAATTATGAAGAACCCTAATTTTGTGGAAACTCACGAATTTTCTTTGTCCCAGGAGAAAAATAATGAATTTTGGTTGTTAATAAAACAATATATAGGGTGTGGTAACCCATTCCTAGCCCAACCCAAAAACCCCTTTCCTTTTTCTTGTTTTTTTTCTTTTGTTTTCTTTCTTCCTTGCGTCCAAACAGACCCAACACCCCTTAAAATTCGTTTTTTTTTATTATATATTATTAAGTTATTAATAATACCTTAATTTTCCTTAATTTATTTCAGCTCCTAAAGCCTCCAAAACCTCAAAACCGTAAAACTAGTCAGTTTTTACGCGTTTTACCGTAAAAGACGTAAAATATACACTTTTATAAAAAATCTCAAATTTTGAAATAAACTTTATAACTAAGTCTGAAATGACTTAAAACCATCCCGAAAAATATCCATATGACTAATTACCTCATCCGAGACCTCTAAATGCTAAACCGTAAATCGTAAAAATACGATTTTCTATAATACATATACGTATACGTAAAACCACTAAATAACACCATCTCACTTCATAGTCACTACCATGTGAACTCATGAACATGAAATCATCACACATTGTTTCACTCACAAGGTACCCCGTACCGGAAACGATATCCAAACCACAATCTATACACATCAATAAGCACATAAACACGTAACTAGAACAAAATAAAACTAAGTGACGAACCTAAAAACCAGGGTTGTCACATCACTCCCTCCTAATAGAAATCTCGTCCCGAGATTTACTCCTTAGGATCAAACACAAAAAAAACAAATCACACGAGGACACTTGTTCTAAATGAACTCCTCTCATTTCCACGTGTACTTTAGTTCAAGTTTCAAAATACCACATATACAAACCAAAAATAATTAAACTCATTGCCAAAATCTTGACTCACAGTCAATAAATCTCACAGATGACTCTTTGATAAAACAAAGACTCTTATTAACACAAGTCCCGAATAACCATACATGCAAAATGCATTCTCAAACAACCTTTACCAATCTCAATACATGAAATGTATCATGTATACAACTCATTTCCCCCAGGTAATTCTATGCTCATAGGCTAATGGTCCGATCTTTCCAAAGATCATAAATGGACCTACAAAACTCTACATCAACTCTTCAATTATACCAAAACATACCACCCGTTACTATGGGTGAAACTTCCTACATACTTTGTCACTAACTCTAGTGGTTTCCTCCTTTTCTACATAGCATCCCTTGTTGCTCTCATCCTTTCCACAACATCATTACCACATTAGTAGCCTCTTTTACCAACTCTAGTCCACAATGGGGACAACTCACCCTATCCTTTCATATAGTGCCTCAAATGGCACTTATCGACTTCTAGTATGATAACTATCATTATATGAAAACTCAGCCACCGTTAAAGAGTTTCCTAACTCCCTCTAAATCAATCACTCGTGTCCTCAGTGTGACTCCTAAGGTTGTATAAATATCTCACTTGCCTATCCTTTTCCAATTAGCTGGATATACTCATATCCAATCATGTTCATCAACTCCCTTTATTTCGTACCCCAAGCTACTTAAAAATTCTAATTTCCTTACAAAGTGACCTATGACGGTCTTTCACATATCCATTAGTTCTTCCAATCCAAATCATATTATGATCAATACACATCATCAAAAGAACGGTTAACTCAGTTAGGCCAAGCCCTTCGTCCCTATGGCACATCATACCTATAACTCCTCATCCATTCGATTATCGATACTAAGCCTCCCAAACAATCAGTATAAGTCAGTGTCATTTCCTTTTCCACACTACGATCGTATTAGCCTGCGTTATGCTTCATTCTACTCATTAAGCTCTACCAAAGTTTTACCTCCGGTTCCTATCTCGACCTATTTCATTCATGCTTCGCTTCTATACATACTTCCTTCTTCCTCCTCAACTCATACCATACATCACGATGTGATGCTTCCCATCGTTTCTTCCCTTGCCATAATCCTTCTTAAGGCATTCCATACATATTAGGATAACTTTTACACAAAACCCTCTATTCCATCATATCCGTACGCAATCCTTCCAACTTCTCAACCCCGTGACTTCTCATTCCTCTTGAAATATGAGATGAATTAGTCAGTCTATAGACTATCACCCAACTCTCGTCGTACTTATTCCTCCACCCGATTATGTATCCCTTTCACTAACTTCGTCCTTACATTTCCCTTTCTAAGCTACTCCTATCTATGTAGGAAGTATAGTCTACGTCCCTTTCTCAATATGATTGTCCAAGCCACGTAACATACATGTTGACGCGTTCTCTGCTTTAGACAACTCATCTCGTGCAACCTACATCCTTCATCCAACCCACCCTAATACGTCATCCATATAGTTTAAGTTCGTCTCAGCTTCACTTCATTGTTCTTATTCCATGTCTCATCAACCATGCTTGCCTTTCCCAGATGGTACTTCGCCTTGCAATTTTCTTTCACCACTTAACTCCACCCATCACCTTTGTCAAATGTTCAATCAAGATGATTGAGTATGTGTTGGAGACGTTCATGATCCATATAGATCATTCTCTACGTCTCGTACACCAAATGCCTCTAGCATTCTAGGCAGATATAACAACCCAGCTCCACTAACTAAGTCTATCTAGTTTCTTCCAAATGTTCAGTTCCTGCAACGTATAAGCGATCGCCTTTCTTTTTCGTCCACGTACGCGTCCAAATCCTTGCTCTACGTATCGTCATGCTTCGCGAATTCATCCAGTCCTTCTGATATTGCCAAGATTGGCTCATTATCCAATCCACTTCTTCAGCCTCCAAAATGCTTCCTCATCCTTCTTCACTTCGCCCCTTGCTGGTTCCATGATATGTCATCATCTCTAACTACTCATCATGGTAAAGTTATTACTAAAACTCACACTCGAAAATCTCACGTATAGCTCCACTCCAAAACTAACACATAATTCGCCTCACTCTCCTTCTCAGATTTGAGTAGATTCAAGATGTCGTCGATGCTCCCGATGACAACTCGTTTATAGACGTTCATGCACACTTGGTTCATTGACACCACAAAAACCGCTAGTGCTTTGGCGAAGCCAAATGCATAACCGTAAACCCAAAGCGTTCATACAACATCCTTAGCAATTTCAACTACGTCCTCCTTGCACCTTCTCCTAGAAGAAATACGAATAAATTTCTACCTCGTTCTACTTGCAAAATTCTACACCCATTTTAAAAAAAACCAATACCTCCTCTCATCAGACCACTCAACCGCTTTCCAAATCCAATCTACTACTAAGCAACACAACTTTTATCTTGCATCCGTTGCAATTTCCATCAACTTTTGTTCTTGGAATCATTCCATCAACAATTTCCTTGGAAAGGCACTAACTTCAACTCCTGTCACTTCTCCTACTTGTTCTATTCATGGTTGTATCTCAAAATAATAGGCAAACTTACTAAATTTCAGGAAATTTTCAGAAAACATACATGCCTTACGAACAATATCCCCTTCCAACACTCTCTATGGCACGTTACTTATGCCAATATCCATACATTTCACAAATTTCTATTCATCTCCCTTGGCACTCCTAATAGACCTCATAACCACATTAGTTCGTCTACGAACTTCCTTCCTCCCCGCTAAGGGTATTCCGATCGTTCTCTCATGGTCACCTACTTAAGCGTGTAGGCGCGACCAAGTCTTTCATATGACTACTGAAATTGTGTATAATGCAGTTTGTTTTTTCTCAGTTCTTGCTAATTGAAAGTCCAATCAATATCGGGTTTTTAACTGTTTTTGGTTGTTAATCTTTTTTGGATATTCTATTTGCTAATTCAAACAAAGCCTTGCAAAATTGAAAAATATTACCTACTTAGATGTAAAACATCGTACAAACACCAAGTTTTTATTCAAGTGAAACTCAAAATGTAAATTTTAAAACTAAAAGGACAGAAATTGTAAATTCTATGAAAATTAAATGCTTAAAATGTAAAGTCTAAAAAGTATAAGGACTGAAAATGTAAAACAGCAAACCAAAAGGATCAAATATGAAAACTATGTAACAAACTAACCAAATTGTAACAAATAGCAAAACTACTAACTGAAATTTAACAAATTTCAAACTATAAGGACTTGTTTAGAGCAAACCCTAATAAAGTGCAAGTTTAGCCAGGATTAGAAACTGTTTAATACACTAGGGACTATAATGCAATTTTGAAAACCTTTTAAGCCAAAACGGGTTACTCAAACAAATAAGCTCGTTTGAGCTTATTACTGGACCAAAATCAGTCAAACCAATTGTAAAACACTTCAAATTGAAAATAAGCTAGGACTGTAAAAGGATTTTAGCTCAAAGTGTCTAAAAAGCAAATAAGCACTTCACAATAAGCTCAAAATAAGCTCTAGGAAAATCTGGACATGCACAACTGGATTTTTGTGCTTAAACTGATTATTGAGCTCAAATGATGAACGGGAAATCAAATCTTATCAACTTTCATCAAGTAATAAGCATGGAAATCGAATTAAGCTGAATATGGCTTATGTTGACCAAGCGTTGACCAAGATTTTTGACAAAAAGCTTAAATTCTCAAAATTCATCCAACAACATCTACTAAGTGATAATGTGAAAGAAAATAGCCAGGTTAATGAAGTAGATTGTGAGATATGAAAAAGCAGATTTCATTTACAGAAACTTCACTTTCCTCAAGTGTTCAGATTTTTGCTTATTTGTGATTGCTTAATGGAAACTGTATCAAATGCTTATAGAATATGAAACTATATATATTGAACTAGAAATGAGAGCTAGTTTGGCAAGATTTCATCAACAAACAAACAAATGCCAGCTAAATGAAAATGACAACTTTTTAAAGCAAATATGACTGAAAATGGACCCAGACTTTTATCTTGCCAATTGCCTGTTTGAACTAAAATTTGACTTGAAAATGACTCAATATGACTTGTTATCACCTAGTGACTGAAAATGAACATTAACTTTCCAAAAACTAACACTTGAAAATCAACAATCAGTTAAAGCCAAACACTCCTTTAACTGACCTAGATGAAAATTTGCAAAGACTTTATGAGTTCTAGTTTAAGCTGAGTGAAAAGCTGTAACAAACTGAATTCAGTGATCAAAAAGAAATGTTTGAAGGCTACTTACAAGCAATGAATACTACTAGGACTCAAATAAGGAAGGTAGGCTAAAAGTGACTGAAATAAGCTATAAGCTAGATCACAATCCAAAGCAATAAGCAGATAAGCAAAACTTAGGCTACAAACTACTAGAATCAGATAAAGATCAAGCTAAACAGATTTTATCATGCATTCACCAAGATTTAAGCTAGAAAATTAGCATGCAATTGACAAGTTGAGTGGAACCAAAAATCAGGAACTTTAAAACCTTGTGAAGATACCATTGAGAAGTAGAGGAGTGATGTACTCTCTATTCTAGTGCTAACCACCACCTTAGCACTAGACTCACCAATCTACAATCAACAAACTGCTACAAATCAACTAGAATCAACATCATGGCCTGAATTCATCACTTGTTCTATGTTCTTGAACTGAAATCAACAAACTGCTACTATCTTCACTGCAAAGTCAATTATGATCAATGAATGATCATAACAAACTTAAAGCAGCAACACAAGTATCAATTGAAGCAGGAATGAACAGTAAATGATGAAGAGAATATTTTGCGGGAAAAGATGAATTTGAATTTTATTAATGGAATTCAGTTACAAAGTTGTTGAGAAGGTACTAACTAACTAACTAACTCAAGAGTGTGTCAAACTCTTGAGTAGTTTAGCTAAAAAGGAAAATGATGAGAGAAAAATGTAAATGTGTGTGTTTTTCACACTTACAACTACACATTGCAAATGAAGCTAAAACAGACTATTTATAGACTTGAGAAGGAGGTTTGTTGGGGTTAGTGACGTGTTGGGACCAATCCCAGGTCTCCACGTGGCATAATTCTGCTTCCTTGAATTTGCAGGTATGAACATGAATTGGGGCTTTTTGATTGAGTCGATTTCCTGTTAATTGATGATGACCAATGTGTTCGTCTCTCAAAAATAAACAACTTTGATGTTTATAGCTCTTCATGAAATCACCTCTAGCTCAAAAACGATCCTGGGAAATTTTGCTCGTTTTGAAGATGACACGTGTCGATTCCTGAATGGTTGAAACAAGTGCACACGGATTGCACTGTTTAGATACTCTCATTAATGAGTGGCGGCTGCTAGTGGGTAATTAATGCACATATGTGGCAATTCTGGTGCTTGTTTTGCTGGCTTCTTATTGGTTAAAAACTTGTCACTTGGATTGACTAGTATAACTTTCCATATATGGCAGATTTGAGCCTTGAACTTTGGCAGATTGCATTTTAAGGCTAGCAGCTTCATTTCTTTGGCATTTTTAGTCCTTCAACTTCCATTCTTGAGAAAAATTGGTCCTTTGACTGAGTTGACTTGATAGTTGACCAAATTTGACTATGATCTTGACTTTTTACAATATTTACACTTTGGTCCTTCATCTTTGGCAATTTGTCAAGATAGGTCCTTGTACTTCAAAGTCTTGTCACTTTTGATCCTTCTTTGTCTTTTTCATCAAATTAAGCTTGATTATTCCTTGTTTGCTTGAAAATGCATCCTTTTACCTACACAAGTATACACAAACACAAACATACCACATAACACTGTTTTTGCAAGATAAATTGGTATTTTGCTTCATGTTTTAGGGTTATTTGTTGATAAATTGATATGAGTTTTAGCTCATATCAAATCCCCTACACTTGAACATTGTCATGTCCTCATGAAATTCTATATATTTTAAAGCACAAATTTACATTCTCCTCATAATTAACCCACCTTGGCCATAAGGAATGCATCTACACTACTCTAAACTACATGATGCATGATTTTGACTTTTAACAATGCAATGAACAAAATAAAATTCTATCTATATCTTTTTTGATTTTTCTTGGAATGGTTTTGATGGAATTAACTCATAAAGAATTCAATGGCTTAGATTAGGGCTTGGGTACCATGGACATTTATCACCCTCAAGTTTCACTTTCCCCATACCAAGCTTAAAAATGGAATCATTGCATTCACAAGTAAAAAGTGCATCAACTTATTCATGACAATTAAATGTGGAACCAGTTATTATTTGAGCAAATTGCTTGTGGGCAAATTTGTCATTTATTCAAGTGTGAAATATAAGAAGTGTAAAATCCAAAAATAAGGAAGCACGGTTTTAACCCTAAGTAATCCTCTCATCCATTACTTGAAAAACCGCTCACAATTAATACAAGTCCGTTTCAAGAGTAATAAGTCATTCGCCTTATGTGTAAAATCCTCATGTCATGCTTTCATAAGTAGCTACACACTCGCTAAGGAAAGAAAAATAAAACTCACGCAATAATTTACATCTGCCATCTTTTTGAGACTTTGGATCTTCAACCCCGCAACCCGTCAAGGTAATACTGGATTGGAGCAATCTATTGAATCCCCGCAACCCGTCAAGGTAATATTGGAACTCAATAGTCACTATAATTAACACCACACTTCCCCTCTTGGGAGTCTTGTATAATTTTTATTTTTATTTTCTTTTCTTTTCTTTTTCCTTTTTTTCTAGCCACTAATTTTTTTCATAAGCCGCTCTTATTTTTCTTTATTCCTCACTAAGAAATTTGAAAAGAATAAAAGGAAAAACACCCGCTAAATATTGAGCATGACATAAGTCTTGTACACATAAAACGTTCTAACTTAGAATCTTAAGACGTACTTATATCAACCATGAATGATTAGACAAAAATGCATAAGAGATTACAAACCAATTAAAACCGTTCTTGATTATTTATTAACAATTATATACATGCGAAGAAAATAGAGGTAAAGAAGAGAAGGGTTTAGCCACAAGTAATTATCATGAAGTTTATCTAGCCCTTTTACACTTGCTTCAACTCTATCATTTCCCATTCTCCACAAATTTAAAATCTCAAATAATGAGATTGGTGGATGCTTAGCCTAATAGACCAATGAAGGACTACATGGTTAAGGATACTAGCTAGAGAATGCTAAGATAAGCAAACTCGGGTTGAGTCAAAATATCCATGGCGGGCCTAGTATGTCAATGAAGTCTAAACTTGTTAAAACCATATTTTATTATATTTTTTCCTTTTTCCAACTTTTGATGAAAAATAAAAGAAGAAATATATACAATGCAAATGTGTTATGCAAAAAATGATTAATGCAAAAATTATGAATGCATATTTTTGGTGGCCAAAGTAGATCAAAAATTTGAAAAATGTTTGAAAAATTAATTTTTCATGTTATCATGAAAGACAATGACAAGTTCTAGGTAAAGTCACTTCGATAGAAGACCCCCCCTACACTTAAGCTAAACATTGTCCTCAATGTTTAAGAGCATGAAAGTATAAAAACTTCCCCTACACTTATGACAATGAATAGACTTTTCTTAACCCAAGTTAAGGAAAGGACAACTATTAGTGAAATCATGTTTAAGCACAAGGTGTCAATGAAAAATCACTATAGTAACGAAGTGAACCGGATACAAGGGCCTCCTCCATAAGCTCCAAAGCATGAGATGAGTGAGCAACCCTACAAATAATCATGAAGACAAAAGAAGGTCTCCCCTACACTTATCTCCATGTCTATACCTTTATTTCTAACCTACAACACTCTAAACCTAGTTATACGATGCTTGAGTTAATTATTCTCAAGCTCGACTCGTCCCACACTTAAAAGTGTCTAAAACCTATCATGGAGAAGAAAAATTTTGCCCTTTTTTAAGAAAAATCTCCATGATGAGGTAAAACAAGTTTTCATTTATCAAAACTCCATAAATATCCCCCAGGATCAAATACATAATTACCATCCCACTTATAACACAAATCAACAACTAGCTTCCCAAGCAATGGTGAAAAGAATGAGATGTAGTTCTCCAAAATGGTTTCCCATATGTTCTTCCCAAGGTGATAGGGTAAAACTCTCAAATCCTTCACAAGTTTTCCTTTTGTTGCATCAGGTGGATACTAAGATGGTTTAGCAAGCTCTATTCCAGGATCAAAAATCCGTTCCTTGATCGGAAAACAACAAATGTTGGTTGCCTTAGAAGATTATCCTTTGTAGATCACATTGTGAGAGAAAGGTTGTGAAGGCATAGGTAACAACAAGCTTTTGGAAGGAACCATCATAACTTGTTTTCCTTGATTACTTTGAAAGGTTGAGGTGGGCAAGGAAAAAGGTAAAGGATCTTCATTCAATAGAGATTCTAAATAGAGTATGTCCCCCTCCTCATCAAGATAACCAAGAGTGTACTCAAAAGATATATCCACCTCTAAAAACTCATCAATCTCATCGATGATAGAATCCGCCTCATCACCATAAACATCATAGATTGGTCTATCAAAGATTGGTGATCCCTCAAAACCAAAGGAAGTATGATCATCAACAAATGGAGAGTCACAAGTAGAAAGCTCATCATCACTATAGTCATCATATGTTGGTGAATCACAAAGAAAAGAGTCTCCATCACTAAAGTCCTCATGAAGATGAGTATCATTGTGGAAAAGTGGAGTGTCATATGGGGTTTCACTAAAGTTTAGCTCTTGATGTTCATGAAAATCCAACAATGAAGTAATGGAAGCAATGGTCTCAATATGAGGGAAATCATAGTCTCCACTTGAGCAAGCTTCATAAAAGTACTCATCACAAACTTCATCAAGAAGATCATCTTGTGTTTTCTCCTCATGCACAACATCAATATGCTTTACCGCTTCGGGCTCATTAGACTTTTTAGACAACTTCCCCATGTTAAACACAACTCTCTCATCTCCTACCCGCATTGTAAGTTCTCCTTCCGCCACATCGATTAAAGTACGACCCGTTCTCAAAAATGGCCTACCAACAATCAAAGGCACTCTAGGATCCATATCATAATAAAGCACCACAAAATCCGCGGGAAATGTAAATCTATCAACCCCCACAAAAACATCTTCCGCAATTCCCACTGGATAAGCTATAGTACGGTTGGCCAACTCAAGAGTCATCTTAGTAGGAGTGAGCTCGGGAAGTGAAAGTCTCTTCCAAACCGATAATGGCATAAGATTTATGCTTGCTCCTAAATCCGCTAAAGCCATACAATTTTCCACCCCCGGAAAATTGCAAGGAATCAAAAACCTCCCCGGATATCCAAGCTTAGTAGGCAACTTCTTAAGCAAAACCGTGGAGCAATTTTCATTCAAGGAAGCATTAGGCAAATCCACCAATCTTTCCTTGTTAGAAAGCAAGTCCTTAATCATCTTAGCAAACTTAGGCATATTGGCTAAGGCTTCCGCAAAGGAGATATTGATGTTAAGTTGCTTGAACATCCTCAAAAAGTTAGAAACTTGGATATCATCCTTGTTCTTAAGCTTTTCTTTTCTCAATCGTGAGGGATAAGGAAGACTTGGTTTTGGTTGTGGTTGAGTGGTTGATGAAGGATTTTCCTTATTGAGTGCTTCATGAGTAGGTGTTGAAGTTGGAGAAATGGGAGCATTTTGAGGAGGTGAAGTAGAGGTAGAAGGCTTGTCATAAGTAGGAGCACAAGTGGGTTGAACAATAGTAGGTTTAGGAGGTGAAGGATCCTTTGTTGACTTTCCACTTCTTGTTGTAATAGCATTGACATTGGCCCTTGGATTTGTTTGTGTGTTAGAAGGTAAAGCTCCTTGTGGTCTTTGATTTAATGCCATTAAAACCCTATTGGTTTGTTCCTCCGCTATACGTTTCATTTGGTCATTCACTTTCTTCTCAATAGCTTGGAACCTCCTTTCATTCTCTTGATTCATTTTGTGCAAGAAATCCATTGTGTTATAATCTTGTGACACATTTCCTTGAAAACCTTGAGGTTGGAAAGGTAGAGGTTGAGCATTAAATCCTTGATTTGGTGGATAAAAGTTATTTGCTTGAGGTTGAAATTGATTGGGTGCCTTGTAGTTATTTCCTTGATAAGGTGGTCGTTGCCCTTGATTCCTTGGTAAAATTTGAGGAGGATTTTGTTGAATTTGGGTGGGTGGTTGGGGTGGGAAGCCCGGTGGAGTAAGGTAGTTTTGGGATTTGTAAGAAAGGTTATTTGGATTGATATTTGGCTTGAAGTGTTCACGATGTTCCTCTTGGTAAGCATAGCATTCCGCTTGATAAACTTGCACCTTATCACATTGTTCATAAGAATGGGGACCTCCACAAGTTACACAAGAAAGGGTAATGGCATTCACATCATTTGAAGAATTGTTCAATGACATGATCTTAAAAGCTTGAAGCAATTCTTGTTTTCCTTGTTTGACTTGTTGAAGGATCTCTTGTTGAAATTTAAGGACTTGGTTATCACAAGGTGTTTGAGAATTGTTTTGGAGAACATGAACCCTTTCTTCAAATTGATTGTTTGTTTGAACCATTGCTTTAGTCTCAATGATGTCCAAGGCCTCTTGCATGGATTTAAGAAGAATATTCCCTCCCGCGGAAGCATTGAGTGAATCTTGGTGATGAGGTTTAAGGCCATTATAGAAGGTATTGATTTGGTGAACGTCATCCAATCCATGGTTAGGGCATCGCCTCAATAACTCACTATACTCTTCCCAAGCATCACTAAAGGATTGACTAGGTTTTTGTTGAAAGCCTATAATTAAGTTCCTCAAGGTCATGATCTTAGATGGAGGAAGAAACTTGTTTAAAAACTTAGTGGTGAAACCATCCCATGTGGTGATACTATCGGGTGGTTGGGTGTCTAACCAATGCTTAGCGGGTCCCTCTAGTGAAAATGACACTAACATCAACTTAATAGCATCATGTGGAACTCCATTGTGCTTAATGGTATTGCAAAGAGAAAGGAATCTCTTAAGGTGAGCATGAGGATCATCATTCTTGTTACCATAGAAAGGTGATTGTGAAACCATAGTAATCATAGACGTGTGTAGCTCAAACGTATTTGCGGGAATTTCGGGAATCTTAATAGCACTAGCATATCCATGAACATTGGTTTGCATACGTTCCATCAAAGAACGATTATCAACAGCCATGGCTTCTTGTGGTGGGGGAGTCAAAGCACGATTCTCGTGATCGGCTTGATGGACGGTGGTGGTCTTACTCTTTCTCTTTTTCTTCCTTTTCGGAGGAAGAGGTTGTACACCAATCGGTATTTGTGCACGCCCGCGAGTGAGCATGCAACTCAATACGAGGAATGAGAGAGAAGCTCTCGTATGACTTTGAAGAGAAATGGATAATCCTCTTCGAGTTTCAATATTAAATATCCACAAGAAAATAACAATATATGTATGTACTACTTGGGTGCAAGACCCCCAATGAAGCCTTCCTTCTTAGAATACTTACAAGTGAACGGGGGGTTAGGTGGCGCGAAGCACTTAAGTACCTATTGACCCTTAGATGGCATTTTATAGCACATCGCCTTTCTATTCACTTAAATGTTCGTATTCTTCGAATTGTTGCTTATTGAGAGTATTTATCTATTCTTGCTTAATTTTGTTTGATCGATACACGTGTCAAGGACCGGAACGCCCCTCAACACGGTGTATTGCCTTGGCAATACTTATGGAGAATATGTAGATTGGTTGTTCTTATACGTATACGTATTTACTTACAATAATATATGGAAAATATTTTTGTATTTATGAGTTTTTAAGAGAAAATACTATATGTACATAAAAACCGAGAGAATCCAATAACATATATTTTTTGGTGCAATCTCTTAGGAAAAAGATTGCTTTTTGGTTTTTTAATTTTTTTGGTCAATTCTTTAGGAAAAGAATTGTTTTGTTAATTTTTTAGTTTTTATATATTTTTATATTTTTGATTTTTTTATTTGTTTTTTATTTATGATACGTAAAAATAACGTTCACAAGGTGAACGGATCCCAAAAGCCAATGAAAACCGTCAATCGATAGTCTCTCGTAAAGTCAAAGAACCGGCAGCGGCGCCATTTGAAATTGTGTATAATGCAGTTCGTTTTTTCTCAGTTCTTGCTAATTGAAAGTCCAATCAATATCGGGTTTTTAATTGTTTTTGGTTGTTAATCTTTTTTGGATATTCTATTTGCTAATTCAAACAAAGCCTTGCAAAATTGAAAAATATTACCTACTTATATGTAAAACATCGTGCAAATACCAAGTTTTTATTCAAGTAAAACTCAAAATGTAAATTTTAAAACTAAAAGGACTGAAATTGTAAATTCTTTGAAAATTAAATGCTTAAAATGTAAAGTCTAAAAAGTATAAGGACTGAAAATGTAAAACAGCAAACCAAAAGGATCAAATATGAAAACTATGTAACAAACTAACCAAATTGTAACAAATAGCAAAACTACTAACTGAAATTTAACAAATTTCAAACTATAAGGACTTGTTTAGAGCAAACCCTAATAAAGTGCAAGTTTAGCCAGGATTAGAAACTGTTTAATACACTAGGGACTATAATGCAATTTTGAAAACCTTTTAAGCCAAAACGGGTTACTCAAACAAATAAGCTCGTTTGAGCTTATTACTGGACAAAAATCAGTCAAACCAATTGCAAAACACTTCAAATTGAGAATAAGCTAGGACTGTAAAAGGATTTTAGCTGAAAGTGTCTAAAAAGCAAATAAGCACTTCACAATAAGCTCAAAATAAGCTCTAGGAAAATTTGGACATGCACAACTGGATTTTTGTGCTTAAACTGATTATTGAGCTCAAATGATGAACGAGAAATCAAATCTTATCAAATTTCATCATGTAATAAGCATGGAAATCGAATTAAGCTGAATATGGCTTATGTTGACCAGGCGTTGACCAAGATTTTTGACAAAAAGCTTAAATTCTCAAAATTCATCCAACAACATCTACTAAGTGATAATGTGAAAGAAAATAGCCAGGTTAATGAAGTAGATTGTGAGATATGAAAAAGCAGATTTCATTTACAGAAACTTCACTTTCTCAAGTGTTCAGATTTTTGCTTATTTCTGATTTCTTAATGGAAACTGTATCAAATGCTTATAGAATATGAAACTTTATATATTGAACTAGAAATTAGAGCTGGTTTGGCAAGATTTCTTCAACAAACAAACAAATGCCAGCTAAATGAAAATGACAACTTTTTAAAGCAAATATGACTGAAAATGGACCCAGACTTTTATCTTGCCAATTGCCTGTTTGAACTAAAATTTGACTTGAAAATGACTCAATATGACTTTTTATCACCTAGTGACTGAAAATGAACATTAACTTTCCAAAAACTAACACTTGAAAATCAACAATCAGTTAAAGCCAAACACTCCTTTAACTGACCTAAATGAAAATTTGCAAAGACTTTATGAGTTCTAGTTTAAGCTGAGTGAAAAGCTGTAACAAACTGAATTCAGTGATCAAAAAGAAATGTTTGAAGGCTACTTACAAGCAATGAATACTACTAGGACTCAAATAAGGCAGGTAGGCTAAAAGTGACTGAAATAAGCTATAAGCTAGATCACAATCCAAAGCAATAAGCAGATAATCAAAACTTAGGCTACAAACTACTAGAATCAGATAAAGATCAAGCTAAACAGATTTTATCATGCATTCACCAAAATTTAAGCTAGAAAATTAGCATGCAATTGAGAAGTTGAGTGGAACCAAAAATCAGGAACTTTAAAACCTTGTGAAGATACCATTGAGAAGTAGAGGAGTGCTGTACTCTCTATTCTAGTGCTAACCACCACCTTAGCACTAGACTCACCAATCTACAATCAACAAACTGCTACAAATCAACTAGAATCAACATCATGGCCTGAATTCATCACTTGTTCTATGTTCTTGAACTGAAATCAACAAACTGCTACTATCTTCACTCCAAAGTCAATTATGATCAATGAATGATCATAACAAACTTAAAGCAGCAACACAAGTATCAATTGAAGCAGGAATGAACAGTAAATGATGAAGAGAATATTTGGCGGGAAAAGATGAATTTGAATTTTATTAATGGAATTTAGTTACAAAGTTGTTGAGAAGGTACTAACTAACTAACTAACTCAAGAGTGTGTCAAACTCTTGAGTAGTTTATCTAAAAAGGAAAATGATGAGAGAAAAATGTAAATGTGTGTGTTTTTCACACTTACAACTACACATTGCAAATGAAGCTAAAACAGACTATTTATAGACTTGAGAAGGAGGTTTGTTGGGGTTAGTGACGTGTTGGTACCAATCCCAGGTCTCCACGTGGCATAATTCTGCTTCCTTGAATTTGCAGGTATGAACATGAATTGGGGCTTTTTGATTGAGTCGATTTCCTGTTAATTGATGATGACCAATGTGTTCGTCTCTCAAAAATAAACAACTTTGATGTTTATAGCTCTTCATGAAATCACCTCTAGCTCAAAAACGATCCTGGGAAATTTTTCTCGTTTTGAAGATGACACGTGTCGATTCCTGAATGGCTGAAACAAGTGCACACGGATTACACTGTTTAGATACTCTCATTAATGAGTGGCGGCTGCTAGTGGGTAACTAATGCACATATGTGGCAATCCTGGTGCTTGTTTTGCTGGCTTCTTATTGGTTAAAAACATGTCACTTGGATTGACTAGTATAACTTTCCATATATGGCAGATTTGACCCTTGAACTTTGGCAGGTTGCATTTTAAGGCTAGCAGCTTCATTTATTTGGTATTTTTAGTCCTTCAACTTCCATTCTTGAGCAAAATTGGTCCTTTGACTGAGTTGACTTGATAGTTGACCAAATTTGACTATGATCTTGACTTTTTACAATATTTACACTTTGGTCCTTCATCTTTGGCAATTTGTCAAGATAGGTCCTTGTACTTCAAAGTCTTGTAACTTTTGATCCTTCTTTGTCTTTTTCATCAAATTAAGCTTGATTATTCCTTGTTTGCTTGAAAATGCATCCTTTTACCTACACAAGTGTACACAAACACAAACATACCACATAACACTGTTTTTGCAAGATAAATTGGTATTTTGCTTCATGTTTTAGGGTTATTTGTTGATAAATTGATATGAGTTTTTGCTCATATCAACTACCTCAATGCTCCCGAACAATACGAAACCAAAACTACATCCTGAATCCGTCAGATACGATCAACGAATCAAACCAACGGATAACCAACGACATTTCACGTGCACCAGTTAAAACAAGTCAAAAACCATGAGACTCAAAATAGAACTCAAACCCAAACGTGTATCAATTCAAAATGACCCATGACAACGAAAAATAATCCAAGAAACACCCAATGGCAACCAAAACATATTACGCCCCGCGACATATTATTTAAACCGAGCAAAAGACCGACCTTTCCAAAAGAATATACTTTTATTTATAATTATTTTTTTTACCTCCCCACATCTATGTGACTCAAACCATCTACAAACAACCTTCTAGGCTATCTACAAAACTGAACCCAAAGACTAGGTATCCCGTGCACCCCAAATAAAAATAAACTACTATTCAAAACTCAACCTTGAATCCGACAATTGTACAATAATTCCGACCAGTCCACTGACCTCCCATGACTATACTTTCTGAATATTTGAAAAGTACGTTCCGAGTACATAATTTTTTGCTTTTGAATCACTCAAAAATCTCTAAAAACGAACAAGTTATGACCAAAACAGGTTTATATTAATGAAAGATAAAATTGTATGTGAAATCTTCATAAACTCAATTTAACCTTGTATTAATAATTATAAATGACGTGAATCGGTTAAACCCAATTATATAAACTATGTAAGTAGAAAGAAATTTTACTTCGCTTTATTTTAAAGAAAGTGTTTTAGAATTTGAAATAAATAAGTGTTGATTAAAGAAATCTTATGTTACATCTTGTTTCAAACACGACTCCAACACCTTACCCTTATTTTACCGAATACAACCAACTATCTAACCCTATAATAGATTTCCATATCCCCCTTTTTCTCAATATATACCGACCAAAAGAAATGTAAGACCCAACACAAAAGATTTCATTATTTCAAAAGAAATCCCAAGTTATTTCAATAGACTTAAAACCAAGAACACCATTTTAAAACGTACACGTGAAATACGAAACTCAAAGAATACGCTACAAGACAGACTTCAAAAGATTCAAAACGTCGTTGAAACTCCACCAAACTCGAGCTCTAATAAATTGTTTAACACAAGAGAGTACTAGGTACGTTCAAGTTATAATAACTACTGAACGACCGTAAATCATAACATAACATCTATTAGTATATATACATCCGCATATGTATACCTATCGAATCTCCCAAACATACTCGTTATCATACATGTCAAGTCAATCAATCGCTTTATACGCTCATTTTTCCATATGAGTAATCACCTTCTCACCATCTCACCATGACACAACAAGGCACAAAACCCATAACCAAAACCAAACCACATCGTGTGACCCCATAATCACACAACACAACTATAACCCAAAACATATAACACAAAAAGAACAATAGCCATCTCATAGGCAGCCATTACATAAACTCATATATATATATACCCAAATTCTACATCTCATCATATACAAGCATGTACTAACCCTCTTTCATGCAATCATACTTGAGAACCCATTGAAGTTGTGGTACTTGTATAACTATGTTGGCCAACATACTTATACAATTACCCTTTCCCCAATGCACTCCCTCCTATGATGACACTTATAAGAATCAATACAACACATAACACATAAATCCCTCTACTCACATAAGATCATAACCACATAACCAACAAGGTCCAAAACTCCATCTATAAAAATAACATAATAAAACTCTTGGAATACAGAAATCCACAGTCTAGCTAAAACTGCCTAGACTAAATCCAAAACGAAAACATAATCAGTTATAAGTCATGTCGCCCATAAGAGTGAAAACAGCTTAAAATCCTTAATATCCACCTACTCCTACTAACTTGAACCACCACATGATTCTTAGGGAACATGACTTAAACATCAAAAGAAAATAATATCTCTCGGGTACATAAAATAACCCAACAAAAGATAGAAACTACCATGTACCAAATTATGTACTATAGTGTACAATTTAGGCAAAATACAACAATGACTAGCGTGGATGATTATGGTTCAACCTTCACTAGTCACAACCCGAAAAGAAAATAACATGTGGCTAAGTATGAACTTACTACTGTTCAATTTATACTAGTCAAAACATCGCAATAAATAACATCCAAACAAATCAATTATTATAAAATCCTCACATACTCCTATGACGCCTATATGCAGGGACCCTTAAGCTATAGACTAGGCTACACGACTAGGCAACCTAATTCTCTATAACCATTGTCTCTGATACCATTCTGTCACACCCCACAATGGCGGAATATGAGGCGCGACGTATGGATATCATCATAACACACAGTGCTATAGAGAAAACTAAAATGCAAATATAATGTCATAAATGGCGACACAAATGTCATGACAATATCTCAACAAAGCAGGAGTCTAGGTAAGTAGGTAACAGTCCTACCACTTACCCAAGACAAACAATAAACATAAACCAAACAAACATATAGGTGCCAACATGTATCACTTATCAAAAAAAACATAAAGGTAAACTAAGAAGGAACGGGGATCTCCTTCTATATGCAATCCTAATGCATCCAAATCTAGACACTTCTATCCTCAAGCTTAACCATATTCACACCTGAAAGAGATACTAAAACACGTCAACATAAAGTTGGTGAGAGTCATAGGTTTAGACTCTAAGGCCAAATCAGTTATACGCTGTGAATAATAACCATCAACACAATAACATATGGACAATGTGTTACAAATATGTATTAACAACTAGCATTCAAGATCAATCATACCAAACCAAAATCCAAGGCCCTCAGCCTTACCAAAAACCATGGTACCATAGATGATCACACTATGTACCTATCCCAAGGCCACTACCTTGTCATTATCCATTGGTCCCATACACGATCACGCTATGTACCTATCCCAAGGCCCCTACCTTGTCAAACCACAATAACTGAGGCGGTACGTGTCCCCCGATCCAAATCATAAACACAATCAAGAATCACATAGCAGTTAATCACATAAGTGTACACACAAGTCCATCGCAAAACAGAAAAACATTCACAGCATTCTTTAAAAAACCATACAGTGTCTCTTCCATCCCATATGGAAGTCATAATCAATAGTAAATATGGGACTATGAAACTCACCTGATTGCTTCTCCAAAAGTCCTCGCACTAGCAACAAGCTAACAAACCAAAAACACGCAATCAATACATGAACCAATCACTAAGATGGCTCATCAACCTATGATGGAAATCTAGCCTACTCCCATATAAATACCCCATTTATATGCTCTAAACACCCCATTACCCTTCCCTAACATGTCCTTAACTTGTTTAAGTTTAATAACTATCCCGTTCATATTTTACACAAAATAGTCCCAATTTTAGGTCTCCAAACTTTAAGTCAAACATCCACTTAAACATACTCATGGTTTCTGTAAAAGGAATATTCATACCTTTACATATGTAAGCTAAGACCTCCCACTTGCCCTAACCTTAAACCTACTGTTAAGGCCCCGATATATATATATATACTTTTGTCATTCCAGTTTTCCTGATTTTAAACATACT
Organism: Glebionis coronaria; assembly: GCA_025667525.1. NCBI lineage: Eukaryota > Viridiplantae > Streptophyta > Magnoliopsida > Asterales > Asteraceae > Glebionis > Glebionis coronaria. Next base: position 434,299,334 of record CM046874.1, read on the forward strand.
AAAAGTTTGTTACAATTAAGGGGTCTTACCCTAAACCACAACCTTAGCCCAAATGCAGGTACTTATTAAAATATATAAACCATCTCTCATGTTCGTTAGAAGATCCCAATGCAACCCTAAGTACCCCAAACAACCCAAAACTTAAAAAGAAAATAGGCTGAATTCAAAACTGTTTTGACCTCCGACTGTTGTAACCTGTTTTTGATCCAATTCCCGACCTCCAATTGAGTTCTCGTTTCTTGCATTGGAAAGTCACTTCAATTACCTTTTCAGGGATACTTGGATCGCAAAATAAGAGTTTGTAGAAATCCTAATATGATCAAAACAATTGACTCAAAATTTTGCCCAGTTTTTAAAAAAGGGTTTAACAAAATCAACCTCATTAATTAACCCCAATCCCTCTAATTACAAGCCCTAATCTATGTAATCATTATAACACCATTAATATATCATTAATTTACTGTTTTTAAATTAAACCCTAAACTAAATCCATCATAAGATGATTAAGACATCATTAAAATAATTAAATTGAAAAGGAATTAAAGACTATACCTTTGATTTATGAAAACCCCAAAAAAAATTATGAAGAACCCTAATTTTGTGGAAACTCACGAATTTTCTTTGTCCCAGGAGAAAAATAATGAATTTTGGTTGTTAATAAAACAATATATAGGGTGTGGTAACCTATTCCTAGCCCAACCCAAAAACCCCTTTCCTTTTTCTTGTTTTTTTCTTTTGTTTTCTTTCTTCCTTGCGTCCAAACCGACTCAACACCCCTTAAAATTCGTTTTTTTCTTTTTATTATATATTATTAAGTTATTAATAATACCTTAATTTTCCTTAATTTATTTCAGCTCCTAAAGCCTCCAAAACCTCAAAACCGTAAAACTAGTCAGTTTTTACGCGTTTTACCGTAAAAGACGTAAAATATACACTTTTATAAAAAAATCTCAAATTTTGAAATAAACTTTATAACTAAGTCCGAAATGACTTAAAACCATCCCGAAAAATATCCATATGACTAATTACCTCATCCGAGACCTCTAAATGCTAAACCGTAAATCGTAAAAATACGATTTTCTATAATACATACACGTATACGTAAAACCACTAAATAACACCATCTCACTTCATAGTCACTACCATGTGAACTCATGAACATGAAATCATCACACATCGTTTCACTCACAAGGTACCCCGTACCGGAAACGATATCCAAACCACAATCTATACACACCAATAAGTACATAAACACGTAAAGACACGTAACTAGCACAAAATAAAACTAAGTGATAGACCTCAAAACCAGGGTTGTCACACTTGGGACCTATGTAAATTTGATATTTATGAATGGAAATGCTTTATTATTAAACGACGCGATTTTTAAGCGTTGTCTATGATGTGAGTAATGTGCTATCCCGTAACACCAACGAGTCTCCCGCTGTATTGAATTGTGTAAAGTTAGGGGTGTTACAATTTTTCCCATTCGATCTTCAAACTTAGATTGCCTAGCATCCGCTTTTAACAACTCTTGCTTAATTTCATGTTGACCTTGCTGTTGATGCAAAAGTTGGTTGATCCTTGCTAGACCCGAATTAGGCTTAATTCGGGTTGACTGGGTACCGGCTTCTGCACCAAGTGAATCGTCTGGTTGGGATCCTGCACACTAAACAACACGCGTTAAGCTTACCGTGGGAAGGTATCCCACGATTAGACTCCGGCGTGAGAGTAAGTAATCGATTTAGGGTTATATGTGAGTTTAGAGAGAGTTGTGTTACCTTCGTGGAACCCTTGAGGGTTCCTTTTATAGGCAGTGAAACCCTAGTGGGCTTTCACTGATCCTTCGGCCCCAAGGAAAAGATAAGCACCAGAATTAGAATGATTGTTATCTTCTAATTCTGGTAGTGAATATCCTCTCTTATTGGGGTAAAGATATTCCTAGACAGAATATCATTCTGTCTAACCCTATGTCGGCCGTGTCGGTCGTACCGGGCCGTGGGCCGCACACGTATGTGCGGTTACTGTTCATTCAAGCCCATAAGCCTAACTAACATTTATCCCACCCAAATGTGATGGGCCGGATACGGGTAGTACCCTTGGGCCGGGTTCATGGCCCGGCTGGGGACTATATGTCATCATGTCCCCCCAGTCTAGTTGTTACAACCGTAGGTGGAACCTCTAGACTACAAAGATGCTCCCGGACGTACCAAGGAATTCATAACAAAGGACAAGGATGCTCGATACATAATAGCCGAGACAAATTAAATATATCATTAAATGTCAAGTCTTACGTTAAAGCCGCATAACCCGACATGAACAACTGTTCATCTGACTTGTTTGACTGACAAAAGTGCAGACAGTCAGAACATTGAGCAGTGCAAACGTGTGGGTCAGATATGACCCGTGGGTCCCATCTGACGTTTCACTTGCCACTTGCCTCCTAGCCACACGATTAAGAATAGTGGACAACACGTGTCACATATCCAACAGGCTGTGACCCCCAAGGTAACCCTATAAATAAGCCACCCCTACGGCTGTGTGAAACACACAGTTCACAACCTCCATTTCTGCCATTAAAGCTTTTCTCTTATCTTAAACCAAGTACGCACGGATCCCTTCACACGCAGGTTAGAATACCACGTCCTTACACTCTTTTTTAGTAATGGCCAATAGAAACAGCCCTACCATCGGATCCGTGCTAAATGTCATGACCCAAGACCAGTTAAACCATTTTTGTACAAATTACTTCATCCCTTCCAACCTACACCCCTCACTTCCTGGCGTCGGAGACCTCATAACTGAGGCTCCAGCGGGTAAGATAAGCCTCTACACTCGCCTGTTTGACGCGGCGAATTACCGTATTCCTTTCACCCACTTTCTCGTAGATTTGTTAGGATATTACAATGTACACATTAGTCAACTCCACTGTATAGGTGCCTGTAAAATTAGCCAATTCGAGATCCTTTGCCGTGCTAGGAGAATCCCCCCCAACCGTAGAGTTATTTAGGTTGTTTTACACCCCAAACTTAGTAAACGGTTGGGTATCTTTCAAAAAACGAGCCTCCAACAGCCCACAATCACACAACAAACCAATGGATTCACTGAAAAATTGGTATGACCATTACTTTTTCATTGACGCAGTGGTATGGCCGGGTGATTTCATCATTAGGAACAGATTCCCGCACGACCCTAAGCCGCACGCCAGTACATACAATCCCCTTCACTCTCAAGAGTTAGATCTAAATAGGACTGGATTCCACAGAAACCTACCGGAATCATTCTTATGCTTGCTAGGAATTAGCCGCAATTACTTTGGTCCCTCCAATAGGTATCCTGTTTTTTGGAGAAGGCAGGGCGAAGGTAGGCTAATCATCCGTACGTCAATAAGAATGCATATATGTGTTTGTATAATAACTAACATCTATTGTTTTGTGCTGGACAGAGATGAACTTTTTTGGACTGTTGCGCCAGGGCGATCCAAGGCTTGTGCCGGAAGGTCTCCGTCCACTTCGTGAAAATGAACAACCCCTCCTCGAGCACACCCGACCAGTGACGGTTGCCTTGGAAGCCGTGCCTGATCCCCATTCTGACGAAGAACATGAAGACCATGATGATGGTAACAACCAGATGAACCAAGGAGGTGCCGGGCCCTCCTCACTTCATAGAGAACAACAGGGAGACAACATTGAGCAAACCGACTCCAGCATCCGCCGACTGATGGGCGATGATGATGATGATGAAGTGCAACAACATGTCAACTTGGACGAAGAGGAGGAAGCCGAAGAGGAAGTTGCTGAACTCACAACGCAGCCCCTCACCAGGCGCACCCGGAAAAGAGGAAACCGTGCGAGAGGGACTGCATCGGTGGAGGTTGGTGAACACAATGCTCCCGCCAAGAGGCTTCGAGAGGATCACCCCATGTATCAATCTGTTGGGAGTGCCACGCAGGGTTCCGAGGCTAACCGGGCCGCTCATGTTGATCCCGTCACACAAATTGCCCCAACCGCCTCCGAAGGAGCAAGAAGCAATATGTAAGAAACCATCTCAATATGCAAGAATTTCCGCGCCCTCTCTTCTTTTTTTTTTTTTTTTAAAGCCATACTTAATATATTTCGTAATACTCATGTCGCAGGGACAACCAAGCTGGTGCCGTGCCTCCTTCTGACACCCAGGTGAATAAGGAGAAAGGAAAAGCTGTCGAAGAAGACCCCGCGGCCCCCACAAAGTCCGGCCCTGTTTTTGAAGATGGTTCACCTCTGGTTTCCCGAGACTTCCCTTCATCCGGCGCTCCTCAACCTTTCAACCCTATTTGGACTATTACCACGGCGTCGCGATTGAGGAGTGCTGACGAGTGCCGGGAGTACCTCAATAACTGTATACCACCAAGCTTGGTGCAAGAGGTAAACTCGCTCAGTCACGCGGATTTGGCAGATGAATATAATGGGACGCTAGTGCATCAGATGGCGATGGGAACCTCGATGAGGGTCAGGTTTGAAGCTGCGCTTGGGCACGTGGACTCTCTGAAGAGAAAAGTTGGACGGAGAGAAAAAATGATTGAAGATAATGAAGCCATGATTGCTGACCTCCAATCCAAACTAGCGAATGCTGAGGCAACGATCAAGACACAATCGGCCCGTGCGAGTGAACACGATCAGCAAGTAGCCCGCCTTGAGTCTCAACTAGATGCTGCAAACATCAAGGTACATATCCGTGCCGCACCACCCATATATACCAAACAATGAATGTACTAACACGTCTTTTGCTATAGGTGACCACGGCCGAAGCTTCTGCCCATTCTTACGCCAGCCAAGTAGATGATCTGAACCAGAAGCTGAAGGACGCGCATTTGGCCGTCCAAAACATGGAAAAAATGCAGACAGACCTTGCTGAGGAAAGGGCCATCACCCAAGAGCTGAAAGAGGCAGTTGCCCAAAAAGAATTGGTGATGGATGCCCTGACCGCTGAGCGTGACAATGTACTGTGCCCCCAACTGCTAACAGCCATTGCGGGCCGTAGGTGGATGGTTGGGCATGGAGCACGCCTGGCCGTGACGAAGGTGCTAGAGGCCCCATCCTTTGTACAACAATTTGCCAACCTTGTATCTGATGGTATCGACCATGGACGGCACGAAGGAATGGTTGAGGCTGCTGAACTGGTCACCAAAGGTGGGGACATCGCCCGTCATACCTTCTTTAAGCCTGAAGCCGCCAGCAAGATGACTGCCTCCATGGCCGCGATGCAAGATCTGTATTACCCATTCCTGGATGAGCTAGAGGCCACCAAAGATGCCCCGAACACTGAAATCATGGAGAAGCTCAGTCCTAGCATGCCTTCCACTGCTAACTTTCCTCTAACCCTTCCTGTATATGAGGACGTAACCAGGGTCGTACTTGACGAGGAACCCCTAGACGTGGTGTTGGAAAGGACCGCGGCCCAAGCCCAGAAGCGGGGAGAGCGTGATGAATGGTTGCCGCGTCTGGTGGAAGAACAAGCAGAGATGGGTAGGTTTCTCCCCTCAATTTAGGATGCTCCTTCGTCCACAATCAAACACTTGTTTTGTAATCTATGAATATGTATTGTTTCGATTCGTCCGTGTATGTACACGGCTAACAATTTTTATGTTTTGTATATATGTCCGTGGGTAACCACGGCAATTTTGATTTGTTTAGAAACTTGTGTATTTGTGCTTGTGTTCGAAATATTGTAGTTCAATACTGCATGATACCACGTCTTACTCACAAAGACAATACATTCAAGTCTATAATTTACTAGACGTGCGACGTGCGTCTTTATTATGCGGAGCACGGTATGCTATAGCATATGAAACTTACCCCAACGTCTTGTGAGTAAGGTGTCTAGTAAGGATACGTGATCCGTGCGGCTGGGGTTGCATCCCTCTTACGCGGCAAGTTGAATTAGTAGGTTCACTTAATCCTCTTACCCCACCTGGAGGCGTATGGTACATGTACGGTATTCCGAGAGAATGCATATGAAAGAAACATGGCATATTATAACACAAGTAAAATTCATACGGCTAACAAAGAATCTAACAAAGAGGACAATAATTTGCACGAAACAGGCCGTGGAGCTAGCTAGGCACCACGGCATTTTATTAGAACATTTACATTTTTGTTTGAATAATGACGACAAGTCCTTAAAAAAGAAGGTCCATAAGGGAAACTAAAAACAAACATAAGAAAAACAAGTAAGACAAATAACCCGCATGGTCTTTATTGAGACCGCCTATAGCGAAGTATCCATGCGGGAGCCGTAGCTTTCAAAGATAGCACCTTTTTAAGTTGGCGATGTTCCATGTGCGCTCTAGGTCGCGGCCATCCATGTCGCGTAACTTGTACGCGCCTCGTCCCAAGGTTTCAATGACTTCATACGGTCCTTCCCATTTAGGGCCCAGTTTTCCTGTATTTTCCACTCGACTTGCTTCGTTAGCACGATAGACGTAGTCTCCCGGTCGAAAAGAAACACCCTTGACCTTGGCGTCGTAATAAGCCTTCATCTTAGCCTTGGACTTAGCTTCATTGATGGCTGCTACTTCCCTTTTTTCTTCCAACAGATCCAGGTTGATTCGCAGTTGTTCATCATTTGTGACGGCATTAACCTCCGCCGTGCGGATGGTAGGCATTCCTATTTCTGCTGGTATAACGGCTTCAGTGCCGTAAGCCAATGCAAACGGAGTATCTCCGTTGGCTGTTTTTATCATGGTTCTATGTGCCCATAGCACGTGCGATAGTTCATCGACCCATTTGCCCTGTCGTTCATCCAGCCGCGCCTTGATTCCATTCCCCAAGCTCCTATTTGCTCGTTCGACAAGGCCGTTTGTTTGTGGATGCTTAACAGACGCGAAGCGCCGATTGATGTTCAATGATGCACACCAGTCTTTGAATGGGTTATCCGTGAACTGTTTGCCGTTGTCCGATATAATTTCTCCAGGTAGACCGAAACGGCATACGATGTGTTCCCACACGAACTTCTTGACCTGCTTACCCGTGATAGATTTTACTGCCTTGGCTTCTATCCATCGTGTAAAGTAATCCATTGCAACAATCAAGAATTTAACCCCTCCCACAGCTACAGGAAATGGTCCTGCAATGTCAATTCCCCACTTGTAAAACGGCCATGGGGACGTGATAGGTGTAAGCTCCTGCTGCGGGTGCCGCGGTACTGGCCTATGCACTTGGCAATCATTGCACCTGCGAATCATATCGCGCGCGTCTCTGTGCATAGTGGGCCAGTAGTATCCTGTTCGTAAGGCTCGGGCTACCACGGATCGTGGGCCTGCATGCATGCCGCACAACCCTTCGTGTATGTCACTGATCACATAGGCCGCCTGGCGTGGTCCAACACACCGCAGCCACGGCTGCAAGAAAGAGCGTTTGTAAAGGATGCCTTCCCGGAGTTCGAAATGTTGTGACTTCCTTTTAACGCGCCTTGCTGCTTTTTCCTCGTCTGGGAGGGTTTCACTAGCCAGATAGTTGATGATTGGGGTCATCCACGTAGGTCCCTCCTCTTCAACTATAGCAGTCACTTCCCCTTCCGTGATAGACTTTTCCTTGAGTATTTCCACCAAAACCTGTTTAGACAAGTGGGCGAAGCTTGTGGATGCGATTTTACTGAGGGCGTCCGCTTTCTTGTTCTCGCCCCTTGGCACCTGCTTGATGGAAAACTTACTGAAAGTTGCGATTAACGTCTTGACTTTTTCCAAATACCTGACCATGTTGTCCTCCTTAGCCACATACCCACCTAGAATATGGTTCGCGACAAGCCGTGAGTCCACGTAGGCCTCAAGGTTGCGGACTCCCATTCTAGCGGCGATTTTTAAACCCGCAATTAATGCTTCGTATTCCGCTTCGTTATTGGTGGCCGTGAACTCAAAACGGAGGGCGTACGTGAATTCCATTCCTTCTGGATTTGTGAGGATGAGGCCTGCCCCGGACCCGTCTGTGCATGAGGATCCGTCCGTGAATAGCACCCAAGGTTCCGCTGGGACCTCCTCTTGCTTAATGATTGGTTCTTCCTCATCCGGCTTTTCGATCAGGAAATCTGCCAAGATCTGGCCTTTAACAGCCGTCCTTGGTCTGTAAGATATATTATGCCCTCCCAGTAGGATGCTCCACTTTTCTAGTCTCCCTGCCACGTCTGGTCTAGATATAACCTGCTTGATTGGCTGATCCGTAATCACGACAATCGGGTGCGCCTGAAAGTACCGGCGCAGCCGTTTTGTAGCAAATACTAGTGCTAGCACCAATTTTTCCATGGGGGAATAATTCAGTTCCGCTCCTTGTAATGTTCTACTTATAAAGTAGACCGGGGTCTGTATTGTGTCTCTATCCGTCATAAGTACCGCGCTTATTGCGCCATGAGTAGCCGAGAGATACATAACAAGTTCCTCCTTTGGGCGGGGAGCTACCAACATGGGGAGAGATGCGAGATGCTGCTTGAGTTGGGCAAAGGCTTCCTCAGCTTCCTTCGTCCAACGGAAGTCTCCCTTTCTAATACACTTCTTGAGCGTCTTAAATAAGGGCAATGACTTCTCTGCAGATTTGGATAGAAATCTATTTAATCCGGCTAACTTCCCATTCAGGGACTGCACCTCTTTCCGTGTCTGCGGGGACGGTAGCCGTATCACTGCGTCCGTCTTCTCTGGACAAGGTTTTATGCCGTTTGGGTCAATCAAGTATCCCAAGAACATTCCTTCTGTTGCACCAAACGTACATTTCTTTGGATTTAACTTCATATTAATCCTTCTCAGCGTGTCGAATGTCTCCTGGACATCCCGGAGGAGTGCCTCCTCTGTGTAGCTTTTTATCACCAAGTCATCAACATATACTTCCAAGTTGCGTCCTATTTGTGATTCGAAAGCTTTATCCACCAACCGCTGATACGTAGCGCCGGCGTTCTTTAATCCAAACGGCATTTTCGTATAGCAATATACGCCCTGGCTTGTGTGGAACGCCGTTTTTTCTTCATCCTCCTCCGCCATCTGGATTTGGTGATACCCTTTATATGCGTCCAAGAAGCATTTGAAAGGGTATCCACACAAGGACTCTACTTTCCAGTCGATTTCTGGTAGCGGGTAACAGTCCTGTGGGCAGGCCTTATTCAGGTCCGTGAAATCCACGCACATGCGCCAACTTCCGTCATGTTTCTTGACCATGACTGGATTGGATAACCACTCGTGGTAGTATACCTCGCGCATAATGCCTGCGTCCACCAGTTTCCGCACTTCCTCTAATATAACTTGACTTCTCTCGGGCGCCTGGCCGCGCTTCTTTTGCTTGATGGGTTGGTACCCTTGGCGGATCTGGAGCTTATGCTCTGCTATCGCACGTGGCACACCCGTCATATGTTTTGGTTCCCATGCGAATATGTCCAGGTTTGCACTTAAAAGTGCACACATGGCCCTTTTGCCGCTATCTGAGAGCGCCCCTCCTATGGATACTTCCTGTTCCGGGTAGTCAGGGTGAATGGCCACCTTCCAATTGGGTGGTGGTGCTCCATCCTTGGGTGGTACAGGTGGTGCCGGTGTTGTCACAGTGTGACACTCGGACGTTGGCATGATTGTGTTATAAATAGTAACGATTCCCCCATCAACGGGGAATTTAATCATTCCGTGTGCCGTAGAGGGTACTGCCCGGATAGCCAAAATGCCTGGTCTGCCTATGATTCCATTATAAGGAGAGTGTGAACGTATCACCATGAAGTTCATCCACGTTGTAGTGGAATGTTCCTCATTCCCAATGGTGACAAGCAGACGCAACTGCCCTATTGGCCAGATAGTATCTCCACTAAAGCCAGTAAGCGGCGACGTGGCCGGTACTAATTGGCTTCTTATTTCTGGGCATAACTGCACAAAGCAGTGTTCATATAATACCTCTGCTGACGATCCTCCATCCACATACATGCGGCGGACATTGTGTGTTCCAATGCTTATCTCAATGGTGAGAGGCGCATCAACCACGTCACTTGCTGTGATGAGAGGGAATGAGATTTCCTTGCCGCGGGAAAATTTTTGACCAATTTTCTGTCTCGTCCTGCGCTGTCTGGATTGGATCATGTATATGGTAGAAGGCTTGTCCTTTTGGGGATCCTTCTTATCATATTTCTTGTTGTTGTCCTTTCCGTCTTTCCAATCCTTAACCAGGTGCTTGAGTTTGCCTGATTTGATTAGCGACTCAATATGCTTCTTCAGCTGGATACACTCCTCCGTGCCGTGTCCTTTGTCATTATGGAATTCGCAGAAGCGACTTCCCTGCCGACGTTCCGGGGGTGTGGTCATTGGGGGAGGCCTTGGAAAATTCGCCCCTTCAGTCAACAAGATCTCCCGGTAGGACATCTTTAGGGGGGTGAACTTGTCGTCCGACCGTCCGCCTTTGCTCTGGCTCTTATAGTCCGAGCCCTTGTTATTGTTCTGGTTGCCTTGACCGCCCGACTGTCTCCGGGACTGGTCATTTGAGCGGTACCCATTTCCTCGGGATGGGTAGGCTGCGGCAACCGCTGTTTCTCCCTCTATGAAATTCCTAACTCTCTCCATGAGGTCATCATATCTTTCTGGACGCTTGTCGTTGAGACGCCTGATCAGTTCTCTGTCTGTTATGGCATGCATATAGTCAGAGATTTTCAGGAGCTCTGGCATGGTTCTCGTGCGTGTGCACTCATCGTTGAAGCGCTCAGTGAAGGCTTCTGTGGACTCCCCCGGCCGTTGCTTGACAGTTGCCAATGAGACCGGATCCCTATTATACTTCTTCCTTTGAGTATAATTGTTCTCAAACGCAGTACGCAGTTCCGTGAAACTATCAATGCTGCGTGGGGGAAGTGCCTCGAACCAGTCACGAGCGTTTCCAATCAAGGTCGAATTAAACATTTGGCACCATATAGGCATGGGCCATCGTTCAATTTTAGCCTGAGTATCGAATATTTTGAGGTGATCGACCGGATCACCGGACCCATCATACGTCTTGATACATGCCGGCATGCGACGTTTGGTGTCCTCAGAATAATTCCGTATGCGGAGGGTAAACGGGTCTTCCCTGGGATCCGCCCATGGCCGTGTGAGCCTAGGGTCATCCCACGGTTCACACCATGGACGCGAGAGGTCCTCTGCTTCCGTATCCCGATAGTAGGGGCCACCATAATACTCATCATTATTTGGTGGCGGAGGCGTGCGCCTAGGCCGGCGGCGCTTGGGTGGATGGTCATCCGAGTCTTCCCCAGATGGATCTGGGGACGGTGGTGGTGCCCGACCTTTTGAATAGGGACCACTTTTCTGAGATGAACCAGGAGCCTCCCTCCCTGTGTTCATCCTATCCCACACACTTGGGCGACGTGTGGTTCTGGTCAGCTCTCGATCTGGCCGCTCGGGGGAGCCATCCGGCCTTTCTCCATCTTGGGACTGCGTTAATTCTTGCATAATGCGATCCCCTATGCGTTCAAACACATTCCGGGGCTGAGGGTCTTCCTCAAAGGTTCCCTGCTCCCTAGGCTGAGTCCTTTTTCTCCGACTTCGGGAAGGGGTGGATGGTCCACTATCGCCAAAGTTGAGTCGGGCTTGGAGGTTCCTCCCCAGGCTCAATCTTGATGCGATCCCTGGGACAATCCTTTCAAAATTCTGAGTGAGAACTCGAGTGAGCTCATCCTCGCTGAGCGGTTGAGCTTCCACTTCTTCCTCCATTAAGGGTCTACGTGGCTCCTTGTTAGGGGGGCCTGGCGCACTTCCCGGATCAGGGTTGTCCAGGGTTGAAGTGGGCGGGGGTGTCACCGAGATCGTGCTCGTCACCCCTGCGGACTGAAGACCGCTACGGTTACCTGGCCCGCCTGCGAGGCGGCTGGGTGATTGGTTGGGAATAAGAATTCCTTCCCCTGGGGACTTCCGGTTCCCAGGATTCACGTTCCTGGGGTTAACTGGCGGATGCCCCTTTGTCATTGAAAAGATCGAGATAAGGTTTTGTTCTAGCTTAGTGTTAAGGTCCCACGGATGGCGCCAACTTGTTGATGCAAAAGTTGGTTGATCCTTGCTAGACCCGAATTAGGCTTAATTCGGGTTGACTGGGTACCGGCTTCTGCACCAAGTGAATCGTCTGGTTGGGATCCTGCACACTAAACAACACGCGTTAAGCTTACCGTGGGAAGGTATCCCACGATTAGACTCCGGCGTGAGAGTAAGTAATCGATTTAGGGTTATATGTGAGTTTAGAGAGAGTTGTGTTACCTTCGTGGAACCCTTGAGGGTTCCTTTTATAGGCAGTGAAACCCTAGTGGGCTTTCACTGATCCTTCGGCCCCAAGGAAAAGATAAGCACCAGAATTAGAATGATTGTTATCTTCTAATTCTGGTAGTGAATATCCTCTCTTATTGGGGTAAAGATATTCCTAGACAGAATATCATTCTGTCTAACCCTATGTCGGCCGTGTCGGTCGTACCGGGCCGTGGGCCGCACACGTATGTGCGGTTACTGTTCATTCAAGCCCATAAGCCTAACTGACATTTATCCCACCCAAATGTGATGGGCCGGATACGGGTAGTACCCTTGGGCCGGGTTCATGGCCCGGCTGGGGACTATACGTCATCACTTGCTCCATTTTTTGTTGATTTTGTTGGAGACGTTGAACATTTCCTTCCATTTTATTAGCATGAGTCTTAAGTTCATTAGCAAGTTCGTTTTTAAGCTCGTTTTTCAACTTGGATCTTAAGCTAACCATCTCACGTTGCATATTATCAAACATAGCATCGTTTGCTTTAGCATAATTCAGAAATTCTCCTTGAAGATTTTTGGTGTGATCATTTTGAAAACCTTGTGTATTAGTTTGAAAATCACGGTTTTGGTTTTGGTTTGAAATTTGCCCATTTCCACTTTGATAATTACCCTTGTTGAAGTTACGTTGGTTTCCTTGATAAGCAACATTTTGATTGTTGTTTTGATAGTTGTTAGCATTTTGATTTTGTGGGGCTTGATATTGGCGGGAACCTTGACCGTTTTGGTTATAAGTTCCCGTGGCTACATAAGCATTTGAAGTGTTACCATCCGCGGTAATGCACTCGGAAAAATCATGAGCTCCACCACACGAAATACAACTCTTGGCAACTGCCTTAACCGATGCGGAATTCAAAGCATCTTGTGCTTTGCAATGAGTCATTAGAGTCGAAAATCTATCGAAAAACCGATTCTCCTCATTTTCTTCATCTTGCAAGGCACTCATGTTACGAGACGACGATGAACCCATAGTGGCAACACTCGATGTGTTACGAGGGCTATAAACCTTAGACCTATTCTCAATGATTTTCAAAGCCTTATCGGTCGTTTTGCACAAAAAATTACCACCCGCGGCGGCATTTAAGTAATCTCGTTCATGATCATTAAGCCCATTATAAAAAGTGTCAATTTGATGCAATTCGGAAAAGTCATGGTGTGGACATTCATGTAAAATTTCTTTAAACCTTTCCCAAGCCATTGAAAAACTTTCATTAGACCTTTGAGTAAATCGTAAAATCTCATTTTTCAAATGTGTTGTTTTAGATGGTGGAAAAAAATGATTCACAAATTTAGAAACGAGATCACCCCATGTCAAAATCGAATTTGGGGGTTCTTTCTCGAGCCATATCTTGGCGGGTCCATCTAACGAGTATAGAAACAACATCATCTTAATGGCATCGTGGGGTACATCCTTAAACTTGCTTGTCGTGGTGAGACGATTGAATTGCCTATTGTGATAATGTGTGTTGTCTTTTTCGTGTCCGTGAAACTTGTTGGCTTGAAGCATAGACATTAAACCCGTCTTGATCTCGAAGTTCTCTGCAAGGATGGCGGGAATCACAATGGCCTCTGCAAAACCCTCGGTGGGTGCTTGAAGCAACTCCATCATAGTACGATTAGCCATGATAGCTTCTTGTTCTACAATAGGTTCCTCACTTGGAGTCTCTTCACTAGAAGGTGTTGGTGTGTTTTCCTTTCGATTTCGACGTTTACGTGCACGTCTTGCTTGATTGCGAGTTTGCATAAACGTCACGTACAACGTGGGGATGAGCAAAGAATATTCTTTTTGGTGTTTTGTATTTTCCAATTTTTTGTGGTTTTTGATTGTTTTTACTTTTTTTGGATTTTGGAATTGTATTAAGTAGACAAAAATCTACAAATCTCCTCCTTAATCAAATCTCTTGATTAAAGAAGCCTGAAGTGAACGCCTTCGATGACTTTAGAACGTTGGTGGAACACCAAAACGTTCAAGAGGGTTTAATCAAATGAAACCAAGAAAGTATATATGATACTTAATAATACTTTGGGCGGTCAAAACCCTCGGTGGGCTTTCAATCTCAAAATACTCACAAGCAAGCGGGGAAAAAAGTCGGCGCGAAGCACTTAAGAGCCTTTTTCCTTAGGGTATATTTTATAATACCCGCCTTATACGCACCTATAGTTTGTATTTTTCAAAATCGAGCTTCACGAAAGTATTTATCTATTTTTCCCTTTTCTTTCTTGTTTGAGATTCGAATACAATGATTGGGTAATGACCTCCCAAGCCAAGGTTGTGTTTTCACACTTTTGGAGTACTTGTGAATTTATTGTTCTACGTATACAATATATTAATAGTATTCACACAAAAAAACGAAAAACCGATAATACGTATTAGTAGAGTGCTACTAATACAAATACTATTTATGGTTAGTATATAAAAACAACAATTGCCAAATCAAAACACAACACGCCTCCCCGGCAGCGGCGCCATTTAGTGCTGCGGTATTTTTGTACACTTTATTTTAGGAAAAACAAAGCGACAAAAGCGGGTAAGTATTAAGTATCACGTTTTGTGAAAAACGCGAATACTTGTCGTTGAGTTCGTTATCGAGGAGGTATGGTGTTTAAGCCAACAATAATTAGACGTTATTTATTCGAGTGATTACGTTTTTGGAAAGACGAAATGAAAAGAAAACGAGATCGGACTACGCTCAAAACCGACGAAAACGCAACGTACGAACGTAAAAACGTGACCCAACGAAAAATTTAACCTAAAAAATAATTAAAAATCACTAAAATGTTCTAAAAATCCTAACTAAGAAAAATACGCAAACCAAAAATTTTGAAAACTATTTAATTAATTAGTATTAATTATTAAAGTTTAATAAAAATTCAAAAAAAAATAAATTAACTAAGAAAAAGACAAAAATCAAACTTTTTTATTTGTAAACCTAATATATATTATTCTAAACTTCAAAATATTTTTTTGAAATTTTTTATTAACCTTCTTCTATTTTTTAATTACTTTTCTAAAAATATAAAGGAAAATAATCCTAATAAATAAATATATAAAAGTGCCACTAATGCTTTTTTATTTACGATTAGCAGATGGTAAGTTAGCAAAAACAACAAGTGTATAAATGAAAAATAAGAGGAACTAATAAACAAAAACAACAAGTGGGCAGATGGTATAATTAGCAGAGTGTTTCATTTGATGATCCCTGAGGTCAAGGGTTCGAAACCCACCCTGCTGCCATTTTTCTGTTTCTTTTTTTTTCTTTTCTTTTCAGCTGTATAAAGGATAAATGAAAGGGACAGTAAACAAAAACACTAATAGATAAGATGGTTAAGTAGGTTGGTGTTGTGTCTGCTTGCAGCATGTCAGAGTATCAAATCTCAGCTACGTCATTTTGTATATTTTTTATATTAATTACATTTTAGACAACAACTCCAAAATCTAATTCACAGAACCTTAGTAACTGAACTAAAAGTGCAGATTTGCAGCAGGTAACTAGTTAAGCTCCAGTTTCAATATCAATGTTTATTGACACTTGCTATTAAAACGCAGAACAAAAACATGTAATACAATGGCAGCCAAGATTAATACCATTCAAATCCCAAGTATGATGCTAATCTCAACCACAATTTACAACCAATTCAAGAAATGAGGTACCTACTGCTTAACTAACTCAGGATCTAAATGAACAAACAATTTTTTTACTTGGATACACAGTTACATAAACACGACACCAAACACCCAACTTAATCTAGATTCAACAAAGAAAAACGCCAAAATTGAGCAATTGTCAAGCACAAAACAGAAACAGTAGGCACTCACTTTCTTGTTTACTTTTAATTGGTTCACTAATTGACTTTGTTAGGTTTTACTAGGTTAACGCAGGCAACAAAATCCAACCACAAACACTAAAACCCGATCCTAACAATAATCGTGTCTATGATTAGAACTTTTGTGCATAAAATCGAGAACATAGACAAACAGGCCCTACTTAACTTTTTTTTTACCTTGGTGTTCTTTAATGGTTACTGTGGTAATGACAGTGAGCAGACAAAACACAATTACTGATATAAGACCACGAAAAGAGAAAATAGCACACAGTAGGCCTAAGCAAATGGACAGAAACTTTCAAGCGCCTATGTTTTGGTTTCTCTTAGCTACACAGCGACAACAACAAGCAAACAAACAACCCTTTTTTGTTTTGGTTTCTTTTACTTATGGAATACTTTTGGTTTGCTGTGAATGTACAAGGCACATAAATCATAAACACACAATACCAAAACTTAATTCACATGAGCACACTAAAACAGTGGCTAAAACTGGCAATTTGGTGAACTTCCTATTGAACAAAAACTAAGATGAAAACTGAAATCAACACAAAAACTCACTCAAATCCTAAACTACCCTATGAATCTAGCTGATAGCATCCCTAAACAAGCAGAATGCACCAAATCGAATGAACATCGCAAATTTGGACTACTACTAGACAGAATTTCTTAGCGGATAAAGATCAAATACAAATCAAACAAAAAGTTCAAATAATAAACTTAACAATAACCACACAAAATCTCATGCATCATTAATCATGGCAGAATAATGGAAAAAGAGCAAAAGAAAACGCGTACCTCAAGAGCATACTTCCATGCTCTCGGAAGTTAAGAGCTTATGTACACGCATGTGCACAAGCTTCCCAAATTTCTGCTAAGACCAACAAACATGAAGATAAACAGTAATAATAACCAACTGATTTTACTGTTTCTCTTCCTTCTTAAACAAGTTTCTCACAAAACCTGAAATATCAAAACCTTTTGATATGATGAAGCTAGAACACCAACTTGTTAACAAATAGACACGTTTTTGGAACAAAACTCAACAAACACCAACTTTTCAATATACTGAAAAAGGAATTAGATTATATAAATTTTGAACACAAAAATAAGTCGTGGATAAAGTGGAACTCAGATATTAGCTAATAAAAATACCAACTTCATTCATAGAAAAAGGAATTACAATTTTCCTACAAAAAAACACAAACTTTTTATAAATAAAAGTGATTACAATTTTTAGCTAATTCTGGAACAAAGATAAATGGGTACATGACACCCATTTATATACTACTTAGAATAACATTCTAAATGCCTAACCCTAATATAATGAAAATCCGAATTTGCCCCTTGAATCTGTTGGTCAAATGCCCCATGTGAACTTTTCTTGGAACTTTGTTGATGCAAGTTGTATGAAGACCAATCTGATGCGTCCATTATATCTTTGGGAACAAGAAATCATCAAGGATCGTTGATGCTACTGTCATACTTTGTCTTTAATCATTTTTGGTGCAGGGCACCATGTGGGAGGGGGCCACAATCACGGGGTGAGTATTTTGGGGGTAAGGATTTGATGTTGACACTATGAATTAGTGTTCTGGATAAATAGGGCATTTATAATTAATTGGATATTTTGATTTAGGATTAGGGCTCATGTGTTCTTAAAGGGGTTTGTTTGATCTGTAAAAGATAAACAGTGCAAGTTTCCCGGTTATTAGTATTAGTAAATATTAATTTTAAAAAATAATACTTAACGAATTTAAGTGGGGTGGGGTATTAATGGGTTTGTTTCGGGTTAGGGTTTAATAAATGACAAACTGGACCCCTGAACTTGTATAAACATGGCAAACAACTTTTATGCAGATTTTCATAATTTCCTTTTGATATAACTTGATCACAATTACAATTATGGTCCTTGTCTTTGGGAAAACTTTGAATAAGGAATTAATATGTAATTTGTTGATTCTTCAAAGGTTGTTCTTGTCATTTCTTTAAACATAAGGGACCCAAATGTAATATATGAGATTTAGAAGGGTACTAAGTGACAAGTCTTCAATAGTTGAGGGTCCATCTTGACAATCTTCAAAACTTCAAGGACTTTTTGGCAATTCATGATTCGGGTCCGGTTCATTGTGCGGCTTCGTTTCCCGTGTTCGTTTTTCTTTGTTTCTTTTGATTTTTTTTTGTCTTTTTCTCGATATCCATACCTAAAACAAACAACAAACGAATACAAGTATATTTTGGGGTATTTTAATCTAACACCCCCACAAATGCTATGTGCAGCGGAACTACAACATTTGGGTGCTAGGCAGTTATCATCGCACACAAGATATATCAAACGACTCAAAGAGACGTAAAAGTTTTAACATAATTTAAGCATTGTTAAAAACATACATGTCTACGGTTTTCCAAACCCAAGATGATACAACACAGAGTTAGCGTTTTGGTCCCCACGAATCTCAACCCCAAAAGATACAATTTTGTTAACATGACAGAAAATTTAAAATGTTCAAGTTAAATATGGGTGGAAAAACAAGTAGACGCCAAGCCACACACAACTCCCATCCAATACATGCCCCATGCTATACTTCATTGGTTACCTGAAACACATGCTAAATTGGGTCAACAAATAATGTTGAGTGGAATTCATAGGTTTTATAATCTCATTTTAAACATATGTGTTATAAAAATCATTCACGATCATTCATAGACTTGTCGATCAAACAATCTATTATCAAGGTTATGACAATTGTGTTTAAGCTCATGACACTAATCCGTTAACTCAATCACCCGCGTAATAATTACCGGCGTGATTAAGATGAAACCATTGCCCCTTCTAAAGGCATCAGTTGCAATTATACCTTATCTCTTATCACAAGTTATCCGTCCGCAGGGGGTACTCAACGTACTAGCCCTCGTCTCGGATAGGGTCGTCAACCCCATAGTACTATCAATTGTATAAGCGGCTATTTTCAATCCACACTAGGATTAAACAATAGTTAATAGTTCATGAATATAGGGTCTTTTGCAACTAGGTACTCAACACAATTTTAAGGCAACATTCGGGTCCAATAATCATTCATGACATATGTTCATTTTAGAAAACTAGCATGCATCTCCCTCGCGGGTAAAAAAATTTAAAATAGTAATAAGCGAGACTACAAATTCACACCTTATGTATATAGAGTAGTCGACGATTTTGAGTGACGATCACTGACAATGATGAGGATGCCCGGGGATTTCAACACCTAACAAACAATAACGCGTAATGAGTAAATCTCATTTATAAACTTTAAGTACTGTATATTACATACATATTAGTCAATTCTGATAATTACAAACTCACGCCAAAACCAAACGGATAATTGTTACTCGTTTTATACTATTCATCTACGTTATTAACGTTATTACCCTTTTTACGTTTTTCACCGATACTTACTAAAAGTATGGGCTGTTTTCCTAGACTTAAACCCTTTTATAAAATTTAAGAAAATTCTCAAAAATACCTTAAGACCTGTAGAAAACCCATTTTTAATCTCATTAAAAGTTCTCACTTTTACGACTCGTTACTCAACACATTTCTAAACATACGTTTTTCGGACTGATTTTGCACATTGACCATGTTGGACTTATTTGACCCATTTAAAATATACCATTGACCCATTTGACACTTAAGTCTAATAATAGACTCATAAATGCAGGTTTGAGGCCAAAAATCAATCTTTAATCAATTACCAAACTATATCTATGGTCCCCGGGATTTGACCCAAAACCAAACATAATTTCGGATTATGTAGGTTCTCATCTCCCGGTACACGTATTTTCAAAACATCATAACTTTTGACTCGTTAGGAGTCGTAAGCTCTATCTTATACAAAATCGAAGCTAAAACGACGCTCTACAACTATATCCTAGTCTCATAACCTGTTTACAAAATCAAATTTAGGAAAACAAGCCCAAACAATCTGCCTAAATTTACCCTTCTCAAAATTAACCCAACACTCGTTTCCAAACCATTTTATCAACACCTAACCTCAACTTAATCACTCTTAACCATGACTAATCATCCTAATCAGTCCTTAACCCCTAAAATACCAAATCCATCCGAAAACCATTCACCAAATCAAACATGCAATGAGGTTTACCCATTCTAAAACATCTAAAAACATGAATTAAACACATAACCCACAAGTAAAACATCAAACACCATGATCCACCAAACACCCCCATTTGGCCGTGGGGTGTGGGTGATCAAAACACCCCAACCAAATTGATTTTAGTTGGTTTGTTGGGTGATTATCCATCTACTATACCCCAATTAAACATGCATGAACTCAGTTAACATCAAAACAAATTTTTGAAAAACCCATTTGATTCTTGAAAAATTTTATGAATGCATGTTGGATTAAAGCATATAGAAACACTTGGAATGATTAAACTAGATGTGGTCTAACCTTGGTTTTATATAAAACAAGCTAGAAAAAAAATGTGGTGGTGGTATGGTGGTGTTTGGTCGTCGGCCTAAAGAGAGAAAAGAGAGAGGGTGAAGAAAATTTTTTGTGTGTTTTGTGTTGTGTGTGTGTTATGTTTCCACTTTGTAAAAATTGGAGGCCCTTGAGTGCAATTTAGGCATTCTTTTGGCCTTGAATGAAAACGACCTCAAAGTTCGCGGGAATGTCTCACTAGTCGACTTGGAAAATTTTGCGAGACTCGGGGGTCATCCCGAACACTCCAATATACTTTTAGGACAATTTAAATGTACCTGGAAAGCAATAAAACGCACCCGACTCAACTTAACACGAACCGAAAGTAAAATCCTCGAAAAATTATAATATCGATAAAACGACAATAAACATAGAAATTTGGGCATCCATCGGGATCGTAGTCGTCATCGTTCTTCTTAAATCGTCAATCGTCAAGATTACGACCTCAAACATTGGTTTCAACCAAAATGATAAAATATATAGTAAATAAAATTTCTTAAAATTTTCAAAAATAAGCGTAATTTAGGGTAAGATGAGTGACCTCGGTTCTGGATATCACATCTACCCCTCCTTAAAGAGAGCGACGTCCCGGCGCTCGCCTCTTCTTATACTCACATTTCGTGCCGCTGGAACAGATGAGGATACCTCTCCTTGAAAAAGTCCTCACGTTCCCAAGTGTATTCCGGTCCACGCCTAGAATTCCATCGAACCTTCACAATGGGAATTCTACTATGCTTCAGCCTCTTGACCTCTCGGTCTATAATTTCCACGGGTTCTTCCACGAAATGCATCTTGTCGTCCAGTTGAATCTGGTCCAAAGGAATCACCAATTCCTTATCCGCCAAACTCTTCTTCAAATTTGATACGTGAAACGTGTCGTGAATAGCACTAAGCTCATTCGGCAATTCTAACTTATACGCTACCGGTCCAATTCGTTTAACAATCTTGAATGGTCCAATATACCTCGGACTCAACTTTCCTTTCTTCCCAAAACGAATCACACCCTTCCACGGCGAAACCTTAAGCATAACCATGTCTCCGACCTCAAAATCCAACGGTTTCCTTCTATTATCGGCATAACTCTTCTATCGGCTTCTTGCAGCAAGTAAACGGTCCTTAATTTGCACAATCTTCTATGTCGTCTCCAAAAACATTTCGGGTCCAGTCAACTGACTTTCTCCTACTTCACTCCAACACACAGGTGATCTAGACTTCCTTCCATACAACGCTTCGAATGGTGCAGCCTTGATGCTCGCATGATAACTATTATTATATGAAAACTCCACTAACGGTAAGTGGCGTTCCCAACTTCCTCCAAAATCGATCACGCATGCTCGGAGCATGTCCTCCATCGTCTGAATAGTTCGTTCGCTTTGGCCATCAGTCTCCGGGTGATAGGTCGTGCTCAAACTCAATTCAGTGCCCATCGCACGTTGAAGAGATTTCCAAAATTCCGAAGTAAACCTACTATCGCGATCCGAAATGATCGATAAAGGTACACCATGTCTGCAAACGATCTCCTTCACGTACACACTGGCAAGTTTCTCCATGCTGTCCGTCTTCTTCATAGGTAAAAAGTGAGCAGATTTCGTCAATCTATCCACTATTACCCAAATCATATCACATCCACTAGGAGTTCTAGGTAAACCTGTCACGAAATCCATAGCGATCTTCTCCCGTTTCCACTCAGGGATCTCTGGTTGTACCAACAGCCCAAACGGTTTCTTATGTTCGGCTTTAACCTTCGCACAAGTCAAACACTTACTAACATAACGAGCAATCTCCGCCTTCATATTCGGCCACCAGTAGACTTTCTTCAGGTCATGATACATCTTATCCGCTCCAGGATGTATCGAGTACTTCGACTTATGAGACTCGCTCATAACCAAATCTCGTACTACAGGCATTCCTTCCTCGGATGGACATAACGGTAACCAAATCCGATTTTCAAAATATCTCAGCCCGTCTGACCTAACCACAAAAAGAGGTTTCAACAGTCTCCCCAGATTCTCAGCACCAACATTTTCTTTCATTAACCCCTTCTCTTGAGCCTTCAATATTGTTTCAGTTAAATCAACACCCTCAGTCATCACTAATGCTCTGACTCTCAAAGGTTTCTCTCTATCCTTCCTACTAAGTGCATTCACTACAACGTTCGCCTTGCCAGGATGGTAGCGAATCTCGCGGTCATAGTCACTCAGTAGTTCCACCCATCGCCTTTGTCTCATATTCAACTCCTTTTTGTTCTAAAATGTGCTACAAACTCTTGTGGTCAGTGAACACAACACACTTCGTCCCATACAAGTAGTGTCTCCACAACTTAAGCGCAAAAACTACAGCTCCCAATTCCAAATCATGCGTAGTGTAGTTTTCTTCATTCTTCCTCAATTGTCTCGAGGCGTAAGCAACCACCTTCTCACGCTGCATAAACACAACTCCATAACCCTTACGAGACGCGTTACAATACACCATGAAGTCTTCGATTCCTTCTGGCAATGACAATATCGGAGCAGAACATAATTTGTCCTAAATGTTTTGAAAGCGAATTCCTCATCATCTCCCCATTCATACACCCGATTCTTCTCAGTAAGCTTTGTCAATGGCTTCGCAATCAACGAAAATCCTTCGATGAATCTCCGATAATACCCAGCTAAACCAAGGAATTGCTGAACTTCAGTCGGCGTTGTCGGTGCCGACCACTCCTTGATTGCCTCGACTTTGGCAGGATCCACGCGAACTACTTTGCTATCAGTTACGTGCCCAAGGAATTGCACAGACTCTAACCAAAACTCACACTTTGAGAATTTCGCATACAACTTCTCCTTCTTCAGCAGATCCAATATCTTTCTCAGGTGCTTCTCGTGCTCTTCCTTACTCTTAGAGTAAATAAGAATATCATCGATGAATACAATGACAAATTTATCTAGATACGGTTTGCATACTCGATTCATAAGGTCCATGAATACTGCAGGCGCGTTTGTTAGCCCAAAAGGCATCACTCGGAATTCAAAGTGTCCATACCGCGTACGAAAGGCAGTTATAGGAATATCCTCCTCTCTCACACGCAGTTGATGATACCCTGATCTCAAGTCGATCTTTGAGTACACACAAGAACCTTGCAATTGGTCAAACAAATCGTCAATCCTCGGCAATGGATACCGATTCTTAACCGTCAACTTGTTGAGCTCTCTATAGTCGATACACATCCGGAACGACCCATCTTTCTTCTTTACAAACAACACTGGCGCTCCCCACGGTGATGAGCTTGGTCGAATAAATCCCTTATCCATCAACTCCTTCAATTGATCCGATAACTCCTTCAACTCGGATGGTGCTAATCGATAGGGTGCACGAGCAACTGGTGCAGCTCCCGACATCAAATTGATTCGGAATTAGACTTCACGGGTGGGCGGTAAACCCGGCAACCCATTAGGAAAAACTTCTGGATATTCGCGAATTACAGGTACCTCTTCTAACTTTGCCTCTAAGTCACCATCACTAGAAACTTGTGCCAAAAACACATCACATCCATCTTCTACATATCTCATCATTTTCAAGCAAGATATCACTTTCAAACAAGAGGTGCATTCATCTCCCTTCACAGTCAAAACCCTATTCCTCAACGGGATTTGGAGTAATCTTTCTCCACAAACGATCACGGTACTATGCGCCATCAGCCAATCCATTCCAACGATCACATCGAACGATCCTAGCTCTATGGGCATTAAGTCGATATCAAAAGCGTAATTCCCTAACTTCTAGGTACACCCTTTTAGTATAGAATTTGTACTAACGATCTTCCCATTGGCTAATTCCACGTTATAATTAGTCGTTAGCATTACCGGTTCTCTATTGATATGATGACTAAATTTAACATCTACGAAGCTCTTGTCGGAACCAAAATCAAACAATATACTAGCATAACAAGCGTCTAGCAGAAACATACCGGTAACAACATTAGGGCCTTGCGGTTTATCAGCAGTCCCTACTCGATACACAACAGCAGCATTATTTCCTCCTTGCCTATTTCCAGCCTTCGCGCAGTTCCCCTGCTTATGCCCTCTTTCTCCACACCCAAAGCAAACCATCACCTTCGTGGCATTTGCCCCGGTAGCCACCCCTTTAGCTCGGCAGTCTGCAATTCTATGACCCGCTTTTCCGCACTTACCACACGCAAGTGGGCAATTCCCTACATGGTACAAATTACATCGACCACAATGGGGATTCACCTTAGCTCCTCTAGGGTTAGTGACAGCCCTCATCCCATCATTTCTGCTCTGGTTGAACTGTTGGTTGCGGTTCTGACCTTGGTTGTTACGGTTTCCTCCACGAGTTTGTCCTTGGGATTGATTACCCTGAGCTGCCTCCCACTTTCTCTTGTTCCCTTCGGCGATGTAGTCCTTCTTATATTGCATTTTTGCATCCATTAGCGCGTGAGCCATTTGGACTGCTTCATCGAATGACCCATGCTTAGATGAAGTTGTCTCACCCTTGATATTGCTTGACAAACCCTTGATGTACTGCTTCATTTTCTTGTGATCATCAACAAAGGCATCGGGACACAAAAGGCTCAATTCATTAAACCTCCTTGTATACGCGGTAATGTCATTGTTCCTCAAAGACAAATGCCTTAAATCATCTTCTAGTTGACCCAGCTCCTCTTCGGGACGGAACTTTTTGGTCAAGAGAGCCTTTGTAGCAGTCCAAGTTCTCGCATTTTCTACCGCTAATCCAACAGTGGCTACTTGATTGTTCCACCAACTTAAGGCGTCATCAAGAAAAGTGGCAGCTGCAAACTTGACTTTATTTGCCTCTAAACATCCGCTAATCTCAAAAGTGCTTTCGATCTTCTCCAACCACCTTCGGAGTTCTAGGGCTCCGCCAGTTCCACGAAACTGCGTGGGACCGCATTTCATAAAACCAGCATAAGTACACTCCTTCGGGGCTTGCTGTCTTCCTGCATTTCCACCTTGATCTGGGTTTCGGTTTGCACGATCCGCTTCGAGTGCATTTACAATCGCTTCTTGAATCATTGTGTTCACACGGTTAGCTGTTACCTTTGGAGGCATGGTGAATTCTCAAGTACACCTCTCTGCAAAGACAGGGAAAATAGAAAAACAAAGTAAGTATACACATCAAGATTAAGATGGATTTCTCTTTCAAGACATAATATAAGTACAACAACACATCACTACAAGGTTACTAATATTCATCAATTCACATCACAAAAGAGCAAATTAAAGACATATCATAGATTATGAAAGGTAAACATGGATTGCATTGATAAATCAACCAAAATCTGTGACAAGTAATGCCACTACAACCATACACCATCAAACTTAAGTCATCAAGTTTTTCATCACAATACCATCATACAGGAGTCTAAAATAGTTCGATTACAACGATCAAAGATAAAATAAAATACAAGCAACTAGTCACGTGGTGATCCACACGACCTCTTGGATGGTGGTTCTTCTTTATCCTCCTCAGGATCTTCATCACTGTCTTCCTCGTCCTCGTCCATCTTCCTCTTTCCTTTATCATTCAGCCCACACTCAGTTACCTTCTTCGTCCCAGAAGTAGATCCACACTCCACTGCTACCTGATTCCCTAAGGTGATACACACACCTCTGGCAGGTGGCTGGACCATAAAATCATTAGCCTCCATTTCTGAGTCATCTAAAAATCTCCAATCTTGTGGCAGGGATGCTCTAACACGATGCTCCCAACTTTGCATCCTAGCCAACCTCGCCTGATCCTCCCTAACTTGCTCAAGACTAGCACTCAGGTTTGCTATCATCGATCTCAAACTATTAATATCACTCTTATTTGCCACTCCATCAAATTCATTCCTTGCAGTTCTTGCCAACATCCTCTGATGTGCCCTCTCATTCTCGTCGAACCTTTTGATTACTCTAGTTTCCACCACGTACCGCTCGTACATCGACCTATCCATTCTTCTCAAAACAAGCGGAACGTCACGATAAGCTCTGGGTCCAGGGCAGATAACTCTTGCGATGTCCTGATGAAGAGAATTAGCGCTTGCTGCAGCGTCGGAACTTCTAGGGATACCTGGCATACCAATCAGATGAGAAACACGAGTAGGCCTGGGGAAGGTAGTACTCCTTCGATCGGGGTCCTGAGCTTACACATTGTTCGTCTCGGCTTGTCCTTCAACAGCTGTTACCGCATTTCCCCTTCATGTCCTACGACGTATTCGTCTCCATTTCCGTTAAGCGGTACCTCGTCCATTCCTGCAATAACAGAGAATTTTGGAGGGTACGGAAGATTACTATTCAATATTTATAAATACATGCATGAAAATGCAATGCAAAGGTGGTACATATGCCCAAAATGCGATAATATGATGCTCATGCATATGTAATACAAGAATTACGGTATCGAGTACTCCACGTACAATTTCAACGTTTACATATAGTAGTTCAATATCTACGTAATAAATACCCACATATATTACTTCAACTCAAAGGTATGCATCTATACCGTCAATACTAAAATAAACCTTACCGGAGCCATGCAGGATAGTTGTGTGCTTGGACAATTTCTTACGACACCAAAAGTTATAGTTTAGGAATTTTCAAAACGACCTAGTTCTCTATAACTCATGGCTCTGATTACCAATCTCTAACACCCCCACAAATGCTATGCGTAGCGGAACTACAACATTTGGGTGCTAGGCAGTTATCATCGCACACAAGATATATCAAACGACTCAAAGAGACGTAAAATTTTTAACATAATTTAAGCATTGTTAAAAACATACATGTCTACGGTTTTCCAAACCCAAGATGATACAACACAGAGTTAGCGTTTTGGTCCCCACGAATCTCAACTCCAAAAGATACAATTTTGTTAACATGACAGAAAATATAAAATGTTCAAGTTAAATATGGGTGGAAAAACAAGTAGACGCCAAGCCACACACAACTCCCATCCAATACATGCCCCATGCTATACTTCATCGATTACCTGAAACACATGCTAAATTGGGTCAACAAATAATGTTGAGTGGAATTCATAGGTTTTATAATCTCATTTTGAACATATGTGTTATAAAAATGATTCACGATCATTCATAGACTTGTCGATCAAAAAATCTATTATCAAGGTTATGACAATTGTGTTTAAGCTCATGACACTAATCCGTTAACTCAATCACCCGCGTAATAATTACCGGCGTGATTAAGATGAAACCATTGCCCCTTCTAAAGGCATCAGTTGCAATTATACCTTATCTCTTATCACAAGTTATCTGTCCGCAGGGGGTACTCAACGTACTAGCCCTCGTCTCGGATAGGGTCGTCAACCCCATAGTACTATCAATTGTATAAGAGGCTATTTTCAATCCACACTAGTATTAAACAATAGTTAATAGTTCATGAATATAGGGTCTTTTGCAACTAGGTACTCAACACAATTTTAAGGCAACATTCTGGTCCAATAATCATTCATGACATATGTTCATTTTAGAAAACTAGCATGAATCTCCCTCGCGGGTAAAAACAATTTAAAATAGTAATAAGCGAGGCTACAAATTCACACCTTATGTATATAGAGTAGTCGATGATTTCGAGTGACGATCACTGACGATGATGAGGATGCCCGGGGATTTCAACACCTAACAAACAATAACGCGTAATGAGTAAATCTCATTTATAAACTTTAAGTACTGTATATTATATACATATTAGTCAATTGTGATAATTACAAACTCACGCCAAAACCAAACGGATAATTGTTACTCGTTTTATACTATTCATCTACGTTATTAACGTTATTACCCTTTTTACGTTTTTCGCCGATACTTACTAAAAGTATAGGCTGTTTTCCTAGACTTAAACCCTTTTATAAAATTTGGGAAAATTCTCAAAAATAC
The DNA here is from genome assembly GCA_025667525.1 of Glebionis coronaria. Taxonomy (NCBI): domain Eukaryota; kingdom Viridiplantae; phylum Streptophyta; class Magnoliopsida; order Asterales; family Asteraceae; genus Glebionis; species Glebionis coronaria. Next base: position 434,327,799 of record CM046874.1, read on the forward strand.
CTTAAGACCTGTAGAAAACCCATTTTTAATCCCATTAAAAGTTCTCACATTTACGACTCGTTACTCAGCACATTACTAAAGATACGTTTTTCGGACTGATTTTGCACATTGACCACGTTGGACTTATTTGACCCATTTAAAATATACCATTGACCCATTTGACACCTAAGTCTAATAATAGACTCACAAATGCAGGTTTGAGACCAAAAATCAATCTTTAATCAATAACCAAACTATATCTATGGTTCCCGGGATTTGACCCAAAACCATACATAATTTCGGATTATGTAGGTTCTCATCTCCCGGTACACGTATTTTCAAAACATCATAACTTTTGACTCGTTAGGAGTCGTAAGATCTATCTTATACCAAATCGAAGCTAAAACGACGCTCTACAACTATATCCTAGTCTCATGACCTGTTTACAAAATCAAATTTATGAAAATAAGCCCAAACAATCTGCCTAAATTTACCCTTCTCAAAATCAACCCAACACTCGTTTCCAAACCATTTTATCGACACCTAACCTCCGCTTAATCACTCCTAACCATGACTAATCATCCTAATCAGTCCTTAACCCCTAAAATACCAAATCCATCCTAAAACCCATTCACCAAATCAAACATGCAATGAGGTTTACCCATTCTAAAACATCTAAAAACATGAATTAAACACATAACCCACAAGTAAAACATCAAACACCATGATCCACCAAACACCCCCATTTGGCCGTGGGGTGTGGGTGATCAAAACACCCCAACCAAATTGATTTTGGTTGGTTTTTTGGGTGATTATCCATCTACTATACCCCAATTAAACATGCATAAACTCAATTAATATCAAAACAAATTTTTGAAAAATCCATTTGATTCTTGAAAAAATTTATGAATGCATGTTGGATTAAAGCATATCAAAACACTTGGAATGATTAAACTAGATGTGGTCTAACCTTGGTTTTAATTAAAACAAGCTAGAAAAAAAATGTAGTGGTGGTATGGTTGTGTTTGGCTGTCAGCCTAAAGAGAGAAAAGAGAGAGCGTGAAGAAAATTTTTAGTGTGTTTTGTGTTGTGTGTGTGTTATGTTTCCACTTTGTAAAAATTGGAGGCCCTTGAGTGCAATTTAGGCATTCTTTTGGCCTTGAATGAAAATGACCTCAAATGTTCGCGGGAATGACTCACTAGTCGACTTGGAAAATTTTGCGGGAGTCGGGGGTCATCCCGAACACTCCAAAATACTTTTAGGACAATTTAAATGTACCCGGAAAGCAATAAAACGCACCCGACTCAACTTAACACGAACCGAAAGTAAAATCCTCGAAAAATTATAATATCGATAAAACGACAATAAACATAGAAATTTGGGCATCCATCGGGATCGTAATCGTCATCGTTCTTCTTAAATCGTCAATCGTCAAGATTACGACCTCAAACATTGGTTTCAACCAAAATGATAAAATATATAGTAAATTAAATTTCTTAAAAATTTCAAAAATAAGCGTAATTTAGGGTAAGATAAGTGACCTCGGTTCTGGGTATCACATTTAATGATATTTTAAGCGTTTTAAGCCCGATTTGGACGATGAGACTATGTATAATTGCAGTCTCATCACACATATTTGAGCTAATTAGACCGTTAGTATAACCAAAAACCATGCAAAATATACGGATAATGCTCAAGAAAATATGTTGGATTTGAGCGTTATCAAATCCCCTCACACTTAAGTTTTGCTCGTCCTCGAGCAAGGAAAAGAAAAACTTTGCTTGCCCTCAAGCAAATAAAACTAAAGTTAGAAACTACCTAGGTTCTAAAAGAAAAGAAAATTTTTAAAATTTTATGAAAATTTGAAAATATTTTTGGTTTTTATAAAAAATTGGCTGAAGGTGCAAACCCCCCTCACACTTAAGAGTTTGCTTGTCTTCAAGCAAGTAAAATAAAATATTTTTGGGACTTTTTTTTATAATTATATACGAAATCGCTAAAGGTGCAAACCCCCTCACACTTAAGAGGTTGCTTGTCTCAAGCAAGTAAAAGAAAATATTTACCACATGGTGCATGAAATGATTAGAAAAATAAGATTCAAAGCTACAAATTACAAACAAAATTAAACTGAATGGCGTGAGCACCACGTATTTACATCTAAAGAGGACTTTTATTGGGTTGTATGGTTAAGGCTTTGGGTTAATGGGATATGGATAAGACATGGGATATTTTATGAGAGGTGTATCACGAATATACAAGTTAGAAGTCTAAGTCCCATGTTGCTAGTTACCGAACAAATTACAAGCCCAAAAATGATCATGGCTACGAGCTTTATTCAACACATATCAATCAACACATATATATCACGTCTTAGCACATTGGCTAATCGATATCCAAACATACTTCTTCTTCCTTCATCTTCATAATTTATTATAGCTCATTGGCTATTTTTGTCATCATTTTTTTTACTTTCTTTTTTCGATGACTTATTCTTTTTTTTTCTTTTCTCATCCTCCTCTTTTTTTCAGTTTTTTTTCAACATACATAACATGCTCCCGTGACACTTCGCTTGAGCACACACCACAAAAAATACAAACACAAAGGAACTCATCTTCATCTTTGTTGGAATGGCACACACACATGGCGAAGTGTGGCAACTATAAATCACCAAAAATGATCATCCATACAAGCAACTAGCAACCCTCCATTTAGACATTGGCATGGGTTAGGCTAAGGTTTAAGGTCAGACATTTTTTTTCTTTTTTTAGTGGATTTAACAAAAATGAAAAGAATGGCTCAACGGGTGTTCTAAGGGTATCTAGCACTAGACGAGAGTGCTAACAAAAGGGTTAATATGGGAGGTTAGCTAATAGATGTAACTAGCTAATGAAGAAAATGGAAAATACGAGGATGGTTTTATTCATAAGGTTACCTCTTTGTCACGCATATACACTTTTATCACACAAGTGTGATCTCACTAAAAAATTTTTTTTTTTTCGTGGGCACGATTATTGAAATATATTTACAAACAAACGTGTGAAAAAAAATTTAAATCCTAAGGTCAAACAAGTGTACAACTCTCCCCTTTTTTCTTTTTTTATATTAATTTTTATATAACAAAAAATGATTTCTTTTTCTGATTTATTTCCCCTCACACTTAAGTTTTGGATTGGACTCAATGTTAAAAATAAACTTCAAAGCATGAAAAGTGAAGAAATAAATAAATAGTTTAAGAGAAAGGAAACTTCCCGGGTTTAGAAATTGCAATTGATCTCCATGTGATGCAATGCTACATGATAAGCTTGTGAGATCAATCGATTCTTGATACTTCCTTCCTTCTCCATGTATGCATCCTCCTCCATTACCTATTACTTTATTTATTCAAACAAAACACATAAAACAAAAACAAAAAAGGGAGAGTTGTACACTTGTTTGCCCTTAGGATTTACAGTTGATGCGCTCGTACGGGTATATTAAAAGAATGCAATTACAAATCCTAGACAAGAAGCCAAAAACTTGATATGCGATCTTTCCACACATTGGGTTTTAAATTTATAACAAGAATTACCGATATAATTAGGAACATAAATTCGAGCAAGTATACTCTAGTCATGTTGCAATTAGGTTGGTAAGTCAAGGTCGTCCCATGGGACTTGGTTATACTCAAGTGTAGTTGGTTGTAACAATGGTAATTATGATTGTCACGATCACACCACCATGAGAATCGTTAAAGGCACTAGCACACAAAGAACATACAAGTATAGTCAAACGATCACATGGACATTAGGATGATTAGTTTGGAACACATATTAAAGGTAATCCTTTCGACCTATAGAACCAATAATAAGACACTAGTGCTTTATAAATCAATAATACATAAGTCTCAATCAAGTGGTCACTCATGAGCCTTATGCTTAAACCAATAACAACAAGAATTCTTTCGACCCATAGACTTGGTTATCGATTTGATAAGTTCCATTTACTTGAAAGATGATTAGAACAATATATTCAAAAGACTCCTTTCGACCTATAATCTAGATTAAACCATTAATTGTTATGTTTATTAAGTCTCTTGCACAATCTTCACTAGCACAAGACCAAATCATTTGTCGATTAATGAATTTACATCAACCATGTTGAGAATAATTTAGACATATAGACTCAACAATGATTAACCAAATTGACAAACAAGAACAAGTTCTAATTCAACCAAATATAATGTTATCATCATAATCCAATGACAAGCACTAATAATATCCAAACATCCATTTATCACAAGTTATCATATGAACAATACAAGCATCAACACATTCACAATATCATAAAACACAAGAATCACCATGAACATGAACATAAACTTTATTGAATAATAAAGAAGAAGTTACCAAACATTACAGTTCATAGTACCAAAATACAATGCCTTCTACCCATAACCATCTTGGGTTTTGTATGGAGTATGGCTTTCTTCTCTACTCTCCTATGGCTTATTACATGGACATGGCTACCAATTCCACCATCCCTCACCAGTTGGGTGAGGGGTGATACCAAAATCATAGAATATGATGGATATGAGGATAGGTTTGATAATGAAGAAGATGATTATAAACACTACCCCATGGGTCTTATTTATAATTGAATTCTCCTTGGCCACCAAGTAGTTTTCTTTGGCTCCAAGGGTTGTAAATGAGGTGTTAATGAAGCTTGGAGGAGAGGGAATAGAGTTATGGTCGGATTATAAACACTACCCTATGGGTCTTATTTATAATACGCTCATATAAATATGTTAGATTTGAGCGTTATCACATAATCACTAGCATCACACATGATTTCAAAAGGCAAATCCCAATTTGGTGATACCAAAACGGGAGCCTTAGTCAACTTTTCCTTAAGAATCTCAAAAGACTCTAAACACTCTTGTGTGAATATGAAAGGAGCCTCTTTTTCCAAGAGGTGGGTCATGGGTCTTGCTATCTTAGAAAAGTCTTGTATAAAATGTCTATAGAAACCCGCATGACCCAAAAAACTCCTAACTCCTTTCACCGTGGTAGGTGAGGGAAGTTTGGAAATAACATCTATTTTAGCTCGATCCACTTCTAAACCTTTATTGGATATCTTATGTCCCAAAACTATCCCTTCTTTGACCATGAATTGGCACTTCTCCAAATTTAGAACAAGACGTGTTTCTTCACACCTTTTTACCATACGTTCTAAATAGTAGAGACAAGTGAATGAATCTCCAAAGACCGAGAAATCATCCATGAAAACTTCCATAGTGTGCTCAATCATGTCATGAAAGATTTCCATCAAACACCTTTGGAATGTCCCCGGGGATTTGCACAAGCCAAAAGGCATTCTCTTATAAGCCAATGTGCCATAGGGACAAGTGAATGTGGTCTTTTCTTGATCCTTTGGATCAATGGGTATTTGGAAATAACCCTAGAATCCATCTAGAAAGAAATAGTAATCATTTCCCGCTATGCATTCAAGCATTTGGTCCATGAAAGGTAATGGAAAATGATCTTTCCTAGTGGCATCATTAAGCTTCCTTTAGTAAATACAAACTCTCCAACCTGTGACAAGTCTAGTAGGTATTAGCTCATTGTTCTCATTACGCACAACGGTGATTCCACCCTTTTTAGGCACACTGTGCACCGGGCTAACCCATGGAGAGTCGGAAATTAGGTAAATCATTCCCGCATCAAGGAGTTTGATAACTTCCTTTTTGATGACTTCATTGATTTTTGGGTTAACCCTTCTTTGGTTTTGAATGGCGGGTTTGTAATCATCTTCCATAAGAATTTTGTGTGTACAAAAATTTAGATCAATTCCTTTTATGTCGGATATTTTCCAAGCTATAGCTTTCTTATGTTTCTTAAGAACCTCAATGAGTTTTTCCTTCTCATCATCTTTCAAGTCTTTTGCTATGATATCGGGTAATTGGTCCTCTCCCTCTAAAAAGGCATATTCAAGGTGTGATGAAAGATCCTTTAGCTGTATGGAAGGGGACTCTCAATGTAAGGTTTCACTAAGGATGGATCATCATTGGTAACTTCTTGTGGAGTAGGTGAAGGAATGGGATCCTCATTGGGTAACTTTTGGATAGTTATACTATCTTCTTCCCAATTAATGGGAGAATCATCATTACCAAGGAAGTTAGACTCAAATTCCTCTAAGAGGAAATCACTCTCTCCAAATGGTGTTAAAGAGGGAGCAATTGAGGCAACGGTCTCCAAATGTGTCATGTTCTCACTATCATTCTTGCAAGCTTCATGAAAATGTTCATCACACACCTCATTAAGAACATCCACTATGTTAAGTGTTTCATAACTTTGTGATTTCATAGTAACTTTTCCTAACTTAAACACTACTTTCTCATCCTCAACTCTCATAATTAGTTCTCCTTCCACCACATCAATAAGAGTACGACCCGTCCTCAAGAAAGGTCTGCCAGTAATAAGAGGAACTCGCGGGTCCATATCATAATCAACGACTACAAATTACGTGGGGAATGTGAATTTATCAACCCCTACAAACACATCCTCCGCAATGCCTATCGGATAAGCTATGGAACGGTTTGGTAACTCAAGGGTCATCCTAGTAGGAGTGAGCTCGGGAAGAGTAGTTTTTGCCAAACCGATAAAGGCATGAGATTGATGCTTGCCCCAAGATACGCTAGTGCCATGCAATTTTCCACCCCGGGAAAATTACAATGGATTAAAAACCGCCCGGGATCTCCAAGTTTTGTGGGTAAAGTCTATAGCAACACGGCGAAGAAGTTCTTATTTAAGGATGTGTTAGGAATATCCACCAACTTATCTTTATTGAAGAGGAGGTCTTTAAACATTTTAGCAAACTTTGGCATATAGGCTAGAGCTTCTGCAAAGGATATGTTTATATTTAATTGTTTGAACATCCGTAAAAAGTTTGACAAACTTGAATATCATCTTTGTTTTTAAGCTTCTCCTTTCTCAATCTTGATGGATATGGAAGGCTTGGTTTTGGTGTAGGTTGAGTAGTTGTTGTTGAAGGGTTCTCTTTGTTGGTTTCTTCATTGATAGGTGTGGAAGGTGAAAGAGTAATAGGTGTGGGATTAGAAGGTGTATGTGTTGAAGTTGTAGAGCTTGAAGGTGTTGAGTTTGATGTTGTAGGCTTATCATAAGGTGGAACTATAGTAGGCTTAACCAAAGGAGGTGTAGGAGGCATTGAAGGATCAATAGTTGTTTTTCCACTCCTTGTTGTGATTGCATTTACATTATCTCTTGGATTAGTTTGTGTGTTTGAAGGTAGAGCACCTTTTGGCCTTTGATTAAGAAGCATCATAAACCTCTTGTTGGTTTCCTCATGCACAGCTCTTATTTGATCTTGTGTTCTCTTTTCACTTTCACGAATCCTTCTTTTGGTTTCTTGGTTCATCTTTTGAAGTAGCTCAAAGGTATTATTTTGCCCATATCCTTGGTTGTGTCCTTGATTGTGGAAAGCTGGAGGTGGTTGGTTAAATCCTTTATTATTTGCATGAAAGTTTTTTCCTTGATGTTGAAATTTATTGGGTGCTCTATAGTTATTGTGTCCTTGGTAGTTTGGCCTAGGCCTTTGATTTCTTTGAAGCAATTGAGGAGGGTTTGTTTGGTTTTGGGTGGGTGGATGGGGTGGAAAGCTTGGTAAAGCAAGGTAGTTGTTTGACTTGTAAGAGAGATTGTTAGGGTTGATATTAGGTTTGAAGTGCTCTCTTTGTTCATCTTGATAAGCATAACATTCACCTTGGTAATTTTGAACCTTGTCACATTGTAAGTAAGAGTGAGGTCCTCCCCATATCTCACAACTTATGGTAATAGCATTCACATCATTGGAAGAGGAATTGTTCAAGGAAACACTCTTAAGGGCTTGAATCATCTCTTGGTTGTTCTTTTTAATTACTTGAAGTATCTCATTGTGACTCTTGAGGAGTTTATTATCAAAGGATGTATGACCACTCTCATGCACAACATGGACCCCCCCCTCATCTCTTTGGTTATTTGTTTGCACCATGGATTTAGTCTCAATAATGTCCCATGCTTCTTGTGTGGATTTGGAAAAAATGTTCCCACTCGCGGATGAATTAAGGGAATCATGATAATGCGGTCTTAATCCATTGTAGAAAGTGTTGATTTGGTGAACTTGGTTAAATCCATGATTGGGGTATTTTCTCAATAACTCTTTGAACTCTTACCAAGCGTCACTAAAGGTTTGATCATTCCTTTGTTGAAAACCAATGATTAGGTTTCTCAAAGTGGTGGTCCTTGAAGGAGGAAAGAACTTATTCACAAATTTCTTGGTAAAATCCTCCTAAGTTTGAATGCTCTTAGGAGGTTGTCTATCTAGCCAATACCTAGCATTACCCTCTAAGGAGAATGGAACTAAGATCAACTTAATGGCATCATGAGGAACCTCATTATACTTAAGTGTAACACCCCACTTTGATAAGTGGACCATTACGCGTAATTATGGCGTGTCATCAAAGCATGCAAGGTAATATGTAGTAAAACATACATGACCATAGGGAAAATCAGAATCAAACATCGGTTCCCAAACATAAGCCAAAAACATAAATAAAGTAAATGAACTAGGAAAGACTAAACAAGCATAAGTATATGGGGCAAAAAGGAGAAGAAGTCTATGGCAGCTTCCATCCTATGCAATTCCTCCAAATGCTTGAGTCCGTCCTTGGGTACCTGCCGTTTTGGGACATGCAAAGGAAAGTAACGACTGAGCATAATGCTTAGTGCACGGATATACGACATAGTATAAATGGCTGGAACATAACTAAGACTAATAGCAGCGGAAATGTATAAGTCTTGGAAAACCTGGAACATGTTCATAAAACTGGTTTTATAGTTTGAAAAGACTTATGTTTTTCAATGAAAACTGTATTAATTAGCCAATAGCCTATATAGGTCATGAGGTTCCACCGTGCATGAATACCTGGAGGGGAGACCTCATCATGCAATTAGAGGGGTTGCCTCTAATTAAATAGTCTGGGTAGGAGGGATCAACTCCTAGTTAAGGATGCAAGGCACACATCGCATTCACTCTGATAATACTGCTAAACATGTAACTAGGATGCACCCATACGCCCCACATGATAATAATATATAATGGCCAAAACTGAAAAGGGACACCACGAGAAATCACTTCACCGTGGGGAAGTCATAACACTGGTGCCTCGAGTGTTATGGTTATGGTACCTCCATAACTAGGTGACACTGGTCATGCATGTATATGGCTTAGGCTCTTAGTCTAACATAAGTATCAAACATATAAAACAAATACTGGGAAAACAATTGGCTGTAGACGGGGAAATCCTAATAAGGAAAGAATGTCCATACTGAAAGGACAGGAAATCCGTACCTTAAGTCTAGTGAACTAAGAAGACGAATGGAAGAGAGTCCTACTTCGATCTTACTAGCTACATAAATAGTATACGTGTATAAGTATTCTGATTACTGAGTACGTAACTAATTTTATATCAGGTCTTAGCGTGTTTTATATGTTCATGTCTTGTTTTACTGATTTTAACGTTATGCTGTGTTTATCATGTATTTTGATAAAGTATTACTTGTATTCCTTGTATTATTATACTTGTTGTGTAATAATAAGTAACTTTCTAAAAATAGCAGGTTTCCAAAAAAAGAAAGTTTCCAAAAATAGAAAGTTTCCAAAAATAGATTAACTACTTAAACTAGATTACTTTCTAAAAGTAGAGAGTTTCCAAAAATAGTATGTTTCCTGAATTAGAAAGTTTCCATATTTAGAATTAAGCTGAATTAATATCATAAGTCATTTAGTTATAATATAGTTTATTAATAATATTCTGTTAATTAAATAAACTATAGGTTATACGATTTAATTAAATATAAGCATGATTTAATTAAATTAAAGTGTATAAAAATATTTAGGTTAAAACATGTATTAATACTATATTAATATAACCTAAGTCATGATTATTAATTAATTATATGTCATGTTTAATAATTAATTAATACTATAGTGTAAAATAAATAAATACTTAGGTTAAACATGTATTATTTAATAATAATAATAATCTAGGTTTCATGTTTAATTAAATTAATTATAAGTCATGTATTAATTAATTTAATTATCTTGTAAAAACAATATACTTGTAAAATTAATTAGACTTTTAAAAATATTCATGAACCGAACCCGTGTGTTATCTAATTAAAACATATCGTGAACCGGACCCGTGAAACCCGTGAACCGGTCTGAACCAAACACCCCCCAAAAACAGTGGCAAACCGGCTGAGCTGGTTTCCCCTGCTTTCGGTAACCTGCCATCGGCTGTGTGCCGGTGGTCTTGCTTCTCTCAGCTAATCGCTGACACTATAAGGGTTCCCACTGGCTGTGTGTCGGTGGCCCCCTGCTGCGCCGCGCTGCGTTCCCCCTGCTAGACCAACCTAGCCACTGGCTGGGCCGGTGGTGTTGGTTTGCCTGCTGCCGAGACCCACCATGAACCACAAGGACACCCCCGACGCATGTCGGGGTGCCTTGTCCTGCTGTCGACCGAAACCAAACACCACCGAGACATATGTCTCGGTTGGTGGTGCGAACCAAACGACGCCGAGAGCCTTGAGGCTCTCGGTTTTTGTGATGGTCGAACAACCAAACCCGAAAACACCCTTTTTAATTTCCCCGCCATGATAATTAACATATATTTAATCTTGTTTAACTATTCCCATGATCATATGCTATCATATCCAAAACGCGTGGAATGAATGGAGAACGGTTACACGAACACACCCGTAGGATTTCTTGAACAAAATCAAATCAACCACCCTCTTGTGGTGTTGTAGCCACCGGCCAAGAGAGAGCGAGAGAAAGTAGGGTTTTTGTTTTCTTAAAAAAAATTCTCTGTGAATGAATATGTTTTCCTTATTTGTTATTTTGTAAAAAATCAATCATGGGCTTGGCCCTTTTCTCTCTTGATGTCGCGACTTATAGGGCCCACCAAGGGAAACCTGATGCCTTTTTCCCGTGTCTATTATATTACGTGTTCGTGTGTTCGTGTTTACGTGTTACATTATTATTAAATGTTCGTGTTATTATAAATACTTGTACGTAATGATATTAATCGTATTAATAATATACGTAAATACATAATTATATGTTCGTGATTCTTACGCTCATGATTTCATGTTCGTGATTATAATTATTATTGATAATAATTATCGTGTACTAACACGTACTTAATACTTGTTGTAATTATAATACGTACATAGCTTCTGTAATTTCTAATCATGGCACGTGTTCATGCTATAAAAAGAAAGTTTTTAAGTGTACGTACGTTACTAAGTGTACTGTTCATGGTAAAAGCATGCGGGTTTTACAACTCTTCCCCCCTAAAAAGAATAATTCGTCTCCGAATTATAGTTAAAATAAGTTGAAAGAACATGAACGGAACATGACTGACAAGGACATGGAACGTGACGTGCCTGAAAAGAACATAACTAAATTATGGAATGATGAGAGGATAAAATCCGGATGGACTCGTCCGTTTCCAAGTGGTTTCCCTCTCGGAACGGTTCCTCCACAAGATCTTGACACAATGATGAATCTTGGTCCTCCTAACCTTAACTTGAACATACGTAATAGTTCATGGTTATCAACGTAAGATAGATCCTCCTAAATTCGATCGAGTGGATAAGAGTTAACGCGCAAGGGAACAAATGAAACGTTACGATGCAAAAATAACCTAAAGTAATTGATAATAGTAAAGTCTTAGCAATGATGCGCGAGACATACTAAAACGTAGTACGTGAAAAATCGTGAACGTGATACGTGAACAATTTTGAACGTGATACGTGGAGATATGGTGAGTGTAGTATGAGCAAACATATCGTGATCAATGATACGTGTAACATATCGTGAACGTGATATGAGTAACGTGGAATAAACATGACATGTGAAACATAACGTGAACATGGAATACGACGGCGGTAACGCCAAATGCTATAAGGTGAGACGTGGAATGTGACGTGAAACGTCCGTTTGAGGATAGAGAGTTATACTAAACTTGAGTCTGGTCTCTCAAGTTCTTTCAAAGCCTACCAGAACAAAAATGAACGTAAAATCGTAAGCCAGGATACGATCATGAATGTGAATAGTTTCATGAACGTGAATATGAAAGCAAGTCGTAAAATTAGAACAAGGACGTGAACATGAATAAGGAGCACCAATGTGAACCTTCGTCTGGCCCGATAGCTGAGGGATTACCAAGTGATCGGATGAGCCTTAGCTAGAACATGTCCGATCAACCTGCTGGCTCCGAAATCCTTGCGGATGTAAGGATTCTGTAGTCTTGGTCAAACTATTGACAATAACCCAGATAGCATCATGCTTCTTCTGAGTTTGCGTTAATCTGGTAACCAAAATCCATGGAGATCTTGTCCTATTTTTGTTCACATTTTCTGATGATGGAAAAACAACCTAGTCTGTTGGTGTTCTATCTTAGCCTGTTGGTATGTCAGGTACTTAGATATGAACGTAACTGTGTCTTGCTTCATAGAAACTTGATACATAGAAGTTTGCGAATCTCCGAGTCTCTAAAATTAGACTGATCTTAGCGTAAGATTTCTGGAACACCTAATGTAGTGTAGGGTTCTCACCTTTACGCATAAGCTGAGTCATGGTAAAATTAACCTTGAGAATCCATGTGATTCAGCGTGTCACTGTAATCAACCAGAATTTATATTGGAAAATTTCAGAGTGAAATTTCTCCTATTTTAGAATTTGCAACATAGTGCATGTAACAATCCGTCAGATTGAGGTCGTTATTTTATTCTCAAGTATTATTTATAATCATTATTATATTGTTAGGTTATGAACTCACTCACTTTTGGGAATGAATTAGGGTTTACGTCTTGAATTAACATCGTCTACGTCTAAACCGGAGAGCTCTACGTTACGTGTTTACGTTTACATACTCCATTTTTATGACAGTCTGACATTTTCAGGTGATAAATTTATCCTCGTATATTATTTTAAAATTTTATTTTGTGTTGGTACATGAACTCACATATTTACGGGAAGAAATTAGGGCTTACATGCATAATTTAACGTCTTTTACGTTCAAACCGAAAACCCTAGGTTTACGTATTTACGCTTGTGTCCTCTGTTTTTATGAGACAATTTTTATTAGAATCGTTTTGTGCCGTATTTTCATAATTTGCAAAAACATTTTTCGTAAATCAACCCGAGGGCACGTAAATCTAGGAAAATTGAATCGAGGAGTACCCATAAAATAATGGTGATGAAACAAGTTTACACTTGTCCCACCTCCCACTATGGGCCGATTTCACAAAGGTACCACACCCTTTGGTGTCACAATGTTAAGCTATGTAGAGACACTTGTCTCATAAGTTCACAAGTTACTTAACCCTCAATAACTCACACACACACATACATGCAAGTGTAACAAGAAAATTTTCATCAAAACTCTCTTCATCTCCCTCTTTGGCCGTCCAACATCATCATCACACCACCATCTTCATCAAATGTTAACCTACAATTTAATCTACAATCAACATATGTTGATAACTACATAAAAGGAGGATGACTGAAGGTGATTACAATTTGTGAAAGGAAGTTTCTAAGGAGTCCTAGGGCTGATTTTCAAGAAGGAGTTCATATACTTGAAGTTTTCAAAAAGTTGTTTTACAAAGCTAAAGATTTGGTTACAAGATCAAGCTTTGTTCATCGAAAATCTCAACCTTTTCATCATTTGGTTGGTATAAAGATCATTTTCTTTCTATCATCCTATTGTTTTTGTAAAAGTACTTGTATATTTACTTCAAAATGTATATGTATGATGATGATGAATGATGATCAAAGTATTGCATGGGGATTTTTTGTCACTAGATTAGGTTAAAAAGGCTAAATCTATAAGTAAAAGTTGATAAAATCTTGACTAGATTAGTAAGATATAATAAACAGTAAGTTTCAATATGTTCACTTGATTAAATGGATTATATTATTTGATATAATGATAGATAAATGATTTTTACACATGTGGTTAATTGGCTACACAATGTAATGTTAAAAATGAGCAAGATATGGCCAAAACACTTTTGAGGTACTAATCTGAGTGATCTGTTTTGGACAAATTATTGAGAAGGATCCATAGGAGAGTTATTTGTAGAGCATATCATGTATTTTCTACAGTAAAAATTTGGGGTTCTAACTCCTTGTAGAACTTAAGATATGATAAAAATGGTAAACTTGACTTTTGACATCAGATTTCACTATAAATTATCTATATTACATTATAAAGGGTGTATCCCTTTGGTTGAAAGTTGAAAATTTTGAATGGTTGAAAAATGTAGGTCCCACTAATCTATACTACATTTATAATTTAAACATCTTAATGCATATATAAACTATATTATGTGAACACACTAAAGTCATTTGGAGATGAATTATTGACGTGCAACGAAAATAAATAAACATATGAAGTTATGAACGATGCCATTTTTCAATGTTTTGAAACCCGGTTTTTAAATCGACCTGGTCGATTCATCGGGTAAACTCGGATTAACCCAGTTTTCTAAATTGTTTACCAATCTATACTACATTATAAAGGGTGTATCCCTTTGGTTGAAAGTTGACAATGTTGAATGGTTGAAAAATGTAGGTCCCACTAATCTATACTACATTTATAATTTAAACATCTTAATGCATATATAAACTATATTATGTGAACACACTAAAGTCATTTGGAGATGAATTATTGACGTGCAACAAAAATAAATAAACATATGAAGTTATGCACGATGCCATTTTTCAATGTTCTGAAACCCGGTTTTTAAATCGACCTGGTCGAGTCATCGGGTAAACTCGGATTAACCCGGTTTTCTAAATTGTTTACAATGTATTTAGTTGAGAGAGAGTATATTGTGAATAAGGTTTTTATGGGCTTGGATACTGTACATCCATTCTCTAAGATCGAGCTCACTATACCAAGTGAATATATTCAAGTCCCTTCTTCATCAGGTGCTAGTACTTCAGGTGCTAGGGTTGGTATCTCTCAAGCTGGTTGGGATAATAGATGCGCAGTTAGCTTGGGTTTAATGATAGCTGTCTTTGTTGCCACCAATGTGATTGTAAAGGAAGGCCCTAAACTAATAGAAATGACAATATAAAAAATGATGAAAATGATTAACACAAAAGTTCCGCAATCTATGGTTGATACCTCACTCGAACTCTATCCCATACCCTACTCGATGCTGAAAAGCTACTCTGCCTTTCGGAACCCAAAAAGAAAGCCGGGCGCTTGGGAAGCTATGCAAAACCTGAAAAAAAGAATATGCTTTCCAAGTTGGTCGGTAGAATAGTCTCACCCCCCTCTTACGGTGGGGTTCGACGGTTTTAGTTGCCTCCCTGCTAAAAACAAAAGAGATCGCACTTTTAGTGCTTGCCGGAATTGCGTAAGTGATCAGTGAAATCCGTCTAACTAGGTAGCTCGGCCAAAACGCCATGCGGTGTCTTCCGAGCTGCAAGTCCGGACGGAACAAGAAGGCACTGATTGAACAAACCATCAGGAGTCCGAACGGGCGGGGGAGCTGGCAGCTCCCTGTTGGAACTTGTTCGTTGACTATCCTAAAGGAGAAGAAGGAGTAGGAGCAGAGCGGAGAATCTTTTTTGATTCCAGCCGAGAAGACTAGTAAAAGGAAGGATCAAGAATGTTATATATTTCAGGAGCTAGATCAGTTGCCGATGAACAAGTCAGAATTGCCTCAACAAAAATAGATGGAATTGGGCCTAAAAAAGCCATTCTGGTTCGTTATCGATTAGGTATCAGTGGGAACATAAAGATAAAAGAATTAACTAAGTATCAGATCGACCAAATTGAACAAATGATAGGTCAAGATCATGTTGTTCATTGGGAATTGAAGAGGGGAGAACGAGCAGACATCGAACGATTAATTTCTATTTCTTGTTATCGTGGAATTCGTCATCAAGATGGATCACCCTTACGCGGTCAACGAACTCATACTAATGCTAGGACTGCTGCCTACACGCGAATTTGCTTCCGAAGTCGAGCAGTCTCAATTTCATTTCACTACAGGATTTTAGAATGAATGCTGGGCTGGGCCACCTCGAATGGCGTGAGCCGCATGCGGGGAGACCCGCACGTACGGTTTTTAGGGGGATCTGGTCGAAAGACCGGCCGGCGCCCACCCGACTAGAGGGACTGAGAAATTAATAGAGTACAAAACTTATCTTCAAGCTTTACCTTATTCTGATCGTTCAGAGGGCGATCGCGGGGTCACTGAATGAAGTCCTCCGTTTCTTTCGGAGGTGCTGACCCGCAGCGAGGCAGAGATGACTAAGTGACATATGGAATATGGCGACAACAACAGCATGTCGTAGAAGGAGATAACAAGTGGAGCCAACGACCCACTAAGACTAACGTATCTACAACTACATCCCCGAGCGGCAGTCAAACGGGGGCGTGAATGCGAGATGCCAGCGGAATGATCGGCCGGACAGAGGCTAGGGCTCCTTCCTTCCCAGCGCGTCCTTCCTTGTGTGTCGGAGATATAAAGCGAGTGCACCGGAAAAGAACGGGAACTGGGTCGATCTATTCTATGTCGAAGCATCCGAAGCATAACTGCACACTCACACGATCTTTGCCGACAGATAGGAGCATTCGGTGGAACCGGTGAACTACACTTGCTTCTGGATAGATGTGTGGGACAGAGGGCTCGTGGTACCTGCTGCCCACCCTTCCTCCTCTGCTTTGAGAACCGTGTGAACGGAGAGTGGGCAGAAGGGAAGGAGGTCCTCATACGGAGTCGCACACTTACTTGAGCAGTGCGGGAGAAGTGATCGCGAACAAGCCCCTCATACTCTCTCAGATTATTCTGGGGAGGAAGGTTGTAGTAATCACGGCTCTAGAGACTTCGTATGCGAGCATAAATCTCAGCTTCGTTCTCTCGGCTGCTATTTCGGCTCTAAACGTAGCCAATGATTCACTGCTCGAGGAAGACTCCAAAGCCGGAAGACTTGTTGCATTTCCACTTTCACTCGATCCAGAAGAGAAGGGAACGGACTCATCGCTCTCCTGCCGTGAGTCCTTAAAGGCGGGAGAGAGTAGAGCATACTAGGTAGTTACCAAATGCCTTAAAGCATCTTCCTTTTAGGACCGGCGATAATGGAATGCACGCATTAATAATCTATGATGATCTTAGTAAACAGGCAGTGGCATATCGACAAATGTCATTATTGTTACGCCGACCACCAGGCCTTCAGTCTCATTATTACTTCATCATCCAACTCCAGGCAATACTGCTTAGGAGCTAAAAGCAAGCCCCTTAACACTTTCGCTTCCAGTTTAAACATACCCATTGAAGAAGATATCAATTCATCAGGGAGGGGTGAACCTAGCACTACTGAATCTGTGTCAGTGTAGTAGCAGTCATCCCTTGAGATATAAGGGTACATATAGATCCTTCTGTAGGTTTCTTTTCATCTTCTATTTCATGAAATATATCTGTAATAAGCTCCCCAGAGAATTTGTTGACTAGTAAATCAAGGAACTCATCCCATCAGTGCCCTCTTGTTAGTGCTAGTCAGCTACCATCCTTGATATAGGTTGTTCTCCTGTGCTCCTGTAAGAAGTCCTTCCTATACCTGATGCGCTTTTTATCCTTTTTTTAGTTAATGCAAAGACCCAATTCGCCCGGGCTGGGATGGCTTCCGACCTAAGCGGGGTTGCACCGTAGGTACCCGCAGTCTCCAGAGTGTATAGGAACATCCTAGATATGGAAGATTTTGAACTCACAGTATTAGAAAGAAAGGGTCTATTGCAAGATAGGCTCTTCAATCTTATGCTTGGTGAGCAAAATCTTTCTCGTATCATGGAACTTTCCCCATATATGAATATCCGGAGGGAGGCGTACGACTTCCTTGAGGGTAAGCTGGAGCCGGTGGGCTCTTTGCAACATTCCTTTCAGCGGGATATCATGGATGGGAGTCTGAATTTCTTTATTCAGGATATAAAGCAAAGCGGTAGAAATTCACAAATCTACCGTGAATTCTACTCCCACTTTACCGATGAGGGATTCCGCCGCAAGTTCGAATTACCCCTACCTTAAAGGTCACGCTTTATTTTTGGATCAGACCGCTCTTGGTCTTCGAACTAGTCATTAATGGTCGGCTTCATTGGTACCCTTTCGGTATGCGTTGCGAACACTTTCATTTTGAGCGTCTCATCTTCTCTATAGAAGCAAAACTCGAACGGATAGAACAGATGGTCCAACTACATAACTTTTTCTTTTTCATTACTTCCATGGTCGTGCCTCGTGGCACGGCAGCACCCGTACTATTGAAATGGACACAGGGTCAAGCCAAGCCCTTACCCGCCTGAATGGAATTCATATCTCCTTCGTGAAGGGAGAAAGCCCGTGAAATTTTCGCGTAGCTTCTGGTCGGGCTTTCCTGAGGTATCTAATAACCTTGCTTCTGCTCGCCGCTGGCGCACCTCTCCTAACTATTGCCCATTTATTCTGGAATAATCTTTTTAGGAGGGACAATTTTACATATTTCTGCCAAATCCTTCTATTATTAAGTACGGCTGGTACCATTTCGATGTGTTTCGATTCTTCCGAACAAGAGAGGTTTGATGCTTTTGAATCCATTGTATTAATTCCACTTCCTACTCGCAGTATGCTCTTTATGATCTCGGCTTATGATTCAATTGCCATGTATTTAGCTATTGAGCCTCAAAGTTTATGTTTTTATGTGATCGCAGCATCAAAAAGAAAGTCTGAATTTTCCACGGAAGCCGGCTCGAAATATTTGATCTTAGGTGCATTTTCCTCAGGAATCTTATTGTTTGGGTACGACCATTTCGCGCGGTTCGGGGGGCACTTGAGTCAGCCGCCGGCGCCCGACAGCGTCTTGACCCCTATCCAATTTTTGGGCCAATTCCCCCTTCGTACTACCAAAAAATGAGATTCTTGCCGAATCCGAGTTTGCTGCTCCAACCATTACCAAACTAATACCTATTCCGTTTAGTACTTCAGGTGCTTCTGTTGCGTATAATGTAAATCCAGTAGCGGATCAATTCCAACGAGCCTTTCAAACTAGTACTAACTCAATTGGGTTGGGTTAGCCCTTCGCCCCGTAGTTTCCTTCCTCTCCTTCTCTTTCTGGGCTAAGATATAGCTCGACAGTGAAAGGAGTAAGAAAGCGAAAGATCTACAACCAGAGAGCCAAGTAGACCTCCGGAAGAAATCAGTCCCCAAACTGGTGATTAGATAGACGTAGGGTTTGATCCTTCACTCCTGCCATAGAGAGCTGTCATACCCTATGAATGCCTTAAAGTCTTATGGTGCTATCTAATTGTTTCGACCTCATATGAGGGTCTTTACACTTGCAAATGGTACTAGTGTATTCGTAAGGCTAAGGACCTGATTGAGTATCTGATTAGCACCTTTCATATATTTCTCCTGAGGTCGTAGCTACTAGGGGTTCTTCTTAGTCAAGGTCTGTAATAGTAGAACATAAAGTCCTGTGGTATCCTTGGGTCTATGTCAGGGATTCTAGAACAAATGAATTCGAGTCAAGTGGAGGACGTTGCAGAGCTTGTACTTGATCTTCCCAGCGGGTAAAGCTATTCCAGCAGGGATTGGTTGAGACACCAACTTTCTCGCTCCATTGAAAGAAAGACTCAAATCGTAACCTCTGAGCTCAAAGATGGAAAGCATATTCTTTTTTTCAGGTTTTGCATAGCTTCCCAAGCGCCCGGCTTTCTTTTTGGGTTCCGAAAGGCAGAGTAGCTTTTCAGCATCGAGTAGGGTATCGGATAGAGTTCGAGTGAGGTATCAACCACAGATTGCGGAACTTTCGAGATGCTTCCTTGCGAAAGCCAACGGAGTCTGTACTGTAACTCAACCTTCTCATCCATGGAAGGATTCCTTATTCGATGATAAATGTCAATCGAGGGGACCCTCATTTCCAGAGAGAGAATCAGGCTGCACAGAAGGGGGAAAGCCCTCCTACTGAGCAAGATCATTAATTAATATTAATAAGGAAGCACTTAACTTAGGGCAGCCAGTCTCACTTCACACAGCACAGCGCCTTGCTATTTGCATTCATCCTTGTAACTTACCGAAGCGAGGATCTCATGCTATCATTGAACGGCTACCGAACCGCCATACTCAGGTAACCGGTCTAGGTTCCAAGTACATCAACACCTCATAGCTACTTAGGGCCGCAACGCAATAAGGCTTTTCGCTCTAGTTGGGCAATGCAAGGAGGCCTCTTTCGCCATTCTTTCTAAATGATAAACTATTATTAGTTCAGTTCGGTAGAACATCGATGATAGGAGAATTTTTCCACTGGTATTCTACGCTCGATCTCTATTATTGGAGAATTCCGTCCCCTTGGGACTACCAGTAGCTTCGGTTGTTGAATCTCGTGCAAGTTAGGTTGTGGTTGTATTGGCTGCAAGCGGAACGTAGGCGCTTTAGGTGTTGTGTTGGCCATGCACTCTCGCGTCGTGTAATGTGGAACCCAGCTCTGAGTTAACTATTTCAGAGCTCTATCCCTTTCTTTCTCCCAACGCCGTTTAGCCGGGTCTAGTTTTCCTCTCACCCGGAAGGTGGCTAACTCCTTCCTTGGTCTTACGAGCCGCTTACGCTAACTCAAGCAGGTACCGGGAGGGACATCTTAGGCAGTAGAATCGAGCGGTGCCGTTCAGTTACTACATACGAGTTTATGAATCAATGAAATTTCCTCTTCTATTGTAGCGATACGAACTCAGAAGCAATAGTAAAAGAAGCTATCATCTCTGGGGGGGGAGTCAGATGATTCTAATATAATATGTAGGGTTTACTTAACGAGTACCTTTAATATTAGTTAGCTCATAAACTCTGATGTAATGTTTTACTTTCAGCTTTACTAAAAGTTTTTATAGGCTTTTTGATACACGTTTATTTAACATTTTATCTAGCATTGAATTGTCATATATTAAAACATTCTATAATATCAATTTGATCTTTTCATGTTTTATTTTGAACGTACACGAAACACTTACCATAATATCGCATAGTGTAAATTATTTTTCACTAACCAAATTCCGCCGCTATGCGCGGGTACTCGTCTAGTATAATATTAAAAGACCACTTGAGGAAAAATTAATATATAAAATAAGTATATAAAAGTAAATAAATGATAATAACTACTATAAAATATGTTTATATACTATAATAAATAAGTATCACATTTTATAAAAATAAAACTCAAATGTTTTCTAACTACAAACTATATATATGATTTTTACGTCTTTTCGGCTAAAACCGATAGGATGGCGTTTTCGCCAAATAAAACTTAGATGGTCGGACCCGTCTAATGTAACATGTTTATAAAACATATACTGATATATAAACACATCTAACAAGTAAAAACCGACAAAATCGAGCTTTGTAACTTATGGACCATAATGGGCCAAATTAGCCTTGTTGGACCACTAGGCCCAACTAGTTTGGTTTAGCACTATTGGACTTGCTCATGGGCTCAACCCACTTGGGCTCAACCCACTTGAGCTCAACCCACTTGGGCTCAACCCACTTGGGCCCAACATATGAGTAGAGGCCTGGTCCTAAATAGTTAAATGGACTAATAAAAAGATATTGGACTCTTAATGGGCCTATTGGGCCTTAACATATAAATGGGCTAAAACTAGCATAATTAGGCTAAGCTAACTACATACTCAACAACTAATAATTTAGTATAAAGTGTTAAAACCCCACTTGATCATCATGTTTATGACATCATTACATATACATATAACTTTTTATAAATATTATTCGACATAGTCTAAGATCGAGTATTATTTGTCTAGGTTTCCCGTGATCGAGACACGCACCGTACATCTTAATTGCCGATAACCCGCCTTCCAAGCCAATGTGAGTCCATAGCCTCGCACTCTTTTAAATGTTTTATGAAGTGTTTTATAACCCTGCGAGGGAGATAACATGCTAGTTTTAATAAAAATAGAACGCAAGTGGTCCCGATTCCATGCTTATTGATATGGAACCGATTGATATGATGACCCAATGAATGATTGAAATGGATTATTATTAGTTAGGTTATGTCAATATAAGTCCCATTAGCATGAATTGTGAACTACCGGGAGATGGTAGACGCTTATGCATATAATAGTAGTATTTGGGGAAGATCACCCCAGTTCGCGTCTTGACGGCTGATCCCCGTTGTGTCACATTGATTGGCAAGCGAATTTATGTATGAGAGGGATATATTTAGCGTGATTTTTGTGATGGCACGCTATGTTAGATGGGCGAATGAATTCCGGGCTAGCTACCCGATATATATTATAGAAAGGTAACAATGTCATGCGGCTATAATAATCCGATAATAATAATGATAATGGTAACACTGAGGCTGCGATCTCAGGAATAGTGTATGATATATGATTTGAATTATAATATATTGATTGACTAGCAATATGGGGTCTTATTTATTATTATACCCGTGTTCTGGTTTTACATAACTGTTTTGTATAACGGTTTTTATTATTCCATAAACAACGTTATAAAACGTATTGAATGGTGCTGTTACGACAAAGATTCGTATAAAAATGTTTTTGGCCTAAGTTATGATTTACGACTATGGTTCGTATAAAACTGTTTTTGGCCGATGTTATGGTCTACAACCAATTATTGCACAAAATGCTTTTCGGGAATGATTATAAACCGGTTTTATGTTATTGGTCATTATTAAACTCTATGGACTCGCTCAGCATTCGCTGACTTTTAACATTTTTTATCTCAGGTACTTGAAGGTAATTCTCGGGAAGATGACAAGAGTTTATGGCCCGTATTTAATTAAAAATTTCCATTTAAATGTTTTGTAAATTTGTAAGACATATTTTGACCTGAGGACCTATGTAATTTGATATTTATGAATGGAAAATGCTTTGTTGTTAAACGACGCGATTTGTAAGCGTTGTTTATGATTTGAGTAATGTGCTATCCCGTAACACCAATGACTCTTCCGCTGATTCGAAATGTGGATATTTGGGGGTGTTACAGTTTGGTACCAGAGCTCTCGTTATAGAGAACGAAAGATTTTTAAAACCAAGGTTTTGAATAAAACATTACAAAAATCTTTTAACCATAAATATTTTTAAATAAATATTTTGAGTAAAATGTTTAAAAATCTTTTGACTATAACGGTGCCGAAGAATTCTCTAGTTACCGACAAGGCCAGATTGAGAAGTGTTATTTATATATATATATATATATATATATATATATATATATATATATATATATATATATATATATATATATATATATATATATATATATATATATATATATATATATATATATATATATATATATATATATATATATATATATATATATATATATATATATATATATATATATATATATATATATATATATATATATATATATATATATATATATATATATATATATATATAACTTGGATTATATATATGTTGTAATTTGATTACATGATTGTTTGATGATTATTCTAATACTTATACGAGATATTTATACGACGTATATTGTCACAAGGAACCCTAACTTCTCTAGCAAATAAATCGAAGCTATTTATGTAGGAATTCTAGTTATTCTAGATCTAAACCAAGTTATGGATGTTTATGATCCCAACGAAATGGTTGATATTCTAAAAAATGTTGACATTAGTTGATTATGATATTGAAGATGAATTGTCGAGATTAAATCTGATATCGATGTCATGACGATCTTTCCTTATAGAGTATAGTTTGACAAAACCTCACAACCTAGAAATGTGTCATCTGAGTCGGTGTCACCCAATTCTTAAGTTTAAAATCGAAAAGGGTAATTTTTGCACTTAAGGCTGTCATTGGAACCCTTACCCAAAAGCCTCATTCCACTTGTACCTTTCCGAGAAGTCTAATTGAATGTGTGAGTCATTTCCTACTCGTGACTCATTTGATAATTATTGTTATAAGAGCTATAGAATTGGAAATTTCGTGTTGTTCATGTCGAGTTTTTATTGCTCTTCCAAAGCCGAAGAATAAGGTTGAAAGTATTGGACAATGAGGTAGGATGTCGCATTGAGTATAAGTTGGTCTAAAACTTGAATAAAGTCAAATTTAACTCATATGGAATATGAGATTTTTAAGAGGAAGTCGTTGAGTCCAGTGGTTGAATTATAAGGTTTTAAATGATTGTTGATTCGTGTTAAGGGTTGTTCCTAGGCCATTGTCCAATGATGAGGATGCCCAGTGTCCAAGAAATAAATTGAAGGAATATTCTTGTAAATTAGGACCGATGGATCTTCCGGGACACGTGGAACACCTAATGACTCTTGTAGATTAGTATTTATTGTAGTATCTTTTAAAATCACTAACTTAACTGATATTAGTTGGTAGGACGAATCCTTGGAATTGTATAACATTACATGATGACATGTAATGTGTGACGATACAACTTTTGACTTGTTTGTGATTAATGAAAAGACTATATTCGATTGCTAAACTCTACATGTATCGATGTTATCTATTTTTTCTTGCTTCTTCCTATTGTTCGCATTAGTGATGGAACCATTGAACGAGTACTCATCTCGCTTTGAGTTGCGTTGTGAATTATTCTTTCGTACTCCTTAGTGTCATCGATGTCATGAACCTCATGATTATTTGGCTAAGCTCATTTCCTATCATACCGTAATTAGTTCTTGGTGAATGATGTAGTGTAAATCGTACACGTTTTAGGAAAAACGCGTATGAGTGGCAAGTATTAAGTTATACGCTTTAGGAAAAACGTAAAACCGAATAAATGCGGGTTCGTTCTCGAAGGAGGTGTGTGTATTAATATGCCAATATATAAAATAACAATGTTTGGATTAGTGACGTTTTTGGTTTAGAAAGAGAAAAATAATAGACGAGCTACGACTATGATTTAAACTACGACGTTGACGTAAAACGCGAACGTAAATACGTAAAACGTGACAAAAATAAAAATAAAACCTAAAAATTAATTACATGATTAAACTAAGTCTAAAATAATATAAATAAGAATAAAAATCCAACAAATATATTTTAAAACCTTTTATTAATTAAATATTTAATTTTTAATGCTATTTAAAGCCCAAAAATTAAATATAATTAAAAAATGCCCAAAATATTAATTTATTGAACTAATAACTAACTTATATTATTTAAAGACTAAAAAGTATTTTTCCTAAATTTTAAAAACTATTTTTCTATTTTTTAAATGCTAAAAACTATTTTTAGATTAAAATAATCCTAAAAAAATAATAAAATAATGCCAAAATTAATTTAACAATTTTAAAAATCTTAAATTACCCTATTGAACAGTAGAAAATTGAAAAAGTTTGAAAAAAGTAAAAATTTGCACTAAAAGACAAAACAGATTAATAATTAAACCCTAATTAAACTAATTTAATTATAAAAAATAATTAAAAAGTGAACAGTGAATATTTTTTTATCTAAAAATCTTAAATTAATTTCCTAAATCTAAGAAAAATTTTAGAAGTGAAAAATATACCTTTTCTACACTAAAAGACAAAAACTGAATAATAAAAAGTTAATTAAAATAGCTAAATTATGTAAAAAATAGCAAATGAACAGTAACCTAAAAATAAATTAAACTGAAAAATCAGAAAATAAATAAGAAAAATAATGGAAAAAGAATGAAGTCCTAATTCCTGAAAAAGGTCACAAAAGACAAAAAATTAAGATGATGAAAGTGACATGTGATTATTTTCTGTCTTTTTGTGCAGCAGTACTAACACAAGCACTAGCAGGGGCAACTTGGTTCCCACTGCTAGTGCAAAATCAATGTCTGGTGATGTTTCAGCTTAGGAAAGCTTGATGCTTTGGATTTGCTTGGACAATTGGGCACCCCCACACTCATGGAAGTGTGGGGAGTCAGAATGCACAAGAAATAACACACTTGTTCACACAAATCTCACACAAGATGCCAAAATCAGTTACTGATATAACTTGCAAGTTACTGATGAATAGTGACTGAATACAAGGCACAAAAACGAATTTTAATTGGCCACAATTTTCACATAAACATACCAAATTACTTAAAACTAATCTAAAACCCTAGACTATACTGATTTCTAGCAATGAGCAAGATGGTGGGCAAAATTAAGCTAAAACAAGGCAGAAAATTGATTTTACTGATTTTTACCTATGTTACCAATTTTTTTTATCATGCAAACTACTTATAAATCCTACTGAACTCAAACCAAATACCCTATAGACTACTACTACCTTACTGGGACATGTCTAAGCAGATTTTAAGCTAACTGAAAATTAACAAACTAAATGCCATTCAAATCAACCTAAACTGATTACAAACTACTTGAGCATGCATAATATCACTAATAACTAACATGTAAACATAAACAATTCCAAGAAGCATGCAAAAACAGATAATCACAAAATCACATACACTTCATTCAAAAGTCCAAAAAAAATCATTAAAAGGGTTCAAGCCAAACCTTGGGCTGAGGCCTTCTTAAAATGGACTTAATGGACTTTTGTAAGCTTATGGAGGTGTAGAGAGTCCCTGTTGGGGTTCAACAACAGAACCAGGGAGAACAATATGTCTTCAAACAAGGAAAAAAAAATGGGAATGGATGAGTGATGGTTGTCTTGTTCTACAAACCTGCACAAAACAAAGCAAATAGAGAAAGTGAAGCACTAAAAAGCTTAAGAGAATAAGCACTGCTTATTGAATAAGCAGGCTTATAAGCTTATAGCTTATGTATAAAAAAATTGAACTTTCCTTAAAAACTGATTTTTTTTAAAATCCTTTTTGAACTACACTATGAAACCAACTAAACTACACAAATCTCAACAAATCAACCAGCCTAAAGCTTCCACTTTCACTTCCACTTTAACCATAGGTGATTTTCTGAAAAATGTTAAGAACACGTTTTTACTTTCTTGAAAACTTAGAGAACTTTAAACTAACAACTTGGAAATTAAAATGATTTCTTAACTAATGAAATATAAAGAGAAAAGACTTGGAACTCAGAAGTTGTATAAGCTATTTTTTTTCACTTTCATTACTTAAATAAAGACTTTACAAAAACTAGAACAACGAAAATGGGACACAATCCGTCCCATTTTATACTACTCTAGTGATCCTTCTAGTAGGTTGAATAAAATAATACAAAGAAAATCACAACTAAAACCCTAACAAGCTGATTCCCAAAAGTGCCCTTTGAAAAAGTCTTCAAGATTCGTCCATGTGATTGCCAGTTGTATGAAGATGATCTGAGTCGTTTATTCAGCATTTGGGAGCAAGATATGCGTTTGGAATCGTTGGATTACTGGACCACTTTGTTTTCTTGCAAAGGAGTGGGTCAGGGGACACATGGGGTGGTCGATGGGGGAAAGTGACAGATGTTTTGAAAGGTGGGATTGGTTTGGTGTTGGGTAAATCAACAATCTGGAGATTTTGGGGGAATAACCCTTTGATTAGAAGAAGTAATTAGGACGGGTTTTTTTAGGGTTTATGGGAAAAGGGTGGTTAGGCAGTAAGGGTTAAATCCATTTGGGGGTTAAACTTGTTTAAATAAAATGTTTCCCACTTTAAGTTTATATTTAAAAAACTGATTAGTTAAAATCTGTTAAGTGGAGAGTGACGTGGGGGATTAGGAGATGGTGATTGGTTGATGAGGGAAGTGGGGTGACGTGTAGGATTTTGGTTGGGTGGGATAATTATGCTGTCTGGCCACAATCAGTCCCTGGATTCCTTTCTCTTTGCTACTTCCCATTAAACAGCTTCAAACTCTCTTTCCCTTTATAATATCTTTAGGCAAATTACATAATCAGTCCCTTTCTTTGATAAATGTTGGAACAAGGGCTTTTTATGTAATAAAAACATTCTCCAAGGGTATAAATGATATATTCTTGAAACTTAAGGGACCCCATTGTAATTTTGAGATTTACAAGGGCCAAAAGTGACAAGTCTTCAAAAGTTGAGGGACCATTCTTGACAAATCTTCAAACTTCAAGGACTTCTTTGGAAAATCAACATTCGGGTCCGGTTCTTTGTGCGGCTTCGTTTCCCGTGTTCGTTTTTGCTTGATTCCTTTGATGTTTTGGTGAATTCACGATATCCGTACCTGAAATACACAATGAACAAACACAGGCATATTTTGGGTATTTTGACGATATTTTAAGCGTTTTAAGCCTGATTTGGACGATGAGACTATGTATAAATACAGTCTCATCACTCCCCCATACTAAACCATTGCCGTGTCCCCACGCAATGCTAGAATTAAGTATCATAGCACTTCCAAAATTCATTTTATTATGAGTTTTATTCAAGACATAAATTTAAATAAACTACTACACGTGTTTTAGACATAACGTAATGTTTTCATCACGATTAAGTGACTTTTGGGATCATAGAACAAGAACACGTGAATGCTTCGTTAGAAATAATTTCGTCGTCCTCGATTTTCACCCAATTCCATGCTAAGCGTGTAACGAGATCATTGTTATTATAAGTTAGCAACACGAACACATCTCATGAGTGTTAATTACGAACCTAAACTCCCTTATTCCTACTTGGTATCTCTTATATTTTATTTTGTCTTAATGATCACGAGGATACATCATTGACTTATGCGTGAATAGAGATTAATTCTAAAAATAGAAACTTAACGGTGTAACCAAAATCATTAAATCACTAATTCATCCCAATAGACAACGATGTCAAAAAATTAAGTGAACAAGAAGGATCGATAAACACGGTTTTATAACGGTTTTGAACATGAGACTTATTACCAAGACTTTTATACGCCCCCTAACGGAAGGGCCTTATTATCTTTGGTTTACCTCCATCTTTTATTCAACTCCGCCATGGAGCTTTTATTATGACTTCGGTCTTGCCTTGCCTTTTATTATCCGCCTCATCGGTGGTTTTATTAGCCAAAGACGTATATCCTCACGCTAAAGCGAATTTTGGATCTTTAAAGCTTCGAAGATTAAGGCTTGATTCACTTTCAATTTGGGCATAGATTTTTCGGCCTTGTGAGCTTCAAATTTTTGCTTAATTTAGGTGAGCACTTGAAATCTTATTATTAGGTGAAGCTTTCGATTATTCGGGTGCCAATACTTCAAAACCGTGACGCTGGCGATACCTTAATGTTTTCCCAGTTTAATTACATGGAAGCTACCAAAACAAATTAGAAACCAACAATAGTGACTAAACCGCTAAATCAATATTTATTAACAATTTATTATGCAAAAGCGTTGGGAGAATAAGCTAATAATTACTACACATAAGATCGTGACGATTACGAGACTTATAAATAACTCTATCATTTCTCGTCCTCATTTAAGAGACTTAGCCTAAAAAGTTAAGGAATCGAAGCTAAGTGCTCAACACGCACGGTCGAGTCAAAAATTACTCTCGTTCTCACCATCGGAAAACCTACATTCGTGTCTTAAACACTTATGAAAAACTAGAAAAATTTTAAAATTTGGCCATTTTTAGCCTTATTTGCAACAAAACGATAGCAAAAAGATGAATATTGGATTGCGTGTTGACGTAAGCAAGGTGAAGTATCTACTCACCCCCCCATACTAAAACTAAACATTGTCCTCAATGTTTCGAGTCTAGGGGTGTAAACACCCCATACTAGAGACGAAGTCGAATGCTTAATCTCGAGCATGGAAAGGGTAAAACGAATAACCTATAAGCCGTTTATGAATTATGCTAATAAGATAAACGTTAGAACATAAAAGGATATCATCGGATATCGGAATCTCCAAAGGCAACGATCGAAGCTCGAGTGATCCATAAAACGAACACGAGAGGCTTCAACGATGACGATGAACCTAATGAATCACAATCACAAACAACCACGAAACAAAGGTAGGAAGAGCACAAGTCCCCTCGTTACATTAAACTAAGAAAGCGATAATATGTACAAGGATAAGCATGAGAATCCCCCACGAGGCACCTTGTTTTTGATAACCGAGTCAAAAGCTCGACTCGAATCCCCATAAATGTGATCATTTAGGGATAATCTTGGTATGGTCATTTTTGGTGGGACTTACATGATAAACAAGGCCCAAAAGTACATAGAGTACTTTAAAAACCCGATAAACGTATACCGGGGTCAAAGATAGCGTCTTCGTTTTCGGATGAAAGACAAAACAACGCCACTCCAACACAGACCCCAATGGGGTAGAAGAAAAGAGATAAGAAGTAGAAAAGTGGGGCAATGGGTAAGTCACTAAAATGAGCTACTCGAGGTAGACTCACACCAAGCAAATAGATACGATTTCCATTTATTGCATCGATGGAAGACCGAGATTTCCCTTTACAAGCAATTCTGGGATCGTAAATCTCGTCCTCGGTGGTAAAGTGTGAAGGAACATATGGGGCTTCCCCAATACTAAGACCACACCAACCTTCGTAAAAAGGAGTAGACGAGGTGGTAGCACTCATAAAACGCGGTGATGACGGAGTTAAACTTGTAGAAAAATCTTTTAAAACATTTTTAAAATCTTTTCCTTTTTCATCGTTTTTAAACTCTCTATGAAAACCCGATTTGATAATGTCGAAAATATTTGGCGTGTCAAATTGAAAATTAGTCGCGCTAAAAATCCTCACATTTAAGTCATTGGTGGGAGGGGGTGGCGGATTATATAATTTCCCAAAACGTTTATTAATAAAGAACACCACCCCCTCGGGGTCTACATACTCGTCATCCTGATGAACGTCAATCTCATCGATTTCTTCATCAAAGATAGGCTTGTCAAACCATGGTTTGTCATTCCCCTCCTTGAGTATCTTAGAAACTCTCTCGAAAAGATCACGATCAAGCATGAAACCATCATTCTTTTGTGGGGATCGTTGATAAGTAAGATCCTCACGAATGTGGTAAACGTCATTCTCAAATGAGGAGTGTTGATTAGGTAACTCCTCGAGAATTGGATTCTTAGTGGTCACATGAGTTGGTTCGTCATTGAAAATAAGACGTTCCAACTCATTAAATTCATCCTCGATTTTGGAAAGATCGACCTCACTCGTAGGTGGAAGTGAAGGCATAAGAGCTAGCTCTCGTGCAATAATTTCCTCAATCTCGGGATCAAACTCGTAATCATCGTACTTCACATGTTTCTTCTTAGGAGAATCAAAAATAGCATGTGGATGTCTAAGTACGTGATCAAGCTCGGAAAAATCGCCATCGTCATCGTCAAAGAAAGAGTCGATGTGAGCACTCACAACCATGGACTTACAAGTCAAATGACTATGCTTAGGTGACTTTTCTAAGACGAGAGGATCGATGTCGATAAACCCTTTAGCCTCAACGGGTGTTGGGCTAGGCAAAGGAGGCACTTCGATGGAGTTAGAAGTTGAAGCCTCAAAGACGTGGTCCTTCGAAGGTAGTGAAGACGAGCCCATATTGGTCTTTGTCGTGATGGCACTAACGTCGCCCTTCGGAATTGGTGGTTTACTTGTTTCGCTAAAAACATCCGAAAGTGAGTTTTCATCCATAAATTTACACATACCCTTTTGAATTAGGCACACGTATTCTTTATCATTAAAATCATCATCTTTAAAACTGTTTTTCTTAATTCTTTCAAAACATGCATCAAGCTTCATTCTTTCCGCTAAAGTAAACATTTTGAAATCATTAGAATTTGAATCATTAGGTTTTGAAACCTCGGTTTTTTCATTCTCATTAAACCCTTGGGATTTTCTAGCGAAAAAGTCTATTTTTTCATCCCCATATCTCATAGTAAGTCTCCCCTCGTGAACGTCGATTACGGTTCGAGCCGTCGATAAGAATGGTCGGCCTAAAATAATGGGACATTTAGGGTCACACTCGTAATCAGATATAACGAAATCCGCGGGAAAAACAAACTTTCCAATCCTAACATAGACATACTCGGCTATTCCAATTGGTATTAATGGAGTACAATTTGCAAGCTCGATAGTCATGTTCGTGGGGGTAAGCGAAGGCAATCTCATCAATTTCCATAGAGAATGAGGCATGAGATTGATGCTAGCACCTAAATCAGCAAGGGCTAAACATCCCTCAATCTCGGAAAAATCACAAGGTAGTAGAAATTGGCCCGGATCCTTTTCCTTTCTCGGCATACGCCTTTTGGGTTTTTTAAGAAGGATCGAAGCACAAGTTTCTTCAAGGGTTACTTTGTTAAGGTCGAAAAAGCTCTCTTTTTGAACCGTGGATGGAATTTTAGGTACACGAGGGTGTGCACTCTTTTCCTTGGTCGCCACGTTCACCCCATCGACTTTAGAACAAGAAGATGTCTTAGAAGTCGAGGGTTGAGAGGGATAAACAACACGGAATCCTTCAAGGTTAGGGGTAATCACACGACCTTTCTCACGAGACGAGGCGGCTTTACATTGTTCTTTCGGATTAGCAACGGTGTCACTAGGTAATGAATTTGATGACGAACCCGAGGCTTTGTTCATAATGGCCGAAAACATCTTTTTAATATCAATTTGCCCTTGCTCAATCTTCGTGTTTTGCAATTTCAATGTATTAGAAAAGTCATTTTTCAAAGTACCAATTTCTCCCTCTAATCGTCTCATATTAGCCTCATTCATTTTCATGTAAGTTTGAAAATCGTTTGATGAACTATTTTGATTTGAATTAAAGTCCCCTTGGTTTTGATTGTTTCTTTGAAAATTTCCTTGATTACCACTTGAAAAATTGTTGCCTTGATTGTTATCTCGATTTTGCCAAGTTATATTACGACCTTGATTATAACCTCCTTGATTTTGATTCGAAAAATATCCTTGTTGATTATTTCCTTGAAAATTGTTTCGATTTTGAAAATTGTTGCCTTGGTTATAATTGCCTTGTTGTGATGGACCGGCGTTATTTTGATTTTGATTAGAAAAATTGTTGTTTAACGCACTCACATTCGACGTTTGGCCATCCGTAGCCGCACACTCGTAATAATTATGAGGTCCACCACAAAACGTACACGAAACCTCAACCGCTTTCACCGTAGCGGGAGCGTCTTTCTTTTGCATTTCAACGAGAAAAGACGTAAACACATTTGTCAACTTGTCGACTTTTGCATCAACTCTCTCAATTTCGCGATTAGAACTACTAACATTGGCGACATTCGCAACACTCGGTGCATTACGGAGTTGGTAAACCTTGGATCGGTTTTCGATAATTATCAATGCATCTTTCGGAGTTTTGCACAAAAAGTTGCCACCGACGGCGGAATTCAACGAGTCTTGTTTGTGAAAATTAAGACCGTTGTAAAACGTATCGATTTGGTGCAACTCGGAAAAACCATGGTGAGGACATTGCCTAAGCAATTCCTTAAAGCGATCCCACGCGTCTCTAAAAGATTCATTCGGTTTTTGCTCAAATTTCGT
The DNA here is from genome assembly GCA_025667525.1 of Glebionis coronaria. NCBI lineage: Eukaryota > Viridiplantae > Streptophyta > Magnoliopsida > Asterales > Asteraceae > Glebionis > Glebionis coronaria. Next base: position 434,361,249 of record CM046874.1, read on the forward strand.
AATCTCGTTTTTGAAAAACGTTGTCTTAGACGGTGGGAAAAAATAATTAACGAACTTGGAGACGAGATCCTTCCACGTAACTATGGAATTAGGTGGCTCTTTCTCGTACCAATCCTTGGCGGCACCATCGAGCGAGTACGGAAAAAGCATAAGCTTGACGACATCGGTGTCGACGTTCTTAAACTTGCTCGTGGCTAAAAGACGATCAAAATTCCGAATATGGTCGTGAGGATTATCGGCTTCACGACCTCGAAACTTCGTAGCTTGGATCAACGAAAGCATTCCGCTCTTAATCTCAAAATTCTCCGCCTCGATAGCGGGAATTACGATCGCGTCTCCATAACCCTCGGTGGGCGCTTGGAGCAATTCCATCATCGAACGATTGTCGGCCATCTCCTCTAAGGTTTCTTCAACAACGATATTAGGAACGTCGGTTTCTAATTCTCGTCTACGTCGTCGATTCCTTCGATTACGATTGCGTCGATTCGAAGCTTCACTAGAATTGGAATAATCCTTCGATCGAGTGCGCATGCACTAAGCGTAGAATGGGTGGTAGCAAAGAAGATTCTTTTTGCGGTTTTTCGATTTTTTCAATTTTTTTGGTTTTTGATTGGTTTTCTAATTTTTTTGGATTTTTGAATGTATTACGTAGACACAAATCTACAAATCTCTCCTCGAATCGACTTTCTCGATTAAAGGAGCCTCAAAGAATGAAAACGATCACGTGGAGTGAACGTTCTCGATGACTTTAGAACGTTGGTGGAACACCAAAACGTTCAAGAGGGTTTAATCTTGAAAACACAAGCAAATATAATATACGTAGATAATACTTGGGCGGCAAACCCTCGATTAGCCTTCTTTCTCAAAACACGCACAAGCAAGCGGAGGAAACGAGCCGGCGCGAAGCACTTAAGAGCCTTTTTCCTTTAGGTCGTGAAATACAACCGCCTTATACCCACCTTATAGTTTGTGTTAATTGAAATTAAGCCTCACGAAAGTATTTATCTATTTTGCCTTTAAACTTTTTGCTTTAGATTCGAATACAATGATCGAGTGATGAAATCCCGAATCAAGGTTGCGTTTTCACGCTTTTGGAGTACTTGTATTTTTATTGTTCTTACGTAGTACAATATAGTAATAGTATATTCACAATAAAAACGAAAACCAATATATCTACAATATAGTAAAAGATTGATTTGTGTTTAATTTAGGAAAATTAAACACGATTTATTTGGATAATATAATATAGTAATGAAAAATAACAAAAATGAGTATGTACGATATTCACGCTTTCCAAAAACGAAAAGCAAAAACGCACTACTCACACAAACACGATACTAATAATAATGGCACACTAAACACCTCCCCGGCAGCGGCGCCAAAAATTGATGTAGTGTAAATCGTACACGTTTTAGGAAAAACGCGTATGAGTGGCAAGTATTAAGTTATACGCTTTAGGAAAAACGTAAAACCGAATAAATGCGGGTTCGTTCTCGAAGGAGGTGTGTGTATTAATGTGCCAATATATAAAATAACAATATTTGGATTAGTGACGTTTTTGGTTTAGAAAGAGAAAAATAAAAGACGAGCTACGACTATGATTTAAACTACGACGTTGACGTAAAACGCGAACGTAAATACGTAAAACGTGACAAAAATAAAAATAAAACCTAAAAATTAATTAAATGATTAAACTAAGTCTAAAATAATATAAATAAGAATAAAAATCCAACAAATATATTTTAAAACCTTTTATTAATTAAATATTCAATTTTTAATGCTAATTAAAGCCCAAAAATTAAATATAATTAACAAAATGCCCAAAATATTAATTTATTGAACTAATAACTAACTTATATTATTTAAAGACTAAAAAGTATTTTTCCTAAATTTTAAAAACTATTTTTCTATTTTTTTAAATGCTAAAAACTATTTTTAGATTAAAATAATCCTAAAAAAATAATAAAATAATGCCAAAATTAATTTAACAATTTTAAAAATCTTAAATTACCCTATTGAACAGTAGAAAATTGAAAAAGTTTGAAAAAAGTAAAAATTTGCACTAAAAGACAAAACAGATTAATAATTAAACCCTAATTAAACTAATTTAATTATAAAAAATAATTAAAAAGTGAACAGTGAATATTTTTTTATCTAAAAATCTTAAATTAATTTCCTAAATCTAAGAAAAATTTTAGAAGTGAAAAATATACCTTTTCTACACTAAAAGACAAAAACTGAATAATAAAAAGTTAATTAAAATAGGTAAATTATGTAAAAAATAGCAAATGAACAGTAACCTAAAAATAAATTAAACTGAAAAATCAGAAAATAAATAAGAAAAATAATGGAAAAAGAATGAAGTCCTAATTCCTGAAAAAGGTCACAAAAGACAAAAAATTAAGATGATGAAAGTGACATGTGATTATTTTCTGTCTTTTTGTGCAGCAGTACTAACACAAGCACTAGCAGGGGCAACTTGGTTCCCACTGCTAGTACAAAATCAATGTCTGGTGATGTTTCAACTTAGGAAAGCTTGATGCTTTGGATTTGCTTGGACAATTGGGCACCCCCACACTCATGGAAGTGTGGGGAGTCAGAATGCACAAGAAGTAACACACTTGTTCACACAAATCTCACAAAAGATGCCAAAATCAGTTACTGATATAACTTGCAAGTTACTGATGAATAGTGACTGAATACAAGGCACAAAAACGAATTTTAATTGGCCACAATTTTCACATAAACATACCAAATTACTTAAAACTAATCTAAAACCCTAGACTATAGTGGGCAAAATTAAGCTAAAACAAGGCAGAAAATTGATTTTACTGATTTTTACCTATGTTACCAATTTTTTTTATCATGCAAACTACTTATAAATCCTACTGAACTCAAACCAAATACCCTATAGACTACTACTACCTTACTGGGACATGTCTAAGCAGATTTTAAGCTAAGTAAGTAATATTTACTTGTTTAAAGATCTAATCCCAAACACCCCTTAGTTTCTGAAAACTGAAAATTAACAAACTAAATGCCATTCAAATCAACCTAAACTGATTACAAACTACTTGAGCATGCATAATATCACTAATAACTAACATGTAAACATAAACAATTCCAAGAAGCATGCAAAAACAAATAATCACAAAATCACATACACTTCATTCAAAACTCCAAAAAATATCATTAAAAGGGTTCAAGCCAAACCTTGGGCTGAGGCCTTCTTAAAATGGACTGAATGGACTTTTGTAAGCTTATGGAGGTGTAGAGAGTCCTTGTTGGGGTTCAACAACAGAACCAGGGAGAACAATATGTCTTCAAACAAGGAAAAAAAATGGGAATGGATGAGTGATGGTTGTCTTGTTCTTCAAACCTCCACAAAACAAAGCAAATAGAGAAAGTGAAGCACTAAAAAGCTTAAGAGAATAAGCACTGCTTATTGAATAAGCAGGCTAATAAGCTTATAGCTTATGTATAAAAAATTGAACTTTCCTTAAAAACTGATTTTTTTTAAATCCTTTTTGAACTACACTGTGAAACCAACTAAACTACACAAATCTCAACAAATCAACCAGCCTAAAGCTTCCACTTTCACTTCCACTTTAAGCATAGGTGATTTTCTGAAAAATGTTAAGAACACGTTTTTACTTTCTTGAAAACTTAGAGAACTTTAAACTAACAACTTGGAAATTAAACTGATTTCTTAACTAATGAAATATAAAGAGAAAAGACTTGGAACTCACAAGTTGTATAAGCTAAATTTTTTTCACTTTCATTACTTAAATAAAGACTTTACAAAAACTAGAACAACCAAAATGGGACACAATCCGTCCCATTTTATACTACTCTAGTGATCCTTCTAGTAGGTTGAATAAAATAATACAAAGAAAATCACAACTAAAACCCTAACAAGCTGATTCCCAAAATTGCCCCTTGAAAAAGTCTTCAAGATTCGTCCATGTGATTGCCAGTTGTATGAAGATGATCTGAGTCGTTTATTCAGCCTTTGGGAGCAAGATATGTGTTTGGAATCGTTGGATTACTGGACCACTTTGTTTTCTTGCAAAGGAGTGGGTCAGGGGACACATGGGGTGGTCGATGGGGGAAAGTGACAGATGTTTTGAAAGGTAGGATTGGTTTGGTGTTGGGTAAATCAACAATCTGGAGATTTTGGGGGAATAACCCTTTGATTAGAAGAAGTAATTAGGACGGGTTTTTTGAGGGTTTATGGGAAAAGGGTGGTTAGGCAGTAAGGGTTAAATCCATTTGGGGGTTAAACTTGTTTAAATAAAATGTTTCCCACTTTAAGTTTATATTTAAAAAACTGATTAGTTAAAATCTGTTAAGTGCAGAGTGACGTGGGGGATTAGGAGGTGGTGATTGGTTGATGAGGGAAGTGGGGTGACGTGTAGGATTTTGGTTGGGTGGGATAAGTATGCTGTCTGGCCACAATCAGTCCCTGGATTCCTTTCTCTTTGCTACTTCCCATTAAACAGCTTCAAACTCTCTTTCCCTTTATAATATCTTTAGGTAAATTACATAATCAGTAAATGTTGGAACAAGGGCTTTTTATGTAATAAAAACATTCTCCAAGGGTATAAATGATATATTCTTGAAACTTAAGGGACCCCATTGTAATTTTGAGATTTACAAGGGCCAAAAGTGACAAGTTTTCAAAAGTTGAGGGACCATTCTTGACAAATCTTCAAACTTCAAGGACTTCTTTGGAAAATCAACATTCGGGTCCGGTTCTTTGTGCGGCTTCGTTTCCCGTGTTCGTTTTTGCTTGATTCCTTTGATCTTTTGGTGAATTCACGATATCCGTACCTGAAATACACAATGAACAAACACAGGCATATTTTGGGTATTTTGACGATATTTTAAGCGTTTTAAGCCTGATTTGGACGATGAGACTATGTATAAATACAGTCTCATCAGTGAACAACTCTTCATCACTCTTTTGCAGATCACTCATTGTTTTTATACCATCTAGGGAAAATATGAAATTCTTATTTTCATATGAGTTATTTAAATCGGTACTATTAAGTAATTCTATCGAAATAAAGTTTTTATTAAACATCTTGTAAATGGAAATGCTTTCATAATGATGAACATTTCGGTAAAATCATTTTTATTTTTATTTTATAATTAAACATGAATATATATTTTGAACATGATGACAAAATTTGACAAACTGAGTATTGCATCGTTAAGTAAGTTGTACATAGAAGGGCGCTATGTACAATTTGGAAGGGACCATGCAAGGCTGATTAGTAGTCACCATGAAATTGTTAATAACCACTACATTTTTCTTTGAAATTGTGAAAGGTTAAAATTTTATGAGATCTACAAGAAGTGCAAAAATAGGGACATATTGTTAGGGACACCTACATATGTGCCCGTACCATTTATTTTTCCGAATTGAATTTACTCATCTCTGGATATTGTCTTAATTGACAATTGACATCCCCTTCTTGTTCAATTCTCTCATAGTAAGATTCTTTGCAAACTTTTCTAATTAGCGAGTGTTGATACCCGATTGGGTGTATCGACGTTCCTATCTTTTCTTTTGATTAGATACCATTTGAATGACATGGGTAACGATCCGAGGTGCTTTCAGATGCATACACAAATCATGAAAACATGGGATATATCCATGTTCGTTAATGTTTTCGCATTTATCTGATTTGAAATTCTCTCGCATAGTCATACGTTGACCTTACTCTTTTAATGTTAGCTATGTCTCCAGATATCCTTGATTTGTGAAGGGCTACGAGTTATTCTCAGTCTTTTGAGAAGTTCTCGTCATATCAACGGTAATGAAGCTGGAAAGTTGGTAGTGCCAGTAGGATGGATTGGTTGATTATGACATGATGTCATTGTCTTAATTGATGGGAGCACGAGTAGATTCCCCCTAAAAGATAAGATTATGATTATCAAAGGTGATCTAAATAATTACCGATGGGAGACCGTATCCTGCATTTAGGCTTGAAATTATACCATGAATGGTTGTGAACTAGTCATAGATCTTGTAATCTAGAAAGAACCTAAGGTGGATTTATAAAAAGATGTTCCTATTATCTGAGACTATCTGAGGTATTTGCTGATGAATTACCTAGACTTCCGCCAATAAGGCAAGTTGAATTTGGTATTGTTTATATTCCCGGTACTGCACATGTGGCATGTGCACTATACGTCAGCACCATCTGAATCAAAAGAGTTACCGTACAACTAAGAGAGTTGTCAGATAAAGCTTTTATTCTACCAAGCTCGTCATCATGAGGAGCTATGGTATTATCATTCCATGTATTCATTGATTACCGTGAACTGAATAAATTGACGATCAAAATGGATATCCATTACCCAAGATGAAAGATTTGTTCGATCATTTACCAGGCTCTAGCGTATATTCTAAAATTTGATCTACGACATGGTTATCATCAAATTCGCGTCCGCAAAGAAGATTATATATTCCAATCACTACATTCAGAACTCGTAATGAACATTATGAGTTTCATGTGATATCGTTTGGATTGACCAACGCACCGGTCGCATTCATGAGTTTGATGAATCGCGTGTGTAAGCTGTATTTTGATAAATTCATGCTTGTGATCATTAAGGACCATCTGATTATTTCCAAGAATAAGAAGGATCTTAGTAATCGTTTGTAGACTACCTTGATCTAGCTGAGATGTGAAACATTGTACATTAAATATTTAAAGTGGGATGTTAGGCTTGATCCCTTACATTCTTTGACTTTTTGATTAATGGTAGTGGAATCTATGTTGACTCTTCAAAGATCGGAGCCATTAAGGCTTTGGGTTATACCAAAAAGGAAGTGCGAAGATGTTTAGGTTGACAGATATATATCGGACGATTATTAAGGAATTATTCCCTTATACCCAGATCATTTAACTAAACTCCCTTAGGAGTAGATGTTTGTGTATCCCTCAAGACAACCTAGGAGGAATTGAGGAAACCATATAAACCATGACTTGGAATTTGGAGCGGCAATTTTTGCTCTTCAACTAAGAAAATTTTGACCAAAGTTTAAACAAAGATTTTTCTGAATATTACCGATCTTGTTAATTATTTTCGATAAATCAACGAAGATCGTGTTAACTAAATTCAAATTTATTTTGAACATTTTTCTATAATTGGACGAACTGAGAAATTTAAAAGTTTTAACTTTACGTTTCATAAATTAAATATTTATTATTTAAATACTTGTAACATTTATCGACGTTTTAAACGTCGAACTGGGCAAAACTTATAAAGATAATAGTTGAGATGAAACTAAAACTTAGAAAACATGAAGAAAGAATTTATGAGTGATTATGGTCATGATATTTATTTCATCAGGGAAGGTGAATGTAGTTGCTGACGCGTTATGTAGAAAGAATAAAGAACCAATTAGGATGTGTTCCTTAGTAATGACTGTGCATAATAATTTGCCCGAAAAATTTAGAAATAGTCGATGCATGTAAGAAGGATAATATAGATGATGAAGGGTTTCACAGCTAATGAGAACCATTAGAGATGGGAGCCGATGGCGTTAAGTGTTTAAAAGGTCGTTTGTGGTTGCCTAAATATGGAGGATTTCGAGATTTAGTCATGTTGGAATCTCATAAGTTTAAGTATTCTATTCATGCCATTTCTGATAAAATGTATCTTTATCTAAAGAAGTTGAACTGATGGCCAAATAAGAAAGCAGACATCGCCACATACGTTAGTAAATATCTAACTTTTGCGAAGGTCAAGGCTGAACACCAAAATCCATCAGGATTGCTTTTACAACTTATTATTCATGTTTGGAAGTGGGATAGAATCACCATGGATTTTATCACAAACCTTCCAAGGACATCATCTGGATTTGATTCGATTTTGGTCATCGTCGACAGACTGACCAAATATGCTCATTTCATTCCCGTTAATGATAAGTTCTCGATGGAGAAGTTGGATCATTTGTATTAAAGGAATTGTGTAAGCATGGTGTGCATGTATCGATCATCTCTATCAAGATCCTCGCTACGCATTGAATTTCTGGAGATTACTTCAGATGTCATTGGGAACGAATCTTGATATGAGTACTGTTTACCACCCCCAATCGGAGGGTCAAGGTGAAGGAACGATACAGACACTAGAAGGCTTGTTTTATGCTTGTATGATTGACCTTTGGTAATGAGAAGGATAAGCACTTTCCTTTGGATAGGTTATCATTAATAATTATCGCTTTAGGATTGAGACCGAACCTTGCGAGGATCTATATAAAGAGAAGTTTAAGAGCATCTGTAGGTGGGAGCTGGGATGAAGATACCTGACCCGCGAGACCTAAAATGATTATGAAAGTTGAAATCTGATTATTGACTGTCGGTAGTAGGCAGGAGGTTAGGTGAATATGAAATGTAGATCTTGAAGTGCAGGATGGGTAGCAAAGTTATGCCAAGAATTTTCATCGTGGAAAGGTGAATTGATGATCTAAAAGATCGTGGGAAGCTAAGTCCCCGTTGTATAGGACCATTGAGATAATGTAAAGAGCTGGTCCGTAAGGCATATAAGCTAGACTACCCTTAGGACTTCAAGGGCTGCATGAAATATGTTCCGTATATCGAACTTGATAAAATGTCTATCAAGTAAAAATCTGATTATTTCTTAGTAAAGTTTGGGTCGGCGAAAATTTGCATTCATCGAAAACCCGTGGACATCATGGAAAAAGAAAGTAAGTCAACTTAAGCATGATCGTATTCCCATAGTTATGTTTGAGGAAACTCGCGTATCGCAATGAATTACGCTTGAGAGAAAAGACAGAATGTGGTGGAAATGCCCACATGTATTTAACTCTATAAGAAGCGAGTAGTAAGATGAATTGATCTTTGAAGACAAAGATCCTCTTTAGGGGGAAATGCTATGACAATCCGTCAATTTGAGGTCGTTATTTTATTCTCAAGTATTATTTATAATCACTATTTTATTGTTAGTTTATGAACTCACTCACTTTTGGGAAGAAATTAGGGTTTACGTCTTGAATTAGCATCGTCTACGTCTAAACCGGAGAGCTCTACGTTACGTGTTTAAGTTTACATACTCCGTTTATGTGACAGTCTGACATTTTCAGGTGATAAATTTATCCTCGTATATTATTTTGAAATTTATTTTGTGTTGGTACATGAACTCACATATTTACGGGAAGAAATTAGGGCTTACGTGCATAATTTAACGTCTTTTACGTTTAAACCAAAAACCCTATGTTTACTTATTTACGCTTTTGTGCTCCGTTTTTTATGAGACAATTTTTATTAGAATAGTTTTGTGTTGTAGTTTCATAATTTGCAAAAACATTTTTCGTAAATCGACCCGAGGGCACGTAAATTGAGGAAACTAGAATCGAGGAGTACCCGTAAAATAATGGGATGAAACAAGTTTACACTTGCCCCACCTCCCACTATGGGCGGATTTCACAAAGGCACCACACCCTTTGGTGTCAAATTTTAAGCTATGTAGAGACACTTGTCTCATAAGTTCACAAGTTACTTAACCCTCAATCTCACACACACACACACACATACATGCAAGTGTAACAAGAAAATTTTCATCAAAACTCTCTCCCTCTCCCTCTTTGGCCGTCCAACACCATCATCACACCACCATCTTCATCAAATTTTAACCTACAACTTAATCTACAATCAACATATGTTGATAACTACATAAAAGGAGGATGATTGGAGGTGATTACAACTTGTGAAAGGAAGTTTCTAAGGAGTCCTAGGGCTGATTTTCAAGAAAGAGTTCATATACTTGAAGATTTCAAAAAGTTGTTTTACAAAGCTAAAGATATGGTTACAAGATCAAGCCTTGTTCATCCAAAATCTCAACCTTTTCATCATTTGGTTGGTATAAAGATCATTTTCTTTCTATCATCCTATTGTTTTTGTAAAAGTACTTGTATATTTACTTAAAAATGTATATGTATGATGATGATGAATGATGATCAAAGTATTGCATGGGGATTTTGTGTCACTAGATTAGGTTAAAAAGGCTAAATCTATAAGTAAAAGTTGATAAAATCTTGACTAGATTAGTAAGCTGTAATAAACAGTAAGTTTCAATATTTTCACTTGATTAAATGGATTAGATTGTTTGATATAATGATAGATAAATGATTTTTACACATGTGGTTAATTGGCTACACAATGGAATGTAAAATTGAGCAAGATATCGCCAATACACTTTTGAGGTACTAATCTGACTGATCTGTTTTGGACGAATTATTACTGATACTTAGAGGCTGTTTGAGAAGGATCCATAGGAGAGTTATTTGTATAGAATATCATGTAATTTCTACAGTAAAAATCTGGGGTTCTAACTTCTTGTAGAACACAAGATATGATCAAAATGGTGAACTTGACTTTTGACATCAGATTTCACTATAAATTATATAATATTAAAATACCACTTGAAGAAAAATTAATATATAAAATAAGTATATAAAAGTAAATAAATGATAATAACTACTATAAAATATGTTTATATACTATAATAAATAAGTATCACATTTTATAAAAATAAAACTCAAATGTTTTCTAACTACAAACTATATATATATGATTTTTACGTCCTTTCGGCTAAAACCGAAAGGATGGCGTTTTCGCCAAATAAAACTTAGACGGTCGGACCCGTCTAATGTAACATTTTTATAAAACATATACTGATATATAAACACATCTAACAAGTAAAAACCGACAAAACCGAGCTTTGTAACTTATGGACCATAATGGGCCAAATTAGCCTTGTTGGACCACTAGGCCTAACTAGTTTGGTTTAGCACTATTGGGCTTGCTCATGGGCTCAATCCACTTGGGCCCAACATATGAGTAGAGGCCTGGTCCTAAATAGATAAATGGACTAATAAAAAGATATTGGACTCTTAATGGGCCTATTGGGCCTTAACATATAAATGGGCTAAAACTAGCATAATTAGGCTAAGTTAACTAAACACTCAACAACTAATAATGTTGTATAAAGTGTTAAAACCCAACTTGATCATCATGTTTATGACATCATTACATATACATACAACTTTTTATAAATATTATTCGACATAATCTAAGATCGAGTATTATTTGTCTAGGTTTCCCATGATCGTGACACGCACCGTACAACTTAATTGCCGATAACCCACCGTCCAAGACAACGTGAGTTCATAGCCTTTCACTCTTTTAAATATTTTATGAGGTGTTTTATAAACCCGCAAGGGAGATAACATGCTAGTTTTAATAAAAATAGAACACAAGTGGTCTCGATTGTATGCTTATTGATATGGACCCGATTGATATGATGACCCAATGAATGATTGAAATGGATTATTATTAGTTAGGTTATGTCACTTTAAGTCCCATTAGCATGAATTTTGAACTACCAGGAGATGGTAGACGCTTATGCATATAATAGTACTATTTGGGGAAGATCACCCCAGTTCGCGTCTTGACGGCTGATCCCCGTTGTGTCACATTGATTGGCAAGCGAATTTATGTATGAGAGGGATATATTTAGCGTGATTTTTGTGACGGCACACTGTTTTAGATGGGCGAATGAATTCTAGGCTAGCTACCCGATATATATTATAGAAAGGTAACAATGTCATGCGGCTATAATAATCCGATAATAATAATGATAATGGTAACACTGAGGCTGTGGTCTCAGGAATAGTGTATGATATATGATTTGAATTATAATATATTGTATGACTAGCAATATTGCGGTCTTATTTATTATTATACCTGTGTTCTGGTTTTACATAACTGTTTTATATAACGGTTTTTATTATTCTATAAACAACGTTATAAAACGTATTGAATGGTGCTGTTACGACAAAGATTCGTATAAAATGTTTTTAGCCTAAGTTATGATTTACCACAATGATTCGTATAAAACTATTTTTGGCCGATGTTATGGTCTACGACCAAGTATTGCACAAAATGCTTTTCGGTAATGATTATATACCTGTTTTATGTTAATGGTCATTATTAAACTCTATGGACTCGCTCAGCGTTTCGCTGACTTTTAACATGTTTTATCTCAGGTACTTGAAGGTAATTCTCGGGAAGATGACAAGAGTTTATGGCCCGCATTTAAATAAAAATTTCCAGTCAAATGTTTTGTAAATTTGTAAGACATATGTTGACCTGAGGACCTATGTAATTTGATATTTATGAATGAAAAATGCTTTGTTGTTAAACGACGCGATTTTTAAGCGTTGTCTATGATTTGACTAATGTGCTATCCCGTAACACCACTGACTCTTCCGCTGATTCGAAATGTGAATATTTGGGGGTGTTATAGTGCAAATATGGTATTCCTATTCTTCTCTAGACTTAGAGGAAATTAGGTTTTTCCTCGATGAAAACACTGATGAATTTTTTTATGAGTTCATGGAAACTCATTTTATTAAGTCCATAATGTTGCTGGAGCATTGATGAGACTATTTCAAAATCATGAATCTAGCATGACCGAGTCGTGTACGAATAGCAGTCATGGAAATGTCTTGCTCTTCCACTCGTCACTGTTGGCAGCATGATCATGAATCCGCTCTTGGAAAAGTGTTTGACACCCTAAAGTCGATTGGACATGTTGTCAATACGTGGAGGAGAATAACGGTTATGAATGGTGATTTATTCAAATCGATAGTAGTCGACACATAATCTCATGTTACCGTCCTTCTCCTTGAAAGTTCTTCTAAAATATATGGGAAGATTTTGGAATAATCGGTTGGTTATGCATAAAAGAACTTCAGTGGTCGTGTCTCAACTGAAAGCTAGAAAATTTCAGCAGCCATGGCTAACAAAGCACGTGCTTGTAAAGCATAGATAATTTGTACAGATTTTCCTGATGGAAAACCATGCTGAATGTATTCAGGAGCCTGAACATCACTGTACATAGTCATGAATCATAGCATGGTGTGTTGTTCATAGTCCATAGTCAGGATTAAATTCAACTCGCATCTGTTGGAGGTAAGTTCGTTAGCAGATTGGTTCTTATCATTAGATTGGAGGAAAACCTTCGTATACATGGGTGATACAAATGACGTCCTTTATGGTCTTGGATATATGAAATATGAAATCAAAATGAAAGTGTCGTGAAGCAAACGTGACAGGTCTCACTGAATGTGTTTTGCCTGTCTGCGTGTCCAGAAGCGACTAATACGCCGGCGAAGGTACTGAAATTCTTGTGGCTTGCTTACTACATGGCACAACAAAATGGATATACCCATTGGAGGGCACCCTGAATTTCTTTGGGATGTTCCAGAAAAGACGTGAGTCATGTGTCTTGACTCGTGTCTTGAAAAAATAAGCATGACATGTGTCTTGACTGGTGTTAATAACTGAATTTTCCTAAGTTGAAATCTTCTCGACTCAATTTGAATTGACAAAGGTTAAAAGTGTGACTCAGTCGTCTTTTGGTGAAAAGAAATATTTTTGGTCATTTTTTAAAATGAAATTACAAAACTTTAAATTAAAGGGTAAGGTAAATAAGGCTAAAACTGATAAGAAGTAAATGGCGAAAAATTAAAACTTTTAAAGTAAATTAATTAAATGACGTAAAATTAAAGCTTGACGAAAAATAAATTTGACAATCTAATAAAAATGCAAACTTAAAATAAAGCTAAGTTAAAACAATTAAGATAACACTTATGGAAAAATGGCGGGAAAATAAGTATTTAAAAACTAAAACAAGAAACAAAAACAAAACATAAGTCTGAATATCAAATCCTAAACCTATGTCGGGAAACCAAGAAACCTAACCTAGTTCGGAATCCGTGCTTGTTCAACCTAATTCGGAATACTTAATCACAACCTAATTCAGAATGCCAAATCCCACACTTAGTTCGGAATGATGACCCCTAACCCAATTCGGAATCCTTATCACACACGCAGTTCGGAATCCTTGGTTTTGACCTAATTCGGGATATGCGTCCTACACATAATTCGGAATGCCTGTCACACACTTAATCCGGAATGTTTGTTATGTAGTTCGGAATACTCGAATTCTGTCCTAGTTCGGAATGTACATGCAGGACCTAGTTCGGAATGCACCAAACTAACCTAATTCAGAATATGGGGTAGAGACGTAACTCGGAATGTAGGTTATGGAAGTAATTCGGAATAAATGAAACAGCACTTAACTCAGAATATGTGGGTACTTGACCTAATTCGGGAAGGGCAAATTGCATATAATTCGGGAAAAACAAGAAATTCAAGCAGTTCGGAATAAAGTGATACTCAACCTAGTTAGGGAAACTAGGGTTTTAAGATATTCCAAACTATAACAAAAATAAGCAAAATGAAAATTAAGCTAAAACCAAATAAGCACTTATCTAAAAGTTTAACCAAAACAAGTTTAAGAAAAAGCAAATAAGCTAAAATTTAAAAACTTTTAAAAACACTAAATAATAAAAATATTTAAAATCAACTTTTTATAAAAATAACTTTTAAATACACTTAATTAAATTAAAGAAAAAGCACAAAAAAGCTATAAGAACAATAAGCTAACACAATCAAACACATAAAAACATAATAAACAATCAAATAAGCATGGCAATAAGCAAATAAGCATAAAGATTAAGCAAAACAAGAAAGGTAGAATGAGAGATTAATTAAAAACTTGATTAAAAATAAGATTCAACAACAAAATTAAAACTTACTTGGAATTAAAGGCAAGAATTTAAATGACAATTAAGTAAATGACAATATGAAAGTGCATGAAATTAAGTGGAAAGACTAAGTTGTCAATTTAGCTAACACCTCCTAGTGACACATTAGGATGGTATTTATACGGAGGATTAACATGTGTTGATCTTTTCTTCCTTTTCTCGTCTTTTTGTCTTTAAAAATTCTTCGACTTTTTCGACTTTGTCTCGGGATTATGTGAACTCGTCTTATAATTTACTCATTTATTAGACTTGGTTCTTCGACTTCATTAAACTTCCGTCTTTAGACTTTTTTTCTTCGATAAATCTTCAGAATAGGTCTTGGACTTCCGTTCTTTTTGCACTCTTGATCTTTTGACTTCGTCTTTTGTATTTTTCTTAGATAAAAGCCCGTGAAAGCCCGTGTTTTCTTCCCTTTTCACTTTTTGGTCCTAAATCACAACAAAAACACAAACCACGCATAATTCCGACATAAATGGCATAAAACACACGTTTTGGCTTGGTTATCATTATAGTTAAGTGGCAAAAGGATGGGTGTTTTCACACCTATCAAATCCCCTACACTTGACCATTCTAATGCCCTCATGTAATGCATAAATTACAAAGCAAGTTTTATATTTTCCATCATAATTAATCTACCTTGGCCTTTATTAAACATAAGACATTAAGATAGAAAATTATAAAATATTCACAGGAAGAAAACAAGTGAAGAGATAAAAGACTTACATTAGGGTTTTGGAATGTCATGAATGTTCATCACCCTCAAGTTTCACGTTGCCCAAACCAAGCTTAAAAACGAGATCATTGTTATTATAAGTTAGCAAACTAACACAAACTCATGTGGCCCAATTATTCACTTAGACCCCCTTATTCCTAGGTGTATCTCTTATATTTTATTGTTGTTTTAAATGATCACGAGGATGCATTGTTGACTTATTTCGATTGTTATTTAGGCTGAAAATAAAGTAGGACGATTTAATCAATATTTAGCTAAAGGACAAAATCTTTTAAAACTGCTTCTCGGGACCTCATAAAGTTCATATCTTGGCATAACTCGCTTCACGATTTGAGACCTTTCTCGGATCGATATTTGGCATTGACTTCATACTTCAAATCTTGAGAGACGTTCATGAAATAATGGACTTCTCTTCATAATAGGAATTTCTTCACTTAAAGTTTTGAGAGATTCTTCATTCTTGGACCACGACTTCTTCATTTTTCTCTAATCTTTACTTGGGATTTTGATATACAACGATCCGCCTCCTTTTAGGACTTGGATCTATTTATCCTCATACCTTGTTAGGTCCTTTTTGGATAGATTTCTCCATGATCTTTACGTGAGTATTTGCTTTTCATCGTGTGTCTCGATCCTTCATATTGACTTTTGATAAATTATTCTTCACATCACTTTTGGATCTTTAGCAACAAAATGTAGCCCTCATGCCTTGTTAGGGCCTTTTCAGACTCGCCAATCTTCGCATCCCGCTTCAATAAGTTATGCCTTGGCTATGAACTCTAGTTAATACCGAGCAACTTTTAAACGATCTTGGGCTAGAAGCTAAGTAACTTTTCAAATCGTACAACCTTAATTATTGCAATTAAATTTATTAGCAAGCGATGGGAGAAAAAGCTCATAATCAACTCACATAAATTTATGAAAGAATGACAAACTTATAATTGACTCTATCATCTCTCGTTCTCCACAATTTAAAATCTCAAGGAATGAGACTTGTGGATGCTTAGCCAATTAAATCAAAGTTTTGCGTTTTCAAGTCATCTATAGGATCTTGCAACTTCTTAGACTTTTTCAAGTTTTAGAATTCGCATTTTAAAGTTCCCTTGATAAACGACTTTCTAGGATCAATTATAGGTACTTGCAAAAAGTTCTTGTTCTTAACCCGTAAGAGTTAAGACTTTCGCGTTTTAAAGTTCCCTATATAAAAGCCTAGCAAAACTTGACTTAAACATGTTAAGGATACTAGCTAGAGTAAATTTAGATAAGTAAACTCAGGTTGAGTCAAAAGATTCACAACGTTTAAAAATTAAAACCACTTTATTAAAATTTATTCTAGCAAAGAAAGAAAATAACTATACAAAGGAAAATACTAATAGGCCAAAATAGCCAATTAAATCAAATTTTTGCGTTTTCAAGTCATCTATAGGATCTTGCAACTTCTTAGACTTTTTCAAGTTTTAGAATTCGCATTTTAAAGTTCCCTTGATAAACGACTTTCTAGGATCAACTATAGGAACTTGCGAAAAGTTCTTGTTCTTAACCCGTAAGAGTTAAGACTTTCGCGTTTTAAAGTTCCCTATATAAAAGCCTAGCAAAACTTGACTTAAACACGTTAAGGATACTAGCTAGAGTAAACTTAGATAAGTAAACTCGGGTTGAGTCAAAAGATTCACAACGTTTAAAAATTAAAACCACTTTATTAAAATTTATTCTTGCAAAGAAAGAAAATAACTATACAAAGGAAAATACTAATAGGCCAAAATAGATCAAAAATTTTGAAAAATGTTGAAAAATCAATTTTCCGGATAGAATGAGGACAAATACAAGGAAAAGCCCACTTAACTTCGATAGAAGTCCCCCTACACTTGATATAAACATTGTCCTCAATGTTTAAGCAAGTGGAAGTAACCTCCCCTACACTTAGGACATTGTGTACTTTGTTTAAATCTTTCTAAGGAAGAGACAACTAAAGTGATTCCTATTTCAACATAAATGATAAAATAATGAATCAAAAGAGTTTAGGACAGAACCGGGAAGACGGGTACACGGAATCACGGGTCGTCAAAAGTCATCAAGAATGGATCTTTGAAAGCTCGAATCCCTGCACATGATAAGAAAGAAAAGAACAAACACATACTAGGGTCTCCCCCTACACTTATTATAAAAACAAAAGAAAAAGGATAGATACTCGGTTTGCCTCCCGAGAAGCGCTTGTTTTTGTTCACCGAGTCGTGAGCCTGACTCGACCTGGATTAGCATGGAAAGAACCTTGAAGAACATCCATCGGGATCAAATACATGGTTTTCATCCATCAATTAGCACAAGCTTAAGGCGAACAAGGCAAGCCAAAGAAGAGTAGGCAAGGTTCCCTTATGCAATTGTTGAGCACGGTGGTAGAAAGTAGGATGAAGTACAAGCATATCTCCACAAGTTCCAAAAATCTTTCTTTTTATTTCATCAGATTGATACTAAGATGGCTTAAAAATTGCAATACCGGGATCGAACACCTTTTCCTTTAGGGGAAAATAACACTCAGGCTCGGTAGACCTTGAAGAAGATCCGCTCATAAATCTCACAATCTCATCGTCAGAAGGTGGATAAATAGGTGTCAAGACATAGGTACTACGGATATCGGTGTCTTCCGGCTTCTTCTCCTTTGAAACGGGTTTCTTAATATCCGAAGGAGGATAAAGACCAAAATCAAAGTCCAAAGGAGGAGAATCATTCTCATTGGGGAAGTACGTATTGAGAAAAGTAGCAAAATCTTCCTTAAATGAGTAGTCATCCATTGTAGGATCAAGCATTGTTGGTGGAGGATCTTCATCAAAAGTAGGAACAAGGTCATCATGTGAAGAATCACTCGAAAGAGTATCAACATCATCAAAATCATCATATGTTGGCATGTCTTTATACTCTGAAGAAAAATCATCATAATTATCCACATCGGAACTAAAATCATCATCATAGATTGGTGGAGCATCATATATTGGTGGGGATCCAAATTGGAGAGAGAATCATCCACATCAGCTTGGAAAAGTGGATTATCATAGCAAGAATCAAAAAGAGGATTGTTGTAGACGACAAAATCATCAAGCTTTATACTTTCACAAGTAGTTGTATCAAGCTCGTCTTGAAGCACATTAATCATATTCGCCGATTCTATTCCATTGGATTTGTTTGTGATCTTCCCCATTTTAAACACTTGTGCATCATTCCCGACCCTTAAGATTAGTTCACCTTCGGCAACATCGACTAAAGGTTTTCCGGTTCTCAAAAATGGTCGTCCAAGTATTAATGGAATACGAGGGTCTATTTCATAATCAACAACAACAAAATCGACCGGAAAAGTGAAGGTACCAACTTTAACGAACACATCTTCGGCAATACCAACGGGGTAAGCGAGAGTGCGATTTGCTAGCTCAAGAGTCATCTTTGTTGGTGTAAGGTCGGGTAATGATAACTTTTTCCAAACACTTAAAGGCATCAAATTTATACTTGCCCCAAGATCGGCTAAGGCAGTAAATTCTTCGGTTATGTTAAAAGTACATGGTAACACAAAACGACCAGGATCTCCAAGTTTTTCCAGAAGTTCTTTAAGGAGGACTGCAGAACAGTTTTCATTTAAGCGGGTGTTGACAAACTCGGACATCTTTTCCTTCTTATTAATCAATTCCTTAAACATCTTAACAAATTTAGGCATTTGGGCTAGAGCTTAAACAAGGCTAAAGGTGATGGTCACTCCTGAAATCTTCTTCAAAAAGTTTGACACTTGAACGTCATCCGTGGTGAGCAATTTTCACTTGTCTAATCGAGATGGATAAGGAATATTGGGTTTAGGAGGTGTAGGTGTAGAAGGTGAAGGTTGAGATGTTGAAGGTCTAAAGGTAGAAGGTGGGGTTGGTGAAGGGTTTTTCGTAGGTACTTATTCAGTAAGAGGTGGAGACGGTAGTGGAGAACTAATACTAGGCGTGGAAGTAGGCGGGATAAATGGTTGTGGAAGAGGGGTAGATGGAGTAACTGGGGGAGGGGTAGAAGGTCTTACAAGATTTGCTACACTGCGTGTAGTAATAGCACTCACATTCGCTCTTGGGTTGGTGACGGTATTGGAGGGAAGAGAGCCCGAAGTAGAGGGTTGAGTGGTTTGGAAGAAACTAGCCATCATATTCTTCAAATCATTCGTTTGATTGCTTAAAGAGGTTTGCATATCATGTCGAAGCTCGGTTCAAATATCATTCCCTTGTTTAGTGATATCTCCTCTCAAGTTAATGATTTGGCTTTGAAGATTCTTAACCACCTCTCCTTGGGTCCTCATGAAAGCTTCAATATCATGGTTATAAGTCGTAGGTGGAGTGATGGGTGGTGCTTGTTGAGTGGGTGGGTGATATGGTGTAGAAGCTCGAGGTTGGTTTGGATTGCTTCTATTAAAATTGTTGGGGTTGTGGTTTTGAGGAGAAAAATCGGGTGAAAGAAAGTTGTTGGAACGGTAACTTAGCAAGTTACGATCACCTTGAGGTCGGGCTTGATAGCTTTCCGTTGAATAGTTACCATGAGCAGCATACACGTTTTCCGGATTGTCATGAGTAGAAGGACAATCGGTGTATGAATGAGGATCACCGTAGATCTCACAAGAAAGTGCTACAGCTTTAACTTGTTGTTGTTGATTCGTAGCAATGAGTAGGATATTTTTGTTCATTTCGGCCATCATGCGGGTGAATTCGGTCATCTCGGGGTTTGATGAACTAGAAGAAACATTGACTCTCGGGTTATTCCTAGAAGATACGGATGAATCCTAATTTTTGTGATGAGTAGTCATGTTCTCTATAAGCTCTCTACACTCCTCGGGTCTTCTTTTCATAAATGTGCCACCGGCGGCTGCATTAATCGTATCACGATCACGAAAAGTTAAACCGTTGTAGAAAGTATCAATTAAGGTGACGGGGAGTACGTTGTGATTATGACATCGATCGATCAAAACATTATAACGTTCCCAAGCATCAAAAAGTGATTCATCAGGTTCTTGTGTGAAACCGCTGATTTGATTCTGAAGACTCGTTACCATGGATGGTGGAAAGTAGCGCGACAAAATCATTGAGTCATCTCGTCCCAAGTATGAATTGAATTCTTCGGAAGACGATCAAACCATTTTTCGGCATGGTGGAATAAAGTGTGTGGAAATAGATGAAGGCGAAGAAAATCCATAGTAACACCGGGCAACTTCATGCTTTGAGTGACAGTAATGAATTTGTCGAGATGTTTGTTGGCATCATCATCCGATAATCCAAGAAATGGACAAGTGTTTTGAACTTGTTGGATCATGTGATGCTTCAACGAAAACTCTGGAGCCGTGATTTGCATCGGCGCAATCGGTCCTCCGCGTCCATTCATTGTTGGTTGACAAATCTCCTCCATCGTGCGAAGGTCTGGTTGAGGACCATTATTGTTATTATTCATGTTAGGGTGAGGTGGATTATTATTGTTGTGCACACCAGCCATATCTAAGTCTTCAAGAGTCTCGGGCTCAGAATAAGACGAAGATCTAGTACGCATACACCTATAAAAGAAAAAGATACCAAAGAAATAGACAAAATATATTTACTTGGAAAAATAAAATATTTTTGGTGCAAAACTTTTGAAAAAGAAATGCTTTTTATGAGTTTTTTACTGTTTTTGAATTTTTGAAATTTTTAATTTTTATGGATTTTTTAAAAATTTTGACACGAAAAATAACGTTCACGAGTGAACGGATCCCAAAATCCAACGCGTCTCTCACAGAAAACCATTCATCTTCAAGAAAAGAGCCGGCAGCGGCGCTATTTTAATAACTGAATTTTCCTAAATTGAAATCGTCCCGACTCAATTCGAATTGACAAAGGTTAAAAGTGCGACTCAGTCGTCTTTTGGTGAAAAGAAATATTTTTGGTCGTTGTTTAAAATGAAATTACAAAACTTTAAAGTTAAAGGTAAGGTAAATAAGGCTAAAAATGATTAAAAAGTAAATGGCGAAAAACTAAAACTTTTAAAGTAAATTAATTAAATGACGTAAAATTAAAGCTTGACGAAAAATAAATTTGACAATCTAATAAAAATGCAAACTTAAAATAAGTCTAAGTTAAAACAATTAAGATAACACTTATGAAAAATGGCGGGAAAAATAAGTATTTAAAAACTAAAACAGGAAACAAAAACAAAACATAAGTCTGAATATCAAATCCTAAACCTAAGTCGGGAAACCCAGAAACCTAACCTAGTTCGGAATCCATGCTTGTTCAACCTAATTTGGAATACTTTATCACAACCTAATTCGGAATGCGAAATCCCACACTTAGTTCGGAATGATGACCCCTAACCCAGTTCGGAATCCTTATCACACACGCAGTTCGGAATCCTTGGTTTTGACCTAATTCGGGATATACATCCTACACATAATTCGGAATGCCTGTCACACACTTAATCCGGAATGTTTGTTATGATGTAGTTCGGAATACTCGAATTCTGTCCTAGTTCGGAATGTACATGCAGGACCTAGTTCGGAATGCACCAAACTAACCTAATTCGGAATATGGGGTAGAGACGTAACTCGGAATGTAGGTTATGGAAGTAATTTAGAATAAATGAAACAACACTTAACTCGGAATATGTGGGTACTTGACCTAATTCGGGAAGGGCAATTTGTATATAATTCAGGAAAAACAAGAAATTCAAGCAGTTCGGAATAAAGTGATACTCAACCTAGTTAGGGAAACTAGGGTTTTAAGATATTCCGAACTATAACAAAAATAAGCAAAATGAAAATTAAGCTAAAAAATAAGCACTTATCTAAAAGTTTAACCAAAACAAGTTTAAGAAAAAGAAAATAAGCTAAAATTTAAAAACTTTTAAAAACACTAAATAATAAAATATTTAAAATCAACATTTTATAAAAATAACTTTTAAATACACTTAATTAAATTTAAGAAAAGCACAAAATAAGCTATAAGAACAATAAGCTAACACAATCAAACACATAAAAACATAATAAACAATCAAATAAGCAATACAATAAGCAAATAAGCATAAAGATTAAGCAAAACAAGAAAGGTAGAATGAGAGATTAATTAAAAACTTGATTAAAAATAAGATTCAACAAAAGTTTTAAAACTTACTTGGAATTAAAAGTAAGAATTTAAATGACAATTAAGTAAATGACAATATGAAAGTGCATGAAATTAAGTGGAAAGACTAAGTTGTCAATTTAGCTAACACCTCCTATTGACACATTAGGAGGGTATTTATAGGGAGGATTAACATGTGTTGATCTTTTCTTCCTTTTCTCGTCTTTTCGTCTTTATAAATTCTTCGACTTTTTCGACTTTGTCTCGGGGTTATTTGAACTCGTCTTATACTTTCCTCATTTATTAGACTTGGTTCTTCGACTTCATTAAACTTCCATCTTTAGACTTTTTTTTCTTCGATAAATCTTTAGAATAGGTCTTGGACTTCCGTTCTTTTTGCACACTTGATCTTTTGACTTCGTCTTTTGTCTTTTTCTTCGATAAAAGCCCGTGAAAGCCCGTGTTTTCTTCCCTTTTCACATTTTGGTCCTAAATCACAACAAAAACACAAACCACGCATAATTCCGACATATATGGCATAAAATACACGTTTTGGCTTGGTTATTATTATAGTTAAGTTGTAAAAGGATGTCTTGACATGTGTCTTCAGAAAGTATACGTGAGACATGTGTCTTGACTGATGTCTTGACATGTGTCTCGAGATGTCATACGAATAAAATTAAAACTCTTGGGTTATTATGCCAGAATTTGGTGGCTCGGTTAGACTGCTGACCTTTTTTGTATTTCTGATCACGTCCGTGACTGGAGCTTCTGTTGCGATTTATAGGATAGTTACTGTCACATTAGTGGTTACTATCATCTTGTCTGTCAGTTCCATGACAGTCATTCTCATGACTGTGATTCATGTACTTATTCAGCTGAGTGGCCGGCTGGTACCGTTTCTCACACATATGACTAAAACGACGACCGAATGACGTGTGACATGTAACTAAGAATTAGGGACGATGATTGATGGGGGTCGCCTAGTGGTGAAGCATCTTCTCGTCTGATCGCTTTGATCAGACGCCTTTGGCTTCGTCTTGTATGATTTCTAGGTTGTGAACAGCATCAGCATCTCGTAGCGTCTCTAAAAATCAGCAGCATCAACCTTTAGTAACATCTCCAAGTTATGAGCGGCATCAGCAATCTTGTAGAATATCAGCAAGTGAAAATACGCCTAAGATGATTTAGAATCGACTATCGAATAATCGTGAAGTATTGCAAGTGAAATACCCATGGATTAAAGTACGTGTATTACACATGGAATACGGTACATGGAGTACACATGGAATGTAAATGAAATGATTGGTATGGGGTCGATCATCTTTCATGATTTTAAAGGAAAATAATTGGTTACACGGTTAGAGAACCATCATGATAACCTGGAAATGCCAGTATAGACATCATTCTGGTTGCATAGAGAAACGCCAAAGTGTAGTTAAACAAAATTCAACGATAAAATGCCTGAAAGCATGATTAACGAAAACCAACCATGACCATCATGAAAGCAGGATTAACTGAAATCCAATGATGTCTTTCATGAGAGCATAAACAACAAAAGAGACGTAAGACGTAATCAACATGAAGGCGAAATCATCATGAAGAAACATGAAACAACTTAACATGAAGGAGTATACAATATAATCAGCATGAAAACGAAGTTAACCATGATAGTATGAAAACATGCTTGACATAATAGACATAGTAACTTATGAGTGGACATGAAAAATTATGAAAGTAATGAAATGAATCCGAAGATTGCTGGTGTGGACGACCATGGGTCGGTTCATAAAATAAAATTTGACATGATTTATTTGATCAGGACATAATACATAATCATGAGAAAAATTTTATGCATGAAAATAGTGCATGAATGCATGCTGTAGTTTATGAAAATTTTTATATGTGTGAGGGTAAACGCCTATGGTCAGTTCACCCAAAACAAAAGACATGGTGAGGGAACGCCTATGGGTCGGTCCCAAAGTTAAAAGTTTCGATAAAAGCACATGTGACTAAATAGGGCCAGTCCTGTAGCAACCATAACTTAGTCATAATACCTACAACAATAATACATGAAAAAAATTTATGTGACCAATTATGAACTACTAGGGTTCAGTCCACATTAGCCACAGTTCACAAGGTACATCATGCATGAAACAATGACACATATCTAAGTATGGATGACGGTTGTTCATCCATGTTAGTAAAATAATACCGATGAAAACATCATGGTTAAAACAACAAAGTGCTAAAAACATCAATACGTGGAATAACAGGCGTTGACTTAGGAAGCTTCTGGTGACTACCCGCTAGTCACGGGTCGAGTTTTAGAGCCTACAGGTCGAAGCCTTGGCTCTAATGCCATAATTGTAACAGCCCACTTTGATATGTGGACTGTTACGCGTAATTATGGCGTGTCATCAAAGCATGCAAGGTAATATGTAGTAAAACATACATGACCATAGGGAAAACCGGAATCAAACATCGGTTCCCAAACATAAGCCCAAAACATAAATAAATTAAATGAACTAGGAAAGACTAAACAAGCATAAGTATATGGGGCAAAAAGGAGAAGAAGTCTATGGCAGCTTCCATCCTATGCAATTCCTCCAAATGCTCGAGTTCGTCCTTGGGTACCTGCCGTTTTGGGACATGGAAAGGAAAGTAACGGCTGAGCATAACGCTCAGTGCACGGATATACAACATAGTATAAATGGTTGGAACATAACTAAGACTAATAGCAGCGGAAATGTATAAGTCCTGGAAAACCTGGAACATGTTTATAAAACTGGTTTTATAGTTTGAAAAGACTTATGTTTTTATATGAAAATTGTATTAATTAGCCAATAGCCTATATAGGTCATGAGGTTACACCGTGCATGAATACTTGGAGGAGAGACCTCGTCATGGAATTAGAGGGGTTGCCTCTAATTAAATAGTCTGGGTAGGAGGGATCAACTCCTAGTGAAGGATGCAAGGTACACATCGCATTCACTCTGATAATACTGCTAAACATGTAACTAGGATGCACCCATACGCCCCACATGATAATAATATATAATGGCCAGAACTGAAAAGGGACGCCACGAACAATCACTTCGCCGCTGGGAAGTCATAACACTGGTGCCTCTAGTGTTATGGTTATGGTACCTCCATAACTAGGTGACACTGGTTATGCATGTATATGGCTTAGGCTCTTAGTCTAACATAAGTATCAAAAATATAAAACAAATACTGGGAAAATAGTTGGCTGCAGATGGGGAAATCCTAATAAGGAAAGAATGTCCATACTTAAAGGACGGGAAATCTGTACCTTAAGTCCAGTGAACTAAGAAGACGAACGAAAGAGAGAGTCCTACTTAGATCTCACTAATGCTACATAAATAGTATACGTGTATAAGTATTCTGATTACTGAGTACATAAACCAAAAGAACACTAAATCAATCACAGTTTAGCAGATAAGATATGTATCTAGGAATTAAGCATGGCAAAGCATTTTAGTGGATCAAAAACAAGGATTTTGATGCCTTTTAGCTATGAAGCCTCCTCTGATGGAGTAGTTAGGCGCTGAGCCAACTAATATCAACAAAAACACCAATGATCAACCACTAGTAACCATCAAATCATCATCATCATCTAGGACTAATCACCCCTGCATCATTCTGAACTTTTGGCAAAGAAATGAAGTAGAAAACGTCTGAAATCAGCTACAAGCTTCCAAAACCCATCAAACAAGCTCTATTGATCCAATATGATCAATAGAACTAGCAGTAACATTGAAGGTATGAGAATGCAGTTATGAGAAGAGATTTGAGATGAAAAGTGAAAACTGAAGCTTTATTAATGGTAGAAGTTTGTTACAGGGTTGTTACAACTAAACTAACTAACTCAAGTAGTTGTCAATCACTTGAGATTAGTTGCTAACTAAATTCTCTAACTGAAATGAGGGAAAATGATAAGTGTGTGTAAATTCACACACTAAGTACAATATACAAATGAGATACAACTGGGTCTATTTATAGCAGAATTATGAAGTTAGTTGGGGTTGAGTGATGTGTGGGAACCAATCCCCAGCTTCTACGTGTCATAAATCTGCCAATTGGATTTTGTAAATGAAGAACAGATTTGGGGGTTTTCTCCTGAGTGATTTTCAGCTCAATTGGATGGTTGGAATGGATTCCTCATCTGATTTTAAGAAAGTTTGATGTTGAAACCTTCTTCTAAAACTCAGTCCTTGTTGATCTTGATTCTGGGGGCGTTTGAGTTTGAATGAGCCACGTGTTAGATGTTTATTGGTTAAAAATCAATCACTTGGATCGTTATCCAATTACTCAAATATGATTGGCTGAAGTAGAAGTACTGGGGTTTGCTGTAGAGA
The DNA here is from genome assembly GCA_025667525.1 of Glebionis coronaria. Taxonomy (NCBI): domain Eukaryota; kingdom Viridiplantae; phylum Streptophyta; class Magnoliopsida; order Asterales; family Asteraceae; genus Glebionis; species Glebionis coronaria. Next base: position 434,388,165 of record CM046874.1, read on the forward strand.
TTTAGTTATTTATGAGTGGAAGCTGTTAGTGGCCATGCGTTGCTGATGTGGTGATCCAGTCAAAGGGAATGGAAGCCTCTCAATGGTCCAAATAAATGTCACACGGATTAAACTCAAACTTGACTTCACTTTGGCAAATTTAGCCCTTCAACTTTAGTAGATTTCTGATTTGAGCTAGAGTCTTTATAAAGTTGTTATTTCTGATCCTTCTAGCTTCAAACTTGCACAAAATTGATCCTTTGACTTTTTGACTTGATAGTTGACCATATTTGACTTTGTTCTTGACTTTCTCATATTTGCACTTTTAGTCCTTCAACTTTGAAAGTTGTCAAGAAAGGTCCTTTGACTTTGATTGGCTTGTCACTTTTCATCCTCCTTTTCTCTTTTCTTCATCAATAAAGGCTTAAATTCCTTGTTTGCTTCATAATTTGTATCTTCTTACCTACACAAGCACAAACAACAAAACATACCCATGATACTGCTTTTATAAATCAAAATCAGGTATTTTGCTTTGTGTTTTAGGGTGATTTGTGATATAATTGATATGAGATTTCACTCATATCAAATTCGTTTGCTAAACTTATTGAAGATGATAAGGTGTTAGATGTGGCTAATGGGGCTGATATGGTTGAAGCTAGTCACCATGATGCGACGGTGACTAGTGGTGTCTTGAATGTACATGTAGCTTCGTCTAGTAAATTTAAATTGTCATTTGGACATCTTGATCTCAGCAATGTTAGTGACTCCGGTGAGGATTAGGTGTTTGCATTTTCAAGATGAATTTAATGCATATATGTCATCAATCGGGGGTGGTAATTCATTTGAAATGGAGGATTATGATGAATATGACGATTATGCAGATTAGATTCATGACTTACTTGGAGAAATTCAAGCTTTACGTGATATTCAGCTCCATCATCGAGGTAGGAAGTAAATTTTTTGATTTTGTTAGTTCATAAGAGGGGGTGTCTTCTTATGCAGGGTTTTGTTTGATACATAATTTGTTTTGTGTATGTTGGTGCCTATGTAACGGGCCATGATGTTAGGATTCACCTACATCCGTTTGTACTTAAATGTTTCTTGGCGTAATAATATTTTACCGGGGTTGATAGGTGTGTAAACACCCATCCTTTTACCACTTATTTCTGGCTAAAACTAGACCAAAACACGTATTTAATATCATTTGTTTGGAATTATGCGTGGTTTTTGTGTTTATTGTGTTTTCAGAGTTAACCGGATGAATATTGAAAAAACATGGGATTGCACGGGTTTTATGGAAGAAAAATACTCAAGACGAAGTCTATTGTCCAAGAGATGCAAAAGATTTAAAGTCACTGGGCCTATTTGAAGATTTATCGAAGAAAAGGACCAAAGACGGAAGATTTACATATGTTGAAGGAACTCAAGTCTATTAAACGAAGAAATTAAAAGACGAGTTGAATTTAATCGTCGACAAATCCCAAATCAGAATCGAAAACGTCGACTTTTCTGAAAAGACGAGAAGACAAGAAGAAAGGGAGAAAGCCCACTTCACCAACCAACCACTAGCCTATAAATAGAAAACCCCTCACACTTTTTGTGCAAGTTTTTCATTTTCTAGTTTCTTTTTTTCTTTCGTAGGAAGCCAACACCATTAAGGTTTTGGTGATTTTTCATTCTTGTTGAATCTTTGATTTTGTAAGTGTTTAATCTTTCCTTTTGTTTACTCTACATTAATCTATCAATACAATCCTTCCATTAATCTTGTTCATCTTCATCTTTTTGATTTAAAGCTTAAAGTTCTTATTTGGTTGATTTTGATCTTCAAAGTTATTGGGTTTTGTGTTTTTATTATTGGGATTTGATGTTTATGGTTAGTAGATGATTAGTGTTTAGTTTGGTTCAAATCTTTTGGTTAAATTTGGCTTGTTTGGATTGAAATTGTTTCACCCTGTTTTTTTTTCTGTTTACTGTTCTTCATTTCAAGATATTCCGAATCAAGTACTGTTCATCTTTTATTCTGTATCAAGTTTGTTCATCCGGAATATTTTATATATTCCGGATCAGTGTCCTCTATTCGGAATATTTTTATTCCGAATCAACCTCTTTCATCCGGAATATTTTATATTCCGGATCAACCCCTTTCATCCGGAATAACCTATTATTCTGGATCAATTCATTATTCCGCATCAACCCTTTTATTCCGGATGAACCTAATATTCCGCATGAGCCAGTTATTCCGAATAAGCATCTTATTCCGCATGAACTATTATTCCGAATGAGTTTATTCCGCATGAGCATCTTATTCCGCATGAGCCAGTTATTCCGCATAAGTGTATTATTCCGCATGAGTAAGATATTCCGCATGAAGGAGTTTTGTCTGATTTATTCCGAATAAAGGCTACATTCCGAATCAAGCATTTTTAAGGGTATTTATTGTTACTGTTTGATTTAAATTTTAATTCAATATTTATTTTTATTGATTTACTGCTTCTAGTTTACTTTTAGTTACTTCACGCATTTACCTTTTAGTAGAATAGAAAACCAAACCCTCTATTTGTCACCAAGAACAACTATTCCACTTTGAGCTGTGATCAATTCGAGAAGATTCCGAGAATAAATCTGAACCATACAAAATCTCTAGTATCAAATTGCGCCGTTGCCGGCTCTTCTCGTTAAGATTAACAGTTTTTTGTGTGAACTTGGATTTTGGGATCAGTTCACCGTGAACGTTATTTTTCATAAAAAATTTCAAAAACCCTAAAAAATATAAAATTTTCAAAAGTCCAAAAAATTAAAAAACAATAAAAACCAAAAATATTTCTTGTTTGCTTTGTTAGTTCTTTTGCAGGTGCATGCGTACACGTTCAAAGTCTTATCAAGAGCCCGAGCCTCTCGAAGACTTAGACATGGCCGGTGTACACAACAACAATAACAATCCACCTCAAAACAACAATAATAACAACAACAATGAACCTCTACCGGACAATCGCCCGATGATTGAACTTTTGCAAGCACATGTAGAGGGCAACAATGATCCAATTGTCATACCCGCGATTGCAGCCAACAACTTTGAGCTCAAATCCGGCTTTATTCAGATGGTCTCTGCTCAACCAATCTTGGGGCGTACCATTGATGATCCTCATGACCACATCAAAAGGTTCCTGCAACTCACGAATACGGTCAAATTCAATCACAAGAGGTAATCCGTTTACAACTTTTTCCTTTCTCCTTAGAGGGACAAGCCCGGCATTGGCTTGCAAAGGAACCGCCACAAAGTATTCTTACGTGGACGGATTTGGAGACCAAGTTCATAAACTACTTTTTCCCACCCTCTCGTACTACCGCTTTGCGGAATGAAATTATTAATTTTGAACAAAAGTACGATGAGTCTTTTAGTGAATCTTGGGACCGTTTTAAAGATCTTTTAAGAAAGTGCCCACAACATGGTTTTACCAAAGTGCACCAAATTAATACTTTTTATAATGGTTTAAGCATGAATGACCAAGATTCACTAAATAGTGCCTCGGGGGGTAATATTTTGGTTAAGACTTCTAATGTCGCTTGGGATATCAATGAGAATAAGTCTCGTGTGCAAACCAAGAGTGTGCGGACCAATGCCGCTAGTGCTAGTACTAGTGACAACGACAAGCGACTTGACAAAATTACTACGCTTCTTGAATCGCTTGTTACCCACACCGCTAACAACACCAACAGCATCAACGCTAAAAACGCTCAAGACGCTTAAGTCAATGTTGTCAGCCAACCATGTGAAATATGCGGTGGCCCTCACTCTTACACCACTTGTACCGCCACCCAAGACTATCCATCTAAGAATGTTAATGCAGCATATGGTACCTATCCTCCGGCCGCTTATCAAGCACGTCCTCTGTTGATCCCAAACTTAGATCGATTAGCTTTGTGTATACGAGATTAGATCAAGTATAACACGTAGAGAAACCTTTGTTATATGCTTTGTGAATCTAAGTGTTATGCGGAATTTAACACTTAAACAAGAACACAAGATGTAAACAAAACTTTCACTTTGATTATGAATGTCGAACTTGCTTACAATGAAAGATGTTTACGAATGAAAAACTATATAAAACTTGATACTAAACATTAACCTAAAGGCCTTCTTTTATAGACTAAGAAGCCTTGTACAATAAGCTACGTATCAACTATTCTAGGTAAAGATAAACATAGAAAATACATTGTCGTTTCTATCCTTACTAGAAGTATTCTAGAACATAATAAACGTGTAGCTTATATCTTCCATCAGTGCTTGTCTTCAATCTGTCAACGCTTGACTTTAACTTGTCAACGCTTGAGCTGTCAGCGCTTACTTTGTTCTTGTCAACGCTTGAGTTGTTCTTGTCAACGCTCAAGTGATCTGGCCTTAATTTATTCCCAACAATCCTCCCCTAAACTTGATATCCACTCTTATGATCAAGTTTCTGAATAAGCATTAAGAACTTGGAGGAGTCTGACAAACCTTATCATATTGGTAATAAATAAATCTGATCAAATTCTTTGCCACGTCACTTGTATAATCTATCTCCAACTGGGTGTCCTTCATCTTTTCCAAAACAGCCTTGGATATGAAATACTGAGCATCTACAAGTAGATACTCAGCAAACTTTGTAGAACTCAAATGGTATACACCAGCAGCTGAATATAACCTCCATTGAAGACCACTGAGGTCATCTTCAAGATCCTTCCATATTTCAGGATCTTCCTCATTTGTCCCACACATTCTTTTGAATGTGGTCCAAAGTTTTATTCCATTAGCTGAAGTTGGTGCTTCAGCCTCATACTTGGACTCTAGTAACCTCCAAAGGTCCACCAAGTCTTCTCTATCACAACTTGCAAATAAAGATATGAGAGTGGTAAAAGTGTGTACCTCCTTGCCGTATCTTCCGATCTTCCAGAATCCACATTCATCCTCATCATAACTCACAATTGGATTCCTGGAATCTAATGGTAACACCTGCACCATATCTGAAGCTTCTAATGGGGAGAGCTTGAGGCTCTTTCTAATAACTGCTTCACTTGGATATAGTTGATTCATATCTTTTGGAAACTCAAGTGTAAATCCCTTCTTCACTGGTCTGGGAACTATCATAGCTTTCTTGATTTCCATCTCTTCTGCAAGTTGCTCCTTTCTTTCATCTGAAAGAAGTCTGAAAGTGTTTTCTTCCTACACTTTCACCCAAATAGGATAAGCCCTATGTTCCAACTCATCAAATGTCAAAGCCTTCAACTTCTAATGTGTCCATCCAACTCCATGACATCTGAGCAACATAAAATAGAGCTTCCTTCTATCCCTTTTCAACTCAGAGAGAATATTGCTTGCCTTGTGCTTCAAAATCACCTTACAATCCTTCTGAACTCTAAGAAGAAGCTCCCAAACCCCATATTTGATCTGAAATGGTCAAATCTGGATTATCCATACAGCTTTCTTCCCAAGAATTGTACATCTGAACCACCTCTGGCATATCAAAATCAATCTGCAATTTTAAATCTCTCAACTTTTCCCTAGCAAGCTCATCACCATACTCAAGCCTTTCTGGTTCTATAATCATCACACTTGAGTCTGAACTAGCTCCATCACTTTCTTCTTCAGAAGTCACAACAAATGGTGACTTTTCCTTTTCACCTTGTTCCATCATTTGTTCAGCCAATCTTCTATCAAATTCAACTTGAGCTGCATTCTTTGGAACAATTTCTTCTACCAATTTACCCTTACCCTTATCTGATGGTGCAATGGTTGGTAAGGTAGATGGTAATACCTGAGTAGAAACTTCTTTAATGATAGATGATGACTGGAATACATCACCTTCATGTGCAGGTCTGTCAACGCCCAACTTTCCTTTATCAGCGCCCAAAATACTTCTATCAGCGTCCAAATCTGTCTTGTCAACGCTCAAATATTTTCTCTCAGCGCCTTGTGTAACCTCTCTCAACATAGCTGTAAATGATAAATTTAGATTGGTTGGAGAGATTAAGGACGTATCAAAACCTGTTTGTTCCTTCAAAGTTGTAAGAGCTTCAGCAACATCCATTGATTGACCATCTTGACTGCTCTTATCACTCAGATTTCTTTGATCTTCCTCCCCTTTGGAAGACTCCTCCATACCCCTCCTAGCAGGATCACTCTCCAAAACAACAATCCTCTCCCTCAATTGCTTGAGTTCAAGGCCTTGTGAGCTGACAATTTGTACTAAGTCTGCATTTTGCTTTTGCAAGCTAATGCAGACTGCCGTCAATTCCAAAAGAGTCATTGGTTCCAGTCTGCCCTCTCCTAAAATGGGAATTTGACCTCCCAAGTCAGGTTCATTGGGCATGGATGAGGACTTAATTATGGTGGGACTGCCTTGGCCAGCTTCTAAGCCAGAACCAATAGTCCCAGCCTCATCCAGGTCACCAGCCACACTTGTGGTGGTGGTTCTCTCTGCTTCATGGCTAGGACCACCAGAGGAGAACTCTCCAGTAGTCCTTTGGCGTTTGATCAACCTATATTCAGGTGGTGTGGAAGATGGTGTGGAAGAATGGGTAGATGTGGGTTGGTTAAGGGGTGTTTGGGGTTGTGATGGGTATGTGTCAGCGTTGGAAATAGGCACATCAACGCCAACATTTGATGTGTCAGCGTCAAAGGGTTCTTGATCAATTTGCATTTGTTCAGGTGAGGGTAAAGGTTCAGGAATGGGTTCAAGTTATGGGTGAGGGTTAATTTGAGATTGGGGGTCTGGTGGGGGTTGTGCTGCTGCAATAACAGCAAGCATAGATGGGGTTAAAGGTAAGTCTCTATGAGGTGGTGAATTCATCTTGGTAAAAATAGCTTTCTGTTGTTCAGGGATCTTATAAAAATCATTGTGATCCCTTGAACAATAACCTTGAGCATCAAAAACCATTTGCAGAAAACGGGGATAAGCTAAAGTCATTTTTGTCCCCTTGTTTTTACACATCCCTTCAAAAATCATTTTAGAAAAGTTATATTTTTGCCCTGTTGCAATGCACACAATAGCACTGGCAATGGATCTATTGATCTCATTGTGTGCAGTACATTTGGGACTCAAACATTGAAGGAGAATGTGAATGAGGTACTTCCAGGCTGGGGGAAATTCCTGCTTATGGTACTTATTAAGAGTACCTTCATCAGGAATAGGATATCCCAAAGCCCTAAGCCCTTGTTCTATTTCAGTTATGGGAAGGATGGTTATACCATCAGCATCATCAAGATGCAAGGCCTGGCGTACCAAGGCCTTAGTAACCACCCAAGATCTCCCATGAACAATAGAAGTTAATGTGGTCACTCCATTAACTGTTGAGAAACTGACAGTGTTCCAAAACTGCTTAATGTGTGTGACTGGAATGAGTGGTGCATGAGAAAGAGCATACCTTAAGGGGGATGCGTTCAAATACGCCACCATTTGTGTGTATTTAGGAAACAAATCATTATCAGCAACAAGATAAGCAATCATGTTGTGTTGAGACTTGAACCCCAAATCCAATTCTGTTGAGTTAAACTTTGGTGCCATTGATGAAAGCTGTTAATTTGAAGTGTAGAAGATGAAGGTTTATAAGAGAAAAGTGTTAGACAATAATTATAGATACCCTGTTTAAAAATAGGAGCCAAATTTATAGGAGATAAAGAATGCATGTGATTGGCCCAAAAATAGGCAAAGATTTTCAAAAACTAATCATGAAAATATTGAAAAAGTTATAAGTTATCTCATGCATTTAATGAAAGTAACAACTCCTAAAATTACGGCTTGAAAATATGTCAAAAAGTAACAACTGGGTAGGTCCCATTGAGTGTCAACGGTCAAATATAACCCATCAACGCCCAACGGCTATAATCTTGTCAACGTTCGCCTAAAGCCATGTCAGCGTCCAATTTGGTCACAACAACGCTTGGAAAAATCTTGTCAGCGTCCAAAAATAAAATTGTTTTAAAAAGTGAAAAATGACCTTAACAAGTAATTTATCCTAGAGAAAATAACCAAAAGCTGATAATTATTATAGGGCGGCAAGCACTGTCCAGTTATGCACACTTGCATAAGCAAGATAGACATAACAGTCCTCTAGTGTCCCTTGCTAACCAAAATTCTTAACAACCAAGTTACCTTATAAAATCCTTGTTACTCCCAGGTAAATCCCATATCAAAATGATTCCCAAGTCTCCCAACAGACCACAACCAATTCTAGGCCAAAAATGTCTTGGCAGCATGCAAAGTTGATATACTATGCATGCTACAGTGCCTCATGGTTTAGTAAAACTAACCCAAACTCACCTGTGGACACAATCTAGAATTGTGATAAGAGTATCATATGGATACCCAAAAATCCTAAAGGTTCCTAAAACCTCCCCTGAAACTATGATACAAAAAGTTTGCTAAAATCATGCATGAACATAAAAATTTATGTCAAGATAGGAATGAAACATTCCAACCATCATCCATAAATAAAAAACTTGTCCAAATGCTTCTCCTTTGATCCATAAGCAACTCTGTATCCAATGGTATACTGCTAACACCATCTGCACATTTAGATTGAAAAACCACAAAACTAACATTGTTGCTGACAACGCCCCGATAACACATAACAGCGTTGAAGGAAGCTTTGTCAGCGTTAGACAATTATATTGCTGACAACGTTGCAAAAACACTTATCAGTGTTCAAACAACCTTTGTCAGTGTTAGAAAAATATAGTGGAAAATCTAAATCATCAATAAGACCAATAATAGTAATGCATCATCTTGTACATACTTTTACAAAAAGAATCCAAAACACATATTTAAGTGAGATTAACCATTCCAATACTTGTTACCAAGTATTGAAATCTTCCAGTATCAAAAGGTTTAGTTAATAAATCTGACACATTTTCCTCAGTGTCAACCCTATCTGGTTGTATTAAACCTTTCTCAAAGCAATCTCTTATAAAATGATGTCTAATTTCTATGTGTTTAGTTTTAGAATGATGCACAGGATTCTTAATGATGCATAAAGTACTATTATTGTCAACAAATATCTTAGTATGCATGAAATTATACCCATAATCCAACAGCTGCTTCTGAATCCACAACACTTGACCACAACATGCTGCTGCAGCCACATACTCTGCTTCAGTTGTAGAATTAGCCACCACTGTTTGTTTCTTGCATTGCCAAGATATTAATCTGCTCCCAAGAAACTGACATCCACCAGTTGTGGATTTCCTATCAAACTTATCACCTCCATAATCACTATCTGAATATGCAATCAGCTCCAATGGTGAATCCTTTGGGTACCACAAACCAAGATTAGGGAAACATCTTAGGTACCTAAAGATCCTCTTCACAGCATAAAGGTGACATTCTTTGGGAGTCACTTGATGACGTGCACAAGCACATACAGCAAACATGATATCAGGTCTGGAAGCAGTAAGATACATCAAGGATCCAATCATGGATCTATAATGCCTGACATCAACATCTTTCCCATCTCCAATCTTTCCCCAAGGGTGTTCTCTATCCATAGGAGTAGTAGCCCTCTTTTCATGTGGAGAAAAGCCAAACTTCTTCAAGATTTCAGCAACATATTTGTCTTGGGAGATGAAGATACCATCTTCTTTCTGCTGAACTTGTAAACCAAGAAAGAAGTTCATCTCCCCCATAGCACTCATCTTGAATTTGTCTGTCATAAGCTTGGAGAAATCCTCACTCATCTTTGGATCAGTAGACCCAAAAATGATATCATCAACATAGACCTGCACAAGCAACGCATCCTTGCCTTTCTTCTTTGTAAATAATGTCTGATCTATGGTGCCCCTCTTGAATCCATTGTCCACCAAATATGTAGACAAAGTACCATACCATGCTCTAGGGGCTTGATGAAGGCCATACATAGCCTTTTTGACTCTATACACTTTATCAGGATGCTCTGGATCCTCAAAACCAGGAGGTTGCATGACATAAACTTCCTCAACAATGGTGCCATACAAGAACGCACTTTTGACATCCATTTGATAGACTGTGAAGCCCATGCAAGATGCATAGGCTAGAAAAATCCTAATAGCTTCAATCCTTGCAACTGGTGCAAAGACTTCCTCATAGTCTATTCCCTCCTCTTGTGTATAACCTTGAGCCACTAACCTTGCCTTGTTTCTGACCACAATACCTCTTTCATCTCTTTTGTTCCTGAGAACCCATCTTGTCCCTATAGGTCTGACATATCTAGGGCAATCAACCAGCTCCCAAACATCCTGAATTGCAAATTGGTGAAGCTCATCCTGCATTGCTTCCACCCAACTTGGTTCTTTGAGAGCATCAAATATCTTCTTGGGTTCTTCTTGTGACAGAAAACATGCAAACAAACATGCTTGCACAAGAGGGGTATCAACCTTCTTGTGTATATTGGCAATAAACCCACCAAGACCTTGATGGGATCTTCTTGTCTGAACTGGAGTCATAACATCACCAATGATCTGAGATGGGGGGTGATTCTTCATTGTGGAGGTGAGAACCCCTCCTTCAAAAAGTCTGGTGTCCTCAACCTCATGCTCCATGTTGCCAATGTCTTCTTCATCAGACTCTCTTTGATCAACAGGAATCTCTTCATAAATCCTGGAAGGTCCTCCTTGTTCAAAAGTGGAAGAGAAAAGATGTGCAAAGGTGTTGTCAACGTCTGAACCTTGTTTGTCAGCGCTTGGGCTAACAACGCTTGAACTATTGTTGTCAACGTCTGAGCCATCAATGTCTGAATTAGTCTTGTCAGCGCTAGATTTGCCTTTGTCAGCGCCTGAAGAACCATGCATGTTTGTATTTGGTGGTATTTGGAGACCACCATTATCTTGTCCAGCAGCAGCAGCAGCAAAAGCATCTGTCCAAATGGGAACTGTGACATATTCAAATGTAGGAGATGCCTTTTCTGCTTGTGATCCAACCCTCTCATTAACCTGTGTACCTGAAACATCAACAATCTGTTCCTCCACAACATTTGAAGTTACCTTCACAATGTCTGGATTAGTGACAGGCATATAATTTAAAGTTCTAGATAAGGGTTCCAAATCAAACAACCAATTAGGACCACTCTCAGGATCACTAGGTTTATTCTCTAAGAACCTAACATGTACTCTTTCAACAATACGTTTGTCCTCTTTAAGATAAACCCTATAACCCTTGCTCTTCACTGAATACCCCATGAAGTAACCTTCATCACCTTTTGCACTAAATTTTCCTAAGGCATCACTAGTATCTAGGACAACTACATGACAACCAAAAGGTCTGAGAAAACCAATATTAGGTTTTCTTCCCCAAAGTAACTCATAAGGTGTTTTGTTCTGAATTTTGTTAACCAATGCTCTATTTTGCACATAGCATGCTGTATTAACAGCCTCAGCCCAAAAGGCTATAGGAAAGTGAGCATCAGCCAACATTGTTCTAGCTGCTTCAATTAGGGTTCTATTCTTTCTTTCAGCAACCCCATTTTGTTGTGGGGTTCTAGCAATACTGAATTTCCTAGTAATTCCCTTCCTGGCACAAAAATCATCTAGCTTCTTGTTCCTAAATTCTCCACCATTATCACTCCTAAGCATCTTAACCTCATTGCCAGACCTTTTCTCAATTTGAGTGATAAATTCAATAAGAACATCAGCTGTGTCACTCTTCATGGCTAGAAAGAATGTCCAAGTAAACCTAGAAAAGTCATCAGTGACAACAAAACAATATGACTTGCCATTCAAACTTTCTATATTTGTTGGACCAAAGAGGTCCATGTGTAGCATATGAAGAGGTCTGGAACTAGTATGCACCTGCTTGGACTTGAATGAGACCTTGTGCTGCTTGCCTTTAAGACATGCAACACAAGAGTGGTCATTGTGGAAGGCCTTCTCAGGCAAACCATCAACTAAACCAAGCCTCACAAGTCTATTTATATTTTTAAAATTTATGTGCCCTAGTCTCCTGTGCCACAAATTACTTTCATCTACTGAGGCCTTAGCATAAAAACAAGACATATTTGCATTCACTTTAATTCCATTTAAATTCACGTTATATATGTCCTTATGCCTAGGTGTTCTATACTCAATGTACTTCTCATCAGGGATCTTAAAATCCTTGCTTAACACCAAACACTCAGTATCAGTGAAAAGAACCTTATTTTTGTTATCACACACTTGTGATACACTAAACAGATTATAGTCCAGTTCTTTTACCAGGAAGACATTGTCAAAACGTAGATTATTGGTGAGAAGGGTTCCTTTGCCTGTAATGGTGCCATATCCCCCTCCAAAGTATACCTTATCACCATCTTGAATAGGAGTGAAGTTCGTCAGATATTCTTCCTTTCCTGTCATGTGCCTTGAGCATCCACTATCCCAATATCCATAATCATTGATCTGTCTCTGAATGCCCTGCACATAAAGAAAACAAATTAGTTTTCTTTGGGAACCCAAGTCTCAGAAGACTTGGATTCATCTGGTTGTTCAATAAGAACAGACTTAGTTCTCACAACAACCCCATTCTCATCCCTTTTAGGATGAAATACCCAGTTAACCCCAATTGGTTTTGTAAAGACCTTTGAAATGTAATTAAATCTATTGCAAGTCATTGAAATTCCATTATTATTAGGGTTTTGATCTTTCTTGGGTCTCCATGTTAAGCTTGAAGAAGCTTTAGACCCCTTACCTTGTGGCTGCAAATACTTAGGTCTGGTCACGTTTCTGTCAGCGTTGGATTTTGTCCTGTCAACGCTGAAATTACCCTTGTCAGCGTTGAACCTAGGGTTTGCTACAGGAACCCATTGCCTATTTGACCAGGTGTTTGTCTTTTGAAAAGGTCTTTGTCCATGAGTGTTAGACCTTCTAGAGAAGAATGGGGCAGGTCTAATCACTTGTGGATTTTGTTGCACATAAGGTTTGGGTCTGACAACGTTTGACTTCCTAACAACGTTGACTTTCTTCCTATCAGCGCTGAAATTGTTCCTATCAGCGCTGGCTTTGGGAGCGTTGACACACTTGTATGCCAAATGTGAAAAGCTACCACAAGTATAACAGGCTTTCTTAGACACACTCTTAGGTCTAGAAGCGAAGAAACCTGTTCCATGATTGTTAACTTGGCTCTTGGGTGACCTATTATTCCTATACATCTCTACATATTTAATGGTAGGTCTTCTAACAGTGTTGGAGCCTAGGTCAACAGCTTTACCAGTAACTGGGTGAGTAACCTTAATGGGTGGTGTTTCATTGGGACTTTCACATAGCAAACCTCCCTTGATAAACAAAGTAGGGTTAGCTTTCTTCCACTCATTTAGGTCAGTCATTTTTGTTGATACTCTTCCACTAGAGTGACAACTCTTGGTGGAGGAATGAATTCCTCTTCTTGGCACTCTGGAATACCAGTCCAAGCTAAATCCTTTCTAAGGACACCATAGAAGTCACCAGCTGGTGGTGGAACCAGAGAGTAATCATTCATCCCAATCCCAGTCATGTCCTTAGGATCTCTTTGTTTAGCTACACAGTCTCCTAGGGCTTGGGTGGCTCTATCAAATCTTTGAATCTTGAGGTCAACATTATCTTTATTCTTAATGGCCTCATCTAACTTAGCCTGTAGGTCTCTATTGACCTTTGTCATGATATTTCTAATATCCATACTACCCTCTAGCTCATGTTTTAAGATATTTATTTTAACACCCCCAAATTTACACGCAGCGGAATACATCGTTGGGTGCTAAACAATGATACTACAACACATATTTAAAAAAGAACGACTCAAAAAGAGACGTTTTAGATTTATCGTTCCTAAAACATTTGTCAGAGTAGCGTAGTCCCAAGTAATCGTTACCAAAAGATAAGTTAAAACAGCATATTAGTTTGTTTTAAAAATGGAACGATAATTAAATCAAAGAGTTTGAACAACAAAAGCAGTGCACAACTTCATTCTCGTGACCTCCAAGCTTCCACTTCTTGATTACCTGAAATACATGTGAGTAAAACAATCAGCAAAAATGCCGAGTGAATCTATAGGTTTATGAAATCAATTTGAACACAAGCAAAGATTATAAGTTTGTGGCATGCTTATAAGCATCAAATAATAATTCGCATCAACAATAATAATTGTATATAGCATAAATTGCAATAAGCTCATGGAACCGAGCCCTTAGACACTCCCATATCAGTCTAATAAGACGAGAGATTTATTAATTTTCAGTTACCTCCAGATTATTGGTACATTGCCGTATACCTGACTTCTCAATACAATATGTTCAAACAGTGTGGAGGTCGGGCCTAAGCTTCTATGACAAGTCCACAAAAACTGAACCGGGGCGGCTTCCCCCATAGATCTATTAATTGTACTAGCGGTTAACCCATCATAGGTTAATTAACGGTCCATAATTGAGGTTTTAACAAAGGCAATCACTTAATGCAATTTAAAGGCAACCACGGGTCCATTCATAGAGGGACAAAGCATACCATAGAAATCTTGTGTTCTAAGTTTATAAAACATGTATTCCCCCTCGCGGGTTTAAAATCATTTAATAACTAGTATAAAGCGAGGCTATAGACTCACCTTAGCCAATAGTGGTAATGAGACGATCGCCGACGATAGATGATGCCTTTCAAACACGAGAACCGCAACCTATCAAATGAGGTGCGTTCATTAATAATAGACTCGAGAAATAAACCATACATAATAATATAAAACTCGACTCATAAAATCACGACAAACTCGAGAGAAAACGATACAAGTGATACTATTACACTCTCCTATATATTCATTTTATTATTCTATGTCTTTAATAAAATCTGCCGGAACATACCAAATGTCCAAGCCGTTTTCCCATACTTAAGCATATCAACTTTTTATGATACTACTCAAAGAACTCACTTACTATATGTAGAAAGTCCTCCCAAGAGCCCATCAAAAGATTTTACTTCTAAAGTTCCCTGCCCGACTCATCTTTGAATCACAAAATCCGGACAGTTTAGCGACCTTGACTTACGAAACCATTTTGACCATTCTAAACAACTCCATTTGTAAAACCGCCACTTGATTCTAAAAATAGACTCAAAATACTAAACTTGGAGCCTGAGAACAGCCCTTGAATCATTTTTAAACTCATTTTATAGTCCCCGAGATTCGATCCAAATATCGACAACAATTTTCGGATTGTGTCGACACTCGTCTCCCGGTACACGAAAATCAAACTAGTGTATCTTCCACCTCGTTTGGAGTTGGAAGGCCTACTTTATATGAAATCGAAGCTAACGAAAATCTCTACAACATAATCCCATAATATCATCCTATATCCAGACTTTAGATTTCCGAAAATGCCTCTAAACCTACTGCCCAAAATCACCTTTCAAAATCTCCCACAAAATCATATTTTTGATCAATTCTAACAATTTTTCTCATCATCCTACACCCCTAATATCATCATAAACCATTCCTAACACTTGTATCATCATCAAAATCAAAAACCCAAAAATTAAAATTCAACTTTTTAACAAAAACATTACATAAACATCATTTGGTCATCATCTCTAACACATGCATGATCAAAATCACCACCTAACAAGCCTAGTTTTTATCAAAATTCAAAACTCAATGCATGTAAGTAAAAATGGTATCATCAGAATCACCTTTCAAAATTAGGAATGGGACTTGTCTTTGTTTTGGAAGAATCAAGCTAGAAAATCAAAAAAATTTGATGTATATGTTTAAAGGGGTGTATGGTTTTTGGAGAAAAAAGGAGAGAGGAAGAAGAAAGAGTTGGTGATTTTATGTTATGAATTTTTTTAAATGAAGAGTTGCTAGTGGAAAAACTATATATAGTCCAAGGTTGGGGTAGTTTTTGCCAATTTGTGATAGTTTTAGTCTAAAATGCAATAAAATAGTTTAAAAGGGTAGAAAATATAAATTGTAAATTTTGAAATATCTACGAGACTCGGGTTTCGTAAAAATACTAAAAAGTTTAAACGCACACGAAAAATAATAATATAACGACTCGGTACGTAATTAAAACGATATTGTCGAGAGTATTAAATATCGAAACGATTGATAATAAAATATAAAATTTTTGGCATCCGTCGGTATCGCGATCACTAGTTGTCCTCGTTACTCATCAAAATATCAAAATATAATATTCAATGTGGGTTTCAACTTAAACCGTTAAGCATAATAGTATTTAACGTTATAAAATACTTCAAAATAATTGAAAGTAGAATTAAATTATGACCTTATTTTTACGGGTTTTACATTTATCTTATCTTTTAAATCAAATTCGATTTTCTTGTATTCAGAAACGGTTTTCTCAGTTTCAGTAAGAGCTAGTTGGTAATTGGACAATTTACACCTTTCAGTGCTCATATCATCTTTTAGTTTTAATACCTCTTTGTTAAGTCTATCAGTGTTTAGCCTACAACCTTTGCTACAAAAAGCATCATCATATACCTCATTATCAGATGAAGAGGAGGAGTGTGCCATGAGAGCATATTCAACATGCTCTTCTTCTTCAATATCAGCAATCAAAGCTTTGTCCTCTTCAGCATCCTTAGCCAGATAGCTCCAATCCCATCCAGTACCATCAATTCCTTGAACTGCAACCATGGCTTTGGAGTCTTGAGCTTTAACAACCTGACTTGAGGGTTTACCAGCATCGGATCTTCTAGGAGATCTGCATTCCCTCATGAAGTGCCCCATGCGATGACAGTTGTAGCACTCAACTTTGGATTTATCAAATCCAGCAGTGTCTTTAGCATTGAAGGTCATCTTCTTCTTGAACCTTCTATTCCACCTATTTGCTCTTATACTAGCAAGAGCCATGTTCCACTTGATGTCCATCTCTTCCAAGTGTTCATCACTTATCTGCTCAAGGTCCTCATATGTAATCACTGAACCATTGGGCAAAGAAGCAATGTAAGCACACACAGTATCCAAATCCAAACCAGCAGGTTTAACTCTTGGACAGTCATTCATGAATGTGTCAGCGTCTGAAAAGGAGACGTTGACAGGACTTGTTCCAGCGCTGACAAATGATGATCCAGTAACTGGATGCATAAAAGAGTCCTTCTGATTGAATTGAGCTTCACTATGAGAGAAGAAGGCCATGTTGTTGGTGCTAGCTTTGCTTCCATGTGCTGAAAGAGTTTCATCTTCCAACAGTCTTAGTTTGTTGTAGATGTCATCAAACGAAGAGCTCTTGTAAGTATTGTTGGCAAGAATAGATCTTGCCTCAATCTTCCATGCCTCACCAAGACTTTTCAGAAAGGTAGCATTGGTGTCAACATCACCAACTTGTGTCCCCATGAAGGACAACTTGCTTGTGATGTCAAGTAATCTGCTTCTCACACTACTCAGTTTCTCATTGGGCTGAGCTTTGAAGACAGCATAATCATGCAGAAGTTGCTTTTTCTTTTCTTCCTTAGTGTCTGCATTACCACCATATGCAACTTCAATTGCTTCCCAAAGATCCTTAGCAGATTCATAGCCTCTATATTTGTGCTGATTTTCTTATCCCAAAGAGACTTTCAGAATATTTAGGGCTTTCATGTCAACCCTTTTCTTTGCAATATCTTCAGCACCTACAGCTCTACCATCTCCAGGTTTTTCTTTCTTATCCTCATCAGGACATCCTTTAACAGCTGATCTTGCCGTAATGGCATCCTGAATCTTTTGAGCCTTATTGAATGAGTTTCCATATTCAATAATCTCCCAGAGTGTGTAATCAAAGATCCCCAGATATTGTTCAAAGTTGAACTTCCATAAGTCAAAGTTGGTTGCATCAAGCATGGGAATCTTGATGTTTGGTAAGGGTGAAGAGGAGGAAGTTATTGCTTCAGACATGATATTGTTAGGGTTTTGAGAAAATTAGGGTTTTGGTGTTCGTGTATCGTTCTGGTGTTCTTCAAAGATCAAAAGTTCCTCAACAAGCTCTGATACCACTTGTTGATCCCAAACTTAGATCGATTAGCTTTGTGTATATGAGATTAGATCAAGTATAACACGTAGAGAAACCTTTGTTATATGCTTTGTGAATCTAAGTGTTATGCGGAATTTAACACTTAAACAAGAACACAAGATGTAAACAAAACTTTCACTTTGATTATGAATGTCGAACTTGCTTACAATGAAAGATGTTTACGAATGAAAAACTATATAAAACTTGATACTAAACATTAACCTAAAGGCCTTCTTTTATAGACTAAGAAGCCTTGTACAATAAGCTACGTATCAACTATTCTAGGTAAAGATAAACATAGAAAATACATTGTCGTTTCTATCCTTACTAGAAGTATTCTAGAACATAATAAACGTGTAGCTTATATCTTCCATCAGTGCTTGTCTTCAATCTGTCAACGCTTGACTTTAACTTGTCAACGCTTGAGCTGTCAGCGCTTACTTTGTTCTTGTCAACGCTTGAGTTGTTCTTGTCAACGCTCAAGTGATCTGGCCTTAATTTATTCCCAACATCCTCAAGGAGACCTCAACTTGCTTAGCTACCGCTCAAACAACTTTCTGTCCCCACCCGGTTTTCCTCCTAACAACACAAACCAACAACAAAACCTCAATCGCCCTTCTCAACAACAACCTCGTGCATCATACCAACCACCTCAAAGACAACCATATCCACCTCAAAGAAACAACCAAGTTTACCAACAACCTGCTTATCAACCACCCGCCTATAATGCTCCTCCCAACCAACCCACCGCATTACACCAAGATATTGGAACCTACATGAGGACTAATGATGTGATCGTGGACAATCTCCAGCGGGAAGTTCTCAACTTGAAAGCAGACATGGTGAAACAAGGGAACGATTTTCGAGCTGATATGCAAAACACTTTGGCAAGTCAAACGAATGACTTAAGGAACATGATGGCTGGTTTCTTCCAAGGTAATCAATCTTCTTCTTCGGGTACTCTTCCGAGTAACACCGTTGCGAATCCAAGAGGGGAGGTGAAAGCAATCACCACTCGCAGTGGCAAAGGTACCAAGGAACCCGAGCTTCCTATACCTCCACCGGTGATTGTGACTAAGGAAAACGAGTCACCTACTCATATTCCTCATCCTTCTACTTCCCCAATTTCTCCACCTCTTACTTCTACCCCTCCTCCACCCAAGGATGTGAGTGATCCTACTCTCCAAAAGCCTTCCTCTTCTTCCGATATACCTTATCCCTCAAGGTTGAGGAAAGAGAAGCTCAAAAGCAAGGACGATATTCAGGTTTCGAACTTTCTCAAAATGTTTAAACAATTGAATTTCAACATCTCCTTCGCTGAGGCTCTCGCTCACATGCCTAAATACGCGAAAATGTTCAAAGATCTTCTTAGCGACAAGGAGAAGCTTCTTGATATTGCTAATAGCCAACTTAATGAGAATTGCTCTGCAGTGCTCTTAAGGAAATTGCAAACCAAGCTTGGTGATCCGGGTCGTTTCTTAATCCCTTGCAACTTCCCGGGAGTAGAGAATTGCATGGCCCTAGCCAATCTAGGTGCCAGTATTAACTTAATGCCCTTAAGCGTTTGGAAGAAATTATCTCTCCCTGAGCTAGTCCCCACCAAAATGACTTTGGAATTAGCTAACCGTACGGTTGCTTATCCAGTGGGGATAGCCGAAGACGTCTTTGTAGGAGTCGACAAATTCACTTTTCCTGCCGATTTCGTCATCGTCGACTACGATATGGACCCTCGTGTTCCATTAATCGTTGGACGTCCATTCTTGAGGACCGGTCGCACTCTCATCGATGTTGAAGCGGGTGAGCTTATCATGAGAGTGGGTGACGATAAAATCATCTTCAACATGGGAAAGCTTTCTAAACAGCCTTATTCATACGAGAGTGTTAATTGTATCGACGTTCTTGATGAGGCTAGTGAAGAACACTTCAAAGATGCTTGTAAAAGTATTCCTACCTCTCTTCCCAATGTTGAGACCGTTTCCTCTATTGATTCATCACTATCTCTATTTGGAGAAAGTGATTTCCTTTGGAAAGATTTGGAAGCCACCATGGGAGATGTGAACTTAGAACATGACGATTCTCCCACCGATTGGGATGAAGACATTCGTCTCATTGAAAACCTTCTCAAAGAGGACCTTATTTCTCCACCATCTCCCAAGGCTATTGCTATCGATGAACCGACTTTGAATACGCCTCCCATCGAAAATCCTTCGGATTTAGAACTAAAGGAGTTTCTGTCCCATCTCGAGTACGTGTTCCTTGAAGAAAAGAAGAAGTTGCCCGTCATCATTGCTAAGGACTTGAAAGAAGAAGAGAAATCTCGTCTCATCGCCGTGCTTAAAGATCATAAGAAGGCAATTGCTTGGAAAATTTCCGATATCCGCGGAATTGATCCAAACTTTTGTACTCACAAGATTCTCATGGAAGATGACTTTAAACCCACAATCCAGAGCCAAAGAAGGGTTAATCCTCGCATTCATGACGTCATCAAACAAGAGGTTATCAAACTTCTTGATGCCGGCTTGATTTACCCTATTTCGGATTCGCCATGGGTAAGTCCCGTCCATTGTGTGCCCAAGAAGGGCGGAATAACCGTTGTTCCCAATGAACACAACGAGTTGATTCCCACTCGTCTCGTTACTGGGTGGAGAGTTTGTATCGACTATCGCAAACTCAATGATGCCACGAGAAAAGATCACTTTCCTCTTCCTTTCATGGATCAAATGCTCGAGCGTCTAGCGGGTAATGACTATTACTGCTTCTTAGACGGTTTCTCCGGGTATTTTCAAATTCCCATCGATCCTAAAGACCAAGAAAATACCACATTCACTTGTCCCTACGGAACATTTGCTTACAAACGCATGCCTTTCGGTTTATGCAATGCTCCTGGGACGTTCCAAAGGTGTATGATGGTTATCTTCCATGACATGGTTGAAGAAACTATGGAAGTATTCATGGATGATTTCTCGGTTTATGGCGATTCTTTCTCTGCTTGCCTTGCCAATTTAGAACGTATGCTTAAGCTGTGTGAAGACATCGCCTTGTTCTTAATTGGGAAAAATGCCATTTCATGGTAAAAGAGGGCATCGTGCTAGGACACAAAATCTCCAAAGCCGGTCTTGAAGTGGACCGTGCTAAAGTCGATGTTATTGCTAAATTGCCTCCACCTTCAACCGTGAAGGGTGTGAGAAGTTTCCTTGGTCATGCGGGCTTCTACCGTCGATTTATCAAAGATTTTTCTAAAATCGCTCGCCCGATGACCCACCTCTTGGAAAAAGATACTCCTTTTATCTTTTCCAAAGAGTGTCTTGAAGCCTTTAACTTGCTTAAGGATAAGCTAACTCAGGCACCGGTCTTGGTTACCCCTAATTGGGAGCTTCCTTTCGAGTTGATGTGCGATGCTAGCGACTTCGCTATTGGAGCGGTTTTGGGCCAAAGAGTGAACAAGCTTTTCCAACCAATCCATTACGCTATCGAGACAATGACGGGGGCTCAATTGCATTATACGACCACCAAAAAAGAACTTTTAGCTGTTGTCTATGCCTTTGAAAAGTTCCGCCCCTATCTTGTCCTTTCCACCACAATCGTTTATACCGATCATTCCGCGTTGAAGTACTTGTTAACTAAACAAGATTCCAAACCAAGACTTCTTCGCTTGGTTTTTCTACTTCAAGAATTTAAAATCGAAATTCGTGATAAGAAGGGAGCTGAAAACCTAGCCGCAGATCATCTCAGTAGACTTGAGGATCCTTTCCAAGGGGATCATCCGAACAAAGAGATCAATGACCCTTTTCCCCTGGAGACCTTAATGTCTATCAACTCGAGTAATGATGAAGCCCCGTGGTTTGTGGACATTGCAAACTACTTGGCGGGTGGAATTCTCATCGACGGTTTAACATCCCAACAAAAGAAAAAGTTCTTCAAAGACATTAAGACTTACTTTTGGGATGACCCGTATCTATTCAAACAATGTGCTGATTTGATTATTCGCCGATGTGTTGATGGAACGGCAGCTTTAGACATTCTCGAAGCTTGCCACAAAGGACCCACCGATGGTCACTTTGGTCCCAACTACACCGCCAAAAAAGTGTTTGACTCGGGATTTTATTGGCCCACCATTTATCGTGATGCTCACGAGATGGTTAAACATTGTGATGCTTGCCAAAAACAAGGCAAGATCACACATAAAGATGAGATGCCTCAAAATTTCATACAAGAATGTGAAATCTTTGATATTTGGGGTATCGACTTTATGGGGCCATTCCCTTCATCTAAAGGAAACAAATACATCCTTGTAGCCGTTGACTACGTTTCTAAATGAGTTGAAGCCAAAGCTTTACCCACTAATGACGCAAGGGTGGTTTGTAACTTTTTGAAATCGTTGTTCGCTAGATTCGGTGTGCCTCGTGCCATTATTAGTGATCGCGGGACTCATTTTTGCAATGATCAATTTGCAAGAGTCATGGCTAAGTATGGTGTCAATCATCGTCTTTCCACCGCATACCACCCACAAACTAATGGCCAGGCTGAAATCTCTAACAGAGGATTAAAGTGAATTCTTGAAAGAACCGTGGGAGAGCATCGTGCCTCATGGGCTGATAAACTGGATGATGCTTTGTGGGCTTTTCGTACCGCTTACAAGACTCCGATTGGTTGTACACCATATCGTCTCGTGTACGGGAAAGCATGCCACCTCCCCATTGAGTTGGAGCACAAGGCTTACTGGGCCTTGAAGTGGGCTAATTTTGATATCAACAAAGCTGGTGACCTACGCAAGATCCAACTCAATGAGCTGATTGAACTCTGGAATCAGGCTTGTGAAAATTCTTTGATCTATAAGGAAAGGACTAAGCTCATTCACGACTCTAAGATTAAAAACCGAGAGTTCCAAGTTGGAGACAAAGTTTTACTCTTTAAATCTCGGTTGAAAATATTTTCGGGCAAGCTGAAATCTCGTTGGTCCGGCCCATTCACCATTGCCCAAATTTTTCCATATGGTACTCTCGAGCTCGCTCAACCTAATGGACCTATATTAAGCTAAATGGCCAACGAGTGAAGTTGAACTTTGGTGAGGACATCTCTCAAGAGATGATTCCATCCCTCACCACGTTCCCCATGAACTAGTTTTGGGTCGAGACAGGCTCGTGACTCGGTTATCAAAAACAAGTGCTCCTCGGGAGGCAGCCCGAGTATCTATCCTTTTCCGTTTTAACCTCCTAAGTGTAGGGGGACCTCTATAGGTTTTTTATGTTTGTGTGGTGATGTGATTACAGGGATGAATGCACTTTTGGAACCTTTGAAGAACCGTGCTCCCGTGTTATCTGAAATCCGGTTCTATCTCTCAACTATCGTGATTCAATTTTCTTCATACTCACATTTGAAATTGATCACTTTAATCGTCTTTTCCTTAACTTTATTTAACCAACGTGCAAATGTCATAAGTGTAGGGGAGACTTTTCCCACATGCTTAAACATTGAGGACAATGTTTATCTTAAGTGTAGGGGGACTTCTATCGAAGTTTTAAGTGGACTTATCCATGAAAATGCCTTCATTTAACCGGAAAATCATCTTTTTCAGCATTTTTCAAATTTTTAATTAACTTTGGCCATTTAGTCGTAATTTTTAAATTTTTATCGTTGCTTTCATATGTATATATCCCGCAATAAAGTCAAAAATATTAATAAAGTGGGGTAGCTAGTTTTGAAATCTTTCATATTAGGCCCGTTGCGATTATTTTGACTCAACCCGAATAGACTTATCCAAGTTTATTCTAGCTAGTATCCTTAACCATGTAGACCTTAATTGGTTTATTAGGCTAAGCATCCACGAGTCTCATTACTTGAGATTTTAAGTTGTGGAGAACGAGAAATGAAGAGTCAATTATAAGTCGGTATTCTTGCACAAGCTCACTTGGTGTGATTATCTGCCTATTCTCCCATCACTTGCTAATAATTTATTTGCAATAAGTAACGTCGTACGATTTGAAAAGTTACTTAGCTTCTAGCCCAAGATCGTTTAAAAGTTGCTCGGTAATGATAAGAGTTAATAGCCAAGGCATAACTTATGAAGCCGGGCGCGAAGATTGGCGAGTCCGAAAAGGCCCTAACAAGGCATGAGGATTCAATCTTATTGCTAAAGATCCAAGGTGATGTGAAAAGCATTATTCCCAAAATCAATATGAAGGATCAAGACTCACGATGAAAAGCAATCAACTCCCATAAAGATCATGGAGAAGTCTATCCGGAAAGACCCTAACAAGGTATGAGGATAAATAGATCCAAGTCCGAAAAGGAGGCAGATCGTTGTATCTCAAAATCCCAATTAGCGATTGAAGAAATAATCATGAAGTCGTGGTCAACAAAGTTGGAGTATCCCTCAAAAGTCTCCAAGTGAAGAAACTCTATTAACGAAGAGAAGACCATTATCTCAAGAACGTCTCTCGAAGATATGAAGTATGAAGTACATGCCAAATATCGGCCCGAGAAAGGTCTCAAATCGTGAAGCGAGTTATGCCAAGATATGAACATTTTGATATCCCGAGAAGCAGTTTTAAGAGATTTTGTCCTTTAGCTAACTATTGATCAAATCTTCCTACTTTGCTTTTAGCCTAAATAAACTATCGAAATAAGTCCAAAAATGCATCTTCATGATCATTCTAAGACAAAAATAAAATATAAGAGATACACCTAGGAATAAGGGAGTTTAAGCATATAATTAAGCCATGTGTGTAAGTGTTTGATTTGCTAACTTATAATAACAATGATCTCGTTTTTAAGCTTAGTTTGGGGAACGTGAAACTTGAGGGTGATAAATCTTCACAACACCAAAGCCCTAATGTAAGTCCTCGATCTCTTTGCAAGTTATTTCCATATAGCTATTTTCAAGTGAAAATGGTTTTCTATCCTTTTGTATACTTTAAAGTTTTAATTTCTCTTAGTACTTTAATTTTTGTTTGGTAGTATGTTAATAAGGCCAAGGTTGATTGATTATGAGAAAAGTGTAAAATTGCTTTATCACTAAGCATTGCATGAGGGCATGGCAATGGTTAAGTGTAGGGGATTTGATAGGTGTGTAAACACCCATCCTTTTACCACTTATTTCTGGCTAAAACGAGACCAAAACGCGTATTTAATATCATTTGTTTGGAATTATGCGTGGTTTTTGTGTTTATTGTGTTTTCAGAGTTAACCGGATGAATATTGAATAAAACATGGGATTGCACGGGTTTTATGGAAGAAAAAGACTCAAGACGAAGTCTATTGTCCAAGAGATGCAAAAGATTTGAAGTCACTGGGCCTATTTGAAGATTTATCGAAGAAAGGGACCAAAGACGAAAGATTACATATGTCGAAGGAACTCGAGTCTATTAAACGAAGAAATTAATAGACGAGTTGAATTTAATCATCGACAAATCCCGAATCAGAATCGAAAACATCGACTTTTCTAAAAAGACGAGAAGAAAAGAAGAAAAGGAGAAAGCCCACTTCACCAACCAACCACTAGCCTATAAATAGAAAACCCCTCACACTTTTTGTGCAAGTTTTTCATTTTCTAGTTTCTTTTTTTCTTTCATAGGAAGCCAACACCATTAAGGTGTTGGTGATTTTTCATTCTTGTTGAATCTTTGATTTTGTAAGTGTTTAATCTTTCCTTTTGTTTACTCTGCATTAATCTATCAATACAATCCTTCCATTAATCTTGTTCATCTTCATCTTTTTGATTTAAAGCTTAAAGTTCTTATTTGGTTGATTTTGATCTTCAAAGTTATTGGGTTTTTTGTTTTTATTGTTGGGATTTGATGTTTATGGTTAGTAGATGATTAGTGTTTAGTTTGGTTCAAATCTTTTGGTTAAATTTGGCTTGTTTGATTAAAATCGTTTCACCCTGTTTTTTTTCTGTTTACTGTTCTTCATTACCAGATATTCCGAATCAAGTAATGTTCATCTTTTATTCCGAAGTTTGTTCATCCAGAATATTTTATATATTCCGGATAAGTGTCCTCTATTCGGAATATTTTTATTCCGAATCAACCTCTTTCATCCGGAATATTTTATATTCCGGATCAACCCCTTTCATCCAGAATAACCTATTATTCCGGATCAATTCATTATTCCGCATCAACCCTTTTATTCCGGATGAACCTAATATTCCGCATGAGCCAATTATTCCGAATAAGCATCTTATTCTGCATGAACTATTATTCCGAATGAGTTTATTCCGCATGAGCATCTTATTTCGCATGAGCCAGTTATTCAGCATGAGCCAGTTATTCAGCATGAGCCAGTTATTCCGCATAAGTGTATTATTCCGCATGAGTAAGATATTCCGCATGAAGGAGTTTTGTCTGATTTATTCCGAATAAAGGCTACATTCTGAATAAAGCATTTTTAAGGGTATTTACTGTTACTGTTTGATTTAAATTTTAATTCAAATTTTATTTTTATTGATTTACTGCTTCTAGTTTACTTTTAGTTACTTCACGTATTTACCTTTTAGTAGAATAGAAAACCAAACCCTCTATTTGTCACCAAGAACAACTATTCCACTTTGAGCTGTGATCAATTCGAGAAGATTCCGAGAATAAATCTGAACCGTACAAAATCTCTAGTATCAGTGGTCAGTCCCCTTTACTTAAAAAGGTCCATTTTGTCTAGTGAAACTATGGTTACACAAAACTAGCATATACAAAACCACTTACATATGTACATTTCATAAATAAACAAAGCCATTCTCATTTCCAACTAGCTATAAATTCGGTTCACTACTCCAAGATTCAATGGCATTTACTTCCCAATAATCATCATCATAAATATACAAGCATCTACTACAACACTCTAGTAACTTTAGTCAACAAGAAACAAGAATGAAGCAAGGGTTTTCGTGGGTATATATACATTCGGTTAGCATACACGTGGGTTTCAAAAGGAGAAAAGGTTACGGGTTAACTAAGTCACTTTTTCACTCTACGACACTAGGAAGACACGTAAGTTCCTTATATACTCACTTCATAATATACATATTCATATACACTAATGCATAAATATAAAAAAATGTTGAACACATCATCTAATGTACACGCAACCCTTGGAAAACGTGACCCGAGCAAAAATGAAAACACCAAGTCTTAATTTACCCCTTAAATAGTAACATCCAAAAATGAGGGCAAACGAGATTCGTTTGCTATTGATTTAAGACTTTTACGTGTTCAAGAAAGTGTTGTTAGTACTCGATTCAATTCGAATTGATCACGGTTCAAAGTGAAGCTCAATTGTTTTTGGTTAAGAAAAAGGGAAGTTTGGTTTTCTATTTCTACTTAAAATGTAAGAGCGAAACGTAATAAAAATAAGCTAAAAACAATTAACTAATAATAACGAAAAATATAAATAATAAAACGTAAATTAAATCAAAACAATTAACAAAAATAAAACTAAACGAAGAAATTAAATTTCGACTAAAAAATAAAATTAACCTAATGAAAAAGGAGAACATAAAACTAAGAGGGTACTTTAAAACTGAACGAGGCAAAATCTAAAGCGGGTACTAAATTAAAGATAAAAGTTAAACTTTACAAAAAATGAATAATACTAAAAATTGACAAAAAAGTTCAACTAAAAATACGTGACTTTCAGAAATAAAATCGGAACAACTTTCAGATAAAACTAAACTATTACGGAACAATATTAATTAATAAACAAGCAACCAAGCATTCAGCTCAAGCTAGCAAGCACACACTTGAAATTGGCGGGAAAATAGCTAATCTGGCAGGCAGCCAGGCATCTCAAAGTATATGTTGTACGGAATACGTGTAGTATTTCTTATCCGGGTTATTGCTTTAATTTCATCTTATCCGGGAAATAGGTGAGGCTCTTATCCGGGTTTTTGGTTTGTGTGGATATCCGGGAAAATAAATTTATTGGATATCTGGGTTATGATTTTGACTTTTATCCGGGAAATGAAAAATCTTGCTTATCCGGGTTTTGGTTTCTGCTACTTATCCGAAAAATGGTTTCTGCTGCTTATCCGGGAAATGGACTTTATGTCTTAACCGGGAAATACACCTTTTTTACTTATCCGGAATAACAAACTTTTGGGTGTTATCCGGAATGAGAGTTTTGTGGCTAATCCAGAATATGGAACTTATCCGGAATCAATGTAGTACGAGTTATCTGGGAAAAGAGGGTTTATAAAAACCCGGATAAGAATTAAAATTCGAATAAGCTAAAGACCAAAAATAAGCAAAATACCAATAAGCACTTATCTAAAAACTTAACCAAATTGATTTTAAGAAAAAGCTAATAAGCCAAAATTTAAAAACTTTTAAAAACACTAAATAATAAAAATATTTAAAAATATCTTTTTATAAAATTTAACTAATAAGCACTTAATTAAAAATAAGAAAATTAACACAATAAGCACTAAAACACTATAAGCTATAAAAATCAAATACTAAAAGATCAATAAGCACAATCAAACACAAACATCAATCAATCAAAGAACATGATTAACAAACTACATGATTATCAAAATCAAATCAAGATTAAAAAGATTAAGAAAGGTAGAATGAGAATGATTAATTGAAAAAGCTTGAAATTAAGATGATTAAGATTCCAAATTACAAGATTAAGATTTAATAAGCTTGAAAGAAACTAGAGAGAAGAAAAATAAAACACACTTAAAAATAAAAACTAACTAGAAAAATTAACTAACTAACATCCTCCTAATGACACATTAAGAGGGTATATATAGGAGGAGGGGAAGGTCTTATGTCTTATCTCTTTATTCTTGTTTTCTTGAATCGGTTTAAATTCTTTTTCTTTCTCGACGTCGTCTTGGGATTTGTCGATATAAAATGGAACTCGTCTTATAATTTTCTTCTCTTATTAGACTTGAGTTCTTCGACTTCATTAACCTTCCGTCTTTAGACTTTTTCTTCGATAAATCTTCAGAATAGGCCTTGGACTTCCGTTCTTTTTGCACTCTTGATCTTTTGACTTCGTCTTTTGTCTTTTTCTTCGATAAAAGCCCGTGAAAGTCCGTGTTTTCTCCCTTTTTTCATATTTTTATCCTGAAACACAATAAAAACACAAACCACGCATAATTCCGACTTTTACGACATAAAATACAAGTTTTGGTCTTGTTATTATTGGAAATAAGTGGTAAAACGATAAGTGTTTTCACACTTATTAAATCCCCTACACTTGACCATTGCAATGTGCTCATGCAATGCATTAATTTCAAAGCACGGTTAACATTTTTCATCATAAATAATCCACCTTAGCCTTTATTAAATACTAAACATTAAGGAAACTAAAAAGATAGAAATATATACAAATCAAGTAAACAATCAAAGACTTACATTGGGGTTTTGGTAGTCATGAATGTTTATCACCCTCAAGTTTCACGTTCCTCATGTGGCCCAATTATTCACTTAGACTCCCTTATTCCTAGGTGTATCTCTTATATTTTATTGTTGTGTTAAATGATCACGAGGATGCATTGTTTGACTTATTTCGATAGTTTATTTAGGCTGAAAATAAAGTGCGACGATTTAATCAATAGTTAGCTAAAGGACAAAATCTTTTAAAACTGCTTCTCGGGACCTTTTAAAGTTCATATCTTGGCATAACTTACTTCACGATTTGAGACCTTTCTCGGACCGATATATGGCAGCGACTTCATACTTCGAATCTTGAGAGACGTTCTTGAAATTATGGTCTTCTCTTCATAATAGGAATTTCTTCACTTGAAGGTTTTTTTAGAGATTCTTCATACTTGGACCACGACTTCTTCATTTTTCTCCAATCTTTATTTTGGATTTTGATATACAACGATCCGCCTCCTTTTAGGACTTGGATCTATTTATCCTCATACCTTGCCAGGGTCTTTTCGGATAGACTTCTCCATGATCTTTTGGGGAGTATTTGCTTTTCGGCGTGTGTCTCGATCCTTCATATTGATTTTTGATAAATGATTCTTCACATCACTTTTGGATCTTTAGCAACAAAATGTAGCCCTCATGCCTTGTTAGGGCCTTTTCGGACTCGCCAATCTTCGCATCCCGCTTCAATAAGCTATGCCTTGGCTATGAACTCTAATTAATACCGAGCAACTTTTAAACGATCTTGGGCTAGAAGCTAAGTAAATTTTCAAATCGTACAACCTTATTTATTGCAAATATATTTATTAACAAGCGATGGGAGAAAAAGCTTATAATCAACTCACATAAATTCATGAAAGAATACCAAACTTATAATTGGCTCTATCATCTCCCATTCTCCACAATTTAAAATCTCAAGGAATGAGACTCGTGGATGCTTATCCAATTAAATCAAAGTTTTGGGTTTTCAAGTCATCTATAGGATCTTGCAAACTCTTAGACTTTTTCAAGTTTAGAATTCGCATTTTAAAGTTCCCTTGATAAACGACTTTCTAGGATCAATTATAGGAACTTGCGAAAAGTTCTTGTTCTTAACCCGTAAGAGTTAAGACTTTCGCGTTTTAAAGTTCCCTATATAAAAGCCTAGCAAAACATGACTTAAACACGTTAAGGATACTAGCTAGAGTAAACTCGGGTTGAGTCAAAAGATTCACAACGCTTGAAAAATTAAAACCATTTTATTCAAAATTTATTTTAGTAAAGAAAGTAAATAACGATAACAAAGGAAAAACTACTAGGCCAAAATAGATTAAAAATTATGAACAAGGTCGAAAAATCAAATTTTCTGTTCAAAATGAGGACAAATTCGTGGAAAAGACCACTTACTTCGATAGAAGTCCCCCCTACACTTGATATAAACATTGTCCTCAATGTTTAAGCATGTGGGAGTAAACTCCCCTACACTTAAGACATTGTGCACTTTGTTTAAATCTTGCTAAGGAAAGGACAACTATAGTGATTTCAATGTGAACATATAAGATATGAAATATTGAATCACGACAGTTTAGGATAGAACCGGGAAGACGGGTACATGGGATCACGGGTCGTCAAATGTCATCAAAAGTGCTCTCTTAAGCTTTAATCCCTGCACATCATAAGAAACAAGACAACAAATCCTATGTAGCTCCCCCTACACTTATTATGAAAACTGTAACACCCCCAAATTTATACAATTCAATACAGCGGAAGACTCGTTGGTGTTACGGGATAGCACATTACTCACATCATAGACAACGCATAAAAATCGTGTCGTTTAATAATAAAGCATTTCCATTCATAAATATCAAATTTACATAGGTCCCAAGTCATAATATTTCATACAAGTTTTACAAGCATTTGAATGAAAATTGTTATTTAAGTGCGGGCCATGAATTCTTGTTGTCTTCCCGAGAATTACCTTCAAGTACCTGAGACAAAACATGTTAAAAGAAAAGGGTCAGCGATAATGCCGAGTGAATTCATAGAGTTTAATAAAACCATTAATATATCATCGGTACATAATTATTACCGAAAATCATTTTATACAAATCTTTATAATAGGCCATAAAATAGCCAAAGTCATTTTATACAAATCCTTATCAAAAATCATAATATAGGCATTTGCCTTCAAAATCATTATACGAGCCAATGTCGTAAAAACATCATACAATACGTCTTATGACGTTGTATAAAGTTAAATAAAAACCGTTATATGAATATGGTTATGTAAAACCAAAACACGAACATAAAATCAAGCCGCATGACATTGTTACCTTACTACAACAAACAACGGGTAGCTAGCCCGAAACTCAATTTGCCCATCTAAGTTAGCGTGTCGTCACAATAATCACGCTTGTGTAAATCTTCTCATACATAAATTCGCTTACCAATCAATGTGGCACGACGGGGATCAATCGTCAAGGCGCGAACTGGGGTGAACGTCCCCAAATAGTACTATTATATGCATAAGCGTCTACCAAATCCCGGTAGTTCACAATTCATGATAATGGGACTTTTAGTGACATAACCTAACTTTAATAATCCATTTCATTTCACTTATTGGGTCATATATTCATTCATCGGGTCAGACAATCATTCGGGTCCAAATTAATAAACAAATAATCGGGAAAAATGGTCCTATTTTATCAAAACTAACATGTTATCTCCCTCGCTGGTTTATAAAACATTTCATAAAAACATTTAAAAGAGTGCGAGGCTATGAACTCACGTTGATGTGGGAAAGCGGGTTATCGGTAATTCGGATGTACGGTACGTGCTTCAATCACGAAAACCTAGACAAATAATACTCGTCTTAGACTCTTGTCCAATGACTTTATAAAAATAACAATTATGTATATATATGATGACTTTATACATATGATGATGATCAAGTGGGTTTATATATTCTCATTACTCATTTTTGTGTTATGTGTTGACAACTTTTATATTAGTTTACTAGTTTTACCTATTTACATGTTTTAGGTCCAATACGCATTTTACAAGCCCAATACTTTATATTAGTCCATTTTACACCTTTATTATTAGTATTATACTTTTCATGTTGGGCCCAAATGGGTTAAGCCCAATAAATAAGTTGTAAGTGTTTTACTAACTAGTCGGGTTTATAGTCCAATAAGGCTACTTTGGCCCGTTAATGTCTATATGTTGTAAAGCTCGGGTTTTTATCGGTTTTTACTTGTTATATATGTTAATACATCAGTATGTGAGTTTATAAAAGTTTATATTAGACGGGTCCAACCGTCTAAGTTTTATTTAACAAAAACGTTAATCTTTCGGTTTTAGCCGAAAAGACGTAAAACTTAGTATATAGTTTTTATAACTTATAAAACTTACCAAACTACCATTTTTATATAATGTCCATTTATTTATCCTTATGCATTTTTATATAAATGAAATATATAAGTTAGTGGGTTTTAATTCATATTTTATACTATATTTATTTGAGTGCTTATATAATAATATTAAACTTTAATTTCACAAAATCAGTCCTAAAAATCTAGTTTACTAAAATGATCATATCTAGAGTTCTACATGGAGATAGAACCCCAATTTTATCACAGAAACTACATGATATGTGCTTCATTTTATTCCTTTATAGCTACTGATGAATCAACCTCTAAATATTTTAATAAATTCGTCCAAAACAGTGTAGGCAGATTTGTACTTTAAACTTGTTTTGATCATATCTCACTCATTTTTATGATTCCATTGCAGGGCCAACTCTCACATGTGTATAAGACTCATAGCTTACTGTATATTAATTTATCCAAGCCATTTTATCAGTTTATCATAAGAGTATTCACTGTTTTATACAGCCTCCTGATTTAGCCATGATTTAACCATTTTTACATGTGGTTTTTCCATCTTTTTACCCATGTTTATCAAATATATCAACACCAAATCCCCACATAATATTTTTAATCATCATTCATCATCATATACATATACATAAATAAGGAAATTACAAGATTACATAATAAAAATAACAAGAGGATAGGAAGAACAATCTTTATACCACCAAGATTGTGTAGGTATTCATCAAGGCTTGGATTTTGATGGAAGAACTTGTGATAGATCAACACCAATCTTCATGGCCACCAATACTTGTAAACTTCATGTAGAAATCAGCCCTTGAATATCACCAAATCTTCTCCTTGGATGTTAAAATCACCACCAATCTATAGAGCTTCAAAAGGGCTTCATCTTATGTGTGAATAACACATGATTTCATGGTTAAAATTGATCAAATGATGGTGTTTTTGGTGAGAGTGGGACGAAAATAAGAGAGGGTGAGAGGATTTTTGAGTGTTTTGCATGTATGTGTGTGAGAAATGGTTTTGGTGCTAGTGGTTTTGTTGGTGTGTAGTTAGCTTGCAAAGTTAAGCAAGACATGTGTCTTGCTTACTTTGTAAGCTTGACACCTAAGGGTGTAAGTAGCTAGTTTTAAACCTTCCCATGTGTGAGGGTGGGGCAAAAGTGGTTTTGTCTCATCCCCAATTATTTACGGGTACTCCTCGATTCTAGTTTCCTCGATTTGCGGTGCCCTCGGGTCGTTTTACGAAAAACGTTTTTATAAATTATGAATCAACGACACAACACGAATCTAATAAAAATTGTCTCATCAAAAACGGAGTTCAAAAACGTAAATACGTAATCCTAAGGTTTTTGGTTTAGTCGTAAAGGACGTTAAATTATAATCGTAAGTCCTAATCTCTTCTCGTAAATTTGTGAGTTTATGAACCAACACAAATTTAAAATCTCAAAAATAATATTCACGGATAAATTTATTTCCTGAAATGTCGGACTGTCACCAAAACGGTGTATGTAAACGTAAGCACGTAACGTAGAATCCTCCGGTTTAGACGTAGTCGATGCTACTTCAAGACGTAAATCCAAATTTCTTCCCAAAAATAAGTGAGTTCATAATATAACATTTAAAATAATGTTTTTAAATAACACTTGAGAATAAAATGTCAACCATAAATTGACGGATTGTCATAAAAACGGTAAAGGATATATCAACGGGTTGCCTCCCGAGAAGCGCTTGTTTTTGTTAACCGAGTCACGAGCCTGACTCGACCCATAACTAATTCAATGGAAACGTGGTGAGGGATGGAATCATCTCATGAGAGATGTCCTCACCAAAGTACAGCTTCGTACGCTGGCCATTCACTTTAAAATTCGGCCCATTTGGTTGAGAAAGTTCAATGGTGCCGTAAGGGAAGACTTTGGCGACGGTGAATGGACCAGACCAACGGCTCTTAAGCTTTCCCGAGAAGATCTTCAACCGAGAGTTAAAGAGTAAAACTTGATCACCAACGTGAAACTCTCGGTTCTTAATCCTAGAATCATGAATGAGCTTGGTCTTCTCCTTATAGATCAATGAATTTTCATAAGCTTCATTCCTCAGTGCATTTAGCTCGTTGAGTTGAATCTTCCGAAGATCATCGGCCTTGTTGATATCAAAATTGGCCCACTTCAAGGCCCAGTACGCCTTATGCTCCAACTCAATAGGGAGGTGGCATGCCTTCCCGTACACAAGACGATATGGAGTGCAACCAATAGGTGTCTTATATGCGGTACGGAAAGCCCACAAAGCATCATCTAACTTATCGGCCCACGAGGCACGATGCTCTCCCACAGTACGCTCTAATATTCTCTTTAATCTACGGTTAGATATCTCGGCTTGACCATTTTTGTGGGGATGATAAGCGGTGGAAAGACGGTGATTGACACCGTACTTAGCCATGACTCGAGCAAATTGATCATTGCAAAAATGAGTCCCACGGTCACTGATGATAGCACGAGGAACACCGAATCGAGCAAATAACTGATTCAGAAAGTTCACAACCACCCTCGCATCGTTCGTAGGGAGAGCCTTTGCTTCAACCCATTTGGATACGTAGTCAACGGCTACGAGGATGTACTTGTTCCCTTTGGATGATGGAAATGGCCCCATAAAGTCGATGCTCCATACGTCAAAGATTTTACATTATTGTATGAAATTTTGAGGCATCTCATCTTTATGTGTGATCTTGCCTTGGCGTTGGCAAGCATCACAATGTTTAACCATTTCATGAGCGTCATGATAAATGGAGGGCCAATAGAATCCAGAGTCGAATACTTTCTTCACGGTATAGTTAGGACCAAAGTGACCACCAGTGGGTCCTTTATGGCACGCTTCAAGGATTAGTAAAGTTGTCGGCCCATCAACACACCGACGAATGACAAGATCCGCACATTGTTTGTAAATTTAAGGGTCGTCCCAAAAATAGTGTTCAATGTATTTAAAGAACTTTTTATTTTGTTGGGACGTTAACCCTTCTTTGAGAATTCCACCCGCCAAATAGTTTGTAATTTCCGCAAACCATGGGGTTTCATCAAGATTGGAGTTAATAGACATCAAGGCCTCAAAGGGAAAAGAGTCATTAATCTCTTGATTTGGGAGCTCCCCTTGATAAGGATCCTCGAGTTTACTAAGATGATCCGCGGCTAGGTTTTCCGCTCCCTTTTTATCACGAATTTCGATTTTAAATTCTTGTAGGATCAAAACCCAACGAAGAAGTCTTGGCTTGGAATCTTGTTTAGTTAACAAGTAATTCAACGCGGAATGATCGGTATACACAATGGTGGTGGAAAAGACAAGATAGGGGCGAAATTTTTCAAAAGCATACACTACAGCTAAAAGCTCTTTTTCGGTAGTCGTATAATGCAATTGAGCCCCCGTCATTGTCTTGCTAGCATAATGGATTGGTTGGAAGTGTTGTTCACTTTTTGTCCCAAACCGCTCCAATATCAAAGTCGCTAGCATCACACATCAATTCAAAAGGTAACTCCCAGTTAGGGGTAACCGAGACCGGTGCCTTAGTTAATTTATCCTTAAGAATATTGAAAGAGTCAATACACTCTTTAGAAAAGATAAAAGGAGTATCTTTTTCCAAGAGGTGGGTCATCGGGCGAGAGATCTTAGAAAAATATTGAATGAAACGACGATAGAAGCCCACATGACCAAGGAAACTTCTCACACCCTTCACGGTTGAAGGTGGAGGTAATTTAGCAATCACTTCAACTTTAGCACGATCGACTTCAAGACCGGCTTTGGAGTTTTTATGACCAAGCACAATACCTTCTTTTACCATGAAATGGCATTTTTCCCAATTAAGAACAAGACGAGTGTCTTCACACCGTTTGAGCATACGTTCTAAATTGGCAAGGCAAGTAGAGAAAGAATTACCATAGACCGAGAAATCATCCATAAAGACTTCATAGTTTCTTCAACCATGTCATGGAATATAGCCATCATACACCTTTGGAAAGTCCCAGGATCATTGCATAAGCCGAAAGGCATTCTTTTGTAAGCAAATGTTCTATACGGACAAGTGAATGTGGTTTTCTCTTGGTCTTTAGGATCGATGGGAATTTGAAAATACCTAGAGAAACCGTCTAAGAAGCAATAATAATCATTACCCGCTAAACGCTCGAGCATTTGATCCATAAAAGGGAGAGGGAAATGATCCTTGCGAGTGGCATCATTGAGCTTGCGATAGTCTATGCAAACTCGCCAACCCGTGACAAGTCGAGTAGGAATCAACTCGTTGTTTTCATTGGGAACAACGGTTATTCCGCCTTTCTTAGGCACACAATGGACGGGACTAACCCATGGCGAATCTGAAATAGGGTAAATCATTCCGGCATCTAGAAGTTTGATAACCTCTTTCTTTATGACGTCATGAATTCTAGGATTAACCCTTCTTTGGATTTCGATTGCGGGTTTAAAGTCATCTTCCATGAGAATTTTATGAGTACAAAAGTTCGGATCAATTCCGCGGATGTCGGAAATTTTCCAAGCAATTGCTTTCTTATGATTCTTCAGCACTTCGATAAGTCGAGATTTTTCTTCTTCTTTCAAGTCCTTTGCGATGATGACGGGTAACTTCTTTTTGTCTTCAAGGAAAACATATTCGAGATGAGACGGTAATTTCTTAGGCTCTAAATCCGGAGGATTTTCGATGGAAGGCATAGTCAAATTCGGATCATCAATAGATATTTCCTTAGGAGACGATGGATAAATATGGTCCTCATTGAGAAGTTTCTCAATGGTACGTAATAACAGAGATTTTTACTGATTGAGAAGTTCGTTTTCTCGGTGTCTAATCGAATTGACTTCCGATTAAAAGTGTGACTCGATTGGTTTTGGTAACGAAAAAAGAAAATTTGGTTATCTATTTCTAAGTAAAAGGTAAATGCGAATAGTAATAAAAATAGGATAAAAACAATTAACTAATAATAACGAAACAATAAAAATAATAAAACGTAAATTAAAGCAAAAAAATTAATAAAAATAAAACTAAAAGAAGAAATTAACTTTCGACTGAAAAATAAAATTAACCTAATGAAAAAGGAGAAAATAAAACTAAGAGGGTACTTTAAAACTAAACGAGGTAAAAGCTAAAGCGGGCACTAAATAAAAGATAAAACTTAAACTTTTCGAAAAAGTACTAATACTAAAAATTGAAGAAAAATTCAACTAATAATACCTAACTTTCAGAAATAAAATCGGAACAACTTTCAGATTAAACTAAACAATTACGGAACAAAATAATAAATAAACAAGCTAGCAGGCAGCTAGCTCAAGCTAGCAGCCTAGTAGCTTAATTGGCGAGAAATGGTAAGAAGCTAGCAGGTAGGCATGTCACCCTTTTTGTTATACGGAATCCGATTTCTTTTTTTTCTTATTTATATGCAATCCACTTTTGGTAAGTTATCCGCAATCCAGTTTTTATAAGTTATCCGCAATCCACTTTTGGTTGTTATCCGGGTTTTCTTTGGTGTCTTATCCGGGTTTTTGTAACTTTAGTCTTATACGAAATATTGCTTTTATTGCTTATACGGAATATTTATTTCCTATTGTCTTATCCGGAATTTGTTTAAGTGACTAGTTATACAGAATAACTCATTTGGCTTATCCGGAATGATCAAAATGGAGGCTTATCCGGGAAATTGGGGTTTACTAGTTCGGAATAATTAAAAATGACCAAAATGAAAATAAGCTAGAATCTAATAAGCACTTAACTAAAACTTTAACCAAATAAAATTTAAGAAAAACCAAATAAGCCAAAATTTAAAAACTTTTAAAAACACTAAATAATAAAAAAATTTAAAATCAACTTTTTATAAAATAACTTTTAAAACACTTAACTAAAGTTAAGAAAAACACAGTAAGCTATAAAATCAATAAGCTAACACAATCAAAAACATAAAAACATAACTGTTAATCAAATAAGCATAACAATAAGCACATAAACATAAAGATTAAGCAAAAACAAGAAAGGTAGAATGAGAGATAAATAGTAAAAACTTGATTAAAAATAAGATTCAACAATTAAACATAAAAGCAAGAATTAAAGAGCTTACAAATTAAAGATGCAAGAAAAGGAAATTAAATGACAATTAAGTAAATTACATGAAATTAAATGTGGAAGAACTATTTTGTCAAGATAGTCAACACCTCCTAATGTGTCGTTAGGAGGGTATTTATAGGTGATTAGGGAAGTTAGCATGTGTTGCTCCTTTCTTTCTTCTCTCGTCTTTTCGTCTTCTAAATTCTTCGACTTTTTCGACTATCTCTCGGGATTAATTGAACTCGTCTTATAATTTCTTCATTTATTAGACTTGAGTTCTTGGACTTCATTAAACTTCCGTCTTTAGACTTTTTCTTCGATAAATCTTCAGAATAGGCCTTGGACTTCCGTTCTTTTTGCACTCTTGATCTTTTGACTTCGTCTTTTGTCTTTTTCTTCGATAAAAGCCCGTGAAAGCCCGTGTTTTCTTCCCTTTTCACATTTTGATCCTAAATCACAACAAAAACACAAACCACGCATAATTCCGACATTTACGACATAAAATACACATTTTGGCTTGGTTATTATTATAATTAAGTGGTAAAAGGATAAGTGTTTTCACACTTATTAAATCCCCTACACTTGACCATTGCCATGTCCTCATGCAATGCATTAGTTACAAAGCAAGTTTTACATTTTCCATCATAATCAATCAACCTTGGCCTTTATTAAACATAAGACAAGTAAAAAGAACAAAGACTTACCTTAGGGTTTTGGAATGTCATGAATGATTATCACCCTCAAGTTTCACGTTCCCATACCAAGCTTAAAAACAAGATCATTGTTATTATAAGTTAGCAAACTATCACAAATTCATGTGGCCCAATTATTCACTTAGACTCCCTTATTCCTAGGTGTATCTCTTATATTTTGTTCTTGTCTTGAATGATCATGGGGATGCATTGTTGACTTATTTTGATAGTTATTTAGGCTGAAAATAAAGTAGAACGATTTAATCAATAGTTCGCTAAAGGACAAAATCTTTTAAAACTGCTTCTCGGGACCTCATAAAGTTTATATCTTGGCATAACTCGCTTCACGATTTGAGACCTTTCTCAGACAGATATTTGGCAGTGACTTCATACTTCGAATCTTGAGAGACGTTCTTGAAATTATGGTCTTCTCTTCATAATAGGAATTTCTTTACTTGAAGTTTTTGAGAGATTCTTCAAAATTGGACCACGACTTCTTCATTTTTCTCCAATCTTTATTTGGGATTTTGATATACAACGATCCGCCTCCTTTTAGGACTTGGATCTATTTATCCTTATACCTTGTTAGGGTCTTTTCGGATAGACTTCTCCATGATCTTTAGGGGAGTGTTTGCTTTTCGTCGTGTGTCTCGATCCTTCATATTGATTTTTGATAAATGATTCTTCACATCACTTGGATCTTTAGCAACAAAATGTAGCCCTCATGCCTTGTTAGGTCCTTTTCGGACTCGCCAATCTTCGCATCCCGCTTCAATAAGTTATGCCTTGGCTATGAACTCTAATTAATACCGAGCAACTTTTAAACGATCTTGGGCTAGAAGCTAAGTAACTTTTCAAATCGTACAACTTTATTTATTGCAACTAAATTTTTCAGCAAGCGATGGGAAAAAAAGCTCATAATCAACTCACATAAATTCATGAAAGAATACCAAACTTATAATTGACTCTATCATCTCTCGTTCTCCACAATTTAAAATATCAAGGAATGAGACTCGTGGATGCTTAGCCTATTAAATCAAAGTTTTGGGTTTTCAATTCATCTATAGGATCTTGCAACTTCTTAGACTTTTTCAAGTTTAGAAATCGCATTTTAAAGTTCCCTTGATAAACGACTTTCTAGGATCAATTATAGGAACTTGCGAAAAGTTCTCGTTCTTAACCCGTAAGAGTTAAGACTTTCGTGTTTTAAAGTTCCCTATATAAAACCCTAGCAAAACTTAACTTAAACATGCTAAGGATACTAGCTAGAGTAAACTTGGATAAGTAAACTTGGGTTGAGTCAAAAGATTCACATCATTAAAAAATTAAAACCACTTTATTAAAATTTATTCTAGCAACGAAAGAAAATAACTATGACAAAGGAAAAACTACAAGGCCAAAATAGATTAAAAATTTTGAAAAATGTCAAAAAAATAGATTTTCCGGTTAAAATGAGGACAAATACAAGGAAAAGCCCACTTAACTTCGATAGAAGTCCCCCCTACACTTAATATAAACATTGTCCTCAATGTTTAAGCGTGTGGAAGTAACCTCCCCTACACTTAGGATATTGTGCACGTTGTTTAAATCTTGCTAAGGAAGAGACAACTAAAGTGATTCCTATTTTAATATTGAAGAATATAAAATAGTGAATCAAAAGAGTTTAGGATAGAACCAGGAAGACGGGTACACGGAATCACGGGTCGTCAAAAGTCATCAAGAATGGATCTTTGAAAGCTCGAATCCCTGCACATGATAAGAAAGAAAAGAACAAACACATACTAGGGTCTCCCCCTACACTTATTATAAAAACGAAAGAAAAGGGATAGATATTGCGGGTTGCCTCCCGACAAGCGCTTGTTTTTGTTAACCGAGTCGTGAGCCTGACTCGACCTTGATTACCATGGTAGGAAGAATGAAGAACATCCACCGGGATCAAATACATGGTTTTCGTCCATCAAATAGCACAAGCTTAAGGCGAACAAGGCAAGCCAAAGAAGAGTAGGCAAGGTTCCCTTAAGCAGTTGTTGAGCCCGGTGGTAGCAAGTGTGATGAAGTGCAAGCATATCTCCACAAGTTCCAAAAATCTTTCCTTTTATTACATCAGATGGATACTAAGATGGCTTAAAAATTGCAATACCGGGATCGAACACCTTTTCCTTTAGGGGAAAATAACACTCAGGCTCAGTAGTCCTTGAAGAGGATCCGCTCATAAATCTCACAATCTCATCCTCAGAAGGTGGATAAAGAGGTGTCAAGACATAGGTGCTACGGATATCGGTGTCTTCCGACTTCTTCTCCTTTGAAATGGGTTTCTTCATATCCGAAGGAGGATAAAGAGCATCATCAAAGTCCAAAGTAGGAGAATCATTCTCATTGGGGAAGTAAGTATTAAGGAAAGTGGCAAAATCTTACTCAAATGAGTAGTCATCCAAAGTTGGATCAAGCATTGTTGGTTGTGGATCTTCATCAAAAATAGGAGCAAGGTCATCATTTGAAGAATCACTCGAAAGAGTATCCACATCATCAAAATCATCATATTTTGGCATGTTTTTATACTCTGAAGTAAAATCATCATAATCGTCCATATCATAACAAGAATCATCATCATAGTCATCATAGATTGGTGGAGACTCATAAATTGGTGGAGGATCCAAATTGGAGAAAGAATCATCCACATCATCTTGGAAAAGTGGATTATTATAGCAAGAATCGAAAAGAGGATTGTTGTAGACGACAAAATCATCAAGAACATTAATCATATTCGCTGATTCTCTTCCATCTGATTTGGTTGTGATCTTCCCCATTTTAAACACTTGTGCATCATTCCCGACCCTTAAGATGAGTTCACCTTCAGCAAGATCGACTAACGCTTTTCCGGTTCTCAAGAATGGTCGTCCAAGTATTAACGGAATACGAGGGTCCATTTCATAATCAACAACAACAAAGTCGACCGGAAAAGTGAAGGTACCAAATTTAATAAACACATCTTCGGCAATACCAACGGGGTAAGCGAGAGTGCGATTTGCTAGCTCAAGAGTCATCTTTATTGGTGTAAGATCGGGTAATGATAACTTTTTCCAAACACTTAAAGGCATCAAATTTATACTTGCCCCGAGATGGGCTAAGGCAGTAAATTCTTCGGTTTGGTGAAAAGTACATGGTAACACAAAACGACCGGGATCTCCAAGTTTTTCAGGAAGTTCTTTAAGAAGGATTGCTAAACATTTCTCAATCAATCGAGTATTAACAAACTCGGTCATCTTTTCCTTCTTATTAAGAAATTCCTTAAACATCTTAACGAATGTCAGCATTTGGGCAAGAGCTTCAACAAGGCTAATGGTGATGGTCACTCCCGAAATCTTCTTCAAAAAGTTCGACACTTGAATGTCATCCTTGGTGAGCAATTTTCTCTTGTCTAAGAGAGAAGGATAAGGGATGTTGGGTTTAGGTGGTGTAGGTGTAGCAGGTAAAGGTTGAGATGTTGAAGGTTTAAAGGTGGAAGGTGGGGTTGGTGAAGGGTATTTCTTGGGAACTTCTTCAGTAAGAGGTGGAGACGGTAATGGAGAACTAATACTAGGTGTGGGAGTAGGAGGGGTAAATGGTGGTGGAGGAGGTGTAGATGGAGTAACTGGGGGAGGGATAGATGGTCCTACTAAGGTTGCTCCACTGCGTGTAGTAATAGCACTCACATTCGCTCTTGGGTTGGTGATGGTATTTGAAGGAAGAGAGCCCGAAGTAGAGGGTTGAGTACTTGGAAAGAAACTAGCCATCATATTCTTCAAATCATTCGTTTGATTGCTAAAAGAGGTTTGCATATCATGTCGAAGCTCGGTTCTAATATCATTCCCTTGCTTAGTGATATCTCCTTTCAAGTTAATGATTTGGTTTTGCAGATTCTTAACTAGCTCTCCTTGGGTCTTCATGAAAGTTTCAACTCCTTGATTAATGAGTGGAGCTTGTTGAACGGGTGGGTGATAAGGATTAGAAGCTCGAGGTGGGTTTGGGTTGCTCCGATTGTAGTTGTTGGGGTTGTGGTTTTGAGGAGAAAAACCGGGTGAAAGAAAGTTGTTAAAACGGTAACTTAGCAAGTTACGATCACCTTGAGGTCGGGCTTGGTAGTTTTCCATTGAATAGTTACCATAAGACGCATACACGGTTTTCGGATTGTCATGAGTAGAAGGACAATCAGTGTATGAATGAGGACTGTCGCAGATCTCACAAGAAGTTGCAACAGCTTTAACTTGTTGTTGTTAATTTGTATCTAAGAGTTGCATGTTTTTGCTCATTTCGATCATTGCGCGGGTCAATTCGGTCATATCAGGGTTTGAAGAAGTAGAAGAAACATTGACTCTCGGGTTATTACTTGAAGATACGGAAGAATCCCAATTTTTGTGATGAGTAGTCATGTTCTCAATAAGCTCTCTACACTCCTCATGTCTTCTTTTCATAAATGTGCCACCGGCGGCTGCATTAATCGTATCACGATCGCGAAAAGTTAAACCGTTGTAGAAAGTATCAATTAAGGTGACGGGGAGCATGTTGTGGTTCGGACATCGATCGATCAAAACATTATATCGTTCCCAAGCATCAAAAAGTGATTCATCAAGTTCTTGTGTAAATCCACTAATTTGATTTCGAAGGCTCGTGACCATGGATGGTGGAAAGTAGCGCGACAAAAAGCGTTGAGTCAGCTTATCCCAAGTATGAATTGAATTCTTCGGAAGACGATCAAACCATTTTTCGGCATGGTGGGATAAGGTGTGTGGAAATAGGTGAAGGCGAAGAAAATCCATAGTAACACCGGGCAACTTCATGCTTTGAGTTACGGTAATGAATTTGTCGAGGTGTTTGTTGGCATCATCATCCGGCAATCCGCGAAATGGAAAAGTATTTTGGACTTGTTGGATCATGTGATGCTTCAACGAAAACTCTAGAGCCGTGATTTTCATCGACACAATCGGTCCTCCTCGTCCATTCATTGTAGGTTGACACAACTCCTCCATCGTTCGAAGGTCGGGTGGGGGAACATTATTGTTGTTATTCATGTTGGGGTGGGGTGGATTATTGTTGTTATGCACACCAGCCATATGTAAATCTTCACGAGTCTCGGGCTCTGAATAAGTTGAAGATCTAGTACGCATACACCTGCAAAAGAAAAAGAAAAAGATACCAAAGAAATAGAGAATATATATGTACGCGTAAAAATAAAAATAAAATCTTTTTGGATTTCTGAAAATTTTTTATTTTATGGATTTTTAACAATTTTTAATTTTTAGGGATTTTTGAAAATTTTTGAGCAAGAAAAATAACGTTCACGAGTGAACGGATCCCAAAATTCAACGCGTCTCTTAAAGAAAACCGTTAATCT
This sequence comes from Glebionis coronaria, assembly GCA_025667525.1. Classification (NCBI taxonomy): domain Eukaryota; kingdom Viridiplantae; phylum Streptophyta; class Magnoliopsida; order Asterales; family Asteraceae; genus Glebionis; species Glebionis coronaria. Next base: position 434,432,983 of record CM046874.1, read on the forward strand.
TCACGAAAAGAGCCGGCAGCGGCGCCATTTAATAACTGAGATTTTTACTGACTGAAAAGTTCGTTTTCTCGGTGTCTAATCGAATTGACTTCCGGTTAAAAGTGTGACTCAACTGATTTTGGTAATGAAAAAGGAAAATTTGGTTATCTATTTCTAAGTAAAAGTTAAATGCGAATAGTAATAAAAATAGGCTAAAAACAATTAACTAATAATAACGAAACAATAAAAATAATAAAACGTAAATTAAAGCAAAACAATTAATAAAAATAAAACTAAACGAAGAAATTAACTTTCGACTGAAAAATAAAATTAACTTAATGAAAAATGAGAAAATAAAACTAAGAAGGTAATTTAAAACTAAACGAGGTAAAAGGTAAAGCGGGCACTAAATAAAAGATAAAACTTAAATTCTTCGAAAAAGTACTAATACTAAAAATTGACGAAAATTCAACTAAAAATACGTAACTTTCAGAAATAAAATCGGAACAACTTTCAGATTAAACTAAAAAATTACAAACAATATAATAAATAAACAAGCTAGCAGGCAGCTAGCTCAAGCTAGCAGCCTAGTAGCTTAATTTGGCTGGAAATGGTAAAAAGCTAGCAGGTAGGCATGTCACCCTTTTTGTTATACGGAATCCGGTTTCTTTTTTTTCTTATTTATACGCAACCCACTTTTGGTAAGTAATCCGTAATCCAGTTTTTATAAGTTATCTGCAATCCACTTTTGGTTGTTATCCGAGTTTTCTTTGGTGTCTTATCCGGGTTTTTGTAACTTTAGTCTTATACGGAATATTGCTTCTATTGCTTATACAGAATATTTATTTCCTATTGTCTTATCCGGAATTTGTTTAACTGACTAGTTATACGGAATAACTCATTTGGCTTATCCGGAATGATCAAAATGGAGGCTTATCCGGGAAATTGGGGTTTACTAGTTCGGAATAATTAAAAATGACCAAAATGAAAATAAGCTAGAATCTAATAAGCACTTAACTAAAACTTTAACCAAATAAATTTTAAGAAAAACCAAATAAGCCAAAATTTAAAAACTTTTAAAAATACTAAATAATAAAAACATTTAAAATCAACTTTTTATAAAATAACTTTTAAAAACACATAACTAAATTTAAGAAAAACACAATAAGCTATAAAATCAATAAGCTAACACAATCAAAAACATAAAAACATAACTATTAATCAAATAAGCATAACAATAAGAACATAAACATAAAGATTAAGCAAAAACAAGAAAGGTAGAATGCGAGATAAATAGTAAAAACTTGATTAAAAATAAGATTCAACAATTAAACATAAAAGCAAGAATTAAAGAGCTTACAAATTAAAGGTGCAAGACAAGGAAATTAAATGACAATTAAGTAAATTGCATGAAATTAAATGTGGAAGAACTATTTTGTCAAGAAAGTCAACACCTCCTAATGTGACATTAGGAGGGTATTTATAGGTGATTAGGGAAGTTAGCATGTGTTGCTCCTTTCTTTCTTCTCTCGTCTTTTCGTCTTCTAAATTCTTCGACTTTTTCGACTATATCTCGGGATTAATGGAACTCGTCTTATAATTTATTCATTTATTAGTCTTGAGTTCTTCGACTTCATTAAACTTCCTTCTTTAGACTTTTTCTTCGATAAATCTTCAGAATAGGCCTTGGACTTCCGTTCTTTTTGCACTCTTGATCTTTTGACTTCGTCTTTTGTCTTTTTCTTCGGTAAAAGCCCGTGAAAGCCCGTTTTTTCTTCCCTTTTCACATTTTGATCCTAAATCACAACAAAAACACAAACCACGCATAATTCCGACATTTACGACATAAAATACACGTTTTAGCTTGGTTATTATTATAATTAAGTGGTAAAAGGATAAGTGTTTTTACACTTATTAGTATGAATGTCTTCATCCCAAGCGGAGGGAGAATTGTCATATTGTAAGTCCACATCTCCCAAAGTTGCTTCAAATTCTTTCAAAAGGAAATCACTTTCTCCAAATGGAGTTAGTGATGGAGAAATAGAGGCAACGGTCTCAACAATTGGTAGAGAAGAAGAACCACTTTTACAAGCGTCTTTGAAATGCTCTTCACAAGCCTCATCAAGAACGTCAATGAAATTAACGCTCTCGTTTTCATAAGGTTGCTTAGAATGTTTACCCATGTTGAAGACGATTTTTATCGTCACCAACTCTCATGATTAATTCACCCGCGGCTACATCAATGAGAGTGAGACTGGTCCTCAAGAATGGACGTCCAACGATTAATGGAACACGGGGATCCATCTCGCAGTCAACGACAACAAAATCCACCGGAAAGGTGAATTTGTCGACACCGGCGAAGACATCTTTGGCTATCCCCACCGGATAAGCAACCGTACGGTTAGCTAATTCCAATGTCATTCGTGTGGGGACTAGCTAGCTTAGAGACAATTGTTTCCAAACGCTTAGAGGCATTAAGTTGATACTAGCACCTAGATCGGCTAGGGCCATACAATTCTCTACCCCGGGGAAGTTGTAAGGAATGAAAAAACGACCTGGATCACCAAGTTTGGTTGGTAATTTCCTTAAGAGCACTGCGGAGCAATTCTCATTAAGTTGGGTCTGAGCGATATCAAGGAGTTTCTCCTTATCATTGAGAAGATCTTTAAACATTTTAGCCTACTTTGGCATGTGAGCGAGAGCCTCGGCAAAGGAGATGTTAAAATTCAGTTGTTTAAACATTTTAAGAAATTTAAAAACCTGAATATCATCCTTGTTCTTCAACTACTCTTTCCTCAACCTAGAGGGATAAGGTATATTGGGTTGAGATGAAGGCTTTGGAATGGAATTCTCACTCACATCCTTAGGTGGTGGAGGGGTGGGGTTGGAAGGTAAAGGAGTTGGAGAAAGTTGTTCTTTTTCCTTAGTCACAATCACGGGAGTAGGTGTAGGAATCTCGGGTTCCTTATAACCTTTTCCACTTCGAGTGGTGATTGCTTTCATCTCCCCTCTTGGGTTAGCAACGGTGTTACTCAGAAGAGAACCCGAAGTATAGGGTTGATTACTTTGGAAAAACGAAGCCATCAAATCTCTTAAGTCATTCGTTTGACTGCTCATAGAGTTTCTCATATCGGCTCGAAGATCATTCCCTTGTTTCGCCATGTCATTCCTTAGCTCGGCTCGAATATCATTCCCTTGTTTCCCCATGTCACCCTTCAAGTTAATGAGTTGGCTTTGAAGGTTCGTCACCATCTCTCTATTGGTCCGCATGTAAGTTTCGAGGTCTTGGTTCAATGTCGTGGGTTGATTGAGAGGTGGGGCTTGGTAAGCTTGATTATTTCCTTGAGGTGGATATGGGTTTATTTGGGATTGATATTGATTGGCAGCTCGAGGTTGGCTTTGATTGTTTCTATTGAAGTTTTGTTGGTTTTAGTTTTGAGGAGAAAAACTGGGTGGAGATAAAAAGTTGTTGGAACGATAACTTAGCAAGTTACGGTCTCCTTGAGAGCGAGCCTGATAGCCTCCCGTGTAATAGTTACCGTATGCCGCGTTAACGTTTTCACAAAGATTGCCTAGGGTAGAGGGGTAATAACTAGATTTTACTTAGTTATAAAAGAGTTATCGTCCGATCTTTTCGAATTGATTACTAGTTAAGAGTGCGACTCAGTCGTTCTTGGTGGAAAATAAAAAGGTTGTCGTTGTCTATAACTAATTAAAAAGTAAATGCGAAACGTAATTAAAATAGGCAAAAAAACAAATCTAGAAAAACTGTCACTTTTTCTCTCTACAATTAGAAAAACACTTGGTAAAAACAGAGATTTCGGGAAGCGTGCAATTTTTGGAAATTAAAAATAAAACTAGAAAATAGAAACTAACACTCCATCGGAATGCTCTAATCGGAATATGATCGGAATAATCCAATCGGAATCCATGTCGGAATATAAATAAAAGAAAGCTATCGGAATACTAGAATCTAAGCTATCGGACTGTCAAAGGAAAAACTCCCGTCGGAATGTATGAAAAACAAGCACAATCGGAATCCCAAAAGGAATCCCAATCGGAATATGCAAAACCCTTTTCCGATCCCTGATCGGAATACAAGGAGGCCAAATCGGAATGTTGGTCGGAATAGGGAAACCCTATTCCGATGGCTTGATCGGAATACACAAGTTAAAACAAGAAAAACTTTTTAGACGAAATTAAAAGGAAAATAAGCAAAACCAAATAAGCTAAGTTTTAAATAAGCACTAATCTAAACTTTATCAAATCTATATTTAAACTAACTAAATAAGAATGATTAAAACTCACAAAACATCTAAATAATCAAATTTTTAAATCAAACTTTGAAAAGATAAAACCTTTAATAAAACTTAAAAAGTAAATAAGCTAAATACAAAATAAGCCAATAAGCATGTCAAGCTCAAAGCTTATTGGTATTAAAACTTATAGATGAATAAAAAGATAAACTTTTTAATCAAATAAACATTAAGATGAAATAAGATCAAAGATTAACATGAATCAAAGATAAACAAAATAAGAAAGGTAGAAGAAGATGATTAAAAACTTGAATTAAAAAGATTAAAGATCAAAGATTTAAACAAGATTAAAGAAAAAGCTTGAAGAACATTAAAGAAAACTAGAGAGAGAAAGTATAAAACTACACTGCTCCTAATCTAAACTAACTAACCCCCTCCTAATGACACATTAGGAGGGTATCTATAGGAGGAGTAAAAGTATGGTTGATGCTTTCTTCTCTCTTTCTTCTTGTCTCGACTCGATTTAATTTCTTTGTCTTTCTCGACGTCGTCTCGGGATTTGTCGATATAATTTGAACTTGTCTTATAATTTCTTCAATACTTAGACTTGAGTTCTTCGACTTCATTAAACTTCCGTCTTTAGACTTTTTCTTCGATAAATCTTCGGAATAGGCCTTGGACTTCCGTTCTTTTTGCACTCTTGATCTTTTGACTTCGTCTTTTCTCGTTTTCATCGATAAAAGCCCGTGAAAGCCCGTGTTTTCTTCCTTTCTCATCTTTTGGTCCTAAAACACAATAAAAACACAAACCACGCATAATTCCGACATTTACGACATAAAATACACGTTTTGGCTTGGTTATTATTATAGTTAAGTGTTAAAAGGATGGGTGTTTTCACACCTATCAAATCCCCTACACTTGACCATTGCATTGTCCTCGTGCAATGCATTAATTACAAAGCAAGCTTTACATTTTTTATCATAATCAATCCATCTTGGCCTTTATTAAAGAGATAGAAAAATATTTAAAGAAAGAAAACAAGTAAAGAAATCAAAAACTTACCTTGGGGTTTTGGAATGTCATGAATGATTATCACCCTCAAGTTGCGCGTTCCCCAAGCTTAAAAACGAGATCATTGTTATTATAAGTTAGCAAACTATCACAAATTCAAGTGGCCCAATTATTCACTTAGACTCCCTTATTCCTAGGTGTATCTCTTATATTTTATTGTTGTCTTGAATGATCACAAGGATGCATTGTTGGCTTATTTCGATAGTTATTTAGGCTGAAAATAAAGTGGGATTTTAATCAACAGTTAGCTAAAGGATAAAATCTTTTAAAACTGCTTCTCGGGACCTCATAAAGTTCATATCTTGGCATAACTCGCTTCCGATTTGAGACCTTTCTCGGACCGATATTTGGCAGTGACTTCATACTTCGAATCTTGAGAAACGTTCATGAAATAATGGTCTTCCCTTCATAATAGGAATTTCTTCACTTGAACTTTTTTGAGAGATTCTTCATATTTAGACCACGACTTCTTCATTTTTCTCCAATCTTTATTTGGGTTTTCATACACAACGATCCGCCTCCTTTTAGGACTTGGATCTATTTATCCTCATACCTTGCTAGGGTCTTTTCAGATAGACTTCTCCATGATCTTTAGGGGGGGTATTTGCTTTTCGTCGTGTGTCTCGATCCTTCATATTGATTTTTGATAAATGATTCTTCACATCACTTTTGGATCTTTAGCAACAAAATGTAGCCCTCATGCCTTGTTAGGGCCTTTTCGGACTCGCCAATATTCGCATCCCGCTTCAATAAGTTATGCATTGGCTATGAACTCTAATCAATATCGAGCAACTTTTAAACGATCTTGTGCTAGAAGCTAAGTAACTTTTCAAATCGTACAACCTTATTTATTGCAATTAAATTTATTAGCAAGCGATGGGAGAAAAAGCTCATAATTAACTCACATAAATTTATGAAAGAATACCAAACTTATAATTGACTCTATCATCTCTCGTTCTCCACAATTTAAAATCTCAGGGAATGAGACCCGTTGATGCTTAGCCTATTAAATCAAAGTTTTGGGTTTTCAAGTCATCTATAGGATCTTGCAAATTCTTAGACTCTTTCAAGTTTATAATTCGCATTTTAAAGTTCCCTTGATAAACTACTTTCTAGGATCAATTATAGGAACTTGCGAAAAGTTATTGTTCTTAACCCGTGAGAGTTAAGACTTTCGCGTTTTAAATTTCCCTATATAAAAGCCTAGCAAAACTTGACTTAAACACGTTAAGGATACTAGCTAGAGTAAACTTAGATAAGTAAACTCGGATTGAGTCAAAAGATTCACAACGATAAAAAATTAAAACCGCTTTATTAAAAATTTTATTTTAGCAAGGAAAGTAAATAACGATAACAAAGGAAATACTACTATACTACTAGGCCAAAATAGATTAAATATTTTGAAAAATGTCGAAAAATCAAATTTTCCGGTTAAAATGAGGACAAATACAAGGAAAAGCCCACTTAACTTCGATAGAAGTCCCCCCTACTTTGAATATAAACATTGGCCTCAATGTTTAAGCATGTGGGAGTAACTCCCCTACACTTAGGACATTGTGCACGTTGTTTAAATCTTGCTAAGGAAGAGATAACTAAAGTGATTCCTATTTTAATATTGAAGAATATAAAATAGAGAATCAAAAGAGTTTAGGATAGAACCGGGAAGACGGGTACATGGAATCACGGGTCGTCAAAAGTCATCAAGAATGTATCTTTGAAAGCTCGAATCCCTGCACATGATAAGAAAGAAAACAACAAACACATACTAGGGTCTCCCCCAACACTTATTAAAAAACAGAATAAAAGGATAGATAATTGGGTTGCCTCCCAAAAAGCGCTTGTTTTTGTTCACCGAGTCACGAGCCTGACTCGTCCCCGAATTAAATAGTCCATGGGGAAGCCTCGAATGTAATACAGGGATCAAAGACCTTGTCCTCGTTACCGGAGGACATTAATAAAGGATGGCCGGAGGATAAGTCTTAAAGGGTAGAAAAGTCCTCTCAACATACGAAAAGTATGTGAGATCATGATCCACGGGAGGTGGGGTGGGTAAAGGAATCAAAATGTCATCCCCAAAAGACATATGATTATCACTGAGCGGCAAAGCCGTAAAGGTGTCAATCATGGAATGGTCAATGTCACCCATCGGGTCAAAGCACTCATCCTCCGTAATGATGTCTAAAGGAGTGGATGAAAGGTGCTCGGGAGGGGGACTTGGGACAATACCTTCATGCAGCAAATTATCAAAAATAATATCCCCCTCCGTGTCATCATCATCAATACCCGGAGGTATTGAGAGAATGTCGATTTCCTCCATAGTTGTATCATTATTCTCAACTGAAGTACTATATGGAGGTAAAGACTCGGAAATAGGAGCAGAATTCAACGATTCAATTTTAGCAATAAGAAGATGAACTTTCAGTAATTTGTCGCGAAGAATAACGTCTTCCACCTCATCTACAAGACCAAGTTCAGTGGTGAACTTCTCGTATATCGGAGAGAATAAATCAACATCACCTTCATCGCCCGGAGGAGAAGGAGAAATTTCAAAAGTGAAATTCTCATAGCATGGAGAAAAATAATCATCATTAAGAGCGACTTCTTCTGTAAGCTCCTCAAAAGTCAGCACATCACAAACCTCATCAAAGAATTTGTCGAGACCAAAATCACTAATCTCACTCGATGTATCACTATCCTTAGACGCATTAGGGATATCAAGAGTAAGAGTAGTAATCTCAAAAGATGGGTTGAGATTATAGATATCATCCTCGTCATCATCATAATAGTAGTATGGACGCACAAGAGGAGGAGTATAATCACTAAGATTAGATACTTGTTCTTGTCGGCTTTTGTCATGCAAGCTATCTTGGAGTCGATTTAATCTCTCTATAATTTCAGCCATACTAATGAGTTGTTGCTCAAAATTAATTTCCTAGGAGGGATGATGATCGAGGGTAGGTTGTGGGGGCTCAAAATTTTGAAAACCGGAATTATAGCACGGATGTGGCTCATGGTAAGTCATCGGTTGAGAAGAACTAGAACACGGATTTGGTTCATAATAATCCATCGGTGAAGAAAAATGAGGACACGGATTTGGCTCATAATAATTCATTGGCTGACAATAAGAAGTATCGTGAGGGCCCCCACAATAATTGCAACACGGGTAGTGAGGAAAAACTCGGTGCTTCTTGTAGATAGCTATTACCATTGTCATAATTGTAACCCAGTTCTTGCTCGCCATGAGGCGGGTATCGAATTGGACATGAAATATGCCAATGAGAATCGCTTCCACAATATATGCAAGGGGGGAGAGTAGGTGGATTAGAAGAAAAGGATGAATTAGTCGAATTGCACGATGGACAAAATCCAAATAGTGAATCGGTTGAAATGGGTGGAAGATCTTTTCCGCATTGCTCGCATGAACACCATTGACATGATTCGCACCCATATAATCGTATCCCACACCCTACGCAATGGACATAAGAATCCATGAAGAATTAAAATATAGGGGGCTTGAGAAAAAGAATTAAACACAATAGAGGGTTAAGAGGAATATTTTTGGTGCAAGGCTTTGAAAAAGAGATGCTTTTTATAACTTTTTAAATGTTTTTGTATTTTTGAAATTTTTTATTTTTTATGGATTTTTTGAAATATTTTTGACAAGAAAAACGTTCACGCGTGAACGGATCCCAAAATCCAACGCGTCTCTCACAAGAAACAGTTAATCTTCACGAAAAGAGCCGGCAGCGGCGCCATTTAATAACTAGATTTTACTTAGTTATAAAAGAGTTATCGTCCGATCTTTTTGAATTGATTACTAGTTAAGAGTGCGACTCAGTCGTTCTTGGTGGAAAATAAAAAGGTTGTCGTTGTCTATAACTAATTAAAAAGTAAATGCGAAACGTAATTAAAATAGGCAAAAAACAAATCTAGAAAAACTGTCACTTTTTCTCTCTACAATTAGAAAAACACTTGGTAAAAACAGAGATTTCAGGAAGCATGCAATTTTCAGAAATTAAAAATAAAACTAGAAAATAGAAACTAACACTCCATCGGAATATGATCGGAATAATCCAATCGGAATCCATATCGGAATGTAAATAAAAGAAAGCTATCGGAATACTAGAATCTAAGCTATCGGAATGTCAAAGGAAAAACTCCCGTCGGAATGTATGAAAAACAAGCACAATCAGAATCCCAAAAGGAATCACAATCGGAATATGCAAAACCCTTTTTCGATCCCTGATCGGAATACAAGGAGGCCAAATCGGAATGTTGGTCGGAATAGGGAAACCCTATTCCGATGGCTTGATCGGAATACACAAGGTAAAACAAGAAAAACGTTTTAGACGAAATTAAAAGGAATAAGCAAAACTAAATAAGCTATGTTTTAAATAATCACTAATCTAAACTTTATCAAATCTATATTTAAACTAATTAAATAAGAATGATTAAAACTCACAAAACATCTAAATAAGCAACCTTTTAAATCAAACTTTGAAACGACAAAACCTTTAAGAAAACTTAAAAAGTAAATAAGCTAAATACAAAATAAGCCAATAAGCATGTCAAGCTCAAAGCTTATTCGTATTAAAACTTATAGATGAATAAAAAGATAAACTTTTTAATCAAATTAACATTAAGATAACATAAGATCAAAGATTAACATGAATCAAAGATAAACAAAATAAGAAAGGTAGAAGAAGATGATTAAAAACTTGAATTAAAAAGATTAAAGATCAAAGATTTAAACAAGATTAAAGAAAAAGCTTGAAGAACATTAAAGAAAACTAGAGAGAGAAAGTATAAAACTACACAACTCCTAATCTAAACTAACTAACCCCCCCCCCCCCCCTAATGACACATTAGGAGGGTATTTATAGGAGGAGTAAAAGTATGGTTGATGCTTTCTTCTCTCTTTCTTCTTGTCTCGATTCGATTTAATTTCTTTGTCTTTCTCGAAGTCGTCTCGGGATTTGTCGATATAATTTGAACTTGTCTTATAATTTCTTCAATACTTAGACTTGAGTTCTTAGACTTCATTAAACTTCCGTCTTTAGACTTTTTCTTCGATAAATCTTTAGAATAGGCCTTGGACTTCCGTTCTTTTTGCACTCTTGATCTTTTGACTTCATCTTTTCTGGTTTTCATCGATAAAAGCCCGTGAAAGCCCGTGTTTTCTTCCTTTCTCATCTTTTGGTCCTAAAACACAATAAAAACACAAACCACGCATAATTCCGACATTTACGACATCAAATACACGTTGTGGCTTGGTTATTATTATAGTTAAGTGGTAAAAGGATGGGTGTTTTCACACCTATCAAGGGGAAATCATTGTAAGAATGAGGACCACCGCACGTTTCACAAGAAATAGCAACAGCTTTAGCTTGTTGATTTTGGTTAGTAACCAAAAGTTGCATATTTTTGCTCATTTCGACCATTGCGCGGGTCATTTCGGTCATATCAGAGTTGGAAGAAGTAGAAGGAACATTGACTCTCGGGTTTGATCTTGAGGATGCGGATGAATCCCAATTCTTGTGGTGAGTAGTCATGTTTTCAATTAACTCTCTACACTCCTCCGGTCTCCTTTTCATAAAAGTACCACCGGCGGCGGCATTAATCGTATCACGATCACGAAAAGTGAGACCGTTGTAGAAAGTATCAATGAGAGTGACGGGGAGCATGTATGATTTGGACAACGGTCGATCAAAACATTGTAGCGTTCCCAAGCATCGAAAAGTGATTCATCATTTTCTTGAGTGAATCCACTAATTTGGTTCTGAAGGCTAGTGACCATGGAGGGTGGAAAGAAGCGCGACAAAAAGCGTTGAGTCATCTCATCCCATGTATGAATAGAATTTTTAGGGAGACGGTCAAACCATTTCTCGGCATGGTGAGATAAAGTGTGTGGGAAGAGAAGTAGGCGAAGGAAATCCATAGTAACACCGGGAAGTTTCATGCTTTGGGTGACGGTAATGAATTTGTCGAGGTGTTTAATGGCATCATCATCCGGTAATCCGCAAAAAGGACAAGCGTTTTGAACTTGCTGGATCATGTGATGCTTCAACGAAAATTTCAGGAGCCGTGATTTTCATCGGCGCAATAGGTCCTCCGCGTCCGTTCATGTTTGGCTGACAAAGCTCCTCCATCGTTCGATGGTCGGGTGGGGGAACATTGTTATTGTTGTTATTCAAATTGGGGTGAGGTGGGTTGTTATTATTGTTATGCACACCAGTCATATCTAAGTCTCTAAGAGTCTCGGGCTCAGAATAAGACGTAGATCGAGTACGCATACACTAAAATGAAATACAATATTTTGGTTTTTTTATCTTTTTTATTGTTTTTGGATTTTTTGAAAATTTTATATTTTTTACGATTTTTGAAAATTTTTGAGCTTGAAAATAACATTCCCAAAAGAATGGATCCCAAAATCCAATTTTTCACACTAAAAACCGTTAATCTTCACGAAAAGAGCCGGCAGCGGCGCCATTTGATTTAAGACTTTTGCGTGTTCAAGAAAGTGTTGTTCGTACTCGATTCAATTCGAATTGATCACGGTTCAAAGTGGAGCTCAATTGTTTTGGGTTAAGAAAAAGGGAAGTTTGGTTTTCTATTTCTACTTAAAATGTAAGAACGAAACGTAATAGAAATAAGCTAAAAATAATTAACTAATAATAACGAAACAATATAAATAATAAAACGTAAATTAAAGCAAAACAATTTAAAAATAAAACTAAACGAAGAAATTAACTTTCGACTAAAAAATAAAATTAACCTAATGAAAAAGGAGAAAATAAAACTAAGAGGGTACTTTAAAACTGAACGAGGCAAAAGCTAAAGCGGGTACTAAATTAAATATGAAACTTAAACTTTACGGAAAATGAATAATACTAAAATTTGATGCAAAATTCAACTAAAAATACGTGACTTTCAGAAATAAAATCGGAACAACTTTCAGATAAAACTAAACTATTACGGAACAATATTAATTAATAAACAAGCAACCAAGCAGGCAGCTCAAGCTAGCAAGCAAACAACTGAAATTGGTGGGAAAATAGCTAAGCTGGCAGACAGCCAGGCATGTCAAAGTATATGTTGTACGGAATACGTGTAGTATTTCTTATCCGGGTTATTGCTTTAATTTCATCTTATCCGGGAAATAGGTGAGGCTCTTATCCGGGTTTTTGGTTTGTGTGGATATCCGGGAAAAGAGATTTATTGGATATCCGGGTTATGATTTTGACTTTTATCCGGGAAATGAAAAATCTTGCTTATCCGGGTTTTGGTTTCTGCTGCTTATCCGGGAAATGGTTTCTGCTGCTTATCCGGGAAATGGACTTCATGTCTTAACCGGGAAATACACCTTTTTTACTTATCCGGAATAACAACTTTTTGGGTGTTATCCGGAATGAGAGTTTTGTGGCTAATCCAGAATATGGAACTTATCCGGAATCAATGTAGTACAAGTTATCTGGGAAAAGAGGGTTTATAAAAACCCGGATAAGAACTAAAATTCGAATAAGCTAAAGATCAAAAATAAGCAAAATACGAATAAGCACTTATCTAAAAACTTAACCAAATTGATTTTAAGAAAAAGCTAATAAGCCAAAATTTAAAAACTTTTAAAAACACTAAATAATAAAAATATTTAAAAACAACTTTTTATAAAATTTAACTAATAAGCACTTAACTAAAAATAAGAAAATTAACACAATAAGCACTAAAACACTATAAGCTATAAAAATCAATTACTAAAAGATCAATAAGCACAATCAAACACAAACATCAATCAATCAAAGAACATGATTAACAAACTACATGATTATCAAAATCAAAACAAGATTAAAAAGATTAAGAAAGGTAGAATGAGAATGATTAATTGAAAAAACTTGAAATTAAGATGATTAAGATTCTAAATTACAAGATTAATATTTAATAAGCTTGAAAGAAACTAGAGAGAAGAAAAATAAAACAGACTTAAAAATAAAAACTAACTAGAAAAATTAACTAACTAACACCCTCCTAATGACACATTAGGAGGGTATATATAGGAGGAGGGGAAGGTCTTGTGTCTTCTCTCTTTCTTCTTGTTTTCTCGACTCGATTTAAATTCTTTGTCTTTCTCGACGTCGTCTTGGGATTTGTCGATATAAAATGGAACTCGTCTTATAATTTTCTTCTTCTATTAGACTTGAGTTCTTCGACTTCATTAAAATTCCGTCTTTAGACTTTTTCTTCGATAAATCTTTAGAATGGGCCTTGGACTTCCGTTCTTTTTGCACTCTTGATCTTTTGACTTTGTCTTTTGTCTTTTTCTTCGATAAAAGCCCGTGAAAGTCCGTGTTTTCTCCCTTTTTCATATTTTTATCCTGAAACACAATAAAAACACAAACCACGCATAATTCCGACTTTTACGACATAAAATACACGTTTTGGTCTTGTTATTATTGGAAATAAGTGGTAAAAGGATAAGTGTTTTCACACTTATTAGCTATTTTTAAAGTAATACACGAATTCATGATTTTATGTACAAAAGAGTTCTGACCAGCTGACTTTAGGCTTATTTTCGAACCTTTTAAGATGTGTTTAAGGATTAGGTCAGTGGGGCGTATGGTAGATGACCTAGTATGCTAAACGTAGCAATTCGAATCACCCAAATCGGACCTAAAACGAGTAAGTTATGCCCTTCCAAAAATCTACGAATAATAAATAAAAGCTGTGAGCACTTATAGAATAAGCTGACGGGCCGAATTTGGCCCCATTTTTGAGCATGTTAGAGTTAGATCCAGACCTCGACATAAACTAGGAAATTGTAGTTCACCTTGCTAGCTTTTTGTAGCCACCAAGAACACTAAAAACGGACTAGTAACGGACTAACGGGTAAGATACAACCTTTTGAAAATCTGCCAAAAACACTTCAAGAACTCAACATAAGCTGATGTAAATAATGAGTTCTGACCCGCTGACTTTGGACTCGTTTACCCATTTTCATTCAAAACTTAAAGAACGAAACTTGTAGACGAGGTATCTGAGAGTATAAATATGTTTTCAATTTGTAATATGGTTAGGTAACGAACCTGTAAATGATTCTCGAAAATCAGCGTTCACCACGTACATGTAAAAAAATACCTGAAATAAAGGGACTAGACTTGCCTTTTTTCAAAACCTATTCGAGCCCTAGTTATTAAGGAGAGACTTTTTGTGTCTTATGTGACACGTTACAAAATATAAGGACCCAACATGCAATTTTCCATGATTTAAAAAGAGTTATCTTCGAGGCCATTTGTGTAAATTACAAAAACTATATGGATATATGTATATAAACCAAAACGTAAATAATATCGGGAGACTTTTCGGGCTAGTAACGGCATCTTGTGAAACTTTGGGATTATTGTGAAAGATAGTAATCTATTTCGACATGTTATTAGAAGAACAAGGACTAAAAGTGCATGTTACTATAACGAGGGGTTAGACGAGCATTGTTCACAACTATGGGGTAGAAACTATAAATAAATTATGTACAAGGACTGTTTTCGTACAAATAGAAACCTTAAGGTTATTTTTGGAACTTAATAAATTATTAAATAGATGTAATACATTAATTATAATCGAGACTACAAAGAGTACATCTTTTTATTAAAATAGTCATCGATGGTACGCGTAAATATTAAATGAACAAGACGTGCATATAATTATTGTCATAAAAGTATATATGGAATAATTAAATATATATATTGTGATCCATTAAGAACGAGAACGAACGTACAATTGTTTGAACTGGATAAATTTATTATATGCTCATAGACTGAGACCTACTCATTTACTTAGGTATTTGATGTATTGTGTGCATTGTGACTTGGATACTTTGATCATTCTCGAGCAGTATTATTCAGTTGAGTTCATAGTCCCACGTTTTGAATTTAATAAATGTTTTGTGCAATATTGAGGGAGAAAACATGCATTACATTTTTTAAACAGAACTTGAGTACATTTATGATTATATTTTGCCTATCGTACGATACCCGTGTGCCAGATTGTGAACTGTTAATTGTTGTATAGCACGAATGTTATAAATAGATCTATTTGAGATTGACAATCCCGTTTGGGTGAGTATCGCTCACTGTCTCGGCCAAGACAACAAACGTATACCATGTCGGATTCTTTTGAGAGCAAGTACATTGGGTGATCCCAAGAGGACATCTACGATCGTCTAGCGTCAGTTCACATACAATGGGGAAATGTAACTGCTTTGTAGTATTTGCTTGTGCAATGCTATGTGAAACTTTTTTAGATCCTGGTTTGATTTTATCAAACCTATCGATTCACCAACTTTATGTTGACCAGTTTTAAGAATGTTTTTCTCAGAAAATTAAGCTGGATTATATGAGCATTAACTGAGCATCATTTAGAAGCATAATAATGATTGGGGGATTTGTTTTTCACTATGATACTTGTAACAACTAATATTCACCATTTCAACTGATTGTACAAAGACAATATTTGTAACATTTTATTTCAAAATCATATAATTATGATATATGCTTTGTATGCCATTTGTTCTGTGATCCACTGAGTGACACCGAAGTTCATTCTGTGACATGTCTAATTTAGGGGTGTAACAGATTGGTATCAGAGCAATGGTTATAGAGAACCAGATCAAAAATAATTTTTTTATTTTACAACTGGGCTATAACCGAATCAAAGTTTCAAAAACTGGGTTTTTGGGGACGTACATAGAGAACATTTAGCATAGAGAGAATGCATAACTATATGATTTAAATGCACATCTAAAATCTTATGCATTTAGAATTCATGTTAGTAATAGATACTAATCTTATACGTGCTTTACATATTACGATTGTTTTATTCGCTGCTATTTGTGAAAAACAGAGACTAAAAATGTAACTTTTAGAACTAAAGGATCTAAAGTGTAAATATCTTTATGAAACTTTTAAAATACTTAAAATATCGTTATAGACCCCTATTTGGAATATAAGCATGTCATTGTTAGTAGGGAGCTTTGTACTAAAGATGTTTCATCTCGATATTACGTTTTGACTGAGTGGTTGGATTTACGATTTAAAGTGCCCTCGCTCCTCAAACATTTATATAATGGCCTCTGAAGAGTTATGGCCTGAACAATGATGTAATACTTTAATAATATATGAATACCTCATTTTTCATTTTTGTGCTTCCTCTATCTGTTATGCCATGACTGCTTGTTGTACCTGTTTAAGCTATACGCTAATAGTTCCTTATACCTATTTGATAACTATTATTATATATCATTATATTATATACAAGATCCTTGTTTGATACATATTTTAGTGCACGTAATTTGAAATTCTACTCACAGGACATGACTTATTGACAACTCATACGCTTTGCCTTTGGTGATTTCATGTAATATTATTTGGATAGTTTGCTTGTCTAAAATGTTGCGGTGGGACTCAAATCAAGGTACTTATGACTCCATATTTAATTGGAATGGGACGCTTGAATATGGAACATAAGTCTCCTGACCATAAGTTAGTTATAATTTTGCCTTTAGATGGAATGGGACTAATAACTAGATTTTACTCAGTTAAAAAGTTCTTTGTCGTATGTCTAATCGAATTGATTACTGGTTTAAGTGCGACTCAATCGTCTTTTGGTGAAAAAGAATATTTGTCATTGTTGAAAAATAAATGTGCAAAACTTTAAAGTAAAAGGACGGTAATTAAATCTAAAACTAATTAATTAAAAAAAATAAATGGTTCAATATTAAAAACTTTAAAAGGTAAATTAATTAAATGACAAAAAATTAAAGCGTGAGGAAAAATTAAATTGACAATGTAATAAAAATGTGAACTTTAAATTTAAAATAAAGAAAAGCAATTAAAATGACTTAAAGAAAAATGGCGGGAAAATAAATGCTTGAAAATAGAAAGGAAGTAAACAGAACCTGAGCAGTGATCCAAAATACTGTCACTATTCAGAATCCAATCTTACTCTTATCCTGAATAACAAACCTGCTGCTTATCCGGAATAAAATTGTCACTCTTATCCGGAATCCCCAACGGTTGCTTATCCGGAATCTTGTTCTGCCTCTTATCCGGAATCACCTTTTGACCCTTATCCGGAATAAACGAATCCCCCTTATCCGGAATCCTGGTCCCGAAAGTTATCCGGAATAAACTGTCACTCCTTATCCGGAATATACTTTGGTACCTTATCCGGAATATATCCCGGATACTTATCCGGAATCAACTTCAGGTCTTTATCCGGAATAACTGTTGTCACCACTATCCGGAATAAACTTTGAAGCCTTATCCGGAATAACCGTCAAATACTTATCCGGAATATACTTCGCACCCTTATTCGGAATACTCGAATCTGCAGCTTATCCGGAATCCCCTTTCCAAGCTTATCCGGAATACTCTGTCACCTTATCCGGAATAACTCTTCGAAGCTTTATCCGGAATATACAAACTACCACTATTCGGAATATTTCCTTTGAGGCTTATCCAGAATAAACAAATGGATGTTATCCTGAATAAAAGGGTTTTGCACCAATCCGGAATACTAACAAGATGCAAATAAGCTAAAAACTAATATTAAGCTAAAAACAAATAAGCACTTAACTAAAACTTGACCAAAATCAATTTTAAGAAAAAGCTATTAAGCCAAAATTTAAAAACTTTTAAAAACACTAAACAATAAAAATATTTAAAAACAACTTTTTATAAAAATTAACTAATAAGCACTTAATTAAATTTAAGAAAAACACAATAAGCTATAAAACAATAAGCAAACACAATCAATAACATAAAAACAATACCAATAATCAAACAAGCATAACAATAAGCACATAAGCATAAAGATTAAATCAAGAACAAGAAAGGTAGAATGAGAGATTAATAAAAACTTGATTAAAATTAAGATTCAACAATGAAAGTAAAGACAAGAATTAAAAGCTTACAAATTTAAGGTGCAAGACAAGAAATTAAAGGTGCAATTAAGAAAAGTGCAAGTAATTAAAATGGAAGACTAGTTTGTCAAAATAGCCAACAACTCCTAATGACACATTAGGAGTATATTTATAGTGATTAGGAAAACTAAACATGTGTTGGTTCATTCTTCTTTCTTTCTCGACTTCTCGTCTTCTAATTTCTTCGACTTTTATCGACTTTGTCTCGGGATTAATAAACTCGTCTTGTAATTTCTTCATTATTTTAGACTTGAGTTCTTCGGATTTTATTAAACTTCCGTCTTTAGACTTTTTCTTCGATAAATCTTCAGAATTGGCCTTGGACTTCCGTTCTTTTAGCACTCTTGATCTTTCGACTTCGTCTTTTGTCTTTTTATTCGATAAAAGCCCGTGAAAGCCCGTGTTTTCCTCCCTTTTCACATTTTGATCCTAAATCACAACAAAAACACAAACCACGCATAATTCTGACATTTACGACATAAAATACACGTTTTGGCTTGGTTATTATTGTAGTTAAGTGGTAAAATGATGGGTGTTTACACACCTATCAGGGACATATAAAGGTGAAATCATAAGCCACCGGATCAAAAGCTTATTTGTGGTTTCGTATTGAGATAGTATGGGATGTCTGAATACAAAAGTTATAAATAAAGTGACTGTAAACTCTCTTAGTAATATATATTTTCTTAAATATTAGTATTTGTTTTTATGGTAAGCCTTGTCAGAAATAATTAAGTAGGATAGGCTATGACATCTTTATTGAAACGAATTAGGACGTGTTTTCGTTTGAATAAAGAAATCATAGGTCACCGAACCATGAAGTTATAAATTTTTACTTTACATAGATTAGGATGCTTTTTAATGTAAATAAATATTTATAAACAAGTGGGCTTATGTGCATTTGACGTGACTCATTATTGATATTATTATTTTTATCCAACTATGGAGCATACTCCATTTGACTCTCGCTTCGTCCGAAATATTTTATCGTTATTCTATCCTTTTATCGTTACCATTATCGCATTTGACGATAGATTATTGAACTTTATACGATTTGTGAAATGTTGCACGAATTATTCCAAATGAACACCAATCAACTAAGCTTAACAAACTGACTGTAGTGAACCCTATATCGACTTTCAGAGTGGCAACTTACTAAATTTATTCGCTTCTAATTGTCCCTTATTTTTCTATGAACCGCTACCACTTTGTTAGATCAACCTATCAAACTTTCAGATACATTCAAAGTTTACCTATTGCGTTCCGACCTTCTTAACGCTTCTCAACCTGGTAACAACGAACGAGACTCTAGAATAAAACTCAAAATAACACGGATACATAAATTATATAAAATTTAAGTTTGGGATATATCAAAGTTAAATAAAGACGAGGGATTATTATAAAAAGACTGCGCAAATCCGAGAACTGAAGCGATACAAAATAGAATTTTACTTGAGAGATTTGATAAAGTGATTTATTATTTCAATAGAATTTAATTAAATCGCGAATAATCCAGCTGAAGTCCACTTTACATAAAAACTAACTTGTTTGAGAAATCTGATCAATAAAAAAAATGAATCTATGTATAGCGCCTATAAGTTTAACAAGAGTTCACGTGGGAACAAGAAGACTCGTTCTAAAAGAAGTATCCTCACTTGTTCACTGGACGAGTGACTTCATCTTAAGCTTTGAGGACAAAGCTAAAATAACGGGTAGGGGCTGTGACATTTCTGAAAAATCGATCATATAATATCTAGGATCAAATCCTAAATATTTCAACTAGGATTTCCTATCTTGTGTCAAGCATTGTATTACATAAACATAGAGAAATATTTGAACTTACTTTTTATATAGAAAATCTTAACCTAAACTACACTATAATTAGTATCATCTCATTTAAATACAAATTATGATATAATGGGTACACACTAGTCAATATGACACAAAATAAAAATGTTTCTTCCCTCTTTTGGCAAGCAAAACTCACGTTCCATTATATACATTCACATACATTCATTTTTTTTAAAATCTAACTAAATCCTATATAATCTTACATATGTACTAACTAGATCTTATACAATCTAAACTAGATACTAACTAGATCCTATAAAATCTAACTTGATACTAACCAAATCCTACACAATCTGCTTGAAATCTAACTAAATCCTTCCTAAGATCAAATAGACTTCGATTTAGTACTAGGAAAAGATGATGTATCCATGTTTTGATCCACATACTAAACTCTTGTACAACTTCAACCAGTTAATACTAGTACTTATGCAATCTGAAAATATCTAACACAATCTCTCCTATATTCTCCATATTTTCAGCAAGACCAAGTGTATTATGTATCCATACTTTTATCAACTAAACAAGCTACATGAACATATCTAGTCATTAATGAAAATCTTTTTTGTCTAGTGAAACTATGGTTACACAAAACTAGCATATACAAAAACACTTACAAATATACACTTCACAAATATACAAAGCCATTCTCATTTTCAACTAGCTCTAAATTCGGTTCACTACTCCAAGATTCAATAGCATTTACTTCCCAATCATCAACATCATAAATATACAAGCATTTACTACAAAACTCTATTAACTTTAGTCAACAAGAAAAAAGAAGGAAGCAAGGGTTTTTGTGGGTATATATACATTCGGTTAGCATACGCGTGGGTTTCAAAAGGAGAAAAGGTTACGGGTCACTAAGTCACTTGTTCACTCTACGACACTAGGAAGACACGTAAGTTCCTTATATACTCACTTCATAATTTACATATTCATATACACTAATGCATAAATATAAATACGTTGAACACATAATCTGATGTACGCGTAGCCCTTAGAAAACGTGTACTTAAAACGTGACCTGGGAAAAAATGAAAACACCAAGTCTTAATTTACCCCTTAAATAGTAACATATCTGAAAATGAGGGCAAACAGGATTCGTTTGCTATTTTTAAAGTAATACACGAATTCATGATTTTATGTAAAAAGGGTTCTGACCAGCTGACTTTAGGCTTAGTTTCAAACCTTTTAAGATGTGTTTAAGGATTAGGTCAGTGGGGCGTATGGTAGATGACCTAGTAAGCTAACGTAGCAAGTCGAATCATCCAAATCGGACCTAAAACGAGTAAGTTATGCCTTTCCAAAAATCTGCTAATAATAACTAAAAGCTGTGAGCACTTACAGAATAAGTTGACTGGCTGACTTTGGCCCTGTTTTTGAGCATGTTAGAGTTAGATCCAGACCTCGACATAAACTAGGAACTTGTAGTTCACCTGGCTAGCTTTTCGTAGCCACCAAGAACACTAAAAAGGGACTGTAACGAGTAAGATAAAACCTTTTGAAAATCTTCCAAAAACACTTCAAAGACTCAACATAAGTTGATGTAAATAATGAGTTCTGACCCGCTGACTTTGGACTCCTTTTTACCCATTTTAGACCCATTTTCAACAAAACTTAAAGAACGAAACTGGTAGACGGGGTATCCGAGAGTATAAATATGTGTTCAGTTTGTAATATGGTCAGGCAATGAACCCTTAAATGATTCTCGAAAATCAGCGTTCACCTCGTACATGTACAAAAATACTTGAAATAAAAGGACTAGAGTTGCCTTTTTGGAAACCTATTCGAGCCCTAGTTATTAAGGAGAGACTTTTTGTGTCTTATGTGGCATGTTATAAATAATAAGGACCCAACATGCAATTTTCCAAGATTTTAAAAGGATTTATTTTTCGGGCCATTTGTGTAAATTACAAAAACTATATGGATATATATAAACCGAAACGTAAATAATATAGGGAGACTTTTCGGGCTAGTAACGGCATCTTATGAAACTTTGGGATTAATGTGAAAGCTAGTAATCTATTTCGACATGTTATTATAAGAACAAGGACTAAAAGTGACATGTTACTAACGAGGGACTAAACGAGCACTGTTCATAACTATAGGGTAGAAACTATAAATAAATTATGTACAAGGACTGTTTTGGTACAAATGGAAACCTTATGGTTATTTTTGGAACTTAATAAATTATTAAATAGATGTAATACATTAGTTATAATCGTGACTACAAAGAGTACATCTTTTTATTAAAATAGTTATCGAGGGTACGCGTAAATATTAAACGAACAAGACGTGCATATAATTATTGTCATAACAGTATATATAAAATAATTAAATATATATACTGTGATCCATTAAGAACGAGAACAAACGTACAATTATTTAAACTGAATACATTTATTATATGTTCATAGACTGAGATCTACTCATTTACTTAGGTATTTGACGTATTATGTGCATTGTGACTTGGATACTTTTATCATTCTCGAGCAGTATTATTCAGGTGAGTACATAGCCTCACGTTTTGAATTTAATAAATGTTCTATGCAATATTAGGGGAGAAAACATGTAGTACATTTTTTAAACAAAACTTAAGTACATTTATGATTATATTTTGCCTATTGTACGATACGAACAAGACGTGCATATAATTATTGTCATAACAGTATATATAAAATAATTAAATATATATACTGTGATCCATTAAGAACGAGAACGAACGTACAATTATTTGAACTGAATACATTTATTATATGTTCATAGATTGAGACCTACTCATTTACTTGACGTATTATGTTCATTGTGACTTGGATACTTTTATCATTCTCGAGCAGTATTATTCAGGTGAGTACATAGCCCCACGTTTTGAATTTAATAAATGTTTTAAGCAATATTGAGGGAGAAAACATGTAGTACATTTTTTAAACAGAACTTGAGTACATGATTATATTTTGCCTATTGTACGATACTCGTACGCCGGATTGTGAACTGTTAATTGTTGTATAGCGCGAATGTTATAAATAGATCTATTTGGGATTGACAATCCCCGTTTGGGTGAGTAGTGATCACTGTCTCAGCCAAGACAACAAACGTATACCATGTCGGATTCTTTTGAGAGCAAGTACATTGGGTGATCCCATGAGGACACCTACGATCGTCTAGTGTCAGTTCACGTACAATAGGGAAATGTAATTGCTTTGTAGTATTTGCTTGTGCAATGCTATGTGAAACATTTTGAGATCTTGAACTTGATTTTATCAAACCTATGAACTCACCAACTTTATGTTGACCATTTTAAGCATGTTTTTCTCAGGAAATTAAGTTGGATTATATGAGCATGGACTGAGCATCATGTGGGAGCATAATAATGATTGGGGGTCTGTTTTTCACTAAGATACTTGTAACAACTGATATTCACCATTTCAACTGATTGTACAAAGAAAATATTTGTAACATTTTGTTTCAAAATCATATAATTATGATCTATGCTTTGTATGCCATTTGTTTTGTGATCCACCAAGTGATACCCAAGTTCATTCTGTTGCATGTCTAATTTGGGTGTGTCACAGCGCATTCTCCGTCAAAGCTTTATCAGACCTGGTAGACTCTATGTGCATCAATATTGGGATCCATAATAGCGAGACGATGTGGAATAATCTTGCTCCTAAAAAAAGTGAATATTTTCGCGTGGAGGGCGGATCCTGGTAAACTTCCTGTTCGGGTGGAATTAGACAAGAAAGGCATCGATCTCCACACGATTTTAT
The DNA here is from genome assembly GCA_025667525.1 of Glebionis coronaria. NCBI lineage: Eukaryota > Viridiplantae > Streptophyta > Magnoliopsida > Asterales > Asteraceae > Glebionis > Glebionis coronaria. The sequence continues at coordinate 434,456,877 of CM046874.1, forward strand.
GCCCAAACTGTGATGAGATGTGTGAGACGATCGATCATAGCCTTGTTTTCTGTAATGAGGTAATGAGTTATGGGAAAAAGTCTTTGAGTGGTGGAATCTTCAGAACGTAAATGTACTGTCTACGAAAGAGATGTTAAGGTACAATGGTGAAGATACAATCTCAGCAAACTATAAGAAATTATGGCAATGTGTGGTTTGGACAATAGGCTACTACATATGGAAGAATCGCAATTGTCCTGTGTTTGGGAAAAAGGTAGAAACGACTACAAATATATTTCATGAAATCCGCCTACGAGCATATGAATAGTTAGAAGGTCGAGTAAATACAAAATAAATTGGGAGAATTGGATCGCACAACCTGGCACTTGTTTGGGAAGCGGTGGTAGTCTTACTTGATCTTGCCTCATCGATGGCTGATGTGTTGTGTAGATGCATAAAAGCATAAGGGACATCACTAATAAGTGTGTAAACATTTATCCTTTTGCCACTAAAATCAAGGAAAACAAGACCGAATCATGTGTTTTATATCAATAAAGTCGGAATTACGCGTGGTTTTGTGTTTTTGTGTTAAAATAGGTACAAATGATTAAAAGAAGAGAAAACACGGGATTTCATGGTCAAAAGTTGAAGAAAAATTCAAGAAAAGACGAAGACAAAGTCAAAAGACCATTAGTGTGCCCAAAGATCACGAAAACCGGCAAAGTCAACACGGGTTTTAAAATAATTTCAAGAAAGCCGAAATCGAATTCGTTTTACGCGGATTCAATTTTGTTGAAGATATTCGAGTTTAGTGGGTCCCACATTTGCTTATCGGGCCTGAAAGCCCAATAGTGGATTTAACTTAATCCTATTTTACAAAGAGCCCAATAAAGGCCCAAAACCTCTTATAACATACGGATGTTTTTTGACACAAACACAATTGGGCCAAGCCCAATTACCCATACACAATAAACAGGAACGGTATTATTTGCTTGGTCAAAATTTCTTTGGTCAACCCACCATAATTTCACACGGTTATTAAACATCACCCCACCTCACATTTTTTTTTCCCGTCCACACGTCTACCATTTACTCACTTCACTTTTTATCTAATAAAATCAATTTATTATCCCACTCCCCATCAAACGATACAAACGAATAAAAAAATAAAAAAACCTCACCCACTCAATGTATCTCCTTCATTCTCTCCCATTTTACCCCAAACCCTAATCTCCTTAATCAGTAAAATTCGCAAGTAATTATTGGGGCTTTTTACATATCTGGTTAATTCACACGGATGGGAAATAAATCCCCCCAATTTTCGGGGAAGAACACCCAAAGTGGTCCTCTATCCTCATCTCAAGATTGATTCTCAGCCGTTCGATGTGAAGAAAAAGAGAGAGAAGAAATCAACGATCAAGATTCAAGAACGTGGGCACCAAGATTAGGGTTTGCCTATATAACCCTCACACATCATGTAAAGGAGGCCATCTTTTTCTAAGCTTTTTATTTATTTTCAGTTTTTTAATTAAATTTAGGAGTAGGTTTAATTAGATTTATTTTTCAGTAAATTAGTTTTAATATTGTAATTTCAATTTCAGTTTTTGTAATTAATTTTATATTAATGAAAAAGTTTTATTCAGCCTATTTTGGTTTCATTTTAATTCTGTCAAAGTTTGATTTAATCTGCTTTAAAGTTTATTTTTAAGTTATACTGTTCATTGATATATTTATCATTATTCGAATATAAAAAAAAAGAAATAAAAAAATCTGTTCGTATGCTACTGTTTGGATCGAGACGAAGAAGTTGATGATTACGGTGTTAGTTTTCGATTAATAAGATGGCTCAGCGCCAATCTTCTCCTCAACGGAATCGTCGCAAGGTTCATTTTCTTGTCTTAATTATTTTTATTTAGTTTAGATTAATTTCAGCTTGTTTATAAATATTTGCTTATGTTTGGAATATAGTTTGTTTTGATTGCTTATTTGATTTCATTTATATATGGGATTGTAACTGTTTGGATCGTTTGGATTTATTTGCTTAAGTTTGGGTAATTGATTTTTTTTAGCTGCCTAGAATGTTTTCGCTTATGTTTGGATCTGCTTTTGCTGTCTGTTTTATGCTTTAGTCATGTTTCGGTAATTATTTAAGAGTCTGCTTATTGCTTATTAGTTTTCGGATGCTTATTTTCCTAAGTCTATTTATTAGCTTGGTTTGTATTCATTTAAATCTGATTTTTTAGTTTTTATTAGGATTTGCTTATTAAGTTCTGTTAGGTTGATATCAGTTTGTTTCATTTTGTTTATTGTTAGTTGTTTTAGCTTATTTATTCTAGCTTATTTAGGATTGCTTATTGGTTACATTATTTTGTGTTCTTTTTCGTCAGTGTATTTGGATTAGTTGCTTTAGCTTTCCTTTATTAAGTTTATACTTTGTCAGTTTTTATTTAATTCTTCTTATTAGCTTAATTGGTTTAAACTACTGCTTTTATATAGCTTTTTCGGTTTATTGTTTTAATGTTTTAATATGTCAGTTTTATAGCTTATTTGCTTCTTCGGGTAGTTTTGTTTGCTTATTTGGATTCAGTTTTGCTTAATTTAGTTCTTTTATTTTGCTTATCTGTTTGCCTTTCTGATCTTTTGTGCTTCCAGCTTATTTGTTTTTTTTTTGATTCTGTTTCTCCATTAAAACTCAGACATTTGGTCTGAGTATCATAAGTTAAAGTTTAAAAATATATATATATATATATATATATATATATATATATATATATATATATATATATATATATATATATATATATATATATATATATATATATATATATATATATATATATATATATATATATATATATATATATATATATATATATATATATCAAATCAGGTCTGGGCTGGGGATCGAACCCCAGACCTCTCGTTCTCATGTCCTACGCCCCAACCATCTCTGCCAGCACCTTTTTTTATGTTTACTTTGCATATTTGAATTAATATAGGGTTATTAGTAGTAGGCAGTTTTAAATAGATTAAATCAAGTTTATGTTTTATTGAAATTTTATTTAAAAGTTTTACTTAATTAATTTCTTTAATTCAGTTTTAAAAATAAAAAGATAAAAAAATATTTTGATTTACTTTTATAATTTTAAATTTATTTCCAATTTATTTAAAATAGATTTACTTTTATTTTCAAATTTAAATTAGTTTAAATATTTTTATTTCAAATTTACTTTTAAATTAGTTTAAATAAATTTACTTTTATTTTTAATTAGTTACAATTTTTAATTAGTTTTAAGTTAATTTTCAAATTAATAGTTTAAAATAGTTAATTAAATTAGTTTTCATTTAATAGATTTAAGTTAGTTTAAAAATACCCAAAAAAATAGATTTTACCAAAAACAAGTTAAGTTGAAACGTTAAACCGGAAATCAAATTCGAGTCGAATCGAGGAAAAACGAACTTAATTAAAAGGACTTAAAAATCCTAGTTTCAATCACATAACTCCTTTTGCCTTGTGGTAGCAAGTGGAGTTTCGTGGCTTCATTGATTCATTATGGGTGTGTTTTGACGATCATGTGGACTTTATTCTAATCATCTTGTTGGAGGATAGTTTACTTTTTTTTTTGCCTTTGTAAGGTATTTTGAGTCTTGATTTTAGGTTCTCTTTGGCCTTTGGGTGTGTATCCGTGGTCGGTCGAGCGCTTGTATTTTTGTGTTGTGCGGAGTTTGAGTCCCAAAGTGTGTTTTGTTGTGTCGATGTATCACTTTGATTTTGATTGTGAATGAAATTTTGCCTTTTTCGAAATCACGGTTATCCCGTGGATTAGTCAGCCAATGAGTCGGAAATCACGGTTACCAAAAAAAAAAAAAACAAAAAAAAAAAAATTTTTGCCTTTTTCGAAATCACTATAAAGCCTTTTTTTTTACTGGATAGTCTTTTTCTAAAAACTAGGGCCAATATTTCAAACATTAACCTAATTGCTAAAAAGGTTTAAGCACGCACAACCAGTATTAGAAGTAAAGTAAAACCCAATATCGTTTTGCACGGATTATTGGTTCCAATACCGTCTAAAATAGTATATGAAAGAGGTTGAAGCATAGACGCCCAATACGAGTATTAGAAGTGATATGAAATAAAAATAGTTGGTGGAAACAACTCAAAGATTAGATGATGATACTAAGTTATTTTTTAAGTTATTAACTAATCATAAATTTGGATATGCAACATGAAGTCGTGATCTGTTACTGCAAGTTGAATATTTATATATAACGTATGCAACCTAAGCCATCAAGATCAACAATGTCAACTCTAAATATTCCTGTACAGCCTTTTTCAAACAAAACCTTTATCAACCTTCCTCTCTCTCCAAGCTAAGCCTATCCAATAACCATGGAATACGACGACGAAACCATCCGCAATCTTCCAATTTATAAAGCGGCAATGAATGACGACTGGGACACTGCAGAGCACATCTTTGATGTTCATCCTGATAAACTCGATGCAAGACTCACGTATTGGTGGGAGACACCACTGCATATCGCCATTGGAACTAATTCTTCCCACCAATTTGTGAACAAACTCATAGACCGGATTGTGGACACAGATGTTCAGAAGCTGAGGACTAAGAGCTGGTTGGGCAACACAGCTCTTCATTATGCTGCCAAGGTTGGGAACACTACAGATGCCAGACTATTGGTATCGAAAGATCCAGGCATTACCCAGATCATTAATAAAGAGGGACACACTGCCCTGAAGCTGGCTGCCTGGTATGGTCGAGCGGATACTCTTTGGTACTTGCTAGAGGTCACTAAGGATGAGGCTGGAGAGAATGGTACCAGTCCATACACTGGAGTTTCTGGTGCTGACCTGCTTACACTAACCTTAATGGCCGGTTTTTGTGGTTAGTACATATTCATGTGCATTTTTTTTAGAACGACATTCATGTGCATATTTTCTTCCAATATGAAACTTTATCCTAAAGCTGTATGGTCTTATGTCCTTATCCTGTAGATGTAGCCCTTTATCTAGTCGAAAAGTACCCAAATATGGTCACTCAGAGAGATAGGAATGGCCAGACTGCCTTGCAAGTCTTGGCTTCAAAACCACAAGTTTTTCCTAGTGGCAGCCAGCTACGGCACTTCCAGCATCTCATTTACTCATGTATGATCTCTCTATTAGATATTCATACATTTAAAAGTAAATAAAAACTGAGGGAGTTTAACTGAGTTGTTTTCGTTTTTGTGCGGGATAAGGGATTCCTATGAATCTTGAAGACACATCAGAGGACCCAGTAAAAAAGGACGGTTATAGTTTGAGGTCGTTCATCTCGAAGTTGATCTTGCTCTACTTGTCATGTACCAAGGATATCTATAACTTAAAACTACAGCATACTCAGACACTAAAACTTGTGGAACAAATGTGTTCTATAGTTATAGAACAAGGGAGTCACTCTGTAGCTTGGGATGTACTAGGAACTGCAGTGTCTACAGCTGTGAAAAACGGGATTCATGAACTAATAAAAGTGTGTGTTGAGGCTTACCCGGACATAGTTTGGTATGATGACGAAGGGTACTATTTGTTCATTGCTGCCATAAGATACCGTCAAGAAAAAGTGTTCAAACTTGTGTACGAAATGACAGGGCATAAGGTCTTCGCAGCAACTGCAAATCCCAGTGGAGACAACCCGTTGCATATAGCTTCGAGATTGTCGCCTCTCCCACGCCTCAAAACTGTCTCGGGGGCAGCTTTGCAAATGCAACGGGAGCTTCAGTGGTTCAAGGTGATAATTTTAACCATAAACCTTATTACTTAGGGTGCGTCTGGATGTGCATTTTGAAAAAGATTGTGTGACTAGAATAATCAAAGTCAGCTCTAACAAGCTGCAGAAGATAGAGTTTGGATTTGATTTTGTCTTTTGAAGCTGTTTTTTGTTTTTTTTGGTAACCATGGTTTTTCCGACCTTATGCCGACTAATCCACGGGGTTTTAACCCAGCACCACACAGTAATTTTAGTAACATTTTTTTATTATTTGACAAATTATGTATCTTTATGACCAAAAAGGAATTCTTATGGTTGAAAAAATGAGGTGCGCCTGGTGAAATGGGGGTAGAAGTCTATAAAACAAGGTTTAAAGAAGTGTAATTAGGCAATTCCCATTCTACCCTTTGACAATCAGTTTTGTTGCAAGTATGAAAATGATCAAACAAACGATTATTTGCCTAACAGTCAGATAATCAGAAGCAATATTTGTTGATACAAACATTAAAAAGGAATTCCGTGAACAGTGGTCAAATAATCAGTTTCAAAACGCAAATCCAAACACCCCTTTTTAAGGTATCAGGGTATCAAGTACAAGAAAATATAGAAATCCTTGGGCATTATTTGTGATTACTGATCAGAGATGTTACTGTTCTTGCAGGAAGTGGAAAAACATGTGGAACCTATATATAAAGAGGCTTTAAACAAAGATCACAAGACACCGAGAATGGTATTTACCGAAGAACATAAGGACTTGCTTGATGAAGGAGAAGCTTGGATGAAGGACACGTCATCATCATCTACAGTTGTGGGTACACTCGTGGTCACTATGGCTTTTGCTGCAGCCTTTACAGTTCCAGGTGGCAATAACAGTAACGGTTTACCACTCTTCCTAAGTGACGGAATCTTTCTCCTATTTATGGTGTCAGATGCCATTGCATTATTCGCTTCAACGACTTCCGTGTTGATGTTCTTAGCAATTCTTACTTCACGTTATGCAGAAGAAGATTTTTTCTATGCTTTACCTAAGAGAATGATGATCGCACTTGTGTCTCTATTTTTGTCACTTGCGGCGACCATGATAGCATTCAGTGCGACACTTGCATTAGTACTTCGAGACGAAATATCAGGGATAGCTGCACCCGTTGCACTGTTAGCCTCAATTCCTGTTACATTATTTGCTATGCTTCAGTTCCCGTTGCTCGTCGAGCTAGTTTATTCCACATACGGGCCAAGCATTTTTCGTTAGAAAGACAATGTAAAGCTAATAGATACATTAAATTCTCATGTCAATGCAATTAAACCCAAATTACTTTGCATCCAAGTCATGATCAACATAATATCTGATATAAACGATCTGCTAATTAAAGGGGAAAAAAGGAAGAGGGGAAGGGAATTACAATCCCATCATAAAAAGTTGAGAACTAATAAAAAGAGAACTGGCATACACCACTCTAAAACAAAGTATATAATGAAGTATGATTCTCAAAACTCTATCGCCTGCCACTATCAATATCATAAAACTAGCATCAAGCTGGTAATTGCAGCTTTACATTGTTCTTCCAGCTGTATTCAGAAAAAACAAAAAGCTTATAAGGATTTCGGCTACATGATGAGTTCAAGAAGCTATAGATTAAATGGCTTGTTAATGAGTTTCACCTTTCAAAGTAGTAGTAGAAGAAATCAGCATAAAGCAATGTTTGGACTAGGCCTGCTATCCAAGCTGCAAAATCAATAGCATTGTATGTTAGGAATGCAGTCCTTAAACATTTCTTAGGTTAAACTTTTGGATTGTTTAGCAGTTAAAATATAGTAATACCACCCATCGAGGAGTGTAAGGCATGCTATAATTGCATGAATGCAAAAAAGAAAATATTAATTGTATTTCTTTTTTCATTTCCATCTGGAATACAGGGAGGGGAAATAAAGTAACATACTGATCCAGTGCACAAAGTGACGTTCAGTGAAGTAACGGTAGATCCAGTTCAAAATGTACAATGAACGATATGCTCTGCACAAGAGGAACAAAGACACTAAAGTTTAAATCACATATAATGTTATTAGTACAGGTGTGTAGGAGCAGTAAATTACCCTAGAAGAAATACATATTGCCCTGTAAGGTTGTCAATATTTCTAGTTCTTTGAAGCAAGACCAGCTGAGGAAGTATCGCAACAGCTTCCAAGTATATAGAAAATGTCCACAATACCTGTTCATAATCAAAATGATCAAAACATAAAAAAAAAAACCGATTTCTCATAGCAAGACGTATCTGATCTTTTGGAAACTGATCAAGTGATATGAATAATTACAGTATGATAATGAATTGAAACAAACGGTGCTGTAGGAATTAATAAATAGTGTGTTGCTGCATGAAGTTGCAATAATCAAATAAGAGGTTGATATGTATATTTTTCAGGTATATTATTATTATTAACTATGAAAATGAGGATACAAAATGTTGATAGTTACTAAATAATAGGTTTGCTGCAAATATAAGACGGGTTATTAAATCCAAAGACCCGTTACTTTCTATAACAGTTTGAACAAAAAAACATGCATACCTCTTTTATAGTAAACTTCTCATGGATAAGTAGAGCTAAAAGTAAACAAGGAAGAACGAGAAAATAATGTCGAAAAGTGTCTTGATCTTTATCATAGGATCTGCGGACAATCTTGTGGCGCCTAATGTACCATACGATAGAGAAAGAACTTCCCAGGAATATTAACTTCATGACAGTATTATATACTGAAATGAAGTCTGTGAAGATATCCAAGTAGCGAGTAGCAAAAACCAGTGCGTACAGCTCCTGAGTCTTCAGTGACACCCCTGCATGCAACATTAATGAAAAAAATCAGATTGCATGTCATGATACCAAAGTTACTATCATGAATCACAAAACTATCATGCCTCCTTTTAAGACCACATACTTGTCTGAATTTTGGCCCAAATGGATAGCACTCGCATGTTATAGCCTAATGTCACTGGAAACGTAGATTTAAACCATTATGCCAGTTTAGAAAATTTAACTTATCATAAATCTTGCGGACAACACTATTGTTTTGCTGGCAAATTAATTGTGCAAGCTTATGTCTAGGTTTCACCATCCATCAGATGTGCTCAAGATTATTACTGAATTGCTCATCGCATATAGTCAAATCATATTTTCCCACATATTCTGTTCCATATTCCGAATTGTGTTTTAAACATATGCAATAATTTGCCATGCACAGAATGATCATGTAATGAAACTGAACCAGCAAAGGCCCAAGCACACAATATAGGGTGGAGGAAAAACCCTAGTTCTCTCCCTACTATGGGTGATTTCTGGCCGCCGCCTCTACTTCACTTTTCCGGCCAAAACAACCTTTAAAATCGTATCTCTACCTCTTAATACTTGTTATCTTGTCGACTATGTGTATAGGGATGGATCTCTATGGCTATCCTACTCAGATCTACGGTCAAGTTTCATTTGTTAATGGGTATGCAATCGATTCTTTAGGTTGTTTATACATAGAGGTGGCGTGCTGTTAAGGAAATTGTTCATAATAGATATCATTACAGCCGATACCCTAACCTTATTTATAAGGGTTTCATTATTGTTTGTTCTTTTTAGGGTATCGAAGTAGCTGTTTATTCGTTGATCCGCCATGATGGTTATGGTTTATATTTGTGTGGATCGTGGTTTGGGGTATTCGGCTAGTCGCGGTTTGATTGAAACCTTTTTAGGGTTTTCTTTTATGGCTGCCGAATTGGTTATGATCAGATCAGAGTTTTGATCATCTCCAATGAGCTCCTTGTGTTGCTGCACTTATGGTCGAAACCCTAGTTTTAGGGATTTGTTGATTTTGCAATACTAGGAATGAGTGAAGTTTTGGTCTGATCGTAGCTACTCGCTTAGGGTTTCTGCGTGATTCTGCTTGAACTTGGCTTGTGTATGGTTCATGATTATATGGTGTGTTTGGTCTGTGGGTTAGGAGAGAGATGGAAGCTTTGAAACCCTAATTTCGGTGATTGGGGTGATGCATGCGTTTATTCGCAGGGTCTTCGTAACAGCTGTGTTAGGTGAGTTGGGGTTTCAGACCTAAGTTCACGTTGGTATAGCATGTGTTGGTTCAGGGGCAACTGGAAGTAGGGCTATGATTATAGCTCTCGGCACATTCATGTTTATCTACGTCTAGGGTAATTGATGAGATTCAAAGAGGCGGATTACACATTTATGTTTGTGACTGTTCTAGCAGTTCACTCGTTGGCTGCTTAGGATGTTGGTTCTTAGCCACATCCCCGTGACAACGCTTGGTCACTCGTGGCCTGTATAGGCTGTGTTATGGCTACGTTTATGCTTCATTGATTGTGGTCATTGGAGCTGTTATTTGTCTACCATGTGCTATTCACGTGTTGGTCAACATGGTTGGGATGCATGCAATAATCACGGCTTAATTTTTGCATGTTATTATTTGTGATTACATTTATTATGTGATTGATTGCATTTGATTCTCACGTGGTTATTATGGCATGTGAAAGTAACATCAAACGTATTATGCGTTTTGGTTTTATGATCTCCTATCACACGTACATGGGCTTTGCATGGTTTAAAGTGATATGTGGTATGGTCATCAATATTGTAGGGTGTCGGCTTGCATCGATATAAACACACGTTCTGGAGCTTCTGCTGCCCTATCCGTGGTTTTAGGAACTTTCACCAGCTGTTTGTTTAGCTTGATATCCTGGATACCACTACGTGGATATATAAGTTAGGAACATTTTTAAATGTTTATTTATTTTGTTTCTAGACTTATTTGGTAGTCCTAAGAGTGGTATGTCACTCTTAGATAGGATTTGAGTTGTTGCACTTGTGTGCATGGTTGTTGCCCATGTAACGGGCCGTGATGTTAGGACCTTACCTACATCCGTTTGTACTTCAACGTTTTTTGGCGTAATATATTTTACCGGGGTGAGTCCCCTTTACCCAAAAAAAAAGCACACAATATAGGCTCTACGATGTGACAAAAGGTTCCTCTTCTTTTATACACCTTTGCGTGCCTTACACCTACACCTTAGCTCACAAGTGAAACATTGAAACATGCAACTAAAAGGGCATTACTCACTCTCTTAAGTTGATGTCCTTCCAAACTTAAAGAGCTAGCACAACTGAAGTTATTTCCTAAAAATGCCGCCAAATCAGTATCACACTTCTCACTTTCCTCTCATTCTTTAGAAGATACTAATAAAAGTTAAATCCAAGACAACCTTCGTGTCAATGCAAAACCAATGAGCTTACTTCACTAGTAATCTAACTTATTATGCCGTGTACGGTTTCAATAAACCTCCCATATAATGCTCTTAGATTGCACTCGAACAAATATAATTGGTATAGAGCAATATCCCCACAACAGAACGAGTCAAAGGAATGAACGCGCTAAAAATTGAAATAGGTCTCCAAGGCCAATGAAAACAACTACAAAACCTAAGATCAATCATTGATAACAGTATAGTAATTTAATCCGACAATTTTCACCCAAAAATGGAAACAAAAAGAGTTATGCAAGCTACATAGGGAAAGGAAACAGGACTATGTAAAATAGCCTAAACCCAAAGCACGCAAAACCGGCACAATATAATTGCTTTCACAATATCTAGGGTAAACAAAGTTTTTATGTAACGTAAACAAAAAATATTTCTGCAATAGTAGAACCTAGAAAACACGATATGTGACCAAACCACAAGGCCTACACCTTGGCAACTCCAAATACACGTATTTGCTATTCTCCCCCTCTCCTCCCCTTTCCGTATGGTGAAGGATATAAGACACAAGTATTTTATTAAGGAAAAGTTTGGCATGCTACTATAAATGATGTATTGATCACTGAGAATTGTCTAGCTGAAGAAATTGCTAAATAAAGGTATTAATGCTTGTAGCAAACTATCGAAATCCGTAACCTATCTCAAGCATGCCAATTATAATCACCAACAGTTTTAGGGCAGATTAGAAAAAAGGAAGAAATAATAATGATTTATAGAAAACAGGAAGATTAAGGAATACCAGCGCAAGATTTAATAGTGTGAATCTTGAGGAGTAAAACAAGGACACTGGCCAGATGAGTCATGTCACCCGCAAGTCTGAAGATATTCATTTTTCCTGAAACCAGATCTATCTGTTTGTTTGTTTGTTTGTTGGTTGGTTTGGTAGAGAGTGTGATCAGAGATTTTTCGTTCTTTCTATTTCCTTTATTTATTTATTATTGTTAGTCTAGAACTAAAACCCCCCTTCCCTTCCCTTCCTTCTTGCTTCCGAGGGAGGGGTTGGTCAAGCGGGTCGGCCTTTTCCATATCCACATCAAATGATCCAACTCGTTACTCTTTTTTTTAATATCTGTATCAAAATAAGCGTTTATTTTAGCTTTTTCTGTTTTTTTAATTTTTACTTTAAACATATATTTTTTTCATATAAATTTGATAAAAATTAAAAGAGAATTATTTTGGATACCTTGTATTTTTTGGATACAAGAAGACTGATCCACGTCGTCCATCTACTTTTATTCAACGATCAGATTTAAAACAAAAAAAAGACGAAAGGTAGTTTCGTCATTTTACTATCCCACCCAAAACCCTACATCGCATGAAAACATCTTTCTCAACCGTCATTTTCATTTTTCAGACACAAAAACACACACTAAATCGAGATCTAAAAACACACACACATTTCATCACAAACTATCCTCGATATCATCTAATAAGATCAATCCGGATCACAAATCAACATCAAAGATGAAATCGAAGGATAAAAAGAAGCGTCTTCCAAAAAACGGATAAAACGATGATAAAAACAAAGCAAAAAGGCATAAATCACAAATTTGATGCTTTTTATATGTTTATTTTGAATTGAATGATGTTTTTTTATGAATAGAGTAGTTTATATGATATCGATGTTGATGAATAGAGTAGATCTAAGATAAAGTAGTTTAATATTGCTTTGCATGCGGATATAAGCATCTCGTTTCATCAAAAACATGAACATAATTGATTTTAAAAGGTTTAAAAAAATGGTAAAAAAAATCATATATGATAAGAAAGCTTATCATAGTTGATATGTGAGATAAAAAATTTAACTTCATATATTTTATAAAATAAATAAAGGTTTTCTACATTGATACATCATATATGATAAAAGAATATCATATATGATAAAAGCTTATCATATATGATAAACACTTATCATATTATGAGAAAAGCTTAAAAACGTTTAAAATATCATATTTGATATGTAACAAAAAAATGACTTGTAAAACTTGAAAATGATACATCATATTTGATAGGCAAACATCAGAGGTTTTGAAAATGATAGATGATACATCATATATGATAAAACCTTATCATATATGATGTATTATATTTGATATGTGATATATCATGTATGATAGGAGACATACAATAAAAATAGTCTTAGCATTGAAACATATATGATAAAGCGTTATCATATATGATATATCATATTTGAAAATGATAAATGACACATCATATATAATAAAACCTTATCATAATGATGTATCATATTTGATAGGTATATCATGTATGATGGGTAACATACAATAAAAACAGTCTTAGCATTGAAACATATATGATAAATCCTTATCATATATGATGTATCATATTTGATAGGTGATATATCATATAGCAGTAACACATGTAAATTTGTCTAACTTTACGCTTCTATTGCAGATAAACAAACTGGAACAATAAAGAAAAAAGAGAAAGAAGAACCTCGTAAACAAAACTTAGGTAAACTGTTTATATTGACCAAAAAATAAGTATCATATTTAATAAGTATTTTTCATTTGTAGTGGCATGGAAATTAATGAAGGAACAACTGAGCAGGAAAAAGAAAGCAGCGGGGAAGAGTATGAAAACAATGAATCTAAGAGTGATAAGGAAGAACCCGAGGCTGAAAATGTCGAGTCAGAAGAAGCCGATGATGAAGAAGACGAGCCAGAGGGAACTATAACGAAAACAAGGATGTAGACGAGGAGGAAGATAAGAATGAAGAAAACGAGGGTGATGAAGACAAAGGGAGTGAAAATGAAAAGCAGACTACAGACGAAGAAAATGAAGAGACAAAATCAGAGAAAGAAGAGGACGTGCAAAATGCGTTGAAGTAACTAAAATTAAGTTCATCAACCCTTCACCACTGAAAAAAGGTAAATGAATAATCTTGTTATCATATATGATATTGCATATACTTTGAAAAAAATGAAAAAATATACAATACTTATATGATTCATAACACATTGTAATTTCTTTACACACAACACGCTTCTCTGCTATGGAAAACATGAAGGATCAGAAACGAGCAAAAAAGAGAGTACCAGAAAACAAGGAAGAATAGCGTCCAATAAAAAGGACAAAAAAGCAAAAGCAAACATACAACGGAGGACAAAAGACAACTGGAAAACAAACAACACCTCCCATGAAAGAATCACATGAAGAAGATGACGCTGAGGTCATGTATGACGAAAGCGAAAGTGAGGAGGAAGAAAATCAGGTGCCTGAACATGTAGGTGGCACATCACAGCTGGTACTTGCAAAACTTTCAACATCAAAAGGGAAAAAGTCATAAAAAGATTGTTTCTCAAGTAGAGGACGAGGATTACAAGCTGACTTTAATAAAGGAAAAGAAGGGCAGAGGGTCAAGTAAAAAGAAACAAGAAAAAGGTATACCCAACTGTACTAACTAGATGCTCTCCTAAATCCTAGTTTGAAGCAACGATGGGGTTTTCAGATGAAAGAGAAAAAATCTGAAAAAAAATTTGATTTGAGAGGTATATCGAGTTTCCTATACAAGATCTACCTTCACATCTATTGTACCATGTGGTCGAGAAGTTCCATCCACAAAGCATGGAGCTTAGACTAGCAAAAGGATCCATAAAAATAAACAAGATAGAAGGTACAGGACATGCTTGGAGTTCCGATGGGGACAATATATCTTGAAGAAGTGGAAGAAAGAGAACAAGATGATCCTTTCATCAGAGAATAGTAGAGTCAATACACAAGAAGAGCAACCGCACCAACAATAGCAAAGAACATCCAATCAGCTAAAGAAGCGGACTTCATGTGTATCATGAAGTTCATTATGTTGTTCAGATGCACGATGGACACGACAAACAGTGGTGGAGAGGTTTTCCTCAAGCTTTTGAAAATGATCAAAGAGCAGGACAACATCAGTGAGATAGACTGGTCCTCTTCCATCATTGAATGCCTAAAAGAAAGCAAGAACAAATGGAGTAAAAAGGAAGGTGGAAAAAAATGGTACTATGGCCCAACTATCTTTTTATGTGTAAGTAAAACTAATTTTTTTATTTAAAACTTACTTTGTATGTTTTCATTTTCTAACCAAACACAATTGTTCTTTTTTCCAACTTTGTACTTGGATTCTACATACTTTCCAGATGTGGCCGTCATGCGTCATCAGAAGTTGGAACACTCCGTTGATGAGATCCAGGGTACAAGAAGAAATGACACAACAATGTTTGTGAAAGTTGGGACATCAACAAGAGTACAATAAAGATGATGTTCTCATGGGGATTGACGTCTACAACGGAAATGATGTCTATCTGGAACCAATACAATACAGGAAACCAGAAAACACTGAGGTAAACAAATCTGATTTTCTTTCAAAAAGAGTAAAGTGCAAAAATCATCCCTGTGGTTTGTCAAAAGTTTGAATTATATCCCTCGTTAATACTTCGCGCAATATACATCATTTTGGTTGTAAAATGGTACACCATCCCTGAGAACGGATGGTGAAAATATTTTTCGTTAAGGGTTAAAAGTGTTTGTTATCTTAGGGGTGTTTTAGTCCTTTTACAACCTAGGGAAGATTTTTGCACCTAACTTTTCAAAAAAAAAAATTGAAAAAGGTCTTTTTTGAAAAAATTCATAAATTAATGTTTTTTAAAAAAAAAATTCAAAATTTTTTTCTCCAAAAAGTTTCGAAAAATATTTTTTTTCATAAAATTTTCGAAAAAAACATTTTTTTTAAACATTTCGAAAAAATATTTGTTTCAAATTATTCTTTTCAAAAAATTTTCGAATAAAGTTTTTTTCAAAAAATGTTTTTTTTCCCAAGAAATTTAAAGAATTTTTGTTTTGAAATTTACTTTTAACTTTGAAAACAGTTTTTTTTAAAAGAAATTAAAAAAATTATTATTTTTTAAACAAAAAACAGTTGCGAAATATTTTTGAGAAAAAAACATTTTCGAAAAGTTTTTCCAAATTTTTTTACGAAAAAACGTCTGTCGATAATTTTTTGAAAAAATAATAAATCTTTAAATTTCTTAAAAAAATGCTTTCAAAATTAAATGTAAATTTTAAAACAAAAATTCTTTATATTTTTTGGAAAAAAAAACATTTTTTGAATTTTTTTTAAAAAAATATGTTAGCCTCAAAATATTGAGTCAAACAAGAATCTTCGGTCATAGGTTTATATTGTAACATTTAATAGAACGTTGTAATAGTTAGTTAATATAGTCGTGACATTACGGGCTTGATGGCTAGCTTAAAATGCCTCGTTCAAGGTACTAAGCATTTATTCAAGCCCGGCCCAATCAAACATATAGCCCATTATACCACATGTAGGCAAAGGCTATAAATACCCTTCCTAGCATGTTAGGAAGGGTGTTGGTTGTTCATTTTCTTAATCTAATCTTCCCATAGTTTCACACACTTCTCTCTACTTTCTCTCACTACTTTCTCTCTCTAGAATTCATCTAATTCATCTATTTTTCTTTCTTTCTTGTTTAATCATCACAAATTAGGGAAAACAATTGGTATCAATCACCATGGGTTAGTTTTTAGTGATTCGTTGTTGAGAAACTACTTAGTTCGTGTGATTTAAACTCAAAATCATCTCGGATTCAAGTTTTTTCCTTGTGCTTTCCGTGCTCTACATCTTGCTATATATATCTCTACATCTTTCATTCATGTGGTAAGAATTTGGTTATTGTGGTTTGCTTATTATCAAGGATTTCTTGTAAAAATCTCAAGTTTTTACCTTAAGTTTCGGAAGTGCACTCATATTACGATAAGGGTCTAAGTATTGCGATCACAAACATTGCGATCACTAGTATTGCGATCACTAAGCATTGCGATCACTAAGCATTCTGATCACTGATATTCCGATCACACATATTGCAATCACAAACATTGCGATCACTGATATTCTGTTCACTCATTGATACAAAGATTTACTAGGTTAAAAGTTCGTTTTGTCTCGACTCGATTCGAATTGATCTTGGTTTTAAATGCGGCTCAGTTGTTTTTTATAAAACGAAAGAAAGGTGATTATCTATTTTAAAAGTAAATGCGAAAAATATTAAAGATAAAAATAAACTAAAGACAAATGACCATTAATTAAGAAAATAAAAAAATTATAAAAGTAAAAAGTAAATGATGACAATAAAATAAAGTGAATAAATGACGGAATAAAATTAAAATTCTAAAATAAAATAAAAATAAATTTTGAAATAAAATAAAGTGAAAATAAAAATAAAGTAAATAAATGCAGGACTAAAAACAATTGAAAGTCTAAATAAAATAAAATAAAAGTTGGAATTAATAAATGACGAAATGAAATAAAAAGTATTTAAGTCGGAATAACTAAAAAGTCTAAAAGTCGGAATATATATAAAAAAACAATAAGTAGGAATCAAGATTTTGGCGGGGAAAATACTACAATTCAGAATTCTACTTGCACTATTCAGAATGCATGAGAATTTGGGTAATAATATTAAAACAAGGTAGGAATAGGGTACAAGTGCTAAGTCGAAATGCATGTGGGAATAAAACAATTATACGGATTTCATTACATGTCATGAGTCAAATTTGTCAGAAAGTGGGAAGCAAGATTGAGACAAAACAAAAAGTGGGAAGAGGAAAAAAAAACAAATGAGACAAAGTGGATTGATAGTTGGCGTGAAAAAGAAATAGACAACTAGTCGGAATATGTTTTTTTTAATTCGGAATACTTGAAATGGAAATAAGTCGGAATGTACCTTGATGTTATTCAGAATGTTTTCCCACCTTAGTCGGGATACGCATGCATGCAAAAAAATGGGCGGGAAAAGTTATAGCTATACTTAAGTCGGAATAAATTGTTCGGAATGAGCTTCTCACCTTATCCGGAATACTACAATTGCAGCCCAATCCGGAATACAGAAAACTGAACCTAAGTCGGAATAAGAGGGTTTAGTAATCCGGATAAGAACAAAAATAAGCAAAAATTGAAAATAAGCTAAAATATAATAAGCACTTAACCAAAAACTTATCAAAACTAATTTTAAGAAAAACTAAATAAGCCACAAATTAAAAACTTTAAAAACTCTAAATAATCTAAAAATTAAAAATCAACTTTTTATAAAAATATTAATCTACCAAATCAACTTACTTAAAAAATAATAAAAATATAAAAATAAGCAATAAGCACAATAATCTATAAGAACAATAAGCTAAAACATAAAACACATGAAAAACAATAAGAACAATGAAATAAGCATATCAATAAACAAATAAGCATAAAGATTAAACAACTATATGATTAACTAAATCAAAACATAAGATTTAAAAACAAGAAAGGTAGAATGAGAATTATTATAAAAATCTTGAAATTAAGATGAAGATTCAAGATCCAAAATTACAAGATTAAAGATGAAAGCTAAAGAACATGAAATAAATCTAGAGAGAGAAATTAATTTATCTACTCCTACTCCTACTCTAATCTATCTAATTCTAATTAACTAACTAATTATCCAAAATGATGCCTTAGGAAGCTATTTATAGGAGGAAGGAAGGCAGGAGTTGTTGCTTTCTTCTTTCACTTTGTCTTCTCTTTCTTTTAATTTCTTCGTCTTTCTCGACGTTGTCTCGGGATTTGTCGATATAAAATGAACTCGTCTTCTAATTTTCTTCTTTTATTAGATTTGGTTCTTCGACTTCGTTAAACTTCCGTCTTTAGACTTTTTCTTCGATAAATCTTCAGAATAGGCCTTTGACTTCCCTTCTTTTTGCACTCTTGATCTTTTGACTTCGTCTTTTGTCTTTTTCTTTGATAAAAGCCCGTGTTTTCTTCCTTTTTCATATTTGGGTCCTAAAACACAACAAAAATACAAACCACGCATAATTCC
Source organism: Glebionis coronaria (assembly GCA_025667525.1). Lineage (NCBI taxonomy): Eukaryota > Viridiplantae > Streptophyta > Magnoliopsida > Asterales > Asteraceae > Glebionis > Glebionis coronaria. The sequence goes on from CM046874.1 coordinate 434,475,789, forward strand.
GACATTTACGACATTAAATACACGTTTGGCTTGGTTTTTATTATAATTAAGTGGTAAAAGGATAAGTGTTTTCACACTTATTAATCTCCTACACTTGACCATTGCAATGCTCTCATGCAATGCATTAGTTACAAAGCAAAATTTTCATTCTCCATCATAATTAACCCACCTTGGCCTTTATTAAATACTAAACACTAAGGAAACAAAATAATTGAAGGACGAAACAAGTAAAGAAATCTAAGACTTACATTAGGGCTTTTGGTGTCATGAATGTTTATCACCCTCAAGTTTCACGTTCCCCATACCAAGCTTACAAACGAGATCATTGTTATTGTAAGTTAGTAAAGCTAACACTTACGCATGTGGCTCAATTATTCACTTAGACTCCCTTATTCCTAGGTGTATCTCTTATATTTTATTGTTGTCTTGAATGATCACGAGGATGCATTGTTGACTTATTTCGATAATTTATTTAGGCCGAAAATAAAGTAGGACGATTTTATCAATAGTTAGCTAAAGGACAATATCTTTTAAAACTTCTTTTCGAAACCTCATAAAGTTCATATCTTGGCATAACTCGTTTCACGATTTGAGACCTTTCTCGGATCGATATTTGGCATTGACTTCATACTTCGAATCTTGAGAGACGTTTTTGAAATAATGGTCCTCTCTTCATAATAGGAATTTCTTCACTTGAAGTTTTTGAGAGATTCTTCAAACTTAGACCACGACTTCTTCATTTTTCTCCAATCTTTATTTGGGATTTTAATAGTTTGATTTTACACGTTAAAAAGTTCGTTTTCTCGGTGTCTAATCGAATTGATCTCCGGTTAAAAGTGTGACTCAATCGTTTTTGGTTAACAAAAAGAAGGTTTTTGTTATCTATTTCTATTTGAAAGGTAAATGCGAAAAATAATAAAAATAAGCCAAAAACAAATAACTAATAATAAAGGAGTGAAACAAATAATAAAACGAAATTTAAAACAAAACAATTAATAAAAATAAAACTAAAAGAAGAAATTAACTTTCGACTTGAAAATAAAGTTTACCTAATGAAAAAGGAGGAAATAAAACTAAGTGGCTACTTTAAAACTAAACGAGGTAAAAGCTAAAGCGGGCACTAAATAAAAGATAAAACTTAAACTTTTCGAAAAAATACTAATACTAAAAATTGACGAAAACAACTAAGAATACGTGACTTTCAGAATTAAAATCGGAACAACTTTTAGATTAAACTAAACGATTACGGAACAATATTAATAAATAAGTAAGCAGGCAGGCACCCTGCTTAAGCAAGCAACCATGCAGCTCAAAATTGGCGGGAAAAGTAGGAAGCTAGTTACATGTAGGTCAATAGTGATGTTATACGGAATCTTTGTTTGATTGGTTATCCGGATTTTGAGTTTACAAACTTATCCGGGTTCTGTACTATATACTTATCCGGATTTTTGAACTTTATTGCATATCCGGGTTTTGTGTATTTTACACTTATCCGGGAAATGAAAAGTTGGCTGTTATCTGAATGAAGCTTGATGCCACTATTCGGAATGTGTTGAACTGTTTATCCGGAATACTAAGATTCTTGCTACAATCCGGGATACTAGGGTTTGGAAAACCCGGATAACATAAAAATTAAGCAAAAAGTAAAAATAAGCTAAAAGCTAATAAGCACTTTTCTATAAACATAACCAAATTGATTTTAAGAAAAAGCTAATAAGTTAAAATTTTAAAACCTTTAAAAACACTAAATAATAAAAATATTTAAAATCAACTTTTTATAAAATAACTTTTAAAAACACTTAATTAAAATTAAGAAAAGCACACAATAAGCTATAAGATCAATAAGCTAACACAATCAAACACATAAAACCATAACAAACAATCAAATAAGCATGACAATAAGCAAATAAGCATAAAGATTAAGCAAAACAAGAAAGGTAGAATGAGAGATTAATTAAAAACTTGATTAAAATTAAAGATTCAACAACACAAAATTAAAACTTACTTGAAATTAAAGACACGAAATTAAGATGACAATATGAAAGTGCATGAAAGTAAAATGGAAAGACTAAGTTGTCAATTTAGCTAACACCTCCTAATGACACATTAGGAGGGTATTTATAGGAGGATTAGTATGTGTTGATCCTTTCTTCCTCTTCTCGTCTTTTCGTCTTTATAAATTCTTCGACTTTCTCGACTTTGTCTCGGGATAAATTGAACTCGTCTTATAATTTCTTCATTTATTAGACTTGGTTCTTTGACTTCATTAAACTTCCGTCCTTTTTGCACTCTTGATATTTTGACTTCGTCTTTTGTCTTTTTCTTCGATAAAAGCCCGTGAAAGCCCATGTTTTCTTCCGTTTTCACATTTTGATCCTAAATCACAACAAAAACGCAAACCACGCATAATTTCGACATTTACGACATAAAATACACGTTTTGGCTTGGTTATTATTATAATTAAGTGGTAAAAGGATAAGTGTTTTCACACTTATTAATTTTACATCTTTATTCACTCATTATAGTGTTATGTGTTGGTAAATTTTTATACTAGTTTCACTAGTTTAACTTCTTGCAATGCATTAATTACAATGCCCTCATGCAATGCATTAATTACAATCCCCTACACTTGACCATTGCAATGCCCTCATGCAATGTATTAATTACAAAGCAAGATTTACATTTTCCATCATAATTAACCCACCTTGGCCTTTATTAAACATAAGACATTAAGGAAATTTAAAGAGATAGAAAATTAGAAAATATTTGAAAGAAGAAAACAAGTAAAGAAATCGAAGACTTACATTAAGGCTTTGGTTGTCATGAATGTTTATCACCCTCAAGTTTAACATTCCCCAAACCAAGCTTAAAAATGAGATCATTGTTATTATAAGTTAGCAAACTAACACAAATTCATGTGGCCGTATTATTCACTTAGACTCCCTTATTCCTAGGTGTATCTATTATATTTTATTGTTGTCTTGAATAATCACGAGGATGCATTGTTGACTTATTTCGATAGTTATTTAGGCTGAAAATAAAGTAGGACGATTTAATCAATAGTTAGCTAAAGGACAAAATCTTTTAAAACTGTTTCTCGGGACCTCATAAAGTTCATATCTTGGCATAACTCGCTTCACGATTTGAGACCTTTGTCGGATCGATATTTGGCATTGACTTCATACTTCAAATCTTGAGAGACGTTCATGAAATAATGGTCTTCTCTTCATAATAGGAATTTCTTCACTTGAACTTTTTGAGAGATTCTTCATATTTGGACCACGACTTCTTCATTTTTCTCCAATCTTTATTTGGGATTTTGATATACAACGATCCGCCTCCTTTTAGGACTTGGATCTATTTATCCTCATACCTTGTTAGGGCCTTTTTGGATAGACTTCTCCATGATCTTTAGGGGAGTATTTGCTTTTCGTCGTGTGTCTCGATCCTTCATATTGATTTTTGATAAATGATTCTTCACATCACTTAGGATCTTTAGCAACAAAATGTAGCCCTCATGTCTTGTTAGGACCTTTTCGGACTCGCCAATCTTCGCATCCCGCTTCAATAAGTTATGCCTTGGCTATGAACTCTAATTAATACCGAGCAACTTTTAAACGATCTTGGGCTAGAAGCTAAGTAACTTTTCAAATCGTACGACCTTATTTATTGCAATTAAATTTATTAACAAGCGATGGGAGAAAAAGCTCATAATCAACTCACATAAATTCATGAAAGAATATAATTGACTCTATCATCTCTCATTCTCCACAATTTAAAATCTCAAGGAATGAGACTCGTGGATGCTTAGCCTATTAAATCAAAGTTTCGGGTTTTCAAGTCATCTATAGGATCTTGCATCTTCTTAGACTTTTTCAAGTTTAGAATTCGCATTTTAATGTTCCCTTGATAAATGACTTTCTAGGATCAATTATAGGAACTTGCGAAAAGTTCTTGTTCTTAACCCGTAAGAGTTAAGACTTTCGCGTTTTAAATTTCCCTATATAAAAGCCTATGAAAACTTGATTTAAACACGTTAAGGATACTAGCTAGAGTAAACTTAGATAAGTAAACTCGGGTTGAGTCAAAAGATTCATGACGGGCCTAATATATCAAAGACATCTAAACTTATTAAAACCATTTTATTAAAATTTATCTTAGAAAGAAAATAACGATAACAAAGGAAAATACTAATAGGCCAAAATAGATCAAAAAATTTGAAAAATGTCGAAAAATCAATTTTCCGGTTAAAATGAAGACATATACAAGGAAAAGCCCACTTAACTTCGATAGAAGTCCCCCCTACACTTAATATAAACATTGTCCTCAATGTTTAAGCATGTGAAAGTAACCTCCCCTACACTTAGGACATTGTGCACGTTGTTTAGATTTTGCTAAGGAAGAGACAACTTAAGTGATTCATATTTCAATCATAAATGATAAAATAATGAATCAAAAGAATTTAGGATAGAACCGGGAAGACGGGAACATGGAATCACGGTTCATCAAAAGTCATCAAGAGTGGAACTTTGATAGCTCGAATCCCTGCACATGATAAGAAAGAAAACAACAAACACATACTAGGGGTCTCCCCCTACACTTATTATAAAAAACAGATAAAAAGGATAGATACTCGGGTTGCCTCCCGAGAAGCGCTTGTTTTTGTTAACCGAGTCGTGAGCCTGACTCGACCTTGATTAGCATGGAAAGAAGCTTGAAACACATCCACCGGGATCAAATACATGGTTTTCGTCTATCAAATAGCACAAGCTTAAGGCGAACAAGGCAAGCCAAAGAAGAGTTGGCAAGGTCCCCTTAAGCAGTTGTTGAGCACGGTGGTAGAAAGTATGATGAAGTGCAAGCATATCTCTATTGTTTCTAAAAATCTTTCCTTTTATTTCATCAGATGGATACTGAGATGGCTTAAAAATTGCAATACCGGGATCGAACACCTTTTCCTTTAAGGGGAAATAACACTCAGGCTCAGTAGACCTTGAAGAAGATCCGCTCATAAATCTCACAATCTCATCCTCAGAAGGTGGATAAAGAGATGTCAAGACATAGGTACTACGGATATCGGTGTCATCCGGCTTCTTCTCCTTTGAAACGGGTTTCTTAACATCCGAAGGAGGATAAAGACCAAAATCAAAGTCCAAAGGAGGAGAATCATTCTCATTGGGGAAGTATGTATTGAGAAAAGTAGCAAAATCTTCCTCAAATGAGTAGTCATCCAAAGTAGGATCAAGCATTGTTGGTGGAGGATCTTCATCAAAAGTAGGAACAAGGTCATCATGTGAAGAATCACTCGAAAGAGTATCAACATCATTAAAATCATCATATGTTGGCATGTCTTTATACTCTGAAGTAAAATCATCAAAATCATCCATATCGGAACTAGAATCATCATAGATTGGTAGAGCATCATATATTGGTGAAGGATCCAAATTGGAGAGAGAATCATCCACATCATCTTGGAAAAGTGGATTATCATAGCAAGAATCGAAAAGAGGATTGTTGTAGACGACAAAATCATCAAGCTTTGTACTTTCACAAGTATTAGTATCAAACTCGTCTTGAAGCACATTAATCATATTTGTCGATTCTCTTCCATTGGATTTGTTTATGATCTTCCATATTTTAAACACTTGTGCATCATTCCCGACCCTTAAGATTAGCTCACCTTCGGCAACATCGACTAAGCCTTTTCTGGTTCTCAAGAATGGCCGTCCAAGTATTAACGAAATACGAGGGTCCATTTCATAATCAACAACAACAAAATCGACCGAAAAAGTGAAGGTACCAACTTTAGCAAACACATCTTCGGCAATACCAACGGGGTAAGCGAGAGTTCGATTTGCTAGCTCAAGAGTAATCTTTGTTGGTGTAAGGTCGAGTAATGATAACTTTTTCCAAACACTTAATGGCATCAAATTTATACTTGCCTCGAGATCGGCTAAGGCAGTAAATTCTTCGGTTTGGTTAAAAGTACATGGTAGCACAAAACGACCGGGATCTCCAAGTTTTTCCGAAAGTTCTTTAAGAAGGATTGCAGAACAATTTTCATTCAATCGAGTATTAACAAACTCGGCCATCTTCTCCTTCTTACTAAGCAATTCCTTAAACATCTTAACGAATGTGGGCATTTGGGCGAGAGCTTCAACAAGGCTAATGATGATATTAACTCCCGAAATCTTTTTCTAAAATGTTAGCCTCAAAATATTGAGTCAAACAAGAATGTTCGGTCATAGGTTATTATTGTAACATTAATTAGAACATTGTAATAGGTAGTTAATTAGTCGTGGTTTACGGGCTTGGATTTAAACTAATTAAAGTCCAAAAGACAAGCCCGGCCCAATATATAACCCATTAATGCCCGCTTGTGGGTGGACTATATATACTACCCTCCTAGCATGTTAGGAGGGGTGGTTGTTCATTTTTTATTCTTACTTCTAATCTAATATTCACCAAGTTAATCATCTTTCTCTCACTACTTTCTCTCTCTAGGAATCCATCTCTTTTCATCTATTTTCTATCACTAATCATCTAAATATTATGGGACAACATTTGGTATCAATTGCCACGGGGTAGATTGTGTTTGGTTGTTTGGTTTGAGTTTGATTCGGTTGATTTTTCTATCTAAATCATCCCGAATTAAATTTCTTTTTAGTATTTCGGGCTATAAATCTTGATATAAATCATTTATATCGATTTGGTAGGGATTTGGTTTGGTTTTTGTGGTAAAAATCACAAGATTTTGAGGTGTTCGGATTGACTTTTGAGTTACGGTTTAACTGCTTCAAGAACATTCCGAAAAAATAATTTCGGATAAGGGTTTATTATTCCGAAAAAAGGATTTTCAGATACGGGTTTGTTATTCCGAAGAAGTGTTTATTCCGAAAAAGGTAAGTTTTTCTGAAATCTTTCATTTTTCTGAAAAAGTGATTTATTCCGAAAAAGCATCTATTCCGAAGAAACGTTTATTCCGAAGAAGGTAAGTTTCTCTGAAATTTTCATTTCTCTGAAAACATCATTATTCCGAAGAAAGACATTTCTCTGAAAACATCATTTTTTCCGAAGATTTTTTTCTCTGAAAAAGTGATTATTCCGAAGATTATTCCGAAGAAGTGATTATTCCGAAGATTATTCCGAAAAGGTGATTATTCCGAAGATTATTCCGAAGAAGTGATTATTCCGAAGATTATTCCGAAGAAGTGATTATTCCGAAGTTTATTCCGAATATCCTCAAATCTCTGAAAACATCCATTATTCCGAAAATGTCAGTTATTCTGAAAATGTCTGATGGTATTCTTGACTGAAGCATTTTAGACTTAGCCACTATCTAGACTAGGTTCGGAACATCGTTTCCAAAAAAAAAATGATTTTTTTGGCGGGAAAACCATTTTAAAATTTATTTTTTCCTAGACCATTTTTAGGCCATTTATGCTTCGATTTCAAATTTTGGCAATGCGAAAAATTTTTCGACCAAAAATTCAAATATTCGGACCAAAATTCAAATTTTTAGGCCATATTTAGGTTTTATTTTTGTCAAAATTTTTCACTTTTCAAAATTTTTCACTTTTCAAAATTTTTCCCTATTAGTTTTTGGCTATTTCGGACTTGATTTCAAAATTTGGTAAGACAAAATTTTCAGTTTACCGTTTTGTCGGACTGAGGAATTTATTGTCGGACTGAGAAAAAATCGGAATTTTCGGAATTGCAACCACAAACTAATCACACCATATCTACTTAAGATCCAAAGTCACTTCATCAACAGAGAGAGACGATCATCATGCCAACGAGTAATGCGGTTACTGAAAGTTCAGACGTGAAAGACCTTGAAATGGAACGACTACAACAACAGATATGTTTCTTGAGAAAAAATGCCATCGACGGTTTTAGAGTACTTCAAGATTCTTTTCAGCACCTTTCAAAAGTCTTGTTCGACTTACGCGAATCCACTGGCACATTCAGCAAAACATTCATTCATGCCATGGATAAACTTCAAACATAACTTGTCAACGAAAGAATCATTGCTAGTGAATGCAAGATCACTTTCACTAATCTCAAGACATCACTTGAAACGATGTTTACTTCTGACTTCATCAATTCTTCGCTTACCAACGAGTGCTTCAAGCGATATCATGGAATGGATGCTTTATCATACAAAGATCGGATAACCCGCAACATCGACTTCATTGTAACCTATGTGAATCACACAATACAGATGCAACAAACGATTGATGACAGACTTCATACCAGTTGTGGTATCGCATCAGATATTGAGAATACAAGCTGCAGATATGAGACTCTAACGCATAGTTCAGGGAATGATGACAACAGCTCTGGGAAAGACAACAGCAGCTCTGGCAAACAACACATCGACTCTGAGAATGTCATCAACAATACACCCTCCTATGATAATGGTCCTGTTTACGATTCTGAGCCATTGGAAGAGGTACACAATGCTGAATTTAATGTGTTTGCCAATGCCAATACACATGAGCATAGTGATCAAACAACAAACCTTATTGACACATGTATGACATAAAGGGTTGATAGCAATATCATACCCAATTTATCAGACATGTGCAATAATGAGTTTGAGGATGATCAACATGCAAATGAGTATGATGATGAGGAGTGTGTCACGCTTGCTACTTTAATTGCTAGTTTACAAAAAGATGTCAATGAAACTAGAAAGAGTCAAAAGCAATTAAAGAAGGCAAACGCAGCGCTCACTCAAAACTTTGAAGAATGCAAAGCCGCTCTAATTAAATCTAATGAGACCCTTGAAAGTAATAGGGCTGAGCTTCTTCAAAAGACCAAAGAGCTTGAGGGGTACAAGGGTAGTGCATTAAAAAGTCAAAAGGACGATTTTGAAAACAAATATAATACAACTCTTGAGTTATTAGCCAAAGAGAAGCGTCAATATAATGTTTTCTTAATGGATGAACGTCAAAAAACGTACCTTGCCAATACGAAAGTTAATGAACTTTAACAAAAGCTCTCTATGACCACTACCGATTCTGCTAAAATTCTTGAGGTTAAGAAACAAGAGGTAGATGCGTTAAAACAAGACTTCAAAAGTAAATATGATAAAGAAACCGAAAAGTAACGAAACTAGAAGAACAAGTCGAATTTTTGAAGAAAGTTGTTTATAAAACGCATGATTCTATTCAATCCGTAAGAATGCTAGCACCTCCGTCGATGTTTAAGGGTCAAGCTAGCTTTGCAAGTCCTGAGTACCTTGCCAAAGCTCAAGCTACGAACCCGTGTCTTTATCTTGATGAGACTAAAAGGACCGATCTTGATTGCATGCCTGTAAGTGCCGATAGTGAAGAGACTGCCCTTTGAGATGATGATAGTCGACCACTTGTCAATAAGGAGTTTGTAAAACCATAGAATTATGCTTACATGAATAGTCTTTATGGTCTTTTCAACAAAGACTCAGAAAACCCGTGAGGAAGTGTTTTTAGAATGCAAACAAAAGAGAATTCAATAGAAGAAAGCTTTTGCCACTAAGAAATCTAATGTTTACAAATATATAAACTACCTTCCTCTAGATGAGTCCAAAAGCAAGAGTAGGAAAACGTTAGGTATTCTTAAACACCACATAGATAATGTTAAATATATTGTTGAAAGAGATTGGGCAAAATGTGAAAATGCTGAGTGGCAACGCCCGATTCCTCAAGATATTACCTTGCTTGTGAAAGAACTCTTAATTCCAAATACGGCGTTGATTAAAGAAACCGTTCTTCAGTTTGAGGAGTTCATTCAGACTGAAATGTATGATGATTTAAAATATGTTGAATCTCTTGAGAAACACATTGATGATCTTTAAATGGAGAAGTCTGATTTTTTAGATGAATATGATTTACTATTGCAAGAATGCGTTTCTAAAGATGTTATGTGTGCTTATTTTACATCATGTGCTGATATTGATGAATATTCTGATGTTGCATGCAAATATCTTGATAAGATCAACGAATGTGAGCGTCTTGAAATTGAGCTTTCGAAACGTAAAGAAAATGTTGATAAAAAGGCGTTTGAGTTACTTCAACACAAAACTGATTTCCTTCAAAAACATTGTCATTCTCTTGAACTTGCTTTTCAAAAAGACGTTGGTAGTTTTCCACATGATAATAACTTGCAAGAAAAACTTTCCAAAACGTTTCGAGAAATGAATGAACAGAATTTGGAAATTAAAGGGTTGAAAGCTCAGTTACAAGACAGGGAAAGAGCGATAGCAGAGTTACAGAAACTCGTTGCTAAGATGGGTGGGAAAGTTGTGGAACCTAAAGTTGTGAAACCTGTTGTTCGACAACCCAATGCCTACAAGGATCCAAAGCCGTCTATCTTAGGAAAACCGACTCCGTTCTCCAATCTTCTCATATGAAATCTAGGTTACCCCCTAAGACTGATGTGCAACCAAGTGTTCCAAAACCATCCATATCACCCTATGTTCCTCCATTTAGAAAGCACACTATTGCTAAACCCAACCATGTGAATGCACCTAGCACTTCTAGGACTCCTCCAAAACGTGTGACATTCACGTCCACAAAGGAATATGTAGGTTCAGATGACCTCGTTCATACCCACAACCTTGAGGATGCGAAACAAAAAGGGAAGATTCAGAAAGACAAACCTGTGTATGAAAAACCTAGTTCACCTAATCCCGCTAGAGTTCCACACACTCCTAATTGTAGTCAACCAAAACCTAGGATCCCTCTTCAGCAATCTAGGAATTGGAAACCATCCATGAATAGTCGTGTTTCAAATACTACGCCTAAACGATTTGGAAAACAAAGGAATACAAGTACTTTCGTGAATCCCAAATTCCCTGTATGTCCCACTTGTAAAAAGGGCATTCACAATGGAAATCATGACCATTGCATTCTGCAATACCTTTATGAGGTCAAATCTCGTTCCTTTGAACGGAGATTGAATACAGAATCCCATAAGATAACAAGAAGATACAAACCCGTCACAAAGAAAAGCACTACCAACAAATCTGGAACATGGATTAAAAAAGGACATAGTTTCTCTCCAAAGAAGTCTTCCGTTGTGCAAGAGAAAGTTACTCCTAAATCTAGTCTTCAGTGGAAACCAACGGGTCGGAGCTTCACGGAAGTTGGTCTTAAGTGGATTCCAATAGAGAAGAGTGATGACACCTGCACCAGCACTAATGCTACTGTTCTACACGCTGAAAAGGAATTTGTTACTCCTAATTCTAGTATTTGTGCGAACTCTTCTTCTGTGATTGTAGGTAAAACAGCGGATTCTGAACCCACTTCTCCTTCTTCAAAGGGTTCCAAATCTGTATATTCGATATCACCTTCTTCTGTTGTACAAAAATCTATTTTGGATTATTTTCGAAAAACTTGAGAAAACACAAAAATAAAATAAAACGTAAATATCATTAGTAAAACAAAATAAAAAAAATGGAAAAAACTTTCAAAATAACAAAAATATTCTTCTCGACATGTCTTTCAGTATCGATAATATGGACGTACCTAGAAATGTCGCTCAATAACGACACGGGGATGTACATAAAGCTCGAATGAAAGTTGTAAATATTTTTCAAAACATGTCATTTCAATGATTTACAATTACATTCAGATTGTGACTCGTGCTTCAAAGAAAGGAAAGTTGATCACGGATGATAACTTATCCTTCACAACGGGAAAATCAATTTTCTCGGTCATGAGCTCTCATTAAAAACATTCCAAGTTTTTAAGCTCATGTAAACGACTTACAGTTAAATGTGAGATTGTAACTCGAACTTCAAATAAAGGAAAGTCTATCTTTAAAGATAACTTATCTTAAACAACGGGTAGAGCAATCTATGTCGGGTTGAGCTTGTCACAAAACATTCAATGTTTTGAGCTCCACACTATGGCTTGTAATCACTTTCAAATTGCAACCCGGATCTAAATTCACGGGGGAGTGTACGCTTTTGTGCTCTTACCCTTAGCAAAAGAAGTTAAATCTTCTTACACTTAAGTGGATTCGTCAAGACATTCAAAGTCTACGAACTCAAGTTTATGCTTTAGAAAAACCTTTTCGCTAAAAAGAATTGATTTTTCAAAAAGCGTTGAACACATTTTTTTCAAGAATTTCTCAATGATATTCAAAATCTTTCAAAAATTGTGAGTTCAACAACTCCTATCCTCAAAAGTTTAATATGGATCAAATCCTCGTAATGACAATTCCATTGGATCAATTTTTGAGGGGGAGCTTTCCAAATTTCATGCTAAATTTGACACATTTTTCTCCCGAAGGATTTCAAGACTATTTTTCAAAATATATTTTAATCAAATTTGGTATCTCTAATATCAAAAGATTTTATATATTAGAGATAGGGGGAGAAAATGTGATTAAAATGTGATCTATAGACTCAAGCACTTTAACTCTTACCCACATGTGCAAAATGTCTACTTAAATTCTTTCGCATTTCAATGCACATGTGAAGGGGGAGCTTTTTTGAAACGACAAAACTAGCAAGGTGTTAAATGTTTTTCAAACACTTTGTTAGAATTTAAAGTGGTTTTCATGTTTACGATCAAATACACACAACATCTTTAATTCATGACGTTATTGGTGTCAAAAGGGTGATTAGGTTTAAGTCCTATGATCCAACCAGAACCGGAGGGATCCTCCCAGGGACAATCCAATAGATTATTAGAAGTCCTTAGGAAAGATGGAGTAGAATGTGAACGTAGCTGAATGCCGACTAAGTACTGATGCTAGCACTGGAACAATCACAACAAGGTGCTAGTAATGATGTCTTGGTAAGCATTGAAGGGGTTGAAGAATGAAAAAGAAATGTAAGGATAAAGGGTCTAAAGAAAGAAGCCCTCCATACAACTTAGGCAGAAACCGGGTCAAGTCATCATGAAGACAAACTCATCATGGACCCAGTGATGTGAAGCACAACCCTTTCCTAGCTACTCAGGCTTCTCTCAAAAGAAGTTTGTTTTATTGTCACGGAGATCAACACGACTTCTATTGACTCTCTCACTCCGAGATAGTTGATATTGAATAGGTGGCATCTGCTCCAGCCTCCGACCACTAAGATTGCACAAATAGAGTCTAGAGCCAAGAGATCAATCAAATCTCGTTAGGACACACGGATGAAGATCAAGAGAGTCCTACGCTATATCCTTGTTATATTGCTAGAGCACTCAGAGTGATACTACTTAGTATTCACAGTGATAAGTGGAAATCCTTCTAGTGTTTACATCAAACAACACTACGGTAGGTCATGTGTAAGATTCTTTATGAATTGAACACATGTAAAATGAAAAGCAACAGTGGTTTGATTCTGAATTGATTCAAACTCGTTTCAGGTTTCTACGCAATATCTTTATGGTCTTTCCAGAACATTCAGAGTGATATTCAATAATATTCACAGTGACGAATGGAAATCCTTCTAGCGTCAACATCAAACAACGCTACGATAGGTGACTTGTGAGATTCTTATGAATCAAACTTGTGTCAACTGAAAAGAAACAATGGTAAGATTCTTATGAATCAAACTTGTTCTAGGAATTTGAATTGACGACTTTAATCAAGCGGATATTTATCCAATTGATTCACTCTTTACGTTCGCAGTCTTGCTTTGAGACGGTCGAGTAAAGAGAACGGCTAGTACAGCCGCGAAACCCTGTCAAGGAGATTCTTAATTGAATCTACCTAATCACAGGTACGGTATTTAATATCGTATAACGGTCTTCACCGACCGGAGATAAAACGCTACCGATTTAGGACGAATGTCAAAGCCATTCAGTCCGTGTATATGTTTTGTCTCGAGAAGGTGGCGTCACGGTGTATTCAGCAAAGTCAAAGATTCAAAACCACATATTCATCACCCAAAGACTTAATCAACAATTAATATTGTGAGCATGTGGATAAAGACACAAGATCGCAAGATGGCAAAGACAAGTCAAGAATGATTTGAAGATCTCAAGATAAAAGACTAAGTCGAAAGACAATGACAAAGGCTCAACGATCACAACATGAAGGAACAAAACTACTGTTAAACGTTCAAGACTCATTTATGACGAAATTCATAAATCTCCATTGGACTCCAAATATCGAAGAAGAATGACCTCACATTGTGGGAGATTGTTAGCCTCAAAATATTGAGTCAAACAAGAATGTTCGGTCATAGGTTATTACTGTAACATTAATTAGAACGTTGTAATAGGAAGTTAATTACTCGTGGTTTATGGGCTTAGATTTAAACTAATTAAAGTCCAAAAGACAAGCCCGACCCAATATATAGCCCATTAAAGCCCGCATGTGGGTGGACTATATATACTACCCTCCTAGCATGTTAGGAGGGTTGGTTGTTCATTTTTTATTCTTACTTCTAATCTAATATTCACCAAGTTAATCATCTTTCTCTCACTACTTTCTCTCTCTAGGAATCCATCTCTTTTCCTCTATTTTCTATCACTAATCATCTAAATATTATGGGACAACAAAAAAGTTTGTCACTTGAACGTCATCCTTGGTGAGCAATTTACACTTGTCTAATTGAGATGGATAGGGAATATTGGGCTTAGGTGGTGTAGGTGTAGAAGGTGAAGGTTGAGATGTTAAAGGTTTAAAGGTGGAAGGTGGGGTTGGTGAAGGGTGTTTCTTGGGTACTTCTTCATGCATAGGTGGAGACAGTAATGTAGAACTAGTACTTGGAGTGGGAGTAGGAGGGATAAATGGTGGTGAAGGAGGTGTAGATGGAGTAACTTGGGGAGGGATAGAAGGTCTTACTAGAGTTGCTCCACTGCGTGTAGTAATAGCACTCACATTCGCTCTTGGGTTGGTAACGGTATTTGAAGGAAGAGAGCCCGAAGTAGAGGGTTGAATACTTTGAAAGAAACTAGCTATCATATTCTTTAAATCATTCGTTTGATTACTCAAAGAAGTTTGCATATCATGTCGAAGCTCGATTCGAATATCATTCCCTTGTTTAGTGATATCTCCTTTCAAGTTGATGATTTGGATTTGAAGATTCTTAACTACCTCTCATTGGGTCCTCATGAAAGTTTCAACATCATGGTTATAAGTTGTGGGTGAAGTGATGGGTCGAACTTGGGGAGCGGGTGGGTGATATGGATTACAAGCTCGAGGTGGGTTTGGATTGCTTCTATTAAAGTTGTTTGGGTTATGGTTTTGAGGAGAAAAACCGGGTGAAAGAAAGTTGTTGGAACGGTAACTTAGCAAGTTACGATCACCTTGAGGTCGGGCTTGATAGCTTTCCGTTGAAGAGTTACCATAAGCCGCATACACGTTTTCTGGATTGTCATGAGTAGAAGGAAAATCAGTGTATGAACGAGGACCGCCGCAAATCTCACAAGAAAGTGCTACAACTTTAATTTGTTGTTGTTGATTCGTAGCTATGAGTAGTATATTTTTGTTCATTTCGGCCATCATGCGGGTGAATTCGGTCATCTCGGTGTATGATAAAGTAGAAGAAACATTGACTCTCGGGTTATTGCTTGAAGATGCGGATGAATCCCAATTTTTGTGATGAGTAGTCATGTTCTCTATAAGCTCTCTACACTCCTCGGGTCTTCTTTTCATAAATGTGCCACCGGCGGCTGCATTAATCGTATCACGATCACAAAAAGTTAATCCGTTGTAGAAAGTATCAATTAAGGTGACGGGGAGCATGTTGTGGTTAGGACAACGGTCGATCAAACATTATAGCGTTCCCAAGCATCAAAAAGTTATTCATCAGGTTCTTGTGTGAAACCACTGATTTGATTCCGAAGACTAGTGACCATGGATGGTGGAAAGTAGCGCGACAAAAATCGTTGAGTCATTTCGTCCCATGTATGAATTGAATTCTTTGGAAGACGATCAAACCACTTTTCGGCATGGTGGGATAAAGTGTGTGGAAATAGATGAAGGCGAAAAAAATCCATGGTAACACCGGGCAATTTCATGCTTTGAGTGACGGTAATGAATTTGTCGAGGTGTTTCTTGGCATCATCATCCGGTAATCCGCGAAATGGACAAGTATTTTGAACTTTTTGGATCATGTGATGCTTCAATGAAAACTCTGGAGCCATGATTTGCATCGGCGCAATCGGTCCTCCGCGTCCATTCATTGTTGGTTGACAAAGCTCCTCCATCGTGCGAAGGTCGGGTTGAGGAAGATGGTTGTTATTATTCATGTTGAGGTGAGGTGAGTTATTATTGTTGTGCACACCAACCATATCTAAGTCTTCAAGAGTCTCGGGCTCAGAATAAGATGAAGATCTAGTACGCATACACCTGCAAAAGAAAAAGATACCAAAGAAATAGAGGAAATATATTTACTTGTAAAAATAAATTCTTTTTGGTGCAAAACTTTTTGAAAAAGAATGCTTTTTATGAATTTTTAAAATGTTTTTGGATTTTTGAAAAATTTAATTTTATGGATTTTTGAAAATTTTTGACACGAAAAATAACGTTCACGAGTGAACGGATCCCAAAATCCAACGCGTCTCTCACAGAAAACCGTTAATCTTCACGAAAAGAGTCGGTAGCGGCGCCATTTTAATAGTTTGATTTTACTCGTTAAAAAGTTCGTTTTCTCGGTGTCTAATCAAATTGATCTCCGGTTAAAAGTGTGACTCAGTCGTTTTTGGTTAACAAAAAGAAGGTTTTTGTTATCTATTTCTATTTGAAAGGTAAATGCGAAAAATAATAAAAATAAGCCAAAAACAAATAACTAATAATAAAGGAGTGAAACAAATAATAAAACGAAATTTAAGACAAAACAATTAATAAAAATAAAACTAAAAGAAGAAATTAACTTTCGACTTGAAAATAAAGTTTACCTAATGAAAAAGGAGGAAATAAAACTAAGTGGCTACTTTAAAACTAAACGAGGTAAAAGCTAAAGCGGGCACTAAATAAAAGATAAAAATTAAACTTTTCGAAAAAATACCAACACTAAAAATTGACGAAAACAACTAAAAATACGTGACTTTCATAATTAAAATCGGAACAACTTTTAGATTAAACTAAACGATTACGGAACAATATTAATAAATAAGTAAGCAGGAAGGCACCCTGCTTAAGCAAGCAACCAGGCAGCTCAAAATTGGCGGGAAAAGTAGGAAGCTAGTTACATGTAGGTCAATAGTGATGTTATACGGAATCTTTGTTTGATTAGTTATCCCGGTTTTGAGTTTACAAACTTATCCGGGTTCTGTACTATATACTTATCCGGATTTTTGACTTTTATTGCATATCCGGGTTTTGTGTATTTTACACTTATCCGGGAAATGAAAAGTTGGTTGTTATCCGAATGACGCTTGATGCCACTATTCGGAATGTGTTGAACTGTTTATCCGGAATACTAAGATTCTTGCTACAATCTGGGATACTAGGGTTTGGAAAACCCGGGTAACATAAAAATTAAGCAAAAAGTAAAAATAAGCTAAAAGCTAATAAGCACTTATCTATAAACTTAACCAAATTGATTTTAGGAAAAAGCTAATAAGCCAAAATTTAAAAACTTTTAAAAACTTTTAAAAACACTAAATAATAAAAATATTTAAAATCAACTTTTTATAAAATAACTTTTAAAAACACTTAATTAAAATTAAGAAAAGCACACAATAAGCTATAAGATCAATAAGCTAACACAATCAAACACATAAAACCATAACAAACAATCAAATAAGCATGACAATAAGAAAATAAGCATAAATATTAAACAAAACAAGAAAGGTAGAATGAGAGATTAATTAAAAACTTGATTAAAATTAAAGATTCAATAACACAAAATTAAAACTTACTTGAAATTAAAGACAAGAAATTAAGATGACAATATGAAAGTGCATGAAAGTAAAATGGAAAGACTAAGTTGTCAATTTAGCTAACACCTCCTAATGACACATTAGGAGGGTATTTATAGGAGGATTTGTATGTGTTGATCCTTTCTTCCTCTTCTCGTCTTTTCGTCTTTATAAATTCTTCGACTTTCTCGACTTTGTCTCGGGATAAATTGAACTCGTCTTATAATTTCTTCATTTATTAGACTTGGTTCTTCGACTTCATTAAACTTCCGTCATTTTTGCACTCTTGATCTTTTTACTTCGTCTTTTGTCTTTTTCTTCGATAAAAGCCCGTGAAAGCCCATGTTTTCTTCCCTTTTCACATTTTGATCCTAAATCACAACAAAAACGCAAACCACGCATTATTCCGACATTTACGACATAAAATACATGTTTTGGCTTGGTTGTTATTATAATTAAGTGGTAAAAGGATAAGTGTTTTCACACTTATTAGATTTTGCTATACAACGATCCGCCTCCTTTTAGGACTTAGATCTATTTATCCTCATACCTTGTTAGGGCCTTTTTGGATAGACTTCTCCATGATCTTTAGGGGAGTATTTGCTTTTCGTCGTATGTCTCGATCCTTCATATTGATTTTTGATAAATGATTCTTCACATCACTTTGGATCTTTAGTAAGAACATGTAGCCCCCATGCCTTGTTAGGGCCTTTTCGGACTCGCCAATCTTCGCATCCCACTTCAATAAGTTATGCCTTGGCTATGAACTCTAATTAATACCGAGCAACTTTTAAACGATCTTGGGCTAGAAGCTAAGTAACTTTTCAAATCGTACGACCTTATTTATTGCAATTATTTATTAACAAGCGATGGGAGAAAAAGCTCATAATTAACTCACATAAACTCATGAAAGAATACAAAACTTATAATTGACTATATCATCTCTCGTTCTCTATAATTTAAAATCTTAAGGAATGAGACTCGTGGATGCTTAGCCTATGAAATCAAAGTTTTGGGTTTTCAAGTCATCTATAGGATCTTGCAACTTCTTAGACTTTTTCAAGTTTAGAATTTACATTTTAAAGTTCCCTTGATAAACGACTTTCTAGGATCAATTATAGGAACTTGCGAAAAGTTCTTGTTCTTAAACCCGTATGAGTTAAGACTTTCGCGTTTTAAAGTTCCCTAAATAAAAGTCTAGCAAAACTTGATTTAAACACGTTAAGGATACTAGCTAGAGTAAACTCAAATAAGTAAACTTGGGTTGAGTCAAAAGATTCATAACGGGCCTAATATATCAAAGACATCTAAACTCATTAAAACCATTTTATTAAAGAAAATAACAATAACAAAGGAAAATACTAATAGGCCAAAATAGATCAAAAAATTTGAAAAATGTCGAAAAATCAATTTTCCGGTTAAAATGAGGACAAATTAATGGAAAAGCCCACTTAACTTTGATAGAAGCCCCCCTACACTTAGATAAACATTGTCCTCAATGTGTAAGCATGTGGAAGTAAACTCCCCTACACTTAGGACATTGTGCACGTTGTTTAAATCTTGCTAAGAAAGAGACAACTAAAGTGATTCCTATTTTAATATTGAAGAATATAAAAATAGTGAATCAAAAGAGTTTAGGATAAAACCGGGAAGACGGGTATACGGAATCACAGGTCGTCAAAATTCATCAAAGTTGTGTCTTTGAAAGTGCCAATCCCTTCACATCATAAGAAAGAAAACAACAAACACCTACGGGGCTCCCCCTACACTTAGGATGAAAAACAGATAAAAAGGATAGATTAGCGGGTTGCCTCCCGAGAAGCGCTTGTTTTTTTAATCGAGTCACGAGCCTGACTCGACCCCGAATTAAATGGTCCATGGGGTAGCCTCTAATGTAATACCAAGATCAAAAATCTTGTCCCCGGTCCCGGATGAACATAATAAGTGAGAGGCAGGAGGATAAATCTTAAAGGGTAGAAAAGTCCTCTCAACATACGAAAAGTATGTGAAGTCGTGATCCACGGGAGGTGGGGTGGGTAAAAGAAGCAAATTTTCATCTCTAATAGACATATGATGGTTACTAAGCGGCAAATCCGTAAAGGTATGAATCATGGAATAATCAATGTCACCTCCCGGGTCAAAGCACTCATCCTCAATAAAGGTCTCCAAAATATGGGATGAAAGGTGCTCGGGAGGGGGACTTGGGACAATATCTTCATGCTTCAAAGTATCAAAAAGAATATCCCCCTCCGTGTCATCATCATCAATACCCGGAGGTATTGAGAGAATGTCGATTTCCTCCATAAATGTATCATTATTCTCAACGGGAGTAAGAGACGGGGGTAAAGACTCGGTATTAGGAGTAGAATTCAACACTTCAATTTCAGCAATAAGAAGATGAACTTTGAGTAATTTGTCGCGAAGAATAACGTCTTCCACCTCGTCTAAAAGACCAAGTTCATTGGTGAACTTCTCGTAAGTCGGAGAGAATAAATCAACATCGCCTTCATCTCCCGGAGGAAATTGAGAAATTTCAAAAGTGAAATTCTCATAGCATGGAGAAAAATCATCATTAAGAGCGACCTCGTCCGTAAGCTCCGCAAAAGTCGGTACATCACAAACCTCCTCAAAGAATTTGTCGAGGGAAAAATCACTAACATCACTCGATGTATCTGATAACGCCTAAATCTAACATGTTTTTAGGAGCGTTATCCGTACTTTTGTACATGTATATTGGTTAATTATATGATACTTTTGTGCATATTTGTGCCCAATTGTGTTTGCAAGTCTTTGTGTAGGCAATTGCAGGAATGGAGTATAAAACAACATAAAAGTAAAGAATTGTATGAGTACGAAGAATCCTAGTCAAGTTCAAGACCCGTGTACAAGTTACAAGCCTTTGAAGATTAATTCCGGGTGTAAGAACAAGTATTTCCAAGGAGCAAATAAAGATATTCAGCAAGAAAGTTGCCACCATCAACACACATCCAACTTGCCAATGGCAAGAGTGAAGTTGCCACCATCACATGGGAGTTGATTTGCCTCCATAATAGCTCATGTTGTCTCTCAATATAGCTCATGTTGCCTCCATCATGAGTGAAGTTGCCACCAACATTTGTCTAGGCAGAAATGTGTCCACATTCATGCAAGCTCAAGGGACTCCATGCAAGAACATTCTAGACTTCCTTTCTCTCCAAGCCAACCATTGAAGTCTAAGGCCTTAACTAGCTTATAAGTAAGACCCTTGTGGTCATGTAACTACACATCTATCAATATCTTTTCACTTTTCAATCATCTTCTCATTACTATATCAAATAAACTCTCTCATCCTTGTCCAAACTCCCATTCCCGGATTTGAACAAGGTGGTGCTAGAAAAGTCAGTTTTTGAGTCCGATAAGCAAAGTTATCATCACGAAACTCTTAGGGATCATTACCCTAATCATTAGTCACATTTTTCTACTTTGTAAGACTCTTGATTATGACTTATAATACTTTTATTTCTGAGTTTATTTCATCATTTGTTATGAGTAGCTAAGTTTCATTCTACACTTGGTAGGATGATGTTTGTAGTATGAAGTGGTGGTTGTGATTGTGATTTATGTTTAATTCAATGTCAAGCTTTCCTATGATCCATTGATATTTATGTTTCATGTGACAATTGCTATCAAAACTTAATTTGTTGGTAAAGATTTCATAGGTCGAAAGGGTTATTTTCTATCAACAAGTCGTAGCCGGTTTGTCTATGATTGGCTATCTTTTGTATTGATCATTTCTTAAGAAGTTTTGATTATCAAGAAACATAATTATAAGTGTTAGCAAATTCATGAAACGACCGTGAATCGAATGTGTTGAAATTGGATTAAGTCTTGAATTGAGTGATTGAGTCTAATGCTTACTCTCTTTAACCAAGGTCTTGACGAAGATTAAAGCTTTTGAAAACAATAGATTGAATTATCCATCTAATTATCATAATCATATATGTTAACGTGTCATCACAATCATACCACTACGAATGCTCAAACTAGTCTTTACCAAGTGTACCTTTAATCATATTATTAATCTCATCATTTTTACTTATTATTTGTTTGTCAACAATTGCTACAATCAACGATTATAGTTTCATTTTAGAATAATCATAGGTTTTCCAAATCCCCGTGAACGATCTCGGTATTACCACATAAAAGCTATACACAAACGAAAGGGTTATACTTGCCCGTGCGTTTTTAGTCAATCCGGTAATTCGTGTTTATAAATTTAAAACATGTTACTAACCCAACGCGTCAAGTTTTTTTAAAGTCGCTGCCGGAGATTTGATTTTGTTCTTAGTTCCAAAATTATCCTATAATCAAACCCATTGTAGTGTCCTCATTGCAAACAAACCCAAATAATAAAAAAAAGTAAACTTTTTTTCTGACAGGAGAGTATTGCCGCCAGCAACACCCTCCTGCCGCCGGCAAGCTTCAAACAGATCCACCTTTGCCGCCCGACAAGGTAGTCCTGCCACCGGCAAGGTTCAAACAGAAGGTATTTTAGCGTCCGGCAACCCCTGTTTGCCCCCGGCAAGCTTCCAGACACTAAAAAAAATAAAAATTTATGTTCTTATTTTGTTTGGTTTATTTAATTTCCTATTTACTTATTTTCTTATTAGTTATATTTTGTTTGTTTTTGTTTTTGTTACTTTTAATCCTTTTTAAAAGTCTTTCAAGACTTGAATGAACACACATTCTTCCGGTCAAGAATTGCTTAGTCCATAAACTGATCCCGAACGTTATATTCACCAATCTCGAAAGAAAAACCGCAAGAAACACCCCTTTGTTTCTTTTGAAAACCGAATCTCAAAAACCAAAAACCCACCATTTGATAATCTCTTAGACGCCTTTGTCGTCTACAACCCATTTAACGATCTACCATTTCCAATGGCCGACGATCAATCAATGTGGGCAGCCAACCGAGTAGTAGCACCTACCTCCGAGGCTGCTATTGTTCAAGTTGAGCTTGGAGAAAACTTCACCGTGAATGGTCATCACCTTTCAGTGATCAAAGACCGTCAATTTGACGGCCGTACGCGGGCCGATCCGCATAAGCACATATCCGAATTCATATAAATATGTGGCATGTTCCGTTATGGGGCCGGCGTCGATGGAGACGCCATGAAACTCAAAATCTTCCCATCATCTCTATCCGGAGATGCAAGAGTTTGGTACAATGAGTTGACGCCCGATACAATTGAAACATGGGAACAAATGAGAACCGCTTTTGTTAGCCGTTTCTTTCCACCCGCCATGTATGAAAGACTCATGGGAGAAATCCGAGGTTTCGCCCAACTTCTACAAGAAACACTCATTGATGCATGGAATCGAATGAAATACCTACTTCATAGTTGTCATGGACATGGTTTGCTAAAAGGAACCATCATCCAAATCTTTTATCATGGTCTCAATGAACCGACGCAAGCAATCCTTGACGCCGGTGGACTCTTTCTTTATAAGACTCCCAACAAAGCATATCAATTGCTCGAGGACCGAGTTCTCTTAAAACTCGATTGGTCCAAAGATAACCGAACCAAACCTTTCAAGAAAACCGTTACTTTCGTTGAAAGTGACGAAAATTCTAAACTCATGGAGAAGTTGGACGCTCTCACATCTAAATTCGACTCGCAATTCAAAACCATCAAGGACGAAATGAAGGAGATGCAGGCGAATGTACTCTTTGCGGAGGACCACACCCATCCACGACATGTGATGATACATCAATAACAGAACCGCCACAAGAAGCAAACTACGCCCAAGGAGGATACCGAGGAAGTGGTTATAGAGGTAACTAGAAATCCCGGCATATGGCATGAGTATCCCAAAAACGAAAATCATAACTCACAACCCCGTGAGAACGATAATTCCGGTCCATCAAACGAAAAGAAACCCGAAGAGTCGACCCTAGAGAAAACGTTGTTAGCTTTCATAGAATCTCAAAAATCGACAAACACGTTCATTAAGAACCAATTCTTCGATCTCAAAGCCAACGTTGAAAGAGGACAAAGACACCACACCGCAACCATTAATGATCTCGAAACCAAACCCGGTCGAATCAACGACCAATTAGCCAATCGACTAAGTGGTTCGCTACCAAGCA
Organism: Glebionis coronaria; assembly: GCA_025667525.1. Taxonomy (NCBI): domain Eukaryota; kingdom Viridiplantae; phylum Streptophyta; class Magnoliopsida; order Asterales; family Asteraceae; genus Glebionis; species Glebionis coronaria. The sequence continues at coordinate 434,499,717 of CM046874.1, forward strand.
ACACTCAAACAAACCCAAAACCATCTACGGATAAACCATACCGCCCACCATCCGCCCGTAATGAACATGTGAATGCCGTATTCACAAGAAGTGGCCTGAGTAATGATCCACCACAAAACCCGAACACCAAAGCTCCCACTTTCGCCGATGAAAGTGAAAACGAGGCCGATGAGCCCGAGAAGGAAGAAACCGTTCCTCCTTCCAAACCCAAACCAAAACAAACCACACCCATTCCAATACCAACACCGAAGGCGTATGAACCAAAAATTCCGTATCCTCAACACCTACAAAAAGAAAAGATGGAGGCTCGTAATGCCAAATTCCTTAAGATGATCGAGGAAGTTAAGATCAACTTTCCACTTGTTGATATCTTAAACGGCATGCCTAACTATGGGAAATTCCTCAAAGATCTTGTGAGCAACCATAGTAAAACGGAGCAAATCTCTGCTGCGTTTCTAAATGAAGAATGTTCTGCATCCTTGCAAAGCAAACTTCCACCAAAGCTCGAAGATCCGGGAAGCTTTCTCATACCATGCACCCTAAACAACAATGTCAAATGTCACGCCTTGGCCGATCTAGGCGCAAGTATCAATCTTATGCCATACTCATTATACAAGAATCTTTTAAACAATACTTTGAAACCTACGAGTATGAGTATACGTTTGGCTAACCACACCTACAAATATCCCATTAGGATATCCGAGAACATGCTCGTTCAATTTGGCAAATTCATATTTCCCGCCGACTTCGTAATCCTTGAGATGGAGGAAGACCATCAAGTCCCTCTCATTTTAGGACGACCATTCTTGCACACCGCCGATGCTATCATTCATGTGAAGAATAAAGAACTCAACCTTGGAGTTGGTGACGATCGAGTCACATTCTTAGTCGATAAAGCTATGCAACACTCCCATTCCAATGATGACACATGCTTCCGCGTGGATGTTATCGATGAAATAACGGAAGAAGAGTTGGATGCATTGCTGATGACAATGCACCATTCCAAACAACTTCGGAAAAGATTAGCGATACCGATCGTGATCGTGAATTCGAAGAAGTCATGGCCCTCGATTCCGAAGTAACTCTCGAAGAAGAGGAAAACAAGCCGTTTGAAGTTTTGCCTTCGAAATCAAACTTTATAGTTCACAAATCTATTCATGATCCACCGACGGATCTTGAGTTGAAACCTCTTCTCGAACATATCGAGTACGCTTATCTAGAGAAGGATTCACTCCTTCCGGTGATTATCTCAGCCAAGCTCGAGGAATATCAAAAGAAACGTCTCGTTTCTATGCTCAAAAACCACAAAGAAGCGTTTGCTTGGAAAGCATCCGATATACCTGGTATTAGCCCATATTTTTGCAAACACAAGATCAATCTCGAAGACGATGCCAAACCTGTTATTGAGAGGCAACGTCAACTTAACCCAAACATGAAGGAGATAGTAAAAGCCGAAATCATCAAACTCCTTGAGGTAGGAATCATCTATGCCATAGAGGATAGTCCTTAGGTTAGTCCTATTCATTGCGTTCCTAAAAAAGGAGGAATGACGGTTGTGACCAACGAAAATAACGAACTTGTTCCTACAAGAACCGTTACCGGTTGGCATGTGTGTATTGATTACCGCAAATTGAACGATGCCACACGAAAAGATCATTTTCCTCTACCATTCATAGACCAAATGTTGGAAAGACTAGCGGGGAACAAATTATTTTGTTTTCTAGATGGCTTTTCTGGATATTTTCAAATACCTATCGAACCATCGATCAAGACAATACCACTTTTACGTGTCCTCATGGAACGCTCGCTTATAAACGTATGCCTTTTGGTCTTCCCAATGCACCTACGACTTTTCAAAGGTGTATGATCGCATTCTTTCAAAACATGATCGAAGTATCCATGGAAGTTTTCATGGATGATTTCTCAGTCTTCGGAAACTCATTCGAGTCTTGCCTTTTTAATCTAGAGCGCATGCTCACCGATGCAAACAAGCTCATCTCGTGCTCAATTGGGAGAAATGTCACTTTATGGTGACTGAAGGAATTGTGATTGGACACAAAGTCTACAGAGCCGGATTGGAAGTAGACAAGGCCAAGATCGAAGTGATATCCAAATTACCACTACCCACTAACGTTAAAGCCGTTAGAAGTTTTCTAGGTCATGCGGGATTCTATTGCCGATTCATAAAAGATTTTTCCAAAATCGCTAGACCGATGACCAAACTCCTTGAAAAAGACATAGTGTTTGATTTCAATGAAGAATGTATAAAAGCATTTGACAAGCTTGAAGACAAGTTAACGAATGCACCGATCATGGTTTCACCGGATTGGTCGCGACCGTTTGAACTTATGTGTGATGCAAGCGATTTCGCTGTAGGAGCCGTATTAGGAAAACGCGAAGGAAAACTTTTCCGTCCTATACACTTTGCGAGCAAAACTCTAAATAGCACGCAACTCAACTACACAATCACCGAGAAAGAACTACTTGCCGTAGTCTTTGCTTTCGACAAATTCTGATCCTATCTCGTGTTGTCGAAAACGATTGTATTCACCGATCATTCCGCGTTGAAATATCTATTCTCTAAACAAGATGCTAAGCCGCGTCTTATTAGATGGATTTTACTACTCCAAGAATTTGACATCGAAATCCAAAACAAGAAAGGAGCTGAAAACGTCGCAGCCGATCATTTGTCGCGACTTGAAATTCTAAACATGGAAGAGTTAAGGGATGAAGATATCGACGATTATTTTCCCGATGAAACTCTTATGAAAATCTCTACGGATGAATCTCCGTGGTTTGCAGATTTTGCAAATTACCTAGTTGGAAGAATTCTAAGAAAAGGTTTAACCTATCACCAACGATGTAAATTCTTTTCCGACCTAAAACACTATTTCTAGGAAGATCCCTATCTTTTCAAAGTATGCCCCGATGGCATGATTAGGAGATGTGTTTATGGCACGGAAACAAGGAAGATCCATGATGAATTTCATCATGGCCCTACTGGGGGACATTATGGTCCTTCCACCACCGCGAAAAAAGTGTTTGATGCTGGTTTCTATTGGCCAACAATTTTTAAAGAGGCCTATACTCTAGTCGAAAATTGTGATGCTTGCCAACGTACTGGTAGCCTCTCACGAAGAGACGAAATGCCTCAAAACAACATCCAAGTTAGCGAAATATTTGACGTATGGGGAATTGATTTCATGGGACCATTTCCCAAATCCCATAAGTTCGAATATATCTTAGTCGCTATTGATTACGTGTCCAAATGGGCCGAAGCCGAGGCTTTACCCACGAACGATTCACGAGCCGTAATCAATTTTCTGAAAAAGCTTTTCTCTCGCTATGGAATGCCGAAAGCTTTAATTAGTGATCGAGGTTCCCATTTTTGCAATAAACAAATGGAGAAAATCTTAAAGCGTTATGGAGTCACCCATCGCTTTGCAACCGCGTATCATCCACAAACAAGTGGACAAGTTGAAAATACCAATAGAGCCTTAAAACGAATACTCGAAAAAACGGTTAAGGAAAATCCTTCCGTTTGGTCAAGAAAACTTGACGACGCTCTATGGGCTTTCCGAACAGCTTATAAGACACCAATTGGCACAACACCTTATCGTTTATTGTACGGTAAAACGTGCCATTTGCCCTTCAAAATAGAGCACCATGCTTATTGGGCATTAAGAAGCTGTAATCCCGATCTCAAAATCGCTGGAGAAAACCGATTCTTGCAACTGCATGAACTCGATGAATTAAGACTCAAAGCTTATGAGAATTCGAAATTGTACAAAGCACGTACCAAAGCTTATCCCGACAAGAAACTTCGAATCCGAAAAGAATTCAAGAAAGGAGATAAAGTTCTCTTGTTTAATATGCGCTATAAATTCAAAGCCCCCAAGCTTAAACAAAACTGGTAGGGTCCTTTTATAGTAAAACATGGATACCCGTCCGGTTATGTTGAATTGTATGACAAGAATGGAGGAAGATTCATTGTTAATGGACACCGTGTTAAACTATACCATGAAGAGTGGAGTGAACATTTCCCGCTCAAAGAAAATAAAGAAAAATAAAAAGAAGTACGAGTCAGGCTGATGACTCTATAATAAAATAAGCGCTTCTCGGGAGGCATCCCGTGTGTTTTTAATTTTTTAAGTATGATTTTCCTTTTTAAAATAAATTCATGCTTACACCCCACAATTTTTAACCAATGTTTTGCTTAAGTGTGAGGGGGTGTAGCATGTATCGCTTTTATAAAAAAAACCTATAAAAAACCCAAAAATAGAGTGTTTTTCCGTATTTTTGTGTGTTTTATCTTTTTTGTAGGTACCGCAAGTTGAAGGCGAAAACAAAACTCTTGTATGATGCATGATATGCCCGTGATTCTGGTTTTTCTCTCATTCCCTAGCTTTTGTTCAGTTTTATCACATTGAGGACAATGCTAAACTTAAGTGTGAGGGGGTTGTAGGGAAATCGAGAAAAAGATGCTTAATTGCCATATTTTTGGGCTATTTTAAAACTTTTGTTCTTGTTTTGCCCTCGTAAATAAAAAGTTTCAAGCAATGTATATAAATAATTAAGAAATTATCCAATCGGTAATTTTTGAAAATTTGAGATGTATTGTAACACCCCATTTTGATAATGGAAATGTCACACGTAATTATGGCGTGTCATCAAAGCATACAAGGAAAAATGTCTAAACATTAAATGACCATCAAAGAAAAATACCGGAATCAAACATCGGTAGTCCAAAGTAACGCTCATCACACACAAACATAAGTATAGTAAAGGAAAGGACTAAACAATGTCCATAGCAAATGTATCAAAAGAAAGATAATGCATAAAGTAAAGAAAGGCTAGAAAGCTTCCAGTCCATATGCACGTACGCTTAAAGTCTACGAGCGTCCCTGAGTACCTGCCGTTTTGGGAACATAGAAAAGGAAAACGGCTAAGCAATACGCTCAGTGCACGGATGTACAATAAAGCATGAATAGGATAAGCATATAACATATAGCAGCGGAAGAAACTAAGTCCCGAGTAACTTGGTTAAGTCTTGATAAAACTGGTTTTATAGTTTGAAAAGCCTTATGTTTATCATATTTTACCATTAGCCAATATAGGTCATGAAAATCCACCGTGCATGAATACTTGGAGGGGTGACCTCATCATGCAAATTAGAGGGGCTGCCTCTAATTTAATATACTGGTTTTGGGTAGGAGGGATCAGCTCCTTGTGAAGGATGCAAGGCACACACCACATTCACCATGAAATCCTGACTGAAAACATGTAACTAGGATGCACCCATACGCCCCACATGATAAATATAATAAATGGCCAAAAGCTGAAGGGACGCCATGAGCAATCACTCCGCCGTGGTGAAGTCATAACATCAGTGCCTCTAATGTTATGGTTATGGTACCTCCATAACTAGGTGAAACTGGACATGCATGTATATGGCTATAGGTATTCTAAATTAAACATAAACAAATCAAACACATAACTTATACTACGGGAAAACATTTGGCTGCATACAGGAAATCCTAATAAGGAAAAAAATGTCCATACTGAAAGGACGGGAATCCGTACCTTATGTCCAGTGAACGAAGAAGACGAACTGAAAGGAATCCTACTTCCGTATCACTAATGCTACATAAATACATACATGAATAAGTATCTGCTTATTAATACGTAACTGATTTTATGTCATGTCTTAGCTTATTTTATATGTTCTTATCATGTTTTACTATTTTAAGCCTTAAACTGTGTTTATCTTATATTCTGTTTATTCTGATTAAGTATTCCTGGTATTTCATGTATTATTATAATTACTGTGTAATAATAAGTAACTTTCCAAAAATAGCAGGTTTCCTAAAATAGAAAGTTTCCAAAAATAGAAAGTTTCCAAAAATAGAAAGTCACCAAAAATAGAAAGTTTCCAAAAATAGAAAGTTTCCAAAAATAGAAAGTTTCCAAAAATAGAAAGTTTCCAAAAATAGAATTACTGCTTAAAATAGATAAGTTTCTAAAAATAGAAAGTTTCCATAAATAGATCAGATGCCTTAATTAAATAAGTTTCCATAAATAGATTAGCTGCCTGAATTAAATAAGTTTCTAAAAGGGTAAAAACTATACAATACCATCGTACTTATCAAAATGTACCGACTTTAAACACTTACAATTTAATCGCTAGACATTACCAATGAACTTTCAAATTGATTATTGACTTTACCAATATGACCCTAAAATGACGATATTACCCTTTTTCTTTTTTTACATAATAACTAGAGGTGGCAATTTTAACCCATTCCACCAAAAGGTTAGTTTTTTTTTACATAATTACGTAAATTTTCGTCAGTAAATTTACGTTTTCGTAAGTAAATCTACGTTTTCGTCAGTAAATTTACGTATTCGTCAGTAAATTTACGTTTTCGTCAGTAAATTTACGTATTCGTCAGAAAACTTACGTTTTCGTCAGTAAATTTACGTTTTCGTCAGAAAATTTATGTTTTCGTCAGTAAATTTACGTTTTCGTCAGTAAATTTACGTTTTCCTCAGTAAATTTACGTATTCGTCAGAAAATTTACGTTTTCGTTAGTAAATTTACGTTTTCGTCAGAAAATTTTCGTTTTCGTCAGTAAATTTACGTTTTCGTCAATAAATTTACGTTTTCGTCAGTAAATTTACGTTTTCGTCAGTAAATTTACGTATTCGTCAGAAAATTTACGTTTTCGTCAGTAAATTTACGTTTTCGTCAGAAAATTTTCGTTTTCGTCAGTAAATTTATGTTTTCGTCAGTAAATTTACGTTTTCGTCAGAAAATTTACGTTTTCGTTAGTAAATTTACGAATTCGTCAGAAAATTTACGTTTTCGTCAGTAAATTTACGTTTTCGTCAGTATATTTACGTTTTTGTCAGTTAATTTACGTTTTCGTCAGTAATTTTATGTTTTCGTCAGAATTTTTTTGTTTTCGTCATTAAATTCACTTTTTCATCAGAAAATTTACGTTTTCGTTGTAAATTTACGTTTTCTTCAGTAAATTTACGTTTTCGTCAAAAATTTAAGTTTTCGTCAGTAAATTTATGTTTTCGTACAAAAACGAAAATTTACTGACGAAAACGAAAATTTACTGAGGAAAACGTAAATTTACTGACGAAAATGAAAAATTTCTGATGAATACGTAAATTTTCTGACGAGAACGTAAATTTACTGACTAAAATGTATTTTCTGACGAAAACGTAAATTTTCTGATGAATACGTAAATTTACTGACGAAAACATAAATTTTACTGACGAAAACGAAAATTTTCTAACGAAAACGTGAATTTTCTGACGAAAACTTGAATTTACTGACGAAAACGTAAATTTACTGATGAATACATAAATTCACTGACGAAAATGTAAATTTTCTAACGAAAACGTAAATTTATTGACGAAAACATAAATTAACTGATGAAAACGTAAATTTACTGACGAAAACGTAAATTTACTGACGAAAACGAAAATTTACTGACGAAAACGTAAATTCACTGACGAAAACGTAAATTTTCTGACGAAAACGTAAATTTTTTGACGAAAACGTAAATTTACTGACGAAAACGTAAATTTTCCTCGATTTTTTTACGATTGTGGGTTTGGCTACTCATCCTTTAGCTACTACGTTTAATGATTATGGTGTGAGAATGAGTGAATGTGACATTATTTGTAATTATGTAAAAGAAGACAAGGGTAATATTATCATTTTAGGACCATATTGGTAAAGTGTATAATCAATTTGAAAGTTTATTGGTAATGTCTAGCGATTAAATTGTAAGTGTTTAAAGTCGGTACATTTTGCTAAGTAAGATGGTATTGTATAGCTTTCACCCTTTCTAAAAATAGAAAGTTTCCATAAATAGATTAGCTGCCTTATTTAAATAAGTTTCTAAAAACTGAAAGTTTCCATAATTAGATATAAGCTGGTTAAATAAGCTAAGTATATAAGCCTAAGTGTTTTCATGATTATTTTCTAAGTCATAATGATATAATGTATAGTTTATTAATTATTTCATGTAATTAAAATAAACTATAGGTTAAAAGTATTTAATTAAAATATATCATGTTTTAATTAAATAAGGTTAAGTACTTAGCTTAAAACATGTATTATTATTTATTAATAATATAACCTAAGTCATGTTAATTAATTAATTATAACCATGGTTTTTAAATAATTAATTAATTATAAGTCTAAAAATATAAAATACTTAGGTTAATAATTTCATGATTTTCAATAATTAATATAACCTAAGTCATGTTATTAAATTAATCATGTCATGTTTATTAATTTAATTTTAACATGTGACAATCCGTCAATTTATGGTTGATATTTTATTCTCAAATATTATTTGAAAATATTATTTTAATGATACAATATGAACTCACTTATTTTTGGGAAGAAATTTGGATTTACGTCATGGAGTAGCATCGACTACGTCTAAACCGGAGGATTCAACGTTACGTGCTTACGCTTACATACACCGTCCTTGGTGACAGTCCGACATTTCAGAAAATAAATTTATCCATGAATATTATCTTGGAGTTTTAAATTTGTGTTAGTTCATAAACTCACAAATTTACGAGAAGAGATTAGGACTTACGATTTTATTTTAACGTCCTTTACCACTGTTGGGTCAAAAAGTTGATGTGGCAGAAACTCAAAAATGAAGAAAACGTGAAGTATTTGTCTAGGCGTTGACAAAAGCATTCCAGGCGTTGACAAGAGTTATTTAGGCGTTGATGGAATCAAGCATTGTCACATGCAATTCAAGCATTGACAAAACGTAGACAAAAGAAGTTTATGGAAGCTTCTATTTAGATAAACATGCAAAAGATATTCTGCATAAGTTTATTTAAATAGAAGATTTACTTGTTTATTCATTCTTATCTCTTGTAAACCCTAATCCTTACACTATAAAAGGAACCAAGGGTCATAGGTTTTATTCATATTATTCATTCACAATGTAAACCTAAAGTGTGTGTCGCACTAGACGTGGGATTCAATGTATACACGTCTAGTGGATGTTTGTTATTAATATAATGAACATCCCTTTTGTTTTAATTCTTGTTCTTTGTGCCTAAACACCTTGTTCATGATCATTGTTCTTTTCCGCTATGTTATCATATGAACGATGATCAACCTAGATATAATGGTTATTAACCATCGAGTCTAACGATCAAAAGGGATCATCAATTGGTATCAGAGCCTAAGGCTCGTGATATCTAGGTCCGACGAGGTGTTCGTGTATGGTGAAGAAGAAAAATTCGTATTGAATTTTTCTGGACGTTTTTGTGTGCGCAGCAGTATTCAGAAGGTCATAACTTTTGATTGAACCGTTGGATCGTCACGAAATTTTAGATGTGTGTTCTACATACATAGATCTAAACATCCACCGGAGGGATTGTCGAGTTTTATCCCCAGGCAAAAGTTATTAAGCGTCGAAGTTGACAGCAGAGGTGATTTTCAGTTTTCTGCTTTCACATGAAATCATGAACTAGGGTTTCTCAAACCCTAGATCTACTTAAAAGCAGGAAGAATTGATGTTCGTGGCTGTTAAAACGTGTGAAGATACACGATCTAAGGTTATTTACAAACCCTAATTAGGGTTTCAATGCTTAAAGTTCCAAACCCTAGATCGCTGTGTTTTGGGCTATGATTTAATGTTGCTGATCTCTTCGTTTAACTAGAAGACGTGAAGGTTAATGCAGAAAAGAGATTTATTCAGAATGGAAAACTAAGAATGATTCTGTTCATACAAATCTACGATTACTCACGGCTAAGTCATTCGCTTTTGATTGGTTATTCATGTGTAGATTCTGTTCACACGATTGGTTCAAGCGAATCTGTTTGGTGATGGAGTGTTCACACGGGTTGCTCAATTTTGATTGGAGGAAACAATTGCATTCACACGGCAAATAGTAAACCCTAATATTCATTATCTAAATCTTTGATCCTATACATGCTAGTGTATTGTATTACCGTGAGTCCCTTGTTCCCATTGGTGGAGGTTTATGTGTTCACACGATCAGACATGGAAGCAAGGATGACAAATATGTGTTCACACGGTATATGATTTCTTATTGGTGGAAATCATATGTTTACACGGTTTATTTACACGAAACAAGGAAAAGATAACGTTGATACGTTTTAATTCAACGTTGACAAGTGCAAAAGATGTGAACGCTGACAAGGTTTAAATGTAACGCTGACAGGAAGGGTTTCGACGCTGACAGGAATAAGTCAACACTGATAGGTTGACAGTGTTGTCCGAGATATGAGTTTCAAACGCTGATACGTGTTGTCCGATATCTGGCGATACACATGGACGGATATTGGACAAAGGAAGATCTCGGGTAACACACTGATTGCTGCTGTTTGAGAAAATGGGTATGTTTTAAGCACACAAAAAGGAAAATTCACACACAAAGGTACATGGAATCTCCATTTTAATTCAGAATATCCTGGTGATATTTATGGCTCGGATATTTTAAAAGGAATTAATGATTTTAAGGCGAGTTAGCAACCATTCATGAAGAATTTTATTGGATTATGTAATCGGGATAGCCTTGTGAAAGAGTTATTCATTTACAGCTTTTACATATGAAGATATTGACTTGTCATGAAGAGGTGTTAGCTTAAGGGGAAGAATTCTTATGGTAAGTTTGATGATTGAAGAAGATTTTCGTGAGTTTGTGTTCTATCATATCTTTAAGTTGTGGACTTCCAGCCATTAACTTTAAAGGTAACTTGTTCGTGCTTTACATGGTTGGTGACGAAGACTTGTCATAAACACTTGAAGGAGTTACATTATCGTGCTCAGTGTCTCACAAAGGATGAGAATTTTGACAAGGGATCGAGGTCTACTTATATTTTCTCATGGTATAAGTTCTTCATCACATGGATAAACAAGACATGGAACATAGGTTTGTGGTATTCTACTTCTGCATCAAGACTACTTTGTTTATTTTTCTTCAGGATCATTACATAGAGTCTACTTCTGGAGAATTTTCAAGATTGCATACATTGTTTACTTCCTTGTTGATGTGACAAAAAGGGGAAGAAAATACGTGCTACACTTGAGGGGAAGCAATCTGAAGATCATGTACAACTTACAAGAGATATACATAGAGTTTTGCCACTATCAACTAGGGGAAGATTGTTGGGTCAAAAAGTTGATGTGGCAGAAACTCAAAAATGAAGAAAACGTGAAGTATTTGTCTAGGCGTTGACAAAAGCATTCCAGGCGTTGACAAGAGTTATTTAGGCGTTGATGGAATCAAGCATTGTCACATGCAATTCAAGCATTGACAAAACGTAGACAAAAGAAGTTTATGGAAGCTTCTATTTAGATAAACATGCAAAAGATATTCTGCATAAGTTTATTTAAATAGAAGATTTACTTGTTTATTCATTCTTATCTCTTGTAAACCCTAATCCTTACACTATAAAAGGAACCAAGGGTCATAGGTTTTATTCATATTATTCATTCACAATGTAAACCTAAAGTGTGTGTCGCACTAGACGTGGGATTCAATGTATACACGTCTAGTGGATGTTTGTTATTAATATAATGAACATCCCTTTTGTTTTAATTCTTGTTCTTGTGACTAAACACCTTGTTACGATCATTGTTCTTTTCCGCTATGTTATCATATGAACGATGATCAACCTAGATATAATGGTTTATAACCATTGAGTCTAACGATCAATAGGACTCATCAACCACTAAACCGGAAACCTTAGGATTACGTATTTACGTTTTTGAACTCCGTTTTTGATGAGACAATTTTTATTGGATTCTTTTTGTGCCGTTGATTCATAATTTATAAAAATGTTTTTCGTAAAACGACCCGAAGGCACGCAAATCGAGGAAACTAGGATCGAGGAGTACCCGTAAATTAGTGGGATGAGACAAGTTTACACTTGCCTCACCCCACCATGGGATGGCTAAAGCTTGTCAAACACACTTGAAGTGTGTCAAGTTTCTAGCTAAAGACTAGGACACTTGTCCTAAGTCTTCCACCACAAAACCATCTACACTTTAAAACAACTAAACATAAACAACAATACTCATTTCTTACATGCAAAACTAATAAAACTCTCTCTTGTTCTCTCTCTATGAACGTCCACCATGCTCCCAAAACTCCCCATTTGATAAAAAATTCAACCATGAATCATGTGTTTAACTTGCACAAGTTGAATACCCTTTGAAGATATGAAGATTGGAGATGATCCTAACCTATGAAAAGGAGTTTTCAAGGGAGTTTGGGGCTGATTTCTCAAGGGGTTTTCATGAAGAACAAGGGCTGATTTTTGGAGGAATCTACAAATACTTGGTGATCCTAGAAGTGGTGTTGATATCTCATAAGATTGGTTACCCAAAACCAAGTCTTGTTCATCCAAAAACTCATCATTTCATCACCTTGGTGGTATAAAGATTGTCCTCCTCATCTTCTTGTTATTTTTATTATGTAAACATGTATTTTATTTCCTATTGTATATGTACATGATGATTATATGATGATAAAAATGTTATGTGGGGATTTGTTGTTGATAAATATGATTAAAAAGGTGAAAAACTATAAAGAACAAGGCTAAAATCTTGCTTAAAAGTGATGGCTGTATAAAACAGTAAAGAAACAGGTCATGTACTGATAAAATGATGAAGTAGAATCCATTTACAGTAAGCTATATGTCTTGTACACATGTGAGAGTTGGCCATGCAATGGAATCATTGTAATGAGTGAGATATGATCAAAACAAGTTTAAGGTACAAATCTGAGTTCACTGTTTTGGACGATTTTTAGAAAATACTTAGAAGATGATTCAACAGTAGCTATAGAAGAGTTAAATGTAGCACATATCATGTAGTTTATGTGATAAAAATTTGAGCTTCTATCTCCATATAGAACTCAAGATATGGCAGTTTTGGTGAAAGTGAAGATAAAAATCAGATTTTGGAAATTAAAGAATAATACTATTATATAAGCACTCAAAATTTAATAGTATAAAATGTAAAGTTAAAACCCACTAACTCTTGGATTTTACTTATATAAATATGTACAAAGATAAATAAGTGGATATTTTATAAAAATGGTAACTTGTTATGTTTTATAAGTTATAAAAACTATAAACATGATTTTTACGACTTTTTCGGCTATTACCGTAAAATTAACGTTTTTGTCAAATAAAACTTAGATGGTTGGACCCGTCTAATGAAAACTTTATAAAACTTATATACTGATATATAGACATGTATAACAAGTAAAAACCGATAAAACTCGAACTATAGGGCATACGGACATTAACGAGCTAAGTAAACATATTGGACTAATACTTGGGCTAATAATTGGACTAAATAAGATAAACACTCATAAAAAGAACCTATTGGGCTTAACCCATTTGGGCCCAACTTGTAAAGTTTAACTACTGATAATATAAGTATAAAATGGATTAAAACAAGTTAAATAACTTATAATAAGCTTATTGGACTTAAAACGTGTACATAGGTAAAACTAGTAAGCTAGTATAAAAGTTACCGACATATAACACTAAAATGAGTAAACGAGAATATGTAAACCCACTTGATCATCATATATATATAATCATCATATGTATACATAATTGTTATTTTTATAAAGTCATTGGACAAGAGTCTAAGACCGAGTATTATTTGTCTAGGTTCCCGTGATTGAAGCACGTACCGTACGACCGAATTGCCGATAACCCGCCTTCCCATATCAACGTGAGTTCATAGCCTCGCACTCTTTTAAATGTTTTTATAAATGTTTTATAAACCCGCGAGGGAGATAACATGTTAGTTTTTATAAAATAGGACACCATTTGTCTCGATTGTTTGTTTATTGATTTGGACCCGAATGATTATATGACCCGATTGTATGACCCGATAAATGATTAAAGGACCCGATAGATGAAATTAAATGGATTATTAAAGTTAGGTTCTGTCACTAAAAGTCCCATTAGCATGAATTGTGAACTACCGGGATTTGGTAGACGCTTATGCATTTAATAGTACTATTTGGGGACGATCACCCCAGTTCGCGCCTTGACGGTTGATCCCCGTCGTGCCACATTGATTGGTAAGCGAATTTATGTATGAGAAGATTTCCATAGCGTGACCTTTGTGACGACACGCTACTTTAGATGGGCAAAATTGGTATCGGGTTAGCTACCCGTTGTTGGTTTAGTAAGGTAACAATGTCATGCGGCTTATAATAATCCAAAAACTAACGAAATACTACTAGACGCTCAGAATTACGACGTATTGCCTGACTAGCAATACAGGGTCATACTATTGATATTATGTTCGTGTTTTGGTTTTCATAACCATACTCATATAACGGTTTTTATTTCTATACAATGTCATAAGACGTATTGTATGATGTTTTTACGACATTGGCTCGTATAATAATTTTTAAGGCAAATGCCTATATTATGATTTTCGATAAGGATTTGTATAAAATGACTTTGGCTATTTTATGGCCTATTACAAAGATTTGTATAAAATGATTTTGGCTATTTTACGGCCTATTACAATGATTTGTACGAATTGATTTTTGGTACTAATTTTATACCAAAGTTATATTGATGGATTTTATGAAACTCTATGAATTCACTCAGCGTTATCGCTGACCTTTTCTTTTAACATGTTTTATCTCAGGTACTTGAAGGTAATTCTCAGGAAGACGACAAGAATTCATGGCCCGCATTTAAACAATATTTTCCATTCAAATACTTTGTAAAACTTTGTATGAAATAATATGACTTGGGACCGATGTAACTTTGATATTTATGAATGGAAATGCTTTACTATTAAAACAACGCGATTTTTATGCGTTGTCTATGATGTGAGTAATGTGCTATCCCGTAACACCAACTAGTCTTCCGCTGTACTGAGTTGTATAAATTTGGGGGTGTTACAGTTTGGTACCAGAGCTCTCGTTATAGAGAACGAAAGATTTTTAAAACCAAGGTTTTGAATAAAACATTTCAAAATCTTTTAACTCTAAACATTTTTCTAAAAATGTCTAAAAATCTTTTGACTATAACGGTGCCGAAGAATTCCCGAGTTACCGACAAGGCCAGACTGAGAAGTGTTATTTTAATATATATATAACTTGGATTATATATATATGATGTAATTTTATTACATGATTGTTTGATGATTATTTTGATTTTTATACGAGGTATTTATACGACGTAGATTGTCACAAGGAACCCTAAATCCCCTAGTAAATTAATCGAAGCTATTCTCGTAGGAATTCTAGCTATCCTAGATCTAAACCAAGCTGTGGATATTTATGATCCCAACAAATGGTTGATATTCGTAGAAATGTAGATATTAGTTGATTGTGATATTGAAAAAGAATTGGCGAGATTAAAACTGATATCGATGTCATGACGATCTTTCCTTATAGAGTGGAGTTTGACAAAACGTTACCACCTGGAAAGGTGTCATCTGATTCGTTGTCATCCAATTCTTAAATTGAAATCGAAAGGGTGAATGTTGTTGGGAATAAAATATGGGTCAGTTCACTAGACGCTGATAAGAAGAATGTCAACGCTGATAGGATGACATTGGACGCTGACAGCCAAGCGTTGACATTGAAGAAGTCAACGCTGACAGCCTTGAAGATTGACACTGATGGAATATCTTCATACGTATCTTTTGTTTATTTGTTTCTTTATTTATGTATGGTAAAGATAAGCACAACATTGTATTTTCTATTATTATCTTTACCTAGAATAGTTGATTCGTAGCTTATTGTACAAGACTTCTTGTTCTATAAAAGAAGGTCTTTTAGGTTAAAGTCATATATCAGTTTTCATAAGTTTTCGATTGTTAAGCTCTTTCATTGTAATCAACAAGAATCATTCTAATACAAGTGAAAGTTTGTTTAACATCTTTGTGTTTTAGATCAAGTGTTAATTCCGCATAACACTTTGTTACTTTATTTATAAGCAAAGGTTTCTCTACGTGTAATACTTGATCTAATCTCGTATACACAAAGCTTAATCGATCTAAGTTTGGGATCAACAAGTGGTATCAGAGCTTGTTGAGAAACTTTTGATCTTTAAGTAACGCAAGAACCCTAAAACACCAAAAACCCTAAAAACCCTAAAATTCTCCAAACCCTAAAAACATCATGTCTGGCACAGATCAACCTGCTTCTTTGCTACAAAACAACTTCTCAAACCCTAGTATCAAAATTCCCATGTTTGATGCCAGGAACTTTGAGCTTTGGAAGTCCAATTTTGAGCAATACATAGCTATTCATGACTACACTCTTTGGGAGATTATCGAATATGGGAACACATTCGATAAAGCAGCAAAGATTACTGCTGCAATTGCCACAAGGACAGCTGTTCCTAATTGTCCTGAAGCTGATAAGGTAGAAAAGCCTAGAGATGGGAGAGCTGTAGCTGTTGAAGATATAGCCAAGAAGAGGGTGGACATGAAAATCTTGAACATCTTGAAACACGCCCTAGGTCATGAGAATCAGCACAAATACAAACGCTTTGAGTCTGCAAAAGAGCTTTGGGAAGCTCTTGAAGTAGCACATGGTGGCAATGCTGACACAAAAGAAGAAAAGAAGAAGCAACTATTGCATGAGTATGCTGTCTTTAAAGCTCAACCTAATGAGAATCTCAGCAGTGTGAGAAGTAGACTTCTTGACATCACAAGTCAACTTTCCTTCATGGGAAAACAGATTGATGATCCTGAATTGAATGCTACTTTTCTCAAAAGCCTTGGTGATGTATGGAAGATTGAGACAAGATCCATTCTTGTCAATAATACCCACAAGACTTCCAGGTTTGATGACATCTTCAACAAACTAAGACTGTTGGAGAATGAATGGCAATTGGATAGTGATAACAAATCTTCCAGCAGCAACATGGCCTTCTTTTCACAAAGTGAAGGCCAATTTGATTCCATGAACTTCTATGGACATCCAGCCACTGGATCTCAAGGTGTCAGCGCTGGATGTCAGTCTGTCAGCGCTGGATCATATCCTGTCAACGCTTTGTACTCAAGCGCTGACACACACAATCATGGCGCTGATAGAATTAAACCTGCTGGTTTTGATCTTGATACTGTGTGTGCATTCATTGCTTCTTTGCCCAGTGATTCAAGGATTACATATGAAGATCTTGAGCAGATAAGTGATGAACAATTGGAAGAGATGGACATCAAGTGGACTATGGCTCTTGTAAGTTTAAGAGCAAACAGGTTCAATAAAAGGTTCAAGAAGAAGATGACCTTTAATGCTAAGGATGTTACTGGATTTGACAAGTCCAAGGTTGAGTGCTACAACTGTCATAGGATGGGGCACTTTATGAGGGAATGTAGATCTCCAAGAAGATCTGATGCTGGGAAGCCTTCAAGCCAGATGATTAAGAGCCCAGATCCCAAGGCCATGGTTGCTGTTCAACAAATTGATGGTGTTGGAGAATGGGATTGGAGCTGGATGGCTAAGAATGAGGAAGAGGACAGAGCTTTGGTTGCTGAAGTTAAAGAAGAGCATGCTGAATATGCTCTCATGGCACACTCCTCCTCTTCATCAGATAATGAGGTATATGATGATGCTTTCTGTTCTAAGGGTTGTCGTCTAAATACTGAAAAATTAAAACAAGAGATAGTTAAATTATTAGATGAGGCAAGTACTGAAAGATGCAAAGTATCTAATTATCAAATTGCTCTTACCCAAACAGAAAAGACTGTAGCTGAGTATAAGAAAATGGAGTTTGATTTAAAGGATCAAATAAATATCTTAAAACATGAGTTACATCAGAGTAAAGATGTTCAAGATATAGTAAATAGGGTTAATCTTGATTTGATAGCTCAGTTAGAGGAGGCTAACAAAAATAAAGATAATGTGAGTCTTAAAATCCAGAGATTTGATAAGGCCACACAATCCCTAGGAGAGTGTGTTAGTAAACAAAGAGACTCTAAGGATATGAGTGGGATTGGGATGAATAATTATACTGGTGTTCCACCACCAGCTGGGGATTTCTATGGTGTCCAATCAAAGGACTTATCTTGGACTGGCTTGCCAGAATGCCAAGAGGAGGAATTCATTCCTCCACCTAGAGTGACTTCCCCAGTTGAGGAATACAAGCAAAAACTGACTGACCTAGATGAGTGGAAGAAAGCTAACCACACCTTGTTTGTTAAGGGAGGGTTGTTGTGTGAAAGTCCAAATGAGCCCACACCAAACATGATACCAATTGTGGAGTCCTATGATCCTAAACCTATTAAGATCACACACCCTACCACTGGCAAAGCTGTTGACCTTGGCCCACAAACTGTTAGAAAACCTAGTGTTAAGTATGCTGAGATGTATAGAAACACTAGGTCACCAAAAAGCCAAGTTAGTAACCATGGAACAGGCTTCTTTGCTTCTAGACCTAAGACTATGTCTAGAAAAGCTTGTTACACATGTGGTAGCTTCTCACATTTTGCATACAAATGTGTCAACGCTTCCAATGTCAACGCTGATAGGAACCATTTCAGCGCTGACAAAAGTCAACATAGGTCAAACACTGTCAGACCCAATACCTTTGTGAACAAAAGTTCACAAGTTGTTAGACCAGCCCCATTCTTTTCTAGAGGGTCTAACACACAAGGCCTAAGACCTTTTCAAAAGTCAGACACTTGGTCAAATAGGCAATGGGTTCCTGTAGCAAACCCTAGGTTCAACGCTGATAAGAGCAATCGGGGCGCTGACAAGAGAAATTTCAGCGCTGACAGACACACTGCTAAACCTAGGTATTTGCAACCACAGGGAAATAGGTCTAAAGCTTCTACTAGGTTAACATGGAGACCAAAACAAGACCAAAACCCTAATTTTACTGGTATTTCTATGACATGCAACAGGTTTCATTATATTTCAAAGGCATTGTCAACACCAATTGGGGTTAACTGGGAATTTCATTCAAACAGGGATGAAAATGGGGTTGTTATGAGAACCAAGTCTGTTCTTGTTGAACAACTAAATGAATCCAAGTCTTCCAAGGCTTGGGTTCCCAAAGAAAACTAATGTGTTTTCTTTATGTGCAGGGCATTCAGAAGAAGATCAATGATTATGGATACTGGGATAGTGGATGCTCAAGGCACATGACAGGAAAGGAAGACTATCTGACTAATTTCTCTCCTATTCAAGATGGTGATAAGGTATACTTTGGAGGGGGCTACGGCACCATCACAGGAAAAGGAACCCTTGTCACCAACAATCTACGGTTTGAGAATGTCTTCCTGGTAAAAGAACTGGATTATAATTTGTTTAGTGTATCACAAGTGTGTGATAACAAAAATAAGGTTCTTTTCACAGATACTGAGTGCTTGGTGTTAAGCAAAGATTATAAGCTCCCTGAGGAGAAATACATAGATTTTAGAACACCAAGGCATAAAGACATATATAATGTGAATCTTAATGGAATTAAGATAAATAATAAAATGTCATGTCTGTATGCTAAAGCCTCAGTAGATGAAAGTAATCTTTGGCACAGGAGATTAGGGCACATAAACTTTAAGAATATCAATAGACTTGTGAGGCTTGGTTTAGTTGATGGTTTGCCTGAAAAGGCTTTCCACAATGACCACTCTTGTGTTGCATGTCTTAAGGGCAAGCAGCACAAGGTCTCATTCAGGTCTAAACAGGTGCACTCTAGTTCTAAACCACTTCACTTATTGCACATGGACCTCTTTGGTCCAACTAATATAGAAAGTTTGAAGGGTAAATCATATTGTTTTGTTATCACTGATGATTACTCCAGGTTTACATGGACTTTCTTTTTAGCCAAGAAAAGTGAAACTGCCCAAAGTCTGATTAATTTCATTACCCAGATAGAGAAGAAGAATGGTAATGAGGTCAAAATTATTAGAAGTGACAATGGGGGTGAGTTTAGAAATCAGTTGCTAGATGATTTTTGTGCCAAGAAAAGGATTACTAGGCAGTTTAACATAGCTAGAACCCCACAGCAAAATGGGGTTGCTGAAAGGAAGAATAGGACCCTTATTGAAGCAGCCAGAACCATGTTGGCTGATGCCCACTTTCCTATAGCCTTTTGGGCTGAAGCTGTTAACACAGCTTGTTATGTTCAAAATAGGGCATTGGTCAACAAAATACATAATAAGACACCTTATGAATTACTTTGGGGAAGGAAGCCCAATATTGGCTTTCTCAAGCCTTTTGGATGTCATGTAGTTGTTCTAGAAACTAGTGAGGCCCTAGGTAAATTTGATTCAAAAGGTGATGAAGGCTACTTCATGGGTTATTCAGTGCAGAGTAAAGGATATAGGGTTTACATTAAAAAGGAAAAACGTATACTTGAAAAGGTACATGTTAGGTTTTTAGAAAGTAAACCTAGTGATCCTGAGAGTGGTCCAAATTGGTTGTTTGAATTAGAACCTTTATCTAGAGCTTTAAATTATATGCCTGTTACTGATCCAGACATTGTGAAGGTAACTTCAAGTGTTTTGGAAAAGAGAATTGGTAATGTTTCAGGTATACAGGTTGCTAAGGAGGATGGACCACCAGCAGTTGAATCATCTCCCACACAAGAATATGTTACACTTCCTATATGGACAGATGAGTATTATGCTGCTGCTGCTGCTGCTAGAAAAGATAATGGTGGTTTTCAGATACCACCAAATACAAACATGCATACTTCTTCAGGCGCTGACAAAGGGAAATCAAGCGCTGACAAGAGCAATTCAGACGCTGATGGATCAGACACTGACAACAATAGTTCAAGCACTGTTAGCCCAAACGCTGACAAGCAAGGTTCAGAGTTTGATGACACCTTTGCACATCTTTTCTCTTCACATTTTGAACAGGGTGGACCTTCTAATGTCCATGAAGAGATTTCTGTTGATCAAGAAGAATCTGAAGAAGATATTGGCAACATGGAGCGTGAAGTTGAGGACACCAGACTTTTTGAAGGAGGAGTTCTCACTTCCACAGCAAAGGATCACCCCACATCTCAAATCATTGGTGATGTTATGGCTCCAGTTCAGACAAGAAGATCCCATCAAGGTCTTGGTGGATTTATTGCCAATATACACAAGAAGGTTGATACCCCTCTTGTACAAGCATGTTTGTTTGCCTGTTTTCTGTCACAGGAAGAACCCAAGAAGATTTTTGATGCTCTCAAAGAACCAAGTTGGGTGGAAGCAATGCAGGATGAGCTTCACCAATTTGCTATACAGGATGTTTGGGAGCTGGTTGATTGTCCTAGATATGTGAGACCAATTGGGACAAGATGGGTTCTAAGGAACAAGAAAGATGAAAGAGTTATTGTGGTCAGAAACAAGGCACGTTTGGTAGCTCAGGGATATACACAAGAGGAAGGAATTGATTATGAAGAAGTTTTTGCACCAGTTGCAAGAATTGAAGCTATAAGAATTTTTCTAGCTTATGCCTCTTGTATGAACTTCACTGTTTATCAAATGGATGTGAAGAGTGCTTTCCTCTATGGGACAATTGTTGAGGAAGTATATGTCATGCAACCTCCTGGTTTTGAAGATCCTGAAAATCCAGACAAGGTTTATAGAGTGAAGAAAGCAATGTATGGACTTCATCAAGCCCCAAGAGCATGGTATGGTACATTGTCCACCTACTTGGTGGAGAATGGATTCAAGAGGGGCACCATAGATCAGACACTATTTACAAAGAAGAAAGGAAAACATGTGTTGCTTGTGCAGGTCTATGTTGATGACATCATTTTTGGGTCTACTGATCCAAAAATGAGTGAGGATTTTTCCAAGCTCATGACAGATAAATTCAAGATGAGTGCAATGGGTGAGATGAACTTCTTTCTAGGGTTACAAGTTCAGCAGAAAGAAGATGGTATCTTCATCTCCCAAGACAAGTATGTAGCTGAAATCTTGAAGAAATATGGTTTTTCTCCACATGAGAAGGAGGCTTCCACTCCTATGGATAGGCAACACCCTTGGGGAAAAATTGGAGCTGGAAAGGATGTGGATGTTAGGCACTATAGATCAATGATTGGATCATTGATGTATCTTACAGCCTCAAGACCTGACATCATGTTTGCTGTGTGTGCATGTGCACGCCATCAAGTGACTCCCAAAGAATGTCACCTTTTTGCTGTGAAGAGAATTTTTAGATACCTAAGGTGTTATCCAGATCTTGGATTGTGGTATCCAAAAGATTCTCCATTGGATCTTATTGCATATTCAGACAGTGACTATGGTGGTGACAAGTTTGATAGGAAATCCACAACTGGTGGATGCCAATTTCTTGGGAGCAGATTAATATCTTGGCAATGCAAGAAACAGACAGTGGTGGCAAACTCTACAACTGAAGCAGAATATGTTGCAGCAGCTGCTTGTTGTGGACAAGTCTTATGGATTCAGAACCAACTGTTGGATTATGGGTATAATTTTATGCATACCAAGATTTTTGTAGACAATAACAGTACTTTATGCATTATTAAAAATCCTGTACATCATTCTAAAACCAAACACATAGAAATTAGACATCATTTTATAAGAGATTGCTTTGAGAAAGGTTTAATACAACCA
The DNA here is from genome assembly GCA_025667525.1 of Glebionis coronaria. Classification (NCBI taxonomy): domain Eukaryota; kingdom Viridiplantae; phylum Streptophyta; class Magnoliopsida; order Asterales; family Asteraceae; genus Glebionis; species Glebionis coronaria. The sequence continues at coordinate 434,522,318 of CM046874.1, forward strand.
GATAGGGTAGACACAGAGGACAATGTGGCTGATTTATTAACTAAACCTTTTGATGCTGGAAGATTTCAATATTTGGTAACAAATATTGGAATGGTTAATCTCACTTAATATGTGTTTTGGAACCTTTTTGTAAAAGTATGTACAGGATAATGCATTGTTATTGGTCTTTGTGATGATTTAGATTTTCCACATTATTTTTCTAACACTGACAAAGGTAAATATAACGCTGTCAAGTGTTATTTTGCCGTTGTTGGAGATATTATTGTCTAACGCTGACAAGAGTTCCTTCAACGCTGATAAGTGTTGTCGGGACGCTGTCAGCAACAAATGTTAGTTTTGTGGTTTTCATCTAAATGTGCAGGTGATGGTAGCTTTATGCCATTGGATACAGAGTTGCTTATGGATCTTTGAAGAGCTATTTGGACATGTTTTTGTTTATGGATGATGGTTGGAATATTTATATTCCTATCTTGACATAAATTTTTAATGTTCATATATATTTTGAGACCTCATGTATCATAGTTTAAGGGGAGGTTTAAGGAACCTTTAGGACTCTTGGGTATTCTTATAATACTCTCATCACAATTCTAGATTGTGTCCACAGGTGAGTATGGGTTAGTTTTACTAAACCATGAGGCACTGTAGCATGCAAAGTTGATAAACTATGCATGCTGCCAAGACATTTTTGGCCTAGAATTGGTTGTGGTCTGATGGGAGACTTGGGAATACTTTGGATATGGGTTTACCTGGGAGTTACAAAGAATTTTATGAAATAACTTTGTTGGTAAGTATTTTGGTTAGCAAGGGACTCTAGAGGACATTTGTGTCTATCTTGCTTATGCAAGTGTGCATAAATGGACAGTGCTTGCCGCCCAGTAATTATTATCAACTTGTAAGATATTTCCCTTAGGATAAATTACTTTGTTAAGGTCTTTTTCTTTTTAAAATATTTTTATTTTTAGACGCTGACAAGTTTTTCTCCAAACGCTGTTACGTCCAATCGTGACGCTGACAAGGCTTTAGGCAAACGCTGACAAGAAAATATAGCCGTTGGGCGCTGATGGGCTATTTTTGACCGTTGACACCTTGTGGGCCCTACCCAGTTGTTATTTTTGACTAATCTTTGGCCGTAATTTTGGGGAGAAGTTACTTTTAATTAATGCATGAGATAAGTTATATTTGATTCAAGATTTTCATGATTGCTCTTTGAATATAACCGCCTCATTTTTGACCAATCAAAATCATGCATCTCTCCTATAAATTTGGTTAATCTGTTTATTCTGGGTATTCATATTTTCTTGTCTAACACTTTTCTCCTAGATTTTTCCCATCTCACATAACCTAAACAGCTTTCAAACATGGCACCCAAATTCAACTCAAAGAATTTAACATTGGAGTTCAAGAGCCAACACAATATGGTAGCTTACTTGACTGCTGATGATGATTTGTTTCCTCAGTATTCACAGATGGTGGCATTTTTAAATGCATCTTCATTGAGGTATGCACTTTCTCATACACCATTAGTCCCTGTCGCACACATTAGACAGTTTTGGAACACTGTTAGTTCCACAACAGCTAATGGAGTGACCACATTAACATCTACTGTTCATGGAAGAACATGGGTGGTCACTGAAGCTTTGGTTCGCCAAGCTTTGCGTCTTGATGACGCTGATGGTGTGACTACTCTTGCCATTGCAACAATAGAACAGGGTCTTAGGGAATTGGGTTATCCTATTCCTGCTGATGTCACTTTAAATAAATATCATAAGCAGGAATTTCCCTCTGACTGGAAATATTTGATACATGTCCTTTTACAATGCTTAAGTCCAAAATGTACTTCTTTTAATGAAATAAACAGGTCAATTGCAAGTGCTTTGGTTTGTATAACACGTGGGCTTAAGTATAATTTTTCAAAAATGATTTTTGAAGGGATGTGTAAAAACAAGGGAAGTAAAATGACTTTGGCTTACCCTATATTTTTGCAAATGGTCTTTGATTTACAAGAATATTGTTCTAGGGATCATGACACTTTTTATGAGATCCCTAAACAACAGAAAACCATTTTTGCTAAAATGAGCTCCACAAACGACTCCATACCTCTTACCCAACCAATGCTTGAAGTAATTCAGGCTGCACAACCACAACCACAACCACAACCAGAACCTGAACCACAACTTGAGCCTATTCATGAACCATTACCTTCACCAGAAAACATGGACATTGACCAACCCAGCGCTGACACTCACAATGTGGGCGCTGACACAGCCACTCCCAACACTGATACAATCCCTGAACAATCCCAAACACCCCTTAACCAACCAACACCCACACAATCTACTTCATCTTCCACCCCATTACAATCTAGGTTGACTAAACGCCAAAGGGTTACTGGAGTGTTCTCCTCTAGTGATCCTAGCCTTGTAGCAGAGAGAACCACCTCCACAAGTGTGGTTGGTGACATGGGTGAGGCTGGGGCTATTGACACAGGCTTAGATGCTGGTCAAGACAGTCCCAACATCATTAAGACCTCATTCATGCCCGATGATTCTATTTTGGGAGGTCAAATTCCCATTCTAGCTGAGGGCAGATTGGAACCTATGACAATAATTGAATTGACGGCTGCTGTCATTAGCTTGCAAAAGCAAAATGTCAGCCTTGTACAAATTGTCAACAAACAGGGACGTGAACTCCAAGTTTTAAGGGAGCGTGTAACTATTTTGGAGAATCCAAGTAGCAGGAGTCTAATGGAGGAATCTTTCAAAGGGGAGGATGAGGAGGATGAGGAGGATGAGCTGATTCATACAGCTAGTGAGAAGAGTTCAGAGAAGAGTTCACAATTTAGTGAATCTTTACAGGTTGCTGAAGCTCTCACAAACTTGAAGAAGTACCCAGTTATTGATACATCCAAGGTGACACCATTAAACTTGGAAGGAACTTTCAAAGAAACATTGGGCGCTGATACAGGTTTGAACGCTGACACATCCAGCGCTGACAAAGGTAATCGTGGCGCTGATAGGAGTAACTTGAACGCTGATAAAGTTGCAGGTGGTGTTGATGTATTCCAGCCATCAACAATCATCAAAGATGTGTCCACACAGGTTTCTTCTTCTACTTTACCTATTATTGACCCAAAAGACAAAGGTAAAGGTATTTTGATTGAAGAAGATGTTCCAAAGAAAGATGCAGCACAAATTGCATTTGATGAACAGTTGGCTGCACAACTTGTGGAAAGAGATTTGAAGAGGAGTAGAAGATCACCATTTGTTGTTTCTGAGAGTGAGGAAGAAAGTGGTGATGATAAAGAAGGTGATAGCTCAGATTCAAGTATTCAAATTATTGAAGATCCAGAAAGGCTTGAATATGGGGATGAGCTAGCAAAGGAAAGGTTGAGTGAGTTGAAGAATCAGATTGATTGGGACCTACCAGAAATCACCAGAATGTACCATGCTTGGGAGGACAAAGTAATGGACAACCCAGGAATGAGCTTGTCAGATCAAATTTGGGGGTTGGAAGTTCTTCTTAGGGTACAAGATGACATAAAGGTGATTATGAGGTTTAATGCACAAGAGGTCAAGACCTGGCTCAAAAGAGATAGAAGGCAGTTGTACTATAAGTTGCTTAGATGTCATCAGCCTAATTGGACATCAAAGAAGTTGCTGGCCTTATCTTTTGAGGAGCTAGAGTATAGGGCACATCCTATTTGGAGGAAGGTGCAAGAACAGAATGTCTACAAGTTTCTTTCAGAAGAAAGGAAACAAGAGCTTGCTGAGGAAATGCAGATTCAAAAGGAAATGAGGATTGCTCAAAGACCAGTGAAGAAAGGAGATCCATTCCAATTTCCTAAAGACATGGATGTGTATTTTCCAACTGAAGGTGTTATAAGGAAGCATCTTAAGCTTTCTCCATTGGAAGCTTCAGATTTGGTAAATGTAGTACCTCTAGATGACAGAAATCCAATCATCAGTTTTGATGAAGATGAGTGTGGATTTTGGAAGATTGGCAGATTTGGAAAGGAGGTACATACTTTCACTTCAGTTATTTCTATATTTGCAAGCATAGACAGGGAAGACTTGGTGCATCTATGGAGATTAATAGAGGCCAAGTATACAGCTGAAGCACCTACTTCAGCAAATGGAATAAGACTTTGGAACACATTTATGACTTTGTGTGGTCCAAAAGAAGCAGATCCTGCCATATGGAAGGATCTTGAAGATGATCTCAGTAATCTTCATTGGAGGCTTTATTCTACCTGTGGTGTATTTCATATGAGCTCTACAAAGTTTTCAGAGTATTTACTTGTGGATGCTGACTATTTCTTGTCCAAAGAAGTGTTGGAGAAGATGCTAGAGACACCCTTGGAGATTGATTATACTAGTGACGTGGCCAAGGACTTGATCAGATATGTTTATCACCAACATAAGAAGTTTTTGCAAGATTCCTCCTAAGTCTTAAGTATTTATTCAGAAACTTGATCATTGGAATGGATATCAAGTTTAGGGGAGGATTGTTGGGAATAAAATATGGGTCAGTTCACTAGACGCTGATAAGAAGAATGTCAACGCTGATAGGATGACATTGGACGCTGACAGCCAAGCGTTGACATTGAAGAAGTCAACGCTGACAGCCTTGAAGATTGACACTGATGGAATATCTTCATACGTATCTTTTGTTTATTTGTTTCTTTATTTATGTATGGTAAAGATAAACACAACATTGTATTTTCTATTATTATCTTTACCTAGAATAGTTGATTCGTAGCTTATTGTACAAGACTTCTTGTTCTATAAAAGAAGGTCTTTTAGGTTAAAGTCATATATCAGTTTTCATAAGTTTTCGATTGTTAAGCTCTTTCATTGTAATCAACAAGAATCATTCTAATACAAGTGAAAGTTTGTTTAACATCTTTGTGTTTTAGATCAAGTGTTAATTCCGCATAACACTTTGTTACTTTATTTATAAGCAAAGGTTTCTCTACGTGTAGTACTTGATCTAATCTCGTATAAACAAAGCTTAATCGATCTAAGTTTGGGATCAACAAATGTTGCACTTGAGGCTGTCATTGGAACCAGTACCCAAAAGCCTCATGCCACTAATACCTTTCCGAGAAGTCTAATTGAATGTATGAGTCATCTCATACTAGTGACTCATTTGATAATTGTTATTGTAAGAGCTATAGGATTGGAATTAAGTGTTGATAATATTGAACTTATGTTGCCCTTTTAAGGCCTAAGAATAAAGTTGAAGTATTGGGAAATGAGGTAGGATATCGAATTGAGTATGATTTGGTTAAAACTTGAATAAAGTAAAAATTTAACCCGTATGAAATATGAGATTGATAAGAGGAACTCATTAAGTTTTGTGATTGAATTATAAGGTTTTAATTGATTGTTAGTTCGTGTTAAGTGTTGTCCTAGGCCATTGTCCACTAACGAGGATGCCCAGTGTCCAATAAATAAATTGAAGAAATCTTCTTCTGAATTGGGACCAATGGATCTTCCGGGACATATGGAACACCTAATGACTCTTGTAGGTTAGTATTCATTGTAGTATCTTTTAAAAATCCATAACTTAACTGAGATATCAGTTGGTAGGATGAGTTCTGAGAATTGTATGACATAGTGACACGTAATGTGTTACGGTACAATTTTGACTTGTTTGTGATTAATGAAAAGACTACCGTTGATTGCTAAATCCTACATGTATCGATGTTATCTATCTTTTGTTGCTTCATCCTAATGTTCGCATTAGCGATGCAACCATTGAACAAGTACTCATCTCGAATTAAGTTACGTTGTGGATTATTCTTGTTGAGTTCCATCGAGATCATGAACCTCATGATTAACCGGCTAAGCTCATTTCCTATCAGATTGTAGTTAGTTCTTGGTGAATAACTCTTCATCACTCTTTTGCAGATCACACATTGTTTTTATAAGATAAAACTGTATCCATTGAGAAAAATTGAATTTTCATCACCAAAAGGATTACTCAAAGTGAGATTTATAAGTGATGGTTATTGAAATGAAGTTGTTTATAAAACACCTTGGAAAACTTAATTGATTTCATTACAAAGAAAATCTTTGTAAATTTATTCTTGATTCTTATTTAAGAATTAAGCATGAAAATGTTTTAATTATAAACATGATGATAAAATTTTGACGAACTGAGTATTGCATCGTTAATCTTGAAATTGTATATAGTTGCGCGCCTACATACAATTTGGAATGGACCATGCAAGACTGATTAGTAGTCACCATAAAACTAATGAATAAACACTACATTCCTTTGAAGATTGTGAAAGATTAAATTTTATGAGATATGCAAAAAGTGAAAAATAGGGACATAATGTTAGGGACACCTACGTATGTGCCTGTAGCATCTATTCTTCTGAGTTGAATTTACTCATATGTGGATATTGTCTTCATTGACAATTGATATTCCCTCTTTGTCCAATTCTCCCGTAGTGAGATTCTTAGGAAAAGTATCTGATCACCGAGTGTTGATACCCGACTGGATGTATTGACGTTCTTATCATTTCTTATGATTTGATTTCATTTGAATGACCTGTGTAACGATCCGAGGAGCTTTCGAATGCGTACTCAAATTATGAAAACATGGAATATATCCATATTCATTAAATGTTTTCGTCTGTACCTGATTTGAAATTCTCTCGCATAGATTATGCGTTGACCTTACTCTTTTAAGATTAGTTGTGTCTCCAGATATCCCTGAATTTGTGAAGGATTATGAGTTATTATTAGTCTTTTGAGAAGTTCACATCTTATCGACGGCAATGAAACTGAAAAGTTGATAATGCCGGTAGAATGGATTGATTGATTATGACATGACGACATTGTCTTAATTGATGGGAACTCGAGTAGAATTCCCTAAATGATAAGATGTTGATTATCAAAAATGATCTAAATAATTCTTGGTGGATGACGATATCCTGTATTTAGACTTAAAATTATACCGTGAATGGTTGTGAACTAGTTATAGATATTATAATCTAGAAAGAACCTAATATGAATTTATTAAAAGATGTTTCCGTTATCTGAAACTTTAAGAGGTATTTGTTGGTGAATTACCTAGACTTTCGCCATTAAGGAAAGTTGAAATTGGTATTGATTATATTTCCGGTGCTGCACTTGTGGCTTGTGCACTGTACGTCAGCACCATCTAAATTAAAGGAATTACCGTACAACTGAGAGAGTTGTCGGAGAAATATTTTATTCTACCGAGCTCGTCATCATGAAGAGCTATGGTGTTATCATTCCTTATATTTATAGATTACTGTGAACTGAGTAAATTGACAATCGAAAACGATATCCATAACTCGAAATGGAAGATTTGTTCGATCATTTACAAGGTTCTAGCGTTTGTTTTTAAGATTTGATCCACAGCATGGTTATCATCAAATTCGCATCTGCGAAAAAGATTATGTATTCCAACCACTACATCCGGTACTTGTAATGAACATTATGAGTTTCACGTGATGTCGTTTGGATTGACTAATGCACATGTAGTATTCATAAATTTGGTGAATCTCGTGTGTAGGCTGTAATTTGATAAATTCATGCTCGTGATCATTAAGGACCATGATATGAGCTTAAACTCATATCCTTTTATCAACAAATAACCCTAAAACATGAAGCAAAATACCCATTTATCTTGTAAAAAGCAGTGTTATGTGGTATGTTTGTGTTTGTGTGATCTTATGTAGGTAAAAGGATACAATTTCAAGCAAACAAGGAAAAACCAAGCTCAAATAGATGAAAAAGACAAAAGAGGATCAAAAGTGACAAGACTTTGAAGTTCAAGGACCTATCTTGACAATTTGTGAAAGTTGAAGGACTTAAAGTGTAAATAATGAAAAGTCAAGATTCAAGTCAAACCTGGTCAAACTATCAAGTCAACTCAGTCAAAGGGCTATTTTTTACAAGTTTTGGAAGTTAAAGGACCAAAAATGACAAAGGAATGAAGATCCTAGCTTGAAATGGGAATCTGCCAAGTCAAGGGACCAAATTTGCCAACTTTGGAAAGTAATGCAAAGTTTAATCCGAGTGAAAAGGTTTCAGCCAATGGGAATAAAGAATACACTTCACACGGATCAAGCAATAAATTCCCACTTACAGCCGTCTCATTTATTACCATATCTCTACAGTGTGATCCGTGTGCAATGTTTTAAACCAACCAGGGAACGCCACGTGTCCTTCTCTTTCACAAAGAATATTTCCAGGATCGGGATTTTGATAGAGGGCATTTCATGAGAAGATCAAAACACCAATTTTGCTCGTTTTGGAGAGAGGAATCCAATGGTGCAATCTAATTAGCAAATTATCCACTCAATAAAAAACACCCAAATGTGTTCATCACCTTCAAAGTGGGATTTGCAGAATTCCTCCACGTGTCAAGCTATGATTGGCCCGAACACGTCACAAACTCCAACAGAATCTCTTATCTTGCTTATAAATACCTAGCTTGCACTTCATTTGTGACGGTAGCTTAATTTTGTAAAACACATAGTTCTTAAATTTCCCTTTCCCTTTTTCCCTACTTTTCACCTAACTACTCAAGAGTCTGACAAACTCTTGAGTCAGTTAGTTAGTTAGTAGTTTGTAACAACCTTTTGTAACTGAAATCACTCAATAAAATTCAAACTTCATTTTCCCGCCAAATTCTGTTCTTCTCAATTCTGTTACTACTTGCTGTTATTGGATCATCCTGTTGTTGATTTGAGCTTGTTATGATCAAACATTGATCATAGCTGATATTGGTGAAGATTTGTAGCTGTTTGTTCAGAATTCAGTTTATTCCTAGTTCTTTTGAAGATTCCATGGCAGTTTGATGAATTGTAGCTGTTTGATTGTTGATTTGAGTTAAATACTAGTGATAGGTGGTGGTATCACTAGTGCAAGAGAGCTCAGCGCTCCTCTTCTTCTCAAAGGACCTCTACAATAGGTTTCATAGCTCTTATTTTTGTTCCTCTAAATCAGTCAATGGCATGTTCAATTTCTTAGTTTAATCTTGATGGCTGTATGATATAATTGCTTTAAGTTGTTGCTTGATTGTGTTTTGAGTGTTTAAATTTCAGTTACTACTTAACCTTGTGCTTTTGTGTTCAGCTTTTGTAGTTACTAGCTTATTTTCAGTCACATTTTAGCTTTGCACCTTAATTGACTTCTAGTTGAGATAATTGTTTGATTTCAGCTTGTTTAGCATTCATTTTGTCCATTGAATTCAATCTGCTATAGTTTTTGTATCAGCTTAATCCATTACTCAATAAGCCTTTGTAAAATCTTTTTCATAACTGATAAAGGAGTGTTTGGGAGAAGCTTATAAGTAGATTTCAAGTTTTGGAAATTTGAGTTTTAGTGTTCATTTTCAGTCTTTAGTTGATAACAAGTGGATTTAAGACTTTTACAAGTCATAAAAATAGTCAAACAGGCAATTGGCATAGAAATAGTTTGGGTCATACTTGTTTCAGCTTAGTTCTTTGAAACTTGCCAATTTCATTTGCCTAGTTCTCCTTTATTCCTTGATGAAATCTGCTCAAATTTGTTTCTAGTTATAGCTTATAACATAAACTTTTAGACTTTAAGAGGAAAATCTACAGTATTAAGAAATAAGCTGATAATAAGCTTTTTAGCTCAAGCCTGAGCATTTTCCATTCTCTGTGATAAAGTGCATACTGATTTCTTGGTTCTCTTAATCCTCTTCACAAAAGTTGTAATTTTCTTTCACAAAAACGTTTCATTAGTGTTGAATATGAGATTCTGAAAATTTGAACTTTTTCCAAAAAGTGGTCAACGTTTGGTCAACATAAGCTCATTCTAGCTTATTTTGGATATCTAGCTTATTACTGGATGAAATTGGTTCTAATTTGATTTCCCCTTCTCTAAATCAAGTGCTTAATCAGTTTTGATAATAAAATCAAGTTGTGGATGTTTGGATTAGGCTGTAGCTTATTTTGAGCTTATTGATAAGCACTCAATTGCTTATTTTGGACTTTTAGCTTATTTCCTTGAACACACGTAGCTATAATTGGATTTTAATCGTTTTGCAAGTGATTTCAGCTTATTTGGTTGAGTAATAAGCTCAAACGAGCTTAATCTTGTCTTTGTCCCGTTTTTAGTTAAAACTTTAGTTTTATTGCACTGCCGGTTCTTTGACTACACGAGAGACTATCGATTGACGGTTTTCATTGGCTTTTGGGATCCGTTCATTTGGTGAACGTTATTTTTACGTATCATAAATCAAAAACAAATAAAAAATCAAAAATATAAAAATATATAAAAACTTAAAAACTAACAAAACAATTCTTTTCCTAAAGAATTGACCAAAAAAAATTAAAAAATCCAAAAAGCAATCTTTTTCCTAAGAGATTGTACCCAAAAATATATATTATCGGATTCTCTCGGTTTTTATGTACATATAGTATTTTCCAATAAAAACTCATAAATACAAAAATATTTTCCATATATTATTATAAGTAAATACGTATACGTATAAGAACAATCAATCTACATATCTTCCATAAGTATTGCCGAGGCAATACACCGTGTTGAGGGGCGCTCCGGTCCTTGACACGCGTATCGATCAAACAAAATAAAGCAAGAATAGATAAATACTCTCAATAAGCAATAATTCGAAGAATACGAACATTTAAGTGAATAGAAAGGCGATGTGCTATAAAATGCCATCTAAGGGTCAATAGGTACTTAAGTGCTTCGCGCCACCTAACCCCCCGTTCACTTGGGAGTATTCTAAGAAGGAAAGCTTCATTGAGGGTCTTGCACCCAAAGTAGTATTACATATATTGTTATTTTCTTGTGGATATTTAATATCGAAACTCGAAGAGGATAATCTTATTCTTTTCAAAGTCACACGAGAGCTTCTCTCTCATTCCTCGTATTGAGTTGCATGCTCACTCGCGGGCGTGCACAAATACCGATTGGTGTACAACCTCTTCCTCCGAAAAGGAAGAAAAAGAGAAAGAGTAAGACCACCACCGTTCACCAAGCCGATCACGAGAATCGTGCTTTGTCACCACCACAAGGAGCCATGGCTATTGATAATCGTACTTTGTATGAACGTATGCAATCCAACGTTCATGGATATGTTAGTGCCATTAAGATTCCCGACTTTCCCGCTAACACATTTGAGCTACATACATCTATGATCAATATGGTTTCTGCATCACCTTTCTTTGGAAAACAAAATGAGGATCCCCATGCTCACCTTAAGAGATTCCTTTCACTTTGCAACACCATTAAGCATAATGGGGTTCCACCTGACGTCATTAGATTGATGTTAGTGTCATTTTCATTAGATGGGAGTGCTAAGCATTGGTTAGACACCCAACCACCCGATAGTATCACCACATGGGATGATTTTACCACTAAGTTTTTGAACAAATTTTTTCCTCCACAAAAGACTATGGCTTTGAGAAATTTGATTATGGGCTTTACACAAAAACCTAGTCAATCCTTTGGTGATGCTTGGGAAGAGTATAGTGAGTTGTTGAGGCGATGCCCTAATCATGGAATGGATGATCTAACCCAAATCAATACCTTCTATAATGGCCTTAAACCTCACCACCAAGATTCACTAAATGCTTCCGCGGGAGGGAGTATTCATTTCAAGACATACCATGAGGCTTTGAACATTATTGAGACTAAGGCAATGGTTCAAACAAACGATCCATTTGAAGAAAGAGTTCATGTTATCCAAAACACTTCTCAAATCCCTTTTGACAACCAACTCCTCAAGTTTCAAGAAGCTATTTTTCAAAGGATGGATAGAGAAAGTGAGAGGCATTTGCAAGCACAACAAGACATGCTTCAAACTTTTAAGAGCATGACATTGAACAATTCCTCAAACAATGTGAATGCCATCACCATTTCTTGTGTTACTTGTGGAGGTCCCCACTCTTATGAACAATGTGACAAGGTGCAAGGGTATCAAGGGGAATGCTATGCTTACCAAGAGGAACACCGTGAACACTTCAAGCCTAACATCAATCCAAATAACCTTTCTTAGAAATCCCAAAATTATCTTACTCCACCCGGCTTCCCACCCCAACCACCCACCCAAATTCCACAAAATCCTCCTCAAATTTTAGCAAGGAATCAAGGGCAAAGACAACCATACCAAGGCAATAATTACAAAGCACCCAATCAATTTCAACCTCAAGCTAATACTTTTTATCCACCACAACAAGGATTTAATCAACCACTTCCATTTATTCCCAATCAAGCATATGCTCCAATACCAAATCAAGCTTACCCTCAAAATCAAACTCAAGGATATGGGATGCAAGAGACTCAAGAGTATGTTGACAAGAAAATGCGTGAAATTGAGAAGAGAATGAATGACCAAGTGAAACGTACAATGGAGGAACAAATCAATAGGGTTTTAGTGGCGGTAACTCAAAGACCACAAGGGGCTTTACCTTCTAACACACAAACAAATCCTAGGGCCAATGTCAATGCCATTACAACAAGGAGTGGTACAACAACAAAGGATCCTTCACCTCCTAAACCTACTATTGTTCAAACCACTTGTGCTCCTACTTGTGATAAGCCTTCTACTTCTACTCCACCTCCTCAAAGTGCTCCTATTCACTCAAACACACCTTCTCAACCACCTCATACTTCTCCTTTACCTTCCACACTTCCCAATGAAGAGGCTAACAAAGACAAATCTTCCACCACAACACCTATTCCACCTACACCAAAACCCACTCTTCCATACCCTTCAAGGTTGAAAAAGGACAAGTTAAAGAACAAAGATGACATACAAGTCTCCAATTTCTTAAGGATGTTCAAGCAACTCAATATCAACATATCCTTTGCGGAAGCTCTTGCTTATATGCCAAAGTTTGCTAAGATGTTCAAGGATTTGCTCTCAAACAAAGAAAAATTGGTTGATTTGCCCAATACATCACTTAATGAAAATTGTTCCGCGGTGTTACTTAAAACCTTAACAACAAAACTTGGAGATCCGGGGCGCTTCTTGATACCTTGTAATTTTCCCGGTGTTGAAAATTGCATGGCTTTGGCGGATTTAGGGGCAAGCATAAATCTCATGCCTTTATCGGTTTGGAAACAACTCTCTCTTCCCGAGCTCACCCCCACTAGGATGACTCTTGAACTAGCCAACCGAACCATAGCTCACCCCGTAGGTATAGCGGAAGATGTGTTTGTAGGTGTGGATAAGTTTACCTTTCCGGCCGACTTTGTAGTGGTCGATTATGACATGGATCCTAGAGTGCCTTTGATTGTTGGTAGACCGTTTTTGAGAACGGGTCGTACCTTGATAGATGTGGCGGAAGGAGAATTAATTATGAGAGTAGAGGATGAGAAAGTGGTGTTTAAGTTAGGGAAAGTTTGTGATAGAAAAGAGGTTAAGGAGTCTAGACCTTGTGAGACGATTAACATTGTGGATGTGCTAGATGAAGTGTGTAATGAACACTTTCATGATGCTTGTAAAAATGCTAGTGATGAGATTCCACATGTTGAAACCGTGGCCTCAATTGCTCCCTCTTTAACACCTTTTGGAGAGAGTGATTTCCTCTTGGAGGAATTTGAGTCCAACTTTCTTGGTGATGATGATTCTCCCATTAATTGGGAAGAAGATATTCTTACAATCCAAAAGTTGCTCAATGAGGACCCTATTCCTTCCCCTATTCCACAAGAGATTACCATTGAGGAACCTTCCATAGTAAAACCTTCCATAGAGAGTCCACCTCCCATTGAACTTAAGGAACTTCCATCCCACTTAGAATATGCTTTCTTAGAAGGAAAAGACCAATTACCGGTGATTATTGCTAAGGAATTGAAAGAGGATGAGAAGGAGCAACTTATTGAAGTCCTTAAGAAACATAAGAAAGCTTTAGCATGGAAAATATCCGACATAAGGGGAATTGATCCACATTTTTGTACTCACAAAATCCTTATGGAGGATGATTATAAACCCGCCATTCAAAACCAAAGGAGAGTTAACCCAAAAATTCATGAGGTTATTAAGAAGGAAGTGATTAAACTCTTAGATGCGGGTATGATTTACCCCATTTCCAACTCTCCATGGGTTAGCCCAGTTCATTGTGTTCCAAAGAAGGGTGGAATCACCGTGGTGCCTAATGAGAACAATGAGCTTATTCCCACGAGACTTGTAACCGGTTGGAGAGTTTGCATTGATTATAGAAAACTCAATGAGGCAACTAGGAAAGACCATTTCCCGCTTCCTTTTATGGATCAAATGCTTGAACGCTTAGCGGGAAATGAGTACTATTGTTTTCTTGATGGCTTTTCGGGTTATTTCCAAATACCCATTGACCCTAAGGATCAAGAAAAGACCACATTCACTTGTCCATACGGTACATTTGCTTACAAGAGGATGCCTTTTGGCCTATGTAATGCACCGGGGACGTTTCAAAGGTGCATGATGGCGATTTTCCATGACATGATAGAGCAAACCATGGAGGTTTTTATGGATGACTTTTCCGTATTTGGGAACTCTTTTAGCTCATGTCTCACCAATCTTGAGAGAATGCTTAAGCGTTGTGAGGAAACACGTTTGGTGCTTAATTGGGAGAAATGTCACTTTATGGTGAAAGAGGGGATTGTTTTAGGACACAAGATATCCAATAAGGGATTAGAAGTTGATCGAGCCAAAATTGATGTGATTGCTAAGCTTCCCCCACCCACCTCGGTTAAAGGTGTGAGGAGTTTCTTAGGTCATGCGGGGTTTTATAGGCGCTTTATACAAGATTTCTCTAAGATAGCTAGACCGATGACTCATCTCTTGGAGAAAGAGGCTCCTTTCATTTTTGACCAAGCTTGTTTAGAATCTTTTGAGACACTTAAGGAAAAATTGACAAAGGCTCCCGTTTTGGTTTCTCCAAATTGGGAATTACCTTTTGAGCTTATGTGTGACGCTAGTGATTATGCGGTGGGGGCCGTCTTAGGACAAAGAGTTAATAAGCATTTCCAACCTATACACTATGCGAGTAAAACCATGACCGGTGCACAACTTCATTACACTACCACGGAAAAAGAGTTGCTTGCTATAGTATATGCTTTTGAGAAGTTTAGACCATACCTTGTGCTTTCTAAGACCATAGTGTATACGGATCATTCCGCTCTCAAGTATCTTATGACAAAACAGGATGCTAAGCCTAGGCTTTTGAGATGGGTTTTGTTGCTTCAAGAGTTTAAGATTGAGATTCGTGATAAAAAAGGGGCCGAGAATTTAGCGGCGGATCATTTGAGTAGACTTGAGCATCCTTTTCAAGGAGATTTCCCACATCAAGAAATCAATGAATCCTTTCCATTAGAGGAGCTCATGTCTATCTCTTCCCAAGAGGATGCCACACCTTGGTTTGCGGATATTGCAAACTATCTTGTGGGCAATGTGCTTATTGAGGGTCTTACTTACCAACAAAAGAAAAAGTTTCTTAAGGAAGTTAAGTATTACTTTTGGGATGATCCATATCTTTTTAGGCAATGTGCGGACCAAATCATTAGACGGTGTGTAGATGGGCCCGAGGCATTTAAAATCTTAGAGGCATGTCATAAAGGCCCTACGGGTGGACATTTTGGGCCTAACTACACCGCCAAGAAAGTCTTTGATTCGGGTTACTATTGGCCTTCCATTTATAAGGATGCCCAAGAGATGGTGAAATTTTGTGATGTTTGTCAAAGACAAGGAAAAATTACACAACGTGATGAGATGCCACAAAATTTTATACAAGAGTGTGAGATATTTGATGTATGGGGAATAGATTTCATGGGACCTTTTCCATCCTCTAAGGGAAACAAGTATATACTTGTGGCGGTGGATTATGTGTCCAAGTGGGTGGAGGCTAAAGCCTTACCTACTAATGATGCTAGAGTGGTTGTAAAGTTTTTGAAACAATTGTTTGCTAGATTTGGTGTACCTCGGGCCATCATAAGTGATCGTGGTACGCACTTTTGTAATGATCAATTCACGAGAGTTATGAAGAAATATGGAGTGAATCATAGACTTTCTACCGCGTATCACCCTCAAACAAATGGTCAAACCGAGGTCACAAATCGTGGTTTAAAGAGAATTTTAGAGAGAACGGTGGGAGAGCATAGAGCTTCTTGGTCGGATAAACTTGATGATGCTTTGTGGGCGTTTAGGATGGCTTTTAAGACACCAATTGGTTGTACTCCTTATAGGCTTGTCTATGGAAAAGCGTGCCACCTCCCATTTGAGTTAGAACATAAGGCATCTTGGGCTCTCAAGTGGGCTAACTTTGATTTAAACCAAGCCGGTTCACATAGGAAAGATCAAATCAATGAGATGGATGAGTTGAGAGCCAATGCCTATGAGAATTCTTTGCTATACAAGGAAAAGACTAAGAAATTGCATGATGCTAAGATTAAGAATCGTGAGTTCAAAGTTGGAGAGCCGGTTCTCCTCTTTAACTCAAGATTGAAGCTTTTTGCGGGCAAGCTTAAGTCGAGATGGTCCGGTCCATTCACTATTGCTCAAGTGTTTCCATATGGAACTCTTGAGTTGTCTCAACCCGATGGTCCAAATTTTAAAGTGAATGGTCACCGTGTTAAGCATTACTTTGGGGAGGACATTTCCGTTGAAATGGTCCAAGAGGTCCCCATTTTCCCCATGAATTAATTCATTGAGGGACGAGTCGAGCTAGAGACTCATTAACTCAAGCATCGTATAACTAGGTTAGAGTGTTGTAGGTTAGCAATAAAGGCATAGATTTGGAGATAAGTGTAGGGGAGACCTTCTTTTGTCTTCATGCTTGTTTGTAGGGTTGCTCACTCATCTTGTGTTTTGGAGCTTATGGAGGAGGCCCTTGTATCCGGTTCACTTCGTTACTTTAGTGATTTTTCATTGACACCTTGTGCTTAAACATGATTTCACTAATAGTAGTCCTTTCCTTAACTTGGGTTAAGCAAAGTCTATTCATTGTCATAAGTGTAGGGGAAGTTTTTATACTTCCATGCTCTTAAACATTGAGGACAATGTTTAGCTTAAGTGTAGGGGGGTCTTCTATCGAAGTGACCTTACCTAGAACTTGTCATTGTCTTGCATGATAACATGGAAAATTGAATTTTAAACATTTTTCAAATTTTTAATCTACTTTGGCCAACAAAAATATGCATTCATAATTTTTGCATCAATCATTTTTCATTTGCATAACACATTTGCATTGTATATATTTCTTCTTTTAGTTTTTATTAAAAATATATAAAAAGGAAAAATATAATAAAACATGGTTTTAACAAATTTAGATTTCTTTGACATATTAGGCCCGCCATGGATATTTTGACTCAACCCGAGTTTGCTTATTTTAGCACTCTCTAGCTAGTATCCTTAACCATGTAGTCCTTCATTGGTCTATTAGGCTAAGCTTCCACCAATTTCATTCTTTGAAATTTTAAATTCGTGGAGAATGGGAAATGATAGAGTTGAAGCAAGTGTAAAAGGGCTAGATAGACTTCATTGCAATTACTTGTGGCTATACCCTTCTCTTCTTTATCTCTATTTTCTTCGCATGTATATAATTGTTAATAAATAATCAAGTACGGTTTTAATTGGTTCGTAATCTCTTATGCATTTTTGGCTAATCATTTATGGTTGATATGAGTACGTCTTAAGATTCTAAGTTAGCACGTTTTATGTGTACTAGACTTGTGTCATGCTCCATATTTAGCGGGTGTTTTTCCTTTTCTTCTTTGCAAATTTTTTGGTGAGGAATAAAGAAAAATAAGAGCGGCTTATGAAAAAAAAAAATGAGTGGCTAGAAAAAAAAAAGAAGAAAAAGAAAGAAAAAAATAATGCAAGACTCCCAAGAGGGGCAGTGTGGTGTTAATTATAGTGACTATTGAGTTCCAATATTACCTTGACGGGTTGCGGGGATTCAATAGATTGCTCCAATCCAATATTACCTTGACGGGTTGCGGGGTTGAAGATCCAAAATCTCAAAAAGATGCGGATGTAAATTATTGCGTGAGTTTTATTTTTCTTTCCTTAGCGAGTGTGTAGTTACTTATGAAAGCATGACATGAGGATTTTACACATAAGGCGAATGACTTATTACTCTTAATACGGACTTATATTAATTGTGAGCGGTTTTTCAAGTAATGGATGAGAAGATTACTTAGGATTAAAACCGTGCTTCCTTATTTTTGGATTTTACACTTCTTATATTTCACACTTGAATAATGACAAATTTGCCCACAAGCAATTTGCTCAATAAATAACCGGTTCCACATTTAATTGTCATGAATACGTTGATGCACTTTTTACTTGTGAATGCAATGATCCCATTTACTAGCTTGGTATGGGGAAAGTGAAACTTGAGGGTGATAAATGTTCATGGTACCCAAGCCCTAATCCAAGTCATTGAGTTCTTTATGAGTTATTTCCATCAAAACCATTTCAAGAAAAATCAAAAAGATATAGATAGAATTGTATTTTGATTCATTGCATTATTAAAAGTCAAAATCATGCATCATCTAGTTTAGAGTAGTGTAGATGCATCTCATATGGCCAAGGTGGATTAATTATGAGGGAAATGTAAATTTTTAAGCCTTGAAATATATTATTGCATGAGGACATGGCAATGCTCAAGTGTAGGGGAATTTGATATGAGCTTAAACTCATATCCTTTTATCAACAAATAACCCTAAAACATGAAGCAAAATACCCATTTATCTTGTAAAAAGCAGTGTTATGTGGTATGTTTGTGTTTGTGTGATCTTATGTAGGTAAAAGGATACAATTTCAAGCAAACAAGGAAAAACCAAGCTCAAATAGATGAAAAAGACAAAAGAGGATCAAAAGTGACAAGACTTTGAAGTTCAAGGACCTATCTTGACAATTTGTGAAAGTTGAAGGACTTAAAGTGCAAATAATGAAAAGTCAAGATTCAAGTCAAACCTGGTCAAACTATCAAGTCAACTCAGTCAAAGGGCTATTTTTTACAAGTTTTGGAAGTTAAAGGACCAAAAATGACAAAGGAATGAAGATCCTAGCTTGAAATGGGAATCTGCCAAGTCAAGGGACCAAATTTGCCAACTTTGGAAAGTAATGCAAAGTTTAATCCGAGTGAAAAGGTTTCAGCCAATGGGAATAAAGAATACACTTCACACGGATCAAGCAATAAATTCCCACTTACAGCCGTCTCATTTATTACCATATCTCTACAGTGTGATCCGTGTGCAATGTTTTAAACCAACCAGGGAACGCCACGTGTCCTTCTCTTTCACAAAGAATATTTCCAGGATCGGGATTTTGATAGAGGGCATTTCATGAGAAGATCAAAACACCAATTTTGCTCGTTTTGGAGAGAGGAATCCAATGGTGCAATCTAATTAGCAAATTATCCACTCAATCAAAAACACCCAAATGTGTTCATCACCTTCAAAGTGGGATTTGCAGAATTCCTCCACGTGTCAAGCTATGATTGGCCCGAACACGTCACAAACTCCAACAGAATCTCTTATCTTGCTTATAAATACCTAGCTTGCACTTCATTTGTGATGGTAGCTTAATTTTGTAAAACACATAGTTCTTAAATTTCCCTTTCCCTTTTTCCCTACTTTTCACCTAACTACTCAAGAGTCTGACAAACTCTTGAGTCAGTTAGTTAGTTAGTAGTTTGTAACAACCTTTTGTAACTGAAATCACTCAATAAAATTCAAACTTCATTTTCCCGCCAAATTCTGTTCTTCTCAATTCTGTTACTACTTGCTGTTATTGGATCATCCTGTTGTTGATTTGAGCTTGTTATGATCAAACATTGATCATAGCTGATATTGGTGAAGATTTGTAGCTGTTTGTTCAGAATTCAGTTTATTCCTAGTTCTTTTGAAGATTCCATGGCAGTTTGATGAATTGTAGCTGTTTGATTGTTGATTTGAGTTGATTACTAGTGATAGGTGGTGGTATCACTAGTGCAAGAGAGCTCAGCGCTCCTCTTCTTCCCAAAGGACCTCTACAATAGGTTTCTTAGCTTCTGTTTTATGTTCCTCTAAACAGTCCTTGCATGCTCAATTTCCTAGTATAATCTTGATGGCTACATGTTATACTTGATTAGTTGCTGTTTGATTGTGTTTGAGTGTTTGTAGTTCAGTTACTTCATACTTGTTCATTTGAGTTCAGTTTTGTAGATTTTAGCTCATTTTCAGTAACATTTTAGCTTTGCACCTTAATTGAGTTCTAGTCTTGATAATTGCTTAGTTTCAGTTTCATTAGCTTTCATTTTGTTCATTGAAACAAGTTTGCTATAGCTTTTGAATCAGTCTAAACCATTACTCAATAAGTCTTTGTAAAAGTTTGATTAAAACAGATTAAGGAGTGTTTGGGAATGTCTTTTTAAAGGTTTTCAAGTATTAGAAATTGGTGTTTCAGAGTTTGTTTCTAGTCAATAAGTGGTAACAAGTAGTTCTTAGTCATTTGCAAGTCATAAAAAAGGTCAAACAGGCAATTGGTTAACAAAAAGTTTGGGTCATTCTTCTTATCAGCTTTTGTTTGAAAACTTGCCAAATTCACTTGCTGATTTCTCCTTCAAAACTTAATGAAATTTGCTCAAACCAGTTTCTAGTTCTAGCTTACATCATAAACTTTCAGTCATTTCAAGGAAAATATACAGTTTTAGGAATTAAGCTGGTAATAAGCTTTTAAGCTCAAGCCTGAGCATTTTCCATTCTCTGTGATAAAGTGCATACTGTTTTCTTGGTTCTCTTAATCCTCTTCACAAAAGCTGTAATTTTCTTTCACAAAAACGTTTCATTAGTGTTGAATATGAGATTCTGAAAATTTGAACTTTTTCCAAAAATTGGTCATTGTTTGGTCAACATAAGCTCATTTTAGCTTATTTCGGATATCTAGCTTATTACTGGATGAAATTGGTTCTAATTTGATTTCCCCTTCTTTAAATCAAGTGCTTAATCAGTTTTGATAATAAAATCAAGTTGTGGATGTTTGGATTAGGCTGTAGCTTATTTTGAGCTTATTGATAAGCACTCAATTGCTTATTTTGGACTTTTAGCTTATTTCCTTGAACACACGTAGCTATAATTGGATTTTAATCGTTTTGCAAGTGATTTCAGCTTATTTGGTTGAGTAATAAGCTCAAACGAGCTTAATCTTGTCTTTGTCCCGTTTTTAGTTAAAACTTTAGTTTTATTGCACTTTAGTCCTTGCTTTTCAATTAGTGTTAATCTTTGGCTAATCTTCCTAGTTTTTAGGGTTTGCATATATTCAGTCCTTTACTTTGAAAAGTTGTTAAATTCAGTTTGTTAGTTTATTAGTTTGTTACCATTTGGTTAGTTAGTTATAAATTTTACAAGTTTGGTCCTTTTAGTTAACTGTTTTGCATTAGTAGTCCTTATAACTTTTAGAATTTACATTTCAAGCATTTACATTTCATAGAATTTACATAATCAGTCCTTTTAGTTTCAAGTTTTGCATTTTATATTTTGTTTGAATAAAAACTTGGAATTTGCAACTTGTTTTACGTATAAGTAGGTTTATATTTTCGTTTTTAAATAGTTTTGTTTGAATTAGCAATAGATTACCAAGCAAGCTTGAACAACTAAGAACAATTATAAATTTGATATTGATTGGACTTTCTATTAGTTAAGAACTGAGAAAACGAACTTGCATTATACACATTTCAGACCATCTGTTTGTTTATATGAATAAGAATGAGTTAATAATTATTTATAGATTGCCATGAATTGATCGAACAATAAAAACATGTACCTTGAATAATTAACATGAGATTAAAGACTTAAACCTTTACATTATTTGACTATGGGATTAATAGCTAATGGAATCTATAACGACTCTTCAAATTAGAAGTCATTTAAGACTTTGAGTTATACTAAAAAGAAAGTGCAATTATATTTTGACAAATGTTTTACAAAGGATTTTTAAGGGATTATTCCCTTATACACAAACCATTTAACTAAACTTCTGTTTAGGGGTAAATGTTTGTGTATACTTCTAGACAACTTAAGAAGAACTGAGGAAACTATATAACTTATTACTTGAAATTTGAAACGACAATTATTGCTTTTCAAACTAAGAAAATTTTGACCATCGTATAACCAAAGATTTTTCGAATATTTACGAATCCTATTAATTATTTTCTATAAATCAACAAAAATCGTGTTAATTAAATTCAAATTTATTTTTTGAACATTTTATATAATTGGTCGAACTAAGAAATTTAAAATCTTTACGTTTACGTTTCATAAAGATTGAATATTTAATATTTAATTAGTTGTAATAATTATCGACGCTTTAGACGTCAGATTGAGTAAAACGGATAAAAATGATAGTTAAGAAGAAATTAAAACTTAGAGAATATAAAATTTGAATGAATACGGTCATGATAATTACATCATCATGAGAAGTGAATATAGATACTGACATATTATATAAAAAGGATAAAGAACCAATTAGGATATATTTCCTAATAATGAACGTGCAAAATAAATTGACGAACAATATAAAAATAAATGATGTTTGTAAAAAGGGATAATATAGTTAATAAAAGGGGTTCACGGATAATGTGAACCATTAAAATAGAGAAGCCGATAGCGTTAAATGATTAAAAGTCCATTTGTGATTGTCTAAAAATGGAGATTGTGAGATATAGTTATGTTGGAATTTGTAAGTATAAGTATTCTATTTATGTCATTTATGACTAAAAGTATCTTTGTCTGAAGAAGTTGTACTGATGGCAATTATGAAGGCAGACATCGCCTCATACATTAGTAAACGTCTAGCTATTGCAAAGGTCATCATCTGAATTTGATTCTATTTGGGTCATCGTCGACAGACTGACCAAATCGGCTAATATCATTCCCGTTAATGATAAATGCAAAAGAGTTATGTAAACATAGTGTGCCTGTATCGAACATCTTTATCAAGATCCTCGCTTCGCATCGAATTTCTAGAGATTTGCTCAGAAATCATTGAGAACGAACCTTGATGAGAGTACTGTATACCACCCCAATCGAAGGGACGAGGTAAAGTAACGATACAAAGTAATATAAGTGCTATTTTATGTCTGAATGATTGACCTTTGGTAATAAACCGTATAATCGTTTTCCTTTGGAAGGATTATCATTGATAATCATCGTATTAGGATTGAGATCGAATCTTGTTAGGATCTAAATATTAGAGCATCTGTAAGCAAGAGTTGAGATGAAGACACCCGACATACACCCATTGTGAGTTGGACATGTCTTTTAGGTTTAAGGTTTCCTATGATGGCGAACCTAACCTTAGAAAATACCCGACCCGCGAGATCTGAAATAATTGTTGAAATTAGGATTTGATTATTAACTGCCGATAGTGGACAGGAGGTTATGTGAATATGAAATGTAGTTCTTGAAGTGCCAAATGGGTAGCGAAGTTATGCCAAAAATTTTAACCTTGGAAAAAAATGAATTCATGATCTGACAAATCATGGGATATAAGCCCCCGCTGTATGGGATCATTGAGATGATGTAAAATTTGGGATTGAAAGGCATATAAGCTGGATCTACCCTAGGACTTCAAGAACTGCGTGAATTATGTTTCGTAAATCGAACTTGATGGAATATCTACCAAGTGAAAATCTGATTGTTCTTAGTAAAGCTTAGATCGGCGAAAAGTTGCATTCATCAGAAACCCGTGAACATTATGGATAGAGAAAGTAAGCCAACATTAAGCCTGATCTTATTCATGTAGTTATGTTTGATAGAACTCGCGTATTGTAATGAATTGCACTTTTGAGAAAAGACCGAATGTGGAGGAAATACCCACATGGCTTTAACTCTATAAGAAGCGAGTAGTAAAGTAAGATGATCTTTGAGGACAAAGATCCTGTTTAGGGGTAAATGCTGTGACAATCCGTCAATTTATGGTTGATATTTTATTCTCAAATATTATTTGAAAATATTATTTTAATGATACAATATGAACTCACTTATTTTTGGGAAGAAATTTGGATTTACGTCATGGAGTAGCATCGACTACGTCTAAACCGGAGGATTCAACGTTACGTGCTTACGCTTACATACACCGTCCTTGGTGACAGTCCGACATTTCAGAAAATAAATTTATCCATGAATATTATCTTGGAGTTTTAAATTTGTGTTAGTTCATAAACTCACAAATTTACGAGAAGAGATTAGGACTTACGATTTTATTTTAACGTCCTTTACCACTAAACCGGAAACCTTAGGATTACGTATTTACGTTTTCGAACTCCGTTTTTGATGAGACAATTTTTATTGGATTCGTTTTGTGCCGTTGATTCATAATTTATAAAAATGTTTTTCGTAAAACGACCCGAAGGCACGCAAATCGAGGAAACTAGGATCGAGGAGTACCCGTAAATTAGTGGGATGAGACAAGTTTACACTTGCCTCACCCCACCATGGGATGGCTAAAGCTTGTCAAACACACTTGAAGTGTGTCAAGTTTCTAGCTAAAGACTAGGACACTTGTCCTAAGTCTTCCACCACAAAACCATCTACACTTTAAAACAACTAAACATAAACAACAATACTCATTTCTTACATGCAAAACTAATAAAACTCTCTCTTGTTCTCTCTGTATGAACGTCCACCATGCTCCCAAAACACCCCATTTGATCAAAAATTCAACCATGAATCATGTGTTTAACTTGCACAAGTTGAATACCCTTTGAAGATATGAAGATTGGAGATGATCCTAACCTATGAAAAGGAGTTTTCAAGGGAGTTTGGGGCTGATTTCTCAAGGGGTTTTCATGAAGAACAAGGGCTGATTTTTGGAGGAATCTACAAATACTTGGTGATCCTAGAAGTGGTGTTGATATCTCATAAGATTGGTTACCCAAAACCAAGTCTTGTTCATCCAAAAACTCATCATTTCATCACCTTGGTGGTATAAAGATTGTCCTCCTCATCTTCTTGTTATTTTTATTATGTAAACATGTATTTTATTTCCTATTGTATATTTATATGATGATTATATGATGATAAAAATGTTATGTGGGGATTTGTTGTTGATAAATATGATTAAAAAGGTGAAAAACTATAAAGAACAAGGCTAAAATCTTGCTTAAAAGTGATGGCTGTATAAAACAGTAAAGAAACAGGTCATGTACTGATAAAATGATGAAGTAGAATCCATTTACAGTAAGCTATATGTCTTGTACACATGTGAGAGTTGGCCATGCAATGGAATCATTGTAATGAGTGAGATATGATCAAAACAAGTTTAAGGTACAAATCTGAGTTCACTGTTTTGGACGATTTTTAGAAAATACTTAGAAGATGATTCAACAGTAGCTATAGAAGAGTTAAATGTAGCACATATCATGTAGTTTATGTGATAAAAATTTGAGCTTCTATCTCCATATAGAACTCAAGATATGGCAGTTTTGGTGAAAGTGAAGATAAAAATCAGATTTTGGAAATTAAAGAATAATACTATTATATAAGCACTCAAAATTTAATAGTATAAAATGTAAAGTTAAAACCCACTAACTCTTGGATTTTACTTATATAAATATGTACAAAGATAAATAAGTGGATATTTTATAAAAATGGTAACTTGTTATGTTTTATAAGTTATAAAAACTATAAACATGATTTTTACGACTTTTTCGGCTATTACCGTAAAATTAACGTTTTTGTCAAATAAAACTTAGATGGTTGGACCCGTCTAATGAAAACTTTATAAAACTTATATACTGATATATAGACATGTATAACAAGTAAAAACCGATAAAACTCGAACTATAGGGCATACGGACATTAACGAGCTAAGTAAACATATTGGACTAATACTTGGGCTAATAATTGGACTAAATAAGATAAACACTCATAAAAAGAACCTATTGGGCTTAACCCATTTGGGCCCAACTTGTAAAGTTTAACTACTGATAATATAAGTATAAAATGGATTAAAACAAGTTAAATAACTTATAATAAGCTTATTGGACTTAAAACGTGTACATAGGTAAAACTAGTAAGCTAGTATAAAAGTTACCGACATATAACACTAAAATGAGTAAACGAGAATATGTAAACCCACTTGATCATCATATATATATAATCATCATATGTATACATAATTGTTATTTTTATAAAGTCATTGGACAAGAGTCTAAGACCGAGTATTATTTGTCTAGGTTCCCGTGATTGAAGCACGTACCGTACGACCGAATTGCCGATAACCCGCCTTCCCATATCAACGTGAGTTCATAGCCTCGCACTCTTTTAAATGTTTTTATAAATGTTTTATAAACCCGCGAGGGAGATAACATGTTAGTTTTTATAAAATAGGACACCATTTGTCTCGATTGTTTGTTTATTGATTTGGACCCGAATGATTATATGACCCGATTGTATGACCCGATAAATGATTAAAGGACCCGATAGATGAAATTAAATGGATTATTAAAGTTAGGTTCTGTCACTAAAAGTCCCATTAGCATGAATTGTGAACTACCGGGATTTGGTAGACGCTTATGCATTTAATAGTACTATTTGGGGACGATCACCCCAGTTCGCGCCTTGACGGTTGATCCCCGTCGTGCCACATTGATTGGTAAGCGAATTTATGTATGAGAAGATTTCCATAGCGTGACCTTTGTGACGACACGCTACTTTAGATGGGCAAAATTGGTATCGGGTTAGCTACCCGTTGTTGGTTTAGTAAGGTAACAATGTCATGCGGCTTATAATAATCCAAAAACTAACGAAATACTACTAGACGCTCAGAATTACGACGTATTGCCTGACTAGCAATACAGGGTCATACTATTGATATTATGTTCGTGTTTTGGTTTTCATAACCATACTCATATAACGGTTTTTATTTCTATACAATGTCATAAGACGTATTGTATGATGTTTTTACGACATTGGCTCGTATAATAATTTTTAAGGCAAATGCCTATATTATGATTTTCGATAAGGATTTGTATAAAATGACTTTGGCTATTTTATGGCCTATTACAAAGATTTGTATAAAATGATTTTGGCTATTTTACGGCCTATTACAATGATTTGTACGAATTGATTTTTGGTACTAATTTTATACCAAAGTTATATTGATGGATTTTATGAAACTCTATGAATTCACTCAGCGTTATCGCTGACCTTTTCTTTTAACATGTTTTATCTCAGGTACTTGAAGGTAATTCTCAGGAAGACGACAAGAATTCATGGCTCGCATTTAAACAATATTTTCCATTCAAATACTTTGTAAAACTTTGTATGAAATAATATGACTTGGGACCGATGTAACTTTGATATTTATGAATGGAAATGCTTTACTATTAAAACGACGCGATTTTTATGCGTTGTCTATGATGTGAGTAATGTGCTATCCCGTAACACCAACTAGTCTTCCGCTGTACTGAGTTGTATAAATTTGGGGGTGTTACATAACATATGATTATAAAAGAAATAATAATCTTAACATACACCGTGAACCGGATCTTGACTAGAAACCATGAACCGGACATGAAATCGACACCATACCCCGAACCACTTCGGGGTTCCCCTTGTCTTGCTGCTGCCGTGGGACCCACACCAACCAACCGGGACCATATGGTCTCGGTGGTGGTCGAGTAGCCAAACCGAGACCCCCTTAGGGTTCGGTTTAGGCGCCGACCAAAACAAAACACCCCTAAACCATCCTTTTTGATTTCTCCAAAAGCCATTTTCATGTTAGATCTATGTTTTAATAAGGTTTTTAAAAAAACACATCATGTTCTAAATTATTTAATTGATCAAATCAAAAAGAAAAGGGTTAAAAGAATTTACCGAATGCGTGGATCTAAACAAGGATGAACAAACACGAACACTTGCACCAAAACCAAGATCAAAGATCAAATAAACACCCCCTTGGTGTGTTTATGGGTGGCGGCCAAAAAAGAAAAAGAAGAAGGAGGAGAAAATATTTTTAGGTTTTTGGTTAATTCTTCTGTAAAGTGAAAATGAGTAGTAACTTTTCCCTTAACCCCTCTTTAGTGAAAATTAAGATGGGCTTGGCCCATCTCTTCCTTGTTGCCGCGGGTAGGGGCCCCACATGGGGTACCCGTACCGTTTTCCGTGTCTCGATGTTTAATTGTTCGTTCATGTTTATTTGTGTTCGCGTTTAATGTGTTCTCGTTAAATAATTATCGTGACCTAATATATTTATTTACGCTCGTAATAAATATATATACGTAATTAATAATAGTTCGTGATTTAATTACGTTCATGATTTCATGATCGCATGTTCGTGAATAATTATTGTCAAATAATTATTGCGTGCTCGTGCGTAGTAATACTTATCGTGTTCTAACACGTACGTAATACGTAAAATCCTAACACGTAATCGTAATCATGCTATAATAGGAAAGTTTTAATCTAATACGTACGATCTTAAGGGTACTATTCATGGTAAAAGCATGCGGGTTTTACAACTCTTCCCCCCTAAAAAGAATAATTCATCCTCGAATTATAGATAAAGTAAACTGGAAAAGAAGAACATACCCGAATTCAAAATATGAAATGAGGGTAAGAAGCCCGGATAGACTCCTCTGTTTCCCAAGTGGCTTCCCTCTCGGTATGATCCCTCCATAGGATTTTGACGAATGGAATCGTCTTCCTTCTTATGACTCGTTCTTGTCTGTCAAGAACTCGTTCGGGTTCTTCTATGAAAGTGAGATCTTCACGTATCTGTTCCAGTGAATAATGAACCATGTGAAGGGGATGATACTGGTACCCTCTGAGTAAGGACACATGAAACACATTGTGCACATGCGAAAGATGCGGAGGTAACGCCAACCTATAAGATATTTCACCGACTCGTTCAATGATATCAAACGGTCCGATGAAACGAGGACTGAGCTTCCCTTTAATCCCGAAGCGTCTAACACCACGTGCCGGCGAAACCTTAAGGAAGACGTGATCTCGTACGTTAAAATGTATGTCCCTACGATGCTTATCGGCGTAACTCTTCTGACGTGACCGTGCTTCCTGAATTTTCTGCTTAGCTACTGCGATCTTTTCATTGGTCATTTCTATGATTTCTGGTGCTTCAAGTGTTCGCTCGCCAACCTGATCCCAGCAGATTGGGGCGCGACACTTTCTGCCATACAACATCTCGGAAGGAGCACACTTGATACTTGCGTGCCAACTGTTGTTGTATGCAAACTCCACCAAACAGATGTAATCATCCCAATCACCCGTCCATTCCAACGCACATGACCTCAACATGTCTTCCAATGTCTGAATCGTTCGTTCCTGTCCGTCCGTTTGAGGATGAAAAGCCGTGCTGAGCTTAAGTTGTGTACCCCAAGCTTTCTGCAGACTCTTCCAAAATCGCGAAGTGAAACGAGGATCTCTGTCTGAGACGATGCTGGATGGTGCATCGTGGAGTCTCATGATCTCTCTTCTATACGTATCAGCGAGTTTACTTACCGGATCTTCCTTGCGGATCGGCAAGAAATGAGATGATTTGGTAAGTCGATCTACGATAACCCAAATTGCATCGTGCTTCCTCTTGGTAGGCGGAAGACCAGTAACAAAATCCATGGTGATTTTGTCCCACTTCCACTCTGGAATATCTAACGGTTGAAGGAGACCGCCAGATCGCTGATGCTCGATCTTAACCTGCTGGCAGGTAAGACATTTGGAGACGTAAGTGGCCATATCCTGTTTCATACCACTCCACCAAAAGTACTGCTTGATGTAATGGTACATCTTAGTCGAACCAGGATGTATAGAGAATGGGGAGCTATGAGCTTCAGCTAACAAGGCTTCCCGGAGTTGTTGGTCATCAGGGACACAAATTCTCATGCCCTGCCATACGATACCATCTGCATCTACTCTGAATTCTGTCTGTTTCTCCAAATTCTGTACTATCGCCCAGATTTCTCCATCATCTTTCTGAGCTTCCTTGATCTTAGAGAGTAACTCGGGTTCTACTCTAAGATTAGCCCAGTAACCGTGCTGTCCACGTACCATGATCTCGATGTCAAGTCGCTCTAAGTCTCTTATGATTTCCTCTTCAATTTTAATGCCGTTGATCATTCCAGACTTCCTGCTAAGAGCATCTGCTACTACATTTGCTTTTCCGGGATGATACTGTAGATTAATGTCATAATCCTTCAACAGCTCTAACCATCTCCTCTGCCTCATGTTCAATTCACGTTGAGTGAAGATATACTTCAAGCTCTTGTGGTCCGTGAAAATGTCACATGATTCTCCATATAAGTAGTGCCTCCATATCTTCAATGCAAACACGACTGCAGCAAGTTCCAAGTCATGCGTGGGGTAATTTTCTTATAAGGCTTAAGCTGCCGTGAAGCGTACGCGATCACTTTCCCATGTTGTATGAGAACACAGCCAAGTCCCTTCCCCGATGCATCGCTGTAGATTTAAAATCCACCCGTACCAGATGGGAGAGTAAGAATAGGTGCAGATACTAGCTTCTGCTTTAGGTCTTCAAAGCTCTTCTCTCGTTCTTCAGTCCAGACAAATTTCTCCCCTTTCCGCATCATTTTGGTCAATGGTAGTGCTAAGCGGGAAAAGTTCTCCACGAACCTACGGTAATAACCAGCTAAGCCTAAGAAACTACGGACTTCCGTCGCTGATGTCGGCCTTGGCCACTTAGTAATGGCCTCAACCTTCGCTGGATCCATAGTGATTCCTTCTGCTGATACAATGTGACCTAAGAATGCCACCTTGTCTAACCAGAACTCACACTTGGAGAATTTAGCATACAGCTGCTTCTGGTGAAGAATCTGTAGTACTGTACGAAGATGGTCTTCGTGTTTCCTCCTTGGACTTTGAGAAAATCAGGATGTCATCGATGAAGACAATGACGAACTTGTCCAGAAATTCATGGAAGATTCTGTTCATCAAATCCATGAGCACTGCTGGAGCATTTGTCAGGCCGAATGGCATAACTACAAACTCGTAGTGGCCATAGCGGGTACGAAAAGCAGTCTTGGCGATATCTTGCTCCTTGACCCATAGCTGATGGTAGCCTGACCTAAGATCAATCTTGGAGAAGTGTTTGGCCCCTTGGAGTTGGTCAAACAGATCGTCAATACGTGGCAGTGGATACCTATTCCGGATAGTAATCTTGTTGAGCTCGCGATAGTCTATGCAAAGACGCATACTGCCGTCCTTCTTCTTGACAAACAAGACCGATGCGCCCCATGGAGATGCGCTCGGTCGAATGAAACCTCGTTCAAGAAGTTCTTGCAGTTGTTCCTTCAGCTCCTTCAGCTCTATGGGAGCCATGCGATAAGGAGCCTTGGAGATTGGTTCAGCTCCTGGAATAAGCTCGATACTGAATTCCACTTCTCGTGCAGGTGGTATGCCCGGAAGTTCTGCTGGAAAAACATCTTGGAATTCCGACACTATTGTTTGATCCTGAATTGATGGAGATTCAGCATCCATGTCGTGAACCGTAGCTAGATAACCCTCGCAGCCATGTGACAATAGTGCACGCGCTTGCAAGGTAGATATGATTTGTACAGATCATCCGGGTACGAACCCGTTATGAATGTACTCTGGTGCATTAACATCACCGAAGATAACTCGATATGAATGGCAGTCTATGGTAGCATGATGCTTGGATAGCCAATCCATGCCCAAAATCATGTCAAAGTCATTCATGTCCAGCGGAAGTGCGTCAACAGGTCGAACCTTATCGTCAAATTCTAGGGGAAGACTCTTGTATACATGGGTAATTAATACAGAGTCCCTCAAAGGCGTGGAAATAGTAAGCCTATTTTCTAGTGGCATGGGGAGCATCCTAATGTTCTTAGCATAAGCAGTAGAAATAACCGAGTGAGTAGCACCCGTATCGAAAAGAACACATGCAGCTTGACCATACATATACAAGATTCCAGTGATGGTACCTGTAGACTTGTTGGCCTGGTCTTGAGATGTCGTGTAGACACGACCGGTAGTAGGAGGCGGCTTGGAATCAGCATGTCCTGATGTACCCTCCATCTCGCCCTTACGGCAATCCTTCATGATATGGCCAGGAAGACCACACTTGAAGCATGCGTCAGTGTTACGGCGACATGGCCCTGGGTGCCTACGGTGGCAAGTAGAGCAAAGAGGATGAGTAAATCCTCCAGCAGGTGCTCTGGCTGGCTGGGAACCTGATAAAACATTTTACATAAGACATGATAATAGGGTACAAAGGACAATGCGGATAATCGTAAGATTGAATACCAGTGATAGCTGGACGGCTAGGCTGTGAACCTCTCTGGTTCTGGTCCCTACCGTTTCCATGGTTCCTGGTAGAAGTTTTGCTAAAGTGTCAGAATATGAGTTATAACATGAAATCATAAGGAAATGCGTAAGTATTAGGACCTGCTGCTGTTGGAGTGTCCAGCGTTGTTACGGTAATTATCATTACCGCCACGCCTATCCGTAGCAGAACGGTCGTTAGTCTGACCGTTTCCCTTGGGCTGATGAGGCTGCTGCTGAGTAGCCGGCTGAGACCGGTCCCCAGTTTTCTGCCTAGAAGATACATTTAAAGAGATGAATAGTTTGACATATATGGAAAGAATACGGATTGATCACCGCTTGAATACGAATGTTTACCTCTTGTCGGGTCTCTCAGCTTCCCCGAACTCATCTCTCTCCTGCAGCATCTCCAGCTTACGTGCTGCATCGGCCACTTGTGCTACAGTGTTGAACGTAGCACACACCAGATTGTTTGCGACCGACGTGCGAAGAGCCCACCTAAAGTGGTGTGCCTGCTCTTCAGGAGTACCTGCTGCCGCACCAAGGAAACCAGCTAAGCGAAGAAAGCGCTGCATAAACTCGTTGCTATTCTCCCCAGCTCTCTGTCGGATCCCATGGTACTCTCTCTTGAGCTTGTCCTGCTCAGCCTTGGGAAAGAACTGCTCCATCACCCTGTCCTTGAACTGAGCCCAAGTCAAACCAGCAACCCACTCGTCACCACCCTCAGATTGCATCAACGCTAACCACCAATTTAGCACATCGCCTTCGAACCGATAGCATGCCAACCTCGCCTTGTATGCGGGGTCACAACCCATAGCATTGAAAATCTTCTTGATGTGAGCCAACCAGCTTTCAACATCACTTGGGCTATCTGTCTTCTCAAAAACTCGAGGACGGAGCTAGTTAAATCTCTCCAGCCATACTGCTAATGTCACTGGAGGAGGAGGTGCCTGATTGTGCTGCTGATTGTTGGCAGCTTAAACTTCAGCCCTGATGTCGTTCCTCAGTTGAGGAAGCAAAGCTTACATAGCAGCTTGAATTGCAGCATTGAGCTGTTCCTGTTCGTGTGTGAGAACCATCTGATAGTATAACATAAAACATATGATTAAATAGATCAAAACAGAAAATATATATACATGAAAAAAATTTATACCAAAATTTCAAGAGAAAAATTTTATGCAAGAAAACTTTTGTGTATGAATGCATGATGCAGTTTTATGAAAACTTTTATATGCTTGAGAGTGAACGCCAATGGTCAGTTCACCCAAAACAAAAGACATGGCGAGGGGACGCCTATGGATCGGTCCCAAATTTAAAAGTTTCGATAAAACACATGCGACTAAATAGGGCCAGTCCTGTACCAACCATTACTTAGTCATAAATCTGCGACAATGACATATATATGTATGCATAAAAATGATGAATGCATGAAAACAACTGTCAGTTCTAGGAAGACCATAGTGACTACCCACTAATCACAAGTCATATTTGAGAGCCTACAGGTCGAAGCCTTGGCTCTGATACCATAATTGTAACACCCCATTTTGATAATGGAAATGTCACACGTAATTATGGCGTGTCATCAAAGCATACAATAAAAAATGTCTAAACATTACATGACCATAAAAGGAAAATACCGG
Source organism: Glebionis coronaria (assembly GCA_025667525.1). Classification (NCBI taxonomy): domain Eukaryota; kingdom Viridiplantae; phylum Streptophyta; class Magnoliopsida; order Asterales; family Asteraceae; genus Glebionis; species Glebionis coronaria. Next base: position 434,556,219 of record CM046874.1, read on the forward strand.
AATCAAACATCGGTAGTCCAAAGTAACGCTCATCACACACAAACATAAGTATAGTAAAGGAAAGGACTAAACAATGTCCATAGCACATGCATCAAAAGAAAGATAATGCATAAAGTAAAGAAAGGCTAGAAAGCTTCCAGTCCATATGCACGTACGCTTAAAGTCTACGAGCGTCCCTGAGTACCTGCCGTTTTGGGAACATAGAAAAGGAAAACGGCTGAGCAATACGCTCAGTGCACGGATGTACAATAAAGCATGAATATGATAAGCATATAACATATACAGAGGAAGAAACTAAGTCCCGAGTAACCTGGTTAAGTCTTGATAAAACTGGTTTTATAGTTTGAAAAGCCTTATGTTTATCTTGTAAAAACTGTTTATCATATTTTACCATTAGCCAATATAGGTCATGAAAATCCACCGTTTATGAATACTTGGAGGGGTGACCTCATCATGCAAATTAGAGGGGCTGCCTCTAATTTAATATACTGGTTTTGGGTAGGAGGGATCAGCTCCTTGTGAAGGATGCAAGGAACACACCACATTCACCATGAAATCCTGACTGAAAACATGTAACTAGGATGCACCCATACGTCCCACATGATAAATATAATAAATGGCCAAAAGCTGAAGAGACGCCACGAGCAATCACTCCGCCGTGGTGAAGTCATAACATCAGTGCCTCTAATGTTATGGTTATGGTACCTCCATAACTAGGTGAAACTGGTCATGCATGTATATGGCTATAGGTATTCTAAATTAAACATAAGCAAATCAAACACATAACTTATACTACGGGAAAACATTTGGCTGCATACGGGAAATCCTAATAAGGAAAAAAAATGTCCATACTGAAAGGACGGGAATCCGTACCTTATGTCCAGTGAACGAAGAAGACGAACTGAAAGAAATCCTACTTCCGTATCACTAATGCTACATAAATACATACATGAATAAGTATCTGCTTACTAATACGTAACTGATTTTATGTCATGTCTTAGCTTATTTTATATGTTCTTATCATGTTTTACTATTTTAAGCCTTAAACTATGTTTATCTTATATTCTGTTTATTCTAATTAAGTATTCCTGGTATTTCATGTATTATTATACTTACTGTATAATAATAAGTAACTTTCCAAAAATAGCAGGTTTCCTAAAATAGAAAGTTTCCAAAAATAGAAAGTTCCCAAAAATAGAAAGTTACCAAAAATAGGAAGTTTCCAAAAATAGAAAGTTTCCAAAAATAGAAAGTTTCCAAAAATAGAAAGTTTCCAAAAATAGAATTACTGCTTAAAATAGATAATTTTCTAAAAATAGAAAGTTTCCATAAATAGATCAGCTGCCTTAATTAAATAAGTTTCTATAAATAGATTAGCTGCCTGAATTAAATAAGTTTCTAAAAATAGAAAGTTTCCATAAATAGATTAGCTGCTTTATTTAAATAAGTTTCTAAAAATAGAAAGTTTCCATAATTAGATATAAGCTGGTTAAATAAGCTAAGTATATAAGCCTAAGTGTTTTCATGATTATTTTCTAAGTCATAATGATATAATGTATAGTTTATTAATTATTTCATGTAATTAAAATAAACTATAGGTTAAAAATATTTAATTAAAATATATCATGTTTTAATTAAATAAGGTTAAGTACTTAGGTTAAAACATGTATTATTATTTATTAATAATATAACCTAAGTCATGTTAATTAATTAATTATAACCATGGTTTTTAAATAATTAATTAATTATAAGTCTAAAAATATAAAATACTTAGGTTAATAATTTCATGATTTTTAATAATTAATATAACCTAAGTCATGTTATTAAATTAATCATGTCATGTTTATTAATTTAATTTTAACATATGATTATAAAAAAAATAATAATCTTAACATACACCGTGAACCGGATCTTGACTAAAAACCATGAACCGGACATGAAATCGACACCATACCCCGAACCACTTCGGGGTCCCGTTGTCTTGCTGCTGCCGTGGGACCCACACCAACCAACCGGGACCATATGGTCTCGGTGGTGGTCGAGTAGCCAAACCGAGACCCCCTTGGGGTTCGGTTTAGGCGCCGGCCAAAACAAAACACCCCTAAACCATCCTTTTTGATTTCTCCAAAAGCCATTTTCATGTTAGATCTATGTTTTAATTAGGTTTTAAAGAAAACACATCATGTTCTAAATTATTTAATAGATCAAATAAAAAAGAAAAGGGTTAAAAGAATTTACCGAATGCGTGGATCTAAACAAGGATGAACAAACACGAACACGTGCACCAAAACCAAGATCAAAGATAAAATAAACACCCCCTTGGTGTGTTTATGGGTGGCGGCCAAAAAAGAAAAAGAAGAAGGAGGAGAAAATATTTTTAGGTTTTTGGTTAATTCTTCTGTAAAGTGAAAATGAGTAGTAACTTTTCCCTTAACCCCTCTTTAGTGAAAATTGAGATGGGCTTGGCCCATCTCTTTCTTGTTGCCGCGGGTAGGGGCCCCACATGGGGTACCCGTACCATTTTCCGTGTCTCGATGTTTAATTGTTCGTTCATGTTTATTTGTGTTCGCGTTTAATGTGTTCTCGTTAAATAATTATCGTGACCTAATATATTTATTTACGCTCGTAATAAATATATATACGTAATTAATAATAGTTCGTGATTTAATTACGTTCATGATTTCATGATCGCATGTTCGTGAATAATTATTGTCAAATAATTATTGCGTGCTCGTGTGTAGTAAATACTTATCGTGTTCTAACACGTACGTAATACGTAAAATCCTAACAAGTAATCGTAATCATGCTATAATAGGAAATTTTTAATCTAATACGTACGATCTTAAGGGTACTATTCATGGTAAAAGCATGCAGGTTTTACATGTATTTTTGTGTCAAAATTACCCAAATCAAAGTCTCGTATAATAGTAGAAGAAAAATCCAAAAAAATAGGAGAAAGTTGCAAGTTCCATGTTTGTCAATACAACATGAACTTTGCAAGTATGTTGATCCATGGCTAGGAGTTTTAGCCAAGAAAAAAATATAAAGTCAAAAAAAAAAGTCAAAAAGACAAATAAATAGCCAATGAGCTATAATGTTATGAAGTTGAAGGAAGAAGAAGAAATAAAAGGTATCGATTAGCCAATGTGCTAAGTCGTGATACATGTTGCTTCAATTCATATGCTATTAGTGTAGTATAGTTAGAAATAAGAGACTTTTTAGATTTTTATGGGTATTGACTTTATATCTCAATTTTACAACCTTAAAAACTTAAGTCGATGAGTTTTTTCGTGTACTTGTACTTGATAGACTTGCATCGAATTTTTGTAAAGATACATGTACCTTTGGATTTAATTTTCTTTTCTTCTTGCTTGATGGCAAGCAAAACTTAAGTGTGAGGGGATTTGATAACGCCTAAATCCAACATGTTTTTAGGAGCGTTATCCGTACTTTTGTACATGTATATTGGTTAATTATATGATACTTTTGTGCATATTTGTGCCCAATTGTGTTTGCAAGTCTTTGTGTAGCCAATTGCAGGAATGGAGTATAAAACAACATAAAAGTAAAGAATTGTACGAGTACGAAGAATCCTAGTCAAGTTCAAGACCCGTGTACAAGTTACAAGCCTTTAAAGATTAATTTCGGGTGCAAGAACAAGTATTTCCAAGGAGCAAATAAAGATATTCAGCATGAAAGTTGCCACCATCAACACACATCCAACTTTCCACTGGTAAGAGTGAAGTTGCCACCATCACATGGGAGTTGATTTACCTCCATCATAGCTCATGCTGCCTCCATCATGAGTGACGTTGCCACCAACATTTGTCTAGGCAGAAATGTGTCCACATTCATGCAAGCTTAAGGGAATCCATGCAAGAACATATCTTTTCATTACTACAAATCTATCAATATCTTTTCACTTTTCAATCATCTTCTCATTACTACATCAAATAAACTCTCTCATCCTTGTCCAAACTCCCATTCCCGGATTTGAACAAGGTGGTGCTAGAAAAGTCAGTTTTTGAGTCCGATAAGCAAAGTTATCATCACGAAACTCTTAGGGATCATTACCCTAATCATTAGTAACATTTTTACACTTTGTAAGACTCTTGATTATGACTTATAATACTTTTATTTCTGAGTTTATTTCATCATTTGTTATGAGTAGCTAAGTTTCATTCTACACTTGGTAGGATGATGTTTGTAGTATGAAGTGGTGGTTGTGATTATGATTTATGTTTAATTCAATGCCAAGCTTTCCTATGATCCATTGATATTTATGTTTCATGTGACAATTGCTATCAAAACTTAATTTGTTGGTAAAGATTTCATAGGTCGAAAGGGTTATTTTCTATCAACAAGTCGTAGCCGGTTTGTCTATGATTGGATATCTTTTGTATTGATCATTTCTTAAGAAGTTTTTATTGTCAAGAAATATAATTATAAGTGTTAGCAAATTCGTGAAATGACCGTGAATCGAATGTGTTGAAATTGGATTAAGTCTTGAATTGAGTGATTGAGTCTAATGCTTGTTTTCTTTAACCAAGGTCTTGACAAAGATTAAAGCTTTTGAAAACAATAGATCGGATTATCCATCTAATTATCATAATCATATATGTTAACGTGTCATCACAATCATACCACTACGAATGCTCAAACTAGTCTTTACCAATTGTACATTTAATCACATTATTAATCTCATCATTTTTACTTATTATTTGTTTGTCAACAATTGCTACAATCAACGATTATAGTTTCATTTTAGAATAATCATAGGTTTTCCAAATCCCCGTGAACGATCTTGGTATTACCACATAAAAGCTATACACAAACGAAAGGGTTATACTTGCCCGTGCGTTTTTAGTCAATCCGGTAATTCGTGTTTATAAATTTAAAACTTGTTACTAACCCAACGCATCAGTATCACTATCCTTAGACGCATTTGGGATATCGAGAGAAGGAATTACAATTGACTAGGATGTTGAGCAACAAGATCATTCCAAGAAATAGTATTCTCATCGTCATCATCATCATAATATTATGGACGCACAAGAGGAGGAGTTTAAGCACTAAGATTAGATACTTGCTCTTGTTGATTATCCTCTTGACATTTTTCGAGATATTTATTGAAACATTCATGAAATTTAAGAACTTGATTCAAAAGAGTGGCTAGTGGCTCATCAGGAATTGCAAAAGAGGGTTGATGATCGAGGGAGTATTGTGGGGGCTCAAAATTTTGAAAACCGGAATTATAGCACGGAGGTGGCTCATAATAATTCATCGGCTGAGAAGAATTAGAACACAGATTTGGCTCATAATAATTCATCGGCTGAGAAGAATGAGAACACGGATTTGGCTCATAATAATTCATCGGCTGACAAGAAAAGGTAATGTGAGGGCCCCCCACAATTGTTGCAACACGGGTACTGAGAGAAACCCGGTGCATTTTGCGGATACAGATTCTCATATATTGAAGAGGGTGAGATAGTGTAATCATTGGTGTAGAATGAACTAAAGTATGAATTGATCGAATTGCATGATAAAAAACGTCCAAATTCGCAATTGAGGATATCTTGTCCGCACCATTCGCAAGAACACCATGGACATGATTGACTACTAGACGATGGTCTTCCAAATCCTACACAATCAACATACGAATCCATTAAGAATTAAACACAATAGAGAAGTAAGAGGAATATTTTGGTGCAAAACTTTTGAAAAATAAATGTTTTTTTATGATTTTTTTAAATGTTTTTGGATTTTATAAATTTTTGATTTTTGTGGATTTTTGAAAACATTTGAAAATTTTGCAAGAAAAATAACGTTCAAAAGTGAACGGATCCCAAAATCCAACGCGTCTCTCACAAAACCGTTAATCTTCACGAAAAGAGCCGGCAGCGGCAACATTTGATACAAAGATTTACTAGGTTAAAAGTTCGTTTTGTCTCGACTCGATTCGAATTGATCTTGGTTTTAAATGCGACTCAGTTGTTTTTTATAAAAAGAAAGAAAGTTGATTATCTATTTTAAAAGTAAATGCGAAAAATATTAAAGATAAAAATAAACTAAAGACAAATGACCATTAATTAAGAAAATATAAAAATTATAAAAGTAAAAAGTAAATGATGAAAATAAAATAAAGTGAATAAATGACGGAATAAAATTAAAATTCTAAAATAAAATAAAAATAAATTTTGAAATAAAATAAAGTGAAAATAAAAATAAAGTAATTAAATGCGGGAATAAAAAAATTGAAAGTCTAAATAAAATAAAATAAAAGTTGGAATTAATAAATGACGGAATGAAATAAAAATGACTAAAAAGTATTTAAGTCGGATTAACTAAAAAGTCTAAAAGTCGGAATATATATAAAAAAACAATAAGTCGGAATCAAGATTTTGGCGGGGAGAATACTACAATTCAGAATTCTACTTGCATTATTCGGAATGCATGAGAATTTGGGTAATAATATCAAAACAAGGTAGGAATAGGGTACAAGTGCTAGGTCGGAATGCATGTGGGAATAAAACAATTATTCGGATTTCATTACATGTCATGAGTCAAATTTGTCAAAAAGTGGGAAGCAAGATTGAGACAAAACAAAAAGTGGGAAGAGAAAAAAAAACAAATGAGACAAATTGGATTGATAGTTGGCGGGAAAAAGAAATAGACAACTAGTCGGAACATGTTTTTTTTGTTTTATTCGGAATACTAGAAATGGAAATAAGTCAGAATGTACCTTGATGTTATTCGGAATGTTTTCCCACCTTAGTCGGGATACGCATGCATGCAACAAAATGGGCGGGAAAAGTTATAGCTATACTTAAGTCGGAATAAATTGTTCGGAATGAGCTTCTCACCTTAACTGGAATACTACAACTGCAGCCTAATCCGGAATATAGAAAACTGAACCTAAGTCGGAATAAGAGGATTTAGTAACCCTGATAAGAACAAAAATAAGCAAAAAATGAAAATAAGCTACAATCTAATAAGCACTTAACCAAAAACTTATCAAAACTAATTTTAAGAAAAACTAAATAAGCCACAAATTAAAAACTTTAAAAACTCTAAATAATCTAAAAATTAAAAATCAACTTTTTATAAAAATATTAATCTTCCAAATCAACTTACTTAAAAAATAAGAAAAATATTAAAATAAGCAATAAGCACAATAATCTATAAGAACAATAAGCTAAAACATAAAACACATGAAAAACAATAAGAACAATGGAATAAGCATATCAATAAACATATAAGCATAAAGATTAAACAACTATATGATTAACCAAATAAAAACATAAGATTTAAGAACAAGAAAGGTAGAATGAGAATGATTATAAAAACCTTGAAATTAAGATGAAGATTCAAGATCCAAAATTACAAGATTAAAGATGAAAGCTTAAGAACATGAAATAGATCTAGAGAGAGAAATTAATTTATTTACTCCTACTCCTACTCCTACTCTAATCTATCTAATTCTAATTAACTAACTAATTATCCAAAATGAAGCCTTAGGAAGATATTTATAGGAGGAAGGAAGGCAGGAGTTGTTGCTTTCTTCATTCACTTTGTCTTCTCGTCTTTTAATTTCTTCGTCTTTCTCGACGTTGTCTCGGGATTTGTCGATATAAAATGAACTCGTCTTCTAATTTTCTTCTTTTATTAGATTTGGTTCTTCGACTTCGTTAAACTTCCGTCTTTAGACTTTTTCTTCGATAAATCTTCAGAATAGGCCTTTGACTTCCGTTCTTTTTGCACTCTTGATCTTTTGACTTCGTCTTTTGTCTTTTTCTTCGATAAAAGCCCGTGAAAGCCCGTGTTTTCTTCCTTTTTCATATTTGGGTCCTAAAACACAACAAAAACACAAACCACGCATAATTCCGACATTTACGACATTAAATACATGTTTTGGCTTGGTTTTTATTATAATTAAGTGGTAAAAGGATAAGTAGTTTCACACTTATTACTCATATTGAGATCACTCACATTCCGATGACTATTTCGATGACTTTCCGATGACTATCCCGATGAATTAAATATTTTCTTTCAAAAACGTGTTTTTGAACATTTTTAACAATTCGTGTGTTTTTTGGTCTAGGAGAATTTTTTTGGTTTTTGAAGAACAATTTTTAAGGTATTTCAACACTTTTTCTCTTCAAAAACAATCACTATAACATCTACTTAAGATCTATATTCATTTCTAAATTCAAAGCTTATCAAGATGGATTCTACTGCTGAGTATCGTATGACAAACAACAACATCATGGTGGCGGGTAACAAAGGGAGACCACCAATGCTTGTGAATGGTCGATATGCACAATGGAAATCGCGTTTTATTCGATATCTTGATACTAAACCAAATGGTGATCTTCTCTGACGGTGCATCAAAGAAGGACCCTATACTCTCACTACCATAACCATTCCTGCAATTCCAGCAACCGACTGGACGACCGGTTCCGATGAGCAAACTATTGAGGAAACATATGAGAACACTTCGAAAGAGAAACGTGCTTGGATTGATGCAGAGAAAGAAGAAATCTATTTGATTCTCAATGGGATTGGGGATGATATTTACTCAACGATTGATGCATGCTCTACTGCTAAAGAGATGTGGTTTGCCATTGAACGCTTGCAACAAGGAGAATCACTTAACAAGCAAGATGTCAAAACTAACTTGTTCTGGAATTTTGGCAAGTTTACTTCATTGTATGGGGAATCAATTGATTCATACTACTCAAGGTTCTACAAGATGATGAATGACATGACAAGAAACAATTTGCAAGTCTCCACCATGCAAGTCAATGTGCAATTTCTACAGCAACTTCAACCAGAGTGGACACAGTTTGTAACTTTGGTGAAACAACAGAGTAAGTTAGACGAGGTCAACTATCACATGCTCTTTGACATTTTGAAACAATTTCAAAATGAGGTGAATGAACTTCGAGCTAAAAGGATAGCAAAGACTGCTAATCCACTTGCTTTGGTGTCTACCACTCAACACGTCCAAGATCATCGCTCTCGTGCTTCAAAATCATACTCTACTACATCTTCCTCACCAAGATACTCTACTTCATCTAAGTCTTCAGCTCCCACAAGATCACGAGACAAAGAACCAAGAGCACCATCACCATCACCTGAGCCATCATCTAAAGAGGACAGTGATGAAGAACTAGCTCAGAAGGATAAGGAGATGAAACAACAAATTGCTTTCATTATGAAGACATACAAGTAAAAATCTTCAAACCCACCAACAACAATCTTCGAACATCATCTATTACAAGGAACCAATATGTTGAGAGTCCTTGAAGGTATGACACACGTCAACGTGATGAAAGTCCTCCTATGTATGATCGACGTAATCCAACTCATGTTGAGGGTTCTGCAAGGTATGATCGACAAACTGCTAAGTATGATACTCATAGGATTGCTACTGTTGCTGGGAATAGGGATACTGTCAGAACTCAAGTGGTTCAGCAAATTGGGATTCAATGCTTCAATTGTCAAGGTTATGGGCATATGGCAAAGGAATGCAGAAAGCCGAAACTAGTTAGGGACTCTGGTTATCATAAGGAAAAGATGCTGCTTTGCAAGAAGATGGAAGCTGGGGTTAAACTGTCGGCTGAGGAAGGAGCAATGCTTGATGACACTGATGATGAAGCCTCTGACCAAGAACTTGAAGCACATTACTCGTACATAGCAAAGGTTGAAGAAGTTCTCAACGTCACTGAAGATGACAATGGTCCTATCTTTGATACTGAGCCAATCGATAAGGTACACACTGAAGAGGAATATAATGTGTTTGGTAATATTCATGAGCATTGTGAGCTACCCAACGCCATTAATGACACATGTATGATGGAAATGGTTGATAGCAATACCACACCCGATTCATCAAACATGTGCAATAATGAGTTTGAGGATGATCAACATGCAAATGAGTATGATAATGATGAGGAGCGTAACGTGCTTGCTAATTTAATTGCTTCTTTACAAAAAAGATGTCAAAGAAACTAGAAAAAGTCAAAAGCAATTAAAGAAGGCAAACGCTACGCTCACTTAAAAGTTTGAAGAAAGCAAAGCTGCAGTCATAAAATCTAGTGAGCTTCTTGCAAGCTACAGAGCTGAGCTTCTTCAAAAAGACAAAGAGCTTGCAAGGTACAAAGGGGCTGTTGTTACTACTGTAAAGGATGTTTTTGAAACTAAATACAACGAAACTCTGAAGCTTTTAGAACAAGATAAACGTAATTATAACACCTCTTTAAGTACAGAACGACACAAAACATATCTTGCTACCACTAAAGTGAATGAGTTAACTCAAAAGATTGGTTTTCTCCAAGAGGATAAAAATAAACTAGTCACTACAAAGACGGAAGAGGTTGCTAACTTGCAAAAGTCTTTCAAAATTAAACAAGCAAAAGATATCGACAAAGTTGTGGAACTTGAAGTTCAAATTGATTTTTATAAGAAAATTATTTATAAGACAAATCAATCTATTCAAACAATGCGAATGTTAGCACATCGTTCGATTTTCAAGGGTAAAGCTAGTTTTGTTGGTCCTAAGTACCTCGAGCAAGCTCAATCTGAGAACCCGCGACTCTATCTTGAGGAGTCCTAATGGACCGACCTTGATTGTCTTCTTGTTAGGCCTGAGAGTGATGAATCACTATGTTTTAAAGAGGAGAGTAGATCACCAGTGAATAAAGACTTAGTGACACCATATAATTATGCTTAATAAAATAGTCTTTATGAAAATTTCAAACCATAAAAACAGAAGTCTCGTGAGGAAATATTTTACGAATGTGAGCATATAAGAATTAAATGGAGACAAGTTTTTTCCAATAAGAAAACTAATGTTTCAAAATATGTTGGGTACTTGTCGCATAAAGCTTATATAATCAAGAGTAAGCAAGCACTTAGTATTCTTAAAAGTAACATTGAAAATTTCAAAAAGGTTGTGGATGATGACTGGAAAAAACGTGAACTTTTGAAAGGTGACAAAGAAATTCCTCACGATATAACTATTCTTGTGAAAACTATTTTGATTCCTCTTGCGAAGAGAACAAAGAAACATGCTTTGGAATTTGAAAAGTTAATAGAGCAAGAAATGTTTGATGATTTGAAATATGTGGAATCTATTGAAAAAGAAATTGACGACCATCAACCTGAAAGAGACGATTTTTCTATAGCATATGATCTACTCTTGCAAGAATGCCTCTCAAAAGATATTATGTGTGTCTATGTTAAATCTTGTGCTGATATCGATGAATATTCTGATGTTGCATGCAGATATCTTGATCAAGTCAATGAGTGTGAACGTCTTGAAACTGAGCTTTCGAATAAAATTGACCAAAACGAGTTTTCGTTACTTCAACATAGATATGATTTTATTCAAAAACATTGTTATTCACTGGAACTTACTTTGAAAAACAAAGTTGGCAGTTTTTCAAATGATACACTTTGGAAGTAAAATTATCTGAGTCATGTTGATTACTAAACGAAAAAAGTCTTGATATTGCGGATTTGAAAGCTCAGTTACAAGAAAAAGACATAGCAATAGCAGAGTTGAAGAAACTCATTGCTAAGATGGGTGGGAAAGTTGTGGAACCTAGCATTAAGAAACCTGTTGTTAGACAACCCAATGCCTCTAAAGTGAATAGACCCTCTATCTTGGGAAAACCATCTGCTTTCTCAAATTCCTCGTTTGCAAAACCTGTGTTTGCCCCCAAGATAGTTGGAAAGGAAAGGTTACCACAGAATCAACCCATAAGGAATACTCAAGCACCAAGCGCTAAGCACAATAATGTGATTAAACCAGGGATATATAGAATGACCACTAAACCCACAAACAAAGTTAGTCACTCGCCTCAGACTTCTAGAAACACTAATACTCGTGTGTCTTCTACTATAGGAGTAGTCTCCACTACTAGTGTTAGACGAACTCATCTTAAGAGCACTCAAGTGAATGATAAGGTTTGGAAACACAAGAGTAAAGGAAAGATGAAGGAAGTAGAAGAACACCCTAGGAATTTGAATGTTTTTAAGAATAAAAAGTCTGTAATCACGTGTAATGACGATTTAAATGCCTTGAATGATTTGAATGCTTTGAATGTCAAATTTGTTTGTGTCAAATGTGGAAAATGTGCTAATGCTAATCATTCTTTGTGTGCTATGAATAATGTCAAAGGCATAGATACTAGAACTAAGAAGCAAGTTGAGATGCCTATTAGTGCTAGTAAACCCAAACGCAAAGTGAACTATTCTGGTGCAACCCCCTCTAAGAAAAGCATTGCATCAGACTGCACCACTAAGAACCCTAGAAGCAGAATTAGGGAATTATATGAGTCTGCGAGCAAGTCGCGGAAATGGTGGTTTGCTAATCAATGTCCTACAGGATATAAATGGATGCCTAAAGTTAGGACAAAATATGTGACAACGAGTGTTAGTATGCCTTTAAATGTTGCTAAGGACACTAATGATTCTGATATCACAACTAATGTGGTATCCAATTTAGGAAATGCTCCATAGTGTTCTAATTCTTCTGTAGGTAATACAAATAATTCTCTTCATACTGGACTCCGGATGCACAAAGAACATGACGGGGAATCTCAAGCTTCTAATTAACTTCGTGGAGAATTTCCTGGGTATGGTCCAATTCAGAAATGATTAATTTGCACCAATAAGTGTAAAAAACACTTATCCTTTTACCACTTAATTATAATAATAACCAAGCCTAAATGTGTATTTAATGTCGTAAAATTCGGAATTATGTGTGGTTTGTGTTTTTGTTGTGTTTTACGACCAAAATGTGAAAAGAGAAGAAAACATGGTCTTTCACGGGCTTTCATCGAAGAAAAAGACAAAAGACAAAGTCGAAAGATCAAGAGTGCAAAAAGAACGGAAGTCCAAGGCCTATTCGGAAGATTTATCGAAGAAAATGTCTAAAGACGGAAGTTTAACGAAGTCGAAGAACCAAGTCTAATTAATGAAGAAATTAGAAGACGAGTTCATTTTATTTATCGACAAATCCCGAGACAAAGTCAAGAATAACGAGCTTATTGTCAAAGACGAAAGACGAGAAAGAAAGAAAGAAAGAAGGAAGCTTCCAACAACCATACACTCCACTCCTATAAATACCCTCCTAATGACAGTGTTAGCTAATTTGACAAAATTAGTCTTTCCACTTTATTTTTCATGCACCTTCCATATTGTCATTTACTTTATTGTCTTTCTTTGAAGAATTCATGTAAGTTCTCTAATCTTGTTTTAAATCTTTGATCTTTAATCTTTTTAATTCAAGTTTATAATCATTCTCATTCTTCTCTTCTTGTTTTAAAATCTTTTGTTTGATTCGTTTAATTTTCAAGTTTTAATCTTTATGCTTAATTTGATTAAAGTTTTCATCTTCTTTTTTCTTATTAATGTCTTTATACGAATTAATGTTTTAGCTTATTGAGATTTTTGCTTATTTTGTGTTTAGCTTATTTTAATTTAAGTGTTTTCAAAAGTTTAATCTTTTTCTTTTAGTTTATTTTATAAATCTTGTTTATTTAGCGTTTTGAAAATCTTTAATTTGTGCTTATTTAGTTCCTTCTATTATTCATTTGGTCAAGTTTCGATTAGTGCTTATTTAAACATAGCTTATTCGGTTTTGCCTATTTCCATTTTATTTGCATCGGAAAAGGGTTTAGTTTTCCGACTGTTATTCCGATACATCCATCGGAAAAGGGTTTTGCTTTCCGACCAATATTCTGATAGTCTATATCGGAAAGGGGTTTAGTATTCCGATCGGTATTCCGATCGGTATTACGATAGACTTGATTTTCGTTATTCCGATGCTGGTACATTTTTAGTTATTCCGACAGAGTTATTCTGATAGGTTTTTCCGATCAATATTCCGACGGGATTCTGACAGGAAACATTCCGACAGAGTTTTGGTTTTTATTTTCTATATTATTTTAATTTCAAATTTAACTTTTCCCTCTATTTTTACTTAGTTTTATTTTAAGTTTGCATTTTTATTAAGTTGTCTAATTTACTTTTTGTCGAGCTTTAATCTTTAGTCATTTACTTTTAATCACCCTTAGCTTTATTTACCTTGTCATTTACGTTAAAGTTTGCAATTTTATTTTAAACAACGACAACCAATTCATTCTTTTCACCAAAAGACGACTGAGTCACACGTTCAACCATTGTCAATTCGAAGAGAAACGACATAGTAAAATCTAGTTATTAAAATGGCGCCGTTGCCGGCTCTTTTCGTGAAGATTAACGGTTTTCTGTGAGAGACGCGTTGGATTTTGGGATCCGTTCACTCGTGAACGTTATTTTTCGTTTCAAAATTTTTCAAAAATCCTTAAAAATTAGAAATTTTCAAAAAAACCAAAAACATAAAAAAACTCATAAAAAGTAATTATTTTTAAAAATTTTTACACCAAAAAGATTTTACTTTTACAGTAAATATATATTTCCTCTATTTCTTTGCTATCTTTTTCTTTTGTAGGTGTATGCATACTCGCTCATCGTCTTATTCTGAGCCCGAGACTCATGAAGACTTAGACATGGACGGTGTACACAACAATAATAATCCACCTCATCCCAACATAAATAATAACAACCATGGCCCTCAACCAGACCTTCGAACGATGGAGGAGCTTTGTCAACCAACAATGAATGGACGCGGAGGACCGATTGCGCCGATGCAAATCACGGCTCCAGAGTTTTCGTTGAAGCATCACATGATCCAACAAGTTCAAAACACTTGTCCATTTCGCGGATTACCGGATGATGATGCCAACAAACACCTCAACAAATTCATTACCAAAACTCAAAGCATGAAATTGCCCGGTGTTACCATGGATTTTCTTCGCCTTCATCTATTTCTACACACTTTATCTCACCATGCCGAAAAATGGTTTGATCATCTTCCAAAGATATCAATTCATACTTGGGACGAAATGACTCAACGATTTTTGTCGCGCTACTTTCCACCATCCATGGTAACGAGCCTTCGGAATCAAATCATTGGATTTACATAAGAAACTGATGAATCACTTTTTGATGCTTGGGAACGTTATAATGTTTTGATCGATCTATGTCCTAACCACAATATGCTCCCCGTCACCTTAAATGATACTTTCTACAACGGTTTAACTTTTCGTGATCGTGATACGATTAATGCAGCCGCCGGTGGCACATTTATGAAAAGAAGACCCGAGGAGTGTAGAGAGCTTATAGATAACATGACTACTCATCACAAAAATTGGGATTCATCCGCATCTTCGAGGAATAAAGCGAGAGTCAATGTTTCTTCTACTTTATCACACACCGAGATGACCGAATTCACCCGCTTGATGGCCGAAATGAACAAAAATATCCTACTCATAGCTACGAATCAACAACAACAAGTTAAAGCTATAGCACTTTCTTGTGAGACTTGCGGTGGTCCTAATTCATACAATGATTTTCCTTCTACTCATGAAAATCCGGAAAACGTGTATGCGGCTTATGGTAACTATTCAATGAAAGCTATCAAGCCCGACCTCAAGGTGATCGTAACTTGCTAAGTTACCGTTCCAACAACTTTCTTTCACCCGGGTTTTCTCCTCAAAACCACAACCCAAACAAATTCAATAGAAGCAATTCAAACCCACTTCGAGCTTCTAATCCATATCACCCACCCTCTCAACAAGTTCCAACCATCACTCCACCCATGACTTATAATCAAGATGTTTAAACTTTAATGAGGACCCAAGGAGAGATAGTTAAGAATCTTCAAAGCCAAATCATTAACCTGAAAGGTGATATCACCAAACACGGGAATGATATTCGAACCGAGCTTCGACACGATATGCAAACTTCTTTGAGCAATCAAACGAATGATTTAAAGAATATGATGGCTAGTTTCTTTAAAAGTAATCAACCCTCTACTTCGGGCTCTCTTCCTTCTAATACCGTCACCAACCCAAGAGCTAATGTGAGTGCTATTACTACACGCAGTGGAGCAACACTAGTAAGACCATCTACCCCTCCTCCAGTTACTCCATCTACACCTCCTCCACCACCATTTATCCCGCCTACTTCCACGCCTAGTACTAGTTCTCCATTACCGTCTCCACCTCTTAATGAAGAAGTACCCAAGAAACACCCTTCACCAACCTCACCTTCCAGCTTTAAACCTTCAACATCTCAACCTTTACCTGCTACACCTACACCACCTAAACCCAATATCCCTTATCCTTCTCGGTTAGACAAGTGCAAATTGCTCACTAAAGAGGATGCTCAAGTCACTTCCTTTTAGATGATTACACAAATGAACTTTAACATTAGCCTCGTTGAAGCACTTGTCCAAATGCCGAAATTTGTGAAAGCATTCAAGGAATTGCTTAGTAAGAAGGAAAAGATGGCTGAGTTTGTCAACACCCGCTTAAATGAAAATTGTTCTGCAGTCCTTCTTAAAGAACTTCCGGAAAAACTTGGAGATCCCGGTCGTTTTGTGCTACCATGTACTAATAACCAAACCGAAGAATTTATTGCCTTAGCCGATCTCGGGGCAAGTATTAATTTGATGCCTTTAAGTGTTTGGAAAAAGTTATCATTACCCGATCTTACACCAACAAAGATGACTCTTGAGCTAGCAAATCGAACTCTCGCTTACCCCATTGGTATTGCCGAAGATGTGTTTGTTAAAGTTGGTACCTTCACTTTTCCAGTCGATTTTGTTGTTGTTGATTATGAAATGAACCCTCGTATTCCGTTAATACTTGGACGGCCATTCTTGAGAACCGGAAAAGCTTTAGTCGATGTTGCCGAAGGTGAACTAATCTTAAGGGTCGAGAATGATGCAAACGTGTTTAAAATGAGTAAGATTACAAACAAATTCAATGGAAGAGAATTGGCGAATATGATTAATGTGATTCAAGACGAGCTTGATACAACTTCTTGTGAAAGTACAAAGCTTGATGACTTTGTTGTTTACAACAATCCTCTTTTCGATTCTTGCTATGATAATCCACTTTTCCAAGATGATGTGGATGATTCTCTCTCCAATTTGGATGCCCCACCAATTCATGAGTCTCCACCAATTTATGATGACTATGATGATGATTCAAGTTCCGATATGGACGATTATGATGATTTTACTTCAGAGTATAAAGACATGCCAACATATGATGATTTTGATGATGTTGATACTCTTTCGAGTGATTCTTCACATGATGAACTTGTTCCTACTTTTGATGAAGATCCTCCGCCAACAATGCTTGATCCTACTTTGGATGACTACTCATTTGAGGAAGATTTTGCTACTTTTCTCAATACTTACTTACCCAATGAGAATGATTCTCCTCCTTTGGACTTTGATTATGGTCTTTATTCTCTTTCGGATATTAAGAGACCCGTTTCAAAGGAGAAGAAGCCGGATGACACCGATATCCGTAGTACCTATGTCTTGACACCTCTCTATCCACCTTCTAAGGATTAGATTGTGCGATTTATGAGCGGATCCTCTTCAAGGTCTACTGAGCCTGAGTGTTATTTTCCCCTAAAGGAAAAGGTGTTCGATCCCGGTATTGCAATTTTTAAGCCATCTCAGTATCCATCTGATGCAATAAAAGGAAAGATTTTTGGAAACAATGGAGATTTGCTTGCACTTCATCATACTTTCTACCACCGTGCTCAACAACTGCTTAAGGGAACCTTGCCTACTCTTATTTGGCTTGACTTGTTCGCCTTAAGCTTGTGCTACTTGATGGATGAAAACCATGTATTTGATCCTGGTGGATGTTCTTCAAGCTTCTTACCATGCTAATTAAGGTCGAGTCAGGCTCACGACTCGGTGAACAAACAATCGCTTCTCGGGAGGCAACCCGAGTATCTATCCTTTTATTCCGTTTATAATAAGTGTAGGGGGAGACCCTCGTATGTGTTTGTTGTTTTGTTTCTTATCAGGTGCAGGGTTTCGAGCTTTCAAAGACCCATTCTTGATGACTTTTGATGACCCGTGATTCCATGTACCCGTCTTCCCGGTTCTATCCTAAACTCTTTTGATTCTCTATTTTATATTCTTCAATATTGAAATAGGAATCACTTTAGTTGTCCTTTCCTTAGCAAGATTTAAACAAAGTGCACAATGTCCTAAGTGTAGGGGAGGTTACTTCCACATGCTTAAACATTGAGGACAATGTTTATATTAAGTGTAGGGGGACTTCTATCAAAGTTAAGTGGGCTTTTCCTTGTATTTGTCCTCTTTTTAACAGGAAAATTGATTTTTCGACATTTTTCAAAATTTTTGATCTATTTTGGCCTAGTTGTATTTACCTTTGTTATAGTTATTTTCTTTCTTTGTTAGAATAAAGTTTAATAAAGTGGTTTTAATTTTTCAACGTCATGAATCTTTTGACTCAAACCGAGTTTACTTATCTAAGTTTACTCTAGCTAGTATCCTTAACGTGTTTAAGTCAAGTTTTTCTAGGCTTTTATATAGGGAACTTTAAAACGAGAAAGTCTTAACTCTTACGGGTTAAGAACAAGAACTTTTCGCAAGTTCCTATAAATGATCCTAGAAAGTCGTTTATCAAGGGAACTTTAAAATGCAAATTCTAAACTTGAAAAATTCTAAGAAGATGCAAGATCCTATAGATGACTTGAAAACCCAAAACTTTGATTTAATAGGCTAAGCATCCACGAGTCTCATTCCTTGAGATTTTAAATTGTGGAGAATGAGAGATGATAGAGTCAATTATAAGTGTGGTATTCTTTCATGAATTTATGTGAGTTTATTATAAGTTTTTTCTCCCATCACTTGTTAATAAATATATTTGCAATAAATAAGGTTGTACGATTTGAAAAGTTACTTAGCTTCTAGCACAAGATCGTTTAAAAGTTGCTCAGTATTAATTAGAGTTCATAGCCAAGGCATAACTTATTGAAGCGGGATACGAAGATTAACGAGTCCGAAAAGGCCCTAACAAGGCATGCGGGCTACATTTTGTTGCTAAATATCCAAAGTGATGTGAAGAATCATTTATCAAAAATCAATATGAAGGATCAAGACACACGACGAAAAGCAAATACTTCCCGAAAGATCATGGATAAGTCTATCCAGAAAGGCCCTAACAAGGTATGAGGATAGATATATCCAAGTCCTAAAAGGAGGCGGATCGTTGTATATCAAAATCCCAAATAAAGATTGGAGAAAAATGAAGAAGTCGTGGTCCAAATATGAAGAATCTCTCAAAATGTTCAAGTGAAGAAATTCCTATTATAAAGAGAAGACCATTATTTCATGAACATCTCTCAAGATTTGAAGTATGAAGTCAATGCCAAATATCAGTCCGAGAAAGGTCTCAAATCGTGAAGCAAGTTATGCCAAGATATGAACTTTATAAGGTCCCGAGAAGCAGTTTTAAAAGATTTTGTCCTTTAGCTAACTATTGATTAAATCGTCCTACTTTATTTTCGTCCTAAATAACTATCAAAATAAGTCAACAATGAATTCTCGTGATCATTAAAGACAACAATAAAATATAAGAGATACACCTAGGAATAAGAGAGTCTAAGTGAATAATTGGGCCACATGAATTTGTGTTAGTTTGCTAACTTATAATAACAATGATCTCGTTTTTAAGCTTGGTTTGGGGAACGTGAAACTTGAGGGTGATAAACATTCACGACATTCCAAAACCCTAAGGTAAGTCTTTGATCTCTTTACTGGTTTTCCTCCTATAAATATTTTGCAATTTTCTATCTCTTTTAGTTTCCTTAATGTCTTATGTTTAATAAAGGCCAAGGTAGGTTAATTATGATGGAAAATGTAAAACTTGATTTGTAACTAATGCATTGCATGAGGGCATTGCAATGGTCAAGTGTAGGGGATTTAATAAGTGTAAAAAACACTTATCCTTTTACCACTTAATTATAATAATAACCAAGCCTAAACGTGTATTTAATGTCGTGAAATTCGTAATTATGCTTGGTTTGTGTTTTTATTGTGTTTTAGGACCAAAATGTGAAAAGAGAAGAAAACATAGGCTTTCACGGGCTTTCATCGTAGAAAAAGACAAAAGACAAAGTCGAAAGATCAAGAGTGCAAAAAGAACGGAAGTCCAAGGCATATTCTGAAGATTTATCGAAGAAAAAGTCTAAAGACGGAAGTTTAACGAAGTCGAAGAACCAAGTCTAATTAATGAAGAAATTAGAAGACGAGTTCATTTTATTTATCGACAAATCCTGAGACAAAGTCAAGAATAACGAGCTTATTGTCAAAGACGAAAGACGAGAAAGAAAGAAAGAAAGAAAGAAGAAAGCTTCCAACCAACCATACACTCCACTCCTATAAATACCCTCCTAATGACACATTAGGAGGTGTTAGCTAATTTGACAAAATTAGTCTTTCCACTTTATTTTTCATGCACCTTTCATATTGTCATTTACTTTATTGTCTTTCTTTGAAGAATTCATGTAAGTGCTCTAATCTTGTTTTAAATCTTTTATCTTTAATCTTTTTAATTCAAGTTTATAATCATTCTCATTCTTCTCTTCTTGTTTTAAAATCTTTTGATTCGTTTAATTTTCAAGTTTTAATCTTTATGATTAATTTGATTAAAGTTTTCATCTTCTTTGTTCTTATCAATGTTTTTATACGAATTAATGTTTTAGCTTATTGAGATTTTGCTTATTTTGTGTTTAGCTTATTTTAATTTTAGTGTTTTCAAAAGTTTAATCTTTTTCTTTTAGTTTATTTTATAAATCTTGTTTATTTAGCGTTTTGAAAATCTTTAATTTGTGCTTATTTAGTTCCTTCTATTATTCATTTGGTCAAGTTTTGATTAGTGCTTATTTAAACATAGATTATTCGGTTTTGCTTATTTCCATTTTATTTGCATCAGAAAAGGGTTTACTTTTCCGACTGGTATTCCGATACATCCATCGGAAAAGGGTTTTGCTTTCCGACCAATATTCCGATAGTCTCTATCGGAAAGGGGTTTAGTATTCCGATCGGTATTCCGGTAGACTTGATTTTCGTTATTCCGATGCTGGTACATTTTTAGTTATTCTGACAGAGTTATTCCGATAGGATTTTCCGATCAATATTCCGACGGGATTCCGACACGAAACATTCCGATAGAGTTTTGGTTTTTATTTTCTATTTTTATTTTAATTTCAAATTTAACTTTTCCCGCTATTTTTACTTAGATTTATTTTAAGTTTGCATTTTTATTAAGTTGTCTAGTTTACTTTTTGTCAAGCTTTAATCTTTAGTCATTTATTTTTAATCATCCTTAGCTTTATTTACCTTGTCATTTACGTTAAAGTTTGCAATTTTATTTTAAACAACGACAACCAATTCATTCTTTTCACCAAAAGACGACTGAGTCACACGTTCAACCATTGTAAATTCGAAGAGAAACGACATTGTAAAATCTAGTTATTATGCACCGATCCTAGGATATGGAGATTTGGTTCAAGGGAATATCACGATAAAAAGGGTATACTACGTCGAAGGGCTCAATCACAATCTTTTCTCGGTTGGTCAATTCTGTGATGCAGATTTGGAAGTTGCTTTTAGAAAGAAGACATGTTTTGTTCGTGATTATGATGGGAATGATTTACTCACCGATTCACGGAGTACTGATGTTTACACAATTTCACTGCAAGACACAACTTCATCAACTCCAATTTGCTTCATGGCTAAAGCTTCAACGACTCAGGCATGGTTATGGCATGAACGTCTTTCTCATCTCAACTTTGATACCATCAACTTGCTTTCCAAGAAAGATATCGTGAGAGGCCTTCCAAGCTTAAAATTCATCAAAGATCATCTTTGTTCTTCTTGTGAGCTTTGTAAAGCTAAACGAAGTAGCTTTAAGACAAAGACTACACCAAGATCTAAAGGACGGTTAGATCTTCTTCATATAGATTTGTGTGGTCCCATGCGTGTTCAAAGTATCAATGGAAAGAAATATGTTATGGTAATTGTCGATGATTACTCAAGGTACATGATGAGACTGCTTTTATACATAGTCTCATCTTCCAAATAGGGCTTAAAATGCATTAAATATCATCAAAATACCCAAATATATGCTTGTGTTTGTTGCTTGTGTATTTTAGGTACGGATATTGAGATAATGACAAAAGATCACAAGAATCATACAAAAACGAACACGGGAAACGAAGCCGCACAATGAACCAAGCCCTAGTGAAGACTTTCCCAAGATCAACCCTTGAAGATTTGAAGAATTATGAAGAAGGGTCCTCCAATTATGAAGAACTGACACTTTATACCCTTGTATCCTCATAATTACAAGTTTGGTCCCTAAAGTTTGTCAAAATTACAAAAAGGACCCTTAACTTTGAAGAATTGGCAAGTTTAGCCCCTCAACAAAGCTAAATTGTCAACCAATATCATCCACAAAGTCAAATATATCATGAAGTCCTTCAAAGTACAAGAAATGACAAGTTTGGTCCTTTGAAAATCTCAAAATTACAAAAAGGACCCTCAACTTTCAACATTTGGCAAAAATGGTCCCTCAATCATCAAGACTTGGCAATTTTAGTCCTCCAAATTATCAATATTGCAAGTCTAGACCATTATCATTGAAGAAAATACCAAACCAGCCCTTGAAGAATTCAAATATGGCAAGAATTACCCCTGATTTCACTTTGCAAAAGTTTTTGGGCCAGAAGTGTAAAAAGGCAAAAGTTGACAAGGAAGAAAGTGGGCGTTGATAGAGTTTGGAAGGGATTTGACAAGTTTTTGAAACATGGGGGTGTTAAACTGGCCAGGCAACATTGTAACCTAGACCACTCACCAGCTGCCACGTGCCCCACTACCACCTCTCCACCAATCACAACTCACCCTTTGTCCACATCAGATCCCACTCACTTATATTTATTAACTAATCCTAACAGATTAGTTTAAACTTGGCGCTAAACACCCATTTAAAAAACCAAACGGATTAAAAACATGTTCTTGGTGTTCTTGGTACAAATTGGGCATTTGCTAATTACCAACAATTAAACCCCCATATTGTGCAGATTTGTGATTAAGGGTCTTCTAATCATAACCCAACTTAAAAACTTGACACCTCACCACCCCATTTGTCTCCTTGTGTCTCCCCTGCTCCACACCCATGCATACTGCCAAAAAGATGGCAGCAATCCAACGTTGGAGAATTCAGCTTACATCCTAAGCTTCATACAAGCCTTTGGATCACCTTTTTATTTGCCAGCTATCACAACACAACAAATTCAATCACATGATTCTCCAAAGAAGACAAAGACCTCAAGGGCATTTTTGGGACTTAAGCATTAGGGTTTACACGTTTTTCAGCTTTCTAGGACCATGTACACCCTCTATATAAAGGGTCTAGCTCATTTCATTTATTCCTGCTTTTGGTTTTTCCTTTGTTCAAACACTTGTAAATCCTCTTTCTGATTAATGATTTTGAGTTAAGTTCTTTGAAGAAAGACCAAGTGCCATCTTTATTCTGCTTGTTTATGTTCTTAGTTTACTGCTTTTGAAGTTTAAAACCTGTTTTCAAAAGAGGAGTGTGCACAAGTTTGCATATTTTCCTCATTTTCTTGATATTTTGCTAAGTCTTGTTCCAATCTTGGAATTCTTGGGCTATAGGGCTGATCATAGCATCCTAACTGAGTTGGTTAAGGTGTGGTGAGGCTTATAACTTGGGGATAATCAAGTGTGGGGTAACAAGTTTGCATTAATCAAGTTTTTCCCAAGTTTTTGATTTTTCATGTTATTGTGCTTAACCCTTGTTCAATCTTAGCAGGCTTTTTGTGGAAGCTTGTGCTTGTTCTTGCTAGCACATAAACTCAAAATTCGTGGGTGTGGATGTACATCCATGAGGTTTGCATACTTAATCTCCAAATCTGCTTAAATTGTGATTTTTGGTGATATTTGTATGAAACTGTTGTTCTTGTGAATTTTGTGGCTTGTTCTTGCTTGAATCTGTTTATTAGACTTGTTTTAGTGTTAATTGATGCTTGGTTGGCCTGAAATCTTGTTTTGCTTTTGAAAATTTTGATTTGAAAAAGTTAAAGGGGTGTTTGGGTCTACTGGTTTATGCTTGTAATCTGTTTTTGTGTTAAGGGAAAGTGTTGTTTATGCTTTGTATCTGCTATACCTTTGTTTGAGAGTGTTTTGCTGCAAGTTTTTGGGTTTGAACACTTGAATTGATCAATATGCTATATAGGCCTTGTTTCTACTTGTTTTGACCTAGGATTTTGGGAACACTTAGTGTGTATGCATGCTTAGGGATAAAAGTGGTTTAAACAAAGTTAATATAACCTGTTTGAAAGATTTGAGGTGTTGAAATTGGCTTGTGTGTCAAATACATCAGCAAAAGTAGAAAACTACATGTGTTAGTGTTCATCAGTAACTTTCATTGCTTGAATCTTGCTTAATTCTTTGAACCAGTGCATGAAACCTGTTTAGACTTGCTTATTGGAGTTTATTGTAGCTTTTGTGTGCATTTGGTTGAATTTGGTTGGCTGAATTGTGCTAAAACTGCTCTTGAATGCTAAACTGCTTATTGTTCATGTCTGTATCATGTCTGATGATTAATTGATTAAACTGTATCAATTGGGTGTTTGTGATTGTGTTATTTTGATTGTTATTGACTCCTTTTGATCCAAAGATCAATTGGGTGCCCTTGTGAAATCTGAATCCAAGAAAAAGTCACTAAAGACAAAAAGTCAAAATAGTCAAGCAGTGGAAAAAGTTTCCACTACTCAACATCCAAAACTAGCCCCTGCTAGTGCAATTTTGTCATCAGCTTATCAATAAGCTATTCTAGCTTATTCTGACTTGCAACAACCTATTTTTTGTAATAGATCTTCATTATTTGACCCATTCAAGTGAACTGGAGCTTAAGAGACTTTGACTTTGACTTTTTACTAGAAAACCAACTTGTTTGACTTTTAACATAAGTGCTTATTTGATTTTCCAGCTTATTGAGTGTGCTTATGTGAAAGTTCTTTGGTTTTTAAGCTTAGTTTTGTCAAAAGAAACATTTTGCAACTTGAATCAGCTTCTGAGGTGGTATAGATCATAAAAACGACTATTTTGTCGTTTTGTGAATAAGTTGTTGACTTGTTTCTGGCTTATTAAGTGGTCTTATTTGAAATTTCTTTTTGCAGAAGTCTTTGTTAGGTCAAAAGAAGGTTGTGTGTTAAATTTTAGCTTATGGCAACAGCTTATGGCTTAATGGGCCAAAAAGCCCATTAAGAATAAGCTGCTTATTATAAGTTAGCTTATTTCACATTTTCAGCTTTTGGGCCTTTGGAAAAAGTTGTTTAAAATCAAATTTTGAGTCAACCTGTGCTTTTTGAGCTTATTTTGAGCACTTTTTCTTATTGGGCCTTAATTAAGCCCAATAAGGGACTGTTTTGGGTTTGGCCCATTTTCTAGGCCCAATAGGGGTATTTAGGTAATTTCACTTTCATTTCTGAGTTATTTAGGTTAAATTAAGCTAGTTTGCAAGTTTTTAGAATTTTTTATAATTTTTGGATTTTTAATATTATTTTAATATTATTTTATTATTTAAAATTAAAAGTCTGATTTTCTAGGTTTTTATATTTTTCCTAGGTTCTAAATACTTAATTAGGATTTTTGCAACTTTCCAAATATTTTTTAGGTCTTTTAATTATTTGTTATAATTAATTTAAGATTTAATTGATTTTAGGAGTTTTTAATTGTTTAAAAATAGTTTTAATTGGTTTTAAAATTTTGAAAAATAGTTTTTAGCTTAATTAAGGTATTTTTGAGGTTTACAAACTTGAAAATCTTGTTTAGGGCTTTTTAATAATTTATTTTGATTTTTAGGGCTTTAATTAGCATTAAAAAGTCATTATCTAATTAATTAAAAGGTTTTTGCAAGTTTTGATTTTTTGTAAGCTCTTAGAATATTATTAGGGATTTTTGGTAATTTTTAGAAATTTTTAGGTTTAAATTTTAATTTTGGTGGTTTTTAGGACTTTACGTGTACGCCTTTTTAGACTTAGTTTAATCCGTCTTCATAACAGTCATTCTCTTCTAATCCTCTTTCTATTCTTCTTTCTCAAATATAATCACAAATTAATCCATATCATTACACACATAACACACTAGCCTCCTTGAGAACGAACTTAATTGGGTCATTCACACACGGTTTTCCTAAATCGTCGTGCTTACTTGCCCAATTTATTGCCTTCTTTTCCTAAAGGGGTAGTTTTACTCAACATCATTTTGGCGCCGCTGCCGGGGAGGCGTGTTGTGTTTTGATTTGGCATTGTTGTTTTTATACTAACCATAATTAGTATTTGTATTAGTAGCACTCTACTAATACGTATTATCGTTTTTTGGTTTTTGTGTGAATATTATTACTATATTGTATACGTAGAACAATAAATACACAAGTACTCCAAATACGTGAGAAATCACAACCTTGACTTGGGAGGTCATTACCCAATCATTGTATTCGAATCTCAAACCAAAGAAAAAGGCAAAAATAGATAATTACTTTCGTGAAGCTTAATCTTGAAAATACAAACTATAAGGTGGGTATAAGGCGGATATTATAAAATATATCCTAAGGAAAAAGGCTCTTAAGTGCTTCGCGCCACCTCGTTTCCCCGCTTGCTTGTGCGTATTTGATTGTGAGAGTGAATCGAGGGTTTTGCCGCCCAAAGTATTACTAAGTATCATATATATTTTCTTGGTTTCTATTGATTAATCCCTCTTGAACGATTTGGTGTTCCACCATCGTTCTAAAGTCATCGAAGGCGTTCACTCCACGTAATCGTTTTCATTCCTTGAGGCTTCGTTAATCAAGAGATTTGATTAAGGAGGAGATTTGTGGACTTTTGTCTACTTAATACATTTCACCAAGTTCCAAAAAGGTTAATACAATCAAAAACCACAAAAAAAATTGAAAAAATACAAAACACCAAAAAGAATCTTCTTTGCTCATCCCCTCGTTGTACGTGACGTTTATGCTAACTCGAAATCAAGCAAGACGTGCTCGTAAACGAAAGAACAAAACTCCCACTCCCAACAATTCTAGTGAGGAGTCTCCTATTGACGAACCCATTGTAAGAGAAGCACCAACCATGGCGAATCGAACTATGATGGAGTTACTTCAAGCACCCACCGAGGGTTATGGAGAGGCTATTGTGATTCCCGCTATCCTTGCGGAGAATTTTGAGGTTAAGACGGGTTTGTTGTCCATGATTCAAAACAACAAATTCCGTGGTGATGAGAAGGACAATCCTCACAACCATATCCGCCAATTCAATCGTCTTACCGCTACTTGCAAGTTTAAGGATGTCTCTAAACTCGATTAAGATGATGCTTTTTCTGTATTCCTTAGCGGGGCCCGCAAAAATTTGGTTAGAGAAAGAGCCACCCAATTCTATATTGACGTGGAAGGATCTCGTGTCTAAGTTTGTGAACCAATTTTTTCCGCCCTCTAAGACTACGCACTTGAAAAACGAGATTTCAAAGTTTTCACAAGAATTTAATGAAAGTTTTTCAACGGCTTGGAATAGGTTTAAGGAAATGTTACATGAATGTCCTCATCACGGTTTTTCCGATTTGCATCAAATTGACACGTTTTACAATGGACTTAATGATCATGAAAGGGATTATTTGAATGCCGCCGCGGGTGGTAATTTTTTGTGTAAAATGGTTGAGGAAGCTTTGGTGATAATTGAAAATAGATCTAAGGTGTATAGTCCTCGTAGCACGTCTAGTGTTCGTAAGGCTTCGTCTTCGGCTTCACCTTCTTTGTCTAATACCATCGATGCTTGCCAAATTGAGGCAAACTTGGAAAACAAGATTTTTGATAAGTTGAAAGGACTTTTGATTGAGTTTAAAGTTGGTGAACCAAGTGCTCCCGCTACGGCTAAAGCGGTTGAGGTTTCTTGCATGTATTGTGGTGGAGGTCATGATTTCTCCGAGTGCATTACCAACGGTGGTAACACTTCGAGTGCCTTCGCGGCCACGGGAAATTACAACCAAAATGGTCAAGTTTCCCGCTCTAATCAAATGACTCCACCGGGTTTTGGAACAAATCAAAATGCTAACAACTATCGCAACAATCAAGTTGGTTTTAAGAACAATTACAACAAGGGAAACTATGGGAATCAAGGGGCTAATAATCAAGTTTCAAACAAAAATGATTTTCAAAATAATAACAAAAGTTTGCAAACATTGAAAGATCTTCCAAGTGAGTTTGTTGAATATGCTAGTGGTAATGATGCTAGGTTTGACAACATACAAAGAGAAATCATTAGCCTAAGATCCGAGTTTAAAAACGACTTGAAGAAAGAGTTGAAAAATGAGTTAGCTAATGAACTTAAAATCCACACCAACAAGATGGAAGGAAATGTCACTAGGTTGCAACAAAACCAACAAAAAATGGAACAAGGGCAACATGAGATTAAACAAGAGATGCTTAAAGCCGAGAAAAGGCAAACCGAAGCCGTATTGAGGCAATCTAATTTTGAAGATAAAATCTCGTCTATGTTTGAGGCAATAATGTGTAAACCGTCGTCAAGTGGTCTTCCTAGTAACACCATATCCAACCCTAAGGGTGAGATGAAAGTGATTACCACACGTAGTGGTAAGACACTTAAGGAGCCGATTCCTCAACCAATTGCTCCTACGGAGGAAGCAATTGAGGAAGAACCCGAGGTGGTGGTCCAAAAGGAGCATGTCCCAATCCCACGAAGTACCGCTCATACCACACCTACGGTTGACCCATTACCATCATTGGAACCCGAGATTCCAAAGGCTATGCCTACTATGCCTCAACCCACACCACCTTTGCCTTACCCATCGAGACTTAGGAAGGAGAAACGTCAAGAGCGCGACAATTACCAATTTGAGCTTTTTATGAAAATGTTTCGTGATTTGCACCTTAATGTGAGTTTCGCCGATGCCTTGGTCATGATGCCTCGATTTGCCGCTAACTTTAAGAGTATGTTGAACAACAAGGAGAAATTGCACCAATTGTCTAGTTGTTCGTCGGTTTATCTTAATCGCATACCTCAAAAAGTCGGTGATCCTGGTAAATTTTTGATCCCTTGTGCAATTCAAGACATGGAAGAATGCTTCGCCTTGGCCGATCTTGGTGCTAGCATTAACTTGATGCCACTTGCAATCTTCAAGTCGCTCAATCTTCCTAATCTTACTCCTTCACTAATGTCTATCGAGTTGGCCGACCATTCCACAATTCCCGCATGTGGTTTGGCGGAAGACGTTTTTGTGAAAGTGGGGAAGTTCTACTATCCCGTAGACTTCATTGTTGTTGATATCCCCACGGATCCTCAAGTTCCTCTCATTTTAGGTCGTTCGTTTTTGGCTTTGATCGATGTGCATGCTAGAAAGATCACCTTACGTTTCAACGACGAGGAACTTGTTATAAACGCAACTCAAAACTCTCAAATTTCTCATGTTTATTCCGTTGCAACCATAAACCTCGTTGATATGATTGACGTGGTTTGCGAGGAATTTTCACAAGAAGTTCTAGGTTTTGGTGATGAAGAAACTAGTGGCAATCCCACTATGTTGGATCCAATTCTTGATAATTCGACACCAACCTTCACTCCATTTGAAGGTGGTGGTTTTACGTTGGAAGAATGCAATGTTCCACGTACTTGTGACGAAGACCTCGAAAACGATGAGGACTTCTCGATTATCAAGGATTTTCTTAACGATTTCCCATTTCCTCTGCCCGAGGAGGTTATGAGTATCGAGCCCAAATCTTCACTTGAGGAACCACCTATTCTCGAGTTGAAAGATTTACCTCCTCACCTCGAGTATGTCTATTTGGAGGGGGACGACAAATTGCCGGTTATTATTGCGAAGGAACTTTCGAATGATGAAAAAACCGCACTTGTCGATGTTCTTAAGGCTCACAAAGGGGCGATTGCGTGGAAGTTATCCGACATTAAGGGGATTGATCCCAAGTTCTGTACCCACAAAATATTAATGGAGGAGGATTTCAAGCCAACAATCCAAAGTCAAAGGAGGGTGAACCCCAAAATTCACGACGTCATCAAAAAGGAGGTCCTTAAACTCCTTGACGCGGGAATGATTTACCCTATTTCCGATAGCCCTTGGATGAGTCCTATTCATTGTGTCCCTAAAAAGGGAGGGATGACTGTTGTGCCAAACGATGCCAACGAGTTGATTCCCACTAGACTCGTGACCGGATGGAGAGTGTGCATTGACTATCAAAGTTGAATGAAGCCACTCGAAAAGACCACTTTCCCTTGCCCTTCATGGACCAAATGTTGGAGCGTCTTGCGGGAAACGATTTCTATTGCTTTTTAGATGGTTTTTCCGGTTACTTCCAAATTCCCATCGATCCTCGTGATCAAGAAAAAACTACGTTTACGTGTCCATATGGAACGTTTGCCTATCGTAGAATGCCATTCGGACTTTGCAATGCACCAGGAACTTTTCAACGATGCATGATGGCTATTTTTCATGATATGATCGAGAAGACGATGGAAGTCTTCATGGATGACTTTTCCGTGTTTGGTGATTCCTTTACTTCGTGTTTGTCGAACCTTGAGAGAATGTTAAAACGTTGTGAGGAAACCAACCTTGTGCTCAATTGGGAAAAGTGTCATTTTATGGTTAAGAGTGGGATCGTCTTAGGGCACAAGGTCTCGAAAGCGGGGATTGAGGTAGATCAAGCTAAGGTAGACGTCATCGCCAAATTACCTCATCCCAAAACCGTCAAGGGAGTTAGGAGTTTCCTAGGCCACGCGGGCTTTTATCGACGATTCATCAAGGATTTCTCAAAGATTTCTCGACCCATTACACATCTTCTTGAAAAAGAGGCACGTTTTGTCTTTGACGAAGATTGTGTACGAGCCTTTGAGATCCTTAAGAGGAAACTTACCAAAGCTCCCATTCTTGTTGCTCCAAATTGGAACCTCCCCTTTGAGCTAATGTGTGATGCTAGTGATTACGCCATTGGGGCCGTTTTGGGGCAACGTCATGATAAGCACTTCTTGCCTATTCACTATGCTAGCAAGACGATGACCGAGGCTCAACTTAAATACACTACAACGGAAAAGGAGTTCCTTGCCGTGGTGTATGCATTTGAGAAATTCCGACCTTATCTCGTCTTGACGAAATGCATAGTGTATACGGACCATTCGGCTATCAAGTATCTCATGGCTAAACAAGATGCTAAGCCGAGATTACTTCGTTGGATTCTCCTCCTTCAAGAATTTGATCACACCATTGTTGACAAAAAAGGAGCCGAGAATCTAGCGGCCGATCATCTCTCTCGTTTGGAAGATCCTCACCAAAGTGTTTACGAGCCTAAGGAAATCACCGAAACATTTCCGCTCGAGACACTTGGTGTAGTGAATTCTAAGCTTAATTCTTCTACCCCATGGTTTGCGGATTTTGCAAATTACCATGCGGGTAACTTCATCGTTAAGGGTATGACGACTCAAGAAAAACGAAAATTCTTTCGTGACGTCAAGTTCTACTTTTGGAACGACCCTTACTTGTTTCGAACTTGTGCGGATCAAATCATCCGACGTTGTGTTTTTGGCACCGAAGCTTCTAACATCCTTAGAGCTTGCCATGAGGGACCCACGGGTGGTCACCACGGTGCTAATCTCACGGCTAAGAAGGTGTTTGATGCCGGCTTCTTTTGGCCTACTATTTACCGAGATGCACAAATTCTTGTGAAGTCTTGTGATGCATGCCAACGACAAGGAAAAGCCTCACAAAAAGATGAAATGCCACAAAATATCATTCAAGTATGTGAGATCTTTGACGTTTGAGGTATAGACTTTATGGGGCTGTTCCCATCATCTCGTGGTAATAAGTACATCCTTGTTGCGGTTGACTACCTATCTAAGTGGGTGGAGGCGAAGGCCTTTCCCACTAATGATGCTCGTGTGGTAGTTAAGTTCTTGAAAAGTTTGTTTGCTAGGTTTGGAACCCCTCGTGCGATCATAAGCGATCGTGGAACCCATTTTTGTAATGACCAATTCGAAAGAGTCTTAAGGAAATATGGGGTTACACATCGTCTTTCTACGGCTTATCACCCACAAACGAGTGGGCAAGTCGAGGTTTCAAACCAAGCTTTGAAGAGGATCTTGGAGAGATCCGTAGGAGAAAACCGACAATCTTGGTCGGATAAGTTAGACGATGCTTTATGGGCCTTTAGGACCGCTCATAAGACACCCATTGGGTGCACTCCCTATAAGCTTGTGTATGGAAAGAATTGTCATTTGCCTATCGAGTTAGAACACAAGGCTTATTGGGCCCTAAAGCATTGTAATGATGACATGGAGACCGCGGGAAAACACAGGAAAATGCAATTAAATGAATTGGATGAATTGAGGGATATTGCTTATGAAAATTCATTGATTTACAAAGAGAAAACTAAAAAGTTGCATGATTCAAAAATTAAAAACCGGGTTTTCAACATTGGGGATCAAGTTTTACTTTTTAATTCAAGATTGAAATTTTTTTCCGGTAAGTTGAAATCCCGTTGGTCTGGTCCATTCACCGTGACTCAAGTGTTTCCTTATGGGACCATCGAGCTAGCTCAAGATGATGGTCCTAACTTCAAGGTGAATGGACATAGGTTGAAGCACTACTTTGGTGGGGAAGTTCCATCCTTGAACTACCTCGACCAAGTCACCTTCCCCAATGATAATTAGTATTGAGGGGATCGAGTCGAGCTCATGACTCGGTAATCAAAAACGAGGAGCCTCGTGGGGGAGTCCCATGCTTATCCTATGTACATATTATCGCTTTCTTAGTCTAATGTAGCTTACGTGTGGGGATTTGTGCCCTTCCAACCTTTTTTCCGTGGTTGTTTGTGATATGTGGTTTTTAGATCATGATCTTCACGATTGGAGCCTCTCGTGTTCGTTTTATGGGAGCACTCGATCGTTTGCTTTGGAGACATTTCTCAATATCCATGATATATCCTTTTGATGTTCTAACCTTAGGTTTTTAGCACACTTCATAAACGGCTATTACTTATTGGTTACACCCTTTCCATGCTAGATTAGGCATTCGACTACGTCTCTAGTATGGGGGTGTTTGCACCCCTAGACTCGAAACATTGAGGACAATGTTTAACTTTAGTATGGGGGGGGGGTGAATAGATACTTGCCTTGCCAAACCTTCACGCTTTCCAAAGTTTATCTTTTTGTTTATCGTTTTGTTGCAAAATAAGGCTAAAAATGGCAAAATTTTAAAATTTTTCTCATGTTTTATAAGTGTTTGAAGACACGAATGTAGATTTTCCGATGGAGAGAATAAGAGTAATTTTTGACTCGACCGTGCGTGTTGAGCACTTAGCTTTGATTCCTTAACTACACATTAGGCTAAGTCTCTTAAATGAGGACGAGAAATGATGGGGTTAATTATAAGTTACTATGCTAAACGTAGAGTACTCGTATTCTTTCAAAAACTCATGTGTTCTCGTTGTTTGCTTATTCTCCCTTCGCATGTAAATATTTTTTTCTTAATAAATATTGACTTAGCGGTTTAGTTAGGATTGTTGGGTTTCTAGTCTTTTCTAGTAGCTTCCGTGTAATTAAATTGGGAAGACATTAAGGTATCGCCAGCGTCACGGTTTTGAAGTATTGGCACCCGAATAATCAAAAGCTTCACCTAATAATAAGATTTCAAGTGCTCACCTAAATCAAGCAAACAATTTGAAGCCCCACAAGGCCTAAAATCTATGCAAAATTGAAAGTGAATCAAGCCTTAATCTTCGAAGCTTTAAAGATCCAAAATTCGCCTTAGCGTGAGGATATACGTCTTTGGCTAATAAAACCACCGATGAGGCGGATAATAAAAAGCAAGGCAAGACCGAAGTCATAATAAAAGCTTCATGGCGAAGTTGAATAAAAGATGGAGGTAAACCAAAGATAATAAGGCCCTTCCGTTAGGGGGCGTATAAAAGTCTTGGTAATAAGTCTCATGTTCAAAACCGTTATAAAACCGTGTTTATCGATTCTTCTTGTCAACTTAATTTTTTAACATCGTCGTCTATTAGGAGGGGTTATTGATTTGATGGTCTTAGTTACACCGTTAGGACTCTATTTTTAGACCTAAATCTCTATTATCGCATAAGTCAAACAATGTATCCTCGTGAAACATTCAAGACAAAATAAAATATAAGAGATACAACTTAGGAATAATGGGAGGATAAGTACGTGATTAGGGCATATGAGTAGTGTTAGCATTACTAACTTATAATGACAATGATCTCGTTGCACGCTTAGCATGGAATTGGAGTGAAAATCGAGGACGATGAAATTATTTCTAACGAAGCATTCACGTGTTCTTATTCTATGAACCTAAACGTCCCATTTTGCGATGAAAATCATACATTATGTCTAAAACACAAGTAGTAGTAATAGTAGTAGTATAGCTAGTTTACCGTTCAATAAAATGAATAAAATAAATTTTGGAGATGCTTTGATACTTTATTCTAGCATTGCGTGAGGGCACGGCAATGGTTTAGTATGGGGGAGTGATGAGACTGCTTTTATACATAGTCTCATCTTCCAAATAGGGCTTAAAATGCATTAAATATCATCAAAATACCCAAATATATGCTTGTGTTTGTTGCTTGTGTATTTTAGGTACGGATATTGAGATAATGACAAAAGATCACAAGAATCATACAAAAACGAACACGAGAAACGAAGCCGCACAATGAACCAAGCCCTAGTGAAGACTTTCCCAAGATCAACCCTTGAAGATTTGAAGAATTATGAAGAAGGGTCCTCCAATTATGAAGAATTGACACTTTATACCCTTGTATCCTCATAATTACAAGTTTGGTCCCTAAAGTTTGTCAAAATTACAAAAAGGACCCTTAACTTTGAAGAATTGGCAAGTTTAGCCCCTCAACAAAGCTAAATTGTCAACCAATATCATCCACAAAGTCAAATATATCATGAAGTCCTTCAAAGTACAAGAAATGACAAGTTTGGTCCTTTGAAAATCTCAAAATTACAAAAAGGACCCTCAACTTTCAACATTTGGCAAAAATGGTCCCTCAATCATCAAGACTTGGCAATTTCAGTCCTCCAAATTATCAATATTGCAAGTCTAGACCATTATCATTGAAGAAAATACCAAACCAGCCCTTGAAGAATTCAAATATGGCAAGAATTACCCCTGATTTCACTTTGCAAAAGTTTTTGGGCCAGAAGTGTAAAAAGGCAAAAGTTGACAAGGAAGAAAGTGGGCGTTGATAGAGTTTGGAAGGGATTTGACAAGTTTTTGAAACATGGGGGTGTTAAACTGTCCAGACAACATTGTAACCTAGACCACTCACCAGCTGCCACGTGCCCCACTACCACCTCTCCACCAATCACAACTCACCCTTTGTCCACATCAGATCCCACTCACTTATATTTATTAACTAATCCTAACAGATTAGTTTAAACTTGGCGCTAAACACCCATTTAAAAAACCAAACGGATTAAAAACATGTTCTTGGTGTTCTTGGTACAAATTGGGCATTTGCTAATTACCAACAATTAAACCCCCATATTGTGTAGATTTGTGATTAAGGGTCTTCTAATCATAACCCAACTTAAAAACTTGACACCTCACCACCCCATTTGTCTCCTTGTGTCTCCCCTGCTCCACACCCATGCATACTTCCAAAAAGATGGCAGCAATCCAACGTTGGAGAATTCAGCTTACATCCTAAGCTTCATACAAGCCTTTGGATCACCTTTTTATTTGCCAGCTATCACAACACAACAAATTCAGTCACATGATTCTACAAAGAAGACAAAGACCTCAAGGGCATTTTTGGGACTTAAGCATTAGTGTTTACACGTTTTTCAGCTTTCTAGGACCATGTACATCCTCTATATAAAGGGTCTAGCTCATTTCATTTATTCCTGCTTTTGGTTTTTCCTTTGTTCAAACACTTGTAAATCCTCTTTCTGATTAATGAATTTGAGTTAAGTGCTTTGAAGAAAGACCAAGTGCCATCTTTATTCTGCTTGTTTATGTTCTTAGATTACTGCTTTTGAAGTTTAAAACCTGTTTTCAAAAGAGGAGTGTGCACAAGTTTGCATATTTTCCTCATTTTCTTGATATTTTGCTAAGTCTTGTTCCAATCTTGGAATTCTTGGGCTATAGGGCTGATCATAGCATCCTAACTGAGTTGGTTAAGGTGTGGTGAGGCTTATAACTTGGGGATAATCAAGTGTGGGGTAACAAGTTTGCATTAATCAAGTTTTTCCCAAGTTTTTGATTTTTCATGTTATTGTGCTTAACCCTTGTTCAATCTTAGCAGGCTTTTTGTGGAAGCTTGTGCTTGTTCTTGCTAGCACATAAGCTCAAAATTCGTGGGTGTGGATGTACATCCATGAGGTTTGCATACTTAATCTCCAAATCTGCTTAAATTGTGATTTTTGGTGATATTTGTATGAAACTGTTGTTCTTGTGAATTTTGTGGCCTGTTCTTGCTTGAATCTGTTTATTAGACTTGTTTTAGTGTTAATTGATGCTTGGTTGGCCTGAAATCTTGTTTTGCTTTTGAAAATTTTGATTTGAAAAAGTTAAAGGGGTGTTTGGGTCTACTGGTTTATGCTTGTAATCTGTTTTTATGTTAAGGGAAAGTGTTGTTTATGCTTTGTATCTGCTATACCTTTGTTTGAGAGTGTTTTGCTGCAAGTTTTTGGGTTTGAACACTTGAATTGATCAATCTGCTATATAGGCCTTGTTTCTGCTTGTTTTGACCTAGGATTTTGGGAACACTTAGTGTGTATGCATGCTTAGGGATAAAAGTGGTTTAAACAAAGTCAATATAACTTGTTTGAAAGATTTGAGGTGTTGAAATTGGCTTGTGTGTCAAATACATCAGCAAAAGTAGAAAACTACATGTGTTAGTGTTCATCAGTAACTTTCATTGCTTGAATCTTGCTTAATTCTTTGAACCAGTGCATGAAACCTGTTTAGACTTGCTTAATGGAGTTTATTATAGCTTTTGTGTGCATTTGGTTGAATTTGGTTGGCTGAATTGTGCTAAAACTGCTCTTGAATGCTAAACTGCTTATTGTTCATGTCTGTATCATGTCTGATGATTAATTGATTAAACTGTATCAATTGGGTGTTTGTGATTGTGTTATTTTGATTGTTATTGACTCCTTTTGATCCAAAGATCAATTGGGTGCCTTTGTGAAATCTGAATCCAAGAAAAAGTCACTAAAGACAAAAAGTCAAAATAGTCAAGTAGTGGAAAAAGTTTCCACTGCTCAACATCCAAAACTAGCCCCTGCTAGTGCAATTTTGTCATCAGCTTATCAATAAGCTATTCTAGCTTATTCTGACTTGCAACAACCTATTTTTTGTAATAGATCTTCATTATTTGACCCATTCAAGTGAACTGGAGCTTAAGAGACTTTGACTTTGACTTTTTACTAGAAAACCAACTTGTTTGACTTTTAACATAAGTGCTTATTTGATTTTCCAGCTTATTGAGTGTGCTTATTTGAAAGTTCTTTGGTTTTTAAGCTTAGTTTTGTCAAAAGAAACATTTTGCAACTTGAATCAGCTTCTGAGGTGGTCTAGATCATAAAAACGACTATTTTGTCGTTTTGTGAATAAGTTGTTGACTTGTTTCTGGCTTATTAAGTGGTCTTATTTGAAATTTCTTTTTGTAGAAGTCTTTGTTAGGTCAAAAGAAGGTTGTGTGTTAAATTTTAGCTTATGGCAGCAGCTTATGGCTTAATGGGCCAAAAAGCCCATTAAGAATAAGCTGCTTATTATAAGTTAGCTTATTTCACATTTTCAGCTTTTGGGCCTTTGGAAAAAGTTGTTTAAAATCAAATTTTGAGTCAACCTGTGCTTTTTGAGCTTATTTTGAGCACTTTTTCTTATTGGGCCTTAATTAAGCCCAATAAGGGACTGTTTTGGGTTTGGCCCATTTTCTAGGCCCAATAGGGGTATTTAGGTAATTTGACTTTCATTTCTGAGTTATTTAGGTTAAATTAAGCTAGTTTGCAAGTTTTTAGAATTTTTTATAATTTTTGGATTTTTAATATTGTTTTAATATTATTTTATTATTTAAAATTAAAAGTCTGATTTTCTAGGTTTTTATATTTTTCCTAAGTTCTAAATACTTAATTAGGATTTTTGCAACTTTCCAAATATTTTTTAGGTCTTTTACTTATTTTTTATAATTAATTTAAGATTTAATTGATTTTAGGAGTTTTTAATTGTTTAAAAATAGTTTTAATTGGTTTTAAAATTTTGAAAAATAGTTTTTAGCTTAATTAAGGTATTTTTGAGGTTTACAAACTTGAAAATCTTGTTTAGGGCTTTTTAATAATTTATTTTGATTTTTAGGGCTTTAATTAGCATTAAAAAGTCATTATCTAATTAATTAAAAGGTTTTTGCAAGTTTTGATTTTTTGTAAGCTCTTAGAATATTATTAGGGATTTTTGGTAATTTTTAGAAATTTTTAGGTTTAAATTTTAATTTTGGTGGTTTTTAGGACTTTACGTGTACGCCTTTTTAGACTTAGTTTAATCCGTCTTCATAACAGTCATTCTCTTCTAATCCTCTTTCTATTCTTCTTTCTCAAATATAATCACAAATTAATCCATATCATTACACACATAACACACTAGCCTCCTTGAGAACGAACTTAATTGGGTCATTCACACACGGTTTTCCTAAATCGTCGTGCTTACTTGCCCTATTTATTGCCTTCTTTTCCTAAAGGGGTAGTTTTACTCAACATCAGTACACATGGACTCACTATTTGAGGTCCAAGGATGAAACACCTGAAGTTCTCATCACCTTCCTTAAACTGATACAACATGGTCTTCAAGCTCAAGTAAAAGTGGTTCGTACTAACAGAGGCACAAAATTATTGAATTCAACTCTGAGGAACTATTTTCAAGCCGAAGAAATTGAACATGAAACATCTATTGCTCGAACACCCGAACAAAACGGCGTTGTTGAAAGACGAAACCGTACGTTAGTTGAGGCTGCTCGAACATTATTATCCGCTTCAAAATTACCACTATTCCTTTGGGCCGAAGCCGTGTCAACCGCATGCTACACACAAAACCGATCCTTAATTATCCCAGGATACGAAAAGACACCATATCACATAATTCATGATCGAAAACCTTCACTCAAACACCTTCATGTTTTTGGATGTACGTGTTACATTATTCACGATGGTGAAATTCTAGACAAGATGAAAGAGAAAGGTGTTGCATGCATTCTTGTGGGATATGAAACTCAGTCAAAGGGATATAGAGTTTACAACAAGAGAAAAAAATTGATAATCGAGACTATTCATGTCATATTTGATGAATTACAAGAAATGGCACTTGAATAAAACAGTTTAAGTCCCGATCCACAACGACAAACGACTTCCGTTCACAACCGCACGGAACTCGGAACTCAAGACCACAGCAATGAACCGTCTAGTTCAAAGCTGGTTCAAGAAAATGTTCCAAGAGCAGATATGATAGTTAACACGACAATTGAAGAGTTGGAAATGTTATATGGACCAATGTATGATGAATATTTCATGGGGGAGAAACATGTTGTATCCAATTCTTCCGCTCTCACTCATGATAAGAATGATGATACCGATCATCGTCAACAAAAGGATACAACTTCATCTATTTCAACACGGGTTGCTGCAGATTTACCTCCTCAGAATATCACATCAACAACCGCTCCTTCAACAATCACAACAACTGTCATTGCTCTAGAGAACACAAAACAAGCAGACTATGCATTAAATGACGAAGACGACTTTATCAACCCATTCGGTACACCGGTACACGAAACCGGAGAGTCTTCTACTCGCCATGTTGATCCGTCAAATATGCATACCGTCTACCAACGACATCCTTCAACACATCATTGGACCCGAGATCATCCTTTGGTTCAAGTAACTGGAAACCCTTCACAGCCCGTTCATACAATAAGATAGCTTGAAACCGATGGCGATGTTTGTATGTTCCCACTCACCGTGAGTATAGCTGAACCGAAAAACATCAAAGAAGCCATGGCTGATCATGCTTGGATTGAATCGATGCAAGATGAACTTCTTCAATTTGAAAGACTTAAAGTCTGGGAACTTGTTGACAGACCATACGATGTAATTCTATTAAATCTTCGATGGGTCTGGAAAAACAAGATGGATGAAGAAAACACAATCATCAAGAACAAAGCCAGGCTAGTGGCTAAAGTGTATGGACAGAAAGAGGGTATTGATTTTGAAGAATCATTTGCACCAGTAGCTCGAATGGAAGCGGTCAGGATTTTTCTTGCTTATGCTGCACATAAGGGATTTATCGTGTATCAAATGGACGTAAAGACGACGTTTCTTAATGGTCCTTTGAAGGAAAAAGTCTATGTCACACAGCCGGAAGGATTCGTCAATCCTCATTATCCTGACAAGGTGTATCGTCTCCACAAAGCACTTTATGGACTCAAGCAAGCTCCAAGGGCGTGGTACGACGAGCTCTCGAAATTTCTGGTATCCAGAGGTTCCATTGATCTAACTTTGTTCACTTATAAATATGGGTATGACATTTTGCTTGTGCAGATTTATGTTGATGACATTATTTTTGGGTCTACAAAGCCAAAACTTTCAAAATGGTTTGAAAAAGTAATGCACAACAAATTTGAAATGACAATGATGGGCGAACTAAAATTCTTTCTAGGAATTCAAGTTCACCAATCCCCAAGTGGTATCTTTAATAACCAAGCTAAGTATTGTCAAGAGATAATCAAAAATCTTGGCATGACCTCATGTGACCCCGTTGGGACACCATTATCAACCACATCCCTAGATGCTGATTTGGAGGGAGATGCCATAGATCAAACGAGATATCGTTCCATGATCGGCTCCCTCATGTACTTAACAGCAAGCCGACCAGATATATCACATGCTACGTGTTATTGTGCACGATATCAAGCACGACCTACTGAAAAGCACCTCAAGGAGGTTAAACGGATCTTTCGGTACCTTAAGAATACCATTCACATGGGACTCTGGTATCCGAGGGAAACCAGTTTCTTTTCAACGGCCTATTCAGATTCTGATCATGTAGGGTGTCTTAATACATGAAAAAGTACTTTTGGTGGTGCACAATTTCTAGGTGAAGATAAGCTCGTGGGATGGTCTTCCAAGAAGCAGGATTGCACGTCACTGTCATCAGCCGAAGCGGAGTATGTGTCTCTATCTGCGTGTTGTGCTCAAGTCCTATGGATGAGAACACAACTCAACGATTATGGCTTCCACTTTGATAAAGTACCTATGTACTGTGACTCAAAGTCCGCCATAGCCATCTCCTGTAATCCGGTACAGCATTCCCGCACGAAGCACATTGATGTCAGATATCACTTCATTAAGGAACAAGTTGAAAGGGGTATCGTTGAACTTTACTTTGTTGGAACTGATTACCAATTAGCTGACTTGTTTACAAAAGCTCTTTCAAAAGAGAGGTTTGTGTATCTAGTTAGGCAAATTGGTATGAGATGTTTGACTCCAGCAGAACTAGAGATTTTAGCAAAGAAGCCTGCTTGATTTATCTATCAAACATCCACATGTAAATAGTCATGAAAACGCAAAATACAAAATTAGAAATCTTTGAAAATACAAAAATATTCTTCTCGACATGTCTTTCAGTATCGATAATATGGGCGTACCCAGAAATGTCGCTCAATAACGACACGGGTGTGTACATAAAGCTCGAATGAAAGTTGTAAATATTTTTCAAAACATGTCATTTCTATCTTTTATAAAGGAAATTGTCTCTTTTGGACAATATTTCTAACAACGGGTAGAGCAATCTATCTTGGGTTGAGCTTGTCACAAAACATTCAACGTTTTGAGCTCAACACAATGGCTTGTAATCACTTTCAGATTGCAACCCGACTCTATATTCACGGGGGGAGTGAACGCTTTAGTGCTCTTACCCTCAACAAAAGAAGAGAAATCTTCTTACACTTGAGTAGATTCGTCAAGACATTCAAAGTCTATGAACTCAAGTTTATGCTTTAGAAAAACTTTTTCGCCAAAAAGAAATAGAGTTTTTCAAAAAGCGTTGAATACAGTTTTTTCAAGAATTTTTCAATGATTATTCAAAATGTTTCAAAAATTTTGTGTTCAACAACTCCCATCCTCAAAAAGTGAAATGTGGATCACATCGTCACAATGACAATTCAATTGGATCAATTTTTGAGGGAGAGCGTTCTAAATTCATGCTAAGTTTGACTCATTTTTCTCCCAAATGTTTTTCAAGACTATTTTTCATAATATATTTTAATCAAATTTGGTATCTCTAATATCAAACGATTTTATATACTAGAGATAGGGGGAGAAAATGTGATTAAAATGTGATCTATTTTGTAAGACTCGAGCACTTAAACTCTTACCCACATATGCAAAATGTCTACCTAAATAACTTCGCATTTCAATGCACATGTGAAAAGGGAGCATTTCTTGAAACCACTTGAAAGTTTATGGTTTTATGGTTATGATCGAATACCCACAACATCTTTAATTCACGACGTTATTGGTGTCAAAAGGGTGGTTAGGTTTAAGTCCTATGATCCAACCAGAACCGGAGGGATCTTCCCAGGGACAATTCAATAGATTATTAGAAGTCCTTAGGAAAGATGGAGTAGAATGTGAACGTAGCTGAATGCCGACTAAGTACTGAAGCTAGCACTGGAACAATCACAACAAGGTGCTAGTAATGATGTCTTGGTAAGCATTGAAGGGGTTGAAGAATGAAAAAGAAATGTAAGGATAAAGGGTGTAAAGAAAGAAGCCCTCCATATAACTTAGGCAGAACCGGGTCAACACATCATGAAGACAACGCATCATGGACCCAGTGATGTAATGAACAACCCCTACCCAGCTGACTCAGGCTTATCTCAAAAGAAGTTTGTTTTATTGTCACGGAGATCAACATGACTTCTATTGACTTTCTCACTCCGAGATAGTTGATATTAAATAGGTGGCATCTGCTCCAGCCTCCGACCACTAAAAGTGAACAAATCGAGTCTAGAGCCAAGAGATCAATCAAATCTTGTTAGGACACACAGATGACGATCAAGAGAGTCCTACGCTATATCCTTGCGATATTGCTAGAACACTCAGAGTGATACTACCTAGTATTCACAATGATGAGTGGAAATCCTTCCAGTGTTAACATGAAACAGCACTACGGTAGGTCATATGTAAGATTCTTTTAGAATTGAACATGTGTAAACTGAAAAGCAACAATGGTTTGATTCTGAATTGATTCAAACTCGTTTCAGGTTTCTACGTAATATCTTTACGGTCTTGCCAGAACATTTAGAGTGATATTCATCAATACTCACAGTGGCGAATGGAAATCCTTCTAGCGTCAACATCAAACAGCGCTACGGTAGGTGACTTGCAAGATTCTCTATGAATCAAGCTTGTGTCAACTGGAAAGCAACAATGGTAAGATTCTTAATGAATCAAACTTGTTCCAGGAATTTGAATTAATGACTTTAATCAAGCGGATATTTATCCAAATGATTCTCTCTTTATGTTCGCAGTCTTGATTTGAGACGGTCGAGTAAAGAGAACGGCTAGTACCGTCGCGAAACCCTGTCAAGGAGGTTCTTAATTGAATCTACCTAATTACAAGTACGATATTTAATATCGTGTAACGGTGTTCACCGACCGGAGGTAAAACGCTACCGATTTAGGACGAATGTCAAAGCCATTCAGTCCATGTCTATGTTTTGTCTCAAGAAGGTGACATTACGGTGTACTCAGAAAAGTCAAAGATTCAAAACCACATAATCATGCACAAAGACATTCAAAAATCAAGAAAGCTAAAGACTTCCGCAACTCTGATGATCAAAATCTTCCTTATGAACTAATGTAGAGGAATGACCTCTCTTCAAAGGAGATTGTTAGCAAGCTTTCAAGATAGTACAAATTATGAGCATGTAGATGAAGATACAAGATCACAAGATGG
Organism: Glebionis coronaria; assembly: GCA_025667525.1. NCBI lineage: Eukaryota > Viridiplantae > Streptophyta > Magnoliopsida > Asterales > Asteraceae > Glebionis > Glebionis coronaria. Next base: position 434,600,251 of record CM046874.1, read on the forward strand.
CAAAGACAAGGCAAGGATAATTTGAAGATCTCAAGATAAAAGACAACGTCGAAAGACAATGACAAAGGCTCAAAGATCACAACATGAAGGAACAAGACTCCTATTACATGTTCAAGATTCATTTATGAGGAAATTCGTAATCTCCATTGATCTCCAAATATCAAAGAGGAATGACCTCACATTGGGGGAGATTGTTAGCCTCAAAATATTGAGTCAAACAAGAATGTTCGGTCATAGGTTTATATTGTAACATTTATTAGATCGTTGTAATAGTTAGTTAAAATAGTCGTGACATTACGGGCTTGATGACTAGCTTAAAAGGCCTCTTTCAAGGTACTAAGCATTTATTCAAGCTCGACCCAATCAAACATATAGCCCATTATGCCACATGTAGGCAAAGGTTATAAATACCCTTCCTAGCATGTTAGGAAGGGTGTTGGTTGTTCATTTTCTTAATCTAATCTTCCCATAGTTTCACACACTTCTCTCTACTTTCTTTCATTACTTTCTCTTTCTAGAATTCATCTAATTCATCAATTTTTCTTTCTTTCTTGTTTAATCATCACAAATTAGGGACAACAAAATATGTTTTCGAAAATTTTTTGAAAAGACATTTTTTCGAAACCTATTTAAAAAAAAATTGAACTTTTTTTCAAAAAAAAGCTTTTTTCAAATTTTTTTTTGAAAAGTTAGGTGCACAAATTATCCCTAGGTAGTAAAAGGACTAAAACACCCCTAAGATAACATGACTACTCATCAAAAAAATTGGGATTCATCCGCATCTTCGAGGAATAAACCGAGAGTCAATGTTTCTTCTACTTTATCACACACCGAGATGACCGAATTCACCCGCTTGATGGCCGAAATGAACAAAATATCCTACTCATAGCTACGAATCAACAACAACAAGTTAAAACTGTAGCACTTTCTTGTGAGACTTGCGGTGGTCCTAATTCATACAATGATTTTCCTTCTACTCATGACAATCTGAAAAACGTGTATGCGGCTTATGGTAACTATTCAACGGAAAGCTATCAAGCCGGACCTCAAGGTGATCGTAACTTGCTAAGTTACCGTTCCAACAACTTTCTTTCACCCGGTTTTTCTCCTTAAAACCACAACCCAAACAACTTCAATAGAAGCAATTCAAACCCACTTCGAGCTTCTAATCCATATCACCCACCCTCTCAACAAGTTCCACCCATCACTCCACCCACGACTTATAATCAAGATGTTTAAACTCTAATGAGGACCCAAGGAGAGATAGTTAAGAATCTTCAAAGCCAAATCATTAACCTGAAAGGTGATATCACTAAACAAGGGAATGATATTCGAACCGAGCTTCGACACGATATGCAAACTTCTTTGAGCAATCAAACGAATGATTTGAAGAATATGATGGCTAGTTTCTTTCAAAGTAATCAACCCTCTACATCGGGCTCTCTTCCTTCTAATACCGTCACCAACCCAAGAGCTAATGTGAGTGCTATTACTACACGCAGTGGAGCAACTCTAGTAAGACCATCTACCCCTCCTCCAGTTACTCCATCTACACCTCCTCCACCACCATTTATCCCGCCTACTTCCACGCCTAGTACTAGTTCTCCATTACCGTCACCACCTCTTAATGAAGAATTACCCAAGAAACACCCTTCACCAACCTCACCTTCCACCTTTAAACCTTCAACATCTCAACCTTTACCTGCTACACCTACACCACCTAAACCCAATATCCCTTATCCTTCTCGGTTAGACAAGTGCAAATTGCTCACTAAAGAGGATGCTCAAGTCACTTCCTTTTAGATGATTACATAAATGAACTTTAACATTATCCTCGTTGAAGCACTTGTCCAAATGCCGAAATTTGTGAAAGCATTCAAGGAATTGCTTAGTAAGAAGGAAAAGATGGCTGAGTTTGTCAACACCCGCTTAAATGAAAATTGTTCTGCAGTCCTTCTTAAAGAACTTCCGAAAAAACTTGGAGATCCCGGTCGTTTTGTGCTACCATGTACTAATAACCAAACTGAAGAATTTATTGCCTTAGCCGATCTCGGGGCAAGTATTAATCTGATGCCTTTAAGTGTTTGGAAAAAGTTATCATTACCCGATCTTACACCAACAAAGATGACTCTTGAGCTAGCAAATCGAACTCTCGCTTACCCCATTGGTATTGCCGAAGATGTGTTTGTTAAAGTTGGTACCTTCACTTTTCCAGTCGATTTTGTTTTTGTTGATTATGAAATGGACCCTCGTATTCCGTTAATACTTGGACGGCCATTCTTGAGAACCGGAAAAGCTTTAGTCGATGTTTCCGAAGGTGAACTAATCTTAAGGGTCGAGAATGATGCACAAGTGTTTAAAATGAGTAAGATTACAAACAAATTCAATGGAAGAGAATTGGCGAATATTATTAATGTGATTCAAGACGAGCTTGATACAACTTCTTGTGAAAGTACAAAGCTTGATGACTTTGTTGTTTACAACAATCCTCTTTTCGATTCTTGCTATGATAATCCACTTTTCCAAGATGATGTGGATGATTCTCTCTCCAATTTGGATGCCCCACCAATTCATGAGTCTCCACCAATTTATGATGACTATGATGATGATTCAAGTTCCGATATGGACGATTATGATGATTTTACTTCAGAGTATAAAGACATGCCAACATATGATGATTTTGATGATGTTGATACTCTTTCGAGTGATTCTTCACATGATGACCTTGTTCCTACTTTTTATGAAGATCCTCCGCCAATAATGCTTGATCCTACTTTGGATGACTACTCATTTGAGGAAGATTTTGCTACTTTTCTCAATACTTACTTACCCAATGAGAATGATTCTCCTCCTTTGGACTTTGATTATGGTCTTTATCCTCTTTCGGATATTAAGAAACCCGTTTCAAAGGAGAAGAAGCCGGATGACACCAATATCCGTAGTACCTATGTCTTGACACCTCTCTATCCACCTTCTGAGGATGAGATTGTGCGATTTATGAGCGGATCCTCTTCAAGGTCTACTAAGCCTGAGTGTTATTTTCCCCTAAAGGAAAAGGTGTTCGATCGCGGTATTGCAATTTTTAAGCCATCTCAGTATCCATCTGATGCAATAAAAGGAAAGATTTTTGGAAACAACGGAGATTTGCTTGCACTTCATCATACTTTCTACCACCGTGCTCAACAACTGCTTAAGGGAACCTTGCCTACTCTTATTTGGCTTGACTTGTTCGCCTTAAGCTTGTGCTACTTGATGGATGAAAACCATGTATTTGATCCCGGTGGATGTTCTTCAAGCTTCTTACCATGCTAATCAAGGTCGAGTCAGGCTCACGACTCGGTGAACAAACAAGCGCTTCTCGGGAGGCAACCCGAGTATCTATCCTTTTATTCTGTTTATAATAAGTGTAGGGGAGACCCTCGTATGTGTTTGTTGTTTTCTTTCTTATCATGTGCAGGGTTTCGAGCTTTCAAAGACCCATTCTTGATGACTTTTGATGACCCGTGATTCCGTGTACCCGTCTTCCCGGTTCTATCCTAAACTCTTTTGATTCTCTATTTTGTATTTTTCAATATTGAAATAGGAATCACTTTAGTTGTCCTTTCCTTAGCAAGATTTAAACAAAGTGCACAATGTCCTAAGTGCAGGGGAGGTTACTTCCACATGCTTAAACATTGAGGACAATGTTTATATTAAGTGTAGGGGGACTTCTATCGAAGTTAAGTGGGATTTTCCTTGTATTTGTCCTCTTTTTAACAGGAAAATTGATTTTTCGACATTTTTCAAAATTTTTGATCTATTTTGGCCTAGTTGTATTTACCTTTGTTATAGTTATTTTCTTTCTTTGCTAGAATAAAGTTTAATAAAGTGGTTTTAATTTTTCAACGTCATGAATCTTTTGACTCAACCCGGGTTTACTTATCTAAGTTTACTCTAGCTAGTATCCTTAACGTGTTTGAGTTAAGTTTTGCTAGGCTTTTATATAGGGAACTTTAAAACGCGAAAGTCTTAACTCTTACGGGTTAAGAACAAGAACTTTTTGCAAGTTCCTATAAATGATCCTAGAAAGTCGTTTATCAAGGGAACTTTAAAATGCAAATTCTAAACTTGAAAAAGTCTAAGAAGATGCAAGATCCTATAGATGACTTGAAAACCCAAAACTTTGATTTAATAGGCTAAGCATCCACGAGTCTCATTCCTTGAGATTTTAAATTATGGAGAACGAGAGATGATAGAGTCAATTATAAGTGTGGTATTCTTTCATGAATTTATGTGAGTTTATTATAAGTTTTTTCTCCCATCACTTGTTAATAAATATATTTTCAATAAATAAGGTTGTACGATTTGAAAAGTTACTTAGCTTCTAGCACAAGATCGTTTAAAATTTGCTCAGTATTAATTAGAGTTCATAGCCAAGGCATAACTTATTGAAGCGGGATACGAAGATTAACGAGTCCGAAAAGGCCCTAACAAGGCATGAGGGCTACATTTTGTTGCTAAATATCCAAAGTGATGTGAAGAATCATTTATCAAAAATCAATATGAAGGATCAAGACACACGACGAAAAGCAAATACTCCCCGAAAGATCATGGATAAGTCTATCCAGAAAGGCCCTAACAAGGTATGAGGATAAATATATCCAAGTCCTAAAAGGAGGCGGATCGTTGTATATCAAAATCCCAAATAAAGATAGGAGAAAAATGAAGAAGTCGTGGTCCAAATATAAAGAATCTCTCAAAATGTTCAAGTGAAGAAATTCCTATTATGAAGAGAAGACCATTATTTCATGAACGTCTCTCAAGATTTGAAGTATGAAGTCAATGCCAAATATCGGTCCGAGAAAGGTCTCAAATCGTGAAGCAAGTTATGCCAAGATATGAACTTTATAAGGTCCCGAGAAGCAGTTTTAAAAGATTTTGTCCTTTAGCTAACTATTGATTAAATCGTCCTACTTTATTTTCGTCGTAAATAACTATCGAAATAAGTCAACAATGAATTCTCGTGATCATTAAAGACAACAATAAAATATAAGAGATACACCTAGGAATAAGGGAGTCTAAGTGAATAATTAGGCCACATGAATTTATGTTAGTTTGCTAACTTATAATAACAATGATCTCGTTTTTAAGCTTGGTTTGGGGAACGTGAAACTTGAGGGTTAATAAGTGTGTAAACACTTATCCTTTTGCCACTAAAATCAAGGAAAAAACGAGACCTAATCATGTGTTTTATATCATAAAAGTCGGAATTACGCGTGGTTTTGTGTTTTTGTGTTAAATAGGTACAAATTATCAAAAGAAGAGAAAACACGGGATTTCACGGTCAAATGTCGAAGAAAGGTCCAAGAAAGAGACAAAGACGAAGTCAAAGACCAAAAGTGTGCCAAGATCACGAAAACCGACACGAGTTTGAAGAACAAGATTAAAGAAAGCCGAAATCGAGCTCGATTTAGTGAATTTAATTATTTACAAAGATTTCGAGCTTAGTAGGTCCCTCATTTGCTTATTGGGCCTCAAAGCCCAATAGTGATATAACTTAATCATTTTTTTTTACATAAACCCACAATTCAGCCCAATATCATTCTAATTTGGACGCGTTACAAACTTTGGGCCAAGCCCATTGACTTGAAACAAATTAAAACGCATGTTGGATGGTACGGTAGAAAGGGGATTGTTAGTCAACTCTGTCAACTCACATAATCTACCCAAATTTCATAAACACTCCCACACAAGTCTTTACCCTGCACCCCCCCACATTCTATTCTTCCCTCAAACATTTTTTTTAATAAACGTTTTACCTTCACACAAACAAACACTCGGTCAAAACCCAATTTCCAACCCCCACTTTTATTTACTCCTACACGTTTATAAACAAACCCATCTTTTTATTTACCCACATTAATACCGATAAAAACAAGAACCACCCATTCATTTTCTTTCTCTCACATCCACCATTCTCTCCCATTTTACCCCAGACCCTAATCTCTTTAATCAGTAAAATTCGCAAGTAATTATTGGGGCTTTTTTTACATATCCGGTTAATTCACACAATGGGAAATTAAATCCCCCATTTTTTTCGGAGCAAGCATAATGATGGTCCTCATCCAACTCCACGCTGGCAATCCGAGTCAAGGGCTTTAATCTCAGCCGTTGGATAAAGAAAGAAGAAAAAAAGAAGAGATATGCGGCCAAGAATTTAAGACGTGGGCACCAAGGAGTCCTAGAAGGTTCGGGGGATCCCTATAAAAACCCCCCTTAATCATGTATTTGAATAAGCTTTTCTTTATTTTTCATTTTATTTTAATTAATTAGGAGTAGATTAAATTAGTTTTAATTTTTGCAAAATTAGATTTTAGATTTACTTTTGTAATTTTAATTTTCAGAAATTGTAATTTAATTATTATTAATGAAAAGTTGATATTTGATTTTAATTTTGTCTCATTTATTTTCCAGTACTGTTTTAGTCTTAAAGTTTAATCCATTTTTTTACTGTTCTCCATTTTTTGATTTATATTATTACTGTTTTCGTGATACATAAATATAAAAAAAAAAAAGAAATATATTTAAAGCTGTTTGATTACTGTTCGAGTAAGAGATCCGTTTGGATCGAGGTAGACGATGATGTTGATGATATGGTGAAAAGGTGGTGTTGGATCGGTTTAGTTATTAAGACGGCTCAGCGCCGCTTCTTCTACCCAACGGTTGTCGACACCGGGTTCTCATCTTATTCTCCTTTTAATTTTCTGGTTAACTTTACTATTTGTTTTAATTCAGTTTAATCTGCCTAGACTGCTAGTTGTTTTGATGTTTATTGGATTTTCTTATGTTTAGATAGCTATAGTTTTGAATCTGCTTACTTTGTTTTTGTTTAGGTTTTGAGTTATATTTGTTTAATACTGCTCTGTTTGGATTTGTTTTTTTTAATTCGTCTGGTTATTTTAGTGTGTTACTTGAATTGAGTTGATTTAGTTTATGATCTATTTATTTGGCTTCTTTTATTTCAGTCTGTTTTTTTTCTGTCATAGCTTAATTTGGTTGGTTACATTTGCTAATTTTTACACAGATTTAACTGATCTGTGTATGAAAATTCCTAAAGTTCCAAAAAGAAAAAAAATAATAAATAAATTATTAGCAAATTTTGTCTGGGGTGAGATTCGAACCCCAGATTGCTCGTTCAAATACCCAGCGCCCCAACCATTGTGCTATCACTCTTTTTGTGTTTATTTACTCCTTAGTTCATTAATATAGTGTTTTCTTTTAGCTGCAGTTTATTTTAATTAAGTTTAATTCAAAGTTTTATTAGTTTTAATTTTAATTACAAAGTATTATTTTAATTCAGTTTTTTTATTAAATATAAAAAGCCTAAAAAATATTTTAACTTTAGTTATTTTTGTAAGATTTAAATACCTTTCATTATGTTTTGTTTATTTAAAAATAAAAAAAATAAAAAATAAATAAATAAAATAGTTTTTATTAAATAGTTTTGTGTTAAGTGTAGAAATTTAGTTTTGTTAAGTTTTCATAAAAATAGTTTTCATTTAAAATTTTTCTTTATTTATTTTTATTTTCAAAATAGTTTTTATTTAAAAGTCTTTATTTTCAATAAATTAGTTTAAAAAGTTTTTAAGTTTTATATTTTTAATTAGTTTAAATTAGATTTATATTCAAGTTAAGTTTTATATTTTCAATTAGTTTTAAAAAAGATTTATTTAAATTAGATTTTAATATTAAAAAGTTTTAATTAGTTTAAAAAATTACCAAAAATAGACTTTACCAAAAACAAATATAGTCTAACGTTAAACCGGAAATCTATTCGAGTGAGTCGAGGAAAAACGAACTTAATTGTTAAAAATAAGAAGTTTCAAGGGTGATAAACATTCACGACATTCCAAAACCCTAAGGTAAGTCTTTGATCTCTTTACTGGTTTTCTTCCTATAAATATTTTGCAATTTTCTATCTCTTTTAGTTTCCTTAATGTCTTATGTTTAATAAAGGCCAAGGTAGGTTAATTATGATAGAAAATGTAAAACTTGATTTGTAACTAATGCATTGCATGAGGGCATTGCAATGGTCAAGTGTAAGGGATTTAATAAGTGTAAAAAACACTTATCCTTTTACCACTTAATTATAATAATAACCAAGTCTAAACGTTTATTTAATGTCGTAAAATTCGGAATTATGCTTGGTTTGTGTTTTTATTGTGTTTTAGGACCAAAATGTGAAAAGAGAAGAAAACATAGGCTTTCACGGGCTTTCATCGTAGAAAAAGACAAAAGACAAAGTCGAAAGATCAAGAGTGCAAAAAGAACGGAAGTCCAAGGCATATTCTGAAGATTTATCGAAGAAAAAGTCTAAAGACGGAAGTTTAACGAAGTCGAAGAACCAAGTCTAATTAATGAAGAAATTAGAAGATGAGTTCATTTTATTTATCGACAAATCCCGAGACAAAGTCAAGAATAACGAGCTTATTGTCAAAGACGAAAGACGAGAAAGAAAGAAAGAAAGAAGAAAGCTTCCAACCAAGCATACACTCCACTCCTATAAATACCCTCCTAATGACACATTAGGAGGTGTTAGTTAATTTGACAAAATTAGTCTTTCCACTTTATTTTTCATGCACCTTTCATATTGTCATTTACTTTATTGTCTTTCTTTGAAGAATTCATGTAAGTGCTCTAATCTTGTTTTAAATATTTGATCTTTAATCTTTTTAATTCAAGTTTATAATCATTCTCATTCTTCTCTTCTTGTTTTAAAATCTTTTGATTCGTTTAATTTTCAAGTTTTAATCTTTATGCTTAATCTGATTAAAGTTTTCATCTTCTTTGTTCTTATCAATGTTTTTATACGAATTAATGTTTTAGCTTATTGAGATTTTGCTTATTTTCTGTTTAGCTTATTTTAATTTAAGTGTTTTCAAAAGTTTAATATTTTTCTTTTAGTTTATTTTATAAATCTTGTTTATTTAGCGTTTTGAAAATCTTTAATTTGTGCTTATTTAGTTCCTTCTATTATTCATTTGGTCAAGTTTCGGTTAGTGCTTATTTAAACATAGCTTATTCGGTTTTGCTTATTTCCATTTTATTTGCATCAGAAAAGGGTTTACTTTTCCGACTGTTAGTCGGATACATCCATCGGAAAAGGGTTTTGCTTTCCGACCAATATTCCGATAGTCTCTATCGGAAAGGGGTTTAGTATTCCGATCGGTATTCCGATAGACTTGATTTTCGTTATTCTGATGCTGGTACATTTTTAGTTATTCCGACAGAGTTATTCTGATAGGATTTTCCGATCAATATTCCGACGGGATTCCGACAGGAAACATTCTGACAGAGTTTTGGTTTTTATTTTCTATTTTTATTTTAATTTCAAATTTAACTTTTCCCGCTATTTTTACTTAGATTTATTTTAAGTTTGCATTTTTATTAAGTTGTCTAGTTTACTTTTTGTCAAGCTTTAATCTTTAGTCATTTATTTTTAATCATCCTTAGCTTTATTTACCTTGTCATTTACGTTAAAGTTTGCAATTTTATTTTAAACAACGACAACCAATTCATTCTTTTCACCAAAAGACGACTGAGTCACACGTTCAACCATTGTAAATTCTAAGAGAAAGGACATAGTAAAATCTAGTTATTATGCACGGATCCTAGGATATGGAGATTTGGTTCAGGGGAATATCACGATAAAAAGGGTATACTATGTCGAAGGGCTCAATCACAATCTTTTCTCGGTTGGTCAATTCTGTGATGCAGATTTGGAAGTTGCTTTTAGAAAGAAGACATGTTTTGTTTGTGATTATGATGGGAATGATTTACTCACCGGTTCACGGAGTACTGATGTTTACACAATTTCACTGCAAGACACAACTTCATCAACTCCAATTTGCTTCATGGCTAAAGCTTCAACGACTCAGGCATGGTTATGGCATGAACGTCTTTCTCATCTCAACTTTGATACCATCAACTTGCTTTCCAAGAAAGATATTGTGAGAGGCCTTCCAAGCTTAAAATTCATCAAAGATCATCTTTGTTCTTCTTGTGAGCTTTGTAAAGCTAAACGAAGTAGCTTTAAGACAAAGACTACACCAAGATCCAAAGGACGGTTAGATCTTCTTCATATAGATTTGTGTGGTCCCATGCGTGTTCAAAGTATCAATGGAAAGAAATATGTTATGGTAATTGTTGATGATTACTCAAGGTACACATGGACTCACTATTTGAGGTCCAAGGATGAAACACCTGAAGTTCTCATCACCTTCCTTAAACTGATACAACATGGTCTTCAAGCTGAAGTAAAAGTGGTTCGTACTAACAGAGGCACAAAATTATTGAATTCAACTCTGAGGAACTATTTTCAAGCCGAAGAAATTGAACATGAAACATCTATTGCTCGAACACCCGAACAAAACAGCGTTGTTGAAAGACGAAACCGTACGTTAGTTGAGGCTGCTCGAACATTATTATCCGCTTCAAAATTACCACTATTCCTTTGGGCCGAAGCCGTGTCAACCGCATGCTACACAGAAAACAGATCCTTAATTATCCCAGGATACGAAAAGACACCATATCACATAATTCATGATCGAAAACCTTCACTCAAACACCTTCATGTTTTTGGATGTACGTGTTACATTATTCACGATGGTGAAAATCTGGACAAGATGAAAGAGAAAGGTGTTTAATGCATTCTTGTGGGATATGCAACTCAGTCAAAGGGATATAGAGTTTACAACAAGAGAAAAAAATTGATAATCGAGACTATTCATGTCATATTTGATGAATTACAAGATATGGCACTTGAATAAAACAGTTTAAGTCCCGATCCACAACGACAAACGACTTACGTTCACAACCGCACGGAACTCGGAACTCAAGACCACAACAATGAACCGTTTAGTTCAAAGCTGGTTCAAGAAAATGTTCCAAGAGCAGATATGATAGTTAACACGACAATTGAAGAGTTGGAAATGTTATATGGACCAATGTATGATGAATATTTCACGGGGGAGAAACATGTTGTATCGAATTCTTCCGCTCTCACTCATGATAAGAATGATGATACCGATCATCGTCAACAAAAGGATACAACTTCATCTACTTCAACACGGGTTGCTGCAGATTTACCTCCTCAGAATATCACATAAACAACCGCTCCTTCAACAACCACAACAACTGTCATTGCTCTAGAGAACACAAAACAAGCAGACTATGCATTAAATGACGAAGACGACTTTATCAACCCATTCGGTACACCGGTACACGAAACTGGAGAGTCTTCTACTCGCCATGTTGATCCGTCAAATATGCATACCGTCTACCAACGACATCCTTCAACACATCATTGGACCCGAGATCATCCTTTGGTTCAAGTAACTGGAAACCCTTCACAGCCCGTTCGTACAATAAGATAGCTTGAAACCGATGGCGATGTTTGTATGTTCCCACTCACCGTGAGTATAGCTGAACAGAAAAACATCAAAGAAGCCATGGCTGATCATGCTTGGATTGAATCAATGCAAGATGAACTTCTTCAATTTGAAAGACTTAAAGTCTGGGAACTTGTTGACAGACCATACGATGTAATTCTATTAAATCTTCGATGGGTCTGGAAAAACAAGATGGATGAAGAAAACACAATCATCAAGAACAAAGCCGGGCTAGTGGCTAAAGGGTATGGACAGAAAGAGGGTATTCATTTTGAAGAATCATTTGCACCAGTAGCTCGAATGGAAGCGGTCAGGATTTTTCTTGCTTATGCTACACATAAGGGATTTATCGTGTATCAAATGGACGTAAAGACGACTTTTCTTAATGGTCCTTTGAAGGAAGAAGTCTATGTCACACAGCCGGAAGGATTCGTCAATCCTCATTATCCTGACAAGGTGTATCGTCTCCACAAAGCACTTTATGGACTCAAGCAAGCTCCAAGGGCGTGGTACGACGAGCTCTCGAAATTTCTGGTATCCAAAGGTTCCATTGATCTAACTTTGTTCACTTATAAATATGGGTATGACATTTTGCTTGTGCATATTTATGTTGATGACATTATTTTCGGGTCTACAAACCCAAAAATTTCAAAATGGTTTGAAAAAGTAATGCACAACAAATTTGAAATGACAATGATGGGCGAACTAAAATTCTTTCTAGGAATTCAAGTTCACCAATCCCCAAGTGGTATCTTTTAATAACCAAGCTAAGTATTGTCAAGAGATAATCAAAAAGCATGGTATGACCTCATGTGACCCCGATGGGACACCATTATCAACCACATCCCTAGATGCTGATTTGGAGGGAGATGCCATAGATCAAACGAGATATCGTTCCATGATCGGCTCCCTCATGTACTTAACAGCAAGCCGACCAGATATATCACATGCTACATGTTATTGTGCACGATATCAAGCACGACCTACTAAAAAGCACCTCAAGGAGGTTAAACGGATCTTTCGATACCTTAAGAATACCATTCACATGGGACTCTGGTATCCGAGGGAAACCGGTTTCTTTTCAACGGCCTATTCAGATTCTGAACATGTAGGGTGTCTTGATACATGAAAAAGTACTTCTGGTGGTGCACAATTTCTAGGTGAAGATAAGCTCGTGGGATGGTCTTCCAAGAAGCAGGATTGCACGTCACTGTCATCAGCCGAAGCAGAGTATGTGTCTCGATCTGCGTGTTGTGCTCAAGTCCTTTGGATGAGAACACAACTCACCGATTATGGCTTCAACTTTGATAAAGTACCTATGTACTGTGACTCAAAGTCCGCCATAGCCATCTCCTGCAATCCGGTACATCATTCCCGCACGAAGCACAGTGATGTCAGATATCACTTCATTAAGGAACAAGTTGAAAGGGGTATCGTTGAACTTTACTTTGTTGGAACTGATTACCAATTAGCTGACTTGTTTACAAAAGCTCTTTCGAAAGAGAGGTTTGCGTATCTAGTTAGGCAAATTGGTATGATATGTCTGACTCCAGCAGAACTAGAGATTTTAGCAAAGAAGCCTGCTTGATTTATCTATCAAACATCCACATGTAAATAGTCATGAAAACGCAAAATACAAAATTAGAAATCTTTGAAAATACAAAAATATTCTTCTCGACATGTCTTTCAGTATCGATAATATGGACGTACCTAGAAATGTCGCTCAATAACGACACGGGTGTGTACATAAAGCTCGAATGAAAGTTGTAAATATTTTTCAAAACATGTCATTTCTATCTTTTATAAAGGAAATTGTCTCTTTTGGACAATATTTCTAACAACGGGTAGAGCAATCTATCTTGGGTTGAGCTTGTCACAAAACATTCAACGTTTTGAGCTCAACACAATGGCTTGTAATCACTTTCAGATTGCAACCCGACTCTATATTCACGGGGGAATGTACGCTTTAGTGCTCTTACCCTCAGCAAAAGAAGAGAAATCTTCTTACACTTGAGTAGATTCGTCAAGACATTCAAAGTCTATGAACTCAAGTTTATGCTTTAGAAAAACTTTTTCGCCAAAAAGAAATAGAGTTTTTCAAAAAGCGTTGAATACAATTTTTTCAAGAATTTTTCAATGATTATTCAAAATGTTTCAAAAATTTTGTGTTCAACAACTCCCATCCTCAAAAAGTGAAATGTGGATCACATCCTCACAATGACAATTCAATTGGATCAATTTTGGAGGGAGAGCGTTCTAAATTCATGCTAAGTTTGACACATTTTTCTCCCGAATGTTTTTCAAGACTATTTTTCATAATATATTTTAATCAAATTTGGTATCTCTAATATCAAACGATTTTATATACTAGAGATAGGGGGAGAAAATGTGATTAAAATGTGATCTATTTTGTAAGACTCGAGCACTTAAACTCTTACCCACATGTGCAAAATGTCTACCTAAATAACTTCGCCTTTCAATGCACATGTGAAAAGGGAGCATTTCTTGAAACCACTTGAAAGTTTATGGTTTTATGGTTATGATCGAATACCCAAAACATCTTTAAGTCACGACGTTATTGGTGTCAAAAGGGTGGTTAGGTTTAAGTCCTATGATCCAACCAGAACCGGAGGGATCTTCCCAGGGACAATTCAATAGATTACTAGAAGTCCTTAGGAAAGATGGAGTAGAATGTGAACGTAGCTGAATGCCGACTAAGTACTGAAGCTAGCACTGGAACAATCACAACAAGGTGCTAGTAATGATGTCTTGGTAAGCATTGAAGGGGTTGAAGAATGAAAAAGAAATGTAAGGATAAAGGGTGTAAAGAAAGAAGCCCTCCATACAACTTAGGCAGAACCGGGTCAACACATCATGCAGACAACGCATCATGGACCCAGTGATGTAATGAACAACCCCTCCCCAGCTGACTCAGGCTTATCTCAAAAGAAGTTTGTTTTATTGTCACGGAGATCAACATGACTTCTATTGACTTTCTCACTCCGAGATAGTTGATATTGAATAGGTGGCATCTGTTCCAGCCTCCGACCACTAAAAGTGCACAAATCGAGTCTAGAGCCAAGAGATCAATCAAATCTCGTTTAGACACACGAATGACGATCAAGAGAGTCCTACGCTATATCCTTGCGATATTGCTAGAACACTCAGAGTGATACTACCTAGTATTCACAATGATGAGTGGAAATCCTTCCAGTGTTAACATGAAACAGCACTGCGGTAGGTCATATGTAAGATTCTTTTAGAATTGAACATGTGTAAACTGAAAAGCAACAGTGGTTTGATTCTGAATTGATTCAAACTCGTCAGGTTTCTACGTAATATCTTTACGGTCTTGCCAGAACATTTAGAGTGATATTCATCAATACTCACAGTGGCGAATGGAAATCCTTCTAGCGTCAACATCAAACAGCGCTACGGTAGGTGACTTGCAAGATTCTCTATGAATCAAGCTTGTGTCAGCTGGAAAGAAACAATGGTAAGATTCTTAAAGAATCAAACTTGTTCCAGGAATTTGAATTGACGACTTTAATCAAGCGGATATTTATCCAATTGATTCTCTCTTTATGTTCGTAGTCTTGATTTGAGACGGTCGAGTAAAGAGAACGGCTAGTACCGTCGCGAAACCCTGTCAAGGAGGTTCTTAATTAAATCTACCTAATTACAAGTACGATATTTAATATCGTGTAACGGTGTTCACCGACCGGAGGTAAAACGCTACCGATTTAGGACGAATGTCAAAGCCATTCAGTCCATGTCTATGTTTTGTCTCAAGAAGGTGACGTTACGGTGTACTCAGAAAAGTCAAAGATTCAAAACCACATACTCATGCACAAAGACATTCAACAATCAAGAAAGCTAAAGACTTCCGCAACTCTGATGATCAAAATCTTCCTTATAAACTAATGTAGAGGAATGACCTCTCTTCAAAGGAGATTGTTAGCAAGCTTTCAAGATAGTACAAATTATGAGCATGTAGATGAAGATACAAGATCGCAAGATGGCAAAGACAAGGCAAGGATAATTTGAAGATCTCAAGATAAAAGACAACGTCCAAAGACAATGACAAAGGCTCAAAGATCACAACATGAAGGAACAAGACTACTATTACATGTTCAAGATTCATTTATGACGAAATTCGTAATCTACATTTATCTCCAAATATCAAAGAGGAATGACCTCACATTGGGGGAGATTGTTAGCCTCAAAATATTGAGTCAAACCAGAATGTTCGGTCATAGGTTTATATTGTAACATTTATTAGATCGTTGTAATAGTTAGTTAAAATAGTCGTGACATTACGGGCTTGATGACTAGCTTAAAAGGCCTCTTTCAAGGTACTAAGCATTTATTCAAGCTCGACCCAATCAAATATATAGCCCATTATGCCACATGTAGGCAAAGGTTATAAATACCCTTCCTAGCATGTTAGGAAGGGTGTTGGTTGTTCATTTTCTTAATCTAATCTTCCCATAGTTTCACACACTTCTCTCTACTTTCTTTCATTACTTTCTCTTTCTAGAATTCATCTAATTCATCAATTTTTCTTTCTTTCTTGTTTAATCATCACAAATTAGGGACAACAAAATAAGGTTTTCGAAAATATTTTGAAAAGACATTTTTTCAAAACCTATTTAAAAAAAAATTGAACTTTTTTTCAAAAGAAAAACTTTTTTCAAATTTTTTTTTTGAAAAGTTAGGTGCACAAATTATCCCTAGGTTGTAAAAGGACTAAAACACCCCTAAGATAACAAACGCTTTTAACCTTTAACGGAAAAATATTTGCACCATCCGTCCTCAGGGATGTATGGTGTAGTATTTTACAACCACAATGATGTATGTTGCGCGAAGTATTAACGATGGATATAATTCAAACTTTTAACAAACCAGGGGATGATTTTTGCACTTTACTCTTTAAAAAAAAGAAAATCAAATATCAACTATGATACTATCATGTATCATATATGATACTTGATAATATCATATACGATAGTTGATATAAGTGTAATTACTCATATCATTTATATCACAAAATGAACATAAAATGCATAAAACATATGAATATTGTATTGTATATGCTTGTTTTGTTCGTTTCATGTGTGTAGGTAACAAGTTCACAAAACCGGCAAAAATCAACACGAGTTTGAAGATTTCACTACAAGCCAAAAGTCGAGTTCGATTTTATTCACTGATTCAAGTTTAGTAAGTCAATGCCTTGGTGGGATCCATATGTGCTAAATGGGCCCAGAAGCCCAATTATGGAAGTATTATTTAACTTTTGGGTCAAAGCCTAAAAAAAGTCCAACAAGCCCAAAATCAAGCAAAGTATAGAGGGATTAAACTTCGTATACATTTTTGGAAAGTTTATTGGGTCCATTTAAAGCCCAAAAACAAAGAAAATGCAACGGATGGAGTGTAAACTGTCTTTGGTTCAAGAGTTGCGTCAAAAGCCCATTTATCAAATATGAGAGGGTGCGAAGTTTTATATAACTTTAGGGTCAACAAGTTTGGTCAAAACAAGAAATAAAAGAAAGAAAAAGTGAGAAACGAAGAGATAGAAATTGGGGAAAAGAAGAAGTGAAGAACCCTAATATTTAGGGTGTATCAATTAATCGAAGATTTCTTGCCACGCGCCATGATTCAGATAATTAAGGGAGTTTAGGGTGCGTATTCTACACGAGATGCCAAGAACAAGGCTCCAATGTGGCTGATTAATGTGTCACATCTCCCCTCTTATTGGTTGATATACTTGTAATCCTGTCAAGAGCCAATCACAATCATCTAGGTCAGCTCCAAACTAACACACCTTGTGCCACGGTGGCAATCCGTGTGCACAAGGGGAAATCACAGTCATTTGATCAAGATGGATAGGAGAGAAAGTATGAAGATGCTGAATCAAGGGCTCAAACTCGATTCATCACCTCACCCCTCACCTCTCGGTTCACCTATAAAAACCCCCATAAATCTTGTAATTTTTTTCCCTTTCTTTAGCTTATAGTTATAATGTTAAAATAGTGTTAGGATTTATTTTCTTTTCATGTATTGTAATGATTTTCAATTTAAATTAATAAAATTAATTTCAGTTTCGCAATTGATCTTTTATTCGTTTTTAATGTTCTCGAATTAATTTTAAAGTCATAATCCTATTTACTGATTTTGTTGATTATAATATAAGATTGAACTTATAAGCTTCGTGATAGCTTATTAGTTTAATTTTAGCTAAGTTTGAGATTCGGTTTATAAAATTGATAAATCAAGGAAAAATAAAAAGTTGAGTAATCTGATGGTTTGATATTCGTATTGGTATTACGTGGTGTTTTTGGTTCGTGGTTCTTAGATGGTGTCGTGCCGGTTCTAAAGTAGGCTCAGCGCCATACTTATACTTCAACGGTTTACTTCGAAAGAATGGTTAAGCTCGATTTAACTTATTGAAGTTTTAGTATAATTTGATTTTTAATAAGTTTATGGATTAATATGTATTTGGTCAATGATTTTATGATTATGCTTTAGTTTGGTTATATGCTATGAGTTTAAAGTTATTGTAATCATGATTCATAAAATATATCTGTTAGTTTGAATTTGATTAGCTTTGTTTGATTATAATTTGTTGATGTGGTTATTAAGTGTTCTAAGGTTATCACGAATCTACTAGCATTTTGTTTGTTTAAATTTGGAAGTGTAGTATATGTCATTTATTTGTAGATCTATCTCATGATTTGCTGCTGATTTTATTCAAATTGAGTGGAATGAATTTTGCTAGATTAATACTGATGATTATTTGATTGTGTATCTGCTGTCACATTTGGATAGGATGGATTCTGAGCCTTTATCTGATATTGCTTTGCTTTCTTTGAACTATAATTGCTATCATTGTTGGTAGGCTGCTGAGTATGGTTTGTAAACCTGTTGAGGTTCTGTAAGTTAGTCTCCTGAGTTTCGAATTGTTTGTTCATAAATTTGTTTGTGAATTGTTTGTAAGGTTAATGCCTGTTTATTGGTATAGTTAGTGTAATCTGTTGATAGTTGCTTTTAATATAGCTGTATTGAGTTTCAGTTATAGAATCTAGGAACCTGGATCAGTTATTTAAACTGATCTTTGGCGACTTAGGGTGAATACTTGCTTTAACTGAGTTTGTTTTAGCTGTGTGCACTTCTTAGCAATCTTGAGTGTATGGGTTTATTGCATTTCCTGATATTTTGGCCAGCACCCTTGAATTTGGGGTGTTTGGTGCTGTGATTTGTGTTCCAAAAATAAATTGCAAAAATCTGTCCCTCAGAGGTTTCGAACACGTGACCTCCCCCTTAACAGTCCAACTCCCCAGCCAACTGAGCTAGGCTCACTTTTTGTAAACTATTGCTTTTAGTAGTTAATAAACATATTTGAACTGTCAACTCTTATATACACGTTTTTTTTACATTGATAGATTTAAAAGCTTAAATAGTTCTCTTAATTAAACTTATATTAAATTTTGTTTTATATAAAAAAGGTTTTTATTAAATTTGTCAAAGTTTAAAGTTTTGAAAATTTCATAATTACTTTTGTTGAAAAAGTGTTTAAATATATATTAGTTTCATTTTATTAGTTTAATTAATAAATAAATAAAGTTTAAAATAAAAATAAATATTTTGATTTCTTTTAAAAAATAATTTTGTTTAAATAATTTTGTTTCAATAATTTTGTTTCAATAAAAAGTAAAAAAAATTATTCAGATAAATTCCGTCTTTTAGATTTAATTTGGGTAGACGATTCATGCACTTTAATTAAAAAAGTAGGATTTTAGATAAAAACCGAAACAAATTCAAATCAATTGTCCTAATCAAAACAAAAGTCTCAAATTCATAATTTCTACGTGTACAACGAACCGGGATCACTCTCGTGTTTAATTAATCCGTCTTTAGCTTATTTAGACGATTACTTTTCCTAAAGGTAAATTTCTTAATTTGCTCTATAACATATTACATTAAAATACACCGACACTTTCCCACACATCAAAAATTTTGGCGCCGCTGTCGGGGAAATTGTGTACGATTCTTTTGTGGCGATTTTTTTATCGTTGATTTGAAGACCCTTTCCATCCTCGAAAAGTTTTGTTATTTTATATATATTAAATATCGGTTTTTCCTGTTTTTTGTTGATAATATATTGTATTATGTAGAACAATAAATTCACCTATTTCCAGAAGCGTGAGAACGCAAACCTTAGTTGGGATTTCATCACCTAGCTATTGTATTCGAGTCCAAAACAAAAAAATAAAGGCAAAATAGATAAATACTAATAAAAAGTTTGAACTCGATTTATAAAAACTATAAGGTGGGTATAAGGCGACGAGCTATAAAATTCCGTCTAAGGAAAAAGGTTTGTAAGTGCTTTGTGCCACCTCGTTTCCCCGCTTGCTTGTGCGTATATTGAGAGGGACGACCGATTATTGGTTTGCCAACTCAAGTAGTAATAAACCTTATTTTTGTCGTTGTTTACTTATTGAACCTCGAGACGTTTAGGTTTTCACCTACGTTTCAAAGTCGAACGAGGGTAGTTTACTTCGATAGTAATTATCCTTACTCTTTGTTTTTATCAATCTTTGATTGAGCAATACCAAATAATACCAAAAATAATCTTCTTAATCCTCTGTCATGTTTAATTCGTTTCTCCTCACACTCCTATTTTTAATTCTTTTATGAATTCCTTCGTCCGTTGTGTTGGGTATGGAGAACCGTTATATGGTCTTTTACCATGTCGGTGGTGTACGTGCGAGAGTTGTGGAAATGATTTACATAACGATTTACGAGTTGGATTTTGTCCTTTTTGTAATGATATTACTTCATGCGGAAACCCGAATTTTTCAAATAACTCTCTCGATTTTTACCCACCTCCACACCCCACATACGAGACACCCTCGTGTGAGTTATGTGGAAACGATTCTCATTTTGGTGTTGATTGTTCGCATCTATTCTCGCTTAATTACGAGCAAGAACCGGGCTACAATCAAAACTATAATGATAATTGTTATCCACAAGATTCACCGAGTTTATCACAACAATATCTTTGTTGTGAGTATTGTGGGGGTCCTCACGAGAATTTTAATTGTCAACCAAGGGATCAAAATTTTTATGAGCCTAATCCTTGCTATAATTCCATTCCCTCTGTTTTTGACCAACCCCCACAATATTCTCTCAATGGTGAAGGTTTTAAACAAACTGAAACGTTATTTCAACAATTAATGAATCAAGAAAGTGTTGAAATTGTTGAAAAGAGCATCGAAGATATGGTGTCAAAAAAAGAGACGAATTGATAACGAGATTAACGATATAACTAATGAATTAGGAATTCGAAGATATCGAGGAGAAATAATTGATGACGAATTTAAAAGAGAGTGTGAGATTAAGATTAGACAACTTTCGCAAGATTATAATGGATTAAGCATTGAGATTCAAAAGAAAGAACAAGCTCAAGAGGAAGCGAAGTATCTTGCTACTTATGAACTTGAACGTTCTTTTCTTTATGATGATGACGATGATGATGATATATTTGATCTCACTCCATCTCATGACATCACTACTCCTATTCTTGATTCTTCCACCATGGAACCCAAAAGTTCTTTAAGCATGGGGGACGAGCATATTAGCACTATTCCGAAAACGGAATCAGACGATGTAATAAAGTCTAGTGATGAGATCCTTGTCCAAAACCCAAGAGAGTCCGATGGTATTTCCAATGAAACGTGTGATTTGCCACATTGTGATAACTCTCCTTCTTCCATTCACTTTGAGATTTTCTCCAATTCTAATTGTGAAGGAAATGAAGATTTCGAGTATGATACGACTTCTAGTGAATTATCTAATGAGGAGTTCTCCGATGAACTCTCTTATAAAGATGACATTCACGCCTCAGATTATGAGGGGTTTCCCGATGAACCTACTCTTCTTCACCCATTTCCACCGGAAAATGAGGATGACAGTGATCCGGTTTTTGAGAGGTTCAACTTTGAACTTACTCCTTTAGACTAATTTCCACCGGGAAATGAGGTTGATTTGACTATCCTGATCCTTGAGAAGTTCACCGATGAACTTACTCATTTAGAGGTGGAAGACGTGATTCTTCGAGAAAAATTATCAAACGTCTATCTTCTTGTTTCTAAAATCGAAGTTTTGAGTTCTAAGCCTTTTAGGAATTCTTTCTCTCCATCTCCTATCCTCGTTGAGGATAGTGATCCGCTTATGGAAGAAATTGACATTTTTATTGCTTCAAATGATTCGATACCACCAGGTGTTGATGAAATTGACCTGGAGGGGGACGCTCTCTTTTTTGAGAATTTACTTGATGATGATTTCGTCCCAAGTCCTCCTCCCACCCACTTTGATCTAAATGTGCGGGTTTTTCATGTGACTCATATTGAGTACCATGACCCGATTGATCACATTCTTAAGGGTGAAATGGTCGATAAAGACAAGAATGTTGGGAACATTTCAGATGGGATTCTTTTTACCCCACCATTACCATGTGCTTTATATGATTATGGATTAGCATGGGGGGAAGACACCGTGTTGTCTATTCCTTTCTCTCCCGAGGACGAGGTATTCGATCCCGGAATCATTGATTTAGGAAAATCTCGGCCTTTCACCGATGTAATAATTGAAAGATTTTTCGATCATATTAGTGCGAGTTTATTTCGAGGAGCATACTATATCAATTTCATGATTTATGACATTGACCACCATCTCCTTTTAGAGATTTGTGTTAGAGTTTCATCCTCTCGTTTGTCATCCGACAATGACGATGTGATCTTTGACCCCGGAATCGTGCTTTATGATGGAATTTATTCCATTATGCCGGTTTTCACCATTTTCCCTAAGGACCAATGAATGCTGGGATCGAGTCGAGCTCATGACTCGGTTAACAAAAACGAGGTGCCTTGTGGGGGAGTCCCATAAATTCTATCTTCTTTCTATTTTCTAACACTAATAAGGCTTGATCTTTTCAAGCTCGTGCTCGTGTTTTTGTTGTGATGTGAATCTTAGGTATGACCCTAGTCACTGAAGACTCTCGTGTTCGGTTTTTGTCCGGTCCACTCGAGCTTCCTGATGCGTGGGGTTATTAACAAGTTTTAAATTTATAAACACGAATTACCGGATTGACTAAAAATGCCCGGGCAAGTATAACCCTTTCGTTTGTGTATAGCTTTTATGTGGTAATACCGAGATCGTTCACGGGTATTTGGAGAACCTATGATTATTCTAAAATGAAACTATAATCGTTGATTGTAGCAATTATAAACAAGCAAATAACAAGTAAAATAATGAGATTAATAATATGATTCAAGGTACACTTGATAAAGACTAGTTTGAGAATTCGTAGTGGTATGATTGTGATGACACATTAACATATATGATTATGATAATTAGATGGATAATCCAATCTATTGTTTTCAAAAGCTTTAATCTTTGTCAAGACCTTGGTTAAAGAAAACAAGCATTAGACTCAATCACTCAATTCAAAACTTAATCCAATTTCAACACATTCGATTCACTATCGTTTCACGAATTTTCTATCACTTATAATTATGTTTCTTGATAATCAAAACTTCTTAAGAAATGATCAATACAAAAGATAGCCAATCATAGACAAACCAGCTATGACTTGTTGATAGAAAATAACCCTTTCAACCTGTGAAATCTTTACCAACAAATTTAGTTTTGATAGCAATTGTCACATGAAACATATATATCAATGGATCATAGGAAAGCTTGACACTGAATTAAACATAAATCACAATCACAACCACCACTTCATACTACAAACATCATTCTACCAAGTGTAGAATGAAACTTAGCTACTCATAACAAATGATGAAATAAACTCAGAAATAAAAGTATTATAAGTCATAATCAAGAGTCTTACAAAGTGGAAAAATGTTACTAATGATTAGGGTAATGATCCCTAAGAGTTTCGTGATGATAACTTTGCTTATCGGACTCAAAAACTGACTTTTCTAGCACCACCTTGTTCAAATCCGGAAATGGGAGTTTGGACAAGGATGAGAGAGTTTATTTGATGTAGTAATGAGAAGATGATTGAAAAGTGAAAAGATATTGATAGATGTGTTAAAGATATGTAGTTACATGACCCCAAGGGTCTTATTTATAAGCTAGTTAAGGCCCTAGACTTTAATGGTTGGCTTGGAGAGAAAGAAAGTCTTGCATGAAGTTCCTTGAGCTTGTATGAATGTGGACACATTTCTGCCTAGACAAATGTTGGTGGCAACTTCACTCATGATGGAGGCAACATGAGCTATGATGGAGGCAACATGAGCTATGATGGAGGCAAATCAACTCCCATGTGATGGTGGCAACTTCACTCTTGCCAGTGGCAAGTTGGATGTGTGTTGATGGTGGCAACTTTCATGCTGAATATCTTATTTGCTCCTTGGAAATACTTGTTCTTGCACCCAGAATTAATCTTCAAAGGCTTGTTACTTGTACACGGGTCTTGAACTTGACTAGGATTCTTCGTACTCGTACAATTCTTTACTTTTATGTTGTTTTATACTCCATTCCTGCAATTGGCTACACAAAGACTTGCAAACACAATTGGGCACAAATATGCACAAAAGTATCATATAATTAACCAATATACATGTACAAAAGTACGGATGACGCTCCTAAAAACATGTTGGATTTACGCGTTATCAAATCCCCTCACACTTAAGTTTTGCTTGCCCTCAAGCAAGAAGAAAAGAAAATTAAATCCAAAGGTACATGTATCTTTACAAAAATTCAATGCAAGTCTACCAAGTACAATTACAAGATAAAACTCATCGTCTTAAGTTTTTAAGGTTGAAAAATTGAGATATAAAGTCAATACCCATAAAAATCTAGAAAGTCTTTTATTTCTAAATATACTACACTAATAGCATATGAATTGAAGCAACATGTATCACGACTTAGCACTAGCCTTGTCATTAGAGCCTTAGGGTGTATGGCATGGTTAAGTGTTGAATAAAAATTGCTTCATCATTATGAGCCTTAGAGTGGAATGGTGAATGTCAATTCCCTTGTTTATGTCCAAGGATCCTTAGGGAGTGGATCATAGATAATGAGTACTTTTACATCTTAAAGAGCCTCAAGGTGTATGATGTAAATGTTGCTAACTTCATTAATAAGGTCAATTCGACTTTAGAGGAATTATTGTTGCTTTAGGTAGTCCTATTAGCCAAATTCCGGATCAAGGAACTTATTCTTAAAACCGTGTTAAGATATCCTTGATGTGGGCTTTCTTTAGTGACAACGGTTTTTGAGGTCGAGGTTAGGTTTTGAGTGTTGGGTTTACACCATTTTTGCCTTCATTTTTTGACTAATAATTATTAAATAAGTCAATTGAGCCTTAGGGTGAATGACAAAATTTAAAATCTAGAGATACAATTAGGAATAAAGGAGATTGAGTTTAACACAAATTACTTGTATAAGTGGTCTTAACATTGGAACTTATGATTGAAAATGATCTTGTTTTTAAACTTGGCATGGAAACAGTGAAAAGTCGAGGATGATGAATCTATTCGAGTTTTATGATCCTAAAAGTTATTTTTCAAATATGAAAGCAATACATTGTGTCTTTGTAAAATAAAGTGTCAAAAGTTGAATAAAAGTGTAGTTAGTTGCTTTATTTTATCATTGCGTGAGGACACAACAATTACTTAGCAAGGGGGAATTTGATATGAGTATAATTACTCATATCATCTATATCACAAAATGAACATAAAATGCATAAAACATATGAATATTGTATTGTATATGCTTGTTTTGTTCATTTCATGTGTGTAGGTACCAAGTTCACAAAACCGGCAAAAATCAACATCGAGTTTGAATATTTCACTACAAGCCAAAAGTCGAGTTCAATTTTTTTCACTGATTCAAGTTTAATAAGTCAATTGGGCCTTGGTGGGATCCACATGTGCTAAATGGACCTAGAAGCCCAATTATGAAAGTATTATTTAACTTTTGGATCAAAGCCCAACAAAAGTCCAACAAGCCCAAAATCAAGCAAAGTATAGACGGATTAAACTTTGTATACATTTTTGGAAAGTTTATTGGGTCCATTCAAAGCCCATGCAACGAATGGAGTGTAAACTGTCTTTGGTTCAAGAGTTGGGTCAAAAGCCCATTTATCAAATATGAGACGGTGTAAAGTTTGTATATAACTTTGGGGTCAACAAGTTTGGTCAAAACAAGAAATAAAAGAAAGAAAAAGTGAGAAACGAAGAGATAAAAATTGGGGAAATGAAGCAGTGAAGAACCCTAATATTTAGGGTGTATCAATTAATCGATGATTTCTTGCCACGGGCCATGATTCAGATAATTAAGGGAGTTTAGGGTGCGTGTTCTACACGAGATGCCAAGTACAAGGCTCCGACGTGGCTGATTAATGTGTCACATCTCCCCTCTTATTGGTTGATATACTTGCAATCCTGTCAAGAGACAATCATAATCATCCAGGTCAGCTCTAAACTAACACACCTCGGTGGCAATCCGTGTGCACAAGGGCAAATCACAGCCGTTTGATCAAGATAGACAGGAGAGAGAGTATGAAGATGCTGAATCAAGGGCTTGATTGATGACTTTTACTTAGCATTTGTGTACTCGATATCGTTCTCGATATCTAATCAAATTGATCACGGTTAATGGGTGAATAGTCGGTAATGGTCACTAAAAGGGGAAGTTGATTTTCTATTCTACTAGAAGGATAAGTGCGAAACATAATTAAAATAAGCTAAAAGCAAATCTAGAAAAACTGTCACTTTTTCTCTCTAAAAATAGAAAAACACTTGGTAAAAACAGTGATTTCGGGAAGCGTGCAATTTTTGAAACTTAAAACTTAACAAAAATAAACAATTAACCCCGTCGGAATGCCTGGTCAGAATCCCGTCGGAATACAGTAATCGGAATACAATCGGAATATGTATCCGTCGGTAAATGATCGGAATCACTCCTATCGGAATGTCTGAAAAAGAAATGATCGGAATACAGGTAACTCAAAGCAATCGGAATATAAAAGAATTAACCCCATCAGAATCCAGATCGGAATAGTAATCGGAATACAAAAGCCTTTTCCGATCTAGTGATTGGAATGCTGGTCGGAATGAAAAGGGAGTGATCGGAATACTTGTCGGAATGGGGAAACCCCTTTCCGATGGTAGGTATTTCGCAATTAGCCAAGTTATTAAGCTACTATTAATAAGCTCAAACCAAGACTTAACCAAATTAATAATAAGTCGAACTAATAAGCATAAATAAGAACTTTCAAAACTTTAAATAAGAAAATATTTTAAAACAAACCATAAAAAGATGAAACTTTTTAGAAAAATGAAAAGTAAATAAGCTAAATACAAAATAAGCCAATAAGCATGATAAGCTCAAAGCTTAATCCGTATAAAACTTAGATATAAACCAAAAGATAAACTTTTTATCAATCAAACATCAAGATTAAAACAAAATCAAAGATGATTACGGATCAAATATAAGTAAAAATCAAGAAAGGTAGAATAATATTAAAGATGAAAAGCTTAACTTGAACTTATAGATTAATGATTCCAAAATACAAGATCAAATCAAAGCTTAAACATGAAAAGAAAG
Organism: Glebionis coronaria; assembly: GCA_025667525.1. NCBI lineage: Eukaryota > Viridiplantae > Streptophyta > Magnoliopsida > Asterales > Asteraceae > Glebionis > Glebionis coronaria. The sequence continues at coordinate 434,627,322 of CM046874.1, forward strand.
AAAAGATGAAGTTCTAGTGAGAGAAAGTTAAACACTTCCTCTCTCTAAAAAAATAAAACTAAAGAAAGAAAAAAATGAACTAGCTAAATTAACTAACACCTAACACCCTCCTAATGTGTCATTAGGAGGGTATATATAGGAGGTGGGGAGTGCATTTGTTGTTTCCTTCTTTCTTTTCGTCTCGACTCGATTTAAATTCTTTGTCATCCTCGACGTCGTCTCGGGATTTGTCGATGTAAATTGAACTTGTCTTATAATTTTCTTTCTTCTATTAGACTTGAGTTCTTCGACTCTATTAAACTTCCGTCTTTAGACTTTTCCTTCGATAAATCTTCAGAATAGGCCTTGGACTTCCGTTCTTTTTGAACTTTTGATCTTTTGACTTCGTCTTTTGTCTTTTTCTTCGATAAAAGCCCGTGAAAGCCCATGTTTTCTTCTCTTTTCACATTTTGATCCTAAATCATAACAAAAACACAAACCACGCAAAATTCCGACATTTACGACATAAAATACACGTTTTGGCTTGGTTATTATTATAATTAAGTGGTAAAAGGATAAATGTTTTTACACTTATTAGGGCTCAAACTCGATTCATTACCTCACCCCCCACCTCTCGGTTGACCTATAAAAACCCCCATAAATCTTGTAATTTTTTATCCCTTTCTTTAGCTTATAGTTATAATGTTAAAATAGTGTTAGGATTTATTTTCTTTTAATGTTTTGTAATGATTTTCAATTTAAATTAATAAAATTAATTTCAGTTTCGCAATTGATCTTTTGTTCGTTTCTTAATGTTCTCGAATTAGTTTTAAAGTCATAATCCTATTTACTGATTTATTGATTATAATATAAGATTGAACTTATAAGCTTCGTGATAGCTTATTAGTTTAATTTTAGCTAAGTTTGGGATTCGTTTTATCAAATTGATAAATCAAGCGAAAAAATAAAAAGTTGAGTAATCTGATGGTTCGAGATTTGTATTGGTATTACGTGGTGTTTTTGGTTCGTGGTTCTTAGATGGTGTCGTGCCGGTTCTAAAGTAGGCTCAGCGCCATACTTCTACTTCAACGGTTTACTTCGAAAGAATGGTTAAGCTCGATTTAACTTACTTAAGTTTTAGTATAATCTGATTTTTAATAAGTTTATGGATTAATATGTATTTGGTCAATGATTTTATGATTCTGCTTTAGTTTGGTTATATGCTATGAGTTTAAAGTTATTGTAATCATGATTCATAAGATAGATCTGTTAGTTTGAATTTGATTAGCTTTGTTTGATTATAATTTGTTGATGTGGTTATTAAGTGTTCTAAGGTTATCACGAATCTGCTAGCATTTTGTTTGTTTAAATTTGGAAGTGTAGTATCTGTCATTTATTTGTAGATCTATCTCATGATTTGCTTCTGATTTTATTCAAATTGAGTGGAATGAATTTTGCTAGATTAATATTGATGATTATTTGATTGTGTATCTGCTGTCACGTTTGGATAGTTTGGATTCTGAGCCTTTATCTGATATTGCTTTGCTTTCTTTGAACTATAACTGTTATCATTGTTGGTAGGCTGCTGAGTATGGTTTGTAAACCTGTTGAGATTTTGTAAGTTAGTCTGCTGAGTTTCGAATTGTTTGTTCATAAATCTGTTTGTGAATTGTTTGTAAGGTTAATGCCTGTTTACTGTTATAGTTAGTGTAATCTGTTGATAGTTGCTTTTAATATAGCTGTATTAAGTTTCAGTTATAGTATCTAGGAATCTGGATCAGTTATTTAAACTGATCTTTGGCAAATTGGGGTGAATACTTGCTTTAACTGAGTTTGTTTTAGCTGTGTGCACTTCTTAGCAATCTTGAGTGTATGGGTTTATTGCATTTCCTGATATTTTGGCCAGCACCCTTGAATTTGGGGTGTTTGGTGCTGTGATTTGTGTTCCAAAAATAAATTGCAAAAATCTATCCCTCAGAGGTTTCGAACTCGTGACCTCCCCCTTAACAGTCCAACTCCCCAGCCAACTGAGCTAGGCTCACTTTTTGTAAACTATTGCTTTTAGTAGTTAATAAACATATTTGAACATTCAACACTTATATAAACGTTTTTTTTGCATTGATAGATTTAAAAGCTTAAATAGTTCTCTTAATTAAACTTATATTAAATTATGTTTTATATAAAAAAGGTTTTTATTAATTTTGTCAAAGTTTAAAGTTTTGAAAATTACATAATTACTTTTGTTGAAAAAGTGTTTAAATATATATTAGTTTCATTTTATTAGTTTAATTAATAAATAAATAAAGTTTAAAAATAAAATTAAATATTTAATTTCTGTTAAAAATTAATTTTGTTAAATAATTTTGTTTCAATAAAAAGTAAAAAAAAATATTTTGATAAATTACGTCTTTTAGATTTAATTTGGTTAGACGATTCATGCACTTTAATTAACAAAAGTAGGATTTTAGATAAAAACCGAAACAAATTCAAATCAGTTGTCCTAATATAAACGGAAGTCTTAAATTCATAATTTCTTCGTGTACAACGAACTGGGATCACTCTCGTGTTTAATTAATCCGTCTTTAGCTTATTTAGACTATTACTTTTTCCTAAAGGTAACTTTCTTAATTTTCTCAATAACGTATTACATTAAAATACACCGACACTTTCTATCAATAGTATACTACTACACTAACACTGCCATACTTCTTATGTAGGAGTTTATCGAAAAAAGTGCGGACATACTTACAGCAATATATGAAGTAAGAACAATACTCGTTGAGACACGAGAAGGAATAAAGAAGTTTGGGAAGGATGTGGTATTGGATGGATTCTTTAAAAGAATACCAGAAAATATTCAGGAGAAGGATAAATGACGAAGTCAACCTGATTTTATGGAATGGGAGGACACCTTTGGGGATGAAGGCAAGAAAAAGATGAAATAACTAATGTAGAGAAACAGCCGATAACCCTAAGAACATTGAAACAGATGCTAAAGAACTTGCTCGAAATGAAAGCAATAAATAAAAGGAACCTTCAGCTGAGATTGTGGTCGAAACTGTGGTAAAACAACCAGTGTGTTGGAAATACGTTTTTAGGTATTTAGGAAGGATCGACCGCTCCAACAATATATACATAGTATGGGCTCGTAGTAATAGTCTTACAATATAACCACATGAAGCCCACATGCAGGGTAGGCTATATAAACCCCTCCTAGCATGTTAGGAGGGCTTGGTTCACACATTCTTTTATAATCTTACACATATATTTTCATATTCTCTCTAACCTTTCTCTACTTTCTTTCTCTAGTTCTTCATCTATTGCTCTCTTTATATATCATTCCATCTTTAATATAAGCAAGGATTACGAAGTTCCTCAAATGGTATCAAGAGCCATGGGATGATTGCTTTGTTTATGTGTTTGTTTTTAGTTGTGCTCGTATGATTTTGATCTATTTTTTTGTGTTTTTCGTGCTTATCTTTTCTAAAATCATCTACTACTTTTAGTATTAATTTGGGTTTCATCTTTTGGCTAAAAACACAAAATTCTTGGGTGTTTGGATTGATTTTTGGTGAAGAAAGTTTATATAAAGTACAAATCTTGATTTCAAATTTTTTGTCATAAATTTGAAAAAGTTTGTATTTTCTAGTCCCTATGATGCAATAAACCTTGAAAGTACAAGTCGTTTTGCCAGAAACCCTTGTAAACGTTGCCTTTTTTGAGATAAAAAATAGTTTCCTTATTTCATAATTTTTGAAATTTCCGAGTTTGTATAAACCATAATTTCCGAGATAACATCTTCAGAATTTTCCGAGATGATAGTTATATTTTTCCGAGATAGTATACTATTAAAGTTTTCCGAGATAGTGCACTATAAAATTTTTGGAGATCGTGTTTAGGCAATTTTCCGAGATAACAGTTCTATTTTCCGAGATAGTGTACCATAAATTTCCCGAGATCGTGTATTACTATATTTTCCGAGATAGTGTATTACACAGTTTTTCTGAGATAGTGCATTTGCCTATTTTCCGAGATATAGTACTTAACAGTTTTCTGAGATAGTGTACTTAACAATTTTCCGAGATAACATACTTCACAATTTTCATAGATCGTGAATTACATTTTTTCCAAGGTAGTAAACTAGCTATTTTCCGAGATAGTGTACTACAAAATTTCCGAGATAAGAATACTAGAAATTTTAGAAAATTTAAATTTTTTGAAATTTTAGAAATTTGCTCGGTTTGATTCGGTTTACCTCAAGGCTATTTTTTGTTAAGGGAATTGTTCGTTTTCTATACCCGCGCATCAGGTGGTATATATATAATTATCGGTCTTATATCACCATCCTTAGAGGACTTCAAGGATTGTTTTAATATCACCAATTTTCATCACCAATCAAGGATTTAAGAATTTTACGTTTTTTCATTGGTTTGTAAAATCTCGTAAACTTATTTCTCGGTTTCTCCACGAATCATAAAATACCGTATTGTTCATTCAACAACAAACACATTTACTTTATTTCATTGCTCGACCGATAAGTAATCTTAACCTTCATTTCTTTCATCAAATTTCAATGGAACTGTTGAATTTGACATCTCAAGAGGGAGAATTGTATCAAATGCAAGACAAAGCTAGAGGAAGTGGCATAACTTCATTTCGACTACTATAGTCTCATCTTGTGAATCTTTCATGGGGCAAATGGAAATGATGCTAGGTTTGATAATATACAAAGGGAGATCATTAGCCTAAGATCCGAGTTTAAGAATGACTTGAAAAAGGAGTTGAAAAACGAGTTAGCAAATGAACTTAAGTTTCATACCAACAAAATGGAGGGTAATGTGACTAGTTACAACAAAACCAACAAAAGATGGAACAAGGGCAACATGAGATAAAACAAGAGATGCTTAAGTCCGATAAGAGGCAATCTATGTTTGAGGATAAAATTTCATCCATGTTTGAGGCTATAATGTGTAAACCGTTTTCGAGTAGTCTTCCTAGTAACACCATATAGAACCCTAAGGGAGAGATGAAAGTGATTACCACACGTAGTGGTAAGACACTTAAGGAACCGACTCCTCAACCAATTACTCCAACGGTGGAGGAAATTGAGGAAGAATCCGAGGTGGTGGTCGAAGAGGAGCATATCCCAATCCCACGAAGTACCGCTCAAACCACACCTACGGTTGACCCATTACCATCATTGGAACCCGAGATTCCAAAGGCTATGCCTATGCCTCAACCCATACCACCTTTGCCTTACCCATCGAGACTTCGTAAGGAGAAAAGGCAAGAGCGTGACAACTACCAATTTGAGCTTCTTATGAATATGTTTCGTGATTTAAATTTCAATATAAGTTTTGCCGACGCTTTGGTCATGATGCCTCGATTTGCCGCTAACTTTAAGAGTATGTTAAACAACAAGGAGAAATTGCAACAATTGTCTAGTTGTTCATCGGTTTATCTTAACCACATACCTCAAAAAGTCGGTGATCCCGTTAAATTCTTGATTCCATGTGCAATTCAAGATATGGAAGAATGCTATGCCTTGGTCGATCTTGGTGCTAGCATTAACTTGATGCCACTTCCAATCTTCAAGTCGCTCAATCTTCCTAATCTTACTCCTTCACTAATGTCTATCGAATTGGCCGATCATTCCACTATTCCTGCATGTAGATTGGCCTAAGACGTTTTTGGGAAAGTGGGAAAGTTCTATTATCCGGTAGACTTTATAGTTGTCGATATTCCTACGGATCCTCAAGTTCCTCTTATTTTAGGTCGTTCGTTTTTGGATACGTCAATGACTTTGATTGATGTGCATGCTAGAAAAATCACCTTACGTTTCAACGACGAGGATCCTCAAGTTCCTCAAATTTCTCATGCTTATTCCGTCCTGACTATAAACCTCGTTGATATGATCGATGTCGTTTGAAAGGAATTTTCACAAGAATTTTTAGGTTTTGGTGACGATGAAGATAGTGGCAATCCCACTATGCTCGATCCTATTCTTGATAATTCGGCACCATCCTTCACTCCATTTGAAGGTGGTGGTTTTACGGTGGAAGAGTTTGATGTTCCGCGTACTTATAACGAATACCTCGACAACGATGAGGACTTCTCGATTATCAATGATTTTCTTAACGATTTCCCATTTCCTCCACCCGAGGAGGTTATGAGTATCGAACCCAAATCTTCAATTGAGGAACCACCAATCCTCGAGTTGAAAGATTTACCTCCTCATTTTGAATACATATTCTTGGAAGGAGACGATAAGTTTCCGGTTATTATTGCAAAAGATCTTTCGAATGATGAAAAAACCACACTTATCGATGTTCTAAAGGACCACAAAGGGGAAATTGCGTGGAAATTATCCGACATTAAGGGGATCGATCCCAAATTTTGTACCCATAAAATATTAATGGAGGAAGACTCAAGCCCGCAATCCAATGTCAAAGGAGGGTGAACCCCAAAATTCACGACGTCATCAAAAATGAGGTCCTTAAACTCCTTGACGCGGGAATGATTTACCCTATTTGTGATAGCCCTTGGGTGAGTCCTATTCATTGTGTCCCTAAAAAGGGAGGAATGACCGTTGTGCCAAATGATGCCAACGAGTTAATTCCAACTCGACTCGTGACTGGTTGGAGGGTGTGTATCGACTATCGTAAGTTGAATGGCGCCACTCGTAAAGACCATTTTCACTTGCCCTTCATGGACCAAATGTTGGAGCGTCTTGCGGGAAATGATTTCTATTGCTTTTTAGATTGTTTTTCCGGTTACTTCCAAATCCCCATCGATCCTCATAATCAAGAAAAAACTACGTTTACGTGTCCTTATGGAACGTTTACCTATCGTAGAATGCCATTCGGACTTTGTAATGCACCGGAACTTTTCAACGGTGTATGATGGCTATTTTTCATGACATGATCGAGAAGACGATGGATGTCTTTATGGATGACTTTTCCGTGTTTGGTTGTTTGTTCACTTCGTGTTTGTCGAATCTTGAGAGAATGTTAAAACGTTGTGAGGAAACCAACCTTGTGCTCAATTGGGAAAAATGTCATTTTATGGTTAAGGAAGGAATCGTCTTAGGGTACAAGGTCTCGAAAGCGGGGATTGAGGTAGACAAAGCTAAGGTAGACGTCATCACCAAATTACCTCATCCCAAAATCGTTAAGGGAGTTATGAGTTTCCTAGGCCACGCGGGCTTTTATTGTCGATTCATCAAGGATTTTTTAAAGATTTCTTGACCTATTACACATCTCCTCGAAAAAGATGCCCCTTTTGTCTTTAACGAAGATTGTGTACGAGGCTTTGAAATCCTTAAGAGGAAACTTACCGAGGCTCCCATTCTTGTTGCTCCCAATTGGAATCTCACCTTTGAACTTATGTGTGATGCAAGTGATTACGCTATTGGGGCCGTTTTAGGGCAACGTCATGAAAAGCACTTCTTTCCTATTCACTATGATTGCAAGATGATGACCGAGGCTCAACTTAAGTATACCACAACGGAAAAGGAATTCCTTGCCGTGGTGCATGCATTTGAGAACTTCCGACCTTACCTCGTCTTGACCCAATGCATAGTGTATACGGATCACTCGGCAATCAAGTATCTCATGGCTAAACAAGATGCATAGCCGAGATTGCTTCGTTGGAATCTCCTCCTACAAGAATTTGATGTCAAAATCCTTGACAAAAAAGGAGCCGAGAATCTAGCGGCCGGTCATCTTTCCCGCTTGGAAGTTCCTCATCAAAGTGTGTACGAGAAAAAGGAAATCACTGAAACATTTCCTCTCGAGACACTTGGTGTAGTGAATTTTAAGCTTGATTCATTCACCCAATGGTCTGCGGACATCGCAAATTACCATGCGGACAACTTCATCATTAAGGGTATGACGACTCAACAAAAACGAAAACTCTTTCGTGACGTCAAGTTCTACTTTTGGAACGACCCTTACCTATTTCAGACTTGTGCGGATCAAATTATTTGACGTTGTGTTTTTGGCACCGAAGCTTCTAATATCCTTAGAGCTTGTCACGAAGGACCAACGGGTGGTCACCATGGTGTTAATCTCACGGCAAAGAAGGTCTTTGATGCCATATTCTTTTGGTCTACTATTTACCGAGATGCACATGCACTTGTCAAGTCATGTGACTCATGACAACGTCAGGGCAAAGCCTCACAAAACGATGAAATGCCACAAAACATCATCCAAGTGTGTGAGATCTTTGACGTTTGGGGAATTTATTTTATGGGGCCGTTCCCATCATCTCGTGGTAATAAGTACATCATTGTCGCCGTTGACTACCTATCTAAGTGGGTGGAAGCTAAGGCTTTGCCTACAAACAATGCTCGTGTGGTAGTCAAGTTTTTGAAGCAATTATTTTCTCGGTTTGGAACCCCTCGGGCTATCATAAGCGATCGTGGAACCCATTTTTGTAATGACCAATTCGAAAGGGTCCTAAGGAAATATGGGGTTACACATCGGCTTTCTACGACTTATCACCCACAAACGAGTGGGCAAGTGGAGGTTTCAAACCGAGCGTTGAAGAGGATCTTGGAGAGATCGGTAGGAGAGAACCGACAATCATGGTCGGATAAGTTAGACGATGCTTTATGGGCCTTTCATACCGCTCATAAGACGCCCATTGGGTGCCCTCCTTACAAGCTTGTGTATGGGAAGAATTGTCATTTGCCAATTGAACTCGAACACAAAGCTTATTGGGACCTAAAGCATTGTAATGATGAAATTGAGACCGCGGGAAAACACCGTAAAATGCAATTAAATGAATTGGATGAATTGAGAGACATTTCTTATGAAAATTCATTGATTTATAAAGAGAAAACCAAAAAGTTTCACGATTCTAAAATTAAAAACCGGGTTTTTAACATTGGAGATCAAGTGTTGCTTTTTAACTCACGTTTGAAAAACTTTTCCGGCAAGTTGAAATCCCGTTGGTCCGGTCCATTCACCATTATCCAAGTGTTTCCATATGGGACCATCGAGCTAGCTCAAAATGATGGTCCTAATTTTAAGGTGAATGGACATAGGTTGAAGTACTACTTTGGTGGGGAAGTTCCCTCTTTGAACTACCTCGACCAAGTCACCTACCCAAATGATAATTAGTATTGAGGGGATCGATTCAAGCTCGTGACTCGATAATAAAAAACGAGGTGCCTCGTGGGGGAGTCCCATGCTTAACCATGTACATATTATCGCTTTCTAATGTAGTAACGTGAGGGGATTTGTGCCCTTCCAACCTTTGTTCCGTGGTTGTTTGTGATATGTGGTTTTTAGATGATCATGATATTCACGATTGGAGCCTCTCGTGTTTGTTTTATGGGAGCACTCGATCGTTTGGTTTGATGAATTTCTCGATATCCACATATATCCTTATATGTTCTAACCTTAGGTTTTTAGCACACTTCATAAACGGCTATTAATTTAACGGTTCCACCCTTTCCATGCTAGATTAAGCATTCGACTACGTCTCTAGTATGGGGGTATCCCACCCTTAGACTCGAAACATTGAGGACAATGTTTAACTTTCGTATGGGGGGGGGGTGAATAGATACTTGCCTTGCCAAACCTTCACGCTTTCCAAAGTTTATCTTTTTGTTTATCGTTTTATTGCAAAATAAGGTTAAAAATGGCCAAATTTTAAAAAATTTCTCATGTTTTATAAGTGTTTGAAGACACGAATGTAGATTTTCTGATGGCGAGAACAAGAGTAATTTTTGACTCGACCGTGCGTGTTGAGCACTTAGCTTCGATTCCTTAACTTTATATTAGGCTAAGTCTCTTTAATGAGGACAAGAAATGATAGAGTTAATTATAAGTTACTATGCTAAATGTAGAGTACTCGTATTATTTCAAAAAATCATGTGTTCTCGTTGTTTGCTTACTCTCCCTTCGCTTGTATATATATTATGCTTAATAAGTATTGGATTAGCGGTTTAGTCTTGATTGTTGGTTTCTAGTCTTTTCTAGTAGCTTCCATGTAATTAAATTGGGAAGACATTAAGGTATCGCCAGCGTCACTGTTTTGAAGTATTGGCAACCGGAATATTTGAAAGCTTCACCCAATAATAAGATTTCAAGTGCTCACCTAAATCAAGCAAACAATTTGAAGCTCACAAGGCCGAAAAATCTGTGCGAAATTGAAAGTGAATTAGGCCTTAATCTTTGAAGCTTTAAAGATCCAAAATTCGCCTTAGCGTGAGGATATACGTCTTTGGCCATAATAAAACCACCGATGAGGAGGATAATAAAAGGCAAGGCAAGACCGAAGTCATAATAAAAGCTTCATGGCGAAGTTGAATAAAAGATGGAGGTAAACCTATGATATTAAGGCCCATCCGTTAGGGGGCCTATAAAAGTCTTGGTAATAAGTCTTATGTTCAAAACTGTTATAAAACCGTGTTTATCGATCCTTCTTGTTGACTTAATTTTTTGACATTGTTGTCTATTAGGGGGGGGGGTTATTAATTCGATGTTCTTGGTTACACCATTATGACTCTATTTTTAGACCTAAATCTCTATCATCGCATAAGTAAAAAATGTATCCTCATGAACATTCACGACAAAAATAAAATATAAGGGATACCACTTAGTAAAATGGGAGTCTAAGTACGTGATTAGGGCATATGAGTAGTGTTAGCATACTAACTTATAATGACAATGATCTCGTTACACGCTTGGCATGGAATTGGGTGAAAATCGAGGACGATGAAATTATTTGTAACGAAGCATTCACGTGTTCTTGTTCTATGAACCTAAACATCCCATTTTGCGATGAAAATCCTACATTATGTCTAAAACACAAGTAGTAGTAGTAGTAGTAGTGTAGCAAGTTTATCATTCAATAAAAGTGCATAACAATAAATTTTGGAGGTGCTACGATACTTTATTCTAGCATTGTGTGAGGGCACGACAATGGCTTAGTATTGGGGAGTGATGAGACTGCTTTTATACATAGTCTCATCGTCCAAAATGGGCTTAAAATGCATAAAATATCATAAAATGTGCCAAATATATGCTTGTGTTTGTTCAATGTGTATTTTAGGTACGTATATTGAGAAAATGGCAAAAGATCACAAGAAACAAGCAAAAACGATCACGGGAAACGAAGCCGCACAATGAATCAAGCCTTAGAGTTGATTTTCCAAGAAAAACCCTTGAAGAATTGAAGATTGTACAAGAAGGGTCCTCCAATATTGAAGAATTGACACTTAAACCCTTTTTTATTCATAATTACAAGATTGGTCCTTGAAGTTTGTCAAAAATACAAAAAGGACCCTCAACTTTGAAGATTGTACAAGAATGGTCCCTCAATTATGAAGACTTATCAATATTAGTCCTCCACAAAGTCAACAATACAAGTCAAGACCTTGAAGATTTAATACATTACAAGTTTGGTCCTTCAAAAATCATTAAATGGCAAAACAAGTCCTTAAAATCCCTTTGCAAAACTTTTTGGGGCAAAAGTCTAAAAAATAAAACTTATTTACAAAGGGATTCGGATTTATTCATATTTAAACCAAGATTGAAAGGAAGAAAGGTATTAAAGGACCAAACTTGGCAGACAGCCAAAGATACCTTAACCAACCACAACATGCCATGTGTCCCACTCACCCAATCCACCAATCATGTTTCACCATTTCGCCACATCATCATCCACTAATACCAGGTTTATACTTAATATTAATTAAGTATAATCTGGCGCCTAAACACTTATTTAAAAACAAAAACAGATCAAATCCCATGTTCTTGGTGTTCTTAACAAAATTGGGTATTCTTTAATTACTAAGAATTAAGTCTTAATCTGTTCCAGATTTATGATTAAAGGTTTAATAAACAAAACCCAACCTTTAAACCACATGCCACCTCACCACAAAGGTCACATGAGACCTCCCCTGCACACATTTTTGTGGAAATGACAAAGCCATGCAGAAATCTAACGTACCACAATGTGGCTTCATATATAAGCTTAATGTGAGCCTTTCATCAAATTGGAGCATCTTTTACAACCTCACAAACAGCCAAAATCCTTCACATGATCAAGCAAAATTCAAACTGCAAGGGCACTCTTGGAAGTTCACCATTAGGTTTTTCACTTTATTTTCAGCTTCTTAGCTTTCATTGTAGCCTATATAAAGGCATAGGACTGCTACATTTTAGTTTGCTCTTGGTTTTTCTTTGGTCAAGAATCTGTAAATCCTTGTTTCAAAGTAATGAAAAAGTGTTTGATATCTTTGACGAATTCCTAGTGCCACTCTTATTCTATTGTTGTTATTGTTATATGTTTGTGATTGTTAAGTTTCAAAACCTGTTTTTAAAGATTGTGCAAGAAATTGCAAGATTTTCTAAAATCTGATATTTTTCTAAGTCTTGGTTCAAACCTTTGAAATTTTTGGATTACAAGTGGTCATAGCACCCTGATAAGGAGTTTATCAAGCTGTAGTGAGCTTGTGGTTTGGGGATATTCAAGGAGCGGGAACAAGCTTGAATTAATCAGCTTTATTTCTCATTTTCTGTTTTATATAATCTGCTTGTTCTAACCTTGTTGTTCTTAGCAGCTTCTTAGAAGCTTGTGCCTTGTTAAGCTAGGCACATAAGCTCTAAAATTCGTGAGTGTGGATGTACATTCATGAGGTTTGAGGTCTCTTACCAAAAATCTGTTAAAAAAAGTGATTTTTAGTGATTTGGTGTACTGCTGTTGTATGTGTTGTTCTTGGTGCATGAATCTTGTTGATTATGCTTTGTGATGTTGTTATGATGCATATCTAAGCTTGGCTTAACTTGAAATACACATATGCTTGATTAAATTTTGATTTAAAAAGTTTAAGGGGTGTTTGGGTTTACTGGTTTATGCTTTGTATGCTAATTTGAGTAGGTGCTAAGTGTTTGTTTGAGTTTGTATCTGATATACAAGTGTTTGAGTTCTGATATTTGCAAGTTTTACTCATTGAAACATCAAATTTGAATCTGTGCTATATCTAGCTTGTTTTTGACTGGTTTGACCTAAAATTTTGGAAACACCTAGAGTATATGCATGTTTAGGGTTAAAAAGTGTTTAAACAAAGTTTGTGTAACCTGTTTAAGAGATTTGAGGGTTTGAAGTTGGGCTTGTGGTCAAATAAATCAGCAAAAGGATTTTGTGTTCATCTTTCTGTTCATCAGTAACATTCATCAGCTTGAATCTTGCTCTAATCTTTAAGCCAGTGTGTAAAACAAGTTTGTTTATGCTTATTTGAGTTTATTATAGCTTGTGTATGCATTTGGTTCAATTTGGTTGGCTTATTCTTGCTTAATCTGCTTATTTGTTCAAAACTGCTTATTATTCAAGTCTATATCATACCTGGGCATAAATTGATTAAACTGTACTAACTGGCTGGTAGGATTTGTGTTTGTTTGATTGTTATTGACTCCTTATAACCCACTGGTTATAAGGGTGCCTTTGTGTTCTTTGAATCCAACAAAAATCCATATAAGACAAAAAGTCAAACAAGTCAAGCAGTGGAAAACCTAAAACTAGCCACTGCTAGTGTTAATTTTCAAACAGCTTATCAATAAGCTATTCTAGCTTATTTGTACTTGCAACAACTTTGATTTTGTGATCAATCTTCATCATTTGACCCATTTGTTTATTCTGGAGCTTTTTAGGGTTTGACTAGAAAACTAATTGACTTGACTTTTTCATAAGTGCTTATTTGCTTATTCCAGCTTATTGAATGGTTCTTTTTGAATTCTTTTTCTTGATTTTGCTTAATTAAGTCATTTGAAACCTTTTGCAAAAAGAATCAGCACTTGAAACAGCCTAGAATTCGAAAACGACTATTTTGTCGTTTTGTGTAGAGAGCTTTTGCTTATTTCAGGCTTATTTCTTAGGCTTTTCAAAATTTCTTTTTACAGATCTGTAACACCCCCAAATTTATACAACTCAATACAGCGGAAGACTAGTTGGTGTTACGGGATAGCACATTACTCACATCATAGACAACGCATAAAAATCGCGTCGTTTAATAATAAAGCATTTCCATTCATAAATATCAAATTTACATAGGTCCCAAGTCATTGTATTTAATACAGGTTTTACAAAGCATTTGAATGGAAATTAGTTTTTAGGTGCGGGCCATGAATTCTTGTTGTCTTCCCGAGAATTACCTTCAAGTACCTGAGACAAAACATGTTAAAAGAAAAGGTCAGCGATAACGCCGAGTGAATTCATAGAGTTTAATAAAATCCATCAATATAACATCGGTATAAAATTATTACCGAAAGTCATTTAGTACAAACATTGTAATAGGCCATAAAATAGCCAAAGTTATTATATACAAATCCTTGTCGAAAATCATAATATAGGCATTTGCCTTAAAAATCTTTATACGAGCAAATGTCGTAAAAACATCACACAATACGTCTTATGACGTTGTATAAAGTTAAATAAAAACCGTTATATGAATATGGTCATGAAAACCAAACACACAAACATAATATCAATAATATGACCCCGTATTGCTAGTCAGGCAATATATTGTTATTCGGTGCGTATAACAGTATTTCGTTAATTGGATTATTATAAGCCGCATGACATTGTTACCTTACTAAACCAAACAATGGGTAGCTAGCCCGAAACTCAATTTGCCCATCTAAATTAGCGTGTCTTCACAAAGGCCACGCTATGGAAATCTTCTCATACATAAATTCGCTTACCAATCAATGTGGCACGACGGGGATCAACCGCCAAGGCGCGAACTGGGGTGATCGTCCCCAAATAGTACTATTATATGCATAAGCGTCTACCAAATCCCGGTAGTTCACAATTCATGCTAATGGGATTTTTAGTGACATAACCTAACTTTAATAATCTATTTTATTTCATCTATCGAGTCATTTAATCATTCATAGGGTCATACAATCATCCGGGTCCAAATCAATAAACAAACAATCGGGACAAATGTGTCCTATTTTATAAAAACTAACATGTTATCTCCCTCGCGGGTTTATAAAATATTTCTTAAAAACATTTAAAAGAGTGCGAGGCTATGAACTCACGTTGATGTGGGAAGGCGGGTTATCGGCAATTCGGACGTACGGTACGTGCTTCAATCACGGAAACCAAGACAAATAATACTCGTCTTAGACTCATGTCCAATAACTTTATAAAAATAACAATTATGTATACATATGATGATTTTATATATATGATTATCAAGTGGGTTTACATATCCTCATTTACTCATTTTAGTGTTATGTGTTGGTAACTTCTTACTAGTTTACTAGTTTTACCTATTTACATGTTTTAGGCCCAATAGGCCCATTACAAGCCCAATATATTATATGTGACAATCCGTCAATTTATGATTGATATTTTATTCTCAATATTTATTTGAAAACATTATTTTAATGTTACAATATGAACTCACTTATTTTTGGGAAGAAATTTGGATTTACGTCTTGAAGTAGCGTCGACTACGTCTAAACCGGAGGATTCAACGTTACGTGCTTACGTTTACATACACCGTCTTTGGTGGTAGTCCGACATTTCAGAAAATAAATTTTTCCATGAATATTATTTTGGAGTTTTAAATTTGTGATGGTTCATAAACTCACAAATTTACGAGAAGAGATTAGGACTTACGATTTTATTTTAACGTCCTTTACGACTAAACCGGAAACCCTAGGATTACGTATTTACGTTTTCGAACTCCGTTTTTGATGAGACAATTTTTATTAGATTCGTTTTGTGCCGTTGATTCATAATTTATAAAAACGTTTTTCGTAAAACGACCCAAGGGCACGCAAATCGAGAAAACTAGAATCGAGAAATACCCGTAAACTAGTGAGATGGGACAAAACACTTTGTCCCACCCCACTAGCAAAATGGGACGGCATAACTTGACACCACAACACAAGGTGGCATCAAGTTTAACTTACACATTCCAAGTGTAAGCACTAGCTTACATCTTAAGCTTTACCATACCACTAAACTAGCTAAACTAGCAACTTGTATTCATTTCCATCTTTCTAACATGCAATCCACTCCAAAAACTCTCTCAACTCTCTCACTTTGCCGTCCCAAATAAGCCAACAAACACCCTCTTTGATCTCTTCTATCCATAAACCACATGTTTACTAGTTCTATTAAGGTGTTCTCTTGAAGCCTTGATCATTTGGTGGCCATATCAACAACTTTGGAGGTGATTTGCTTGTGTCCTAGGGCTGATTCTCCAACCTATGTTCTCGATATTTGATGGTCTTGGAGATACTTGTTGTGTTCATCAAGTTCTTGTCTTCCTAAAACAAGAAATCCACTTGGATTGGTAAAGAAGATCATCCTCTCTATTTTTCTCTTGTTATTTTGTAAAGAACAAATGTATTTTCTTTCATTTTGTATATGTATATGATGTATATATGATGATAAAAATGTTATGTGGGGATTTGTTGTTGATAAACATGATTAAAAAGGTGAAAAACCATAAGAAACAAGGTTAAAATCTTGACTATTTAGTTGGCTGTATAAAAACAGTAGACAACTAAAAGATGAACTGATAAAATTGCATGGTTTGATCCATTTACAGTAATTAGAAGATGTTATATACATGTGAGAGTTGGCCATGCAATGGAATCAAAATAATGAGTGAGATATGATCAAAACAAGTTAGGTGGTGTAATCTGAATAAGCAGTTTTGTAGGGACTGTTAAGGCAACTTAAACTCAAAATGGGCAATAGCTATAACTAAGTTAAATGTACCACATATTATGAAGATCATGCCATCCAAAAATGAGCTTCTAATTCATTATAGAACTCTAGATATGTTAAAAATGGTGAACATGAAGTTAAAAATCAGATTTTTAGAAATAATGTTTATTATTATTATATAAGCACTCATATTATAATGTATAAAATATAAAAATATAAACCCACTAACTTATAAAACTTATTTATATAAATGTATAAGAGGTTAATTAAATGGGTAAATTATATAAATGGTGGTAAAATAATATTTATAAGTAATAAAAACTATAAACTTGATTTATACGACTTTTTCGGCTATCGCCGTAAAATTAACGTTTTTTCGCCAAATAAAACTTAGACGACCAAACCCGTCTAATGTAAAGTTTATAAAAGTCATATACTGATGTATAGGTAACTAATAAAAGTAAAAACCGATAAAACCCGAACTATAAGAAATATGGACATTTACGAGCTAAATAAACATATTGGACTAATAATTGGACTTAATAAGATAAAAACTTGTAAAAAGAACTTATTAGGTCTTAACCCATTTGGGCCCAACTTGTAAAGTTTAACTACTGATAATATAAGTGTGAAAAGGATTAATAAGAGGTAAAGAACTTATAATAAGTTTATTGGACTTAAAACACGTAAATAGGCAAAACTAGTAAACTAGTATGAAAGTTATCGACTTATAACACTAGAATGAGTAAACGAGAATATGTAAACCCACTTGATCATCATATATAAATAATCATCATATGTATAGATAATTGTTATTTTTATAAAGTCATTGGACATGAGTCTAAGACGAGTATTATTTGTCTAGGTTTCCGTGATTGAAGCACGTACCATACGTCCGAGTTGCCGATAACCCGCCTTCCCACATCAACGTGAGTTCATAGCCTCGCACTCTTTTAAATGTTTTTATAAATGATTTATAAAACCGCGAGGGAGATAACATGTTAGTTTTTATCAAATAGCACACTATTTGTCCCAATTGTTTGTTTATTGATTTGGACCCGAATGATTGAATGACCCGATTGTATGACCCGATAAATGATTAAAGGACCCGATAGATGAAATTAAATGGATTATTAAAGTTAGGTTATGTCACTAAAAGTCCCATTAGCATGAATTGTGAACTACCGGGATTTGGTAGACGCTTATGCATTTAATAGTACTATTTGGGGACGATCACCCCAGTTCGCGCCTTGACGGTTGATCCCCGTCGTGCCACATTGATTGGTAAGCGAATTTATGTATGAGAAGACTTCCATAACGTGACCTTTGTGATGACACACTACTTTAGATGGGAAAAAATTGCTATCGGGTTAGCTACCCGTTTTGGTTTAGTAAGGTAACAATGTCATGCGGCTTATAATAATCCAAAAATTAACGAAATACTTATAGACGCTCTGAATTACGATGTATTGCCTGACTAGCAATACAGGGTCATACTATTGATATTATGTTTGTGTTTTGGTTTTCATAACCATATTCATATAACGGTTTTTGGTTTCATACAACGTCATAAGACGTATTGTATGATGTTTTTACGACATTGGCTCATATAATGATTTTTAAGGCAAATGCCTATATTATGATTTTCGATAAGGGTTTGTATAAAAATGACTTTGGCTATTTTATGGCCTATTACAAAGATTTGTATAAAATGATTTTGGCTATTTTACGGCCTATTACAATGATTTGTACGTATTAATTTTTGGTACTAATTTTATACCAAAGTTATATTGATGGAATCTATTAAACTCTATGAATTCACTCGGCGTTATTGCTGACCTTTTCTTTTAACATGTTTTATCTCAGGTACTTGAAGGTAATTCTCGGGAAGACGACAAGAATTCATGGCCCGCACTTAAACAATATTTTCCATTCAAACACTTTGTAATACTTTTGTATGAAATGTAATGACTTGGGACCGATGTAACTTTGATGTTTATGAATGGAAATGATTTATTATTAAACGACGCGATTTTTATGCGTTGTCTATGATGTGAGTAATGTGCTATCTCGTAACACCAACGAGTCTTCCGCTGTATTGAAATGTATAAATTTGAGGGTGTTACAGTTTGGCATCAGAGCTCTCGTTATAGAGAACGAAAGATTTTTAAAACCAAGGTTTTGAATAAAACATTTCAAAATCTTTTAACTATAAACATTTTTCTAAAAATGTCTAAAAATCTTTTGACTATAACGGTGCCGAAGAATTCCCGAGTTACCGACAAGGCCAAGAATGAGAAGTGTTATTTTAATATATATATAACTTGGATTATATATATATATGATGTAATTTTATTACATGATTGTTTGATGATTAATTTGATTTTTATACGAGGTATTTATACGACGTAGATTGTCACAAGTAACCCTAAATCCCCTAGTAAATTAATCGAAGCTATTCTCGTAGGAATTCTAGTTATCCTAGATCTTAACCAAGTTGTGGATAATTATGATCCCAACAAATGGTTGATATTCGTAGAAATGTAGATAGTAGCTGATTGTGATATTGAAAAAGAATTGGCGAGATTAAATCTGATATCGATGTCATGACGATCTTTTCTTATAGAGTGGAGTTTGACAAAACATTACCACCTAGGAAGATGTCATCTGATTCGTTGTCATCTAATTCTTAAATTGAAATCGAAAGGGTGAATGTTGCACTTGAGGCTGTTATTGGAACCATTACCCAAAAGCCTCATGCCACTAATACCTTTCCGAGAAGTCTAGTTGAATGATCAAGTCATTTCATACTAGTGACTCATTTGATAATTGTTGTTGTAAGAGCTATAGGATTGGAATTAAGTGTTGATTCATATTGAGATTGTATTGCCTTTACAACGCCGAAGAATAAGATTGAAAGTATTGGAATATGAGGTAGGATATCGAATTGAGTATAAAATTTGTTGAAACTTGAATAAAGTAAAACTTAACCCGTATGGAATATGAAATTGTTAAGAGGAAGTCGTTAAGTTCTGTGATTGAATTATATGGATTTAATTGATTGTAGGTTTGTGTTAAGGGCTGTTCCTAGGCCATTGTCCACTGACGAGGATGCCCAGTGTCCAGGAAATAAATTGAAGAAATCTTCTTCTGAATTGGGACCGATGGATCTTCCGGGACATGTGGGACACCAAATGACTCTTGTAGATTAGTATTCATTGTGGTATCTTTTAAAAATCCCTAACTTAACTGAGATATCAGTTGGTAGGATGAGTTCTGAGAATTGTATGACATAGTGACGCGTAATGTGTTACGGTACAATTGTGACTTGTTTGTGATTAATGAAAAGACTACCTTTGATTGCTAAATCCTACATGTATCGATGTTATCTATCTTTTCTTGCTTGTCTCTAATGCTCGCATTAGTGATGCAACCATTGAACAAGTACTCATCTCGATTTGAGTTACGTTGTGGATTATTCTTTGAGTGCCATCGAGATCATGAACCTCATGATTATTTGGCTAAAGCTCATTCCCTATCATATTGTAGTTAAGATCTTGGTGAACAAGTTTTCATCACTCTTTTGCAGATCACACATTGTTTTTATAAAGTTAAAACGATATCCTTTGAGAAAAATTTAATTTTCATCACAATAAGGATTATTCAAAGTGAGAATTATAAGTGATTGATATCAAAATTAAGTTGTTTATGAAAAGCTTTGGAAACTTAATTATTTGCATAACAAAGAAAATCTTTGTAAATATATTTTTGATTCTTATTTAAGAATTAAGCACGAAAATGTTTTTATTATAAACATGATGATAAAATTTTGACGAACTGAGTATTGCATCGTTAATCTTGAAATTGTATATAGTTGCGCGCCTACATACAATTTGGAATGGACCATGCAAGGCTGATTAGTAGTCACCATAAAACTGATTAATAAACACTACATTCTCTTTAAAGGTTGTGAATGACTAAATTTTATGAGATCTGCAAGAAGTGCAAAATAGGGACATAATGTTAGGGACACCTACATATGTGCCTGTAGCTTCTATTCTTCTGAGTCGAATTTACTCATTTGTGGAAATTGTCTTATATGACAATTGACAATTCTTTCTTGTCCAATTCTCCCGTAGTGAGATTCTTAGGAAAAGTATTTTATTACCGAGTGTTGATACCCGACTGGATGTATCGACGTTCCTATCATTTCTTTTGAATTGATTTCATTTGAATAACCTGGGTAACGATCCGAGGAGCTTTCGAATGCGTACTCAAATTATGAAAACATGGGATATATTCATATTCGTCAAATGTTTTCGTCTGTATCTGATTTGAAATTCTCTCGCATAGATTATGCGTTGACCTTACTCTTTTAATAGTAGTTGTGTATCCTAATATCCCTGAAATTGTGAAGGATTATGAATTATTATTAGTCTTTTGAGAAGTTCACATCTTATCGATGGCAACAAAACTGAAAAGTTGATAGTGCCAGTAGAATGGATTGATGGATTATGACATGACGACATTGTCCTAATTGATGGGAACTCGAATAGAATTTCCCTAAATGATAAGATGTTGATTATCAAAAGTAATCTAAATAATTCTTGATGGATGACTTGAAATTATACCGCGAATGGTTGTGAACTAGTTATAGATATTGTAATCTAGAAAGAACCTAATATGAATGTATTAAAAGATGTTTCGGTTATCTGAAACTTTAGGAAGTATTTTTTGATGAATTACCTAGATTTTTGCCATTAAGGCAAGTTGAATTTGGTATTGATTATATTCCCGGTGTTGCACCTGTGACTTGTGCACAGTACGTCAGCACCATCTGAATTAAAGGAATTACCGTACAACTGAAAGAGTTGTCGGAGAAAGATATCATTCTACCAAGCCTGTCATCATGAAGAGCTATGGTGTTATCATTCCTTATATTTATAAATTGCTGTGAACTGAGTAAATTGACAATCGAAAGCGATATCCATAACTCGAAATGGAAGATTTGTTCGATCATTTACAAGGTTTTTGATCCTCAGCATGGTTATCATCAACTTCGCATCTGCAGAAAAGATTATCTATTCCAATCACTACATCCGGTACTTGTAATGAACATTATGAGTTTCATGTGATGACGTTTGGATTGACTAATACACATGTAGCATTCATAAATTTGGTGAATCACGTATGTAGGCTGTAATTTGATAAATTCATGCTTGTGATCATTAAGGATCATTTGTTTGTTTATAAGAATAAGAATGAGTTAATAATTATTAATAGATTGCCCTTAGATGACTGAGAAATAAAAACATGTACCTTGAATAATTAACACGTGATTAAAGACTTGAACCTTTACATGATTTAACCATGTGATTAATAGATAATGGAATATAAATTGACTCTTCAAAAATTAAGAGCCCTTTTAAAACTTTGGATTTTACCAAAAAAGAATGGAAATATGTTTTGACAAATGTTTTAACAAAGGATTTTAAGGGATTATTCCCTTATACACAAACCATTTAACTAAACTTCTGTTTAGGGGTAAATGTTTGTGTATACCTCAAGATAATTTAAGAAGGAATGAGTAAAACCATTTATACCATAACCTGAAAACTTAAAACGACAATTTTTGCTTTTTAACTAAGAAAATTTTGACCAAAGTATAACCAAAGATTTTTCGAACATTTACGAATCTTAATAATTATTTTCAATAAATCAACGAAAATCTTGTTAATTAAATTCAAATTTATTTTTGAACATTTTTATAATTGGTCGAACTAAGAAAATTAAAATTTTTACGTTATGTTCATAAAAAAAAATTAAATGTTTATTATTTAATTAGTTGTAATAATTATTGACGCTTTAAAACGTCAGATTGAGTAAAACAGATAAAGATAATAGTAAAGACGAAACTAAAACTTAGAAGAAAGAAATTTTGAATAAATACGGTTATGATATTTATTTCATCAGGAAGGTGAACGTAATTACTGACGCATAATATAGAAAGAATATCTGAGTAAATTGTGGACATGATAATCACATCATCATGAGAAGTGAATATAGATACCAACGCATTATGTAAAAAGAATAAAGAACTAATTAGGATGTGTTCCTTAATAATGAAGGTGCAAAATAATTTGCCGAACAATATAAAAATAAACAATGATTGTAAAAAGATAATATAGATAATAAAAAGGTTTCACGGCTAGTGTGAACCATTAGAATTATGAAGCCGATGGCGTTAAATGTATAAAAGACCACATGTGATAGCCTAAATATGGAGATTGTAAGATATAGTTATGTTGGAATTTGTAAGTATAAGTATTCTATTTATGTCATTTATGACTAAAAGTATCTTGTCTGAAGAAGCTGTACTAATGGCAATTATGAAGGCAGACATCGCCTCATACATTAGTAAACGTCTAGCTATTGCAAAGGTCATCATCTGAATTTGATTCGATTTGGGTCACCGTCGACAGACTGACCAAATCTGCTAATATCTTTCCCGTTAATGATAAATGCAAGGGGGTTAAGTAAACATAGTGTGCCTGTATCGAACATCTATATCAAGATCCTCGCTTCGCATTGAATTTCTAGAGATTTGCTCAGAAGTCATTGAGAACGAACCTTGATGAGAGTACTATGTACCATCCCAAATCGAAGGGACGAGGTAAAGTAACGATACAAAGTAATATAAGTGCTGTTCTATGTTGAAATGAATGACCTTTGGTGATAAATTGTATAATCGTTTTCCTTTGGAAAGATTTTCATTGATGATCATCATATTAGGATCGAGATCGAATCTTGTTAGGATCTAAATCTTAGAGCATCTGTAAGCAAGAGTTGAGATAAAGACATCCGACATACACCCATTGTGAGTTGGACATGTCTTTTAGGTTTAAGGTTTCCTACGATGGTGAACCTAACCTTACAAAATACCCGACCCGCGAGACCTGAAATGATTGTTGAAATTAGGATTTGATTATTGACAGCCGGTAATAGGCAAGAGGTTATGTGAATGTGGAATGTAGATCTTGAAGTACCAAATGGGTAGCGAAGTTATGCCACAATTTTTAAACTTGGAAAAATGAATTCATGATCTGACAAATCATGGGATATAAGTCCCCGTTGTATGGGACCATTGAGATGATGTAAAAGTTGGGATTGAAAGGTATATAAGCTGGATCTACCCTAGGACTTCAAAGAGTGCGTGAATTGTGTTTCGTAAATCGAACTTGATGGAATATCTATCAAGTGAAAATCTGATTGTTCTTAGTAAAGCTTAGATCGGCGAAAAGTAGCATTCATCAGAAACCCGTGAACATCATGGATAGAGAAAGTAAGTCAACATTAAGTCTGATCTTATTCCCGTAGTTATGTTTGATGAAACTCGCGTATTGTAATGAATTGAACTTGTGAGAAAAGACCGAATGTAGAGGAAATACCCACATGGCTTTAACTCTATAAGAAGCGAGTAGTAAGATGATCTTTGAGGACAAAGATCCTGTTTAGGGGTAAATGCTGTGACAATCCGTCAATTTATGATTGATATTTTATTCTCAATATTTATTTGAAAACATTATTTTAATGTTACAATATGAACTCACTTATTTTTGGGAAGAAATTTGGATTTACGTCTTGAAGTAGCGTCGACTACCTCTAAACCGGAGGATTCAACGTTACGTGCTTACGTTTACATACATCGTCTTTGGTGGTAGTCCGGCATTTCAGAAAATAAATTTTTCCATGAATATTATTTTGGAGTTTTAAATTTGTGATGGTTCATAAACTCACAAATTTACGAGAAGAGATTAGGACTTACGATTTTATTTTAACGTCCTTTACGACTAAACCGGAAACCCTAGGATTACGTATTTACGTTTTCGAACTCCGTTTTTGATGAGACAATTTTTATTAGATTCGTTTTGTGCCGTTGATTCATAATTTATAAAAACGTTTTTCGTAAAACGACCCGAGGGCACGCAAATCGAGAAAACTAGAATCGAGAAATACCCGTAAACTAGTGAGATGGGACAAAACACTTTGTCCCACCCCACTAGCAAAATGGGACGGCATAACTTGACACCACAACACAAGGTGGCATCAAGTTTAACTTACACATTCCAAGTGTAAGCACTAGCTTACATCTTAAGCTTTACCATACCACTAAACTAGCTAAACTAGCAACTTGTATTCATTTCCATCTTTCTAACATGAAATCCACTCCAAAAACTCTCTCAACTCTCTCCCTTTGCCGTCCCAAATAAGCCAACAAACACCCTCTTTGATCTCTTCTAGCCATAAACCACATGTTTACTAGTTCTATTAAGGTGTTCTCTTGAAGCCTTGATCATTTGGTGGCCATATCAACAACTTTGGAGGTGATTTGCTTGTGTCCTAGGGCTGATTCTCCAACCTATGTTCTTGATATTTGATGGTCTTGGAGATACTTGTTGTGTTCATCAAGTTCTTGTCTTCCTAAAACAAGAAATCCACTTGGATTGGTAAAGAAGATCATCCTCTCCATTTTTCTCTTGTTATTTTGTAAAGAACAAATGTATTTTCTTTTATTTTGTATATGTATATGATGTATATATGATGATAAAAATGTTATGTGGGGATTTGTTGTTGATAAACATGATTAAAAAGGTGAAAAACCATAAGAAACAAGGTTAAAATCTTGACTATTTAGTTGGCTGTATAAAAACAGTAGATAACTAAAAGATGAACTGATAAAATTGCATGGTTTGATCCATTTACAGTAATTAGAAGATGTTATACACATGTGAGAGTTGGCCATGCAATGGAATCAAAATAATGAGTGAGATATGATCAAAACAAGTTAGGTGGTGTAATCTGAATAAGCAGTTTTGTAGGGACTGTTAAGGCAACTTAAACTCAAAATGGGCAGTAGCTATAGCTAAGTTAAATGTAGCACATATTATGAGGATCATTCCATCCAAAAATGAGCTTCTAATTCATTATAGAACTCTAGATATGTTAAAAATGGTGAACATGAAGTTAAAAATCAGATTTTTGGAAATAATGTTTATTATTATTATATAAGCACTCATATTATAATGTATAAAATATAAAAATATAAACCCACTAACTTATAAAACTTATTTATATAAATGTATAAGAGGTTAATTAAATGGGTAAATTATATAAATGGTGGTAAAATAATATTTATAAGTAATAAAAACTATAAACTTGATTTTTACGACTTTTTCGGCTATCGCCGTAAAATTAACGTTTTTTCGCCAAATAAAACTTAGACGACCAAACCCGTCTAATGTAAAGTTTATAAAAGTCATATACTGATGTATAGGTAACTAATACAAGTAAAAACCGATAAAACCCAAACTATAAGAAATATGGACATTTACGATCTAAATAAACATATTGGACTTAATAAGATAAAAACTTGTAAAAAGAACTTATTAGGTCTTAACCCATTTGGGCCCAACTTGTAAAGTTTAACTACTGATAATATAAGTGTGAAAAGGATTAATAAGAGTTAAAGAACTTATAATAAGTTTATTGGACTTAAAACACGTAAATAGGCAAAACTAGTAAACTAGTATGAAAGTTATCGACTTATAACACTAGAATGAGTAAACGAGAATATGTAAACCCACTTGATCATCATATATAAATAATCATCATATGTATACATAATTTTTATTTTTATAAAGTCATTGGACATGAGTCTAAGACGAGTATTATTTGTCTAGGTTTCCGTGATTGAAGCACGTACCATACGTCCGAGTTGCCGATAACCCGCCTTCCCACATCAACGTGAGTTCATAGCCTCGTACTCTTTTAAATGTTTTTATAAATGATTTATAAACCTGCGAGGGAGATAACATGTTAGTTTTTATCAAATAGGACACTATTTGTCCCAATTGTTTGTTTATTGATTTGGACCCGAATGATTGAATGACCCGATAAATGATTAAAGGACCCGATAGATGAAATTAAATGGATTATTAAAGTTAGGTTATGTCACTAAAAGTCCCATTAGCATGAATTGTGAACTACCGGGATTTGGTAGACGCTTATGCATTTAATAGTACTATTTGGGGACGATCACCCCAGTTCGCGCCTTGACGGTTGATCCCCGTCGTGCCACATTGATTGGTAAGCGAATTTATGTATGAGAAGACTTCCATAGCGTGACCTTTGTGACGACACACTACTTTAGATGGGCAAAAATTGGTATCGGGTTAGCTACCCGTTTTGGTTTAGTAAGGTAACAATGTCATGCGGCTTATAATAATCCAAAAATTAACGAAATACTTATAGACGCTCCGAATTACGATGTATTGCCTGACTAGCAATACAGGGTCATACTATTGATATTATGTTTGTGTTTTGGTTTTCATAACCATATTCATATAACGGTTTTTGGTTTCATACAACGTCATAAGACGTATTGTATGATGTTTTTACGACATTGGCTCGTATAATGATTTTTAAGGCAAATGCCTATATTATGATTTTCGATAAGGGTTTGTATAAAAATGACTTTGGCTATTTTATGGCCTATTACAAAGATTTGTATAAAATGATTTTGGCTATTTTACGGCCTATTACAATGATTTGTACGTATTGATTTTTGGTACTAATTTTATACCAAAGTTATATTGATGGAATCTATTAAACTCTATGAATTCACTCGGCGTTATCGCTGACCTTTTCTTTTAACATGTTTTATCTCAGGTACTTGAAGTTAATTCTCGGGAAGACGACAAGAATTCATGGCCCGCACTTAAACAATATTTTCCATTCAAACACTTTGTAAAACTTTTGTATGAAATGTAATGACTTGGGACCGATGTAACTTTGATGTTTATGAATGGAAATGATTTATTATTAAACGACGCGATTTTTATGCGTTGTCTATGATGTGAGTAATGTGCTATCCCGTAACACCAACGAGTCTTCCGCTGTATTGAATTGTATAAATTTGGGGGTGTTACATTATATTAGCCCAATTATACTTTTATTATCAGTATCACACTTTACATGTTGGGCCCAAATGGGTTAAGCCCAATAAATAAGTTTATAAGTGTTTTAGCCTATTTTGTTGTATTATTAGTCCAATAACGTTAACTTAGCCCGTTAATGTTTGTATGTTATATAGTTCGGGTTTTATCGGTTTTTACTTGTTATATATGTTTCTATATCAGTATATGAGTTTATTAAAGTTTACATTAGACGGGTCCAACCGTCTAAGTTTTATTTAACAAAAACGTTAATTTTACTGTTATAGCCGAAAAAGTCGTAAAAATCATGTTTATAGTTTTATAACTTATAAAACTTATCAAACTACCATTTTTATAAAATGTCCATTTATTTATCCTTATACATATTTATATAAATGTATCATATGAGTTAGTGGGTTTTAATTCACATTTTATACTATTTTTATTTGAGTGCTTATATAATACTATTATACTTTAATTTCCAAAATCTGATTTTTATTTTCATGTTCACCAAAACTGCCATATCTAGAGTTCTATATGGAGATAGAAGCTCAACTTTTTATGACATAAACTACATGATATTTGCTCCATTTAACTGTACTATATCTACTGTTGAATCAGCCTCTAAGTATTTTCTAAAAATCGTCCAAAACAGTGAACTCAGATTTGTACTTTAAACTTGTTTTGATCATATCTCACTCATTACAATGATTTCATTGCATGGCCAACTCTCACATGTATACAAGACATATTACTTACTGTATATTGCTTCTACTTTGCCATTTTATTAGTCTAACATGTGGTTCTTTACTGTTTTATACAGCCAACAATCTAAACAAGATTTTAGCCTTGTTTCTTATAGTTTTTCATCTTTTTAAGCATGTTTATCAACACCAAATCCCCACACAATATTTTTAATCATCATTCATCATCATATACATATACATAAGTAAAATAAATACAAGATTAAATAATCAAAAATAACAAGAGGATGGGGAGAACAATCTTTATACCACCAAAGTGATGAAATGATGAGCTTTTTGATGAACAAGACATGATTTTGGGAAACTAATCTTATGAGATATCAACACCACTTCTAGGATCACCAAGTATTTGTAGATTCCTCCAAAAATCAGCCCTTGTTCTTCATGAAAACTCCTTGAGAAATCAGCCCCAAACTCCCTTGAAAACTCCTTTTTACATGTTAAGATGACCTCCAATCTTCATAACTTCAATGGGTTTTCATCATATGTAAATTATACATATGATTTATGGTTGAATCAAGATCAAATGGGGGTTGTTTTGGATGAGTTTGGGACGAATTTTAGAGAGAGGGAGGAGAGTGTTTAGTGGTTTGCATGTGTTGAAATGAATGAAAATGGTTTGAGGTGGTGGTTTTGATGTTGGTTGCTAGTTTACAAGTAAACTAAGACATGTGTCTTAGCTTATCTTGTAAGCTTGACACCACATGGTGTTGTTAGCTTTGTTTAGCCATGTGTGGGGGTGGGACAAGTATGTACTTGTTCCATCCCCATTAATTTACGGGTATTCCTCGATTCTAGTTTCCTCGATTTGCGTGCCCTCGGGTCGTTTTACGAAAAACGTTTGTATAAATTATGAATCAGCGACACAAAACGAATCTAATAAAAATTATCTCATCAAAAACGGAGTTCGAAAACGTAAATACGTAATCCTAAGGTTTCCGGTTTAGTAGTAAAGGACGTTAAATTAAAATCGTAAGTCCTAATCTCTTCTCGTAAATTTGTGAGTTTGTGAACCAACACAAATTTAAAATCTCAAAATAATATTCACGGATAAATTTATTTTCTGAAATGTCGGACTGTCACCAAAACGGTGTATGTAAACGTAAGCACGTAACGTTGAATCCTCCGGTTTAGACGTACTCGATGCTACTTCAAGACGTAAATCCAAATTTCTTCCCAAAAATAAGTGAGTTCATAATATAACATTAAAATTAATATTTTCAAATAAATATTGAGAATAAAATATCAATCATAAATTGACGGATTGTCACAACATTTACCCCTAAACAAGATCTTTGTCCTCAAAGATCATCTTACCTTACTACTCGCTTCTTATAGAGTTAAAGCCATGTGGGTATTTCCTCCACATTCGGTCTTTTCTCACAAGTGTAATTCATTACAATACGCGAGTTTCCTCAAACATAACTACGGGAATAAGATCAGGCTTAATGTTGACTTACTTTCTCTATCCATGATGTTCACGGGTTTTTGATGAATGCAACTTTTCGCCGATCTAAACTTTACTAAGAAACAATCAGATTCTCACTTGATAGACATTTCATCAAGTTCGATATACGAATCATAATTCACGCAGCTCTTGAAGTCCTAGGGTAGATCCAGCTTATATGCCTTTCAAACCAACTTTTATATCATCTCAATGGTCCCATACAACGGGGACTTATATCCCATGATCTTTCAGATCATCAATTCATTTTTCCATGGTTAAATTTTTTGGCATAACTTCGCTACCCATCTGGCATTTCAAGATCTACATT
Organism: Glebionis coronaria; assembly: GCA_025667525.1. Classification (NCBI taxonomy): domain Eukaryota; kingdom Viridiplantae; phylum Streptophyta; class Magnoliopsida; order Asterales; family Asteraceae; genus Glebionis; species Glebionis coronaria. The sequence goes on from CM046874.1 coordinate 434,657,538, forward strand.
TCATATTCACATAACCTCCTGCCCACTACCGGCAGTCAATAATCAGATCCAAATTTCAACATTCATTTCAGGTCTCGCGGGTCGGGTATTTTGTAAGGTTAGGTTCGCCATCATAGGAAACCTTAAACCTAAAAGACATGTCCAACTCACAATGGGTGTATGTCGGGTGTCTTCCTCCCAACTCATGCTTACAGATGCTCTAATATATATCCTCACCAGATTCGATCTCGATCCTAATACGATAGTTTTCAATGATAATCTCTCCAAAGGAAAAAAAAAGATTATATGGTTCATTACCAAAGGCCAATCATTCAAACATAAAACAAGACTTCTAGTATTTTGTATCGTTACTGTACCTCGTCCCTTCGATTGGGATGGTAAACAGCACTCTCATCAAGGTTCGTTCCCAATGACTTCTGAGCAAATCTCTAGAAATTCGATGCGAAGCGAGGATCTTGATAGAGATGATTGATACGACACGCTATGTTTTCATAACTCCTTTAAATACAAAAGAGTCAATTTCTTCATCAAGAATTTATCATTAACGAGAATGATATTAGCAGATTTGGTCAGTCTGTCGATGATGACCCAAATCGAATCAAATTCAGATGATGACCTTTGCAATAGTTAGACGTTTACTAATGTATGAGGCGATGGCTGCCTTCATAATTTTCCATCAGTACAACTTCTTCTGATAATGATACATTAAATCAGAAATAACAGGAATAGAATACTTATACTTACAAGATTCCAATATAACTACATCTCACAATCCTTCATATTTAGACAATCACAAGTGGTCTTTAAAACATTTAACGCTATCGGCTTCTCAGTTCTAATGGTTCACATTGGCCGCGAACCCCTTTTATTATCTATATTATCCTTTTTACAATCATCGACTATTTTTAAATTGTTCGGCAATTTATTTTGCACATTCATTATTAAGGAACACAACCTAATTGGTTCTTTATACTTTTTACATAATGCGTCGATATCTAAATTCACCTCTCCTGATGATATAATTATCATGTCCATATTTATTCAAAAATTATTTCTTCACATTTTCTGAGTTTTTAGTTTCGTCTCAACTATCATTTTTATCAGTTTTGCTCAATCCGACGTTTTAAAAGCGTCGATAATTATCACATCTAATTAAATAATAAATATTCAATTTTATGAAACGTAAACGTAAAGATTTTACATTTCTTAGTCCGTCCAATTAGATGAAAATGTTCAAAATAATTTTTAATTTAATTAACACGATTTTTGTTGATTTATCAAAAATAATTAAAATAATTAATAAGATCCGTAAATGTTCGAAAAACCTTCGTTTATTCTTTGGTAAAAATTTTCTTAATTTAAAAGCAAAAATTGTCGTTTCAACTTTCAAGTCATGGTTTAAATGTGTTTCCTCACTCCTTCTTAGGTTGTCTTAAGGTATGCAAAAACATTTACCCCTAAATAGGAGTTTAGTTAAATGTTTTGGTTATAAGGGAATGATTCCTTAAAAATTCTTTTGATAACATTTATCAAAACATATTTGCACTTTCTTTTTGGTAAAACCGAAAGTCCTAAATGACTTCTAATTTTTGAAGAGTCAATATAGATTCCGTTATCTTATTAATCACACGGTCAAATAATGTAAAGGATTAAGTCTTAAATCACATGTTAATTATTTAAGGTACCGGTTTTTATGGTTCAGCCAATTCAGGGTGATCTATAAATAATTATTAACTCCTTTGTATTCTTACAAACAAACAGATGGTCCTTAATGATCACAAGCATGGATTTATCAAATTACAGCCTACACACGTGATTCACCAAATTTATGAATGCTACATGTGTATTAGTCAATCCAAACGACATCACGTGAAACTCATAATGTTCATTACAAGTACCGGATGTAATGATTGGAATACATAATCTTTTTCGCAGATGCGAAGTTGATGATAATCATGTTATGGATCAAATCTTTAAAACATACGCTAGAACCTCATAAATGATCGAACAAATCTTCCATTTCGAGTTATGGATATCGTTTTCGATTGTCAATTTACTCAGTTCACAGTAATCTATAAATATAAGGAATGATAACACCATAGCTCTTCATAATGACGAGCTTGGTAGAATAAAAGCTTTCTCCGACAACTCTCTCAGTTGTATGGTAATTCCTTTAATTCAGAAGGTGCTGACGTACAATGCACACGCCACAGGTGCAGCACCGGGAATATAATCAATACCAAATTCAACTTGCCTTAATGGCGAAAGTCTAGGTAATTCACCAATAAATACCTCCTAAAGTTTCAGATAACAGAAACATCTTTTAATAAATTCATATTAGGTTCTTTCTAGATTATAATATCTATTACTAATTCACAACCATTCATGGTATAATTTCAAGTCTAAATGCAGGATATGGTCATCCATCAAGAATCATTTAGATCACTTTTGATAATCAACATCTTATCATTTAGGGGAATTCTATTCGAGTTCCCATCAATTAAGACAATGTCATCATGTCATAATCAATCAATCCATTCTACTGGCACTATCAACTTTCCAGTTTTGTTACCATTGATAAGATGTGAACTTCTCAAAAGACTCATAATAATTCATAATCCTTCACAAATTCAAGGATATCAGGAGACATAACTAACCTTAAAAGAGTAAGGTTAACGCATAATCTATGCGAGAGAATTTCAAATCAGATACAGACGAAAACATTTAATGAATATGAATATATCCTATGTTTTCATAATTTTGAGTACGTATTCGAAAGCTCCTCGGATCGTTACCCAAGTCATTCAAATTAAATCTAATCAAAAGAAATGATAGGAACGTCGATACATCCAATCGGGTATCAACACTCGGTAATCAGATACTCTTCCTAAGAATCTCACTACGGGAGAATTGGACAAGAAAGAATTGTCAATTGTCAAATAAGACAATTTCCACAAATGAGTAAATTCGACTCAGAAGAATAGATGCTACAGGCGCATATGTAGGTGTCCCTAACACTATGTCCCTATTTTTCACTTCTTGCAGATCTCATAAAATTTAGTCTTTCACAATCTTCAAAGAAAATGTAGTGTTTATTCATTAGTTTTATGGTGACTACTAATCAGCCTTGCATGGTCCATTCCAAATTGTATGTAGGCGCGCAACTATATACAATTTCAAGATTAACGATGCAATACTCAGTTCGTCAAAACTTTATCATCATGTCTATAATAAAAACATTTTCATGCTTAATTCTTAAATAAGAATCAAAAATAAATTTACAAAGATTTTCTTTGTTATGAAAACAATTAAGTTTTCCAAGGTGTTTTATAAACAACTTCATTTCGATAACGATTATTTATAAGTCTCACTTTAAATAATCCATATGGTGCTGAAAACCCAATTTTCCTCAAGGGATACTATTTTAACTTATAAAAACAATGAGTGATCTGCAAAAGAGTGATGAGAGCTTGTTCACCAAGAACTAACTACAATATGAATAGGAAATAAGCTTTAACCAAATAATCATGAGGTTCATGATCTCGATGGCACTCAAAAGAATAATCCACAACGTAACTCAATTCAAGATGAGTACTTGTTCAATGGTTGCATCACTAATGCGAACATTAGGATGAAGCAATAAAAGATAGATAACATCGATACATGTAGGATTTAGCAATCAAAGGTAGTCTTTTTCATTAATCACAAACAAGCCAAAATTGTACCGTAACACATTACGTGTCACTATGTCATACAATTCTCAGAACTCATCCTACCAACTGATATCTCAGTTAAGTTAGGGATTTTTAAAAGATACCACAATGAATACTAACCTACAAGAGTCTTTAGGTGTTCCATATTTCCTGGAAGATCCATTGGTCCCAATTCAGAAGAAGATTTCTTCAATTTATTTCTTGGACACTGGGCATCCTCGTTAGTGGACAATGGCCTAGGAACAACCCTTAACACGAACCTACAATCATTGAAAACCTCATAATTCAATCAAAGAACTTAACGACTTCCTCTTAACAATCTCATATTCCATACGGGTTAAATTTTACTTTATTCAAGTTTTAACCAACTTATACTCAATGCGATATCCTACTTCATTCTCCAATACTTTCAACCTTATTCTTACACCTTAATAGGGCAATAAAAGCTCAATATGAACAACACTTAATTTCCAATCCTATAGCTCTTACAACAACAATTATCAAATGAGTCTCTAGCATGAGATGACTCACACATTCAATTAGATTTCTCGGAAAGGTACTAGTGGCATGAGGCTTTTGGGTAATGGTTCCAATGACAGCCTCAATTGCAACATTCACCCTTTCGATTCTTAAATTTAAGAATTGGGTGACAACGAATCGGATGACATCTTTCTAGGTGGTAACGTTTTGTCAAGCTCCACTCTATAAGGAAAGATCGTCATGACATCGATATCATATTTAATCTCGCCAATTCTTCTTTAATATCACAATCAACTAATATCAACATTTCTACGAATATCAAACATTTTGTTGGGATCATAAATATCCACAACTTGGTTTAGATCTGGGATAGCTAGAATTCCTACGAGAATAGCTTCGATTAATTTTCTAGGGGATTTAGGGTTCCTTGTGACAATCTACGTCGTATAAATACCTCGTATAAAAATCAAAATAATCATCAAACAATCATGTAATCAAATTACATCACATATATATATATATATATAATCCAAGTTATATATATATATATATATATTAAAATAACACTTCTCAGTCTGGCCTTGTCGGTAACTCGGGAATTCTTCGGCACCGTTATAGTCAAAAGATTTTTAGACATTTTTAGAAAAATGTTTATAGTTAAAAGATTTTGAAATGTTTTATTCAAAACCTTGGTTTTAAAAATCTTTCGTTCTCTATAACGAGAGCTCTGGTACCAAACTGTAACACCCCCAAATTTATACAACTCAATACAGCGGAAGACTAGTTGGTGTTACGGGATAGCACATTACTCACATCATAGACAACGCATAAAAATCGCGTCGTTTAATAATAAAGCATTTCCATTCATAAATATCAAATTTACATAGGTCCCAAGTCATTGTATTTAATACAGGTTTTACAAAGCATTTGAATGGAAATAAGTTTTTAGGTGCGGGCCATGAATTCTTGTTGTCTTCCCGAGAATTACCTTCAAGTACCTGAGACAAAACATGTTAAAAGAAAAGGTCAGCGATAACGCCGAGTGAATTCATAGAGTTTAATAAAATCCATCAATATAACATCGGTATAAAATTATTACCGAAAATCATTTTGTACAAAAATTGTAATAGGCCATAAAATAGCCAAAGTTATTTTTATACAAATCTTTGTCGAAAATCATAATATAGGCATTTGCCTTAAAAATCATTATACGAGCAAATGTCGTAAAAACATCACACAATACGTCTTATGACGTTGTACAAAGTTAAATAAAAACCGTTATATGAATATGGTCATGAAAACCAAAACACAAACATAATATCAATAATATGACCCCGTATTGCTAGTCAGGCAATATATTGTAATTCGGTGCGTATAGCAGTATTTCGTTAATTGGATTATTATAAGCCGCATGACATTGTTACCTTACTAAACCAAACAATGGGTAGCTAGCCCGAAACTCAATTTGCCCATCTAAATTAGCGTGTCGTCACAAAGGTCACACTATGGAAATCTTCTCATACATAAATTCGCTTACCAATCAATGTGGCACGACGGGGATCAACCGTCAAGGCGCGAACTGGGGTGATCGTTCCCAAATAGTACTATTATATGCATAAGCGTCTACCAAATCCCGGTAGTTCACAATTCATGCTAATGGGACTTTTAGTGACATAACCTAACTTTAATAATCCATTTTATTTCATCTATCGGGTCATTTAATCATTCATAGGGTCATACAATCATCCGGGTCCAAATCAATAAACAAACAATCGGGACAAATGTGTCCTATTTTATAAAAACTAACATGTTATCTCCCTCGCGGGTTTATAAAATATTCCATAAAAACATTTAAAAGAGTGCGAGGCTATGAACTCACGTTGATGTGGGAAGGCGAGTTATCGGCAATTCGGACGTACGGTACGTGCTTCAATCACGGAAACCTAGACAAATAATACTCGTCTTAGACTCATGTCCAATGACTTTATAAAAATAACAATTATGTATACATATGATGATTTTATATATATATATGATGATCAAGTGGGTTTACATATCCTCATTTACTCATTTTAGTGTTATGTGTTGGTAACTTCTTATTAGTTTACTAGTTTTACCTATTTACATGTTTTAGGCCCAATAGGCCCATTAAAAGCCCAATATATTATATTAGCCCAATTATACTTTTATTATCAGTATCACACTTCACATGTTGGGCCCAAATGGGTTAAGCCCAATAAATAAGTTTATAAGTGTTTTAGCCTATTTTGTTGTATTATTAGTCCAATAACGTTAACTTAGCCCGTTAATGTCCGTATGTTATATAGTTCGGGTTCTATTGGTTTTTACTTGTTATATATGTTTCTATATCAGTATATGAGTTTATAAAAGTTTACATTAGACGGGTCCAACCGTCTAAGTTTTATTTAACAAAAACGTTAATTTTACGGTAATAGCCGAAAAAGTCGTAAAAATCATGTTTATAGTTTTATAACTTATAAAACTTATCAAACTACCATTTTTATAAAATGTCAATTTATTTATCCTTATACATATTTATATAAATGTATCATATGAGTTAGTGGGTTTTAATTCACATTTTATACTATTTTTATTTGAGTGCTTATATAATACTATTATACTTTAATTTCCAAAATCTGATTTTTATTTTCATGTTCACCAAAACTGCCATATCTAGAGTTCTATATGGAGATAGAAGCTCAACTTTTTATGAAATAAACTAAATGATATGTTCTCCATTTAACTCTTTTATAGCTACTGTTGAATCAGCCTCTAAGTATTTTCTAAAAATCGTCCAAAACAGTGAACTCAGATTTGTACTTTAAACTTGTTTTGATCATATCTCACTCATTACAATGATTCCATTGCATGGCCAACTCTCACATGTGTACAAGACATATTACTTACTGTATATTGCTTCTACTTTGCCATTTTATCAGTCTAACATGTGGTTCATTACTGTTTTATACAGCCAACAATCTAAACAAGATTTTAGCCTTGTTTCTTATAGTTTTTCATCTTTTTAAGCATGTTTATCAACACCAAATCCCCACACAATATTTTTAATCATCATTCATCATCATATACATATACATAAGTAAAAGAAATACAAGATTACATAATCAAAAATAACAAGAGGATGGGGAGAACAATCTTTATACAACAAAGTGATAAAATGATGAGCTTTTGGATGAACAAGACATAGTTTTGGGTAACTAATCTTATGAGATATCAACACCACTTCTAGGATCACCAAGTATTTGTAGATTCCTCCAAAAATCAGCCCTTGTTCTTCATGAAAACTCCTTGAGAAATCATCCCCAAACTCCCTTGAAAACTCCTTTTTACATGTTAAGATCACCTCCAATCTTCATAACTTCAATGGATTTTCATCATATGTAAATTATACATATGATTTATGGTTGAATCAAGATCAAATGGGGGTTGTTTTGGATGAGTTTGGGACGAATTTTAGAGAGAGGGAGGAGAGTGTTTAGTGGTTTGCATGTGTTGAAATGAATAAAAATGGTTTGAGGTGGTGGTTTTGATTTTGGTTGCTAGTTTACAAGTAAACTAAGACATGTGTCTTAGCTTATCTTGTAAGCTTGACACCACATGGTGTTGTTAGCTTTGTTTAGCCATGTGTGGGGGTGGGACAAGTATGTACTTGTTCCATCCCCATTAATTTACGGGTATTCCTCGATTCTAGTTTCCTCGATTTGCGTGCCCTCGGGTCGTTTTACGAAAAACGTTTTTATAAATTATGAATCAATGACACAAAATGAATCTAATAAAAATTGTCTCATCAAAAACGGAGTTCGAAAACGTAAATACGTAATCCTAAGGTTTCCGGTTTAGTCGTAAAGGAGGTTAAATTAAAATCGTAAGTCTTAATCTCTTCTCGTAAATTTGTGAGTTTGTGAACCAACACAAATTTAAAATCTCAAAATAATATTCACGGATAAATTTATTTTCTGAAATGTCGGACTGTCACCAAAACGGTATATGTAAACGTAAGCACGTAACTTTGAATCCTCCGGTTTAGATGTAGTCGATGCTACTTCAAGACGTAAATCCAAATTTCTTCCCAAAAATAAGTGAGTTCATAATATAACATTAAAATTAATATTTTCAAATAAATATTGAGAATAAAATATCAATCATAAATTGACGGATTGTCACAAGATCTCTTTAGTATCCCAAAAGAAGCTTGTGTGTCAAATTAGAGCTTATGGAATTAGCTTATGGCTTAATGGGCCAAAAAAGCCCATTAAGAATAAGTTGTTGACTGTTAAGCTGTGATAAGCATATTTTTAGCTTTTGGGCCTTTAGACTTTTGTTCTTAAAATCAAATTTTGAGTCAGATAGGTGATTTTGGACTTATTTGGAGACCATTTTTCTTATTGGGCCAAACTTAGCCCATTAAGCACACTGTTTGGGTTTTTTTGGCCCATTTGGAGGCCCTTTAGGGGTAATTTGGTCATTTCAAATTTATTTCCGTTTAAATTAGGTTAAAATAAAATAGTTTGCAAGTTTTTAGAATTTTTTATAAATTTTGGATTTTTATTAATATTTTATTATTATTTTATAATTAAAATTAGTTTTTAATATTTTTGCAACTTTTTCATTTTTCTAGGGTTAAATACATTAAGTTAGGATTTATAAAACTTTTAGATTAATTTTCTTGTCATTTAATTAAATTTTAGAATTATTTTAATATTTTAATAGTTTTTAGTTATTTTTAAATAGTTTTAATTAATTTAAATTTTTCAAAAATAGTTTTTAAATACTTAAGTTATTTTAGAGGTTTACAAAGTGAAAAATCTCATTTGGGGCTTTTTGTTAATTAAATTGATTTTTTGGGCTTTAATTAGTTTTAAAAAATTATTATTTAAATAATAAAAGGTTTGAGTGATTTTTGATTTTTGGTAAACTCTTATTATATTTTTAGGATTTATTGCAATTTTCTAGGAATTTTTAGGGTAACTTTTAAATTTAATCGTATTTTACGATTTTACGTGTACGACTTTCGTCTTAGTGTAATTTTAATCGTAACCGTCATCATTTTCTCTTTTCTTTTCTCATAATCATAATCACAAATATTTAATCATTTCTTTACACAACACACAAGCCTCCTTGAGAGCGATCCCACACCATCTTGGGTCATAAAAAACTTGGTTTTCCTAAACCACTTGTTTAATACTTACCCTAATTACCTCGTTTTCCTAAACGAGTGTGAATTTACAACTATCAAGGAGCTGAACTCTCGTGCTAAAAGAGGGATTCCTAATAGAAAAAGGTTTTCTCTAGCTAAGTCTTCTGGTGTGTATAAGAAACCATGTCGCCTAGATCCAATCTAAGGTGGCAACCCACCGGTAGGATTTTCAAATCGGTTAATCTTCAATGGGTTCCTACAGGAAGGATATTTCCCTCTAGCACTACCAAACTTTAGCTATGAACCCCCATAGGGTTCTAACATGTATATCGCTAACCCATGTAGAATCATACAAACTCTTAATGAGAATGCAGGCACCAAAGGCAACGTTCAACAAGAACAAAACGGTCCAATACTTATGTACCGTTCAACTAAGGACACTCTCAGAGTTTGGTTGTTGAAGAAGTTGATATCTAAGAAACAAATGTCCTCGGGAATTCGCGGTTATGCTCTGCAAAATGGCTCGTCGATGATGACCCTATCTTTAAAGAAAGGAAAGCTTATCACGGACGATAACTTAACCTTAGCAACAAGAAATTAATTTTTCTCCGTCATGAGCTTGTATTAAAACATTCCAAGTTTTAAGCTCAACAAGGAAAATATATCTTTTAATTAAGATAAGTTATCCTCTTAACGAGAAATTCATTTTTCTCGGTCACGAGCTTTATGTTAAAACATTCAAAAGTTTTCAAGCTCATGAAAACGATTTCTAAGTAAATGTCAGTTTAGGACTCGTTATTCAATTAAAAGGAAAGTATATCTTTAATCATAACTTATCCTCGGAACGAGAAGTGATTTTTCTTGGACATGGGCTAATACTAAAAACATTCAAATTTTTAAGCTCGTGCACTATGGTTTGCTATTACTCAGATAGTAACCCGCTTTTCACATTCAAGTCAAGTATTTCTTATGAAAACTTTGGCTCAACAACGGGAATTAATTTTCTCGGGCATGGGTTACTTTATAACCATGTAGGGATTGCGTTTATATAATAACATAATCTAACATGAATATATGTACGCTTTTGTGCATTTATTTGTTAAAACGAGAGAACTCTTGTTTTTTACGAAGTTATCATCTCTACAAATTGAGGATCTACGATTTGGTATCTACATACTCGACGATGTGACTACTCAAACGACGACTACAACTCTTTAGATAGAACACGGTTCAACAATTGAGTGGATCAATTGTCTAGCATTCAGATTCTTCGATGCTGATTTATTGTGTATTGCAGGTGATAACAATTGGTGTCACGATAAAGTATTACTCTTTCAGTTGGTGTCGAGACATAAGTATCAATTTTTCAATTGCTGCTAAGACAAGAGGAGTGATCTTTCAATTGGCGTCAAGACAAAAATACCGACTTCACAATTGGTGTCAAGACAAAAATACCAATCGTGCATGTGGGGTCAAGAAAAGATAACTTCAGACGTGACGAGGGAGACCAACATTTCTCAACAAGAACCACATGATTCTATCATATGATGTTCTCATTATTCAGGTCCAATCTCGTAAATTTATAATCTTGTGAATAAATTATCATATATGATCTTTGCACGTGATAAGTACCTTACACTTATGCATCAATGGTACTTCAATTGCGTATCAAGTATACCCTCATTAATTTGAGGTGGAGCTTGTGAAAATTATGAAGATAAGTCAACTTTGCATCTTTCTTCCCAAGTTTTCTTAAAAACTTCATTAAATTAAATGATATCAAAAATATCGATTGGGCTAATATTTTTAATATAGGGAGAAAATGTGATTTAATATGAGATTAATGGTTTAACTTAATGTGTTGGCTTATCCCAACATGTGCGAAATGTTTTCGAATATCAAGGCATATTAAAAGTTAAAAATACTTTCAAAAAACAAAAAAAATAGTTAGATCTATTAGTTTTTTAAACTAATTAGTTTATATCTATAAGTTTAGAGTTTAAAATTTAAAGTATTTTTATAAATTCTTAAAAAATAGTTTAGATCTACTAGGTTTTTAAATAGATTAAGTAGATCTATAATTTTTATCTTTAAAAATTAAAATACTTTTATAAAACATAAAAAATATTCTAGATCTATTAGTTTTATTTAAATCTCTTTATATAATATTAATAGTTGCTTATTATTGTTCTAACCTCTTGTGTTTTTGTGATATTGGCGAATCTATTCATCAAGTTTGGTAGAGAGCTTATGGTTGATTAATTTGGTTCTAGTTTGATATGGTTGATTAATTTGGTACGAGTTTGATTTGGTTGGCCGTGTACTTTACGGGCCAGGATACGTTTAGCTTTAGTATTGATTTGGTTGGCCGTGTACTATACGAGCCGCATTTTGATTCTTTTGGGAGGCCGTGTACTTTACGGGCCATATGTTATCACTTATGATTGATTTTGTTTAGATCGTTATCTTTGAACTACGGGTACCAAAGTTCTCCTTTTTAATTTCTAGCTTAATCGTTTTAGTTTTATTAATTTGATCGTTATAGTTTAAATTGTTTTCAAAAATTTATTTTTCATAAAAACCGGTTTAATTAGTTTTAGTTATTATTATTGTTTTAAAATATAGATTTAAAAGTTTAAAAATTAGATTTTATTTAGATAAGATTATTATTAGTATAAAGTTTACACCTTTTTGTGATTATTAAGTTTATAAGTATATAAAGCTTGTAGCTTTATCATATAAAAAGATTGATAAGCTTAAAAGATTGAAGCTTTACGCTTATTTTTAAATTTATCTTTGTGATTTTATTTATGTCACTATTACTTGATATTACGTGCTTGCATTAGATTAATTTTGCATTTAGATTTATTATTATTTTCTTAATTATAGTTTATTTTTGTTGCACCTAGATCTAAATTTGTAGTTTAATTTAATATTTCATTTTAGAATAATTTTATGTGAATTAATTGGGCTTTTATTTTTTATATATTCCTTAGCCTACATATTTTCCCCATTTTTAGTTTAAATAGACATATATTACCAAGCAATTATTACTAACCAAAAACAAATAAATCTTGTGTTAAGTTGTGAATCAATTTGAGTCGAGTCGAGGAGAAAAACGATTATACTAAAAAATGGATATTAAAATGGCGCCATTTTAATATCCATTTACTTGGGCGGCAAAACCCTCGCTTAGACTTCCTTCTCAAAATACTTACAAGTGAATGGGGGGAATGAGGTGGCGCGAAGCACTTAAGTATCTAGCTTCCCTTAGACGGCCTTTTATAGCACATCGCCTTTCTATTCACCTTAAAGTTCGTATTTTTTGAATTATTGCTTAACAAAAGTATTTATCTATTTTTGCCTTTATTTTTGTTTGATCGATACACGTATAAGGAACCGGAACGCCTCCAAATACGGGGTATTGCAAGAAATAGTTATGGAAATATCGTATATTGGGGTTCTTATACGTAATATCTTATAGTAAAAGAAAAATATTTTTGTATTTTTGTAAAGAAAAATACATATTCATAATAAAAAACGAAAGAAATCGAAATAAGAAAAATAACAATAGTACTTAATTTTTTGGTGTAATACTTTAGGAAAAGTATTACTTTTAGATTTTTTAATTTTTTGATGCAAATCTTAGGAAAAAATTTGCTTTTGATGATTTTTTATTTTTTTTTGTATTTTTATCTTTTTGATATTTTTTTATGTTTTTGATTTTTTAACAAGAAAAATAACGTTCAAAATTGAACGGATTCCAAAATCCAAATTGTCTCACGAAAAATCCTCAATCGTAACGAGATCGAAGCGGCATCGGCGCCATTTTAATATCCATCTCATGAAATAAAAGGAAAATTTTTTGGAATATTCGGAGCTACGCTTTCACCTTACCACACCTTCTACTATCACCATACCACCCTTTCCTTTAAGAGATCGTTGCCTAAGGATACCCCACTCGACTTACACTTGTGTGATTTTACCACCATGGGGTTTATTTCCTTTGGTGATGGAAATTATGTGTTTGACCCGGGTGGATATTTCTTGGGGTATTACTTAAGTGAGTATGTTTCACCTTTAATCATGGAGAGATTTTCCTCCCTTGGAAATCTCGATTTTTCCATGATTTTTTCCCATTTGAATGATGATATTCGGGAAACCGAGTCGAGCTAGAGCCTCGTGATAAAAAAATCAAGCATCGTTTAACTAGGTTAGATTTTTACCCATTTCCACTTTTTCACCTTTTCCATAATAAGTGTTGGGGGAGCCATGTAGGTTGTTTGTGATGTGTTGTTTTGTAGGGATGTGTGCTTTCGTGCTCCACTTTTGGTACCTTTGAAGAACTGTGATCCCGTGTTCCCGTGTACCCGGTTATCTTCGATTTGTTTTGCTATTGTGATTCATACTTGTATATAAATAAGTTGAATAAATGTAATCACTTTAGTTGTCTCTTCCTTAGCAAGATTTAAACAACGTGCACAATGTCCTAAGTGTAGGGGAGTTTACTTCCACATGCTTAAACAGTGATGCCAATGTTTATATTAAGTGTAGGGGAGACTTCTATCGAAGTTGTTAGCCTCAAAATATTGAGCCAAACAAGAATGCTCGGTCATATATTTATTATGTATCGTATATTTAGAACGTTGTAATAGGTAGTATATTAGTCGTGTTATACGGGCTTAACTTTAGGCTAAAGTTCATTGATAAGTAACTAAGGCCCAAAAGGAAAGCCCGACCCAAACCATATAGTCCATAAAGAAGCCCGCATGTGGGTGGACTATATATACCCTTCCTAGCATGTTAGGAAGGGTGTTGGTTCATTTGTATTTTTCACTTCTCAATCTAACATTCACCTAGTTCCAACCATTTCTCTCTCACTTTCTCTCACTACTTTCTCTCTCTAGAATTCTTCTCATTTCTACCTTTCTTTCTTAATAATTCGTCTTATATCATTCATATAAAAGGGACAACAATTGGTATCAATCGCCACGGGGTAGTTTTGTGATTGATTGTTGTTATTATATTTGATTCGTATGATTTAATCTATAAATCATCACGAATTCAAATTCTTTTTGTGTTTTCGTGTTCTTCATCTTGCTACAAATCTTCCATATACTTGTTGTAGAGATTTGTTTGTTTTGGTTTGGTAAAAATCACGAATTTGTTGCCTAAAAGTTGCTAAAATGGTTGCCTAAAAAGTTGGAAAAAGTACTATCATTGCGACAGCTTGAATTTCGGAAAAGGAGAGCACAGTTTCGATCGCAATAACCCTAGGGTTTTACTTTGCGATCAGTATTGCGATAGCCCCTTATTCCGATCTGAACATTCCGATCGGTATTGCGATCTGGATTACGACGGATTTAAGGCAATCTTGAAACGTTACTCTGCCCACATTGCGACAGCCACATTGCGATAGGTACACATTCCGATCTGGGATTTCGATAAGTACACATTGCGATAGGTACACATTCCGATCTGGGATTTCGATAGGTACACATTTCGATCTGGGATTTCGACAGGTGCACATTGCGATCTACAGGACATTCCGATCTAAACAACATTCCGATGGGCATTCCGATGGCACATTCCGATGGACATTCCGATGACATGTTTAGCCAAATTTTTGTTTGAGTATTTTTTAGACTTAGCCACCATCTAGACTAGTTTCGGAACGTAGTTTACACGAAGATTAAAAAAAAAAAAAAAAAAAAAAGAGTTAAAAAATTTAGGTCAAGTAAAATCAAATTTTTTCCATACTAGTTTTAGGACATTTCTAGCTCAATTTCAAAATTTGGTGATTACAAATTTTTTAGGTCTACCGTTTTGTCGGGCTGAGGAATTTATTGTCGGGCTGAGAAAAAAAATCGCAATTTTCGGAATTTAAACCTCAACAACAATCACAACAAATCTACTTAAGATCCATATTCACGTCATTATTTCAGAGAATATTGAGATGGATTCTACTGCCGAATATCGTGTGACGAACAACAACATAATGGTGGCAGGTAACAAAGAGAGACCACCAATGCTTGTATCTGGACGGTATGCTCAATGGCAATCACGTTTCATACGATATCTTGATACAAGACCTAATGGTGATGCCCTGAGGAAATGTATTACTCATGGACCATATATATTTAAGAAGATCTCAGTTCCTCCAAGAGCAGCCACGGATACTACTGATCCAATACCTGCAAGTGAACGTGATGAAACAAGAGCTGATCTCACACCTGAAAATTGTGCTTGGCATGATGCGGAGAAGGAAGCCATCTATATGGTTTTAAGTGGGATTGGAGATGATATTTACTCCACGGTTGATGCATGCCCGACAGCACATGAAATGTGGACTGCTATTGAACGCTTGCAACAAGGAGAATCACTCAACAAACAAGATGTCAAAACAAACTTGTTTTGGAATTTTGGCAAGTTTACTTCAAGGGATGGAGAATCAATTGACTCTTACTACTCCAGGTTTTATAAGATGATGAATGACATGACAAGAAATAACCTGCAAGTCTCCACCATGCAAGTCAATGTCCAATTTCTTCAACAACTTCAACCCGAGTGGACACGATTCGTCACTTTGGTGAAACAACAAGAAAAGTTAGACGAGGTCTCATATCATCGACTTTTTGACATCTTGAAGCAATTTCAGAATGAAGCAAATGAAATTCGAGCTGAACGTGTTGCCAAGACGGCTAATCCACTTGCTTTAGTGACTACCACTCAACATGTTCAAGATCCTCACTCTCGTGCTCCTAAGCCATACTCCAATACATCATCTTCACCACGATATTCCACATCATCTAAGTCTTCATCTTCCACAAAATCTCGAGGTAAAGCGCCAAGAGCACCATCACCACCATCTGAGTCCTCATCTGAAGAAGATAGTGATGAAGACCAAGCTCAAAAGAACCGAGAGATGAAACAACAAATTGCTTACATAATGAAGACTTACAAGAAAATCTACAAACCCACCAACAACAATCTTCGCACATCATCTAACACAAAGAACCGATATGTTGAGAGTCCTCCAAGGTATGACACACGTCGACGTGGTGAAAGTCCTTCTAGGTATGATCGACATAATCCAACACATGTTGAGGGTTCTGCAAGATATGATCGACAAACTGCTAAGTATGATGCTCAGAGGATTGCTGCTGCTACTGGGAATAGGGAAACGGTTGGAAGTCAAGTGGTTCAGCAGAGTGGGATTCAATGTTTTAATTGCCAAGGTTATGGGCATATGGCAAAGGAATGCAGGAAGCCGAAAAGGGTTAGAGACTCCAGCTATCACAAGGAAAAGATGCTGCTATGCAAGAAAATGGAAGCAGGGGTTAAATTGTCAGCTGAGGAAGGAGCCATGCTTGATGATACTGATGATGAAGATTCTGATCAAGAGCTTGATGCACATTACTCGTACATGGCAAAGGTTGAAGAAGTTCTCAAAGTCACTGAAGATGACAATGGTCCTATCTTTGACACTGAGCCAATCGATAAGGTACACACTACTGATGAATATAATGTGTTTGGTGATATTCCTGAGCATAGTGATCTACCCAATGCCATTAATGACACGTGTATGATGGAAACGGTTGATAGCAATACCACACCCGATTCATCAGACATGTGCAATAATGAGTCTGAGGATGATCAACATGCAAATGAATATGATGAAGAGGAACGTATTGCGCTTGCTAATTTAATTGCTACTTTACAAAAAGATGTCACTGAAAATAAAAAGAGTCAAAAGCAATTAAAGAAGGAAAACGCTACGCTCACTCAAAGCTTTGAAGAATGCAAAGCTGCTCTTATCAAATCTACTGAGATGACTGAAACCTATAGAGATGAGCTCCTTCAGAAAACCAAAGAGCTTGAGGGGTACAAGGGAAGTGCGTTAAAAAGTCAAAAGGACGATTTTGAAAACAAATATAATACAACTCTTGAGTTATTAGCTAAAGAGAAGCGTCAATATAATGTTTTCTTAATGGATGAACGTCAAAAAACGTACCTTGCCAATACCAAAGTTAATGAACTTGAACAAAAGCTCTCTATGACCACTACCGATTCTGCTAAAATTCTAGAGGATAAGAAAAAAGAGGTAGATGCGTTAAAACAAGACTTCAAAAGTAGATATGATAAAGAAACCGAAAAAGTTACAAAACTAGAAGCACAAGTCGACTTTTTGAAGAACGTTGTTTATAAAACGCATGATTCTATTCAATCCGTAAGAATGCTAGCACCTCCATCGATGTTTAAGGGTCAAGCTAGCTTTGCAAGTCCTGAGTACCTTGCCAAAGCTCAAGCTGCGAACCCGCATCTTTATCTTGATGAGACTGAAAGGACAGATCTTGATTGCATGCCTGTTAGTGCCAATAGTGAAGAGACTGCCCTTTGGAATGATGATAGTCAACCACTTGTCAATAAGGAGTTTGTGAAACCTTATAACTATGCTTATGAGAATAGTCTCTATGGCCTGTTCAACAAACAAACTCAGAAAACTCGTGAGGAAGTGTTCTTAGAATGCAAACAAAAAAGAATTCAATGGAAGAAAGCATTTGCCCCTAAGAAATCTAATGTTTACAAATACATCAACTACCTCCCTCTAGATGAATCTAAAAGCAAGAGTAGGAAAACATTAGGTATTCTTAAACACCACATAGATAATGTTAAATCTATTGTTGAGAGAGACTGGGCCAAACGTGAAAATGCTGAGTGGACACGTCCGATTCCTCAAGATATTACCTTGCTTGTGAAAGAACTCTTAATTCCAAACACGGCTTTGATTAAAGAAACTGTTCTTCAACTTGAGGAGTTCATTCGGACTGAAATGTTTGATGATTTAAAATATGTTGAATCTATTGAGAAACACATTGATGATCTTCAAATGGAAAAGTCTGATTTCTCAGATGAATATGATTTGCTCTTGCAAGAATGCGTTTCTAAAGATGTTATGTGTGCTTATTTTACATCTTGTGCTGATATTGATGAATATTCTGAAGTTGCATGCCAATATCTTGATAAGATCAAAGAATGTGAACGTCTTGAAATTGAGCTTTCGAAACGAAAAGAAAATGTTGACAAAAAGGCTTTTGAGTTACTTCAACACAAAACTGATTTCCTTCAAAAACATTGTCATTCACTTGAACTTGCTTTGCAAAAAGATGTTGGTCGTTTTCCACATGATAATAAATTGCAAGAAAAACTTTCGCAAACATTTCGAGAAATGAATGAACAGAATTTGGAAATTAAAGGGTTGAAAGCTCAATTACAAGACAGGGACAGAGCGATAGCTGAGTTGCAGAAACTCATTGCTAAAATGGGTGGGAAAATTGTAGAACCTAGCATTAAGAAAAATGTTGTTAGACAACCCAATGCCTCTAAAGAGAATAGATCCTCTATCTTGGGAAAACCATCTGCTTTATCTAATTCCTCGTTTGCAAAACCTGTGTTTGCCCCCAAGATGGATGGAAAGGAAAGGTTACCACAAGCTCAAACCATAAGGAATCCTGCAGCACCAAGCGTTAAGCACAATAATGTGATTAAACCAGGGATGTATAGAATGCCCACTAAGCCCACAAACAAAGAGACTCACTCGCCTCAGACTTCTAGAAACACTAATATTCATGTGTCTTCTACTACAGGAATAGTCTCCACTACTAGTGTTAGCCGGCCTCAGCTTAAGAGCACTCAAGAGAATGATAAGGTCTGGAAACACAAGAATCAAGGGAAGATGAAGCAAGTAGAAGAACACCCTAGGATTTTCAATGTTTCTAAGAATAAAACGTCTGTAATCGCGTGTCATGACGATTTGAATGATTCAACTTTGAATGCTATGAATGTGAAATTTGTTTGTGTCAAATGTGGCAAGTGTGCTAATGCTAATCATTCTATGTGTGCTATAAATAAAGTCAAAGGCGTAGATACTAGAACTAAGAAGCAAGTTGCAATGCCTATTAGAGCTAGTAAACCCAAACGCAAAGTGAACCATTCTGGTGCAACCCCCACTAAGAAAAGTAATGCATCAGACTCCACCACTAAGAATCCTAGAAGCAAAATTAAGGAATTATATGAGTCTGCCAGTAAGTCTTGGAAATGGTGGTTTGCTAATCAATGTCCTCTCGGATATAAATGGATGCCTAAAGTTAGGACAGAAAATGTGAAAACGAGTGTTAGTTTGCCTTTAAATGTTGATAAGGACACTAATGATTCTACTATCACAACTACTGTGGTATCCAATTTAGCAAATGCTCCATCGTGTTCTAACTCTTCTGCAGGTGATACAAATAATTCTCTTCATAATGGACTCCGGATGCACGAAGCACATGACGGGGAATCTCAAGCTTCTAATTAACTTCGTGGAGAAGTTCCTAGGTACGGTCCGATTCGGAAATGATCAATTTGCACCGATCCTAGGATATGGAGATTTGGTTCAGGGGAATATCACGATTAAAAGGGTATACTACGTCGAAGGGCTCAATCACAATCTTTTCTCGGTTGGTCAATTCTGTGATGCGGATTTGGAAGTTGCTTTCAGAAAGAAGACATGTTTTGTTCGTGATTATGATGGGAATGACTTACTTACCGGTACACGGGGTACTGATCTTTATACAATTTCACTTCAAGACACAACTTCATCAACTCCAATTTGCTTCATGGCTAAAGCTTCAACGACTCAGGCATGGTTATGGCATCAACGTCTTTCTCATCTCAACTTTGATACCATTAACTTGCTTTCCAAAAAAGATATTGTGAGAGGCCTTCCAAGCTTGAAATTCATCAAAGATCATCTTTGTTCTTCTTGTGAACTTTGTAAAGCTAAACGAAGTAGCTTCAAAACAAAGACCACACCAAGCTCTAAAGGACGGTTAGATCTTCTTCATATGGATCTATGTGGTCCCATGCGTGTTCAGAGTATCAATGGAAAGAAATATATTCTGGTAATTGTCGATGATTACTCAAGGTACACATGGACTCACTTCTTGAGGTCCAAGGATGAAACACCCGACGTTCTCATCAGCTTCCTAAAATTGATACAACGTGGTCTTCAAGCTCAAGTTAAAGTGGTTCGTACTGACAGAGGTACAGAATTTTTGAATTCTAATCTGAGAAAGTATTTTGAAGCCGAAGGGATTGAACATGAAACATCTATTGCTCGAACACCCGAACAAAACGGCGTTGTTGAAAGACGAAACCGTACTTTGGTTGAAGCTGCTCGAACATTATTATCCGCTTCAAAACTTCCACTATACTTTTGGGCCGAAGCCGTGTCAACCGCATGCTACACACAAAACCGCTCCTTAATTATCCCAAGACACGAAAAGACACCATATCACATAATTCATGATCGAAAACCTTCACTCAAACACCTTCATGTTTTTGGATGTTCTTGCTACATTATTCGAGATGGTGAAAATTTGGATAAGATGAAAGAGAAAGGTGATGCATGTATTCTTGTGGGATATGCAACTCAGTCTAAGGGATATAGAGTGTTCAACAAAAGAACAAAATTGATTGTTGAGACAATTCACATCCGATTTGATGAATCTCAAGAAATGGCACTTGAACAAAACAGTTTAAGTCCCGATCCACAACGACATACGACTTCCGTTCACAACCGCACGGAACTCGAAACTCAAGACCACAGCAATGAACCGTCAAGTTCAACGCTGGTTCCAGAAAATGTTCCTAGAGCTGATATGACAGTCGACACGACAATTGAAGAGTTGGAAATGTTATATGGACCAATGTATGATGAATATTTCACGGGGGAGAAACAAGTTGTATCGAAGTCTTCCGCTGTCACTCATGATAAGAATGATGATACCGCTCATCGTCAACAAAAGGATACAACTTCATCTACTTCAACACGGGTTGTTGCAGATTTACCTCCTCAGAATATCACATTAACAATCGATCCTACAACATCCACAACTACTGTCATTGCTCCAGAGAACACACATCAAGCAGACGATGCATTATCTGACGAAGACGAATTTATCAACCCATTCGGTACACCGGTACACGAAACTGGAGAGTCTTCTACTCGCCATGTTGATCCGTCAAATATGCATACGTTCTACCAACGACATCCTTCAATACATCATTGGACCCGAGATCATCCTTTGGTTCACGTAATTGGAAACCCTTCACAGCCCGTTCGTACAAGACGACAGCTTGAAACCGATGGCGATGTTTGTATGTTCGCACTCGCCGTGAGTACTGCTGAACCGAAAAACATCAAAGAAGCCATGGCAGATCATGCTTGGATTGAATCGATGACGGATGAACTTCAACAATTTGAAAGACTTAAAGTCTGGGAACTTGTTGACAGACCATACGATGTGACTCCCTTAAATCTTCGTTGGATCTGGAAAAACAAGATGGATGAAGAGAATACGATCATCAAGAACAAAGCTAGGCTAGTGGCTAAGGGGTATGGCCAGAAAGAGGGAATTGATTTTGATGAATCATTTGCACCAGTTGCTCGCATGGAAGCGGTCAGGATTTTCCTTGCTTATGCTGCACATAAGGGATTCATTGTCTATCAAATGGACGTAAAGACGGCATTTCTTAACGGTCCTTTGAAGGAAGAAGTCTATGTCACGCAGCCGGAAGGATTCGTCAATCCTCATTATCCTGACAAGGTGTATCGTCTCCACAAAGCACTATATGGACTCAAGCAAGCTCCAAGGGCGTGGTACGACGAGCTCTCGAAATTTCTGGTCTCCAAAGGTTTCTCAAAAGGTTCCATTGATTTAACTTTGTTCACTTATAAATATGGGGATGACATTCTGCTTGTGCAAATTTATGTTGATGACATTATTTTCGGGTCTACAAACCCAAAACTTTCAAAATGGTTTGAAAAAGTAATGCACAGCAGATTTGAAATGTCAATGATGGGCGAACTAAAATTCTTTCTAGGAATTCAAGTTCACCAATCCCCAAGTGGTATCTTTATAAACCAAGCTAAGTATTGTCAAGAGATAATCAAAAAGCATGGTATGACTTCATGTGACCCCGTTGGGACACCATTATCAACCACATCTCTAGATGCTGATTTGGAGGGATTACCCATAGATCAAACGAGATATCGTTCCATGATCGGGTCTCTCATGTACTTGACAGCAAGCAGACCAGATATTCATCATGCTACATGCTATTGTGCACGATATCAAGCACGACCCACTGAAAAGCACCTCAAGGAGGTTAAACGGATCTTTCGGTACCTTAAGAATACCATTCATTTGGGACTCTGGTATCCGAGGGAAACCGGTTTCTTTCTAACGGCCTATTCAGATTCTGATCATGCAGGGTGTCTTGATACACGAAAAAGTACTTCTGGTGGTGCACAATTTCTAGGACAAGATAAGCTTGTGGGATGGTCTTCCAAGAAGCAGGATTGCACGTCACTTTCATCAGCCGAAGCGGAGTATGTGTCTCTATCTGCATGTTGTGCTCAAATTCTTTGGATGAGAACACAACTCACGGATTATGGCTTCCACTTTGATAAAGTACCTATGTACTGTGACTCAAAGTCGGCCATAGCCATCTCCTGCAATCCGGTACAGCATTCCCGCACGAAGCACATCGATGTCAGATACCACTTCATAAAGGAACAAGTTGAAAGAGGTATCGTTGAATTATACTTTGTTGGAACGGATTACCAATTAGCCGACTTGTTTACGAAAGCCCTGTCGAAAGATAGGTTTGAGTACCTCGTTAGGCAAATTGGTATGAGATGTTTGACTCCAGCAGACCTGGAGATTCTGGCAAAGGTGCCTGCTTGATTTATCTATCAAACATCAACTTGTATATATCTTTGAAAAAGCAAAATACAAAAATATAAAACACATAAAAGCAAAACACAAAATTAAAAAATCTTTCAAAATCCAAAAATATTCTTCTCGACATGTCTTTCAGTATCGATAATATGGACGTGCCTAGAAATGTCGCTCAATAACGACACGGGTGTGTACATAAAGCTCGAATGAAAGTTGTAAATATTTTTCAAAACATGTCATTTCTTCTTTTAATAAAGGAAATTGTCTATTTTGGACAAATATTTCCAAACAACGGGTAGAGCAATCTATCACGGGTTGAGCTTGTCACAAAACATTCAACGTTTTGAGCTCAACACAATGGCTTGTAATTACTTTCAGATTGCAACCCGGAACTATATTCACGGGGGAGTGTACGATTTCGTGCTCTTACCCTCAGCAAAAGAAGAGAAATCTTCTTACACTTGAGTGGATTCGTCAAGACATTCAAAGTCTATGAACTCAAGTTTATGCTTTAGAAAAACCTCTTCGACAAAAAGAAATAGGATTTTTTCAAAAAGCGTTGAACACAATTTTTTCAAGAATTTATCAATGATTATTCAAAATCTTTCAAAAATTGTGTGTTCAACAAACTCCCATCCTCAAAAAGCGAAATGTGGATCATATCCTCATAATGACAATTCAATTGGATCAATTTTTGAGGGGGAGCATTTCAACTTCATGCAAAAGCTTAACACATCTTTCTCCCGGAGATTTCAAGACTATTTTTTCAAAATATATTTTAATCAAATTTGGTATCTCTAATATCAAAAGATTTTATATATTAGAGATAGGGGGAGAAAATGTGATTAAAATGTGATCTAATATAAGACTCATGCACTTTAACTCTTACCTACATGTGCAAAACACTTTCGATTATCGATGCACATGTGATGGGGGAGCATTTCTAAAACGAAAAAACTAGCAAGGTGTTAAATGTTTTTCAAACACTTTGTTAGAATTTAAAGTGGTTTTCATGGTTACGATCAAATACCCACAACATCTTTAATTCACGACGTTATTGGTGTCAAAAGGGTGGATAGGTTTAAGTCCTATGATCCAACCAGAACCGGAGGGATCTTCCCAGGGACAATCCAATAGATTATTAGAAGTCCTTAGGAAAGATGGAGTAGAATGTGAACGTAGCTGAATGCCGACTAAGTACTGATGCTAGCACTGGAACAATCACAACAAGGTGCTAGTAATGATGTCTTGGTAAGCATTGAAGGGGTTGAAGAATGAAAAAGAAATGTAAGGATAAAGGGTCTAAAGAAAGAAGCCCTCCATACAACTTAGGCAGAAACCGGGTCAACTCATCATGAAGACAAACTCATCATGGACCCAGTGATGTGAAGCACAACCCTTTCCTAGCCACTCAGGCTTCTCTCAAAAGAAGTTTGTTTTATTGTCACGGAGATCAACACGACTTCTATTGACTTTCTCACTCCGAGATAGTTGATATTGAATAGGTGGCATCTGCTCCAGCCTCCGACCACTAAAAGTGCACAAATCGAGTCTAGAGCCAAGAGATCAATCAAATCTCGTTAGGACACACGGATGAAGATCAAGAGAGTCCTACGCTATATCCTTGCGATATTGCTAGAACACTCAGAGTGATACTACTTAGTATTTACAATGATGAGTGGAAATCCTTCCAGTGTTAACATCAAACAGCACTGCGGTAGGTCATATGCAAGATTCTTTGTGAATTGAACATATGTAAAACTGAAAAGCAACAGTGGTTTGATTCTGAATTGATTCAAACTCGTTTCAGGTTTCTACGCAATATCTTTATGGTCTTGCCAGAACATTCAGAGTGATATTTATTAATATTCACAGTGACGAATGGAAATCCTTCTAGCGTCAACCTCAAACAGCGCTACGGTAGGTGACTTGTGAGATTCTTATGAATCAAGCTTGTGTCAACTGGAAAGCAACAATGGTAAGATTCTTAATGAATCAAACTTGTTCCAGGAATTTGAATTGACGACTTTAATCAAGCGGATATCTATCCAATTGATTCACTCTTTATGTTCGCAGTCTTGCTTTGAGACGGTCGAGTAAAGAGAACGGCTAGTACAGCCGCGAAACCCTGTCAAGGAGATTCTTAATTGAATCTACCTGATCACAGGTACGATATTTAATATCGTATAACGGTCTTCACCGACCGGAGGTAAAACGCTACCGATTTAGGACGAATGTCAAAGCCATTCAGTCCGTGTCTATGTTTTGTCTCGAGAAGGTGGCGTCACGGTGTACACAGCAAAGTCAATGATTCAGAAACCACATACTCATGCCTAAAGACATATTCAACTATTAATAGTGTGAGCATGTGGATGAAGACACAAGATCGCAAGATGGCAAAGACAAGTCAAGGATGATTTGAAGATCTCAAGCTTAAAGACAAAGTCGAAAGACAACGACAAAGGCTCAAAGATCACAACATGAAGAAACAACGCTACGATTACACGTTCAAGACTCATTTATGGCGAGATTAGTAATCTCTACAAATTTCCTAAATGACCAAGGTTTATGACCTCTCATTGGGGGAGATTGTTAGCCTCAAAATATTGAGCCAAACAAGAATGCTCGGTCATATGTTTATTATGTATCGTATTTTAGAACGTTGTAATAGGTAGTATATTAGTCGTGTAATTACGGGCTTAACTTTAAGCTAAGGTTCATTAATAAGTAACCAAAGCCCAAAAGGAAAGCCCGGCCCATGATCATATAGCCCATTAAGCTACATGTAAGCAAGGCTATATAAACCTCTCCTTGCATGTAAGGAGAGGTTGGTTGGTTCATTTGTATTTTTCACTTCTCAATCTAACATTCACCTAGTTCCAACCATTTTCTCTCTCTTTTCTCTCTCTACTTTCTCTCTCTAGAATTCTTCTCATTTCTTCCTTTCTTTCTACCTTAATTCGTGTATAACATCACATATATTAGGGACAACAGAAGTTAAGTGGGCTGTGAATTTGTCCTCATTTTAACCGGAAAATCAATATTTTTCGACGTTTTTCAAAATTTTTGATCTATTTTGGCCTAGTAGTATTTTTCATTTATTTTCTTTTATCTCCTTTTCTTTTATCATCACCATCATATGTATATATTCCATTTCAAGAACAAGTCAATAATAAAACAATATAAAAATAAAAATGGTTTTAACAAGTTTAGACGTCTTTGACATATTAGGCCCGTCGTGAATATTTTGACTCAACCCGAATTTACTTATTAAAAGTTTATTCTAGCTAGTATCCTTAACCATATGGACCTTAAATGGTTTATTAGGCTAAGCATCCACGAGTCTCATTACTTGAGATTTTAAATTGTGGAGAACGAGAAATGATAGAGTCAATTATAAGTTTTGTATTCTTTCATAAACTTATGTGAGTTAATTATAAGTTTTTTCAATAAATAATTGCAATAAATAAGGTCTTACGATTTGAAAAGTTACTTAGGTTCTACCCCAAAATCGTTTAAAAGTTTCTAGGGATTAATTAGAGTTCATAGCCAAGGCATAACTTATGGAAGCGGGACGCGAAGATTGGCGTATCCAAAAAGGCCCTCACAAGGCATGAGGATATCCGAGTCCAAAAAGGCCCTCACAAGGCATGAGGATTCACTTTTTTTTGCTAAAGATCCTAAGATGATGTGAAGATCATTAATCCAAATCAATATGAAGGATCAAGACACACGACGAGAAGCAAATACTCCCCTAAAGATCATAGAGAAGTCTATACAAAAAGACCCTAACAAGGTATGAGGATAAATAGATCCAAGTTCGAAAAGGAGGCGGATCGTTGTATATCAAAATCCAAAATAAAGACAAGGATAAATGAAGAAGTAGTGGTCAACGTTTGAAGCATCTCTCACTCCAAATGAAGATGTATACCAAAATGAAGAGAAGACCATAATTTCAAGAACGACTCTCAAGATTTGAAGTTTGAAGACAATGCCAAATATCGGTCCGAGAAAGGTCTCAAATCATGAAACAAGTTATGCCAAGATATGAGCTTTGTGAGATTTTGAGAAGCCGTTTTAAAAGATTTAGTCCTTTAGCTAACTATTGATTAAATCGTCCTAATTTATTTTCGGCCTAAATAAATTATCGAAATAAGTCAAAAATGCATCCTCGTGATCATTCAAGACAAAAATAAAATACAAGAGATACACCGTAGGAATAAGGGGGTATAAGTGAATAATTGAACCACATGAGTAAGTGTTAGCTTTACTAACTTGTAATTACAATGATCTTGTTTTTATGCTTGGTATGAGGAACGTGAAACTTGAGGGTGATAAATATTCATTACACCAAAAGCCCTAATTTAAGTCTTAGATTTCTTTACAAGTTTCTTCCATCAATCAATTTCAAATAAATGAATAAAATGGAAATTTTTATATCTTTTGAATATAGTTTTAATCCTTTTATCGTTTTAAGTTTCTTTTATTGTAGTAGTAGTAGTATATCGTAATAAAGGCTGAGATGGGTTAATTATGATGAAAAATGTAAAATTGTGCTTTAAAATTGTGCATTGCATGGGGACATTGCAATGGTTAAGTGTAGGGGATTTAATAAGTGTGTAAACACTTATCCTTTTACCACTTAAAAGGATAAGTGTTTACACACTTATTACATATGTTAAGGGGGAGCAAACGAAATTGTATTTCAAAATAGATTTCATAGGGACATACACTTAGCCATAACCTATCTATTTCACGACGGTGACGATTGTGGTGACATAAGGATGGTAGGATAGGAAGTCCAACGATTCTTCCAAAACCGAAGGAATCTTCCCAAGGACATTCCATAGCTAGAACTAGTATTCCTTAGGACAGATGGAGAAAGTTCGTGAAAGTAGCTAAATGTCAGCCAAGTACTTTAGTTAACACTGGAACAATCACAACAAGGTGCTACTAATGACGTATTGGTAAGCATTGAAGGGGTTGAAGAATAAAAAGAATTGTAAAGATAAAATGGTCTAAAGAAATAAGCCCTCCTTACAATTTAGGCAGAAATAGGTCAATACATATGCTATCGGGATCATTTTAATGATGCTCGGTATTGAAGATAAGACATCATGGACCCAGTGATGCAATGCACAACACATCCCAGCTAACTCAGATATCTCTCAAAAGGTATTTGTTTTAATCATACGGAGATTAACACGTTATTGTCGATTTGTTCATTCCGAATAAATTGGTATTGAAAAGGTGGCACTCCTCTCCAGCCTCCAATCACTAAAAATCCAAAGTGCAATATCGAGTCGAGAGCCATTTGAGATCTCATTATTTGTCTCATTAGAACACTATTTCATTATTCCTTGCTTCTTCACACACTATGAAAAGTAAGAAAGATATTAAGAGTCCTATGCAAAATCTTCATGATCTTGCCTGAACATCGAAGTAATACGCAAGTATTTACAATGAAGATGGAAATCCTTCTTGAGTGAATATTAAAAAGCTCATGGTAGGTGACTTGCATGATTCTTTATGAATCAAAATTGTGATAACTTGGAAGCAACAATGGTTTTAATTCTGTAATGAATTTAAACTTGTTCCAGGGCCTTTATTCAAAATCCAAGTGGTCTTGCCAGAACACTCAGAGTGACACTCTTTAGTGTTCATATTGATGAGTGGAAATCCTTCCAGTGTCAACATCAAACAGCATTGTGGTAGGTGATAAGCAAGATTGTATTAGAATCAAGCTCGTGATAACTAGAAAGCAACGATGGTGCAGTTCTTAATTGAATTTCACTTGTTCTAGGTATATTAATTGACGGCTTCAATGATGCGGATAATTCCATCCAAATGATTCACTCTTTATGTTCGCAGTCAGCGTTGAGATGGTCGAGTAAAGAGAACGGGTTTACCCACGAAATCTTGTAAAGGAGGTTCTTAATTGAAACTACCTGCCAGAAGTACGATATTTTATGTCGTCCAACGGTCTTCATCGACAGGCAGTAAAATGCTACCAAATTAGAATGAAATGTCAAAGCCATTTCGCTCGTGTCTACTTATATTGCTACATTTGAAGATGGTGGCGTTGCGGTGTACCAGAAGAAGTCGTCCCCACATGCTTATACTTTTTGCATTGTATTCTTCAGCAAATTCTATAAAGTTCAACATCAAGTCTTCTGCTGTATCAAACTCTGAAGCTTTCAAGAATCTATAAAGTTATAAGTGTGTGGAACATTAAGTCATGATGATGCGAATATCACAAGTGATGAATGCACAAGTTCATGGCAAGTAAATGCGCTCAAGACTAAAGTTAAAGATCACATCAGGATATTCACAAGAAAAAGAAAAGACGACTACGAGTTCAAGACAAAACATAATATGCTAGGTTTATTTTATTATTGTAACTTGGCTAACCCCCTTGTACTTTGAAGTGACCTCCCTTAGGGGGAGATTGTTGGAAATCCGTTTTTATGTATTTAGGAAGGCTCAGTCACTCCAACAATATATACGCAGTATGGGCTCGTAGTAATAGTCTTACAATATAACCCATGAAGCCCACATGTAGGATGGGCTATATAAACCCCTTCATAGCATGTTAGGAAGGTTTGGTTCACGCATTATTTTATAAACAAAAGGAACCTTCAGCTGAGATTGCGGTCGAAACTGTGGTAAAACAACTAGTGTCAACTAAAGAGGCACATATGTTAGCTGAGGTTGAAAAGAAACTTGTGAACGAGGCTTCGTTTTCAAACATATTTGAAGAAGACCCATAATTCGAGAGATAGATGGATCAGTATTGCACTGAGTTAGAGCATCAGGCCATTGAAAGCCAAAAGAAAAAACAGGAGGCAGAAATAACAAGAGTCACAACGCATGGAAAATCGCTAACAACACCGTCATTCTCTCAAATAACAAAGACACCCGAGGCAATAATAAATCTGGTCGAAGAAGACAAGGGAGCAAAAAAGAAGAAAAAACCATCGTGCTTACTGATTTCAAACTACATCAACAAGAAAACACCAACAACGGGGCCGATAACAACAGATGAGTTGATGATAGGAGAGAGCTTGTTCTCAATGCAAGGATAAAGAATGTAAGTAACAACTAACCTATAAAGAATTTATTATTATAATATTATCATATATGATAAAGAGTACTTGAACTATGTTTTTTCTCTTGTAGAGATTTTATCTTCCGAAAAAAAGACGAAAGGCATGCATGCATCAGAGACAACATGCAGACACTAGCGCCACACTTGAAAGTAGATGCAGCAGTGGTCGAAATCTACTCTGAGATCTTAAACTATGAACAGGAGACCCTCAAGGATGGGAAAAAGAAGAACCGATTTTTTACATCAATAATGATTGTAAGTACATCCTGTCACACAAAATATCATATATGATATCCAAATTAAATTGCGTCCATAAACTAAAAAAATATTGTATCATGTCGTTGATTACGTAACACAGACTTCAAACATGTTTGAGTAGAAGCTAATAACTGGAAAACGTGACACTACCAAGCAATTTCGTGCTTTTGAAGAAAACATGCAAAGCTCGTTGGGAAAACGTGACGAATTGCTGAAATTGAGAAATATCGTTATGGTAAACACGTGCTTCCATAGAATTAATTATCAAATACAATAGATTTACAAATTAAACTTACAAATAAAAATGAAAAATCCACAGGCCTACTTCCATGTAATCTCTCATCAACACTATTAACTTGTCGTGTTTAATCTCAAAACTAGAGCTACAGTCATCATTGATAACTCAAAAGTCGTAAAGAGCTATGAAGCCAAATACAAGGACTTTTGTAAACTACTGTTAAGTCATGAAATCCATAACATAAAATATGATAAACTTGTACTCGTGCATCCCAAAAAACTTAAAAACTCACACATCAAATATGATAAACTTTGACTTGTGTAGATAAAGATGTTTTCAATGTATCTGGAGAGTGTCCAATACAAAAAGACAAAAGAACTGAAAAAGCCGGTCATCATAAGACCAAAGTGAGGTTCATTGACCAACGACGTTGACTGTGGTGTGTTTGTCAGGATGCACATGGAAAACTACAACAGAGAAACTGGAAAAAAACTAGGTGGTGGACTTCCCAACTGAGCAAGAAGGCCAATCGAAAGACATGTTAAAGCTTCGGTTCAAGATGACATCAAAGATATTAACACAAGAGATGAATGCTAGCAGGCAAGCAATCAACGAGGAATCTTTTGACTTTGCAGCAAAGCACCAGCTACAACCGGTAAAAGCGCAAGATTGTTAATGACGCAATAATCAATAGGAAAAAAGAACACGATGCAGAAGTCATCAAGAGCGCAATCTAAACAAGTCGGAATTCCAAAGTAAAAACAATTTAAGACTTTATTTTGAATTTCGTCTGTGATATTTTCTTTTGTTTTAAAGATTTTTGTTTTGCATAGCCTATTCGTTAGGAAAGGGGTACGCGCCATGCAAGAGAACCCATGATTGGTTGCTCTAGCTTGGGGTCAACTAGTCGTAGATCATGGATCAGTTAATAGGCATCCATTAGTCCGACTACCCCCGATTCATGGCGCCTACCTTAAAAGCTTTAACACTTAATCCACTGGAATATTAGGCTAGGCAAACATTAGTACACTCATTTAGTTTAGAAGAAGTTACATAGCCTATCCACTGTGAAAAGGAGTATGTGACATGCATGAGAACCCATGATAGGTTGCTCTAAGATTGGGGTCAACTAGTCGTAGATCATGAATAGGTTAATAGGCATCCATTAGCCCGACTACCCCGGAGTCATGTCGCCTACACCTGAGTACCACTGGAACACTTGCATAAAATCGTAGGGAAGACAAGTTGTTGGCGGTAACATAGGATGAACCGCATTTTGGGGATTCAACTTGGTTAACTTGTAACCCGTCGAATTTTCTATTATGGAATGGAATTAAGATGAATCTTTTGTTTAATATGTATTGTCCTTGTGTTTCAATTATGCAATCTTATAGAATGGTGCCATATTAAAAAATCTCAAAAATGATACACAACTATCATATATGATACATGAATATCATATATGATACACATAAGGTATAGAAAATGTAACAAAAGTTCATCAAATGTGATATATTTGTACAATATATGATACATCTTTATAACTAGTAAAAAAACTTGGTCTGGAAACAACATTCAAGAGAAATAACTTGTCATGAATCCATCATATATGATAATCCAAAAAATAGAGTAAAAAACAATGCAACAATCCGAAATGTGATCAAAGATCTGGTATCATACATCATAATAACATGTTCAAAATCTGCAAAGAAAATAAAAAGGAAAAACTCCTTAATAAAACTAATATTTTTTATTAAACAACGATGACACCTTCATCCACTTCTACTTTCCTATAGAACAGATTGATCCTCGACAATGAATTCCTCTTGAGCCTTACCAGTGAAAGTCCTCTTGTTATGATCAGTACCTCCATATAACGAACATGAATTCTTGTTCCTCTTGCTTTTCTCAATATCTTTCTCTCTTGCTCCTTTAATGCGCAGCTTTCGACGTCCTGGACGTCCTCTGGGGCTTGTAATACCTAGATAATCAACCAAAACAACCGGCAGCTTAGAGACACCAACAAGCTCCTCCAAACAGTCAGCCTTGTTCTTGGAGGGAGGATTGGCAAGCGGCTTCAACATCTATCTTTAGTTGTTTCAACTTCTCGATAAAAGCACCCAACCTAGGCTCGTCTTTGCTCAATAAATACACACAGTGATCTACAATAGATGTCGCCTCGCTCTCAAAATTCTCCACAACAATATTCTTCTCCCCACTTGTTCCTCAACGCAACAGGGATAAGGTTCTTGGTCAAACGCCTCAAAATGTACTGCTGAGGGATCATCTCAATATTGGCGTTCTTGACCACATAAAATATATACCTGCATAATATCCCAACCCTCACAAATAATTGACATGTACAAGTAACTAAACCATCCTCTAAGTTCCGTAACACTTGAAAAAAGGAAAAAAAATCAAAAGACCATTAATATGGATAAAAAATAGTGAATATCATATATGATAAGAAAATAAGAACAATATCATATATGATAACATGTTCTTATCATATATGATATATGAATATGAAAAGGAGTAAAAATTTATATCAATAAAAAACTCACATACCTTTACAACCCATCTTCTCTAGAACATATGTCTACCTCATCATCTTCGTTCTCCTCTTTATCATTGTCGTTTTCCTTCTCTTTCACATTCTCAGAAGACTCGCCAACTTTAGTCTTATCAGTAACCTTATCCTTCATCTTCTTCTTGTTCTTCTTACCACGATCTTCTTAAACAAAATGCCTCACTATGATAACAGAAACCTCGGATCCCTCAGCCACACTCTTAGAATCTATATGGCAATACCACAATCCAACAAAAATATATTTCTGAACCAACTCAAATAACGTACGAATGTAAACCATTGAAGCGTGACGCTCAATCTTGAGTAGAATCCTGAGCTTCGGAAAAGTATCATATGATCCATTCTCTCTTGCTCATGCCTTTGCTTCTCCATCGCCGACTCAAAGCAATTCATAAAGTTCATAAGCGTCGAGCTAGAATTGGTAACGTGGGAGAAAAAATAATTCTCGCTCTTTGATCTAGACGTAGTCCTCGTCAGTCCACACAACGGGGAGTCCTAAAAATAAGCAGGGATCCAAGTTGAACGAAGAGTATACATGTTCGTTAGCCACTTGTTGTTCTGTAAATTAAACTCTGCCATCAGATCACCCCATTTGGAATCAAACTTCTCAGGACCAATGTACATGTTCCTCACAATCTTTTTCAATTTCTCTTTAAAATTCGTCTCGTTGTATATTTTCTCACATACATGCAAAAAAAAGGGACAAATAGGTAATATGAATCAAAACTATCAAGTATGATAACATAACCACAAACCTAAAAAAAGTATGTGTTAAATCAAATTCTATTCTCACATCATATATTATACTAGTTTCACATCAAATATGATACTAGTCATACATCATATATGATGCTACTTTATCAAATATGATACAATGTCAAAAAAATACCTTTGCTGGAAGCTTCTGCGTGATATGTCACATGCACAACCTATGATTTGAACCAACAAACTCGACTTCAATGGCATTCCTCATCGCCTTATCTTGGTCAGTGACTACTATACTAGGGGATTTACCAAAGGCTTTGATGAAGGCTTTAAGTAACCAAACATAGGATTCTGTGGTCTCGTTCTTGAGCAACCCAACATCAACTATAACACACTTCCTATGGTTGTCAATCACCATAAAAGGCACAAAAACCATTTTGTACTTGTTTGTCTTAAACGTAGCGTTAATCAATACAACATCACAAAACTCCTTGTAGTTATACTTGGACACTTCATTAGCCCAGAATATGGAAACAAGCCCAGCCTTGTTAACCAAATAATCAAAAGAGAACTTAGGCACGTACTCCTTCCCCTTCTCCATTTTGTTTATCAATATATGCGCGTCATAGTCCCCGATGTAACAGTTCACGCAATGGAAGAAGTTCTTGAAGTCAACGGTAGTACCGTGAACGAGCATATAAGAACCCTTGATCCTAGTCAGAAGGTGATGAGCTCTTGTAGCACCGATATTCACACTTGTAGCCTTGACAATGAATACTTGATCCGCATATGTTAACTGCCTATAATTCTAGGACAAATGCTTGTATTCCTCGCGTTTAGGTTCGTGATTGTGGATAGTATCAAACACACTCTACTTGAACTTCATGGAACCCGGGATCAAGTTAAAAACAGCACGTGCTTTACACTTGGTGATATGCAGGTTTGAATGCCTCTTTGGGTTGTATCCATTCTCTAAATCTAGGGTGTCTACATGTATATCCTTAGGGGAACCCTTCCTATTACAAACCAAATACTTTTGCTTCACAAGACAACTCCTCAATCTTTTCTGACATGATTTCCTAACAACAAGACCAGCTATTGCGGCATACTTCCTATAAGCAGCAATAGAATGCTCAACTGAATCGTACTCGTTCCCTTTAACAAGTAAAACATCGGCATGCACTTTCAGAGTGTAGTAAACAGTACTACCAAGAGTATCAAAATTGGAATGAGTGATATACGACTCAGGAGTCCGTAAAGCATTCAGCTCTACAAAAAATATATAAAACAACAAAGAACAATCATCATACTTGATAAACATATATGATAACACGTAACCAAAATAGATATCATGTAAACATCATATATGATAGATGGCTATCATATATGATATATCTTATATGATACATGGTACATCATATATGATACATGGATATCATATATGATACATGTCTATTATATATAATACATATCATATATGATATCCATCTTATATGATACATGGTACATCATATCTGATACATGGATATCATATATGATACATGTCTATCATATATGATACATCATATATGATACATGGTACATCATATATGTTACATGGATATCATATATGATACATGTCTGTGATATATGATACATGGCTATCATATATAGGTAAAAACATAAACATTATATATGATACATGGTTCTCATATATGATACATTGTGAACATAGATTCAGCTAAACAAAAACAAGCAAACTTACTCTTAACAGCTTCCACTCCATCTTCGTCTTGTTCATACGCAGAAATCTCATCCGCAAGACTATGAAGAACGCTTTCGGATGGAACATCGAAACCTTGATCAACACTAGCCTGATCACTAGATTAACTAACCGACATAGAACATTCAACAACACCACTCCGATCACTAGACTCACTCGAATCCATTATCAAACCCGAGCAACTTGTAAAAAAAATCATTTCACAAAAATCAAACCCTCCTCTAAGTTCATATATCATAAAAAATCAACAAAATTATCAACGAGTTCAATTAAAATCATAATTCATAAGCTTATTAGTAAGCTAAAAAATCAAAGGTTTTAATGAGCTTATCAACGAATTCAACTAATAAATCGACCAGAACAACTAGCATAAACATAAGCTTATTAAAAAGCTAAAATAATCAAATTAAAAACAATAAATGAATGTTACCTGGTAGATCAATCGGTAGATCGTAATATTCGATGCAATGGATATGACGGTTATAGAGAGAGAAACTACAAATGAGGATCGGGGACAAAGAAAGATAGATAGTAGAATATGTGTGTTAAAAACGAATATATAGTCACAAGGTGAAAAGACAAAAATACCCCTACAATATAAAGTGAGGATTTAATCTCAGCCCTTGGATGAGATTGAGGTGGAAGGTGAGGATGAGTCCCCTTGTATCTTAAAAAACTTTGGTATCCAAAAGAAATTAAACCTAAAAATTATAACAATGAAAATACATATAAAACTTAATTTATTCATATATTTTGTATCAAATATACATTTAGGGGGGGGCACGGAGGTTCAGCTGCGATGACTCTGGGCTATCCAAACATCAGCCCTTACGCGGTAGCCTTTTCCCTTACTAGTAAGGGGCTGCTAGTTGTAGCGAGTCGCCCTGGGATTAGGCAGATCGCAATGTCGATTCAGAAACCTAGGTATACCAACAAAAAAAATATACGCTAAAATAATTAAGGTCAAATTTGAACCAGTTTGACTCTAAAAAATCAAATTGTACACTTATTTTGAAACGAAGTTAGTAACCTTTTTAGATAAGCATTGTCATATCTTTTTACATCTTTTTTTACTTATTATTGGTAAAAGGTTATCTTGGTAAATTTTTTATTAATCAAATGAACCAAATAAGTACAATGGAATGTAATAAAAATACCACATTAACCTCTGACACCTGCTTGAACTCCTAACTTAAACCCCATGGCATGCCACATAGATTAAACTCCTACGAAAAACATACAAATAATAAAACAACTAGTATCCATAAAGCCTAAAATGATTAGGCATATTCCATCTAGATAAAATAATCCTTAATGCATCCGTGTTCTTGAATATAAAAGATATGAGCTTTAACCGAACAGTAACCAAGATGTTATCCCGTAATTCTTCAAGATATCTCTTTTTTCCTTTAAAAGACGAGTATTTCATTCAATCCATATGAAATAGGCAACAACTTCCAGGAGCAGCCATCCTATCACACTTCGTGTCGTTCGCTTGA
The DNA here is from genome assembly GCA_025667525.1 of Glebionis coronaria. Classification (NCBI taxonomy): domain Eukaryota; kingdom Viridiplantae; phylum Streptophyta; class Magnoliopsida; order Asterales; family Asteraceae; genus Glebionis; species Glebionis coronaria. Next base: position 434,694,854 of record CM046874.1, read on the forward strand.
ATGTTATCGGTTTTAATACCATAACAATATCTTACATGATTGGTTGAACTTGTTCCATACACTTGAAAGAATGAATAAACCCCCATAATTTAGCCGCATAAATACACTCAAAAAATAAATGCGAGTGTGAGTCAGGTTGTAATTCACACAAAGAACACGTTGTTAGTAGAGTAGAAACACCGATATCCCAAGCTTGAAGTCTGTCTTAAGTTTTAAGTTGTGTCGCGTGGCCAACCACATATGGAAGCTATGATGAGTAATCGAGTACGAGAACCACACCACCTTAGCCCACTCTACATTTTTACGCCTTAGACGGAACTCTTCCTAAGCTCGATGAACCGAAAACTTATGAAAATTACCATGACGATCCCTCCATCTCGCTAAGTCTAATTTCACTTCGTCGAACATAGGAACCAGAATCATGTTTAAGTTTGGCGCCTTAGTAACCATGCTTGCGGCCACAACCACTCATTATTTACATTTAAATCATTCAATGAATTCTTCAAATGAAACCCTTCGCTTGCGATGTTATTTGACACCAAATAAGAAATAACAGGGCATTGACTATGCCAAATATCATACCACATCGAAACACTTTCCCATTACCAATAGTTACCCATATGAACGGCTTAACCTTTTCACGAATTTGAAGTAACTTGCTCCACCCCCAACTCATATATGATTTAATTAGGACGTCCCCAAAAGTTCTACCTTTCAATTTATGCCTATGTATATGTAACACCCCACTTTGACAAGTAGGCCGTTACATGATAATTATGGCGTGTCATCAAAGCATGCAAGGTAAATGTCTTAAAACATAAATGACCATAAAGGAAACTAGAATCAAACTTCGGTCCCAAAACATAAGCTCACACATGCATAAGTAAAGAATGTAAAGAAATGACTAAACAATGTCTAAGCAAAGCATAAATATATAAATGCATAAAGGAAATGAAGTCAATGGAAGCCTCCATCCTATGCACGTACTCTTGATTTCCTAAGTTTGTCCTTTAGTACCTGCCGTATGGGAACATGAAAAGAAAATACGGCTGAGCAATACTCTCAGTGAACGGATATATGACATGATATGAATGACTAAAACATAAGTAAAGTATGAAAGTGCAACGGAATAACATAAGTCCTGGAAAACCTGGAATCATGTTTTATAACTGGTTTATATCTGAATATGTTTTATCATGAAAATGTTTTTAAATGCCAAAAGCCCATATAGGTCATGTAAGGTATCAACGTGCATGAATACATAGAGGGGTGACCTCGTCATGCAATTAGAGGGGTTGCCTCTAATTATATTAGTATGAGTAGAGGGATCAGCTCCATGCGATAGATGTAGAGCACACACCGTAGTCACCGTGTAAATCTGATAAACATGTACTAGGATGCACCCATTCGCCCCACATGATAATAATAGTAATACTGGCCAAAACGTGAAAGGGACGCCGCGAGCAATCACTCTCGTCGCGAAAGAGTCATAACACTTATGCCTCAAGTGTTATGGTTATGGTACCTCCATAACTAGGTGAAACATGGCATGCGTATATATAGCTTAGGTAATTTTAAATCATAGCATGGTAATTACTGATAAGTTTAATGACATGTAAACTACTGGGGAAAACAGATGGCACCAAACAGGGATTCCTAATCATACATAGAATAGGAATGTCCTTACTGAAGGACGGAATATCCGTACCTTATGTCCAGTAACGAAGAAGATGAAAGGCGGAAAGAAATCTACTCCGACTTCACGAGTGCTACATAATAAATGACGTGAATGAGTTGCGTGTTCATGTTTAACCGACTGATTATTAGTTTACTTGTTCTTGACTTGTTCTACTTGTTCTTGATTTGTTTTACATGTTCTTGACTTGTTTTACATGTTCTTGACTTGTTTTACATGTTCTTGACTTGTTTTTACTGCTTCATATGTTATCATGTATTTCTTAGTGTTTTCATGTGTTCTAGATTAATGTATTTCATGTTTCATGTGTTAGTATACTTGATGTTTCATAATGAGTAACTTTCTAAAAATAGCAGGTTTCTATATATAGTAACTTTTCAAAAATAGCAGATTTCCATATATAGCAACTTTCCAAAAATAGTAAGTTTCCATAAATAGTAAGTTTCCAAAAATAGAAGGTTTCCATAATTAGTAATTTTTCAAAAATAGAAAGTTTCCATAAATAGTATGTTTCTATAAATCGAATGTTTCCATAAATAGTAAGATTCCATAAATAGCATGTTTCCATAATTAGTATGTTTCCATAAATAACATGTTTCCATAAATAGTAATAAGCTTGTTTAATATGCATGTGATATAAGCTAAAGCTTAATAATTATATTTATAAGTCATGGTTAATTTAATGTCATAATATAGTAAATTTATTAATTAATAAATACTTTAGGTTAACATGATAATTATTAATTAATATTATAATACATGGTTTATTAATAATTATTAATTAATTATATAACTTGATTTATATTAATACTACTTTACTATAACTTGATATTGTATAATTAAATTAAAGTATGATATTAATTTAATTAAACCATGGTTAACATGTAATTAAATACTTATGCTAAGTTATTTATTAAATAAATAAAACATGTAATTTATCATAAATATTTATATGCATAATTATTATAATGTATATGATATGAGTGAAATCTCATATCAATTATGACATATCAAACCCTAAACCACAAAGAAAAATGTCAGATTTTATGTGTAAAAGCAGTATTATGGGGTATTCTTTGTTGTTTATGATTTTGTAGGTAAAAAGATACAATTTGGTGCAAACACGGATTCCAATGCATTTATATTGAAGAAAAGACAAAAAGAGGATTCAAGATGACAAGTCTACAAAGTCAAAGGACCTTTCTTGCCAAACTGCCAAAGTTAAAGGACTTAAAGTGAAAATTAAACAAAGTCAAAATCAAAGTCAAAGAAAGTCAAAGGACCTTAGATGTAAGTCAACCAAGTCAAAGGGCCAAGGATGTCAAGTTATGAAGTTGTTAGCTCAAAATATCAATTTACCAAAGGTAAGGGGCTGATTCTGCCAATTTTGGAACATAACATAAGCTGAATCCCTGTGCTATGCCTTTCAACCTATCAAAACACTCAAAATACCTCACACAGATCATTTACTGGTAGTCAATGGCATTTAATGAGCAGACAAAGCATTAAATAAGCAAATCACAACAATTAACCCCACTTACTCGTTTAAGCCAATCAGATTGCATTATTTCATATCACACGGATCACACTATTCTTATGGATAGTGATCCGTGTGATAATTTACCAGCCAACCACATGACGACACGTCATCACATCCATCTTCTCAGATTTCAAAGACGAATAAAGGGGTTTCAAAAGACGCTTTCAAGAGGAGAAATACTTGTCATCAAAAGGTGAAGCCAACTTCACCATTCAATTAAACCCAACATCAAAGAATGAGAAATCTCCAGTTCTACTTGAATGTGATGAACCCTAACAGAATTACCAGGTGTCAAGTTTCAATTGGATGGAGCACGTCACTCCTACTTCACCACACTCAATCCCACACTCCCTTCTCATCTATAAATACCCCTCTACCTCCTTCATTTTCATTTGGTCAGCTTAGGAGTAGAATTTACACACAGTTAGGTAGCCACTTAAATGTTAGTTGTAACTGAATCATCTTTAGTTACATCTCAGTTGTTTGTAGACGTTGTACTTACTTCTAAGCTTTGTACTGAATTACCATTTGATCATTAATAAAAACAGAGTTCTTCTTCATGATCACCATTCTGCCATTGATGATGTTATTCTGTTATGAGTAACAGAATATTATTGTTATTTTGAGGATACAGTTAGAACAAGAAGATTGCTTTGCTCTAACTATCCATTGTTCCAGTCTTATATACTCTTTCCAGCTTATCTTGAAGTCCAGAATAGCATATCAGATTTCCATGGAGTTCTTTAATGATTTGATGCTGTATATGCTTAAAAAAGGTGTTGATAGGAGTTAAAGCAAGCTCAGCGCTTAGCTTCTTCATCAAAGGAGCCTTCAAATTCAATTAATAAGTGTTACTTTACAATTTCCTCTAAATTTGTTGCCTGCATGCTAAATTCTTAGTTTTAGAGTATAAATGCTTATGATTGCCTGTTACATGTTCATTTTGTGCTTGTTGATATGTTTTGATAACCCTTAGTCTTTAACTGTTAGTTTGGATTAGTTTACTTAGTCATAAAGTCTGTCATATCAGTAACTAGTGTTTGGTTGAATAGCTAATCTTTGATTCAGTTGGTGAAATTGGTTAAAAAGTGTTGTTTTGCACTCACAAACTAATATCAAGAGTTTTTGCAAAGATTGAAAGTCAAACTTGTAGTCAAAAGGCAAATGGCATAAAAGTACTTTGGGTCAGTCACTTGTGTTCAAAACAGCCTAATTTAAACCAGGATAACTACTTCATTTCTTAGACTCAGAACTTGAATTTTGGTTCTAGAGATAGCTTAACATCCTAGATTTCAGAATCCATAAGCCACATTATACAGTTCTCAGTTTTAAAAGAGAAATAAGCCCTTAAAATTCTTTGTAATAAGTACATGTTTCCGTTAGAGCTTATATTCATTTGTGGCTTATTCTCTTGATAAAAGTCTTCATTTTCTTTCACAAAACAGCTTAATAAATCATAAAAATAAGATTTGACTAAGGTCAACTTTGGTCAATGTTGGTCAACATAAGCACTTTGAGCTTATAGACTTTTATGGCTTATTTCTTGGATGATTTTCAGATTTTTTTGGATAGGTGTCACTTATTTGGGCTCTTAATCAGTTTTTGACATAATCAGACATTATGCTTAGTCCAATAAGCACATCTCTTAAAAGTAGCTTATTTCAGAAGTGCTTATTAGAGTTTTAGACCACTATAGCTGATTTCCTTGAAACTGGCTAGCTTATTTTGAATTTGCAAACTTTTGAAACAAGTCTCAGCTTATTTGGTTGATTAAATCATTAGATACAACTTAAAAACCATTAAGACCGTTTTTAGCTTAACAATTCTTACTAATTGCACTCTAGTCCCTGGAGTTTAGGTAGTTGCTAAACTTGTTGGAAATTAGTTTAAATTGGTTAGGTTGTGCAATTAGGTCCCTGATCTTGTTAGGTTTGTTAAATTTCAGTTTCAAGTTTGTTATTTTTGTTAAGTGTGGTTAGTAGTTAATTTTACATATTCAGCCCTTTTACTTTCTACATTTACATTTTTAGTCCCTCAACTTTCATTTACTTTACATTTTAGTCATTTTTACTTGTTGTGCATTAATTGATTGTACATTTGGCTTTGTAATTGGTATGTGCACTATGTTTTTAGCGTAGTACGGCTACGTAGACGATACTATTTTACACTTTTTTACGGGTTTATGATAATTAGACCTAGATTACCATAAATTTGCTAATCAAACACCAAAAACAATTAGTTGACTTGATTTCTATTGATCACTCAATTGTAAAGATATCAAGACAATAACGAACTATAAAAAGACAAATATTAAATGGCGCCGCTGCCGGTTCTTTACGTGGAGAATGACGATTGATTGACGGATACATATTGTATTTAGGGGTCCGTTCACTTGTGAATGTTCCTTTTACGTATTATAAATCAAAAAGATAAAAAAAATCAAAAGTATAAAAATACAAAAAAAATAAAAAAAATCACAAAAATCAATTCTTTCCTAAGAATTAAAACAAAAAATAAAAAAAAATCAAAAAGTAATATTTTTCCTAAAAGATTACACCAAAAATATATTGTATATATTGGATTCACTCATTTTTACGTACATATTATACTTTCATAAAAATCAAATGAATACAAAAAAAAATTTGATTTATTATTATATGTAAATACATATACGTAGATACGAACAACCAATTTACCTACTTCCATAAGTATTGCCATGGCAATTGATATGTAACACCGCCATAATGGTCAAATGCAGCGGAATAGTACGTGGGATGTTACTTTGGTGGATCGATAGCACACAGTATATAGAGCAATGATCATAATAGTCATTTAAAAACACATCATATGAATTAAATTGTACACATTTAGTATCTTGTCTTAAAACAACATTTATTAATAATGTGAAAAATATCCCAACCCGTTGGTAACATGATGCTTCAATGATGCTGGAATCCCATGCATGAACCTGTTTATTTTCCTGAGAAAACATATAAAATAAAATGCGGGGGTCAACACGAAGTTGGTGAATTCATAGGTTTAATTAAATAAATAAAAGTATTGATATGCCAAACACCACGATCATAGTAGGACAATCACAACCAATACTATAGTAGTTCCTATTGCCCTGTAATAGAAGCTAGACATGATGCTCAGTACGCCCATTGGGTCTTTCCTGATGTTGTTTCTCTCAGTCCGACAATGAAATAAACCTGTTGCTTGGCCTAAGCGTTTTGTGATAGCAAGTCACGCAGGCCGGGTGTTGTCAATACCTGAATAGATCTATTCATAACATTTCGCGATACACTACTAACTATTATAGTCCACGGGAATGGGGCAAAAAATAGGCAATAAGTTGTTATATGTTGATGTTACCCGTGCATGTTTGCATATCAAAAAGTTAAGTATGTTTTCTCCCCCAGTTATAAATACAGTAAAGATGGGGCCATGAACTCACCTCAGTGGTAATGATGTAGTGATGATGTCACTGAATAAACTGGCAGAGTATGATCACGAAGTGATGAAATTACCTAAGTAATTTAGATGACTCAGTAAATGCAAAATAATAATACATGATAAATGTGCGGATGAAAATGCATGATCACGAAATAATAAGTCGTTACGATGTTTTAAATGTTTACACTTATAGTGAGCTGTAATAATATATTTTTAATTTCTAAAAATATATATAGATTGTCTGAATAACAGGGGTAAATAAATTTAATAAATAGATTTTTATCTAATTTAAATAATTGTAATAAATTAATATATTCCATTTAATTTTCTTAAGTGTGACAATCCGTCAATTTATGGTTAATATTTTATTCTCAAATATTATTTAAAAACATTATTTTAATGTTATATTATGAACTCACTTATTTTTGGGAAGTAATTTGGATTTACGTCTTGAAGTAGCGTCGACTACGTATAAACCGGAGGATTCAACGTTACGTGCTTACGTTTACATACACCGTCTTTGGTGACAGTCCGACATTTCAGAAAATAAATTTATCCATTAATATTATTTTGGGGTTTTAAATTTGTGTTGGTTCATAAACTCACAAATTTACGAGAAGAGATTAGGACATACGATTTTAATTTAACGTCCTTTACGACTAAACCGGAAACCTTAGGATTACGTATTTACGTTTTCGAACTCCATTTTTGATGAGACAATTTTTATTAGATTCATTTTGTGCCGTTGATTCATAATTTATAAAAACGTTTTTCGTGAAACGACCCGAGGGTACGCAAATCGAGGAAACTAGAATCGAGGAGTACCCGTAAATAATTGGGGATGAGACAAAACCAAGTTTTGCACCACCCCCACACATGGGATGGCCACATTGTGACACCACACTAACTTTGTGTCAAGTTTTACACAAGTTGCTTACACTTGTTAAGCTAGCTTAACTTGTAAGCTACACCAAACAAAACCATTCCACCCATACCACTAGCTCTCATTTTCACTCATGCAAACCACCAAAATCCTCTCTTCCTCTCTCTAAAATTCGTCCCAAACTCATCCAAAACAACCCTCATTTGATCATGATTCAACCATAAATCATATGTATAATTTACATATGATGAAAACCCATTGAAGTTATGAAGATTGGAGGTGATCTTAACATGTAAAAAGGAGTTTTCAAGGGAGTTTGGGGCTGATTTCTCAAGGAGTTTTCATGAAGAACAAGGGCTGATTTTTGGAGGAATCTACAAATACTTGGTGATCCTAGAAGTGGTGTTGATATCTCATAAGATTGGTTACCCAAAACCATGTCTTGTTCATCCAAAAGCTCATCATTTCATCACTTTGGTAGTATAAAGATTGTCCTCCTCATATTCTTGTTATTTTGATTATGTAATCATGTATTTTATTTTCTATTGTATATGTATATGATGATTATATGATGATAAAAGTATTGTGTGGGGATTTGGTGTTGATAATCATGGATAAAAAGATGAAAAACTATAAGTAAAAATGGGTTAATCTTGCTTAAATTAGTAGGCTGTATAAAACAGTAAATAATCATATTATGAACTGATAAAATGGCATAGATTAATTGATATACATTAAGTAATATGTCTTGTACACATGTGAGAGTTGGTCATGCAATTGAATCATTGTAATGAGTGAGATATGATCAAAACAAGTTTAAAGTACAAATCTGAGTTTACTGTTTTGGACGATTTTTAGAAAATACTTAAAGGCTGATTCAACAGTAGCTATAAAAGAGTTGAATGGATCACATATCATGTAGTTTATGTCATAAAAATTTGAGCTTCTATCTCTATATAAAACTCTAGATATGACAGTTTTGGTGAACATGAAAATAAAAATCAGATTTTGGAAATTAAAGTATAATAGTATTATATAAGTACAATAGTATAAAATGTGAAATTAAAACCCACTAACTTATATAATACATTTATATAAACATGTATAAGGATAAATAAATGGACATTTTATAAAAATGATAGTTTGATAAGTTTTATAAGTTATAAAACTATAAACATGATTTTTACGACTTTTTCGGCTATTACCGTAAAATAACGTTTTTGTTAAATAAAACTTAGACGGTTGGACCCGTCTAATGTAAACTTTTATAAAACTCATATACTGATATATAAACATATATAACAAGTAAAAACCGATAAAACCCGAACTATAGGACATACAGACATTAACGAGCTAACTAAGCATATTGGACTAATAATTGGATTAAATAAGATAAAAACTTATAAAAAGTACTTATTGGGCTTAACCCATTTGGGCCCAACATGGAAAGTATAGATACTGATAATATAAGTATAAAATGGATTAAAACAAGTTAAAGAACTTATAATAAGTTTATTGAACCTAAAACACGTAAATAGGTAAAACTAGTAAACTAGTATAAAAGTTATCGACACATAACACTAAAATGAGTAAACGAGAATATGTAAACCCACTTGATCATCATATATATAAAATCATCATATGTATACATAATTGTTATTTTTATAAAGTCATTGGACAAGAGTCTAAGACGGGTATTATTTGTCTAGGTTTCCGTGATTGAAGCACGTACCGTACATCCAAATCGTCGATAATCGCCTTCCCACATCAACGTGAGTTCATAGCCTCACACTCTTTTAAATGTTTTTATGAAATGTTTTATAAACCCGCGAGGGAGATAACATGTTAGTTTTTATAAAATCGGACACCATTTGTCCCGATTGTTTGTTTATTGATTTGGACCCGAATGATTGAATGACCCGATTGTATGACCCGATAAATGATTAAAGGACCCGATAGATGAAATTAAATGGATTATTAAAGTTAGGTTATGTCACTAAAAGTCCCATTAGCATGAATTGTGAACTACCGGGATTTGGTAGACGCTTGTGCATATAATAGTACTATTTGGGGACGATCACCCCAGTTCGCGCCTTGACGGTTGATCCCCGTCGTGCCACATTGATTGGTAAGCGAATTTATGTATGAGAAGATTTCCATAGCGTGACCTTTGTGACAACACGCTAACTTAGATGGGCAAATTTGGTATCGGGTTAGCTACCCGTTGTTGGTTTAGTAAGGTAACAATGTCATGCGGCTTATAATAATCCAAACTAACGAAATACTACTAGACGCTCCGAATTACGATGTATTGCCTGACTAGCAATACAGGGTCATACTATTGATATTATGTTCGTGTTTTGGTTTTCATAACCATATTCATATAACGGTTTTTATTTTCATACAACGTCATAAGACGTATTGTATGATGTTTTTACGACATTGACTCGTATAATGATTTTAAGGCAAACGCCTATATTATGATTTTGATGAAGATCTGTATAAAATGACTTTGGCTATTTTATGGCCTATTAAAATGATTTGTACAAAATGATTTTCAGTAATAATTTTATACTGATATTATATTGATGGATTTTATTAAACTCTATGAATTCACTCGGCGTTATCGCTGACCTTTTCTTTTAACATGTTTTATCTCAGGTACTTGAAGATAATTCTCGGGAAGACGACAAGAATTCATGGCCCGCACTTAAACAATACTTTCCATTCAAATACTTTGTAAAACTTTGTGTGAAATGATTATGACTTGGGACCTATGTAACTTTGATATTTATGAATGGAAATGCTTTATTAATAAACGACGCGATTTTTATGCGTTGTCTATGATGTGAGCAATGTGCTATCCCGTAACACCAACTAGTCTTCCGCTGTATTGAGTTGTATAAATTTGGGGGTGTTACAGTTTGGTACCAGAGCTCTCGTTATAGAGAACGAAAGATTTTTAAAACCAAGGTTTTGAATAAAACATTTCAAAATCTTTTAACTAAAAACATTTTTCACAAAATGTCTAAAAAAAAATATTTTGACTATAACGGTGCCGAAGAATTCCCAAGTTACCGAAAAAGCCAGACTGAGAAAGTGTTATTTTAATATATATATAACTTGGATTATATATATATATATATGATGTAATTTTATTACATGATTGTTTGATGATTATTTTGATATTTATACGAGGTATTTATACGACGTAGATTGTCACAAGTAACCCTAAATCCCCTAGTAAATTAATCGAAGCTATTCTCGTAGGAATTCTAGCCATCCTAGATCTAAACCAAGTTGTGGACATTTATGATCCCAACAAATGGTTGATATTCGTAAAAATGTAGATATTAGTTGATTGTGATATTAAAGAAGAATTGGCGATATTAAATCTGATATCGATGTCATGATGATCTTTCCTTATAGAGTGGAGTTTGACAAAACATTACCACCTAGAAAGATGTCATCTGATTCGTTATCACCCAATTCTTAAATTTGAAATCGAAAGGGGTGAATGTTGCACTTGAGGCTGTCATTGGAACCATTACCCAAAAGCCTCATGCCACTAGTACCTTTCCGAGAAATCTAATTGAATGTATGAGTCATCTCATACTAGTGACTCATTTGATAACTATTGTTGTAAGAGATATAGGATTGGAAATTATGTGTTGATCATATCGAGCTTTTATTGCCCTATTAAGGTCTAAGAATAAGGATTGAAAGTATTGGAAAATGAGGTAGAATATCGAATTGAGTATAAAATTGGTTGAAACTTGAATAAAGTAAAATCTAACTTTTATGGAATATGAAATTGATAAGAGGAAGTCGTTAAGTTCTGTGATTAGATTATAAGGTTTTAAATGATTATTGATTCGTGTTAAGGGTTGTTCCTAGGCCATTGTCCACTAACGAGGATGCCCAGTGTCCAAGAAATAAATTGAAGAAATCTTCTTCTGAATTGAGACCGATGGATCTTCTGGGACATGTGGAACACCTAATGACTCTTGTAGATTAGTATTCATTGTAGTATCTTTTAAAAATAATCCCTAACTTAACTGAGACATCAGTTGGTAGGATGAGATCTTGGAATTGTATGACATAGTGACACATAATGTGTTACGGTACAATTTGACTTGTTTGTGATTAATGAAAAGACTACCATTGATTGTTAAATTCTACATGTATCGATGTTATCTGTCTTTTACTGCTTCATCCTAATGTCCGCATTAGTGATGCAACCATTGAACAAGTACTCATCTTGAATTGAGTTACGTTGTGGATTATTCTTTTCAGTGCCATCGAGATCATGAACCTCGTGATTATTTGGCTAATCTCATTTCCTATCATATCGTAGTTAATTCTTGGTGAACAAGATTTGATCACTCTTTTACAGATCACTCGTTGTTTTATAAGTTAAAACGGTATTCCTTGAGAATAATTGGATTTTCATCACTATACGGATAATTTAAAGTGAGATTTATAAATAATCATTATCGAAGTAAAGTTGTTTATGAAACGCTTTGGAAACTTAATTGTTTTCATAACAAATAAAATTCTTTGTAAATTTATTTTTGATTCTTATTTAAGAATTAAGCATGAAAATGTTTTTATTATAAACATGATGATAAAATTTTGACGAACTGAGTATTGCATCGTTAATCTTGAAATTGTATATAGTTGCGCGCCTACATACAATTTAGAATGGACCATGCAAGGCTGATTAGTAGTCACCATAAAACTAATGAATAAACACTACATTTTCTTTGAAGATTGTGAAAGATTAAATTTTATGAGATCTGTAAGAAGTAAAAAATAGGGACATAGTGTTAGGGACACCTACATATGTGCCTGTAGCATCTATTCTTCCGAGTTGAATTTACTCATCTATGGAAATTTGTCTTATTTGACAATTGACAATTCTTTCTTGTCCAATTCTCCCGTAGTAAGATTCTTAGGAAAAGTATCTGATTACCGAGTTTTGATACCCGATTGGATGTATCGACGTTCCTATCATTTCTTTTGATTAGATTTCATTTGAATGACCTGGGTAACGATCTGAGGAGCTTTCGAATGCGTACTCGAATCATGAAAACATGGAATATATTCATATTCGTTAAACATTTTCGTCTGTATCTGATTTGAAAATCTCTCGCATAGATTATGCGTTGACCTTACTCTTTTTAAGGTTAGTTATGTCTCCAGATATCCTTGAACTTGTGAAGGATTATGAGTTATTTCACATCTTATCGACGGCAATGAAACTGGAAAGTTGATAGTGCCAGTAGAATGGATTGCTTGATTATGACATGACGACATTGTCTTAATTAATGGGAACTCGAGTAGAATTACCCTAAATGATAAGATGTTGATTATCAAAAGTGATCTAAATGATTCTTGATGGTTGACCATATCCTGCATTTAGACTTAAAAATTATACCGTGAATGGTTGTGAATTAGTCTTAGATATTATAATCTAGAAAGAACTTAATATGAATTTATTAAAAGATGTTTATGTTATTCGAAACTTTAGGAGGTATTTATTGGTGAATTACCTAGACTTTCGCCATTAAGGCAAGTTAAAATTGGTATTGATTATATTCCCGGTGCTGCACCTATGGCTTGTGCACTATATGTCAGCACCATCTAAATTAAAGGAACTACCGTACAACTGAGAAAGTTGTCGGAGGAAGATTTTATTCTACCGAGCTCGTCATCATGAAGAGCTATGGTGTTATCATTCCTTATATTTATAGATTACTGTGAACTGAGTAAATTGACAATCGAAAACGATATCCATAACTCGAAATGGAAGATTTGTTCGATCATTTACAAGGTTCTAGCGTATGTTTTAAAGATTTGATCCACGGCATGGTTATCATCAACTTCGCATCTGCGAAAAGGATTATCTATTCCAATCACTACATCTAGAACTCGTAATGAACATTATGAGTTTCACGTGATGTCGTTTGGATTGACTAATACACATGTAGCATTCATAAATTTGGTGAATCACGTGTGTAGGCTGTAATTTGATAAATTCATGCTCGTGATCATTAAGGACCATTTGTTTGTTTATAAGAATAATAATGAAGTTAATAATTAATTATAGATTGCCCTGAATTGGCCGAACAATTAAAAATTGTACCTTGAATATTTAAACATAAGACTTAATACTTTACATGATTTAACCATGTGATTAATAGATAATGGAATATAAATTGACTCTTCAAAATTAAGAGCCCTTTTAAGACTTTGGATTATTACTAAAAAGAAAGTGCAAATATGTTTTGACAAATATTTTAACAAAGGATTTTTAAGGGATTATTCCCTTATACCCAGAACATTTAACTAAACTCCTGTTTAGGGGTAAATGTTCGTGTATACTTCTTGACAACCTAAGAAGAATTGAGGAAAATATTTAAACCATAACTTGAAATTTGAAACAATAATTTTTGCTTTTCAACTAAGAAAATTTTGACCAAAGTATAAACAAATATTTTTCGAACATTTACGGATCTTATTAATTATTTTAATTATTTTCGATAAATCAACAAAAATCTTGTTAATTAAATTCAAATTTATTTTGAACATTTTTATATAATTGGTCAAACTAAGAGATTTAAAATTTTTACGTTTACGTTTCATAAAAATTGAATATTTATTATTTAGTTACTTGTAATATGTATCGACGCTTTAAACGTCAGCTTGAGCAAAACTGATAAAAAAATGATAAGTTGAGAAGAAACTAAAACTCAGAAAATGTGAAGAAATAATTTTTGAATAAATACGGACATGATAATTATTTCATCAGGGAAGATGAATGTAGATACTGACACCTAATATAGAAAGGATAAAGAATCAATTAGGATTGTGTTCCTTAATAATGATGGTGTAAAATAAATTTCCGAACAATATAAAAATAAACGATGTTTGTAAAAAGGATAATATAGATAATAAAAAGAGGGTTCACGGCTAATGTGAACCATTAGAATTGAGAAGCCAATGGCGTTAAATGTATAAAAGGCCACTTGTTGTTGCCTAAATATGGAGATTTAGAAATGTAGTCATATTGGAATCTTGTAAGTATAAGTATTCTATTTATGTCATTTCTGACTAAAACTATCTTTGTTTGAAGAAGTTGTACTAATGGCAAATCATGAAGGCAGACATCGCCTCATACATTAGTAAACGTCTAATTATTGCAAAGGTCGTCATCTGAATTTGATTTGATTTGGGTAATCGTCGATAGACTGACCAAATCTGCTAATATCATTCCTGTTAATGATAGATTCTTGATGAAGCAATTGATTCTTTTGTATTTAAAGGAGTTGCGTAAACACAGTGTGCTTGTATCGATCATCTCTATCAAGATCCACGCTTCGCATCGAATTTATAGAGTTATGCTCAGAATTCATTAAGAACGATTCTTGATGAGAATACTATGTACCACCCCAATCGAAGGGAAGAGGTAAAGTAGCGATACAAAATACTATAAGTGCTGTTTTATGTTTAAATGATTGACCTTTGGTAATAAACTGTATAATCGTTTTCCTTTGGAGAGATTATCATTGATAATTATTGTATTAGGATCGAGATCGAATCTTGTTAGGATCTAAATATTAGAGCATCTGTAAGCAAGAGTTGAGATGAAGACACCCGACATACACCCACTGTGAGTTGGACATGTCTTTTAGGTTTAAGGTTTCCTATGATGGCGAACCTAACCTTACAAAATACTCGACCCGCGAGACCTGAAATGAGTGTTGAAATTAGGATCTGATTATTGACTGCCGGTAGTGGGCAGGAAGTTATGTGAATATGAAATGTAGATCTTGAAGTGCCAGATGGGTAGCAAAGTTATGCCAAAAATTTTAACCATGGAAAAATGAATTGACGATCTGAAAGATCATGGGATATAAGTCCCCGTTGTATGGGACCATTGAGATGATGTAAAAGTTGGGATTGAAAGGCATATAAGCTGGATCTACCCTAGGACTTCAAGAGCTGCGTGAAATATGTTTCGTATATCGAACTTGATGAAATGTCTATCAAGTGGGAATCTGATTGTTTCTTAAGTAATGTTTAGATCGGCGAAAAGTTGCATTCATCAAAAAACCCGTGAACATCATGGATAGAGAAAGTAAGTCAACATTTAGCCTGATCTTATTCCCGTAGTTATGTTTGATGAAACTCGCGTATTGTAATGAATTACACTTGTGAGAAAAGACCGAATGTGGAGGAAATACCCACATGGCTTTAACTCTATAAGAAGCGAGTAGTAAGATGATCTTTGAGGACAAAGATCCTGTTTAGGGGTAAATGCTATGACAATCCGTCAATTTATGGTTAATATTTTATTCTCAAATATTATTTAAAAACATTATTTTAATGTTATATTATGAACTCACTTATTTTTGGGAAGTAATTTGGATTTACGTCTTGAAGTAGCGTCGACTACGTATAAACCGGAGGATTCAACGTTACGTGCTTACGTTTACATACACCGTCTTTGGTGAGAGTCCGACATTTCAGAAAATAAATTTATCCGTGAATATTATTTTGGAGTTTTAAATTTGTGTTGGTTCATAAACTCACAAATTTACGAGAAGAGATTAGGACATACGATTTTAATTTAACGTCCTTTACGACTAAACCGGAAACCTTACGATTACGTATTTACGTTTTCGAACTCCATTTTTGATGAGACAATTTTTATTAGATTCGTTTTGTGCCGTTGATTCATAATTTATAAAAACGTTTTTCGTGAAACGACCCGAGGGCACGCAAATCTAGGAAACTAGAATCGAGGAGTACCCGTAAATAATTGGGGATGAGACAAAACCAAGGTTTGCCCCACCCCCACACATGGGATGGCCACATTGTGACACCACACTAACTTTGTGTCAAGTTTTACACAAGTTGCTTACACTTGTTAAGCTAGCTTAATTTGTAAGCTACACCAAAACAAAACCATTCCACCCATACCACTAGCTCTCATTTTCACTCATGCAAACCACCAAAATCCTCTCTTCCTCTCTCTAAAATTCGTCCCAAACTCATCCAAAACAACCCTCATTTGATCATGATTCGACCATAAATCATATGTATAATTTACATATGATGAAAACCCATTGAAGTTATGAAGATTGGAGGTGATCTTAACATGTAAAAAGGAGTTTTCAAGGGAGTTTGGTGCTGATTTCTCAAGGAGTTTTCATGAAGAACAAGGGCTGATTTTTGGAAGAATCTACAAATACTTGGTGATCCTAGAAGTGGTGTTGATATCTCATAAGATTGGTTACCCAAAATCATGTCTTGTTCATACAAAAGCTCATCATTTCATCACTTTGGTGGTATAAAGATTGTCCTTCTCATATTCTTGTTATTTTGATTATGTAATCATGTATTTTATTTTCTATTGTATATGTATATGATGATTATATGATGATAAAAGTATTGTGTGGGGATTTGGTGTTGATAATCATGGATAAAAAGATGAAAAACTATAAGTAAAAATGGGTTAATCTTGCTTAAATTAGTAGGCTGTATAAAACAGTAAATAATCATATTATGAACTGATAAAATGGCATAGATTAATTGATATACATTAATTAATATGTCTTGTACACATGTGAGAGTTGGCCATGCAATTGAATCATTGTAATGAGTGAGATATGATCAAAACAAGTTTAAAGTACAAATCTGAGTTTACTGTTTTGGACGATTTTTAGAAAATACTTAAAGGCTGATTCAACAGTAGCTATAAAAGAGTTAAATGGATCACATATCATGTAGTTTATGTCATAAAAATTTGAGCTTCTTTCTCCATATAAAACTCTAGATATGGCAGTTTTGGTGAACATGAAAATAAAAATCAGATTTTGGAAATTAAAGTATAATAGTATTATATAAGCACTCAAGTAAATATAGTATAAAATGTGAAATTAAAACCCACTAACTTATATAATACATTTATATAAACATGTATAAGGATAAATAAATGGACATTTTATAAAAATGATAGTTTGATAAGTTTTATAAGTTATAAAATTATAAACATGATTTTTACGACTTTTTCGGCTATTACCGTAAAATAACGTTTTTGTTAAATAAAACTTAGACGGTTGGACCCGTCTAATGTAAACTTTTATAAAACTCATATACTGATATATAAACATATATAACAAGTAAAAACCGATAAAACCCGAACTATAGGACATACGGACATTAACGAGCTAACTAAGCATATTGGACTAATAATTGGATTAAATAAGATAAAAACTTATAAAAAGTACTTATTGGGCTTAACCCATTTGGGCCCAACATGGAAAGTATAGATACTGATAATATAAGTATAAAATGGATTAAAACAAGTTAAAGAACTTATAATAAGTTTATTGAACCTAAAACACGTAAATAGGTAAAACTAGTAAACTAGTATAAAAGTTATCGACACATAACACTAAAATGAGTAAACGAGAATATGTAAACCCACTTGATCATCATATATATAAAATCATCATATGTATACATAATTTTTATTTTTATAAAGTCATTGGACAAAAGTCTAAGACGAGTATTATTTGTCTAGGTTTCCGTGATTGAAGCACGTACCGTACATCCAAATCGTCGATAATCGCCTTCCCACATCAACGTGAGTTCATAGCCTCACACTCTTTTAAATGTTTTTATGAAATGTTTTATAAACCCGCGAGGGAGATAACATGTTAGTTTTTATAAATCAGACACCATTTGTCCAGATTGTTTGTTTATTGATTTGGACCCGAATGATTGAATGACCCGATTGTATGACCTGATAAATGATTAAAGGACCCGATAGATGAAATTAAATGGATTATTAAAGTTAGGTTATGTCACTAAAAGTACCATTAGCATGAATTGTGAACTACCGGGATTTGGTAGACGCTTGTGCATATAATAGTACTATTTGGGGACGATCACCCCAGTTCGCGCCTTGACGGTTGATCCCCGTCGTGCCACATTGATTGGTAAGCGAATTTATGTATGAGAAGATTTCCATAGCGTGACCTTTGTGACGACAGGCTAACTTAGATGGGCAAATTTGGTATTGGGTTAGCTACCCGTTGTTGGTTTAGTAAGGTAACAATGTCATGCGGCTTATAATAATACAAACTAACGAAATACTACTAGACGCTCCGAATTACGATGTATTGCCTGACTAGCAATACAGGGTCATACTATTGATATTATGTTCGTGTTTTGGTTTTCATAACCATATTCATATAACGGTTTTTATTTTCATACAACGTCATAAGACGTATTGTATGAATTCACTCGGCGTTATCGCTGACATTTTCTTTTAACATGTTTTATCTCAGGTACTTGAAGGTAATTCTGGGGAAGACGACAAGAATTCATGGCCCGCACTTAAACAATACTTTCCATTCAAATACTTTGTTAAACTTTGTATGAAATGATTATGACTTGGGACCTATGTAACTTTGATATTTATGAATGAAAATGCTTTATTAATAAACGACGCGATTTTTTTGCGTTGTCTATGATGTGAGTAATGTGCTATCCCGTAACATCAACTAGTCTTCCGCTGTATTGAGTTGTATAAATTTGGGGGTGTTACATTAAGGATCTAAATATATTTAGTAAGATTTGATTGTTTATAAAGTTTCGTAAATAAATATTAATAATTTATTTAATTATAAAAAATAACTTAATTTAATTTATTAATAAAATAATTTATTAATACTTTTAATTAAATTAAATTACTAGTAAGTCCTCGTAATATAATAACTTTCAAAATAACCCTTAAATCTTAGTTCGTTAAATATTTCACCTCGTTAGTCCTTGTTCGTTAACTTTATTTCCAAAACACGCCCCTAGGGCTTATAATACTTTCATTATATGGCAATTTAAGTCCCTAGGGTTTCCTAGTCTCGAAATATTTACAAACCGAGTCCCTAGGGCTCGGTTTGACTTTATGAATTGACAAAACACCCCCTCAAGTCTCGAACATATAAAAATAGGGGTTAGGGCTCGAATTTAGTTTGGATAATGACATAACTAGTCCCTCATAACTCGAAAATATATATTAATGTTTCTAGGGCTTGTATTAAGTTTCCAAAATGACACATTTAGCCCCTTAAGTCTCGAAAACATATAATAAGGTTTCTAGGGCTTTTATTAAGTTTCCAAAATGACACCTTTAGCCCCTTAAGTCTCGAAATATTTAATAAAAAGGCTAGGGCTTGTATTAAGTTTCTAAAGTGACACATTTAGTCCTTATGGTTTGGTTAGTTCACTGCTTAAACATAAACACACCCTTTATTTTCAGAAATGGCAATTTTGGTCCTCGAACTTCTTTAAAGTCACGAAATGTATGTATATGTTTTATATATTAATGTTTTTGACTTATAACTTTCACCAGATAGAAAGGATGGCCCGTAAAGTCTCCCAAAATGGGATTGGGCTTAGTTGGCCCAATAGGGTCTCGGTTTGGGCTTCATGGGCCTAACGGGCTAACCTTTTGGGCTTGTCTAGTCTTAATAAGCATACTAATTATATACTAGTTAATGTGGGCTTATGGGCTTATTAATTTAGGCTTATATGTGGGCTTATATGTCGCGGCGTATATTAGTTTATATGGCTTATTTATCTTGGCTTATATAAGTTTATGGGCTTATATGACTTGGCTTATATGAGCTTATATGTCTCGGCTTATATAAGTTTATGGGATTATATGACTTGGCTTATATGAGCTTATATGTCTCGGCTTATATAGGTTTATGGGCTTATATTACTAAATCATTTAACTAGGGCTCACATTAGGTTTCTATAGGCAAGGTTATTACTAGTTCATAGTGTTTTGAAGCATGTTTGTCCACGAACAAAATATAAGCCATGGGCTTATATGTTGTTGGTGGTTTGTCTAAGGGTATTTTACATGTGCATGCAACTCTAGCTTCATTTACATGGCTTATATATGCATGACAAGTAATAAGAGGTATGGAAAGATTGAAATGAAGTTAGGGAGGTCTCATACTTACTTGTTTCAAGAAAAGATGGTGGATGATCAAGTTTCAAAGCTCCTACACGTCGGGTTTGTCCTAAACGTAACCTAGGAAGGTCTTGGATTGACTTGAATGCTAAATATCTTGTGTAGACTAGCTTTTAATGTCTTGGAACCAAGATTTGTGTGTAGTAAATGTGTAAGTATAAGTTTGTTACGTCTAGGTGCTTTATGAAGGTGATGATCCGAATTTGGAGTGAAGTAAATGAGTAGTGGGAGTGTAGTTTGCTAAATATCCAAGTGTGAAGATGATGGATGTGGTCTAGGGTTGAGCCACGGCAAGAAATAGAAGTTACCAATATTTGAGGTGATTTGCAAGGTAATTTGAGGTACTAGGTTGTTAATGCAAATGTTGATACATTTGGCTTTTGGTGTGTCTCTATCCGTCGCATACATGCTCACCACGGGGACAAAATGGACTTGTATAGTATTTGCCGTTAAGGGAGGGTTGTACATTGCAAATGGTTTGTGTGACTTGAGGTCTTTACACGTCTAAAGGGAAAGACATATGTTTTATGTCTTAGTTTTCATACTACTTGCATATCTAGGCTTAGATATTAGTTAGTACTTCCCATTAATGTAAAGTTGTACATATGGTCTTAGTTTTTGAATGTGGCCGAAGGTTTTAAGCTAGTCAAAGGAAAAGAGTGGGTTAAATAGTGTAAGCTTTAATTAGAGTGTTGTACAAGGTTTATAAAGTCAAATGTATATTTGAAATAGGTTTTAGGTAGTTATAGTTGTGCATAGTATAGTATTCGGCTAGATAGATAAGTCTAAGGTAGTTTTAGGTTCAAATTTAGTGTCTTGGTATGGTTACTAGGAGTCTAGGTATAATATAGTAGAAGTAGGTTCAAGTCCTAATTTGTTTTGGTTAAGTTTTGGGATCCTTGGTTAAAGTAAGGTCATAATTAAATATAAGTATTGTTTCGGGTGACTTAATAGTCCCAATATATGATTGTTTAAAGCCTTGTATGCTCATATAATGCAACCATACAAATGTCCATATGATTTAATACTCATAACCATAATATAATGTCATGTGATAAAATGTTTCCATGTTCTGATGATTTAAATGATGTATGCTCATGTATGATGCATATGATTTCTCAAATGATTTCATGCAAAGGTGGTAATATATATAGATATCATGAGATGACGTGTACAATGATATCTAGTTAAAACCTGAAATTTACAGGTTGTACAACACTATCTCGTTATTTTAGCTTTGTCCTCAAAGCTTAAGATGACGTTACTACTCAGGTGAACAGGTGTGGGTACTTCGCTCTGAATGAGTCTTCGCGTTCCCAGGTGAACTCAGGACCTCTCCTAGAGTTCCAACGTATCTTAACTAACGAGATTTGGCTTCGCTTTAGTTTCTTGACTACCCTCTCCATGACTTTAACAGGTTCTTCTATGAATTGGAGTTTGTCATCAAAGTGAACACCCTCCAATGGCATGGCTAACGGCTCATCCGCGTAGCACTTCTTCAGGTTTGAGACATGGAATGTAGAGTGTACCCGGCTCAACTGTTGGGGTAACTCTAAACGATAAGCGACTTCATCGATTCTGGCGACCACTTTGAGGGGTCCTACGTAATGTGGATTTAATTTCCCACATTTTCCAAATCGTACAACGCCCTTCCAAGGCGATACCTTGATCATAACACGGTCACCTACTACGAATTCCATAGGTTTCCATTTACAATCTGCATAGCTCTTCTATCTGTCTTGTGCAGCTTTAATTCTTTGTTTTATGAGAGTGATATACTCAGTAGTCTCTTAGATCGGTTTGGGGCCAATCAGCTAAAATTCCCCCACCTTTGCCTAGCACACGGGTGATCTGCACTTGCGGCCATAGAGGGCCTCAAATGGTGCTGCTTTGATGCTGGCATGGTAGCTATTGTTGTTGGAGAATTCAACCAATGGTATATGTTCGACCCATCCCTTTCCAAAGTCGATTACACATGCCCTTAGCATGTCTTCCAATGTTTGGATTGTTCGTTCACTCTGACCGTCAGTCTGAGGGTGATAAGCAGTACTCATGTCCAAGTTTGTTCCCAAGGCTCATTGAAAAGCTTTCCAAAAGTTTGATGTAAATCTACCATCTCGATCACAGATTATTGAGATTGGTATACCGTGTCTAGTCACAACTTCCTTGAGGTATAGTTTGGCCAACTTGTTCAGAGAGTCATTTTCTCTGATGGGCAGGAAATGAGCTGATTTTGTGAGTCGGTCGACGATTACCCAAATTGTATCGTAACCGTGAGATGAAGTAGGAAGTTTGGTAATGAAGTCCATGGTGATATTGTCCCATTTTCATTTTGGTATCTCGGGTTGGACTATAGAACCAGATGGGTCTCTGATGTTCCGTCTTCACTCTGGCACAAGTCAGACATTTCTTCACGTATGTGGCAAAGTATGCCTTCATGTTTGGTCACTGATAGTTGAAATTTTTACTACCCTTTAGGAAAAGAGAGCAAAAGTAGCAAGTATTAACGAGTAGTTTAGGAAAACCACAAGTTATGACCCTAAGTGGGGATCGTTCTCAAGGAGGCTAGTGTGTTATATGTGTAATGATTTGGATTAGATTTGTGATTATACTTTTGAGAAAGAAAAAATAGAAAGGGGATTAGAAGAGAATGACGGTTACGAAGACGGATTAAACTAAGACGAAAAAGGCGTTCACGTAAAACCGTAAAAAGCACTAAAATTAAAATTTTACCCTAAAAATTCCTAAAAATTACCAAAAATCCACAATAATATTCTAAGAGTTTAAAAAAAATCCAAACTTGCCAAAACCTTTTAATTAATTAGATAATGACTTTTTAATGCTAATCAAAGCCCTAAAAATCAAAATTAATTATTAAAAAGTCCCAAACAAGGTTTTAAAGTTTGTAAACCTCAAAAATACAATAATTAAGCTAAAAAGTATTTTTCAAAATTTTAAAATCACTAAAAACTATTTTTAAACAATTAAAAACTACTAAAATCAATTAAAAATTAAATTAATTCTAGAAAATAATTAAAAGACCCTAAAAATATTTGGAAAGTTGCAAAATTCCTAATTAAGTGTTTAGAACCTAGGAAAAATATAAAAACTTAGAAAATCAGACATTTAGTTTTTAACAATAAAATAATATTAAAATATTATTAAAAATCCAAAAATCATAAAAAATTCTAAAAACTTGCAAACTAGCTTAATTTAACCTAAATAACTCAGAAATGAAAGTGAAATTACCTAAATACCCTTAATGGGCCTAGAAAATGGGCTAAACCCAAAACAGTCCACTATTGGGCCAAATTTGGGCCCATAACAAAAAGTGTTCAAAATAAGCCCAAAAAGCACTGGTTGACTCAAAATTTGATTTTAAACAACTTTTTCCAAAGGCCCAAAAGCTGAAAGTGTGAAATAAGCTAGCTTATACCAAGCAGCTTATTCTTAATGGGCTTTTTGGCCCATTAAGCTATAAGCCAATGCCATAAGCTAAAATTGGACACACAAGCTTCTTTTGACCTAAATAAGACTTCTATAAAAAGAAATTTGAAATAAGCCCAAGGAATAAGCCTGAAAATGCAATAAGCAATCTACAAAAAACGACAAAATAGTCGTTTTTGAGTTCTAGGCCACCCCAAGTGCTGATTCAAGTTTCTATAGCTTCTAAATGACTTAATTAAGCAAAATCAACAAAGAGTTTTCAAATAAGCTGACTCAATAAGCTAGAAAAAGCAAATAAGCACTTATGTAAAAGTCAAATAAGTTGGTTTCCTAGTAAAAAGTTAAAGTCAAAGTCTAATAAGCTCCAGTCTACTTAAATGGGTCAAATAATGAAGACCTATCACAAAAAATAACTTGTTGCAAGTCTGGATAAGCTAGAATAGCTTATTGATAAGCTGAGTTCAAAATTACACTAGCATGGGCTAGTTTTGGGTGTTGAGTAGTGGAAACTTTTTCCACTGCTTGACTTGTTTGACTTTTTGTCTTTAGTGACTTTTTTGGAGATTCAGATTACACAAAGGCACCCCAAATGATCTTTGGATCAAAAAGAGTCAATAACAATCAAAATATCACAATCACAAACACCCCATTGATACAGTTTAATCAATAAATCACCAGATATGATACAGACATGAACACTTAAGCAGTTAAGCACTTATGAGCAGTTTTAGCACAAATCAGCCAGCCAAATTCAACCAAATGCATACACAAGCTATATTAAACTCAAATAAGCAAGTCTAAACAGGTTTCATGCAACGGTTCAAAGAATTAAGCAAGATTCAAGCCAATGAATGTTACTGATGAACACTAACACTTGCAGTTTTACACTTTGCTGATGTATTTGACAAATAAGCCAGATTCAACACCTCAAAACTTTCAAACAGGTTAGAATAACTTTGTTTAAACCACTTTTAACCCTAAGCATGCATACACACTAAGTGTTCCAAAAATCCTAGGTCAAAACAGGAAGTAACAAAGATTATATAGCAGATTGTTTGATTCAAGGCTTCAAACCCAAAAACTTGCAGTAAAACACTCTCAACCAAGCATATATCAGATATAGAACACAAACTCAAACTTTCCACAACACAATAACAAGTTACAAGCATAAACAGATAGACCCAAACACCCCTTAATCTTTTCAAAATCAAATTTTTCAAAGGCAAAGTGAGATTTAAGGCCACCCAAGCATCAATTAACACAATAACAAGTAATATTAACAGATTCAAGCAGATTTAAGCCACAAAATTCACAAGAACACAAGCCACATACAAATATCACCAAAAATCAAGATTTTAAGCAGATTTTAGGATTGAGTATGCAAACCTCATGGATGTACATCCACACCCACGAATTTTGAGCTTATGTGCTAGCAAGAACAAGCACAAGCTTCCACAACAAAGCCTGCTAAGAATCAACAAGGTTAGAAGCACAAGTATAAATTCAGAAACTTGAAAAATCTTGATTAATGCAACCTTGTTACCCCACACTTGATTTTCCCCAAGTTATAAGCCTCACCACACCTTAATCAACTCAATTAGGATGCTATGATCAGCCCTATAACCCAAGAATTCCAAGATAGAAACAAGAACTTAGCAAAATATCAAGAAAATGAGAAAATGTGCAAACTTTTGCACACTCCTCTTTTGAAAACAGGTTTTTAACTTCAAAATCAGTAAACTAAGAACATAAACAAGCAGAAATAAGATGGCACTTGGTCTTTCTTCAAAACACTTAACTCAAATTCATAAAACTAAAAAGGGATTTAAAAGTGCTTGAACAAAGGAAAAACCAAAAGCAAACGTCTAAGTGAGACCATATGGCTTTATATATAGCCTTACATGTGAACTAAGAACAGCTGAAAACTCTAAACCCTAATGCTTGAAGTCCCAAAATTGCCCTTGTAGATTTTGAAAACCTTGGAGTCTTGTGAAGAATTCTTGGCTGTTTGTGGTGATAGCTGGCAAGCAAATGTGATCAAAGGGCTTGTATTATGCTTAGAAAGTAAGCACAATTGTGGGACGTTGGATTGTTGGCCCTACTGTTTGTCTTCTTCCTTACTTTGTAGCAGGGGAGGTCCCATGTGGACACGTGAGTGATGTGGCAAGTAATATTAAGGTTGGGATGTGATTAGGGAATCATTAATCACTAATCTAGAGAAGATGGGGTTTTAATTGTAACACAATTAGGAAAACCCAATTATGTTCTTGAGATAAATAGTGCTATGTTTAATCCAGATTAGGGGTGATTAATTTTCAAAAATGTGTTAAGGCACCAAGGTTTGGTTAATAAATTAATCAGGATGAGTGGGATGTGATGTGGCACCAGGGTGAGTTTTGATTGTAGGAGAGGAGTAAGTGGGGCACGTGCAGCCCAGGAGTGGTCTAGGTTACAATGTTGTCTGGCCAAGTTTCACCCCCCATCTTTCTAAACCCTTTCACTTGCATTAAAACTGGCCAAAACTCCTTTTCCTTTGTTAATGAAGTTTTCAACTTTATACTTTTGCCCAAAAAAGTTTTGTTAAGTGAATTCAGGGGTATTTCTTGCCATTTTTGAATTCTTCAAGGGCTGATTTGGCATTTTGATGATGGATAATGGTCTTGACTTGTATGTTGAGCATTTTGGAGGACTGAAATTGCCAAGTCTTGTTTGATGAGGGACCATTCTTGCCAAATGTTGAAAGTCAAGGGTCCTTTTTGTAATTTTTGGATTTTCAAAGGACCAAACTTGAAATTTCTTGTACTTTGAAGGACTTCATGATATATTTGACTTTATGGAGGATATTGGTTGACAATTTAGCTTTGTTGAGGGGCTAAACTTGCCAAATCTTCAAAGTGGAGGGCCCTTTTTGTAATTTTGACAAACTTTAGGGACCAAACTTGTAATTATGAGGATACAAGGGTATAAAGTGTCAATTCTTTCATATTGGAGGACCCTTCTTCATAATTCTTCAAATCTTCAAGGGTTGATCTTGGGAAAGTCTTAATTAGGGCTTGGTTCATTGTGCGGCTTCGTTTCCCGTGTTCGTTTTTGAATGATTCTTGTGATCTTTTGTCATTTTCTCAATATCCGTACCTAAAATACACAAGCAACAAACACAAGCATATATATGGGTATTTTGATGATACTTAATGCATTTTAAGCCCTATTTGGAAGATGAGACTATGTATAAAGGCAGTCTCATCAGCCACCAATATAATTTCTTCACGTCTTGATACATCTTTTCAGATCCATGGTGTATGGAGTACTTAGACTTATGAGATTCATGCATGATCACGTTTCTCAAGTCTCCGTAACATGGTAACCATCTTCTCCTGTGTAAACATAACGTTCCGTTTGCCCTGGTTCTAACTTCTCCTTGCTTGGATCTGTCCTAAGCATCCCTCCTATGTCTTCCTCTCCAATATTTTTAGGCTTCTGTGCTTGGAGTTGAGCCTCTAATATCTTCTTGGGTAGGTCCAAGCTAATGGTCATAACTAGGGCTCGAACTCTCATGGGAAAGGATCAGTTCCCTTTCGGCTTAGTGCATCTGCAACTATGTTGGCTTTACCTGGGTGGTATTTGATATCACAGTCGTAGTCACTGAGTAATTCTATCCAACGACGTTGTCTCATGTTTAACTCCTTCTGGTCTAGGATATGTTGTAAACTTTTGTGGTCGGTATGCATTGTGCACTTTGTTCCATATAGGTAGTGCCTCCAAATTTTCAAGGCAAAAACTACAGATCCAAGCTCTAGATCATGAGTAGAGTAATTCTGCTCGTGCTTCTTCAGTTGCCTTGAAGCATAAGCAATAACTTTGTGTCTCTACATTAACACAGCTCCTAAGCCTTTGTGTGAGGCATCATAGTAGACAACGGAGTCTTTGTTACCTTCTAGTAAGGCTAGGATAGGTGCACTACACAATTTCTGTTTTATGGTTTGGAATGCGGCATCTTTTTTTTCTCCCCAATCAAATTTCACGCCTTTCTGTGTAAGCTTCATCATAGATTTAGCTATCTTAGAAAATCCTTCTATAAATCTTCGGTAGTAACCGGCAAGACCTAAGAATTGGCGGATTTCCTTTGGCAAAGTGGGTGCTGCCCAATCCTTTACGGATTCGACTTTTGTGAGATCTACTTGAATTCCTTTGCTGTCAATCACGTGACAAGAAAATATACTTTAGGAATCCAAAAATCACATTTGGAGAATTTGGCGTATAGCTTATCCTCCTTAAGCAATTTTAGTACTTGAGCAAGGTGTTCTCCGTGTTCTTGTTCATTCTTGGAATAGATGAGTATGTCATCGATGAACACGATTATGAGTTTATCCAGATACGGTCGGCACACTCGATTCATGAGGTCCATGAATATGGCTGGTGTGTTGGTCAATCCAAATGGAATGACCTAAAATTCGTAATGACCGTAACGAGTCCTGAAGGCTGTTTTTGGTATGTCATCCTCTTTGACTCTCAACTGATGGTATCCAGATCTCAAGTCAATCTTGGAATACACACTTGATCCTTTTAGTTGATCAAATAGGTCGTCGATTCGTGGTAGCGGATAACGATTCTTTATAGTTAACTTATTCAGTTCCCTGTAATCGATGCACATTTGGAAAGAACCATCTTTCTTTTTGACAAAAAGCACTGGAGTTCCCCAAGGTGAGGAACTGGGTCTGATAAAACCTTTGTCTGATAGTTCTTGAAGTTGTCCAGCGAGTTCTTTCATCTCGGTCGGTGCTAATCGGTATAGTGATTTAACTACAAGTGCAGCTCCCGGTATCAAGTCAATTTGAAATTCCACTTGACGAGTCAGAGGTAAACCAGGTAAGTCGTCTGGGAAAACTTCCAGATAATCACGGACAATCGGCACGTCCTTGATTTGTTTCTTCTTTCGTTCCTCTTCTTTGTCTGTCTTTGAAATATGTGCTAAAAAGACAGGGCATCCTTTTAGTACATACTTCTGGACTTTGGTGCATGAGATAACACTCAGTCTTGTGTCAGTTCTATCTGAATTTCCTTCTCCTCGGAAAATTAGATTTTCCTTTCCCAATGGTATACGGACTAGCTTTTCGTCACACACAATGGTTGCGTGATATTTGGCTAACCAGTCCATACCAATAATAACGTCGAAACTACGCAAATTTATAGGTATCAAATGAATATCGAACGGATGATTTAGAAGATTTAAGGTACAACCTTTTATAATAGTGTTAGTTTCGATGATTTTACCGTATGCTAATTCGACTCTGTAACAGTCGTCTAATTCTGAAGGAGTAATTCCTAGTAAACTAGTAAACTCGGTGGATATAAAACTTCTATCGGCTCTCGTATCAAACAAAATAGTTGCATAACGATTGTTCAGAAGAAACGTAACGGTAACCACATTGGAGTCGGGGTTGGTCTTGGTATTTCCTATAACATAAACTCTGGATGGTACTCCTCCTCTTTTCTCGTTCCTAACTACTCTCTTCGGGCAATCAGGCTTGATGTGTCCGATCTCCCCGTAGCCGTAACAATGAATTTCCCTACGAGTCATGCTACCACTGCTAGTGTGCTGGCGGTTTCCCTGCTGTCCACTTCTGCGGAAGTTCTGACTGTTGCCATTGTTGGGCCTGTAGTTGGTACTGGATTTGTTCCGGATGGCTGGAGCATGTGTGTTGCCCTGCCCGGGCCTTCGGCATTCAGCAGTAGGGTAGTGATGGAAATTGCACTTGGAGCACTTTGGCTTGTTGCCTACATATGCAGGTGGTGCTGAGGAAACAACACTGCAGACCTGACCCACGTTTTATCTCTTTAGTTGCTGGGTCTGGTGATGACTACGGTAGTTCTCATCAACTTTCCTCTTGTACTCTGACTGTCTAAGCAATTGATCACGCCCCCGTTTGTTCATCAACTTTGTGGCAAACTCTATGGCACTCTCGACCGTAGTGGGTTGGGATGCGAGTAACTGTCATGAACAGAATCAGGAAGTCCACGGACGTACTTCTCTATCTTGTCTTTCACGTCAGGGAACATTCGATTACACATCAAAATTAACTCCTGAAACTTCTAATTGTAGGCCGTGATGTCATGATTTGAGCATTTGAGGTTCCACAAGTCAATCTCTAGTGTCTTGATTTCACCACGAGGACAGTATTTTGTGGTAAGTCTTTCTTTCAATGCAGTCCAGGTCATCCCATAGGCTTCATCATGCGCAAGGGTAGCAACTAGAGAGTTCCACCAGGTGAGAGCATGTTATAAAAGAGTACAGGTGGCAAATTTCACCTTCTTTTCTTCGGTACAATCACTAATGTGGAACACTGTCACGGTCCTCTCGAACCATTGCATAAGTTCTACTACCCTTCCTTGCCCTTGAAGTAACTAGGCCTGCGTTTCAGGAATTCAGGGTAGGTACACCCTCTGGCATTTCGATCTATGGCATTTGAGTTTTGACTGTCACCCTGGTTCCCGCTAGGATGTGTTTCCCTGGCGGCTAGGGAATCAACAATGCCTTGACTGATAAGTATTCTAAGTTGTGCTTCTGAAATACTCGCTGAGGGAGCAGCGTCAGGGTTCTGTCGAGTAACTCTTTGTGCCATTGTTCTATAATACATAAATGAGATTTATTAGTTGATCAATAAGATTATTTATTAAGCTGCATGAAAAATGTGTATGCATAGAATTCACAACAAATTGGATAACCTGTCAAGAGTTCATGATAATATAAATACAAGCAAACAAGTAGATGATAACATGTCATTTCTGATGAATAACAATATAGTACAAGTAAAACCAATTTAAGACAGAGATACAACAATCCTGTCTGAAATAGTGGTACACATGTTTGTAGTACAACAAAAGATAACCTACCTACTAAGGTTAGGTGCTAATGATACGGATACAACTGAAATGAAATATAAGTACAAAAGACCTAAATCATGCGAGCTGAGATGCCACTCAATGCTTGTCATGATGTACAAAGAAATCTAGCCTACACTAGTATGGCTACCTGCAGGTGCGGATGGTCCAGCTGGTGGTGTGGGTGCACGATCATCCTGAATGCGAATCATAGCTCTCCTGGTCTCCCAAGAGAATATCATAGTCTCGAGCAACTGGAGCTGGCGTGCAGTATCGACACTCCAAAGAAGATCCGTCTCTGCAGTGACTCCCTGGTGACGAAGATCTGCCAGGTCTATGAAGGTCCTAAAGGTCTCCTCCTATGTGAGTATGGCAGCCTAGGTCTCATACGAGTGACCCTCCAGTGAATCTAGGCGATATCGGAGGTAAGAAACCTCATCCAACAGCCGTTGTATGGTTCCCTGGGTCATACCCAAGGAACTCTGAGTGGTATGTGACTCACTAGCCACAGTCCAATAGAGAGAGAGTTAAATCTCTCTTCAAGTACGGCGCGACCCTTCTGGTCCGCCTGAAGTAAGGCATGGATGAGTGCGGTATCCTGTGCCTGTCGAGCTAAAAGAGCGTCGACCTGTGCCTGTAGTGCGCCAAGTCTGGCCAGGCTAGCTCCCAAACCTTCTCTTACCTCGAAGGTCGAGTCAGGAGTAAAGTCGCGCCTCCTCTTGCGAGGTGGCAAGGCACTGGTGGGGTAAGAGTGCAATGCATAAGGTGGTGGCAAGGGTGATAGAGTAGGTACAACCTGATCTGCCTCCCTAGGTGGAGATGCAGGTACAACCAGTAGTGGTGATGTAGGAGAAATAGTCGGTGGTGATGGGGTAGGAGAATCTGATAAGATGATAACTCCATCAGGCTTGTCATCTCTGGACTCGGTATCGGATACATGTCCGACAAGTACCGATGTGGGCGATGGCGGTGCGAGGGTAGGAACCATAAGCTCCTCGAAAGTAGTCACGATGGTAGGTGTCGTCATGATATATGAAAATAGTAGTATTTCAAAGTTGAGTAAGTTTTAGCTTACACAATTCAAAATGTTTTCAAAATGCATATGCAATGCGGTTTATGTCTCTTTTTAACAATGCTTGTTAAAAATATGTGTAGATACTTAAGTGACTTAATAACTCGGAGGTTATAAATCAGCGTACAATTAGTCCACATAATATGCATGCTCTATATGCTATATGCCTAACTATAAGGGTTCCCGAAAATCAATTTTCTTTTTATTTGATCTAAAATTTCAGTTATAGTCCAGTTAAAATTTTTATTATCTAAATTTTTTTATTTTTGATCTGGTTCTTTATAACTATGCACCTTGATACCATTCTGTAACACCCCCATAATGGTCAAATGCAGCGAAATAGTACGTGGGGTGTTACTTTGGTGGATTGATAGCACACAGTATATGGAGAAATGATCATAATAGTCATTTAAAAACATATCATATGAATTAAATTGTACACATTTAGTATCTTGTCTTAAAACAGCATTTATTAATAATGTGAAAAATATCCCAGCCCGTTGGTAACATGATGCTTCAATGATGCTGGAATCCCATGCATGAACCTATTTATTTTCATAAGAAACATATAAAATAAAATGTGGGGGTCAACACGAAGTTGTTCATAGGTTTAATTAAATAAATAAAAGTATTGATATGACAAACACCACGATCATAGTAGGACAATCACAACCAATACTATCGTAGTTCCTATTGCACTGTAATAGAAGCTAGATAATAAGTGTCAAAACACTTATCCTTTTACCACTTATTTCCAATAATAACAAGACCAAAACGTGTATTTTATGTCGTAAACGTCGGAATTATGCGTGGTTTGTGTTTTTATTGTGTTTTAGGACCAAAAGATGAAAAAGGAAGAAAACATGGGCTATCACGGGCTTTTATCGAAGAAAACGAGAAAAGACGAAGTCAAAAGATCAAGAGTGCAAAAAGAACGGAAGTTCAAGGCCTATTCTGAAGATTTATCGAAGAAAAAGTCTAAAGACGGAAGTTTAAAGAAGTCAAAGAACTCAAGTCTAATAGAAGAAGAAAATTATAAGACAAGTTCAATTTGTATCGACAAATCCCGAGACGACGTCGAGAAAGACAAAGCATTTAAATCGAGTCGAGAAGAAAGAAAGAAGGAAGCAACACATGCACCTTCCCACCTCCTATAAATACCCTCCTAATGACACATTAGGAGGGTGTTAGCTAGTTTATTTTCTTTTTCTAGTTTTAATCTTTAGAGAGAGAAAGTGTTCAACTTTCTCTCACTAGAACTTCATCTTTTATCTTTCTTGTTTTAATCAAAACTTTACTTTTCAAGATTAATCTTGTCTTAATCTTTATCTTTTTTATCTTTCTTATTAGTTACGATCTTGCGTTCATCATCTCTTTCATCTACTTTTCTATTTCGACACTTAAAGTTTGTTACTTTACGTGTTTCTTGATTTATGTGTGAAGGATTTATAACTTTTATCATTTGCCTTGCTTATTGGTAGCTTATTGGAGTTTTTCTTGGCTTATTGTCCTTGAAAAGTTGCTTAAAATCGTCCTAAATCCGGATCCTAGTTTTTAGGAGAATCTGATTCGATTTCACAATACCTATAGTATTACGAAATTGAATCCCTTAAAGTTGCGAAATCTTCTCTTTCCTGATTGCGAAATTATACCTTTTTCGTATTGCGAAATCTTCTTCCTAATTGTGAAATTGTTGTTTGTTGGGTATTGCGGATTTACTCTTTTACATTGCGAATTCTCTTCATTCTCTGAATTGCGAAATCCTTCTTTTCGCAATTATTGCGAATTTGTGTCCTTAAGCTTATTACTGATTCTTGCACTTTAAGCCATTGCGAAATCTTCATTTCCATGTTGCGAATTTATGCTTTGAGTTATTGCGGATTTACACTTTGTCATTGCGAAATCTTCATTGCTAATTGCGGAATTAGGTTACTTATCTGAATTGCGAATTCTTAGCTTTTCTTAATTGTGAATTTGTGTCTCTTGGTAATTGCGGAATTAAGTTAAGTTTTGTGAATTACGAATTTGTGTTGTTTTAAAGTTGCGAATTTATTTCATTTTTTTAGTATTGCGAAATTAACTGTTTTTATTTTAAATTTAATTTTCAAACTTATTTTTCCCGCCATTTTTCTTAAGTCTTGTTTTTTTCTTATTTTGTTTCATTTTTCGTAAACTTTATTTTAATTTATCTTTTCTTAGTTCCTTTTTAAAAGTGTTTTATTTTATAGTTTTCATTTCTTTACGTTTTAACTTAGCGTCATTTAATTTTTAAGTCACTTAATTTTAGCTTAAATTTTTACGCTTTTTTTATTTTATTTTTACCCTTTACGCAACGTCGTTTTCATTCATTTTAGTTTAAAATAGATAACCACCTTTCTTATTTTTCCACCAAGAACGATTGAGTCGCACTTTCAACTGGTAATCAATTCGAAAAGATCGGATTAACGAACTTTCATACGAGGCAATCCCTTGTATTAAATGGCGCCGCTGCCGGCTCTTTTCATTAAGATTAACGGTTTTTAGTGAGAGACGCGTTGGATTTTGGGATCCGTTCACTTTTTAACGTTATTTTTCTTGCTTAAATTTTCAAAAAAATCCTAAAAATTAAAAAATTTTCAAAAATTCAAAAAAAAAAGAAAAACATAAAATACCAAAAATATTTCTTGACTATTTTTCTTTTCCTTTTGTAGGTGTGTATGCGTACCCTTGCTCGTAAGAAGAAAGTAGCTCAAGCCAAAGTCATTACTCCACCTATTGTCACCATGGACAATCAACCAATGATCGAGCTTTTGCAATCGCACGTAGAGGGCAACACCGATGCTATTGTCATACCCGAGATTGGAGCCAACAACTTTGAGCTCAAATCTGGCTTTATTCAAATGGTCTCTGCTCAACCATTCTTGGGGCGTACACTTGATGATCCTCATGACGATATCAAAAGATTCCTTCAACTCACAAATACGGTTAAGTATAATGGGGTTTCACAAGAGGTAATTCGCTTACAACTTTTTCCTTTCTCCTTAGAGGGACAAGCCCGGCATTGGCTTGATAAGGAACCGCCACAAAGTATTCTTACGTGGATGGATTTAGAGACTAAATTCATCAACTACTTTTTCCCACCCTCACGTACTACCCCTTTGCGGAATGAAATCATTACACTTGAACAAAAGTACGGTGAGACATTTAGTGAATCTTGGGACCTTTTTAAGGAACTTTTAAGAAAGTGTCCACAACATGGTTTCACAAAAGTACATCAAATAAATACTTTTTACAATGGGTTAAGCATGAATGACCAAGATTCACTAAATAGTGCCTCGGGGGGTAATATTTTGGTTAAGTCTTCTAATGCCGCTTGGGATATTATTGAGAATAAGTCTAGAGTGCAAACCAAGAGTGTTCGGACTAATGTGGCTAGTGCTAGTACTAGTGAGAGCGACAAGAGAATTGATAAGCTTACTTCGCTTGTTGAAAAAATTGCTCTACAAACCGCTAACAATACCAAAGCCATCAATGCGCAAGTTAATGCTTTGAGTCAGTCATGTGAAATATGCGGGGGTTCTCATTCATACACCGATTGTCCTTCGACTCATGACAATCCGGAAAATGTGTATGCTGCCATCGGTAACTTTTCTACGGGAGGCTATCAAGCACGTCCTCAAGGTGACCGCAATTTGCTCAGTTATCGTTCAAATAACTTCCTTTCACCACCCGGTTTTCCCCCACAAAACCCAAACAACCTCAATCGCAACAATCAAAACCAACCTCGAGCTCCAAATCAATATCAAAACCCAAAGAAACCCATATCCACCTCAAGGAAATAATCAACTTCACCAAAACACGCTTATCAACCACCTGCCTACCATTCTCTTCCTCCCACCCAACCCTTCGATAGTGCAGAATCAAGAGGTTGAAACTTACATGAGGACTAATGATGAGATAGTGCAGAATCTTCAGCGGCAATTCATCAACTTTAAAGGAGATATGGTGAAACAAGGGAATGATCTTTGAGCCGATATGCGAAACTCTTTGAGCAGTCAAACGAATGACATACGGGATATGATGGCTAGTTTTTTCCAAAGTAATCAAGCCTCTAGCTCGGGTTCTCTTCCGAGTAACACCGTTGGTAATCCAAGAGGGGAGATGAAAGCAATCACCACTCGAAGTGGAAAAGGTTTAAAGGAACCCGAGTTTCCTAAACCTACACCGATGATTGTGACAAAGGAAAACGAGTCCCCTTCTCCAATTCCTCCACCTTCTATTTCTCCAATTCCTACACCTTCTATTTCTCCAATTCCTCCACCTTCTATTTCTCCAATTTCTCCACCTTCTACTTCCACCCCTCCACCACCCAAGGATGTGAGTGAAAATTCCATTCCAAAGCCTTCATCTCAACCCAATATACCTTATCCCTCAAGGTTGAGGAAAGAGAAGTTAAAGAACAAGGATGATATTCAGGTTTCTAACTTTCTTAAAATGTTTAAGCAACTGAATTTCAACATCTCCTTTGTTGAGGCTCTCGCTCACATGCCGAAATATGCTAAAATGTTTAAATATCTTCTCAGAGATAAGGAGAAACTTCTTGATATCGCTCAGGCCCAACTTAACGATAATTGCTCCGTAGTGCTCTTAAGGAAATTACCCACCAAACTTGGTGATCCGGGTAGTTTTCTCATTCCTTGCAACTTCCCCGGGGTAGAGAATTGTATGGCCCTAGCCGATGTAGGTGCTAGTATCAACTTAATGCCATTAATTGTTTGGAAACAATTATCTCTACCCGAGCTAGTCCCTACACGAATGACTTTGGAATTAGCTAACCATACGGTTGATTATCGAGTGGGGATAGCCGAAGATGTCTTCGTCGGTGTCGACAAATTCACCTTTCTGGCGGATTTTGTTGTCGTTGACTATGAGATGGACCCCCATGTTCCATGAATCGTCGGACGTCCATTCTTGAGGACCGGTCACACTCTCATTTGATGTAGCCGCGGGCGAATTAATAATGAGAGTTGGTGATGATAAAATCTTCTTCAACATGGGTAAACTTTCTAAACAGCCTTCTGAAAACGAGAGCGTTAATTTCATTGACGTTCTTGATGAGGCTTGTGAAGAACATTTCAAAGACGCTTGTAAAAATGGCTCTTCTTCTCTACCCACTGTTGAGACCGTTGCCTCTATTGCTCCATCACTAACTCCATTCGGAGAAAGTGATTTCCTTTTCAAAGAATTTGAAGCAACTTTGGGAGATGTGAACTTACAATATGACGATTCTCCCACCGATTGGAATGAAGACATTCGTACTATTGAGAAACTTCTCAATGAGGACCATATTTCTCCACCATCTCCTAAGGATATCTTTATCGATGATCCGAATTTGACTACGCCTTCCATAGAAAATCCTCCGGATTTAGAGCTTAAGGACCTACCGTCTCATCTCGAGTATGTTTTCCTTGAAGACAATACGAAGTTACCCGTCATCATCGCAAAGGACTTGAAAGAAGAAGAAAAATCTCGACTTATCACCGTGCTGAAGAATCATAAGAAAGCGATTGCTTGGAAAATCTCCGATATTCGTGGAATTGATCCTCACTTTTACACACATAAAATTCTCATGGAGGACGACTTTAAACCCACTATTCAAAGCCAAAGAAGGGTGAATCCCAAGATCCATGACGTTATCAAAAAAGAGGTTATCAAACTTCTTGATGCGGGAATGATCTACCCAATCTCGGATTCACCATGGGTTAGTCCGGTCCATTGTGTGACTAAGAAAGGCGAAATCACCGTTGTACCCAATGAAAACAACGAGTTGATTCCTACTCGTCTCGTTACAGGGTGGGGAGTTTGTATAGACTATCGCAAACTCAATGATGCTACGAGAAAGGATCATTTTCCCATTCCTTTCATGGAACAAATGCTTGAACGTCTAGCGGGTAATGACTATTATTGCTTCTTAGACGGTTTCTCCGGGTATTTTAAAATTCCCATCGATCCTAAAGACCAAGATAAAACCACATTCACTTGTCCTTATGGAACATTTGCTTACAAGAGAATGCCTTTCGGCTTATGCAATGCTCCCGGGACTTTCCAAAGGTGTATGATGGCTATCTTCCATGACATGGTTGAAGAAACTATGGAAGTCTTCATGGATGATTTCTCGGTCTATGGTGATTCTTTCTCTCATTGCCTTGCCAATTTAGAACGTATGCTCCAACTGTGTGAAGACACTCGTCTTATTCTTAATTGGGAAAAATGCCATTTCATGGTAAAACAAGGCATTGTTCTTGGACACAAAATCTCTAAGGCCGGTCTTGAAGTGGACCGTGCTAAAGTCGATGTTATTGCTAAATTGCCTCCACCTTCAACCGTGAAGGGTGTGAGAAGTTTTCTTGGTCATGCGGGCTTCTATCGTCGATTCATTCAATATTTTTCTAAAATCGCTCGCCCGATGACCCACCTCATGGAAAAAGATACTCCTTTTATCTTTTCTAAAGAGTGTCTCGAATCTTTTAATCTTCTTAAGGACAAGCTAACTAAGGCACCGGTCTTGGTTACCCCTAATTGGGAGCTACCTTTTGAATTGATGTGTGATGCTAGCGACTTTGCTATTGGAGCGGTTTTGGGCCAAAGAGTGAACAAACACTTCCAACCAATCCATTATGCTAGCAAGACAATGACGGGGGCTTAATTGCATTATACCACTACCGAAAAAGAGCTTTTAGCTGTAGTGTATGCTTTTGAGAAATTCCGCCCCTATCTTGTTCTTTCCACCACAATCGTGTACACCGATCATTCTACGTTGAAGTACTTGTTGACTAAGCAAGATTCTAAGCCAAGACTTCTTCGTTGGGTTTTTCTCCTTCAAGAATTTAAAATCGAAATTCGTGACAAAAAGGGAGCGGAAAACATAGCCTTGGATCATCTAAGTAGACTTGAGGATCCTTATCAAGGGGATCATCCGAATCAAGAGATCAACGACTCTTTTCCCCATGAGGCCTTAATGTCTATCAATTCCAATCTTGATGACACCCCGTGGTTTGCGGACATTGCAAACTACTTAGCGGGTGGTATTCTCATCGAAGGGTTAACATCCCAACAAAAGAAGAAGTTCTTTAAAGATGTTAAGACTTACTTTCGGGATGACCCTTATCTCTTCAAACAATGTGCTGATCTGATTATTCGTCGGTGTGTTTATGGACCCGCAGCTTTAGACATTCTCGAAGCTTGCCATAAAGGACCCACCGGTGGTCACTTTGGTCCCAACTACACCGCAAAGAAAGTGTTTGACTCAGGATTCTATTGGCCCACCATTTATCGTGATGCTCACGAGATGGTTAAAAATTGTGATGCTTGCCAACGTCAAGGCAAGATCACACATAAAGATGAGATGCCTCAAAATTTCATCCAAGAATGTGAAATCTTTGACGTATGGGGCATCGACTTTATGGGGCCATTTCCATCATCCAAAGGGAACAAGTACATCCTCGTAGCCGTTGACTACGTATCCAAATGGGTTGAAGCCAAGGCTCTCCCTACGAATGATGCGAGGGTGGTTGTGAACTTTCTGAAGCAACGTTTTGCTCGATTCGGTGTTCCTCGTGCTATCATCAGTGACCGCGGGACTCATTTTTGCAATGATCAATTTGCACGAGTCATGTCTAAGTACGGTGTCAATCACCGTCTTTCCACCGCTTAATCCTCAAACAAATGGTCAAGCCGAGATTTCTAACCATGGATAGAAGAAAATTCTTGAGCATACTGTGGGAGAGCATCGTGCCTCGTGGGCCGATAAGTTAGATGATGCTTTGTGGGCTTTCCGTACCGCATATAAGACTCCGATTGGTTTCACTCCGTATCGTCTTGTGTATGGGAAAGCATGCCACCTCCTTATCGAGCTGGAACATAAGGCATACTGGGCCTTGAAGTGGGCCAATTTCGACATCAACAAAGCCGGTGATCTTCGGAAGATTCAACTCAACGAGCTAAATGAACTGAGGAATCAAGCTTATGAGAACTCCATGATGCTAGGATTAAGAACCGAGAGTTCCACGTTGGTGATCATGTTTTACTCTTTAATTATCGGTTAAAGATTTTCTCGGGCAAGCTGAAGAGCCATTGGTCTGGTCCATTCACTGTCGCCAAAGTCTTCCCTTACGGCACCATTGAGCATTCTCAACTAAATGGACCGAATTTTAAAGTGAATGGACAGCGTGTGAAGCTGTACTTTGGTGAGGACATCTCTCATGAGATGATTCCATCCCTCACCACGTTTCCCTTGAATTAGTTCTGGGTCGAGTCAGGCTCGTGACTCGGTGAACAAAAACAAGCGCTTCTTGGGAGGCAACCCGTTGATCTATCCTTTACCGTTTTCGTAATAAGTGTAGGGGAGCCCCGTATGTGTTTGTTGTCTTGTTTCTTATGATGTGCAGGGAGTAACGCTTCAAAGAGCCCTTTTGATGACATTTGACGAACCGTGATCCCGAGTACCCGTCTTCCTGGTTCTATCCTAAACTATCGTGATTCAATATTTCATATCATATATGTTCACATTGAAATCACTATAGTTGTCATTTCCTTAGCAAGATTTAAACAACATGCACAATGTCCTAAGTGTAGGGGAGTTTACTCCCACATGCTTAAAAATTGAGGACAATGTTTATATCAAGTGTAGGGGGACATCTATCGAAGTAAGTGGGCTTTTCCATGAATTTGTCCTCATTTTAACCGGAAAATTTGGTTTTTTGACATTTTCAAAATTTTTAATCTATTTTGGCCTAGTTGTATAGTAGTATTTTCCTTTGTTATCATTATTTACTTTCTTTTCTAAAATAAAATTTTTAATAAAGTGGTTTTAAATTTTTCAACGTCGTAAATCTTTTGACTCAACCCGAGTTTACTTATCTAAGTTTACTCTAGCTAGTATCCTTAACGTGTTTAAGTCAAGTTTTTCTAGGCTTTTATATAGGGAACTTTAAAACGCGAAATCTTAACTCTCACGGTTTAAAATGCGACTTCTAAACTTGAAAAAGTCTAAGAATTTGCAAGATCCTATAGATGACTTGAAAACCCAAAACTTTGATTTAATTGGCTAAGCATCCACGAGTCTCATTCTTTGAGATTTTAAATTGTGGAGAACGAGAGATGATAGAGTCAATTTGTGTAGGTTGATTATAAGCTTTTTCTCGCATCACTTGTTAATAAATATATTTGCAATAAATAAGGTTGTACGATTTGAAAAGTTACTTAGCTTCTAGCCCAAGATCGTTTAAAAGTTGCTCGGTATTAATTAGAGTTTATAGCCAATGCATAACTTATTGAAGCGGGATGCAAAGATTGGTGAGTCCGAAAAGGTCCTAACAAGACATGAGGGCTACATTTTGTTGTTAAAGATCCAAAAGTGATGTGAAGAATCATTTATCAAACATCAATATGAAGGATCGAGACACACGACGAAAAGCAAATACTCCCCAAAAGATCATGGAGAAGTCTATCCAAAAAGGCCCTAACAAGGTATGAGGATAAATAGAACCAAGTCCTAAAAGGAGGCGGATCGTTGTATATCAAAGTCCAAAATAAAGATTGGAGAAAAATGAAGAAGTCGTGGTCCAAATTTGAAGAATCTCTCAAAAACTTCAAGTGAAGAATCTCCTATTATGAAGAGAAGACCATAATTTCAAGAACGTCTCTTAAAGATTCGAAGTATGAAGTCGCTGCCAAATATCGGTCTGAGAAAGGTCTCAAATCGTGAAGCGAGTTATGCCAAGATATGAACTTTAAGAGGTCCCGAGAAGCAGTTTTAAAAGATTTTGTCCTTTAGCTAACTATTGCTTAAATCGTCCCACTTTATTTTCAGCCTAAATAACTATCAAAATAAGTCAAACAATGCATCCTCGTGATCATTCAAGACAAAATTAAAATATAAGAGATACACCTCGGAATAAGGGAGTCTAAGTAAATAATTGGGCCACATGAGTTCGTGTTAGTTTACTTTACGTGTTTCTTGATTTATGTGTGAAGGATTTGTATGTTTTATCATTTGCCTTGCTTATTGGTAGCTTAATGGAGTTTTTCTTGGCTTATTGTCCTTGAAAAGTTGCTTAATAGTTGCTTAAAATCGTCCTAAATTCGGATCCTAGTTTTTAGGAGAATCGAATTCGATTTCTCAATTCCTATAGTATTGCGAAATTGAATCCCTTAAAGTTGCGAAATCTTCCCTTTCCTGATTGCGAAATTATACCTTTTTCGTATTGCGAAATCTTCTTCCTAATTGTGAAATTGTTGTTTGTTGGGTATTGCGGATTTACTCTTTTACATTGCGAATTCTCTTCATTCTCTGAATTGCGAAATCCTTCTTTTCACAATTATTGCGAATTTGTGTCCTTAAGCTTATTACGGATTCTTGCACTTTAAGCCATTGCGAAATCTTCATTTCCATGTTGCGAATTTATGCTTTGAGTTATTGCGGATTTACAATTTTTCATTGCGAAATCTTCATTGCTAATTGCGGAATTAGGTTACTTTTCTGAATTGTGAATTCTTAGCTTTTCTTAATTGCGAATTTGTGTCTCTTGGTAATTGCGGAATTAAGTTAAGTTTGGTGAATTACGAATTTGTGTTCTTTTAAAGTTGCGAATTTATTTCATTTTTTTAGTATTGCGAAACTAATTGTTTTTATTTTAAATTTAATTTTCAAACTTATTTTTCCCGCCATTTTCTTAAGTCTTGTTTTTTTCTTATTTCGTTTCATTTTTCGCAAACTTTATTTTAATTTGTCTTTTCTTAGTTCCTTTTATAGGTGTTTTATTTTATAGTTTTCATTTCTTTACGTTTTAACTTAGCGTCATTTATTTTCTAAGTCACTTAATTTTAGTTTAAATTTTTACGCTTTTGTTTTTATTTTATTTTTACCCTTTACGCAACGTCATTTTCATTCA
Source organism: Glebionis coronaria (assembly GCA_025667525.1). Classification (NCBI taxonomy): domain Eukaryota; kingdom Viridiplantae; phylum Streptophyta; class Magnoliopsida; order Asterales; family Asteraceae; genus Glebionis; species Glebionis coronaria. Next base: position 434,737,815 of record CM046874.1, read on the forward strand.
TTTTAGTTTAAAATAGATAACCACCTTTCTTATTTTTCAACCAAGAATGATTGAGTCGCACTTTCAACTGGTAATCAATTCGAAAAGATCGGATTAACGAACTTTCATACGAGGCAATCCCTTGTATTACTAGACATGATGCTCAGTACGCCCATTGGGTCTATCCTAATGTTGTTTCCCTTAGTCCGACAATGAAATAAACCTATTGCTTGGCCTAAGCGTTTCATGATAGCAAGTTACGCAGGCCAGGTGTTGTCAATACCCGAATAGATCTATTCATAATATTTCGTGCTACACTACTAACTATTACAGTCCACGGGAATGGGGTAAACAATAGGCAAGAAGTTGTTATATGTTGATGTTACCCGTGCATGTTTGCATATCAAAAGTTAAGTATGTTTTCTCCCCCAGTTATAAAAACAGTAAAAATGGGGCCATGAACTCACCTTAGTGGTAATGATGTAGTGATGATGTCACTGAATAAACTGGCACAGTATGATCACGAAGTGATGAAATTACCTAAGTAATTTAGATGACTCAGTAAATGCAAACTAATAATGCATGATAAATGTGCTGATGAAAATGCATGATCACGAATTAATAAGTCGTTACGATGTTTTAAATGTTTACACTTATAGTGAGCTATAATAATATATTTTTAGTTTCTAAAAATATATATAGATTGTCTAATAATAGGGGTAAATAAATTTAATAAATAGATTTTTATCTAATTTAAATAATTGTAAGAAATTAATATATTCCATTTAATTTTCTTAAGGATCTAAGCATATTTAGTAAGATTTGACTGTTTATAAAGTTTCGTAAATAAATCTTAATAATTTATTTAATTATCAAAAATAACTTAATTTAATTTATTAAGAAAATAATTTATTAATACTTTTAATTAAATTAAAATTACTAGTAAGTCCTCATAATATAATAACTTTCAAAATAACCCTTAAAGTTTAGTTCGTTAAATATTTCACCTCGTTAGTCTTTGTTCGTTAACTTTATTTCTAAAACACGCCCCTAGGGCTTATAATACTTTCATTATATGGCAATTTAAGTCCCTAATGTTTCCTAGTCTCAAAATATTTACAAACCGAGTCCCTAGAGCTCAGTTTGACTTTATGAATTGGCAAAACACCCCCCTCAAGTCTCGAACATATAAAAACAGGGGTTAGGGCTCGAATTTAGTTTGGATAATGACATAACTAGTCCCTCATAACTTGAAAATATATATTAATGTTTCTAGGGCTTGTATTAAGTTTCCAAAATGACACATTTAGCCCCTTAAGTCTCGAAAATATATAATAAGGTTTCTAAGGCTTGTATTAAGTTTCCAAAGTGACACCTTTAGCCCCTTAAGTCTCAAAATATTTAATAAAAAGGCTAGGGCTTGTATTAAGTTTCTAAAGTGACACATTTAGTCCTTATGGTTTGGTTAGTTCACTGTTTAAAAACAAACGCACCCTATATTTTCAAAAATGGCAATTTTGGTCCTCGAACTTCTTTAAAGTCTTGAAATGTATGTATATGTTTTATATATTCATGTTTTTGACTTATAACTTTCACCAAATAGCAAGGATGGCCCGAAGAGTCTCCCAAATGGGATTGGGCTTAGTTGGCCCAATAGGCTCTCGGTTTGGGCTTCATGGGCCTAACGGGCTAACCTTTTGGGCTTGTCTAGTCTTAATAAGCATACTAATTATATACTAGTTAATGTGGGCTTATGGGCTTATTAATTTAGGCTTATATGTGGGCTTATATGTCGCGGCTTATATAAGTTTATATGGCTTATTTGTCTCGGCTTATATAAGTTTCTGGGCTTATATGACTTGGCTTATATGAGCTTATATGTCTCGGCTGATATAAGTTTATGGCCTTATATGACTTGGCTTATATGAGCTTATATGTCTCAGCTTATATAGGTTTGTGGGCTTATATGACTAAGTCATTTAACTAGGGCTCACATTAGGTTTCTATAGGCAAGGTTTTGAAGCATATTTGTCCATGAACCCCATATAAGCCGTGGGCTTATATGTTGTTGGTGGTTTGTCTTAGGGTATTTTATGTGTGCATGCAACTATAGCTTCATTTCTATGGCTTATATATGCATGACAAGTAATAAGAGGTATGAAAAGTTTGAAATGAAGTTTGGGAGGTCTCATACTTACTTGTTTCAAGAAAAGATGGTGGATGATCAAGTTTCAAGTCTCCAACGCGTCGGGTTCGCCCTAAATGTGATCAAGGAAGGTCTTGGCTTGACTTGAATGCTAAATATCTTGTGTAGACTAGCTTTTAATTTCTTGTAACCAAGATTTGGGTGTATTAAATGTGTAAGTATAAGTTTGTTGTGTCTAGGTGCTTTATGAAGGTGATGATCTGAATTTGGAGTGAAGTAAATGAGAAGTGGGAGTGTAGTTTGATAAATATCCAAGTGTGAAGACGATGGATGTGGTAAAGGGTTGAGCCACGGTAAGAAAGAGAAGCCACCAAGATTTGATGTGATTTGCAAGGTACTTTAAGGTACCAGGTTGTTAATGCAAATGTTGGTACATTTGGCTTTTGCCGTGTCTCTATCCGTCGCATACATGCTCACCAAGGGGACAAAATGGACTTGCATAGTATTTGCAATTAAGGGAGTGTTGTACATTGTAAATGGTTTGTGTGGCTTGAGGTCTTTACACTTCTAAAGGGAAAGACATATGTTTAATGTCTTAGTTTTCATACTACTTGCCTATCTAGGCTTAGATATTAGTTAGTACTTCCCATTAATGCAAAGTTGTACATATGGTCTTAGTTTTTGAATGTGGCCGATGGTTTTAAGCTATTCAAAGGAAAAGAGTGGGTTAAACAATGTAAGTTTAATTAGAGTGTGTTGTACAAGGTTTATAAAGTCAGTTGTATATTTGAAAGAGGTTTTAGGTAGGTATTGTTGTGCATAGTATAGTATTCGGCTAGATAGATAAGTCTAAGGTAGTTTTAGGTTCAAATTTAGTATCTTGGTATGGTTACTAGGAGTCTAGGTATAATATAGTAGAAGTAGGTTCAAGTCCTAATTTGTTTTGGTTAAGTTTTGGGATCCATGGTGAAAGTATAGTCATAATTAAATAAAAGTATTATTTACTTTATTAAAATGTAAGACACTTAGAGAAAATCAGTTAGAGTGGATATTTGTAATGTTTAATGATAAAAAGTAGTTGATGTCGTATCGTAGTATTGTTTATGAGGTGAGGAGACTATATAAAAATATATTTTGAAGCTTAAAATAGTTCTTTGATAATTGTTATTAATTGTGATCATGAGTTTAGATTTTTATAAATCAAATTGATGAATGCTTATGATCAAGTGTTTCGGGTGACTTAATAGTCCCAATATATGATTGTATAAATCCTTGTATGCTCATATAATGCAGCCATACAAATGTCCTTATGATTAAATACTCATAATCATAATATAATGTCATGTGATCAAATGTTTCCATGTTCTGATGATTTAAATGATGTATGCTCATGTATGATGCATATGATTTCTCAAAAGATTTCATGCAAAAGTGGTAATATATATAGATATCATGAGGTGACGTGTACAATGATGTCATAGTCAAAACCTGAAATTTACAGGTTTTACATGATAAGTGTGAAAACACTCATCAGTTATAACCTAAAAACCACTTAAAACACAGCCAAATACATTATATTTAACTTTAAAATATCAGAATTATGCGTGTATTTGTGTTTTGTGAATTTCAGGTAAAAAAGATGCATAATGGAGCAAACACACGTTTTCAAGGGAGTTATCTGACAAAAGACGAAGAAAAGACAAGACAAGCCTTCAAGGATCTTATATGCCATAATTACAAAGATGGAAAGCTTAAGTTGTAACTTTTATAGAGACAAAGGATAAAAAGGAGATTTGCTTAAAAGTTTTTAACACCTTTTATAAAAGATAATAATGAAAGGACTAAAAACAAAAAAAATGGGGAAAGTTTATTAATCTTATGTAACTTAGTTAAAAGTCAGCAAGACCAAGTCTCACACGCGTCTTCTTCATCACAAAACTAACACTGTGTTCTCGAGTTGGTGTATGAAGGAAAAGGAAAGGAAATGGAATGATTTTTGTGTTCTCTAGTTATTTTTTAGTAAAAGAAAAGGAATTGGAAAGGAAATAAAGAGGAACTTTTCTTGAAATATCTTCCTCTCATTTTTGGGAGGAATAGGAAGGAAACAAAATTAGAACTTAAGTTAATGTTGTTTAAAGACTAATATACCCTTTTTAAAATACTTAATACTAACGACTAAAGGGCATTTATGTAATTTAAACAACTTCATTTCCTTTTCCTCTCACTTGAAAACATGATTATGGTTAATTTCTGATAAGTGTGAAAACACTCATCAATAATGATCCAAATACCACTCAAAACACAGTCAAATACATTATTTTAACTGTTAAATATCAGAATTATGCGTGTATTTGCGTTTCATGTGTTTTCAGGTAACAAGATACAATTTTGGAACAAAGACGAGCTTTTAAGGATTTATTTGATCAAAAGACGAAGAAAAGGACAAAAGATGCTTAAAGGACCAATCTTGCCACTACTTTAAAGATGGAGGACTAGACTTGCAATTTTCTACAAAGATTAAGGATGAAATGGAAATGAGATAAAAGTTTTATAAACCATTTGATAAAGAAATAAAATGGGAGGACTAAATGGAAAATAATGAAAAGTAACAAGTTTATTAGACTTAGTCACATTGACCAAGACCGGTCAAACTGAACACACATAAACAAGCGTCTTCTTCCCAACGAAGAGAGAGAAAGGGTTTTTATCTTCTTTTCATCTCAAACCTGCAAGTGAATATCAAACACGATCCATGAAGATTCAGCCAAAGTGTTCAACAGCAAAAATACTCCCCTCCTTCTCCTCTACAAGAGGATGCAAATCAATTAGATCAAGACGCAAAGATAAAGAAACCCCCAATTCAGTTGAAGATGAAGAACGAAGAGTGTAAACCTCGTATTTACACGTGTCCATATATGATTGGAGGATACACGTCATCGCATCACCCTCTCGCGGCTATAAAAAGACATGAAGACCCTCATTAGAAACCGGTTAGCATAGGAGTAGTTTCACCTAGTTAGTTAGGAGTAGAGATAGTTAGTTAGATTTTCTCTAATCTTCTCTTGTTAAGCTTTCTGTTAATTAGTTAATACAGTTGTAACGATTTCTTCTAATCTCCATTAATGAAAGCTTCGAGTTATTTTCTACTAATCTCTCTTTGATCTCTTGGAGTTTGATTTCATATTTTTCTATTATTACTGCTTTAGATTACTGTTCACCGTAAGTCTTCATCATTCTTCATTTCTTATTAGCTATAAGTCAGTTTTAATCTTGTTAAAATTGTTCCATATTACTACCAGTTAAGTTTGTTAGGATAATAGAGAATCAAGTTTAATCGAGTTATCGAGTTAGGAAAATTGTTAAAACATTTTGATCGAGGTAGAAGTTAGCGACGTTTCTATTGAGTTAGTTAAAAGAAGTTTTCTCCAGTAATCAATCTGATTTCCAGTTTTCTCAATTTTTTTCGATTTTCTAAATGTTTCAATCGATTCAGTAAGTTTGTGAATTTAGATCTTTTAGGTTCGTTATTCTATTCAGCGAATTCAGATTTCTGATTTGACTATCAGCTTTAGATATCAGTCTAGTAATAAATTTCGTGCTTTTTGCTTTGTTCTTGTTTGGAGCAAGCTGTTGACAGCCTTTGGATACCAGCTTTTCTGAGCTCTTGATTCTGATTTGGTCTTCCATGGAGTTCATTTCGTTAGAAGTAATCAGTATCTAAATAACCGCTCACCATCAATGAATCAGAAGTTGGTTTTCTTGTTATGTCATGTGTGCAGGTGATTTGTGTAGATTAGTGCAGCAGGTAGCAGGTCATAGCTTATTGATTTCGAATTCTAGTTCAGCATGTGGTGGCGTTGTAGAGATTAGATTCTAAGCCGGTGCAGCGCCGCGCTTCACGTCAACGGACTAGGCCTGGAAGGAGAGGTCACATATCATTTTAATGTTTCTGCATTTTTAGCTTAACAAGGTAGTGTAATCTGTTAGTTGTTGGTTTTAGTATAAAACTTTACTAGCAAATTCTTTGAATTTACTTGCAAATTGATTTTAGTTAACTGCTTTATTATTGAGTTTTCATTCAGTCGATTTCAGTTTGCATATGTAGATTTAGATAGAATAGTGGTATAATCTGTAGGCTATTTTGTTGTCCGTATTTGTTAATCCAATTGAGTTTCTGTCTATTTTGGTATCAATAAGTTGGTTAAGGTTGATACATTTAGACTAGTTGTAGTCATCTCAATAATAAGCATTAGGAAAAGCTTTTTGGTAAAAATAAAAAGTATAAAAAGTAGCAGTTAAGATTCGATCTTGAGATTGTGTTCTTATATCATTCTGTTGTAGTATTAGGAGATGAATTATTGTCTAAAATCAATTTGTAAAAGTTTCACTAGCGTACAACTTTAACCCTCCATTTTGTATCCTTTCATTACAGTTTTAGTCCAGGTCTGTTAGGATAATTAGTAGTTAGACCTTTTTGTTAGATTTCATTTACGACTTAGGTCCTTTTCTAACTAGATCGTTATATGCTTGATTACTATTGGGCTCTTGAACTTGTTGGGCTAATTCTTTTGATGTTCTGTTTATAGAATGTTCAATTTTGTTTAGTGTTATTTGCTTTACATTTGAAATATAGTGTAGAAGTAAAATTTACTTTTAGTTTTAATAGAATTCACTTTTAGATTTATCAATTTCCTTTCTCTTTCTTTTATCTCAAGAACACATAAATTACACTTACTTTTCTTTTCCTTTTTCTTTCCTTTTTCCTTTCCTTTTCTATTTTTTTTTCATTCAAAACTCGAGAACTGAGTGTAAGAGAGAGAAAGGATAAATCAAAAAATCAGTCGTTCCATACTTTTCTCCACCATACAACATCAAGACACCTTTGAGGACGATCTACAAGGATTCACGTGAAGACTAAAGAAGCAAAAATGTTCATCTCATTCTCCTCTACAAGATGATACAAGCTAATTTGATCAAGATGGAGTATTAAAGAAACCCCCAATTATGGAGTTTGATCAAGAACCCTAATCCTCGTATTTTACACGTGGTAATTAGGGATTGGAAGAGAAACGTCATCAGCACTTCTCCTTCAAGCTTCTCAACTTCTATAAATACCAAGAAGATACTTCATTTCAGACGGTTAGCTTAGGTGTAGATTACACATAGTTAGTTAGAGTTAGGATTAGTTAGTTAAGTCTCCAATTTTTGTATTGATTTCGGTTATAGTTCTTCAGTCTAATTCAGTTACGATTTTTGTTTCAACTGTAACCACATTCTGCCATTAATGAAACTCAAGATTCTTTCACATTTACTTCTTGAACTTCTTGTTTGCCTAATTCTGTTTCAGGATTTGTTATCCTTTAAATCATTTTTTTGACATTGCGGCTCAAGTAGTTTACTGTTACAGATTAGATGGAATCAGTTAGATAGTTAATTGGTTTTGATCTTAGTTTTTAGCAAATTTCAACAAAAACCTGTCTTCTTTGAAGAAAGCTTGTAGGCTCTCATAGTTTTTGGCCAGTCTAAGTTTCTAGTTTTGGAGTCGTTGGTAGTAAGTTTAGTTCAAGATAATATTAGATTGTGCAAATTTTTTGTTGTGTGCGACTATTCTGTTTTTGTAGGTTTCATTATGCAGGTTCACGGGTTGGTTTTTGTTTGATATTAGATCAAGGAGTTTTGGAATAGCTTGATTGCCACTGATTTCTGAGTTCTAGTTTAGTAGCGAGCTTTGTTGACAACCGACATATCTGTAGTTGAAGTAGTGCTTGTCTCAAGCCGGCTCAGCCCGCGCTTCGACTCAGCGGACTAAACCTTCAGGACAAATAGGTTAAGCTCGGATTTATAATTTCTGCATATTTTAGCTTAAAAATTGTTAAGCGACTGCTAGTTAATTAAATGTGATTGCAAACGTGTTAATCTTACTAGATATGTACTGTTTAAACCTGTTTTTCTTTCTTACATCGATACTACTTGATTTTCTTTTGTATATAGTTCTTTTGAATCAGATTTTTCATTTCTGTTAATCTGCGTTTGCTTTTGTAACATAACAGCTTAGATCATTGACTTCTTCAACGTCTTTTTAAAATTTCAGTTTATAATCTGATTTGTGTGATTCGAGTAGCAGTTATAGGCATGAGTAATGTTTATAACTGAGATGACATAGTTAGTTCAGATTATAATCTAATTTGTGTGATTCGAGTAGCAGTTATAGGCATGAGTAGTGTTTATAACTGAGATGAGATAGTTAGTTCAGATATAGAATCAAGAGTAGGATCCTTTTGATTCTCTTGTTCAAAGATACTGACTTCATCATAGTTAGTGAAATTTTAAACTTGTTATTTGTTTTTTATTCTTATCTTTCAATAGTTTGAATCAATTGGAATATGTAGGTAAATGATAAGTTGAATTAATAGCATAATCACATGAAGTATTAATACAAAAAAGAAGGTTAGGAGTAGAATTCGTAGCTCTGATCTTTTGAGCAGATACATATAGTTAAGTTTTAGAGAAGTACGCGTTTAGCCCTTTACTTTGATACTTCACATTACACTCACAGTCCATTGTTAGTGACTGTTAGCATTATAGTTGCACTATAAGTTCGTATTCGTTAATAAGTTACGTGGTTAGTCCATTCAGTTACAATTGGTTTGCATTAATAGTCCCTGTCAGTTAGTTCTACCAAATTTAGTTGGGCTTGTCTAATTCAGTTGGGCTTGTTTAATTTTGTTGGGCTGCCAACTTTATAATCAGTACTAGTATTAGTTTTTATAAACTACCAAATTTAGTTGGGCTTGTCTAATTTAGTTGGGCTTGTTTAATTATGTTGGGCTGCCAACTTTATAATCAGTACTAGTATTAGTTTTTATAAACTTGGATTTGGTAACTTTGATTTCGTTTATAAAGAAAAGTATTTTCACTTTTAATAAATTGAATTTCAGTCATATAAAAATCACATTTCATATTTTAGAATATTATAATTCTTGTTTTTCTCGTTTTCCATGCATTTATATTTTACGTTTTTCATTTGTAGTATAAAATTTTCATTTTACATTTTATACCTTGAGCATTTAAATGTCGTATTTGCTATGTGTTTTTAGATAGTACGTATATGTAGTAATAGATATTATTTTCACTTTTTACATGCTTTGTGCCAATTAGACATAGATTACCATTCAATTTGTATTACCAAAATGAAATTGTTTAAAACGTCATTCGCTTGTATATACATTCGGCCACATTGCTACACATGGATACTCATTACATGTTGGAGATTTTGCAACAACGATCCGCCAACGCTAATTATTCGCCTTGTTCGAATTGTGGTGGTCCACATGATACTTATTTATGTGCTCAAAACAATGATTATTATGGGGAGTCTTATGCTTATAATGAAACCGTGAACCCTAATTTTCAACCTAACTTTCAAATGGACTACACTTGTAATGACTATATGGGATATTCCGGTTTTTTATCACAAAATCCACCATCATTTCATGATCAAACCTTTAATGAGCCATACCATAACCAATGATTTTCCAATTATGAAGGTTTTCAAAATAATGATAATTTTCAAGGCTATAATCAAGAAACCTTTCATAATCAAGGATTTTCAAATAATGAAGGCTTTCACAATGATGAAAATTTTCAATGCTATAATTAAGATACTTTTCAAAATCAAGGATTTTCACATTATGAGGGTTTTCAAAATGAAGGGAATTCCCAAGGTTATAATCATGAGAACTTTCATAATCAAGACTCTTTTCAAACGTATAATTCACCTAATTATGGAAATCCACCTCCACCCTATTCTTTGACTTATTCATGTGAGTTTTGTGGAAACGCACCCCATTATGGTTATGATTGTCGACCGAGGGATCCTCTTTCCTATACCCCTAATATTTGCAATGAGTCTCATTCTTTACTTGAGAAAATAAACGAGTCGATCGATGACGCTTATAAGGAGATTGATAGTATGTGTTAATGCAATAATGACTAAAAACGTTACTTGCATTTTTCGGTCTCGCTTAGTTTTGATTACGACAATATGTAAAAACAAGCATTTACGAAAACAACGAAAAACGAATTCTTGAGTTCAAGTATTTTTCATTTTACCCATTTTCACTTAAGGTATGGATAAACAAGTACTAACCTTAATCAAGTGATCAAGTGATTTAATCTTTTCTTAAAAATAACTTTTTATTAAAAGTGACAAGTTTTTATTAAACTTTATTTTTAAGAAACTTTTTTATTAAATTAATTATTTGAAATTTGAAAATGGCATATTCTTATTCTGTTAAGAATATCCTTTCAGGATATTTTTTATACCCAGATAAGACCTCCACCACTAAAGGACAAAAAGGAGCGGAGTCTAGTCCGGCGGTACCTTAGCGCCTAGGCGGTACCTTATCGATAAGGTACCGCGGGCTGTGATAAGGTACCGCGGGCAGATATAGCCGTTGGCTCCTTTATCCTTTAAATAGTGGACCATTCTCAGCTTTTCACCTTACCTCTTTTTGCACATTTATTTCCAGATTCAAACCCCTTCTTTAATCACTAAAATCTTTGATCATTTGTTTGATTATTACTTGTTTAAGAAGTGAATCTTGTTCTTCCATCCCTTCCTCTCCAAGTGCAAAGAAAAGAACAATATCCTAGTGAAGTGTTGAGTCCACCACCAAAGATCCATTGAAGATCAAATTTTATATACTTGTAGTTGTGTCATAGTTGTGAAGATCCAAGTAGTTGTGTCTATTTGGAAGTTGTGTATGTACTAAGTATAGTTGTGTAGATTGGTCCTAGCTACGATTAGGGCTCGACTTTTAGCTTAGAGTCGGAAATTGGTTAAGCGACGTGTACGGTTTTCACCACCATAAGGAGCTTGTTGTGTAGTGAACTCTCGAGTAAGGAGTACTCGAGGAGTGGAGTAGGAACGGGGAGTGAGCTTCGTTGCCGAACCACTATAAATCCTTGGTGTTCGGTTTGATCTTTCTTTACACTTAACTCTTTACATTCTTTATTCTTTTTGCATATATATGTGTTAGTATTAGATTAGCTACACTATCATTCTTTATTCTTTGTGGATATATTTTTGTTAGTATTAGTTTAGCTACACTATCATTGTTCATGTTGTGCATAAGAAGATTTCACATATTTCCTCAATCCTAAGTTTTAAAAAAAAAGGATTTTTGGAAACCATATTTTAACAAGTAAATATAAGAAACTATTCAAACCCCCTTCTAGTTTCTACAATTGGTATCAGAGCGGGTTGCTCAAGAATTTTTAAAGTATATTGTATTTTAAAACTTCAATCGATCTATGGATTCCAACAAGTACCTAGAAGGGAAATCTATGCAAAGACCACCACTTTTTGAAACCGATAGTTTTATTTATTGGAAAAATAGATTTGAAACTTATGTGAAATCAAAAGATTTAGATCTTTGGCATGTTATTAACAATGGTGATTTCTTACCCTTTCAATTTAATGAAGTTTCTAAAACAAAAGAATTAGTCACTTTTGACAAATCTAATGATGATACTAAAAAGAAACTTTCAAAAAATAATGAGGCTAAAATGGTGATTTATAATGCTTTGCCTAAGAAAGAGTATGAAAGAATTTTTATGTGTGAAACCGCTAAAGATATTTGGAACACTCTTTTAGTAACCCACCAAGGTAATAGCCAAGTCAAAGAAAGTAAAATCGATCTTCTTGTCCAACAATATGAACAATTTGTCATCTTAGAAGATGAAACTATTGATAGTGCATTTGCTAGATTTAACACCATTATTACTAGTCTAAAAGCACTTGATGAAGGTTTTTCTAGCAAGAACAATGTTAGGAAGTTTCTAAGGGCCTTACATCCAAAGTGGAGAGCAAAAGTCACGGCTATTGAAGAGTCGAAAGATCTCTCAACTTTATCACTCGATGAACTCATAGGAAACTTGAAGGTTCATGAGATGATAATTTTGAAGGACTCGGAATTAGTGAAAACCAAGAGTGAGAGGAAATCTCTTGCACTTAAAGCCAAGAAGGCACAAAGTGATCATGATAGTTCCTCGGAAAGTGATGACGAGGAGTATGCATTGGCGGAGAGAGATTTCAAGAAGTTCTTCAAGAGACGAGGTCAACACGTTAGGCAACCAAACTATGACAAGAAACCATTGTCAAAGAATCGGTTTGTCAAGAACGAAAAAGGTGATAGGAATTGCTTTAGATGTGGTGATCCAAATCACTTCATTGGTGATTGTCCAAAGCCCGCTCGTGATAAGAACCACACGGCATTCGTTAGTGGCGCTTGGAGCGATAGCAGTGAAGATGATGATGACAACCCCAAAGAGGAGAAATGTCTTATGGCTCACACTTCTAAACAGGTACATTCCGAAACCGGATATTATAGCAATGATAGTTCCACTTTAGATGATATTGAATTTGAAGGCAAATATGATAGCTTACACAAACTTAGTCTTAAATTCATAGAAAAGAATAAAACCTTAAAATCAACCAAAACTAAGCTTGAAAATGAGATCAATGAACTTAGGGAGAAATTGGCTAAACTTGAGAAAAACAAAGAGGTTGATTTAGGTTGCTTAAGTTGTGAGAAACTTAGATTAGAGAATGATGATCTCAAGAGCACCTCCATTAAATTGGAAAAGTTCATGAAAGGTACTAGTGCTCTTGATGATATGTTAAACAAACAGGTTCATTCTAAGGAAAAACTTGGTCTAGGTTTTAACTCAAATGAAGCCTCAACTAGTGAACCAAAACAAGTCAGGTTTTCACAGAAAACACCCTCTGGACGCGGTTCCACATTGTATGGCGCGGTTCTTTATCACTACGGAACCGCGGCCATAGATAAGGTACCGCGGCCAGAAGTTGAGTTTTGTGAAAATTCTAAACTTTCTGAAAAATCTAAGTTAAATGAAAAACCAAAGCATCTTACTGTTAATAAGGTTCAATTACCCATACTTGACGACAATGCTATTGGTAAGTTCTATAAGCCATTAAGTAAACCTCTCATGGGAAATAGAAGTTTATCTAGACTATCTTCTACTCCACCTAGAGTACGGAATGAGTCTAAGCCTAGAAGTAGAACGACAACGCCTACAAGAATTAATCAAAACAACTCACGACCTAGAAGTAAAACTCCAACACCTAGAAGGAATAATAATAACTCTAAACCTAGATCAAACACACCTAGGAGAAGTAATGAACAACAAAATGGTTACATGAATTACTACCCTCCTCCATTTTGTTCTCCATGGGGAATCCCCTCCTCATTCATGCATCCCAACCAAATGCAAGGGATGTTTGGAACTAACAATTTTGGACCCATGAGATATTGGGGACCAAATGTTTGATCTTGTGTGTTGTTACCTAGATATGCTTGGGAATTGATTTGGAGCCTGATGAGTGGATTAAGGATGTTGGATGTTCTAAACACATGACGGGTAATCGAAGTTTGTTCTCGCATTACAAAGCATATGATGGAGGTAACGTCACATTCGCTAGTAGTCTACGTGGTAATATCATTGGCAAAGGTACGGTTTCTCTTGAATCCATGACCATTGAAAATGTTGAGCACGTAGATAACTTAGGTTTTAACCTTTTAAGTATAGGTCAAATTTGTGATAATAAGTGTAAGGTCATCTTTTCGGAACATGATAGTGAAATCGTAAAAGATGGAAAAGTCATTGGAAAAGGTGTTAGAAAGCATGGGCTTTATGTCATGAAGGTTAATAAGAAGTCAAAAGACAACATATGTCTTGTGACTATAGATGATAGTTCTAACATATGGAGGTAACCTTTATACCCTAGTTATAGTTGATGACTATTCTAGATTCACTTGGTCTAGATTTTTGGCATCTAAGAATGAAGCTTTCGATCACTTTGAAATCTTTAGTCGAAGAATTCAAAATCAACTAGGATGTTCAATTGTTTCTATTAGGACTGATCATGGTAGGGAATTTGATAATGAAGTGCAATTTAGTGCCTTTTGTGAAGCTCATGGTATTACCCATAACTTCTCAGCTCCTCGCACTCCACAATCAAATGGGGTAGTTGAAAGGAAGAATAGGACTCTCCAAGAGATGAGTAGGACGATGTTAAACGAGCAATCATTGCCTCAAAAGTTTTGGTGCAATGCCGTGGATACATCGACTTATATTCTCAACCGAATTCTTATTCGACCTTTCCTAGGAAAGACCCCCTATGAGATTCTTAAAGGTAAGAAACCCTCATTAGAATACTTTAGGGTGTTTGGAAGCAAGTTCTTTATCCTCAACACCAAAGACTACCTTACCAAGTTTGACCCAAAGTCTTACGAAGGTATCCTTTTAGGTTATTCCTAAACTAGTAAGGCCTACATAGTCCTAAATAGAACCTCAGGGGTTATTGAAGAATCACTCAACGTAACCTTTGATGAAACCCCTCCTTCACCCAAGACACCACCTGTGACAATCCGTCAATTTATGGTTGATATTTTATACTCGAATATTATTTAAAAACATTATTTTAATGTTACAATATGAACTCACTTATTTTTTGGGAAGAAATTTGGATTTACATCTTGGAGTAGCATCGACTACGTCTAAACCGGAGGATTCAACGTTACGTGCTTACGTATACATACACCGTCTTTGGTGACAGTCCGACATTTCAGAAAATAAATTTATTCGTAAATATTATTTTGGAGTTTTAAATTTGTGTTAGTTCATAAACTCACAAATTTACGAGAAGAGATTAGGACTTAAGATTTTATTTTAACGTCCTTTACGACTAAACCGGAAACCTTAGGATTACGTATTTACGTTTTCGAACTCCGTTTTTGATGAGACAATTTTTATTGGATTCGTTTCGTGACGTTGATTCATAATATATAAAAACGTTTTTCGTAAAACGACCCGAGGGCACGCAAATCGAGGAAACTAGAATCGAGGAGTACCCGTAAATAAATGGGGATGAGACAAGTGGGACACTTGTCCCACCCCCAAAACCGGCCAACACTTAGCTACAACACATCATATGATGTGTCAAAGTGTTAGCTTAACACTTACATGTGTAAGCTAAGCTTACAAAGTAAGCTTCCGCCTACACAAAACCATCTAAGCTAGAAACCACTTCCTCATTCTCCACTCATGCAAACCACACACATTTTCTCTCTACTCTCTCTATGATTTCGTCCATACTTCACCAAAAACACCTCCATTTGATCCAAATTTAACCATAAACTATTGTTATAACTTACATATGTTAATCTCCTTCAAAAGAGATGAAGATTGGTGGTGATTATAACATCCAAGGAGGAGTTTACATGGAGTCTTGGGGATGATTTTCCACAAGGAGATTATGAAGATTGGTGGTCTTGAAGATGGTCTTGGCTATGCACAAGTTTCTCCATCAAAATCCATGTTTTGATCAACCTACATCATCATGGTGGTATAAAGATTGTCTTCCTCATCTTCTTGTTATTTTGGTTATGTAAACATGTATTTTATTTCCTATTGTATATGTATATGATGATTATGTGATGATAAAAATGTTATGTGGGGATTTGTTGTTGATAAACATGCTTAAAAAGATGAAAGACTATAAGAAACAAGGTTAAAATCTTGGTTAAATTTGATGGCTGTATAAAACAGTAAAGAACCATATGGTAAACTGATAAAATGATGAAGTAGAATGGATTTACAGTAAGCTATGGGTCTTGTACACATGTGAGAGTTGGCCATGCAATGGAATCATTGTAATGAGTGAGATATGATCAAAACAAGTTTAGGGTATAAATCTGAGGTTACTGTTTTGGACGATTTTTAGAAAATACTTAGAAGATGATTCAACAGTAGCTATAGAAGAGTTAAATTTAGCACATATCATGTAGTTTATGTGATAAAAATTTGAGCTTCTATCTCCATATAGAACTCAAGATATGACAGTTTTGGTGAAAGTGAAGATAAAAATCAGATTTTTGGAAATTAAAGAATAATACTATTATATTAAGCACTCAAAATTTAATAGTATAAAATATAAATGAAAACCCACTAACTTATAAAACTTATTTATATAAATATGTAAAAGGGTAAATGAATGAATAACTTATATAAATGGTAGTGAAATAATACTTATAAGTTATAAAACTATAAACATTGTTTTTACGAGTTTTTCGGCTAATACCGTAAAAATTAACGTTTTTGTTAAATAAAACTTAGATGGTTGGACCCGTCTAATGAAAACTTTATAAAACTTATATACTGATATATAGACATGTATAACACGTAAAAACCGATAAAACCCGAACTATAAGAAATACGGACATTTACGAGCTAATTAAGCATATTGGACTAATAATTGGACTAAATAAGATAAAAACTTGTAAAAAGAACTTATTGGGCTTAACCCATTTGGGCCTAACATGGAAAGTATACATACTGATAAAATAAGTATAACAAGGATTAAAACAAGCTAAAGAACTTATAATAAGCTTATAGGACTTAAAACGTGTAAATAATTAAACTAGTATAAAAGTTATCGACATATAACACAAAAATGAGTAAACGAGAATATGTAAACCCACTTGATCATCATATATATATATAATCATCATATGTATACATACTTGTTATTTTTATAAAGTCATTGGACATGAGTCTAAGACGAGTATTATTTGTCTAGGTTTCCGTGATTGAAGCACGTACCGTACGTCCGAATTGCCGATAACCCGCCTTCCCATATCAACGTGAGTTCATAGCCTCGCACTCTTTTAAATGTTTTTATAAATGTTTTATAAACCCGCGAGGGAGATAACATGTTAGTTTTTATAAAATAGGACACCATTTGTCCCGATTGTTTGTTTATTGATTTGGACCCGAAAGATTGAATGACCCGATTGTATGACCCGATAAATGATTAAAGGACCCGATAGATGAAATTAAATGGATTATTAAAGTTAGGTTATGTCAATAAAAGTCCCATTAGCATGAATTGTGAACTACCGGGATTTGGTAGACGCTTATGCATTTAATAGTACTATTTGGGGACGATCACCCCAGTTCGCGCCTTGACGGTTGATCCCCGTCGTGCCACATTGATTGGTAAGCGAATTTATGTAAGAGAAGATTTCCATAGCGTGACCTTTGTGACGACACGCTACTTTAGATGGGCAAAATTGGTATCGGGTTAGCTACCCGTTGTTGGTTTAGTAAGGTAACAATGTCATGCGGCTTATAATAATCCGATTAACGAAATACTACTAGACGCTCCGAATTACGAAGTATTGCCTGACTAGCAATACAGGGTTATACTATTGATATTATATTCGTGTTTTGGTTTCATAACCATATTCACATAACGGTTTTTATTTAATCTATACAACGTTGTAAAACGTATTGTATGATGTTTTTACGACATTGGCTCGTATAATGATTTTTAAGGCAAATGCCTATATTATGATTTTCGATAAGGATTTGTATAAAAATGACTTTGGCTATTTTACGGCCTATTACAATGATTTGTACAAAATGATTTTTGGTAATAATTTTATACCAATGATATATTGATGGATTTTATTAAACTCTATGAATTCACTCGGCGTTATCGCTGACCTTTTCTTCTAACATGTTTTATCTCAGGTACTTGAAGGTAATTCTCGGGAAGACAACAAGAATTCATGGCCCGCACTAAAACAACATTTTCCATTCAAATATTTTGTAAAACTTTGTATGAAATGTAATGACTTGGGACCTATGTAACCTTGATATTTATGAATGGAAATGCTTTATTAATAAACGACGCGATTTTTATGTGTTGTCTATGATGTGAGTAATGTGCTATCCCGTAACACCAACTAGTCTTCCGCTGTACTGAGTTGTATAAATTTGGGGGTGTTACAGTTTGGTACCAGAGCTCTCGTTATAGAGAACGAAAGATTTTTAATCCCAACAAATGGTTGATATTCGTAGAAATGTAGATATTAGTTGATTGTGATATTGAAGAAGAATTGGCGAGATTAAATCTGATATCGATGTCATGACGATCTTTCCTTATAGAGTGGAGTTTGACAAAACGTTACCACCGAGAAAGATGTCATCTGATTCGTTGTCATCCAATTCTTAAATTTAATCGAAAGGGTGAATGTTGCACTTGAGACTGTCATTGGAACCATTACCCAAAAGCCTCATGCCACTAGTACCTTTCCGAGAAGTCTGATTGAATGTGTGAGTCGTTTCATACTAGTGACTCATTTGATGACTATTGTTGTAAGAGATATAGGATTGGAAATTAAGTATTGATCATATCGAGCTTTTGTTGCCCTATTAAGGCTGAAAGTATTGGAGAATGAGGTAGGATGTCGAATTGAGTATAAGTTTATTGAAACTTGAATAAAGTAAAATTTAACCCGTATGGAATATGAGACTGTTAATATAAGTCGTTAAGTCCTGTGATTGAACTATAAGGTTTTATTTGATTATTGATTCGTGTTAAGGGTTGTTCCTAGGCCATTGTCCACTAACGAGGATGCCCAGTGTCCAATAAATAAATTGAAGAAATCTTCTTCTGAATTGAGACCGATGGATCTTCTGGGACATGTGGAACACCTAATGACTCTTGTAGAAGAGTATTCATTGTGTTATCTTTTAAAAATCCCTAACTTAACTGAGATATCAGTTGGTAGGATGAGTTTTGAGAATTGTATGACATAGTGACACGTAATGTGTTACGGTACAATTTTGACTTGTTTGTGATAAATGAAAAAGACTACCTTTGATTGCTAAATTCTACATGTATTGATGTTATCTATCTTTTCTTGCTTCTTCCTAATGCTCGCATTAGTGATGCAACCATTGAACAAGTACTCATCTCGAATTGAGTTACGTTGTGGATTATTCTTTTGAGCGCCATCAAGGTCATGAACTTCATGATTATTTGGCTAAAGCTCATTTCCTATCATATCGTAGTTAATTCTTGGTGAACAACTCTTCATCACTCTTTTGCAGATCACACATTGTTTTTATAAAATTAAAACGGTATCCTTTGAGAAAATTTAATTTTCATCACAATAAGGATTATTCAAAGTGAGATTTATAAGTGATTGATATCAAAAAGAAGTTATTTATGAGACGCTTTGGAAACTTAATTGTTTTCATAACAAAGAAAATCTTTGTAAATATATTTTTGATTCTTATTTAAGAATTAAGCATGAAGATGTTTTTATTATAAACATGATGATAAAGTTTTGACGAACTGAGTATTGCATCGTTAATCTTGAAATTGTATATAGTTGCGCGCCTACATACAATTTGGAATGAACTATGCAAGACTGATTAGTAGTCACCATAAAACTAATGAATAAACACTACATTTTCTTTGAAGATCGTGAAAGATTAAATTTTATGAGATCTGCAAGAAGTGAAAAATAGGGACATAGTGTTAGGGACACCTACATATGTGCCTATAACATCTATTCTTCTGAGTTGAATTTACTCATCTGTGAAATTTGTCTTATTTGACAACTGATATTCCGTTCTTGTCCAATTCTCTCGTGGTGAGATTCTTAGGAAAAGTATTTGATTACCGAGTGTTGATACCCGACTGGATGTATTGACATTCGTATCATTTCTTATGATTTGATTTCATTTGAATAACCTGGGTAACGATCCGAGGAGCTTTCGAATGCGTACTCAAATTATGAAAACATGGGATATATTCATATTCGTTAAATGTTTTCGTCTGTATCTGATTTGAAATTCTCTCGCGTAGATTATGCGTTGACCTTAATCTTTTAATAGTAGTTGTGTCTCCATATATCCTTGAATTTGTGAAGGGTTATGAATTATTATTAGTCTTTTGAGATGTTCACATCTTATCGACGGCAATAAAACTGAAAAGTTAATAGTGCCAGTAGAATGGATTGATTGATTATGACATGACGACATTGTCTTAATTGATGGGAACTCGAGTAGAATTCCCCTAAATGATAAGATGATGATTATCAAAAGTGATCTAAATAATTCTTGATGGATGTCCATATCCTGCATTTAGACTTGAAAGTATACCATGAATGGTTGTGAATTAGTCATTGATATTATAATCTAGAAGGAACCTAATATGAATTTATTAAAAGATGTTTATGTTATCTGAAACTTTAGGAGGTATTTGTTGATGAATTACCTAGACTTTCGCCATTAAGGCAAGTTGAATTTGGTATTGATTATATTCTCGGTGCTGCACCTGTGGCGTGTGCACTGTACGTCAGCACCATCTGAATTTAAGGAATTTTCGTACAACTGAGAGAGTTGTCGGAGAAAGATTTTATTCTACCAAGCCTGTCATCATGAAGAGCTATGGTGTTAATATTCCTTATATTTATAGATTACTGTGACTGAGTAAATTGACAATCGAAAATGATATCCATAACTCGAAATGGAAGATTTGTTCGATCATTTACAAGGTTCTAGCGTATGTTTTAAAGATTTGATCCATGGCATGGTTATCATCAACTTCGCATCTGCGAAAAAGATTATCTATTCCAAACATTACATCCAGAACTTGTGATGAACATTATGAGTTTCCCGTGATGTCGTTTGGATTGACTAATACACATGTAGTATTCATAAATTTGGTGAATCACGTGTGTAGGCTGTAATTTGATAAATTCATGCTCGTGATCATTAAGGACCATTTATTTGTTTGTATATAAGAATAAGAATGAGGTTATTAATTAATTATAGATTGCCCTGAATTGGCCGAACAATTAAAAATTGTACCTTGACATAAGACTTAAGACTTAATAGTTTACATGATTTAACCGTGTGATTAATAGATAATGGAATATAAATTGACTTTTCAAAATTTAGAAGTCATTTAAGACATTGAGTTATACTAAAAAGAAAATGCAAATATATTTTGACAAATGTTCTAACAAAAGGATTTTAAGGGATTATTACCTTATACACAAACCATTTAACTAAACTTCTGTTTAGGGGTAAATGTTTGTGTATACCTCAAGACAACTTAAGAGGGATTGAGGAAACCATTTAAACCATGACTTGAAATCTGAAACGATAATTTTTACTTTTCAAACTAAGAAAACTTCGGACAAAGTATAAACGAAGGTTTTTCGAACATTTACGAATCTTATTAATTATTTTTGATAAATCAGCAAAAATTTTGTTAATTAAATTCAAACTTATTTTGAACATTTTAATATAATTGGACAAACTGAGAAAATTTAAAAATCTTTATGTTTACCTTTCATAAAATTTTTTTTTTTGAATACTTAATATTTAATTAGTTGTAATAATTATCGACGCTTTAAACGCTGGATTGAAAAAAACTGATAAAAATGATAGATGAGACGAAACTGAAACTTAGAAAATATAAAGAAAGGTGAACGTAATTACTGGTGCATAATATAGAAAGAATATCTGAGTAAATTGTGGACATGATAATTACATCATCATGAGAAGTGAATATAGATACTGATATATTATATAAAAAGGATAAAGAACCAATTAGGATATATTTCTTAATAATGAACGTGCAAAATAAATTGTCGAACAATATAAAAATAAACAATGTTTGTAAAAAGGATAATATAAATAATAAAAAGTGGTTCGCGGCTAATGTGAACCATTAGAACTGAGAAGCCGATAGCGTTAAATGTTTTAAAGGGACGTTTATGGTTGCCTAAATATGGAAGATTGCGAGATGTAGTTATATTGGAAAGTCTTGTAAGTATAAGTATTATATGTATGTCATTTTTGACTAAAAGTATCTTTGTCTGAAGAAGTTGTACTAATGACAAATTATGAAGGCAGACATCGCCTCATACATTAGTAAACGTCTAGCTATTGCTAAGGTTATCATCTGAATTTGATTCGATTTGGGTCATCGTCGACAGACTGACCAAATCTGCTAATATCATTCCCGTTAATGATAAATGCAAAAGAGTTATGTAAACATAGTGTGCCTGTATCGAACATCTTTATCAAGATCCTCGCTTCGCATCGAATTTCTAGAGATTTGCTCAGAAGTCATTGAGATCGAATCTTGATGAGAGTACTATGTACCACCCCAAATCGAAGGGACGAGGTAAAGTAACGATACAAGGTAATATAAGTGCTGTTTTATGTTTGAATGATTGACCTTTGGTAATGAACCGTATAATCGTTTTCCTTTGGAAGGGTTATCATTGATAATCATCATATTAGGATTGAGATCGAATCTTGTTAGGATCTAAATATTAGAGCATCTGTAAGCAGGAGTTGAGATAAAGACACCCGACATACACCCACTGTGAGTTGGACATGTCTTTTAGGTTTAAGGTTTCCTATGATGGCGAACCTAACCTTGCAAAATACCCGACCCGCGAGATCTGAAATGATTGTTGAAATTAGGATCTGATTATTGACTGCCGGTAGTGGGCAAGAGGATATGTGAATATGAAAAGTAGATCGTGAAGTGCCAAATGGGTAGCGAAGTTATGCCACAATTTTTAACCTTGGAAAAAAATGAATTCATGATCTGACAAATCATGGGATATAAGTCCCCGTTGTATGGGACCATTGAGATGATATAAAAGATTGGTTTGAAAGGCATATAAGCCGGATCTACCCTAGGACTTCAAAGACTGCGTGAATTATGTTTCGTATATCGAACTTGATGGAATATCTATCAAGTGAGAATCTGATTATTCTTAGTAGAGCTTAGATCGGCGAAAAGTTGCATTCATCAAAAACCCGTGAACATCATGGATAGAGAAAGTAAGTCAACATTAAGCCTGATCTTATTCCCGTAGTTATGTTTGATGAAACTCGCGTATTATAATGGATTACACTTGTGAGAAAAGACCGAATGTGGAGGAAATACCCACATGGATTTAACTCTATAAGAAGCGAGTAGTAAGGTAAGATGATCTTTGAGGACAAAGATCCTGTTTAGCGGTAAATGCTGTGACAATCCGTCAATTTATGGTTGATATTTTATACTCGAATATTATTTAAAAACATTATTTTAATGTTACAATATGAACTCACTTATTTTTTGGGAAGAAATTTGGATTTACATCTTGGAGTAGCATCGACTACGTCTAAACCGGAGGATTCAACGTTACGTGCTTACGTTTACATACACCGTCTTTGGTGACAGTCCGACATTTAAGAAAATAAATTTATTCGTAAATATTATTTTGGAGTTTTAAGTTTGTGTTAGTTCATAAACTCACAAATTTACGAGAAGAGATTAGGACTTACGATTTTATTTTAACGTCCTTTACGACTAAACCGGAAACCTTAGGATTACGTATTTACGTTTTCGAACTCCGTTTTTTATGAGACAATTTTTATTGGATTCGTTTTGTGACGTTGATTCATAATTTATAAAAACGTTTTTCGTAAAACGACCCGAGGGCACGCAAATCGAGGAGTACCCGTAAATAAATGGGGATGAGACAAGTGGGACACTTGTCCCACCCCCAAAACCGGCCAACACTTAGCTACAACACATCATATGATGTGTCAAAGTGTTAGCTTAACACTTACATGTGTAAGCTAAGCTTACAAAGTAAGCTTCCACCTACACAAAACCATCTAAGCTAGAAACCACTTCCTCATTCTCCACTCATGCAAACCACACACATTTTCTCTCTAATCTCTCTATGATTTCGTCCATACTTCACCAAAAACACCTCCATTTGATCCAAATTTAACCACAAACTATTGTTATAACTTACATATGTTAATCTCCTTCAAAAGAGATGAAGATTGGTGGTGATTATAACATCCAAGGAGGAGTTTACATGGAGTCTTGGGGCTGATTTTCCACAAGGAGATTATGAAGATTGGTGGTCTTGAAGATGGTCTTGGCTATGCACAAGTTTCTCCATCAAAATCCATGTTTTGATCAACCTACATCATCATGGTGGTATAAAGATTGTCTTCCTCATCTTCTTGTTATTTTGATTATGTAAACATGTATTTTATTTCCTATTGTATATGTATATGATGATTATATGATGATAAAAATGTTATGTGGGGATTTGTTGTTGATAAACATGCTTAAAAAGATGAAAGACTATAAGAAACAAGGTTAAAATCTTGGTTAAATTTGATGGCTGTATAAAACAGTAATGAACCATATGGTAAACTGATAAAATGATGAAGTAGAATGGATTTACGGTAAGCTATGGGTCTTGTACACATGTGAGAGTTGGCCATGCAATGGAATCATTGTAATGAGTGAGATATGATCAAAACAAGTTTAGGGTATAAATCTGAGGTTACTGTTTTGGACGATTTTTAGAAAATACTTAGAAGATGATTCAACAGTAGCTATAGAAGAGTTAAATTTAGAACATATCATGTAGTTTATGTGATAAAAATTTGAGCTTCTATCTCCATATAGAACTCAAGATATGGCAGTTTTGGTAAAAGTGAAGATAAAAATCAGATTTTTGGAAATTAAAGAATAATACTATTATATAAGCACTCAAAATTTAATAGTATAAAATATAAATAAAAACCCACTAACTTATAAAACTTATTTATATAAATATGTAAAAGGGTAAATGAATGAATAACTTATATAAATGGTAGTGAAATAATACTTATAAGTTATAAAACTATAAACATTGTTTTTACGACTTTTTCGGCTAATACCTTAAAAATTAACGTTTTTGTTAAATAAAACATAGATGGTTGGACCCGTCTAATGAAAACTTTATAAAACTTATATACTGATATATAGACATGTATAACACGTAAAAACCGATAAAACCCGAACTATAAGAAATACGGACATTTACGAGCTAATTAAGCATATTGGACTAATAATTGGACTAAATAAGATAAAAACTTGTAAAAAGAACTTATTGGGCTTAACCCATTTGGGACCAACATGGAAAGTATACATACTGATAAAATAAGTATAACAAGGATTAAAACAAGCTAAAGAACTTATAATAAGCTTATAGGACTTAAAACGTGTAAATAAGTAAAACTAGTATAAAAGTTATCGACATATAACACAAAAATGAGTAAACGAGAATATGTAAACCCACTTGATCATCATCATATATATAATCATCATATGTATACATAATTGTTATATTAATAAAGTCACTCGACATGAGTCTAAGACGAGTATTATTTGTCTAGGTTTCCGTGATTGAAGCACGTACCGTACGTCCGAATTGCCGATAACCCGCCTTCCCATATCAACGTGAGTTCATAGCCTCGCACTCTTTTAAATATTTTTATAAATGTTTTATAAACCCGCGAGGGAGATAATATGTTAGTTTTTATAAAATAGGACACCATTTGTCCCGATTGTTTGTTTATTGATTTGGACCCGAAAGATTGAATGACCCGATTGTATGACCCGATAAATGATTAAAGGACCCGATAGATGAAATTAAATGGATTATTAAAGTTAGGTTATGTCACTAAAAGTCCCATTAGCATGAATTCTGAACTACCGGGATTTGGTAGACGCTTATGCATTTAATAGTACTATTTGGGGACGATCACCCCAGTTCGCGCCTTGACGGTTGATCCCCGTCGTGTCACATTGATTGGTAAGCGAATTTATGTATGAGAAGATTTCCATAGCGTGACCTTTGTGACGACACGCTACTTTAGATGGGCAAAATTGGTATCGGGTTAGCTACCCGTTGTTGGTTTAGTAAGGTAACAATGTCATGCGGCTTATAATAATCCGATTAACGAAATACTACTAGACGCTCCGAATTACGAAGTATTGCCTGACTAGCAATACAGGGTCATACTATTGATATTATATTCGTGTTTTGGTTTTTGTAACCATATTCACATAACGGTTTTTATTTAATCTATACAACGTTGTAAAACGTATTGTATGATGTTTTTACGACATTGGCTCGTATAATGATTTTTAAGGCAAATGCCTATATTATGATTTTCGATAAGGATTTGTATAAAAATGACTTTGGCTATTTTACGGCCTATTACAATGATTTGTACAAAATGATTTTTGGTAATAATTTTATACCAATGATATATTGATGGATTTTATTAAACTCTATGAATTCACTCGGCGTTATCGCTGACCTTTTCTTTTAACATGTTTTATCTCAGGTACTTGAAGGTAATTCTCGGGAAGACAACAAGAATTCATGGCCCGCACTAAAACAACATTTTCCATTCAAATATTTTGTAAAACTTTGTATGAAATGTAATGACTTGGGACCTATGTAACCTTGATATTTATGAATGGAAATGCTTTATTAATAAACGACGCGATTTTTATGTGTTGTCTATGATGTGAGTAATGTGCTATCCCGTAACACCAACTAGTCTTCCGCTGTACTGAGTTGTATAAATTTAGGGGTGTTACACCACAATTGGTTGATGATGACTTGGATGAACTAGAAGTAGTCAAAGCCAAAGAGGTTAGAAAAATAGGAGTTGAAGACCTTAGTGTTGAAAAGGAAGTAAACATTAAGGAGTCTAGGGATCATACTCTCAATAATGTCATTGGTGACTTAAATCAAAGGAACCTAAGATCTCAAGTCCAAAACCAAAGCAACTTCTTTTGTTTTGTCTCCTTGATTGAAGCAAAGAATGTTAAAGAAGCTTTGACGGATGAGAGTTGGGTCATTGCGATGCAAGAAGAATTGAATCAATTCGTTGCCAATGATGTTTGGGAACTTGTTCCTCCACCTAGAAGTTCTACCATTATAGGAACCAAATGGGTTTTAGGAATAAGCTAGATGAGAATGGTGTTGTGTCTCGTAACAAGGCTAGACTTGTAGCTCAAGGCTATAATCAACAAGAAGGGATTGATTATGACGAGACATATGCACCGATAGCTAGATTAGAATCAATTAGAATCCTTTTAGCCTACGCTTATGCCTTAGATATTAAGCTTCAACAAATGGATGTAAAGAGTGCATTTCTTAACGGTTTGATCAATGAGGAGGTATAAGTGGCTCAACCTCCCGGCTTCATTGATTTTGAGAAACCGGACCATGTTTACAAGCTTAAGAAAGCACTTTATGGACTCAAACAAGCACCCAAAGCTTGGTATGATAGACTTAAAGCGTTTCTTGTTAAACATGAGTATACCATGGGAATGGTAGACAATACACTCTTTACAAGAACAAAGGTCCTCACCTCATAATCGTACAAATATATGTTGATGACATTATATTTGGCTCAACTTGTCAAGAATTGTGTGATGACTTCTTTTTAGGACTCCAAATTAAACAAATGGACGATGGTATTTTCTTTAGTCAATCAAAGTACGCTAAAGAAATGCTAAAGAAATTTGGATTAGAAGAATCTAGACCAATGAAGACCCCTATGGCCTCGGATACTAAACTCACCGTAGATGATGATTGTGAGTCGATAGACAACACCAAATATAGAGGTATGATTGGTAGTTTGTTGTACCTAACGGCAAGTCGACCGGATATCATGTTTAGTGTTTGCCTTTGTGCTCGCTTCCAAGAGGCTCCCAAAACCTCTCACCTTGAAGCGGTTAAGCGTATCTTCCGATACATTAAAGGCACTATACATTTAGGATTATGGTATCCTAAAGGGACCGGCGTAGAAACCATTGTCTACGCGGACTTGGATCATGCGAGAGACTATGTGGACCGGAAAAGCACTAGTGGAGTTTGTACCTTCATGGGTTGTTGTTTAACTTCTTGGTTCTCCAAGAAACAAACCGCTCTTGTGATATCCACCACGGAAGCCGAGTATGTGAGTGCCAGAAAAGCATGCCAACAAGCTCTATGGATGAAGCAAGCGCCTGTTGATTACGGGATTTCTCTTGATGATGTTCCCATCATGTGAGATAATAAAGGCGCTATAGACCTAAGCAAGAATCCCGTGCAACATTCGCGAACCAATCACATAGAAATTAGACACCATTTCCTTAGGGACAATGTTCAAAAGGGGAACATTACTATTGAAAAGGTGCCCTCCGAAGACAACTTAGCCGATATCTTCACTAAGCCACTTAAGAGGGAACCTTTTAATTACTTGCGTCTAGGTCTAGGATTAATGGAACATCTTCCTTAAATTCTTTTCTTCTTGTGTGTTTTCTATTACCACTTTGAGTCCTTGAGTCTTTTAAAATTCTTTTGAAAAATCTTCTCCTCTCCTTTTCAAAACTCTCATAGTCTCTTTCGAAAATGGTTGAGAAATTCGTTTGACATTGTTAATTCAATCTAAAAACGATTTTTCATAGATTCTCACTATTAATGTAGAGCTTACATAATTCATATGTATGATTCTCTCAAACATAGCAAGAACAAGATTGAATCGTGGAGGATCATTGTGTCATGACTTAAGGTCTTGTCTTACACACCTCCTACATTGATTTTTTTAATCCATGTATTTTGGTCAAATCTCTATTTGGTAAGTTTGCATATGTTTTCTTTGTCTATTTTTGCTTTTAAGCACATCCCTATGATAAGTTAGACTAGAAAAATAAGATTTGCTGAAAATCTTTCTCCAAACACCAAACCCTGCTTCTGCAGGCGGTTCCATATGTGAACCGCGGTACCTTATTGATAAGGTACCGCCACCATAGATAAGGAACCGCCTACAGTGGCCTTCCTTTTCGGGTTTTTGTCTAAAACTCCAGATTTGCTCCAATTTTTTTGAGAATCTTTGTTTCAAACCCTTTGACCACCCCAAAAATACCCTAAGCCTTCCCTATTTAAACCATAAGCATTTTGCATTACTTCACATCCAAAATGTCTTATTCTCCAAATGAAAGCCTTGAATCTCCTCCATTTTCTCCAATTGCTTTCAATCCAAACCCACCCAAGAACACTCTTAATCACATTTCTCCTACCAAGAATGTTGATTGTGGAACTTCCTTTCTTCCACCACCACCCTTTAGTGTTCTTCCTCCTTCTCATGATAATGTCATGCACCATGGAACATATTGTCATTGTTGTCAATATCAACATCTTGCTATGGCACACATCTATGAGGAGTTGAGCTACATCAAGAGTCTCTTAATCAAGCCTCCTCTTCACTTTGATTATGAGATCTACAACAAGCCACCACCACCACCCTCCGCTATTACCTTGTCTTTCATATAAGCATTGATTGCTTATCCTCAAGACACCAAATTCAAGCAAATCTTAGAATTCTAGAATAACTAGGATTGATTTATGCTTTTAGCTTGTTTCTTTTTCCATACTTCTTTGTATGATGTTCCTTCAGTAACCTATCTTGGATCTTTGTCTTTGTGTTTTCTTCTCTTTTATTTTTCTTTATGCGACCTATTGCTATATATTGTTGGTTGTTTCTTTTGTTCAACTAACCCTTCTATGTAGCTTGTCACCATATCTCGATTCCCCGGTGCCCCAAGCTAGGGGGAGTAAGCACCTAGGGGGAGTCTTTGCAAAGTCCGTTTCTTCAACACCGGCTTACGCAACCTTTTTGCTTCGACAAAGGGGGAGAAATGAATAAACTCGTCTTCGAAAATCTTGTTTTTGTGTGATTGAGTTTATGTATTGTCGGAATCAAAAAGGGGGAGATTGTTAATGCAATAATGACTAAAAACGTTACTTGCATTTTTCGGTCTCGCTTAGTTTTGATACGACAATATGTAAAAACAAGCATTTACAAAAACAACGAAAAACGAATTCTTGAGTTCAAGTATTTTTCATTTTACCCATTTTCACTTAAGGTATGGATAAACAAGTACTAACCTTAATCAAGTGATCAAGTGATTTAATCTTTTCTTAAAACTCACTTTTTATTAAAAGTGACAAGTTTTTATTAAACTTTATTTTTAAGAAAATGTTTTATTAAATTAATTACTTGAAATTTGAAAATGGCATATTCTTATTCTGTTAAGAATATCCTTTCAGGATATTTTTTATACCCAGATAAGACCTCCACCACTAAAGGACAAAAAGGAGCGGAGTCTAGTCCGGCGGTACCTTAGCGCCTAGGCGGTACCTTATCGATAAGGTACCGCGGGCTGTGATAAGGTACCGCGGGCAGATATAGCCGTTGGCTCCTTTATCCTTTAAATAGTGGACCATTCTCAGCTTTTCACCTTACCTCTTTTGCACATTTATTTCCAGATTCAAACCCCTTCTTTAATCACTCAAATCTTTGATCATTTGTTTGATTATTACTTGTTTAAGAAGTGAATCTTGTTATTCCATCCCTTCCTCTCCAAGTGCAAAGAGAAGAACACTATCCTAGTGAAGTGTTGAGTCCACCACCAAAGATCCATTGAAGATCAAATTTTATATACTTGTAGTTGTGTCATAGTTGTGAAGATCCAAGTAGTTGTGTCTATTTGGAAGTTGTGTATGTACTAAGTATAGTTGTGTAGATTGGTCCTAGCTACGATTAGGGCTCGACTTTTAGCTTAGAGTCGGAAATTGGTTAAGCGACGTGTACGGTTTTCTCCACCATAAGGAGCTTGTTGTGTAGTGAACTCTCGAGTAAGGAGTACTCGAGGAGTGGAGTAGGAACGAGGAGTGAGCTTCGTTGCCGAACCACTATAAATCCTTGGTGTTCGGTTTGATCTTTCTTTACCCTTAACTCTTTACATTCTTTATTCTTTTTGCATATATATGTGTTAGTATTAGATTAGCTACACTATCATTCTTTATTCTTTGTGGATATATTTTTGTTAGTATTAGTTTAGCTACACTATCATTGTTCATATTGTGCATAAGAAGATTTCACATATTTCCTCAAGCCTAAGTTTTTGAAAAAGGATTTTTGGAAACCATATTTTAACAAGTAAATATAAGAAACTATTCAACTCCACCCCTTCTAGTTTCTACAATATGAAAGACATAAGCCTCGAGGAAATGAAATACACGTGTCGGTGGTTAAAGGAAAAAATTAAGTCTAATGAGGAAGAGGAAATTAAGTCTTGGCAATGACAAGGAAATCAGTGATATGTTTCGTGAATCGTTGACCAAATTTTCTTGTCGCCTTAAGCAATATTTAGATGATTTACTCATTAAGATTGATACAAAGGAAGAAGAAGAATATCTTGCTACTCGTGCTCGTATGCCTTATCGATGCTTCTATGACGATGGTGACAGACCTTCGATTTGTATGATACTTAATGATGACATACCTTCATCACCTTCACCTCACATGGAACCCAAAATCTCTTTAACTATGGGGGACGAGCCTCTTAGCACTAATACAAACACCGATTCAGATGAATTAATCGTCTCTAGTGTTGAGAACCTTATCTAGATCCAAAATGAGATTGAGGGTGTTTCCAACGAACCATGTGACGAGTTTTGAATTAATACCTCTTATCCTCACGATCACATTGAGATTTCATCCCATGTTGACCTTCATGCTACTACTAGTGATTTTGATGATTTCGATCTTGATGAATTGTTCAAAGAAAGGGGTAATGAGATTGAGGAATAATTTTTGCAAGACTTGCCACAAATGGAGGATGATTATTGTAATTCTAGTGAAGCATCTTATGATATATCATCCGATGAATTTTCATTTCAAGATGACATTCCTAATTTGGATGAAGATGTTACTCCTATAGAAGAAGTGAAAGATGTTCATATTCCTGAGGTTTTATCAAACTTTTATCTTCTTATCTCCTCGATTGAAGCATTGAACACACACCATAATGATGAGTCCATAGAATAAGAACCTTTTATTGATATTTCTTCACCGGTTTTTGAGGTTTCACTTATTGACTTTGATGATCATATCATCCCTTTGAGTGATTCTCTCATTAATACACCTTATTTTGAGCCTTCTATTCCCACCCTCCTACCCTTGAAGTTGGTTATTGATGAATAAGATCCTATACTCTTATAGATTGATCCTTTTTCACCTAAGGAGATTTTAGAACCCAAAACCTTTGATATGGACTCTCTTATGGAGATTGATGCCATAATAGAGGCTTATCTTCCTAATACTGATTTAGAGGTCGATGATAGTGTTTCTAATTTGGAATAGGATATTAGTCTTATTAAGAACATGCTTTTTGGGAATATAGAGCCTACACCTCCTTCACAAAACACTATTACTCTTGATCCTCCTTTCACTATGCCTTCTATAGAGGACTCCCCACCTATTGATGATGATGAGGAGCACCACATTAATATACTTGTTATGAATGTTTTGATTCCTACACCTTCATTGTCTCATGATGCTTTGATATCTAAGGTGTATTTCTTATATTGTTGATACGAGCTCATCTTCTTATTTTCCCATGAAGGGAAAGGTTTTTGACCCTGGGAACCGTATGTTTGGGAAATATTGGTTTTTATCTACTCTACTTAAGAGTGTGACTTTGATTCATATGGGCTTCTGGTATGAGCTTACTTTGTTGATGCTACCTACTTTGGAGTTGTTCGAGTGTCGAGATGGAAACTATGTATTTGATCCTGGTGTGACTTTTATATGCGAGCTTTCTATGTTGGACAAACTTGAGACACGTTGGACCGTTCCATTTATCGAGGCAGATATTGTAAATCTTATAGTAAATGGCAACGTGCTAAGTTTGAGTGTATCATGTGAGATGTGCTTCAAAGTGGATCCTTTATTCTCCATGATGGTTTCCCTAAGGACAACCTAATTCAGGGCCGAGTCGAGCTAGCGACTCAGGGTTAAAAAAAATCAAGCATTGAATAACTAGGTTAGAAAACGTAGAGTAGATCTTAATAGGTTAGGTTTAATAAGAGGGTGTTATAGTAGAGTTGAAGTGGAGGGGTGTGCCTTTCTTCGTCTTTTGGTGTTTGTTTCAAGGGTTGCTCTCTCTCATTTCATTCTTGGAGCTTATGGAGGAGGCTCGTGTATCCGATTCACTTTGCTTAGTTTTTGCTATTGTAATATTAACCACTTGTGCTTAAAATGAATACACTTTAGTTGTCTCTTCCTTAGCTCGAGTTAAACAAAGTAATCAATGTCATAAGTGTAGGGGAGTTTACTCAAATACTCTTAAACATTGAGGACAATGTTAATCTTAAGTGTAGGGAGACTTCTATCGAAGTGACCTTGCCTACATCATTGCCTTGCCTTCATGATAATTTGGAAAATTAATTTTGCAAACATTTTTCAAATTTTTGATCTACTTTGGCCACCAAAAATATGCATTCATAATTTTTTTTTGCATTAATCATTTTTCATTTGCATAACACATATGCATTATTTTTTATTTCTTTTGTTCTTCAAATATATATTAAAGAGAAGAAAAATATAATAAAGGATATGGTTTATGTAACACCCCCAAATCGTATGCGCAGTGGAACTACAATATTTGGGTGCTAGGCAGTTATCATTACACACAAGCTATTTCGAACGACTCAAAGAGATGTAGAAATTTAAACATAAATTAAACATTGTTAAAACATCATTGTGTACTGCTTCCCAAACCCCAAATAAAATACAAAACAGAGTTGCGTTTAGGTCCCCACTGAATCTCAACCCAAATGTACATTACTTGTTTCACATGACATAATATAAAAAGTTTTAAGTGATAAAAGGGAGGAAAGACAAAGTAGACCGCCAAGCCACAACAACTTCCATCCGCGCATGCTCCTTTCTACCATCTCATCGATTACCTGAAACCCATTCTTAAAGGCGGCAACAAATAATGTTGAGAGAAATTTATAGGTTTTACAATCTCATTTTTGAACATAAGTGTATAAAATCAATCACGATCATTTATAGAATTGTCGATCAAACAATCTATCATTCAAGGTTATTATCGTTAGCAATAGCTAATAATTGTGTTTAAGCTCATGACACTAATCCGTTAACTCAATCACCCGCGTACATTTACCGGCATGATTAAGATGAAACCAGTGCCCCTTCTAAAGGCATTAGTTGCAATTATACCTTATTTCTTATCACAAGTTATCCATCCGCAGAGGGTACTCAACGTACTAGCTCTCATCTCGGATAGGGTCGTCAACCCCATATTACTATCAATTGTATTAGCGGCTATTTCCAATCCACACGAGGATTAAACAATAGTTAATAGTTCATGAATATAGGGTCTTTTGCAACTAGGAACTCAACACAATTCAGGCAACTTTCGGGTCCAACAATCATTCATGACTTATGTTCGTTTTTATTTAAAATAGCATGCATCCCCCTCGCGGGTAAAACCATTTAAAAGTGTTATAAAGTGAGGCTATAAACTCACCTTGAGTAGTAGTATTGGTTCTAGCGAAGACGTAATGAAAATATCACCGACGATGTGGTTGCCCCGGAAAATCGATCACGTGACCTAAAAATCAATGTACGAAAACTCAATCAATACTCCGTGTACATTATTGTACTAAACACGCGTATATAAAAACACTTATTGCTTATGAAAACTCACACCAAAACTCATACATGTGGTTATTACTAGAATCGTACTATCTATCTACGTAATTAAAATGTTTCCCATTTTATAATTTTGCCGGTACTTACCAAAAGTACGGGCTGTTTTATAACACTTAAGCATCACTATAAATTATGAGAAAATTTGTAAAAATCCCGTACAACCTGTAGAAAACCATTTTAAATCTCATAGAAAGTTTTCACTTTTAAGACCCGTTACCCATTACATTACTAGACGTAAACTTTTCGGACAGATTTGCACCTTTACAATGTAAGACTTCTTTGACCCCTAAGTCTAAAAATAGACTCAAAAACACAGATTTAGCACCAAAGAACAACTCTCAATTCTTTTTAAAACTCTATCTATGGTCCCCGGGATTTGACCTAAAACCAAACATAACTTTGGGTTATGTTGATTTTCATCTCCCGGTACACGAAATTTCAAAGTAGCATAACTTTTCACCCGTTTGGAGTCGTAAGCTCATTTTTATACCAAATCGAAGCTAACACGATGCTCTACAACTACATCCTAGCCTCATGACCTATTTTCAAAATTAAACCCACGAAAAATTGCTTGAACAATCTGCCTTATTTTTCCTTCCTCAAAATCAACTCAACACATGTTTCCATTCCATTCTAACATCACCTAGACCTATTCTAACCACTTATAAACAATCACAAACATCCTAATTATCCAATACTACTAGGAAAATCAAACCTTCATAAAAACCCAATTCCTAAATCACACATGCAATGAGTTTAACCTATCTAAAAACATAAAAAACATAACTCTCAACATAACCCCACATCAATAAACATCAAACACCAAGAACAACCAAACACCCCCATTTGGCCGTGGGGTGTTGGTGTCAAAAACACCCAAACCAAATTGATTTTGGTTGGTTTTATGGATGATTAATCATCACCAACACATCAATTAAACATGCAAATGGTCTAATTAAATCAAAACATGTTTTTAAAAATCTTTGATTCTTGAAAAAATTAAACTAGTGCATGTTCTTATGGATTGCACAAAAACACTTACAAGGGATATTTAGGAAGTGGTCTAAACTTAGATTGTTCAAAATCAAAAAGGAAAAAAAATTATGGTGGTGGTGGTTTGGAGGTCGACGGCCAAAGAGAGAGGAGAAGGAGAGAAATTTTTTTTTTTGAAATGATTTTTGTTGTGTGTTTTTCCTTCCTTCCATTTTGTAAAATTTTGAGGGGTCTCTTTTGCCATCTTGGTTTTCTTTTGGCCTTATTTTTAAACGACAAATTTTAGTAGCGGGAATCGACTTACTGGTTGGTTTTGAAAATTTGCGGGAGTCGGGGTCACCCCGAACACTTGGAAATACTTTTAAAGCAATTTAAACGCACCCAGGATATAATAAAATGCACCCGGCTCGACTTAACACGAACTAAAATAAAACTATCGAAAAATTCTAATATCAACAAAGCGACAATAAAACGTAAAAATTGGGCATCCGTCGGGATTGTAGTCGTCGTCGGCTTTCTTAAATCGTCAATCGTCAAGATTACGACCTTAAACGTTGGTTTCAACTTAAACCGTCAAATATATAATAAACAAAATTTCTTAAAAATTTCAAAAATATTCGTAATTTAGGGTAAAATAAATGACCTCGGGTTCTGGGTATCACATCAACCACTCCTTAAAGAGAGAGACGTCCCGGCGCTCGCCTCTTCTTATACTCACATCTTGTGCCGCTAGAATAGATGAGGATATCTCTCTTTGAAGAAGTCCTCGTTCCCAGGTGTATCCGGTCCACGTCTAGAATTACATCGTACCTTCACAATGGGAATTCTATTGTGCTTCAATCTCTTAACCTCTCGGTCTATAATCTCCACTGGTTCCTCCACAAAATGCATTTTATCGTCAAGCTGAATCTCGTCCAAAGGAATTACCAATTCCTTATCCGCCAAACATTTCTTCAAATTCGATACGTGAAAGGTGTCGTGAATAGCACTATGCTCCTTCGGCAATTCTAACTTATAAGCTACAGGTCCAATTCATCTAACAATCTTGAATGGTCCAATATACCTTGGACTCAGCTTTCATCTCTTTCCAAAACGTATCACACCCTTCCAGGGTGACACCTTAAGCATGACCATGTCTCCGACCTCAAATTCTAACGGTTTCCTCCTATTATCGGTGTAACTCTTATGTCGGCTTCTCGCAGCAAGTAAATTGTAACACCCCATTTTGATAATGGAATGTCACGCGTAATTATGGCGTGTCATCAAAGCATACAAGGATAAATGTCTAAAACATTACATGACCATAAAAAGGAAATACCGGAATCAAACATCGGTAGTCCAAAAGTAAAGCTCATCACACACAAACATAAGTACTGCAAATGAAAGGACTAAACAATGTCCATGGAAAGAGTATCAAAGTATAGATAATGCATAAAGTAAAGAAAGGCTAGAAAGATTCCAGTCCATATGCACGTACGCTTAAAGTTTACGAGCGCCCCTGAGTACCTGCCGTTTTGGGAACATGAAAAGGAAAACGGCTGAGCAATACGCTCAGTGCACGGATGTACAATAAAGCATGAATAATATAAGCATATAAGCATATAACAGCGGAAGAAACTAAGTCCCGAATAACCCGGTTGAATCTTAGTAAAACTCGTTTTATAGTTTGAAAAGCCTTATGTTTATCTTATAAAAACTATTTATCATATTTTACCATTAGCCAATATAGGTCATGAAAATATACCGTGCATGAATAATTGGAGGGGTGACCTCATCATGCAAATTAGAGGGGCTGCCTCTAATTTAATATACTGGTTTTAGGTAGGAGGGATCAGCTCCTTGTGAAGGATGCAAGGCACACACCGCATTCACACTGAGTAATCTGCTGAAAAACATGTAACTAGGATGCACCCATACGCCCCATATGATAAATATAATAATATGGCCAAAAGCTGAAGGGACGCCACGAGCAATCACTCCGCCGTGGGGAAGTCATAACACCAGTGCCTCTAGTGTTATGGTTATGGTACCTCCATAACTAGGTGAAACTGGTCATGCATGTATATGGCTATAGGTATTCTAAATTAAACATAAGCAATCGAACATATAAACTTATACTATGGGAAAACAGTTGGTTGCATACGGGGAATCCTAATAAGGAAAGAATGTCCATACTGAAAGGACGGGAATCCGTACCTTATGTCCAGTGAACGAAGAAGACGAACGGAAGAGAGTCCTACTTCGGTATCACTAATGCTACATAAATACATACATGTATAAGTATCTGATTACTAAATACGTAACTGATTTTATGTCATGTCTTAGCTTATTTATACGTTCATGTCATGTTTTACTGTTTAAGCTTTTATACTGTATTTATCTTACATTCTGTCTATTCTGATTAAGTATTACTTGTATTTCATGTATTATTATACTTGTTGTGTAATAATAAGTATATTTCTAAAAATAGCAGGTTTCCTTATATAGAAAGTTTCCAAAAATAGAAAGTTACCAAAAATAGAAAGTTTCCAAAAATATAAATTCTCAAAAATAGAAAGTTTCCAAAAATATAATTATTGCTTAAAATAGATAAGTTTCTAAAAATAGAAAGTTTTCATAAATAGATTAACTGCCTTAATTAGATAAGTTTCTAAAAAATAGAAAGTTTCCATAATTAGATATATGGTTAAATAAGCTAATTATATAAGCTTAGGTGTTTTCTGATTATTATTCTAAGTCATGTGTGTATAAGTATTGTTTATTAATTATTACATGTAATTTAAATAAACTATAGGTTAAAAGTATTTAATTAAATATATCATGTTTTTAATTAAATAAAGTTAAAATACTTAGGTTAAAACATGTATTATTAATTACTAATAATATAACCTAAGTCATGTTAATTAATTAATTATAGTCATGGTTTTAATAATTAATTAGTTATAAAGTCTAGTTAAAAATAAATACTTAGGTTAAAATTCATGATCTAATAATTAAATTTATAACCTAAGTCATGTTAAATTTAATTAAACATGTCATATTTATTAATTTAATTTTAACACATAACTATTAAAATCATAAACCTTAAAATAGTATATGAACCAGATCGTGACTAGAAACCATGAACCAACCCGAAATCAACACCATACCCCGAACCAAGTCGGGGTTCCCCCCTGTTTGCTGCTGCCGTGGGATCACCACCACCATACCGAGACCATGAGGTCTCGGTGGTGGTTAATAAGCCAAGTCGAGACCCCCTTGGTCTCGGTTAGGCGTCGACCAACATCAAAACACCCCTAAAAACCCTTGTTTGATTTACCCATGATCATTTACATGTTTTAATAATTGTTTTTAATTAGTTTTAAAAAACATCATGATTTTATGTGATTTACTAAATCAAAACCTAAAAGAAAAGGGTTAAAAAGGTTATACCGAATGCGTGGATCAATCAAAGATGAACACACACGAACGCTTGTACAATATTCAAGATCAAAACTCAACCGAACACCCCTTTTTGATGATGTATAACCGGCGGCCAAGGGACAAAGGAAGAAGGAAAAAGATTTTAGGGTTTAACTATTTTTCTTATTCTGTAAATAATAAAACATGTTTTCCCTAAATCCTTGTTTTAGTAAAAATTAAATGGGCTTGGCCCGTCCTCTTGGTGTAGCCGCGGGTAGGGGGCCCCACTTGGGGTAACCCGTACCTTTTTTCGAGTCTAATTATTGTAGTGTGTTCGTGTTTTATCGTGTTCGTGTTTTTATGTGTTCTAATTCATTATTGATCGTGACATAATATATTTATTCGTGTTCGTAATAAATATATATACGTAATTAATGTTAGCTCGTGATTAAATTACGTTCATGATTTCATGATCGCATGTTCGTGATTATAATTATTATTTGAATAATTATTGTGTGTTCATACGTAATAAATACTTATCGTGTTTTAACACGTACGTAATACTTAAAATTCTTATACGTGAACGTAAACATGCTATAAAAGGAAAGTTTTAATCTAGTACATACGATCTAAAGGGTACTATTCATGGTAAAAGCATGCGGGTTTTACAACTCTTCCCTCCTAAAAAGAATAATTCGTCCCCGAATTATAGATAAAGTAAACTGGAAAAGAAGAACATACCCGAATTCAAAATATGAAATGAGGGTAAGAAGCCCGGATAGACTCCTCTATTTCGCAAGTGGCTTTCCGCTCGGTATGATCCCTCCAAAGGATTTTGACGAATGGAATCGTCTTCCTTCTCATGACTCGTTCTTGTCTGTCAAGAACTCGTTCGGGTTCTTCTATGAAAGTGAGATCTTCAGGTATCTGTTCCAGTGGATACTGAACCATGTGAAGGGGATGATACTGGTACCCTCTGAGTAAGGACACATGAAACACATTGTGTACATGCGAAAGCTGCGGAGGTAACGTTAACCGATAAGATACTTCACCGACTCGTTCAATGATATCAAACGGTCTGATGAAACGAGGACTGAGCTTCTCTTTAATCCTGAAGCGTCTAACACCACGTGCCGGCGAAACCTTAAGAAAGACGTGATCTCCTACTTAAAATGTATTTCCCACGATGCTTATCGGCGTAACTCTTCTGACGTGACCGTGCTTCCTGAAGTTTCTACTTAGCTACTGTGACCCTCTCATTAGTCATTTCTATGATCTCTGGTCCTTCAAGTGTTAACTCACCAACCTGATCCCAGCAGATTGGGGCGCGACACTTTCTGCCATACAACATCTCAAAAGGAGAACACTTGATACTTGCGTGCCAACTGTTGTTGTATGCAAACTCCACCAAACAGATATAATCGTCCCAATCACCCGTCCATTCCAACGTACATGACCTCAACATGTCCTCCAATGTCTGAATCGTTCGCTTCGACTGCCCGTCTGTTTGAGGATGAAAAGCCGTGCTAAGCTTAAGTTGTGTACCCCAAGTTTTCTGTAGACTCTTTAAAATCGTGAAGTGAAACGAGGATCTCTGTCTGAGACGATGCTAGATGGAGCACCGTAGAGTCTCATGATCTCTCTTCTATACGTATCGGCGAGTTTACTTACCGAATCTTCCTTGCGGATCGGTAAGAAATGAGCTGATTTGGTAACTCAATCTACGATAACCCAAGTTGCATCGTGCTTCCTCTTGGTTGGCGGAAGACCAGTAACAAAATCCATGGTGATGTTGTCCCACTTACACTCTAGGATATCTAACGGTTGAAGGAGACCGCCAGATCGCTGATGCTCGATCTTAACCTGCTGGCAGGTAAGACATTAGGAGACGTAAGTGGCAACATCCTGTTTCATACCACTCCACCAAAATTACTGCTTGATGTCATGGTACATCTTAGTTGAACCAGGATGTATAGAGAATGGGGAGCTATGAGCTTCAGCTAACAAGGCTTCCCAGAGTTCTTGATCATCAGGAACACAAAGTCTCGTGCCCTGCCATATGATACCATCTGCATCTATTCTAAATTCCGTCTGTTTCTCCAAATTCTGAACTATCGCCCAGATTTCTCCATCATCTTTCTGGGCTTCCTTGATCTTAGAGAGTAACTCGGGTTCTACTATAAGATTAGCCCAGTAACCATGTTGTCCACGTACCATGATCTCTATGTCTAGTCGCTCCAAGTCTCTTATGATTTCCTCCTCAATTAATGCCGTTGATCATTCCAGACTTCCTGCTAAGTGCATCTGCTACTACATTCGCCTTTCCGGGATGATACTGTAGATTAATGTCATAATCCTAAAACAGTTCTAACCATCTCCTCTGCCTCATGTTCAATTCACGCTGAGTGAAGATATACTTCAAGCTCTGGTGGTCCGTGAAAATGTCACATGATTCTCCATATAAGTAGTGCCTCCATATCTTCAATGCAAACACGACTGCAGCAAGTTCCAAGTCATGTGTAGGGTAATTCTATTCATAAGGCTTAAGTTGCCGTAAAGCGTACGCGATCACTTTCCTATGTTGCATGAGAACACAGCCAAGTCCCTTCCCTGATGCATCACTGTAGATTTGAAATCCACCCGTACCAGATGGGAGAGTAAGAATAGGTGCAGATACTAGCTTCTGCTTCAGGTCTTCAAAGCTCTTCTCTCATTCTTCAGTCCAGACGAATTTCTCCCCTTTCCGCATCAGTTTGGTCAATGGTAGTGCTAAGCGGGAAAAGTTCTCCACGAACCTACGGTAATAGCCAGCTAAGCCTAAGAAACTACGGACTTCAGTCGCTGATGTCGGCCTCAGCCACTTAGTAATAGCCTCAACCTTCGCTGGATCCATAGTGATTCCTTCTGCTGATACAATGTGACCTAAGAATGCCACCTTGTCTAACCAGAACTCACACTTGGAGAATTTAGCATACAGTTGCTTCTGGCGAAGAATCTGTAGTACTGTACGAAGATGGTCTTCTTGTTCCTCCTTGGACTTTGAGAAAATCAGGATGTCATCAATGAAGACAATGACGAACTTGTCCAGAAATTCATGGAAGATTATGTTCATCAAATCCATGAACACTGCTGGAGCATTAGTCAGGCCGAATGGCATGACTATAAATTCGTAGTGGCC
This sequence comes from Glebionis coronaria, assembly GCA_025667525.1. Classification (NCBI taxonomy): domain Eukaryota; kingdom Viridiplantae; phylum Streptophyta; class Magnoliopsida; order Asterales; family Asteraceae; genus Glebionis; species Glebionis coronaria. Next base: position 434,779,853 of record CM046874.1, read on the forward strand.
ATAGCGGGTACGAAAAGCAGTCTTCGCGATGTCCTGCTCCCTACCCGTAGCTGATGATAGCCTAACCTAAGATCAATCTTAGAGAAGTCTTTGGCCCCTCGGATTTAGTCAAACAGATCGTCTATTCGCGGCAGTGGATACCTATTCCAGATAGTAATCTTGTTGAGTTCGCGATAGTCTATGCAAAGACGCATACTGTCGTCCTTCTTCTTAACAAATAAGACCGGTGCGCCCCATGAAGATGTGCTCGGTCGAATAAAACCTCGTTCTAGAAGTTCTTGCAGTTGATCCTTCAGCTCCTTTAACTCTATGGGAGCCATGCGATAAGGAGCTTTGGAGATCGGTTCAGCTCCTGGGATAAGCTCGATATTGAATTCCACTTCTCGTGTAGGTGGTATGCCCGGAAGTTCTTCTGGAAATACATCTTGGAATTCCGACACTATCGGCTGATCCTGAATTGATGGAGATTCAACATCCATGTCATGAACCGTAGCTAGATAACCCTCGCAGCCATGTGACAGTAGTGCACGTGCTTGCAGGGTAGATATGATCTGTACCGACCGTCCGGGTACGAACCCGTTATGAATGTACTCTGGTGCATTAACATCACCGAAGATGACTCGATATGAATAGCAGTCTATGGTAGCATGATGCTTGGATAGCCAATCCATGCCCAAAATCATGTCAAAGTCATTCATGTCCAGCGGAAGTGCGTCAACAGGACGAACCTTATCGTTAAATTCTAGGGGAAGACTCTTGTATACATGGGTTATGCGTACAAAGTCTCTCAAAGGTGTGGAAATACTCAGTATATTGTCTAGTGGCATGGGGGGCATCCTAACGTTCTTAGCATAAGCAGTAGAAATGACCGAGTGAGTAGCATCCGTATCAAAAAGAACACACGCAGCCTGACCATACATATACAAGATTCCAGTGATGGTACCTGTAGACTTGTTGGCCTAGTCTCGAGATGTCGTGTAGACACGTCCAGTGGTAGGAGACGGCTTGGTATCGACATGCCTGATGTTCCCTCCATCTCGCCCTTACGGCAGTCCTTCATGATATGGCCAGGAAGACCACACTTGAAGCATGCGTCAGTGTTACGACGACATGTCCCTGGGTGCCTACGATGGCAAGTAGAGCAAAGAGGATGAGTATATCCTCCAGCAGGTGCTCTGGCTGGCTGAGGACCTGCTAAAACATTTTACATGAGACATGATAATAGGGTACAAAGGACAATGCGAGTAATCATAAGATTGAATACCAGTGATAGCTGGACGGCTAGGCTGTGAACCTCTCTGGTTCTAGTCCCTATCGTTTCCATGGTTCCTGGTAGAAGATTTGCTAAAGTGTAAGAATTATAACATGAAATCATAAGGAAATGCGTAAGTATTAGGACCTGCTGCCGTTGGAGTGTCCAGCGTTGTTACGGTAATTATCATTACCGCCACGCCTATCTGTAGCAGAACGGTCGTTAGTCTGACCGTTTCCCTTGGGCTGGTTAGGCTGCTGTTGAGTAGCCGACTGAGACCGGTCCCTAGTTTTCTGTCTGGAAGATACAATTTAAAGAGATGAATAATTGACATATAGAGAAGAATACGGATTGTTCACCGCTTGAATACGAATGTTTACCTCTTGTCGGGATTCTCAGCTTCCCCGAACTCATCTCTCTCATGCAGCATCTCCAGCTTACGTGCCGCATCGGCCACTTGTGCTACTGTGTTGAACGTAGCACACACCAGATTATTTGCGACCGATGTGCGAAGAGCCCACCTAAAGTGGTGTGCCTGCTCTTTAGGAGTACCTGCCGCTGCACCAAGGAAACAAGCTAAGCGAAGAAAGCGCTGCATGAACTCGTTGCTATTCTCCCCAGCTCTCTGTCGGATCCCATGGTACTTCCTCTTGAGCTTGTCTTGCTCAGCCTTGGGAAAGAACTGCTCCATCACCCTATCTCTGAACTGAGCCCATGTCAAACCAACCACCCAATTATCACCTCCCTCAGACTGCTTCAATGCTAACCACCAATTTAACACATCGCCTTCGAACTGGTAGCATGCCAACCTCGCCGTGAACACGGGGTCATAACCCATAGCATCGAAGATCTTCTTGATGTGAGCCAACCAGCTTTCAGCTTCACTGGGGCTATCTGTTCTCTAGAAAGCTCGAGGAAGGATCTTGTTGAATCTCTCCAGCCATATTGCCAATGTCACCGGAGGAGGAGGAGGAGGTGCTTGGTTTTGCTGCTGATTGTTGGCAGCCTGAACCTCAGCCCTGATGTCATTCCTCAGTTGAGGAAACAAAGCTTGCATTGCAGCTTGGATTGCTGCATTGAGTTGTTCCTGCTCGCGTGTGAGAACCATCTGACAGTATAACATAAAACATATGATTAAACATATCAAAACATAATATATATATATATATATATATATATATATATATATATATATATATATATATATATATATATATATATATATATATATATATATATATATATATATATATATATATATATATATATATATATATATATATATATATATATATATATATATATATATATATATATATGTATATATATATATACATGAAAAAAATTTATACCAATAAATCAAGCGAAAAAATTTATGCAAGAAAATTTGTATATGAATACATGATGCAGTTTTATGAAAACTTTTGTATGCTCGAGAGTGAACGCCTATGGTCAGTTCACCAAAAATAAAAGACATGGCGAGGGGACGCCTAAGGGTCGGTCCCAAATTTAAAAGTTTCGATAAAACACATGCGACTAAATAGTGCAAGTCCTGTACCAACCATTACTTAGTCATAAACCTGCGACAATGACATATATATGTATGCATAAAAATGATGAATGCATGAAAACGACTGTCAGTTCTAGGAAGACCATAGTGACTACCCACTAATCACAGGTCATGTTTTGAGAGCCTACAGGTCGAAGCCTTGGCTCTGATACCATAAATGTAACACCCCATTTTGATAATGGAATGTCACGCGTAATTATGGCGTGTCATCAAAGCATACAAGGATAAATGTCTAAAACATTACATGACCATAAAAAGGAAATACCGGAATCAAACATCGGTAGTCCAAAAGTAAAGCTCATCACACACAAACATAAGTACTGCAAATGAAAGGACTAAACAATGTCCACGGAAAGAGTATCAAAGTATAGATAATGCATAAATTAAAGAAAGGCTAGAAAGCTTCCAGTCCATATGCACGTACGCTTAAAGTCTACGAGCGTCCCTGAGTACCTGCCGTTTTGGGAACATGAAAAGGAAAACGGCTGAGAAATACGCTCAGTGCACGGATGTACAATAAAGCATGAATAATATAAGCATATAAGCATATAACAGCGGAAGAAACTAAGTCCCGAATAACCCGGTTGAATCTTAGTAAAACTGGTTTTATAGTTTGGAAAGACTTATGTTTATCTTATAAAAACTGTTTAACGTATTTTACCATTAGCCAATATAGGTCATGAAAATCCACCGTGCATGAATATATGGAGGGGTGAACTCATCATGCAAATTAGAGGGGCTGCCTCTATATTAATATACTGGTTTTCGGTAGAAGGGATCAGCTCCTTGTGAAGGATGCAAGGCACACACCGCATTCATACTGAGTAATCTGCTGAAAAACATGTAACTAGGATGAACCCATACGCCCCACATGATAAATATAATAATATGGCCAAAAGCTAAAGGGACGCCACGAGCAATCACTCCGCCGTGGGGAAGTCATAACACCAGTGCCTCTAGTGTTATGGTTATGGTATCTCCATAACTAGGTGAAACTGGTCATGCATGTATATGGCTATAGGTATTCTAAATTAAACATAAGCAATCAAACATATAAACTTATACTATGGGAAAACAGTTGGCTGCATAGGGGAATCCTAATAAGGAAAGAATGTCCATACTGAAAGGACGGGAATCCGTACCTTATGTCCAGTGAACGAAGAAGACGAACGGAAGAGAGTCCTACTTCTGTATCACTAATGCTACATAAATACATACATGTATAATTATCTGATTACTAAATACGTAACTGATTTTATGTCATGTCTTAGCTTATTTATATGTTCATGCCATGTTTTACTGTTTAAGCTTTTATACTGTATTTATCTTACATTCTGTCTATTCTGATTAAGTATTACTTATATTTCATGTATTATTATACTTGTTGTGAAATAATAAATAACTTTCTAAAAAAAGCAGGTTTCCTAAAATAGAAAGTTTCCAAAAATAGAAAGTCACCAAAAATAGAAAGTTCCCAAAAATAGAAAGTTTCCATAAATAGATTAGCTGCCTTAATTAAATAAGTTTTTAAAAAATTGAAAGTTTCCATAATTAGATATAAGCTGGTTAAATAAGCTAGTTATATAAGGTTAAGTGTTTTGTGATAATTATTCTAAGTCATGTGTGTATAAAGTATAGTTTATTAATTATTACATGTAATTTAAATAAACTATAGGTTAAAAGTATTTAATTAAATATATCATGTTTTTAATTAAATAAAGTTAAAATACTTAGGTTAAAACATGCATTATTAATTACTAATAATATAACTAAGTCATGTTAATTAATTAATTATAGTCATGGTTTTAATAATTAATTAATTATAAAGTCTAGTTAAAAATAAATACTTAGGTTAAAATTCATGATCTAATAATTAAATTTATAACCTAAGTCATGTTGGATTAAATTAAACATGTCATATTTATTAATTTAATTTTAACACATAACTATTAAAATCATAAACCTTAAAATAGTATATGAACCGGATCGTGACTAGAAACCATGAACCGGACCCGAAATCAACACCATACCCCGAACCAAGTCGGGGTTCCCCCCTGTTTGCTGCTGCCGTGGGATCACCACCACCATACCGAGACCATGAGGTCTCGGTGGTGGTTAATAAGCCAAGTCGAGACCCCCCTTGGTCTCGGTTAGGCGTCGGGCAACATCAAAACACCCCTAAAAACCCTTGTTTGATTTACCCATGATCATTTACATGTTTTAATAATTGTTTTAATTAGTTTTTAAAAACATCATGATTTTATGTGATTTACTAAATCAAAACCTAAATGAAAAGGGTTAAAAAGGTTATACCGAATGCGTGGATCAATCAAAGATGAACACACACGAATGCTTGCACAATATTCAAGATCAAAAATCAACCGAACACCCCTTTTTGATGATGTATAACCGGCGGCCAAGGGACAAAGGAAGAAGGAAAAAGATTTTAGGGTTTAACTATTTTTCTTATTCTGTAAATAATAAAACATGTTTTCCCTAAATCCTTGTTTTAGTAAAAACTAAATGGGCTTGGCCCGTCCTCTTGGTGTAGCCGCGGGTAGGGTGCCCCACTTGGGGTAACCCGTACCTTTTTCCGAGTCTAATTATTGTAGTGTGTTCGTGTTTCATCGTGTTCGTGTTTTTACGTGTTATAATTAATTATTGATCGTGACCTAATATATTTATTCGTGTTCGTAATAAATATATATACGTAATTAATATTATCTTGTGATTAAATTACGTTCATGATTTCATGATCGCATGTTCGTGATTATAATTATTATTTGAATAATTATTTTGTGTTCATACGTAATAAATACTTATCGTGTTTTAACACGTACGTAATACTTAAAATTCTTATACGTGAACGTAAACATGCTATAAAAGGAAAGTTTTAATCTAGTACATACGATCTAAAGGGTACTATTCATGGTAAAAGCATGCGGGTTTTACATAAACGATTCTTAATTTGCACAATCTTCTCTGTAGTCTCTAAAACCATTTCGGGCCCAGTCAACTAACTTTCTCCCACTTCGCTCCAACACACAAGATACCTACATTTCCTTTCCATACAATGCTTCAAATGGAGCAGCCTTAATACTCGCATGATAACCTGTTATTATACGAAAACTCCACTAAAGGCAAATGGTGTTCCCAACTCCCTCTGAAATCAATCACGCATGCTCGAAGCATGTCCTCCAACGTCTGAATTGTTCGTTCGCTTTGGCCATCAGTTTCAGGATGATAGGCCGTGCTCAAACTCAATTTGGTGCCCATCGCACGTCGAACAGATTTCCAAAATTCCGAAGTAAATCTGCTGTCGCGATCCGAAATGATCGATAAAGGTACTCCATGTCGACAAACAATTTCCTTCACGTACACACTGGCAAGTTTCTCCATGCTATCCGTCTTCTTCGTAGGTAAAAAGTGAGCAGATTTCATCAATCTATCCACAATCACCCAAACCATAACACAACCACTAGGAGTCCTAGGTAAACCCGTCACGAAGTCCATAGCGATCTTTTCCCATTTCCATTCTGGAATCTCAGGTTGTACCAACAACCCAGACGGTCTCTTATGTTCAGCTTTAACTTCCGCGCAAGTTAAACACGTACTGACGTAACGAGCAATTTCTGCCTTCATATTCGGCCACCAGTAGACTTTCTTCATATCGTGATACATCTTATCCGCTCCAGGATGTATCGAGTACTTCGACTTATGAGACTCATTCATAACCAAATCTCGCACTCCAGGCGTTCCTTCCTCAGGTGGACATAGCGGTAACCAAATCCGATTTTCAAAATATCTCAGCCCGTCTAACTTTACCACAAAAAGAGGTTTCTTCAGTCCTCCCAGATTCTCGGCGCCAATATTTTCTTTCATCAATCCCTTCTCTTGTGTTTTCAATATCGTTCCGGTTAAATCAACACCCTCAGTCATTACTAATGCTCTGACTCTCAAAGGTTTCTCTCTATCCTTCCTACTAAGTGCATCCGCTACAACGTTCGCCTTGCCAGGATGGTAGCGAATCTCGTAGTCATAGTCACTTAGTAGCTCCACCCATCGTCTTTGTCTCATATTCAACTCCTTCTGGTCTAATATGTGCTGCAAACTCTTGTGGTTAGTGAATACAACATACTTAGTCCCATACAAGTAGTGTCTCCACAACTTTAGCGCAAAAACTACAGCTCCTAGTTCCAAATCGTGTGTAGCGCAAACTACAGCTCACGTTGCATCAAAATAGCTCCATAACCCTTATGAGACGCGTCACAATAAACCATGAAGTCTTTGATTCCTTCCGGTAATGACAATATTGGAGCAGAAAACAGTTTGTCCTTAAGTGTTTTAAAAGCGATTTCTTCATCATTTCCCCATTCAAACACCCGATTCTTCTCAGTAAGCTTGGTCAACGGCTTTGCAATCAACGAAAACCCTTCGATGAATATCCGATAATAACCAGCTAAACCAAGAAATTGTCGAACTTCAGTCGGCGATGTCGGTGCCGACCATTCTTTAATTGCCTCCAACTTGGCAGGATCTACACAAACTCCTTTGTTGTCAATCACATGCCCAATAAATTGTATAGATTCCAACCAAAATTCACACTTGGAGAACTTTGCGTATAACTTCTCTTTCTTCAACAGCTCTAATATCGCCCTCAAGTGCTTCTCATGTTCTTCTTTGCTCTTGGAGTAAATAAGAATATCATCAATGAATACAATGACAAATTACCAAATACGACTTACACACCTGATTCATAAGATCCATGAACACTGCATGCGCATTCGTTAATCCAAAAAGGCATCACTTGGAATTCAAAATGTCCATATCGCGTACGAAAAGTAGTTATAGGAATATCCTCCTCTCTAACTCGCAGTTGATGATACCCTGATCTCAAGTCAATCTTCGAGTACACACATGATCCTTGCAAATGATCAAATAAATTGTCAATCCTCGGCAATGGATACCGATTCTTAACTGTCAATTTGTTAAGCTCTCGATAGTCGATACACATTCTAAACGACCCGTCCTTCTTGTTTACAAATAACACAGGCGCTCCCCATGGCGATGAACTAGGTCTAATAAACCCCTTATCCATCGATTCTTTCAATTGATCAAATAACTCATTCAATTCTGACGGTGCCAATCGATAAGGTGCACGAGCAACCGGGGCAGCTCCTGGCATGGAATCGATCCGAAATTCCACTTCACGAGAGGGCGGTAAACCCGACAACTCATCAGGAAAAACTTCTGGATACTCTCGAATCACAGGCACCTCTTCCAACTTTGTCTCTACATCACCATCACTAGAAATTTGCGCCAGAAATACATCGCATCCTTCTTCCATATACCTCATCATCTTCAAGCAAGATATTACTCTCAGACGAGAAGTACATTCATTACCTTTCACAGTCAATACCCTATTTCTCAACGGGATTTGGACCAACCTTTCTCGACAAACAATCACTCCACTATGCGCCATTAACTAATCAATCCCAATAATCACGTCAAAAGACCCTAGCTCTATAGGCATTAAGTGAATATCGAAGGCATAATTTCCTAACTTTAAGGAACACCCTCTTAGTATAGAATTAGTACTAACAATCTTTCCATTGGCTAATTCCACATTATAGTTAGTCGTTAGCATCACTGTTTCTCTATTGATAAGGCGACTAAATCTTACGTCTACAAAGCTTTTTTCGGATCCAGAATAAAATAATACACTAGCATAACGAGCGTCAAGTAGAAACCTACCGGTCACCACATTCGGACTTTGAGGTTTGTCAGCGGTACCCACTCTGTATACGGCAACAACAACATTTCCACCCTGTCTATTCCCAGCTTTTGGACAGTTTCCCTTTTTGTGCCCCTTTTCTCCACAACCAAAACAAACCATTACCATAGTGGCATTCGCCCTTGTAGCCACACCTCTAGATCGACAATCTGCAACTCTATGGCCAGCTTTCCCACACTTGCCACATGTAGGAGGACAATTCGCAATGTGGTACAAGTTACAACGGCCACACTAAGGATTGACCTTGGTTCCTCTGGGGGCATTAGCGGCACTCATCCCATCGTTCCTCCTTTAGTTGAACTGTTGGTTACGATTCGGTCCTTGGTTGTTGTTGCGATGATCCCCACGATTTTGTCCTTGTGGTTGACTCACCTGGGCAGCTTCCCATTTCCTTTTGTTTCCCTCAGCAATATAGTCTTTCTTGTCTTACAACTTAACATCCATCAGTGCATGAGCCATCTGAACGGCTTAATCAAATGATCCGGGCTTTGACGAAGTAGTCTCACCCATAATGTTGCTCGACAGACCCTTGATATATTCTTTCATCTTCTTGCGATCGTCTGCGAAAGCATCAAGACACAATATGCTTAACTCATTGAACCTTCTTGTATAAGAAATGATGTCATTATTCTTCAATGACAAGTGTCTCAACTCGTCCTCTAACTGACCCAACTCTTCCTCGGGGCAAATCTTCTTAGACAAAAGTGCCTTGGTTGCAGCCCAAGTTCTTCCATTTGTTACTACCAATCCGACAGTAGCCACCTGGTTGTTCCACCAGCTTAAAGCATCATTCAGGAAAGTAGCAGTTGCAAATTTAACTTTGTTTGCCTCAGAGCACCCATTGATTTCGAAAGTGCTCTCAATCTTTTCCACCCATCTACTGAGTTCTAAAGCTCCACCGGTACCACGGAACTGTGTGGGACCACATTTCATGAAACCAGCGTATGAAAATTCCCCTGGGGCTGGTTGCCTCTCCACATTTCCGCCTTGACCCTGGTCTCTGTTCGCACGATCTACCTCAAAAGCATTGGCGATTGCCTCTTGAATCATGGTGTTTACTCGAGCGGTTGTTAACTTTGGAGGCATGGTGAAGTCTTAGTTACACCTCTCTGCAATGACAGGGAAATAGAAAACAAGGTAAGTAAACATATCAAGATTAAGAAGAATTTCTCTTTCAGGACATAATATAAGTACAACAACACACCAACAAGGTTACTAATATTCATCAATCACATCACAAAAGAGCAAATTTAAGACTTATCATAGATTATGAAAGGTAAACATGGATTGCATTGATAGATCAACCAAAATCTGTGACAAGTAATGCCACTACAACCATACACCAACAAACTTAAAGTTATCAAGTTTTCATCACAATGCCATCATACGGGAGTCTAAATAAGTTCAATTACAACGATCAAAAGATAAAAAAGAAATACGAGTAACTAGCCACGTGGTGATCCACATGACTTCTTGGACGGTGGTTCTTCCTCGTCCTCCTCTGGCTCTTCCTCACTATCTTCTTCCTCATCCATCTTTCTCTTCCCTTTATCGTTCGGCTCACATTCTGACACCCTCTCCCTTCTAGAAGTAGACCCAAACTCCGGTGCTACCTGATTCCCAAAAGCAACACACTCACCCCTGGCGAGCGGTTGAACCATGAAATAATTAGCCTCAAGGTCAGAGTCATCCACGAATATACAGTCTTGCGGTAGGGATGATCTTACACGGTGCTCCCAACTCTGCATCCTGACTAACCTAGCCTGGTCTTCCTTAACCCGCTCTAGACTTGCACTTAAATTTACTATCATGGATCTTAAGCTGTCAATATCATTCTTAGTCGATGCTCTATAGTACTCAGACCTTGCGGTCCTTGTCAATAACTTTTGATATGCTCTTTCGTTCTCGTCAAACCTCTTAATCACTCTTGTCTCTACCACGTAACGTTCGTACATTAGCCTATCAATACTTCTCAAGAAAAACGGAACGTCACCATACTTTCTTGGCCCAGGGCAAGTGACCCTTGCAATGTCCTCATGGAGAGAACTAGCACTAGCCGCGGCGTCGGACCTTCTAGCGATACCTGGCATACCGATCAGATGAGAGATACGGGCAGGCCTGGGGATAGTAGTAATTCTTCAACCGGGGATCTGAGCTTGCACATTTTCCGCCTCGGCATGTCCTACAACAGCTGCTCCAACCTTTTCCCCTACCTCTTCTCTCTCGATTTCCTCTACAATTCTGTTTTCATTCCCGTTAGGTGGTACCTCGGCCGTATCTACAATCACAGGAAGTTTTGGAGGGTACGTAAGGTCATCATTCCATATTTATAATTATATGCATGAAAATGCAATGCAAAGGTGGTACACATGCCCAAAACGCGATAATATGATGTTCATGCATATGCAATACAAAAATTACGGCATCGAGTACTACACGTACAATTTCAACATTTACATATAGTAGTTCAGTATTTACGTAATAAATACTCATACATTCATTTCAATTTAAAAGGGATACATCTATTTCCATCAATACTAAAAGTAAACCTTACCGGAGCTATGCAGGATAGTTGTTTGCTTGGACAATTTCTTACGACACCAAAAGTTATAGTTTAGGATTTTTCAAAATGATCTAGTTCTCTATAACTCATGGCTCTGATTACCAATCTCTAACACCCCAAAATCGTATGCGCAGTGGAACTACAACATTTGGGTGCTAGGCATTTATCATTACACACAAACTATTTCGAACGACTCAAAGAGACGTAGAAATTTAAACATAAATTAAACATTGTTAAAACATCATTGTCTACTGCTTCCCAAAACCCAAATAAAATACAAGACAGAGTTGCGTTTAGGTCCCCACTGAATCTCAACCCAAAAGTACATTACTTGTTTCACATGACATAATATAAAAAGTTTTAAGTGATAAAAGGGAGGAAAGACAAAGTAGACCGCCAAGCCACAACAACTTCCGTCCGCGAATGCTCCTTTCTACCATCTCATCGGTTACCTGAAACACATGCTTAAAGGGGTCAACAAATAATGTTGAGCAAAATTTATAGGTTTTACAATCTCATTTTTGAACATAAGTGCATAAAATCAATCACGATCATTTATTGAATTGTCGATCAAACAATCTATCATTCAAGGTTATTATCGTTAGTAATAGCTAATAATTGTGTTTAAGCTCATGACACTAATCCGTTAACTCAATCACCCGCGTACACTTACCGACATGATTAAGATGACACCAGTGCCCCTTCTAAAGGCATTAGTTGCAATTATACCTTATTTCTTATCACAAGTTATCCGTCCGTAGAGGGTACTCAACGTACTAGCTCTCGTCTCGGATAGGGTCGTCAAACCTATAGTACTATCAATTGTATAAGCGGCTATTTCCAATCCACACGAGGATTAAACAATAGTTAATAGTTCATGAATATAGGGTCTTTTGCAACTAGGTACTCAACACAATTCAGGCAACTTTTGGGTCCAACAATCATTCATGACTTATGTTCGTTTTTATTTAAAATAGAATGCATCCCCTCGCGGGTAAAACCATTTAAAAGTGTTATAAAACGAGGCTATTGATAGGTGTGTAAACACCCATCTTTTCTACCACTTAATTACAAGAATAACGGACCAAAACGTGTATTTTATGTCTTTTATGTCGGAATTATGCGTGGTTTGTGTTTTTGTTGTGATTTAGGACGAAATTGTGAAAAGTGGAGAAAACACGAGAATTCACGGGCATTCACGGCTTTTATTGAAGAAAAAGATGAAAGACGGAGTCGAGAAGTCAAAAGTGGAAAAAGAATGGAAGTCCAAGACCAATTCTGAAGATTTATCGAAGAAAAAGTCAAAAGACGGAAGTTTATCAAAAGTCGAGAAAACTCAAGTCTATCTTATTGAAGAAATTAAAGACGAGTTCAAAAGATATCCCGAGCCACAAGTCCTTAAAGTCCAAACTTAAAAGAAAGATTAGAAGAAAAGGACTAATGACGCAATTAATGAAGATTAAATGAAGAAATGACTTAATCTTGCAATTAACAAGAAATGAAGGAGGGGAGGAAGCTTCCTAATCCTCCCCTATATATAGATTAGGATTGTTAATTATTCATTTTGTTGGCTAACTTGACAAATTAGCTCTTCCACCTTTATTTTATGCACATTTAAATACTTGTCATTTTAATACCTTGTCTTGCACCTTAATTACCATTTAATTCAAGTAAGTGTTTCTTTTTAATTCTTGTCAAGCTTTATCTTTATCTTGTTAATCTCATTCTTCCTTTCTTAATCTTTGTGTTGATTTGTTTATGTTTATGTTCTTGATTTTGGTTGATTTAATTAAGTGGGTTTTGATTATTTTGATCTTTATTGTTTGATTTGTTGCTTTGGATTGATTGTTTATGTTTATTAGTTGTTTTGTTTTTAGTTTGGTTTAATCTTTTTGTTGATTTGGTTAAGTTTTTGATTAAATTCGTGCTATCTTCTTTCCCTTGTTCTTCGTATACAGTAACTGTTCTTGCCAGATTCGTCCCCAGCAAACATTCCGAATAGGGCTGTCTCATTGTGCTCTATACGGATTATTAAATATTCCGCATAGAGGTTTTATTCCGCGTAACAATTTTGTAGAAATTGCTTATTCGGAATATTTTATTATTCCGCATAGGGGTTTTTGCTAAATTGCTATTCGGAATATCCGGTTTTCCGAATAGGCCAAAGTTTCCGCATAAGAAGTTATTCCGAATAGGGATTCCTTTCCGCATAGAACTGGTTATTCCGAACAGGCACCTTTTTCCGAATAGGCTGGACTTTCCGAATAGGCCTAATATTCCGAGTAGGACTTCTTTCCGAATAGGGACAGATATTCCGAACAGAGATTTTATTCCGAATAGGAGGCACATTCCGCATAGGGTTAATCTTTCCGAATAGATGAATATTCCGAATAGGGCTATCTTTCGGAATAGGTGACAGTTATTCCGAATAGCATTTATTCCGAATAGGATTTTATTCCGGATAGGGAATTTCAGTTTTTAGTTTTCTGCCTTTTCATTTTAAGCTTTATTTTTCCCGCCTTTTTCTTAGTTGCACTTTAAGTTTATTTGCCTTAGTTTAAGATTTAGTTTTAGTTGCGTTTTAAGTTTGCCTTAGTTAGATTTAAGTTTGCGTTATTTACATTATTGCCCTTTAGTTTTAGTCGCACTTTAAATACTTGCACTTTATTTTAATTAGACTTAGATTTATTTTAATTGCACCTTTACTTTAATTGTTTTGCACCTTTAATTTTCAAAACTACAACGACACATCTTTGTTCCACCAAAGTTCAACTGAGTCACACATTAAACAATAAGTTTTTCAATTCGAAGAGAACACTAGAACTTAATTTTTATACGGGCAAAAGCCGTGTATCAAATGGCGCCGCTGCCGGCTCTTTTCGTAAAGATCAACAGTTTTTTGTGAGAGACACGTTGCTTTTTGGGATCCGTTCACTTGTGAGCGTTATTTTTCTTGCATAAAAAAAATTCAAAAAAAAATCATAAAAAATTAAAAATTGATAAAAAACCATAAAAATTAAAAATTTCAAAAATCCAAAAAGATTTTATCTTTCTTGTGTATATATATTGTCTTTGTGTTTGGTTTTGTTTTCTTTTGCATTTTCAGGTGTATGCGTACTAGATCCTCTAATTATCAAGAGCCCGAGCCTCAAGAAGATTTAGATATGGCAGGTGTCAACAACAACAACATGCCACCGCACCTCAATAATAATAATAACAACAACAATGCTCTTCCACAGCCCGATCTTCGGACCATGGAGAAACTTTGTCAACCAACAATGTTTGGACGGGGAGGACCGATTGCGCCGATGCAAATCAACGCTCCTGAGTTTTCGTTGAAGCACCACATGATTCAGCAAGTACAAACAAACCCATTTAGAGGATTGCCTGATGATGATGCCAACAAACACCTCGACAAGTTCATTACAATCACCCAGAGCATGAAGTTGGTTGGTGCCACTATGGATGAGCTTCGCCTACAACTCTTTACACACACTCTATTGCATCATGCCGAGAAATGGTTTGATCGTCTCCCGAAGAATTCTATTCACACTTGGGATGACATGACTCAACGCTTTTTGTCGCGCTACTTTCCACCATCCATGGTCACAAGCCTTCGCAATCAGATCAACGGTTTTATGCAAGATCCCGATGAATCTCTTTTTGATGCATGGGAGAGATATAATGTCTTGATCGACCGTTGTCCAAACCACAACATGCTTCCGGTCACTTTGATCGATACTTTCTACAACGGATTGACTTTTCGAGATCGTGATACGATCAATGCAGCCGCCGGTGGCACATTCATGAAAAGGAGACCCGAGGAGTGTAGAGAGTTAATTGAAAACATGACTACTCATCATAAGAACTGGGATTCCTCTGCTTCTTCTAGAAACAACACGAGAGTCAATGTTTCTTCTACCTCAGCAAACCCTGAGATGATCGAACTCACCCGCATGATGGCTGAAATGAGCAAAAGTATTACGCTTCTCGCTTCAAACCAACAACAACAACAAGTTAAAGCGGTTGCTAATCCTTGTGCAACATGTGGCGGTCCTCACTCATACACCGATTGTCCTTCGACACAAGGAAATCCGGAAAATGTGTATGCAGCTTACGGTAATTATTCACCGGAAAATTACCAAGCTAGACAACAAGGGGATAGAAATCTGCTGAGCTACCGTTCCAACAACTACCTTTCACCCGGTTTTTCTCCTCAAAACCAAAATCCCGCCAACAACTACAATAGAAGCCACCAAATCCCACCTCGTGCTTCTAACCCTTATCAACCACCCACCCAACAACACCCACCCATTAATCCCGATGTTGACACAATCATGAGAACTCAAGGTGAGCAAATCAAGAATCTACAGAGCCAAATAATCAATTTGAAAGGAGATATCTTGAAGCAAGGTAATGACATCAGAACCGAGGTTCTTGATAATCTTCAATCCTCTTTCATCACTCAAACAACTAAATTGAAGAATCTGTTGGCTAGTTTCTTGCCTGAAGCTCAACCTTCTTCTTCTCCGGGTTCTCTACCTTCAAACATCGTCACCAATCCGCGAGCTAATGTGAGTGCTATAACTACGCGTAGTGGAATTACCATTGTTAATCCACCTGACTCACCACCATTATCTACACCTCCTCCACCACCATGTATCCCTACTCCTCTTACACTTAGTGATAGTACACCATCACCGTCTCCGCCTCGTCATGACGATGTATCTCGGAAGGACCCTTCAACATCACAACCTTCACCACCCACACCTTCACCTAACCCTTACCAACCTAGAATCCCATACCCTTCTCGCATAGGCAAGACCAACGATCTAACCAAGAATGATTGTCAAGTATCGAAATATGTGGATATGTTATCTAAAATGACCATCAACATTAGCCTTGTTGAAGCACTTTGCCACATGCCAAAATTTGTCAAAGCATTCAAGGAATTGCTTAGCAAGAAGGAGAAGCTGATTGAACTCGCCAACACACGCTTAAATGAAAACTGCTCTGCAGTTCTTCTTAGAGAACTTCCAGAAAAGCTTGGAGATCCCGGTCGTTTTGTGTTGCCTTGCGTGTTCAACAAAACTGAAGAATTTACTGCCCTAGCTGATCTCGGGGCTAGTATTAATTTGATGCCACTCAGTGTTTGGAAAACACTATCATTGCCCGACCTCATTCCAACAAAGATGACTCTCAAAGTTGCAAACCGCACTCTCGCTTACCCCGTTGGTATAGCCGAAGATGTGTTTCTTAAAGTTGGCACATTTACCTTCCCGGTCGATTTCGTCGTAGTTGATTATGAAATGGACCCTCGTATTCCTTTAATACTTGGTCGGCCATTCTTGAGAACCGGACGTGCTTTAATAGATGTGGCCGAAGGTGAGTTAATCTTACGAGTCGGGGATGATTCTAAAGTTTTTAAAATGGGGAAGCTTACAGGAAAATCCTTTGGAGGCCGAGAATCAGTGAATATGATAAATGTGCTCGATGACTTTACCGTCTATGACAATCCTCTATTCGAGTCTTCCACTGATAATCCACTCTTTGAAGATAATGTGGATGATTCTCACTCTACTATGGAACCTTCCACCATTTATGATTCGCCACCGGTCTTTGATGCTTATGATGATGATGATTCTAGCTCAGATTCGGATGATTTTGATTGTACTTCTGAGTATCCCGAGCTGCCTACATATGATGATTTCGATGAGGCTGATACTCTCTCGAGCGATTCTTCACATAATGAAGATCCTCCGCCATCACTCGATCCTACTTTGGACGATTACTCATTCGAGGAAGATTTCTCTGAATTTCTCAACACATACTTCCCTCATGAGAGTGATGCACCTCCTTTGGACTTTGAAGATTATCGTCTTGATCCTACTTTGGATTTGAAGAGCATTTTGTCCAAAGAGAAGAAACCGGTTGACACCAAAATCCGTTGCACTTATGATTTGACACCTCTTTGTCCCACTTCTGAGGACGAGGTTGTGCTTCTTTGCGGATCTTCTTCACACTCGGCTGAGCCGGAGTGCTATTTTCCCCTGAAGGAAAAGGTGTTCGATCCCGGTATTGAAGTCTTTAAGCCATCTCAGTATCCACCTGATGAAATAAAAGGAAAAATCTTTGGAAATTTTGAAGACATGCTTACACCGCTTCCTACTTGCTTCCACCGTGCTCCATCGCTGCTTAAGGGAACCCTGCCACTTTTCTTTTGGCTTGCCTTGTTCGCCTTAAGCTCTTGCTTATTGATGGATGAAAACTATGTCTTTGATCCTAGTGGATTTGTTTCATGCTACTTCTGTTGATGATCAAGGTCGAGTCAGGCTCACGACTCGGTAAACAAAAACCAAGCGCTTCTTGGGAGGCAACCCATGCATCTATCTTTTCGCTTTCTTTACCATAAGTGTAGGGGGGACCCTTTGAATTGCTATTTCCTCTCCTCACTTCTTAATCAGGGATTCGAGCTTCAATGATCCACTCTTGATGATTCTTGACGACCCGTGATTCCGTGTTCTACTTCTTCCCAGTTCTATCCTAAACTCTTTTCGATTCACTTTTTATATTTTCTCAATATTTAAATAGGAATCTCTTTAATTGTCTTTTCCTTAAGCGAGATTTAAACAAACGTGCACAATGTCCTAAGTGTAGGGGAGTTTACTCCCACATGCTTAAACATTGAGGACAATGTTTATCTTAAGTGTAGGGGGGACTTCTATCGAAGTTAAGTGGTCTTTTCCTTGTATTTGTCATCATTTTAACCAGAAAATCAATTTTTCGACATTTTTCAAAATTTTTGATCTATTTTGGCCTATTAGTTTTTCCCTTTTGTATAGTTATTCTCTTTCCTTATTAGAATAAATCTTTGAATAAGTGGTTTTAATTTTCAAACGTTGTGAATCGTTTGACTCAATCCGTGTTTACTCTAGCGAGTATCCTTAACGTGTTTAAGTCAAGTTTTGCTAGGCTTTTATATAGGGAGCTATAAAACGCGAAAGTCTTAACTCTCACGGGTTAAGAACAAGAACTTTTCGCAAGTTCCTATAATTGATCCTAGAGAGTCGTTTATCAAGGGAACTTTAAGATGCGATTTCTAAACTTGAAAGAGTCTAAGAATTTGCAAGATCCTATAGGCGACTCGAAAACCCAAAATTTTGGTTTAATAGGCTAAGTATCCACGAGTCTCATTACTTGAGATTTTAAATTGTGGAGAAGGAGAGATGATAGAGCCAATTATAAGTTCGGTATTCTTTCGTGAATTTATGTGAGTTAATTATAAGCCTATTCTCCCATCGCTTGCTAATAAATTTATCTGCTAATAAATAAGGTTGTACGATTTGAAAAGTTACTTAGCTTCTAGCCCCAGATCGTTTAAAAGTTGCTCGGTAATGACGAGAGTTCATAGCCAAGGCATAACTTATGAAGCGGGGCGCGAAGATTGGCGAGTCCGAAAAGGCCCTAACAAGGCATGAGGGCTATGTTTTGTTGCTAAAGATCCAAAAGTGATGTAAAGAATCATTTATCGAAAATCAATATGAAGGATCGAGACACACGACGAAAAGCAAAAACTCCCAAAAAGTCATGGAGAAGTGTATCCGAAAAGACCCTAACAAGGTATGAGGATAAATAGATCCAAGTCTATAAAGGAGGCGAATCGTTGTATATCAAAATCCAAAATAAAGATTGGAGAAAAATGAAGAAGTCGTGGTCCATATATGAAGAATCTCTCAAAAATTCCAAGTGAAGAAATTCCATTTATGAAGAGAAGACCATTATTTCATGAACGTCTGTCAAGATTTGAAGTATGAAGTCGCTGCCAAATATCGGCCCGAGAAAGGTCTCAAATCACGAACCAAGTTATGCCAAGATATGAACTTTTTGATATCCCGAGAAGCAGTTTTAAAAGATTTGGTCCTTTAGCTAACTATTGATTAAATCGTGCACTTTATTTTCAGACTAAATAATTATCGAAATAAGTCAAACAATGCATCTTCGTGATCATTCAAGACAAATAATAAAATATAAGAGATACCCATAGGAATAAGGGAGTCTAAGTGAATAATTGGCCCACATGAGTTCGTGTTAGTATACTAACTCATAATAACAATGATCTCGTTTTTAAGCTTGGTTTGGAGAAAGTGAAAAGTTGAGGATGATGATTATTCATGACATTTTCAAAACCCAAGGTATGCTTTTAATTTCTTTGCTTTGCATTTTCATAATTTTCTATCTCTTTAATAAAGGCCAATGTGGATTGATTAAGATGAAAAGTGTAAACATGCTTTGTAACTAATGCATTGCATGAGGACATTGCAATGGTCAAGTGTAGGGGATTTGATAGGTGTGTAAACACCCATCTTTTCTACCACTTAATTACAAGAATAACCGGACCAAAACGTGTATTTTATGTCTTTTATGTCGAAATTATGCGTGGTTTGTGTTTTTGTTGTGATTTAGGACAAAATTGTGAAAAGTGGAGAAAACACGGGAATTCACGGGCATTCACGGCTTTTATTGAAGAAAAAGATGAAAGACGGAGTCGAGAAGTCAAAAGTGGAAAAAGAATGGAAGTCCAAGACCAATTCTGAAGATTTATCGAAGAAAAAGTCAAAAGACGGAAGTTTATCAAAAGTCGAGAAAACTCAAGTCTATCTTATTGAAGAAATTAAAGACGAGTTCAAAAGATATCCCGAGCCACAAGTCCTTAAAGTCCAAACTTAAAAGAAAGATTAGAAGAAAAGGACTAATGACGCAATTAATGAAGATTAAATGAAGAAAGGACTTAATCTTGCAATTAACAAGAAATGAAGGAGGGGAGGAAGCTTCCTAATCCTTCCCTATATATAGATTAGGATTGTTAATTATTCATTTTGTTGGCTAACTTGACAAATTAGCTCTTCCACCTTTATTTTATGCACATTTAAATACTTGTCATTTAATTACCTTGTCTTGCACCTTAATTACCATTTAATTCAAGTAAGTGTTTCTTTTTAATTCTTGTCAAGCTTTATCTTTATCTTGTTAATCTCATTCTTCCTTTCTTAATCTTTGTGTTGATTTGTTTATGTTTATGTTCTTGATTTTGGTTGATTTAATTAAGTGGGTTTTGATTATTTTGATCTTTATTATTTGATTTGTTGCTTTGGATTGATTGTTTATGTTTATTAGTTGTTTTGTTTTTAGTTTGGTTTAATCTTTTTGTTGATTTGGTTAAGTTTTTGATTAAATTCGTGCTATCTTCTTTCCCTTGTTCTTCGTATACAGTAACTGTTCTTGCCAGATTCGTCCCCTGCAAACATTCCGAATAGGGCTGTCTCATTGTGCTCTATACGGAATATTAAATATTCCGCATAGAGGTTTTATTCCGCGTAACAATTTTGTAGAAATTGCTTATTCGGAATATTTTATTATTCCGCATAGGGGTTTTTGCTAAATTGCTATTCGGAATATCCGGTTTTCCGAATAGGCCAAAGTTTCCGCATAAGAAGTTATTCCGAATAGGGATTCCTTTCCGCATAGAACTGGTTATTCCGAATAGGCACCTTTTTCCGAATAGGATGGACTTTCCGAATAGGCCTAATATTCCGAGTAGGACTTCTTTCCGAATAGGGACAAATATTCCGAACAGAGCTTTTATTCCGAATAGGAGGCATATTCCGCATAGGGTTAATCTTTCCGAATAGATGAATATTCCGAATAGGGCTATCTTTTCGAATAGGTGACAGTTATTCCGAATAGCATTTATTCCGAATAGGATTTTATTCCGGATAGGGAATTTCAGTTTTTAGTTTTCTGCCTTTTCATTTTAAGCTTTATTTTTCCCGCCTTTTTCTTAGTTGCACTTTAAGTTTATTTGCCTTAGTTTAAGATTTAGTTTTAGTTGCGTTTTAAGTTTGCCTTAGTTAGATTTAAGTTTGCGTTATTTACATTATTGCCCTTTAGTTTTAGTCGCACTTTAAATACTTGCACTTTATTTTAATTAGACTTAGATTTATTTTAATTGCACCTTTACTTTAATTGTTTTGCACCTTTAATTTTCAAAACTACAACGACACATCTTTGTTCCACCAAAGTTCAACTGAGTCACACATTAAACAATAAGTTTTTCAATTCGAAGAGAACACTAGAACTTAATTTTTATACGGGCAAAAGCCGTGTATCAGCTATAAACTCACCTTGAGTAGTAGTAGTGGTTCTAGCGAAGACGTAACGAAAATATCACCGACCATGTGGTTGCCCCAGAAAATCGAACACGTGACCTAAAAATCAAAGTATGGAAACCGAATCAATACTCCGTGTACATTATTGTACTAAACACGCGTATATAAAAAAAATTAATGCTTATGAAAACTAAGCCAAAACTCATACATGTGATTATTAATAGACTCGTACTATCTATCTATGTAATTAAAATGTTTCCCATTTTATAATTTTGCCGGTACTTACCAAAAGTACGGGTTGTTTTCTAACACTTAAGCATCACTATAAATTATGAGAAAATTTGTATAAATCCCTTACAACCTGTAGAAATCCCATTTTAAATATCATAGAAAGTTTTCACTTTTAAGAGCCGTTACACATTACATTACTAGACGTAAACTTTTCGGACAGATTTGCACCTTTACAATGTAAGACTTCTTTGACTTATTTAAATATAACATTAGTTAATTTGGCCCCTAAGTCTAAAAATAGACTCAAAAACACATGTTTAGCACCAAAGAACAACTTTCAACTATTTATATAACTCTATCTATGGTCCTCGGGATTTGACCTAAAACCAAACATAACTTCGGGTTATGTTGATTTTCATCTCCCGGTACACGAAACTTCAAAGTAGCATAACTTTTGACTTGTTTGGAGTCGTAATCTCATTTTTATACCAAATCGAAGCTAAGACAATTCTCTATAACTACATCCTAGCCTGATGACCAGTTTCAAAAATTAAACCCACGAAAACTTGCTTAAACAATCTGCCTAATTTTTCCTTCCTCAAAATCAACTCAACACATGTTTCCATTCCATTCTAACATCACCTAGACCTATTCTAAACACTTATAAACAATCACAAACATCCTAATCATCCTATACTATTAGGAAAATCAAACCTTCATAAAAACCCAATTCCTAAATCACACATGCAATGAGTTTAACCTATCTAAAAACATCAAAAACATAACTCTCAACATAACCCCACATCAATAAACATCAAACACCAAGAACAACCAAACACCCTGATTTGGCCGTGGGATGTTGGTGTCCAAAACACCCAAACCAAATTGATTTTGGTTGGTTTTATGGATGATTAATCATCACCAACACATCAATTAAACATGCAAATGGTCTAATTAAATCAAAACATGTTTTTAAAAATCTTTGATTCTTGAAAAAATTAAGTTAGTGCATGTTGTTATGGATTGCACAAAAACACTTACAAGGGATATTTAGGAAGTGGTCTAAAGTTGGATTGTTCAAAATCAAAAAGGAAAAAAAATTATGGTGGTGGTGGTTTGGAGGCCGACGGCCAAAGAGAGAGGAGAAGGAGAGAATTTTTTTTGAAATGATTTTTGTTGTGTGTTTTTCCTTCCTTCAATTTTGTAAAATTTTGAGGAGTCTCTTTTGCCATCTTGGTTTTCTTTTGGCCTCATTTTTAAACGACAAATTTTAGTAGCGGGAATCGACTTACTAGTTGGTTTTGAAAATTTGTGGGAGTCGGGGGTCGTCCCGAACACATGGAAATACCTTTAAAGCAATTTAAACGCACCCGAGATATAATAAAACGCACCCGACTCGACTTAACACGAACTAAAATAAAATTCTCTAAAAATTCTAATATCGACAAAGCGACAATAAAACGTAAAAATTAGGCATCCGTCGGGATCGTAGTCGTCTTCGGCTTTCTTAAATCGTCA
Source organism: Glebionis coronaria (assembly GCA_025667525.1). Lineage (NCBI taxonomy): Eukaryota > Viridiplantae > Streptophyta > Magnoliopsida > Asterales > Asteraceae > Glebionis > Glebionis coronaria. The sequence continues at coordinate 434,802,947 of CM046874.1, forward strand.
ATCGTCAAGATTACGACCTTAAACGTTGGTTTCAACTTAAACCGTCAAATATATAATAAACGAGATTTCTTAAAAATTTCAAAACTATTCGTAATTTAGGGTAAAATAAATGACCTCGGGTTGTGGGTATCACAGTTTAACAAATTTAGGAGTCTTTGACATATTAGGCCCGCCATGAATATTTTGACTCAACCCGAGTTTGCTTATCCAATCTTACTCTAGATAGTATCCTTAACCATGTAGACCATTATTGGTTTATTCGGCTAAGCATCCACTAGTCTCATTATTTGAGATTTTAAACTGCGGAGAACAAGATATGATAGAGTTTAAAGTAAGTGTAAAGGGATAGATAAACTTTATATTAATTAGTTGTGTCTTTTATATCCCCTTTCGTAACCTTTACTTTCTTGTCAACGCATGTATATATGTTAATAAATAATCAAGAACGATTTTAATCGGTTTGTAGTCTCTTATGCATTTTTTACTAATCATTCGTGGTTGGTATAAGTACGTCTCAAGATTCTAAGTTAGAACGGTTTATGTGTACTAGACTTATGTCATGCTTAATACTTAGCGGGTGTTTTTCCTTTTATTCTTTTCAACTTTCTTTGTGAGGAATAAAGAAAAATAAGAGCGGCTTATGAAAAAAATGAGTGCCTAGAAAAAAAAAGGAAAAAAATAATAATTATACAAGACTCCCAAGAGGGGCAGTGAATTGTTAATTATATTAGCTATTAAATTCCAATATTACTCTCACAAGGTTTGCGAGGATTTAAAAGTTGCTCCAATCCAATATTACCTTGACGGGTTGCGGGATTGAAGATCCAAGGTCTAAAAAGGTGGCAGATATAAATTATTGCGTGAGTGTTATTTTTCTCTTCTTAGCGAGTGTGTAGCTACTTATTAATGAATGACATAAGGATCTTACACATAAGGTGAATGACTTATTATTTTGGGTCAGACTTATATAAATTATGGGCGTTTTTTCAAGTAATGGATAAGATGGTTACTTAGGATTAAAACCGTGCTTCCTTATTTTGAGATTTTACACTTCTTATATTTCACGCTTTAAATAATGACAAATTTTCCCAAAAGCAATTTTCTCAAATAATAACCGGTCTTAGAGGCATAATAAGTGGGGGTATAATAGTACCACAATTAATCTATATGAATGAGTTGATGCACTTTCAGTTATAGATAACAATGATCTTGTTTTTTAGCTTGCTATGGGGAAAGTGAAACTTGAGGATGATAAGTCTTCATGGTGCCAAAGCCCTAATCAAAGTCTTTGATTTCTTTATGAGTTATTTCCATTAAAACCATTTCATGAAAAATAAAAAATATATAAATAGGATTGCTTTCCTTGCATTGCATTGTAAATATTTAAAGTTATTCATCATGTAGCATAGTATAGTTTATTAACTCATAAAATGGCCAAGGTGGATAAATTATGAGAAAATTGTACTCTAGAGTTTTTAAATACTGCATTGCATGAGGCCATGGCAATGGTCAAGTAGAGGGAAGTTGATAAGTGTGAAAACACTCATCAGTTATAACCGAAAAACCACTTAAGACACAACCAAATACATTATATTTAACTTTAAAATATCATAATTACGCGTGTATTTGTGTTTTGTGAATTTCAGGTAAAAAGATGCATAATGGAGCAAACACGCGTTTTCAAGGGAATTATCTGACAAAACACAAAGAAAAGACAAGACAAGCCTTCAAGGATCTTCTATGTCATAATTACAATGATGGAGGGCTTAAGTTGTAACTTCCATCGAGACAAAGGATAAAAAGGAGATTTGCTTAAAAGTTTTTAACACCTTTGATAAAAGATAATAATAAAAGGACTAAAAACAAAAAATGGGGAAAGTTTATTAATCTTATGTAACTTAGTCAATAGTCAGCAAGACCAAGTCTCACACGCATCTTCTTTATCACAAAACTAAGAGAGAGAAACGATAAATCAGAAAATCAGTCATTCCATACTTTTCTCCACAATACAACTTCAAGACACCTTTGAGGACGATTTACAAGGATTCACGTGAAGACTAAATAAGCAAAAATGTTCATCTCGTTCTCCTCTACAAGATGATACAAGTTAATATGATCAAGATGGAGTATTAAAGAAACCCCCAATTATGGAGTTTGATCAAGAACCCTAATCCTCGTATTTTACACGTGGCAATTAGGGATTGGAAGAGAAACGTCATCAGCACTTCTCCTTCAAGCTTCTCAACTTCTATAAATACCAAGAAGAATACTCATTTCAGACGGTTAGCTTAGGTGTAGATTACGCATAGTTAGTTAGAGTTAGGATTAGTTAGTTAAGTCTCCAATTTTTGCATTGATTTCGGTTGTAGTTCTTCAGTCTAATTCAGTTACGATTTCTGTTTCAACTGTAACCACATTCTGCCATTTATGAAACTCAAGATTCTTTCACATTCACTTCTTGAACTTCTTGTTTGCCTAATTCTGTTTCAGGATTTGTTATCCTTTAAATCGTTTTTGTTGACATTGCGGCTCAAGTAGTTTACTATTACATATTAGATGGAATCAGTTAGATAGTTAATTGGTTTTGATCTCAGTTTTTAGCAAATTTCAACAGAAACCTGTCTTCTTTGTAGAATTATTAAGCAACAAGCTTGTAGGCTCTCATAGTTTTTGGCCAGTCTAATCTTCTAGTTTTGGAGTTGTTGGCAGTAAGTTTAGTTCGAGATAATAGTGGATTGTGTAAATGTTTTGTTGTGTGCGAGTATTTTGTTTTGCAGGTTTCATTATTGAGGTTCACATGTTGCTTTTTGTTCGATAGTAGATCAAGGAGTTTTGGAATAGCTTGATTTCCACTGACTTTTGAGTTATAGTTTAGTAGCGAGCTTCGTTGACAACGGAAAGATCTGTAGTTGAAGTAGTGCTTGTCTCAAGCCGGCTCAGCGCCACGCTTCGACTCAATGGACTAAACCTTCAGGACGAATAGGTTAAGCTCGGATTTATAATTTCTACATATTTTAGCTTAAAAACTGTTAAACAACTGCTAGTTAAATGAATGTGATTGCAAACGTGTCAAATCTTATTAGATATATACTGTTTAAACCTGTTTTGCTTTCTTACATCGATACTACTTGATTTTCTTTTTCATACAATTCTTTTGAATCATATTTTTCATTTATGTTAATCTGCGTTTGCTTTTGTAACATAACAGCTTAGATCATTGACTTCTTCAACATCTTTTTAAAATTTCAGTTTATAATTTGATTTGTGTGAGAGTAGTGTTTATAACTGAGATGACATAGTTAGTTCAGATATAGAATAGAGAGTAGGATCCTTCTGATTCTCTTGTTCAAAGTTACTGATTTCATCATAGTTAGTGAAATTTTAAACATGTTATTTGTTTTTTTATTCTTATCTTTCTATAGTTTGAATCAGTTGGAATATGCAGGTAAATGATAAGTTGAATTAATAGCTTAATCATATGAAGTATTAATAAAAAAAGAAGGTTATTAGTAGAATTCGTAGCTCTGATCTTTTTAAAAGATACATATAGTTAAGTTTCTAAGAAGTACGCGTTTAGCCCTTTACTTTGATACTTCACATTACACTCACAGTCCATGGTTAGTGACGGTTAGCATTATAGTTGCACTATAAGTCCGTATTTGTTAATTAGTTACGTGGTTAGTCCATTTAGTTACAGTTGGTTTGAATTAATAGTCCCTGTCAGTTAGTTCTACCAAATTCAGTTAGGCTTGTCTAATTAAGTTCGGCTTGTTTAATTCTGTTGGGCTGCCAACTTTATAATCAGTACTAGTATTAGTTTTTATAAATTTGGATTTGGTAACTTTGATTTCGTTTATAAAGAAAAGTATTTTCACTTTTAATAAATTGAATTTTAGTCTTATAAAAATCACATTTCATATTTAGAATATTATAATCCTTGTTTGCCTCGTATTCCGTGCATTTATAAATTACGTTTTTCATTTGTAGTATAAAATTTGCATTTTACATTTTATACTTTGAGCATTTAAATGTCGTATTTGCTATGTGTTTTTAGATAGTACGTATATGTAGTAATAGATATTATTTTCACTTTTTACATGCTTTGTGCCAATTAGACATAGATTACCATTCAATTTGTATTACCAAAAACAATTAAGTCATTCTTGAAATTGTTAAATCAATTCGATTAGACCGAGAGACAACTACACTAAAAACGAAATATTAGCAATACACCGTACTTGGGGTGTTACGGTCCCATTTACGTGTATCAATCAGACAAAATAAAGGCAAAAATAGATAAACACTTTCAATAAGCAAGAATTCGAGAAATACGAACTATTAAGTGAGTAGAAAGGCGGCTTTGCTATAAAATGCAAGCCTAAAGGAAACAGGTACTTAAGAGCTTAGCGCCACCTCATTCCCCCCGTTCACTAGTAAGTATTTCAAGAAGGAGGGCTTGTTGGGGGGTTTTGCCGCCCAATTAGTATTATATATATTATACTTTCTTGTAGTTTTCACTATTGAACCTCAAAGGAGAAAATCCCTTCTTCTTGAAATTCGACCGAGAGCTCCTCTCTCATTCCTCGTGTTGAGTTACATTCGCACTCGAGCGCGTGCACATATACCTATTGGTGTACCACTTCCTCCCAAAAGGAAGAGAAACAAGAACAAAGCCGTCCATCAAGCCGATCACGAGCATCGTGCTTTCGACAACTTAAACGAAGCCATGGACAATAGACCATTGATTGAGATTCTCCAATCCAACGTGGATGGGAATGCGGATGCCATAGTCATTCCCGAGATAGCCGCTAAAAAATTTGAGCTTAAGACATGCATGATACAAATGGTTTCTTCTATACCTTTCCTAGGGAGACCTATGGATGACCCTCATGACCATATCAAGATATTCATGTCCCTTTGTAATAGCATCAAGTATAATGGGGTACCTCCCGAGGTGGTTAAGTTGATCTTATTCCCTTTCTATTCGGAGGGAAATGTTAGGAGTTGGCTAGATAAGCAACCCTCAAATAGCATTCTCACTTGGGAGGACTTGAAGAAGAAATTTGTGAACAAGTTTTTCCCCCTTCACGAACCACCACATTGAGAAACAAATAATTGTAAAATACGTATTTTAGGAAAAAGAACGTAAATAGGGTAAGTATTAAACAAGAGATTTAGGAAAAGCACAAGTAAATGACCCAAAGTAGGGGAGTTCGTTCTCAAGGAGGCTAGTGTGTTGTGTAAGAAATGATTAAGTGTTTGTGATTATAGTTATGAAGAAAGAAAATAGAAAAGGATGACGGTTACGATTATGAATTAAACTAAGACGAAAAGTCGTACACGTAAAACCGTAGAATATGACAAAATTTAAAAATTAACCTAAAAATTCCTTGAAAATTGTAATAAATCCTAAAAAATGTCATTAGAGTTTACAAAAAATCAAAAATCACTCAAACCTTTTAGTTAATTAAATAATAAATTTTAAATGCTAATTAAAGCCCAAAAAAATCAATTTAATTAACAAAAAACCCAAGATGAGATTTTTCACTTTGTAAACCTCTAAACTGATTTAACTAAATTTAAAACTATTTTTGAAAAATTTAAAAATAATTAAAACTATTTAAAAATGATTAAAAAGTATAAAATCTTAAAATAATTCTAAAAGTTAATTAAATGACACTAAAATTAATCTAAAAATTTTAAAATTCCTAACTTAATGTATTAACCCTAGGAAAAATGAAAAACTTGCAAAAATCTAAAATTTAATTTTTAATAATAAAATAATAATAAAAAATTAATAAGAATCCAAAATTTATAAAAACTCTAAAAAGTTGCAAACTAGTTTATTTTAACCTAAATAACACAGAGTTGAACTTGAAATAACCAAAATACCCCTAATGGGCCTCAAATGGGCTGAAATGAAAGACAGTCCACCTAATTGGGCTTTTTGGCCCAATAAGCAAAAAGTTGCCAAACAAGCCAAAATCTCCTATCTGACTCAAAATTCAATTTTAAACACAAAATTTCAAAGGTCCAAAAGCTGAAAGTGAGCTTATCAAAGCTTATTTCAAAGCAACTTTTTCTTAATGGGCTTTTTGGCCCATTAAACTATAAGCTGATGCCATAAGCTAAAATTTGACAAACAACCTTCTCTTGACCTAATTAAGATTTTTGTAAAAATAAATTTGGAATAAGCCCAAGAAAAAAAGTCTGAAATAAGCAAAAGCTCTCTACAAAAAACGACAAAATAGTCGTTTTTTAGTTCTAGGCCACCTCAAGTGCTGATTCTTGTTGCAAAAGGTTTTAAATGACTTAATTAAGCAAAATAAACAAAAAGTTTTCAAATAAGCACAAAGAATAAGTTGGAATAAGCAAATAAGCACTTATGAAAAAGTCAAGTCAATTGGTTTTCTATTCAAACCTAAAAGTCAAACCCTAATATGCTCCAGATTAGTTCAATGGGTCAAATAAGGAAGATTGATTACAAAATCAAAGTTTTTGCAAGTCTGGATAAGCTAAAATAGCTTATGAATAAGCTGTTTGATAATTAACACTAGTAGTGGCTAGTTTTGGGTGTCCAGGAGTGGGAAAAGTTTCCACTGCTTGACTTCTTTGACTTTTTGTCTTTTATGGATTTTTGTTGTATTCAAGGCACGCAAAGGCACCCTTATAACTAGTGGGTTATAAGGAGTCAATCACAATCACAAAAACACAAAACCTAACATCCAATTGATACAGTTAATTCAAAAGATCACCAGACATTGCACAGACATGAGCATAAGCAGTTTACAAACAAATGCAGTTTTAGAAAGAATAAGCCAACCAAATTGAACCAAATGCACACAACAGCTTAGATTAATTCAAATGAACATAAATCAATTGGTTTCATATACTGCTTCAAGGTTTAGAACAAGATTTAAACATAAAAAAATTACTGATGAACAAAATTAAGAATACAAATGAGGTTGCTGATATACTTGACCACATATCCAATTTCAAACACTCAAATCTCTTAAACAGGTTACACAAACTTTGATTTAACACTTGTTATCCCTAAACATGCATACACTCTATGTGTTTCCAAATTTTTAGGTCAAAACAGTCAAAATCAAACAAGTTATAGCACAATCTTAGATTTGATGTTTTAAAGAGCAAACTTGGTAAATATCAGAACACAAGCACTTGTATAACAGATACCAACACAAACAAACAACTATCACTTACTCAAAATCAAACAAGAACCCAATAGCAGTAGACCCAAACACCCCTTTCACTTTTTAATCCAAGATTTAACAAAGCAATTGTGTATTTCAGGTTTACCAAAGTCTAATCTAGCATCATAACATCAATATCATGCAATATTAAGCAGATTCAGCCACAAGAACAACACTTATAACAGCATAACACAAAAATCACAAAATCAAGTATTTTTAACAGATTTTGGGTAAGAAGGTTCAAACATCATGAATGTACATCCACACTCACGAATTTTTGAGCTTATGCGCCTAGCTTAACAAGGCACAAGCTTCCACAAAGCTGCTAAGAGTAACAAGGTTAGAACAAGCAATATACAAAACTGAAAAATGGAAAGAAAAGTTGATTAATGAAACCTTTGTACCCACTCCTTAATTATCGCCAAACCACAAGCTCACAACACCTTGATAATCTTCTTATACGGGTGCTATGATCACTTGTAATCCAAAAATTCCAAGGATGTACCAAAGAACTTAGCAAAATATCAGATTTTGGGAAATTATGCAATTTCTTGCACAATGTTTAAAAACAGGTTTTAAGACTTAACAATCACCAACATATAAAAATAAAAAGCATATAAAAAGGATGGCACTTGGATTTCTTCATATATTCAAACACGTTTTCATTAAACTGAAAGAAGGATTTACAGAATTTTGAACAGGGAAAAACCAAAAGCAAAATTTAAATGTTGTAGTCTAAGGCCTTTATATAGGCTACATGAATACTAGAAAAGCTGAAAAAACTATAAACCCTAAGTTGTAGAAGTCCCAAAATGCCCTTGTCGAATTTGAATTTTCTTGAACATTTTAAGTTATCATGGACGTTTGTGGAGTTGATAGCTGGTCCAATTGTGATCAATGGCTCACATGAAGCTTAAAATGTAAGCTTGTATATGGATGGTTGATTCTCTGACATGTTTTGGCATTATCCCCAAAAACGTGTGCAGGGGAAGACTCATGTGAACCTTGGGTTGATGTGGCATGCAAAAAGTAAGTTGGGTTATGTTTAATGATCCCTTAATCATAAATCTAGAAAGTTATAACTTAATTCTTGGTAAATAAGAAGTGCCCAAATGTGATTAAGAACATGATGAACAAGGGGTTTGATCCGTTTTGGTTTTTAAATAAGGTGTTAGGCGCCTAATTAAACTAATTAATAAATTAGTTATAACCGGCCATGGTGGAATGCTGATGTGGGTGAGAGGTGGCTTGTGATTGGTGGAAAAGTGTTAGTGGGACACGTGGCATGCCATCACTGGTTAAGCTATCTTCTATGTCTTGGCAGTTCTAATCCCCCATCTTTCATTCTCCTTTCACTTCTTGTTTAATACACCAAAATCTGATTTCCTTTTGTAAACAAGTTTTGGTTTTCTTTGTGGAGGACTAAAAATGACAAGTCTTCATAAATGAGGGACCATTCTTTCCAATTCATCAAAGTGGAGGGTCTTTTTTGTAATTTGACAAAATTTAAGGACCAAACTTGTAATTATGAATAAACAAGGGTTTAAAGTGTCAATTATTCAATATTGGAGGACCCTTCTTGTATATTATTCAAATCAACAAGGGTTATTCTTGGAAAATCAATACTAGGGCTTGGTTTATTGTGCGGCTTCGTTTCCCGTGTTCGTTTTTGCTTGTTTCTTGTGATCTTTTACCATTTTTCTCAATATCCGTAGCTAAAATACACATGGAACAAACACAAGCATATATTTGACATATTTCATGATAGTTTATGCATTTTAAGCCCATTTTGGACGATGAGACTATGTATAAAAGCAGTCTCATCACTCCCCCATACTAAACCATTATCGTGCCCTCACGCAATGCTAGAATAAAGTATCGTAGCACCTCCAAAATTCATTTTTATTCACTTTTATTGAATGATAAACTAGCTACACTACTGCTACTATTACTACTTACGTTTTAGACATAATGTATGATTTTCATCGCAAAATAGGACGTTTAGGTTCATAGAATAAGAACACGTGAATGCTTCGTTAGAAATAATTTCGTCGTCCTCGATTTTCACCCCAATTCCATGCCAAGCGTGCAACGAGATCATTGTCATTATAAGTTAGTAATGCTAACACTACTCATATGTCCTAATCACGTACTTAGACTCCCATTTTCCTAAGTGGTATCTTTTATTTTTTTATTTTTGTCTTGAATGTTCACGAGGATACATTTTTGACTTACGCGATGATAGAGATTTAGGTCTAAAAATAGAGTCATAACGGTGTAACCAAGACCATCGAATTAATAACCCCCCTAATAGACAACGATGTCAAAAAATTAAGTCAACAAGAAGGATCGATAAACATGGTTTTATAACGGTTTTGAACATGAGACTTATTACCAAGACTTTTATACGCCCCCTAACGGATGGGCCTTATTATCATAGGTTTACCTCCATCTTTTATTCAACTTCGCCATAAAGATTTTATTATGACTTCGGTTTTGCCTTGCCTTTTATTTAACCTCGCCATGAGGTGTTTATTATGGCCAAAGACGTATATCCTCACGCTAAAAGTGAATTTTGGATCTTTAAAGCTTCAAAGATTAAGGCATAATTCACTTTTAATTTCACATAGATTTTTCGGCCTTGTGAGCTAATGTATGATTTTTTGCCAAGTATAAAAATTTGTTCTTCATCTCGATTCAATTCGAATTGATCTCCGGTTAAAAGTGCGACACAGTCGTCTTTGGTGAATAAAAGAAAAGGTGTCGTTGTCTAAAACTAATTAAAGATAAAAATAAAACTTTAAAAGGAAATGACAAAATATAAAAGGAATAAACTAAAATTAAAACGAATGACAAATAGTAAAGAACCGATATTAAAAACAAATATTAGAACGAAACAATTAATAAAAATAAAACTAAACTAAGAAACTAACTTTCGACTGAAAAATAAAATTTACTTGATGAAAAAGGAGAAAATAAAACTAAGATGGTACTTCAAAAATAAACGAGACAAAAGCTAAAGCGGGTACTAAATAAAAGATAAAACTTAAACTTTTGGAAAAAATATTAATACTAAAAATTGACGAAAAATTCAACTAAAAATACGTAACTTTCAGAATTAAAATAGGAACAACTTTCAGATAAAACTAAACAATTACGGAACAATACTAAATAATAAACAAGCTAGCAAGCAAGAAGCTAATTGCTTAATTTTTGGCGCGAAAGAATGGAACCAGGCAAGCTGGCATGTCAAACTTTTCGGAATACTTGTTTCTTCGCAATAAGAAATCTTCGGAATAAATCTTTTTCACAACTTTTTTTTTTCGGAGTTTTTCCTTTTTCGGAACTTTATGTTTTAAGAACTTTTTTTTTCGGAATAACGTTTTTTTAGATTTTTTTACTTTTTCAGAGTTTTTGACTTTTTCGGAATATCAAACTTTTTCAGAGAAATTTTCGGAGAAATCAACTTTTTCGGAGAAATGAACAATTTCAGGAAAAATAATTTCAGAAAAAGGGAGATCTTCGGAATTTAAAACCCTAATCCGAAATTATGAAAACAGATACAGTAATACCAAAAATCAGAAAATAAGCCAAAAATAAGCACAAATCAAATAACCAATTAACTAAAACTTAATCTAAAACACTTTTAAAAAAAACTAATTCAACCACAAATCAAAAACTTCAAAAACACTAATAAAACTAAAAATTAAAAATCAACTTTTAATAAAATAAACTAATAAAAACACTTAACTAAAATCAAATTAAACACACAATAAGCTATAAAATCAATAAGCTAACACAATCAAAAACATAAAAACATAACAATTAAGCAAATAAGCATGACAATAAGATAATAAGCATAAAGATTAAGAAAAACAAGAAAGGTAGAATGAGAGATTAATATAAAAACTTGATTAAAAGTAAAGATTCAACAACAATTAAAAGTAAAAATTAAAGGACTTACAAATTTAAGGTGTAAGACAAGGAATGTAAATTGACAAGAAATTAAATGACATGAAAATTTAATGTGGAAGAACTATGTGTCAAATAGCCAACACCTCCTAATGTGTCATTAGGAGAGTATTTATAGGAGGATTAGTATGTCTTGATGCTTTCTTCATTTTCTCGTCTTTTCGGCTTTATAAATTCTTCGACTTTCTCGACGTTGTCTCGGGATAAATTGAACTCGTCTTATAATTTCTTCATTAATTAGACTTGAGTTCTTCGACTTCATTAGACTTCCGTCTTTAGACTTTTTCTTCGATAAATCTTCAGAATAGGCCTTGGACTTCCATTCTTTTTGCACTCTTGATCTTTTGACTTCGTCTTTTGTCTTTTTCTTCGATAAAAGCCCGTGAAAGACCGCGTTTTCTTCCCTTTTCACATTTTGATCCTAAATCACAACAAAAACACAAACCACGCATAATTTCGATATTTACGACATAAAATACACGTTTTGGCTTGGTTATTATTATAATTAAGTGGTAAAAGGATAAGTGTTTTCACACTTATTAAATCCCCTACACTTGACCATTGCAATGTCCTCATGCAATGCATTAATTACAAAGAAAGTTTTACTTTTTCATCATAATCAATCCATCTTGGCCTTAATTAAACACAAGACATAAAAGAGATAGAAAACAAGCAAAAAGATCAAAGCCTTACCTTAGGGTTTTGGAATGTCATTAATGTTTATCACCCTCAAGTTTCATGTTCCCCATACCAAGCTTAAAAACGAGATCATTGTTATTATAAGTTAGCAAACTAACACGAATTCATGTGGCCCAATTATTCACTTAGACTCCTTTATTCCTAGGTGTATCTCTTATATTTTATGATTGTCTTGAATGATCACGAGGATGCATTGTTGACTTATTTCGATAGTTATTAGGCTGAAAATAAAGTAGGACGATTTAATCAATAGTTAGCTAAAAGACAAAATCTTTTAAAACTTCTTCTCGGGACCTCATAAAGTTCATATCTTGGCATAACTTGCTTCACGATTTGATACCTTTCTCGGATCGATATTTGGCATTGACTTCATACTTTAAATCTTGAGAGACGTTCATGAAATAATGGTCTTCTCTTCCTAATAGGAATTTCTTCACTTGAACTTTTTGAGAGATTCTTCATATTTGGACCACGACTTCTTCATTTTTCTCCAATATTTATTTAGGATTTTGATATACAACGATCCGCCTCCTTTCAGGACTTGGATCTATTTATCCTCATACCTTGTTATAGCCTTTTTGGATAGACTTCTCCATGATCTTTACGGGAGTATTTGCTTTTCATCGTGTGTCTCGATCCTTCATATTGATTTTTGATAAATGATTCTTCACATCACTTAGGGCCTTTTCGAACTCGCCAATCTTCGCATCCCGCTTCAATAAGTTATGCCTTGGCTATGAACTCTAATTAATACCGAGCAAGTTTTAAACGATCTTGGGCTAGAAGCTAAGTAACTTTTCAAATCGTACAACCTTAGTTATTGCAAATAAATTTATTAACAAGCGATGGGATAAAAAGCTCATAATCAACTCACATAAATTCATGAAAGAATACCAAACTTATAATTGACTCTATCATCTCTCGTTCTCCACAATTTAAAATCTCAAGGAATGAGACTCGTGGATGATTAGCCAATTAAATCAAAGTTTGGGGTTTTCAAGTCATCTATAGGATCTTGCAACTTCTTATACTTTTTCAAGTTTAGAATTCGCATTTTAAAGTTCCCTTGATAAACGACTTTCTAGGATCAATTATAGGAACTTGCAAAAAGTTCTTGTTCTTAACCCGTAAGAGTTAAGACTTTCGCGTTTTAAAGTTCCCTATATAAAAGCCTAGCAAAACTTAACTTAAACACGTTAAGGATACTAGCTAGAGTAAACTTAGATAAGTAAACACGGGTTGAGTCAAAATATTCACAACGTTGAAAAATTAAAACCACTTTATTAAAATTTATTCTAGCAAAGAAGGAAAATAACTATAACAAAGGTAAAACTACTAGGCCAAAATAGATCAAAAATTTTGAAAAATGTCTAAAAATTAATTTTCCGGTTAAAATGAGGACAAATACAGGGAAAAGCCCACTTAACTTCGATAGAAGTCCCCCTACACTTAATATAAACATTGTCCTCAATGTTTAAGCATGTGGAAGTAAACTCCCCTACACTTAGGACATTGTGCACTTTGTTTAAATCTTGCTAAGGAAAGGACAACTAAAGTGATTCCTATTTCAATCATAAACGATAAAATAATGAATCAAAAGAGTTTAGGATAGAACCGGGAAGACAAGAACACAGAATCACGGGTCGTAAAAAGTCATCAAGAATGGATCTTTGATAGCTCGAATCCCTGGACATGATAAGAAAGAAAACAACAAACACATACTACGGTCTCCCCCTACACTTATTATAAAAACAAAAGAAAAAGGATAGATAATGCGGGTTGCCTCCCGAGAAGTGCTTGTTTTTGTAAATCGAGTCGTGAGCCTGACTCGACCTTGATTACAATGGTAAGAATCTTGAAGAACATCCACCGGGATCAAATACATGGTTTTAATCCATTAAGTAGCATAAGCTTAAGGCGAACAAGGCAAGCCAAAGAAGAGTAGGCAAGGTTCCCTTAAGCAATTGTTGAGCGCGGTGGTAGAAAGTAGGATGAAGTGCAAGCATATCTCCATTGTGTCAAAAAATCTTGCCTTTTATTTCATCAGATGGATACTGAGATGGCTTAAAAATTGCAATATCGGGGTCGAACACCTTTTCCTTTAGGGGAAAATAACACTCAGGCTCAGTAGACCTTGAAGAAGATCCGCTCATAAATCGCACAATCTCATCCTCAGAAGGTGGATAGAGAGGTGTAAAGACATGGGTACTACGGACATCGGTGTCTTCCGGCTTCTTCTCCTTTGAAACGGGTTTCTTCATATCCAAAGGAGGATAAATAGCATCATCAAAGTCCAAAGGAGGAGAATCATTTTCATTTGGGAAGTAAGTGTTGAGAAAAGTAGCAAAATCTTCCTCAAATGAGTAGTCATCCAAAGTAGGATCAAGCATTGTTGGTGTAGGATCTTTATCAAAAGTAGGAACAAGGTCATCATTTGAAGAATCACTCGAAAGAGTATCAACATCATCAAAATCATCATATGTTGGCATGTCTTTATACTCTGAAGTAAAATCATCATAATCATCCACATCGGAACTAGAATCATCATCATAGTCATCATAGATTGGTGGAGACTCATAAACTGGTGGAGGATCCAAATTGGAGATTGAATCATACACATCATCTTGGAAAAGTGGATTATCATAGCAAGAATCGAAAAGAGGATTGTTTTAGACGACAAAATCATCAAGCTTTGTACTTTCACATGTAGTTGTATCAAGCTCGTCCTGAAGCACATTAATCATATTCGCCGATTTTCTTCCATTTGATATGTTTGTGATCTTCCCCATTTTAAACACTTGTGCATCATTACCGACTCTTAGAATGAGTTCACCTTCGGCAACATCGACTAAGGCTTTTCCGGTTCTCAAGAATGGCCGTCCAAGTATTAACGGAATACGAGGGTCTATTTCATAATCAACAACAACAAAGTCGACCGGAAAAGTGAAGGTACCAACTTTAATAAAGACATCTTCGGCAATACCAACGGGGTAAGCGAGAGTGCGATTTGCTAGCTCAAGAGTCATCTTTGTTGGAGTAAGGTCGGGTAATGATAGTGTTTTCCAAACACTTAAAGGCATCCAATTTATACTTGCCCCGAGATCAGCTAAGGCAGTAAATTCTTCGGTTTTGTTAAAAATGCAAGGCAACACAAAACGACCGAGATCTCCAAGTTTTTCCGGAAGTTCTTTAAGAATGACTGTAGAACAGTTTTCATTTAAGCGTGTGTTGACAAACTCAGCCATCTTTTCCTTCTTGTTAAGCAATTCCTTGAATGCTTTGACGAATTTCGGCATTTGGACAAGTGCTTCAACGAGGCTAATGTTGAAGGTCATTTGTGATGTCATCTTTAGAAAAGAAGTGATTTGAGCATCCTCTTTAGTAAGCAATTTGCTCTTGTCTAACCGAGAAGGATAAGGGATGTTGGGTTTAGGTGGTGTAGGTGTAGCAGGTAAAGGTTGAGATGTTGAAGGTTTAAAGGTGGAAGGTGGGGTTGGTGAAGGGTGTTTCTTGGGTACTTCAGTAAGAGTTGGAGACGGTAATGGAGAACTAATACTAGGCGTGGGAGTAGGAGGGATAAATGGTGGTAGAGGAAGTGTAGATGGAGTAACTGGAGGAGGGGTAGATGGTCCTACTAAGGTAGCTCTACTGCTTGTAGTAATAGCACTCACATTCGCTCTCGGGTTGGTGACGGTATTTGAAGGAAGAGAGCCCGAAGTAGAGGGTTGAGTACTTGGTACGAAACTAGCCAACATATTCTTCAAATCATTTGTTTGATTGCTAAAAGAGGTTTGCATATCATGTCTAAGCTCGGTTCTAATATCATTCCCTTGCTTAGTGATATCTCCTTTCAAGTTGATGATTTAGCTTTGCAGATTCTTAACTAGCTCTCATTGGGTCCTCATGAAAGTTTCAACATCTTGATTAATGGGTGGTGCTTGTTGAGCGGGTGGGTGATAAGGAGTAGAAGCTCGAGGTGGGTTTTGATTGCTTCTATGGTAGTTGTTGGGGTTGTGGTTTTGAGGAGAAAACCCGGGTGAAAGAAAGTTGTTAGAACGGTAACTTAGCAAGTTACGATCACCTTGAGGTCGGGCTTGATAGCTTTCCGTTGAATAGTTACCATGAGCCGCATACACGTTTTCCGGATTGTCATGAGTAGACGGACAATCAGTGTATGAATGAGGACCACCGCAGATCTCACAAGAAAGTGCTACAACTTTAACTTCTTTTTGTTTATTTGTAACCAAAAGTTGGATACTTTTGTTCGTTTCGGCCATCATGGGGGTGAATTCGATCATCTCGGTGTCTGATAAAGTAGAAGAAACATTGACTCTCGGGTTATTCCTTGAAGATGCGGATGAATCCCAATTTTTGTGATGAGTAGTCATGTTCTCTATAAGCTCTCTACACTCCTCGGGTCTTCATTTCATAAATGTGCCACCGGCGGCTGCATTAATCGTATCATGATCACGAAAAGTTAAACCGTTGTAGAAAGTATCAATCAAAGTGACGGGGAGCATGTTGTGGTTAGGACATCGGTCGATCAAAACATCATAACGTTCCCAAGCATCGAAAAGTGATTCATCAGGTTCTTGTGTGAATCCACTGATTTAATTTCTAAGGCTCGTGACCATGGATGGTGGAAAGTAGCGCGACAAAAAGCGTTGAGTCATCTCATCCCAAGTATGAATTGAATTCTTCGGAAGACGATCAAACCATTTTTCGGCATGGTGGGATAAGGTGTGTGGAAATAGATGAAGGCGAAGAAAATATATAGTAACACCGGGCAACTTCATGCTTTGAGTAACGGTAATGAATTTGTCGAGATGTTTGTTGGCATCATCATCCGGTAATCCGCGAAAAGGACAAGTATTTTGAACTTGTTGGATCATGTGATGCTTCAACGAAAACTCTGGAGCCGTGATTTGCATCGGCGCAATCGGTCCTCCGCGTCCATTCATTGTTGGTTGACACAGCTCCTCCATCGTTCGAAGGTCGGGTTGTGGGCCATTGTTGTTATTATTCATGTTGGCGTGAGGTGGATTATTATTTTTGTGCACACCAGCCATATCTAAATCTTCTAGAGTCTCGGGCTCAGAATAAGATGAAGATCTAGTACGCATACACCTACAAAAGAAAAAGATAACAAAGAAATAGAGGAAATATATTTACCTTAAAATAAAAAATCTTTTTGGTGTAAAACTTTTGAAAAAGAATTACTTTTTATGAGTTTTTTAATGTTTTTGTATTTTTGAAATTTTTTTAATATTTAGGATTTTTGAAAATTTTTGACACGAAAAATAACGTTCACGAGTGAACGGATCCCAAAATTCAACGCGCCTCTCACAGAAAACCGTTAATCTTTACGAAAAGAGCCGGCAACAACGCCATTTAATATATGATTTTTTGCCAAGTATAAAAATTTGTTCTTCGTCTCGATTCAATTCGAATTGATCTCCGGTTAAAAGTGCGACTCAGTCGTCTTTGGTGAATAAAAGAAAAGGTGTCGTTGTCTAAAACTAATTAAAGATAAATATAAAACTTTAAAAGGAAATGACAAAATATAAAAGGAATAAACTAAAATTAAAACGAATGACAAATAGTAAAGAAACGATATTAAAAACAAATATTAGAACGAAACAATTAATAAAAATAAAACTAAACTAAGAAACTAACTTTCGACTGAAAAATAAAATTTACTTGATGAAAAAGGAGAAAATAAAACTAAGATGGTACTT
The DNA here is from genome assembly GCA_025667525.1 of Glebionis coronaria. Classification (NCBI taxonomy): domain Eukaryota; kingdom Viridiplantae; phylum Streptophyta; class Magnoliopsida; order Asterales; family Asteraceae; genus Glebionis; species Glebionis coronaria. The sequence goes on from CM046874.1 coordinate 434,820,570, forward strand.
TAGAACTAAACGAGACAAAAGCTAAAGCGGGTACTAAATAAAAGATAAAACTTAAACTTTTGGAAAAAATATTAATACTAAAAATTGACGAAAAATTCAACTAGAAATACGTAACATTCAGAATTAAAATAGGAACAACTTTCAGATAAAACTAAACAATTACGGAACAATACTAAATAATAAACAAGCTAGCAAGCAAGCAGCTCAAGCTAGCAAGCTAGCAAGCTAGCTGCTTAATTTTTGGCGCGAAAGAATGGAACCAGGCAAGCTCGCATGTCACACTTTTCGGAATACATGTTTCTTCGCAATAAGAAATCTTCCGAATAAATCTTTTTCACAACTTTTTTTCCGGAGTTTTTCCTTTTCCGGAACTTAATGTTTTCAGAACTTTTTTCTTTTTTTCGGAATAATGTTTTTCAGATTTTTTTACATTTTCAGAGTTTTTGACTTTTTCGGAATATCAAACTTTTTTAGAGAAATTTTCGGAGAAATCAACTTTTTCAGAGAAATGAACAATTTCAGGAAAAATAATTTCAGAAAAAGGGAGATCTTCGGAATTTAAAACCCTAATCCGAAATTATGAAAACAGATACAGTAATACCAAAAATCAGAAAATAAGCCAAAAATAAGCACAAATCAAATAAGCAATTAACTAAAACTTAATCTAAAACACTTTTAAAAAAAACTAATTCAACCACAAATCAAAAACTTCAAAAACACTAATAAAACTAAAATTTAAAAATCAACTTTTAATAAAATAAACTAATAAAAACCCTTAACTAAAATCAAATTAAACACACAATAAGCTAACACAATCAAAAACATAAAAACATAACAATTAATCAAATAAGCATAACAATAAGATAATAAGCATAAAGATTAAGCAAAACAAGAAAGGTAGAATGAGAGATTAATATAAAAACTTGATTAAAATTAAAGATTAAACAACAATTAAAAGTAAAAATTAAAGGACTTACAAATTTAAGGTGAAAGACAAGGAATGTAAATTGACAAGAAATTAATGACATGAAAATTAAATATGGAAGAACTATGTGTCAATAGCCAACAACTCCTAATGTGTCATTAGGAGGGTATTTATAGGAGGATTAGTATGTCTTGATGCTTTCTTCATTTTCTCGTCTTTTCGTCTTTATAAATTCTTCGACTTTCTCGACGTTGTTTCGGGATAAATTGAACTCGTCTTATAATTTCTTCATTAATTAGACTTGAGTTCTTCGACTTCATTAGACTTCCGTCTTTAGACTTTTTCTTCGATAAATCTTTAGAATAGGCCTTGGACTTCCGTTCTTTTTGCACTCTTGATCTTTTGACTTCGTCTTTTGTCTTTTTCTTCGATTAAAGCCCATGAAAGACCGCGTTTTCTTCCCTTTTCATATTTTGATCCGAAATCACAACAAAAACACAAACCACGCATAATTCCGACATTTACGACATAAAATACACGTTTTGGCTTGTTTATTATTGTAATTAAGTGGTAAAAGGATAAGTGTTTTCACACTTATTATGAGCTTCAAATTGTTTGGTTGATTTAGGTGAGCACTTGAAATGTTATTATTAGGTGAAGCTTTCGATTATTCGGGTTGCCAATACTTCAAACCGTGACGATGGCGATACCTTAATGTTTTCCCAATTTAATTACATGGAAGCTACTAGAAAATACTAGAAACCAACAATCAAGACTAAACCGCTAAGCCAATACTTATTAAGCAAAATATATTTACAAGCGAAGGGAGAATAAGCAAACAACGAGAACACATGAGTTTTTGAAAGAATACGAGTACTCTACGTTTAGCATAGTAACTTATAATTAACTCTATCATTTCTCGTCCTCATTTAAGAGAATTATCCTAATATAAAGTTAAGGAATCAAAGCTAAGTGCTCAACACGCACGGTCGAGTAAAAGATTTCTCTTATTCTCGCCATCGGAAAATCTAGATTCGTGTCTTCAAACACTTATAAAACATGAGAAAAAATCTAAAATTTTTCCATGTTTAGCCTTATTTTGCAACAAAACGATAAACAAAAAGATAAACTTTGGTAAGCGTGAAGATTTGGCAAGGCAAGTATCTATTCACCCCCCATACTATAGTTAAACATTGTCCTCAATGTTTCGAGTCTAAGGGTAGGATACCCCCATACTAGAGACGTATTCGAATGCTTAATCTAGCATGGGAAAGGTGTAACAATTAAATTAATAGCCGTTTATGACGTGTGCTAAAAATCTAAGGTTAGAACATATAAGGATATATCATGGATATTGTGAAATTCTTCAAAGCAAACCCATAAAACGAACACGGGAGGCTCCAATCGTGAAGATCATGATCATCTAAAAACCACATATCACAAACAACCACAGAACAAAGGTTGGAAGGGCACAAATCCCCTCACGTTACTACATTAGAAAGCGATAATATGTACATGGATAAGTATGGGACTCCCCCACGAGGAACCTCGTTTTTGATTACCGAGTCATGAGCTCGACTCGATCCCCTCAATACTAATTATCATTGGGGAAGGTGACTTGGTCGAGGTAGTTCAAAGATGGAACTTACCCGCCAAAGTAGTGCTTCAACCTATGTCCATTCACCTTGAAATTGGTTCCATCATTTTGAGCTAGCTCGATGGTCCCATAAGGAAAAACTTGGGTAACGGTGAATGGACCCGACCAACGGGATTCCAACTTGCCGGAAAAGATTTTCAAACGTGAGTTAAAAAGCAACACTTGATCTCCAATGTTAAAAACCCGTTTTTTAATTTTAGAATCATGAAACTTTTTAGTTCTTTCTTTGTAAATCAATGATTTTTCATAAGCAATATCCCTCAATTCATCTAATTCATTTAATTGCATTTTCCGGTGTTTTCTCACGGTCTCAATGTCATCATTACAATGCGTAAGGGCCCAATAAGCTTTGTGTTCGAGTTCAGTTGGCAAGTGACAATTCTTCCCATACACAAGCTTCTAAGGAGTGCACCCAATGGGCGTCTTATGAGCGGTACGAAAGGCCCATAAAGCATCGTCTAACTTATCCGACCACGATTATCAGTTCTCTCCAATCGATCTCTCCAAGATCCTCTTTAATGCTCGGTTTGAAACCTCGACTTTCCCACTCGTTTGTGGGTGATAAGCCGTAGAAAGCCGATGTGTAACCCCATATTTCCTTAGGACCATTTTGGAATTGGTCATTACAAAAATGGGTTCCACGATCGCTTATAATCACAGAGGGGTTCCAAACCGAGAAAACAAGCTCTTCAAAAACTTGACTACACACGAGCATCGTTCGTGGGCAAAGCCTTAGCTTCCACCCACTTGGATAGGTAGTCAACGACGACAAGGATGTACTTATTACCACGAGATGATGGGAACGGCCCCATAAAATGAACTCCCCAAACGTCAAAGATCTCACACACTTGGATGATGTTTTGTGGCATTTCATCGTTTTGTGAGGCTTTTCCTTGTCGTTGGCATGAGTCACATGACTTCACAAGTGCGTGTGCATCTCGGTAAATAGTAGGCCAAAAGAAACCGGAATCAAAGACCTTCTTCGCCGTGAGGTTAGCACCATGGTGACCACCCGTGGGTCACTCGTGACAAGCTCTAAGGATATTAGAAGCTTTGGTGCCAAAAACACAACGTCGAATAATTTGATCCGCACAAGTCCGAAAGTGGTAAGGGTCGTTCCAAAAGTAGAACTTGACGTCACGAAAGAATTTTCGTTTTTGTTTAGTCGTCATACCCTTAATGATGAAGTTCCCGGCATGGTAATTTGTGATGTCCGCAAACCATGGGGTGGATGAATCAAGCTTAGAATTCAATACACCAAGTGTTTCGAGAGGAAATGTTTCGGTGATTTCCTTTGGCTCGTAAACAATTTGGTGAGGATCTTTCAAACGAGAAAGATGATTGGCCGCTAGATTCTCGGCTCCTTTTTTGTCAAGGATTTCGACATAAAATTATTGTAGGAGGAGAATCCAACGAAGCAATCTCGGCTTTGCATCTTGTTTAGCCATGAAATACTTGATTGCCGAGTGATCCGTATAAACTATGCATTGGGTCAAGATGAGGTAAGGTCGGAATTTCTCAAATGCATACACCACGGCAAGGAATTCCTTTTCCGTTGTAGTGTATTTAAGTTGAGCCTCGGTCATCGTCTTGCTTGCATAGTGAATAGGTAAGAAATGCTTATCATGACGTTGCCCCAAAACGACCCCAATAGCGTAGTCACTAGCATCACACATGAGCTCAAAGGGGAGGTTCCAATTGGGAGCAACAAGAATGGGAGCTTCGGTAAGTTTCCTTTTAAGGATTTCAAAGGCTCGTACACAATCTTCGTTAAAGACAAAAGGAGCATCTTTTTCGAGGAGATGTGTAATAGGTCGAGAAATCTTTGAAAAATCCTTGATGAATCGACGATAAAAGTCCGCGTGGCCTAGGAAACTCGTAACTCCCTTGACGGTTTTGGGATGAGGTAATTTGGCGATGACGTCTACCTTAGCTTTATCTACCTCAATACCCGCTTTCGAAACCTTGTGCCCTAAGACGATTCCTTCCTTAAACATGAAATGACATTTTTCCCAATTGAGCACAAGGTTGGTGTAACACCCCAAAATGTGATATGCGGAAGCGGTGAAGCTCGGGGGCTGTTACGTCATAGTATCATAGTTCAAGGTATAAGAGAACGAATCTAAATGAGACGTTTTATAAAAATACCTCGTTGAATTTAAATAAAAGCATCAAAGTACAAAAGGTCTCAGTTTCAAAAGATAGCGTAGTGATAGGTGTGTAAACACCCATCCTTTTACCACTTAACTACAATAATAACCAAGCCAAAACGTGTATTTTATGTCGTAAATGTCAGAATTATGCGTGGTTTGTGTTTTTGTTGTGATTTAGGACGAAAATGTGAAAAGGGGAGAAAACACGGGCTCTCACGGGCTTTTATCGAAGAAAAAGACAAAAGACGAAGTCGAAAGATCAAGGGTGCCAAAAGAACGGAAGTCCAAGGCCAATTCTGAAGATTTATCGAAGAAAAAGTCTAAAGACGGAAGTTTAATAAAAGACGAAGAACTCAAGTCTAAATTAATGAAGAAATTACAAGACGAGTTTATTAATCCCGAGACAAAGTCGAAAAAAGTCGAAGAAATTAGAAGACGAGAAGTCGAGAAAGAAAGAAGAATGAACCAACACATGCTTAGTTTTCCTAATCACTATAAATAGACTCCTAATGTGTCATTAGGAGTTGTTGGCTAATTTGACACATTAGTTCTTCCATCTTAATTACTTGCACTTTTCTTAATTGAACCTTTAATTACTTGTCTTGCACCTTAAATTTGTAAGCTTTTAATTCTTGTCTTTACTTTAATTGTTGAATCTTTATCTTAATCAAGTTTTATTATAATCTCTCATTCTACCTTTCTTAATTTTGTTAATCTTTGTGCTTATTATCTTATTGTCATGCTTGTTTGATTACTTGTTATGTTTTTATGATTATCATTGTGTTAGCTTATTGATTTGATAGCTTATTGTGTTTTTCTTAAAATTGATTAAGTGCTTTTTAGTTAAGTTTTATAAAAAGTTGATTTTTAATATTTTTATCATTTAGTTTTCTTAAAAGTGTTTAAATTTTGGTTCAATAGCTTTTTCTTAAATTTGATTTGGTAAAAGTTTTAGTTAAGTGCTTATTTGTGTTTAGCTTAATTTTAGTTTATAGCTTATTTGATTTTAGTTGTATTCCGGGTTTCGGTAAAACCCTCTTATTCCGGATAACACTCCAAACAATTATCCCGGATAAGCCACAAAACCCTCTTTTCCGAATAGTCTTCATAACTTCATTCCGTATAAGGGTCCGTTGGGATATTCTGGATAGTGTTCGCGTTAGGAATATTCCGGATAACTCTCAGGATTTTATTCCGGATAAGTGATCCAAGGAATTATTCCGGATAAGTTGCACGATTTAGTATTTAGGATAAGGCTTCGTTTCATTTATTTCGGATAGTGGTGACAACGCACATTCAGGATAAGAGTCACAAGTTTATTTAGAATAAGACTCGGAGCAAGGTATTCCGGACAACGGATTGGTGTTATTCCGGATAAGTGGATATTCACTTATTCCGGATAGGAGTAGCTTGTGTATTCCGGATAACGCTAAGAAGTTATTCCGGATAAGAAGCTCGACAAAACTTTCCGGATAAGCAGATCATTATTATTCCGGATAAGGGACGAAACTTATTCCGGATAGTGGTGACAGCATATTCCGGATAACTATAGGAACCAGGATTCCGGATAAGGGGAATTTGTTTATTCCGGATAAGGGTCAAAAGGTGATCCCGGATAAGAGTGATAGTATTATTCAGGATAAGCAGCAGGTTTGTTTATTCCGGATAAGCAATATATAGTTTGTATTACGGATAGTGACATTATTACGGGGTCCAACTCAGGTTCTGTTTACTTCCTTTTTATTTTCAAGCATTTATTTTCCTGCCATTTTTCTTAAGTGTTATTTTTATTACTTTGTCTTAGTTTAATTTTAAATTTTACATTTTTATTACATCGTCAAATTTACTTTTCGTCACGCTTTAATTTTAAGTCATTTAATTAATTTTTTAAAAGTTTTAATTTTGCACCATTTAAGTTTTAATTAGTTTTAGATTTAATTAACCGTCATTTACGTTAAAGTTTTGCACTTTTAATTTTACTACAACGACAAATATTTCTCTTAACCAAAAACAACTGAGTCACACCTTGAACCAGTAATCAATTCTATTAGACCACTTCAACGAACTTAATTTTTATACTTGGTAAAAGCCAGTTATTAAATGGCGCCGCTGCCGGCTCTTTTCGTTAAGATTAACAGTTTTCTGTGAGAGACGCGTTGAATTTTGGGATCCGTTCACTCGTGAATGTTATTTTCTTGCCTAAAAATTTCCAAAAAATCCATAAAAATTAAAAATTTTCAAAAATCCAAAAAGATTTTATTTTTATTTCTATAGTGTATATATACTGTCTATTGCTTTGGTATCTTTTTCTTTTGCTTTCGCAGGTGTATGCGTACTAGATATTCAACTTATCCAGAGCCCGAGACTCGTGAAGATTTAGCTATGGCCGGTGTGAACAACAACAATAATCCACCGCACCTCAACAATAACAACAACAATGTTCTTCCACAGCCCGATCTTCGGACAATGGAGGATCTTTGTCAACCCACCATGTTTGGACGAAGAGGACCGATTGCGCCGATGCAAATCACGGCTCCAGAGTTTTCGTTGAAGCATCACATGATCCAACAAGTGCAAACTAATCCTTTTCGCGGATTGCCGGATGATGATGCCAACAAACACCTCGACAAATTCATTACTATTACTCAAAGCATGAAGTTGCCCGGTGTTACTATAGATGTCCTTCGCCTACAGCTCTTTCCACATACTTTATTACACCACGCCGAAAAATGGTTTGATCGTCTCCCGAAGAATTCCATTCATACTTTGGACGACATGACTCAACGATTTTTGTCGCGCTACTTTCCACCATCCATGGTCACGAGCCTTCGAAATCAAATCAGCAGTTTCATGCAAGGACCCGATGAATCTCTCTTTGATGCTTGGGAAAGATATAATGTTTTGATCGATCGATGTCCAAACCACAACATGCTCCCTGTTACCTTAATTGATACTTTCTACAACGGTTTGACTTTTCGTGATCGTGATACGATTAATGCAGCCGCCAGTGGCACATTTATGAAAAGAAGACACGGGGAGTGTAGAGAGCTTATTGAGAACATGACTACTCATCACAAAAATTGGGACTCCTCCGCTTCTTCAAGGAACAACCCAAGAGTCAATGTTTCTTCTACTTCAGCAAACCCCGATATGGCCGAATTCACCCGCATGATGGCCGAAATGAACAAAAATATCTTGCTCATCGCTACAAACCAACAACAACAAGTTAAAGCTGTATCAATTTCTTGTGAGACATGTGGCGGTCCTCACTCATACACTGATTGTCCTTCTACTCAAGGCAATCCGGAAAACGTGTATGCGGCTTATGGTAACTATTCACCGGAAAATTACCAAGCCCGACCTCAAGGGGATCGAAATTTGCTAAGTTACCGTTCTAACAACTATCTTTCACCCGGTTTGTCTCCTCAAAACAAAAACCCCAACAACTACAATCGAAGCAACCAAATCCCACCTCGAGCTTCTAATCCTTATCACCCACCCGCTCAACAAGCCCCACCCATAAATCAAGATGTTGAAGCTTTAATGAGAACCCAAGGAGAGCAAATTAAGAATCTGCAAAGCCAAATTATCAACTTGAAAGGGGATATCACTAAGCAAGGTAATGACATTAGATCCGAGCTTCGACATGATATACAAACCTCTTTTAGCACTCAAATAAATGATTTGAAGAATATGCTGGCTAATTTCTTACCAACCACTCAACCCTCTACTTCGGGCTCTCTACCTTCAAACACCGTCACCAACACAAGAGCGATTGTGAGTGCTATTACTACATGTAGTGGAGCAACGTTAGTAGGACCATCTATCCCTTCCCCAGTTACTCCATCTACACCCCATTTATCCTTCCTACTCCCATGCCAAGTATTAGTTCTACATTACCGTCTCTACCTCTTACTGATGTACCCAAGAAGAACCCTTCACCAACCCCACCTTCCACCTATAAACCCAGCATTCCTTACCCTTCTCGACTCGACAAGGCTAGAATTTTGACTAAGAATGACGTTCAAGTCTCTAATTTTTTGGACAAGATTGTCGGCATGACCGTCACCTTTACCCTTGTTGAAGCTCTTGCCCAAATGCCACAATTTGTCAAGATGTTTAAGGAATTGCTTAATAAGAAGGAGAAGATGGCCGAGTTTGTTAATACTCGCTTGAATGAAAATTTCTCTGTAATCCTTCTTAAGGAACTTCCGGAAAAACTTGGAGATCCCGGTCGTTTTGTGATACCTTGTACTTTTAACCAAACCGACGAATTTACTGCCTTAGCCGATCTCGGGGCAAGTATAAATTTGATGCCTTTAAGTGTTTTGAAAAAGTTATCATTACCCGATCTTACACCAACGAATATGACTCTTGAGCTTGTAAATCGCACTCTCGCTTACCCCATTGGTATTTCCGAAGATGTGTTTATTAAAGTTGGCACCTTCACTTTTCCGGTCGACTTTGTTGTTGTTGATTATGAAATGGACCATCGTATTCCTTTAATACTTGGTCGGCCATTCTTGAGAACCGGAAAAGCTCTTGTCGATGTTGCCGAAGGTAAGTTAATCTTAAGGGTCGGGAATGATGCACAAGTGTTCGAAATGGGGAAGATCACAAACAAATCCTATGGAAGAGAATCGGCGAATATGATTAATGTGCTTGATGATTTTGTCGTCTACAACAATCCTCTATTCGACTCTTGCTATGATACTCCACTGTTTCAAGATGATGTGGATGATTCTCTCTCCAATTCTGATCCTCCACCAATTCATGATTCTCCACCGATCTTTGATGCTTATGATGACGATTCTAGTTCCAATGGAGATGATTATGATGATTTTACTTCTGAGTATCCAGACATGCCCACTTATGATGATTTTGATGAGGCAGATACTCTCTCGAGTGATTCTTCACATGATGAAGATCCTCCACCAACAACACTTGATCCTACTTTGGATGACTACTCATTTGAGGAAGACTTTGCTACTTTTCTCAAGACATACTTCCCAAATGAGAGTGGTGCTCCTCCTTTGGACTTTGATGATTATGGTCTTTCTCCTACTTTGGATATGAAGAAACCCGCTTCAAAGGAGAAAAAGCCGGTCGACACCGATATCCGTACCACTTATGTCTTAACTCCTCTCTATCCACCTTCTGAGGATGAGATTGCGAGATTTATGATCGGATCTTCTTCAAGGTCTGCTGAGCCTAAGTGTTATTTTCCCTTAAAGGAAAAGGTGTTCTACCCCGGCATTGCACTTTTCAAGCCATCTCAGTATCCATCTGATGAAATAAATGGAAAAATCTTTGGTACTTATGAAGATATGCTTGCCCCTCACCATACTTGCTTCCACCGTGCTTCACAACTGCTTAAGGGAACCTTGCCTACTCTTCTTTGGCTTGCCTTGTTCGCCTTAAGCCTATGCTATGATGGATGAAAACCATGTCTTTGATCCCTGTGGATGTGTTTCAAGCTTCTTCCTATGCTAATCAAGGTCGAGTCAGGCTCACGACTCGGTTATCAAAAACAAGCACTTCTCGGGAGGCAACCCGCAATATCTATCCTTTTTCTCTTAATTTTTATAATAAGTGTAGGGGGAGAACCTAGTATGTTGTTTGTTGTCTTCTTTCTAATCATGTACAGGGATTCGAGCTTTCAAACATCCATTCTTGATGACTTTTGACGAATCGTGATCCCGTGTACCCGTCTTCCCGGTTCTATCCTAAACTGTTTTGATTCTCTATTTTATATTCTTCCATATTAAAATAGGAATCACTTTAGTTGTCCTTTCCTTAGCAAGATTTAAACAACGTGCACAATGTCCTAAGTGTAGGGGAGGTTACTTCCACATGCTTAAACATTGAGGACAATGTTTATATTAAGTGTAGGGGGGACTTCTATCGAAGTTAAGTGGGCTTTTCCTTGTATTTATCCTCATTTTAACCAGAAAATCAATTTTTCGACACTTTTCAAATTTTTTTTATCTATTTTGGCCTATTAGTTTTTCCCTTGTTATAGTTATTTTCTTTCTTTGCTAGAATAAATTTTAAATAAAGTGGTTTTAATTTTTAAACGTTGTGAATCTTTTGACTCAACCCGAGTTTACTTTCTAAGTTTACTCTGGCTAGTATCCTTAACGTGTTTAAGTCAAGTTTTGCTAGGCTTTTATTTAGGTAGATTTAAAACGCGAAAGTATTAACTCTCACGGGTTAAGAACAAGAACTTTTCGCAAGTTCCTATAATTGATCCTAGAGAGTCGTTTATCAAGGGAACTTTAAAGTGCGATTTCTAAACTTGAAAAAGTCTAAGAATTTGCAAGATCCTATAGATGACTTGAAAACCCAAAACTTTGATTTAATAGGCTAAGCATCCACGAGTCTCATTCCTTGAGATTTTAAATTATGGAGAACGAGAGATGATAGAGTCATTTATAAGTTTGGTATTCTTTCGTGAATTTATGTGAGTTGATTATAAGCCTATTCTCCCATCGCCTGCTAATAGATTTATCTGCAATAAATAAGGTTGTACGATTTGAAAAGTTAATTAGCTTCTAGCCCAAGATCGTTTAAAAGTTGCTCGGTATTAATTAGAGTTCATAGCCAAGGCATAACTTATTGAAGCTGAATGCGAAGATTGGCGAGTCCGAAAAGGCCCTAACAAGGCATGAGGGCTACATTTTGTTGCTAAAGATCCAAAAGTGATGTGAAGAATCATTTATCAAAAATCAATATGAAGGATCGAGACACACGACGAAAATCAAATACTCCCCTAAAGATCATGGAGAAGTCTATCCAAAAAGGCCCTAACAAGGTATGAGGATAAATAGATCCAATTCCTAAAAGGAGGCGGATCGTTGTATATCAAAATCCCAAATAAAGATTGGAGAAAAATGAAGAAGTCGTGGTCCAAGTATGAAGAATCTCTCAAAACTTCAAGTGAAGAAATTCCTATTATGAAGAGAAGACCATTATTTCATGAACGTCTCTCAAGATTTGAAGTATGAAGTCGATGCCAAATATCGGTCCGAGAAAGGTCTCAAATCGTGAAGCGAGTTATGCCAAAATATGAACTTTATGAGGTCCCGAGAAGCAGTTTTAAAAGATTTTGTCCTTTAGCTAACTATTGATTAAATCGTCCTACTTTATTTTCAGCCTAAATAACTATCAAAATAAGTCAACAATGCATCCTCGTGATCATTCAAGACAATAATAAAATACAAGAGATACACCTAGGAATAAGGGAGTCTAAGTAAATAATTGGCCCACATGAGTTCATGTTAGTTTGCTAACTTATAATAACAATGATCTCGTTTTTAAGCTTGGTATGGGGAACGTGAAACTCGAGGATGATAATCATTCATGACATTCTAAAAACCTAAGGTAAGTTTTTGATCTTTTTACTTGTTTCCTTCTTTTAAATACTTTGTCTCTTTAATAAAGGCCAATGAGGATTGATTATGATGGAAAATGTAAAACTTGCTTTGTAACTAATGCATTGCATGAGGACATTGCAATGGTCAACTGTAGGGGATTTGATAGGTGTGTAAACACCCATCCTTTTACCATTTAACTAGAATAATAACCAAGCCAAAACGTGTATTTTATGTCGTAAATGTCGGAATTATGCGTGGTTTGTGTTTTTGTTGTGATTTAGGACGAAAATGTGAAAAAGGGAGAAAACACGGGCTTTCACGGGCTTTTATCGAAGAAAAAGACAAAAGAAAAAGTCAAAAGATCAAGGGTGCCAAAAGAATAGAAGTCCAAGGCCAATTCTGAAGATTTATCGAAGAAAAAGTCTAAAGACAGAAGTTTAATAAAAGCCGAAGAACTCAAGTCTAAATTAATGAAGAAATTACAAGACGAGTTTATTAATCCCGAGACAAAGTCGAAAAAATTCGAAGAAATTTGAAGACGAGAAGTCGAGAAAGAAAGAAGAATGAACCAACACATGCTTAGTTTTCCTAATCACTATAAATAGACTCCTAATGTGTCATTAGGAGTTGTTGGCTAATTTGACACATTAGTTCTTCCATCTTAATTACTTGCACTTTTCTTAATTGCAACTTTAATTACTTGTCTTGCACCTTAAATTTGTAAGCTTTTAATTCTTGTCTTTACTTTAATTGTTGAATCTTTATCTTAATCAAGTTTTATTTTAATCTCTCATTCTACCTTTCTTAATTTTGTTAATCTTTGTGCTTATTATCTTATTGTCATGCTTGTTTGATTACTTGTTATGTTTTTATGATTATCATTGTGTTAGCTTATTGATTTATAGCTTATTGTGTTTTTCTTAAAATTGATTAAGTGCTTTTTAGTTAAGTTTTATAAAAAGTTGAATTTTAATATTTTTATCATTTAGTTTTCTTAAAAGTTTTTAAATTTTGGTTCAATAGCTTTTTCTTAAATTTGATTTGGTAAAAGTTTTAGTTAAGTGCTTATTTGTGTTTAGCTTAATTTTAGTTTATATCTTATTTGATTTTAGTTGTATTCCAGGTTTCGGTAAAACCCCCTTATTCCGGATAACACTCCAAACAATTATCCCGGATAAGCCACAAAACCCTCTTTTTCGAATAGTCTTCATAACTTCATTCCGGATAAGGGTCATGATATGTGTGTAAACACACATCTGTTCTACCACTTAATTACAATAATAACCGGACCAAAACGTGTATTTTATGTCTTTTATGTCGGAATTATGCGTGGTTTGTGTTTTTGTTGTGATTTAGGACGAAAAGGTGAAAAGTGGAGAAAACACGGGAATTCACGGGCATTTACGGACTTTTATTGAAGAAAACGATGAAAGACGGAGTCAAGAAGTCAAGAGTGCAAAAAGAACGGAAGTCCAAGACCAATTCTGAAGATTTATCGAAGAAAAAGTCAAAAGACGGAAGTTTACCTAAAGCCGAGGAACTCAAGTCTTATTTATCGAAGAATTAAAAGACGAGTCCAAAGAAATCCCGAGCCATAAGTCATCAAAGTCCAAGATTAACAAAAAGATTAAGAAGGAAGGACTTGATGGTGCAATTAACAAGAAAGGAAGGAGAGGAGGAAGCTTCCTCTAAACACTCCCTAATCACCTATATATACCCCTCATTTTCATTCATTTACTCTTGTTGACTAATAGTGACAATTAGTTCTTCCATGGTTGGATAGCTTGACAAACTATCTCTTCCACTTTTATTTACTTGCACCTTTAATTACTTGCACATTTAAATACATGTTTTGCACCTTAATTACCTTTTAATTTCAAGTAAGTGTTTCTTTAATTACTCGCACCTTTACTTTATCTTGTTGATCTCATTCTACCCTTCTCTAATCTTTGATTTATATGCTTTTGATCTTGTTTATTTGTTTAAAGATTTCATTTTTATGCTTTTGATTGTTTTAAATCCTTCATTTTCATAGCTTATTTTGTTATTTTCAAGTTTATATAGTTTTTATAAAAGTTATTTTCGTATAAAAAACTTGTTTTTCTTAAAGCTTATCCTTTTCGTGTTTAAAAAGTTGTTTAATTTCTGTTTAGTAGCTTATTTTCACACGTTTTACCTTAGGATTTAGTCTTGTGCTTATTAGGATTATAGCTTAATTTTCTAGCTTATTTTGTACTTTTTCTGCCGGATTCCGATTGGTACAAATCAGAAAAGGGTTGTAACTTTCCGATTGGGGGGGTGTTTGTGGTATTCTGATCTGGGCTTTTGGCTATCATTCCGATCTGGACTTCACTACACATTCCGATTGAGGGGGTTCTGGTATTCCGATCAGAGTGGTGTTGGATATTCCGATCAGATAAGTGTGACAGCATTCCGATTGGGGGACCAGTACGTATTCCGATTGAGGTGTTATTTTGGATATTCCGATTGGTATAGGTGACAATATTCCGATCATAGGTTCCAAACAAGCATTCCGACCAAGTCTCCCCCATATTCCGATCACAAGTAAGTTTATATTCCAATCTGGTGTTGTTGGATATTCCGATCTGGGGTAAGTGACATATTCCGATGGGTCGTCTGATCAATATTCCGATTTGGGGTAAGCTAACATTCCGATCAAGGTGTGATCGGAATATATTCTGACGGTGGGTTATTTTCCATGTTTTGTCTTGTTTAATTTTTAGTTTACATTTTAATACTTGTCTAATTTTAATTTCCGTCATGCCTTTATTTTTAGTCGTTTAGTTATTTTACTTTTCCAAGTTTTTAAATATCGCACATTTAATTTTAACTAGACTTAGATTTAATTTCACGCCACTTTACTTTAACGACATTTACTTTTAAGTCTTGCACATTTAAATTTAAAACCAACCAAAAAAAATATATTTGTTTTCACCAAAGAACAATAGAGTCACATAGAGAACCTAGATCAATTCGATTAGACCAACACAACGAACTTTAATATTTTTAACCTGAGTAAAATCAAGTTATCAAATGGCGCCGCTACCGGCTCTTTTCGTAAAGATTAACGGTTTTCTGTGAAAGACGCGTTGCTTTTTGGGATCCGTTCACTTGTGAGCGTTACTTTTCTTGCCTAAAAAAATTTAAAAAATCCTAAAAATTAAAAATTGATAAAAATCCATAAAAACTAAAAATTTCAAAAATCCAAAAAGATTTTATCTTTATTGTGTATATATATTGTCTTTGTGTTTGGTTTCTTTTTCTTTTGCATTTTCAGGTGTATGCGTACTAGATCTTCTAATTATCAAGAGCCCGAGACTCAATAAGATTTAAGTATGTCAGGTGTCAACAACAATATTCCACCGCACCTCAATAATAACAACAATGTTCTTCCACAGCCCGATCTTCGGACAATGGAGGAGCTTTGTCAACCTACCATGTTTGGACGAGGAGGACCGATTGCGCCGATGCAAATCAACGCTCCGGAGTTTTCGTTGAAGCACCACATGATTCAGCAAGTGCAAACTAACCCTTTCCGTGGATTGCCTGATGATGATGCCAACAAACACCTCGACAAGTTCATTACAATCACCCAAAGCATGAAGTTTCCTGGTGCCACAATGGATGTTCTTCGCCTACAACTCTTCCCACATACTTTATCACATCATGCCGAGAAATGGTTTGATCGTCTCCCTAAGAATTCTATTCATACTTGGGATGACATGACTCAACGCTTTTTGTCGCGCTACTTTCCACCATCCATGGTCACGAGCCTTCGCAATCAAATCAGCGGTTTCATGCAAGATCCCGATGAATCTCTTTTTGATGCTTGGGAAAGATATAATGTCATGATTGATCGTTGTCCAAACCTCAACATGCTCCCTGTGACCTTAATAGATACTTTCTACAACGGTTTGACTTTTCGAGATCGTGATACGATTAATGCAGCCGCCGGTGGCACATTCATGAAAAGGAGACCCGAGGAGTGTAGAGAGCTTATTGAAAACATGACTACTCACCACAAAAACTGGGATTCCTCTGCTTCTTCAAGGAACAACCCGAGAGTCAATGTTTCCTCCACTTCAGCAAACCCTGAGATGACCGAACTCACCCGCATGATGACTGAAATGAGCAAAAGTATCACGCTTCTCGCTTCAAACCAACAACAACAACAAGTTAAAGCGGTTGCTAATCCTTGTGAAACATGCGGCGGTCCACACTCATACACCGATTGTCTTTCCACACAAGGAAATCCGGAAAATGTGTATGCAGCTTACGGTAATTATTCACCGGAAAATTACCAAGCTCGACCTCAAGGGGATAGAAATTTGCTGAGTTACCGGTCCAACAACTACCTTTCACCCGGTTTTTCTCCTTAAAACCAAAACCCCACCAACAACTACGATAGAAGCAACCAAATCCCACCAATAGCTTCTAATCCTTATCACCCACCCGCCCAACAAACCCCACCCAGTAATCCGGATGTTGAAGCCATAATGAGAACCCACGGTGAGCAAATCAAGAATCTACAGAGTCAAATTATCAATCTGAAAGGAGATATCACAAAGCAAGGAAATGAGATTAGATCCGAGCTTTGAGATAACATTCAATCCTCCATCAGCAATCAAACGAATGATTTGAAGAATATGCTTGCTAGTTTCTTGCCCGTAGCTCAACAATCTACTTCAAGTTCTCTACCTTCACACACCGTCACCAATCCGCCAGCAAATGTGAGTGCTATTACTACGCGTAGTGGAATTACCATTGTCAATCCACCAATCCCACCCCCATCATCTACACCTCCTCCACCACCATGTATCCCTACTCCTCCTACACCTAGTATTAGTGCACCATTACCGTCTCCGCCTCGTCATGACGATGTACCTAGGAAGGAACCTTCAACATCTCAACCTTTACCTGCTACACCTGCACCTTCACCACCCAAACCCAATATCCCTTATCCCTCTCGTTTAGGCAAGACCAAAATGCTAACCATGGATGACTCTAAAGTGGCACGCTATGTGAAGATGATCTCTCAGATGAACTTCAACATTAGCTTTCTTGAAGCACTTGTCCATATGCCCAAATTTATCAAAGCATTTAAGGAATTGCTTAACAAGAAGGAGAAGCTGATTGAACTCGCCAACACACGCTTAAATGAAAACTGCTCTGCAGTTATTCTCAAAGAACTTCCGGAAAAGCTTGGAGATCCCGGTCGTTTTGTGTTGCCTTGCGTTTTCAACAAAACTGAAGAATTTACTGCCCTTGCTGATCTCGGGGCTAGTATAAATCTTATGCCTTTGAGTGTTTGGAAAACACTATCATTACCCGACCTCACTCCAACAAAGATGACTCTTGAACTTGCAAATCGCACTCTCGCTTACCCCGTTGGTATAGCCGAAGACGCGTTCATAAAAGTTGGCACATTTACTTTCCCGGTTGACTTTGTCGTTGTTGATTATGAAATGGACCCTCGTATTCCTTTAATACTTGGTCGGCCATTCTTGAGAACCGGACGAGCTTTAGTGGATGTGGCCGAAGGTGAGTTAATCTTAAGAGTCGGGGATGATGCACAAGTGTTTAAAATGGGGAAGCTTACAAGTACAACCTTTGGAGGCCGAGAATAAGTGAATATGATTAATGTGCATGATGACTTCGTTGTTTACAACAATCCTCTATTCGAGTCTTGCAATGATAATCCACTCTTTCTTCCTTTGCATCAACACAACTCCCAATCCTTTTGCTGATGCATCACAGTAGACCACAAAGTCTTCCGATCCTTCTGGTAACGATAGAATAGGCGCACTACACAACATTTGTTTCAACTTCTGGAATGCTAATTCCTCTTTATCTCCCCATTCGTATTTCACCTTCTTTTGAGTCAACTTCGTCAATGGTTTCGCGATCTTCGAGAATCCCTCGATGAACCTTCGGTAATATCCGGCGAGTCCTAAGAATTGGCGAATTTCAGTCGGTGTCGTAGGAGCAGTCCACTCCCTGATTGATTCAATCTTGGCAGGATCAACATGAATCCCCTTGCTATCAATAACATGACCTAGAAATTGTACTCTTGGCAACCAAAAATCACACTTCGAGAACTTAGCGTACAATTCCTCTTTCTTAAGCAATTCCAATATTATCTTAAGATGTTCCTCATGTTCTTTCTCATTCCTTGAGTAAATCAGTATGTCATCGATGAACACAATGACAAACTTGTCCAAATACGGTTTACAGACCCGGTTCATGAGGTCCATAAACACAGCAGGTACGTTTGTCAAACCGAATGGCATCACTTGGAACTCATAGTGTCCATACCGAGTCCTAAAAGTAGTCTTTGCAACATCTTCCTCACGGACTCTCAATTGGTGATAACCAGACCTAAGGTCAATCTTCGAGTAACGCTCGATCCTTGCAACTGATCAAACAGATCATCGATCCTAGGTAACGGGTAACGGTTCTTCATGGTAAGTTTGTTCAACTCACGATAGTCGATACACATCCGAAAACTCCCATACTTCTTCTTTACAAATAAGACTGGAGCTCCCTAGGGTGAAGAACTCGGTCTTATGAATCCTTTATCAGTCAACTCTTGTAGTTGCATCGCTAGTTCTTGCATTTCCGATGGTGCTAAACGGTAAGGCGCTCGAGCAACAGGTGCATCTCCCGGTATTAAATCGATCTGGAATTCAACTTGTCTGGCCGCCGGTAATCCAGGAAAATCTTCAGGAAAGACTTCCGGAAAATCCCGTACGATAGGTACATCTTCCAACCGTTTTTCTTCCGTCTGCTTTTCAGGAACACAGGCTAAAAATACGTGGCAACCTTCCGACAACAACTTCTGAGCCTTGACACGCGAGATAATGTCCAGTCGTGACTTCCCTTTTTCGTTACTTGTATCCCCTTGTACCGCCAAAACTTCATCACCGAATGGTAAACGAACGATCTTCTCGTCACATACAATCGTAGCATGATATCTCGACAACCAATCCATTCCGATAATCACGTCAAAACTCCCTAACTCAACAGGCATAAGGTCTATTACGAAAGGATGACCTAGAAGATTTAAAGTGCATCCGCGAAGTATAGAGTCGGCTTCTATCAACTTTCCATTAGCTAACTCAATATTGTACTTAGTGTCTAAGGGCGAAGGGGTCATATCAAGTAAAACACTAAAAACAGTCGACACAAAACTCCTATCGGCTCCAGTATCAAATAAAATAGAAGCATAACGACCATTGAGAAGAAACGTACCGTCACGACGTCGGGGTTTTGTTGCGCTTCTCCTACTCCTATCACATAGACCCTTCCACGAGCTTCCCCAGCTTTAGCAATCTTTCCTTGGTCCATATTCTTCTTCTTTGGGCACTCATTGCTGTAGTGTCCCTTTTGCTGACATTCAAAGCAAGTGACGTTGGCTTTCGGGTTGGGTGGTGACTTACAGTCTTTAGTAATGTGTCCAGTTTTCTTACAGTTGTGACATTGTACATTGCATTGTCCATTATGGTGACGTTTGCATCGGTTGCACAAAGGTAACGTCCCATTGTACACTCCCTTTTCCCCAGTACCAGCAGTGTACGCCTTCACGGTTTCTTGCCTCTTATTCGGATAGTTCCAATGGTTTTTCCTTTGGTTATTCCCCCATTTTCTCTTGTTGTCCGCGGCATTCCCAACATTTGCTCGAACAACTTGGTCCATCAGACTGTGAGCCATCCTTATAGCATCACTAACTTTTGTCGGTCCAGACGATGTCACATTCCCTTGAACTCTACCAGGTAAACCCCAAATATAGCGCTCAACCTTCTTTTCTTCATCTGGAACCATTCCAGGACATAGCAAACACAACTCTTGGAACCTGCTAGTGTACGTACCAATGTCATTGTTCTTCACAGTCAGGTTCCACAGTTTAATTTCCATTTTGAATCTCATTACGAGGACAATACTCCTTAGTCAACAACTTCTTAAGTTCCTCCCAACTCATTCCATACGCCTCCTCGACTCCAACCGTCTGCACATGGGCGTTCCACCATGTCAATGCTCCAGCAGCTAAAGTACAAGTAGAATAAGTCACTTGGTTTTAAACAGTACATCCACTGACACGGAACACAGATTCCATCTTTTCAACCCAACGAGCTAATCCAACAACTCCTTCAGTACCATTAAAATTCAAAGGGTCACAACTCCTAAAGTCATTGTAAGTACACGGCTTAGGCGGTCGATTGTCAACATCGTTCGGTGGTTCTTCGTTCACGTTGTTGTTAGCTTGAATGTTGCCAGTGCAGCGGTCACTCGTTGTGTAATTAGTTCTTCCAATTGTGCGTGAGTCATTCCGTTACGTGTGTTCACCATTGTTTCTTTGCGTTAAGACAACAATGCAATTAAGTTTCAAGCACGAATATACACGTTATATATTTCTTATGCTAAAAGAATGCGGAATTTAACAACACAACAAACATAAAAAGGATAGTCATTGGTCAAAGTCATAAAGTTAAATTCCCATTCATAATCAAAACATCAAGTACATAGTCATAAAATAAGAGTTTGATTACATCTAGTCTACTCCAACTAACCGAGTACTACTCTAGATTAGTGGATATAATGCCCAAAAGATAAAGATGTCAATCTACTCTAGAATTAAGCACAATAACGATGAATCCCTAAGTGCGACGACGCCGATCACACTCAGCACATCTCGGTGAGTCACTCCTCGGGTCTCTATCTGCAGCTCGGTCTCCTCCACGAACTGACTCCAACTCACGCCTCAACCTAGCAACCTCCTCATGTGTGGTATCCAACAAGTCACGGGTATCCTCGTTATCCTCTAACAATCCAAAAACCGCATCCTCAAGTCGACAAAAACGAACAGCATCTGAATCCCTAGCAGATCCTATCATAACAACACATGACCTAGGTCTAGAGGGCTCTCCAACATGATGAGTAGGTGGTGTTGAAACAGTAGTAGCATCTCGACTCCCATGAGTAGGCGATGCCTCAGGTGTAGTGTGTGAATCAGACATGCGAATCTTCTTCCGTGGGCATGACGAATCAGAATCGGACAAAGCTCGAGATCTAACACCGGATGGTCCAGCTCCATCAGCAGGTGGTACAGTATCATCGGAATCAGTGTAACCCTCAGCTGGTTGCGTACCCCAGAAAGCTTCCCTCTCATCTCTAAACCGCTGACATGGAACAGTAGGCTTCTTCTTCAAGTTGGATGTCTTCCTAATCCCACTGCTCCTACCGGGCTCAACTCTCTCAGGTACAACAGTCAAAGCATCAACCCTACTATCATCATCAGCCTCAGCATCCTCACTATCACTACTAGCCACAACCATCCTAACGTCAGTATCACTCTCATTCTCATCATCCATGTCCTTATCATCCTTACGATCTACCTCATATCCATCCATATCATCATCACCCTCATGATCTACCTCAAAGCCATCCATATCATCCTCATGACCTACCTCATATCCATCCATACCCTCATCACCCTCGTGATCTACCTCAATACCATCCATATCATCCTCATCATCCTCATCGTCCTCACTACCACTAACCCACTCGATCAAAGTACGATGTACAACAAGTGGCATCCCATCAACAACATCGGAAGTATCAGGCAACACATCAGGCTCACCCTCATCATCCTCCTCTAGATCCTCGTTAGGGTCATACTCCACACCTTCCTCCTCAGGATCAGCCTCCTCAGGAGCCTCCTCTGGGTCATTCTCCGGCTCGACATGATCTGGTATCATCTCAATCTCGTCTTCCCACTCTTCGTCAGCAGAGTCGGGTTGGTAAGAAATAGTAGATGACGACATAACCTGCAACAACCAAAATGCGTATTAAAGCAGTTGTAGGGTATGCATGAAATAATCATGTATAGAAATTAAAGTATGCAAATCAGCGAGATGCATATGTATATAATACATATTACGTATTACATAATATATATTATATATTACTTATAGTGTTATCTTACATAATACATTACGTAGTACACATATGTATACAAAGTAACAAGTAGCCACATCGGTTATAGTCTAGGCCTAATATGCAAACCTAGTTCTCTATAACCAAGGCTCTGATTACCAAATCTGTAACACCCCAAAATGTGATATGCGGAAGCGGTGAAGCTCGGGGGTTGTTACGTCATAGTATCATAGTTCAAGGTACAAGAGAATGACTCTAAGTGAGACGTTTTATAAAAATACCTCGTTGAATTTAAATAAAAGCATCAAAGTACAAAAGTTCTCAGTTTCAAAAGATAGCGTAGCGGAATATAAAAGTTTTAAACATCAACGAGATAACAGTTCAAAAGCATAAGTAGATAAATGCCCGAAGATAGCCAAGAAATGCATGCGGACTCCAAGTACTTCACACAGCAGATACAAGTCATCATCAATTACCTGAGATAAATGCTAAATTAGGTCAACATAAGTTGGTGAGAATAGAGGTTTCAAGTAAAAATTCATAGTAAATCGATTTCTGATTTCATTTCATGTACACATGAAACTATAGGAGGTATAGTGCCAAGTGTAGGATAAATTGGGTGTTCACAATATTTATGATAGCTAAGCTCGTGACATCGAAACTAATGATCCAGTGCATACAATAGATTGTATACATAAATTTTTCCCCAATAGAGTACCTAGCCAAGATAACTCCGTTCACACAAATGGTATACACTCGTCCGGCGTCAGAATGCCCGAGTGGAGGTTCTCAACCCTCAATAGATCTATCCATATCATAAGAGCTTACTCCAGCAGAGTAATTAATGATTCATGATAGTGGGGACTACGGCTAAAGCAACTTAAGCTATCTCATAAACAATGTTCACAAAACGTTCATAGAAATCAAGTTTTACTTGCGTCCAGAAGCAAGCATCGAAAGCATTTATCACATCCCAAAACATTAAACATATATAAACTCACCTAAAGCAACGATTCAAACCGCAGAAGTATGATCAAATAGTAGCGAGCAACTCTAGCAACAACCTAAATATAATACTCTAGTTTAGGCGCTAGCAAATAAGTCACAATAGTTCGTCACGTACGTTACTCATCAATCATGTATGTTATTTTGTTTTTAAAATCGTGACTTGTAAATATCATATCATTATAGACATTATAGTATATATATACTTAGGCAAAAATATTTATTTTTGACTCGACGAAATTTCGACAGCCTTTCGGCGTAAATTTTAATTTACCCAAATTTATCTTAATAAAATTTCCAACACGAATTCTAACGAAAATTCGGCAGCCTTTCGGCGTCACATAAAAATTTACCATTTTTAGTAAGTACTCAAATCTCGTCCTAAAACCCCTAATTTCAAAACTTTCTCAATCGCCAATGTTTCAACAAGTCATTTTCCCGCAGTAGTATCAATTTCCACTTTCAACGCTCAAACTTTTAACGATACACCAAGTATTCCCATTTCGCACTAATACCCTTTTACAAAACGATCCAAACATTCATATACAACTTTTAGTAACCATTTCGACACTTAAAACAACTCCGTTTAACTCGAAAACATCGATTCGACCATTTTAAAAATCTAGACAGCAAGTACGTATAGTGTTTTTCACAGAAATTAAGTTTTCCGACAACGAAATTTAAACGACCATATCTTACTCATTTTAGCTCCGTTTTTAGCCCATAATATATCGGAACGAAGGTATTAACTTATATTTTCATAATATCGTAGTAAACTAGTGTCAAAACAACTTTTACGAACCTCTATGCCTCTTATAAAAATCGGACAGATTGCATACTTTTTGTAAAAACTCGTTTTCGACCATTTTCAAGCGTACCCACTAGTAATAACACTACTAGTTCCCTCCAATTATTCATAAACACACTCAAAATCAAAGATTTATCTTCAAGTCCACAAATCTAAAAATATACATTTTTATATTTTACAAGTCTTTCAATTAAATCATTTTCATGCATGGATATAATAGATCCACACATAATTTTCATAGATCTAAAATATTTCATGACAAAAAATAATTTTTATCATTTTATTTCAAGAAAATAGTTGATGAGTAACATGCATGCATAGATCTACATAGATTATGCATGAAAAAGAAAAGATGAAAAAGGTTTAAGAAATAACCTTGAGTAACGACTCTACGTAACCACGACAACCCGATCTACGCTCTAACCAACAAATAATCAACAAGAACCCAACTTCTATAAACTACAACCAAAACTTCTCAAATATACAAACCAAGAAAACCCATTCTTCCTTTATGCTTGTACAAACCCTAGGATGTATTTATTTTGTGTTAGTTGTTCTTAAAATGAAGCTTCAAAAATTCACCAATGGTGGAAATGGTGTTTGTGTTGGTGCCATGTGTTTTAGAGAGAGAAGGAGAGTTGTGTGTTTTTTTTTTGTGAAGTGTATGAGTGAATAATGTGAAGTGATTTTGAGGTTAAAAGGTTAATAAGTTAAAATGTGTAGGAAAGTGTAAGTTAAGCTCAAAATGGCAAATGAAGAAAATTTGGTTTATCTTGCATGTGGGTGAGTTGTTTGGCCGGTTATGGGGAGGGTCCCACAAGGTAAATAATTCAAAATTTTTACTATGGTAACTAGTTAGAAGGTTTAAGGTAAAAATGTTAGTTAGTTTTAGGTAAATATCAAAAAGTATATAGTTAAGTTTAAAATTACGTAAAACTTAAAAATTTGACGAAATATATTAAATTTATGATTTTTCGACGAAAACTGATATTTTATAAGTTTTAAAGTATTTTATGCATGCTAAGGACGGTTAGACGTAAAAACGACGTAAAGTACGAAAACGCGATACGTTAATTAAATATTCACAGAAAATACGATTTATTACTATAAATAGCAAAATACTAAAATACAGGCATATATAAACATATACAAAAATATTTAAATACGCTGTTCAAGAAAATTCGATCACGCTATTAAAAACTAAACGGTTAAGCACATAATTCACAGATAACGAATAATCTCATGGATTATCGTCAATTCATTGACCGTCTCAGCATTTTGGTCAGATTCACAAAAAATGTTCAGAATAATGACTGAGCACAGTGTCAAGTCATTACTCGTCATCAAACAGTTTTTCAGAAAACGCGGGATAACTTCCTGGTTCCAACACAGTTAAGTCACATAGTCGACTAAATAAAAAGTCAAAGGGTAAAATAGTCATTTTACAAAGTAGGAAAATAACCAGGTGTTACAGTTGGTTTCCTCACAACGTTTCAACATTCTCTCAAGATTCGACAAACACGAAGTGAACGAACAACCAAACACGGAAAAATCATCCATAAAGACTTCCATCGTCTTCTCGATCATATCATGAAAAATAGCCATGATGCACCTTTGAAAGGTTCCCGGTGCATTGCAAAGTCCGAATGGCATTCTACGATAGGCAAACGTTCCATATGAACACGTAAACGAAGTTTTTTCTTGATCACGAGGATCGATGGGGATTTGGAAGTAACCGGAAAAACCATCTAAAAAGAAATAGAAATCATTTCCCGCAAGACGCTCCAACATTTGGTCCACGAAGGGCAAGGGAAAATGGTCTTTACGAGTGGAGTCATTCAACTTACGATAGTCGACGCACACCCTCCAACCGGTCACGAGTCGAATCAGAATTAACTCGTTGGCATCGTTTGGCACAACGGTCATTCCTTCCTTCATAGGGACACAATGAATAGGACTCACCCAAGGGCTATCGGAAATAGGGTAAATCATTCCCGCGTCAAGGAGTTTAAGGACCTCTTTTTTGATGACGTCGTGAATTTTGGGGTTCACCCTCCTTTGACATTGGATTGCGTGTTTGTAGTCCTCCTACATTAAGATCTTGTGGGTACAAAATTTTGGATCGATCCCCTTAATGTCGGATAATTTCCATGCAATTGCCCCTTTGTTGTCCTTTAGAACATCGATAAGTGCGGTTTTTTCATCATTCGAAAAATCTTTCGTAATAATCACCGGCAACTTATCGTCTCATTCCAAGAATACATATTCAAGATGAGGACGTAAATATTTCAACTCGAGGATTGGTGGTTCCTCAATTGAATATTTGGACTCGATACTCATAACCTCCTCGGGGGGAGGAGAAGTCCTCATCGTTGTCGAGGTCTTCGTTGCAAGTACGAGGAACATCAAATTCTTCCAACGTAAAACCACCACCTTCAAATGGAGTGAAGGATGGTGTCGAATTATCAAGAATGGGATCAAGCATCGTGGGATTACCACTATTTTCATCGTCACCAAAACCTAAAACTTCTTGTGAAAATTCCTCGCAAACAACGTCGATCATATCAACGAGGTTTATGGTTGCGACGGAATAAACATGAGAAATTGGAGAGTTTTGTGTTGCGTTTATAACAAGTTCCTCGTCATTGAAACGTAAGGTGATTTTTCTAGCATGCACATCAATCAATGCCATTGACGTATCCAAAATCGAACGACCTAAAATAAGAGGAACTTGAGGATCCGTGGAAATATCGACAACGATAAAGTCTACCGGATAATAGAACTTTCCCACTTTCATAAAAACGTCTTCGGCCAATCCACATGTGGGAATAGTGGAATGATCGGCCAATTCGATAGACATTAGTGAAGGAGTAAGATTAGGAAGATTGAGCGACTTGAAGATTGTAAGTGGCATCAAGTTAATAATAGTACCAAGATCGGCCAAGGCATAGCATTCTTCCATATCTTGGATTACACATGGGATCAAGAATTTACCGGGATCACCGACTTTTTGAGTTATGCGGTTAAGATAAACCGATGAACAACTAGACAATTGTTGCAATTTCTCCTTGTTGTTTAACATACTCTAAAAGTTAGCGGCAAATCGATACATCATTACCAAAGCTTCGGCAAAACATACATTAAAATACACATCACAAAACATTTTCATAAAAAGCTCAAATTGGTAATTGTCGCGCTCTTGACGTTTCTCCTTACGAAGTCTCGATCGGTAGGGCAAAGGTGGTGTGGGTTGAGGCATAGGCATAGCCTTTGGAATCTCGGGTTCCAATTGTGGTAATGGGTCAACTGTAGGTGTGGCATGAGCGGTACTTCGTGGGATTGGGATATGCTCCTTTTCGACCACCACCACAGATTCTTCCTCAATTTCCTCCACCATTGGAGTAATTGGTTGAGGAGTCGGTTCCTTAAGTGTCTTACCACTTCGTGTGGTAATCACTTTCATCTCTCCCTTAGGGTTCGATATGGTGTTACTAGGAAGACTACTCGAAGACGGTTTATGTAACACCCCCAAATATTCATACTTTAGTTCAGCGGAAGAGTCATTGGTGTTACGGGATAACACATTAATAAAATCATAGACAACGCTTAAAAATCGCATCGTTTAATAATATAGCATTTTCCATTCATGAATATCAAATTACATAGGTCCTCAAGTCATAGTCTTTCATACAAATTTACAAAACATTTGAATGGAAATTGTTATTTGAATGCGGGCCATAAATTCTTGTCGTCATCCTGAGAATTACCTTCAAGTACCTGAGATAAAACATGTTAAAAAGTCAGCGAAATGCCGAGTGAATTCATAGAGTTTAATAAAAACCAATAATATATCACCGGTATATAATTTTTACAGAAAATCATTTTGTACAAATCTTTGTCATAGGCTATAAAATAGGCCAAAGACATTTTATACAAATCCTTGTCGTAAATCATAATATAGGCTTTTTCCTTCAAAACCATTATACGAACCATTGTCGCAAAAACATCATATAATACGTTTTATAACGTTGTATAAAGTTTAATAAAAACCGTTATATGAAAATGGTTATGCAAAACCAAAACACGAACATAATATCAGTAATAAGACCTTGTATTGCTAGTCAGGCAATGTATTATGATTCAATTCGTATATCAGTATTTTCGTTATTGGATTATTATAAGCCACATGACATTGCTACCTTAATATAACAAACAACGAGTAGCTAACCCGTAATTCCTTTGCCCATCTAAAACAGCGTGTCATCACAATAATCACGCTTATATAAATCTTCTCATACATAAATTCGCATACCAATCAATGTCGCACGACGGGGATCAACCGTCAAGGCGCGAACTGGGGTGATCTTCCCCAAATAGTACTATCATATGCATAAGCGTCTACCAAATCCCCGTAGTTCACAATTCATGCTAATGGGACTTTTAGTGACATAAACTAACTAATAATAATCCATTTCATCTCATTCATAGGGTCATATAATCACTCATCGGGTCATATAATCATTCGGGTGCATATCAATAAACAAACAATCGGGAGAACTGGTGTCCTATTTTTATTAAAACTAGCATGTTATCTCCCTCACGGGTTTATAAAACATTTCATAAAACATTTAAAAGAGTGCGAGGCTATGAACTCACGTTGACTGGGAAAGGCGGGTTATCGACGATTTGGATGTACGGTACGTGCTTCAATCACGGAAACCTAGACAAATAATACTCGGTCTTAGACTCTTGTCCAATGACTTTATAAAAATAATGGTTATGTATATATGATGATATCATAAGTATGATGATGATCAAGTGGGATTTTATCTCCTCATACAACATTATAGTTGTTTTGTGTTAGTTAATTTACACTAGTTATACTAGTTTCACTCAATTACATATTAAGGCCCAATAAGCCCATTAAAAGTTCAATTCATTATATTAGCCCGTTTATACTTTTAATACCAGGCCTATCTCATATGTTGGGCCCAAGTAGGTTAAGCCCATGAGTAAGTCCATTAGTGTTTAGCCAAACTAGTTGGGTTCAATGGTCCAATAAGGCTACTTTGGCCCGTTAAGGCCCATAAGTTATAAAGCACGGGTTTATCGGTTTTTACTTGTCAAATGTGTTTACATATCAGTATATGAGTTATAAAAATGTTACATTAGACGGGTCCAACGGTCTAAGTTTTATTTGGCGAAAACGTTAATCTTTCGATTTTAGCCAAAAAGATGTAAAACTTATATATAGTTTTATAACTTTAGAAAACATTTGAGTTTGTACTTTTATAAAATGCCAAGTTTTATTTATCATAGTATATAACTCATTTTATATTATTTATTATTAGTTAGTGGGTTTTATGTATTTATTTTATAATAATATTACTTGAGTGCTCATTTTATATTATATACTTTTATTTACAAATCTGATTATCAAAGTCACTTCCACCATTTTTGCCATATCTTGAGTTCTACAAAGAGATAGAAGCTCAAATTTGGGAAGCATAAACTACATAATATGTGATACAATTAACTCCCCTATAGCTACTTCTCAATTATCCTCTAAGTATCTCTAATAATTCGTCCAAAACGGACTATATATATTTGTACCTCAATAGTATTTTTATCATATCTTGCTCATTTTAATGATTCCATTGAGTGGACAACTCACCACATATGTAAAAATCATATATATAACTGTATATTTATTAATACAAGCCTTTTTACCAAGTGTTCATATGGTTACTTACTGTTTTATACAGCCTATAAATTTAATCAAGATTTTAACATCTTTACTTGTTGATTTTAGTCTTTTTAACCAAATCTATTAACACAAAATCCCCACATAATACTTTGATCATCATTCATCATCATATACATATACATTTATAAAGAAAATACATGATTACTTTTACAAAATAACAAGATGATAGGAAGAAACAATCTCTATACAACCAAAGTGATGAAAAGGTTGGGAACAAGACTTGATTTTTGATAACCAATCTTATGAAACATCGAGGACACCTTCAAGATCACCAAATATATGTAGAAACCTTCAGAAAATCAGCCCTAGACTCCTTTGAAAACTTTTTTTATATGTTAGAATCACCTCAAATCAACAAGTATTCAATGGGTTTCCATCTTATGCAAGTTATACACAAGATTCATGGTAGAAATTTTGTGATGAATGGTGGTGGTGGTGATGTATATGGGACGGCCACAGATGAGCTAGAGAGAGAGAGATTGAGTGGTTTTGCATGTTAGAAATGAGAGAAATGGTTTAGGCTAGTGGTTTTATGGTTTATGTAAATTGTAAGGACATGTGTCCTTTAAGCTTGTGTTAGCTTGCCACCAAAGGGTGGTGTGGCTACTAGTCTTGCCGCCACATGTATGGGGGTGGGCAAGTGTAAACTTGTCTCATCCCCATTAATTTACGGGTACTCCTCGATTCTAGTTTCCTCGATTTACGTGCCCTAGGGTCGATTTACGAAAAACGTTTTTATAAATTATGAATCAACGGCACAAAACGAATATAATAAAAATTGTCTTATAAAAAACGGAGCACAAAAGCGTAAATACGTAAACCTAGGATTTCTGGGTTAATCGTAAAAGACTATAAATTATGCACGTAAGTCCTAATCTCTTCTCGTAAATTTGTGAGTTTATGAACCAACACAAATTAAAAATTTGCAAAATAATATTCGGGAATAAATTTATTTCCTAAAATGTCAGGCTGTCACCAAAAACGGTGTATGTAAACGTAAGCACGTAACGTAGAGTTCTCCGGTTTAGACTGATGACGTATAGTCCCCAGCCGAGTCATAAACCCGGCCCACGGGTACTACCCGTATCCAGCCCATCACGTATGGGTGGGATTGATGTTATTTAAGCCTATGGGCTTAGATGAACAGTAACCGCACACATGTGTGCGGCCCACGGCCTGGCATGGCCGGTACAGGGTTAGACAGAATCATACTCCTACTATGATTAGGATTTATCCCAAAGGATAGGATATTCAATCACCATAATTAGAAGATAACAATAAATCTAACTCTAGTATTTATCCTTTCCTTGGGGCCGAAGCATCAATAATAGCCAATTAGGGTTTCACTGCCTATATAAGGAACCCCCAAGGGTTCCACAAAGGTATTACATTCGACACACTCACATCTCATCCGATTCTCATAACCCTAACTGATTACTTACTCTCATGCCGGAGTCTAATCGTGGGAAACATTCCCATGGTAAGCCTAACGCGTGTTGTTTTAGTGTGCAGGATCCCAACCAGATAATTCACTTGGTGCAGGAGCCGGAGTCCAGCCAACCCGAATTAAGCCTAATTCGGATCTAGCAAGGATCACCCAACTTTTGTATCAACAAGTTGGCGCCATCCGTGGGACCCTTACACTAAGCTAGAGCAAATCTCATCTCAATCTCTCAGTGACGAAGGGACATCCGCAAGGAAACCCTAGGAACACAAATCCTGGGAATCGGAAGTCCCCATGGGACGGGATACTCATTCCCAGTCGATCCCCTAGCAACCAAGCAGGCGAACCAAATAATCGAAGTGGTCTTCAGTCCATGGGTATGACAAGCACGTTCGCTGTCACCCCACCACCTACTTCGACCTTGGATAACCCTTATCCAAGGACTGCGCCCAACCCCCCCTAACAAGGAGCCACGCAGACCATCGACTAAGGAAGAAGTGGAGGTCGAACCACTTAGTCAGGAAGATCTCACTCGATTTCTTACGCAGAACTTCGAGAGGATCGTCCCAAGAACTGCATCCAGGTTAAACCTAGGGAGGGACCTCCAATCTAGGCTTAACTTTGGCAGTGCCGTACCAAGCACCTCTCCTCAAATTCAGAGGAAGCGAAGGGCACGACCCCAGGAGCGGAACCTCTTTGAGGAAACTCCCCAACCTAGGAATGTGTTCGAACGCATAGGGGATCGACTCATGCAGGAACTACTACAATCCCGTGAGGAGGGAGAGAGGTCCGACGGATCACCCGAACGACCAGATCTGGAGCTAACCAGAACTAATCGCCGCACAAGCGTGTAGGACAGGATGAATACCGGAAGAAGGATCCTAGCTCTTCTCATAAGAGCGGTCCTCAGCCAAAGGATGGGGCACCGCCGCCTTCTCCCGGTCCATCAGGAGAGGATTCAGATGACCATCTGATTGTAGTAAAATACGACCTTTAGGAAAAGGTGCGTAAAAGTGGTAAGCGTTAAGTGTCGGTTTAGGAAAACCAAGCACTAATGACCAATTAAGTTCGTTCTCGAGGAGGCAAGTGTGTTGTGTGTTGAATTGATTAATGATTTGTGATTATATGATTGAAAAAGGGAGAAAGAAATTAGATTAGAAGAGAAAGACGGTTTACGAAAACGAACTAAACTACGACGAAAAAGGCGAACACGCAAAACCGTAAATAGTGCCAAAATTAAAAATTTAACCTAAAAATTCCTAAAAATTTCTAAAAATCCCCAATAATATTCTAAGAGTTTACAAAAAATCCAAACTTGTTAAAACCTTTTAATTAATTAGATAATGACTTTTTAATGCTAGTTAAAGCCCTAAAAATCACAATTAATTATTAAAAAGCCTTAAACAAGATTTCAAAGTTTGTAAACCTCAAAAATGTCCTAATTAAGCTAAAAACTGTTTTTAAAAATTTTAAAACCAAATTAAACTATTTTTAAACACTTAAAAACTATTAAAATCAATTATATCTTAAATTAATTCTAGAAATTAATTGAAAAGTC
Source organism: Glebionis coronaria (assembly GCA_025667525.1). Lineage (NCBI taxonomy): Eukaryota > Viridiplantae > Streptophyta > Magnoliopsida > Asterales > Asteraceae > Glebionis > Glebionis coronaria. Next base: position 434,853,217 of record CM046874.1, read on the forward strand.
CTAAAAATATTTGGAAAGTGACAAAACTCCTAATTAAGTGTCCTTAACCTAGGAAAAATATAAAAACTAAAAAAATCAAACTTCAATTTTTAATAATAAAATAATATTAAAATATTCAAAAAAATTCAAAGTTCATAAAAAAATTCTAAAAAATTACCAAAAATATAGAATAATGTAACTAAGATAAAAAAGCAATTAAAATTTTCTAAAACCTATTTAATAATTTTATATTAAATTTTAAAGTTAGTTAAAGACCCTAAAATCCAATAAAATAAAAAATAAGCTAAATTGAAAACTTAAATAGCTAAAAACCTCAAAAATATAATTCAAAACCTAAAAACTATTTTTTCAGATTTTTAAATTACCTTTTTCTATTTTTTAATGACTTTTTAAAATTACAACTTAAAATAATCCTAGAAAATTAATTAATAAAGAGAAAAATAAACTTTTTAAACAGAAAAGTCCTAAAACCTAATACAAACCTAAGAAAAATGCTAAACAGGAAAAAGCTTAAAGGAATAAGCTTAAAACAACTTATAAATAAGCTGTTAGCTAAATAAGCCCAAAGACAAACACTCCTTAAATAGATTTTGAAAAGAACCTCTAGCAGTCAAAGACCCTAGGGCAGAGATGGTTATGTCGTTTGTGTGTGAGAGGAGTGGCGCAGGTTCGAGTCCTGGCCACGTCCTTTTTGGTTTTTATTTTTTTTTCTTTTTAAACTTTAAAAAACACAAACCAGTACTATAACCTAATTAAAAACACACTTATAATCAAAGAATAAACAAGATTGAATCACTGAAATGCCAAAAACGAGCTCAGATAGCACTTGTATCTGATGAACACAAACATGTATTCACTTGATATCTTCACATGTGAAAACTTGGAACAAGAGGACTTGTCCTTGATTTTGTTGGTGATTTTGATGGACAATGGGCACCCTTATACTCTTTTGAGTATAAGGAGTCAAGTGAATGCACAAAAAAACACAAGTACTACACAAAAGCAAATCAAATGAGCACAAACAAGTTTCTTATTATGCTTATGTTGACTGATGAGTATTAGGCACAAGTTACTTGCACACAAATGAAATTCAAGCCTTCATAACTTGCATACAAATCAACCAAGAGACAAATAAGTTATAGCACACCCTTAAACAATCTATTATCTAGCAGGTTTCACAACTTGAAGGCACAAATCACTCAAAAATCAAGAAGTATAGGCAGTTTTCTGATTTAGGCAATGTTTTCAATTTTTTAGCAAGCAAAAGTGTTCAAAACTCTATCAAATAGAAACCTAAGTACATGTTTCACTTACTAGCATCCAAAGAAGTGAGTAAAACAGGTTTTAACTCAAAGACTTGGTCACAAATCTCAATTATACAGCTAATCCAAACACTCCTTTAAAACTGAAAGATCAATATTTTCAAAGCAACTCTTTTTAAATCCAAATCAAATTGATTTAAAACAATCTAAACATCCATAATACTACTAAACAATAGAATCAAACCAAAAACAATCAACACTTAAACACTTAGCATGCAAATCACACATAAACTGAAAATTTGAAAACTGAAAAGGGAAAACAAGGGTTTTACCTTAAGGGACCTACATCCAGGTCCCTTAGTGGCAGCTTAGACACCTCCAAATAGGCTGGGGCCTATGCAGAACCTTTGACAAACAATAGCTCAAAACCTGCTAAGAAAGAAAGAAGAACAAGCACAATACAATACTTTCTGATTTTTTTGAACCTTTCTTAAAATCTTTCTCACAACTCTCTTAAACAACTTCCTTTGAAAGTACTTAACACAAACACATTCCAACCTTGGAAAACCAAATGAGAACAAGTATTTCACCAAGAAAAACCAATTTTCAGAAACTTTTGAAAACAAGACTTAAATTTTAAAAACTTGAAAAGTAAACAAACTTGGAACTTAAACAACAATCAAACAATGTAAATGAAGTTGGCTCTTTCTTCTCATCAACAAACTTTAACCTTTTTTTCATTCATCAAAACAGGACTTACAAAGTTGTTAAAAAGGAGAAAAAAGAACAAGAAATACAACCCACATACGGGTGTATTTATACTAGGCTATAGAACAAACTAGAATGCTTGGAATAAAATATTACAAGAAAATCAAAGCCTAAAACCCTAATAATAAAAATCCGAGAATGCCCCTTGGTTGTCTTGATTCTTGGTCAAAAACCATGCCATTTGATGCTAGCTGGATGGATAGTTGTCTTCTTGTGATCTTGAGCGTTCAAAAATTCCTTTGGAAGCACGAAATTCTTGTGGGACGTTCATTGGGTCAAGTCCCATGTGATGAGTGTAGCAGGGGAGGGGACAAACAGTACAAGGGTCGTTTTCTGGGTGTGTGGGTGTGTTGGGAGTGGGGTTGTGAGTAAAACCCCCAAGGTAATTTGAGGTTTGGGTTAAAAATTAAGGTGATTAAAACTGGTTGTGTATTAGGGTTTATCTGGATAATGGGGAGGATTTGATTCGTTTTGGGGGAAATTATAGTTAAATTTTGTGTCTAGTGGGAAAGTTAAGAGTGTTGACTGGATTTGACCAGGTTTATTTAATAAACCTGGTGGGTGGGTTATGGTTGCGGGTTTGGGTAGGGTAAGTGGGTAAATGGGTGGGTTATGTGACGTGTAAGATTCTGGTTGGAGGATGAAGTTTGGTTGTCTTGGCAGTTTGGCCGCCTCAAGGTTCTTCTTTCTTTCATCTTGTATAAAAGAACAATAAACTCCAATTCCTTTGTAAACATCTTTGGTAATTTGGCAATTTTGGCACAAAATGTTTTCTAAACTTGAAACAAGGGCTAAACATGCAATTTCTTCATATTTGAAGGACTGAGTTTGGCATGTTATTCATTCTTCAAGGTTTGACTTGATTGTTGACTTCTTGGAGGACCAATATTGACAATTTAGTTTTGTTGAGGGACTAAATTTGCCAATTCTTCAAAGTTAAGGGTCCTTTTTGTAATTTTGACAAACTTTAGGGACCAAACTTGTAATTATGAAGATACAAGGGTATAAAGTGTCAATTCTTCAAACTTGGAGGACCAATCTTCATAATTCTTCAAATCTTCAAGGGTTTTCTTTGGAAAATTCTTCATTAGGGTTTGGTTCATCGTGCGGCTTCGTTTCCCGTGTTCGTTTTTGATTGATTCTTGTGATCTTTTGTCATTTTCTCAATATCCATACCTAAAATACACAAGAAACAAACACAAGCATATATTTGGGTATTTTGATGATATTTAATGCATTTAAGCCCAATTTGGACGATGAGACTATGTATAAAAGCAGTCTCATCACTCCCCCATACTAAACCATTGCCGTGCCCTCACGCAATGCTAGAATAAAGTATCATCGCACCTCCAAAATTCATTTTTATTCACTTTATTGAAATGATAAACTAGCTATACTACTACTATTACTACTACTTGCGTTTTAGACATAATGTATGATTTTCATCGCAAAATGGGACGTTTAGGTTCATAGAATAAGAACACGTGAATGCTTCGTTAGAAATAATTTCATCGTCCTCGATTTTCACTCCAATTCCATGCCAAGCGTGCAACGAGATCATTGTCATTATAAGTTAGTAATGCTAACACTACTCATATGCCCTAATCACGTACTTATCCTCCCATTATTCCTAAGTTGTATCTCTTATATTTTATTTTGTCTTGAATGTTTCACGAGGATACATTGTTTGACTTATGCGATAATAGAGATTTAGGTCTAAAAATAGAGTCCTAACGGTGTAACTAAGACCATCAAATCAATAACCCCTCCTAATAGACAACGATGTTAAAAAATTAAGTTGACAAGAAGAATCGATAAACACGGTTTTATAACGGTTTTGAACATGAGACTTATTACCAAGGCTTTTATACGCCCCCTAACGGAAGGGCCTTATTATCTTTGGTTTACCTCCATCTTTTATTCAACTTCGGCATGAAGCTTTTATTATGACTCCGGTCTTGCCTTGCCTTTTATTATCCGCCTCATCGGTGGTTTTATTAGCCAAAGACGTATATCCTCACGCTAAAGCGAATTTTGGATCTTTAAAGCTTCGAAGATTAAGGCTTAATTCACTTTCAATTTTTGCATAGATTTTTCGGCCTTGTGGGGCTTCAAATTGTTTGCTAGATTTAGGTGAGCACTTGAAATCTTATTATTGGGTGAAGCTTTCGATTATTAGGGTGCAAATACTTCAAAAACGTGACGCTGGCGATACCTTAATGTCTTCCCAATTTAATTACACGGAAGCTACTAGAAAAGACTAGAAACCTAACAATCCTAACTAAACCGCTAAGTCAATATTTATTAAGCAAAAAATATTTACATGTGAAGGGAGAATAAGCAAACAACGAGAACACATGAGTTTTTGAAAGAATACGAGTATTCTACGTTTAGCATAGTAACTTATAATTAACTCTATCATTTCTCGTCCTTATTTAAGAGACTTAGCCTAATGTGTAGTTAAGGAACCAAAGCTAAGTGCTCAACACGCACGGTCGAGTCAAAAATTACTCTTATTCTCGCCATCGGAAAATCTACATTCGTGTCTTCAAACACTTATAAAACATGAGAAAAATTTAAAATTTGGCCATTTTTAGCCTTATTTTGCAACAAAACGATAAACAAAAAGATAAACTTTGGAAAGCGTGAAGGTTTGGCAAGGCAAGTATCTATTCACCCCCCCCCCCCCCGTACTAAAGTTAAACATTGTCCTCAATGTTTCGAGTCTAGGGGTGAAAACACCCCCATACTAGAGACGTAGTCGAATGCCTAATCTAGCATGGAAAGGGTGTAACCAATAAATTAATAGCCGTTTATGAAGTGTGCTAAAAACCTAAGGTTAGAACATCAAAATGATATATCATGGATATTGAGAAACGTCTCCAAAGGAAACAATCGAGTGCTCCAATAAACGAACACGAGAGGCTCCAATCGTGAAGATCATGATCTAAAAACCACAATTCACAAACAACCATGGAATAAAGGTTGGAAGGGCACAAATCCCCACACGTAAGCTACATTAGAAAGCGATAATATGTACATAGGATAAGCATGGGACTCCCCCACGAGGCACCTCGTTTTTGATTACCGAGTCATGAGCTCGACTCGATCCCCTCAATACTAATTATCATTGGGGAAGGTGACTTGGTCGAGGTAGTTCAAGGATGGAACTTCCCCGCCAAAGTAGTGCTTCAACCTATGTCCATTCACCTTGAAGTTAGGACCATCATCTTGAGCTAGCTCGATGGTCCCATACGGAGATACTTGAGTCACGGTGAATGGACCGGACCAACGGGATTTCAATTTACCGGAAAAGATTTTCAATCTTGAATTAAAAAGCAAAACTTGATCCCCAATGTTAAAAACCCGGTTTTTAATTTTAGAATCATGCAACTTTTTAGTTTTCTCTTTATAAATCAATGAATTTTCATAAGCTATATCCCTTAATTCATCTAATTCATTTAATTGCATTTTTTGGTGTTTTCCCGCGGTCTCCATATCATCATTACAATGCTTTAGGGCCCAATAAGCCTTGTGTTCTAACTCGATAGGCAAATGACAATTCTTTCCATACACAAGCTTATAGGGAGTGCACCCAATGGGCGTCTTATGAGCGGTCCTAAAGGCCCATAAAGCATCGTCTAACTTATCCGACCATGATTGTCGGTTTTCCCAAACGGATCTCTCCAAAATCCTCTTCAAAGCTCGGTTTGAAACCTTGACTTGCCCACTCGTTTGTGGCTGATAAGCCGTAGAAAGCCGATGTGTAACCCCATATTTCCTTAGAACCCTTTCAAATTGGTCGTTACAAAAATGGGTTCCACGTTCGCTTATGATAGCACGAGGGGTTCCAAACCGAGAAAACAATTGCTTCAAAAACTTGACTACCACACGAGCATCATTGGTGGGCAAGGCCTTGGCCTCCACCCACTTAGAAAGGTAGTCAACCGCAACGAGAATGTACCTATTACCACGAGATGATGGGAACGGCCCCATAAAGTATATACCCCAAACGTTAAAGATCTCACACACTTGGTTGATATTTTGTGGCATTTCATCTTTTTGTGAGGCTTTTCCTTGTCGTTGGCATGCATCACACGACTTCACAAGATCTTGTGCATCTCGGTAAATAGTAGGCCAAAAGAAGCCGGCATCAAACACCTTTTTAGCCGTGAGATTAGCACCGTGGTGACCACCCGTGGGTCCCTCATGGCAAGCTCTAAGGATGTTAGAAGCTTCGGTGCCAAAAACACAACGTCGGATGATTTGATCCGCACAAGTTCGAAACAAGTAAGGGTCGTTCCAAAAGTAGAACTTGACGTCACGAAAGAATTTTCGTTTTTGTTGAGTCGTCATACCCTTAATGATGAAGTTACCTGCATGGTAATTTGCAAAATCCACAAACCATGGGGTGGAAGAATCAAGCTTAGAATTCACTACACCAAGTGTCTCGAGCGGAAATGTTTTGGTGATTTCGTTGGGCTCGTAAACACTTTGGTGAGGATCTTCCAAACGAGAGAGATGATCGGCCGCTAGATTCTCGGCTCCTTTTTTGTCAACGATTTTGTGATCAAATTCTTGAAGGAGGAGAATCCAACGAAGTAATCTAGGCTTAGCATCTTGCTTTGCCATGAGATACTTGATAGCCGAATGGTCCGTATACACTATGCATTTCGTCTAGACGAGATAAGGTCGAAATTTCTCAAATGCATACACCATGGCAAGGAACTCCTTTTCCGTTGTAGTGTATTTAAGTTGAGCCTCGGTCATCGGCTTGCTAGCATAGTGAATAGGCAAGAAGTACTTATCATGACGTTGCCCCAAAACGGCCCCTATAGCGTAATCACTAGCATCACACATAAGCTCAAAGGGGAGGTTCCAATTGGGAGCAACAAGAATGGGAGCTTCGGTAAGTTTCCTCTTAAGGATTTCAAAGGCTCGTACACAATCTTCGTCAAAGACAAAACGTGCCTCTTTTTCAAGAAGATGTGTAATGGGTCGAGAAATCTTTGAAAAATCCTTGATGAATCGACGATAAAAGCCCGCGTGGCCTAGGAAACTCCTAACTCCCTTAACGGTTTTGGGATGAGGTAATTTGGCGATGACGTCTACCTTAGCTTGATCTACCTCAATCCCCGCTTTCGAGACCTTGTGCCCTAAGACGATTCCACTCTTAACCATAAAATGACACTTTTCCCAATTGAGCACAAGGTTGGTTTCCTCACAACGTTTCAACATTCTCTCAAGGTTCGACAAACACGAAGTGAAAGAATCACCAAACACAGAAAAGTCATCCATGAAGACTTCCATCGTCTTCTCGATCATATCATGAAAAATAGCCATCATGCATCGTTGAAAGGTTCCCGGTGCATTGCAAAGTCCGAATGGCATTCTACGATAGGCAAACGTTCCATATGGACACGTAAACGTAGTTTTTTCTTGATCACGAGGATCGATGGGAATTTGGAAGTAACCGGAATAACCATCTAAAAAGCAATAGAAATCGTTTCCCGCAAGACGCTCCAACATTTGGTCCATGAAGGGCAAGGGAAAATGGTCTTTTCGAGTGGCTTCATTCAACTTTCGATAGTCAATGCACACTCTCCATCCGGTCACGAGTCTAGTGGGAATCAACTCGTTGGCATCGTTTGGCACAATGGTTATCCCTCCCTTTTTAGGGACACAATGAATAGGACTCACCCAAGGGCTATCGGAAATAGGGTAAATCATTCCCGCGTCAAGGAGTTTAAGGACCTCCTTTTTGATGACGTCGTGAATTTTAGGGTTCACCCTCCTTTGACTTTAGATTGTGGGCTTGAAATCCTCCTCCATTAAGATTTTGTGGGTACAAAATTTGGGATCGATTCCCTTAATGTCGGATAACTTCCACGCAATCGCCCCTTTGTGGTCCTTTAGAACATCGACAAGTGCGGTTTTTTCATCATTCGAAAGATCCTTCGCAATAATAACCGGCAACTTTTCGTCCTCCTCCAAATAGACATATTCGAGGTGAGGAGGTAATTCTTTCAACTCGAGGATAGGTGGTTCCTCAAGTGAAGATTTAGGCTCGATACTCGTAACCTCCTCGGGTGGAGGAAATGGGAAATCGTTAAGAAAATCCTTGATAATCGAGAAGTCCTCATCGTTGTCGAGGTCTTCGTCACAAGTACGTGCAACATTGCATTCTTCCAACGTAAAACCACCACCTTCGAAAGGAGTGAAGGTTGGTGTCGAATTATCAAGAATTGGATCTAACATAGTGGGATTGCCACTAGTTTCTTCATCACCAAACCCTAAAACTTCTTGTGAAAATTCCTCGCAAACCACGTCGATCATATCAACGAGGTTTATGGTAGCAACGGAATAAACATGAGAAAGTTGAGAATTTTGAGTTGCGTTTATAACAAGTTCCTCGTCGTTGAAACGTAAGGTGATCTTTCTAGCATGCACATCAATTAAAGCCATAGACGTATCTAAAAACGAACGACCTAAAATAAGAGGAACTTGAGGATCCGTGGGAATATCGACGACGATAAAGTCTACGGGATAGTAGAACATCCCCACTTTCACAAAAACGTCTTCCGCCAAACCACATGCGAGAATCGTGGAATGGTCGGCCAACTCAATAGACATTCGTGAAGGAGTAAGATTAGGAAGATTGAGCGACTTGAAGATTGCAAGTGGCATCAAATTAATGCTAGCACCAAGATCGGCCAAGGCATAGCATTCTTCCATATCTTGAATGGCACAAGGGATCAAAAATTTACCGGGATCACCGACTTTTTGAGGTATGCGATTAAGATAAACCGACGAACAACTAGACAATTGATGCAATTTCTCCTTGTTGTTCAACATACTCTTAAAGTTAGCGGCATATCAAGGCATCATGACCAAAGCATCGGCGAAACTCACATTAAGGTGCAACTCACGAAACATTTTCATAAAAAGCTCAAATTGGTAGTTGTCGCGCTCTTGTCGTTTCTCCTTCCTAAGTCTCGATGGGTAAGGCAAGGGTGGTGTGGGTTGGGGCATAGGCATAGCCTTTGGAATCTCGGGTTCCAATGTTGGTAATGGGTCGACCGTAGGTGTGGCATGAGCAGTACTTTGTGGGCTTGAAATATGCTCCTTTTCGACCACCACCTCGGGTTCTTCCTCAATTTCCTCCACCGTTGGAGTAATTGGTTGAGGAGTCGGTTCTTTAAGTGCCTTACCACTACGTGTGGTAATCACTTTCATCTCTCCCTTCGGGTTTGTTATGGTGTTACTAGGAAGACCACTCGAAGTAGAGGCTTTGTTTCCCATGACGGCTTCTAAAATGGCATTAAGCTTAGCCTCTTGACTATTAAACTTCAAATCTTGACTAGCGGCTTTTTGTCAATTCTTTGTTCAAGCCTAGCATGACTTTGTTCAATTTTATTATTTTGACCTCTAATTTGATTAGCAAAATCATTTTTCAACTCATTTCTCATGTTAAGATTTTCCTTCACAAAATTAGCTAACTCCTTGGTGTTTTTAGCCGTGTCCCTAGCTTGACTAGCCAATTGCTCTTGTATGTTTTCCAAAATCTTATCATTTGTCGTAGCGTAATTCAAAAAGTCCATTGGAAGTTCTTTAGTGTTAACATTTTGAAGACCTTGACTCGTGTTTTGAAAATTACAGTTTTGGTTTTGATTTTGCAATTGGCTACTAGTTCCTTGATTCCCATAGTTGTTATTACCCTTAAAATTGTTCCTTTGATTGCTTTGGTAAGCAACTTGATTGTTTCGATAATTGTTAGCATTTTGATTTGGTGGAAAACCCGGTGGAGTCAATTGATTAGTGCGAGGAACTTGACCGTTTTGGTTATAAGTTCCCGCGGCCGCGAAGGCACTCGAAGTGTTACCACCGTTGGTAATGCACTCGAAATAATCGTGAGCTCCACCACAATACATACAAGAAACCTCAACCGCTTTAGCCGTAGCGGGAGCGGGTTGTTCACCAACTTTAAACTCAATTAACAATCCTTTCAACTTATCAAAAATCTTGTTCTCCAAATTAGCCTCGATTTGGCAAGCATCAATGGTATGTGACAATGAAGGCGAAGGTGTAGACGAAGTCTTATGAACACTCGACGTGCTACGAGGACTATAGACCTTAGACCTATTCTCAATGATTAACAATGCTTCCTCGACTGTCTTACACAAAAAATTACCACCCGTGGCGGCATTAAGATAATCACGCTCATGATCGTTCAAGCCATTGTAAAACGTGTCAATTTGATGCAAGTCGGAAAATCCATGATGAGGACATTCGTGCAACATTTCCTTAAACCTATTCCAAGCCGTTGAAAAACTCTCATTATACTCTTGCGAAAACTTTGAAATCTCGTTTTTCAAGTGCGTAGTCTTAGAGGGCGGAAAAAATTGGTTCACGAATTTTGAAACGAGATCCTTCCACGTCAATATAGAATTGGGTGGCTCTTTCTCTAACCAAATTTTTGCGGGCCCCGCTAAGGAATACGGAAAAAGCATCATCTTAATCGAGTTGTTTGAGACGTCCTTAAACTTGCATGTGGCGGTGAGACGATTAAATTGGCGAATGTGGTTATGAGGGTTGTCCTTTTCGTCACCTCGAAACTTGTTGTTTTGAATCATGGACAACAAACCCGTCTTAACCTCAAAATTCTCCGCAAGGATAGCGGGAATCACAATCGCTTCTCCATAACCCTCGGTGGGTGCTTGAAGCAACTCTATCATAGTTCGATTAGCCATGGGTGCTTCTTTCACTACAATGGGTTCGTCAATAGGAGACTCCTCACTAGTAGGAGTGATTGATTTGTTTCTTCGTTTACGAGAACGTCTTGCTTTAGAGCGAGTTTGCATAAACGTCACGTACAACGAGAAGGCGAGCAAAGAAGATTCTTTTTGGTGTTTTTACTTTTTCAATTTTTTTGTGGTTTTTGATTGTTTTTACTTTTTTTTTGGATTTTGGAATGTATTAGGTAGACACAAATCTACAAATCTCCTCCTTAATCAAATCTCTCGATTAAAGAAGCCTCAAGGAATGAAAACGATCACGTGAAGTGAACGCCTTCGATGACTTTAGAACGATGGTGGAACACCAAATCGTTCAAGAGGGTTTAATCAATAGAAACCAAGAAAATATATATGATACTTAGTAATACTTTGGGCGGCAAAACCCTCGATTAGCTTTCAAAATCAAATTACGCACAAGAAAGCGGAGGAAACGAGGCGGCGTGAAGCACTTAAGAGCCTTTTTCCTTTAGGTCGTGAAATACAACCGCCTTATACCCACCTTATAGTTTGTATTTCTCAAAATCGAGCTTCACGAAAGTATTTATCTATTTTTGCCTTTTTCTTTGGTTTGAGATTCGAATACAATGATTGGGTAATGACCTCCCAAGTCAAGGTTGTGATTTCTCACGTATTTGGAGTACTTGTAAATTTATTGTTCTACGTATACAATATAGTAATAGTATTCACAAAAAACGAAAAACCGATAATACGTATTAGTAGAGTGCTACTAATACAAATACGATTATGGCTATATATAAAAACAACAATTGTTCAACCAAAACACAACACGCCTCCCCGGCAGCGGCGCCAAAATGATTGTAGTAAAATACGACCTTTAGGAAAAGGTGCGTAAAAGTGGTAAGCGTTAAGTGTCGGTTTAGGAAAACCAAGCACTAATGACCAGTTAAGTTCGTTCTCGAGGAGGCAAGTGTGTTGTGTGTTGAATTGATTAATGATTTGTGATTATATGGTTGAAAAAGGGAGAAAGAAATGAGATTAGAAGAGAAAGACGGTTTACGAAAACGAATTATACTACGACGAAAAAGGCGAACACGCAAAACCGTAAATAGTGCCAAAATTAAAAATTTAACCTAACTAATAATAATCCATTTCATTTCATTCATCGGGTCATATAATCATTCGGGTCCATATTAATAAGCATACAATCGGGACAACTGATGTCCTATTTTTATTAAAACTAATATGTTATCTCCCTCGCGGGTTTATAAAACACTTCATAAAACATTTAAAAGAGTGCGAGGCTATGAACTCACATTAGTGTGGGAAGGCGGGTTATGGGCAATTAGGATGTATAGTACGTGCCTCGATCACGGGAAACCAATATAGTGAAAGGTTAAGAACAAGACTTGGTTTTTGATAACCAATCTTATGAAATATCAAGACCACCTTCAAGATCACCAAGAATATGAAGACACCTTGAGAAAATCAGCCCTAAACTCCTTCTAAAATTAGCCCTTGATCTTCATGAAATCTCCTTTTTACATGTTATGATCACCTCCAATCTTCATCTTTTCAAAAGGCTTTCAACATATGTTGATTATTGATCAAGTTTGTGGTTAAATTTTGATGGAGATGGTGATTTGGGGGTGATGTTGGACGTTCAAAATGAGGGAGAAAGAGAGATGGATAAATTTTCTAGGTGGTTTGCATGTATGTGTGAAGATGTGATGAGAAGGTTGCTAGTTTTTGCAAGTGGTTTACAAGGTGGTTAGGACAAGTGTCCTAAATTCTTGTATAAGCTTTCCACCCATAGTGGGGGTGGGACAAGTGTCCCAATTGTCTCATCTCCACTAATTTACGGGTATTCCTTGATTCTAGTTTCCTCGATTTACGTGCCCTCGGGTCGATTTACGAAAAACGGTTTTATAAATTATGAATCTACGACACAAAATGATTCTAACAAAAATTGTCTCATAAAAAAACGGAGCACAAAAGCGTAAATACGTAAACCTAGGGTTTCCGGTTTAATCGTAAAAGACGTTAAATTATGCACGTGAGTCCTAATTTCTTCTCGTAAATTTGTGAGTTTATGAACCAACACAAATTAAAATTCCAAAATAATATTCGAGAATAAATTTATTTCCTGAAATGTCGGACTGTCACAAAAACGGTGTATGTAAACGTAAGCATGTAACGTAGAGTTCTCCGGTTTAGACGTAGTCGATGCTACTTTAAGACGTAAACCCTTATTTCTTCCCAAAAGTGAGTGACTTCCTAAATTAATAATAAAATAATGATTTTAAATAATACTTGAGAATAAAATAACGACCTCAAACTGACGGATTGTCACACAAAAATCTACAAATCTCTCCTCAAACAAATCTCTTGATTAAAGGAGCCTCAAGGAATGAAAACGATCACGTGAAGTGAATGCCTTCGATGACTTTAGAACGTTGACGGAACACCAAAACGTTCAAGAGGGTTTAATCAATTGAAACCAAGAAAATATATATGATATGTAGATAATACATTGGTTGGAAAACCCTCGATTAGCCCTTTTTATGTAAACACGTACAAGCAAGCGGGGAAACGAGGCGACGCGAAGCACTTAAGAGCCTTTTTACTTAGGGTATATTTTATAATACCCGCCTTATACCCAGCTTATAGTTTGTATTTGTCAAAATTAAGCTTCACGAATGTAATTATCTATTTTGCCTTTTTTTCTTTGTTTGAGATTTGAATACAATGATCGAGTGATGAAATCCCGAATCAAGGTAGTGTTTTCACACTTTTGGAGTACTTGTGATTGTATTGTTCTACGTATACAATATAGTAATATTCACACAAAAAACGAAAAACCGATACTATGTATTAGTAGAGTGCTACTAATACAATTATATTTCTAGATAATATAAAAACAACAATTGTTCAAATCAAAACACAACACGCCTCCCCGGGAGTGGCGCCAAAATGATAATTGTAAAATACGTCTTTTAGGAAAAAGAACGTAATTAGGGTAAGTATTAAACAAGTAAGTTAGGAAAACCACAAGTAAATGACCCAAAGTAGGGGAGTTCGTTCTTAAGGAGGCTAGTGTGGTGTGTAAGAAATGATTAAGTATTTGTGATTATAATTATGAAGAAAGAAAATAGAAAAGGATGACGGTTACGATTATGAATTAAACTAAGACGGAAAGTCGTACACGTAAAACCGTAGAATATGACAAAATTTAAAAATTAACCTAAAAATTCCTAGAAAATTGCAATAAATCCTAAAAAGTGTAATTAGAGTTTACAAAAAATCAAAAATCACTCAAATCTTTAATTTAATTAAATAATAATTTTTAATGCTAATTAAAGACCAAAAAAATCAATTTAATTAACAAAAAGCCCAAGATGATATTTTTCACTTTGTAAACCTCAAAAATAATTAAAACTATTTAAAAATGATTAAAAAACTATAATCTTAAAATAATTCTAAAAATTAATTAAATGACACTAAAATTAATCTAAAATTTTTAAAATTTCTAACTTAATGTATTAACCCTAGAAAAAGTGAAAAACTTGCAAAAATATAAAATTTAATCTTTAATAATAAAATAATAATAGAATATTAATAAAAATCCAAAATTTATAAAAAATCTAAAAAGTTGCAAACTAGCTTATTTTAACCTAAATAACACAGAGATGAACTTGAAACTACCAAAATACCCCTAATGGGCTGAAATGAAAAACAGTCCACCTAATTGGGATTTTTGGTCCAATAAGCAAAGAGTTGTCCAAATAAGCCCAAAATCTCCTATCTGACTCAAAATTAAATTTTAAACACAAATATTCAAAGGCCCAAAAGCTGAAAGTGAGCTTATCATAGCTTACTTCAAAGCAGCTTATTCTTAATGGGCTTTTTGGCCCATTAAGCTATAAGCTGATGCCATAAGCTGAAATTTGACACACAACCTTCTCTTGACCTAATTAAGATGTTTGTAAAAAGAAATTTGGAATAAGCCCAAGAAATAACCCTGAAATAAGCAAAAGCTCTCTATAGAAAACGACAAAATAGTCGTTTTTGAGTTATAGGCCACCTCAAGTGCTGATTCTTGTTGCATAAGGTTTTAAATGTCTTAATTAAGCAAAATCAACAAAAGTTTTCAAAATAAGCACAAAGAATAAGTTGGAATAAGTAAATAAGCACTTATGAAAAAGTCAAGTCAATTGGTTTTCTTGTCAAACCAAAAGGTCAAACCCTAATATGCTCCAGATTAGTTCAATGGGTCAAATAAGGAAGATTGATTACAAAATCAAAGTTGTTGCAAGTCTGGATAAGCTAAAATAGCTTATGAATAAGCTGTTTGATAATTAACACTAGCAGTGGCTAGTTTTGGGTATCTAGCAGTGGGAAAAGTTTCCACTAGTTGACTTCTTTGACTTTTTGTCTTTTGTGAATTTTTGTTGGATTCAAGGCACACAAAAGGCACACTTATAACCAGTAGGTTATAGGGAGTCAATCACAATAACGAAAACACAAATCCTAACAGCAAATTGATACAGTTAATTCCAAAGATCACCAGACATTGCACAAACATGAACATAAGCAGTTTTCAAACAAATAAGAAGTTTTAGAAAGAATAAGCCAACCAAATTGAACCAAATGCACACAACAGCTTATATTAATTCAAATGAACATAAATCAACTGGATTCATACACTGATTCAAGGTTTAGAACAAGATTCAAGCTTAAAAAATTACTGATGAACAAAATGAAGAACACAAATGAGGTTGCTGATATACTTGACCACATATCCAATTTCAAACACTCAAATCTCTTAAACTGTTGGAAATACGTTTTTCCAAGGAAAGTCTCGGTCACATCATTATTAGCATAGATCACGAGCTATAGACTTTTAGGACATTGTAACTTGGAGTGACTTCCCTTTGGAGGAGATTGTTGGAAATACGTTTTTACGTATTTAGAAAGGATCGGTCACTCCAATGATGTTGGGCTCGTGATCCAATATAGCCCATACAGCCCACATGTAGGGTGGGCTATATAAACCCCCCTCCTAGCATGTTAGGAGGGGTTAAACACTTACCATTTTAACAATTCCGTCTTTCTTTCTTATTCCTCTCCTTTCTCTCTCTTCTTTCTCTCTCTAAGTTCTTCCATTTCTCCATCCATCTCAATAGATAATCCAACAATGCCTAATCCTTAGAAAAACACGATCCTTCAATTGGTATCAAGAGCTTGGTTGATTCTTCGGATTGGCGCGTTTTTAATCTATTTATTTGGTCATAAAAATCCTTTCTTTCTAAAATTTTTTCTCGTTTCTTTTTCTTTTGGTGTTGCGTGTTTTGTCAATTTGATAAAAGCATTGTTTTTCATCAGTAGTATCTGATTATCATTGGTTTCATCTTTTTATCTATCTGTTTCTCAAATTTCTTTATCAAATTTTTTTTTTCCTAATATTTTTATCTTTATCAACTGTTTGTCAACTTTTGTCCATCTATTTTTCTATTAACTATTGAGTACAATGTGTATCAGTTTGTCTCTATCATAATCTTGTCCTAACAGGTATAATAGTTTGGTATTCCATCAGATTGCATTGTTCCTTATTCCGATCTGTTTACAAGGGTTATCATATTTCGATCGGAATATTGCGATCACATAACCTTAGGGTTCTACTTGCGATCGAGTATTCCGATTGCCATTTTACGATCTTAGTTTCGATCTAAGTTACGATCGTGACCTACAATCGTGACATTCGATCGTGACCTGCGATCGTGTGACTTGCGATCGTGTGACTTGGATCGTGTCACTGCGATCGGGACTACGATCGGGACTACGATCGGACTCACGATCGGACTTACGATCGGACTCAAAAGGTTCTTCGATCGGACTCAAAAGGACTTACGATCGGACTCACGATCAGACCTACGATCGGACTCAAAAAGATCTTCGATCGGACTCAAAAGGACTTACGATCGGACTCACGATCAGACTTACGATCGGAATCAAAAGGACCTTCGATCGGACTCACGACTAGACTTAACTAGGACTCACTCTTTAAACCGACACTCTTCATCACAACACAGACTCAAAGTCTTAGACTCGCAACATAAAAATCTTCGAACACACGAACACAACTCATCTGACAAGACACACCAACCCAACCTCTTTCACTCTCACGACTCTACTCTCTCCTCAACCCCAACCAAATCTACTCCGAAACTTAGCAAAACACACCCTCACCCATTTTCGACTCCAACAAAAACAGACCAAAACCAAACTCTTCAACCCATCGACCTCGACTCACTCACCGATCGACTCAACTCCATACACAATCACAAACCAACAAACATTTTGTCTACATTCATCTAAGACTCGAATCATTATATTGATCTCAGATTCATTTTTTTGTGATTCAACATGCATGCCTAGATCATTTAAAGATCAAGACTCACGAAAAACTAATCATCATTGATCTGTTGTTGGATAAAATCCAAGATTAATTTTCGAAGTAGAAGAAAAGATTAATAACAAATATGTTATAATCTAATCTTATTTCGATTTGTTGCAAAACAACTTGATTTAAACCAAATCATATTAAAACCTACCCAAGACCACTGAAATGATCTAAGACGACTCATTTCCTCCCTTGTTCTTCGTTTCTTTGATTTTAAATGTCAAATCAATAGAGGGGAGTGATCAGAACTATGTAGATCAGCCTATTGTTTTGGTTAGATGAGGCGTAATTTTTTTTGTTTGAGATCAAGAGTTGGTGACAGATAGTTTGTTTTGGGAAGAGATGTATTTTGGCGGAGGAAACAAGGAAAATTATTGAGTTGTGTGTGAGATAAATTAGGATGGGTACTATTATTTAGGTGAAGATTGATTAGGTTTCTTGCCACGACTGATAGTAATAAAGCTAACGGGCCACGTCTGTTTTTGACTAACACGTGTGGTATTTGGGTTGATAGTATTAAACGTTTTTATTTTTTAAAAAATTACGTGTGGTCCGTGTGGTATTTAGGTGTTGATATTTCATTTGAGATATCTCTCACTTAAAAGTTAAACGTTTTCATTATACAGATTAGCTATAAACGTTTTTTTAGAAATATTTCATATTTAAGAGGGTTAGATGTTTTTTTAAAGTATATTTTACGGGGTCAAGCTTTATGATATGCTTTGTTTTTGGATATAAATTGTCGGGCTGATCATTATATTAACCGTAGCTTGGATTTATTTGTTGACGGGCTTTATTGTTAGAGTGAGCCGAATTTTACTTGGTCTCCGGTTTAATTTATCATCGTTTGAGCCGACAACAATCTTTGAGCCGAGAAAAGAGTCTTATCATCAATCGTAGATTTTTAAAAGTTATTTACGGATCCTTCGGAGTTCCTTCACGAATTGGTAAATTCCGAAAACAACTACAATCACGATCATTTTTCATCATAATTAAATAGAGTCTTTGAATTCGACTTTTCAAGAGGGAGAATCGCATCAAATGAAAGTTAAAGCTAGAGAAAGTAGAATTACTTTATTTGGACCACTTCGGTCCCATCTGTCGAACATTTCTCTACTTAAAGCAGGAAGCGGTTTTGTGACACTCTTTGGTCAATATCGTACCATTTTCGTCCACCAAAAGCTCCTCAAATTTAACCAACTACGAGAGCAGATCAACAAATAAGACATTAATCAACTTGAATCCTCACATTTACTTCAAGTTCTAGTGCAACATTTTTCGAGGTTCTTTCAGTTTGATCCTGCCAAGGTTGAAGCTTCAATGATCTGCCAGTAATTCCTTGAAGACACACAAATTGACGTTAAAGACTTTAGGGATAGATTGCTCGAGTTCATGAAATCTATTGCACTTTCGATTTATGCAAATTCACAACCTCAACCAGAGCATCCTAATGGTATACAAGAATCTACGATGCAGATGACACAGCAGAAAAATGGTCTTACGGATGACTCAATGAGACCGCCTTGGTTAACGATGATAGTAGCGTCATTGCATCACGACAACGTGACTCAAGCATACATGACGAAGAGCCAATAGTTGAGGTACAATTGAATACTGAATCTCACAATGATCTACAGCATGTTGAGAACTCAAAACCCACCTATGACCAACATGGGATGAAAAAGGGTGATTCCACTTCTGATTCATCTGATGTGAATCATACTGAGGGAGAAAACGATCAGAATGCTAAAGATCATGATATGTGCTTTATGACTGCTACGTTAACCAATTCTGCTTCTAGGATTAAAGAGCTTGAAATGATTTTAGCTCAGCAATCAAAAGAGCTTGAGGATGCCAAAATTGAATTTTCGAAGAAAACGGAGAAATTTGAAACATATTTTGAAAAACTTAAAAAGTCAAACGTTGTTCTTGAACGAAAATTGGATCAAACTGCTCTAGATTCTAAAGCTGAAAAGGATAATCTTTTGAAACAAATTAAGTTGCTTGAATCTAAGTTGGCATCTCAAGATGAATTGCTCAAAGAGAATGAGACTTTGAAGGCTCAAGTTCAGGAAAAGGTTTTTGCAATAGCGGCTCTGAAAAACGAGTTGAGGAAAACCAAAGGAACTAGTGTGGACACAAAGCTTGAAAAACCATCAATCTTGGGGAAACCGCCTCAAATACAGTCCGTTAGACAACCGACTGCATTTAGATCCGAGCGACCACAATCCTCGAGACCGCGGTTTGCCTCCCAAGTTGATATGGCACATAATTTTAGAACAGTCACTCCACCAACTAGGGCCAATGTGACTAAAACAGCTTTTGCAAGACCTAATCACATGATTGCCTCTAGTTTCCTAGACATAGTCCAAAGAACACGTCTCAAACTAGTTCAAATGACGTTCGCCATACATTTGATCTAAGGGAAGCTAAGCAAAAGACACAAGTAAGAGATAGGAATTTCAAACCTAGTCAGATGCCTTCTAGTTTACCCAACACTACTAACCGTAGCATGTCACATCCTAGAAGCATCAATCAATCATCTAGGAATTCTAGATCTTACTCGGACATTAAATATGCTACTTTTAAAACATGTAGGAAATGTGTCTTTAAAGCCAATCATGATTCTTGTATCAAAAAATTACTTAATGAGGTGAACTCCCGTGCTAGACTTAAATCCCAGTGGGTAGCTAAAATCAAACCCGTTGGTAAAATGTGGCGCCCCAGTGGTAGAACTTTCACTCTTGTAGGAAACGAGTGCCCTTTAACTAGGATAGTCTCTGATTCTACTAAGACTACTAGGGAGGAAATTGAAAAGGAGGATACATCACTTAAGCCTGAACTTAAGGTTTTCTATAAAAGGAAACGTTTACCAGCTAAAACAAGTGAATCATCTCCTCAGGTCACCTCTAGCACAAGAAAAGAAAACTGGGAACCCCCACTTGCTTCTAAGATAGATATCGCTAACCCATATCAAAGCATGCAAATTCCAAATGAGAATGCAGGTACCAAAGAGGATGTTCCAAAAGAACGAAGCGGTCAAATCATTGTATACCATTCAATAAAGGACACTCTCAGAGTTTGGTTGCTGAAGAAGCTGATATCTAAGAAACAAGTGTCTCTGGGGATTTGCAGTTAAGCTTACAGTGTACAAAGGACTTATAGTCACATCACAGACTGTAACTCGTTCATCAAAGAAAGGAAATTTTATCGCCGATGATAAACTTATCCTAACAACGAGAAATTAATTTTTCTCGGGCATGAGCTTATATCAAAAACATTCCAAGTTTTTAAGCTCATGCACAAAGGCTTATCGACAAATCACAGTCCGTGACCCGATCTTCAGAGAAAGGGAAGTTTATCTACGCAACGATAACTTACCCTCAAAACAAGAAATTATTTTTTCTCGGACACGAGCTTTCATTAAAACTATTCAACAGTTTTAAGCTCGTGTATATGGCTCCTCGCTAAATGACAGACGATGACCCGGACTTCAGAGATAGGGAAGTTTATCCACGCAACGATAACTTACCGTCTTAACCAGAAATTAAGTTTTCTTGGACACGAGCTTATCCTAAAACCATTCAAAGGTTTTAAGCTTGTGTATAAGGCTCTTCATTATATATCAGATGATGAGCCGGTCTTCAAATAAAGGAAAGTTTATCGCCGATGATAAACTTATCCTCAAAAACGAGAAATTAAATTTTCTCGGACACGAGCTTACTTAAAAACTATTCAACGGTTTTAAGCTCGTGTAAAATGGTTCATTGTTAAATGCCAGACATTGACCCGTTCTTCAAATAAAGGAAAGGTTATCGCCGATGATAACTAATCCTTACAACGAGAGATTAATTTTCTCGGGCATGAGCTAATATTGAAAACATTCGAAGCTTTTAAGCTCATGCACAATGGCTTACAGTTAAATATCAGACTGTAACTCGGAATTCAATTTTAGGAGAGCTTATCTTTAAAGATAGTTTATCCTCGTAACGAGAAATTCATTTTTCTCGGTCATGAGCTTGTCTTAAAACATTCCAAGTTTTTAAGCTCATAAAGTAAAGTGTATCTTTTAAATAAGAGAACTTTTCTTCTTAACGAGAAATTCATCTTTCTCGGTCATGAGCTTTACGTTAAAACATTCAACATTTTTCAAGCTCATGAAAACGACTTCTAAGTAAATGTCAACTTAGGACTCGTTCTTCAATTAAAAGTAAAGTTTATCGCCGATGGTAACTTATCCTTAACAACGGGAAGTTTACAACTTCTCGGACTTGAGCTCGTTTTGCAAGATATTCAACATCTTAAGCTCAAGTAATTGGTTTTCAAAACGTTGAACACAATTATTCGAGAATTTCTCAAAAAGGTTTTCTAAATCTTTCAAAATTGTGTGTTCAAAAAATGTTTTGATAAAAAGAGCATGTCTTCTGGAATCGATAATATTTACGATACTAGAAATGTCATTCAATAATGACACGGGGTTGTAAATAGAGTTCGAGCAGAAGTTCAAATGTTTTAAAACATGCTCCAAATGGTTTGCTATTATTTCAGATAGTAACCCGCTTTTCATAATCAAGTCAAGCATTTCACCGGAAAGCTTTGACTCAACAACGGGAATTAATTTTCTCGGGCATGGTTTACTTTATAACCATGTAAGGGATTGTGTTTACGTAATAACACAATCTAACACAAATTTATGTACGTGTCAGTGCATTTATTTGTTAAAACAAGAAAATATTGTTTTTATGAAGTTATCATCTCCACCAACCGTAGCAATTTACAATTGATATCTACATACTCGACGAGGTGACTACTCAGACGGTGACTACAGCTCTTTCAATAGAACACGGGTCAACAATTGAGGGGGAGCAATTGTCCAACATTCAGAATCTTTGACGCCGAAAGTGCCAAGTTCACATGTTGGTGTCAAGACAACGATATCAATCAAATGGAGTCAAGAGATAACTTCAGACGTGATGAGGCGACCAACATTCATGAACAAGAACCATGTGCTTCTTTCATATGATGTTCTCCATCATTTAGGTCCAACCTCATAAATCGCTAATCTTGTGAATACATTATCATATATGATCTTTGCATGTGATTAGTACCTTACACTTGTGTTTAAAAGGTATTTAATTCACATTTCAAGTACACCCTCATTAATTTGAGGGGAGCTTGTGTAAATCATGAAGATAATTGGATTTGCATTTTTCTTCCCAAAGTTTCTTAAAATGCTATTAAATCAATTGATATTAAAAACAACGATTGGGTTAATATTTTTAATATGGGGGAGAAAATGTGATTTAATATGGGAAATGATGAATCACAAATGATTTGACTTAACGTGATAGCTCATCCCGATATGTGCGAAATATTTTCGAATATCTTGGCATATGTTAAGGGGGAGCAAAATGGATTTGTACTTCAAAATGGATTTCACGGTGATTTATACTTACCCGCAACCCATTTATTTCACGACGATGAATATTGTGGTGACATAAGGATGGTAGGATAGGTTAAAGTCCAATGATTCCTCTAGAACCGGAGGAATCTTCCCAAGGAATTTCCATAGCTAGAAATAGTAGTCCTTAGGAAAGATGGAGAAAGATTGTGAACGTAGCTGAATGCCGACCAAGTACTTAAGTTAGCACTAAAACAATCACAACAAGGTGCTAGTGATGACGTATTGGTAAGCATTGAAGGGGTTGAAGAATGAAAAAGAGTTGTAAAGATAAAGGGTGTAAAGAAAGAAGCCTTCCTTACAACTTAGGCAGAAACCGGGTCAATACATATGCTATTAAGATCATTGTTTAATGATTCTTGATATTGAAGACAGACATCATGGACCCAGTGATGCAAGGCACAACCCATCCCAGCTAACTCAGATATCTCTTAAATGATATTTGTTTTAATCACACGGAGACAACACATTATCTATTGATTTATTCACTCCGAATAAATTGGTATTGAAATGGTGACACTCCTCTCCAGCCTCCGATCACTAAAAATCCAAAATGCACGATTGTGTCTAGAGCCATTTGAGATAATCAAATATCTCATTAGGACACACTTTCATATTTCCTTGCTTCCTCACACTGTGAAAAGTAAGAAAGATCTTAGGAGTCCTACGCAAAATCTTCATGATCTTGCCTGAACATTCGAGTAATGCGAAAGTATTTACCATGAAGATGGAAATCCTTCTTGAGCGAATATCAAAAAGCTCATGTTAGGTGACTTGTGCGATTCTTTATGAATCAAACTTGTGATAACTGGAAAGCAACAGTGGTTTAATTCTTAAATGAATTTAAACACGTTCCAAGCCTCTACGCAATATCTTAGTGATCTTGCAAGAACACTCAGAGTGATACCTTAGTGTTCACAGTGATGAGTGGAAATCCTTCTAGTGTTAACCTCAAACAGTACTTGGTAGGTAACTTGCAAGATTCTATACGAATCAAGCTCGTGACAACTAGAAAGCAACGATGGTGCGGTTCTTAATTGAATTTCACTTGTTCCAGGAACATGAATTGACGACTTCAAATCATGCGAATATTATTATCTAAATGATTCACTCTTTATGTTCGCAGTCAGCTTTGGACGGTCGAATAAAGAGAACGGGTTTACCCGCGAAATCTTGTCAAGGAGATCTTTAATTAGAGCTACCTGTAACAAGTACGATATTTTATATCGTCCAACGGTCTTCACCGACCGGAGGTAAAATGCTACCGAATTAGAATGAAATGTTCAAGGCCATTTCATCCGTGTATATGTTTTGTTGCTAAATGTCTTATGCAGCGTAACAAGAAGGTGGCATTGCGGTGCACAATCCAGAAGAAGTTGTCACCACATGCTTATACTGTATGCACTTAATACTTCAACAAATTCAAGAAATTCTAAAAGTCAAGTCTTTCGCTGTATCAAACTCTGAAGCTTTCAAGAATTTATAAAAGTATAAGTATGTGGAACATGAAGTCACGAGGAGGCAAATATCACAAGTGATGAATGCACAAGGTCAAGGAAAGGAAACATGCTCAAGACTAAAGACAAAGATCACATCAATCATATTCACAAGAACAAGATCGAAGACTCAAGCATAGTATGTTAGGTTTAAAATTTTGTAAAATGGTGTGACCTCCCTTTGGGGGAGATTGTTGGAAATACGTTTTTCCAAGGAAAGTCTCGGTCACATCATTATTAGCATAGATCACGAGCTATAGACTATTTAGGACATTGTAACTTGGAGTGACCTCCCTTTGGGGGAGATTGTTGGAAATACGTTTTACGTATCTAGAAAGGATCGGTCACTCCAATGATATTGGGCTCGTGATCCAATATAGCCCATATAGCCCACATGTAGGATGGGCTATATAAACCCCCCTCCTAGCATGTTAGGAGGGGTTAAACACTTACCATTTTAACAATTCCATCTTTCTTTCTTATTCCTCTCCTTTCTCTCTCTTCTTTCTCTCTCTAAGTTCTTCCATTTCTCCATCCATCTCAATAGATAATCAAACAATGCCTAATCCTTAGAAAAACACGATCCTACATAAAAAGGTTACACAAACTTTGATTTAACACTTGTTATCTCTAAACATGCATACACTCTATGTGTTTTCAAATTTTTAGGTCAAAACAGTTAAAATCAAACAAGTTATAGCACAATCTTAGATTTATTGTTTTAAAGAGCAAACTTGGCAAATATCAGAACACAAGCACTTGTATAACAGATACCAACACAAACAAACAACTAGCACTTACTCAAAATCAAACAAGAACCCAATAGCAGTAGACCCAAACACCCCTTTCACTTTTTAATCCAAGATTTAACAAAGCAATTGTGTATTTCAGGTTTACCAAAGCCTAATCTAGCATAATAACATCAATATCATGTAGTATTAAGCATATTCAAGCCACAAGAACAACACTTATAACAGCAGAACACAAAAATCACAAAATCAAGTATTTTTAACAGATTTTGGGTAAGAAGACTCAAATCTCATGAATGTACATCCACACTCACGAATTTTTGAGCTTATGTGCCTATCTTAACAAGGCACAAGCTTCCACAAAGCTGCTAAGTGTAACAAGGTTGGAACAAGCAATATATAAAACTAAAAAATGGAAAGAAAAGCTGATTAATGCAACCTTTGTACCCTCTCATTGATTATCCCTAAACCACAAGCTCACAACACCTTGATAATCTTCTTATCAGGGTGCTATGATCACATGTAATCCAAAAAATCCAAGGATGTACCAAAGAACTTAGCAAAATATCCGATTTTGGAAAATTATGCAATTTCTTACACAATGTTTAAAAACAGGTTTTAAGACTTAACAATCACCAACATATATAACAAGCATATAAAAAGGATGGCACTTGGATTTCTACAAATATTCAAACACTTTTTCATTAAACTGAAAAAAAGATTTACAGAATTTTGAACAAGGAAAAACCAAGAGCAAAATGTAAATGTTGCAGTCTAAGGCCTTTATATAGGCTACATGAATACTAGAAAAGCTGAAAAAAGTATAAACCCTAAGTTGTAGAAGTCCCAAAATGCCCTTGTCAAATTTGAATTTTCTTGAACATGTGAAGTTATCTTGGACGTTTGTGGAGTTGATAGCTGGTCCAATTGTGATCAATGGCTCACATGAAGCTTAAAATGTAAGCTTGTATATGGATGGTTGATTCTCTGGCATGTTTTAGCATTATCCCCAAAAACGTGTGCAGAAGAAGACTCATGTGAACCTTGGGTTGATTTGGAATGCAAAAAGTGAGTTGGGTTATGTTTAATGATACCTTAATCATAAATCTGGAAAGTTATAACACTTAATTCTTGGTAATTAAGAAATGCCCAAATGTGATTAAGAACATGATAATCAAGGGGTTTGATCCGTTTTGGTTTTTAAATAAGGTGTTAGGCGCCTAATTAAACTAATTAATAAATTAGTTATAACTGGCCATGGTGGAATGCTGATGTGGGTGAGAGGTGGCTTGTGATTGGTGGAAGAGTGTTAGCGGGGGACGTTGCATGCCATCACTGGTTAAGCTATCTTCTATGTCTTGGTAGTTTTAATCCCCCATCTTCCATTCTCCTTTCACTTCTTGTTTAATACACCAAAATCTGATTTCCTTTTGTAAACAAGATTTGGTTTTCACACTTTTGCCCCAAAAAGTTTTGTAAAGTAATTTCAGGGGTATTTCTTGTAACTTGATGATTCTTCAACAGTTGTTTTTGGCATTTCTTCATTCTTCATGGTATTGACTTGTATGGTTGACTTTGTGGAGGACTAAAAATGACAAGTATTCATAAATGAGGGACCATTCTTGCCAATTCTTCAAAGTGGAGGGTCCTTTTTGTAATTTGACAAACTTTAAGGACCAAACTTATAATTATGAATAAACAAGGGTTTAAAGTGTCAATTTTTCAATATTGGAGGACCCTTCTTGTATATTCTTCAAATCTTCAAGGGTTATTCTTGGAAAATCAATACTAGGACTTGGTTCATTGTGCGGCTTCGTTTCCCGTGTTCGTTTTTGCTTGTTTCTTGTGATCTTTTGCCATTTTCTCAATATCCGTACCTAAAATACACATGGAACAAACACAATCGTATATTTGGCATATTTCATGATATTTTAAGCAATTTAAGCCCATTTTGGACGATGAGACTATGTATAAAAGCAGTCTCATCAGAAACCAAATCATAGGCTTTCAACAAAAGAAAGACCAAACCTTTAGTGAAGCTTGGGAAGAGTTTAAAGAGTTTTTAAGAAAGTGCCCAAACCACGGTTTTGACCAAGTGCACCAAATTAACACCTTCTACAATGGCTTGAGACCACACCATCAAGATTCCCTTAACTCGGCCGCGGGTGGGAACATCCTTTCTAAGTCCACCCAAGATGCATGGGATATCATTGAAACAAAATCCATGGTTCAAAGCAATAGGGATAGATATGAGGTAGTACATGTGGTGCAAGAGGGTGCTACTCAAGCAATTGACAACGTTTTATATCAAAAGGTTGATACTATTAGTGATATGGTTTTAAAACTTTGTGAAATTACCTTGAACAATCCTTCTACCAACAATGTCAATGCCATCACCCTATCTTGTGAGACATGTGGAGGCCATCACTCATACTTGAAATGTGAAAAAGTTCAAGGCTATCAAGGAGAATGATACGCTTATAATGATGATGGAAGAGAACACTTTAAACCAAACATCAATCCTAATCACCTTTCATACAAGTACAATAATTACCTTGCTCCACCAGGTTTCCCTCCCCAACAAACAACCCAAAACCAACCAAACAATCCACAAATTCTCAACAGAAATCAAGGGCCAAGAGGAAATTACCAAGGGAATAACATCAATAGAGGTCCTAATAACATTCAAAACCAAGGAAACAACTTTCATGGAAATAACCAAGGGTTTCACCATCCACCTCCACCTTTCCAAAACCAAGGTTACAATCAAGGGAATGGGTAAAATGAAACTATTGAGCTACTTCATAAGATGAATCAAGAAACCGAAAGAAGGATCCGTGAGAGTGAAAGAAGAACTCAAGATCAAATTAGGGCAATGCAAGAGGAGACAAACAAGAAATTCATGTTGCTCTTAAATCAAAGACCTCAAGGTGCTTTACCCTCCAACACTCAAACCAATCCAAGGGAAAATGTCAATGCAATCACTACAAGAAGTGTGAAAACAATCATAGAACCTTCCATTCCTCCTACACATCTTTTGGTGACTCTTACCATGGTTCCTCCTTGTGACAAACCTACACCTTCAAATTCTACACCTTCTAAACCTACACCTACTAATTCTTCACCTTCTACACATATTATTGAAGAAAACCAAGAAGAGAGTCCTTCAACACCCTCTACTTAACCTTTACCCAAACCTAATCTACCATATCCTTCTAGGTTGTGAAAAGAGAAGCTTAAGAACAAAGATGACATTCAAGTTCCAACTTCTTGAGGATGTTTAAGCAATTGAATATGAACATATCTTTTGTGGAGGCTTTAGCTTACATGCCCAAGTTTGCCAAGATGTTTAAGGACCTTCTCTCCAACAAAGAAAAATTTATTGACATGCCTAACACTTCATTAAACGAGAATTGTTCCACAATGTTGTTGAAGACTTTACCTATTAAACTTGGTGATCTGGGCCGGTTCTTAATTCTAGGTAATTTCCTGGGGGTTGAGAATTGCATGGTACTAGCGGACCTTGGTGCTAGCATAAATTTGATGCCTTTTTTGGTTTGGAAACAACTCTCTCTTCCAGAGCTTACACCTACTAAAATGACACTTGAATTGGCAAAACTTTGAATTGCTTATCCGGTGGGGATAGCGGAAGATATTTTTATAGGAGTTAATAAATTCACATTCCCCATAGATTTTGTATTTGTGGACTATGATATGGATATTAAAGTTCCCCTCATTGTAGGAAGACCTTTCTTAAGGACCGGTCGCACTCTTATTGATGTGGCGGAAGGGGAACTATTATGAGGGTAGAAGATGAGAAAGTTGTGTTTAAGTTGGGAAAAGTAACTAAGAAATCTCAAGGTTGTGAAACCGTTAACATTGTGGATGTTCTTGATGAAGTGTGTAATGAGCTGTAAAATCCATGATTTTACCATGATTGAATATAATAAATTTCCACCTAATAATCATAGAACACTCATTCATGTGTTATATCTCCTTAAGATGTGTGTGAACTTGTCCATCACGTAATTATATTTTTACTTTCATCTTTGTTGTAAATAACTTCATAACCTAAAACCATGAACTAAAAACTAGGAAAAACAAGTAATGAAGTTATAACTAGTGATGAGACTGCTTTTATGCATAGTCTTATCGTCCAAAAAGGGATTTAAATGCATAAAATAACATGAAAATGGCCAAATATATGCTTGTGTTTGTTACCTGTGTATTTTAGGTACGGATATTGAGAAAATGACAAAAGATCACAAGAATCAAGCAAAAACTAACACGGGAAACGAAGCCGCACATTGAACCAAGCCCTAATGAAGATTTTCCAAGAAAAACCCTTGAAGATTTGAAGATTATGCAAGAAGGGTCCTCCAATATTGAAGAATTGACACTTTAAACCCTTGTATCTTCATAATTACAAGATTGGTCCCTAAAGTTTGTCAAAATTACAAAAAGGGCCCTCAACTTTGAAGAATTGGCAAATTTAGTCCCTCAACAAAACTAAATTGTCAATATTAGTCCTCCTCAAAGTAAAACATACCATGAAGGCCTTCAATTTACAAGAAATTACAAGTTTGGTCCTTTAAAAATGTCAAATTACCAAAAGGACCCTTAACTTTGAAGAAATGGCAAAAATGGTCCCTCAAGAATTATAATTTGTAAATTTCAGTCCTCCAAGAAGTCAATCATACAAGTCAAGACCATTATCAATGAAGAAAAAGCCAAAACAACCTTTCAAAAATCAACAAATGGCAAGAAATACCCCTGAAATTACTTTACAAAACTTTTGGGGCAAAAGTGTGAAGTTGGAAACTTCATTAACAAAAGAAATCGGATTTGGCTAGTTTTATTTGCAAGTGACAAGAATCAAAGAGATGAGGGGTTATTTATGGCAGACATCCAACCTTACCTAGACCATTAGTGGGGTGACACGTGCCCCAGTACCACTTCTCCACCAATCACCACTCTCCCTTTTGTCCACCTCAGCCTTCCACTTATCCGGTTTATAACTAATTTAATTAGTTATCCTTAAACACGCCCCAAACAAGTTTTTATAAACTAAACCGGATTAAAACCTCACTATTCACAACTATGAACACAATTAGGGATTTCTTAATTACTTGTAATTAAGCCCTATTAACCTCTAGATTAGTGATTAAGCATACCTTAATCACATCCCAACCTTAAAAACATGTGCCACATCACTCAAAAGACCCACATGAGATTCCCCTGCACCAAGGATGAAGAAAATGCCAAAACCTTGACAGCCATCCAACAATCCTTGTTTCTTCTTTCATCTTAAGCATCAATGTGAGCCATTGATCACATTTTCACCTTGCCAACTCATGCAAACAGCCAAGAAAAGTCACATGATCTTCAAGATATTCAAACCCTCACGGGCATTTCAGGAACTTCATTATCTAGGGTTTTATGTTTTTTATGCATTCACTAGTTCATTTGTAGTCTATATAAGGCATAGGATGTGCAACATTTGCACTTGCTCTTGAATTTTTCCTAGTTCACAATTCTGTAAATCATATATTCATATTAATGAAGTGTGTTTGAAACTTATGAAGAAAAGTCAAGTGCCAACCTTATTATCTGTTTGTTAATGTTACATGTTTACTAAACCTGAATCTCAAAACTTTTTCATAAGCTTTATGCAAGAAATTGCTCAAAGTCTTGAATCTTGATATTTTGCTAAGATCTTGGTACACCTTGGAATTTTTGGGCTATAAGTTTATCATAGCACCCTGATATTGTGATATCAAGGTGTTGTGAGGCTTATAACTTGGGGATAATCAAGTATGGGGTACAAGAGTTGCATTAATCAAGGATTTGTCACTTTACTGTTTTTATATTTTTTCTTCTAACTTTTTTGAATCTTAGTAGGAGTGTCTGTGGAAGCTTGTGCTTGTTCTTGCTAGCACATAAGCTCAAAATTCGTAGGTGTAGATGTACATCCATGAGGTTTGAACCATTCTACCTTAAATCTGCTTAAAATCTTTATTTTTGGTGATTTTGTGTGTTGCTTGTGTTCTTGTGAAATTTTTGGCTTAATCTTGCTTAATACTGCATATTACATCTGTTTATGTGTTTGATTGGGCTTGGGTAGTCTTGGAATACACTTATACTTGTTTAAATTTGATTTGAAAAAGATAAGGGGTGTTTGGGATTATCTGTTTAAGATCATAGATTGGTATTGTGTTGTTAGAAAGTGTTGTTTGTTGTTTGTATCTGTTATTTACTTGGTTGAGTACTAAAACCTGCAAGTTATTGGCTTTAAAACCTTGAATTCAAGATTGTGCTATATCTCATTGGTTTTGACTGTTTTTGACCTAAAATTTTGGTAATACCTAGAGTATATGCATGTTTAGGGATAAAAGGTGTTAAATCAAATTTTATATAACCTGAATTGAAGATTTAAGTGTTTGAAATTGGCTTGTTGGTCAAGTATATCAGCAAAGTGAAAAGTTTGCCTGTTTAAGTGTTCATCAGTAACTTTTTGTGCTTGAATCTTGATTTAGGCCTTGAACCAATGCATGTAACTTGTTAATTTATGTTCATCTGAATTAAATATAGCTTGTTTATGCTTTTGGTGCAATTTGGTTGGCTGAATTTTGCTTAAACAACTTATTAAGTTCATAACTACTTATGTTCATGTCTGTGAGATGTCTGGTGATTGATTGAATTAATTATGCTAATTGGCTGATTGTGATTGTGATTTATTTGTTGTTTCTGACTCACTGTGATTCACTGATCATAAGGGTGCCTTGTTTGTAACTTGATTCTAATAAAAAGTCACTAAAGACAAATAGTCAAGAAAGTCAAGC
The DNA here is from genome assembly GCA_025667525.1 of Glebionis coronaria. Taxonomy (NCBI): domain Eukaryota; kingdom Viridiplantae; phylum Streptophyta; class Magnoliopsida; order Asterales; family Asteraceae; genus Glebionis; species Glebionis coronaria. The sequence continues at coordinate 434,885,011 of CM046874.1, forward strand.
AGTGGGAAAAGTTCCCACTGCTCAACACCCAAAACTAGCCCCTACTAGTGTAATTTGTTATTCAGCTTATTAATAAGCCATATTGGTTTATTGATGAGACTGCTTTTATACATAGTCTCATCGTCCAAATCGGGCTTAAATTGCATAAAATATCATTAAAACTGTCAAATATATGCTCGTGTTTGTTGCTTGTGTATTTTAGGTACGGATATTGAGAAAATGACAAAAAGATCACAAGAATCAATCAAAACACGAACACGGGAAACGAAGCAGCACAATGAACCGGGCCCAAGTATGGATTTTTGCAAAAAGACCCTTAAAGTTTGAAGATTTGTCAAGTATAGTCCCTCATTTTTGAAGATTTGGCAAGATAAGACCTTGAAGAAATCATCATTTGGCAAGAAAGGTCCTCCATGTTTGAAGATATTACAAGAATGGCCCTTGAAGAATGCAAGTTATGCATTTAAAGTCCTTGTTTTAAGTTTGAGAAAATATTGTGCCAAATTTGACAAGCTGCCCAAAGTTAATTATAAAGGAAATGGAAGTGTTTGCTATTTACAACAAAGTGAAAGAAGGAAGAGAATAGGGGGACTACTATTGTCAAACACACAAACTCCTCCCCACCAATCAACCTACCACATCACCCCACTCCACCACTCCCATTACACCACCTCATCACCACACTCCACATCCACTTTCCACTTTGTTAATTAATAAACTGAATTAGTTTATTATTTAACTTTCCCACTAAACACCATTTTTAAAATTCCTTAACCCCAAACCGGATTAAAGCACACCCTCCTTAAACCCAGAAAACCTATAAACCCTAATCTATTTAGGGCGAAAAACAAAGGGGTTTTACCCCTAATTATCCAGATGGTTAATTCATCCCATCAACATCAAAACCCACATCCCAAATCAACCAACCCGTGACTCCTATGGCCCACCCGTACCTCCCCTGCACCACCTTTGAAGAAAAATACAAAACGTTGGCAGTGGATCAACGAATGTGGTTAATTTCTTGTTCCCAAGGGTTTCTTGAATGGCTAAGATCATTTCATCACAGCTTGCACATCACAATCATCACGTGAAGAACAAATTTGACCAAAGATTCAAATTATTCAAGGGGCAACAAAGGAAATTCGTGTACTAGGGTTTCAGTATTTTTCATTATTCTAGACTCTTCATGTAGCCATTATATAAGGAAACTTAGCATTTCATTTCACTTGTTCCTGATTTTTCCTTTGGTCACAATCTTGTAAAACCCGTTTTGTTAATGAATGAAACTTGGTAAAGTATTGATGATGAAAAATCCAGGCTCCATTTTACTTACTGCTGTTTGATTGTGTGGTTGAAATTACCAGTTTTTAAGGAAGTAAATGTTTTGTTTAAGTGTTGAAGGTTTCTCAAATTTTCTTGAGTTAAATCTGTTTTAAAAGTTTATTATGGTGGTCTGTTAAGAAGGTTGTAACCAAGCTATTAATATACTCTTATTTTTTTAGCACGTTGGATTTATCATAAGCACATAAGACCAAACAGGTTTATCATTTATATTTGGTCATGACCATGCTTCACTGATATAAGCTATATCAAGGAAGTGTGGATGGCTTAATTTGGGTGAAAAATATTGTGGGTCAACAGCTTGTGAGTTGTGAATCCTGGGAAATTGTTTGTTAGATTTGGAAGTTAAGCAAGATAAAAAGGAAAGTTAAGTTAATAGAAAAAAAATCAGATTATTGGTATTGTGTTTGTTCATTGTTCTTAGCAGGAAGCTTATTAGGAGCTTGTTTGTCCAAGGATCAGCACAAGCTCGGGCTTGTTTGTAGGTGACTTTTTAGTCACTGTTGGACCTGGATTGTAGGTCCAACAAGGTAACCTCCTTGTTCCTTGTTTTTAGTTTCAAATATTGTGATAATTGTGATTTATGTGATTATGCATGAAATCTGTTTACTTGTTTGTTTGATGTTATGATTATGCTACATGAGGCATAAGCATGTTAGTAGTGATTAGAATCAGTTTGGTTGAGTTTGAAAAGCTTTTGGTTTGATAAAATTGATTTTCAGTAGTTAAGAGGGTGTTTGGATTAGGGTTTAAACTTGGTCAAATAACATAAATCTTGTTTAAAACCTGTTTTGTTCACTCATTAGGTTGTTAGTAGGTAGTGTATGTTTCTAGTTTTCAGTTGGTGAAGTTTAAAACACCTTTGCATGTTAAAAAATTGGCAAAGTAGCTCAAAACAGAAAGTGCCTTGGTTTGCCTGATTTTGTTGAAATTTACTCACCAACTTTTGGAATATGTTAGGGTTAAGAACTAAGCAGGATTGTGTATCACTTATATGCTAGTTGGTAGGGTTGTTTGCGAGTTTGTGAGCCTTGAATTTCACTTTTGTGCCATTTGGATCAGTTAACTGTTCATCAGAACACCATTGCTTAATCAGTAACTTCTAAGGCTTATTTTGCTTGATTTTTGTTAAAGACTTGTGGTTTTTTGTGTTGCTATTGACTTCCCACAACCCAACTGGTTGTGGGAGTGCCTTATTGCCCAAGAAAAGCTTTCAAATAAGCTTTCCTAAGCTTATTAGGTCAACTGACCTAAAAATTGCACTAACAGTGGGAAAAAGGTTCCCCCTTCTAGCCTTATTGTTTCCACTGGTCAGCATAAGGACAAAAGTCATGTGCATGTCACTATCAGCTTATTCACTTTTTTGTCTTTAGTGACTGAAAATTAGAATTAGGACTTGCAACCAGTTTTGTTATTTTTCTAATTTTATTTTTGATTTTTCTGTTTAATTTGTTTTTAGTTTACTGTTCATTATATATTTTTTTTAGATTAAATTGCATTTTAAATACTTTTAAGTTTCTGTTTTTGGCATTTAGTGACAAAAATTGTTATTTTTCACTTTTATCATTTTTCATAGATTAAGAAAAACATTTTAAGATTTTTAGTTAAAAAAGTCTGTTCACTTTTTATTTATTTTTTAGAATTAATTTAGTTTAATTAGGGTTTTAATTCAAACTGTTTTTGTCTTCTAGTGAAAAATTTATTATTTTTCAAACTTTTTCATTTTTCTTCTGTTCATTAGAGTAATTTAGGATTTTTAAAAGTGTCATATTATTTTTGGCATTATTTTATTATTTTTTATAATTATTTTAGTTTAAAAATAGTTTTTAGTGATTTAAAAATAGAAAAAATAGTTTTTAAAATTTAGGAAAAATACTTTTTAGTTTTTAAATAATATAAGTAAGTTATTTGTTCAATAAAAAAATATTTTGGACATTTTGATTAATTATATTTAATTTTAGGGCTTTAATTAGCATTTAAAACTGAATTTTAATTAATAAAAGGTTTTAAAATATTTTATTGGATTTTTATACTTATTTATATTATTTTAGACTTAGTTTAGCTTTTAATTAATTTTTAGGTTTAAAATTTTTAATTTTGGTAGTTTTTACGGTTTACGTCTTCGTAACCGTCAATCTCCTCTAATCTCATTTCTATTTTTCTTTCTCAAAAGTATAATCACAAAGTTAATCATCTCTTAACACAACGCACTTGCCTCCTTGGGAAACGAACTTGAACTTATTTGGTCATTAGTGCTCGGTTTTCCTAAACCGACACTTAATACTTGCCACTTTTGCACTATTTTCCTAAAGAGTAGTAAAATCACTACATCATTTTGGCGCCGCTGCCGGGGAGGCGTGTTGTGTTTTGATTTGGACATTGTTGTTTTTATATATATAGCCATAATAGCTAATTGTATTAGTAGCACTCAACTAATACGTATTATCGGTTTTTCGTTTTTTGTGAATACTATTACTATATTGTATACGTAGAACAATAAATTCACAAGTACTCCAAATACGTGAAAAATCACAACCTTGACTTGGGAGGTCATTACCCAATCATTGTATTCAAATCTCAAACCAATGAAAAAGGCAAAAATAGATAAATACTTCCGTGAAGCTCGATTTTGAAAAATACAAACTATAAGGTGGGTATAAGGCGGTTGTATTTCACGACCTAAAGGAAAAAGGCTCTTAAGTGCTTCGCGCCGCCTCGTTTCCTCCGCTTGCTTGTGCGTATTTTGAGATTGAGAGCTAATCGAGGGTTTTGCCGCCCAAAGTATTACTAAGTATCATATATATTTTCTTGGTTTCATTTGATTAAACCCTCTTGAACGTGTTGGTGTTCCACCGACGTTCTAAAGTCATCGAAGGCGTTCACTTCACGTGATCGTTTTCATTTCTTGAGGCTTCTTTAATCGAGAGATTCGATTAAGGAGGAGATTTGTAGATTTTGGTCTACTTAATACATTCCACAAAATCCAAAAAAAGTAAAAACAATCAAAAACCACAAATTTTTTTTTTGAAAAAGTAAAAACAACAAAAAGAATATTTTTGCTCACCCTCTCGTTTTACGTGACGTTTATGCAAACTCGCTCTAAAGCAAGACGTGCACGTAAACGAAGAAACAAATCAACCACTCCTTCTAGTGAGGAGTCTCCTATTGACGAACCCATCGTAGTGAAAGAAGCACCCATGGCTAATCGAACTATGATGGAGTTGCTTCAAGCACCTACCGAGGGTTATGGAGAAGCGATAGTGATTCCCGCTATCCTTGCGGAGAATTTTGAGGTTAAGACGGGTTTGTTGTCTATGATTCAAAACAACAAGTTTCGTGGTGACGAAAAGGACAACCCTCATAACCACATTCGCCAATTTAATCGTCTTACCGCCACTTGTAAGTTTAAGGACGTCTCTAACGACTCGATTAAGATGATGCTTTTTCCGTATTCCTTAGCGGGGCCCGCAAAAATTTGGTTAGAGAAAGAGCCACCCAATTCTATATTGACGTGGAAGGATCTCGTTTCAAAATTCGTGAACCAATTTTTTCCGCCCTCTAAGACTACGCATTTGAAAAACGAGATTTCATAGTTTTCACAAGAGTATAATGAGAGTTTTTCGACGGCTTGGAATAGGTTTAAGGAAATGTTGCATGAATGTCCTCATCATGGTTTTTCCGACTTGCATCAAATTGACACGTTTTACAATGGCTTGAACGATCATGAGCGTGATTATCTTAATGCCACCGCGGGTGGTAATTTTTTGTGTAAGACGGTCGAGGAAGCATTGTTAATCATTGAGAATAGGTCTAAGGTCTATAGTCCTCGTAGCACGTCGAGTGTTCGTAAGACTTCGTCTTCGCCTTCGCCTTCATTGTCACATACCGTTCATGCTTGCCAAATCGAGGCTAATTTGGAGAACAAGATTTTTGATAAGCTTAAGGGATTGTTAATTGAGTTTAAAGTTGGTGAACAACCCACTCCCGCTACGGCTAAAACGGTTGAGGTTTCTTGTATGTATTGTGGTGGAGCTCACGATTACTCCGAGTGCATTACCAATGGTGGTAACACTTCGAGTGCCTACGCGGCCACGGGAACTTATAACCAAAACGGTCAAGTTCCCCGCACTAATCAATTGACACCACCGGGTTTTCCACCAAATCAAAATGCTAACAATTATCGAAACAATCAAGTTGGTTACCAAAACAATCAAAGAAACAATTACAAGGGTAATAACAACTATGGGAATCAAGGAAGTAGTAGCCAATTGCAAAATCAAAACCAAAACTGTAATTTTTAAAACACATGTCAAGGTCTTCAAAATGTTTACACTAAAGAACTTCCAATGGACTTTTTGAATTATGCTACGGCAAATGATAAGATTTTGGAAAACATTAAAGTGCAATTGGCTAGTCAAGCTAGGGACACGGCTAAAAACACCAAGGAGTTAGCTAATTTTGTGAAGGAAAATCTTAACATGAGAAATGAGTTGAAAAATGATTTTGCTAATCAAATTAGAGGTCAAAACAATAAAATTGAACAAAGTCATGCTAGGCTTGAACAAAGAATTGACCAAAAAGCCGCTAGTCAAGATGTTAAGCTTAATGCTATTTTAGAAGCCGTCATGGGGGGCAAAGCCTCTACTTCGGGTAGTTTACCTAGTAACACCGTATCAAACCCGAAGGGAGAGATGAAAGTGATTACCAGACGAAGTGGTAAGGCACTTAAAGAACCGACTCCTCAACCAATTACTCCAACGGTGGAGGAAATTGAGGAAGAACCCGAGGAGGTGGTCGAAAAGGAGCATATCTCAAGCCCACAAAGTACCGCTCATGCCACACCTACGGTCGACCCTTTACCAAAATTGGAACCCGAGATTCCAAAGGCTATGCCTATGCCCCAACCCACACCAACCTTGCCTTACCCATCGAGACTTAGGAAGGAGAAACGACAAGAGCGTGACAATTATCAATTTGAACTTTTTAGGAAAATGTTTCGTGAGTTGCACCTCAATGTGAGTTTCGCCGATGCTTTGGTCATGATGCCTCGATTCGCCGCTAACTTTATGCGTATGTTGAACAACAAGGAGAAATTGCATAAATTGTCTAGTTGTTCGTCGGTTTATCTTAATAGCATACCTCAAAAAGTCGGTGATCCCGGTAAATTTTTGATCCCTTGTGCAATTCAAGATATGGAAGAATGCTATGCCTTGGCCGATCTTGGTGCTAGCATTAATTTGATGCCACTTGCAATCTTCAAGTCGCTCAATCTTCCTAATCTTACTCCTTCACTAATGTCTATCGAGATGGCCGACCATTCCACGATTCGTGCTTGTGGATTGGCGGAAGACGTTTTTGTGAAAGTTGGAAAGTTCTACTATCCCGTAGACTTTATCGTTGTCGATATTCCCACGGATCCTCATGTTCCTCTCAGTTTAGGTCGTTCGTTTTTAGATACGTCTATGGATTTAATTGATGTTCATGCTAGAAAGATCACCTTACGTTTCAACGACGAGGAACTTGTTATAAACGCAACTCAAAATTCTCAACTTTCTCATGTTTATTCCGTTGCTACCATAAACCTCGTTGATATGATCGACATGGTTTGCGAAGAATTTTCACAAGAAGTTCTAGGGTTTGGTGATGAAGAAACTAGTGGGAATCCCACTATGTTAGATCCAATTCTTGATAATTCGACACCAACCTTCATTCCATTTGAAGGCGGTGGTTTTACGTTGGAAGAATGCAATGTTCCACGTACTTGTGACGAAGACCTCGACACCGATGAGGACTTCTCGATTATCAAGGATTTTATTAACGATTTCCCATTTCCTCCACCCGAGGAGGTTATGAGTATCGAGCCCAAATCTTCACTTGAGGAACCACCTATCCTCGAGTTGAAAGATTTACCTCCTCACCTCGAATATGTCTATTTGGAGGAGGAAGACAAGTTGCCGGTTATTATTGCGAAGGAACTTTCGAATGATGAAAAAACCGCACTTGTCGATGTTCTAAAGGATCACAAAGGGGCAATTGCGTGGAAGTTATCCGACATTAAGGGAATCGATCCCAAGTTTTGTACTCACGAAATCTTAATGGAGGAGGATTACAAGCCCGCAATCCAAAGTCAAAGGAGGGTGAACCCCAAAATTCACGACGTCATCAAAAAGGAGGTCCTTAAACTCCTTGACGCGGGAATGATTTACCCTATTTCCGATAGCCCGTGGGTGAGTCCTATTCATTGTGTCCCTAAAAAGGGAGGGATGACCGTTGTTCCAAACGATGCCAACGAGTTGATTCCCACTAGACTCGTGACCGAATGGAGAGTGTGCATTGACTATCGTAAGTTGAATGAAGACACTCGAAAAGACCATTTTCCCTTGCCCTTCATGGACCAAATGTTGGAGCGTCTTGCAGGAAACGATTTCTATTGCTTTTTAGATGGTTTTTCCGGTTACTTCCAAATTCCCATCGATCCTCGTGATTAAGAAAAAACTACGTTTACGTGTCCATATGGAACGTTTGCCTATCGTAGAATGCCATTCGGACTTTGTAATGCACCAGGAACCTTTCAAAGGTGCATGATGGCTATATTTCATGACATGATCGAGAAGACGATGGAAGTATTCATGGATGACTTTTCTGTGTTTGGTAATTCGTTCACTTCGTGTTTGTCGAACCTAGAGAGAATGTTAAAACGTTGTGAGGAAACCAACCTTGTCCTCAATTGGGAAAAGTGTCATTTTATGGTTAAGAGTGGAATCGTCTTAGGGCATGATACAATGTTTTTGTATGGGTTCATGATTAATCTCTCGGAATCTCCTCGAACTGATCACAGCCTAAAGTGGAATGATTTGTTCTTGGTGACAAAAAGGGGTTTTGGTTTTCTATTCTATTAAAAAGGTAAGTAAATCAAGTAGTACAAATTAAAGCCAAAAACAGTTAATGAATGAAAATTAAACGTGATTAAAATTTAACAGTCAAATGATTAAACAGTAAAAGACCCTTACTGACAAAATAGTGCTATCCGGAATGTTGATGATGCGGAATATTGTCCTACTCGGAATAATGAGTCCATGCGGAACAATGATGCTACGCGGAATAAGTGGCCATTCGGAATATTAAGACTATGCGGAAAAATAAAGACTATGCGGAATAATCAATCCTATTCGGAATATCTGATTTATGCGGAATAAATTGTTCTACCCGGAATGTTTACTCTACGCGGAATAAAGATGACAATTCGGAAAGTTTGGTTACTCGGAATACTCTACTACTCGGAATAATAATACTATGCAGAATAATGAAGATATTCCGAGTAAGGGAAAAAGTTAAGAAGTCTACCCGGAATATATAAAATTCCGAATAAGAGAAAAAGGAAACAATCTATGCGGAATAATGAAGATATTCCGAATAAGGGACAAGTGAATGTACTATGCGGAATAAACTGGAAATGGAAGAACAGTAGCAGTTATTTAAAACAGGGGACACGAATTTTAAGCCAAATCAAGCTAAATAATCAAAACGGTTTAACCAAATTAACCACAAATCATCTACTAACTACAAGGATCAAATCCCAATCATAAAAACACAAATTCAACAACTTTTTAAGATCAAACCAACTAAATAAGAACTTAAGAACTTGAAATAAAAGATGATGATGAACAAGAGTAATGAAAAGATTAAATAAGAACTTGTATTGATGATTAATATTCAGTAAAACAAAAGGAAAGGATCAAGCTTACAAGATTAAAGAACAAATCAAAGAGGATGAAAAACCACTCCTTAAGGGAGATGGTTTCCTACGAACTAGGAAGAGAGAAACAGAAAAAAACTAGATGTCAAATTTTTGTGAGGGATTTCCTTTTATAGGCTAAGTGGTTGGTTGGTGAGTGGGCTTTCTCCCTTTCTTCTTGTCTTCTCGTCTTTTCAGAAAAGTTGACGTTTTCGATTCTGATTCGGGATTTGTCGACGATTAAATTCAACTCGTCTTTTACTTTCTTCGTTTAATAGACTTGAGTTTCTTCGACATATGTAAATCTTCCATCTTTGGTCCTTTTCTTCGATAAATCTTCAAATAGGCCCATTGACTTCAAATCTTTTGCATCTCTTGGATAATAGACTTCGTCTTGAGTCTTTTTCTTCGATAAAACTCGTGCAATCCCATGTTTTCTTCAATATTCATCCGGTTGACTCTGAAAACACAATAAACACAAAAACCACGCATAATTCCAAACAAATGATATTAAACACGCGTTTTGGTCTTGTTTTTAGTAAGAAATAAGTGGTAAAAGGATGGGTGTTTTCACACCTATCAAATCCCCTACACTTAACCATTGCCATGCCCTCATGCAATGCTTAGTGATAAAGCAAATTTACACTTTTCTCATAATCAATCAACCTTGGCCTTATTAACATACTACTAGTCAAAAATTAAAGTACTAAGAGAAATCAAAACTTTTAAAGTAAACAAAAGGATGGAAATAACTTGCAAAGAGATCAAGGACTTACATTAGGGCTTTGGTGCTGCGAAGACTTATCATCCTCAAGTTTCACGTTCCCCAAACTAAGCTTAAAAACGAGATCAATGTTATTATAAGTTAGTAAATCAAACACTTACACACATGGCTTAATTATATGCTTAAACTCCCTTATTCCTAGGTGTATCTCTTATATTTTATTTTTGTCTTAGAATGATCATGAAGATGCATTTTTGGACTTATTTTGATAGTTTATTTAGGCTGAAAGCAAAGTAGGACGATTTGATCAATAGTTAGCTAAAGGACAAAATCTCTTAAAACTGCTTCTCGGGGTATCAAAAAGTTCATATCTTGGCATAACTCGGTTCACGATTTGAGACCTTTCTCGGGCCGATATTTGGCATGTACTTCATACTTCATATCTTGAGAGACGTGCTTGATATAATGGTCTTCTCATCGTTAATAGAGTTTCTTCACTTGGAGACTTTTGAGGGGTACTCCAACTTTGTTTACCACGACTTCATGATTATTTCTTCAATCTCTAATTGGGATTTTGAGATACAACGATCCGCCTCCTTTTCGGACTTGGATCTATTTATCCTCATACCTTGTTAAGGTCTTTTCGGATAGACTTCTCCATGATCTTTATGGAAGTTGATTGCTTTTCGTCGTGAGTCTTGATCCTTCATATTGATTTTGGGAATAATGCTTTTCACATCACCTTGGATCTTTAGCAATAAGATTGAATCCTCATGCCTTGTTAGGGACTTTTCGGACTCGCCAATCTTCGCGCCCCGCTTCATAAGTTATGCCTTGGCTATGAACTCTTATCATTACCGAGCAACTTTTAAACGATCTTGGGCTAGAAGCTAAGTAACTTTTCAAATCGTACGACCTTACTTATTGCAGATAAATTATTAGCAAGTGATGGGAGAATAGGCAAATAATTACACCAAGTGAGCTTGCGCAAGAATACCGACTTATAATTGACTCTATCATTTCTCGTTCTCCACAATTTAAAATCTCAAGTAATGAGACTCGTGGACACTTAGCCTAATAAACAAATTAAGGTCTACATGGTTAAGGATACTAGCTAGAATAAACTTGGATAAGTCTATTCGGGTTGAGTCAAAATAATCGCAACAGGCCTAATATGTCAAAGACTTCTAAACTAGCTACACCACTTTATTAATATTTTTGACTTTATTGCAGGATATATACATATGAAAGCAACGATAAAAATTTAAAATTTACGAATAAATGGCCAAAGTTAATAAAAAATTTAAAAAATGTTGAAAAAGATGATTTTCCGGTTAAATGAAGGAATTTTCATGGAAAAGTCCACTTAAAACTTCGATAGAAGTCCCCCCTACACTTAAGATAAACATTGTCCTCAATGTTTAAGCATGTGAGAAAAATCTCCCCTACACTTATGACATTGTGCACGTTGGTTAACTCAAGTTAAGGAAGAGACGACTAAAGTGATCAATTTCAAATGTGAGTATGAAGAAAATTGAATCACGATAGTTGAGAGATAGAACCGGATTTCGGATAACACGGGAGCACGGTTCTTCAAAGGTTCCAAGAGTGCACTTATCCCTGTAATCACATCACCACACAAATACAAACACCTATATAGGTCCCCCGACACTTAGGAGGTTAAAACATAAAAGGATAGATACTCGGGCCGCCTCCCGAGGAGCGCTTGTTTTTGATAATCGAGTCACGAGCCTGACTCGACCCAAAATTAGTGCATGGGGAACGTGGTGAGGGATGGAATCATCTCCTGAGAGATGTCCTCACCAAAGTACAACTTTACTCGTTGGCCATTCACCTTAAAATTAGGTCCATTAGGTTGAACGAGCTCGAGAGTACCATATGGAAAAATTTGGGCAATGGTGAATGGGCCGGACCAACGAGATTTCAGCTTACCCGAAAAGATTTTCAACCGAGAGTTAAAGAGTAAAACTTTGTCTCCAACTTGGAACTCTCGGTTCTTAATCTTAGAGTCATGAATGAGCTTAGTCTTCTCCTTATAGATTAAAGAATTTTCATAAGCCTCATTACGGAGTTCATTCAGCTCATTGAGTTGGATCTTGCGTAGGTCACCGGCTTTGTTGATATCAAAATTAGCCCACTTCAAGGCCCAGTAAGCCTTGTGCTCCAACTCAATGGGGAGGTGGCATGCTTTCCCGTACACGAGACGATATGGTGTACAACCAATCGGAGTCTTGTATGCAGTACGAAAAGCCCACAAAGCATCATCAAGTTTATCAGCCCATGAGGCACGATGCTCTCCCACGGTTCTTTCGAGAATTCACTTTAATCCTCGGTTAGATATTTCAGCCTGGCCATTAGTTTGTGGGTGGTAGGCGGTGGAAAGACGATGATTTACGCCGTACTTAGCCATGACTCTAGCAAATTGGTCATTGCAAAAATGAGTCCCGCGATCACTAATAATGGCACGAGGCACACCGAATCTAGCGAATAGCAATTTTAAAAAGTTACAAACCACCCTTGCGTCATTAGTGGGTAAAGCTTTGGCTTCAACCCATTTGGAGACGTAGTCAACGGCTACAAGGATGTATTTGTTTCCTTTAGAAGAAGGGAATGGCCCCATAAAGTCGATACCCCAAACATCAAAGATTTCACATTCTTGAATGAAATTCTGAGGCATCTCGTCTTTATGTGTGATCTTGCCTTGTTTTTGGCAAGCATCACAACGTTTAACCATATTGTGAGCGTCACGATATATGGTGGGCCAATAAAATCCCGAATCAAACACTTTTTTGGCGGTGTAGTTGGGACCAAAGTGACCACCGGTGGGTCCTTTGTGGCAAGCATCAAGGATTTCCAAAGCTGCCGGTCCATCAACACATCGGCGAATAATCAAATCAGCACATTGTTTGAATAGGTAAGGGTCATCCCAAAAGTAAGTCTTAATGTCGTTGAAGAACTTTTTCTTTTGTTGGGATGTTAACCCTTCCTTGAGAATTCCACCCGCTAAGTAGTTTGCAATGTCCGCAAACCACGGGGTTTCATCAGAATTCGAATTGATAGACATTAAGGTCTCCAAGGGAAAAGAATCATTGATTTCTTTGTTCGGATGATCCCCTTGGTAAGGATCCTCAAGTCTACTGAGATGATCCGCGGCTAGGTTTTCAGCTCCTTTTTTATCGCGAATTTCGATTTTAAATTCTTGGAGTAGCAAAACCCAGCGAAGAAGTCTTGGTTTAGAATCTTGTTTAGTCAACAAGTACTTCAACGCGTAATTATCGGTGTAAATGATTGTGGTAGAAAGGACAAGATAGGGGCGGAACTTTTCAAAATCATAGACAACAGCTAAAAGCTCTTTCTCGGTTGTCGTGTAATGCAATTGAGCCCCCGTCATTGTCTTGCTAGCGTAATGGATCGGTTGGAAGTGTTTTTTCACTCTTTGGCCCAAAACCGCACCAATAGCATAGTTACTAGCATCGCACATCAACTCGAAAGGAAGCTCCCAATTAGGGGTAACCAAGACGGGTGCCTTAGTAAGCTTATCCTTAAGCAAGTTGAAGGCTTCAATACACTCTTTGGAAAAGATAAAAGGAGTATCTTTTTCCAAGAGGTGGGTCATCGGGCGAGCGATTTGAGAAAAATCTTTGATGAATCGACGGTAAAAGCCCACATGACCCAGAAAACTTCTCACACCCTTCACGGTTGAAGGTGGAGGCAACTTAGCGATAACATCGACTTTAGCACGGTCTACTTCAAGACCGGCTTTGGAGATCTTGTGTCCTAGCACAATGCCTTCTTTTACCATAAAATGACATTTTTCCCAATTCAGAACAAGGCGAGTGTCTTCGCACCGCTTAAGCATACGTTCCAAATTGGCAAGGCAAGAAGAGAAGGAATCCCCGAAGACCGAGAAATCATCCATGAAGAATTCCATGGTTTGTTCAACCATGTCATGGAAGATAGCTAACATGCACCTTTGGAATGTCCCGGGGGCACTGCATAAGCCAAAAGTAATTCTTTTGTAAGCAAATGTGCCATAGGGACAAGTGAATGTTGTCTTCTCTTGATCTTGGAGATTGATGGGTATTTGGAAATAACCCGAGAAACCATCAAGAAAGCAGTAATATTCATTACCCGCTAAACGTTCAAGCATTTAGTCCATAAAAGGTAGAGGGAAATGATCCTTTCTCGTGGCATCATTGAGTTTGCGGTAGTCTATACAAACTCTCCACCCAGTAACGAGACGGGTAGGAATCAACTCGTTGTGTTCATTGGGAACAACGGTTATTCCGCCCTTCTTGGGCACACAATGGACTGGACTAACCCATGGTGAATCCGAAATAGGGTAAATCATACCCGCATCAAGAAGTTTGATAACCTCCGTTTTGATGACTTCATGGATTTTTGGATTCACCCTTCGTTGGCTTTGAATTATGGGCTTAAAGTCGTCCTCCATGAGAATTTTATGTGTGCAGAAGTGAGGATCAATTCCGCGAATATCAGAAATTTTCCAAGCAATTGCCTTCTTATGATCTTTAAGCACGGCGATGAGGCGAGTTTTCTCTTCATCTTTCAAGTCCTTCGCAATAATGACGGGCGACTTCTTCTCTTCTTCAAGGAACACGTACTCGAGATGAGGCGGCAACTCCTTAAGTTCTAAATCCGGAGGATTTTCGATGGGAGGCGTTTTCAAAGTCGGAGTATCGATAGCAATAACCGTGGGAGATGGTGGAGAAAGATTGTCTTCGTTTAGAAGGTTTTCAAAGAAATGCATGTCTTCATCCCCGTCGGTGGGAGAATCATCATTAGCTAAGTTCACATCTCTCATGGTGGCTTCAAGATCGTTCCAAAACAAATCACTTTCTCCAAATATTGACAGTGATGAATCAATAGAGGAAACGGTTTCAACATTGGGAAGAGAGGTAAGAATATTTTTACAAGCATCATTAAAGTGTTCTTCACAAGCCTCATCCAGAACGTCAATACAATTAACACTCTCGTATGAATAAGGTTGTTTAGACAACTTTCCCATGTTGAAGACGATTTTATCGTCACCCACTCTCATGATAAGCTCACCGGCTTCAACATCGATGAGAGTGCGACCGGTCCTCAGGAATGGACGACCCACGATCAGTGGCACACGAGGGTCCATCTCGTAGTCGACGACGACGAAATCGGCAGGAAAAGTGAATTTGTCGACTCCTACAAAGACGTCTTCGGCTATCCCCACTGGATAAGCAACCGTACGGTTAGCTAATTCCAGAGTCATTTTGGTGGGGACTAGCTCAGGGAGAAATAATTGCTTCCACACATTTAAAGGCATTAAGTTGATACTGGCACCTAGATCGGCTAGGGCCATGCAATTCTCTACTCCCAGGAAGTTACAAGGGATTAAGAAACGACCCGGATCACCAAGCTTGGTTGGCAATTTCCTTAAGAGTACTGCAGAGCAATTCTCATTAAGTTGGGTGTTAGCAATATCAAGAAGCTTCTCCTTGTCGCTAAGAAGATCTTTGAACATTTTCGCGTACTTAGGCATGTGAGCGAGAGCCTCAGCGAAGGAGATGTTGAAATTCAATTGTTTGAACATTTTAAGAAAGTTCGAAACCTGAATATCATCCTTGCTTTTGAGCTTCTCTTTCCTCAACCTAGATGGATAAGGTATATTGGAAGAAGAGGAAGGCTTTGGGATCGAAGGATCACTCACATCCTTGGGTGGAGGAAGGGTAGAAGTAAGAGGTGGAGAAATTGGGGAATGAGAAGGATGAGGAATAAGAGCAGGTGACTCGTTTTCCTTAGTCACAACCACCAGTGGAGGTATAGGAAGCTCGGGTTCCTTGGTACCTTTGCCACTGCGAGTGGTGATTGCTTTCATCTCCCCTCTTCGATTCGCAACGGTGTTACTCGGAAGAGTACCCGAAGAAGAGGGTTGATTACCTTGGAAGAAGCTAGCCATCATGTTCTTTAAGTCATTCGTTTGACTATCCAACGTGTTTCTCATGTCAGCTCTTAGATCGTTCCCTTGTTTCACCAGGTCTACTTTCAAGTTGAGCACTTCCCGCTGGAGATTTTCCACGATCACATCGTTAGTCCTCATGTATGTTTCCACTTCTTGGTGTAAAGCGTTGGGTTGGTTGGGAGGAGCATTGTATGCGGGTGGTTGATAAGCAGGTTGCTGGTAAACTTGGTTGTTTCGTTGAGGTGGTTGTTGCTGTTTGTGAGGTGGTATGTATGGTGTACGAGGTTGTTGTTGTTGTTGAGGAGGGCGATTGAGGGTTTGTTGTTGGTTTGGGTTGTTAGGAGGAAAACCGGGTGGTGAGAGATAGTTGTTGGAACGGTAGCTAAGCAGGTTGCGGTCACCTTAAGGACGAGCTTGATAAGCGGGTTGAGGATAGGTGCCATAAGCTGCATTCACATTTTCAGAAGGGTAGTCTTGAGTAGCGGTACAAGTGGTGTAAGAGTGAGGACCCCCGCATATCTCACATGGTTGGCTAACAGCATTGACTTGAGCGTCTTTAGCGTTTCTAGCGTTGATGCTGTTGGTGTTGCTGGCGGTTTGGGTAGCAAGCGATTCAAGAAGCGTAGTGATTTTGTCAAGTCGCTTATCGCTGTCACTAGTACTAGCACTAGCGACATTGGTCCGAACACTCTTGGTTTGCACACGAGACTTATTCTCAATGATATCCCAAGCAGCATTGGAAGTCTTAGCCAAAAGATTACCCCCCGAGGCACTGTTTAGTGAATCTTGGTCATTCATGTTTAAACCATTATAAAAAGTATTAATTTGATGCACTTTGGTAAAACCATTTCTCAAAAGGTCTTTGAAACGATCCCAAGATTCACTAAATGACTCATCGTACTTTTGTTCAAAATTTATGATTTCATTCCGCAAAGCGGTAGTACGAGAGGGTGGGAAAAAGTAGTTGATAAACTTGGTCTCCAAATCCGTCCACGAAAGAATACTCTGTGGCGGTTCCTTAGCAAGCCAGTGTCGGGCTTGTCCCTCTAAAGAAAAGGGAAAAAGTTGTAACCGGATTACCTCTTGTGGAACACCATTGAATTTGACCGTATTAGTGAGTTGCAAGAATCTCTTGATGTGGTCATGTGGATCATCAATGGTACGCCCCAAGAATGGTTGAGCAGAGACCATCTGGATAAAGCCGGATTTGAGCTCAAAGTTGTTGGCTGCAATCGCGGGTATAACAATTGGATCAGTGTTGGCATCTACATGTGCTTGCAGAAGTTCAATCATCGGGCGATTATCCGGTAGAGGCTCATTGTTTTTGTTATTATTCATGTTGTTGAGCGGTGGATTGTTATTGTTATTATTGTTTTGAGGTGGTATGTTGTCGTTGTTTTGTACACCGGCCATGTCTAAGTTATCGAGAGGCTCGGGCTCTTGATAAGACGTTGATCGAGTGCGCATACACCTGCAATAGAACTAACAAGACAAAAACAAAACAAAAATATTTTTGGTTTTTATGTTTTTTAGTTTTTTAGGATTTTTTTGAAAATTTTATATTTTTTTTTTGTGTTTTTGAGAATATTTATGAAAAAGTAACGTTCACGGTGAACGGATCCCAAAATCCAAGTTCTCACAAAAAACTGTTGATCTTAACGAGAAGAGCCGGCAGCGGCGCCATTTGATACAATGTTTTTGTATGGGTTCATGATTAATCTCTCGGAATCTCCTCGAATTGATCACAGCCTAAAGTGGAATGATTTGTTCTTGGTGACAAAAAGGGGTTTTGGTTTTCTATTCTATTAAAAAGGTAAGTAAATCAAGTACTACAAATTAAAGCCAAAAACAGTTAATGAATGAAAATAAAACGTGATTAAAATTTAACAGTCAAATGATTAAACAGTAAAAGACCCTTACTGACAAAATAGTGCTATCCGGAATGTTGATGATGCGGAATATTGTCCTACTCGGAATAATGAGTCCATGCGGAACAATGATGCTACGCGGAATAAGTGGCCATTCGGCATATTAAGACTATGCGGAAAAATAAAGACTATGCGGAATAATCAATCCTATTCGGAATATCTGATTTATGTGGAATAAATTATTCTACCCGGCATGTTTACTCTACGCGGAATAAAGATGACAATTCGGAAAGTTTGGTTACTCGGAATACTCTACTACTCGGAATAATAATACTATGCGGAATAATGAAGATATTCCGAGTAAGGGAAAAAGTTAAGAAGTCTACCCGGAATATATAAAATTCCGAATAAGAGAAAAAGGAAACAATCTATGCGGAATAATGAAGATATTCCGAATAAGGGACAAGTGAATGTACTATGCGGAATAAACTGGAAATGGAAGAACAGTAGCAGTTATTTAAAACAGGGGACACGAATTTTAAGCCAAATCAAGCTAAATAATCAAAACGGTTTAACCAAATTAACCACAAATCATCTACTAACTACAAGGATCAAATCCCAATCATAAAAACACAAATTCAACAACTTTTTAAGATCAAACCAACTAAATAAGAACTTAAGAACTTGAAATAAAAGATGATGATGAACAAGAGTAATGAAAAGATTAAATAAGAACTTGTATTGATGATTAATATTCAGTAAAACAAAAGGAAAGGATCAAGCTTACAAGATTAAAGAACAAATCAAAGAGGATGAAAAACCACTCCTTAAGGGAGATGGTTTCCTACGAACTAGGAAGAGAGAAACAGAAAAAAACTAGATGCCAAATTTTTGTGAGGGATTTCCTTTTATAGGCTAAGTGGTTGGTTGGTGAGTGGGCTTTCTCCCTTTCTTCTTATCTTCTCGTCTTTTCAGAAAAGTTGACGTTTTCGATTCTGATTCGGGATTTGTCGACGATTAAATTCAACTCGTCTTTTACTTTCTTCGTTTAATAGACTTGAGTTTCTTCGACATATGTAAATCTTCCATCTTTCGTCCTTTTCGGATAGACTTCTCCATGACTTTTGGGGAGTTCTTGCTTTTCGTCGTGTGTCTCGATCCTTCATATTGATTTTTGATAAATGATTCTTCACATCACTTTTGGATCTTTAGCAACAAAATGTAGCCCTCATGCCTTGTTAGGGCCTTTTCGGACTCGCCAATCTTCGCGCCCCGCTTCATAAGTTATGCCTTGGCTATGAACTCTCGTCATTACCGAGCAACTTTTAAACGATCTGGGGCTAGAAGCTAAGTAACCTTTTAAATCGTACAACCTTATTTATTAGCAGATAAATTATTTAGCAAGCGGAGGGAGAATAGGCTCATAATTAACTCACATAAATTCACGAAAGAATACCAAACTTATAATTGACTCTATCATCTCTCGTTCTCCATAGTTTAAAATCTCAAGGAATGAGACTCGTGGATGCTTAGCCAATTAAATCAAAGTTTTGGGTTTTCGAGTCGCCTATAGGATCTTGCAAATTCTTGGACTTTTTCAAGTTTAGAAATTACATTTTAAAGTTCCCTTGATAAACGACTCTCTAGGATCAATTATAGGAACTTGCGAAAAGTTCTTGTTCTTAACCCGTGAGAGTTAAGACTTTCGCGTTTTATAGCTCCCTATATAAAAGCCTAGCAAAACTTGACTTAAACACGTTAAGGATACTAGCTAGAGTAAACTTAGGCAAGTAAACTCGGGTTGAGTCAAAATGTTCACAACTAAGAAAAATCTAAAACCACTTATTTGAAAATTTATTCTAGCAAAGGAAAATACAACTATACAACTAGGCCAAAATAGATTAAAATTTTTTGAAAAATGTCGAAAAGTCAAATTTTCCGGCTAAAATGAGGACAAATACAAGGAAAAGACCACTTAACTTCGATAGAAGTCCCCCCTACACTTAAGATAAACATTGTCCTCAATGTTTAAGCATGTGGGAGTAAACTCCCCTACACTTAGGACATTGTGCACGTTGTTTACATCTTGCTAAGGAAAGGACAACTAAAGTGAATTCAATGTGAACATATAGAATATGAAATATTGAATCACAAGAGTTTAGGATAGAACCGGGAAGATGGGAAACGGAATCACGATTCGTCAAAAGTCATCAAGAGTGTGTCTTTGAAGCTCTAATCCCTGCACATAATAAGAAAGAAAGCAAGAAACACCACGGGGCTCCCCCCTACATTTATGGTGAAAATAGATAGATAATTGGGTTGCCTCCCAAAAAGCGCTTGTTTTTGTTGACCGAGTCACGAGCCTGACTCGTCCCCGAATTAAATGGTCCATGGGGAAGTCTCGAATGTGATACCGGGATCAAAGACCTTGTCCTCGTTCCCGGAGGACATCAACAAAGGAGAGGCAGGGGGATAAGTCATGAATGGGAGAAAAACCCTTTCGACATACGAGAAGTATGTGAATTCAAGATCCACGGGAGGTGGGTTGGGTATAGTAAGCACATTGTCCTCCCCCAAAGACAATGGATGCTGAGCAAGCGGCAAAGCCGTATTGTTATCAATTATAGCATAATCAATGTCACCTCCCGGGTCAAAGCACTCATCCTCCGAGATAGTCTCTAAAGGGGAGGATGAAAGGTGCTCGGGAGGGGAACTTGGGACAATACCTTCAAGTAGCAAATTATCAAAAATAATGTCCCCCTCCGTGTCATAATCATCAATACCTGGAGGGATGGAGTGGATGTCAATTTCTTCCAGCAATGGGTCATTATCTTCAACGGTAGGAGGAGATGGAGGTAAAGGCTTGGAAATAGGAGAAGTCAACTCTTCGATTTGAGCAATAAGAAGGTGTACTTTCCGTAACCTATCGCGAAGAAGCACGTCTTCCACCTCATCCACAAGATCAAGTTCATCGTTGAACTTCTCGTAAACCGGAGAGAATAAATCGTCATCGTCTGCATCTCCCGGTGGAGATTGAGAAATATCAAAAGTGAAAGTCTCATAGCAGAGAGAAGAATCGTCATCACTAGGATCGACCTCTTCCGGAGGAACAATGTCGTCCTCAGGCTCCATAGCAGGTAAGTCACAAACCTCATCATCCAATACTTTGTCGAGACCAACATCACTAAGCTCATTCAACGAATCTAGATCCTTAGATGCAGTAGGAGCATCGACAGTAGGAGCAGCAACTGCAGAAGATTGGTTGAGAATGTAGACATCATCGTCGTCGTCATCATCATAATAGATGGGACGAGTCCAATTAGGAGTGACGTAGTCGGCTAACTCTTCCTTTATAACCTCCACATCTTTAAGAAGCTCATGCAGCAACTTTTGTTGTTCATCGCCCCGAGTATGTTCAATTTCACCGATTCTATCCCACGCTGTAATTAAACATTTTGGTGTAGAAAAGAAGGGAAAACGACTAAATTGGCTCAAAAAGGTGTCGGTGGTTTTCAAGGTTTCGTCCACATCAAGCAACGGTTGCCTTTCCTGATGCAAGTCAGCTCGGAGTTGAGCTAGACTTTCTAGAATGTCATTTAAAGAAGTGAGTTGTTGATCAAGACTAGTTTGCTCATTGGATTGATGATTGAGGGTGTGATGTGGGGGCTCACGGTTATAGACACTAGGATGATAGCACGGTACTTTCTCAAAGATTTGCGACGGATCACAAAAAGAAGCATCGTGAGGGCCCCCACAAATATAGCACCATGGGTATGGAGAAAAACTGGGTGCCTCTTGTTGATAGCTATTATCAATGTCATAATTGTACCCCGGTTCGTGCCCATGTCTATACGGGTATTGAACCGGGCACGAAACATGCCAATGAGAATCGCTTCCACAATAGATGCACGGGGGAACAGGAGGTAGGTTCAAAAAGTACGAATTAGTCGAGTTGCACAAAGGACAAAATCCGGATTGTGTGTAGTCGATATCGTTTCCGCACCGCTCACATGTACACCATTGGCAAGAGTTGTTCCCAGATAATTGCTTCCCACATCGGACGCAATGGATATAAAAATCCATATAGAAAGATAGATAAGCAAGAAGAATATTTTTGGTGCAAAACTTTGAAAAAGAAATGCTTTTATGATTTTTCAAATGTTTTTGGGATTTTTGAAAAATTTTTGGACACTAAAAATAACGCTCACAAGTGAACGGATCACAAAAGCCAACGCTTCTCTCACAAAAAACTTTCGATCCTCACGAAAAGAGCCGGCAGCGGCGCCATTTGAAATTCTAAGATTTTACTAGTTGAAAGTTCGTTTTCTCGGTATCTTCTCGAATTGATTCCCGGTTAATTGTGTGAGATTAGTTGTTCTTGGTGAAACAAATATTTTTGGTTTTGGTAAAATAAATGTGCAAGACTTAATAATAAAGGACGGGAAATTAAAATTAAAACAAGTTGAAATGTAAAACAATGCAATATTTAAAACTTTAAAAGTAAACGACAAGAACTTAAATGACGTAAAATTAAAGGCTTGACGAAAAGTAAATTGACAATAAAATAAAAATGCGGAATGAAATTAAAATAGACTAACCATAAAACGAGAAAAATTTACACTTTAACTAAAACAAAACATCAAAACAAGTCAAATGCACCCAAATCGGAATACACCAAAAAAAATGTCCCGATCGGAATGTATTCCGATCGGATGGGAATTGATGATTGATCGGAATACACATGAAAATACCAATCGGAATAAGCAAATCGCGCATGATCGGAATATTGAAGAAAAGGGACTCAATCGGAATGTGAGAATGCTAACCGTCGGAATATCCTGAAACCAATCGGAAAATGGAAACCCCTTTCCGATTGGACTCAATCGGAAAGTGGGGTAACTTGGTCGGAATCTATGGTCGGAAAAAAGATCAATCGGAAAGCAGTGGTCACCGATTGGAATATACGATCGGAAAAGGGATTGAAACCCTTTCCGATTTGACTCTTGATCCGAAACTTTAGGCAAAGGGAAATAAGCTATAAGAATAAGCAAAAACCCAAAACTAGAACGAATCTCAAGTGAAATAAATCGAATAAGCACAAATATAACTTAACAAGACTTTAAAGAAACAAACTTTTAGAATCGAAATATAAAAAGATGAACTTTAAAGATCAAAACTTTAAATAAGAACTTGATGAAGAAGATGAAAGAAAACAAGATGAAGATTAACAAGAAAGATTAATAACATAAAGATTAAGACAAGGTTAAGCTTAAAAAGTAAGGCTTGATTCAAAACAAGAAAGATAAAAGATGAAAGATTAAAAATCTAGAGAGAGAAACTGTCACTTTCTCTCTCTAAGACTAATCCTACTCCTAAAAACTAAAACTAATCTAAAAATTGACTAACTCCTTTCATGTGGTGATATGAAGGGTATATATAGGAAAGGGAAGTGGTTGGTGTCTTCTTCTTTTCTTTCTTTCTTTCTTCACGTCTTTTCGTCTTTAAAGTTCTTCGACTTTTTCGACTTTGTCTCGGGATTAATTAAAACTCGTCTTATAATTTGTTTATTTATTAGACTCGAGTTCTTCGGCTTTTTAGTAAACTTCCGTCTTTTGACTTGTTCTTCGATAAATCTTCAGAATTGGTCTTGGACTTCCGTTCTTTTTCCACTCTTGACCTCTTGACTTCGTCTTTTGTCGTTTTCTTCGATAAAAGCCCGTAAATGCCGTGTTTTCTCCACTTTTCACCTTTTCGTCCTAAATTACAACAAAAACACAAACCACGCATAATTCCGACATAAATGACATAAAATACACGTTTTGGCTCGGTTATTATTGCAATTAAGTGGTAAAAAGGATGGGTGTTTTCACACCTATCAGAACCCATTTTTGTAACGACCAATTCGAAAGGGTCCTAAAGAAATATGGGGTTACACATCGGCTTTCTACGGCTTATCACCCACAAACGAGTGGGCAAGTCGAGGTTTCAAACCGAGCGTTGAAGAGGATCTTGGAGAGATCCGTTGGGGAAAACCGACAAACTTGGTCGGATAAGTTGGACGATGCTTTATGGGCCTTTAGGACCGCTCATAAGACGCCCATTGGGTGCACTCCCTATAAGCTTGTGTATGGAAAAAATTGGCATTTGCCTATCGAATTAGAACACAAGGCTTATTGGGCCCTAAAGCATTGTAATGATGATATGGAGACCGCGGGAAAACACCGGAAAATGCAATTGAATGAATTAGATGAATTGAGGGACATTGCTTATGAAAAATCATTGATTTACAAAGAAAAAACTAAAAAGTTGCATGATTCTAAAATTAAAAACCGGGTTTTTAACATTGGGGATCAAGTTTTGCTTTTTAATTCAAGATTAAAAATCTTTTCCGGTAAGTTGAAATCTCGTTGGTCCGGTCCATTCACCGTGACTCAAGTGTTTCCGTATGGGACCATCGAGCTAGCTCAAGATGATGGTCCTAACTTCAAGGTGAATGGACATAGGTTGAAGCACTACTTTGGCGGGGAAGTTCCATCCTTGAACTACCTCGACCAAATCACTTTCCCCAATGATAATTAGTATTGAGGGGATCGAGTCGAGCTCATGACTCGGTAATAAAAAACGAGGTGCCTCGTGGGGGAGTCCCATGCTTATCCTATGTACATATTATCGCTTTCTAATGTAGTTAATGTGTGGGGATTTGTGCCCTTCCAACCTTTGTTCCGTGGTTGTTTGTGAATTGTGGACTTTAGATGATCATGATCTTCACGATTGGAGCCTCTCGTGTTCGTTTTATGGGAGCACTCGATCGTTTGCTTTGAAGACTTTCTCAATATCCATGATATATCCTTTGATGTTCTAACCTTAGGTTATTAGCACATTTCATAAACGGCTATTAATTTATTAGTTACACCCTTTCCATGCTAGATTAGGCATTCGACTACGTCTCTAGTATGGGGGTGTTTGCACCCCTAGACTCGAAACATTGAGGACAATGTTTAACTTTAGTATGGGGGGGGGGTGAATAGATACTTGCCTTGCCAAACCTTCACGCTTTCCAAATTTTATCTTTTTGTTTATCGTTTTGTTGCAAATTAAGGCAAAAATGGCCAAATTTTAAATTTTTTCTCATATTTTATAAGTGTTTGAAGACACGAATGTAGGTTTTCCGTCGGCGAGAATAAGAGTAATTTTTTACTCGACCGTGCGTGTTGAGCACTTATCTTTGATTCCTTAACTACACATTAGGCTAAGTCTCTTAAATGAGGACGAGAAATGATAGGGTTAATTATAAGTTACTATGCTAAACGTAGAGTACTCGTATTCTTTCAAAAACTCATGTGTTCTCGTGGTTTGCTTATTCTCCCTTCGCATGTAAATATTTTTTGCTTAATAAATATTGACTTAGCGGTTTAGTTAGGATTGTTGGGTTTCTAGTCTTTGCTAGTAGCTTCTGTGTAATTAAATTGGGCAGACATTAAGGTATCGCCAGCGTCACGGTTTTAAAGTATTGGCACCCGAATAATCAAAAGCTTCACCCAATAATAAGATTTCAAGTGCTCACCTAAATCAAGCAAACAATTTGAAACCCCACAAGGCCGAAAAATCTATGCGAAATTGAAAGTGAAACAAGCCTTAATCTTCGAAGCTTTAAAGATCCAAAATTCGCTTTAGCGTGAGGATATACGTCTTTGGCTAATAAAACTACCGATGAGGTGGATAATAAAAGGCAAGGCAAGACCGAAGTCATAATAAAAGCTTCATGGCGAAGTTGAATAAAAGATGGAGGTAAACCAAAGATAATAAGGCCCTTCCGTTAGGGGGCGTATAAAAGTCTTGGTAATAAGTCTCATGTTCAAAACCGTTATAAAACCGTGTTTATCGATTCTTCTTGTCAACTTAATTTTTTAACATCGTTGTCTATTGGGAGGGGTTATTGATTTGATGGTCTTGGTTACACCGTTAGGACTCTATTTTTAGACCAAAATCTCTATTATCACATAAGTCAAACAATGTATCCTCGTGAAACATTCAAGACAACATAAAATATAAGAGATACAACTTAGGAATAATGGGAGGATAAGTACGTGATTAGGGCATATGAGTAGTGTTAGCATTACTAACTTATAATGACAATGATCTCGTTACACGCTTGGCATGGAATTGGAGGACGATGAAATTATTTCTAGCGAAGCATTCACGTTTTCTTATTCTATGAACCTAAACGTCCCATTTTGCGATGAAAATCATACATTATGTCTAAAACACAAGTAGTAGCAATCGTAGTAGTGTAGCTAGTTTATCATTCAATAAAGTGAATAAAATTAAATTTTGGATATGCTACGATACTTTATTCTAGCATTGCGTGACGGCACGACAATGGTTTAGTATGGGGGAGTGATGAGACTGCTTTTATACATAGTCTCATCGTCCAAATCGGGCTTAAATTGCATATAATATCATTAAAACTGCCAAATATATGCTCGTGTTTGTTGCTTGTGTATTCTAGGTACGAATATTGAGAAAATGACAAAAAGATCACAAGAATCAATCAAAAAACGAACACGGGAAACGAAGCCGCACAATGAACCGGGCCCAAGTATGGAATTTTGCAAAAAGACCCTTGAAGTTTGAAGATTTGTCAAGTATAGTCCCTCATTTTTGAAGATTTGGCCAGATAAGACCTTGAAGAATCATCATTTGGCAAGAAAGTTCCTCCATGTTTGAAGATATTACAAGAATGACCCTTGAAGAATGCAAGTTATGCATTTAAAGTCCTTGTTTTATGTTTGAGAAAATATTGTGCCAAATTTGACAAGCTGCCCAAAGTTAATTATAACGGAAATGGAAGTTTTTGCTATTTACTACAAAGTGAAAGAAGGAAGAGAATAGGGGGACTACTATTGTCAAACACACAAACTCCTCCCCACCAATCAACCTGCCACATCACCCCCACTCCACCACTCCCATTACACCACCTCATCACCACACTCCACGTCCACTTTCCACTTTGTTAATTAATAAACTGAATTAGTTTATTATTTAACTTTCCCACTAAACACCATTTTTAAAATTCCTTAACCCCAAACCGGATTAAAACACACCCTCCTTAAACCCATAAAACCCATAAACCCTAATCTATTTAGGGCGAAAAACAAAGGGGTTTTACCCCTAATTATCCAGATGGTTAATTCATCCCATCAACATCAAAACCCACATCCCAAATCAACCAACCCGTGACTCCTATGGCCCACCCGTACCTCCCCTACACCACCTTTGAAGAAAAATACAAAACTTTGGCAGTGGATCAACGAATGTGGTTAATTTCTTGTTCCCAAGGGTTTCTTGAATGGCTAAGATCATTTCATCACAGCTTGCACATCACAATCATCACGTGAAGAACAAATTTGACCAAAGATTCAAATTATTCAAGGGGAAACAAAGGAAATTCGTGTACTAGGGTTTCAGTATTTTTCAGTATTCTAGACTCTTCTTGTAGCCATTATATAAGGCAACTTAGCATTTCATTTCACTTGTTCCTGATTTTTCCTTTGGTCACAATCTTGTAAAACCCGTTTTGTTAATGAATGAAACTTGGTAAAGTATTGATGATGAAAAATCCAGGCTCCATTTTACTTACTTCTGTTTGATTGTGTGGTTGAAATTACCAGTTTTTAAGGAAGTAAATGTTTTGTTTAAGTGTTGAAGGTTTCTTAAATTTTCTTGAGTTAAATCTGTTTTGAAAGTTTATTATGGTGGTCTGTTAAGAAGGTTGTAACCAAGCTATTAATATACTCTTATTTTTTTTAGCACGTTGGATTTATCATAAGCACATAAGACCAAATAGGTTTATCATTTGTATTTGGTCATGACCATGCTTCACTAATATAAGCTATATCAAGGAAGTGTGGATGGCTTAATTTGGGTGAAAAATATTGTGGGTCAACAGCTTGTGAGTTGTGAATCCTGGGAAATTGTTTGTTAGGTTTGGAAGTTAAGCCAGATAAAAAGGAAAGTTAAGTTAAAAGAAAAAAAAATCAGATTATTGGTATTGTGTTTGTTCATTGTTCTTAGCAGGAAGCTTATTAGGAGCTTGTTTGTCCAAGGATCAGCACAAGCCCGGGCTTGATTGGAGGTGACTTTTCAGTCACTGTTGGACCTGGATTGTAGGTCCAACAAGGTAACCTCCTTGTTCCTTGTTTTTAGTTTCAAATATTGTGATAATTGTGATTTATATGATTATGCATGAAATCTGTTTACTTTTTTGTTTGATGTTATGATTATGCTACATGAGGCATAATATGCATGTTAGTAGTGATTAGAATCAGTTTGGTTGAGTTTGAAAAGCTTTTGGTTTGATAAAATTGATTTTCACTAGTTAAGAGGGTGTTTGGATTAGGGTTTAAACTTGGTCAAATAACATAAATCTTGTTTAAAAACTGTTTTGTTCACTCATTAGGTTGTTAGTAGGTAGTGTATGTTTCTGGTTTTCAGTTGGTGATGTTTAAAACACCTTTGCATGTTAAAAAATTGGCAAAGTAGCTCAAAACAGAAAGTGCCTTGGTTTGCCTGATTTTGTTGAAATTTACTCACCAACTCTTGGAATCTTGTGTATCACTTATATGCTAGTTGGTAGGGTTGTTTGCGAGTTTGTGAGCCTTGAATTTCACTTTTGTGCCATTTGGATCAGTTAACTGTTCATCAGAACAACATAGCTTAATCAGTAACTTCTAGGGCTTATTTTGCTTGATTTTTGTTAAAGACTTGTGGTTTTTTGTGTTGCTATTGACTTCCCACAACCCAACTGGTTGTGGGACTGCCTTATTGCCCAAGAAAAGCTTTCAAATAAGCTTTCCTAAGCTTATTAGGTCAACTGACCTAAAAATTGCACTAACAGTGGGAAAAAGGTTCCCCCTGCTAGCCTTATTGTTTCCACTGCTCAGCATAAGGACAAAAGTCCTGTGCATGTCACTATCAGCTTATTCACTTTTTTGTCTTTAGTGACTGAAAATTAGAATTAGGACTTGAAACCACTTTTGTTATTTTTCTAATTTTATTTTTGATTTTTCTATTTAATTAGTTTTTAGTTTACTGTTCATTTTATATTTTTTTAGATTAAATTGCATTTTAAATACTTTTTAAGTTTCTGTTTTTGGCATTTAGTGACAAAAATTGTTATTTTTCAGTTTTATCATTTTTCATAGATTAAGAAAAACATTTTAAGATTTTTAGTTAAAAAAGTTTTTATTGTTCACTTTTTATTTATTTTTTAGAATTAATTTAGTTTAATTAGGGTTTTAATTCAAACTGTTTTTGTCTTCTAGTGAAAAATTTATTATTTTTCAAACTTTTTCATTTTTCTTCTGTTCATTACAGTAATTTAGGATATTTAAAAGTGTCAAATTATTTTTGGCATTATTTTATTATTTTTTATAATTATTTTAGTTTAAAAATAGTTTTTAGTGATTTAAAAATAGAAAAAATAGTTTTTAAAATTTAGGAAAAATACTTTTTAGTTTTTAAATAATATAAGTAAGTTATTTGTTCAATAAAAAAATATTTTGGACATTTTGATTAATTATATTTAATTTTAGGGCTTTAATTAGCATTTAAAATTGAATATTTAATTAGTAAAAGGTTTTAAAATATTTTTATTGGATTTTTATACTTATTTATATTATTTTAGACTTAGTTTAGCTTTTTATTAATTTTTAGGTTTAAAATTTTTAATTTTGGTAGTTTTTACGGTTTTACGTGTACGCCTTTTTCGTCTTAGTTAAATCCGTCTTCGTAACCGTCAATCTCTTCTAATCTCATTTCTATTTTTCTTTCTCAAAAGTATAATCACAAAGTTAATCATCTCTTAACACAACGCACTGGCCTCCTTGGGAAACGAACTTGAACTTATTTTGTTATTAGTGCTCGGTTTTCCTAAACCGACACTTAATACTTGCCACTTTTGCACTCTTTTCCTAAAGAGTAGTAAAATCACTACATCATTTTGGCGCCGCTGCCGGGGAGGCGTGTTGTGTTTTGATTTGGACATTGTTGTTTTTTTATATATAGCCATAATAGCTAATTTTATTAGTAGCACTCTACTAATACGTATTATCGGTTTTTCGTTTTTTGTGAATACTATTACTATATTGTATACGTAGAACAATAAATTCACAAGTACTCCAAATACGTGAGAAATCACAACCTTGACTTGGGAGGTCATTACCCAATCATTGTATTCGAATCTCAAACCAAAGAAAAAGGCAAAAATAGATAAATACTTTCGTGAAGCTCGATTTTGAAAAATACAAACTATAAGGTGGGTATAAGGCGGTTGTATTTCACGACCTAAAGGAAAAAGGCTCTTAAGTGCTTCGCGCCTCCTCGTTTCCTCCGCTTGCTTGTGCGTATTTTGAGATTGAGAGCTAATCGAGGGTTTTGCCGCCCAAAGTATTACTAAGTATCATATATATTTTCTTGGTTTCATTTGATTAAACCCTCTTGAACGTGTTGGTGTTCCACCAACGTTCTAAAGTCATCGAAGGCGTTCACTTCACGTGATCGTTTTCATTCCTTGAGGCTTCTTTAATCGAGAGATTTGATTAAGGAGGAGATTTGTAGATTTTGGTCTACTTAATACATTCCACAAAATCCAAAAAAAAGTAAAAACAATCAAAAACCACAAATTTTTTTTTTGAAAAAGTAAAAACACCAAAAAGAATCTTCTTTGCTCACCCTCTCGTTTTACGTGACGTTTATGCAAACTCGCTCCAAAGCAAGACGTGCACGTAAACGAAGAAACAAATCAACCACTCCTTCTAGTGAGGAGTCTCCTATTGACGAACACATCATAGTGAAAGAAGCACCCATGGCTAATCGAACTATGATGGAGTTGCTTCAAGCACCCACCTAGGGTTATGGAGAAGTGATTGTGATTCCCGCTATCCTTGCGGAGAATTTTGAGGTTAAGACGGGTTTGTTGTCCATGATTCAAAACAACAAGTTTCGTGGTGACGAAAAGGACAACCCTCATAACCACATTCGCCAATTTAATCGTCTTACCGCCACTTGCAAGTTTAAGGACGTCTCTAACGACTCGATTAAGATGATGCTTTTTCCGTATTCCTTAGCGGGGCCCGCAAAAATTTGGTTAGAGAAAGAGCCACCCAATTCTATATTGACGTGGAAGGATCTCGTTTCAAAATTCGTGAACCAATTTTTTCCGCCCTCTAAGACTACGCATTTGAAAAACGAGATTTCAAAGTTTTCACAAGAGTATAATGAGAGTTTTTCGACGGCTTGGAATAGGTTTAAGGAAATGTTGCATGAATGTCCTCATCATGGTTTTTCCGACTTGCATCAAATTGACACGTTTTACAATGGCTTGAACGATCATGAGCGTGATTATCTTAATGCCGCCGCGGGTGGTAATTTTTTGTGTAAGACGGTCGAGGAAGCATTGTTAATCATTGAGAATAGGTCTAAGGTCTATAGTCCTCGTAGCACGTCGAGTGTTCGTAAGACTTCGTCTTCGCCTTCGCCTTCATTGTCACATACCGTTGATGCTTGCCAAATCGAGGCTAATTTGGAGAACAAGATTTTTGATAAGCTTAAGGGATTGTTAATAGAGTTTAAAGTTGGTTAACAACCCACTCCCACTACGGCTAAAACGGTTGAGGTTTCTTGTATGTATTGTGGTGGAGCTCATGATTACTCCGAGTGCATTACCAACGGTGCTAACACTTCGAGTGCCTACGCGGCCACGGGAACTTATAACCAAAACGGTCAAGTTCCCCGCACTAATCAATTGACTCCACCGGGTTTTCCACCAAATCAAAATGCTAACAATTATCGAAACAATCAAGTTGGTTACCAAAACGATCAAAGAAACAATTACAAGGGTAATAACAACTATGGGAATCAAGGAAGTAGTAGCCAATTGCAAAATCAAAACCAAAACCGTAATTTTCAAAACACAAGTCAAGGTATTCAAAATGTTTACACTAAAGAACTTCCAATGGACTTTTTGAATTACGCTATGGCAAATGATAAGATTTTGGAAAACATTCAAGAGCAATTGGCTAGTCAAGCTAGGGACACGGCTAAAAACACCAAGGAGTTAGCTAATTTTGTGAAGGAAAATCTTAACATGAGAAATGAGTTGAAAAATGATTTTGCTAATCAAATTAGAGGTCGAAACAATAAAATTGAACAAAGTCATGCTAGGCTTGAACAAAGAATTGACCAAAAAGCCGCTAGTCAAGATGTTAAGCTTAATGCTATTTTAGAAGCCGTCATGGGGAACAAAGCCTCTACTTCGGGTAGTTTACCTAGTAACACCGTATCAAACGCGAAGGGAGAGATGAAAGTGATTACCACACGAAGTGGTAAGGCACTTAAAGAACCGACTCCTCAACCAATTACTCCAACGGTGGAGGAAAATGAGGAAGAACCCGAGGTGGTGGTCGAAGTTTAAAACCTGTTTTGTTCACTCATTAGGTTGTTAGTAGGTAGTGTATGTTTCTGGTTTTCAGTTGGTGAAGTTTAAAACACCTTTGCATGTTAAAAAATTGGCAAAGTAGCTCAAAACAGAAAGTGCCTTGGTTTGCCTGATTTTGTTGAAATTTACTCACCAACTCTTGGAATCTGTTAGGGTTAAGAACTAAGCAGGATTGTGTATCACTTATATGCTAGTTGGTAGGGTTGTTTGCGAGTTTGTGAGCCTTGAATTTCACTTTTGTGCCATTTGGATCAGTTAACTGTTCATCAGAACACCATAGCTTAATCAGTAACTTCTAGGGCTTATTTTGCTTGATTTTTGTTAAAGACTTGTGGTTTTTTGTGTTGCTATTGACTTCCCACAACCCAACTGGTTGTGGGAGTGCCTTATTGCCCAAGAAAAGCTTTCAAATAAGCTTTCCTAAGCTTATTAGGTCAACTGACCTAAAAATTGCACTAACAGTGGGAAAAAGGTTCCCCCTGCTAGCCTTATTGTTTCCACTGCTCAGCATAAGGTAAAAAGTCCTGTGCATGTCACTATCAGCTTATTCACTTTTTTGTCTTTAGTGACTGAAAATTAGAATTAGGACTTGAAACCAGTTTTGTTATTTTTCTAATTTTATTTTTGATTTTTCTGTTTAATTAGTTTTTAGTTTACTGTTCATTTTATATTTTTTTTAGATTAAATTACATTTTTAAATACTTTTTAAGTTTCTGTTTTTGGCATTTAGTGACAAAAATTGTTATTTTTCAGTTTTATCATTTTTCATAGATTAAGAAAAACATTTTAAGATTTTTAGTTAAAAAAGTTTTTACTGTTCACTTTTTATTTATTTTTTAGAATTAATTTAGTTTAATTAGGGTTTTAATTCAAACTGTTTTTGTCTTCTTGTGAAAAATTTATTATTTTTCAAACTTTTTCATTTTTCTTCTGTTCATTAGAGTAATTTAGTATTTTTAAAAGTGTCAAATTATTTTTGGCATTATTTTATTATTTTTTATAACTATTTTAGTTTAAAAATAGTTTTTAGTGATTTAAAAATAAAAAAATAGTTTTTAAAATTTAGGAAAAATACTTTTTAGTTTTTAAATAATATAAGTAAGTTATTTGTTCAATAAAAAAATATTTTGGACATTTTGATTAATTATATTTAATTTTAGGGCTTTAATTAGCATTTAAAATTGAATATTTAATTAATAAAAGGTTTTAAAATATTTTTATTGGATTTTTATACTTATTTATACTATTTTAGACTTAGTTTAGCTTTTAATAAATTTTTATGTTTCAAATTTTTAATTTTGGTAGTTTTTACGGTTTTACGTGTACGCCTTTTTCGTCTTAGTTATATCCGTCTTCGTAACCATCAATCTCTTCTAATCTCATTTCTATTTTTCTTTCTTAAAAGTATAATCACAAAGTTAATCATCTATTAACACAACGCACTTGCCTCCTTGGGAAACGAACTTGAACTTATTTGGTCATTAGTGCTCGGTTTTCCTAAAGGGACACTTAATACTTGCCACTTTTGCACTCTTTTCCTAAAGAGTAGTAAAATCACTACATCACTTATCCTGAACTGCAACAACTTACTTTTTGTTATAGATCTTCATCATTTGACCCATTTATTTGATCTGGAGCTTATCAGACCCTGGCTTTGACTTTTTGCTAGAGAACTCATAAGGTTGACTTTTAATTAAGTGCTTATCTGCTTATTCAAGCTTTTTGAGTGTGCTTATTGAAAAACTTTTTGTTGATTAAGCTTAGTTAAGTCATTTAAAAGCTTTTGAAACTTGAATTAGCTCTTGGGGTGGCCTAGAACTCGAAAACGACTATTTTGTCGTTTTGTGAAGATAGCTTTTAGCTTATTCAGGCTTATTCCTTGTGCTTATTTCAAATTTCTTTATACAGAACTCTTAAGTAACTCAAAAGAAGCTTGTGTGTCTAATTTGAGTTTATGGCATCAGCTTATAGCTTAATGGGCCAAAAAGACCATTAAAAATAAGCTGCTTTGAAATAAGCTAGCTTAAACACATTTTCAGCTTTTGGGCCTTCATAGTTTTGTTCTTGAAATCAAATTTTGAGTCAGATAGGAGCTTTTGGGCTTATTTGGACATCATTTTTTTTATTGGGCCTATTTGAACCCATTAAGGGACTGTTTGGACTTTTAGCCCATTTCTAGGCCCATTAGGGGTATTTTGTAATTTCAACTTCATTTATGTGTTTATTAGGTTAAAATAAGCTAGTTTGCAACTTTTTAGAATTTTTTATAAAATTTTGGATCTTTAATATTATTTTATTAATATTTTATTATTAAAAATTAAAATTTAGATTTTTCAAGTTTTTATATTTTTCTTAGGTTAAATATATTAAATTAGGAATTTTACAATTTTTAGAATATTTTTATTGTCATTAGATTAATTTCTAGAATTATTTTAAGTTTAAATTGTTTTTAATTGTTTTTAAATAGTTTTTATTAATTTTAAAATTTTCAAAAATAGTTTTAAATTAAGTTAATTCATTTTAGAGGTTTACAATTGAAAAAACCTGATTTTGGGATTTTTGTTAATTAAATTGATTTTTTGGGCTTTAATTAACATTAAAAAATTATTATTTAATTAAATAAAAGGTTTGAGTGATTTTTGATTTTTTGTAAACTCTAGTTACATTATTTAGGATTTATTTCAATTTTCTAGGAATTTTTAGGTTAAATTTTTTATTTTGTCACTTTTTACGGTTTTACGTGTACGACTAATCGTCTTAGTTTAATTTATAATCGAAACCGCCATTCTCTTCTAATCTCCCTTCTATTTTCTTTTCTCATCAATATAATCACAAAAGTTAATCAGTTATTAACACAACTCACTTGCCTCCTTGGGAAACGAACTTGAACCACCTTGGTCATTAGTGCTTGGTTTTCCTAAACCGACACTTAATACTTTCCCTATTTTGCCCTCTTTTCCTAAAGAGTGGTAAAAACACTACATCAATTTTGTCGCCGCTGCCGCGGAGGCGTGTTGTGTTTTGATTTGAAAATTGTTGTTTTTATATATAGCCATAATATCTATTTGTATTAGTAGCACTCTACTAATACGTATTATCGATTTTCGTTTTTTGTGTGAATACTATTACTATATTGTATACGTAGAACAATAAATTCACAAGTACTCCAAAAGTGTGAAAACACAACCTTGATTGGGAGGTCATTACTCCATCATTGTATTCGAATCTCAAACAAGAAATCAAAGGCAAAAATAGATAAATACTTTCGTGAAGCTCGATTTTGAAAAATACAAACTATAAGGTGGGTATAAGGCGGGTATTATAAAATATACCCTAAGGAAAAAGGCTCTTAAGTGCTTCGCGCCGCCTCTTTCCCCGCTTGCTTGTGAGTATTTTGAGATTGAAAGCTAATCGAGGTTTTGCCGCCCAAAGTATTACTAAGTATCATATATATTTTCTTGGTTTCAATTGATTAAACCCTCTTGAACGTTTTGATGTTCCACCAACGTTCTAAAGTCATCGAAGGCGTTCACTTCACGTGATAGTGTTCATTCCTTGAGGCTTCTTTAATCAAGAGATTTGATTAAGGAGGTGATTTGTAGATTTTGGTCTACTTAATAAATCACAAAAATCCAAAAAAGTAAAAACAATCAAAAACCACAAAAAAAAATTGGAAAAATACAAAACACCAAAAAGAATCTTCTTTGCTCATCCCCACGTTGTACGTGACGTTTATTCAAACTCGCAACCAAGCAAGACGCGCACGTAAACGTAGAAACCGAAAGGAGTCAACACCTACTCCTAATCTTTCTAGTGAGGAGTCTCCTATTGACGAACCTATCGTAAGAGAAGAACCAACCATGGCGAATCAAACTATGATGGAGTTACTTCAAGCACCCACCGAGGGTTATGGAGAGGCTATTGTGATTCCCGCTATCCTTGCGGAGAATTTTGAAGTGAAAACGGGTTTGTTGTCGGTGATCCAAAATAACAAATTCCGTGGTGATGAAAAGGACAACCCGCACAACCATATCCTCCAATTCAGACGTCTTACCGCCACTTGCATATTTAAGGATGTTGCTAATGACTCTATTAAGATGATGCTTTTTGCGTATTACTTAGTGGGGCCCGCTTAAATTTGGTTAAAGAAAGAGCCACCCAATTCTATATTGACGTGTAAGGATCTCGTTTCTAAGTTTGTGAACCAATTTTTCCCGCCCTCTAAGACTACGCATTTGAAAAACGAGGTTTCAAAATTTTCACAAGAATTTAATGAGATTTTTTCAACGGCTTGGAATAGGTTTAAGGAAATGTTACATGAGTGTCCTCATCACGGTTTTCCCGACTTGCATCAAACTGACACGTTTTACAATGGACTTAATGATCATGAAAGGGATTATCTAAATGCCGCCGCGGGTGGTAATTTTTTGTGTAAAACGGTTGAGGAAGCGTTGTTGATAATTGAGAATAGATCTAAGGTGTATAGTCCTCGTAACACATCGAGTGTTTGTAAGGCTTCGTCTTCGACTTCACCTTCTTTGTCTAATACCATTGATGCTTTCTAAATTGAGGCGAACTTGGAAAACAAAATCTTTGATAAGCTTAAAGGACTTTTAATTGAATTCAAAGTTGGAGAACAAAGTTCTCCCACTACGGCTAAAGCGGTTGAGGTTTCATGTATGTATTGTGGTGGAGGTCATGATTTCTCCTAGTGCATTACCAACGGTGGTAACACTTCGAGTCCTACGCGGCCACGGGAACTTACAACCAAAACGGTCTGGTTACCCGCTCTAATCAATTGACTCCACCGGGTTTTGCTCCTAATCAAAATGCTAACAACAACTATCAAAACAATCAAGTTGGTTTTAAAAATAATTACAAAGGAAACTATGGGAATCAAGGGGCTAAAAAGCAAGTTTTAAACAAAAATCAAAATAATGATTTTCAAAACAACAACAAGGGTTTGCAAACTTTAAAAGATCTTCCAAATGAATTTGTTGAATACGCTAATGGAAACGATGCTAGGTTTGACAACATTCAAAGAGAAATCATTAGCCTAAGATCCGAGTTTAAGAACGACTTGAAGAAGGAGTTGAAAAACGAGTTAGCAAATGAGCTTAAAATCCATACAAACAAAATGGAGGGGAATGTAACTAGGTTACAAAAAAACCAAAAAAAAATGGAAAAAGGGCAACATGAAATAAAAAAAGAGATGATTAAGGCTGAGAAGAGGCAATCCATGTTTGAGGACAAAATTTCATCTATTTTTGAGGCTATTATGTGCAAACCGTCTTCGAGTAGTCTTCCTAGTAACACCATATCGAACCCTAAAGGAGAGATGAAAGTGATTACCACACGAAGTGGTAAGAAACTTAAGGAACCGACTCCTCAACCAATTTCTCCTACGGAGGAGGCAATTGAGGAAGAACCCGAGGTGGTGGTCGAAAAGGAGCATCTCCTAATCCCACGAAGTACCGCTCATGCCACACCTACGGTTGACCCGTTACCACATTTGGAACCCGAGATTCCAAAGGCTATGCCTATGCCTCAACCCACACCACCTTTGCCCTATCCATCGAGTCTTAGAAAGGAGAAACATCAAGAGCGCGATAATTATCAATTTGAACTTTTTATGAAAATGTTTCGTGACGTTCATTTTAATGTGAGTTTTGCCGATGCTTTGGTCATGATGCTTCGATTTGCCGCTAACTTTAAGAGTATGTTGAAAAACAAGGAGAAATTGCAATAATTGTCTAGTTGTTCATCGGTTTATCTTAACCGCATACCTCAAAAAGTCGGTGATCCCAGTAAATTCTTGATTCCTTGTGCAATTCAAGATATGGAAGAATGCTATGCCTTGGTCGATCTTGGTGCTAGCATTAACTTGATGCCACTTGCTATCTTCAAGTCTCTCAATCTTCCTAATCTTACTCATTCACTAATGTCTATCGAGTTGGCCGACCATTCCACGATTCTCGCATGTGGATTGGGGGAAGACGTTTTTGTGAAAGTGGGAAAGTTCTATTATCCGGTAGACTTTATCGTTGTTGATATTCCCACGGATCCTCAAGTTCCTCTCATTTTAGGTCGTTCATTTTTAGATACGTCTATGGCTTTAATCGATGTGCATGATAGAAAGACCACCTTACGTTTCAATGATGAGGAACTTGTTATAAACGCAACTCAAAATTCTCAAATTTCTCATGTTTATTCCGTTGCAACCATAAACCTCGTTGATATGATTGACGTTGTTTGCGAGGAATTTTCACAAGAAGTTTTATGTTTTGGTGATGATGAAAATAGTGTCAATCCCACTATGTTAGATCCCATCCTTGATAACTCGACACCAACCTTCACTCCATTTGAAGGTGGTGGTTTTACGTTGGAAGAATTCGATGTTCCACGTACTTGTGACGAAGACCTCGACAATGATGATGACTTCTCGATTATCAAGGATTTTCTTAACGATTTCCCATTTCCTCAACCCGCGGAGGTTATGAGTATCGAGCCCAAATCTTCAATTGGGAAACCACTAATCCTCGAGTTGAAAGATTTACCTCCTCATCTTGAATACGTATTTTTGGAGGAGGAAGATAAGTTGCCGGTTATTATTGCGAAGGATCTTTCGAATGAAGATAAAACCGCACTTATCGATGTTCTAAAGGATCACAAAGGGGCAGTTGCGTGGAAGTTATCCGACATTAAGGGGATCGATCCCAAATTTTGTACCCACAAAATCTTAATGGAGGAGGATTACAAACCCGCAATCTAATGTCAAATGAGGGTGAACCCCAAAAATCACGATGTCATTAAAAAGGAAGTCCTAAAACTCCTTGACGCGGGAATGATTTACCCTATTTCTGATAGCCCTTGGGTGAGTCCTATTCATTGTGTCCCTAAAAAGGGAGGAATGATCGTTGTGCCAAACGATGCCAACGAGTTAATTCCCACTAGACTCGTGACCGGATGAAGAGTGTGCATTGACTATCGTAAGTTGAATGACGCCACTCGAAAAGACCATTTTCCCTTGCCCTTCATGGACCAAATGTTGGAGTGTCTTGCGGGAAACGATTTCTATTTCTTTTTAGATGGTTTTTCCGGTTACTTCCAAATTCCCATCGATCCTTGTGATCAAGGAAAAACTACGTTTACGTGTCCATATGGAACGTTTGCCTATCGTAGAATGCCATTCGGAATTTGCAATGCACCGGGAACCTTTCAAAGGTGCATGATGGCTATTGTTCATGTTATGATCGAGAAGACGATGGAAGTTTTCATGGATGACTTTTCCATGTTTGGTAATTCGTTCACTTCGTGTTTGTCGAATCTTGAGAGAATGTTGAAGCGTTGTGAGGAAACCAACCTTATGCTTAATTGGGAAAAATGTCATTTTATGGTTAAAAGTGGAATCGTCTTAGGGCACAAGGTTTCAAAAGCGGGGATTGAGGTAGATCAAGCTAAGGTAGACGTCATCACCAAATTACCTCATCCCAAAACCGTTAAGGGAGTTAGGAGTTTCCTAGGCCACGCGGGCTTTTATCGTCGATTCATCAAGGATTTTTCAAAGATCTCTCGACCTATTACACATCTCCTTGAAAAAGATGCATGTTTTGTCTTTGACGAAGATTATGTACGAGCCTTTGAAATCCTTACAAGGAAACTTACCGAAGCTCCTATTCTAGTTGCTCCCAATTGGAACCTCCCCCTTGAGCTCATGTGTAATGCTAGTGACTACGCTATTGGGGCCGTATTGGGGCAACGTCATGAAAAACACTTCTTGCCTATTCACTATGCTAGCAAGACGATGACCGAGGCTCAACTAAAATACACTACAACGGAAAAGGAGTTCCTTGCCGTGGTGTATGCATTTGAGAAATTCCGACCTTATCTCGTCTTGACCAAATGCATAGTGTATACGGATCTTTCAGCTATCAAGTATTTTATGGCTAAACAAGATACAAAGCCAAGATTACTTCATTGGATTCTCCTCCTTCAAGAATTTGATCACAAAATCGTTGACAAAAAAGGAGCCGAGAATCTAGCGGCCGATCATCTTTCTCGTTTGGAAGATCCTCACCAAAGTGTTTATGAGCCCAAGGAAATCACCGAAACATTTCCACTCGAGACACTTGGTGTAGTGAATTCTAAGCTTGATTCTTCTACCCCATGGTTTGCGGACATCGCAAATTACCATGCGGGCAACTTCATCATCAAGGGTATGACGACTCAAGAAAAACAAAAATTCTTTCGTGACGTCAAGTTCTATTTTTGGAACGACCCTTACTTGTTTCGAACTTGTGCGGATCAAAATATTCGACGTTGTTTCTTTGGTACTGAAGCTTCTAACATCCTTAGAGCTTGTCACGAGGGACCCACGGGTGGTCACCATGGTGCTAGTCTCACGGCTAAGAAGGTTTTTGATGCTGGTTTCTTTTGGCCTACTATTTACCGAGATGCACATGAACTTGTAAAGTCGTGTGACTCATGCCAACGACAAGGAAAAGCCTCACAAAAAGATGAAATGCCACAAAATATCATCCAAGTGTGTGAGATCTTTGATGTTTGGGGCATTGACTTTATGGGGTTGTTCCCATCATCTCGTGGTAATAAGTACATCCTTGTCGCCGTTGACTACCTATCTAAGTGGGTGGAAGCTAAGGCTTTTCCCACCAATGATGCTCGTGTGGTAGTCACGTTTTTGAAAAGCTTGTTTTATCGGTTTGGAACCCCTCGTGCGATCATAAACGATCGTGGGACCCATTTTTGTAACGACCAATTCGAAAGGGTCCTAAGGAAATATGGGGTTACACATCGGCTTTCTACGGCTTATCACCCACAAACGAGTGGGAAAGTCGAGGTTTCAAACCGAGCTTTGAAGAGGATCTTGTAGAGATCTATGGGGGTAAACTGACAATCTTGGTCGGATAAGTTGGACGATACTTTATGGGCCTTTAGGACCGCTCATACGACACCCATCGGGTGCACTCCCTATAAGCTTGTGTATGGGAAGAATTGTCATTTTCCAATTGAACTTGAACACAAAGCTTATTGGGCCCTAAAGCATTGTAATGATGATATGGAGACCACGAGAAAACACCAGAAAATGCAATTAAATGAATTGGATGAATTAAGGGTATTGCTTATGAAAATTCATTGATTTATAAAGAAAACACCAAAAAGTTGCATGATTCAAAAACTAAAATCCGGGTTTTTAACATTGGGGATCAAGTGTTTATTTTTAACTCACAGTTAAACATCTTTTCCGGTAAATTAAAATCCCGTTGGTCTGGTCCATTCAGCATGACTCAAGTTTTTCCATATGGGACCATCGAGCTAGCTCAAAATGATGGCCTCAATTTCAAGATGAATGGACATAGGTTGAAGCACTACTTTTGCGGGGAAGTTCCATCCTTGAACTACCTCGACCAAATCACCTTCCCTAATGATAATTAGTATTGAGGGGATCGAGTCGAGCTCATGACTCGGTAATACAAAACGAGGTGCCTCGTGGGGGATTCCCATGCTTATCCTATGTACATATTATCGCTTTCTAATGTAGTAACGTGTGGGGATTTGTGCCCTTCCAACCTTTGTTCCGTGGTTGTTTGTGAATTGTGGATTTTAGATGATCATTATCTTCACGATTGGAGCCTCTCGTGTTCGTTTTATGGGAGCACTCGATCGTTTTCTTTGAAGACTTTCTCAATATCCATGATATATCCTTTGATGTTCTAACCTTAGGTTTATAGCACACTTCATAAACGGCTTTAAATTTAACGGTTACATCCTTTCCATGCTAGTTTAAGCATTCGACTACGTCTCTAGTATGGGGGTGTTTGTACCCCTAGACTCGAAACATTGAGGACAATGTTTAACTTTAGTATGGGGGGTGAATAGATAGTTGCCTTTTCAAACCTTCACGCTTTCCAAAGTTTATCTTTTTGTTTATCGTTTTGTTGCAAAATAAGGCTAAAAATGGCCAAATTTTAAATTTTTTCTCATGTTTTATAAGTGTTTGAAGACACGAATGTAGATTTTCTGATGGCGAGAATAAGAGTAATTTTTGGCTCGACCGCGCGTGTTGAGCACTTAGCTTTGATTCCTTAACTTTTTATTAGGCTAAGTCTCTTAAATAAGGACGAGAAATGATAGCGTTAATTATAAGTTACTATGCTAAACGTAGAGTACTCGTATTCTTTCAAAAACTCATGTGTTCTCGTTGTTTGCTAATTCTCCCTTCGCTTGTAAATATTTTTTGCTTAATAAATATTGACTTAGTGGTTTAGTCTTGATTGTTGGTTTCTAGTATTTTCTAGTAGCTTCTGTGTAATTAAATTGGGAAGACATTAAGGTATCACCAGCGTCATGGTTTTGAAGTATTGGCAACCCGAATAATCGAAAGCTTCACCCAATAATAAGATTTCAAGTGCTCACCTAAATCAAGCAAACAATTTGAAGCTCACAAGGCCGAAAAATCTATGCAAAATTGAAAGTGAATCAAGCCTTAATCTTTGAAGCTTTAAAGATCCAAAATTTTCCTTAGCGTGAGGATATACGTCTTTGGCCATAATAAAACCACCGATGAGGCGGATAATAAAAGGCAAGGCAAGACCGAAGTCATAATAAAAGCGTCAAGGTGATGTTGAATAAAAGATGGAGGTAAACCTATGATAATAAGGCCCTTCCGTTAGGGGGCGTATAAAAGTCTTGGTAATAAGTCTCATGTTCAAAACCGTTATAAAACCGTGTTTATCGATCCTTCTTCTTGACTTAATTTTTTGACATCTTGTCTATTAGGAGGGGTTATTAATTCGATGGTCTTAGTTACACCGTTGGGACTCTATTTTTAGACCTAAATCTCTATTATCACATAAGTCAAACAATGTATCCTCGTGAAACATTCAAGACAAAATAAAATATAAGAGATACAACTTAGGAAAATGGGAGGATAAGTACGTGATTAGGGAATATGAGTAGTGTTAGCATTACTAACTTATAATGACAATGATCTCATTGCACGCTTAGCATGGAATTGGGGTGAAAATCGAGGATGATGAAATTATTTCTAACGAAGCATTCACGTGTTATTATTCTATGAACCTAAACGTCCCATTTTGCGATGAAAATCATACATTATGTCTAAAACGCAAGTAGTAGCAATAGTAGTAGTGTAGCTAGTTTATCATTCAATAAAAGTGAATAAAAATGAAGTTTGGAGGTGCTACGATACTTTATTCTAGCATTGCCTGAGGGCACGGCAATGGTTTAGTATGGGGGAGTGATGAGACTGTTTTATACATAGTCTCATCGTCTAAAAAGAGCTTTAAATGCATAAAATATCATGAAAATGGACAAATATATGCTTGTGTTTTTTACTTGTGTATTTTAGGTA
Organism: Glebionis coronaria; assembly: GCA_025667525.1. Taxonomy (NCBI): domain Eukaryota; kingdom Viridiplantae; phylum Streptophyta; class Magnoliopsida; order Asterales; family Asteraceae; genus Glebionis; species Glebionis coronaria. The sequence continues at coordinate 434,928,545 of CM046874.1, forward strand.
CGGATATTGAGAAAATGACAAAAGATCACAAGAATCATGCAAAAACGAACACGGGAGATGAACCTGCACATTGAACCAAGCCCTAATGAAGATTTTCCAAGAAAAACCCTTAAAGATTTGAAGATTATGCAATAAGGGTCCTCCAATATTGAAGAATTGACGCTTTAAACCCTTGTATCTTCATAATTACAAGATTGGTCCCTAAAGTTTGTCAAAATTACAAAAAGGGCCCTCCACTTTAAAGAATTGGCAAATTTAGTCCCTCAACAAAACTAACTTGTCAATATTAGTTCTCCTCAAAGTCAAACATACAATGAAGGCCTTCAAGTTACAAGAAATTACAAGTTTGGTCCTTTAAAAGTGTCAAATTACCAAAAGGACCCTTAACTTTAAAGAAATGGCAAAAAAGGTCCCTCAAGAATTATGACTTGTCAATTTCAGTCCTCCAAGAAGTCAACCATACAAGTCAAGACCATTATCAATGAAGAAAATTCCAAAAAAAACCCTTCAAAAATCAACAAATGGTAAGAAATACCCTTGAAATTACTTTACAAAACTTTTTGGGGGCAAAAGTGTGAAGTTGGAAACTTCATTAACAAAGGAAATCGGATTTGGCTAGTTTTATTTGCAAGTGACAAGAATCAAAGAGATGAGGGGTTATTTATGGCAGACATCCGACCTTACCTAGACCAGTAGTGGGGTGACACGTGCCCCACTACCACTTCTCCACCAATCACCACTCTCCCTTTTGTCCACCTCAGCCTTCCACTTAGCCGGTTTATAACTAATTTAATTAGTTATCCTTAAACACGCGCCAAACAAGTTTTTAAAAACTAAACTGGATTAAAACCTCACTATTCACAACTATGAACACAATTAGGGATTTCTTAATTACTTGTAATTAAGCCATATAAACCTCTAGATTAGTGATTAAGCATACCTTAATCACATCAAAACCTTAAAACCATGTGCCACATCACTCAAAAGACCTACATGAGATTCCCTTGCACCAAGGATGAAGAAAATGCCAAAACCTTGACAGCCATCCAACCATCCTTGTTTCTGCTTTCATCGTAAGCATCAATGTGAGCCATTGATCACATTTTCACCTTGCCAACTCATGCAAATAGCCAAGAAAAGTCACATGATCTTCAAGATATTCAAACCCTCAAGGGAATTTCAGGAACTTCATTAGCTAGGGTTTTATGTTTTTTATGCATTCAATAGTTCACTTGTAGCGTATATAAGGCATAGGATGTGCAACATTTGCACTTGCTCTTGAATTTTTCCTAGTTCACAATTCTGTAAATCTCATATTCATATTAATGAAGTGTGTTTGAAATTTGTGAAGAAAAGTCAAGTGCCAACCTTATTATCTATTTGTTAATGTTACATGTTTACTAAACCTGAATCTCAAAACTTTTTCATAAGCTTTGTGCAAGAAATTGCTCAAAGTCTTAAATCTTGATATTTTGTTAAGATCTTGGTACACCTTGGAATTTTTGGGCTATAAGTTGATCATAGCACCCTGATATTGTGATATCAAGGTGTTGTGAGGCTTATAACTTGGGGATAATCAAGTGTGGGGTACAAGTGTAAAACCCGCATGCTTTTACCATGAATAGTACCCTTAAGATCGTACGTACTAGATTAAAACTTTCCTAATATAGCATGATTACGATTACGTGTTAGGATTTTACGTATTACGTACGTGTTAGAACACGATAAGTATTTACTACGCACGAGCACGTAATAATTATTTGACAATAATTAATCACGAACATGCGATCATGAAATCATGAATGTAATTAAAACACGAACTATTATTAATTACGTATATATATTTATTACGAGCGTAAATAAATATATTAGATCACGATAATTACGTAACGAGAACACATAAAACGCGAACACAAATAATCACGAACGAATAACTAAACATCGAGACACGGAAAAAGGTACGGGTACCCCATGTGGGGCCCCCTACCCGCGGCTACAAGGAACAAATGGGCCAAGCCCATTTCAATTTTTCACTAAAAAGGAGGTTAAGGAAATTACACTACTCATTATTGTTTTACAGAAGATTTTATAGAAAACCTAAAATCCTCCTCTCCTCCTTCTTTTCCTCTTTTGGCCGCCACCTTCAACACACCAAAAAGGGGTGTTTGTTGATCTTGGATCTTGGAATTCTTGTTGGTGTTCGTGTTTGTTCTTCATTCTTTAGATCCACGTATTCGGTAAATCTATTAAACCTTTTTCTTTTGATTTAATCTTTTAATTAATTAGGAACATGTTATGTTTTTCTTAAAACCTAATTAAATCATAGATCTAACATGAATTTGGGGTTGAATAAAAATCAAAAGGGTTGTTTAGGGGTGTTTTTGTTTTGGCCGCAGCCTACACCGAACCCGAGAGGGTCTCGGTTTGGCCATCCGACCACCACCGAGATCTTATGGTCCCGGTTGTTTGGTGTGGGTCCCACGGCAGTCTCAAGACAAGGGGTACCCCGATTTGGTTCGGGGTACGGTGTCAATTTCATGTCCGGTTCATGGTTCTTAGTCAAGATCCGGTTCATGGTGTATGTTTAGTTTTTTTTATTTTTATGATCTTATGTTAAAATTAAATTAATAACATGACATGATTAATTTAATAACATGACTTAGGTTATTTTAATTATTGATAATATATGAAATTAATTAACCTAAGTATTTTTTCTATTTTAGACTTATAATTAATGAATTTTTTAAAAACCATGGTTATAATTAATTAATTAACATGACTTAGGTTATATTATTAATAAATAATAATACATGTTTTAACCTAAATATTTAACTTTATTTAATTAAAAACATGTTATACTTTAATTAAATATTTTAACCTATAGTTTAATTTAATTACATGAAATAATTATTAAACTATACATTATATCAAATGACTTAGAAAATAATCATGAAAACACTTAGGCTTATATACTTAACTTATTTAACCAGCTTATTTCTAATTATGGAAACTTTCTATTTTTAGAAACTTAATTAAATAAGACAGCTAATCTATTTATGGAAACCTTCTATTTTTAGAAACTTATTTATTTCAGGAAGCTAATCTATTTATGGAAACTTATTTAATTAAGGCAGCTGATCTATTTATGGAAACTTTCCATTTTTAGAAACTTATCTATTTTAAGCAGTAATTCTATTTTTGGAAACTTTCTATTTTTGGAAACTTTCTATTTTTGGAAACTTTCTATTTTTGGTAACTTTCTATTTTTGGAAACTTTCTACTTTTGGAAACTTTCTATTCTAGGAAACCTGCTATTTTTGGAAAGTTACTTATTATTACACAGTAGGTATAATAATACATGAAATACCTGAAATACTTAATCAGATTAAACAGAGTATAAGATAAACACAGTTTAAGGCTTTAAACAGTAAAACATGGTAAGAACATATAAAATAAGCTAAGACATGACATAAAACCAGCTACGTATTTAGTAAGCAGATACTTATTCATGTATGTATTTATGTAGCACTAGTGATACGGAAGTAGGATTCCTCTCAGTTCATCTTCTTCGTTCACTGGACATAAAGTACGGATTCCCGTCCTTTTAGTATGGACATTATTTCCTTATTAGGATTCCTCGTATGCAGCCAAATGTTTTCCCGTAGTATAAGTTACGTGTTTGATTTGCTTATGTTTAATTAAGAATACCTATAGCCATATACATGCATGACCAGTTTCACCTAGTTATGGAGGTACCATAACCATAATATTAGAGGCACTGATGTTATGACTTCACCACGGTGGAGTGATTGCTCATGACGTCCCTTCAGCTTTTGGCTATTTATATTATATTTATCATGTGGGGCGTATTGGTGCATCCTAGTTACATGTTTTCAGTCAGGATTTCATGGTGAATGTGGTGTGTGCCTTGCATCCTTCACAAGGAGCTGATCCCTCCTACCCAAAAACCAGTATATTAAAAAAGAGGCAGCCCCTCTAATTTGCATGATGAGGTCACCCCTCCAAGTATTCATGCACGGTGGATTTTCATGACCTATATTGGCTAATGGTAAAATATGATAAACAGTTTTTACAAGATAAACATAATGCTTTTCAAACTATAAACCAGTTTTATCAAGACTTAACCAGGTTACTCGGGACTTAGTTTTCTTCCGCTGTTATATGATATATGCTTATCCTAATCATGATTTATTATACATCCGTGCACTGAGCGTATTGCTCAGCCGTTTTCCTTTTCTATGTTCCTAAAACGGCAGGTACTCAGGGACGCTCGTAGACACTAAGAGTACGTGCATATGGACTGGAAGCTTTCTAGCCTTCTTTACTTTATGCATTTCCTTTCTTATGATACATTTGCTATGGACATTGTTTAGTCCTTTCCTTTATTATACTATGTTTGGGTGTGATGAGCTTTACATATGGACTACCGATGTTTGATTCCGGTATTTTCCTTTTATGGTCAAGTAATGTTTAGACATTTTTCCTTGTATTCTTTGATGACACGCCATAATTGCATGTGACATTTCCATTATCAAAATGGGGTGTTACAATTATGGTATCAGAGCCAAGGCTTCGACCTGTAGGCTCTCAAATATGACCTGTGATTAGTGGGTAGTCACTACGGTCTTCCTAGAACTGACAGTTGTTTTCATGCTAATAAGTGTGAAAACACTTATCCTTTTACCACTTATTTCCAATAATAACAAGACCAAAACGTGTGATTTATGTCGTAAAAGTCGGAATTATGCGTGGTTTGTGTTTTTATTGTGTTTTAGGACCTAAATGTGAAAAAGGAAGAAAACACGGGCTTTCACGGGCTTTTACTGAAGAAAACGGGAAAAAGACGAAATCAAAAGATCAAGAGTGCAAAAAGAACGGAAGTCCAAGGCCTATTCTGAAGATTTATCGAAGAAAAAGTCAAGAGACGGAAGTTTAACGAAGTCGAAGAACTTAAGTCTAATAGAAGAAGAAAATTAAAAAGACAAGTTCAAATCCCGAGACGACAAAGACGAAGAATTAAAGTCGAGTCGAGAAAACGTGAAGAAAGCAAGAAAGAAGATGCAACACATGCACTCCTTCCTCCTTCCCTATAAATACCCTCCTAATAGTCATTAGGAGGGTGGTTAGAGTTTTTAGTTAATTTTTCACTTTTTAGTTTTTAGAGAGAGAAAGTCTTAAACTTTCTCTCACTAGTTCATCTTTTACTTTTAATCTTTCATGATTAACACTTTTGTATTGCTTATTTTTATTAATCAAAGTTCTATTTTAAGCTTTTATTTCTTAATCTCATTCTACTTTTCTTTTATCTAAGATTGATTTTTGTGTGATTATCATGTGATCCGTGTTGTTCTAATTGATTTCATGCTAAAAAGTTAATCTTTTGATCATTTTATAAGTTTTCATTTGATTAAGCTTTAAGACTTTTGTGCTTATTGGCTTATTTTTATGATTATCTTATTTTTCTTATTAAAAAGTTTATTAAAAAGTTGATGTTTTTATGGTTTGATCTAAAAAGTTACTTAATTTCGAGTTAGATAAGTTGAATAAAGTGCTTATTTGATTCGGTTAAGTATTTTGGATTTATAAGTTTTGGAATTGGCTTGTAAAAGTTAGCTTATTTCCTAGCTTATTCCTTTTCCATAGATTTCGGAAAGGGTGATAAAATCCCCTTTCCGATTGGCACAATCCGACCGGCGCCATAACCGTTTCCCACAATTTTAGGAGAGTTTGTTACTTCCTTTTCCGATTGTTGCCTTATTCCGACGGGTCCCATCTCCACATTCCGATCGAGTGATCGGATTAGGTACTTGATATTCGGATTGGTACCACACATATTCCGACGGTAGGGCTTGTCCCTTATTCCGATTGTTACCTCAACTCCCCATTCCAATTGGTTTCATCTTTAAGCCTATTCCGATCAAAGCTTTGTTGTGCTTTCCGATTGGTTGCATTTCCCTATTCCGATTGGTTTCATTACTACGTATTCCGATCGACCCATTTCATCAGCATTCCGATCAACTGATCGGAATATATTCCGATCAGGGCACTTTTGGCTCGTTTGGTTTTGTTTCGATATCACTTTCATATAGTACCTTTTAATTTTCTGAAAATTTTCCAAGTGTTAGTTTAATTTAGTGAGCTAGCATTTTTCCATTGTCACCTTTAAAGTTTTATGCATTTATTTTTACTCGTCATCCAATTTAATCTATTAACTTCCATTTTACTAAACGACACTTTAATTACTTGCAATTAGTTTAAAACAAATCAACCAAACCTTTGATTCACCAAAAGACGATTGAGTCGCACTTTAGACCGGTTTTCAATTCGAAAAGATTCGGAACTATAACGAACTTGAACTTTGATACTTTTGGTTAAAAAATCACTTGTATTAAATGGTGCCGCTGCCGGCTCTTTTCGTTAAGATAAACGGTTTCTAGTGAGAGACACATTGAATTTTGGGATCCGTTCTTTGAACGTTATTTTCATTGCTATAAAAATTTCCAAAAATCCATAAAAAATTATAAAACTTTTCAAAAATACAAAAACATTAAAAAACCTATAAAAACCAAAAAGATTTTATAGATTTTCCTTGTGTATATTTTTCTTCTGCAGATGCATGCGTACTAGATCTACAAACTATTCTGAGCCCGAGAATCGTGAAGATTTAGATATGGCTGGTGTTAACAACAACAATAATCACCCACCTCAAAATAATTTGAATAACAACCACAACAACAACAACAACAATGTCCTTCTACCTGATTTACGAACCATGGAGGAATTGTGCCAACCCACCATGAATGGACGCGGAGGCCCGATTGCGCCGATGCATATCACGGCTCAGGAGTTTTCGTTGAAGCATCACATGATCCAACAAGTGCAAACTAATCCATTCGCCGGAATGCCTAATGATGATGCCAACAAACACCTCGACAAATTCATTACTATCACTCAAAGCATGAAGTCCCCCGGTGTTTCTATGGATGACCTTCGCCTTCAACTTTTTCCACACTCGCTTTCTCACCATGCCGAAAAATGGTTTGACCGTCTTCCTAAGAATTCTATTCATACATGGAACGACATGACTCAACGTTTTTTATCGCGCTACTTTCCCCCATCCATGGTCACTAGCCTTCGTAACCAAATCAGTGGATTTATGCAAGAGAATGATGAATCGCTTTTCGATGCTTGGGAACGTTACAATGATTTGATCGACCGCTGTACTAATCACAATATGCTCCCCGTCACTCTCATTGACACCTTCTACAATGGTCTCACCTTTCGTGATCGTGACACGATCAATGCCGCCGCCGGTGGTACTTTTATGAAAAGGAGACCGGAGGAGTGTCGAGAGTTGATCGAAAACATGACTACTCACCACAAGAATTGGGATTCATCCGCATCCTCAAGATCTAACTCGAGAGTCAATGTTTCTTCTACTACCTCCAATCCTGAAATGTCTGAAATTTCTCGACAACTCGCTGAAATGAACAAGAATTTCATGGCCATGGCCACAAACCACTTTCAACAAGCTAAAGCCGTTGCTATTTCTTGTGACACATGTGGTGGCCCTCACTCTTATAATGATTGTCCTTCTACCCAAGGCAATTATTCTGAAAACGTTAACGCAGCTTACGGCACTTATCCCACGGGAGGCTATCAACCTCGCCCTCAAGGAGACCGTAACTTGCTAAGTTATCGATCCAACAATTATCTTGCTCCCCCCGGTTTCCCTCCTGCAAACCAAAACCAACAACAAAGCTACAATCAATCCCAACCTCGTGCAAACAATCAGTATCAATCCCAAAGAAACCCATACCCAACTCAAGGAAATTCTCAAGCTTACCAGGCTCCACCTCTCAATCAACCGATGGCAGTGAATCCAGAAGTCGAGACATTCATGAAGACTAATCGGGAGTTGGTGACGAATCTTCAAAGTCAAGTCCGCAACTTGAAGGGAGAGATGGCAAAGCAAGGGAACGATATTCGAGCCGAGCTAAGGAATGATATGGCCAAACACAATGATGCTATGAATGCAAACATGCAAAACTCTTTTAACAATCAAGCTCTTCACCTTCGTGATATGATTAGTTCGCTCATCCAAGGTAATCAACCCTCTCCTTCGGGTACTCTTCCGAGTAATACCGTTGCGAATCCAAGAGGGGAGATGAAAGCAATCACCACTCGTAGTGGAAAAGGTTATATGGAACCCGAGCTTCCTACACCTCCACCGGTGATTGTGAACAAGGAAAAAGAGCAACTTTCTTCACCTCCTTCACCTTCTATCCCCATTTCCCCACCACCCGTGGTTGTGAGTGATCCTATTCCCTTAAAACCTTCTTCTTCATCCAATATACCGTATCCTTCAAGGTTGAGGAAAGAGAAGCAAAAGAGCAAGGATGATATTCAGGTTTTGAACTTCCTTAAAATGTTCAAACAATTGAATTTTAACATCTCCTTTGTCGAGGCTCTCGCTCATATGCCCAAATACGCTAAGATGTTTAAAGATCTTTTAAGTGATAAAGAAAAAGCTTCTTGACATTGCTCAGACCCACCTTAATGAGAATTGCTCCGCAGTGCTCTTAAGGCAATTGCCCACCAAACTTGGTGATCCGGGTCGCTTCTTGATTCCTTGCAACTTCCCGGGAGTAGAGAATTGCATGGCCCTAGCCGATCTAGGTGCCAGTATAAACTTAATGCCTTTAAGCGTTTGGAAGCAATTATCTCTCCCCGAGCTAGTCCCCATACGAATGACTTTGGAGTTAGCCAACCGTACGGTTGCTTATCCAGTAGGGATCGCCGAAGATGTCTTTGTTGGCGTCGATAAATTCACCTTCCCGGCGGATTTTGTCGTCGTTGACTACGAGATGGATCCCCGTGTTCCATTAATCGTTGGACGTCCCTTCCTGAGGACCGGTCGCACTCTCATTGATGTAGCCGCAGGCGAAATAATCATGAGAGTTGGTGACGATCAAATTGTCTTCAACATGGGTAAGATTTCTAAGCAACCTTATTCATATGAGAGTGTTAATGCCATTGATGTTCTCGATGAGGCTTGTGAAGAACATTTTCATGATGCTTGCAAAAGTACTCTTTCTTCTCTACCCAATGTTGAGACCGTTGCCTCAATTGCTCCAGCATTGACTCCTTTTGGAGAAAGTGATTTGGATGACTTCGAAGCTAGCTTGGGTCCTCTCAATATTAAGTATGATAATTTGTCCACAAATTGGGATGAAGACATTAGTACTATTGAGAGACTTCTCAATGAGGACCCATTGTCTACCCCTGCTCCTAAAGAGGTGACTAATGATGATCCATCGTTAGTTTCACCATCTATTGAGAATCCTCCTACTCTTGAGCTTAAGGACCTACCTCCTCATCTTGAGTACGTTTTTCTGGAAGACGACGAGAAGCTACCGGTCATCATCGCAAAGGATCTGACGGAAGACGAAAAAGCCCGACTTATCGCTGTGTTGAAGAAGCATAAACGCGCTATCGCTTGGAAAATCTCGGACATCCGTGGAATTGATCCTCAATTTTGCACACATAAAATTCTCATGGAGGACGACTTTAAGCCCACAATTCAAAGTCAACGAAGGGTGAATCCTAAAATCCATGAAGTCATCAAAAAAGAGGTTATCAAACTTCTTGATGCGGGTATGATTTACCCTATTTCGGATTCACCGTGGGTTAGTCCAGTCCATTGTGTGCCTAAGAAAGGCGGAATCACCGTTGTGCCCAATGCAAACAACGAGTTAATTCCTACCCGTCTCGTTACTGGGTGGAGAGTTTGTATAGACTACCGCAAACTCAATGATGCCACGAGAAAGGATCATTTCCCTCTACCTTTTATGGACCAAATGCTTGAACGCTTAGCTGGTAATGAATATTACTGCTTTCTGGATGGTTTCTCGGGTTATTTTCAAATACCCATCGATCCCCAAGATCAAGAGAAGACAACATTCACTTGTCCCTATGGCAGCTTTGCTTACAAACGAATGCCTTTTGGCTTATGCAATGCCCCCGGGACTTTCCAAAGGTGCATGTTGGCTATCTTCCATGACATGGTTGAGCAAACCATGGAAGTCTTCATGGATGATTTCTCGGTCTTCGGGGATTCCTTCTCTTCGTGCCTTGCCAATTTGGAACGTATGCTTAAGCGGTGCGAAGACACTCGCCTTGTTCTGAATTGGGAAAAATGCCATTTTATGGTAAAAGAAGGCATTGTGCTAGGACACAAAATCTCTAAAGCCGGTCTTGAAGTCGACCGTGCTAAAGTTGATGTCATAGCCAAATTACCTCCACCTTCAACCGTGAAGGGTGTGAGAAGTTTTCTGGGTCATGCGGGCTTCTATCGTAGATTCATTCAAGACTTCTCTAAAATCGCTCGCCCGATGACCCACCTCTTGGAAAAAGATACTCCTTTTATCTTTTCTAAAGAGTGTCTTGAAGCCTTCAATCTTCTCAAGGATAAGCTAACTAAGGCACCGGTCTTGGTTACCCCAAATTGGGAGCTGCCTTTTGAATTGATGTGCGATGCTAGCGACTTTGCTATTGGTGCGGTTTTGGGCCAAAGAGTGAATAAACACTTCCAACCAATCCACTACGCTAGCAAAACAATGACGGGGGCTCAATTGCATTATACGACAACCGAAAAAGAGCTTTTAGCTGTTGTCTATGCTTTTGAAAAATTTCGTCCCTATCTTGTTTTATCCACCACCATCGTATACACGGACCATTCCGCGTTGAAGTACTTGATGACAAAGAACGATTCTAAGCCAAGACTTCTTCGCTGGGTTTTGCTCCTTCAAGAATTCAACATTGAAATTCGTGACAAGAAGGGAGCCGAAAACCTGGCCGCGGATCATCTGAGTCGACTTGAGGATCCATATCAGGGGGATCATCCAAACAAAGAGATCAATGACTATTTCCCCCTGGAGACTCTAATGTCTATAAATCTCAATCTCGATGGCACCCCGTGGTTTGCAGACATTGCAAACTACTTAGCGGGTGGTATTCTCATCCAAGGGTTAACATCCCAACAAAAGAAGAAGTTCTTGAACGATATTAAGACTTACTTTTGGGATGACCCTTATCTATTCAAACAGTGTGCTGATCTGATTATTCGTCGATGTGTTGACGGACCGGCAGCTTTTGACATCCTCCAAGCTTGCCACAAAGGACCCACCGGTGGTCACTTTGGTCCCAACTACACCGCTAAGAAAGTGTTTGATTCTGGATTCTACTGGCCCACCATTTATCGTGACGCTCACGAAATGGTTAAGCATTGTGATGCTTGCCAACGTCAAGGCAAGATCACACATAAGGATGAGATGCCTCAAAATTTCATACAAGAATGTGAAATCTTTGACGTATGGGGCATCGACTTTATGGGGCCATTTCCATCCTCCAAAGGGAACAAGTACATCCTCGTCGCCGTCGACTACGTCTCTAAATGGGTTGAAGCTAAGGCTCTTCCTACGAATGATGCGAGGGTGGTTGTGAACTTTTTGAAGCAGCTTTTCGCTCGATTTGGCGTTCCTCGTGCTATCATCAGTGACCGCGGGACTCATTTTTGCAACGATCAATTCGCAAGAGTCATGGCAAAGTATGGTGTCAATCACCGTCTTTCCACCGCCTATCATCCCCAAACCAATGGGCAAGCCGAAATTTCCAATCGTGGCTTGAAGAGAATTTTGGAGCGAACTGTGGGAGAGCATCGTGCCGCGTGGGCCGATAAGTTAGATGATGCTCTGTGGGCTTTCCGTACTGCTTACAAGACCCCAATCGGTTGTACACCCTATCGTCTTGTGTACGGGAAAGCCTGCCACCTACCCATCGAGCTGGAACACAAGGCGCACTGGGCCTTGAAGTGGGCTAACTTCGACATCATCAAAGCCGGTGATCATCGCAAGGTTCAACTCAACGAGCTAAATGAACTACGGAATGAAGCTTATGAGAACTCGCTGATCTACAAGGAGAAGACGAAGATTATCCACGATGCTAAAATCAAGAACCGAGAGTTCCACGTTGGTGATCAAGTCTTACTCTTTAACTCTCGGTTGAAGATCTTCTCTGGCAAGTTGAAGAGCCGCTGGACTGGTCCATTCACCGTCGCCAAAGTTTTTCCATATGGGACCATTGAGCTTTCTCAGCCGACTGGGCCAAATTTCAAGGTGAATGGCCAGCGTTTGAAGCTGTACTTTGGTGAGGACATCTCTCAAGAGATGATTCCATCCCTCACCACGTTCCCCATGAACTAAAATTGGGTCGAGTCAGGCTCACGACTCGGTAAACAAAAACAAGCGCTTCTCGGGAGGCAACCCGTGTTCTATCCGTTACTGCTTTCATAATAAGTGTAGGGGGAGCCCCGCATATGTTTGTTGTCTTGTTTCTTGTGCTGTGCAGGGATTAAAGCCTCAACAAGCATCTTGATGACTTTTGACGAACCGTGATACCGTGTTTCCCATCTTCCCGGTTCTATCCTAAACTCTTGTGATTCAATATTTCATATTCTATATGTTCACATTGAATTCACTTTAGTTGTCTTTTCCTTAGCAAGATTTAAACAAAGTGCACAATGTCCTAAGTGTAGGGGAGTTTACTCCCACATGCTTAAACATTGAGGACAATGTTTATCTCAAGTGTAGGGGGGACTTCTATCGAAGTAAGTGGTCTTTTCCATGAATTTGCCCTCATTTTAACCGGAAAATTTGATTTTTCGACATTTTTCAAAATTTTTAATCTATTTTGGCCTAGTTGTATAGTTGTATTTGCCTTTGTTATGTTTCCTTTGCTAGAATAAATTTTCAAATAAAGTGGTTTTAGATTTTTCTTAGTCGTGAACATTTTGACTCAACCCGAGTTTACTTGCCTAAGTTCACTCTAGCTAGTATCCTTAACGTGTTTAAGTCAAGTTTTGCTAGGCTATTATATAGGGAGCTATAAAACGCGAAAGTCTTAACTCTCACGGGTTAAGAACAAGAACTTTTCGCAAGTTCCTATAATTGATCCTAGAGAGTCGTTTATCAAGGGAACTTTAAAACGCGATTTCTGAACTTGAAAAAGTCTAAGAATTTGCAAGATCCTATAGGCGACTCGAAAACCCAAAACTTTGATTTAATAGGCTAAGCATCCACGAGTCTCATTACTTGAGATTTTAAATTGTGGAGAACGAGAGATGATAGAGTCAATTATAAGTTTGGTATTCTTTCGTGAATTTATGTGAGTTAATTATGAGCCTATTCTCCCTCCGCTTGTTAATAAATTAATCTGCTAATAAATAAGGTTGTACGATTTAAAAAGTTACTTAGCTTCTAGCCCCAGATCGTTTAAAAGTTGCTCGGTAATGACGAGAGTTCATAGCCAAGGCATAACTTATGAAGCGGGGCGCGAAGATTGGCGAGTCCGAAAAGGCCCTAACAAGGCATGAGGGCTACATTTTGTTGCTAAAGATCCAAAAGTGATGTGAAGAATCATTTATCAAAAATCAATATGAAGGATCGAGACACACGACGAAAAGCAAGAACTCCCCAAAAGTCATGGAGAAGTCTATCCGAAAAGACCCTAACAAGGTATGAGGATAAATAGATCCAAGTCCTAAAAGGAGGCGGATCGTTGTATATCAAAGTCCAAAATAAAGATTGGAGAAAAATGAAGAAGTCGTGGTCCAAAGATGAAGAATCTCTCAAAAACTTCAAGTGAAGAAATTCCTATTATGAAGAGAAGACCATAATTTCAAGAACGTCTCTCGAAGATTCGAAGTATGAAGTCGCTGCCAAATATCGGCCCGAGAAAGGTCTCAAATCGCGAACCAAGTTATGCCAAGATATGAACTTTCTGATATCCCGAGAAGCAGTTTTAAAAGGTTTGGTCCTTTAGCTAATTATTGATTAAATCGTTCACCTTATTTTCGGACTAAATAACTATCGAAATAAGTCAAACAATGCATCCTCGTGATCATTCAAGACAAAAATAAAATATAAGAGATACACCTAGGAATAAGGGAGTCTAAGTGAATAATTGGCCCACATGAGTTCGTGATAGTTTGCTAATTTATAATAACAATGATCTCGTTTTTAAGCTTGGTATGGGGAACGTGAAACTTGAGGATGATAAATGTTCATGGCCGCCAAAACCCAATGTAAGTTTTTAATTTCTTTACTTATTTCTATCTTTTATGTTTAGTATTTAATAAAGGCCAAGGTGGGTTATTTATGATGGAAAATGTAAACCGTGCTTTAAAATTAATGCATTGCATGAGGGCATTGCAATGGTCAAGTGTAGGGGATTTAATAAGTGTGAAAACACTTATCCTTTTACCACTTATTTCCAATAATAACAAGACCAAAACGTGTGATTTATGTCGTAAAAGTCGGAATTATGCGTGGTTTGTGTTTTTATTGTGTTTTAGGACCTAAATGTGAAAAAGGAAGAAAACACGGGCTTTCACGGGCTTTTACTGAAGAAAACGGGAAAAAGACGAAGTCAAAAGAGCAAGAGTGCAAAAAGAACGGAAGTCCAAGGCCTATTCTGAAGATTTATCGAAGAAAAAGTCAAGAGACGGAAGTTTAACGAAGTCGAAGAACTTAAGTCTAATAGAAGAAGAAAATTAAAAAGACAAGTTCAAATCCCGAGACGACAAAGACGAAGAATTAAAGTCGAGTCGAGAAAACGTGAAGAAAGCAAGAAAGAAGATGCAACACATGCACTCCTTCCTCCTTCCCTATAAATACCCTCCTAATAGTCATTAGGAGGGTGGTTAGAGTTTTTAGTTAATTTTTCACTTTTTAGTTTTTAGAGAGAGAAAGTCTTAAACTTTCTCTCACTAGTTCATCTTTTACTTTTAATCTTTCAAGATTAACACTTTTGTATTGCTTATTTTTATTAATCAAAGTTCTATTTTAAGCTTTTATTTCTTAATCTCATTCTACTTTTCTTTTATCTAAGATTGATTTTTGTGTGATTATCATGTGATCCGTGTTGTTCTAATTGATTTCATGCTAAAAAGTTAATCTTTTGATCATTTTATAAGTTTTCATTTGATTAAGCTTTAAGACTTTTGTGCTTATTGGCTTATTTTTATGATTATCTTATTTTTCTTATTAAAAAGTTTATTAAAAAGTTGATGTTTTTATGGTTTGATCTAAAAAGTTACTTAATTTCGAGTTAGATAAGTTGAATAAAGTGCTTATTTGATTCGGTTAAGTATTTTGGATTTATAAGTTTTGGAATTGGCTTGTAAAAGTTAGCTTATTTCCTAGCTTATTCCTTTTCCATAGATTTCGGAAAGGGTGATAAAATCCCCTTTCCGATTGGCACAATCCGACCGGCGCCATAACCGTTTCCCACAATTTTAGGAGAGTTTGTTACTTCCTTTTCCGATTGTTGCCTTATTCCGACGGGTCCCATCTCCACATTCCGATCGAGTGATCGGATTAGGTACTTGATATTCGGATTGGTACCACACATATTCCGACGGTAGGGCTTGTCCCTTATTCCGATTGTTACCTCAACTCCCCATTCCAATTGGTTTCATCTTTAAGCCTATTCCGATCAAAGCTTTGTTGTGCTTTCCGATTGGTTGCATTTCCCTATTCCGATTGGTTTCATTACTACGTATTCCGATCGACCCATTTCATCAGCATTCCGATCAACTGATCGGAATATATTCCGATCAGGGCACTTTTGGCTCGTTTGGTTTTGTTTCGATATCACTTTCATATAGTACCTTTTAATTTTCTGAAAATTTTCCAAGTGTTAGTTTAATTTAGTGAGCTAGCATTTTTCCATTGTCACCTTTAAAGTTTTATGCATTTATTTTTACTCGTCATCCAATTTAATCTATTAACTTCCATTTTACTAAACGACACTTTAATTACTTGCAATTAGTTTAAAACAAATCAACCAAACCTTTGATTCACCAAAAGACGATTGAGTCACACTTTAGACCGGTTTTCAATTCGAAAAGATTCGGAACTATAACGAACTTGAACTTTGATACTTTTGGTTAAAAAATCACTTGTATTACATGCATTCATCATTTTTAAGCATACATATACATGTCATTGTCGCAGATTTTTGACTAAGTAATGGTTGGTACAGGACTGGCCCTATTTAGTCGCATGTGTTTTATCGAAACTTTTAAATTTAGGACCGAAACATAGGCGTCCCCTCGCCATGTCTTTTGTTTTGGGTGAACTGACCATAGGCGTTCACTCTCGAGCATACAAAAGTTTTCATAAAACTGCATCATGCATTCATACACAAAATTTTCTTGCATAAAATTTTTCTCATGAAATTTTGGTATAAATTTTTTTCATTTATATATATTTTATGTTTTTATCTGTTTAATCATATGTTTTATGTTATACTGTCAGATGGTTCTCACACGCGAACAGGAACAACTCAATGCTGTAATTCAAGCTGATATGCAAGCTTTGCTTCCTCAACTGAGGAATGACATCAGGGCTGAAGTTCAAGCTGCCAACAATCAGCAGCCTAATCAGGCACCTCCTCCTCCTCCTCCTCCTCCAGTGACATTAGCAGTATGGCTGGAGAGATTCAACAAGCTCCGCCCTCGAGCTTTTGAGAAGACAGATAGCCCCAGCGATGCTGAAAGTTGGTTGGCTCACATCGAGAAGATTTTCAATGCTATGGGTTGTGACCCCGCGTACAAGGCGAGGTTGGCATGCTATCGGTTCGAAGGCGATGTGCTAAACTGGTGGTTAGCATTGATGTAGTCTGAAGGTGGTGACGAGTGGGTTGCTGGTTTGACTTGGGCGCAGTTCAAGGACAGGGTGATGGAGCAGTTCTTTCCCAAGGCTCAGCAGGACAAGCTCAAGAGAGAGTACCATGGGATCCGATAGAGAGCTGGGGAGAATAGCAACGAGTTTATGCAGCGCTTTCTTCGCTTAGATGGTTTCCTTGGTGCGACAGCAGGTACTCCTGAAGAGCATGCACATCACTTTAGATGGGCTCTTCGCACATCGGTCGCAAACAAGCTGGTGTGTGCTACGTTCAACACTGTAGCACAAGTGGCCGATGCAACACGTAAGCTGGAGATGCTGCAGGAGAGAGATGAGTTCGGGGAAGCTGAAAGACCCGACAAGAGGTAATTATTCGTATTCAAGCGGTGATCAATCCGTATACTTTCCATTTATGTCATTTATTCATCTCTTTAAATGTATCTTCCAGGCAGAAAACTGGGAACCGGTCTCAGTCGGCTACCCAGCAGCAGCCTCATCAGCCCAAGGGAAACAGTCAGACTAACGACCGTTCTGCTACGGATAGGCGTGGCGGTAATGATAATTACCGTAACAACGCTGGACACTCCAACAGCAGCAGGTCCTAATACTTACGCATTTCCTTATGATTTCATGTTATAACTCATATTCTGACACTTTAGCAAAACTTCCACCAGGAACCGTGGAAATGGTAGGGACCAGAACTAGAGAGGTTCGCAGCCTAGCCGTCCAGCTATCACTGGTATTCAATCTTACGATTATCCGCTTTGTCCTTTGTACCCAATTATAATGTCTTATGTAAAATGTTTTATCAGGTTCCCAGCCAGCCAGAGCACCTACTGGAGGATTCACTCATCCTCTTTGCTCTACTTGCCATCATAGGCACCCAGGGCCATGTCGCTGTAATACTGACGCGTGCTTCAAGTGTGGTCTTCCTGGCCATATTATGAAGGATTGCCGTAAGGGCGAGATGGAGGGTACATCGGGACATGCTGATACCAAGCCGCCTCCTACTACTGGGCGTGTCTACACGACATCTCGAGACCAGGCCAACAAGTCTACAGGTACCATCACTGGAATCTTGTATATGTATGGTCAAGCTGTATGTGTTCTTTTCGATACGGGTGCTACTCACTCGGTTATTTCTACTGCTTATGCTAAGAACATTAGGATGCTCCCCATGCCACTAGAAAATAGGCTTACTATTTCCACGCCTTTGAAGGACTCTGTATTAATCACTCATGTATACAAGAGTCTTCCCCTAGAATTTGACGATAAGGTTCGACCTGTTGACGCACTTCCGCTGGACATGAATGACTTCGACATGATTTTGGGCATGGGTTGGCTATCCAAGCATCATGCTACCATATATTGCCATTCATATCGAGTTATCTTCGGTGATGTTAATGCACCAGAGTACATTCATAACGGGTTCATACCCGGACGGTCTGTACAAGTCATATCTACCCTGCAAGTGCGTGCACTACTGTCACATGGCTGCGAGGGTTATCTAGCTACGGTTCACGACATGGATGCTGAATCCCCATCAACTCAGGATCAACCTATAGTGTCGGAATTCCAAGATGTTTTTCCAGCAGAACTTCCGGGCATACCACCTGCACGAGAAGTGGAATTCAGTATCGAGCTTATTCCAGGAGCTGAACCGATCTCTAAGGCTCCTTATCGCATGGCTCCCATAGAGCTGAAGGAGCTGAAGGATCAATTGCAATAACTTCTTGAACGAGGTTTCATTCGACCGAGCGCATCTCCATGGGGCGCACCGGTCTTGTTTGTTAAGAAGAAGGATGGCAGTATGCGTCTTTGCATAGACTATCGCGAGCTCAACAAGATTACCATTCGGAATAGATATCCACTGCCACGTATTGACGATCTGTTTGACCAACTCCAAGGGGCCAAACACTTCTCCAAGATTGATCTTAGGTCAGGCTATCATCAGCTACGGGTCATGGAGCAGGACATCGCTAAGACTGCCTTTCGTACCCGCTATGGCCACTACGAGTTTGTAGTTATGCCATTTGGTCTGACAAATGCTCCAGTCGTGTTCATGGATTTGATGAACAGAATCTTCCATGAATTTCTGGACAAGTTCGTCATTGTCTTCATCGATGACATCCTGATTTTCTCAAAGTCCAAGGAGGAACACGAAGACCATCTTCGTACATTACTACAGATTATTCTCCAGAAGCAGCTGTATGATAAATTCTCCAAGTGTGAGTTCTGGTTAGACAAGGTGGCATTCTTATGTCACATTGTGTAACACCCCTAAATTTATACAATTCAATACAGCGGAAGACTCGTTGGTGTTACGGGATAGCACATTACTCACATCATAGACAACGCATAAAAATCGCGTCATTTTATTAATAAAGCATTTCCATTCATAAATATCAAAGTTACATAGGTCCCAAGTCATATTATTTCATATAAAGTTTTACAAAGTATTTGAATGGAAAATGTTATTATTTAAGTGCGGGATATGAATTCTTTGTTGTCTTCCCGAGAATTACCTTCAAGTACCTGAGAAAAAACATGTTAAAAGAAAAGGTCAGCGATAACGCCGAGTGAATTCATAGAGTTTAATAAAATCCATAAATATAATATCAGTATAAAATTATTACTGAAAATCATTTTGTACAAATCATTTTAATAGGCCATAAAATAGCCAAAGTCATTTTATACAAATCTTCATCAAAATCATAATATAGGCGTTTGCCTTAAAAATCATTATACGAGCCAATGTCGTAAAAACATCATACAATACGTCTTATGACGTTGTATGAAAATAAAAACCGTTATATGAATATGGTTATGAAAACCAAAACACGAACATAATATCAATAGTATGACCCTGTATTGCTAGTCAGGAAATATATCGTAATTCGGTGCGTCTAGTAGTATTTCGTTAGTTGGATTATTATAAGCCGCATGACATTGTTACCTTACTAAAACAAACAACGGGTAGCTAACCCGATACTCATTTTGCCCATCTAAATTAGCGTGTCGTCACAAAGGTCACGCTGTGGAAATCTTCTCATACATAAATTCGCTTACCAATCAATGTGGCACGACGGGGATCAACCGTCAAGGCGCGAACTGGGGTGATCATCCCCAAATAGTACTATTATATGCATAAGCGTCTACCAAATCCCGGTAGTTCACAATTCATGCTAATGGGACTTTTAGTGACATAACCTAACTTTAATAATCCATTTTATTTCATCTATCGGGTCCTTTAATCATTCATGGGGTCATACAATCATCCGGTTCCAAATCAATAAACAAACAATCGGGACAAATGGTGTCCTATTTTATAAAAACTAATATGTTATCTCCCTCGCGGGTTTATAAAACATTTCATAAAAACATTTAAAAGAGTGCGTGGCTATGAACTCACGTTGATGTGGGAAGGCGGTTATCGGCGATTTGGATGTACGGTACGTGCTTCAATCACGGAAACCTAGACAAATAATACTCGTCTTAGACTCATGTCCAATGACTTTATAAAAATAACAATTATGTATACATATGATGATTTTATATATATGATGATCAAGTGGGTTTACCTATTCTCATTTACTCATTTTAGTGTTATGTGTCGATAAATGTTATACTAGTTTACTAGTTTTACCTATTTACATATTTTAAGTCCAATAAGCCGATTATAAGTTCATTAACTTGTATTAATCCATTTCATACTTGTATTATCTGTATTTATACTTTACATGTTGGGCCCAAATGGGTTAAGCCCAATAAATAAGTTTATAAGTGTTTTAGTCCATTTGGTTGTATTATTAGTCCAATAACGTTAACTTAGCCCGTTAATGTCCGTATGTTATATAGTTCGGGTTTTATCGGTTTTTACTTGTTATATATGTTTATATATCAGTATATGAGTTTATAAAAGTTTACATTAGACGGGTCCAACCGTCTAAGTTTTATTTAACAAAAACGATAATTTTACGGTAATAGCCGAAAAAGTCGTAAAAATCATGTTTATAGTTTTATAACTTATAAAACATAACAAGTTACCCTTTTTATAAAATGTCCACTTATTTATCCTTGTACATATTTATATAAATGTATTATATAAGTTAGTGGGTTTTAATTTACATTTTATATTATTTTCATTTGAGAGCTTATATAATACTATTATACTTTAATTTCCAAAATCTGATTTTTATTTTCATGTTCACCAAAACTGCCATATCTAGAGTTCTATATGGAGATAGAAGCTCAAATTTTTATGAAATAAATTACATGATATTTTCTCCATTTAACTCTTCTATAGCTACTGTTGAATCAGCTTCTAAGTATTTTCTAAAAATCGTCTAAAATAGTGAACTCAGATTTCTACTTTAATCTTGTTTTGATCATATCTTACTCATCCTAATGATTCCATTGCATGGCCAATTCTCACATGTGTACAAGACATATTACTTACTTTAAATGGATTCTACTTCATCATTTTATCAGTCTAACATGTGGTTAGTTACTGTTTTTATACAGCCTACCATTTAAACAAGATTTACCCATTTTTCATGTAGTTTGTCCATCTTTTTACCCATGTTTATCCAATCTATCAACACCAAATCCCCACATAACATTTTTATCATCATATAATCATCATATACATATACAATAGGAAATAAAATACATGATTACATAACCAAAAATAACAAGAGGATGAGGAGGACAATCTTTATACCACCAAGTTGATGTAGGTTGTGATTTGGACATGGATTTTGATGGAGAAACTTGTGACAAACCAAGACCATCTTCAAGACCACCATTCTTCATGAAAACCTTGTGGAAAATCAGCCCTAATACTCCATAGAAACTCATCCTTGGATGTTAAAACTTGCACCAATCTTTCTCTTTTTGAATGGAGATTAACATATGTAAGTTATAACATATGTTTGTGGTTAAAAATTGTATGATGGTGGTGTTTTGGTTGAGATGGGACGGCAAGAAGAAGAGAGGGATGAGAGAAAATGGTGGTTTGCATGTTGTGTGTGTGTGGGAAGTGGTTTAGCTAACATGGTTTTGATGTGCATGTAGCTTACAAGGTAAGCTTTAGCAACAAGTGTTGCTAGTTAGCTTGTAAACATGACACCTCATGTGTTGAGTACATGGTTTGGCCGTCCCATGTTAGTGGGGTGGGGCAAGTGTAAACTTGTCTCATCCCACTAATTTACGGGTATTCCTCGATTCTAGTTCCTCGATTTGCGTGCCCTCGGGTCGTTTTACGAAAAACGTTTTTATAAATTATGAATCAACGACACAAAACGAATCTAATAAAAATTGTTTCATCAAAAACGGAGTTCGAAAACGTAAATACGTAATCCTAAGGTTTCCGGTTTAGTCGTAAAGGACGTTAAAATAAAATCGTAAGTCCTAATCTCTTCTCGTAAATTTGTGAGTTTATGAACCAACACAAATTTAAAACTCCAAAATAATATTCACGGATAAATTTATTTTCTGAAATGTCGGACTGTCACCAAAATGGTGTATGTAAACGTAAGCACGTAACGTTGAATCCTCCGGTATAGACGTAGTCGATGCTACTCCAAGACGTAAATCCAAATTTCTTTCCCAAAAATAAGTGAGTTCATATTATAACATTAAAATAATGTTTTTAAATAAATATTGAGAATAAAATATCAACCATAAATTGACAGATTGTCACAGCATTTACCCCTAAACAGGATCTTTGTCCTCAAAGATCATCTTACTACTCGCTTCTTATAGAGTTAAAGCCATGTGGGTATTTCCTCCACATTCGGTCTTTTCTCACAAGTGCAATTCATTACAATACGCGAGTTTCATCAAACCTAACTACAGGAATACGATCAAGCTAAATGTTGACTTACTTTCTCTATCCATGATGTTCACTGGTTTCTGATGAATGAAACTTTTCGCCGATCTAAGCTTTATCAATAAGAATTCATATTTTCACTTGATAGACATTTTATCAAGTTCGATCTACGAAACATAATTCACGTAGCTTTTGAAGCCCTAGGGTAGATCCAGCTTATATGCCTTTCAAACCAATCTTTCACATCATCTCAATGGTCCCATACAACGGGGACTTATATCCCATGATTTGTCAGATCATTAATTCATTTCTCCAAGGTTAAAATTTTGGCATAACTTCGCTACCCATCTGGCACATCAAGATCTACATTTCATACTCACATAACCCCTTGCCCACTACCGGCAGTCAATAATCAGATCCTAATTTCAACAATCATTTCAGGTTTCGCGGGTCGGGTATTTTGTAACGTCAGGTTCGCCATCATAAGAAACCTTAAACCTAAAAGACATGTCCAACTCACAATGGGTGTATGTCGGGTGTCTTTATCTCAACTCCTGCTTACAGATGCTCTAATATAGATCCTAACAAGATTCAATCTCGATCCTAATACGATAATTAGCAATGATAATCTCTCTAAAGGAAGGCAATTATACGGTTTATTACCAAAGGTCAATCATTCAAACATAGAACAACGCTTATAGTATTTTGTATCGTTACTTTACCTCGTCCCTTCGATTAGGGTGGTACATAGTACTCTCATCAAGGTTCGTTCTCAATGACTTCTGAGCAAATCTCTAGAAATTCGATGCGAAGCGAGGACCTCGATAGAGATGATCGATACAGGCACACCATGTTTACATAACTCCTTTAAATACAAAAGAGTCAATTTCTTCATCAAGAATCTATCATTAACAGGAATGATATTAGCAGATTTGGTCAGTCTGTCGACGATGACCCAAATCGAATCAAATTCAGATGATGACCTTTGCAATAACTAGACGTTTACTAATGAATGAGGCAATGTCTGCCTTCATAATTTGCCATTAGTACAACTTCTTCTGATAATGATACATTAAATCAGAAATGACAAGAATAGAATACTTATACTTACAGATTCCAACATAACTATATCTCACAATCCTCCATATTTAGACAATCACAAGTGGCCTTTTATACCTTTAACGCCATCGGTTTCTTAATGCTAATGGTTCACATTAGTCACGAACCACTTTTTATTATCTATATTATCCTTTTTACAAGCATTGTTTCTTTTTATATTGTTCGACAATTTAATTTCGCACCTTCATTACTAAGGAACATGTCCTAATTGGTTCTTTATCTTTTTTACATAATGTGTCAGTAATTACGTTCACTTTCCTGATGAAATAAATATCATAACTGTATTTATTCAAAATTCTTTCTTCATATCTTCTATGTTTCAGTTTCGTCTTTACTATTATCTTTATCTGTTTTACTCAATCCGACGTCTAAAGCGTCGATAATTATTACATGTAAATTAACAATAATTATTTAATTTTTATGAAACGTAAACGAAAAAATTTTAAATTTCTTAGTTCGACCAATTATATAAAATGTTCAAAATAAATTGGAATTTAATTAACAAGATTTTTGTTGATTTATCGAAAATATTTAATAACATTCGTAAATGTTCGAAAAACCTTTGTTTATATGATACTCTGATTTTGCTAGGGTTCAATTATATTCTCGGTATCCTCTCGAATTGATCTCGGCTCTAAGTGGAATGATTTGTTCTTGGTTAATAAAAAGTGGTTGGTTTTTTTATCTATTTTAAACTAATGACAAGAAATTAAGTGTCGAAGAGTAAAATTAAAGACTTGAATGATTAAAGTAAAAAGACGAGTTTTTAAAAATAAATGATTGGAAACTTAAAGAGTATATGAGAAAAATAAATAAAAACTAACACTAGGAAAACTTTGTAAAAATATGAAGTTAATTGAAATGTACTAAAAGAAAGTAAGAACGGAATATAGCCAAACAAGTCAAATCGGAATATCACTAAAAAAAAGGGTCAATCGGAATGTATTCCGATCTGATGATCGGAATATGGGAGGAGTCTACTGATTGGAATATTGCTAAAAGAAACGCAATCGGAATGCTTGGAAAATAGCAGCAATCGGAATATAGTAAAAATGGGCAGATCGGAATCTCAAAACAGGCTACAATCGGAATGTATCAAACTAAGACCAATCGGAATATGGTGAATGGAGGCCAATCAGAAAAACTGAAACAATGTTGATCGGAATACTCTAAACCCTTTTCCGATCTAAAGATCGGAATAGGGGGTGTTGTTTGGTCGGAATATCCGATCGGAAAAGGGCTTTGCCCTTTCCGAAAATGGTGCAAATTCGAATGAAAAGCAAAGGAAATAAGCTTATGGAAAAAGCTAACTCCTAAAACTAGCTCAAATCCAACAATAAGCTGATCAAATAAGCACTAAGAACAACTTTTCTAAACTCAAAATAAACAACTTATAAATCGAATTAATTAAAAGATGAACTTTTCATAAAAACTTTAAAAAGTAAATAAGCTAAATCAACAAATAAGCCAATAAGAACAAGGATCTTAAAGCTTATTCGTGTATAAACTTAAGGAAACATAAAAAGTAAACAACTTTTTAAGCACAAATCATTGATGAACAACACGGATCATACGAGATTTGTACCAAAATCAATCAAAATCAAAGAAAGGAAGGATGAGATTAAAGGTTAAAAGCTTGAAACTAAACTTGATTAATGAAAAGTAATACAAAGTTTTGATCTTGAAATAGAAAAAGATGAAATCTAGTGAGAGAAAGTTTAGAACTTTCTCTCTCTAAAACTAGAGAGAATGAAAAACTAAAAACTACCTAAAAGAACTAAGTGTGCATTTTTGTGAAATAAGGTCCTATATATGGGCAAGTCTTGTGGGCTTGTGAATGGGCTTGGTCTGGGCTTCTTTTCTTCTTCCTTCTTTAGTCTTCTCGTTTCTTTAAATAAACGTTTCCGACTTTGGATTTTTAGAAGTGTCGGTGAATAATTCCAACTCGTCTTATAATCTTTTGTTTAATAGACTCGAGTTCTTCGACATATACGAATCTTCCATCTTTGGCTCTATTCTTCGATAAATCTTCAAATAGGCACAATGACTTCAAATCTTTTGCATCTCTTGGACAGTAGACTTCGTCTTGAGTCTTTTTCCTCGATAAAACCCGTGCAATCCCATGTTTTCTTCAATATTCATCCGGTTGACTCTGAAAACACAATAAACACGAAAACCACGCATAATTCCAAACAATTGATATTAAATACGTGTTTTGGTCTTGTTTTAGCCAGAAATAAGTGGTAAAAGGATGGGTGTTTTCACACCTATCAAATCCCCTACACTTAACCATTGCCATGCCCTCATGTAATGCTTAGTGACAAAGCACATTTACACTTTTCTCATAATCAATCAACCTTGGCCTTATTAATATACTACTAAACAAAATTGAAAGTACTAAGAGATATTAAAACTTTAAAGTAAACAAGAGGATAGAAAATAACTTACGTGGGAATAACTTGTAAAGAGGTCGAGGACTTACATTAGGGCTTTGGTGCTGCGAAGATTTATCACCCTCAACTTTCACGTTCCCTAAACTAAGCTTAAAAACGAGATCATTGTTATTATAAGTTAGCAATTCAAACACTTACACACATGGCGTAATTAAATGCTTAAACTCCCTTATTCCTAGGTGTATCTCTTATATTTTATTTTTGTCTTAGAATGATCATGAAGATGCATTTTTGGACTTATTTCGATAGTTTATTAGGCTGAAAGCAAAGTAGGACGATTTGATCAATAGTTAGCTAAAGGACAAAATCTCTTAAAACTGCTTCTCGGGATATCAAAAAGTTCATATCTTGGCATAACTTGGTTCGCTATTTGAGACCTTTCTCGGGCCGATATTTGGCATGTACTTCATACTTCATATCTTGAGAGACGTTCTTGAGATAATGGTTTTCTCATCGTTAATAGAGTTTCTTCACTTGGAGACTTTTGAGGGGTACTCCAACTTTGTTGACCACGACTTCATGATTATTCTTTAATCTCTAATTGGGATTTTGAGATACAACGATCCGCCTCCTTTTCGGACTTGGATCTATTTATCCTCATACCTTGTTAGGGTCTTTTCGGATAGACTTCTCCATGATCTTTATGGGAGTTGATTGCTTTTCGTCGTGAGTCTTGATCCTTCATATTGATTTTGGGAATAATGCTTTTCACATCACTTTGGATCTTCAGCAATAAAATTGAATCCTCATGCCTTGTTAGGGCCTTTTCGGACTCGCCAATCTTTGCGCCCCGCTTCATAAGTTATGCCTTGGCTATGAACTCTTATCATTACCGAGCAACTTTTAAACGATCTTGGGCTAGAAGCTAAGTAACCTTTCAAATCGTACGACCTTACTTATTGCAGATAATTTATTTAGCAAGTGATGGGAGGATAGGCAAATAATTACACCAAGTGAGCTTGCGCAAGAATACCGACTTATAATTGACTCTATCATTTCTCGTCCTCCACAATTTAAAATCTCAAGTAATGAGACTCGTGGTTGCTTAGCCTAATAAACCAATTAAGGTCTACATGGTTAAGGATACTAGCTAGAATAAACTTGACTAAGTCTATTCGGGTTGAGTCAAAATAATCGCAATGGGCCTAATATGTCAAAGACTTCTAAACTAGCTACACCACTTTATTAATATTTTTGACTTTATTGCGGGATATATACATATGAAAGCAACGATAAAAATTCAAAAATTACGACTACATGGCCAAAGTTAATTAAAAATTTGAAAAATGCAGAAAAAGTTGATTTTCTGGTTAAATGAAAGCATTTTCATGGAAAAGTCAAATTTGAAAAATGCTGAAAAAGTTGATTTTCTGGTTAAATGAAGGCATTTTCATGGAAAAGTCCACTTAAAACTTCGATAGAAGTCCCTCCTACACTTAAGATAAACATTGTCCTCAATGTTTAAGCATGTGGGAAAAGTCTCCCCTACACTTAGGACATTGTGCACGTTGGTTAACTCAAGTTAAGGAAGAGACGACTAACGTGATCAATTTCAAATGGAGTATGAAGAAAATTGAATCACGATAGTTGAGAGATAGAACCGGATTTCGGATAACACGGGGGCACGGTTATTCAAAGATTCCAAGAGTACATTCATCCCTGTAATCACATCACCACACAAAAACAAACACCTATACAGGTCCCCTTACACTTAGGAGGTAAAAACAGGAAAGGATAGATACTCGGGTTGCCTCCCGAGGAGCGCTTGTTTTTGATAACCGAGTCACGAGCCTGACTCGACCCAAAATTAGTTCATGGGAACGTGGTGAGGGATGGAATCATCTCTTGAGACTTGTCCTCACCAAAGTACAACTTCAGACGCTGGCCATTCACTTTGAAATTGGGCCCATTTGGCTGAGAAAGCTCAATGGTCCCATATGGAAAGACTTTGGCGACGGTGAATGGACCAGACCAGCGGCTCTTCAACTTGCCAGAGAAGATCTTGAACCGAGAGTTAAAAGTAAGACTTGATCACCAACGTGGAACTCTTGGTTCTTGATTTTTGCGTCATGAAGGATCTTCGTCTTCTCTTTGTAGATCAGCGAGTTCTCATAAGCTTCATTCCTCAGTTCATTGAGCTTGTTGAGTTGAGTCTTGCGATGATCACCGGCTTTGTTGATGTCGAAGTTAGCCCACTTCAAGGCCCAGTGCGCCTTATGTTCCAGCTCGATGGGAAGGTGGCAAGCTTTCCCATACACAAGACGATAAGGCGTACAGCCGATCGGGGTCTTGTAAGCAGTACGGAAAGCCCACAGAGCATCATCTAACTTATCGGCCCACGCGGCACGATGCTCTCCCACAGTACGCTCCAAAATTCTCTTCAATCCACGGTTAGATATTTCGGCTTGACCGTTGGTTTGAGGATGATAAGCGGTGGAAAGACGGTGATTGACACCATACTTCGCCATGACTCTTGCAAATTGATCGTTGTAAAAATGAGTCCCGCGGTCACTGATAATAGCACGAGGAACGCCGAATCGAGTGAACAGCGATTTCAAAAAGTTACAAACCACCCTTGCATCATTAGTAGGTAAAGCTTTGGCTTCAACCCACTTTGAGACGTAGTCAATGGCTACAAGGATGTATTTGTTTCCTTTAGAAGAAGGGAATGACCCCATAAAGTCGATACCCCAAACATCAAAGACTTCACATTCTTGTATGAAATTTTGAGGCATCTCATCTTTATGTGTGATCTTGCCTTGTTTTTGGAAAGCATCACATCGTTTAACCATATCGTGAGCGTCATGATAGATGGTGGGCCAATAAAATCCTGAATCAAACACTTTTTTGGCGGTGTAGTTTTGACCAAAGTGACCACCGGTGGGTCCTTTGTGGCAAGCGTCAAGGATTTCTAAAGCTGCCGGTCCATCAACACAACGACGAATAATCAAGTCAGCACATTGTTTGAATAGATACGGGTCATCCCAAAAGTAAGTCTTAATGTCGTTAAAGAACTTCTTCTTTTTCTGGGATGTTAACCCGTCAACGAGAATTCCACCCGCCAAGTAGTTTGCAATGTCTGCAAACCACGGGGTTTCATCAGAAGTCGAGTTGATAGACATTAAGGTCTCCAGGGGAAAAGAATCATTGATTTCTTTGTTCGGATGATCCCCCTGGTAAGGATCCTCAAGTCTACTGAGATGATCCGCGGCTAGGTTTTCAGCTCCTTTTTTATCGCGAATTTCGATTTTAAATTCTTGGAGTAGAAAAACCCAGCAAAGAAGTCTTGGTTTGGAATCTTGCTTTGTCAACAAGTACTTCAACGCGGAATGATCGGTGTAAACGATTGTCGTGGAAAGGACAAGATAGGGGTGGAACTTTTCAAAAGCATAGACAACAGCTAAAAGCTCTTTCTCGGTTGTCGTGTAATGCAATTGGGCCCCCGTCATTGTCTTGCTAGCGTAATGGATCGGTTGGAAGTGTTTGTTCACTCTTTGGCCCAGAACCGCTCCAATAGCAAAATCACTAGCATCGCACATCAACTCAAAGGGAAGCTCCCAATTAGGGGTGACCAAGACGGGTGCCTTAGTTAGCTTATCCTTAAGCGAGTTGAAGGCTTCAAGACATTCTTTGGAAAAGATAAAAGGAGTATCTTTTTCCAAGAGGTGGGTCATCGGGCGAGCGATTTGAGAAAAATCTTTGATGAATCGACGATAAAAGCCCGCATGACCCAGAAAACTTCTCACACCCTTCACGGTTGAAGGTGGAGGCAACTTAGCGATAACATCGACTTTAGCACGGTCTACTTCAAGACCGGCTTTGGAAATTTTGTGTCCTAGCACGATGCCCTCTTTTACAATGAAATGGCATTTTTCCCAATTAAGAACAAGGCGGGTGTCTTCACACCGCTTCAGCATACGTTCTAAATTGGCAAGGCAAGCAGAGAAAGAATCGCCATAAACCGAGAAATCATCCATGAATACTTCCATAGTGTCTTCCACCATGTCATGGAATATAGCCATCATACACCTTTGGAACGTCGCAAGAGCATTACATAAACCAAAAGGCATGCGTTTGTAAGCAAATGTTCCATAGGGACAAGTGAATGTGGTCTTTTCTTGGTACTTGGGATCGATGGGAATTTGAAAATACCCGGAGAAATTCCTACGGGAATAGCTTCGATTGATTTACTAAGGGAGTTAGGGTTTCTTGTGACAATCTACGTCGTATAAATATCTCGTATACGTATTGAAATAATCATCAAAAAATCATGTAATCAAATTACAACATATATATATATAATCAAAGTTATATATATATATAAATATATATATATATATATATATATATATATATATATATATATATATATATATATATATATATATATATATATATATATATATATATATATATATATATATATATATATATATATTAAAATAACACTTCTCAGTCTGGCCTTGTCGGTACCTCGGGAATTCTTCGGCACCGTTATAGTCAAAATATTTTTAGACATTTTGAGAAAACGTTTATAGTTAAAAGATTTTGAAATGTTTTATTCAAAACCTTGGTTTTAAAAATCTTTCGTTCTCTATAACAAGAGCTCTGATACCAAACTGTAGCACCCCAAAATTTACACAATTCAATACAGCGGAAGAGTCGTTGGTGTTACGGGATAACACATTACTCACATCATAGACAACACTTAAAAATCACTTCGTTTAATAATAAAGCATTTCCATTCATAAATATAAAATTTACATAGGTCCTAAGTCATAGTATTTCATACAAGTTTTACAAAGTATTTGAATGGAAATTATTATTTAAGTGCGGGCCATGAATTCTTGTTGTCTTCCCGAGAATTACCTTCAAGTACCTGAGATAAAACTTGTTAAAAGAAAAGGTCAGCGAAAACGCCGAGTGAATTCATAGAGTTTAATGAAATCCCTTAATATATCATCGGTATAAATTATTACCAAAAATCATTTTGTACAAATCTTTGTAATAGGCCATAAAATAGGCCAAAAACATTTTATACAAATCCTTGTCAAAATCATAATATAGGCTTTTGCCTTCAAAACCATTATACGAAATATTGTGGTAAAAATATCATACAATACGTTTTATAACGTTGTATAGAGTTAAATAATAACCGTTATATGAATATTGTTATGTAAAACCAAAACACGAACATAATATCAATAATAAGACCTCGTATTGCTAGTCAGGCAATATATCGCAATTCAGTATGTATAACAGTATTTTTGTTATTTGGATTATTATAAGCCGCATGACATTGTTACCTTACTACAACTAACAACGGGTAGCTAACCCGAAACTCAATTTTCCCATCTAAGTTAGCGTGTCGTCACAAAAATCACGCTATGTAAATCTTCTCATACATAAATTCGCTTACCAATCAATGTGGCACGACGGGGATCAACCGTCAAGGCGCGAACTGGGGTGATCGTCCCCAAATAGTACTATTATATGCATAAGCGTCTACCGAATCCCGGTAGTTCACAATTCATGCTAATGGGACTTTTAGTGACATAACCTAACTTTATTAATCCATTTCATTTCATTTATCGGGTCATATAATCATTCATCAGGCCATACAATCATCCCGTCCAAATCAATAAGAAAATAATTGGGACAAATAGTGTCCTATTTTATCAAAACTAACATGTTATCTCCCTCGCGGGTTTATAAAATATTTCATAAAAACATTTAAAAGAGTGTGAGGCTATGAACTCACGTGGATTAGGAAAGGCGGGGTATCGGCGATTCGGATGCACGGTACGTGCTTCAATCACAGAAACCTAGACAAATAATACTCGTCTTAGACTCTTGTCCAATGACTTTATAAAATAATAGCTATGTATATATATTATGATTTTATAAATATGATGATGATCAAGTGGGATGGTACATCTTTATTCAACATTATAATGTTATGTGTTGGTAATTTTCTAGAGTAGTTACACTAGTTCAACATGTGTACATTTTGGAGGCCCAATAGGCCCATTACAAGCCCAATACTTTTCATTAGACCAATTATACTTTTAGTATCAGGACCATACTCATATGTTGGGCCCAAGTGGGTTAAGCCCAATGAGTAAGTCCATTAGTGTTTTACCAAACTAGTCGGGTTAATAGTCCAATAAGGCTATTTTGGCCCGTTAATGTTCATATGTTATAAAGCTCGGGTTTTATCGGTTTTTATTTGTTATAAGTTTATACACCAATATGTGAGTTTATAAAAGTTTACATTAGACGGGTCCGACCGTCTAAATTTTATTTGACAAAAACGTTAAATCTTTCGGTTTTAGCCGAAAAGACGTAAAACTTAGGTATATAGTATTATAACTTGGAAAAATGTTTATACTTGTAATCTATATAAAATGTCTCATTTTAATATCAATATATATAACTCTTTATTTATAATTATTATTAGCAACTATTGGGTTTTATATATGTATATTTTATAAATACAAAATTTTGAGTGCTTATATTATATACTATTTATTTTATAAAATTTGTCCTAAATATTCAGTCCACTAAAATGTCCATATCTAGAGTTCTATAAGGAGATAGGTCCTCAAAAATTTATGATATAAACTACATGATATGTGCTTCATTTAACTATTTATAGCTACTGATGAATCAGCCTCTAAGTAGTTTAATAAATTCGTCCAAAACAGTGTATGCAGATTTGCACTCCAATCTTGTTTTGAGCATATCTCACTCATTTTTAGGATTCCATTGTATGGCCAACTCTAACATGTGTATAAGACTATAACTTACTGTATATTAAGTAATCTATGCCATTTTTACAAGTTATCATATGGTCATCTTCTGTTTTATACAGCCTACTTGTTTAAGCTAGATTTTATCATTCTTTCATATAACTTTTAACCATTTTAATCAAATCTATCAACACCAAGTCCCCACATAATATTTTTGATCATCATTCATCATCATATACATATACATATATAAAGAAAATACAAGATTACATAATCAAACTAACAAGAGGATAGGAAGAACAATCTCTATACCACCATTAGTGATGAAATGATGAGCTTTTTGATGAACAAGACTTGGTTCTTGTTGGCAAAACTTTTGATAAACCAATATCATCTTCAAGTCCACCAATATTTATAAACTTCTCATGGAAAATCCTCCCTATGACACCAAGAAATCTCCTCGTTGGATGTTAGAATCACCTCTAATCTTCAAGGCTTCAAAGGTTCTTCACCATATGTGTAGATAACACATGGTTTGTGGTCAAAATTGATCAAAGAGGGGTGTTTTGTGGTGATTTTGGGACGGAAATGAGAAAGAGAAAGGGAGGATGAGAGAGTGGTTTGCATGTAAGATTTTAGAGAAATGGTTTTGAAAAATGGTTTTTGTAAAGTTCATACAAGTGTTTAAGCTTCTTTGTGAAGCTTTTGACACCTAAGGGTGTTAGTGGCTAGGTGTTGCCGTCCCATATTAGTGGGGTGGGCAAGTGTAAACTTGACCCATCCCACTAATTTATGGGTACTCCTCGATTCTAGTTTCCTCGATTTGCGTGCCTTCGGGTCGTTTTACGAAAAACGTTTTTATAAATTATGAATCAACGGCAAAAAACGAATCTAATAAAAATTGTCTCATAAAAAACGGAGTTCAAAAACGTAATTGCGTAAACCTAGGGTTTCCGGTTTAGTCGTAAAAGACGTTAAATTATTCACGTAAGTCCTTATCTCTTCTCGTAAATTAGTGAGTTTATGAACCAACACAAATAAAAATCCCAAAATAATATTCACGGATAAATTTATTTCCTTAAGTGTCGGAATGTCACCAAAACGGTGTATGTAAACATAAGCACGTAACGTAGAATCCTCCGGTTTAGACGTAGTCGATGCTACTTCAAGATGTAAACCCAAATTTCTTCCCAAAAATAAGTGAGTTCATAATATAACATTAAAATAATGTTTTTAAATAATACTTGAGAATAAAATATCAACCATAAATTGACGGATTATCACATTACAGCCCCATATAAACTATTGATAAACTTTTCCTCTACGGGGGAGAAAACATGCAACTGTTTTAAATTGGAGATAACTGAATTGTATAAACTTGACTATGATTGAATATTATTGAAACTGATAAATTGTTGTAAATTGCCCGAATGTTATAAATAGATCTATTAGGGATTGACCATCCCTATCTGGGTGAGTCATGCTCACTTTGCCTTGGCCGGGACAATAGATGTATACCATGTTGGAACTAGGTTAGGTATCTTTTTGTAAGACACTACGTCCTCATCTGTTGAGGACTATGGAAGGTTAAGCTTCAGTTTCGAGTAATAGCAAATGTAATCTAATTTGTAGTAAGAATGCTTTGTGCATTGTTACTTCTATGATTAATGTATGTATAAACTAATTAATTGTTAAAACCTGTAAATTCACCAACTTTATGTTGACCCTCTAAGCATGTTTATCTCATGGAAATGAAGTTAGAACGAATATGTGCATGGACTCAAGCATCTATGTAATCTGCATCGTAGGACTCGTCAGCGGTTCTATTTGGGAAACATAAACAATCACCTTTTATCATGTTTAAGACAATTTTTATTTATTCGTTTATCAAACACGTAATCTGATTTAAATAACTCTTTATCTTATGCTCTATGGACTATATGCTATCGATCCACCCTGGTGACATCTCCGTTGATATTTCCGCATATTATGACCGTACCCGGGGTGTCATAGAGAATGGTATCAGAGCATTAGTTATAGAGAACCAGATAAATTTTTAAATAAAATAAAAATAAAATGATTTTTTATTTAAAACTAGACTATAACTTATAAAAATCTTTTTGGTATTTTTTTTGGGACCGTATTAGTTAAGCATATAGATCTTAGGGAATTTTATGTTATGTGAACTAAGTGTGTACAAATTGTTACTAAACTTAGTTATTAATACTATTTAGTAAAATATTGCTATAGAAAATGTTAGATATGCTAAACTTGAAAATTTTACACTACTTACTAAAATACTGAAATGAAAATATAGGTAATACTAAACCAAACCTTGCACTTACAAATTGTTAGATGAACTACGTAAATGATAACATATGTAACCTTAAAACATTATGATAATTGTTTAAAAGGGATATATTTCATAAAACATGTAATCTAAAATAATATTGTTCATTGTTTGTAAGTTTATACTTACTTCAAACTTAAAATAATACTATTTCAGAGCATCATGACTCCGCCTACTGCACCTTCGACTCTTCTACCCGTAGTAGCTCCTACTCCAGTTGTTTGTTCATCTCCAGGATCGAAGCAGTGTGGATGGTTATCAACCTCGGATTCAGAGGATGACCCAACTATCGAAGCTGTACTCCCAGAGGACCCTTTTTCTATCTCAACATCAGCCATACTTGCCCCAACCTCTATGGAGGAGGACCAGGTTCTTCCTAGCATACCATCTTCCGTGCCTCCATCTTTATCATCGGGCTATTTTTCTGGGTCCGTACCCGTCTCAACTTATGAGACCGGGGAAGGCTCCGGGGCAGGGCGTGTCGATTCCGTCCATGCCCAGATCGCCGCACTGGCCGCACGCCAGGAGCGGGAGATATCCGACCTCCGCAGCCAGTTGACAGTCAGTCAACAAGGCCACGCCATCATCTACGATCGTATCGACTCTCTCTTTCGCACTATGAGAGGAGAATCCCAGACCACTAAAGGTATCCAGGCTAGGACAGACGAGGCATTGAAGTGGTTATTAGCGGAGAACAACCATCTCTACCAGCGCATTCAAGTCATGGAGGGTCTGCAGCAACAGACCCATGCTACTCTTTCTGCTCAGGAGCAATCATTATCTTTTTTCTTTGATCTCGCCACTGTCCGGCATGATGGGGTTACTGGGGAGAGGGATTATCTTCGAGGGGTCGTCGATAGACTCCAGAACTAGCTACTATCAGCACTCCGTACGCTTAAGGAGACCCGAACGACAGTTCGGACTTTATGGAACACTAGGAGGAATTCTACAGCTCCACCAGCTCCATCAGCACCATCAGCACCGGCCTCATCTAGTGGACCATCTAGGCAGGATTAGTATAGACGTACTAGACTTCTTGTACGTCATGATAATCTTACGGGTTTTATCCCGGCTATCATGACATAGGGACTTTGTACTTTTATTTCTTTTCAGCTTTTGGTGATGCAATCCTGTACTTCTTCTTTTCTTTTCTTCTGGACATGTAACTTTGGGATGTAATGTTTTAAAGACTGTGTATATCATTACCTTGGACAAGGCCCGACCGGCCTATGACCTAGATTTTGTTATGCTAGATGGATGTTAAATTTATTATAGAAATAACATGTAATCACTTTCTTTTTATATTTGTTGTGCAATGTATTATATTATGAGATCTTGACAGGTTATCCAAATTTGTTATGAAATCAGTACATCAATTTTTCCCGTGCAAATAATATAAAAATTGTATTGAAGTTTGAACTAATAATCTCATTTTGTGTATGATTATAGACCAATGGGAATTACGAGATCAAATCCCAATAATGCAACCGCTTCCAATGCCGATAATGCTGAATCCCCAGAATCTACTCGAAGTGTCACTGTCACACAACTCCGGGAAATGATAAGTGAAGGCATCCCAGCGGCCATGGCAGCCATAGGAGCTGACCCGAATGCAAACGATGACCCAAACCTCAATGCACGCAGAAACAACGCCAACAGGGGTTGCTCTTACCCCGACTTCTTAACGTGAAAACCCTCATACTACCGAGGAAAAGAAGGAGTTGTTGAATTGATGCAGTGGTTTGAAAGACTAGAGACAGTTTTCCGCATTAGCGGTTGTGCTGACGAGAACAGAGTTAATTTTGACACATGCACACTACTTGAGAGCGCCCTCACATGGTGGGACTCTGTGGTTGTTACCCTTGTAAATGACACTGCTTACACTCTCACTTGGGCCAACCTCAAAGAGAGGATGACTGAGAAGTACTGTCCTAGAGGAGAAATGAAGAAGTTGGAGGTAGAGCTGTGGGATCTAAAGTGTAAGAACAATGATATCCTTTAGTACAACCAAATATTTCAAGAGTTAAGCTTGATGTGCACCAGAATGTTCCCTCTATGGAGTGATAAGATTGAGAAGTATGTCAGCGGACTCCCTGACAACAGTCATGACAGTGTGCTAGCTTCAAGAGTCACTACCGTTGAAGGTGCTTTGGAATTTGCGACTGAGCTGATTAACAAGCAAGCCCGAAATCTGTCCGAAAGGCAAACGGACAACATGAGAAAATCCGATGAAAGCTCTCGTAGCCAGCACCAGGAGCCTTCCAAAAAGCAAAACGTTGGGCAAGTTGATGACACTATTCCCGCAACCCGCACCAAGAACTACTCGAGATCCAAGCCTAAGTGTTCGTAGTGCAACTATCATCATATTATAGGAGGACAATGCCAAGGGTGCTACAAGTGCGGCCAACAAGGCCATTTTGCTCGTGATTGTCAAACAAATATTGCTACCCCGGGTCGACCCAATACCAATCCTGGAAATAGCAACAAGGGAAAGTCCAATGCACGTGGGAGTGGAAGTGGGCAGCAGGTAAACCGAAACCCCACAAGTGGAAGCAGTAGTGGACAAAAGAAAGCTATGATATGTTACGAGTGTGGAACCCCTGGGCATGTGAGACCTGACTGTCCCAAGTTGGCCAACCAGAAGAAGGACAACAAGGGAACTTCTTCGCAAGTGTACATGGCCGACAATGCCCAAGCTAATCCAGACTCCAACGTCGTCCCTGGCACGTTCTTACTAACCCAATGATATACATCTGTCTGGTTTGACACATGGTCAGACCAAAGCATTACATTTTCTAAATTTAGTAAGGTATTGGAAATCCCTCCGTTAGTTCTAGAGTTCTATTATGTTGTAGAATAGTCAACTGAAAAGTTATGATGGTTAACACCATCATTCGAGGTTGTTCCTTAAAACTTTCCAATCACCCGTTTCACATCAATCAGATTCCAGTAAGTCTTGGTAGCTTTGATGCCATCATTAGCACGAATTGACTAACAAATATCATACAGATATCCTATGTGATAAAAAATTGTTTTGTATACCTTGGGGAAATGAAACCTTGATTATACTAGGGGACGGTAACCCCGATATAACAAACACTATACATAGTGTCATTTCTAGCACCAAGCAAGCCAGGGAATACTTGGTCAAGGGATGCCCCATTTCTTAACTTGTTTCTCCTTGCCTATACCTGAAGGACACATCCAACTAACAATGGGTGTATTTTGTAGGGTTATATCCGCCACTTAGGCAACCCTAAACCTGAAAGGTACATCCAACTCACAATGGGTGTATTTTGTAGGGTTATATCCGCCACTTAGGCAACCCTAAACCTAAAAGGTACATCCAACTCACAATGGGTGTATTTTGTAGGGTTATATCCACCACTTAGGCAACCCTAAACCTGAAAGGCACATCCAACTCACAATGGGTGTGTTTTGTAGGGCTAAGTTTGACATCCCTCGTAAAGAGATGTTGAATGTCCCATGTTTTTTGACATACCTTTTTCCTCTTCGGGTCTAATTAGTTCGACAATACCATCATCCACCAGACTCTGGGAGGTGTAATTTCCTCTCTTTAGAAGTCAGAGTTTGTGCAAATTTTGAACCAGTAATAGTGGATGCATGACCCTTGTTGCGGCACCACGCAAGGCACGCACTTCTTTATTCTTGGTATCTTCTTTTATTTCCACCATTCGAGGTACTTCTTTTCTGCGCCCCTCTCGCTCAGCCCCGCGGCAAATGAAGCAGATTCTTTGCAACTTCCTACCTAATCGCCATCAACAATAATCTTAACCTCTCTGTTGGGTAGAAACTTTAGTACTATTAACTGATGTTTGTATCCCACAAGCTTGAGGTATAACTGTAAGATTTTTCATAAAGCCGTTGACATAGATGGGGACTATAATTTAAATATTTTATTTTACTTTCAACCCCAAATTCTCATCATCGTGTGTGGAGATATAACCTATATCTCACCCGTAAAAAGGATGCAGGTATAGTGCATCCCCAGCTTCCCCAACATATAAAACATGTTGGCGTGTCCTCCTCATATCAGAAACCATTTGCAGTGGATTTGCCCTCCTAACAAAATCCACAACACCATTGGTCCTCTCCCAGCTCTTGAAAGTACATAACTACAACCCCCGTTGAAAGGCCCACGCCTATCGATCCATAGCAGTAGTCTCATTTACTGCTCAATCGGATGAATAGTGAGACCAGGATAAAGATCTATTTGCATTCCCTTCCTAACCATCCACAACAGCAGTCTCCTTTACTACTCAATCGGATGAATAGTGCGACCCGGATAAAGTTCTCTTTGCATTCCCTTCCTATCCATCCACAGCAGCAGTCTCCTTTACTGCTCAATCGGATGAATAGTGTGACCCGGATAAAGATCTCTTTGCATTCCCTTCATATCCATCCACAGCAGCAGTCTCCTTTACTGCTCAATTGGATGAATAGTGCGACCCGGATAAAGATCTCTTTGCATTCCCTTCCTATCCATCCACAACAACAGACTCCTTTACTGCTCAATCGGAAGAATAGTGCGACCCGTATAAAAATCTCTTTGCATTCCCTTCATATCCATCCACCGTAGCAGTCTCCTTTATTGCTCAATCGGATATATAGCGCGACCTGGATAAATATCTCTTTGTATTCCATTTTATCCAGCCATCGCAGCAGCCTACATTACTGCTCAACCGGACGTATAAAGGTAACCTAGATATAGACCATTTCGTATTAATGTCACCCTTCGTTTCTAAGAAAGAGTATTCGGGATGAACCATATACTTAGAACATCTTGCATTAAAAAGATAACTACGTTTTTAGTAGCTTTGAGGACAAAGCTAAAATAACGGGGTGGTGCTATAAAATCCATGATTTTACCATGATTGAATATAATAAATTTCCGCCTAATAATCCTAGAACACTCATTCATGTGTTATATCTCCTTAAGATGTGTGTGAACTTGTCCATCATGTAATTATATTTTTACTTTCATCTTTGTTGTAAATAACTTCATAACCTAAAACCATGAACTAAAAACTAGGAAAAACAAGTAATGAAGTTATAACTAGCAATGTGTGTACCACACATAACACAATTTGAAAATATACTACATTACACATATGTAGCTATGTATATGTGCATACACACTATGGGCTTGCTTAACCTTTCTTGGAATAGCCCAAGATCTTGTCTACTATATTAAGCCCAACATAAGCCCATGACCAAAGCCCATCTTTCCCCCTTTGGTGAATGTTACACGACACCAAGGTGTAGGTGGAAGGAGAAGAGATGCATGGGAAACACAAAAGCCTACACTTGGCACAAGTGTTCTTACTAAGGAAGTCATGCCTTTTGCATTCCCTTTCCCTCTCTCTTATTTAAGCCAAAACACACACACATTCCAATTTCACATACATGCAATCTCACTTCTCTCTTCGTCTCTCTCTCTCATAACATTTCGGCTATAAGCCACAAAAATCTAAAGTTGTTCATTAAATCAACTAAATCTTTGTCCCATCTTGATTGCAAATCATTTGGTAGCATCATTTCTTTTGGAATCACTATAAACAAGCCCTAGCCGAATCTTTAAGGCCACGGCTTGGTTCTTCATCAACTAGATTAGATCTCTAATCTCCTTGTTCATCTAGATCATCTTTGGTACTTCTAAGCAATAACGGTGTACTCCTTATGCTCTTTCATTTCTTCACTTGCATGCATCATCATACATATATAAACACATGTAAATAACTTGTTAAAATCAAGATTTGTTAAAACCATGGCCATCCTAGGTCACGGCATATTTTAGATCACCAAAGTTATGGTTAAAACTTTTTAATAAAGAAACCTAAGGCTTGTACTCTATGTTTTTAACATTGATTAAAAATCATATGAACCATTTTATGTGTTTAAAATGTTGCATGGGTTACAAATCTTACTTTTGGGATATTGGTTAACTAATAATCATAGATCTCATGAGTAAACATGTGTAACTCAAAAACCATGAAAAACCATGACCTAGAAGGTCACGACATATTAAATGGATTAACTAGGAGTTATGTTCCAAGTTTTTAATAATGGGAAATGTATTATTAAATGTGAAATGGAATACTAAAAATCACAAAATATAACTTATGTGTATATATGTAGCCGTGGGTTACATATTACCTAAAATGGGTTAGATGTACATGCATGCTTATATAAACCATATATCTAATGATAGAGTTAACTTGAGTATGATAAACATAAAACAAGCTTATATAATCTTATGGGAACATTGGGAGAAGATAATATAGCCGTGGGCTATATGTAGTCTTCTTGGAATAATGGTAACCTTGGGAACATGCATGTAACATAGATAGTCATGATGTATTTTTTTTGTAAATATTTAGAAGACGTAAAACTAGCTAAAGTGTTCATCTTGGAAACACCAAGATTTAGAAATATAGTCGTGGTCGTGTACATGGATCTATGATTGATTTTTAGGTCTAGACATAGTTTAGATCTCATTTTGGACTTGTGACTTGTTTTCTTGACTTGTACATAGCTATATCTTAATTTGGACACATATAAGTACATGCAACCTTAAAACAAGTTTAACTCATCTTAATAAGCTATAACAAATTATAGCCGTGAGTTATAAGCTCCTATTAGGACTTATGACTTGCATGCAACCTTGTAACACACCTAGATATAATTTGGATCATCACATAAAACCAACTATTAGTTTTATTCTTTAATTAATATTTAAAACTAAATATGAATAAGCTAATAGTAAGCTTATAAAAATATCCTAAGTTAATACTTACATGCAATGTAAAGTAGTGTTAATGGACTATATATAAGCCAATGCAATGTTAGTCTAAGACTTAATGGACCTAATAAGCCCATTAATAAATCTTAGTAACCTAAAGGACTTAAGTTTATACTTAAACCCACTTAAAATGATTAATGGACTAAAAATATATTTAAGCCCAATAAATGTGTTAAAGGCCCATTTAACAAGTTAATAAACCTAAAAACGTATTTAGGCCCACTAAATGACCCATTAGATGTTTAGCCCGTTTAATGAGCCATATAATGTTATTAAATGTTAAACAAAAGTTTTTATAATAAAATGTAACTTATAAAAACTTTTGGAGTAAAATGACAATTTATGAAACTTAAGGACTAAAACCATGACTTATGAAACTTGTCTTGATGAATTAGTAAACACAAGGACTGAAAATGTAATTATCCAAAAGTCTAGGGTTTAATAGATATCATCCGTGGCATATGAAACCCTAGGGACCATTTTGGGAAGTTTCTAAAAGTTATTTTGTCATTTTAAAACCCTAGGGACCATTGTTGTATTAATCCGAAACTTAAAGAAGCCCTAGGGGCTGTTTTGGTCATTTTATAAAAGTGGTAAAACCTAGATTCAACCTAGGTACCAAATGTGTAATAATCCGAAAGTTTACTTTGTTTAAAAATATTGAGGGACTAGTTTTGCCATGTTCCGAAACTTTAACAAACCCTAACCCTAATTCTACTTTTAAACCTAGTAAAACTTAAACAAACCCTAAACTTTAAGAGTTTATAATATAAATTCTTAAACTTGTAATATATAAATTATTTGATAAATGTTAAAATAATTTATAGAAACTTTAATGTTAAATAATATATTATATTTTATTTTTCAAAATAAAATATTTATATTTGCTTTAGGGAATAAATTGTATAAACAATTATGAATATGTATTATTACTGCATGATCTCATATACTTTTAGAAAATAAAATTTATATGAACGTTGGATAAATTGAATGCTAATATTTAAGTAGAACACCTTACGTCTACTTAAAATATGAAACTTAATAGTAAGTTTAAATGAATGATTATAATACATGACCTACGAACGTAAACTAATATTAGGTAGAACTTTTTATGTTTACTTAATAATGAAACTTAATAGTAAATGAGTAATTATAATACATGAACGGAGAACGTAAACTAATATTTTAAGTAGGACATTTTATGTCAACTTAAATAAGAAACTTAATTGTAAGTTGAATGATTATTATTAATACATGTATGCTAATTGATATTAAAAGTTAAGCATTTTATATTTACTTAGAAATGAAACTTATATAGATAAGTTTAAATGAATATTGTTGATACATGAACTACGGTTATTTAGATAAATACCGAAGCATAAACGAACTGACTAAAAATCCGTATAAGCATACACATATGTTCTTTGTATTATCTATTAAGACTGTACTATTTGATTAGGTATAACTTTTGGCGTGAGCCTTATTTAGATATTCGTGTTATACAGCTTTTGCTAACTCCCAAGTGAGTTTACAGCCCCACATAAACTATTGATAAACTTTTCCTCTACGGGGGAGAAAACATGCAACTGTTTTAAATTGGACATAACTGAATTGTATAAACTTGACTTTGATTG
Source organism: Glebionis coronaria (assembly GCA_025667525.1). Taxonomy (NCBI): domain Eukaryota; kingdom Viridiplantae; phylum Streptophyta; class Magnoliopsida; order Asterales; family Asteraceae; genus Glebionis; species Glebionis coronaria. The sequence continues at coordinate 434,972,278 of CM046874.1, forward strand.
ACTATTATTTAAATTGTTAAATTGTTGTAAATCGCCCGAATGTTATAAATAGATCTATTAGGGATTGACCATCCCCATCTGGGTGAGTCATGCTCACTGTGCCTTGGCCGGGACAACAGATGTATACCATGTTGGAACTGGGTTGGGTGTCTTTTTGTAAGACACTACGTCCTCATCTGTTGAGGACTATGGAAGGTTAATCTTTAGTTTCGAGTAATAGCAAATGTAATCTAATTTGTAGTAAGAATGTTTTGTGTATTGTTACTTCTATGATTAATGTATGTCCAAACTAATTAATTGTTAAAACCTGTAAATTCACCAACTTTATGTTGACCCTCTAAGCATGTTTATCTCAGGGAAATGAAGTTAGAACGAGATATGTGCTTGGACTCAAGCATCTATGTATCTGCATCGTAGGACTCGTCAGGGGTTCTATTCGGGAAACATAAACAATCACCTTTTATCATGTTTAAGACAGTTTTTATTTATTCGTTTATCAAACATTTAATCTGATTTAAATAACTCTTTATCTTATGCTCTATGGACTATATGCTATCGATCCACCCTTGTGACATCTCCGTTGATATTTCCGCATATTATGACCCTACCCGGGCTGTCACATGAACACTTTCATAAGACTTGCAAAAGTAATAATGAGGACATTCCACATGTTGAGACCGTAGCCTCAATTACTCCCTCTTTAACACCATTTGGAGAGAGTGATTTTCTCTTAGAGGAATTTGAGTCTAACTTTCTTGGAAATGAAGATTCTCCCATCAGTTGAGAAGAAGATATTCTTACTATCCAAAAGTTACCCAATGAGGACCCCATTCCTTCACCTACTCCACAAGAGGTTACTAATGATGATCCCGCATTAGTTCAACCTTCTATTGAGAGTCCACCTTCCCTAGAGCTTAAGGATTTACCATCACACATTGAGTATGCGTTCTTAGAGGGATAAGATAAGCTACCGGTTATCATAGCTAAAGATTTGAAGGAAGATGAAAAGAAACAGCTTATAGAAGTTCTTAAGGAGCACAAAAAGGCTATAGCTTAGAAAATATCCGACATAAGGGGATTGATCCTAACTTTTGTACTCACAAAATCCTTATGGAGGATGATTACAAACCCGCTATTCAAAACCAAAGAAGGGTTAACCCAAAATCCATGAAGTCATCAAAAAGGAAGTTATCAAACTCCTTGATGCGGGTATGATTTACCCAATTTCCGACGCACCATGGGTTAGCCCGGTGCATTGTGTGCCTAAAAAGGGTGGAATTACCGTTGTTCCAAATGAAAACAACGAGTTGATTCCCATAAGACTTGTCACGGGTTGGATATTTTTATTGATTATAGAAAGCTTAATGATGCCACTAGGAAAGACCATTTCACATTAACTTTCATGGACCAAATGCTAGAACGTTTAGCGGAAAATGAATACTATTGCTTTCTTGATGGATTCTCGGGTTATTTCCAAATACCCATTGATCCAAAAGATTAAGAAAAGACCACATTCACTTTTCCCTATGGCACATTTGCTTACAAGAGAATGCCTTTTGGCTTGTGGAATGCCCGAGGGACATTTCAAAGGTGTATGATGGCAATCTTTTATGACATGATAGAGCACACAATGGAAGTATTTATGGATGATTTCTCGGTATTTGGAGATTCATTCACTTCTTGTTTCTCCAATTTAGAACGAATGCTTAAAAGGTGTGAAGAAACTCGCCTTGTTCTAAATTGGGAGAAGTGCCATTTCATGGTCAAAGAAGGGATAGTTTTGGGGCATAACATATCTAAGAAAGGATTAGAAGTGGATCGTGCTAAAGTAGATGTTATTGCCAAACTTCCCCCACCTACCACGGTGAAAGGAGTTAGGAACTTTTTGGGACATGCGGGTCTCTATAGACGTTTTATCCAAGATTTTCAAAAATAGCTAGACCCATGACCCACTTCATAGAAAAAGAGGCTCATTTCATATTCACACAAGAATGTTTAGAGTCTTTTGAGATCCTTAAAGAAAAATTAACTAAGGCTCCAGTTTTGGTTTCACCAAATTGGGATTTTCCTTTTGAACTCATGTGTGATGCTAGTGATTATGCCGTGGGGGGTGTTTTAGGACAAAGGATTAATAAACACTATCAACCTATACACTATGCTAGTAAGACAATGACGGGTGCTCAATTGCATTATACTACTACGGAAAAAGAATTGTTAGCCATTGTATATGCTTTTGAGAAATTTCGTCCATATCTTGTGCTTTCGAAGACCATAGTGTATACGGACCATTCCGCTCTCAAATACCTTATGACAAAGCAAGATGCTAAGCCTAGATTATTGAGATGGGTTTTGTTGCTCCAAGAGTTTTCTATAGAGATTCGTGATAAGAAAGGAGCCGAGAACTTAGTGGCGGATCATTTGAGTCGACTTGAGCATCCTTTTCAAGGATATCTACCTCATAAGGAAATTAATGAATCCTTTTCACTTGAGAAACTCATGTCTATCTCTTCACAAGAGGATGCCACCCCCTGGTTTGCCGATATTGCAAACTATCTTGTGAGGGATGTGCTAATTGAGGGTCTTACTTCCTAACAAAAGAAGAAGTTCCTCAAGGAATCTAAATACTACTTTTGGGATGACCCTTACCTCTTTAGGCAATGTGCGGATCAAATCATAAGACGTTGTGTAGATGGTCCTGAAGCATTTAAAATCATAGAAGCTTGCCATAAGGGACCCACGAGGGGCCATTTTGGGCCTAACAACACGGCTAAAAAAGTCTTTGATCCGGGGTACTATTGGCCTTCCATCGATGAAGATGCCCAAGAGATGGTGAAATATTGTGATGTTTGTCAACGACAAGGAAATTTAATCAAAGAGATGAGATGCCACAAAATTTCATTCAATAGTGTGAGATATTTGATATATGGGGCATAGATTTTATGGGACCTTTTCCATATTCAAATGGGAATAAGTACATACTTGTAGCGGTGGATTATGTTTCCAAGTGGGTTGAGGCTAAGGCCTTGCCTACTAATGATGCTCGAGTTGTAGTAAAATTCTTGAAGCAATTATTTTCTAGATTTGGTGTACCTCGTGCCTTTATAAGTGATCGTGGGACTCATTTTTTGTAATGATCAATTTACAAGAGTCATGAAGAAGTATGGTGTTAACCATAGACTTTCTACCGCGTATCACCCACAAACCAATGGGCAAACCGAGGTCATAGATCATGGTTTAAAGAGGATTTTAGAACGTACGGTGGGAGAGCATCGAGCTTCTTGCGCGGATAAGCTTTATGATGCTTTGTGGGCTTTTCGAACCGCATTTAAGTCACCAATAGGTTGTACACCTTGTAGACTTGTATATGGAAAAACATGACACCTCCCATTCGAATTAAAACACAAGGCTTCATAATATTATTTTTTTTTAGTTCGTTTTTCTCGACTCAATTCGAATGGATTTAACGTTTTCAAGTAAAGATTTAATTGTTTTTGGTTAAAAAGACTTGATTGGTATCTATGTCTAATTGGCACAAAGCAAGTAGAAATGTAAAAATAGCTATACTATTACGTAATACGTACTAGTCTAAAACACGTTGCAAGTAAACATTTAAATGCACAAAACATTAAAATGTGAAATACAAATAAAAAATAAGGCAAACTATTATAAAGATAATATTCAAACTTTTGTAAAAATATCAATCTAACAAAAAATGTAACGGTGATTATTGAGAGCTAATAAAACGCAGCCAAGATTCAGTAAGATAAAACACTGGCCCAAAAGTAAACTGGTCCAACAACTCTATACTCAGCCCAACTCCAAACTTAACTGAATGGACTATCTATGTAACAATAGGTATCAAGTTCAAGGACCAAAAGTGTATAAAACAAAACTGAATATGGAACTTAAAATCTGACAGATTAAAAGTCCGACTATAAGAACTCAACTAATTTTTATTATTATTTTTTAAACAAAAGTCTTAACTATCAATCTTTATCTTTAAACTTTCAACAAATCAAACTTAACTCTACTAAATTGTAAATCACACCCTACAGTCTATAAACTATATGGAACTACAGCTTAAATCCTAGCTTAATCAGGAGATTATAACTACTGATCATATAAGCTACAATGTAAAAGATTTCAAATCAGAAAATCTACACAACTCATAGATTCTATATTACCAATTAATTCACCCAAACTCTAAGTGTGCACTCAAACTCTTAATATGTAATTGAAACTGTTAAAACTAAAATGTGACAATCCGTCAATTTATGATTGATATTTTATTCTCAATATTTATTTGAAAACATTATTTTAATGTTATAATATGAACTCACATATTTTTGGGAAGAAATTTGGATTTACGTCTTGAAGTAGCATCGACTACGTTTAAACCGGAGGATTCAACGTTACGTGCTTACGTTTACATACACCGTCCTTGCTGACAGTCCGACATTTCAGAAAATAAATTTATCCGTGAATATTATTTTGGAGTTTTAAATTTGTGTTGGTTCATAAACTCACAAATTTACGAGAAGAGATTAGGACTTGTGATTTTATTTTAACGTCCTTTACGACTAAACCAGAAACCTTAGGATTACGTATTTACGTTTTCGAACTCCGTTTTTGATGAGACAATTTTTATTAGATTCGTTTTGTGACGGTGATTCATAATTTATAAAAACGTTTTCCATCAAATTCCATGTTTTGATCACAACCAACTTCAACTTGGTGGTATAAAGATTGTCCTCCTCATCTTCTTGTTATTTTGATTATGTAAACATATATTTTATTTCCTATTGTATATATTTATGATGATTATATGATGATAAAAATGTTATGTGGGGATTTGTTGTTGATAATCATGGATAAAAAGATGAAAAACTATAAGTAAAAATGGGTAAATCTTGTTTAAATGATAGGCTGTATAAAAACAGTAAAGAACCACATGTTAGACTGATAAAATGATGAAGTAAAATGGATTTACAGTAAGCTATGGGTCTTGTACACATGTGAGAGTTGGCCATGCAATGGAATCAAAGTAATGAGTGAGATATGATCAAAACAAGTTTAAGGTATAAATCTGAGTTCACTGTTTTGGACGATTTTTAGAAAATATTTAGAAGATGATTCAACAGTATCTATAGTAGAGTTAAATTTAGCACATATCATTTAGTTTATGTGATAAAAATTTGAGCTTCTATCTCCATATAGAACTCAAGATATGGCAGTTTTGGTGAAAGTGAAGATAAAAATCAGATTTTGAGAATTAAAGAATAATACTATTATATAAGCACTTAAATTTTAATAGTATAAAATATAAATTAAAACCCACTAACTCATGAATTTTATTTATATAAATATGTTAAAGGTTAAATAAGTGGACATTTTATAAAAATGATAATTTGTTAAGTTTTATAAGTTATAAAACTATAAACTTGATTTTTACGACTTTTTCGGCTATCGCTGTAAAATTAACGTTTTTGTTAAATAAAACTTAGACGATCAAACCCGTCTAATGTAAAGTTTATAAAAGTCATGTACTGATGTATAGGTAACTAAGACAAGTAAAAACCGATAAAACCCGAACTATAAGAAATACGGACATTTACGAGCTAATTTAGCATATTGGACTAATAATTGGACTAAATAAGATAAAAACTTGTAAAAAGAACTTATTGGGCTTAACCCATTTGGGCCCAACATGGAAAGTATAGATACTGATAATATAAGTATGAAATGGGTTAAAACAAGTTAAAGAACGTATAATAAGCTTATTGGACCTAAAACACGTAAATAGGTAAAACGAGACAACTAGTATAAAAATTATCGACACATAACACAAAAATGAGAATATATAAATCCACTTGATTATCATATATATATAATCATCATATGTATACATAATTGTTATTTTATAAAGTCATTGGACATGAGTCTAAGACGAAGTATTATTTGTTTAGGTTTCCGTGATTGAAGCACGTACCGTACATCCAAATCGCCGATAATCGTCTTCCCACATCAACGTGAGTTCATAGCCTCGCACTCTTTTAAATGTTTTTATAAATGTTTTATAAACCCGCGAGGGAGATAACATGTTAGTTTTTACAAAATAGGACACCATTTGTCCCGATTGTTTGTTTATTGATTTTGGACCCGAATGATTGAATGACCCGATTGTATGACCCGATAAATGATTAATGGACTCGATAGATGAAATAAAATGGATTATTAAAGTTAGGTTATGTCACTAAAAGTCCCATTAGCATGAATTGTGAACTACCGGGAGTTGGTAGACGCTTATGCATTTAATAGTACTATTTGGGGACGATCACCCCAGTTCGCGCCTTGACGGTTGATCCCCGTCGTGCCACATTGATTGGTAAGCGAATTTATGTATCAGAAGATTTCCATAGCGTGACCTTTGTGACGACACGCTACTTTAGATGGGCAAAATTGGTATCGGGTTAGCTACCCGTTTTGGTTTAGTAAGGTAACAATGTCATGCGGCTTATAATAATCCAAAAATTTACAAAATACTAATAGACGCTCCGAATTACGATGTATTGCCTGACTAGCAATACAAGGTCATACTATTGATATTATGTTTGTGTTTTGGTTTTCATAACCATATTCATATAACAGTTTTTATTTGATTTTATACAACGTCATAAGACGTATTGTATGATGTTTTTACGACATTGGCTCGTACAATGATTTTTAAGGCAAATGCCTATATTATGATTTTCGATAAAGATTTGTATAAAATGACTTTGGCTATTTTATGGCCTATCAAAATGATTTGTACAAAATGATTTTCAGTAATAATTTTATACTGATATTATATTGATGGAATTTATTAAACTCTATGAATTCACTCGGCGTTATCGCTGACCTCTTCTTTTAACATGTTTTATCTCAGATACTTGAAGGTAATTCTCGGGAAGACGACAAGAATTCATGGCCCGCACTTAAACAATATTTTCCATTCAAATATTTTGTAAAACTTTATATGAAATGTAATGACTTGGGACCGATGTAACTTTGATATTATTGAATGGAAATGCTTTATTAATAAACGACGCGATTTTTATGCGTTGTCTATGATGTGAGTAATGTGCTATCCCGTAACACCAACTAGTCTTCCGTTGTACTGAGTTGTATAAATTTGGGGGTGTTACAGTTTGGTACCAGAGCTCTCGTTATAGAGAATGAAAGATTTTTAAAACCAAGGTTTTGAATAAAACATTTCAAAATCTTTTAACAGTAAACATTTTTCTGAAAATGTCTAAAAATCTTTTGACTATAACGGTGCCGAAGAATTCCCGAGTTACCGACAAGGCCAAGACTGAGAAGTGTTATTTTAATATATATATAACTTGGATTATATATATATGATGTAAATTTATTACATGATTGTTTGATGATTATTTTGATTTTTATACGAGGTATTTATACGACGTAGATTGTCACAAGTAACCCTAAATCCCCTAGTAAATTAATCGAAGCTATTCTCGTAGGAATTCTAGCTATTCTTGATCTAAACCAAGTCGTTGATGTTTATGTTCCCAACAAATGGTTGATATTCGTAGAAATGTAGATATTAGTTGATTGTGATATTGAAAAAGGATTGGCGAGATTAAATCTGATATCGATGTCATGACGATCTTTCCTTATAAAGTGGAGTTTTATAAAACGTTACCACCTAGAAAGATGTCATTTGATTCGTTGTCATCCAATTCTTAAATTGAAATCGAAAGGGTGAATGTTGCACTTGAGGCTGTCATTGGAACCAGTACCCAAAAGCCTCATGCCACTAATACCTTTCCGAGAAGTCTAGTTGAATGATCAAGTCATTTCATACTTGTGACTCATTTGATAATTGTTGTTGTAAGAGATATAGGATTGAAAATTAAGTGTTGATCATATTGAGCTTTTATTACCTATTAAGGCCTAATAAGATTGAAAGTATTGGGAAATGAAGTAGGATATCGAATTGAGTACAAAATTGATTGAAATTTGAATAAAGTAAAATTTAACCCGTATGGAATATGAGATTGTTAATAGAAGTCGTTAAGTCCTGTGATTGAATTGTAAGGTTTTAATTCATTGCTGAATCGTGTTAAGTATTGTTCCTAGGCCATTGTCCACTAATAAGGAGGCCCAGTGTCCAAGAAATAAATTGAAGAAATCTTCTTCTGAATTGAGACCGATGGATCTTCTGGGACATGTGGAACACCTAATGACTCTTGTAGATTAGTATTCATTGTGGTATCTTTCAAAAATCCCTAACTTAACTGAGATATCAGTTGGTAGGATGAGCTTTGAGAATTGTATGACATAGTGACACGTAATGTGTTACGGTACAATTTTGACTTGATTATGATTAATGAAAAGACTACCTTTGATTGCTAAATTCTACATGTATCGATGTTATCTATTTTTATTGCTTCATCCTAATGTTCGCATTAGTGATGCAACCATTGAACAAGTACTCATCTTGAATTGAGTTACGTTGTGAATTATTCTTTTTGAGTGCCATCGAGATCATGAACCTCGTGATTATTTGGCTAAGCTCATTTCCTATCATATCGTAGTTAATTCTTGGTGAACAAGCTTTCATCACTCTTTTGCGGATCACTCATTGTTTTTATAAGATAAAACGGTATCCTTTGAGAAAATTTAATTTTCATCACTATAAGGATTATTCAAAGTAAGATTTATAAGTGATCATTATCGAAATGAAATTGTTTATGAAACACCTTGGAAAACTTAATTGTTTTCATAGCAAAGAAAATCTTTGAAAATTTATTTCTGATTCTTATTTAAGAATTGAGCATGAAAATGTTTTTATTATAAACATGATGATAAAAATTTTGACGAACTGAGTATTGCATCGTTAATCTTGAAATTGTATATAGTTGCGCGCCTACATACAATTCGGAATGGACCATGTAAGGCTGATTAGTAGTCACCACAAAAACTTATTAATAAACACCAAAGTTTCTTTGAAGATTGTGAAAGATTAAAAATTTATGAGATCTGCAAGAAGTACAAAATAGGGACATAATGTTAGAGACATCTACATATGTGCCTGTAGCATCTATTCTTTTGAGTTGAATTTACTCATCGGTGTAATTTGTCTTATTTGACAATTGATATTCCGTTCTTGTCCAATTCTCCCGTAGTGAGATTCTTAGGAAAAGTATCTGATTACCGAGTGTTGATACCCGACTGGATGTATCGACAATCCTATCATTTCTTTTGATTTGGTTTCATTTGAGTGACCTGGGTAACAATCCGAGGAGCTTTCGAATGCGTACTCAAATTATGAAACATGGGATATATTCATATTCGTTAAATGTTTTCGTCTGTATCTGATTTGAAATTTTATCGCGTAGATTATGCGTTGACCTTACTCTTTTAATAGTAGTTGTGTCTCCAGCTATCCTTGAACTTGTGAAGGATTATGAGTTATTGTTAGTCTTATGAGAAGTTCACATCTTATCGACGGCAATGTAACTGGAAAGTTGATAGTGCCAGTAGAATGGATTGATTGATTATGACATGACGACATTGTCTTAATTGATGGGAACTCGAGTAGAATTCCCCTAAATGATAAGATGGTTATTATCAAAAGTGATATAAATAATTCTTGGTGGATGACGATATCCTATATTTGGAATTGAAATTATATTGTGAATGATTGTGAATTAGTCATAGATATTATAATCTAGAAGAACCTAATATGAATTTATTAAAAGATGTTTATGATATCTAAAACTTTAGGAGGTATTTATTGGTGAATTACCTAAACTTTCACCATTAAGGCAAGTTGAAATTGGTATTGATTGTATTCCCGGTGCTGCATCTATGGCTTGTGCACTATATGTCAGCACCATCTAAATTAAAGGAATTACCGTACAACTGAGAAAGTTGTCGAAGAAAGATTTTATTATACCAAGCCTGTCATCCTGAAGATCTATGGTGTTATGTTTCCTTATATTAGATTACTGTGACTGAGTAAATTGACAATCGAAAACGATATCCATAACTCGAAATGGAAGATTTGTTTGATCATTTACAAGGTTATAGCGTATGTTTTAAAGATTTGATCCACGGCATGGTTATTATCAACTTCGCATCTGCGAAAGAGATTATCTATTCCAATCACTACATCCGGTGCTTGTAATGAACGTTATGAGTTTCACGTGATGCCGTTTGGATTGACAATGCACATGTAGTATTCATAAATTTGGTGAATCACGTGTGTAGGCTGTAATTTGATAACTTCATGCTTGTGATCATTAGTGACCATTTGTTTGTTTACGAGAATAAGAATGAGGTTAATAATTAATTATAGATTGCCCTGAATTGGCTAAACAATGAAAACCTATACCTTAAATATTTAACATGTGATTAAGGACTTAATCCTTTATATGATTTAACCGTGTGATTAATAGATAATGGAAGCTATATTGACTTTTCAAAGATAAGAACCATTAACGCTTAGGGATTAAAAACTTAATCCTTTACATAAAATGACCGTTGGAATAATAATGGTAAGATGTATGCATATTGACTCTTCAAAAATTAAGAGCCCTTTTCAGACTTTGGATTTTACAAAAAAAAAAAAAAAAAAAAAAAAAAAAAGAAAGAAAATGCAAATATGTTTTGACAAAGGTTTTAACAAAGGATTTTAAAGGGATTATTCCCTTAAACACAAACCATTTAACTAAACTTCTGTTTAGGGGTAAATGTTTGTGTATATTTCTAGACAACCTAAGAAGAATTGAGGAAACTATATAACTTATGACTTGAAATTTGAAACGATACATTTTGCTTTTCAAACTAAGAAAATTTTGACAAAATATAACCAAAGATTTTTCAAACATTTATGAATCTTATTAATTATTTTCGATAAATCAGCAAAAATCGTGTTAATTAAATTCAAATTTATTTTCGAACATTTTATATAATTGGTCGAACTAAGAAATTTAAAAACTTTTACGTTTACGCTTCAAAAAAAAAAATTTAACTAATAATTATTTAATTAATTATAATAATTATCGACGCTTTAGACGAGGGATTAAGTAAAACGAATAAAAATGATAGTAAAGACGAAACTAAAACATAGAAGATATGAAGAAAGAATTTTTAATAAATACGGTTGTGATATTTATTTCATCAGGAAGGTGAACGTAATTACAGACGCATAATATAGAAAGAATATCTGAGTGAATTGTGGACATGATAATTACATCATCATGAGAAGTGAGTATAGATACTGACATATTATATAAAAGGATAATATAAATAGTGAAGGGTTTCACGGCTAATGTGAACCATTATAATTGAAAAGCCAATAGCATTAAATGTTTTAAAGGTCACTTGTGATTGCCTAAATATGGAGGATTTTGAGATATAGTTATGTTGGAATTTGTAAGTATAAGTATTATATGTATGTCATTTATGACTAAAAGTATCTTTGTCTGAAGAAGCTGTACTAATGGCAATTATGAAGGCAGACATCGCCTCATACATTAGTAAACGTCTAGCTATTGCAAAGGTCATCATCTGAATTTGATTCGATTTGGGTCATCGTCGACAGACTGACCAAATCTGCTAATATCATTCCCGTTAATGATAAATGCAAAAGAGTTATGTAAACATAGTGTGCCTGTATCGAACATCTTTATCAAGATCTTCGCTTCGCATCAAATTTCTAGAGAATTGCTCAGTAATCATTGAGAACGAACCTTGATGAGAGTACTATGTACCACCCCAAATCGAAGGGACGAGGTAAAGTAACGATACAAGGTAATATAAGTGCTATTTTATGTTTGAATGATTGACCTTTGGTAATAGACCGTATAATCGTTTTCCTTTGGAAGGATTATCATTGATAATTATCGTATTAGGATCGAGGTCGAATCTTGTTAGGATCTGAATCTTAGAGCATCTGTAAGCAAGAGTTGAGATAAAGACACCCGACATACACCCATTGTGAGTTGGACATGTCTTTTAGGTTTAAGGTTTCCTATTATGGCAAACCTAACCTTACAAAATACCCGACCCACGAAATCTGAAATGATTATTGAAATTAGGATTTGATTATTGACTGCCGGTAGTGGGCAAGAGGTTATGTGAATGTGAAATGTAGATCTTGAAGTGCCAAATGGGTAGCGAAGTTATGCCACAATTTTTAACCTTGGAAAAAAATGAATTCATGATCTGACAAATCATGGGATACAAGTCCCCGTTGTATGGGACCATTGAGATGATGTAAAAGATTGGTTTGAAGGGCATATAAGCTGGATCTACCCTAGGACTTCAAAGACTGCGTGAATTATGTTTCGTAAATCGATCTTGATGGAATATCTATCAAGTGAAAATCTGATTGTTCTTAGTAAAGCTTAGATCGGCGAAAAGTAGCATTCATCAGAAACCCGTGAACATCATGGATAGAGAAAGTAAGTCAACATTAAGCCTGATCTTATTCCCGTAGTTATGTTTGGTGAAACTCGCATATTGTAATGAATTGCACTTGTGAGAAAGGACCGAATGTGGAGGAAATACCCACATGGCTTTAACTCTATAAGAAGCGAGTAGTAAGGTAAGATGATCTTTGAGGACAAAGATCCTGTTTAGGGGTAAATGCTGTGACAATCCGTCAATTTAGGATTGATATTTTATTCTCAATATTTATTTGAAAACATTATTTTAATGTTATAATATGAACTCACATATTTTTGGGAAGAAATTTGGATTTACGTCTTGAAGTAGCATCGACTACATTTAAACCGGAGGATTCAACGTTACGTGCTTACGTTTACATACACCGTCCTTGGTGACAGTCCGACATTTCAGAAAATAAATTTATCCGTGAATATTATTTTAGAGTTTTAAATTTGTGTTGGTTCATAAACTCACAAATTTACGAGAAGAGATTAGGACTTGTGATTTTATTTTAACGTCCTTTACGACTAAACCAGAAACCTTAGGATTACGTATTTACGTTTTCGAACTCCGTTTTTGATGAGACAATTTTTATTAGATTCGTTTTGTGACGGTGATTCATAATTTATAAAAACGTTTTTCGTAAAACAACCCGAGGGCACGCAAATCGAGGAAACTAGAATCGAGGAGTACCCGTAAATAAATGGGATGAGACAAGTGGGACACTTGTCCCACCCCACTCCAAAACCGGCTACAAAACTACACTTCACCAACTTAGTGTCAAGTGTAAGCTAAGTTGCTAACACTTGTCACATTAGCTTACATTGTAAGCCACTTTCCCTCAAAACCATCCATCCTAAACTAGAAACTCATTTACAACATGCAATCCACTCAAAATTCTCTCCCTTGGTTCTTCCTTGCCGTCCCAAAAATAAGAAGAAACACCCATTTGATCTAAATTTCACCACAAATCTTATGTTATTCTTGCATAAGATGATGTCCTTTTGAAGACCTATTGATTGGAGGTGATTATAACATCCAAGGAGGAGTATTCATGGTGTCTTGGGGCTGATTTTCCACAAGGAGATTAGGAAGATTGGTGGTCATGAAGATGGTCTTGGTGCATCACAAGTTTCTCCATCAAATTCCATGTTTTGATCACAACCAACTTCAACTTGGTGGTATAAAGATTGTCCTCCTCATCTTCTTGTTATTTTGATTATGTAAACATGTATTTTATTTCCTATTGTATATATTTATGATGATTATATGATGATAAAAATGTTATGTGGGGATTTGTTGTTGATAATCATGGATAAAAAGATGAAAAACTATAAGTAAAAATGGGTAAATCTTGTTTAAATGATAGGCTGTATAAAAACAGTAAAGAACCACATGTTAGACTGAAGAAGACTTGTGTGTTTGTGTTTTGACCGGATCTTGGTCAATTGACCAAGTATTTAATAAACTTTCCATTGTTTGCCTTTTTAGTCCTTCAACTTCTTCTTTCTTTCCAAATGTGTATAAAAACTTTTAAGTAATTTCTTATCATCCTTCATCTTGTTAAAAGTTACACTTTTCAATCCTCGATCTTGATAAATGATGGTAAGTAAAGTCCATCAAAACATCTTTCATCTTTTTCTTCGTCTTTTGTGATATAAATCCCTTGAAAACGCATGTTTGCTCCAAAACGTATCTTTTTTACCTGAAACACACAAAACACAAATACATGCGTAATTCTGATATTTTAAAGTTAAATATAATGTATTTGACTGTGTTTAGGGTGGTTTTTGGATCATTATTGATGAGTGTTTTCACACTTATCAACTCCCCTCCACTTTACCATTGCCATGACCTCATGCAATGCAGCATCTTCAAGCACCAAGTTACACTTTTCTCATAATTAACCCACCTTGGCCATTATGGAATGCATCTACACTACTCTACACTATATGATGCATGATTTTGAATTTATACAATGCATTGCAAAGAAAAGCAATTCTATTTACATCTTTTTGTATTTTCTTGAAATAGGTATGATGGAAATAACTCATAAAGAAATCAATGACTTGGATTAGGGCTTTGGTACCATGGATACATATCACCCTCAAGTTTCACTTTCCCCATACCAAGCTTAAAAATGGGATCATTGTATTCACAAGTAAAAAGTGCATCAACTTATTCATGACAATTAAATGTGGAACCGCTTATTATTTGAGCAAATTGCTTGAAGGCAAATTTGTCCTTATTTAAAGTGTGAAATATAAGAAATGTAAAATCCAAAAATAAGGAAGCACGGTTTTAATCCTAAGTAATCCTCTCATCCATTACTTGAAAAACCGCTCACAATTAATATAAGTCCATTTCAAGAGTAATAAGTCATTCCCCTTATGTGTAAAATCCTCATGTCATGCTTTCATAAGTAGCTACACACTCGCTAAGGAAAGAAAAATAAAACTCACGCAATAATTTACATCCGCCATCTTATTGAGACTTTGGATCTTCAACCCCGTAACCCGTCAAGGTAATATTGGATTGGAGCAATCTATCAAATCCCCGTAACCCGTCAAGGTGGTATTCGAATTCAATAGTCACTATAATTAACACCACACTGCCCCTCTTGGGAGTCTTGTATAATTATTTTTTTTTCTTTTTTTTTCATAAGCCGCTCTTATTTTTCTTTATTCCTCACTAAGAAAGTTTAAAAGAATAAAAGGAAAAACACCCGCTAAATATTGAGCATGACATAAGTCTAGTACACATAAAACGTTCTAACTTAGAATATTAAGACGTACTTATACCAACCATGAATGATTAGTCAAAAATGCATAAGAGATTACAAACCAATTAAAACCGTTCTTGATTATTTATTAACATATATACATGCGAAGAAAATAGAGGTAAAGAAGAGGAGGGTTTAGCCACAAGTAATTATCATGAAGTTTATCTAGCTCTTTTATACTTGCTTTAACTCTATCATTTCCCATTCTCCACAAGTATAAAATCTCAAATAATGAGATTGGTGGATGCTTAGCCTAATAGACCAATGAAGGACTACATGGTTAAGGATACTAGCTACAGAGTGCTTAGATAAGCCAACTCGGGTTGAGTCAAAATATCCATGGCGGGCCTAATATGTCAAAGAAGTCTAAATTTGTTAAACCATGTTCTTATTATATTTTTTCTCTTTTTCATTTATTTTTTTATGAAAAGTAAAAGAAGAAATATATACAATGCAAATGTGTTATGCAAATGAAAAATGATTCATGCAAAATTATGAATGCATATATTTGGTGGCCAAAGTAGATCAAAAATTTGGAAAATGTTTGAAAAATTAGTTTTCCAAGTTATCATGATGTTAAAGCAATGGTCTAGGTAAGGTCACTTCGATAGAAGTCTCCCCTGCACTTAAGATAAACATTGTCCTCAATGTTTAAGAGTATTGGAGTAAACTCCCCTACACTTATGACATTGATAACTTTGCTTAACCCAAGTTAAGGAAGAGACAACTAAAGGGTATTCTTTTTTAAGCACAAGTATTTTGAATACCACAATAGCAAAAACTAATCAAAGTGAACCAGATACACGGGCCTCCTCCATAAGCTCCAAGCATGAAATGTGAGAGAGCAACCCTTGAAACAAACACGAAAAGACGAAGAGAAGCACCCCTCCACTTCAACTCTACTATAACATCCTTTTAATTAAACCTAACCTATTGAAAATCTACTCTACGTTTTCTAACCTAGTTATTCAATGCTTGATTTTTTTAACCCTAAGTCGCTAGCTCGACTCGGCCCCGAATTAAGTTGTCCTTGGGGAAACCATCATTAAGAATAAAGATATCCACTTTGAAGCTCGTCTCACATGATACACTTAAACTTAGCATGTTGCTATTTACTATAAGATTTACAATATCCGCCTCGATAAATGGAACGGTCCAACGTGTCTCAAGTTTGTCCAACATACGAAAACTCTCATATAGAAATCACCCCAGGATCAAATACATAGTTTCCATCTCTACATTCGAACAACTCCAAAATAGGTAACATCACCAAAGTAAGCTCATACAAGAAGTCCATATCAATCGAAATCACACTCTTAAGTGGAGTAGATGAAAACCAATTTTTCCCAAACATATGTATCCCAGGATCAAAAACCTTTCCCTTCATGGGAAAATAAGGAGATGAACTCGTATCAACCATATAAGATTCCCCCTTAGTGATCAAAGCATCATGAGACAATGAAGGTGTAGGTATCAAAACATTCATAACTATTATGTCCATGTTAAGCTCGTCATCATCATCAAAAGGTGGGTAATCTTCCATAGAAGGCATAATGAAAGTAGGATCAAAATTAATAGTGTCTTGTGAATGAGGTGTAGGCTCTATGTTCCCAAAAAGCAATGTAGTAATAAGACGAACCTCCTCTTCCAAATTAGAAACACTATCGTTGACCTCTATATCAAAATGTGCAAGAGTATCCTCTATGGTGGTATCAATCTCCATAAAAAAGTCCATATCAAAGGTTTTGGGTTCTAAAGGTGCATTAGATGAAAAAGTATCAATCTCCAAGAGGAAAGGATCTTCATCAATAACCAACTTCAAGGGTGGGAGGGTGGGAACATAAGGCTCAAAAGGAGGTGTATTAATGAGAGAATCACTCAAAGGGATGATATGATCATGAAAATTAATAGGTGTATCCTCAAAAACTAGTGAAGGATGATCAATCAAGGGTTCGTCTTCTATAGACTCATTATTAGGTTCTTCACACTCCTCAAAAAGTGGGTTATCAAAACATGTCTCAAAAAAAGGATTTGAATATATCACAAAATCACTCAGATAAATAGGTGAAGGAGTCATAGAAGAAATGGAGTCATCATCATCAGAAGTAAAGGGTTCATCACTATCAGAAAGATCATCAAAGGTTTCATCACAAGAATCATAAGATGGGAGAGGAGAAGGATCCACATTTCCTATAGGAGCAAACTCTTCATCCAAATTAGGAATGTTATCTTGACAAGACAAATCATTGGATGATATAACATAAGATGCGTCACTAGAATCACAATCATCATCCTCCATTTGTGTGAAGTCTTTCACAAACTCTTCCTCGATCTCATTATCCCTTTCTTTGAACAATTCATCAAGATCAAAGTCACCAAAATCACTAGTAGTAGCATGAAGGTCAACATGTGATGAAATCTCAATGTGATCATGGGGAGAAGAGGTGTTAATACAAGGCTCGTCACATGGTTCATTGAAAATACCCTCAAGCTCTCTTTGGATTGGGATAAGGTTCTCAACACTAGAAGAGGTTAATTCATCCGAATTGGTGTTTGTATTAGTGCTAAGAGGCTCGTCCCCCATGGTTAAAGAGTCGGTGGGTCCCATGTGAGGTAAAGGTGATGAAGGTGTGTATGGCTCAAGCATAGTCGGTAGAGAGATGGAAGGGTCTATAATAGGAACATCACTAAGTGTATCATCCTCAACATCTACTCTCAAAGAAGGCTCATCATTAGGTAAAGCATCGTCCGGTCTCATGAGTTGCAAGACGTGTGTTCGCAAGCCTAAGATGTTCAGATCAGTTGCCTCTTTCATTTTCTCAAGTGCTTGCATTACAAAGTTAAAAGCGTCTTTACTCAAGAAATGAAAAATGCCTTGATTGTGAAAGGTTGTTTGATTATGACTTTGAAAATTCTCTTCATTTTGAAAATCGTCTTGATTTAAAAATTCTTGATTTTGAAAATCCTCATTAAACCCTTGATCATAATCGCTCGCGTATAGATGACAATTATTTGCACCATGCGGTCCTCCACAAGTCGCACAAGGCCCATACACAGCTCGATAATGCTCCTCTTATAATATCTCCAAAATAGGACGATTATCCATGTGTGGCAAAATGGTCGAATGCATATACAAGTGAAATGAAGTCTAAAAGCTTCCTCGGGGAAGGAAGTAATACACCAAAGGTGGTATGTTTACTCGTGTGCGAGTACACGTGTAAGTAAACTCGAGGAGTGAGAGATGAGCTCTCGGTCGACTTTTGAAAGAGAAGAGATTATCTCCCTCGAGGTGCAATATGAAATATCCACAAGAAAGTATAATATACGTATGTACTACTTGGGTGCAAGACCCCCAATGAAGCCTTCCTTCTTAGAATACTCACTAGTGAACGGGGGGTTAGGTGGCACGAAGCACTTAAGTACCTATTGACCCTTAGATGACATTTTATAGCACATCGCCTTTCTATTCACTTTGTAGTTTGTATTCTTCGAATTATTGCTTATTTGAATTATTTATCTATTCTTGCTTTATTGAGTTTGATCGATACGCGTGTCAAGGACCGGAACGCCCCTTAACACGGTGTATTGCCTTGGCAATACTTATGGAAGATATGTGTATTGGTTGTTCTTATACTTATACGTATTTACATATAATAATATAGAGAAAAATATTTTTGTATTTATTGGGTTTTTTAAGAAAATACTATATGTACGTAAAAAGCGATGAAAACCAATAATATATATTTTTAGGTGTAATCTTTTAGGAAAAAGATTACTTTTTGGATTTTTTTTTTGGTTCAATTCTTTAGGAAAAGAGTTGATTTTGTGATTTTTGATTTTTTATATTTTTATCTTTTTGATTTTTTTTATGCTTTTGATTTATAATACGTAAAAATAACGTTCACAAAGTGAACGGATCCCAAAATCCAATCGTCTCACTCGAAACCGTTAATCTTCACGAAAAGAACCGGCAGCGGCGCCATTTAATATTATTCTTTTTAGTTCGTTCTTCTCGACTCAATTCGAATGGATTTAACGTTTTCAAGTAAATATTTAATTGTTTTTGGTTAAAAAGACTTGATTGGTATCTATGTCGAATTGGCACAAAGCAAGTAGAAATGTAAAAATAGCTATACTATTACGTAATACGTACTAGTCTAAAACACGTTGCAAGTAAACATTTAAATGCACAAAACATCAAAATGTGAAATACAAATAAAAAATAAGGCAAACTATTATAGATAATATTCAAACTTTTGTAAAAATATCAATCTAACAAAAAATGTAACGGTGATTATTGAGAGCTAATAAAACGCAGCCAAGATTCTGTAAGATAAAACACTGGCCCAAAAGTAAACTGGTCCAACAACTCTATACTCAGCCCAACTCCAAACTTAACTGAATGGACTATCTATGTAACAATAGGTATCAAGTTCAGAGACCAAAAGTGTATAAAACAAAACTGAATATGGAACTTAAAATCTGACAGATTAAAAGTCCGACTATAAGAACTCAGCTAATTTTTTTATTATTTTTTAAACGAAAGTCTTAACTATCAATCTTTATCTTTAAACTTTCAACCAATCAAACTTAACTCTACTAAATTGTAAATCACACCCTACAGTCTATAAACTATATGGAACTACAGCTTAAATCCTAGCTTAATCAGGAGATTATAACTACTGATCATATAAGCTACAATGTAAAAGACTTCAAATCAGAAAATCTACACAATTCATAGATTCTATTTTACCAATTAATTCACCCAAACTCTAAGTGTGCACTCAAACTCTTAATATGTAATTGAAACTGATAAAACTAAAAGCTATTAAAGGCTACTGCTAGACACCAATAACAGGCATAAACCAATATTCAGACTTCGAAATTTACCATAGTTGAGCTAAAACTGAAAATAGCTCACTCAAACTAAATTAATACCTACTGAGATCCCAACTAAAGTGATTACACCACAGAATACTAAAGCAACATCTATCTTATAAAATTCTCAATATGCACAGCTTATGAACTCATGTATAATCGAAACAGTACCAAAATTTACTGAATAAAAGCTACTAATTTGAAAGTATAAGCACTGCCAAACGCTAGTTACGCTACACTAATCCTACAACCTATCTACAATCTGTACAAAATAAAATCTATACTCGAAGTATTATACTATAACAGATTCACACAGAAAAGTTAAAAAAAAAAGAGATCAAATAGAAACAGATCGCAAGTAATAATTACACTACCATCATAACAGCTAGCTAAACTAGATATCGCAGAAAAATGAAATGAGCTTAACCATTTTCTTCCAGGCCAGACCTTTGATGTCGAAGCGGAGCGCTGAGCTCGCTTAAAATACACAACACCTTCGAAAATCGAACACCACTATTGAGCTCGACTGCTGATCTACTATTTGATCACCAACGAAACCAAACACCTGCAAGAATGTTATCCTTCAAAACTGAAACAAAGCAAATACAAACCAAACAAAACTTTCGATTCTGAATCTTGCTATCACTGATCTTTTTTTTTTTAAAACGATTTCTACCAAACTGTCTACACTAATTCTCGTATACTAAAAACTTTTGAACAAGAACTCACTGATTTTAATACATCAATTACTTGAAAAACTTTTAACAATCGAAACTAAAAACAAATTTTTAATCATGCTCACTGATTGAAACTACACTGAATCAAGGTTTTAGGCTGAAGGCATCTAATTACTAAATTTTTAGAAAGTCAGTACATATTACAAGCTCCTAAAAAGACTTATGAACTCAGTGATTTAAAACATTAAGGAAAAATGAAGAAGATATTAAAAACTCGAAAATTCATTAATGAAAGAAGTTGGTTATAACAACATAACAGTAACGTAACCAATTTCAACTAACTTTTCCCACAGAACAAGCTAAATGATTCAAACATTAAAGCTTATAATAGCAAAATATGAGTTCGGTAAAGAGGAAAGAAGAATAAGAGATGAAAACATAACTCGATTACAATCTATAACAGTAACGTAAAGTATTCAAAACAGAATGAAGAAAATGATTTCGAAAGAAGCAAACTTAAACTTTCATTAATGGAAAATGAGTAATCGGTTACAACAGTAAACTGAATCGTAACAAGCTTAAAACTGAATATTAACTGAAAATCATTAAGCTTTTTGAGAGAAAAATAAAACTAACTATCTAACCTAACTACTAGGTGTTTCTACTCCTAAGCTAACCGTCTCAAATGAAGGTCTTCGTCTTCTATTTATAGAGCTGAAGAGGTGGTGGTGTGACGTGTTTCCTCCAATTAAATCGTGCCACGTGTTTAATACGAGGATGATGAATTCGTTCTTCCTTCTTAAAATTGGATTTGGGGGTTTCTTCTCCTTTGAGTCTTGATCTAATTGATGACTACCTCCTTGAAGAGGAGGAAGAGATGAGCACTTTTGTAGTTTAAGTATTCGCTTGAATCTTCATGAATCGTTCTTGATTTGCATATGCAGGTTTGTGGTGGTGAAGAAAAGATCGTCTCTCTCTCTTCGTTGGAGAAGAAGACGACTTGTGTGTTTGTGTTTTGACCGGATCTTGGTCAATTGACCAAGTATTTAATAAACTTTCCATTGTTTGCCTTTTTAGTCCTTCAACTTCTTCTTTCTTTCAAAATGTGTATAAAAACTTTTAAGTAATTTCTTATCATCCTTCATCTTGTTAAAAGTTACACTTTTCAATCCTCAATCTTGATAAATGATGGCAAGTAAAGTCCTTCAAAACATGTTTCGTCTTTTTCTTCGTCTTTTGTGATATAAATCCCTTGAAAACGCATGTTTGCTCCAAAACGTATCTTTTTTACCTGAAACACACAAAACACAAATACACGCGTAATTCTGATATTTTAAAGTTAAATATAATGTATTTGACTGTGTTTAGGGTGGTTTTTGGATCATTATTGATGAGTGTTTTCACACTTATCACTTCATTGGCTCTTAAATGGGCTAACTTTGACCTTAACCAAGCCGTTCACATAGGAAAGACCATCTTAATGAGATGAATGAGCTTAGAATAGATGCCTATGAAAACTCATTACTTTACAAAGAAAAGACTAAGCAATTGCATGATGCTAAGATTAAGAACCATGAGTTCAAAGTTGGAGAGTCGAGTTTACTCTATAACTCACGGTTGAAACTTTTTGTGGGCAAGCTTAAGTCACGATGGTCCGGTCCATTTACTATAGCTCAAGTGTTTCCATATGGGACCATTGAGTTATCTCAACCAAATGGCCCAAATTTCAAAGTGAATGGTCATCGTGTGAAGCATTACTTTGGGGAGGAAATTTCCGTTGAAATGGTCCAAGAGACCCCCATTTTCCCCATGAATTAATTCATTGTGGGAAGAGTCGAGCTAGAGACTCCTTAAATCAAGCTTGAATAACTAGGATTAGATCATTTAGAATAGAGTGTGGTAGGATAGGAATAAAAGGGTAATATAGTTGAGATGAAGTGTAGGGGGTGCCTATCTTTTGTCTTCTTGGTGTTTGTAGGGTTTCTCTCTCTCATTTCATGCATTGGAGCTTATGGAGGAGGCCCTCGTATCGAGTTTACTTTGATACTTTTGTGATTTAAAATTGAATCTTAATAATTTCTAACATGAATTCACTTTACTAGACCTTCCCTTAGCTCGAGTTAAGCAAAGTTATCAATGTCATAAGTGTATGGGAGTTTACTCTAATACTCTTAAACATTAAGGACAATGTTTATCTTCAGTGTAGGGGGTCTTCTATCGAAGTGACCTTCCCTAGAACATTGCCTTGCCTTCATGATGATTGGGAAAATTAATTTTCAAACATTTTTCAAATTTTTTATCTACGTTGGCCATAAAAATATGCATTCATAATTTTTGCATTAATCATTTTTCATTTGCATAACACATTTGCATTGTATATATTTTTTTTCTTTTATTTTTCATAAAAAATATATAAAAAGGAAAAAATATAATAAAGGATATGGTTTAACAAGTTTAGAAGTCTTTGACATATTAGGCCCGCCATGAATATTTTGACTCAACCCGAGTTTGCTTATTAGAGCTTACTCTTGCTAGTATCCTTAACCATGTAGACCTTTATTGGTTTATTAGGCTAAGCATCCACGAGTCTCATTATTTGAGATTTTAAACTATAGAGAACGAGAAACAATAGAGTTTGAAGTAAGTGTAAAGGGCTAGATAAACCTCACATTAATTACTTGTGGCTTTTATATCCCCTTTCGTTACCTTTACTTTATTGTCAACACATGTATATATTGTTAATAAATAATCAAGAACGGTTATAATCGGTTTGTATTCTCTTATTCATGTTTGACTAATCATTCGTGGTTGGTATAAGTACGCCTTAAGAATCTAAGTTAGAACGTTTTATGTGTACTAGACTTATGTCAATGCTTAATACTTAGCGGCTGTTTTTCTTTTTATTCTTTTCATTTTAGTTGTGAGGAATAAAGAAAAATAAGAGCGGCTTATAAAAAATAGAGTGGCTAGAAAAAAAAAAAGATAGAAAAAAATAATTATACAAGACTCCCAAGAGGGGCAGTGAAGTGTTAATTATAGTAGCTATTAAATTCAAATATTACTCTCACAAGGGTTGCAGGGATTTAATAGTTGCTCCAATCCAATATTACTTTGAACGGTTGCGGGATTGAAGATCTAAGGTATCAAAAAGGCAGCGGATATAAATTATTGTGTGAGTTTTATTTTCCTTTTCTTAGCGAGTGTGTAGCTACTTATTAATGCATGACATAAGGATCTTACACATAAGGCAAATGACTTATTATTTTAGGTCTGACTTATATTAATTGTGGGCGGTTTTTCAAGTAATGGATATGATGGTTACTTAGGATTAAAACCATGCTTCCTTATTTTTAGATTTTACATTTCTTATATTTCACGCTTTAAATAATGACAAATTTTCCCAAAAGCAATTTGCTCAAATAATAACCGGTCTTAGAGGCATAATAAGTGGGGGTATAATGGTAACACAATTAAATTGTATGAATAAGTCGATGCACTTTCACTTATAAATAACAATGATCTTGTTTTCAAGCTTGGTATGGGGAAAGTGAAACTTGAGGATGATAAGTATTCATGGTACAAAAGCCCTAATCAAAGTCACTGATTTCTTTACGAGTTATTTCCATCAAATCATTTCAAGAAAATACAAAAATATATAAATAGAATTGTTTTCTTTGCATTGCATCGTAAAAACCAAAATCATGCATCCAATAGTCTAGCATAGTGTAAAAGCATTTCATCTTGGCCAAGGTGGATTAATTATGAGAAAATGTAATTCAGAGCTTTGAAATATGGCATTGCATGAGGCCATGGCAATAATCAACTGTAGGGGATTTGATATGAGTGAAATCTCATATCAATTATAACATATCAAACCCTAAAACATTAAGAAAAATACCAGATTTTATGTGTAAAAGCAGTATTATCGGGTATTCTTTGTTGTTTATGATTTTATAGGTAAAAAGATATAATTTGGTTCAAACATAGATTCCAAGGCATTTATATTGAAGAAAAGACAAAAGAAGGATTCAAGATGACAAGTCTACAAAGTCAAAGGACATTTCTTTCCAAACTGCCAAAGTTGAAGGACTTAAAGTGCAAATTCAAGAAAGTCAAAATCAAAGTCAAAGGAAGTCAAAGGACCTTAGATGCAAGTCAACCAAGTCAAAGGGCCAAGGATGTCAAGTTACGAATTTGTTAGCTCAAAATATGAATTTGCCAAAGCAAAGGGGCTGATTTTGCTAATTTTGGAACTTAACATTAGCTGAATACATGTGTTATGCCTTTCAACCAATCAAAACAATCAAAATACCTCACACAGATCATTGACTGGTAGTCAAAGGCATTTAATGAGCAGACAAAGCATTAAATAAGCAAATCACAACAGTTAACCTCACTTACTAGCTTAAGCCAATCAGATTGCATTATTTCATATCACACGGATCACACTATTCTTATGGATAGTGATCCGTGTGATAATTTACCAGCCAACCATGTGACGACACATCATCACATCCATCTTCTTAGATTTTGAAGACGAATAAAGGGGTTTAAGAAGACGCTTTCAACAGGAGAAATACTTGTCATCAAAAGGCGAAGCCAACTTCACCATTCAATTAAACCCAACATCAAAGAATGAGAAATCCCTAATTCTACTTGAATGTGATGAACCCTAACAGAATTTCCAAGTGTCAAGTTGCAATTGGATGGAGCACGTCACTCCTACTTCACCACACTCACTCCCACACTCCCTTCTCCTCTATAAATACCCCTCTACCTCCTTCATTTTCATTTGGTCAGCTTAGGAGTAGAATTTACACACAGTTAGGTAGCCACTTAAATGTTAGTTGTAACCGAATCATTTTCAGTTACGACTCAGTTTTTTGTAGACATTGTACTTACTTCCAAGCTTTGTACTGAATTACCATTTGATCATTAATAAAAACAAAGTCCTTCGTCATGATCACCATTCTGCCATTGATGATGTTATTCTGTTATGAGCAACAAATATTGTTGTTGTTTTGAGGATACAGTTAGAACAAGAAGATTGCTTTGTTCTAACTATCCATTGTTCCAGTCTTATATACTCTTTCCAGCTTATCTTCTGGAAGTCCAGAATAGCATATTAAATTTCCATGAAGTTCTTTGATGATTTGATGTTGTAGATGCTTTAAAAAGGTGTTTATAGGACTTAAAGCAAGCTCAATGCTTATCTTCTTCATCAAAGGAGCCTTCAAACTCAATTCATAAGTGTTACTTTAAAATTTCCTCTAAATTTATTTCCTGCATGCTAAATTCTTAGTTTTAGAGTATAAATGCTTATGATTGCCTGCTACATGTTCATTTTCTGCTTGCTGATATGTTTTGATAGCCCTTAGTCTTTAACTGTTAGTTTGGATTAGTTTACTTAGTCATAAAATCTGTCATATTAGTAACTAGTGTTTGGTTGAATAGCTAATCTTTGATTCAATTAGTGAAATTGGTTAAAAAGTGTTGGTTTGCACTCACAAACTGATATCAAGAGTTTTTGCAAAGATTGAAAGTCAAACTTGTAGTCAAAAGGCAAATGGCATAAAATTACTTTGGGTCAGTCACTTGTGTTCAAAACAACATTACTTCAAACCAGCATAACTACTTCATTTTCTTGGATTTAGAACTTGAATTTTGGTTCTAGAGATAGCTTAAGATCCTAGCTTTCAGAATCTATAAGCCACATTATATAATTCTCAGTTTTGAAAGAGAAATAAGCCCTTAAAAGTCTCTGTAATAAGTACATGTTTCTGTTGGAGCTTCTTTTCATTTATGGCTTATTCTGTTCATAAAAGTCCTCATTTTCTTTCACAAAATAGCTTAATAAGTCATAAAAATAAGATTTGACTAAGGTCAACTTTGGTCAACTTTGGTCAACGCTGGTCAACATAAGCACTTTGAGCTTATTGACTTTTCTAGCTTATTTCTTGGATAATTTTCAGATTTTCTTGGATAGGTGTCACTTATTTGGGCTCTTAATCAGTTTTTGACAAAATCAGACATTGTGCTTAGTCCAATCAGCACATCTCTTAAAAGTAGATTATTTTAGAAGTGCTTATTAGAGTTTTAAACCACTATAGCCGATTTCCTTGAAACTGGCTAGCTTATTTTGAATTTGCAAACTTTTGAAACAAGTCTAAGCTTATTTGGTTGATTAAATCTTTAGATACATCATAAAAACCATTAAGCCCGATTTTAGCTTAACAATTCTTACTAATTGCACTCTAGTCCTTGGAATTTAGGTAGTTGCTAAGCTTGTTGGAAATTTGTTAAAATTTGTTAGGGTTTGCAGTTAGGTCCCTGATCTTGTTAGGTTTGTTAAATTTTAGTTTCAAGTTTGTTATTTTTGTTAAATGTGGTTAGTAGTTTGTTAAGTTTACATATTCAGTCCTTTTACTTTCTACATTTACATTTTCAGTCCCTCAACTTTCATTTACTTTACATTTTAGTCATTTTTACTTGTTGTGCATTAAGTGATTGTACATTTGGCTTTGTAATTGGTATGTGCACTATGTTTTTAGCGTAGTACGGTTACGTAGACTAATACTATTTTACACTTTTTTACGGGTTTGTGATAATTAGAACTAGATTACCATAAATTTGCTAATCAAACACCAAAAACAATTAGTTAACTTGATTTTTATCGATCATTCAATTCATAAAGATATCAAGACAATAACGAACTATAAAAAGACAAATATTAGTATAGTTTATTTAATTAATGGTCATGTCAATTTCATGAATAATAAAATTATATCCTAAGTCTTGATTAATTAAATTAACTATAACATGATTAATATAATATACTTAATTAAATTATAAAATTAATTATAACATGATTATTTTAAGATACTTAATTAAATTAATAAAATTAACTTGCAAAAATTAAACCAAACACACCCTTTGTGTGTTTCGAGTGTACCCGAGCCCTCGAACCAAGCCACACCGAGACACCTACGTCTCGATGTGCCTCGAACCACATCACACCACCACAGCCGTAAGGCTGTGGTTGCCGCCACCTGTACACAGCAGCCATCGGCTTTAGCCGGTTGCCGCTACTGCCCACAAAATCCCACGAGAGCCCCATGGCTCTCGGTTCCCATTGTTTTGCCAAACGCCCCACTGCTAGGGTCGTTTGGTGTTGCGGCCGAACAACAGAAACAACCACCGCCCCATTATAGGGTGCAGTTGGCTTAGGAAAACCCACACCGAGACCCTATGTGGTCTCGGTTTTCGTGACCATCCAACCAAACCCGACTTGTTCTTGATTTAATACTTGTTTTAATCCTTTAACATTATATGTTCTTATTACAAATAATTAGATCTACGAATTAATTAATAGATAACATGAAAGATTAGAGTTTAGATATGTTGTGCGCGTAGTGATTAGGGGTTTATAAACACGAACCAATCCCGTACAAATCAAAGATAAAAACTTGGTTTTATTTTCCCTTTTTTCCTTGTGTATCCGGTGGCCAAGAGGAGAGGAGGACTAGGGTTTGTGAATTTTTGTAAAAACTTGTAAAATGATTTTCTTGGAAGACTTTTGTGACTAGTAAAAGTTCATAACGGCCCGGGACATGGGCCCCTTGTTTCTTTTCCCTCTTGCCGTCGAAACACCCCTATAAATTATATATGTTTTCGTTTTCGATTTTTATTAAATCACGTGTATTATTATTCGTAACGTGAGTTCGTGTTTTTAACTCGTGTTAACTCTTGTCATGTATTTTTTTATACATAATATGTTGTAAATAATACATAATAATATACGTAATACTTGTATTTAAATATTAATTATTCTTGGTACTTGTCGTGTATTAATTAAATATAAAGTTTTAATTAATCCGTGATTTCATGTAATTAATGCATTCATATATTTTAAGTTGGGTATACAGTATCCATCCCACCCATAACGACTACATATTATAAATAATATTCAAAATATGAGTAATCGTTAAAGCAATATTGAATACCTCAAGGCTACGAAGACCATGCTCGCCTTTAAAACGAGGAAGGAAAATATCCTCCCATGCAAATTTGGCTTTACCCCGCTTAAAGTCACCATTACACCAAAGAAATTCACGTATAATCTGTTGAATATCTTAAATAATACCTTTAGGGATGACGAGGACCGTCGCCTAATAAAAATGCGTAGACGATAGAACAAATTTACACAATTAAAGCTGACCCGCAATAGAGAGAGACTTGCTTTTTGAATCTCTAATACGGTTTTTAACACGCTCCAAAAGAACCTTACAATCCTTATTAAGAAGCCAAGACAAAATAAGAGGAGCTCGAGGGATACATAGCAGGTAAAGATCCTTCAAGAAAAGGCATTATACCAAGAATATCGTTCTTGATCGTAATATTAATGTTACAAAAAATATCGTGCTTTTAGGAATACTAGGAACAAGACTCGACACCAGCTTGATATCATCAAGAGCTTCCATAATAACATGCGCTAAGTTAACATCACCATGCGCAAAGATAAACAAATCATTTGCAACGTAAACATTAATAATCTCCAACGCTTTATAATGATGATGATATCGAAATCCATTCGATAATAGGACCCCTGTTTTCAAAATGAGAGTAAAAACCTCCATAACCAAAGTAAATAGATAAGGTGATAATGGGTTACCTTCCCTTAAGCATCTCGATCCTATAAAAAGTCATGAATATCACCATATGTAACACAAGCCATGATCCACATAATCATAATGTTATGAAAACCAAAACATTGAGGACATTATCCAAGAACCGCCAATCAACCTTATCATACGCCTTTTGATATCAACTTTAAAAGCACATCAAGGGGCCCGATTCCAGTGATAATTATGCATTATCTCCTAGGTAATGAGAATATTATCTGAGATCCGACTTCAAGGAGTAAAAGCCTATTGATTATCACTAACAACTTCCTTGATTCCCGACATAGTTCTATTAGTAAATCTCTTACTAATACATTTATAAATCATGTTGCATGCAACATCCCCATTTTTACCATATAGAAAACGGAAGCTAATCTGGGGTATTACTTTCAAGGTATCATAGTAGTAATAATAGAAAATGTCTCAAAGAGACATTTTATCAAAACTTGTGTTATCATTCATTTATTCAACAGAGATTTAAACAAAACAACTATACAATCATTGTACATCACAGGTTCCCAAAATGTAGTCTTATTTATTAGAATCATAACTTTTCAAGACACCATCATCCTCAGCCTGTCAGTCTTCATTCACCTGAGACATATGATTAAAAACCAACACAATGGTTGAGTGAATTCATAGGTTTAAACAACATTTAAATACGAGTATTACTCTAGGGCTACGTTATTATACACCCATCATTTAAAAATCATCAATACTTATTGCACTAGCTCATGACCCCACGACTGGACATTATCAAAACCCAAGAAATTGCCCTTATACAGGAAGTTTTCCGGACTAGCCGGGGAATAGAAAAAATAAAGTGTATCCGTTTAGCCTAGGCTGGAACCATTAGCTTCCAGCAAGTGTGACTTGACCAGATAGAGGATGTCAGACCTTAAATAGAACTATTCACAATATTAGCGCTAATTTTCTAGAAATAATTAGCGGTGCATGATTAGAAAGGGACTTAATGGCAATGAGTACCACGTAGTGTCAATAATCATATCAAGAAGCATACAAAAACACTTGTATTCTAGTGAGGCTATGAACTCACCTTAGCCTATAAAGTCTTGAATTACTTCGATGTTATCAATTTGAGTTTCACAACTAGTGTCATAGATTTGGGTTGACACACAAATATGTATATATATCAAGTCGTAATCTCTGAGTTTACTCTCTTTGAATAATAGTTATATTTTATTGGATTTATATATTTTGGGATTATGACATCATTGTTCGGGCCATTATATTTAGAAGCCATTCTATAAATGTTTGAGGAGCGAGGGAACTTTAAATCGAAAACCCAACCACTCAGTCAAGACGTAATAGCGAGATGGAACATCTTTGTACAAAGTTCCCTACTAACATGATACATCACATATTTTAGAAACTTCTTCAAAGATTAGTATATGATCTCATTATTGCGTTTCATATCTTTTAGTTTCAAAGTTGGAAAAATGGTCTTTCTAGTTATATAACTTTAGAAAATAGGTTTCATTATATAGTTTTCATCCATATAGTTTAATAAATGACAAAATAATCCCTAAAGTTTATAAGTTTGGAATATTAACATTTTCAGCCGATAAAGTTATAAGTTTAGTATATTTATACTTTTAACCCTTAAAGTATATAGTTTTATTATTTACAGTTTCAACCTTCAAATATTAACCTTAGGGTTTCAAACTTTAAAAATTTAGTCCTTATAGTTTGAAATTTTATAAAATGTCAATTTTAACCCCTCAAGTTTATAACTTAAAAAAATGACTGTTTTAGTCCATATACGTGTTTAAAATTACATAACAAGTGGAAACGTTTAGTAAATGATATAAGAACTTTAAAAAAGTTTATAAACATATTTCTAATCATAACAAATTAATTTTTAAGATCTATAGCGTTTGAAATGGATTTTAACTCATTATTTCATGTAAATTAAAAACTAAGGTTTTTGGTTAAAGCTTGATTTAGAAAAATCAAACATGATTATTTATTGATCTAATTCTTATATTAACATCTTATTAACATTATAAGAAGTCTAGAAAGAGTATTATAACAAGATCAAATCTTATTTAATATAGTGATTACCTAGCTGTCTCCAAAGTGACTT
Organism: Glebionis coronaria; assembly: GCA_025667525.1. NCBI lineage: Eukaryota > Viridiplantae > Streptophyta > Magnoliopsida > Asterales > Asteraceae > Glebionis > Glebionis coronaria. The sequence continues at coordinate 435,003,865 of CM046874.1, forward strand.
TTAGGGCTTCTTATGTACTTGTTTTGCTTATAAAGCTTCAAGAACTTCAAGGGATACTTATTAGACCTGGTTTCTGGTCTCAAGGCTTCCTTACTGTTTTTATAGAAGTGTTATATCAGAATGTATGGGTATTGAGGTAAGAAAGTTGGGGATGAAGAGAATTATGGCCATTTCACCACTATTTATACCCGTTTTAGGTGTACGAGTCTTGGGTATAGCTTAGAAACGTTTTAGGGACTTAGATTGATGATGCATGAAGGCTAGTAGTTATTCATTGCAGCTATGGTTGAAGTTATCTATGGTTTGTGGTGTAAATGGTGTGACGGCAAGTTATAGATAGGAATGGTGATTATTCAATTAAAAGTAGGTGATCAGCAGCTAATAGGTCCTCTAGAAGTCTTAAATATATTCAAAATATCTGATTTCAAGTTTAAAATGGGAGGGAAAGATTTTAAACTTGATTTGGAGTGAAAGACCTAGGCGGATTGAAAATCTATGGGCTTCTAACTTGTAAAATTGTAATTTTGATAATTAGGTACTTAGGAATGTGATTAGTAATGTATTAGGGTGTAATTAGGGCTTACACATTGTAATTAGAAGGTTTGGGTCCTTGTTTTGAAGTTTAATATTGGTTTGAAGTGAAATTGGGAAGAAAACCTAGCTGGATTAGGGCTTCTAATGATCTAGGGTTAAATCCTTGTTAAAGTCATTATTATTCATTTAGCTACATATGTAAACTCAATTTATATCTTAGACATTATGTTTTAAGTGTCCAAAGAGTTTGGCTGTGCTGGAAGGGGGTCTTTGGATGATTAAAAACAGCCCAATAATTTTGAAGGAATGGTCCATTAATTCTAGCATATCTAAAGAGGAGTTGACTCGTGTTCCTTTATGGGTGAAGCTTCATGATGTTCCGCTGCAGGTCTTTTCGGAACATGGGATTAGTATTCTTGCTACGCAGATTGGTACTCCTATTCTGCTCGATTTATTCACTAGTGCCATGTGTGCGGATTCGTGGGGAAGAAGCATTTTGGCGCGGTGTTTGATTGAGATTGACTCAAATGTGGAGTTGAAGGAGTCTATTAAGTTGGGGGTTCCTACTGATGGAGGGTTAAGCCACATAGTTGAGGTTGGTAATGCAATGATGCCTAAAAACGTTACTTTCATTTTTCGGTCTCGCTTTGTTTTGATTACGACAATATGTAAAAACAAGCATTTACAAAAACAACGAATAACGAATTATTGAGTTCAAGTAGTTTTCATTTCAACCATTATCACTTAAGGTATGAAAAAACAAGTACTCATCCTAATTAAGTGATCAAGGATTTAATCTTTTCTTAAAAATCACTTTTTATTAAGTGTGAGAAGTTTTTATTAAACTTTCTTTTTAAGAAAATGTTTTATTAAATTAATTATATGAAAATTTTGAAATTTGAAAATAGCATATTCTATCTTGGTTTAGAATATCCTTTCAGGATATTTTAATCCCCAGATTGAACCAATCCACTAAAATACAAAAGGGAGCGGAGTCTACGCAGCGGTTCTTTAGTGGCTATAGCGGTTCCTTATCGATAAGGAACCGCGGGCAGATATAGCCGTTGGATGTTTGTTTATAAATAGTGGACCATTCTCAGACTTTCATCTCACCTCTTTTGCACATACATTTCCAAATTCTTTCATACTTCTTAAATCACTCCAATTCCTGATTATTTGTTTGATTACTACTTATTTACAAGTGAATCTTCTCCTTTCATCTTTTCCTCTCAAAGTGCAAACAGAAGAACACTATCATCCTTGAAGTGTTGTGTCTACCTTAAAGATCCATTGAAGATCTAAACTTATTTCTTCATTGTTGTGTCATTGTTGTGAAGATCCAAGTAGTTGTGTCTATTTGGAAGTTGTGTATGTATTAAGGTTAATACTTGGTCCTTAAAGTATATTGGTGTAGATTGGTCCTAGCTAAGATTAGGGCTTGACTTTTAGCTTAGAGTCAGAAATTGGATAAGCGACGTTTTGTACGGTTTCTCCACCTTAAGGAGCTTGTTGATTAGTGAACTCTCGAGTAAGGAGTACTCTAGGAGTGGAGTAGGAACGAGAAGTGAGCTTCATTGCCGAACCACTATAAATCCTTGGTGTTTGGTTTGATCTTTCCTTCCTTTATCTCTTTACATTCATTATTCTTTATACTTGTGATTATTAGTTTTTTTGCACTATACCTTGTTAATATTGTGTATAAGAAGGTTTCACATAAATACTCAATCCTAAGTTTTTGAAAAGGATTTTTAAAAACCAATCTTTAACAAGTAAATTTAAGAAACTACTCAACCCCCCCCCCTTTCTAGGTTCTACAATTGGTATCAGAGCGTGGTTGCTCAAGCCTTTTTAAAATATATTGTATTTTAAAACTTGAATCGATCTATGGTTCCAACAAGTATCTAGACAGGCAATCCATGCAAAGACCACCTCTTTTGGAAATTGATAGTTTTAGTTATTGGAAAAATAGATTTGAGACTTACGTGTAATCAAAAGATTTAGATCTTTGGCATGTTATTACTAATGGTGATTTTTGCCTTATCAATATAATGAATTTTCTAAAAACAAAGAGATAGTCACTTTTGACAAAGCTAATGATGATACTAAAATGAAACTTGCTAAAATAATGAGGCTAAAATGGTGATTTATAATGCTTTACCAAAGAAAGAGTACGAATGGATTTTTATGTGTGAAACCGCTAAAGATATTTGGAACACTCTTTTGGTAACCCACCAAGGTAATAGCCAAGTTAAAGAAAGTAAAATCGATCTTCTTGTTCAACAATATGAACAATTTGTCATCTTAGAAGATGAAACCATTGATAGTGCATTTGCTAGATTTAACACTATTATTACTAGTCTAAAAGCACTTGATGAAGGTTTTTCTAGCAAGAACAATGTTAGGAAGTTTCTTAGGGTGTTGCATCCAATATGGAGAGCCAAAGTCACGGTGATTGAAGAATTAAAGGATCTCACCAAATTATCATTCGATGAACTTATTGGTAACTTGAAAGTTCATGAGATGATAATTTTGAAGGACTCGGAAATGGTGAAAACCAAGAGTGAAAGAAAGTCTCTTGCACTCAAGGTGTAAAAAACGCATGCTTTTACCATGAACAGTACACTTAGTAAACGTAAGTACATATAAAAACTTTCATTTTATAGCATGAACACGTGTCACGATTATTAATTACAGAAGTTATGTACGTATTATTACACGATAAGTATTAAGTACGTGATAGTACACGATAATTATTAACAATAATAATTATAATCACGAACACGAAATCATGAAAGTAAAAGTCACGAACATGTAATTACGTACTTACGTATGATAATACGATTAATATCGTTAAGTACAAGTATTTATCTAGAACACGAATAATTAAGTATAACATAACACGAAAACACGAACACACGGACACATAAAATATTGACACGGGAAATACTTCGGGTTTCCCCCCTTGTGGGCCCCATATGCTGCAGACACCAAAGGTACAAGAGGGCCAAGCCCATGTTTGGTTTTTACTAAATAAACAAAAAGGGTTTCACCCTTTTCATTTAACATAGTTCTTACAAACAATACAAAACCCTAGCCTCCTTCTTTTTGTCCTCTTTGGCCGCCGGTTACAACACCACACCAAGGGGGGTTTGTTGATTTTTGGAGATTAAATACAAGTGGTAATCGTTCGTGTTAGTTTCTCGTTTGATTCACGCATTGGTAATCCGCTATCCCTTTTTTTTGAGTTCTTTTATTTAATTAAGAACACATGAACATGAGATTAATTAAAACAAGTATATTAGACATGTCATTTAATCATAGGGGGAAGATAAAGGGATGTTTCGGGTTGGTTTTGTTCGGCCGACACCGAACCGAGAGCTCCATGGCTCTCGGCTTGTTTTGGTTCGCACCACCAACCGAGACTTCGGGTCTCGGTGTGGTTGGTTTCGATCGGAAGCAGGAACCAAGGGACCCTGACGTGGGTTGGGGTACCGTTTGGTTTGTTTGGGGTTCTCGGCAGAAACAGCCACCACCACCGGCTCAAAGCGGTGGCGATTGTGGTCTAGCAGGGAACGCAGCAGCAGCAGGGGGAACCACCGGCACACAGCTGGTGGGAACTTTGTTGTGGTCAGTGGCCAGCCGAGAGGGAACCACCGCTTTAAGCCGGTGGCGATTTTACATGAACAGTGGCAACCGGCTGAGCCAGTTAGCCACTGTTAAGGGTGTGTTTGGTTGGTCCGGTTCATGGGGTTTCCGGTCCGGTTCACATGTGTCTCAATTAAAATTCACGGGTTCGGTTCATGACTAAACTTTTACAAGTATTTACTTTACAAATATATTATATTTAACAGGAGAACTAAATTAATTAATAACATGGCAAATAATTAATTTAATTAATCATGGACTTAAGTTAATTATTATTTATGAAATAATACATGTTTAAACCTAAGTATTTATTTATTTAATTTAGACTATAATATTAATTAAGTTTTAAGACATGGAATATAATTAATTAATAAACATGACTTAGGTTATAATTAATATAATATTAATACATGTTTAACCTAAGTATTTTATACACCTTAATTTAATTAAATCATGCTTATATTTAATTAAATCATATAACCTATAGTTTATTTAATTAACATGATATTATTAATAAACTATACAAATAATCACATGACTTATGATATTTAACCAGTAAACTTATGTTTATATTATTAGCTTATTAATTCAGCTTATTTCTAAATATGGAAACTTTCTAATTCAGGAAACTTACTATTTTTTGAAACTTTCTATTTTTAGAAACTGATCTATATTAAGAAGTTAATTTGTTTTTGGAAACTTTCTTTTTTTGGAAACTTTCTATTTTTGGAAACTTTCTATTTTAGGAAACCTGCTATTTTTAGAAAGTTACTTATTATTACACAACAAGTATAACAATACAAGAAATACATGTAATAATTAATCAGAATACATAGAATACATGATAAATAAAACATAACCTTAAAATCAGTAAACAAGACAAGAACATATAAAACAAGCTAAAACACGATATAATCAGTTAAATACTTAGTAAACAGAATACTTATACATGTACCCTATTTTATGTAGCATTAGTGAGATCGAAGTAGGACTTTCATTCTCTCGTCTTCTTCGTTCACTAGACATAAGGTACGGATTTCCCCGTCCCTTCAGTATGGACATTCTTTCCTTACTAAGATTCCTCGTTTGTAGCCAACTGTTTTCCTAGTATTTCTTTATATATTTGATTGCTTATGTTAGTTAAGAGCCTAAGCCATATACATGCATGACCAGTGTCACCTAGTTATGGAGGTACCATAACCATAAAACTGGAGGCACCAGTGTTATGACTTCCCCACGGCAAAGTAATTGCTCGTGGCGTCCCTTTAGAGTTTTGGCCATTATCTTATATTATCATGTGGGGCGTATGGGTGCATCCTAGTTACATGTTTACCAGTAATACCATAGTGAATGCAATGTGTGCCATGCATCCTTCACTAGGAGTTGATCCCTCCTACCTTGACTATTTAATTAGAGGCAACCCCTCTAATTGCATGACTAGGTCTCCACTCCAAGTATTCATGCACGGTGGAACCTCATGACCTATATGGGCTATTGGCTAACTAATACAGATTTTATATAAAAACATAAGTCTTTTCAAACTGTAAAACCAGTTTTATGAACATGATTCTAGGTTACTTAGGACTTATACTTTTCCGTTTCTATTAGTCTTTATACTTATGTTATTCCATGCTATACTTGTCTATCCGTGCACTGAGCGTTATGCTCAGCCGTTTTCCTTTCATGTTCCCAAACGGAATGTACTTAAGGGCGCTCGTAGACTTTAAGCGTACGTGCATATGGATTGGAAGCTATCTAGCCTTTATGCATTTCATCATACATTTTGCTACTTATTTCTTTGGACATTGTTTAGTCCTTTTCCTTCACAGTACATATGTTTGTGTGTGATGAGCTTATAATTGGGGTACCGATGTCTGTTTCCGGTATTTCCTTTCATGGTCAATTAATGTTTTTAAGACATATACCTTGTATGCTTTGATGACACGCCATAATTACGCGTGACATTCCATTTACCAAAATGGGATGTTACACAAGGCCAAGAAGGCGCTAAGTGACCATGAAAGCTCCTCGGATACCGATGATGAGGAATATGCCATGGCGGTTAGAGACTTTAAGAAGTTCTTCAAAAGACGAGGTCAATACGTGAGGCTACCAAACAACGACAAGAAACCCTTCTCAAAAAACCGATTTGCCAAAGTTGATTAAGGTGATAGGAAATGATTTAGATGTGGTGATCCGATTCATTTCATCGGTGATTGTCCTAATCCCTTACGTGACAAGAACCACACGGCGTTCGTTGGAGGTTCATGGAGCGATAGCGGTGAAGATGTTGATGACAACCCCAAAGATGAGAAATGTATTATGGCTCACACTCATAAAGAGGTACATTCTGAAACCAAGTATTATAGCAATAATAGTTCTTCTCAGGATGCTAGTGAATTAGAAGTACAATACAATAACTTACATAAACTTAGCCTTAAATTCATTGAAAAGAACAAAGTGCTAAAACAACTAGAACTAAGCTTGAGAATGAGATTAGTGAGCTAAGAGAGAAATTAGCTAAGCTTGAGAAAAACAAAGAAGTTGATCTAGGTTGCTTAAAATGTGAAAACCTTAGACAATAGAATGAAAATCTCAAGAGCACCTCCATTAGACTTGAAAAGTTCATGAGCGGTACTAGTGCTCTTGATGATATGTTGAACAAACAAATTCATTCTAAGGAAAGACTTGGGTTAGGACATAACACTAATGAATCATCAACTAGTGAACCAAAACAAGTTAGGTTTTCAGAAAAACACACCCCTGTACGTGGTTCTCCTGTATATGGTGTGGTTCCTTATTGCTATGGAACCGCGGGTGGAGCTAAAGAACCGCGGACAAAAGAAATTTTTAGTGAAAATCATGAACTTCCTAAAAAATCAATTTTAGGTGAAGGACCAAAACATATTCTTATTAACAAGGTCAAAGTACATATCCTTGAAAAGCCTACTCTAGATAAATTCTACAAGCCCTTGAGTAAACCTCTAACGGGAACTAGAAACTTATCTAGACAAACACATACTCCTCCAAGAGTACGAAATGAGTCTAAACCTAGAAGTAGAACACCTACACCAAAAAGAGATGATCAAGCCAAATCACGACCTAGAAGTAAATCTCCAACACCTATAAGGAATTACAATAATTCTAGATCAAGATCAAAGACACCTAGGAGAAACTATAGACAACAAAATGGCCATATGAATTGGAATAATTTTCAACAACAATACTTTTCCCCATGGGGAATGTCTCCTCCATTCATGTATCCCAACCAAATGCAAGGGATGTTTGGAACTAACAACTTTGGACCCATGAGATATTGGGGACCATATGTTTGATCTTGTATGTTGTTACCTAGATATGCTTGGGAATCGATATAGAGCTCGACGAGTGGATTAAGGCTAGTGGTTGTTCTAAACACATGACAGGTAATCGAAGTTTATTCTCGTACTACAAAGCATATGATGGAGGTAACATTACATTCACAAGTAATCGACGTTGTAATATCATTAGCAAAGGTACGGTCTCTCTTGACTCTATGACCATCGAAAACATAGAGCACGTAGATAACTTAGGTTTTAACCTTCTAAGTAAATGTCAAATTTGTGACAATAAGTGTAACATCATCTTTTCAGAATATGAAAGTGAAATCATAAAAGATGGAAAGGTAATTGGAAAAGGTGTTAGAAAGCATGGGCTTTATGTCATTAAGGTTAATAAGTGTGAAAACACTTATCCTTTTACCACTTAATTATAATAAAAACAAGACCAAAACGTGTACTTAATGTCGTAAAAGTCGGATTTATGTGTGGTTTGTGTTTTTGTTGTGTTTTAGGGCTAAAAGATGAAAAAGGAAGAAAACACGGGCTTTTGAGGGCTTTTATCGAAGAAAAAAGACAAAAGACGAAGTCAAAAGATCAAAAGTGCAAGAAGAACGGAAGTCAAAGGCCTATTATGAAGTTTTATCAAAGAAAAATACTAAAGACGGAAGTTTAACGAAGTCGAAGAACCAAGTCTAATAAAACACGAAAAATTAGAAGACGAAGTTCATTTTATCATTCGACAAATCTCGAGACAAAGTCGAGAAAGACGATTTAGTTAAAAATACGAGAAGACAAGAGAAAGAAGGAAGAATCAACACCAACTTCCCTTCCCCTATAAATACCCTCCTTCATTAGGAGGGAGGGGGAGTTATTTAATTTTTAGTTTTTTTTCATTCTAGATAGAGAACGGGTGTTTGTTTCTCTCGCTAGGAAAAACAACATCTTTGTTTTTCTTTTATCTTTCCTTAATCTAATCTTTCTTTTTTTAGTTTAATCTTTGTTTGATCTTCATCTCCTTTATCATCTTTGTTTATTTTCTTCATTATCATACTAGTTCTTCATCCATTTCATCTCTCTTCATCACGTAACATAAAGTTCTACACTTTTCGTGTTTCTTTGTTCGTGTGTAAAGGTCCTACAATTGGTATCATTCGCTAAGGGTTTCGTGGTTAGCTTCTTGGTGTTTTCGTTGGCTTAATATCCTTAAAAAGTTACTAAAATAGTGCTAAAATTTGTCACTTTTCCAAGTTCCACCTTTCTAGGAAAGTTTGCATCAATCTCGCAATACTTTGTGTATTGCGGAATTTTGTCCCTTTATTTAATGCGTAATTGTTCCTCTTTGATATTGCGGAATTATTACTTGAGTACATTGTGGAATTATTACTTGTGGATTGCGGAATTATCAATTGAGTAGATTGCGGAATTGATTCATTCCATATATTGCAGAATTGTACCCTCAGAGCTTATTGCGAAATCATAACCATATTGCGGAATTGTCACAAATGTTACTTTGCGGAATTGAATCCATCTACACATTGCGAATTTGAATCCAGTTGAGTTTTTCGAATTTGAATACCAATTTAGGCATTGCGGAATTATAGCAAATATTGCGGAATTGTTCAATTATGTCATTGCGGAATTGTGTCCATTTTATTATTGAGGAATTGAATCGTTTTTGTTCCAAATTAATCTTCAAATTTTCTTTTCCCGCCAATCAAGGTTTGATTTCTTTCTTTTATTTTTACATTTATGTTTAATAAGTTTAGCGTTTATTTTACAAGTAGAAAAAGATAATCAAAAGCTCCCCTTTTTAGTGACCAAAAAAAAAGTAAGTCCAACCTAAACCGTGATCAATTCGAATTGAATCGAGTACGAACAACACTCAAACAAGATCAACAAACAAATTTATATTAAAATGGCACCGCTGCCGGCTCTTTTCGTAAAGATTAACGGTTTTTTGTGAGAAAAATTGTATTTTGGGATCCGTTCTCTTGGGAACGTTATTTTCATAGCATAAAAAATTTTCAAAAATCCTAAAAAAATATAAAATTTTCAAAAAAATCCAAAAAAATAAAAAAGATAAAAAAAAAAAAAAATTCTATTGCATTTTTAGTGTATGCGTACTCGATCTTCGTCTAATCTTGAGCCCGAGACTCGTAAAGACTTAGATATGGCCGGTGTGCATAATAATAATAATCCACCTCACCCTGTTGTGAATAATAACAACCATCACTCTCAACCCGACCTTCGTATGATGGAGGAGTTATGCCAACCAACTATGAATGGACGTGGAGGACCGATTGCGCCGATGCAAATCACGGCTCCCGAATTTCCGTTGAAGCACCACATGATCCAACAAGTTTAAAATGCTTGCCCATTTCACGGATTACAGGATGATGATGCCAACAAACACCTCGATAAATTCATAACCGTCACTCAAAGCATGAAATTGCCCGGTGTTACCATGGAATTTCTCTGTCTTCATCTTTTTCCACACACTTTAGCCCACCATGCGGAAAAATGGTTTGATCGTCTTCCTAAAAGATCAATTCATACATGGGACGAAATGACTCAACGATTTTTGTCGCGCTTCTTTCCACCATCCATGGTAACTAGTCTTAGGAATCAAACAAGTGGTTTCAATCAAGAACCCGATGAGTCTCTTTTCGATGCTTGGGAATGTTATAATGTCTTGATCGATCGTTTTCCTAATCATAACATGCTCCCCGTCACTCTAATTGATACTTTCTACAACGGTTTAACTTTTCGTGATCGTGATAAGATTAATGCCGCCGTCGGTGGTACATTCATGAAAAGAAGACCCGAGGAGTGTAGAGAGCTTATCGAGAACATGACCACTCATCACAAAAATTAGGATTCATCCGTATCCTCAAGAAATACCCCGAGGGTCAATGTTTCTTCTACATTAAACTCCGAGTTAACCGAACTCACCCGCCAAATAGCCGAGATGAACAAAAATTTTCTAACCATGGCTACGAAGCAATATCAACAAGTTAAAGTTGTAGCACTTTCTTGTTAGACTTGCGGTGGTCCTCACTCATACACCGATTGTCCTTCTACTCAAGACAATCCTTGTGAGAACGTGTATGCGGCTAACGGTAACTTTTACACGGGAGGCTATCAAGCACGTCCTCAAGGTACCGCAATTTTCTAAATTATCGTTCAGAAAATTTTCTTTCACCACCCGGTTTTCCTCCTCAAAACCAAAACAACCTCAATCGCAACAATCAAAACCAACCTCGAGCTCCTAATCAATATCAAACCCAAATATACCCATATCCACCTCAAGGTAATAATCAAGTTTACCAACCTCCCACCTATCAACCACCCGCTTACCAAGCTCCCCCTCCTAACCAACCCACGACATTTAATCACGAGGTCGAAACTTACATGAGGACTAGTGACGCGCTGGTGAAGAATCTTCAGAGCCAAATTATTAACTTGAAAGGTGACATGGCTAAACAAGGGAATGATCTTCAAGCCGAGCTTAGGAACGACATATGAAACTCATTAAGCAATCAAACGAATGACTTAAGGGATATGATGGCTAGTTTTTTCCAAAGTACTCAACCCTCTGCTTCGGGTTCTCTTCCGAGTAACACCATTGCTAATCCAAGAGGGGAGATGAAAGAAATCACCACCCGAAGTGGAAAAGGCTATAAGGAACCCGATATTCCTAAACCTACTCCGGTGATTGTGACAAAGGATAACGAGCAACCTTCACCAATTCCTTCACCTTCCAACCCCACGCCTCCACCACCAAAGGATGTGAGTGACCAATCTATTCCAAAGCCTTCCTCTCAACCCGACGTACCTTATCCTTCAAGGTTGAGGAAATATAAGTTGAAGAACAAGGATGATATTCAAGCTTCAAACTTTCTTAGAATGTTTAAACAATTGAATATCAACATCTCCTTTGCCGAGGAGCTCGCTCACATGCCTATATATGCTAAAATGTTCAAAGATGTTCTAAGTGACAAAGAAAAACTTCTTGATATTTCTCAAACCCAACTTAATGAGATTTGCTCCCCAGTTATTTTAAGGAAATTACCAAAGAAACTTGGTAATCCAGGTCGCTTTCTCATTCCTTGCAACTTTCCCAGGGTAGAGAATTGTATGGCTGTAAAACCCGCATGCTTTTACCATGAATAGTACCCTTACGATCGTAACGTACATGATTATAACTTTCCTTTTATAGCACGTTTACGATTCACGAACAAGATTTACAAGTATTACGTACGTGATATATCACGATAAGTATTTAATACGTATTAAGACACGATAATTATTTCAATAATAATTATAATCACGAATATACGAACATGAAATCATGAACGTAAATAATCAGGAGCTTAGTATTACGTATTTATGCATATTTATTACGATCATGAATAAATATAATAAGACACGAACGATAACTATTTAAATCATGTAAACACGAACACGAGAACACACTTAATATTAGACACGAGAAAACATTCGGTTTACCCCATGTGGGCCCCCTTACCCGAGGTTAGACACAAGAGAAAGGACCAAGCCCATTTGATTTTAGTAAAACAAGAATAAAGGGAAAAGATATTTTCACAATTTTAGAAAATTAGAAAATAAACTAAACCCTAAATCGCTCTTTTGTCCTCTCTTGGCCGCTGTGTATAGAACACACAAGGGGGGTGTTGGTTGATGTTGGTGATTGATTTCTTGCAAGGTTGTTAAAGTTATCGTTCTCCTTTGTTTCACGTAATCGGTAAATCCTTAAACCCATTTTTCTTTATGTTTATTTAAATCAAGAACACATGAAATCATGGTTTATTAAAAAAAAGTAATTAACATGTTAATAAATCATGGGGGTAATTTAATTATGGTTTAAGGGGTGTTTGTTTTGGGCCGACGCAAGAAACCGAGACCATAGGGTCTTAGCCAGTTTTGTTTCGCACCAACCGAGACCTCAAGGTCTCGGTGTGTGTTGTGTGTCTCGGTCGCAAGAGCAAAAGGAACCCCGACCTTGTCTGGGGTATGTTTGGTGTTCGGTTGGGTCACGGCAGAAAACAAGGACCACCATCGGCTTAAGCCGGTGGCTAATTAAGGAAAGCAGGGGGAAACCGCCGCATGGCAGCGGCTAGCCAAGACCAAGGGAACCACCGACTTAGCCGGTGGCACCTTTTACGCAAGAAGTGGCAACCGGCCAAGCCGGTTTGCCACTGATAAGGGTGCGTTTGGTTGGCCCACGACATGTTTAGATTAAAACACGGGTTCAGTTAATAGGTTATTTTTGCAAGTTAATTATTTTATAAGGTGAATTATTTTTACAAGATTAAATTAAATTAATTAAAACATGTACATGATTAATTTAATCTATACCTGACTTAGGTTATTTATGTTATTAATAATACATGGATTTTAACCTAAGTAATTATCGTTTTATTTAGACTATATAATTAATTAATTATTAAAATCATGACTTATAATTAATTAATTTACATGACTTAGGTTATATTAATATACATTTTAACCTAAGTATTATTACCTTTTTATCTAATTAAATCATGATATATTTAATTAAATACTTTAACCTATAGTTTATTTAATTTACATGAAATAGTTAATAAACTATACTATTTAATTACATGACTTAGAATAATAAATCAGCAAACACTTAAGCTTATATTATTAGCTTAATAATCCAGCTTATTCTATTTATGGAAACTTTCTATTTTTAGAAACTTATTTAATTAAGGTAGTAAATCTATTTTTGGAAACTTTCTATTTTTGGAAACTTTCTAATTTTGGAAACTTTCTATTTTAGGAAACTTGTATTTTTAGAAAGTTACTTATTATTACACAACAAGTATAATAATACAAGAAATACAAGAAATACTTAAACAGAATAGACAGAATACATGATAAACACAGTATAAAGCTTAAATCAGTAAAATATGACATGAACATATAAAACAAGCTAAGACATGATATAAAACCAGCTACGTACCCAGTAATCAGATACTTATACACGTATATTATTTATGTAGCATTAGTGATACCGAAGTAGGACTCTCTTCCGTTCGTCTTCTTCGTTCACTAGACACAAGGTACGGATTCTCCGTCCTTTCAGTATGGACATTCTTCCTTATTAGGATTTCCCCGTATGCAGCCAACTGTTATCCCCAGTATATGTTTTATATGTTTCTGAATTGCTTATGTTTAATTAGATACCTAAAGCCATATACATGCATGACCAGTTTCACCTAGTTATGCAGGTACCATAACCATAACACTGGAGGCACCAGTGTTATGACTCCACCACGACGGAGTGATAGCTCATGGCGTCCCTTCATCTTTTGGCCATATTATTATTATTATCAGGTGGGGCGGATTGGTGCATCCTAGTTTACATGTTTTCAGCAGATTATTCGGGTGCATGTGGTGTGTGCCTGATGAGACTGCTCTTATACATAGTCTCATCGTCCAAAAAGGGCTTTAAATGCATTAAATATCATCAAAAATGCCAAATATATTCTTGTGTTTGTTACTTGTGTATTTTAGGTACGGATATTGAGAAAATGACAAAAGATCACAAGAAACATGCAAAAACGAACACGGGAAACGAAGCCGCACAATGAACCAAGCCCTAATGAAGATTTTCCAAGAAAAACCCTTGAAGTTTTGAAGATTATGCAAGAAGGGTCCTCCAACATTGATCAATTGACACTTTAAACCCTTGTATATTCATAATTACAAGTTTGGTCCTTAAAGTTTGTCAAATTTACAAAAAGGGCCTTCCACTTTAAAGAATTGGCAAGAATGCTCCCTCAACAATGAATACTTGTCAAATTCAGTCCTCCAAGAAGTCAACCATACAAGTCAATACCATTACCTTTGAAGAAAATGCCAAAACAACCCTTAAAGAATCAACAATTGGCAAGAAATACCCCTAAAAATACTTTGGAAAAGTATTTGGGGCAAAAGTATGAAAATAGAAACTTCACTAACAAAAGAAATCTGATTTATCAAGTTTCTAACCAAAGTGACAAAGAAAGAAGAGATGAGGGGTTTAAATTGGCAGACAAGAATAGATATCTAGACCAGTGAGGGGGTGACACGTGCCCCAATCACCAAAATCGACCAATCACCACCCAGCTTTCCTCCATGTCACCCTTCCACTTAAACCCGGTTTAATATTTATTAAACCTTGGCGCCTAAACATCTTTTTAAACATTAATCTCTTCCTAATCAGATCAAAGTTAACCACTATTCATCCAAGAACAAAATTGGGCATTTGTTATTTACCAAGAATTAAACACTAATCTCTTCCAGATTAGTGATTAAGGATCTTATAAACACATCCCAACTTTGAAAACCCATGCCACATCATCACCTTGGTCACATGATAAACCCTCATACACAGTTTTTGAAGAAAAAGCCAAAACTTGCCAGCCATCCAACGTTCAAGATTGTAGCTTCAAACTTAAGCTCCTTGTGAGCCTTTGATCACTTCCACATGCTTGGCACCTCAACAAACTGCCAAATTTAGTCACATGATCAAGCAAAATGCAAAAACTCTTAAGGGCATTTCAGGGACTTTACACATTAGGGTTTTACTTTTTTATGCATTGTAGTAGTTCATTTGTAGCCTATATAAGGCATAGAAGCTGCATCATAGCAGCTTGCTCTTGATTTTTCCTAGTTCACATTTCTGTAAATCCTACTTTCAAGTTATGAAATAGAGTTTGAATTTTGTGAAGAAAAACCAAGTGCCAACCTTTTATTTTGTTTGTTTATGTTATATGTTAACTAATCTTGAATCTCAAAACATGTTTTTAAACCTTGTGCAAGAAATTGCTCAAAGGATCAAAATTTGATATTTTGCTAAGTCTTGGTTTAAACCTTGGAATTCTTGGGCTATAAGTGGATCATAGCATCCTAATAAAGTGTTATCAAGGTGTTGTGAGGCTTATAACTTGTGGATAATCAAGTGTGGGAACAAGGTTGCATTAATTAAGTTTATTTTCCAAGTTGTCACCTTTCTGTTTTTTGATTTTATTGTGCTAACCTTGTTGAATCTTAGCAGGGTTGTTGTTGCAAGCTTGTGCTTGTTCTTGCTAGCACATTAGCTCAAACATTCGTAGGTGTGGATGTACATCCATTAGGTTTGACCCCTTTTACCTAAAATCTGCTTTAATACTTGATTTTTGGTGATTTGGTGCATTGCTTGTGTTCTTGTTGAATTTGTGGCTTGATCTTGCTTGATACTGCATAATACATGTGTTATTGTGTTTGATTAGGCTTGGGTAATATTGGAATACACTTATACTTGTTTAAATTTTGATTTGAAAAAGATAAGGGGTGTTTGGGATTACCTGTTTAAGTGCACAAGTTGGATTTGAGTGTGTGTTTGTTGATTATTTGAGTTGGAATCTGTTTAACACTTGGTTGTATGCTAAAAACTGCAAGTTTTTAGTTTTGAAACATCAATTTAAAGATTGTTCTATATCTCACTTTATTTGACTATTTTTGACCTAAGATTCTGGAAACACCTAGAGTGTATGCATGTTTAGGGCTAAAAGGTGTTAAATCAAAGTTTGTGTAACCTGATTTGAAGATTTGAGTGTTTAAAAATGGCTTGGTGGTCAAGTATATCAGCAAAGTAAAAAGTTTGCTTGTTCTTGTTCATCAGTAACTATTTTGTGCTTGAATCTTGATCTAGACCTTGAACCATTGCATGAAACCTGCTTAAATTTGTTCATTTAAATTAATTATAGCTTGTGTATGTTTTTGGTGCAATTTGGTTGGCTGAATCTTTCTAAAATAGCTTATTGAGTTCATAACTGCTTATGTTCATATCTGGTGCATATCTGGTGATGTTTTTATTAATCTGTGCTAATTAGCTAATTGGAATTGTGTTTTTATGATTGATATTGACTCCTTATTATTAACTGATCATTTGGGTGCCTTTGCTTTACTTGAATCCACAAAAAAGCCACAAAAGACAAAAAGTCAAAAACGTCAAGCAGGGGGAAAAGTTCCCACTGCTCAACCTCCAAAACTAGCCCCTGCTAGTGTAAAACATCATTCAGCTTATTCATAAGCCAATTTGGCTTATCCATACTTGCAACAACTTATTTTTTTTGTGATAGATCTTCCTCATTTGACCCATTTATTTGATTTGGAGCTTATTAGACTTTGACTTTGACTTTTTACTAGAAAACTCATTAAGTTGACTTTTAAACAAGTGCTTATTTGCTTATTCTAGCTTATTGCTTGTGCTTATTTGAAATTTTTTTGATTATTTTACTTAGTTAAGTCATTTAAAAGCTTTTGAAAGTTGAATCAGCACTTGAGGTGGTCTAAAACTCAAAAACGACTATTTTATCGTTTTGTGAAGAGAGTCTTGGCTTATTTCAGGCTTATTTCTTGTGCTTTTTCCAATTTTCTTTTTAAAGTTCTCTTAAGTAACTCAAAAGAAGCTTGTGTGTCAAATTTGAGCGTATGGCATCAGCTTATAGCTTAATGGGCCAAAAAGCCCATTAAGAATAAGCTGCTTTGAAATAAGCTATCTTAAACACATTTTTAGCTTTTGGGCCTTCAGAGTTTTGTTCTTAAAATCAAATTTTAAGTCAGATAGGAGCTTTTGGGCTTATTTGGATACCATTTTTCTTATTAGGCCAATTTGAGCCCATTAAGGGACTGTTTGGACTTTTAGCCCATTTCAAGGCCCAATAGGGGTATTTTTGTAAATTCAACTTTATTATGTGTTATTTAGGTTAAAATAAACTAGTTTGCAACTTTTTAGAATTTTTTATAAATTTCGGATTTTTATTAATATTTTATTATTATTTTATTGTTAAAAATCGAAAATTTATATTTTTCAAGTTTTTTCATTTTTCTTAGATAAATTACATTAAGTTAGGAATCTTACAATTTTTAGAATATTTTTATTGTCATTAGATTACCTTTTAGAATTATTTTAAGTTTTAATAGTTTTTAATTGTTTTTAAATAGTTTTAATTAATTTTAAAATTTTCAAAAATAGTTATAAATTTGGTTAAGGTATTTTAGAGGTTTACAAGTGAAAAACTCTCATTTTGGGCTTTTTGTTAATTAAATTGATTTTTTGGGCTTTAATTAGCATTAAAAAATTATTATTTAATTAAATAAAAGGTTTGAGTGATTTTTGATTTTTTGTAAACTCTAATTACATTTTTTAGGATTTATTGAAATTTTCTAGGATCTTTTAGGGTAAATTTTTAATTTTGTCATTTTTACGGTTTTACGTGTACGACTATTCGTCTTAGTTTAAATCATAATCGTAACCGTCATTCTCTTCTAATCTCTTTTCTTCTTTTCTTTTCTCATCAATATAATGACAAACCATTAATCAATTCTTAACACAACGCACTTGCCTCCTTGAGAACGATCCCCACTTTTGGGTCATTAGTGCTTGGTTTTCCTAAACCGACACTTAATACTTTCCACTTTTACGCTCTTTTCTTAAAGAGTAGTAAAAACACTACATCATTTTGGCGCCTCTGCCGGGGAGGCGTGTTGTGTTTTAATTTGAACAATTGTTGTTTTTATATAGCCATAATAGCTAATTGTATTAGTAGCACTTTACTAATACGTATTATCGGTTTTCGTTTGTTGTGTGAATACTATTACTATATTGTATACGTAGAACAATGAATTCACAAGTACTCTAAAAGTGTGAAAACACAACCTTGATTGGGAGGTCATTACTCAATCATTGTATTCGAATCTCAAACAAGAAAGAAAAGGCAAAATAGATAAATACTTTCGTGAAGCTTAATTTTGAAAAACACAAACTATAAGGTGGGTATAAGGCGGGTATTATAAAATATACCCTAAGGAAAAAGGATCTTAAGTGCTTCGCGCCTCCTCGTTTCCCCGCTTGCTTGTGAGTGTTTAGATAAAAAGGGCTAATCGAGGGTTTGCCAACCAAAGTATTATCTAAGTATCATATATATTTTCTTGGTTTCATTTGATTAAACCCTCTTGAACGTTTTGGTGTTCCACCAACGTTCTAAAGTCATCGAAGGCGTTCACTTCACGTGATCGTTTTCATTCCTTGAGGCTTCTTTAATCAAAAGATTTGATTAAGGAGGAGATTTGTAGATTCTTGTCTACTTAATACAAGCACAAAAATCCTAAAAAAAAGTAAAAACAATCAAAAACCACAAAAAATTAGAAAATTTAAAAACACCAAAAAGAATCTTCTTTGCTCATCCCCACGTTGTACGTGACGTTTATGCTTACTCATAATCAAGCAAGACGTGCACGTAAACGAAAAAACCGAAAGGATTCAACACCTACTCCTAATCTTTCTAGTGAGGAGTCTCCTATTGACGAACCTATCGTAGAAGAAGACCCAACCATGGCGAATCGAACTATGATGGAGTTACTTCAAGCACCCACCGAGGGTTATGGGAAGGCTATTGTAATTCCCGCTATCCTTACGGAGAATTTTGAAGTTAAAATGGGTTTGTTGTCGATGATTCAAAACAACAAATTCCGTGGTGATGAAAAGGACAACCCGCACAACCATATCCGCCAATTCAATCGTCTTACCGCCACTTGCAAATTTAAGGATGTTGCTAATGACTCGATTAAGATGATGCTTTTTCCGTATTCCTTAGCAGGGCCCGCTAAAATTTGGTTAGAGAAAGAGCCACCCAATTCTACATTGACGTGGAAGGATCTCGTTTCTAAATTTGTGAACCAATTTTTCCCGCCCTCTAAGACTACGCATTTGTAAAACGAGATTTCAAAATTTTCACAATAATTTAATGAGAGTTTTTCAACGGCTTGGAATAGGTTTAAGGAAATGTTACATGAGTGTCCTCATCATGGTTTTTCCGACTTGCATCAAATTGACACCTTTTACAATGGTTTGAATGATCATGAAAGGGATTATCTAAATGCCGCCGCGGGTGGTAATTTTTTTGTGTAAGACGGTTGAGGAAGCATTGTTGATAATTGAGAAGAGATCTAAGGTGTATCGTCCTCGTAACACATAGAGTGTTCGTAAGGCTTCGTCTTCGGCTTCACCTTCTTTGTCCAATACCATCGATGCTTGCCAAATTGAGGCGAACTTGGAAAACAAAATCTTTGATAAGCTTAAAGGACTTTTAATTGAATTCAAAGTTGGAGAACAAAGTGCTCCCGCTACGGCTAAAGTGGTTGAGGTTTCGTGTATGTATTGTGGTGGAGGTCATGATTCCTCCGAGTGCATTACCAACGGTGGTAACAATTCGAGTGCTTACGCGGCCATGGGAACTTACAACCAAAACGGTCAAGTTACCCGCTCTAATCAATTGACTCCACCGGGTTTTTGCTCCCAATCAAAATGCTTACAACAACTATCGAAACATTCAAGTTGGTTTTAAAAACAATTACAAAGGAAACTATGGGAATCAAGGGGCTAATAACAATCAAGTTTTAAACAAAAATCAAAACAATGATTTTCAAAACAACAACAAGGGTTTGCAAACTTTGAAAGATCTTCCAAATGAATTTGTTGAATACGCTAATGGAAACGATGCTAGGTTTGATAACATTCAAAGAGAAATCATTAGCCTAAGATCCGAGTTTAAGAACGACTTGAGAAAGGAGTTGAAAAACGAGTTAGAAAATGAGCTTAAAATCCATACAAACAAAATGGAAGGGAATGTAACTAGGTAACAACAAAACCAACAAAAAATGGAACAAGGGCAACATGAAATAAAACAAGAGATGATTAAGGCCGAGAAGAGGCAATCCATGTTTGAGGATAAAATTTCATCTATGTTCGAGGCTATAATGAACAAACCGTCTTCGAGTAGTCTTCCTAGTAACACCATATCGAACCCTAAGGGAGAGATGAAAGTGATTACCACACGTAGTGGTAAGACACTTAAGGAACCGACACGTCAAACAATTGCTCCTACGGAGGATGCAATTGAGGAAGAACCCGAGGTGGTGGTCGAAAAGGAGCATGTCCCAATCCCACGAAGTACCGCTCATGCCACACCTACGGTTGACCCATTACCACATTTGGAACCCGAGATTCCAAAGGCTATGCCTATGCCTCAACCCACACCACTTTTGCCCTATCCATCGAGACTTAGAAAGGAGAAACGTCAAGAGCGCGATAATTACCAATTTGAGCTTTTTATGAAAATGTTTCGTGACATTCATTTTAATGTGAGTTTTGCCGATGCTTTGGTCATGATGCCTCGATTTGCCGCTAACTTTAAGAGTATGTTGAACAACAAGGAGAAATTGCAACAATTTTCTAGTTGTTCATCGGTTTATCTTAACCGCATACCTCAAAAAGTCGGTGATCCCGGTAAATTATTGATTCCTTGTGCAATCCAAGATATGGAAGAATGCTATGCCTTGGCCGATCATGGTGCTAGTATTAACTTTATGCCACTTGCAATCTTCAAGTCGCTCAATCTTCCTAATCTTACTCCTTCACTAATGTCTATCGAGTTGGCCGACCATTCCACGATTCCTGCATGTGGATTAGCGGAAAACGTGTTTGTGAAAGTGGGAAAGTTCTATTATCCGGTAGACTTTATCGTTGTAGATATTCCCACGGATCCTCAAGTTCCTCTCATTTTAGGTCGTTCGTTTTTAGATACGTCTATGGCTTTAATCGATGTGCATGCTAGAAAGATCACCTTACCTTTCAACGATGAGGAACTTGTTATAAACGCAACTCAAACTTCTCCCATTTCTCATGTTTATTCCTTTGCAACCGTAAACCTTGTTGATATGATTGACGTTGTTTGCGAGGAATTTTCCCAAGAAGTTCTAGGTTTTGGTGATGATGAAAATAGTGGCAATCCCACTATGTTAGATGCCATTCTTGATAACTCGACACCAACCTTCACTTCATTTGAAGGTGGTGTTTTACGTTGGAAGAATTCGATGTTCCACGTACTTGTGACGAAGACCTCGACAATGATGAGGACTTCTCAATTATCAAGATTTTTCTTAACGATTTCCCATTTCCTCCACCCGAGGAGGTTGTGTGTATCGAGCCCAAATCTTCAATTGAGGAACCACCAATCCTCGAGTTGAAAGATTTACCTCCTCACCTTGAATATGTATTTTTTGAGGAGGACGACAAGTTGCCGGTTATTATTGCGAAAGATCTTTCAGATGATGAAAAAACCTCACTTGTCGATGTTCTAAAGGATCACAAAGGGGAAATTGCGTTGAAGTTATCCTACATTAAGGGGATCGATCACAAATTTTGTACCCACAAAATCTTAATGGAGGAGGATTACAAACCCGCAATCCAATGTCAAAGGAGGGTGAACCCCAAAATTCACGACGTCATCAAAAAGGAAGTCCTAAAACTCCTTGACGCGGGAATGATTTACCCTATTTTCCGATAGCCCTTGGGTGAGTCCTATTCATTGTGTCCCTGTGAAGGGAGGAATGACCGTTGTGCCAAACGATGCCAACGAGTTAATTCCAACTAGACTCGTGACCGGATGGAGAGTGTGCATTGACTATCGTAAGTTGAATGACGCCACTCAAAAAAACCATTTTCCCTTGCCCTTCATGGACCAAATGTTGGAGGGTCTTGCGGGAAACGATATTTGATGCTTTTAAGATGGTTTTTCCGGTTACTTCCAAATCCCCATCGATCCTCGTGATCAAGAAAAAACTACGTTTACGTGTCCATATGGAACGTTTGCCTATCGTAGAATGCCATTCGGACTTTGCAATGCACCGGGAACCTTTCAAAGGTGCATGATGGCTATTTTTCATGATATGATCGAGAATACGATGGAAGTCTTCATGGATGACTTTTTCGTCTTTGGTAGTTCGTTCACTTCGTGTTTGTCGAATCTTGAGAGAATGTTAAAGCGTTGTTAGGAAACCAACCTTGTGCTAAATTGGGAAAAATGTCATTTTATGGTTAAAAGTGGAATCGTCTTAGGGCACAAGGTTTCGAAAGCGGGGATTGAGGTAGATCAAGCTAAGGTAGACGTCATCGCCAAATCACCTCATCCCAAAACCGTCAAGGGAGTTAGGAGTTTCCTAGGCCACGCGGGCTTTTATCGTCGATTCATCAAGGATTTTTTGAAGATTTCTCAACCTATTACACATCTGCTCGAAAAAGATGCACGTTTTGTCTTTGACGAAGATTGTGTACGAGCCTTTGAAATCCTTAAGAGGAAAATTACCGAAGCTCCCATTCTTTTTGCTCCCAATTGGAACCTTCCCTTTGAGCTCATTTGTGATGCTAGTGACTACGCTATTGGGGCCGTATTGGGGCAACGTCATGAAAAACACTTCTTGCCTATTCACTATGCTAGCAAGACGATGACCGAGGCTCAACTAAAATACATTACAACGGAGAAGGAATTCCTTGTCGTGGTGTATACATTTGAGAAATTCCGACCTTATCTCGTCTTGAATAAATGTATAGTGTATACGGATCATTCGGCTATCAAGTATATTATGGCTAAACATGATGCAAAGCCAAGATTACTTCGTTGGATTCTCCTCCTTCAAGAATTTGATCACAAAATCGTTGACAAAAAAGTAGCCGAGAATCTAGCGGCCGATCATCTTTCTCGTTTGGAAGATCCTCACCAAAGTGTTTACGAGCCCAAGAAAATCACCGAAACATTTCCGCTCGAGACACTTGGTGTAGTGAATTCTAAGCTTGATTCTTCTACCCCATGGTTTGCGTACATCGTAAATTACCATGCGGGGGATTTCATCATCAAGGGTATGACGACTCAAGAAAAACAAAAATTATTTCGTGAGTTCAAGTTCTATTTTTGGAACGACCCATACTTGTTTCGAACTTGTGCGGATCAAATTATTTGACGTTGTGTCTTTGGTACCGAAGCTTCTAACATCCTTAGAGCTTGTCACGAGGGACCCACGGGTGGTCACCACGGTGCTAATCTCACTGCTAAGAAGGTTTTTGATGCCGACTTCTTTTGGCCTACTATTTACGGAGATGCACATGCACTTTTGAAGTCGTGTGACTCATGCCAACGACAAGGAAAAGCCTCACAAAACGATGAAATGCCACAAAATATCATCCAAGTATGTGAGATCTTTGACGTTTGGGGCATTGACTTTATGGGGCCGTTCCCATCATCTCGTGGTAATAAGTACATCCCTGTCGCCGTTGACTACCTATCTAAGTGGGTGGAAGCTAAGGCTTTTCCCACCAACGATGCTCGTGTGTTAGTCAAGTTTTTAAAAAGCTTGTTTTCTCGGTTTGGAACCCCTCGTGCGATCATAAGCGATCGTGGAACCCATTTTTGTAACGACCAATTCGAAAGGGTCCTAAGGAAATATGGGGTTACACATCAGCTTTCTACGGCTTACGACCCACAAACGAGTGGGCAAGTCGAGGTTTCAAACCGAGCTTTGAAGAGGATCTTGGAGAGATCTATTGGGGAAAACCGACAATCTTGGTCGGATAAGTTGGATGATGCTTTATGGGCCTTTAGGACCGCTCATAAGACGCCCATCGGGTGCACTCCTTATAAACTTATGTATGGGAAGAATTGTCACTTGCCAATTGAACTCGAACACAAAGCTTACTGGGCCCTTAAGAATTGTCACTTGCCAATTGAACTCAAACACAAAGCTTATTGCAATTAAATGAATTGGATGAATTAAGGGATATTGCTTATGAAAATTCCTTGATTTATAAAGAAAAAACTAAAAAGTTTCATGACTCCAAAATTAAAAACCGGGATTTTAACATTGGAGATCAAGTGTTTCTTTTTAACTCTCGTTTGAAAATATTTTCCGGTAAGTTGAAATCCCGTTGGTCCGGTCCATTCACCGTGACTCAAGTTTTTCCTTATGGGACCATCGAGCTAGCTCAAAATGATGGCCCCAATTTCAAGGTGAATGGACATAGGTTGAAGCACTACTTTGGCGAGGAATTTCCATCCTTGAACTACCTCCACCAAATCACCTTCCCCAATGATAATTAGTATTGAGGGGATCGAGTCGAGCTCATGAATCGGTAATCAAAAACGAGGTGCCTCATGGGGGATTCCCATGCTTATCCTATGTACATATTATCGCTTTCTAATGTAGTAACGTGTGGGGATTTGTGCCCTTCCAACCTTTGTTTCGTGGTTGTTTGTGAATTGTGGATTTTAGATGATCATTATCTTCACGATTGGAGCCTCTCGTGTTCGTTTTATGGGAGCACTCGATCGTTTGCTTTGAATACTTTCTCAATATCCATGATATATCCTTTGATGTTCTAACCTTAGGTTTTTAGCACACTTTATAAACGGCTTTAAATTTAACGGTTCCACCCTTTCCATGCTAGATTAAGCATTCGACTTCATCTCTAGTCTGGGGGTTTCCAACCCTTAGACTCGAAACATTGACGAAAATGTGTAACTTTAGTATGGGGGGTGAATAGATACTTGCCTTGCCAAACCTTCACGCTTTCCAAAGTTTATCTTTTTGTTTATCGTTTTGTTGCAAAATAAGGCTAAAAATGGCCAAATTTCAAATTTTTTCTCATATTTTATAAGTGTTTGAAGACACGAATGTAGGTTTTCTGATGGCGAGAATAAAAGTAATTTTTACTCGATCGTGTGTGCTGAGCACTTAGCTTCGATTCCTTAACTTTATATTCGGCTAAGTCTCTTAAATGAGGATGAGAAACGATAGAGTTAATTATAAGTTACTATGCTAAACGTAGAGTATTCGTATTCTTTCAAAAACTCATGTGTTCTCGTTGTTTTCTTATTCTCCCTTCGCTTGTAAATATTTTTTGCTTAATAAGTATTGACTTAGCGGTTTAGTCTTGATTGTTGGTTTCTAGTCTTTTCTAGTAGCTTCCATGTAATTAAATTGTAAAGACATTAAGGTATCGCTAGCGTCACGGTTTTGAAATATTGGCAACCCGAATAATCGAAGCTTCACCTAATAATAAGATTTCAAGTGCTTACCTAAATCAAGCAAACAATTTGAAGCTCATAAGGCCGAAAAATCTATGCAAAATTGGAAGTGAATCAAGCCTTAATCTTTGAAGCTTTAAAGATCCAAAATTCGCTTTTAGCGTGAGGATATACGTCTTTGGCCATAATAAACACCTCATGGCAAGGTTATATAAAAGGCAAGGCAAGACCGAAGTCATAATAAAAGCTTCATGGCGAAGTTGAATAACATATGGAGGTAAACATAAGATAATAAGGCCCTTCCGTTAGGGGGCGTATAAAAGTCTTGGTAATAAGTCTCATGTTCAAAACCGTTATAAAACCGAGTTTATCAATCCTTCTTGTTGACTTAATTTTTTTACATCGTTGTCTATTAGGAGTGATTATTAATTCGATGGTCTTGGTTACACCGTTAGGACTCTATTTTTAGACCTAAATCTCTATTATCGCATAAGTCAAAAATGTATCCTCGTGAAACATTCAAGACAAAATAAAATATAAGAGATACAACTTAGGAAAATGGGAGGATAAGTACGTGATTAGGGTATATGAGTAGTGTTAGCATTACTAACTTATAATGACAATGATCTCGTTGCATGCTTAGCATGGAATTGGGGTGAAAATCGAGGACTTCGAAATTATTTCTAACGAAGCATTCACGTGTTCTTATTCTATGAACCTAAACGTCCCATTTTGCGATGAAAATCGTACATTATGTCTAAAACGTAAGTAGTAGCAATATTAGTAGTGTAGCTAGTTTATCATTCAATAAAAGTGAATAAAAATGAATTTCGGAGGTGCTACGATACTTTATTCTAGAATTGCGTGAGGGCACGATAATGGTTTAGTATGGTGGAGTGATGAGACTGCTTTTATACATAGTCTCATCGTCCAAAAAGGGCTTTAAATGCATTAAATATCATCAAAAATGCCAAATATATGCTTGTGTTTGTTACTTGTGTATATTAGGTACGGATATTGAGAAAATGACAAAAGATCGCAAGAAACATGCAAAAACGAACACGGGAAACGAAGCCGCACAATGAACCAAGCCCTAATGAAGATTTTGTTGGGAATAAATTAAGGCCAGATCACTTGAGCGCTGACAAGAACAATTCAAGCGTTGACAAGAACAAAACAAGCGCTGACAGCTCAAGCGTTGATAGGTTAAAGTCAAGCGTTGACATATTGAAGACAAGCACTGATGGAAGATATAATCTACACATTTATTATATTCTAGAATACTTCTAGTAAGGATAAGAGCAATAATGTATTTTATATATTTATCTTTACCTAGAATAGTTGATACGTAGATTATTGTACAAGGCTTCTTATGTGTATAAAAGAAGGCCTTAGGTTAATGTTTATTATTAATTAAGTTTCATATAAATTTTCGTTCGTAAACATCTTTCATTGTAAGCAAGTTCGACATTCAAAATCAAAGTGAAAGTTTGTTTACATCTTGTGTGTTCTTGTTTAAGTGTTAAATTCCGCATAACACTTAGATTCATAAAGCATATACAAAGGTTTCTCTACGTGTATTACTTGATCTAATCTCGTATACACAAAGCTAATCGATCTAAGTTTGGGATCAACAAGTGGTATCAGAGCTTGTTGAGGAACTTTTGATATTTAAAGAACACCAGAACCCTAAAAACACCAAAACCCTAATTTTCTCAGAAACCCTAACAACATCATGTCTGAAGCAATCACTTCCTCCTCCTCACCCTTACCAAACATCAAGATTCACATGCTTGATGCAACCAACTTTGACTTATGGAAGTTCAACTTTGAACAATATCTGGGGATCTATGACTACACACTCTGGGAGATTATTGAATATGGAAACACATTCAATAAGGCTCAAAAGATTCTTGATGCCATTAGTCAAAGAACAGCTGTTGAAGGATGCCCTGAAGAGGATAAGAAAGAAAAACCAGGAGATGGTAGAGCTGTAGCTGCTGATGATATTGCAAAGAAAAGGGTTGACATGAAAGCCCTGAATATTCTAAAAGTCTCTTTGGGACAAGAAAACCAGCACAAATATAGAGGCTATGAATCTGCTAAGGATCTTTGGGAAGCTCTTGAAGTTGCATATGGTGGCAATGCAGACACTAAGGAAGAAAATAAAAAGCAACTTCTGCATGATTATGCTGTCTTCAAAGCTCAACCAACTGAGAAACTGAGTAGTGTGAGAAGTAGATTACTTGACATCACAAGTAAGTTGTCCTTCATGAGGACACAAGTTGGTGATGTTGAGACCAAAGCTACCTTTCTTAAAAGTCTTGGTGAGGCATGGAAGATTGAGGCAAGATCTATTCTTGCCAACAATACTTACAAGAGCTCCTCGTTTGATGACATCTACAACAAACTAAGACTGTTGGGAGATGAAACTCTTTCAGAGCATGGAAGCAAATCTACCACCAGCAACATGGCCTTCTTCTCTCATAGTGAAGGCCAATTCAATCAGAAGGACTCTTATATGCATCCAGTTACTGGATCATCATATGTCAGCGCTGGAACAAGTCCTGTCAACGTCTCCTTTTCAGACGCTGACACATTCAAGAATGACTCCCCAAGAGTTAAACCTGCTGGTTTGGATTTAGATACTGTTTGTGCTTACATTGCTTCTTTGCCAAATGGTTCAGTGATTACATATGAGGACCTTGAGCAGATAAGTGATGAGCACTTAGAAGAGATGGACATCAAGTGGAACATGGCTCTTGCTAGTATAAGAGCAAATAGGTGGAAAAGAAGGTTCAAGAAGAAAATGACCTTCAATGCTAAAGACACAGCTGGATTTGACAAATCCAAAGTTGAATGCTACAATTGCCATCGTATGGGCCACTTCATGAGGGAATGTAGATCTCCTAGAAGATCTGATGCTGGTAAACCCTCAAGTCAGGTTGTTAAAGCTCAGGATTCCAAAGCCATGGTTGTAGTTCAAGGAATTGATGGTACATGATGGGATTGGAGCTATCTGGCTAAGAATGCTGAAGAGGATAAAGCTTTGGTTGCTGATATTGAAGAAGAAGAGCATGTTGAATATGCTCTCATGGCACACTCCTCCTCTTCATCTGATAATGAGGTATATGATGATGCTTTTTTTAGCAAAGGTTGTAGGTTAAACACTGAAAGACTTAACAAAGAGGTGTTAAAACTAAAAGATGATATGAGTACTGAAAGGTGTAAATTGTCTAATTACCAACTAGCTCTTACTGAAACTGAGAAAACCGTTTCTGAATATAAGAAAATGGAATTTGACTTAAAAGATAATATCAATATCTTAAAACATGAGCTAGAGGGTAGTATGGATGTTAGAAACGTCATGAAAAAGGTTAATAGTGAATTGTAGGCTAAGTTAGATGAGGCCATTAAGAACAAAGATAATGTTGACCTCAAAATTCAAAGGTTTGATAGAGCCACCCAAACCCTAGGAGACTGTGTAGCTAAACAAAGGGATCCTAAGGACATGACTGGGATTGGGATGAATGATTACTCTCTGGTTCAACCACCAGCTGGTGACTTCTATGGTGTCCTTAGAAAGGACTTGTCTTGGACTGGTATACCAGAATGCCAAGAGGAGGAATTCATTCCTCCACCAAGAGTTGTCACTCCAGTGGAAGAGTATCAACAAAAATTGACTGACCTAAATGAGTGGAAGAAAGCTAACCCTACTTTATTTGTTAAGGGAGGTTTGCTATGTGAAAGTCCCAATGAATCACCACCCATTAAGGTTACTAACCCAATCACTGGTAAACATGTTGACCTAGGCTCAAACACTGTTAGAAGACCTACCATTAAATATGCAGAGATGTATAGGAATAATAGGTCACCCAAGAGCCAAGTTAGCAATCATGGAACAGGTTTCTTCTCTACTAGACCTAAGGTTGTGTCTAAGAAAGCCTGTTACACTTGTGGTAGCTTTTCACATTTGGCATACAAGTGTGTCAACGCTCCCAAAGCCAGCGCTGACAGGAACAATTTCAGCGCTGACAGGAAAAAAGTCAACGTTGTTAGAAAGTCAAACGTTGTCAGACCCAAACCTTGTGTGCAGCAAAGTCCACAAGTGATTAGACCTGCTCCATTCTTTAAGAAGAAGGTCTAACACTCATGGACAAAGACCTTTTCAAAAGACAAACACCTGGTCAAATAGGCAATGGGTTCCTGTAGCAAACCCTAGGTTCAACGCTGACAAGGGTAATTTTAGCGTTGACAGGACAAATTCTAACGCTGACAGAAACGTGACCAGACCTAAATATTTGCAGCCACAAGGTAAGGGGTCTAAAGCTTCTTCAAGCTTAACATGGAGACCCAAGAAAGATCAAAACCCTAATGATAATGGGATTTCAATGACTTGCAATAGATTTAATTACATTTCAAAGGTCATTACAAAACCAATTGGGGTTAACTGGGTATTTCATCCTAAAAAGGATGAGAATGGGGTTGTTGTGAGAACTAAGTCTGTTCTTATTGAACAACCAGATGAATCCAAGTCTTTTAAGACTTGGGTTCCCAAAGAAAACTAATTTGTTTTCTTTATGTGCAGGACATTCAAAGACAAATCAATGATTATGGATATTGGGATAGTGGATGCTCAAGGCACATGACAGGGAAGGAAGACTATCTGACGAATTTCACCCCTATTAAAGATGGTGATAAGGTATACTTTGGAGGTGGTTATGGCACAATCACAGGCAAAGGAACCATTCTCACCAATAATCTGTGTTTTGAGAACGTCTTCCTGTTAAAAGAACTTGATTATAATCTGTTTAGTGTATCACAAGTATGTGATAACAAAAATAAAGTTCTTTTTACTGATACTGAGTATTTGGTGTTAAGCAAGGATTTTAAGATCCCTGATGAGAAATATATTGAGTATAGAACACCTAGGCATAAGGACATATATAATGTAAATTTAAATAGGATTAAAATGAATTCCAATATGTCTTGTTTTTATGCTAAGGCCTCAGTAAATGAGAGTAATTTGTGGCACAGGAGACTAGGGCACATAAATTTTAAAAATATAAATAGACTTGTGAGGCTTGGTTTAGTTGATGGTTTGCCTGAGAAGGCCTTCCACAATGACCACTCTTGTGTTGCATGTCTTAAGGGCAAGCAGCACAAGGTCTCATTCAAGTCCAAACATGTGCATACTAGTTCCAGACCTCTTCATATGCTTCACATGGACCTCTTTGGTCCAACTAATATAGAAAGTTTGAATGGTAAGTCATATTGCTTTGTTGTCACAGATGACTTCTCTAGATTCACTTGGACATTCTTTCTAGCTATGAAGAGTGACACAACTGATGTTCTTATTGATTTTATCACTCAGATTGAGAAAAGGTCTGGCAATGAGGTTAAAATGCTTAGGAGTGATAATGGTGGAGAATTTAGGAACAAGAAGCTAGATGATTTCTGTGCCAGGAAAGGAATTACTAGGCAATTTAGTATTGCTAGAACCCCACAACAAAATGGGGTTGCTGAGAGGAAAAATAGGAACCTAATTGAAGCAGCCAGAACAATGTTGGCTGATGCTCACTTTCCAATAGCCTTTTGGGCTGAGGCTATTAATACAGCATGCTATGTGCAAAATAGAGCATTGGTTAACAAAATTCAGAACAAAACACCTTATGAGTTACTTTGGGGTAGAAAACCTAATATTGGTTTTCTCAGACCTTTTGGTTGTCATGTAGTAGTGCTAGATACTAGTGATGCCTTAGGGAAATTTAGTGCAAAAGGTGATGAGGGTTACTTCATGGGGTATTCAGTCCAGAGCAAGGGTTATAAGGTTTATCTTAAAGAGGACAAACGTATAGTTGAGAGAGTACATGTTAGGTTCTTGGAGAATAAACCTAGTGATCCTGAAAGTGGTCCTAATTGGTTGTTTGATTTGGAACCCTTATCTAGAACTTTAAATTATATGCCTGTCACTAGTCCAGACATTGTGAAGGTAACTTCAAATGTTGTGGAGGAACAAGTTGTTAATGTTTCAGGTACACAGGTTCATGAGAAGGTTGGATCACAAGAAGAAAAGGCATCTCCTACCTTAGAATATGTCATAATTCCCATTTGGACAGATGCTTTTGCTGCTGCTGCTGCTGGACAAGATAATGGTGGTGTCCAAACACCACAAGATACAAACATGCATGGTCCTTCAGGCGCTGACAAAGGCAAATCTAGCGCTGACAAGACCAATTCAGACGTTGATGGCTCAGACGTTGACAACAACAGCTCAAGCGTTGTTAGCCCAAGCGCTGACAAACAAGGTTCAGACGTTGACAACACATTTGCACATCTTTTCTCTTCCACTTTTGAACAAGGTGAACCTTCAAATTCTTATGAAGAAGGTCATCGTTATGTTGATATAAGAGAGTCTGATGAAGAAGATATTGGCAACATGGAGCATGAGGTTGAGGACACCAGACTTTTTGAAGGAGGAGTTCTCACTTCTACAATGAAGAATCACCCCCTTCCCAGATCATTGGTGATATTATGACTCCAGTTCAGACTAGAAGGTCTCATCAAGGTCTTGGTGGGTTTATTGCCAATATACACAAGAAGGTTGATACCCCTCTTGTGCAAGCATGTTTGTTTGCATGTTTTCTGTCACAAGAAGAACCCAAGAAAATATTTGATGCTCTCAAAGAACCAAGTTGGGTGGAAGCAATGCAGGATGAGCTTCACCAATTTGCAATTTAGGATGTTTGGGAGCTGGTTGATTGTCCTAGATATGTCAGACCTATAGGGACAAGATGGGTTCTCAGGAACAAAAGATATGAAAGAGGTATTGTGGTCAGAAACAAGGCAAGGTTAGTGGCTCAAGGTTATACACAAGAGGAGGGGATAGACTATGAGGAGGTCTTTGCACCAGTTGCAAGGATTGAAGCTATTAGGATTTTTCTAGCCTATGCCTCTTGCATGGGTTTCACAGTCTATCAAATGGATGTCAAGAGTGCTTTTCTCTATGGCACCATTGTTGAGGAAGTATATGTAATGCAACCTCCTGGTTTTGAGGATCCAGAGCATCCAGATAAAGTGTATAGAGTCAAAAAGGCTATGTATAGCCTTCATCAAGCCCCTAGAGCATGGTATGGTACTCTGTCTACCTATTTGGTGGACAATGGATTTAAGAGGGGCACCATAGATCAGACACTTTTTACAAAGAAGAAAGGCAAGGATGTATTGCTTGTGCAGGTCTATGTTGATGATATCATTTTTGGGTCTACTGATCCAAAGATGAGTGAGGATTTCTCCAAGCTTATGACAGACAAATTCAAGATGAGTGCTATGGGGGAGATGAACTTATTTCTAGGTTTACAAGTTCAACAGAAAGAAGATGGTATCTTCATCTCCCAGGAAAAATATGTTGCTGAGATCTTGAAGAAGTTTGGCTTTTCTCCACATAAAAAGAGGGCTACTACTCCTATGGATAGAGAACACCCTTGGGGAAAGATTAGAGATGGGAAAGATGTTGATGTCAGGCACTATAGATCCATGATTGGATCCTGTATCTTACTGCCTCCAGACCTGACATTATGTTTGCTGTGTGTGCTTGTGCACGCCATCAAGTGACTCCCAAAGAATGTCACCTTTATGCTGTGAAGAGGATCTTTAGGTACCTAAGATGTTATCCCAGTCTTGGTTTGTGGTACCCAAAGGATTCACCATTGGAGCTGATTGCATATTCAGATAGTGATTATGGAGGTGATAAGTTTGATAGGAAATCCACAACTGGTGGATGTCAGTTTCTTAGGAGCAGGTTAATATCTTGGCAATGCAAGAAACAAACAGTGGTGGCTAATTCTACAACTGAAGCAGAGTATGTGGCTGCAGCTGCATGTTGTGGCCAAGTTTTGTGGATTCAGAACCAGTTGTTGGACTATGGGTATAATTTCATGCATACTAAGATATTTGTTGACAATAATAGTACTTTATGCATCATTAAGAATCCTGTACATCATTCTAAAACTAAACACATAGAAATTAGACACCATTTTATAAGAGATTGCTTTGAGAAAGGTTTAATACAACCAGATAGGGTTGACACTGAAGAAAATGTGTCAGATTTATTAACTAAACCTTTTGATGCTTGGAGATTTCAATACTTGGTAACAAGTATTGGAATGGTTAGTCTCACATAATATGTGTTTTGGATTCTTTTTGTAAAAGTATGTACAGGATGATGCATTATTATTATTGGTCTTATTGATGATTTAGATTTTCCACTATATTTTTCTAACACTGACAAAGGTTGCTTGAACGCTGATAAGTGTTTTTACAACGTTGTCAGTAATATAATTGTCTAACGCTGACAAAGCTTCCCTCAACGCTGTCATGTGTTATCGGGGCGTTGTCAGCAACAATGTTAGTTTTGTGGTTTTCAATCTAAATGTGCAGATGGTGTTAGCAGTATACCATTGGATATAGAGTTGCTTATGGATCAATGGAGAAGCATTTGGACAAGTTTTTATTTATGGATGATGGTTGGAATGTTTCATTCCTATCTTGACATAAATTTTTTATGTTCATGCATGATTTTAGCAAACTTTTTGTATCATAGTTTAAGGGGAGGTTTTAGGAACCTTTAGGATGTTTGGGTATCCATATGATACTCTTATCACAATTCTAGATTGTGTCCACAGGTGAGTATGAGTTAGTTTTACTAAATCATGAGGCACTGTAGCATGCATAGTATATCAACTTTGCATGCTGCCAAGACATTTTTGGCCTAGAATTGGTTGTGGTCTGTTGGGAGACTTGGGAATGATTTTGATATGGGATTTACCTGGTAGTAACAAGGATTTTATAAGGTAACTTGGTTGTTAAGAGTTTTGGTTAGCAAGGGACACTAGAGGACTGTTATGTCTATCTTGCTTATGCAAGTGTGCATAACTAGACAGTGCTTGCCGCCCTATGATAATTATCAGCTTTTGGTTATCTTCTCTAGGATAAATTACTTGTTAAGGTCATTTTTCACTTTTTAAAATAATTTTATTTTTGGACGCTGACAAGAATTTTCCAAGCGTTGTTGTGACCAAATTGGACGCTGACATGGCTTTAGGCAAACGTTGACAAGATTATAGCCGTTGGGCGTTGATAGGTTATTTTTGACCGTTGACACTCAATGGGACCTACCCAGTTGTTACTTTTTGACATATTTTCAATCCGTAATTTTAGGAGTTGTTACTTTCATTTAATGCATGAGATAACTTATAACTTTTTCAATATTTTCATGATTGATTTTTGAAAATCTTTGCCTATTTTTGGGTCAATCACATGCATTCTTTCTCTCCTAAAAATTTGGCTCTATTTTAAACAGGGTATCTATAATTCTTGTCTAACACTTTTCTCTTATCAACTTCATCTTCTACACTTAAAATTAACAGCTTTCATCAATGGCACCAAAGTTTAACTCAGCAGAATTGGAATTGGGGTTCAGGTCTCAACACAACATGATTGCTTATCTTGCTGCTAATGATACTATGTTTCCTCAATACACACAAATGGTGGCGTATTTGAACGCATCCCCATTAAGGTATGCTCTTTCTCATGCACCACTCATTCCAGTCACACACATTAAGCAGTTTTGGAACACTGTTAGTTCCTCAACAATTAATGGAGTGACCACATTGACTTCTATTGTTCATGGGAGATCTTGGGTGGTTACTGAGGCTTTGGTACGCCAAGCCTTGCATCTTGATGATGCTGATGGTATAGCCACCCTTCCCATAAATGAAATAGAACAAGGGCTTAGGGCTTCGGGATATCCTTTTCCTGATGAAGGTACTCTCAACAAGTATCATAAGCAGGAATTTCCCCCAGCCTGGAAGTACCTCATACACGTCCTCCTTCAATGTTTGAGTCCCAAATGTACTGCAAACAATGAGATCAATAGATCCATTGCTAGTGCTATTGTGTGCATTGCAACAGGGCAAAAATATAACTATTCTAAAATGATTTTTGAGGGGATGTGTAAAAACAAGGGGAAAAAAATGACTTTAGCTTATCCCCGTTTTTTGCAAATGGTTTTTGATGATCAAGGATACTGCTCAAGGGATCACAATGATTTTTATAAGATCCCTGAGCAAAAGAAAGCTATTTGTTATGAAGATGGATTCACCACCCCATAGAGACCTACCTTTAACCCAAACCATGCTTGCTGTTATTGCAGCAGCACAACCCCAACCAGACCCCCAACCTCAAATTGACCCTCAACCACAACTTGAACCCATTCCTGAACCTTTACCTTCACCTGAACAAATGCAAATTGACTCTGAATCCTTCAACGCTGACACTCTTAATGTTGGCGTTGATGTGCCTATTTCCAACGTTGACACACAACCTTCACAATCCCAAACACCCCTTAACCAACCCACATCTACTCATTCTTCCACACCATCTTCCACACCCCCTGAATATAGGTTGATGAAACGCCAAAGGACTATTGGAGTGTTCTCCTCTGGTGGTCCTAGCCTTGTAGCAGAGAGAACCACCACCACAAGTGTGGCTGGTGACCTGGATGAGGCTGGGACTATTGGTTCAGGCTTAGATGCTGGCCAAGGCAATCCCACCATCATTAAGTCCTCATCTGTGCCCAATGCATCTGACTTGGGAGGTCAAATCCCCATTTTAGAAGAGGGCAGACTGGAACCAATGACTCTTATGGAATTGACGGCAGTCTGCATTAGCTTGCAAAAGCAAAATGCAGACTTAGTACAAATTATCAGCTCACAAGGCCTTGAACTCAAGCAATTGAGGGAGAGGATTGTTGTTTTGGAAAGTGATCGTGCTAGAAGGGGTATGGAGGAATCTTCCAAAGGGGAGGAAGATCAAATAAATCTGAGTGATAAGGGCAGCCAGGATGGTCAGTCAATGGATGTTGCTGAAGCCCTTACATCTTTGAAGAAACAAACAGGTTTTGATACGTCCTTAGTCTCTCCCACCAATTTAAATTTATCATTTACAGCTATGTTAAGAGAGGTTACACAAGGCGCTGAGGGAAAATACTTGAGCGTTGACAAGGGAAATTTGGACGCTGATAGAAGTATTTTGGGCGCTGATAGGATAAATTTGGGCGTTGACAAACCTGCACATGAAGGTGATGTATCCCAGTCATCACTTATCATTAAGGAGGTTTCTACTCAGGTATTACCATCTACCTTACCAACCATTGCACCATCAGATAAGGGTAAGGGTAAATTGGTAGAAGAGATTGTTCCAAAGGATGCAGCTCAAGTTGATTTTGATAGAAGATTGGCTGCACAAATCATGGAACAAGATAAAAAGGAGAAGTCACCATTTGTTGTGTCTTCAGAAGAAGAAAGTGATGGAGCTAGCTCAGACTCAAGTGTAATGATTATAGAACCTGAAAGGCTTGAGTATGGAGATGAGTTGGCCAAAGAGAAGCTGAGAGAGTTGAAGTTGCAGGTTGACTTTGACATGCCAGAGGTGGTTCAAATGTACAATTCTTGGGAAGAAAACTACATGGATAACCCAGAATTGACCATTTCAGATCAAATATGGGGTTTGGAGCTTCTTCTTAGAGTTCAGAAGGATTGCCAGGTAATTTTGAAACACAAGGCAAGCAATATTCTCTCAGAGTTGAAAAGGGATAGAAGGGAGCTCTACTTTATGTTGCTCAGATGTCATGGAGTTGGATGGACATATCAGAAGTTGAAGGCTTTGACATTTGATGAGTTGGAAAACAAGGCTTATCCCATTTGGGTGAGAGTGCAAGAAGCAAACACTCTCAGACTTCTTTCAGATGAAAGAAAGGAGGAACTTGCAGAAGAAATGGAAATCAAGAAAGCTATGATGATTCCTAGGCCAGTGAAGAAGGGAATTAAATTTGAGTTTCCAAAAGATATGGATCCACTATATCCAAGTGAAGCAGTTATAACAAAGAGCCTCAAGCTCTCTCCATTAGAAGCTTCAGATATGGTGCAAGTGTTACCATTAGATTCCAGGAATCCAATTGTGAGCTATGAAGAAGATGAATGTGGATTCTGGAAGATTGGCAGATTTGGCAAGGAGGTACACACTTTTACCACTCTCATATCTTTGTTTGCAAGTTGTGATAGAGAAGACTTGGTGGACCTTTGGAGGTTGCTGGAAACCAAGTATGAGGCTGAAGCACCAACTTCAGCTAATGGAATAAAACTTTGGACCACATTCAAAAGAATGTGTGGACCAAAAGATGAGGATCCTGCAATATGGAAGGATCTTGAAGATGACCTCAGTGGTCTTCAATGGAGGTTATATTCAGCTGCTGGTGTATACCATTTGAGTTCTACAAAGTTTGCTGAGTATCTACTTGTGGATGCTCAGTATTTCATATCCAAGGCTATTTTGGAAAAGATGAAGGACACTCAGCTGGAGATAGATTATTCAAGTGACGTGGCAAAAGATTTGATCAGATTTATTCACTATCAATATGAGAAGGTTTGTAAGATTCCTCCTAGTCCTTAATGCTTATTCAGAAACTTGATCATAAGAGTGGATATCAAGTTTAGGGGAGGATTGTTGGGAATAAATTAAGGCCAGATCACTTGAGCGCTGACAAGAACAATTCAAGCGTTGACAAGAACAAAACAAGCGCTGACAGCTCAAGCGTTGACAGGTTAAAGTCAAGCGTTGACATATTGAAGACAAGCACTGATGGAAGATATAATCTACACGTTTATTATATTCTAGAATACTTCTAGTAAGGATAAGAACAATAATGTATTTTCTATATTTATCTTTACCTAGAATAGTTGATACGTAGATTATTGTACAAGGCTTCTTATGTCTATAAAAGAAGGCCTTAGGTTAATGTTTAGTATTAATTAAGTTTCATATAAATTTTCGTTCGTAAACATCTTTCATTGTAAGCAAGTTCGACATTCATAATCAAAGTGAAAGTTTGTTTACATCTTCTGTGTTCTTGTTTAAGTGTTAAATTCCGCATAACACTTAGATTCATAAAGCATATACAAAGGTTTCTCTACGTGTATTACTTGATCTAATCTCGTATACACAAAGCTAATCGATCTAAGTTTGGGATCAACAGATTTTCCAAGAAAAACCCTTGAAGTTTTGAAGATTATGCAAGAAGGTTCCTCCAATATTGAAGAATTGACACTTTAAACCCATAATTACAAGTTTGGTCCATAAAGTTTGTCAAATTTACAAAAAGGGCCCCCTACTTTGAGGAATTGGCAGGAATGGTCCCTCAACAATGAAGACTTGTAAAATTCAGTCCTCCAAGAAGTCAACCATGCAAGTCAAGACCATTGATAGGTGTGTAAACACCCATCCTTTTACCACTTAATTCAGGCTAAAACTAGACCAAAACACGTATTTAATATCATTTGTTTGGAATTATGCGTGGTTTTTGTGTTTATTGTGTTTTCAGAGCTAACCGGATGAATATTAAAGAAAACATGGGAATTGCATGGGTTTTATCAAGGAAAAAGACCAAAGACGAAGTCTATTGTCCAAGAGATGCAAAAGATTTGAAGTCAATGGGCCTATTTGAAGATTTATCGAAGAAAAGGACCAACGATAGAAGATTTAAATATGTCGAAGAAACTCAAGTCTATTTAACGAAGAAATTAAAAGACGAGTTGAATTTAATCGACGACAAATCCCGAATCAGAATCGGAAACGTCAACTTTTCAGAAAAGACGAGAAGACAAGAAGAAAGGGAGAAAGCCCACTCACCAACCAACCACTAGGACTATATATAGATTTTTCCTTCACACAATTAGGGAGTTAGTTCATTTTTCTTTTTCCCAGTTTTCTTTGTTTGTAGCTTCACCAACACCATTAGGGTGTTTGGTGATTTTTCATCTTTCCTTGAATCTTGTACGTTTTAATCATTACTCTTATTACCTTTACTTGAATCTTTCAATCCAATCTTTCTATCCATCTTGTTCTTCATAATCTTTTTATTGCAAGTTCTTAAGTTTTTATTTGATTCAAGTTTGATCATAAAAAGTTGTTGATTTAGTGTTTTTATTGGTGGGATTTGTTACTTATGGTATTTAAATGATTATTGGTTAGTTTGATAAAACCTTTTTGCGTATTCTTCTTGATTTTGGATTTAAACCGTGTCCCCTGTTTTAGCGTCTGCTACTGTTCTTCATTTCCAGAAACTTTTCGAACAGACGATTTTATGCTTCCCTTATTCGGAATACTGGATATTCCGAATAGGGCTTTTTACTCTTCTCTTATTCGGAATAAAATTTATTCCGAGTAGTCTTCTTGATTTTTACTCTATTCGGAATTTTCGCACATTCCGCATAGGCAATGTTTTCCGCATAGAACAATTTTTCCGAATAGACTTGTTTTTCCGAATAGAGCAGTTTTTCCGAATAGGATTTCATTTTTCCGAATAGCTCGATTTTCCGCATAGGCCATAATATTCCGAATAGGATGTTTTTCCGCATAAGCCAATTTTCCGAATTGAGCATTTATTCCGCATAGAAGCATTCCGAATAGACATGTTTTCCGAGTAAGATTTTATTCCGAGTAGGATATTTTCTTTTTTTTATTCAAGTGTTGTTTTTCAATTGTTGATTGTTCTAAGTTTATATCTTTCTTTATTTTATTCATTTCCCTGTTTAGTAGATTAGAAAACCAAAACCCTTTTTGGACACCAAGAACAAATCATTCCACTTTTAACTGAGATCAATTCGAGAGGATACCGAGAAAACGAACTTTTCAAGCATAGCAAATCTATTGTATCAAATGGCGCCGCTGCCGGCTCTTTTCGTTAAGATCAAAAGTTTTTTGTGAGAACTTGGATTTTGGGATCTGTTCCCCGTGAACGTTACTTTTTCACAAAAAATTTCAAAAAATCCTAAAAAATATAAAATTTTCAAAAATACAAAAAAATTTCAAAACATAAAAACCAAAAATATTTTTGCTTTGTTTTTCTTTGTTCGTTCTTTTGCAGGTGTATGCGCACTCGATCCACGTCATATCAAGAGCCCGAGCCTCTCGATAACTTAGACATGGCCGGTGTACCACCTCAAAACAATAATAACAACAACAACCCGCCTTTCAACAACATGAACAATAACAACAACAATGAGCCCCTTCCGGATAATCGCCCGATGATTGAATTGCTGCAAGCTCATGTAGATGGCAACACGGATCCAATTGTCATACCTCCAATTGCCGCCAACAACTTTGAGCTAAAATCAGGCTTTATCCAGATGGTCTCCGCTCAACCATTCTTGGGACGTACCATTGATGACCCACACGACCACATCAAGAGATTCCTGCAACTCACCAACACGGTCAAGTTCAAT
The DNA here is from genome assembly GCA_025667525.1 of Glebionis coronaria. Lineage (NCBI taxonomy): Eukaryota > Viridiplantae > Streptophyta > Magnoliopsida > Asterales > Asteraceae > Glebionis > Glebionis coronaria. The sequence continues at coordinate 435,044,635 of CM046874.1, forward strand.
GGTGTTCCACAAGAGGTTATAAGGTTACAACTTTTTCCCTTTTCTTTAGAGGGACAAGCCCGGCATTGGCTTGCTAAGGAACCGCCACAGAGTATTCTCTCGTGGACGGATTTGGAAACAAAGTTTATCAATTACTTTTTTCCACCCTCTCGTACTACCGCATTGCGGAATGAAATCATAAATTTTGAACAAAAGTACGATGAGTCGTTCAGTGAATCTTGGGATCGTTTCAAAGATCTTTTAAGAAAATGCCCACAACATGGTTTTACCAAAGTACATCAAATTAATACTTTTTACAATGGTTTAAGCATGAGTGACCAAGATTCACTAAACAGTGCTTCGGGGGGTAATCTATTGGCTAAGACTTCCAATGCTGCTTGGGATATCATTGAGAATAAATCTCGTGTGCAAACCAAGAGTGTTCGGACCAATGTTGCTAGTGCTAGCACTAATGACAGCGACAAGCGATTAGACAAAATCACTACTCTTCTTGAATCGCTTGTCACCCACACCGTCAGCAACAACAACAGCAACAACGCCAAATACGCTCAAGTGAACGCTGTCAGCCAACCTTGTGAGATATGCGGTGGTCCTCATTCTTACACAACTTGTACCGCCACCCAAGACTACCCTGCTGAGAATGTGAATGCGGCATATGGCACCTATCCTCAACCTGCTTATCAAGCTAGACCTCAAGGTGACCGTAACTTCCTTAGCTATCGATCCAACAACTATCTTTCACCACCTGGTTTTCCTCCTACCAACTCAAACCAACAACAAAACCTTAATCGCCCTCCTCAACAACAACAACAACCTCGACAACCATACATCCCTCCTCACAAGCAGCCACAACCGCCTCAACGTAACAATCAAGTCTACCAACAACCTGCTTACCAAACACCTGCATACAATGCTCCTCCTAACCAAACTACCACTGCATTACACCAAGAGGTTGCAACCTACATGAGGACCAATGATGTGATTGTGGAAAACCTCCAACAGGAAGTGCGAAACTTGAAAGCAGACCTGGTCAAGCAAGGAAATGATTTGAGAGCCGACATGAGAAACACGTTGGATAGCCAAACTAATGATCTGAGGAACATGATGGCTAGTTTCTTCCAAGGTAATCAACCCTCTTCTTCGGGTACTCTTCCGAGTAACACCGTTGCGAACCCAAGAGGGGAGATGAAATCAATCACCACTCGAAGTGGCAAAGGTACCAAGGAACCCGAGCTTCCTATACCTCCACCGGTGGTTGTGACTAAGGAGAACGAGTCACCTGCACCTGCTCCTATTCCTCCTCCTTTTCCTTCCCAAATTTCTCCACCTCTTCCTTCTACCCCTCCTCCACCCGTGGTTGTGAGTGATCCTATTCCCCTAAAGCCTTCTTCTTCATCCAATATACCTTATCCATCTAGGTTGAGGAAAGAGAAGCTCAAAAGCAAGGATGATATTCAGGTTTCGAATTTTCTTAAGATGTTCAAACAACTGAATTTCAATATCTCCTTCGCTGAGGCTCTCGCTCACATGCCTAAATATGCCAAAATGTTTAAAGATCTTCTGAGCGAAAAGGAAAAGCTCCTCGATATTGCCAACACCCAACTTAATGAGAATTGCTCTGCAGTACTCTTAAGGAAATTGCCAACCAAGCTTGGTGATCCGGGTCGTTTTCTTATCCCTTGTAATTTCCCAGGAGTAGAGAATTGCATGGCCCTAGCCGATCTAGGTGCCAATATTAATCTCATGCCTCTAAGTGTTTGGAAGCAATTATCTCTCCCAGAGCTAGTCCCCACCAAAATGACTTTGGAATTAGCTAACCGTACGGTTGCTTATCCAGTGGGGATAGCCGAAGACGTCATTGTAGGAGTCGACAAATTCACCTTTCCTATCGATTTTGTTGTCGTCGACTACGAGATGGACCCCCGTGTGCCACTTATTGTTGGACGTCCATTCTTGAGGACCGGTCGCACTCTCATCGATGTTGAAGCCGGCGAGCTTATCATGACAGTGGGTGACGATAAAGTAGTCTTCAACATGGGAAAGTTGTCTAAACAGCCTTATTCATATGAGAGCGTTAATTGTATTGACGTTCTTGATGAGGCTTGTGAAGAACACTTTAATGATGCTTGCAAAAGTATTCCTACCTCTCTTCCCAATGTTGAGACCGTGTCCTCTATTGATTCATCGTTGTCTCTATTTGGAGATAGTGATTTATTTTGGAACAATCTTGAAGATACCATGGGAGATGCGAATTTAGCTACTAATGATTCTCCTATCGATGGGGATGAAGACATGAATTTCTTTGACAATCTTCTCAACGAAGACAATCCTTCGCCTCCATCTCCCACGGTTATTGCTATCGATACTCCGACTTTGAAAACGCCTCCCGTCGAAAATCCTCCGGATTTAGATCTTAAGGAGTTGCCGCCCCATCTCGAGTATGTATTCCTTGATGAAGAGAAGAAGTCACCAGTTATCATTGCTAAGGATTTGAAGGATGAAGAGAAAGCCCGACTTGTCGCTGTTTTGAAAGATCATAAGAAGGCTATTGCTTGGAAGATTTCGGATATTCGTGGAATTGATCCTCACTTCTGCACACACAAAATTCTCATGGAGGACGACTTTAAGCCCACAATTCAAAGCCAACGAAGGGTGAATCCAAAAATCCATGAAGTCATCAAAACAGAGGTTATCAAACTTCTTGATGTGGGTATGATTTACCCTATTTCGGATTCACCATGGGTTAGTCCAATCCATTGTGTGCCCAAGAAGGGCGGAATAACCGTTGTTCCCAATGAACACAACGAGTTGATTTCCACTCGTCTCATTACTGGGTGGAGAGTTTGTATAGACTACCGCAAACTCAATGATGCCACGAGAAAGGATCATTTCCCTCTACCTTTTATGGACCAAATGCTTGAACGTTTAGCCGGTAATGAATATTACTGCTTTCTTGATGGTTTCTCGGGTTATTTTCAAATACCCATCGATCCCCAAGATCAAGAGAAAACTACATTCACTTGTCCCTATGGCACATTTGCTTACAAACGAATGCCTTTTGGCTTATGTAATGCGCCCGGGACTTTCCAAAGGTGCATGTTAGCTATCTTCCGTGACATGGTTGAACAAACCATGGAAGTCTTCATGGATGATTTCTCGGTCTTCGGGGATTCCTTCTCTTCTTGCCTTGCCAATTTGGAACGTATGCTAAAGCGGTGCGAAGACACTCGCCTTGTTCTGAATTGGGAAAAATGCCATTTTATGGTAAAAGAAGGCATCGTGCTGGGACACAAAATATCCAAAGCCGGTCTTGAAGTAGACCGTGCTAAAGTCGATGTTATCGCAAAGTTGCCTCCACCTTCAACCGTGAAGGGTGTGAGAAGTTTCCTGAGTCATGCGGGCTTCTACCGTCGATTCATCAAAGATTTTTCTCAAATCACTCGCCCGATGACCCACCTCTTGGAAAAAGATACTCCTTTTATCTTTTCCAAAGAGTGTCTTGAAGCCTTCAACTCGCTTAAGGATAAGCTAACTAAGGCACCCGTCTTGGTTACCCCTAATTGGGAGCTGGCTTTTGAGTTGATGTGCGATGCTAGTGATTTTGCTATTGGAGCGGTTCTGGGACAAAGAGTGAACAAACACTTCCAACCAATCCATTACGCTAGCAAGACAATGACGGGGGCACAATTGCATTATACGACAACCGAAAAAGAGCTTTTAGCTGTTGTCTATGCTTTTGAAAAATTCCGCCCCTATCTTGTCCTTTCTACCACCATTGTGTATACCGATCATTCCGCGCTGAAGTACTTGTTGACAAAGCAAGATTCCAAACCAAGACTTCTTCGCTGGGTTTTGCTGCTCCAGGAATTTAAAATCGAAATTCGCGATAAAAAAGGAGCAGAAAACCTTGCCGTGGATCATCTCAGCAGACTTGAGGATCCTTACCAGGGGGATCATCCGAACAAAGAAATCAATGATTCTTTTCCCCTGGAGACCTTAATGTCTATAAACTCGAAGTCTAATGAAACCCCGTGGTTTGCGGACTTTGCAAACTACTTAGCGGGTGGAATTCTTAAGGAAGGGTTGACGTCCCAACAAAAGAAAAAGTTCTTCACCGACATTAAGACTTACTTTTGGGACGACCCTTACCTATTCAAACAATGTGCCGACTTGATTATTCGCCGATGTGTTGATGGACCGGCAGCCTCGGAAATCCTTGATGCTTGCCACAAAGGACCCACTGGTGGTCACTTCGGTCCCAACTACACCGCCAAAAAAGTGTTTGATTCGGTATTCTATTGGCCCTCCATATATCGTGATGCTCACAATATGGTTAAACGATGTGATGTTTGCCAAAAACAAGGCAAGATCACACATAAAGATGAGATGCCTCAAAATTTCATCCAAGAATGTGAAATCTTTGACGTATGGGGCATCGACTTTATGGGGCCGTTTCCATCATCGAAGGGAAACAAGTACATCCTCGTAGCCGTTGACTACGTATCAAAATGGGTTGAAGCAAAAGCTTTACCTAATAATGATGCGAGGGTGGTTGTTAACTTCTTGAAACAATTGTTTGCTCGATTCGGTGTACCTCGTGCTATTATTAGTGATCGCGGGACTCATTTTTGCAATGATCAATTTGCACGAGTCATGGCTAAGTATGGTGTCAATCACCGACATTCCACCGCGTATCATCCTCAAACTAATGGACAAGCCGAGTTTTCTAACCGTGGTCTTAAGAGAATCTTAGAGCGAACCGTGGGAGAGCATCGCGCTTCATGGGCCGATAAATTAGATGATGCTTTGTGGGCTTTCCGTACCGCTTATAAGACACCTATAGGTTGTACCCCTTATCGCCTTGTGTACGGAAAGGCGTGCCACCTCCCCATTGAGTTGGAGCATAAGGCTTATTGGGCCTTGAAGTGGGCTAATTTTGATATTAACAAAGCCGGTGACCTACGCAAGATCCAACTCAATGAGCTCAATGAACTTCGGAATGAGGCTTATGAAAATTCTTTGATCTATAAGGAAAGAACTAAGCTCATTCACGACTCCAAGATCAAAAACCAAGAGTTCCATGTTGGAGACAAAGTCTTACTTTTTAACTCTCGGTTGAAAATCTTCTCGGGAAAGCTCAAATCTCGTTGGTCCGGCCCATTCACCATTGCCCAAATTTTTCCATATGGTACTCTCGAGCTCGCTCAACCTGATGGACCAAATTTTAAGGTGAATGGCCAACGAGTGAAGTTTTACTTTGGGGAGGACACCTCTCAGGAGGTGATTCCATCCCTCACCACGTTCCCCATGAACTAATTTTGGGTCAAGTCAGGCTCGTGACTCGGTTATCAAAAACAAGCGCTCCTCGGGAGGCAGCCCGAGTATCTATCCCTTTAACCCCCTAAGTGTAGGGGAGGACCTATTTTGGTCGTATGTGTTTGTGTGGTGATGTGATTACAGGGATAACTGCAATCTTGGAAATCTCTGAAGAACCGTGCTCCCGTGTTATCCGAAATCCGGTTCTATCCCTCAACTTCGTGATTCAATTTTTTTCATACTCACATTTGAAATTGATCACTTTAGTCGTCTCTTCCTTAACTCGAGTTAACCAACGTGGACAATGTCATAAGTGTAGGGGAGACTTTTCCTACATGCTTAAACATTGAGGACAATGTTTATCTTAAGTGTAGGGGGGACTTCTATTGAAGTTTTAAGTGGAATTTTCCATGAAAATGCCTTCATTTAACCAGAAAATCCTATTTTTCAACATTTTTCAAATTTTTTATTAACTTTGGCCATTTAGTCGTAATTTTTAAATTTTTATCGTTGCTTTCATATGTATATATCCCGCAATTAAGTCAAAAATATTAATAAAGTGGTGTAACTAGTTTAGAAATCTTTGACATATTAGGCCCGTTGCGTTTATTTTGACTCAACCCGAATAGACTTATCCAAGTTTATTCTAGCTAGTATCCTTAACCACGTAGACCTTAATTGTTTTATTAGGCTAAGTGTCCACGAGTCTCATTACTTGAGATTTTAAATTGTGGAGGACGAGAAATGATAGAGTCAATTATAAGTCGGTATTCTTGCACAAGCTCACTTGGTGTAATTATTTGCCTATTCTCCCATCACTTGCTAATAATTTATCTGCAATAAGTAAGGTCGTACGATTTGAAAAGTTACTTAGCTTCTAGCCCAAGATCGTTTAAAAGTTGCTCGGTAATGACGAGAGTTCATAGCCAAGGCATAACTTATGAAGCGGGGCGCGAAGATTGGCGAGTCCGAAAAGGCCCTAACAAGGCATGAGGATTCCATTTTATTGCTGAAAATCCAAAGTGATGTGAAAAGCATTATTCCTAAAGTCAATATGAAGGATCAAGACTCACGACGAAAAGCAATCAACTCCCATAAAGATCATGGAGAAGTCTATCCTAAAAGACCCTAACAAGGTATGAGGATAAATAGATCCAAGTCCGAAAAGGAGGCGGATCGTTGTATCTCAAAATCCCAATTAGAGATTGAAGAAATAATCATGAAGTCGTGGTCAACAAAGTTGGAGTACCCCTCAAAAGTCTCCAAGTGAAGAAACTCTATTATGATGAGAAGACCATTATCTCAAGAACGTCTCTCGAAGATATGAAGTATGAAGTACATGCCAAATATCGGCCCGAGAAAGGTCTCAAATCGTGAACCGAGTTATGCCAAGATATGAACTTTTTGATATCCCGAGAAGCAGTTTTAAGAGATTTTGTCCTTTAGCTAACTATTGATCAAATCGTCCTACTTTGCTTTCAGCCTAAATAAACTATCGAAATAAGTCCAAAAATGCATCTTCATGATCATTCTAAGACAAAAATAAAATATAAGAGATACACCTAGGAATAAGGGAGTTTAAGCATTTAATTAAGCCATGTGTGTAAGTGTTTGAATTGCTAACTTATAATAACAATGATCTCGTTTTTAAGCTTAGTTTGGGGAACGTGAAACTTGAGGGTGATAAATCTTCGCAGCACCAAAGCCCTAATGTAAGTCATTGGTTTCTTTGCAAGTTATTTCTATTCTTTTGTTTCCTTTTAAGTTTAATTTCTTTTAGTACTTTAAATTTTCGTTTAGTAGTATTCGAATAAGGCCAAGGTTGATGGATTATGAGAAAAGTGTAAAATTGCTTTATCACTAAGCATTGCATGAGGGCATGGCAATGGTTAAGTGTAGGGGATTTGATAGGTGTGTAAACACCCATCCTTTTACCACTTAATTCTGGCTAAAACTAGACCAAAACACGTATTTAATATCATTTGTTTGGAATTATGCATGGTTTTTGTGTTTATTGTGTTTTCAGAGCTAACCGGATGAATATTAAAGAAAACATGGGAATTGCACGGGTTTTATCAAGGAAAAAGACCAAAGACGAAGTCTATTGTCCAAGAGATGCAAAAGATTTGAAGTCAATGGGCCTATTTGAAGATTTATCGAAGAAAAGGACCAACGATGGAAGATTTACATATGTCGAAGAAACTCAAGTCTATTTAACGAAGAAATTAAAAGACGAGTTGAATTTAATCGACGACAAATCCCGAATCAGAATCGGAAACGTCAACTTTTCTGAAAAGACGAGAAGACAAGAAGAAAGGGAGAAAGCCCACTCACCAACCAACCACTAGGACTATATATAGATTTTTCCTTCACACAATTAGGGAGTTAGTTCATTTTTCTTTTTCCCAGTTTTCTTTGTTCGTAGCTTCACCAACACCATTAGGGTGTTTGGTGATTTTTCATCTCTCCTTGAATCTTGTACGTTTTAATCATTACTCTTATTACCTTTACTTGAATCTTTCAATCCAATCTTTCTATCCATCTTGTTCTTCATAATCTTTTTATTGCAAGTTCTTAAGTTTTTATTTGATTCAAGTTTGATCTTAAAAAGTTGTTGATTTAGTGTTTTTATTGGTGGGATTTGTTACTTATGGTATTTAAATGATTATTGGTTACTTTGATAAAACCTTTTCGCGTATTCTTCTTGATTTTGAATTTAAACCGTGTCCCCTGTTTTAGCGTCTGCTACTGTTCTTCATTTCAAGAAACTTTCCGAACAGACGATTTTCTGCTTCCCTTATTCGGAATATTGGATATTTCGAATAGGGCTTTTTACTCTTCTCTTATTCGGAATAAAATTTATTCCGAGTAGTCTTCTTGATTTTTACTCTATTCGGAATTTTCGCACATTCCGCATAGGCAATGTTTTCCGCATAGAACAATTTTTCCGAATAGACTTGTTTTTCCGAATAGAGCAATTTTTCCGAATAGGATTTCATTTTTCCGAATAGCTCGATTTTCCGCATAGGCCATAATATTCCGAATAGGATGTTTTTCCGCATAAGCCAATTTTCCGAATTGAGCATTTATTCCGCATAGAAGCATTCCGAATAGACCTGTTTTCCGAGTAAGATTTTATTCCGAGTAGGATATTTTCTTTTTTTTATTCAAGTGTTGTTTTTCAATTGTTGATTGTTCTAAGTTTATATCTTTCTTTATTTTATTCATTTCCCTGTTTAGTAGATTAGAAAACCAAAACCCTTTTTGGACACCAAAAACAAATCATTCCACTTTTAACTGAGATCAATTCGAGAGGATACCGAGAAAACGAACTTTTCAAGCATAGCAAATCTATTGTATCAACCATTACCTTTGAAAAAAATGCCAAAACAACCCATCAAGAATCAACAATTGGCAAGAAATACCCCTGAAAATACTTTAGAAAAGTATTTGGGGCAAAAGTATGAAAAAAGAAACTTCAATAACAAAGGAAATCTGATTTATCAAGTTTCTAACCAAAGTGACAAAGAAAGAAAAGATGAGGGGTTTAAATTGGCAGACAAGAATAGATACCTAGACCAATGAGGGGGTGACACGTGCCCCACTCACCAAAATCAACCAATCACCACCCAGCTTTCCTCCATGTCACCCTTCCACTTAAACCGGTTTAATATTTATTAAACCTTGGCGCCTAAACATCTTTTTAAACCATAATATCTTCCTAATCAGATCAAAGTTAACCACTATTCATCCAAGAACAAAATTGGGCATTTGTTATTTACTAAGAATTAAACACTAATCTCTTCCAGATTAGTGATTAAGGGTCTTATAAACACATCCCAACTTTGAAAACCAATGCCACATCATCACCTTGGTCACATGATAAACACTCATACACGGTTTTTGAAGAAAAATCCAAAACTTGCTAGCCATCTAACGTTCAAGATTGTAGCTTCAAACTTAAGCTCCCTGTGAGCCTTTGATCACTTCCTCATGCTTGACACCTCAACAAACTGCCAAATTCAGTCACATGATCATGCAAAATGCCAAAACTCTCAAGGACATTTCAGGGACTTTACACATTAGGGTTTTACGTTTTTATGCATTGTAGTAGTTCATTTGTAGCCTATATAAGGCATAGAAGCTGCATCATAGCAGCTTGCTCTTGATTTTTCCTAGTTCACATTTCTGTAAATCCTACTTTCAAGTTATGAAATAGAGTTTGAATTTTGTGAAGAAAAACCTAGTGCCAACCTTTTATTCTGTTTGTTTATGTTATATGTTAACTAATCTTGAATCTCAAAACGTGTTTTTAAACCTTGTGCAAGAAATTGCTCAAAGGATTAAAATTTGATATTTTGCTAAGTCTTGGTTTAAACCTTGGATTTGTTGGGCTATAAGTGGATCATAGTATCCTGATAAAGTGTTATCAAGGTGTTGTGAGGCTTATAACTTGCGGATAATCAAGTGTGGGAACAAGGTTGCATTAATCAAGTTTATTTTCTAAGTTGTCACCTTCCTGTTTTTGATTTTATTGTGCTAACCTTGTTGGAAGCTTGTGCTTGTTCTTGCTAGCACATCAGCTCAAACATTCGTGGGTGTGGATGTACATCCATGAGGTTTGACCCCTTTTACCCAAAATCTGCTTTAATACTTGATTTTTGGTGATTTGGTGCATTGCTTGTGTTCTTGTCGAATTTGTGGCTTGATCTTGCTTTATACTGCATAATACATCTGTTATTGTGTTTGATTAGGCTTGGGTAATATTGGAATACACTTATACTTGTTTAAATTTTGATTTGAAAAAGATAAGGGGTGTTTAGGATTACCTGTTTAAGTGCACAAGTTGGATTTGAATGTGTGTTTGTTGATTATTTGAGTTGGAATCTGTTTAACACTTGGTTGTATGCTAAAACCTGCAAGTTTTCAATTTTGAAACATCAATTTAAAGATTGTGCTATATCTCACTTGATTTGACTGTTTTTTACCTAAGATTTTGGAAACACCTAGAGTGTATGCATGTTTAGGGCTAAAAGGTGTTAAATCAAAGTTTGTGTAACCTGATTTGAAGATTTGAGTGTTTAAAATTGGCTTGGTGGTCAAGTATATCAGCAAAGTAAAAAGTCTGCTTGTTCTTGTTCATCAGTAACTATTTTGTGCTTGAATCTTGATCTAGACCTTGAACCATTGCATGAAACCTGTTTAAATTTGTTCATTTGAATTAATTATAGCTTGTGTATGCTTTTGGTGCAATTTGGTTGGCTAAATCTTGCTGAAATAGCTTATTGAGTTCATAACTGCTTATGTTCATATATGGTGCATATCTGGTGATGTTTTGATTAATTTGTGCTAACTGGCAGATTGGAATTGTGTTTTTGTGATTGATATTGAATCCTTATGATTAACTGATCATTTAGGTGCCTTTGCTTAACTTGAATCCACAAAAAAGCCACAAAAGACAAAAAGTCAAAAAGGTCAAGCAGGGGGAAAAGTTCCCACTGCTCAACCTCTAAAACTAGCCCCTGCTAGTGTAAAACATCATTCAGCTTATTCATAAGCCAATTTGGCTTATCCATACTTGCAACAACTTATTTTTTGTGATAGATCTTCCTCATTTGACCCATTTATTTGATCTGGAGCTTATTAAACTTTGACTTTGACTTTTTACTAGAAAACTCATTAAGTTGACTTTTAAACAAGTGCTTATCTGCTTATTCTGGCTTATTGCTTGTGCTTATTTGAAAACTTTTTGATTATTTTGCTTAGTTAAGTCATTTAAAACCTTTTGAAAGTTGAATCAGCACTTGAGGTGGTCTAGAACAAAAAAACGACTATTTTGTCGTTTTGTGAAGAGAGTCTTGGCTTATTTCAAGCTTATTTCTTATGCTTTTTCCAATTTTCTTTTTTACAGATATCTTAAGTAACTCAAAAAAAGTTTGTGTGTCAAATTTGAGCTTATGGCATCAACTTATAGCTTAATGGGCCAAAAAGCCCATTAAGAATAAGCTGCTTTGAAATAAGCTAGTATAAACACATTTTTAGCTTTTGGTCCTTCAGAGTTTTGTTCTTAAAATCAAATTTTAAGTCAGATAGGAGCTTTTCGGCTTATTTGGGCAACGTTTTTCTTATTGGGCTAATTTGAGCCCATTAAGAGACTGTTTGGACTTTTAGCCCATTTCAAGGCCCAATAGGGGTATTATTGTAATTTCAACTTCATTTCTGTGTTACTTATGTTAAAATAAACTAGTTTGCAACTTTTTAGAATTTTTTATATATTTTGGATTTTTATTAATATTTTATTATTATTTTATTATTATAAAATAAAATTTAGATTTTTCAAGTTTTTTCATTTTTCTTAGATCAAATACATTAAGTTAAGAATTTTACAATTTTTAGAATATTTTTATTGTCATTAGATTAATTTTTAGAATTATTTTAAGTTTTAATAGTTTTTAATTGTTTTTAAATAGTTTTAATTAATTTTAAAATTTTCAAAAATAGTTATAAATTTGGTTAAGGTATTTTAGAGGTTTACAACGGAAAAAATCTCATTATGGGCTTTTTGTTAATTAAATTGATTTTTTGGGCTTTCATTAGCATTAAAAAATTATTATTTAATTAAATAAAAGGTTTGAGTGATTTTTTATTTTTCTAAACTCTAATTACATTTTTAGGATTTATTTCAATTTTCTAGGAATTTTTAAGGTAAATTTTTAATTTTGTCACTTTTTACGGTTTTACGTGCAAGACTATTCGTCTTAGTTTAATTCATAATCGTAACCGTCATTCTCTTCTAATCTCTTTTCTTATTTTATTTTCTCATCAATATAATCACAAACCATTAATCAATTCTTAGCACAACGCACTTGCCTCCTTGAGAACGATCCCCACTTTTGGGTCATTAGTGCTTGGTTTTCCTAAACCGACACTTAATACTTTCCACTTTTACGCTCTTTTCCTAAGAGTGGTAAAAACACTACATCAGTGCCTTGCATCCTTCACAAGGAGCTGATCCCTCCTACCCAAACCAGTATATTAAATTAGAGGCAGCCCCTCTAATTTGCATGACGAGGTCACCCCTCCAAGTATTCATGCACGTTGATATTTCATGACCTATATTGGCTAATGGTAAATATGTTAAACAGTTTTTACAAGATAAACATAAGGCTTTTCAAACTATAAAACCAGTTTTTACTAAGATATACCAGGTTATCCAGGACTTAGTCTTTTCCGCTGCTCTATGCTTATATGCTTATGTTATTCATGCTTTACTTGTATATCCATGCATTGAGCGTTATGCTCAGCCGTTTTCCTTTCATGTTCCCAAAACAGCAGGTACTCAGGGACGCTCGTAGACTTTAAGCGTACGTGCATATGGATTGGGAGCTTCCTAGCCTTCATTACTTTATGCATTTCTTTATACTTTGATACTTATTTCCATGAACATTGTTTAGTCCTTTTCATTTACAGTACTTATGTTTGTGTGTGATGAGTTCTACTTTTGGGGTACCGATGTTTGATTCCGGCATTTCTTTTATGGTCATGTGATGTTTTATACATTTATCCTTGTATGCTTTGATGACACGCCATAATCACGCGTGACATTCCATTTATCAAAATGGGGTGTTAAAATTATGGTATCAGAGCCAAGGCTTCGACCTGTAGGCTCTCAAAACACGACCTATGATTAGTGGGTAGTCACTATGGTCTTCCGAGAACTGACAGTTTGTTTTCATGCATTCATCATTTTCATGCATACATATATATGTCATTGTCGCAGGTTTATGACTAAGTAATGGTTGGTACAGGACTGGCCCTATTTAGTCGCATGTGTTTTATCGAAAATTTTAAATTTGGGACCGACCCATTGGCGTCCCCTCGCCATGTCTTTTGTTTTGAGTGAACTGACCATAGGCATTCACTCTCACGCATACAAAAGTTTTCATAAAACTGCATCATGCATTCATGTATAAATTTTCTTGCATAAAATTTTTCTCATGATTTATTGGTATAAATTTTTTTCATGTATATAGTTTATGTTTTAATCAGTTTAATCATATATTTTATGTTATACTGTCAGATGGTTCTCACACGCGAGCAGGAACAACTCAATGCAGCAATCCAAGCTGCAATGCAAGCTATGCTTCATCAGCTGAGGAACGAAATCAGGGTTGAGGTTCAGGCTGCCAACAACCAGCAGCAACACCCAGTACCTCCTCCTCCTCTTCCAGCAACATTGGTCACATGGCTGGAGAGATTCAATAAGCTACGCCCTTGAGCTTTCGAGAGAACAGATAGCCCCAGTGAAGCTGAAAGCTGGTTGGCTCACATTGAGAAGATCTTTGATGCTATGGGCTGTGACCCCGTCTTCAAGTCGAGGTTGGCTTGCTACAGGTTCGAAGGTGATGTACTATCATGGTGGATGGCACAGAAGCAGTCTGAGGGAGGTGATAATTGGGTGGCTGGTTTGACTTGGGCTCAGTTCAGGGATTTGGTGATGGGACAGTTCTTTCCCAAGGCTGAGCAAGACAAGCTGAAGAGAGAGTACCATGGAATCCGACAGAGAGCTGGGGAGAATAGCAACGAGTTCATGCAGCGCTTTCTTCGCTTTGCTGGTTTTCATGGTGTAGTAGCAGGTACTCCTGAAGAGCAAGCACACCACTTCAGGTGGGCTCTTTGTACATCGTCGCAAACAACTTGGTGTGTGCTACGTTCAACACGGTAGCAAAAGTGGCCGATGCAACACGTAAGCTGGAGATGTTGCAGGAAAGAGAAGAGTTCGGGGAAGTAGAGAGACCCGATAAGAGGTAAACATTCGTATTCAGACGGTGACCAATCCGTATTCTTTCAGTACATGTCAATATTTCATATCTTTAAACTGTATCTTCCAGGCAGAAGACTGGGTACCGGTCTCAGCCGGCTACTCAGCATCAGCCTACTCAGCCCAAGGGAAACGGTCAGACTCACGACCGTTTTGCTACGGATAGGCGTGGCGATAATGATAATTATCGAAACAACGTTGGACACTCCAACACCAGCATGTCCTTTTACTTACTCAATTTTCTTGTTATTACATGTTATAATTCTTAATTCTGACACATTAGAGAATCTTCTACCATGAATCATGGTAACGGGAGGGACCAGAACCAGAGAGGTTCACAGCCTAACCGTTAGGCTATCACTGTTATTCTAGCCTACGATTTATCCGCATTGTCCTTTGTACCTTTTTACCATGTCTCATGTATATTGTTCTTATCAGGCTCTCATCCAGTCAGGACACCTGTTGGAGGATATACTCATCCTCTTTGCTCTACCTGCCACCGTAGGCACCCAGGGCCATGTCGTCGCGACAGCGATGCATGCTACAAGTGTGGTCTTCCTGGCCATCGCATAAAGGATTGTCGCAAGGGCGAGATGGAGGGTACATCAGGACATGCTGATACCAAGCCGCCTCCTACTAGTGGACGCGTTTACACCACATCTCGCGATCAGGCCAACAAGTCTACAGGTACCATCACTGGAATCTTGTATATGTATGGTCAAGCTACATGTGTTCTGTTTGATACGGGTGCTACTCACTCGGTAATTTCTACTGCTTATGCCAAGAATGTTAGGATACTCCCCATGCCGCTAGAGAATATATTGAATATTTCCACGCCTTTGAGAGACTCTGTACGCATAACCCATGTGTCCAAGAGCCTTCCCCTATAGTTTGATGACAAGATTCATCCTGTTGACGCACTTCCGCTGGACATGAATGATTTTGACATGATTTTGGGCATGGATTGGCTATTCAAGCATCATGCTACCATAGACTGTCATTCGTATCGAGTCATCTTCGGTGATGTTAATGCGCCAGAGTACATTCACAACGGGTTCGTACCCGGAAGGTCTGTACAAATCATATCAACCCTGCAAGCGCGTACATTAGTTTCACATGGCTGCGAGGGCTATCTAGCTACTGTTCATGACATGGATGCTGAATCCCCATCAATTAAGAATCAGCCGATAGTGTCAGAATTTCCAGATGTATTTCTAGAAGTTCTCCCAGGCATACCACCTGCACGTGAAGTGGAATTTAATATCGAGCTCATCCCAGGAGCTGAGCCGATTTCCAAGGCTCCTTATCGCATGGCTCCCATAGAGTTAAAGGAGCTGAAGGATCAATTGCAAGAACTTCTGGAACGAGGCTTTATTTGACCGAGCGTGTAAAACCCCAAAATTTGGGCTTTTGACACGTCACCGGCTTTATTACTATTATCGTTCATCATATAATATTTTTACAGATCATTTTTACAATATATCAACACAAGACTTATTATGTACAAAAATCATGATTTTAGTATATAAAAATAGTGAAGTATTTTAACTTAATATTATTTACATACTATTACCTGAATGAATAATAGATTCATCACCTCAGTACATATTTTGAGATAAACTGTAACTTTACTTAATTAAATTATTAAGTACTTGGATTTATTTCTATATGTATATATTTACATATATTTTATAATGGAAATAAACACCTAACACTTTATAAACTTATGTACATTATTTTAACATTGTCATTTAATTACTTTCTTCAAGTAAAATATTATAATGATATATTCATTATATACTTTCACTAAATTACCTAAAGCTTCAACAAAAATACTTATAACTCAACAAATGCATACTATAATTACAAGGAACCATACAACTTGCTATACTTTCAAACACAATTGGGAAGAAAGTCTTTGCTATTTTTAGGCATGTGCATAATATCCAAACATATCTTCAACAAATCTTACTAATATCTCACAAATCTTCCCAAGATTCATGTGTACTACACTTGGAAAACTCTCTCATTTCTCTCTCAAGAACACACGGCTCAAACTCAAAAAGGGGAAGGATGTGCATTTCTAGTTTGAGCATGTGTGTAAATAAGCTAGCATGCATATCTTAAACAAATCTAGTATATCTTTGCAAGATATTTAGTACTAGGTACAAAGATCTCTTTGGATCTCCTCTCTCCTTCATAAGCCGTAGCCTACACCCTCACCAACACAATACATTTGAAACTCAAATCTAACTCCATCCATGTCTCTCAACCTACGGCTCAAACTATCTCCACCATTATCAAACCTTCAAACACATTCACTACTCTTAGATCATGTCTCATACTACATGAAGGTTAATCATTATTTTATCCTACAAGTACCTTGATCATTGAAGCAAGGAAGGAGCCCTAAAAACTTCATTGAAGCCCACAGCATGTTTTAGCTTCAAGGATCCTCCATTGTTGAATGCTTGTCTCTTGTTCCTACTCATTCTCTTGTCCATCCCTAGATCTATCTAAGCAAGTAAGTAACCTAAAACTTATCTTTTCAATATATATCATTCTCATACACATGATTATTACTACAAAAACTTGATGTTGAAACAAAAATATAAAACCCTAGATCTTATATAGGTCACGTCTTTATTTTTTTTGTAACTTAAAATGATGTAAAATCTTAATAACCATGAAGAACATATCACTATGAACTTGTTAAACTTGTAGATCTATGAAAAACATACCCATATATATTTTAAACATGGGTTTTAACCCAATGATTCATTATAGGTTAAGCTTGTAATGTTTAGATGTGCCTAGAAACACTAGATCTATGATTATAGATGCCTTAAAATGATAAGCTCACTATTTATGCCTTATAAGATTTAGTTTTAAGCTCACTACAATAAGCTTGCCTAAATAAACCTCACTATTACTAAATAATGTTTATTTAAAACTTTTAGTGTCAAATTATAACTTTATAAAGTTTTGTGTTAAAAATATAGATCTACAAGTAATTTGGATTAAAATGTTAGATCTATGAAGTTTAGAGTTAAAATAGTAGAACTATAATTTTTCGGATTAAAAATAGTAAATATAATACTTTCGGGTTAAATTAGTAATTTTAGTAAGTTAAGGGATCTAAATGAACAAGTATAGAAACTCATTTTCCAAAAATATAAACCTTAGGGTTGATTTTGTAATTAGCCGTGAGTTGAGGGTGTTGTTTTGACATTATCCGAAACTTTAAGTTAACAAAAAGGACTTAAATGAGATTTCTATAATGTTAGGGTAATTTGTGTAAGTTAATACAAACCTAGGGATTCCGTTTGCCATTAACCGAATTTAATATAAGCCCTAGGGACCTATTTTGCCAGCTTAGTAAAAATTACTAACCCTAATTAAACCCTAGGGGATGTTTTGGACACAAGCCGAAAGTTATAGAAACCCTAGGGACTATTTATGGCAAGAACCAAAAGTGTTACATGATTAAAAATGTGGAGGACTTGTTTTGCCATATGCCAAAAGATTTATAAGCCCTAGATCTTTTATTACTTAGTTAAAATTATTAAAGAAACCCTAAACCAAAAGGACTAAAACGTAATTTATACAAAGTATAACGAACCCTAAAATTACTATATATTTATATCCGATATTTAAAACGTAAAACTTAAATAAACATAACATTTGTTATTTTTTTCCAAACTTATAATTTAATAATTATAAACACTATGTAAACGTGGAATTTAATTAAAATATTATACGTTTTAAAAACCTTATTTATATATTAAATATAAATTCAAACTGATTAACTTATAAAATAAATATATTAATTATTTTTATTTTTCTATTACTTTGAATACATATAAAAACTACCTTTATAAATATTTAAAGTGTTTTATAAACAATATAAGTACAAAAATATTCGTTAAATAGATTAACTAATTTAACCTTATTATTTATTTTATACTTAAAATAAATACTACTAGAACTTGTACAACGATGAACTAAAATACAAGTATCGTAATAAAATGCTTAAAACCAGTATAAGCATGCACAGATTTATTCTGAAACTTTTATGCATTATGTTATGGATTTACTGAGACCTTATAATTATTTAGGTCATTAATTGTATCGTGAGCATCCTTATTAGATTTATCTACTGACTTATTGTTGTACTACCGAGGTGAGTTCATAGACTCGCCTTTCACTACTATTTATGTTTTTACTAACCCGCGAGGGGGAGACATGCTATAACTTGTTTTGACTATATGATTTTTATATCGTGAGATCGTAGCCCCACACTTATACTTAATAAACTGTTGATCGAGGAAACGCAAACTGAACTGTTACCCTTAATTACATTTGCCTATTGTAGATGAACCCGCATGACCCGTGCATCTGAAACTGTTAGAATTTTTGAATTGCCTGAATGTTATAAATAGATCTATTTGGGATTGACCGTCCCCATCTGGGTGAGTCATGCTCACTGTGCCTAGGCCAGGACAACAAATGTTTCACATTTAAGAACTTATTTTTGTTATGGGTGCTTTGATAAAGATAAGGCGAAGGGTCCTCATTTGTCGAGGACTTAACTGTCAAGTCTCAGTTTCGGGCAATATGGGAATGTAATTACCTTATAGTATTTGGCTTTGTGCGATACTATGTATGTGATGTTTGCGGTTCTAAACTTGACCTTTTATTATTTGGTACATTAATACATGGAACATACTGATATATCTGAACTTGATTATTATCAAACCTTATGAAATACTATATGGGATATTTGAGATCCTACACTTGATTTTTATATCAAACTTTGTGCAACACTATGTAGGAAAATTTACAGTCCTGAACTATGATTTTACAAAACTCTATGAATTCACCAACTTTATGTTGATTGTTTTAAGCATGTTTTTCTCAGGAAATTAAGCTGGATTATTTGAGCATGGACTGAGCATCATTTAGGAGCATCATAATAATTGGGGGATCTGTTTTCACTGGGATATTTGTAACAACTGATTTTTAACACTTCAACTGATTGTACTAAAACCATATTTGTATCAATTGTATTTCAAATCATGTAATTATGATCAATGCTTTGTATGCCATTTGTTCTGGGATCCACCTTCTTACACCCAATTACTATTCCGCTACAAACCTGATTTGGGGGTGTCACAGAATGGTATCAGAGCGAATGGTTATAGAGAATCAGATCAAAAATAAAATTGTTTTTCTATTTTATTAACTAAACTATAACCGGACAAAATTTTCAAAAACTGGGTTTTTGACGGGGACATAGTTAAAGAGCATTTAGCATAGAGAGCATGCATAACTATATTATTCAAATGCAATTTATTATCCTATGCATCTATATTTATGATAGTACTAGATGCTAACCATTTACGTACTTTACGTATTACGACTGTTTAATATCGTTATGAAGATATTAAAATATTAAAATACTTAACGTATTTAATGAAACTTACAAACATGTCATGTTAGTAGGGAGATTTATACTAAAGATATTCCATCTTGATATTACGTTTTAACTGAGTGGTTGGGTTTACGATTTAAAGTGCCCTCGCTTCTCAAACGTTTATAGAATGGCTTCTGAAGTATGATGGCCCGAACAATGCATTATAACAACAAACAACATAATACATAACAAACCCCTGGAAATATGAAAATGAAAATCTTTGGAAGATATAAATTAGATTTTATAAATCCTGGTAAATCTAAATAGATTTTTATAAATCTTGTAAAATCTAAAATAGATTTTAGAAAATTTTGGGAATCTTGTAAAATCTAAAATAGATTTTGGAAAATCTTGGAAAATTTAGAATATATTTTTATATATAACTTAGCAAAGAAACAAATAATAAAATAAAAGGATTTTGGAAATCTTTTCTTGAATAATTGTATTTTGGAAGAACTTAATTAAATTTTGGAAAAGTTTAAATTAGATTTTTTTTCTTTAGAAATCTTAATGTATCTTTGAAAATCCTTACTACGTCTTTGGTAAACTTAACTGGACTTTTATATATCTTGGGAAAAATCTAAAATTTGATTATTTTTTTGAGATCTTGATTAAATCCTGTTGAATTTATAACAAACTTGTAAAAACCTAGATCTTATGTATGGACTTTAAAAAAAATAAAAAAAATTACTTTTTAAACCTAGATTTCATAATGAAAACACATGGAAAAGAAATATAGCTTGGGCTATCTGATTCATTTTAGAACTTATAATAAACTTGTGAACTTATAATAAACCCTAAATCTTAATTTTTGGTACCTCGTAAATTAAATGTAAACATAAAACAAGATTGGACTTTATCTTGAAATACTGTGAAGCTTATAATTAATATACAAACTTGTAACCAACTTATATTTCATTTAAAACCCGGAAATAAAACATACCGTAGGTGTTTACTCTCTATTTATAGATCTAGACTTAATCTTCACAACCAGCAATAAGCTTGTAAGGTTTCATAAACTTCACACCTAGATAAATGGTTAAGTATTGTTAATTGACTAAAATACGTTTAGGTCCATTAGGAAGCCCATTAGGCCCATTTATTGTCCTATGGACCTATGTAGTAAAACTTGTAATATTAATGGATCTAAAAATGTAATTAGGCCCATTAAGAAATCATTAGTTCACAAAAATTGTTAATGGATCTTGTAAGCTCAATAAGGGTTTGGGAAGCCCATTAGCACTTTTGGCACATTTAATAAGCCCACTTAGTGATATTATACTTAAACAAAGTTTTTATACCAAAAATATATCTTATAAAAACTTTTGGACTAAAAATGTCAATTTATTAAACTCATGGATTAAAACCGTGACATTGAAACTTGTTTTGATAAAACAGTAATTACAAGGACTAATAGTGTAAATATTTGAAATTCTAGGGAGTAATAAATGCCAATAACCGAAACTTAAGCAAACCCTAGACCCCCTATTTCATTTAATGTATTAAAAACTTGAGCGAATCCTAAACTAAATGGACTAGAACCATCATTTTCTGAAACTTGTAAATAAAGGGTTGTTATTTAACTTGCGAAAACTTAGGGGACATTAAATTAAATGTAATAAAGTGTTATTACTTTTATAATTGTTCATAAAAATTATGAAATATAATGTGCGTAGATTATAAAAGTAAAATACAACAATGGTAAGTAAAATAATTTTACTTAAATGATATTTAAATGGAAGTTATTAATACTTGTTGTGACAATCTGTCAATTTATGTTTGATATTTTATTCTCAAGTATTATTTAAAAATATTATTTTAAGGTTATATTATGAACTCACTTATTTTTGGGAAGAAATTTGGATTTACGTCTTGAAGTAGCATCGACTACGTCTAAACCGGAGGATTCAACGTTACGTGCTTACGTTTATATACACCGTCTTTGGTGACAGTCCGACATTTCAGAAAATAAATTTCTCCGTGAATATTATTTTGGGATTTCAAATTTGAGTTAGTTCATAAACTCACAAATTTACGAGAAGAGATTAGGACTTACGTGAATAATTTAACGTCCTTTACTACTAAACCGGAAACCTTAGGATTACGTATTTACGTTTTCGAACTCCTTTTCTGATGAGACAATTTTTATTAGATTCGTTTTGTGCCGATGATTAATAATTTATAAAAACGTTTTTCGTAAAACGACCCGAGGGCACGCAAATCGAGGAAACTAGAATCGAGGAATACCCGTAAATTAGTGGGATGAGACAAAACAAGTTTTGCCTCACCCCACTCTATGGGATGGCTAGATATACTCCACCACACCATGAGGTGTCAACTTGTAAGATACAAGTTGCACACTTGTCCTACTTAGCTTAACAAGCTAACTAAACTAGCAAAACCACTTCCCACTAAACCATTTCTCACATTCAACTCATGAAAACCACCATAAACACTCTCCTCTCTCTCTATAATTCGTCTACTATTCATCAAAAGCAGCCCTCATTTGATCTATGTTAGCCATAAAATCATGTGTTACTCATACACATGATGATGCTACTTTGAAGCTTTGAAGATTGGAGGTGATTCTAACATCCAAGGAGAAGATTTGTTGATATCATAGGGCTGATTTTCCATGAGAAGTTTATAAAGGTTGGTAGACTTGAAGATGATATTGGTTTATCACAAGTTTTGTCATCAAAATCCAAGCCTTGTTCATCAAAGACTCATCTTTTCATCACTAATGGTGGTATAGAGATTGTTCTTCCTATCCTCTTGTTATTTTGATTATGTAATCTTGTATTTTCTTTATTTATGTATATGTATATGATGATGAATGATGATTAAAAATATTATGTGGGGATTTGGTGTTGATAGATTTGATAAACATGGGTAAAAAGATGGAAAAACCACATGTAAAAATGGTTAAATCTTTCTTAATAAGATGGCTGTATAAAAACAGTAAGTAACCAAATGATAAACTGATAAAATGGTAAAGTGGAATCAATATACAGTAAGTATTAGGTGTTATGCACATGTGAGAGTTTGCCATGCAATGGAATCATAAAAATGAGTGAGATATGATCAAAACAAGTTTAGAGTGCAAATCTGCCTATACTGTTTTGGACGAATTTATTAAAATATTTAGAGGTTGATTCATCAGTAGCTATAAAGGAATATAATGAAGCACATACCATGTAGTTTCTGTGATAAAAATTTGAGGTTCTATCTCCTTATAGAACTCAAGATATGATAAAAATGGTGAAGATGAAACTAAAAATCAGATTTTGAAGAATTAATGTTTAATAGTATTATATAAGCACTCAAACTAATATAGTATAAAAAGTGAATTAAAACCCACTAACTTATAAATTTCATTTATATAAATATGTATAAGGTTATATAAATGGACACTTTATAAAAATGGTAGTTGAATAAGATTTATAAGTTATAAAAACTATAAACATGATTTTTGCGATTTTTTCGGCTATTACCGTAAAATTAACGTTTTTTCGCCAATTAAAACTTAGACGATCAAACCCGTCTAATGTAAAGTTTTTAAAAGTCATATACTGATATATAAGTACTTAATACAAGTAAAAACCGATAAAACCCGAACTATATAACATACGGACATTTACGGGCTAAGTTAGCATTATTGGACTAATAATCTAACTAAATGGACTAAACACTTATAAATTTACTTATTGGGCTTAACCCACTTGGGCCCTACATGTAAAGTATAAAAAAGTATGAAGTGGATTAATAAAAGTTAATGGACTTATAATAGGCTTATTGAACCTAAAACATGTAAATAGGTAAAACTAGTAAACTAGTATAAAAGTCATCAACACATAACACTAAAATGAGTAAATAAGAATGTATAAACCCACTTGATCATCATCGTATGTATTAAATCATCATATGTATACATAATTGTTATTTTGATAAAGTCATTGGATAAAAGTCTAAGACGAGTATTATTTGTCTAGGTTTCCGTGATTGAAGCACGTACCGTACATCCAAATCGTCGATAACCGCCTTCCCACATCAACGTGAGTTCATAGCCTCGCACTCTTTTAAATGTTTTTATAAAATGTTTTATAAACCCGCGAGGGAGATAACATGTTAGTTTTTATAAAATAGGACACTAGTTTCCCGATTGTCTGTTTATTGATTTGGACCCAAATGATTGTATGACCCGATGAATGATTAAATGACCCGATAGATGAAATGAAATGGATTATTAAAGTTAGGTTATGTCACTAAAAGTCCCATTAGCATGACATGTGAACGATCGGGATTTGGTAGACGCTTATGCATATAACAGTACTATTTGGGGAACGATCGCCCCAGTTCGCGCCTTGACGGTTGATCCCCGTCGTGCCACATTGATTGGTAAGCGAATTTATGTATGAGAAGATTTCTATAAGCGTGATTATTGTGACGACACGCTGTTTTAGATGGGCAAATGATTGTCGGGCTAGCTACCCGTTGTTTGTTGTAGTAAGGTAACAATGTCATGCGGCTTATAATAATCCAATTAACGAAATACTGTTATACGCACCGAATTACTACATATTGCCTGACTAGCAATACGGGGTCTTACTATTTATATTATGTTTGTGTTTTGGTTTTATATAACCATATACATATAACGGTTTTTATTTAACTTTATACAACGTAATAAAACGTATTGTATGATGTTTTTACGACATTGGCTCGTATAATGATTTTGAAGGCAAATGCCTATATCATGATTTTTGATAAGGATTTGTATAAAATGACTTTGGCTATTTTATGGCATATTATAACGATTTGTACAAAATGATTTTCGGTAATAATTTTATACCGATGTTATATTGATGGATTTCATTAAACTCTATGAATTCACTCGGCATTATCGCTGACCTTTTCTTTTAACATGTTTTGTCTCAGGTACTTGAAGGTAATTCTCGGGAAGACAACAAGAATTCATGGCCCGCACTTAAATAACAAATTTCCATTCAAATGCTTTGTAAAACCTGTATGAAATAATATGACTTGGGACCTATGTAAATTTGATATTTATGAATGGAAATGCTTTATTATTAAACGACACGATTTTTAAGCGTTGTCTATGATGTGAGTAATGTGCTATCCCGTAACACCAACGAGTCTTCCGCTGTATTGAATTGTATAAATTTGGGGGTGTTACAGTTTGGTACCAGAGCTCTCGTTATAGAGAACGAAAGATTTTTATAACCAAGGTTTTGAATAAAACATTTCAAAATCTTTTAACTATAAACATTTTTCTAAGAATGTCTAAAAATCATTTGACTATAACGGTGCCGAAGAATTCCAGAGTTCCCGACAAGGCCAGACTGAGAAGTGTTATTTTAATATATATATAACTTGGATTATATATATATGATGTAATTTGATTACAAGATTGTTTGATGATTATTTTTAATACTTATACGAGGTATTTATACGACGTAGATTGTCACAAGGAACCCTAAATCCCCTAGCAAATTAATCTAAGCTATTTCTGTAGGAATTCTAGCTATTCCAGATCTAACCAAGTTGGGATATTTATGATCCCAACAAAATGGTTGATACTCGTAGAAATGTAGATATTAGTTGATTGTGATATTGAAAAAGAATTGGTGAGATTAAATCTGATATCGATGTCATGACGATCTTTCCTTATATAGTGGAGTTTAACAAAACCTTATCACCTAGAAAGGTGTCATCTGATTCGTTGTTACCCAATTCTTAAATTGAGAATCGAAAGGGTGAATGTTGCACTTGAGGCTGTCATTGGAACCATTACCCAAAAGCCTCATGCCACTAGTACCTTTCCGAGAAGTCTAATTGAATGTGTGAGTCATTTCATACTAGTGACTCATTTGATAACTATTGTTGTAAGGAGCTATAGGATTGGAAATTAAGTGTTGATCATATCGAGCTTTTATTGCCCTTTAAATGCCTAAGAATAAAGTTAAAAGTATTGGAAGATGAGGTAGGATGTCGCATTGAGTATAAGTTGATTGAAACTTGAAGGAAGTAAAATTTTGCCCGTATGGAATATGAAATTGTTAAGAGGAAGTCGTTAAGTCATGTGATTGAATTATAAGGTTTTAATTGATTGTTGATTCGTGTTAAGTGTTGTTCCTAGGCCATTGTCCACTAACGAGGATGCCCAGTTTCCAAGAAATAAATTGAAGAAATCTTCTTTTGAATTGAGACCGATGGATCTTCTGGGACATGTGGAACACCTAATGACTCTTGTAGATTAGTATTCATTGTGGTATCTTTTAAAAAAATAATCCCTAACTTAACTGAGACACCAGTTGGTAGGATGAGTTCTTGGAATTGTATGACATAGTGACACGTAATGTGTTACGGTACAATTTTTACTTGTTTGTGATTAATGAAAAGACTACCTTTGATTGCTAAATCCTACATGTATCGATGTTATCTATCTTTTATTGCTTCGCCCTAATGTTCGCATTAGTGATGCAACCATTGAACAAGTACTCATCTCGAATTGAGTTACGTTGTGGATTATTCTTTTTGAGTGCCTTCGAGGTCATGAACCTCATGATTAATTGGCTAAGCTCATTTCCTATTATATTGTAGTTAGTTCTTGGTGAAGAACTTTTATCACTCCTTTACAGATCACTAATTGTTTTTATAAGTTAAAACAGTATCCCTTGAGAAAAATTGGGTTTTCATCACCATATGGATTATTTAAAGAGAGACTTATAAATAATCGTTATTGAAAGGAGGTTGTTTATAAAAAACCTTGGAAAACTTAATTGTTTTCATAACAAAGAAAATATTTGTAAATTTATTCTTGACTTTTATTTAAGAATTAAGCATGAAAATGTTTTTATTATAAACATGATGATAAAATTTTGACGAACTGAGTATTGCATCGTTAATCTTGAAATTGTATATATTTGCGCGCCTACATACAATTTGGAATGGACAATGCAAGGCTGATTAGTAGTTACCATAAAACTGATTAATATACACTACTTTTTCTTTTAAGATTGTGAAAGATTAAATTTTATGAGATCTGCAAGAAGTGAAAAATAGGGACATAGTGTTAGGGACACCTACATATGTGCCTGTAGCATCTATTCTTCTGAGTCGAATTTACTCATCTACGGAATTTATCTTATTTGACAATTGATATTCCCTTCTTGTCCAATTCTCCCGTGGCGAGATTCATAGGAAAAGTATTTGATTACCGAGTGTTGATACCCGACTGGATGTATCGACGTTCCTATCATTTCTTTTGAATTGATTTCATTTGAATGACCTGGGTAACGATCTGAGGAGCTTTCGAATGCGTACTCAACTTATGAAAACATGGGATATACTCATATTCGTTAATGTTTTCGTCTGTATCTGATTTGAAATTCTCTCGCGTAGATTATGCGTTGACCTTACTCTTTTAAGGTTAGTTATGTCTCCTGATATACTTGAATCTGTGAAGGATTATGAGTTATTATTAGTCTTTTGAGAAATTCACATCTTATCGACGACAATAAAACTGAAAAGTTGGTAGTGCCATTAGAATGGATTGATTGATTATGACATGACGACATTGTCTTAATTGATGGGAACTCGAGTAGAATTCCCCTAAAAGATAAGATGTTGATTATAAAAAGTGATCTAAATAATTCTTGATGGATGACCATATCCTGCATTTAGACTTGAAATTATACCGTGAATGGTTATAAATTAGTCATAGATCTTGTAATCTAGAAAGAACTTAAAGTAAATTTAATAAAAGATGTTTCTGTTATCTGAAACTTTAGGAGGTATTTATTGGTGAATTACCTAGACTGTCGCCATTAAGGCAAGTTGAATTTGGTATTGATTATATTCCGGCTGTTGCACATGTGGCATTTGCACTGTACGTCAGCACCATCTGAATTAAAAAAAGTTACCGTACAACTGAGAGAGTTGTATGATAAAACTTTTATTCTACCAAGCTCGTCATTATGAAGAGCTATGGTGTTATCATTCCTTATATTTATTTGTTGAATTACCGTGAACTAAGTAAATTGACGATTAAAAATCTATATCCACTACCCAAGATGATAGATTTGTTCGATCATTTACAAGGTTCTAGCGTATGTTTTAAATTTTTTTGATCCTCGGCATGGTTATCATCAATTTCGCATCCGCGAAAAAGATTATCCATTCCAATCACTACTCCGGTACTTGTAATGAACATTATGAGTTTCACGTGATGTCGTTTGGATTGACTAATACACATGTAGTATCCATAAATTTGGTGAATCACGTGTGTAGGCTGTAATTTGATAAATTCATGCTTGTGATCATTAAGGACCATTTGTTTATTTATAAGAATAAGAATGCGTTAATAATTATTTGTAGAATGCCCTGAGTCGGCCGAGTAGTGAAAACTGTACCTTGAATAATTAACATGTTATTTAAGGCTTAATCTTTTACATTATTTGACCGTGTGATTAAAAGATGATGGAATCTATATTGACTCTTCAAAAATTTAGAGCCCTTTTAAGACTTTGGGTTTTACCAAAAAGAAAGTGCAAATGTGTTTTGACAAATGTTTTATCGAAAAGAACTTTTGAGGGATTATTCCCTTATACCCAGAACATTTAACTAAACTCCTGTTTAGGGGTAAATGTTCGGGTATACCTCAAGACAACCTAAGAGGGATTGAGGAAACTATTTAAACCATGACTTGAAATTTTGAAACGAAACTTTTTGCTTTTCAACTAAGAAAATTTTGACCAAAGTATAACCAAAGATTTTTCAAACATTTATGAATCTTATTAATTATTTTCGATAAATCAGCAAAAATCGTGTTAATTAAATTCAAATTTATTTTGATCATTTTATATAATTGGTCGAACTAAGAAATTTAAAATTTTTACGTTTACGTTTCATAAAAATTTAATAATTATTATTTAATTAATTGTAATAATTATCGACGCTTTAGACGTTGGATTGAGTAAAACAGATAAAAATAATAGTTGAGACGAAACTAAAACATAGAAGATATGAAGAAAGAAATTTTGAATTAATACGGTCATGTTATATATATTTCATCAGGAGAAAGTGAATGTAGATACTGACACATTATGTAGAAAAGATAAAGAACCAATTAGGACATGTTCCTTAATAATGAAGGTGCTAAATAAATTGCCGAACGATATAAAAATAAACAATGTTTGTAAAAAGGATAATATAGATAATAAAAAGGGGTTCGCGGCTAATGTGAACCATCAGAATTGAGAAGCCAATGGCGTTGAATGTAGAGAAGGTCGTTTATGGTTGCCTAAATATGGAGATTTTGAGATTTAGTCATGTTGGAATATTATAAGTTTAAGTATTCTATTCCTGTCATTTCGGATTTAATGTATCTTTATCTAATGAAGTTGTACTAATGGCAAATTATGAAGGCAGAGATCGCCTCATACATTAGTAAACGTCTATCTATTGCGGAGGTCATCATCTGAATTTGATTCGATTTGGGTCATCGTCGACAAACTGACCAAATCTGCTAATATCATTCCTGTTAATGATAAATTATTGATGAAGAAATTGACTCTTTTATATTTAAATGAGTTGTGTAAACATGGTGTGCCTGTATCGATCATCTCTATCAAGATCCTCGCTTCGCATCGAATTTCTAGAGATTTGCTCAGAAGTCATTGATAACAAATCTTGATGAAAGTACTGTGTACCACCCCAATCAAAGGGGCGAGGTAAAGTAACGATACAAAATACTATAAGTGTTGTTCTATGTTTGAATGATTGACCTTTGGTAATAAACTGTAAAATCGTTTTCCTTTGGAGAGATTATCATTGATAATTATCGTATTAGGATCAAGATCGAATCTTGTGAGGATATATATTAGAGAATCTGTAAGAAGTAGTTGGGATGAAGACACCTGACATACACCCATTGTGAGTTGGACATGTCTTTTCGGTTTAAGGTTTCCTATGATGGCGAACCTAACCTTACAAAATACTCGACCCGTGAGACCTGAAATGATTGTTGAAATTAGGATCTAATTATTGACTGTCGGTAGTGGGCAGGAGGTTATGTGAATATGAAATGCATATCTTGAAGTGCCAGATGGGTAGCGAAGTTATGCCAAAAAATTTAACCATGGAAAAATGAATTGATGATTTGAAAGATCATGGGATATAAGTCCCCGTTGTATGGGACCATCGAGATGATGTGAAAGATTGGTTTGAAAGGCATATAAGCTGGATCTACCCTAGGACTTCAAGAGCTGTGTGAATTATGTTTCGTATACCGAACTTGATAAAACGTCTATCAAGTGAGAATCTGATCACTTCTTGATGAAGTTTAGATCGGCGAAAAGTTGCATTCATCAAAAACCCGTGAACATCATGGATAGAGAAAGTAAGTCAACATTAAGCCTGATCTTATTCCCGTAGTTATGTTTGATGAAACTCGCGTATTGTAATGAATTACACTTGTGAGAAAAGACCGAATGTGGAGGAAATACCCACATGGCTTTAACTCTATATGAAGCGAGTAGTAAGATAAGATGATCTTTGAGGACAAAGATCCTGTTAGGGGTAAATGGTGTGACAATCCGTCAATTTATGGTTGATATTTTATTCTCAAGTATTATTTAAAAATATTATTTTAATGTTATATTATGAACTCACTTATTTTTGGGAAGAAATTTGAATTTATGTCTTGAAGTAGCATCGACTACGTCTAAACCGGAGGATTCAACGTTACGTGCTTACGTTTACATACACCGTCTTTGGTGACAGTCCGACATTTCAGAAAATAAATTTGTTCGTGAATATTATTTTTGGATTTTAAATTTGAGTTAGTTCATAAACTCACAAATTTACAAGAAGAGATTAGGACTTACGTGAATAATTTAACGTCCTTTACGACTAAACCGGAAACCTTAGGATTACGTATTTACGTTTTCGAACTCCGTGTTTGATGAGACAATTTTTATTAGATTCGTTTTGTGCCGATTATTCATAATTTATAAAAACGTTTTTCGTAAAACGACCCGAGGGCACGCAAATCAAGGAAACTAGAATCGAGGAATACCCGTAAATTAGTGGGATGAGACAAAACAAGTTTTGCCCCACCCCACTCTATGGGATGGCTAGATATACTCCACCACACCATGAGGTGTCAACTTGTAAGATACAAGTTGCACACTTGTCCTACTTAGCTTAACAAGCTAACTAAACTAGCAAAACCACTTCCCACTAAACCATTTCTCACATTCAACTCATGCAAACCACCATAAACACTCTCCTCTCTCTCTATAATTCGTCCACTATTCATCAAAAACAACCCTCATGTGTTACTCATACACATGATGATGCTACTTTGAAGCTTTGAAGATTGGAGGTGATTATAACATCCAAGGAGAAGATTTGTTGGTGTCATAGGGCTGATTTTCTATGAGAAGTTTATAAATGTTGGTAGACTTGAAGATGATATTGGTTTATCACAAGTTTTTCCATCAAAATCCAATCCTTGTTCATCAAAGACTCATCTTTTCATCACTAATGGTGGTATAGAGATTGTTCTTCCTATCCTCTTGTTATTTTGATTATGTAATCTTGTATTTTTTTTATTTATGTATATGTATATGATGATGAATGATGATTAAAAATATTATGTGGGGATCTGGTATTGATAGATTTGATAAACATGGGTAAAAAGATGGAAAAACTACATGTAAAAATGGTTAAATCTTTCTTAATAAGATTTCTGTATAAAAATAGTAAGTAACCAAATGATAAACTGATAAAATGGTAAAGTGGAATCAATATACAGTAATTATTAGGTGTTATGCACATGTGAGAGTTGGTCGTGCAATGGAATCATAAAAATGAGTGAGATATGATCAAAACAAGTTTAGAGTGCAAATCTGCCTATACTGTTTTGGACGAATTTATTAAAATATTTAGAGGTTGATTCATCAGTAGCTATAAAGGAATAAAATGAATCACATACCATTTAGTTTCTGTGATAAAAATTTGAGGTTCTATCTCCTTATAGAACTCAAGATATGATAAAAATGGTGAAGATGAAACTAAAAATCAGATTTTGAAGAATTAATGTTTAATAGTATTATATAAGCACTCAAACTAATATAGTATAAAAAGTGAATTAAAACCCACTAACTTATAAATTTCATTTATATAAATATGTTTAAGGTTAAATAAATGGACACTTTATAAAAATGGTAGTTGAATAAGATTTATAAGTTATAAAAACTATAAACATGATTTTTACGACTTTTTCGGCTATTACCGTAAAATTAACGTTTTTAGCCAATTAAAACTTAGACGATCAAACCCGTATAATGTAAAGTTTTTAAAAGTCATATACTGATATATAAGTACTTAATACAAGTAAAAACCGATAAAACCCGAACTATATAATATACGGACATTTACGGGCTAAGTTAGCATTATTGGACTAATAATCCAACTAAATAGACTAAACACTTATAAATTTACTTATTGGGCTTAACCCACTTGGGCCCTACATGTAAAGTATGAAAAAGTATGAAGTGGATTAATAAAAGATAATGGACTTATAATTGGCTTATTGGACCTAAAACATGTAAATAGGTAAAACTAGTAAACTAGTATAAAAGTCATCAACACATAACACTAAAATGAGAAAATAAGAATGTATAAACCCACTTGATCATCATCATATGTATTAAATCATCATATGTATACATAATTGTTATTTTGATAAAGTCATTGGACAAAAGTCTAAGACGAGTATTATTTGTCTAGGTTTCCGTGATTTAAGCACGTACCGTACATCCAAATCGTCGATAACCGCCTTCCCACATCAGCGTGAGTTCATAGCCTCGCACTCTTTTAAATGTTTTTATAAAATGTTTTATAAACCCGCGAGGGAGATAACATGTTAGTTTTTATAAAATAGGACACTAGTTGTCCCGATTGTCTGTTTATTGATTTGGACCCGAATGATTGTATGACCCGATGAATGATTAAATGGTCCGATAGATGAAATGAAATGGATTATTAAAGTTAGGTTATGTCACTAAAAGTCCCATTAGCATGACATGTGAACTACCGGGATTTGGTAGACGCTTATGCATATAATAGTACTATTTGGGGACGATCACCCCAGTTCGCGCCTTGACGGTTGATCCCCGTCGTGCCACATTGATTGGTAAGCGAATTTATGTATGAGAAGATTTCTATAAGCGTGATTATTGTGACGACACGCTGTTTTAGATGGGCAAATGATTGTCGGGTTAGCTACCCGTTGTTTGTTGTAGTAAGGTAACAATGTCATGCGGCTAATAATAATCCAATTAATGAAATACTACTATACGCACCGAATTACTACATATTGCCTGACTAGCAATACAGGGTCTTACTATTCATATTATGTTTGTGTTTTGGTTTTATATAAACACATACATATAACGGTTTTTATTTAACTTTATACAACGTTATAAAACGTATTGTATGATGTTTTTACGACATTGGCTCGTATAATGATTTTGAAGGCAAATGCCTATATCATGATTTTTGATATGGATTTGTATAAAATGACTTTGGCTATTTTATGGCCTATTATAACGATTTGTACAAAATGATTGTCGGTAATAATTTTATACCGATGTTATATTGATGGATTTCATTAAACTCTATGAATTCACTCGGCATTATCGCTGACCTTTTCTTTTAACATGTTTTGTCTCAGGTACTTGAAGGTAATTCTCGGGAAGACAACAAGAATTCATGGCCCGCACTTAAATAACAAATTTCCATTCAAATGCTTTGTAAAACCTGTATGAAATAATATGACTTGGGACCTATGTAAATTTGATATTTATGAATGGAAATACTTTATTATTAAACGACGCGATTTTTAAGCGTTGTCTATGATGTGAGTAATGAGCTATCCCGTAACACCAACGAGTCTTCCGCTATATTGAATTGTATAAATTTGGGGGTGTTACACTTGTACAACGATGTATTTAACTAAAATACAGTGACATAAATGAATTGCCTAAAAATGAGTTTGTATTATGATGAAATCCGAATAAATCCTGAGGATCTTATACTAAGATTTTTTTTATTCCTCCATGATTGATTGTGTATCAAGCTTAAGCTTATACGCTAATCATTTCATATACGCTAATTATTGCTTATAATTAATTGATAACTATAAACTGGTTAGTCTATTTTGACTACTTGGAGAATTGACTGGCCACATAATTGGAACGGATTTACAACAACCGTACATACTGGAATATTTCAAAACAGACAAGGGAGAATTATCCCGTGCACTACATTTTATTAGATGTTTGAACTTGCTATTATGTGTATATAGGTATATACCTTACTAGAAGGAACTATATGATACAATGCCTATACTTATGATTGTAATATATCATTATATTGTATATATGAGTTCCTTGTTTGATACGTACTTTTGCGCACGTTATCGCGCGTCAACGTTTATTTTCTCTCGCTTATTATTTTGTACGTATATCTACGGAACACGACTTATTAACGACTTATACACGTTTGCTTCTAGTATTTTTCACGTGGTATTATTTGGATAAGTTTGCATCTTTAAATGATGCGGTGGAACCCAAAATCAAGGTACTTATGATCCTATATTTTACATATGGGACGTGAGTCTCTTGATCCTAAGTTAATGATGATTTCGTCTCAAGACGTTATGGAACGTCTAAGAGTGAAACGTTAAGCCACCGGACCAGAAGTTTATTTATAATTTCGTATTAAGATGTTATGGGACGTCTGAAGACGAAGGTTATAAGCAAACGGGCTGTAAAGTATCTTAATAATATCTATTATCTTAGATATTATATTTATTCTAAGTAAGCCTTGCCGGAAATATTTAGGTAAGGTGGGCTATGAAATCCTTATTGAAACGAATTAGGGCGCTTTTTTGTTTGAATAAAGGAATCATAGGTCACCGAATGGAGTTATAAATTTTACCTTACGTGGATGAGGACGCTCCTCGGTGTAAACAGAAATTTATAATCACATGAGCTTAAATATATTCGACATGACTCATAATTGATGTTATTTTATTTATCCAGTTATGGAATGTAATCCTTTTTGACTCGCGATTTCCTCCAGTAATATCTTATCCTTAAGATAACTTATATCTGATGTCATTACATCCTCACCCAGAAACATATGAAGATTCGTGTTCATCTCTCTTAGATCAAAGTATTGTGCTCTTGACTTTTGGCTTATCCTTAACCTAAATACCACTTCCGCTGCATTTTAAACCCTTTTTGGGGTGTCCATTTCCGCTGCATTCTAAACCCTTTTTGGGGTGCCGACTTCCGTTTCAATTGACCCCTTTGGGGTGTCACAGAAAATTTAAGCTGTTTCATCTGCCATTAGGAAATGAAACCTCGATCATTCAAGGCGACATTAACACAGACTTTATCGACACTAGACTTAGTGCCATCCCTTATATCGAAGCCCGAAAATACTTAGTAAGAGGATGCCTTATCTTCTAAGCTTGCATTTTCTCAAATCGACGAGGGAAACAAACCCAAGCATCAAAGACGTGCCCAACTCACAATGGGTGTGTATTGTAGGGTTATGTTTGTCACCTCCAGAAAGAGATAATTGATGTCTCATACTTTTGGACAATCTTCTTCCTCTTCGGATCCAATTAGTTCGACAATACCATTGTCTAACAAGCCTGGAAATGAATGACTTCCTCCTTTTAGAAGTCGAAATTTGTGCAAATTTTGAACCACCAGCAGTAGATGCATGACCCTTTCAGCATCTCACCAGGGATGCACACTTCCTTATTCTTGGTCTCTTCTTTGATTTCCATCATTTGAAGTACTTCTTCTCTACGCAACTTATGCCCCAGCTCAGCCACAAATGAAGCTGATTCTTTGCAACTTCTTACCTTAGCCATTTCACTGAGTGAAGCTTTGGAGTCAAACTGATGTTTGCTCTCCACAGGCTAGAAGTATATCGGGAAGCCCACTTAAATAAAAACCAAGACTTAAACGAACTTGTGCTATTTTATCCACTTTGTAAACTTATTAGAACTCGAATATGATTTAATGAACCTTTTACTAATTCTTTTGGGCTAAACTTGAATTTTAGAACTATCGGGGACTTGTCCTGCCACTTCTCAAACATATTATAAGCCCAAGGATAATAAAACGAGAGTTGTAAAACTCTAAGGACTAAACATGGATTTCAATGAACTTAAAAGAAGCCCTAGTTGATTTAACACGGATTAAAAACCATAGAGGTTGATTCTGCCACTTTTGAAACTTACTTTGAGCCCTAAATTATTTTCATTGGAAACTTTTCGTGCCCTAAGGGCCACATTACAAAAATAGAAGGACCAAGTGTGTAAATTATCAAAACATAAAAGACAAGTTACCTTGTTTATTAGAATGTACTCATCGGAAGCATACAATCAATAACTACATTCTAAATATCACATAGGAGTCTAAACTTGAGTTCACAAGATTACACGTTCAAGAAAAAGTGTCCTCACTTGATCCCTGGATGAGTAACTTCATCTTAAGCTTTGAGGACAAACCTAAAATAACGGGTAGGTGCTGTAAAACCCCAAAATTTGGGCTTTTGACACGTCATCCGCTTTATTACTATTATCGTTCATCATATAATATTTTTACAGATCATTTTTACAATATATCAACACAAGACTTATTATGTACAAAAATCATGATTTTAGTATATAAAAATAGTGAAGTATTTTAAGTTAATATTATATACATACTTTTACCTGAATGAATAATAGATTCATCACCTCAGTACATATTTTGAGATAAACTGTAACTTTACTTAATTAAATTATTAAGTACTTGGATTTATTTCTATATGTATATATTTACATATATTTTATAATGGAAATAAACACCTAACACTTTAAAAACAATGTACATTATTTTAACATTGTCATTTAATTACTTTCTTCAAGTAAAATATTATAATGATATATTCATTATATACTTTCACTAAATTACCTAAAGCTTCAACAAAAATACCTATAACTCAACAAATGCATACTATAATTACAAGGAACCATACAACTTGCTATAATTTCAAACACAATTAGGAAGAAAGTCTTTGCTATATTTAGGCATGTGCATAATATCCAAACATATCTTCAACAAATCTTACTAATATCTCACAAATCTTCCTAAGATTCATGTGTACTACACTTGGAAAACTCTCTCATTTCTCTCTCAAGAACACACGGCTCAAACTCAAAAAGGGGAAGGATGTGCATTGCTAGTTTGAGCATGTGTGTAAATAAGCTAGCATGCATATCTTAAACAAATCTAGTATATCTTTGCAAGATATTTAGTACTAGGTACAAAGATCTCTTTGGATCTCCTCTCTCCTTCATAAGCCGTAGCCTACACCCTCACCAACACAATACATTTGAAACTCAAATCTCACTCCATCCATCTTTCTCAACCTACGGCTCAAACTATCTCTACCATTATCAAACCTTCAAACACATTCACTACTCTTAGATCATGTCTCATACTACATGAAGGTTAATCATTAGTTTATCCTACAAGTACCTTGATCATTGAAGCAAGGAAGGAGCCCTAAAAACTCCATTGAAGCCCACGACATGTTCTATCTAAGCAAGTAAGTAACCTAAAACTTATCTTTTCAATATATATAATTCTCATACACATGAACATACACATGATTATTACTACAAAAACTTGATGTTGAAACAAAAATATAAAACCCTAGATCTTATATAGGTCACGGCTTGATTTTTGTTGTAACTTAAAATGATGTAAAATCTTAATAACCATGAAGAACATATCACTATGAACTGGTTAAACTTGTAGATCTATGAAAAACATAGCCATATATATTTTGAACGTGGGTTTTAATCCCATGATTCATTATAGGTTAAGCTTGTAATGTTTAGATGTGCCTAGAAACACTAGATCTATGATTATAGATGCCTTAAAATGACAAGCTCACTATTTATGCCTTATAAGATTTAGTTTTAAGCTCACTACTATAAGCTTGCCTAAATAAACCTCACTATTACTAAATAATGTTTATTTAAAACTTTTAGTGTCAAATTATAACTTTATAAAGTTTTGTGTTAAAAATATAGATCTACAAGTAATTTGGATTAAAATGTTAGATCTATGAAGTTTGGAGTTAAAATAGTAGAACTATTATTTTTCGGATTAAAAATAGTAAATATAATACTTTCGGGTTAAATTAGTAATTTTAGTTAGTTAAGGGATCTAAATGAACAAGTATAGAAACTCATTTTCCAAAAATATAAACCTTAGGGTTGATTTTGTAATTAGCCGTGAGTTGAGGGTGTTGTTTTGACATGATCCGAAACATTAAGTTAACAAAAAGGACTTAAATGAGATTTCTATAATGTTAGGGTAATTTGTGTAATTTGATACAAACCTAGGGATTCCGTTTGCCATTAACCAAATTTAATATAATCCCTAGGGACCTATTTTGCCAACTTAGTAAACTTTACTAACCCTAATTAAACCCTAGGGGCTGGGACACAAGCCGAAAGTTATAGAAACCCTAGGGACTATTTATGGCAAGAACCGAAAGTGTTACATGATTAAAAATGTGGAGGACTTGTTTTGCCATATGCCAAAAGATTTATAAGCCCTAGCTCTTTTATTATTTAGTTAAAACTATTAAAGAAACCCTAAACCAAAAGGACTAAAACGTAATTTATACAAAGTATAACGAACCCTAAAATTCCTATATATTTATATCCAATATTTAAAACGTAAAACTTAAATAAACATAACATTTGTTATTTTTTTCCAAACTTATAATTTAATATTTATAAACACTACGTAAACGTGGAATTTAATTAAAATATTATACGTTTTATAAACCTTATTTATATATTAAATATAAATTCAAACTGATTAACTTATAAAATAAATATATTAATTATATTTATTTTTCTATTACTTTGAATACATATAAAAACTACCTTTATAAATATTTAAAGTGTTTTATAAACAATATAAGTACAAAAATATTCGTTAAATAGATTAACTAATTTAACCTTATTATTTATTATATACTTAAAATAAATACTACTAGAACTTGTACAACGATGAACTAAAATACAAGTATCTTAATAAAATGCTTAAAACCAGTATAAGCATGCACAGATTTATTCTGAAACTTTTATGCATTATGTTATGCATTTATTGAGACCTTATAATTATTTAGGTCATTGATGGTATCGTGAGCATCCTTATCAGATTTATCTACTGACTTATTGCTGTACTACCGAGGTGAGTTCATAGCCTCGCCTTTCACTACTATTTATGTTTTTACTAACCCGCGAGGGGGAGACATGCTATAACTTGTTTTGACTATATGATTTTTATATCGTGAGATCGTAGCCCCACACTTATACTTAATAAACTGTTGATCGAGGAAACGCAAACTGAACTGTTACCCTTAATTACATTTGCCTATTGTAGATGAACCTGAATGACCCGTGCATCTGAAACTGTTAGAATTTTTGAATTGCCTGAATGTTATAAATAGATCTATTTTGGATTGACCGTCCCCATCTGGGTGAGTCATGCTCACTGTGCCTAGGCCAGGACAACAGATGTTTCACATTTAAGAACTTATTTTTGTTATGGGTGCTTTGATAAAGATAAGGCGAAGGGTCCTCATTTGTCGAGGACTTAACTGTCAAGTCTCAGTTTCGGGCAATATGGGAATGTAATTACCTTATTGTATTTGGCTTTGTGCGATACTATGTATGTGATGTTTGTGGTTCTAAACGTGACCTTTTATTATTTGGTACATTAATACATGGAACATACTGATATATCTGAACTTGATTATTATCCAACCTTATGAAATAATATATAGGATATTTGAGATCCTACACTTGATTTTTATATCAAACTTTGTGCAACACTATGCAGGACAATTTACAGTCCTGAACTATGATTTTACAAAACTCTATGAATTCACCAACTTTATGTTGATTGTTTTAAGCATGTTTTTCTCAGGAAATTAAGCTGGATTATTTGAGCATGGTCTGAGCATCATT
Organism: Glebionis coronaria; assembly: GCA_025667525.1. Classification (NCBI taxonomy): domain Eukaryota; kingdom Viridiplantae; phylum Streptophyta; class Magnoliopsida; order Asterales; family Asteraceae; genus Glebionis; species Glebionis coronaria. The sequence goes on from CM046874.1 coordinate 435,084,403, forward strand.
TAGGAGCATCATAATAATTGGGGGATCTGTTTTCACTGGGATATTTGTAACAACTGATATTTAACACTTCAACTGATTGTACTAAAACCATATTTGTATCAATTGTATTTCAAATCATGTAATTATGATCAATGCTTTGTATGCCATTTGTTTTGTGATCCACCTTCTGAGACCTAATTACTATTCCGCTGCAAACCTGATTTGGGGGTGTCACAGAGCGCATCTCCATGGGGCGCACCGGTCTTATTCGTTAAGAAGAAGGACGACAGTATGCGTCTTTGCATAGACTATCGCGAGCTCAACAAGATTACCATAAGGAATAGGTATCCACTACCACGTATAGACGATCTGTTTGACCAACTCCAAGGGTCCAAACATTTCTCCAAGATTGATCTAAGGTCGGGCTATCATCAGCTACGGGTTAAGAAGCAGGACATCGCCAAGACTGCTTTCCGTGCACGCTATGGCCACTACGAATTCGTAGTCATGCCATTTGGCCTTACCAATGCTCCAGCAGTGTTTATGGATTTGATGAACAAAATCTTCCATGAATTTCTGGAGAAGTTCGTCATTGTCTTCATTCACGACATCCTGATTTTCTCTAAGTCCAAGGAGGAACACGAAGACCATCTTCGTACAGTACTACAGATTCTTCGCAAGAAGCAGTTGTATGCTAAATTTTCCAAGTGTGAGTTCTAGTTAGACAAGGTGGCATTTTTAGGTCACACTGTATCAGCAGAAGGAATCATGATGGATCCAGCAAAGGCTGAGGCTATTACCAAGTGGCCAAGGCCGGCATCAGTGACTGAAGTCTGTAGTTTCCTAGGCTTAGCTGGTTATTACCGTAGGTTCGTTGAGAACTTTTCCCGTTTAGCACTACCATTCACCAAACTGATGCGGAAAGCGGAGAAATTCGTCTGGACTGAAGAACGAGAGAAGAGCTTTGAAGACCTAAAGCAGAAGTTAGTATCTGCACCTATTCTTACTCTCCCATCTGGTACAAGTGGATTTTAGATCTACAGTGATGCATCGGGGAAGGGAATTGGCTGTGTTCTCATGCAACATGGGAAAGTGATCGCGTATGCTTCACGGCAGCTTAAGCCTTATGATGAAAGCTATCCTACGCATGACCTTGGAACTTGTAGCTATTGTGTTTACATTGAAGATATGGAGGCACTACTTGTATGAAGAATCATGTGAAATTTTCACGGACCACAAGAGCTTGAAGTATATCTTCACTCAACGTGAATTGAACATGAGACAGAGGAGATGGTCAGAGCTGTTGAAGGATTATGACATTAATCAACAGTATCATCCCGGTAAGGCGAATGTAGTGGCAGATGCACTTAGCAGAAAGTCCGTAATGATAAACGACATTAAAATTGAGGAGAAAATTATAAGAGACTTGGAGCGACTAAACATAGAGCTCATGGTACGTGGACAAGACGGTTACTGGGATAATCTTATAGTGGAACCCGAGTTACTCTCTAGGATCAAGGAAGCTCAGAAAGATGATGGAGAAATCTGGGCGATAATTCAGAATTTGGAGAAGCAGACAAAATTCCGAGTAGACACAGATGGTATCTTATGGCAGGGCACGAGACTTTGTGTTCCTGATGATCAAGAACTCCAGGAAGCATTGTTAGCTGAGGCTCATAGCTCCCCATTCTCTATTCATCCTGGTTCGACCAAGATGTACCATGACATCAAGCAGTACTTTTGGTGGAGTGGTATGAAACAGGATGTTGCTACTTACGTCTCCAAATGTCATACATGCCAACAAGTTAAGATCGAGCATCAACGATCTGGCGGTCTTCTTCAATCGTTAGATATTCCAGAGTGGAAGTGTGACAAAATCACCATGGATTTTGTTACTGGTCTTCCGCTGACAAGGAAGAAGCACGATGCGATTTGGGTTATCGTTGATCGACTTACCAAATCAGCTCATTTTTTACTGATCCGCAAGGAAGATTCGGTCAGTAAACTCATCGATACTTCCAAGAAGGAGATCATGAGACTTCATGGTGCTCCATCCAGCATCGTCTCAGACAGAGATCCTCGGTTCACTTCGCGATTCTTGAGAAGTCTGTAGAAAGCTTGGGGTACAAAACTTAAGCTTAGCACGACGTTTCATCCTCAAACAGACGGGCAGTCAGAGCGAACAATTCAGACATTGGAAGACATGTTGAGGTGATGTGTGTTGGAATGGACGGGAGATTGGGACGATTACATCTGTTTGGTAGAGTTTGCAAACAACAACAGTTGGCACGCAAGTATCAAGTGTGCTCCTTTCGAGATGTTGTATGGCAGAAAGTGTCGCTCCCCAATCTGCTGGGATCAGGTTGGTGAGCGAACACTTAAGGACCAGAAATGATTGAGTTGACCAACGAGAATGTCGCAGTAGCTAAGCAGAAACTGCAAGAAGCACGGTCACATCAGAAGAGTTACGCAGACAAGCATCGTAGGGACTTACATTTTAACGTAGGAGATCACGTTTTCCTTAAGGTTTCACTGGCACGTGGTGTTAGACGTTTTGGAATCAAAGGGAAGCTCAGTCCTCGATGCATCAGACCGTTTGATGTCATTGAACGATTCGGTGAAGTATCTTACCATTTAGCGTTACCTCTGCAGCTTTCTCATGTTCATGATGTTTTCCATGTGTCCTTACTCAAAGGGTACAAGTATCATCCCCTTCACATGGTTCAGTATCCATTGGAACAGATTCGTGAAGATCTCACTTTCATAGAAGAACTTGAACGAGTTATTGACAGACAAGAACGAGTCACTAAAAGGAAGACGATTCTATTCGTCAAAATCCTTTGGAGGGATCATACCGAGCGGGAATCCACTTGGGAAATAGAGGAGTCTATATGGGCTTCTTACCCTCATTTCATATTTTGAATTCGGGTATGTTCTTCTTTTTCAGTTACATTATCTATAATTCGGGGACGAATTATTCTTTTTAGGGGGGAAGAGTTGTAAAACCCGCATGCTTTTACCATGAATAGTACCCTTATGATCGTACATACATGATTAGAAATTTCCTTTTATAGCATGTTTACGATTCACGAACAAGATTTACAAGTATTACGTACGTGATATATCACGATAAGTATTTAATACGTATTAAGACACGATAATTTTTTCAATAATAATTATAATCACGAACATACGAACATGAAATCATGAACATAAATAATCACGAGCTTAGTATTACGTATTTATGTATATTTATTACGATCATGAATAAATATAATAAGACACGGACGATAACTATTTAAATCATGTAAACACGAACACGAGAACACACTTAATATTAGACACGAGAAAACCTTCGGGTTACCCCATGTGGGCCCCCTTACCCGCGGCTAGACACAAGAGAAAGGGCCAAGCCCATTTGATTTTAGTAAAACAAGAATAAAGGGAAAAGATATTTTCACAATTTCAGAAAATTAGAAAATAAACTAAACCCTAAATCTCTCATTTGTCCTCTCTTGGTTGCCGGGTATAGAACACACAAGGGGGGTGTTGGTTGATGTTGGTGATTTATTTCTTGCGAGGTTGTTAGTGTTATCGTTCTCCTTTGTTTTACGTAATCGGTAAATCCTTAAACCCATTTTTCTTTATGTTTATTTAAATCAAGAACACATGAAATCATGGTTTATAAAAAACAAGTAATTAACATGTTAATAAATCATGGGGGTAATTTAATTATGGTTTAAGGGGTGTTTGTTTTGGGCCGACGCAAGAAACCGAGAACATAGGGTCTCGACCTGTTTTGTTTCGCACCAACCGAGACCTCAAGGTCTCGGTGTGTGTTGTGTGTCTCGGTCGCAAGTGCAAAGGGAACCCCGACCTTGTCGGGGTTATGTTTGGTGTTCGGTTAGGTCACGGCAGAAAACAAGGACCATCACCGGCTTAAGCCGGTGGCTAATTAAGGAAAGCAGGGGGAAACCGCCGCATGGCAGCGGCTAGCCAAGACCAAGGGAACCACCGGCTCAGCCGGTGGCACCTTTTACGTAAGCAGTGGCAACCGGCTAAGCCGGTTTGCCACTTTTAAGGGTGCGTTTGGTTGGCCGGTTCATGGGTTAAACCGGTCCGGTTCACGACATGTTTAGATTAAAACACGGGTTCGGTTCATGGGTTATTTTTGCAAGTTTATTATTTTACAAGATTAATTATTTTTACAAGATTAAATTAAATTAATTAAAACATCTACATGATTAATTTAATTTATACATGACTTAGGTTATTAATATTATTAATAATACATGGATTTTAACCTAAGTAATTATCGTTTTGTTTAGACTATATATTTAATTAATTATTAAAATCATGACTTATAATTAATTAATTTACATGACTTAGTTTATATTAATACCAAATATTAATACACGTTTTAACCTAAGTATTATTACCTTTTTATCTAATTAAATCATGATATATTTAATTAAATACTTTAACATATAGTTTATTTAATTTACATGAAATAGTTAATAGACTATACTATTTAATTACATGACTTAGAATAATAAATCAGTAAACACTTAAGCTTATATTATTATCTTAATAATCCAACTTATTCTATTTATGGAAACTTTCTATTTTTAGAAATTTATTTAATTAGTAATCAGATACTTATACACCAGCTACGTACCAAGTAATCAGATACTTATACACGTATATTATTTATGTAGCATTAGTGATACCGAAGTAGGAATCTCTTCCGTTCGTCTTCTTCGTTCACTAGACACAAGGTACCGATTATCCGTCCTTTCATTATGGACATTCTTCCTTATTAGGATTTCCCCGTATGCAGCCAACTGTTATCCCTAGTATATGTTTTATATGTTTCTGAATTGCTTATGTTTAATTAGATACCTAAAGCCATATACATGCATGACCAGTTTCACCTAGTTATGGAGGTACCATAACCATAACACTGGAGGCACCAGTGTTATGACTCCACCACGACCGAGTGATAGCTCGTGGCGTCCCTTCAGCTTTTGGCCATATTATTATTATTATCAGGTGGGGCGTATGGGTGCATCCTAGTTTACATGTTTTCAGTAGATTATTCAGGTGAATGTGGTGTGTGCCTTACATCCTTCACAAGGAGCTGATCCCTCCTACCCAAACCCCTCTAATTTGCATGATGAGGTCACCCCTCCAAGTATTCATGCACGTTGATATTTCACGACCTATATTGGCTAATGGTAAATATGTTAGACAATTTTTACAAGATAAACATAAGGCTTTTCAAACTATAAAACCAGTTTTTACTAAGATATACCAGGTTATCCAGGACTTAGTCTTTTCCGCTGCTCTATGCTTATATGCTTATGTTATTCATGCTTTACTTGTATATTCGTGCACTGAGCGTTATGCTCAGCCGTTTTCCTTTCATGTTCCCAAAATGGCAGGTACTCAAGGACGCTCGTAGACTTTAAGCGTACGTGCATATGGATTGGAATCTTCCTAGCCTTCATTACTTTATGCATTTCTTTATACTTTGATACTCATTTCCATGGACATTGTTTAGTCCTTTTCATTTACAATACTTATGTTTGTGTGTGATGAGTTCTACTTTTGGGGTACCGATGTTTGATTCTGGTATTTCCTTTATGGCCATGTGATGTTTTATACATTTATCCTTGTATGCTTTGATGACACGCCATAATCACGCGTGACATTCCATTTATCAAAATGGGGTGTTACAATTATGATCTCAGAGCCAAGGCTTCCACCTGTAGGCTCTCAAAACACGACCTATGATTAGTGGGTAGTCATATGGTTTTCCTAGAACTGACAGTCGGTTTTCATGCATTCATCATTTTCATGTATACATATATATGTCATTGTCGCAGGTTTATGACTAAGTAATGGTTGGTACAGGACTGGCCCTATTTAGTCGCATGTGTTTTATCGAAACTTTTAAATTTGGGACCGACCCATTGGCGTCCCCTCGCCATGTCTTTTGTTTTGAGTGAACTGACCATAGGCGTTCACTCTCGCGCATACAAAAGTTTTCATAAAACTGAATCATGCATTCATGTATAAATTTTCTTGCATAAAATTTTTTCATGATTTATTGGTATAATTTGTTTTCATGTATATAGTTTATGTTTTAATCAGTTTAATCATGTATTTTATGTTATACTGTCAGATGGTTCTCACACGCGAGCAGGAACAACTTAATGCAGCAATCCAAGCTGTAATGCAAGTTATGCTTCCTCAGCTGAGGAACGAAATCAAGGCTGAGGTTCAGGCTGCCAACAACCAGCAGCAACACCCAGTACCTCCTCCTCCTCCAGCAACATTGGTCACATGGCTAGAGAGATTCAATAAGCTACGCCCTCGAGCTTTCGAGAGAATAGATAGCCCTAGTGAAGCAGAAAGCTGGTTGGCTCACATTGAGAAGATCTTCGATGCTATGGGCTTTGACCCCGTCTTCAAGTCGAGGTTGGCTTGCTACAGGTTCGAAGGTGATGTACTATCATGGTGTATGGCACTGAAGTAGTCTAAGAGATGTGATAATTGGGTGGCTGGTTTGACTTGGGCTCAGTTCAGGGATTTGGTGATGGGACAGTTCTTTCCCAAGGCTGAGTAAGACAAGTTGAAGAGAGAGTACCATGGAATCCGACAGAGAGTTGGGAGAATAGTAACGAGTTCATGCAGCGCTTTCTTCGCTTTGTTGGTTTTCTTGGTGCATCAGCAGGTACTCCTGAAGAGCATGCACTCCATTTCAGGTGGGCTCTTTGTACATCGGTCGCAAACAACATGGTGTGTGCTACGTTCAACACGGTAGCACAAGTGGCCGATGAAGCACGTAAGATGGAGATGCTGTAGGAAAGAGATGAGTTTGGGGAAGGAGAGAGACCCGATAAGAGGTAAACATTCGTATTCAAACGGTGACCAATCCGTGTTCTTTCAGTACTTGTCAATATTTCATCTCTTTAAACTATATCTTCCAGGCAGAAGACTGGGGACTGGTCTCAGCCGGCTACTCAGCATCAGCCTACTCAGCCCAAGGAAAACGGTCAGACTAACGACCGTTCTGCTACGGATAGGCGTGGCGGTAATGATAATTACCGTAACAACGTTGGACACCCCAACAACAGCAGGTCCTTTTACTTACTCATTTTTCTTATTATTACATGTTATAGTTCTTAATTTTGACACATTAGAGAATCTTTTACCAGGAATCATGGTAACGGGAGGGACCAGAACCAGAGAGGTTTACAGCCTAACCGTCAGGCTATCACTAGTATTCTATCTTATGATTTATCCGCATTGTCCCTTGTACCTTTTTACCATGTCTCATGTATATTGTTCTTATGAGGCTCTGAGCCAGTCAAGACACCTGCTGGAGGATATACTCATCCTCTTTGCTCTACCTGCCACCGTAGGCACCCAGGGCCATGTCGCAGCGACAGCGACACATGCTACAAGTGTGGTCTTCCTGACCATCACATAAAGGATTGCCGCAAGGGCGAGATGGAGGGTACATCAGGACATGCTGATACCAAGCCGCCTCCTACTAGTGGATGCGTTTACACGACATCTCGTGATAAGGCCAACAAGTCTATAGGTACCATCACTGGAATCTTGTATATGTATGGTCAAGCTGAATGTGTTTTGTTTGATACGGGTGCTATTCACTTGGTCATTTCTACTGATTATGCCAAGAATGTTAGGATACTCCCCATGCCACTAGAGAATATACTGAATATTTCCACGCCTTTGAGAGACTCTGTACGCATAACCCATGTGTACAAGATCCTTCCCCTAGAGTTTGATGACAATATTCGTCCTGTTGACGCACTTCCGCTGGACATGAATGATTTTGACATGATTTTGGGCATGGATTGGCTATCGAAGCATCATGCTACCATAGACTGCCATTCATATCGAGTCATCTTCGGTGATGTTAATGCGCCCGAGTATATTTACAACGGGTTCGTACCCGGAAGGTCTGTACAAATCATATCAGCCCTGCAAGCACGTGCATTACTTTCACATGGTTGTGAGGGCTATCTAGATACTGTTCATGACATGGATGTTGAATCCCCATCAATTCAGAATCAGCCGATAGTGTCAGAATTTCTAGATGTATTTCCAGAAGAACTTCCGGGCATACCACCTGCACCTGAAGTGGAATTTAATATCGAGCTCATCCCAGCAGTTGAGTCGATTTCCAAGGATCCTTATCGCATAACTCCCATAGAGTTAAAGGAGCTGAAGGATCAATTGCAAGAACTTCTCGAACGAGGCTTTATTCGACCGAGCGCATTTTTGATCCCAAACATAGATCGAATAGCTTTGTGTTAACGAGATTGGATCAAGTTTAAAACGTAGAGAAACTTTGTTGTATTGAACAAACTAAGTGTTATGCGGAATTTAACACTTAGAACAAAGAACAAAACAAACAGTATAACCAAACTTTCACTTTGATTAATAATATCAATGAATGATTACAATGAAAGTGTTATGAGATATATGGAATAGGTGTATGAAAGATATGTGTCTTATGTCTAACCCTAAGGCCTCCTTTTATAGGTTTAAGGAGCCTTGTACAAAAAGCCAAGATCAACTATTTTAGGTAGAGACACAAGATAAACATACTCAAATAACTTATTGAATAAATCTTTTAAACATTTAAGAATATATTCTGAATTCTTATCTTCATATTTTGTCCACCAGCTTGAAGAATTCATCATTGTCAGATTTAGTCCTTGTCTTTGTGTTAAGATTCTTCTTGTCAACGCCTTGATAATTCTTATCAGCGTCTCACCTGTCAGCACCTCAATTCTTCTTGTCAGCGTCTGAAATCCCTTTGTCAGCGTCTAAAATCCCTTTGTCAGCGTCTGAGAGACTTAGCTAAATTTATTCCCAACAATCCTCCTCTAAACTTGATATCTACTGTAACACCCCCAAATTTATACAATTCAATACAGCGGAAGACTCGCTGGTGTTACGGGATAGCACATTACTCACATCATAGACAACGCATAAAAATCGCGTCGTTTATTAATAAAGCATTTCCATTCAAAAATATCAAAGTTACATAGGTCCCAAGTCATATTATTTCATACAATTTTACAAAGCACTTGAATGGAAATTTGTTAATTAAGTGCAGGCCACGAATTCTTGTTGTCTTCCCGAGAATTACCATCAAGTACCTGAGATAAAACATGTTAAAAGAAAAGGTCAGCGATAACGCCAAGTGAATTCATAGAGTTTAATAACATCCATCAATATAACATCGGTATAAAATTATTACCGAAAATCACTTTTATACAAATCATTGTAATAGGCCATAAAATAGCCAAAGTCATTTTATACAAATCCTTATCAAAATCATAATATAGGATTTCGCCTTCAAAATAATTATACGAACCATTTTCGTTAAAAACATCATACAATACGTATAATAACGTTGTATAGATTAAATAAAAACCGTTATATGAATATGGTTATATAAAACCAAAACACGAACATAATATCAATAGTATGACCCCGTATTGCTAGTCAGGCAATACATCGTAATTCGGTGCATATAGCAGTATTTCGTTAATTGGATTATTATAAGCCGCATGACATTGTTACCTTACTAAACCAAACATCGGGTAGCTAGCCCGAAACTCAATTTGCCCATCTAATTTAGCGTGTCGTCACAATAATCACGCTATGTAAATCTTCTCATACATAAATTCGCTTACCAATCAATGTGGCACGACGAGGATCAACCGCCAAGGCGCGAACTGGGGTGATCGTCCCCAAATAGTACTATTATATGCATAAGCGTCTACCAAATCCCGGTAGTTCACAATTCATGCTAATGGGACTTTTAGTGACATAACCTAACTTTAATAATCCATTTTATTTCATCTATCGGGTCATTTAATCATTCATAGGGTGATACAATCATCCGGGTCCAAATCAATAAACAAACAATCGGAACAAATGGTGTCCTATTTTAGTACAACTAACATGTTATCTCCCTCACGGGTTTATAAAATATTTCATAAAAACATTTAAAATAGTGCGAGGCTATGAACTCACGTTGATGTGGGAAGGCGGGTTATCGGCAATTCGGACGTACGGTACGTGCTTCAATCACGGGAAACCTAGAGAAATAATACTTGTCTTAGACTCTTGTCCAATGACTTTATAAAAATAACAATTATGTATACATATGATGATTTTATATATATGATGATCAAGTGGGTTTACATATTCTCATTTTCTCATTTTAGTGTTATGTGTTGATAGCTTTTATACTAGTTTACTAGTTTTACCTATTTACATGTTTTAGGTCCAATAAGCCTATTATAAGTCCATCAACTTGTATTAATCCATTTTATACTTGTATTATCAGTATTTACACTTTACATGTTGGGCCTAAATGGGTTAGCCCAATAAATAAGTTTATAAGTGTTTTAGCCCATTTTGTTGTATTATTAGTCCAATAACGTTAACTTAGCCCGTTAATGTCCGTATGTTTTATAGTTCGGGTTTTATCGGTTTTTACTTGTTATATATGTTTATATATCAGTATATGAGTTTATAAAAGTTTACATTAGACGGGTCCGACCGTCTAAGTTTTATTTGGCAAAAACGTTAATTTTACGGTATTAGCCGTAAAGACGTAAAAATCATGTTTATAGTTTTATAACTTATAAAACTTATCAAATTACCATTTTTATAAAATGTATCATTTATTTATCATTTTTCATACTTATATAAATGTAATATAAGTTAGTGGGTTTTATTAACATTTTATACTATATTTATTTGAGTGCTTATATAATACTATTATACTTTAATTTCCCAAAATCTGATTTTTACTTTCACTTTCACCATTTTTACCATATCTTGAGTTCTAAAAGGAGATTGAAGCTCATTTTTGGACACCATAAACTAAATGATATGTGCTACAATTAACTTAGTTTTAGCTACTGCTCAATCCAACTCTAAATGTCCTTAACAGTCCGTCCAAAACTGACTATTCAGATTGGTACTCTAAACTTGTTTTGATCATATCTCACTCATTATAATGATTCCATTGCATGGCCAACTCTCACATGTGTACAAGTCTCAATATTCACTGTATATATATTCATCTATACCATTTTATCAGTTCATCATATGGTTATTTACTGTTTTTATACAGCCTACTAAATTAAGCAAGATTAACCATTTTTACATATAGTTTTTCATCTTTTTACCTATGTTTATCAACACCAAATCCCCACACAATACTTTTATCATCATATATTCATCATATACATATACAATAGAAAAGAAAATATATGATTACATAATCAAAATAAAAAGAACGATGGGAAGAATGATCCTTATACCACCATAGTGATGAAAATGTGAGGTTGATGAACAAGGCATGGATTTGATGGCAAAACTTGTGATATACCATTATCAACTTCAAGATCACCTATCTTCATGAATCATCTTGTGGAAAATCAACCCTTGACTCCTTTGAAAACTTCTTTCTAGATGTTAAAATCACCACCAATCTATAGAGCTTTAAAAGGGCTTCATCATATGTGTGAATAACACATGATTTCATGGTTAAAATTGATCAAATGAGGGTGCTTATTGATGAATATGGGACGAATTTTGGGGAGGAAAGAGAGAAAGTTGTGGTGGTTTGCATGGATGGAAATGGAGAATGGTTTAGAGTTAGTGGTTTTGTGATGTAGTTGCTTACAAGTTAAGCACTAAGCAACAAGTGTTAGCTTAGTAGCTACAACTTGACACATCATGAGATGTGTTGGCTTAATGTTGCCATCCATATAGTGGGGTGGGGCAAGATTTATCTTGTCTCATCCCACTAATTTACGGGTACTCCTCGATTCTTGTTTTCTCGATTTGCGTGCCCTCGGGTCGTTTTACTAAAAACGTTTTTATAAATTATGAATCAACGGCACGAAACGAATCTAATAAAAATTGTCTCATCAAAAACGGAGTACGAAAACGTAAATACGTAAACCTAAGGTTTCTGGTTTAGTCGTAAAGGACGTTAAATTAAAATCGTAAGTCCTAATCTCTTCTCGTAAATTTGTGAGTTTATGAACCAACTCAAAATTAAATCCCAAAATAATATTCACGGATAAATTTATTTCCTGAAATGTCGGACTGTCACCAAAAACGGTGTATGTAAACGTAGGCACGTAACGTTGAATCCTCCGGTTTAGACGTAGTCGATGCTACTTCAAGACGTAAATCAAAATTTCTTCCCAAAAATAAGTGAGTTCATAATATAACATTAAAATAATGTTTTTAAATAATACTTGAGAATATAATATCAACCATAAATTGACCGATTGTCACAGCATTTACCCCTAAACAAGATCTTTGTCCTCAAAGATCATCTTACCTTACTACTCGCTTCTTATAGAGTTAAAGCCATGTGGATATTTCCTCAACATTCGATCTTTTCTCACAAGTGTAATCCATTACAATACGTGAGTTTCTTCAAACATAACTACGGGAATAAGATCAGGCTTAATGTTGACTTACTTTCTCTATCCATGATGTTCACGGGTTTTTAATGAATGCAACTTTTCGCCGATCTAAACTTTATCAAGAAGAATTCAGATTTTCACTTGATAGATATTTTATCAAGTTCGATATACGAAACATAATCCACGCAGCTCTTGAAGTCCTAGGGTAGATCCAGCTTATATGCCTTTCAAACCAATCTTTTACATCATCTCAATGGTCCCATACAACGGGGACTTATATCCCATGATCTTTCAGATCATCAATTCATTTTTCCATGGTTAAAATTTTGGCATAACTTCGCTACCCATCTGGCATTTCAAGATCTACATTTCATATTCACATAACCTCCTGCCCACTACCGGCAGTCAATAATCAGATCCTAATTTCAACAATCATTTCAGGTCTCGTGGGTCGAGTATTTTGTAAGGTTAGGTTCGCCATCATAGGAAACCTTAAACCTAAAAGACATGTCCAACTCACAATGGGTGTATGTCGGGTGTCTTCATCCCAACTCGTGCTTACAGATGCTCTAATGTTTAAATCTTATCAAGATTCGATCTCGATCCTAACACGATAATTATCAATGATAATCTCTCCAAAGGAAAACGATTTTACAGTCTATTACCAAAGGTCAATCATTCAAGCATAAAACAACACTTATAGTATTTTGTATCGTTACTTTACCTCATCCCTTCGATTGGGGTGGTACACAGTACTCTCATCAAGATTCGTTCTCAATGACTTCTGAGCAAATATCAAGAAATTCCATGCGAAGCGAGGATCTTGATAAAGATGTTCGATACAGGCACACTATGTTTACATAACTTCTTTAAATACAAAAGAGTCAATTTCTTCATCAAGAATTTATCATTAACGAGAATGATATTAGCAGATTTGGTTAGTCTGTCGACGATGACCCAAATCGAATCAAATTCAGATGATGACCTTTGCGATAGCTAGACGTTTACTAATGAATGAGGCGGTGTCTACCTTCATAATTTGCCATCAGTATAACTTCTTCTGATGATGATACATTAAATCAGAAATGACAAGAATAGAATACTTATACTTACAAGATTCCAACATAACTACATCTCACAATCTCCATATTTAGGCAACCACAAGTGGCCTTTAAAACATTTAACGCTATCGGCTTCTCAATTTTAATGGTTCACATTAGCCGCGAACCACTTTTATTATCTATATTATCCTTTTTATAAGCATCGTCTATATTTTAAATTGTTCGGCAATTTATTTTGTACCATCATTAATAAGGAACACATCCTAATTGGTTCTTTATCTTTTCTACATAATGTGTCACTAATTATATTCACCTTCCTTGATGAAATAAATATCATTACCGTATTTATTCAGAAATTATTCCTTCATATTTTCTATGTCTTAGTTCTATCTCAACTATTATTTTTATCAGTTTTACTTAATCTGACGTTTAGAGCGGTGATAATTATTGCAAGTAATTAAATAATAAATATTTAATTTTATGAAACGTAACCGTAAGAATTTTAAATTTTCTTAGTTTGACTAATTATAGAAAATAATTAATAAGATTCGTAAATGTTCGAAGAATCTTTGGTTATACTTTGGTCAAAATTTTCTTAGTTGAAAAGCAAAAATTGTCCTTTCAAATTTTAAGTCATGGTTTAACGGTTTCCTCAATCCCTCTTAGGTTGCCTTGAGGTATACACAAACATTTACCCCTAAACAGGAGTTTAGTTAAATGATTTGTGTATAAGGGGATAATCCCTCAAAAGTTCTTTTCGATAAAACATTTGCCAAAACACATTTGCACTTTCTTTTTGGTATAACCTTAAGCCTTAATGGCTCTAACTTTTGAAATGTCAATATAGATTCCATTATCTTATTAATCACACAGTTAAATAATATAGAGGATTAAGTCTTTAATCACATGTTAAATATTTAAGGTACAAGTTTTTATTGTTTGGTCAATTCAGGGCAATCTATAAATAAATATTAACTCCTTCTTATTCTTATAAACAAACAGATGCATCTTAATGATCACAAGCATAAATTTATCAAATTACAGCCTACACACGTGATTCACCAAATTTATGAATGCTACATGTGTATTAGTCAATCCAAACGACATCACGTGAAACTCATAATGTTCATTACAAGTTCTGGATGTAATGATTGGAATAGATAATCTTTTTCGCGGACGCGAAGTTGATGATAACCATGCCATGGATCAAATCTTTAAAACAAACGCTAGAACCTTGTAAATGATCGAACAAATCTTCCATTTCGAGTTACGGATATCGTTTTTGATTGTCAATTTACTCAGTTCACGGTAATCTATAAATATAAGGAATGATAACACCATAGCTCTTCATGATGACAAGCTCGGTAGAATAAAATCTTTCTCCGACAACTCTCTCAGTTGTACGGTAATTCCTTTAATTCAGATGGTGCTGACGTACAGTGCACAAGCCACAGGTGCAACACCGAAAGTATAATCAATACCAATTTCAACTTGCCTTAATTGCAAAAGTCTAGGTAATTTACCAACAAATACCTTCTAAAATTTCAGATAACAGAAACATCTTTTAATAAATTCATATTAGGTTCTTTCTAGATTATAATATCTATGACTAATTCACAACCATTCACGGTATAATTTCAAGTCTAAATGCAGGATACGGTCATCCATCAAGAATTATTTAGATCACTTTTGATAATCAACATCTTATCATTTAGGGGAATTCTCCTCGAGTTCCCATGTCGTCATGTCATAATCAATCAATCCATTCTAATGGCACTACCAACTTTTCAGTTTTATTGCCGTTGATAAGATGTGAACTTCTCAAAAGACTGATAATAACTCATAATCCTTCACAAATTCAAGGATATCCAGATACATAACTAACCTTAAAACAGTAAGGTCAACGCATAATTTACGCGAGAGAATTTAAAATCAGATACAGATGAAAACATTTAATGAATATAAATATATCCCATGTTTTCATAATTTGAGTACGCATTCGAAAGCTCCTCGGATCGTTACCCAGGTCATTCAAATGAAATCAAATCAAAAGAAATGATAGGAACGTCGATACATCCAGTCGGGTATCAACACTCGGTAATCAGATACTTTTCCTAAGAATCTTACTACGGAAGAATTAGACAAGAAGGGAATATCAATTGTCAAATAAGACAAGTTCCACAGATGATTAAATTCGTCTCAGAAGAATAAATAGTACGGGCACATATGTAGGTGTCTGAAATGTGTATAGTTGAAGTTCGTTTTTCTCAGTTCTTAACAAATTGAAAGTCCTAACAATATCGGGTTTTTAATTGTTCTTGGTTGGTAATGTTTTTTGGATAATCTATTGCTAATTCAAACAAGTCTTGCAAAAATGAAAAATATCGTCTACTTATATTTAAAACACAGTGCAAATACCAAGTTCTTATTCAATTAAAATGCAAAATGTAAATTTTACAAACTATACTAGAAATGTAAATGCTATGAAATTTAAATGCTCAAAATGTAAAGCTGAAAAGTAAAAGGACTAGATGTGCAAAATCAGTAAACTATGAGGACTGAAAATGAAAATTATCCAAACTAGTAACTAATTTTCCAACAAATTCCAAATTACCTAACTGAATTTTAACAAACTAAAAAGTACAAGGACTGATTGGTTGCAAACCCTAAAAACTAGCAAGTTTATCCATGATTTCAAACAGTTTAATACCTCAAGGACCTTAATGCAATTTTTGAAAACTTTTAATCAAAAACGGGTTACAACTTTCAATAAGCTCGTTTGAGCTTATTTTTCAACCAAATCTGACCAAACCACTTGAAAACGTCTTAAAATCAGAATTAAACTAGACTTGTCCAAGGATTTTAGCTGAAAGTGACTAGAAAGCTGATAAGCCAATTTCAATAAGCACAAAATAAGCTATAAGCTAATCCAGACTTGCACAACTAGATTTTAGTGATGAAAATGATTAATAAGCTCAAAATAAGAACGGGAAATCAAGTCTCATGAGAAATCATCAAGTAATAAGCTCAGAATTTTAAAATAAGAAAAAAGAGTGCTTATGTTGACCAACGTTGACCAAGATTTTTCAATAAGCTCAAAATCTCAAAAATTAACCAGGAACACTTACTAAATGATATTATGAAAGAAAATCGACCAGTTTATGAAGTGGAATTAGAGATATGAAAAATCAGTCACCAAGTTACAGAAACTTGAGTTTGCTTAATGTCTTAAACTTTTGCTTATTTCTACTTGTATACTTGATACTGTACAAATCCCTTACATAAGTTGAAACTTCATATATTGAGTAAGATTTGAGAGTTGGTTTGGTGTAATTTCATCAACTAACAAGTAAATGCTAAGCAAATCAAAATCATCACTTTTTGAAACAAAACTTGAAGAAAACTGACCCAGACTTTTTATGACCTTATGCCTTTTTGACCTGAATTTTGACTTGAAAATGACTCAAAGGTATTTGTAATGACTTGTAAACTGAAAATGAAGCAAAGTTAACCAAATTCTAGCAATTAAAATCTGAATCAAACCTAATGCCAAACACCACTTACTGAACATTTTGGAATTTTAGTGAATGATTATTAAGCAAAAGATTAAACTGAGTAAAAAGCTTTAGCACACTAAGTTTATCAGCCAAAATGAAGTATGTGAGAACAAGTAACAAGCAATGAACACAACAAGAACTCAAAATGATAGGCCAAGCTATAGTGACTAAAATATGAAGGAAACAGGACAAGTAACAAATCTATAAGCTATATCAAGCTACAATTAAGCTACCAATTCACTAAAATCAAATCAATAACAGGCTAGAACAACTTTGATCATGCAAACAAGTAAGATTATCTAAGAATTAAGCAGGCAAGCAACTGTTTAGAGGAATTGAAAATCAGGAACTCAAAACCTTAAGCATAAGCCTCCTTTGGGGAGTAGAGGAGCGCTGAGCTCTCTATTCTAGTGCTAACCACCACCTTAGCACTAGATATCACTATCAACAATCAAATCAACAGTAATCAATCAACAAGAATCACAATATCTGACTGGAACTCATCAAATTCTGCTATATCTGGAAATGGATGATCAAAACAGCAACAATCTTCAACTTTAGCCCGTTATGATCAAGATATGATCATAACAAACTAACAACAGCAACAAGAGTATCAAGGAAGCAGGTAATGAACAGTAGAGTATATTGAGAGTTTTTGGAGGGAAACTGAGAATTTGAATTTTATTGAGTAAAAAGTAGTTACAAAGGTAGCTATTTGTTACAACTAACTATAACAGACTCAAGAGTGTGTCAAATTCTTGAGTTGTTAAGCTAAGAACTAAAAATGAGATGAGAGGAAAACTAAGTATGTGTAATTTTCACACTTTCTACAACTACAAGAAATGAAAGCTAAACATGGTATTTATAGACTTTAGGAGTAAAGCAGTTGGGGTTGGTGACGTATTGGAACCAATCCCAGGCTTCCACGTGTCAAAAATCTGCATATTGGATTTTGTTGATGAAGAACAGATTTGGGGGTTTTGTCTTGAGTTGATTTCAGCTTAATTAGTTGTAACCATTGGATTCGTCCTTCAAAAATGAGCAAGTTTGATGTTTAAATCATCTTCTGAAATCCACTCTAGCTCAAAGTCGATCCTTGTAAATCGTTTTGATGAAGATGACACGTGGCAATTTTTCACTGGCTATGAGAAGTTCACACGGATCACTATCCACAATGGATAAAGTGATTATTGCATGGCATAATGCCATTGGTTGAAATGAGATATAATGGGACTACTTTGCTGATTCGGTTAATAAATGCAAAGTGGAGTTAGTGGCCAGCTATCAAATGAGTTGGTGATCCGTGTGACTTATTCCTTGGCTTCCCATTGGTTGAGAGTTATTCACATGGATTGAACACAAGATAACTTCCACAATTGGAAGAATTAACCCCTCAACTTTGGCAGATTGTATTTCTTAGCTAGTAACTTCATTTCTTTGGCATAATTTGTCCTTCAAACTTCATTCTTGAACAAATATGATCCTTTGACTGAGTTGACTTGAGAGTTGACCAGTTTTGACTTTGATCTTGACTTTGTCATATTTACACTTTTGGTCCTTCATCTTTGGCAGATTGTCAAGATAGGTCCTTTATCTTCAAAGTCTTGTCACTTTTGATCCTTCTCTGTCTTTTTCATCAAATTAAGCTTGATTTTCCTTTGTTTGCTTGAAATTATATCCTTCTTACCTATTTGAGCAGAAACACAAAACATACCACATAATTCCGCTTTATAGCACAAAGTTTAGGTATTTTTATTGTGTTTTTAGGGTGATTTGTTAATAAATTGATATGAGTTTTTGCTCATATCAAATCCCCTACACTTGAACATTGGCATGTCCTCATGCAATGCTATATATTTAAAGGCACAAATTTACATTCTTCTCATAATTAATCGTCCTTGGCCATATGGAATGCATCTACACTACTCTAAACTAGATGATGCATGATTTTGATTTTTAACAATGCAATGAACTAAATACAATTCTATGTATATCTTTTTGGTTTTTCTTAAAATGGTTTTGATGGAAATAACTCATAAAGAATTCAATGACTTTGATTAGGGCTTGGGTACCATGGACATTTATCACCCTCAAGTTTCACATTCCCCATACCAAGCTTAAAAATGGGATCATTGTATTCACAAGTAAAAAGTGCATCAACTTATTCATGACAATTAAATGTGGAACCGGTTATTATTTGAGCAAATTGCTTGAAGGCAAATTTGTCATTTATTCAAGTGTTAAATATAAGAAGTGTAAAATCCAAAAATAAGGAAGCACGGTTTTAATCCTAAGTAATCCTCTCATCCATTACTTGAAAAACCGCTCACAATTAATACAAGTCCGTTTCAAGAGTAATAAGTCATTCGCCTTATGTGTAAAATCCTCATGTCATGCTTTCATAAGTAGCTACACACTCGCTAAAGAAAGGAAAATAAAACTCACGCAATAATTTACATCCGCCATCTTTTTGAGACTTTGGATCTTCAACCCCGCAACCCGTCAAGGTAATATTGGATTGGAGCAATCTATTGAATCCCCGAAACCCGTCAAGGTAATATTGGAACTCAATAGTCACTATAATTAACACCACACTGCCCCTCTTGGGAGTCTTGTATAATTATTTTTTTTCTTTTCTTTTTCTTCTTTTTTTTCCTTTTTCTAGCCACTCATATTTTTTTCATAAGCCGCTCTTATTTTTCTTTATTCCTCACTAAAATTTTTTTTTCAAAAAAAGAATAAAAGGAAAAACACCCGCTAAATATTGAGCATGACATAAGTCTAGTACACATAAAATGTTCTAACTTAGAATCTTAAGACGTACTCATACCAACCATGAATGATTAGACAAAAATGCATAAGAGATTACAAACCAATTAAAACCGTTCTTGATTATTTATTAACATATATACATGCGAAGAAAATAGAGGTAAAGAAGAGAAGGGTTTAGCCACAAGTAATTATCATGAAGTTTATCTAGCCCTTTTATACTTGCTTCAACTCTATCATTTCCTATTCTCCACAAATTTAAAATCTCAAATAATGAGATTGGTGGATGCTTAGCCTAATAGACCAATGAAGGTCTACATGGTTAAGGATACTAGCTAGAGAATGCTAAGGTAAGCAAACTCGGGTTAAGTCAAAATATCCATGGCGGGCCTAATATGTCAAAGAAGTCTAAACTTGTTAAACCATGTTTTTATTATATTTTTTTTCCTTTTTCCAACTTTTGATGAAAAATAAAAGAAGAAATATATACAATGCAAATGTGATATGCAAATGAAAAAAAAATGATTAATGAAAAATATGAATGCATATTTTTGGTGGCCAAAGTAGATCAAAAATTTGAAAAATGTTTGAAAAATTAATTTTCCAAGTTATCATGAAAGACAATGACAAGTTCTAGGTAAGGTCACTTCGATAGAAGACCCCCCTACACTTAAGCTAAACATTGTCCTCAATGTTTAAGAGCATGGAAGTATAAAAACTTCCCCTACACTTATGACAATGAATAAACTTTGCTTAACCCAAGTTAAGGAAAGGACAACTATTAGTGAATTCATGTTTAAGCACAAGATGTCAATGAAAGATCATAATAGTAACGAAGTGAACCGGATACAAGGGCCTCCTCCATAAGCTCCAAAGCATGAAATGAGTGAGCAACCCTACAAACAACATGAAGACAAAATAAGGTCACCCCTACACTTATCTCCAAGTCTATACCTTTATTGCTAACCTACAACACTCTAAACCTAGTTATACGATGCTTGAGTTAATGAGTCTCTAGCTCGACTCGTCCCTCAATGAATTAATTCATGGGGAAAATGGGGATCTCTTGGACCATTTCAACGGAAATGTCCTCCCCAAAATAATGCTTCACACGGATGACCATTCACTTTAAAGTTTGGACCATCGGGTTGTGACAACTCAATAGTTCCATATGGAAACACTTGAGCAATAGTGAATAGACCGGACCATCTCGACTTAAGCTTGCCCGCAAAAAGTTTCAACCTTGAGTTAAAGAGGAGAACCGGCTATCCAACTTTGAACTCACGGTTCTTGATCTTAGCATCATGCAATTTCTTAGTCTTTTCCTTGTAAAGCAAAGAATTTTCATAGGCATTGGCTCTCAATTCGTCCATCTCATTAAGTTGATCTTTCCTATGTGAACCGGCTTGGTTTAAATTAAAGTTAGCCCACTTGAGAGCCCAACATGCCTTGTGTTCTAACTTGAATGGGAGGTGGCACGCTTTACCATAGACAAGCCTATAAGGAGTACAACCAATTGGTGTCTTAAAGCCATCCTAAAAGCCCACAAAGCATCATCAAGCTTATCTGATCAAGAAGCTCGATGCTCTCCCACCGTTCTCTCTAAAATTCTCTTTAAACCACGATTTGTGACCTCGGTTTGACCATTGGTTTGAGGGTGATACGCGGTAGAAAGTCTATGATTAACTCCATATTTCTTCATAACTCTCGTGAATTGATCATTACAAAAGCGCGTACCACGATCACTTATGATGGCCCGAGGTACACCAAATCTAGCAAACAATTGCTTTAAAAACTTCACAACAACTCTAGCATCATTGGTAGGTAAGGCTTTAGCCTCCACCCATTTAGACACATAATCCACCGCCACAAGTATATACTTGTTTCCCTTAGAGGATGGAAAAGGTCCCATGAAATCAATGCCCCATACATCAAATATCTCACACTCTTGAATAAAATTTTGTGGCATCTCATCACGTTGCGTAATTTTTCCTTGTCTTTGACACACATCACAAAATTTCACCATTTCATGGGCATCTTTGTAAATGGAAGGCCAATAATAACCCGAATCAAAGACTTTCTTGGCGGTATAGTTGGGCCCAAAATGTACTCCCGTAGGTCCTTTATGACACGCTTCTAAGATCTTAAATGCCTCGGGCCCATCTACACACCGTCTAATGATTTGGTCCGCACATTGCCTAAAAAGATAAGGATCATCCCAAAAGTAGTACTTAACTTCCTTAAGAAATTTCTTCTTTTGTTGATAAGTAAGACCCTCAATAAGCACATTGCCCACAAGATAGTTTGCTATATCCGCAAACCAAGGAGTGGCATCCTCTTGGGAAGAGATAGACATGAGCTCCTCTAATGGAAAGGATTCATTGATTTCTTGATGTGGAAAATCTCCTTGAAAAGGATGCTCAAGTCTACTCAAGTGATCCGCCGCTAAATTCTCGGCCCCTTTCTTATCACGAATTTCTATCTTAAACTCTTGAAGCAACAAAACCCATCTCAAAAGCCTAGGCTTAGCATCTTGTTTAGTCATAAGATACTTGAGAGCGGAATGATCCGTATACACTATGGTTTTGGATAGCACAAGGTATGGTCTAAATTTCTCAAAAGCATAGACTATAGCAAGCAACTCTTTTTCCTTGGTAGTGTAATGAAGTTGTGCACCGGTCATGGTTTTACTCGCATAGTGTATAGGTTGAAAATGCTTATTCACTCTTTGTCCTAAGACGATCCCCACTGCATAATCACTAGCGTCACACATAAGCTCAAAAGGTAATTCCCAATTTGGAGAATACAAAACGGGAGCCTTTGTCAATTTCTCCTTAAGAGTCTCAAAAGAGCCCAAACAATCTTGGTTAAAAATGAAAGGAGCCTCTTTTTCCAAGATGTGAGTCATCGGTCTAGCTATCTTAGAATAATCTTGTATAAAGCGCCTATAAAATCCCGCATGACCTAAGAAACTCCTCACACCTTTAACCGAGGTGGGTGGGGGAAGCTTAGCAATCACATCAATCTTAGCTCGATCCACTTCTAATCCCTTGTTGGATATTTTGTGGCCTAAAACAATTCCCTCTTTCACCATAAAGTGACATTTCTCCCAATTAAGCACTAAACCTGTTTCCTCACAACGCTTAAGCATTCTCTCTAGATTGGTGAGACATGAGGTAAATGAATTTCCAAAGACGGAAAAATCATCCATAAAAACCTCCATAGTTTGCTCTATCATGTCATGGAAAATCGCCATTATGCACCTTTGAAACGTCCCCGGTGCATTACATAAGCCAAAAGGCATCCTCTTGTAAGCAAATGTACCGTAGGGACAAGTGAATGTGGTCTTTTCTTGATCCTTAGGGTCAATGGGTATTTGGAAATAACCCGAAAAGCCATCAAGAAAGCAATAGTACTCATTTCCCGCTAAGCGTTCAAGCATTTGATCCATAAAAGGTAATGGGAAATGGTCTTTCCTAGTAGCCTCATTGAGTTTTCTATAATCAATACAAACTCTCCAACCGGTGACAAGTCTCGTAGGAATAAGCTCATTGTTCTCATTAGGCACTACGGTGATTCCACCCTTTTTTGGAACACAATGTACCGGGCTAACCCATGGAGAGTCAGAAATGGGGAAAATCATACCCGCATCAAGGAGTTTAATCACCTCCTTCTTAATGACCTCATGGATTTTTGGGTTAACTCTTCTTTGACTTTGAATGGCGGGTTTGTAGTCATCCTCCATAAGGATTTTGTGTGTACAAAAATGTGGATCAATTCCTCTTATGTCGGATATTTTCCATGCTAAAGCTTTCTTGTGTTTCTTAAGGACTTCAATAAGTTGCTCCTTCTCATCCTCTTTCAATTCTTTAGCAATTATCACAGGTAATTGGTCTTTGCCCTCTAAGAAAGCATACTCTAAGTGGGATGGAAGGTCCTTAAGTTCAAATGGAGGTGGACTCTCTATGGAAGGCTTTACTATGGAAGGATCCTCAATGGTAACTTCTTGTGGAATAGGAGAAGGAATAGGGTCCTCATTGAGCAACTTTTGGATAGTAAGAATATCTTTTTCCCAATTAATGGGAGAATCATCATCACCAAGAAAGTTTGACTCAAATTCCTCCAATAGGAAATCACTCTCTCCAAAAGGTGTTAAAGAGGGAGAAATTGAGGCCACAGTTTCAACATGGGGCATCTCATCACTAGTACTCTTACAAGCATCATGAAAGTGTTCATCACACACCTCATCTAACACATCAACTATGTTAATAGTCTCACACGGTCTAGACTCCTTAACCTCTTTCCTATCACAAACTTTCCCTAACTTAAACACCACTCTCTCATCCTCTACTCTCATAATTAGCTCTCCTTCCGCCACATCTATCAAAGTACGACCCGTTCTCGAAAAGGGTCTACCAACAATCAAAGGAACTCTAGGATCCATGTCATAATCAACCACTACAAAGTCGGCCGGAAATGTAAACTTATCCGCACCTATAAACACATCCTCCGCTATACCTACGGGGTAAGATATGGTTCGGTTGGCTAATTCAAGGGTCATCCTAGTGGGAGTGAGCTCGGGAAGAGAGAGATTTTTCCAAACCTATAAAGGCATAAGGTTAATGCTTGCCCCTAAATCCGCCAAAGCCATGCAATTTTCAACCCCGGGAAAATTACAAGGTATCAAGATGCGCCCCGGATCTCCAAGTTTTGTTGGTAAGGTTTTAAGTAGCACGGTGGAACAATTTTCATTAAGGGATGTGTTGGGCAAATCAACCAATTTTTCTTTGTTTGAGAGTAAATCCTTGAACATCTTAGCAAACTTTGGCATATAAGCAAGAGCTTCCGCAAAGGATATGTTGATGTTGAGTTGCTTGAACATCCTTAAGAAATTTGAGACTTGGATGTCATCCTTGTTCTTTAACTTGTCCATTTTCAACCTTGAAGGATATGGAAGAGTAGGTTTTGGTGTAGGTTGAATAGGTGTTGTAGTAGAAGATTTGTCTTTGTTAGCTTCTTCATTGGGAGGTGTGGAAGGTAGAGGAGAAATAAGAATAGGTTGAGAAGGTGTGTTTGAGTGAATGGGAGCATTTTGAGGTGGTGAAGTAGAGGTAGAAGGCTTGTCACAAGTAGGAACAAAAGTGGGTGGAACAATAGGAGATTTAGAAGGTGAAGGATCCTTTGTTGTTTTTCCACTTCTTGTTGTAATAGCATTGACATTTGCCCTTGGATTTGTTTTTGTGTTGGAAGGTAAAGCCCCATGTGGTCTTTGATTGAATGCCATTAAAAGCCTATTGGTTTGTGAATCCAATGCAAGTTTCATTTGGTCATTCATTCTCTTTTCAATTTCACGCATTCTCTTGTCAACATACTCTTTAGTCTCTTGCATCCTATATCCTTGATTTTGAAGTTGAGGGTAAGCTTGATTTGGTATTTGAGAGTATCCTTGATTTGGGAAAGGTGGAATAGGTTGATTAAATCCTTGATGTGGTGGGTAAAAGGTATTTCCTTGATGTTGAACATTGCTTGGTGCCTTGTAGTTATTTCCTTGGTAAGGTGGTCTTTGCCCTTGATTCCTTTGTAAAACTTGAGGAGGATTTTGTTGAAGTTGGGTGGGTGGTTGGGGTGGGAATCCCGGTAGAGTAAGGTAATTTTGGGACTTGTAAGAAAGGTTATTTGGATTGATATTTGGCTTGAAGTGTTCACGATGTTCCTCTTGGGAAGCATAACATTCCCCTTTATAAACTTGCACCTTATCACATTGTTCATAAGAATGGGGGCCTCCACAAGTTACATAAGAAAGAGTAATTGCATTCACATCATTTGAAGAATTGTTCAATACCATGCTCTTAATGGCTTGAATAAGCTCTTGTTGACCACTCTCCATCTTTTGAAAAATCTCTTGTTGATATTTGAGGAATTGGTTATCACAAGGTGTTTGAGAAGTGTTTTGGATAACATGAACCCTTTCTTCAAATTGAGTGTTTGTTTGAACCATGGCTTTAGTCTCAATGATGCCCACGGTCTCTTGAATGAATTTAAGAAGAATATTCCCTCCCGCGGAAGCATTGAGTGAATCTTGGTGATGAGGTTTAAGGCCATTATAGAAAGTATTGATTTGGTGAACTTCATCCAATCCATGGTTAGGGCATTGCCTCAATAACTCTCTAAACTCGTCACAAGCATCACTAAAGGATTGACTAGGTTTTTGTTGAAAGCCTATAATTAAGTTCCTCAAAGCTGTGGTCTTAGATGGAGGAAAGAACTTGTTCAAAAACTTAGTGGTGAAACCATCCCATGTGGTGATACTATCGGGTGGTTGGGTGTTTAACCAATGCTTAGCTTGTCCCTCTAGTGAAAATGGCACTAATATCAACTTAATAGCATCATGTGGAACTCCATTATACTTAAGGGTATTGCAAAGAGCAAGGAATCTCTTAAGGTGATCATGAGGATCATTATTCTTGTGACCATAAAAAGGTGTTTGTGAAACCAAGGTAATCATAGCCGTTTTTAGCTCAAACGAATTTGCGGGAATGTCGAGAATTCTAATAGCATTAGCATATCCATGAACATTGGATTGCAAACGTTCCATCAAAGAACGATTATCAACAGCCATGGCTTCTTGTTGTGGATGAATCAAAGCACGATTCTCGTGATCGGCTTGATGGACGGTGGTGGTCTTAGTCTTTCTCTTTTTCTTCCTTTTCGGAGGAAGAGGTTGTACACCAATCGGTATTTGTGCACGCCCGCGAGTGAGCATGCAACTCAATACGAGGAATGAGAGAGAAGCTCTCGTGTGACTTTGAAGAGAAAAGGATTATCCTCTTCGAGTTTCAATATGAAATATCCACAAGAAATTAATATATATGTATGTACTACTTGGGTGCAAGACCCCCAATGAAGCCTTCCTTCTTAGAATACTCACAAGTGAACGGGGGTTAGGTGGTGCGCAGCACTTAAGTACCTATTGACCCTTAGATGGCATTTTATAGCACATCGCCTTTCTATTCACTTAATTGTTTGTATTCTTCGAATTGTTGCCTATTGAGAGTATTTATCTATTCTTGCTTTATTTTGTTTGATCGATACACGTGTCAAGGACCGGAACGCCCCTCAACACGGTGTATTGCCTTGGCAATACTTATGGAGAATATGTAGATTGGTTGTTCTTATACGTATACGTATTTACTTATAATAATATATGGAAAATATTTTTGTATTTATGAGTTTTTAAGAGAAAATACTATATGTAAAAACCGAGAGAATCCAATAATATATATTTTTGGGTGCAATCTCTTAGGAAAAAGATTGCTCTTTGGATTTTTTAATTTGTTTGGTCAATTCTTTAGAAAAAGAATTGTTTTGTTAATTTTTTAGGTTTTATATATTTTTATATTTTTGATTTTTTATTTGTTTTTGATTTATGATACGTAAAAATAACGTTCACTAGGTGAACGGATCCCAAAAGCCAATGAAAACCGAATCGATAGTCTCTCGTAAAGTCAAAGAACCAACAGGGGCGCCATTTGAAATGTGTATAGTTGAAGTTCGTTTTTCTCAGTTCTTAACAAATTGAAAGTCCTAACAATATCGGGTTTTTAATTGTTCTTGGTTGGTAATGTTTTTTGGATAATCTATTGCTAATTCAAACAAGTCTTGCAAAAATGAAAAATATCGTCTACATATATTTAAAACACAGTGCAAATACCAAGTTCTTATTCAATTAAAATGCAAAATGTAAATTTTACAAACTATAAGGACTAGAAATGTAAATTCTATGAAATTTAAATGCTCAAAATGTAAAGCTGAAAAGTAAAAGGACTAGATGTGCAAAATCAGTAAACTATGAGGACTAAAAATGAAAATTATCCAAACTAGTAACTAATTTTCCAACAAATTCCAAATTACCTAACTGAATTTAACAAACTAAAAAGTACAAGGACTGATTGGTTGCAAACCCTAAAAACTAGCAAGTTTATCCATGATTTCAAACAGTTTAATACCTCAAGGACCTTAATGCAATTTTTGAAAACTTTTAATCAAAAACGGGTTACAACTTTCAATAAGCTCGTTTGAGCTTATTTTTCAACCAAATCCGACCAAACCACTTGAAAACGTCTTAAAATCAGAATTAAACTAGACTTGTCCAAGGAATTTAGCTGAAAGTGACTAGAAAGCTGATAAGCCAATTTTAGTAAGCACAAAATAAGCTATAAGCTAATCCAGACTTGCACAACTAGATTTTAGTGATGAAAATGATTAATAATCTCAAAATAAGAACGGGAAATCAAGTCTCATGAGAAATCATCAAGTAATAAGCTCAGAATTTTAAAATAAGCAAAAAGAGTGCTTATGCTGACCAACGTTGACCAAGATTTTTCAATAAGCTCAAAATCTCAAAAATTAACCAGGAACACTTACTAAACGATGTTATGAAAGAAAATCGACCAATTTATGAAGTGGAATTAGAGATACGAAAAATTAGTCACCAAGTTACAGAAACTTGAGTTTGCTTAATGTCTTAAACTTTTGCTTATTTCTACTTGTATACTTGATACTGTACAAATCCGTTACACAAGTTGAAACTTCATATATTGAGTAAGATTTGAGAGCTGGTTTGGTGTAATTTCATCAACTAACAAGTAAATGCTAAGCAAATCAAAATCATCACTTTTTGAAACAAAACTTGAAGAAAACTGACCCAAACTTTTTTATGACCTTTTGCCTTTTTGACCTGAATTTTGACTTGAAAATGACTCAAAGCTATTTGTAATGACTTGTAAATTGAAAATGAAGCAAAGTTAACCAAATTCTAGCACTTAAAATCTGAATCAAACCTAATGCCAAACACCACTTACTGAACTTTTTGGAATTTTAGTGAATGATTATTAAGCAAAAGATTAAACTGAGTAAAAAGCTTTAGCACACTAAGTTTATCAGCCAAAATGAAGTATGTGAGAACAAGTAACAAGCAATGAACACAACAAGAACTCAAAATGATAGGCCAAGCTATAGTGACTAAAATATGAAGGAAACAGGACAAGTAACAAATCTATAAGCTATATCAAGCTACAATTAAGCTACCAATTCACTGAAATCAAATCAATAACAGGCTAGAACAACTTTGATCATGCAAGCAAGTAAGATTATCTAAGAATTAAGCAGGCAAGCAACTGTTTAGAGGAATTGAAAATCAGGAACTCAATACCTTAAGCATAGGCCTCCTTTGGGGAGTAGAGGAGCGCTGAGCTCTCTATTCTAGTGCTAACCACCACCTTAGCACTAGATATCACTATCAACAATCAAATCAACAGTAATCAATCAACAAGAATCACAATATCTGACTGGAACTCATCAAATTCTGCTATATCTGGAAATGGATGATCAAAACAGCAACAATCTTCAACTTTAGCCAGTTATGATCAAGATATGATCATAACAAACTAACAACAGCAACAAGAGTATCAAGGAAGCAGGTAATGAACAGTAGAGTATATTGAGAGTTTTTGGAGGGAAAATGAGAATTTAAATTTTATTGAGTAAAAAGTAGTTACAAAGGTAGGTATTTGTAACAACTAACTATAACAACTCAAGAGTGTGTCAAACTCTTGAGTTGTTAAGCTAAGAACTAAAAATGAGATGAGAGGAAAACTAAGTATGTGTAATTTTCACACTTTCTACAACTACAAGAAATGAAAGCTAAACATGGTATTTATAGACTTTAGGAGTAAAGCAGTTGGGGTTGGTGACGTGTTGGAACCAATCTCAGGCTTCCACGTGTCAAAAATCTGCATATTGGATTTCGTTGATGAAGAACAGATTTGGGGGTTTTTTCTTGAGTTGATTTCAGCTTAATTAGTTGTAACCATTGGATTCGTCCTTCAAAAATGAGCAAGTTTGATGTTTAAATCATCTTCTGAAATCCACTCTAGCTCAAAGTCGATCCTGGTAAATCGTTTTGATGAAGATGACACGTGGAAATTTTTCATTGGCTATGAGAAGTTCACACGGATCACTATCCACAATGGATAAAGTGATTATTGCATGGCATAATGCCATTGGTTGAAAAGAGATATAATGGGACTACTGTGCTGATTCGGTTAATAAATGCAAAGTGGAGTTAGTGGCCAGCTGTCAAGTGAGCTGGTGATTCGTGTGACTTATTCCTTGGCTTCCCATTGGTTGAGAGTTATTCACATGGATTGAACACAAGATAACTTCCACAATTGGCAGAATTAACCCCTCAACTTTGACAGATTGTATTTCTTAGCTAGTAACTTCATTTCTTTGGCATAATTGGTCCTTCAAACTTCATTCTTGAACAAATATGATCCTTTGACTGAGTTGACTTGAGAATAGACCAGTTTTGACTTTGATCTTGACTTTGTCATATTTACACTTTTGGTCCTTCATCTTTGGCAGATTGTCAAGATAGGTCCTTTATCTTCAAAGTCTTGTCACTTTTGATCCTTCTTTGTCTTTTCATCAAATTAAGCTTGATTTTCCTTTGTTTGCTTGAAATTGTATCCTTCTTACCTATTTGAGCACAAACACAAAACATACCACATAATTCCGCTTTATAGCACAAAGTTTAGGTATTTTTATTGTGTTTTTAGGGTGATTTGTTAATAAATTGATATGAGTTTTTGCTCATATCAGTGTCCCTATAAATATGTCCCAAATTTTTACTTCTTGCAGATCTCATAAAATTTAATCTTTCACAATCTTCAAAGAAAATGTAGTGTTTATTCCTTAGTTTTATAGTGACTACTAATCAACCTTGCATGGTCCATTCCAAATTGTATGTAGGCGCGCAACTATATACAATTTCAAGATTAATGATGCAATACTTAGTTCGTCAAAATTTTATCATCATGTTTATAATAAAAACATTTTCATGCTTAATTCTTAAATAAGAATCAAAAATAAATTCACAAAGATTTTCTTTGTTATGAAAAAAATTAAGTTTTCCAAGGTGTTTTATAAACAACTTCATTTCGATAACAATCACTTATAAATCTCACTTTGAATAATCCTTATAGTGATGAAAATTCAATTTTTCTCAAGGGATACTGTTTTATCTATATAAAAACAATGAGTGATCTACAAAAGAGTGATGAAACGTTGTTCGCCAAGAACTAACCATAATATAATAGGAAATGAACTTAGCCAATTAATCATGAGGTTCATGAACTCGATGGCACTCAAAAAGAATAATCCGCAACGTGACTCAATTCGAGATGAGTACTTGTTCAATGGTTGCATCACTAATGCGAGCATTAGGAAGAAGCAAGAAAAGATAGATATCATCAATACATGTAGAATTTAGCAATCAAAGGTAGTCTTTTCATTAATCATAAACAAGTCAAATTGTACCGTAACACATTATGTGTCACTATGACATACAATTCCAAGATCTCATCCTACCAACTGATGTCTCAGTTAAGTTAGGGATTATTTTTAAAAGATACCACAATGAATACTAATCTACAAGAGTCATTAGGTGTTCCACATGTCCTAGAAGATCCATCGGTCTCAATTCAGAAGAAGATTTCTTCAATTTATTTCTTGGACATTGGGCATCCTCATTAGGGGACAATGGCCTAGGAACAACACTTATCACAAACTAAAAATCATTTAAAACCTTATAATTCAGTCACATAACTTAACGACTTCCTCTTAACAATCTCATATTCTATACAGGTTAAATTTTACTTTATTCAAGTTTCAATCAACTTATACTCAATGCGATATCCTACCTCTTTTTCCAATACTTTCAATCTTATTCATAAACCTTAAAAGGGAAATAAAAGCTCGATATGAACAATACTTAATTTCCAATCCTATAGCTCTTACAACAATAGTTATCAAATAAGTCACTAGTATGAAATGACTCATAGATTCAATTAGACTTCTCGGAAAGGTACTTGTGGCATGAGGCTTTTGGGTAATGGTTCCAATTGCAGCCTCAAGTTCAACATTCACCCTTTTGATTTCAATTTAAGAATTGGATGAAAACGAATCAGATGATATCTTTCTAGGTGGTAACGTTTTGTTAAATTCCACTCTATAAGGAAAGATCGTCATGACATCGATATCAGATTTAATCTCGCCAATTCTTTTTCAATATCACAATCAACTAATGTCTACATTTCTACGAATATCAACCATTTGTTGGGATCATAAATATCTACAACTTGGTTTAGATCTAGGATAGCTAGAATTCCTACGGGAATAGCTTCGATTGATTTGCTAGGGGAGTTAGGGTACCTTGTGACAATCTACGTCGTATAAATACCTCGTATAAATATAAAAATAATCATCAAACAATCATGTAATAAAATTACATCATATATATATATATATATATATATATATATATATATATATATATATATATATATATATATATATATATATATATATATATATATATATATATATATATATATATATATATATATATATATATATATATATATATATATATATATATATATATATATATATATATATATATATATATATATATATATATATATATATATATATATATATATATATATATATATATATATATATATATATATATATATATATATATAATCCAAGTTATATATATATATTAAAATAACACTTCTCGGTCTGGCCTTGTCGGTAACTCGGGAATTCTTCAGCACCGTTATAGTCAAAAGATTTTTAGACATTTTTAGAAAAATGTTTATAGTTAAAAGATTTTGAAATGTTTTATTCAAAACCTTGGTTTTAAAAATCTTTCGTTCTCTATAACGAGAGCTCTGGTACCAAACTGTAACACCCCCAAATTTATACAATTCAATACAGCGGAAGACTCGTTGGTGTTACGGGATAGCACATTACTCATATCATAGACAACGCATAAAAATCACGTCGTTTATTAATAAAGCATTTCCATTCATAAATATAAAAGTTACATAGGTCCCAAGTCATATTATTTCATACAATTTTACAAAGCATTTGAATGTAAATTTGTTAATTAAGTGCGGGCCATGAATTCTTGTTGTCTTCCCGAGAATTACCTTCATGTACCTGAGATAAAACATGTTAAAAGAAAAGGTCATCGATAACGCCGAGTGAATTCATAGAGTTTAATAAAATACATCAATATAACATCGGTATAAAATTATTACCGAAAATCACTTTTGTACAAATCATTGTAATAGGCCATAAAATAGCCAAAGTCATTTTATACAAATCCTTATCAAAATCATAATATAGGCTTTCACCTTCAAAATCATTATACGAACCATTTTCGTTTAAAACATCATACAATACGTTTTATAACGTTGTATAGATTAAATAAAATCCGTTATATGAATATGGTTATATAAAACCAAAACACGAACATAATATCAATAGTATGACCCCGTATTGCTAGTCAGGCAATACATCGTAATTCGGTGCGTATAGCAGTATTTCGTTAATTGGATTATTATAAGCCGCATGACATTGTTACCTTACTAAACCAAACAACGGGTAGCTAGCCCGAAACTCAATTTGCCCATCTAAGTTAGTGTGTCTTCACAATAATCACGCTATGGAAATCTTCTCATACATAAATTCGCTTACCAATCAATGTGGCACGACGGGGATCAACCGTCAAGGCGTGAACTGGGGTGATCGTCCCCAAATAGTACTATTATATGCATAAGCGTCTACCAAATCCCTGTAGTTCACAATTCATGCTAATGGGACTTTTAGTGACATAACCTAACTTTAATAATCCATTTTATTTCATCTATCGGGTCATTTAATCATTCATAGGGTGATACAATCATCCGGGTCCAAATCAATAAACATACAATCGGGACAAATGGTGTCCTATTTTAGTAAAACTAACATGCTATCTCCCTCGCGGGTTTATAAAATATTTCATAAAAACATTTAAAAGAGTGCGAGGCTATGAACTCACGTTGATGTGGGAAGGCGGGTTATCGGCAATTCGGACGTACGGTACGTGCTTCAATCACGGGAAACCTAGACAAATAATACTTGTCTTAGACTCTTGTCCAATGACTTTATAAAAATAACAATTATGTATACATATGATGATTTTATATATATGATGATCAAGTGGGTTTACATATTCTCATTTGCTCATTTTAGTGTTATGTGTTGATAGCTTTTATGTAACACCCCCACAAATGCTATGCGCAGCGGAACTACAACATTGGGTGCTACACAGTATTCATTGCACACAAGATATATCAAACGACGCTAAAAAGACGCCAACTTAAAACTTGAATTAAAAATTGTTAGATGATACATGTCCACGGTTTTTCGAACCCCACTTGGTACAACACAGTTTAGCGTTTTCGGTCCCCATGAATCTCAACCCAAAAATTTCAGTTTCACAACAACATTACAATTAAACTTTTAAAAATTGTTTAAGTAGAAAAAGGAGGAAAAGCAAGCGGACTCCAAGCCATACACACAACGTCCATCCCATGCATGCTCCATTCTACGCCTCAGCGGTTACCTGAAACACATGCCAAAATTTCGGTCAACGAAAACGTTGAGTGGAATTCATAGGTTTTACAATCAATTTGAACGTATATAAAATAAAAACCATTCGTGATCATTTATAGACTTGTCGATCAAACAATCTATAATCAGGATACTGACAATTGTGTTTAAGCTCATGACACTAATCCGTTAACTCAATCACCCGCGTAATAAATACCGGCGTGATTCAGATGAAACCAGTGCCCCTTCTAAAGGCATCAGTTGCAATTATACCTTATTTCTCATACAAAATAACCTACCGCAGAACTTACTCAACGTACAGCTTCTCGGCTAGCATTGGGTTGTTAGCCCCGTAGTACTACAAATTGCATAAGCGGCTATTTCCCCCTACTCGAGGGCAGGACAATAGTTAATAGTTCATGAATTTAGGGACTTTGGCAACTTGGTACTCAACACAATTTCTAAGGCAACTTTCGGGTCTAACAATCATTCATGATATACGTTCCTTTTAAAAACTAGCATGCATTTCCCTCGCGGGTAAAACAATTTGAAATAAATATAAGCGAGGCTATAAATTCACACCTTATATCTTAAGTAGTCGGTAGTTCGAGGGATGATCACTGACGACGAAACGGATGCCCGGTTAAATCAACACCTATCACAAATAACGCGTAATGAGTAATCTCATTTTAAATACTTACGGTACTGTATAAAATAAATATATACTAGTCACTTAGGACAAGTATAACTCACGCCAAAAACAAAATAACAAGTATCACTCATTTTATACCATTCGTTCTCATTACTCACGCTATCCATTTTTACTCGTTCTCGCCGGTACTTACCGAAAGTACGGGCTGTTTTACCCTATTTAACCACACTTATAAAAATTAACAAAATTCTCAAAAATCCTATAAGACCTGTAGATGACATGTTTTTAAGCCCAATAAAAGTTTTTACTTTTACGACCCATTACGCAACGCTTTTCCAAAACTACATTTTACGGGCTGAAATTGTACTTCGACCAATTTTGACCTCTTTGACCTATATGAAATGCACATTTGACTTCGTTGACTCCTAAGTCAACTTATAGAATCATTTATACAGGTTTGGGACCAAATTTTGACCCTTGACCATTTACCAATTCATACTTGTGACCCTCGGGATTTGACTAAAACTTTACATAAATTCGGATTATGAAAGTCCTCGTCTCCCGGTACTCGATCTTTAAAACGTCATAACTTTTAGCTCGTTTTGAGTCACGGGCTCTACCTTATACCAAATTAAAGACAAAAGGACCCTCTATAACTACATTTAGTTTTCAAGACCTGGAAGAAAAATAATTTTTATGAAAGGACCTCAAAGTTTCTGCCTAAATATGACCATACCAAAAACATGCTTAGACTCGATTTCAAACCTACTAACCACCACTAGGCATCATCCTAAGCTTCCCTAATCACAACCAAACAAAAATTTCAGTCCCTACCCCTATTGATCAATCAACCTCATAATCCTAACATCTAAAAACAAACATGCAATGGGTTTAACCCATTCAAACACACCCAAAATATCATTATAGACACAAACCCATGACATTTCATCAAACACTTTGAACACACCCAAAAACCCCCAAAAATTCGTGGCTTTAGGGGCTGTGGAACACAAGAATCATATACCCCATTATGTTTTATAGGTGATTATACTTCCATTGTACATGAATTTAACATGCATTACAACAATTAGCCTCAAAAACGATTTTGGATCATCTTGAAAATTTTTGGAAAATTTTTGTTAGTGCATGTGTAATCAAACCACGGATTAACACTCACCAAGGGATTCTAAGATGTGGTCTTAAGTTAGTTTTTGTGAAAACCCAAGAAAAATGGTGGATTGGGGTGGTGTTTGTGTTTTGGCCGTCGGCCTAAGGACAAAGAGAGAGAGAGTTTGATTTGTTTTGGTGAAATGTGTTTGTGTGTTTGTGTTTGTGTATTTTTGTGTGATTGGGAGGGACCAATTTGGCAATTTTTGATTTCTTTTGGCCTTAAGTTAAAAACGCCATTAAAACTTTGCGGGTTCGACTCACTAGTCAATTTTGAAAATTTTACGAGAGTCGGAAATCATCCCGAACACTCCAAAATATTTTTGGGATACTTTAAATGTACTCGGAAGGCTATAAAACTCACCCGACTCAACTTAACACGAATCGTAAGTAAAATTCTCGAAAAATTACATTATCGATAAATCGTCAATAATTATAGAAATTTGGGCATCCATCGGTATCGTAGTCGTTATCGGTTCTTCTTAAATCGTCAATCGTTAAATTACGACCGTAAACGTCGGTTTCAACTTAAACCGTCAAATATATAGCAAACGAAATTTCTTAAAAATTTCAAAAATATACGTAAAATAGGATTAATAAATGACGTTGGGCTCAGGATATCACATCCACAAGTGAGCCACAACTCAAGAGAGATGCTCACACTGAACAGCTCTTGAGACAATAACTTAGCATCATACGGCACTTTCACGGGTGTTACATCCTTCCCCCCTTAATGGAGCGACGTCCCGGCGCTCTCCGGTTCTTATACTCGCATTTTGTACTACTAGGAAGATAAAGGTACTTCTTCCTAAAGAGGTCTTCATGTTCTGTTCTGGACTTCGGTTCACGTCTGGTGTTCCATCACACCTTCACTATGAGTATTATACCTTGCTTCAATCTCTTAACATCTCGAACCTTGATCTCCACTTCAATTTCTCAAACCCTTCCTTCGGTTATTGACACGTCACTTCTCACAGCTTCTCGCGGTCAACAAGTGATTCTCAATCTACACCATCTCCTCCGGAGTCTCTCAAATCATTTCAGGTCCATTCAACTGACTTTTTCCTACTTCATTTCATCCAACTCGCGGTCTATATTTTTATCAACATAATTCTTCAAATGTCGCAGCTTCCAAGCTAATCATGGTAAATGTCGTCGTACAAAGGTACTACCAACGGCAATGGTCGATCTCAACAACTATCAAAATCAATCACACATGCTCGGAGCACGTCTTCCAACGTTCGAATCATCCTTTCACTTGGTTCATTGCCTCATAAAAACAATTAATCATAAAGGAAATCACACGGGTCGCACATAACCCCATCGGAAAAAGTTCAAAATATAAAAGACGAAGTAATTAACACTAGTCATACAAAATCACCTTATCGCAATATTACGTACATACAACCCTAGCTCGTCAAAACGAATTCATCGATACGCTAATCATTCGACGTATACATAACTATCTCGAAAACGTCACAATCCAACCAAATACAAAATCCATTATGAAACACATACCACCAAATTACAATATGTTTGCAACATAGCCAAACCATGCCAAACCAATCAGTTCAATCAGTTAACCCACGCTTGCTAATCAGCCAAGCCAAGATAAAACAAGAATATTGACATAATTCTCGGATGAGTCCAGTCAAAAGAAAATTGCAAGTTAAAGAAGGTTCAAGAGCTTGCTAGCTAGGGATGCATATCCAAAAAGAAATAAAATACTTACATGTGTCATCGTGGGGTGCTCACACACGGATCCATACCCAAAAGATACTACAAGAACACCATTTTACTTCCGTTCCAAACGTGGTCAAAATCTTAATAAATATCATCGTTCACAGTAAAAAAAAATATTTTACATGGCACGTGTTCTCCATGATCGGACTTCATTGGACAATGTCGTCTCAAGTTCTCACAACTTACGATCACTCGACCAGATTACTTACCACACAAATGCATAAAAGGCAAGGGTTTACCACAAAAACATCAACTAGGGATATCTATCGTTTAACCATCGATAATCAAGGATGGTTGAGTCAAGCAAAGAGGATTCCTCACTTAAATAAACGAAAACGACAATGGAATTGTCTTCCAATTACTGACGCACAGTTTGTAAACTTCAACAATTTATCGTGTGTCATAAAACATATCAAAGGAACAAGAAAGAAAATATATAAGGTACGATACATTTGACGTAGGAGAAGTCTTCGTTATTTCCCTTAGAGTTATTCGAACTCTGATTTCCTCTACTTCGGCATTTTTCCATCTTTATTAAAAACTCTTCTCCCGGTGACGATACGAGCCCCTTTGGTATTACATCAACGCCCTAGCGATTCCGATGAAATTCGCACGTTACACACAACTCATAAAAACATTTTCCAAAATTACTCGGTCGCAGTGACTTACTAAGTCAACGCCAAACAGAAGAAAAGATTTCAACGAACACAAGAAAATTCAATAATTTTCTTTAAAAATCAAAGAAAATACGATTACTTGCATAAGGATCCACCATTTTTAAAAACGTCCTCTTCCAAACATTTATCAAAAACACTACCGGTTTTTAAAGACGACCAATTTATTTGAAACTACATCGCCCTTCCAAAACTATGCATAACTAGCTAGATCATGCATACTTGAGGATCAAGCAACAACAACCAACAAAACAGGACTCTTCCCGAATTATGCCTAGTTAGCTAAGCTGTGCATAATTGAGGATCGAGTGACAACACAAACATTATTATTACCTACCAAACACGACTATGGAAGTTTTTGACCTAATCTTCAAAATAATTAAACCATTTGAAATGAAATTTGAAATGGGAAAATATTGTTACCACCGGTTTAATAAACACATCCAACATTTTTCGTTCACTTTGGAAACATACCTTTTGCTTTGCCTTTGTATGAGAAAATAAATAAATAATTAAATAAATAAATCGTCACCATTTGCATTTAGTTCACCAAAACATTTGACACACTCATACCTATTTTCACAATGGACTATTCACAAAATAACGGTAAGGTGGTTCATGATTAAAGATCATTGCAAGCACAACAAGTAATAAAATTAAGATCAATGAGATCGAACGAGGTAAACGAGCAATATAATTGCCAACAGAAATTAACTACCTTAGAAATGAAAATACTTCAAATATATGACGAAAGTCTCAGGATAATAACAGCGATCTACGAATACATGGAGTGAAAGTTGAATATCAACACAAGCGTCAAAAATAAAAATAAAAATAAAACAACGATCATAATTCCCATCGTCTCGAGTTGCACACACCTTCCACGAAGTGTATACGGGAAGAGAAGAATAATCACTTGGTTAAATAGAAACAATTTCACCAGAAGGATCGAGTTCCTTCACCTCTACAATTTGGTAAAGCGGCTACGCCTCCTCGCTTTTGTTAAATATAAATAAACAACCACTCTAATGAAGATTTATAGCATCATTCAAGTAAATACATAATTTTTGGTTCCATTAACCGAAAGAAGAAAGTTACGGCGTCCATGATCATGACAAAATACACCGGGTGACATACCCTCATCATCAAGTACTAGCGATGTAGCGACACAAAAATAAATATAATAATAATGGTTTCATACCATAGACAATATTAAAATGAACAATCACATGACGACTCATGTTTAGATACAGACTCACAAAATCAAAGAAGGGATGTCGGACGATCGAACCATCGTGACTCAAAACATTATATATACATCTTTATTAAATAATATTCAAGTAGGCGTGTGTTGTATAATCCAGTTGCGTATAATAATTAGTGTTACCTTGTACATTGTAAAACCGAACATTTACACATTTTCAATTTGGGTTACATCATTAAATAATTTATACCTTTCATTTCTCAATCTATACAAAGTTTTCATTTCTGGAAAAATTTCAATCTATCGGAAATTATTAACATTAGTAGACGCGGTGACTCGGTTACCATAATTGACAAATCATTAGGTTTGAAAATCTCCATACTTGTGTCAAAACCTCATTAATGCTCATATCTTAAGTACCAAAAACATACGTAGTAAGAATTTCCCAAGTTTTACGTTTTTATTATTACGACTTATATTATCACATATATACACATATCCAACACGACTCATCCTAGTCCCATTAACTCTAAAAAAAAAATTCAACCTTTGACTTTTATTACACACATGTTTTCCCCAAAACTGTTTTGTTAAATCATATTCGCGTAATTCGACTCAAATGATAAAGAGGTTTCACGTGGTATTATCTCGGATACTTACTGATTTTTGTCGAGACTTAAATCTCAATAATAATAATATAATAAACAATCAAAATGCTTATCTCAATAATTTTAAAATATATAAAATTCAACTTTTAATCCTTAGCCCATTGTCAAATGATTTTTAAAATTAACACATCTTGTCGCGGAATAAAACAAAAGATTTTTCAAACGATTTTAAACAAGCCTCATCAAATTACACATATTGATTCTCTATAATGACAATTAAACAAACAAATGATTTCCAATGACGTTCCATCAATGTTTAAAATTTTATTTCAAGCATTATAATTTCATACTTAAAGTGTATATTCCGATTTTATCCCAGTTTATTTACTACAACGAGTGACGAGTTCTAGTTTACACCAATGCATACGTATACATAACCTTATGTTTAAAATAAACCAATTTTACAAAGTTTTTATCTCCAAAATACGTGACCAATTCTTCTACTCATGTTTTATGTTACAAGATACGTCAAAAGTTTACTACGTTGACCCGAAAATTAATTCATACTAAATCCAAGTTATATATACTCGACAGTCATATCGCAAATTTTATTATAACTCCTTTCTCGAACTAATTTAAACAAATTCTTAACAAGTCCATCACAATCATTTAGTATCAAATTTTAATATATGAAAACAAGGATTTTACGAGTAATAATAATTACTTATTACGATTTACCAACCAATGGTTGAAAGAAAAAAATAATTTCACAATGTCCATTTATTCTCTACACGAATTTTACTTGTTATAAGACACATCATACGTCATTTTTATCCAAAAGTTTCATTCACCAACTATTAAATATGTAAAACACTTTATGTTTAAATCATTCAATCAACAAAGTTTTATGCTTATTTAACTCACACAAATGCCGGACCCCGTCATGTATTCGAATTTAAAATAATGAAACAACAAAAACAAAATGAAATAAACAAAGCTAGAATACGTATGTCAACTAAGTGTTGTTATCGGCCTCGGATGAGTCTCGAAATTATACTCCACAAAATTAACACAAAACCAACCAAATTCCAAGTTATCACGCTTGATCACAACGCTAGTCCATTTTAAAACACATCTTTAAAATTCAAGTAGAACAGTAAACAACGATTAAATGGCAACACGCCTCAACCACGTTTCATAATATACACACATAATTCGCCGCCCCAATGTACGCATCGTCGATTATACTTCGTCTATGTTATAATTATGTGAACTAACATATCAAACCCATTAGGAATAAAGGAAATAAAGTAATACGTAAGTAAATTACGTTTCAAAAGAAAATGTCCAAAATGACACATCACGGTGCGATAACGACAATCGAGATCGACTTAGTCGATATAAAATATGTTACGAAGCATCATTTACGTATCTAGAGTATCAAACGAGGTTCATATTCGGTTATTCGAACAATAAATTAATTATCAAGATTGATAATTTGCGGTGAGGCCGAATTCTCAACAAAACCGCATTATAACTTGTACGATAATCACTCAAGGACCATTGCTTCACGTGCAATGCCTTTAAACACCATAGTATATACATACTTTTACATAAAAATAATTCCTACATACACGTAGGATTACAACGCGATGTTGCCATGTAATGCAATGTAGCCCGTTATGCCAATTACATGCAACATATACGATAATCTTTACAGGAATTTGCAAATTACGATGGTAAGTACTCAACGTACAAAACAATATATCTCAATATATATCTCAAAGTATTTACTTACTAAATACTTAGGGAATTCATATTAGTTTCGAGGGATACATCTAAAATATAAAGCAATGCTAAAGAATTCTTACCGGAGCCATGCAGGATAGTTGTGTGTGCTTGGACCATTTCTTACGACACCAAAAGTTATAGTTTAGGATTTTCAAAAACGACCTAGTTCTCTATAACTCATGGCTCTGATTACCAATCTGTAACACCCCCACAAATGCTATGCGCAGCGGAACTACAACATTGGGTGCTACACAGTATTCATTGCACACAAGATATATCAAACGACGCTAAAAAGACGCCAACTTAAAACTTGAATTAAAAATTGTTAGATGATACATGTCCACGGTTTTTCCAACCCCAATTGGTACAACAGAGTTTAGCGTTTTCGGTCCCCATGAATCTCAACCCAAAAATTTCAGTTTCACAACAACATTACAATTAAACTTTTAAAAATTATTTAAGTAGAAAAAGGAGGAAAAGCAAGCGGACTCCAAGCCATACACACAACGTCCATCCCATGCATGCTCCATTCTACGCCTCAGCGGTTACCTGAAACACATGCCAAAATTTTGGTCAACGAAAACGTTGAGTGGAATTCATAGGTTTTACAATCAATTTGAACGTATATAAAATAAAAACCATTCGTGATCATTTATAGACTTGTCGATCAAACAATCTATAATCAGGATACTGACAATTGTGTTTAAGCTCATGACACTAATCCGTTAACTCAATCACCCGCGTAATAAATACCGGCGTGATTCAGATGAAACCAGTGCCCCTTCTAAAGGCATCAATTGCAATTATACCTTATTTCTCATACAAAATAACCTACCGCAGAACTTACTCAACGTACAGCTTCTCGGCTAGCATTGGGTCGTTAGCCCCGTAGTACTACAAATTGCATAAGCGGCTATTTCCCCCTACTCGAGGGCAGGACAATAGTTAATAGTTCATGAATTTAGGGACTTTGGCAACTTGGTACTCAACACAATTTCTAAGGCAACTTTCGGGTCTAACAATCATTCATGATATACGTTCCTTTTAAAAACTAGCATGCATTTCCCTCGCGGGTAAAACAATTTGAAATAAATATAAGCGAGGCTATAAATTCACACCTTATATCTTAAGTAGTCGGTAGTTCGAGGGATGATCACTGACGACGAAACGGATGCCCGGTTAAATCAACACCTATCACAAATAACGCGTAATGAGTAATCTCATTTTAAATACTTACGGTACTGTATAAAATACATATATACTAGTCACTTAGGACAAGTATAACTCACGCCAAAAACAAAATAACAAGTATCACTCATTTTATACCATTCGTTCTTATTACTCACGCTATCCATTTTTACTCGTTCTCGCCGGTACTTACCGAAAGTACGGGCTGTTTTACCCTATTTAACCACACTTATAAAAATTGACAAAATTCTAAAAAATCCTATAAGACCTGTAGATGACATGTTTTTAAGCCCAATAAAAGTTTTTACTTTTACGACCCGTTACGCAACGCTTTTCCAAAACTACATTTTACGGGCTGAAATTGTACTTCGACCAATTTTGACCTCTTTGACCTATATGAAATGCACCTTTGACTTCGTTGACTCCTAAGTCAACTTATAGAATCATTTATACAGGTTTGGGACCAAATTTTGACCCTTGACCATTTACCAATTCATACTTGTGACCCTCGGGATTTGACTAAAACTTTACATAAATTCGGATTATGAAAGTCCTCGTCTCCCGGTACTCGATCTTTAAAACGTCATAACTTTTAGCTCGTTTTGAGTCACGGGCTCTACCTTATACCAAATTAAAGACAAAAGGACCCTCTATAACTACAT
This sequence comes from Glebionis coronaria, assembly GCA_025667525.1. NCBI lineage: Eukaryota > Viridiplantae > Streptophyta > Magnoliopsida > Asterales > Asteraceae > Glebionis > Glebionis coronaria. Next base: position 435,128,475 of record CM046874.1, read on the forward strand.
TTAGTTTTCAAGACCTGGAAGAAAAATAAATTTTATGAAATGACCTCAAAGTTTCTGCCTAAATATGACCATACCAAAAACATGCTTAGACTCGATTTCAAACCTTCTAACCACCACTAGGCATCATCCTAAGCTTCCCTAATCACAACCAAACACAAATTTCAGTCCCTACCCCTATTGATCAATCAACCTCATAATCCTAACATCTAAAAACAAACATGCAATGGGTTTAACCCATTCAAACACACCCAAAATATCATTATAGACACAAACCCATGACATTTCATCAAACACTTTGAACACACCCAAAAACCCCCAAAAATTTGTGGCTTTAGGGGCTGTGGAACACAAGAATCATATACCCCATTATGTTTTATAGGTGATTATACTTCCATTGTACATGAATTTAACATGCATTACAACAATTAGCCTCAAAAACGATTTTGGATCATCTTGAAAATTTTTGGAAAATTTTTGTTAGTGCATGTGTAATCAAACCACGGATTAACACTCACCAAGGGATTCTAAGATGTGGTCTTAAGTTAGTTTTTGTGAAAACCCAAGAAAAATGGTGGATTGGGGTGGTGTTTGTGTTTTGGCCGTCGGCCTAAGGACAAAGAGAGAGAGAGTTTGATTTGTTTTGGTGAAATGTGTTTGTGTGTTTGTGTTTGTGTATTTTTGTGTGATTGGGAGGGACCAATTTGGCAATTTTTGATTTCTTTTGGCCTTAAGTTAAAAACGCCATTAAAACTTTGCGGGTTCGACTCACTAGTCAATTTTGAAAATTTTACGGGAGTCGGAAATCATCCCGAACACTCCAAAATATTTTTGGGATACTTTAAATGTACTCGGAAGGCTATAAAACTCACCCGACTCAACTTAACACGAATCGTAAGTAAAATTATCGAAAAATTACATTATCGATAAATCGTCAATAATTATAGAAATTTGGGCATCCATCGGTATCGTAGTTGTTATCGGTTCTTCTTAAATCGTCAATCGTTAAATTACGACCGTAAACGTCGGTTTCAACTTAAACCGTCAAATATATAGCAAACGAAATTTCTTAAAAATTTCAAAAATATACGTAAAATAGGATTAATAAATGACGTTGGGCTCAGGATATCACATCCACAAGTGAGCCACAACTCAAGAGAGATGCTCACACTGAACAGTTCTTGAGACAATAACTTAGCATCATACGGCACTTTCACGGGTGTTACATTTTATACTAGTTTACTAGTTTTACCTATTTACATGTTTTAGGTCCAATAAGCCTATTATAAGTCCATCAACTTGTATTAATCCATTTTATACTTGTATTATCAGTATTTACACTTTACATGTTGGGCCTAAATGGGTTAAGCCCAATAAATAAGTTTATAAGTGTTTTAGCCCATTTTGTTGTATTATTAGTCCAATAACGTTAACTTAGCCCGTTAATGTCCGTATGTTTTATAGTTCGGGTTTTATCGGTTTTTACTTGTTATATATGTTTATATATCAGTATATGAGTTTATAAAAGTTTACATTAGACGGGTCCGACCGTCTATGTTTTATTTGGCAAAAACGTTAATTTTACGGTATTAGTCGAAAAGACGTAATAATCATGTTTATAGTTTTATAACTTATAAAACTTATCAAATTACCATTTTTATAAAATGTATCATTTATTTATCATTGTACATACTTATATAAATGTAATATAAGTTAGTGGGTTTTAATTCACATTTTATACTATATTTATTTGAGTGCTTATATAATACTATTATACTTTAATTTCTCAAAATCTGATTTTTACTTTCACTTTCACCATTTTTAACATATCTTGAGTTCTACAAGGAGATAGAAGCTCATCTTTGGACACCATAAACTAAATGATATGTGCTACAATTAACTTAGTTTTAGCTACTGCTCAATCCAACTCTAAATATCCTTAACAGTCCGTCCAAAACTGCCTATTCAGATTGGTACTCTAAACTTGTTTTGATCATATCTCACTCATTATAATGATTCCATTGCATGGCCAACTCTCACATGTGTACAAGTCTCAATACTCACTGTATATCAATTCATCTATACCATTTTAGCAGTTCATCATATGGTTATTTACTGTTTTTATATAGCCTACTAAATTAAGCAAGATTAACCATTTTTACATATAGTTTTTCATCTTTTTACCCATGTTTATCAACACCAAATCCCCACACAATACTTTTATCATCATATATTCATCATATACATATATAATAGAAAAGAAAATACATGATTACATAATCAAAATAAAAAGAAGGATGGGAAGAATGATCCTTATACCACCATAGTGATGAAAATGTGAGGTTGATGAACAAGGCTTGGATTTGATGGCAAAACTTGTGATATACCATTATCAACTTCAAGATCACCTATCTTCATGAATCATCTTGTGGAAATCAGCCCTTGACTCCTTTGAAAACTTCTTTCTAGATGTTAAAATCACCACCAATCTATAGAGCTTTAAAAGGGCTTCATCATATGTGTGAATAACACATGATTTCATGGTTAAAATTGATCAAATGAGGGTGCTTATTGATGAATATGGGACGAATTTTGGGGAGGAAAGAGAGAAAGTTGTGTTGGTTTGCATGGATGGAAATGGAGAATGGTTCAGAGTTAGTGGTTTTGTGATGTAGTTGCTTACAAGTTAAGCACTAAGCAACAAGTGTTAGCTTAGTAGCTACAACTTGACACATCATGAGATGTGTTGGCTTAATGTTGCCATCCATATAGTGCGGTGGGGCAAGATTTATCTTGTCTCATCCCACTAATTTACAGGTACTCCTCGATTCTAGTTTTCTCGATTTGCGTGCCCTCGGGTCGTTTTACGAAAAACGTTTTTATAAATTATGAATCAACGGCACGAAACGAATCTAATAAAAATTGTCTCATAAAAAACGGAGTTCGAAAACGTAAATACGTAAACCTAAGGTTTCTGGTTTAGTCGTAAAGGACGTTAAATTAAAATCGTAAGTCCTAATCTCTTCTCGTAAATTTGTGAGTTTATGAACCAACTCAAAATTAAATCCCAAAATAATATTCACGGATAAATTTATTTCCTGAAATGTCGGACTGTCACCAAAAACGGTGTATGTAAACGTAGGCACGTAACGTTGAATCCTCCGGTTTAGACGTAGTCGATGCTACTTCAAGACGTAAATCCAAATTTCTTCCCAAAAATAAGTGAGTTCATAATATAACATTAAAATAATGTTTTTAAATAATACTTGAGAATAAAATATCAACCATAAATTGACGGATTGTCACATCTACTCTAGTAATCAAGTTTCTGAATAAAATAAAACATACAGAGTGGATTTTTACAAATATACTTATACCTGAATTTGAGTAATAATAAATCTCGAAAAGTCAATCACTCAAATCACTTGTATAGTCAGCCTTCACTTGGTCTTAATCATCTTCAACACCTATAGAGTCTTTGGAGCTTTCTTTATTACTTTTGTCACTCAAATTCGATTGCTCCTCCCCTTTTTAAGACTCCTCTCCAAGATCAATATACAAGGACGGAACCAAGAACATCCTCCTTGCATCAGCTTCCAAAACAACAAGTCTATCAGTTCAAAATAGTGATCCTTGACAATTTGTACCATTTATGTATTCTGCTTTTACAAGCTAATACTGATTTTCGTCAATTCCATTAATGTCAAAGGTTTCATACTGTCCTCATCCACATTCGGGAAATGAATCCTTAATGTTGATTCATAGGACATGGGGATGGACTTACTGATGATAAGATTGACTTGACCTGCATTAAAGCTAGTGCCAATAGTCTCAGCCATCTCTATAACACTATACACCCTTATGAAAGTGATCTCTGCTGCTACTAGATGTTAATCACTAGGAAAAACATCTCAATGATCATTAGGCTCTCAGATATCCAAAAATTTGAAAAATGAAAGGGTGATGAAACTTTTTGGGTCTATAAAGAAGTTTATAAATGACACCAACTAAGATGTCATAGCATAAAATGGACTTAAGAATGGAAAACTTTAGTTAGAACATAAACAAAGGTAATAATCCTAAGGAAATAAACTAGTCTCTAATAAGCAAGAGTGACAAACACTGTTCATGCATACACTCATGCAAAAGCATGATAGACACACATGAACTCTAGAGTCCTTTGTTCACGAATGCCCCAAAGATAAAGTTAACTCATATAAAACCTTTGCAACTCCCCAAGTAACCCAAACATATACCCAAAGTCTCCCAACCGACCAAACCCAAATCTAGGTCAAATGTCTTGGCAGCATGCACAATATATCAACTTTGCATGCTACAGTGCCTCACGAATTAGAAAACTAAATCGTACTCACCAGTGGACACAATCTAGAATTGTGCAAGAGTGCTCTAAGAGTACCCAAAAACCTAGAGGTTTACCTCCCCTTAATAGAAGCATACAAATCATTATATGTGAAGAAGCAAAATTTTATTTCAAGATAGGAATGTAAACATTCTAACCATCATAAATAAAATTTTGAAACTTTGTATCCATCCTAATGTAGCTCCACATTCCTGCATAGTTAGACAAAAACCACAAAAACACACCAACAGAGGCTACCTTTCCCACGACAATAGGTAGAGATAACATGTTAGTGGATAAAAATAATATTAGTGGAAAGACCAACAATGCACGTTCCTTGAGCATCCACTATCCCAATATCCTTGATCATTAACCTGCTTTTGGATAGGCTGCTCAAAAAGAAAACAAATTAGTTTTCTTTGGAAATCCAAGCCTTAGTAGACTTGGATCCATTGTGTTGTTCAACAAGAATGGATTTGTTTCTTGTAACAACCCCCGTTCATCCCTTTTTGCCCTGAGTAACCAATTTGTTCCAATGAGTCTAGTAATGACCTTCTCAAGATATTTAAATCTATTGCAAGTCATTGAAATACCATTAAAATTGGTGTTTTGCTCTTGTTTAGGTTTCCAAGTTAAATGGGATGATGCTTTAGACCCTTGACCCTTATTAACCAAGTATCTTTGTTTATATGGTCTAAAATAAGGTCTCATACCAAACTTGGAGCTGTCAGCGTTGCATTTGTTCCTGTCAGCGTTGAATATGTTCGTGTCCGCGTTGAACTTTTTCTTGTCACCGCTGAATTTGTTCTTGTCAGTGCCCAAATTAGGGTTTGCTACAGGAACATACTGTCTGTTTGACCAAGTGTTGGTCTTTTGAAAGGGCCTTTGTCCATGGGTATTAGCTGCCTCAGAGAAGAAAGGAGCTGGTTTAGTAGCCTGTGGTCTAGTGTGGACAAAAGGTCTATGGTTGACATTGGATGACCTATTGTCAGCGAATGAATTGTATCTACTGACACAATTATAGGCCAAATGTGAGAAGCTCCCACATGAGTAACAAGCCTTTTTGGACACAAACTTAGGCTTAGACTGATAAAACCCTGTCCCATTAACACTTGCTTGGCTTTTGAATGACCTAGGTTTCCTATACATTTCAACATATTTAACACTAGGTTGTTTCTTAATTGGGGAGCCAAGATTAACAGCTTTTCCAGTGATAGGATCAGTCATAGTGATGGGTGTAGATACTACTGGACTCTCTATGGGTGTAAGCACAAATGGACTCTCACTAAGCATCCCACCCTTAACAAACAAAGTGGGGTTGGCCTTCTTCCACTCTTCTAGGTCATTAACCTTTTGTTGATATTCCTCAACTGGGGAAAGGACTCTAGGTGGAGGAATAAATTCCTCTTCTTGGAGTTCTGGAATACCAGTCCAAGAGAGATCCTTTCGATGGACACCATAGAAGTTCCCAGCAGGTGGTGGAACGACAACATATTCTTTTAACCCAATCCCAGACATATCCCTAGAGTCTCTTTGTTCACTGACACACTTTTCTAGGGTTTGGCTAGCTTTATCAAACTTTTTAATCTTAAGCCCTACATTCTCTTTATCTTTAATGGCCTCATATAACTTAGCTTGTAAAACACCATAGGCTCTCTCCATGGTGTTTCTAATCTCAATACTAGCATTCAAATCATGAGTTAAAATATTGATTTGATCTTTTAGGTCAAACTCCATTTTCTTATACTCAGACACAGTCTTTTCAGTTTCAACAAGTGCCACTTGATAATTTGAAAGTTTAACTTTTACGTCTATAACATCTGATTTCAATTTTAAAACTTCTTTATTAAGTCTTTCAGTATTTAACCTACAAGAAGAGACATCACATACCTTATTATCAGAACATGAAGAAGAATTGGAACTTGTGGAACTTGAAGTAGACGTGGCCTTATTTGAAAACATCATCAGATTCTTCTTCACCTTCTTCCTTAGCCTAGTTCACCTCACGATATGATCTCGTTCTTCAAATCAAAGTTTCTCAACAAGCTCTGATACCACTTGTTTATCCTAATATCGAGAGCCACCCGCTCTGTACCAATTGTGGATCCCAAACATAGATCGATTAGCTTTGTGTTAACGAGATTGAATCAAGTTTAACACGTAGAGAAACTTTGTTGTATTGAACAAACTAAGTATTATGCGGAATTTAACACTTAGAACAAAGAACAAAACAAACAATATAACCAAACTTTAACTTTGATTAATAATATCAATGAATGATTACAATGAAAGTGTTATGAGATATATGGAAGAGGTGTGTGAAGAGATGTGTCTTATGTCTAACCCTAAGGCCACCTTTTATATGTTTAAGGAGCCTTGTACAAAAAGCTAAGATAAACTATTTTAGGAAGAGACACAAGATAAACATACTCAAATAACTTATTGACAAAATCTTTTAAACATTTAAGAATATATTCTGAATTCTTATCTTCATATTTTGTCCTACAGCTTGAAGAATTCATCATTGTCATATTTAGTCCTTGTATTTGTGTTAAGATTCTTCTTGTCAACGCCTTGATAATTCTTATCAGCGTCTCACCTGTCAGCGCCTCAATTCTTCTTGTCAGCGCCTGAAATCCCTTTGTCAGCGTCTGGAATCCCTTTGTCAGTGTCTGAGAGACTTAGCTAATTTTATTCCCAACACGCATCTCCATGGGGCGCACCGGTCTTATTCGTTAAGAAGAAGGACGGCAGTATGCGTCTTTGCATAGACTATCGCGAGCTCAACAAGATTACCATAAGGAATAGGTATCCACTACCACGTATAGACGATCTGTTTGACCAACTCCAAGGGGCCAAACATTTCTCCAAGATTGATCTAAGGTCGGGCTATCATCAGCTACGGGTTAAGGAGCAGGACATCGCCAACACTGCTTTCCGTACACGCTATGGCCACTACAAATTCGTAGTCATGCCATTTGGCCTTACCAATGCTCCAGCAGTGTTTATGGATTTGATGAACAAAATCTTCCATGAATTTCTGGACAAGTTCGTCATTGTCTTCATTGACGAGATCTTGATTTTCTCTAAGTCCAAGGAGGAACACGAAGACCATCTTCGTACAGTACTACAGATTCTTCGCCAGAAGCAGCTGTATGCTAAATTCTCCAAGTGTGAGTTCTGGTTAGACAAGGTGGCATTCTTAGGTCACATTGTATCAGCAGAAGGAATCACGATGGATCCAACAAAGGTTGAGGCTATTACCAAGTGGCCAAGGCCGAAATCAGTGACTCAAGTCCGTAGTTTCCTAGGCTTAGCTGGTTATTACCGTAGGTTCGTTGAGAACTTTTCCCGTTTAGCACTACCATTGACCAAACTGATGCGGAAAGGGGAGAAATTCTGGACTGAAGAACGAGAGAAGAGCTTTGAAGACCTAAAGCAGAAGTTAGTATCTACACCTATTATTACTCTACCATCTAGTACAGGTGGATTTAAGATCTATAGTGATGCATCGGGGAAGGGACTTGGTTGTGTTCTCATGCAACATGGGAAAGTGATCGCGTATGCTTCATGACAGCATAAGCCTTATGAGGAAAACTACCCTACGCATGACTTGGAACTTGCAGCAGTCGTGTTTACATTGAAGATATGGAGGCACTACTTGTATGGAGAATCATGTGACATTTTCACGGACCATAAGAGCTTGAAGTATATCTTCACTCAACGTGAATTGAACATGAGACAGAGGAGATGGTCAGAGATGTTGAAGGATTATGACATTAATCTACAGTATCATCCCAGCAAAGCGAATGTAGTGGCAGATGCACTTAGCAGAAAGTCTGGAATGATAAACGGCATTAAAATTGAGGAGGAAATTATAAGAGACTTAGAGCGACTAGGCATAGAGATCATGGTACGTGGACAACACGGTTACTGGGCTAATCTTAGAGTGGAACCCGAGTTACTCTCTAAGATCAAGGAAGCTCAGAAAGATGATGGAGAAATCTGGGCGATAATTCAGAATTTGGAGAAGCAGACAGAATACCGAGTAGACACAGATGGTATCTTATGGCATGGCACGAGACTTTGTGTTCCTGATGATCAAGAACTCCAGGAAGCATTGTTAGCTGAGGCTCATAGCTCCCTATTCTCTATTCATCCTTGTTCGACCAAGATGTACCATGACATCAAGCAGTACTTTTGGTGGAGTGGTATGAAACAGGATGTTGCTACTTACGTCTCCAAATGTCTTACCTACCAACAGGTTAAGATCGAGCATCAGCGATCTAGCGGTCTTCTTCAACCGATAGATATTCCAGAGTGGAAGTGGGACAAAATCACCATGGATTTTGTTACTGGTCTTCCGCCGACAAGGAAGAAGCACGATGCGATTTGGGTTATCGTTGATCGACTTACCAAATCAGCTCATTTCTTACTGATCCGCAAGGAAGATTCGGTCAGTAAACTCGCTGATACTTACAAGAAGGATATCATGAGACTTCATGGTGCTCCATCCAGCATCGTCTCAGACAGAGATCCTCGGTTCACTTCGCGATTCTAGAGAAGTCTGTAGAAAGGTTGGGGTACAAAACTTAAGCTTAGCACGACTTTTCATCCTCAAACAGACGGGCAGTCAGAGCGAACAATTCAGACATTGGAAGACATGTTGAGGTGATGTGCATTGGAATGGACGGGAGATTGGGACGATTACATCTGTTTGGTAGAGTTTGCAAACAACAACAGTTGGCACGCAAGTATCAAGTGTGCTCCTTTCGAGATGTTGTATGGTATAAAGGGTCGCACCCCAATCTGCTGGGATCAGGTTGGTGAGCGAACACTTGAAGGACCAGAAATGATTCAGTTGACCAACGAGAAGGTCGCAGTAGCTACGCAGAAACTGCAAGAAGCACGGTCACGTCAGAAGAGTTACGCAGACAAGCATCGTATGGACTTACATTTTAATGTAGGAGATCACGTTTTCCTTAAGGTTTTGCCGACACGAGGTGTTAGACATTTTGGAATCAAAGGGAAGCTCAGTCCTTGATGCATCAGACCGTTTGATGTCATTGAACGAGTCGGTGAAGTATCTTACCGGTTAGCGTTACCTCCGCAGCTTTCTCATGTTCACATCCCCTTCACATGGTTCAGTATCCACTGGAACAGATTCGTGAAGATCTCACTTTCATAGAAGAACCCGAACGAGTTGACGGACAAGTACGAGTCATGAGAAGGAAGATGATTCCATTCGTCAAAATCCTTTGGAGGGATCATACCGAGCGAGAAGCCACTTGGGAAACAGAAGAGTCTATCCGGGCTTCTTACCCTAATTTCATATTTTGGATTCGGGTATGTTCTTCTTTTTCAGTTACATTATCTATAATTCAGCGACGAATTATTCTTTTTAGGGGGGAAGAGTTGTAAAACCCGCATGCTTTTACCATGAATAGTACCCTTATGATCGTACGTACATGATTAGAACTTTTCTTTTATAGCACGTTTACGATTCACGAACAAGATTTACAAGTATTACGTACGTGATATATCACAATAAGTATTTAATACTTATTAAGACACGATAATTATTTCAATAATAATTATAATCACGAACATACGAACATGAAATCATGAACGTAAATAATCACGAGCTTAGTATTACGTATTTATGTATATTTATTACGATCATGAATAAATATAATAAGACACGAACGGTAACTATTTAAATCATGTAAACACGAACACAAGAAAACACTCAATATTAGACACGAAAAATCATTCGGGTTACCCCATGTGGGCCTCCTTACCCGCGGCTAGACACAAGAGAAAGGGCCAAGCCCATTTGATTTTAGTAAAACAAGAATAAAGGGAAAAGATATTTTTACAATTTCAGAAAATTAGAAAATAAACTAAACCCTAAATCTCTCTTTTGTCCTCTCTTGGTCGTCGGGTATAGAACACACAAGGGGGTGTTGGTTGATGTTGGTGATTGATTTCTTGCAAGGTTGATAGAGTTATCGTTCTCCTTTGTTTCACGTAATCGATAAATCCTTAAACCCATTTTTCTTTTTGTTTATTTAAATCAAGAACACATGAAATCATGGTTTATTAAAAACAAGTAATTAACATGTTAATAAATCATTGGGGGTAATTTAATTATGGTTTAAGGGGTGTTTGTTTTGGGACGACGCAAGAAACCGAGACCATGGGGTCTCGACCTGTTTTGTTTCGCACCAACCGAGACCTCAAGGTCTCAGTGTGTGTTGTGTGTCTCGGCAGCAAGAGCAAAGGGAACCTCGACCTTGTCGGGGGTATGTTTGGTGTTCGGTTGGGTCACGACAGAAAACAAGGACCACCACTGGCTTAAGCCGGTGGCTAATTAAGGAAATCAGGGGGAAACCGCCGCATGGCAGCTGATAGGTGTGAAAACACCCATCCTTTTACCACTTAATTACAATAATAACCGAGCCAAAACATGTATTTTATGTCGTTTATGTCGGAATTATGCGTGGTTTGTGTTTTTGTTGTGATTAGGACGAAAATGTGAAAAGGGGAGAAAACACGAGCATTCACGGGCTTTTATCGAAGAAAAAGACAAAAGACGAAGTCAAGAAATCAAGAGTGCTAAAAGAACGGAAGTCCAAGACCAATTCTGAAGATTTATCGAAGAAAAAGTCAAAAGACGGAAGTTTACTAAAAGCTGAAGAACTTAAGTCTAATTTATTGAAGAATTACAAGACGAGTTTAAAGAAATCCCGAGACAAAGTCGTTAAAGTCAAAGAATTAAGAAGATTAAGGACTAATCAAGCAATTAAAGAAAGAAGAAAGAGGGGAGGAAGCTTCATTCCGCTAATCCTCCTCTTCCCCTATAAATAGATCATTAGGACTTCATATGTAGGTTGTTAGCTAATAGGACAATTAGTCTTTCCACCATTTTTCTTTACTTGCACAACTTTAATTTCATGTCATTTACTATCTTGTTCTTTAATTTCATGTCTTAAATTTCAAGCCTTTTAATTCCAAGTAAATTAATTTCATTGTTAATCTTATTTTTCTTTAATCAATCTTTTCTTTATATTTCTCATCCTACTTTTCTTGTTTTGATTTGATTTTGGTTCGAATTAAGGTTTTATTTTGCTTATTCATATTGCTTATTTGATTAAAAAGTTCATCTTTCTATTTCCATCTAGGCTTGTATACGATTTAAGCTATAAGTTTGACAATCTTATTGGCTTATTTTGTATTTAGCTTATTTACTTTTTTAGTTTTCTTAAAAAGTTTAGTCTTTTTAAATTTTGCTTATTTCGTATTTTAAAAGTTTTCAAATTTATGCTTATTGATCTTTTAATGCTTGATTTTTATAGCTTAAAGTGTTTTAGTGCTTATTGTGTTAATTTTCTTATTTTTGATTAAGTGCTTTTTAGTTAATTTTTATAAAAAGTTGTTTTTAAATATTTTTTATTATTTAGTATTTTTAAAAGTTTTTAAATTTTGGTCTATTAGCTTTTTCTTAAATTTGATTTGGTTAAATTTTTAGATAAGTGCTTATTTGGTGTTTGCTTATTTGTTTATTGTATGCCATCGTAATGCTTAAGGGTTTTACCAGTACGATCCAGTAAGTGTGATCGCATAAACCCCGAAGGTTTCTACTTGCGATCCATTACTGCGATCCTTAGTACGATCGTCACCACGATCACATTCCATAATCCTCACCACGATCACTTGTTGCGATCGTGGGTACGATCATCGAGTGCGATCTAAGGTGTGATTAGCCAGCATGATCACTGGGTACGATCTGGTAGCACGATCCCTAAGTACGATCCTAAACAACATGACTACGATGGAATCAATACAATAGTACGATGGAAATCAATACAATAGTACGATGCATGCATGGCGCCATTTTCATTTTCACCTAGTAGGCTGGCTGCTTCCAGCAGCTAGCCTGCTAGCTTGTTTATTTAATAGTATTGTTCCGTAATTGTTTAGTTTTTGTCTGAAAGTTGTTCCGATTTTATTTTTGAAAGTTACGTATTTTTAGTTGAATTTTTCGTCGATTTTTAGTATTAATATTTTTTCGTAAAGTTTAAGTTTTATCTTTTATTTAGTACCCGCTTTAGGTTTTGCCTCGTTTAGCTTTAAAGTACCATTTTAGTTTTATTCTCTCCTTTTTCATTTAGTAAACTTTATTTTCGAGTCGATAGTTAATTTCTTCTTTTAGATTTATTTTTATTAATTGTTCCGCTTTAAATTACGTTTTATTATTTGTTTTAATATTCGTTTTAATATCGTTTTAACTTTTAGTTTTTAATATTCACCTTTTTTTACTTTTATTATTTGTACTTGTCTTTAGTTTGTTTTTAAATACTTTTCGCATTTACTTTTTAATTAGTTATAGATAATCAACTTCCCTTTTTCTTAACCAAAAACAATTGAGTCACACATTTAACCGGAAATCAATTCGTTAAGACACCGAGAAAACGAACTTTTTAACCTAGCAAAAACCTAATTTCAAATGGCGCCGCTGCCGGCTCTTTTCTTGAAGATTAACGGTTTTTAGTGAGAGACGCGTTGGCTTTTGGGACCCGTTCACTCGTGAACGTTATTTTAAGTGTCAAAAATTTTCAAAAATCCCAAAAACATTTGAAAAATCATAAAAAGGATTTCTTTTTCAAAGTTTTGCACCAAAAATATATCTTGCTTATCTATTTTTCTTTATGGATTCTTATGTCCATTGCGTCGGGTTTGGGAAACGATTATACGGGAACGACTCGTGTCAATGGTGTACATGTGAGCGGTGCGGAAACGATATCGACAACACCCAATTCGGATTTTGTCCATGGTGCAACTCGACTAATTCGTCATTTTCTAATCCACCTCCTATTCCCCCTTGCATATATTGTGGAAGCGATTCTCATTGGCATGTTTCGTGTCCAATTCGATACCCGCCTCATGTCGAGCAAGAACTGGGTTTCAATTATGACAATGGTAATAGCTATCTACAAGAAGCACCAGATTTTTCTCCATACCCTTGTTGCCAAAATTGTGGGGGCCCTCACGATGCTTCTTATTGTCAGCCAATGAATTATTATGAGCCAAATCCATGTCCTCATTTTTCTTCACCGATGGATTATTATTGTAACACCCCCAAATTTATACAACTCAATACAGCGGAAGACTAGTTTGTGTTACGGGATAACACATTACTCACATCATAGACAACGCTTAAAAGTCGCGTCGTTTTAATAATAAAGCATTTCCATTCATAAATATCAAAGTTACATTGGTCCCAAGTCATATTATTTCATACAAAGTTTTACAAAGCATTTGAATGGAAATTATTGTTTAAGTGCGGGCCATGAATTCTTGTCGTCTTCCCGAGAATTACCTTCAAGTACCTGAGATAAAACTTGTTAAAGAAAAGGTCAGCGATAACGCCGAGTGAATTCATAGAGTTTAATAAAATCCATCAATATAACATCGGTATAAAATTATTACCGAAAATCATTTTGTACAAATCATTGTAATAGGCCATAAAATAGCCAAGGTCATTTTTATACAAATCCTTATCGAAAATCATAATATAGGCATTTGCCTTAAAAATCATTATACGAGCCAATGTCGTAAAAACATCATACAATACGTCTTATGGCGTTGCATGGAGTTAAATAAAAACCGTTATATGATTATGGTTATGAAAACCAAAACACGAACATAATATCAATAGTAAGACCCCGTATTGCTAGTCAGGCAATATATCGTAATTTAATGCTTAAAGTAGTATTTCGTTAATTTGGATTATTATAAGCCGCATGACATTGTTACCTTACTATAACAAACAACGGGTAGCTAGACCGAAACTCATTTGCCCATCTAAATTAGCGTGTCGTCACAAAGGTCACGCTATGTAAATCTTCTCATACATAAATTCGCTTACCAATCAATGTGGCACGACGGGGATCAACCGTCAAGGCGCGAACTGGGGTGATCGTCCTCCAATAGTACTATTATATGCATAAGCGTCTACCAAATCCCGGTAGTTCACAATTCATGCTAATGGGACTTTTAGTGACATAACCTAACTTTAATAATCCATTTTATTTCATCTATCGGGTCATTTAATCATTCATCGGGTCATACAATCATTCGGGTCCAAATCAATAAACAAACAATCGGGACAATTTGTGTCCTATTTCATAAAAACTAACATGTTATCTCCCTCGCGGGTTTATAAAAAATTTCATAAAAACATTTAAAAGTGTGCGAGGCTATGAACTCACGTTGATGTGGGAAGGCGGGTTATCGGCAATTCGGACGTACGGTGCGTGCTTCAATCACGAAAACCTAGACAAATAATACTCGTCTTAGACTCTTGTCCAATGACTTTATAAAAATAACAATTATGTGTACATATGATGATTTTATATATATGATGATCAAGTGGGTTTACATATTCTCATTTGCTCATTTTTGTGTTTATGTATTGGTAACTTCTCACTAGTTTACTAGTTTTACCTATTTACGTGTTTTAGGTCCAATAAGCCTATTATAAGTTCATTAACTTGTATTAATCCATTTCATACTTGTACTATCAGTATTTATATTTACATTTTGGGCCCAAATGGGTTAAGCCCAATAAATAAGTTTATAAGTGTTTTAGTCCATTTTGTTGTATTATTAGTCCAATAATGTTAACTTAGCCCGTTAATGTCCGTATGTTTTATAGTTCGGATTTTATCGGTTTTTACTTGATATATATGTTTATATATCAGTATATTAGTTTATAAAAGTTTACATTAGACGGGTTTGATCGTCTAAGTTTTAATTGGCGAAAAACGTTACTTTTACGTTAATAGCCGAAAAAGTCGTAAAAATCATGTTTATAGTTTTATAACTTATAAAACTTATCAAACTACCATTTTTATAAAATGTCCATTTATTTATCCTTATACATATTTATATAAATGTTTTATATAAGTTAGTGGGTTTTAATTCACATTTTATACTATTTTTATTTGAGTGCTTATATAATACTATTATACTTTAATTTCCCAAAATCTGATTTTTATTTTCATGTTCACCAAAACTGCCATATCTAGAGTTCTATATGGAGATAGAAGCTCAAATTTTTATGACATAAACTACATGATATGTTCTCCATTTAAATCTTGTATAGCTACTGTTGAATCAGCCTCTAAGTATTTTCTAAAAATTGTCCAAACAGTGAACTCAGATTTGTACTCTAAACTTGTTTTGATCATATCTCACTCATCCTAATGATTCCATTGCATGACCAACTCTCACATGTGTAAAAGACATATTACTTACTGTATATCCATTAATATATGCCATTTTATCAGTTCATGACATGGTTCTTTACTGTTTTCTACAGCCATCATTTTTAAGCATGATTTTAACCTTTTTACATATAGTTTTTCATCTTTTTACCCATGATTATCAACACCAAATCCCCACACAATATTTTTATCATCATATATCATAATACATATATACATTTAAGAATAAAATACATGATTACATAATCAAAATTAACAAGAGGATGGGAAGAACTATCTTTATACCACCATGATGATGTAGGTTGTGATCAAAACATGGATTTTGATGGAGAAACTTGTGATAAACCAAGACCATCTTCAAGACCACCATTCTTCAAGAACTCCTTGTGGAAAATCAGCCCTAAGACTCCATAGAAACTCCTACTTGTATGTTATAACTTGCACCAATCTTCATCTCTTTTGAAGGAGATTAACATATGTAAGTTATAAAAATAGTTTGTGGTTAAATTTGGATCAAATGGGGGTGTTGAATGGTGAAGTGGGACGGCATAATGAGAGAGAGATGAGAGAGTTGTAAGTTTTACATGTGAAAATAGAAGGAATGGTTTTAGCTTAGATGGTTTTGTGATGCATAGCTTACACTTTAAGCTTAGTAAGACAAGTGTAAGTATTAAGCTACATTTTGCCACATCTTGTGATGTGGTGGCACACTTTTGTCGTCCCTTGCTAGTGGGGTGGGGAAAGATTTATCTTGTCTCATCCCACTAATTTACGGGTATTCCTCGATTCTAGTTTCCTCGATTTGCGTGCCCTCGGGTCGTTTTACCAAAAACGTTTTTATAAATTATGAATCAACGGCACAAAACGAATCGAATAAAAATTGTCTCATAAAAAACGGAGTTCGAAAACGTAAATACGTAATCCTAAGGTTCCCGGTTTAGTCGTAAAGGACGTTAAAATAAAATCGTAAGTCCTAATCTCTTCTCGTAAATTTGTGAGTTTATGAACCAACACAAATTTAAAACTCCAAAATAATATTCACGGATAAATTTATTTTCTGAAATGTCGGACTGTCACCAAAAACGGTGTATGCAAACGTAAGCACGTAACGTAGAATCCTCCGGTTTAGAGGTAGTTGATGCTACTTCAAGACGTAAATCCAAATTTCTTCCCAAAAATAAGTGAGTTCATAATATAACATTAAAATAATGTTTTCAAATAAATATTGAGAATAAAATATCAATCATAAATTGACGGATTGTCATAGCATTTACCCCTAAACAGGATCTTTGTCCTCAAAGATCATCTTACTACTCGCTTCTTATAGAGTTAAAGCCATGTGGGTATTTCCTCCACATTCGGTCTTTTCTCACAAGTGTAATCCATTACAATACGCGAGTTTCATCAAACATAACTACGGGAATAAGTTCAGGCTTAATGTTGACTTACTTTCTCTATCCATGATGTTCACGGGTTTTTGATGAATGCAACTTTTCGCCGATCTAAACTTCATTAAGGAATATTTAGATTTTTCACTTGATAGACATTTCATCAAGTTAGATATAAGAATCATAATTTACGCAGCCGTTGAAGTCCTAGGGTAGATCCAGCTTATATGCCTTTCAAACCAACTTTTACATCATCTCAATGGTCCAATACAACGGGGACTTATATCCCATGATCTTTCAGATCATCAATTCATTTTTCCATAGTTAAAATTTTGGCATAACTTCGCTACCCATCTGGCACTTCAAGATCTACATTTCATATTCACATAACCTCCTGCCCACTACCGGCAGTCAATAATCAAATCCTAATTTCAACAATCATTTCAGGTCTCGCGGGTTGGGTATTTTGCAAGGTTAGGTTCGCCATCATAGGAAACCTTAAACCTAAAAGACATGTCCAACTCACAATGGGTGTATGTCGGGTGTCTTTATCCCAACTCCTGCTTACAGATGCTCTAATATTTAGATCCTAACAAGATTCGGTCTTAATCCTAATACGATGATTATCAATGATAAACCTTCCAAAGGAAAACGATTTTACAGTTTATTACCAAAGGTCAATCGTTCAAACATAAAGCAATACTTATAGTATTTTGTATCGTTACTTTACCTCGTCCCTTCGATTGGGGTGGTACACAGTACTCTCATCAAGATTCGTTCTTAATGACTTCTGAGCAAATCTCTAGAAATTCCATGCGAAGGGAGGATCTTGATAGAGATGATCGATACATGCACACCATGTTTACATAACTCCTTTAAATACAAAGAGTCAATTTCTTCATCAAGAATCTATCATTAACAAGAATGATATTAGCAGATTTGGTCAGTCTGTCGACGATGACCCAAATCGAATCAAATTCAGATGATGACCTTTGCAATAGTTAGACGTTTACTAATGTATGAGGCGATGTATGCCTTCATAGTTTGCCATCAGTACAACTTCTTCTGATAATGATACATTAAATCAGAAATGATAAGAATAAAATACTTATACTTACAAGATTCCAACATATCTAAATCTCACAATCCTCCATATTTAGATAATCACAAGTGGCCTTTTATACATTTAACGCCATCGGCTTCTCAATTCTAATGGTTCATATTAGCCGCAAACCCCTTTTATTATCTACATTATCCTTCTTACAAGCATTGTTTATTTTTATATTGTTCGGCAATTTATTTTGCACCTTCATTACTAAGGAACATGTCCTGATTGGTTATTTATCTTTTATACATAATGTGTCAGTAATTACGTTCACTTTCCTAGATGGAATAATTATCATGACCGTATTAGTTCAAAATTCCTTTCTTCATATCTTCTATGTTTTAGTTATATCTCAACTATTATTTTTATCAGTTTTGCTTGATCCGACGTTTATAGCGTCGATAAATATTACAAGTAATTAAATAATGAATATTTAATTTTTATGAAAGACAAGCGTAAAAATTTTAAATTTCATAGTTCGACAAATTATATAAAAATGTTCAAAATAAATTTGAATTTAATTAACAAGATTTTTGCTGATTTATCGAAAATAATTAAAATAATTAATAAGATCCTTAAATGTTTGAAAAACCTTCGTTTAATCTTTGGTAAAAAATTTCTTAATTGAAAAGCAAAAATTGTCGTTTCAAATTTTAAGTCATGGTTTAAATGGGTTTCCTCAATCCTTCTTAGGTTGTCTTAAGGTATGCAAAAACATTTACCCCTAAACAGGAGTTTAGTTAAATGTTTTGGTTATAAGGGAATGATTCCTTAAAAATTCTGTTCGATAAAACATCTGTCAAAACATATTTCCATTTTCTTTTAAGTAAAACCCAAAGTCTTAAATGACTTCTAATCTTTGAAAAGTCAGTATAGATTCCATTATCTTATTAATCACGTGGTCAAATCATGTAAAGGATTAAGTCTTAAATCACATGTTATATATTCAAGGTACAGGTTTTCGTTGTTCGGCCAATTCAGGGCAGTCTATAAATAATTATTAACTAATTCTTATTCTTATAAACAAACAAATGGTCCTTAATGATCACAAGCATGAATTTATCAAATTACAGCCTACACACGTGATTCACCATATTTATGAATGCTACATGTGTATAGTCAATCCAAACGACATCACGTGAAACTCATAATGTTCATTACAAGTACTGGATGTAGTGATTGGGATAGATAATCTTTTTCGCGGATGCGAAATTGCTGATAACCATGTCGTAGATCAAGTCTTTAAAACATACGCTAGAACCTTGTAAATGATCGAACAAATCTTCCATTTCGAGTTATGGATATCTTTTTCGATTGTCAATTTACTCAGTTCACAGTAATCTATAAATATAAGGAATGATAACACCATAGCTCTTCATGATGACGAGCTCGGTAGAATAAAATCTTTCTCCGAAAACTCTCTCAGTTGTACGGTAATTCCTTTAATTCAGATGGTGCTGACGTACAGTGCACAAGCCACAGGTGCATCATCGGAAATATAATCAATACCAATTTTATCTTGCCTTAATGGCAAAAGTCTAGGTAATTTACCAACATATACCTTCTAAAATTTCAGATAACGGAGACATCTTTTAATAAATTCATATTAGGTTCCTTCTAGATTACAAGATCTATGACTAATTCACAACCATTCACGGTATAATTTCAAGTCTAAATGCAGGA
The DNA here is from genome assembly GCA_025667525.1 of Glebionis coronaria. Lineage (NCBI taxonomy): Eukaryota > Viridiplantae > Streptophyta > Magnoliopsida > Asterales > Asteraceae > Glebionis > Glebionis coronaria. The sequence goes on from CM046874.1 coordinate 435,148,299, forward strand.
TATGGTCATCCATCAAGAATTATTTAGATCACTTTTGATAATCAACATCTTATCATTTAGGGGAATTCAATTCGAGTTCCCATCAATTAAGACAATGTCGTCATGTCATAATCAATCAATCCATTCTACTGGCACTATCAACTTTCCAGTTTCATTGCCTTCGATAAGATGTGAACTTCTCAAAAGACTAATAATAATTAATAATCCTTCACAAATTCAAGGATATCAGGAGACATAACTACCATTAAAAGAGTAGGGTCAAAGCATAATCTACGCGAGAGAAATTTCAAATCAGATACAGACGAAAACATTAACGAATATGAATATATCCCATGTTTTCAGAATTTGAGTACGCATTCGAAAGCTTCTCGGATCGTTACCCAGGTCATTCAAATGGAATCAAATCAAAAGAAATGATAGGAACGTCAATACATCCTGTCGGGTATCAACACTCGGTAATCAGATACTTTTCCTAAGAATCTCACTACGGGAGAACTGGACAAGAAAGAATTGTCAATTGTCAAATAAGATAATTTCCACAGATGAGTAAATGCGACTCAAAAGAATAGATGCTACAGGCACATATGTAGATGTCCCTAATAATATTTCCCTATTTTGCACTTTTTGCAGATCTCATAAAATTTTAATCCTTCACAATCTCCAAAGAAAATTTAGTGTTTATAATAATTTCATTGTGACTACTAATCAGTCTTGCATGGTCCCTTCCAAATTGTATGTAGGCGCGCAACTATATACAATTTCAAGATTAACAATGCAATACTCAGTTCGTCAAAATCTTATCATCATGTTTATAATAAAAACATTTTCATGCTTAATTCTTAAATAAGAATCAAAAATAAATTTACAAAGATTTTCTTTGTTATGAAAACAATTAAGTTTTCCCAGGTGTTTTATAAACAACTTCATTTCGATAACAATCACTTATAAATCTCACTTTGAATAATCCTTATAGTGATGAAAATTTAATTTTCTCAAAGGATACTGTTTTATCTTATAAAACAATGAGTGATCTGCAAAAGAGTGATGAAAAGTTGTTCACTAAGAATTAACTACAATATGATAGGAAATAAGCTTTAGCCAAATAGTCATGAGGTTCATGACCTCGATGGCACTCAGGAATACAAAGAGAATAATCCACAACGTAACTCAATTCAAGATGAGTACTTGTTCAATGGTTGAATCACTAATGAGAACATTAGGATGAAACAATAAAGGATAGATAACATCGATACATGTATGATTTAGCACTCAAAGGTAGTCTTTTTCATTAATCACAAACAAGTCAAAATTGTACCGTAACACATTACATGTCACTATGTCATACAATTCTCAGAACTCATCCTACCAACTGATGTCTCAGTTAAGTTAGGGATTTTTAAAAGATACCACAATGAATACTAATCTACAAGAGTCATTAGGTGTCCCACCTTTCTCGGAAGATCCATCGGTCCCAATTTAGAAGAAGATTTCTTCAATTTATTTCTTGGACACTGGGCATCCTCATTAGTGGACAATGGCCTAGGAACAACCCTTAACACGAACCAACAATCAATTAAAACCTTATAATTCAATCACATTACTTAACGACTTCCTCTTAACAATCTCATATTCCATTCGGGTTAAATTTTTACTTTATTCAAGTTTCAACCAATTTTATACTCAATTCGATATCCTACCTCAATCTCCAATACTTTCTATCTTATTCTTCGGCCTTGTAAAGGCAATAAAAGCTCAACATGAACAACACCCTTAATTTCCAATCCTATAGCTCTTACAACAATAGTTATCAAATGAGTCACTAGTATGAAATGACTCATACATTCAATTAGACTTCTCGGAAAGGTACTTGTGGCATGAGGCTTTTGGGTAATGGCTCCAATGACAGCCTCAAGTGCAACATTCACCCTTTCGATTTCAAATTTAAGAATTGGGTGACAACGAATCAGATGACATCTTTCCAGGTGATAACGTTTTATCAAACTCCACTCTATAAGGAAAGATCGTCATGACATCGATATCAGATTTAATCTCGCCAATTCTTCTTTAATATCACAATCAACTAATATGAATGTTTCTACGAATATCAACCATTTGTTGGGATCATAAATATCCACAACTTGGTTTAGATCTAGGATAGCTAGAATTCCTACGAGAATAGCTTCGATTAGTTTACTAGGGGATTTAGGGTTCCTTGTGACAATCTACGTCGTATAAATACCTCGTATAAATATCAAAATAATCATCAATCAATCATATAATAAAATTACATCATATATATATATATAATACAAGTTATATATATATATATTAAAATAACACTTCTCAGTCTGGCCTTGTCGGTAACTCGGGAATTCTTCGGCACCGTTATAGTCAAAAGATTTTTAGACATTTTTAGAAAAATGTTTTTAGTTAAAAGATTTTGAAATGTTTTACTCAAAACCTTTGGTTTTAAAAATCTTTCGTTCTCTATAACGAGAGCTCTGGTACCAAACTGTAACACCCCCAAATTTATACAACTCAATACAGCGGAAGACTAGTTGGTGTTACGGGATAGCACATTACTCACATCATAGACAACGCTTAAAAGTCGCGTCATTTTAATAATAAAGCATTTCCATTCATAAATATCAAAGTTACATTGGTCCCAAGTCATATTATTTCATACAAAGTTTTACAAAGCATTTGAATGGAAATTATTGTTTAAGTGCGGGCCATGAATTCTTGTCGTCTTCCCGAGAATTACCTTCAAGTACCTGAGATAAAACATGTTAAAAGAAAAGGTCAGCGATAACGCCGAGTGAATTCATAGAGTTTAATAAAATCCATCAATATAACATCGGTATAAAATTATTACCGAAAATCATTTTGTACAAATCATTGTAATAGGCCATAAAATAGCCAAGGTCATTTTTATACAAATCCTTATCGAAAATCATAATATAGGCATTTGCCTTAAAAATCATTATAAGAGCCAATGTCGAAAAAACATCATACAATACGTCTTATGGCATTGCATGGAGTTAAATAAAAACCGTTATATGATTATGGTTATGAAAACCAAAACACGAACATAATATCAATAGTAAGACCCCGTATTGCTAGTCAGGCAATATATCGTAATTTAATGCTTAAAGCAGTATTTCGTTAATTTGGATTATTATAAGCCGCATGACATTGTTACCTTACTACAACAAACAACGGGTAGCTAGCCCGAAACTCATTTGCCCATCTAAATTAGCGTGTCGTCACAAAGGTCACACTATGTAAATCTTCTCATACATAAATTCGCTTACCAATCAATGTGACACGACGGGGATCAACCGTCAAGGCGCGAACTGGGGTGATCGTCCCCAAATAGTACTATTATATGCATAAGAGTCTACCAAGTCCCGTTAGTTCACAATTCATGCTAATGGGACTTTTAGTGACATAACCTAACTTTAATAATCCATTTTATTTCATCTATCAGGTCATTTAATCATTCATCAGGTCATACAATCATTCGGGTCCAAATCAATAAACAAACAATCGGGACAATTTGTGTCCTATTTCATAAAAACTAACATGTTATCTCCCTCGCGGGTTTATAAAACATTTCATAAAAATATTTAAAAGAGTGCGAGACTATGAACTCACGTTGATGTGGGAAGGCGGGTTATCGGCAATTCGGACGTACGGTGCGTGCTTCAATCACGGAAACCTAGACAAATAATACTCGTCTTAGACTCTTGTCCAATGACTTTATAAAAATAACAATTATGTATACATATGATGATCAAGTGGGTTTACATATTCTCATTTGCTCATTTTTGTGTTTATGTATTAGTAACTTCTCACTAGTTTACTAGTTTTACCTATTTACGTGTTTTAGGTCCAATATGCCTATTATATGTTCATTAACTTGTATTAATACATTTCATACTTGTATTATCAGTATTTATACTTTACATTTTGGGCCCAAATGGGTTAATCCCAATAAATAAGTTTATAAGTGTTTTAGTCTATTTTGTTGTATTATTAGTCCAATAATGTTAACTTAGCCCGTTAATGTCCGTATGTTTTATATTTCGGATTTTATCGGTTTTTACTTGATATATATGTTTATATATCAGTATATGAGTTTATAAAAGTTTACATTAGACGGGTTTGGTCGTCTAAGTTTTAATTGGCGAAAAACGTTAATTTTACGGTAATAGCCGAAAAAGTCGTAAAAATCATGTTTATAGTTTTATAACTTATAAAACTTATCAAACTACCATTTTTATAAAATTTACATTTATTTATCCTTATACATATTTATATAAATGTATTATATAAGTTAGTGGGTTTTAATTCACATTTTATAGTATTTTTATTTGAGTGCTTATATAATACTATTATACTTTAATTTCCCAAAATCTGATTTTTATTTTCATGTTCACCAAAACGGCCATATCTAGAGTTCTATATGGAGATAGAAGCTCAACTTTTTATGACATAAACTACATGATATGTGCTCCATTTAACTCTTCTATAGCTACTGTTGAATCAGCCTCTAAGTATTTTCTAAAAATCGTCCAAAACAGTGAACTCAGATTTGTACTCTAAACTTGTTTTGATCATATCTCTCTCATCCTAATGATTCCATTGCATGGCAAACTCTCACATGTGTACAAGACATATTACTTACTGTATATCCATTAATCTATGCCATTTTATCAGTTCATGACATGGTTCTTTACTGTTTTATATAGCCATCATTTTTAAGCATGATTTTAACCTTTTTACATATAGTTTTTCATCTTTTTACCCAAGATTATCAACACCAGATACCCACACAATATTTTTATCATCATATATCATCATACATATATACATTTAAGAATAAAATACATGATTACATAATCAAAATTAACAAGAGGATGAGAAGAACTATCTTTATACCACCATGATGATGTAGGTTATGATCAAAACATGAATTTTGATGGGGAAACTTGTGATAAACGAAGACCATCTTCAAGACCACCATTCTTCAAGAACTCCTTGTGGAAAATCAGCCCTAAGACTCCATAGAAACTCCTCCTTGGATGTTATAACTTGCACCAATCTTCATCTCTTTTGAAGGAGATTAACATATGTATGTTATAACAATAGTTTGTGGTTAAATTTAGATCAAATGGAGGTGTTGAATGGTGAAGTGGGACGGCATAGTGAGAGAGAGATGAGAGAGTTGTAAGTTTTGCATGTGAAAATGGAAGGAATGGTTTTATCTTAGATGGTTTTGTGATGCATAACTTACACTTTAAGCTTAGTAAGACAAGTGTAAGTATTAAGCTACATTTTGCCACATCTTATGATGTGGTGGCATACTTTGGCCGTCCCTTGCTAGTGGGGTGGGGCAAGATTTATCTTGTCTCATCCCACTAATTTACGGGTATTCCTCGATTCTAGTTTCCTCGATTTGCGTGCCCTCGGGTCGTTTTACCAAAAACGTTTTTATAAATTATGAATCAACGGCACAAAACGAATCTAATAAAAATTGTCTCATCAAAAACGGAGTTGGAAAACGTAAATACGTAATCCTAAGGTTTCCGGTTTAGTCGTAAAGGACGTTAAAATAAAATCGTAAGTCCTAATCTCTTCTCGTAAATTTGTTAGTTTATGAACCAACACAAATTTAACACTCCAAAATAATATTCACGGATAAATTTATTTTCTGAAATGTCGGACTGTCACCAAAAACGGTGTATGTAAACGTAAGCACGTAACGTAGAATCCTCCGGTTTAGACGTAGTCGATGCTACTTCAAGACGTAAATCCAAATGTCTTCCCAAAAATAAGTGAGTTCATAATATAACATTAAAATAATGTTTTCAAATAAATATTGAGAATAAAATATCAATCATAAATTGACGGATTGTCACAATTATGAACCAAATCCGTGTTATAATTCTTCTCAACCGATGACTTACTATGAGCCACATCCGTGCTATAATTCTGGTGTTCATAACTGTGAGCCCCCACATCCCACCCTCAATCATCAATCCTCTCAGGGAATTCGTATTGCCCAAAAACTCACTACTTTGAATGACGAAACACACGCCATTATTTTGAAACTTCAAGAAGCCGTTGTTTAGCTAAACGAAGCTTGGGAGAATGAAAAGTGACAGCAACAAGAGCAAGTATCTAATCTTAGTGATTATACCCCTCCTCTTGTTCATCAATACTATTATGATGATGATGACGACGATGATGTCTACGCTCTCGACCCATCTTCTGAAGTTGCCACTCCTTCTCTCGATATTCCTAATGCGTCTAAGGATGATCATTCATTGAGTGAGATTACTGATTTTGGTCTCGATAAATTCTTTGATGATGAGGTGTGTAACATACCGACTACTATGGAGCTTAAGGACGACGTTTCTCTTACAGAAGAGGTCGATCCTAACGATGACGATTTTTCTCCGCGCTATTGAGAATTTCACTTTTGAAATTTCTCAATCTCCACCGGGAGATGCGGGCGATGACGATTTATTCTCTCTGGCTTACGAGAAGTTCACCGATGAACTTTCTCTTGAAGATGAGGTGGAAGACGTGATTCTCTGTGATAGATTACGGAAAGTGCATCTTCTTATTGCTCAAATCGAATAGTTGACTTCTCCTCCTCTTTCTGAGTCTTTACCTCCATCTATTCCTCCCGTTGAAGATAATGACCCATTGGTGGAAGAAATCGACATTCACTCAATACCTCCGGGTATTGATGATGATGACATGGAGGGGGATATTATTTTTAATAATTTGATGCAGGAAGGTATTGTCCCAAGTCCCCCTCCCGAGCACCTTTCATCCTCCCCTTTAGCCACTATTACGGAGGATGGGTGCTTTGACCCGGGAGGTGACATTCACTATTTCATGATTGATAACATTACGGCTTTGCCGAGTGCTCAACATCCATTGTCTTTGGGGGATGACAATGTTCTTACTTTACCCACACCTCCTCCCGTGGATCTCGATTTCACATACTTTTCGTATGTTGAAAGAACCTTTCTCCCATTCAAGACTTATCCCCCCGCCTCTCCTTTGTTGATGTCCACCGAGAACGAGGACAAGGTCTTTGATCCCGGTATTACATTCGAGGCTTCCCCATGGACCATTTAATTCGGGGACGAGTCAGGCTCGTGACTCAGTTAATATAAACAAGCGCTTTTTGGGAGGCAACCTAATTATCTATCTATCTTTACCTGTTTTCACCATAAGTGTAGGGGGAGCCCCATTGTGTTTCTTGTTTTCTTTCTTATCATGTGCAGGGATTAGAGCTTCAAAGACACACTCTTGATGACTTTTGACGAATCGTGATTCCGTGTTCCCGTCTTCCCGGTTCTATCCTAAACTCTTTTCGATTCACTATTTTATATTTTCCAGTATTAAAATAGGAATCTCTTTAGTTGTCCTTTCCTTAGCAAGATTTAAACAACGTGCACGATGTCCTAAGTTTAGGGGAGTTTACTCCTACATACTTAAACATTGAGGACAATGTTTATATCAAGTGTAGGGGGACTTCTATCGAAGTTAAGTGGCCTTTTCCTTGTATTTGTCCTCATTTTAACCGGAAAATCAATTTTTCGACATTTTTCAAAATTTTTGATCTATTTTGGCCTAGTAGTTTTACCTTTGTTATGGTTATTTTCTTTCCTTGCTAGAATAAATTTTCCATAAAATGGTTTTAAATTTTTCAAAGTCGTGAATATTTTGACTCAACCCGAGTTTACTTATCTAAGTTTACTCTAGCTAGTATCCTTAACGTGTTTAAGTCAAGTTTTGCTAGGCTTTTATATAGGGAACTTTAAAACGCGAAAGTCTTAACTCTCACGGGTTAAGAACAAGAACTTTTCGCAAGTTCCTATAATTGATCCTAGAGAGTCGTTTATCAAGGGAACTTTAAAATGCGAATTCTAAACTTGAAAAAGTCTAAGAGTTTGCAAGATCCTATAGATGACTCGAAAACCCAAAACTTTGATTTAATTGGCTAAGCATCCAGGAGTCTCATTCCTTGAGATTTTAAACTGTGGAGGACGAGAGATGATAGAGTCAATTATAAGTTTGGTATTCTTTCGTGAATTTATGTGAGTTAATTATGAGCCTATTCTCCTATTGCTTGTTAATAAATTTATCTGCAATAAATAAGGTTGTACGATTTGAAAAGTTACTTAGCTTCTAGCCCAAAATCGTTTAAAAGTTGCTCGGTATTAATTAGAGTTCATAGCCAAGGCATAACTTATTGAAGCGGGATGCGAAGAATGGCGAGTCCGAAAAGGCCCTAACAAGGCCTGAGGGCTACATTTTGTTGCTAAAGATCCAAAAGTGATGTGAAGAATCAATTATCGAAAATCAATTTGAAGGATCGTGACACACGACGAAAGGCAAGTAATCCCCAAAAGATCATGGAGAAGTCTATCCGAAATGACCCTAGCAAGGTATGAGGATAAATAGATCCAAGTCCTAAAAGGAGGCGGATCGTTGTATATCAAAGTCCAAAATAAATATTGGAGAAAAATGAAGAAGTCGTGGTCCAAATATGAAGAATCTCTCAAAAAGTTCAAGTGAAGAAATTCCTATTATGAAGAGAAGACCATAATTTCAAGAACGTCTCTCAAGATTTGAAGTATGAAGTCGCTGCCAAATATCGGTCCGAGAAAGGTCTCAAATCGTGAAGCGAGTTATGCCAAGATATGAACTTTATGAGGTCCCGAGAAGCAGTTTTAAAGATTTTGTCCTTTAGCTAACTATTGATTAAATCGTCCCACTTTATTTTCAGCCTTAATAACTATCGAAATAAGTCAACAATGCATCCTCGTGATCATTCAAGACAATAATAAAATATAAGAGATACACCTAGGAATAAGGGAGTCTAAGTAAATAATTGTCCCACATGAGTTCGTGCTAGTTTGCTAACTTATAATAACAATGATCTCGTTTTTAAGCTTGGTTTGGGGAACGTGAAACTTGAGGATGGTAATCATTCATGACATTCCAAAACCCAAGGTAAGTTTTTCTTCTTTTTACTTGTTTTCTTCTTTTGAATATTTTGTAATTTTCTATCTTTTTAATAAAGGCCAAATGTGGATTTATTTTGATGGAAAATGTAAAACTTGCTTTGTAACTAATGCATTGCATAAAGACATTGCAATGTTCAAGTGTAGGGGATTTGATAGGTGTGAAAACACCCTCCTTTTACCACTTAATTACAATAATAACCAAGCCAAAACGTGTATTTTATGTCGTTTATGTCGGAATTATGCGTGGTTTGTGTTTTTGTTGTGATTTAGGACGAAAATGTGAAAAGGGGAGAAAACACGGGCATTCACGGGCTTTTATCGAAGAAAAAGACAAAAGATGAAGTCAAGAAATCAAGAGTGTTAAAAAAACAGAAGTTCAAGACCAATTCCTAAGATTTATCGAAGAAAAAGTCAAAAGACGAAAGTTTACTAAAAGCTGAAGAACTCAAGTCTAATTTATTGAAGAATTACAAGACGAGTTTAAAGAAATCCCGAGACAAAGTCGTTAAAGTCAAAGAATTAAGAAGATTAAGGACTAATCAAGGAATTAAAGAAAGAAGAAAGAGGGGAGGAAGCTTCCTTCCACTAATCCTCCTCCTCCCCTATAACTAGATCATTAGGACTTCATTTGTAGGTTATTAGCTAATGTGACAATTAGTCTTTCCACCATTTTTCTTTACTTGCACAACTTTAATTTCATGTCATTTACTATCTTGTTCTTTAATTTCATGTCTTAAATTTCAAGCCTTTTAATTCCAAGTAAGTTAATTTCATTGTTAATCTTATTTTTCTTTAATCAATCTTTTCTTTATATTTCTCATCCTACTTTTCTTGTTTTGATTTGATTTTGGTTCGAATTAAGGTTTTATTTTGCTTATTCATATTGCTTATTTGATTAAAAAGTTCATCTTTCTATTTCCATCTAGGCTTGTATACGATTTAAGCTATAAGTTTGACAATCTTATTGGCTTATTTTGTATTTAGCTTATTTACTTTTTTAGTTTTCTTAAAAAGTTTAGTCTTTTTAAAGTTTGCTTATTTCGTATTTTAAAAGTTTTCAAATTTATGCTTATTGATCTTTTAATGTTTGATTTTTATATCTTAAAGTCTTTTAGTGCTTATTGTGTTAATTTTCTTATTTTTGATTAAGTGCTTTTTAGTTAATTTTTATAAAAAGTTGTTTTTAAATATTTTTTATTATTTAGTATTTTTAAAAGTTTTTAAATTTTGGTCTATTAGCTTTTTCTTAAATTTGATTTGGTTAAATTTTTAGATAAGTGCTTATTTGGTGATTGCTTATTTGTTTATTGTATGCCATCGTAATGCTTAAGGGTTTTACCAGTACGATCCAGTAAGTGTGATCGCATAAACCCCGAAGGTTTCTACTTGCGATCCATTACTGCGATAGTACGATCGTCACCACGATCACAATCCATAATCCTCACCACGATCAATTGTTGCGATCGTGGGTACGATCATAGAGTGCGATCTAAGGTGCGATTGGCCAGCATGATCATTGGGTACGATCTGGTAGCACGATCCCCAAGTACGATCCTAAACAACATGACTACGATGGAATCAATACAATAGTACGATGGAAATCAATACAATAGTACGATGCATGCATGGCGCCATTTTCATTTTCACCTAGTAGGCTGGCTGCTTCCAGCAGCTAGCCTGCTAGCTTGTTTATTTAATTTTATTGTTCCGTAATTGTTTAGTTTTTGTCTAAAAGTTGTTCCGATTTTATTTTTGAAAGTTACGTATTTTTAGTTGAATTTTTCGTCGATTTTTAGTATTAATATTTTTTCGTAAAGTTTAAGTTTTATCTTTTATTTAGTACCCGCTTTAGGTTTTGCCTCGTTTAGCTTTAAAGTACCATTTTAGTTTTATTCTCTCCTTTTTCATTTAGTAAACTTTATTTTCGAGTCGATAGTTAATTTCTTCTTTTAGATTTATTTTTATTAATTGTTCCGCTTTAAATTACGTTTTATTATTTGTTTTAATATTCGTTTTAACTTTTAGTTTTAATATTCACCTTGTTTTACTTTTATTATTTGTACTTGTCTTTAGTTTGTTTTTAAATACTTTTCGCATTTACTTTTTAATTAGTTATAGATAATCAACTTCCCTTTTTCTTAACCAAAAACAATTTAGTCAGACATTTAACCAGAAATCAATTCATTAAGACACCGAGAAAACGAACTTTTTAACCTAGCAAAATCCTAATTTCAGCAGCGACTAGCCAAGACCAAGGGAACCACCGGATCAGCCGGTGGCACCTTTTACGCAAGCAGTGGCAACCGGCCAAGCCGGTTTTCCACTGTTAAGGGTGCGTTTGGTTGGCCGGTTCATGGGTTAAACCGGTCCGGTTCAAGACATGTTTAGATTAAAACACGGGTTCGGTTCATGGGTTATTTTTGCAAGTTAATTATTTTACAAGGTTAATTATTTTTACAAGATTAAATTAAATTAATTAAAACATGTACATGATTAATTTAATTTATACATGACTTAGGTTATTAATATTATTAATAACACATGGATTTTAACCTAAGTAATTATCGTTTTATTTAGACTATATAATTAATTAATTATTAAAATCATGACTTATAATTAATTAATTTACATGACTTAGGTTATATCAGTACCAAATATTAATACACGTTTTAACCTAAGTATTATTACCTTTTTATCTATATACCCTATAAAGGGTTTATCCCATTTGTTGAAAACTTAACAGTTGAAAGTTAAAAAACCAAAAATTTAGGAAACTTTAACAAAAAAACCAACGAATAAGGCAACTTAAACAAAACCTCGGTGGTTGAAAGATGTGGTTGAAAAAAATCAAATTCTAATTATAGTAACCATTAACCAACATGGCAACATTAACAATAACTCGTAAAACATTAAACCAGTGTTTAATCATAGTAACACTGTGTGAAGAATTAAACAAATATCACTCAATGTTAAAAGTTGAAAATTTTCAGCAATTGCAAATAAGGAAACTAATGAATCTGTGGCTATTTTATTCTATCTCAAATTGAAACGGTAGAATGAATTCATAAAATTTTATTCATAGAAAGTAATTAATGAAATATTGCTCGATCACTTCTGGAAATGGGTTGTTAAGCAATTACTACACTTTGCATTCTTCCTCTACACTCTTCCTTAATTACAATAAGAGTCTATTTAAATGAATCCATCACACACACCAATTTAAAAACAAATACACAAATGATTCAGTCGTATATATTATTATCTTTATCAACCTTAGGTATGTTGTATTAAAATTCATTCTATTTATTATCTTTAAATGATTTCTTCATTTGTGTGTTAATCATCATCATCAACCTTAGGTATGTTGTTTTTTAATAATAGTACTATGACCAGAGGAAGAAAAGCTTTGTTGAGAGGTCGAATGCTCTTAATGCTAATGTTAGAACCAATGATAATGATCCAGATGAAAATAATTGAGTGAAAAGTAGGACTTCCATGTCTTAGATCAAACCTTTGCAATGGTTATGTGAAGACGATCATCTAGAAACAGATCGACATGTGGTAGAAGATCATTGTGTAGGTTTTATTATACTTAATTTATGTCTGTTAAGAATAAAATATGCTTCTACTTGTGCGTAGTGTTAGGTATGTTAATTGAATGTATGTTTTTGAATAAATTATGGTTCTTTGGATGTAAATTATGGTTCTTTAAATCTGGTTTATTGCATTTTGGTTTCGATAGGTGCTTTGGGGTAAATTTTATTTCCCACTTTTTTGTTTTTTATGATTGCTTATTGTCCTTTCATGGATTCTTAATTGAGATGATAACCCCATAACCAGGCAAAATAAGCTCATCCAAACACAACCTGTATAAGCTTATAAGTTTGAAAATAAGCAGAAAAATGGGATTCTTGAGTACATCTGTGTATAAGAAGAGATCACATACAAAAACAAGCTTAAACAAACACCCCTATATAGATATGAAAAAAAGAGTGGGAAAATCACTCCTTCATAATACATTATTTTGGCTTCCTTTACTTCGTATAAACTCACTACTTTGCGCCGCGTTTAAGTATCATCTGTTCCTTGAGAACAGGCTTTGACATCTCTTCAAAACCTGTGTTAAACTTGATGTCTTTCAAATGTTGGCCAATGAGAAAATTCTTTGATTAAGCACAAAAATAATTATATGTTGTGACATTTTGCTTTCAGAATTCATGTAAGCAAACATTCCATATACAAAAAATTTGTATACACGCTTTCTTTCCGAAACTAACATGGTTCAAAGATGATGATGCTTTATAATGTGTTTTATTAGCGAGTGAGTAATGTTTGACATAAAAGATACCCTAATATTGAAGGGATATTCGTTAAATGTATTATTATTTGTGTGTGCGTAGGTAGATTGTTTTTACTTTCGGTTGGAATTTCAAATCCTAATTCAGCGACTGTCTAAGCCGTGACGAGAAAATGGCATGCATAGTTGGGTAAGTATTTCAGTATTTCTCAATAAACAATGAAGTTTAACTTCTACCGAAATGATTTTTCCTTAGACGGGTATCTTTTCTTGATATTCTAAGAGCATGCCACATATCCCAAGAAACTCAATAGGCGTCTCTTCATCAGAGGTTTGTTTTGCCATCGTTCTTGTTTGATCTTAGATATCAAAATTGAATAAGTTGCAAAGATGTCCTTTTTGTTACTGATCCGAGTAAGATAAATGTTGATGTGTCATTTCATGAAGGGATATCTCGATTTGATCTTTTTACTCATGCATCTTAGATCATTTACTGATCTTGAATATTTTAAAATAATGAGGTATCTTACAATTCCTTCATTTGTTTCAAAGTAAGAAACAAATTAAAGATAATATTTCTATACTATAAAGTCATATAAGTATTTCAAACTTGAATACTTATGATTTCATACAAATTCCTGTAGCCAAAATATACCAGTTTAGTAGTTTTAACCGATATGCGACAACGCCAAAAGACAATCATGTACTATACGATATTATTGCAATGAAGTAAGAGTTATGATATATTCATCATGGAAAATCCAACTTAGAATCAACCTTACACTAAAGAAAATTCCTTAATAAGTAGATAGGTGGATGCAAAAAAAGTGTACGATGCTCCACATAGGAATCTCATGATTAATTCTTTAAACCGGACCCTTATGTCTAAATGTTGTTGCTAACTGAGTTTTGTATGTGATATTTTTATTTTAAATTGGAGACTGTTGGAAATATGTTTTCCCAAAGGAAGTCTCGGTCACATCATTATTAGCTAGATCACGAGCCATAGAATATTTAGAACTTTGTAACTTGGAGCGACCTCCCTTAGGGGGAGATTGTTGGAAATACGTTTTACGTATTTATGAAGGATCGGTCGCTCCAACGATAATTATGTAATGGGCTCGTGGTCCACTTAGTAATGTATAGTCCATATAGCCCACATGTAGGGTGGGCTATATATACACCCCTCCTAGCATGTTAGGGGGGGTTGGTGGTTAGTTCATTCATTAACACTTTTCATTAATCTAATCACTTTCTCTCTCTACTTTTCTTCCCTCTCCTTTCTCTCTCTATACTTCATCTTCCTCCTTCCCCATTTCCACCATTAATCAATAGATCTAATCCATCATTTACCAAATCCTTAGAATGCGTAGACCTTCAATTGGTATCAAGAGCCATGGTTGAATCTTAGGATTTGCATTTTTTTTATCTTTTGATTTGGTGGTAAAAATCCTTTCTTTTCTAATTTTTTATAAATCTTTTAATCATTCGATTAACTTTTTATCAATTTTTTATAAATTTTATCAATTTTTATTTTTATTTTTTTATCAGTTTTATTTTTTTCGTGTGTCAGCTTTTTATTATCTGTTTTTTTTAATCAGTCCAATTCAGTCAAAATTTTCTTCTTTTTATCAGTTTTTTCGTTTATCAGTTATTTTCTGGTACAACCACCTAATCCTTTTTTTTTTAATCAGTCTCTTTTTAATAATTTTTTTTCAGTATTTTTTTTCTTTTTCAGTTTTCTTCTTCATTTTTCTTATCAGTCCAAACCGTCCAATCCGTCAAAACTGTCCAAATCTGTCAAGTGTCATCAGTCCTTTTTTTGATCCAAAGTTTTCAGTTTTCATATCAGATTTCCCTATTTTTTTCCGAATAGAAAGTTTTCCGCATAGACCAACTTTCAGAATAGACCAACTTTCAGAATAAACCGTCTTTCCGAATAGACATTTTTTCCGAATAGACAAACTTTCCGAATAGATCATTTTTCAGAATAGAAAATCTTTCCGAATAGGTGTTCCGCATAGAAACTTTCCGCATAGAAAATCTTTCCGCATAGAATATCTTTCCGCATAGAAAATCTTTCCGCATAGACCATCTTTCCGCATAGACCATCTTTTCGAATAGAAATCTTTCAAACAAAACGGGAAACTTGTTTTTTACTCAACACCCTCGCCTAACTCATAAGACTCGACTCATATTTCATCACATCAAGACTCGACAAACAACTCCTCACACCCTTCGACTCACTCACTCACATCAACCTAGACTCAAAAAAGATCTCAGTTTCAACAAGAGAAAAACCTTTCATAGATCCAACACAGACTCACAAGAAAGACACAACAGATGAAGAGAGGGACTCAATTAAATAACATGCAATCAAATTAAATAAAAACCTACCCGAGACCAAGTTATTGATCTTGAAGCCGTATCTTTAAGCTTGCCGCCTCATTCAGTTAGGAATTTACTAAGTGCCTGTGATTTATTGGTTAAGTTTATACGGAGATGATGATTTAAGGGGTGGTTCGTCTGTGGGAGATTGTTTGGTGGGATGAGATTGGTTTTGTGTTGAGGGAAAATAGGTGTAGACGGAGGTTACATTGTGTGAAGGAGAGAGAGAGAGATATAAGGGATTGAGAGTTATTAGGGGAGAGAGGGACGGAAGAAACGAGGAAACAAGGGATGGAGATATTATTTATCTGGGCGGAGGTTCCAAGCAAAGTACAATAATATATCAGCCTTTTTTAAGTGCCTGTGTTTTCATCTGCCACGTTTTTAGGATTTTTTTTTTGTTTTTTTGGCCACGTGGGGCACTATTTGACAACACAATTTGAACTTCCAAGATATCAGCCTTTTTTAAAAACGCATTGTTGATTCTTTTAAAAGTCAAAAATTTAAAAGATTTGTTATTTTGTTTTTTTTAGTTAAGTAAATTTTTATAGTTTTACATTTTTATATTTTAATTTTAATTTTTTTAGTTTAGTTAATTTTGGATATTTTAGTTATTTTGAAATATTAAATTCTATTTTGGATATTAATTTTTTTTTAGTTTTGATTATCAATTCATATTTTTATTTTTATTCAAATTTTTATTTTGAAAATTTTATGATATTAAGTTATAGTCGGGACAAAGTGACGTGATATAGTGACAAGGATTATTTAGCCGACGGATTGTTGAGGCGGTTATTCTGAAAGTTAACGTGGAAAAATCCTGTGAATTTCATTTTCTTGGTTTATCCACGATTTGTCAAGTATCGTATTGGTCTTTCGACATTTACCACGATTATCTTTCTTCGACTTTCAATGGATTTTTTGAATTCGACATCAAACAAGGGAGAATCATATAATTTGCAAGACAAGGTCAGAGAAAGTGGCATCACTTCATTTCGAATGCTTCAATCTCATCTTGTCACTCTTTCGGGGATTCAAGGAGGGAGCGAATTTGTGACAATCTTTGGACAAGATCGTCATATATTCATCAACTCAATTTTCACCATCTTGACCCAACTCGCAGAGCAACTTAACAATGAAAATTTTAATCACCCTGCATCGGCACTTGCTTATAAGGCTCTTGTGACACAACTCACGCCTTTCCTCCAATTCAATATCATCAAGTCTGAAAGTTCGATGCTTTGCCAATCTTTTCTTCGAGATACACATACCGAGCTTCGAGTTTTTCGTGATACAATATTGAAACTCATGACCTCGGTCTCGTCTTCGATTCATGAAAGATCTCGACTTCGGCAAGGGTATGATAATGGAGTGCAAGACTCTTCGATGCAAGAGAAAACTGATCATACGGTTGAAAACTTGGAGCCTAACGAGGCCAAGAGCACAGAATCAGGAGGACAACATGATGCCAGTGGCACGTCAGGGAATGTTCACGAGATTTCTCTTGATGACACCTTACCCATTTATGACGCAGAGCCTGCAAACATGGTACAATGTAATGTGGTTTATGATGTATATGCTGATGATATGCCGCATATTGAGAATTCTGAACCTAATTATGACAAACATGGGATGGAAACGAGTGATAGCAATACCACTTCTGATTCATCCGATGTAAGTCATAATGGGGGAGAGATTATTCAGAATGCTATAGTTCATCATGATAAATGCTTTATAACTGCCTCGTTAACTGATTCTGATTCCAAGATTAAAGAGCTCGAAACGATCGTAGCTCGGCAATCAAAAGATCTTGAGGATGCCAAACTTGAATTTTCTAAGAAAACGGTCAAATTTGAAACATACTTTGAAAAACTTGAAAAATCAAACGTTGTTCTTGAAAGAAAATTGGATCAAACTGTCTTAGATTCTAAAGCTGAAAAGGATAATTTTTTGAAACAAATTCAACTGCTTGAATCTAAGTTGGCATCCCAAGATAACTTGCTCAAAGAAAATGAAACGTTAAAAGCCCAAGTTCAGGAAAAGGTATTTGCTATAGCTGCGTTGAAAAACGAGTTAAGGAAAAATAGAGGAACTAGTGTGGACACTAAGCTTGAAAAACCATCAATCTTGGGGAAACCGCCTACAAATCAGTTCGTCAGACAACCGATTGTCAGACAACCTACTGCATTTAGATCCGAGCGACCACAATCCTCGAGACCGCGGTTTGCCTCCCAAGTTGATTTGGTTCATCTTTCTAGACCAGACACTCCAGCAACTAGGCCCTATGTGATTACTCCAGCTTTAGCAAGACCAAATCATATGATTGCCTCTAGTTTCCCTAAAAATACCAAGACCACGTCTAGAACAAGTTCAAATGACGTTTGCCATAAATCTGGTCTTGGGGAAGCTAAGCAAAAGACACATGCAAGATATAGCAATGTCCAACCTAGTCAGATGCCTTCTAGATTACCCAACACTGCTAACCATAGCATGCCATCTTCTAGGAGCATCGATCAATCATCTAGGAATTATTCAGACATTAAATATGCTACTTGTACGTCTTTACGGCAAATCATGATGCTTGTGTCAAGAAATTACTTGATGAGGTGAACTCCCGTGCTAGAATTAAGTCCCAGTGGATAGCTAAAATCAAACCCTTTGGTAAAGTTTGGCGCCCCACTGGTAGAACTTTTACTCTTGTAGGAAACGAGTGCCCTTTAACTAGGATAGTCTCTGATTCTACGAAGACTACTAGGGAGGAAATTGCAAAGGATGATACATCACTTAAGCCTGAACTTAAGATTTTCTATAAAAGGAAACGTTTGCCAACTAAGACAAGTGAATCATCCCCTCAGGCCACCTCTGACACAAGTAAAGCCCACTGTGAACCCCCACGTGCTTCAAAAATAGATATCTCTAACCCATGCAAAAGTATACAAACTCCTAATGAGAATGCAGGTACCAAAGTTGATGTTCCAAAAGAACGAAGCGGTCCAATCGTTGTATACCGTTCAACTAAGGACACTCTTAGAGTTTGGTTGCTGAAGAAGCAGATATCAGAGAAACAACTGTCTCAGGGGATTCATGGTTAAGTTGCAAAAAGGACTTACAGTCACATAACAGACTGTAACTCGATCTCCAAAGACAGGAAAGTTCATCCCGATGATGACTTATCCTAAAAACGATAAATTCATTTTTCTCGGGCATGAGCTTATATAAAAAACATTCCAAGTTTTTAAGCTCATGCATTAAGGCTTATAGATAAATGACAGTCTATAACCCGTTCTTCAAAGGCAGGAAAGTTTATCGCCGATGATAAACTTATCCTTACAACGAGAAATTAATTTTTCTCGGGCATGAGCTTATATCGAAAACATTCAAAGTTTTTAAGCTCATGCACAATGACTTACAGTTAAATGTCAGACTGTAACTCGAACCTAAAATAAAGGAAAGTTTATCTTTTATGATAACTTATCCTCTTAACGAGAAATTCACCTTTCTCGGTCATGAGCTTGGATTAAAACATTCGAAGTTTTAAGCTCAGAAAGGAAAGTGTATCTTTTAAATAAGAGAACTTTTCCTCGTAACGAGAAATTAACCTTTCTCGGTCATGAGCTTTCCGTTAAAACAGTCAAAGTTTTCAAGCTCATGAAAACGACTTCTAAGTAAATGTCAGCTTAGGACTCGTTCTTCAGATAAACGGAAAGTTTATCGCCGATGATAAACTTATCCTTAACAACGGGAAGTTTACAACTTCTCGGACTTGAGCTCGTTTTATAAGATATTCAACATCTTAAGCTCAAGTAATTGATTTTCAAAACTTTGAACACAATTTTTCGAGAATTTCTCAAAAGGTTTTTCTAAATCTTTCAAAATTGTGTGTTCAAAAACGTTTTGATAAAACGAGCATGTCTTCTGGAATCGATAATATTTACGAACCTAGAAATGTCATTTAATAATGACACGGGGTTGTAAATAAAGTTCGAGCAGAAGTTTAAAAGATTTAAAACATGCTCCAAATGGTTTGCTATTATTTCAGATAGCAACCCGCTTTTTATTATCAAGTCAAGCATTTCACCGGAAAGCTTTGACTCAACAACGGGAATTAATTTTCTCGGGGACGTGACGAGGTGACCAACATTCGTGAACAAGAACCATGTGCTTCTTTCATATGCTGTTCTCCATTATTCAGGTCCAACCTCGTAAATTGCTAATCTTGTGAATTTATTATCATATATGATCTTTGCACGTGATAAATACCTTACACTTGTGTTTAAAAGGTATTTAATTTACGTTTCAAGTACACCCTCATTAATTTGAGGGGGAGCTTGTTAAAATCACGAAGATAATTGGATTTGCATTTTTCTTCCCAAATTTTCTTAAAATGCTATTAAATCAATTGATATTAAAAACATCGATTGGGTTAATATTTTTAATATGGGGGAGAAAATGTGATTTAATATGGGATATGATCAATCATAAATGGTTTGACTTAACGTGTTAGCTTATCCCGACATGTGCGAAATGTTTTCGAATATCGTGGCATATGTTAAGGGGGAGCAAAATGGATTTGCACTTCAAAATGGATTTCATGGTGACATACACTTACCCAAAACATCTCTATTCACGACGATGAAGGTTGTGGTGACATAAGGATGGTAGGATAGGTTAAAGTCCAATGATTTCTCTAGAACCGGAGGAATCTTCCCAAGGACATTCCATAGCTAGAAATAGTAGTCCTTAGGAAAGATGGAGAAAGATTGAGAACGTAGCTGAATGCCGACCAAGTACTTAAGTTAGCACTGGAACAATCACAACAAGGTGCTAGTTATGACGTATTGGTAAGCATTGAATGGGTTGAAGAATGAAAAAGAATTGTAAAGATAAAGGGTGTAAAGAAAGAAGCCCTCCTTACAACCTTAGGCAGAAACCGGGTCAATTCATATGCTATTGAGATCATTTATGACTCTCGATATTGAAGATAGACATCATGGACCCAGTGATGCAAGGCACAACCCATCCCAGCTAACTCAGATATCTCTCAAAAGATATTTGTTTTAATCACACGGAGACAACACATTATCTATTGATTTATTCACTCCGAATAAATTGGTATTGAAAAGGTGGCACTCCTCTCCAGACTCCGATCACTAAAAATCCAAAATGCACGATTGAGTCTAGAGCCATTTGAGATCATCAAATATCTCATTAGGACACACTTTCATTATTCCTTGCTTGTTCACACAATGTGAAAAGTAAGAAAGATATTAAGAGTCCTACGCAAAATCTTCATGATCTTGCCTGATCATCCGAGTAATACGAAAGTATTTACAATGAAGATGGAAATCCTTCTTGAGCGAATATCAAAAAGCTCATGGTAGGTGACTTGTGTGATTCTTTATGAATCAAACTTGTGATAACTGGAAAGCAACAGTGGTTTAATTCTTAAATGAATTTAAACACGTTCCAGGCCTCTACGCAATATCTTAGTGATCTTGCCAGAACATTCAGAGTAATACTATTAAGTATTTACAGTGACGAATGGAAATCCTTCTAGTGTTAACATCAAACAGCACTTGGTAGGTAACTTGCAAGATTCTATACGAATCAAGCTCGTGACAACTGGAAAGCAACGATGGTGCGGTTCTTAATTCAACTTCACTTGTTCCAGGAACATGAATTGACGGCTTCAAATCATGCGGATAATATTATCCAAATGATTCACTCTTTACGTTCGCAGTCAGCTTTGGACGATCGAGTAAAGAGAACGGGTTTACCCGCGAAATCTTGTCAAGGAGGTTCTTAATTGAAACTACCTGCCACAAGTACGATATTTAATATCGTCCAACGGTCTTCACCGACCGGAGGTAAAATGCTACCGAATTAGAATGAAATGTTCAAGGCCATTTCATCCGTGTATATTGTTTGTTGCTAACTGTCTTATGCAGCGTAACAAGAAGGTGGCATTGCGGTGTACAATCCAGAAGAAGTCGTCACCACATGCTTATACTACATACACTTAGTACTTCAACAAATTCAAGAAAGTCTGAAGGTCAAGTCTTCCGCTGTATCAATCTCTGAAGCTTTCAAGAATTTAAAGGTATAAGTATGTGGAACATGAAGTCACGAAGAGGCAAATTTCACAAGTGATGAATGCACAAGGTCAAGGCAAGGAAACATGCTCAAGACTAAAGTCAAAGATCACATCAAGCATATTCACAAGAACAAGATCGAAGACTCAAGCATAGTATGCTAGGTTTAAGATTTTGTAAAATGGTGTGACCTCCCTTAGGGGGAGATTGTTGGAAATATGTTTTTCCAAAGGAAGTCTCGATCACATCATTATTAGCATAGATCACGAGCCATAGAATATTTAGAACTTTGTAACTTGGAGCGACCTCCCTTAGGGGGAGATTGTTGGAAATACGTTTTACGTATTTATGAAGGATCGGTCGCTCCAACGATAATTATGTAATGGGCTCGTGGTCCACTTAGTAATGTATAGTCCATATAGCCCACATGTAGGGTGGGCTATATATACACCCCTCCTAGCATGTTAGGGGGGGTTGGTGGTTAGTTCATTCATTAACACTTTTCATTAATCTAATCACTTTCTCTCTCTACTTTTCTTCCCTCTCCTTTCTCTCTCTATACTTCATCTTCCTCCTTCCCCATTTCCACCATTAATCAATAGATCTAATCCATCATTTACCAAATCCTTAGAATGCGTAGACCTTCAGAGACATTAGTAGGCACTATGAAACACAATGGGAGAGATTAGTCTTAAATCTTTATCATACTATCACCTTTATTTTAGTTAAGGTCATGAGTGATTGCATTCCAAGACACCAAAAAACATATGATAATTCATTAATGTCGTATACCTTAAAGGCCTTGTATGCAGTTTGAATCATTATTGCTGCTACATCTTCGGTAAGCTTACCAACAGTCTTACGATGCTTGTTAGCATTATAAACAACGGCGTATACAATTAAAAATTGGGTGTAGCTTAAATATACTCCAATAAATAGAAAATACCATACTTATAAGTAAGACCTATTGGTAGTGTGGGCGCAACAACGTATAAATATGTCCAAATTCGGTAGATTACACCCAATCTTTGCATATCGTATACCACATGGACCAAGTGTATAAAGCCAAGTGTCATTATAACGGCAACGAGCTAATTAATTAAAATTCTAATTTATACTACATCTAGCTCCATTTTCTTAGAATATTATTTATTTTTATAAATGTTGAAAATCAAAATTGGAAGTATCGAATAAACAATTCTTAAAAAAATCGTTATGTATGGCAATTATAAAAAAATTTATATGATAAAATATATGAAAGTTTAAATGCATAGTGAAAAACACTAGGTCATGTGTTTGAACAGTTTGTCACATGTTCGACCACTGAGTCATGAGTTTGACCATAGGGTCAAACCGATCGAGTCACTGATTACTGGTTCAACCACCGAGTCAATTAGCAT
The DNA here is from genome assembly GCA_025667525.1 of Glebionis coronaria. Lineage (NCBI taxonomy): Eukaryota > Viridiplantae > Streptophyta > Magnoliopsida > Asterales > Asteraceae > Glebionis > Glebionis coronaria. The sequence goes on from CM046874.1 coordinate 435,171,532, forward strand.
ACTGTTAACTATCAACTATGCGCGGGTACTCGTCTAGTCTAGTTAAATCATGATATATTTAATTAAGTACTTTAACCTATAGTTTATTTAATTTACATGAAATAGTTAATAAACTATACTATTTAATTACATGACTTAGAATAATAAATTAGTAAACACTTAAGCTTATATTATTAGCTTAATAATCCAGCTTATTCTATTTATGGAAACTTTCTCTTTTTAGAAACTTATTTAATTAAGGCAGTAAATCTATTTATGGAAACTTTCTATTTTTAGAAACTTATTTAATTAAGGCAGTAAATCTATTTTTGGAAACTTTCTATTTTTGGAAACTTTCTATTTTGGAAACATTCTATTTTACGAAACTGCTATTTTTAGAAAGTTACTTATTATTACACAACAAGTATAATAATACAAGAAATACAAGAAATACTTAAACAGAATTGAAAGAATACAGGATAAACACAGTATAAAGCTTAAATCAGTAAAACATGACATGAACATATAAAACAAGCTAAGACATGATATAAAACCAGCTACGTACTCAGTAATCCGATACTTATACACGTATATTATTTATGTAGCATTAGTGATACCGAAGTAGGACTCTCTTCCGTACGTCTTCTTCGTTCACTAGACACAAGGTACGGATTCTCCGTCCTTTCAGTATGGACATTCTTCCTTATTAGAATTTCCCCGTATGCAACCAACTGTTTTCCTTAGTATATGTTTTATATGTTTCTGAATTGCTTATGTTTAATTAGATACCTAAAGCCATATACATGCATGACCAGTTTCACCTAGTTATGGAGGTACCATAACCATGACACTGGAGGCGCCAGTATTATGACTCCACCACGTGGAGTGATAGCTCGTGGCGTCCCTTTAGCTTTTGGCCATATTATTATTATTATTATTATCAGGTGGGCGTATGGGTGAATCCTAGTTAACATGTTTTCAGCAGATTATTCAGGTGAATGTGGTGTGTGCCTTGCATCCTTCACAAGGAGTTGATCCCTGTTACCCAAACCAGTATATTAAATTAGAGGCAGCCCCTCTAATTTGCATGACAAGGTCACCCCTCCAAGTATTCATGCACGTTGATATTTCATGACCTATATTGGCTAATGGTAAATATGTTAAAAAGTTTTTACAAGATAAACATAAGGCTTTTCAAACTATAAAACCAGTTTTTACTAAGATATACCAGGTTATCCAGGACTTAGTCTTTTCCGCTGCTCTATGCTTATATGCTTATGTTATTCATGTTTTACTTGTATATCCGTGCACTGAGCGTTATGCTCAGCCGTTTTCCTTTCATGTTCCCAAAACAGCAGGTACTCAGGGACGCTCGTAGACTTTAAGCGTACGTGCATATGGATTGGAAGCTTCCTAGCCTTCATTACTTTATGCATTTCTTTATACTTTGATACTCATTTCCATGGACATTGTTTAGTCCTTTTCATTTACAATACTTATGTTTGTGTGTGATGAGTTCTACTTTTGGGGTACCAATGTTTGATTCCGGTATTTCCTTTATGGTCATGTGATGTTTTATACATCTATCCTTGTATGCTTTGATGACACGCCATAATCACGCGTGACATTCCATTTATCAAAATGGGGGTGTTACAATGGCCCTAGCCGATCTAGGTGCTAGTATTAACTTAATGCCATTAAGCGTTTGGAATAAATTATCTCTACCCGATCTAGTCCCCACACGAATGACATTGGAGTTAGCTAACCATAAGGTTGCTTATCCGGTGGGGATAGCCGAAGATGTCTTCGTCGGTGTCGACAAATTCACCTTTTCTGGCGGATTTTGTTGTCGTTGACTACGAGATGGATCCCCGTGTTCCATTAATCACTGGACGTCCATTCTTGAGGACCGGTCACAATCTTATTGATGTAGACGCGGGCGAATTAATCGTGAGAGTTGGTGACGACAAAATCGTCTTTAACATGGGTAAACTTTCTAAGCAACCTTATGAACACAAGAACGTTAATTTCATTGACGTACTTGATGAGGCTTGTGAAGAACATTTCAAAGACGCTTGTAAAAGTGGTATTTCTCCTTTACCTCATGTTGAGAACGTAGCATCTATTGCTTTATCATTGACTCCATTTGGAGAAAGTGACTTTCTTTTGAAATAATTTGAAGCAAGTTTAGGGGATGTGGACTTAAAATATGACGATTCTCCCACCGATTGGGAAGAAGACATTCGTACCATTGAGAAACTTCTCAATGAGGACCATATTTTTCCACCTTCTCCTATAGAAGTTACAAACGATGATCCTAATTTGACTAAGCCTTCCATCGACAATCCTCTGGATTTAGAGCTTAAGCATTTACCGTCTCATCTTGAATACGTTTTCCTAGAAGACAATAATAAGTTACCCGTCATCATTGCAAAGGACTTAAAAGAGGATGAAAAATATTGACTTATCTATGTGGTCAAAAATCATAAGAAGGCAATTGCTTGGAAAATTTCCGATATTCGCGGAATTGATCCTAACTTTTGAACTAATAAAATTTTCATAGAAGATGACTTTAATCCCGCAATCCAAAGCCAAAGAAGGGTTAATCCAAAAATTCATGACGTCATCAAGAAAGACGTTATCAAACTTTTAGATGCTGGAATGATTTACCCTATTTCGGATTCACCATGGGTTAGTCCAGTCCATTGTGTGCCTAAGAAAGGCGGAATAACCGTTGTTCCCAATGAAAACAACGAGTTGATTCCTACTCGACTTGTCACGGGATGGCGAGTTTGTATAGACTATCGCAAGCTCAATGATGCCACTCGTAAGGATCATTTTCCTCTTCCTTTCATGGATCAAATGCTCGAGCGTTTAGCGGGTAATGACTACTATTGTTTCTTAGATTGTTTCTCCGGGTATTTTCAAATTCCTATCGATCCAAAAGACCAAGAGAAAACCACATTCACTTGTCCTTATGGAACATTTGCTTACAAAAGAATGCCTTTCGGCTTATGCAATGCTCCCGGGACTTTCTAAAGGTGTATGATGGCTATATTCCATGACATGGTTGAAGAAACTATGGAAGTCTTTATGGACTATTTCTCGGTCTGTGGTAATTCTTTCTCATCTTGCCTTGACAATTTAGAACGTATGCTCAAACGGTGTAAAGACACTAGTTGATAGGTGTGAAAACACCCATCCTTTTACCACTTATAACTGGCTAAAACGAGACCAAAACGCGTGTTTAATATCATTTGTTTGGAATTATGCGTGGTTTTTGTGTTTATTGTGTTTTCAAAGCCAACCGGATGGATAATGGAGAAAACATGGGATCGCACGGGTTTTATCGAAGAAAAAGACTCAAGACGAAGTCTGTTGTCCAAGAAATGCAAAAGGTTTGAAGTCAATGGGAAGAAATGCAAAAGATTTGAAGTCAATGGGCCTATTTGAAGATTTATCGAAGAAAAGGACCAAAGATGGAAGATTTACATATGTCGAAGAAACTCAAGTCTATTAAACGAAGAAATTAAAAGACGAGTTGAATTTAATCGACGACAAATCCCGAATCAGAATCGAAAACGTCAACTTTTCTGAAAAGACGAGAAGACAAGAAGAACGGGAGAAAGCCCACTCACCAACCAAAGACAAGACTATATAAAGACCACCCCTTCACACTTTTTGACAAGTTTTTGATTCCCAGTTTTCTTTCTTTCCTGTTTCGTAGGAAGAACACCAACTCCCTTAAGGAGTTTGGTGATTTTTACTTTTCTTGAATCCTTAAATCTTGTAAGTTTTAATCTTCTCTTTTGTTTACTCTACTTTAATCAATCAATACAATCTTCCATTTAATCTAGTTCATCTACATCTTTTTTATTTAAAGTTTAAAGTTCTTATTTGGTTGATTTTAATCTTCAAAAGTAAGTAGGTTTTGTGTTTTTATTGTTTTGATTTGATGTTTATGATTAGTAGATGAATAATAGTTATTGTGGTTAAATTTTTGGTTAAAAACTTGGTTGATTTTGGTAAAAATCGTGCCTTATTGGTCTCCCTGTTCTTCGTCTCCATCCCTATCCAGATTCTGAATCAACAGCAAAAGTTCCGAATGAGAAGTAGTTTTGAAAAGTTCTGAATGAGATTTTTTAAAAGTTCCGAATCAGAGGTTTGAAAAGTTCCGAATCAGATTTTTTTTAAAAAGTTCCGAATGAGATTTTTTTAAAAGTTCTGAATCAGATTTTTTAAAAGTTTCTAATGAAAGGTTTTGAAAAGTTCCGAATCAGATTTTTTTTAAAAGTTCCGAATGAGATTTTTTAAAAGTTCCGAACCAATTTTATGCCAAAAGTTCCGAACCAGTGGTCTTGCTTAATCTTCCGAACAGATTTCTTCCGAACCAGTGTTGTGGCAAAAGTTCCGAATCGGAACTTTGTAAAGTTCCGAACAAATATTAATTCCACCAGCCTAGGTGCTTGCTAACTTAGGTTTTTTCCCGCTCAATTCACCTGGCTGCCTGGCAGCTTCCAACAGCTAGCCTGCTAGCTTGTTTATTTAATAGTATTGTTCCGTAATTGTTTAGTTTTATCTGAAAGTTGTTCCGACTTCATTTTTGAAAGTTACGTATTTTTAGTTGAATTTTTCGTCGATTTTTAGTATTAATATTTTTTCGTAAAGTTTAAGTTTTATCTTTTATTTAGTAACCGCTTTAGGTTTTGCCTTGTTTAGCTTTAAAGTACCATTTTAGTTTTATTCTCTCCTTTTTCATTTAGTAAACTTTATTTTCGAGTCGATAGTTAATTTCGTCTTTTAGTTTTATTTTTATTAATTATTTCGTTCTAAATCTACGTTTTATTATTTTTATTGTTTTGTTTTTATTAGTTAATTGCTTTTAGCTTATTCTTATCAATTTATGCATTTAATCTTTTTAGTAGAATAGAAAACCCAAACCCCCTATTTGTCACCAAGAACAATCTTTCCACTTTGAGCTGTAACCAATTCGAGAAGATACCGAGATTAAATCTGAACCTATGAAAACGCTGGTATCAAATGGCGCCGCTGCCGGCTCTTCTCGTTAAGATTAACAGTTTTTTGTCAGAACTTGGATTTTGGGATTCGTTCACCGGGAACGTTACTTTTTCATAAAAACTTTCAAAAAAATCTAAAATATATAAAATTTTCAAAAATCCTAAAAAGTAAAAAACATAAAAAGACAAAAATATTTCTTGTTTGCTTTGTTAGTTATTTTGCAGGTGCATGCGTACACGATCAACGTCTTATCAAGAGCCCGAGCCTCTCGAATACTTAGACATGGCCGGTGTACAAAACAACAACAATAACCCACCTCTCAACAACAATAATAACAACAACAATAACAATCCACCTCTCAACAATGAGCCTCTACCAGAGGATCGCCCGATGATTGAACTTCTACAAGCACATGTAGATGGCAACAATGATCTAATTGTCATACCCGCGATTCCAGCCAACAACTTTGAGCTCAAATCCGGCTTTATCCAGATGGTCTCTACTCAACCATTCTTGGGGCGTACCATTGATGATCCTCATGACCACATCAAGAGATTCTTGCAACTCACGAATACGGTCAAATTCAATGGTGTTCCACTTTGCAACTTTTTCCCTTTTCTTTAGAGGGACAAGCCCGGCATTGGCTTGCAAAGGAACCGCCACAAAGTATTCTGACGTGGACGGATTTGGAGACCAAGTTTATAAACTACTTTTTCCCACCCTCTCGTACTACCGCTTTGTGGAATGAAATTATCAATTTTGAACAAAAGTACGATGAGTCTTTTAGTGAATCTTGGGATCGTTTCAAAGATCTTTTAAGAAAATGCCCACAACATGGTTTTACCAAAGTGCACCAAATTAACACTTTTTATAATGGTTTAAGCATGAATGACCAAGATTCACTAAACAGTGCCTCGGGGGGTAATATTTTGGTTAAGACTTCCAATGCCGCTTGGGATATCATTGAGATTAAGTCTCGTGTGCAAACCAAGAGTGTGCGGACCAATTCCGCTAGTGCTAGTACTAGTGACAGCGACAAGCGACTTGACAAAATTACTACGCTTCTTGAATCGCTTGCTACCCATACCGCTAACAACACCAACAGCATCAATGCTAAAAACGCTCAAGTTAATGCTGTAAGCCAACCATGTGAAATATGCGGGGGTCCTCATTCTTACACCACTTGTACCGCCACCCAAGACTATCCTTCTGAGAATGTGAATGCAGCATACGGTACCTATCCTCCGGTCGCTTATCAAGCTCGTCCTCAAGGAGACCGCAACTTGCTTAGCTACCGCTCGAACAACTTTCTTTCACCGCCCGGTTTTCCTCCTAACAACCCAAACCAACAACAAAACCTCAATCTCCCTCCTCAACAACAACAACAACCTCGTGCACCATACATACCACCTCACAAACAACCATATCCACCTCAAAGAAACAACCAAGTTTACCAACAACCTGCTTATCAACCACCCGCTTACCATGCTCCCCCTCCCAACCAACCCACCGCATTACACCAAGATGTTGAAAGCTACATGAGTACCAATGATGTGATCGTGGAAAATCTCCAGCGGGAAGTGCTCAACTTGAAAGCAGACATGGTGAAACAAGGGAACGATCTTCGAGATGATATGAGAAACACTTTGGCAAGTAAAACGAATGACTTAAGGAACATGATGGCTGGTTTCTTCCAAGGTAATCAATCCTCTTCTTTGGGTACTCTTCCGAGTAACACCGTTGCGAATCCAAGAGGGGAGATGAAAGCAATCACCACTCGCAGTGGCAAAGGTACCAAGGAACCCGAGCTTCCTATACCTCCACCGGTGATTGTGACTAAGGAAAACGAGTCACCTGCTCCTATTCCCCAACCTTCTACTTCCCCAATTTCTCCACCTCTTACTTCTACCCCTCCTCCACCCAAGGATGTGAGTGATCCTTCGATCCCAAAGACTTCCTCTTCTTCCGATATACCTTATCCATCAAGGTTGAGGAAACAGAAGCTCAAAAGCAAGGATGATATTCAAGTTTCGAACTTTCTAAAAATGTTTAAACAATTGAATTTTAACATCTCCTTCGCTGAGGCTCTCGCTCACATGCCCAAATACGCGAAAATGTTCAAAGATCTTCTTAGCGACAAGGAGAAGCTTCTTGATATTGCTAACACCCAACTTAATGAGAATTGCTCTGCAGTGCTCTTAAGGAAATTGCCAACCAAGCTTGGTGATCCGGGTCATTTCTTAATCCCTTGCAACTTCCCAGGAGTAGAGAATTGCATGGCCCTAGCCGATCTAGGTGCCAGTATTAACTTAATGCCTTTAAGTGTTTGGAAGCAATTATCTCTCCCTGAGCTAGTCCCCACCAAAATGACTTTGGAATTAGCTAACCGTACGGTTGCTTATCCAGTGGGGATAGCCGAAGACGTCTTTGTAGGAGTCGACAAATTCACTTTTCCTGCCGATTTTGTCGTCGTTGACTACGACATGGACCCTCGTGTGCCATTGATCGTTGGTCGTCCATTCTTGAGTACCGGTCATACTCTCATCGATGTTGAAGCGGGTGAGCTTATCATGAGAGTGGGTGACGATAAAATTGTCTTCAACATGGGAAAGCTTTCTAAACAGCTTTATTCATATGAGAGTGTTAATTGTATCGACGTTCTTGATGAGGCTTGTGAAGAACACTTCAAAGATGCTCGTAAAAGTATTCCTACCTCTCTTCCCAATGTTGAGACCGTTTCCTCTATTGATTCATCACTATCTCTATTTGGAGAAAGTGATTTCCTTTGGAAAGATTTGGAAGCCACCATGGGAGATGTGAACTTAGAACATGACGATTCTCCCACCGATTGGGATGAAGACATTCGTCTCATTGAGAACCTTCTCAAAGAGGACCATATTTCTCTACCATCTCCCAAGGATATTGCTATTGATGAACCGAATTTGAATACGCCTCCCATCGAAAATCCTCCGGATTTAGAACTTAAGGAGTTGCCGCCCCATCTCGAGTACGTGTTCCTTGATGAAAAGAAGAAGTCGCCCGTCATCATTGCTAAGGACTTGAAAGAAGAAGAGAAATTTCGCCTCATCGCCGTGCTTAAAGATCATAAGAAGGCAATTGCTTGGAAAATTTCCGATATCCGCGAAATTGATCCAAACTTTTGTACCCACAAGATTCTCATGGAAGTTGACTTTAAACCCGCAATCCAGAGCCAACGAAGGGTTAATCCTCGCATTCATGACGTCATCAAACAAGAGGTTATCAAACTTCTTGATCCCGACTTTATTTACCCTATCTCGGATTCGCCTTGGGTAAGTCCCGTCCATTGTGTGCCCAAGAAGGGCGGAATAACCGTTGTTCCCAATAAACACAACGAGTTGATTCCCACTCGTCTTGTTACTGGGTGGAGAGTTTGTATCGACTATCGCAAACTCAATGATGCCACGAGAAAAGACCACTTTCCTCTTCCTATCATGGATCAAATGCTCGAGCGTTTAGCAGGTAATGACTATTACTGCTTCTTAGACGGTTTCTCCAGGTATTTTCAAATTCCCATCGATCCCAAAGACCAAGAAAAGACCACATTCACTTGTCCCTACGGAATATTTGCTTACAAACGTATGCCTTTCAGTTTATGCAATGCTCCTTGGACGTTCCAAAGGTGTATGATGGCTATATTCCATGACATGGTGGAAGACACTATGGAAGTATTCATGGATGATTTCTCGGTTTATGGCGATTCTTTCTCTGCTTGCCTTGCCAATTTAGAACGTATGCTTAAGCGGTGTGAAGACACTAGCCTTGTTCTTAATTGGGAAAAATGCCATTTCATGGTAAAAGAGGGCATCGTGCTAGGACACAAGATCTCCAAAGCCGGTCTTGAAGTGGACCGTGCTAAAGTCGATGTTATTTCTAAGTTGCCTCCACCTTCAACCGTGAAGGGTGTGAGAAGTTTCCTGGGTCATGCGGGCTTCTACCGTCACTTTATCAAAGATTTTTCTAAAATCGCTCGCCCGATGACCCACCTCTTGATAAAAGATACTCCTTTTATCTTTTCCACATAGTGTCTTGAAGCCTTCAACTTGCTTAAGGATAAGCTAACTAAGGCACCAGTCTTGGTTACCCCTAATTGGGAGCTTCCCTTTGAGTTGATGTGTGATGCTAGCGACTATGCTACTGGAGCCGTTTTGGGCCAAAGAGTGAACAAACACTTCCAACCGATCCATTACGCTAGCAAGACTATGACAGGGGCTCAATTGCATTATACGACAACCGAAAAAGAGCTTTTAGCTGTTGTCTATGCTTTTGAAAAATTTCCCCCCTATCTTGTCCTTTCTACCACCATCGTGTATACCGATCATTCCGCGTTGAAGTACTTGTTAACTAAACAAGATTCCAAACCAAGACTTCTTCGCTGGGTTTTGCTACTTCAAGAATTTAAAATCGAAATTCGTGATAAGAAGGGAGCTGAAAACCTAGTCGCGGATCATCTCAGTAGACTTGAGGATCCTTACCAAGGGGATCATCCGAACAAAGAGATCAATGACTCTTTTCCTCTGGAGACCTTAATGTCTATCAACTCGAATTCTGTTGAAACCCCGTGGTTTGCGGACATTGCAAACTACTTGGCGGGTGGAATTCTCGTTGACGGGTTAACATCCCAACAAAAGAAGAAGTTCTTCAAAGACATTAAGACTTACTTTTGGGATGACCCGTATCTATTCAAACAATGTGCTGATTTGATTATTCGCCGATGTGTTAATGGACCGGCAGCTTTAGAAACCCTTGACGCTTGCCACCAAGGACCCACCAGTGGTCACTTTGGGCCCACCATTTATCGTGATGCTCACGAGATGGTTAAACGTTGTGATGCTTGCCAAAAACAAGGCAAGATCACACATAAAGATGAGATGCATCAAAATTTCATACAAGAATGTGAAATCTTTGATGTTTGGGGTATCGACTTTATGGGGCCATTCCCTTCCTCTAAAGGAAACAAATACATCCTTGTAGCCGTCGACTACGTTTCTAAATGGGTTGAAGCCAAAGCTTTACGCACTAATGATGCAAGGGTGGTTTGTAACTTTTTGAAATCGTTGTTCGCTAGATTTGGTGTGCCTCGTGCCATTATTAGTGATCGCGGGACTCATTTTTGCAATGATCAATTTGCAAGAGTCATGGGTAAGTATGGTGTAAATCATCGTCTTTCCACCGCATACCACCCACAAACTAATGGCCAGGCTGAAATCTCTAACCGAGGATTAAAGCGAATTCTTGAAAGAACCGTGGGAGAGCATCGTGCCTCATGGGCCGATAAACTTGATGATGCTTTGTGGGCTTTTCGTACCGCTTACAAGACTCCGATTGGTTGTACACTATATCGTCTCGTGTACGGGAAAGCGTGCCACCTCCCCATTGAGTTGGAGCACAAGGCTTACTGGGCCTTGAAGTGGGTTAACTTCGATATCAACAAAGCCGGTGACCTACGCAAGATCCAACTCAATGAGCTCAATGAACTCCGTAATGAGGCTTATGAAAATTCTTTGATCTATAAGGAAAAGACTAAGCTCATTCACGACTCTAAGATTAAGAACCGAGAGTTCAAAGTTGGAGACAAAGTTTTACTCTTTAACTCTCGGTTGAAAATCTTTTCGGACAAGCTGAAATCTCGTTCGTCCGGCCCATTCACCATTGCCCAAATTTTTCCATATGGTACTCTCGAGCTCGCTCAACCTAATGGACCTAATTTTAAGGTGAATGTCCAACGAGTGAAGTTGTACTTTGGTGAGGACATCTCTCATGAGATGATTCCATCCCTCACCACGTTTCCCATGAACTATATTTGGGTCGAGTCAGGCTCGTGACTCGGTTATCAAAAACAAGCGCTCCTCGGGAGGCAGCCCGAGTATCTATCCTTTTCCGTTTAACATCCTAAGTGTAGGGGGACCTCTATAGGTGTTTGTGTTTGCGTGGTGATGTGATTACAGGGATAAGTGCACTCTTGGAATCTCTGAAGAACCGTGCTCCCGCGTTATCCGAAATCCGGTTCTATCTCTCAACTATCGTGATTCAATTTTCTTCATACTCACATTTGAAAATGATCACGTTAGTCGTCTCTTCCTTAGCTTGATTTAACCAACGTGCACAATGTCATAAGTGTAGGGGAGACATTTCCCACATGCTTAAACATTGAGGACAATGTTTATCTTCAGTGTAGGGGGGACTTCTATCGATGTTTTAAGTGGACTTTTCCATGAAAATACCTTCATTTAACCGGAAAATCATCTTTTTCAACATTTTTCAAAATTTTTATTACCTTTGGCCATTTAGTCGTAATTTTTAAATTTTTATCGTCGCTTTCATATGTATATATCCTGCACTAAAGTCAAAAATATCAATAAAGTGGTGTAGCTAGTTTTGAAATCTTCGACATATTAGGCCTATTGCGATTATTTTGACTCAACCCGAATAGACTTATCCAAGTTTATTCTAGCTAGTATCCTTAACCATGTAGACCTTAATTGGTTTATTAGGCTAAGCATCCACGAGTCTCATTACTTGAGATTTTAAATTGTGGAGAACGAGAAATGATAGAGTCAATTATAAGTCGGTATTCTTGCGCAAGCTCACTTGGTGTAATTATTTGCCTATTCTCCCATCACTTGCTAATAATTTATCTGCAATAAATAAGGTCGTACGATTTGAAAAGTTACTTAGCTTCTAGCCCAAGATCGTTTAAAAGTTGCTCGGTAATGATAAGAGTTCATAGCCAAGGCATAACTTATGAAGCGGGGCGCGAAGATTGGCGAGTCCGAAAAGGCCCTAACAAGGCATGAGGATTCAATCTTATTGCTAAAGATCCAAGGTGATGTGAAAAGCATTATTCCCAAAATCAATATGAAGGATCAAGACTCACGACGAAAAGCAATCAACTCCCATAAAGATCATGGAGAAGTCTATCCGAAAAGACCCTAACAAGGTATGAGGATAAATAGATCCAAGTCCGAAAAGGAGGCGGATCGTTGTATCTCAAAATCCCAATTAGCGATTGAAGAAATAATCATGAAGTCGTGGTCAACAAAGTTGGAGTACCCCTCAAAAGTTTCCAAGTGAAGAAACTCTATTAACGATGAGAAGACCATTATCTCAAGCACGTCTCTCAAGATATGAAGTATGAAGTACATGCCAAATATCGGCCCGAGAAAGGTCTTAAATCATGAACCGAGTTATGCCAAGATATGAACTTTTTGATATCCCGAGAAGCAGTTTTAAGAGATTTTGTCCTTTAGCTAACTATTGATCAAATCGTCCTACTTTGCTTTCAGCCTAAATAAACTATCGAAATAAGTCCACAAATGCATCTCCATGATAATTCTAAGACAAAAATAAAATATAAGAGATACACCTAGGAATAAGGGAGTTTAAGCATATAATTAAGCCATGTGTGTAAGTGTTTGATTTGCTAACTTATAATAACAATGATCTCGTTTTTAAGCTTAGTTTGGGGAACGTGAAACTTGAGGGTGATAAATCTTCGCAGCACCAAAGCCCTAATGTAAGTCCTTGATCTCTTTACAAGTTATTTCCATAGAGCTATTTTCAAGTGAAAATGGTTTTCTATCCTTTTGTTTACTTTAAAAGTTTTAATTTTAGTTTGGAAGTATGTTAATAAGGCCAAGGTTGATTAATTATCAGAAAAGTGTAAAATTTATTTATCACTACGCATTGTATGAGGGCATGGCAATGGTTAAGTGTAGGGGATTTGATAGGTGTGAAAACACCCATCCTTTTACCACTTATAACTGGCTAAAACGAGACCAAAACGCGTGTTTAATATCATTTGTTTGGAATTATGCGTGTTTTTGTGTTTATTGTGTTTTCAGAGCCAACCGGATGGATAATGGAGAAAACATGGGATCGCACGGGTTTTATCGAAGAAAAAGACTCAAGACGAAGTCTGTTGTCCAAGAAATGCAAAAGGTTTGAAGTCAATGGGAAGAAATGCAAAAGATTTGAAGTCAATGGGCCTATTTGAAGATTTATCGAAGAAAAGGACCAAAGATGGAAGATTTACATATGTCGAAGAAACTCAAGTCTATTAAACGAAGAAATTAAAAGACGAGTTGAATTTAATCGACGATAAATCCCGAATCAGAATCGAAAACGTCAACTTTTCTGAAAAGACGAGAAGACAAGAAGAAAGGGACAAAGCCCACTCACCAACCAAAGACAAGACTATATAAAGACCACCCCTTCACACTTTTTGACAAGTTTTTGATTCCCAGTTTCTTTCTTTCCTGTTTCGTAGGAAGAACACCAACTCCCTTAAGGAGTTTGGCGATTTTTACTTTTCTTGAATCCTTAAATCTTGTAAGTTTTAGTCTTCTCTTTTGTTAACTCTACTTTAATCAATCAATACAATCTTCCATTTAATCAGTTCATCTTCATCTTTTTGATTTAAAGTTTAAAGTTCTTATTTTGTTGATTTTAATCTTCAAAAGTAAGTGGGTTTTGTGTTTTTATTGTTTTGATTTGATGTTTATGATTAGTAGATGAATAATAGTTATTGTGGTTAAATTTTTGGTTAAAAACTTGGTTGATTTTGGTAAAAATCGTGCCTTATTGGTCTCCCTGTTCTTCGTCTCCATCCCTACCCAGATTCTGAATCAACAGCAAAAGTTCCGAATGAGAAGTAGTTTTGAAAAGTTTCGAATGACATTTTTTAAAAGTTCCGAATCAGAGGTTTGAAAAGTTCCGAATCAGATTTTTTTTAAAAAAGTTCCGAATGAGATTTTTTTAAAAGTTCCGAATCAGATTCTTTAAAAGTTCCGAATGAAAGCTTTTGAAAAGTTCTGAATCAGATTTTTTCTAAAAGTTCCGAATGAGATTTTTTAAAAGTTCCGAACCAATTTTATGCCAAAAGTTCCGAACCAGTTGTCTTGCTTAATCTTCCGAACAGATTTCTTCCGAACCAGTGTTGTGGCAAAAGTTCTGAATCGGAACTTTGTAAAGTTCCGAACAAACATTAATTCCACCAGCCTAGGTGCTTGCTAGCTTAGGTTTTTTCCCGCTCAATTCACCTGGCTGCCTGGCAGCTTCCAGCAGCTAGCCTGCTAGCTTGTTTATTTAATAGTATTGTTCCGTAATTGTTTAGTTTTATCTGAAAGTTGTTCCGATTTCATTTTTGAAAGTTACATATTTTTAGTTGAATTTTTCGTCGATTTTTAGTATTAATATTTTTTCGTAAAGTTTAAGTTTTATCTTTTATTTAGTACCCGCTTTAGGCTTTGCCTTGTTTAGCTTTAAAGTACCATTTTAGTTTTATTCTCTCCTTTTTCATTTAGTAAACTTTATTTTCAAGTCGATAGTTAATTTCGTCTTTTAGTTTTATTTTTATTAATTATTTCGTTCTAAATCTACGTTTTATTATTTTTTTTTATTAGTTAATTGCTTTTAGCTTATTCTTATCACTTTATGCTTTTAATCTTTTTAGTTGAATAGAAAACCCAAACCCCCTATTTGTCACCAAGAACAATCTTTCCACTTTGAGCTGTAATCAATTCGAGAAGATACCGAGATTAAATCTGAACCTATGAAAACGCTGGTATCACTAGTCTTGTTCTAAATTAGGAAAAATGCCATTTCATGGTAAAAGAAGGCATTGTTCTTGGACATAAAATTTCTAAAGTCGGACTTGAAGTCGACCGTACGAAAGTCTATGTGATTGATAAATTGCCTCCTCCTTCAACCGTGAAGGGTGTGAGAAATTTTCTTGGTCATGCGGGCTTATATCGTCGATTCATTCAAGATTTTTCTAAGATAGCTTGCCCGATGACCCACCTCTTGGAAAAAGATACTCCTTTTATCTTTTATAAAGAGTGTATCAAATCTTTTCATCTTCTTAAGGATAAATTAACTAAGGCACCGGTCTTAGTTACCCCTAATTGGGAGTTACCTTTTGAATTGATGTGCGATGCTAGCGATTTTGCTATTGGAGTAGTTTTGGGACAAAGAATCAACAAACATTTCCAACCAATCCATTACTGTAACACCCCATTTTGAAAATGGAATGTCACGCGTAATTATGGCGTGTCATCAAAGCATACAAGGATAAATGTCTAAAACATTACATGACCATAGGGTAACCGGAATCAAACATCGGTCCCCAAACATAAGCTCAAAACATAATAAAATAATGGAAGACTTAAACAAGCATAGATATATGAAGGCAAAAGGAGAAGAAGTCTATAGCACCTTCCATCCTATGCATGTCCTCCAAAATGCTCGAGTCCATCCTTGGGTACCTTGCATTTTGGGACATGGAAAGGAAAGTAACGATTGAGCATAACGCTCAGTGCACAGATATACAAGCATGAAATGAATAATATAAGTATGAATAACATATAGCAGCGGAAATGTATATGTCCTGGAAAACCTGGTTATTTCTTAGTAAAACTGGTTTTATAGTTTCAAAAGCCTTATTTTTATCTTATGAAACTGTTTAACATATATTACCATTAGCAAATATAGGTCATGAAAATCCACCGTGCATGAATACTTGGAGGGGTGACCTCATCATGCAAATTAGAGGGACTGCCTCTAATTTAATATACTGGTTTAGGTTAGGAGGGATCAGCTCCTTGTGAAGGATGCAAGGCACACACCTCATTCACACTGAGTAATCTGCTGAAAACATGTAACTAGGATGCACCCATACGCCCCACATGATAAATATAAATAATATGGCCAAAAGCTGAAGGGACGCCACGATCAATCACTCCGCCGTGGGGAAGTCATAACACAAGTGCCTCTAGTGTTATGGTTATGGTACATCCATAACTAGGTGAAACTGGTCATGCATGTATATGGCTATAGGTATTCTAAATTAAAAATAAGCAAATCAAACATATAAACTTATACTACGGGAAAACAGTTGGCTGCATACGGGGAATCCTAATAAGGAAAGAATGTCCATACTGAAAGGACGGGAATCCGTACCTTATGTCCAGTGAACGAAGAAGACGAACTGAAGAGAGTCCTAGATCGGCAGCACTGATGCTACATAAATACATACGTGTATAAGTATCTGATTACTAAATTCGTAACTGGTTTTATGTCATGTCTTAGCTTATTTTATACGTTCATGTCATGTTTTACTGTTTTGAGCTTTAAACTGTGCTTATCTTATATTCTGTCTATTCTGATTAAGTATTACTTGTATTTCATGTATTATTATGCTTACTGTGTAATAATAAGTAACTTTCTAAAAATAACAGGTTTCCTAAAATAGAAAGTTTCCAAAAATAGAAAGTTACCAAAAATAGAAAGTTTCCAAAAATAGAAAGTTTCCAATATAGAAAGTTTCCAAAAATAGAAAGTTTTCGAAAATAAAAAGTTTCCAAAAATTGAAAGTTTCCAAAAATAGAATTACTGCTTAAAATAGATAAATTTCTAAAATAGAAAGTTTCCATAAATAGATTAGCTGCCTTAATTAAATAAGTTTCTAAAAACAGAAAGTTTCCATAATTAGATATAAGCTAGTTAAATAAGCTAATTATATAAGCTTAAGTGTTTTCTGATTATTTTTCTAAGTCATATTGATATAAGGTATAGTTTATTAATTATTACATGTAATTTAAATAAACTATAGTATAAAAGTATTTAATTAAATATATCATGTTTTTAATTAAATAAAGTTAAATACTTAGTTTAATAATTAATTAATTATAAAGTCTAGAAAAATATAAAAACTTAGGTTAAAAATTCCATGATCTAATAATTAAATTATAACCTAGGTCATGTTTTATTAAATTAATATGTCAAGTTTTATTAATTTAATCTTAACATATAATATTAAAATCATAAACCTTAACATAAACCATGAACCGGATCATGACTAGAAATCGTGAACCAGACCCGTAAGCAACACCATACCCCGAACCACTTCGAGGTTCTCCCTTGTTTGCTGCTGACGTGGGGCCCACACCACCAAACCGAGACCATGAGGTCTCGGTGGTGGTTCACAAGCCAAGCCGAGACCCCTTAGGGGTTCGGTTTAGGCGTCGGCGAGACAAACACCCCTAAAAACCCTTGTTTTGATCTACCCCATAATCCTAGACATGTTTAATAAATGTTTTTAATTATTTTTTAAAAACATCATGATTTTATGTAATTTATTAAATCCAAACATAAAAGAAAAAGGTTAAAAAGGTTATACCGAATGCGTGGATCAATCAAGGACGTACACAAAACGATTATTGTAAAAATTCCAAGGTTAAAATCAAACTGAATCACCCCTTGTTGATGCTTATAGGTGGCGGCCAAAAGGGAGCAAAGAAAGAGGAGGAAAACTTTTAGGGTTTTATTTATTTTTCTTGTTTTGTAAAAATGACACAAGATTTCTCCTTTTTCTTGTTTAGTAAAAATTGATGGGCTATGCCCTTTTTCCTTCCTAATTTCGTGGTATATGGGGCCCACATGGGGTAAACTGATCATTTTCCGTGTCTAATTAATAAGTGTGTTCTCGTGTTCGTGTTTTACGTGTTTTAATTAATTATCGATCGTGAGTTTATATATTTATTCGTGTTCGTAATAAATATATATATACATATGTAATATTAGTTCGTGATTAATTTACGTTCATGATTTCATGTTCGTATGCTCGTGATTATAATTATTATTGGAATAATTATCGTGTGTTCATACGTAATAAATACTTATCGTGTTCTAACACGTACGTAATACTTAAAATTTCTTATACGTGAAACGTAAACATGCTATAAAAGGAAAGTTTTAATCTTGTACGTACGATCTAAAGGGTACTACTCATGGTAAAAGTATGCGGGTTTTACAGTTCTTGACCCCTAAAAAGACTAATTCGTCCCCGAATTATAGATAACGTAAACTGAAAGAGAAACATACCCGAATCAACTGAGAGGGTATGTAAGATAAATGAACGTGCAGGTGACCTGACAGAAGGAACACGGAACGTGACATGTCTTGAAAGGACATGGAACGTGACGTGACTGAAAGGACATATCTAATTGATAAGAGGCAAACGGATAAGAAGTCTGGATGAACTTGTCCGTTTCCAAGTGGCTTCCCTCTTGGAACGGTTCCTTCACAAGATCTTGACACAAATCATAAATCTTGGTCCTCCTGACCTTGACTTGGAATACGAAGAAGTTCTTGGTTATAAACTTAAGGTAGATCCCCTAAATTTGATCGAGGGAATAAGAATTAACGTATAAAGGCAACTAAAATGTTATCGTGCAAAACACTCTAACTTAACTGATAATTAGCAACGATGCACGAGACACAAAGAAACGTAGTACGTGAAAAATTTTGAACGTGACACGTGAAAAATTTTGAACGTGATACGTTGAGATATGATGAGTGTAGTATGAGTAAACATATCGTGACCATGATACGTGTAACATATCTTGATCATGATATGAGGAACGTGGAATGAACATGACATGTGAAACATATCGTGAACATAGAACATAATGGTGGTAACGCCAAACGCTACAAGGTGAGACATAGAATATGTTGAGAAACGTCTATCTGAGGATAGGGAGTTATACTAAACTTGGGTCTGGTCTCTCAAGTTCTTGCAAAACCTCCCAGAATAATAAAAAAAATGAACGTAAAATCGTAAGCCGAGATGCCATCATGAACGTGAATAGTGTCATGAACGCGAGCACGAAAGCAAATCGTGAAATTAGAACAAGGACGTGAAGTAAATAAGGAGCACAATTATGAATATTTGTCTGACCCGATAACTGAAGAATTGCCAAGTGATCGGATGAGCCTTGGCTGGAACATGTCCGATCAATCTGTTGATTCTGAAACCCTTACGGATGTAAGGATTCTGCAGACTTGATCAAACTGTTTACAATAAACCAGATAGCATCATGCTTCTTCTGAGTTTGCGTTAAACTGGTAACCAAAATTCGTGGAGATCTTGTCCCATTTCAACTCACAATTTCAGATGATGAAAACATCCCAGTCTGTTGGTGTCCTATCTTAACCTGTTGGTATGTCAGGTACCTAGATATGAACGTAATCGTATCTTGCTTTGTAGAACTTGATTCATAGGAGTTTGTGAAACTCCGAGTCTCTGAATCTAGACTTCTCCTATCGTAGGGTTTTCTATAACACCTAATGTAGTGTAGGGTTTTCTCCTTTACGCATAAGCTGAGTCATGGTAAGATTTACCGTAGAAACCCATGTGATTCAGCGTGTCACCGTAATCAAACATAATTGATATTGGAAAATTTTTCAGGGTATAATTTCTTTTGTCATAGAATTTGCAACATAGTGCAGGTATGGTCTTCCTGTTCTTCTCTAGGCTTAGAGGAAATCAGGTTATCCTCAATGAAAACACTTGTTAGGAATAAATTTAGGCCAGAACACTTGAACGCTGACAAGAACAACTCAAGCGTTGACAAGAGCAAAGTGAGCGCTGACAGCATAAGCGTTGACAAGTTAAAGTCAAGCGTTGACAGATTGAAGACAAGCACTGATGGAAGTTGTGAGCTACACGTTTATTATATTCTAGAATACTTCTAGTAAGGATAGAGACGACAATGTATTTTCTATGTTTATCTTTACCTAGAATAGTTGATTTGTAGCTTATTGTACAAGACTTCTTGTTCTATAAAAGAAGATCTTTTAGGTTTATGTTTAATATCAGTTTTCATAAGTATTCGCAAGTTAAACTCTTTCATTGTAACCAAGTACGATTATTCTAATACAAGTGAAAGTTTGTTTAACATCATTGTGTTTTAGATCAAGTGTTAATTCCGCATAACACTTTGTTACTTTATTCATAAGCAAAGGTTTCTCTACGTGTAGTACTTGATCTAATCTCGTATACACAAAGCTTAATCGATCTAAGTTTGGGATCAACAAGTGGTATCAGAGCTTGTTGAGAAACTTTTGATCTTTAAGTAACGCAAGAACCCTAAAACACCAAACCCTAAAAACCCTAAATTCTCAAAACCCTAAAAACATCATGTCTGGCACAGATCAACCTGCTTCTTTGCTACAAAACAACTTCTCAAACCCTAGTATCAAAATTCCCATGTTTGATGCCAGGAACTTTGAGCTTTGGAAGTCCAATTTTGAGCAATACATAGCTATTCATGACTACACTCTTTGGGAGATTATCGAATATGGGAACACATTCGATAAAGCAGCAAAGATTACTGCTGCAATTGCCACAAGGACAGCTGTTCCTAATTGTCCTGAAGCTGATAAGGTGGAAAAGCCTGGAGATGGGAGAGCTGTAGCTGTTGAAGATATAGCCAAGAAGAGGGTGGACATGAAAATCTTGAACATCTTGAAACATGCCCTAGGTCATGAGAATCAGCACAAGTACAAACGCTTTGAGTCTGCAAAAGAGCTTTGGGAAGCTCTTGAAGTAGCACATGGTGGCAATGCTGACACAAAAGAAGAGAAGAAGAAGCAACTCTTGCATGAGTATGCTGTCTTTAAAGCTCAACCTAATGAGAATCTCAGCAGTGTGAGAAGTAGACTTCTTGATATCACAAGTCAACTTTCCTTCATGGGAAAACAGATTGATGATCCTGAATTGAATGCTACTTTTCTCAAAAGCCTTGGAGATGTATGGAAGATTGAGACAAGATCCATTCTTGTCAATAATACCCACAAGACCTCAAGGTTTGATGACATCTTCAACAAACTAAGACTGTTGGAGAATGAATGGCAGTTGGATAGTGATAATAAATCTTCCAGCAGCAACATGGCCTTCTTCTCACAAAGTGAAGGCCAATTTGATTCCATGAACTTCTATGGACATTCAGCCCCTGGATCTCAAGGTGTCAGCGCTGGATGTCAGTCTGTCAGCGCTGGATCATATCCTGTCAACGCTTTGTACTCAAGCGCTGACACACATAATCATGGCGTTGATAGAATTAAACCTGCTGGTTTTGATCTAGATACTGTGTGTGCATTCATTGCTTCTTTGCCCAGTGATTCAAGGATTACATATGAAGATCTTGAGCAGATAAGTGATGAACAATTGAAAGAGATGGACATCAAGTGGACTATGGCTCTTGTGAGTTTAAGAGCAAACAGGTTCAATAAAAGGTTCAAGAAGAAGATGACCTTTAATGCTAAGGATGTTGCTGGATTTGACAAGTCCAAGGTTGAGTGCTACAACTGTCATAGGATGGGGCACTTTATGAGGGAATGTAGATCTCCAAGAAGATCTGATGCTGGGAAGCCTTCAAGCCAAATGATTAAGAGCCCAGATCCCAAGGCCATGGTTGTTGTTCAACAAATTGATGGTGTTGGAGAATGGGATTGGAGTTGGATGGCTAAGAATGAGGAAGAGGACAGAGCTTTGGTTGCTGAAGTTAAAGAAGAGCATGCTGAATATGCTCTCATGGCACACTCCTCCTCTTCATCAGATAATGAGGTATATGATGATGCTTTATGTTCTAAGGGTTGTCGTTTAAATACTGAAAAATTAAAACAAGAGATAGTTAAGCTATTAGATGAGGCAAGTACTGAAAGATGCAAAGTATCTAATTATCAAATTGCTCTCACCCAAACAGAAAAGACAGTAGCTGAGTATAAGAAAATGGAGTTTGATTTAAAGGATCAAATAAATATCAGTTTTCATAAGTATTCGCAAGTTAAACTCTTTCATTGTAACCAAGTACGATTATTCTAATACAAGTGAAAGTTTGTTTAACATCATTGTGTTTTAGATCAAGTGTTAATTCCGCATAACACTTTGTTACTTTATTCATAAGCAAAGGTTTCTCTACGTGTAGTACTTGATCTAATCTCGTATACACAAAGCTTAATCGATCTAAGTTTGGGATCAACAAGTGGTATCAGAGCTGTTCAAGATATAGTAAATAGGGTTAATCTTGATTTGATAGCTCAGTTAGAGGAGGCTAACAAAAATAAAGATAATGTGAGTCTTAAAATCCAGAGATTTGATAAGGCCACACAATCCCTAGGAGAGTGTGTTAGTAAACAAAGAGACTCTAAGGATATGAGTGGGATTGGGATGAATAATTATACTGGTGTTCCACCACCAGCTGGGGATTTCTATGGTGTCCAATCAAAGGACTTATCTTGGACTGGCTTGCCAGAATGCCAAGAGGAGGAATTCATTCCTCCACCTAGAGTGACTTCCCCAGTTGAGGAATACAAGCAAAAACTGACTGACCTAGATGAGTGGAAGAAAGCTAACCACACCTTGTTTGTTAAGGGAGGGTTGTTGTGTGAAAGTCCAAATGAGCCCACACCAAACATGATACCAATTGTGGAGTCCTATGATCCTAAACCTATTAAGATCACACACCCTACCACTGGCAAAGCTGTTGACCTTGGCCCACAAACTGTTAGAAAACCTAGTGTTAAGTATGCTGAGATGTATAGAAATACTAGGTCACCAAAAAGCCAAGTTAGTAATCATGGAACAGGCTTCTTTGCTTCTAGACCTAAGACTATGTCTAGAAAAGCTTGTTACACATGTGGTAGCTTCTCACATTTGGCATACAGATGTGTCAACGCTTCCAATGTCAACGCTGATAGGAACCATTTCAGCGCTGACAAAAGTCAACATAGGTCAAACACTGTCAGACCCAATACCTTTGTGAACAAAAGTTCACAAGTTGTTAGACCAGCCCCATTCTTTTCTAGAGGGTCTAACACACAAGGCCTAAGACCTTTTCAAAAGTCAAACACTTGGTCAAATAGGCAATGGGTTCCTGTTGCAAACCCTAGGTTCAACGCTGATAAGAGCAATCGGGGCGCTGACAAGAGAAATTTCAGCGCTGACAGACACACTGCTAAACCTAGGTATTTGCAACCACAGGGAAATAGGTCTAAAGCTTCTACTAGCTTAACATGGAGACCAAAACAAGACCAAAACCCTAATTCTACTGGTATTTCTATGACATGCAACAGGTTTCATTATATTTCAAAGGCATTGTCAACACCAATTGGGGTTAACTGGGAATTTCATTCAAATAGGGATGAAAATGGGGTTGTTATGAGAACCAAGTCTGTTCTTGTTGAACAACCAAATGAATCCAAGTCTTCCAAGGCTTGGGTTCCCAAAGAAAACTAATGTGTTTTCTTTATGTGCAGGGCATTCAGAAGAAGATCAATGATTATGGATACTGGGATAGTGGATGCTCAAGGCACATGACAGGAAAGGAAGACTATCTGACCAATTTCTCTCCTATTCAAGATGGTGATAAGGTATACTTTGGAGGGGGCTACGGCACTATCACAGGAAAAGGAACCCTTGTCACCAACAATCTAAGATTTGAGAATGTCTTCCTGGTAAAAGAACTGGATTATAATTTGTTTAGTGTATCACAAGTATGTGATAACAAAAATAAGGTTCTTTTCACAGATACTGAGTGCTTGGTGTTAAGCAAAGATTATAAGCTCCCTGAGGAAAAATACATAGATTTTAGAACACCAAGGCATAAAGACATATATAATGTGAATCTTAATGGAATTAAGATAAATAATAAAATGTCATGTCTGTATGCTAAAGCCTCAGTAGATGAAAGTAATCTTTGGCACAGGAGATTAGGGCACATAAATTTTAAGAATATCAATAGACTTGTGAGGCTTGGCTTAGTTGATGGTTTTCCTGAAAAGGCTTTCCACAATGACCACTCTTGTGTTGCATGTCTTAAGGGCAAGCAGCACAAGGTCTCATTCAGGTCTAAACAGGTGCACTCTAGTTCTAAACCACTTCACTTATTGCATATGGACCTCTTTGGTCCAACTAATATAGAAAGTTTGAAGGGTAAATCATATTGTTTTGTTATCACTGATGATTATTCCAAGTTTACATGGACTTTCTTTTTAGCCAAGAAAAGTGAAACTGCCCAAAGTCTGATTAATTTCATTACCCAGATAGAGAAGAAGAATGGTAATGAGGTCAAAATTATTAGAAGTGACAATGGGGGTGAGTTTAGAAATCAGTTGTTAGATGATTTTTGTGCCAAGAAAGGGATTACTAGGGAGTTTAGCATAGCTAGAACCCCACAGCAAAATGGGGTTGCTGAAAGGAAGAATAGGACCCTTATTGAAGCAGCCAGAACCATGTTGGCTGATGCCCACTTTCCTATAGCCTTTTGGGCTGAAGCTGTTAACACAGCTTGTTATGTTCAAAATAGGGCATTGGTCAACAAAATACATAATAAGACACCTTATGAGTTACTTTGGGGAAGGAAGCCAAATATTGGCTTTCTCAAGCCTTTTGGGTGTCATGTAGTTGTTTTAGAAACTAGTGAGGCCCTAGGTAAATTTGATTCAAAAGGTGATGAAGGCTACTTCATGGGTTATTCAGTGCAGAGTAAAGGATATAGGGTTTACATTAAAAAGGAAAAACGTATACTTGAAAAAGTACATGTTAGGTTTTTAGAGAGTAAACCTAGTGATCCTGAAAGTGGTCCAAATTGGTTGTTTGACTTAGAACCTTTATCTAGAGCTTTAAATTTTATGCCTGTTACTGATCCAGACATTGTGAAGGCAACTTCAAGTGTTTTGGAAAAGAGAATTGGTAATGTTTCAGGTATACAGGTTGCTAAGGAGGATGGACCACCAGCAGTTACATCATCTCCCACACAAGAATTTGTTACACTTCCTATATGGACAGATGAGTATTATGCTGCTGCTACTGCTGCTAGGAAAGATAATGGTGGTGTTCAAATACCACCAAATACAAACATGCATGATTCTTCAGGCGCTGACAAAGGGAAATCAAGCGCTGACACGACCAATTCAGACGCTGATGGCTCAAACGCTGACAACAACAGTTCAAGCGTTGTTAGCCCAAGCGCTGACAAACAAGGATCAGACTTTGGAGACACCTTTACACAGATTTTCTCTTCCCATTTTGAACAAGGTGGACCTTCCAATGTCCATGAAGGGATTTCTGTTGATCAAGAAGAATCTGAGGAAGAAGATATTGGTAACATGGAGCGTGAAGTTGAGGACACCAGACTTTTTGAAGGAGGAGTTCTCACTTCCACAGCTAAGGATCACCCCACATCTCAAATCATTGGTGATGTTATGGCTCCAGTTCAGACAAGAAGATCCCATCAAGGTCTTGGTGGATTTATTGCCAATATACACAAGAAGGTTGATACCCCTCTTGTACAAGCATGTTTGTTTGCCTGTTTTCTGTCACAGGAAGAACCCAAGAAGATTTTTGATGCTCTCAAAGAACCAAGTTGGGTGGAAGCAATGCAGGATGAGCTTCACCAATTTGCTATACAGGATGTTTGGGAGCTGGTTGATTGTCCTAGATATGTGAGACCAATTGGGACAAGATGGGTTCTAAGGAACAAGAAAGATGAAAGAGGCATTGTGGTCAGAAACAAGGCACGTTTGGTAGCTCAGGGATATACACAAGAGGAAGGAATTGATTATGAAGAAGTTTTTGCACCAGTTGCAAGAATTGAAGCTATAAGAATTTTTCTAGCTTATGCCTCTTGTATGAATTTTACTGTTTACCAAATGGATGTGAAGAGTGCTTTCCTCTATGGGACAATTGTTGAGGAAGTATACGTTATGCAACCTCCTGGTTTTGAAGATCCTGAAAATCCAGACAAGGTCTATAGAGTGAAGAAAGCAATGTATGGACTTCATCAGGCCCCTAGAGCATGGTATGGTACCTTGTCTACCTATTTGGTGGACAATGGATTCAAGAGGGGCACCATAGATCAGACACTATTTACAAAGAAGAAAGGAAAACATGTGTTGCTTGTGCAGGTCTATGTTGATGACATCATTTTTGGGTCTACTGATCCAAAAATGAGTGAGGACTTTTCCAAGCTCATGACAGATAAATTCAAGATGAGTGCAATGGGTGAGATGAACCTCTTTCTAGGTTTACAAGTTCAGCAGAAAGAAGATGGTATCTTCATCTCCCAAGACAAGTATGTAGCTGAAATCTTGAAGAAATATGGTTTTTCTCCACATGAGAAGGAGGCTTCCACTCCTAT
Organism: Glebionis coronaria; assembly: GCA_025667525.1. NCBI lineage: Eukaryota > Viridiplantae > Streptophyta > Magnoliopsida > Asterales > Asteraceae > Glebionis > Glebionis coronaria. The sequence goes on from CM046874.1 coordinate 435,197,550, forward strand.
GGATAGGCAACACCCTTGGGGAAAAATTGGAGCTGGAAAGGATGTGGATGTTAGGCACTATAGATCAATGATTGGATCATTGATGTATCTTACAGCCTCAAGACCTGACATCATGTTTGCTGTGTGTGCATGTGCACGCCATCAAGTGACTCCCAAAGAATGTCACCTTTTTGTTGTGAAGAGAATTTTTAGGTACCTAAGATGTTACCCAGATCTTGGCTTGTGGTACCCAAAAGATTCTCCATTGGACCTTATTGCTTATTCAGACAGTGACTATGGTGGTGACAAGTTTGATAGGAAATCCACAACTGGTGGATGCCAATTTCTTGGGAGCAGATTGATATCTTGGCAATGCAAGAAACAAACAGTGGTGGCAAACTCTACAACTGAAGCAGAATATGTTGCAGCAGCTGCTTGTTGTGGACAAGTCTTATGGATTCAGAACCAACTGTTGGATTATGGGTATAATTTTATGCATACCAAGATTTTTGTAGACAATAACAGTACTTTATGCATTATTAAAAATCCTGTACATCATTCTAAAACCAAACACATAGAAATTAGACATCATTTTATAAGAGATTGCTTTGAGAAAGGTTTAATACAACCAGATAGGGTAGACACAGAGGACAATGTGGCTGATTTATTAACTAAACCTTTTGATGCTGGAAGATTTCAATATTTGGTAACAAATATTGGAATGGTTAATCTCACTTAATATGTGTTTTGGACTCTTTTTGTAAAAGTATGTACAGGATAATGCATTGTTATTGGTCTTTGTGATGATTTACATTTTCCACTTTATTTTTCTAACACTGACAAAGGTAAATGTAACGCTGTCAAGTGTTATTTTGCCGTTGTTAGAGATATTATTGTCTAACGCTGACAAGAGTTCCTTCAACGCTGTTAAGTGTTGTCGGGACGCTGTCAGCAACAAATGTTAGTTTTGTGGTTTTCATCTAAATGTGTAGGTAGGTGGTAGCTTTATGCCATTGGATACAGAGTTGCTTATGGATCTTTGAAGAGCTATTTGGACATGTTTTGTTTATGGATGATGGTTGGAATATTTATATTCCTATCTTGACATAAATTTTTAATGTTCATATATATTTTGAGAACTCATGTATCATAGTTTGAGGGGAGGTTTAAGGAACCTTTAGGACTCTTGGGTATTCTTACAATACTCTCATCACAATTCTAGATTGTGTCCACAGGTGAGTATGGGTTAGTTTTACTAAACCATGAGGCACTGTAGCATGCATAGTATATCAACTTTGCATGCTGCCAAGACATTTTTGGCCTAGAATTGGTTGTGGTCTGTTGGGAGGCTTGGGAATCATTTTGATATGGGATTTACCTGGGAGTAACAAGGATTTTATAAGGTAACTTGGTTGTTAAGAATTTTGGTTAGCAAGGGACACTAGAGGACTGTTATGTCTATCTTGCTTATGCAAGTGTGCATAACTGGACAGTGCTTGCCGCCCTATGATAATTATCAGCTTTTGGTTATCTTCTCTAGGATAAATTACTTGTTAAGGTCATTTTTCACTTTTTAAAACAATTTTATTTTTGGACGCTGACAAGATTTTTCCAAGCGTTGTTGTGACCAAAATGGACGCTGACATGGCTTTAGGCGAACGTTGACAAGATTATAGCCGTTGGGCGTTGATGGGTTATATTTGACCGTTGACAAAAAATGGGACCTACCCAGTTGTTACTTTTTGACATATTTTCAAGCCGTAATTTTAGGAGTTGTTACTTTCATTAAATGCATGAGATAACTTATAAACTTTTTCAATATTTTCATGATTGATTTTTGAAAATCTTTGCCTATTTTTGGGCCAATCACGTGCATTCATCCACTCCTATAAATTTGGCTCCTATTTTAAACAGGGTATCTATAATTCTTGTCTAACACTTTTCTCTTATCAACCTTCATCTTTTATACTTCAAATTAACAGCTTTCATCAATGGCACCACGATTTAACTCAGCAGAATTGGATTTAGGGTTCAAGTCTCAACACAGCATGATTGCTTATCTTGTTGCTGATAATACTTTGTTCCCTCAATACACACAGATGGTGGAGTATTTGAATGCATCCCCATTAAGGTATGCTCTTTCTCATGCACCACTCATTCCAGTCACACACATTAAACAGTTTTGGAACACTGTCAGTTCCTCAACAGTTAATGGAGTGACCACATTGACTTCTATTGTACATGGGAGACCTTGGGTGGTTACTGAGGCCTTGGTACGCCAGGCCTTGCATCTTAATGATGCTGATGGTATAACCATTCTTCCCATATCTGAAATAGAACAAGGGCTTAGGGCTTTGGGATACCCTATTCCTGATGAAGGTACTCTTAATAAGTACCATAAGCAGGAATTTCCCCCAGCCTGGAAGTACCTCATTCACATTCTCCTTCAATGTTTGAGTCCCAAATGTACTGCACACAATGAGATCAATAGATCCATTGCAACAGCTATTGTGTGTATTGCAACAGGGCAAAATTATAACTGGTCTAAAATGATTTTTGAAGGAATGTGTAAAAACAAGGGGACAAAAATGACTTTAGCTTATCCCCGTTTTCTGCAAATGGTTTTTGATGCTCAAAGATATTGTTCAAGGGATCACAATGATTTTTATAAGATCCCTGAACAAAAGAAGGCTATTTTTACCAAGATGAATTCACCACCTCATAGAGATCTACCTTTAACCCCAGCCATGCTTGCTGTTATTGCAGCAGCACAACCCCAACCAGACCCCCAACCTCATATTGACCCTCACCCACAACTTGAACCTATCCCTGAACCTTTACCCTCACCTGATCAAATGCAACTAGACCAAAATCCCTTTGACGCTGACACATCTAATGTGGGCGTTGATATGCCTATTTCCACCGCTGACACCCAACCATCACAATCCCAAACACCCCTTAACCAACCCACATCTACACCTTCTTCTACACCATCTTCCACACCACCTGAATATAGGTTGATTAAATGCCAAAGGACTGCTGGAGTGTTCTCCTCTGGTGGTCCTAGCCATGTAGCAGAGAGAACCACCACCACAAGTGTGGCTGGTGACCTGGATGAGGCTGGGACTATTGGTTCTGGCTTAGAAGCTGGCCAAGGCAGTCCCACCATCATTAAGTCCTCATCCATGCCCAATGAACCTGACTTGGGAGGTCAAATCCCCATTTTGGAAGAGGGCAGACTGGAACCAATGACGCTTTTAGAATTGACGGCTGTCTGCATTAGCTTGCAAAAGCAAAATGCAGACTTAGTACAAATTGTCAGTAACCAAGGCCTTGAACTCAAAGAATTGAGGGAGAGGATTGTTGTTTTGGAGAGTGCTCATTCAAGGGGAGGTATGGAGGAGTCTTCCAAAGGGGAGGAAGATCAAAGAAATCTAAGTGATAAGAGCAGTCAAGATGGTCAATCATTGGATGTTGCTGAAGCTCTTACTACTTTGAAGGAACAAACAGGTTTTGATACGTCCTTGATCTCTCCAACCAATTTAAATTTATCATTTACAGATATGTTGAGAGAGGTTACACAAGGCGCTGAGGGAAAATATTTGAGCGTTGATAAGACAAGTTTGGACGCTGACAGAAGTATTTTGGGCGCTGATAGAGGAAATTTGGGCGTTGACAGATCTGCATATGGAGGTGATGTATTCCAGTCATCATCTATCATCAAAGATGTTCCTACTCAGGTATTGTCATCTACCCTACCAACAATTGAACCAACAGATAAGGGTAAGGGTAAGTTGGTAGAAGAAATTGTTCTAAAGAATGCAGCTCAGGTTGAATTTGATAGAAGATTGGCTGAGCAAATGATGGAACAAGGTGAAAAGGAAAAGTCACTATTTGTTGTGACTTCTGAAGAAGAAAGTGATGTAGCTAGCTCAGATTCAAGTGTGATGATTGTTGAACCAGAAAGACTTGAGTATGGTGATGAGCTTGCTAGGGAAAAGCTGAGAGATTTAAAGTTGCAAATTGATTTTGATATGCCAGAGGTAGTTCAGATGTACAATTCTTGGGAAGAAAGCTGTATGGATAATCTAGACTTGACCATTTCAGATCAGATATGGGGTTTGGAAATTCTTCTTAGAGTTCAGAAGGATTGTAAGGTGATGTTGAAGTACAAGGCAAGCAACATTCTCTCTGAATTGAAAAGGGATAGAAGGAAGCTCTACTTTATGTTGCTCAAATGTCATGGAGTTGGATAGACACATCAGAAGCTGAAGGCTTTGACATTTGATGAGTTGGAACATAGGGCTTATCCTATTTGGGTGAAAGTGCAAGAAGAAAACACTTTCAGACTTCTTTCAGATGAAAGAAAGGAGCAACTTGCAGAAGAGATGGCAATCAAGAAAGCTATGATAGTTCCTAGACCAGTAAAGAAGGGATTTATTCTTGAGTTTCCAAAAGATATGAATCAACTATATCCAAGTGAAGCAATCATTAGAAAGAGCCTCAAGCTCTCCCCATTAGAAGCTTCAGATATGGTGCATGTGTTACCACTAGATTCCAGGAATCCAATTGTAAGTTATGATGAAGATGAATGTGGATTCTGGAAAATTGGAAGATTTGGCAAGGAGGTACACACTTTTACCACTCTCATATCTTTATTTGCAAGTTGTGACAGAGAAGACTTGGTGGACCTTTGGAGGTTGCTAGAGACCAAGTATGAGGCTGAAGCACCAACTTCAGCCAATGGAATAAAACTTTGGACCACATTCAAAAGAATGTGTGGGACAAAAGAAGAAGATCCTGAAATATGGAAGGATCTTGAAGATGACCTCAGTGGTCTTCAATGGAGGTTATCTTCAGCTGCTGGTGTATACCATTTGAGTTCTACAAAGTTTGCTGAGTATTTACTTGTAGATGCTCAGTATTTCATATCCAAGGCTGTTTTGGAGAAGATGAAGGACACTCAGTTGGAGATAGACTATACAAGTGACGTGGCAAAGAATTTGATCAGATTTATTTATCACCAATATGATAAGGTTTGTCAGACTCCTCCAAGTTCATAATGTTTATTCAGAAACTTGATCATAAGAGTGGATATCAAGTTTAGGGGAGGATTGTTGGGAATAAATTTAGGCCAGAACACTTGAACGCTGACAAGAACAACTCAAGCGTTGACAAGAGCAAAGTGAGCGCTGACAGCATAAGCGTTGACAAGTTAAAGTCAAGCGTTGACAGATTGAAGACAAGCACTGATGGAAGTTGTGAGCTACACGTTTATTATATTCTAGAATACTTCTAGTAAGGATAGAGACGACAATGTATTTTCTATGTTTATCTTTACCTAGAATAGTTGATTCGTAGCTTATTGTACAAGACTTCTTGTTCTATAAAAGAAGATCTTTTAGGTTTATGTTTAATATCAGTTTTCATAAGTATTCGCAAGTTAAACTCTTTCATTGTAACCAAGTACGATTATTCTAATACAAGTGAAAGTTTGTTTAACATCATTGTGTTTTAGATCAAGTGTTAATTCCGCATAACACTTTGTTACTTTATTCATAAGCAAAGGTTTCTCTACGTGTAGTACTTGATCTAATCTCGTATACACAAAGCTTAATCGATCTAAGTTTGGGATCAACAACACTGATGAATTTGCTATGAGTTCATGGAAACTCATTCTTATAATGTCGTTGGAGCATTAATGAGACTAATTCAAAATCATAAATCTAGCATGACCTAGTCGTGTACGAATAGCAGTCATGGACATGTCCTGCTCTTTAACTCGTCACTGTTGGCAGCATGATAATGAGTTCGATCTTGGAAAAGTGATTAACACTATAAGGTCGATTGGACATGTTGTCAATACGTGGAGGAGAATAACGGTTATGAATGGTGATTTGTTTTTTTTTTAAATCGACGGTAGTCGACACATAAACTTATTGTACCGTCCTTCTCCTTGATGTTTCTTCTGGAATATATGGGAAGATTTTGGAATAATCAACTGGCTATGCGTAAAAGGACTTAAGTAGTTGTGTCTTACTGACAGCTAGAAAGTTTTAGCGACCATGGCTAACAACGCACATGTGTAATAACCCAAACTTTGAAATCCACATTTAGACCGATATTTAAACTTATTTCTAATATTCGGACAAGTATTTATTAATCGACTTTTATTTGTCATGATTGTTCGACGAATAATATCAAATTCTTGACTAGCCGGCATGGTTAAGATTTTAACGTATCAAATATATGTCATTTATTATTTATCAATAAAGTTTATGTCCGTCATCGACCGTGAACATTTTCGTTATGACATAGAAATATTTTCTATTGTCGTCGTTTTAATTTTTGGTTTTACGAGCATCTTTTGTAATTTACGTTAAGCCTTTAGCAGTCATTCGTTTATATAACGCGTTAACGTATTTTAAATCATAAGCCCTTATTTATATATCAAAATATAAATGTTTTCCGAATGTCAATGTTTTTATTTTATATTGAGCGTTTATTTTTCGTGTCTAACGCGTATCTTTCAAATCGCGTTACTTTTAAAATATCGAGTTTCGATAATACCCGCTTTTGCAAATTATGGAGCAAGATTTATATCAAATCTTACCCCACTAACACATGTATAGGCGTTACAAACCGTGAAAGTTGTGGAAATCTCTTGTTAAACTTTACTAACAATGAGACACTTGTACTTAATTCCTAAGACATATATCAACTAAAATATTGACTAAAACACACATAGTTGTGTTAAAAATAAGATTTTTCTCTATCCTTGTCTTTACTTAGCCGAATACTTCATCACCTCAATCATTCAATTCATAAAAATTTACCAACAAAATAATTAAGCACTCTAGTGACTTAACTACATAATATTATTTACATGTGTTGGAGTGCTTAGAAACAAGTTTATCAAAAAGATTTTTTTAGAAGATTTAAAGGCTGAAGTTAATTGAGTTTTTCATGTATGGATCTTGGGTTTAGAAAGCTTGATGGAGAGGTTATGGTCTTGGACCGAAGGCTTGATGATTTAGTTGTTTGTTGTATTGTTGATCACTTTTTTTGAAGGTTTTCAACCTATTTTCTTTTATTCAATTTTTATATATTCTTCATGTGTATGTATATAATCATTTTTTTACTGATTATATTATATAATAGTTTATTTGAGTAGATTGGACATTGTATATGATTTATGACACCAAAAATGCAAGTTACATAAGCCTAGATTAAAAGTTGTGATAGTCAAACTTTAGAACAGTAAGTAAATGAATTTCGGGGTAAATTCAGTAGGTATTGAGACTTGGGTAACCATATATATTGATAGATATATTTTTTTGGTGATTTGGCCGGGTCGCTCGTCTCGTGACGTTGCCCGATGAATTAGATATGGCCAAAACGATAAAAAGTACCGAATATGAACATGTTGTATAAACGGACAGAAAACTCCAAATATTTATATACTGACCCCTAAATATGTAAAACTAAAAGTTGTAGCTAAACATATGTAGAACACACACTAATCGGATAGTTTTCTACAGATAAACGGTTTGGAAATGGCGGCCAAAACGGTGGAACTGAAGTTGGCTGTGAATCACAGCTCATACTTCTAAGTTGTTGAATGAATGTTTAAGCTATGCCAAATATAATTAGAGTTGGTAAGGACTTGAGATCAGTAGATTTCATGATTTAGTTATCATGTCGATGTAAAGAAATCGTTTATATAATTTCAGGTTATGAGAAACTGTCTAATAAGCGGGACATGTCGTAAAATCAGCGTGATTGAACCATAGTAATAAAACATAAAACATGGCCATCTTTATAAATCTGGAGATGGTAGGACCTTTTATCGGGAAGTCGAGACCCATTTACATATAGATTTCTATAAGAACCTGAGAACCGACCAACGTGAAATATTAAGCGGACATTGTTTGGAGGCGTTTTAGAACCCGTAATGCATATAAAGTGGATTTGTACCATAAAACACAACATACACTTATAATAGGTATTGGTCCATTATTGGACCTGAGATTAATAACCAAATTATAGTCTAATAATTATTTTCAAATGGAAATAAGTTATACAAAATGTAGAATGGGCTTAAGTCATTAAATATTAAAAGGGCCTTAGTGGGCCTTATTGGGCTTAATGGTTATAATGGGATAATACATGGTAGATTGCCATCAAAAGTCTTATGAAAAGTTTTATAAAACATATACAATGTCCAAACTTAATAAAGTGAACTATTTACATATATATATGACATATGTATGGTCTCGAGCCTAAGACGCATCTCGTCATTATAGGTCTCGTTCGGTTATATGTCGACCGTTGTGCATCCCGTTCTCGATCAATGAGCGATTGATATCACATGAAGTCATGTATCGACTATTGAACGTTTGTTCCTTGATCTACGTGTAATAGCTATATCAGGTGAGTTCATAGCCTCGCTTTTACTGCTTTATATGTGTTTATAAACCAGCGAGGGGGAATACATGCTCTTGGTAAATAAGCATACGTGTTGTATCCTTTTGAAATAATACATGATTGTGAATAGACATTCGTTGTTGGAATATATGCTTTGAACGAATACAAGCTGTTGTTAATAAACGTAAAGAAGTTTGATTGAATGCTTTTGGAAAATGAACACAAGCGTTGATTGTATAGGAAATGAGCCACTATTAGTAAGGCTAAGTTGCTTATTGCCAGTGAAAAGTCCCTATAAATCGTGAACCGTTAACTACCTATGATGGGTAGGCGCTCGTACAGACGAATGGATCCATTGGGAATGATGACCCCCACCCAGGCAGGTCGCACCTGTGAGTTGGAGGCTCAGCTGGGTGTGTTGTACGTGAGGTATGGGGTATTTGGCAAGATACCTGACTAGGGCAAATTTATTGATTAAGGCATCGGTGTCACGAGCTTAGCATAATAGTGTGGAATATAGGTATTGTATGTGTTGCAATATCGCCAATGGATGAGATTCTTGTGTTCAAAAGCTTTATGGTTTATTTAAAAACCCCTGATTATTTATTTAGAAACCTATGAATTCACTCAACCGTTGTGTTGACATGTTAGCATGTATTCTCAGGTGTATAGGTTTAAGAGCAGCTAGAGCATGGAGCCGCGCGGGATAATGTAAAGGCAAAACAAACTATTTCCATTCGATACATTTGAAAAACTTTTTTATTTATTAAGGTTTGTATAAACTGTTGGGACCTCTTTTATTGAACTCTGATTTTGTCAAATGGTTTATTTTATAAAATGTCTCTTTTGAGGTCGTTTTCTATGACTATGTGTGATGTGCTATGAAGTAACACCCAATGTTGATATTCCGCTGCCTTTTGAAATTGGGGGTGTTACAGATTGGTATCAGAGCACTTGTTATAGAGAACTAGGTCGTTTTGAACACCTGGACTATAACAGCTCTTGTGAAAAATTGTTTTGTTGCCTTACAAAGTATCCGCGCGCTCATGGCTCTTAGAAACCAATGATTGGTTCTGATAATGTGATCCTATGTGTATGTAGGAATGATTGTATGTATATGTATGAATATACCATGGTATTTAAAGGCATTGCGCATGAATCAATGGTCCTTGCGTAATTATCGTACATTTTATGATACGGTTTTATAGAGTGTTTGGCCTCTCTACCAATCACTTTTCTCGATAATTAATTTATAATCTGAATACGAGTATGGAACTCGTTTGATATTTTGGCTACGTATATATTGTTTCATAATCTATCGCATATCGACTAATTTAAGCTCTATTTTTGTCATCGCATCGTGATGTGCCATTTTAGGATATCTCATTTTGAAACGTAATTGCTAAGCGTATTATTATATTTCTGCACTCCTTATGATTTTCTAGAATCATTTCTTCAAGTAGACATCTTCTACGTAATATAACGTTTAATTTAATTATGTTTGATTATGTTTTGTGACGAAAAGGAGGATGCTAATGTTGGACCTAAAATATATATATATACCTAAATCAACTATATATAATTTGGGTACAACAAAGATATGCTCATAGTAGTCATTAGTTGAGAAATTTAATACTTTGTATTTAAATGGAATGGGACATTTAAATATAATGATTTTAAATCGCCCAACTATGTGTCGTTTAAGGTTCTCTTATTGAAATGGATTGGGACATTTGAATAAGAAAGTTTTAAACTACTGGACCTTAGATTGTCGATGGTTTCTTTATTCAGATGGAATGGGACGTTTGAATACAGAAATCATGGAGTAAGTTTGACACCCTGTACTTTTCTTGGCATTTAAATTGGTTATGATATCGTGTTTTGTGACGGTATTATTGAGTAGGATGATTTATAATCGTCTTGTTGAAATAAATTGGGACACCTTTTTATTTGAACAAGAAAGTTATAAGTTCCCTAACCATAAATTTATAATTCTTGTTTACATGGATTGGGACGCCTTTCGATGTAAACAAAGGTTTATAAATGAGTGGACTCAAGTGTGCCGGACTTGGTTTGTGATTATCTTGTATACGGACGTATTTCTTCGACTCTTGTTTCGTTGGTATGTATCGTTTATTACCTTCATCATTATGGTTATTATTGATTGTCGTCTATGTACGAGTAACTCATTAGTCTTCTCTCGAGTTATTATTTGTCTTTATGGACCATGTCTAATATGTCCCGACTATCGCGAGCCTTATAAGCTAATCGTTAAGAACTAGTACCTGTTCCGAGAACAGATGACTTGTTTAATCGACATTAGTTGTGTACTTGTGGATTGACTGAGGATTAAGTTATCAACACAACTCCTCGTGAATGAAAAGATCTTGAGATTTTTTTTCTTGTTATTATGGATGGTTCATCGAAGAATTTTTCAAATGTAAAGAGAGAATATTTTGGGTATGGATCCGTTTGTGAGCACCCTGTAATATCTTTTGGTTATGAATCCGTTTGTGAGCACCCTGCAATGTCATCTGGGTATGGATCCGTGTGTGAGCACCCTCTAATGACGAAAATATTGTTCTATATGCATCTATACAATCAAGATCGTGAACATCCATTAACTTGCAAACTTTCCTTTGACTGGACTTATCTAAAAATCCTATCAAATATTCTTATTTATCATGGAATGGCTACTTAGCAAGCATGATTTAACTTGATTGAACTTATTTGATTTGGCGTGGCTTGGATATTTTGCAAGCATGTCGTAATGTGATTATATTTGCCTAATGATGGCTTTTATATTTGATTTGGATCATAGTTCCTCCGATCGAATAATGTATTCTGCGAACGACTTTCGTGTCGATGAATTCGCTTTTGACGAAATAAGTTTCCATGTTCGAGATCAATGCTATTAGGTGATTTTGTATGACTAGTACTAATTAACTTGTCTTGATTACTTTGTAACTTTTCGATGGAGGTCTGTGCGATTCATGCGATTCTCTGACGAAACTTTTTTTATGAGACCCTTGGACGATATCTATTTTGATTTGGTCGATGTGATCAACGATCTTTTGAATTGATTATCTCATTGAAAATATTTTAAATGTGCCCACTGTTTTCCCACTGTTTTTCCACTATTTCTGACTCGTCACTTTTCGTAAGTAAGTGTTTTGAGCTCATATCGATCGTCACATGTTTGATAAGCTAGTAGTAATGTACCTTGAAACACTTCTAAAAAATTCACGGTTTGTCAAGTTTTTGCTTCGAATGGCTTATTCTTCGAGTTATGTATTATCCTTTTCTTATAAGGATTGAAGCTACATTTAAACCATTCACTTTTGTACTTTAAGTATTATCGTTGCTTTGAATTTTGTTCATTTAGCATTCGTTAGAAACCTCAGCGATGACTTGTATATCTCTCACCTCTTCGCCCTTTAACCAAAGACTATTGAGACGAATTAAGCGCTGGGACATCGCTTCCTAAAGGGGTGGATAATGTAATAACCCAAACTTTGAAATCCACATTTAGACCGATATTTAAACTTATTTCTAATATTCGGACAAGTATTTATTAATCGACTTTTATTTGTCATGATTGTTCGATGAATAATATCAAATTCTTGACTAGCCGGCATGGTTAAGATTTTAACGTATCAAATATATGTCATTTAATATTTATCAATAAAGTTTATGTCCGTCATCGACCGTGAACATTTTCGTTATGACACAGAAATATTTTCTATTGTCGTCGTTTTAATTTTTGGTTTTACGAGCATCTTTTGTAATTTACGTTAAGCCTTTAGCAGTCATTCGTTTATATAACGCGTTAACGCATTTTAAATCATAAGCCCTTATTTATATATCAAAATATAAATGTTTTCCGAATGACAATGTTTTTATTTTATATTGAGCGTTTATTTTTCGTGTCTAACGCGTATCTTTCAAATCGCGTAACTTTTAAAATATCGAGTTTCGATAATACCCGCTTTTGCAAATTATGGAGCAAGATTTATATCAAATCTTACCCCACTAACACATGTATAGGCGTTACAAACCGTGAAAGTTGTGGCAATCTCTTGTTAAACTTTACTAACAATGAGACACTTGTACTTAATTCCTAAGACATATATCAACTAAAATATTGACTAAAAAACACATAGTTGTGTTAAAAATAAGATTTTTCCCTATCCTTGTCTTTACTTAGCCGAATACTTCATCACCTCAATCATTCAATTCATAAAAATTTACTAACAAAATAATTAAGCACTCTAGTGACTTAACTACATAATATTATTTACATGTGTTGGAGTGCTTAGAAACAAGTTTATCAAAAAGATTTTTTTAGAAAATTTAAAGGCTGAAGTTAATTGAGTTTTTCATGTAAGGATTTTGGGTTTAGAAAGCTTGGTGGAGAGGTTATGGTCTTGGACCGAAGGCTTGATGATTTAGTTGTTTGTTGTATTGTTGATCACTCTTTTTGAAGGTTTTCAACCAATTTTCTTTTATTCAATTTTTATATATTCTTCATGTGTATGTATATAATCATTTTTTTACTGATTATATTATATAATAGTTTATTTGAGTAGATTGGACATTGTATATGATTTATGACATCAAAAATGCAAGTTACACAAGCCTAGATTGAAAGTTGTGATAGTCAAACTTTAGAACAGTAAGTAAATGAATTTCTGGGTAAATTCAGTAGGTATTGAGACTTGGGTAACTATATATATTGATAGATATATGTTTTGTGGTGATTTGGTCGGGTCGCTCGGCTCGTGACGTTGCCCGATGAATTAGATATGGCCAAAACGATAAAAAGTACCGAATCTGAACATGTTGTATAAACGAACAGAAAACTCCAAATATTTATACACTGACCCCTAAATATGTAAAACTAAAAGTTGTAGCTAAACATATATAGAACACACACTAATCGGATAGTATTCTACAGATAAACGGTTTGGAAATGGCGGCCAAAACGGTGGAACTGAAGTTGCTGTGAATCACAGCTCATACTTCTAAGTTGTTGAATGAATGTTTAAGCTATGCCAAATATAATTAGAGTTGGTAAGGACTTGAGATCAGTAGATTTCATGATTTAATTATCATGTCGATGTAAAGAACTCGTTTATATAATTTTAGGTTATGAGAAACTGTCTAATAAGCGGGACATGTCGTAAAATCGGCGTGATTGATCCATAGTAATAAAACGTAAAACATGGCCATCTTTATAAATCTCGAGATGGTAGGACCTTTTATCGGGAAGTCGAGACCCATTTACATACAGATGTCTATAATGACCCGAGAACCGACCAACGTGAAATATTAAGCGGACATTGTTTGGAGGCTTTTTAGAACTCGTAATGCATATAAAGTGGATTTGTACCATAAAACACAACACACACTTATAATAGCTATTGGTCCATTATTGGACCTGAGATTAATAACCAAATTATAGTCTAATAATTATTTTGAAATGGAAATAAGTTATACAAAATATAGAATGGGCTTAAGTCATTAAATATTAAAAGGGCCTTAGTGGGCCTTATTGGGCTTAATGGTTATAATGGGATAATACATGGTAGATTGCCATCAAAAGTCTTATGAAAAGTTTTATAAAACATATACAATGTCCAAACTTAATAAAGTGAACTATTTACTTATATATATGACATATGTAGTGTCTCGAGCCTAAGACACATCTCGTCATTATAGGTCTCGTTCGGTTATATGTCGACCGTTGTGCATCCCGTTCTCGATCAATGAGCGATTGATATCACATGAAGTCATGTATCGACTATTGAACATTTGTTCTTTGATCTACGTGTAATAGCTATATCAGGTGAGTTCATAGCCTCGCTTTTACTACTTTATATGTGTTTATAAACCCGCGAGGGGGAATACATGCTCTTGGTAAATAAGCATACGTGTTGTATCCTTTTGAAATAATACATGATTGTGAATAGACATTCGTTGTTGGAATATATGCTTTGAACGAATACAAGTTGTTGTTAATAAACGTAAAGAAGTTTGATTGAATGCTTTTGGAAAATGAACACAAGCGTTGATTGTATAGGAAATGAGCCACTATTAGTAAGGCTAAGTTGCTTATTGCCAGTGAAAAGTCCTTATAAATCGTGAACCGTTAACTACCTATGATGGGTAGGCGCTCGTACAGAAGAATGGATCCATTAGGAATGATGACCCCCACCCAGGCAGGTCGCACCTGTGAGTTGGAGGCTCAGCTGGGTGTGTTGTACGTGAGGTATGGGGTATTTGGCAAGATACCTGACTAGGGCAAATTTATTGATTAAGGCATCGGTGTCATGAGCTTAGCATAATAGTGTGGAATATAGGTATTGTATGTGTTGCAATATCGCCAATGGATGAGATTCTTGTGTTCAAAAGCTTTATGGTTTATTTAAAAACCCATGATTATTTATTTAGAAACCTATGAATTCACTCAACTGTTGTGTTGACATGTTAGCATGTATTCTCAGGTGTATAGGTTTAAGAGCAGCTGGAGCATGGAGCCGCGCAGGATAATGTAAAGGCAAAACAAACAATTTCCATTCGATACATTTGAAAAACTTTTATATTTATTAAGGTTTGTATAAACTGTTGGGACCTCTTTTATTGAACTCTGATTTTGTCAAATGGTTTATTTTATAAAATGTCTCTTTTGAGGTCGTTTTCTATGACTATGTGTGATGTGCTATGAAGTAACACCCAATGTTGATATTCCGTTGCCTTGTGAAATTGGGGGTGTTACAGATTTTCCTGATGGGAAATCAAGATGAATGTATTCAGGAGCCTGAACATTACAGTACATAATTATGAATCGTAGCATGGTGTGCTGTTCATAGTCCATAATTAGGATAAAATTCATCTCGTGTCTGTGTTGATCCCAAACTTAGATCGATTAAGCTTTGTGTATACGAGATTAGATCAAGTAATACACGTAGAGAAACCTTTGCTTATGAATAAAGTAACTAAGTGTTATGCGGAATTAACATTTAATCTAAAACACAAAGATGTTAAACAAACTTTCACTTGTATTAGAATGAACAAACTTGATTACAATGAAAGAGGTTTAACTTGTGAAAACTTATGATAACTGATGATTAACTTTAACCTAAAAGATCTTCTTTTATAGATTAAGAAGTCTTGTACAATAAGCTACGAATCAACTATTCTAGGTAAAGATAATAATAGAAAATACAATGTCGAGTTTATCTTTACCATACACAAATAAAGAAACAAATAAACAAAATGATTCGTATGAAGATATATTCCATTAGTGCTAATCTTCAAGGCTGTCAGCGTTGACTTCAAGGCTGTCAACGCTTGGCTGTCAGCGTCCAATGTCATTTTATCAGCGCTTGAATTCTTCTTATCAGCGTCTAGTGAACTGACCCATAATTTATTCCCAACAATCCTCCCCTAAACTTGATATCTATTCCAATGATCAAGTTTCTGAATAAAAACTTAAGACTTAGGAGGAATCTTACAAAAACTTCTTATGTTGGTGATAAACATATCTAATCAAATATTTGGCCACGTCACTAGTATAATCAATCTCCAAGGGTGTCTCCTTCATCTTCTCCAATACTTCTTTGGATAAGAAATAGTTAGCATCCACAAGTAGATACTCTGAAAACTTTGTAGAGCTCAAATGAAATACACCACAAGTAGAATAAAGCCTCCAATGAAGATTACTGAGGTCGTCTTCAAGATCCTTCCATATGGCAGGATCTGCTTCCCTTGGACCACACAAAGTCAAAAATGTGTGCCATAGTCTTATTCCATTTGCTGAAGTAGGTGCTTCAGCTGTATACTTGGCCTCTATCAATCTCCATAGATGCACCAAGTCTTCTCTGTCTATGCTTGCAAAGATAGAAATAATTGAAGTGAAAGTGTGTACCTCCTTTCCAAACCTGCCAATCTTCCAAAATCCACACTCATCTTCATCAAAACTTATGATTGGATTTCTGTCATCTAGAGGTACTACATTAACCAAATCTGAAGCTTCCAATGGAGAAAGCTTGAGATGCTTCCTTATGACAGTTTCAGTTGGATAATACACATCCATATCTTTGGGAAATTGGAGAGGATCTCCTTTCTTCACTGGTCTTTGAGCAATCCTCATCTCCTTTTGAATCTGCATTTCCTCAGCAAGCTCTTGTTTCCTTTCTTCTGAAAGAAACTGTAAGACATTCTATTCTTGCACATTCCTCCAAATAGGATGTGCCCTGTACTCTAGCTCCTCAAAAGATAAAGCCAGAAACTTCTTGTATGTCCATCTAGGTTGATGGCATCTAAGCAACTTGTAGTATAATTTCCTTCTATCTCTTTTAAGCCAAGTCTTGACCTCTTGTGCATTAAACCTCAAAATCACCTTTATATCATCTTGTACCCTGAGAAGAACTTCCAACCCCCAAATTTGATCTGACAAACTCATCCCTGGGTTGTCCATAACATTGTCTTCCCAAGCATGGTACATTCTGGTGATTTCTGGAAGGTCCCAATCAATCTGATTCTTCAAATCACTCAATCTTTCCTTTGCTAACTCATCCCCATATTCAAGTCTTTCTGGATCTTCAATAATTTGAACACTTGAATCTGAGCTATCTCCTTCTTTTTCATCACCACTCTCTTCCTCACTCTCAGAAGTAGCAACAAATGGTGATCTACCACTCCTCTTCAAATCTCTTTCCAAAAGTT
Source organism: Glebionis coronaria (assembly GCA_025667525.1). Taxonomy (NCBI): domain Eukaryota; kingdom Viridiplantae; phylum Streptophyta; class Magnoliopsida; order Asterales; family Asteraceae; genus Glebionis; species Glebionis coronaria. The sequence continues at coordinate 435,214,686 of CM046874.1, forward strand.
GTGCAGCCAACTGTTCATCAAATGCAATTTGTGCTGCATCTTTCTTTGGAACATCTTCTTCAACCAGAATCCCCTTACCCTTGTCTTTTGGATCAATAATAGGTAAGGTAGAAGAAGAAACCTGTGTGGACACATCTTTGATGATTGTTGATGACTGGAATACATCAACACCACCTTCAACTTTGTCAGCGTTCAAGTTACCTTTATCAGCGCCCCGATTACCTTTGTCAGCGCTGGATGTGTCAGCGTTCAAACCTGTATCAGCGCCCATTGTTGCTGTGAAAGATCCTTCCAAGTTCAATGGAGTTACCTTGGATGTATCAATAATTGGGTGCTTCTTCAAGTTGGTGAGGACTTCAGCAACATTTAAAGATTCACTAAATTGTGAACTCTTCTCACTGGCTGTATGAATCAGCTCATCCTCTTCATCCTCCCCTTTGGAAGATTCCTCCATCCTACTCCTGCTACTTGGATTCTCTAAAACAGTTACCCGCTCCCTCAATACTTGGAGTTCACGGCCCTGATTATTGAAAATTTGTACAAGGCTGACATTTTGCTTTTGCAAGCTAATGACAGCAGCCGTCAATTCAGTCAATGTCATAGGTTCCAATCTGCCCTCAGCTAGAATGGGGATTTGACCTCCCAAAATAGAATCATAGGGCATGGATGAGGTCTTAATGATGTTGGGACTGTCTTGACCAGCATCTAAGCTTGTGTCAATAGCCCCAGCCTCATCCATGGCACCAGCCACACTTGTGGAGGTCGTTCTCTCTGCAACAAGGCTAGGACCACTAGAGGAGAACACTCCAGTCGTCCTTTGGCGTTTATTCAACCTAGATTGTAATGGGGTGGAAGATGAGGTAGATTGTGTGGGTGTTGGTTGGTTAAGGGGTGTTTGGGATTGTTCAGGGATGTCATCAGCGTTGAGATTGGCTGTGTCAGCGCCAACATTTTGAGTGTCAGCGTTGACATTGGGTTGGTCAACGTCCATGTGGTCAGGGGAAGGTAATGGTTCAAGGATAGGCTCAAGTTGAGGTGCAGGGTCTGGTTGTGGTTGAGCAGCCTGAATTACTTCAAGCATGGCTTGGGTGAGAGGGATAGATCTGTTTGTGGAGCTCATCTTGTCAAAAATGGTTTTCTTTTGCTTAGGGATCTCATAAAAAGTGTCATGATCCCTAGTACAATATTCTTGTAAATCAAAGACCATTTGCAAAAATCTTGGGTAAGCCAAAGTCATTTTACTCCCCTTATTTTTACACATCCCTTCAAAAATCATTTTTGAAAAATTATACTTAAGCCCACGTGACATACAAACCAAAGCACTTGCAATGGACCTGTTTATTTCATTAAAAGCAGTACATTTTGGACTTAAGCATTGAAGAAGGACATGTATCAAATATTTCCAGTCAGAGGGAAATTCCTGCTTATGATATTTATTTAAAGATTTACCAGCAGGAATAGGATAACCCAATTCCCTAAGACCTTGTTCTATTGTTGCAACGGCAAGGGTAGTCACACCATCAGCGTCATCAAGACGCAAAGCTTGGCGAACCAAGGCTTCAGTGACCACCCATGTTCTTCCATGAACAGTAGATGTTAATGTGGTCACTCCATTAGCTGTTGTGGAACTAACATTGTTCCAAAACTGTCTAATGTGTGCGACAGGGACTAATGGTTCATGAGAAAGTGCATACCTTAATGAGGATGCATTTAAAAATGCCACCATTTGTGAATACTGAGGGAACAAATCATTATCAGCAGCCAAGTAAGCGACCATATTATGTTGGCTCTTGAACTCCAATGTCTGATTGGTTGAGTTGAACTTTGGTGCCATGTTTAAAGCTGTTTAGGTTATGTGATATGGGAAAAATCTAGGAGAAAAATGTTAGACAAGAAAATATGAATACCCAGAACAAAAAGTTTAGCCAAATTTATAGGAGAGATGCATGATTTGGATTGGTCAAAAATGAGGCAGTTATATTCAAAGAGCAATGATGAAAATATTGAATCAAATATAACTTATCTCATGCATTAATTAAAAGTAACAACTCCCCAAAATTACGGCCAAAGATTAGTCAAAAATAACAACTGGGTAGGGCCCACTAGGTGTCAACGGTAAAAAATAGCCCATCAACGCCCAACGGCTATATTTTCTTGTCAGCGTTTGCCTAAAGCCTTGTCAGCGTCACGATTGGACGTAACAGCGTTTGGAGAAAAACTTGTCAGCGTCTAAAAATAAAAAAAAAAATTTTAAAAAGAAAAAGACCTTAACAAAGTAATTTATCCTAAGGGAAATATCTTACAGGTTGATAATAATTACTGGGCGGCAAGCACTGTCCATTTATGCACACTTGCTTAAGCAAGATAGACACAAATGTCCTCTAGTGTCCCTTGCTAACCAAAATACTTACCAACAAAGTTATTTCATAAATTTCTTTGTAACTCCCAGGTAAACCCATAACAAAACTATTCACAAGTCTCCCATCAGACCATAACCAATTCTAGGCCAAAAATGTCTTGGCAGCATGCATAGTTTGTCAACTTTGCATGCTACAGTGCCTCATGGTTTAGTAAAACTAACCCATACTCACCTGTGGACACAATCTAGAATTGTGATGAGAGTATTATAAGAATACCCAAAAGTCCTAAAGATTCCTTAAACCTACCCTTAAACTATGATACATGAGTTTCTCAAAATATATATGAACATTAAAAATTTATGTCAAGATAGGAATATAAATATTCCAACCATCATCCATAAACAAAAACATGTCCAAATAGCTCTTCAAAGATCCATAAGCAACTCTGTATCCAATGGCATAAAGCTACCACCACCTACACATTTAGATTGAAAACCACAAAACTAACATTTGTTGTTGACAGCGCCCCGACAACACTTGTCAGCGTTGAAGGAACTCTTGTCACCGTTAGACAATAAAATCTCTAACAACGGCAAAATAACACTTATCAGCGTTACATTTACCTTTGTCAGTGTTAGAAAAATAAAGTGGAAAAATCTAAATCATCACAAAGACCAATAACAATGCATTATCATGTACATACTTTTACAAAAAGGTTCCAAAACACATATTAAGTGAGATTAACCATTCCAATATTTGTTACCAAATATTGAAATCTTCCAGTATCAAAAGGTTTAGTTAATAAATCAGCCACATTATCTTCTGTGGCTACCCTATCTGGTTGTATTAAACCTTTCTCAAAGCAATCTCTTATAAAATGATGTCTAATTTCTATGTGTTTGGTTTTAGAATGATGTACAGGATTTTTAATAATGCATAAAGTACTGTTATTGTCTACAAAAATCTTGGTATGCATGAAATTATACCCATAATCCAACAGCTGGTTCTGAATCCATAAGACTTGTCCACAACAAGCAGCTGCTGCAACATATTCTGCTTCAGTTGAAGAGTTTGCCACCACTGTTTGTTTCTTGCATTGCCAAGATATCAATCTACTCCCAAGAAATTGACATCCACCAGTTGTGGATTTCCTATCAAACTTGTCACCACCATAGTCACTATCTGAATATGCAATAAGCTCCAATGGAGAATCTTTTGGGTACCATAAGCCAAGATCTGGATAACATCTTAGGTACCTAAAAATTCTTTTCACAGCAAAAAGGTGACATTCTTTGGGAGTCACTTGATGGCGTGCACAAGCACACACAGCAAACATGATGTCAGGTCTTGAGGCTGTAAGATACATCAATGAACCAATCATTGATCTATAGTGCCTAACATCCACATCCTTTCCAGCTCCAATTTTTTCCCAAGGGTTTTCCCTATCCATAGGAGTGGAAGCACTCTTTTCATGTGGAGAAAAACCATATTTCTTCAAGATTTCAGCTACATATTTGTCTTGGGAGATGAAGATACCATCTTCTTTCTGCTGAACTTGTAAACCTAGAAAGAAGTTCATCTCACCCATTGCACTCATCTTGAATTTATCTGTCATAAGCTTGGAAAAGTCTTCACTCATCTTTGGATTAGAGGATCCAAAAATGATATCATCAACATAGACCTGGACAAGTAAGACATCCTTACCTTTCTTCTTTGTGAACAATGTCTGATCTATGGTGCCCCTTTTAAAACCATTTTCCACCAAGTAGGTGGACAATGTACCATACCATGCTCTTGGGGCCTGATGAAGTCCATACATAGCTTTCTTCACTCTATAAACCTTGTCTGGATTCTCAGGATCTTCAAAACCAGGAGGTTGCATAACGTATACCTCCTCAACAATTGTCCCATAGAGGAAAGCACTCTTCACATCCATTTGATAAACAGTGAAGTTCATACAAGAGGCATAAGCTAGGAAAATTCTTATAGCTTCAATTCTTGCAACAGGAGCAAAGACCTCTTCATAATCTATTCCTTCCTCTTGTGTATATCCCTGAGCTACCAAACGTGCCTTGTTTCTGACCACAATACCCCTTTCATCTTTCTTGTTCCTTAGAACCCATCTTGTCCCAATTGGTCTCACATATCTAGGACAATCAACCAGCTCCCAAACATCCTGTGTAGCAAATTGGTGAAGCTCATCCTGCATTGCTTCCACCCAACTAGGTTCTTTGAGAGCATCAAAAATCTTCTTGGGTTTTTCTTGTGACAGAAAACATGCAAACAAACATGCTTGTACAAGAGGGGTATCAACCTTCTTGTGTATATTGGCAATAAATCCACCAAGATTTTGATGGGATCTTCTTGTCTGAACTGGAGCCATAACATCACCAATGATCTCAGATGAGGGGTGATCCTTTGTTGTGGAAGTGAGAACTCCTCCTTCAAAAAGTCTGGTGTCCTCAACTTCACGCTCCATGTTGCCAATATCTTCTTCATCAGACTCTCTTTGATCAACAGGAATCTCTTCATGGACATTGGAAGGTCCACCTTGTTCAAAATGGGAAGAGAAAAGATGTGCAAAGGTGTCATCAGCGTCTGAACCTTGTTTGTCAGCGCTTGGGCTAACAACGCTTGAACTGTTGTTGTCAACGTCTGATCCATCAGCGTCTGAATTGCTCTTGTCAGCGCTTGATTTCCCTTTGTCAGCGCCTGAAGAACCATGCATGTTTGTATTTGGTGGTATTTGGAAACCACCATTATCTTTTCTAGCAGCAGCAGCAGCAGCAGCATAATACTCATCTGTCCATATAGGAAGTGTAACATATTCTTGTGTGGGAGATGATTCAACTGCTGGTGGTCCATCCTTCTTAGCAACCTGTATACCTGAAACATTACCAATTCTCTTTTCCAAAACACTTGAAGTTACCTTCACAATGTCTGGATCAGTAACAGGCATATAATTTAAAGCTCAAGATAAAGGTTCCAAGTCAAACAACCAATTTGGACCACTTTCAGGATCACTAGGTTTACTCTCTAAAAACCTAACATGTACTTTTTCAAGTATACGTTTTTCCTTTTTAATGTAAACCCTATATCCTTTGCTCTGCACTGAATAACCCATGAAGTAGCCTTCATCACCTTTTTAATCAAATTTTCCTAGGGCATCACTAGTTTCTAAAACAACTACATGACAACCAAAAGGCTTGAGAAAGCCAATATTTGGCTTCCTTCCCCAAAGTAACTCATAAGGTGTCTTATTATGTATTTTGTTGACCAATGCCCTATTTTGAACATAACAAGCTGTGTTAACAGCTTCAGCCCAAAAGGCTATAGGAAAGTGGGCATCAGCCAACATGGTTCTGGCTGCTTCAATTAGGGTTCTGTTCTTCCTTTCAGCAACCCCATTTTGCTGAGGGGTTCTAGCTATGCTAAACTGCCTAGTAATCCCTTTCTTGGCACAAAAATCATCTAACAGCTGATTTCTAAACTCACCCCCATTGTCACTTCTAAGAATTTTGACCTCATTACCATTCTTCTTTTCAATCTGGGTAATGAAATTAATCAGACTTTGGGCAGTTTCACTTTTCTTGGCTAAAAAGAAAGTCCATGTAAACCTGGAAAAATCATCAGTGATGACAAAACAATATGATTTACCCTTCAAACTTTCTATATTAGTTGGACCAAAGAGGTCCATATGCAATAAGTGAAGTGGTTTAGAACTAGAGTGCACCTGTTTAGATTTGAATGAGACCTTGTACTGCTTGCCCTTAAGACATGCAACACAAGAGTGGTCATTGTGGAAAGCCTTTTCAGGCAAACCATCAACTAAACCAAGCCTCACAAGTCTATTGATATTTTTAAAGTTTATGTGCCCTAATCTCCTGTGCCAAAGATTACTTTCATCTACTGAGGCTTTAGCATAAAAACATGACATCATTTTATTATTCATCTTAATTCCATTAAGATTCACATTATATATGTCTTTATGCCTTGGTGTTCTAAATTCTATGTATTTCTCCTCAGGGAGCTTGTAATCTTTGCTTAACACCAAGCACTCAGTATCTGTGAAAAGAACCTTATTTTTGTTATCACACACTTGTGATACACTAAACAAATTATAATCCAGTTCTTTTACCAGGAAGACATTCTCAAAACGTAGATTATTGGTAATAAGGGTTCCTTTTCCTGTGATGGTGCCATAGCCCCCTCCAAAGTATACCTTATCACCATCTTGAATAGGAGTGAAGTTTGTCAGATAGTCTTCCTTTCCTGTCATGTGCCTTGAGCATCCACTATCCCAATATCCATAATCATTGATCTTCTTCTGAATGCCCTGCACATAAAGAAAACACATTAGTTTTCTTTGGGAACCCAAGCCTTGGAAGACTCGGATTCATTTGGTTGTTTAACAAGAACAGACTTGGTTCTCATAACAACCCCATTTTCATCCCTTTTTGAATGAAATTCCCAGTTAACCCCAACTGGTGTTGACATGGCCTTTGAAATATAATGAAACCTGTTGCATGTCATAGAAAGACCAGTAGAATTAGGGTTTTGGTCTTGTTTTGGTCTCCATGTTAAGCTAGTAAAAGCTTTAGACCCATTTCCCTGTGGTTGCAAATACCTAGGTTTGGCAGTGTGTCTGTCAGCGCTGAAATTGTTCTTGTCAGCGCCCCGATTGCCTTTATCAGCGTTGAACCTAGGGTTTGCTACAGGAACCCATTGCCTATTGGACCAAGTGTTTGACTTTTGGAAAGGTCTTAGGCCTTGTGAGTTAGACCCTCTAGTAAAGAATGGGGCTGGTCTAACAACTTGTGAACTTTTGTTCACAAAGGTATTGGGTCTGACAGTGTTTGACCTATGTTGACTTTTGTCAGCGCTGAAATGGTTCCTATCAGCGTTGACATTGGAAGCGTTGACACATTTGTATGCCAAATGTGAGAAGCTACCACATGAGTAACAAGCTTTTCTAGACATAGTCTTAGGTCTAGAAGCAAAGAAGCCTGTTCCATGGTTACTAACTTGGCTTTTTGGTGACCTAGTATTCCTATACATCTCTGCATACTTAACACTAGGTTTTCTAACAGTTTGTGGGCCAAGGTCAACAGCTTTGCCAGTGGTTGGGTGTGTGATTTTAATAGGTGTAGGATCATGGCTCGTGATTGGTGTGGGCTCATTTGGACTTTCACACAACAACCCTCCCTTAACAAACAAAGTGTGGTTAGCTTTCTTCCACTCATCTAGGTCAGTCAGTTTTTGTTTGTATTCTTCAATTGGGGAAGTCACTCTAGGTGGAGGAATGAATTCCTTCTCTTGAAGTTCTGGCAAGCCAGTCCAAGATAAGTCCTTTGATTGGACACCATAGAAATCCCCAGCTGGTGGTGGAACACCAGTATAATCTTTCATCCCAATCCCACTCATGTCCTTAGAGTCTCTTTGTTTACTAACACACTCTCCTAGGGATTGTGTGGCCTTATCAAATCTCTGGATTTTAAGACTCACATTGTCTTTATTTTTGTTAGCCTCATCTAACTGAGCTATCAAATCAAGATTAACCCTGTTTGTGATATCTTGAATATCTTTACTTTGATGTAACTCATGATTTAAGATATTTATTTTATCCTTTAAATCAAACTCCATTTTCTTATACTCAGCTACTGTCTTTTCTGTTTGGGTAAGAGCAATTTGATAATTAGATACTTTGCATCTTTCAGCACTTGCCTCATCTAATAATTTTACTATCTCTTGATTTAGTTTTTCAGTATTTAAACGACAACCCTTAGAACAGAAAGCATCATCATATACCTCATTATCTGATGAAGAGGAGGAGTGTGCCATGAGAGCATATTCAACATGCTCTTCTTTAACTTCAGCAACCAAAGCTCTGTCCTCTTCCTCATCCTTAGCCATAAAGTTCCAGCTCCAGTCCCATCCTCCAACACCATCAATTTGTTGAACAGCAACCATGGCCTTGGGATCTTGGCTCTTAACCATTTGGCTTGAAGGCTTACCAGCATCAGATCTTCTTGCAGATCTACATTCCCTCATAAAGTGCCCCATCCGATGACAATTGTAGCACTCAACTTTGGATTTGTCAAATCCAGCAACATCCTTAGCATTAAAGGTCATCTTCTTCTTGAACCTTTTATTAAACCTGTTTGCTCTTAAACTTACAAGAGCCATAGTCCACTTGATGTCCATCTCTTCCAATTGCTCATCACTTATCTGCTCAAGATCTTCATATGTAATCCTTGAATCACTGGGCAAAGAAGCAATGAATGCACACACAGTATCTAGATCTAAACCAGCAGGTTTAATTCCATCAGCGCCAAAGTTGTGAGTGTCAGCGCTTGAGTATAAAGCGTTGACAGGATATGATCCAGCGCTGACGGACTCAGATCCAGTGACTGGATGTCCATAGGAGTTCATGGAATCAAATTGGCCTTCACTTTGTGAGAAGAAGGCCATATTGCTACTGGAAGATTTATTATCACTCTCCAAAAGCCATTCATTCTCCAACAGTCTTAGTTTGTTGAAGATGTCATCAAACCTGGAGGTCTTGTGGGTGTTATTGACAAGAATGGATCTTGTCTCAATCTTCCATACATCACCAAGGCTTTTGAGAAAAGTAGCATTCAAGTCAGGGTCATCAATCTGTGTTCCCATGAAGGAAAGTTGACTTGTGATGTCAAGCAGTCTACTTCTCACACTGCTGAGATTCTCATTGGGTTGAGCCTTAAAGACAGCATACTCATGCATGAGTTGCTTCTTCTTTTCTTCTTTTGTGTCAGCATTGCCACCATGTGCTACTTCAAGAGCTTCCCAAAGCTCTTTTGCAGACTCAAAGCGTTTGTACTTGTGCTGATTTTCATGACCTAGGGCGTGTTTCATGATGTTCAAGATTTTCATGTCCACCCTTTTCTTGGCTATATCTTCAGCAGATACAGCTCTTCCATCTTCAGGCTTTTCCTTCTTATCAGCTTCAGGACAATTAGGAACAGCTATCCTTGTGGCAATAGCATTAGCAATCTTTTGCGCTTTGTCGAATGTGTTCCCATATTCAACAATCTCCCAAAGAGTGTAGTCATGAATAGCTATATATTGCTCAAAATTAGACTTCCAAAGCTCGAAGTTCCTGGCATCAAACATGGGAATTTTGATACTAGGGTTTGTGGAGTTGTTTTGTAGCAAAGCAGGAGGCTGATTTGTGCCAGACATGATGTTTTTAGGGTTTTGAGAGATTTAGGGTTTTTAGGGTTTGGTGTTTTAGGGTTCTTGCGTTACTTAAAGATCAAAAGTTTCTCAACAAGCTCTGATACCACTTGTTGATCCCAAACTTAGATCGATTAAGCTCTGTGTATACGAGATTAGATCAAGTAATACACGTAGAGAAACCTTTGCTTATGAATAAAGTAACTAAGTGTTATGCGGAATTAACACTTAATCTAAAACACAAAGATGTTAAACAAACTTTCACTTGTATTAGAATGAACAAACTTGATTACAATGAAAGAGGTTTAACTTGTGAAAACTTATGATAATTGATGATTAACTTTAACCTAAAAGATCTTCTTTTATAGATTAAGAAGTCTTGTACAATAAGCTACGAATCAACTATTCTAGGTAAAGATAATAATAGAAAATACAATGTCGAGTTTATCTTTACCATACACAAATAAAGAAACAAATAAACAAAATGATTCGTATGAAGATATATTCCATCAGTGCTAATCTTCAAGGCTGTCAGCGTTGACTTCAAGGCTGTCAACGCTTGGCTGTCAGCGTCCAATGTCATCTTATCAGCGCTTGAATTCTTCTTATCAGCGTCTAGTGAACTAACCCATAATTTATTCCCAACAGTCTGTCCGAGGAAATGCGTTAGCAGCTTGGATCTCATCATTAAGCTGAAGGAAATTCTTCGTATACGTGGGAATACGAAAGGCGTCCTTCATGGTCATGAATAAACGAAATATGGTGAAAGAAATGAAAGTGACATCGACAACGTGACAATTCTCATTGATGCGCCGGTAATGGTATTGAAATTCTTGTGGCCTGATTAATACATGGTACAACAAAATGGGTATACCCTTGGAGGGTACCCTGAATTTCTTAGAAATGTTCCATAGGTGGACGTGAGTCATGTGTCTTGACTCGTGTCTTGGAACTATAAGCATGACATATGTCTTGACTGGTGTCTTGACATGTGTCTTCAGAAAGTATACGTGATTGTAGAGTTTTACTACTCTTTAGGAAAAGAGCGTAAATAGGGAAAGTATCGAGTGATGACTTTAGGAAAAATCAACACTAATGACCCTTAATGAAATGAAAGTTCGTTTCCCAAGGAGGTATATGTGTGTGAAAAACTTGTTAAATGTTTGTGATTAATGATTGGTTTAGAAGGGGATGAGAAAAGAAAGTGACGAAGACGCAAAAATAAAAATTGACAAAAAAAATCACTACTAGAAAGTTAAAACGTAGAACCTTAAAAACCACAAAAATAAAAATAAATTCTAAAAATTACCAAAAATTTACCAAAAATCAAATTAAATAAACTAAGAGTTTACCAATGATCAAAACTTTTCCAAACCTTTTAAATAATTAAATATTCAATTTTTAAATGCTAATTAAAGCCCTAAAAATCTAATAAATTATCAAAAAGCCCAAATAAAGATTTTTCAATTGGTAAACCTCTAAAATGACCTAAAAAGATTAAAAAAAAATTTTGAAATTTTAAAACTAATAAAAACTATTTAAAATGATTTAAAAACTATTAAAACTTAAAATAATTATAAAAATTTATCTAAAAGAGATAAAATTATTCTAAAAGTTGCTAAATTCCTATTTTAATGTAATTAACCTAAGAAAAATGTAAAAAGTTGGAAAATGTGAAATTTCAAAAATAATAATAAAATAATATTAAAATAATATTCAAAATCCAAAAATTATAAAAAATTCTAAAAACTTGCAAACTAGTTTATTTTAACCTAAATAATCAGAAAATCAAAGTGAAATTACCAGAATACCCCTATTGGGCCCTCAAATGGGCCAAATCCAAAATCAGTCAACACAAATGGGCTTTTTGGCCCAAAAAGTCAAACTTGGCCCAATTGACTTGGAAAAGCCCTATCTGACTTAAAATTCAATTCTAAGAACACAACTCTAAAGGCCCAAAAGCTGAAAATTAGCTTATCACAGCTTATTGAACACAAAGCTTATTCTTATTGGGCTTTTCAGCCCATTAAGCCATAAGCTAATGCCATAAGCTCTAATTTGACACACAACCTTCTTTTGGGATGCTTATGAGTTCTGTAAAAAGAATTTTTGAAAAAGCTTACTAAATAAGCCAGAAATAACCAATGTATTATTTCACAAAACGACAAAATAGTCGGGTTTGAGAAATAATGCACCTCAGACCTTGATTCAACTTGCAAAAGCTTTCAAATGGACTCAATAAGCAGAATCAATCAACAAAAATCCAATAAGCATAACCAATAAGCCAGAATAAGCACAAATGAACTTATGTAAAAGTCAAAGAAGTTGGTTTTCTAGTCAAACCTAAAAGTCAACCACCCAAATGCTCCAGTATGAACAAATGGGTCAAAATATGAGCACCTATTACAAAAACAAAGTTGTTGCAGGTTGGAATAAGCTATTATAGCTTATTGATAAGCTGACACCAAATTTACACTATCAGTGGTAACTAGCAGGGGAAAGGAGTTCCCACTGCTTTGACTATTTGACCAAGCTTATATGAGAGTTTTGGTTTGATTCAAATGGAAACAAAGGCACCCTTGTGATCAGTGAATCACAAGGAGTCAATAGCAACAATAAATCACAAATTGGTTCACACAATAAGCCACAATAAGCCAAACAGTCACTAGATATGCACCAGATATGGAAATAAGCAGTTAAGCACTTAATAAGCAGATTTAGCCACAATAAGCCAACCAAACTTAACAGGATGCATACACAAGCTATATAAACTAAGAATAAACACAAAGCAACAAGAATCAAACACTGAATCAAAGTAAATAACAAGATCAAAGCACTAAAAGTTACTGATGAACAATGAACATATGCAGGAACAAGTTTGTTGATATACTTGACACTTGATCAATTTCAAGCCTCAAATCCTTCTTCCCTGGTGTGATTAACTATGATTTAGCACTTGTTAGCCCTAGCCTAAGCTTAGATCTAGGTGTCCTCAAAATCCTAGCCAATTTTACCAAGTTTTTAAGATTTTATAGCCAAATCAAGAATCTATGTGTTCAAAACCTCAAAACCTGCAAACAGATGAACAATATCACCCAAACAACTGATACCAATACTTGCTTACACAAAACAAACACTTAGCAAACCACAAATCCAAAGTATGCAGTAGACCAAAACACTCCTTAATCCACCACTTAACAAAGAAACTTGTGATTTTAACTAATAACCTACTGATTTTAATAATCAAAAACACTTAAACAATAGCAACTAACACAATCAAACACAAAAATCACCAGCTCAAACACCAATACTCAAAATCAAAGCACCAAATTTAAAACAACCATAAACATGAAATTTTTAGGGGAATCTTAACCAAGAGATTATACCAGCCTTCCACAACATCCTAGGAAGGCCAGCTATGCTCCTTGGACCTTGTTCAACAACTAGAACAAGACAAAGGTACTTCAACAAAGATGATCAAAGCCTGCTGATGTTCAAAGCAGAACAAGGCTTTGATTATGATATGTCTTCAACACAAGCAACAAACAAACTCAACCAAAGGCTTAGAATCCTTCTCAGGCTTGGTGTCAACAAGCTTGAAAGAACTCAAGGCTTAAGGCTAAGGGTTAGTACACAAATATAAGCCAAATTCAGAAACAAGGACTTCAAGGCTTTTGAACCTTGAAAACCTTTCAAACCTAGACGTGCCTTAACCACAAGGTTAAGGAAGGTCTAAACAATCAAATGGAACTCAGAATTAGGCTACTCAAACACCAACTTTTAATCAAATCAAAAAGAGAATCCAATATTTTCAGAAATTCAAATTTTATTAAACTTAAAAAGGAATTACAAAGATTGATAGCCTAAAACTGGAACAAAGGGACTCTCACATGTTGAGGTCTCCTTTTATAGGCAAATGCCTGGCTACACTATTCACAAACCCTAGATGTGATTTCTCTAAAATACCTCTTCTAGATCATTTGATGGAATGAGCTGTCCAAATGCATCCAAATCGTTTATAATAGCTTTGGGGTGAAGCAAGGAACCTTGGCTGTTGATTTGGACACGTCAGATTGCTTGGAGAGTAAGTTGCAATTTCATTGGTTGACGTGTTGAATGGTGGGGTCCTTTGGGTAATGGGGTTAAGGGTTTTGTGTGTGGGATGTGTTTCTGCATGTGTGAATCACACATGTGCCAGGGTAATTGAGATTTACCCTTTGTTTTAAGTGAGTAATTTCTGGGGGTGAAAAGGTGAACAGTAACACCTTTTGATCCGTTTTTGGGGGAAGTGGAGTTGTTTGGCGCATTTCTTGTTTGAATGTTTCAAATGCACACATTTAGCCCTTGTGTTTTGGAATTTTTGGTAAATAAAGCATTTCAGCCCTAAAACGTGTTTTGCTTTGTTAATAACTTTCATCATTTGGCAGTTTTGGCACAAACTTTGGAAAAAGGTTATCAAGGGTTATTTTTGACACTTTTGCATATTTCAAGGGCTGATCTTGGACATTCTTGATCTTCAAAGGTCTTTAATGTATCTTTGGCTTGATAAGGGACCATAATTGACAATTTGAAATTGTTGAGGGACTAATCTTGCCATTTCTTCAAAGTTGAAGGACCTTTTGTGTAATTTTGACAAACTTAAGGGACCAAACTTGTAATTATTAATATACAAGGGTTTTAAGTGTCATTTCTTCAATAAATGAGGATCAATCTTGTTTGTCTTCAAGTCTTCAAGGTATTTGTTGAGAATTCCATGATTAGGGCCCAGTTCTTTGTACGGCTTCGTTTCTCGTGTCCGTTTTTCCTTGTAACTTGTGATCTTTTGTCTTTTTCACGATATCCATACCTAAAATACACAAGTAAACAAACACAAGCATATATATGGTATTTTATGACATTTTTCTGCATTTAAAGCCCGAAAAGAATGATGAGATTATGTATAAATGCCATCTCATCACTCCCCTATACTAAGCCATTGCCGTGCCCTCACGCAATGCTAGAATAAAGTATCTAAGCATCACCAAAGTTCAATTTTATTAACCTTTATTGAAAAGTAAAAGACTTGCAACATACCACGGTGATGTGTAAAGACATAACATATGATTTTCATCACGAAAAGTGACTTTTAGGGTCAAAGAATAGGAACAAGTAAATGTTCCTTAGAGTAAACTTCGTCATCCTTGATTGTCATACATTCCATGCTAAGTGCAAAAACGAGATCATTGTTGGTACAAGTCACAATGCTAACACTACTCATACGTCCAAATTGTGTAATACTTTTTCTCCCCGCAATCCTAGTTATTATGAAAGGAAAATGGGTTACTAGCATTTTTTATCTATTTGTCATGGATCACGAGTGATTCATATTGACTTATTTGAGTAGTTATTAGTCCGAAAGCAAAGTAGCACGATTTGATCAATAGTTAGCCGAAGGACAAAATCTTTTAAAACGGCTTCTCGTGTATCTCCTTAAGTTCATATCTTGGCATGACTCGTTTCACGATTTGAGACCTTTCTCGGACCGATATTTGGCATGTACTTCATACTTCAAATCTTGGGAAGACGTTCTTGAAATTATGGTCTTCTCTTCATATATTTGGAATTTCTTCACTTGACGTTTTTGAGAGATTCTTCATATTGGACCACGACTTCATCATTTTTCTTCAATCTTTACTTTGGATTTTGATATACAACGATCCGCCTCCTTTTCAGACTTGGATATATTTATCCTCATACCTTGTTAGGGTCTTTTTGGATAGACTTTCTCCATGATCTTTAGGGGAGTAATTGCTTTTCGTCGTGTGTCTCGATCCTTCATATTGATTTAGGAATAATGATACTTCACATCATCTTTTGATCTTTAGCAAAAATAGAGCTCCTCATGCCTTGTTAGGGCCTTTTTGGATAATCGCCAATCTTCGCGTCCCGCTTCAATAAGTTATGCCTTGGCTATGAACTCTATTCAACCCTGAGCAACTTTTAAACGATCTTGCGCTAGAGGCTAAGTAACCTTTCAAATCGTACGACCTTACTTATTGCAATTATGATTTATTCCTAATGCGTTGATCTTATGGGAAGAAAAAGCCACAATTAAAAACACATGAGTTTTTGAAAGAACACTTTCATGTTCTACGTTTAGCATGATCACTTGTTAAACTCTATCATTTCTCGTTCTTCACTATATAAAGACCTCTAATTAAAGAGACTCGTGAATACTTAGCCATGCAAGTCAAAATTAAGCTAAATTTGGATTAGCTTTCATTAAGACTATATCAAATCAAAGTTTTGGGTTTTCAAGCCTACCTATAGGATCTTGCACTTTCTTGGACTCTTTCAAGCTTAGAGAATGTGTTTAAAGTTCCCTTGATAAGTGACTTTCTAGGATCAATTATAGGAACTTGCGAAAAGTTCTTGTTCTTAACCCGAATGAATTAAGACTTTCGCGTTTTAAAGCTCCCTATATAAAAGTCTAGCAGAACTTGAATTGAGCGGGTTAAGGAATGTAAATGGCTCCAAATGCCCATCAAGTCAAAAATTAACTCTTATTCTATCCATCGGAAAATATACATTCGTGTCTTAAAAACACTTATGAAAACTAAGAAAAATTTTAAAATTTGGCCATTGTTAGCCTTACTAGCAAAACAAAACATTGAAAGTTGGAAAGCGTGAGGGCGTAGCAAAGCAAGTACCTATTCACCCCGCCATACTAAAAGCAAACATTGTCCTCAATGTTTCGAGTCTAAAGGTGGAGCACCCCCATACTAGAGACGAAGAGTCGAATGCTTAGGATCTAGCATGGAAGGGTGATCAACAATATATCTAAAGCCGTTTATTAAGTATGCTAAAAGATAATTGTTAGAACAATAAAGGATATGTCATGGATTCGTGAAAAACTTCTTCAAACGAACGATGGAGGCTCACGTAAACGAACACGAGAGTCTTCAATCGTAGATGATGATGATCTAGATAACACAATCACAAACAACCACGAGACAACGAATTGAAAGGGTACAAGTCCCCTTATTAGTGAATAGTAAGCATAAAGGATAAGCATGGGATCTCCCCCACGAGGCACCTCGTTTTTGATTACCGAGTCATGAGCTCGACTCGATCCCCTCAATGCTAATTATCATTGGGGAAGGTGACTTGGTCGAGGGCAACCATTGAAGGAATTTCCCCACCAAAGTAGTGCTTAAGCCTATGTCCATTCACCTTGAAATTAGGACCATCATCTTGAGCTAGCTCAATGGTCCCATATGGAAACACTTGTGTAATGGTGAACGGACCCGACCAACGAGATTTCAATTTCCCAGAAAATATCTTTAGACGAGATTTAAAAAGCAACACTTGATCACCAACGTTAAAAACCCGGTTTTTAATCTTTGAATCATGAAACTTTTTAGTCTTTTCTTTAAAAATTAATGAATTTT
The DNA here is from genome assembly GCA_025667525.1 of Glebionis coronaria. Taxonomy (NCBI): domain Eukaryota; kingdom Viridiplantae; phylum Streptophyta; class Magnoliopsida; order Asterales; family Asteraceae; genus Glebionis; species Glebionis coronaria. Next base: position 435,231,691 of record CM046874.1, read on the forward strand.
CATAAGCATTATCTCTTAATTCATCCAATTCATTCAATTGTATTTTCCGGTGATCTCCCGCGGTCTTCAAGTTGAAATTTGCATGCTTAAGGGCCCAATATGCCTTGTGCTCCAACTCAATGGGAAAATGACAATTCTTCCCATAAACTAACTTATAAGGAGTGCAACCAATAGGTGTCTTATAAGCGGTCCTAAAGGCCCATAAAGCATCATCAAGTTTGTCGGACCATGAAGCACGGTTTTCTCCAATTGACCTCTCTAAAATCCTCTTCAAAGCTCGGTTCGAAACCTCGACTTGCCCACTCGTTTGCGGGTGATAAGCCGTAGAAAGACGATGAGTAACTCCATATTTCTTTAGAACCTTTTCGAATTGGTCATTACAAAAATGGGTTCCACGATCGCTTATAATAGCACGAGGGGTTCCGAACCGAGAGAATAGTTGCTTCAAAAACTTCACTACCACACGAGCATCATTAGTAGGCAAAGCCTTAGCTTCCACCCACTTAGAAAGGTAGTCCACCGCGACGAGGATATATTTGTTGCCATGAGACGATGGGAACGGCCCCATAAAGTCTATTCCCCATATGTCAAAAATCTCACACACTTGAATTATGTTTTGCGGCATTTCATCACGCTGAGACGATTTTCCTTGACGTTGGCACGAATCACACGACTTCACAAGTGCGTGTGCATCACGATAGATAGAAGGCCAAAAGAAACCGGCATCGAACACTTTCTTAGCCGTGAGATTAGCACCGTGGTGACCACCCGTGGGCCCCTCGTGACAAGCTCTAAGGATATTAGAAGCTTCGGCACCAAACACACAACGTCGAACGAGTTGATCCGCACAAATCCGAAAGAGATAAGGGTCGTCCCAAAAATAGAACTTGACGTCACGAAAGAATTTTCGTTTTTGTTGTGTCGTCATACCCTTGATTATGAAATTGCCCACATGGTAATTTGCAATGTCGGCAAACCATGGGGTGGTGTCTTTAGAATTCACTACACCGAGAGTCTCAAGAGGAAATGTTTCGGTAATTTCCTTGTTCTCGAAAACATCTTTGTGAGGATCTTCTAGACGAGAGAGATGATCGGCCGCTAGATTCTCGGCTCCTTTTTTGTCAAGCACGGTGACATCAAATTCTTGGAGGAGGAGCATCCAACGAAGCAATCTCGGCTTAGCATCTTGCTTAGCTAAGAGATACTTGATAGCCGAATGGTCGGTATACACGATGCTTTTAGTCAAGACGAGATAAAGTCGGAATTTCTCAAAAGCATAGACCACGGCAAGGAATTCCTTTTCCGTTGTGGTGTACTTAATTCAGCCTCGGTCATCGTCTTACTAGCATAATGGATAGGACGGAAATGCTTGTCATAACGTTGCCCTAAGACGACCCCTATAGCATAATCACTTGCATCGCACATGATTTCAAAGGGTAATTCCCAATTAGGAGCAACAAGAATGGGAGCTTCGATAAGTTTCCTTTTGAGAGTTTCGAAAGCCTTAACACAATCCTCATTGAAGTTAAAAGGAGCATCCTTGTCGAGAAGGTGTGTCATAGGACGAGAGATTTTCGAAAAGTCCTTGATGAAACGACGATAAAAGCCCGCGTGGCCTAGGAAACTCCTAACTCCCTTAACGGTTTTGGGATGAGGTAACTTGGCGATGACGTCTACCTTAGCTTTATCGACCTCAATCCCCGCCTTTGACACCTTATGTCCCAAGACGATTCCTTGTTTACACATAAAATGACATTTTTCCCAATTAAGCACAAGATTGGTTTCTTCACAACGTTTTAACATTTGCTCGAGATTAGATAAACATGACGTGAACGAATTACCAAACACCGAGAAGTCATCCATAAACACTTCCATCGACTTCTCGATCATATCGTGAAAAATCGCCATCATACACCGTAGAAACGTACCGGGTGCATTACAAAGTCCGAAAGGCATCCTACGATAAGCGAACGTTCCATAAGGACACGTAAAAGTAGTCTTCTCTTGATCACGAGGGTCGATAGGGATTTGAAAGTAACCGGAAAAACCATCTAAAAAGCAATAGAATTCATTTCCCGCAAGTCGCTCCAACATTTGATCCATGAAGGGCAAAGGAAAGTGGTCTTTACGAGTGGCGTCATTTAACTTTCGGTAGTCAATACACACCCTCCAACCGGTCACAACACGAGTGGGAATTAACTCGTTGTTTTCATTAGGCACAGCGGTCATTCCTCCCTTTTTGGGACACAATGGATTGGGCTCACCCATGGGCTATCGGATATAGGATAAATCATTCCCGCGTCAAGGAGTTTAAGGACCTCCTTTTTAATGACATCGTGAATTTTGGGATTCACCCTTCTTTGACTTTGAATTGCGGGTTTGTAGTCCTCCTCCATTAAAATCTTGTGAGTACAAAATTTTGGGTCAATACCCTTAATGTCGGATATTTTCCACGCAATTGCCCCTTTATGAGCCTTAAGAACTTTCAAGAGCTCGGTTTTTTCTTTATTAGCAAGACCTTTTGCAATAATAACCGGCAACTTGTCATCACCTTCCAAGAATGCGTATTCAAGGTGAGAAGGAAGATCTTTCAATTCAAGGATAGGTGGTTCCTCGATTGAAGATTTTGGTTCAACACTCATAACTTCCATCGGCGAAAGAAATGGTGGAATAGAAGTATCATCACTAATCAATACCACATCTTCATTGTCGATTTCATTTGAAGTGAGATCGCCTCCTTGGAATGGAGTGAGATTTTGTGTGGAATTAGCATGAATCGGATCCAAAATAGTAGGATTGCCACTTGACGAGCTATCGGAAAAACCTAACACTTCTTGTGAAAACTCATCGCAAACCACATCAATGATATCAATGTGATTGATGGTAGCGATTGCATAAACATGAGAAGGTTTCGAGTTTTGAGTAGCGTTTATAACAAGTTCCTCTTCGTTGAATCTCAAAGTGATAGTTCTCGCATGAACATCGATAAGCGATCTCGAAGTGTCTAAAAATGAACGACCTAAAATTAGAGGAACTTGAGGATCCGCGGGGATGTCAACTACTATAAAATCAACGGGATAGTAGAACTTCCCAACTTTCACGAAAACATCTTTGGCAACTCCACATGCCATAATCGTAGAATGATCGGCCATCTCGATGGACATGTTCGAAGGAATGAGAGCCGGAAGAGAAAGCGATTTCCAAATGGAAAATGGCATCAAATTAATGCTCGCGCCAAGATCGGCCAAGGAGAGGCATTCTTTCATATCTTGTATGTTACGAGGAATGAGAAACTTTCCGGGATCACCAACTTTTTCCGGTATGCGGTTAAGATAAACCGAAGAACAATTAGCAAGCTTTGAAAGCTTTTCCTTATCGCTCATCATACTTTTAAAAGTGGAAGCGAAACGAGGCATATATAACAACGCGTCGGCTAAACTTACATCAAAATGAACATGTTGAAACATTTTTATAAAAGCTCGATTTGTTGTTTGTTACGTTCTTGCAACTTCTCTTTGTTTCGTCTCGAAGGGTAAGGTAAAGGTGGTGTGGGTTGGACATTAGGCAACAGCCTTGGAAACTCGGGTTCCACAATTGGTATTGGTTCAACCGTAGGTGTGGTTTGAGTGGTACTTCGTGGGATTGTAATGTGCTCCTTTTCGACCATCACCTCGGGTTCTTTCTCGATTTCCTTCTCCGTAGAAGTACTTGGACGAGAGATTGGTTCCTTGAAAGTTTTACCACTTCGTGTAGTAATAACCTTCATTTCTCCTTTCGGGTTTGCAATGGTATCACTAGGAAGACCACCCGAGGAAGAGGGTTTACACATGATTGCTTCAAACATCTTAGCCATTCGGTCCTCAAATTTTGATTGCCTAGCATCCGCTTTTAATAACTCTTGCTTAATCTCATGTTGTCCTAATTCCATCTTTTGTTGATTTTGTTGAAGACGTTGGACATTTCCTTCCATTTTGTTAGCATGAGTTTTAATTTCATTAGCAAGTTCATTTTTAGCTCGTTTTTCAACTCGGACCTTAAGCTAATCATCTCACGTTGCATGTTATCAAATTTAGCATCATTTGCTTTTGCATAATCCAAAAATTCTCCTTGCAAATTTTTAGTGTGAGCATTTTGAAAACCTTGTGTAGTGTTTTGAAAATCACGGTTTTGGTTTTGATTAGAAATTTGTCCATTCCTATTTTGATAATTCCCCTTGTTGTAATTGCGTGAATTGCCTTGTTAATTACCTTGGTTGTTGTTTCGATAATTGTTAACATTTTGATTGGGTGGAGCTTGATTTTGGCGGGAACCTTGACCGTTTTGGTTGTAAGTTCCCGTTGCTACATAAGCACTCGAAGTGTTACCATCCGCGGTAATGCACTTGGAAAGATCATGAGCTCCTCCACAAGATAAACAACTCTTAGCAACCGCTTTAACCGAAGCGGAATTGGAAGCTTCTTGAGCCTTCCAATGGGACATAAGATTAGCAAATCTATCAAAAAACCGATTTTCCTCATTAGCTTCATCATGTAAGGCGTTAATGCTACGAGACGATTGTGACGAAGATGACGAACCCATGTTGGCAACACTCGGTGTGTTACGAGGGTTATAAACCTTAGATCTATTTTCAATGATTTGTAAAGCCTCATTTGTCGTCATGCACAAAAAATTACCACCCGCGGCGGCATTCAAATAATCTCGTTCATGATCATTAAGCCCATTATAAAAAGTATCCACTTGATGTAATTCCGTAAAATCATGGTGTGGACATTCATGTAACATTTCTTTAAATCGTTCCCATGCCATTGAAAAACTTTCATTATTTCTTTGCACAAATCGTGAAATCTCATTTTTTAAATGTGTTGTTTTAGATGGTGGAAAAAACTTGTTCACAAACTTAGAAACGAGATCGGCCCATGTCAAAATCGAATTTGGCGGTTCTTTCTCAAGCCAAATTTTTGCGGGTCCGTCTAACGAGTATGGAAACAACATCATCTTAATGGCGTCATGTGGAACATCCTTAAACTTGCTAGTGGCGGTGAGACGGTTAAAATTCCTAATATGGTAATGCGGGTTGTCTTTCTCGTGACCTCTAAACTTATTTGCTTGCAACATCGACATTAAACCCGTCTTAATCTCGAAATTCTCCGCAAGGATGGCGGGAATCACAATAGCCTCTCCAAAACCCTCGGTGGGTGCTTGTAGCAACTCCATCATAGTACGATTAGCCATGACGACTTCTTGTTCTACAATAGGTTCAACAATTGGAGGTTCTTCAACAATCAACGTCTCTTGATTGGCTTGCTTTTGAAGTTGTTTACGAGCTCGTTTTGCTTGATTACGAGTGATCATAAACTTCACGAACAATGGGAGGTGAGCAAAGAAGATTCTTTTTGGGTGTTTTGTGAATTTTCAATTTTTTTGTGTTTTTGATGATATTTAATTTTTTTGGATTTTGGGGTATCTTCGTAGACAACAATCTACAAAATCTCTCCTCGAATCAAACTCTTGATTAAAGAAGCCTCAAAGGAATGAAAACGATCACGTGGAGTGAACGCCTTCGAATGACTTTAGAACTTTGGTGAAAACCAAATTGTTCAAGAGGGTTTAATCACAAAGAAACCAAGCAAATATACTATACGTAATAATACTTTGGGCGGCAAAACCCTCGATTAGCCTTCAATCTCAAAATACTCACAAGCAAGCGGGGAAACGAGGCGGCGCGAAGCACTTAAGAGCCTTTTTCCTTAGATCTAGGTGTCCTCAAAATCCTAGCCAATTTTACCAAGTTTTTAAGATTTTATAGCCAAATCAAGAATCTATGTGTTCAAAACCTCAAAACCTGCAAACAGATGAACAATATCACCCAAACAACAGATACCAATACTTGCTTACACAAAACAAACACTTAGCAAACCACAAATCCAAAGTATGCAGTAGACCCAAACACTCCTTAATCCACCACTTAACAAAGAAACTTGTGATTTTAACTAATAACCTACTGATTTTAATGATCAAAAACACTTAAACAATAGCAACTAACACAATCAAACACAAAAATCACCAGCTCAAACACCAATACTCAAAATCAAAGCACCAAATTCAAAACAGCAATAAACATGAAATTTTTAGGGGAATCTTAACCAAGAGATTATACCTGCCTTCCACAACATCCTAGGAAGGCCAACTATGCTCCTTGGACCTTGTTCAACAACTAGAACAAGACCAAGGTACTTCAACAAAGATGATCAAAGCCTGCTTATGTTCAAAGCAGAACAAGGCTTTGATTATGATATTTATTCAACACAAGCAACAAATAAACTCAACCAAAGGCTTAGAATCCTTCTCAGGCTTGGTGTCAACAAGCTTGAAAGAACTCAAGGCTTAAGGCTAAGGGTTAGTACACAAATATAAGCCAAATTCAGAAACAAGGACTTCAAGGCTTTTGAACCTTGAAAACCTTTCAAACCTAGACGTGCCTTAACCACAAGGTTAAGGAAGGTCTAAACAATCAAATGGAACTCAGAATTAGGCTACTCAAACACCAACTTTTAATCAAATCAAAAAGAGAATCCAATATTTTCAGAAATTCAAATTTTATTAAACTTAAAAAGGAATTACAAAGATTGATAGCCTAAAACTGGAACAAAGGGACTCTCACATGTTCAGGTCTCCTTTTATAGGCAAATGCCTGGCTACACTATTCACAAACCCTAGATGTGATTTCTCTAAAATGCCCTTGAGTTCTTCTAGATCATTTGATGGAATGAGCTGTCCAAATGCATCCAAACCGTTTATAATAGCTTTGGGGTGAAGCAAGGAACCTTAACTGTTGATTTGGACACGTCAGATTGCTTGGAGAGTAAGTTGCAATTTCATTGGTTGACGTGTTGAATGGTGGGGTCCTTTGGGTAATGGGGTTAAGGGTTTTGTGTGTGGGATGTGTTTCTGCATGTGTGAATCACACATGTGCCAGGGTAATTGAGATTTACCCTTTATTTTAAGTGAGTAATTTCTGGGGGTGAAAAGGTGAACAGTAACACCTTTTGATCCTTTTTTGGGGGAAGTGGAGTTGTTTGGCGCATTTCTTGTTTGAATGTTTCAAATGCACACATTTAGCCCTTGTGTTTTGGAATTTTTGGTAAATAAAGCATTTCAGCCCTAAAACGTGTTTTGCTTTGTTAATAACTTTCATCATTTGGCAGTTTTGGCACAAACTTTGGAAAAAGGTGATCAAGGGTTATTTTTGACACTTTTGCATATTTCAAGGGCTGATCTTGGACATTCTTGATCTTCAAAGGTCTTTAATGTATCTTTGGCTTGATAAGGGACCATAATTGACAATTTGAAATTGTTGAGGGACTAATCTTGCCATTTCTTCAAAGTTGAAGGACCTTTTGTGTAATTTTGACAAACTTAAGGGACCAAACTTGTAATTATTAATATACAAGGGTTTTAAGTGTCATTTCTTCAATAAATGAGGATCAATCTTGTTTGTCTTCAAGTCTTCAAGGTATTTGTTGAGAATTCCATGATTAGGGCCCGGTTCTTTGTACGGCTTCGTTTCTCGTGTCCGTTTTTCCTTGTAACTTGTGATCTTTTGTCTTTTTCACGATATCCATACCTAAAATACACAAGTGAACAAACACAAGCATATATATGGTATTTTATGACATTTTTATGCATTTAAAGCCCGAAAAGAACGATGAGATTATGTATAAATGCCATCTCATCAATACGTGAGACATGTGTCTTGACTGATGTCTTGACATGTGTCTCGAGAGTAAAACAATAGAACTATAATATTAGCTTATTATGCCAGACCTGGCGGATCAGTTGGACTATTGATCCTTTGTATGTCTAATCACGTCCGCGGCCGGAGCCTCGATTGCGATTTCTAGGATAGTTTCTGTCATAGTAGTGGTTACTATCATCCTGTCTGTCAGTTCCATGATGGTCATTCTCATTACCGTGATTCATGTAACTATTCAGCTAAGTGGTCGGCTGGTACCGGTTTGCACTCATATGACTGAAACGACAACTGAATGACGTGTGACATGTAACTAAGAATTAGGGACAATGATTGATAAAAATCGTCTGATGGTGAAGCATCTTCTCGTCTGATCGCTTTGATCTAACGCCTTTGTCTTTGTCTTGTAAGATCTCCAGGTTGTGAACAGCATCAGGTTCCCGTAGCGTCTCCAAACATCAGCAGCATCAACCCTAGTAACGTCTCCAAGCTATGAGCGACATCAGCAATCTTGTAGAATATCAGCAAGTGGACATATGCCTGAGATGATTCAGAATCGACTAACGAATACTCGTGAAGTATTTCAAGTTAAATACACGTGGATTTAGGTACGTGTAATACACATAGAACACGATATATGGAGTACACGTTGAATGCACATGAAAGGATCGGTATGGGGTCGATCATTTGTCATGATTTAAGGAAAGTATACCGGTTAAACGGTTAGGAAAACCATCATGATAACCTGGCAATGCCAGTATATACCTCATTCTGGTTGCATCGAGAAACGTTAAAGTGTGGTTACATAAGATTCAACGATGATTTGCTTGACAGCATGGTCAATGAAAACCAACCATGACTATCATGAAAGGAGGATTCAATGAAATCCAACAATGTCTTGCATGAAAGCATAAATAACAAAAGAGGCGTAAGACGTAATCAACATGAAGACGGAATTATCATGCAGAAACATGAAACCATCTATCATGAAGAGTGTATAACGTAATCAGCATGAAACTGAAGTTAACCATTACAGTATGAAAACATATTTGACACTAAGACATATTAACTTATGAGGGGACATGAAAAAAAAAAATTTATGCCAATAAATCATGAGAAAAATTTTATGCATGAAAAACAGTGCATGAATGCGTAATGTAGTTTATAAAAACCTTTATATGTGCGAGGGGACGCCTATGGGTCGGTAAAAGACATGGCGAGGGGACACCTATGGGTCGGTCCCAAAGTTAAAAGTTTCGATAAAAGCACATGCGACTAAATAGGGCCAGTCTTGTACCAATCATTACTTAGTCACAGTTCCTGCAACAATGATACATGAAACATAAATAGATGAAACTCATCTATCAAAACTTATCAGAAAAAAATTTATGTGACTAATTATGAACTACTGGGGTTCAGTCCACATAGCCACAGTTCTCCAGGAACATTATGCATGAAACAATGACACATAACTAAATATGAATGACGGTTGTCAATCCATATTAGTAAAACAATATCGATGAAAACATCAAGGTTAAAACCTCAAGGTGCTGAAAACATCATGGTTAAAACAACAATGCGATGAAAACATCAATACGTAAAATAACAAGCGTTGGCTTAAGAAGCTCCAGGTGACTACCCACTAGTCACAGGTCAAGTTTTAGAGTCTACAAGTCGAAGCCTTGGCTCTAATACCATAATCGTAACACCCCATTTTGAAAATGGAATGTCATGCGTAATTATGGCGTGTCATCAAAGCATACAAGGATAAATGTATAAAACATTACATGACCATAGGGTAACCGGAATCAAACATTGGTCCCTAAACATAAGCTCAAAACATAATAAAGTAAATGAAATAATGGAAGACTTAAACAAGCACAAATATATGAAGGTAAAAGGAGAATAAGTCTTTAGCAGCTTCCATCCTATGCATGTCCTCCAAAATGCTCGAGTCCGTCCTTGGGTACCTGCCGTTTTGGGACTTGGAAAGGAAAGTAACGGCTGAGCATAACGTTCAGTGAACGGATATACAAGCATGAAATGAATAATATAAGTATGAATAACATATAGCAGCGGAAATGTATATGTCCTGGAAAACCTGGTTATTTCTTAGTAAAACTGGTTTTATAGTTCGAAAAGCCTTATGTTTATCTTATGAAACTGTTTAACATATATTACCATTAGCCAATATAGGTCATGAAAATCCACCGTGCATGAATACTTGGAGGGGTGACCTCATCATGCAAATTAGAGGGGCTGCCTCTAATTTAATATACTGGTTTGGGTTAGGATGGATCAGCTCCTTGTGAAGGATGCAAGGCACACACCTCATTCACATAGGGTAATCTGCTGAAAACATGTAACTAGGATACACCCATACGCCCCACATGATAAATATAAATAATATGGCCAAAAGCTGAAGGGACGCCATGAGCAATAACTCCGCCGTGGGGAAGTCATAACACCAGTGCCTCTAGTGTTATGGTTATGGTACCTCCATAACTAAGTGAAACTGGTCATGCATGTATATGGCTATAGGTATTCTAAATTAAACATAAGCAAATCAAACATATAAACTTATACTACGGGAAAACAGTTGGCTGCATACGGGGAATCCTAATAAGGAAAGAATGTCCATAATGAAAGGACGGGAATCCGTACCTTATGTCCAGTGAACAAAGAAGACGAACTGAAGAGAGTCCTACTTTGGTACCACTATTGCTACATAAATACATACGCGTCTAAGTATCTGATTAGTAAATACGTAACTGGTTTTATGTCATGTCTTAGCTTATTTTATACGTTCATGTCATGTTTTACTGTTTTGAGCTTTAAACTGTGTTTATGTTATATTCTGTCTATTCTGATTAAGTATTACTTGTATTTCATTTATTATTATGCTTACTGTGTAATAATAAGTAACTTTCTAAAAATAACAGGTTTCCTAAAATAGAAAGTTTCCAAAAATAGAAAGTTACCAAAAATAGAAAGTTTTCAAAAATAGAAAGTTTCCAAAAATAGAAAGTTTCCAAAAATAGAAAGTTTCCAAAAATATAATTACTACTTAAAATAGATAAATTTCTAAAAATAGAAAGTTTCCATAAATAGATTAGCTGCCTTAATTAAAAAAGTTTCTAAAAATAGAAAGTTTCCATAACAAGATATAAGTTGGTTAAATAAGCTAATTATATAAGCGTAAGTGTTTTCTGATTATTTTTCTAAGTCATATTGATATAAGGTATAGTTTATTAATTATTACATGTAATTTAAATAAACTATAGGTTAAAAGTATTAAATTAAATATATCCTGTTTTTAATTAAATAAAGTTAAATTCTTAGGTTAAAACATGTATTATTAATTATTAATAATATAACCTAAGTCATGTTAATTAATTAATTATAGCCATGGTTTTTTTAATAATTAATTAATTATAAATTCTAGAAAAATATAAATACTTAGGTTAAAAATTCCATGATCTAATAATTAAATTATAACCTAAGTCATGTTTTATTAAATTAATATGTCATGTTTTATTAATTTAATCTTAACATATAATATTAAAATCATAAACCTTAACATAAACCATGAACCGGATCGTGACTAGAAATCGTGAACCGGACCCGTAATCAACACCATACCCCGAACCACTTCGGGGTTCTCCCTTGTTTGCTGCTGCCGTGGGACCCACACCACCAAACCGAGACCATGAGGTCTCGGTGGTGGTTCACAAGCCAAGCCGAGACCCCTTAGGGGTTCGGTTTATGCGTCGGCTAGACAACACCCCTAAAAACCCTTGTTTTGATCTACCCCATAATCCTAGACATGTTTAATAAATGTTTTTAATTAGTTTTTAAAAACATCATGATCTTATGTAATTTATTAAATCAAAACATAAAAGAAAAAGGTTAAAAAGGTTATACCGAATGCGTGGATCAATCAAGGACGAACACACAACGATCATTGTAAAAATTCCAAGGTTAAAATCAAACCGAATCATCCCTTGTTGATCCTTATAGGTGGCGGCCAAAAGGGAGCAAAGAAGGAGGAGGAAAACTTTTAGGGTTTTATTTATTTTTCTTGTTTTGTAAAAATGACACAAGATTTCTCCTTTTTCTTGTTTAGTAAAAATTGATGGGCTAAGCCCTTTTTCCTTCCTAATTTCGTGGTATATGGGGCCCACATGGGGTAATCCGATCATTTTCCGTGTCTAATTAATAAGTGTGTTCTTGTGTTCATGTTTTACGTGTTTTAATTAATTATCGATCGTGACTTTATATATTTATTCGTGTTCGTAATAAATATATATATACATATGTAATATTAGTTCGTGATTAATTTACGTTCATGATTTCATGTTCGTATCCTCGTGATTATAATTATTATTGGAATAATTATCGTGTGTTCATACGTAATAAATACTTATCGTGTTCTAACATGTACGTAATACTTAAAATTTCTTATACGTGAAATGTAAACATGCTATAAAAGGAAAGTTCTAATCTTGTACGTACGATCTAAAGGGTACTACTCATGGTAAAAGTATGCGGGTTTTACAATTACGCTACCAAGACAATGACGGGGGCTTAATTTCATTACACTACAACCGAAAAAGAGCTTTTAGCTGTTGTATATGCTTTTGAAAAATTTATCCCCTATCTTGTCCTTTCCACCACCATTGTGTACACCGATCATTCCGCGTTGAAGTACTTGTTAACAAAACAAGATTCTAAACCAAGACTTCTTCGTTGGGTTTTACTCCTTCAAGAATTCAAAATTGAAATTCATGATTAAAAGGGAGCGGAAAACCTAGCCGCGGATCATCTTAGTAGACTCGAGGATCCTTATCAAGGGGAACTTCCAAATCAATAGATTAATGAATCTTTTCCCCTTGAGACCTTGATGTCTATTAACTCCAATATTGATGAGACCCCGTGGTTTACGGACTTTGCAAACTACTTGGCGGGTGGAATTCTCATCGAAGGGTTATCGTCCCAACAAAAGAAGAAATTCTTTAAGGACGTGAAAACTTTCTATTGGGATGACCCTTATCTCTTCAAACAATGTGTTGATTTGATCCTTCGTCGGTGTGTTGACGGGCCCGCAGCTTTACAAATCTTGGACGCTTGCCATAAAGGACCAACCGGTGGTCACTTTGGTCCTAACTATACCGCGAAGAAAGTTTTCTAATCAGGATTCTATTGGCCCACCATTTATCATGACGCTCATGAAATGGTTAAGCATTGTGATGCTTGCCAACGACAAGGCAAGATCACACATAAAGATGATATGCCTCAAAATTTCATCCAAGAGTGTGAAATCTTTGACGTATGGGGCATCGACTTTATGGGGCCATTTCCATCATCTAAAGGGAACAAGTACATCCTCTTAGCCGTTGACTACGTATCCAAATGGGTTGAAGCAAAGGCTATACCTACTAACGATGCGAGGGTGGTTGTGAACTTTCTGAAACAATTATTTGCTGGATTCTGTGTTCCTCGTGCTATCATTAGTGATCGCGGGACTCATTTTTGCAATGATCAGTTTGCACGAGTCATGGCTAAGTATGGTGTCAATCATCGTCTTTCCACCGCGTATCATTCACAAACTAATGGTCAAGCCGAGATCTCTAACCGTGGACTAAAGCGAATTTTAGAGCATACTGTAGGAGAGCATCGTGCCTCATGGGCCGATAAGTTAGATGATGCTTTGTGGGCTTTCCATACCGCATATAAGACACCTACTGGTTGTACTCCATATCGTCTTGTGTACGGAAAGTCATGCCACCTCCCCATTGAGTTGGAGCATAAGGCTTATTGGGCCTTGAAATGGGCTAATTTTGACATCAACAAAGCCGGTGATCTTAGGAAAATCCAAATCAATGAACTTAATGAACTGAGGAATGAGGCTTATGAGAATTCATTGATCTACAAGGAGAAAACCAAGCTTATTCATAATTCCAAGATTAAGAACCGAGAGTTTCACATAGGTGATCAAGTTTTACTCCTTAACTCTCGGTTGAAAATCTTTTCGGGCAAGCTTAAATCTCGTTGGTCCGGCCCATTCACCGTTGCTAAATTTTTCCCATATGGTACTCTCAAGCTCGCTCAATCAAATGGGCCTAATTTCAAGGTGAATGGCCAACGTTTTAAGTTGTACTTTGGCGAGGACATCTCTCACGAGATGATTCCATCCCTCACCATGTTTCCCTTGAATTAGTTATGGGTCGAGTCAGGCTCGTGACTCGGTTAACAAAAACAAGAGCTTCTTGGGAGGCAACCCGATGATCTATCCTTTTTACCCGTTTTCATAATAAGTGTAGGGGAGCCATGTAGGTGTTTGTTGTCTTGTTTCTTATGATGTACAGGGATTAAAGCTTTCAAAGATCCACTTTTGATGATATTTGACGACCCGTGATCCCGTCTTCTCGTCTTCTCGTCTTCCCGGTTCTATCCTAAACTTTTTTTATTCGATATCTCATATCTTATATGTCGACATTGAAATCACGATAGTTGTCTCTTCCTTAGCATGATTTAAACAAAGTGCACAATTTCCTAAGTGTAGGGGAGTTTACTCCCACATGCTTAAACATTGTGGACAATGTTTATATCAAGTGTAGGGGAGACTTCTATCGAAGTAATAAGTGGGCTTTTCCATGTATTTGACCTCATTTTAACCGAAAATTTAATTTTTCGACGTTTTTCAATTTTTTTGATCTATTTTGGCCTAGTAGTATTTTTCATTTATTTTCTTTTATGTTCTTTCCTTTTGTCATTGCATCGTATGTGTGACAATCCGTCAATTTATGGTTGATATTTTATTCTTGAATATTATTTTAAAACATTATTTTAATGTTACAATATGAACTCACATATTTTTGGGAAGAAATTTGGATTTACGTCTTGGAGTAGCATCGACTACGTCTAAACCGGAGGATTCAACGTTACGTGCTTACGTTTACATACACCGTCCTTGGTGACAGTCCAACATTTCAGAAAAATAAATTTATCCGCGAATATTATTTTGGAGTTTTAAATTTGTGTTGGTTCATAAACTCACAAATTTACGAGAAGAGATTAGGACTTACGATTTTATTTTAACGTCCTTTACGACTAAACCGGAAACCCTAGGATTACGTATTTACGTTTTCGAACTCCGTTTTTGATGAGACAATTTTTATTGGATTTGTTTTGTGACGTAGATTCATAATTTATAAAAACGTTTTTCGTAAAACGACCCGAGGGCACGCAAATCGAGGAAACTAGCATCGAGGAGTACCCGTAAATAAATGGGGATGAGACAAGTGGGACACTTGTCCCACCCCACTCCAAAACCGGCCTAACTAGTGCACCACACACTTGATGTGTCAAGTGTAAGCTAACTTAGCTTACACATGTCCTTAGCTTACACTTTAAGCTTCCACTAAAATCAAAACCACTAGCCACTTCTCATTACCATTATTTACACATGCAAACAAGCTCAAAAATCCTCTCAACCACCTTACCTATGCCATCCCATATTACCCCTTAAACACCAATTTTGATAAAAAAAACAACCATGAAATCTTATGTTATATACACATATGTTGAAGCCCTTTTGAAACCCTATTGATTGGTGGTCCTTATAACATCCAAGGAGGAGTTTTCATGGAGTAGTAGAGCTGATTTTCCACAAGGTGTTTATGAAGAATGGTGGTCTTGAAGATGGTCTTGGTGCATCACAAGTTTCTCCATCAAAATCCATGTTTTGATCAACCTACATCATCATGGTGGTATAATGATTGTCCTCCTCATCTTCTTGTTATTTTGATTATGTAAACATGTATTTTATTTCCTATTGTATATGTATATGATGATTATATGATGATAAAAATGTTATGTGGGGATTTGGTGTTGATAAACATGATTAAAAATGTGAAAAACTATAAAGAACAAGGCTAAAATCTTGCTTAAAAGTGATGGCTGTATAAAACAGTAAAGAAACAGGTCATGGACTGATAAAATGATGAAGTATAATCCATTTACAGTAAGCTATATGTCTTGTACACATGTGAGAGTTGGCCATGCAACGGAATCATTGTAATGAGTGACATATGATCAAAACAAGTTTAAGGTACAAATCTGAGTTCACTGTTTTGGACGATTTTTAGAAAATACTTAGAGGATGATTCAACAGTAGCTATAGAAGAGTTAAATGTAGAACATATCATATAATTTATGTGATAAAAATTTGAGCTTCTATCTCCATATAGAACTCTAGATATGACAGTTTTGGTGAAAGTGAAGATAAAAATCAGATTTTGGAAATTAAAGAATAATACTATTATATAAGCACTGAAAAATTTAATAGTATAAAATATAAATTAAAACCCACTAACTTATATAATACATTTATATAAATATGTAAAAGGTTAAATAAGTGTATAAATTATAAAAATGGTAGTGGAATAATACTTATAAGTAATAAAAACTATAAACTTGATTTTTACGACTTTTTCGGCTATTACCGTAAAATGAACGTTTTTGCTAAATAATACTTAGACGGTTGGACTCGTCTAATGTAAACTTTTATAAACTCATATACTGATATATAGACGTGTATAACAAGTAAAAACCGATAAAACCCGAACTATAGGACATACGGACGTTAACGGACTAAATTAACGTTATTGGACTAATAATACAACAAAAATGGACTAAAATACTTATGAACTTATTATTGGGCTTAACCCATTTAGGCCCAACTTGTAAAGTGTAGATACTAATAATATAAAGTATAACATGGATTAATACAAGTTAAAGAACTTATAATAAGTTTATTGGACTTAAAACACGTAAATAGGTAAAACTAGTAAACTAGTATGAACGTTACCGACACATAACACTAAAATGAGCAAACGAAGATATGTAAACCCACTTGATCATCATATATATAAAATCATCATATGTATACATAATTGTTATTTTTAAAAGTCATTGGACATGAGTCTAAGACGATTATTATTTGTCTAGGTTTCCGTGATTGAAGCACGTGCCATACGTCCGAATTGCCGATAACCCGCCTTCCCACATCAACGTGAGTTCATAGCCTCTCACTCTTTTAAATGTTTTTATAAATGTTTTATAAATCCGCGAGGGAGATGACATGTTAGTTTTTCTAAAATAGGACACCATTTGTCCCGATTGCTTGTTTATTGATTTGGACTCGAATGATTGAATGACCCGATTGTATGACCCGATAAATGATTAAAGGACCCGATAGATGAAAATAAATGGATTATTCAAGTTAGGTTATGTCACTAAAAGTCCCATTAGCATGAATTGTGAACTACCGGGATTTGGTAGACGCTTGTGCATATAATAGTACTATTTGGGGACGATCACCCCAGTTCGCGCCTTGACGGTTGATCCCCGTCGTGCCACATTGATTGGTAAGCGAATTTATGTATGAGAAGATTTCCATAGCGTGACTAATAACTGAATTTTTACTCGTTTGAAAATTCGTTTTCTCGGTGTCTAATCGAATTGATCTCTGGTTAATTGTGCGACTCAGTTGTTCTTGGTGAAATAAAAAGGGAAAGGTCGTTGTCTAAAACTAATTAAAAATAAAGACTTGAAACAAATAAAGATAAAGTAAAGACGGTAAAAGGAAACAATTAAAGATAAAAACTTAACGGGAAATAAATGACGAGAAATTTAAAAGGCAAATAAAGTAAATGACGTGAAATAAAACTTA
This sequence comes from Glebionis coronaria, assembly GCA_025667525.1. Taxonomy (NCBI): domain Eukaryota; kingdom Viridiplantae; phylum Streptophyta; class Magnoliopsida; order Asterales; family Asteraceae; genus Glebionis; species Glebionis coronaria. The sequence continues at coordinate 435,249,177 of CM046874.1, forward strand.
AATAAAAGGAAAGCAAGTAAAAATGCAAATAAAGAAAAAGGCGGGAAAAAATAAAGTTTAAAACGGAAAACTAAAAACTCAATAAAAAGCTATTCGGAACATTTAAACTATGCGGAATAAAAATGCCTATGCGGAATAAAAATGGAAAGACACTCTACTAGGAAAACAAATCTATTCGGAATAAAAGCTATGCGGAATAATAAAAAGCTATGCGGAATCCTAACCCTATTCGGAATAATCAAGCATTCCGCATAGGAAGCCCTATTTGGAATAACTGATCATTCCGCATAGAAACCCCTATTCGGAATACATGAACATTCCGCATAGAAATCCCTATTCGGAATACATGAACATTCCGCATAGAAATCCCTATTCGGAATAAATGAACATTCCGCATAGAAGTCCTTATTCGGAATAATCAACATTCCGCATGGAATACTTTTAAGACAGTTGATTCGGAATATTTGAAATATTCCGAATAGAAAGAAAATGAAACAGCCTATTCGGAAAGTTATGGGCGAGTTACAGTAAACATAAACAGAAAGAACAGTAAGAAGCAATAGGACACGAATTTAATCAAAACTAATCAAAACAAACCAAAAGATTAAACCAAAACAACCAATAAACATCAACTAACAATAATCAATCAAAACAAATCATCAAAACTAACAAACAAAGCCAAATCAATCAAAACCCACTTGATTGAAAATAAGAAAACTCAAGAACATGAACACAAAGATTAAGAACAAATCAAGCAAGAAAAGAAGAAGGAGATTAACAATAAAGTAAAGATTAACATCAATTAAATGGAAACTTACTTGGAATTAAAAGAAAATTAAAGGTGCATTACATGGAGATTAAGATGCATGAAAGTAAAGAACAAGAAATTGAAGATGGTGGAAGAGAGGCTTGTCAAGCCTCCCACAACCTTCACAAAATGAAAATCTAAACTATTTATAGGAGGGGAAAGCTTAAGGTGGAAGCTTCTCCTTCTTTCTCTTATTTGCAAGCTTAGGTCCTTGATCTTTTTAATCTTTTGTTAATCTTCTTAATATTTGGACTTTGTCTTGGGGTTTCTTCAAACTCGTCTTGTAATCTTTAATAAATTAGACTTGAGTTCTTCGGCTTTTTAGTAAACTTCCGTCTTTTGACTTTTTCTTCGATAAATCTTCAGAATTGGTCTTGGACTTCCGTTCTTTTTCCACTCTTGATCTTTCGACTTCATCTTTCGTCTTTTTCTTCGATAAAAGCCCGTGAATGCCGTGTTTTCTCCACTTTTTCACCTTTTCGTCCTAAATCACAACAAAAACACAAACCACGCATAATTCCGACATAAATGACATAAAATACACGTTTTGGCTCGGTTATTATTGTAATTAAGTGATAAAAAGGATGGGTGTTTTCCCACCTATCAAATCCCCTACACTTAACCATTGCAATGCCCTCATGCAATGCTTAGTGATAAAGCAAGGTTTACACTTTCCATCATAATCAACCTACTTTGGCCTTTATTAAACAACTAAGGAAAAGACAGAAAATAAAAAGATGCAACAAGGAAGAAACATGTAAAGAAATCTAAGACTTACATTAGGGCTTGTGTGTCATGAATGTTTATCACCCTCAAGTTTCACGTTCCCCATGCCAAGCTTAAAAACAAGATCATTGTTAGTACAAGTTAGCATAACAAACATTTACTCATGTGGTTCAATTAATCACTTAAACTCCCTTATTCCTACGAGTATCTCTTATATTTTATTGATGTCTTGGATGATCACGAGGATGCATTGTTGACTTATTTCGATAATTTATTTAGGCTGAAAGCAAAGTAGGACGATTTGATCAATAGTTAGCTAAAGGACAAAATCTCTTAAAACTGCTTCTCGGGCTATCAAAAAGTTCATATCTTGGCATAACTCGGTTCACGATTTGAGACCTTTCTCGGGCCGATATTTGGCATGTACTTCATACTTCATATCTTGAGAGACGTTTTTGAGATAATGGTCTTCTCTTCGTTTATAGAGTTTCTTCACTTGGAGTCTTTTGAGGAGTAGTCCAGCTTTGTTGACCACGACTTCATGATTATTCTTCAATCTCTATTTGGGATTTTGAGATACAACGATCCGCCTCCTTTTCGGACTTGGATCTATTTATCCTCATACCTTGTTAGGGTCTTTTCGGATAGACTTCTCCATGATCTTTATGGGAGTTGATTGCTTTTCGTCGTGAATCTTGATCCTTCATATTGATTTTGGGGAATAATGCTTTTCACATCACTTTGGATCTTCAGCGATAAAATTGAATCCTCATGCCTTGTTAGGGCCTTTTCGGACTCGCCAATCTTCGCGCCCCGCTTCATAAGTTATGCCTTGGCTATGAACTCTTATCATTTCCGAGCAACTTTTAAACGATCTTGGGATAGAAGCTAAGTAACTTTTCAAATCGTACGACCTTACTTATTGCAGATAATTTATTAGCAAGTGATGGGAGAAAAAGATCATAATTAACTCGCATAAGTTAATGAGAGAATACCAAACTTGTAACTAAATCTATCATTTCTCGTTCTCCACAATTTAAAATCTCAAGGAATGAGACTCGTGGATGCTTAGCCTAATAAACCAATTAAGGTCTACATGGTTAAGGATACTAGCTAGAGTGAACTTGGATAAGTAAACTCGGGTTGAGTCAAAATATTCACAACGGGCCTAATATATCTAAGATAACTAAACTTGTTAAAACCATTTATTAAAATAAGAGAAAAATATCAAATATAAAGGGAACTACAACTAGGCCAAAATAGATTAAAAATTTTGAAAAATGTCGAAAAATTGATTTTCCGGTTAAAATGAGGACAAATACAAGGAAAAGGCCACTTAACTTCGATAGAAGCCCCCCCTACACTTAATATAAACATTGTCCTCAATGTTTAAGAATGTGGGAGTAAACTCCCCTACACTTAGGACATTGTGCACTTTGTTTAAATCTCGTTAAGGAAAAGACCACTAAAGAGATTCCTATTTTAATATTGAGAAATATAAAATAGTGAATCGAAAAGAGTTTAGGATAGAACCGGGAAGAAGGGAACACGGAATCACGGTTCGTCAAAAGTTATCAGGAGTGTGTCTTTGAAGCACTAATCCCTGCATATGATAAGAAAGAGAACAAGAAACACCAACGGGGCTCCCCTACACTTATGATGAAAATAGATAGATAATTGGGTTGCCTCCCAAAAAGCGCTTGTTTTTGTTGACCGAGTCACGAGCCTGACTCGTCCCCGAATTAAATGGTCCATGGGGAAGCCTCGAATGTGATACCGGGATCAAAGACCTTGTCCTCGTTCCCGGAGGACATTAATAAAGGAGAGGCGGGGGGATAAGTCTTGAACGGGAGAAAAACCCTTTCGACATACGAGAAGTATGTGAACTCAAGATCCACGGGAGGTGGGGTGGGTAAAGTAAGCACATTGTCATCCCCCAAAGACAATGGATGTTGAGCACTCGGCAAAGCCGTGAGGGTATCAATTATAGTTTTGTCATTGTCACCTCCTGGGTCAAAGCACTCATCCTAATTTCCCGGTATGAAACGAGGAGAGTAAAAGTGATACATCACCCGCGTGGGTGTGCACGTGGTAGGATTAGGTGGCAAAATAATATGAGAAGTATGAGAACAATTACCTTCCACATGCGTCTCTTTTTCAATAGATTCACGTCTTCCCACCTCTGGGATAGAAGGAGGTATCGCTAACAAAGTATGCTCATTAATAGCAAAAGAAGCAGCGCTATCAATGTCCTCAATCCCTTCGTCTAAGAGCGGATTCACCTCACTAGATATGTAGGCGTCATCAAAATCAAATAAAGGGTTCGAATAAATCTTGAAAGTTTCATGCAGAACGTCTTCATCGGATAGTGACTCGTCATCACTAGAAGTAAAATCATCATCTTGATCGAAAAGAGGATTAGAGAAAGCCGAAGAATCATCTCCCAAAGTGTTGGTGGAAGGAACAGCATCATTAAGAGCGACCTCATCCGTAAGCTCCTCAAAAGTTAGCACATCACAAATCTCATGAAAGAATTTATCAAGACCGAAATCACTAAGCTCACTCGAAGTATCACAATCCTTAGAGGCGTTGGGGAAATTGAGAGGAGGGATGACAATAGCACTAGGACATTGAGCAGTAAGATCATTCCAAGAAATAGTAGGCTTATCGTCATCATCATCGTAATAGGATTGATGCACAAGAGGAGGGGTATAATCACTAAGATTAGATATTTGCTCTTGTTGCAGTCGCTTTTCCTCGTCCCTAAGTTCTTTAAGCAAAACAACGGCTTCTTGAAGTTGCAAAACAATGGAGTGTGTTTCTTCATTCAAGGTAGTGAGTTGTGGGTCAAGATTAATTTGTTGAGAGGATTGATGATTGAGGGTGTGATGTGGTGGCTCAAAGTGTTGAAAACCTGAATTATAGTAAGGTTGTGCTCATAGTTGTTCATCGGTTGAGAAGAATTAGAAACCGAGTTTGGTTCATAATGATCCATAGGTGAAGAAAACTGAGGACATGGATTTTGCTCATAAAAATTCATTGGTTGACAAAAATAGGTATCGTGAGGTCCCCCACAGTTGTTGCAAACCGGGTATTCCGAAAAACTGGGTACCTCTTGTTGATAGCTATTATCATTGTCATAATTGTACCCCGGTTCTTGCCCGTGTCTATACGGGTATTGAACCGGGCACGAAACATGCCAATGAGAATCGCTTCCACAATAGATGCACGGGGGAACATGAGGTAGGTTCAAAAAGTACGAATTAGTCGAGTTGCACAAAGGACAAAATCCGGATTGTGTGTAGTCGATATCGTTTCCGCACTGCTCACATGTACACCATTGACAAGAGTTGTTCCCAGATAATTGTTTCCCACACCGGACGCAATGGACATAAAAATCCATAAAGAAAGATAGATAAGCAAGAAGAATATTTTTGGTGCAAAACTTTGAAAAAGAAATGCTTTTTATGATTTTTCAAATGTTTTAGGATTTTTGAAAATTTTTGACAAGAAAAATAACGTTCACAAGTGAACGGATCCCAAAATCCAACGCGTCACTCACAAAAAACCTTCGATCTTCACGAAAAGAGCCGGCAGCGGCGCCATTTTAATAACTGAATTTTTACTCGTTTGAAAATTCGTTTTCTCGGTGTCTAATCGAATTGATCTCTGGTTAATTGTGCGACTCAGTTGTTCTTGGTGAAACAAAAAGGGAAAGGTCGTTGTCTAAAACTAATTAAAAATAAAGACTTGAAACAAATAAAGATAAAGTAAAGACGGTAAAAGGAAACAATTAAAGATAAAAACTTAACGGGAAATAAATGACGAGAAATTTAAAAGGCAAATAAAGTAAATGACGTGAAATAAAACTTAAATAAAAGGAAAGCAAGTAAAAATGCAAATAAAGAAAAAGGCGGGAAAAAATAAAGTTTAAAACGGAAAACTAAAAACTCAATAAAAAGCTATTCGGAACATTTAAACTATGCGGAATAAAAATGCCTATGCGGAATAAAAATGGAAAGACACTCTACTCGGAAAACAACTCTATTCGGAATAAAAGCTATGCGGAATAATAAAAAGCTATGCGGAATCCTAACCCTATTCGGAATAATCAAGCATTCCGCATAGGAAGCCCTATTCGGAATAACTGATCATTCCGCATAGAAACCCCTATTCGGAATACATGAACATTCCGCATAGAAATCCCTATTCGGAATACATGAACATTCCGCATAGAAATCCCTATTCGGAATAAATGAACATTCCGCATAGAAGTCCTTATTTGGAATAATCAACATTCCGCATGGAATACTTTTAAGACAGTTGATTCGGAATATTTGAAATATTCCGAATAGAAAGAAAATGAAACAGCCTATTCGGAAAGTTCTGGGCGAGTTACGGTAAACATAAACAGAAAGAACAGTACGAAGCAATAGGACACGAATTTAATCAAAACTAATCAAAACAAACCAAAAGATTAAACCAAAACAACCAATAAACATCAACTAACAATAATCAATCAAAACAAATCATCAAAACTAACAAACAAATCCAAATCAATCAAAACCCACTTGATTGAAAATAAGAAAACTCAAGAACATGAACACAAAGATTAAGAACAAATCAAGCAAGAAAGGAAGAAGGAGATTAACAATAAAGTAAAGATTAACATCAATTAAATGGAAACTTACTTGGAATTAAAAGAAAATTAAAGGTGCATTACATGGAGATTAAGATGCATAAAAGTAAAGAACAAGAAATTGAAGATGGTGGAAGAGAGGCTTGTCAAGCCTCCCACAACCTTCACAAAATGAAAATCTAAACTATTTATAGGAGGGGAAAGCTTAAGGTGGAAGCTTCTCCTTCTTTCTCTTATTTGCAAGCTTAGGTCCTTGATCTTTTTAATCTTTTGTTAATCTTCTTAATACTTGGACTTTGTCTTGGGGTTTCTTCAAACTCGTCTTGTAATCTTTAATAAATTAGACTTGAGTTCTTCGGCTTTTTAGTAAACTTCCGTCTTTTGACTTTTTCTTCGATAAATCTTCAGAATTGGTCTTGGACTTCCGTTCTTTTTCCACTCTTGATCTTTCGACTTCATCTTTCGTCTTTTTCTTCGATAAAAGCCCGTGAATGCCGTGTTTTCTCCACTTTTTCACCTTTTCGTCCTAAATCACAACAAAAACACAAACCACGCATAATTCCGACATAAATGACATAAAATACACGTTTTGGCTCGGTTATTATTGTAATTAAGTGATAAAAAGGATGGGTGTTTTCACACCTATCAAATCCCCTACACTTAACCATTGCAATGCCCTCATGTAATGCTTAGTGATAAAGCAAGGTTTACACTTTCCATCATAATCAACCTACTTTGGCCTTTATTAAACAACTAAGGAAAAGACAGAAAATAACAAGATGCAACAAGGAAGAAACATGTAAAGAAATCTAAGACTTACATTAGGGCTTGTGTGTCATGAATGTTTATCACCCTCAAGTTTCACGTTCCCCATGCCAAGCTTAAAAACAAGATCATTGTTAGTACAAGTTAGCATAACAAACATTTACTCATGTGGTTCAATTAATCACTTAAACTCCCTTATTCCTACGAGTATCTCTTATATTTTATTGATGTCTTGGATGATCACGAGGATGCATTGTTGACTTATTTCGATAATTTATTTAGGATGAAAGCAAAGTAGGACGATTTGATCAATAGTTAGCTAAAGGACAAAATCTCTTAAAACTGCTTCTCGGGCTATCAAAAAGTTCATATCTTGGCATAACTCGGTTCACGATTTGAGACCTTTCTCGGGCCGATATTTGGCATGTACTTCATACTTCATATCTTGAGAGACGTTTTTGAGATAATGGTCTTCTCTTCGTTTATAGAGTTTCTTCACTTGGAGACTTTTGAGGAGTACTCCAGCTTTGTTGACCACGACTTCATGATTATTCTTCAATCTCTATTTGGGATTTTGAGATACAACGATCCGCCTCCTTTTCGGACTTGGATCTATTTATCCTCATACCTTGTTAGGGTCTTTTCGGATAGACTTCTCCATGATCTTTATGGGAGTTGATTGCTTTTCGTCGTGAATCTTGATCCTTCATATTGATTTTGGGGAATAATGCTTTTCACATCACTTTGGATCTTCAGCGATAAAATTGAATCCTCATGCCTTGTTAGGGCCTTTTCGGACTCGCCAATCTTCGCGCCCTGCTTCATAAGTTATGCCTTGGCTATGAACTCTTATCATTTCCGAGCAACTTTTAAACGATCTTGGGCTAGAAGCTAAGTAACTTTTCAAATCGTACGACCTTACTTATTGCAGATAATTTATTAGCAAGTGATGGGAGAAAAAGATCATAATTAACTCGCATAAGTTAATGAGAGAATACCAAACTTGTAACTAAATCTATCATTTCTCGTTCTCCACAATTTAAAATCTCAAGGAATGAGACTCGTGGATGCTTAGCCTAATAAACCAATTAAGGTCTACATGGTTAAGGATACTAGCTAGAGTGAACTTGGATAAGTAAACTCGGGTTGAGTCAAAATATTCACAACGGGCCTAATATATCTAAGATAACTAAACTTGTTAAAACCATTTATTAAAATAAGAGAAAAATATCAAAGATAAAGGGAACTACAACTAGGCCAAAATAGATTAAAAATTTTGAAAAATGTCGAAAAATTGATTTTCCGGTTAAAATGAGGACAAATACAAGGAAAAGGCCACTTAACTTCGATAGAAGCCCCCCCTACACTTAATATAAACATTGTCCTCAATGTTTAAGCATGTGGGAGTAAACTCCCCTACACTTAGGACATTGTGCACTTTGTTTAAATCTCGTTAAGGAAAAGACCACTAAAGAGATTCCTGTTTTAATATTGAGAAATATAAAATAGTGAATCGAAAAGAGTTTAGGATAGAACCGGGAAGAAGGGAACACGGAATCACGGTTCGTCAAAAGTTATCAGGAGTGTGTCTTTGAAGCACTAATCCCTGCATATGATAAGAAAGAGAACAAGAAACACCAACGGGGCTCCCCCTACACTTATGATGAAAATAGATAGATAATTGGGTTGCCTCCCAAAAAGCGCTTGTTTTTGTTGACCGAGTCACGAGCCTGACTCGTCCCCGAATTAAATGGTCCATGGGGAAGCCTCGAATGTGATACCGGGATCAAAGACCTTGTCCTCGTTCCCGGAGGACATTAATAAAAGAGAGGCGGGGGGATAAGTCTTGAACGGGAGAAAAACCCTTTCGACATACGAGAAGTATGTGAACTCAAGATCCACGGGAGGTGGGGTGGGTAAAGTAAGCACATTGTCATCCCCCAAAGACAATGGATGTTGAGCACTCGGCAAAGCCGTGAGGGTATCAATTATAGTTTTGTCATTGTCACCTCCCGGGTCAAAGCACTCATCCTCATTTCCCGGTATGAAACGAGGAGAGTAAAAGTGATACATCACCCGCGTGGGTGTGCACGTGGTAGGATGAGGTGGTAAAATAATATGAGAAGTATGAGAACAATTACCTTCCACCTGCGTCTCTTTTTCAATAGATTCACGTCTTCCCACCTCTGGGATAGAAGGAGGTATGGCTAACAAAGTATGCTCATTAATAGCAAAAGAAGCAGCGCTATCAATGTCGTCAATCCCTTCATCAAAGAGCGGATTCACCTCACTAGATATGTAGGCGTCATCAAAATCAAATAAAGGGTTCGAATAAATCTTGAAAGTTTCATGCAGAACGTCTTCATCGGATAGTGACTCGTCATCACTAGAAGTAAAATCATCATCTTGATCGAAAAGAGGATTAGAGAAAGCCAAAGAATCATCTCCCAAAGTGTTGGTGGAAGGAACAGCATCATTAAGAGCGACCTCATCCGTAAGCTCCTCAAAAGTTAGCACATCACAAATCTCATGAAAGAATTTATCAAGACCGAAATCACTAAGCTCACTCGAAGTATCACAATCCTTAGAGGCGTTGGGGAAATTGAGAGGAGGGATGACAATAGCACTAGGACATTGAGCAGTAAGATCATTCCAAGAAATAGTAGGCTCATCGTCATCATCATCGTAATAGTATTGATGCACAAGAGGAGGGGTATAATCACTAAGATTAGATACTTGCTCTTGTTGCAGTCGCTTTTCGTCGTCCCTAAGTTCTTTAAGCAAAACAACGGCTTCTTGAAGTTGAAAAACAATGGAGTGTGTTTCTTCATTCAAGGTAGTGAGTTGTGGGTCAAGATTAATTTGTTGAGAGGATTGATGATTGAGGGTGTGATGTGGGGGCTCAAAGTGTTGAAAACCTGAATTATAGTAAGGTTGTGGCTCATAGTTGTTCATCGGTTGAGAAGAATTAGAAACCGGGTTTGGTTCATAATGATCCATAGGTGAAGAAAACTGAGGACACGGATTTTGCTCATAAAAATTCATTGGTTGACAAAAATAGGTATCGTGAGGACCCCCACAGTTGTTGCAAACCGGGTATTCCGAAAAACTGGGTGCCTCTTGTTGATAGCTATTATCATTGTCATAATTGTACCCCGGTTCTTGCCCGTGTCTATACGGGTATTGAACCGGGCACGAAACATGCCAATGAGAATCGCTTCCACAATAGATGCACGGGGGAACAGGAGGTAGGTTCAAAAAGTACGAATTAGTCGAGTTGCACAAAGGACAAAATCCAGATTGTGTGTAGTCGATATCGTTTCCGCACTGCTCACATGTACACCATTGACAAGAGTTGTTCCCAGATAATTGTTTCCCACACCGGACGCAATGGACATAAAAATCCATAAAGAAAGATAGATAAGCAAGAAGAATATTTTTGGTGCAAAACTTTGAAAAAGAAATGCTTTTTATGATTTTTCAAATGTTTTAGGATTTTTGAAATTTTTTGACAAGAAAAATAACGTTCACAAGTGAACGGATCCCAAAATCCAACGCGTCACTCACAAAAAACCTTCGATCTTCACGAAAAGAGCCGGCAGCGGCGCCATTTTAATAACTGAATTTTTACTCGTTTGAAAATTCGTTTTCTCGGTGTCTAATCGAATTGATCTCTGGTTAATTGTGCGACTCAGTTGTTCTTGGTGAAATAAAAAGGGAAAGGTCGTTGTCTAAAACTAATTAAAAATAAAGACTTGAAACAAATAAAGATAAAGTAAAGACGGTCAAAGGAAACAATTAAAGATAAAAACTTAACGGGAAATAAATGACGAGAAATTTAAAAGGCAAATAAAGTAAATGACGTGAAATAAAACTTAAATAAAAGGAAAGCAAGTAAAAATGAAAATAAAGAAAAAGGCGGGAAAAAATAAAGTTTAAAACGGAAAACTAAAAACTCAATAAAAAGCTATTCGGAACATTTAAACTATGCGGAATAAAAATGCCTATGCGGAATAAAAATGGAAAGACACTCTACTCGGAAAACAACTCTATTCGGAATAAAAGCTATGCGGAATAATAAAAAGCTATGCGGAATCCTAACCCTATTCGGAATAATCAAGCATTCCGCATAGGAAGCCCTATTCGGAATAACTGATCATTCCGCATAGAAACCCCTATTCGGAATACATGAACATTCCGCATAGAAATCCCTATTCGGAATACATGAACATTCCGCATAGAAATCCCTATTCGGAATAAATGAACATTCCGCATAGAAGTCCTTATTCGGAATAATCAACATTCCGCATGGAATACTTTTAAGACAGTTGATTCGGAATATTTGAAATATTCCGAATAGAAAGAAAATGAAACAGCCTATTCGGAAAGTTCTGGGCGAGTTACAGTAAACATAAACAGAAAGAACAGTAAGAAGCAATAGGACACGAATTTAATCAAAACTAATCAAAACAAACCAAAAGATTAAACCAAAACAACCAATAAACATCAACTAACAATAATCAATCAAAACAAATCATCAAAACTAACAAACAAAGCCAAATCAATCAAAACCCACTTGATTGAAAATAAGAAAACTCAAGAACATGAACACAAAGATTAAGAACAAATCAAGCAAGAAAGGAAGAAGGAGATTAACAATAAAGTAAAGATTAACATCAATTAAATGGAAACTTACTTGGAATTAAAAGAAAATTAAAGGTGCATTACATGGAGATTAAGATGCATAAAAGTAAAGAACAAGAAATTGAAGATGGTGGAAGAGAGGCTTGTCAAGCCTCCCACAACCTTCACAAAATGAAAATCTAAACTATTTATAGGAGGGGAAAGCTTAAGGTGGAAGCTTCTCCTTCTTTCTCTTATTTGCAAGCTTAGGTCCTTGATCTTTTTAATCTTTTGTTAATCTTCTTAATACTTGGACTTTGTCTTGGGGTTTCTTCAAACTCGTCTTGTAATCTTTAATAAATTAGACTTGAGTTCTTCGGATTTTTAGTAAACTTCCGTCTTTTGACTTTTTCTTCGATAAATCTTCAGAATTGGTCTTAGACTTCCGTTCTTTTTCCACTCTTGATCTTTCGACTTCATCTTTCGTCTTTTTCTTCGATAAAAGCCCGTGAATGTCGTGTTTTCTCCACTTTTTCACCTTTTCGTCCTAAATCACAACAAAAACACAAACCACGCATAATTCCGACATAAATGACATAAAATACACGTTTTGGCTCGGTTATTATTGTAATTAAGTGATAAAAAGGATGGGTGTTTTCACACCTATCAGTGACCTTTATGACGACACGCTACTTTAGATGGGCAAAATTTGGTATCGGGTTAGCTACCCGTTGTTGGTTTAGTAAGGTAACAATGTCATGCGGCTTATAATAATCCAAAACTAACGAAATACTACTAGACGCTCCGAATTACGATGTATTGCCTGACTAGCAATACAGGGTCATACTATTGATATTATGTTCGTGTTTTGGTTTACATAACCATATTCATATAACGGTTTTTATTTGAATTTATACGACGTCATAAGACGTATTGTATGATGTTTTTACGACATTGGCTCGTATAATGATTTTTAAGGCAAATGCCTATATTATGATTATGATAAAGATTTGTATAAAATGACTTGGGCTATTTCATGGCCTATTAAAATGATTTGTACAAAATGATTTTCAGTAATAATTTTATACTGATATTATATTGATGGATTTTATTAAACTCTATGAATTCACTTGGCGTTATCGCTGACCTTTTCTTTTAACATGTTTTATCTCAGGTACTTGAAGGTAATTCTTGGGAAGACAACAAGAATTCATGGCCCGCACCTAAATACTTATTTCCATTCAAATACTTTGTAAAAATTTGTATGAAATAATATGACTTGGGACCTATGTAAATTTGATATTTATGAATGGAAATGATTTATTATTAAACGATGCGATTTTTATGCGTTGTCTATGATGTGAGTAATGTGCTATCCCGTAACACCAACTAGTCTTCCGCTGTATTGAGTTGTATAAATTTGGGGGTGTTACAGTTTGGTACCAGAGCTCTCGTTATAGAGAACGAAAGATTTTTAAAACCAAGGTTTTGAATAAAACATTTCAAAATCTTTTAACTATAAACATTTTTCTAAAAATGTCTAAAAATCTTTTGACTATAACGGTGCCGAAGAATTCCCGAGTTACCGACAAGGCCAGACTGAGAAGTGTTATTTTAATATATATATAACTTGGATTATATATATATGATGTAATTTTATTACATAATTATTTGATGATTATTTTGATATTTATACGAGGTATTTATACGACGTAGATTGTCACAAGTAACCCTAAATCCCCTAGTAAATTAATCGAAGCTATTCTCATAGGAATTCTAGCTATCCTAGATCTAAACCAAGTTGTGGATATTTATGATCCCAACAAATGGTTGATATTCATAGAAATGTAGATATTAGTTGATGGTGATATTGAAAAAGAATTGGCGAAATTAAATCTGATATCGATGTCATGACGATTTTTCCTTATAGAGTGGAGTTTGACAAAACGTTACCACCTAGAAAGATGTCATCTGATTCGTTGTCATCCAATTCTTAAATTGAAATCGAAAGGGTGAATGTTGCACTTGAGGCTGTCATTGGAACCATTACCCAAAAGCCTCATGCCACAAGTACCTTTCCAAGAAGTCTAATTGAATGTATGAGTCATCTCATACTAATGACTCATTTGATAATTATTGATAAAGGAGTTATAGGATTGGAAATTAAGTGTTGATTCATATTGAGATTGTATTGCCTTTACAAGGCCGAAGAATATGGTTGTAAGTATTGGAGAATAAGGCAGGATGTCGAATTGAGTATAAAATTGGTTAAAAACTTGAATAAAGTGAAACTTAACCCATATGGAATATGAGATTATTAATAAAGTCGTTAAGTTTTGTGATTGAATTATAAGGTTTTATATGATTGTTGATTCGTGTTAAGGGTTGTTCCTAGGCCATTGTCCACTAACGAGGATGCCCAGTGTCCAAGAAATAAATTGAAGAAATCTTCTTCTGAATTGAGACCGATGGATCTTCTGGGACATGTGGAACACCTAATGACTCTTGTAGATTAGTATTCATTGTGGTATCTTTTAAAAATAATCCCTAACTTAACTGAGACATCAGTTGGTAGGATGAGTTATGGGAATTGTATGACATAGTGACATGTAATGTGTTACGGTACAATTTTCACTTTTTGTGATTAATGAAAAGGACTACCTTTGATTGCTAAATTCTACATGTATCGATGTTATCTATCTTTTATTGCTTCGCCCTAATGTTCGCATTAGTGATGCAACCATTGAACAAGTACTCATCTTGATTTGAGTTACGATGTGAATCATTCTTCGTGAGTGCCATCGATGTCATGAACCTCATGATTATTTGGCTAAGCTCATTTCTTATCATATTGTAGTTAGTTCTCGGTGAACAACTCTTCATCACTCTTTTGTAGATCACACATTATTTTTATAAAGTTAAAACGGTATCCTTTGAGAAAATTTAATTTTCATCACAATAAGGATTATTCAAAGTGAGATTTATAAGTGACTGATATCAAAATGAAGTTGTTTAAGAGACGATTTGGAAACTTAATTATTTCCATAACAAAGAAAATCTTTGTAAATTTATTCTTGATTCTTATTTAAGAATTAAGCATGAAAATGTTTTTATTATAAATATGATGATAAAATTTTGACGAACTGAGTATTGCATCGTTAATCTTGAAATTGTATATAGTTACGCGCCTACATACAATTTGGAATGGACCATGCAAGGCTGATTAGTAGTCACCATAAAACTGATTAATAATCACTACATTTTCTATGAAGATTGTGAAAGATTAAATTTTATGAGATCTGCAAGAAGTGAAAAATAAGGACATAATGTTAGGGACACCTACATATGTGCCTGTAACACCTATTCTTCTGAGTCGAATTTACTCATCTGTGGACATTGTCTTATTTGACAATTGACAATTCTTTCTTGTCCAATTATCCCGTAGTGAGATTCTTAGGAAAAGTATCTGATTACTGAGGGTTGATACCCGACTGGATGTATTGACGTTCTTATCATTTCTTATGATTTGATTTCATTTGAATGACCTGGGTAACGATCCGAGGAGCTTTCGAATGCGTACTCAAATTATGAAAACATGAGATATATTCATATTCGTTAAATGTTTTCATCCGTATCTGATTTGAAATTCTCTCGCATAGATTATGCGTTGAACTTACTCTTTTAATAGTAGTTGTGTATCCATATATCCTTGAATTTGTGAAGGATTATGAGTTATTATTAGTCTTTTGAGAAGTTCTCATCTTATCAACGGCAATGAAACTGAAAAGTTGATAGTGCCAGTAAAATGGATTGATTGATTATGACATGACGACATTGTCTTAATTGATGGGAACTCGAGTAGAATTCCCTAAAAGATAAGATGATGATTATAAAAAGTGATCTAAATAATTCTTGATGGATGACCATATCCCGCATTTTGACTTGAAATTATACCGTAAATGGTCGTGAATTAGTCATAGATATTATAATCTAGAAGGAACCTAATATGTATTTACTAAAAGATGTTTATCTTATCTGAAACTTTAGGAGGTATTTGTTGGTGAATTACCTAGACTTTCGCCATTAAGGTAAGTTGAAATTGGTATTGATTATATTCCCGGTGCTGCACTTGTGGCTTGTGCACTGTATGTCAGCGCCATCTGAATTAAAGGAATTACCGTACAACTGAGAGAGTTGTCAGAGAAAGATTTTATTATACCAAGCCTGTCATCCTAAAGAGCTATGGTGTTATCATTCCTTATATTTATAGATTACTGTGAACTGAGTAAATTGACAATCGAAAACGATATCCATAACTCGAAATGGAAGATTTGTTCGATCATTTACAAGGTTTTTGATCCTCTGCATGGTTATTATCAACTTCGCGTCCGCGAAGAAGAGTATCTATTCCAATCATTACATCCAGAACTTGTGATGAACATTATGAGTTTCACGTGATGTCGTTTGGATTGACCAATGCACATACAACATTCATAAAATTTGGTGAATCACGTGTGTAGGCTGTAATTTGATAAATTCATGCTTGTGATCATTAAGGATCATTTGTTTGTTTATAAGAATAAGAATGAGTTAATAATTATTTATAGATTGCCCTGAATTGGCCGAACAATGAAAACATGTACCTTAAATATTTAACATAAGACTTAAAACTTAATCCTTTACATAAAATGACCGTTGGATTAATAATGGTAAGATGTATGCATATAGACTCTTAAGACTTTGGATTTTACCAAAAAGAAATGGAAATATGTTTTGACAAATGTTTTAACAAAGGATTTTTAAAGGGATTATTCCCTTATACACAAACCATTTAACTAAACATTTTTTTAGGGGTAAATGTTTGTGTATACCTCAAGATAACTTAAGAAGGATTGAGTAAAACCATTTATACCATAACCTGAAAACTTAAAACGACAATTTTTGCTTTTCAACTAAGAAAACTTTGACCAAAGTATAAACAAAGGTTTTTCGAACATTTACGAGTCTTATTAATTATTTTCGATAAATCAACGAAAATCTTGTTAATTAAACTCAAATTTATTTTGAACATTTTATATAATTGGTCGAACTAAGAAATTTAAAACTTTTGCGTTTACGCTTCATAAAAATTAACTAATAATTATTTAATTAATCATAATAATTATCGACGCTTTAGACGACGAATTGAGAAAAAAAACTGAAAGAAAAAAAAATGATAGATGAGACGAAACTGAAACTTAGAAAATATGAAGAAAGGCGAACGTAATTACTGACGCATAATATAGAAAGAATATCTGAATGAATTGTGGACATGATAATTACATCATCATGAGAAGTGAATATAGATACCGACGCATTATGTAAAAAGAATAAAGAACCAATTAGGATGTGTTCCTTAATAATGAAGGTACAAAATAATTTGCCGAACAATATAAAAATAAACAATGATTGTAAAAAAAAAAAGATAATATAGATAATAAAAAGGGGTTCGCGGCTAGTGTGAACCATTAGAATTAAGGAGCTGATGGCATTAAATGTATGAAAGGCCACTTGTGGTTGCCTAAATATGGAGGATTGTGAGATGTAGTCATATTGAATTCTTGTAAGTATAAGTATTCTATTCCTGTCATTTCTAATTTAATGTATCATTACCAGAAGAAGTTGTACTAATGACAAATTATGAAGGCAGACATCGCCTCATACATTAGTAAACGTTTAGCTATTGCAAAGGTCATCATCTGAATTTGATTCGATTTGGGTCATCGTCGACAGACTGACCAAATCTGCTAATATCATTCCCGTTAATGATAAATGCAAAAGAGTTATGTAAACATAGTGTGCCGGTATCGAACATCTTTATCAAGATCCTCGCTTCGCATCGAATTTCTAGAGATTTGCTCAGAAATCATTGAGAACGAACCTTGATGAGAGTACTATGTACCACCCCAAATCGAAGGGACGAGGTAAAGTAACGATACAAAGTAATATAAGTGCTGTTTTATGTTTGAATGATTGACCTTTGGTAATAGACCGTATAATCGTTTTCATTTGGAGATATTATCATTGATAACTATCGTATTAGGATCGAGATCGAATCTTGTTAAGATTTAGAAATTAGAGCATCTGTAAGCAGGAGTTGAGATGAAGACACCCGACATACACCCACTGTGAGTTGGACATGTCTTTTAGGTTTAAGGTTTCCTATGATGGCGAACCTAACCTTGCAAAATACCCGACCCGCGAGATCTGAAATGATTGTTGAAATTAGGATCTGATTACTGACTGCCGGTAGTGGGCAAGAGGATATGTGAATATGAAAAGTAGATCTTGAAGTGCCAAATGGGTAGAGAAGTTATGCCACAATTTTTAACCTTGGAAAAATTAATTCATGATCTGACAAATCATGGGATATAAGTCCCCGTTGTATGGGACCATTGAGATGATGTAAAAGTTGGGATTGAAAGGCATATAAGCTGGATCTACCCTAGGACTTCAAGGACTGCGTGAATTTTGTTCCGTAAATCGAACTTGATGGAATATCTATCAAGCGAGAATCTGATTATTCTTAGTAGAGCTTAGATCGGCGAAAAGTTGCATTCATCAAAAACCCGTGAACATCATGGATAGATAAAGTAAGTCAACATTAAGCCTGATCTTATTCCTGTAGTTATGTGTGGTGAAACTCGCGTATTATAATGAAATACACTTGTGAGAAAAGACCGAATGTGGAGGAAATACCCACATGGCTTTAACTCTATAAGGAGCGAGTAGTAAGGTAAGATGATCTTTGAGGACAAAGATCCTGTTTAGGGGTAAATGCTGTGACAATCCGTCAATTTATGGTTGATATTTTATTCTTGAATATTATTTTAAAACATTATTTTAATGTTACAATATGAACTCACATATTTTTGGGAAGAAATTTGGATTTACGTCTTGGACTATTATCGACTACGTCTAAACCGGAGGATTCAACGTTACGTGCTTACGTTTACATACACCGTCCTTGGTGACAGTCCAACATTTCAGAAAAATAAATTTATCCGCGAATATTATTTTGGAGTTTTACATTTGTGTTGGTTCATAAACTCACAAATTTACGAGAAGAGATTAGGACTTACGATTTTATTTTAACGTCCTTTACGACTAAACCGGAAACCCTAGGATTACGTATTTACGTTTTCGAACTCTGTTTTTGATGAGACAATTTTTATTGGATTCGTTTTGTGACGTAGATTCATAATTTATAAAAACATTTTTCGTAAAACAACCCGAGGGCACGCAAATCGAGGAAACTAGAATCGAGGAGTACCCGTAAATAAATGGGGATGAGACAAGTGGGACACTTGTCCCACCCCACTCCAAAACCGGCCTAACTAGTGCACCACACACTTGATGTGTCAAGTGTAAGCTAACTTAGCTTACACATGTCCTTAGCTTACACTTTAAGCTTCCACTAAAATCAAAACCACTAGCCACTTCTCATTACCATCATTTACACATGCAAACAAGCTCAAAAATCCTCTCAACCACCTTACCTATGCCATCCCATATTACCCCTTAAACACCAATTTTGATCAAAAACAACCATGAAATCTTATGTTATATACCCATATGTTGAAGCCCTTTTGAAACCCTATTGATTGGTGGTCCTTATAACATCCAAGGAGGAGTTTTCATGGAGTAGTAGAGCTGATTTTCCACAAGGTGTTTATGAAGAATGGTGGTCTTGAAGATGGTCTTGGTGCATCACAAGTTTCTCCATCAAAATCCATGTTTTGATCAACCTACATCATCATGGTGGTATAATGATTGTCCTCCTCATCTTCTTGTTATTTTGATTATGTAAACATGTATTTTATTTCCTATTGTATATGTATATGATGATTATATGATGATAAAAATGTTATGTGGGGATTTGGTGTTGATAAACATGATTAAAAATGTGAAAAACTATAAAGAACAAGGCTAAAATCTTGCTTAAAAGTGATGGCTGTATAAAACAGTAAAGAAACAGGTCATGGACTGATAAAATGATGAAGTAGAATCCATTTACAGTAAGCTATATGTCTTGTACACATGTGAGAGTTGTCCATGCAACGGAATCATTGTAATGAGTGAGATATGATCAAAACAAGTTTAAGGTACAAATCTGAGTTCACTGTTTTGGACGATTTTTAGAAAATACTTAGAGGATGATTCAACAGTAGCTATAGAAGAGTTAAATGTAGAACATATCATATATTTTATGTGATAAAAATTTGAGCTTCTATCTCCATATAGAACTCTAGATATGGCAGTTTTGGTGAAAGTGAAGATAAAAATCAGATTTTGGAAATTAAAGAATAATACTATTATATAAGCACTCAAAAATTTAATAGTATAAAATATAAATTAAAACCCACTAACTTATATAATACATTTATATAAATATGTAAAAGGTTAAATAAGTGTATAAATTATAAAAATGGTAGTGGAATAATACTTATAAGTAATAAAAACTATAAACTTGATTTTTACGACTTTTTCGGCTATTACCGTAAAATTAACGTTTTTGCTAAATAAAACTTAGACGGTTGGACCCGTCTAATGTAAACTTTTATAAACTCATATACTGATATATAGACGTGTATAACAAGTAAAAACCGATAAAACCCGAACTATATGACATACGGACGTTAACAGACTAAATTAACGTTATTGGACTAATAATACAACAAAAATGGACGAAAATACTTATGAACTTATTATTGGGCTTAACCCATTTAGGCCCAACTTGTAAAGTGTAGATACTGATAATATAAAGTATAACATGGATTAATACAAGTTAAAGAACTTATAATAAGTTTATTGGACTTAAAACACGTAAATAGGAAAAACTAGTAAACTAGTATGAACGTTACCGACACATAACACTAAAATGAGCAAACGAAGATATGTAAACCCACTTGATCATCATATATATAAAATCATCATATGTATACATAATTGTTATTTTTATAAAGTCATTGGACATGAGTCTAAGACGATTATTATTTGTCTAGGTTTCTGTGATTGAAGCACGTGCCATACGTCCGAATTGCCGATAACCCGCCTTCCCACATCAACGTGAGTTCATAGCCTCGCACTCTTTTAAATGTTTTTATAAATGTTTTATAAACCCGCGAGGGAGATGACATGTTAGTTTTTATAAAATAGGACACCATTTGTCCCGATTGCTTGTTTATTGATTTGGACCCGAATGATTGAATGACCCGATTGTATGACCCGATAAATGATTAAAGGACCCGATAGATGAAAATAAATGGATTATTAAAGTTAGGTTATGTCACTAAAAGTCCCATTAGCATGAATTGTGAACTACCGGGATTTGGTAGACGCTTGTGCATATAATAGTACTATTTGGGGACGATCACCCCAGTTCGCGCCTTGACGGTTGATCCCCGTCGTGCCACATTGATTGGAAAGCGAATTTATGTATGAGAAGATTTCCATAGCGTGACCTTTGTGACAACACGCTACTTTAGATGGGCAAAATTTGGTATCGGGTTAGCTACCCGTTGTTGGTTTAGTAAGGTAACAATGTCATGCGGCTTATAATAATCCAAAACTAACGAAATACTACTAGACGCTCCGAATTACGATGTATTGCCTGACTAGCAATACAGGGTCATACTATTGATATTATGTTCGTGTTTTGGTTTACATAACCATATTCATATAACGGTTTTTATTTGAATTTATACGACGTCATAAGACGTATTGTATGATGTTTTTACGACATTGGCTCGTATAATGATTTTTAAGGCAAATGCCTATATTATGATTATGATAAAGATTTGTATAAAATGACTTGGGCTATTTCATGGCCTATTAAAATGATTTGTACAAAATGATTTTCAGTAATAATTTATACTGATATTATATTTATGGATTTTATTAAACTCTATGAATTCACTCGGCGTTATCGCTGACCTTTTCTTTTAACATGTTTTATCTCAGGTACTTGAAGGTAATTCTCGGGAAGACAACAAGAATTCATGGCCCGCACCTAAATACTTATTTCCATTCAAATACTTTGTAAAACTTTGTATGAAATAATATGACTTGGGACCTATGTAAATTTGATATTTATGAATGGAAATGATTTATTATTAAACGATGCGATTTTTATGCGTTGTCTATGATGTGAGTAATGTGGTATCCCGTAACACCAACTAGTCTTCCACTGTATTGAGTTGTATAAATTTGGGGGTGTTACAGTATGTATATATTTCATTTCAAGAATAGAAGTCAAAAGAGAAAAATTATTAAATAAAACAGTTTTAATGAGTTTAGATGTCTTTGATATATTAGGCCCGTCATGAATCTTTTGACTCAACCCGAGTTTACTTATCCAAGTTTACTCTAGCTAGTATCCTTAACGTGTTTAAATCAAGTTATTCTAGACTTTTATATAGGGAACTTTAAAACGCGAAAGTCTTAACTCTTACGGGGTAAGAACAACAACTTTTTGTAAGTTCCTATAATTGACCCTAGAAAGTCGTTTATCAAGGGAACTTTAAAATGCGAATTCTAAACTTGAAAAAGTCTAAGAAGTTGCAAGATCCTATAGTTGACTTGAAAACCCAAAACTTTGATTTAATAGGCTAAGCATCCACGGTGTCTCATTCCTTGAGATTTTAAATCATGGGGAACGAGAGATGATAGATTCAATTATAAGTTTTTTATCCTTTCATGAATTTATGTGAGTTAATTATGAGCTTTTTCTCATATCGCTTGTTAATAAATTTAAATTCAATAAGTAAGGTCGTACGATTTGAAAAGTTACTTAGCTTCTAGCACAAGATCATTTAAAAGTTGCTCGGTATTAATTAAATTTCATAGCCAAGGCATAATTATTGAAGCGGAATGCGAAGATTGGCGAGTCCAAAAATGCCATAACAAGGCATGAGGGCTACATTTTGTTGCTAAAGATCCAAAGTGATGTGAAGAATCATTTATCAAAAATCAATATGAAGGATCGAGACACACGACGAAAAGCAAATACTCCCC
Source organism: Glebionis coronaria (assembly GCA_025667525.1). Lineage (NCBI taxonomy): Eukaryota > Viridiplantae > Streptophyta > Magnoliopsida > Asterales > Asteraceae > Glebionis > Glebionis coronaria. The sequence continues at coordinate 435,271,793 of CM046874.1, forward strand.
TAAAGATCATGGAGAAGTATATCCGAAAAGACCCTAGCAAGGTATGAGGATAAATAGATCCAAGTCCTAAAAGGAGGCGAATCGTTGTGTATCAAAATCCCAAATAAAGATTGGAGAATAATGAAGAAGTCTTGGTCCAAGTTTGAAGAATCTCTCAAAAACTTCAAGTGAAGAAATTCCTATTATGAAGAGAAGACCATTATTTCAAAAACGTCTCTCAAGATTTGATGTATGAAGTCAATGCCAAATATCGATCCGAGAAAGGTCTCAAATCACGAAACGAGTTATGCCAAGATATGAACTTTATGAGGTTTCGAGAAGCAGTTTTAAAAGATTTTATCCTTTAGCTAACTATGGATTAAATCGTCCTACTTTATTTTCGGCCTAAATAAACTATCACAATAAGTCAAAAATGCATCCTCGAGATCATTCAAGACAAAAATAAAATATAAGAGATACACCTAGGAATAAGGGAGTCTAATTGAATAATTGAGCCACATGAGTAAGTGTTAGCATTACCAACTTATAATAACAATGATCTCGTTTTTAATCTTAGTATGGGAAACGTGAAACTTGAGGGATATGAACATTCATGACAACCAAAGCCCTAATGTAAGTCTTAGATCTCTTTACGCGTTTTCTTCCTTCAAGCATTTTGTAATTTTCTATCTTTTTAGTTTCCTTAGTGACTAATATTTAATAAAGGCCAAGGTGGGTTAATTATGATGGAGAATGTAAATTATGCTTTGAAATTAATGCATTGCATGAGGGCATTGCAATGGTCAAGTGTAGGGGATTTAATAAGTGTGAAAACACTTATCCTTTTACCACTTAATTATAATAAAAACAAGACCAAAACGTGTACTTAATGTCGTAAAAGTCGGAATTATGTGTAGTTTGTGTTTTGTTGTGTTTTAGGGCTAAAATATGAAAAAGGAAGAAAACACGGGCTTTCACGGGCTTTTATCGAAGAAAAAAGACAAAAGACGAAGTCAAAAGATCAAAAGTGCAAGAAGAACGGAAGTCAAAGGCCTATTCTAAAGATTTATCGAAGAAAAAGACTAAATACGGATGTTTAACAAAGTCTATGAACCAAGTCTAATAAAAGAAGAAAAATTAGAAGACGAAGTTCATTTTATCATTCGACAAATCGCGAGACAAAGTCGAGAAAGACGATTTAGTTAAAAAGACGAGAAGACAAGAGAAAGAAGGAAGAATCAACACCAACTTCCCTTCCCCTATAAATACCCTCCTTCATTATCAAGGAGGGGGAGTTAGTTAATTTTTAGTATTTTTTTCATTCTAGAGAGAGAATGGGTGTTTGTTTCTCTCACTAGGAGAAACAACATCTTTTTTTTTCTTTTATCTTTCCTTAATCTAATCTTTCTTTCTTTAGTTTAATGTTAGTTTGATCTTAATCTCCTTTATCATCTTTGTTTATTTTCTTCATTATCATACTAGTTCTTCATCCATTTCATCTCTCTTCATCACGTCACATAAAGTTCTATACTTTTCGTGTTTCTTGGTTCGTGTGTAAATGTCCTACAAGTGGTATCATTTGCTAAGGGATTCGTGGTAGCTTCTTGGTGTTTTCGTTGGCTTAATATCCTTAAAAAGTTGCGAAAATAGTGCTAAAATTCGTCACTTTTCCGAGTTCCAACTTTCTAGGAAAGTCTGCATCAATCTCGCAATACTTTGTGTATTGCGGAATTGTGTCCCTTCATTTATCTCGGAATTGTTCCTCTTTGATATTGCGGAGTTATTACTTAAGTACATTTCGGAACTATTACTTGTGGATTGCGGAATTATCACTTGAGTAGATTGCAGAATTGATTCATTCCATATATTGCGGAATTGTACCCTCAGAGCTTATTGCGAAATCATAACCATATTGCGGAATTGTCATAAATGTTACTTTGGGGAATTGAATCCATCTACACATTGCGAGTTTGAATCCATTTGAGTTTTGCGAATTTAAATACCAATTTAGGCATTGCGGAATTATAGCAAATATTGTGGAATTGTTCAATTCTGTCATTGCGGAATTGTGTATTCCTTATTGTGGAATTGAATCATTTTTGTTCCAAATTAATATTCAAATTTTCTTTTCCCGCCAATCAAGGTTAGATTTCTCTCTTTTATTTCTACATTTATGTTTAATAAGTTTAGCGTTTATTTTACAAGTAGAAATAGATAATCAAAAGCTCCCCCGTTTAGTTTTCAAAAACAATAAGTCCACCCTAAACCGTGATCAATTCGAATTGAATCGAGTACGAACAACACTCAAACAAGATCAAAAAACAAAGTCATATTAAAGGTCAATAGGAAGTCAAAGGACAACTTATGTCTAGCGACTTTAGATGACAGTTCTACTCTTTGGCATAGGAGATTAGGTCACGCTAATATGCGTTTAATTCAATCTTTAGTATCTAAGGAAATGGTAAGACATCTCCCTAAGATGAAGTTTGATAGTCACTTTTGTGATGCTTGTAAAATTGGGAAGCAAGTTCACTCAAGTCACAAAGCCAAGAATTTGGTTTCGACCTCTCGGTGCTTAGAGCTCATACACATGGATCTCTTTGTACCTTCTACCATACGGAGTTATGGAGGTAACCTTTATACCCTAGTTATAATTGATGACTATTCTAGATTCACTTGGACTAGATTTTTGGCGTCTAAGAATGAAGCTTTCGATCACTTCGAAACCTTTAGTCGAAGAATTCAAAATTAACTAGGATGTTCAATTGTCTCTATTAGGACGGATGATGGTAGGGAATTTGATAATGAAGTGCAATTTGGTGCCTTTTGTGAAGCTCATGGTATTACCCATAACTTCTCTGCTCCTCGTACTCCACAATCAAATGGGGTAGTTGAAAGGAAGAATAGGATCATCCAAGAAATGAGTACGACAATGTTAAATGAGCAATCTTTTCCTAAAAATTCTAGTGCAATGCCGTGGAAACATCGACCTACATTCTCAATCGAATGTAAAAATCCCTCATTAAAATACTTTAGGGTGTTTGGAAGCAAGTGCTTCATTCTCAACACCAAAGATTACCTTACTAAGTTCGACCCAAAGTCTTACGAAGGTATCTTTTAAGGTTACTCTCAAAGTAGCAAAGCCTACATTGGACTCAATAGAACCTTAGGTGTAATTGAAGAAATCACTTAGAGTGATATTTGATGAAACCCCTCATTCATCTAAGACACCACCTTTGGTAGATGATGACTTGGATGAAATAGACATAGTTAATGCCAAAGATGTTAGAAGTATAGGAGTTGAAGACCTTAGTGTTGAAAAGGGGGTAAACATTAAGGAGTCAAACGATCATGCTCTCGATAACGTCATAGAATTAAATAAAAGGACCCTAAGATCTCAAGTCTAAAATCAAAGTAACTTCTATTGTTTCGTCTCCTTGATTGAACCAAATAATGTTAAAGAAGTTTTGATGGATGAGAGTTGGGTCATCACTATGCAAGAAGAATTGAATCAATTCTTTGCTAATGACGTTTAGGAACTTGTTCCTCTACCTAGAAGTTCGACCATCATAGGATCCAAATGGGTATATAGGAATAAGTTAGACAAGAATGGTGTTGTGTCTCGTAACAAGGCTAGACATGTTGCTCAAGGCTATAATCAACAAGAAGGTATTGATTATCACGAGACATACGCACCAGTATCAAGATTAGAATCCATTAGAATCCTTTTAGCTTACGCTTGTGCCTTAGGCTTTAAGCTTCAATAAATGGATCCAAAGAGTGCATTTCTTAATGGTTTGATCAATGAGGAGGTACATGTGGCTCAACCTCCTGGCTTCATTGATTTTGAGAAACCGGATCATGTTTAAAAGCTTAAGAAATCTCTTTATGCTCTCAAACAAGCACCCAAAGCTTGGTATGATAGACTTAAAGCGTTTCTAGTAAAACATGAGTATACCATGGGGATGGTAGACAATACGCTCTTTACAAAGAAGAAAGGTTCTCACCTCATTATCGTACAAATATCTGTTGATAACATTATATTTAGTTCAACTTGTCAATCATTGTATGATGACTTTGCCAAAATCATGCATGACGAGTTTGAAATGAGATGATGGGAGAACTTAACTTCTTTTTAGGACTCCAAATTAAACAAATGGACGATGGTATTTTCTTTAATCAATCCAAGTAAATTAGAGAAATGCTAAAGAAATTTAGATTAGAAGACTCTAGACCGATGAAGACCCCTATGGCCTCGGATACTAAACTCACCGTAGATGATGATTGTGAGTCGGTAGACAACACCAAATATAGAGGTATGATTGGTAGTTTGTTATACCTAACGGCAAGTCGACCAGATATCATGTTTAGTGTTTGCCTTTGTGCTCGCTTCCAAGAGGCTCCCAAAACCTCTCACCTTGAAGCGGTTAAGCGTATCTTCCGATACATTAAGGGCACTATACATTTAGGATTATGGTATCCTAAAGGGACTGGCGTAGAAACCATTGTCTACGCAGACTCGGATAATGCGGGAGACTATGTGGATCGGAAAAGCACTAGTGGACTTTGTACCTTTATGGGTTGTTGTTTAACTTCTTGGTTCTCCAAGAAACAAACCGCTCTTGCTATATCCACCACGGAATCCGAGTATGTGAGTGCCGTTAAAGCTTGTCAACAAGCTCTATGGATGAAGCAAGCGCTTGTTGATTACGGGATTTCTCTTGATGATGTTCCCATCATGTGCGACAATAAGGGTGCAATAGACCTTAGCAAGAATCCCGTGCAACATTCGCGAACTAAGCACATAGAGATTTGCCATCATTTTTCTTAGGGATAATGTTCAAAAAGGGAACATTTCGATGGAGAAGGTTCCCTCGGTAAAAAACTTAGCCGACATCTTCACTAAGCCACTTAAGAGGGAACCTTTTAATTATTTGCGTCTAGGTCTAGGTTTAATGGAACATATTCCTTAATTGCGCATTTTAATTAACCGAGTCTTTTTCTCTTTTGAGTCTTTTCATTCTTTGAGTTTTTGAGTATCGCAAACTCTTTTTGGAAAACTTCTCTTCTCTTTTTCTAAATTCTCAAAGTTCCTTCGAAAATGGTCGAGAAATGTTTTTGAATTGTTAATTCAATCTAAAAACGTTTTTCATAGCTTCTTGCTATTCGTAATGAGCTTACATAATTAATATGTATTTGTCTCTCAATTATAGCAAGAACAAAAGAGAACTATGGAGGATCATTGTGTCATGACTTTTTGTCTAGTTCTACACACCTCATAGAACGATTTTCTTTAAAATCCATGTATTTTTGTCAAAACCTTGTTTGGTGAGTTCTTGTGTGTTTTCTTTGTCTATCTTTGCTTCTTAGCATATCTCCATGATTAGTTAGACTAGAAAAATAGGTTTGCTGAATTGGAAAATCCTCAATCATCACCAAATTCAACCCACTATGGGTGGTTCTCCATTGTGTCCGTGACTCCTTATCGATAAGGAACCGCTGGTGGTGATAAGGAACCGCGCACAGTAGCTTCCTTTTCGGGTATTCCTGAAAATCCAATTTTTTTCCAACACTTTTTGGAATCTTTGTTTCAACCCTTTGACCACCCCCAAAATATCTCAGGCTTTCTCTATTTAACCTTAAGCATTTTGCATCCTTTCTCAAATCAAAATGTCTTATTCTCCAAATGAAAGCCTTGATTCTCCTCTATTTTCTCCAATTGCTTTCAATCCCAATTCACCAAAAACACTCAAAATCACATTTCTTCTTCTTCTAAGAATTTTGATTGTGGAACTTCTCATCTTCCACCACTAGCCTTTAGTGTTCTTCCTCTTTCACATTATAATGTCATGCATCATGGAACATATTGTCATTGTTGTCAATATCAACATCTTGCTATGGCTCATATCTATGAAGTGTTGAATTACATCAAGAGTCTCTTAGTCAAACCTCCTCTTCACTATGACTATGAGATCTCTACTAAGCCACCACCACCTCTTCCGCCACTACCTTGTCTTTTATCTAAGCATTGGTTGCTTATCTTCAAGACATCTAGTTCAAGCAAATCTTAGAGTTCTAGTTTAACTAGAACTATATTTATGATTTTCTTTTGGCTTGTTTTATTTCTCATACATCTTTGTATGATTTATTTCCTTGTATCTTTTATCATGTTTCCTTTTAACATGACATATCTTGGATCTTTGTCTCTTCTCTTATTTTTTTTGTGTGACCTTTGCTATATCTTGTTGGGTATCTCTTCTCTACTACTAACCCTTCTATGTAGCTTGTCGATTCCTTGGTGCCCCAAGAAAGGGAGAGTAAGCACTAAGGGGGAGCATTTGCAAAGTCCGGTTCTTTTCTTATTCAAAGACTTTTTCAACCTTTTTGCTTCGATAAAGGGGGAGAAATGAAATAAACTCGTCTTCAAAAATCTTGTTTTATTAGGTGATTGGGTTTATGTATGGTCGAAATCAAAAAGGGGGAGATTGTTAATGCAATGATCCTTAAAAAGGTTACTTGCATTTTTCCGTCTCGCTTTGTTTTCATTACTACAATATGTTAAAACAAGCATTTACGAAAACAACGAAAAACGAATTCTTGAGTTCAAGTATTTTTTATTTCAACCATTATCACTTAAGGTATGAACCAACAAGTACTCATCCTAATTAAGTGATCAAGGATTTAATCTTTTCTTAAAACTCACTTTTTATTAAGTGTGACAAATTTTTATTAAACTTTCTTTTTAAGAAAATGTTTTATTAAATTAATTATTTTAAAATTTGAAATTAGAAAATGGCATATTCTATCTTTGTAACACTCCATTTTGGTAAATGGAATGTCACGCGGGATTATGGCGTGTCATCAAAGCATACAAGGATAAATGTCTTAAACATTACATGACCATAAAGGAAATACCGGAAACAAACATCGGTACCCGGAAGTAAAAGCTCATCACACACAAACATAAATACTGTAAAGGAAAAGGACTAAACAATGTCCATGGAAATAAGTAGCAAACTGTATGATGTAATGCATAAAGTAATGAAGGCTAGAAAGCTTCCAATCCATATGTACGTACGCTTAGAGTCTACGAGCGTCCTTGAGTACCTGTCGTTTTGGGAACATGAAAGGAAAACGGCTGAGCATAACGCTCAGTGCACGGATATACAAGCATAGAATGAATAACATAAGCATATACAACATATAGCAGCAGAATTGATTAAGTCTTGGAAAACCTGGTATAACGTAGTAAAACTTGTTTTATAGTTTGAAAAGCCTTATGTTTATCTTATGAAAACTTTTTAACTTGTTAACCATTACCCAATATAGGTCATGAAATATCAACGTGCATGAATACTTGGAGGGGTGACCTCATCATGCAATTAGAGGGGTTTCCTCTAATTAATATAAGTTTGGGTAGGAGGGATCAGCTCCTTGTGAAGGATGCAAGGCACACACCACATTCACCTGAATAATCTGTTAAAACATGTAATCTAGGATGCACCCATACGCCCCACATGATAATATAATAATATGGCCAAAAGCTGAAAGGGACGTCACGAGCTATCACTCCGTCGTGGTGAAGTCATAACACTGGTGCCTCTAGTGTTATGGTTATGGTACCTCCATAACTAGGTGAAACTGGTCATGGATGTATATGGCTTAGGCATTTATTAATCATAAGTAGATCAAAACATATAAAACACATACTGGGAAAACAGTTGGTTGCATACGAGGAAATCCTAATAAGGAAAGAATGTGCATACTGAAAGGACGGAGAATCTGTACCTTGTGTCCATTGAACGAAGAAGACGAACGGAAGAGAGTCCTACTTCGATCTCACTAATGCTACATAAATAATATACGTGTATAAGTGTTCTGTTTACTGTGTACGTAACTGGTTCTATATCATGTCTTAACTTATTTTATATGTTCATGTCATGTTTTACTGATTTTAACGTTATGCTGTGTTTATCATGTATTCTGCATATTCTGATTAGGTATTACTTGTATTTCTTGTATTATTATAGTTGGTGTGTAATAATAAGTAACTTTCTAAAAATAGCAGGTTTCCTAAAATAGAAAGTTTCCAAAAATAGAATGTTTCCAAAAATAGAAAGTTTCCAAAAATAGATTAACTGATTAAAATAGATAAGTTTTTAAAATTAGAAAGTTTCCATAAACAGATTAACTACTTAAAATAGATAAGTTTCTAAAAATAGAAAGTTTCCTTATTTAGATATAAGTTGGATTATTAAGCTAATAAAATAAGCTCAAGTTTATTGATTAATATACTAAGTCATGTGATTAATAGTATAATTTATTAATTATAACATGTTAATTAAATAAACTATATGTTATATGATTTAATTAAATATAGCATGATTTAATTAAATTAAAGTGTGCATAATACTTAGGTTAAAACATGTATTAATATTTATATTAATATAACATAAGTCATGGAAATTAATTAATTATATGTCATGTTTTAATAATTAATTTATTACTTTAGTCTAATTTCATAATAAAAATACTTAGGTTATAATCATGTATTATTAATAATAATAATATACCTAAGTCATTTTTTAATTAAATTAATTATATGACATGTTAAATTAATTTAATTAACCTGTAAATACATAAACTTGTAAAATAAAATAATAAACCGAACCCATGTATTAATTTATAAAATATGTCAGAACCGGACCCGTAAACCCGTCAACCGGCCCGAACCAAAACCCCACCACCAACCACCACCCACAGCCGTGGCTGCGGCGGCGGATGCCGTCGCTGCTGCGCCGTGGCTAGCCACTGCTAGCTGTGAAGATCCCACCGGCGCAAGCCGGTGGTCTCCCCTGCTGCCTCGCTGCTCCCCCATCCGATCCAAACAGCCACCGGCGCAAGCCAGTGGTGCTTACTGCTGCGCTGAGACCCACACCGAGCCCCACAGGGGCTCGGTTATGGTTAACAAGGGACACCGAGAGTCCTTTGACTCTCGGTTGGCTTCCGAACCACAAACAAACAAACAAAACCCTTTTCCCATGTTCATTTAATCCCATAACATGTTTTATTTAATTGTTTTAAGGATCTAACATAAAAACATAATTAAATAAAAAGATCAAAGATTAAGGTTTTATGTTTTACCTTGACGTGTGATTGAAAATAACGCGAACACGAACCAATTACCAAAGATCTAAAAATTAAAATCGAATCCTCCTTGTGCTTGTGTATGTGCCGCGGCCATGGGGTCCAAAGGAAGATAGGGTATTAACTTTTTCTATAAAAATATTTTATGAAAACTCTTTAGTTTTAGTTTTCTTTAATTAAACCAAAAATGGGCTTGTGGGCCCCCTTCCTCTTTGTGTGTGTCGCGGATACAAGTCCCAACAAGGGGAAACCCGTAGTTTTCGTATTCTTATTAAACGTTCGTGTTATTATCTATACTTGTACGTATTTAATAATAAGTACACGTAAATAACACGAACGTTCCTCCTTGTGCCGTATTTACGTGACGTTATTATTAAACGTTCGTGTTATTATCAATACTTGTACGTAGTCGTAATAATAATTACGTAAATACATAATAATATGCTCGTGATTATTTACGTTCATGTTTTCATGTTCGTGATTATAATTATTGTTGGTAATAATTATCGTGCATTAATACATACTTAATACTTATCGTGTAATAATACGTACGTAATTCTTGTAATTAATCTTTGTGAAACGTAAACATGTTATAAAAGGAAAGTCTTAATCATGTACGTATGATTATCAATGTACTGTTCATGGTAAAAGTATGCGAGTTTTAAAACTCTTCCCCCTAAAAAGAATAATTCGTCCCCGAATTATAGATAACGTAAACTAGAAAAAGAGGAACATACCCGAATTCAAAACTTGAAATGAGGGTAAGAAGTCCGGATAGACTCCTCGGTCTCCCAAGTGGCTTCCCGCTCAGTATGATCCCTCCAAAGGATTTTGACGAATGGAATCGTCTTCCTCCTCATGACTCGTTCTTGTTTTTCAAGAACTCGTTCGGGTTCCTCTATGAAGGTAAGGTCTTCACGATTCTGTTCCAGTGGATACGGAACCATGTGAAGGGGATGATACCTGTACCCTCTAAGTAAGGCCACATGGAAAACATCGTGAACATAAGAAAGTTGCGGAGGTAACGCTAAATGATAAGATACTTCACCGACTAGCTCAATAACATCAAACGGTCCGATGAATCGAGAAATGAGCTTCCCTTTGATTGCAAAACGTCTAACACCAAGTGTCGTCGATACCTTAAGGAAGACGTGATCCCCTACGTTAAAATGTAAGTCCCTACGATGCTTTTCGGCATAACTCTCCTGACGTGACCGTGCTTCTTGCAATTTCTGCTTAACTACCGCGACCTTCTCATTGGTCAACTCTATCATTTCTGGTCCTTCAAGTGTTCGCTCACCAACCTGATCCCATCAGATTGGGGCGCGACACTTTCTGCCATACAATATCTCGAATGGAGCACACTTAATACTTGCGTGCCAACTTTTGTTGTATGCAAACTCTACCAGACAGATGTAGTCGTCCCAATCTCCCGTCCATTCCAACACACATGACCTCAACATGTCTTCTAATGTCTGAATCATTTGCTCCGATTGCCCGTCTGTTTGAGGATGAAAAGTCGTGTTAAGCTTAAGTTTTGTACCCCAAGCTTTCTACAGACTCCTCCAAAATCGCGAAGTGAATCGAGGGTCTCTGTCCGAGACGATGCTGGATGGAGTACCATGAAGTCTCATGATCTCTTTCTTGTAAGTATCGGCGAGTTTACTGACTGAATCTTCTTTGCGGATTGGTAAGAAATGAGTTGACTTAGTAAGTCGATCAACGATAACCCAAATTGCATCATGCCTCCTCTTTGTCTGCGGAAGACCGGTAACAAAATATATGGTGATCTTGCCCCACTTCCAATCTGGAATATCTAACGGTTGTAGAAGACGGCTAGATTGTTGTTTCTCGATCTTAACCTGCTGGCAGGTAACACATTTGGAGACGTAAGTCGCAACATCCTGTTTCATACCACTCCACCAAAAGTATTGTTTGATGTCATGGTACATCTTGGTCGATCCAGGATGAATAGAGAATGGGGAGCTATGAGCCTCAACTAACAATGCTTCACATAATTCTTGATCATCAGGAACACAAAGTCTCGTGCCCTGCCATAAGATACCGTCTGCGTCTACTCAAAATTCTGTCTGCTTCTCCAACTTCTGAATTATCACCCAAATTTCACCATCATCCTTCTGAGCTTCCTTGATCCTAGATAGTAACTCAGGTTCCACTCTAAGATTAGCCTAGTAACCGTGTTGTCCACGTACCATGATCTTGATGTCTAGTCGCTCTAAGTCTCTTATAATTTCCTCCTTAATTTTAATACCGTTTATCATTCCGGACTTTCTACTAAGTGCATCTGCCACTACATTCGCCTTGTCGGGATGATACTACAGATTAATGTCATAATCCTTCAATAGCTCTAACCATCTCCTTTGTCTCATGTTCAATTCACGTTGAGTGAAGATGTACTTCAAGCTCTTGTGGTCCGTGAACATGTGACATGATTCTCCATACAAGTAGTGCCTCCATATCTTCAATGCAAACACGACTTCTGCCAGTTCTAAGTCATGCGTAGGGTAATTTTCCTCGTAAGGCTTAAGCTGTCGTGAAGCGTACGCGATCACATTCCCATGTTGCATGAGAACACAGCCAAGTGCCTTCCCTGAAGCATCACTGTAGATTTGAAATCCACTTGTACCAGATGGGAGAGTAAGAATCGGTGTAGATACTAACTTCAGCTTTAGTCTTCAAAGCACCTCTCTCTCTCTTTAGTCCAGACGAATTTCTCCCCTTTCCGCATCAGTTTGATCAATCGTAGTGCTAAACGAGAAAAGTTCTCTACGAACCTACGGTAGTAACCAGCTAAGCCTAGGAAATTGTGAACCTCAGTTGCTGATGTCGGTCTTGGACACTTGGTAATTGCCTCACCCTTGGCTGGGTCCATGGTGATTCCTTCTGCTGATACAATGTGACCTAAGAACACCACCTTGTCTAACCAGAAGTCACACTTGGAGAATTTGGCATACATCTGCTTCTGGCGAAGAATATGTAACACTGTACAAAGATGGTCTTCGTATTCCTCCTTGGACTTAGAGAATATCAGGATGTCGTCAATGAAGACAATGACGAACTTGTCCAGAAATTCATGGAAGATTTTGTTCATCAAATCCATGAAAACAGCTGGAGCATTGGTAAGGCCGAATGGCATGACTACAAATTCGTAGTGCTCATAGCGTGTACGGAAAGCAGTCTTGGCGATGTCCTGCTCTTTAACCCGTAGCTAATGATAGCCCGACCTTACATCAACTTTGTAGAAATGTTTGGCCCCTTGGAGTTGGTCAAACAGATCGTCAATGCGTGGTAGAGGATACCTATTCCTGATGGTGATCTTGTTGAGTTCGCGATAATCTATGTAAAGATGCATACTGCCGTCCTTCTTTTTCACGAATAAGACCGGTGCGCCCCATGGAGATGTGCTCGGTCGAATGAAGCCTCGTTCCAGAAGTTCTTGTAATTGGTCCTTCAGCTCCTTCAACTCTATGGGAGCCATGCGATAAGGAGCCTAGGAAATCGGCTCAGCTCCTCTCGATATTGAACTTTACTTCATGTGCAGGTAAATGGCCAAATTTTAAAATTTTCTTAGTTTTAATAAGTGTTTTTAAGACACGAATGTATATTTTCCGATGGGTAGAATAAGAGCTAATTTTTGACTTGATTGGCATTTGGAGCCATTGACATTCCTTAACCCGCTCAATTCAAGTTTTGCTAGAATTTTATATAGGGAGCTTTAAAACGCGAAAGTCTTAGCTCATTCGGGTTAAGAACAAGAACTTTTCGCAAGTTCCTATAATTGATCCTAGAAAGTCACTTATCAAGGGAACTATAAAATGCATTCTCTAAACTTGAAAAAGTCCAAGAAAGTGCAAGATCCTATAGGTGGCTTGAAAACCCAAAACTTTCATTTGATTTAGTCTTAATGAAAGCTAATCCAAATTTGGCTTAATTTTGACTTGCATGGCTAAGTATTCACGAGTCTCTTTAATTAAAGGTCTTTATATAGTGAAGAACGAGAAGTGATAGAGTTAGACAAGTGATCATGCTAAACGTAAAACATGAAAATGTTCTTTCAAAAACTCATATGTTTTTAATTGTGGCTTTTTCTTCCCATAAGATCAATGCATTAGGAATTAAAATAATTGCAATAAGTAAGGTCGTACGATTTGAAAGGTTACTTAGCCTCTAGAGCAAGATCGTTTAAAAGTTGCTCAGGGTTGAATAGAGTTCATAGATAAGGCATAACTTATTGAAGCGGGACGCGAAGATTGGTGAAGATCCAAAAAGGCCCTAACAAGGCATGAGGAGCTATATTTTGTTGCTAAAGATCCAAGATGATGTGAAGTATCATTATTCCTAAATCAGTATGAAGGATCGAGACACACAACGAAAAGCAATTACTCCCCTAAAGATCATGGAGAAAGTCTATCCAAAAAGACCCTTAAAAGGTATGAGGATAAATATATCCAAGTCCGAAAAGGAGGCGGGTCGTTGTATATCAAAATCCAAAATAAAGATTGAAGAAAAATGATGAAGTCGTGGTCCAAGTATGAAGAATCTCTCAAAAACGTCAAGTGAAGAAATTCCAAAATACGAACAGAAGACCATAATTTCAAGAACGTCTTCCCAAGATTTGAAGTATGAAGTACATGCCAAATATCGGTCCGAGAAAGGTCTCAAATCGTGAAACAAGTTATGCTAAGATATGAACTTAAGGAGATACACCAGAAGTCGTTTTAAAAGATTTTGTCCTTCGGCTAACTATCGATTAAATCGTGCTACTTTGCTTTCGGACTAATAACTACTTAAATAAGTCAATATGAATCACTTGTGATCCATGACAATTAGTTAAAAAATGCTAGTAACCCATTTCCTTTTATAATAACTAGGATTGCGGGGAGAAAAAGTATTACACAATTTGGACGTATGAGTAGTGTTAGCATTGTGACTTGTACCAACAATGATCTCGTTTTTGCACTTAGCATGGAATGTATGACAATCAAGGATGACAAAATTTACTCTAGAGGACATTTACTTGTTTCTATTCTTTGACCCTAAAAGTCACATTCGTGATGAAAATCATACATTATGTCTTTACACATCTTCGTAGTATTGTTGCAAGTCTTTTACTTTTTAATAAAGGGTAATAAAATTGAATTTTGGTGATGCTTAGATACTTTATTCTAGCATTGTGTGAGGGCACGGCAATGGCTTAGTATGAGGGAGTGATGAGATGGCATTTATACATGATCTCATCGTTCTTTTCGGGCTTTAATTGCATAAAAATGTCATAAAATACCATATATATGCTTGTGTTTGTTTACTTGTGTATTTTAGGTATGGATATCTTGAAAAAGACAAAAGATCACAAGAAACAAGGAAAACGGACACGAGAAATGAAGTCGTACAAAGAACCGGGCCCTAGTTTATGAATTATCCAAGATTAACCCTTGAAGACTTGAAGAAATACCAAATTGATCCTCAAAAAATGAAGAAATGACATTTAAAACCCTTGTGAATTCATAATTACAAGTTTGGTCCCTTAAGTTTGTCAAAATTGCAAAAAGGTCCAACTTTGAAGAAATGGCAAGATTAGTCCCTCAACTATTCAACATTGTCAATTATGGTCCCTCATAAAGGCAAACATCAATTGAAGACCTTTGAAGATCAATAAAGTCCAAAATCAGTCCTTCCAATATGAAAACATGGCAAAACAACCCTTTAAACCTTTTCACCAAAGTTTTGTGGCAAAAGTATAAACTTGGAAAGTTTATTAACAAAGAGAATTCGTTTTGTGGGCTGAAATTCTTATTATACATACTTTGGCAAAGAACAAGGACCAAAGCTGCCTATTTAGAAGTTTAAACTCCTGAACACGTGCCAAACACTCAACCTCCACTGATTTCGGATCAAACAAAGTTACTGTAGCACGTGATGAACCCAGAAATTACTTTTTACCAACAAAGGGTAAATGGCAATTAGTTGTTCCCCCGTGTGATTCACACATGCAGAAACCCATCCCAACCTTAAATCCCTCTTCTCCACTCACCAATGGACCCCACACCCAAAAACGTTTCACCCATTACATGACAACTTCCTCACAAAGGAATGCCACCTGTCAAGATCAACGGTTTTGATTCATTCCTTGGCCCCAAAGCATAAATGAACACTCAGGATCAAATTGGACAGCTCATATCAAGGATTCGTCTAGAAGCACTCAAGGATAATTTGGGAAATTCACATCTAGGGTTTATGAATAGTGTTAGGTTAGCATTTGCCTATAAAAGTAGACCTCAACCTGGTTGTTGTAAAATACGTCTTTTAGGAAAAAGAGCGTATATGAGCGGTAAGTATTAAGTGATGATTTAGGAAAATCAAACACTAATGACCTAATGAAGTTCGTTTCCCAAGGAGGTATATGTGTGTGACTAAAATGTAGCAATATTTGAGATTAATATTGGTTAGAAGGGGATGAGAAAAGAGGATGACGAAAACGTGAATTTACTTACTACTACGACTACACGTAAAACCGTAAAAAGTACAAAAAAAATAATTAATTATAAAAATTACCAAAAATTTACCAAAAATCAAAATAAATAAACTAAGAGTTTACCAATAATCAAAACTTTTTTAAACCTTTTAATTAATTAAATATTAATTTTTAAATGATAATTAAAGCCCTAAAAATCAAATTAATTCTCAAAAAGCCCAAATAAAGATTTTTCAATTGGAAAACCTCTAAAATGACCTAAAAAGATTAAAAACAATTTTTATAAATTTTTAAACTAATAAAAACTATTTAAAATGACTTAAAAACTATTAAAATTTAAAATAATTATAAAAATTAATCTAAAGGTGATAAAATTAATCTAAAAGTTGCAAAAATCCTATTTTAATGTATTTAAGCTAAGAAAAATATAAAAAGTGCAAAAATGTGAAATTTGAAAAATAAATATAAAATAATATTAAAATAATATTAAAAATCCAAAAATTATAAAAAATTCTAAAAACTTGCTAACTAGTTTATTTTAACCTAAATAATAAGAAAATGAAAGTGAAATGACCAGAATACCCCTATTGGGCCCCCAAATGGGTCAAAAGCAAAAACAGTCAAGCTTATTGGGCTTTTTAGCCCAAAAAGTCAAAATAAGCCCAAATGACTTGGAAAAGCACTATCTGACTAAAAATTTAATTCTAAACACAAAACTCTGAAGGCCCAAAAGCTGAAAATGAGTTTATCACAGCTTAATGAACAAACAGCTTATCCTTATTGGGCCAATAAGCCCATTAAGCAATAAGCTAATGCCATAAGCTCTAATTCGACACACAACCTTCTTTTGGGATACTAAAGAGATCTGTAAAAAGAAATTTTGAAAAAGCACACTCAATAAGCCAGAAATAAGCAAAGTACAAATCCACTAAAAGACAAAATAGTCGAGTTTGAGATTTAGGGCACCTCAGGACTTGATTCAACTTGCAAAATGTCACAAATGACTTCAATAAGCCAAATCAATCAACCAAAATCCAATAAGCCAAACCAATAAGCTGGAATAAGCCAATAAGCACTTATGAAAAAGTCAATTTTCTAGTCAAACCCTAAAGTGCTTATTGGCTTATTCCAGCTTATTGGTTTGGCTTATTGGATTTTGGTTGATTGATTTGGCTTATTGAAGTCATTTGTGACATTTTGCAAGTTGCATCAAGTCCTGAGGTGCCCTAAATCGCAAACCTGACTATTTTGTCTTTTAGTGGATTTGTACTTTGCTTATTTCTGGCTTATTGAGTGTGCTTTTAAAAAAAAAAATTTACACATCTTTTTTGTATCCAAAAAGAAGGTTGTGTGTCGAATTAGAGCTTATGGCATTAGCTTATTGCTTAATGGGCTTATTGGCCCAATAAGGATAAGTTGTTTGTTCATTAAGCTGTGATAAGCTCACTTTCAGCTTTTGGGCCTTCAGAGTTTTGTGTTTAGAATTAAATTTTGAGTCAGATAGTGCTTTTCCAAGTCATTTGGGCTTATTTTGACTTTTTGGTCTAAAAAGCCCAATAAGCTTGACTGTTTTTGCTTTTGACCCATTTAGGGGCCCAATAGGGGTATTCTGGTCATTTCACTTTCATTTTCTGATTATTTAGGTTAAATAAACTAATTTGCAAGTTTTTAGAATTTTTTATAATTTTTGGATTTTTAATATTATTTTAATATTATTTTATTATTATTTTTCAAATTTCACATTTTTTGCACTTTTTATATTTTTCTTAACTTAAATACATTGAAATAGGATTTTTGCAACTTTTAGATTAATTTTATCACCTTTAGATTAATTTTTATAATTATTTTAAGTTTCAATAGTTTTTAAGTCATTTTAAATAGTTTTTATTAGTTTAAAATTTTATAAAAATAGTTTTTAATCTTTTTAGGTCATTTTAGAGGTTTACCAATTGAAAAATCTTTATTTGGGATTTTTGATAATTAATTTAATTTTTAGGGCTTTAATTAGCATTTAAAACTTAATATTTAATTAATTAAAAGGTTTGAAAAAGTTTTGATTATTGGTAAACTCTTAGTTTATTTATTTTGATTTTTGGTAAATTTTTGGTAATTTTTAGAATTAATTTTTACTTTTGTACTTTTTACGGTTTTACGTGTAGTCGTAGTAGTAAGTAAATTCACGTTTTCGTCATCCTCTTTTCTCATCCCCTTCTAACCAATATTAATCTCAAATCTTGCTACATTTTAGTCACACACATATACCTCCTTGGGAAACGAACTTCATTGGGTCATTAGTTTTTGATTTTCCTAAATCATCACTTAATACTTACCTCTCATATACGCTCTTTTTCCTAAAAGACGTATTTTACAACAACCAGGTTGAGGTCTCCTTTTATAGGCAATGCTAACCTAACACTATTCATAAACCCTAGATGTGAATTTCCCAAATTATCCTTGAGTGCTTCTAGACGAATCCTTGATATGAGCTGTCCAATTTGATCCTGAGTGTTCATTTATGCTTTGGGGCTAAGGAATGAATCAAAACCATTGATCTTGACAGGTGGCATTCCTTTGTGAGGAAGTTGTCATGTGATGGGTGAAACGGTTTTGGGTGTGGGGTCCATTGGTGAGTGGAGAAGAGGGATTTAAGGTTGGGATGGGTTTCTGCATGTGTGAATCACACGGGGGAACAACTAATTGCCATTTACCCTTTGTTGGTAAAAAGGAATTTCTGGGTTCATCACGTGCTACAGTAACTGTGTTTGATCCAAAATCAGTGGAGGTTGAGTGTTTGGCGCGTGTTTAGGAGTTTAAACTTCTAAATAGGAAGCTTTGGTCCTTGTTCTTTCGCAAAGTATGTATAATAAGAATTTCAGCCCACAAAACGAATTCTCTTAGTTAATAAACTTTCCAAGTTTATACTTTTGCCACAAAACTTTGGTGAAAAGGTTTAAAGGGTTTTTTTGCCATGTTTTCATATTGGAAGGACTGACTTTGGACTTTATTGATCTTCAAAGGTCTTCAATTGATGTTTGCCTTTATGAGGGACCATAATTGACAATGTTGAATAGTTGAGGGACTAATCTTGCCATTTCTTCAAAGTTGAAGGACCTTTTTGCAATTTTGACAAACTTAAGGGACCAAACTTGTAATTATGAATTCACAAGGGATTTAAGTGTCATTTATTCATTGTTTGAGGATCACTTTTCTATTTCTTCAAGTCTTCAAGGGTTAATCTTGGATAATTCATGAACTAAGGCCCGGTTCTTTGTATAGCTTCGTTTCTCGTGTCCGTTTTTCCTTGTTTCTTGTGATCTTTTGTCTTTTTCACGATATCCATACCTAAAATACACAAGTAAACAAACACAAGCATATATATGGTATTTTATGACATTTTTATGCAATTAAAGCCCGAAAAGAACGATGAGATCATGTATAAATGCCATCTCATCACTCCCCTATACTAAGCCATTGTCGTGCCCTCACGCAATGCTAGAATAAAGTATCTAAGCATCACCAAAATTCAATTTTATTACCCTTTATTGAAAAGTAAAAGACTTGCAACAATACTACGAAGATGTGTAAAGACATAATGTATGATTTTCATCACGAATGTGACTTTTAGGGTCAAAGAATAGAAACAAGTAAATGTCCTTTAGAGTAAATTTTGTCATCCTTGATTGTAATACATTCCATGCTAAGTGCAAAAACGAGATCATTGTTGGTACAAGTCACAATGCTAACACTACTCATACGTCCAAATTGTGTAATACTTTTTCTCCCTGCAATCCTAGTTATTATAAAAGGAAATGGGTTACTAGCATTTTTTAACTAATTGTCATGGATCACAAGTGATTCATATTGACTTATTTATGTAATTATTAGTCCGAAAGCAAAGTAGCACGATTTAATCGATAGTTAGCCGAAGGACAAAATCTTTTAAAACGGCTTTTGTGTATCTCCTTAAGTTCATACCTTAGCATAACTTGTTTCACGATTTGAGACCTTTCTCGGACCGATATTTGGCATGTACTTCATACTTCAAATCTTGGGAAGACGTTCTTGAAATTATGGTCTTCTCTTCGTATTTTGGAATTTCTTCACTTGACGTTTTTGAGAGATTCTTCATACTTGGACCACGACTTCATCATTTTTCTTCAATCTTTATTTTGGATTTTGATATACAACGATCCGCCTCCTTTTCGGACTTGGATATATTTATCCTCATACCTTGTAAGCGTCTTTTTGGATAGACTTTCTCCATGATCTTTAGGGGAGTAATTGCTTTTCGTCGTGTATCTCGATCCTTCATATTGATTTAGGAATAATGATACTTCACATCATCTTGGATCTTTAGCAACAAAATATAGCTCCTCATGCCTTGTTAGGGCCTTTTTGAATCTTCACCAATCTTCGCGTCCCGCTTCAATAAGTTATGCCTTGGATATGAACTGTATTCAACCCCGGGCAACTTTTAAACGATCTTGCGCTAGAGGCTAAGTAACCTTTCAAATCGTACGACCTTACTTATTGCAATTATTTTTATTCCTAATGCATTGATCTTATGGGACGAAAAAGCCACAATTAAAAACATATGAGTTTTTGAAAGAACATTTTCATGTTTTACGTTTAGCATGATCACTTGTCTAACTCTATCACTTCTCGTTCTTCACTATATAAAGACCTCTAATTAAAGAGACTCGTGAATACTTAGCTAAGCAAGTCAAAATTAAGACAAATTTAGATTAGCTTTTGTTAAGACTAAATCAAATCAAAGTTTTGGGTTTTCAAGACACCTATAGGATCTTGCACTTTCTTGGACTTTTTCAAGTTTAGAGAATGCATTTTATAGTTCCCTTGATAAGTGACTTTCTAGGATCAATTATAGGAACTTGCGAAAAGTTCTTGTTCTTAACCCGAATGAGCTAAGACTTACGCGTTTTAAAGCTCCCTATATAAAAGTCTAGCAAAACTTGAATTGAGCGGGTTAAGGAATGTAAATGGCTCCAAATGCCCATCAAGTCAAAAATTAGCTCTTATTCTACCCATCAGAAAATATACATTCGTGTCTTAAAAACACTTATGAAAACTAAGAAAAATTTTAAAATTTGGCCATTTTTAGCCTTATTAGCAACAAAACAAAACATTGAAAGTTGGAAAACGTGAGGGCGTAGCAAATCAAGTACCTATTCACCCCCCATACAAAAAGTAAACATTATCCTCAATGTTTCGAGTCTAAAGGTGGAGCACCCCCATACTAGAGACGAAGAATCGAATGCTTAGGATCTAGCATGGAAAGGGTGATCAACAATATATCTAAATCCGTTTATTAAGTATGCTAAAAGATAATTGTTAGAACAATAAAGGATATGTCAATGGATTCGTGAAAAACTTCTTCAAGCAAACGATGGAGGCTCACGTAAACGAACACGAGAGTCTTCAATCGTAGATGATGATGATGATCTAGATAACACAATCACAAACAACCACGAGACAACGAGTTGGAAGGGCACAAATCCCCTCTAATTAGTTATTAGTAAGCATAAAAGGATAAGCATGGGATCTCCCCCACGAGGCACCTCTTTTTTATTACCGAGTCATGAGCTCAACTCGATCCCCTCTATGCTAATTATCATTGGGGAAGGTGACTTGGTCGAGGTCAACCATTGAAGGAATTTCCCCACCAAAGTAGTGCTTAAGCCTATGTCCATTCACCTTGAAGTTAGGACCATCATCTTGAACTAGCTCGATGGTCCCATAAGGAAACACTTGTGTACAGTGAAAGGACCCGACCAACGAGATTTCAATTTCCCGGAAAATATCTTAAGTCTAGAGTTAAAAAGTAACACTTGATCACCAACGTTAAAAACCTGGTTTTTAATCTTTGCATCATGAAACTTTTTAGTCTTTTCTTTGAAAATCAATGAATTTTCATAAGCATTGTCTCTTAATTCATCCAATTCATTCAATTGTATTTTCCGGTGATCTCTCGCGGTCTTTAAGTCAAAGTTTGTATGCTTAAGGGCCCAATATGCCTTGTGCTCCAATTCAATGGGCAAATGACAATTCTTCCCATAGACTAACTTATAAGGAGTGCAACCGATAGGTGTCTTATAAGCGGTCCTAAAGGCCCATAAAGCGTCATCGAGTTTGTCGGACCATGAAGCACGGTTTTCTCCAATCGACCTCTCTAAAATCCTCTTCAAAGCTCGGTTCGAAACCTCGACTTGCCCACTCGTTTGCGAGTGATAAGCCGTAGAAAGACGATGAGTAACTCCATATTTCTCTAAAACCTTTTCGAATTGGTCAATACAAAAATGGGTTCCCCGATCGCTTATAATAGCACGAGGGTTTCCGAACCGAGAGAATAGTTGCTTCAAAAACTTCACTACCACACGAGCATCATTAGTAGGTAAAGCCTTAGCTTCCACCCACTTAGAAAGGTAGTCCACCGCGACAAGGATATACTTGTTACCATGAGACGATGGGAACGAACCCATAAAGTCTATGCCCCAAATGTCGAAAATCTCACACACTTGAATTATGTTTTGCGGCATTTCATCACGTTGAGACGATTTTCCTTGACGTTGGCACGAATCACACGACTTCACAAGTGTGTGTGCATCACGATAGATAGAAGGCCAAAAGAAACCGGCATCAAACACTTTCTTAGCCGTGAGATTAGCACCGTGGTGACCACCCGTGGGTCCCTCGTGACAAGCTCTAAGGATATTAGAAGCTTCGGCACCAAAAGCACAACGTCGAACGAGTTGATCTGCACAAACCCGAAAGAGATAAGGGTCGTCCCAAAAATAGAACTTGACGTCACGAAAGAATTTTTGCTTTTGTTGTGTCGTCATACCCTTGATTATGAAATTGCCCGCATGGTAATTTGCAATGTCGGAAAACCATGGGGTGGTGTCTTTAGAATTCACTACACCGAGAGTCTCGAGAGGAAATGTTTCGGTGATTTCCTTGTTCTCGAAAACATCTTTGTGAGGATCTTCTAGACGAGAGAGATGATCGGCCGCTAGATTCTCGTCTCCTTTTTTGTCAATAACGGTGACATCAAATTCTTGGAGGAGGAGCATCCAACGAAGCAATATCGGCTTAGCATCTTGCTTAGCTAAGAGATACTTGATAGCCGAATGGTCGGTATACACGATGCTTTTAGTTAAGACAAGATAAGGTCGGAATTTCTCAAAAGCATAGACCACGGCAAGGAATTCCTTTTCCGTTGTGGTGTACTTTAATTGAGCCTCGGTCATCGTCTTACTAGCATAATGGATAGGAGAGAAATGCTTTTCATAACATTGCCCTAAGACGGCCCCTATGGCATAATCACTTGCATCGCACATGATTTCAAAGGGTAATTCCCAATTAGGAGCAACAAGAATGGGAGCTTTGGTAAGTTTCCTTTTGAGAGTTTCGAAAGCTCTAACACAATCCTCATTGAAATTAAAAGGAGCATCCTTCTCGAGAAGGTGTGTCATAGGTCGAGAGATTTTCGAAACGTCTTTGATGAAACGACGATAAAAGCTCGCGTGGCCTAGGAAACTCCTAACTCCCTTAACGTTTTTGGAATGAGGTAACTTGGCGATGACGTCTACCTTAGCTTTATCGACCTCAATCCCCTCTTTCGAGACCTTATGTCCTAAGACGATTCCTTGTTTACACATGAAATGACATTTTTCCCAATTAAGCACAAGATTGGTTTCTTCACAACGTTTTAACATTTGCTCGAGATTAGATAAACACGATGTGAATGAATTACCAAACACCAAAAAGTCATCCATAAACACTTCCATCGACTTCTCGATCATATCGTGAAAAATGGCCATCATACACCGTTGAAACGTACCCGGTGCATTACAAAGTTCGAAAGGCATCCTACGATAAGCAAACGTTCCATAAGGACACGTAAACGTAGTCTTCTCTTGATCACGAGGGTCGATAGGGATTTGAAAGAAACCGGAAAAACCATCTAAAAAGCAATAGAATTCATTTGCCGCTAGTCGCTCCAACATTTGATCCATGAAGGGCAAAGGAAAGTGGTCTTTACGAGTGGCGTCATTTAACTTTCGGTAGTCAATACACACCCTCTAACAGGTCACAACACGAGTGGGAATTAACTCGTTGTTTTCATTAGGCACAACGGTCATTCCTCCCTTTTTAGGGACACAATGAATTGGGCTCACCCATGGGCTATCGGAGATAGGATAAATCATTCCTGCGTCAAGGAGTTTCAAAACTTCTTTTCTAATGACATCGTGAATTTTGGGATTCACCCTTCTTTGACTTTGAATCGCGGGTTTGTAGTCCTCCTCCATTAAAATCTTGTGAGTACAAAATTTTGGGTCAATACCTTTAATGTCGGAAATTTTCCACGCAATTGCCCCTTTATGAGCCTTAAGAACTTTCAAGAGCTCGGTTTTTTCATCATTAGCAAGACCTCTTGCAATAATAACCGGCAACTTGTCATCACCTTCCAAGAATGCGTATTCAAGGTGAGAAGGAAGATCTTTCAATTCAAGGATAGGTGGTTCCTCGATTGAAGATTTTTGCTTAACACTCATAACTTCCATCGGCGGAAGAAATGGTGGAATAAAAGTATCATCACTAATCAACACCTCATCTTCATTGTCGATTTCATTTGAAGTAAAATCGCCTCCTTGGAATGGAGTGAGATTTGGTGTAGAATTAGCAAGAATCGGATCCAAAATAGTGGGATTGCCACTTGACGAGCTATCGGAAAAACCTAACACTTCTTGTGAAAACTCGTCGCAAACCACATCAACTAAGTCAATGTGATTGATGGTAGCGATTGCATAAACATGATAAGGTTTTGAGTTTTGAGTAGCGTTTATAACAAGTTCCTCTTCGTTGAATCTCAAAGTGATAGTTCTTGCATAAACGTCGATAAGCGATCTCGAGGTGTCTAAAAATGGACGACCTAAAATTAGAGGAACTTGAGGATCCGCGGGGATGTCAACTACTATAAAATCAACGGGATAGTAGAACTTCCCCACTTTCATGAAAACATCTTCGGCTACTCCACATGCTAAGATCGTAGAATGATCGTCCATCTCGATAGACATGTTCGAAGGAGTAAGAGCCGGAAGCGAAAGCGATTTCCATATGGAAAATGGCATCAAATTAATGCTCGCACCAAGATCGGACAAGGCGAGGCATTCTTTCATATCTTGTATCTCACAAGGAATGAGAAACTTTCTGGGGTTACCAATTTTTCCGGCATGCGGTTAAATAAACCGAAGAACAATGAGCAAGCTTTGATAGCTTTTCCTTATCGCTCATCATACTTTTAAAAGTGGAAGCGAAACGAGGCATATATAACAACGTGTCGGCTAAACTCACATCAAAATGCACTTGTTGAAACATTTTTATAAAAGGCTCGATTTGTTGTTTGTTACGTTCTTGTAAATTCTCTTTGTTTCGTCTCGAAGGGTAAGGTAAGGGTGGTGTGGGTTGGACATTAGGCAACGGACTTGGAAACTCGGGTTCCACAATTGGTATTGGTTCAACCGTAGGTGTGGTATGAGCGGTACTTCGTGGGATTGTAATGTGCTCCTTTTCGACCATCACATCGGGCTCTTTCTCCATTTCATTCTCCGTAGAAGTAATTGGACGAGAAATTGGCTCCTTGAAAGTTTTACCACTTCGTGTAGTAATAACCTTCATTTCTCCCTTCGGGTTTGCAATGGTATCACTAGGAAGACCACCCGAGGAAGAGGGTTTACACATGATTGCTTCAAACATTTTTGCCATTCGGTCCTCAAATTTTGATTGCCTTAAATCCGCTTTTAACAATTCTTGCTTAATCTCATGTTGTCCTTGTTCCATCTTTTGTTGGTTTTGTTGAAGACATTGAACATTTCCTTTCATTTTATTAGCATGAGTTTTAAGTTCATTAGCAAGTTCATTTTTCAACTCGGATCTTAAGCTAATCATCTCACGTTACATGTTATCAAACTTAGCATCATTTGCTTTAGCATAATCCAAAAATTCTCCTTGAAGATTTTTAGTGTGAGCATTTTGAAAACCTTGTGTAGTGTTTTGAAAATCACGGTTTTGGTTTTGATTAGTGACTTGTCCATTACCACTTTGATAATTCCCTTTGTTGTAGTTACGTGAATTGCCTTGATAATTACCACCTTGATTGTTGTTTCGATAGTTATTAGCATTTTGATTTGGCGGAGCTTGATTTGGGCGGGAACCTTGGCCGTTTTGGTTATAAGTTCCCGTTGCTACGTAAGCACTCGAAGTGTTACCACCGGCGGTAATGCACTCGGAAAGATCATGAGCTCCACCACAAGACAAACAACTCTTTTCAACCGCTTTAACCGAAGCGGAATTCAAAGCCTCTTGAGCTTTCCAATGATTCATAAGATTAGCAAATCTATCGAAAAACCGATTTTCCTCATTAGCTTCATCATGTAAGGCATTAATGCTACGAGACGATGACGACGATGACGAACCCAAATTGGCAACACTCGGTGTGTTACGAGGGCTATAAACCTTAGATCTATTCTCGATAATCTTTAAAGTTTCATCGGTCGTTTTGCACAAAAAATTACCACCCGCGGCGGCATTCAAGTAATCTCGTTAATGATCATTAAGCCCATTATAAAAAGTATCAACTTGATGTAATTCCGAAAAATCATGGTGTGGACATTCATGTAACATTTCTTTAAAGCGTTCCCATGCCATTGAAAAACTTTCATTATTTCTTTGCACAAATCTTGAAATCACATTTTTCAAATGTGTTGTTTTAGATGGTGGAAAAAATTTGTTCACAAACTTAGAAACGAGATCACCCCAAGTCAAAATCGAATTTGGCGGTTCTTTCTCAAGCCAAATTTTAGCGGGTCCATCTAACGAGTATGGAAACAACATCATCTTAATGGCGTCATGTGGAACATCCTTAAACTTGCTAGTTGCGGTGAGACGATTAAATTTCCTTATGTGATAATGCGGGTTGTCTTTCTCATGACCTCTAAACTTATTAGCTTGCAACATAGACATTAAACCCGTCTTAATCTCGAAATTCTCCGCAAGGATAGCGGGAATCACAATGGCCTCTCCAAAACCCCTTGTGGGTGCTTGTAGCAACTCCATGACGATTTCTTGTTCTACAATAGGTTCAACAATTGGAGTTTGTTCTTCAATCAACGTCTCTTGATTTGCTTGCTTTTGAAGACGTTTACGAGCTCGTTTTGCTTGATTACGAG
Source organism: Glebionis coronaria (assembly GCA_025667525.1). Lineage (NCBI taxonomy): Eukaryota > Viridiplantae > Streptophyta > Magnoliopsida > Asterales > Asteraceae > Glebionis > Glebionis coronaria. Next base: position 435,298,661 of record CM046874.1, read on the forward strand.
TGATCATAAACTTCATGAAGAATGGGAGGTGAGCAAAGAATATTCTTTTTGGGTGTTTTGTGAATTTTCAATTTTTTTGTGTTTTTGATTTTTTAATTTTTTTGGATTTTGGTGTATCTTCGTAGACAACAATCTACCAAATCTCTCCTCGAATCAAACTCTTGATTAAAGAAGCCTCAAAGGAATTAAAACGATCACGTGGAGTGAATGCCTTCGAATGACTTTAGAACTTTTGTGAAAACCAAATTGTTCAAGAGGGTTTAATCACAAAGAAACCAAGCAAATATATTATACGTAATAATACTTTGGGCGGCAAAACCCTCGATTAGCCTTCAATCTCAAAATACTCACAAGCAAGCGGGGAAACGAGGCGGCGTGAAGCACTTAAGAGCCTTTTTCCTTAGGGTATATTTTATAATACCCGCCTTATACCCACCTTATAGTTCGTATTTTTCAAAATCGAGCTTCACGAAAGTATTTATCTATTTTTGCCTTTTTATTTTTGTTTGAGATTCGAAAACAATAATTAGGAGATCAAATCCCAATTAAGGTTGTGTTTTCACACTTTTGGAGATATTTTGTATTGATTCTGATACTTAATAAAATATAGTAATAATAATTTCACAAGAAAAACCAAAAAACCGATAATACGTATTAGTAGATTTCTACTAATACAAATACTATTTATGGTTAATATTAAAAACAACAAGACAAATTAATCACGACACACCTCCCCGGCAGCGGCACCAAAATGGTTGTTGTAAAATACGTCTTTTAGGAAAAAGAGCGTATATGAGCGGTAAGTATTAAGTGATGATTTAGGAAAATCAAACACTAATAACCCAATGAAGTTCGTTTCCCAAGGAGGTATATGTGTGTGACTAAAATGTAGAAAGATTTGAGATTAATATTAGTTAGAAGGGGATGAGAAAAGAGGATGACGAAAACGTGAATTTACTTACTACTACGACTACACGTAAAACCGTAAAAAGTACAAAAATAAAAGTTAATTCTAAAAATTACCAAAAATTTACCAAAAATCAAAATAAATAAACTAAGAGTTTACCAATATCAAAACTTTTTCACACCTTTTAATTAATTAAATATTAATTTTTAAATGCTAATTAAAGCCCTAAAAATCAAATTAATTATCAAAAAGCCCAAATAAAGATTTTTCAATTGGTAAACCTCTAAAATGACTTAAAAAGATTAAAAACTATTTTTATAAAATTTTAAACTAATAAAAACTATTTAAAATGACTTAAAAACTATTAAAACTTAAAATAATTATAAAAAATAATCTAAAGGTGATAAAATTAATCTAAAAGTTGAAAAAATTCTATTTTAATGTATTTAAGCTAAGAAAAATATAAAAAGTGCAAAAATGTGAAATTTGAAAAATAATAATAAAATAATATTAAAATAATATTAAAATAATATTAAAAATCCAAAAATTATAAAAAGTTCTAAAAACTTGAAAAATAATTTATTTTAACCTAAATAATCAGAAAATGAAAGTGAAATGACCAGAATACCCCTATTGGGCCCCCAAATGGGTCAAAAGCAAAAACAGTCAAGCTTATTGGGCTTTTTAGCCCAAAAAGTCAAAATAAGCCCAAATGACTTGGAAAAGCACTATCTGACTCAAAATTTAATTCTAAACACAAAACTCTGAAGGCCCAAAAGCTGAAAGTGAGGTTATCACAACTTAATGAACAAACAGCTTATCCTTATTGGGCCAACAAGCCCATTAAGCAATAAGCTAATGCCATAAGCTCTAATTCGACACACAACCTTCTTTTGGGATACTAAAGAGATCTGTAAAAAGAAATTTTGAAAAAGCACATACAATAAGCCAGAAATAAGCAAAGTACAAATCCACTAAAAGAAAAAATAGTCGGGTTTTAGATTTAGGGCACCTCAGGACTTGATTCAACTTGCAAAATGTCACAAATGACTTCAATAAGCCAAATCAATCAAACAAAATCCAATAAACCAAACCAATAAGCTGGAATAAGCCAATAAGCACTTATGAAAAAGTCAATTAAGTTGGTTTTCTAGTCAAACCCTAAAGTCAACCCACCAATTGCTCCAGTATGAACAAATGGGTCAAATAATGAGCACCTATTACAAAATCCAAGTTGTTGCTGGTTAAAATAAGCTAGAATAGCTTATTGATAAGCTGATGACCAATTAACACTAGCAGGGGGAACTTTCAGTAGGAACTGGTTCCCACTGCCTTGACAATTTGACCAGGCTTTTTAGAGAGATTCTGTATGTTTTATTGGAAGACAAGGGCACCCAAGTGATCAGTTAATCACAAGGAGTCACAATCAAGCACAAAAACACACTTTGGTTCACTCAATAAGCACAGAAAAATCAAACAATGCTTAGATCTAGCACAGACATGGATTATAAGCTGTTATGAACACTTAAGCAGTTTAAGCAAGAATAAGCACTCCAAATTCAACCAGATGCATACACAAGCTATATAAACTATGATTAAGCACAAACAAACTTAAATCAATCACTGAAACAAGGTATTGAACAAGATCAAAGCATATTACACTTACTGATATGAACGTCAAGAACACTTGCACACTTTGCTGATATAATTGACCAATGATCCAATTTCAACACTCAAATCCTACTTCCCTGGTGTAACTAACTAGGTTTAATCACTTGTTAACCCTAGTCTATGATTAAATGTAACACCCCCAAATTTATACAATTCAATACAGCGGAAGACTCGTTGGTGTTACGGGATATCACATTACTCACATCAGACAACGCTTAAAAATTGCGTCGTTTAATAATAAAACATTTCCATTCATAAATATCAAATTTACATAGGTCCCAAGTCATTGTATTTTATACAAGTTTTACAAATAATTTGAATGGAAATTATTATTTAAGTGCGGGCCATGAATTCTTGTTGTCTTCCCGAGAATTACCTTCAAGTACCTGAGATAAAACATGTTAAAAGAATAGGTCAGCGAAAACGCCGAGTGAATTCATAGAGTTTAATGAAATCCATCAATATAGCCTCGGTATAAAATTATTACCGAAAATCATTTTGTACAAATCTTTGTAATAGGCCATCAAATAGCCAAAGTCATTTTATACAAATCTTTATCAAAAATCATAATATAGGCTTTCGCCTTCAAAATCATTATACGAACCATTGTCGTTAAAAACATCATACAATACGTTTCATAACGTTGTATAGAGTTGAATAAAAATCGTTATATGAATATGGTTATGTAAAACCAAAACACGAACATAATATCAATAATAAGACCCAGTATTGCTAGTCAGGCAATATATCGTAATTCAATGCATAAAGCAGTATTTTCGTTATTTGGATTATTACAAGCCGCATGACATTGTTACCTTACTATCACAACAACGGGTATCTAACCCGATACTCATTTTGCCCATCCAAGTTAGTGTGTCGTCACAATAATCACGCTATGGAAATCTTCTCATACATAAATTCGCTTACCAATCAATGTAGCACGACGGGGATCAACCGTCAAGGCGCGAACTGGGGTGATCGTCCCCAAATAGTATTATTATATGCATAAGCTTCTACCAAATCCCGGTGGTTCACAATTCATGCTAATGTGACTTTTAGTGACATAACCTAACTTTAATAATCCATTTCATTTCATTTATCGGGTCATATAATCATTCATCGGGTCATATAATCATTCGGGTCCAATTCAATAAACAAACATTCAGGACAAATGGTGTCCTATTTTATCAAAACTAACATGTTATCTCCCTCGCGGGTTTATAAAACATTTCATAAAAACATTTAAAAGAGTGCGAGGCTATGAACTCACGTTGATGTGGGAAGGCGGTTATCGGCGATTTGGATGTACGGTACGTGCTTCAATCACGGAAACCTAGACAAATAATACTCGTCTTAGACTTTTGTCCAATGAATATATAAAAATAACAATTATGTATACATATGATGACTTTATACATATGATGATGATCAAGTGGGTTTATATATTCTCATTCACTCTTTTTTTTGTGTTATGTGTTGACAACTTTTATATTGGTTTACTAGTTTTACCTATTTACATGTTTTAGGTCTAATAAGCCTTTTATAAGTCCATTAACTTGTATTAATTCATTTTATACTTTTGTTATCAGTATTATATTTTACATTTTGGGCCCAAGTGGGTTAAGCCCAATAAGTAAATTTATAAGTATTTTACTAACTAGTCGGGTTTATAGTCCAATAAGGCTACTTTGGCCCGTTAATGCCTATATGTTGTCAAGTTCGGGTTTTATCGGTTTTTACTTGTTATATAAGTTCATATATCAGTATGTGAGTTTGTGACAACCGTGGTTTTGGGTTTGTCACTTGGTCTTACTTTTAGGTTATTTTATGTGTGCTTACTTGAATTGTGTGTTTACGTGTTTATTTTGTGTGAACGAGGTTGGTGTGGTTATCGTTTATGAGTATAGTGTACTCATAAGTAAATCGAGGAATGGTTAATTCATGTTCATGATCTCACAAGTGGTGACTATGAGATGAAAATGGTGATATTTTGGTGTTTACGTATACGTATAAGTATTATAGTAATAGTATTTTTTTTAGGATTTACGGTTTAGCATTTAGAGGTCTCGGGTGAGGTAATTATTCATATGAATATTTTTCGGGATGGTTTTAAGTCATTTAGGAATTAGTTATAAAGTTTATTTCAAAATTTGGGATTTCTTTTAAAAGTGTATGTTTTACGTCTTTTACGGTAAAACGCGTAAAAACTGACTAGTTTTACGGTTTTGAGGTTTTGGAGGCTTTAGGAGCTGAAATAAATTAAGGAAAATTAAGGTATTATTAATAACTTAATAACATATAATAAAAATAAAAAACGAATTATAAAGGGGTGTTGGGTCGGTTTGGACGCAAGGAGGAAAGAAAAAAAAGGAAAAAACAAGAAAAAGGAAAGGGGTTTTCGGGTTGGGCTAGGAATGGGTTACCACACCCTATATATTGTTTTATTAACAACCAAAATTCATTATTTTTCTCTTGGGACAAAGGAAATTCGTGAGTTTCCACAAAATTAGGGTTCTTCATAATTTTTTTTGGGGTTTTCATAAATCAAAGGTAAAGTCTTTAATCCCTTTTCAATTTAATTATTTTAATGATGTCTTAATCATCTTATGATGGATTTAAGTTAAGGTTTAAATTAAAAACAGTAAATTAATGATATATTAATGATGTTATAATGATTACATAAATTAGGGCTTGTAATTAGAGGGATTAGGGTTAATTAATTAGTTTAATTTGATTAAACCCGTTTTTAAAAACTGGGCACATTTTTGAGTCAATTGTTTTGATGATATCGGGAGTTCTATAAACTCTTATTTTACGATCCAAGTACCCCTGGAAATATATTTGAAGTGGATTTCCAATGCAAGAAACGAGAACTAAATTGGAGGTCGGGAAGTGGGTCAAAAACAGGTTACAACAGTCGGAGGTCAAAACAGTTTTGAATTCTGCCTGTTTTCTTTTTAAGTTTTGGGTTGTTTGGGGTACTTAGGGTTGCATTAGGATCTTCTCTCGAACGTGAGAGAGGGTTTATATATTGTAGTAAGTATCTGCACTTGGGCTAAGGTTGTGGGTAAGGGTAAGACCCCTTAATGGTAACAAACTTTTAGTACGTTTAAAATCAGGAAATCTGGAATGACAAAAGTAGCTATATGTATATCGGGGCCTTAACAGTAGCTTTAAGGTTAGGGAAAGTGGGAGGTGTTAGCAAACATATGTAAGGGTATGAATATTCCTTTTACAGAAACCATGGGTATGTTTAAGTGGATGTTTGACTTAAAGTTTTAAGACCTAAAAACTGGGACTGTTTTGGGTAAAATATGAACGGGATAGTTATTAAACTTAACCAAGTTAAGGACTTGTTAAGGAAGGGTAATGAGGTGATTAGAGTTTGTCAATGAGGTAAATATGTGGGAATAGGCTAGATGTTCATCATAGGTTAATGAGCCATCTTAGTGATTGGTTCGTGTATTAATTGCGTGTTTTTGGTTTGTTAGTTTGTTGCTAGTGCTAGGACTTGTGAAGAAGCTATCAGGTGAGTTTCATAGTCTCATGTTTACTATTGTTTTTGACTTCCAGATGGGATGGAAGAGACACTGTGTTGAATTATTTTCTAAATTAATGTTGTGAATGTTTTAAGGTTTGAGATGGACTTGTGTGTACATTTATGTGATTAACTGCTATGTGATTCTTGTTTGTGTGTGATCTGGATTGGAAAGGTACATAGGTGTATGGGCGCCTATGGGACCTATGGTTAATGATAAGGCGTGATGCCTTGGAAATTGTGATTGTTGGTAAGGCGTGATGCCTTGGAAATTGTGATTGTTGGTAAGGCGTGATGCCTTGGAAATTGTGATTGTTGGTAAGGCGTGATGCCTTGGAAATTGTGATTGTTGGTAAGGCGTGATGCCTTGGAAATTGTGATTGTTGGTAAGGCGTGATGCCTTGGAATTGTAATGATTGATTGAACTTGAATGCTAGTTGTTAGTACATGATTGTAGTGCATTGTCCATATGTTTATTGGTTTATAGTATTCACAGCTTATGACTTGTCTTGTGTTGGAGTCTAAACCTATGACTCTCACCAACTTTATGTTGACGTGTTTTAGTGTCTCTTTCAGGTGATACTATGGTTAAGCATGAGAACATAAGTGGCTAGGATTGGAGAAGCTTAGGAATGCATATAGAAGGAGAATCCCCGTTTCCTTCTTAGTTTTATTTGATTGTTCATTTTAATAAGTGATACTGTGGCACACATATGATTGTTTTGGTATGTTATTTGTTGTCTTGGGTAAGAAGTAGGATTGTTACTTACTTACCTAGACTCCTTGCTGTTGATCCCAAACTTAGATCGATTAGCTTTGTGTATACGAGATTAGATCAAGTACTACACGTAGAGAAACCTTTGCTTATGAATAAAGTAACAAAGTGTTATGCGGAATTAACACTTGATCTAAAACACAATGATGTTAAACAAACTTTCACTTGTATTAGAATAATCGTGTCGATTACAATGAAAGGTTTAACTTGCGAATACTATGAAAACTGATATATGACTTTAACCTAAAAGACCTTCTTTTATAGAACAAGAAGTCTTGTACAATAAGCTATGAATCAACTATTCTAGGTAAAGATAATAATAGAAAATACAATGTCGTGCTTATCTTTACCATACATAAATAAAGAAACAAATAAACAAAAGATATTCTATCAGTGTCAATCTTCAAGGCTATCAGCGTTGACTTCTATCAGCGTCCAAAGTCAATCTATCAGCGTTGACTTTCTTCTTATCAGCGTTTGGTGATCTGACCCATATTTTATTCCCAACAATCCTCCCCTAAACTTGATATCCATTCCAATGATCAAGTTTCTGAATAAAACCTTAAGACTTAGGAGGAATCTTTCAATAACTTCTTATGTTGGTGATAAACATATCTGATCAAGTCCTTGGCCACATCACTAGTATAATCTATCTCCAAGGGTGTCTCTAGCATCTTCTCCAATACTTCTTTGGACAAGAAATAGTCAGCATCCACAAGCAGATATTCTGAAAACTTTGTAGAGCTCATATGAAATACACCACAAGTAGAATATAGCCTCCAATGAAGATTACTGAGATCATCTTCAAGATCCTTCCAAATGGCAGGATCTGCTTCTTTTGGACCACACAAAGTCATAAATGTGTTCCAAAGTCTTATTCCATTAGCTGAAGTAGGTGCTTCAGCTGTATACTTGGCCTCTATTAATCTCCATAGATGCACCAAGTCTTCCCTGTCTATGCTTGCAAATATAGAAATAACTGAAGTGAAAGTATGTACCTCCTTTCCAAATCGTCCAACCTTCCAAAATCCACACTCATCTTCATCAAAACTGATGATTGGATTTCTGTCATCTAGAGGTACCACATTTACCAAATCTGAAGCTTCCAAGGGAGAAAGCTTGAGATGCTTCCTTATAACACCTTCAGTTGGAAAATACACATCCATGTCTTTAGGAAATTGAAAAGGATCTCCTTTCTTCACTGGTCTTTGAGCAATCCTTATTTCCTTTTGAATTTGCATCTCCTCTGCAAGCTCTTGTTTTCTCTCTTCTGAAAGAAACTGGTAGACATTCTGTTCTTGCACCTTCCTCCAAATAGGATGTGCCCTATACTCTAACTCCTCAAAAGACAAGGCCAGCAACTTCTTTGATGTCCAATTAGGCTGATGACATCTAAGCAACTTATAGTACAACTGCCTTCTATCTCTTTTGAGCCAGGTCTTGACCTCTTGTGCATTAAATCTCATAATCACCTTTATGTCTTCTTGTACCCTAAGAAGAACTTCCAACCCCCAAATTTGATCTGATAAACTCATACCTGGGTTGTCCATCACCTGTTCTTCCCAAGCATGGTACATTCTGGTGATTTCTGGTAGGTCCCAATCAACCTGATTCTTTAACTCACTCAACCTTTCCTTTGCTAGCTCATCCCCATATTCAAGCCTTTCTGGATCTTCAATAATTTGAATGCTTGAATCTGAGCTATCACCTTCTTTATCATCACCACTTTCCTCCTCACTCTCAGAAACAACAAATGGTGATCTTCTACTCCTTCTCAAATCTCTTTCCACAAGTTGTGCAGCCAACTGTTCATCAAATGCTATTTGTGCTGCATCTTTCTTTGGAACATCTTCTTCAATCAAAATACCTTTACCTTTGTCTTTTGGATCAATAATTGGTAAAGTAGAAGAAGAAACCTGTGTGGACACATCTTTAATGATTGTTGATGGCTGGAATACATCAACACTACCTGCAACTTTGTCAGCGTCCAAGTTGCTCCTATCAGCGCCACGATTACCTTTATCAGCGCTGGATGTGTCAGCGTCCAAACCTGTCTCAGCGCCCAATGTTTCTTTGAAAGATCCTTCCAAGTTCTTTGGTGTCATCTTGGATATATCAACAACTGGGTGCTTCTTCAAATTGGTGAGAGCTTCAGCAATCTGCAAAGATTCACTAAATTGTGAACTCTTTTCTGAACTCTTCTCACTTCTCACTAGCTGTATGAATCAACTCATCCTCCTCATCCTCTTTATCCTCCCCTTTGGAAGATTCCTCCATGAGACTCCTGCTACTTGGATTCTCCAAAACAGTTACTCTCTCCCTCAAAGCTTGGAGTTCTCGTCCCTGGTTGTTGACAGTTTGTACAAGACTGACATTTTGCTTTTGCAAGCTAATGACAGCCGCCGTCAATTCAACTATGGTCATAGGTTCCAATCTGCCCTCAGCTAGAATGGGGATTTGACCTCCCAAAATAGGATCATGGGGCATGGATGAGGTCTTAATGATGTTGGGACTGTCTTGACCAGCATCTAAGCCTGTGTCAATAGCCCCAGCCTCACCCATTTCACCAGCCAAAATAGGATCATTGTTCAGGAAGTGTATCAGTGTTGGGATTGGCTGTGTCAGCGCCCACATTATGAGTGTCAGCGCTGGGTTGGTCAATGTCCATGTTTTCTGGTGAAGGTGATGGTTCATGAATAGGCTCAAGTTGGGGTTCAGGGTCTGGTTGTGGGTCTGGTTGTGGTTGAGCAGCCTGAATTACTTCAAGCATGGGTTGGGTAAGAGGTATGGGGTCGTTTGTGGAGCTCATTTTAGCAAAAATGGTTTTCTGTTGTTTAGGGATCTCATAAAAAGTGTCATGATCCCTAGAACAATATGCTTGTAAATCAAAGACCATTTGCAAAAATCTAGGGTAAGCCAAAGTCATTTTACTTCCCTTGTTTTTACACATCCCTTCAAAAATCATTTTTGAAAAATTATACTTAAGCCCACGTGTTATACAAACCAAAGCACTTGCAATTGACCTGTTTATCTCATTAAAAGAAGTACATTTTGGACTTAAGCATTGTAAAAGGACATGTATCAAATATTTCCAGTCAGAGGGAAATTCCTGCTTATGATATTTATTTAAAGTGACATCAGCAGGAATAGGATAACCCAATTCCCTAAGACCCTGTTCTATTGTTGCTATGGCAAGAGTAGTCACACCATCAGCGTCATCAAGACGCAAAGCTTGGCGAACCAAAGCTTCAGTGACCACCCATGTTCTTCCATGAACAGTAGAGGTTAATGTGGTCACTCCATTAGTTGTTGTGGAACTAGCATTGTTCCAAAACTGTCTAATGTGTGCGACAGGGACTAATGGTGTATGAGAAAGTGCATACCTCAATGAAGATGCATTTAAAAATGCCACCATCTGTGAATACTGAGGAAATAAAGCATCATCAGCAGTCAAGTAAGCGATCATATTGTGTTGGCTCTTGAACTCCAATGTTAAATTCTTTGAGTTGAATTTGGGTGCCATGATTTAAAGCTGTTTAGGTTATATGATATGGGAAAAATCTAGGAGGAAAAGTGTTAGACAAGAAAATATGAATACCCAGAATAAAAAGATTAGCCAAATTTATAGGAGAGATGCATGATTTTGATTGGTCAAAAATGAGGCGGTTATATTCAAAGAGCAATCATGAAAATCTTGAATCAAATATAACTTATCTCATGCATTAATTAAAAGTAACTTCTCCCCAAAATTACGGCCAAAGATTAGTCAAAAAATAACAACTGGGTAGGGACCACTAGGTGTCAACGGTCAAAAATAGCCCATCAGCGCCCAACGGCTATATTTTCTTGTCAGCGTTTGCCTAAAGCCTTGTCAGCGTCACGATTGGACGTAACAGCGTTTGGAGAAAAACTTGTCAGCGTCTAAAAAGTAAAAATAAAAAGAAAAAGACCTTAACAAAGTAATTTATCCTAAGGGAAATATCTTACAAGTTGATAATAATTACTGGGCGGCAAGCACTGTCCATTTATACACACTTGCATAAGCAAGATAGACACAAATGTCCTCTAGAGTCCCTTGCTAACCAAAATACTTACCAACAAAGTTATTTCATAAAATTCTTTGTAACTCCCAGGTAAACCCATATCCAAAGTATTCCCAAGTCTCCCATCAGACCATAACCAATTCTAAGTCAAAAATGTCTTGGCAGCATGCAAAGTTGATATACTATGCATGCTACAGTGCCTCATGGTTTAGTAAAACTAACCCATACTCACCTGTGGACACAATCTAGAATTGTGATGAGAGTATTCTAAGAATACCCAAGAGTCCTAAAGGTTCCTTAAACCTCCCCTTAAACTATGATACATGAGTTCTCAAAATATATATATGAACATTAAAAATTTATGTCAAGATAGGAATATAAATATTCCAACCATCATCCATAAACAAAAACATGTCCAAATAACTCTTCAAAGATCCATAAGCAACTCTGTATCCAATGGCATAAAGCTACCATTACCTGCACATTTAGATGAAAACCACAAAACTAACATTTGTTGCTAACAGCGTCCCGACAACACTTATCAGCGTTTAAGGAACTCTTGTCAGCGTTAGACCATAATATCTCCAACAACAGCAAAATAACACTTGACAGCGTTGTATTTACCTTTGTCAGTGTTAGAAAAAGAATGTGGAAAATCTAAATCATCACAAAGACCAATAACAATGCATTATCCTGTACATACTTTTACAAAAATATTCCAAAACACATATTAAGTGAGATTAACCATTCCAATATTTGTTACCAAATATTGAAATCTTCCAGCATCAAAAGGTTTAGTTAATAAATCAGCTACATTATCGTCAGTATCTACCCTATCTGGTTGTATTAAACCTTTCTCAAAGCAATCTCTTATAAAATGATGTCTAATTTCTATGTGTTTGGTTTTAGAATGATGTACAGGATTTTTAATAATGCATAAAGTACTGTTATTGTCCACAAAAATCTTGGTATGCATAAAATTATACCCATAATCCAACAGCTGGTTCTGAATCCATAAGACTTGTCCACAACAAGCAGCTGCTGCAACATATTCTGCTTCAGTTGTAGAGTTTGCCACCACTGTTTGTTTCTTGCATTGCCAAGATATTAATCTGCTCCCAAGAAATTGGCATCCACCAGTTGTGGATTTCCTATCAAACTTGTCACCACCATAATCACTGTCTGAATAAGCAATAAGGTCCAATGGAGAATCTTTTGGGTACCATAATCCAAGATCTGGATAACATCTCAAGTACCTAAAAATTCTCTTCACAGCAAAAAGGTGACATTCTTTGGGAGTCACTTGATGACGTGCACATGCACACACAGCAAACATGATGTCAGGTCTTGAGGCTGTAAGATACATCAATGAACCAATCATTGATCTATAGTGCCTAACATCCACATCCTTTCCAGCTCCAAGTTTTCCCCAGGGATGTTGTCTGTCCATAGGAGTAGAAGCCTCCTTCTCATGTGGAGAAAAACCATATTTCTTCAAGATTTCAGCTACATACTTGTCCTGGGAGATGAAGATACCATCTTCTTTCTGCTGAACTTGTAAACCTAGAAAGAAGTTCATCTCACCCATTGCACTCATCTTGAATTTATCTGTCATGAGCTTGGAAAATTCCTCACTCATTTTTGGATCAGTTGAGCCAAAAATGATGTCATCTACATAGACCTGCACAAGTAACACATGTTTTCCTTTCTTCTTTGTAAACAGTGTCTGGTCTATGGTGCCCCTCTTGAAACCATTTTCCACCAAGTAGGTGGACAATGTACCATACCATGCTCTTGGGGCTTGATGAAGGCCATACATTGCCTTCTTTACTCTATAAACCTTGTCTGGATTCTCAGGATCTTCAAAACCAGGAGGTTGCATGACATATACTTCCTCAACAATTGTCCCATAGAGGAAAGCACTCTTCACATCCATCTGGTAAACAGTAAAATTCATACAAGAGGCATAAGCTAGAAAAATTCTTATAGCTTCAATTCTTGCAACTGGTGCAAAAACTTCTTCATAATCAATTCCTTCCTCTTGTGTATAACCCTGAGCTACCAAACGTGCCTTGTTTCTGACCACAATGCCTCTTTCATCTTTCTTGTTCCTTAGAACCCATCTTGTCCCAATTGGTCTCACATACCTAGGACAATCAACCAGCTCCCAAACATCCTGTATAGCAAATTGGTGAAGCTCATCCTGCATTGCTTCCACCCAACTTGGTTCTTTGAGAGCATCAAAAATTTTCTTGGGTTCTTCCTGTGACAGAAAACAGGCAAACAAACATGCTTGTACAAGAGGGGTATCAACCTTCTTGTGTATATTGGCAATAAATCCACCAAGACCTTGATGGGATCTTCTAGTCTGAACTGGAGCCATAACATCACCAATGATTTGAGATGTGGGGTGATCTTTAGCTGTGGAAGTGAGAACTCCTCCTTCAATAACTCTGGTGTCCTCAATTTCACGCTCCATGTTGCCAATATCTTCTTCCTCAGATTCTTCTTGATCAACAGAGATCTCTTCATGGACATTAGAAGGTCCACCCTGTTCAAAATGAGAAGAGAAAAGCTGTGTAAAGGTATTTCCAAAGTCTGAACCTTGCTTGTCAGCGTTAGGGCTAACAGCGTTTGAACTATTGTTGTCAGCGTTGGAGCCATCAGCGTCTGAATTGGTCGTGTCAGCGCTGGATTTTCCTTTGTCAGCGCTTGAAGAATCATGCATGTTTGTAGTTGGTGGTATCTGAACACCACCATTATCTTTCCTTGCAGCAGTAGCAGCAGCATAATACTCATCTGTCCATATAGGAAGTGTAACAAATTCTTGTATGTGAGATGATATAACTGCTGGTGGTCCATCCTCCTTAGCAACCTGTATACCTGAAACATTACCAATTCTCTTTTCCAAAACACTTGAAGTTACCTTCACAATGTCTGGATCAGTAACAGGCATATAATTTAAAGCTCTAGACAAAGGTTCTAAGTCAAACAACCAATTTGGACCACTCTCAGGATCACTAGGTTTACTCTCTAAAAACCTAACATGTACCTTTTCAAGTATACGTTTTTCCTTTTTAATGTAAACCCTATATCCTTTACTCTGCACTGAATAACCCATGAAGTAGCCTTCATCACCTTTTGAATCAAATTTACCTAGGGCCTCACTAGTTTCTAACACAACTACATGACAACCAAAAGGCTTCAGAAAACCAATATTTGGCTTCCTTCCCCAAAGTAATTCATAAGGTGTCTTATTATGTATCTTGTTGACCAATGCCCTATTTTGAACATAGCAAGCTGTGTTAACAGCTTCAGCCCAAAAAGCTATAGGAAAGTGGGCATCAGCCAACATGGTTCTGGCTGCTTCAATAAGGGTCCTATTCTTCCTTTCAGCAACTCCATTTTGCTGAGGAGTTCTAGCTATGCTGAACTGCCTAGTAATCCCTTTCTTGGCACAAAAATCATCTAATAACTGATTTCTAAACTCACCCCCATTGTCACTTCTAATAATTTTCACCTCATTACCATTTTTCTTTTCAATCTGGGTAATAAAATTAATCAGACTAAGGGCAGTTTCACTTTTCTTAGCTAAAAAGAAAGTCCATGTGAACCTGGAGTAATCATCAGTAATGACAAAACAATATGATTTACCCTTCAAACTCTCTATATTAGTAGGACCAAAGAGGTCCATATGCAATAAGTGAAGGGGTTTAGAGCTAGAGTGCACCTGTTTAGACCTGAATGAGACCTTGTGCTGCTTGCCCTTAAGGCATGCAACACAAGAGTGGTCATTGTGGAAAGCCTTTTCAGGCAAACCATCAACTAAACCAAGCCTCACAAGCCTATTAATATTCTTAAAGTTTATGTGCCCTAGTCTCCTGTGCCAAAGATTACTTTCATCTACTGAGGCCTTAGCATACAGACATGACATTTTATTATTTACCTTAATTCCATTAAGATTCACATTATATATGTCTTTATGCCTTGGTGTTCTAAATTCTATGTATTTCTCATCAGGGAGCTTATAATCTTTGCTTAACACCAAGCACTCAGTATCTGTGAAAAGAACCTTATTTTTGTTATCACACACTTGTGATACACTAAACAAATTATAATCCAGGTCTTTCACCAAGAAGACATTATCAAACCTTAGATTGTTGGTGACAAGGGTTCCTTTTCCTGTGATTGTGCCATAGCCACCCCCAAAGTATACCTTATCACCATCTTGAATAGGAGAGAAATTGGTCAGATAGTCTTCCTTTCCAGTCATGTGCCTTGAGCATCCACTATCCCAGTATCCATAGTCATTGATCTTCTTCTGAATGCCCTGCACATAAAGAAAACACATTAGTTTTCTTTGGGAACCCAAGCCTTGGAAGACTTGGATTCATTTGGTTGTTCAACAAGAACAGACTTGGTTCTCATAACAACCCCATTTTCATCCCTGTTTGAATGAAATTCCCAGTTAACCCCAATTGGTGTTGACAATGCTTTTGAAATATAATGAAACCTGTTGCATGTCATAGAAATACCAGTATTATTAGGGTTCTGGTCTTGTTTTGGTCTCCATGTTAAGCTAGTAGAAGCTTTAGACCTATTTCCCTGTGGCTGCAAATACCTAGGTTTGTCAGCGCTGAAATTTCTCTTGTCAGCGCCTCGATTGCTCCTATCAGCGTTGTACCTAGGGTTTGCTACAGGAACCCATTGCCTATTTGACCAAGTATTTGACTTTTGAAAAGGTCTTAGGCCTTGTGTGTTAGACCCTCTAGAAAAGAATGGGGCTGGTCTAACAACTTGTGAACTTTTGTTCACAAAGGTATTGGGTCTGACAGTGTTTGACCTATGTTGACTTTTGTCAGCGCTGAAATCTCTCCTGTCAGCGTTGACATTGGAAGCATTGACACATTTGTAGGCCAAATGTGAGAAGCTACCACATGTATAACAAGCTTTTCTAGACATAGTCTTAGGTCTAGAAGCAAAGAAGCCTGTTCCATGATTACTTACTTGGCTTTTTGGTGACCTAGAATTTCTATACATCTCTGCATATTTAACACTAGGTTTTCTAACATTTTGTGGGCCAAGGTCAACAGGTTTGCCAGTGGTAGGGTGTGTGATCTTAATAGGTTTAGGATCATAGGACTCCACAATTGGTATCATGTTTGGTGTGGGCTCATTTGGACTTTCACACAATAACCCTCCCTTAACAAACAAAGTGTGGTTTGCTTTCTTCCACTCTTCTAGGTCAGTTAGCTTTTGCTGATATTCCTCAACTGGGGAAGTCACTCTAGGTGGAGGAATAAACTCCTCCTCTTGGAATTCTGGCAAGCCAGTCCAAGATAAGTCCTTTGATTGGACACCATAGAAATCTCCAGCTGGTGGTGGAACAACAGTATAATTATTCAACCCAATCCCACTCATATCCTTAGAGTCTCTCTGTTTACTAACACACTCTCCTAGGGATTGTGTGGCCTTATCAAATCTCTGGATTTTAAGACTCACATTATCTTTGTTTTTGTTAGCCTCCTCTAACTGAGCTATCAAATCAAGATTAACCCTATTTACTATATCTTGAACATCCTTACTCTGATGTAACTCATGTTTTAAGATATTTATTTGATCCTTTAAATCAAACTCCATTTTCTTATACTCAGTTACTGTCTTTTCTGTTTGGGTAAGAGCAATTTGATAGTTAGATAATTTGCACCTTAGAGTACTTGCTTCATCTAATAACTTAACTATCTCTTGTTTTGATTTTTCAGTATTTAAACGACAACCCTTAGAACAGAAAGCATCATCATATACCTCATTATCTGATGAAGAGGAGGAGTGTGCCATGAGAGCATATTCAGCATGCTCTTCTTTAACTTCAGCAACCAAAGCTCTGTCCTCTTCCTCATTCTTAGCCATCCAGCTCTAATCCCATTCCCCAACGCCATCAATTTGTTGAACAGCAACCATGGCCTTGGGATCTGGGTTCTTAATCATTTGGCTAGAAGGCTTCCCAGCATCAGATCTCCTTGGAGATCTACATTCCCTCATAAAGTGCCCCATCCTATGACAGTTGTAGCACTCTACCTTGGACTTGTCAAAACCAGCAACATCCTTAGCATTAAAGGTCATCTTCTTCTTGAACCTTTTATTGAACCTGTTTGCTCTTAAACTTACAAGAGCCATAGTCCACTTTATATCCATCTCTTCCAATTGTTCATCACTTATCTGCTCAAGATCTTCATAAGTGATCCTTGAATCACTAGGCAAAGAAGCAATGAAGGCACACACAGTATCAAGATCAAAACCAGCAGGTTTAATTCTATCAGCGCCATGATTGTGTGTGTCAGCGCTTGAGTACAAAGCGTTGACAGGATATGATCCAGCGCTGACAGATTGACATCCAGCGCTGACACCTTGAGATCCAGTTGCTGAATGTCCATAGAAGTTCATGGAATCAAATTGGCCTTCACTTTGTGAAAAGAAGGCCATGTTGCTGCTGGAAGATTTGTTATCACTCTCCAATTGCCATTCATTCTCCAACAGCCTTAACTTGTTGAAGATGTCATCAAACCTGGAAGTCTTGTGGGTGTTATTGACAAGAATAGATCTTGTCTCAATCTTCCATACATCACCAAGGCTTTTGAGAAAAGTAGCATTCAATTCAGGGTCATCAATCTGTTTTCCCATGAAGGAAAGTTGACTTGTGATGTCAAGAAGTCTACTTCTCACACTGCTGAGATTCTCATTAGGTTGAGCTTTAAAGACAGCATACTCATGCAAGAGTTGCTTCTTCTTTTCTTCTTTTGTGTCAGCATTGCCACCATGTGCTACTTCAAGAGCTTCCCAAAGCTCTTTTGCAGAATCAAAACGTTTGTACTTATGCTGATTCTCATGACCTAGGTCATGTTTCAAGATGTTCAAAATTTTCATGTCCACCCTCTTCTTGGCTATGTCTTCAACAGATACCGCTCTCCCATCATCAGGCTTTTCCACTTTATCAGCTTCTGGACAATTAGGAACAGCTGACCTTGTCTCAATAGCAGCTGTAATCTTTGCTGCTTTATCGAATGTGTTCCCATATTCGATAATTTCCCAAAGAGTGTAGTCATGAATAGCTATGTATTGCTCAAAATTGGACTTCCAAAGTTCAAAGTTCCTGGCATCAAACATGGGAATTTTGATGCTAGGGTTTGAGAAGTTGTTTTGAAGCAAAGCAGGAGGTTGATTTGTGCCAGACATGTTGTTTTTAGGGTTTTGAGAATTTAGGGTTTTTAGGGTTTGGTGTTTTAGGGTTCTGTGTTACTTAAAGATCAAAAGTTTCTCAACAAGCTCTGATACCACTTGTTGATCCCAAACTTAGATCGATTAGCTTTGTGTATACGAGATTAGATCAAGTACTACACGTAGAGAAACCTTTGCTTATGAATAAAGTAACAAAGTGTTATGCGGAATTAACACTTGATCTAAAACACAATGATGTTAAACAAACTTTCACTTGTATTAGAATAATCGTGTCGATTACAATGAAAGGTTTAACTTGCGAATACTATGAAAACTGATATATGACTTTAACCTAAAAGACCTTCTTTTATAGAACAAGAAGTCTTGTACAATAAGCTATGAATCAACTATTCTAGGTAAAGATAATAATAGAAAATACAATGTCGTGCTTATCTTTACCATACATAAATAAAGAAACAAATAAACAAAAGATATTCTATCAGTGTCAATCTTCAAGGCTATCAGCGTTGACTTCTATCAGCGTCCAAAGTCAATCTATCAGCGTTGACTTTCTTCTTATCAGCGTTTGGTGATCTGACCCATATTTTATTCCCAACACTTGCATTTGTTGAAATATTGTCATGACCTTCGTGTCACCATTTTTATGACATTTCTTATATCATATAGTTATCTCTATAGACACGCCATGTTGTGATGATATCCATACGTCGCGCCCCATATTCCGCCATGGTGGGGTGTGACAGAATGGTATCAGAGACAATGGTTATAGAGAATTAGGTTGCCTAGTCGCGTAGCCTAGTCTATAGCTTAAGGGTCTCTGCATATAGGCGTCATAGGAGTATGTGTGCATTTTATATTAATTAATATGTTTGGATGTTATTTATTGTGATGTTTTGACTAGTATGAATTGGACCATAGTAAGTTCATACTTAACTACATGTTATTTTCTTTATGAGTTTTGATTAGTGCGGGTGGAACCATGGTCGTATACGCTAGTCATTGTTGGATTTCGCTTAATTATGTTTTCATGTTCTTTATACATTTTGATTTTTGTGTACGTTGGTTCAGCTGGATTACGAGTTTATGTGTTTCGTGCATTGGCTATGTTATTTTAATAGATGGAGTTTTGGATCTTATCTTGTGTGGTTATGTGCTTGTGAGTTGTTGGATTAAGTGTTATGTGTAGTATTAATTTCTTATAAGTGTCATCATAGGAGGGAGTACATTGGTGAAAGGGAACATGTATAATTATGGAGGCCTACATAATTATATATGTGCCACAACACCACTGGACTTTCAAGTATGATTGCATGAAAGAGAGTTAATACATGCTTGATAGTATATGTTGGATGGATTTGAGTGTATGTACGCTTATGCCTATGTATGTAAAATTATTGTCTACTTACCGGTTGTATTCTTGGGATGGTTGCTAGCTCTTTCTCTTTGAGATGTTCAACTTCTGTAGTAGTGCATTTCTCGGATCCTCAGTTCACGTGTTTGTTTGTACGGTACTTGTGGCATGATGGATTTTGAGATGGTGGAGATTTCTTTTTGGGGTAACGATGTCTTTTGTTTCGAGTTATACATGGTAAAAAAATAGAACTTGCAAATTGAAAAAAAATAGTTGTTGGTAGTCGATGAAATAAGGAAGTGTCGGGATCATGTTTCAAATAAGGTGGAGTATAAATTCTTTAACATATAAGCATGACTCGGTTATTTTAAAATATTTTGGTTTTGATCACCTAAAGTTATTGTTCTTAAGTTAAAAAAATTTTGTTCTTATTTAGTGAAATATGTTAAAATCATGTAATTAATAGAGTTTTAATTTTCTGGAATTAAAATAAATTAGGTTCTAGTTTTGGTAATTAATAGGGGGTTTTAGGGTTTCAAAATCGTTTTTTTTTTTGGTATAAATCGGAGTAGGCAGAAACTGTCGCTAAACTGTCAAAATATGTCGCTAACTGTCAGAAACTGTCGCTAATGCCTAGGCAGATTTTGAGAAAAATCGTTTTGGTCATAACTTATTCGTTTTTAAAGGTTTTTGGGTGATTCAAAAGCCTAAAATTATGTACTCGGAACATACTTTTCAAATATTCAGAAAGTTTCGTAATTGGAAGTCAGTATCTTGGTCGAATTAATTGTACAAGTGTTGAGTTCAAGGTTAATTTTCGGACAACATGGGTTAAACTCGTGTTTTGGGTATTTTGCGGTAATGAACACTTGGGGGGTTAACATAGAGATGAGTTGGGAAGGAATTTGAGAGTTCTTTAGACCTTATTATACGTGGTTATATTTTGATGAGTTTTGATTTATGGTATTTATGAGTAAGACTAAAATCGGGGGTGACAGTTTTAAACCCGTTGAGTTATGTGACGGCTCCTAACTTGGTTTCAAGACAGTTTTTGTTTGATGAGTTGCGAGATTTAGTTAGGTTGGTTACATAAATTTATGGTTTTGATAAGTTTCCTCGCGGACGGTTAAGGCTCATGTGTTGTTGGTTGAGACTATTTTCGTGTAAACTGAGTTCACGTTTGAACGTGAAGGTTTTATCAGGGATATGCATCCTCGTTTGTTTGCTGAGAATAAGTTTGAGTTTGGGAGTGAATCTCGGGACGAGATTTCTATTAGGAGGGAGTGATGTGACAACCGTGGTTCTGGGTTTGTCACTTGGTCTTACTTTTAGGTTATTTTATGTGTGCTTACTTGAATTGTGTGTTTACGTATTTATTTTGTGTGAACAAGGTTGGTGTGGTTATCGTTTATGAGTATAGAGTACTCATAAGTAAATCGAGGAACGGTTATTTCATGTTCATGAGCTCACAAGTGGTGACTATGAGATGAAAATGGTGATATTTTGGTGTTTACGTATACGTATAAGTATTATAGTAATAGTATTTTTTTTAGGATTTACGGTTTAGCATTTAGAGGTCTCGGGTGAGGTAATTATTCATATGAATATTTTTCGGGATGGTTTTAAGTCATTTAGGACTTAGTTATAAAGTTTATTTCAAAATTTGAGATTTTTTTTAAAAGTGTATATTTTACGTCTTTTACGGTAAAACGCGTAAAAACTGACTAGTTTTACGGTTTTGAGGTTTTGGAGACTTTAGGAGCTGAAATAAATTAAGGAAAATTAAGGTATTACTAATAACTTAATAATATATAATAAAAA
The DNA here is from genome assembly GCA_025667525.1 of Glebionis coronaria. Classification (NCBI taxonomy): domain Eukaryota; kingdom Viridiplantae; phylum Streptophyta; class Magnoliopsida; order Asterales; family Asteraceae; genus Glebionis; species Glebionis coronaria. Next base: position 435,320,003 of record CM046874.1, read on the forward strand.
TAAAAAAAACGAATTTTAAAGGGGTGTTGGGTCGGTTTGGACGCAAGGAGGAAAGAAAAAAAGGAAAAAACAAGAAAAAGGAAAGGGGTTTTTGGGTTGGGCTAGGAATGGGTTACCACACCCTATATATTGTTTTATTAACAACCAAAATTCATTATTTTTCTCCTGGGACAAAGGAAATTCGTGAGTTTCCACAAAATTAGGGTTCTTCATAATTTTTTTTAGGGTTTTCATAAATCAAAGGTAAAGTCTTTAATCCTTTTTCAATTTAATTATTTTAATGATGTCTTAATCATCTTATGATGGATTTAAGTTAAGGTTTAATTTAAAAACAGTAAATTAATGATATATTAATGATTTTATAATGATTATATAAATTAGGGCTTGTAATTAGAGGGATTAGGATTAATTAATTAGTTTAATTTGATTAAACCCGTTTTTAAAAACTGGGCAGATTTTTGAGTCAATTGTTTTGATCATATTGGGAGTTATATAAACTCTTATTTTACGATCCAAGTACCCTTGGAAAGATATTTGAAGTGGCTTTCCAATGCAAGAAACGAGAACTAAATTGAAGGTCGAGAAGTGGGTCAAAAACAGGTTACAACAGTCGGAGGTCAAAACAGTTTTGAACTCAGCCTGTTTTCTTTTTAAGTTTTGGGTTGTTTGGGGTACTTAGGGTTGCATTGGGATCTTCTCATGAACGTGAGAGATGGTTTATATAGTTTAGTAAGTATCTGCACTTGGGATAAGGTTCTGGGTTAGGGTAAGACCCCTTAATGGTAACAAACTTTTAGTACGTTTAAAATCAGGAAATCTGGAATGACAAAAGTAGATATATGTATATCGGGGCCTTAACAGTAGCTTTAAGGTTAGAGAAAGTGTGAGGTGTTAGCCAACATATGTAAGGGTATGAATATTCCTTTTACAGAAACCATGGGCATGTTTAAGTGGATTTTTGACTTAAAGGTTTGAGACCTAAAAACTGGGACTGTTTTGGGTAAAATATGAACGGGATAGTTATTAAACTTAACCAAGTTAAGGACTTGTTAAGGAAGGGTAATGGGGTGATTAGAGCTTGTCAATGAGGTAAATATGTGGGAATAGGCTAGATGTCCATTATAGGTTAATGAGTCATCTTAGTGATTGGTTCGTGTATTAATTGCGTGTTTTTGGTTTGTTAGTTTGTTGCTAGTGCAAGGACTTGTGAAGAAGCTATCAGGTGAGTTTCATAGTCCCATGTTTACTATTGTTTTGACTTCCAGATGGGAAGGAAGAGACACTGTGTTGAATTATTTTCTAAATTAATGCTGTGAATGTTTTAAGGTTTGAGATGGACTTGTGTGTACATTTATGTGATTAACTGCTATGTGATTCTTGTTTGTGTGTGATCTGGATTGGAAAGGTACATAGGTGTATGGGCGCCTATGGGACCTATGGTTAATGATAAGGCGTGATGCCTTGGAAATTGTGATTGTTGGTAAGGCGTGATGCCTTGGAAATTGTGATTGTTGGTAAGGCGTGATGCCTTGGAAATTGTGATTGTTGGTAAGGCGTGATGCCTTGGAAATTGTGATTGTTGGTAAGGCGTGATGCCTTGGAAATTGTGATTGTTGGTAAGGCGTGATGCCTTGGAATTGTAATGATTGATTGACTTGAATGCTAGTTGTTAGTACATGATTGTAGCGCATTGTCCATATGTTTATTGGTTTATGGTATTCACAGCTTATGACTTGTCTTGTGTTGGATTCTAAACCTATGACTCTCACCAACTTTTGTTGACGTGTTTTAGTGTCTCTTTCAGGTGATACTATGGTTAAGCATGAGAACATAAGTGGCTAGGATTGGAGAAGCTTAGGAATGCATATAGAAGGATAATCCCCGTTTCCTTCTTAGTTTAATTTGATTGTTCATTATAATAAGTGATACTGTGGCACACATATGATTGTTTTGGTATGTTATTTGTTGTCTTGGTTAAGAAGTAGGACTGTTACTTACTTACCTAGACTCCTTGCATTTGTTGAGATATTGTCATGACCTTCGTGTCACCATTTTTATGACATTTCTTATATCATATAGTTATCTCTATAGACACGCCATGTTGTGATGATATCCATACATCGCGCCCCATATTCTGCCATGGTGGGGTGTGACAGAGTTTATAAAAGTTTATATTAGACGGGTCCGACCGTCTAAGTTTTATTTGACAAAAACGTTAATCTTTCGGTTTTAGCCGAAAAGACGTAAAACTTAGTATATAGTTTTATAACTTGGAAAAACATTTATACTTGTAATTTATATAACATGTCCTATTTTAATATCAATATATATATATACCTCTTTATTTATGTTTATTACCGACTAGTGGGTTTTATATATGTATATTTTATAAATACAAAATTTTGAGTGCTTATATTATATACTATTTATTTTACTAAATCTGTCCTAAATTTTCAATCCACTAAAATGTCCATATCTAGAGTTCTATATGAAGATAGGAGCTCATTTTTGGATGACATAAACTTCATATTATGTGTTACAAATAACTTAGTTTTAGCTACTGCTCAATCCAAGTCTAAGTATCCCTAACAGTCCTCACAAAATAGACTATTCAGATTGATACATCAATTTTGTTTTGATCATATCTCACTCATTATAATGATTCCATTGCATGGCCAACTCTCACATGTGTAAAAGACTTAATACTTACTGTATATTGATTCCACTATGCCATTTTATCAGTTTATTATATGGTTTCTTACTGTTTTTATACAGCCAATTATTTTAAGCATGATTTAACCATTTTACATGTGGTTTTCCATCTTTTTACCCATGTTTATCAACACCAAATCCCCACATAATATTTTTAATAATCATTCATCATCATATACATATACATAAATAAAGAAAATACAAGATTACATAATCAAAATAACAAGAGGATATGAAGAAACAATACCACCAAAATGATGAAACGGTTGAGATTTTGGATGAACAAGGCTTGGTTTTGGTAACCAATCTTATGAAATATCAAGACCACCTTCAAGATTACCAAGGATATGAAGACACCTTCAACAAATCAGCCCTAAACTCCTTCTTGAAAATCAACCCAAAGACCTCCATGAAAACTCTTTTTTATATGTTAAAATCACCTCCAGTCTTCATCTTTTTGTGTAGTTATCAACATATGTTGATTATATATTTTTTTTATGGTCAAAATTTGATGGTGATGGTGATATAATGGTGGTGTTGGACGTTCAAGGGGAGAGAGGAAGAGTTGAGAGAGTTTCTTGGTTTGCATGTGTGAGAAATGGTTTATGGTTAGCTTGTTTTGTGGTTAAGTGGTTTTGCATAGCACTAAGGACATGTGTCCTTAGTGTGTATGTAAAATTGACACCACACTTGGTGTGTTGTCTAAGTCTTGGCCACCCATAGTGGGGGTGAGGCAAGTGTAAACTTGTCTCATCTCCACTAATTTACGGGTACTCCTCGATTCTAGTTTCCTCGATTTACGTGCCCTCGGGTCGTTTTACGAAAAACGTTTTTATAAATTATGAATCAACGACACAAAACGAATCTAATAAAAATTGTCTCATCAAAAACGGAGTTCAAAAACGTAAATACGTAAACCTAGGGTTTCCGGTTTAGTCGTAAAGGACGTTAAATTATGCACGTAAGTCCTAATCTCTTCTCGTAAATTTGTGAGTTTAAACCAACACAAATTTAAAAACAGTAAATTAATGATATATTAATGATGTTATAATGATTATATAAATTAGGGCTTGTAATTAGAGGGATTAGGATTAATTAATTAGTTTAATTTGATTAAACCCGTTTTAAAAACTGGGCAGATTTTTGAGTCAATTGTTTTGATCATATCGGGAGTTATATAAACTCTTATTTTACGATCCAAGTACCCTTGGAAAGATATTTGAAGTGGATTTCCAATGCAAGAAACGAGAACTAAATTGGAGGTGGGAAGTGGGTCAAAAACAGGTTACAACAGTCGGAGGTCAAAACAGTTTTGAACTCAGCATGTTTTCTTTTTAAGTTTTGGGTTGTTTGGGGTACTTAGGGTTGCATTGGGATCTTCTCACGAACGTGAGAGATGGTTTATATATTTTAGTAAGTATCTGCATTTGGGATAAGGTTGTGGGTTAGGGTAAGACCCCTTAATGGTAACAAACTTTTAGTACGTTTAAAATCAGGAAATCTGGAATGACAAAAGTAGATATATGTATATCGGGGCCTTAACAGTAGCTTTAAGGTTAGAGCAAGTGCGAGGTGTTAGCCAACATATGTAAGGGTATGAATATTCCTTTTACAGAAACCATGGGCATGTTTAAGTGGATTTTTGACTTAAAGTTTTGAGACCTAAAAACTGGGACTGTTTTGGGTAAAATATGAACGGGATAGTTATTAAACTTAACCAAGTTAAGGACTTGTTAAGGAAGGGTAATGGGGTGATTAGAGCTTGTCAATGAGGTAAATATGTGGGAATAGGCTAGATGTCCATCATAGGTTAATGAGTCATCTTAGTGATTGGTTCGTGTATTAATTGCGTGTTTTTGGTTTGTTAGTTTGTTGCTAGTGCAAGGACTTGTGAAGAAGCTATCAGGTGAGTTTCATAGTACCATGTTTACTATTGTTTTTGACTTCCAGATGGGGAAGGAAGAGACACTGTGTTGAATTATTTTCTAAATTAATGTTGTGAATGTTTTAAGGTTTGAGATGGACTTGTGTGTACATTTATGTGATTAACTGCTATGTGATTCTTGTTTGTGTGTGATCTGGATTGGAAAGGTACATAGGTGTATGGGCGCCTATGGGACCTATGGTTAATGATAAGGCGTGATTCCTTGGAAATTGTGATTGTTGGTAAGGCGTGATGCCTTGGAAATTGTGATTGTTGGTAAGGCGTGATGCCTTGGAAATTGTGATTGTTGGTAAGGCGTGATGCCTTGAAAATTGTGATTGTTGGTAAGGCGTGATGCCTTGGAAATTGTGATTGTTGGTAAGGCGTGATGCCTTGGAATTGTAATGATTGATTGAACTTGAATGCTAGTTGTTAGTACATGATTGTAGCGCATTGTCCATATGTTTATTGGTTTATGGTATTCACAGCTTATGACTTGTCTTGTGTTGGAGTCTAAACCTATGACTCTCACCAACTTTATGTTGACGTGTTTTAGTGTCTCTTTCAGGTGATACTATGGTTAAGCATGAGAACATAAGTCGCTAGGATTGGAGAAGCTTAGGAATGCATATAGAAGGATAATCCCCGTTTCCTTCTTAGTTTTATTTGATTGTTCATTTTAATAAGTGATACTGTGGCACACATATGATTGTTTTGGTATGTTATTTGTTGTCTTGGGTAAGAAGTAGGACTGTTACTTACTTACCTAGACTCCTTGCATTTGTTGAGATATTGTCATGACCTTCGTGTCACCATTTTTATGACATTTCTTATATCATATAGTTATCTCTATAGACACGCCATGTTGTGATGATATCCATACGTCGCGCCCCATATTCTGCCATGGTGGGGTGTGACAGAGTTTATAAAAGTTTATATTAGACGGGTCCGACCGTCTAGGTTTTATTTGACAAAAACGTTAATCTTTCGGTTTTAGCCGAAAAGACGTAAAACTTAGTATATAGTTTTATAACTTGGAAAAACATTTATACTTGTAATTTATATAACATGTCCTATTTTGATATCAATATATATATATATATACCTCTTTATTTATATTTATTATCGACTAGTGGGTTTTATATATGTATATTTTATAAATACAAAATTTTGAGTGCTTATATTATATACTATTTATTTTACTAAATTTGTCCTAAATTTTCAATCCACTAAAATGTCCATATCTAGAGTTCTATATGAAGATAGGAGCTTATTTTTGGATGACATAAACTTCATATTATGTGTTACAAATAACTTAGTTTTAGCTACTGCTCAATCCAAGTCTAAGTATCCCTAACAGTCCTCACAATACAGACTATTCAGATTGATACATCAATTTTGTTTTGATCATATCTCACTCATTATAATGATTCCATTGCATGGCCAACTCTCACATGTGTAAAAGACTTAATACTTACTGTATATTGATTCCACTATGCCATTTTATCAGTTTATTATATGGTTTCTTACTGTTTTTATACAGCCAATTATTTTAAGCATGATTTAACCATTTTACATGTGGTTTTCCATCTTTTACCCATGTTTATCAACACCAAATCCCCACATAATATATTTAATCATCATTCATCATCATATACATATACATAAATAAAGAAAATACAAGATTACATAATCAAAATAACAAGAGGATAGGAAGAAACAATACCACCAAAATGATGAAACGGTTGAGATTTTGGATGAACAAGGCTTGGTTTTGGTAACCAATCTTATGAAATATCAAGACCACCTTCAAGATTACCAAGGATATGAAGACACCTTCAACAAATCAGCCCTAAACTCCTTCTTGAAAATCAACCCAAAGACCTCCATGAAAACTCTTTTTTATATGTTAAAATCACCTCCAATCTTCATCTTTTTGTGTAGTTATCAACATATGTTGATTATATATTTTATTTATGGTCAAAATTTGATGATGATGGAGATATAATGGTGGTGTTGGACGTTCAAGGGGAGAGAGGAAGAGTTGAGAGAGTTTCTTGGTTTGCATGTGTGAGAAATGGTTTATGGTTAGCTTGTTTTGTGGTTAAGTGGTTTTGCATAGCACTAAGGACATGTGTCCTTAGTGTGTATGTAAAATTGACACCACACTTGGTGTGTTGTCTAAGTCTTGGCCACCCATAGTGGGGGTGAGGCAAGTGTAAACTTGTCTCATCTCCACTAATTTACGGGTACTCCTCGATTCTAGTTTCCTCGATTTACGTGCCCTCGGGTCGTTTTACGAAAAACGTTTTTATAAATTATGAATCAACGACACAAAACGAATCTAATAAAAATTGTCTCATCAAAAACGGAGTTCAAAAACGTAAATACGTAAACCTAGGGTTTCCGGTTTAGTCGTAAAGGACGTTAAATTATGCACGTAAGTCCTAATCTCTTCTCGTAAATTTGTGAGTTTAAACCAACACAAATTTAAAATTCCAAAATAATATTCAAGGATAAATTTATTTCCTGAAATGTCGGACTGTCACCAAAACGGTGTATGTAAACGTAAGCACGTAACGTAGAATTCTCCGGTTTAAACGTAGTCGATGCTACTTCAAGACGTAAACCCAAATTTCTTCCCAAGAATGAGTGATTTCATAATATAACATTTATATAATATTTTTTAAATAATACTTGAGAATAAAATATCAACCATAAATTGATGGATTGTCACAGCATTTACCCCTAAACAGGATCTTTGTCCTCAAAGATCGATTTATCTTACTATTCGCTTCTTATAGAGTTAAAGTCATGTGGGTATTTCCTCCACATCCGATCTTTTCTCACAAGTGTAATTCATCACAATACGCGGATTTCATCAAACATGACTACGGGAATACGATCAGGCTACATGTTGACTTACTTTCTCTATCCATGATGTTCACGGGTTTTTGATGAATGCAACTTTTCGCCGATCTAAACTTTACTAAGAAACAATCAGATTTTCACTTGATAGACATTTTATCAAGTTTGATACACTAAACATAATTCACGCAGCCCTTGAAGTCCTAGGGTAGATCCAGCTTATATTCCTTTCAAACCAACTTTTTCATCATCTCAATGGTCCCATACAACAGGGACTTATTTCCCATGATCTTTCAGATCATCAATTCATTTTTCCAAGGTGAAAATTTTTAGCATAACTTCGCTACCCATCCGACACTTCAAGATCTACACTTCATATTCACACAACCTCCTGCCCACTACTGGCAGTCAATAATCAGATCCTAATTTCAACAATCATCAGGTTTCATGGGTCGGGTATTTTTGTAAGGTTAGGTTTGTCATCATAGGCAACCTTAAACCTAAAAGACATGTCCAACACACAATGGGTGTATGTCGGGTGTCTTCATCCCAACTCCTGCTTATAGAGGCTCTCACATTTAGATCCTCACAAGATTCAATCTCGATCCAAATACGATAATTATCAATGATAATCTCTCCAAAGGAAAACGATTATACGGTTCATTACCAAAGGTCAATCATTCAAGCATAAAATAACACTTATAGTATTTTGTATCAATACTTTACCTCGTCCCTTCGATTGGGGTGGTAAACAATACTCTCATCAAGATTCGTTCTCAATGACTTCTGAGCAAATATCTAGAAATTCGATGCGAAGCGAGGATCTTGATAGAGATGATCGATACATGCACACTATGTTTACACAACTCCTTTAAATACGAAAGAGTGAATTTCTTCATCAAGAATCTATCATTAACAGGAATGATATTAGCATATTTGGTTAGTCTGTCGACGATGACCCAAATCGAATCAAATTCTGATGATGACCTTTGCAATAGTTAGAGGTTTACTAATGTATGGGGCGATGTCTGCCTTCATAATTTGCCATCAGTACATCTTCTCCAGATAAAGATACATTAAATCAGAAATGACAGGAATAGAATACTTATACTTACAAGATTCCAACATGACTACATCTCACAAACCTCCATATTTAGGCAACCACAAGTGGCCTTTTAATCATTTAACGTCATCGGCTTCTTAAATCTATTGGTTCACATTAGTCGCGAACCCCTTTTTATTATTTATATTATCCTTCTTACAAACATCGTTTATTTTTATATTGTTCGGCAATTTATTTTGCACAGTCATTATTAAGGAACACATCCTAATTGGTTCTTTATCCTTTCTATATAATGTGTCGGTATCTACATTCACCTTTCCTGATGAAGTAATTATCATGACCACAATTCACTCAAAATTTCTTTCTTCACATTTTCTAAGTTTTAGTTTTATCTCAACTATTATTTTTATCAGTTTTGCTCAATCCGACGTTTAAAGCGTCAATAAATATTTCAAGTAATTAAATAATAAATATTCAATTTTTATGAAATGTAAACGTAAAAAGTTTTAAATTTTCTCAGTTCGACCAATTTTATAAAAATGTTCAAAATATATTTGAATTTAATTAACAATATTTTTATTGATTTATCGAAAATAATTAAAATAATTAATAAGATCCGTAAATGTTCAAAAAACCTTTGTTTATACTTTGGTCAAAAAATTTCTTAGCTGAAAAGCAAAAATTGTCATTTCAAATTTTAGGTCATGGTTTAAATGGTTTCCTCAATCCTTCTTAGGTTGTCTTGGGGTATACACAAACATTTACCCCTAAACAGGAGTTTAGTTAAATGTTCTGGGTATATGGGAATAATCCCTTAAAAATTCCTTTGATAAAACATTTGTCAAAACATTTTCGCACTTTCTTTTTGGTAAAACCCAAAGTCTCAAATGGCTCAAATTTTTAAAGAGTCAATATACATATATCTTACCTCATTTTATGTAAAGGATCAAGCCTTAAATCACATGTTAAAAATTCAAGGTACAGGTTTTTATTGTTTGGCCAATTCAGGGCAATCTATAAATAATTATTAACTGATTCTTATTCTTAGAAACAAACAAATGGTCTTTAATGATCACAAGCATGAATTTATCAAATTACAGCCTACACACATGATTCACCAAATTTATGGATGCTACATGTGCATTGGTCAATCCAAACGACATCACATGAAACTCATAATGTTTATTACAAGTTCTTGATGTAGTGATTTGAATAGATAATCTTTTTCACGGACGCGAAGTTGATGATAACCATGTCGAGGATCAAATCTTTAGAACGTATGCTAGAACCTTGTAAATGATCGAACAAATCTATCATCTTGGGTAGTGGATATAGATTTTTAATCGTCAATTTACCTAGTTCACGGTAATCAATAAATATAATAAATTATAACACCATAGCTCTTCATGATGACGAGCTTGGTAGAATAAAAGCTTTATCCGACAACTCTCTCAGTTGTACGGTAATTCTTTCGATTCAGATGGTGCTGATGTACAGTGCACATGTCATAGGTGCAGCACCGTGAATATAATCAATACCAAATTCAACTTGCCTTAATGGAGAAAGTCTAGGTAATTCACCAGCAAATACCTCCTAAAGTTTCAGATAACGGAAACATCTTTTTAATAAATTCATATTAGGTTCTTTCTAGATTATAATATCTATGACTAGTTCACAACCATTCACGGTATAATTTCAAGTCTAAATGCAGGATATTGTCATCCATCTAGAATTATTTAGATCACTTTTGATAATCAACATCTTATCATTTAGGGGAATTCTACTCGAGTTCCCATCAATTAAGACAATGTCGTCCTGTCATAATCAATCAATCCATTCTACTGGCACTATCAACTTTCCAGTTTCATTACCGTTGATAAGATGTGAACTTCTCAAAAGACTAATAATAACTCATAATCCTTCACAAATTCAAGGATATATGGAGACACAACTACCATTAAAAGAGTAAGGTCAACGCATAATCTACGCGAGAGAATTTCAAATCAGATACAGACGAAAACATTTAATGAATATGAATATATCCCATGTTTCATAATTTGAGTACGCATTCGAAAGCTCCTCGGATCGTTACCTAGGTCAATCAAATGAAATCTAATCAAAATAAATGATAGGAACGTCGATACATCCAATCGGGTATCAACACTCGGTAATCAGATATTTCTCCAAAGAATCTCGCCACGGGAGAATTGGACAAGAAGGGAATATCAATTTTCAATTAAGACAATATCTATAGATGAGTAAATTCGATTCAGGAGAATAAATGGTACGGGCACATATGTAGGTGTAACAATATGTCATCATTTTTGCACTACTTGTAGATCTCACAAAATTTCAATCCTTCACAATCTTCAAAGAAAATTTAGTGTTTATTAATAATTTCATGGTGACTACTAATTAGCCTTGCATGGTCACTTCCAAATTGTATGTAGGCGCGCAACGATATACAATTTCAAGATTAACGATGCAATACTCAGTTCGTCAAAATTTTATCATCAGGTTTATAATAAAAACATTTTCATGCTTAATTCTTAAATAAGAATCAAAATAAATTTACAAAGATATTCTTTGTTATGGAAACAATTAAGTTTTCCAAGGTGTTTCATAAACAACTTCATTTCGATAACAATCACTTATAAATCTTACTTTGAATAATCCATATGGTGATGAAAATTCATTTTCCTCAAAGGATACTGTTTTATCTTATAAAAAGCAATGAGTAATCTGCAAAAGAGTGATGAAAAGTTGTTCGCCAAGAACTAACTACAATATGATAGGAAATGAGCTTTAGCCAATTAATCATGAGGTTCATGACCTCGATGGCGCTCAAAAAAAGAATAATTCACAACGTAACTCAAATCGAGATGAGTACTTGTTCAATGGTTGCATAACTAACTCGATTATTAGGATGAAGAAAGAAAAGATAGATATCATCGATACATGTAGAATTTAGCAATCAAAGGTAGTCTTTTCATTAATCACAAATAAGTCAAAATTGTACCGTAACACATTACGTGTCACTATGTCATACAATTCCAAGAACTCATCCTACCAACTGATGTCTCAGTTACGTTAGGGATTTTTAAAAGATACCACAATGAATACTAATCTACAAGAGTCATTAGGTCTTCCACATGTCCCAAAAGATCCATCGATCCCAATTCAGAAGAAGATTTCTTCAATTTATTTATTGGACACTGGGCATCCTAATCATTGGACAATGGCCTAGGAACAACCCTTAACATGAACCAACAATCAATTAAAACCTTATAATTCAACCATAGAACTTAACGACTTCCTCTTAACAATCTTATATTCCATACAGGTTAAATTTTACTTTATTCAAGTTTCAATCAATCTTATACTCAATAAGACATCCTACCTCATTCTCTAATACTTTCAACCTTATTCTTAGACCTTAATAGGGCAATAAAAGCTCAATATGAACAATACTTAATTTCCAATCCTATAGCTCTTACAACAATAGTTTATCAAATAAGTCACTAGTATGAAATGACTTACACATTTAATTAGACTTCTTGGAAAGGTACTTGTGGCATGAGGCTTTTGGGTAATGGTTCCAATGACAGCCTCAAGTGCAACATTCACCCTTTCGATTTCAATTTAAGAATTGGATGACAACGAATCAGATGACATCTTTCTAGGTGGTAACGTTTTGTCAAACTCCACTCTATAAGGAAAGATCATCATGACATCAATATCAGATTTAATCTCGCCAATTCTTTTTTAATATCTTAATCAACTAATACCAACATTTCTACGGATATCAACCATTTTGTTGGGATCATAAATATCCGCAACTTGGTTTAGATCTAGGATAGATAGAATTCCTACGAGATTAACTTCGATTAATTTACTAGGAGATTTAGGGTTCCTTGTGACAATCTACGTCGTATAAATACCTCGTATAAATATTAAAGTAATCATCAAACAATCATGAAATCAAATTACATCATATATATATATATATATATATATATATATATATATATATATATATATATATATATATATATATATATATATATATATATATATATATATATATATATATATATATATATTAAAATAACACTTCTCAATCTGGCCTTGTCGGTAACTCGGGAATTCTTCGACACCGTTATAGTCAAAAGATTTTTAGACATTTTGAGAAAAATGTTTACAGTTAAAAGATTTTGAAATGTTTTATTCAAAACCTTGGTTTTAAAAATCTTTCGTTATCTATAACGAGAGCTCTGGTACCAAACTGTAACACCCCCAAATTTATACAATTCAATACAGCGGAAGACTCGTTGGTGTTACAGGATAGCACATTACTCACATCATAGAAAACGCTTAAAAATTGCGTCGTTTAATAATAAAACATTTCCATTCATAAATATCAAATTTACATAGGTCCCAAGTCATTGTATTTTATACAAGTTTTACAAAGAATTTGAATGGAATTTATTATTTAAGTGCGGGCCATGAATTCTTGTTGTCTTCTCGAGTATTACCTTCAAGTACCTGAGATAAAACATGTTAAAAGAAAAGGTCAGCAAAAACGCCGACTGAATTCATATAGTTTAATGAAATCCATCAATATAACCTCGGTATAAAATTATTACCGAAAATCATTTTGTACAAATCTTTGTAATAGGCCATAAAATAGCCAAAGTCATTTTATAAAAATCTTTATCAAAAATCATAGTATAGGCTTTCACCTTCAAAATCATTATAAGAACCATTGTCGTTAAAAACATCATACAATACGTTTCATAACGTTGTATAGAGTTGAATAAAAATCGTTATATGAATATGTTCATGTAAAACCAAAACACGAACATAATATCAATAATAAGACCCTGTATTGCTAGTCAGGCAATATATCATAATTCAATGCATAAAGCAGTATTTTCGTTATTTGGATTATTACAAGCCGCATGACATTGTTACCTTACTATCACAACAACGGGTAGCTAACCCGATACTCAATTTGCCCATCTAAGTTAGCGTGTCGTCACAATAATCACGCTATGAAAATCTTCTCATACATAAATTCGCTTACCAATCAATGTGGCACGACGGGGATCAACCGTCAAGGCGCGAACTGGGGTGATCGTCCCCAAATAGTACTATATATGCATAAGCGTCTACCAAATACCGGTAGTTCACAATTCATGCTAATGGGACTTTTAGTGACATAACCTAACTTTAATAATCCATTTCATTTCATTTATCGGGTCATATAATCATTCATCAGGTCATATAATCATTCGGGTCCAATTCAATAAACAAACATTCAGGACAAATGGTGTCCTATTTTATCAAAACTAACATGTTATCTCCCTCGCGGGTTTATAAAACATTTCATAAAAACATTTAAAAGAGTATGAGGCTATGAACTCACGTTGATGTGGGAAGGCGGTTATCGGTGATTTGGATGTACGGTACGTGCTTCAATCACGGAAACCTAGACAAATAATACTCGTCTTAGACTTTTGTCCAATGACTTTATAAAAATAAAAATTATGTATACATATGATGACTTTATAAATATAATGATGATTAAGTGGGTTTATATATTCTCATGCACTCATTTTTTTGTGTTATGTGTTGACAACTTTTATATTGGTTTACTAGTTTTAGCTATTTACATGTTTTAGGTCCAATAAGCCTTTTATAAGTCCATTAACTTGTATTAATCCATTTTATACTTTTGTTATCAATATTATACTTTACATGTTGTGCCCAATTGGGTTAAGCCCAATAAGTATTTATAAGTGTTTTACTAACTAGTCGAGTTTATAGTCCAATAAGGCTACTTTGGCCCGTTAATGCCTATATGTTGTAAAGTTCGGGTTTTATCGGTTTTTACTTGTTATATAAGTTCATATATCAGTATGTGAGTTTATAAAAGTTTATATTAGACGGGTCTGACCGTCTAAGTTTTATTTGACAAAAACATTAATCTTTCGGTTTTAGCCGAAAAGACGTAAAACTTTGTATATAGTTTTATAACTTGGAAAAACATTTATACTTGTAATTTATATAACATGTCCTATTTTAATATCAATATTATATACCTCTTTATTTATATTTATTATCAACTAGTGGGTTTTATATATGTATATTTTATAAATACAAAATTTTGAGTGCTTATATTATATACTATTTATTTTACCAAATCTGTCCTAAATTTTCAATCCACTAAAATGTCCATATCTAGAGTTCTATATGGAGATAGGAGCTCATTTTTGGATGACATAAACTTCATATTATGTGTTACAAATAACTTAGTTTAGCTACTGCTCAATCCAAGTCTAAGTATCCCTAACAGTCCTCACAAAACAGACTATTCAGATTGATACATCAATTTTGTTTTGATCATATCTCAATCATTATAATGATTCCATTGCATGGCCAACTCTCACATGTGTAAAAGACTTAATACTTACTTTATATTGATTCCACTATGCCATTTTATCAGTTTATCATATAGTTTCTTACTGTTTTTATACAGACAATTATTTTAAGCATGATTTAACCATTTTACATGTGGTTTTCCATCTTTTTACCCATGTTTATCAACACCAAATCCGCACATAATATTTTTAATCATCATTAATCATCATATACATATACATAAATAAAGAAAATACAAGATTACATAATCAAAATAACAAGAGGATAGGAAGAAACAATCTCTATACCACCAAAGTGATGAAAAGGTTGAGATTTTGGATGAACAAGGCTTGGTTTTGGTAACCAATCTTATAAATATCAAGACCACCTTCAATATTAACAAGGATATGAAGACACCTTCAACAAATCAGCCCTAAACTCCTTCTTGAAAATCAGCCCAAAGACCTCCATGAAAACTCCTTTTTATATGTTAAAATCACCTCCAATCTTCATCTTTTTGTGTAGTTATCAACATATGTTGATTATATATTTTGTTTATGGTCAAAATTTGATGATGATGGTGATATAATGGTGGTGTTGGACGTTCAAGGGGAGAGAGGAAGAGTTGAGAGAGTTTCTTGGTTTGCATGTGTGAGAAATGGTTTATGGTTAGCTTGTTTTGTGGTTAAGTGGTTTTGCATAGCACTAAGGACATGTGTCCTTATTGTGTATGTAAACTTGACACCACACTTGGTGTGTTGTCTAAGTCTTGGCCACCCATAGTGGGGGTGAGGCAAGTGTAAACGTGTCTCATCTCGACTAATTTACGGGTACTCCTCGATTCTAGTTTCCTCGATTTACGTGCCCTCGGGTCGTTTTACGAAAAACGTTTTTATAAATTATGAATCACCGACACAAAACAAATCTAATAAAAATTGTCACATAAAAAACGGAGTTCAAAAACGTAAATACGTAAACCTAGGGTTTCCGGTTTAGTCGTAAAGGACGCTAAATTATGCACGTAAGTCCTAATCTCTTCTCGTAAATTTGTGAGTTTATTAACCAACACAAATTTAAAATTCCAAAATAATATTCAAGGATAAATTTAGTTCCTGAAATGTCGGACTGTCACCAAAACGGTGTATGTAAACGTAAGCACGTAACGTAGAATTCTCCGGTTTAAACGTAGTCGATGCTACTTCATGACGTAAACCCAAATTTCTTCCCAAGAATGAGTGAGTTCATAATATAACATTTAAATAATATTTTTTTAAAATAATACTTGAGAATAAAATATCAACCATAAATTGACGGATTGTCACATTAAAACTAGGTGTCCCTTAAACCACAGCCAGTTTCAACAAGTATACAAGGTTTTAGAGCCTATTGTTGATTCTATATGTTTATTAGCACAAAGCTTGCAGATAAATAACGCTTAGCACTTATGAAACAGGTTCCAACACAAAGCATCAACTCAAAATACCACAAATCCAAAACAGGCTGTTATACCAAACAACCCTTAATCTACCATTTTTCAAAGCAACTTGTGATTTTTACTAATAACCTACTGATTTTATGAATCAAAAACACTTCCTAGGTGACAACTAACAGATTCAAACACTAAAATCCCAACCTCAAACACAAGAACACAAAATCAAAGCTCAAAATAAAAAACAGGCAATAACATGAAATTTTTAGGGGAAACTTAAACAAGGGATTATACTTGTCATCCACAACATCCTAGGAGGACCAGCTATGTTCCTTGGACCCTGGTCAACAACTAGAACAAGACCAATGTTCTTCAAAAAGGAAGATCAAAACGTGCTGATGTTCAAAGCAGAACAAGGTTTTGATTTTGATATATCTTCAACACAAATGAGCAAACAACTCAACCAAGAGCTTAAAAATCTTCTCAGGCTTGGTTTCAACAAGCTTGAAGGAGCTTAAGGCTTTTGGCTAAGGGTTAGTACAAGAGAATAACCAAAACAGAACCAAGGATTTCAAGGTTTTTGAACCTTTGAAAACTTTCAAACATAGACGTGCCTTAACCACAAGATTAAGGAAGGTCTACAAGATCAAATGGAACTCAGATTTTAGCTATTCTAACACCAACTTTTAATAAACACAAAAGAGATTTCAGAAATTTTAAGAAATTCAAATTATATTTAACTAAAAAGGAATTACAAAGATTGATAGCCAAAATCTGGAACAAAGGGACTCTCACAGGTTGAGGTCTCCTTTTATAGGCAAATGCTAACCTAACACTATTCATAAACCCTAGATGTGAATTTCCCAAATTATCCTTGAGTGCTTCTAGACGAATCCTTGATATGAGCTATCCAATTTGATCCTGATTGTTCATTTATGCTTTGGGGCCAAGGAATGAATCAAAACCGTTGATCTTGACAGGTGGCATTCCTTTGTGAGGAAGTTGTCATGTGATGGGTGAAACGGTTTTGGGTGTGGGGTCTATTGGTGAGTGGAGAAGAGGGATTTAAGGTTGGGATGGGTTTCTGCATGTGTGAATCACACGGGGGAACAACTAATTGCCATTTACCCTTTGTTGGTAAAAAGTAATTTTTGGGTTCATCACGTGCTACAATAACTTTGTTTGATCCGAAGTCAGTGGCGGTTGAGTGTTTGGCGCGTGTTTAGGAGTTTAAACTTCTAAATAGGCAGCTTTGGTCCTTGTTCTTTGGCAAAGTATGTATAATAAGAATTTCAGCCCACAAAACGAATTCTCTTTGTTAATAAACTTTCCAAGTTTATACTTTTGCCACAAAACTTTGGTGAAAAGGTTTAAAGGGTTGTTTTTGCCATGTTTTCATATTGGAAGGACTGATATTGGACTTTATTGCTCTTCAAAGGTCTTCAATTGATGTTTTCCTTTATAAGGGACCATAATTGACAATGTTGAATAGTTGAGGGACTAATCTTGCCATTTCTTCAAAGTTGAAGGACCTTTTTGTAATTTTGACAAACTTAAGGGACCAAACTTGTAATTATGAATTCACAAGGGTTTTAAGTGTCATTTATTCATTGTTTGAGGATCAATTTTGTATTTCTTCAAGTCTTCAAGGGTTAATCTTGGATAATTCATGAACTAAGGCCCGGTTCTTTGTACGGCTTCGTTTCTCGTGTCCGTTTTTCCATGTTTCTTGTGATCTTTTGTCTTTTCACGATATCCATACCTAAAATACACATGTAAACAAACAAAAGCATATATATGGTATTTTATGACATTTTTATGCAATTAAAGCCTCAAAAGAACGATGAGATCATGTATAAATGCCATCTCATCAAGGTGGTATGGTCGGAAGTTCTTCTGTAAATTCGTCTAGAAATTCTGACACTATCGGCTGATTCTGAATTGCTGGAGATTCAGCATCCATGTCATGAACCATAGCAAGATAGCCCTCGCAACCATAAGAAAGTAATGCACGTGCTTGCAGGGTTGATATGATTTGTACAGACCTTTCGGGTACAAAACCGTTGTGAATGTACTCTGGTGCATTAACATCACCAAAGATGACCCGATATGTATGGCAGTCTATGGTGGCATGATGTTTGGATAGCCAGTCCATGCCCAATATCATGTCAAAATCATTCATGTCCATCGGAAGTGCGTCACAGGACGGATCTTGTCGTCAAACTCTAGGGGAAGGCTCTTGTACACATGGGTTATGCGTTTAGAGTCTCTTAAAGGCGTGGAAATGTTCAGTACATTCTCTAATGGCATAGGGGATATCCTAACATTCTTAGCATAAGCAGTAGCAATGACCGAATGAGTAGCACCCATGTCAAATAAAACACATGCAGCTTGACAATAGATATACAAGATTCCAGTGATGGTACCTATAGACTTGTTGGCCTGATCGCGAGAAGTCGTGTAAACGCATCCAATAGTAGGAGGCGGCTTGGAATCACCATGTCCAGATGTACCCACCATCTCGCCCTTGCGGCAGTCCTTCATGCGATGGCCAGTAAGGCCACACTTGAAGCATGCGTCGCTATCGCGGCGACATGGCCCTGGGTGCCTACGG
This sequence comes from Glebionis coronaria, assembly GCA_025667525.1. NCBI lineage: Eukaryota > Viridiplantae > Streptophyta > Magnoliopsida > Asterales > Asteraceae > Glebionis > Glebionis coronaria. The sequence goes on from CM046874.1 coordinate 435,339,036, forward strand.
TTGCAGGTAGTGCAAAGAGGATGAGTATACCCTCCAGTAGGTGCCCTTGTTGGCTGAGAGCCTGTTAAGAACAATATACATGAGATATGGTTTATAGGTAAAAAGGACAATGCATAAAATTTGTAAGAGGTAATACTAGTAATAGCTGGACGGTTAGGTTGTGAACCTCTTCGGTTCTGGTCCCTTCCGTTACCATGATTCCTGGTAGCAGATTGCTAATGTGTGAGAATTATGAATTATCACATGTAACAAAAGAAAATGAGTAAGTGTAAGGACCTGCTTCTCTTGGAGTTTCCAGAGTTGTTACGGTAATTATCATTACCACCACGCCTATCCGTAGCAGAACAGTCTTGAGTCTGACCGTTTCCTTGGGCTGAGTAGGTTGTTGCTGAGTAGCCGGCTGAGACCAGTCCCCAGTCTTCTTCCTGGAAGATGTAGTTTAAAAGAGATATAAATATTGACATATACTAAAAGAATACGGTTTGGTCACCGCTGAACAATGAATGTTTACCTCTTCTTGGGTCTCTCGGCTTCCCCGAACTCCTCTCTTTCATGTAGCATCTCCAGCTTACGTGCTGCATCGGCAACTTGTGCCACCGTGTTGAACGTAGCATACACCAAGTTGTTGGCGACCGATGTACGAAGATCCTACCCGAAGTGGTATGCTTGGTCTTCGACAATACCTGCTGCTGCGCCAAGAAAACCAGCCAAACGAAGAAAGCGCTGCATGAACTCGTTGCTATTCTCCCCCAGCTCTCTGCCTAATTCCATGGTACTCCCTCTTCAGCTTGTCTTGCTCAGCCTTGGGAAAGAACTGTCCCATCACTAACTCCCTTAACTGAGCCCAAGTCAAACCAGCCATGCAATCATCACCTCCTTCAGACTGCTTCAATGCCTTCCACCAAGCTAGCACATCACCTTCGAACCTGTAACAGGCCAACCTCGACTTAAAGACGGGGTCACAGCCCATCGCATCGAAGATCTTCTCAATGTGAGCCAACCAGCTTTCAGCTTCACTGGGGCTATCCGTTTTCTCGAAGGATCGAGGGCGTAGCTTGTTGAATCTCTCCAGCCATGTGACCAATGTTGCCGGAGGAGGAGGAGGAGGTACTGGGTGCTGTTGCTGATTGTTGGCAGCCTGCACCTTACCCTAAATTCGTTCCTCAGCTGAGGAAGCAAAGCTTGCATCGCAGCTTGGACTGTTGCATTGAGATGTTCCTGCTCGCGTGTGGGAACCATTTGACAGTATAACATAAAAATACATGATGAAACTGATCGAGACATAAAATATATACATGAAAAAAAATTTATACCAATAAATCATAAGAAACCAACTGTCAGTTCTAGGAAGACCATAGTGACTACCCACTAATCACAGGTTATGTTTTGAGAGCCTAAGTATCGAAGCCTTGGCTCTGATAGCATAATTGTAACACCCCATTTTGGTAAATGGAATGTCACGCGTGGTTATGGCGTGTCATCAAAGCATACAAGGATAAATGTCGTAAACATTACATGACCATAAAGGGAAGACGGGAAACAAACATCGGTACCCCAAAGTAAAAGCTCATCACACACAAACATAAGTACTCTAAAGTAAAAGGACTAATCAATGTCCATGGAAATAAGTAGCAAAATGTATGATGAAATGCATAAAGTAATGAAGGTTAGAAAGCTTCCAGTCCATATGCATGTACACTTAGAGTCTATGAGCGTCCCTGAGTACCTACCGTTTTGGGAACATGAAAGGAAAATGGCTGAGCATAATGCTCAGTGCGCGAATATACAAGCATAGAATGAATAACATAAGCATATACAACATATAGCCGCAGAATTGATTAAGTCCTGGAAAACCTGGTATAACGTAGTAAAGCTGGTTTTATAGTTTGAAAAGCTTTATGTTTATCTTATGAAAACTGTTTAACATGTTAACCATTAGCCAATATAGGTCATGAAATATTAACGTGCATGAATACTTGGAGGGATGACCTCATCATGCAATTAGAGGGGTTGCCTCTAATTAATTTAAGTTTGGGTAGGAGGGATCAACTCCTTGTGAAGGATGCAAGGCACACACCACATTCACCTGAATAATCTGTTAAAACATGTAATCTAGGATGCACCCATACGCCCCACATGATAATATAATACTATGGCCAAAAGCTGAAAGGGATGCCACGAGCTATCACTCCGCCGTGGTAAAGTCATAACACTAGTGCCTCTAGTGTTATGGTTATGGTACATCCATAACTAGGTGAAACTGGTCATGGATGTATATGGTTTAGGCATTTAAATAAACATAAGCAAATCAAAACATATAAAACACATACTGGGAAAACAGTTGGCTGCATACGGGGAAATCCTAATAAGGAAAGAATGTCCATACTGAAAGGATTGAGAATCCGTACCTTGTGTCCAGTGAACGAAGAAGACGAACGGAAGAGAGTCCTACTTCGATCTCACTAATGCTACATAAATAATATACGTGTATAAGTGTTCTGATTAATGTGTACGTAACTGGTTCTATATCATGTCTTAACTTATTTTATATGTTCATGTCATGTTTTACTGATTTTAACGTTATGCTGTGTTTATCATGTATTCTACATATTCTGATTAGGTACTACTTGTATTTCTTGTATTATTATACTTGGTGTGTAATAATAAGTAACTTTCTAAAAATAGCAGGTTTTCTAAAAAAGAAAGTTTCAAAAAATAGAAAGTTTCCAAAAATAGATTAACTGCTTAAAATAGATAAGTTTCTAAAATAGAAAGTTTCCATAAATAGATTAACTGTTTAACATAGATAAGTTTCTAAAAATAGAAAGTTTCCGTATTTAGTATAGTTTATTAATTATAACATGTTAATTAAATAAACTATATGTTTTATGATTTAATTAAATTAAAGTGTACATAATACTTAGGTTAAAACATGTATTAATATTTATATTAATATAACCTAAGTCATGGAAATTAATTAATTATATGTCATGTTTTAATAATTAATTAATTACTTTAGTCTAACTTCATAATAAAAATACTTATGTTATAATCATGTAATATTAATAATAATAATAAACCTGAGTCATGTTTGAATTAAATTAATTATATGACTTGTTAAATTAATTTAATTAACATGTAAATACATAAACTTGTAAAATAAAATAATAAACCGAACCGGTGGTGCTTGTTGTTGCGCCGAGACACACACCGAGCCCCATAGGGGTCTCGGTTGTGGTTAACAAGGGACACCGAGAGTCCTTTGACTCTCGGTTGGCTGCCGAACCACAAACAAACCAAACAAAACCCTTTTCACATGTTCATTTAATCCCATAACATGTTCTATTTAATTGTTTTTAAGGATCTAACATAAAAACATAATTAAATAAAAAGATCAAATATTAAGGTTTTATGTTTTACCTTGACGTGTGATTGAAAATAACACGAACACGAACCAATTACCAAAGATCCAAAAATCAAAATCGAATCCTCCTTGTTCTTGTGTATGTGCCGCGGCTATGGGGTCCAAAGGAAGCTAGGGTTTTAACCTTTTATGTAAAAATATTTTATGAAAACTCTGTAGTTTTAGTTTTCTTTAATTAAACCAAAAATGGGCTTGTGGGCCCCCTTCCTCTTTGTGTGTGTCGCGGCTACAAGGACCACTAAGAGGAAACCCGTAGTTTTCGTGTACTCGTGTCCGTATTTACGTGACGTTATTATTAAACGTTCGTGTTATTATCTATACTTGTACGTAGTCGTAATAATAATTACGTAAATACATAATAATATGCTCGTGATTATTTACGTTTATGTTTTCATGTTCGTGATTACAATTATTGTTGGTAATAATTATCGTGCATTAATACATACTTAATACTTATCGTGTAATAATACGTACGTAATTCTTGTAATTAATCTTCGTGAAACGTAAACATGTTATAAAAGGAAAGTCGTAATCATGTACGTACGATTATCAGTGTACTGTTCATGGTAAAAGTATGCGGGTTTTACAATCTTCGTTTGGAATATCCTTTCAGGATATTTTAATCCCCAGATTCGAACCAATCCACTAAAAGACAAAAGGGACCGGATTCTACGCAGGCGGTTCTTTAGTGGATATAGCGGTTCCTTATCGATAAGGAACCGCGGGCTCCAATAAGGAACCGCGGGCAGATATAGCCGTTGGATGTTTGTCTTATAAATAGTGGACCATTCTCAGACTTTCACCTCACCTCTTTTGCACATACATTTCTATATTCTCTCATACTTCTTAAATCACTCAAATCCTTGATCATTTGTTTGATTACTACTTGTTTAGAAGTGACTCTTTCTCCTCTCATCTTTGCCTCTCAAAGTGCAAAGAGAAGAACACTATCATCCTTGAAGTGTTGTGTCTACCTCAAAGATCCATTAAAGATCTAAACTTATTTATTCATTGTTGTGTCATTGTTGTGAAGATCCAAGTAGTTGTGTCTATTTGGAAGTTGTAAATGTATTAAGGTTAATACTTGGTCCTTAAAGTATATTGGTGTAGATTGGTCCTAGCAAAGATTAGGGCTCGACTTTTAGCTTAGAGTCGAAATTGGATAAGCGACGTTGTGTACGGTTTCTCCACCTTAAGGAGCTTGTTGATTAGTGAACTCTCGAGTAAGGAGTACTCGAGGAGTGGAGTAGGAACGATGAGTGAGCTACGTTTCCGAACCACTATAAATCCTTGGTGTTTGGTTTGATCTTTCCTTCCCTTATCTATTGACATTCATTTTTCTTTATACTTGTGATTACTAGTTTTGTTGCACTATACCTTGTTCATATTGTGATAGAAGGTTTCACATAAATACTCAATCCTAAGTTTTTGAAAAGGATTTTTAAAAACCAATCTTTAACAAGTAAATTTAAGAAACTATTCAACCCCCCCTACAAAGGTCATTCGACTTGAATATGAGTGGAGACCACCAAGGTGTGATGTAATAAGTGAGAAAACACTTATCCTTTTACCATTTAAAACAAATAAAAACGAGACAAAACGTGTGTTTAATGTCGTTTAAGTCGGAATTACGTGTAGATTCTGTTTTTGTCGTGTTTTAGGACCAAAAGATGAAAAAAGAAGAAAACAAGGGATTTCACGGGCTTTTATCGAAGATAAAGACAAAAGACAAGTCAAAAGATCAAAAGTGGAAAAGAACAGAAGTCAAAGGCCTATTCTGAAGAATTATTGAAGAAAAACACCGAAGACGGAAGTTTAACAAGTCGAAGAACCAAATCTAATAAAAGAAGAAATTAGAAGACGAGTTCAGTTTTATTTATCGACGAATCCCAAGACAAAATCGAGAATGACGAATTTATTGTGAAGACGAGAAGACAAAAGAAAGAAGGAAGCACAAAACCAACCACTCCCCACCTATATAAAGACTTATCTCCTTCATTTGTCATGAGTTAGTTTTATTTTTTTAGGTAATTAGGAGTAGAAAAATTAGATCTTAATTTTGCTCTCATTTCCTTTAAGCTTTTCATCTTTCAAACTCTTAATCTTTCTTTAATCTTCCATTTTCAAACCTTTAATCTTAATCTTTAATTTCAAGTTTTTCATTAATCTCATTCTTCCTTTCTTGTTTAAATTTGCGTTTGAGTTGATTAATCTTGTTAGCTTATTTATGCTTATTGATTATTTGATTGTGTTTCTTATTTCTTGTTTTTATTACTTGTGATGTGGTTAATTTTTATAGCTTATTGATCTTATTGCTTATTTTATGTTTTAGCTTTTTATTTGAGTGGATTTGTTAACTTAATGTTTCTAAAATAGATTTATTTATTTTGCTTATTTGGTGCTTATTAGAGTTTTTTATTCGTGTTGAGTTTGGCTTTTTTTATAGATTATTTTAGATTAATTTTAGCTTATTTGCTTTAATTAGTTTTTCTTATTTTTCCATTTTAAATAAGAAACCCTTATTCTGAATTCTAGCAATTACTTATTTCGACTTTATTTTTTTAGTTTTTATTCCGACATTTTTATTAGTTCTTTATTTCGACATTTGCCCTTTTCTAAAAAGTCCGACTTTTAAATAATTTTGCACATTCCGACTTCTTAGTAATTTGATATTCCGAATTATTAGTCAATGAAAATTCCGACTTTATAGTATAGATATATATTCCGATGTTGTAGTATGCCTATATTAAATTCCAACTTATTAATTTGTTGTAGATTTCCTCCAAAATCAAGATAGAATCCGACTTTCCACTTTAATAAGAATCTGACATTTTAAAATCAAGAAAGAATCCGACATTTTGCACTCTTAATGAATTCCGACATGCAGTTATTACATATTCAGAATTTGCAAAATACATTCCGCATTTAAATTGTTTCCACTATTCCGACTTTATGATTCTTTAATATTCCGACATATATATTTTTGGATTCAGACAATTGCAAATTGCTTTAATTTTCCAAATACCGATTCTTGCAAATGGCATGTATTCCGACATATCAATTTATTAGATTCCATCTTTTGTAATTAATATCCCGACATTTTTGCTTTTTGTTTTTTTGTGTAGATTCCGACATTTAGTATTTTCCCTCCAAATTTTGGTATTCCGACTTTAATGTCAATTTTAGATTCCGACTTTTAATAATTTTTTATAAAATCCGATTTTTAAACTTTTTACTTATTCCAACTTTAGTTTCATTTTATTTTATTCTGACTTTTAAACTTTTTACTTATTCCGACTTTCATTATTTTTATATCTCGAATTCTTTTCTTGCATTTTTCTTTATTACTTTTTTATTAAGTTTTAGTTTTTTTATTTTTATATACTTTGTCATGTTTTACATTTTGTCACATTTTACTTTTTAAGTAGATATAGATAATCAAACTTTCTTTTATTCACCAAAAACGACTAAGTTCAGCTTTCAACCGGAGATCAGTTAGATAAGATTTCGAGAGAACGATAAGATTTATTTCAAGAACTTTTTATATTAAGAATTCAGTTATTAAAATGGCGCTGCTGCCGGCTCTTTCGTAAAGATTAACGGTTTTTTGTGAGACGAGTTGGATTTTGGGATCCGTTCACTTGTGAAAGTTATTTTTCTTGCAAATTTCAAATTTTAAAAATCCAAAAAAATAAAAAATTTCAAAAAAAACCCAAAAACATTTCAAAAATCATAAAAAGCAATTCTTTCCTAGGTTTTGCACCAAAAATATTTCTTTTTACATTAACTTTGTTTCTTTTTCTATTTCTTGTGCATATTTTTCTTTTGTATGTGTATACGTACTCGTGCGCGCAAGAGGAAAGCCACTCAATCCGATATCAAGACTCGTGCTATTGACACCATGAATAACCGACCAATGATCGAGCTCTTGCAATCACACGTTGAAGTCAATGACGATGCTATTGTGGTGCCAGATATTAGAGCCAATAACTTTGAGCTCAAAACCGGTTTTATTCAGATGGTTTCTGCTACACCTTTCTTGGGCCGCACTCATGATGATCCTCACAATCACATCAAGAGGTTTTTACATTTAACTAATACTGTGAAATACAATGGGGTCTCACAAGAGGCGATTCGTTGTCTCCTCTTTCCTTTCTCTCTCAAGGGACAAGCCTGGGTTTGGCTTGATAAGGAACCACCCCAAAGTATTGCCACATACGCGGACTTAGGGACTAAATTCATAAATTACTTATTTCCACCCTCACGTACTACCGCTTTGTGGAATGATATTATTAACTTTGAACAAAAGTACGGTGTGACCTTTAGTGAATCTTGGGATCGTTTCAAGGAACTTTTGAGAAAGCGTCCACAACACGGTTTTACTAAAGTGCATCAAATTAATACTTTCTACAATGGATTAAGTTTGAATGACCAAGATTCACTAAATAGTGCTTCGGGGGTAATATTCTCGTGAAAACTACACAAGTCGCTTGGGATATAATTGAAAACAAGGCCAAAGTTCAAACTAAAAGGGTAAGGGCTACTATGGCTAGTACTAGTGATAGTAAGACTAACACTCAAATTAAAGCGCTGACTTCAGTTTTGTTAAGACCTCTGGATTAGATGATTGTAATAGATAAGCTAGGAGGTATGTAGTTCCTCCTGGTCCTAGTAGTAGTAGGAGCAATACGTGCTCCTGGTCTTGTAGAAAGTCAAACACTATTATTCTTAGTAGTTTGTTAGGATATGCATGAGATATGTTAGAAAAGGATATGCATATCAGAAGTTACACGTTTTGGTTTAATGTAGTATTAGGGTTTCCTTGTAGTATAAAAGGAACCCATTGGTAGAAGGGTTACACACACCTTCATCATAATTATTCATTTCATATTAATAGTAGAAATCCTTAGTAAGGATCAAGTTATTTAGTTATTCTGTTTCTTCTTGTTCATAGTATTTGTATTCCGCACTTATACTGTGTGTTTCATTAAGAGTCTCTCTATGAATAGACTTGTGATTACAGAAGTCGTTCCCCCATACTTAACAGGCTGCAAGATCCACATCTAGTGTACTCAACAAGTGGTATCAGAGCCTGGGAGAGTCTCTGCTCAAGAAAAATCAATTTTTTTTCTTTTTACTAACATCATTGTTTAATCATGTCTGCTACTAGTTCTACTGAAACAGGAGAAGCAAGCACCTCTAAAACACAGCAAACACAACAATCGTTGCTACTATGTCTAATACTAATGGAAAATTCCCACTCTTGAAGAAGGATGAGTATGATAGCTGGGCCATAAAGATGGAATGTTGGATCTCCAATACTGATCTAGACATATGGAAGATTGTCTAGAATGGCAAAAACAAGAAAACTACTGGCAGAGACAAGAATGGTAATACATTCTCGATCCTAAAACTGATGAAGAAATCACTACTGTTCAGAAGGAAATCAAAGCTAAAACTATTTTGCTTCAGTCCCTTCCTGATGATCATATGGGTGATTTTTATCACTTGGATGATTCTAGGGAGATTTGGAATGGAATAACGGCAAGATTTGGAGGGAATTAGGAATCCAAGAAGATGCGCAGATCAATGCTGAGAGATGATATCACGGAATTCAAGATTTCTGAAACAGAAGGTATTCATCAAGGGTATGACAGGTTTCAAAAGATTCTTAGCCAATTGAATCAACTCAGGTCTAAACCTGAAAATGAAGACATCTATGCCAGGTTTCTTAGAGCCCAGCCTCATTCATGGAATCAGGTAGTCATCTCTTTAAAGGAAAAAGGAGGCCTTAAGTATCTTTTTTTGATGACTTGTTTTATAAACTCAAAACCTTTGAGTCTCACGTGAGAGTATACTCAAGTGATTCCTTTCCTACGCCTGCTAACTATGCTTTTTTGAGTTCCATAGGATCTAGTACAATGTCTTATACCAGTAGCCCAAGCTATACTTTGTCATCTCAACATACTTCTACTCCTGAATAAAAAGCCAAGACTGGTAGTATGGTAGAAGCTGTTCTTTACTCTTTTGTTGCTGATGTTGATCCACAACAGCAGCTTGCTTTTGATGATTTCAAACAGGTTGATAAACTTGACTTGGATGAAATGGATCTAAAATGGCAGATGGCTATGCTCACTCTCCGGGTTCATAAGTTTGAAAAGAAAGCCGGTCGAAAATTCAACTACAACCCAAGAGAGCCGGCCAGTTTTGATAGAAGCAAGGTCAAATGCTATAACTGTCAGCAGCAAGGATATTTTGCTAGGGAATGCCCTAATAAAAATGACCAGAAGAAGAACAGGTGTTCAGCCTTCAAGGTTCAAGAGCTCAAGGATGAAAATAAAGCTTTGGTGTCCGTTGACGCCATGGTTAACTGGAATGATCATCAGACTGCTACCTTTGAATCAGCTGAAGCTTCTACTGATGTATTTGCTATGATTGCTGGGCACTATCTGATGCAGAGGAAGTAGGAGAATTTGCTCTTATGGGAATCTCGCCTCAGGTACAAAATTGCCCTCTTGGTTGTCATGATAATTATTCAGAGCTCTTGATTCAATACAATGAAATAAATGAACAAGATGATAAATATTTTTTAGAAGTTCAAGCTTTTAAGAGTTCTTTAAAAACTTGTGAACAAAAAAAGAAGTGACTTCAAGATACTCAACGTAAATATGAGGATAAGATTAGAATTCTAAGCATTGATTTAGAAAAAAACCACTAACATGCTTACATATACTGAAAAAACATAACAATGAAAGTATTAAGGCTAAGCAAGACATGCAAGAAAAATTGGATGCTACACTTTTACAATTTGAAAAAAGGCAAAAAGCACCCAAGAATCTTTCAAAGTTAATAGATAGTAGTACGTCTGGTAGGACTAAGAGAGGGTTAGGCTTTGATAAATATATTGATACAGAAGATGTATTTGATTTATCTTTTTCAAGTATCTTTGATCCTGACAAGGAGGAGGGAAAACCTAGTTACAACACGTTTAAACCAGCTACAACAATGCATGTTGTTCCTCCACCTCTTACAGGAACTTTTATGCCCACATCTAGGCATACTGGCTTGGATGGATCACAGATGCATGAGTCTCCAAAAAGCTCTACTAATACTAATGACTTTGTCTCTTGTACTTTCAGTGACAAGGCCAGTGACTATGCATCCTGTAGTTCAAGTGAAGAGTCAAGACCTTCAAGTCCCAAGACAAGTTACCTTGCTTCTACTAGTGATATGATGAGTGATGAGAGAGTTTCTTCTGCTTCTACTTCCACTATTTCAAGTTCTAGTTTGCTGAGTTCTAGGAATGTTGTTTCTCCTATAATTGTTTGTAATAAGAATAGTAGTGTGAAACAGTGTCATTTGAATAAAAGGTCTTTTAAAACATGCGTTGTTTGTGGTAGTAAATTTCATTTGATTAAGGATTGTGATTTTTATGATCAAACGCCTTCTGGTTATCAAGCTTATCCTACTCCTGGTCCACCAGGAGTTGCTCTTTTTCCTTCTAGCAGATTAAACCCATGTGCCCAATCTTATCCTTCTACAAGAAGGACCTCTACTTCAACTTCTACTATTTGGAGAAGCGATGCTAATACCTACAATAGACCAACCAGCAACTAATTACAGAACTTTAATCAGAATTATGCTATTAATTCAGACCAAATGCATTTTGGGTTGGGATTATTGGAATCTGTTGCTAAGCCCTCAACAAGTTGTTCTTGGTCACAAAATAACACCCATATGATGAACATGCAACCTAAGAACAATGGTGGATCTCATCAATCTTCTTGGCTATCTACTAAAGATCCACTAGGCAGCCTCAAGCCTGAAAAGGTCTGGGTCCCCTTAAGACACTAACTTTTTCGTATGATTCTTGTTGTTGTAGATTACTCCATACCAAGATCCAACTCTTGGAATAGTAGATAGTGGATGCTCTAGGAGCATGACAGGAAATAAAGGACTTTTGACTAGCTTTGTACCATTTCAAGGCGGAAAGGTGTACTGCGGAGGTGGTGAAGGAAGGATCTCTGCAAAGGAACTATTCAGACACCTAACCTTAATTTTGAGCAGGTTTACTATGTGGAAGCACTTCAACACTTCAACTTGATCTTTGTCTCTCAGATTTGTGACAAGAAGCAGTTTGTCCTCTTTACGGATACTGAAGCACTGGTGTTATCCAAAGACTTTAAGCTACCATATGACTCCCAAGTTCTACTGAAAATCCCTAGAAGACATAACCTCTATAGCATCAAGCTGAATGAAGTTAATCCTACTGGTCAACTAGCTTGTTTGGTTGCCAAAGCATCAGAAGATGAAGCCGCCAAATGGCATAGAAGGATGGGACATGTAAACTTTAAGAATATACACAAACTGGCAAATATGAACTTGGTCTCTGGTTTACCTCCCAAAACTTTAAGAAATGACATCAATTGTCTTCTGTGCAGCAAAGGCAAACAACACAAAGCATCCTTCAAGGCCATTACTACTCTCAGCCTCATAACTGAACCATTGCAGCTACTACATATGGATTTGTTTGGTCCAACCTCCATTAGGAGTATTGACCATAAACAATATTGTCTTGTGGTAACTAATAGGTATAGCAGGTTTACGTGGGTTTTCTTTATGGCTGCTAAAAGTGAGACCTACTCCATTATCAAAGACTTCCTTACACTCATTGAGAATCAGCTATCCAAGAAGGTGAAAGGTATCCGATGTGACAATGGAACCGAATTCAAAAATGTAGATCTCCTAGCACTTTGCAACTCCAAAGGTATCAAAAGAGATTATAGTGCTGCCAGGACTCCTTAACAGAATGGTGTTGTAGAAAGGAAGAACATGACTCTTATAGAAGCTAGAAGAACTATGCTTGCAGATTCCAAGCTTCCAACTATGTTTTGGACAAAAGCTGTCAACACTACAAGTTATGTGTTGAATAGGGTTTCCATTACCAATCCTCATAAGAAGACTCCCTATGAGCTTCTCACAGCCAAAGTCCCAAGCATTGCTCATTTGAAGCCATTTGGCTGTCCTGTCACCATTTTGAATACTAGTGAATATTTGGGGAAATTTGATGGCAAGGTAGATGAAGGCTACATTGTGGGATATTCAGCTCACTCAAGAGCTTATCGCGTTTATAATATCCATGCCAAGCGTGTCATTGAAACTATAAATCTAAGGTACTTTGAGGAGAAGACAAACATCTAAGGCAAAGGTCCTGAATGGTATTTTGATCTTGATTATCTTAGTGACTCATTGGGATATTTTAGTTACAAAACTAACCAAGATGCAGGTCTACAAGTGTTTGCAACTTCTAGTGCAGGTGCTACTTCTAGCTTTTCGGACTCAGATGAGGAAGATGACATTTTTGTTGTACCATCCTATTCCACCACAGTCTCTCCCAAAACCAATGCTACTCCTATTGATGCTTCTTCATCAGACATTGTGGATTCACAAGGAGCTCTTGACACACTGATCAAGCAACAACAAGATGCTACTACAGCAACTACTCAAGGAGGCTTTGAGTTTCCCTTGAGTACTCCTGTTGTACCAGTTACTCCTAGTGATCCGAGTGTTACAACTAGTGCAAGTTTAACACCTATTGGTAGTCCGATTAGTGATCATGCTTCCACAACTAGGTTCTCTGGTCATTCTGACTTGGGAAACTATCAAAAGAAGACTTCTACTAAGCTGGATGATATTCATAAGCAGCCAATAGATGTCATTTTCGACTCTACTTCATATGATGATGACATTGTTGGGATCTTAATAATTTGGCACCAGAAGTGGATGTAGATCATACTCCTGTTCACCAGATCAACAAAGACCATCCTACTACTCAAATCATAGGAGATCCTGGTTCTACTGTAAAGACTCGCCGCATGCATAAGAAAGCAGTGTCTGGTCATCATGCTCTTGTGAGCTACATTGAGGATCAAAGCGTAATAATCACACAGACTTTCTTCACTGTTTGTTTGCTTGTTTTCTTTCACAGGTGTAACCTAGGTCAGTCTCACATGCTCTTGAGGATCAAAGTTGGGTTGAGGCTATGCAGGAGGAGATGCATCAGTTATTGTTTCAGAATGTTTGGATTCTAGTTGACTTACCAGATGGAAAGACAACAATTGGTACCAAATGGATTCTAAAAAACAAAAAAGAAGCAAGGGGTATTGTGGTGAGATATAAGGCTAGGCTAGTTGCACAAGGTCACATGCAACTAGAAGGAATTGACTACACTGAAGTCTTTGCTCCTGTTGCTAAGATTGAGGCCATTCGTCTGTTTTTGGCTTTTGCTTCTTATGTTGGCTTTACAGTTTTTAGATAGATGTCAAGAGTGCGTTTCTCTATGGCAAGATTGACGAGGAAGTTTATGTCACTAAACCTAAGGGCTTTGTGGATCCACTTCATCCCAAGAAAGTCAACAAGGTGGTGAAAGATCTTTATGGACTTCATCAGGCTCCTAGAGCTTGGTATGAGCGTCTGTCTACTTTCTTCTTGAAACACGGCTATAGAAGAGGCACTATTGAAAAAACACTGTTCCTTAAAAAGAATGCCAAAGACATCATCCTGGTTCAAGTGTATGTGGATGATATTATCTTCGGTTCTACTAGGAAGGAGTGGTGTGATGAGTTTGAACAACTAATGAAAGGCGAATTTTAGATGAGTGCCATGGGAGAACTCACATGTTTCCTTGGTCTTCAAGTCAAGCAGCATTCGGATGGTATCTTCATTAGTCAATACAAGTATGTTCATGAGATCATTCAGAAGTTTGATGTGGAACCTCTTAGACCAACAGCAACACCTTATGAAGTCACTAAAGTCAAACTCAAGAATGAGCCAGATCCTCTGGTAAATGTTCACATGTACAGGTCCATGATTGGCTCACTCATGTATTTGTCTGCATCACGCCCCAAAATATTATGTTTACAGTAAGTTCTTGTTCTAGACATCAAGTGGTTCCAACCGTCTCTAACTTGAATGCAGTCAAAAAAATCTTCAAGTATATCAAGGCACAACCCAAGCTAGGCTTGTGGTATCCAAGGGAATCACCTTTTGTTCTTGAAGCCTATAGTGACAGTGATTATGTAGGTGCTAATAATATTAAGAAGTCTACTACTGGTGGTTGTCAGTTTTTGGGTCAAAGACTTATCTCATGGCAATGTAAGAAACAGATAATAGTAGCTACCTCCTCGGCAGAAGCTGAATATGTAGCTGCTGCTAGATGTTGTGGATAAGTCTTGTGGATACAAAATCAAATGCTAGATTATGGGTTCAACTTCATGAACACCAAAATTTTCATCGACAATCAAAGCACTATCTACATTGTGAGAATCCTGTGTTTCATCAACGAAACAAGCATATCGAGATTCAGAACCATTTTATACGGGATGTCAATAAGAAGAAGCTGATACAGGTTCTTAAAGTACATACGGATGATAATGTTGCTGATTTGTTGACTAAAGCATTTGATGGTCCAAGGTTCAACCACTTGGTGGTTCACGTTGGTATGGTCAATCCTTGAGGCCTATGATTGAGGGGAGGCTAAGCCAAAGGGGAGGCTTATTGTACATATTTACTTGTACAGTCTTACATATGGTAGCTTCTAACAACAGTTTTCATGGGTATCCGTGATGTGTGCAACTTCTAGTGGAAGACTTTGGTTACTCCTAGTGGTAGTCTTCTGCTCCTAGTGGGTACAAACGCTTACTCTCCACTTGTGGTTTGCTTCTAGTATCAATTTTGTGTCACTGTTCATTCGTTGACTTTTGTTGACCACTCGCTGCTCCTAGTGTTGACCTTTACGCATTTTGACTTTCTGTCAACGCGAGTTACTTCTGGTGAACAAAATTCGTTATCTTTGGTAACTGGGATTTGCTAATAATGGTTTAAAGGCAAGTGGTTACTCAAGCATTAATGACTTAATTTTGAAAGGGCAACCCCCATAATTAGGGGTCAATGAATAGTTTTTGTGACAATTATTAATGGTCAAATGACTCATTTGACTCAATTATCAAAACATAACACACACACATACGCTCCTACCCTCCACCCCCTTCAATCAATCATCTTCCACTGTTTCAATCATCATCAATGGCATCACTCCAGTACAAGCCTGATCATAACAAGGTGGCCTATCTAGGAGAAGGTCCCAAAAGAGACGAATTCACTAACATCCTGGAATACATTGAAGCTTCAAATCTAAGGTATGCTCTTATCGTTTGCCCCACTGTGTATGATACTGTTATCCGTCAGTTTTGGGCAACTACCAACACCAATGTTGTTTTGGGTCGCCCATTAGAGCTCCATGCTACTATAGATGGTCACTCCTATGTGGTGACTGAGGCATCCATTAGGTCTGCCCTTCATCACTAAGATGAAGATGACATTATCTCTCTTCCCAATGCAGTGGTGTTGGATGGTATGGCTGCCTTAGGTTATAATCATGAGGGGAAGTTTAACATCCAGAAAAATAGATTTACGCCTCAATGAAAGCTGCTGGTTCACTTTTTGATTCACTGTTTGAGTCCAAAATCTGGGAGTTAGGATGCGTTTCCCATTCCCCTTGCTACTGGTTTGATATGTATTACTCAAGGTCTCACTTTTAACGTTTCTCGTTACCTGTTTGATGGCATGATTAGTAATCATAGTGATACTAGTTCTTGGAAGAAGTTCTTGATGTACCCTATGTTTTTGCAGCAGGTTATTATGTGCTTACCTAGGAATAGGATGGAATATGTGCCCCCTAGAATTACTTAAAAAGTTTATGCGAATATGGCACTTGGTTATCATTAGATGTGGCAAATCTTGCCCATTTTGATACATATGGGCACTTTTTGCCCATTTTCAAAAAAGGATGGGGCACTCTTTGCCCATTCTTTATAATGAATGGGCTAAACGGGCGCATATGTAAGAAACTAAATGGGCTTAACGGGCGCACTTGTAAAATACAAATTAGTATACTCGACGAATATTTTTTATTAAATTTTTTATCCCGCATTTCAAACAAGTATTTTTATTTTTTATTTGTTGGTTTTTATATGTTTTTTCTCATTTTTA
This sequence comes from Glebionis coronaria, assembly GCA_025667525.1. Classification (NCBI taxonomy): domain Eukaryota; kingdom Viridiplantae; phylum Streptophyta; class Magnoliopsida; order Asterales; family Asteraceae; genus Glebionis; species Glebionis coronaria. Next base: position 435,355,510 of record CM046874.1, read on the forward strand.
GCTTGCGCCCGTTTAGCCCGCCCGTTTTGCCCGTGCCCGTTTAGCCCGCGCCCGTTTAGCCCGCCACCCGTTTAGCCCGTTGCCCGTTTAGCCCGCCGCCCGTTTAGCCCGCCGCCCGCCCACTTTGCCACCTCTAGTTATCATGGTCCTTTGAGGCCCCTCACTGATGCTATGCTGGGCCTTGCCCAAGGGGGTCCTAATGTGGTTCCTCCGGTTGGCCAAGCCGAAGAGGAACCTCCATTGGTGGATGATCCTATGGAGGAGGAGAACCCTGCTACTGGTGTGCCCCATGTGGAGGTTGAGGAGCCAGTTCGAGAGGTGGTGGTAGAAATTCCATCTACCTTAAAGGCTGCCCCTTTTTCTTGCCCACATTAGTCTCCGTTTGTTGATTCTCCACCCTAGCCCAGCTCCACATTCTGCTGAGAAGCCTTCTAGTTCTCATGCCCAAATGGATGACACGTCAGTTGCTTCTGGTCCCATTGACGCATCCCCCAAACCAAGTCCTCTTGGTGGGGAAGCTGAGGAACCTGTTACTTTGACTTCTTTGCTTGATCTTATGCAGAGGTACTATGAGAAGATTGTTTCATTAGAGGATGATCTCAACCAACACCGCAAGCTCACAAGGGATTTTGTGCTTCCATTGGCAAACAGGGTCAAATCCTTGGAGACGCAGCTCAAGCACCACAGGAATAAAGTGGTGCTAACTGATTTTGATAAAGATGTTGAGGAGGATGGTTTGACTATTTTGGCAAGGGTTGCGTTTGCTGCTAAGCCAAGTGATGACCTCTCTGCTCCTCCTAGTTCTTCCCGCATTCCAACTGCTGCTGCTGGCCCCATGCCAAGGGATGATGCTTCTGCTGGTCCTTCATCTCCCACTCCTGGTCCATCTCATGATCCAATGGGTAAAGCCCCTATGACTCATGCACCCTCTCCTCCCAAAAAGCGAACTCGCAGACAATTAGAGGAAGAAAGATTGGGGGAAGAGACTGCTCAGAGATTGCAAGAAGAGTTTGACCATCGAGCTGCGGCTGCCTCAATGGCTGCAGTTGAGGATGAAGCCATGCAACAACAAAGACGTGAGCAGCTAAGGAACAATGCCATGCATTGGGATAATCATGACTGGATGAATGTTGTTACAATCCTCACTTCTGACTACTCCCAGTTCTCTGATTTGTTGGGTGCGGATGTGAATCAAGGTAACTGTGTACAACGGGCAATGTCATTGATGCAAAAACAAAAGGAAGTTCTTGCTGCTCAGCTTCGTGAACAACGCCGCAACAGACCTCTGTCGCGTGTAGAGGAGAGACGATTGATGCAACAGTATGTGAAGAATCAATCGACTGCTTATTATCAGACTAGGTGGACATGGAAGAAGGTGAGGAGGCTATCTTTTGATGAACTTAAGGATCTTTACACCAAGATGATCAAGCGTAGGGATACACATGTGCCTGAACATGTTATCTATCGCCCACCTCCTTGTGTTGTCCACACTTCTATGCCTGCTGTTGCTCCCACTTCATTGCCGGTTGTTCAAAAAGGTACTTCTTTGGTTCCATCTTCTAGTGAACCTACTTATTCTGTTCCCACCACCACCACTTTAAAGGTTGGTCCCACTTATTCTACTGTTGATACTACCACCACTGCTGAAGCTACTTCCACTCCTACTGTTCCTACCACACATGTTACTCTTGCTGTTGATCCTACACCCACACCGGTTACTGCACCACTTCCTACTCCATTTGCAGCTACAGCCACTTCTGAACCTATGGTTGTTGATGACTTTATTTTTGCTGTTGCTGCTACTGCCAATGTCAAGGTTAAGGAGGAATCCTCTTTTGGTGTCCCCACCCCTCGCCGTTCTATTCGGAAGAAGAAGGCTCGTTGTAGTAAGACTGTCCCATTTGAGAAGAGGGATCCTGCTAATCTCATAGATGCTGCTTCTGATAGTGAGACTGAGTTACCCCTTGGCAAAGGCTTGATTGTAGCTTGGGAGGTTCGGCCATCCCCCATTTCTCGTGGTACTTATATTCATAAGATTACGACTAGTGATGGCTACACTCGGTATGTCTCTGACTTATAAAGAATTTTCTCATGGGTGGAGCATCGTGGTCTTATGTTGTTGTATGGCTTGGTTGATGCTGAGATTCCTAAGTCTCCAAGTGAGCTTCCTAACTGGCCCGGGTTGACTATTTGGGGAGATTTGAAGTTAATGTTGGATTGCCCTCCTGATTCTCCTCGTGCTGGCGTATGGAAGGAACAACCTCGTTGGGTGATAAGGAGGTGGAAGTTGTATGTTGGGTGTGTTATACATGTTTTGGAACTTGAGTTTGGTGCTGTTGTGTTTATGCTTGTTGATGTGGATTATCTGTTGACCATTGCTACCATGGAATCTATGCTGGAGTGCCACCTGGTGGTGTCTAATGCTCCTTATGGTAACGAGTCTGCCATGGCCACTACCTTAGTTGAGGGAATTCAGGCTCGGCTGCTTCCAGACAAGGTTGATGCTTCTGGTATGTGATTGGTTTGTTTCTTCCCTCTTTATTATATACATACATTCTTTTCACCAATATGTACAGTGATTGGTGACTAACATTTTAATTTAGCTAGTAGTTAAAAAAAAGAAAAAAAAGAGCAAAAGAAAAAAAAAATACTTTTATATAATATCTGCTTATACTTTTACTGTAACACCCCCATATTTACACAATTCAATACAGCGGAAGACTCGTTGGTGTTACGGGATAGCACATTACTCACATCATAGACAACGTATAAAAATCGCGTCGTTTATTTAAAAAGCATTTCCATTCATAAATATCAAATTTACATAGGTCCCAAGTCATTGTGTTTCATACAGGTTTTACAAACATTTGAATGGAAATTATAATTTAAGTGCGGGGCATGAATTCTTTTCGTCTTCCCGAGAATTACCTTCAAGTACCTAAGATAAAACATGTTAAAAGAAAAGGTCAGTGATAACGCCGAGTGAATTCATAGAGTTTAATAAATTCCATCAATATAACTTTGGTATAAAATTATTACCAAAAATCAATTCGTACAAATCATTGTAATAGGCCATAAAATAGCCAAAGTCATTTTTATACAAATCCTTATCGAAAATCATAATATAGGCATTTGCCTTAAAAATCATTATGCGAACCAATATCGTAAAAATATCATACATTACGTTTTATAACGTTGGATGGAGTTAAACAAAAACCGTTATATGAATATGGTTATGAAAACCAAAACACGAACATAATATCAATAGTATGACCCCGTATTGCTAGTCAGGCAATACGTCGTAATTCGGAGCGTATAGCAGTATTTCGTTAATTGGATTATTATAAGCCGCATGACATTGTTACCTTACTACAACAAACAACGGGTAGCTAGCCCGTAACTCAATTTGCCCATCTAAATTAGTGTGTCATCACAAAGGTCACGCTATGGAAATCTCCTCATACATAAATTCGCTTACCAATCAATGTGGCACGACGGGGATCAACCGTCAAGGCGCGAACTGGGGTGATCGTCCCCAAATAGTACTATTATATGCATAAGCGTCTACCAAATCCCGGTAGTTCACAATTCATGCTAATGGGACTTTTAGTGACATAACCTAACTTTAATAATCCATTTTATTTCATCTATCGGGTCATTTAATCATTTATCGGGTCATACAATCGGGTCATACAATCATTCGGGTCCAAATCAATAAACAAACAATCGGGACAAATGGTGTCCTATTTTATAAAAACTAACATGTTATCTCCCTCGCATGTTTATAAAACATTTCATAAAAACATTTAAAAGAGTGCGAGGCTATGAACTCACGTTGATGTGGGAAGGCGGGTTATCGGCAATTCGGGCGTACGGTACGTGCTTCAATCACGGAAACCTATATAAATAATAATCGGTCTTAGACTCTTGTCCAATGTCTTTATAAAAATAACAATTATGTATACATATGATGATTATATATATATATATATGATGATCAAGTGGGTTTATATATTCTCACTCACTCATTTTTGTGTTTATGCATTGGTAACTTCTTACTAGTTTACTAGTTTTACCTATTTACGTGTTTTAGGTCCAATAAGCCTATTATAAGTTTATTAACTTGTATTAATCCATTCATACTTTTATTATCAGTATTTACACTTTACATGTTGGGCCCAAATGGGTTAAGCCCAATAAATAAGTTTATAAGTGTTTTAGCCCATTTTGTTGTATTATTAGTCCAATAACGTTAACTTAACTCGTTAATGTCCGTATGTCATATAGTTCGGGTTTTTATCAGTTTTTACTTGTTATATATGTCTATATATCAGAATATGAGTTTATAAAAGTTTACATTAGACGGGTCCAACCGTCTACGTTTTATTTAACAAAAACGTTAATTTTACGGTAATAGCCGAAAAAGTCGTAAAAATCATGTTTATAGTTTTATAACTTATAAAACTTATCAAACTACCATTTTTATAAAATGTCCATTTATTTATCCTTATACATATTTATATAAATGTATTATATGAGTTAGTGGGTATTAATTCACATTTTATACTAGTTTTATTTGAGTGCTTATATAATACTATTATACTTTAATTTCCAAAATATGATTTTTATTTTCATGTTCACCAAAACTGCCATATCTAGAGTTCTATATGGAGATAGAAGCTCAAATTTTTATGACATAAACTACATGATATGTTCTTCATTTAACTCTATTATATCTACTGTTGAATCAGCCTCTAAGTATTTTCTAAAAATCGTCCAAAACAGTGTACTCAGATTTGCACTCTAAACTTGTTTTGATCATATCTCACTCATTTTTATGATTCCATTGCATGGCCAACTCTCACATGTGTATAACACCTAATACTTAATGTATAAGGATTCCACTTTACTATTTTATCAGTTTATCATTTGGTTACTTACTGTTTTTATACAGCCATCTTATTAAGCAAGATTTAACCATTTTACATGTGGTTTTTCTATCTTTTTACCCATGTTTATCAAATCTATCAACACCAAATCCCCACATAATATTTTTAATCATCATTCATCATCATATACATATACATAAATAAAGAAAATACAAGATTACATAATCAAAATAACAAAAGGATAGGAAGAACAATCTCTATACCACCAAGGTTGTGTAGTTTATGATCAAGGCTTGGATTTTGATGGAAGAACTTGTGATAGATCAACACCAACTTTGAAGACCACCAATATTTGTAAACTTCTTGTAGAAATCAGCCCTTGGACATCACCAAATCACCTCCTTGGATGTTAGAATCACCTCCAATCTTCAAAGCTTCAAAGGAGCATCATCATGTGTATGAATAACACATGATTTTATGGCTAAAATAGATCAAATGAGGGTTGTTGTTGATGATTGTTGGACGAAATTTAGAGATAGAGGAGAGGATTTGGTTGTTTTTGCATGTATGAAAATGATAAATGGTTTGAGTGCTAGTGGTTTTGTGTGTTGGTGCTAGTTTATGAAGGTAAGTAAGACATGTGTCTTACTTATCTTGTAAGCTTGACACATGAGTAGGTTGTGTAGCTTACTTAGATGCCACATGTATTGGGGTGGGAAAGTGTAAACTTGTCCCATCCCCATTAATTTACGGGTACTCCTCGATTCTAGTTTCCTCGATTTACGTGCCCTCGGGTCGTTTTACGAAAAACGTTTTTCTAAATTATGAATCAACGACACAAAACGAATCTAATAAAAATTGTCTCATCAAAAACGGAGTTCAAAAACGTAAATACGTAATCCTAAGGTTTCCGGTTTAGTCGTAAAGGACGTTAAATGAAAATCGTAAGTCCTAATCTCTTCTCGTAAATTTGTGAGTTTATGAACCAACACAAAGTTAAAACTCCAAAATAATATTCACGAATAAATTTATTTTCTGAAATGTCGGACTGTCACCAAAGACGGTGTATGTAAACGTGAGCACGTAACGTTGAATCCTCCGGTTTAGACGTAGTCGATGCTACTTCAAGACGTAAATCCAAATTACTTCCCAAAAATAAGTGAGTTCATATTATAACATTAAAATAATGTTTTTAAATAATATTTGAGAATAAAATATCAACCATAAATTGACGGATTGTCACAACATTTACCCCTAAACAGGATCTTTGTCCTCAAAGATCATCTTACTACTCGCTTCTTATAGAGTTAAAGCCATGTGGGTATTTCCTCCACATTCGGTCTTTTCTCACAAGTGTAATTCATTACAATACGCGAGTTTCATCAAACATAACTACGGGAATAAGATCAGGCTTAATGTTGACTTACTTTCTCTATCCATGATGTTCACGGTTTTTTTATGAATGCAACTTTTCTCCGATCTAAACTTTATCAAGAAGTGATCAGATTCTCACTTGATAAATATTTTATCAAGTTCGATATACGAAAAATAATTCACGTAGCTCTTGAAATCCTAGGGTAGATCCAGCTTATATACCTTTCAAAACAATCTTTTACATCATCTTAATGGTCCCATACAACGGGGACTTATATCCCATGATCTTTCAGATCATCAATTCATTTTTCCATGGTTAAATTTTTTGGCATTACTTCGCTACCCATCTGGCACTTCAAGATCTACATTTCATATTCACATAACCTCCTGCCTACTACCGGCAGTCAATAATCAGATCCTAATTTCATCAATCATCTCAGGTTTCATGGATCAGGTATTTTGTAAGGTTAGGTTCGCCATCATAGGAAACCTTAGACCTAAAAGACATGTCCAACTCACAATGGGTGTATGTCGGGTGTCTTCATCCCAACTCCTGCTTATAGATGCTCTCATATTTAAATCCTAACAAGATTCGATCTTAATCCTAATACGATGATTATCAATGATAATTCTTCCAAAGGAAAACGATTTTACAGTTTATTACCAAAGGTCAATCATTCAAGCGTAAAACAACACTTCTAGTGTTTTGTATTGTTACTTTACCTCGTCCCTTCGATTTGGGGTGGTAAACAGTACTCTCATCAAGGTTCGTTCCCAATGACTTCTGAGCAAATCTCTAGAAATTCGATGCGAAGCGAGGATCTTGATAGAGATGATCGATACAGGCACACCATGTTTACACAACTCCTTTAAATACAAAAGAGTCGATTTCTTCATCAAGAATCTATCATTATCAGGAATGATATTAGTAGATTTGGTCAGTCTGTCGACGATGACCCAAATCGAATCAAATTCAGATGATGACCTTTGTAATAGTTAGATGTTTACTAATATATGAGGCGATGTCTGCCTTCATAGTTTGCCATCAGTACAACTTCTTCTGATAATGATACATTAAATCAGAAATGACAAGAATAGAATTCTTATACTTACAAGATTCCTATATAACTACATCTCAAAATCTCCATTTTTAGGCAACCTCAAGTGGCCTGTTATACATTCAACGCCATCGGCTTCTCAATTCTAATGGTTCACATTAGCCGCGAACCCCTTTTTATTATCTATATTATCCTTTTTACAATCATTGTTTATTTTTATATTGTTCGGCAATTTATTTTGCACCTTCATTATTAAGGAACACATCTTAATTGATTCTTTATCCTTTCTATATAATGTGTCGGTATCTACATTCACCTTTCCCGATGAAATAAATATCATGACCGTATTTATTCGAAAATTCTTTCTTCACATTTTCTAAGTCTTAGTTCTATCTCAACCATTGTTTTTATCAGTTTTGCTCAATCCGACGTTTTAGAGCGTCGATAATTATTACACGTAAATTAACAATAAATATTAAGTTTTTATGAAACGTAAACGTTAAAAGTTTTAAATTCCTTAGCTCGACCAATTATATAAAGATATTCAAAATAAATTTGAATTTTAGTTAACACGATTTTCGGTTGATTTATTGAAAATAATTAATAAGATTTGTAAATGTTCGAAAAATCTTTGGTTGTACGTTGGTCAAAATTTTCTTAGTTGAAAAGCAAAAATTATCGTTTCAAATTTCAAGTCATGGTTTAAAAGGTTTCCTCAATCCCTCTTAGGTTGTCTTGAGGTATACACAAACATTTACCCCTAAACAGGAGTTTAGTTAAATGATTTGTGTATAAGGGAATAATCCCTTAAAAATCCTTTGTTAAAACATATTTTCACTTTCTTTTTGGTAAAACCCAAAGTCTTAGTGGCTCTAATCTTTGAAAAGTCAATATATTCCATTTTCTATTAATCACACGGTCAAATAATGTAAAGGATTAAGTCTTAAATCACATGTTAAATATTCAGGGTATAGATTTTCGTTGTTTGGCCAATTTAGGACAATCTATAAATAATTATTAACTCCTTCCTATTCTTATAAACAAACAGATGGTCCTTAATGATCACAAGCATGAATTTATCAAATTACAGCCTTCACACGTGATTCACCCAATTTATGGATGCTACATGTGTATTAGTCAATCCAAATGACATCACGTGAAACTCATAATGTTCATTACAAATACCGGATGTAGTGATTGGGATTGATAATCTTTTTCGCGGATGCGAAATTGATGATAACCATGCCATGGATCAAATCTTTAAAATATACGCTAGAACCTTGTAAATGATCGAACAAATCTTCCATTTCGAGTCATGGATATCGGTTTCGATTGTCAATTTACTCAGTTCACAGTAATCTATAAATATAAGGAATGATAATACCATAGCTCTTCATGATGACGATCTTGGTAGAATAAAAGCTTTCTCCGACAACTCTCTCAGTTGTACGGTAACACTTTCGATTCAGATGGTGTTGAAGTACAGTGCACATGCCACAGGTGCAGCACCGAGAATATAATCAATACCAATTTCAACTTGCCTTAATGGCGAAAGTCTAGGTAATTCATCAACAAATACTTACTAAAATTTCAGATAACAGAAACATCTTTTAATACATTCACTTTTAAGTTCTTTCTAGATTATAATATCTATGACTATTTCATAACCATTCATGGTATAATTTCAAGTCTAAATACAGGATATGGTCATCCAACAAGATATATTTAGATCACTTTTGATAATCAACATCTTATCATTTTGGGGAATTCTATTCGAGTTCCCATCAATTAAGACAATGTCATCTTGTCATAATCAATCAATCCATTCTACTGGAATGATCAACTTTCCAGTTTCATTACCGTCGATAAGTAGTGAACTTCTCAAAAGACTAATAATAACTCATAATCCTTCGCAAGTTCAAGGATATCAGGAGACATAACTAACCTTAAAAGAGTAAGGTTAACGCATAATCTACGCGAGAGAATTTCAAATCAGATACAGACGAAAACATTTAACGAATATGAACATAACCCATGTTTTCATAATTTTAGTACGCATTCGAAAGCTCCTCGGATCGTTACCCAGGTCATTCAAATGAAATCAAATCATAAGAAATGATAAGAACGTCAATACATCCAGTCGGGTATCAACACTCGGTAATCAGATACTTTTCCTAAGAATCTCAATACGGGAGAATTGGACAAAGAGGGAATATCAATTGTCAAATAAGAAAAATTCCATAGATGAGTAAATTCGACTAAGAAGAATAAATGGTACAGGCACTTATGTAGGTGTCCCTAACATTATGTCCCTATTTTTCACTTCTTGCAGATCTCATAAAATTTGATATTTCACAATCTTCAAACAAAATGTAGTGTTTATTAATAATTTCATGGTGACTACTAATCAGCCTTGCATGGTCCATTCCAAATTGTATGTAGGCGCGCAACTATATACAATTTGAAGATTAACGATGCAACACTCAGTTCGTCAAAATTTTATCATCATGTTCATAATAAAAACATTTTCATGCTTAATTCTTAAATAAGAATCAAAAATAAATTTACAAAGATTTTCTTTGTCATGAAAACAATTAAGTTTTCCCAGGTGTTTTATAAACAACTTCATTTCGATAACAATCACTTATCAATCTCACTTTGAATAATCCTTATAGTGATGAAAATTTAATTTTCTCAAAGGATACTGTTTTATCTTATAAAACAATGAGTGATCTGCAAAAGAGTGATGAAAAGTTGTTCACCAAGAATTAACTACAATATGCTAGGAAATGAGCTTTAGCCAAATAATCATGAGGTTCATGACCTCGATGGCACTCAAGAATACAAAGAGAATAATCCACAACGTAACTCAATTCAAGATGAGTACTTGTTCAATGGTTGCATCACTAATGCGAACATTAGGATGAAGCAATAAAGGATAGATAACATCGGTACATGTAGGATTTAGCAATCAAATGTAGTCTTTTTCATTAATCACAAACAAGTCAAAATTGTACCGTAACACATTACATGTCACTATGTCATACAATTCTCAGAACTCATCCTACCAACTGATGTCTCAGTTAAGTTAGGGATTTTTAAAAGATACCATAATGAATACTAATCTACAAGAGTCATTAGGTGTCCCACCTGTCCCGGAAGATCCATTGGTCCCAATTTAGAAGAAGATTTCTTCAATTTATTTCTTGGACACTGGGCATCCTCATTAGTGGACAATGGCCTAAGAACAACCCTTAACACGAACCAACAATCAATTAAAACCTTATAATTCAATCACAGGACTTAACGACTTCCTCTTAACAATCTCATATTCCATTCGGGTTAAATTTTTACTTTATTCAAGTTTCAACCAATTTTATACTCAATTCGATATCCTACCTCAATCTCCAATACTTTCAATCTTATTCTTCGGCCTTGTAAAGGCAATAAAAGCTCAATATGAACAACACTTAATTTCCAATCCTATAGCTCTTACAACAATAGTTATCAAATGAGTCACTAGTATTAAATGACTCAAACATTCAATTAGACTTATCGGAAAGGTACTAGTGGCATGAGGCTTTTGGGTAATGGTTCCATCGACAGCCTCAAGTGCAACATTCACCCTTTCGATTCTCAAATTTAAGAATTGGGTGACAACGAATCAGATGACACCTTTCCAGGTGGTAACGTTTTGTCAAACTCCACTCTATAAGGAAAGATCATCATGACATCGATATCAGATTTAATCTCGCCAATTCTTCTTTAATATCACAATCAACTAATATCAACATTTCTACGAATATCAACCATTTGTTGGGATCATAAATATCCACAACTTTGTTTAGATCTAGGATAGCTAGAATTCCTACGAGAATAGCTTCGATTAATTTACTAGGGAATTTAGGGTTCCTTGTGACAATCTACGTCGTATAAATACCTCGTATAAATATCAAAATAATCATCAAACAATCATGTAATAAAATTACATCATATATATATATATATATAATCCAAGTTATATATATATTAAAATAACACTTCTCAGTCTGGCCTTGTCGGTAACTCGGGAATTCTTCGGCACCGTTATAGTCAAAAGATTTTTAGACATTTTGTGAAAAATGTTTATAGTTAAAAGATTTTGAAATGTTTTATTCAAAACGTTAGTTTTAAAAAATCTTTCGTTCTCTATAACGAGAGCTCTGATACCAAACTGTAACACCCCCAAATTTACACAATTCAATACAGCGGAAGACTCGTTGGTGTTACGGGATAGCACATTACTCACATCATAGACAACGCATAAAAATCGCGTCCTTTATTTATAAAGCATTTCCATTCATAAATATCAAATTTACATAGGTCCCAAGTGATTGTGTTTCATACAAGTTTTACAAACATTTGAATGGAAATTATAACTTAAGTGCGGGCCATGAATTCTTGTCGTCTTCCTAAGAATTACCTTCAAGTACCTGAGATAAAACATGTTAAAAGAAAAGGTCAGCGATAACGCCGAGTGAATTCATAGAGTTTAATAAATTCCATCAATATAACTTTGGTATAAAATTATTACCAAAAATCATTTCGTACAAATCACTGTAATAGGCCATAAAATAGCCAAAGTCATTTTTATACAAATCCTTATCGAAAATCATAATATAGGCATTTGCCTTAAAAATCATTATACGAACCAATATCATAAAAATATCATACATTACGTTAACGTTGTATGGAGTTAAACAAAAACCGTTATATGAATATGGTTATGAAAACCAAAACACGAACATAATATCAATAGTATGACCCTGTATTTCTAGTCAGGCAATACGTCGTAATTCGGAGCGTATAGCAGTATTTCGTTAATTGGATTATTATAAGCCGCATGACATTGTTACCTTACTACAACAAACAACGGGTAGTTAGCCCGTAACTCAATTTGCCCATCTAAATTAGCGTGTCGTCACAAAGGTCACACTATGGAAATCTTCTCATACATAAATTCGCTTACCAATCAATGTGGCACGACGGGGATCAACCGTCAAGGCGCGAACTGGGGTGATCGTCCCCAAATAGTACTATTATATGCATAAGCGTCTACCAAATCCCGGTAGTTCACAATTCATGCTAATGGGACTTTTAGTGACATAACCTAACTTTAATAATCCATTTTATTTCATCTATCGGGTCATTTAATCATTTATCAGGTCATACAATCGGGTCATACAATCATTCGGGTCCAAATCAATAAACAAACAATCGGGACAAATGGTGTCCTATTTTATAAAAACTAACATGTTATCTCCCTCGCGGGTTTATAAAACATTTCATAAAAACATTTAAAAGAGTGCGAGGCTATGAACTCACGTTGATGTGGGAAGGCGGGTTATCGGCAATTCGGGCGTACGGTACGTGCTTCAATCACAGAAACCTATATAAATAATAATCGGTCTTAGAATCTTGTCCAATGACTTTATAAAAATAACAATTATGTATACATATGATGATTATATATATATATATATGATGATCAAGTGGGTTTATATATTCTCACTCACTCATTTTTGTGTTTATGTATTGGTAACTTCTTACTAGTTTACTAGTTTTACCTATTTACGTGTTTTAGGTCCAATAAGCCTATTATAAGTTTATTAACTTGTATTAATCCATTTCATACTTTTATTATCAGTATTTACACATCACATGTTGGGCCCAAATGTGTTAAGCCCAATAAATAAGTTTATAAGTGTTTTAGCCCATTTTGTTGTATTATTAGTCCAATAACGTTAACTTAACTCGTTAATGTCCGTATGTCATATAGTTCGGGTTTTTATCGGTTTTTACTTGTTATATATGTCTATATATATCAGTATATGAGTTTATAAAAGTTTACATTAGACGGGTCGAACCGTCTAAGTTTTTTTAACAAAAACGTTAATTTTACGGTAATAGCCGAAAAAGTCGTAAAAATCATGTTTATAGTTTTATAACTTATAAAACTTATCAAACTACCATTTTTAAAAAATGTCCATTTATTTATCCTTATAAATATTTATATAAATGTATTATATGAGTTAGTGGGTTTTAATTCACATTTTATACTATTTTTATTTGAGTGCTTATATAATAATATTATACTTTAATTTCCAAAATCTGATTTTTATTTTCATGTTCACCAAAACTGTCATATCTAGAGTTCTATATGGAGATAGAAGCTAAAAATTTTATGACATAAACTACATGATATGTGCTCCATTTAACTCTTCTATAGCTACTGTTGAATCAGCCTCTAAGTATTTTCTAAAAATCGTCCAAAACAGTGTACTCAGATTTGCACTCTAAACTTGTTTTGATCATATCTCACTCATTTTTATGAATCCATTGCATGGCCAACTCTCACATGTGTATAACACCTAATACTTACTGTATATGGATTCCACTTTATTATTTTATCAGTTTATCATTTGGTTACTTACTGTTTTTATACAGCCATCTTATTAAGCAAGATTTAACAATTTTACATGTGGTTTCTCCATCTTTTACCCCATGTTTATCAAATCTATCAACACCAAATCCCCACATAATATTTTTAATCATCATTCATCATCATATACATATACATAAATAAAGAAAATACAAGATTACATAATCAAAATAACAAGAGGATAGGAAGAACAATCTCTATACCATCAAGGTTGTGTAGTTTATGATCAAGGCTTGGATTTTGATGGAAGAACTTGTGATAGATCAACACCAACTTTGAAGACCACCAATATTTGTAAACTTCTTGTAGAAATCAGCCCTTGGACATCACCAAATCACCTCCTTGGATGTTAGAATCACCTCTAATCTTCAAGGCTTCAAAGGAGCATCATCATCTGTATGAATAATATATGATTTTATTGATAAAATAGATCAAATGAGGGTTGTTGTTGATGATTTTTGGACGAAATTTAGAGAGAGAGGAGAGGATTTGGTGGTTTTTGCATGTATGAAAATGATAAATGGTTTGAGTGCTAGTGGTTTTGTGTGTTGGTGCTAGTTTATGAAGGTAAGTAAGACATGTGTCTTACTTATCTTGTAAGCTTGACACATGAGTAGGTTGTGTAGCTTACTTAGATGCCACATGTATGGGGGTGGGCAAGTGTAAACTTGTCCCATCCCCATTAATTTACCGGTACTCCTCGATTCTAGTTTCCTCGATTTACGTACCCTCGGGTCGTTTTACGAAAAACGTTTTTCTAAATTATGAATCAACGGCACAAAACGAATTTAATAAAAATTGTCTCATCAAAAACGGAGTTAAAAAACGTAAATACGTAATCCTAAGGTTTCCGGTTTAGTCGTATAGGACGTTAAATTAAAATCGTAAGTCCTAATCTCTTCTCGTAAATTTGTGAGTTTATGAACCAACACAAATTTAAAACTCCAAAATAATATTCACGAATAAATTTTTTTTCTGAAATGTCGGACTGTCACCAAAGACGGTGTATGTAAACGTGAGCACGTAACGTTGAATCCTCCGGTTTAGACGTAGTCGATGCTACTTCAAGACGTAAATCCAAATTACTTCCCAAAAATAAGTGAGTTCATATTATAACATTAAAATAATGTTTTTAAATAATATTTAAGAATAAAATATCAACCATAAATTACGGATTGTCACATTTACCATGGGATGGCATTTCAAACTTGTAAATCATATAATATCTGCTTATACTTTTCCATCATGAAACTGTTTTCCACTTGGTATTTTCACACTTGGGCTGTCATGAGAAGTACTACTGGTGTTGGACCTAGTCCACACAACAAATGGTGCTCAACTTACCATGTCTTGTAGACAAGAAAGAGTTGATTCACCATGAGGGTACAGCTCTAGTGTGATTATCAAATCCGTTGATGGTTTCCAGTTTACCCAAAATTGGATGTTTTTCCCTTGCCTTGATCCTAGACTAAAAAGTGGCTAGTCCAGGGGGTATGGCTCATGGTAAAGACTCATATCAAATCCGTTGATAGCTGTAATAGCTTGCTCAAAGCTATAGGGTTTTCAGCTCACTGATGCTTTATAGCTAAGAGTTGGCTAGTTCAGAAGGGTACGACTTCTGGTAAAGACCTAAATCAAATTCGTTGGCGGCTGTGATGATTTGCCCAAAATCATTAGGGTACCCCCACTCCCCATTGATTTACGTTCTAAGAGTTGGGCTGGGTTCTGGTCTCTCAAGGTGATGCTTATTCCACCACAAAGACTAGCTAGCCCAAGAGCGAGCAACTACTTGGTAAAGGCTCATCAAATCTGCTCATGTTGCTGTAAAGATTAAACATGGTGCAGATATGTTCCAAGCTTTCAAGAAGCTTCTTGGTGTTACTCGTTGCGGCAGTCTTTGTGTTTTTAATGCTGATGGTTATATTGTTGCTATTTGTGTTGCTGTTTCAATCCTCGTGCTCTTTTGCAAGATCTACCAAGAAAGTTGAACTCAACCAGTCAAATTCAAGTTTATGGGAGGATTGTTAGGACCTCTAGATTAGATATTTCTAATAGATAAGCTAGGAAGTATGTAGTTCATCCTGGTCCTAGTAGTAGTAGGAGAAATACATGCTCCTGGTCTAGTAAAAAGTCAAACATTATTATTCTTAGTAGTTTGTTAGGATATGCATGAGATATGTTAGGAAAGGATATGCATATCAGAAGTTACAAGTTTTTGTTTAATGTAGTATTAGGGTTTCCTTGTAGTATAAAAGGAACCTATTGGTAGAAGGGTTACACACACCTTCATCATCATTATTCATTTCATATTAATAGTAGAAATCCTTAGTAAGGATCAAGTTATTTAGTTATTTTGTTTCTTCTTATTCATAGTATTTGTATTTCGCTCTTATACTGTGTGTTTCATTAAGAGTCTCTCTGTGAATAGCTTGTGATTACAGAAGTCTTTCACCATCCTTAACATGCTGCAAGATCCATATCTAGTGGACCCAACAAGTTGTGACAAAACTTGCCTTACATGTTTAAGACACACCCACTACACACGTGAATGCCCTTAATGCGACTTGTGAAACATTGGTGGGCCACATTCGTATGTTAACTGTGATAAGGCTTATGACCAATCTCAAGGGGAAGTGTATGCTTATAACAACACTGAGAGGGTTCATTTCAAGCCGAATGTCGATGTTAATCATTTGTCCTATAATTCGACTAACTATTTGGCTCCACCCGGTATTCAACAAAGACCATCCCTACCCACCTAAAGCAACCAAGGTCCACCAATAGATAATTTTCAACCAAATGCAAATGTGCAAATTTACAATGCCAATCAAGGAAATTTTCAAATGCAAAATCAAGGTTATCCACACCAAGGTTTTATTTCTCAAGATTTTCCACTATACACCCAATACCCAAACCAAGGTATTCCACAACAAGGGTTCAATGTACCTAATCCACAAATGGACATAGTTCTTCAAAAGATTTCGGAGCAATATAAGAAATTAAAGGAAATGAAAGAGTCCACGGATAGGAAATTCGTTCAAATGCTTCAAGCCCTTCGTCCCCAAGGTGCTCTTCCTTCAACAACCGAAACCAACCCTAGAGCTAATGTGAGTGCTATTACTACATGCAGTAGAGAAAATTTAGTAGGACCTTCTATTCCTCCCCCTGTTATTCTAGTTTCACCTCCTCCACCCCTATTTATCCCACCTACTACCACACCTAGTACTAGTTCTCCATTACCATCTCCACCTCTTCCTGAATTTGTACACAAGAAAAACCCTTCACCCTCTCAACCTTCACCCTCTCCACCTTCACCTTCTCAACCTTCGCCTTCTCAACCTACACTTCCTAAGCCCAATATTCCTTATCCTTCTCGGTGAGATAAGTGCAAAGTGCTCACTAAAGATGATATTCAAGTTTCTTACGTTTTGAAGACGATCTCCCAAATGAACTATAACATTAGCCTTCTTGAAGCTCTTGTCCAAATGCCAAAATTTGTTAAAATGTTCAAGGAGTTGCTTTGTGACAATCTAACATTTTCAGGTAGTGTATTATTTTCTCGTATAATATTTTGAAACTTATTTTTGTGTTGGTTGATGAACTCACAATTTACGGATTTAAATTTGGGCTTACGTGCATAATTTAGCGTCCTTTACGACTAAACCGGAAACCTTAGGATTACGTATTTACGTTTTTGAACTCCATTTTTGATGAGACAATTTTATTAGATTCGTTTTGTGCCGTTGATTCATAATTTATAAAAACTTTTTTTGTAAAACCACCTGAGGGCACGCAAATCAAGGAAACTAGAATCGAGGAATACTGGGTAAATTAGCGAGATGGGACAAAACAAGTTTATCCGACCCCACTAAAAGGGACGGCCAAAAAGAGGACACCACATCTATGATGTGGCACCCTTATAAGTTATTAGCTTACACTTGTTAAGCATAAGCTTAACAAGTAAGCTACTCATCCCACCAAAACCTCAAAACCATCTTAGCTAAACCATTTACTTCCATTTCACATGCAAAACAACTCACACATACTCTCTCCCACTCCCCATTGCCGTCCCACTTCACCATCAAACACCCCCATTTGATCATTTTTAGCCACAAGTTATATGTTATATATTCATATTATGGAGAAACCTTGAAGCCTTGATTGATTGGTGGCCATATTAACAACAAAGAAGGTGATTTTCTTGTGTCCTAGGGCTAATTTCTCAACAAACTATCTTAGTGGTTGATGATCTTGGAGATATATTTGGTGTTCATCAAGTTATTGTCATCCAAAAACAAGATATAATCTTGGTTGGTAAAGAAGATCATCCTTTCCATTTCTCTTGTTATTTTTGTAAAGATCAAATGTATTTTCTTTCTTATTGTATAATGATATGATGAATATATGATGATAAAAATGTTGTGTGGGGATTAAGTGTTGATAAATATGATTAAAAAGATGAAAAACCATAAGAAACAAGGCTAAAATCTTGCTTAAATTGTTGGCAGTATAAAAACAGTAAGTAACCAAGTCATAAACTGATAAAATTGCATGGTGGAATCCATTTATAGTACATGTTAGATGTCATACACATATGAGAGTTGGCCATGCAATGGAATCATCAAAATGAGTGAGATATGATCAAAACAAGATTAGTGTACCAATCTGAATAGTCTGTTGTGTAGGGACTGTTAAGGATAGTTAGACATGGACTGAGAAGTAGCTATAGCTAACTTATTTGTAGCACATAATATGAAGTTTAATCCATCCAAAAATGAGATTCTATCTCCTTATAGAACTCAAGATATGATAAAAATGGTGAAGATGAAACTAAAAATCAGATTTTGAAGAATTATTGTTTAATAGTATTATATAAGCACTCAAACTAATATAGTATAAAATATAAATTAAAACCACTAACTTATAAATTTCATTTATATAAATATGTATAAGGTTAAATAAATGGAAACTTTATCAAAATGGTAGTTGAATAAGATTTATAAGTTATAAAAACTATAAACATGATTTTTACGACTTTTTCGGCTGTTACCGTAAAATTAACGTTTTTCGCCAATTAAAACTTAGACGATCAAACCCGTCTAATGTAAAGTTTTTAAAAGTCATATACTGATATATAAGTACCTAATACAAGTAAAAACCGATAAAACTCGAACTATATGACATACGGACATTAACGAGTTAACTTAGCATATTTGGACTAATAATTTAACTAAATAAGTTAAACACTTATAAAAATTACTTATTGGGATTAACCCATTTGGGCCCAACATGTAAAGTGTATATACTGATAATACAAGTATAAAATGGATTAATACAAGTTAATGAACTTATAATAGGCTTATTGGATCTAAAACATGTAAATAGGTAAAACTAGTAAACTAGTATAAAGGGTTACCAATACATAAACACTAAAATGAGTAAATAAGAATATATAAACCCACTTGATCATCATCATATGTACAAAATCATCATATGTATATTTGTTATTTTGATAAAGTCATTGGACAAAAGTCTAAGACCGATTATTATTTATATAGGTTTCCGTGAACGAAGCACGCCCGTAGCCGATAATCCGCCTTTCATTATCAACGTGAGTTCATAGCCTCGCACTCTTTTAAATGTTTTATAAAATGATTTGTAAACCCACGAGGGAGATAACATGCTTGTTTTTGATAAAATAGAACACAAGTAGTCCCGATGGTATGCTTAATGATATGGACCCGAATGATGCGATGCCCCAATAAAAGAGATAAAAAGGATTATTAGTAGTTAGGTTATGTCACTCAAAGTCCCATTAGCATGAATTGTGAACTACCGGGATTTGGTAGACGCTTATGCATATGATAGTACTATTCGGGGACGATCACCCCAGTTCGCGCCTTGACGGTTGATCCCCGTCGTACCACATTGATTGGTAAGCAAATTTATGTATGAGAAGATTTACATAGCGTGATTTTTGTGACGGCACGCTAACTTAGATGGGCAAATTGTTTGTCGGGTTTGCGACCCGTTGTTGTGATAGTAAGGTAACAATGTCATGCGGCTAATAATAATCCAAAAATGTAATCCAATACGATAACGATGCTAATAACGATAATAATATTACCTATAATGGTAATATTGAGGCTACGGTCTCATGGACGGTTTAAGATGTATGCTTTGATATATATATTGCCTGACTAGCAATACGAGGACTTACTTCTAATATTATACTTGTGTTCTGATTTCAACGATTGTTTTATATAACGGTTTTATTAAACTCTATGAATTCACTCGGCATTCGCTGATATGATTTTTGCATGTTTTTATCTCAGGTGCTTGAAGGTAATCTGGATGGAGATCAACTCTGATGGCCCACATAATAATAAAAATGTTCATTCGATCTATGTTTTGTAAACTTAATGACCTGTATAATTTGGGACCTGGTGTACACTTGAAACTTTTTATCGAATGAATGTATGATGAACCTTGTACAACCATTTTTATGTGTTGTCTATGATTGGAGTTATTGTGCTATCCCGTAGAACAACTAAATGACCCTTCCGATGTACCGATACGAAAATTGAGAGTGTTACAGTTTGGTACCAGAGCTCTCGTTATAGAGAAAAAAAGATTTTAAAAACCAAGGTTTTGAACAAAACTTTTCAAAATCTTTTAACTATGAACATTTGAGAAAATATTTGAAAAATCTTTTGACTATAACGATGCCAAAGATCTCCGACGTTACCAACAAGCCCTATTGAGAAGATATATATTTTGATATATATAATTCAATTTATATATATGTATATATCTTGATTTCAGTATGTAATTGTTTAATAAGTATGTTATCCTAATACGAGATATATATATAAATGCAGATTGTCATGGCTGACCCTAATATTCCTGTAGAAAACCATGCTATTCCCGAACCTAATGTAGATGACGATCCTTATTTAGACTTAGTAGATTATGATATGGATGATGAGGAGGAACCATTTGAGGATCCTGAGCCCGAGATAGGACTACGAGATCAGATTGCCCCTCAGGTTGATAAGGTAGAGAATGAGATTGATAATGTTGATATTGAGAATGACGATGATGAGATTGGGATAGGTAATATAGACGATGAGATGACGACGAGGATGTCGAGGAGGATATAGGTATAGATGATGAGGTTGATCATCATGAGGAAGCCGATCTTATTTACCCTTATGATGTTCCAGAGGGCGAGCCCTTACCCCCTCTAGTTTATTTGTCTAATTCTGAGGTTGAGCTATCTAGGGATGAAATGTCTAAATCATCTGAATCTGATTCTGAATCAGATGAGGATGAGGATGATAATGCACCTGACGGTACTGATGGTATTTCTACTCGTAGACGTGTGATAGGAGAGTCGTCTAGTGTTAGAGAGGCTACTCATATGGATGGTCTTGCACCATGGGCCTTGAGACGTGATTTAGATGCTTCCCGTGCTCAGAGTAGTATGATAGAGATTGGATTAGGTGTTGTTCAGACTCATGTTTCTTATTTAGAGTCGAAGACTAAGGTTGGTGAGAAAGAGCGGGAATTGCTTAGTTTGGATTTGACTGATGTAGAGTGTGGTTTGAATGAGGCTTTTAGGAGGTTATCTTTGTTAGAAAGTGGTGAGTTTGCTGCCATGAAGAAAAAGGTGAATTCTATGGAGATTCAGTTGAATGTATCTCGTGCGATGCGTGAGAAAGCTGAGAAGGAGTTGAATATATCTGTGGGTTGGAATAGTAGATTTTATGTTGACATGGTTGAAAGAGGAGTGATCCGTAAGCGCCCAGCTGAAGATGTGTCTAGTGATCGTCCGACAAAGATACAGAAGACGATGGATGATGGACCATCTGGCGGTTCTCAGTAGACCAGTCTGTGTTTAAGTAATGACCTTTGTATCTTTTGTACCTTTGTAACTTTGACTGAACCGACTTGTTAGTAGTAGACCTGGCACGAAATTTGAGTATGTATAGTGCTAGAACTTTGATATGGGATGTAATTAAGACAATGCTTTTGTTTCAAATCCAATGAAATATGTATCTTGTCTTGAATTCCATATTGTGCCTTATTTGTATCTTGATTATGAATTCAATCCATATTATATGAATCCTTTGTTGGGTGAATGCTTAATACTTTGAAATTGTGAAATTATAGAACTATGCCGCCCAAGAAAGTTGTGACCGAGGATGATGTACGTAGGATTATTACGGAGCAAGTTACCTCATATATGACTGAATTTATGGAAAATGCTAGAAATGAAGTTGGCGGTAGTGGAGATGGCGGTGGTGGAGCTGGAGGTAGTGGAGCTGGCGGTAGTGGAATTGGTGGTACTAATGTGAATGCGAATGCTAATAATTTGAATGCTAATGCTGGAGGAAATGTAGGAGGACTTGGAACTAATGCACCTGAATTTGGTGGTTGTAGTTATGTGACGTTCATGAAGTGTGAACCTCTACCTTTTAATGGAACTGAAGGTGCTATAGAATTAAGCCAGTGGATTGAGAAGATTGAGTCGGTGTTTTGGATTAGTAAGTGTAAGGAGGAAGATAAGGTGACTTTTGTTCTGGCTACTCATAAAGGTCGTGCGTTGACTTGGTGGAACGGGAGAATTGCTTTCATGGGTATTGATGTTGCTAATGCTACTCCTTGGGCTGAAATTAAGAAGAGGATGACTTTGGAATTCTGTCCTCGTAGTGTGATCATTAGGTTAGAACAAGAGTTAATTCATTTGAGAATGAAAGGTGTGGACATTGATAGTTACACAAACCGATTCCATGAGTTGGCCTTGCTGTGTCTTCGATTGGTGGAACCCGAAGAGATCCGAATTGAACAATATATTAAAGGGTTGACCAAGAATATCCGGGGGGACGTGACATCATCTAAACCACTGACCATTGATGATGTTGTTCGAATGGCTTACCAACTCATTTGACAGATAATTCAGGATAGGGAAGATGAAGCCCGTGTTGGTGAGAAGAGAAAGGGTGATGCTGATCGTGTAGATAAAGGTGATAATAGGAAGAATTTCAATCGCCGTCAGAACCAGAGAAAGAGGAATGCAAATGTTCTTACCAACAACACACCGCGTAAGGATGATAGATGTCCTAAGTGTGGCAACAAGAGGCATGTTGGCGACTGCTGGAAGTGCCAAAATTGCGGAAAGCTTGGACACAAGGTTGAAAGGTTTAAGAAGGGAACCATTTGCTTCAACTGTAATGAAGAAGGTCATAGGAAATCGGATTGCCCCAAGTTGAAAGAGATTGTACCTGGAAGAAACCCCCAGGGTGGTGTTTATCAACTTGGAACAGTCGAGGTGAAGAAAGAGGATCCAAATGTCGTTACTGGTACGTTTTTACTCAACAATCATTATGCTGTTGCTTTATTTGATTCGGGTGCTGATAGGAGCTTTGTATCCACTAAATTTAGTGCCCTTATTGACATTGAACCTGTTGAGATAAATACCAGTTATGAGGAGGAATTGGCTGATGGTAAATTAGTGAAAACTAATAAGCTATTAGAAGGATGCTCTCTAAATCTCTTGAACTATTCCTCTTCGATTGATTTGATGTTGATAGAATTAGGTAGTTTTGATATTATTATTGGTATGGATTGGTTGTCGTTGAATAATGCTACTATTTTATGTGGAGAAAAGAAGGTTAAGATTCCTCTTAGGAATATGACGTTAGTAATTGATGGTAATCGAGGTAAATCCCGTTTGAAAATCGTTTCATGTATTAAAGTCCAAAAGTACATCAGGAACGGTTGTGAGTTATTCTTAGCTCAAGTGACCGGGAATGAGTCTAGGGAGAAACGATTGGAAGATGTACCTATTATTTGTTAATTTCCTGAGGTATTTCCTAAAGATTTACCCGGACTTCCACCGATAAGGCAAGTAGAGTTTCGAATCGATTTAATTCCTAGTGTTGCACCGGTGGCACGTGCGCCATACCGATTAGCCCCTTCTGAAATAAAGGAGTTATCAGAACAAATTAAGGAGTTGTCTGATAAAGATTTTATTCGATCGAGCTCGTCGCCTTGGGGAGCTCCAGTCTTGTTCGTTAAGAAAAAGGATGGATCTTTCCGTATGTGCATTGATTATAGGGAACTAAATAAGTTGACAATTAAAAATCGGTATCCTTTACCAAGGATTGATGATTTGTTTGATCAACTACAAGGATCTAGTGTGTATTTTAAGATAGATTTGCGGTCAGGATATCACCAACTTCGCGTCCGTGAAGAAGATATTCCTATAACTGCATTTAGAACTCGTTATGGAGACTATGAATTTCAAGTAATACCATTTGGGTTAACTAACGCACCTGCGGTTTTCATGGATTTAATGAATCGAGTGTGCAAGCCCTACTGATAGGTGTGTAAACACCCATCCTTTTTACCACTTAACTACAATAATAACCAAGCCAAAAGGTGTATTTTATGTCGTAAATGTCGGAATTATGCGTGGTTTGTGTTTTTGTTGTAACTTAGGACGAAAATGTGAAAAGGGGAGAAAACACGGGCTTTCACGGGCTTTTATCGAAGAAAAAGACAAAAGACGAAGTCAAGAAATCAAGAGTGCAAAAAGAACGGAAGTCCAAGACCAATTCTGAAGATTTATCGAAAAAAAAGTCAAAAGACGGAAGTTTACTTAAAGAAGAAGAACTCAAGTCTTATTTATGAAGAAATTTCAAGACGAGTTTAAAGAAATCCCGAGACAAAGTCGTTAAAGTTGAAGAACTTAAAAGACGAGGACTAAAGGATAATTAAAGAAAGAAGAAAGAGGGGAGGAAGCTTCCTTCCACTAATCCCCTAATCCCCTGTAAATAGATCATTAGTGATTTCATTTCATGTTGTTGGCTAAATGTTACAATTAGTCTTCCATTTTCATTACTTGCTGTTTAAATTCATGTCATTTACTTAATTGTCTTGCACCTTAATTACCTTTAAATTCAAGTAAGTTTCCTTCTATTGTTATTGAATCTTTAATTTTCTTGTTAATCTCTTATCTTCCTTTCTTGTTTAATCTTTATAATTTATGCTTTATGTTCATGTTCTTGTTCTTGAGTTTTTATTAATTGATTAAGTGGGTTTTGATTATTTTGATTATTATTATTATTAGTGTTATTGATTTGGTTTGATTAGTATTCATTAGTTGATCATTTTTGGTTAGTCTTGTTTAATCTTTTGGTTTGATTTGGTAGTTTTTGATTAGATTCGTAGATTTTTGTTCTTTTCGTGTTCTTCGCATAGACTGTGTTCCAGGTTATTTCGAATGAAGGGTTAGTTTAGGTTATTCCGGATCAGCATTTTATCCCATTCATTCCGGATCAAGGCCGCAGTCCGGATCAGCAGTTTACTCCGAGTGAAGGACGTATTCCGAATCAACTGGATATTCCGGATCAAGTGATATTCCGAATTAGCATCTTATATTCCGAATAAGTGGACTATTCCGGATCAGCAAGTTTATTCCGGACGAAGCAATCATTCCGGATCAAGACTTTTATTCCGAACCAAGCCAACATTCCGAACGAACAGTTTATTCTGGATGAATACTTATTCCGGATAAAGACATTATTCCGAATAAACTAAATATTCCGGATGAATGTTTTTTTCGAACGAAGCTGATATTCCGAATAAAGGCATTTTTCCGAATGAAGAGTTTATTCCGGATGAACATTTATTCCGGATGAAGGTAATCTTTTTGATATTCCAAAGGAAGGTGCTGTTTAATTATTCCGGATGAGCTATTATTCCGCATGAGGTAAATATTCCGAGTGAAGAAGAATTATTCCGAACGAAGGTGACATTCCGAACGAGTGATTATTCCGAATGAAGGTTTATTCCGAAAGAGCTGTTTTCAGGTTCTTTTAAGTTTCTATTTTTAAGTTTGAATTTTTAAGCTTTACTTTTCCCGCCTTTTTCCTTAGTCGCACTTTAAGTTTACTTGCCTTAGATTTATTTTAAGCCTTGCCTTAGTTTAAGTTTTAGTTTCGTTTTAAGTTTGCCTTTAGGATAGTTTTAATTTCGCGTCACGCCTTTAATTTCTCGTCATTATTTTTAAATTAGATTTAACTTTATTTACTTTACCTTTATTTTAAGTGTTTTGCATTTTAATTTTACTACAACGACCAAACTATTTGTTTTCACCAAAGGCAGCTGAGTCGCACTTAAACCAGTAATCAATTCGATTAGACCACCACAACGAACTTTAATTTTCATACTTGGCAAAAGCCTCGTATTAAATGGCGCCACTGCCGGCTCTTTTCGTAAAGATTAACGGTTTTCTGTGAGAGACGCGTTGCTTTTTGGGATCCGTTCATTCGTGAGCGTTATTTTTCTTGCTTAAAAATTTCAAAAAACCATAAAAATTAAAAATTGTTAAAAATCCATAAAAATTAAAAATTTTCAAAAATCCAAAAAGATTTTATTTTTATTGTGCATATATATTGTCTATTGCTTTGGTATTGTTTTCTTTTGCTTTCGCAGGTGTATGCGTACTAGATATTCTACTTATCAAGAGCCCGAGACTCCTGAAGATTTAGCTATGGCAGGTGTGAACAACAACAATAATCCACCGCACCTCAATAATAACAACAATATTCTTCCACAGCCCGATCTTCGGACAATAGAGGAGCTTTGTCAACCAACAATGTTTGGACGAGGAGGACCGATTGCGCCGATGCAAATCACGGCTCCGGAGTTTTCGTTGAAGTATCACATGATACAACAAGTGCAAACTAATCCATTCCGTGGAATGCCGGATGATGATGCCAACAAACACCTCGACAAATTCATTACTATTACTCAAAGCATGAAGTTGCCTGGTGCTACTATGGATGTTCTTCGCCTTCAACTCTTTCCACATACTTTATCACACCTCGCCGAGAAATGGTTTGATCGTCTCCCGAAGAATTCCATTCATACTTGGGATGACATGACTCAACGCTTTTTGTCGCGCTACTTTCCACCATCCATGGTCACGAGTCTTCGAAATCAAATCAGCGGTTTCATGCAAGAACCCGATGAATCTCTCTTTGATGCTTGGGAAAGATATAATGTTTTGATTGATCGTTGTCCAAACCACAACATGCTCCCTGTGACCTTAATTGATACTTTCTACAACGGTTTGACTTTTCGTGATCGTGATACGATTAATGCAGCCGCCGGTGGCACATTTATGAAAAGACGACCCGAGGAGTGTATAGAACTTATTAAGAACATGACTACTCATCACAAAAACTGGGATTCCTCCGCTTCTTCAAGAAACAACCCATGAGTCAATGTTTCTTCTACTTCAGCAAACCCCGATATGACCGAATTTACCCGCATGATGGCCGAAATGAACAAAAATATCTTGCTCATCGCTTCAAACGCACAACAAATTAAAGCGGTAGCAATTCCTTGTGAGACATGCGGCGGTCCTCCCTCATACACTGATTGTCCTTCTACTCAAGGAAATCCAGAAAACGTGTATGCGGCTTATGGTAATTATTCACCGGAAAATTACCAAGCCCGACCTCAAGGGGATCGAAATTTGCTAAGTTACCGGTCTAACAACTATCTTTCACCCGGTTTTTTTCCTGAAAACCAAAACCCCAACAACAACTACACTAGAAGCAACCAAATCCCACCTAGAGCTTCTAATCCTTATCACCCACTCGCTCAACAAACCCCACCCATCAATCAAGATGTTGAAGCTTTGATGAGAACCCAAGAAGAGCAAATTAAGAATCTACAAAGCCAAATTATCAATTTGAAAGGGGATATCACTAAGCAAGGGAATGACATTAGATCCGAGCTTCGAAATGATATACAATCCTCCTTCAGCAATCAAACGAATGATTTGAAGAATATGCTTGCTAGTTTCTTACCAACCACTCAACCCTCTACTTCGAGCTCTCTACCTTCAAACTCTGTCACCAATCCGAGAGCGAATGTGAGTGCTATTACTACCCGTAGTGGAGCAACTTTAGTAGGACCATCTATCCCACCCCCAGTTACACCATCTACACCTCTTCCACCACCATTTATCCCTACTACTCCCACACCTAGTATTAGTACACCATTACCGTCTCCGCCTCGTCATGAAGAAGTACCCAAGAAGAACCCTCCACCAACCCCACCTTCCACCTTTAACCCTTCAACATCTCAACCTTCACCTTCTACACCTCCACCACCCAACCCAAGCATTCCTTACCCTTCTCGACTCAACAAGGCTAGAATTTTGACTAAGAATGACATTAAAGTCGCTAACTTATTGGAAAAGATTGCCGGCATGAAAATCACCTTCACCCTTGTTGAAGCTCTTTCCCAAATGCCACAATTTGTCAAGATGTTTAAGGAATTGCTTAATAAGAAGGAAAAGATGGTCGAGTTTGTTAATACTCGTTTGAATGAAAATTGCTCTGCAATCCTTCTTAAAGAACTTCTGGAAAAACTTGGAGATCCCGCTCGTTTTGTGTTACTAATAAGTGTGAAAACACTTATCCTTTTACCACTTATTTCCAATAATAACAAGACCAAAACGTGTGATTTATGTCGTAAAAGTCGGAATTATGCGTGGTTTGTGTTTTTATTGTGTTTTAGGTCCAAAATATGAAAAAGGAAGAAAACACGGGCTTTCACGGGCTTTTATCGAAGAAAACGGGAAAAGACGAAGTCAAAAGATCAAGAGTGCAAAAAGAACGGAAGTCCAAGGCCTATTCTGAAGATTTATCGAAGAAAAAGTCTAAAGACGGAAGTTTAACGAAGTCGAAGAACTTAAGTCTAATAGAGGAAGAAAATTAAAAGACAAGTTCAAATCCCGAGACGACAAAGACGAAGAATTAAAGTCGAGTCGAGAAAACGTGAAGAAAGCAAGAAAGAAGATGCAACACATGCACTCCTTCCACCTTCCCTATAAATACCCTCCTAATAGTCATTAGGAGAGTGGTTAGAGTTTTTAGTTAATTTTCACTTTTTTAGTTTTCTCTAGTTTTAGAGAGAGAAAGTCTTAAACTTTCTCTCACTAAACTTCATCTTTTCTTTTAATTTTTCAAGATTAAACATCTTTGTATTGCTTATTTTATTAATCAAAGTTCCATTTTTAAGCTTTTATTCCTTAATCTCATTCTACTTTTCTTTGATTTTAGATTGATTTTGGTGCGGATATCATAAGATCCTTGTTGTTCTAATTGATTTCGTGCTTAAAAAGTTAATCTTTTGATCATTTTATAAGTTTTCATTTGATTAAGCTTTAAGACTTTTGTGCTTATTGGCTTATTTTTATGATTAGCTTATTTGTTTATAAAAATCTTCCTTAAAAAGTTTATGTTTTTATTGTTTGATCTAAAAAGTTGCTTATTTTCGAGTCGAATAAGTTGAGTTAAGTGCTTATTTGACTTGTACTTTTAACCAAACCGACAAATTTACTGCCTTAGCCGATCTTGGGGCAAGTATAAATTTGATGCCTTTAAGTGTTTGGAAAAAGTTATCATTGCCCGACCTTACACCCACCAAGATGACTCTTGAGCTTGCCAATCACACTCTCACTTACCCCGTTGGTATTGCCGAAGATGTGTTCATTAAAGTTGGCGCATTCACTTTTCCGGTTGACTTTGTCGTTGTTGATTGTGAAATGGACACTCGTATTCCGTTAATACTTGGACGCCAATTTTTGAGAACCGGTAGAGCTTTAATAGATGTGGATAAGTGTGAACTCATCTTAAGAGTCAGGGATTATGCACATGTTTTTGAAATGGGGAAGCTTACAAGCAAATCCTATGGAAGAGAATCGGCGAATATGATTAATGTGCTTGATGATTTTGTAGTCTACAACAATCCTCTATTCGATTCTTGCAATGATAATCCACTGTTATAAGATGATGTGGATGATTCTCTCTCCAATTTGGAACCTCCACCCATATATGATTCTCCACCGATCTATGATGCTTATGATGATGATTCTAGTTCCGATGGAGATGATTATGATGATTTTACTTCTGAGTATCCCGACATGCCCACTTATGATGATTTTGATGAGGCTGATACTCTTTCGAGTGATTCTTCACATGATGAAGATCCTCCGCCATCCATGCTTAATCCTACTTTGGATGACTACTCATTTGAGGAAGACTTTTCTACTTTTCTTAATACATACTTCCCTCATGAGAGTGATGCCCCTCCTTTGGACTTTGATGATTATGGTCTTGATCCTACTTCGGATTTGAAGAAAATTCTTTTAAAGGAAAAGAAACCGGACGACACCAACATCCGCAGCACATATGTTTTGACACATCTTTATCCACCTTCTGAGGACGAGGTTGTGCATTTTCTTAGCGGATCTTCTTCAACTTCTGTTGAGCCTGAATGCTATTTTCGCCTAAAGGAAAAGGTGTTCGACCCCGGTATCGATATTTTTAGGCCATCTCAGTATCCGTCTGATGAAATAAAAGGAAAGATTTTTGGAACTACTGAAGATATGCTTGCACCTCTTCACCCTTGCTCCCACCGTGCTCCATCTTTGCTTAAGGGAACCTTGCCTACTCTTCTTTGGCTTGCCTTGTTCGCCTTAAGCTTGTGCTATTTGATGGACGAAAACTATGTATTTGATCCCGGTGGATGTTTTTGAAGCTTCTTCCCATGCTAATCAAGGTCGAGTCAGGCTCACGACTCGGTGATCAAAAATCAAGCGCTTCTTGGGAGGCAACCCATGTATCTATCTTTTAGCTATCTTTATCCTAAGTGTAGGGGGGACCCGTTGGTGTTTGCTATTTCCTCTCTTCTCATATTCAGGGATTCGAGCGCTCAATGATCCACTCTTGATGATTTTTGACGACCCGTGATTCCGTGTTCCGTCTTCCCGGTTCTATCCTAAACTCTTTTGATTCTCTATTTTATATTTCTCAATATTAAGATAGGAATCTCGTTAGTTGTCTTTTCCTTAGCAAGATTTAATCAACGTGCACAATGTCCTAAGTGTAGGGGAGTTTACTCCCACATGCTTAAACATTGAGGACAGTGTTTATATCAAGTGTAGGGGGGACTTCTATCGAAGTTAAGTGGTCTTTTCCTTGTAATTGTCCTCATTTTAACCGGAAAATCAATTTTTCGACATTTTTCAAAATTTTTGATCTATTTTGGCCTATTAGTTTTAACCTTTGTGTAGTTATTTCCTTTCTTTACTAGAATAAATTTTTAATAAAGTGGTTTTAATTTCAACGTTGTGAATCCTTTGACTCAACCCGAGTTTACTTATCTAAGTTTACTCTAGCTAGTATCCTTAACGTGTTTAAGTCAAGTTTTGCTAGGCTTTTATATAGGGAGCTTTAAAACGCGAAAGTCTTAACTCTCACGGGTTAAGAACAAGAACTTTTCGCAAGTTCCTATAATTGATCCTAGAGAGTCGTTTATCAAGGGAACTTTAAAACACAAATTCTAAACTTGAAAGAGTCTAAGAGTTTGCAAGATCCTATAGATGACTCGAAAACCCAAAACTTTGATTTAATAGGCTAAGCATCCAAGAGTCTCCTTCTTTGAGATTTTAAACTATGGAGAACGAGAGATGATACAGTCAATTATAAGTTTGGTATTATTTCGTGAATTTATGTGAGTTAATTATAAGCCTATTCTCCCATCGCTTGCTAATAAATTTATCTTCAATAAATAAGGTTGTACGATTTGAAAAGTTACTTAGCTTCTAGCCCAAGATCGTTTAAAAGTTGCTCGGTATGGATTAGAGTTCATAGCCAAGGCATAACTTATTGAAGCGGGATGCGAAGATTGGCGAGTCCGAAAAGGCCCTAACAAGGCATGAGGGCTACATTTTGTTGCTAAAGATCCAAAAGTGATGTGAAGAATCATTTATCAAAAATCAATATGAAGGATCGAGACACACGAAGAAAAGGAAATACTCCCCTAAAGATCATGGAGAAGTCTATCCAAAATGGCCCTAACAAGGTATGTGGATAAATAGATCCAAGTCCTAAAAGGAGGCGGATCATTGTATATCAAAATCCCAAATAAAGATTGGAGAAAAATGAAGAATTCGTGGTTCAAATATGAAGAATCTCTCAAAACTTCAAGTGAAGAAATTCCTATTATGAAGAGAAGGCCATTATTTCATGAACGTCTCTCAAGATTTGAAGTATGAAGTCGCTGTCAAATATCGGTCTGAGAAAGGTCTCAAATCGCGAAGCGAGTTATGCCAAGATATGAACTTTATGAGGTCCGAGAAGCAGTTTTAAAAGATTTTGTCCTTTAGCTAACTATTGATTAAATCGTCCCACTTTATTTTCAGCCTAATAAACTATCGAAATAAGTTAACAATGCATCCTCGTGATCATTCAAGACAACAATAAAATATAAGAGATACACCTAGGAATAAGGGAGTCTAAGTAAATAATTGGCCCACATGAGTTCGTATTAGTTTGCTAACTTATAATAACAATGATATCATTTTTAAGCTTGGTTTGAAGAATGTGAAAACTTGAGGATGATTATCATTCATGACATTTTCAAAACCCTAAGGTATGTCTTTTATTTCTTTACTTACTTCTTTTTAATGTTTATAATTTTCTATATCTTTAATAAAGGCCAATATGGATTGATTATAATGGAAAATGTAAAGCGTGCTTTGTAACTAATGCATTGCATGAGGACATTGCAATGGTCAAGTGTAGGGGATTTGATAGGTGTGTAAACACCCATCATTTTTACCACTTAACTACAATAATAACCAAGCCAAAACGTGTATTTTATGTCGTAAATGTCGGAATTATGCGTGGTTTGTGTTTTTGTTGTAATTTAGGACGAAAATGTGAAAAGGGGAGAAAACACGGGCTTTCACGGGCTTTTATCGAAGAAAAAGACAAAAGACGAAGTCAAGAAATCAAGAGTGCAAAAAGAACGAAAGTCCAAGACCAATTCTGAAGATTTATCGAAGAAAAAGTCAAAAGACGGAAGTTTACTTAAAGCCGAAGAACTCAAGTCTTATTTATGAAGTAATTTCTAGACGAGTTTAAAGAAATCCCGAGACAAAGTCGTTAAAGTTGAAGAACTTAAAAGACGAGGACTAAAAGATAATTAAAGAAAGAAGAAAGAGGGGAGGAAGCTTCTTTCCACTAATCCCCTAATCCCCTATAAATAGATCATTAGTGATTTCATTTCATGTTGTTGGCTAAATGTGACAATTAGTCTTCCATTTTCATTACTTGCTATTTAAATTCATGTCATTTACTTAATTGTCTTGCACCTTAATTACCTTTAAATTCAAGTAAGTTTCCTTTTATTGTTATTGAATCTTTAATTTTCTTGTTAATCTCTTATCTTCCTTTCTTGTTTAATCTTTAATCTTTAAGTTTTATGTTCATATTCATGTTCTTGAGTTTTTATTAAATTGATTAAGTGGGTTTTGATTATTTTGATTTTTATTGTTAGTGTTATTGATTTGGTTTGATTAATATTCATTAGTTGATCATTTTTGGTTAGTCTTGTTTAATCTTTTGGTTTGATTTGGTAGTTTTTGATTAGACTCGTAGATTTTTGTTCTTTCTGTGTTCTTCGCATAGACTGTTTTCCAGGTTATTCCGAATGAAGGGTTAGTTTAGGTTATTCCGGATCAGCATTTTATCCCATTCATTCCGGATCAAGGCCACATTCCGGATCAGCAGTTTATTCCGAGTGAAGGACATATTCCGAATCAACTGGATATTCCGGATCAAGTGATATTCCGAATGAGCATCTTATATTCCGAACAAGTGGACTATTCCGGATCAGCAAGTTTATTTCGGATGAAGAAATAATTCCGGATCAAGACTTTTATTCCGAACCAAGCCAACATTCCGAACGAACAGTTTATTCCGGATGAATAGTTATTCCGGATAAAGACATTATTCCGAATAAACTAAATATTCTGGAAGAACGTTTTTTTCGAACGAAGCTGATATTCCGAATAAAGGCATTTTTCCGAATGAATAGTTTATTCCGGATGAACATTTATTCCGGATGAAGGTAATCTTTTGGATATTCCCGAATGAGGTGCTGTTTAATTATTCCGGATGAGCTATTATTCCGCATGAAGTAAATATTCCGAGTGAAGAAGAATTATTCCGAACGAAGGTTACATTCCGAACGAGTGATTATTCAGAACGAAGGTTTATTCCGAATGAGCTATTTTCAGGTTCTTTTAAGTTTCTGTTTTTAATTTTGAATTTTTAAGTTTTACTTTTCCCGCCTTTTTCCTTAGTCGCACTTTAAGTTTACTTGCCTTAGATTTATTTTAAGCCTTGCCTTAGTTTATGTTTTAGTTGCATTTTAAGTTTGCCTTTAGGATAGTTTTAATTTCGCGTCACGCCTTTAATTTCTCGTCATTATTTTTAAATTAGATATAGCTTTATTTACTTTACCTTTATTTTAAGTGTTTTGCATTTTAATTTTACTACAACTACCAAACTATTTGTTTTCACCAAAGGCAACTGAGTCGCACTTAAACCAGTAATCAATTCGATTAGACCACCACAACAAACTTCAATTTTCATACTTGGGAAAATCCTCGTATTACCTACTTGGACAAATTTGTGATTGTGTTTATTGACGATATTCTAATCTATTCTAAGAATGAAGATGAACATAGAGAACATTTAAGGATTATTTTGAATTTATTAAAGGATGAAAGGTTGTATGCTAAGTTTTCGAAATGTGATTTTTGGTTAGATTCTGTGCAATTTCTTGTTTATGTGATTAACAAGGATGGAATTCATGTTGATCCTGCAAAGGTTGAAGCCATTAAGAATTGGTCTGCACCGACAACGCCAACGGAAGTGCGACAGTTCTTAGGATTGGCTGGCTATTATAGGCGATTCATTAAAGAATTTTCTTAAATAGCTAAACCCTTGACTAAGCTTACCTAGAAGAATAAACCTTTTGTTTGGGGAAGTGATGAAGATGGAGCATTTCAGACATTGAAGCAAAAATTATGTAGTGCGCCAATTCTATCATTACCCGACGGGAGTGAAGATTTTGTAGTATATTTTGATGCATCTCTTAGAGGTTATGAAGCTGTTTTGATGCAGCGAGAGAAAGTGATAGCTTATGCTTCTAGGCAATTAAGGAAGAATGAGGAGAATTATACTACTCATGATCTTGAGTTAGGAGCTGTAGTCTTTGCACTTAGGTTGTGGAGACATTATCTGTATGGCACCAAGTCTATCTGTATGATTGTGATATAAAATATCACCCAGGAAAAGCCAATGTTGTTGCCGATGCAATAAGTAGGAAAGATAGAGAGCCTATCAGGGTACGTTCTCTAGTCTTGACGGTGCGCAATAATTTGCCTGAGCAAATTAGAAATGCGCAAATAGAAGCTTGTAAGAAAGAAAATTTGGTTAATGAAGGGTTCCGAGGAGAAGGAGATCCTTTAGAAGTTTGAGCTGATGGAGTGAAATGCTTAAGAGGTCGTATGTGGATAACTAAGTTTGGAGGCTTAAGAGACTTGATTATGTTAGAATCACATAAATCTAATTATCCCATTCATCCAGGATCTGATAAAATGTACCATGATTTGAAGAAGTTGTATTGGTGGCCGAATATGAAAGCTGATATTTCTATGTATGTTCTTCAATGCTTGACTTGTGCTAGAGTCAAAGCGGAACATCAAAAGCCACCAGGACAACTTCAACAGTCAAAGATTCCTGAATGGAAGTGGGAGCGAATTACGATGGATTTATCACAGAGCTTCCTAGAACATCATCTGGAAATAACTCGATTTGGGTCATTGTCGACAAACTGACCAAATCAGCACACTTCATTCCGGTTAAAGAGCAGTTCTCACTGGAGAAGCTGACTCGTATATACCTTGATAATGTTGTATGCAAGCATGGAGTGCCTGTATCGATCATTTCAGATCGAGATCCTAGATTCGCATCGAATTTTTGGAAATCTCTCCTAAGATCTTTGGGAACGAATCTCGACATGCGCACTGCTTATCACCCCCAGACTGATGGGCAGAATGAAAGGACGATACAAACACTAGAAGATATGTTGAGAGCTTGTGTGTTAGATTTTGGTAAGAATTGGGATAAACATTTGCCTTAGCAGAGTTTTCGTATAACAATAGTTATCATTCTAGTATTAAGGCTGCACCGTTTGAAGCTTTGTATGGTAGGAAGTGTAGATCTCCTGTATGTTGGAGTGAAGTTGGGGATACCCAGCTCACGGGACCGGAATTGATCCGGGAGACTACGGAGATGATAGTTTAGATTAAGAATAGGCTGTTGACTTCCCGTACTAGACAGAAAAGTTACGCGGATGTGTGGCGGAAGCCGATGGAGTTTAAAGTGGGTAACCGAGTAATGATGAAAGTATCCCCATGGAAAGGCGTTATAAGATTTGGAAAGCGTGGGAAATTGAATCCCCGTTATATTGGAACCTTTAAGATTTTATCTAGAGTAGGTCCGGTGGCTTACAAACTAGATTTACCCACAGAACTTCATGGTGTTCACAACACATTCCATGTATCTAATCTAAAGAAATGTCTAGCAGTGAGTGATGAGAAAATTTCGTTGGATAAGGTTCGAATAGATGGGAAGTTGCATTTTATCGAATAACCCGTAGAGGTTATGGATCTTGAGGTAAAGCAACTAAAACAAAGTCGGATACCTATTGTCAAGATCTGATGGAATTCAAAGCATGGACCGGAATTTACTTGGGAATGAGAGGATGAAATGTGGAATAAATATCCGCACCTCTTTGATTTCAATAAGAAACGGACATCAAAATGAAATGGATCACGAGGACGTTGATCCCTTTTAGGAGGAAAAGCTGTGACAATCTAACATTTTCAGGTAGTGAATTATTTTCTCGTATAATATTTTGAAACTTATTTTTGTGTTGGTTAATGAACTCACAATTTACAGATTTAAATTTGGGCCTACGTGCATAATTTAACGTCCTTTACAACTAAACCGGAAACCTTAGGATTACGTATTTACGTTTTTGAACTCCGTTTTTGATGAGACAATTTTTTTTAGATTCGTTTTGTGTCGTTGATTCATAATTTATAAAAAAGTTTTTCGTAAAACGACCCGAGGGCACGCAAATCGAGGAAACTAGAATCGAGGAATACCCGTAAATTAGCGGGATGTGACATAACAAGTTTATCCCAACTCACTAAAAGGGACGGCCAAAAAGAGGACACCACATCCATGATGTGGCACCCTTATAAGTTATTAGCTTACACTTGTTAAGCATAAGCTTAACAAGTAAGCTACACATCCCACCAAAACCTCAAAACCATCTTAACTAAACCATTTACTTCCATTTCACATGCAAAACAACTCACACATACTCTCTCCCACTCCCCATTTCCGTCCCACTTCACCATCAAACACCCCCATTTGATCATTTCTAGCCACAAGTTATATGTTATCTATTCATATTATGGAGAAACCTTGAAGCCTTGATTGACTGGTGGCCATATTAACAACAAAGAAGGTGATTTTCTTGTGTCCTAGGGCTAATTTCTCAACAAACTATCTTGGTGGTTGATGATCTTGGAGATATATTTGGTGTTCATCAAGTTATTGTCATCCAAAAACAAGATATAATCTTGGTTGGTAAAGAAGATCATCCTTTCCATTTCTCATGTTATTTTTGTAAAGATCAAATGTATTTTCTTTCTTATTGTATATGTATATGATGAATATATGATGATAAAAATGTTTTGTGGGGATCAAGTGTTGATAAATATGATTAAAAAGATGAAAAATCATAAGAAATAAGGCTAAAATCTTGATTAAATTGTTGCCTGTATAAAAACAGTAAGTAACCAAGTCATAAACTGATAAAATTGCATGGTGGAATCCATTTACAGTAAGTGTTAGATGTCATACACATGTGAGATTTGGCCATGCAATGGAATCATCAAAATGAGTGAGATATGATCAAAACAAGATTAGTGTACCAATCTGAATAGTCTGTTTTGTAGGGACTGTTAAGGATAGTTAGACATGGAATGAGCAGTAGCTATAACTAACTTATTTGTAGCACATAATATGAAGTTTATGCCATCCAAAAATGAGCTTCTATCTTCATATAGAACTCAAGATATGATAAAAATGGTGAAGATGAAACTAAAAATCAGATTTTGAAGAATTAATGTTTAATAATATTATATAAGCACTCAAACTAATATAGTATAAAATGTGAATTAAAACCCACTAACTTATAAATTTTATTTATATAAATATGTATAAGGTTAAATAAATGGAAACTTTATAAAAATGGTAGTTGAATAAGATTTATAAGTTATAAAAACTATAAACATGATTTTTACGACTTTTTCGGCTATTACCGTAAAATTAACGTTTTTCGCCAATTAAAACTTATACCATCAAACCCGTCTAATGTAAAGTTTTTAAAATTCATATACTGATATATAAGTACCTAATACAAGTAAAAACCGATAAAACCCGAACTATATGACATACGGACATTAACGAGTTAAGTTAGCATATTTGGACTAATAATTTAACTAAATAAGTTAAACACTTATAAAAATTACTTATTGGGCTTAACCCATTTGGGCCCAACATGTAAAGTGTAAATACTGATAATACAAGTATAAAATGGATTAATACAAGTTAATAAACTTATAATAGGCTTATTGGACCTAAAACATGTAAATAGGTAAAACTAGTAAACTAGTATAAAATGTTACCAATACATAAACACTAAAATGAGTAAATAAGAATATATAAACCCACTTGATCATCATCATATGTAAAAAATCATCATATGTATATTTGTTGTTTTGATAAAGTCATTGGACAAAATTCTATGACCAATTATTATTTATATAGGTTTCCATGACCGAAGCACGCCCGTAGCCAATA
Organism: Glebionis coronaria; assembly: GCA_025667525.1. Taxonomy (NCBI): domain Eukaryota; kingdom Viridiplantae; phylum Streptophyta; class Magnoliopsida; order Asterales; family Asteraceae; genus Glebionis; species Glebionis coronaria. Next base: position 435,394,199 of record CM046874.1, read on the forward strand.
ATCCGCCTTTCATTATCAACGTGAGTTCATAGCCTCGCACTCTTTTAAATGTATTATAAAATGATTTGTAAACCCGCGAGGGAGATAACATGCTAGTTTTTGATAAACTATAACACAAGTAGTCCCGATGGTATGCTTAATGACATGGACCCGAATGATGCGATGACCCAATAAAAGAGATAAAAAGGATTATTAGTAGTTAGGTTATGTCAATCGAAGTCCCATTAGCATGCATTGTGAACTACCGGGATTTGGTAGACGCTTATGCATATGATAGTACTATTTGGGGACGATCACCCCAGTTCGCGCTTTGACGGTTGATCCCCGTCGTACCACATTGATTGGTAAGCGAATTTATGTATGAGAAGATTTACATAGCGTAATTTTTGTGACGACACGCTAACTTAGATAGGCAAATTGTTTTTTGGGTTCGCGGCCCGTTGTTGTGATAGTAAGGTAACAATGTCATGCGGCTAATAATAATCCAAAAATGTAATCCAATACGATAACGATGCTAATAACGATAATAATATTACCTATAATGGTAATATTGAGGCTACGGTCTCATGGACGGTTTAAGATGTATGCTTTGATATATATATTACCTGACTAGCAATACGTGGACTTACTTTTGATATTATACTTGTGTTCTGATTTCAACGATTGTTTTATATAACGGTTTTATTAAACTCTATGAATTCACTCGGCATTCGCTGATATGATTTTTGCATGTTTTTATCTCAGGTGCTTGAAGGTTATCCGGATGGAGATCAACTCTGATGGCCCACATAATAATAAAAATGTTCATTCGATCTATGTTTTGTAAACTTAATGACCTGTATAATTTGGGACCTGTTGTACACTTGAAACTTTTTATCGAATGAATGTATGATGAACCTTGTACAACCATTTTTATGTGTTGTCTATGATTGGAGTTATTGTGTTATCCCGTAACACTCTAAAAGACCCTTCCGCTGTACCGATACGAAAATTGAGAGTGTTACATGCTTAGTAAGAAGGAGAAGATGGTTGAGCTTGTTAATACTCGATTAAATGAAAATTGTTCTACAGTCCTTCTCAAAGAACTTACAAAGAAACTTGGAGATCCCGATCATTTTGTGTTACCATGTTCACTTTCCCAAATCAAAGATTGTACTGCCTTAGTGGATCTCGGGGCTAGTATCAATTTAATGCCATTAAGTTTTTGTAAGAAGTTATCATTACCCGATCTTATACCAACCCGTATGACTCTTGAGCTAGCCAATCGAACTCTTGCTTACCCCGTTGGTATTGATGAAGATGTTTTTGTTAGAGTTGGTACTTTCACTTTTCCGGTTTATTTTGTTGTTGTTGATTATGATATGGATCCTCGTATTCCGTTAATACTTGGACGCCCATTCTTGCGAACCGGAAAAGCTTTAGTCGATGTTGCCGAAGGTGAGCTAATTCTTAGGGTCGAGAATGATCAATAAGTTTTTAAAATGGGAAAGATTACAAGCAAATCAAATGGAAAATAATCGGCAAAAAGGATTGATGTGCTTCAAGACGAGCTTGTTACAACTCCTTTGGAAACTACAAATCTTGAAGTCAAGGATTTTGTACTACACAACAATCCTCTTTTTGAGCCTTTCTATGATAATCCACTTTTTCAAGAACATGTGGAAGATTCTGATGATTCTCTTTCCAATTTGGATGATCTAACAATGTATGATGATTATGATGATTCTACTTCAAATTACGAAGATATGCCGCTCTATGATAATTTTGATGATGACACTCTTTCGAGTGATTCTTCAACTTTTGTGTCTTCTAATGATGTTTTTGCTCCTATCTTTGATGAGGATCCTCCACCAAAAACGTTTGATACTACTTTTGTGGATTACTCTTTTGAGGAAGATTCAACCACCTTTCTCAATACTTACTTTCCTAATGAACATGATTCTCTTACTTTGGATTTCGATTATGGCCTTTACCCTCCTTCGGACTAAAAGAAACCCGTTTTAAAGGAAATGAAACCGGACGACACCAACATTTAGAGTACCTATTGTTAATGCAATGATGCCTAAAAACGTTACTTGCATTTTTCGGTCTCGCTTTGTTTTGATTACGACAGTATGTAAAAACAAGCATTTACGAAAACAATGAAAAACGAATTCTTGAGTTCAAGTATTTTTCATTTGAATCATTATGACTTAAGGTATGAACAAACAAGTAATTATACTAATTAAGTGACCAAGGATTTAATCTTTTCATAAAACTCACTTTTTATTAAGTGGGAAAAAGATTTATTATTAAACATTCTTTTTAAGAAAAGTTTTATTAAGTTAATTATTTGAAAATTTGAAATTTGAAAATGGTATATTCTATCATGGTTTGGAATATCCTTTCAGGATATTTTAATCCCCAGATTCGATCCAACCCACTATAAGACAAAAGGGAGCAGACTCTACGCCGGCGGTTCCTTAGCGTCTACGGCGGTTCCTTATCGATAAGGAACCACGGGTTGCAATAAAGAACCGTGGGGAGATATAGCCGTTGGACATTTGTCTTATAAATAGTGGACCATTCTCAGACTTTCAATCCACCTCTTTTTCACATAATCTTTCAGATTCATACATACTTCTTAAATCACTCAAATCCTTGATCATTTGTTTGATTACTACTTGTTTAGAAGTGAATCTTTCTCCTCCCATCTTTTCCTCTCAAAGTGCAAAGAGAAGAACACTATAATTGTTGAAGTGTTTTGTCTACCTCAAAGATCCATTGAAGTTCCAAACTTATTTATTCATAGTTGTGTCATTGTTGTGAAGATCCAAGTAGTTGTGTCTATTTGGAAGTTGTGTATGTATTAAGGTTAATACTTAGTCCTCAAAGTATATTGGTGGAGATTGGTCCTAGCTAAGATTAGGGCTCGACTTTTAGCTTAGAGTCGGAAACTGGTTAAGCGATGTTGTGTACGGTTTCTCCAACTTAAGGAGCTTGTTGATTAGTGAACTCTCGAATATGGAGTACTCGAGGAGTGGAGTAGGAACGAGGAGTGAGCTTCGTTGTCGAACCACTATAAATCCTTGGTGTTTGGTTTGATCTTTCCTTCCCTTATATCTTTAAATTCTTTATTCTTTATACTTGTGATTATTAGTTTAGTTACATTCATTATTCTTTATACTTGTGATTATTAGTTAGTTCCACTATACCTTGTTCATATTGTGTATAAGAAGGTTTCACATAAATACTCAAGCTTAAGTTTTTGAAAAGGGATTTATTAAAACCAAAACTTAACAAGCAAATTTAAGAAACTATTCAACCCCCCTCCCCCTTCTAGTTTCTATAATTAGTATCAGAGCGTGGTTGCTCAAGACTGTTTAAAATATATTGTATTTTAATCGATCTATGGATTCCAACAAGTATCTAGAAGGCCAATCCATGCAAAGACCACCTCTTTTTGGAACCGATAGTTTTATTTATTGGAAAAATAGGTTTGAGACTTATGTGAAATAAAAAGATTTAGATATTTGGCATGTTATTACCAATGGTGACTTTTTACCATTTCTATATAATGAAGTTTCTAAAAGTAAGGAGATAGTTACTTTTGATAAAGCTAATGATGATACTAAAAGAAAACTTGCAAAAAATAATGAGGCTAAAATGGTGATTTATAATGCTTTACCAAAGAAAGAGTACGAAAGGATTTTTATGTGTGAAACCGCTAAAGACATTTGGAATACTCTTTTAGTAACCCACCAAGGTAATAGCCAAATCAAATAAAGTAAAATCGATCTTCTTGTCCAACAATATGAACAATTTGTCATCTTAGAAGATGAAACCATAGATAGTGCATTTTCTAGATTTAACACTACTATTACTAGTCTAAAAGAACTTGATGAAGGTTTTTCTAGCAAGAACAATGTTAGGAAGTTTCTTAGGGCATTGCATCCAAAATGGAGAGCTAAAGTCACGACGATTGAAGAATCACAGGATCTCGCCAAATTATCACTAGATGAACTCATTGGTAACTTGAAGGTTCATGAGATGATAATTTTGAAGGACTCGGAAATGGTGAAAACTAAGAGTGAAAGAAAGTCTCTTACACTTAAAGCCAAGAAGGCACAAAGTGATCATGAAAGTTCCTCAGATAGTGATGATGAGGAATATGCCTTTGCGGTTAGAGACTTTAAGAAGTTCTTCAAAAGACGAGGTCAATACGTGAGGCGACCAAACAACGACAAGAAACCCTTCTCCAAAAACCAATTTGACAAAGATGATAAAGGTGATAGGAAATGCATTAGATGTGGTGATCCAAATCAATTCATTGGTGATTGTCCTAAGCCTTCACGCGACAAGAACCACACGGCGTTTGTTGGAGGTTCATGGAGCGATAGCGGTGAAGATGTTGATGACAACCCCAAAGATGAGAAGTGTCTCATGGCTCACACTTCTAAAGAGGTACTTTCTGAAACCGAGTATTATAGCAATAATAGTTCTTCTCAAAATGATAGTGAATTAGAAGGCCAATACATTAATTTGCATAAGCTTAGTCTAAAATTTATTGAAAAGAACAAAGTGCTAAAATGAACTAGAACTAAACTTGAAAGCGAGATTAGTGAGCTAAAAGAAAAATTAGCAAAGCTTGAGAAAAATAAAGAAATAGACCTAGGATGCTTAAAATGTGAAAACCTTAGGCAAGAAAATGAAAACCTTAAGAGCACCTCCATTAGACTTGAAAAGTTCATGAGAGGTACTAATGCTCTTGATGATATGCTAAACAAACAAATTCATTCTAAGGAAAAACTTGGGTTAGGATATAACACTAATGAAGCATCAACTAGTGAACCAAAACAAGTTAGGTTTTCAGAAAAATAGCCCCTGCACGCGGTGCTCCAATATATGGGGCGGTTCCTTATCGCTATGGAACCGCCGATGGAGCTATGGAACCGCGTCCAGAAGATGATTTTGTGAAAATCCTGAACTTTCTGGAAAGTCAATTTTAGGTGAAGGACCAAAACATATTCTTATTAACAAGGTCAAAGTACCTATAATTCAAAAGCCTACTCTAGATAAATTCTACAAGCACTTGAGTAAACCTCTAATGGGAACTAGAAACTTATCTAGACAAACATCTACTCCTCCAAGAGTACGAAATGAATCTAAACCTAGAAGTAGAAAACCTATGCCAAAAAGAGATGATCAAGCTAAACCACGGCCTAGGAGTAAAACCACAACACCTAGGAGGAATAATAATAATACTAGATCAAGATCAAAGACACCTAGGAGAAACTATGGACAACAAATTGTCCATATGAATTGGAATAATTTTCAACAACAATACTTTTCCCCATGGGGAATGTCTCCTTCATTCATGCATCCCAACCAAATGCAAGGGATGTTTGGAACTAACAATTTTGGACCCATTAGATATTGGGGACCAAATGTTTGATCTTGTGTGTTGTTACCTAGATATGCTTGGGAATCGATCTAGAGCCTAACGAATGGATTAAGGATAGTGGTTGTTCTAAACATGTAACACCCCATTTTGATAAATGGAATGTCACGCGTGATTATGGCGTGTCATCAAAGCATACAAGGATAAATGTATAAAACATCACATTACCAAAAAGGAAATAACGGAATCAAACATCGGTACCCCAAAAGTAGAACTCATCACACACAAACATAAGTACTGTAAATGAAAAGGACTAAACAATGTCCATGGAAATGACTATCAAAGTATAAAGAAATGCATAATGTAATGAAGGCTCGGAAGCTTCCAATCCATATGCACGTACGCTTAATGTCTACGCGCTTCCCTGAGTACCTGCCGTTTTAGGAACATGAAAGGAAAACGGCTGAGCATAACGCTCAGTGCACGGATATACAAGTAAAGCATGAATAACATAAGCATATAAGCATATAGCAGCGGAAAAGACTATGTCCTGGATAACCTGGTATATCTTAGTAAAAACTGGTTTTATAGTTTGAAAAGCCTTATGTTTATCTTGTAAAAATTGTTTAACATATTTACCATTAGCCAATATAGGTCGTGAAATATCAACGTGCATGAATACTTGGAGGGGTGACCTCGTCATGCAAATTAGAGGGGCTGCCTCTAATTTAATATACTGTTTGGTTAGGAGGGATCAGCTCCTTGTGAAGGATGCAAGGCACACACCACATTCACCTAAATAATCTGCTGAAAACATGTAAACTAGGATGCACCCATACGCCCCACCTGATAATAATAATATGGCCAAAAGCTGAAGGGACGCCACGAGCTATCACTCGGTCGTGGTAGAGTCATAACACTGGTGCCTCCAGTGTTATGGTTATGGTACCTCCATAACTAGGTGAAACTGGTCATGCATGTATATGGCTTTCGGTATCTAATTAAACATAAGCAATTCAGAAACATATAAAACATATACTAGGGAAAACAGTTGGCTGCATACGGAGAAATCCTAATAAGGAAGAATGTCCATACTGAAAGGACGGAGAATCCGTACCTTGTGTCTAGTGAACGAAGAATACAAACGGAAGAGAGTCCTACTTCGGTATCACTAATGCTACGTAAATAATATACGTGTATAAGTATCCGATTACTGAGTACGTAGCTGGTTTTATATCATGTCTTAGCTTGTTTTATATGTTCATGTCATGTTTTACTGATTTAAGCTTTATACTGTGTTTATCATGTATTCTGTCTATTCTGTTTAAGTATTTCTTGTATTTATTGTATTATTATACATGTTGTGTAATAATAAGTAACTTTCTAAAAATAGCAATTTCCTAAAATAGAAAGTTTCCAAAAATAGAATGTTTCCAAAAATAGATTTACTGCCTTAATTATATAAGTTTCTAAAAAAGAAAGTTTCCATAAATAGAATAAGCTGGATTATTAAGCTAATACTATAAGCTTAAGTGTTTACTGATTTATTATTCTAAGTCATGTAATTAAATAGTATAGTTTATTAACTATTTCATTTAAATTAAATAAACTATAGGTTAAAGTTTTTAATTAAATATATCATGATTTAATTAAATAAAAATGTAATAATACTTAGGTTAAAACGTGTATTAATATTTGGTATTAATATAACCTAAGTCATGTAAATTAATTAATTATAAGTCATGATTTTTAATAACTAATTAATTATATAGTCTAAATAAAACGATAATTACTTAGGTTAAAATCCATGTATTATTAATAATATTAATAACCTAAGTCATGTATAAATTAAATTAATCATGTACATGTTTTAATTAATTTAATTTAATCTTGTAAAAATAATTAACCTTGTAAAATAATTAACTTGCAAAAATAACCCATGAACCGAACCCGTGTTTTAATCTAAACATGTCGTGAAGCGGACCGGTTTAACCCATGAACCGACCAACCAAACGCACCCTTAACAGTGGCTAACCGGCTTAGCCGGTTGCCACTGTTTGTACAAAATAGCCACCGGCTGTGTCGGTGGTGTCCTTGATTATGTCTAGCCGCCGGCTACCATGAGTTCCCACCGGCTATCCGGTGTTCCCCCTGCTGCCGCGACCTACGTTCCCCCTGCTTTGCTTATTTAGCCACCGGCCTAAGCCGGTGGTGGTTCTTATTTTAGCTGAGACCCAACCGAACACCAAACATACCCCGACTAAGGTCGGGGTTCCCTTTTCTCCTGCGGCCGAGACACACAACACACACCGAGACCTTGAGGTCTTGGTTGGTGCGAAACAAAAAAGGTCGAGACCCTAAGGTCTTGGTTTCTTGTGTCGGCCCAAAACAAACACCCCTTAAACCATAATTAAATTACCCCCATGATTTATTAACATGTTAATTACTTGTTTTTAATAAACCATGATTTCATGCGTTCTAGATTTAAATAAACATAAAGAAAAATGGGTGTAAGGATTTACCGATTACGTGAAACAAAGGAGAACGATAACTCTAACAACCTTGCAAGAAATCAATCACCAACATCAACCAACACACCCCCTCTTTGGTGTTTGTACTCGGCGGCCAAGAAGAACAAGAGGAGAAAAAATATTTTAGGGTTTAGCTTATTTTCTAATCAAATAGGCTTGTCCCTTTCTCTTGTGTCTAGCCGTGGGTAAGGGGGCCCATATGGGGTAACCCGAAGGTTTTCTCGTGTCTAATTTTAAGTGTGTTCGTGTGTTCGTGTTTACATGATTTAAATAGTTATCATTCGTGTCTTATTATATTTATTCATGATCGTAATAAATATACATAAATACGTAATAGTAAGCTCATGATTATTTACGTTCGTGATTTCATGTTCGTATGTTCGTGATTATAATTATTATTGAAATAATTATCGTGTCTTAACACGTATTAAATACTTATCGTGATATATCACGTACGTAATACTTGTAAATCTTGTTCGTGAATCGTAAACGTGCTATAAAAGAAAGTTCTAATCATGTTCGTACGATCATAAGGGTACTATTCATGGTAAAAGCATGCGGGTTTTACAATCTTACCCCCTAAAAAGAATAAGTCGTCCCCGAATTATAGATAATGTAATTGAAAAAGAAGAACATACCCGAATTCAAAATATGAAATGAGGGTAAGAAGCCCGGATTGACTCCTTTGTTTCCCAAGTGGCTTACTGCTCGGTATGATCCCCCAAAGGATTTTGACGAATGGAATCGTCTTCCTTCTCATGACTCGTTCTCGTCTGTCAAGAACTCGTTCGGGTTCTTCTATGTAAGTGAGATCTTCACGAATCTATTCCAGTGGATACTGAACCATGTGAAGGGGATGATACATGTACCCTCTGAGTAAGGACACATGGAAAACATCGTGAACATGAGAAAGCTGCAGAGATAACGCTAACCGGTAAGATACTTCACCGACTCGTTCAGTGACATCAAATGGTCCGATGAATCGAGGACTGAGCTTCCCTTTGATTCCAAAACGTCTAACACCAAGTGCTGGCGAAACCTTAAGGAAAACGTGATCTCCTACGTTAAAATGTAAGTCCCTACTATGCTTGTCTTCGTAACTTTTCTGATGTGACCGTGCTTCTTGCAGTTTCTGCTTAGCTACTGCGACCTTCTCGTTGGTCAACTCAATAATTTCTGGTCCTTCAAGTGTTCACTCACCAACCTGATCCCAGCAGATTGGGGCGCGAAACTTTCTTCCATACAACATCTCGAAAGGAGCACACTTGATACTTGCGTGCCAACTGTTGTTGTATGCAAACTCTACCAAACAGATGTAATCGTCCCAATATCCCGCCCATTCCAACGCACATGACCTCAACATGTCTTCCAATGTCTGAATTGTTCGCTCTGACTGCCCGTCTGTTTGAGGATGAAAAGCCGTGCTAAGCTTAAGTTTTGTACCTCAAGCGTTCTGCAGACTTCTCCAGAATCACGAAGTGAACCGAGGATCTCTGTCTGAGACGATGCTGGATGGAGCACCATGAAGTCTCATGATCTCCTTCTTGTAAGTATCGGCGAGTTTACTAACCGAATCTTCCTTGCGGATCGGTAAGAAATTAGCTGATTTGGTAAGTCGATCAACGATAACCCAAATTGCATCGTGCTTCTTCCTTGTTGGCGGAAGACCAGTAACAAAATCCATGGTGATTTTGTCCCACTTCCACTCTGGAATATCTAACGGTTGAAGAAGACCACCAGATCTCTGATGCTCGATCTTAACCTGCTGGCAGGTAAGACATTTAGAGATGTAAGTAACAACATCCTGTTTCATACCACTCCACCAAATGTACTGCTTGATGTCATGGTACATCTTGGTCGAACCAGGATGAATAGAGAATGGGGATCTATGAGCCTCAGCTAACAATGCTTCCTGGAGTTCTTGATCATCAGGAACACAAAGTCTCGTGCCCTGCCATAAGATACCATTTGCGTCTACTCGAAATTCTGTCTGCTTCTCCAAATTCTGAATTATCGCCCAGATTTCACCATCATCCTTCTGAGCTTCCTTGATCTTAGAGAGTAACTCGGGTTCCATGATGAGACTGCTTTTATACATAGTCTCATCATCCAAATAGGGCTTAAAATGCATTAAATATCATCAACATACCCAAATATATGCTTGTGTTTGTTGTTTGTGTATTTTAGGTACGGATATTGAGAAAATGACAAAAGATCACAAGAATCAGTCAAAAACGAACACGGGAAACGAAGCCGCACGATGAACCAAGCCCTAATGAAGAATTTTCCAAAGAAAGTCCTTGAAGATTTGAAGAATTATGAAGAAGGGTCCTCCAATTATGAAGAATTGACACTTTATACCCTTGTATCTTCATAATTACAAGTTTGGTCCCTAAAGTTTGTCAAAATTACAAAAAGGACCCTTAACTTTGAAGAATTGGCAAATTTAGTCCCTCAACATAACTAAATTGTCAATATTGGTCCTCCAAGAAGTCAACAATCAAGTCAAACCTTGAAGAATGAAAAACATGCCAAAATCAGTCCTTCAAATATCATCAAATTGCATGTTTAGCCCTTGTTTCAAGTTTAGAAAACATTTTGTGCCAAAATTGCCAAGTTGTCAAAGATGTTTACAAAGGGAATGGAAGTTTTGCTGATTATATACAAAGTGAAGGAAAAGTTATACTTGGGGGGCCATTTCTGTCAAACACACCAACTTACCCCCACCAATCAGTTTGCCACCTCACCCACCTCCACCAATCAACACCCACCACATCACTCTCCCTTCCACGTCCGCTTTCTACCCACACCATTTAACTTAATTAAATCCTTCCCTCCAAACAACATTTTTAAATTAAACACTCCCTTTTTCAGATTAAACTCACACTAATCACCAACATAAACCCTAATTTTTCCAGGATTAATTACCACCAAAACAAAGGGGTTTTAATCCATACTTTCCAGATCAGTGATTAAACCTTTTGTCATCACTTCCCACACCAAAAACATGAACCTAGACCATCCCATGTGGGTGTAGGACCACCCCTGCACCCGTCCCTTTCCCTCAAAACCCTAAAACCAACAAGATGAACGTTTGGATCACACTCCTTGGCCCCCAAGCTCAAACAAGCGTCTAAGATCAATCCTACATAGTTGGACATCACAACAAGATCACATGTTACCTTCTTTGACCAGATTCCAGTCAAAACACAAGGGCATTTTTGGATTTTCAAACCATTAGGGTTTTAGCTTGTATTTTTTATTCAAGAGTACCTAGAATGTTCTATCTAGGCCTATATAAGAAGGATGCGACTTGTGCATGCCTCTTGTTCCTTGTTTTTACTCCTTTTTCACAGCTTTGTAAATCCAGTTTTTAATGAATGAAAAATGGTTTAAGTGTTGTTGATGAGAAGCAAAGAACCCATTTATTTTTATTTTCTGAAGTTTGGTTAAGTTTATTTGTTGATTTACTTGTTTCAAAGGTTTCAGTTTTCCTGAATTTTCAAACTTTTCAGTGAAGGAAAAGTCTGTTTTAAACATTACTGCTTTCTTTTTAAAAGCTTTAAGCTATTGGTTAACTTGTCAATAAGTTAACCCTATAGCTTAAACTCTTGTACCGGTTACCTTTTGCTCTTGGTTTTCAGTTTTTGGCAGGTTCAAAACAAGGTCTTATACCATCATCATTTTCATTTCAACCACAAAGAATAGTCTGCACAGACCCGAGTCTGTTTGGAGGTGACATACAGTCACTGTTGGGCCTGGATGTAGGCCTAACAAGGTACTCCCTTGCTTCCTATTTCAATTTTCTTATATTACTGAGTTTATGTTACTTTGCATGATTTTTGTGAAATTGCTTATTTGATTGTTTCATCTGCTTGTTTAGGATTTTAATTGTCTTTTATGCATGTTTAGATAGCAAGTAATCAGTTTGGTTAAGATTTGGTTTGATTTGCTTTGTAATTTTCATTTTTAGTAAAATTAAGGGGTGTTTGGATCAGGGTTTAAGTAGGGGTTAACAACATTAATCTTGCTTTAATACTTGTTCAGCTCACTTCTTTGGTAACTATTAGGTGATATTGTTGCTTTGTTTTTAGTTTGGTAGAAGGAAAAACAAGTTGCATGCTATTAAAATTGAGAAAATAGCCTAAATCAGTAAAGCTAAATTTTTGACTGATTTTGTGAGAATTTGTGCCTTGAATCTTGAAGTCTGCTGGATCTTAGGTTCTAGAAGGGTTTGTGATCTTTTGTATGCTATTTGGTTAGTTTGTGTTCATGCTTTTAGCATTTGAAATCCAATTGTGTGCAATTTGAACCAGCAAATACCATCAGACCTTCACCATAGTTAATCAGTAACATTTTTTGAAATTTTGTGCTTGATTTGTGTGATTGCTTGCTAGTTTTTGTGTTAATTGTGACTCCCTATACTCAACTGAGTATAGGGGTGCCCCATTGTCCATCAAACATCACAAAAAGTCAAAAAATCAAGTCCTCTTGATAGTCTTCACAAGTGAAGATTCAACTTTGTGTTCATCAGAAACACAATGCATACCTGAGCACGTTTTTGGTTCCAGATTACTTGAATCTTGTTAACTTGGATTTGTCTTTGTGTTTTTTATGATTAAAGTGCTACTGGATTGAGTTTTTTTTTTTAAAAAAAAAGTTTAACAAAAAGGACTGGCCAGGACTCGAACCTGCGCCATCCTTCTCACAACACTCACAACTTACCAGCACGCCCTTGGGTCTTTTACTCCTAAGTTCTCATTTCAACATCTATTTAAGTAGTATCTATTTTGTAGCTTATTTAGCTAACAACTTATTTAAAAGCTTTTTCTAGCTTATTTCTTTAAGGTTTTTACTGTTTAGCATTTTCTTGTGTTCTTGTTAGGGTTTTGGACTTTTCAGTTCAAAAAGTTTATTTTTCCCTTATTTAATTAATTTTCTAGGATTATTTTTAGTTTAAATTTTGAAAAGTAATTTAAAAATAGAAAAAGGCATTTTAAAAATCTGAAAAAATAGTTTTTAGGTTTTGATTTATATTTTTGAGGTTTACAGCCATTTAAGTTTTCAAAAAGTCTAATTTTTTATTTTATTGGATTTTAAGGTTTTTATCTAACTTTAAAATTTAATATAAAATTATTAAATAGGTTTCAGAAAATTTTGATTGCATTTTTGTCTTAGTTACATTATTTTAGATTTTTGGTAATTTTTTAGAATTTTTTTATGAACTTTGAAATTTTTTGAATATTATAATATTATTTTATTATTAAAAATTGAAGTTTGATTTTTTTTAGTTTTTACATTTTTCCTAGGTTAAAGACACTTAATTAGGAGTTTTGTCACTTTCCAAATATTTTTAGGACTTTTCAATTATTTTCTAGAATTAATTTAAGTTTTAATTGATTTTAATAGTTTTTAAGTGTTTAAAAATAGTTTAATTTGGTTTTAAAATTTAAAAAAAATACTTTTTAGCTTAATTAGGATATTTTTGAGGTTTACAAACTATAAGATCTTGTTTAGGGCTTTTTAATAATTAATTGTGATTTTTAGGGCTTTAATTAGCATTAAAAAGTCATTATCTAATTAATTAAAAGGTTTTAGCAAGTTTGGATTTTTTTTAAACTCTTAGAATATTATTGTGGATTTTTAGTAATTTTTAGGATTTTTTAGGTTAAAATTTTAATTTTTGCACTATTTACGGTTTTGCGTGATCGCCTTTTTCGTCTTAGTTTAATCCGTCTTCGTAACCGTCTTTCTCTTCTAATCTCATTTCTTTCTTTCTCAATCATATAATCACAAATCAAAATCAATTCATTACACAACGCACTTGCCTCCTTGGGAAACGAACTTGAACTTATTTGGTCATTAGTGCTCGGTTTTCCTAAACCGACACTTAATACTTGCCACTTTTGTCATCCTTTTCCTAAAGGGTACAAAACTTCTACAATCATTTTGGCGCCGCTGCCGGGGAGGCGTGTTGTGTTTTGGTTGAACAATTGTTGTTTTTATATATAGCCATAATAGCTAATTGTATTAGTAGCACTCTACTAATACGTATTATCGGTTTTTTTTCGTTTTTTTGTGTGAATACTATTACTATATTGTATACGTAGAACAATAAATTCACAAGTACTCCAAATACGTGAGAAATCACAACCTTGACTTGGGAGGTCATTACCCAATCATTGTATTCGAATCTCAAACCAAAGAAAAAAGGCAAAAATAGATAAATACTTTCGTGAAGCTCGATTTTGAAAAATACAAACTATAAGGTGGGTATAAGGCGGTTGTATTTCACGACCTAAAGGAAAAAGGCTCTTAAGTGCTTCGCGTCGCCTCGTTTCCTCCGCTTGCTTGTGCGTATTTTGAGATTGAGAGCTAATCGAGGGTTTTGCCGCCCAAAGTATTACTAAGTATCATATATATTTTCTTGGTTTCTATTGATTAAACCCTCTTGAACGATTTGGTGTTCCACCATCATTCTAAAGTCATCAAAGGCGTTCACTTCACGTGATCGTTTTCATTCCTTGAGGCTTCTTTAATCGAGAGATTTGATTAAGGAGGAGATTTGTAGATTTTTGTCTACCTAATACATTCCAAAAATCCAAAAAAAGTAAAAACAATCAAAAACCACAAAAAAATTGAAAAAGTAAAAACACCAAAAAGAATCTTCTTTGCTCGCCCTCTCGTTGTACGTGACGTTTATGCAAACTCGCTCCAAAGCAAGACGTGCTCGTAAACGAAGAAACAAATCAACCACTCCTTCTAGTGAGGAGTCTCCTATTGACGAACCCATCGTAGTGAAAGAAGCACCCATGGCTAATCGAACTATGATGGAGTTGCTTCAAGCACCCACCGAGGGTTATGGAGAAGCGATTGTGATTCCCGCTATCCTTGCGGAGAATTTTGAGGTTAAGACGGGTTTGTTTTCCATGATTCAAAACAACAAGTTTCGAGGTGACGAAAAGGACAACCCTCATAACCACATTCGCCAATTTAATCGCCTTACCGCCACTTGCAAGTTTAAGGACGTCTCTAACGACTCGATTAAGATGATGCTTTTTTCTTTATTCCTTAGCGGGGACCGCAAAAATTTGGTTAGAGAAAGAGCCACCCAATTCTATATTGACGTGGAAGGATCTCGTTTCAAAATTCGTGAACCAATTTTTTCCGCCCTCTAAGACTACACACTTGAAAAACGAGATTTCAAAGTTTTCACAAGAGTATAATGAGAATTTTTCAACGGCTTGGAATAGGTTTAAGGAAATGTTGCACGAATGTCCTCATCATGGTTTTTCCGACTTGCATCAAATTGACACGTTTTACAATGGCTTGAACGATCATGAGCGTGATTATCTTAATGCCGCCGCGGGTGGTAATTTTTTGTGTAAGACGGTCGAGGAAGCATTGTTAATCATTGAGAATAGGTCTAAGGTCTATAGTCCTCGTAGCACGTCGAGTGTTCATAAGACTTCGTCTTCGCCTTCGCCTTCATTGTCACACACCATTGATGCTTGACAAATCGAGGCTAATTTGGAGAACAAGATTTTTGATAAGCTTAAAGGATTGTTAATTGAGTTTAAAGTTGGTGAACAACCCACTCCCGCTACGGCTAAAGCGGTTGAGGTTTCTTGTATGTATTGTGGTGGAGCTCACGATTATTCCGAGTGTATTACCAACGGTGGTAACACTTCAAGTGCCTTCGTGGCCGCGGGAACTTATAACCAAAACGGTCAAGTTCCTCTCACTAATCAATTGACTCCACCGGGTTTTCCACCAAATCAAAATTCTAACAATTATCGAAACAATCAAGTTGGATACCAAAGCAATCAAAGGAACAATTTCAATGGTAATAACAACTATGGGAATCAAGGAAGTAGTAGCCAATTGCAAAATCAAAATCAAAACCGTAATTTTCAAAACACGAGTCAAGGTCTTCAAAATGTTTACACTAAAGAACTTCCAATGGTCTTTTTGAATTACGCCACGGCAAATGATAAGATTTTGGAAAACATTCAAGAGCAATTGGCTAGTCAAGCTAGGGACACGGCTAAAAACACCAAAGAGTTAGCTAATTTTGTGAAGGAAAATCTTAACATGAGAAATGAGTTGAAAAATGATTTTGCTAATCAAATTAGAGGTCAAAACAATAAAATTGAACAAAGTCATGCTAGGCATGAACAAAGAATTGACCAAAAAGCCGCTAGTCAAGATCTTAAGTTTAATAGTCAAGACGCTAAGCTTAATGCCATTTTAGAAGCCGTCATGGGGAACAAAGCCTCTACTTCGGGAAGTTTGCCTAGTAACACCGTTTCAAACCCAAAGGGAGAGATGAAAGTGATTACCACACGAAGTGGTAAAGCACTTAAAGAACCGACTCCTCAACCAATTACTTCAACGGTGAAGGAAATTGAGGAAGAACCCGAGGTGGTGGTCGAAAAGGAGCATATTTCAAACCCACAAAGTACCGCTCATGCCACACCTACGGTTGACCCTTTACCATCATTGGAACCCAAGATTCCAAAGGCTATGCCTATGCCCCAACCCACACCACCCTTGCCTTACCCATCGAGACATAGGAAGGAATAACGACAAGAGCGCGACAACTACCAATTTGAGCTTTTTATGAAAATGTTTCGTGAGTTGCACCTCAATGTGAGTTTCGCCGATGCTTTGGTCATGATGCCTCGATTCGTCGCTAACTTTAAGAGTATGTTGAACAACAAGGAGAAATTGCATCAATTGTCTAGTTGTTCGTCGGTTTATCTTAATCGCATACCTCAAAAAGTCGGTGATCCCGGTAAATTTTTGATCCCTTGTGCCATTCAAGATATGGAAGAATGCTATGCCTTGGCCGATCTTGGTGCTAGCATTAATTTGATGCCACTTGCAATCTTTAAGTCGCTCAATCTTCCTAAT
Source organism: Glebionis coronaria (assembly GCA_025667525.1). Classification (NCBI taxonomy): domain Eukaryota; kingdom Viridiplantae; phylum Streptophyta; class Magnoliopsida; order Asterales; family Asteraceae; genus Glebionis; species Glebionis coronaria. The sequence continues at coordinate 435,411,026 of CM046874.1, forward strand.
CTTACTCCTTCACTAATGTCTATTGAGTTGGCCGACCATTCCACGATTCGTGCATGTGGTTTGGAGGAAGACGTTTTTGTGAAAGTGGGGAAGTTCTACTATCCCGTAGACTTTATCGTCGTTGATATCCCCACGGATCCTCAAGTTCCTCTTATTTTAGGTCGTTCGTTTTTAGATACGTCTATGGCTTTGATTGATGTGCATGCTAGAAAGATCACCTTACGTTTCAACGACGAGGAACTTGTTATAAACGCAACTCAAAATTCTCAACTTTCTCATGTTTATTCTGTTGCTACCATAAACCTCGTTGATATGATCGACGTGGTTTGCGAGGAATTTTCACAAGAAGTTTTAGGGTTTGGTGATGAAGAAACTAGTGGCAATCCCACTATGTTAGATCCAATTCTTGATAATTCGACACCAACCTTCACTCCATTTTAAGGTGGTGGTTTTACGTTGGAAGAATGCAATGTTCCACGTACTTGTGACGAAGACCTCGACAACGATGAGGACTTCTCGATTATCAAGGATTTTCTTAATGATTTCCCATTTCCTCCACCCGAGGAGGTTATGAGTATCGAGCCCAAATCTTCACTTGAGGAACCACCTATCCTTGAGTTGAAAGATTTACCTCTTCACCTCGAATATGTCTATTTGGAGGAGGGCGACAAGTTGCCGGTTATTATTGCGAAGGATCTTTCGAATGATGAAAAAACCGCACTTGTCGATGTTCTAAAGGACCACAAAGGGGCGATTGCGTGGAAGTTATCCGACATTAAGGGAATCGATTCCATGTTTTGTACCCACAAAATCTTAATGGAGGAAGATTTCAAGCCCACAATCCAAAGTCAAAGGAGGGTGAACCCCAAAATTCACGACGTCATCAAAAAGGAGGTCCTTAAACTCCTTGACACGGGAATGATTTACCCTATTTCCGATAGCCCTTGGGTGAGTCCTATTCATTGTGTCCCTAAAAAGGGAGGGATGACCGTTGTGCCAAACGATGCCAACGAGTTGATTCCCATTAGACTCGTGACCGGATGGAGAGTGTGCATTGACTATCGAAAGTTGAATGAAGCCACTCGAAAAGACCATTTTCCCTTGCCCTTCATGGACCAAATGTTGGAGCGTCTTGCGGGAAACGATTTCTATTGCTTTTTAGATGGTTTTTCCGGTTACTTCCAAATTCCCATCGATCCTCGTGATCAAGAAAAAACTACGTTTACGTGTCCATATGGAACGTTTGCCTATCGTAGAATGCCAACGGACTTTGTAATGCACCGGGAACCTTTCAAAGGTGCATGATGGCTATTTTTCATGATATGATCGAGAAGACGATGGAAGTCTTCATGGATTACTTTTCCGTGTTTGGTAATTCGTTCTCTTCGTGTTTGTCGAATCTAGAGAGAATGTTAAAACGTTGTGAGGAAACCAACCTTGTGCTCAATTGGGAAAAATGTCATTTTATGGTTAGGAGTGGAATCGTCTTAGGGCACAAGGTCTCGAAAGCGGGGATTGAGGTAGATCAAGCTAAGGTAGACGTCATCGCCAAATTACCTCATCCCAAAACCGTCAAGGGAGTTAGGAGTTTCCTAGGCCACGCGGGCTTTTATCGACGATTCATCAAGGATTTTTCGAAGATTTCACGACCCATTACACATCTTCTTGAAAAAGAGGCACGTTTTGTCTTTGACGAAGATTGTGTACGAGCCTTTGAAATCCTTAAGAGGAAACTTACCGTAGCTCCCATTCATGTTGCTCCAAATTGGAACCTCCCCTTTGAGCTTATGTGTGATGCTAGTGATTACGCTATTGGGGCCGTTTTGGGGCAACGTCATGATAAGCACTTCTTGCCTATCCACTATGCTAGCAAGACGATGACCGAGGCTCAACTTAAATACACTACAACAGAAAAGGAGTTCCTTGCCGTGGTGTATGCATTTGAGAAATTCCGACCTTATCTCGTCTTGACGAAATGCATAGTGTATACGGACCATTCGGCTATCAAGTATCTCATGGCTAAACAAGATGCAAAGCTGAGATTACTTCGTTGGATTCTCCTCCTTCAAGAATTTGATCACACCATTGTTGACAAAAAAGGAGCCGAGAATCTAGCGGCCGACCATCTCTCTCGTTTGGAAGATCCTCACCAAAGTGTTTACGAGCCCAAGGAAATCACCGAAACATTTCCGCTCGAGACACTTGGTGTAGTGAATTCTAAGCTTGATTCTTCTACCCCATGGTTTGCGGATTTTGCAAATTATCATGCGGGTAACTTCATCATTAAGGGTATGACGACTCAAGAAAAACGAAAATTCTTTCGTGACGTCAAGTTCTACTTTTGGAACGACCCTTACTTGTTTCGAACTTGTGCGGATCAAATCATCCGACGTTGTGTATTTGGCACCGAAGCTTATAACATCCTTAGAGCTTGCCATGAGGGACCCACGGGTGGTCACCACGGTGCTAATCTCACGGCTAAAAAGGTGTTTGATGCCGGCTTCTTTTGGCCTACTATTTACCGAGATGCACAAGATCTTGTGAAGTCGTGTGGTGCATGCCAACGTCAAGGAAAAGCCTCACAAAAAGATGAAATGCCACAAAATATCATCCAAGTGTGTGAGATCTTTGACGTTTGGGGTATAGACTTTATAGAGCCGTTCCCATCATCTCGTGGTAATAAGTACATTCTCGTTGCGGTTGACTACCTATCTAAGTGGGTGGAGGCAAAGGCCTTGCCCACCAATGATGCTCGTGTGGTAGTCAAGTTTTTGAAGCAATTGTTTTCTCGGTTTGGAACCCCTCGTGCTATCATAAGCGATCGTGGAACCATTTTTGTAACGACCAATTTGAAAGGGTTCTAAGGAAATATGGGGTTACACATCGTCTTTCTACGGCTTCTCACCCGCAAACGAGTGGGCAAGTCGAGGTTTCAAACCGAGCGTTGAAGAGGATCTTGGAGAGATCCGTTGGGGAAAACCGACAATCGTGGTCGGATAAGTTGGACGATGCTTTATGGGCCTTTAGGACCGCTCATAAGACGCCCATTGGGTGCAGTCCCTATAAGCTTGTGTATGGAAGGAATTGTCATTTGCCTATCGAGTTAGAACACAAGGCTTATTGGGCCCTAAAGCATTGTAATGATGATATGGAGACCGCGGGAAAACACCGGAAAATGCAATTGAATGAATTAGATGAATTGAGGGACATTGCTTATGAAAATTCATTGATTTATAAAGAGAAAACTAAAAAGTTGCATGATTCTAAAATTAAAAATCGGGGTTTTAACATTGGGGATCAAGTTTTGCTTTTTAATTCAAGATTAAAAATCTTTTCCGGTAAGTTGAAATCCCGTTGGTCCGGTCCATTCACCGTGACTCAAGTGTTTCCGTATGGGACCATCGAGCTAGCTCAAGATGATGGTCCTAACTTCAAGGTGAATGGACATAGGTTGAAGCACTACTTTGGCGGGGAAGTTCCATCCTTGAACTACCTCGACCAAATCACCTTCCCCAATGATAATTAGTATTGAGGGGATCGAGTCGAGCTCATGACTCGGTAATCAAAAACGAGGTGCCTCGTGGGGGAGTCCCATGCTTATCCCATGTACATATTATCGCTTTCTAATTTAGTTAATGTGAGGGGATTTGTGCCCTTCCAACCTTTGTTTCGTGGTTGTTTGTGAATTGTGAACTTTAGATGATCATGATCTTCACGATTGGAGCCTCTCGTGTTCGTTTTATGGGAGCACTCGATCGTTTGCTTTGGAGACATTTCTCAATATCCATGATATATCCTTTTGATGTTCTAACCTTAGGTTTTTAGCACACTTCATAAACGGCTTTAAATTTAATGGTTAAACCCTTTCCATGCTAGATTAGGCATTCGACTACGTCTCTAGTATGGGGGTGTTTGCACCCCTAGACTCGAAACATTGAGGACAATGTTTAACTTTAGTATGGGGGGGTGAATAGTTACTTGCCTTGCCAAACCTTCACGCTTTCCAAAGTTTATCTTTTTGTTTATCATTTTTGTTGCAAAATAAGGCTAAAAATGGCCAAATTTTAAATTTTTCTCATGTTTTATAAGTGTTTGAAGACACGAATGTAGATTTTCCGATGGCGAGAATAAGAGTAATTTTTGACTCGACCGTGCGTGTTGAGCACTTAGCTTTGATTCCTTAAATATACATTAGGCTAAGTCTCTTAAATGAGGACGAGAAATGATAGAGTTAATTATAAGTTACTATGCTAAACGTAGAGTACTCGTATTCTTTCAAAAACTCATGTGTTCTCGTTGATTGCTTATTCTCCCTTCGCTTGTAAATATTTTTTGCTTAATAAATATTGACTTAGCGGTTTAGTTAGGATTGTTGGGTTTCTAGTCTTTTCTAGTAGCTTCCGTGTAATTAAATTGGGAAGACATTAAGGTATCGCCAGCGTCACAGTTTTGAAGTATTGGCAACCCGAATAATCGAAAGCTTCACCCAATAATAAGATTTCAAGTGCTCACCTAAATCTAGCAAAAAATTGAAGCTCACAAGGCCAAAAAATCTATGCAAAAATTGAAAGTGAATCAAGCCTTAATCTTCGAAGCTTTAAAGATCCAAAATTCGCTTTAGCGTGAGGATATACGTCTTTGGCTAATAAACCCACCGATGAGGCGGATAATAAAAGGCAAGGCAAGACCAAAGTCATAATAAAAGCTTCATGGCGAAGCTGAATAAAAGATGGAGGTAAACCAAAGATAATAAGGCCCTTCCGTTAGGGGGCGTATAAAAGTCTTGGTAATAAGTCTCATGTTCAAAACCGTTATAAAACCGTGTTTATCGATTCTTCTTGTCAACTTAATTTTTTGACATCGTTGTCTATTAGGAGGGGTTATTGATTTAATGGTCTTAGTTACACCGTTAGGACTCTATTTTTAGACCTAAATCTCTATTATCGCATAAGTCAAACAATGTATCCTCGTGAAACATTCAAGACAAAATAAAATATAAGAGATACAACTTAGGAATAATGGGAGGATAAGTACGTGATTAGGGCATATGAGTAGTGTTAGCATTACTAACTTATAATGACAATGATCTCGTTGCACGCTTGGCATGGAATTAAGGTGAAAATCGAGGGTGATGAAATTATTTCTAACGAAGCATTCACGTGTTCTTGTTCTATGAACCTAAACGTCCCATTTTGCGATGAAAATCATACGTTATGTCTAAAACGCAAGTAGTAGTAATAGTAGTAGTATAGCTACCTTATCATTCCAATAAAGAGAATAAAAATGAATTTTGGAGGTGCTTAGATACTTTATTCTAGCATTGCGTGAGGGCACGACAATGGTTTAGTTTGGGGGAGTGATGAGACTGCTTTTATACATAGTCTCATCATCCAAATAGGGCTTAAAATGCATTAAATATCATCAAAATACCCAAATATATGCTTGTGTTTGTTGCTTGTGTATTTTAGGTACGGATATTGAGAAAATGACAAAAGATCACAAGAATCAGACAAAAACGAACACGGGAAACGAAGCCGCACGATGAACCAAGCCCTAATGAAGAATTTTCCAAAGAAAGTCCTTGAAGATTTGAAGAATTATGAAGAAGGGTCCTCCAATTATGAAGAATTGACACTTTATACCCTTGTATCTTCATAATTACAAGTTTGGTCCCTAAAGTTTGTCAAAATTACAAAAAGGACCCTTAACTTTGAAGAATTGGCAAATTTAGTCCCTCAACAAAACTAAATTGTCAATATTGGTCCTCCAAGAAGTCAACAATCAAGTCAAACCTTGAAGAATGAAAAACATGCCAAAATCAGTCCTTCAAATATCATCAAATTGCATGTTTAGCCCTTGTTTCAAGTTTAGAAAACATTTTGTGCCAAAATTGCCAAGGTGTCAAAGATGTTTACAAACGGAATGGAAGTTTTGCTGATTATATACAAAGTGAAGGAAAAGTTATACTTGGGGGGCCATTTCTGTCAAACACACCAACTTACCCCCACCAATCAGTTTTCCACCTCACCCACCTCCACCAATCAACACCCACCACATCACTCTCCCTTCCACGTCCGCTTTCCACCCACACCATTTAACTTAATTAAATCCTTCCCTCCAAACAACATTTTTAAATTAAACACTCCCTTTTTCAGATTAAACTCACACTAATCACCAACATAAACCCTAATTTTTCCAGGATTAATTACCACCAAAACAAAGGGGTTTTAATCCATCCTTTCCAGATCAGTGATTAAACCTTTTGTCATCATTTCCCACACCAAAAACATGAACCTATACCATCCCATGTGGGTGTAGGACCACCCCTGCACCCGTCCCTTTCCCTCAAAACCCTAAAACCGACAAGATGAACATTTGGATCACACTCCTTGGCCCCCAAGCTCAAACAAGCGTCTAAGATCAATCCTACATAGCTGGACATCACAACAAGATCACATGTTACCTTCTTTGACCAGATTCCAATCAGAACACAAGGGCATTTTTGGATTTCAAACCATTAGGGTTTTAGCTTGTATTTTTTATTCAAGAGTACCTAGAATGTTCTATCTAGGCCTATATAAGAAGGATTCGACTTGTGCATGCCTCTTGTTCCTTGTTTTTTCTCCTTTTTCACAGCTTTGTAAATCCAGTTTTTAATGAATGAAAAATGGTTTAAGTGTTGTTGATGAGAAGCAAAGAACCCATTTATTTTTATTGTCTGAAGTTTGGTTAAGTTTATTTTTTGATTTACTTGTTTCAAAGGTTTCAGTTTTCCTGAATTTTCAAAATTTTTAGTGAAGGAAAAGTCTGTTTTAAATATTAATTCTTTCTTTTTAAAAGCTTTAAGCTATAGGTTAACTTGTCAATAAGTTAACCCTATAGCTTAAACTCTTGTACCAGTTACCTTTTGCTCTTGGTTTTCAGTTTTTGGCAGGTTCAAAACAAGGTCTTATACCATCATAATTTTCATTTCAACCACAAAGAATAGTCTGCACAGACCCGAGTCTTTTTGGAGGTGACATACAGTCACTGTTGGGCCTGGATGTAGGCCCAACAAGGTACTCCATTGCTTCCTATTTCAGTTTTCTTATATTACTGAGTTTATGTGACTTTGCATGATTTTTGTGAAATTGCTTATTTGATTGTTTCATCTGCTTGTTTAGGATTTTAATTGTCTTTTATGCATGTTTAGATAGCAAGTAATCAGTTTGGTTAAGATTTGGTTTGATTTGCTTTGTAATTTTCATTTTTAGTAAAATTAAGGGGTGGTTGGATCAGGGTTTAAGTAGGGGTTAACAACATTAATCTTGCTTTAATACTTGTTCAGCTCACTTCTTTGGTAACTATTAGGTGATATTGTTGCTTTTTTTTAGTTTGGTAGAAGGAAAAACAAGTTGCATGCTATTAAAATTGAGAAAATAGCCTAAATCAGTAAAGCTAAATTTTTGACTGATTTTGTGAGAATTTGTGCCTTGAATGTTGAAGTCTGTTGGATCTTAGGTTCTAGAAGGGTTTGTGATCTTTTGTATGCTATTTGGTTAGTTTGTGTGCATGCTTTTAGCATTTGAAATCCAATTGTGTGCAATTTGAACCAGCAAATACCATCAGACCTTCACCATAGTTATCAGTAACATTTTTTGAAATTTTGTGCTTGATTTGTGTGATTGCTTGCTAGTTTTTGTGTTAATTGTGACTCCCTATACTCAACTGAGTATAGGGGTGCCCCATTGTCCATCAAACATCACAAAAAGTCAAAAAAATCAAGTCCTCTTGATAGTCTTCACAAGTGAAGATTCAAGTTTGTGTTCATCAGAAACACAATGCATACCTGAGCACGTTTTTGGTTCCAGATTACTTGAATCTTGTTAACTTGGATTTGTCTTTGTGATTTTTATGATTAAAGTGCTACTGGATTGAGTTTTTTTTTTTTTTAAAAAAAAAGTTTTAGCAAAAAGGACTGGCCAGGACTCGAACCTGCGCCATCCTTCTCACAACACTCACAACTTACCAGCACGCCCTTGGGTCTTTTACTGCTAAGTTCTCATTTCAACATCTATTTAAGTAGTATCTATTTTGTAGCTTATTTAGCTAACAGCTTATTTAAAAGCTTTTTCCAGCTTATTTCTTTAAGGTTTTTACTGTTTAGCATTTTTCTTGTGTTCTTGTTAGGGTTTTGGACTTTTCAGTTCAAAAAGTTAATTTTTCCCTTATTTAATTAATTTTCTAGGATTATTTTTAGTTTAAATTTTGAAAAGTAATTTAAAAATAGAAAAAGGCATTTTAAAAATCTGAAAAAATAGTTTTTAGGTTTTGATTTATATTTTTGAGGTTTACAGCCATTTAAGTTTTCAAAAAGTCTCATTTTTGATTTTATTGGATTTTAAGGTTTTTAGCTAACTTTAAAATTTAATAAAAAAAATATTAAATAGGTTTCAGAAAATTTTGATTGCATTTTTGTCTTAGTTACATTATTTTAGATTTTTGTTAATTTTTTAGAATTTTTTTATGAACTTTGAATATTTTAATATTATTTTATTATTAAAACTTGAAGTTTGAATTTTTTAGTTTTTACATTTTTCCTAGGTTAAAGACATTTAATTAGGAGTTTTGTCACTTTCCAAATATTTTTAGGACTTTTCAATTATTTTCTAGAATTAATTTAAGTTTTAATTGATTTTAATAGTTTTTAAGTGTTTAAAAATAGTTTAATTTGGTTTTAAAATTTTAAAAAATACTTATTGACTTAATTAGGATATTTTTGAGGTTTACAAACTATAAGATCTTGTTTAGGGCTTTTTAATAATTAATTGTGATTTTTAGGGCTTTAATTAGCATTAAAAAGTCATTATCTAATTAATTAAAAGGTTTTAGCAAGTTTGGATTTTTTGTAAACTCTTTGAATATTATTGTGGATTTTTAGTAATTTTTAGGAATTTTTAGGTTAAAATTTTAATTTTTGCACTATTTACGGTTTTGCGTGATCGCCTTTTTCGTCTTAGTTTAATCCGTCTTCGTAACCGTCTTTCTCTTCTAATCTCATTTCTTTCTTTCTCAATCATATAATCACAAATCAAAATCAATTCATTACACAACACACTTGCCTCCTTGGGAAACGAACTTGAACTTATTTGGTCATTAGTGCTCGGTTTTCCTAAACCGACACTTAATACTTGCCACTTTTGTCATCCTTTTCCTAAAGGGTACAAAAATTCTACAATCATTCCACTCTAAGATTAGCCTAGTAATCGTGTTGTCCACGTACCATGATCTCTATGTCTAGTCGCTCCAAATCTCTTATATTTTCCTCCTCAACTTTAATGCCATTTATCATTCCGGACTTTCTGCTAAGTGCATCTGCCACTACATTCGCCTTGCCGGGATTATACTGCAGATTAATGTCATAATCCTTCAACAACTCTAACCATCTCCTCTGTCTCATGTTCAATTTACGTTGAGTGAAGACATACTTCAAGCTCTTCTAGTCCGTGAAAATGTCACATGATTCTCCATACAAGTAGTGCCTCCATATCTTCAATGCAAACACGACTGCTGCAAGTTCTAAGTCATGCGTAGGGTAGTTTTCCTGATAAGGCTTAAGCTTCCGTGAAGCGTATGCGATCACTTTCCCATGTTGCATGAGAACACAGCCAAGTCCCTTCCCCGATGCATCATTGTAGATCTGAAATCCACTTGTACCAGATGGGAGAGTAAGAATAGGTGTAGATACTAACTTCTGCTTTAGGTCTTCAAAGCTCTTCTCTCTTTCTTCAGTCCAGACGAATTTCTCCCCTTTCCGCATTAGTTTGGTCAATGGTAGTGCTAAACAGGAAAAGTTCTTAACGAACCTACGGTAATAACCAGCTAAGCCTAGGAAACTGCGGACTTCAGTCGCTGATGTCGGCCTTGGCCACTTGGTAATAGCCTCAACCTTTGCTGGATCCATCGTGATTACTTCTGCTGATACAATGTGACCTAACAATGCCACCTTGTCTATCCATAACTCACACTTGGAGAATTTAGCATACATCTGCTTCTGGCGAAGAGTCTGTAGTACTGTACGAAGATGGTCTTCGTGTTCCTCTTTGGACTTAGAGAAAATCAGGATGTCGTCAATGAAGACAATGACGAACTTTTCAAGAAATTCATGGAAGATTCAATTCATCAAATCCATAAACACTACTGGAGAATTGGTAAGGCCAAATGGCATGACTACGAATTCGTAGTGGCCATAGCGTGTACGGAATTGAGTCTTGGCGATGTCCTGCTCCTTAACCCGTAGCTGATGATAGCCCGACCTTAGATCAACCTTGGAGAAATGTTTGGCCCCTTGGAGTTGGTCAAATAGATCATCTATACGTGGTAGTGGATACCTATTCCTGATGGTAATGTTGTTGAGCTCGCGATAGTCTATGCAAAGACGCATACTGCCGTCCTTCTTCTTAACGAAGAACTGGTGTGCCCAATGGAGATTCGCTCGGTTGAATAAAGCCTCGTTCCAGAAGTTCTTGCAATTGATCCTTCAGCTCCTTTAACTCTATGGGAGCAATGCGATAAGGAGCCTTGGAAATCGGCTCAGCTCCTGGGATGAGCTCGATATTAAATTCTACTTTACGTGCAGGTGGTATGCCCAGAAGTTCTTCTGGAAATACATCTGGAAATTTTGACACTATCAGCTGATTCTGAATTGATGGGGATTCAGCATCCATGTCATGAACAGTAGCTAGGTAGCCCTCACAACCATGTAAAAGTAATGCACGCGCTTGCAGGGTTGATATGATTTGTACAGACCTTCCGGGTACGAATCTGTTGTAAATGTACTCTGACGCATTAACATTACCGAAGTTGACTCGATAGGAATGGCAGTTTATGGTAGAATGATGCTTGGATAGCCAATCCATGCCTAAAATCATGTCAAAATCATTCATGTCCATCGGAAGTGCGTCAACAGGACGAATCTTGTCATAAAACTCTAGGGGAAGGCTCTTGTACACATGAGTTATGCGTACAGAGTCTCTCAAAGGCGTGGAAATATTCAGTATATTCTCTAGTGGCATGGGGAGTATACTAAAATTCTTGGCATATGCAGTAGAAATGACCGAGTGAGTAGCACCCTTATCAAACAGAACATATGCAGCTTGACCATACATATACAAGATTCCAGTGATGGTACCTGTAGACTTGTTGGCCTGATAGCGAGATGTCGTGTAAACGCGTCCACTAGTAGGAGTCGGCTTGGTATCAGCATGTCCTGATGTACCCTTCATCTCGCCCTTGCGGCAATCCTTCATGCGATGGCCAGGAAGACCACACTTGTAGCATGCGTCGATGTCGTGACGACATGGCCCTGGGTGCCTACGATGGCAGGTAGAGCAAAGAGGATGAGTATATCCTCCAGCGGGTGTCCTGACTGGATGCGAGCCTGATAAGAACAATATACATGAGACATGGTAAAAAAGGTACATATGACAATGCAGATAAATCGTAAGATAGAATACCAGTGATAGCCTGACGGTTAGGCTGTAAACCTCTCTGGTTCTGGTCCCTCTCGTTACCATGATTCCTGGTAGAAGATTCTATAATGTGTCAGAATTAAGAATTATAACATGTAATCATAAGAAAAAAATGAGTAAGTAAAAGGATCTGCTGATGTTGGAGTGTCCAGCGTTGTTACGGTAATTAGCATTACCGCCACGCATATCCGTAGCAGAACGGTCGTGATTCTGACCGTTTCCCTTGAGCTGAGTAGGCTGATGCTGAGTAGCCGGCTGAGACTGGTCCCCAGTCTTCTACCTGGAAGATATAGTTTAAAGTGATGAAATATTGACATGTACTGAAAGAATACGGATTGGTCACCGTTTGAATACGAATGTTTACCTCTTATCGGGTCTCTCTGCTTCCTCGAACTCATCTCTTTCCTGCAGCATGTCCAGCTTACGTGCTGCATCGGCCACTTTTGCTACCGTGTTGAACGTAGCACACACCAAGTTTTTTGCGACCGATGTACGAAGAGCCCACCTGAAGTGGTGTGCTTGCTCTTCAGGAGTACCTGTTGCTGCACCAAGAAATCCAGCCAGGCGAAGAAAGCGCTGCATGAACTCGTTGTTATTCTCCCCAGCTCTCTATCGAATTCCATGGTACTCTCTCTTCATCTTGTCTTGCTCAGACTTTTTGAAAGAACTGTCCCATCACCAAATCCCTTAACTGAGCCCAAGTCAAACCAGCCACCAAATTATCACCTCCCTCAGACTGCTTCAGTGCCATCCACCATGATAGTACATCACCTTCGAACCTGTAGCAAGCCAACCTCGACTTGAAGACGGGGTCACAACCCATAGCATCGAAGATCTTCTCAATGTGAGCCAACCAGCTTTCCGCTTCACTAGGGCTATCTGTTCTCTCGAAAGCTCGAGGGTGTAGCTTATTGAATCTCTCCAGCCATGTGACCAATGTTGCTAGATGAGGAGGAGGAGGAGGAGGAACTGGGTGTTGCTGCTGGTTGTTGGCAGCCTGAACCTCATCCCTGATTTCGTTCATCAGCTGAGGAAGCATAGCTTGCATTGCAGCTTAGATTGCTGCATTGAGTTGTTCATGCTCGCGCGTGAGAACCATCTGACAGTATAACATAAAATACATGATTAAACTGATTAAAACATAAACTATATACATGAAAAAAAATTTATACCAATAAATCATGAGAATAATTTTATGCAAGAAAATTTATACATGAATGCATGATGCAGTTTTATGAAAACTTTTGTATGCGCGAGAGTGAACGCCTATGGTCAGTTCACTCAAAACAAAAGAGATGGCGAGGGGACGCCAATGGGTCAGTCCCAAATTTAAAAGTTTCGACAAAACACATGCGACTAAATAGGGCCAGTCCTGTACCAACCATTACTTAGTCATAAACCTCCGACAATGACATATATATGTATGCATAAAAATGATGAATGCATGAAAACCGACAGTCAGTTCTAGGAAGACCATAGTGACTACCCACTAATCACAAGTCGTGTTTTGAGAGCCTACATGTCGAAGCCTTGGCTCTGATACCATAACTGTAACACCCCATTTTGATAAATGGAATGTCACGCGTGATTGTGGCGTGTCATCAAAGCATACATGGATAAATGTATAAAACATCACATGGCCATAAAGGAAATACCGAAATCAAACATCGGTACCCCAAAAGTAGAACTCGTCACACACAGACATAAGTACTGTAAATGAAAAGGACTAAACAATGTCCATGGAAATGAGTATCAAAGTATAAAGAAATGCATAAAGTAATGAAGGCTAGGAAGCTTTCAATCCATATGCACGTACGTTTAATGTCTACGAGCGTCCCTGAGTACATGCTGTTTTAGGAACATGAAAGGAAAATGGCTGAGCATAACGCTCAGTGCACGGATATACAAGTAAAGCATGAATAACATAAGCATATAAGCATAGAGCAGCGAAATAGACTACGTCCTGGATAACCTGATATATCTTAGTAAAAACTTGTTTTATAGTTTGAAAAGACTTATATTTATCTTGTAAAAACTGTTTAACATATTTACCATTAGCCAATATTGGTCATGAAATATCAATGTGCATGAATACTTGGAGGGGTGACCTCGTCATATAAATTAGAGGGGCTGCCTCTAATTTAATATACTGGTTTGGGTAGGAGGGATCAGCTCCTTGTGAAGGATGCAAGGCACACACCACATTCACCTGAATAATCTGCTGAAAACATGTAAACTAGGATGCACCCATACGTCCCACCTGATAATAATAATATGGCCAAAAGCTGAAGGGACGCCACGAGCTATCACTCCGTCGTGGTAGAGTCATAACACTGGTGCCTCCAGTGTTATGGTTATGGTATCTCCATAACTAGGTGAAACCGGTCATGCATGTATATGGCTTTAGATATCTAATTAAACATAAGCAATTCAGAAACATATAAAACATATACTGGGGAAAACAGTTGGCTGCATACGGGGAAATCCTAATAAGGAAGAATGTCCATACTAAAAGGACGGAGAATTCGTACCTTGTGTCAAGTGAACGAAGAAGACGAACGGGAGAGAGTCCTACTTCAGTATCACTAATGCTACATAAATAATATACGTGTATAAGTATCCGATTACTAAGTACGTAGCTGGTTTTATATCATGTCTTAGCTTGTTTTATATGTTCATGTCATGTTTTACTGATTTAAGCTTTATACTGTGTTTATCATGTATTCTGTCTATTCTGTTTAAGTATTTCTTGTATTTCTTGTATTATTATACTTGTTGTGTAATAATAAGTAACTTTCTAAGAATAGCAGTTTCCTAAAATAGAAAGTTTCCAAAAATAGAAAGTTTCCAAAAATAGAAAGCTTACAAAACTAAATTTACTTCCTTAATTAAATAAGTTTCTAAAAAAAGAAAGTTTCCACAAATAGAATAAGCTGGATTATTAAGCTAATAATATAAGCTTAAGTGTTTACTGATTTATTATTCTAAGTCATGTAATTAAATAGTATAGTTTATTAACTATTTCATGTAAATTAAAAAAACTATAGGATAAAGTATTTAATTAAATATATCATGATTTAATTAAATAAAAAGGTAATAATACCTAGGTTAAAACGTGTATTAATATTTGGTATTAATATAACCTAAGTCATGTAAATTAATTAATTATAAGTCATGATTTTTAATAATTATTTAATTATATAGTCTAAATAAAACGATAATTACTTAGGTTAAAATCCATGTATTATTAATAATATTAATAACCTAAGTCATGTATAAATTAAATTAATCATGTACATGTTTTAATTAATTTAATTTAATCTTGTAAAAATAATTAACCTTGTAAAATAATTAACTTGCAAAAATAACCCATGAACCGAACCCGTGTTTTAATCTTAACATGTCGTGAAGCGGGCCGGTTTAACCCATGAACCGGCCGACCAAACGCACCCTTAACAGTGGCTAATAGGCTTAGCCGGTTGCCACTGTTTGTACAAAACAGCCACCGGCTGTGCCGGTGGTGTCCTTGATCATGTCTAGCCGCCGGCTAGCATGAGTTCCCACCGGCTAGCCGGTGTTCCCCCTGCTGTCGCGGCCTACGCTCCCCCTGCTTTCCTTATTTAGCCATCGGCTTAAGCCGGTGGTGGTTCTTGTTTTAGCAGAGAACCAACCGAACACCAAACATAACCCGACTAAGGTCGGGGTTCCCTTTTCTCCTGCGGCCGAGACACACAACACACACCGAGACCTTGAGGTCTCGGTTATTGCGAAACAAAACAGGCCGAGACCCTATGGTCTCGGTTTCTTACGTCGGCCCAAAAAAAACACCCCTTAAACCATAATTAAATTACCCCCCTATGATTTATTAACATGTTAATTACTTGTTTTTAATAAACCATGATTTCATATGTTCTTGATTTAAATAAACATAAAGAAAAACGGGTTTAAGGATTTACCGATTACGTGAAACAAAGGAGAACGATAACTCTAACAACCTTGCAAGAAATCAATCACCAACATCAACCAACACACCCCTCTTTGGTGTTTGCACCCGACGGCCAAGAAGAACAAGAGGAGAGAAAAGACTTTAGGGTTTAGTTTATTTTCTAATTTTCTGAAATTGTGAAAATATCTTTTCCCTTTATTCTTGTTTTACTAAAATCAAATGGGCTTGGCCCTTTCTCTTGTGTCTAGCCGCGGGTAAGGGGGCCCACATGGGGTAACCCGAATGTTTTCTCATGTCTAATATTAAGTGTGTTCTCACGTTCGTGTTTACATGATTTAAATAGTTATCGTTCGTGTCTTATTATATTTATTCATGATCGTAATAAATATACATAAATACGTAATACTAAGCTCGTGATTATTTACGTTCATGATTTCATGTTCGTATGTTCGTGATTATAATTATTATTTGAAATAATTATCGTGTCTTAATACGTATTAAATACTTATCGTGATATATCACGTACGTAACACTTGTAAATCTTGTTCGTAAATTGTAAACGTGCTATAAAAGGAAAGTTCTAATCATGTTCGTACTATCATAAGGGTACTATTCATGGTAAAAGCATACGGGTTTTACAAAACACATGACAGGTAATCGAAGTTTGTTCTCACACTACAAAGCATATGATGGAGGTAACGTTACCTTGCTAGTAATAGACGTGGTAATATCATTGGCAAAGCTACGGTCTCTCTTGACTCTATGACTATAGAAAACGTAGATCATGGAGATAACCTAGGTTTTAACCATCTTAGTATAGGTCAAATTTGTGACAATAAGTGTAAGGTCATCTTTTCGGAATATGACAGTGAAATCGTAAAAGATGGAAAAGTAATTGGAAAAGGTGTTAGAAAGCATGGGCTTTATGTCATCAAGGTTAATAGGAAGTCAAAGGAAAACTTATGTCAAACGACTTTAGATGATAGTTCTACTCTTTGTCATAGGATATTAGGTCACGCTAAGATGAAGTTTGATAGTCACTTTTATGATGCTTGCAAAATTGGGAAGCAAATTCACTCAAGTCAAAAAGCCAAGAACTTGGTTTCAACCTCTCGGTGTTTAGAGCTCCTACATATAGATCTCTTTGGACCTTCTTCCATACGAAGTTATGAAGGTAACCTTTATACCCTAGTTATAGTTGACGACTACTCTAGATTCACTTGGACTATATTTTTGGCGTCTAAGAATGAAGCTTTCGATCACTTCGAAACCTTTAGTTTAAGAATTCAAAATCAACTAGTATGTTCAATTGTCTCTATTAGGACGGATCATGGTAGGGAATTTGATAATGAAGTCAAATTTGGTGCCTTTTGTGAAGCTCATGGTATTACCTATAACTTCTCGGCTCCTCGCACTCCACAATTAAATGAGGTAGTTGAAAGGAAGAATAGGACCATCCAAGAGATGAGTAGGAAGATATTAAATGAGCAATCGTTGCCTCAAAATTTTTGGTGCAATGCCGTGGACACATCGACTTACATTGTCAACCGAATTCTTATTCGGCCTTTTCTAGGAAGACCCCCTATGAGATTCTTAAAGGTAAGAAGCCCTCATTGGAATACTTTAGGGTGTTTGGAAGCAAGTGCTTCATTCTCAACACCAAAGTCTACCTTACTAAGTTTGACCAAAGTCTTACGAAGGTATCTTTTTAGGTTATTATCAAACTAGCAAAGCCTACATAGTCCTTAATAGAACCTCAGTGTAATTGAAGAATCACTTAACGTGACATTTGATGAAACCCCACCTTCATCTAAGACACCACATTTGGTAGATGATGACTTAGATGAAATAGACATAGTTAATGCCAAAGATGTTAGAAACATAGGAGTTAAAGACCTTAGTGTTGAAAAGTGAGTAAACATTAAGGAGTCTAAGGATCATGCTCTTGATAATTTCATAGGCGAATTAAATCAAAGGACCCTAAGATCTCAAGTTCAAAATCAAAGTAACTTCTTTTGTTTCGTGATGTAGCGATTTTACTACCCTTTAGGAAAAGAGAGTAAATAGGGCAAGCGTTAACAAGTGATTTAGGAAAACCACAACTAAGTGACCCAAAGTAGGGATCGTTCTCAAGGAGGCTAGTGTGTTGTGTAAGAAATGATTAATGATGTGATTATGATTTATGAGAAAAGGAAAATAGAAAAGAGATTAGAAGAGAATGACGACTATGATTATGAATTAAACTAAGACGATAAGTCGTGCACGTAAAACCGTAAAAAGTGACCAAAATTAAAAATTACCCTAAAAATTCCTAGAAAATTGCAATAAATCCAAAAAAAATAATTAGAGTTTACAAAAAATCCAAAATCACTAAAGCCTTTTATTTAATTAAATAATAATTTTTAAAGCTAATTAAAGCCCAAAAAATCAATTTAATTAACAAAAAGCACAGAATGAGATTTTTTAACTTGTAAACCTCTCAAATGACTTAACTAAATTTAAAACTATTTTTGAAAATTTTATAATTAATAAAAACTATTTAAAAACAATTAAAAACTATTAAAACTTAAAATAATTCTAAAAATTAATCTAATGACAATAAAATTAATCTAAAAATTGTAAAATTCCTAACTTAATGTATTTGAAATAAAAAATGAAAAACTTGTAAAAATCTAAATTTTAATTTTTTATAATAAAATATTAATAAAATATTAATAAAAATCCAAAATTTATAAAAAATTCTAAAAAGTTGCAAACTAGTTTATTTTAACCTAAATAAAACAGAAATGCACTTGAAATTACAAAAATACCCCTATTGGGCCTTGAAATGGGCCAAAAGTTCAAACAGACCCCTTAATGGGCTTTTTATGGCCCAATAAGAAAAATGTTGTCCAAATAAGCCCAAAACTTCCTATCTGACTTAAAATTTGATTTTAAGGACAAAACTCTAAAGGCCCAAAAGCTGAAAATGTGTTTAAGCTAGCTTATTTAAAAGCAGCTTATTCTTAATGGGCTTTTTGGCCCATTAAGCTATAAGCTGATGCCATAAGCTAAAATTTGACACACAAGCTTCTTTTGAGTTACATAAGAGATCTGTAAAAAGAAAACTTGAAAAAGCACACGAAATAAGCCTGAAATAAGCTAAGACTCTCTTCACAAAACGACAAAATAGTCGTTTTTTAGTTCTAGACCACCTCAAGTGCTGATTCAAGTTTCAAAAGGTTTTAAATGACTTAATTAAGAAAAATAACCAAAAATTTTTCCTATAAGCACACTAAATAAGCCAGAATAAGCAATTAAGCACTTATGTAAAAGTCAACTTAGTGAGTTTTCTAGCAAAAAGTCAAAGTCAAACCCTAATAAGCTCCAAATCAAATCAATGGGTCAAATAAGGAAGATCTATCACAAAAAATAAGTTGTTGCAAGTCTGGATTAGCTAAAATGGCTTATGAATAAGCTGTTTGATGTTAAACACTAGCAGGGGCTAGTTTTGGAGGTTCAGCAGTGGGAAAAGTTTCCACTGCTTGACCTTTTTGACTTTTTGTCTTTTGTGACTTTTCTGTGGATTTAGGTTAAGCAAAGGCACCCAAGTGATCAGTTAATCACAAGGAGTCAATATCAACAACAAAAACACAAATTTAATCAGCCAATCAATACAGTTTAATCAAAACATCACCAGATAAGCACCAGACATGAACATAAGCAGTTATGAACTCAATAAGCACTTTTAGCAAGATTCAGCCAACCAAACTTCACCAAATGCATACACAAGCTATAATTAATTCAAATAAACAAATATAAACAGGTTTCATGCAATGGTTCAAGGTCTAGATCAAGATTCAAGCTCAAAAAATGTTATTGATGAACAAAGAACATACAGACTTTATACTTTGCTGATATACTTGACCACAAATCCAATTTCAAACACTCAAATCTTCTTAACAAGTTATATTAAGTATCTTTAATCACTTGGTTTAGTCACTTGTTATCCCTAAGCATGCATACAAACTAAGTGTTTCCAAAATCATAGGTCAAAACAAGCACAATCTTGGATTTGATGTTTTAAAACCAATAACTTGCAGCAATGAGCACACAACAAAGCATATAACATATACCAACTCAAACAAACAACCAACCATAACTCAATAACAACTTATGCACTTAAAAAGGTTAACCCAAACACCCCTTATCTTTTTCAATCCAACATTTAAACAAGTATAAGTGTGATTCAATGTTACCCAAGCCCAATCAAACATAATAACAGATATATTATGCAGTATCAAGCAATATTAAGCCACAAAAACAACAAGAACAATAGTAGAACTCAAAATCAATAAATTCAAGTATTTTGACATATTTTTAGCTTCAAGAACTCAAACCTCATGAATGTACATCCACACTCACAAATTTTTGAGCTGATGTGCCTAGAAAAACAAGGAACAAGCTTCCACAAACAAGCTGCTAAGATTCAACAAGGTTAGAACAATAATATAAAAAACAGAAAGTAGAAAAAGGATTGATTAACGCAACCTTTGTACCCACTTTTTGATTATCCCCAAACCACAAGCTCCCAATACCTTGATAATCTTCTTGTCAGGGTATTTAGATTACTTGCAGCCCAAAAATTCCAAGAATGTACCGAAGTCTTAACAAAATATCAAGATTTTTGGAAAATATGCAATTTATTGCACAATCTTTGAAAACAGGTTTTGAGATTCAACAATAGCAAACATATATCAATAACAAGCAGCAAATAAGATTGGCACTTGGGTTTTCTTCACAAATTCAAACACTTCTCATTAGACATGAAGGAGGATTTACAGAAAAGTGAAAAAGGAAAAACCAAGAGCAACTGAAAATGGGAAGCCTAAATGCCTTTATATAGGCTACAAGGGTTCTAGAAATGCAAGAAAAAATGTAAAACTCTAATGCTTGGAGTCCCCATTTTTCCCTTGCAGGTTTGAATTTTCTTGAGTACATGTGAGTTATTCTTGGACGTTTGTGAAGTAGCAAGCATGTGGAATTGATCAAAGGCTCATAAGGTGCTTAAGTTTGAAACAAGAAGCTTGGTCGTTGGATGGCTGGTAGCTTTTGTCATTTTCTCCCAAAGTGTAGCAGGGGAATCATGTGTGGGGCTGTTGGTTGGTGAGGTGTAAAGTTTATGAGTTGGGTTGTGTTCATTGGCACCTTAATCACTAATCTGGAAAAGATTAAGGGTTAATTCATGGTAATTAAGGAATACCCAAACGTGTTCATCATGTGAATAGTGGTGGTTTTGATCTGATTTCGGGTTTAAAAGGTATGTTAGGGGCCATTTTAACTAATTAGTTATTATTCGTTTAATAAATCTGGGTGGGATGGTGAGGTGTAAAAAGGGTGGGTTTTGATTAGTGGAGAGAGTGAGTGGGGCACGTGTCACCCCCTCACAGGTTAAGGTATCTTTGTTGTCTGCCAAGTTTAGCCCCTCCTTTCTTCTTTCTTTGTCATTTGAAGTTTAAACAAGAAAAACTCAGATTTCCTTTGTTATGCAAGTTTTACTTTTCACACTTTTTCCCCAAATACTTTCCCAAAATATTTTCAGGGGTATTTCTTGCAATTTGATGATTCTTGAAGGACTGTTTTGGTATTTTCTTCAAAGATTATGGTCTTGACTTGTATTGTTGACTTCTTGGAGGACTAATATTGACAAGTCTTGATTTTTGAGGGACCATTCTTGCCAATTCTTCAAAGTTGATGGCCCTTTTTGTAATTTTGACAAACTTTAGGACCAATCTTGTAATTATGAATAAACAAGAGTTTAAAGTGTCAATTCTTCAATATGGGAGGACCCTTCTTATACAATCTTCAAATCTTCAAGGGTTATTCTTAGAAAATCAACACTAGGGCTTGGTTCATTGTGCAGCTTCGTTTCCCGTGTTCGTTTTTGCTTGTTTCTTGTGATCTTTTGTCATTTTCTCAATATCTGTACCTAAAATACACAAGTAACTAACACAAGCATATATTTGGCATTTTTGATGATATTTAATTCATTTAAAAACCGTTTTGGACGATGAGACTATGTATAAAAGAAGTCTCATCACTCCCCCATACTAAACAATTGCCGTGCCCTCACGCAATGCTAGAATAAAGTATCGTAGCACCTCCAAAATTCATTTTTATTCACTTTATTGAATGATAAACTAGCTATACTACTACTATTACTTCTACTTGCGTTTTAGACATAATGTATGATTTTCATCGCAAAATGGGACGTTTAGGTTCATAGAACAAGAACATGTGAATGATTCATTAGAAATAATTTTGTCGTCCTCGATTTTCACCCCAATTCCATGTTAAGCGTGCAACGAGATCATTGTCATTATATGTTAGTAATGCTAACACTACTCATATGCCCTAGTCACGTACTTATCCTCCTATTTTCCTAAGTTGTATCTCTTATATTTTATTTTGTCTTGAATGTTCACGAGGATACATTTTTTACTTAAGCGATGATAGAGATTTAGGTCTAAAAATAGAGTCATAACTGTGTAACCAAGACCATCGAATTAATAACCCCTCCTAACAGACAACGATGTCAAAAATTTAAGTCAACAAGAAGGATCAATAAACACGATTTTATAACGGTTTTGAACATGAGACTTATTACCAAGACTTTTATACGCCCCCTACCGGATGGGCCTTATTATCATAGGTTTACCTCCATCTTTTATTCAACTTCGCCATGAAGCTTTTATTATGACTTCTGTCTTGCCTTGCCTTTTCTTTAACCTTTCCATGAGGTGTTTATTATGGCCAAAGACGTATATCCTCACGCTAAAAGCGAATTTTGGATCTTTAAAGCTTCAAAGATTAAGGCTTGATTCACTTTCAATTTCGCATAGATTTTTCGGCCTTGTGAGCTTCAAATTGTTTGCTTGATTTAGATGAGCACTTGAAATCTTATTATTGGGTGAAGCTTTCGATTATTCGGGTTGCCAATACTTCAAAACCGTGACGCTGGCGATACCTTAATGTCTTCCCAATTTAATTACATGGAAGCCACTAGAAAAGACTAGAAACCAACAATCAAGACTAAACCGATAAGTCAATATTTATTAAGCAAAAAATATTTACAAGCGAAGGGAGAATAAGCAAACAACGCGAACACATGAGTTTTTGAAAGAATACGAGTACTCTACGTTTAGCATAGTAACTTATAATTAACTCTATCATTTTTCGTCCTCATTTAAGAGACTTAGCCTAATATAAAGTTAAGGAATCGAAGATAAGTGCTCAACACGCACGGTCGAGTAAAAAATTAGTCTTATTCTCGCCATCGGAAAACCTACATTCGTGTCTTCAAACACTTTTAAAACATGAGAAAATTTTTAAAATTTGTCCATTTTTAGCCTTATTTGCAATTTGCCACAAAACGATAAACAAAAAGGTAAACTTCGGAAAGCGTGAAGGTTTGGCAAGGCAAGTATCTATTCACCCCCCATACTAAAGTTAAACATTGTCCTCAATGTTTTGATTCTAAGGGTTGGAAACCCCCATACTAGAGACGAAGTCGAATGCATAATCTAGCATGGAAAGGGTGTAACCGTTAAATTAATAGCCGTTTATGAAGTTTGGTAAAAACCTAAGTTTAGAAAAATAAGGATACATCATGTGGATATCGATAAATTCTTCAAAGCAAACGATCAAGGCTCACGTAAAACAAACACGAGACGCTCAAATCGTGAAGATGATGATTACCTAATGAATCACAATCACAAACAACCACGGAACAAAGGTTGGAAGGGCACAAATCCCCACACGTTACTACATTAGAAAGCGATAATATGTACATAGGATAAGCATGGGACTCCCCCACGAGGCACCACGTTTTTTATTACCGAGTCATGAGCTCGACTCGATCCCCTTAATACTTATTATCATTGGGGAAGGTGATTTGGTCGAGGTAGTTCAAAGATGGAACTTCCCCGCCAAAGTAGTGCTTCAACCTATGTCCATTCACCTTGAAATTGGGGCCATCATTTTGAGCTAGATCGATGGTCCCATAAGGAAAAAATTGAGTCACAGTAAATGGACCGGACCAACGGGATTTCAACTTGCCAGAAATTATTTTCAAACGAGAGTTAAAAAGCAACACTTGATCTCCAATGTTAAAAACCCGGTTTTTAATTTTTGAGTCATGAAACTTTTTAGTTTTTTCTTTATAAATCAATGAATTTTCATAAGCAATATCTCTCAATTCATCCAATTCATTTAATAGCAATTTCTGGTGTTTTCCCACGGTCTCCATATCATCATTACAATGCTTAAGGGCCCAATAAGCTTTGTGTTCGAGTTCAATTGGAAAGTGACAATTCTTCCCATACACAAGCTTATAAGGAGTGCACCCGATGGGCGTCTTATGAGCTGTCTGAAAGGCCCATGAAGCATCATCGAACTTATCCGACCAAGATTGTCGGTTTTCCCCAATCGATCTCTCCAAGATCATCTTCAACGCTCGGTTTGAAACCTCGACTTGCCCACTCGTTTGTGGGTGATAAGCCGTAGAAAGCCGATGTGTAACCCCATATTTCCTTAGGACCCTTTCGAATTGGTAGTTACAAAAATGGGTTCCACGATCGCTTATGATCGCACGAGGGGTTCCAAACTGAGAAAACAAGCTTCTCCAAACCAAGCTTAAAAACGAGATCATTGTTATTATAAGTTAGCAAACTAACACGAACTTATATGGGACAATTACTCACTTAGACTCCCTTATTCCTAGGGGTATCTCTTATATTTTATTATTGTCTCGAATGATCACGAGGATGCATTTTTGACTGATTTCGATAGTTATTTAGGCCGAAAATAAAGTGAACGATTTAATCAATAGTTATCTAAAAGACAAATCTTTTAAAACTGCTTCTCGGGACCTCATAAAGTTCATATCTTGGCATAACTCGCTTCGCGATTTGAGACCTTTCTCGGACCGATCATTGGCAGCGACTTCATACTTTAAACCTTGAGAGACGTTCGTGAAATAATGGCCTTCTCTTCATAATTGGAATTTATTCACTTGAAATTTTGAGAGATTCTTCATATTTGGACCACTACTTCTTCATTTTCTCCAATATTTATTTTCGACTTTAATATATGATGAGACTGCTTTTATACATGGTCTCATCGTCCAAATCAGGCTTAAAATGCATAAAATATCATTAAATATGCCAAATATATGCTCGTGTTTGTTACTTGTGTATTTTTAGGTCCGGATATTGAGGAAATGGCAAAAGATCACAAGAATCATTCAAAAACGAACACGGGAAACGAAGCCGCACAATGAACCGGGCCCAAGTTTGGAATTTTGCAAAAAGACCCTTGAAGAATTGAAGATTGGCAACTTTAGTCCCTCATCTTTGAAGAACTTGTCACAAATGACCCTCCAAATGTCAAATGTACAAGAATGTTCCTTAAGGAATGAAGACTATACAAGATCAGTCCTTGGAGAATCAAGAATATGCATTTAAAGCCCTTGGAAAAGTTTTGGAACATTTTGTGCCATTTTTTACAACTTGCCAAAAGTTGTCATGAGTAAAAAAGGCGTTGACAACATTTTTCACAAAGTAAACAAAGCAAGAAAGCTTGGGGGGTCAAACTGCCAAACAAGCAAACTTATTCCACCAGTCACATCCTGCCACATCACCATTACCCACCCAAAAACCCTACACCCGGCCCTACCCAGTCCAATACCCAAACCCACAAACCGGTTTAATTTATTAAACTGGTCAAAGACCAGTCAAGACCCCCACTTTCCCACCAAACAAGCTTTTTAAAATTCTTTTTACCCAAAATGGATTAAAACACTTTCCTTAATCCCACTTAAACCCTAACAATCCCCAGGTCCAATCTCCCATAAAACAAAGGGGTTTAAGCTAATTTTGTCCAGATCTTTGATTGCACTCTTTCTCACCAAAACCCACATTCCACCTCACCACAAGACACACCCATGTGTCTTGTGGGGCCCTCCCCTGCAACATCACTTTCCCTCAAAACCCTAAACCCGACCAAACCAACATCCCAGATCACACTCCTTGGTCCCCAAGCTGAATTTAACGTCCAAGATCATTCAACAAGAGCTGGCAACATCACATGGGCATCTTGACCAAAATTCAGTCAAAAGAACAAGGGCAAAATCGGATTTTCCAAGCTTTAGGGTTTTCCTTTTTATTATTTGTTTATTCAGTATCTAGATAGTTCTACTATGCCTATAAAAGCACCTCTCAACATGTGAGTAGGGCTTTGTTCTAGATTTTTGATTTCAAAACTTATTGTAATCCCTTTTTTAAGTTATAAAAGTTGGTAAATTTTTGAAATTGTAATTCCTTTTTGTCATTTAGAAAGTTGGTATTTAATTTATGAAATCAATCTGAGTTCCATTTAAATTCTTATCTCAAACATTTTGTGTTTGAGATTTTCAGAAAAGTTTCTGAAAGTTGGTGGATTTTGGTAAATCCTTGTTTCAAAAATTGGTTAGCAGGTTTGTAAGTTGTATGTTTAAGGTGTATTTGAAAGGAAAAGTGGTATTGAAAGGTTTTTGAAAAGGTTTGAAAGTTTGGAAAGAAAAATCAGAAAATCAGTTATTGCATTGTGCTTGTTTTCTTTCTTGATTTTCTTAGCAGGTTTGAGGTTTGCTTGTTGATCAAGTGTCTGCATAGGCCCGGGCCTATAAGGAGGTGGTTTTGCAACCACTAGGGACCTGGATGTAGGTCCCTTGAGGTAGTTTCCTTTTTCCCATTTTCATTTTCAGTTTTCTGAAAATTTATGTGATTTGTATGATTTTACATGAAAGTTGCTGAGATCTTGTCTATTTGCTTGATTATGCTTGTTTTTGTATGACATGCATGTTTAGACTTGTTTATAATCAGTTTGGTTTGGGTTTAAGTAGCTTTGTTTGAAAAAATTTTGATTTCAGTAACATAAAGGGGTGTTTGGGATAAGGGATTAACCAGGTTTTTTGATTAAGATTTGTGTTAGGACCTGTTGAAACACACTTGTTTGTTGAAAATATTGTGATATATGCTCTAAGGTTTTAGTTTGGTAGATTTTTAAAGCAAGTTGTATGATAAAAGTTGAAAAAAATAGCTAAAATCCAGTAAGTGCTCATAGTGACTGGTTTTGGTAAAATTGGTGCTTCAAATCTTCAAATCTGCTAGATATAGGTTTAAGCAAGGTGTGCTATAGCTTATTTGTCTTTGGGTTGACTTATATGCATAATATTGAGTCTTGAATTTCACTATTGTGCATGTAGAAAAAGCTAAATACCACTAGACCTGCACAAGTCATTTCAACAACTAGATTTTGCCCATTTTTGTGATTTTGTGTTAAGATTTTGCTTGCTTTCTATTTTGATTTGACTCCTTGTACTCCAAAGAGTACAAGGGTGCCTTGTTTCCATCAAAATCAACACCAAATTCATCACTCCAAGCTCCTCTTGGATTAAATTCACAAGTGAAGATATTATCACTTTGCTTGTGTTCTTGAAAAGTTGTAACTGAACCCGTTTTTTATTTCTTATTGTCTTATTCTTTGATA
This sequence comes from Glebionis coronaria, assembly GCA_025667525.1. Classification (NCBI taxonomy): domain Eukaryota; kingdom Viridiplantae; phylum Streptophyta; class Magnoliopsida; order Asterales; family Asteraceae; genus Glebionis; species Glebionis coronaria. Next base: position 435,438,050 of record CM046874.1, read on the forward strand.
AATTGGATTGAAGTTTGTGTTTTTGAGAGTAGTTAAGTTACTGTTTGTGTTTAAAGCTTAAAAAGAAAAAAAAATTGTAAAAACCTCACCTTGCCTGGGCTCGAACACGCGACCTCTCTATTGGAGGAGTAACGTGTTAACCAGTGATCCAGATGGGTTTTTACGTTTATGTTTCATTTCATTAGATATTTAAGGGGTATTTGTTTTTGAGCTTATTTAGCTAGCAGCTTATATTTAAGCTGATTTCAGCTTATTTCTTTAAGCTTTTGACCATTTATCATTTTTCTTTTGTTCTGATTAGGGTTTTAGACTTTTCTGTTTAAAGAAATTATTTTTACCTTTATTAAATTATTTATTAGGATTATTTTTAGTTTAATTTTTAGAAAGTAGATTAAAAATAGTAAAAATTATTTTAAAAATCCAGAAAAATAGTTTTTAGGTTTTAATTTATATTTTTGAGGTTTACATTCCGAAAAGTTTTCAAAAAGTCTAATTTTTAATTTTATTTGATTTTAGGGTTTTTAGACAACTTTAAAAATTAATATAAAATTAAATAAAAGGTTTTAGGAACTTTTGATCACATTTTTGTTCTAGTTACCTTATTTAGGATTTTTGGTAATTTTTTAGAATTTATTTTTAAACTTTTTATTTTTTTGATTATTTTAATATTATTTTATTCCTAAAAATAGAAAGTTGGTTTTTTCTACTTTTTTCATTTTTCTTAGATCACTTAGCAATATTTAGGAACTTTGTAACTTTCCAAATATTTTTTAGGCTTTTCATTTAATTTTTAGAATTAATTTAAGTTTTAATAGATTTTAATAGTTTTTAAGTGATTAAAAATAGATTAATTTGGTTTTAAAATTTTAAAAAATAGTTTTTAGCTTAATTAGGTCATTTTTGAGGTTTACAAACTATTAGATCTTGTTTAGGGCTTTTTAATATTTAATTGTGATTTTTAGGGCTTTAATTAGCATTAAAAAGTCATTATCTAATTAATTAAAAGGTTTTAGCAAGTTTGGATTTTTTGTAAACTCTTAGAATTTTATTGTGGACTTTTAGTAATTTTTAGGAATTTTTAGGTTAAAATTTTAATTTTCGTGGTTTTTAAGGTTCTACGTCTTAACTTTCTAGTAGTGTTTTTTTTCGTTAATTTTTATTTTTACGTCTTCGTCATTTTCTCTTCTCTTTTCTTCTTAATAAAATCATCAATCAAAATCAATTCATTACACAACACACTAGCCTCCTCGAGAACGAACTCACTTTTAGGGTCATACACACACGGTTTTCCTAAATCGTCGTGCACGCTTGCCCTATTTTATTGCTCTTTTCCTAAAGGGTAGTAAAAACACGATATCAATATACAACGATCCGCCTCCTTTTTGGACTTGGCTTTATTTATCCTCATACCTTGTTAGAGCCTTTTCGGATAGACTTCTCCATGACATTTGGGGAGTTTTTTCTTTTCGTCCTGTGTCTCGATCCTTCATATTGATCTTTGATAAATGATTCTTCACATCACTTTTGGATCTTTAGCAACAAAATGTAGCCCTCATGTCTTGTTAGGACCTTTTTGGACTCGCCAATCTTCGCATCCCGCTTCAGTAAGTTATGCCTTGGCTATGAACTCTAATCCATACCGAGCAACTTTTAAACGATCTTGGGCTAGAAGCTAAGTAACTTTTCAAATCGTACAACCTTATTTATTGCAGATAAATTTATTAGCAAGCGATGGGAAAATAGGCTTATAATTAACTCACATAAATTCACGAAAGAATACCAAACTTATAATTGGCTCTTTCATCTCTCGTTCTCCACAGTTTACAATCTCAAGTAATGAGACTCGTGGACGCTTAGCCTATTAAATCAAAGTTTTGGGTTTTCGAGTCGCCTATAGGATCTTGCAAACTCTAAGAGTTTTTCAAGTTTAGAAGTCACATTTTAAAGTTCCTTTGATAAACGACTCTCTAGGATCAATTATAGGAACTTGAGAAAAGATCTTGTTCTTAACCCGTGAGGGTTAAGACTTCCACGTTTTATAGCTCCCTATATAAAAGCCTAGCAAAACTTGACTTAAACATGTTAAGGACTAGCTAGAGTAGACTTAGATAAGTGAACTCGGGTTGAGTCAAAAGATTCACAACGTTTGAAAATTAAAACCACTTTGTTGGGAATCTAAACTTATTAGATTCCCTGTTCATTGATTTAAACATAATTAGGCTGATAGATAGTCCCTTCCCTGTGCCTAGGTGGCAGGTAAGTTTCGCAAGACTCACAGAGATCCAAGTCTCTGTGAGCAACCTCAGAGGAGTCCATGTCAGAGACATTGTCAGGGAAGTCGAAGATTACTTGAAGACATACTCCTTGGCTGTGATGGATAACAGCCAAGATGTATTAGGGACTCTGAGGGGTTGAGAGTTAACAGGGGTGGCAATACCCTGATAACTCTTAGCACACTTTGGACATGCCATTTGTGTGTTCGAGAATATGAAGAATAAGGAAACTGTTTTGGACAACTGTTCCTTAAAGCATAATGGAAGACTACCAAGAATAGAAGGACATCATGTGACTGATGTGGGAACTTGTAAAAGCTTGTGTAGTCGACATTAAGTACTGTTTAAGTCAAACTCGTAACACTATAAATAGGATGTGTCTCCATGCATTAATGTTCAACACTTTGAGAGATTAAGAACATTAGTGCGTATAACTTAGTGAATCAAACAGCTACGACTGTATTCATAAGTTAAGGTTTATTGTTGTTCAAAGTGTGCACAACACATTGTCATCAAACGGTGTTATCCATAACACTTGTAATTCTTTATTATACAATAAAAAGATTACGTTTGAAAAGTAATACCTTGTGTTGATTAAGTTAAGATTAGGGTTTCTTGCATCGATTAGGGACTTTCAATTGGTATCAGAGCAGTGTTTGATATTAAAACCTTCAAGAAACATCGTTCTCAGTTTTATAATCAAGATCCACCATGCCGGAAACTTCTAGCCCACACTCACCTTCCACAAACCCATCCTCACCAAGACTTAACCCCCCAGCAAATGATGATGATCTACCCCAACTTCTTGACTCAAGAGGTGGATCACACGTAACCAGTGTACCAGTCTTTGATGAGGAAGACTTTGCCAGTTGGAAGAGTCAATTTCTTGTATACCTTAATGGACTTGAACCTTTTCTCTTAGAAATTTTAGAAAATGGTCCATATATTCCCATGGCGCTTACTTCTACTGAAGAAAACCCTCTTCCCAAGCCTGTCAAACAATGGACCGCAGCAGATAAGAAATTAGCAAACCAAGATAAACGTCTCAAAAGCATCATAATTTCCTTTCTTCCAAAGCACATCATGAAGTCTGTCATTCAGTGTCCCACAGCTAAACAAATGTGGACAGACCTCATTCTTGGCCATGAAGGACCCTCAGAAACAAGAGAGACAAAGATTCAGGCACTCAGACTTCAGTTTAATTCCTTTAAGTCTCTTGAAGGTGAAAAAGTTCAGCAAACCTATACTAGGCTGAAGATTCTTCTAAATGACCTCGCTATGAATGATGTCACTATTGGGCAAGCTGAGATCAATGCCACTTTTGTCAACAGCCTTCCAAGAAAGTGGCTGAGCATGAATCAGACTCAGAGAGCTAACAACTCAATCAAAAATGATACCCTTGCTCAGCTCTATGGTAAGTATAATTATGAAGAAGGGCTGATCGACACTATCTACAAATCAGAGACTGAAAGATTTGTAGTCCAAGGAGCATCTTCCAAAGCTTTGATCTCTGCAACACATCCTCTTGACAGCGATTCTGATATTGAAGAAGATACCCGTAGCAGCCAAGAGTTCTTGTCAGACCTCAATGCAGAATTTCATGAAAGAGCACTGCTAGCCAACCAAAGAAGATACTACAAAAGATCTGGAAGAGTAGGATCAGCTAGCAAACCAACTGACAGGTCAAAAGAAACATGTTTTGCCTATGGAAAGCTTGGACATTTTCAAAAAGAATGTCCTTCCACCAAAACATCCTCACCCTCTTATCCATCATCTTCATCCAAACCCTACAAGTTCAAACAACATAACAACTCATCTCAATCCAATTCTTCAGACACTGAGAAGAAAGATTACAAAAATAAGTACAAGGCACTTAAAGCTGAGTTAGAACAGATGAACTTGAAGATTGAAGCTATGTCCAAAAAGAAAGGTGGTGATAAAAAGGATGAGAAAGGGTTGGTTGCTGAAACCTATGATTGGAATGATGAACCATTGACTTCAGATGAAGAAGACACCACAATAGTCAGGGCTTTTATGGCGATAGCTGAGGATGAACCAGCTGTTGGAAAAGGTGATGCAAGATCAGGACAATGGGTTGACATCACAATGAAAAAGGTACACAGGCTTCTATCTATGTCTGATAGTGATGAACGTAAGCATGTCCTTGATTACACCATTGTTGATTTGCACTTTGTTGAGGAACAAAGGAAGAACCTACTTGATAAGTTTCACTCTGTTAAAACTGAAATGATAAATACTAAGGCTGAATGTGAAACTCTCAGGCGGGTTAACTTAGAGAAAATATCCCTGCAAAATGAAGTAGCTAGATTAACCTTGAAAAACATAGCTTTAAATGATCAAGTCACTGAATTGAACAAGATTATTGAAAAATGGCTGTGTGCTAGGTTTACTATTGATGAATTGCTTAGGGATGAAGTGCCTGCTGACTTAAACAGGGATATAACTGCTAAGAATAAAAAGCTGAGGATTATCACCAAACCCAAAGACATTGTCTTTAAATCTACAGAGACTATTCATATGTCAGATACCTCTTTGACTAATGACCCTGTCTCTGAAGATGTGGCTGAGCTACCACCCTTGCCCAAACTCTCTGGAGTTGAACCTAGCAGTTCTTCTAGATCTGCTAAGGATGAACTTAAGACTGATATTGAGAATCCTCCAGCCAAAGTTTTTCGTGTGCCTGCTAAACCAACTGGTAAACAAGTAGCTTTTAAGCCTGTTTCTACTAAAGCTGTGAATAAGGTTGACCCCACCACTGAAGAGCGCCTGTTGTCTCTTATGAAAGAAGTAGAACTCTTGAAACAACACATTAAGCCTTCCGCTGAATGCTCTACTTCTCATGAACCTAAGTCAGTCCTAGGTGAACCCAAAGGGGAAAGGTTAATCAAACCTTATTGCAATGTTTGTAAGAATTCTCACCACTCGACCTTAGATCATGACAGACACATGGCAGCTAAAAGAGCTCAGACACCCTCTAGAGACAGACCACAGAGTTCCAAAAGACAACAGGGAAATTACAATTCTTATCTTCCCTGTAAATTCTGTGGGTTCACAGACCATCACTCAGACGAGTGTGGTGACTTCCCTGGGTGTGATATCTGTGGGAGTTATAACCATGAAACTATGAACTGTCCATCCCAACGCCAAAAGTTTCTCAGGAACACAAGAGTTGCTAACAAGCAATTCAGGGAACCCACTGGAAAGTGGGTTCACCATAGGAACTAATCTGTTTCTATGTATCTGTGCAGAAATATCTCAAGGAATCGGTATGGTATCTAGATAGTGGCTGTTCTAGACACATGACAGGGATTCAACAATACCTGCACAGATACTCAAAGGAGCCAGGTCCCAAAGTGGTGTTTGGAGATAACTCTTCAGGTGACACAGAAGGATATGGCTCAGTGAATTGCAATGGGATCACATTTACCAGGGTTGCATATGTGAATGGTCTTAAACACAATCTTATTAGCATCAGCCAATTATGTGATGCTGATTATAAGGTTTTGTTTACTAAGACTCAGGGAACCATATTCAAAAAAAATAATGATGTTGTGCTGGTTGCACCTAGAAGGAGAGATGTTTATGTCATCAACATGGCTGTGTGCTCTGAAGACAGCTCAAATTGTTTTCTTGCCAAAGCCTCTGAAAGTGTCAACTGGCTGTGGCACAAAAGACTGTCTCATCTCAACTTCAAGAACATCAATAAGATAGCCACTCAAAACTTGGTTGCTGGTCTACCTTCAGTAATGTTTTCCAAAGACAAAACTTGTTCTGCCTGTGTCAAAGGAAAACACCACAGGTCTTCATTCAAGACTAGGCAATCATTCTCTATTGACAAGTGCTTACATCTCCTTCACATGGACTTGTTTGGGCCTGTCAAACCTCAAACAATTAATCACAACAAATACACCTTCGTCATAGTTGATGAATTTTCAAGATATACATGGGTGTTCTTCCTCAGAAGGAAAAGTGATGCAGCTGATACCATCATGTCCTTCATCAGACAGGTTGAAAATATGAATGATGTTAGAGTCAAAGCTCTAAGAAGTGATAATGGTACAGAATTCAAGAATCATCAACTTGAATCATTTTGTGATGAAAAAGGGATTTCACAGAACTTCTCTTCAGCTGGCACTCCTGAACAAAATGGTGTGGCTGAAAGAAGAAACAGGACTCTGATTGAAGCAACAAGAACTATGTTAAATGGTGCAGCCTTACCAAAGCAATTTTGGGGAGAAGCTGTACACACTGCCTGTTATACTCAAAACAGATCAATCATTGTCAAAAGACATGGCAAAACCTCCTATGAAGTTTTCAGAAAAAGATCTCCAGACGTCAGCTATTTTCATGTGTTTGGATGCCCTGTGTTTATTTATAACTACAGGGATAAACTTGGAAAGTTTGATGAAAAGGCTGATGATGGATTCTTTTTTGGATACTCTCCAACAGCCAAAGCCTTCAGAGTATTCAACATCAGAAGACAAGAAGTAGAAGAAACTTTCCATGTCAGATTCAATGAAGATGATGAAGTCATACAGAGGACAGGAACAGAGGGTGATGAAGTAGATTTTAATGAAAATATTTCTTTCCCAAGTGATGAGTTCACAGAACCCAGACCTACCAGTCATCACCACTCCAACACTCTCACTCCTTATGTTCCTGCTTTTGACCCTCTGTCTACTCACAACATAGAAGTTCCTACCTCTCAGGAACTTGATGAAGAAGAACCTCAAATCTCTGATGGTCCTTCTCATGATATTGATGACTCACCAATTCTTCAAACCTCTGAAGTTTCTCCTACTGATAATGAAATAGCTACCCTTGATGTGGCTGAAGAAGACTCAGACACTGAAGTAGTCTTTGAAGAAAGCCCTCCTAGTCAGCAGGATGAGACTCAAATTGTACAAACTGTGCCCTCAAGTACCCCTGTTCTTGAAACTCCAGCTCCTCAAAATAAGTGGTCAAGAGATCAACACATTCTTCTTGTCTACATTATTAGGGAACCAATTGCAGGGGTCACAACCAGACAGCGAATCCAAGACTCAGAGTCAGCCTCAGCCAATGAATGTCTATTTGCTGAATTTCTTTCTCAAATTGAACCTAAAAGAGTTGCTGAGGCTCTGGTAGAAGATGGATGGGTAGCTGCTATGCAAGAAGAAATCAATCAGTTCAAAAGGAACAAAGTATGAACACTAGTGCTAGCTCCACCTGGAAAGAATATCACAGGCACTAGATGGATCTATAGAAATAAGATGGATGAGATTGGGAACATCATCAGGAACAAGGCAAGACTGGTAGCACAGGGATTCTCTCAGACTGAAGGAATTGATTATGATGAAACTTTTGCACCTGTTGCTAGACTTGAGGCCATCAGAATCTTTCTTGCTTATGCTGCCTATATGAACATCACTGTCTATCAGATGGATGTAAAGAGTGCGTTCCTCAATGGTGATTTGGCTGAGGAAGTCTATGTTGCACAACCTGAAGGATTTGAGAACAGCGAGTTTCCCAACCATGTGTACAGACTTCACAAGGCAATGTATGGTCTGAAACAAGCTCCAAGAGCATGGTATGAAACTCTTTCAAATTTCTTATCTGAAAACAAATTTATCAGGGGTTCTATTGATAAAACACTCTTTACCTTCAAGGACAAGAGTGATTTCATCATTGTGCAGATTTATGTGGATGATATCATCTTTGGGTCAACAAATGTCAATCTTAGTAAACGTTTTGCTAAATTAATGACCAAGAAATATGAGATGAGTATGATGGGTGAACTGACTTACTTTTTGGGATTCCAAATTAAACAATGTCCTAAGGGAATTTCTATTTGTCAAGAAAAGTATGTTAAGGATTTACTTAAAAAATATGACTTAGCTGATTGTGCATCAGTGAAATGCCCCATGCTTCCACCCAACGACTTGGGCCCTGATGAGTCAGGGGTCTCTGTCAATGAGACTTTATATAGGGGCATGATTGGGTCACTGATGTATCTAACAGCCAGTCGTCCAGATATCCAATTCTCCACATGTCTTTGTGCAAGGTACCAAGCTAACCCAAAAGAATCCCATCTAGTGGCTGTTAAGAGAATTTTCAGGTATCTCAAAGGAACACCATCCCTAGGACTATGGTATCCAAAGGAATCAGGCTTTGATCTCAAGGCCTATTCAGATTCAGATTATGCTGGATGTTGTATTGACAGGAAAAGTACTTCAGGCAGCTGTCAAATCCTAGGAGGAAAATTGGTTGGATGGAGTGCTAAGAAGCAAAACTCTGTGGCTATGTCTTCAGCTGAAGCAGAATATGTCGCTGCAGCCAGCTGTTGTGCTCAGGTGCTCTGGATGAAAAGTCAATTGGCTGACTATGATATCTTGTATGACAAAGTACCAATCTTTTGTGACAACACCAGCGCCATTGCCATATCCAACAACCCTGTTCTTCACTCTCGTACCAAACACATTGATATCAGGTATCATTTTATCAGGGATCATATTATGAAGGGAGATATTGAGCTGCATTTTGTTCCCACAGAGCTGCAACTAGCTGATATCTTTACAAAGCCTCTGGCTGAACCTACGTTCAACAGGCTAGTTGCTGAGCTAGGGATGCTCAATATCTCAAAGCCTGTGGCTTGATATTAAATGTGTTCATTAAATGATTGATTCTATATTAATTGTTTTATTAAATGTTTTTCACATGAAACTAGGTAGTTACTTTCCAAGTTAATGCAAAAAACATTCTCACAACTTTTTAATCATTTATTTTTCGGATAACGAGGAGACAAACTTTTTGAAAGGTCAAGGGGACCCACTTGAGCAGTCATTTTCTCCCTTGCATTTAATACGGTTGAATAACTGTTCACTCAAGTTTGAATATATATTGTCTTCTTTCTCTTCTCACCCACCACCATTCTAAAATCATCTTCTCTCTCTAAAACTCTTATCTCTCTCAACCATCCGCCATTTTCATTCTCCTTCAACCTTAAATCAATGGCGTTTCCCGTACCAAAAGCCTCCAATGTGAACTTCGAGATCAACGAGAGCATCATCGCCTCCAACAACGCCATTGGATGGATCAAGGCACCAAACAGCACCTACTCAGATCTGGTAAATTTCATGCAGAATTGTGACCTAAATGAAGCCTTCACCAAATCTCCATCCACCTTTTACCAAGAATACCTTAGGGAATTCTGGTATTCTGCTGAAGTAGTTGAAGACACCATTACATTTAGCCTTTCGTGCAATGAACATCCTTTTGCCTTTTCCCTCAATGATTTTTCTAGTGTGGCCGGACTCAAACATGGAGATGATTGCTTGAAGACTGTTGACAAAAAGGCTGTCAAGGAAGCCTTAGCCACACTAAACCCCTGTCATGATGTTAACCCTGCCCTTACACCAGCTGAGGTCCTTGCCAAAGCCCCTCTGAAGATTAAGTATTTTACTCCTATGTGGCGTGTCCTCTTCACCCACATTGTGAAGTTCCTGGGAGGAATGCAGGGATCACAGGATCAGATGTCGTCCAATCATCAGGCTATTGCGTATGGACTTATCTGGGGAGCTGATGTCGACTTTGGAAGCATCCTTTTCTCAAACCTGGTAGAACAACTGAAGGGACGGAATCAGGTCCGGGAAAAGAACATCTGTTATGTGCGCTACCTGTCCCTGATCTTTGAGAGTTTGCTGGGAGAGAATTACCATAACAAGTCCTTGACAGCTCTGAAGCCCTATCGCATCACAGGCGCCATCTACAAGGAGATAGGAGCTGAGGATATCCCTGTCACTGCACACATGCTGAACGTTGCCAACCAGGTAACCAACGCTGAGAAGCCCTTGCTCCCTTCCTCTGAGAAGGTGAATACTTCTAGTGTCGCTGGCAAGTCTACGTCTTTGACCTCTGGGCAGCACACTACCAAGTCCAAGGCTTCATCTGGCCAACAACCAAAGAAGAAGAAAATCCCCTCTTCTTCCCAACCCAAAGCTGTTAGTAAGGCCAAGGAAAAGAAGATTGACACCGCCTCTGGTCCAGATACTCTTGTGGATACAAAATCTTTGGCTGACAAACAACAGGCGTCTAGTGTCTCTAGGTCAGCAGAGACTACAGGAAACCAGCCAAACCAAGCTGATATCTCACAGGTAATCAGTGTACATTTTTAGAGGTTCACAATCAACCACTCTCATTTGTCTGTAGGAGAGAGTGGTGAAGTTAGGGTAATCCTCGACCCATAGAAGTCTGTCATTACACTTAGCATACTTTAAGACTTCTGTACACTCTGTCTTTGCACCAGGGAGTGATTCATTTGTGTTTATAAAGCACCCCGATGACCCTGAACCCTCTAGACAGTATTCAGGCTAACAACAACCTGAATACATTAAATGTCTCAACCATGATGGTTGTACTTCACACAGCCTCTTGGTTCCCTCCTTAAAAGAGTCCCAAAGGATTTATCCTTTCAGGGGGAGCTGAATCATCACCCTCAGCTCTCCTAGGGGCAGCGTAACAGGCGACCTACACCAACATATGTTTCACTCTTAAAAGAGTCCCAAAGGTTTTACCTTTTGGGGGGGCTGAATAATCACACTCAGCTTTCCTAGGGGCAGCGAATGGCGATCATTAAACAACATATGCTTCACAATCAAAAGAGTCCCAAAGGTTTTTACCTTTTGGGGGGGCTGAATAATCACACTCAGCTTTCCTAGGGGCAGCGAATGGCGACCATTAACCACACTTCATTCACACTTAAAAGAATCCCAAGGATTTATCCTTTGGAGTGGCTGAGTAATCACCCTCAGCCTCTCTGGGACAGCGAAATGGCGACCATTCACCTTATATTTTTCCCTGTTACTAATTATAACAAACTTGCAGGCTGAAATTGTACAGCCAGTCAAAGAACCTCAGGTACATGAAAAGGAGGCTGAAATAATAACTCAGGACATTCCAAATGAAGAAGAACCTGTGCTCAATGCTGATGAAGAAATGATCTCAGTAGAAGATTATGTCTCTGAGTTTGAACCCATGCCTGAGGATGAATTCCCTGAGGGAATGTTTGATGAAGAGGAGGAAGAAGATGAGGATGACCAGCTGTCAGCCTCTCCTCCTAAAGAAGATGACAAGACTTCTCCTCTTAAGGAAGCTGTTGACACTCCAAACTCTGCTACATCAACAACAACAGTCTTCCAAAGACCAACATATGATCCAACAGCTGAATTCCTCTTGTTTGATCATCCTACCCAGACCAACTTCGATTTGATTCCAAGGGGGGATGATTTTGCTCAGCAAAGCCTCAATATCAAGAATCTTCAGCCCGTACATCATCAGTCTGATATTGAGCGCTTATCAAGGAAGCTGGACGTGATCAAGTCAGAGATGCACAATTTTACTGTCACTTTTCCAGGCATTATAAAGAAGGCTGTGCCTGAGGCTGTCACTGAGCCTATTCAGGAGGGTGCAAGAAAAGGTGTGGCCCAAGGACTAAGTCATCTCTCGACACGAATCAAGGATGCAATTGACTCAGTTGTCCCTGCCATGTTCCATGAACAAGAAAACAACATGAACAGGCACTTCAATGCGGTTCGCAACAGGCAATACAATCATGCTGGTTTTATTGTCAGGCGTGTTCAGGCAAATACCAATGCCAATGCCAACCTCTTGCTAAAGATTGCCAGGGCATCAAGGAAAAGACAGCGTGCCATGGCTGCCTCTGTGGAGCAGATTGCAAGACAATTTAAGGCACATTCATCCAAGCATAAGAGAAGTAAGGATGAACGTGAGGGGGAGAAGAATGTTACACTCAGCCTTGCATCTGCTGAACAAGTTTCATCTTCAGCCAATCCCTCTACAACACCTGTTCCTCTTCAAGTCATCACACCAGTCATAGTACATGATGATGAGGATCAGACTCAGGGGGAGCAACAAAAACAAGATGGAGCTGACTCATCTAAATCCATGATCCTAGTTAACATCAGCAAGCCTGAGGATGATGATGAACCAGCGGCCAAGAAACTTAAATTCACTGTGAGCTCTCTCCCAAAATCTATTCAAAATCAGGCTCAGACAGCGTTTCTCAAAAGAGCTGATGATTTGAAAAACATAAGTGTGGAGTCCTCTGTCTCAAAGAAAGGTAAAGAGATAGTTTTGGTTGACACTGACACCAAACTTAAGAAGATAGCTGCGATGCTAGAGACAGGAGGATCCACAACAGACCTTTCCCACTTTTCAACCTTTACACCTTCTGATGAGAGTCCTTTAACGCCTGAAGAAATAGAGCAACAGGCTGAAGAATTTAAAAGACTAAATGAGCTCAAGGCAGCCAAAGAATTAAATGAAGCTACTCTGAGGAAGATGACACCACCTGAAAGGGAAAAACAAAAACAAAGGTTGAGGGAAATGGAACTTAAACGCGCTGAGGCCTTAAAGAAAGTCAAAGCTGACTATGATGCCTGCGTGAACAACAGGTATGCTGCTGGCAAGATAACCAAGTTTAGATACACCATTCACAAATCCACAAACACCCCACAGATGATCTTATGGAGGGAAAATCAACAGAGGAATATGGATGTGTTTGACAACTTCAGGTTAAAAACACTTGGGTTATCAGAATGGTTTGAACTCGAAGCCTTAGCTGCCAAAAAGTCTGGACAGGCAAATTTCCTTCTGCTTAAAACTCTTAAGGCTAAGTTTAACTGGATCAAGGAAACAGCTGCCAAACTCAAGATTGATCCCCCACCACAGCTTTTCGAACAAGGACCCCCAAAGACAGGCAACAAAAGAAGAAGAATCTCCCAAATTATTGATGAAACTTTTGTTACTGAAGATGTTCGTGTGGATGGCATGCATAGGGATCTGATCCTTCCAAATGGTATCGTTGGCCCTGTTGATGGTCAGACATACTCAGTGCCTGAAAGAGGAATGGCTTTTATGAACAAGGCCTGCCAGTATGCTTTTCAGAGGGAAGATGAGCTTTGTCTGGCTTCAACTATTCAGCTACTCTGTCACAAGAAGTGTCTCAAGATCAACTCAGAGTATTCCAAGAAGTTTGCAAAGACTTTATAGGATGAAATTGATAACAGATTAGATGTGGCCGAAGCTGAAGAAAGAATCAAAAATGATGACTATTGAAGATAGTGTCAGCCCTTTTTACCTTCATCTTTTATTTAACTTATGTAATGAACTTGTTAAACTCACTTACCTTAACTTAGTGTAAGAAGAAGCTGTTAAACTCACTTACCTTAACTTAGTTAGATCTAGCATTATTTATGTTTAAATAGGGGGAGATTGTTGGGAATCTAAACTTATTAGATTCCCTATTCATTGATTTAAACATAATTAGGCTGATAGATAGTCCCTTGCCTGTGCCTAGGAGGCAGGTAAGTTTCGCAAGACTCACAGAGATCCAAGTCTCTGTGAGCAACCTCAGAGGAGTCCATGTCAGAGACATTGTCAGGGAAGTCGAAGATTACCTGAAGACATACTCCTTGGCTGTGATGGATAACAGCCAAGATGTATTAGGGACTCTGAGGGGTTGAGAGTTAACAGGGGTGGCAATACCCTGATAACTCTCAGCACACTTTGGACATGCCATTTGTGTGTTCGAGAATATGAAGAATAAGGAAACTGTTTTGGACAACTGTTCCTTAAAGCATAATGGAAGACTACCAAGAATAGAAGGACATCATGTGACTGATGTGGGAACTTGTAAAAGCTTGTGTAGTCGACATCAAGTACTGTTTAAGTCAAACTCGTAACACTATAAATAGGATGTGTCTCCATGCATTAATGTTCAACACTTTGAGAGATTAAGAACATTAGTGCGTATAACTTAGTGAATCAAACAGCTACGACTGTATTCATAAGTTAAGGTTTATTGTTGTTCAAAGTGTGCACAACACATTGTCATCAAACGGTGTTATCCATAACACTTGTAATTCTTTATTATACAATAATAAGATTACGTTTGAAAAGTAATACCTTGTGTTGATTAAGTTAAGATTAGGGTTTCTTGCATCGATTAGGGACTTTCACACTTTATTCAAGATTTATTCAAGTAAAGAAAGAAAATAAGTATACAAAGGATAAAACTAATAGGCCAAAATAGATCAAAAATTTTGAAAAATGTCGAAAAGTTGATTTTTCGGTTAAAATGAGGACAAATACAAGGAAAAGGCCACTTAACTTTGATAGAAGTCCCCCTACACTTAATATAAACATTGTCCTCAATGTTTAAGCATGTGGGAGTAAACTCCCCTACACTTAGGACATTGTGCACGTTGTTTAAATCTTGCTAAGGAAAAGAAAACTAAAGAGATTCCTATTTTAATATTGAGAAAATATAAAATAGTGAATTGAAAAGAGTTTAGGATAGAACCGGGAAGAAGGGAACACGGAATCACGGGTTGTCAAGAATCAGCAAGAGTGGATCATTGAGCGCTCGAATCCCTGAATAGTAGAAGAGAGGAAATAGCAAACACCAACGGGTCTCCCCTACACTTAAGGTAAAAACAAAGAAAAAGATAGATAGATAATTGGGTTGCCTCCCAAAAAGCGCTTGTTTTTGTTATCCGAGTCACGAGCCTGACTCGTCCCCGAATTAAATGGTCCATGGGGAAGCCTCGAATGTAATACCGGGATCAAAGACCTTGTCTTCGTTCCCGGAGGAATATAATAAAGGAGAGGCAGGAGGATAAGTCTTAAACGGTAGAAAGGTCCGTTCAACATACGAGAAGTATGTGAAATCTTGATCCTTGGGGGGTGGGGTGGGTATAGGAATCACATTGTCATCCTCCAAAGACAATGGATGCGGACCAGTTGGCAAAGCCGTAAGGTCATAAAACATAGAATGGTCAGTGTCACCCCCCCGGGTCAAAGCACTCATCCTCATTTCCCGGAGAGGGGAATTGATACATCCCCCGCTTGGGCGTGCATTCAGTAGGATGAGGGGGCAAGATAGTATGAGAAGTAAGAGAAGACTTACCTTCTACCTATGGTACCTTTCCAGTAGAGTCAGAACTCTCCACCTCTGCGATAGAAGGAGGCATGGCTAATAAAGCATGCTCATCAATAGCAGGAGAATAAGAGCTATCAATGTCCTCAATCCCTTCGTCAAAGAGAGGATTCACCTCCCCACTAGATATGTAATCGTCATCAAAATAAAATAAAGGGTTCGAATAAATCTTGAAAGTTTCCTTCGGAACGTCTTCATCGGATAGTGACTCGTCATCACTAGAAGTAAAATCATCATCTTGATCAAAAAGAGGATTAGAGAAAGCCAAAGAATCCTCTTCCAAAGTGTTGGTGGAAGGAACATCATCAGAAGAAAGTGCATCATACTCATCGTCACTGTCGGATGTCAACTCAGATTCACTTGGAATTGGGACAAGGTTATCAGCACTAGACGTATTGAATTCGTCAGATTCTTTTGCAGGAATTGTGCTAATATCCTTATCCCTTAGGATGGTTGAATCCTTAGGCTCCGGCAAGTCGTGAGAAGGAATATCATTCTCATCGTTCCAAGAAATAGGACTCTCATCGTCATCACTGTCATAATAATATGGAGGCACAAGAGGAGGAGTATAAGCATTAAGTTTAGATACCTGCTCTTGGTGCTGATCCGCTTGACATTTCTCCATCATCTTGTTGCAAGCTTCTTGAACTTTTTGAAAGTTGTCAAAAATTTTGGCAAGTTGCTCAGGAGGAAGTGCACAAAAGGGTTGATGATTGACAGTGTGACGTGGGGGCTCAAAGTTATAAACACTGGGATGATAGCACGGAACTTTCTCAAAGACCTTGGACGGATCACAAGAAGAAGCATCGTGAGGGCCCCCACAAATATAGCACCACGGGTATGGGGAAAAACCCGGTGCATCTTGAGGATAAGGATTGTCATAGACGGGAGAGGGTGGGAAAGTATTGTAAGAGGATAAGTATGAATTTGTTGAATTACAAAATGGAAAAAATCCAAATTGTGTATCGTCGATATCAAAACCACACCGCTCACAAGTACACCATTGACATGTTTGAAAACCATGCCATGGTCTCCCACACCGTCCGCAAGACGAATCCATGAAGAATTATGAATAGGAGGGGTACAGAAAAGAATTAAACATAATAGAGGATAAAGAGGAATATTTTTGGTGCATAACCTTTGAAAAAGAAATGCTTTTTATAATTTTTCAAATGTTTTGAGATTTTTGAAAAAATTTTGACACGAAAAATAACGTTCACAAGTGAACGGATCCCAAAAAGCAACCCGTCTCTCACAGAAAAACGTTAATCTTTACGAAAAGAGCCGATAGCGGCGCCATTTGATAACTATGATTTTGCTAGGTTCAATTGTTGTTCTCGGTATCTATTTGAATTGATTTCCGGCTTAAAGTATGACTCTATTGTTTTTGGTGAAACAAATATTTTTGGTTGTTTTTAAATAAAATGTGCAAAATTTTAAAGTAAAAGGCAGGTAATTTAAATCTAAGTCTAATTAAAAGTAAAGGGCGAGTATTTAAAACCTGACGAGAATTAAAAGGCACTAAAGTAAATAACGCAAACTTAAAACTATCTAAGGCAAACTGAAAATGCAACTAAAACATAAACTAAGGCAAGGCTAAAATAAATCTAAGGCAATTAAATTAAAGTGCAACTAAGGAAAAAGGCGGGAAAAATAAAGCTTGAAATTAAAAATTAAAAACAAAAACTAAGAAGAACCTGAATACATCTCATTCGGAATAATCTTTCGTTCGGAACAATCACTCATCCGGAATGTCACCTTCGTTTGGAATGATTCTTCTTCGCTCGGAATATTACCGAAATCCTTGATCCGGAACAAATTCTCTATTCGGAATATGTCACTTATCCGGAATAAATCTTTCGTTCGGAACTTTTGCTGATTCGAAACTTCTTACTCGGAAGCCTTGGTTCGGAACCTTCTGATTCGGAACTTGCTGGTTCAGAACACACTGGTTCGGAACTCACTGGTTCGAAACTTCCTAAGCCAAACCCTTGATTCGAAACTTCTGGTTCGGAAGCCTTGGTTCGGAAGATTTTGCTGATTCGGAACTTTTGAATGTTCCGAATAAAATACTTCTTCCACTGGTTCGGAACTTTGAATGTTCCGAATGAAAAAGTTTGATTCGGAACTTCTTGATTCAGATACCTTGGTTCGGAACTTTCTGGTTCGGAACTTTGAATGTTCCGAATGGAAAAGCTTGATTCGGAACTTTGAAATCTTCCGAGTCAAACTCCTTTGATCGGAACTTTAATTGGTTCGGAACATTCTGGTTCGTAACTTCTTGGTGTTGATCCGGAACTTACCTGGGAAAAGATCAGTAACAGCAAAACAAACACCCCGAAGAACTGGGAACAAAATATTCACACGAATCTAATCAAACTTAAGCAAAATCAACCACAAAATCAAATCAAACTAATCAATAAACAACTATTAATCATAAACAATCAATCCAAATCAACAAAACTAACAAAACTAATCAATATAATCAAAATAATCAAAACCCACTTTGATCAAAATAAGAACATGAACATGAACATAAACATAAAAATCAAAGATTAAAGAAAGGTAGGATGAGATCAAACAATAAAGATAAAGATTAACAAGAATTAAAAGAACACTTACTTGAAATTAAATGGTAATTAAGGTGCAAGACAAGTATTTAAATTTGACAAGTAATTAAATGACAAGGTAATTAAAAGTGGAAGAACTAATTGTCACTATTAGCCAACAAAATGAAAAGATTAATCCTAATGACTATATATTGGGGAGGATTAAGGAGTGCTTAGGAAGCTTCCTCCCCTCCTTCATTTCTTCTTAATTGCAAGCTTAGGTCCTTCTCTTCTTAATCTTTTGTTAATTGCACCATTAGTCCTTAAACCTTTTAATCTTCTTAAATCTTGGACTTTAATGACTTTTGGCTAGGGATTTCTTTGAACTCGTATTTTAATTCTTCAATAAATTAGACTTGAGTTCTTCAGCTATAAGTAAACTACCGTCTTTTGACTTTTTCTTCGATAAATCTTCAGAATTGGTCTTGGACATCCGTTCTTTTTGCACTCTTGACTTCTTGACTTCGTCTTTCATCTTTTTCTTCAATAAAAGCCCGTGAATGCCCGTGTTTTCTCCACTTTTCACCTTTTCGTCCTAAATCACAACAAAAACATAAACCAGGCCTAATTCCGACATAAAAGACATAAAATACACGTTTTGGCCCGGTTATTATTGTAATTAAGTGGTAAAAAGGATGGGTGTTTACACACCTATCAATTTTCTACATGTTCAGGTCTATTTGGATGATATCATCTTTGCTTCATCAAATCCAAAAATGAGTGAAGACTTTTCCAAGCTCATGACAGACAAATTCAAGATGAGTGCAACGGGAGAGATGACCTTCTTTCTAGGTTTACAAGTCCAACAGAAAGAAGATGGTATCTTTATCTCTCAAGAAAAGTATGTAGCAGAAATCTTGAAGAAGTTTGGTTTTTCTCCACATGGAAAATGGGCTAGCAGACCCATGGATAAGAAACACCCTTGGGGAAAGACTAGATATGGAAAAGATGTGGATTTCAGGCATTATAGATCAATGATTGGATCATTGATGTATCTTACAGCTTCTAGACCTAACATTATGTTTGATGTGTGTGCATGTGCACGCCATCAGGTGTCTCCCAAAGAGTGTCATATTCATGCTGTCAAAAGGATCTTTAGATACCTTAGGTGCTATTCCACCTTGGGATTATGGTATTCAAAGGATTATCCATTGGAGCTTATTGGCTATTCACACAATGATTATAGGGGTGACAAGTTTGATAGGAAATCCACAACTGGTGGATGCCAATTTCTTGGAAGCAGGTTGATATCTTGGCAATGCAAGAAACAAACAGTGGTGGCCAACTCTACAACTGAAGCAGAATATGTTGCACCAGCTGCTTGTTGTGGACAAGTTTTATGGATACAAAACCAGCTGTTGGATTATGGGTATAATTTTACCTAATTGAGAAGAAGACAGGGATTGAGGTTAAAATACTTAGAAGTGATAATGGTGGTGAGTTTAGAAATCAATTGTTAAATGCCTTATGTGTCAATAAAGGGATTACTAAGAAATTTAGCATAGCTTGAACCCAACAGCAGAATGGGTGGCTGAAAGGAAAAATAGAACATTCATAGAAGTAGCTAGGACAATGTTGAATGATGCCAATTTTCCGATTTCTTTTTGGGTTAGGCTGTGAATACAGCCTGATATGTTCAGAATAGAGCATTGGTCAACAAAATCCATATTAAGACACCTTATGAACTATTTTGGAATAGGAAACCCAACATGGTTTTCTTAAACCCTTTGGATGTCATGTAGTGATTCTTGATACTAGTGATGCCTTAGGAAAGTTTAGTGCAAAAGGTGATAAAGGCTACTTTATGGGTTATTCAGTGCAGAGCAAAGGATATAGGATTTACAATAAGAAAGAAAAACGTATTCTTGAAAAGGTACATGTTAAGTTCTTAGAAAGTAAACCTAGTGATCCTGAGAGTGGACCAGATTGGTTCTTTGATCTAGAGCGATTATCTAGAACCTTGAGTTATATGCATGTTACTTATCCATACATTTTGAAAAAGGATTCACATGTTGTGGAAGAACCTATTGTTGAAATTGTAGGTAAATAGGTTGACAAGGAAGGAGGATCACATGTAGTCAAATCAGACCCCATACTTGAGTATGTTACCATTCCTATATGGACTGATGGATTTGCACAAGCTGCTGCTGCTGCTGAAAAGGAGGAAGTAGGTCCACAAGCATAGCGAGCTGATGAAAACATGCATGAATCTTCAAGCGTTGACAAAGGAAAATCAGACACTGATAGGTTAAATTCTGACGCTGATAGCCCAAACACTGACAACTCGTTTGGACATTTATTCTCTTCCAATACTTTTGAAGAAGGTGAACCTTCAATACTTCATCCAGAGGTTCATTATAGTGATGATGGAAGTGGATATGAAGATGATATTGGCAACATGGAGACTGATATTGAAGACAACACACTTGTTGAAGGAGGAATACTATAAAAAATCATCCTCCTTCGCTAATCATTGGTAATGTTTTGTCTCCTGTTCAAACAAGAAGGTCTCATCAGACTAATGAGGTTACATTGCCAATATCCACAAGAAGGTTGATACCCCTCTTGTACAGGCATGTTTGTTTTCCTATTTTCTGTCACAACATGAACCCAAGAAGATTTTTGATGCTCTTAAAGAACCAAGTTGGGTGGAAGCAATGCAGGATGAGCTTTACCAATTTGCTATTCAAGATGTTTCGGAGTTAGTGGATTGTCCAAGGTATGTGAGACCTATTGGGACACATTGGGTTCTTAGAAACAAAAAAGATGAAAGAGGTATTGTGGTCCGAACCAAGGCACGTTTAGTTGCTAAAGGCTATACATAAGAAGATGGAATAGACTATGAAGAGGTTTTTGCACCTGTTGCAAGGATTGAAGAAATAAGGATTTTCATAGCCTTTGCTTCTTGCATGGGTTTCACAGTTTATCGAATGGATGTGAAGAGTGCTTTTCTATATGGTAAAAATGAAAAGGAGGTTTATGTGATGCAACCTCCTGGTTTTGAAGATCCAGGGCATCCGGATAAAGTGTATAGAGTCAAGAAAGCAATGTATGGACTTCATCAAGCCCCAAGAGCATGGTATGGAACATTGTCGACCTATCTGGTGGAAAATAGATCTAAGAGGGTCACCATAGACCAGACCTTATTTACTAAGAAGATTGGTAAGGATTTTCTACATGTTCAGGTCTATGTGGATGATATCATCTTTGCTTCATCAAATCCAAAGATGAGTGAAGACTTTTCCAAGCTCATGACAGACAAATTCAAGATGAGTGCAACGCGAGAGATGAACTTCTTTCTAGGTTTACAAGTCCAATGAAAAGAAGATGGTATCTTTATCTCTCATGACAAGTATGTAGCAGAAATCTTGAAGAAGTTTGGTTTTTCTCCACATGAAAAATAGGCTAGCACACCCATGGATAAGGAACACCCTTGAGCAAAGACTAGAGATGGAAAAGATGTGGATGTCAGGCATTATAGATCAATGATTGGATCATTGATGTATCTTACAACTTCTAGACCTGACATTATGTTTGCTGTGTGTGCATGTGCACGCCATCAGGTGACTCCCAAAGAGTGTCATCTTCATGCTGTCAAAAGGATCTTTAGATACCTTAGGTGCTATCCCACCTTGGGATTATGGTATCCAAAGGACTATCCATTGGAGCTTATTTGCTATTCAGAAAGTGATTATGGAGGTGACAAGTTTGATAGAAAATCCACAACTGGTAGATGCCAATTTCTTGGGAGCAGGTTGATATCTTGGCAATCCAAGAAACAAACAGTAGTGGCCAACTCTACAACTGAAGCAGAATATGTTGCACCAGCTGCTTGTTGTGGACAAGTTTTATGGATACAAAACCAGTTGTTGGATTATGGGTATAATTTTATGCATATCAAGATATTTGTAGATAATAAAAGTACATTATGCATTATTAGGAATCCTGTACATGACTCTGAAACAAAACACATAGAAATTAGACATCATTTTATAAGAGATTGTTTTAAAAAAGGTTTAATTCGTCCAGATAGGGTAGACACAGAAGAAAATGTAGCTGATATTTTACCTAAACCTTTTGATGTTGGGAGATTTCAGTATTTGGTAACAAGTATTGGAATGGTAAATATCACCTAAATGTGTTTTTGAAGTCATTGTATAGTTTGTACAGGATGTGTATTGTTATTAGTCTTTATACAAAATTAGGTTTTCCACTTTATTTTTCTAACGCTGACAAAGGTTATTTTAATGTTGATAAGTGTTAAAATGGACGCTGACATCAATATGTTAGTTTTGTGGTTTTTGATCTAATCATGCAGGCAATATGAGCATTGTACCAATGGATACAGAGTTGCTTATGGATCTTTGGAGCTGACTAGGAATGGGTTCAAGTTTATAGAGGATGGTTGGAATGTTTACATTCCTATCTTGACATAAATATTTATTGCATACATTTTATTTGGCAACTTTGTATATCATAGGTTAAGGGGATGTTTAGGAAACCTTTAGGATTTTATGGGTATTCTTAGAATACTCTTATCACAATTCTAGATTGTGTCCACTGGTGAGTACGAGTTAGTTTTCTAAATCGTGAGGCACTATAGCATTCAAAGTTGATATAATGTGCACGCTACCAAGTCTTTTTGGCCTAGAATTGGATTTGGTCGGTTGGGAAACTTGGGAACGTTTTTATTGCGCTTACCTATGAAGTTACAATGGGTTTATATGAGGTAACTTTATTGTTAAGAACTTTGGTTTGCAAGGGACACTTGAGGACAATTTTGTCTATCTTACTTAAGCAAGTGTGCATGATTGGATAGTGCTTGCCACCCTATAGTGATTTTCAGTCTATGAGTTATCTTCACTAGGGTAAACTACATTGTTAAGGTCCTTTTTATTTTTAATTATTTTTATTTTTGGACACTGACATTTTTCTTTCCAAACATTGATAAGACCAATTTGAACGCTGACATGGCAATTTTCCAATGCTGACAAGAATATAGCTGTTAGACACTGATGTTTAGTTTTTGACCGTTGACAAACATTGGGTCCTACTCAGTTGTTATCTTTGACGAAAATATGGGCCTTAATTTTAGGAGTTGGTAACTTTTAATTAATGTATGAGATAAGTTATATATTTTTCATGATTTTAATCATTACTTTTTGAAAATAACTGCCTCATATTTTAACCAATCGTATGTTTTCATCTCTCCTATAAATTTGGCTTATTTCTTTCAAATAGGGTAACTGCTATTCTTGTCTAACTATACTCTTTTAAACCTTCATATCCTCTTAACTTTTATCACAGTTTTCTTGCATCAATCTTCATGGCACCAACGTTTAAACCTGCTTTATTAGAATTGGGGTTCAGAAGTCAACACAACGTGGCATATTTGGAAGCTGATAATACTCTGTTTCCCCAATATACTCAGATGGTGGGTATTTGAATGCGTGCCCATTAATGTATGCACTTTCACATACTCCTCTTGTCCCTATCACATACATTAAACAGTTTAGGAACACTGTGAGTTCCTCAACA
Source organism: Glebionis coronaria (assembly GCA_025667525.1). NCBI lineage: Eukaryota > Viridiplantae > Streptophyta > Magnoliopsida > Asterales > Asteraceae > Glebionis > Glebionis coronaria. The sequence continues at coordinate 435,461,488 of CM046874.1, forward strand.
GTTAATGGAGTGATTACATTGACTACTACTATCCATGAGGTTTCATAGGTCGTTACAGAAGCTTTGGTTCGCCAAGCTTTGCACCTTAATGATGCGGATGGTATAACCACCCTACCCACTGCAGAGCTAGAGCAAGGACTCCAAGCCTTGGGTTATCCTTTGCCTCCAGAAGGCCATTTAAACAAATATACAAATCAACAATTTCACCCCGCTTGGAAGTACCTTATGCATGTCATCCTTCAATGTTTGAGTCCCAAATGCTCCTCACACAATGAAATCAACCGTTCAATTGGAAGTGCCATTGTGTGTATTGCAACTGGGCAAAATTATAATTTTTCAAAAATGATTTTTGATGGCATGTGTCATAATAAGGGTAACAAGATGACTCTTGCTTACCCTAGGTTTTTACAAATGGTTTTTGACTTGTAAGGATACTTCAATAGGGATCATGACAATTTTTATACGATCCATGTTCAAAAGAAAGCAATTTTTGGGAAGATAAACATTAAACCATACAAAGACCTACCCCTCACCCCATCCATGATTGCTGTCATTGAGGCAGCTACAAACCCACAACCTCACCAGACCCATTACCTGAACAACCTCCATCACCCCAGCATATGGATATTGACCCAGAACCATTCGACGCTGACACTCAAAACGTTGGCGTTGACACTACCAATCAAGACGCTGACACTATTTTCCCACACACCCAAACACCCCCTAACACACAAACAGACCCACAATCTACTTCCTCTTCTACACCACTAGACTATAGGTTGGAACAACGCCAAAGGACTGCTGGAGTGTTCTCCTCTAGTGGTCCTAGCCATGCAGCAAAGAGAACCACCACCACATGTGTGGTTAGTGACATGGGTGGGGCTGGACTATTGGTTTTAGCTTAGATGCAGGCCAAGACAGTCCTAACATCATTAAGACCCCATCCATGCCCCTGAGTCTACTTTGGGAGGTCAAATTCCCATTCTAGAGGAGGGCAGATTGGAACCTTACACCCTTTTGGAATTGACGGCGGTCTACATTAGCTTGCAAAAGCAAAATGCAGACCTTGTATAGATTGTCACAGGTCAGGGTCTTGAACTCAAGCAATTGAGGGAAATACTAGTTGTTTTGGAGACTGCCCACGCTAGGAGGAGGCCAGCAAGAGTCCTTTCATCAGGGGAGGATTCTTACAAAGGGGAGGAAGATGCACTAACAGAACCTTTCAACTTGAGTGACAAGGGATCACAGGATGAAGAAGTTGGTTCTTTTGGTTCAAAACAGGTGGAAGTTGCTGAAGATTTGGCAAGCTTTATGTAGAAGCCAGTTATTGATGTCTCCTTGATCACTCCAAAGAAGCTATCATTTGTGGAGATGATGGAACATGTTACAAACTCAGCTACTGATGTTCAAAGTTTGAGCGCTGACAAGAGCAAAGAAGGCGTTGATAGACCCACATGTATAATTGGTGTATCCCAACAACCAATTATTATTAGGGATGTTACAACACATGTACCACCAACTACTTTACCAACTATTGGAGCAAAAGACAAGGGTAAAGTAGTTTTAGTGAAAGTTGAGAAGCCAAAGAAGAATGAAGCCCAGATACAATTTGATCAAGCTTTGGCTGCACAACTGCAAGAACATGATTGGGCTACCACAGAGAAAGAGAAAGATGGTAGTGATGATGATGAGAGTTCTGGATCCAGTGTGATGATAATAGAGGATCCAAAATGGTTAGAATATGGTGAGGATGATTTAGCCAAGGAGAGGCTAAGAGAGTTAAAAGGCAAAGTGGATTTTGATATGCCTGAAGTTAGAGAGATGTACTTTGCATGAGAAAAAAAGACTATAGAGCATCCAAAGATGTCCATCACTGGACAAATATGGGGATTGGAGATCTTTTTGAGAGTGCAGGAAGACTGCAAAGTAATTTTGAAGCACAAGGCCAGCAAAGTATTTTCTGAGCTCAAGAGAGATAGAAGAAAGTTGTACTACATGTTGCTCAGGTGTCATCAAGGTGGATGGACCTTTTATAGGTTGAGAAGACTCTCTTTTGCAGAATTGGAACATCGTGCTTATCCAATTTAGTTAAAAGGTTGTGAAGAAAATACCATGCGGCTTCTCTCAGATGAAAGGAGAGAAGAGATTGAAAAAAATTTGCCGATCCAAAGGGCTTATATTGCACCAAGACCAGTGAAGAAGGGAATTCCTATTGAGTTCCAGCTCTTGACCAAGTGGATCCTAGTGAAGCAGTTATCAGAAAGAACATTAAGCTCTCAGCATTTGAAGCTTCACATGTTGCGGAGGTACTACCTTTAGATTTTAGAAACCCAATAGTTAACTATGAAGAAGATGCAACTGGGTTCTGGATGATCACCAGATATGGCAAGAAGGTACATACTTTCACTTCTTTGATCTTATTTTTTGCAAGCCTGGATAGAGAAGACTTGGTAGATCTTTGGACATTGATGAAGTCCAAGTATGAGACTGAAGCACCTACTTCAGTCAATGGAATAATGATCTGAACATCCTTCAAAAGGATGATTGAACCAGATTGAAGCAAATCCAATATGGTTAGATCTGGATGATATCAGTGGACTACAATGGAGTCTACATTCATCAGCTGGAGTTTACCATTTGAGCACTATCAAGTTTTCAGAATATCTTCTTGTGGATGCTCAATATCCTATGTCCAAGGAAGTTTTGAAGAAGATGGTTTCTACACAGCTGGAAATGGATTACACTAGTGATGTTGGCAAAGACTTAATTAGGTTTATTTATTATCTAAATAAAAATTGATTTGTATTTGTAAGAATCCTCCTTGTACTTAGTTTTTATTCAGAAACTTGATTACTAGAGTAGATATCAAGTTTAGCGCAGGATTGTTGGGAATAAAATGAGCCAAGACACTTAGACGCTGACAAGCGTTGATTGGAGATGATAGGAAGAAATCAAGCGCTGATTGATCAAGCATTGACAAGAGATATCCAAGCGCTGACAAGAAGAAGTCCAAGAACTGATAGGAAAACTTAGTCAACAGGTTTGTTATTTGAAGAAAAGATATACTCAATATTGTGTTTTCTATATTTATCTTTTCCTAGAATAGTTGATAGGTTATCCATTGTACACGACACCTTATGTTATAAAAGGAGGTCGTAACGTTTATAGTTGATACGTATTATTCAGTATTCAACTTTGATTGTAATCAAGTTCGATTTATCAATCAAGAGTGAAAGTTTGGTTTACTTATTTTACTTGTTCTTTAACCTAAGTGTTAATTCCGCATAACACTTGGATTGTTCATAACAACATATGAAATACCTAAAAGGTCAATTAACTTTCATATCTTGTTGGATAACTAGAGAAATTATGTCTTTAGCTACCAAAAGCAAACATCTTGATATGATCAAGAAATTTTTAAAGGTTTGATTACAAAGATGGAAATGTCACCACACATATGGTAAAAGCAAAACCTAGAAAACCGATTGTCCTTAGTTGTTTGTTTTAACGAAGTAAAAAGACGCTATACGCCCGTAGGGTGTTGTAGGCGTGCTACTACAAATGAGGGAAAATTGCGTGCCATTTTTTTAAGTTAATAAATCATATATGTATATATGAATGTCCATCATAGGTATACATATATAGAACTTAACACACTTATTTGAATATATAAATAATTGTTACTAGTCAATGTGACTCACACTAGCAATAATATGTGGATATTCAATAACATGGAAAGATAAAATGTCACTTAACTTCACTAGTAATGAGACACTTCAAGTGTTGTCAAAATTAGTAGGAGTAATACATTTTATATAAAATGGTATACATAAAATGTTGTCAATTTCAGTGGGAGCTACAAGCTGCTCGTTTTATTTTTTGTTGAACTTAAAATAATGATTACTTTCCAAGTGTGAAACATATTCATTTTAGTAAGAATCACCCTGTATTATATTAGATAACTTGTTCCCTTTCAGAGTAGTCGCTTCCGTTGTTGAAGTTATCTACAAGATAGTTATGCACGATTCAAGACGGAGTTCTTCTTATAATAAGCTAGTCTTTAAGATAGACTTAATTATATTTGTGACACTATCATATTGTTGATACAAACAAACTAACCGGTGTAGTATTGTTTTATGCAAAAAGTAGTTCCCTACCCAAGTGGGAGAAATCTTTATTGTGGGCATGGAACAACTTTGAAAATATGATTAAGGGTTTCCTAGAATATATAAGTATGAAACTATTAATCTATTAGGACCACTACACATTTGTGGTAGGTTGTTCTATTAGATATGGAATGTCAAGATAAAAAGATAAAACTACATGATTATATTTTCCTAGAAACTGATAAACAGGGTAAGTTTATGATTAACTTGCAAGTTACCATTGAGACCATGATTGGTACTCGATTTTACTTAAGTTAAGTAAATGATTATTGATACAAGTTATTTTCATTGGGTTCTAATTCTATCTCACAGTCCTCTCGAATTGATCTCGGTCTTAAGTGGAATGATTGTTCTTGGTTACTAAATAAAAGGTTTGGTTTTCTAATCTACTAAATGTTAAAATGTGTTAAAATGTAAGCTTAAATGTAAACTTAAATTTAAAAGTAATTAGATTAATAACAATTAATAAAACTTGCATTGAAATTAAAATTGAAATTAAAATTAAAATTAAAGTCACAGTTTAAATATAAATATGAAATAAGGAAGCAGTAAAGAAACAGTAAGAAATCTTAAAAATAGCCAAAAGAAATTGATTTGGAAGTTTTGTCCTTGATTCGGAACTATTGATCCGGAACTTTTCACCCGGAAGTCTTCATTCGGAACTTTTAATAAAACACCTTCATTCGGAACTTTCTTCGGAAGTTTATTCGGAACTTAGAAACTCATTCGGAACTTTTGATAAAGAAGTTGATTCGGAACTTAAGTGTTCATCCGGAACTTTTTATTTCATTCGGAACTTTTGGACAAAAAACTCATTCGGAAGATTTTGATTCATTCGAAACTTTTTAGAAACCACCTTCATTCGGAACTCTCTATTCATCCGGAACTTTTGTCTTATTCGGAACTTTCTACTGACTCGGAACTTTTTGAAAGAAAACTCATGCAGAACTTTTTAACAAGGCATTCATCCGGAACTTTTTAGTTCATTCGGAAATTTTTGGTTCATCCGGAACTTTTGAGTTCGTCCGGAACTTTTGAGTTCGTCCGGAAGTCTGGGAACAAGATACAGTAGCAGAACCCCCGAAGAACAAGGAAGACAAATTTGATCAAAAATCAAATTAAATACTCAAAAAGGTTTTACCAAATTAACCACAAATCATCTAATAACCATAAGTAACAAATCCCATCAACAAAAACACAAATCCCAACAACTTTTGAAGATCAAATCAATCAAATAAAAACTTGAAAACTTGAAATAAAAGATGATGATGAACAAGATGAAATGGAAAGATTAAACACGAACTTGTATTGATGATTAATGTTTTAACAAGATCAAACAAAGATTAAAATTACAAGGTTTAAGAAACAAAGATCAAGATCACCAAACACCCTATTGGTGTTGGTGATGGGACGAACTAAAGGGAGAAAAAGAAGGAGAGAAAAAACTAAAAACTAACTAACTCCTGGATGTGTGTGAGGGGATCCTTTATATAGGCTTGTCTTTTGGTTGGTGAGTGGGCTTTCTCCCGTTCTTCTTGTCTTCTCGTCTTTTCAGAAAAGTTGACGTTTTCGATTGTGATTCAGGATTTGTCGTCGATTAAATTCAACTCGTCTTTTAATTTCTTCGTTTAATAGACTTGAGCTTCTTTGACTTATGTATATCTTCCATCTTTGGTCCTTTTCTTCGATAAATCTTCGAATAGGCCCAGTGACTTCAAATCTTTTTCATCTCTTGGACAATAGACTTTATCTTGAGTCTTTTTCTTCGATAAATCCCGTGCAATCCCATGTTTTCTCCATTATCCATCCGGTTGGCTCTGAAAACACAATAAACACAAAAACCACGCATAATTCCAAACAAATGATATTAAATACGCGTTTTGGTCTCGTTTTAGCCAGAATTAAGTGGTAAAAGGATGGGTGTTTACACACCTATCAAATCCCCTACACTTAACCATTGCCATGCCCTCATGCAATGCTTAGTGATAAAGCAATTTTACATTTTTCTCATAATCAATCAACCTTGGCCTTATTTAAATACTACTAAACAAAAATTAAAATACTAATAGAAATTAAAACTTAAAAGGAAACAAAAGAATAGAAATAACTTGCAAAGATACCAATGACTTACATTAGGGATTTGGTGCTGCGAAGATTTATCACCCTCAAGTTTCACGTTCCCCAAACTAAGCTTAAAAACGAGATCATTGTTATTATAAGTTAGTAAATCAAACACTTACACACATGGCTTAATTAAATGCTTAAACTCCCTTATTCCTAGGTGTATCTCTTATATTTTATTTTTGTCTTAGAATGATCATGAAGATGCATTTTTGGACTTATTTCGATAGTTTATTAAAGCTGAAAGCAAAGTAGGACGATTTGATCAATAGTTAGCTAAATGATAAAATCTCTTAAAACTGCTTTTCGGGATATCAAAAAGTTCATATCTTGGCATAACTTGGTTCACGATTTGAGACCTTTCTCGGGCCGATATTTGGCATGTACTTCATACTTCATATCTTGATAGACGTGCTTGAGATAATGGTCTTCTCATCGTTCATAGAGTTTCTTCACTTGGAGACTTTTGAGAGGTACTCCAACTTTGTTGACCACGACTTCATGATTATTTCTTCAATCTCTATTTGGGATTTTGAGATACAACGATCCGCCTCCTTTTCGGACTTGGATCTATTTATCCTCATACCTTGTTAGGGTCTTTTCGGATAGACTTCTCCATGATCTTTACGTGAGTTGATTGCTTTTCGTCGTGAGTCTTGATCCTTCATATTGACTTTGGGAATAATGCTTTTCACATCACCTTGGATCTTTAGCAATAAAATGGAATCCTCATGCCTTGTTTGGGCCTTTTCGGACTCGCCAATCTTCGCGTCCCGCTTCATAAGTTATGCCTTGGCTATGAACTCTTATCATTACCGAGCAACTTTTAAACGATCTTGGGCTAGAAGCTAAGTAACCTTTCAAATCGTACGACCTTACTTATTGCAGATAATTTATTAGCAAGTGATGGGAGAATAGGCAAATAATTGCACCAAGTAAGCTTGTGCAAGAATACCGACTTATAATTGACTCTATCATTTCTCGTCCTCTACAATTCAAAATATCAAGTAATGAGACTCGTGGACACTTAGCCTAATAAACCAATTAAGGTCTACATGGTTAAGGATACTAGCTAGAATAAACTTGGATAAGTCTATTCGGGTTGAGTCAAAATAAACGCAACGGGCCTAATATGTCAAAGATTTCTAAACTAGCTACACCACTTTATTAAAATTTGACTTTATTGCGGGATATATACATACGAAAGCAAAGATAAAAATTTAAAAATTACGACTAAATGGCCAAAGTTAATAAAAAATTTGAAAAATGTTGAAAAAGATGATTTTCTGGTTAAATGAAGGCATTTTCATGGAAAAGTCCACTTAAAACTTCGATAGAAGTCCCCCCTATACTTAAGATAAACATTGTCCTCAATGTTTAAGCATGTGGGAACAGTCTCCCCTACACTTATGACATTGTGCACGTTGGTTAACTCAAGTTAAGGAAGAGACGACTAAAGTGATCAATTTCAAATGTGAGTATGAAGAAACTTGAATCACGATAGTTGAGAGATAGAACCGGATTTCGGATAACACGAGAGCACGGTTCTTCAAAGATTCCAAGAGTGCACTTATCCCTGTAATCACATCACCACACAAATACAAACACGTATAGAAGTCCCCCTACACTTAGGAGGTTAAAACATAGAAGGATAGAAACTCGGGCTGCCTCCCGAGGAGCGCTTGTTTTTGATAACCGAGTCACGAGCCTGACTCGACCCAAAATTAGTTCATGGGGAACGTGGTGAGGGATGGAATCACCTCCTGAGAGGTGTCCTCGCCAAAGTACAACTTCACTCGTTGGCCATTCACCTTAAAATTAGGTCCATTAGGTTGAGCGAGCTCGAGAGTACCATATGGAAAAATTTGGGCAATGGTGAATGGGCCGGACCAACGAGATTTGAGCTTTCCGGAGAAGATTTTCAACCGAGAGTTAAAAAGTAAGACTTTGTCCCCAACATGTAACTCTCGGTTTTTTATCTTGGAGTCGTGAATGAGCTTAGTTCTTTCCTTATAGATCAAAGAATTTTCATAAGCCTCATTCCGAATTTCATTGAGCTCATTGAGTTGGATCTTGCGTAGGTCACCGACTTTGTTAATATCAAAATTAGCCCACTTCAAGGCCCAGTAAGCCTTGTGCTCCAACTCAATGGGGAGGTGGCATGCTTTCCCGTACACAAGACGATAAGGCGTACAGCCGATCGGGGTCTTGTAAGCAGTACGGAAAGCCCACAAAGCATCATCGAGTTTATCAGCCCATGAGGCACGATGCTCTCCCACGGTCCTTTCAAGAATTCGCTTAAGTCCTCGGTTGGATATTTCAGCCTGGCCATTAGTTTGTGGGTGGTAGGCTGTGGAAAGACGATGATTTACACCGTACTTAGCCATGACTCTTGCGAATTGGTCATTGCAGAAATGAGTCCTACGATCACTAATAATGGCACGAGGCACACCGAATCTAGCGAAAAGAGCTTTCAAAAAGTTACAAACCACCCTTGCGTCATTAGTGGGTAAAGCTTTGGCTTCAAACCACTTTGAAACGTAGTCAACGGCTACAAGGATGTATTTGTTTCCTTTAGAAGAAGGGAATGGCCCCATAAAGTCGATACCCCAAACATCAAAGATTTCACACTCTTGAATGAAATTCTGAGGCATCTCGTCTTTATGTGTGATCGTGCCTTGTTTCTGGCACACATCACATCGTTTAACCATATCGTGAGCGTCACGATAGATGGAGGCCCAATAAAATCCCGAATCAAACACTTTTTTGGCGGTGTAGTTGGGACCAAAGTGACCACCGGTGGGTCCTTTCTGGAAAGCATTAAGGATTTCAGATGCTGCCGGTCCATCAACACATCGGCGAATAATCAGGTCGGCACAGTGTTTGAATAGGTAAGGGTCGTCCCAAAAGTAAGTCTTAATGTCGGTGTAGAACTTTTTCTTTTGTTGAGACGTCAACCCTTCCTTGAGAATTCCACCCGCCAAGTAGTTTGCAAAGTCCGCAAACCACGGGGTTTCATTCGACTTCGAGTTTATAGACATTAAGGTCTCCAAGGGAAAAGAATCATTGATTTCTTTGTTCGGATGATCCCCCTGGTAAGGATCCTCAAGTCTACTGAGATGATCCGCGGCTAGGTTTTCTGCTCCTTTTTTATCGCGAATTTCGATATTAAATTCCTGGAGCAGCAAAACCCAGCGAAGAAGTCTTGGTTTGGAATCTTGCTTTGTCAACAAGTACTTCAGCGCGGAATGATCGGTATACACAATAGTTGTAGAAAGGACAAGATAGGGGCGGAATTTTTCAAAAGCATAGACAACAGCTAAAAGCTCTTTTTCGGTTGTCGTATAATGTAATTGTGCCCCAGTCATTGTCTTGCTAGCGTAATGGATTGGTTGGAAGTGTTTATTCACTCTTTGTCCCAGAACCGTACCAATAGCAAAATCACTAGCACGGACATCAACTCGAAGGGAAGCTCCCAATTAGGGGTAACCAAGACGGGTGCCTTAGTAAGCTTATCTTTAAGCGAGTTGAAGGCTTCAAGACACTCTTTGGAAAAGATAAAAGGAGTATCTTTTTCCAAGAGGTGGGTCATCGGGCGAGCGATTTGAGAAAAATCTTTGATGAATCGACGGTAGAAGCCCGCATGACCCAGGAAACTTCTCACACCCTTCACGGTTGAAGGTGGAGGCAATTTGGCGATAACATCGACTTTAGCACGGTCTACTTCAAGAACGGCTTTGGAAATCTTGTGTCCCAGCACGATGCCTTCTTTTACCATAAAATGGCATTTTTCCCAATTCAGAACTAGGCGAGTGTCTTCGCACCGCTTGAGCATACGTTCCAAATTAGCAAGGCAAGAAGAGAAGGAATCCCCGAAGACCGAGAAATCATCCATGAAGACTTCCATGGTTTGTTCAACCATGTCATGGAAGATAGATAACATGCACCTTTGGAAAGTCCCGGGCGCATTACATAGGCCAAAAGGCATTCTTTTGTAAGCAAATGTGCCATAGGGACAAGTAAATGTTGTCTTCTCTTGATCTTGGGGGTCGATGGGTATTTGGAAATAACCCGAGAAACCATCAAGAAAGCAGTAATATTCATTACCCGCTAAGCGTTCAAGCATTTGGTCCATAAAAGGTAGAGGGAAATGATCCTTTCTCGTGGCATCATTGAGTTTGCGGTAGTCTATACAAACTATCCACCCAGTAACGAGACGAGTGGAAATTAACTCGTTGTGTTCATTGGGAACAACGGTTATTCCGCCCTTCTTGGGCACACAATGGATTGGACTAACCCATGGTGAATCCGAAATAGGGCAAATCATACCCGCATCAAGATGTTTGATAACCTCTGTTTTGATGACTTCATGTATTTTTGGATTCACCCTTCGTTGGCTTTGAATTGTGGGCTTAAAGTCGTCCTCCATGAGAATTTTGTGTGTGCAGAAGTGAGGATCAATTCCACGAATATCAGAAATCTTCCAAGCAATAGCCTTCTTGTGATCTTTCAGCACGGTGATAAGTCGGGCTTTTTCTTCTTCCTTCAGGTCCTTAGCAATGATGACTGGCGACTTCTTCTCTTCTTCAAGGAACACATACTCGAGATGGGGCGGCAACTCCTTAAGTTCCAAATCCGGAGGATTTTCGACGGGAGGCGTATTCGAAGTCGGAATATCGATAGCAATGACCGTGGGAGATGGAGGAGAAGGATTGTCTTCGGTGAGAAGATTGTCAAAGAAATTCATGTCTTCATCCCCCTCGGTAGGAGAATCATTAGTAGCTAAATTCACATCTCCCATGGTGTCTTCAACATTGTTCCAAAATAAATCCCTATCTCCAAATAGAGACAACGATGAATCAATAGAGGACACGGTCTCAACATTGGGAAGAGAAGTAGGAATACTTTTGCAAGCATCATTAAAGTGTTCTTCACAAGCCTCATCAAGAACGTCAATGCAATTAACACTCTCATATGAATAAGGCTGTTTAGACAACTTTCCCATGTTGAAGACTACTTTATCGTCACCCACTCTCATGATAAGCTCACCGGCTTCAACATCAATGAGAGTGCGACCGGTCCTTAAGAATGGACGACCAACAATTAGTGGCACACGGGGGTCCATCTCGTAGTCGACGACAACAAAATCAGCAGGGAAGGTGAATTTGTCGACTCCTACAATGACGTCTTCGGCTATCCCCACTGGATAAGCAACCGTACGGTTGGCTAATTCCAAAGTCATTTTGGTGGGACTAGCTCTGGGAGAGATAATTGCTTCCAAACACTTAGAGGCATGAGATTAATACTGGCACCTAGATCGGCTAGGGCCATGCAATTCTCTACTCCCGGAAAATTGCAAGGAATTAAGAAACGACCCGGATCACCAAGCTTGGTTGGCAATTTCCTTAAGAGCACTGCAGAGCAATTCTCATTAAGTTGGGTGTTAGCAATATCGAGGAGCTTTTCCTTGTCTCTCAGAAGATCTTTAAACATTTTTGCATACTTGGGCATGTGAGCGAGAGCCTCAGCGAAGGAGATATTGAAATTCAGTTGTTTAAACATCTTAAGAGAGTTAGAAACCTGAATATCGTCCTTGCTTTTGAGCTTCTCTTTCCTCAACCTTGAAGGATAAGGTATATTGGATGAAGAAGAAGGCTTTAGGGGAATAGGATCACTCACAACCACGGGTGGAGGAGGGGTAGAAGGAAGAGGTGGAGAAATTGGGGAAGGAGAAGGATGAGGAATAGGAGCAGGTGACTCGTTCTCCTTAGTCACAACCACCGGTGGAGGTATAGGAAGCTCGGGTTCCTTGGTACCTTTGCCACTTCGAGTGGTGATTGCTTTCATCTCCCCTCTTGGATTCGCAACGGTGTTACTCGGAAGAGTACCCGAAGAAGAGGGTTGATTACCTTGGAAGAAACCAGCCATCATGTTCCTCAGATCATTAGTTTGGCTATCCAACGTGTTTCTCATGTCGTCTCTCAAATCGTTTCCTTGTTTGACCAAGTCTGCCTTCAAGTTTCGCACTTCCTGTTGGAGATTTTCCACGATCACATCATTGGTCCTCAAGTAGGTTGCAACCTCTTGGTGTAATGCAGTGGTGGTTTGGTTGGGAGAAGCATTGTATGCGGGTGGTTGATAAGCAGGTTGTTGGTAAACTTGGTTGTTACGTTGAGGAGGTTGTTGCTGCTTGTGAGGAGGGATGTATGGTTGTCGAGGTTGTTGTTGTTGTTGAGGAGGGCGATTAAGGTTTTGTTGTTGGTTTGGGTTGGTAGGAGGAAAACCAGGTGGTGAAAGATAATTGTTGGAGCGGTAGCTAAGCAAATTACGGTCACCTTGAGTTCTAGCTTGATAAGCAGGTTGAGGATAGGTGCCATATGCCGCATTCACATTCTCGGCAGGGTAGTCTTGGGTGGCAGTACAAGAAGTGTAAGAGTGAGGACCACCGCATATCTCACAAGGTTGGCTGACAGCACTAACTTGAGCGTGTTTAGCGTTGTTGTTGTTGCTGTTGCTGACGGTGTGGGTGACAAGCGATTCAAGAAGCGTAGTGATTTTGTCAAGTCGCTTGTCGCTGTCATTAGTGCTAGCACTAGCGACATTGGTCCTAACACTCTTGGTTTGCACACGAGATTTATTCTCAATGATGTCCCAAGCAGCATTGGAAGTCTTAGCCAAAAGATTACCCCCCGAGGCACTGTTTAGTGAATCTTGGTCACTCATGTTTAAACCATTGTAAAAAGTATTAATTTGATGTACTTTGGTAAAACCATGTTGTGGGCATTTTCTTAAAAGATCTTTAAAACGATCCCAAGATTCACTGAACGACTCATCGTACTTTTGTTCAAAATTTATGATTTCATTCCGCAAAGCGGTAGTACGAGAGGGTGGGAAAAAGTAATTGATAAACTTGGTTTCCAAATCCGTCCACGAGAGAATACTCTGTGGCGGTTCCTTAGCAAGCCAATGCCGGGCTTGTCCCTCTAAAGAAAAGGGAAAAAGTTGTAACCTTATAACCTCTTGTGGAACACCATTGAACTTGACCGTGTTAGTAAGTTGCAAGAATCTCTTGATATGGTCGTGTGGATCATCAATGGTACGTTCCAAGAATGGTTGAGCGGAGACCATCTGGATAAAGCCTGATTTTAGCTCAAAATTGTTGGCGGCAATTGGAGGTATGACAATTGGATCCGTGTTGCCATCTACATGAGCTTGCAGCAATTCAATCATCGGGCGATTATCCGGAAGGGGCTCATTGTTGTTGTTATTGTTCATGTTGTTGAAAGGCGGGTTGTTGTTGTTATTATTATTGTTTGGAGGTGGTATGTTGTTGTTGTTTTGTACACCGGCCATGTCTAAGTGATCGAGAGGCTCGGGCTCTTGATAATACGTGGATCGAGTGCGCATACACCTGCAAAAGAACGAACAAAGAAAAACAAAGCAAAAATATTTTTGGTTTTTATGTTTTTTAATTTTTTTGTATTTTTAAAAATTTTATATTTATTAGTGTTTTTGAAAGTTTTTATGAAAAAAAGTAACGTTCACGGGGAACGGATCCCAAAATCCAAGTTCTCACAAAAAACTTTTGATCTTAACGAGAAGAGCCGGCAGTGGCGCCATTTGATACAAGTTATTTTCATTGGGTTCTAATTCTATCTCACAGTCCTCTCGAATTGATCTCGGTCTTAAGTAGAATGATTGTTCTTGGTTACTAAATGAAAGGTTTGGTTTTCTAATCTACTAAATGTTAAAATGTGTTAAAATGTAAGCTTAAATGTAAACTTAAATTTAAAAGTAATTAGATTAATAACAATTAATAAAACTTGCATTGAAATTAAAATTGAAATTAAAATTAAAATTAAAGTCACAGTTTAAATATAAATATGAAATAAGGAAGCAGTAAAGAAACAGTAAGAAATCTTAAAAATACCCAAAAGAAATTGATTCGGAAGTTTTGTCCTTGATTCGGAACTATTGATCCGGAACTTTTCACCCGGAAGTCTTCATTCGGAACTTTTGATAAAACACCTTCATTCGGAACTTTCTTCGGATGTTTATTTGGAACTTAGAAACTCATTCGGAACTTTTGATAAAGAAGTTGATTCGGAACTTAAGTGTTCATCCGGAACTTTTTATTTCATTCGGAACTTTTGGACAAAAAACTCATTCGGAAGATTTTAATTCATTCGGAACTTTTTAGAAACCACCTTCATTCGGAACTCTCTATTCATCCGGAACTTTTGGCTTATTCGGAACTTTCTACTGACTCGGAACTTTTTGAAAGAAAACTCATGCGGAACTTTTTAACAAGGCATTCATCCGGAACTTTTTAGTTCATTCGGAAGTTTTTGTTTCATCCGGAACTTTTGAGTTCGTCCGGAACTTTTGAGTTCGTCCGGAAGTCTGGGAACAAGATACAGTAGCAGCACCCCCGAAGAATAAGGAAGACAAATTTGATCAAAAATCAAATTAAATACTCAAAAAGGTTTTACCAAATTAACCACAAATCATCTAATAACCATAAGTAACAAATCCCATCAACAAAAACACAAATCCCAACAACTTTTGAAGATCAAATCAATCAAATAAAAACTTGAAAACTTGAAATAAAAGATGATGATGAACAAGATGAAATGGAAAGATTAAACACGAACTTGTATTGATGATTAATGTTTTAACAAGATCAAACAAAGATTAAAATTACAAGGTTTAAGAAACAAAGATCAAGATCACCAAACACCCTATTGGTGTTGGTGATGGGACGAACTAAAGGGAGAAAAAGAAGGAGAGAAAAAACTAAAAACTAACTAACTCCTGGATGTGTGTGAGGGGATCCTTTATATAGGCTTGTCTTTTGGTTGGTGAGTGGGCTTTCTCTCGTTCTTCTTGTCTTCTCGTCTTTTCAGAAAAGTTGACGTTTTCGATTCTGATTCGGGATTTATCGTCGATTAAATTCAACTCGTCTTTTAATTTCTTCGTTTAATAGACTTGAGCTTCTTCGACTTATGTAAATCTTCCATCTTTGGTCCTTTTCTTCGATAAATCTTCGAATAGGCCCAGTGACTTCAAATCTTTTGCATCTCTTGGACAATAGACTTTATCTTGAGTCTTTTTCTTCGATAAATCCCGTGCAATCCCATGTTTTCTCCATTATCCATCCGGTTGGCTCTGAAAACACAATAAACACAAAAACCACGCATAATTCCAAACAAATGATATTAAATACGCGTTTTGGTCTCGTTTTAGCCAGAATTAAGTGGTAAAAGGATGGGTGTTTACACACCTATCAATTATGTCTCATTATTAAGACATGAACATTAAGTCTTCTACTTATGAAAAGACTTGGAACTTAAAGTAAAATTTGTTAAACTTGTAATGTCTTATTGATTATGACATGTACATGAATTCATTGAATTATTTCAAAGACTTATAACAAATAGTAAGAATTGAAGTGGTCATGTCTACTGGTTAAGACATACACATATTAAGCTTTGATTGGATTAAATACCTATGACTAAGAGCATGCAATTGGCATAATGATACTATTGAGGCTATTAAGTTTAGAACTTAATTTGACATAATAGACAAAGTCATAAGTTCATCAAATAAATTTTGAGATTATCTCATGAATTTGATCTTATTGAAATACCATGCATGATATGTCTAATAAAGATAAGTCGAAATATATACTTTGATATATTTGTTTATTGATGAATTTAACTTATTACTCCTAAAAGGGTATCAAGGTTAAGATATTAAGTGCATTTGGAATACTGCTCAATAAGACTCCAACATAGAAGGTTAATTAAGATTTATTCTTAGAGTAATAAGATGGGATGAATCCCATAGATTCTTAATTAGAGTTTGGACGTTGTTAGAAAGCTTAGAGATTATATTAACGGAACACTAAGTAATAATTAGTCTATTGTGTAGGATGTCCAAAGGAAACGATGCGATAACGCTCCTACCTAATCCCACGCCTAGACATAAAGTTTGTTGCTTGTTAAACTGAGTTCCTTGAGAATGTTTTCAGTTTACAAGAAGCAAGTGAGAGTCCCGTGCTTGCTCGAAGCAAGTGGGAGTCTTGAATTATTTCAACAACATAATACACGAGCCTTCTAATCACACTTGCTGAAGTCAACTGGCTAAACTTGAAAATGTGAAACCTTAAAATGATGTTACTCACATTCATAGATCCGCAAGGATTACTCATGATATGTTTATGATATCATAGATAAATTTTTATGAGTTAGAAGATCATTGTGAAATTGCTAAACATAAGTGATGTATTGTCAAATTTGATATTTAATGGATAAATCATACTATAAATGGAAAGATGCGTCCGTAGAAAGATAATCACAGTGTGGCAATTGATTAATCTTCAGCTATCAATTATTTGACGAGGATTAATGAGTTTCCTTGTTAGGAAGATTCATTAGGACAAAGTTGTATATATTTATTTCAAAATAAATGTTAAGTGTTTTAAATCATACTTAAGAAATTAACTATGGTTAAAACATCTACATTTGCAAACGATAAATGTGTCGAGATGTTTTAATTGTCATGCTTACTTTAAATGTTAGAGTTATGACCAAAATAGATTACAAAAATCTTTGATGAATGATCACCTTGCAAGATATGTGATCATAAGAAGGCTTTACGAATCCATAAATAATCTTTACAATATATAAAAATTGCTTGAATCCACACATGGATTAAAAGCATGCATCTAAATGAGTTAAGTCTTAAGTTTAATTGTAAAGTCAATCACTTATGGGATTTGATTTATAATTATAAATACTATTTTATTTCTCTAAAATTAAATATGTTGTTAAACATATTAGAAACAACATTTCATCTTAGAAAGTGTTCTTAAGATTGAAGTAAAATCTCTTGTAAGAATTTTAGAAAATGAAATCTAAAACCTTGGAAAATATGTTATGATTTAACATATGTGGTGAATCGAGTCTAAAGACAATATAAATGATCTTAAATTGTAAGATAGAATGCATGAATGCCTTAAGACTCATTGAAGGATTCATTAAGGGCAATATATTGCACATGGGATAAGTTGTATCTTTTTCATAAATGCAAGTTGATTTGACAACCTTAAAATTATAATTGAAAGATATTAGTAAAAAATATTAGTAACATTAAAGTCGTATTGGAAGACATTAGAAGAAATGTTGAAAACACTGGAATCTAACTAATAAACATTAGTATGGACATTTAAATGAGTGTTGTATTAGTAATTTATTCCTAGAACCAATAATGTAAATACCACAGATATACATTGCTATAATCATAGTAATATCATTATGGTTGATAAACTTGGAGTTTTTTTAAAAATCCAAACCATTGTTTAAGGAATGTTCATGGTTTACAAAATAGTAGCATAGTGGTATGGTATAAACTATTGGTTATTTTAATTGAGATGACACTCAATTACATATTTAGAAAGTCTTTGTTATGAATGACATAATTGCTCCTTGACATCCTTGGTTTAAAAGAATAGTTACGTTATACATTAAAAGGTTAGAACACTTGA
The DNA here is from genome assembly GCA_025667525.1 of Glebionis coronaria. Lineage (NCBI taxonomy): Eukaryota > Viridiplantae > Streptophyta > Magnoliopsida > Asterales > Asteraceae > Glebionis > Glebionis coronaria. The sequence goes on from CM046874.1 coordinate 435,479,323, forward strand.
CAGTTTTGGAAACTGTAGTGATGGATATTTTTAGTAAGTGTATGGTACATCTTATGAAATGCAGTGTAACAATTAATATGATGTTTTATATCATAGTCGCGCGTACAAGTTGAATTATCATCATATTAGTAAAATAATATCACAACTTGTGATTATGAATAAGTATTCTCGAAGTTCCACAAGATCAATAATCTTGTTTGTAGGTATATATGCCTTATCAACAATTGGATTGTTGAGAGTAAGACGATAGTATACAAACTAAAATTATCATGTAGTGATCTTAATTTGGTATTTGGATAAGGGTCATTTAAGAAATTGTATTAGATAATGAATTGGCATACGAGGTATGTTCGTTTTCATTAAATACTATTATGTCTTATGTTTGCATGTTTAAGCATGGATGTAGTATTTTCATATCTATATGTATTACATACATTTTAAATATCCATTGTCAATCATCAATATGGAATATTGTTGAACTAAGACAAATATGAGGGTTGGTTGTATCTTTAGAAAATACATAAAGATGAATCTTCCAAACTCATAAGTTATTCACTGTGGTTGAATAATTAGATTACCCCAACCGTATAGATTTTCTTTATGGATCAGCATCATTAAGAAACTACACTAATGGTGAAGTATTGCTTATCCTTAGACTTGAGATGCAAGCGGATCTTCGCATGGATGGATAACATTTCTTTATTTAGAGTAAATGCTATGTCACTAAAATGGGCAATTATAAAACCTATTTCAGAAATGTATTTGACAGGTGTGAAAGGTACTTATTCTCAAAATGGGATTTTGTTCCTCCATGAATGGATTATGATACATACTGGGCCCCTCGTAGGATTGATCAGATGTTTCTGTAGCCGCACCCAAAGTGTAGTTGAGAAGTTTCTTATTACATTTAGTAATCTTGATCAATTGCAGAAACGAGAAACATAATCATTAACACATGAAATGATATATGATCTATATTCATGATTAAAAAGTATCAGAAACAAAAGGGATGCAGTAATTTAGACCATAAGGTTGAGCTTGTTTGCCAAAAACCAAACTCTTGTACTTTTTCAAGCATTGATGGTGTTGTTAGACTATCCGTCAATGTTAGTATCAAAATACACTATGATGGATACTTTCACAAGTGGGAGCTGTTTAGATTTGCGTAAGTCATAGATAGTATTTTATAAGGTCGGGAGTACGTGGGCCTAAGGGGTCACACATTTAGACATCGAGAACATCATTTATTAAGTTATACAATATAATAGACTATATTTATTGTATAAACTTAGTTTAATAAAAGCGTATACTTATCGGTAATTAATTAATAAGTTAAAAGGTTTAATAGAGATTAATTAATAAGACTTAATAGTTTAAGGTAATTATTGTAATTACATAACTAAGGAAAATAGAAAGTCAAAAAGTCAAACCAAAGACTCCATGGTGGTGTATTCGATCGACCATAGTAACAAGAAAGGGAAGATGGGATTTTTCTTTTAGAAAGATTTATTACTTAAAGGTTAAGATGAGATCTTTATCATAATTTTGTCTAAGGCTCAAGTATATAAACACATAGATGTGATTCAACGCTAGTAACACCATGAAACATACACTAAACCCTAATAATGACCGCCTCCTTTTTTAATTTTGATTCTTTTCTTCTACTTCTCTCCTCATCTTCTTGTGTGTATATTGGATTCATTTTCATCTTTCATTCTTCTTATACAAGATCTGTTACGGCTGTAGCTTTTTAGGGTTTCTTTTTGTTTGGTGATATACTAAACGAGGGAAGCTTTAATAATTCCATAGTTTTGATTGGTTCGTCTGTAGATTGGATTACATGCGAGGGTTTATTATTATTTTTATATGCATGTTGGTGTTTGATCTAGTGGGGTTTTGAATTAGGGTTTCATTGGTGTAACGACTTCATTTATTTTGTAATTGTTTAATCTGCTGGTGTGTTTTCTATGTGAGTGTGAGGGTGATGACAAACGCCTATGGGGAAATTGATTTGGGAGCGTTTACGGCGCGTATGGAAAGATTAAAAGGACCAACAATGGCTGTTGTATCACAACATTTTTCAATGTATCTAGGCTTTCAAAGGAGCCATCCAATACCAATGCAGCTAGGGTTATTGGGGAATCCATTGGTGTGTTTCATACACCATCTCAGGAAACGAAGGGTGTTCACAGTGTGACTAAAGATGATGAATAGCATGGTAAGAATGGATAACTGGCATCGAGTCAGAGTGCTGCTGATGGGGTTAATAGAGATACGTGTCATATATGTTCAGGTCTGATGGTTTGGACGTAGGGATAGTGATGTTCGTTTGCAAGTTTTACTTTTTATTCAAGATATTACCACACAAATGACTAGAAACATAAACACGGGCAAGTATACCCTTTCATGTATAGCATAGCTTAATGGTAAATTCCAGTTTGTTCTACAGGATTGTTGTTATCACAATATTAAAACAATTACCTCTAGAGTGTCAAGTTCTAAAGATATACTTAACAATTGGTATTAAAGGGTGCGCTTGGCTAAGGTCATAACCATATGATAGATATGTAGCAAGGATGAAATATAAGCACATAAACAATGTAAGACAACATACTGATTCTTAGTCGTGCATGTAACCTCTAATTGATATGACAAGAATCCGGTTAAAGACTTTGTCATACCAACAGCATTAGGATAAGTTTATGCTTGATTTCGATAACTATGGTAGTACATGAGATTATGCAAGAGTTGGTATATGTTTTAATCCCCTAATCGTTACAAAAGTGTTTAACAAGATTCATTTATTAGATGACATGGAACTCATCCACTCACATGAGTATTAGTCGATGATCATGGATGAATCCAACATATAACAACGGTCTTACATAGTAACACATAATACATGAGTATCTGTTGGAAATACGTTTTTACGTATTTAGAAAGGATCGGTAACTCCAATGATATATTCAAGTATTGGGCTCGTTATCCAATATGTAAACAATATAGCCCATATAGCCCACATGTAGGGTGCGCTATTTATACCCCCTCCTAGCATGTTTGGGGGGGGGTGTCATTTGTTTCATTTCACATTTCATTAATCTAATCTTTCTTTCTTCCTTTCTCTCCTTTCTCTCTCTAGCTTTCTCTCTCTAGTTCTTCCTTCTCCATTACTCTCTTTAGATAAATCCAACACATCTACAATCCTAAGAATATATGATTCTACAATTGTTATCAAGAGCAATGGTTGAATCTTAGGATTGACTGTGTTTTATCTATTGATTTATTGGTCAAATTTTTTTCCTTTTCTTTGAGTATCATTTTTAACATTTGGAGAAACTGATACTAAACATTTGGAGTCGCGTGATTTTTATCATTTTTTTCTATCATCAGTTTAATAAAATTTTGTCATATCCACATAATTTTTGTCTCATTTGAGTATCAGTTTCATCAACTTTCTCAATTATTGTCTCGATCAACATTCAAGTCTTTTATCACTTTTTGTCTCGGATCTAGTATCAGTATAAAAACATCAGTATTCCGGTTAGAAGCAGCAGTCTATTCCGGATAAGTGGTGACAAGTTATATTCCGGATAAAGACAAAGTTGCATTCCGGATAACACATAGAAGTTATATTCCGGATAAGCAGTCGAACCCGTATTCTGGATAGTATCAAGAAGTTCTATTCCGGATAGCATCTAAAAGCATTATCCCGGATAAGAAGTAGATGTTTATTCCGGATAAGATTTGAGAAATATGTATTCCGGATAAGATTTGAGTGTTCCGGATAACGATGGGAATGAAGTGGTTTAATTCTTAACTGAATTTAAACACGTTCCAGGCCTCTACGCAATATCTTAGTGATCTTGCCAGAACACTCAGAGTGATACTTTAGTGTTCACATTGATGAGTGGAAATCCTTCTAGTGTTAACCTCAAACAACACTTGGTAGGTAACTTGCAAGATTCTATATGAATCAAGCTCGTGAGAACTGGAAAGCAACGATAGTGCGATTCTTTAATGAATCAAACTTGTTCCAAGAACCGGATTTGATGGCTTCAAATCATGCGGATAATATTATCCAAATGATTCAATATTTATGTTCGCAGTCAGCTTTGGACGGTAGAATAAAGAGAACGGGGTTACCCGCGAAATCTTGTCAAGGAGGTTCTTAATTGAAACTACCTGCCACAAGTACGATATTTTGTATCTTCCAACGGTCTTTACCGACCGGAGGTAAAATGCTACCGAATTAGAATTAAATGTTCAAGGCCATTTCATCTGTGTATATGTCTTGTTACTAACTGTCTTATGCAGCGTAACAAGAAGGTGGCATTGCGGTGTAAATTCAAGAAGAAGTCGTAAACACATGCTTATGCTTTCTACACTTAATACTTCAACAAATTCAAGAAATCCTATAAGTCAAGTCTTCCGCTGTATCAAACTCTGAAGCTTTCAAGAATTATAAATGTATAAGTATGTGGAACATGAAGTCACGAAGAGGCAAATTTCACAAGTGATGAATGCACAAGGTCAAGGCAATGAAACATGCTCAAGACTAAAGTTAAAGATCACATCAAGTATATTCACAAGAACAAGATCGAAGACTCAAGCATAGTATGCTACGTTTAAGATTTTGTAAAATGGTGTGACCTCCCTTAGGGGGAGATTGTTGGAAATACGTTTTTCCAAAGAAAGTCTCGGTCACATCATTATTAGCATAGATCACGAGCTATAGACTATTTAGGACATTGTAACTTGGAGTGACCTCCCTTAGGGGGAGATTGTTGGAAATACGTTTTTACGTATTTAGAAAGGATCGGTCACTCCAACAATATATTCAAGTATTGGGCTCGTGATCCATTATATAAATGATGAGACTGCTTTTATACATAGTCTCATCATCCAAAAAGGGCTTAAAATGTATTAAATATCATGAAAATACCCAAATATATGCTTGTGTTTGTTGCTTCTTATTTTAGGTACGGATATTGAGAAAATGACAAAAGATCACAAGAATCATGCAAAAACGAACACGGGAAATGAAGCCGCGCATTGAACCAAGCCCTGATAAAGAATTTTCCAAGAAAACCCTTGAATATTTGTAGATTTATGAAGAAGGGTCCTCCAATATTGAATAATTGACACTTTATACCCTTGTATCCTCATAAATTACAAGATTGGTCCCTAAAGTTTGTCAAAATTGCAAAAAAGTCCCTCCACTTTGAAGAATTGGCAATTTTAGTCCCTAAACAAAACTAAAATGTCAATATTTATCCTCCTCAAAGTCAAACATACCAAGAAGGACTCCAAGATACAAGAAATTACAAGTTTGGTCCTTTGAAAATATCAAAATTACCAAAAGGACCCTTGACATTAAAGAAATGGCAAAAATGGTCCCTCATTAATCATGACTTGGCAATTTCAATCCTCCAAAATGTCAATCATACAAGTCAAGACCATTATCCTTGAAGAAAATACCAAATCAGTCCTTTAAGAATCAAGAATTGGCAAGAAATACCCCTAAAAATACTTTGTAAAACTTTTTGGGGGCAAAAGTGTGAAAAATGAAACTTCAATAACAAAGGAAATGAAGTTTGGCCGGATTTATTTGCAAGTGAAAAGAGTATTAAAAGTGAGGGACTAAATGTGGCAGACAACAAAGGTTACCTAGACCAGTGAGGGCTTGACACGTGCCCCACTAACACCCCACAACCAATCAAAACCCACCATTGCTCCATGTCACACTCCACTTCACCAGATTAATATTTATTAATCTTGGCGCCATTAACACAATTTTAAACTTAATCCAAACCAAAAAGTAAAATCTGCTTGTGTTAGTGTTCATAAGTAACCTTCATCTACTTGAATCTTGATTTAGGCTTTGAGCCATTGCATGAAAACTGTTTAAACTTGTTCATTTAAGTTTATTATTTCTTGTGTATGCAATTGGTTAAGTTTGGATGGCTGAATTGTGCTATAAGTGCTTATTGAACCTCAACTACTTGTCTGCTCATGTCTATGTCAGATCTGGGGATGTTTTGATTTAATTGTACTAATTGGCTGTTGTTGATTGTGATTTCTTTGTTGTATTTGACTCCTCTTGATCCACTGATCATTTGGGTGTCTTTGTGTAACCTGAATCTCCAAAAAAGTCACTAAAGACAAAAAAAGTCAAGAAGTCAAGCAGTGGAAAAAGTTTCCACTGCTCAACACCCAAAACTAGCCCCTGCTAGTGCAATTTTTCAGTTAGCTTATCAATAAGCCGTTTTGGCTTATCCATACCTGCAACAACTTATTTTTTGTGATAGATCTTCATTATTTGATCCATTTGATTGAACTGGAGCTTATCAGACTTTGACTTTGACTTTTTTCAAGAAAACCAACTCATTTGACTTTTACATGAGTGCTTATTTGCTTATTCCAGCTTATTGAGTGAACTTATTTGAAAACTTTTTGTTGATTAAGCTTAGTTAAGTCATTTAAAAGATTTTGAAACTTGAATCAGCTCTTGGGATAGCCTAGAACTCAAAAACAACAATTTTGTCGTTTTCTATAGATTGCTTTTTGCATTTTCAGGCTTATTCCTTTGGCTTATTTCAAAATTCTTTTACAGAAGTATTAAGCAACTCAAAAGAAGCTTGTGTGTCTAATTTGAGCTTATGGCATTAGCTTATAGCTTAATGGGCCAAAAAGCCCATTAAGAATAAGCTGTTTGGTATAAGTCAGCTTATTTCACATTTTCAGCTTTTGGGCCTTTGAAAAGTTGTGTTTAAAATCAAATTTTGAGTCAGATAGGGGTTATTGGGCCATTTTTTATAAATTTTTTCTTATTGGGCCCAATTTTAGCCCAATAAGGGTCTGTTTTGACTTTTGGCCCATTTGAAGGCCCATTAGGGGTATTTTTGTAATTTCAACTTCATTTTCTGTTTATTTAGGTTAGATTAAGCTAGTTTGCAAGTTTTTAGAATTTTTTATAAATTTTAGATTTTTAATATTATTTTATTATTAAAAATTAAAATTTAGGTTTTTCAAGTTTTTATATTTTTCTTAGGTTAAATACATTAAGTTAGGAATTTTACAACTTTTAGAACATTTTTAGTGTCCTTAGATTAATTTTTATAATTATTTTAAGTTTTAATAGTTTTCAATAGTTTTTAAATAGTTTTAATTAATTTTAAAATTTTCAAAAATAGTTTTAAATTAAGTTAGAGTATTTTAGAGGTTTACAAAGTGATAAATCTCATTTTGCCCTTTTTATTAATTATTTTGATTTTTTGGGCTTTATATAGCATTAAAAAATTATTATTTAATTAAATAAAAGATTTTGGTGATTTTTGATTTTTCTTAAACTCTTAATACATTAATTAGGATTTATTGAAATTTTTTAGGATTTTTTAGGGTAAATTTTTAATTTTGGTGCTTTTACGGATTTACGTGTATGACCTTTTCGTCTTAGTGTAATCCGTCATCGTAACCGTCATTCTCTTCTTATCCCATTTCTATTTTCTTTCTCATAATCATATAATCACATAATTATTCATCTCTCTACACAAAACACTAGCCTCCTTGGGAAACGAACTTTCACCATTGGTCATTAGTGTTTGGTTTTCCTAAACCGACACTTAATATTTCCACTATTTTACCTCCTTTTCCTAAAGGTGTGTAAAAAGCCTACATCAATTTTGGCGCCGCTGCCGGGGAGGCGTGTTGTGTTTTGATTTGGAAATTGTTGTTTTTATATATAGTCATAATAGTATTTGTATTAGTAGCACTCTACTAATACGTATTATCGGTTTTTTGTTTTTTGTGTGAATATTATTAATATATTGTATTCGTAGAACAATAAATTCACAAGTACTCCAATAGTCTGAAAACACAACCTTGACTTGGGAGGTCATTACCCAATCATTGTATTCGAATCTCAAACAAGAAAGAAAAGGCAAAAATAGATAAATACTTTCGTGAAGCTCGATTTTGAAAAATACAAACTATAAGGTGGGTATAAGGCGGGTATTATAAAATATACCCTAAGGAAAAAGGCTCTTATGTGCTTCGCGCCGCCTCGTTTCCCCGCTTGCTTGTGAGTATTTGATTTTGAGAGCAAATCGAGGGTTTTGCCGCCCAAAGTATTATTAAGTATCATATATACTTTCTTGGTTTCATTTGATTAAACCCTCTTGAACGTTTTGGTGTTCCACCAACGTTCTAAAGTCATCGAAGGCGTTCACTTCACGCGATCTTTTTTATTCCTTGAGGCTTCTTTAATCAAGAGATTTGATTAAGGAGGAGATTTGTAGATTTTGGTCTACTTAATACAATCACAAAAATCCAAAAAAAGTAAAAAACAATTAAAAACCACAAAAAATTGGAAAAATACAAAACACCAAAAAGAATCTTCTTTGTCCACCCTCACGTTGTACGTGACGTTTATGCTTACTCGTAATCAAGCAAGACGTGCACGTAAACGAAAAACCGAAAGGAGTCAACACCTACTCCTATTCTTTCTAGTGAGGAGTCTCCTATTGACGAACCCATTGTAAGAGAAGAACCAACCATGGCGAATCGAACTATGATGGAGTTACTTCGAGCACCCACCGAGGGTTATGGAGAGGCTATTGTAATTCCCGCTATCCGTGGTGATGAAAATGACAACCCGCACAACCATATCTGCCAATTCAATCGTCTTACCGCCACTTGCAAGTTTAAGGACGTCTCTAATGACTCTATTAAGATGATGCTTTTTCCGTATTCTTTAGCGGGGCCCGCTAAAATTTCGTTAGAGAAAGAGCCACCCAATTCTATATTGACGTGGAAGGATCTCGTTTCAAAATTTGTGAACCAATTTTTTCCGCCCTCTAAGACTACGCATTTGAAAAACGAGATTTCAAAATTTTCACAAGAATTTAATGAAAGTTTTTCAACGGCTTGGAACAGGTTTAAGGAAATGTTACATGAGTGTCCTCATCACGGTTTTTCCGATTTGCATCAAATTGACACGTTTTACAATGGACTTAATGATCATGAAAGGGATTATCTAAATGCCGCCGCGGGTGGTAAATTTTTGTGTAAAACGGTTGAGGAAGCTTTGGTGATAATTGAGAATAGATCTAAGGTGTATAGTCCTCGTAGCACGTCTAGTGTTTGTAAGGCTTCGTCTTCGGCTTCACCTTCTTTGTCTACTACCATTGATGCTTGCCAAATTGAGGCGAACTTGGAAAACAAAATCTTTGATAAGCTTAAAGTTCTTTTGATTGAGTTCAAAGTTGGAGAACCAAGTGCTCCCGCTACGGCTAAAGCAGTTGAGGTTTCATGCATGTATTGTGGTGGAGGTCATGATTTCTCCGAGTTCATTACCAACGGTGGTAACACTTCGAGTGCCTACGCGGCCACGGGAACTTACAACCAAAACGGTCAAGTTACCCGCTCTAATCAATTGACTCCACCGGGTTTTGGTTCAAATCAAAATGCTAACAACAACTATTGCAACAATCAAGTTGGTTTAAAAAACAATTACAACAAGGGAAACTATGGTAATCAAGGGGCTAATAATCAAGTTTCAAACAAAAATCAAAATGATTTTCAAAACAAAAACAAGAGTTTGCAAACTTTGAAAGATCTTCCAAATGAATTTGTTGAATATGCTAATGGGAACGATGCTAGGTTTGACAACATTCAAAGAGAAATCATTAGCCTAAGATCCGAGTTTAAGAACGACTTGAAGAAAGAGTTGAAAAATGAGTTAGCAAATGAGCTTAAAATCCATACAAATAAGATGGAAGGAAATGTAACTAGGTTACAACAAAACCAACAAAAAATGGAACAAGGGCAACATGAAATTAAGCAAGAGATGATTAAAGCCGAGAAGAGGCAATACATGTTTGAGGATAAAATTTCATATATGTTTGAGGCAATTATGTGCAAACCGTCTTCGAGTAGTCTTCCTAGCAACACCGTATCAAACCCTAAGGGTGAGATGAAAGTGATTACCACACGTAGTGGTAAGACACTTAAGGAACCGACTCCTCAACCAATTGCTCCTACGGAGGAAGCAATTGAGGAAGAACCCGAGGTGGTGGTCCAAAAGGAGCATGTCCCAATCCCACGAAGTACCGCTCATGCCACACCTACGGTTGACCCATTACCAACATTGGAACCCGAGATTCCAAAGGCTATGCCTATTCCTCAACCCACACCATCTTTTCGCTATCCATCGAGACTTAGAAAGGAGAAACGACAAGAGCGCGGCAATTACCAATTTGAGCTTTTCATGAAAATGTTTCGTGATTTGCACTTTAATGTGAGTTTCGCCGATGCTTTGGTCATGATTCCTCGATTTGCCACTAACTTTGAGAGTATGTTGAACAACAAGGAGAAATTGCATCAATTGTCTAGTTGTTCGTCGGTTTATCTTAATCGCATACCTCAAAAAGTCAGTGATCCCGGTAAATTCTTGATCCCTTGTGCAATCCAAGATATGGAAGAATGCTTTGCCTTGGCCAATCTTGGAGCTAGCATTAACTTGATGCCACTTGCAATCTTCAAGTCGCTCAATCTTCCTAATCTTACTCCTTCACTAATGTCTATCGAGTTAGCCGACCATTGCACGATTCCCGCATGTGGATTGGCGGAAGACGTTTTTGTGAAAGTGGGAAAAATCTATTATCCGGTAGACTTTATCATTTTCGATATTCACACGGATCCTCAAGTTCCTCTCATTTTAGGTCGTTCGTTTTTAAATACGTCTATGGCTTTGATTATGTTCTTGCTAGAAAGATCACCTTACGTTTCAACAACGAGGAGCTTGTTATAAACACAACTCAAAACTCTCAAATTTCTCATGTTTATTCCGTTGCAACCATAAACCTCGTTGATATGATTGACATGGTTTGCGAGGAATTTTCACAAGAAGTTCTAGGTTTTGGTGATGATGAAAATAGTGGCAATCCCACTATGTTAGATCCCATCCTTGATAACTCAACACCAACCTTCACTCCATTTGAAGGTGGTGGTTTTACGTTGGAAGAATTCGATGTTCCACGTACTTGTGACGAAGACCTCGACAATGATGAGGACTTCTCGATTACCAAGGATTTTCTTAATGATTTCCCATTTCCTCCACCCGAGGAGGTTATGAGTATCGAGCCCAAATCTTCATTTGAGGAACCACCTATCCTCGAGTAGAAAGATTTACCTCCTCATCTCGAATATGTCTTTTTGGAGGAGGGCGACAAGTTGCCGGTTATTATTGCGAAGGTACTTTCGGATGATGAAAAAACCGCACTTGTCGATGTTCTAAAGGATCACAAAGGAGAAATTACGTGGAAGTTATCCGACATTAATGGAATCGATCCCAAATTTTGTACCCACAAAATCTTAATGGAGGAGGATTACAATCCCGCAATCCAATGTCAAAGGAGGGTGAACCCCAAAATTCATGACGTCATCAAAAAGGAAGTCCTAAAACTCCTTGACGCGGGAATGATTTATCCTATTTCCGATAGCCCTTGGGTGAGTCCTATTCATTGTGTCTCTGAGAAGGGAGGAATGACCGTTGTGCCAAACGATGCCAACAAGTTAATTCCCACTAGACTTGTGACCGGATGGAGAGTGTGCATTGAGTATCGTAAGTTGAATGAAGCCACTCGTAAAGACGATTTTCCCTTGCCCTTCATGGACCAAATGTTGGAGCGTCTTGCGGGAAACGATTTCTATTGCTTTTTAGATGGTTTTTCCGGTTACTTCCAAATTCCCATCGATCCTCGTGATCAAGAAAAAAACTACGTTTACGTATCAAAGGTGCATGATGGCTATTTTTCATGATATGATCGAGAAGATGATGGAAGTCTTCATGGATGACTTTTCCGTGTTTGGTTGTTCGTTCACTTCGTGTTTGTCGAATCTTGAGAGAATGTTGAAGCGTTGTTAGGAAACCAACCTTGTGCTCAATTGGGAAAAGTGTCATTTTATGGTTAAAAGTGGAATCGTCTTAGGGCACAAGGTTTCGAATGTGAGGATTGAGGTAGATCAAGCTAAGGTAGACGTCATCGCCAAATTACCTCATCCCAAAACCGTCAAGGGAGTTAGGAGTTTCCTAGGACACACGGGCTTTTATCGTTGATTCATCAAGGATTTTTCAAAGATCTCTCGACCTATTACATATCTTCTTGAAAAAGAGGCACGTTTTGTCTTTGACGAAGATTGTGTACGAGCCTTTGAAATCCTTAAGAGGAAACTTACCGAAGCTCTCATTCTTGTTGCTCCCAATTGGAACCTCCCCTTTGAGCTCATGTGTGATACTAGTGACTATGCTATTGGGGCCGTATTGGGGCAACGTCATGAAAAGCACTTCTTGCCTATTCACTATGCTAGCAAGACGATGACCGAGGCTCAATTTAAATACACTACAACGGAGAAGGAGTTCCTTGCCATGGTGTATGCATTTGAGAAATTCCGACCTTACCTCGTCTTGACTAAATGCATAGTGTATATGGATCATTCGGCTATCAAGTATCTCATTGCTAAACAAGATGCTAAGCCGAGATTACTTCGTTGGATTCTCCTCCTCCAAGAATTTGATCACAAAATTGTTGACAAAAAAGGAGTCGAGAATCTAGCGGCCGATCATCCTTCTCGTTTGGAAGATCCTCACCAAAGTGTTTACCAGCCCAAGGAAATCATCGAAACATTTCCGCTCAAGACACTTGGTGTAGTGAATTTTAAGCTTGATTCTTCCACCCCATGGTTTGCGGACTTTGCAAATTACCATGCAGGCAACTTCATCATCAAGGGTATGACGACTAAAGAAAAAGGAAAATTCTTTCGTGACGTCAAGTTCTACTTTTGGAACGACCCTTACTTGTTTCGAACTTGTGCGGATCAAATTATTCGACGTTGTGTCTTTGGTACCGAAGCTTCTAATATCCTTAGAGCTTGTCACGAGGGACCCACGGGTGGTCACCACGGTGCTAATCTCACGGCTAAGAAGGTCTTTGATGCCGGTTTCTTTTGGCCTACTATTTACCGAGATGCACATGAGATTGTGAAGTCATGTGACTCATGCCAACGACAAGGAAAAGCCTCACAAAAAAATGAAATTCCACAAAATATCATCCAGGTGTGTGAAATCTTTGACGTTTGGGGCATTGACTTTATGGGGCTGTTCCCATCATCTCGTGGTAATAAGTACATCCTCGTCGCGGTTGACTACCTATCTAAGTGGGTGGAAGCTAAGGCTTTGCCCACCAATGATGTTCGTGTGGTAGTCAAGTTTTTGAAGCAATTGTTTACTCGGTTTGGAACCCCTCGTGCGATCATAAGCGATCGTGGAACCCATTTTTGTAACGACCAATTTGAAAGGGTCCTAAGGAAATATGGGGTTACACATCGGCTTTCTACGGCTTATCACCCACAAACGAGTGGGCAAGTCGAGGTTTCAAACCGAGCGTTGAAGAGGATGTTGAAGAGATCCGTTGGGGTAAACCGACAATCTTGGTCGGATATGTTGGAGGATGCTTTATGGGCCTTTAGGACCGCTCATAAGACGCTTATTGGGTGCACTCCCTATAAGCTTGTGTATGTGAAAAATTGTCACTTGCCAATTGAATTGGAACACAAGGCTTATCGGGCCCTAAATCATTTTAATGATGACATGGAGACCGCAGGAAAACACTGGAAAATGCAATTAAATGAATTGGATGAATTAAGGGATATTGCTTATGAAAATTCATTGATTTATAAAGAAAAGACTAAAAGGTTGCATGATTCAAATATTAAAAACCGGGTTTTTAACATTGGGGATCAAGTTTTCCTTTTTAATTCTCGTTTTGAAAATCTTTTAAGGTAACTTGAAATCCTGTTGGTCCGGTCCATTCACCGTGACTCAAGTTTTTCCTTATGGGACCATCGAGCTAGCTCAAAATGATGGCCCCAACTTCAAGGTGAATGGACATAGGTTGAAGCACTACTTTGGCGGGGAAGTTCCATCCTTGAACTACCTCGACCAAATCACCTTCCCCAATGATAACTAGGATTGAGGGGATCGAGTCGAGCTCATTACTCGGTAATAAAAACGAGGTGCCTCATGGGGGAGTCCCATGCTTATCCTATGTACATATTATTGGTTCCTAATGTAGTAACGTGTGGGGATTTGTGCCCTTCCAACCTTTGTTCCATGGTTTTTTGTGAATTGTGGATTTTAGATGATCATTATCTTCACGATTGGAGCCTCTCGTGTTCGTTTTATAGGAACACTCGATCGTTTGCTTTGAAGACTTTCTCAATATCCATGATATATCCTTTGATGTTCTAACCTTAGGCTTTTAGCACACTTCATGAATGGCTTTAAATTTAACGGTTACACCCTTTCCATGCTAGATTAGGCATTTGAGTACGTCTCTAGTATGGGGGTGTTTGCACCCCTAGACTCGAAACATTGAGGACAATGTTTAACTTTAGTATGGGGGGTGAATAGATACTTGCCTTGCCAAACCTTCACGCTTTCCAAAGTGTATCTTTTTGTTTATCATTTTGTTGCAAAATAAGGCTAAAATGGCTAAATTTTAAAATATTTCTCATGTTTTATAAGTGTTGAACACACGAATGTAGGTTTTTCGATGGCGAGAAGAAGAGTAATTTTTGACTCGACAGTGCGTGTTGAGAACTTAGCTTTGATTCCTTAACTTCACATTAGGCTAAGTCTCTTAAATAAGGACGAGAAATGATAGGGTTAATTATAAGTTACTATGCTAAACGTAGAGTACTCGTATTCTTTCAAAAACTCATGTGTTCTCGTTGTTTGCTTATTCTCCCTTCGCTTGTAAATATTTTTTGCTTAATAAATATTGACTTAGCGGTTTAGTCTTGATTGTTTGGTTTCTAGCCTTTTCTAGTAGCTTCCGTGTAATTAAATTGGGAAAACATTAAGGTATCGCCAGCGTCACGGTTTTGAAGTATTGGCACCCGAATAATCGAAAGCTTCACCCAATAATAAGATTTCAAGTGCTCACCTAAATCAAGCAAACAATTTGAAGCTCACAAGGCCGAAAAATCTATGCAAAATAGAAAGTGAATCAAACCTTAATCTTTGAAGCTTTAAAGATCCAAAATTCGCCTTAGCGTGAGGATATACGTCTTTGGCTAATAAAACTACCGATGAGGTGGATAATAAAAGGCAAGGAAAGACCGAAAGTCATAATAAAAGCTTCATGGCAAAGTTGAATAAAAGATGGAGGTAAACCAAAGATAATAAGGCCCTTCCGTTAGGGGGCGTATAAAAGTCTTGGTAATAAGTCTCATGTTCAAAACCATTATAAAACCGTGTTTATCGATCCTTCTTGTTGACTTATTTTTTTGACATCGTTGTCTATTAGGATGGGTTATTGATTTGATGGTCTTGGTTACACCGTTTAGACTCTATTTTTAGTCCTAAATCTCTATTATCGCATAAGTCAAACAATTTATCCTCGTGAAACATTCAAGACATAATAAAATATAAGAGATACAACTTAGAAAATTGGGAGGATAAGTACGTGATTAGGGCATATGAGTAGTGTTAGCATTACTAACTTATAATGACAATGATCTCGTTGCACGCTTGGCATGGAATTAGGGTGAAAATCGAGAACGACGAAATTATTTCTAACGAAGCATTCACGTGTTCTTGTTTAATGAACCTAAACGTCCCAATTTGCGATGAAAATCATACATTATGTCTAAAACGCAAGTAGTAGTAATAGTAGTAGTGTAGCTAGTTTATCGTTCAATAAAAGTGAATAAAAATGAAATTTGGAGATGCTACGATACTTTATTCTAGCATTGCGTGAGGGCACGACAATGGTTTAGTATTGGGGAGTGATGAGACTACTTTTATACATAGTCTCATCGTCCAAAAAGGGCTTAAAATGCAATAAATATCATGAAAATACCCAAATATATGCTTGTGTTTGTTGCTTGTGTATTTTAGGTACGGATATTGAGAAAATGACAAAAGATCACAAGAATCATGCAAAAACGAACACGGGAAACGAAGCCGCACATTGAACCAAGCCCTAATGAAGAATTTTCCAAGAAAACCCTTGAAGATTTGAAGATTTATGAAAAGGGTCCTCCAATATTGAAGAATTAACATTTTATACCCTTGTATCCTCATAAATTACAAGATTGGTCCCTAAAGTTTGTCAAAACTGCAAAAAGGGCCCTCCACTTTGAAGAATTGGCAATTTTAGTCCCTCAAAAAAACTAAAATGTCAATATTTAGTCATAACCCAACCCTAAAAACTCATGCCACATCACTCCTCAGTCCCACACAAGATTCCCCTGCTACACTCTTGTGCATACTGCCAAAATTGGGACAGCAATCCAACAACCCACATTCCAGCTTGATTTCTAAGCTTATTTGAGGCCATTGATCACATTTTCACATGCCAGCTACAACAAGACGCCAAGAAAGAGTCACATGATCTTCAAAGAGTTCAAACTTAACAAGGGCAAAATTGGAACATCACCAACCATTAGGGTTTCGTTTTTAGCTTTCATAGTTTACATGTATGCCTATATAAAGGCCTTAGGGTATCACTTTGAGCCCTGCTATTGAATTTTCCTTGGTTCACAAATCTGTAAATCTCATATTAATATTAATGAAATGTGTTTGAATTTGTTGAAGAAAGCTCAAGTGCCACTCTTAATATCTGTTTATTGTTGTTGATGTTTACTTGTTCTTGAATCAAAAAACTGTTTTCAAAAGGAGTGTGCAAAAGTTTGCACATTTCCACTTTTCTTGATATTTTACTAAGTCTAGTTCAAACCTTGGAATTCTTGGGCTATAAGGCTGATCATAGCATCCTGATATTGAGTTATCAAGGTGTGGTGAAGCTTATAACTTGGGGATAATCAAGTGTGGGGAACTAAGGTTGCTTTAATCAAGAATTTTTCATTTTTCTGATTTTCATATTGTGCTTCTAACTTTGTTGATTCATAGTTGGCTTTGTTGTGGAAGCTTGTGCTTGTTCTTGCTAGCACATAACCTCAAAATTCGTGGGTGTGGATGTACATCCATGAGGTTTGCATCCTTAATCTCAAAATCTGAATAAATTTGGATTTTTGGTGATATTTGAGTGCTACTTGTGTTCTTGCTGATTTTATGGTCTAATTTTGCTTAAATCTACTTAATATATCTGTTATTGTGCTAATTTGGGCTTGGGTGGTCTTGGATAACACATTTGATTTGAAAATTTTGGATTTGAAAAGTTAAAAGGTTGTTTGGGATTACCTGTTTGAGATCATAACTTGGTATTGTGTGGTTGGAAGTTTGTGTATTTTCTTTGTATCTGTTTAATACTTGGTTGAGTGCATATTGCTGCAAGTTTTTGGGTTTGAAACCTTGAATCATACATTGTGCTATATCTAGTTGATTTTAACTGTTTTTGACCTAAGATTTTGGTAAAATCTAGAATTTATGCATTCTTAGGGTTAAAAGTTGTTAAAACATCATTTATATAACATATGTGATAGATCTAAGTGATTGAATCTGGCTTGTTGGTCAATTGCATCAGCAAAAGTAAAATCTGCTTGTGTTAGTGTTCATTAGTAACCTTCATCTGCTTGAATCTTGGTTTAGGCTTTGAGCAATTGCATGAAAACTGTTTAAACTTGTTCATTTAAGTTTATTATTGCTTGTGTATGCATTTCGTTAAGTTCGGCTGGCTGAATTGTGCTATAAGTGCTTATTGAACCTCAACTGCTTATCTGCTCATGTCTGTGTCAGATGTGGGGATGTTTTGATTTAACTGTACTAACTGGCTGTTGTTGATTGTGATTTCTTTGTTGTATTTGACTCCTCTTGATCCACTGATCATTTGGGTGTCTTTGTGTAACCTGAATCTCCAAAAAAGTCACTAAAGACAAAAAAAGTAAAGAAGTCAAGCAATGGAAAAAGTTTACACTGCTCAACACCCAAAACTAGCCCCTACTAGTGCAATTTTTCAGTTAGCTTATCAATAAGCCATTTTGGCTTATCCAGAACTGCAACAACTTATTTTTTGTGATAGATCTTCATTATTTGACCCATTTGATTGAACTGTAGCTTATCAGACTTTGACTTTGACTTTTTGCTAGAAAACCAACTCATTTGACTTTTACATAAGTGCTTATTTGCTTATTCCAGCTTATTGAGTGAACTTATTTGAAATTTTTTTGTTGATTAAGCTTAGTTAAGTCATTTAAAAGCTTTTGAAACTTGAATCAGCTCTTGGGATAGCCTAGAACTCAAAAACGACTATTTTGTCGTTTTCTGTAGATTGCTTTTTGCATTTTCAGGCTTATTCCTTTGTCTTATTTCAAATTTCTTTTTACAGAAGTCTTAAGCAACTCAAAAGAAGCTTGTGTGTCTAATTTGAGCTTATGGCATTAGCTTATAGCTTAATGGGCCAAAAAGCCCATTATGAATAAGCTGTTTGGTATAAGTCAGCTTGTTTCACATTTTCAACTTTTGGGGCTTTGAAAAGTTGTGTTTTATAAACTTTTTCTTATTGGGCCCAATTTTAGCCCAATAAGGGTCTGTTTTTAATATTATTTTATTATTATTTTATTATTAAAAATTAAAATTTATATTTTTCATGTTTTCATATTTTTCTTAGGTTAAATACATTATGTTAGGAATTTTACAACTTTTAGAATATTTTTAGTGTCCTTAGATTAATTTTTATAATTATTTTAAGTTTTAATAGTTTTTAATTGTTTTGTAAATAGTTTTAATTAATATTAAAATTTTTAAAAATAGTTTTAAATTAATTTAGGGTATTTTAGAGGTTTACAAAGTGATAAATCTCATTTTGGGCTTTTTATTAATTATTTTGATTTTTTGGGCTTTAATTAGCATTAAAAAATTATTAATTAATTAAATAAAAGGTTTTGGTGATTTTTGATTTTTTTATAAACTTTTAGTACATTAATTAGGATTTATTGCAATTTTTTAGGAATTTTTAGGGTAAATTTTTAATTTTGGTGCTTTTACGGTTTTACATGTATGACCTTTTCGTGTTAGTGTAATCCGTCATCGTAACCGTCATTCTCTTCTTATCCCATTTCTATTTTCTTTCTCATAATCATATAATCACATAATTAATCATCTCTCTACACAACACACTAGCCTCCTTGGGAAATGAACTTTCACCATTGGTTATTAGTGCTTGGTTTTCCTAAAGAGACACTTAATATTTCCACTATTTTACCTCCTTTTCCAAAAGGTGTGTAAAAAGGCTACATCAATAAACATATAGCCCATATAGTCCACATGTAGGATGGGCTATATATACACCCTCCTAGCATGTTAGGAGGGGTTGGTCATTTGTTTCATTTCACATTTCATCAATTTACATCTTTCTCTTCCTTTCTCTCCTTTCTCTCTCTAGCTTTCTCTCTCTAGTTCTTCCTTCTCCATCCCTCTCTTTAGATAAACACAAACACATCTACAATACTAAGAAACTAAGATTCTATAGTATCCAAACCACACTTATATTCGAGAACCCAGGAAAAAAATTGCACCGCACAAAACTAATTGTGCGCCGCACTTTGCCCTAGCAAAGCTAATATTAATATCTAATCATAAGGCTATTAAACCTTAACAAAGTGCACATCACACTACTCCATAATAACAGTAAATAACATCATTTCAAACATATGCAAATCAAAGTAAAAGATTGACATAACTGAAATAAGAATTATACTACAAGATTATTCAATAATTGCTTCCAAAGGATTTTAAAGTCTTTGAACTTATTACTAATGACTAGCAACACTTCTGAGTTTTCTTGTTCCAGCACCAATACCATAAACCAACTAAGGTTTACTAACTCTAGTAACTATGATCAAGGATTTGGAGAAATCCTTGATTATTGTTTCTCCTAAACAATGGAGAAAGTCTGGAAAATGAGATATCATTATGCCTGGCCAAGGGCTCTATTTATACTTGAAATTTCATAGGTTATAAGCCCTGGAAGTATATCAAAGGTTCACCATTATAACCATGCATAATTGCACATAATTGTGTAACTGCAGTGAAATGTGTGCCGCACTTGTTCAATTGTGCGCCGCACTTCATTAGGTATAAATGTGCGCCGCACTTGCGAAATTGTGCGCCGCACTTCTTGTTGTTCTCCACACTCGGGGGACTTTGAAAGTACGCCACACAAAACAGAATGTGCGCCGCACTTATGCTCCTTTTCAGCATAATTTCTTCTTTAGCCCCTTTATTCTTTATTACTTCATTCTTTTCCTTTATGGTTTCTTTCTTGGCTACAATACAAACAATACCTTTTATTAGTATCAATTCAATACATAATTTATTTATTTACATAGCAAAAAGGACAAATGCATCATAACAAACATGTATAAATGAGGCGTTATCACATTCCCCCATACTTAACTTCTTGCTTGTTCTCAAGTAAGGAAAAATATATTATTGATAAGTGTCGAAAGAATAGATAAAGCCAACAATCGAAAAACAAAGATAACGCCATAAAACACCTCACGAAGAAGATATTTTTATTTCACACACTCTCCTTATTATGGGTAGATTATCGCTCAATAGGACGGTCATGAAAAGTAAGTTACCATAGGCTTGTGCAAGGAACTAAACTAAACCAAATTTTGGCGTAAGCACCAAGTAGAATATCAAAAAGAGGTATTTTTCAAAAACTTTTATTACCACTGCATGTTTTAAAGAATAATACATCATCTTTTTCATGTTGTTGCAATTGTGAATAACTTGAAACATTTTAGGCTTCCTCTTGCCTTTTATTATTTATTATGTTTTTATTTTTTTACCTTTGGGAGAACATGCTTTCCCCTATATTTATGATACACTATCATTTCGCAATATGGTTTCCAACAATATAACTATCTTAAAACATCCGCAAATCTTTCAATTTTTTCTCTTTTATTTATTTTGCCTCTTTATCATTTAAAATACCTTTTATCATACAAGTATGATCCCACTATGGTCTCCTAAAGATTACCAAGCACAAGTTCTAGAATTAAACTAATCATCAGCACACACAATTTTTTAAAATGTAAGAATGCTTACGGAAAAGATCCTCACAATTATGAATATAGTTTTGTGTAAATAACGTTATCAATTCCGAGTCAAAATATCTTTACAATTATAAGAATTATCAATCCTTCGACAAAAACTTTCTTTTTTTATTAAAATTGTACAAAAAAATTAAAAATTCGCCCAGAAAGTGTGACGCACAATTTTGAATGTGCGGCGTACTTCTGGGTACCGAAATTTTAGAAAACTAATTTTTCAAAAACAAGCTTTTATTCGATCTTATTTTAAATCAATCACCCCCATACTTATTATGAGCAGTGTCCCTAATGCAAAACATAAGGAAAAAGTTAAATTTAGAGGGAAAATAAGAATAATACTCCCTTTTATTCCAAGTCGTGAGCGAAGTCGAGATCTTCAATCTTCTCCCAAGCTCGCCTTGACTTGCTTATTTTTTGTAAATTAACCACAAATAATATATACAAACATATTTCACATACCATAAAAATAAAAATCCCACACACAAAGTATTAAGGTGTCCTAAATGCCAACAAAGGCATATTACAAAGGCCAAATAAAATGTTTTCAAATTGTTTCCAATGTGACTAACACAAAAGTCACACACATACGAGGCTTCACATATCCTCTTTAGTTTCATAATTCCTTAGAGCTTGAGATGGGTAAAAGTGTGGTGGATAGGGTGGTGGTTGTTGGGTATAGTAGAATGGCTCGTGGTGATATCCGAGTGGTCCATAAGGTCCACTCATCGGAACATGATATTGTTTCGCCATCCTCTCAAAAACTGGAGCGTATCGATCCATACTATAGCATTGGCGCTCCATCCTAAACCCAAGTTGGTCTTGCCTAACCTCCATCCTTCCCATTCTATCACAAAAATCTTGGAGTGATGCACGAGGAGCTCTCGCCATACCTACACGAGGTTCTCTAACAGGCGAGTCTTCTCTCATCAACCTACCATCCGCTCCAATTAAATCTCTCAAGGCAATTCGGTCAATGGTATCACAAACAATCGGTGGACTAAGACTACTCACAACTTGATCACTTAAAAGCCCCATTCTTCGAGCTAACCTAGTCATAAATTGTCCACACACAATCATATTACCCGCTTGACTACCAGGACCTTTCCTTTTCATCCATTTTGCTATCACCCAAGCCACATTAGCGTATTGATCACGGTTCTTGTTCCTAAACATGCTCAATAACTACAAATAATTCTTTTGTATTTTATCGTATCCCGTGGTTCTTTGGCAAACGGCATAAGCAATCATCTTTTGAAGCACTCTCAAAAGTGGACTAGAAATTCTCGTGGCCGAGCTCCTAGATAAGCTCAATGGATCCTCATCCGTGCAAATTGATGCCCAAAATTCATTAGCATTAAAGTCTCCATGATCACGTTATAAACCTCAAATCCTTCCGCTCTTCGCTACTCTCTCTTGTACAACTCCAAGTACTTAGCAAATTCTTTCAAAGTCAAAGAATGTCCCTTTCCACCAAGTCTAAAAGTCAAAATCTTCTTATTCAACAACTCATCTCCTTCGGCATCTTCATCAAAATTAAAAGTCGAGAAAAACTCGAGAACAAGCTCTTCGTAGATTTTCTCCCTACAAGTAAAAGCATGAATCCAAGCATCGGATTCAAACAAGACTTCATTACCTCCAACCTCTATCACTACTATCCTTAGCATTTCCCTTATTTGAGCTTCACAACCAAGCTCGTTCAAAACTCCAAAATCCACAATGCTAGGTGCGAAAATTTGTTTTGGCATTAAAAGACTGAGAGCATTGTTATAGATGGTTTTGGTATCACTTGTACAGCCAGACCAGTTCAAAAATTGATGATTTAGTGTTCCCATGAGTGCGGAACTTGCCGATTCGGTAGGCCTTCGCTTCTTCCCTCGGCTAGATGAGCCGGTTTCGTAATTTCCAGAACCTGGAGTCTGCAAAATTTTCATCACATACAAACATATATTAACATTAGATAAGCGTTAGGGGTCAACGGTGAACCTATGATCATGTTCTGATCACTCTGTTTGTTTTCTAGACGAAAAGTGTGGCACACAATATAGAATGTGCGGCGTACTTCCTGGGAAAATTTCATTAGAAGTGCGGCGCATAATCTGCAAAGTGCGGCGCACATTTTGGGTTTTTCAGGAAATGTCGGAGTAATACTAGTAGCTAACCAAATCCGCAAACTAATTGGTCACAACCTAATAACAATGGCTAGAATCGAACACTCACCCATTCCTAATTCGTCCTAATCCACGACATTGCCTTATTTCAAAGGTTTTTCAAAATCCCTCTTTTTTGTTTTTTTTTGTTTTTCAATTTTACTATTATTATCTAAATCTTTTCTTAATTTAATCCTACATTACTAATTCCTAATTGAATTATAATTCGTTCTTCAATTACTAAGAACCCTAATTGAAAATAAAAAAAAATAAAAAAAACTAATTAATTGAAACAAACATGAATTAGATATAAAAACTTACCCTAGACATGATCTCGAATGAGAAATTGGAGTGAAGACTCGAAAATATTTTTGGTGATGATTAAAAATCGTAAGGTGGTTTTTGTGTTTTTTTAAGTTCTATTGAGAAAACGCGGTATATACAAAAAATCCACCCAGAAGTGCGGCGCACTTTCTGAAATGTGCGGCGCACATTCGGTGCATCCAGACATGGTTTACTGTATTTTTATTTTAAAGTATACAAAACACAAAATTTTAAAAGAAAACCTCCAATTTCATTCGATAGAAAATAAAAACTTAGGGATAACATTCCCTACTTCTAAGACCATCCTAAAACTTCTAGGACTCTTAGACATCATTTCGTTTTATTTAATTATCTACATACAAATGGATAAAAATGCATAAAAGTAACTAGGAGCCAATGATGCACTCCTCTTTTCTTCCTTTCTTCTTAGTTGTAGCAGAAATTCAGAGGTGACATGATATCACTCTCCGTGTAACGTCCCGAGACCTCTCTATTGGTGTCCTTTGTCTCATACACTTTTTCGTACCTTCTTCCACATGGATCAACAATGACTATGGCAACATGCCATTCACTATCTCCATCTTTAGCAATATTTTCGAATTCTCGCTTCTTACCTACTTGCCAATATTTGTACTTCAATGATATGGGAAGTACTCCAAGCATCCCCACAATTTTCTTGTACACACAAATATCAAAGAAAGGGTTGTGGTAGCTCCTTTCACTTAATGAAGCATCAAATAGTTCTTCCGGTTCCGTCCATGGTTGAAAATGTGGACCATAAATTGGCATACCATTTTCATCTCTTTTTGTGGTGTAGTACTTATCATCTTCATCATCACTATCATCATGTTCTTTTAATTTTAGCACATTATATGTTTGATGGACAAACCCATCAAAGCTAGTCATGATAGCTTTTCCAACATCTACCTTTGCACCAATTGTATGCAAAAACTTCCTTCCAACCACTAGTTGAATTTCTCGATCAATAGGAATATCGAGAAGCATAAAATCGGCTAGTATTGTGGTTTTCCCTATTTGACATAAAACTCCAAGCAACGCCCAAATCCCTCCATGTAGGAGTGATCAAGCATTTTTATTCGATCAAACCTTGGTTTGACTCTTCCAACATCTAACATTTTGAAGATTCCAAGTGGCATGATATTAACATTCAAACCGGTGTCTACCAAAGCATTGTATGTAGTTTTACCTTCCAACCTTATAGGTAGGACAAAATAACCCGGATCTTCTTTTTCTTTCATTACTTTGTTTTCACGGAGCATTTGGATTGCCACATCCTCATATTCCGAGGTTAATCCATCTTCAATCTTCAACTTATCAAGTAAGACCCCATCGACAATCATTTTATACTTATCACTGTATTTTAATGTTTCAATGATTGGTCTATTCAAGTTTAAAAACATTACTTTTTCTTTAACGTCCTCCCTTAATTCTTCCATTGTTAGTTCTTCTCTAGTTAAAGGTTTATTAATGGTGAGAGAAGGTCCTTCACCATTATAGTTTAATTTGTAAGCATGAGCGGGCTGTTTTCCTTTGTTTCTTTTGCCTTTCCCCATATTACAAACAAATCTAGGAGTATCAAATCCCTCGTTCTCAATAGGTGCTAATTCATCAAAGTCGAGATTATAAAGTATCTCGTCAATTTCTTCTTAGTCCAAGCTTTCATGGACTTTTGGCCATAAGGTGAGTATGCCATAAGTGATGTCAATTTGTGCATTGGCTTGCTTTAGGAAAGATCTCCCAAATATTGCACACATTTCACAGTCATCTTCTTCCGGATTGACGAAGAAGTCGACGAAAAACAATTCGTCCATGATCATAACAATGAGTTTCTTATCTATTTCGTTGTCTCCATTACGATACGTTTTGTAGGTTAAGCCAAGCTCTACTACAAGTTCATTGCTTACAAAACTCTTCTCCCTTTCCAAGTCAACTTGCCCATCATAGGCAAATTTACCTTCCACATGACAAGGCATTGAGTACTTTTCGCTAGGTGTCAAGTCTTCGAAACGATAGAAAGTTAGGACCTTTTGAATCCCACTATCGGTTGTGTCCCTATATTCAGATCATGTACATTCTCCATCCGATTCAATCTTATCATTTAGGCTAATATGCTCATCCTCTCCCAAGCATAGCCTACCCAAGCTAGTGTTTAGATCCATCTTAAAACAACACCACATCAAGAGAAACATCAGTATGTTAGTGCAATAAAATCCAATTGACATTTCATATCCTGTAGTCTAAAGGCAACTCATTATTTCTGATGAAAATCTCTTTTTAATGGTGTTATAAGCAAATTCTGTGTACTGTTTTTCCAGTTGCGTGGCGCACTTTTGATATGTGCGGCGCACTTTTGCCCGATACAGAAAAGCCGGCGCACAATTTGGAATGTGCGGCGCACTTTCTACAAAAAAAAAAATTGTTCATAACAGTATGATTTATATACAAATCAAACAACGTTTTAAGTTTTTTTTTATAATACTTCCTTAACAAGTAGTCAAAATAAGAAACAGTGACCAAATTTTGTAAGATGTTCCCAAGTATTTTGCAAGAAATATCTATTTTTTGATTTCCGCTTATTTTCTCATTTTATTGTATTTTAAAGTTGTTAAAAATTCCAGAAAAATTACCACAAATCATGATAAATATCAAATAAGACATAACAAAGAAAATTATTCTACCAAAGAGTAAATTAAAGAGAAAATAAAATTTTGAAAGAAAATATTTTTGGTTTTTCTTAAAATGCAATATTAACAAACACATAAGCTCAAAAAGCATAAGCACACATAAAGCAATTCTCAAGTTTTCAGCAGTAAGTGTTGAGAGTAAAAGGTTATGGTGGTGTTTTGGGATTGTTTCTACCAACATTTTGTAAATTCGTATCAAATGTGCGGCGCACTTTTGGAAATGTGCGACGCACTTTCTAACTTTTTCGTTAAAAACTTTTTCATATTGCCAGAAATCTGTACGGCGATTTATAATTTTTTTTACCAAGTATTTCAGAATGTTTCAAAATAAATAACTAATCAATCCCCGGCAGCGGCGCCAAAACTTGTTATTCGTTTGCAAGTCTTAATTTTTATTCAAGATATTACCACACAAATGATTAGAAACATAAACACAGACAAGTATACCCTTTCATGTATAGCATAGCTTAATGATAAAGTCCAGTTCGTTCCACGGAATTGTTGTTATCACAATATTAAAACAACTAGCTCTAGAGTGTCACAAGTTCTAAAGATATACATAACAATTGGTATTAAAGGGTGCGTTTGGCTATGGTCATAACCATATGATAGACATGTAGCAAGGATGAAATATAAGCACATAACAATGTAAGACAACATACCGATTCTTAGTCGTGCATGTAACATCAAATTAATATGACAAGAATCCGGTTAAAGACTTTGTCATACCAACAAAATTAAGATAAGTTTATGCTTGATTTCGATAATTAAGGTAGTACATGAGATTATGCAAGAGTTGGTATATGTTTTAATCCTCTAATCGTTACAAAAGTGATTAACAAGATTCATTTATTAGATGACATGAAACTTGTAGAATATTGATAACCTATGAATCTATGAAGTGGGTTGATGTTTTCTAGTGAGAGAAACTAGAGAGAGAAAGTGAGAGAAAATGTGTATGATTTTATTAATATGAAAGTGAAATGAGAACAACAACCAACCCCTTTCCATGGTGGAAAGGGGTATTTATACTCCAAGCCTAACATTGGGCTTGGGGCGGTCCATGACAAGCCCATGGACCGGTTCTTACTTAACTTAATAAGTAACATTTAACTAATTGTTAACTACGAGCTATTACAACATAAATCATATTGTGGAGTGACCGATACTTCTAATATACGTTAAAACGTATTTCTAACAATCTCCCCCTAAGGGAGGTCACTCCACGTTACAAAGTTCTAAACCTAGCATACTATACTAAGTCTTCGTTCTTTAGCTCGTAGTCTTTTCTTCTTTCTTTCTTTTGTTGTGAATATGTTGGTTTGATCTTTTTGGCTTTGACTTGAGAGCATTGTTCTTTGGCCTTTCACGTGCGATCTTTGCCTTTCTTGTGAACTTTGCCTCCTCGTGACTTCATGTTCCACACACTTACGTCTTTTTGTTGGATTCTCGAAAGCTTCAGAGTTTGGTACAGCGGAAGACTTCATCTTGTACTTTCTTGAATTTTTGCTGAACTTTGTTGCAAAAGACATAAGCATGTGGGAACGACTTTTACAGGTACACCGCAACACCACCGTCTTCACTGGTACACAGCAACGCCACCGTCTTCAACAGGTACACAGCAACACCACCGTCTTTAACAGGTACACAGCAACGACACGAATAAAATGGCTTTGAACATTTTATTCTAATTCGGTAGCATTTTACCTCCGGTCGGTGAAGACCGTTGGACGATATTAGATATCGTACCCGTGACGGATAGTTTCAATTAAGTAACTTCCTGACAGGATTTCGCGGGTAAACCCGTTCTCTTTATTCGACCGTCCAAAGCTGACTGCGAACATAAAGAGTGAATCACTTGGATAAATTATCCTTGTGATTTGAAGCCGTCAATTCATGATACCTGGAACAAGTGAATTTCAATTAAGAGTTTCACCATTGTTGCTTTCCAGTTGTCACGAGCTCAATTCATAAAGAATCTTGCACGTCACCTACCAAGTGTTGTTTGATGTTAACACTAGAAGGATTTCCACTCGTCACTGTGGTCAATAAAGAGTCACTCTGAGTGTTCTGGCAAGATCATATGATAATGCGAAGAGGCCTGGAACGAGTTTAAGTTCAATTAAGAATTAAACCACTGTTACCTTCCAGTTTTTCACAAGATTGGTTCTAAAAGAACCGCACGTGTAACTTACCATGAGCTTGTTTGATGTTGGCTCAAGCAGGATTTCCATCTTCATTGTAATACTTGCGTATTACTTGGATGTTCTGGAAATATTACAGGAATACTACGTAGGACTCATGAAAATCTCTTACTTTTCACAGTGTGTGAGAAAGCAAGGAATAAATGGAAAGTGTCCTAATGAGACTTTTGATGATCTCTTGGCTCTAGACTCGATTGTTCGTTTTGATTTAGTGAGCGATGGCTGGAGAGGAGTGCCACCTTTTCAATACCAGTCTATTCGGAGTGAATAAACCAATAGATAACGTGTTGATCTCCGTGTGATTAAAACAAATACCTTTTGAGAGATATTTGAGTTAGCTGGGAAGGGTTGTGCATTGCATCACTGGGTCCATGATGTCTTTCTTCAATACCGAGAATCATTAGCAAAAATGACCTCAATAGCATATGTATTGACCCGGTTTCTGCCTAAAGTTGTAAGGAGGGTGATAAGTGTGAAAACACTCATCAATTATGATCCAAATACCACTCAAAACACAGTCAAATACATCATATTTAACTGTTAATTATCAGAATTACGCGTGTATTTGGTGTTTGTATATTTTCAGGTAAAATAGGTACATTTGAGACAAACACGAGCTTTCAAGGATTTATTTGAAGAAAAGACGAAGAAAAAGACGAAAGATACTTCTAAGGACCAATCTTGCCACTACTTCAAAGATGGAGGACTAGACTTGCAATTTCTTACAAGATAAAGGATGGAAAAGATATTACTTAAAAGTTTTATAAACATTTGAAAAGAAATTAAAAATAAAGGACCAAAAAGAAAATTAATGAAAATTTAACAGATTTATTATCTTGGTTGGTTGACCAAACCGGTCAAAACTCACAACACATAAACACGTCTGCATCTTCTTCATTGCTTCAAGAGAGAGAAAGAAATAAGACGGTTTCATCTCCCTCACCTCCCAAACCTGCAAGTCAATATCAAGGTCGATCCAAGAAGATTCAGCCAAAGTTTTCAACAGTAAAAGTGCTTATCTTTTTCTCCTTAACATGATGGTATTGATTAATTAGATCAATACTCAAGAACGAAGAAAGCCCCAAATGTGTAGAAGATGAAGAACAAGATGAATCCTCGTATTAAACACGTGGCATCCACTCATTGGATAGACCACGTCATCAATCTTCTCTCGCGGCTATAAAAAGACATGAAGGCCTCATTTTGCAACCGGTTAGACTAGGAGTAGTTTACACATAGTAGATAGTTAGGATTAGTTAGTTAGTTTCATTTTCTTTCAAAGTTATTTGATTTTCAGTTTAAAGTCTTTTAAATCTTGTAACTAATTCTGTTCCTTTTCAGTTTAAATAGTTGTAACTGATTTTGTTTTCCACCATTAATGAATACTTCAAGTTTTCTTATTCTCTTCTATTTCTCTATAAGCTTCAATTTTCGTTTGTTACATGTTTACTGATTACCATTCACGTTTCACTATTACGTTACTGTTACTGTTAATAGATTTTTGAATTTGATTGCGTCAAGAATTAGTAAAAGATATATGGACTAATCAGTTTTTACAGTTTGATTTGGTTTTATTGCTTAAAGTTTTTACGTCGAGAATTATGTGTTTGCCAGTTTAGTTTGTTTTCTTATATGATATTGTTCATTTTCATCATCTCTTACTGTTCACGTTAAAAGGAGTTTCTGGTAATAGATAATCAGCTTTTAAGTGTTTGAGCTTACGGTTTAATCAGCTTAAAGTTTTAGAAGTTAAAAAAAATAAATAGATTAGAGTTCACAGATTTAAGTAAAAATAGCTTATTAGATTGATTTTGGAGAAGTTGAAAGCTTATCAGTTTTTCTAGAGTAGGATATCTTATCAGTTTAGATGAATTTGCTAGCATCGTCAATTTAGATGATATAGATTAGTTTCTGAATATTGCACTTTACTGATTTTACTGTTTTTATTCAACTAGTTCATAAATTTTCGATGAGTTTTGTTTGTAGCTTAGTTATCTACATTTCTAAGGTGATTGTTTAGCGCTTAGAGTATTTGTCCTAATTTTCGTCTTCAGTTTTCTATTATTAAAATTCTGTTTTCATAAAGCTTGTGAGAATCTTCATTTCTGAAAAACGTTAATCGAGTCAGTTAGATCAGTTAAACTGCTCTTGTTTTTTACGAACTGCCATATTCAGTCCTGCAAAAGTAAGAATTCAAGTTCTGGTAATGCTATTAGCAGAACTGTTGGTTTTCAGTTTGTGCTTGCAGTTTGATTCAGTTGAGAGGAGTAGAGGTGTGTTCGGGATTTAAGCGAGCTCAGCGCTCCGCTTCACGTCAAAGGACTTGGCCTGGATGTGCAGGTCAAGCACGTTTTAGTTTCTGCAATTATTAGAGTAATCTGCTAGTTAATATAGTTTAGTATAATTCTCTTTGTAACGTGTTTTAATTGCTTTGTTAAATGATTTCTATTAACTGTTAATATTTTGTAGTAGATTCTACTCTTTCAACTGTTCTCATTTTGTAAACAGCTTAGTATAGGGTGTTTGGATTAGCTGTGGTGGGTACCCTTGGTTTTTGATTCACGTCATTCTTTGATAAGCGTAATTTGGAGATAAGTATTAGACTATTAAGAAGATAATTAGGCCCATTAGCTAGTTGGGTACGTTGTTGGATCATGTAGGTTAGTAACGTCTATTTTTAGACTAGTGTAATTAGTGAAAAGTTTTTTTAGTCTAGGTAGAATAGTTTATTCCATTGATTAGGTGTTTATATTTTAGAATATTATAGTAATTGTTTGTCTCGTTTTCCGTTCTTTGTATGTTTTACGTTTTAAATTTTCTTTTACATTTTGTATCTTGTAGAAATAAAAATGTTGTAATTGCTATATGTTTCTAGACTAGTACATATACGTATTATAGTCTATATTTTACATTTTAGGTGCTTTATTTGTCAAGTAGCTTAAATACCAATTAATCCTGTTATTTACCAAAAACAATTAAGTCTTTGCTAGAAAACGTTATATCAATTCGAATCGAGCTGAGAAGACAACTACACTAAAAACGAAATATTAAATGGCGCCGCTGCCGGTTCTTTTCGTGAAGATTAACGATTTCGAGTGAGACGATTGGAT
The DNA here is from genome assembly GCA_025667525.1 of Glebionis coronaria. Taxonomy (NCBI): domain Eukaryota; kingdom Viridiplantae; phylum Streptophyta; class Magnoliopsida; order Asterales; family Asteraceae; genus Glebionis; species Glebionis coronaria. The sequence continues at coordinate 435,510,897 of CM046874.1, forward strand.
TTTGGGATCCGTTCACTTTGTGAACGTTATTTTTTACGTATTATAAATCAAAAAGATAAAAAAAAAATCAAAAAGATAAAAATACAAAAAAATAAAAAAATCACAAAGTCAATTCTTTTCCTAAAGAATTGAACCAAAAAAATAAAAAATCCAAAAAGTAATCTTTTTCCTAAAAGATTACACCCAAAAATATATATTATATCGTTTTCATCGCTTTTTATGTACATATAGTATTTTTCGTAAAAAAAAACAAATAAATACAAAAATATTTTTTATATATTATTATATGTAAATAAGTATACGTATAAAAACAACCAAGTTACCTATCTTCCATAAGTATTGCCGAGGCAATACACCGTGTTGAGGGGCGTTCCGGTCCTTGACACGCGTATCGATCAAATAAAATTAAGCAAGAATAGATAAATACTTCCAATTGGCAATAATTCGAAGAATACAAACTATAAAGTGAATAGATAGGCGACGTGCTATAAAATGCCGTCTAAGGGTCAATAGGTACTTAAGTGCTTCGCGCCACCTAACCCCCCGTTCACTAGTGCGTATTCTAAGAAGGAAGGCTTAATTGGAGGTCTTGCACCCAAGTAGTAATTATATATATACTTTCTTGTGGATATTTCCTATCGAAACTCGAAGAGGATAATCTTATTCTTTTCAAAGTCGACCGAGGGCTACTCCCTCATTCCTCGTGTTTACTTACACGTGTACTCGCACACGTGTAAACATACCACCTTTGGTGTATTACTTCCTTTCCCGAGGAAGCTTTTAAACGTCATTATACTTGTATATACATTCGGCCACCTTGTTACACATGGATACTCGTTCCATGTTGGAGATTTTACAACAACAATCCGCCAACGTTAATTATTCACCTTGTTCGACTTGTGGTGGTCCACACGATACTTATTTATGTGATCAAAATAATGGTTATTATGGGGAGGGATATGCTTACAATGGAACCGAGAACCCTAATTTTCAACCTAACACTCGAATGGACTACACTTGTAATGACTATATGGGATATTCCGGTTTTTCATCACAACCTCCACCATCATTTCATGATCAAATCTTTAATGTGCCATACCAAAACCAAGGATTTTCCAATTATGAAGGTTTTCAAAATAATGATAATTTTCAAGGCTATAATCAAGAAACCTTTCATAATCAAGGATTTTCAAACAATGAAGGCTTTCAAAATGATGAGAATTTTCCATACCATAATCAAGACACCTTTCAACATCAAGGTTTACCATATTCGATCACTTTGCCACACTTGGTTAATCGTCCTATGTTGGAGATATTACAAGACGAGCAATATCGAGCTATGTATGGGCCTTGTGCGACTTGTGGAGCATCACATAATGAAAATAATTGTGATCTATACGCGAGTAATTATGATCAAGGGTTTGATGAGGATTTTCAAAATCAAGAATTTTTAAATCAAGACGATTTTCAAAATGAAGAAAATTTTCAAAGTCCTAATAAAAAAACCGTTAACAATCAAGGCATTTATCATTTCTTGAGTAAAGACGCTTTTAATATGGTAATGCAAGCACTTGAGACAATGCAAGAGGCAACTGATCCGAAAATCTTAGGATTGAGCACATACATCTTGCAACACATGAGACCGAACGATGCTTTACCTGATGATGAGCCTTCTTTGAGAGTAGATGTTGAGGATGATACACTTAGTGATGTTCCTATTGTAGACCCTTCCATCTCTCCACCGACTATACTTGAGCCATACACACCTTCATCACCTTTACCTCACGTGGAACCCACCGACTCTTTCACCATGGGGGACGAGCCTCTTAGCACTAATACAAACACCAATTTGGATGAATTAACCGTTTCTAGTGTTGAGAACCTTATCCCAATCCAAAGAGAGCTTGAGAGGGTTTCCAATGAACTATGTGATGAGCTTTGTGTTGATACCTCTTCTCCTCATGATCACATTGAGATTTTATCACGTATTGACCTTCATGCTACTACTAGTGATTTTGGTGATTTTGATCTTGATGAATTGTTTAAAGAAAGGGATAATGAGATTGAGGAAGAGTTTGTGAAAGATTTTCCACAAATAGAGGATGAAAATTGTGATTCTAGTGACGTGTCTTATGCTATATCATCCAATGATTTGTCTTGTCAAGATAACATTCCTAATTTGGATGAAGAGTTTGCTCCTATAGGAAAGATGGATCCTTCTCCTCTACCATCTTATGATTCTTGTGATGAACCCTTTGATGATCCTTATGATAGTGATGAGTCTTTTACTTCTGATGATGATGACTCCATTTCTTCTATGACTCCTTCACCTATTCCTCTAAGTGATTTTGTGATACATTCAAATCCTCTTTTTGAGACATGTTTTGATAACCCACTTTTTGAGGAGTGTGAAGAACCTAATAATGAGTCTATAGAAGAAGAACCCTTGATTGATATTCCTTCACTGGTTTTTGAGGATACACCTATTGATTTTCATGATCATATCATTCCTTTGAGTGATTCTCTCATTAATACACCTTCTTTTGAGCCTTATGTTCCCACCCTCCCACCCTTGAAGTTGGTTATTGATGAAGATCCTTTCCTCTTAGAGATTGATACTTTTTCACCTAAGGCACTTTTAGAACTCAAAACCTTTGATATGGACTCTCTTATGGAGATTGATACCACCATAGAGGATACTCTTGCACAATTTGATATAGAGGTCAACGATAGTGTTTCTAATTTGGAAGAGGAGGTTCATCTTATTACTACATTGCTTTTTGGGAACATAGAGACTACACCTTCTCCACAAGACACTATTGATCTTGATCCTCCTTTCACTATGCCTTCTATGGAAGATTACCCACCTTTTGATGATGATGATGAGCCTAATATGGATATACTTGTTATGCATGTTTTGATACCTACACCTTCATATTCTCATGATGCTTTGATCACTAAGGGGGAATCTTATATGATTGATATGAGCTCATCTTCTTATTTTCCCATGAAGGGAAAGGTTTTTGATCCTGGGATACGTAAATTTGAGACACCTTGGTTTTCATCTACTCCACTTAAGAGTGTGCCTTCGATTGATATGCGCTTCTTGTATGAGCTTACTTTGGTGATGCTACCTATTTTGGAGTTGTTCGAATGTCGAGATGGAAATTATGTATTTGATCCTGGGGTGCTTCATATTTGAGAGATTTTGTATGCTGGACAAACTTGAGACACGTTGGACCGTTCCATTTATCGAGGCAGATTTGGTAAATCTTATAGTAAATGGCAACGTGCTAAGTTTGAGTGTATCATGTGAGACGAGCTTCAAAGTGGATATCGTTTGTTCTCCATGATGGTTTCCCCAAGGACAACTTAATTCGGGGCCGAGTCGAGCTAGCGACTTAGGGTTAGAAAAACTCAAGCATTGAATAACTAGGTTAGAAAACGTAGAGTAGATTTTTAATAGGTTAGGTTTAATTAAAAGGATGTTATAGTAGAGTTGAAGTGGAGGGGTGCCTTTCTTCGTCTTTTCGTGTTTGTTTCAAGGGTTGCTCTCTCACATTTCATGCTTGGAGCTTATGGAGGAGGCCCGTGTATCTGGTTCACTTTGATTAGTTTTTGCTATTGTGTTATTCAAACACTTGTGCTTAAAATGAATATCCTTTAGTTGTCTCTTCCTTAACTTGGGTTAAGCAAAGTAATCAATGTCATAAGTGTAGGGGAGTTCACTCCAATGCTCTTAAACATTGAGGACAATGTTTATCTTAAGTGTAGGGGAGACTTCTATCGAAGTGACTTTACCTAGACCATTGCCTTAACTTCATGATAATTGGGAAAATTAATTTTTTAAACATTTTTCAAATTTTTGATCTACTTTGGCCAACAAAAATATGCATTCATAATTTTTGCATCAATCATTTTCATTTGCATAACACATTTGCATTGTATATATTTCTTCTTTTCTTTTATTCAAAAATATATAAAAAGGAAAAATATAATAAAACATGGTTTTAACAAGTTTAGACTTCTTTGACATATTAGGCCCGCCATGGATATTTTGACTCAACCCGAGTTTGCTTATTTTAGCACTCTCTAGCTAGTATCCTTAACCATGTAGTCCTTCATTGGTCTATTAGGCTAAGCTTCCACCAATTTCATTCTTTGAAATTTTAAATTTGTGGAGAATGGGAAATGATAGAGTTGAAGCAAGTGTAAAAGGGCTAGATAGACTTCATGGCAATTACTTGTGGCTAAACCCTTCTCTTCTCTACCTCTATTTTCTTCGCATGTATATAATTGTTAATAAATAATCAAGTACGGTTTTAATTGGTTTGTAATCTCTTATGCATTTTTGGCTAATCATTTATGGTTGATATGAGTACGTCTTAAGATTCTAAGTTAGCACGTTTTATGTGTACTAGAATTGTGTCATGCTCCATATTTAGCGGGTGTTTTTCCTTTTCTTCTTTGCAAATTTCTTGGTGAGGAATAAAGAAAAATAAGAGCGGCTTATGAAAAAATGAGTGGCTAGAAAAAAAAAAAGAGAAAAGAAAAAAAAAATATATACAAGACTCCCAAGAGGGGCAGTGTGGTGTTAATTATAGTGACTATTGGGTTCCAATATTACCTTGACGGGTTGCGGGGATTCAATAGATTGCTCCAATCCAATATTACCTTGACGGGTTGCGGGGTTGAAGATCCAAAATCTCAAAAAGATGCGGATGTAAATTATTGCGTGAGTTTTATTTTTCTTTCCTTAGCGAGTGTGTAGTTACTTATGAAAGCATGACATGAGGATTTTACACATAAGGCGAATGACTTATTACTCTTAATACGGACTTATATTAATTGTGAGCGGTTTTTCAAGTAATGGATGAGAAGATTACTTAGGATTAAAACCGTCCTTCCTTATTTTTGGATTTTACATTTCTTATATTTCACACTTTAATAATGACAAATTTGCCCACAAGCAATTTGCTCAAATAATAACCGGTTCCACATTTAATTGTCATGAATAAGTTGATGCACTTTTTACTTGTGAATGCAATGATTCCATTTACTAGCTTGGTATGGGGAAAGTGAAACTTGAGGGTGATAAGTGTCCATGGTACCCAAGCCCTAATCCAAGTCATTGAATTCTTTATGAGTTATTTCCATCAAAACCATTTCAAGAAAAATCAAAAAGATATAAATAGAATTGTTTTCTTTGCATTGCATTGTAAATATTCAAAATCATGCATCATATAGTGTAGAATAGTGTAGATGCATTCCATAATGGCCAAGGTGGGTTAATTATGAGAAAAGTGTAACTTAGAGCTTTAAAATGCTGCATTGCATGAGGACATGGCAATGGTCAAGTGGAGGGGAGTTGATAAGTGTGAAAACACTCATCAATTATGATCCAAATACCACTCAAAACACAGTCAAATACATCATATTTAACTGTTAATTATCAGAATTACGCGTGTATTTGGTGTTTGTATATTTTCAGGTAAAATAGGTACATTTGAGACAAACACGAGCTTTCAAGGATTTATTTGAAGAAAAGACGAAGAAAAAGACGAAAGATACTTCTAAGGACCAATCTTGCCACTACTTCAAAGATGGAGGACTAGACTTGCAATTTCTTACAAGATAAAGGATGGAAAAGATATTACTTAAAAGTTTTATAAACATTTGAAAAGAAATTAAAAATAAAGGACCAAAAAGAAAATTAATGAAAATTTAACAGATTTATTATCTTGGTTGGTTGACCAAACCGGTCAAAACTCACAACACATAAACACGTCTGCATCTTCTTCATTGCTTCAAGAGAGAGAAAGAAATAAGACGGTTTCATCTCCCTCACCTCCCAAACCTGCAAGTCAATATCAAGGTCGATCCAAGAAGATTCAGCCAAAGTTTTCAACAGTAAAAGTGCTTATCTTTTTCTCCTTAACATGATGGTATTGATTAATTAGATCAATACTCAAGAACGAAGAAAGCCCCAAATGTGTAGAAGATGAAGAACAAGATGAATCCTCGTATTAAACACGTGGCATCCACTCATTGGATAGACCACGTCATCAATCTTCTCTCGCGGCTATAAAAAGACATGAAGGCCTCATTTTGCAACCGGTTAGACTAGGAGTAGTTTACACATAGTAGATAGTTAGGATTAGTTAGTTAGTTTCATTTTCTTTCAAAGTTATTTGATTTTCAGTTTAAAGTCTTTTAAATCTTGTAACTAATTCTGTTCCTTTTCAGTTTAAATAGTTGTAACTGATTTTGTTTTCCACCATTAATGAATACTTCAAGTTTTCTTATTCTCTTCTATTTCTCTATAAGCTTCAATTTTCGTTTGTTACATGTTTACTGATTACCATTCACGTTTCACTATTACGTTACTGTTACTGTTAATAGATTTTTGAATTTGATTGCGTCAAGAATTAGTAAAAGATATATGGACTAATCAGTTTTTACAGTTTGATTTGGTTTTATTGCTTAAAGTTTTTACGTCGAGAATTATGTGTTTGCCAGTTTAGTTTGTTTTCTTATATGATATTGTTCATTTTCATCATCTCTTACTGTTCACGTTAAAAGGAGTTTCTGGTAATAGATAATCAGCTTTTAAGTGTTTGAGCTTACGGTTTAATCAGCTTAAAGTTTTAGAAGTTAAAAAAAATAAATAGATTAGAGTTCACAGATTTAAGTAAAAATAGCTTATTAGATTGATTTTGGAGAAGTTGAAAGCTTATCAGTTTTTCTAGAGTAGGATATCTTATCAGTTTAGATGAATTTGCTAGCATCGTCAATTTAGATGATATAGATTAGTTTCTGAATATTGCACTTTACTGATTTTACTGTTTTTATTCAACTAGTTCATAAATTTTCGATGAGTTTTGTTTGTAGCTTAGTTATCTACATTTCTAAGGTGATTGTTTAGCGCTTAGAGTATTTGTCCTAATTTTCGTCTTCAGTTTTCTATTATTAAAATTCTGTTTTCATAAAGCTTGTGAGAATCTTCATTTCTGAAAAACGTTAATCGAGTCAGTTAGATCAGTTAAACTGCTCTTGTTTTTTACGAACTGCCATATTCAGTCCTGCAAAAGTAAGAATTCAAGTTCTGGTAATGCTATTAGCAGAACTGTTGGTTTTCAGTTTGTGCTTGCAGTTTGATTCAGTTGAGAGGAGTAGAGGTGTGTTCGGGATTTAAGCGAGCTCAGCGCTCCGCTTCACGTCAAAGGACTTGGCCTGGATGTGCAGGTCAAGCACGTTTTAGTTTCTGCAATTATTAGAGTAATCTGCTAGTTAATATAGTTTAGTATAATTCTCTTTGTAACGTGTTTTAATTGCTTTGTTAAATGATTTCTATTAACTGTTAATATTTTGTAGTAGATTCTACTCTTTCAACTGTTCTCATTTTGTAAACAGCTTAGTATAGGGTGTTTGGATTAGCTGTGGTGGGTACCCTTGGTTTTTGATTCACGTCATTCTTTGATAAGCGTAATTTGGAGATAAGTATTAGACTATTAAGAAGATAATTAGGCCCATTAGCTAGTTGGGTACGTTGTTGGATCATGTAGGTTAGTAACGTCTATTTTTAGACTAGTGTAATTAGTGAAAAGTTTTTTTAGTCTAGGTAGAATAGTTTATTCCATTGATTAGGTGTTTATATTTTAGAATATTATAGTAATTGTTTGTCTCGTTTTCCGTGCTTTGTATGTTTTACGTTTTAAATTTTCTTTTACATTTTGTATCTTGTAGAAATAAAAATGTTGTAATTGCTATATGTTTCTAGACTAGTACATATACGTATTATAGTCTATATTTTACATTTTAGGTGCTTTATTTGTCAAGTAGCTTAAATACCAATTAATCCTGTTATTTACCAAAAACAATTAAGTCTTTGCTAGAAAACGTTATATCAATTCGAATCGAGCTGAGAAGACAACTACACTAAAAATGAATTATTAGAGGGCTTCTTTCTTTACACCCTTTATCTTTACAATTCTTTTTCATTCTTCAACCCCTTCAATGCTTACCAATACGTCATCACTAGCACCTTGTTTTGATTGTTCCAGTGCTAGCTTAAGTACTTGGTCGGCATTCAGCTACGTTCACAATCTTTCTCCATCTTTCCTAGGACTTCTAATTCTATCTAGGGAATTGTCCTTGGGAAGATTCCATCGGCTCTGATGAATCATTGGACTAAACCTATTCCTACCACCCTTTTGTCACCACATTCGTCGTGAATTAAGTGTGTTTTGGGAAGGAATTGCCACCATGAAAAATCATTGAAAATCACATAAGATACTTGTGATATTAAAATCAAAAAGTTTTGTACCTTAGGTGTTTTGTTCATCAAAAACGCTCCCCCTTAACACGTACTTTACACATATTAAGTTGGATTATCGTTAAGTCTTTTTCATCTTTTAGCCAAGTATCATTTAAACCTCCTAAATCCCATTTTCTCCCCTTATCCAAAATGTTAACCATTAATATTTGGGATATTGAATGGATTAACCGGTCTTTGGGTAAAAATGAAATCGATGTTTGGCCATAGAACAAGTTATTGCTCCCCCTTAATTTAATAAGGGATAGTTGTAGTGCTTTGGTATGATATATTTTGAAAGATTTAGAATCTCGTGAGAAATTTTTGAAAAATTATCATACTTTAGCACTACATCAAGCCATTAAAGCACAATATTCACAAATATACATATTCACAATTGAAAACCAATATAAAGTGGACCTGATATGTACGACCCATTAGATGGATCGTTGCAGTAGCTTGTGGTGCACTAGATATGGTCTTCCACCAACGAACCTTTCCAAGCTCCTCATCAATCTACGTTCACGGAGCTTTTGATCTATCTTCTTGATCACGTACTTCGCCATCTGCCGGTAACCCGGATGCCAATCCTCCGTCATCTCTGGCAAAGTCCCACCCGAGTTCAGATGCTCCAACTTTCCTCTGACTTGTAGAAGAGTCCCATCACTGTACTTATGGAGCTCACCCACCCTCATAAACTTCATTAAACCTCGACTGTTCAAGTAGAAAATGCCGTAATTCGGGACAGAAATGCCGGTATAGGGACATCTTTCTACATGTTGAGGTAGCACTTGATTCACTGGACGGGTTAGGTTAAGCTTCCTTTGATAGCTTTCGACTCCCAACTGAAGATCTTCAACTCGTGTCTTGATGACAACGCTTCGTGTGAACATACGAAGTGCTGTATTCAAAGCAATGAGGTCTTCACGAGGAATATGTGTGAGTTGATCTCGGGTCATCAGAAGCAGCATATCTTCGATATCCTCAAGGCGAATGATGGAAAAATCTCTCTGCTGGATTTTGTATTCCTTGTCATCCTCCCTTTTCAAACGAATCTCCGTCACATGATAATAGCCATTCTTGGCTTCAGTTTTCATCCCTAAGATGCTGGAGATGCGGATGTCGGATCTAACGTTGCTTCTAGAATTGACTAGGCAGCAACCCCTGTACGCCCTTCGGACTCGTTCGTCCCAATGAGATGCACCTATGACAGCATACATATCATAATTACGATTTATCTTTGGGACCCAGAGTCGGTTTACCTTTTCCTCGATAAAGGGTATTGTCCCCCAGTTGGCAGCTTTCAGCAAGGTCAGGGAGGTTGCGTACTTTGATGACCCCTTCAGAAGATACACAAGATCATTGGTGACGAAGAAGTCAAGAGCAATCTGATTATCTTGAGAAGGATCCATTGGAGGTGGAGCTCTTTCTGATTCATGAAGTCCTGGCCGTTGAACGGTATTCAGAGCCTTCAAGATCTCATCGGCATAATACTCGAACTCCATTTGGGTCAACCGGGTTTTGGCGCGTAGTCTCTTATCCTTCAGTGCTTTCTTCACCAAAGATGGAGTAACCGAAGTCTTATACTCATGAGCAAGAAATGCACATAAGTCAATCGGACTGCGGATACGAAGATACAAAACATCTTTGTCAGCGTCGGTGATCGGATCATACTGCGCCGCTGCCGTGATCCAAGCCTGTGGTGGTGCAGTCTCGTCAATTTCCAACGTGTCTGCCCAGTCCCTTGTGCTTGGAACAGTAGATTGTGGGTTTTGTTGCAGAGGAGTGGAGACGTGAACATCTGCTTGTTCTGTTTCAGGCATGTCGGCAGTGTCATGAATGGGTGAGTGTTGTGCAGCTTCAGGTTCGGTTACCGATTCTGCAATCACAGGAACAACAACAATAGAACTAACAGGGTTAGTGGTAACAGGTATGGATGCAGGGATAAATGTACCAGGAATAGATGACCCTGTAGTGGCATTCACATCGTGGCGCCACTTCGATCGTCTGGATTCCGTGGAAGTAGATTTCTCCTTTGCTGTTGCATCTTTCTTTGACTTGGTGCCAGACTTAGCAGGTTTCTTTGAGCTGGCAGCCTTATCCCCTTTCTCAGGCTGTTTACCCCCATCAGCATCCTCATTATCATCCCCGTTGCTCCCCCGAACACTCTCCTCATTACCATCACCACCATCATCGCCATCATCATCATCGTCATCATCATCCTCATCATCATTATCATCATCCTTATCATTATCATCCTCATCATCCTCATCATTCTGATCCTCATCATTCTCATCATCATCATTCTTATCTTCTTCTTCTTCTTCTTCCTCTTCTCCACCAGTACCCTCTTCTTCGTCACTCTCTTCCCTTTCTTCTTCAGGGAGAATGTGGTAAGGTACCACACTTCCAAACGTCTTGAACAACCTATCATCCTCCATGATAGCGTCATTCAGGGATTTGAAGAGAGCCCGTTGAATCCTCGATTTATCAAACGATCCAAGTTCCCTCATACGAGCTTTGAGGATCTTTTTCAATTCAAAATCCGTCAAGTCATAAGCAATCTTGTAAGCGGCTTCTGAAGGATTGGATGACTTGATCATCAAGTTGTCAGCGGCGAGTGTCTTCAACTCATCACGCAGTTTAGGCATTAGGGATTCAACGGTGTCTTTCACTCTCTGCTCAATAGAAGCTTCAAGAGCTTCTTTTTGCTCTTTAAGGTCATCCTTAATAGCTTTAAGTCTCGTAATTCGTGCTTGATGCCTATCAGCTTCAGCCTTTTTAACCCGAGCAAGTTCTTCTGCATGAGCTTTACGTGTAAATTCCATGTCTGCAGCGAACTTGGCAATCAACTCTTCTTGAGCTTTCTTAGATGCTTCTTCACTTTGAGTTCGTCTACGTAACTCTTGGCGAAGTTCATCCATTTCTCTCTTGTGAGTATCCACATGTTTATCCAACATTTCGGCCATCACTAATGCAGCCATTGCAGACGTTGCAGAGCTGCTCTGGGTTGATGGAATAGGCTCGGTTGTAACTGCGGTACTAAGGATGGGGTTTATTGGTGGTGGAAGAAATGGTGTTGAAACTGGTCTGGTTGGTAAGGGTTGAGTTGGTTGAAGTTGAGTTGCCAAGGGTTGAGTAGACTCCTTTTCAATACTAGCTGAAACAGGGGGGGTGGATGTCTCCTTCGAAGTAGAATACTTTTCAGGTGATCCAAACTCAAACACATCATCTGGTTCCACGTACTCTTCTTCAACATGTGCCCGTGCACCCGAACCACTACCTCCAGTATCTTTCCTACTCCTTTCCATAGCTATCTTCATAGCTTTTCTCTCAGTCTTGTTAAGAGCAGGATCATCAATATCTTCTTCATCGTGGAGAACTAACTCATCAGCCGTACCCTTTCCCTTCTTAACTGCAGTCTTCTTCTTTTTGGCTTTGGGTTCAGGTAAATCTGTTTGCTTCCGTTTACCTTTGCTCTTAACCATGGTGGATGAGTCTTCACCTGCTAGAATACTTGCTCGTTGATTCTCAATTTCTGTTAGCAAGTTCTTGTAATCTTCAGATGCAATAATCTCATCGGTCAGAAGATGACCGGGAATGGGACCAGGAATAACCGTATTCGAATGAGTCTCCTGCCTTAAGTCTACCAAATCATCATCATCTATCGTGTGGTGACGACTACCTGCATGCTTGTTAATGGATGCATCGTTTTCCATAAAGTAATGTATGATCAACTTAATAAACCTAGGGTACTGGTAACTTTTAACCTTACCCTTCGTGTTTGTGAAGAGTTGAAAAGTAAACTCCTCCCACAGTATTGATGCATAGTCAATACCCATACCTTTAAACACACCATAAAACATCTTGATGATTGGTGGACGAACAGCATCAAACCCAGTTGTTTTGGGTGTTAAACATCGGCTTAGAATCCCAAAAATAGCTTTCCATGGTTGACCAACTTTGGCAGTAGTAAACTCAGACGGGGTTCGTATGTCAAGACATCCAATGGCGGTGAACATATCCATGATTTGGTCCTTAGTCGGGTTGGCTGAGTATGATAGACCTTTGAGTGTCGGTCGAAATCCAAAGATCTTCCTGAAGTCTGACACAGTAAGCGTCTGCTGCTTGTTGTCCAAGGAAAAAGTGATTTTGTTCGGCGTCCTCTCTTTGGTAGCCCAAAACTCGTAAAGGTAGTCATAAGGCACTGAAGCACTTCTCCTTAGCGCATGCTTGAGATGAGATTTATCAAGTATGGCTGTACCTACCTTAAATCCATTATGGGTAGAGTGAGATACCTCCTTCAAACGGAATTTGTTTGGAATAAACTTTAGAGTCTTGGCTTCAGCAATGGCGGCGGCTCTGTTGTCTTGTATTTGTTGTACGGTAGGGTTAGTCATCGTCTCTGCTTAAGATAAAACACAAAGGTTGATACATACAAGTATGACTATCATTATGACTTTAAACCTAAGCATTGTACATATGACATAAACCCTTAAGCTTTGAAACCATTCAAACATCTTCTATATGGAATAATCATTCAATTCGGAATAATAGGTCTATGCTGAATATAAATCCTATGCGGAACATAAGGCCTATTCAGAACATATAGCCTATGCGGAATAACATCCTATGCGGAACATAAGGTCTATTCGGAACATATAGCCTATGCGGAATAACATCCCTATTCTGAATAAATAGGCTATTCGGAACATTTATCCTATGCGGAATAAAATCCTTATTCTGAATATTGGGCCTATGCGGAATAAAACCCTTATTCGGAACATTGGGCCTATGCGGAATAAAACCCTATTCGGAACATTGGGTCTATGCGGAATAAAATCCTATTCGGAACATTGGGCCTATGCGGAATAAAAATCCTATTCGGAACATTGGGACTATGCGGAATAAAAAAATCCTATTCGGAAAGAACAGTCTATGCGGAATAAAAAATCCTATTCGGAAAGACTTGGCCTATGCGGAATATTCAGTCTATTCGGAAAGATTTGGCCTATGCGGAATATTCAGTTCTATTCGGAAAAAATTTCTCTATGCGGAATGACCTCCTATTCGGAATGTTTTTCAACACTTATATATTTTCTAATTTAAGCACGAAATCGTTTGATTCAAGTGATCTAAAGGCCAAAGCAGTGCAATTTGTTCTATTCCGAATAAAACCCAGGCAAAACCCCCAATTTACTTAACCCTAATTGAAGCAGAAACTGATCTCGATTGTTTTTAAGTAAAAAGAGTTAATTAACTTGAATTAAATGAATGTTAATCCGATTAGATACCTTTTTGATGATCTTGAACTTAGAAGATTACTGATTTTGAGATGTTCTGGTTGATTTTCGTGAGTGTTTGTGTACTTGTTTGTTAATGGCGGCCAAGAAGATAAATGGGAACAGTGAAAGTAGAGTGGAGACGGGGTGTTTGAATTTGACTAGGTCAAATTTTTCAAAAGTTTGACATGTTGTCAATTTTACCCCCTCAATTTTTCTACTTTCAACAAACAAAATTCTTTTGTTTTCCCAAGTTCTAATTCTTGTCATTTTGACCCTATCTTATGTTAACTACCCGAGCCTTAGTGATTAACTTATCTTAACATAAGCACAAAACTATCCATGACAAACTTATAAGCAACAACAAGACAAATGCCAAAGCAATCCAACCATTAACCATTAAGCTCTTTGAGTTTCTTTGAAAACTTTTGAAGATCTTTTTGATGTGAAAGATGATGTAACATTTTCTCCCCCTTAAACGATGACCCGTTTTCTATTTAAAGAGCTGTAGTCATTGTTTAACGAGGCACATGATGATGAAAAACATTTCCCAATTGATATCTTGAAAAAGTTTGATTCGTGGTGTCAATAAGATTTCTCTTATTTTAACAAATTAATGCACTGAGACGTACACTAATTCGTGTTAGACCAAGTTGTAAAGTAAACTTGATCCCTTTGCATGATTTGGCTTGTAAATCACGCCCGAGAAAATTTATTCCCGTTGTGACCCAACGTTTTCCAAGGAAATACGTGACTTTAATATGAAAACCGGGTTGCAGTCAGAAATAACTACAAGCCATAATGGGCATGTTTTAAAAAGTACAACTTTTATACGGACTCTATTTATGGCACCGTGTCAATATTGATCGACATTTCTAAGGCCGTAAATATTACCGTACTAAAAGACATGCCCGTTTTTAAAAACGAAAAATATTTTTGGTTTTTCTTGATTTTATAATTTTTATGGTTTTTCTAGGTTTTATATTTTTTATGGTTTTTCTTGGTTTTATATTTTTGTATTTTCTTTTTGTGGTTTATATATTTACGATAATGTACATGATCACGAACAAAGGATACTCTGAATAGTTTACCACGACTATTCAGCTGATTCTTCTGCCAACTCTTTAAGAGTCGCTGGAGTGAATGATTTCATGCCAAGCTTGTCGATCAAAAACTCGATTCGTCCTCGATCTAAGGCTTTGGTGAACATATCCACCAGCTGGTACTCAGTAGTGACAAAATACAGCTCGATCACTCCGTTCTCCACCTGCTCCTTAATGAAATGGTAGCGAATGTCTATGTGCTTGGCCCGGGAGTGTTGAACATAGTTGCAGCAAAGGGCAATGGCGCTCTTGTTGTCACAATACATCGGGATTTTGTTGAATCCCAAACCGTAGTCAGTTAATTGTGATCTCATCCAAAGGACTTGAGCACAACAACCGGACATGGCGAATTAATCCCACTCGGGCCTTGTTGGTGGTAAAAATGATGTAGAAGTAGGATTATTGGGAATTAATCCGGAACTAATAGCACTGGTTCCCATCTCATGAAGCGCGGGTTCAGAGCTGTGTTGCTCAGAAGCCATCGCTGTCAGCTCGTCGAAATCTGCGTCCATAGTTTCTACAATCTTGCCAAGACGACGGTTATAGATTCTGTATGCTCTCTTGGACGGTGAGTAACCAATGAAAATACCTATATCGGCTTTCGGTTGAAGCTTACCCAAGTTCTCACTATTGATGTTTGGATAACAAAGAGCACCAAACACATGAAAAAATGAAACATAGGGTTTACGGTCATGTAGAAGCTCATAAGGTGTTTTTCCATGGCGTTTCTGAATGATAGAACGGTTTTGGGTGAAACATGCAGTAGATATAGCCTCTGCCCACAAGAACAATGGAGCGTTCGCGTAAATAAGCATGGTCCTAGCAGCTTCCATAAGTGTACGATTCCGTCTTTCAACAACACCGTTTTGTTGTGGAGTGCGTGCAGCGGATGTTTCATGTGAAATACCAACTCCTTCATAGTAATCACGAAGAGTCTGGTTTACGAACTCTGTTCCATTGTCTGTACGAATACGGCGGACAGTGGTATTCAAACGTACTTGAATAAATTTCAGAAAAGTGATGATAGCCTTTGGTGCTTCATCCTTTGTACGTAGAAATCTAACCCATGTAAACCTGGAGAAATCATCCACAATGACGAGAATGAATTTCTTACCGCTCACACTTTCAGTTCTCATTGGTCCACAAAGATCCATATGCAAAAGATGAAGTTTTTCTTGATTAGTGTCTTCAGCTTTGGGTTTGTAAGATTTCTTGGTGCTTTTCCCTCTTGAACACACGGAACATAAATGGTCCTTGTGAAATTTAAGCTTTGGAAGACCACGAACTAATTCGTTTTTAGCCAGATGATTAATAGCATCAAAGTTAAGATGAGATAATCTGCGATGCCATAACCATGACTCGGTCTTAGATGCTTTAGAGAGAAGACATACTGGAGAGGCGGCCATCATGTCTTGTAGAGACAACGTATAAAGATTTGCACCACGAGATCCCTTCAACAAATCCTTTCCTTCCAAGTTGCGGATGAAACAAGTGTGTTGTCGAAAAGCAACCTCTAGGTTGGAATCACAAAACTGTCCTACTGAGAATAAGTTATGACCAAGACCTTCTACATAGTATACCCTCGAAATCGTCACGTTTCCAATCTGATATTCACCATACCCCATAATCTTTGCTATATGATCATTCCCGAGTTTAACCGTACCAAGAAACTTGCTGACGAAATTTCGGAGCATCGAGCGATTTCCGGTCATATGTTTTGAACAACCGGAGTCCAAATACCACAGGATGATTTGGACCACCTGAAAATATCACCACACAAAGACAATGTAGAGGTATCGGAATCTGAGTGTTCCTTGTTATTAGCAGGTACAGATTTAATAATCTTAGATTTGCTAACTCTAGGTTTCTTAGATTTCCTAGCCTTCTTCTTCTTAATTGGTGGTGTAGATTCTAGTTGGCTTAAATCCTGAGGTATTTCTTCACTGATAGGCACTATAGTGGGGGCTGACCTAATTAAAGGGCGCTGTTTCCATACTTGAGTGCGAGTGTTCCTAACTAAAGGACGCTCAGACCTAACCTCAATGGATGCATTCCTAGTTAAAGGGCACATTTTTCCATCTAATGTAAAGGTCCTACCAGTGGGACGCCATTGCCAGCCAACTTGGGCACGAGTTCTACCCGTTGGCTTCCATTCAAGACCATTCTTAATTGCATTCATTTCATTCACATGCTCAATAAGACACAAATCATGACGTTGGGAAAACATACATTCATTACAATTCCAACAATTTAAATTAGAATTCACGAATGGTTTTGGCTTCTGCACAGGCGCAGAGCTTTTAGTCTTAACATGATTCTTCTTATTTAAAACTGAACTAACATTCCTATTGTGATCTTCTACTTTCTTCTTTTTGGCACTACTAGTGGAGGGCTTGATCTTATCTTTCTTGAGCGGCAATCCTTTAGCCTTAGTAGTTTCTTTTAATCCTGTAGAAGGCAAAGTGGGAATATTAGCAACAGATTTTAAAGGTGCCTTACTTGATTGTGCCAAAGACGGTTTTGCTCCTGGAGTCTTATTAAATGGAGTTACAGCAATGGGCCTATTATTAAGTAGTGCAGAACCTGGTGTACCTATATATTGCAAATATGCCAAGCAATATTGAACTCGCTTAATATATTCATGAGCCGAATAATAGTCGCTACTTGAGGGATTAATGGCATTCCTCATATAATCATTATAGGTAACTGGGTTTCTCTTATGAATCGGGTTCTTATAAAGCACTACTGACTTGGTTGTTGGAGCACTAGTGGACGGTGCAGAATCGGTAGCTAAGTTATCAACAACTTCTTGTCGGGTGAGAAGAAGTGTCTCCTTTAACTCGGCCAAAACCATATTTTTGTCAATGAGTAGGATGTTCAAGTCAGAGATTTCCTCGCACTTTTGGTTCAGTTGTTCAACATAATATTGTTGCTGTGCCGCATTAAAAGCGAAGCGTTCTTCTAGTGAACCATAAAGAGCGGATAGTCCCTGTCTTGTCCGATCCATCTCCCCTAGAACAGACGAAAGTCTAATTTCTAAGACCTGGTTTTTGGACTCTGCAGCCTCTAGTTCCATTTTGAGTGTTTCATTTGATGACACATCTCTCTTCAATCTCATTATCTCTTCCTCTAATGTCTTAACAATTACAATCATCTTGTCACTCGTCTCAACACCGTTTTCACAAACATTTGATATCAAAAGATTCTCATTTTGAGTTTGTTGTTTTAATTCTAAAGATATACAATGTTGTTCTAGTTGATTAAAGCGTTTTGAAAGTAAATTGTAAGAATCTTGTAGCTTTAAAAACTCAGCGTTAGATTCGTGACAAGAATGATTATCTACCTCATTTACAGTATCAGCAACATTTACAGAAAGATCACAAACATCATCACAAATATCATTACAAATATTCACAGCATCACAATTAATCATAGCGGATGTAAGCTCATTCGAATAATTAACATTTACAGTAGTAAGCACATCACACGAGATTACTGCAGACAAGAATCGGTCATATTCAGTTAAAATCTTTTCTTTTTCAATTAGTTGTAGTTCGTAAGCGGTGTCCATTTCATAAAACACTTTTTGAACTTCACCAATTTCAAACACAAGATTTTCTTTAAGAGATGCAAAAATTCCTTTTAGACTTTCGACAAACGGATTGATCTCATTTCTAAACACCTCGTTCATATGTTCGAAAGCCCATTCTCCGGCGTTTAGGCCATTTGAAGTCGTACGTTCCAAAATGACCTTGTCAAAATTAGTAAAGTATTGATTAATCTCTTGCAAGTTTAACCATACAGTGCTAACAGGTGGAAGATCCTTTGGAATTTCCTTAGGACCTTCCATATTGACAAGTGTAGGAAAGTACTAGGGTTTTCTTCATCTAATATGTAGGTTGGTGCTGTTATGAGATCTGTGTCCATATGGAAGCGAATTCTAAAATCCGTTTTTGCAAGCTCCTTATTCAATTTAAAATAATCACACTCGGGATATTTTGCAGAATTGTATGACCGATCCTCATCAACTAGTTCCTTACTTGTTCGATCACCAGGAAAAACAATCGGTTCTAAGGCCAATCCTAATTGAGTTGCATTATAAAGTCTAGGACTATGTCTTAAAGCTTGTTTTGCATACCGTGGATTAGGGGGAAGGCCTTTTTGACGTGATAAGTTAAATTCTCTAAATGAAGCATCAAATAAGTGAACTAGTTGAGAAGCAGCGTATTGTATTAAAAGCAAATAATCTAGACTTCTAATCTTATTAGTAGCATTAATCTCCATTTCATTCTTCTTAGACTCGAGTGATTCAAAATCTGTTTGAAGTTTTTGAAAATTAGTGACCACTAACTCCTTTTCTTTAAGTTCATTAGACAAATTTGCTCTTAAGTTTTCAATTTCTTGCAAGTGACCCATTTGTTTGTTTCTAAAGTGATCATATTCGAGATTAGTTAGAACACTAGACGAGGGCACTAATTCCAAGGTTTGAACTTTCTCGTTGCATAAAGTAAGCTCATCAGACAAATTCTTATTCTTAGCTAAGGTTTCTAAGAGTGCAGCATTCATTTGGCTAAGTAATGTAGTAGGAACCATGACCAAATCTTGTTGAGCAGGAGTAGGTGTTTGCGAAATGGGTCCTGGTTGTGATTCACTCAAAGTCTAGGGACTCACATTGATATTGCTATCATTGTTTGTCTCCTCATTTGAAAGACTCACCACCGAAGATTCATTCGAGTCAGCACTCTCTTGCACAACTTGATGTGGTTGAATACTAGCATCAGTGGTATTATTGGTGGTATTAATAAGTACCTCAGATCTCTTTTCTGGCCCTAAGCTGGAGATAGTTGCCATGAGAGCAGCCTTTGCAGATTGAAAGTCATCAAATTCTGAGTCATACGCATCAAGATCATCGGCTTGGTAAGCTGCATTCTGCGTAGTGACAACGTCTTGTTCAGCAATCCCTGGATCAGCAAGAAATGCAAGCTCCTCTTCATCAAGTTCCCTTCCTTGTGCCTGAGCATTAACCAGATAGATCTTCTCTGCAAACCATTGTCCATCCCTTCTCCTCTTGGGTTTCTTACAATCCCTGGACATGTGACCCTCTTCCTTGCAGTTGTAACATGTAATCATTCTCAACTTGCCCGTGGAATTAGCCCGTGGAGCAGGATTGGCCATTGGTGCCTAATTTACCGTGCGAGCATTGGTGGTTGATGTGGAAGGTCTCCCCTGATATGGTTGAATAGGCTGAACCATGACCCTGCCATTCTCAATAGTAGCTTGTTGACGAGAATTGGATGAATTCCTCAACTGATTGTTGGTAGGAGCTGATCCTCTGTATCCTCGTTTGCTTAAAGTTCTTGTGAGATAAGCAGACATAGTAGTTAGCACTTCAACTGGGTCAGCTCCTTGTTGGAATACAGGAACGGGGACTTCCTCATCATCACAATACATTGCTTGATCTGAATGAGCTGCATAATCACTAGAAGGAATACTCATTTGATCAGGGTAGCTTGTTGGATATGCTGCATTCTCTTGATAAGAAGAATATAAAGGCTGAGCATAAGGTGCAACATTTGCTGGATGAAGTTGTAAAGCATACTGTGGTGAAGGTGCATTGAACCGATATTGTTGCTGATGTGAGGTGGGTGGTTGCGGTAGAATCGAGTATTGGGGGAAGGTTGGTGTCATGTAAGGTGATGGATGATAGGCTTGATGTCCCAAGATATAAGGTGTGTTGTTGTGTGACAAGCTTGGTTGATTCGCCATCAAAGCTAAGGAATCTGGGTACATACCGCGAGGAGAACGGTGCATAATCACATGTTTCTCATGCTGCTGAAGAAAAGCATAGATTTGATCTAAGTTGCACTTATGCAAATCCCGGGTTAACTTCACATCGGTAATATACACACCCCATTCAGCTTGAGGTAAAGTATTCAAGAACTTGGTGTTAACCTGGAATGGAGCAATCACGAGATTGTATACATTCAGATCATTCATTAGAGTGGTGAATCTGAAGTAATAGTCGTGTAGCGTTTCCCCTGGGCTGTACGTGAATCTATCAAACAGATCATACAGCTGACACTCCCTTTCCTGTTTGGTGAGAGACGTACCTTGTAGCAACACCTTTAGACGTTCCCATAAATCTTTGGCAACCGTATATTGACTAACCATACGATAAATATCATGCGGAAGAGCTTGGAGAAGAGTCTGTAAAGCCTTTTCATCAGCATCAGCAATGAGTTGTTGTGCCGGTGTGAGTTCTTCATATTCTCTTGGTCGAGACACGTTATTTGCCACAATGGTACCATAGTCGAGTGGACCATTCAAAATCGATTTGACCATAAGCCTTCCGTATGTTGGTTTGCCCTTCAAGTATTGCATCATACGGCCCTGCCATGCCTCAAACACCTCTTTAATAAGCATCGGTGGACGACTATCAGTCCCCGTTATGATCGAGATATCCGTAAGAGATGTCATCTGAGGCATTAATGAACTTGGATTCATTGTGATCACTTAAAAGACTCAAAGATTATCGGTTGATCGAGCAGTGAAGAAAGGTTGAGAATTTGTGTTGTGTTGGTTGTAATCAAGATTAAATCCACTAAAGATCGTCGAAAAAACTCAAATACCCCTTGAACTTGCTTATACGGAATAACCCTAACTCAGAATAACCCTATTCGGAATCAATCCTATTCGGAATAACCTTATGCTGAAAAACCCTTATACTGAATAACCCTATGCGGAATAACCCTATTCTGAAAATGCTCTATTCGGAATAACCCCTATGCTGAATAACCCTTATGCGGAAAAACCCTTATGCGGAATATTTCTTCAATTCGGAATATCTGGCTATTGGCTTATTCGGAAAACTTTGCTATTCGGAATGATGGGTAATTCGGAAAGCTATTCGGAATATTTCTCCTGTTCGGAAAATTTTTGGCTATTCGGAAAAAATAGTGGCTATTCGGAAAAATATAGGCTATTCGGAAAGTTTTTGGCTATTCGGAAAAATTGGCTATTCAGAAAGTATTTCTATTCGGAAAAAACTGCTATTCGGAAAAACCCTTCTATTCGGAAAGTCTATTCGGAAACTTCTGCTATTCTGAATATTTCTCCTATTCGGAATATCTATTCGGAATGTTCTGGAAATATGTTTCCGAGACTTAAAAAAACAGCTTTAAATCCGATTTTTGATCCAAAACCACAAAAAGTTTTATGATTTTTACCAAAATAAGCTAAACCCAATCCTTATCAATCAATCCCAATAACAAAAACACCAAAAACAACAAGATTCAAGATTGATTTTTTCTAAAGATCACTAATTGATTCAAAAACTAAAAAAGCAACACAATCCTTACCTTAAATCACCCCATAGCTCTTGATACCAAATGTAGAATATTGATAACCTATGAATCTATGAAGTGGGTTGATGTTTTCTAGTGAGAGAAACTAGAGAGAGAAAGTGAGAGAAAATGTGTATGATTTTATTAATATGAAAGTGAAATGAGAACAACAACCAACCCCTTCCCATGGTGGAAAGGGGTATTTATACTCCAAGCCTAACATTGGGCTTGGGCCGGTCCATGACAAGCCCATGGACCGGTTCTTACTTAACTTAATAAGTAACATTTAACTAATTGTTAACTACGAGCTATTACAACATAAATCATATTGTGGAGTGACCGATACTTCTAATATACGTTAAAACGTATTTCTAACAAAACTCATCCACTCACATGAGTATTATTCGATGATCATGGATGAATCCAACATATAACAATGGTCTTACATAGTAACACATAATACATGAGTATCCAAACCACACTTATATTCAAGAACCCAGGGAAAAAGTGCGCGGTACAAAACTAATTGTGCGCCGCACTTTGCCCCAGCAAAGCTAATATTAATATCTAATCATAAGGCTATTAAACCTTAACCAAGTGTACATTAAACTACTCCAAAATAACAGTAAATAAGATAATTTCAAACATATGCAAATCAAAGTAAAATATTGACATAATTGAAATAAGAATTATACTACAAGATTATTCAATAATTGCTTCCAAAGGATTTATAAGTCTTTGAACTTATTACATATGGCTGGCAACACTTCTGAGTTTTCTTGTTCCAGCACCAATACCATAAACCAACTAAGGTTTACTAAATCTAGTAACTATGATCAAGAATTTGGAGAAATCCTTGATTATTGTTTCTCCTAAACAATGGAGAAAGTTTGGAACATGAGATATCATTATGCCTGGCCAAGGGCTCTATTTATATTTGAAATTTCGTAGGTTAGAAGCCCTGGACGTATATCAAAGGTTCACAATTATATCCATGCATAATTGCACTTAATTGTGTAACTGTAGTGAAATGTGTGCCTCACTTGTTCAATTGCGCGCCGCACTTCATCAGGTATAAATGTGCGCCGCACTTACGAAATTGTGTACCGCACTTCTTGTTGTTCTCCATATTCGTGGTACTTTGAAAGTACGTCGCACAAAACAGAATTTGCGCCGCACTTATGCTCCTTTTCAGCATAATTTCTTCTTTAGCCCCTTTATTCTTTATTTCTTCATTCTTTTCCTTTATGGTTTCTTTCTTGGCTACAATACAAACAATACCTTTTATTAGTATCAATTCAATACATAATTTATTTATTTACATAGCAAACAAGGACAAATGCATCATTACAAACATGTATAAATGAGGCGTTATCAGATAGCTACTGATCTTGATGAAGGTGTGTATAGCAATGTAGATTTGTTAGAACCTCATGGCATGTTACAACAGGTTGGTGAGGGTGAGAATCTCTCTACGCGTGAGGCTACTGAGATACATCGAATGGATGTTGGTTTGAAGTTTTAGGCCCGAAAGCAGATTTGGGTAGGTCGAGTGTGAGAAAAGCCAACTTTCGATTTGTGGAATCAGTAAAACCAAAGGCGGGTGCGGAAGTTGCTTTTAACATGTCGGCTAAGGTAGTAAACGAGGTGGGTACACGTTTTGATAATACACTTTATGGGTATTTCCTTGGTAAACGACTTGCTTTCCTGGTAGTAGAGTATTTCGTTTGGCAAAATTGGGGTAAATGTGTGATTACCCGGGTTATGTTGAATGCAAAGGGATTTTTCTTCTTCAAGTTTCGCACTAATAAAGGAATGAAGGATGTGCTCGAGAATGGGTCGTGGATGATACGTAAGGTACCAATTGTTCTTAAGCAATGGCATCTTGATACGAGAATACAGAAAGAGGAGCTTATCCGCATTCCGGTTTGGGTTAAGATACATGACGTTCCATTTCAGGTTTTCTCGGAGGATGGTTGGAGTATTATAGCATCTTAAATTGGTAAGCCAGTTATGTTAGATTCTTACACAAGTTCTATGTGTATTGAATCTTGAGGTCGTAGTAGCTTTGCTAGATGTTTGATTAAGATTAAGGCAGAGGAGGAAATAAAGGAGAAATTAACATTTGGTGTTCCTTTTTCGGATGGATCTAGGTACACAACAGAGAAGGTTCAATTGAATATGAGTGGACACCACCTTGCTGTGAGCAGTACAAATCATTTGACCATGATCATGTGGGTTGCCCAAAGTTGGCAAACGTTAGTCCTTTTGTTATTAACATTGTTGGTGAGCATAATGTTGGTCAACGAGCCAATGATGGTTTTAAAACCATGGCTCGTAAGAAGAAACGTGGTAAGAAGAAGAATGAAGGTATTCATGTGGGAACTAACACTTTGTATGTTCCTAAGGTGAATATGCCTCCTAAAGTGGGTACTAAAAAGCCTTTTAAGGCTGTTGACATTCCTTTGTCATCTACTACTGTGCCAAAACATATGAATGATCCGTGGAATATTATAGGTATTGCTACTTATAATGCTTATGATGTTTTGAATGAATCAAACGAGAAAGAAGTTAAAAATATTTATGACAAAATTTCTAACAGATTCTATGAAAATAGGGACAAGGCAAAAGTTGAGTCATAAATTTTGTGGTTTTCTAGAAGAGTAGTATGTTATTTTTCTATTAATGTAAGTCTATATGGCATGTCGTATGCATTAGATTAAGTGGTTATCAAGCTTTTTGTGCTTGAGGTTAATGTGGTATTTCTACCACATTCCATATGTACATTAATGTTTTTTGGCGTAATATATTTTATCAGGGTTGTAGTCCCCTTTACCCAAAAAAAACTTTTAACCAAACAATATCTCTCTTTCTCTCCTTGTAGGTCGACGACATAAAATCCACGAGAGGGTTTTAGGTTTGATTTATATTAAGTTTAAACTTAATTAAGATCTAGCAATCTAAGGTGATTGATTAAGTATCATGTGGGCTGACTTATAGAAGATCTAACTTGATCTTTGGGTTTTTGGTCAACTGGATTTGGGTATAAACAAATTAGGGCTTCATTTGGTTTGTTGATCTTCATGCAGATCATCGTTCTTGGAGAAAATGTATGTTTTCTTTATATTTATGTTAATTACATTGCATGCATAGATAATCGATCCTATCCGCTGCGTTTACTCTTGATGCATGTATGTTAGATACAATAGGTTGTTAAATTCCAATAGGTTCTACTTATGTGTAAGAACCCAGGTGTTGGTCTTATCCATTGTTCAAGGACTCGATGTTTAGCTTAGTACCAGATAAAGTGTAAGCGATGTAGATGGGAATTGTTGTACCCGTGTGAAAGAACACGACATCTTAGCTTAGGTGTTGATAACGCTGAAATCCAACATGTATTAATATGCGTTATCTTCACTATTGGTGTATTATTTGTGGTAATAAACGGACTTTTATTGCTAATAATGTGCAACGTTCGGTTATTGAGTTTTGTAGGAAAAAAGGACGAAGAAACGTAAATAAAGGAATAAAAAGCGCGAATTGGAGAAAAAGGAATAAACGAAACATGGAAGCGTAAGATTTTATGTGAAGAATAAAAGATAATGAAGGAGTTTTGGGAAGTGTAGAAGTAAGAAAAGAAAGAAGAAGGACTAGAAGGAAAAGTGTGGAAAATGGCTCAGTTGCCACCAGCAACACTTAGCTTGCCTCCATCAAACCAACCTTCATTTGCCACCAACATCAAAGTAGCACTCAGTTGCCACCGGTAAGCAAGCTCGTGCCACCGACAAATCCATAATAAGTTGCCTCCAGCATGTTGTTAGTCATGTCTAGCAAGAGTCACTCATAAACTCCCACTATCAATGAGAGGCTTCTCATTTTCCTCCCATTAACACTCCCTGGAGTTTATTACCTTCTCTCCAAGCATAATCATGTATAAAATAGACCTTGGGGTCATTTGTTTAGGAGTGCTTCATCCATTGATCATTCTAACCCTTGAAAAAGGTTAGAATCACCAAACTTATATAACCCAAAAGACAATAAAACTCTGTTAATTCTCAAGGGGAGGACGAATTTCGTGAAGGAGAGATTCGGGTGGAGGAACATTGATCAATTGGAGGCTGGGAATTGCTACGAATTCTGTTTTTGTTATTTCTTGTTTTTGGAAGAACTATTGGTAAGTTCTTGTACTTGGATTAATCTTCATTATAATTTAAGTGCTATTGAATGTTTGAGAAAGTTATGAATTGTGTTGAAATGTGTTTGACTTCCGAGTAGTGTGATATACTTGTGTGATGAACATCAATTCCAAAGGGGAGTTTGGTTTTATGAAGAAGAGAATGTAAATGGGTTTTTATGGTTGATATTTCTTGAAACATGTTTTGATAATCAAATGAAATATAGATTTTTATTGGATTTAGAGGTCGAAAGGATTTCCGGTAAACTATGTTCCAAAAGATTTATGCATGAGTCAATTTGGTTTCTTGGTGATTGACACTCCCATTGACGAGTTGGTTCAAGGAATTTGTCAAAAGAATTATCTTGGGTATAGGTCGAAAGAACCCATTCAAACCAAACTTATCTCTTTATGTTTTCTAGCAAATGGTGATTATATTGAATTGGGATAGATGATCATAGGTCGAAAGGGTTTGTCTACACCAATTTGTTAATATGAATCCTATGAAAAGTATCATGGAATGGAATTTATATACTTTAGATTTGTGATTCATAGTTGCTTATGCATACAAATTATCTCTCCTACGGATGAAATGCAATTCACACAAGTATAGTTTTTAGTTATGTTTACCTTTACCATGTTAATTCTTGCGGTAGTAACGGTAGTCACAACCCTATTACCTACACCACCACAACATTTTGATTATGCGCAAATCCCACGGGACGACCTAGACTTACCCGACTTTGCTACAGTAGAACGAGTATACTTGCTCGTATGCGTAGTTAAGGAATTATTAAGTCTTGTTTATAAATTTAAAACTAGGAGTGCAAGACGCGCATAAAGTTTTTGGCGCCACTGCCGAGGATTTGTTTACTTTTCATGTTATAATCATCATAAATTAGTTGTGGTGTTAGAAATTTGGTTTTTAGGTCTAATAAAAATTGAATGAGAATAGGTTTAGGATCTCATAGTTTAAATAAAATGCTTGAATAAAATGTGTTTTATGTTATTTTATGTTTGCACTAGAAATTTCATAAGAACACTCATACACATAAAACTACAAAAAGAGAATAAAAGCGATTTAGATAGTGTTTGAATTAAGATTTATTTTGTTTAGGTTAAAAGTTTTATGATTTTAGTTTGTTTGATTTTGTTCCTCTAATGAAAAGCTTTAAAAAGATGTTTTTATAAAAATTCAGAAAATTGTTTTGAAAAAGAAATGGTAAATCAAAGTAAAAAAAAAGTTTTTTTCCTACATTGGAGCAGTTGCCGCCGGCAAGACATGGCTGCCGGCCGACAACTGACCCACTGTTTCACCCATGCCGCCGGCATCACATATCTGCCGGCCGACAAATGTCATAGTGTTTCACCATGCCGGCCGACAAGGTTGTCAGACCAAAAAAAAATAAATTTGTTTGTTTAATTGTTTTATTTGTTTTAGGAATTTTGGAGAATGTTTATTTGTATTATTTTTGTTTTCTTTAAACTAACGCTAACCCTAATGTTTGTTAACTTTGTTTTGTTTTTTATTCTTAAAAAAAAAAGATGAACACACTTAGCGAGATTTTCGAGTTCTTGATTGGATCAGACAGAGAACTAACTGACGAGTGTGACTCAAGCGTCACTCATGTCGAAAAGACCCAAGAAGAGAAGGATTTGTGGGAAGCATTGCCTCACAAAAGCGTAGTAATCCGAGAAGAAGGTTTCAAAAAAGCGGTCTTTAAAAGGGCCAAATATCGTTCGTATACCTAACCATTGATGCAATTTGCCATTCCATGCAAAGTTGAAGAGCAAAAAGCTTGGGATGTAGAATTGAATCTAACCTACCCGACAAATTACATGACGGAAGAAATGTTGGGTAAGTTAGAATTGATGATCGTTGGTTACACCGAGTACGAGAGACGGATAGTACAAAATGTGCGGGTTAATATCCATGGTTACGTGTTCTTGACAGAATTTTTTATCATAGACCACGCTGATATATGCGAACCATCGGTGGTCTTCGGTTACAAGTTTTTGTGGGAAACAAGATGCATAGTGGACTTCAAACAAGGCACATTGAGTTCTTGGTCGAGGATGGACCTAAAGCTGAAGATGAAAGTGAAGTGGTGAAGATGGGAAAGGCGAAAAGAAACAAAAACATGGAGGCTAGCAAGTTGACTCCAAATGACTTCTTGCCAACACCGGCTGACCTAGAGGAAGGATATCCTTCCGCCTTTGTACCCAACCCATTTCCCTTAGCTTATCCAATCTCCAATAAACAAAAGGAGAGGATAAGAATTATATTGAACAAAAAGGAGGAAGAACTCAAGGAATCCAAACCAATTTTGGAAGTCTTGGGAAACTATATGAGTTACCAGAAAAACCTCGATGAGATACAGATGGGAAAAGCTCGTCTAAAAGGAAAAGAATTCAATGATCATATTAAGGAGAGAATCATTGAACACGGTTTGCCCAAGAAGATGCAAGACCCCGGGAACTTCGTCATCCCAATTCTCATTAATGGAACCACACCGTTCGATGCATTAGCCGACACAGGGGCTAGTGTGAGTATCATGCCATATTCTATCTACCAAGACCTTGGCTTGACCAACCCGGAGCCTTACTTTTCAATCCTAAACATGGCGGATAATACACAAACCAAACCTATGGGTATGGTAATTAACGTCCGAGTACAAATTAGGTTCCAAGCATATGTCATGGATTTTCTAATTATGGACATATCGGAAGCCAAAGACCTACCGTTATTGTTGGGAAGGCCTTTTCTGAAAATGTGTGGGCAATTATTGACTTAGGACGAGGGACGATTGCAATTAATGACGGGATTTTCGTTCACACATATGCACCAAGACCGAGGGAGAAGCCTTGGTATTTGGACTTCGAGAGCGAGATGGAAGACGAGTGGTTGAGTTGTTTTGAAGTTGGAAGAGATACCGATGGGTTTCCTTTGTATGGACCTTTGGGGGCACCATATATTAATTGTGATGATCCTATGGAAAAGGCTTTTGCTATTGAAGCCTACTTCAATCCTTTCAAGAACATCATAGTCTTCAAGAAGATGACAGATTTCTTGGGATTGCTACCGGTGCAATTAAAGAACCGCGATTAGGGTCCGGATGGGGATAGTAAGTATACAAGACTAGAAGGAGACAAGTTTTGGCATGCAAAGATCGAAATTACTACAATGTGTGGAAACATGTACACACGAGCATTGAAGATGAAGCCTACATAAAGAGAACTCTCAAAGAAGTTGAAGCCCGATGATATATTAGACATTAAACACTTCATTGATTAGAGAAGCAAGGGAATAAAAAATAAAAGCATTCAAGACAAAGGCTTGATTTTTCTTTTAATTTTCAATTTTTACCTTAAAAACTATTTTGTTTATTTTCTTGATGACTTGGTAATTTAGACACTTTTGGTTCTTGGTAATTTTGGTTTGTTTAGTTATTTTGTTTTATTTACTCAATTTACTTTTAGGAATTTTAGATATACTGTGAAATTTTTGAAAACTCTTTGACGGAGTAACACCCGTTAGACGAAAATATGGGAACGTAGGAAGATATAAACCCATAAGGAGGAGTTGGGTTAGTTTTTCCCAAACACTCCACACACACATAAAAAAACGCAGGAGAAAGAAGGAGAGAAGAAGAAAAAAATATTATTTTTTTGACTTCTTGTGTTTTCTTGAAGGAATTAAGATGGAACCTAACAAGGTAATTGAATCCAACACCCATCTTTTGATTTTTATTTTCTTTATTTCATGAATCTTGTTATTGATTAAGAATGAATCATAGAAAATAGATTAAGATGTAGTATGAATTTAAGGAATTGAGCCATTGATAGTGTGAGGGTAGATTAATTTTGATTAGATGATGATGAACTCAAGTGGGTTTTCATCAAATTAGTTATTTTTAATCATGTAAGATTGATTAGTTAGTTTAGAATGATGAACATATTGATGTTATAGGTGTAATGTTATTAGTTTTGATTTGTTTAGAAAAATAATTTCCGGAAATGGATGATGTTCATAATGTTTTGATCCATTTTGGGGATAATTAAAACCATAAAAAGTGTTAATGGGGATGTAAAAAAATATATAGGAAGGGTTGCATCCGGCAAGACAAGGCTGCCGGCCGGCAAAACACCCACTGTTTCACCTTGCCGCCGGCACCATGGCCTTGCCGTCGACAAGTCACTCTAAAAAGGAAAAAAAATTATTTATTTTATTTATTTTATTTGTTTGTTTTTATTAATTTATTTTGTTTTAATAGATTTTGTTTAGATAGGTTTATTCGATTGTTGTACTCACATACTAACATTTCAAGTGTTGTGTATTTTACTTTTTTTAGAAGCAAAAGAAGACAATGCCTCCCAACCCATTGATCGAAAAATACGAGCGTAAGTATGGTCAAGAAGAGATACCGTACAAGGTGAGGGCAGTGTCTTATGAACATTTGAAATGGAGAGAATTAGGAGAAATGGAACGCTATGCCTACAATAAGAGATTAGCGGGGTTACAAGGGAAAGCTTTTAGTAGACCAAGAATAGCTGATTGGGACTTGCTTAGGAAGTTCAATTGTGAGGAAACTTTGAGAAAGAAGTTGAAAATAACATATACTCATAGGTCGGGATCAACTTTTGAGGACTATTCGTTCGAAAGGGCCTTAGACATACAAGGTGAGGTATATAGTGAGTTATGTCTTGAATTTTTTCAACTTTTTATTTCAACAAGGACATTGAATATGCAAAAGATGAACCTTGCATTTAGTTTAGGTTGTTAGGTGTAAATTACTGTTTTACACTAGCGCGGTTTGGAGAGGTGTTAGCATTGTATGATAAGGAAGATATAGACAATCCATTATTAGAGCTACACTTTTCTAGATTATAAACCAATAAGAAGTTTTTACCTGTAAACGAATATTGGGCAAGCATAGCTGAAAATACTGTGGGGATTAAGAAACTTTTATCGGTTAGAGATCCACTATTGCGAATCCTACATAGGTTCATAGTAGGACAACTTGAGCATCGATCGAGAACTAGGGAGAGATGCCAATTAACTGGCCTATGGTTGTTGAGTGTAGCAAGTGGAGAAAGGCAAGTGAATATTGTAACACCCCTAAATTTATACAACTCAGTACAGCGGAAGACTAGTTGGTGTTACGGGATAGCACATTACTCACATCATAGACAACGCTTAAGAGTCGCGTCGTTTTATTAATAAAGCATTTCCATCCATAAATATCAAAGTTACATAGGCCCCAAGTCATATTATTTCATACAGGTTTTACAAAGCATTTGAATGGAAATTATTATTTAAGTGCGGGCCATGAATTCTTGTTGTCTTCCCGAGAATTACCTTCAAGTACCTGAGATAAAACATGTTAAAAGAAAAGGTCAGCAATAACGCCGAGTGAATTCATAGATTTTAATAAAATCCATCAATATAACATCGGTATAAGATTATTACCGAAAATCATTTTGTACAAATCATTGTAATAGGCCATAAAATAGCCAAAATCATTTTTATACAAATCCTTATTAAAATCATAATATAGGCTTTCGCCTTTAAATTCATTATACGAACCATTGTCGTTAAAAACATCAAACAATACGTTTTATAACGTTGTATAGATTAAATAAAAACCGTTATATCAATATGGTTATATAAAACCAAAACACGAACATAATATCAATAGTATGACCCCGTATTGCTAGTCAGGCAATATATCGTAATTTAATGCTTAAAGCAGTATTTCGTTAATTGGATTATTATAAGCCGCATGACATTGTTACCTTACTACAACAAACAACAGGTAGCTAGCCCGAAACTCATTTGCCCATCTAAATTAGCGTGTCGTCACAAAGGTCACGCTATGGAAATCTTCTCATACATAAATTCGCTTACCAATCAATGTGGCACGACGGGGATCAATAGTCAAGGCGCGAACTGGGGTGATCATCCCCAAATAGTACTATTATATGCATAACCGTCTACCAAATCTCGGTAGTTCACAATTCATGCTAATGGGACTTTTAGTGACATAACCTAACTTTAATAATCCATTTTGTCTCATCTATCGGGTCATTTAATCATTCATCGGGTCATACAATCATTCGGGTCCAAATCAATAAACAAACAATCGGGACAACTGGTGTCCTATTTCATAAAATCTAACATGTTATCTCCCTCGCGGGTTTATAAAACATTTCATAAAAACATTTAAAAGAGTGCGAGGCTATGAACTCACGTTGATGTGGGAAGGCGGGTTATCGGCAATTCGGACGTACGGTACGTGCTTCAATCACAGAAACCTAGACAAATAATACCCGTCTTAGACTCATGTTCAATGACTTTATAAAAATAACAATTATGTATACATAAGATGATTTTATATATATGATGATCAAATGGGTTTACATATTCTCATTTACTCATTTTAGTGTTATGTGTTGATAACTTTTATACTAGTTTACTAGTTTTACCTATTTACATGTTTTAGGCCCAATAGGCCCATTACAAGCCCAATATATTATATTAGCCCAATTATACTTTTATTATAAGTATCACACTTTACATGTTGGGCCCAAATGGGTTAAGCCCAATAAATAAGTTTATAAGTGTTTTAGCCTATTTTGTTGTATTATTAGTCCAATAACGTTAATTTAGCCCGTTAATGTCCGTATGTTTTATAGTTCGGGTTTTATCTGCTTTTACTTGTTATATATGTTTATATATCAGTATATGAGTTTTAAAAACTTTACATTAGACGGGTTTGATCGTCTAAGTTTTAATTGGCGAAAAACGTTAATTTTACGGTAATAGCCGAAAAAGTCGTAAAAATCATGTTTATAGTTTTATAACTTATAAAACTTATCAAACTACCATTTTTATAAAATGTCCATTTTATTTATCATTGTACATACTTATATAAATGTAATATATAAGTTAGTGGGATTTAATTCACTTTTTATACTATTTTTATTTGAGTGCTTATATAATACTATTATACTTTAATTTCCCAAAATCTGATTTTTACTTTCACTTTCACCATTTTTACCATATCTTGAGTTCTACAAGGAGATAGAAGCTAATTTTTGGAAACCGTAAACTAAATGATATGTTCTACAATTAACTTAGATTTAGCTACTTCTCAATCCAAATCTAAATATCCTTAACAGTCCGTCCAAAACTGACTATTCAGATTGGTACTCTAAACTTGTTTTGATCATATCTCACTCATTATAATGATTCTATTGCATGGCCAACTCTCACATGTGTACAAGACATATTACTTACTGTATATTGATTCTACTTTGCCATTTGATCAGTCTAACATGTGGTTAGTTACTGTTTTTATACAGCCTACCATTTAAGCAAGATTAACCATTTTACATATAGTTTTTCATCTTTTTACCCATGATTATCAACACCAAATCCCCACACAATACTTTTATCATCATATAATCATCATATACATATACAATAGGAAAGAAAATATATGATTACATAATCAAAATAACAAGAGGATGGGAAGAACAATCTCTATACCACCAAAGTGATGAAAAGATGGGGTTGATGATGAACGAGACTTGGTTTTGGGTAACCAATCTTATGAGATATCAACATCACTTCTAGGATCACCAAGTATTTGTAGATTCCTCCAAAAATCAGCCCTTGTTCTTCATGAAAACTCCTTGAGAAATCAGCCCCAAACTCCCTTGAAAACTCCTTTTTACATGTTAAGATCACCTCCAATCTTTATAACTTCAATGGGTTTTCATCATATGTAAATTATACATATGATTTATGATTGAATCAAGATCAAATGGAGGTTGTTTTGGGTGAATATGGGACGAGAATAAGAGAGAGAGATGAGAGAAATTAGTGGTTTTGCATGTATGTTTTTGTGAGGAAATGGTTTAGCAAAGTGGTTTAGGGAAAATATATACAAGTGTTAAGCTTCCTTGTGAAGCTTTTGACACATCATTGATGTGGTGGAGCTTCCTTAGCCTTCCCATATTAGTGGGGTGGGGCAAAACTTGTTTTGTCTCATCCCACTAATTTACGGGTATTCCTCGATTCTAGTTTCCTCGATTTGCGTTCCCTCGTGTCGTTTTACGAAAAATATTTTTATAAATTATGAATCAACGGCACAAAACGAATCTAATAAAGTTGTCTCATCAAAAACGGAGTTCGAAAACGTAAATACGTAATCCTAAGGTTTCCGGTTTAGTCGTAAAGGACGTTAAATTAAAATCGTAAGTCCTAATCTCTTCTCGTAAATTTGTGAGTTTATGAACCAACACAAATTTAAATCTCTAAAATAATATTCA
Source organism: Glebionis coronaria (assembly GCA_025667525.1). Classification (NCBI taxonomy): domain Eukaryota; kingdom Viridiplantae; phylum Streptophyta; class Magnoliopsida; order Asterales; family Asteraceae; genus Glebionis; species Glebionis coronaria. Next base: position 435,545,450 of record CM046874.1, read on the forward strand.
CGGATAAATTTATTTTCTGAAATGTCGGACTGTCACCAAAACGGTGTATGTAAACGTAAGCACGTAACGTTGAATCCTCCGGTTTAGACGTAGTCGATGCTACTTCAAGACGTAAATCCAAATTTCTTCCAAAAAATAAGTGAGTTCATAATATAACATTAAAGTAATGTTTTTAAATAATATCTGAGAATAAAATATCAACCATAAATTGACAGATTGTCACAGCATTTACCCCTAAACAGGATCTTTGTCCTCAAAGATCATCTTACTACGCGCTTCTTATAGAGTTAAAGCCATGTGGGTATTTCCTCCACATTCGGTCTTTTCTCACCAGTGTAATTCATTACAATACGTGAGTTTCATCAAACATAACTACATGAATAAGATCAGGCTTAATGTTGACTTACTTTCTCTATCAATGATGTTCACGGGTTTTTGATGAATGCAACTTTTCGCCGATCTAAACTTCATCAAGAAGAATTCAGATTTTTACTTGATAGTAATCGGTGTATTTTGCATACACCTCATAGCATGTTAATTTAGTATATTTATATATTTATTTTTCGTTATATATGTACTTTGAGTGTGTTTTGTGATTATGTAGGTTACGAGTGAAGTAGAATAAAAATGGACGCTTAATTAATTTTTTGGAGAAAAGACATTGTGAGCGCCGATTAATGAAGAAAAAAATATTGAAGAAAAAGATTTGAGCGTGTCACAATATTTTCGGTCATCTATTATTTGTTCGGGCTTCGTTCGAGCAATTATTAATGTTGGGTTATTTTTTATTGGGCCAAAGTTATTATATGCCAAAAGAATAAAAAGGAAAAAAAAACAAAAAAACTTTTGGTCTAATTAGCCCATGTACCACCGACTTAAAAGTATTATATATATTGAGGGAAAGAGATTCGGTTGAAGGCCAGCAAAAAAAAAAACAGTCGACATCCTGCAACATTAAAAAAAAAGACGATTAGTCTTTTGTGGTGGTACAGTCGCATATTGACACCGATTGTAAAAAAAAAAAAAAAACGAATTGGGGTCGAGAGTTTTAGCAATCATAATTGTTTAGGTGGGGTTGCATTATAAAGTGCAAGGATATACAATTCATTAATTTTAGAGGCACATCAATTGGGAAGGAAAGAAAAGTGACGAAAGAAAAAAAGATTCTTTTTTTTTTCAATTGGACATTAAGTAGCTGTAAGAGATTAATAAAAAAATATAGATGATGAACAGTGGCGATTGGTTCGAGTGCATCGCGATGTCCGGCTAATTTTGTTGTAATTCCTTCCGGTAACTTTATTTATGGTTTGATTATTACTTTTGGGTTATCATATCTTTACTACATTAATTTATGATTTATTTATAAATTATTTTTATTGACTTAATATTATGTTTAATTATTTGTGTGAGACAATTTATTCTTAGTTAACGATTCATACTTATTTTATTTAGTTAAAAAAAAAGATGGTCGTATAATAAACATAAGTTGTACCTAAATAAATTGTTAAAACATAATTATTGGTTGGGTTAGTATAAGATTTATTATTGCGAGTCATTGATAAACATAATGAATCCCGGCATTAATTCATTCATATTAAGTCAAAATAATCTTTGTAATTGGTTCTAAAAAGTTTCAATATTCCATAAGTGTGATCAACCATAAATATTAGGAGCTGGAAGGAATTGCATTTTTCTTTTAATTGTTTACATCTTTATTTTATTTTTCTAGCTTTACTATTAGCTTAATAATTATTTTAATTTTTAATACGCATTTTTATTATTAAAAGTACTTTAGTTGTTAGATTTCAAAACCAAAACCTTTATTGATCAGTGATCACCTCAAAACTTAAACTAAAACCACATAGTCCTCGTGGATCGATACCCATTTACCATATCTAGTATAAGGTAATTAGGTTATTTTTGACCGGCACTTCGACGTCGATCAAAATTTTGGCGCCGCTGCCGGGGACTCAGTGAGCTTTTCGTTTAAGTTTTTGTTAATATTTTTCTTTAATAAAATACAAAAAATACAAAAAGATTTTATTTTTCTTGTTTTGTTTTGTTTTGTTAGTTTGTTTTGTTTCTTGTGAGTGTGCAGGTTAGTGTATGCGCACACGTAGATCGGGACGTACATCATCGTTAGCTTACGATCCTGAGGTTGAGAAAAGTGCAAGGTTAAGAAGGAAGGCGTTTCGACAGTTTTCTACTAATCTTGATTTTTCAGGTTTATCAGAGCTTTTCGCTGAAATGTCAGGTGACGAAGATGGTGGCGGAAGTGCTAGCGGCAGTAGTAGCGGAGAAGAATCTCCACCACGGGGTCTTGATTCTTATTACAGGCCGGGGATCTTCGAGGATCCTTCGCCTATCGTTTATCCGGATCCGGTTAAAGGGGTTACAAGTAACTTCAAGATCCAGCCGAACCTCATAGCAATCTTGCCAGTGTTTAGAGGTCGTGAGGAGCCATATGCACATCTGCGAGAATTCTTCTCAATTGCTGACACACATCAGGTTAATAACATTACCAAGGATGAGGTAAGACTTCGCCTTTTTCCTTTCTCACTTAAAGATCAAGCTAACGACTGGTTCTCATCTCTTGAGCCAGGTAGTATTAACTCATGGTCTGAAATGCAATCTGCTTTTCTTGAGGAATTTTATTCTATAAGTAAAACTGCTGCCATTAGGAATAAGATTAAATCCTTTCGTCAAATCCCAGGAGAGCAGTTTCATGAAGCATTTATTAGACTTAAGGAGTTATTAAGAACATGCCCTCATCACGATGTTCCAAAATGGGAGCTTGTCAAAGTCTTCTATGATGGGTTGGATTATAACAACCAACAATTTGTGATGGCCACTAGTGGGGGTATGTTTTTCTCGCGACCTATGGAGGAAGAATGGGAGTTTTTTGAAAAACTAAGCAAAGGTTCCAAGACCCAAGCTTCAGTGGATCGAAACAACCACCCATCTTCCGCTTATTATGTGTCTAACCAACGTGGCACAAATTCTGAAATTAGCGAGTTAAGTAAGAAAGTGGATCTTTTATTGAAAAATATAGGAAAAGGTGTGCCAAATGTGTCTAATGTGTCGCATAGTGGGTGTTCAATGTGTGGTGATCCGAGTCACTCTGTCGATAATTGTCAAAGTTGGGGGGCGCCACCGAATGAGGAGGTAAATGGAGTCTACGGTGGTCGTCCACGAAATGACCCATTCTCCGAAAGTTATAATCCTGGATGGCGCAATCACCCCAATTTCCGTTGGAAATATGAAGACAGTCGCCCTAATAATACCCAACAACAACATTATGGTTACAAACCAAGGTATGAGGGTGGCGATTCATCTAACTTCCAACAAAATTCTTACAATCATAGGCCACAACAACAATATCCAAATCAGGGCCAAGGCCAAGATGACAACCGTCTCTTGAACCTTGACCGAAAGTTTGATAGGCTTATGGATTCATTGTCTACCAACAATCAAGAGATCAATAGAAAATTTGAGGTCACTAATCAAAGACACGAGACCACTACTAAATCTATTGCAGCTCTTGAGAGACAAGTTGGTCAATTAGCGGATCAATTAAGCAAAAGAGATGAGGGAAGGCTACCGAGCTACCCCACCATGAATCCCGCACACAAGAAAAATGGAAATGAGCACGTGAATATGGTGACATCTTTTCGAAACGGTAAAATCTACAACAATGACAAGGGAATTCCAAATTCTCCTGATGTCGAGGATTTTGTTACTGATGACGAAATTATTGTTGAAGGTAAAAATTCTGATAATGTTAAGTCCGGTTCTGAGTTGGTAAACGATTTGTTAAACGATTTTCCTAAACCAACAACACCGAATCCTAAAGCTACTGAATCTCCCGAAGTTAAGGAGGGTGGTGTTCCCAACACACCTTACCCTACGGCTTTGGAGAAATCAACATCTGCAAAGTTAGCTAAAAAGGGTCCTCATGCTGAGGATATGTGGGAGACTTTCAAGCAAGTTAAGATCAATCTCCCCCTTATTGATGCTATCAAGCAAATTCCTGCATATGCCAAGTTTTTATAGGACTTGTGTACCCAGAAGAGGAAGCTGAAGGCGTCTTTGCCTAAAAAGATTGACCTAACTGAGCATGTTAGTGCAGTCTTATCTAGCTCCCTTCCTCCTAAATTCAAAGATCCTGGAGCACCGTTGATTTCAGTAGTGGTCGGAAATATTGCCATTAAGAAGGCGCTCCTTGATCTTGGTGCCAGTATTAACATCCTTCCTACTAGTTTGGTTGATAAGTATGACTTAGGAACTCTTCGTAAGACTGACACCATTATTTCCTTAGCCGATCGATCTACTAAAATTCCTAGAGGTATCTTAGAGGATGTTATTGTGAAGTTGATGACTTCTATTACCCAGTTGACTTCTTTGTTATGGACACCGAGTCACAATACAAGGATGTTCAACCGACTATTATCCTTGGGCGCCCATTCTTAGCCACGATAGATGCTAGGATTAATTGTCGGACCGGTGCCATGGATATTGCATTCGGTAATAAGAAGATAAGATTGAATGTGTTTAATTCTATGAATTCTCCTACGATGAATGAATGTTACCAAGAGATGTGATTGATGAGGAAGTTCAAAAGCATGCATCCCGTATGCTTAAGGATGATCTTTTGGAATTATATTTAACTGGTGATAACGAGGAGATTCTTGATGTTGCTGAAGTTCTAGAGATTCAAGAGTGTTTGGTCAATTCTTTAGACCATCAAAAACCACCTTGGTATTATAAAGTGGAGCCCTTGCCTTCTACTTTTGACACGGCTACGAAGCCGTCTTTAGAGGTGCCTCCAACTCTTGAGCTAAAACCTTTGCCACCCAATCTCAAATATGCTTTTCTAGGTCCTAATAATACGTTACCCGTTATTGTTGCTTCTGATCTTTCTGAATCACAAGAGGAAGCACTTCTAAAAGTGCTTTCCAAGTACAAAGCAGCAGTTGGATGGACAATTGCAGACTTGAAAGGGATCAGTCCTTCATTATGTATGCATCGAATTGTTACGGACCCAGATATTAAGCCAGCAAGAGATGCGCAAAGGCGTCTGAATCCTAATATGAAAGAGGTGGTGAAGACGGAAGTTCTTAAATGGTTAGATGCTGGTATCATATATCCCATCTCGGATAGTAAATGGGTAAGTCCTACTCAAACGGTGCCTAAAAAGGCCGGAATCACCGTTATTGAAACCGAGAATGAGGAAAAGCTCACAACCCGACCAGTCACTGGGTGGAGAGTTTGTATAGATTACCGCAAGCTGAATAATGCCACATCTAAAGATCACTTCCCACTACCTTTCATTGATCAAATAGTTGAGAAGCTTTCTGGTAAGAAATTCTATTGCTTCTTGGATGGGTACTCCGGTTATAATCAAATACCCATCCATCCTGATGACCAGGCCAAAACTACATTTACATGTCCTTATGGAACGTTTGCATTTCGAAGAATGCCTTTTGGTCTGTGTAATGCACCCGCTACCTTTCAGCGGTGTATGATGAGTATCTTTTCTGACATGGTTGGAGAATCTGTAGAGATATTTATGGATGATTTCTCCATTTTTGGTCAATCCTTTGAAAGCTGCCTTGATCAGCTTGAAAGTGTGTTAAAAAGATGCACCGAAACTAATTTGGTGCTTAGTTAGGAGAAGAGCCATTTCATGGTTCGAGAGGGAATTGTATTAGGGCATGTTGTGTCTGAAAAAGGGTTTGAGGTTGATCGTGCCAAAGTTCAAGTAATTTCGACCCTTCCTCCTCCTACTACCGTCAAAGGTGTGCGTTCTTTTCTTGGTCATGTCGGGTTCTATAGGCGATTTATTAAAGATTTTAGTGCAATATCAAAGCCTCTTTGCAATCTACTCTTAAAAGATGCACGCTTTGAATTTAATGAATCATGTCTTAAAGCATTCAGTATGCTTAAGCAAAAGCTTGTAGAAGCCCCTATTCTGCAATCACCTGATTGGTAGAAGCCTTTCGAGATCATGTGTGATGCGAGTGATTATGCCGCTGGGGCGGTTCTAGGACAGCGGGTCGATAAGAAACCCGTTGTGATCTTTTATGCTAGTAAGACTTTTTCATAAGCTCAAATGAATTACACTACTACTGAAAAAGAGTTGTTAGCCGTGGTTTTTGCTCTTGATAAGTTTAGGTCATATATTTGGGGGCATTCTAAGGTGATAGTATTTTCAGATCATAGTGCATTAAGACATTTGTTGACTAAGAAAGAGACAAAACCGAGGTTGCTTAGGTGGATTTTGCTTTTATAGGAATTTAATTTAGAAATTCGGGATAAAAAGGGGTCAGAAAATGTAGTTGCCGACCATTTGTCTAGAATTATCCCTCCGCCGTTCAACCCTTCTGATGTGATTAAGGAAAGTTTTCCGGATGAAAGTTTGTTTGAGGTTTCTAAGGTTCCTTGGTATGCAAATATAGTTAATTACCTAGCTGTTAAAAAACTTCCGGATTTTTGGTCCAAGCAACAAAGAAAATACTTCTTCTCTCAGTTGAAGCATTATTTTTGGGAGGATCCGGAGCTCTATAAGGTGTGTGCTGACCAAGTTGTTAGGAGATGTGTTCCTGACCATGAGCATATGGACATATTGGCTCATTGCCATTCTTATGCATGTGGTGGACACTTTGGTGCTATGAAAACTGGGCATAAAGTCCTACAAAGCGGTTTCTTTTGGCCGACTATGTTCAAGGATGCCCAGTCTTTTGTGAAAGCATGTATTCGTTGCCAGCAAGTTGGTGGGATTTCAAGGCGTGATCAAATGCCTATGAATCCTATACTTGTTGTTGAGATCTTTGACGTGTGGGGTATTGATTTTATGGGACCATTCCCCACTTCCCATGGCAATGTTTACATTTTAGTGGCACTGGATTATGTGTCTAAGTGGGTAGAGGCTGAGGCGACTAGAACAAATGACCATAGTGTAGTTCTTAAGTTTGTTAAGAAAAATATATTTGCTAGACATGGAATTCCTAAGGCTATCATTAGTGATGGGGGTTCCCACTTTAAGAACTTTAGATTTGGAAAATTGTTAAAACACTATGGAGTTAATCATAGGATAGCTACCCCTTATCACCCACAGACTAGTGGACAGGTTGAAGTATCTAATAGGGAGATTAAACAAATTTTGGAAAAGACCGTTCGTAGTGATAGGAAAGATTGGTCCTTGAGGTTAGATGATGCTTTGTGGGCATATAGGACGGATTGTAAGACTCCTATTGGTATGTCACCGTACAAGTTGGTATATGGCAAGGCGTGTCATTTACCGGTTGAGATAGAGCATAGGGCTGAATGGGCGATTAAGAATGTTATTTTGGATTTGGAGAAAGCGGGTAGTTCTAGGAAACTTCAATTATCTGAACTAGATGAGATTAGACGTGATGCTTATGAGAGTTCTAAGATTTATAAGGAGAAAACCAAAGCTTTTCATGATCGACACATCATCAAGAAATCGTTCTTGGTTGGTCAAAAAGTTTGGTTATTCAATGCTAGACTTAAGCTTTTTCCGGGAAAGTGGAGAAGTAAATGGACGGGTCCATACATAGTGACTCAAGTCTCTCCATACGGAGCCATTGAAATAAAAAATATGGTGGGTGGAGAGCCTTTTAAAGTTAATGGACACCGTTTAAAGCCGTATGTTGAGTTGGAGAGTGATCAGATGGAAACGGTGGATGTGGTTTACTTGGAACCAATCCATCCGTCTCAATAGCTCATACGAGTTATGTCTGGCTGAAGACGGTAAACTTAGCGCTTCGCGGGAGGCAACCCGTGGTTTGTGGAACTTTGTGGGTGTGTTCACTACAAACCCTCACGAGACAAAACTCGTCTAGTCGGGCTACCGAGTGGTTTAAAGGCTTGTTGCATACGCTAAATGCAACCGTGATTCCTACGAAAGTGAGTTAGGTTTTTGTTTTTTGTGTGAGTTTGTCAAATTGATTTTTAACCAAAATTTCAATTTAAAGTTTTTGCATTAGGGACAATGCAATGCTTTAAGTTGAGGGGGGGTTGGCACATGTGTTACATGTTATTGTGTGAAATTTTGGTCAAAATGGGCTAAAATGTGATTTTTGGGAAAAATTGAAAATTTTTTAAAAATTTTAAATCACATTATAAGAGTCTTGTGCTAATTAGATGTGGAAGTTTCTTCTACATATATGTTTGTTGAGTGTTTGCAGATTCTAAAGATTAGTTTGTGGATGATTTATTGGAGCAAGCTAGAAGATTTGGCCTTAATTATCAGGTGCACCTGATTCCATTGTATAATTTGGTTATTAAATTGATTTGATTGTTTGCATGTAGTTAGGCATATGTATAATTAGATGATCAAACCACACCGGTTGAATTCCCTCTACTTACCTTTGCTTAGATCGAGTAGAAAGTTTGAATAAATAATATGAAATATAATAATGTAATAGTTGGGTTAGGACATTTAGAATTGATCTTATTCGGCTCGCCGCCCGCGCACGGTGGCCTTCGAAAAGAGTTGGAGAACTGTCATAATTATTGGTGGTAGTCATATGCTGGGCTTGCCTATCTGATTCGTCACCCGCGCAAGGTGATACTTTAGTTGTTAGCATGGGTCACACGCCAATTTTTATGATGGATAGCATTGCACTTAGCTGAGACAATTTTATGTGAAATAACCCAATCCTTATATTATTGTAATGAAATTAGAAAGATTAGTTTAATTTAGTGCATTGTATAATTATACTATGTGGTAGGTAACTCCATCATGTGATGTACCAGTAGGCACGAAGTATAACTGTTCCCATTTAAATAAACAGACTTAATTAACCGGTTCTCATGTGCCAATGTGTCGTAGTATGCACCTATAGGATAGATATTCATTTTTCTGAATAATTGGTCTTTATATCAACCTTAAAAGGAGTGTATAAAGCGTTCGGGATGACTTGTATAAGAAACGATCTCGAATGGCTAAGAAAGAGAGAGCTTATGTGTGATGTGAAAAAGTGAAAAAAAAGTGAAAAAAATGAAAAAAAATGTGAAAAGAAAAAAAAATGATGAGAAAAAAAAGTGGAAGTATGTAAGCTAAAGTATGATGGCTTATGATGTGCTCTTATGCTATAAAAACTCCAACGTTATAAAAGGTGTACGATATTCTCACCTCTTGTTTTAGATTAATGTTTATATTGATTATAGGTGTGTAATAGGTACGTTGGCCACATGGTTAATTATATGAAATATAAAGTAAATGGAATCAATGGGAATGGTTATGCTAAGTGTTTAAGAAGGACAAAAATATTGGTAATCATTTTTGGATTATTTGTCATATAGGATGGTTATTAATGTATTAGGTTGAATGTGATTTTTTTGATTAAATTTCAATAGTATGATTAAAAATTATGAAATTAACATGCTTGTATATTTTTATTTTATTTTTACACGAGACGGTAAAAGTTAAGTTGAGGGGAGTTAATCGGTGTATTTTGCATACACCTCATAGCATGTTAATTTAGTATATTTATATATTTATTTTTCGTTATATATGTACTTTGAGTGTGTTTTGTGATTATGTAGGTTACGAGTGAAGTGGAATAAAAATGGACGCTTAATTAATTTTTTGGAGAAAAGACATTGTGAGCGCCGATTAATGAAGAAAAAATATTGAAGAAAAAGATTTGAGTGTGTCGCAATATTTTCGGTCATCTATTATTTGTTCGGGCTTCGTTCGAGCAATTATTAATGTTGGGTTATTTTTTATTGGGCCAAAGTTATTATATGCCAAAAGAATAAAAAGGAAAAAAAAAACAAAAAAACTTTTGGCCCAATTAGCCCATGTAGCACCGACTTAAAAGTATTATATATATTGAGGGAAAGAGATTCGGTTGAAGGACAGCAAAAAAAAACAGTCGACATCCTGCAACATTAAAAAAAAAAGACGATTAGTCTTTTGTGGTGGTACAGTCGCATATTGACACCGATTGTAAAAAAAAAAAAACGAATTGGGGTCGAGAGTTTTAGCAATCATAATTGTTTAGGTGGGGTTGCATTATAAAGTGCAAGGATATACAATTCATTAATTTTAGAGGCACATCAATTGGGAAGGAAAGAAAAGTGACGAAAGAAAAAAAGATTCTTTTTTTTTCAATTGGACATTAAGTAGCTGTAAGAGATTAATAAAAAAATATAGATGATGAACAGTAGCGATTGGTTCGAGTGCATCGCGATGTCCGGCTAATTTTGTTGTAATTCCTTCCGGTAACTTTATTTATGGTTTGATTATTACTTTTGGGTTATCATATCTTTACTACATTGATTTATGATTTATTTATAAATTATTTTTATTGACTTAATATTATGTTTAATTATTTGTGTGAGACAATTTATTGTTAGTTAACGATTCATACTTATTTTATTTAGTTAAAAAAAAAAGATGGTCGTATAATAAACATAAGTTGTACCTAAATAAATTGTTAAAACATAATTATTGGTTGGGTTAGTATAAGATTTATTATTGCGAGTCATTGATAAACATAATAAATGCCGGCATTAATTCATTCATATTAAGTCAAAATAATCTTTGTAATTGGTTCTAAAAAGTTTCAATAATCCATAAGTGTGATCAACCATAAATATTAGGAGCTGGAAGGAATTGCATTTTTCTTTTAATTGTTTACATCTTTATTTTATTTTTCTAGCTTTACTATTAGCTTAATAATTATTTTAATTTTTAATACGCATTTTTATTATTAAAAGTATTTTAGTTGTTAGATTTCAAAACCAAAACCTTTATTGATCAGTGATCACCTCAAAACTTAAACTAAAACCACATAGTCCTCGTGGATCGATACCCATTTACCCTATCTAGTATAAGGTAATTAGGTTATTTTTGACCGGCACTTCGACGTCGATCAGATAGCATTTTATCAAGTTAGATATACGAAACATAATTCACGCAGCTCTTGAAGTCCTAGGGTAGATCCAGCTTATATGCCTTTCAAACCAATCTTTTTACATCTCAATGGTCCCATATAACGGGGACTTAATTCCCATGATCTTTCAGATCACCAATTCATTTTTTCATGGTTAAAATTTTTGGCATAACTTCGCTACCCATCTGGCACTTCAAGATCTACATTTCATATTCACGTAACCTCCTGCCCACTATAGACAGTCAATAATCAGATCCTAATTTCAACAATCACTGCAGGTCTCGCGGGTCGAGTATTTTGTAAGGTTAGGTTCACCGTCATAGGAAACCTTAAACCTAAAAGACATGTCCAACTCACAAGTGTATGTCGGGTGTCTTCATCTCAACTCTTGCTTACAGATGCTCTAATATAGATCCTAACAAGAGTCGATCTCGATACTAACACGATAATTATCAATGATAATTTCTCCAAAGGAAAACGATTATACGGTTTATTACCAAAGGTCAATCATTCAAGCATAAAACAGCACTTATAGTATTTTGTATCGTTACTTTACCTCGTCCCTTCGATTGGGGTGGTACACAGTACTCTCATCAAGATTCGTTCTCGATGACTTCTGAGCAAATCTCTAGAAATTCGATGCGAAGCGAGGATCTTGATAGAAATGATTGATACGACACACTATGTTTACACAACTCCTTTAAATATAAAGAGTCAATTTCTTCATCAAGAATCTATCATTAACAAGAATGATATTAGCAGATTTGGTCAGTCTGTCGACGATGACCCAAATCAAATCAATTTCAGATGATGACCTTTGCAATAGCTAGACGTTTACTAATGTATGAGGCGATCTCTGCCTTCATAATTTTCCATTAGTACAACTTCTTCAGATAAAAATACATTAAATCTGAAATGAGAGGAATAGAGTACATATACTTACAAGACTCCAACATAACTATATCTCACAATCCTCCATATTTAGACAATCATAAGTGGCCTCTTAATCCTTTAACGCCATCGGCTCTTAGTACTAATGGTTCACATTAGACGCGAACCCCCTTTTATTATCTATATTATCCTTTTTATAATCATTGTTTTTTTATATCGTTCGGCAATTTATTTTGCACCGTCATTACTAAGGAACACATCCTAATTGGTTCTTTATATTTTCTACATAATGTGTCAATAATTACGTTCACCTTTCTTCATATTTTCTAAGTTTCAGTTTCGTTTCAGCTATTATTTTTATCAGTTTTGCTTAATCCGACGTTTAAAGCGTCGATAATTATTACAACTAATTAAATAATAAATATTTAATTTTTATGAAACGTAACGTAAAAATTTTAATTTTCTTAGTTCGACCAGTTATATAAAATGCTCAAAATAAATTTGAATTTAATTAACAAGATTTTTGTTGATTTATCAAAAATATTTAATAAGATTCGTAAATGTTCGAAAAAATATTTGGTTATACTTTGGTCAAAATTTTCTTAGTTGAAAAGCAAAAATTATCGTTTCAAATTTCAAGTCATGGTTTAAATGGTTTCCTCAATCCTTCTTAGGTTGTCTTGAGGTATACACAAACATTTACCCCTAAACAGGAGTTTAGTTAAATGATCTGTGTATAAGGGAATAATCCCTTAAAAATCCTTTGTTAAAACATTTGTCAAAACATATTTCCACTTTCTTTTTGGTAAAACCCAAATTCTTAATAGCTCTAATCTTTGAAAGTCAATATAGATTCAATTATCTTTTAATCACATGGTCAAATAATGTAAAATATTAAGTCTCAAATCACATGTTAATTATTCAAGGTACAGGTTTTAATTGTTCGGCCAATTCAGGGAAATCTATAAATAATTACTAACTCCTTATACTTATAAACAAACAAATGGTCCTTAATGATCACAAACATGAATTTATCAAATTACATCCTACACACGTGATCCACCAAATTTATGGATTCTACCTGTGCATTAGTCAATCCAAACGACATCACGTGAAAATCATAATGTTCATTACAAGTACCGGATGTAGTGATTGGAATAGATAATCTTCTTCGCGGAAGCGAAGTTGATAATAACCATGTAGTGGATCAAATCTTTAAAACATACGCTAGAACCTTGTAAATGATCGAACAAATCTTCCATTTCGAGTTATGGATATCGTTTTCGATTGTCAATTTACTCAGTTCACAGTAATCTATAAATATAAGGAATAATAACACCATAGCTCTTCATAATGACGAGCTCGGTAGAATAAAATCTTTCTCCGACAACTCTCTCAGTTGTACGGTAATTCTTTTAATTCGGATGGTGCTGTCGTACAGTGCACAAGCCACAGGTGCAGCACCGAGAATATAATACCAATTTCAACTTGCCTGAATGGCAAAAGTCTGGGTAATTCATCAACAAATACTTACTAAAGTTTCAGATAACATAAACATCTTTTAATACATTTATTTTAAGTTCTTTCTAGATTATAATATCTATGACTAATTCACAACCATTCATGGTATAATTTCAAGTCTAAATGCAGGATATGGTCATCCATCAAGAATTATTTAAATAACTTTTGATAATCAACATCTTATCTTTTAGGGGAATTCTACTCGAGTTCCCATCATTTAAGACAATGTCGTCATGTCATAATCAATCAATTCATTCTACTGACACTATCAACTTTTCAGTTTCATTGCCGTTGATAAGATGTGAACTTCTCAAAAGACTAAATAATAACTCATAATCCTTCACAAATTCAAGGATATCTGGATACATAACTAATCTTATAAGAGTAAGGTCAACGCATGATATATGAGAGAGAATTTCAAATTAGATAAAGACGAAAACATTTAATGAATATGAATATATCCCATGTTTTCATAATTTGAGTACGCATTCGAAAGCTCCTCGGATCGTTACCCAGGTCATCCAAATGAAATCAAATCAAAAGAAATAATAGGAATGTCGATACACCCAGTCGGGTATCAACACTCGGTAATCAGATACTTTTCCTAAGAATCTCACTACGGGAAAATTGGACAAGAAAGAATCGTCAATTGTCAAATAAGACAATTTCCACAGATGAGTAAATTCAACTCAGAAGAATAGATGCTACAGGCACATATGTAGGTATTCCTAACATTATGTCCCTATTTTTTTCACTTCTTGCAGATCTCATAAATTTTAATCTTTCACAATCTTTAAAGAAAATGTAGTGTTTATTCATTAGTTTTATGGTGACTACTAATCAGTCTTGCATGGTCCATTCCAAATTGTATGTAGGCGCGCAACTATATACAATTTCAAGATTAACGATGTAATACTCAGTTCGTCAAAATTTTATCATCATGTTTATAATTAAAACATTTTCATTCTTAATTCTTAAATAAGAATAAAAAATATATTTACAAAGATTTTATTTATTATGAAAATAATTAAGTTTCCAAAGCGTTTCATAAAAAACTTTACTTCGATAATGATTATTTATAAATCTCACTTTAAATAATCCGTATAGTGATGAAAATCTAATTTTTCTCAAGGAATACTGTTTTAACTTATAAAACAATGAGTGATCTGCAAAAGAGTGATGAAGAGTTGTTCACCAAGAACTAACTACAACATAATAGGAAATGAGCTTAGCCAATTAATCATGTGGTTCATGACCTTGATGGCACTCAAAAAGAATAATTCACAACGTAACTCAAATCGAGATGAGTACTTGTTCAACGGTTGCATCACTAATGAGAACATTAGGATGAAGCAAGAAAAGATAGATAACATCGATACATGTAGAATTTAGCAATCAAAGGTAGTCTTTTCATTAATCACAAACAAGTCAAAATTGTACCGTAACACATTACGCGTCACTATGTCATACAATTCACAGAACTCATCCTACCAACTGATGTCTCAGTTAAGTTAGGGATTTTTAAAAGATACCACAATGAATACTAATCTACAAGAGTCATTAGGTGTTCCACATGTCCCGGAAGATCCATCGGTCCTAATTCAGAAGAAGATTTCTTCATTTTATTTCTTGGACACTGGGCATCCTCATTAGTGGACAATGGCCTAGGAACAACCCTTAACACGAATCAACAATCAATTAAAACCTTATAATTCAATCACAGAACTTAACGACTTCCTCTTAACAGTCTCATATTCCATATAGGTAAAAATGTTTTTTACTTCATTCAAGTTTCAACCAATTTTATACTCAATTCAATATCCTACCTTATATTCCAATACTTTCAACCTTATTCTTAGGCCTTAATAGGCAATAAATGCTCCATATGAACAACACTTAATTTCCAATCCTATAGCTTTTACAACAATAGTTATCAAATGAGACACTAGTCTGAAATGAATCACACATTCAATTAGACTTCTCGGAAAGGTACTAGTGGCATGAGGCATTTGGGTAATGGTTCCAATGACAACCTCAAGTGCAACATTCACCCATTCGATTTCAATTTAAGAATTGGATGACAACGAATCATATGACATCTTTCTAGGTGGTAAGGTTTTGTCAAACTCCACTCTATAAGGAAAGATCTTCATGACATCGATATCAGTTTTAATCTCGCCAATTCTTTTTCAAAATCATAGTCAACTACTATCAACATTTCTACGAATATCAACCATTTTGTTGGGATCATAAATATCCACAACTTGGTTTAGATCTATGATAGCTAGAATTCCTACGGGAATAGCTTCGATTAATTTACTAGGGGATTTAGGATTCCTTGTGACAATCTACATCGTATAAATACCTCGTATAAATACCTCGTATAAATATCAAAATAATCACCAAACAATCATGTAATCAAATTACATCATATATATATATATATATATATATATATATATATATATATATATATATATATATATATAATCTAAGTTATATATATATTAAAATAACACTTCTCAGTCTGGCCTTGTCGGTAACTCGGGAATTCTTCGGCACCGTTATAGTCAAAAGATTTTTAGACATTTTGAGAAAAAAAATTATAGTTAAAAGATTTTGAAATGTTTTATTCAAAACCTTGGTTTTAAAAATCTTTCGTTCTCTATAACGAGATCTCTGATACCAAACTGTAACACCCCTAAATTTATACAACTCAGTACAGCGGAAGACTAGTTGGTGTTACGGGATAGCACATTACTCACATCATAGACAACGCTTAAGAGTCGCGTCGTTTTATTAATAAAGCATTTCCATTCATAAATATCAAAGTTACATAGGTCCCAAGTCATATTATTTCATACAGGTTTTACAAAGCATTTGAATGGAAATTATTATTTAAGTGCGGGCCATGAATTCTTGTTGTCTTCCCGAGAATTACCTTCAAGTACATGAGATAAAACATGTTAAAAGAAAAGGTAAGCAATAACGCCGAATGAATTCATAGAGTTTAATAAAATCCATCAATATAACATCGGTATAAGATTGTTACCAAAAATCATTTTGTACAAATCATTGTAATAGGCCATAAAATAGCCAAAATCATTTTTATACAAATCCTTATCAAAATCATAATATAGGCTTTCGCCTTTAAAATCATTATACGAACCATTGTCGTTAAAAACATCATACAATACGTTTTTAATGTTGTATAGATTAAATAAAAACCGTTATATGAATATGGTTATATAAAACCAAAACACGAACATAATATCAATAGTATGACCCCGTATTGCTAGTCAGGCAATATATCGTAATTTAATGCTTAAAGCAGTATTTCGTTAATTGGATTATTATAAGCCGCATGACATTGTTACCTTACTACAACAAACAACGGGTAGCTAGCCCGAAACTCATTTGCCCATCTAAATTAGCGTGTCGTCACAAAGTTCACGCTATGGAAATCTTCTCATAAATAAATTCGCTTACCAATCAATGTGGCACGACGGGGATCAATCGTCAAGGCGCGAACTGGGATGATCGTCCCCAAATAGTACTATTATATGCATAAGCGTCTACCAAATCCCGGTAGTTCACAATTCATGCTAATGGGACTTTTAGTGACATGACCTAACTTTAATAATCCATTTTGTCTCATCTATCGGGTCATTTAATCATTCATCGGGTCATACAATCATTCGGGTCCAAATCAATAAACAAACAATCGGGACAACTGGTGTCCTATTTCATAAAAGCTAACTTGTTATCTCCCTCGTGGGTTTATAAAACATTTCATAAAAACATTTAAAAGAGTGCGAGGCTATGAACTCACCTTGATGTGGGAAGGCGGGTTATCGGCAATTTGGACGTACGATACGTGCTTCAATCACGGAAACCTAGAAAAATAATACTCGTCTTAGACTCATGTCCAATGACTTTATAAAAATAACAATTATGTATACATATGATGATTTTATATATATGATGATCAAATGGGTTTACATATTCTCATTTACTCATTTTAGTGTTATGTGTTGATAACTTTTATACTAGTTTACTAGTTTTACCTATTTACATGTTTTAGGCCCAATACGCCCATTACAAGCCCAATATATTATATTAGCCCAATTATACTTTTATTATCAGTATCACACTTTACATGTTGGGCCCAAATGGGTTAAGCCCAATAAATAAGTTTATAAGTGTTTTAGCCCATTTTGTTCTATTATTAGTCCAATTACGTTAATTTAGCCCGTTAATGTCCGTATGTTTTATAGTTCGGGTTTTATCGGTTTTTACTTGTTATATATGTTTATATATCAGTATATGAGTTTTAAAACCTTTACATTAGACGGGTTTGATCGTCTAAGTTTTAATTGGCGAAAAACGTTAATTTTACGGTAATAGCCGAAAAAGTCGTAAAAATCATGTTTATAGTTTTATAACTTATAAAACTTATCAAACTACCATTTTTATAAAATGTCCATTTTATTTATCATTGTACATACTTATATAAATTTAATATATAAGTTAGTGGGTTTTAATTCACTTTTTATACTATTTTTATTTGAGTGCTTATATAATACTATTATACTTTAATTTCCCAAAATCTGATTTTTACTTTCACTTTCACCATTTTTTCCATATCTTGAGTTCTACAAGTAGATAGAAGCTAATTTCTGGACACCATAAACTAAATGATATGTTCAACAATTAACTTAGGTTTAGCTACTTCTCAATCCAAATCTAAATATCCTTAACAGTCCGTCCAAAACTGACTATTCAGATTGGTACTCTAAACTTGTTTTGATCATATCTCACTCATTTTAATGATTCCATTGCATGGCCAACTCTCACATGTGTACAAGACATATTACTTACTGTATATTGATTCTACTTTGCCATTTTATCAGTCTAACATGTGGTTAGTTACTGTTTTTATACAGCCTACCATTTAAGCAAGATTAACCATTTTTTCATATAGTTTTTCATCTTTTTACCCATGATTATCAACACCAAATCCTCACACAATACTTTTATCATCATATAATAATCATATACATATACAATAGTAAAGAAAATACATGATTACATAATCAAAATAACAAGAGGATGGGAAGAACAATCTCTATACCACCAAAGTGATGAAAAGATGGGGTTGATGATGAACAAGACTTGGTTTTGGGTAACCAATCTTATGAGATATCAACATCACTTCTAGGATCACCAAGTATTTGTAGATTCCTCCAAAAATCATCCCTTTTTCTTCATGAAAACTCCTTGAGAAATCAGCCCCAAACTCCCTTGAAAACTCCTTTTTACATGTTAAGATCACCTCCAATCTTTATAACTTCAATGGGTTTTCATCATATGTAAAGTATACATATGATTTATGATTGAATCAAGATCAGATGGAGGTTGTTTTGGGTGAATATGGGACGAAAATAAGAGAGAGATGAGAGAAATTAGTGGTTTTGCATGTATGTTTTTGTGAGGAAATGGTTTAGCAAAGTGGTTTAGGGAAAATATATACAAGTGTTAAGCTTCCTTGTGAAGCTTTTGACACATCATTGATGTGGTGGAGCTTCCTTAGCCTTCCCATATTAGTGGGGTGGGGCAAAACTTGTTTTGTCTCATCCCACTAATTTACGGGTATTCCTCGATTCTAGTTTCCTCGATTTGCGTGCCCTCGGGTCGTTTTACGAAAAACGTTTTTATAAATTATGAATCAACGGCACAAAACGAATCTAATAAAAATTGTCTCATCAAAAACGGAGTTCGAAAACGTAAATACGTAATCCTAAGGTTTCCGGTTTAGTCGTAAAGGACGCTAAATTAAAATCGTAAGTCCTAATCTCTTCTCGTAAATTTGTGAGTTTATGAACCAACACAAATTTAAATCTCCAAAATAATATTCACGGATAAATTTATTTTCTGAAATGTCGGACTGTCACCAAAACGGTGTATGTAAACGTAAGCACGTAACGTTGAATCCTCTGGTTTAGACGTAGTCGATGCTATTTCAAGACGTAAATCCAAATTTCTTCCCAAAAATAAGTGAGTTCATAATATAACATTAAAATAATTTTTTTAAATAATATCTGAGTATAAAATATCAACCATAAATTGACAGATTGTCACAAATATAGTACGGGGAATTGACGAGTACTTGTATAAGAAAGCACCAGTATTGAAAACAGTTAGTGAAATATGTGGAGGTCATTATGTAACTCGGATAGCTATAAGGCTCGATGTTTTAAATGACAGTGTCACAAAAAAGTTATCGAAGCCGGTTGGAAATGAATTTTGGGATATAAGAGCTTTGGAGAGGGAGTTAGACAAGCAAAAGAAATGTCTAAGGTATCCAGAGCCGTTACAACAAGAAGGCGAAGAACAAGGAGAAGAGGAGCACGATACGAGTGGAGTGAACTCTAGTTGGGGAGATTGGAATGCAAGTTTAAGTGAGATAGAAAGGATGATGATATGGAGAGATAGTATGACCATGAGAAACAACTACATCCTTGAGCATTCCATGCTAATCCTACACCATTTGGCGGATCAAGCACATTATAGTTACCCAACCTATGAGCCACCAAATGTCCCACCATATCCATATCCGTATGTACCTTATCCTCACCCACCCATACACTATTCTTATGGGAATGAATGTAATTATGGAGGAGAAGGAGTGTCCGTTGATGAATACATAGATCCACAAACGGGTGGATACGTTGGAAGTAATTCTAAAAAATTTTGATGCCGGAGGACGATCAAGAGGAGTTCATGATGATGACGAAGATATGGAAGATTGAAGACACCATATCATGTGAAGTTTGTAAGATATTATTTTCAAAAAAAAACTTTATTTTATTTTATTTTGTTTTCAAGGGATTATGATTATAGAATGATAACTTGGGTTGATTTTTATTTTTAGATATTTTTGTGATTTTTATTTTATTTTGTTTGGAAGAAAAATTTCTTTTGTTAGTGCAGTATTTGCAGGAATTGACATATGAATTCAACATTGGTGGAAATATATGGAGTTTTCTGTAGACTCATGATGCAACAAAACCACATGGAGTTCATGGTTCATATTTTGGTAGTATTATTTGACCTTATTTTTCCAATTTTCTTATACTTTTAAGTACGTTTATTACCATTGAGGACAATGTCAAACTTAAGTGTGAGGGGCTGGTCAAATATGAAAAATGGTCTATTTTGTCAAATTTAGTTACTTTTCAAAAGAAACGTAAAAATAAAAAAAAAGTTAAATTTTAAATTTTTTTAGTAGTGTATTAATCCGTAGTGAGATCACAATTTGTGTAATTATGGCAAGAATAGATGATAAAAGGCAAAATATTTCAAAAAGTTGTTGCTAATCACCTATTATATATTTTGATGATCAGGTTGGTCACACTTTGAATTCGCACGAGTTATTTCAACAAAAAAGGATTAGCTACTCTATTTTGTATTTTTTGTAGCGTGTGTTCATCCAAAGTGTGAGGGGATTGCGGAAAAGAAGCAAATAGCCAATGAGCTATAAGCTAAATTATAAATAGCCAATGAGCTATAAATTATGAAGAGAAGGAAGAAAAAGTAAAATGGTAGTATCGATTGGCCAATGTGTCAAGACGTGGTACTTGAAGTTGAAAACAAAATAAAAGTAATAATGATAATAAAAAATTTTTGGAGAAAGACGAGGATATTATGATGAGAGAGATGAAAGTGACCATTTGGTGGTTAGTAATTTTTTCTTTTATTTATCAAAATTGATAAAGTCCTTTTTGATAAAATTGTCGGGTGCTCACGCCCCATCGGATTAAGATATGTCTACTATTTATTGAGTCTTTAGCATTATATAGATTTAGAGAGTCGAAAACAAGTTTATGTTTAGATTTTGAATTGGTGATTTTACTTTACTTGCTCGAGGGCGAGCAATACATAAGTGTGAGCGGATTTGATAACGCTAAACTCCAACATGTATTAATAAGCGTTATCTTTACTATTGGTGTATTATTTGTGGTAATAAACGGAATTTTGTTGCTAATATTGTGCAAAGTTTGGTTATTGTGTTTTGTAGGAAGAAAGGACGAAGAAACGTGAATAAAGGAATAAAAAGCGCGAATTGGAGAAAAAGGAATAAACGAAGCATGGAAGCGTAATATTTCGTGTGAAGAATAAAAGATAATGAAGGAGTTTTGGGAAGTGTAGAAGACAGAAAAGAAAGAAGAAGGACTAGAAGGAAAAGTGTGGAAAATGGCTCAGTTGCCACCAGCAACACTTTGCTTGCCTCCATCAAACCAACCTTCAGTTGCCACCAACATCAAAGTAGCACTCAGTTGCCACCGACAAGCAAGTCCGTGCCACCAGCAAATCCACCATCAGTTGCCAGCAGCATGTTGATAGTCAAGTCTAGCAAGAGTCACTCATAAACTCCCACCATCAACGAGAGGCTTCTCATTTTCCTCCCATTAACACTCCCTGGAGTTTATTACATTATCTCCAAGCATAATCATGTATAAAATAGACGTTGGGGTAATTTTTTTAGGAGTGCTTCATCCATTGATCATTCTAACCCTTGACAAAGGTTAGAATCACCAAACTTATATAACCCAAAAGACAATAAACCTCTGTTAATTCTCAAGGGGCGGACGAATTTCGTGAAGGAGAGATTCGGGTGGAGGAACATTGATCAATTGGAGGCTTGGAATTGCTACAAATTCTATTTTTGTTATTTCTTGTTTTTGGAAGAACTATTGGTAAATTCTTGTACTTGGATTAATCTTCATTATAATTTAAGTGCCATTGAATGTTTGAGAATGTTATGAATTGTGTTGAAATGCGTTTGAATTCCGAGTAGTGTGATATACTTGTGTGATGAACATGAATTCTAAAGGGGAGTTTGGTTTTATGAACAAGAGAATGTAAATGGGTGTTTATAGTTGATAATTCTTGAAACATGTTTTGATAATCAAATGAAATATAGCTTTTTATTGGATTTAGAGGTCGAAAGGATTTCCGGTAAACTATGTTCCAAAAGATTTATGCATGAGTCAATTTGGTTTCTTGGTGATTGACACTAACCTTGACGAGTTGGTTAAAGGAATTTGTCAAAAGATTTATCTTGGGTATAGGTCGAAAGAACCCATTCAAACCAAACTTATCTGTTTATGTTTTCTAGCAAATGGTGATTATAATGAATTGGGATAGATGATCATAGGCCGAAAGGGTTTGTCTACACCAATTTGTTAATATGAATTCTATGAAAAATACCATGGAATGGAATTTATATACTTTAGATTTGTGATTCATAGTTGCTTATGCATACAATTTATCTCTCCTACAGTTGAAATGGAATTCACACAAGTATTGTTTTTAGTTATGTTTACCTTTACCATGTCAATTATTGCGGTAGTAACGGTAGTGACAACCCTATTACCTACACCACCACAACATTTGGATTATGCGCAAATCCCATGGGACGACCTTGACTTACCCGACTTTGCTACAATAGAACGAGTATACTTGCTTGTATGCGTAGTTAAGGAATTAATAAGTCTTGTTTATAAATTTAAAACTAGGAGTGCAAGACGCGCATCAGGTGTCGGTAAATATTGTAAACGATATGTAAGGGTTTCTCCACTAGTATAAAGGAGGTTGTTGACTAGTGAAAGTTAAACTCTTGAGTAGGTGACTCGGGGAATGGATGTAGGACAACGAAGGTGTCCTTGTAGCCAAACCACTATAAATCATTGTGTCAGTTTGCATTTCTTGTTCCCTTATTACTATGTCTTTATACTTGCATCTAATCATTGCTTGCGTGTATTGTGATCACTTAGTATGCTATTTGATTCATAGTATAGTCCTTGACTATCAACAACACTTCTCATACTATGTCCCTCTTGATCGGCATTTGATACAAAAGTTTTGAAACATTAATGAAAATGTATTCACCCATCTACGTTTTCTATAGAGTATGATATGTTGGGATGTACGTAAGTCAGACTTATTAGTTAATACGGCCGTGAGTATGTGGGCCTAAGGGGTCAAACACTTAGATATGGAGATCACCTTTTATTAATATATACGATATAATATGGCTATATTTATTGTATAATCTTCGTTTGACAAAAGTGTATACATAACGGTAATTAATCAATAAGGTAAAAGGTTTAACAAGGATTAATTAACAAGACTTAGTACTTTAAGTTAATTAATATAATTACATAACAAGTATTATAGAAAGTCAAAAAGTCAACCCAAGACCAATGGTGTGTGATGGTCGGCCGAATAGAAGCAAAAGGAAAGGAAAAAATATTCTTGAAGGTTAATTACTTGGAGGTTAAGATATAATGTTTACCATAATTAGCCCAAAGCTCTAGTATAAAAATAATAGGATGTGATTCATTGTTTCATAACGTTAAAACAATTTTTTTCTCCTCCATCTCTCTCTTTGGTCGACGACTACAAGGTACCCACAAGGGTATTTGGGTTTTGTTTTTCATTAAGTATTTACTTAATCAACATCTATCAATCGAAAATGGTTGATTTAAGTGTCGTGTTGTAAAACCCGTTTTAAAATCCCTAGAACATTTATTTCATGAAATTACGTATAAATAACTTACGAATAATTAATATACTACACGTAACACGAATATTATTATGTATATTTAGTATATTAATTTAATACGATAAGTAATTGTGTATTTAATATTTACGTACGACATGTATAATTGTAACAAATATAATCCACGACATTGAAAACAAGAATACGCTAAAGATTTGACAAGGCATGAAAAAAATAAAAGAATAACGGTGTGTCATATATTGGATAATTAAGAAGGGCCAAAAGAAAAGAAAATACATGGGCTCAAGGCTCATTTGTGTTCCAGGGCCGATTAAAATAAAAGGACGGGGGAGTATGTTTTATTTTTAGACAACATGTCCATAAAATCCTAAATACAGAACACAATGATCGTGTCTTCTCCTATCTCTTTCTGCTATCGCTTTGATCATCAAAACAAGGAAGAATCGCGTGGATTTCGATCCAAGATCAAGGTGTGTGTCATGATTAACGATTCCTAAAACACTAGCACGCGAATTTGGTAATCATTAAACCCTTTCCTTTGTTTGTTTTGTGCGTTTAAGTAATCAAGAACCCATTAAAAACGAATTAAGAACATGTTGTTACACGTGGGATCAAATAAGATTAAAGGGGTGATGTTGTTATAGCCGGTTTACACTCAAACTGAGACCATTCAAGGTCTCATTAAGTTTTATTTTCCACCAGCTGCAGCCTTCAAGGGTGTCGGCTTGGTTTTGTTCAATAAGTAGCAACCCAAAAAACTCCCAACGAGGGTGTTTTGGTTAAAAACAGTGGGAATCGAGACCCTATGGTCTCGGTGGTTAGTTAATATAAAAACATTGGGTAGTTGTAACCAAACAGAAGGAACTTAATTGAACCTGTGGGTAGAACTGAACAAGCAGCAGGAACAAGACCATAGTCTGCGTATATATTGGACAACACTATAGGAATATATATCAGACATAACTATAACATAAGATGTTGGACAAAACTATAGGAATATGTTGGACAGAACTAAAAATCATATGTTGGACAACACTGTTTTCTCGTATGTGTAGGTGCGTTGTTTTGTTTAGTGCGACCGAGACATGGGTGTCTCGGTAGGCTCGGGTACATATGTATATGTTTGTTAATCAAGTTAGTTTAATTATTAAAATGCAAGTTATAATTAAATTAATCATGCAACTTAGGTTATATTTAATTAACATAATTAATCATGGTATTAACCTAAGTATTTGTTTATTTACGTAATTAAATTAATAACCACACTTTAATTTAATTATATGATTATCAAGCCAAGGTAAAGTTTTATTATATTAATCATGTCATTAATTAATAATCCCAAATAAAACTATGCATTATATTATTAATTAATAATTATTATATTAGCCTAAAGTATTTATTTAATAACTTTACTATATAATCATGACTTATATATTTTATGCTTATTAAATCAATAGCTTATATTTTATATACTTGTTAATCAAGCTTATTTCTAAAGATGGAAACTTTCTATTTTTGGAAACTTACTATTTTGGAAACCTTTCTATTTTTGGAAACCTGCTATTTTTAGAAAGTTACTTATTATGATACAACAAGTATATTAACACATGAAAAAATAAAATACACAAATCATAATACATGATACATTAAGAGAACACATGATTTAACATGAACCTGTAACATAAGTTAAGAACACTTAAAACAAGACAAGAACAAGTAAAACAAGTTAAAAACACACCAAGTTAACTAACAATCAGTTAAGTATAAGTTAATCAGACAACTCATACACGTCCCTTTTATTATGTAGCTATCGTGAAGTAAGAGTGATCTTCCACTTTCGTTTCCATCTTCATTACCGGACATAAGGTAAGGATATTTCGTCCTTCAGTAAGGACATCATTCTTTACTTTATTAAGATTCCCCGTTTACAGCCATCTCTTTTCCCAGTAGTTAAGTATCTTAAACACATCAGTATATGTTATGATTATTTTAGATTACGTGAGCTATATACATGCATGCCAGTTTCACCTAGTTATGGGGGTTCCATAACCATAGCACAAGAGGCGCCGGTGTTATAACTCTCTGCGGTGAGAGTGATTGCTCGAAACATCCCTTTACAGTATTTGGCCTTTGTTATTATTATCATGTGGGGCTAATGGGTGCATCCTAGAACAAGTAGTAAGATTTCATGGTAATTGCGATGTGTGCCTTGCATCCGTTACAAGAGTTTATCCCTCCACTCATACTATATTAATTAGAGGCAACCCCTCTAATTTCATGATGAGGTCACGCCTCTTAGTATTCACGCACGATGATATAACATGACCTATATGGGCTCCAGGCATATTTAAAATACAGTTTTGAGTATAAACTAAACATTAGCCTTTCAAAAATATAAAACCAGACTTATAAGCTTAAACCAGGTTTTCCAGGACTTACATTATTCTGTTGCACTATCATTTCATACTTCTAGTTCACTTTACTTATGTTTATGCTATTCATTTCATTGTCATATATCCGTTCACTGAGCGTATTACTCAGCCGTTACTTTTCTTCCATGTCCCAAAATGGCAGGTACCCATGGACAGAATTGCGCATTTGGAGGACGTGCATAGGATGGAAGCTGCCTTAGACTTCTTCTCCTTTTTCCTTCTTATACTTATGCTTGTTTGGACACTTGTTTTTTCCATCTCATTTCATTTACTTTAATTATGTTTTGGGCTTATATTTGGGAACTGATGTTTGATTCCGGTTTTCCCTTTGTTCATGTATGTTTTAATACATATTACCTTGCATGATTTGATGACACGCCATAAATACACGTAACGGTACACTTATCAAAGTGGGGTGTTACAATTATGGTATCGGAACCCAAGGGTTCGACCTGTAGGCTTTAAAACATGACTTGTGACTAGTGGGTAGTCACCAGGAACTTCCTAAGCCGACGCTTGTTATTCCACGTATAGGTATTTTCATTACCTTGTTGTTTTAACCATGATGTTTCCCCGGATTTATTTTTCTAAAATGGACTGAACAACCGTCATCCATAATTAGTTACATCTCATTGTTTTATGCATGATGTTTCCTTGTGAACTTTGGATAATATGGACTGATCCACAGTATTTCATACTTGGTCACGCGTTTTCTATTAAGTTTTGACAATTATTTTCACTTATTTATTTTCATGTATTATTGTTGCAGGTATTTTGACTAAGTAATGGTTGGTACAGGACTGGCCATATTTAGTCGCATGTTGTTGGGTCCACTAGATGTGGATCTTGCAGCCTGTTAAGGATGGTGAACGACTCTTAATGAAACACCCAGTATGAGTGCGGAATACAAATACTATGAATAAGATGAAACAGAATAACTAAATAACTTGATCCTTATTAAGGATTTCTACTATTAATATGAAAAGAATAATGATGATGAAGGTCTATCTAACCCTTCTGCCAATGGGTTCCTTTTATTCTACAAGGAAACCCTATGACTACATTAAACCAAAACGGGTAACTTCTGATATGCATATCCTTTCCTAACATATCTCATGCATATCCTAACAAACTACTAAGAATAATAACGTTTGACTTTCTACCAGACCAGGAGCACATATTACTCCTACTACTACTAGGACCAGGAGGAACTACATACCTCCTAGCTTATCTATTACAAATATCTATTCCATAGGACATAACAATCCTCCCCTAAACTTAAATTTGACTGGTTGAGTTCAAGTTTCTTGGTAGATCGTGCAAAACAGCTTGAGGATTGTAACAGCAGCATAAACAGCAGCAATATAACCATCAATATTAAAAACACAAAGATTTCTTCAACGAGGAACACCTAGAAGATTCTTGAAAGCTTGAAACAGATCTGCACCTTGTTGAATCTATACATCAACATGAGCATATTTGATGAGCCTTTACCAAGTAGCTGCTCGCTCTTGGGCTAGCTAGTTTTTATGGTGGAATAAGCATCACCCTGAGAGACCAGAACCCAGCCGAACTCTTAGAACGTAAATCAATGGTGATCAGGGGTACCTTAATGATTTTGGGCAAATCATCACAGCCGTCAACGGATTTGATATGAGTCTTTACCAGAAGTCGTACCCTTCCAGACTAGCCAACTCTTAGCAATAAAGCATCGGTGTGCTGAAAACCCTATAGCTTTGAGTAAGCTATTACAGCTATCAACGGATTTGATAGAAGTCTTTACCAAGAGCCGTACCACCTTAGACTAGCCACTTTTTAGTCTAGGACCAAGGAAAGTGAAAACCCTCCAATTTTAGGTAAACTGGCAACCATCAACGGATTTGATAATCACACCAGAGCCGTAACCTCATGGTGAATCAACTATTTCTTGTCTGCAAGACATGGTGAGTTGATCACCATTTGTTGTGTGGACTAGGTCCAACACCAGAAGTACTTCTCAAGACAGCCCAAGTGTGAAAATACCAAGTGGAAAACAGTTTCATTATGGAAAAATATAAGTAGATATTATATGATTTACAAGTTTTGAAATTCCATCACATGTTAAAAGTATAAGCAGATATTATATGAAAGTATGTTTTTTAACAACTAACTAAAGTAAAATGTGAGTCACCAATCACTATATATATTGGTGAAAAGAATGTATGTATTACAAAAAGATAGATGAAACACACCAATCACATACCAGGAGCAGGAACCTTGTCTGCATGCAGCCGAGCTTGAATTCCCTCAACTAAGGTAGTGGCCATGGCAGACTCGTTACCAGAAGGAGCATTATACACCAGCAAGTGGCACTCCAGCATAGCTTCCATGGTAGCAATGGTAAACGGATACTCCACATCAGTAATCATAACCACAATAACACCAGACTCAAGTTCCAGTACATGAACACCACACCCAGCATACAACTTCCACCTCCTTATCACCCAGTGAGGTTGATCCTTCCATACGTCAGCATGAGGAGAATCAGGAGGGGAATCCAACATTAACTTCAAGTCTCCCCAAATTGTCAACCCAAGCCAGTTAGGAAGCTCACTAGGAGACTTAGGAATCTCAGCATCAACCAAACCATACAACAACATAAGATCACGACGCTCTACCCACAACAAAATACTTTGCAATCCAGAGACATACCGGGTGTAGCCATCACTAGTCGTAATCTTATGAGTAAAGGTACCACGAGAAATGGGGGATGGCCGAACCTCCCAAGCCACAATCAAGCCTTTGCCAAGGGGTAACTCAGTCTCACTATCAGAAGCAACATATATGAGATTGGCAGGATCCCTCTTCTCAAATGGGACAGACTTACCACGATGAGTCTTCTTCTTCCGAATAGAACGACGAGGGGTGGGGACACCAGAAAAAGATTCCTCCTTAACCTTGACATCAGGAGTAGCAGCAGTAGCAGGAACAAAGTCATCAACAAACATAGGATCAGAAGTGGCTGCACCAGCTGATGGAGTAATAAGTGGTTCAGTCACCGGTGTGGGTGTAGGCTCAACAGCAAGAGTAATAGGTGTGGTAGTACCAGCAGGAGTGGGAGTAGCTTCAATAGTGGTGGTAGTATCAACAGTAGAGTTAGTGGGGTCAACCTTTGAAGGGGCGATGGTGGGAACAACATTAGGCATAGAAGTGTGGACAACACTAGGAGGTGGGCGATAGATAGCATGTTCAGGCACAGGTGTATCCCTATGCTTGATCATCTTGGTGTAAAGATCTTTAATCTCATCAAAAGATAGCCTCCTCACCCTCTCCTATGTCCACCCAGTCTAATAATAAGCAGCCGATTGATTCTCCACATACTGTTGCATCAACCGTCTCTCCCCAGCACACGACAGAGGTCTGT
This sequence comes from Glebionis coronaria, assembly GCA_025667525.1. Classification (NCBI taxonomy): domain Eukaryota; kingdom Viridiplantae; phylum Streptophyta; class Magnoliopsida; order Asterales; family Asteraceae; genus Glebionis; species Glebionis coronaria. The sequence continues at coordinate 435,575,213 of CM046874.1, forward strand.
TACGGCGTCGTTTGCGAAGCAGGGCAGCAAAGGCTTCATGTTTTTTACGTATCAATGCCATATCCCGTTAAACACAGTTACCTTGATTCACATCCGCCCCCAATAAATCGGTGAATTGAGAGTAGTCTGAAGTGAGGGTTGTGACAACATTCATCCAGTCATGATTATCCCAATGCATGGCATTGTGCCTTAGCTGCTCACGTCTCTGTTGTTGCAGGGCTTCATCCTCAGCCGCATCCGTTGAAGAAGCCGCAGCTTGTTGGTCAAACTCTTCTTGCAATCTCTGAGCAGCCTCTTCCCCCAATCTTTCTTCCTCTAATTGTCTGCGAGTTCGCTTTTTGGGAGGAGAGGGTACATCAGTCATAGGGGCTTTACCCTTCGGATCATGAGAAGGACCAGCAGTAGGAGATGAAGGAACAGCAGAATCAGCATTCATTGGCATGGAACCAGCAGCAGCAGTAGTTGGAATGCGAAAAGGACTAGGAGGAGCAGGCAGGTCATCACTTGGCTTAGTAGCAAACGCAACCCTAGCCAAAATAGTCAACCCATCCTCCTTTACATCTTCATCAGAATCAGTGAGCACCACCTTCTTCTTGTGGCGCTTGAGTTGCATCTCCAAGGATTTGACCCTGTTCGCCAATGGAAGCACGAAATCCCTTGTAAGCTTGCGGTGTTGGTTGAGCTCATCCTCTAATGAAACAATATTGGCATAGTACCTGTGCATAAGAGCAAGCAAAGAAGTCAAAGTAACAGGTTCCTTAGCTTCCCCACCAAGAGGACTTGGTTTGGGGGATGCGTCATGGGGACCAGAAGCAACTGATGGGTCATCCATATGGGCATGAGAAATAGAAGTCTTCTCAGCAGAATGTGGAGCTGGAAAAGGAGGGGAGAATCAGCAAATAGGGATTCATGTGGGCGACAAGACGGGGCAGCCTTTGAGGTAGATGGCATTTCTGCCACCACCTCTCTAACTGGCTCCTCAACCTCCATATGGGGCACACCAGTAGCAGGGTTCTCCTCTTACATAGGATCATCCACCAATAGAGGTTCCTCCTCGGCTTGGCCAGCCGGAGGAACCACATTGGGACCACCTTGGGCAAGGCCCAGCATAGCATCAGTGAGAGGCCTCAAAGGACCCTTATAACCAAGTGCCATATTCGCATAAACTTTTGGAGTAAGCTTAGTGGGCATATATTCCTTCCTATTCCTAGGTAAGCACATAAGAACCTGCTGCAAAAACCTAGGGTACATCAAAAACTTCTTCCTAGAACCAGTGTCACTAAGATTACTAATCATGCCATCAAACAGGTAACGAGAAAAGTTAAAAGTGCGGCCCTGAGCAATACATATCAAACCAGTAGCAAGGGGGATGGGAAACGCATCCCAGCTCCCAAATTTTGGACTCAAACAATGAATCAAAAAGTGAACCAACAACATCCATTGAGGGGCAAATCTATTTTTCTAGAAGTTAAACTTCCCCTCATGATTTTAACCTATAGCAGCCATACCATCTAACACCTCTGAATTGGGAAGAGAGATAATGCCATCTTCATCTTGGAGATGAAGAGCAGACCTAATGGATGCCTTAGTCACCACATAGAAGTGACCATCTATAGTAGCATGGAGCTCTAATGGGCGACCCAAAACAGCATTTTGTTGGCAGTTGCCCAAAACTGATGGATAACTGCATCATATACAATGGGGCAAATAGTAAGAGCATACCTTAGATTTGAAGCTTCAATGTATTCAAGGATGTCAGTGAACTCGTCTCTCTTAGGACCTTCCATAAGATAGACCACCTTGTTGTGATCGGGCTTGTATTGGAGTGATGCCATTAATGATGATTTTAATAGTGGAAGATGATGGATTGAAGAGGGTGAAGGGTAGGAGCGTATGTGTGTGTGTTTATGTTTTGATAATTGAGTCAAATGAGACATTTGACTATTAATAATGGCACAAAAACTGTTCATTGACCCCTAATTATGGGGGTTGCCCTTTCCAAATTAAGTCATTAATGTTGGAGTAACCACTTTCCCCTTAACTCATAATTAGCAAATCCTAGTGAACAAAGATAAACAAAATATGTGCACCAGAAGAAACTCGCGTTGACTGAAAGTCAAAACACGTAAAGGTCAACACTAGGAGCAGCGAGTGGTCAACAAAAGTCAACGTAATGAACAGTGACCGAAAATTGATACTAGAATGCAACCAAAAGTGAAGAAGAAGCGTTTGTACCTACTAGGAGCAGAAGACTACCACTAGGATTAACCAAAATCTTCCACTAGAAGTTGCACAGACCGCGGATACCCATGAAAATTGTTGTTAGAAGCTACCATATCTAAGACTGTATAAGTAAAAATGTACAATAAGCCTCCCCTTAGGCTTAGCCTCCATTCAATCCTAGGCCTCAAGGATTGGCCATACCATTATGAACCACCAAGTGGTTGAATCTCATATCATCAAATGCTTTAGTCAATAAATCAGCAACATTATCATCCGTATGTACTTTAAGAACCTGTATCAGCCTCTTCTCATTGTCATCCCGTATAAAATGGCGTCGTATCTCAATATGCTTGGTTCGTTGATGAAAGACAGGATTCTTCACAATGTAGATAGTGCTTTGATTGTCGATGAAAATTTTGGTGTTCATGAAGTTGAACCTATAATCCAGCATATGATTTTTTATCCACAAGACTTGTCCACAACAACTAGCAGCAGCTACGTATTCAGCTTCTGTTGAAGAGGTAGCTACTATTGTCTGTTTCTTACATTGCCATGAGATAAGTCTTCGACCCAAAAACTGACAACCACCAGTAGTAGACTTCCTATCATTATTAGCACCTGCATAGTCACTATCACTATAGGCTTCAAGAACAAAAGGTGATTCCCTTGGATACCACAAGCCTAGCTTGGGTTGTGCCTTGTTATACTTGAAGATTTTCTTATCTGCATTCAAGTTAGATACGGTTGAAGCCACCTGATGTCTAGAACAAGCACTTACTACAAACATAATGTCCGGACGTGATGCAGTCAAATACATGAGTGAGCCAATCATTGACCTGTACATGTGAACATTTACCAGAGGATCTGGCTCATTCTTGAGTTTGACTTCAGTGACTTCATAAGATGTTTCTGCTGGTCGAAGAGGTTCCACATCAAACTTCTGAATGATCTCATGAACATACTTGTCTTGACTAATGAAGATACCATCAGACTGCTGCTTGACTTGAAGACCAATGAAAAATGTGAGTTCTCCTATGGCACTCATCTGAAATTCGCCTTTCATTAGTTGTTCAAACTCATCACACCATTCCTTCAAAGTAGAACCGAAGATAATATCATCCAAATATACTTGAACCAGGATGATGTCTTTGGCATTCCTTTTAAGAAACAGTGTTTTGTCAATAGTGCCTCTTCTGTAGCCGTGTTTCAACAAGAAAGTGGACAGACGCTCATACCAAGCTCTAGGAGCCTGATCAAGTCCATAAAGAGCTTTGACCACCTTGTACACTTTCTTGGGATGAAGTGGATCCACAAAGTTCTTAGGTTGAGTGACATATACTTCCTCGTCAATTTTGCCATAGAGAAACTCACTCTTGACATCCATCTGAAAAACCGTAAAGCCAACATAAGAAGAAAAAGCCAAAAACAGACGAATTGCCTCAATCCTAGCAACAAGAGGAAAGACTTCAGTATAGTCAATTCCTTCTAGTTGTGTGTGACCTTGAGAAACCAGCCTAGCCTTATTTCACACCACGATACCCCTTGCATCTTTCTGTTTTTTAGAATCCATTTGGTACCAATTGCTCTCTTTCCATCTGGTAAGTCAACTAGGATCCAAACATTCTGAAACAAGAACCACTACATCTCCTCCTGCATAGGTTCCACCTGTGAATGAAAACAAGCAAACAAATAGTGAAGAAAGTCTGTGTGATTATTACGCTTTTGATCTTCAATGTAGCTCACAAGAGCCTGATGACAAGACGTTGCTTTCTTATGCATGCAGCGAGTCTTGGCAGTAGAACCAGGATCTCCTATGATTTGAGTAGTAGAATGGTCTTTGTTGATATGGTGAACAGGAGTAGAAGCTACATCCACTTCTGATGCCAAGTTATTAAGATCCCCAACAATGTCATCATCATATGAAGCAGAGTCGAAAATGCCATCTATTGATTGCTTATGAATATCATCCAGCTTAGTAGAAGTCTTCTGCTGATAGTTTCCAAAGTCAGAAGGACCAGGGAACCTAGTTGTGGAAGCAGGATCACTAACCAGACTACCAATAGGTGTTAAACTTGCACTAGGAGTAACACTAGGATCACTAGGAGTGACTGGTACAACAGGAGTACTCAAGGAAAATTCAAAGCCTCCTTGAGTAGCTTCTGTAGTAGCATCTTGTTGTTGCTTGAGCAGTGTGTCAAGAGCTCCTTGTGAGTCCATAATGTCTGATGAAGAAGCATCAATAGAAGTAGCATTGGTGTTTGGAGAGACTGTGATGGAATAGGATGGTACAACAAAAATGTCATCATCCTCATCTGAGTCCGAAAAGCTATAATTAACATCTACACTAGAATTTGCAAACACTTGTGGACCTGCATCTTGGTTAGTTTTGAAATGAAAATATCCCAATGAGTCACTAAGATAATCAAGATCAAAATACCATTCAGGAACTTTGCCTTGGATGTTTGTCCTCTCTTCAAAGTACCTGAGATTTATAGTTTCAATGACACGCTTGGCATGGAGATTATAAACACGATAAGCTCTTGAGTGAGCTGCATATCCCACAATGTAGCCTTCATCTGCCTTACCGTCAAATTTCCCCAAATAGTCACTAGTGTTCAGAATGGTGACAAGACAGCCAAATGGCTTCAAATGAGCAATGCTTGGGACTTTGGTTGTGAGTAGCTCATAGAGAGTCTTCTTATGAGGATTTGTAATGGAAAACATATTCAACACATAACTTGAAGTGTTGACAGCTTCTGTCCAAAACATAGTCGGAAGCTTGGAATGGACAAGCATAGTTCTTACAGCTTCTATAAGAGTCATGTTCTTACTTTTTGCAACACCATTCTGTTGAGGAGTCCTGGCAGCACTATAATCTCTTTTGATACCTTTGTAGTTGCAAAGTGCTATGAGGTCTGCATTTTTGAATTCTGTTCCATTGTTACATCGGATACCTTTCACCTTCTTGGACAGCTGATTCTCAGTGAGTGTAATGAAGTCTTTGAGAATAAAGTAGGTCTCACTGTTAGTAGCCAGAAAGAAAACCCACGTGAACCAGCTATACCCATCAATTACCACAAGACAGTATTGTTTATGGTTTATGCTCCTAATGGAGGTAGGACCAAACAAATCAATGTGTAGTAGCTGCAATGGTTCAGTTATGAGGCTGAGAACAGTAATGGCCTTGAAGGATGCTTTATGTTGTTTGTCTTTGCTGCACACAAGGCAATTGATGTCATTTCTTAAAGTTTTGGGAGGTAAACAAGAGACCATGTTCATATTCGCCAGTTTGTGAATGGTCTTGAAGTTTACATGTCCCATCCTTCTATGCCATTTAGTGGCTTCATCTTCTGATGCTTTACCAACCAAACAAGCTAGTTGACCAGTAGGATTAACTTCATTCAGCTTGATGCTATAGTGGTTATGTCTTCTAGGGATTTTGAGTAGAACTTGGGAGTCATCCGGTAGCTTAAAGTCTTTGGATAACACCAGTGCTTCACTATCCGTAAAGAGGACAAACTGCTTCTTGTCACAAATATGAGAGACTAAGATCAAGTTGAAGTGTTGAAGTGCTTCCACATAGTAAACCTACTCAAAATTAAGGTTAGGAGTCTGAATAGTTCCCTTGCCAGAGATCCTTCTTTCACCACCTCCAAAGTACACCTTTCCTCCTTGAAATTGTACAAAGTTAGATAAAAGTACTTTATTTCCTATGATGCTCCTAGAGCATCCACTATCTACTATTCCAAGAGTTGGATCTTGGTATGGAGTAATCTACAACAACAAAAAAGTCATATGTAAAAGTTAGTGTCTTAAGGGGACCCAGACCTTTCAGGCTTGAGTCTGCCTTGTGGATCTTTAGTAGATAGCCAAGAAGATTGATGAGATCCACTGTTGTTCTTAGGTTACCTGTTCATCATATGGGTGTTATTTTGTGACCAAGAACAACATGCTGAGGGCTTAACAGCAGAACCCAAATGTCCTAACCCAAAATGTATTTGGTCTGAATTAAAAGCATAATTCTGATTAATGTTCTGAAAATAGTTGTTGGTTGATCTATTGTAGGCATATGCATTGCTTCTCCAAAGATTAGAAGCTGAAGGAGAGGTCCTTCTAGAAGAAGAATAAGATTTGGCACATGGGTTTAATCTTTCAGAAAAGAAAGGAGCAACTCTTGGAGGACCAGGAGTAGGATAAGCTTGATAACTAGTATGCGGTTGATCATAAAAATCACAATCCTTAATCAAATGAAATTTACTACCACAAACAAAGCATGTTTTAAAAGACCTTTTATTCAAATGACATTGTTTCACACTGCTAAAATTATTACAAACAATTCTAGGAGAATCAACATTCCTAGGACTCAACAAACTAGAACTAGAAACAGTAGAAGTAGAAGCAGAAGTGTAACACCCCCAAATTTACACAATTCAATACAGCGGAAGACTCGTTGGTGTTACGGGATAGCACATTACTCACATCATAGACAACGCTTAAAAATCGCGTCGTTTAATAATAAAGCATTTCCATTCATTAATAACAAATTTACATAGGTCCCAAGTCATTGTATTTCATACAGGTTTTACAAAGCATTTGAATGGAAATTATTATTTAAGTGCGGCCTATGAATTCTTGTTGTCTTCCCGAGAATTACCTTCAAGTACCTGAGATAAAACAAGTTAAAAGAAAAGGTCAGCGAAAACGCCGAGTGAATTCATAGTGTTTAATAAAATCCATCAATATAACATCGGTATAAAATTATTACCGAATCATTTTGTACAAATCTTTATAATATGCCATAAAATAGCCAAAGTCATTTTATACAAATCCTTATCAAAAATCATAATATAGGCTTGCCTTCAAAATCATTATACGAACCATTGTCGTAAACACATCATACAATACGTTTTACAACGTTGTATAGATTAAATAAAAACCGTTATATGAATATGGTTATATAAAACCAAAACACGAATATAATATTAATAATAAGACCCCGTATTGTTAGTCAGGCGATACATCGTAATTCAGTGCGTATAGCAGTATTTCATTATTTGGATTATTACAAGCCGCGTGACATTGTTATCTTACTACAACAAATAACGGGTAGCTAACCCGAAACTCAATTTGCCCATCTAAATTAGCGTGTCGTCACAATAGTCATGCTTGTGGAAATCTTCTCATATATAAATTCGCTTACCAATCAATGTGGCACGACGGGGATCAACCGTCAAGGCGCGAACTCGGGTGATCGTCCCCAAATAGTACTATTATATGCATAAGCGTCTACCAAATCCTGGTATTTCACAATTCATGCTAATGGGACTTTTAGTGACATAACCTAACTTTAATAATCCATTTCATTTCATTTATCGGGTCATATATTCATTCATCGGGTCATACAATCATTCGGGTCCAAATAAATAAACAAATAATCGGGACAAATGGTGTCCTATTTTATTAAAACTAACATGTTATCTCCCTCGTGGGTTTATAAAACATTTCATAAAAACATTTAAAAGAGTGTGAGGCTATGAACTCACATTGATGTGGGAAAGGCGGGTTATCGGCGATTCGGATGTACATTACGTGCTTCAATCACGGAAACCTAGACAAATAATACTCGTCTTATACTCTTGTCCAATGACTTTATAAAAATAATGGCTATGTATATATATGATGATTTTATAAATATGATGATCATCAAGTGGGATTGTACATCTTTAGTTACTCATTATAGTGTCAAGTATTGGTAGCTTTTATACTAGTTTCACTAGTTCATCTTATTTACTTGTCAATGCCCATTAAGCCCATTATAAGCCCATTACCTTATATTAGTCCATTTTATACTTTTAATATCAGTATTATACTTTACATATTGGGCCCAAGTGTGTTAAGCCCAATAAGTAATTTTATAAGTGTTTAGCCAAATTAGTTGGATTAATAGTCCAATAAGGCTAACTTTGCCCGTTAATGTCCAAATGCTATAAAGCTTGGGTTTTATCGGTTTTTACTTGTAATAGGTACTTATATATCAGTATATGAGTTATAAAAAGTTTACATTAGACGGATCCGACCATCTATGTTTTAATTGACGAAAACGTTAGTTTTACGGTATTAGCCGAAAAGACGTAAAAATCATGTTTATAGTTTTATAACGTATAAAACTTACCAAATTACCATTTTTATAAAATGTCCACTTATTTATCATTCTACATATTTATATAAATGTAATATATAAGTTAGTGGGTTTTAATTTGCATTTTATACTATATTTAGTTGAGTCATATTATAATACTATTAAACTTTAATTTCATAAAATCTGATTTTTAGTTTCACTTTCACCATTTTTATCATATCTTGAGTTCTACAAGGAGATAGAAGCACATTTTTGGATGACATAAACTTCATATTATGTGTTACAAATAAAGTAGTTTTAGCTACTGCTCAATCCAAGTCTATGTATCCCTAACTGTCCTCACAAAACAGACTATTCAGATTGATACATCAATTTTGTTTTGATCATATCTCACTCATTATAATGATTCCATTGCATGACCAACTCTCACATGTGTAAAAGACCTAATACTTACTGTATATTGATTCTACTATGCCATTTTATCAGTTTATCATTTGTTTAGTTACTGTTTTTATACAACCAACTTATTTAGCAAGATTTTTAACCTTTTTACATATGGTTTTCCATCTTTTTAACCAAATCTATTAACACCAAATCCCCACATAATATTTTTAATCATCATTCATCATCATATACATATACATAAATAAAGAAAATACAAGATTACATATTCAAAATAACAAAAGGATAGGAAGAAACAATCTCTATACCACCATTAGTGATGAAAAGATGAGGTTTTTGATGAACAAGACTTGGATCTTGTTATCAAATCTTCAACTTTAGCAAGGCAACTTCTTGAGTCCTTTGGATGGATGAACATCTCCAAGAAATCAGCCCTTTAACCTCATGAAAACTCCTTTTCATAAGTTATGATCACCTCAAATCTTCATATCTTCAAAGGGTTTCCATCATATGTAAATTATACATATGATTTATGGCTAGATTTTTGGTTCATGGTGGTGTTTGATGGTGATATATGGATGGAAAAAAGGAGGTTAGAGAGAGATTTGAGAGAGTTTTATTAGTTTTGCATGTAAGAAATGAGTATTGTTGTTTATGTTTAGTTGTTTTAAAGTGTAGATGGTTTTGTGGTGGAAGACTTAGGATAAGTGTCCTAGTCTTTTGCTAGAAACTTGACACACTTCAAGTGTGTTTGACAAGATTGCCATTTTATTTAGTGGGGATGGGACAAGAGTTATCTGGTCTCATCCCTATTTATTTACGGGTATTCTTCGATTCTAGTTTTCTTGATTTGTGTGCCCTCGGGTTGTTTTACGAATTTTTTTTAAAAATTATGAATCAACGGCACAAAACGAATCTAATAAAAATTGTCTCATCAAAAACGGAGTTCAAAAACGTAAATACGTAATCCTAAGGTTTCCGGTTTAGTCGTAAAGGACGTTAAATTATGCACGTAAATCCTATTCTCTTCTCGTAAATTTGTGAGTGTATGAACCAACACAAATTTAAATTCTAAAATAATATTCACGAATAAATTTATTTTCCTGAAATGTCGGACTGTCACCAAAAACGGTGTATGTAAACATAAGCACGTAACGTAGAGTCCTCCGGTTTAGACGTAGTCGATGCTACTTCAAGACGTAAACCCAAATTTCTTCCCAAAAACGAGTGAGTTCATATTATAACATTAAAATATTTTTTTTTAAATTATACTTGAGAATAAAAATATCAACCTTAAATTGACGGATTGTCACAAGAAGCAACTCTCTCATCACTCATCCTAGCACTAGAAGTAGAAGGGTCATTTGTCTTCGGACTTGAAGGTCTTGACTCTTCACTTGAACCACATGATGCATAGTCACTGGCCTTGTCTCTGAAAGTACAAGATACAAAGTCATTAGTATTAGTAGAGCTTTTTGGAGACTCATGCATCTGTGATCCATCGAAGTTAGTATGCCTAGTTATGGCCATAAAAGTTCCTGTAAGAGGTGGAGGAACAGCATGCATTGCTGCAGCTGGTTTAAACCTATTTCCTCCTCCTCCAAGTCAGGATCAAAGATACTTGAAAAAGATAAATCAGATACATCTTCTGAATCAATATATTTATCAAAACCTAATCCTCTCTTAGTCCTACCAGACATACTACTATCTATTAACTTTGAAAGATTCTTGGGTGCTTTTTTCCATTTTTCAAATCGTAAAAGTATAGCATCCAATTTTTCTTGCATGTCTTGCTTAGCCTTAATATTGTCATTTTGAAGTTTTTAAGTATATGTAAGCATGTTAGTGGTGTTCTCTAAATCAATGCTTAGAATTCTAATCTTATCCTCATATTCACGTTGAGTATCTTGAAGCCACTTCTTTTGTTGTTCCAAAGTTTTTAGAGAACTCTTATACGCTTGAAATTCTAAAAAATATTTGTCATTTTGTTCATTTAGTTCATTGTATTGACTCAAGAGTTCTGGATATTTATCATGATAACCAAGAGGGCAATTTTGTACCTACGGAGAGATTCCCATAAGAGTAAATTCTTCTTCTTCCTCGGCATCAGATAGGTGCCCAACAATCATAGCAAATACATTAGTAGAAGCTTTAGCTGATTCCAAGGTAGTAGTCTGATGATCATTCCAGTTAACCATGGAGTCAACGGACACCAAAGCTTTCTTTTCATCCTTGAGCTCTTGAACCTTGAAGGCTGAATACCTGTTCTTCTCCTCGTCATTTTTGTTAGGGAATTCCCTAGCAAATTGTCCTTGATGCTGGCAGTTATAGCATCTGACCTTCCTTATATCAAACCTTGCTGGCTCTCTTGGGTTGTAGTTGAATTTTCGACTGGCTTTCTTTTCAAACTTATGAACCCGGAGAGTGAGCATAGCCATCTGCCATTTTAGATCCATTTCATCCAAGTCAAGTTGATCAACCTGTTTGAAATCATCAAAAGCAAGTTGCTGTTGTGGATCAACATCAGCAATAAAAGAGTGAAGAACAGCTTCTACCATGCTACCAATCTTGACTTTTGATTCAGGAGTAGAAGTATCTTGAGATGACAAAGTATAGCTTGGGCTACTAGCATAAGACATTGGACTAGATACCATGGAACTCACAAAAGCAGAGTTAGCATGAGTAGGAAAGGAATCACTTGAGTATCCTCTCACGTGACTCAAAGGTTTTGGGTTTATAAAACAAGTCATAAAAAGAAAGATACTCAAGGCCTCCTTTTGCCTTTAGAGAGATGAATACCTGATTCCATTAGTGAGGTAGGGCTCTAAGAAACCTGGCATTGATGTCTTCATTGTCAGGTTTAGACCTGAGTTGATTCAATTAGCTAAGAATCTTTTAAAACCTGTCATACCCTTGATAAAGACCTTCTGTTTTAGAAATCTTGAATTCTGTAAATTCATCTCTCAGCATTGATCTGCGCATCTTCTTGGATTCCTCATTCCCTCCAAATCTTGCCTTTATTCCATTCCAAATCTACCTAGCATCATCCAAGTGATAAAAATCACCCATATGATCATCAGGAAGGGACTGAAGAAAAATAGTGTTTGCTTTGATTTCCTTCTGAACAGATGTGATTTCTTCATGAGTTTTAGGTTCGAGAATGGTGATATTACCATTCTTGTCTCTACCAGTAGTTTTCTTATTGTTGCCATTCTAGACAATCATCCAAAGGTCTAGATCAGTATTGGTGATCCAGCATTCCATCTTCATGGCCCAGCTATCATACTCATCCTTTTTCAAGAGTAGGAATTTTCCATTTGTATTGGAAACAGTAGCAACGATTTGTTGTGTTTGCTGTGTTTTAAAGGTGCTAGCTTCTCCTGTTTCAGTAGAACTAGAAGCATACATGATTAAACAATGATGTTAGTAAAAAGAAAAATTGATTCTTCTTGAGCAGAGAATCTCCCTGGCTTTGATACCACTTACTGGGTCCACTAGATGTGGATCTTGCAGCCTGTTAAGGATGGTGAACAACTTCTATAATCACAAGTCTATTCACAGAGAGACACTTAATGAAACACACAGTATAAGTGTGGAATACAAATAATATGAACAAGAAGAAACAAAATAACTAAATAACTTGATCCTTACTAAGGATTTCTACTATTAATATGAAATGAATAATGATGATGAAGGTCTATCTAACCCTTCTGCCAATGGGTTCCTTTTATACTACAAAGAAACCCTAATACTACATTAAACCAAAACGTGTAACTTATGATATGCATATCCTTTCCTAACATATCTCATGCATATCCTAACAAACTACTAAGAATAATAATTTTGACTTTCTACTAGACAAGGAGAACGTATTGCGCCTACTACTACTAGGACCAAGAGGAACTACATACCTCCTAGCTTATCTATTACAAATATATATTCCAGAGGTCCTAACACATGTGCTTTTCGTTCGAATTTTGCTTTGGTGAACCGACCCATAGGCATTCAACCTTGCCATGTCAATTTTGTTTTGGTGACCTGACCCATAGGCGTTCACCCTTGCCATGTCAATTTTGTTTTGGTTAATCGATCCATAGGCGTTCATCCTTACTCATGTCAATTTTGTTTTTTGAACCGACCCATGGTCGTTCACACCAGCGATTTTTTAGATTTCATCTCATTACAGTCATATTTCTTTCATGTCCCCTCATTAATTGTTATGTCCTTATGTAAATTATGTTTTCATACTATCATGGTTAACTTCGTATTCATGTTGATCATGTTTTATGCTCTTTTATGTTAACTTTGTTTCATGTTTCCTCGCGTTGATCTCACTATCATGCTAGACATTGATGGATTGAATTTAATCATGCTTTCATGATAGTCATGGTTGGTTTTCATTAATCATGTTATCAAGTTGGCAATCATTCGATTCCGTTTAATCATGCTTTTGTGCTGCTTACGCAATTGGAAGGATGTCTACGCTAAATTAGCTAGGCTATTATGTTGTCATGTTCAGTCTGGGTTTTAATCATTTAATCATTTATCTCCCTCTGATCATGTCAGATGGTTGACACCGTATCGATTATCTCGTGTTAATCCCGTGTGTACTTCATGTACCATATTCCAGATGTATTCCAGTTACCGCACTCCATGTGCATTACAAATCGATTTCAAATTATCTCAGATTTTTTCCACTTACAATGTTGCTCAACGCTTGGACCATGGCTGTCAATGTTTGAGCCATCAACACCTGAATTTGTCTTGTCAGCGCCAGAGTTTCCTTTGTCAGCGCCTGAAAGATCATGCATGTTGTCAACTGGTGATACTTGGGGACCACCTTTATCCTTTCCAGCAGCAGCAGCAGCAAATGCATCTGTCCATGTGGGAATAGTAACATACTCAAGTATGGGTGATGATTTGTCTACTTGTGATCCAACCTCTTCATTAACCTGTGTACTTGAAACATCAACAACTGGTTCTTCCACAACATTTGCAGTTACCTTCACAATGTTTGGATTAGTAACAGGCATATAATTCAAATTCCTAGATAGAGGTTCCAAGTCAATTAACCAATTTGGACCACTTTCAGGATCACTAGGTTTACTTTCTAAAAATATAACATGTACCTTTTCAAGTATACGTTTTTCTTTCTTAAGATAAACTCGATATCCTCTACTCTGCACTGAATAACCCATGAAGTACCCTTCATCACCTTTAGCACTAAACTTACCTAAGGCATCACTAGTGTCCAGCATAACTACATGACAACCAAAAGGTTTAAGAAAACCAATATTAGGTTTCCTTCCCCAAAGTAACTCATAAGTTGTTTTGTTATGAATCTTGTTGACTAATGCTTTATTCTAAACATAACAAGTTGTATTCACAGCTTTAGCCCAAAAAGCAATGGGAAAGCGAGCATCAGCCAACATAGTCCTGGCTGCTTCTATGAGGGTTCTATTCTTTCTCTCAGCAACCGCATTTTGCTGTAGAGTTCTAGCTATACTAAACTGTCTAGTAATCCCTTTCTTGGCACAAAAATCATCCAACAGCTTATTTCTAAACTCACCACCATTGTCACTTCTAATTATCTTAACCTCATTACCAGACTTATTTTCTATCTGGATAATAAAGTTAATCAAAGTATCAACAGTGTCACTTTTCAAAGCTAAAAAGAAAGTCCAAGTAAACCTAGAAAAATCATCAGTGATGACAAAACAATAAGATTTACTATTTAAGCTTTCGATATTAGTTGGACCAAACAAGTCCATATGCAGCAAGTGAAGTGGCTTAGAACTAGAGTGCACCTGTTTAGACTTAAGTGAGACCTTATGTTGTTTGCCTTTTATGTAGTCTTTTTGCAACCCTTTAGGAAAAGAGAGGCAAAGTAGTGGTAAGCGTTAAGTGTCGGTTTAGGAAAACCAAGCACTAATGACCAATTAAGTTCGTTCTCGAGGAGGCTAGTGTGTTGTGAATTGAATTGATTTAGATTGATGATTTTATTAAGAAGAAAAGAGAAAATAAGAAAGAAGAAAGAAAAAGACAGTTACGAAGACGGATCGAGCTAAGACGAAAACGCGTTCACGTAAAACCGTAAATAGTGCAAAAATAAAAATTTTAACCTAAAAATTCCTAAAAATTAGTAATAATCCTCAATAAAATTCTAAGAGTTTACAAAAAATCCAAACTTGTTAAAACCTTTTAATTAATTAGATAATGACTTTTTAATGCTAATTAAAGCCCTAAAAATCACAATTAATTATTAAAAAGCCCTACACAAGATATTAAAGTTTGTAAACCTCAAAAATAACCTAATTAAGCTAAAAAGTATTTTTTAAAATTTTAAAACCAAATTAAACTATTTTTAAACACTTAAACACTATTAAAATCTATTAAAACTCAAATTAATTCTAGAAAATAAATGAAAAGCCCTAAAAATATTTGGAAAGTGACAAAATTCCTAATTATGTGTCTACAATCTATGTAAAATGAAAAAAGTAGAAAAAACCAACTTTGAATTTTTAAAAATAAAATAATATTAAAATAATCAAAAAAATTCAAAGTTCACTAAACAATTCTAAAAAATTACCAAAAATCCTAAATAATGTAACTAAAACAAAAATGAAATTAAAATTTTCTGAAACCTATTTAATAATTTTATATATCAAAAACCCTAAAATCCTATAAAATCAAAAATAAGACTTTTTGAAAACTTTTTTAGCTGTAAACCTCAAAATACTTTAATAAAACCTAAAAACTATTTTTTTGGATTTTTAAAATGCTTTTTACTATTTTTAAACTACTTATCTAAAAACGGCTAATTAAAAATTAATAAAAAATAAATAAAGAAAGGGAAAAATTGAAACTTAGCACAGAAAAATCCCAAACTCAATGACAAACCAAGGAAAAATGTTACTTAGCTAATAAGCTATGCCAATAAGCTCAAATAAGCTAAAAAGGCCACGACTTAATTTAGAAAAGCCAAAACAAAATCCCTTTAAATGCAATTTGAAATGAAAGCTATCAGTCAAAGACCCTAGGGCAGAGATGGTTAACGCGTTTGTATGTGGTGGGAGTGGCGCAGGTTCGAGTCCTGGCCACGTCCTTTTTACTCTTTATTTTTTTTCTTTTAAACTTTAAAAACTCAAACCTGATACTCTTTTAATCACCAAAACACAAACACCAATCCAAAATAAACAAGATTAAGACTTCAAAAGCCAAAAACGTGCTCAGGTTTGCCTGAGTTTCTGATGAACACAAGTTGGAATCTTCACAAGTGAAGATATGGTACAAGAGGGCTTGTCCCTTGATTTTGTTGGTGATTTTGATGGACAAAAGGCACCCCTATACTCAGTTGAGTATAGGGAGTCACTAGAAACACAAAAATAAGCAAGAGTAACACACAATCAAGCACAAAATGAGCAAGTCAAGTTACTGATTATGCTACAACAGGTCTGGGGGTGTTTGCTGGTTTACTAGGCACACAAATGATTTTCAATGGCCAATAACATGAACATAAGTCAACCAATCAGCAAACAAGCAATACACAACCCTAAACAAACCTAAAATCTAGCAGTCTTCCAACTTTGAAGCACAAATTTCACACAATTCAAGCAGAACAAGGGAGTTAACTGTTTTATGCTACTTATACCAATTTTTTATCACACAAACTTGTTCAAAACTTTACCAAACTGAAAGCTATGGTACCATGCAACCTAACACAACCTAAAGAGTGTTTCTAACAGGTTTTAACATAAGAATCCTCCAAGAGGTTCAGTAAACATGCAAATCCAAACACCCTCTTATATTTCTGAAAATGAATTTTTCAAGGCAACTCTATTTAAATCCAAACCAAATTGATTCCTAATGCTACTAACATGCATATTATACCATAACAACTCAAATCAAACCAAAAAAAAACATGCAATCAAACAACTTTCATTCAAATTACAAAAATCACATAATTTCTGAAAATCTGAAAATGGACAAGATTTTTACCTCAAGGGACCTACATCCAGGTCCCTTAGTGGCAGCTTAGCCACCTCCAATAGACTCGGGTCTATGCTGAACCTTGGACAATAAGCAAGCTCCCACTTGAACCTGCTCAAATCAACAAGAACAAACACAAAAATACACTTTCTGATTTTTCTTTTGAAAATTCTTTAAACCTTTTTACAATCCAACAAACCTTTTAACCAATGAACATGGTTAAGAAAGCAAGTGTAAACTTCAGATATCCAAGGATCCAAGTCCACTTTCACTTTCTTGGACCTTGGATTTCTGAAAATTAAAACTCCTTTTTAAAATCTCAAAAACACAAAGTGTTTTGACAAATGAAATGTGGAACTCAGAATCTAGCTATCCAATACCAAACTTTTAAAAAAAGATAAAAGGAATTACAATTTCAATAAAAATACCAAACTTTATATTTCTTAAAAAGGCATTACAATGGCTTAGCTAGAAAAACTGGAACAAAACGTATGAGTGACAGGCCACTCATATTTATACTAGCAATTGGAATAAACTAGAAGCCTAAACCCTAATTCTTGAATTGCCAAGTATGCCCTTTGAATGTTGACTTAAATTTTGGTCTTCTATGGCTTCATGTGATCTTTCTTCTATATCATGTGCTTCCAGCTGTTGTGAGGTGATCACAGACGTCCATTTTGAACTTGGGGACCAAGGACTACCATCCAGTCGTTGGTTTGGTCGGGTATTGGGTTTGGGGACGAAAGTGATGGGCAGGGGAGGGTCCCACAAGACACATGGGTGTGTCTTGTGGTGGTTTGTGATGTGGGTTTAGGTGAGAGTGACCTTAATTAAGGATCTGGAAAGATTTGATCAAAAACCCTATGTTTTAAAGGTAATTGAAGCTGGGTAGGATTAGGGTTTATCTTGTGATTAGGGAGTTGATTAATCCATTTTGGGTAAAAACAGATTTAAAAAATCTGTTTGGTGGGAAAGAGTTAGGGGTTGACTAGTTGACCAGTCTATTTAATAAACTGGTTGGGTTTGGTACGGGTTTGGTTGGGTAATGGGTAAGGGTTTGGGTAAACGGGTGGGTTTAGTGACGTGTCATGATGTGAGTGGATGGATATGTTTGGCTGTCTTGGCAGAATTGACCCCCAAGCTTTCTTCTTTCTTCCATGTTGTATAAATAGCCATCAACGCCTAAATACACTTGTGACAACTTTGCAAACTTGTCAAAAATGGCAATAAATGTTTCCAAACTTTAATCAAGGGTCTTTAATGCACATTCTTGGATTTTTCAAGGACTGATCTTGTAATATCTTCAAACTTTAGGGACCCTATTCATAATTTTGAATATTTGAGGGGTATAAAGTGTTAATCTTCAAAAGTTGAGGGACCAAACTTGCCAATCTTCAATTCTTCAAGGTCTATTTTTTGAAATTCAGAACTTGGGTCCGGTTCATTGTGGGGCTTCATTTCCCGTGTTCGTTTTTTGAATGATTCTTGTGATCTTTTTCCATTTCCTCAATATCCGTACCTAAAAATACACAAGTAACAAACACGAGCATATATTTGGCAGTTTTAATGATATTTTATGCATTTTAAGCCCGATTTGGACGATGAGACCATTTATAAAAGCAGTCTCATCACTCCCCCATACTAAACCATTGCCGTGCCCTCACGCAATGCTAGAATAAAGTATCGTAACAACTCCAAAATTCATCTTATTCACTTTATTGGAATGATAAACTAGCTACTCTACTACTATTAATACTACTTGCGTTTTAGACATAATGTATGATTTTCATCGCAAAATGGGACGTTAAGGTTCATAGAATAAGAACACGTGAATGCTTCGTTAGAAATAATTTCATCGTCCTCGATTTTCACCCTAATTCCATGCCAAGCGTGCAACGAGATCATTGTCATTATAAGTTAGTAATGCTAACACTACTCATATGCCCTAATCGCGTACTTATTCTCCCATTATTCCTAAGTTGTATCTCTTATATTTTATTATGTCTTGAATGTTTCACGAGGATACATTGTTGACTTATGCGATAATAGAGATTTAGGTCTAAAAATAGAGTCCTAACGGTGTAACTAAGACCATTAAATCAATAACCCCTCCTAATAGACAACGATGTCAAAAAATTAAGTCAACAAGAAGAATCGATAAACACGGTTTTATAACGGTTTTGAACATGAGACTTATTACCAAGACTTTTATACGCCCCCTAACGGAAGGGCCTTATTATCTTTGGTTTACCTCCATCTTTTATTCAACTTCGCCATGAAGCTTTTATTATGACTTCGGTCTTGCCTTGCCTTTTATTATCCGCCTCATCGGTGGTTTTATTAGCCAAAGACGTATATCCTCACGCTAAAGCGAATTTTGGATCTTTAAAGCTTTGAAGATTAAGGCTTGATTCACTTTCAGTTTTGCATAGATTTTTCGGCCTTGTGAGCTTCAAATTTTTTGCTTAATTTAGGTGAGCACTTGAAATCTTATTATTGGGTGAAGCTTTTGATTATTAGGGTGCCAATACTTCAAAACCGTGACTCTGGCGATACCTTAATGTCTTCCCAATTTAATTACACGGAAGCTACTAGAAAAGACTAGAAACCCAACAATCCTAACTAAACCGCTAAGTCAATATTTATTAAGCAAAAAGTATTTACAAGCGAAGGGAGAATAAGAAAATAACGAGAACACATGAGTTTTTGAAAGAATACGAGTACTCTACGTTTAGCATAGTAACTTATAATTAACTCTATCATTTCTCGTCCTCATTTAAGAGACTTAGCCTAATGTGAAGTTAAGGAACCAAAGCTAAGTGCTCAACACGCACGGTCGAGTCAAAAATTACTATTATTCTCGCCATCGGAAAACCTACATTCGTGTCTTCAAACACTTATGAAACATGAGAAAAATTTTAAAGTTTGGCCATTTTGAGCCTTATTTTGCAACAAAACGATAACAAAAAGATAAACTTTGGAAAGCGTGAAGGTTTGGCAAGGCAAGTATCTATTCACCCCCCCATACTAAAGTTAAACATTGTCCTTAATGTTTCGAGTCTAGGGGTGCAAACACCCCCATACTAGAGACGTAGTCGAATGCCTAATCTAGCATGGAAATGGTGTAACCAATAAGTAATAGCCGTTTATGAAGTGTGCTAAAAACCTAAGGTTAGAACAATCAAGGATATATCATTTGGATATTGAGAAATGTCTCCAAAGCAAACGATTGAGTGCTCCCATAAACGAACACGAGAGGCTCCAATCGTGAAGATCATGATCTAAAAACCACATATCACAAACAACCATGGAACAAAGGTTGGAAGGGCACAAATCCCCTCACATTAAACTAATTAGAAAGCAATAATATGTACATGGATAAGCATGGGTCTCCCCCACGAGGCACCTTGTTTTTGATAACCGAGTCAAAAGCTCGACTCGAATCCCCATAAATGTGATCATTTAGGGATATCATGGTATGGTCAATTTTTGGTGGGGCTTACATGATAAACAAGGCCCAAAAACAACCGGTATTAAGGACTAAGTCCTTTGATGGTGCAAAATACCGGGATCGAAGATGGCGTTTTCGTTTTCATTGGAAAAACTAATCAACGCCACTTCATCGTGAGTCAACAAAAACTCAAAGAGTTTAAAGAAAATAGGAGAGAAGAAATAGAAGGGTGGGACAATGGGTAAGTCTCTAAAAACATGAGCTACTCGAGGTAGACTCGCACCAATCAAATGAAAAGATTTTCCATTTATTGCATCGGTGGAAGACCGAGATTTCCCTTTATAATCAATTCCAGGATCAAATATCTCTTCCTCGGTGAAGAAAGGGAAGGGAACATAAGGGAATTCCCCCATACTAAGTCCACACAAAGCATCGTCAAAAGGAGAAGACGAGCTTGTAGTACTCAAAAAACGTGGTGATGACGGAGTTAGAGTTGTAGAAAAATCTTTTAAATTCAATTCAAAGTCTTTTCCTTTTTCATCTTTTAAACTCTCCTTGTGAAAACCCGATTTGATTATGTCAAAAATATTTGGTGTATCTAAAGCAATGTTAGTCACACTAAAAATTCTCACATTTTGAAACCGTTTTGGTATAAGTGGTGGTAAGTTCTCAAATCTTTTGTCAACAAAGAAAACTTCCCCATCGGGATCAACATATTCATCATCCGAAGAATCACTCGAGATTGGAATCGTAGGCTTAACACTCTTAACCTCCACCGGCGGAGGGGACGGAACTTCATTTTTCTAAACAACTCCTAAAACTCTATTTGAAATCCTTTTGCAAATGTTTTTGATGGGATTGACATTGTACAAAGATGTGATCGAATACACATGAGAAAGTGTGGAGTTTTGGGTTGCATTAATGACGAGTTCTTCCTCATTGAAACGAAGAGTGATTTTCCTTGCATGCACATCGATAAGTGCTCTCGAGGTGTCCAAAAAAGATCGACCTAAAATTAACGGAACTTTAGGATCGATAGGAATGTCAACAACAATAAAGTCTACAGGATAGTAGAACTTTCCAACTTTCACAAAGACGTCCTCGACAACTCCATAAGCTAGAATCGTATAATGATCGGCCATTTCGATTGACATTCTTGAAGGAGTGAGATTTGCAAGATTGAGCGATTTAAAAATCTCAAGAGGCATCAAATTAATACTAGCACCAAGATCGGCCAAGGCGTAGCATTCTTCCATGTCTTGTATAGCACATGGGATTAAAAACTTTCCAGGATCACCGACTTTTTGAGGTATGCGGCTTAGAAAAACCGAAGAACAACTAGACGATTTTTGCAATTTTTCTTTTTTATTCAACATACTTTTGAAGTTCGCGGCAAATCGAGGCATCATGACTAAGGCGTCGGCAAAACTTATATTGAAATGCAAGTCATGAAACATTTTCATAAAGAGTTCAAATTGATAATTATTTCGTTCTTGTGCCTTTTCCTTGTCTCGTCTTGAAGGGTAGGGTAAAGGTGGTGTGGGTTGGGGCATAGTAGGCAAAGGCCTTTGAATCTCGTGTTCCATGATTGGTATAGGTTCAACCGTAGGTGTGGTTTGAGCGGTACTTCGTGGGCTTGTAATGTGCTCCTTTTCAACCACAACCTCGGGTTCTTTCTCTTTTTCCTTCTCCATAGAAGTACTGGGACGAGAAGTGGGTTCTTTGAAAGTTTTACCACTACGAGTAGTAACAACCTTCAATTCTCCTTTCGGGTTCACGATGGTATCACTAGGAAGACCACCCGAAGAAGAGGGTTTACACATGATAGCTTCAAACATTTTTCCCATTCGGTCTTCAAACTTAGATTGCCTAGCATCCGCTTTTAACAACTCTTGCTTAATCTCATGTTGACCTTGCTCCATTTTTTGTTGATTTTGTTGGAGTCTTTGCACATTTCCTTCCATTTTATTAGCATGAGTTTTAAGTTCATTAGCAAGTTCGTTTTTAAGATCGTTTTTCAACTCGGATCTTAAGCTAACCATTTCACGTTGCATATTGTCAAACTTAGCATCATTAGCCTTAGCATAATTCAAAAATTCTCCTTGAAGATTTTTGGTGTGATCATTTTGAAAACCTTGAGTAGAAGTTTGAAAATCACGGTTTTGGTTTTGATTTGAAATTTGCCCATTACCACTTTGATAATTACCCTTATTATAGTTCCTTTGATTTCCTTGGTAATTTCCACATTGGTTGTTGTTGCGATAATTATTAGCATTTTGATTTGGTGGAGCTTGATTTTGGCGGGAACCTTGACCGATTTGGTTATAAGTTCCCATGGCTACATAAGAACTCGAAGTGTTACCATCCGCGGTAATGCACTCGGAAAGATCATGAGCTCCACCACACGACAAACAACTCTTAGAAACCGCTTTAACCGAAGCGGAATTTGAAGCTTCTTGAGCTTTCCAATGGGACATAAGGCTAGCAAATCTATCAAAAAATCGATTTTCTTCATTTGCTTCATCATGTAAGGCATTAATGCTACGAGACGATGATGACGAGCCCAATTTGGCAACACTCGGTGTGTTACGAGGGCTATAAACCTTAGACCTATTCTCAATTATGACCAAAGCTTCTTCAACCGTTTTACACAAAAAATTACCACCCGCGGCGGCATTCAAATAATCTCTTTCATGATCATTAAGTCCATTGTAAAACGTGTCTATTTGGTGCAAGTCGAAAAAACCGTGATAAGGACATTCATGTAACATCTCCTTAAACCTATTCCAAGCCGTAGAAAAACTTTCATTTGATTCTTGTGAAAATTTAGAAATTTCGTTTTTCAAATGCGTAGTCTTAGAGGGCGGAAAAAATTTGTTCACAAATTTTGAAACGAGATCCTTCCACGTCAATATAGAATTGGGTGGCTCTTTCTCTAACCAAATTTTAGCGGGCCCCGCTAAGGAATACGGAAAAAGCATCATCTTAATCGAGTCATTCGAGACATCCTTAAATTTGCACGTGGCGGTAAGACGATTAAATTGGCGGATATGGTTGTGGGGATTGTCCTTCTCATCACCACGGAATTTGTTGTTTTGGATCATCGACAACAAACCCGTTTTCACCTCAAAATTCTCCGCAAGGATAGCGGGAATCACAATAGCTTCTCCATAACCCTCGGTGGGTGCTTGAAGTAACTCCATCATAGTTCGATTCGCCATGGTTGGTGCTTCTCGTACAATGGGTTCGTCAATAGGAGACTCCTCACTAGAATGAGTTGGAGTGGGAGTTTTGTTCTTTCGTCTACGTGCATGTTTTGCTTGATTACGAGTTAGCATAATCGTCACGTACAACGAGGAGACGAGCAAAGAAGATTCTTTTTGGTGTTTTTAATTTTTCAATTTTTTTGTGGTTTTTTGGTTGTATCAACTTTTTTTGGAAATTGTGGAATGTATTAAGTAGACAAAAATCTACAAATCTCCTTTTTAATCAAATCTCTTGATTAAAGAAGCCTCAAGGAATGAAAACGATCACGTGGAGTGAACGCCTTCGATGACTTTAGAACGATGGTGGAACACCAAATCGTTCAAGAGGGTTTAATCAAATGAAACCAAGAAAATATATATGATATGTAATAATACTTTGGGCGGCAAAACCCTCGATTCACTCTCAATCTCAAAATACGCACAAGCAAGCGGAGGAAACGAGGCGGTGCGAAGCACTTAAGAGCCTTTTCCTTTAGGTCGTGAAATACAACCGCCTTATACCCACCTTATAGTTTGTATTTTTCAAAATCGAGCTTCTCGAAAGTATTTATCTATTTTTGCCTTTTTCTTTGGTTTGAGATTCGAATACAATGATTGGGTAATGACCTCCCAAGTCAAGGTTGTGATTTCTCACGTATTTGGAGTACTTGTGAATTTACTGTTCTACGTACACAATATATTAATAATATTCACACAAAAACCAAAAAACGATAATACGTATTAGTAGAGTGCTACTAATACAATACTAATTATGGCTATATAAAAAACAACAATGGTTCAATCAAAACAAAACACGCCTCCCCGGCAGCGGCGCCATTTTGATGTAGTCTTTTTGCAACCCTTTAGGAATAGAGAGGCAAAGTAGTGGTAAGCGTTAAGTGTCGGTTTAGGAAACCAAGCACTAATGACAAATTAAGTTCGTTCTCGAGGAGGCTAGTGTGTTGTGAATTGAATTGATTTAGATTGATGATTTTATTAAGAAGAATAGAGAAAATAAGAAAGAAGAAAGAAAAAGACGGTTACGAAGACGGATCGAGCTAAGACGAAAACGCGTTCACGTAAAACCGTAAATAGTGCAAAAAAAAAAATTTTAACCTAAAAATTCCTAAAAATTACTAAAAATTACTAAAAATCCTCAATAAAATTCTAAGAGTTTACAAAAAATCCAAACTTGTTAAAACCTTTTAATTAATTAGATAATGACTTTTTAATGCTAATTAAAGCCCTAAAAATCACAATTAATTATTAAAAAGCCCTAAACAAGATATTAAAGTTTGTAAACCTCAAAAATAACCTAATTAAGCTAAAAAGTATTTTTTAAAATTTTAAAACCAAATTAAACTGTTTTTAAACACTTAAAAACTATTAAAATCTATTAAAACTCAAATTAATTCTAGAAAATAAATGAAAAGCCCTAAAAATATTTGGAAAGTGACAAAATTCCTAATTATGTGTCTATAATCTAGGAAAAATGAAAAAAGTAGAAAAAACCAACTTTGAATTTTTAATAATAAAATAATATTAAAAAAATAAAAAAAATTCAAAGTTCACTAAATAATTCTAAAAAATTACCAAAAATCCTAAATAATGTAACTAAAACAAAAATGCAATTAAAATTTTCTGAAACCTTTTTAATAATTTTATATTAAATTTTAAATTTGGATAAAAACCCTAAAATCTTATAAAATCAAAAATAAGACTTTTTGAAAACTTTTTTAGCTGTAAACCTCAAAACACTTTAATAAAACCTAAAAACTATTTTTTTGGATTTTTAAAATGCTTTTTACTATTTTTAAACTACTTATCTAAAAACGGCTAATTAAAAATTAATTAAAAATAAATAAAGAAAGGGAAAAATTGAAACTTAGCACAGAAAAATCCCAAACTCAATGACAAACCTAGGAAAAATGTTACTTAGCTAATAAGCTAAGCCAATAAGCTCAAATATGCTAAAAAGGCCACGGCTTAATTTAGAAAAGCCAAAACAAAATCCCTTTAAATACAATTTGAAATGAAAGCTATCAGTCAAAGACCCTAGGGCAGAGATGGTAAACGCGTTTGTGTGTGGGAGGAGTGGCGCAGGTTCGAGTCCTGGCCACGTCCTTTTTACTCTTTATTTTTTTTTTCTTTTTAAACTTTAAAAACTCAAACCTGATACTCTTTTAATCACCAAAACACAAACACCAATCCAAAATAAACAAGATTAAGACTTCAAAAGCCAAAAACGTGCTCAGGTTTGCCTGAGTTTCTGATGAACACAAGTTGGAATCTTCACAAGTGAAGATATGGTACAAGAGGGCTTGTCCCTTGATTTTGTTGGTGATTTTGATGGACAAAAGGCACCCCTATACTCAGTTGAGTATAGGGAGTCACTGGAAACACAAAAATAAGCAAGAGTAACACACAATCAAGCATAAAATGAGCAAGTCAAGTTACTGATTATGCTACAACAGGTCTGGGGGTGTTTGCTGGTTTACTAGGCACACAAATGATTTTCAATGGCCAATAACATGAACATAAGTCAACCAATCAACAAACAAGCAATACACAACCCTAAACAAACCTAAAATCTAGCAGTCTTCCAACTTTGAAGCAAAAATTTCACACAATTCAAGCAGAACAAGGCAGTTGACTGTTTTATGCTACTTATACCAATTTTTTATCACACAAACTTGTTCAAAACTTAACCAAACTGAAAGCTATGGTAACATGCAACCTAACACAACCTAAAGAGTGTTTCTAACAGGTTTTAACACAAGAATCCTCCAAGAGGTTCAGTAAACATGCAAATCCAAACACCCTCTTATATTTCTGAAAATGAATTTTTCAAGGCAACTCTATTTAAATCCAAACCAAATTGATTCCTAATGCTACTAACATGCATATTATACCATAACAACTCAAATCAAACCAAAAAAAACATGCAATCAAACAACTTTCATTCAAATCACAAAAATCACATAATTTCTGAAAATCTGAAAATGGACAAGATTTTTACCTCAAGGGACCTACATCCAGGTCCCTTAGTGGCAGCTTAGCCACCTCCAATAGACTCGGGTCTATGCTGAACCTTGGACAATAAGCAAGCTCCCACTTGAACCTTCTCAAATAAACAAGAACAAACACAAAAATACACTTTCTGATTTTTCTTTTGAAAATTCTTTAAACCTTTTTACAATCCAACAAACCTTTTAACCAATGAACATGGTTAAGAAAGCAAGTGTAAACTTCAGATATCCAAGGATCCAAGTCCACTTTCACTTTCTTAGACCTTGGATTTCTGAAAATTAAAACTCCTTTTTAAAATCTCAAAAACACAAAGTGTTTTTACAAATGAAATGTGGAACTCAGAATCTAGCTATCCAATACCAAACTTTTAAAAAAAAGATAAAAGGAATTACAATTTCAATAAAAATACCAAATTTTATATTTCTTAAAAAGGCATTACAATGGCATAGCTAGAAAAACTGGAACAATACGTATGAGTGACAGGCCACTCATATTTATACTAGCTATTGGAATAAACTAGAAGCCTAAACCCTAATTCTTGAATTGCCAAGTATGCCCTTTGAATGGTGACTTAAATTTTCGTCTTCTATGGCTTCATGTGATCTTTCTACTATATCATGTGCTTCCAGCTGTTGTGAGGTGATCACAGACGTCCATTTTGAACTTGGGGACCAAGGACTACCATCCAGTCGTTGGTTTGGTCGGGTATTGGGTTTGGGGACGAAAGTGATGGGCAGGGGAGGGTCCCACAAGACACATGGGTGTGTCTTGTGGTGGTTTGTGATGTGGGTTTAGGTGAGAGTGACCTTAATTAAAGATCTGGAAAGATTTGATCAAAAACCCTATGTTTTAAAGGTAATTGAAGCTGGGTAGGATTAGGGTTTATCTTGTGATTAGGGAGTTGATTAATCCATTTTGGGTAAAAATAGATTTAAAAAATCTGTTTGGTGGGAAAGAGTTAGGGGTTGACTAGTTGACCAATCTATTTAATAAACTGGTTGGGTTTGGTACGGGTTTGGTTGGGTAATGGGTAAGGGTTTGGGTAAACGGGTGGGTTTAGTGACGTGTCATGATGTGAGTGGATGGATATGTTTGGCTGTCTTGGCAGAATTGACCCCCAAGCTTTCTCCTTTCTTCCATGTTGTATAAATAGCCATCAACGCCTAAATACACTTGTGACAACTTTGCAAACTTGTCAAAAATGGCACTAAATGTTTCCAAACTTTAATCAAGGGTCTTTAATGCACATTCTTGGATTTTTCAAGGACTGATCTTGTAATATCTTCAAACTTTAGGGACCCTATTCATAATTTTGAATATTTGAGGGGTATAAAGTGTTAATCTTCAAAAGTTAAGGGACCAAACTTGCCAATCTTCAATTCTTCAAGGTCCATTTTTCGAAATTCAGAACTTGGGTCCGGTTCATTGTGGGGCTTCGTTTCCCGTGTTCGTTTTTTGAATGATTCTTGTGATCTTTTGCCATTTCCTCAATATCCGTACCTAAAAATACACAAGTAACAAACACGAGCATATATTTGATAGTTTTAATGATATTTTATGCATTTTAAGCCCGATTTGGACGATGAGACCATGTATAAAAGCAGTCTCATCAGCCTTTAAGTCATGCAACACAAGAGTGGTCATTGTGGAAAGCCTTTTCAGGCAAACCATCAACCAAACCATGTCTCACAAGTCTGTTTATATTTTTAAAATTAATGTGCCCTAATCTCCTGTGCCAAAGATTACTCTCATCAACTGAAGCCTTAGCATATAGACATGACAGATTATTATTCATCCTAATTCCATTAAGATTCACATTATAAATGTCCTTATGCCTAGGTGTTCTATAATCAATGAATTTCTCATATGGTATTTGAAAATCTTTGCTCAACACCAAGCATTCAACATCAGTAAAAAGAATGTTATTTTTGTTATCATAAACTTGTGATACACTAAATAGATTATAGTCAAGTTCTTTTTACCAGAAACACGTTTTCAAAACGCAAATTGTTAGTGAGAAGAGTTCCTTTGCCTGTGATAATCTTCCTTCCCAGTCATGTGCCTAGAGCATCCACTATCCCAATAGCCATAGTCATTAACCTGCTTTTGAATGCCCTGCACATAAAGAAAACAAATTAGTTTTCTTTGGGAACCCAAGCCTGAGTAGTCTTGGATTCATTTGGTTGTTCAACAAGAACAGACTTAGTCCTTATGACAACCCCTTGTTCATCCCTTTTTGGATTAAACACCCAGTTAACCCCAATTGGTTTTGTTATGACCTTTGAAATGTAATGAAATCTATTACAGGTCATAGAATCCCATCTGAATTAGGGTTTTGATCTTGCTTAGGTCTTCATGTCAAGCTAGAAGAAGCTTTAGACCCTTTCCCTTTGTTTGCAAATATTTACCATTATTTGGTCTGGCGCGTTTCTGTCAGCGTTTAATTTGGTCTTGTCAACGCTGAAATTACCTTTATTAGCGTTGAACCTAGGGTTTGATACAGGAACCCATTGTCTATTAGACCATGTATTGGTCTTCTGAAAAGGTCTTTGTCCATAAGTATTAGACCCTTTAGTAAAGAATGGGGCTGGTCTAACAACTTGTAGACTTTGCTAGACAAAAGATTTGGGTTTGATAGTGTTTGACTTTTTGTCAGCGTTGACCTTTGAAGCATTGGCACACTTATAGGCTAAATGTGAAAAACTTCCACAAGTATAACAGGCTTTTCTAGACATAACTCTAGGTCTAGAAGAAAAGAAACATGTTCCATTATCACTAATTTGGCTTTTTAGTAGATAGGTTTTCTATACATTTCTACATATTTAATACTAGGTTTTCTATCAACGTTTAAGCCAAGGTCAACAGTCTTGCCAGTGGTTGGGTTCGTCACTTTGATGGGTGTAGACTCATTTGGGCTATCACTAAGCATGCCACCCTTGACAAACAAGGTAGGCTTAGCTTTCTTCCATTGGTCCAAATCAGTCAACTTCTGCCTATATTCCTCTACTGGGGTAAGAACTCTTGGTGGAGGAATAATTTCCTCTTCTTGGACTTCTAGTAAACCAGTCCAAGATTAGTCCCTTCTTTGGACACCATAGAAGTTCCCAGCAGGTGGTGGAACACCAGCATACTCTTTCATCCCAATCCCAGTCATATCCCTAGAATCCCTTTGTTCACTAACACATTTTTCTAGGGTTTGTGAAGATTTATCAAATCTTTGAATTGTAAGATCTACATTATCCTTATTTTTGATAGCCTCATCTAACTTAGCCTGTAATTCTACATTGACTCTCTCCATGATGTTTCTAATATAAATACTAGAATTTAAATCATGTTTTAAAATATTGATTTGATCTTTTAGGTCAAGCTCCATTTTCTTATACTCAGCTACATTCTTTTCAGTTTGAGTAAGAGCAAGTTGATAGTTAGACAACTTGCATCTTTCATTAACCACATCTGTTGACAATTTTAAAACTTCTTTGTTAAGTCTTTCAGTATTTAGACGATAACCCTTACTACAAAATGCATCATCACATACCTCATTATCTGATGAAGATGATGAGTGTGCCATGAGAGCATAGTGAACATGCTCTTCTTCTTTCTTTTCTGCAACCAAAGCTTGGTTCTCTTCCTCATCCTTAGCTAAGTAGCTCCAATCCCATCCAACGCCATCAATTTATTGCATTGCAACCATGGATTTGGAATCCTGAGCCTTAATGATTTGGCTTGAGGGTTTTCCAGCATCAGATCTTCTTGGAGATCTTCACTCTCTCATAAAGTGTCCCATACGATGACAATTGTAACACTCAACCTTGGATTTATCAAATCCAGCAGTGTCCTTGGCATTAAAAGTCATCTTCTTCTTAAATATTCTATTCCATCTATTTGCCCTTATGCTTGCAAGGGCCATATTCCACTTTATGCCCATCTCCTCCAAATGTTCATCACTAATTTGCTCAAGGTCCTCATATGTAATCACTGAACCATTTGGCAATGAAGCAATGTATGCACACACAGTATCTAGATTAATACCAGCAGGCTTAATTCTTGGTGAGCCAACTTTGTATGTGTCAGCGTCTGAATGTGAGGCATTGACAGGATTTGATCCAGCATTGACACAAGTTGATCCAGTAACGGGGTGCATGTATGACTCCTTTTGATCAAATTGTCCTTCACTATGTGAGAAGAAGGCCATGTTTCCATTAGTAGACTTGCTTCCATGATCCAAAAGAGTTTCATTCTCCACCAGCCTCAGTTTTTTGTAAACATCATCAAAAGTAGAATTTTGTGAGTGTTATTAGCAATTATTCTTGCCTCAAACTTCCATGCATCACCAAGACTTTTAAGAAAAGTGGTGATAATATCAACATCACCAAGAACTGTTCCCATGAAGGACAACTTGCTTGTAATGTCAAGAAGTCTGCTTCTCACACTACTTAGCTTCTCATTGGGTTGAGCTTTAAAAACAGCATACTCATGCAAGAGTTGCTTATGTTTCTCTTGTACAGTATCAGCATTACCACCATAAGCAACTTCAAAATCTGCCCAAAGATCTTTTGCAGACTCATAGCTTCTATATTTTTGCTGATTTTCTTGTCCCAAAGAGATTTTTAGAATGCTTAGGGTTTTCATGTCACACCTTCTCTTTGCTATGTCCTCAGTTGAGACAGCTCTACCATCTTCAGGTTTTTCTCTTCGATCCTCTTCTGTAGAGCCTTGAACATTTGTTCTTTGTAAGATGGCATCTGCAATCTTTTGAGCTTTATTAAATGTGTTTCCATATTCAATAATTTCCCATAGGGTGTAATCATGGATTTGTAGATACTGTTCAAAGTTAAATTTCCACAACTCAAAATTGTCTGGGTCTAACATTAGAATCTTGATGTTGGGGGTTGAGGAGGAGGAGGAGTTTACTTCTGGGGTAGACATGTTGTTTTTAGGGTTTTGTAAAAATTAGGGTTTTTGGCGATTTAGGGTTCTTGTGTTCTTTAGATCAAAGTTTCTCAACAAGCTCTGATACCACTTGTTGATCCCAAACTTGGATCGATTTAGCTTGTGTAAACGAGATTAAATCAAGTTAAACACGTAGAGAAACTTTGTTGTATATAAAACAATTTAAGTATTATGCGGAATTAATACTCAAACAAGAACACACAAACATTGTAAACCAAACTTTCACTTGATTGATTAGAACAAACTTGCGTACAACCAAAGTGTTAAACGTATGAAAACTTATATTGAAACAAAACCTAAAGGTCTCCTTTTATAGACTAAGAAGCCTTGTACAAGAGTCTACGTATCAGCTATTATAGGTAAAGATAAATATAGAAAATACATTATTGATCATATCTTTACTAGAAACAAACTAGAAACATAATACGTGTAGACTAAGTCTTCTATCAGTGCTTGACTTCATCCTATCAACGCTTGACATATTCCTGTCAACGCTTGTTCTGTCAACGCTTGTTTTCTTCTTATCAACGTCCCAATTCCTCTTGTCAGCGTCCAAGTGTACTGGCTACATTTTATTCCCAACATTAGTGAGATCGAAGTACGACTCTCTTCCGTTCGTCTTCTTCGTTCACTTGACATAAGGTACGGATTTCCCGTCCTTTCAGTATGGACATTCTTTCCTAATTAGGATTCCCCGTCTGCAGCCAACTGTTTTCCTAGTATTTTTTTATATGTCTGATACTTATGTTAGATAAAGGGCCTAAGCCATATACATGCATGAACAGTGTCACCTAGTTATGGAGGTACCATAACCATAACAACGGAGGCACCAATGTTATGACTTCCCCACGTCGAAGTGATTGCTCGTGGCGTCCCTTTTTATTTTTTGCCATTATATTTGTTAGCCGTATTTAAAGTGATGGTCATATAATATACCGTTGCGAAGCTCGTGAAAAATGTTATTCAACGATGTCGAGAGTTTTTAGTTATAATTGTTCATGTAACGGGAATTAGTCCCGAACCCACAAATGAGGAAGGCCTCCTAAACATTTACTCTTTAGTATAAAAGGCAAATTCTCCTCATTTGTGTAGGTGTGATTTTCCATTTGATAGTTTTAGAGAGAGAAAGGTGGGTTTGTTTCTCTCACTAGGAAAACACCAATCTTTGTATTTTCTTTCTTCATCTTAATCTAATCTTTCTTTTTTGGTTTAATCTTCATCATGTTATTCGTGTTTGGTTAGTCATGTGTATATGTCATACAAGTGGTATCGTTAGCCAAGAATTCGTGGATAAGTATTTGGTGTAGTTTTTGTTGATTTATTTTCGTGGGTTTTAGGTTGATTCGTGTTTGAAGCTTGAAATCTTTGCGTTTTCGTGGTTAAAGTTTGTAACCAAATCGACTACATAGTTGTGGTAGTGATTTGGGTTACTTTGTTTGATCAAAATCGCAAAGTTTTTGGTTTTTTTTGGTGATTTTCGGGATATTTTTGACTATCTGGAATTCGGGATCACGAAAAAATCGGAAACATCTCTCCACTTCGGAATAATTCCCATATTCAAAAGTACCCAAGAGGGTTTTAGATTTTTCCGAAGTCCTCTAGAAAAAGCATTCTGAAGTGTAAATGTTCTAGATTCCGAAGTGAAAATATAGTGATTATTCCGAAGTGAATAACATCACCAGTTCCGAAGTTCCATACATCCAATATTCCGAAGTGTACCACATCTGTATTCCGAAGTGCCATTGAAGACATATTCCGAAGTCAACAACTTTAAATTATTCCGAAGTGGTCATCTAGAATTATTGCGAAGTGGTTCTTCAAAATTATTCCGAAGTGGTTATCAAGAATTATTGCGAAGTGGTCCTTCAAAATTATTCCGAAGTAGTCTTTCTTTAGTATTCCGAAGTACTTACTGTGTATTATTCCGAAGTCTTGTTTGGAGGGATTCCGAAGTTCTCAAGATTTATAATCCGAAGTGAGGTGTGGAGGAATTCCGAAGTTCTCAAGGGTCATCTTTCCGAAGTAAGTTTTTTTGGTTTAGATTACGAAGTCCCCATATTTCTGTATTCCGAAGTTCAAGTTGAGAATTTGTCCGAAAAATTCTTGCTAAATTTTTCAGAAAAAGTGTCTTAAAAAATTTCGAGATCACATCCTTAGGGGATTTAATCAATTTAGTTTTTTTGTTTATCTTTGATTTTTTTGGCTTCTCAAGATCACATCCTTAGGGGAATTAATCAATTTAGTTATTTACAACATCACTCTGCTTTCTACGAATTAAGATCCTGTTTATCACATGACTTCTACAATGACGTCTCAACAAGATATTTATGCTGCGGGTACTGAGAATCGTCCACCCATGCTTACCAAGGAGAACTACACTACATGGGCTAGTCGTCTCATTCGTTATGCAAAATGTAAACCTTTGGGGAAGTTGATTGTCAAGTCGATTCAAAAAGGTCCGTATGTTAGAAGAACAATTCTTGTGCCTAGGGATCCTACAAATGCTAACCCAGTGGCTAACTCTAGTCATGAGCAAACGGATGAAGAATTAACTGAAGTTGAATCCAAACAACTCGATGCCGATGATCAAGCAATTCAAGTCATTCTCATAGGACTTCTTGAAGATGTATATGCTGCTGTCGATAGTTGTGAAACTGCACACGAGATGTGGTTTAGGATTCAAAAAATGATGAAGGGGAGTGAAATCGGTTTACAAGAAAAGGAAACTAAGTTGCTTCGTGAATGGGAGAAATTTACGTCTACTGAATGGGAACAAATTGAACCTTACTATCATCGGTTTTCAACCCTCATGAACCACCTTAGAAGAAACAAACATGAACCTGCACAAATTGCTGCCAACATCAAATTCCTTGATAATCATCCTTCTGAATGGTCACGATATGTCATTCTTGTTAATCAAACCAAGGATCTTCATGTTGTGGACTACACTCAAGTATATTACTATTTGAAGATGAATCAAGATGAAGCTAACGAAGTTAAGGCAGAAAGACGTTCCAAGACACAAGACCCATTGGCTTTTATGGTGAACTCTTCATCATCTATGTCATATCCCATGGTACCCTACCATCAACCATCATCAAGTAACTTCATGCCACAACAACAACTCACCTCTTATGGATATCAACCTCCTGCTGCTGTGAATTACTTACAACAACCCATTGCTTGTTTTGATGACATCACCGATCCTACTCATGCGATTAATACCGGTCTTGCACTTCTCACAAAGGCATTCAAATTTACCATTAACCCCACCAACAACAATCAGAGAATCTCCTCGAACACTAGAAATAGGAAGATTGCTCAACCTTTCATGAATGCGAATCAAGATCGCCAATTGGTAGTTGTTGGGAACACGGGGACACAATATGGTCAGAATAGTGGAAATGCAGGAAATAAGTATGGACAAATCTGTGGTCAGAATCTGAATGTTCCAAATGCAGGTAATCAGAATGGGTTAATAGTTGTGCCAGCGATTGGTAATCAGTCGGGAAACATTTCGGCTGCAAGGGCTAAGAATACTGGTACGAGAAATGGAAACAACAATCGTCAGGTTCAGTGCTACAACTACAGGGGATTTGGTCATAATGCTCGAGATTGCACAACCAAAAAGAAGAGGGATGCTGATTATCTTCAGACACAGCTTCTCATAGCATAAAAAGAAGAGGCATGGATTCCACTTCAAGCTGAGGAATTTGATCTTATGGCTTCTGTTAGCCCTAAAATGTGAGCGCCATTTACGAAATTACATTTGATTCAGATAGGAAAAACGTGGAGGGACTACTATTGACATGTTGTCAAAGTGACCTCTTGTTTAGCCTATATATACCCCTTCATACTTCCATGAGGGGTGAGGATTCTTCTTAATTGTGTATTTCACTTCTCTCTCTAAATACACACACTCATTTCAAGCTTCATCTTTGTCTCTCTAAAAATATCTAAACACTTATTTTATCCTCCCCGACCTCCGGATCACCTCTTGTTAGCTTGAATCTTATGATGTTAACAACTTCTGCTGTAGAATATGACGAGGAAGAAGAGGTGAATGCCAACTACATCTTGATGGCAAACTTACAACAAGCATCTAACTCAGGAATGCAAGTTGATAGAGGTACCGTTTATGATTCAGGCGGCCCCTCTGAGGTACATCCACGTTTTGATGATAATGATATATATAGTAGGTCTAATCAGGAGGAGGAGTATACTGAGATGCTTGAGCCCTACACTGAGACTGATATGAGCAAAAACTCATATCAATTTATTAACAAATCACCCTAAAACACAATGAAAATACCTAAACTTTGTGCTATAAAGCGGAATTATGTGGTATGTTTTGTGCTCAAATAGGTAAGAAGGATACATTTTCAAGCAAACAAAGGAAAATCAAGCTTAATTTGATGAAAAATACAAAAGAGGATCAAAAGTGACAAGACTTTGAAGACAAAGGACCTATGTTGACAAACTGCCAAAGATGAAGGACTAAAAGTGTAAATATGTAAAAGTCAAGATCAAAGTCAAATATGGTCAACTCTCAAGTCAACTCAGTCAAAGGATCATATTTGTTCAAGAATGAAGTTTGAAGGAAGAAATAAGTCAAAGAAATGAAGTTGCTAGCTTTAAAATACAATCTGCCAAAGTCAAGGGGTCATTTCTACCAATTTTGGAAAGCTATGCAAGATCAATACGTGTGAAAAGGCCAAGAACCAATGAGAATCAAGAGAAAAGGTGACACGGATTGCCACTTAACATGCATTTATTGCATTCAGCTGCCACTCATTTATTGGGCAAGATCTTAACAGTCAAAACGCACTATCCATTTCTAGACCAATCAGTGAACGCCAACCAATATTCAATATATCCAAAAATGGATAGTGATCCGTGTGCACTTCTTTCAGCCAATAACATCTTGCCACGTGTCATCTTCAACAAAACATATTGCCAGGATCGATTTCGTGCTAGAATGGATTTCAAGAAAAGTTATAAACATCAAACCTGCTTATTTTTTAAGGACGAATCCTTTGGTCATAACCAATTAAGATGAAATCAACTCAAGTGAAAAACCCCAATTCAGTTCTTCATTAACAAAAATCAGTTAAGCTCAATTGGCCACGTGGAAGCCTGGGATTGGTTCCAACACCTCACCAACCCCAATTGCTTTACTTCTCAAGTCTATAAATACCCTAGATAGTCCTCATTTTTTCAGTTGTTGTAGAAAAGTGTGAAAACACACACACTTTTATTTTCTTTCACCATTTCTAGTTTTTAGTTCAACAACTCAAGAGTCTGACACACTCTTGAGTTTGTTAGTTAGTTTGTAACCAATTACCTACCTTTGTAACAACTTTCATTCAATAAAATTCAAATTCTCATTTTCCCTCCAAAAGTTCTTTACCTACTTACTGTTCATCTCCTGCTACCTTGATACTCTTGTTGCTGTTTTGAGTTTGTTATGATCATACCTTGATCATAACTGACTTTGTGTGAAGATTGTAGCTGCTTTGTTCTATCCAGTCCAGTTTCCCTAGTATTTGAAGAATTTAGCCATTATGATGATTCCTGTTGATTGTTACTGATTGATTTGATTGTTGATAGGATAGTCTAGTGCTAAGGTGGTGGTTAGCACTAGAATAGAGAGCACGACGCTCTTCTACTTCTCAAAGGTTGTTCCAAAAGGTGCAAACGCTTCTTGTTTTTGGTTCCTCTCAATTGTATATGCCTGCTACATTCCTAGATAAAACTTGCTTGATTGCATGATTAAAGGTGTTCTAGCTGTAATTGATCTGATTTCATTGAATTTGTAGCATAAGTGTAGCTATATCTAGCGTATAGCTTTAATTCTTAACCTGTTCTCAGCTTTTATCATTCAGTTAAGCTTTTCTAGCCATTTTGTATTCTAGCTGTTGTAAGTGCTTGTAATCAGCTCTCACATATTGCATTTTGACTTCTGAACTTGGTTTGATAAAGCTTTTCACTTAGTTTAAACTGTTGCTTAAAAAGTCTTCACAAATTTCCAAAAAGTTCAGTAAATGGATGTTTGGCATTAGCTTGTGTTGGATGTTAAATTGTTGATTTTTGGCAAACTAGTGTTCATTTTCAGTAAGTAAGTGATAATAAATGGTTTTGAGTCATTTTCAAGTCAAGATTTAAGTCAAAGAGGCAAATGGCAGTTTAAAAAGTTTGGATCATTTTCAGTCAAGCTTAGTTCAAAAAGTTGTGATTTTGATTTACTCACCATTCACTTGTTAGTTAATGAAATTCTATTAAACCAGTTTTCAAGTCTCACTCAATATATGAAGATTCAGTTTCTATAGGGATTTTATACAGTCTTCAGTTTTCAGCAAGATATAAGCCAAAATCTAAACCAATAAGCAAATGCATGTTTCTGTAAAGTGTAAACTGATTTTTCATATCTCATTATCCTATTCATAAACTGGTCCATTTTCTTTTACAAATTCACTTAGTAAGTGCTCATGGTTGATTTTTGAGAATTTGAGCTTATTGAAAAAGTTTTGGTCAACGCTGGTCAACATAAGCCTACTTTTAGCTTATTTCAAATTCTGGGCTTATTACTGGATGATTTTGAACGAGACTTGATTTCCCATTCATATTTTGAGCTTATTAATCAGTTTCGTTACTAAAACTCGTTGTACAAGTCTAGATTCCTTTATAGCTTATTTTGTGCTTATTGGAAATTGCTTATCAGAGTTCTAGCCATTGTTAGCTTATTTCCTTTTACATGTCTAGCTTATTTTTGATTTTAAGCATTTTGCAAGTGGTTTGGTTGATTTTGGTTGAGAAATAAGCTCAAACGAGCTTATTTGTTTTTGAAACCCGTTTTTAGTTAAAACTTTCAAAAATTGCTTTTAGGTCCTTAATGTTTTAGCCTGTTTGTAATGATGGCTAAACTTGCATCTTTTTAGGGTTTGCTTAAATCAGGTCCTTAAACTTTGAAATTTGTTAAAATTCAGTTAGTTAGTTTTGAATTTGTTAAGAATTGGTTAGTTGTTTGCATAGTTGTCATTTTTAATCCTCATAGTTAACTGTTTTTACACTTTCAGTCCTTGTACTTGTTAGCTTTACATTTTGAGCATTTACTTTTCATAGAATTTACATTTTCAGTCCTTTTAGTTTGAAAAATTTACATTGTGAATTTTAATTGAATAAATTCTTGGTATTTGCACTAAGGGTCAATAGGTACTTAAGTGCTTCGCGCCACCTAACCCCGCGTTCACTTGTGAGTATTCTAAGAAGGAAGGCTTCATTGGGGGTCTTGCACCCAAGTAGTACATACATATATATTATTTTCTTGTGGATATTTCATATTGAAACTCGAAGAGGATAATCCTTTTCTCTTCAAAGTCACACGAGAGCTTCTCTCTAATTCCTCGTATTGAGTTGCATGCTCACTCACGGACGTGCACAAATACCGATTGGTGTACAACCTCTTCCTCCGAAAAGGAAGAAAAAGAGAAAGAGTAAGACCACCACCGTCCATCAAGCCGATCACGAGAATCGTGCTTTGACTCCTCCACAACAAGAAGCCATGGCTGTTGATAATCGTTCTTTGATGGAACGTTTGCAAACCAATGTTCATGGATATGCTAGTGCTATTAGGATTCCCGACATTCCCGCAAATACATTTGAGCTAAAAACGGTTATGATTTCCTTGGTTTCACAAACACCTTTCTATGGTAACAAGAATGATGATCCTCATGATCACCTTAAGAGATTCCTTGCTCTTTGCAATACCCTTAAGTACAATGGAGTTCTACATGATGCTATCAAGTTGATATTAGTGGCCATTTTCACTAGAGGGACAAGCTAAGCATTGGTTAGACACCCAACCACCCGATAGTATCACCACATAGGATGGTTTCACCACTAAGTTTTTGAACAAGTTCTTTCCTCCATCTAAGACCACGGCTTTGAGGAACTTAACTATAGGCTTTCAACAAAAACCTAGTCAATCCTTTAGTGATGCTTGGGAAGAGTATCGAGAGTTATTGAGGCGATGCCCTAACCATGGATTGGATGAAGTTCACCAAATCAATACTTTCTATAATGGACTTAAATCTCACCACCAAGATTCACTCAATGCTTCCGCGGGAGGGAATATTCTTCTTAAATCCATGCAAGAGGCCGTGGACATCATTGAGACTAAAGCAATGGTTCAAACAAACACTCAATTTGAAGAAAGGGTTCATGTTATCCAAAACACTTCTCAGAAACCTTGTGATAACCAATTCCTCAAATATCAACAAGAGATCATTCAACAAATGAATAAAGGTCAACAAGAGATGATTCAAGAGATGGTTCAAGCCATTAAGAACATTTCATTGAACAATTCTTCAAATGATGTGAATGCCATTACTCTTTCTTGTGTAACTTGTGGAGGTCCCCATTCTTATAAACAATGTGATAAGGTGCAAGTTTATCAAGGGGAATGCTATGCTTACCAAGACGAACATCGTGAACACTTCAAGCCAAATATCAATCGAAATAACCTTTCTTACAAGTCCCAAAATTACCTTACTCCATCGGGATTCCCACCCCAACCACCCACCCAAATTCAACAAAATCCTCCTCAAATTTTACCAAGGAATCAAGGGCAAAGACCACCTTACCAAGGGAATAACTACAAAGCACCCAATCATTTTCAACCTCAAGGAAATAACTTCTATCCACCAAACCAAGGATTTAATGCACCACCTCCATCTTTTCCACAACAAGGTTTTTATCAAGGAAATGTGCA
This sequence comes from Glebionis coronaria, assembly GCA_025667525.1. NCBI lineage: Eukaryota > Viridiplantae > Streptophyta > Magnoliopsida > Asterales > Asteraceae > Glebionis > Glebionis coronaria. The sequence continues at coordinate 435,615,415 of CM046874.1, forward strand.
ACCTAACCCCATGGATTTGATTCTTCAAAAGCTTACTTCTTATGAGAAACAAATGAAAGATGTTCAAGAGGAAAATAACAAGAAATTTGCTCTTCTTCAAAACCAAATTATGTATAATCAAAGACCACAAGGGGCTTTACCTTCCAACACACAAACAAATCCAAGGGCAAATGTCAATGCTATTACAACAAGAAGTGGAAAGACAACAAAGGATCCTTCACCTCCTTAACCTCCTATTGTTCCATCCACTTGTGATCCTACTTGTGACAAGCCTTCTACCTCTACTTCACCACCTCAAAATGCTCCCATTCACTCAAACACACCTTCTCAACCCATTCATACTTCTCCTCTACCTTCTACACTTCCCAATGAAGAAGCTAACAAAGACAAATCTTCCACTACAACACCTATTCCACCTACACCAAAACCTACTCTTCCATATCATTCAAGGTTGAAAAAGGACAAGTTAAAGAACAAGGATGATATTCAAGTCTCAAATTTCTTAAGGATGTTCAAGCAACTCAACATCAATATATCCTTTGCAGAAGCTCTTGCTTATATGCCAAAGTTTGCTAAGATGTTCAAGGATTTACTCTCAAACAAAGAAAAATTGGTTGATTTGCCCAACACATCCCTTAATGAAAATTGTTCCACCGTGCTACTTAAAACCTTACTAACAAAACTTGGAGACCCGGGGCGCTTCTTGATACCTTGTAACTTTCCCGGTGTTGAAAATTGCATGGCTTTGGCGGATTTAGGGGCAAGCATTAACCTCATGTCTTTATCGGTTTGGAAAAAACTCTCTCTTCACGAGCTCACTCCCACTAGGATGACCCTTGAATTAGCCAACCGAACCATAGCTTACCCCGTAGGTATCGCGGAGGATGTGTTTGTAGGTGTGGATAAGTTTACGTTTCCGGCCGACTTTTTAGTGGTTGATTATGACATGGATCCTAGAGTTCCTTTGATTGTTGGTAGACCGTTTTTGAGAACGGGTCGTACTTTGATAGATGTGGCGAAAGGAGAACTAATTATGAGAGTAGAAGATGAGAGAGTGGTGTTTAAGTTAGGGAAAGTTTGTGATAGGAAAGAGGCTAAAGACTCTAGACCTTGTGAGACTATTAACATTGTTGATGTGCTAGATGAGGTGTGTGATGAACACTTTCATGATGCTTGCAAGAGTACTAGTGATGAGATGCAGTTGTAACCGTGGCCTCAATTGCTCCCACTTTAACACCTTTTGGAGAGAGTGATTTCCTCTTGGAGGAATTTGAGTCAAACTTTCTTGGTGATGATGATTCTCCCATTAATTGGGAAGAAGATATTCTTACGATCCAAAAGTTGCTCAATGAGGACCCTATTCCTTCTCCTATTCCACAAGAAGTTACCATTGAGGATCCTTCCATAGTAAAAACTTCCATAGAGAGTCCACCTCCAATTGAACTTAAGGATCTTCAATCCTACTTAGAGTATGCTTTCTTAGAGGGCAAAGACCAATTACCTGTGATAATTGCTAAAGAGTTGAAAGAGGATGAGAAGGAGCAACTTATTGAAGTCCTTAAGAAACATAAGAAAGCCTTAGCATGGAAAATATCCGACATAAGGGGAATTGATCCACATTTTTGTACACACAAAATCCTTATGGAGGATGACAATAAACCCGCCATTCAAAGTCAAAGGAGAGTTAACCCAAAAATTCATGAGGTCATTAAGAAGGAAGTGATTAAACTCCTAGATGCGGGTATGATTTACCCCATTTCCGACTCTCCATGGGTTAGCCCGGTACATTGTGTTCCAAAGAAGGGTGGAATCACCGTAGTGCCTAATGAGAACAATGAGCTTATTCCTACGAGACTTGTCACCGGTTCGAGAGTTTGTATTGATTATAGAAAACTCAATGAGGCGACTAGGAAAGAGCATTTCCCATTACCTTTTATGGATCAAATGCTTGAACGCTTAGCGGGAAATAAGTACTATTGCTTTCTTGATGGTTTTTCGGGTTATTTCCAAATACCCATTGACCCTAAGGATCAAGAAAAGACCACATTCACTTGTCCCTACGGTACATTTGCTTACAAGAGGATGCCTTTTGGCTTATGTAATGCACCGGGGACGTTTCAAAGGTGCATGATGGCGATTTTCCATGACATGATAGAGCAAACTATAGAGGTTTTTATGGATGACTTTTCCGTCTTTGGAAATTCAATTACCTCATGTCTCACCAATCTAGAGAGAATGCTTAAGCGTTGTGAGGAAACACGTTTAGTGCTTAATTGGGAGAAATGTCACTTTATGGTGAAAGAGGGAATTGTTTTAGGACACAAAATATCCAACAAGGGATTAGAAGTGGATCGAGCTAAAATTGATGTGATTGCTAAGCTTCCCCCACCCACCTCGGTTAAAGGTGTGAGGAGTTTCTTAGGTCATGTGGGATTTTATAGGCGCTTTATACAAGATTTTTCTAAGATAGCTAGACCGATGACTCACCTCTTGGAAAAAGAGGCTCCTTTCATTTTTAACCAAGATTGTTTGGACTCTATTGAGACTATTAAGGAGAAATTGACAAAGGCTCCCGTTTTGGTTTCTCCAAATTGGGAATTACCATTTGAGCTTATGTGTGACGCTAGTGATTATGCGGTGGGGGCCGTCTTAGGACAAAGAGTGAATAAGCATTTTCAACCTATACACTATGCGAGTAAAACCATGACCGGTGCACAACTTCATTACACTACCACGGAAAAAGAGTTGCTTGCTATAGTATATGCTTTTGAGAAATTTAGACCATATCTTGTGCTTTCCAAAACCATAGTGTATACGGATCATTCCGCTCTCAAGTATCTTATGACAAAACAAGATGCTAAGCCTAGGCTTTTGAGATGGGTTTTGTTGCTTCAAGAGTGTAAGATAGAAATTCGTGATAAGAAAGGGGCCGAAAATTTAGCGGCGGATCAATTGAGTAGACTTGAGCATCCTTTTCAAGGAGATTTGCCACATCAAGAAATCAATGAATCCTTTCCATTAGAGGAGCTCATGTCTATCTCTTCCCAAGAGGATGCCACTCCTTGGTTTGCGGATATCGCAAACTATCTTGTGGGTAATGTGCTTATTGAGGGTCTTACTTATCAACAAAAGAAGAAATTTCTTAAGGAAGTTAAGTACTACTTTTGGGATGATCCTTATCTTTTTAGGCAATGTGCGGACCAAATCATTAGACGTTGTGTAGATGGGCCCGAGGCATTTATGATTTTAGAAGCGTGTCATAAAGGACCTAGGGGTGGACATTTTGGGCCCAACTATACCGCCAAGAAAGCCTTTGATTTGGGTTACTATTGGCCTTCCATTTAAAAGATGCCCATGAAATGGTGAATTTTGTGATGTGTGTCAAAGACAAGGAAAAATTACGTAACGTGATGAGATGCCACAAAATTTTATTCAAGAGTGTGAGATATTTGATGTATGGGGCATTGATTTCATGGGACCTTTTCCATCCTCTAAGGGAAACAAGTATATACTTGTGGCGGTGGATTATGTGTCCAAATGGGTGGAGTCTAAAGCCTTACCTACCAATGATGCTAGAGTTGTTGTGAAGTTTTTAAAATAATTATTTGCTAGATTTGGTGTACCTCGGGCCATCATAAGTGATCGTGGTATGCACTTTTGTAATGATAAATTCACAAGAGTTATGAAGAAATATGGAGTTAATCATAGACTTTATACCGCGTATCACCCTCAAACAAATGGTCAAACCGAGGTCACAAATCGTGGTTTAAAGAGAATTTTAGAGAGAACGGTGGGAGAGCATCGAGCTTCTTGGTCGGATAAGCTTGATGATGCTTTGTGGGCGTTTAGGACGGCTTTTAAAACACCAATTGGTTGTACTCCTTATAGGCTTGTCTATGGAAAAGCGTGCCACCTCCCATTCGAGTTAGAACACAAGGCATCTTGGGCTCTCAAGTGGGCTAACTTTGATTTAAACCAAGCCGGTTCACATAGGAAGATCAACTCAAAGAGATGGATGAATTGACAGCCAATGCCTATGAAAATTCTTTGCTTTACAAGGAAAAGACTAAGAGATTGCATGATGCTAAGATCAAGAATCGTGAGTTCAAAGTTGGAGAGCCGGTTCTCCTCTTTAACTCAAGGTTGAAACTTTTTGCGGGCAAGCTTAAGTCGAGATGGTCCGGTTCATTCACTATTGCTCAAGTGTTTCCATATGGAACTATTGAGTTGTCACAACCCGATGGTCCAAACTTTAAAGTGAATGGTCACCGTGTGAAGCATTATTTTGGGGAGGACATTTCTGTTGAAATGGTCCAAGAGATCCCCATTTTCCCCATGAATTAATTCATTGTGGGACGAGTCGAGCTAGAGACTCATTAACTCAAGCATCGTATAACTAGGTTTAGAGTGTTGTAGGTTAGTAATAAAGGTATAGACTTGGAGATAAGTGTAGGGGAGACCTTATTTTGTCTTCATGATTGTTTGTAGGGTTGCTAACTCATTTCATGTTTTGGAGCTTATGGAGGAGGCCCTTGTATCCGGTTCACTTCTTTACTATTGTGATCTTTCATTGACACCTTGTGCTTAAACATGAATTCACTAATAGTTGTCCTTTCCTTAACTTGGGTTAAGCAAAGTCTATTTATTGTCATAAGTGTAGGGGAAGTTTTTATACTTACATGCTCTTAAACATTGAGGACAATGTTTAGCTTAAGTGTAGGGGGGTCTTCTATCGAAGTGACCTTACCTAGAACTTGTCATTGTTTTTCATGATAATTGGGAAAATTAACTTTTCAAACATTTTTCAAATTTTTGATCTATTTTGGCCACCAAAAATATGCATTCATAATTTTTGCATTAATCATTTTTCATTTGCATATCACATTTGCATTGTATATATTTCTTCTTTTATTTTCCATCAAAAATATTGAAAAAGAAAAAAATATAATAAAAACATGGTTTAACAAGTTTAGATTTCTTTGACATATTAGGCCCGCCATGGATATTTTGACTCAACCCGAGTTTGCTTATCTTAGCACTCTCTAGTTAGTATCCTTAACCATGTAGTCCTTCATTGGTCTATTAGGCTAAGCATCCACCAATCTTATTATTTGAGATTTTAAATTTGTGGGGAATGGGAAATGATAGAGTTGAAGCAAGTGTAAAAGGGCTAGATAAACTTCATGATAATTACTTGTGGCTAAACCTTTCTCTTCTTTACCTCTATTTTCTTCGCATGTATATATGTTAATAAATAATCAAGAACGGTTTTAATTTATTTGTAATCTCTTATGCATTTTTGTCTAATCATTCATGGTGGATATAAGTACGTCTTAAGATTCTAAGTTAGAACGTTTTATGTGTATAAGATTTATGTCATGCTCAATATTTAGCGGGTGTTTTTCCTTTTATTCTTTTCAAATTTCTTAGTGAGGAATAAAGAAAAATAAGAGAGGCTTATGAAAAAAAAAATGAGTGGCTAGAAAAAAAAGAAAAAGAAAAGAAAAAAGAAAAAAAATATATATACAAGACTCCCAAGAGGGGCAGTGTGGTGTTAATTATAGTGACTATTGAGTTCTAATATTACCTTTACGGGTTGCGGGGATTCAATAGATTGCTCCAATCCAATATTACCTTGACGGGTTGCGGGGTTGAAGATACAAAGTCTCAAAAAGATGGCGGATGTAAATTATTGCGTGAGTTTTATTTTTCTTTCCTTAGCGAGTGTGTAGCTACTTATGAAAGCATGACATGAGGATTTTATACATAAGGCGAATGACTTATTACTCTTGAAACGGACTTATATTAATTGTGAGCGGTTTTTCAAGTAATGTATGAGAGGATTACTTAGGATTAAAACTGTGCTTCCTTATTTTTGGATTTTACACTTCTTATACTTCACACTTGAATAAATGACAAATTTGCCCACAAGCAATTTGCTGAAATAATAACCGGTTCCACATTTAATTGTCATGAATAAGTTGATGCACTTTTTACTTGTGAATACAATGATCCCATTTTTAAGCTTGGTATGGGGAAAGTGAAACTTGAGGGTGATGAATGTCCATGGTACCCAAGCCCTAATCAAAGTCATTGAATTATTTATGAGTTATTTCCATCAAAACTATTTCAAGAAAAATCAAAAAGATATAGATAGAATTGTATTTTGTTCATTGCATTGTTAAAAGTCAAAATCATGCATCATGTAGTTTAGAGTAGTGTAGATGCATTCCATATGGCCAAGGTGGATTAATTATGAGGAGAATGTAATTTGAGTTTTAAAATGTATAGTATTGCATGAGGACATGAAAATGTTCAAGTTTAGGGGATTTGATATGAGCAAAAACTCATATCAATTTATCAACAAATCACCCTAAAACACAATGAAAATACCTAAACTTTGTGCTATAAAGCGGAATTATGTGGTGTGTTTTGTGCTCAAATAGGTAAGAAGGATACATTTTCAAGCAAACAAAGGAAAATCAAGCTTAATTTGATGAAAAAGACAAAAGAGGATCAAAAGTGACAAGACTTTGAAGACAAAGGACCAATCTTGACAAACTGCCAAAGATGAAGGACTAAAAGTGTAAATATGTAAAAGTCAAGATCAAAGTCAAATCTGGTCAACTCTCAAGTCAACTCAGTCAAAGGATCATATTTGTTCAAGAATGAAGTTTGAAGGACCAAATAAGTCAAAGAAATGAAGTTGCTAGCTTTAAAATACAATCTGCCAAAGTCAAGGGGTCATTTCTGCTAATTTTGGAAAGCTATGCAAGATCAATCCGTGTGAAAAGGCCAAGAACCAATGAGAATCAAGAGAAAAGGTGACACGGATTGCCACTTAACATGCATTTATTGCATTCAGCCGCCACTCATTTATTGGGCAAGATCTTAACAGTCAAAACGCACTATCCATTTCTAGACCAATCAGTGAACGCCAACAAATATTCAATATATCCAAAAATGGATAGTGATCCGTGTGCACTTCTTTCAGCCAATAACATCTTGCCACGTGTGATCTTCAACAAAACACATTACCAGGATCGATTTCGAGTTAGAATGGATTTCAAGAAAAGTTATAAACATCAAACCTGCTTATTTTTGAAGAACGAATCCATTGGTCATAACCAATTAAGATGAAATCAACTCAAGTGAAAAACCCTAATTCAGTTCTTCATTAACAAAAATCAGTTAAGCTCAATTGGACACATGGAAGCCTGGGATTGGTTCCAACACGTCACCAACCCCAATTGCTTTACTTCTCAAGTCTATAAATACCCTAGATAGTCCTCATTTTCAGTTGTTGTAGAAAAGTGTGAAAACACACACACTTTTATTTTCTTTCACCATTTCTAGTTTTTAGTTCAACAACTCAAGAGTTTGACACACTCTTGAGTTTGTTAGTTAGTTTGTAACCAATTACCTACCTTTGTAACAACTTTCATTCAATAAAATTCAAATTCTCATTTTCCCTCCAAAAGTTCTTTACCTACTTACTGTTCATCTCCTGCTACCTTGATACTCTTGTTGCTGTTTTGAGTTTGTTATGATCATACCTTGATCATAACTGACTTTGTGTGAAGATTGTAGCTGCTTTGTTCTATCCAGTCCAGTTTCCCTAGTATTTGAAGAATTCAGCCATTATGATGATTCCTGTTGATTGTTACTAATTGATTTGATTGGTGATAGGATAGTCTAGTGCTAAGGTGGTGGTTAGCACTAGAATAGAGAGCACAACGCTCTTCTACTTCTCAAAGGTTGTTCCAAAAGGTGCAAACGCTTCTTGTTTTTGGTTCCTCTCAATTGTATATGCCTGCTACATTCCTAGATAAAACTTGCTTGATTGCAAGATTAAAGGTGTTCTAGCTGTAATTGATCTGATTTCATTGAATTTGTAGCATAAGTGTAGTTATATCTATCTTATAGCTTTAATTCTTAACCTGTTCTCAGCTTTTATCATTCAGTTAAGCTTTTCTATCCATTTTGTATTCTAGCTGTTGTAAGTGCAATTAATCGGCTCTCACATATTTCATTTTGACTACTGAACTTGGTTTTATAAAGCTTTTCACTTAGTTTAAATTGTTGCTTAAAAAGTCTTCACAAATTTCCCAAAAGTTCAGTAAATGGATGTTTGGCATTAGCTTGTGTTGGATGTTAAATTGTTGATTTTTGGCAAACTAGTGTTCATTATCAGTAAGTAAGTGATAATAAATGGTTTTGAGTCATTTTCAAGTCAAGATTTAAGTCAAAGAGGCAAATGGCAGTTTAAAAAGTTTGGGTCATTTTCAATCAAGCTTAGTTCAAAAAGTTGTGATTTTAACTTACTCACCATTCACTTGTTAGTTAATGAAATTCTATCAAACCAGTTTTAAGTCTCACTCAATATATGAAGATTCAGTTTCTATAGGGATTTTATACAGTCTTCAGTTTTTAGCAAGATATAAGCCAAAATCTAAACCAATAAGCAAATGCATGTTTCTGTAAAGTGTAAACTGATTTTTCATATCTCATTATCCTATTCATAAACTGGTCCATTTTCTTTTACAAATTCACTTAGTAAGTGCTCATGGTTGATTTTTGAGAATTTGAGCTTATTGAAAAAGTTTTGGTCAACGCTGGTCAACATAAGCCTACTTTTAGCTTATTTCAAATTCTGGGCTTATTACTCGATGATTTTGAACGAGACTTGATTTCCCATTCATATTTTGAGCTTATTAATCAGTTCGTTACTAAAATTCAGTTGTGCAAGTCTAGATTCCTTTATAGCTTATTTTGTGCTTATTGGAAATTGCTTATCAGAGTTTTAGCCATTGTTAGCTTATTTCATTTTATAGGTCTAGCTTATTTTTGATTTTAAGCATTTTACATGTGGTTTGGTTGATTTTGGTTGAGAAATAAGCTCAAACGAGCTTATTTGTGTTTGAAACCCGTTTTTAGTTAAAACTTTTCAAAAATTGCTTTTAGGTCCTTAATGTTTTAGCCTGTTTGTAATGATGGCTAAACTTGCATCTTTTTAGGGTTTGCTTAAATCAGGTCCTTAAACTTTGAAATTTGTTAAAATTCAGTTAGTTAGTTTTGAATTTGTTAAGAATTGGTTAGTTGTTGGCATAGTTGTCATTTTTAATCCTCACAGTTAACTGTTTTTACACTTTCAGTCCTTGTACTTGTTAGCTTTACATTTTGAGCATTTACTTTTCATAGAATTTACATTTTCAGTCCTTTTAGTTTGAAAAATTTACATTTTGAATTTTAATTGAATAAATTCTTGGTATTTGCACTGTGTTTTACATATAAGTAGACAATATTTTTCAATTTTGCAAGGCATTGTTTGAATTAGCAAATAGAATATCCAAAAAATATTAACAACCAAAAACAGTTAAAAACCCGATATTGTTAGGACTTTTAATTTGACAAGAACTGAGAAAAACGAACTTAACTATACACAATTTCAGAGACACACGGGGATCAAACGAATAATAGTAATATTATTTCGAATGAGCCCAGTGTGGACCTTAGTGTGGATCAAGTTGCCCAGCCTACAACCCTTTCTGATGAGACACATGCGTATTATAAATCTATTTGATAAGCTTGATAAGGATGTCGACCATGCTACGGTGGTTAATAATAAGTTTAGAGAAACTAATGTCAAATTGACCACTGAGCTTGCGGGATATAAGGAACAGGAGAAATGTTTTGAAATTCATCAGGCTAAAATTAAAGAACTTGAACAAGCTCATGCTACATCGGTTTATCAAGAAAAATGCACAACTAAGAAATTAAATGCCTTACATTTAAGTAGTGCTAAAAAAGATAAGCGAATTGAATGATGAAATCACTTCTCTTAATAAACAGCTTTCAACTGAAAAACCTATTATTTTGGATTTAAAAGAAGAACGAAAAAAAGTTGAAACATGATTTCAAAATTCGAGAAGATAGGATTCTTGAGGATTTTTGCAAAGCTCAGATAGGATTAGAGAACTAGAAAACCTCTTAGAAAAACGTGGCCAAACTATGCAGACGATAAATATGCTCGCACCAAATGTGAATGAGATAAATTACACTCGATACAAATTGGCTTTAGGTTGTCCTCTTCCTCCTAATCCCGGATATCTTAAGCAAGTGCAGGCCACTAATGTAAGCTTATATAATGGAAGTGTGCTCTTGTCTGATGAGCATGATCCTTCTAGTGTCATGATTCTGAGGAAACTACTGAACTTGTAGTAGAGACTCGTTTAAGAATGAAAAATCTTGATAAAGAAGTGACACCCGTTTTTTTTTATCCAAAAGTTAATCCTCCAACTGTTTTTGTTCGGTCTAAAACGAGTACTGAAATGCTTTTACTCCCAAGTGAGGAATTGTCTAATGACCCCCCTAAACCGAGTATCACTCGCTGATTTTTAAACGGGCTTAAAGATAACTTTGTCATCCTTAAACTTCTTGTTAATTCCAAAATCACTAGAAGAAATTTTACATCACCTGTTCAGATTGAGGTCCAGAAAATTCTTAAAAATGATATTAATCCGATTATTAATCAAGTTGATGCTCGGCTAGGCAATTTGGAAAACGCTTTTCTAAAATAATTTGCTACTTTGTTGAAAAAAAAAAAATCTTTGGCGAAGGAAGCTGATGATTCTCTTGATAAAATCAAAGTCCTGGAAAACGATCTTCAACGCCTCTCTAATGCACGTGATTCTATTGATAGTAACCTTGTTGAGTTAAGTACCTCTGTGTGACATAATGAAAACCTCCAAACTGAGCTAGATCTTATGAAAGAGAAAATGGAATCTTATTTCATTAAAAAGGATAAAGAATTCACCGATCTTTGGAATAAATATGTCAAAAATGTGATGAATGAAAATATGACAAGATTTCGTATGAAAAAGCTTAGAATGAAATGCAACAAACTATCGCACAGTTGCAGGCTCAATTAGGTGGGATTAAGGAAAAGAATTTGGCCTCTTTAGGGTTAGAAAGTGCCAGTGATGGAAATGCTCAGAAGCTTAAGGCTAAGATTGCATATTTAGAATATGTTATTGTTTCATATAAGCGGGCTATTGAACAAAGTAAGTTTGTCTATGAGCAACTTATTGATAAAATCTGTAAGAACTTTAAGTTAAAGGCCTTGTTAAAAGATAAGACTTCTGAACCCAGCTCGATTGTGGATACGATGATTTAGAAACCACCAACCTCGGGACCCACTCGTATTGTTGTTACACCTTCTCCCAAGGTTGCTGGAACGAAAGCTGTAGTAATCGCCCTAGGAATGTTTCGCGTTAGACATTCTTCTCAAACTAGGGTAGATATCTATGTGCATAGCAACCAACGTAAAGCAAGCGATAGGACAAAACCGACCACTATCTCTCAACCACAAGTAAGTGATTTAAAAATGCTAATTCTAACAAGCGTGTGTCTTTTTCTATAGGAATGAACAACTACACTAAGAGCAGAAGGCCACAGCCTACGTGCAATACAAGGAATGATAGGGTCCCTTTTGCCTCTAGATGTAGTCGCCCTAAGGCTAATAATGTGGAAGTAGAAGAACACCGTAGGAATTTACCATTTTTTTCATAATCAGAAACTTGATTCTTCTGAATGTAATGACTTTAAACTTGCTATTCGGAATGAAAAATCTGAAGTTATTTGTACTAAATGTAATAAATGTTTCTTTACTTTTAGTCATGATGTTTGTGGTTTGACTATGAATGGTTTGAACTATGGTGGTTACACTCGTCTTGACAAGCTTTCTATCAGCGAAACACCTAGCACTCATAAGGCTAAAGTGTATGTTCAGAAAACTAAGCAGTTAGGGTCCACTGAAAGTCTTGCTACACCTAAAAGTCCTAGATTTACCTCTAAGTGGTTGCCTACTGGAAGATATTTTGCCTCTAATGGTCATGTTATTGATACTAGTAGATCTCATACTGACATTGAAATTTCGGTATGTGATATGGCTTGATTATTACCTAACCATACAGGAACCTATTTCTCCGGTTGCCAAATTTTCTCTTCTCTTATCATTGGCAGGCTGTTGAAATTTGTCTTTGGTACGTGGACTCGGGCTGTTCCAAACATATGACTAGGAATCGAAGCCTTCTCAAGAACTTTGTTTAGCGATTCGTGGGAACTGTCCGATTTGGAAATGATCATGTTGCGGCAATTCTAGGCTATGGTGATCTTCATTGGGGAAATATAATCATCACCAGAGTCTCTTTTGTTGATGGCTTGGGACACAATTTGTTCTCGATTAGGCACTTTTGTGATTCAGATTTGGAGGTAGCCTTCAGAAGTCATACATGCTTTGTTAAGGATCTTGAAGGAATTGATCTAGTGAAAGGAAATCGTACCACCAACCTTTACACCATTGATCTTTTTCAAATGTCTGCTGCATCTCCAATTTTTCTCATGGCTCGGGCCACTTCAAAGTCATGGTTATGGCATCAAAGGTTATCTCATCTCAATTTCGATGCCATTACCCAACTCGTGAAAGATGATCTCGTTACCGGTCTTCCAAAGTTCAAATAAACAAAAGACCATCTTTGTCCTTCCTGTGAGCAAGATAAAAGTAAGAACAAGCCTCACAAACCCAAACCTGTTCCCAACTCAACGACTAGGTTACATCTCTTACATATGGATTTGTGTGGCCCAATGAGAATCAAAAGCATTAATGGAAAGCGGTATGTTCTTATGATTGTGGATGATTATTAACGTTACACATGGGTTCATTTTCTTGCTTCGAAAGATGAACCCCTGATGTAATTACTAATTTCTTGAAGAAAACATCAGTGCTACTTCAAGCCCCTGTTATCATTGTAAGAACGGATAACGGTACAAAATTCGCCAATCAGAAACTGAAAGCTTATTTTGACGAAGTTGGATTTCTCATCAAACTTCGGCTGTAAGAACTCCAGAGCAGAATGGAGTTGTGGAACGAAGGAATCGTACGTTAGTTGAAGCAGCTCGGATGATGCTTCTCTCCTCTAGTGCACCGTTATTCCTTTGGGCTGACGCTATAGCAACTGCATGTTATACTCAAAACCGATCCATTATTCACACCCGTTTCAACAAAACACCTTATGAGATCATTAATGGAAGAAAACTTGATATTTCATTTTTACATGTCTTCGGTGCTTTATGTTATCTGAAGAATGATCGTGAAGATATCGGAAAACTTGAACCTAAAGGTGATATTGGCTTTTTCATTGGTTATTCTTCAACTGCTTGTGCTTACAGGGTTTATAATCGAAGGACAAGAAAGGTGATGGAGACTATGAATGTTACTTTTGATGAACACTCGGGTATGGCCTCTCAACATCGAAGTTCACATCCCGAGCTTCAAGGTCATACTTCTGGACACGTAAGTTCAGGACTCGCGCTTTAATTTGCACCGTCAGCAATCTCATCGTTACAACCTTCGGAACATGACTTGGAACCAATCTATGATGAATATATGGAGGGTCCTTCGATATTTGGTGTTCATCAAAATGCCCCGGCTGCACCTGCTACGGTAGTTCCAGAACCACCAATTGCATCTACACCAACGGCATCCGTTTTTGCACCATCTACGTCAACCTCAACCATATTGACTCCAAACATTCCAATCACCTCTCCGCCTGCTGACGCAACTCAACAACATTCTCAGCAAATTACTAATCATGTTCATCTTCAGAATGCAATAGTTGCTGAAAATGCAATCAATGTGATGCTCAACGAACACGAGTTTGTTAATCCATTTGCGGCTTCCAAAAGTACTACTCAGCCTTCAACACCATATGTGGATCCGTCGAGCTCGCATCAAGTTACTCATACACTTGCACATGAACTCAAATGGAATAAGAATCATCCTTTGGTTCAAGTGATTGGCAATCTCTCACGACCAGTCTCAACACGAAATCAGCTGCGTACCGATGGTGATATGTGTATCTATGCACTATCTGTCAACACAATGGAACCAGAAAGTGTGAAAGAAGCAATGACCGATGCATCATGGATTGAGTCTATGCACGAAGAACTCAATCAGTTCATCCGACTTGATGTATGGGAGTTAGTACCTCGACCGGACAATATCGATCCCCTTACTCTGAAATGGTTATTCAAAAACAATATGGTTGAGGAGCAAACGGTCATTAGGAACAAGACTCGGTTAGTTGTGAGAGGTTATAAACAGCAGGAGGGAACTGATTTCGTAGAATCCTTTGCCTCGGTTTCTCGGATGGAAGCTATTAGGATTTTCTTGGCATACGCTGCATAATAAGTGTGAAAAACACTTATCCTTTTACCACTTATTTACAATAATAACAAGACCAAAACCTGTATTTTATGTCGTAAAAGTCGGAATTATGCGTGCTTTGTATTTTTATTGTGTTGTAGGACCAAAAGATGAAAAAGGAAGAAAACACGGGCTTTCACGGGCTTTTATCGAAGAAAACGAGAAAAGACGAAGTCAAAAGATCAAGAGTGCAAAAAGAACGGAAGTCCAAGGCCTATTCTGATGATTTTCTAAAGATGGAAGTTTAATGAAGTCGAAGAACTCAAGTATAATAGAAGAAAATTACAAGACAAGTTCAATATACATCGACAAATCCCGAGACGACGTCGAGAAAGAGAAAGGATTTAAATCGAGTCGAGAAGAAAGAAAGAAGAGGCAACACATGCACACCTTCCCATTTCCCTATAAATACCCTCCTAATACACATTAGGAGGGTTGGTTAGATGTTTAGTAGTTAGTTTCATTTTCATTTTTCCTTTCTAGTTTTTAGAGAGAGAAAGTTCCAAACTTTCTCTCACTAAGTTTTCATCTTTTCTTTCTTTTAATCTTTCAAGATTAAGCCTTTTGTATTTGGATTCCATTAATCAAGTTCAAGTTAAGCTTTTTGTTCATTTATCTCTTTCTACCTTTCTTTATTTTTAGTTAATTTTGGTGCGAAATACTTTTGATCCGTGTTGATCTTGATGTTTTCGTGCTTAAAAAGTTAATCTTTTTATTCCTACTTAAGTTTTCATACGAATAAGCTTTAAGATCTTTGTGCTTATTGGCTTATTTATATGTTTAGCTTATTTACTTTTTAAAAGTTTTCTTAAAAAGTTCATCTTTTTGTGGTTTGATTTAAAAGATTGCTTATTTTAAGTTGGATAAGTTGTTATTCATTTTTATTTAGTCTATTTCACTATAGATTCGTTCAAGTCTTGGTGTGAGCTTATCAAATTTAGCTTATTACTATCTTATTTCGAATCACATAATCATTAGAAAAGGGGTAAACACTTTTCCGATTGGGCTTTCCGATTGGCAGTCTTGATATTCCGATCACTTGATCGGATTAGAGAATTAATATTCTGATTGTGGGTATTCTTTGGCATTCCGACGTGAGCATCTCTTTACATATTCTGATCTGGATCCCTTATTGGATATTTCGATTGGTTTCGATTTCATGTATTCCGATTATAGGATTTAGATATATTCCGATTGAAATAAGTTTGCCTTATTCCGACAAGAAGTTTTCATTGATATTCCGATCAGTCTCCTTTTACACATTCCGATTGAGGGATTGTTTTTGTTATTCCGATTAGCCTTGTGTTTAAAACATTTCGATTGTAGCCTTCAGGTTCCATATTCCGATTACATTACGATCAGGCATTCCGACGGGTTAAATTTCTTGATTTTACAAAGTTTTCAAGTTTTAGATTCATTAAGTTTTCTAGTAATTTTTCTAATCTTGTCTTTAAGTTTCCAAGCATTTACTTTTTACTCGTTACTTTAGTTTAATCTTAAAAGCTTTTACTTTACTCAACGACATTTACATTTATTTGCTATTAGTTTGAAATAGATAATCAACCAAACCATTTATTATTACACCAAGAACAATTGAGTCACACTTTCTACCAATAATCAATTCGAAGAGATTCGGAAACAACGAACTTTCATACTTGGTGTAAAAGCTTTGTATTAAATGGCGCCGCTGCCGGCTCTTTTCGTTAAAATTAAAGGTTTTAAGTGAGAGACGCGTTGGATTTTGGGATCCGTTCATCTTTGAACGTTATTTTTCTTGCTTTAAAATTTTCAAAAATCCTAAAAAATATAAAATTTTCAAAACTACAAAAAAATTAAAAAACATAAAAAACCAAAAATATTTCTTGCTTTGTTAGTTCTTTTGCATGTGTATGCGCACTCGATCAACGTCTTATCAAGAGCCCGAGACTCTCGATAACTTAGACATGGTCGGTGTACACAACAACAGTAATAATCTACCTCAAAACAACATGAATAATAA
Source organism: Glebionis coronaria (assembly GCA_025667525.1). NCBI lineage: Eukaryota > Viridiplantae > Streptophyta > Magnoliopsida > Asterales > Asteraceae > Glebionis > Glebionis coronaria. The sequence goes on from CM046874.1 coordinate 435,631,680, forward strand.
CAACAATGAACCTCTACCGGACAACCGCCCTATGATCGAACTTTTGCAAGCACATGTAGAGGGCAACGACGATGCTATTGTCATACCCGCGATTGGAGCCAACAACTTTGAGCGCAAATCCGGCTTTATTCAAATAGTCTCTGCTCAACCATTCTTGGGACGTACCATTGATGATCCTCATGACCACATCAAAAGGTTTCTTCAACTCATGAATACGGTCAAATTCAATGGGGTTTCACAAGAGGTAATCCGCTTGCAACTTTTTCCTTTCTACTTAGAGGGACAAGCCCGGCATTGGCTTGATAAGGAACCACCACAAAGTATTCTTACGTGGACGGACTTAGAGACCAAATTCATAAACTACTTTTTCCCACCCTCTCGTACTACCGCTTTGCGGAATGAAATCATTACTTTTGAAAAAAAGTACGATGAGACTTTTAGTGAATATTGGGACCGTTTTAAAGAACTTTTAAGAAAGTGCCCACAACATTGTGTTACCAAAGTGCACTAAATTAATACTTTTTACAATGGATTAAGCATGAATGACCAATATTCACTAAATAGTGCCTCGGGGGGGGGGGGGGGGGGGGGGGGAAATCTTTTGGTTAAGTCTTCTAATGCCGGTTGGGATATTATTGAAAACAAGTCTCGAGTGCAAACCAAGAGTGTTAGGACCAATGTGGCTAGTGCTAGCACTAATGAGAGCGACAAGAGACTTGATCAGCTTACTTCGCTTGTTGAATCATTTGCTCTCCAAGCCGCCAATAACACTAAAGCTATCACTGCCCAAGCCAATGCTATGACTCAATCTTGTCATATATGCGGGGGATCGCACTCATACACCGATTGTCCTTCGACTCACGACAATCCGGAAAATGTGTATGCCGTAAACGGTACCTATTCTACGGGAGGCTATCAAGCACGTCCTCAAGGTGACCGCAACTTGCTCAGCTATCGCTCAAACAACTTTCTTCACCACCCGGTTTTCCGCCACAAAACCCAAACAACCTCAATCGCAACAATCAAACTCAACCTCGTGCTCCAAATCAATATCCAAACCAAAGAAACCCATATCCACCTCAAAGAAACAACCAAGTTTACCAACAACCTGCTTATCAACCACCCGCCTACCATGCTCCTCCTCTCAACCAACCCACAACCTTACACCAAGATGTTGAAACCTACATGAGGACTAACGATGTGATCGTGCAAAATCTTCAGCGGGAAAAGGCCAACATGAAAGCAGATATGGTTAATCAAGGGAATGATCTTCGAGCTGATATGCGAAACACTTTGGCAAGTCAAACGAATGACTTGAGAAATATGATGGCTAGTTTCTTCCCTAGTAATCAAGCCTCTGGATCGGGTTCTCTTCCGAGTAACACCGTTGCTAATCCATGAGGGGAGATGAAAGCAATCACCACTCGCAGTGGAAAAGGTTTAAAGGAACCCGAGCTTCCTACACCTACACCGGTGATTGTGACAAAGGAAAACGAGTCTCCTTCTCCAATTCCCCTATCTTCTATTCCTCCAACTTCTACTTCTCCAATTCCACCACCTTCTACTTCTACCCCTCCACCACCCAAGGATGTGAGTGCGAATTCTATCCCAAAGCCTTCATCTCAACCCAATATACCTTATCCTTCGAGGTTGAGGAAAGAGAAATTGAAGAACAAGGATGATATTCAAGTTTCGAATTTTCTTAAAATGTTCAAACAACTGAATTTCAATATCTCCTTTGCTGAGGCTCTCGCTCACATGCCGAAATACGCTAAGATGTTTAAAGATCTTCTTAGTGATAAGGAGAAACTTCTCGATATTGCTCAGACCCAACTTAAAGAGAAATGCTCCGCAGTGCTCTTAAGGAAATTGCCAACCAAACTTGGTGATCCGGGTCGTTTCTTGATTCCTTGCAACTTCCCGGGAGTAGAGAATTGCATGGCCCTAGCCGATCTAGGTGTCAGTACTAACTTAATGCCATTAAGTGTTTGGAAGCAATTATCTCTCCCTGAGCTAGTCCCTAAACGAATGACTTTGGAATTAGCTAACCGTACGGTTGCTTATCCAGTGGGGATAGCCAAAGACGTCTTTGTTGGCGTTGACAAATTCACCTTCCCAGCGGATTTTGTTGTCGTTGACTACGAGATGGATCCCCGTGTTCCATTAATCGTTGGACGTCCGTTCTTGAGGACCGGTCGCACTCTCATCGATGTAGCCGCAGGCGAATTAATCATGAGAGTTGGTGACGATAAAATCGTCTTCAACATGGGTAAACTTTCTAAACAGCCTTCGGAAAACGAGAGTGTTAATTTTATTGACGTTCTCGATGAGGCTTGTGAAGAACACTTTCATGATGCTTGCAAAAGTACTCTCTCTTCTCTACCCAATGTTGAGACCGTTGCCTCAATTGCTCCGTCATTGACTCCTTTTGGATAAAGTGACTTGGATGATTTTGAAGCTAGCTTGGGTCCTCTCGATCTTAAGTATGATGATTCTTCCACCGATTGGGATGAAGACATTCGTACCATTGAGAAACTTCTCAATGAGGACCATATTTCTCCACAGTCTCCTAAGGCTATCTCTACCGATGATCCGAAGTTGACTACGCCGTCCATCGAAAATCCTACGGATTTAGAGCTTAAGGATCTTTCGTCTCATCTCGAGTACGATTTCCTTAAAGACAACAAGAAGTTACCGGTCATCATCGCTAAGGACTTGAAGAAAGAAGAAAAATCCCGACTTATCGCCGTGCTGAAGAATCACAAGAAAGCGATTGCTTGGAAGATCTCTGATATTCGTGGAATCGATCCTCACTTCTGCACACAAAAAATTCTCATGGAGGACGACTTTAAACCCACTATTCAAAGCCAACGAAGGGTGAATCCTAATATCCATGACGTTATCAAAAAAGAGGTTATCAAACTTCTTGATGCGGGAATGATCTATCCTATCTCGGATTCACCATGGGTTAGTCCTGTCCATTGTGTGTATAAGAAAGGCGGAATCACCGTTGTTCCCAATGAAAACAACGAGTTGATTCCTACTCGTCTCGTTACAGGGTGGAGAGTTTGTATAGACTATCGCAAACTCAATGATGCTACGAGAAAGGATCATTTTCCCCTTCCTTTCAGGGACCAAATGCTTGAACGTCTAGCGGGTAATGACTATTACTGCTTTTTAGACGGTTTCTCTGGGTATTTTCAAATTCTCATCGATCCCAAAGACCAAGAGAAAACCACATTCACTTGTCCTTACGGAACATTTGCCTACAAAAGAATGCCTTTCGGCTTATGCAATGCTCCCAGGACATTCCAAAGGTGTATGATGGCTATCTTCCATGACATGGTTGAAGAAACTATGGAAGTCTTCATGGACGATTTCTCGGTTTATGGTGATTCTTTCTCTTCTTGCCTTGCCAATTTGGAACGCATGCTTAAGCGGTGTGAAGACTCTCGCCTTGTTCTAAATTAGGAAAAATGCCACTTCATGGTAAAAGAGGGCATCGTGCTAGGACACAAAATCTCCAAAGACGGTCTTGAAGTGGACCGTGCTAAAGTCGATGTTATTGCTAAATTGCCTCCACCTTCAATCGTGAAGGGTGTGAGAAGTTTCCTCGGTCATGCGGGCTTCTATCGTCGATTCATCCAAGATTTTTCTAAAATCGCTCGCCCGATGACCCACCTCTTGGAAAAAGATACCCCTTTCATCTTTTCCAAAGAGTGTCTTGAATCCTTTAATCTTCTTAAGGATAAGCTAACTAAGGCACCGGTCTTGGTTACCCCTAATTGGGAGCTACCTTTTGAGTTGATGTTTGATGCTAGCGACTTTGCTATTGTAGCGGTTTTGGGCCAAAGAGTGAACAAACACTTCGAACCGATCCATTACGCTAGCAAGACAATGACGGGGGCTCAATTGCATTATACCACTACCGAAAAAGAGCTTTTAACTGTAGTGTATGCTTTTGAAAAGTTCTGCCCCTATCTTGTCCTTTCTACCACCATCGTGTATACCGATCATTTCGTGTTGAAGTACTTGATGACTAAGCAAGATTCTAAGCCAAGACTTCTTTGTTGGGTTTTGCTCCTTCAAGAATTCAACATTGAAATTCGTGACAAAAAGGGAGCTGAAAACCTAGCCGCGGATCATCTCAGTAGACTTGAGGATCCTTATCAAGGGGATCATCCGAACAAAGAGATCAATGACTCTTTTCCCCTTGAGGCCTTAATGTCTATCAATCCAAATCTCGATGGCACCCCATGGTTTGCGGATATTGCAAACTACTTAGCGGGTGGAATTCTCAAGGAAGGGTTCACGTCCCAACAAAAGAAAAAGTTCTTTAAAGATATTGAACATTATTTATGGGACGACCCTTACCTTTTCAAACAATGTGCTGATCTGATTATTCGTCGATGTGTTGATGGGCTGGCAGCGGTACAAATCCTTGATGCTTGCCATAAAGGACCCACCGGTGGTCACTTTAGTCCCAATTACACCGCGAAGAAAGTATTCGACTCTGGATTCTATTGGCCCACCATTTATCGTGACGCTCACGAAATGGTTAAGCATTGTGATTCTTGCCAACGCCAAGGCAAGATCACACATAAAGATGAGATGCCTCAAAATTTCATACAAGAATGTGAAACTTTGACGTATGGGGCATCGACTTTATGGGGCCATTTCCATCCTCCAAAGGGAACAAGTACATCCTCGTAGCCATTGACTACGTTTCTAAATGGGTTGAAGCTAAGGATCTCCCTACGAACGATGCGAGGGTGGTTGTGAACTTTTTGAAGCAGCTCTTTGCTCGATTCAGTGTTCCTTGTGCTATCATCAGTGACCGCGGGACTCATTTTTGCAATGATCAATTTGCAAGAGTCATGGCTAAGTATGGTGTCAATCACCGTCTTTCCACCGCTTATCATCCCCAAACCAATGGTCAAGCCGAGATTTCCAACCAGGGATTGAAGCGAATTTTGGAACGTACTGTGGGAGAGCATCACGCCGCATGGACCGATAAGTTAGATGATGCTCTGTGGGCTTTCCGTACTGCTTATAAGACCCCGATCGGTTGTACACCTTATCGTCTTGTGTACGGGAAAGCATACCACCTCCCCATCGAGCTGGAACATAAGGCATACTGGGCCTTGAAGTGGGCTAACTTCGACATCAACAAAGCCGGTGATCTTCGGAAGATTCAACTCAACGAGCTAAATGAACTGAGGAATGAAGCTTACGAGAACTCATTAATCTACAAGGAGAAGACCAAGATCATCCACGATGCAAGGATTAAGAACCGAGAGTTCCATGTTGGTGATCAAGTCTTACTTTTTAACTCTCGGTTGAAGATCTTCTCGGGCAAGTTGAAGAGCCGCTGGTCTGGTCCATTCACCGTCGCCAAAGTCTTTCCATATGGGACCATTGAGCTTTCTCAGCCAAATGGGCCCAATTTCAAGGTGAATGGCCAGCGTTTGAAGCTGTACTTTGGTGAGGACATCTCTCATGAGATGATTCCATCCCCACCATGTTTCCCATGAACTAATTTTGGGTCGAGTCAGGCTCGTGACTCGGTGAACAAAAACAAGCGCTTCTCGGGAGGCAACTGATCTATCCTTTACTGCTTTCATAATAAGTGTAGGGGAGCCCCGTATGTGTTTGTTGTCTTGTTTCTTGTGTTGTGCAGGGATTAAAGCTTCAAAGATCCACTCTTGATGCCATTTGACGAACCGAGATCCCGTGTTCCCATCTTCCCGGTTCTATCCTAGACTCTTCTGATTCAATATTTCATATCTTATATGTTCACATTGAATTCACTATAGTTGTCCTTTCCTTAGCAAGATTTAAACAAAGTGCACAATGTCCTAAGTGTAGGGGAGTTTACTCCCACATGCTTAAACATTGAGGACAATGTTTATATCAAGTGTGGGGGGACTTCTATAGAAGTAAGTGGTCTTTTCCTTGTATTTGTCCTCATGTTAACCGGAAAAACAATTTTTCGACATTTTTCAAAATTTTTAATCTATTTTGGCCTAGTTGTATAGTTGTATTTTCCTTTGTTATGATTATTTTCTTTCCTTGCTAGAATAAATTTTCAATAAAGTGGTTTTAAATTTTTCAAAGTCGTGAATATTTTGACTCAACCCGAGTTTACTTATCTAAGTTTACTCTAGCTAGTATCCTTAACGTGTTTAAGTCAAGTTTTGCTAGGCTTTTATATAGGGAGCTTTAAAACGCGAAAGTCTTAACTCTCACGGGTTAAGAACAAGAACTTTTCGCAAGTTCCTATAATTGATCCTAGAGAGTCGTTTATCAAGGGAACTTTAAAATGCGATTTCTAAGCTTGAAAAAGTCTAAGAATTTGCAAGATCCTATAAGCAACTCGAAAACCCAAAACTTTGATTTAATAGGTTAAGCATCCACGAGTCTAATTCCTTGAGATTTTAAACTGTGGAGGACGAGAGATGATAGAGTCAATTATAAGTTTGGTATTTGAAGGTCTACGTGATTAATGGCTTATTCTGTATCATGGATTTGATGGATTAATGTGGTTGATTGATTGATTAATAAAGAAGAAATGAAGGAATGAGATGAGGGATTAGAGAGAGAAAGGAGAGAAGGGAGAGAAGTTAGAGAGAGAAAGTAAAATGGAATTATGATTAAGTGTGAAATGGTAATCAACAACCCCTCCTAACATGTTAGGAGGGGATATATATAGCCCACCCTACATGTGGGCTATATGGACTATACAATAATTAAATAGATCACGAGCCCATTACATAATTATCGTTGGAGCGACCGATCCTTCATAAATACGTAAAAACGTATTTCTAACAATCTCCCCCTAAGGGAGGTCGCTCCAAGAAACAAAGTTCTAAATAGTCTATAACTCGTGATCTATGCTAACTAAGATGTGACCGAGACTTTATTGGGAAAAACGTATTTCCAACAATCTCCCCCTAAGGGAGGTCACATCTTTTTACAAAATCTTAAACCTAGCATCTATGCTTGAGTCTTCGATCTTGTTCTTGTGAATGTGCTTGATGTGATCTTTGACTTTAGTCTTGAGCATGTTTCCTTGCCTTGACCTTGTGCATTCTTCACTTGTGATATTTGCCTCTTTGTGACTTCATGTTCCACATACTTATACTTTTAAATTCTTGAAAGCTTCAGAGTTTGATACAGCGGAAGACTTGACCTTCAGGCTTTCTTGAATTTGTTGAAGTACTAGTTGTATGTAGTATAAGCATGTGGTGACGACTTCTTCTGGATTGTACACCGCAATGCCACCTTCTTGTTACGCTGCATAAAACAGTTACAACAAACAATATACACGGATGAAATGGCCTTGAACATTTCATTCTAATTCGGTAGCAATTTACCTCCGGTCGGTGAAGACCGTTGGACGATATTAAATATCGTACTTGTGACAGGTAGTTTCAATAAAGAACCTCCTTGACAAGATTTCGCGGGTAAACCCGTTCTCTTTACTCGACCGTCCAAAGCTGACTGCGAACGTAAAGAGTGAATCATTTGGATAATATTATCCGCATGATTTGAAGCCGTCAATTCATGTTCCTGGAACAAGTGAAGTTCAATTAAGAACCGCACCATCGTTGCTTTCCAGTTGTCACTAGCTTGATTCATAAAGAATCTTGCAAGTTACCTACCAAGTGCTGTTTGATGTTAACACTAGAAGGATTTCCATCTTCATTGTAAATACTTTCGTATTACTTGATGTTAACACTAAAAAAAACGTTTGTTTTTATATAAAGACTTGATATGTGTTTTGTTTTCTTGTTTCCACCGCCCAAAATAGAACGTGGCCCTTACTGTTTCTAGTTTTCTCCGTCCAATACACAAAACGTGTCCCAATAACAAAACGTGGCAGATATCCGTTTGTATCTCAAACCTTGTTTCCTCCGCTTATTATTCACTCAACAAAAAAATCTAATCCTCCATCTGTTTTAACTCTCTCTCTCTCCTAAACAGATATCACACAACTATTTCTCTTCATCTGGTAAACCTTGTTATCTCCGCCCCTCAAAAGATCCTCTTTGTATCCGCCCATCAATAATCCACAAACCTAATCTCTCTTCTCTGCTCAACCGAATCCCAGACCCAGATCAAAAACACCCTTGTTTTCAATGATCAAAACAAATTTATGGCTTCAAGATCTTTATATAAAGATCTCAGGTAGGTATTTTTAATTTTTTTTTTTTTTAGTCTCTCTCTTCTACTGTAGTGTCTTTCTGTTTGTGTTGTGAGTCGAGAGTGAGGGTGTGAGGGGGTCGAGTGGTGTTGTGAGATGGGTGTCCGAGAGTGTGGGTAAGAGAGGGTTTGGAAGGGTGTGATAGTCGAGGGATGAGAGGGTGAGAGGGTGTTTGTTACGGGTGAGTCGAGGGTTGTTTGAGAGATGAGAGTCGAGAGGTTGTTCTGGTGAGGGTGAGGTTGTTTGTAAATAAGTGGATTGCGATAAATGTGTCGAGGGTGTGGGAGTGGTGTCGGGATTTGTTTTTGGAGTTCTTGTGTGTATCGAGAGTCTGTTTGTGTTGATGGGTCGAGGGTGGGTTGAAGAGTCCGAGTCTTAGGTCTGAGTGTTTTGTTAAGTTAGAATGAGTTTGGGTCGATGAGAGTGTGAGTCTGATGAGTTTGAAGGAGGGTGTCGATTCTGGTGAGGGTGTATTTGTTTGTGTTATCGAGAGGTCAGAGGGAGTCGAGAGGTGTGAGAGAGGGATTCCAGTGAGAGGTGAGACGAGAGGTGAGTGTCGAGAGTGTACTGTTTGGTGTGAGTGATCGAGTCTTTTTGTTTGATTCGAGTCTTAGATGTTTTGTCTGTTTCGAGGGAATGAGTCTTTTTGAAAGACGATGATTTGCCCGTTGAGTTTGAATAAGATGCTTCGTTCGGAAGAGTTCCGAATCGGAACTTTGTTCTTGATCCGGAAGTTCTTGGTTCGGAAGTTCTTGATCCGGAACTTCTTGATCCGGAACTTCTTGATCCGGAACTTTTGGCTTGATCCGGAAGTTCTTGGTTCGGAAGTTCTTGGTTCGGAAGTTTGCTTGATCCGGAACTTCTTGATCCGGAACTTCTTGGTTCGGAAGTTCTTGGTTCGGATGTTCTTGATTCGGATGTTGTTGATTCGGAACTTTTGGCTCACTCGAAAAAATTCTTCACCCGGAACTTGTGTATCAGTATTGTTGGACAAAATTTGGACAGTAACAATGGACCAGAGAGGATGAAAACTAAGAAACTTTGAACAGTTGACCAAGACCAAAAATTGCCAGATGACCAAAAAAAAAATGACAGAAAAATCCAGATAGAAGACTGTTAAAAAAAATGATACTGAAAATAAAATTAAAATAATAAAAAATATAGAGAAAGACTGTTGGACAAAAATTTGACACAAGCCCAGATCAAGAAAAAAAATTTAACAAAAAACTGATAAAATAAAACATAAAAAAATACGAACTAAAAAATTGATAAAAATTTATATAAATTGATAAAATTTAGAAAACATACAAACTTTTTTTTTTTTATATAAATTGATGATTAAATTTGTGATTAAAAAACAATAAAAAATACAAACTTTTTATAAAAACACAAACTTTTTTGACATTTGATAAAGAAATTTTTTATTTTTATATAAAAATTTGTGATTTTTTATCTAAAAAGCAAGTAAATTTGAAGATTTGATATGATTTAACACATAAAAACTCAAACTTTTTAATGTAAAAGCATGATAAAATCAAAACCCACCAAAATCAAAAAGAAATAAAACAAGAATAAACCAAACTAACCATGGCTCTTGATACCAATTGAAGGTCTACGTGATTAATGGCTTATTCTATATCATGGATTTGATGGATTAATGTGGTTGATTGATTGATTAATAAAGAAGAAATGAAGGAAGGAGATGAGGGATTAGAGAGAGAAAGGAGAGAAGGGAGAGAAGTTAGAGAGAGAAAGTAAAATGGAATTATAATTAAGTGTGAAATGGTAATCAACAACCCCTCCTAACATGCTAGGAGGGGATATATATAGCCCACCCTACATGTGGGCTATATGGACTATACAATAATTAAATAGATCACGAGCCCATTACATAATTATCGTTGGAGCGACCGATCCTTCATAAATACGTAAAAACGTATTTCTAACAGTATTCTTTCGTGAATTTATGTGAGTTAATTATGAGCTTATTCTCCCATCGCTTGTTAATAAATTTATATGCAATAAATAAGGTTGTACGATTTGAAAAGTTACTTAACTTCTAGCCCAAGATCGTTTAAAAGTTGCTCGGTATTAATTAGAGTTCATAGCCAAGGAATAACTTATTGAAGCGGGATGCGAAGATTGGCGAGTCCGAAAAGGCCCTAACAAGGCATGAGGGTTACATTTTGTTGCTAAAGATCCAAAAGTGATGTGAAGAATCATTTATCGAAAATCAATATGAAGGATCGAGACACACGACGAAAAGCAAATACTCCCCAACAGATCATGGAGAAGTCTATCCAAAAAGGCCCTAACAAGGTATGAGGATAAATAGATCCAAGTCCTAAAAGGAGGCGGATCGTTGTATATCAAAGTCCAAAATAAAGATTGGAGAAAAATGAAGAAGTCGTGGTCCAAATATGAAGAATCTCTTAAAACTTCAAGTGAAGAAATTCCTATTATGAAGAGATGACCATAATTTCAAGAACGTCTCTCAAAGATTTGAAGTATGAAGTCACTGCCATATATCGGTCCGAGAAAGGTCTCAAATCGCGAAGCGAGTTATGCCAAGATATGAACTTTATGAGGTCCCGAGAAGCAGTTTTAAAAGATTTTATCCTTTAGCTAACTATTGATTAAATCGTCCACTTTATTTTCGGCCTAAATAACTATCAAAATAAGTCAAACAATGCATCCTCGTGATCATTCAAGACAACAATAAAATATAAGAGATACACTTAGGAATAAGGGAGTCTAAGTGAATAATTGGCCCACATGAATTCGTGTTAGTTTGCTAACTTATAATAACAATGTTCTCGTTTTTAAGCTTGGTATGGGGAACGTGAAACTTGAGAATGATAAACGTTCATGGCAACAAAAACCCAATGTAAGTCTTTGATTTCTTTACTTATTTTTATCTTTTTATCTTCCCTAAATGTTTAGTATTTAATAAAGGCCAAGGTGGGTTATTTATGATGTAAAATGCAAACCGTGCTTTAAAATTAATCCATTGCATGAGGGCATTGCAATGGTCAAGTGTAGGGGATTTAATAAGTGTGAAAACACTTATCCTTTTACCACTTATTTCCAATAATAACAAGACCAAAATGTGTATTTTATGTCGTAAAAGTCGGAATTATGCATGGTTTGTGTTTTTATTGTGTTTTAGGACCAAAAGATGAAAAAGGAAGAAAACACGGGCTATCACGGGCTTTTATCAAAGAAAACGAGAAAAGACGAAGTCAAAAGATCAAGAGTGCAAAAAGAACGGAAGTCCAAGGCCTATTCTGAAGATTTATCGAAGAAAAAGTCTAAAGACGGAAGTTTAATGAAGTCGAAGAACTCAAGTCTAATAGAAGAAGAAAATTACAAGACAAGTTCAATATACATCGACAAATCCCGAGACGACGTCGAGAAAGACAAAGGATTTAAATCTAGTCGATAAGAAAGAAAGAAGAGGAAACACATGCACACCTTCCCATTTCCCCTATAAATACCCTCCTAATACACATTAGGAGGGTTGGTTAGTTTTTTAGTAGTTAGTTTCATTTTAATTTTTCCTTTCTAGTTTTTAGAGAGAGAAAGTTCCAAACTTTCTCTCACTAAGTTTTCATCTTTTCTTTCTTTTAATCTTTCAAGATTAAGCCTTTTGTATTTGTATTCCATTAATCAAGTTCAACTTAAGCTTTTTGTTCATTAATCTCTTTCTACCTTTCTTTATTTTTAGTTAATTTTGGTGCGAAATACTTTTGATCCGTGTTGATCTTGATGTTTTCGTGCTTAAAAAGTTAATCTTTTTATTCCTACTTAAGTTTTCATACGAATAAGCTTTAAGATCTTTGTGCTTATTGGCTTATTTATATGTTTAGCTTATTTACTTTTTAAAAGTTTTCTTAAAAAGTTCATCTTTTTATGGTTTGATTTAAAAGATTGCTTATTTTAAGTTGGATAAGTTGTTATTCATGCTTATTTAGTCTATTTCACTATAGATTCGTTCAAGTCTTGGTGTGAGCTTATCAAATTTAGCTTATTACTAGCTTATTTTCGAATCACATAATCATCGGAAAAGGGGTGGGCTTTCCAATTGGCAGTCTTGATATTCCGATCACTTGATCGGATTAGGGAATTAATATTCCGATTGTGGGTATTCTTTGGCATTCCGACGTGAGCATCTCTTTACATATTCCGATCTGGATCCCTTATTGGATATTCCGATTGGTTTCGATTTCATGTATTCCGATTATAGGATTTAGATGTATTCCGATTGAAATAAGTTTGCCTTATTCCGACAAGAAGTTTTCATTGATATTCCGATCAGTCTCCTTTTACACATTCCGATTGAGGGATTGTTTTTGTTATTCCGATTAGCCTTGTGTTTAAAACATTCCGATTGTAGCCTTCATGTTCCATATTCCGATTACATTCCGATCAGGCATTCCGACGGGTTAAATTTCTTGATTTTACAAAGTTTTTAAGTTTTAGATTCATTAAGTTTTCAAGTAAATTTTCTAATCTTGTCTTTAAGTTTTCAAGCATTTACTTTTTACTCGTTACTTTAGTTTAATCTTTAAAGAGTTTACTTTACTCAACGACATTTACATTTATTTTCTATTAGTTTGAAATAGATAATCAACCAAAACAATTTATTATTCCACCAAGAACAATTGAGTCACACTTTCTACCAATAATCAATTCGAAGAGATTCGGAAACAACAAACTTCCATACTTGGTGTAAAAGCTTTGTATTACTGCACACAAATCATTCACAGTGTATCAAATGGACGTGAAAACGGCTTTCTTGCATGGGCCGTTAAAAGAAGATGTGTATGTATGTCAACCTGAAGGTTTAATCAACACCGAACATCCAAGCCATGTCTACAAGTTGAAAAAGGCAATTTATAGTTTGAACCAAGCACCAAGGGCATGGTACGATGAATTATCATTATTTCTTCTCCAAAATCACTTCAGCAAATGAACCATTGATCCAACATTGTTTATCAAGCACTACGACAACGACATCTTGGTGGCTCAGGTCTATGTAGATGATATTATATTTGGTTCTACTAACCCAAAATATTCCATATTATTTGCCGAACTTATGAAAAGTCGATTCGAAATGTCCATGATGCGGGAAACGACATTTTTTCTTGTTCTCCAAGTTCACCAATCCCCCCGTGGTATTTTCATAGACCAGTCCAAGTATGTACTTGAGATTCTAATGAAATTTGGTATGGATAACTGTGATCCTATTGGTACTCCAATGGACACTAAACACAAGCTTAATTTTGATTAGAAAGGGACATTTGTAGATGCTACAAAATACCGAAGTATGATCGGGTCCCTTATGTACTTAACCTTAAGCAGACCGGACATTGTGCATGCTACTTATTTATGTGCTCGGTACCAGGCTAATCCAACCGAGAAGCACCTCAAGGAGGTTAAAAGGATCTTTCGTTATCTTTGGGGAACCATTCACATGGGTCTCTGGTATACGAAGGATTCGGGTTTTAATCTCACTGGTTTTTCAGATGCCGACCATGCAGGGTGTCATGACACATTCAAGAGCACTTCCGGTAGAGCACAATTCTTAAGCGAGAAGCTAGTGAGTTGTTTCTCAAGAAAAAAAGACTGTACGGCGTTGTCCATCGTGGAAGCAGAATATGTGTCTCTATCGTGTGTAGTGCTCAAGTCCTTTGCATGAGAACACAACTCACGGATTATGGCTTTCCCTTTAACAAAGTTCCTATTTATTGTGATTCACAATCAGCCATAGCCATATCTTGTAACCCGGTCCAACACTCCAAGACCAAGCACATAGCTGTCAGATTCCATTTCATAGAGGAGCATGTGGAAAGAGGAACGATCGAACTGTACTTTGTTAAGACGGACTACCAACTAGCTGATATCTTCACCAAAGCTCTTTCTCAAGAAAGATTTTAATTCTTCGTTTGTCGACTTGGTATGCGTAGTTTCACTCCAGATGAACTTGAACGTCTTGCACATTCGTAGTAGCCTTGTATATATCTATCAGAAAATCATAATACAAAAATATAAAACATATTAAAACAAAATAAAAAATGAGAAAATCTTTCAAAAATACAAAAAATATTCTTCTCTGACATGTCTCTCAGCATCGATAATATGGACGTACATAGAAATGTTGTTCAATAACGACACGGGTACGTACATAAAGTTCGAATGAGAGTTCAAATGTGTTCAAACCATGTCTTTTCTACTTTCTTCTCATGATGGCTTATAGTCACATGTCAGACTATAACCCGGTCCCCAAAGAAAGGAAAGTCTTTGACTTATCCTCTACAACGAGAAATTAATTTTTCTCGGTCATGGGCTTATATCAAAACATTCAAAGTTTTAAGCTCATGAACATAAGGAAAATGATCATTTATGTACATTATTCCTTAACAACGGGAAAGTAAGTTGATAGGTGTAAAAACACCTATCCTTTTACCACTTAATTACAATAATAACTAGGCCAAAACGTGTATTTTATGTCGTAAATGTCGGAATTATGTGTGGTTTGTGTTTTTGTTGTGATTTAGGACGGAAATATAAAAAAGGAAGAAAACACGGGCTTTCACGGGCAAAAGACGAAGTCAAGAAATCAAGAGTGCAAAAAGAACGGAAGTCCAAGACCAATTCTGAATATTTTTCGAAGAAAAAGTCAAAAGACGGAAGTTTACTAAAAGCCGAAGAAATCAAGTCAAATTTGTTGAAGAAATTACAAGACGAGTTATTAATCCCGAGACAAAGTCAAAAGTCGAAGATTAAGAAGACGAGGACTAAAGGATAATTAAAGAAAGAAGAAAGAGGGGAGGAAGTTTCCACTAAGCACCTCCCTAATCCCCTATAAATAGCTTTCATTTCATTTCATTTCATTTGGTTGGCTAGTTTGACAAACTATGCTCTTCCATCTTTAATTTTTGCACATTTAAATTCATGTCATTTACTTAATTGTCTTGCACCTTTAATTCCTTTAATTCCAAGTAAGTTACTTTAATGATTGTTGAATCTTTATCTTTATTTTTAATCTCTCATCTTCCTTTCTTGTGATTGATTTAATCTTATGTTTATGTTTATGTTCTTCTATTTTCATTAATTAGATTAAGTGGGTTTTGATTATTTTGGTTATGATTGTTAGTTTTATTGATTCGGATTGTTTGGTTATTGTTATTAGATCATTTGTGGTTGTTTTGGTTTAATCTTTTGGTTGATTTTGATTGATTTTGTTTAAATTCGTGGCTTTTATCTTCCTTGTTCTTCGCTACTGTTAGTTTGAACAGATTCCGAATCAGTGCTTTATTTTCCGAACCAACCTTTTCTTTCTTTTATTCCGAATGAAGGGATTTTAAGCAATATTCCGGATCAGTGAATATTCCGCATCAAAGGATTATTCCGGATGAGTTTATATTCCGAATGAAGCTTTCTTGTTTTTTATTCCGAATGAGAATCTCTCACTTTTTATTCCAAATGAGCATTTTACTTTGATTTTATTCCGAATGAAGGCTTTAGCTTAAATATTCATGATGAGTCCTATATTCTGAATGAGCTAGTTATATTCCGGATGAACCAACATTCCAGATCAAGCAATATATTCCGGACGAAGCATTTATTCCGCATGAGTGATTATTCCGGATGAACCCTTTATTCCGGATGAGCAATTATTCCGAATGAGGGGGATATTCCGGATGAAGCCAATATTCCGGAAGAATGACTTATTCCGGATGAAGCTGTTTTATTCCGAATGTGGGATTTATTCCGGATGAACTTGTTTATTCCGAATGAAGGATTTATTTCGAATGAGTGTTTCCAGTTTTTTGTGATTTTATACATTTAGATTTAAGTTTTATTTTTTTCCCGCATTTTTCATTAGTCGCACTTTTACTTTCCTTCCTTTTAGTTTGAGTTTAAGTTTGTCTTATTTTATTTTTCAGTCTTTAATTAATTTCGTCTTTTAGTTTTATTTTTATTTATTGTTTTGCTTTACCTTTCGTTTTATTATTTGCACTGCTCCTTTATTATTTGTCTTTGTTTATTTTTGTTTCGCTTTGCATTTACCTTTTCAAATAGAATAGATATCCAACTTCATTTTTTCTCACCAAGAACAACTGAGTCCCACATTTAACCAGTAATCAATTCGAGAAGATACCGAGAAACGAACTTAATTGAACCATACAAAATCCAGTTATTAAAATGGCGCCGCTGCCGGCTCTTTTCGTGAAGATTAACGGTTTTTTGTGTGAGACGCGTTGGCTTTTGGGATCCGTTCACTCGTGAACGTTATTTTTCGTGTAAAAAATTTTCAAAAATCCAAAAACATTTGAAAAATCATAAAAAGCATTTCTTTTTCAAAGTTTTGCATTAAAAATATTCTTCTTTCTTATCTATTTTTCTTTATGGATTCTTATGTCCATTGCGTCGGGTGTGGGAGACGATTATACGGGAACGAATCATGTCAATGGTGTACATGTGAGCGGTGCGGAAACGATATCGACAATACACAATTCGGATTTTGTCCATTGTGCAACTCGACTAATTCGTCCTTTTCTAATCCACCTCCTATTCCCCCTTGCATCTATTGTGGAAGCGATTATCATTGGCATGTTTCGTGTCTGGTTCGATACCCGTATAGTCACAGGCAAGAACCGGGTTACAATTATGACAATGGAAATAGCTATCCACAAAACTCATCGGGTTTTTCTCCATACCCGTGGTGCTATATTTGTGGGGTCCCTCACGATGCCTCTTCTTGTGACCCGTCGAAGGTCTTTGAGAAAATTTCGTGCTATCATCCCAGCGTTTATAACTTTGAGCCCCCACATCACACCCTCAATCATCAATCCTCTCAGCAAATTAGTCTTGACCAACAACTCACTACTTTGAATGATGTTCTAGAAAGTTTAGATCAAATCCGAGCTGACTTGCATCAGGAAAGGCAACCTTTGCTTGATGGTGACGAAATCTTGAAATCCACCAACACCATTTTGAGCCAATTTGGTCGTTTTCCCTTCTTTTCTACACCAAAATGTTTAATTACAGCGTGGGATAGAATTGGTTTAATTGAACATACTCGGGGCGATGAACAACAAAATTTGCTTCATGAGCTTCTTAAAGATGTGGAGGTTATCAAGGAAGAGTTAGCCGACTATGTCACTCCTAATTGGAATGGTCCCGTCTATTATGATGATGATGACGACGATGATGTCTATGCTCTCGACCCATCTACTGAAGTTGCTACTCCTATTCTCGATATTCCTAATGCGTCTAAGGATGATGATTCTTTGAGTGAGATTAGTGATTTTGGTCTCGATAAATTCTTTGATGATGAGGTTTGTGACATGCCTACTGTTATGGAGTCTGAGGACGACGTTGCTCTTACAGAAGAGGTCGATCCTAATGATGACGATTTTTCTCCACGCTATGAGAATTTCACTTTTGAAATTTCTCAATCTCCACCGGGAGATGCGGGCGATGACGATTTATTCTCTCCGGCTTACGAGAATTTCACCGATGAACTTGCTCTTGTGGATGAGGTGGAAGACATGCTTCTTCGCGACAGATTACGGAAAGTGCATCTTCTTATTGCTCAAATCGAAGAGTTGACTTCTCCTCCTCTTTCTTAGTCTTTACCTCCATCTATTCCTCCCATTGAAGATTATGACCCATTGCTAGAAGAAATCGACATTCACTCAATACCTCCGTGTATTGATGATGATGACATAGAGGGGGATACTATTTTTGATAATTTGCTGCAGGAAGGTATTGTCCCAAGTCCCCCTCCCGAGCACCTTTCATCCTCCCCTTTAGCCACTATTACGGAGGATGAGTGCTTTGACCCGGGAGGCGACATTGATTATTATATGATTGCTAACCTTACGACTTTGCCTCTTTCTGAGCATCCATTGTCTTTGGGGGATGACAATGTGCTTACTTTACCCACCCCACCTCCCGTGGATCTCGCTTTCACATACTTTTCGTATGTTGAAAGAACCTTTCTCCCATTCAAGACTTATCCCCCCGCCTCTCCTTCATTGATGTCCTCCGGGAACGAGGACAAGGTCTTTGATCTCGGTATTACATTCGAGGCTTCCCCATGGACCATTTAATTCGGGGACGAGTCAGGCTCGTGACTCGGTTAATATAAACAAGCGCTTTTTGGGGGGCAACCCAGTTATCTATCTATCTTTACCTGTTTTCACCAAAAGTGTAGGGGGAGCCCCGTTGGTGTTTCTTGTTTTCTTTCTTATCATGTGCAGGGATTAGAGCTTCAAAGACACACTCTTGATGACTTTTGACGACCCGTGATTCCGTGTTTCCGTCTTCCCAGTTCTATCCTAAACTCTTTTGATTCTCTATTTTATATTCTTCAATAGTAAAATAGGAATCACTTTAGTTGTCTCTTCCTTAGCGAGATTTAAACAAAGTGCACAATATCCTAAGTGTAGGGAGTTTACTCCCACATGCTTAAACATTCAGGACAATGTTTATATCAAGTGTAGGGGGGACTTCTATCGAAGTTAAGTGGCATTTTCTTGCATTTGTCCTCATTTTAACCGGAAAATCAAATTTTCAACATTTTTCAAAATTTTTGATCTATTTTGGCCTAGTAGTTTTTCCTTTGTTATTGTTATTTACTTTCTTTTCTAGAATAAATTTTTAATAAAGTGGTTTTAATTTTTCAAAGTCGTGAATATTTTGACTCAACCCGAGTTTACTTATCCAAGTTTACTCTAGCTAGTATCCTTAACGTGTTTAAGTCAAGTTTTGCTAGGCTTTTATATAGGGAACTTTAAAACGCGAAAGTCTTATCTCTCACGGGTTAAGAACAAGAACTTTTCGCAAGTTCCTATAATTGATCCTAGAGAGTTGTTTATCAAGGGAACTTTAAAACGCAAATTCTAAACTTGAAAGAGTCTAAGAAGATGCAAGATCCTATAAGCGACTCGAAAACCCAAAACTTTGATTTAATTGGCTAAGCATCCACGAATCTCATTCCTTGAGATTTTAAACTGTGGAGAACGAGAGATGATAGAGTCAATTATAAGTTTGGTATTCTTTCGTGAATTTATGTGAGTTGATTATAAGCCTATTCTCCCATCGCTTGTTAATAAATTTATCTGCAATAAATAAGGTCGTACGATTTGAAAAGTTACTTAGCTTCTAGCCCAAGATCATTTAAAAGTTGCTCGGTATGGATTAGAGTTCATAGCCAAGGCATAACTTATTGAAGCGGGATGCGAAGATTGGCGAGTCCGAAAAGGCCCTAACAAGGCATGAGGGCTACATTTTGTTGCTAAAGATCCAAAGTGATGTGAAGAATCATTTATCAAAGATCAATATGAAGGATCGAGACACACGACGAAAAGCAAATACTCCCGTAAAGATCATGAAGAAGTCTATCCAAAAAGGCCCTAACAAGGTATGAGGATAAATAGATCCAAGTCCAAAAAGGAGGCGGATCGTTGTATATCAAAATCCCAAATAAAGACTGGAGAAAAATAAAGAAGTCGTGGTCCAAGTATGAAGAATCTCTCAAAACTTCAAGTGAAGAAATTCCTATTATGAAGAGAAGACCATTATTTCATGAACGTCTCTCAAGATTTGAAGTATGAAGTCGCTGCCAAATATCGGTCAGAGAAAGGTCTCAAATCGTGAAGCGAGTTATGCTAAGATATGAACTTTATGAGGTCCCGAGAAGCAGTTTTAAAATATTTTGTCCTTTAGCTAACTATTGATTAAATCGTCCCACTTTATTTTCAACTTAATAACTATCGAAATAAGTCAACAATGCATCCTCGTGATCATTCAAGACAAGAATAAAATATAATAGATACACCTAGGAATAAGGGAATCTAAGTAAATAATTGGCCCACATGAGTTCATGATAGTTTGCTAACTTATAATAACAATGATCTCGTTTTTAAGCTTGGTTTGGAGAATGTAAAAACTTGAGGATGATGATCATTCATGACATTTCCAAAACCCTAAGGTATGTCTTTGATTTCTTTACTTACTTTCTTCCTTTGAATGTTTATAATTTTCTATCTCTTTAATAAAGGCCAATATGGATTGATTATGATGGGAAATGTAAAACGTGCTTTGTAACTAATGCATTGCATGAGGACATTGCAATGGTCAAGTGTAGGGGATTTGATAGGTGTGAAAACACCTATCCTCTTACCACTTAATTACCATAATAACCAGGCAAAAACGTGTATTTTATGTCGTAAATGTCGGAATTATGTGTGGTTTGTGATTTTTGTTATGATTTAGGACGAAAATATAAAAAAGGAAGAAAACACGGGCTTTCACGGGCTTTTATCGAAGAAAAAGACAAAAGACGAAGTCAAGAAATCAAGAGTGCAAAATGAACGGAAGTCCAAGACCAATTCTGAAGATTTATCGAAGAAAAAGTCAAAAGACGGAAGTTTACTAAAAGCCGAAGAACTCTAGTCTAATTTATTGAAGAATTTACAAGACAAGTTTATTAATCCCGAGACAAAGTCAAAAGTCGAAGATTAAGAAGACGAGGACTAAAGGATAATTAAAGAAAGAAGAAAGAGGGGAGGAAGCTTTCACTAAGCACCTCCCTAATCCCCTATAAATAGCTTTCATTTCATTTCATTTCATTTGGTTGGCTAGTTTGACAAACTATGCTCTTCCATCTTTATTTTTTGCACATTTAAATTCATGTCATTTACTTAATTGTCTTGCACCTTTAATTCCTCTAATTCCAAGTAAGTTAATTTTATGATTGTTGAATCTTTCTCTTTATTGTTAATCTCTCATCTTCCTTTCTTGTGATTTATTTGATCTTTTGTTTATGTTTATGTTCTTTGATTTTCATTAATTAGATTAAGCGGGTTGTGATTATTTTGGTTATGATTGTTAGTTTTATTGATTTAGATTGTTTGGTTTTTGTTATTAGATCATTTGTGGTTGTTTTGGTTTAATCTTTTGGTTGATTTTGATTGATTTTGTTTAAATTTGTGTCTTTTATCTTCCTTGTTCTTCACTACTGTTAGTTTGCCCAGATTCCGAATCAGTGCTTTATTTTCCGAACCAACCTTTTATTTCTTTTATTCCGAATGAAGGAATTTTAAGCAATATTCCGGATCAGTGAATATTCCGCATCAAAGGATTATTCCGGATGAGTTTATATTCTGAATGAAGCTTTCTTTTTTTTTTATTTCGAATTAGCATCTCTCACTTTTTATTCCGAATGAGCATTTTACTTTGATTTTATTCCGAATGAAGGCTTTAGCTTAAATATTCTGGATCAGTCTTATATTCCGAATGAGCTAGTTATATTCCGGATGAACCAACATTCCGGATCAAGCAATATATTCCGGACGAAGCATTTATTCCGCATGAGTGATTATTCCGGATGAACCCTTTATTCCGGATGAGCAATTATTCCGAATGAGGGGGATATTCCAGATGAAGCTAATATTCTGGATGAATGACTTATTCCGGATGAATCTGTTTTATTCCGAATGAGGGATTTATTCCGGATGAACTTGTTTATTCCGAATGAAGGATTTATTCTGAATGAGTGTTTCCAGTTTTTTGTGATTTTATACATTTAGATTTAAGTTTTATTTTTTTCCCGCCTTTTTCCTTCGTCGCACTTTTACTTGCCTTCCTTTTAGTTTGAGTTTAAGTTTGTCTTGTTTTATTTTTCAGTCTTCAATTAATTTTGTCTTTTAGTTTTATTTTTATTTATTGTTTTGCTTTACGTTTCGTTTTATTATTTGCACTGCTCCTTTATTATTTGTCTTTGTTTATTTTGGTTTCACTTCGCATTTACCTTTTCAAATAGAATAGATATCCAACTTCATTTTTCGTCACCAAGAACAACTGAGTCACACATTTAACCAATAATCAATTCGAGAAGATACCGAGAAACGAACTTAATTGAACCATACAAAATCCAGTTATTATAAGTTTTCTCGGGTTTTTTGAGCACAAGTTGTAACACCCCACTTGGATAAGTGGACCGTTACGTGTATTTATGGCGTGTCATCAAAGCATAAGGTAAATGTAATGAAACATTAAATGACCATAACGGAAATACCGGAATCAAACATCGGTAATCCATCCAAAGCTCAAAACATGAAAAATGAAATACTGAAAGAAAGAACTAAACAATGTCCAAATAAGCAGAATAATGTAAGTGCATAAAATAAGAAGTCTGTATAGCTTCCATTCCAAATGCACGTGCTCTCAGAATCCTAAGAGCGTCCCGGTGTACCTGCCGTTAGAACATGAAAGGAACGACGGTTGAGCATAACGCTCAGTGAACGGATATAAAACATGATAAGAATATATTGAATGAAACAAGCGATAGAATACTGAAGCTGTAAGACTGATATGTAACATGTGGTAGAACTCTGCATAAAATCTGAGAAACCTGGTTCATATATACTGATACTGAAATATAACTATTAATTCTGAAAACATGCATTTACTGTATTTTATTTGCCAGAGCTTATATAGGTCACGTGCTGTAACAACCGTGCATGAATAACTGGAGGGGTGACCTCATCATGCTATAGAGGGG
Organism: Glebionis coronaria; assembly: GCA_025667525.1. Classification (NCBI taxonomy): domain Eukaryota; kingdom Viridiplantae; phylum Streptophyta; class Magnoliopsida; order Asterales; family Asteraceae; genus Glebionis; species Glebionis coronaria. The sequence goes on from CM046874.1 coordinate 435,654,467, forward strand.
TGACCTCTAAATAACTGTGCTGGGTGGAGGGATCAGCTCCAATGTGAAGGATGTAGAGCACACACCACATTCACCCTGATAACTTGTAACACATATAAGCCTAGGATGCATCCATACGCCCCACTAAAACATACATATAAAAAATGGCCAAACTGAACATGAGTGGGACGATGCAGGATATCACTCTCCTGCATGTGAGTCACGACACCGGTGCCTCTAGTGCCGTGGTTACGGTACCTCCGTAACTAGTACATAAACTGGTCGTGCTTGTATATAACGCTCAGGCAATTTATTTAGTTATTAACATGATTACTGATAAACTTAAACATATACTGGGGAAAACATTTGGCTGCAGACGAGAAATCCTAATCATGCATAGGAAAGGAAGTCCTTACTGAAAGGACGGAAATCCGTACCTCGTGTCCAGTAATGAATTCAGTATGAAAGCTGATGGATCGACTCTGACTCCACGGATACTACATAAATAATGGACGGAAATAAGTCGTCTAATTACTGTTTGCTGTTACTGATTTTTATCTGTTCTGAATTAACTCTAATTTATTCCTGTACTACTGTTTATGGATACACTGGTGAATTTTGACTGTTTCTCATATTATTACTCCTGATTAGGGTATTCCCTGTGTTACTGATTTCTATAAAATAGGTACACCAATATAAAAATATTACTATAAATAGTAACCTGCTATAAATAGAAAGTTTCCAAATTTAGAAGGATTTCCAAGATAGTTTTTCTGGAACTATTAGTTACATCATAAGTTAAAATCGACTTTTAATTAGTTGAATGAAAAATGTTAAAATCAATTTAATTTTACTAATTAAATGATTAAAATAACAAATATGTTTAACTTTATTTTTATAATATAAAAACTTATTTATAAAGTGCTTTAACCAAAACTAAAATAATTCCCATTGCTTGTTATAAACAGTTCCCCCTGCTAGTTATCAACAGTTCCCCCTGCTAGTTATAAACAGTTCCCCCTGCTAGTTATAAACAGTTCCCCCTGCTAGTTATAAACAGTTCCCCCTGCTAGTTATAAACAGTTCCCCCTGCTAGTTATACTGAGTTTCCACTGCTAGTGTTTTCTGACAGACCCAAACGCACCTTTATACTTGTTAATCCCAAACGCACCCTTATTTTCAGAAAACACCAAACGCACCCTGTTTTGGTTTAAACTCCTGCGGCTGGTCACCAAAAGCATCACCGAGACCTTAATGGTCTCGGTTTTCCTGAATCCACACGAACCCAACACCCCTGTTTGGGGTTGTCTGTCCCTGGTCGGCCAAAACCAGCACCACCGAGACACTAGGTCTCGGCTGCACACCAAGAAGACCCCACCGACCCTGTTTTGGGATTGGTGGCTCACGGCTGGCAAAGAAACACCACACCGAGAGCTTTATGCTCTCGGTTTTTCCTTGGATTCAACCGAAACACGACACCCCTGTTTGGTTCGTGACACAACAAACAGAAAAAGAAAAAAAACAAATGGAGTTTACCTTGTTTTGCTGTTCGTCGGCAGTAAAAGGAAAAAAATAAAAACAACGATCTTCTTTTTTTTTTGTTCTTGTGATTCTGGCCGGCGGCCATTTCTTTTTTTTTTTTTTTTTTTTTGTCTTTTCTGTCGGCAGGAGCCAACAAGAAACCCTAGATCGCTTTTCTCCTTTTTTTTTATCTGATTTGACAAAGGGAAACTCCCGTATGTTATTTTCTTGTAACCAAATGGGCTAAAGCCCATTATTTCCTTATTTTTTTTATAACCGGCCCTTTCTTTTCCTTTTATTTCTTATTATTTTTTTTTAAAAAAATCTTGTATAATAATAACCCTTGTAATAAATAATACTTGTAATAAACTTCTCGCGTTTGTTCCGTTGATAAATTCTACGTGAACGGTTCAAGTAAAATAACCCGCGTATTTACTATTAAATATATATAAATTTGACTGAGATAAATACATACGTGATAAGAAATAATTATTTTCTGGATAATTAATCACGTCACGATTTTAATTAAAACTGAGACTGCGCGATTACTGATAACGTTTAATTGTTTTTGTAAAATAAAATAATTCATCCGTAATATTTTCTGAGACTAAATACTTATTATCTGAATAAATATTATCTGTAATATTTTAAATAAACTGGGATAGCGTATTTAATTTCTGCGTTTATATTTCTGTCAATAATTAATACTTATATAGTTTATTAATATTAAACCGCGTATTTAAATATTCTGATCTTTAAATACGGGTTTTACAATTCTTCCCCTCTAAAAACAATAATTCGTCCCCGAATTAAAGATACGACCATACTGGGTTTTACAATTCTTCCCCTCTAAAAAGGAGAAATTCGTCCTCGAATTACAGGTAATAAGCTGATGAAGTTATAAGAACTGAAAGAACACGTAGACTGAAAAGATGATTAAACTGGAGGATAAATTGTCTTCTAATTAAGACATAATGCTGCTGATAGGTATTAACCTGACGTGACTGAAATGATCATGTACGTGACATGACTGAAAGAACTTAACCGGATTTATTGAAGGAAAGGGAATGAGAGGTCCGGATGGACTCCTCTGTTTCGAGTGGCCTCCCGCTCGAAACGATTCCTTCAAGGTCTAACATAAAAATCTTGGTCCTGATGACCCTTTCCTGATGATGCTGAATACTTACATGTTTCATACTTAAGATGGATTTCTGAATCTGATAGGCTGAATAACTATAGCATGTAGGATACATGGAATGATACGTATAAATATTCTGAAGGATAATATTTATATCTCTGAGCAAGCTGTTGAGAATATATATAGGGACGAACTACGTGAACAATTGCGAACATGCTGAGTGAGTAATTGTGAACGTGGTTCATAATTATATGAGGAGCGCTGGCATAGAATTAGAATATGATAAGTGAAATATACTGTGAACGTGGTACTAGAACATATCATGAACGTAGGCTGACTGAGGAATGAATGCCAAACGATACGGCCTGAGATGTGAAACGTCTGCCTGGTTATGGAATAGTTGTGCTAAACTTGAGTCTGTTCTCTCAAGCTTTCTGTAACCGTATTCGGTAATAACTGAGAAACGTGTATCGTGAAATGGCACACGAACTTGAACGCGAACAACGTTATGAACGCTAACGTGAGCTTAAATCAGGAGATAGCATAAAAGATGAACTGAAACAACATCATACTGCGAATGAGACGTAAACGTGAAAGTGGAAATAAACATGAGCTTAAAGTGGGTGTAAGCATACACTTGATCGTGAACATGAATTCTGTCTGATATGATGGTCGATGGAAAGCCTTGAATTCGTACGATTTACTGCTGGATTTTAAAATTTTCTGCAGGTCTACTACTACGTGATCCTTTCGGATGAAAGAGACGCGCAGGCTGATTACATGGTTGATGATAACTTAGATAGTATCATACTTTCTCTGAGTATGTGGTAAACTGATAACAATCTCCATGGAGTCTTGTATCCTTTCAGTCCAAGATTTCTACTGGTGGTAGTAACTCGATGGCATGACGGCGTTCTATCTAAAACCTGCGGTAGGTCAGGCATCTAGATATGAACATAACTGCATCAATGTGCGATGAAATTTTGGGACCCTCTGGTGGAAATCTGGTTGGGCAGCCATAGAAAAATTTTCTGGTGGAAACTGTCAGCAATTTCTGCGGTAGCAGTCAATTGAGTTCTAGAAGATTTGTACTTCGTTCACGGGCGTCAGTCGGGACCATCAGGTGATGGCCTTCACCTTCGCAGCATTGTTTGAAATTTCTTTCTGCTAAGGTAGAATGGCTCAGAGATGCCACTTTGTTCAATTTGAATTCATATCTGGAAAGCTGTATATAAAAATTTTCTCCTATCGAAGATTCTATACAACTGTGAGAAGATGATTCTCGTGTTCTTCTTTAAAAATTTAGCAGACCAAAATGTGATCAATGAATACGCTGACGATTTTGTCTGAGAAACATAGAAAAGTTTATTCATAAATTTCATAATATAACTGGAGCATTAAGGAGCTCAGAAGTAAAATTATAAATTTTTTAGAGTGGCTATAATATGTGCAACAACGGTCTAAAGAACATCATGTTCTTCCCTCACCACTGATGGTAGCATGAGCTTGAATTTCTCTAGAAGAATGTTTAAGACACCTCGTAGTAGGTCAATTAAACTTTCTATTCGTGGAATGAATATCGATTAGGAATGGTGATCTGATAAATTTTTCGATGGGGCGTTAGGGCGAATAAAGCCTAATTTAGATAACTCTTGCAGCAATTGCTGCAACTCTTTAACTTAGCTGAAGCCTTGCAATAAAGAGTTCTGAAAACAGGTTCTGTTCTTGAGACTAGCTCGATGTTAAATTTATGTCTCGTGGTTAGGGAGGAATTTCTTGAAAGCTTTCTGAAATTATATCTGGAACTCTGGAATAATCTGCTGATCATGAATTTAAGGAATTTCAAAAGTGGATTTATAACAGGTAGGTAAAAGTCTTCGTAGCTATAGACTGACAAATCACGCGTTTGTAAGGCAGAAACAACTTGTACTGATTTTCCTAGCAGAAAATATAATGAATATATTTGGGATTAGTAAGACGGATCTTGTCGTTAACTGAAGGATAACTTAATAAACATGGGAGGTACTGTGGATTCCTTTCTGGCTGAGAGGTAGGTAACTACCTGATTTACATAAAGCTGACATAGGGATACGTGAGTAACGTGGCGACTTCCACTGAGTGGGTTCGTCTGTAACTTTCAGAGTGAATATTACGTGTTTAATATGAATAATAATCTAGTGTGGTGACTGAATTTTAATGGTCCGATTCATGAGTGACATAATAGAACGGGCATACTCCTTTCTGAAGGGTACTCTGAATTTCTGGGGGCCTCGCTTGGAAATATACTAGAATTAGGAGTTCTGACTCGTACTCTGAGAAGATATTCGCACGACGTGTATCATGACTGGTGCCCTGATATGTGTCTTCCGAAATGGTACCTGAGATCTATGTCTTGACTGATGTCTTGGCACGTGTTTTAATAGATGAATATGAACAAGGCTGAAAATTTTGGTAACTGCTAGGATTGGCGGACCGGTTAGACTGCTGACCTCTGTATTTCTGGTCACGTCCGTTCTGGGGTTCCGATGGTACTGACTGATTAATTATGAGCACGGTGGTTGTCACTACTACTTTGTCTGTCAGTTTCTTGACGGTCGTTATCATGACCGTGATTCAGTAACTATTATGTTGAGTGGCCGGCTGGGTTCCGGTTCCCACTCTTCTGAATGAACGGTTAGCTGAGTGAAGTGGGGCATCTAGCTGAGAAGCTAAAAGTATGGAATGGAATGGTAGTGCCTGATGGTTGAATTTATTCTTGTCAGAATTTTCAAATTTATAGTTTTCGTCCTCGTTCCCCGGCATCAGCATCTTGAGAAATCTCTAAAGTTCCGCAGCATCAACATCTGTGTGGTCTTCAGAGTGTTAGCAGCATCAGCATCTGGTAAAATCTTCAACTCACGAGCAGCATCAGCACCTGGTAGAATATCGACAAGTGGAAATGCCTGGAGTACACGAAATATTATACATGGAGTATAACTGAGACACTGTACATGGGGTACATATGGAATACTGTACATGGAGCTGGTGGAAATTTTATGGGATGATCGATACTGGTGTCGCTTGTCTGACATTATCAAAGAAATAAATTGATTCAAACGGTAGTAATACTGAACTGAAATGGGTAACGTGATAGCCTGGTAATTCCTGTGTAGACTTAATGATGGTTGTATAGAGGCTGAAAGTATGATTAAACAGAGTTTCATCAATGTTCAGTATGAAGACAGAAGACATGATTGATAAAGACCAGAACATGATTTATCATGAAATAGGATTTTACTGTAATCCTTCTATATTTTAGCCTGAAGGCATCATCACCTTGCTGAAAACATAATCCTCGTAAGGAGACATGAAACTGAATCATCATGTAGATGACATCAACGTGAGGGTATGAAAATTTGACTGTTATAAGGAACACAAAAAGTTAAATCAACTGAGGTGTAATATTAACTGATGTGGACGGCTATAGTTCAATCCACGTACTTCAAGGAAGGAAACATGAGACTAAGTATGGGCTATTCTGGTTCGATCCATACTGGTCAAAATTTTCTGAGAACTGTCATGTATAGAAATTTATAATCTGGTATTAAATATGGATGGCTGAAGTCCAATCCATACTTGTCAAAATTTATAGAACGTCATGATATGATAAGGGTGAACCACTGTGGATCGGTTCACAAAACATCATTTGACTGAAAAACATGAAATTTGACTTGAGAAATGGTGAACGTTTATGGCTGGTTCACCAAGTGATATTTGACTGAAAACATGAATCTGTCATGAGTAAGGGTAAACGCCTATGGTCGGTTTACCAATACAAAATCTGAACGGCAAGGGTGAACGCCTATGGTCAGTTCACCAAAACGAAAATTCGCTAAAAAAAACATATGCGACTAAATATGGCTAGTTATGTACCAACCTTTTACTTAGTCAAAACTTTAAGAAAACTGACTGATAAATGAAGAAAACTGACTGAATAAGCCATGAGAAACGTGAAAGATAACAACGCCAAAATCTGGGAAGTTCCTGGTGACTACCCACTAGTCACAGGTCAAGTTTTTGAGCCTACAGGTCGAACCCTGCTCTCTGATACCATAATTGTAACACCCCACTTGGATAAGTGGACCGTTACGTGTTTTTATGGCGTGTCATCAAAGCATAAGGTAAATGTAATGAAACATTAAATGACCATAACGGAAATACCGGAATCAAACATCGGTAATCCATCCAAAGCTCAAAACATGAAAAATGAAATACTGAAAGAAAGAACTAAACAATGTCCAAATAAGCAGAATAATGTAAGTGCATAAAATAAGAAGTCTGTATAGCTTCCATTCCAAATGCACGTGCTCTCAGAATCCTAAGAGCGTCCCGGTGTACCTGCCGTTAGAACATGAAAGGAACTACGGCTGAGCATAACGCTCAGTGAACGGATATAAAACATGATAAGAATATATTGAATGAAACAAGCGATAGAATACTGAAGCTGTAAGACTGATATGTAACATGTGGTAGAACTCTGCATAAAATCTGAGAAACCTGGTTCATATATACTGATACTGAAATATAACTATTAATTCTGAAAACATGCATTTACTGTATTTTATTTGCCAGAGCTTATATAGGTCACGTGCTGTAACAACCGTGCATGAATAACTGGAGGGGTGACCTCATCATGCTATAGAGGGGTGACCTCTAAATAACTGTGCTGGGTGGAGGGATCAGCTCCAATGTGAAGGATGTAGAGCACACACCACATTCACCCTGATAACTTGTAACACATATAAGCCTAGGATGCATCCATACGCCCCACTAAAACATACATATAAAAAATGGCCAAACTGAACATGAGTGGGACGATGCAGGATATCACTCTCCTGCATGTGAGTCACGACACCGGTGCCTCTAGTGCCGTGGTTACGGTACCTCCGTAACTAGTACATAAACTGGTCGTGCTTGTATATAACGCTCAGACAATTTATTTAGTTATTAACATGATTACTGATAAACTTAAACATATACTGGAGAAAACATTTGGCTGCAGACGGGAAATCCTAATCATGCATAGGAAAGGAAGTCCTTACTGAAAGGACGGAAATCCGTACCTCGTGTCCAGTAATGAATTCAGTATGAAAGCTGATGGATCGACTCTGACTCCACGGATACTACATAAATAATGGACGGAAATAAGTCGTCTAATTACTGTTTGCTGTTACTGATTTTTATCTGTTATGAATTAACTCTAATTTATTCCTGTACTACTGTTTATGGATACACTGGTGAATTTTGACTGTTTCTCATATTATTACTCCTGATTAGCGTATTCCCTGTGTTACTGATTTCTATAAAATAGGTACACCAATATAAAAATATTACTATAAATAGTAACCTGCTATAAATAGAAAGTTAACAAATTTAGAAGGATTTCCAAGATAGTTTTTCTGGAACTATTAGTTACATCATAAGTTAAAATCGACTTTTAATTAGTTGAATGAAAAATGTTAAAATCAATTTAATTTTACTAATTAAATGATTAAAATAACAAATATGTTTAACTTTATTTTTATAATATAAAAACTTATTTATAAAGTGCTTTAACCAAAACTAAAATAATTCCCATTGCTTGTTATAAACAGTTCCCCCTGCTAGTTATAAACAGTTCCCCCTGCTAGTTATAAACAGTTCCCCCTGCTAGTTATAAACAGTTCCCCCTGCTAGTTATAAACAGTTCCCCCTGCTAGTTATAAACAGTTCCCCCTGCTAGTTATACTGAGTTTCCACTGCTAGTGTTTTCTGACAGACCCAAACGCACCTTTATACTTGTTAATCCCAAACGCACCCTTATTTTCAGAAAACACCAAACGCACCCTGTTTTGGTTTAAACTCCTGCGGCTGGTCACCAAAAGCATCACCGAGACCTTAATGGTCTCGGTTTTCCTGAATCCACACGAACCCAACACCCCTGTTTGGGGTTGTCTGTCCCTGGTCGGCCAAAACCAGCACCACCGAGACACTAGGTCTCGGCTGCACACCAAGAAGACCCCACCGACCCTGTTTTGGGATTGGTGGCTCACGGCTGGCAAAGAACCACCACACCGAGAGCTTTATGCTCTCGGTTTTTCCTTGGATTCAACCGAAACACGACACCCCTGTTTGGTTCGTGACACAACAAACAGAAAAAGAAAAAAAACAAATGGAGTTTACCTTGTTTTGCTGTTCGTCGGCAGTAAAAGGAAAAAAATAAAAACAACGATCTTTTTTTTTTGTTCTTGTGATTCTGGCCGGCGGCCATTTCTTTTTCTTTTTTTTTTTGTCTTTTCTGTCGGCAGCAGACAACAAGAAACCCTAGATCGCTTTTTTCCTTTTTTTTTATCTGATTTGACAAAGGGAAACTCCCGTATGTTTTATTTTCTTGTAACCAAATGGGCTAAAGCCCATTATTTCCTTATTTTTTTTATAACCGGCCCTTTCTTTTCCTTTTATTTCTTATTATTTTTTTTTTTAAAAAATCTTGTATAATAATAACCCTTGTAATAAATAATACTTGTAATAAACTTCTCGCGTTTGTTCCGTTGATAAATTCTACGTGAACGGTTCAAGTAAAATAACCCGCGTATTTACTATTAAATATATATAAATTTGACTGAGATAAATACATACGTGATACGAAATAATTATTTTCTGAATAATTAATCACGTCACGATTTTAATTAAAACTGAGACTGCGCGATTACTGATAACGTTTAATTGTTTTTGTAAAATAAAATAATTCATCCGTAATATTTTCTGAGACTAAATACTTATTATCTGAATAAATATTATATGTAATATTTTAAATAAACTGGGATAGCGTATTTAATTTCTGCGTTTATATTTCTGTCAATAATTAATACTTATATAGTTTATTAATATTAAACCGCGTATTTAAATATTCTGATATTTAAATACGGGTTTTACACAAGTTTTCAAAGTATTTCAAAACTGTGTGCTCATATACTCCCCTAATTTTAAATAGAATTTCTTTTCGAGGGGGAGTACATACTTTCATGCAACATTATTCTTTCCATGTTTCATCACTAGTTTCACAAAAATTTCAATGACATGCAATTTTTGAGGGGGAGAATAGTGATTAAAATGTGTTATCTTGGATAATATCTTTGATATAAGTGTTTTCTCTTCCTAATATGTTCAAAACATTTCCTTTTATGATGCACATATGTAGGGGGAGCGCTTTGGGGATTTAGAAAGTTTTTCTGGTTACGATATCTATACCTTCAACACATTAATGCACGACGGTACCGGTGTCAAAAAGTGGTTAGGTATTCGTCCTATGATCCAACCAGAATCGGAGGGATCTTCCCAGGGACAATCCATTAGAATTTAGATGTCCTTAGGAAAGATGGAGTAGTTGAGTGTACGGGAAAAATGTCGACTAATGACTTAAGTTAGCACTGGAACAATCAAAACAAGGTGCTAGTTATGACGTCTTGGAAAGCACTGAAGGGGTTGAAGAATGAAAAAGAAATGTAAGGATAAAGGGTGTAAAGAAAGAAGCCCTCTATACAACCTAGGCAGAAACCGGGTCAATACATCTATTATCAGAATCACTTTGATGATTTCTGATACTGAAGACAAAGCATCATGGACCCAGTGATGCAATGCACAACCCTTCCCAGCCTACTCAAGCTTCTCTCAAAAGAAGTTTGTTTTATTGTCACGGAGTTCAACTCATTTCTATCAACTTTCTTACTCCGAGATAGTAGATATTGAAAAAGTGGTAGTCTGCTCCAGCCTCCGATCACCAAATAAACGTGGACTTATAGAGTCTAGAGCCAACGAGATTCATCATAAATCTCATTAGGACACGTATTCCATATATCGATTGTTTTTCATCACTAGAACACATGCGATAATTTACAGAGTCCTACGCTCTATCCTTGTGATATTGCCAGAACATTCAGAGTGATACTCATTAGTATTCACATTTATGAATGGAAATCCTTCCAGTGTTAACATCAAACAGCACTGCGGTAGGTCATATGTAAGATTCACTTGAATTGAACATATGTTAACTGGAAAGAAACAGTGGTTTGATTCTTAATTGATTCAAAATCGTTCCTAGTCTTGACGCAATATCTTAATGATCTTGTCAGAACATTCAGAGTGATACTCTTCAGTAGTCACAGTGACGAATGGAAATCCTTCCAGTGCCATCATCAAAAAGCACTGCGGTAGGTAACTTGTGCGATTCTATATGAATCAAACTTTTGTCAACTCCCAAGCAACGATGGTTTGATTCTTAATTGATTCAAACTTGTTCCAGGAAATTGAATTGACGACTTAATTAGTAGAATGGAACTGCATGATTCACTCCTTACTATGAATTATCTTTCGATATATTCAAGTATTGAGAACGGATACCACAACCGGAAACCCTGTCAAGGAAGTTCTTTGAACTTACCTAATAACAGGTACAGTATTCTTACAGTATAACAGGATACCGGAGGAATGCAAACGGTGGAGTAACTTCAAGAGTCATAATTCAAGACCACATGCTCATATAAATGAAGAAAGCTCAAGAACATCTAAAGACAAAGACTTATGCTACTCTGATGATCAAGGGAGATTGTTAACAAGCTTTCAAGTCAACACAGAACATGAGTATGTGGGGAAAAACACAAGAACACAAGCTGACAAAGTTTCAATATCAAGTCAAGACAAAGATCAAAGATCCAAGGTCACAAGTCATGAAATGAACTATGAAGGAACTCTCAAGAAATCGAGCTTCAAAGTCTGCAACATCAAAAAAGTGAAGTCACATATTACATGACCACCCCTTAGGGGGAGATTTTTAGGCGTATTTAAAGTGATGGTCATATAATATACCGTTGCGAAGCTCGTGAAAAATGCTATTCAACGATTTCGAGAGTTCTTAGTCATTATTGTTCATGTAACGAGAATTAGTCCTAACCCCACAAATGAGGAAGGCCTCCTAAACATTTACTCTTTAGTATAAAAGGCAAATTATCCTCATTTATGTAGGTGTGATTTTCCATTTGATAGTTTTAGAGAGAGAAAGGTGTGTTTGTTTCACTCACTAGGCAAACACCAATCTTTGTATTTTCTTTTCTTCATCTTAATCTAATCTTTCTTTTTTGGTTTAATCTTCATCATGTTATTCGTGTTTGGTTAGTCGTGTGTATATGTCATACAATATTATATTATCATGTGGGGGTATGGGTGCATCCTAGTTACATTTTTACCAGTAGTGAATGTGATGTGTGCCTTGCATCCTTCACTAGGAGTTGATCCCTCCTACCTAAACTATTTAATTAGAGGCAACCCCTCTAATTGCATGACGATGTCTCCCCTCCAAGTATTCATGCACGATGGAACCTCATGACCAATATGTGCTATTTGGATAATTAAACAGATTATCATAGAAACATAAGTCTTTTCAAACAATAAAACCAGTTTGATGAACATGAATCCAGATTACTTAGAACTTATGACATTTCGCTGCTATTAGTCTTATATGCTTACGTTATTCCATGTCATACTTGTATATCCGTGCACTGAGCGTTATGCTCAGCTGTTTTCCTTTCATGTTACCAAACGACAGGTACTCAAGGGCGCTCGTAGACTTTAAGCGTACGTGCATATGGGTTGGAAGATTTCTAGCCTTCTCTACTTTACGCATTTCATCATACATTTTGATACTTATTTCTATTGACATTGTTTAGTCCTTTTCCTTTACAGTACTTATGTTTGTGTGTGATGAGCTTATACTTTGGGGTACTGATATTTGTTTCTGGTATTTCCTTTTATGGTCATGTAATGTTTTAAGACATTTTCCTTGTATGCTTTGATAACACGCCATAATCACGCGTGACAATGCATTTACCAAAATGGGGTGTTACAATTATGGTATCAGAGCCAAGGCTGCGACCTGTAGGCTCTCAAAACACGACCTGTGATTAGTGGGTAGTCACTATGGTCTTCCTAGAACTGACAGTCGGTTTTGATGCATTCATTGTTTTCATGCATTCATGTTATATGTCATTGTCGCAGGTTTATGACTAAGTAATGGTTGGTACATGACTGGCCCTACTTAGTCGCATGTGCTTCTATCGAAACTTTTAACTTTGGGACTGACCCATTGGCGTCCCCTCACCATGTCTTTTGTTTTGGGTGAACTGACCATAGGCGTTCACTCTCGCGCATATAAAAGTTTTCATAAACCGCATCATGAATTCATGCACTGTTTTTCCTGCATAAAATTTTTCTCATGATTTATTGACATAAACTTTTTTCATGTATATATTTTATGTTTAATCGTGTATTTTTGTGTTATACTATCAAACGGTTCTCACACGCGAGCAGGAACAACTCAATGCAGCAGTCCAAGCTACGATCCAAGCTTTGCTTCCTCAGCTGAGGAACGAAATCAGGGCTGAGGTGCAGGCTGCCAACAATCAGCAACATTACCCAGTTCCTCCTCCTCCTCCAGCAACATTGGTCACATGGCTAGAGAGATTCAACAAGCAACGTCCTCGATCCTTCGAGAGAATTGATAGCCCTAGTGAAGCTGAAAGTTGGTTCGCTCATATCTAGAAGATATTTGATGCAATGGGCTGTGACCCCGTCTTCAAGTCAAGGTTAGCCTGTTACAAGTTCGAAGGCGACGTGCTAGGATTGTGGAAGGCAGTCAAGCAGTCTGAGGGTGGTGACAATTGGGTGGCTGGTTTGACTTGGGCTCAATTCAGGGAGTTAGTAATGGGACACTTCTTGCCCAAGGCTGAGCAAGACAAGCTGAAGAGGGAGTGCCATGGAATCAGGCAGAGAGCTGGGGAGAACAGCAACGAGTTCATGGAGCGCTTTCTTCGTTTGGCTGGTTTTCTTGGTGCAGCAGCAGGTACTGCCGAAGAGCAAGCATACCACTTCCGATGGGCTCTTCGTACATCTGTCACCAACAACTTGGTGTGTGTTACCTTCACCATGGTGGCACAAGTTGCCGATGCAGCACGTAAGCTGGAGATGCTGCAGGAAAGAGAGGAGTTCGGGGAAGTAGAAAGACCCGAGAAGAGGTATTTATTCGTTATTCAGTGGTGACCATTTCGAATTCATTCATTACTATCCAATATTTGTATCTCTCTTTAAACTGCATCTTTCAGGCAGAAGACTGGGGACCGGTCTCAGCCGGCTACTCAACAACAGCCTCCTCAGCCCAAGGGTAACGGTCAGACTTAAGACCGTTCTGCTACGGATAGGCATGGCGGTAATGATAATTACCGTAACAACGCTGGAAACTCCAACAGCAGCAGGTCCTTACACTTACTCATTTCCGTATGTTACATGTGATAAGTCATAATTCTGACACATTAGCAATCTTCTACCAGGAATCACGGAAACGAGAGGGAACAAAACCAAAGAGGTTCACAGCCTAACCGTCCAGCTATCACTAGTAATACATCTTACGATTTTCCGCATTGTCCTTTTGTACCTATAAATCATGTCTCATGTATACTTTTCCAAACAGGCTCCCAGCCAGCAAGGGCACCTACTGGAGGGTATACTCACCCTCATTGCCCTACCTACAACCATAGGCACCTAGGGTCATGTCGCCGCGAAAGCGACGCATGCTACAAGTGTGGCCTTACTGATCATCGCATGAAGGACTGCCGCAAGGGCGAGATGGAGGGCACATCTGGACATGCTGTTTCTAAGCCGCCTCCTACTAGTGGACGCGTTTACACGACTTCTCGCGACCAGGCCAATAAGTCTACAAGTACCATCACTGGAATCTTGTATATGTATGGTCAAGCTGCATGTGTTTTATTTGACACGGGTGCTACTCACTCGGTCATTTCTACTGCTTATGCTAAGCATGTTAGGATATCCCCTAATACAAGGGATTTCCTCGTATGAAAGTTCGTTAATTCAATTCTTTTCAAATTGATTACTAGTTAAAAGTGTGACTTAGTCGTTTTTTGTGGAAAATAAAATGGTTTGAATATCTATTTTAAACTAAAAGCAAATAAGAAAATGTATGTGTCGTTGAGTAACTAAGTAAAAATGAAAGCTTGAAAATATTTAGACTAAAAATAAAGACTTTAAAAATTAAAAAGTAAATGATGAAGACATATAAAAATATAAACATTAAAATTTAAACTAAAACAAGACAAGTTAAAACAATGCTAAGTAAAAAGGCGGGAAAAAATAAACTTTGAAAAATAAAAACAATTCAGAAAACTCAAAATTAAACTAAGTCTGTAAACAAGAAACTGTCACTTATCCGGAATATGCAAAACTTACTCTTATCCGGAATAAATAAATCCCACTATCCGGAATCTTGTAATTACCACTATCCGGAATCTGAGTTTGAACCCTTATCCGAAATACCTTGTTGTACAGCTTATCCGGAATGTATAACTTGAGAGTTATCCGGAATATGGATCCTGCTGCTAATCTGGAATATGCAATGACGAGGAGACTATCCGGAATGTTATCCGGAATTCGTTGTAAAGAGGCTTATCCGGAATGTTATCCGGAATGAATATCCGGAATACAAAAAAATGCAGCTTATCTGGATTGATGTTTCAAAGACTATCCGGAATGTATGAAAGTGCTGTAATCCGGATACAAAATTGAAGCCCTATCCGGAATAAATAAAGTTCCTTATCCGGAATAATTTGTTAATGGAGCTAATCTGGAATAATTTGTTAAGGCGGCTATACGGAATGTGAGGGTTTAATAAACCCGAATAACACAAACATTAAGCAAATAAGCAAATCCAAAATAAGTACTTACCAAAACTCTAACCAAAATGAATTTTAAGAAAAGCTAATAAGCCACAATTCAAAAACTTCTAAAAACACTAAATAAGCAAAATCTAAAATTAACTTTTTATAAAAATATTAAACTTATCAAAATCAACTTATTTTAAAAACTATTAATCATAAAAATTAAGAAAATAAGCACCTTAATGTAAAATCACCAACTCAATAAGCACAATTAAATAAGCAAAACAATCATATCATCGACAAAACTATAACAACTACATGATTGATTAAGCAAAAACAATAGATTATTAAGAAAGGTAGAATGAGATTTAAGAAATACGCTTGATTAAATTGAAGATTAAGATCAAAAAATTACAAAATTAATGTTTGATAAGCTTGAAAAACTAGAGAGAAGAAAATTTAACACACTTAAAAATAAAAAAAAAATTGAATAATTAACTACTAACACCCTCCTAATGACATATTAGGAGGGTATATATAGGAGGTGGGGAGGTTAAGTGTTGATGCTTCCTTCTTTCTTCCTTCACGTCTCGACTCGATTTAAAGTCGTTGTCTTTCTCGACGTCGTATCGGGATTTGTCGATATAAATTGAACTCATCTTATAATTTTCTTCTATAATTAGACTTGAGTTCTTCAACTTCATTAAACTTCCGTCTTTAGACTTTTTCTTCGATAAATATTCAGAATAGGCCTTGGAATTCCGTTCTTTTTGCACTCTTGATCTTTTTACTTCGTCTTTTGTCTTTTTCTTCGATAAAAGCCCGTGATAGCCCATGTTTTCTTCCTTTTTCATATTTTTATCCGGAAAAACAATAAAAACACAAACCACGCATAATTCTGACTTTTACGACATAAAATACACGTTTTGGTCTTGTTATTATTGGAAATAAGTGGTAAAAGGATAAGTGTTTTCACACTTATTAAATCCCCTACACTTGACCATTGCAATGCCCTCACGCAATGCATTAATTTCAAAGCACGGTTTACATTTTTCATCATAAATAACCCACCTTGGCCTTTATTAAATACTAAACACTAAGCAAACAAAAAGAAGAAAACAAGTAAAGAAATCAAAGACTTACCTTGGGGTTTGGTTGTCATGAATGTTTATCATCCTCAAGTTTCACGTTCCCCATACCAAGCTTAAAAACGAGATCATTGTTATTATAAGTAAGCAAACTAACACGAACTCAGGTGGCCCAATTATTTACTTAGACTCCCGTATTCCTAGGTGTATCTCTTATATTTTATGATTGTCTTGAATGATCACGAGGATGCATTGTTTAACTTATTTCGATAGTTTATTTAGGCTGAAAATAAAGTGGGACGATTTAATCAATAGTTAGCTAAAGGACAAAATCTTTTAAAACTACTTCTCGGGACCTCATAAAGTTCATATCTTGGCTTAACTTGCTTCATGATTTGAGACCTTTCTCGGACCGATATTTGGCAGCGACTTCATACTTCAAATCTTGAGAGACGTTCATGAAATAATGGTCTTCTCTTCATAATAAGAATTTCTTCACTTGATGTTTTGAGAGATTCTTCATACTTGGACCACGACTTCTTCATTTTTCTCCAATCTTTATTTTGGATTTTGATATACAACAATCCGCCTCCTTTTATGACTTAGATCTATTTATCCTCATACCTTGTTAGGGCCTTTTTGGATAGACTTCACCATGATCTTTAGGGGAGTATTTGCTTTTCGTCGTGTGTCTCGATCCTTCATATTGATTTTCGATAAATGATTCTTCACATCACTTGGGATCTTTAGCAACAAAATGTAGCCCTCATGCCTTGTTAGGGCCTTTTCGGACTCGCCAATCTTCGCATCCCGCTTCAATAAGTTATGCCTTGGCTATGAACTCTAATTAATACCGAGCAACTTTTAAATGATCTTGTGCTAGAAGCTAAGTAACTTTTCAAATCGTACAACCTTATTTATTGCAAATATATTTATTAACAAGCGATGGGAGAAAAAGCTTATAATCAATTCACATAAATTCATGAAAGAATACCAAACTTATAATTGACTCTATCATCTCTCGTTCTGCACAACTTAAAATCTCAAGGAATGAGGCTCGTGGATGCTTAGCCAATTAAATCAAAGTTTTGGTTTTTCAAGTCATCTATAGGATCTTGCAAACTCTTAGAGTCTTTCAAGTTTAGAATTCACATTTTAAAGTTCCCTTGATAAACGACTTTCTAGTATCAATTATAGGAACTTGTGAAAAGTTCTTGTTCTTAACCCGTGAGAGTTAACACTTTCGCGGTTTAATGTTCCCTATATAAAAGCCTAGCAAAACTTGACTTAAACACGTTAAGGTTACTAGCTAGAGTAAACTTAGATAAGTAAACTCGGGTTGAGTCAAAAAAATTCACAACGTAAAAAAATTAAAACCACTTTATGAAAAATTTATTCTAACACAGAAAGTAAATAACGATAACAAAGGAAAATACTACTATACTACTATGCCAAAATAGATTAAAAATATTGAAAAATGTCGAAAAATCAAATTTTCCGGTTAAAATGAGGACAAATACATGGAAAATCCCACTTACTTTGATGTAAGTCCCCCTACACTTGATATAAACATTCTCCTCAATGTTTAAGCATATGGAGGTAAACTACCCTACACTTAGGACATTGTTCACTTTGTTTAAATATTTCTAAGGATAGGACAACTATAGTGATTTTAATGTGAACATATAAGACATGAAATTTTGAATCACGACAGTTTAGGATAGAACCGGGAAGCCGGGTACACGGGATCACGGTTCATCAAAAGTCATCGAGAATGGATCTTTGAAGCTTTAATCCCTGCACATCATAAGAAACAAGACAACAAACACATACGGGGCTCCCTCATATACTTATTATGAAAACGGTAAAGGATAGATCAACGGGTTGCCTCCCGAGAAGCGCTTGTTTTTTATAACCAAGTCACGAGCCTGACTCGACCCAGAACTAATTCAAGGGAAACATGGTGAAGGATGGAATCATCTCATGAGAGATGTCCTCACCAAAGTACAACTTCACACGCTGGCCATTTGTAGAAATGTAAATCTTTCTTATGTTTTAGAGAGAGAAAGAGATGGTGGATTTCACACTTTTAGAGAGAGAAAGTTAAGAGAACTATGTGTAAATTATGAAACCACACACCCTCTCCATCAAAGGAGAGGGTTTATATACCCAAACCTTGTAATGGGCTTGGGCTTACACGTTTGGGCCGTGATGTAGTGTTTTTGTACCCTTTAGGAAAAGGATGACAAATAGTGGTAGTATTAAGTGTCGGTTTAGGAAAACCGAGCACTAATGACCCAAATGAAGTCCAAGTTCGTCTTCCCAAGGAGGCAAGTGTGTTGTGTTAAGAGTTGATTAATGATGTTTGTGATTATGAACAAGAAGAAAAGAAATGAGAAAGGAAATAAAAGACGGTTACGATTACGAATTAAACTACGACGAAAAAGGCGTACACGTAAAGTCGTAAAAAACTACAAAATTAAAAATTTTAAACCTAATAATTGATTAAAAGCTAAAATAAGTCTAAAATAATATAAATAAGAATAAGAATCCAATAAAAATATTTTAAAACCTTTTATTAATTAAATATTCAATTTTAAATGCTAATTAAAGCCCTAAAATTAAATATAATTAATCAAAATGTCCAAAATATGATTTTATTGGACAAATAAGTTACTTATATTATTTAAGGACTAAAAAGTATTTTTCTTAATTTTTGAAAACTATTTTTCTATTTTTAAATTACTAAAAACTATTTTAAGACTAAAATAATCATAAAAAATAATAAAATAATGCTAAAAATAGTATACCAATTTTAAAAATCCTATTTTACTCTAATGGAACAGTAGAAAAATGAAAAAGTTGGAAAAATATTAATTTTACCACTAAAAGACAAAAAACAGCTTAATTAAAACCCTAATTAACTTAAATTAATTCTAAAAATTAATAAAAGGATGAACAGTAAAATCTTTTTTAACCAAAAATCTTAAAATAATATTGTAAGTCCAAGAAAATTGATTAAACTGAAAAATATTACTTTTTAGCACTAAAAGACAAAAAACAAAAATATTAAAGTTAATTAAAAATGCAATAAAACCTAAAAATTACCAAATGAACAGTAATTAAAAATTTAATTAAACAGAAAAATCCTAAATTAAATAAGAAAAATAATAAAACTGGTTTGAAGGTCTAACTCAACTTTTTAAGCACTAAAGACAAAAAAGAAAGAAATCAGATAGTGACATGTGTTGGTGTTTGTCTGCTAGTGAAGCAGTGGTAAAAATGATACTAGCAGTGGGAAAGGAGTTCCCACTGATAGTGTTAATTTTTGGTCTGTTTTTCAATAAGCTTAGGAAAGCTTATTTTGATAGCTTATTTGGGACAAAAAGGCACCCTTATACTCTTTGGAGTATAAGGAGTCAGATTATACAAAATAAACAAGCAATCACTTAACAAAATAAGCACCAATTAAGCCAAAAAGTTTCTGATAAGTCACTAAGCATGTCTGATGAACAGTAGGCTATATTACAAGCACAAAAGTGAATTTTAAATGCTCATAATTTGAAAATAAGCTCACCAACATGCATACAAATGATCTCAACCCTATTCTATACCTATCTGCTATCAATGAACCAAAGATGATGCACAAATTTCACAGAACAATCAGAAAAAAGGGCAGATTCAAAGTTAGGCAATGTTTTCACTTATATAGAAAGCAAATGAGTTCCAAATCTTTACCAAACTGATAACCAACTAACACACAACCTACAGGTACCTTATGGAATAAATTAAGCCAACTTATACACAAGATCTTAAACAATTAACATGCTTAAACTTCTAATCCAAACACCCCTTAAGAATATCAGCTAACAGATTTTCAATCTTTTTCAAAGCAAAACTTTAACAAATCAAACCAAACTAATTTAAACTACTAGAAACATGCATTCAACACCTCAAATAAGCAAAATCCAGCACTCAAACAACCAGTAGGCAGATTACACCAAATGTCATACTCATTCACAATGAAACTTAATACTGAATATTCAATAATGGAAAAAAGGATTTTACCAAGAGGGACCTACATCCAGGTCCCTCAGTGGCTGTTTGCCACCTTCTACAAGCTCGGGCTTGTGCTGAGCCTTGTGGGAGTTGGATAAGCTTGTGCACAATTGATAATAATAAGCCTTGACTGTTCCTTGTTTCCTGCACACCACAAACAACAAGGAAAGAGACAACAAGCTTATAAGAAATTCAATAAGCTTGGTTTAATAAGCTTATTGAATGGCTTATAGCAGTAAGCTGAGAGAATAATGAATAAGATTTTCTTGTAAAAAAATCTTGGAGAACCAAGCTTGGAAATATTGTAAAACCTTTGTAACCAAACAAAGAAACTAAACAAGTCAACTCCAGGAATTAAACCTGTCTGATCAAGACAGATTCAATTCAAACTTGAACTTGGGTCCAAACTTTTCAGAAAGAACAAGTTTCTGAAAATTTTGGATATAAGTGAAATTCTTAAAAAAACTTGAAGGTTTAAAATGAATCCAGGGAAAAACAAACTTAAAACTAAAATACTGGAAAGTAAAAATGGAACTCAGTCATATGCAGGTTTAAGAATTTTTCATTAATTCGTAGAAAAGAAAAAATTACATAAAACTGGAACCAGCTAACTCACAAACCGAGTGTAGCTTTTATACTAGTCCTAGGATACTTCTAGAATAAACAAAAATAGATGAAACCCTAGCAGTGTCTTTCCAAATTTGCCCTTTGAACGAATCTTGAAAAGTTGGTCTTCCTTTGATCATGTGATGATTCTGAGCAACCCATGTGTTTCCAGTTGTTAGAGACCAATCTGAATCGTTGGTTTAATCTTTGGGTCCAAGGAACTTCATCCATCCATTGGTTTGGTCGGGTTTTGGGGATTTGGGTGAAAGTGACGCAGCAGGGGTGTTGGGTTTGGGGACCATTGTTGAGCTGGCAAGGTTTTGTGGGTGGGATGGGTTTTAAAAGTGGTTAATTACTGATCTGGAGGTGCTTAAAACAAACCCCTTTGTTAAGAAGGAGATTTAGTGATTAGGGTTTGTTCTTAAGTGTGTGTTGAGTGTGTGTTTTAATCAGGTTTGGGGTGATTAGTTTTTTAAAAAACGAGTTTCCCCCACTTTCTTTATTTAAACAAGGTTTAATTAATTAGCCAGGAAGTGGAGTATGACGTGGGGGAAAGGAATGAGATGATTGGTTGGAATGGGTGATGTGTCAAAATGATAGGCTGTGAATAATTTAGATGTCTTGGCAGATTTGGCCCTTGCATTCCTTCTTTCTTGTCTCTTTGAATTAAACAGCTCAAAACAAGACTCCCTTTGTAAATAACTTTCAAACACTTGTCAAATTTGGCACAATTTGTTTATAAACTTGAAACAAGGACTAAACATGCAATTTCTTCATATTCTAAGGACTGATTTTGACATGTTTTCAAACTTCAAGGCTTTGACTTGTTTGTTGACTTCTTGGAGGACCATTATTGACAATTTAGATTTGTTGAGGGACTAAATTTGCCAATTCTTCAAAGTTAAGGGTCCTTTTTGTAATTTTGACAAACTTTAGGGACCAAACTTGTAATTATGAAGATACAAGGGTATAAAGTGTCAATTCTTCAAACATGGAGGACCAATCTTCAATATTCTTCAAATCTTCAAGGGTTTTCTTTGGAAAATTCTTCATTAGGGCTTGGTTCATCGTGTGGCTTCGTTTCCCGTGTTCGTTTTTGCTTGATTCTTGTGATCTTTTGTCATTTTCTCAATATCCGTACCTAGAATACACAAGCAACAAATACAAGCATATATTTGGGTATTTTGATGATATTTAATGCATTTTAAGTCCAAAAAGAACGATGAGACCATGTATAAAAGCAGTCTCATCACTCCCCCATACTAAGCCATTGTCGTGCCCTCATGCAATGCTAGAATAAAGTATCATAGCATCTCCAAAATCCATTTTTATTCACTTTATTGGAATGATAAACTAGCTACACTACTACTATTACTACCACTTGTGTTATAGACATAATGTATGATTTTCATCCCAAAATGGGACTTTTAGGTTCATAGAATAAGAACACGTGAATGCTTCGTTAGAAATAACTTCATCGTCCTCGATTTTCACTCCAATTCCATGCCAAGCGTGCAACGAGATCATTGTCAGTATAAGTTAGTAATGCTAACACTACTCATATGCCCTAATCACGTACTTATTCTCCCATTATTCCTAAGTTGTATCTCTTATATTTTATTTTTTCTTAAATGTTTCACGAGGATACATTGTTGACTTATGCGATAATAGAGATTTAGGTCTAAAAATAGAGTCCTAACGGTGTAACTAAGACCATCAAATCAATAACCCCTCCTAATAGACAACGATGTTAAAAAATTAAGTTGACAAGAAGAATCGATAAACACGGTTTTATAACGGTTTTGAACATGAGACTTATTACCAAGACTTTTATACGCCCCCTAACGGAAGGGCCTTATTATCTTTGGTTTACCTCCATCTTTTATTCAACTTCGCCATGAAGCTTTTATTATGACTTCGGTCTTGCCTTGCCTTTTATTATCCGCCTCATCGGTGGTTTTATTAGCCAAAGACGTATATCCTCACGCTAAGGCGAATTTTGTATCTTTAAAGCTTCGAAGATTAAGGCTTGATTCACTTTCAATTTTGCATAGATTTTTCGTCCTTGTGGGGCTTCAAATTGTTTGCTAGATTTAGGTGAGCACTTGAAATCTTATTATTGGGTGAAGCTTTCGATTATTAGGGTGCCAATACTTCAAAACCGTGACGCTGGCGATACCTTAATGTCTTCCCAATTTAATTACACGGAAGCTACTAGAAAAGACTAGAAATCCAACAATCCTAACTAAACCGCTAAGTCAATATTTATTAAGCAAACAATATTTACAAGCGAAGGGAGTATAAGCAAACAACGAGAACACATGAGTTTTTGAAAGAATACGAGTACTCTACGTTTAGCATAGTAACTTATAATTAACTCTATCATTTCTCGTCCTCATTTAAGAGACTTAGCCTAATGTGTAGTTAAGGAATCAAAGCTAAGTGCTCAACACGCACGGTCGAGTCAAAAATTACTCTTATTCTCGCCATCGGAAAATCTACATTCGTGTCTTTAAACACTTATAAAACATGAGAAATTTTTTATAATTTGGCCATTTTTAGCCTTATTTTGCAACAAAACGATAAACAAAAAGATAAACTTTGGAAAGCGTGAAGGTTTGGCAAGGCAAGTATCTATTCATCCCCCCCCATACTAAAGTTAAACATTGTCCTCAATGTTTCGAGTCTAGGGGTGCAAACACCCCCATACTAGAGACATAGTCGAATGCCTAATCTAGCATGGAAAGGGTGTAACCAATAAGTAATAGCCGTTTATGAAGTGTGCTAAAAACCTAAGGTTAGAACATCAAAAGGATATATCATGGATATTGAGAAATGTCTCCAAAGCAAACGATCGAGTGCTCCCATAAAACGAACACGAGAGGCTCCAATCGTGAAGATCATGATCTAAAAACCACAATTCACAAACAACCACGGAACAAAGGTTGGAAGGGCACAAATCCCCACACGTAAGCTACATTAGAAATCGATAATATGTAAATAGGATAAGCATGGGACTCCCCCACGAGGCACCTCGTTTTTGATTACCGAGTCATGAGCTCGACTCGATCCCCTCAATTACTAATTATCATTGGGGAAGGTGACTTGGTCGAGGTAGTTCAAGGATGGAACTTCCCCGCCAAAGTAGTGCTTCAACCTATGTCCATTCACCTTGAAGTTAGGACCATCATCTTGAGCTAGCTCGATGGTCCCATATGGAAATACTTGAGTCACGGTGAATGGACCTGACCAACGGGATTTCAATTTACCGGAAAAGATTTTCAATCTTGAATTAAAAAGCAAAACTTGATCCCAATGTTAAAAACCCGGTTTTTAATTTTAGAATCATGCAACTTTTTAGTTTTCTCTTTATAAATCAATGAATTTTCATAAGCAATATCCCTCAATTCATCCAATTCATTTAATTGCATTTTTCGGTGTTTTCCCGCGGTCTCCACGTCATCATTACAATGCTTTAGGGCCCAATAAGCCTTGTGTTCTAACTCGATAGGCAAATGACAATTCTTTCCATACACAAGCTTATAGGGAGTGCACCCAATGGATGTCTTATGAGCGGTCCTAAAGGCCCATAAAGCATCATCTAACTTATCCGACCAAGATTGTCGGTTTTCCCCCACGGATCTCTCCAAGATCCTCTTCAACGCTCGGTTTAAAACCTCGACTTGCCCACTCGTTTGTGGGTGATTAGCCGTAGAAAGACGATGTGTAACCCCATATTTCCTTAGAACCCTTTCAAATTGGTCATTACAAAAATGGGTTCCACGATCGCTTATGATAGCACGAGGGGTTCCAAACTGAGCAAACAAGCTTTTCAACAACTTAACTACCACACGAGCATCATTGGTGGGCAAGGCCTTGGCCTCCACCCACTTAGAAAGGTAGTCAACCGCAACGAGAATGTACTTATTACCACGAGATGATGGGAACGGCCCCATAAAGTCTATGCCCCAAACGTCAAAGATCTCACATACTTGAATGATATTTTGTGGCATTTCATCTTTTTGTGAGGCTTTTCCTTGTCGTTGGCATGCATCACACGACATCACAAGATCTTGTGCATCTCGGTAAATAGTAGGCCAAAAGAAGCCGGCATCAAACACCTTTTTAGCCGTGAGATTAGCACCGTGGTGACCACCCGTGGGTCCCTCATGGCAAGCTCTAAGGATGTTAGAAGCTTCGGTGCTAAATACACAACGTCGGATGATTTGATCCGCACAAGTTCGAAACAAGTAAGGGTTGTTCCAAAAGTAGAACTTGACGTCACGAAAGAATTTTCGTTTTTCTTGAGTCGTCATACCCTTGATGATGAAGTTACCCGCATGGTAATTTGCAAAATCCGCAAACCATGGGGTAGAAGAATCAAGCCTAGAATTCACTACACCAAGTGTCTCGAGCGGAAATGTTTCGGTGATTTCCTTAGGCTCGTAAAAACTTTGGTGAGGATCTTCCAAACGAGAGAGATGATCGGCCGCTAGATTCTCGGCTCCTTTTTTGTCAACGATTTTATGATCAAATTCTTGAAGGAGGAGAATCCAATGAAGTAATCTCGGCTTAGCATCTTGCTTTGCCATGAGATACTTAATAGCCGAATGGTCCGTATACACTATGCATTTCGTCAAGACGAGATAAGGTCGAAATTTCTCAAATGCATACACCACTGCAAGGAACTCCTTTTCCGTTGTAGTGTATTTAAGTTGAGCCTCAGTCATCATCTTGCTTGCATAGTGAATAGGCAAGAAGTGCTTATCATGACGTTGCCCCAAAACGGCCCCAATAGCGTAATCACTAGCATCACACATAAGCTCAAAGGGGAGGTTCCAATTGGGAGCAACAAGGATGGGAGCTTCGGTAAGTTTCCTTTTAAGGATCTCAAAGGCTCGTACACAATCTTCGTCAAAGACAAAACGTGCCTCTTTTTCAAGAAGATGTGTAATGGGTCGAGAAATCTTTGAAAACTCCTTGATGAATCGTCGATAAAAGCCCGCGTGGCCTAGAAAACTCCTAACTCCCTTAACGGTTTTGGGATGAGGTAATTTGGCGATGACGTCTACCTTAGCTTGATCTACCTCAATCCCCGCTTTCGAGACCTTGTGCCCTAAGACGATTCCATTCTTAACCATAAAATGAAATTTTTCCCAATTGAGCACAAGGTTGGTTTCCTCAGAACGTTTCAACATTCTCTCTAGGTTCGACAAACACGAAGTGAAAGAATCACCAAATACGGAAAAGTCATCCATGAAGACTTCCATCGTCTTCTCGATCATATCATGAAAAATAGCCATCATGCATCGTTGAAAAGTTCCCGGTGCATTACAAAGTCCGAATGGCATTCTACGATAGGCAAACGTTCCATATGGACACGTAAACGTAGTTTTTTCTTGATCACGAGGATCGATGGGAATTTGGAAGTAACCGGAAAAACCATCTAGAAAGCAATAGAAATCGTTTCCCGCAAGTCGCTCCAACATTTGGTCCATGAAGGGCAAGGGAAAATGGTCTTTTCGAGTGGCTTCATTCAACTTTCGATAGTCAATGCACACTCTCCATCCGGTCACAAGTCTAGTGGGAATCAACTCGTTGGCATCGTTTGGCACAACGGTCATCCCTCCCTTTTTAGGGACACAATGAATAGGACTCACCCAAGGGCTATCGGAAATAGGGTAAATCATTCCCGCGTCAAGGAGTTTAAGGACCTCCTTTTTGATGACGTCGTGAATTTTGGGGTTCACCCTCCTTTGACTTTGGATTGTTGGCTTGAAATCTTCCTCCATTAAGATTTTTTGGGTACAAAATTTGGGATCGATCCCCTTAATGTCGGATAACTTCCACGCAATCGCCCCTTTGTGGTCCTTAAGAACATCGACAAGTGCGGTTTTTTCATCATTCGAAAGATCCTTCGCAATAATAACCGGCAACTTGTCGTCCTCCTCCAAATAGACATATTCGAGTTGAGGAGGTAAATCCTTCAACTCGAGAATAGGTGGTTCCTCAAGTGAAGATTTGGGTTCGATACTCATAACCTCCTCGGGTGGAGGAAATGGGAAATCGTTGAGAAAATCCTTGATAATCGAGAAGTCCTCATCGTTGTCGAGGTCTTCGTCACAAGTACGTGGAACATCGAATTCTTCCAACGTAAAACCACCTCCTTCAAATGGAGTGAAGGTTGGTGTCGAATTATCAAGAATTGGATCTAACATAGTGGGATTGCCACTAGTTTCTTCATCACCAAACCCTAAAACTTCTTGTGAAAATTCCTCGCAAACCACGTCGATCATATCAACGAGGTTTATGGTAGCAACGGAATAAACATGAGAAAGTTGAGAATTTTGAGTTGCATTTATAACAAGTTCCTCGTCGTTGAAACGTAAGGTGATCTTTCTAGCATGAACATCAATTAAAGCCATAGACGTATCTAAAAACGAACGACCTAAAATAAGAGGAACTTGAGGATCCGTGGGGATATCAACAACGATAAAGTCTACGGGATAGTAAAACTTCCCCACTTTCACAAAAACGTCTTCCGCCAATCCACATGCAAGAATCGTGGAATGGTCGGCCAACTCAATAGACATTCGTGAAGGAGTAAGATTAGGAAGATTGAGCGACTTGAAGATTGCAAGTGGCATCAAGTTAATGCTAGCACCAAGATCGGCCAAGGCATAGCATTCTTCCATATCTTGAATGGCACAGGGGATCAAAAATTTACCGGGATCACCGACTTTTTGAGGTATGCGATTAAGATAAACCGACGAACAACTAGACATTTGGTGCAATTTTTCCTTGTTGTTCAACATACTCTTAAAGTTAGCGGCAAATCGAGGCATCATGACCAAAGCATCGGCGAAACTCACATTAAAATGCAAATCACGAAACATTTTCATAAAAAGCTCAAATTGGTAGTTGTCGCGCTCTTGTCGTTTCTCCTTCCTAAGTCTCGATGGGTAAGGCAAGGGTGGTGTGGGTTGGGGCATAGGCATAGCCTTTGGAATCTCGGGTTCCAATATGGGTGATGGGTCAACCGTAGGTGTGGAATGAGCGGTACTTTGTGGGATTGAAATATGCTCCTTTTCGACCACCACCTCGGGTTCTTCCTCAATTTCCTCCACCGTTGGAGTAATTGGTTGAGGAGTCGGTTCCTTAAGTGTCTTACCACTTCGTGTGGTAATCACTTTCATCTCTCCCTTCGGGTTTGAAACGGTGTTACTAGGCAAACTACCCGAAGTAGAGGCTTTGTTTCCCATGACGGCTTCTAAAATGGCATTAAGCTTAACATCAAAACTATTAAACTTCAAATCTTGACTAGCGGCTTTTTGGTCAATTCTTTGTTCAAGCCTAGCATGACTTTGCTCTATCTTGTTGTTTTGACCTAGAATTTGGTTAGCAAAATCATTTTTCAATTCATTTCTCATGGCTAGATTTTCCTTAACAAAATTAGCTAACTCCTTTGCGTTCTTAGCCGTGTCCCTAGCTTGATTAGCCAATTGCTCTTGAATGTTTTCCAAAATCTTATCATTTGCCGTGGCGTAATTCACAAAGTCCATTGGAAGTTCTTTAGTGTAAACATTTTGAAGACCTTGACTCGTGTTTTAAAAATTACAGTTTTGATTTTGATTTTGCAATTGGCTACTACTACTCCCTTGATTCCCATAGTTGTTATTACCCTTAAAACTGTTCCTTTGATTGCATTGGTAACCAACTTGATTGTTTCGATAATTGTTAGCATTTTGATTTGGTGAAAAACCCGGTGGAGTCAATTGATTAGTGCGAGGAACTTGACCGTTTTGGTTATAAGTTCCCGCGGCCGCGAAGGCACTCGAAGTGTTACCACCGTTGGTAATGCACTCGGAATAATCATGAGCTCCACCACAATACATACAAGAAACCTCAACCGCTTTAATCGTAGTGGGAGCGGGTTGTTCACCAACTTTAAACTCAACTAACAATCCTTTCACTATATCAAAAATTTTGTTTTCCAAATTAGCCTCGAATTGGCAAGCATCAACGGTGTGTGACAATGAAGGCGAAGACGAAGACGAAGTCTTAAGAACACTCAACGTGCTACGAGGACTATACACCTTAGACCTATTCTCAATGATTAACAATGCTTCCTCGACCGTCTTACACAAAAAATTACCACCCGCGGCGGCATTAAGATAATCACGCTCATGATCGTTCAAGCCATTGTAAAACGTGTCAATTTGATGCAAGTCGGAAAAACCATGATGAGGACATTCGTGCAACATTTCCTTAAACCTATTCCAAGCCGTTGAAAAACTCTCATTATATTCTTGCGAAAACTTTGAAATCTCGTTTTTCAAGTGCGTAGTCTTAGAGGGCGGAAAAAATTGGTTCACGAATTTTGAAACGAGATCCTTCCACGTCAATATAGAATTGGGTGGCTCTTTCTCTAACCAAATTTTTGCGGGCCCCGCTAAGGAATACGGAAAAAGCATCATCTTAATCGAGTCGTTTGAAACATCCTTAAACTTGCACGTGGCGGTGAACGATTAAATTGGCGAATGTGGTTATGAGGGTTGTCCTTTTCGTCACCTCGAAACTTGTTGTTTTCAATCATGGACAACAAACCCGTCTTAACCTCAAAATTCTCCACAAGGATAGCGAGAATCACAATCGCTTCTCCATAACCCTCGGTGGGTGCTTGAAGCAACTCCATCATAGTTCGATTAGCCATGGGTGCTTCTTTCACTACAATGGGTTCGTCAATAGGAGACTCCTCACTAGAATGAGTTGGAGTGGGAGTTTTGTTCTTTCGTTTACGTGCACGTCTTGCTTTGTTACGAGTGAGCATAAACGTCACGTACAACGAGAAGGCGAGCAAAGAAGATTCTTTTTGGTGTTTTTACTTTTTCAATTTTTTGTGGTTTTTGATTGTTTTTACTTTTTTGGATTTTTGGAATGTATTAGTAGACACAAATCTACAAATCTCCTCCTTAATCAAATCTCTCGATTAAAGAAGCCTCAAGGAATGAAAACGATCACGTGAAGTGAACGCCTTCGATGACTTTAGAACGATGGTGGAACACCAAATCGTTCAAGAGGGTTTAATCAATAGAAACCAAGAAAATATATATGATATGTAATAATACTTTGGGCGGCAAAACCCTCGATTCACTCTCAAAATCAAATACGCACAAGCAAGCGGAGGAAACGAGGTGGCGCGAAGCACTTAAGAGCCTTTTTCCTTTAGGTCGTGAAATACAACCGCCTTATACCCACCTTATAGTTTGTATTATCAAAATCAAGCTTCACGAAAGTATTTATCTATTTTTGCCTTTTTTCTTTGGTTTGAGATTCGAATACAATGATCGAGTGATGAAATCACGAATCAAGGTTGTGATTGCTCACGTATTTGGAGTACTTGTGTATTTATTGTTCTACGTATACAATATAGCAATAATATCCACACAAAAACCGAAAAACGATAATACGTATTAGTAGAGTGCTACTAATACAAATACTATTTATGGCTAATATAAAAAACAACAATGGTTCAATCAAAACACAACACGCCTCCCCGGCAGCGGCACCAAAATGATGTAGTGTTTTTGTACCCTTTAGGAAAAGGATGACAAATAGTGGTAGTATTAAGTGTCGGTTTAGGAAAACCGAGCACTAATGACCCAAATGAAGTCCAAGTTCGTCTTCCCAAGGAGGCAAGTGTGTTGTGTTAAGAGTTGATTAATGATGTTTGTGATTATGAACAAGAAGAAAAGAAATGAGAAAGGAAAGAAAAGACGGTTACGATTACGAATTAAACTACGACGAAAAAGGCGTACACGTAAAGTCGTAAAAAACTACAAAATTAAAAATTTTAAACCTAATAATTGATTAAAAGCTAAAATAAGTCTAAAATAATATAAATAAGAATAAGAATCCAATAAAAATATTTTAAAACCTTTTATTAATTAAATATTCAATTTTAAATGCTAATTAAAGCCCTAAAATTAAATATAATTAATCAAAATGTCCAAAATATGATTTTATTGGACAAATAAGTTACTTATATTATTTAAATACTAAAAAGTATTTTTCTTAATTTTTGAAAACTATTTTTCTATTTTTAAATTACTAAAAACTATTTTAAGACTAAAATAATCATAAAAAATAATAAAATAATGCTAAAAATAGTATACCAATTTTAAAAATCCTATTTTACTCTAATGAACAGTAGAAAAATGAAAAAGTTGGAAAAATATTAATTTTACCACTAAAAGACAAAAAACAGCTTAATTAAAACCCTAATTAACTTAAATTAATTCTAAAAATTAATAAAAGGATGAACAGTAAAATCTTTTTTAACCAAAAATCTTAAAATAATATTATAAGTCCAAGAAAATTGATTAAACTGAAAAATATTACTTTTTAGCACTAAAAGACAAAAAACAGAAATATTAAAGTTAATTAAAAATGCAATAAAACCTAAAAATTACCAAATGAACAGTAATTAAAAATTAAATTAAACAGAAAAATCCTAAATTAAATAAGAAAAATAATAAAACTGGTTTGAAGGTCTAACTCAACTTTTTAAGCACTAAAGACAAAAAAGAAAGAAATCAGATAGTGACATGTGTTGGTGTTTGTCTGCTAGTGAAGCAGTGGTAAAAATGATACTAGCAGTGGGAAAGCTTATTTTGATAGCTTATTTGGGACAAAAAGGCACCCTTATACTCTTTGGAGTATAAGGAGTCAGATTATACAAAATAAACAAGCAATCACTTAACAAAATAAGCACCAATTAAGCCAAAAAGTTTCTGATAAGTCACTAAGCAGGTCTGATGAACAGTAGGCTATATTACAAGCACAAAAGTGAATTTTAAATGCTCATAATTTGAAAATAAGCTCACCAACATGCATACAAATGATCTCAACCCTATTCTATACCTATCTGCTATCAATGAACCAAAGATGATGCACAAATTTCATAGAACAATCAGAAAAAAGGGCAGATTCAAAGTTAGGCAATGTTTTCACTTATATAGCAAGCAAATGAGTTCCAAATCTTTACCAAACTGATAACCAACTAACACACAACCTACAGGTACCTTATGGAATAAATTAAGCCAACTTATACACAAGATCTTAAACAATTACCCTGCTTAAACTTCTAATCCAAACACCCCTTAAGAATATCAGCTAACAGATTTTCAATCTTTTTCAAAGCAAAACTTTAACAAATCAAACCAAACTAATTTAAACTACTAGAAACATGCATTCAACACCTCAAATAAGCAAAATCCAGCACTCAAACAACCAGTAGGCAAATTACACCAAAAGTCATACTCATTCACAATGAAACTTAATACTGAAAATTCAATAATGGAAAAAAGGATGTTACCAAGAGGGACCTACATCCAGGTCCCTCAGTGGTTGTTTGCCACCTCCTACAAGCTCGGGCTTGTGCTGAGCCTTGTGGGAGTTGGATAAGCTTGTGCACAATTGATAATAATAAGCCTTGACTGTTCCTTGTTTCCTGCACACCACAAACAACAAGGAAAGAGACAACAAGCTTATAAGAAATTCAATAAGCTTGGTTTATTAAGCTTATTGAATGGCTTATAGCAGTAAGCTGAGAGAATAATGAATAAGATTTTCTTGTAAAAAAATCTTGGAGAACCAAGCATGGAAATATTGTAAAACCTTTGGAACCAAACAAAGAAACTAAAAAAGTCAACTCCAGGAATTAAACCTGTCTTATCAAGACAGATTCAATTCAAACTTGAACTTGGGTCCAAACTTTTCAGAAAGAACAAGTTTCTGAAAATTTTGGATATAAGTGAAATTCTTAAAAAAACTTGAAGGTTTAAAATGAATCCAAGGAAAAACAAACTTAAAACTAAAATACTGGAAAGTAAAAATGGAACTCAGTCATATGCAGGTTTAAGAATTTTTCATTAATTCATAGAAAAGAAAAAATTACATAAAACTGGAACCAGCTAACTCACAAACCGAGTGTAGCTTTTATACTAGTCCTAGGATACTTCTAGAATAAATAAAAACAGATGAAACCCTAGCAGTGTCTTTCCAAATTTGCCCTTTGAACGAATCTTGAAAAGTTGGTCTTCCTTTGATCATGTGATGATTCTGGGCAACCCATGTGTTTCCAGTTGTTAGAGACCAATCTGAATCGTTGGTTTAATCTTTGGGTCCAAGGAACTTCATCCATCCATTGGTTTGGTCGGGTTTTGGGGATTTGGGTGAAAGTGACGCAGCAGGGGTGTTGGGTTTGGGGACCGTTGGTGAGCTGGCAAGGTTTTGTGGGTGGGGATGGGTTTTAAAAGTGGTTAATTACTGATCTAGAGGTGCTTAAAACAAACCCCTTTGTTATGAAGGAGATTTAGTGATTAGGGTTTGTTCTTAAGTGTGTGTTGAGTGTGTGTTTTAATCAGGTTTGGGGTGATTAGTTTTTAAAAAAACGAGTTTCCCCCACTTTCTTTATTTAAACAAGGTTTAATTAATTAGCCAGGAAGTGGAGTATGACGTGGGGGAAAGGAATGAGATGATTGGTTGGAATGGGTGATGTGTCAAAATGATAGGCTGGGAATAATTTAGATGTCTTGGCAGATTTGGCCCTTGCATTCCTTCTTTCTTGTCTCTTTGAATTAAACAGCTCAAAACAAGACTCCCTTTGTAAATAACTTTCAAACACTTGTCAAATTTGGCACAATTTGTTTATAAACTTGATACAAGGACTAAACATGCAATTTCTTCATATTCTAAGGACTGATTTTGACATGTTTTCAAACTTCAAGGCTTTGACTTGTTTGTTGACTTCTTGGAGGACCATTATTGACATTTTAGATTTGTTGAGGGACTAAATTTGCCAATTCTTCAAAGTTAAGGGTCCTTTTTGTAATTTTGACAAACTTTAGGGACCAAACTTGTAATTATGAAGATACAAGGGTATAAAGTGTCAATTCTTCAAACATGGAGGACCAATCTTCAATATTCTTCAAATCTTCAAGGGTTTTCTTTGGAAAATTCTTCATTAGGGCTTGGTTCATCGTGCGGCTTCGTTTCCCGTGTTCGTTTTTGCTTGATTCTTGTGATCTTTTGTCATTTTCTCAATATCCGTACCTAGAATACACAAGCAACAAATACAAGCATATATTTGGGTATTTTGATGATATTTAATGCATTTTAAGTCCAAAAAGAACGATGAGACCATGTATAAAAGTAGTCTCATCAGGCCGGTCTACACATGTTGTAGGCTAGGCTTGTACTTGTTTGACAAATAAAGAAGGTTAACTAAACTACGAGCTATTACATGGACTATCGTTGGAGTGACCGATCCTTCTTAATACGTAAAACGTATTTCCAACAATCTCCCCCTAAGGGAGGTCACTCCAAACAAGGGCGTTACCCAAGTTACAATAATAAAATAAACCTAGCATACTATGCTTTTCTTGAGCTCGTAGTCTTCGTCTTTCTTTTTCTTTTTCTTTTCTGGTGAACATGCTGATGTGATCTTTGATATCAATCTTGAGAATTAATCTCTTGCCTTGATCTCGTGCATCCATCACTTGTGATCTTCGCCTCTTCGTGACGCCATGTCCCACATACTTATACCTTCGTAATTCTTGAAAGCTTCAGAGTTCAATACAGCGGAAGACTTAAATTTTAGGCTTTCTTGAATTAGATGAGATATTAAGTGCATAAAGTATAAGCATGCGGGGACGACTTCTTCTTGGATTCCGCAACGCCACCGTCTTCAAATGCCGCAACATAAGTAGACACGAACGAAATGGCTTTGAAAATTTCATTCTAAATCGGTAGCATTTTACCTCCGGTCGGTGAAGACCGTTGGACGATATTAGATATCGTACCCGTGACGGATAGTTTAAATTAAGTAACTTCCTGACAGGATTTCGTGGGTAAACCCGTTCTTTTTATTCGACCGTCCAAAGCTGAATGCGAACATAAAGAGTGAATCATTTGGATAAAAATATCCGCATGATTTGAAGCCGTCAATTCATGTTCCTGGAACAAGTGAAATTCAATTAAGAACCGCACCATCGTTGCTTTCCAGTTGTCACGAGCTTGATTCGTATAGAATCTTACAAGTTACCTACCAAGTGTTGTTGAGGTTAACACTAGAAGGATTTCCACTCATCACTGTGAACACTAAGGTATCACTCTGAGTGTTTTGGCAAGATCACTAAGATATTGCGTAGAGGCCTAGAACGTGTTTAAATTCAGTTAAGAATTAAACAGCTGTTGCTTTCCAGTTATCACAAGTTTGATTCATAAAGAATCGCACAAGTCACCTACCATGAGCTTTTTGATATTCGCTCAAGAAGGATTTCCATCTTCATTGTAAATACTTTCGTATTACTTGGATGTTCAGGCAAGATCATGAAGATTTTGCGTAGGACTCTTAAAATCTTTCTTACTTTTCACAGTGTGTGAAGAAGCAAGGAAATATGAAAGTGTTTCCTAATGAGATATTTGATGATCTCAAATGGCTCTAGACTCGATCGTGCACTTTGGATTTTAGTGATCGGAGGCTAGAGAGGAGTGCCACCATTTCAATACCAATTTATTCGGAGTGAACAAATCGATAGATAACGTGTTATCTCCGTGTGATTAAAACAAATATCTTTTAAGAGATATCTGAGTTAGCTGGGATGGGTTGTGCATTGCATCACTGGGTCCATGATGTCTATCTTCAATATCGAGCGTCATTAAAATGATCTCAATAGAATATGTGTTGACCCGGTTTCTGCCTAAAGTTGTAAGGAGGGCTTCTTTCTTTACACCCTTTATCTTTACAATTCTTTTTCATTCTTCAACCCCTTCAATGCTTACCAATACGTCATAACTAGCACCTTGTTGTGATTGTTCCAGTGCTAACTTAAGTACTTGGTTGGCATTCAGCTACGTTCACAATCTTTCTCCAACTTTCCTAAGGACTACTATTTCTAGCTATGGAATGTCCTTGGGAAGATTCATCCGGTTCTGGAAGAATCATAGGACTTAACCTATCCTACCATCGTTATGTCACCGCAATCTTCATTGTCGTGAAATAAATGGGTTTTGGGTAAGTATAAATCACCATGAAAATCCATTTTTGATATGCAAATCCATTTTGTTCCCCCTTAACATATGCCACGATATTCGAAAACATTTCGCACATGTCGGGATGAGCCAACACATTAAGTCAAACTATTTGTGATAATATCCCATATTAAATCACATTTTCTCCCCCATATTAAAAATATTAACCCAATCGATGTTTTTAATATCAATTGATTTAATGAAGTTTTAACAAAGGTTTTGGGAAGAAAAATGTACGTATGAGATATGATACCGATTTGTAACATGATCACATATTCACCATATTAGAAAAGAATTGACAAGGTTGGACCTGATAAATGAGAACATCATATGATAAGATCAAATGGTTCTTGTCAGCATATGTTGGTCGCCTCGTCACATCTGAAGTCATCTCTTGACACCACGTGTACGATTGGTATTGTTGTCTTGACACCAGTTAGTGAGCTTGGCACGTTCGGCATCAAAGATTCTGAATGCTTGACAATTGCTCCAGCTCAATTGTTGACCCGTGTTCTATCGAAAGAGCTTTAGTCGTCGGTTGAGTAGTCGCATCGTCGAGTATGTAGACACCAATTCTAGATAGCTATGGTTGTAGAGATGATAGCTTCATAAAAACAAGACTTCTCTTGTTTTAACAAATAAATGCACTGAAACGTACATAGATTTGTGTGAGATCAAGTTATAAAGTAAACTTGATCCCTTTCAAGGTTTTAAAGTAAACCTTGCCCGAGAAAATTAATTCCCGTTGTGAGCCAAAGATTTCATAAGAAATACTTGACTTTAATATGAAAACCGGGTTGCAGTCTGAAATAACTACAAGCCATTTAGGCATGTTTTATGAAATATTTACAACTTTTGTACGAACTCTATTTATGGCGCCGTGTCAATATTAATCGACATTTCTAAGGCCGTAAATATTATCGTACCAAAAGACATGCCTTTGAAAAATAAAGTAAAAATATTTTTGGATTTTTCTAGATTTTTCAATTTTTATGGTTTTTATATGGTTTTATATTTTTGTATTTTCCTTTTGTGGATAAAAATATAAACAATATATACAAATGATCACCAAGGATACGGAGAATAGTTTACCATCACTATTCTTTCGCTTCATCTGCCAATTCCTTTAGAGTCTCAGGCGAGAAGGTTCTCATTCCTAGCTTGTCGGCCAAAAATTCAATTCGAGCGCGATCTAAAGCCTTCGTGAAAATATCCGCCAATTGATACTCAGATCGGACAAAGTAAAGCTCTATTACTCCATTTTCCACTTGCTTCTTGATGAAGTGGTAGTGAATGTCAATATGCTTCGATCGAGAGAATTGAACGTTGTTGGAGCATAAGGCAATTGCACTCTTGTTGTCACAGTACATCGGAATTTTGTTGAAACCTAGACCATAGTCGGTTAATTGCGATCTCATCCAAAGAATTTGAGCACAGCAACCAGACATAGCTATGTATTCTACTTCCGTACTTGAAATTGCAGCGCTTTTCTGCCTTTTCGATGCCCAACTGATTAATCGATCTCCTAGTAGTTGCAAAGTTCCACTCGTGCTACGCCTTGTATCTTGACAACCCGCGTGATCCGCATCTTCATATGCCATTAGTGCAATAGAAGAGTCCTTCGAATACCAAAGTCCCTGATTAATGGTTCCTTTAAGATATCGAAAGATCCTTTTAACAGTAGCTAAGTGTAACTCAGTGGGCCTAGTTTGATACCTAGCACACATACATATAGCAAACTAAAGATCAGGTCGACTGGCTGTGATATACAGAAGAGTACCTATCATTCCACGATAAAGTGTCGGATCAACGGCAACTCCATGTGGATCTGCATCAAGCTTAGATTTTTCCACCATTGTAGTGTCCACCGGGTCGCAAGATTCCATCTTATATTTCTTAAGCGATTCAAGGGCATACTTGGATTGATTGATAAAGATGCCTCTGGGACTCTGAGATATCTGAAGACCTAAGAAGAATGATACCTTGCCCATCATTGACATCTTAAACTTGGAAGACATGAGTGTCCCAAACTCATTCGATAAGGTTTGGGTAGAGGATGCAAATATAATATCATCAACATATATTTGTACCATAATCATATCTTTACCTCGTTTCTGAATGAACAGCGTGGGATCCACCTTGCCTTTAGCGAAGCCTTGTGTAATGAGGAATTGTGACAATAGATCATACCCTGCGCGAGGAGCTTGCTTCAACCCATGGAGAGCCTTCTTAAGCTTGTACACATGATTAGGATATTTAGGATTCACAAAACCATCCGGTTGTTGAACATAGACCTCTTCCTTGATTTCACCATTAATAAATGTCGTCTTCACATCCATCTGATAGACGATCATATTCATATGAGCTGCATAAGCGAGGAATAGTCTAATAGCTTCCAAACGGGCAACAGGCGCAAAGGATTCCATAAAGTCGATGCCCAATAATTGCTTGTATCCACGAGCTACTAGTCTAGCTTTGTTCTTCAATATTCCGTCTAACTCGTCGAGTTTCACCTTGTAAACCCATTTCAAAGTGAGTAACTACACTTGATCCGGGCATGGGACAAGTTCCCAAACTTCCAGACGTATGAATTCGTTAAGTTCTTCTTGCATAGCTTCTATCCAACAGGATTGAGTAAAAGCTTGTTGCCATGTCTTAGGTTCAACTTCAGTGAGAAAAGCATCAAAGTGATAAAACATTGCATTTTCTTGTAGCTGACTTCGTGTGGATAATTGACGATTAGGGTCACCAATAATAGAATCCATAGGATGATCCTTTGTCCACTTGCTGTCATGTTCACGAATCCGTGGATTGGAGTAAACTGTAGAAGGAGCTTCCTCTGAGGTGGAAGACCCGACTTGATTAGGGTCGGGAATAGGTACACCAAAGAATGGAAGTTCACGCATTTGAGCGAATTCCAAATCGTGATCATCATCATCCTCTTCATCATCAATAGGCATGACATGGGTAGTTGAAACATGTGTTGGTTGAGAATTACTCGTTGAAGGTTTATCTTGACCAATTGTAGGTGCAGATGTATCTGATTGTGCTTCGGTTGCTAGGGCGACAACTTCGGTTACTGGAGCTATTACCTCGGGTTCTGGAGCACAATACTTGGAGGAGTAAAGAATTCATCAAAGAACGGTTGAAACAACGTATCCCATTCCTTCCTAGAAGGTGGTGTAAATGATGATGAAGAAGGGTTGTTTGGGACAAGACCAGAACTAATATTACTGGGTCCTATTTCATGAAGTGCGGGTTCAGAGCTGCTTTGCTCAGAAGCCATTGCTGTCAGCTCATCAAAATCAACATTCATAGTTTCGAGGATCTTGCGAGAGTTAGGGTTGTAGATTCGGTATGCCTTCTTTGCGGGTGCGTAACCAATGAAAATACCAATATCAGCCTTTGGTTGAAGCTTTCCCAAATTGTCACCATCATTATTTGGATAACAAAGAGAACCAAATACATGAAGATATGATAAATCTGGTACTTTTCCATGGAGAAGCTCATAAGGTGTTTTACCATGGCGTTTACGAATTAGTGACCGGTTTTGGGTGTACACTGCTGTAGATACTACTTCTGCCCATAAAAACAATGGAGCCTTTGCGTAAATTAACATCGTTCGAGCAGCTTCCATAAGTGTGCGATTTCGCCTTTCAACGACACCGTTTTGTTGTGGAGTGCGTGCAACGGATGTTTCATGAGATATACCAACTTCTTCATAATAATCACGCAAAATTTGATTCACAAATTCGGTTTGCATTATCTGTACGAATGCGTCGGACAGTAGTGTTGAGTATAACACCCCCACAAATGCTATGCACAGCGGTACTACAACATTTGGGTGCTACGTAGTTATCATCACACATAAGCTATATTAAACGACTCAAAGAGACGTAAAAGTTTAAACATAAATTAAAGATTGATTAAATCATCAAAGTCTACAGTTTTCCAATTCCCAAGATGATACAAAACAGAGTTTGCGTTTAGGTACCCACTGAATCTCAACCCAAAAGTACATTTTTGTTCACATGACATAATATAAAATATTTAAGTGCTAAAAGGGAAGAAAAACAAAGTAGACCGCCAAGCCACAACAACTTCCATCCTCGCATGCTCCGCTGCTATCAATCTTGGTTACCTGAAACACATGCTTAAAACCGTCAACAAAAAGGTTGAGCGAATCCTATAGGTTTATCAAATCATAAGTTGAACATAAGTATTAAAACCAATCATGACCGTTCAATAGCATTATCGTACTCACAATCTATTATTCAAGGATATGACAATTGTGTTTAAGCTCATGACACTAATCCGTTAACTCAATCACCCGCGTATTAATTACCGGCGTGATTCAGATGAAACCAGTGCCCCTACTAAAGGCATCAGTTGCAATTATACCTTATCTCTTATACAAAAATAATCTACCGCAGAACTTACTCAACGTACAGCTTCTCGGCTAGCATTGGGTCGTCAGCCCCGTAGTACTACAATTTGTATAAGCGGCTATTTTCAATCCACACTAGGATTAAACAATAGTTAATAGTTCATGAAATTAGGGCCTTTTGCAACTAGGTACTCAACACAATTCG
This sequence comes from Glebionis coronaria, assembly GCA_025667525.1. Taxonomy (NCBI): domain Eukaryota; kingdom Viridiplantae; phylum Streptophyta; class Magnoliopsida; order Asterales; family Asteraceae; genus Glebionis; species Glebionis coronaria. The sequence continues at coordinate 435,695,286 of CM046874.1, forward strand.
AGGCAACATTCGGGTCCAACAATCATTCATGACTTATGTTCATTTTTATTTAAACAGCATGTATCCCCCTCGCGGGTAAAATCATTTGAAATAAGTAAAGAGCGAGGCTATAGACTCACCTTGCGTAGTAGTAGTGGTTCTAGCGAAGACGTAACGAAAATATCACCGACGATGTTGATGCCCACGGGAAATCAAATACAACACCTAACGAATAACACTTAATGAATAAACTCCTTCAAGTACTTTCAAGTACTGTATGTATATAATTAAAGTCACTCAAAGTTTGTATAAACTCACGCCAAAATTCCATACAAGTGATTATTACTAGACTCGTACTATCTATCTATGTAATTAGAAATATTTCAAATTTTATAACTTTGCCGGTACTTACCAAAAGTACGGGCTGTTTTCTATGACTTAAGCATTTCTATAAATTACAAGAAAATTTGTAAAAATACCTTATGACCTGTTGAAAACCCATTTTAAATCCCATAAAAAGTTTCCACTTTTAGGAACCATTACTCATTACATCACTAGACGTACCCTTTTCGGACTGATTTTGCACTTGTACAACGTAAGACTTGTTTGACTCATTTAAAAGACACCATTAGCTAATTTGACCATTAAGTATAAAAATAGACTCTAAAATGCAGGTTTGAAACCAATGAACAACTTTCAATCATTTATAAAACTCTATCTATGGTCCCCGAGATTTGACCCAAAACCAAACATAATTTCGGATTATGTTGATTCTCATCTCCCGGTACACGAACTTTCAAAATAGTATAACTTTTTACTCGTTTGGACTTAGAAGCTCTTCTTTATACCGAAAGAAAGCTTGAGACGAACCCTACAACTACATTCTAATCTTAGGACCTGTACAAAAGTATAAAACCACAAAAACACCCTCTAGACCTGCTGTCCTATAAACACCCCTTTCAAAACCTTAACAATCATCATTCCAACACTTCTCATCACTTCCTAAACCTATACCAACATCATTCAATCAATCTAACATAACCTAACTACCCTTAATCACTTGTATGAACATTTCTCATAAAAACCCAAATCAAAAATTAGACATGCAATGTAATTAAATAATTTAAAAATGATAAAAACATGAATATGAATACATACCCATCTTATTTAAGATCAAACACCCAAGAACACCCAAACCCCCAATAATTTCGTGGGTTTTGGGGCTGTATAACACCAAAGACATAAATTCCCATCTTGTTTAATTAATTATCTTCACTCCTAAACACAAGATTTAAACATACATTAAGAAAAATTAGATCAAAACCCACTTGTTCATAAGAATAAAGTTTTGTAAAAATTAAAGATGATGCATGTGTGATATTATTGGTGGGATTCACTTACAAGAAGATTATAAACATGGGTCTTTGATTAGTTTTTCAAGAAATCAAGTTTTGTGGCGGTGTTTGGTGGTGGAGTGGTGGTGTTTGGCGGCTAGGAGAAAAAGGGGAGAGAAAACCCTTATTTTTGAAAGTAAAAATGAAGTGTGTGTGTGTTAGTGGTTCCTTTTGTAAAAATGGAGGGACCAATTTTGACATAGTAGCTATCTTTTGTCCTTAGTGGCAATTCTACTTTTAAAGAGCGGGATTATGACATACTAGTCGGTTTTAAAATTTTACGAGAGTCTGGTTTCGTCCCGGCTACCTCAAATTACTTTTAAATGGTTCAAACGCACACAAAACGAATATTCATATGGTTCCGACTCGACTTAAAACGTAATAAAAATAAAAACTTCGAAAAACTCAAATATCAATCAATCGATAATAAAAGATAAATTTTGGGCATCCGTCGGTATCGTGGTCGTTATCGGTTCTTCTTAAATCGTCAAATGTTAAAATTACGACCGTAAATGTTGGTTTCAACTTAAACCGTCAAATATATAGCAAACGAAATTTCTTAAAAATTTCAAAAATATTCGTAAAATAGGATTAAATAAATAACGTTGGGCTCGGGATATCACATCCTCAAGTGAGTCGCAACTTAAGAGAGATGCTCATACTGAACAACTCTTGAGACAATAACTTAGCATCATACGGCACATTCACGGGTCTTACATCTTCCCCTCCTTAAAGGAGCGACGTCCCGGCGCTCTCCGGTTCTTATACTCGCATTTTGTACTACTAGAAAGATGAGGGTACTACTTCCTAAAGAGGTCTTCACATTCCGATGTGGACTTCGGTTCACGTCTCGAATTCCATCACACCTTCACGATGAGTATTATACCTTGCTTCAATCTCTTAACATCTCGATCCATGGTCTCCACCTCAATTTCCTAATTTCTTCCTACGGTTATCAACACATCTCTTCTTATAGTTTCTCGCGGTCAACAAGTGATTTTTTAATCTACACCATCTCTTCCGTAGTCTCTTGAATCATTTCAAGTCCATTCAACTGACTTTTTCTTACTTCATCCCATCCAACTGGCGATCTTCATTTTCATCAGCATAATTCTTCAAATGGTGCAACTTCAAGGCTAACATGGTAAAAGTCGTTGTACAAAGATACTACCAACGACAAGTGTCGGTCTCAACAACTATCAAAATCAATCGCACACGCCTGGAGCATGTCTTCCAACGTTCGAATCGTCCTTTCACTTGGTTCATCGGTTTCATAAAAATAATTAATTCTTAAAGAAAAATCACACGGGCCACACATATCCCCATCGAACACGTTCAAAATATACAAGACGAGGTAATTAATATCAGTCGTACAAAATTACCTTATTGCGATAGTATGTACATACAAACCTATTTCGTCAAAAACGAATTCATCGACACAAAAATCATTCGACGTATACATAACTCTCTCGAAGACATCACCAACCAATCAAACACAAAAGCCATTATGAAGCACATAAAGCCGTATCACGACATGTTTGCGAAATCAGCCAACTCATGATAAAATAAGGATATTTGAGATGATCCCCGGATGAGTCCAGTCAAAAGGAAAATTGCATGCTAAAGAAGGTTCACAAGCTTTCTAGCTATGGATGCATATCCATAAGGAAAGAAAAATACATACATATGTCATCGCAGGGCGCTCACCCATCCATTTATACACAAAAGATATTACAAGAACACCATCTCACTTTCGTCCCAACCGTGGTCAAAATCTCAATAGCATCGCCGTTCACAGTTATAAATATATTACATGGCACGTGTTCTTCATGACCGGACTTCATTGGACAATGTCGTCTCAAGTTCTCACAACTTACGATCACTCGACCAGATCACTTACCACATAAATACATAAAAGGAAAGGGTTTACCACAAAAACATCAACTATGGCTATCTATCGTTTAACCATCGATAATCAAGGATGGTTGAGTTAAGCAAAGAGGATTCCTCACTTAAATAAACGAAGATGGCAATGGGATTGTCTTCCAACTACCGGTGCACAGTTGGTAAACTTCAACAGTTTATCGCGTGTCGTTAAACATATCAAAAGAACGAGAAAAGAAAATAAATAAGGTACGATACGTTTGATGTAGGATAAGTCGTCATCATTCCCCTCAGAGTCACTCGAACTCAGATTTCCTCTACTTCGGCAGTCTTCTATTTTTGTTAAAAACTCTTCTCGGTGTCGATATGAGCCCCTTTGGTATTTCATCAACACCCTCGTGACTTCGATGGAATTCGCACGTTACATTCAACACATAAAAACATTTTCCAAAATTACTCGGTCAAGGTGACTTGCCAAGTCAACGCCAAACGAAAGAAAAGATTTCAAGAAACACAAGAAAATTCAAAAATTTTCATTTGGAATCAACGAAAATACGATTACCTGCATAAGGATCCACCATTTTAAAAACGTTCTCATCCAAACATTTATCAAAACACTACAAGTTTAAAGATGACCAATTGATTTGACACGATAGTGCTCTTCCTATACTATGCATAATTAGCTAGATCATGCATACTTAAGGACCAAGCAACGACAACCAACAAAATAGGACTCTTCCCGAATTATGCATAGTTAGCTAAGCTGTGCATAATTGAGGATCGAGGGACCACACGAACATTATTATGACACACCGAATATGACTATGAAAGTTTTCGACCTAATCTTCAAAATAATCAAATCATTTGAAATGAGAAAATATTGTTACCATCGTTTCAAGGAACACATCAAACATTTTTCATCCTCTTTGGAAATATACTTTTACTTTGCCTTTTTATGAGAAAGATAAATAAATAAATGAATCGACACCATTTGCATTTGGTTCAACGAAACATTTCACACACTCATACATATTTTCGAAACAGATTATTCACAAAATAACGGTAAGGTGGTTCCAGATTAAAGATCATTGCAAGCACAACAAGTAATAAAATCAAAAAGCAATGAGATCAAACGAGGTAAACGAGCAATATAATTTCCAACTAAAATTTAACTACATTAGAAATGAAAATACTTCAAATATACGACAAAAGTCTCGGGATAACAACAGCGATCTACGAATACATAGAGTAAAAATTGAATATCAACACAAGCGTCAAAAATAAAACAACGATCATAATTCCCATAGTCTCAAGTTACACACACATTCCACCAAGGGTATACGGGGAGAGGAGAATAACCACTTGGTCGAATAGAAACAATTTCACCAGGAAGGTCGAGTTCTTTCACCTCTACATTTTGGTAAAGCGGCTTCGCCTCCTCGCTTTTGTTCAATATAAATAAATAACCAATTTAATGAAGATTTATAGCATCATTCAAGTAAATACAGAATTTTAGGTTCCATTAACCGAAAGAAGAAAAGTCACAACGTCCATGAACATGACAAAATATACCAGGTGACATACCCTCATCATCAAGTACTAGCGAAATAGTAGTTTAAAAATAAATATAATAATAATGGTTTCATATCATGGAAAATATTAAAATGAACAGTCACATGACGACTCAAGTTTAGATACAGACTCATAAAATCGAAGAAGGGATGTCGGACGATCGAACCATCGTGACTCAAAACATTATATATACATCTTAAGAAAATAATACAAATATTCGTTTGTTGGGTAATCCATTTGCATTTTCTAGTTACTGTTACCTTGTATATTGTAAAACCGAACATTTGCACATTTTTAATTTGTGTTACCCCATTAAAGATTTCAGACCTTTCATGTTTCAATCTATACAAAGTTTTTATGTCTAGAAAAATTACAACTGCAAGAAAATTTCTAACATCAGTTGATTCGGTGACTCGGTTATCATAACTGGTAAAATCATTAGGTTTGAAAATCTGCATACTTGTGTCAAAATCTCATTAATGTTCATATCTTAAGTACCAAAAACGTACATAGTAAGAATTTTCCAAGTTTTACGTTTTTATTATTACAACTTATCTCATTACGTATATACAAATATCCATCATGACTCAAACTAGTCCAATTAACTCTTAAAAATCAATCTTTGACTATTTATTATACACATGTCTTCCTTAGAATTTGTATGCTATATTTTATTCACGCGACCCGAGTCAGGCGTCAAAGACGTTTCACGTAGTATTATCTCGGATACTTACTGATTTTAGTCGAGACTTGAATCTCAAAAATAATAATAATATAATAATATAATAATTAATCAGAAATGCTTATTTCAATAATTCTAAAATGTAGAAAATTCGACATTTAATCCTTAGCCCATTATCAAACGGTTTTTGTTTTTTATAACCTTAACACATCTCGCAGCGGAATAAAACAAAAGATTTTTCAAACGATTTTTAAACAAGCATCATCGAATTATGCATAGTTATTCTCTATAACGACAATTAAATAAACAAATGATTTCCAATGGCGTTCCATCAATGTTTAAAAATTTATTTCAAGCGTTAGAATTTCTCACTTATAGTGTATATTCCGAATTTTATCCCAGTTTATTCACTACAATAAGTAACGTGTTCTAGTTTATACGAATGCATACGTAAACATAACCTTATGTTTAAAATAAAACCAATTTTACAAGGTTTTTAGCTCCAAAATACATGACCAATTCTTCTACTCATGTTTTATATTACAAGATACGCCAAAAGTTTGCTACATTGAGCCAAAAATTAATTCATACTAAATCCAAAGTTACATATACTCAACAGTCATATCGTAAATTTTATTATAAACTCCTTTTTCAAATTATATTAAACAAATTCTTAACAATTCCATCACTAGCTTCTAGTATCAAATTATTAATATATAAAACAAGGATTTTACGAGTAATATAAATCACTTATTATGATATACCAACCAAGGTTGAAGGAAAAACAATTTCACTTTGTCCATTTCTTCTCTACACTTATTTTTACTTGTTACAAAACACATCATAAGTCATTTTTATCCAAAAGTTTCATCCGCCAAGTATTAAATATGTAAAACACTTTATGTTTAAACCATTTAATCAACAAAGTTTAGTGCTTATTTAACTCGCACAAATGCCGGACCTCGTCATGTATAATATCGAATTCAAAATAATGAAACAACAAAAACAAAATGAAATAAACGAAGCGAGAATACGTATGTCAACTAAGTGTTGTTATCGGCCTCAGATGAGTCTCGAACTCGTACACCACAAAATTAACACAAACCAACCAAATTTCAAGTTATCGCGATTGATCACAACGCTAGTCTATTTTTAAAATGCATGTTTAAATTCAAGTAGGGTGATAAAAACGATTAAATGGCGATACACCTCAACCACGTTTCATAATATACACACATGATTCGTCGCTACGATGTACGCATCGTTGATTATACTTCGTCTATGTTATCGTTACGCCAACCAATATATTAAACCCATAAGGAATAAGGAAATAAAATAATATGTAAGTAAATTACGTTTCAAAAGAAGATGTCCAAGAATGACACATCACGGTACGATAACGACAATCGAGATCATTCTAGTCGATATACAATATGTTAAGAAGAATTATTTACGTATCTAGAGTATTAAACGAGGTTCACACTCGGTTATTCAAACAACAATTTAATTATCAAGATTGATAATTAGCGGTAAGGCCGAATTCTCAACAAAACCGCATTATAACATGTACGATAATCACTCAAGGACCATTGCTTCACGTGCAATGCCTTTAAATACCATAGTATATACATATTTATACATAAAATCATTCCTACATGCACGTAGGATTACAACGCGGTGTTTCCATGTAATGCAATGTAGCCCGTATGCCAATTACATGCAACATATAAGATAATCTTTACAAGAATTTGCAAATTACGATGATAAGTACTCAATGTACACAACAATATATCTCAATATATATCAAAGTATTTACTTACTAAATACTAGAGAATTCATGTCAGTTTGAGGGATACATCTAATATATAAAGCAATGCTAAAGAAATCTTACCAGAGCCATGCAAGATAGTTTTGTGCTTGGACAATTTCTTACGACACCAAAAGTTATAGTTTAGGACTTTTCAAAATGACCTAGTTCTCTATAACTCATGGCTCTGATACCAATCTATAACACCCCCACAAATGCTATGCGCAGCGGTACTACAACATTTGGGTGCTATGTAGTTATCATCACACATAAGCTATATTAAACGACTCAAAGAGACGTAAATGTTTAAACATTAATTAAAGATTGATTAAATCATCAAAGTCTACAGTTTTCCAATTCCCAAGATGATACAAAACAGAGTTTGCGTTTAGGTCCCCACTGAATCTCAACCCAAAAGTACGTTTTCGTTCACATGACATAATATAAAATATTTAAGTGCTAAAAGGGAAGAAAAACAAAGTAGACCGCCAAGCCACAACAACTTCCATCCTCGCATGCTCCGCTGCTATCAATCTTGGTTACCTGAAACACATGCTTAAAACCGTCAACACAAAGGTTGAGCGAATCTATAGGTTTATCAAATCATAAGTTGAACATAAGTATTAAAACCAATCATGACCGTTCAATAGCATTATCGTACTCACAATCTATTATTCAAGGATATGACAATTGTGTTTAAGCTCATGAGACTAATCCTTTAACTCAATCACCCGCGTAATAATTACCGGCGTGATTCAGATGAAACCAGTGCCCCTACTAAAGGCATCAGTTGCAATTATACCTTATCTCTTATACAAAAATAATCTACCGCAGAACTTACTCAACGTACAGCTTCTCGGCTAGCATTGGGTCGTCAGCCCCGTAGTACTACAATTTGTATAAGCGGCTATTTTCAATCCACACTAGGATTAAAAAATAGTTAATAGTTCATGAAATTAGGGCCTTTTGCAACTAGGTACTCAACACAATTCGAGGCAACATTCGGGTCCAACAATCATTCATGACTTATGTTCATTTTTATTTAAATAGCATGTATCCCCCTCGCTGGTAAAATCATTTGAAATAAGTAAAGAGCGAGGCTATAGACTCACCTTGCGTAGTAGTAGTGGTTCTAGCGAAGACGTAACGAAAATATCACCGACGATGTGGATGCCCCCGGGAAATCAAATACAACACCTAACGAATAACACTTAATGAATAAACTCCTTCAAGTAATTTCAAGTACTGTATGTATATAATTAAAGTCACTCAAAGTTTGTATAAACTCACGCCAAAATTCCATACAAGTGATTATTACTAGACTCGTACTATCTATCTATGTAATTAGAAATATTTCAAATTTTATAACTTTGCCGGTACTTACCAAAAGTACGGGCTGTTTTCTATGACTTAAGCATTTCTATAAATTACAAGAAAATTTGTAAAAATCCCTTATGACCTGTAGAAAACCCATTTTAAATACCATAAAAAGTTTCCACTTTTAGGAACCATTACTCATTACATCACTAGACGTACCCTTTTCGGACTGATTTTGCACTTGTACAACGTAAGACTTGTTTGACTCATTTAAAAGACACCATTAGCTAATTTGACCATTAAGTATAAAAATAGACTCTAAAATGCAGGTTTGAAACCAATGAACAACTTTCAATCATTTATAAAACTCTATCTATGGTCCCCGGGATTTGACCCAAAACCAAACATAATTTCGGATTATGTTGATTCTCATCTCCCGGTACACGAACTTTCAAAATAGTATAACTTTTTACTCGTTTGGACTTAGAAGCTCTTCTTTATACCGAAAGAAAGCTTGAGACGAACCCTACAACTACATTCTAATCTTAGGACCTGTACAAAAGTATAAAACCACGAAAACACCCTCTAGACCTGCTGTCCTATAAACACCCCTTTCAAAACCTTAACAATCATCATTCCAACACTTCTCATCACTTCCTAAACCTATACCAACATCATTCAATCAATCTAACATAACCTAACTACCCTTAATCACTTGTATGAACATTTCTCATAAAAACCCAAATCAAAAATTAGACATGCAATGTAATTAAACAATTTAAAAATGATAAAAACATGAATATGAATACATACCCATCTTATTTAAGATCAAACACCCAAGAACACCCAAACCCCCAATAATTTCGTGGGTTTTGGGGCTGTATAACACCAAAGACATAAATCCCCATCTTGTTTAATTAATTATCGTCACTCCTAAACACAAGATTTAAACATACATTAAGAAAAATTAGATCAAAACCCACTTGTTCATAAGAATAAATTTTTGTAAAAATTAAAGAAGATGCATGTGTGATATTATTGGTGGGATTCACTTACAAGATGATTATAAACATGGGTCTTTGATTAGTTTTTCAAGAAATCAAGTTTTGTGGCGGTGTTTGGTGGTGGAGTGGTGGTGGCTGGCGGCTAGGAGAAAAAGGGGAGAGAAAACCCTTATTTTTGAAAGTAATAATGAAGTGTGTGTGTGTTAGTGGTTCCTTTTGTAAAAATGGAGGGACCAATTTTGACATAGTAGCTATCTTTTGGCCTTAGTGGCAATTCTACTTTTAAAGAGCGGGATTATGACATACTAGTCGGTTTTAAAATTTTACGAGAGTCGGGTTTCGTCCCGGCTACCTCAAATTACTTTTAAATGGTTCAAACGCACACAAAACGAATATTCATATGGTTCCGACTCGACTTAAAACGTAATAAAAATAAAAACTTCGAAAAACTCAAATATCAATCAATCGATAATAAAAGATAAATTTTGGGCATCCGTCGGTATCGTGGTCGTTATCGGTTCTTCTTAAATCGTCAAATGTTAAAATTACGACCGTAAACGTTGGTTTCAACTTAAACCGTCAAATATATAGCAAACGAAATTTCTTAAAAATTTCAAAAATATTCGTAAAATAGGATTAAATAAATAACGTTGGGCTCGGGATATCACATCCTCAAGTGAGTCGCAACTTAAGAGAGATGCTCATACTGAACAACTCTTGAGACAATAAATTAGCATCATACGGCACATTCACGGGTCTTACATTGAGACGCACTTGAATCATCTTGAGAAATCCGATGATGAATTTAGGTGCCTCATTTTTTTCTTTAAGAAATTTCACCCATGTAAACCGAGAGTAATCATCGACAATGACGAGGATGTACTTTTTGCCACTAAGACTTTCAACACGCATTGGCCCACAAAGATCCATATGCAATAGATAAAGTTTCTGTTGGTTGGTGTCTTCCGTCTTGGGTTTGTAAGATTTCTTAGGGCTTTTCCCCATTGTACACGCGGAACAAAAATGATCCTTGTGAAATGAAAGTTTAGGAAGACCACGAACAAGTTCGTTTATCCCCAAATGATTAATAGCGTCAAAGTTAAGATGAGATAACCATCGATGCCATAACCATGACTTAGTCTTCGATGCTTTGGAGAGAAGACATACGGGAGAAGCGGCCATCATGTCTTGTAGAGACAAAGTATACAAATTATTCCCTCAAGTACCTTTCAATAAATCAACCCCTTCCAAATTACGAATGAAGCAGGTATGCTCTCGAGAAGCAACTTCTAGGTTTGCATCACAAAATTGTCCCACAGAAAATAAGTTGTGACCGAGACCTTCCACATAATACACTCTTGAAATAATAACATTCCCAATATGTTATTCACCATAACCCATTATCTTTGCAATATGATCATTTCCAATTCGAACCGTACCAAGAAACTTGCTGACGAAATTTTTGAGCTGAGAGCGATCTCCGGTCATATACTTGGAGCAACCAGAGTCCAAATATCAGAAAATAATTTGGACCACCTGTTTTCAACAACAACAGTAGACAATGCATTGGAAACTATTGGTTCCGGAGTGTTAGCAGATACAGATATAGAATTATCAGAATTACTAACATTTTTTAGACCCTTAGATTTCCTGCGTTTTCGAATGTGAGTTTTAGCACTAACAGGTTTTACAGTTCCAACTTTCTTAGGTTTTGGATTATTTGCGAGCACTACAGTGGGAGTAGACCTATTTAAAGGGCACTTGGTTCCTAAGGTAGTGTCGGTGTTCCTAGTTAAAGGACACGCTTGTGTTTTGGTAGCCTTGGTACTCCTAGTTAAAGGGCACGCTTTCTTCGCTGTAGTGGGAGTGATCCTAGTTAAAGGGCACGTATTTCCTACTATAGTGAAAGTTCTACCAGTGGGGCGCCACATCCAACCAACTTGGGTTAACACTTTCCCAGTCGGTTTCCATTCTAATCCATTTTTCCGGGCATACATCTCATTCACATGGTCAATAAGGCAAGAATCATGACGACTAGAAAACATACATTCATTGCAATTCCAACATTTCAAATTAGAATTCACACTAGGCTTAGAACGCTGCACAACCGCAGAGCATTTAGGTTTAGCTACATGATTCTTTTTATTCAAAACAGAAATAACATTCCTAGGATGGGCTTCTACTTTCTTCTTCACTTGACTACTAGGTGGGGGCAAGATCCTATCATTCTTCTTGTTTCTCTTAAGCTTAGATCTTTGAGCCTTAGTAGTGGTGCTTACTCCTGTAGAAGGCAACACGGGAATATTAGAAGCTGGTTTTGATTCTGCCTTATCTTTAGTGAACAAAGTTTGAGATGGTTTAGTCCTGGGGCCCTTGTTAAGTGGTGTGACGGCTATAAGGTTCCTTTTGATTGCACTAGAGGACGATGCTGAGATAGTGGCGGCGTTATCCACAACATTCTTACCTTTTAGAGTACGAAGTGTTTCCTTTAACTCAGCCAAGACCAGATTCTTATCACAAATTTGTTCCCTCAAATCAGATATTTCCACCGAATTTCGATTCAATTGTTCAATCAACGATTGATTCTGTGTAGTGGTATTAGCACATGCGGGCTTTACTGAATCGAAGAGTCGTGTATTTTTCTGTTTTAAGTTATCAACTTTGGACAAAATCTTGGAAACTCGATTATCTAGATCAAGTTTAAAATTGTCAGCGGCCTCAAGTACGTTCACACAGTTAAGCTCCTTAGATTTCTCTATGTCTATCGGCAAAGATTGAGCAACCTTGTCACTTGGCTGACGCTGTTTTGATTGTAAATTCAATCGAAAATTCTTTTCAAAGTTTGCATCATCGATATTAACACCTTCGAATGACGTTTCAAAGATTTCTTGAATAAATTGTTGCTTACATTCAAGCGAAATACAATGTGTTTGAATCTCATCAAAACGTTTTGAAAGCGAAGAATATGAATCTCGAAGCTTTAAAAATTCAGCGTCAGATTTGTGACAAGTACTATCTACCACATTATCCATAGATTCAACATTATGTACAATAGAATCATTATCAACACTTGTATTCACACAGACAGAAACTATATCATGAGACATCACTTGATTCAGAAGCAGATTATTATGGCGTGAAACCCGTTCTATTTCAAGTAAACTGTTTTCATAAGCATCATTCATTTCATTGAAAACACGTCTAACTTCTTCTATTTCCAAAAGCAAATCTTGATTAAGATTACTAAGACAAGCCTTAACATTGTCTACAAACGGAACAATTTCATTTCGGAACGCAGCTCTAGTGTGCTCAAAGTTCCATTCACCTTCCGTTATGGCCGAAGCCGTCGTACGTTCCAAAATGACCTTGTCAAAATCGGCTAAGTGTTGGTGAACCGCATTTATGTTAACGGACGCCTTGCTTACCGGTGGAATTAACTTTGTTAAATTCGTTTTGACAAGTGTAGGAGACGTACTAGGAAGGTTTTCATTTGACAAACTTTGGGGCACAAGAACTATCAATTCTGCTAATTCCTTTTGTAAGCGAATGCGTGTCTTTTTCAAAAATTGATCTTTGTTATGTTGACCATAATCAATTGTATGGAATTTTGAAAGCATTTTAGAATGAGTTTCATCTGCAAGTGATTGTGTCTCCTCAGTACTACGAACAAAAGGTGCTTCTTTCGATTTGCCAATTATGGTCATATCATAAAGACCGGGAATATATTCCTGAGCTTGTTTTGCATAACCGGGATTAGGTGGTAAATCTTGAAGACGTTTAAGTTCGAGTTCTTTAAATGATTTAGTTAAAAGATGAACCTTTTCTGTGGAAGCGTATTGTTTTAAAAGCTGTTTTTCTTTGAATTTAAGAAGTTTGGTAGCATTAATTTCCGATTCAACCTTTTTAGACTCGAGAGTTTCGAAATCCATTTTAAGTTTCTGAAAATCATTGACAACCGACTCTTTTGCTTTTAATTCATTGGAAATATTAGCTTTTAATAATTCTATTTCTTTCAAGTGTTCAATCTTTTCAAAACGAAATTGGTCAAATTCAGAACATGTTATTTTCTCTTCTTGAGGGGTCATTTCAAAAGTTTTGACCTTTTCTTTATGCAACGCAAGCTCAGCAGTTAGGGTGGAATTCGTATCTACGGATTGTCTGAGGGCCATATGCATTTGATCAATAATATGTTTAGTCACCATGACCAAATCATGTTGAGCATAATATTCCATACCCGTCGTAGCATTTGGTTGAGGTTCACTCAAATGTGTAGGTTTGGGTACCACATCATTTGAATTACTAGTTCCCGAATGCTGTTCGAGGATGTCATTTTCATGCCCAACTTGATGTTGGTTATCATCAATATTATTAGATGTGGTTGGTACCTCACTGATGACATCAGAACCGTAGTGAGAGAGATTAGCAACGAGAGCAGCTTGGGCATAGTGAATGTCATCACAATCCGAATCGTATGCATCAAGATCGTCCGCTTGATAAGCTGCATTAGAAGTAGAAACGACTGCAATGCCTTCAGTATCTGCTGCCCCTGGGTCTGCAAGAAATGCCAACTCCTCTGAATCTAAAATCTTCCCCTTAGACTGAGCATCAACCAAATACATATTCTCACGAAAACCGTGCATCATCCCTCCTCCTTTTGGATCGTACTCAGATCGCAGTGGTGATCGTACTCCCTATGATCGTACTCAGATCGTATTTATGATCGCACTCCCTATGATCGCACTCAGATCGGACTCCCAGATCGTACCCAACGATCGTACCCTGATCGCACTCCCTTATCGCAACAGATCGCACTCAGATCGGACTCCCAGATCGTACCCAACGATCGTACCCTGATCGCACTCCCTTATCGCAACAAGTGATCGCACTAAGCAATCAAATTGAGGGATCGTACTCTGCAATCTTAGTGAGCTATCAAAGTCAAGATCGTAACTTGGATCGTACTAATGATCGCAGTTAGATCGTAACAACAGATCGTAACTATGGATCGCAAGTAGAAACCCCCAGGGTTTATGCAAACACAAAGTCAGATCGTACTATGGATTCCAACTTACCTTATTTCTCGGACAGTACACGAACACAAACTATTCAAGATTCTAAGCCAAAAAATGAATCAAACAACCAAAATTTTTGTGTTTTTAACCCAAATAACAATACCAAATCACTATAACAAGTAATAGGATGAAGTAAATCAAGATTAACCCATAAAAACACAAAAAAAAAATTTGGTTCGTATGAAAATGGATCAAAAATGGCGAGAACAAGAACACAAACATAATAACTAAACAATCATCCCATGGCTCTTGATACCATTTGTAGATTTGCTATTTAGGATCCGGTGGTCTAACATTGTGGAATATAGTGGTGGAAGCCATTGTTGGTTTAGAGAGAGAGGAGAGAGGTTGAATGTGTGAAATGAAAAATGTATTCAAAATGATAAAATGACAAGCAACACCCCTCCTTGGAAGCTAAGGAGGGGTATATATAGCCACACACACAACATAAACTATACAAAGAACCTAGTTTAGTCTAACCATGTGTGACTATGATAACTAATGGGAATTCTTAAATGTCGTCACATAAAGTGAGTTTCCAACACCATTCACTTTAAAATTTGTCCCATTTGGCTGAGAAAGCTCAATGGTGCCATAGGGGAAGACTTTGGCGACGATGAATGGACCAGACCAACGGCTCTTCAGCTTGCCCGAGAAAATCTTCAACCGAGATTTAAAGAGTAAAACTTGATCACCAACATGGAACTCTCGGTTCTTAATCCTTGAATCATGTATGATCTTGGTTTTATCCTTGTAGATCAATGAATTTTCATAAGCTTCATTCCTCAATTCATTTAGCTCGTTGAGTTGAATCTTCCGAAGATCACGGCTTTGTTGATATCAAAATTGGCCCACTTCAAGGCCCAGTACGCCTTATGTTCCAGCTCAATAGGAAGGTGGCATGCTGATATAAGCAAAAACTCATATCAATTAATCAACAAATCACCCTAAAACACAAGGAAAATACCTAACTTTTGTGCTATAAAGAGGAATTATGTGGTATGTTTTGTGTTTGTGTATAAATAGGTAAGAAGGATACATTTTCAAGCAAACAAGAAGAAAATCAAGCTTATTTGGATGAAAAAGACAAAGAAGGATCAAAGATGACAAGACTTTAAAGATAAGGAACCTATCTTGACAACACTCCAAAGTTAAAGGACTCAAAGTGTAAATTTTCCAAAGTCAAGATAAAAGTCAAACAAGGTCAACTCTTCAGTTAACCAAGTCAAAGGGTCAAACTTATCAATAATGCAAGTGGAAGGACCATTTATGCCAAAGGAATGAAGTCCCTAGCTTATTTTGATAATCTGCCAAAGTACAAGGGCTTGATTTGCCATTTTTCAAAGATAAAAGAAGCTTAATCCGTGTGCAAGTGGAAGGACCAATAGAAATGCAAGGATAATGTCACACGGAGTGCCAACTATTAGTACACCTCACCCTCTCATTAACTGCGCCGCAAAGCAACAGTATATCCCACTAAGCCAGTTCTCAACCAATAGAAATGTGACATGCAATAATTCATTTATCCAAAACGGATAACAATCCGTGTGCTCTTGTTTCACCCAACCAGGATCTAACACGTGGCGCTTTCTTCCTCAACGCAACCCAGAATCATTTTTAAGCTACACTTAATTTCAGAAGATGATTTCTACATGAAATCTGATCGGTTTCATGAGAGGAACACATTGGTAACAGCCAATTAAGCTCAAAGTCAAGGGATTAAAAAACCCAAACACACTCACATTTTGTCTATAAATAGGGATTGTACTCTTCATTTTTCATAGTAGCTAAAGTGTGAAATTTTCACACACATTATTTTTCTCTCCGTCATTCTTAGTTTTTAGCAGTTAGCTTAACAAACTCAAGAGTCTGACAAGCTCTTGAGTTAGTTAATATAGTTGTAACAACTTTACCTGCACTTGTAACAAACTTTTACCTTCAATCAATAAATTCTCCTTCATTTTCCCTAAATCTACTGTTCATCTTCTACATTACTGTTACTATTGAGCTGTTATTAGCTACTTATGATCACCATTAATCATGAGAATCTGTTTGTGAAGATTGTAGCTGTTTGATCCTGTCCTGTTCAATCCAGTAGCTGTTTAGTAGAATTTGAAGCAAATTGTACAAATAATGGTGATGATGATGATGTTAGCTAGTTGATTAGTGATTGATAGTGTTAAGGTGGTGGTTAACACTATCTAGGAGGCTCAACGCCTACCTACTCCATCAGAGGAGGCCCTAGCTAAAAGGTTTCAAGTTTTCTTGTTTTGGTTCCACTAAACAGTCAAGGCATGCTAAATTCTAGCTTAATAATCTTTTCTGACATGATCAAATGTGTTTAGCTTGTGCTTGATTTGATCTTTGCTGATTAGATAAGCTTCTTATTAGTTTGTTAATTGTTCACTAGCTTAAACTTGTTCCTGATTTCAGTTTTATCAGCCATACTTAGCTTACTATTGCATTTGAGTTCTAGCTGGTTAAACTTCTTGAATTTGGTTCATTTACACTTCATTTTGGTTGTTGAGTTTAGTCTGATATCACTTTTAAATCAGTTTAGCCAATTGCTCAAATTCCTTTCATAAAAGTTTGTAAAATTCAGTTAAACTATTGTTTGGTATTAGCTGTCTAATTGTAGTCAAGTGTTGTTAAATGGTTAATTTTTGTTCATTCACAATCCTTTAGTCATATTAAACAAGCTTTGGTAGTTTTCAAGTCAAAACATAGTAAAAAAGGCAATTGGTTAAATAAAAAGTATGGGTCAGTTTTCTGCTTAAATAGTTCTTAAAAAGTTCCTGATTTCAATTGCTTGGCATTTCTTCATTACTTGATGAAACTGTTTCAAACCAGTTCTCAAATGTCCATTAACATCTGAACTTTAAGTTCTCATAAGGAAATTGCACAGTTTTACAATTCAAGGTAGAAATAAGCATTTTGATAAGCTGATGAGAATATGCAAGTTTCTGTAAACCAAAGGCTTACTGATTTCTCAAACTAGCATTTCCACTTCAGAAACATCCTAATTTTCTTTCATATTTGTGTTTAGAAGTTGTTTTTGAGTAAATCTTGAAATTTTCAGCTTTTCCAAAAATTGGTCAAACTTTGGTCAAATAAGCTTGTTTCAGCTTATTTTCATTTTCCAACTTCATTACTTGATCATTTTCAATTCCAAAAGACATTCCATGCTCCTTATGGCTTGATAAACAAGTTTTAACAAGAAAATCAGATTGTGCAAGTCTGGATTATTAGAAAGCTTAATTGTGGCTTATTAAGATTTGCTTATTTGAGTTTTACTTGGTTTCAGGCTTATTCCTTTTACAAGTCTAGGTAATTTTGGATTTTAAGCAGTTTGCAATTTGATTGACCTTATTTGGTCCAGTGAAGTGCTTAAACGAGCTTATTGTTTCACCTAGCTCGTTTTTGAGAAATTTTCACATTTAATTTCAATTTGGTCCTTCATGTTTGTTACTGTTTTCATTGGTAGCTAATCTTTCACATAATTAGGGTTTGCATTAATCAGTCCTTTTACTTTTCAAAACTTTACATTTTCAGTTAATTAGTTTTCAAGTTTCTTACAAATTAGTTAATAGTTTGTTAAATTTGCATACTTAGTCCTCGTAGTTTACTGATTTTACATTTCAAGCATTTTAGTTTTAAGAATTTACATTTTAAGCACTTTAATTTCATAGTTTTACATTTTTGTTCTTATTTGAATAAAAATTTGGTATTTGACTAATTGTTTTACGGATACGTAGTTAATATTTTGCAATTTTTCACTTGATTGTTCAATTAGACATAGAAAATCCAAATAACCTTATCAACCAAAAACGATCATAAACCCGATTTTGTTAGGACTTTCAATTGGTTAAGAATCGAGAAAACGAACTTCAATTATACACAATTTCAAATGGCGCCGATGCCGGTTCTTTGACTTTAAGAGAGACTATCGATTGACGATTTTTGATAGGTGTGAAAACACCCATCTTTTTACCACTTAATTACAATAATAACCAAGCCAAAACATGTATTTTATGTCGTAAATGTCGGAATTATGCGTGGTTTAAGTTTTTGTTGTGATTTAGGACGAAAAGGTGAAAAGTGGAGAAAACACGGGCATTCACAGGCTTTTATAGAAGAAAACGACAAAAGACGAAGTCAAGAGATCAAGAGTGCAAAAAGAACGGAAGTCCAAGGCCTATTCTGAAGATTTATCGAAGAACAAGTCTAAAGACGGAAGTTTAATAAAGCCGAAGAACTCGAGTCTAATAAATAAAGAAATTATAAGACGAGTTTAATTAATCCCGAGACAAAGTCAATAAAGTCAAAGAACTTAAAAAAACGAGAAGACGTGAAGAAAGAAAGAAAGAGGAGGCAACACATGCACCTCCCCATTTTCCTATAAATACCCTCCTAAACTCATTTAGGAGGGTTGGTTAGTTTTAGTTTTAGGAGTAGGAGTAGTTTAGTTTTAGAGAGAGAAAGTGACAATTTCTCTCACTAGAACTTTAATCTTTCATCTTTTATCTTTCTTGTTTTTAATCAAACCTTTACTTTTTAAGCTTAATCTTGTCTTAATCTTCATATTATTAATCTTTCTTGTTAATCTCAATCTTGTTTTCATCATCTTTTTCATCAAGTTCTTATTTAAAGTTTTGATCTTTTAAATTTTCGTGACTTTAAGTTGATGTTTTTATAAGTTTTGATCTTCTCCCTAGCTTATTGATAGCTTATTGGAGTTGTTCTTAGCTTATTGTCCTTGAAAAAGTGCTAAAAAGTTGCTTATTTTCGTCATACATCTGATTCCTATTTTTTAGGAACGTCTAATTCGATTTTGGAACTTTTCATAAAGTTGCGAAATTGAACTTTTCATAAGTTGCGAAATTGTACTTTCGTCTGATTGATTTTGGAACTTTTCATAAAGTTGCGAAATTGAACTTTTCATAAGTTACGAAATTGTACTTTTGTCTGATTCGATTTTGGAACTTTTCATAAAGTTGCGAAATTGAACTTTTCATAAGTTGCGAAATTGTACTTTTGTCTGATTCGATTTTGGAACTTTTCATAAAGTTGCGAAATTGAGCTGATTGGATTTTGCAATTGTCCATAATTGCGACATTGTGCATTACGACATTGTGCATTGCGACATTGTGCATTGCGTCATTGTGCATTGCGACATTGTGCATTGCGACATTGTGCATTGCGACATTGTGCATTGCGACATTGTGCATTGCGACATTGTTGCATGTTTTGCAATTATTGCGAAATTAATTCATATTTTTTATTAATTGCGAAATTATGTCATTTTTGTCCAATTTTATTTTTAAACTTATTTTTCCCGCCATTTTTACTTAGATTTAATTTAATTGTTTTGTCTTATTTTTACTTAGCTTTATTTTTACTTATTTGTCTTAGTTTAATTTTTAAAGTATTTTATTTTCATGTCTACATTTTTATCACGTTTTAATTTCTCGTCATTTACTTTTAAAGTTTTTAATTTTGCACCATTTACGTTTTAATTAGTTTTAATTTTTAATTACAGTCATTACATTTAAGTCTTGCACCATTTATTTTAAAAACAACCAAAAATATTTGTTTCACCAAGAACAACTGAGTCGCACTTTCAACCGTGATCAATTCGAGAAGATTCCGAGAATTAATCTGAACCCCGTGCAAAATCTATACATTAAAATGGCACCGCTGCCGGCTCTTTTCGTGAGGATTAACGGTTTTTTGTGAGAGACGCGTTGGATTTTGGGATCCGTTCACTCGTGAACGTTATTTTTCGTGTCAAAAATTTTCAAAAATCCAAAAACATTTGAAAAATCATTAAAAGCATTTATTTTTCAAAGTTTTGCACCAAAAATATTCTTCTTGCTCATCTATCTTTCTTTATGGCTTCTTATGTCCATTGCGTCGGGTGTGGGAGACGATTGTACGGGAACGACTCATGTCAATGGTGTACATGTGGGCGGTGCGGAAACGATATCAACAATACACAATTCATATACGGATTTTGTCCTTTGTGCAACTCGACTAATTCGTCCTTTTTGAACCCACCTACTCTTTCCCCGTGCATCTATTGTGGAAGCGATTCTCATTGGCATGTTTCGTGCCCGGTTCGATACCCGTATGATTATGGGAAAGAACCGGGGTACAATTATGACAATGATAATAGCTATCCACACGACGCATCCGATTTTTCTCCCGACCCATGTTGCCAAAATTGTGGGGGTCCCCACAATACCTATTATTGTCAACCAATGAATTATTATGAGCAAAATTCGTGTCGTCAGTTTTCTTCACCCATGGATTATTATGAACCAAACCCGGTTTCTAATTTTTCTCAACCGATGAACTACTATGAGCCACACCCATGCTATAATTCTGGTTTTCTTAACTATGAGCCCCCACATCACACCCTCAATCATCAATCCTCTCAAGGAATTCGTATTGATCAACAACTCACTACTCTGAATGAAGACAGGCACGCCATTAGTTTTGAAATTCAAGACGCCTTTGTTCAGTTTAAAGAAGCATGGGCGGAGGAAAAGCGACTGCAACAAGAGCAAGTATCTAACCTTAGTGATTATACCCCTCCTCTTGTGCATCAATACTATTATGATGATGATGACGATGATGTTGTATGCACTTTCAACACATCAGAATGAAGTTACTGCTCCTACTCTCGATGTTCCTACTGCGTCTAAGGATCTAGATTCGTTGAATGAGCTTAGTGATGTTGGTCTCGACAAGGTATTGGATGATGAGGTTTGTGACTTACCTACTATGGAGCTTGAGGACGACGTTGCTCTTACGGAAGAGGTCGATCCTAATGATGACGATTTTTCTCCAAGCTATGAGAAT
The DNA here is from genome assembly GCA_025667525.1 of Glebionis coronaria. Classification (NCBI taxonomy): domain Eukaryota; kingdom Viridiplantae; phylum Streptophyta; class Magnoliopsida; order Asterales; family Asteraceae; genus Glebionis; species Glebionis coronaria. The sequence goes on from CM046874.1 coordinate 435,716,861, forward strand.
TTCACTTTTGAAATTTCTCAATCTCCACTGGGAGATGCGGGTGATGACGATTTATTCTCTCCGGTGTACGAGAAGTTCACCGATGAACATGATCTTGTGGATGAGGTGGAAGACGTGCTTCTTCGCGATAGATTACGGAAAGTGCACCTTCTTATTGCTCAAATCGAAGCGTTGACTTCTCCTCCTCTTTCCACGTCTTTACCTCCATCTATTCCTCCCGTTGAAGATAATGACCCATTGCTAGAAGAAATCGATATCCACTCCATCCCTCCAGGTATTGATGATTATGACACGGAGGGGGATATTATTTTTGATAATTTGCTACTTGAAATTATTGACCCAAGTCCCCCTCCCAAGCACCTTGCATACTCCCCTTTAGACACTATCACGGAGGATGAGTGCTTTGACCCGGGAGGTGACATTGATTATGTTATGATTGATACCATTACGGCTTTGCCGCTTGCTCAGCATCCATTGTCTTTCGGGGAGGAAAATGTGCTTACTTTACCAACCCCACCTCCCGTGGACCTTGATTTCACATACTTTTCGTATGTTGAAAGAACCTTTCTCCCATTCAAGACTTATCCCCCCGCCTCTCCTTTGTTGATGTCAACTGGGAACGAGGACAAGGTCTTTGATCCCGGTATTACATTCAAGGCTTCCCCATGGACCATTTAATTCGGGGACGAGTCAGGCTCGTGACTCGGTTAATATAAACAAGCGCTTTTTCGGAGGCAACCCAATTATCTATCTATCTTTACCAAGAGGGTAGGGGGAGCCCCGTGGTGTTTCTTGTTCTCTTTCTTATCATGTGCAGGGATTAGAGCTTCAAAGACACACTCTTGATGACTTTTGACGAACCGTGATTTCGTGCTCCCTTTTTACCGGTTCTATCCTAAACTCTTTTTGATTCACTATTTTAAATTTCTCAATATTAAAATAGGAATCTCTTTAGTTGTCTCCTCCTTAGCGAGATTTAAACAAAGTGCACAATGTCCTAAGTGTAGGGGAGTTTACTCCCACATGCTTAAACATTAAGGACAATGTTTATGTTAAGTTTAGTGTGACAATCCGTCAATTTACGATTGATATTTTATTATCAAATATTATTTGAAAATATTATTTTAATGATACAATATGAACTCACTTATTTTTGGGAAGAAATTTGGATTTACGTCTTGAAGTAGCATCAACTACGTCTAAACCGGAGGATTCAACGTTACGTGCTTACGTTTACATACACCGTCTTTGGTGACAGTCCGACAATTCAGAAAATAAATTTATCCGTAAATATTATTTTGGAGTTTTAAATTTGTGTTGGTTCATAAACTCACAAATTTACGAGAAGAGATTAGGACTTACGATTTTATTTTAAACGTCTTTTACGACTAAACCGGAAACCTTAGGATTACGTATTTACGTTTTCGAACTCCGTTTTTGGATGAAACAATTTTTATTGGATTCGTTTTGTGACGTTGATTCATAATTTATAAAAACGTTTTTCGTAAAACGACCCGAGGGCACGCAAATCAAGGAAACTAGAATCGAGGAATACCCGTAAACTAGTGAGATGGGACAAAATACATTGTCCCACCCCACTAGCTTACATGGGACGGCTACAACACCACACCTCAACACTTTGGTGTCAAGTTTTAAGCTAGCTAAGTTACACATGTAACAAGCTTACATCCTAAGCTAACCAACACACAAAACCATCAAACCTTCACACATTTTCTCATTCCACTCATGCAAAAACCACTCAACTCTCTCTCACTCCTCCATTCTTGCCGTCCCATCCTCACCCTAAAACACCACTTTGATCAGAAATTCACCATGGAATCTTATGTTATTTACACATAAGATGAAGCTATTTTAAAACCCTATTGATTGGTGGTACTTATAACATCCAAGGAGGAGTATTCATGGTGTCTTGGGGCTGATTTTCCACAAGGAGTTCATGGAGCATGATGGTCTTGAAGATGGTCATGGTTGTCTACAAGTTTCTCCATCAAAAACCATGCCAAACTCATAACCTACATCAAGTTGGTGGTATAAAGATTGTCCTCCTCAACTTCTTGTTATTTTGATTATGTAAACATGTATTTTATTTCCTATTGTATATATTTATGATGATTATATGATGATAAAAATGTTATGTGGGGATTTGTTGTTGATAATCATGGATAAAAAGGTGAAAAACTATAAGAAACAAATCTAAAATCTTGTCTAAATATGTTGGCTGTGTAAAACAGTAAATAAACAAGTCATGGACTGATAATATGATGAATTATGATCCATTTACAGTAAGCTATGGGTATTGTACACATGTGAGAGTTGGCCATGCAATGGAATCAAAATAATGAGTGAGATATGATCAAAACAAGTTTAGGGTATAAATCTGAAGTTACTGTTTTGGACGATTTTTAGAAAATATTTAGAAGATGATTCAACAGTAGCTGTAGAAGAGTTAATTGTAGAACATATCATTTAGTTTATGTGATAAAAATTTGAGCTTCTATCTCTATATAGAACTCAAGATATGGCAGTTTTGGTGAAGATGAAGTTAAAAATCAGATTTTTGGAAATTAAAGAATAATACTATTATATAAGCACTCACATTTTAATATATAAAATGTAAAATAAAAACCCACTAACTTATAAAACTTATTTATATAAATGTATAAAAGGTTAATCAAATGGATAAATTATATAAATGGTGGTGAAATAATGTTTATAAGTAATAAAAACTATAAATATGATTTTTACGACTTTTTCGGCTATTGCCGTAAAATTAACGTTTTTGTTAAATAAAACTTAGATGGTCGGACCCGTCTAATGAAAACTTTATAAAACTTATATACTGATATATAGACATGTATAACAAGTAAAAACCGATAAAACCCGAACTTTAGGGCATACGGACATTAACGAGCTAAGTAAACATATTGGACTAATACTTGGACTAATAAATGGACTAAATAAGATAAACACCCATAAAAAGAACTTATTGGGCTTAACCCATTTGGGCCCAACTTGAAAGTGTATGTACTGATAATATAAGTACAAAAAGGATTAATACAATTTAAGAACTTATAATAGGCTTATTGGACCTAAGACACGTAAATAAGTACAACGAGAAAACTAATATAAAAGTTATCGACATATAACACTAAAAGGAGTAAACGAGAATATGTAAACCCACTTGATCATCATATGTATATAATCATCATATGTATACATAATTGATATTTTTATAAAGTCATTGGACAAACGTCTAAGACCGATTATTATTTATATAGGTTTCCGTGATTGAAGCGCGTACCGTACATCCGAATCGCCGATAACCGCCTTCCCATATCAACGTGAGTTCATAGCCTCGCACTCTTTTAAATGTTTTATAAATGCTTTATAAACCCGCGAGGGAGATAACATGTTAATTTTTATAAAACTTTGGACACCATTTGTCCCGATTGTTTGTTTATTGATTTTGGACCCGAATGATTGAATGACCCGATTGTATGACCCGATAAATGATTAATGGACCCGATAGATGAAATTAAATGGATTATTAAAGTTAGGTTATGTCACTAAAAGTCCCATTAGCATGAATTGTGAACTACCGGGAGTTGGTAGACGCTTATGCATTTAATAGTACTATTTGGGGACGATCACCCCAGTTCGCGCCTTGACGGTTGATCCCCGTCGTGCCACATTGATTGGTAAGTGAATTTATGTATGAGAAGATTTCCAATAGCGTGACCTTTGTGACGACACGCTACTTTAGATGGGCAAAATTGGTATCGGGTTAGCTACCCGTTTTGGTTTAGTAAGGTAACAATGTCATGCGGCTTATAATAATCCAAGTTAACAAAATAATAATAGACGCTCCGAATTACGATGTATTGCCTGACTAGCAATACAGGGTCATACTATTGATATTATGATTGTATTTTGGTTTTCATAACCATATTCATATAACGGTATTTATTTGATTTTATACAACGTCATAAGACGTATTGTATGATGTTTTTACGACATTGGCTCGTATAATAATTTTCAAGGCAAATGCCTATATTATGATTTTCGATAAGGATTTGTATAAAATGATTTTGGCTATTTTACGGCCTATTACAATGATTTGTACGTATTGATTTTTGGTACTAATTTTATACCAAAGTTATATTGATGGAATTTATTAAACTCTATGAATTCACTCGGCGTTATCGCTGACCTTTTCTTTTAACATGTTTTATCTCAGGTACTTGAAGGTAATTCTCGGGAAGACGACAAGAATTCATGGCCCGCACTTAAACAATATTTTTCCATTCAAACACTTTGTAAAACTTTTGTATGAAATGTAATGACTGGGGACCGATGTAACTTTGTTGTTTATGAACGGAAATGATTTATTATTAAACGACGCGATTTTTATGCGTTGTCTATGATGTGAGTAATGTGCTATCCCGTAACACCAACTAGTCTTCCGCTGTACTAAGTTGTATAAATTTGGGGGTGTTACAGTTTGGTATCAGAGCTCTCGTTATAGAGAACGAAAGATTTTTAAAACTAAGGTTTTGAATAAAACTTTTCAAAATCTTTTAACTATAAACATTTTTCTAAAAATGTCTAAAAATCTTTTGACTATAAAGGTGCCGAAGAATTCCCGAGTTACCGACAAGGCCAAGACTGAGAAGTGTTATTTTAATATATATATATAACTTGGATTATATATATATATGATGTAATTTTATTACATGATTGTTTGATGGTTATTTTGATTTTTATACGAGGTATTTATACGACGTAGATTGTCACAAGTAACCCTAAATCCCCGAGTAAATTAATCGAAGCTATTCTCGTAGGAATTCTAGCTATCCTAGATCTAAACCAAGTTGTGGATATTTATGATCCCAACAAATGGTTGATATTCGTAGAAATGTAGATATTAGTTGATTGTGATATTAAAAAAAGAATTGGCGAGATTAAATCTGATATCGATGTCATGACGATCTTTCCTTATAGAGTGGAGTTTGGCAAAACGTTATCACCTGGAAAGATGTCATCTGATTCGTTGTCATCCAATTCTTAAATTGAAATCGAAAGGGTGAATGTTGCACTTGAGGCTGTTATTGGAACCATTACCCAAAAGCCTCATGCCACTAATACCTTTCCGAGAAGTCTAAGTTGAATGATCAAGTCATTTCATATTAATGACTCATTTGATAAGTGTGGTTGTAAGAGATATAGGATTGGAAATTAAGTGTTGATTCATATTGAGATTGTATTGCCTTTACAAGGCTGAAGAATAAGATTGAAAGTATTGGAGATTGAGGTAGGATATCGAATTGAGTATAAAATTGGTTGAAATTTGAATAAAGTAAAATTTAACTTGTATGGGATATAAGATTGTTAAAAGGAAATCGTTAAGTTATGTGATTGAATTATAAGGTTTTAAACGATTGTTAGTTTGTGTTAAAGGTTGTTCCTAGGCCATTGTCCACTAACGAGGATGCCCAGTGTCCGATAAATAAATTGAAGAAATCTTCTTCTGAATTGAGACCGATGGATCTTCTGGGACATGTGGAACACCTAATGACTCTTGTAGATTAGTATTCATTGTGGTATCTTTTAAAAATCCCTAACTTAACTGAGATATCAGTTGGTAGGATGAGTTTTGAGAATTGTATGACATAGTGACACGTAATGTGTTACGGTACAATTTTGACTTGTTTATGATTAATGAAAAAGACTACCTTTGATTACTAAATTCTACATGTATCGATGTTATCTATCTTTCCTTGCTTCATCCTAATGTTCGCATTAGTGATGCAACCATTGAACAAGTACTCATCTTGATTTGAGTTACGTTGTGAATTATTCTTTTTGAGCGCCATCGAGATCATGAACCTCGTGATTATTTGGCTAAGCTCATTTCCTATCATATTGTAGTTAAGATCTTGGTGAACAACTCTTCATCACTCTTTTGCAGATCACTCATTGTTTTTATAAGATAAAACCGTATCCATTGAGAAAAATTGAATTTTCATCACTATATGGATTATTTAAAGTGAGATTTATAAGTGATTGATATCAAAATGAAGTTGTTTATAAAGTACTTTGGAAAACCTAATTGTTTTCATAACAAAGAAAATCTTTGTAAATTTATTTTTGATTCTTATTTAAAAATTAAGCCTGAAAATGTTTTTATTATAAACATGATGATAACATTTTGACGAACTGAGTATTGCATCGTTGATCTTGAAATTGTATATAGTTGCGCGCCTACATACAATTTGGAATGGACCATGCAAGGCTGATTAGTAGTCACCATAAAACTGATTAATAAACACTACATTTTCTTTGAAGATTGTGAAAGGTTAAAATTTATGAGATCTGCAAGAAGTGAAAAATAGGGACATAATGTTAGACATCTACATATGTGCCTGTGCCATCTATTCTTCTGAGTCAAATCTACTCATCTGTGGAAATTGTCTTATTTGACAATTGACAATTCCTTCTTGTCCAATTCTCCCGTAGTGAGATTCTTAGGAAAAGCATTTGATTAATGAGTGTTGATACCCGACTGGATGTATTGACGTTCTTATCATTTCTTATGATTTGATTTCATTTGAATGACCTGGGTAACGATCCAAGGAGCTTTCGAATGCGTACTCAAATTATGAAAACATGGGATATATTCATATTCGTTAATTGTTTTCGTCTGTACCTGATTTGAAATTCTATCGCGTAGATTATGCGTTGACCTTAATCTTAGGATAGTAGTTGTGTCTCCATATATCCTTGAATTTGTGAAGGATTATGAATTATTATTAGACTTTTGAGAAGTTCACATCTTATCGACCGCAATGAAGCTGGAAAGTTGATAATGCCAGTAGAATGGATTGATTGATTATGACATGACGACATTGTTTTAATTGATGGGAACTCGAATAGAATTCCCCTAAATGATAAGATGTTGATTATCAAAAGTGATCTAAATAATTCTTGAAGGATGACCATATCCTGTATTTAGACTCGAAATTATACCGTGAATGGTTGCGAATTAGTCATAGATATTATAATCGAGAAAGAACTTAAACAAAAATTATTAAAAGATGTTTCGGTTATCTGAAACTTTAGGAAGTGTTTGTTGATGAATTACCTAGACTTTCGCCATTAAGGCAAGTTGAATTTGGTATTGATTATATTCTCGGTGTTGCACCTGTGCCTTGTGCACTGTACGTCAGCACCATCTGAATTAAAGGAATTATCGTACAACTGAGAAAGTTGTCGGAGAAAGATTTTATTATACCAAGCCTATCATCCTGAAGAGCTATGGTGTTATCTTTCCTTATATTTATAGATTACTGTGACTGAGTAAATTGACAATCGAAAACGATATCCATAACTCGAAATGGAAGAATTGTTCGATCATTTACAAGGTTCTAGCAAATTTGATCCATAGCATGGTTATCATCAACTTCGCATCTGCGAAAGAGATTATCTATTCCAATCACTACATCCGGTGCTTGTAATGAACATTGTGAGTTCCACGTGATGTCGTTTGGATTGACCAATGCACATGTAGTATTCATGAATTTGGTGGATCACGTGTGTAGGCTGAAATTTGATAAATTCATGCGTGTGATCATTAAGAACTATTTGTTTGTTTATAAGAATAAGAATGAAGTTAATAAATAGTTATAAATTGCCCTGAATTGGCTAAACAATGAAAACTTGTACCTTGAATAATTAACACGTGATTAAAGACTTAATACTTTACATGATTTGACTATGTGATTAAAAGGATAATGGAATATAAAATGACTCTTCAAAAATTAAGAGCCCTTTTAAGACTTTGGATTTTACCAAAAAGAAATGGAATATATGTTTTGACAAATGTTTTAACAAAGGATTTTTAAAGGGATTATTCCCTTATACACAAACCATTTAACTAAACTTCTGTTTAGGGGTAAATGTTTGTGTATACCTCAAGATAACTTAAGAAGGATTGAGTAAAACCATTTAAACCATGACTTAAAATTTGAAACGACAATTTTTGCTTTTCAACTAAGAAAATTTGGACCAAAGTATAATCAAAGATTTTTCGAACATTTACGAATCTTAATAATTATTTTCAATAAATCAACGAAAATCTTGTTAATTAAATTCAAATTTATTTTTGAACATTTTTATAATTGGTCGAACTAAGAAAATTAAAATTTTTACGTTATGTTCATAAAAATTAAATGTTTATTATTTAATTAGTTGTAATAATTATTGACGCTTTAGATGTCAGATTGAGTAAAAACTGACAAAGATGATAGTTGAGACGAAACTAAAACATAGAAGATATGAAGAAAGAATTTTGAATAAATACGGTTGTGATATTTATTTCATCAGGAAGGTGAACGTAATTACTGACGCATAATATATAAAGAATACCTGAGTGAATTATGGACACGATAATCACATCATCATGAGAAGTGAATATAGATACTGACGTATTATATAAAAAGGATAAAGAATCAATTAAGATATATTTCTTAATAATGAACGTGCAAAATAAATTGCCAAACAATATAAAAATAAACAATGTTTGTAAAAAGGATAATATAAAGAGTGAAGGGTTTCACGGCTAATGTGAACCATTAAAATTGAGAAGCCGATGGCGTTAAATGTTTTAAAAGGCCGTTTATGGTTGCCTAATTATGAAGGATAATGAGATATAGTTATGTTGGAATTTGTAAGTATAAGTATTCTATGTATGTCATTTTTGACTAAAAGTATCTTTGTCTGAAGAAGTTGTACTAATGGCAATTATGAAGGCAGACATCGCCTCATACTTTAATAAACGTCTAGCTATTGCAAAGGTCATCATCTGAATTTGATTCGATTTGGGTCATCATCGACAGACTGACCAAATCTGCTAATATCATTCCCGTCAATGATAAATGCAAAAGAGTTATGCAAACATAGTGTGCCTGTATCGAACATCTATATCAAGATCCTCGCTTCGCATCGAATTTCTAGAGATTTGCTCAGAAATCATTGAGAACGAACCTTGATGAGAGTACTATGTACCACCCCAATCGAAGGGACGAGGTAAAGTAACGATACAAAGTAATATAAGTGCTATTTTATGTTTGAATGAATGACCTTTGGTAATAGGCCATATAATCGTTTTCCTTTGGAGAGATTATCCTTGATAACTATCGTATTAGGATCGAGATCTAATCTTGTTAGGATCTAAATCTTAGAGCATCTGTAAGCAAGAGTTGAGTTGAAGACGCCCGACATACACCCATTGTGGGTTGGACATGTCTTTTAGGCTTAAGGTTTCCTATAATGGCGAACCTATCCTTGCAAAATACCCGACCCGCGAAATCTGAAATGATTGTTGAAATTAGGATTTGATTATTGACTGCCGGTAGTGGGCAAGAGGTTATGTGAATGTGAAATGTAGATCTTGAAGTGCCAAATGGGTAGCGAAGTTATGCCACAATTTTTAACCTTGGAAAAATGAATTCATGATCTGACAAATCATGGGATATAAGTCCCCGTTGTATGGGACCATTGAGATGATGTAAAAGTTGGGATTGAAAGGCATATAAGTTGGATCTACCCTAGGACTTCAAAGAACTGCGTGAATTATGTTTCGTAAATCGAACTTGATGGAATATCTATCAAGTGAAAATCTGATTATTCTTAGTAGAGCTTAGATCGGCGAAAAGTTGCATTCATCAAAAACCCGTGGACATCATGGATAGAGAAAGTAAGTCAACATTAAGCCTGATCTTATTCCCGTAGTTATGTTTGATGAAACTCGCGTATTATAATGGATTGCACTTGTGAGAAAAGACCGAATGTGGAGGAAATACCCACATGGCTTTAACTCTATAAGAAGCGAGTAGTAAGGTAAGATGATCTTTGAGGACAAAGATCCTGTTTAGGGGTAAATGCTGTGACAATCCGTCAATTTACGATTGATATTTTATTATCAAATATTATTTGAAAATATTATTTTAATGATACAATATGAACTCACTTATTTTTGGGAAGAATATTGGATTTACGTCTTGAAGTAGCATCGACTACGTCTAAACCGGAGGATTCAACGTTACGTGCTTACGTTTACATACACCGTCTTTGGTGACAGTCCGACAATTCAGAAAATAAATTTATCCGTAAATATTATTTTGGAGTTTTAAATTTGTGTTGGTTCATAAACTCACAAATTTACGAGAAGAGATTAGGACTTACGATTTTATTTTAAACGTCTTTTACGACTAAACCGGAAACCTTAGGATTACGTATTTACATTTTCGAACTCCGGTTTTGGATGAAACAATTTTTATTGGATTCGTTTTGTGACGTTGATTCATAATTTATAAAAACGTTTTTCGTAAAACGACCCGAGGGCACGCAAATCGAGGAAACTAGAATCGAGGAATACCCGTAAACTAGTGAGATGGGACAAAATACATTGTCCCACCCCACTAGCTTACATGGGACGGCTAAAACACCACACCTCAACACTTTGGTGTCAAGTTTTAAGCTAGCTAAGTTACACATGTAACAAGCTTACATCCTAAGCTAACCAACACACAAAACCATCAAACCTTCACACATTTTCTCATTCCACTCATGCAAAAACCACTCAACTCTCTCTCTCACTCCTCCATTCTTGCCGTCCCATCCTCACCCTAAAACACCACTTTGATCAAAAATTCACCATGGAATCTTATGTTATTTACACATAAGATGAAGCTCTTTTAAAACCCTATTGATTGGTGGTACTTATAACATCCAAGGAGGAGTATTCATGGTGTCTTGGGGCTGATTTTCCACAAGGAGTTCATGGAGCATGATGGTCTTGAAGATGGTCATGGTTGTCTACAAGTTTCTCCATCAAAAACCATGCCAAACTCATAACCTACATCAAGTTGGTGGTATAAAGATTGTCCTCCTCAACTTCTTGTTATTTTGATTATGTAAACATGTATTTTATTTCCTATTGTATATATTTATGATGATTATATGATGATAAAAATGTTATGTGGGGATTTGTTGTTGATAATCATGGATAAAAAGGTGAAAAACTATAAGAAACAAATCTAAAATCTTGTCTAAATATGTTGGCTGTGTAAAACAGTAAATAAACAAGTCATGGACTGATAATATGATGAAGTATGATCCATTTACAGTAAGCTATGGGTATTGTACACATGTGAGAGTTGGCCATGCAATGGAATCAAAATAATGAGTGAGATATGATCAAAACAAGTTTAGGGTATAAATCTGAAGTTACTGTTTTGGACGATTTTTAGAAACTATTTAGAAGATGATTCAACAGTAGCTATAGAAGAGTTAATTGTAGAACATATCATTTAGTTTATGTGATAAAAATTTGAGCTTCTATCTCTATATAGAACTCAAGATATGGCAGTTTTGGTGAAGATGAAGTTAAAAATCAGATTTTTGGAAATTAAAGAATAATACTATTATATAAGCACTCACATTTTAATATATAAAATGTAAAATAAAAACCCACTAACTTATAAAACTTATTTATATAAATGTATAAAAGGTTAATCAAATGGATAAATTATATAAATAGTGGTGAAATAATGTTTATAAGTAATAAAAACTATAAATATGATTTTTACGACTTTTTCGGCTATTGCCGTAAAATTAACGTTTTTGTTAAATAAAACTTAGATGGTCGGACCCGTCTAATGAAAACTTTATAAAACTTATATACTGATATATAGACATGTATAACAAGTAAAAACCGATAAAACCCGAACTTTAGGGCATACGGACATTAACGAGCTAAGTAAACATATTGGACTAATACTTGGACTAATAAATGGACTAAATAAGATAAACACCCATAAAAAGAACTTATTGGGCTTCACCCATTTGGGCCCAACTTGAAAGTGTATGTACTGATAATATAAGTACAAAAAGGATTAATACAAGTTAAGAACTTATAATAGGCTTATTGGACCTAAGACACGTAAATAAGTACAACGAGAAAACTAATATAAAAGTTATCGACATATAACACTAAAAGGAGTAAACGAGAATATGTAAACCCACTTGATCATCATATGTATATAATCATGATATGTATACATAATTGATATTTTTATAAAGTCATTGGACAAACGTCTAAGACCGATTATTATTTATATAGGTTTCCGTGATTGAAGTGCGTACCGTACATCCGAATCGCCGATAACCGCCTTCCCATATCAACGTGAGTTCATAGCCTCGCACTCTTTTAAATGTTTTATAAATGCTTTATAAACCCGCGAGGGAGATAACATGTTAATTTTTATAAAAGTTTGGACACCATTTGTCCCGATTGTTTGTTTATTGATTTTGGACCCGAATGATTGAATGACCCGATTGTATGACCCGATAAATGATTAATGGACCCGATAGATGAAATTAAATGGATTATTAAAGTTAGGTTATGTCACTAAAAGTCCCATTAGCATGAATTGTGAACTACCGGGAGTTGGTAGACGCTTATGCATTTAATAGTACTATTTGGGGACGATCACCCCAGTTCGCGCCTTGACGGTTGATCCCCGTCGTGCCACATTGATTGGTAAGCGAATTTATGTATGAGAAGATTTCCAATAGCGTGACCTTTGTGACGACACGCTACTTTAGATGGGCAAAATTGGTATCGGGTTAGCTACCCGTTTTGGTTTAGTAAGGTAACAATGTCATGCGGCTTATAATAATCCAAGTTAACAAAATAATAATAGACGCTCCGAATTACGATGTATTGCCTGACTAGCAATACAGGGTCATACTATTGATATTATGATTGTATTTTGGTTTTCATAACCATATTCATATAACGGTATTTATTTGATTTTATACAACGTCATAAGACGTATTGTATGATGTTTTTACGACATTGGCTCGTATAATAATTTTCAAGGCAAATGCCTATATTATGATTTTCGATAAGGATTTGTATAAAATGATTTTGGCTATTTTACGGCCTATTACAATGATTTGTACGTATTGATTTTTGGTACTAATTTTATACCAAAGTTATATTGATGGAATTTATTAAACTCTATGAATTCACTCGGCGTTATCGCTGACCTTTTCTTTTAACATGTTTTATCTCAGGTACTTGAAGGTAATTCTCGGGAAGACGACAAGAATTCATGGCCCGCACTTAAACAATATTTTTCCATTCAAACACTTTGTAAAACTTTTGTATGAAATGTAATGACTGGGGACCGATGTAACTTTGTTGTTTATGAATGGAAATGATTTATTATTAAACGACGCGATTTTTATGCGTTGTCTATGATGTGAGTAATGTGCTATCCCGTAACACCAACTAGTCTTCCGCTGTACTAAGTTGTATAAATTTGGGGGTGTTACATTTAGGGGGGGCTTCTATCGAAGTTAAGTGGCATTTTCCTTGTATTTGTCCTCATTTTAACCAGAAAATTTGATTTTTCGAAATTTTTCAAAATTTTTAATCTATTTTGGCCTAGTTGTATAGTTGTTTTTACCTTTGTATTGTTATTTTTCCTTCTGTGCTAGAATAAATGTTTAATAAAGTGGTTTTTGTTTTCAAACGTTGTAAATCTTTTGACTCAACCCGAGTTTACTTATCTAAGTTACTCTTGCTTGTATCCTTAACATGTTTATGTCAAGTTTTGCTAGGCTTTTATATAGGGAGCTATAAAACGCGAAAGTCTTAACTCTCACGGGTTAAGAACAAGAACTTTTTGCAAGTTCCTATAATTGATCCTAGAGAGTTGTTTATCAAGGGAACTTTAAAATGCGATTTCTAAACTTGAAAAAGTCCAAGAATTTGCAAGATCCTATAGATGACTCGAAAACCCAAAACTTTGATTTAATAGGCTAAGCATCCACGAGTCTCATTCCTTGAGATTTTAAACTATGGAGAACGAGAGATGATAGAGTCAATTATAAGTTTGGTTTTATTTCATGAATTTATGTGAGTTAATTATAAGCCTATTCTCCCATCGCCTGCTAATAAATTTATCTGCAATAAATAAGGTTGTACGATTTGAAAAGTTACTTAGCTTCTAGCCCAAGATCGTTTAAAAGTAGCTCGGTATGGATTAGAGTTCATAGCCAAGGCATAACTTATTTAAGCGAGATGCAAAGATTGGTGAGTCCGAAAAGGCCCTAACAAGGCATGAGGGTTATATTTTGTTGCTAAAGATCCCAAGTGATGTGAAGAATCATTTATCGAAAATCAATATGAAGGATCGAGACACACGACGGACAGCAAATACTCCCCAAAAGTCATGGAGAAGTCTATCCGAAAAGACCCTAGCAAGGTATTAGGATAAATAGATCCAAGTCCTAAAAGGAGGGGGATCGTTGTATGTCAAAGTCCAAAGTAATGATTGGAGAAAAATGAAGAAGTCGTGGTCCATATATGAAGAATCTCTCAAAATTTCAAGTGAAAAAATTCCTATTATGAAGAGAAGACCATTATTTCATGAACGTCTCTCAAGATTTGAAGTATGAAGTCGCTGCCAAATATCGGTCCGAGAAAGGTCTCAAATCGCGAAGCGAGTTATGCCAAGATATGAACTTTTTGAGGTCCCGAGAAGCAGTTTTAAAATATTTTGTCCTTTAGCTAACTATTGATTAAATCGTTCACTTTATTTTCAGCCTAAATAACTATCGAAATAAGTCAAACAATGCATCCTCGTGATCATTCAAGACAACAATAAAATATAAGAGATACACCTAGGAATAAGGGAGTCTAAGTGAATAATTGGCCCACATGAGTTCGTGGTAGTTTGCTAACTTCTAATAACAATGATCTCGTTTTTAAGCTTGGTTTGGAGAAAGTGAAAACTTGAGGATGATGATCATTCATGACATTTCCAAAACCCTAAGGTATGTTTTTGATTTCTTTACTTTGAATGTTTATAGTTTTCTATCTCTTTAATAAAGGCCAACGTGGATTGATTATGATGAAAAATGTAATCGAGCTTTGTAACTAATGCATTGCATGAGGACATTGCAATGGTCAAGTGTAGGGGATTTGATAGGTGTGAAAACACCCATCTTTTTACCACTTAATTACAATAATAACCAAGCCAAACGTGTATTTTATGTCGTAAATGTCGGAATTATGCGTGGTTTGTGTTTTTGTTGTGATTTAGGACGAAAAGGTGAAAAGTGGAGAAAACACAGGCATTCACAGGCTTTTATAGAAGAAATGACAAAAGACGAAGTCAAGAGATCAAGAGTGCAAAAAGAACGGAAGTCCAAGGCCTATTCTGAAGATTTATCAAAGAACAAGTCTAAAGACGGAAGTTTAATAAAGCCGAAGAACTCGAGTCTAATAAATAAAGAAATTATAAGACGAGTTTAATTAATCCCGAGACAAAGTCGATAAAGTCGAAGAACTTAAAAAACGAGAAGACGTGAAGAAAGAAAGAAAGAGGAGGCAACACATGCACCTCCCCATTTTCCTATAAATACCCTCCTAAACTCATTTAGGAGGGTTGGTTAGTTTTAGTTTTAGGAGTAGGAGTAGTTTAGTTTTAGAGAGAGAAAGTGACAGTTTCTCTCACTAGAACTTTAATCTTTCATCTTTTATCTTTCTTGTTTTTAATCAAACCTTTAAATTTTAAGGTTAATCTTGTCTTAATCTTCATATTATTAATCTTTCTTGTTAATCTCAATCTTGTCTTCATCATCTTTTTCATCAAGTTCTTATTTAAAGTTTTGATCTTTTAAATTTTCGTGACTTTAAGTTGATGTTTTTATAAGTTTTGATCTTCTCCCTAGCTTATTGATAGCTTATTGGAGTTGTTCTTAGCTTATTGTCCTTGAAAAAGTGCTAAAAAGTTGTTTATTTTCGTCATACATCTGATTCCTATTTTTTAGGAACGTCTGATTCGATTTTGGAACTTTTCATAAAGTTGCGAAAGTGAACTTTTCATAAGTTGCGAAATTGTACTTTCGTCCGATTCGATTTTGGAACTTTTCATAAAGTTGCGAAATTGACCTTTTCATAAGTTGCGAAATTGTACTTTTGTCTGATACGATTTTGGAACTTTTCATAAAGTTGCGAAATTGAACTTTTCATAAGTTGCGAAATTGTACTTTTGTCTGATTCGATTTTGGAACTTTTCATAAAGTTGCGAAATTGAGCTGATTCGATTTTGCAATTGTCCATAATTGCGACATTGTGCATTGCGACATTGTGCATTGCGACATTGTGCATTGCGACATTGTGCATTGCGACATTGTGCATTGCGACATTGTGCATTGCGACATTGTTGCATGATTTTGCAATTATTGCGAAATTAATTCATATTTTTTATTAATTGCGAAATTATGTCATTTTTGCCCAATTTTATTTTTAAACTTATTTTTCCCGCCATTTTTACTTAGCTTTATTTTAATTGTTTTGTCTTATTTTTACTTAGCTTTATTTTTACTTATTTGTCTTAGTTTAATTTTTAAAGTATTTTATTTTCAAGTCTACATTTTTATCACGTTTTAATTTCTCGTCATTTACTTTTATTTTTAATTTTGCACCATTTACGTTTTAATTAGTTTTAATTTTTAATTACAGTCATTTACATTTAAGTCTTGCACCATTTATTTTAAAAACAACCAAAAATATTTGTTTCACCAAGAACAACTGAGTCGCACTTTCAACCCTGATCAATTCGAGAAGATTCCGAGAATTAATCTGAACCCCGTGCAAAATCTATACATTAGTTTTCATTGGATTTTGGGATCCGTTCACCTAGTGAACGTTATTTTTACGTTTCATAAATCAAAAACAATAAAAAAATCAAAAATATAAAAATATAAAAACTAAAAAATAACAAAAACAATTCTTTTCCTATAGAACTGACCAAACAAATTAAAAAAATCCAAAAAGCAATCTTTTTCCTAAGAGATTGCACCCAAAAATATATATTATTGGATTCTCTCGGTTTTTATGTACATATAGTATTTTCTCTAAAAAACCCATAAATACAAAAATATTTTCCATATATTATTATAAGTAAATACGTATACGTATAAGAACAACCAATTCACATATTCTCCATAAGTATTGTCAAGGCAATACACCGTGTTTAGGGGCGTTCCGGTCCTTGACACACGTATCGATCAAAATCAATAAAGCAAGAATAGATAAATACTTCCAATAAGCAATAATTCGTAGAATACAAATAATAAAGTGAATAGAAAGGCGATGTGCTATAAACTGCCATCTAAGGGTCAATAGGTACTTAAGTGCTTCGCACCACCTAACCCCCCGTTCACTTGTGAGTATTCTAAGAAGGAAGTCTTCAATGGGGGTCTTGCACCCAAGTAGTACATACGTATATTATTATTTTCTTGTGGATATTTTATATTGAAACTCGAAGAGGATAATCCTTTTCTCTTCAAAGTCACGCGAGAGCTTCTCTCTCATTCCTCGTATTGAGTTGCATGCTCACTCGCGGGCGTGCACAAATACCGGTTGGTGTACAACCCCTTCCTCCGAAAAGGAAGAAAAAGAGAAAGAGTAGGAACACCACCGTCCATCAAGCCGATCCCGAGAATCGTGCTTTGCTTCATCCACAAAAAGAAGCCATGGCCGGAGTTGACACTTGATATTTGATGGAGAAATTGCAATCTAATGTGCAAGGATATGCCGATGCTATCAAGATACCCGATATTCCCGCAAACACATTTGAGCTAAAAACATCCATGATTAACTTGGTTTCAAACACACGTTTTTATGGGAACAAGAATGATAATCCACATGATCACCTTAAGAAGTTTCATGCTCTTTGCAACACCATTAAGTACAATGGAGTTCCCCATGATGCCATTAAGTTGATATTGGTGCAATTTTCACTAGAGGGTCCGGCTAAGCATTGGTTAGATACACAACCACCCGAGAGCATTACCACATGGGATGGTTTCACTAAGAAGTTTTTGAACAAGTTCTTTCCCCCATCTAAGACCACGGCTTTGAGGAACTTAATTATAGGATTTCAACAAAAACCTAGTCAAACATTTAGTGATGCTTGGGAGGAGTATAGAGAGTTATTGAGGAGATGCCCTAACCATGGATTGGATGAAGTTCACCAAATCAATACTTTCTACAATGGCCTTAACCTCATCACCAAGACTCACGAAATGCTTCCGCGGGAGGGAATATTCTTATTAAATACATTCAAGAGGCTTGGGATATTATTGAGAACAAAGCAATGATGCAAACCAACACACAATTTGATGAAAGAGTACATGTCATTCAAGAAGGAGGTTCTAAACCATTGGAGACTCAACTCATATCATGCATTCAAGCATTGACTCAAGCTTAAAAGGAAAGTCAAACACTCATGCAAAACACTCAAAAGATGAAAGAAACAATGATGAATGACTTTATGAAGCTTTCTATGGGTAATCATTCTACAAATGATGTGCATGCTATTACTCTTTCATGTGAGACTTGTGGAGTTCCTCATTCCTATACACAATGTGATAAGGTGCAAGGTTATCAAGGGGAATTTTATGCTTACCAAGAGGAACCTCGTGAACATCTCAAGCTAAACATCAATCCAAACAACCTTTCCTACAAGTCTCAAAATTACCATACTCCACCGGGATTACCACCCCAACCACCCACCCAACATCAAAATATCCTCCTCAATTGTTACAAAGAAACCAAGGTCCAAGACCACATTACCAAGGGAATAATTACAAAGCACCTAACAATTTTCAAAATCAAGTGAATACTTTTTATCCACCAAATCAAGGATTTAATGCACCATTCCCTCAAATCCCAAATCAAGTATACCCTCAACTTCAAAATCAAGGATATGGGCTACAAGAAACTCATGAGTATGTTGAGAGGAGAATTCGTGAAAGTGAAAAAAGAATGAATGACCAAATGAAACTTTCAATGGATGAGCAAACTAAGAGGCTTTTGATGGCATTCAATCAAAGACAACAAGGGGCTTTACCATCTAACACACAAACAAACACGAGGGCAAATGTCAATGCTATCACAACAAGAAGTGGAAAGAAAACTCATGATCCTTCACCACCCAAACCTAATTTGGTAGAGCCTACTATGATTCCTTCTTGTGATAAGCCTTCTACATCTAGTTCACCATCCTTAAGTTGTCCCATTTCTCCCACTTCCACACCTACTCATGAAGCAACCAACAAGGAAAATCCTTCTTCAACCACTCAACCACAACCAAAACCAAGTCTTCCTTACCCATCAAGATTAAGAAAAGACAAGCTTAAGAACAAGGATGATATCCAAGTCTCAAATTTTTTGAGGATGTTCAAGCAACTTAACATAAATATCTCCTTTGCGGAAGCCTTAGCCAATATGCCTAAGTTTGCTAAGATGATCAAGGACTTCCTTTCTAACAAAGAGAGATTGGTGGATTTGCCTAATGCTTCCCTGAATGAAGATTGCTCCGCGGTTTTGCTTATGAAGTTGCCTACTAAGCTTGGAGATCCGGGGAGGTTTTTGATACTTTGAAATTTATCGGGGGTGGAAAGTTGCATGGCTTTAGCGGATTTAAGAGCAAGCATAAATCTCATGCCATTATCGGTTTGGAAGAAACTTTCACTTCCCGAGCTCACTCCTACCAAGATGACTCTTGAGTTGGCCAACCGTACTATAGCTTATCCGGTGGGAATTATAGAGGATGTTTTTGTTGGGGTTGACAGATTTACCTTCCCTGCGGATTTTGTGGTGGTTAATTATTATATGGATCCGAGAGTGTCTTTGATTGTTGGTAGGCCATTTTTGAGAACGGGTCAAACTCTCATAGATGTGGTGGAAGGTGAACTTACAATGCGGGTAGGAGATGAGAGAGTTGTGTTTAA
The DNA here is from genome assembly GCA_025667525.1 of Glebionis coronaria. Taxonomy (NCBI): domain Eukaryota; kingdom Viridiplantae; phylum Streptophyta; class Magnoliopsida; order Asterales; family Asteraceae; genus Glebionis; species Glebionis coronaria. The sequence goes on from CM046874.1 coordinate 435,736,760, forward strand.
CATGGGAAAGTTGTCAAAGAAGTATAATGAGCCCGAAGCGGTGAAGCATATTGATGTTGTGAATGAGGAGGAAACACAAGATTATATCCTTGATGAAGTTTGTGATGAATATTTTTATGAAGCTTGCTCAAGTGGAGATTATGATTTACCTCATGTTGAGACTTATTGCTTCCATTACTTCATCATTGGATTTTCATGATGAAGAATCTCTTCTTTGTGATTCACCAACATATGATAACTATAGTGATGATGAGATTTCTACTTGTGACTCTCCATTTGTTGATGATCACACTTCCTTGGGTTTTGAGGAATCACCAATCTTTGATAGACCGATCTATGATGTTTATGGTGATAAGGAGGATTCTATCATGGATGAGAGTGATGAGTTTTTAGAGTAGGATATATCTTTTGAGTACACTCTTGGTTATATTGATGAGGATGGGCACATACTCTATTTAGAATCTCTATTGAATGAAGATCCTTTACCTTTTTCCTTGTACACCTCATCTATTCCATGTGATAAAACAAGTCATCATGGTTCCTTCCAAGAGCTTGTTGTTACCCATTACTCCACAACCTTTCTCTCACCATGTGAACTACACAGGATAATCTTCTAAGGCAACCAACACTTGTTGTTTTCCCATCAAGGAACGGATTTTTGATCCTGGCATAGAGCTTGCTAAACCATCTCAGTATCCGCCTGATGCAACAAAAGGAAAACTTGTGAAAGATTTGAGTGCATCACCTTATCACCTTTTGGAGAACACATGGGAAAACATTTTGAACACCACCACCTCACCTTTTTCAACATTTCTTGGGAAGTTAGTTGTGGATTTATGTTTGATCCGGGGGGGATTTTTATGGAGCTTTGATCATTGAAAAATTCTTCTACCTCATCATGGAGATTTTTCTTTAAAAAAAGGGCAAAACTTGTCTTCTCCATGATAGGTTTTAGGCACTTTTAAGTGTGGGAAGAGTCGAGCTAGAGACTCCTTAAATCAAGCTTGAATAACTAGGTCTAGAAGTTGTTAGCTCTAGAGTTTTTTAGGTTAGAAATAAGGATAGCAAATTGATGAGAAGTGTTGGGGTAGACTTTCTTTTGTCTTCATGATGTTTGTATGGTTGCTCACTCATCACGTGCTTTGGAGCTTATGGAGGAGGCCCTTGTATCCGGTTCACTTCGTTACTATTGTGATCTTTCATAGACACCTTGTGCTTTAAAAATGAATTCACTATAGTTGATCTTTCCTTAACTTGGGTTAATCAAAGTCTATTCATAGTCATAAGTGTAGGGGAAGTTTTATACTTCCATGCTCTTAAACATTGAGGACAATGTTTAGCTTAAGTGTACGGGGGTCTTCTATCGAAGTGACCTTACCTAGAACTTGTCATTGACCTTCACGATAACTTGGGAAATTAATTTTTCAAACATTTCTCAAATTTTTGATCTACTTTGGCCACCAAAAATATGCATTCATAATTTTTGCCTTAATCATTTTTCATTTGCATAACACATATTCATTTATATATATTTCTTCTTTTATTTTTCATCAAAAATATATAAAAAGAGAAAAAAATATAATAAGGACATGGTTTAACAAATTTAGATATCTTTGACATATGAGGCCCGCCATGGATATTTTGACTCAACCCGAGTTTGCTTATCTTAGCATTCTCTAGATAGTATACTTAACCATGTAGTCCTTCATTAGTCTATTAGGCTAAGCATCCACCAATCTCATTCTTTGAGATTTTAATCTTGTGGAGAATGGGAAATGATAGAGTGAAGCAAGTATAAAAGGGCTAGATAAACTTCATAATGATTACTTGTGGCTAAACCCTTCTCTTCTTTACCTCTATTTTCTTCCCATGTATATATGTTAATAAATAATCAAGAACGGTTTTAATTGGTTTGTAATCTCTTATGCATTTTTGGTTAATCATTCATGGTTGATATAAGTACGTCTTGAGATTCTAAGTTAGAACGTTTTATGTGTACTAGACTTATGTCACGCTTAATATTTAGCAGGTGTTTTTCCTTTTATTCTTTTCAGCTTTCTTTGTGAGGAATAAAGAAAAATAAGAGCGACTTACAAAAAAATGAGTGGCTAGTAAAAAAAGAAAAAAAAAGAAAAGAAAAGAAAAAAATTATACAAGACTCCCAAGAGGGGCAGTGAAGTGTTAATTATAGTAACTTTTAGATTCCAATATTACCTTGACGGGTTGCGGGGATTTAATAGTTGCTCCAATCCAATATTACCTTAATGGGTTGCGGGGTTGGAGATCCAAAGTCTCAAAAAGATGGCGGATGTAAATTATTGCGTGAGTTTTATTTTTCTTTCCTTAGCGAGTGTGTAGCTACTTATTAACGCATGACATGAGGATTTTACACATAAGGCGAATGACTTATTATTCTTGAGACGGACTTATATTAATTGTGAGCGTTTTTTCAAGTAATGGATGAGAGGATTACTTAGGATTAAAACCGTGCTTCCTTATTTTTGTATTTTGCATTTCTTATACTTCACGCTTTAAATAATGACAAATTTGCCCAAAAGCAATTTGCTCAAATAATAACCGGTTCCACATTTAATTTTCATGAATAAGTTGATGCACCTTTTTACTTGTGAATACAATGATCCCATTTTTAAGCTTGGTATGGGGAAAGTGAAACTTGAGGGTGATAAGTGTCCATGGTACCAAAGCCCTAATCTAAGTCATTGATTTCTCTATGAGTTATTTCCATCAAAGCCATTTCAAGAAAAATCCAAAAAGATATAAATATAATTATTTCTTTTGCATTGCATTGTTCAAAATCAAAATCATGCATCATGTAGAGTAGCATAGTGTAATAGCATTCCATATTGGCCAAGGTGGGTTAATTATGAGGAGAATGTAAATTTGTGCTTTAAAATATAGCATTGCATGAGGTCATGGAAATGTTCAAGTGTAGGGGATTTGATATGAGCAAAAACTCATATCAATTAATCAACAAATCACCCTAAAACACAAGGAAAATACCTAACTTTTGTGATATAAAGCGGAATTATGTGGTATGTTTTGTGTTTGTGTATAAATAGGTAAGAAGGATACCTTTTCAAGCAAACAAGAAGAAAATCAAGCTTATTTGGATAAAAATACAAAGAAGGATCAAAGATGACAAGACTTTGAAGATAAGGGACCTATCTTGACAACACTCCAAAGTTGAAGGACTCAAAGTGTAAATTTGCCAAAGTCAAGATACAAGTCAAACAAGGTCAACTCTTCAGTCAACCAAGTGAAAGGGTCAAACTTATCAAGAAAGCAAGTGTAAGGACCCTTTATTCCAAAGGAATGAAGTCCCTCGCTTATTTTGATAATCTTCCAAAGTACAAGGGCTTGATTTGCCATTTTTAAAGATAAAAGAAGCTTAATCCGTGTGCAAGTGGAAGGACCAATGGAAATGCAAGGATAATGTCACACGGATTGCCAACTATTAGTACACCTCACCCTCTCATTAACTGCGCTGCAAAGCAACAGTATATCCCACTAAGCCAGTTCTCAACCAATAGAAATGCGACATGCAATAATTCATTTATCCAAAACGGAAAACAATCCGTGTGCTCTTATTTCACCCAACTAGGATCTGACACGTGGCGCTTTCTTCCTCAACGCAACCCATAATCATTTTTAAGCTACACTTAATTTCAGAAGATGAATTCTACATGAAATCTGATCGGTTTCATGAGAGGAACACATTGGTAACAGCTAATTAAGCTCAAAGTCAAGGGACTAAAAACCCCCAATTCATGAAGAACACTATGATGAGCATTTAGCAGTTTGAAGACACGTGGCAGCAATTAAGTGGTGGGAACACCTCATCAACTCCAAAACACACTCACATTTTGTATATAAATAGGGATTGTACTCTTCATTTTTTATAGTAGCTAAAGTGTGAAATTTTCACACACATCATTTTTCTCTCCTTCATTCTTAGTTCTTAGCAGTTAGCTTAACAAACTCAAGAGTTTGACAAGCTCTTGAGTTAGTTAATATAGTTGTAACAACTTTACCTGCACTTGTAACAAACGTTTACCTTTAATCAATACATTCTCATTCATTTTCCCTAAATCTACTGTTCATCTTCTACATTAATGTTACTATTGAGCTGTTATTAGCTACGTATGATCACCATTAATCATGAGAAGCTGTTTGTGAAGATTGTAGCTGTTTGATCCTGTCCTGTTCAATCCAGTAGCTGTTTAGTTTAATTTGAAGCAAATTGTACAAATAATGGTGATGATGATGATGTTAGCTGGTTGATTAGTGATTGATAGTGTTAAGGTGGTGGTTAACACTATATAGGAGGCTCAGCGCCTACCTACTCCATCAGAGGAGGACCTAGCTAAAAGGTTTCAAGTTTTCTTGTTTTGGTTCCACTAAACAGTCAATGAATGCTAAATTCTAGCTTAATAATCTTTGCTGACATGATCAAATATGTTTAGCTTGTGCTTGAGTTGATCTTTGCTGATTAGATAAGCTTCTTATTAGTTTGTTAATTGTTCACTAGCTTAAACTTGTTCCTGATTTCAGTTTTATCAATCATACTTAGCTTACTAGTGCATTTGAGTTCTAGCTGGTTAAACTTCTTGAATTTGGTTCATTTACACTTCATTTTGGTTGTTGAGATTAGTCTGATATCACTTTTAAATCAGTTTAGCCAATTGCTCAAATTCCTTTCATAAAAGTTTGTAAAATTCAGTTAAACTAGTGTTTGGTATTAGCTGTCTAATTGTAGTCAAGTGTTGTTAAATGGTTGATTTTTGTTCATTCACATTCCTTTAGTAATATTAAACAAGCTTTGGTAGTTTTCAAGTCAAAAACTTAGCCAAAAAGGCAATTGGTTAAATAAAAAGTATGGGTCAGTTTTCATCTTAAATAGTTCTTAAAAAGTTCTTGATTTCAATTGCTTGGCATTTCTTCATTACTTAATGAAATTGTTTCAAACCAGTTCTCAAATGTCCATTAACATCTGAACTTTATGTTCTCAAAAGGAAATTGCACAGTTTTCCAATTCAAGGTAGAAATAAGCATTTTGATAAGCTGATGAGCATATGCAAGTTCCTGTAAACCAAAGGCTTACTGATTTCTCAAACTAGCATTTCCACTTCAGAAACATCCCAATTTTCTTTCAAATTTGTGTTTAGAAATTGTTTTTGAGTAAATCTTGAAATTTTCAGCTTTTCCAAAAATTGGTCAAACTTTGGTCAAATAAGCTTGTTTCAGCTTATTTTCATTTTCCAACTTCATTACTTGATCATTTTCAATTCCAAAAGACATTCCATGCTCCTTATGGCTTGATAAACAAGTTTTAACAAGAAAATCAGATTGTGCAAGTCTGGATTATTAGAAAGCTTAATTGTGGCTTATTAAGATTTGCTTATTTGAGTTTTACTTGGTTTCAAGCTTATTCCTTTTACAAGTCTAGGTACTTTTGGATTTTAAGCAGTTTGCAATTTGATTGAGCTTATTTGGTCTAGTGAAGTGCTTAAACGAGCTTATTATTTCACCTAGCCCGTTTTTGAGAAATTTTCACATTTAATTGCAATTTAGTCCTTCAAGTTTGTTACTGTTTTCATTGGTAGCTAATCTTTCACATAATTAGGGTTTGCATTAATCAGTCCTTTTACTTTTCAAAACTTTACATTTTCAGTAAATTAGTTTTCAAGTTTGTTACAAATTAGTTAATAGTTTGTTAAATTTGCATACTTAGTCCTTGTAGTTTACTGATTTTACATTTCAAGCATTTTTGTTTTAAGAATTTACATTTTAAGCACTTTAATTTCATAGTTTTACATTTTTGTTCTTATTTGAATAAAAATTTGGTATTTGACTAATTGTTTTACGGATACGTAGTTAATATTTTGCAATTTTTCACTTGATTGTTCAATTAGACATAGAAAATCCAAATAACCTTACCAACCAAAAACGATCATAAACCCGATTTTCTTAGGAATTTCAATTGGTTAAGAATCGAGAAAACGAACTTCAATTATGCACAATTTCACATGCCTTCCCGTACACAAGACGATATGGAGTACAACCAATAGGTGTCTTATATGCGGTACGGAAAGCCCACAATACATCGTCTAACTTATCGGCCCACGAGGCACGATGCTCTCCCACGGTACGCTCTAGAATTCGCTTCAATCCACGGTTAGATATCTCGGCTTGACCATTTGTTTGAGGATGATAAGCGGTGGAAAGACGGTGATTGACACCGTACTTAGCCATGACTCGAGCAAATTGATCATTGCAAAAATGAGTCCCGCGGTCACTTATGATAGCACGAGGAACACCGAATCGAGCAAAAAGTTGCTTCAGAAAGTTCACAACCACCCTCGCATCGTTCCTAGGGAGAGCCTTAGCTTTAAACCATTTAGATACGTAGTCAACGGCTACAAGGATGTACTTGTTACTTTTAGATTATGGAAATGGCCCCATAAAGTCGATACCCCATACGTCAAAGATTTCACATTCTTGGATGAAATTTTGAGGCATCTCATCTTTATGTGTGATCTTGCCTTGGCGTTGGCAAGTAACAAAATTTTTAACCATCTCGTGAGCGTCACGATAAATGGTAGGCCAATAGAATCCCGAGTCAAACACTTTCTTCGCGGTGTAGTTGGGACCAAAATGACCACCGGTGGGTCCTTTATGGCAAGCTTCGAGAATGTCTAAAGTTGCGGGTCCATCAACACACCTATGAATAATCAGATCAGCACATTGTTTGAAGAGATAAGGATCAACCCAAAAGTAAGTCTTAGTATCTTTAAAGAACTTCTTCTTTTGTTGGGATGTTAACCCTTCGATGAGAATACCACCCGCTAAGTAGTTTGCAATGTCCGCAAACCACGGGGTGTCATCAAGATTGGAATTGATAGACATTAAGGCCTCAAGGGGAAAAGAGTCATTGATCTCTTGATCTGGATGATCCCCTTGATAAGGATCCTCAAGTCTACTTAAATGATCCGCGGCTAGGTTTTCGGCTCCCTTCTTGTCACGAATTTCAATTTTAAATTCTTGAAGGAGAAAAACCCAACGAAGAAGTCTTGGCTTGGAATCTTGTTTAGTTAACAAGTACTTCAACGCGGGATGGTCGGTATATACAATGGTGGTGGAAAGAACAAGATAGGGGCGGAACTTCTCAAAAGCTAAAAGCTCTTTTTTGGTAGTGGTATAATGCAATTGAGCCCCCGTCATTGTCTTGCTAGCATAATGGATTGGTTGGAAGTGTTTGTTCACTCTTTGGCCAAAAACCGCTCTAATGGCAAAGTCGCTAGCATCGCACATCAATTCAAAAGGTAGCTCCAAATTAGGGGTAACCAAGACCGGTGCCTTAGTTAGCTTGTCTTTAAGAATATTTAAGGATTCAAGACACTCTTTAGAAAAGATAAAGGGAGTATCTTTTTCCAAGAGGTGGGTCATCGGGCGAGCGACTTTAGAAAAATCTTATATGAATCGACGATAGAAGCCCGCATGACCAAGGAAACTTCTCACACCCTTCACGGTTGAAGGTGGAGGTAATTTTGCTATGACATCAACTTTAGCACTGTCCACTTCAAGACCGGCTTTTGAGATTTTATGTCCAAGCACAATGCCTTCTTTTACCATGAAATGGCATTTTTCGCAATTTAGAACAAGGCGAGTGTCTTCACACCGCTTAAGCATGTGTTCCAAATTGGCAAGGCAAGAAGAGAAGGATTCACCATAGACCGAGAAATCATCCATGAAGACTTCCATAGTTACTTCAACCATGTCATGGAAGATAGCCATCATACACCTTTGGAAAGTCCCAGGAGCATTGCATAAGCCGAAAGGCATTCGTTTGTAAGCAAATGTTCCATAAGGACAAGTGAATGTGGTTTTCTCCTGGTCTTTAGGATCGATGGGAATTTGAAAATACCCGAAGAAACCGTCTAAGAAGCAATAATAATCATTACCCGCTAGACGCTCGAGCATTTGATCCATGAAAGGAAGGGGAAAATGATCCTTTCTCGTAGCATCATTGAGTTTGCGATAGTCTATACAAACTCTCCACCCTGTAACGAGACGAGTAGGAATAAACTCGTTGTTTTCATTGGGCACAACGGTGATTCCATCTTTCTTAGGCACACAATGGACCGGACTAACTGATGGTTGTATTTTTACCAATCTTTAGGAAAAGGATGTAAATAAGGCTAGTATTAACAAGTGATTTAGGAAAACCACGAGTTAAGACCTAAAGTGGGGATCGTTCTCAAGGAGGCTTGGTGTGTGTGTTAAGAATTGATTAATTCTGTGATTATATGATTATGAGAAAAGAAAAATAGAAATGGGATAAGAAGAGAATGACGGTTACGATGACAGATTAAACTAAGACGAAAAGGTCATACACGTAAAACCGTAAAAAGCACCAAATTTAAAAATTTACCCTAAAAATTCCTATAAAATTGAAATAAATCCTAAATAATGTAATTAGAGTTTACAAAAATCAAAATCCACCCAAACCTTTTATTTAATTAAATAATAATTTTTTAATGCTAATTAAAGCCCAAAAAATCAATTTAATTAACAAAAAGCCCAAAATGAGATTTTTTTTATTGTAAACCTCTAAAATACCCTAACTTAATTTAAAACTATTTTTGAAAAATTTAAAATTACTTAAAACTATTTAAAAACAATTAATAACTACTAAAACTTAAAATAATTATAAAAATTAATCTAAGGACAATAAAAATATTCTAAAAGTTGTAAAATTCCTAACTTTACGTATTTTAACTAGGAAAAATGAAAAAAACTAGAAAAAAACTAACTTTTAATTTTTAATAATAAAATAATAATAAAATAATGTTAAAAATCCAAAGTTTATAAAAAAATTCTAAAAAATTACCTAAAACCAAGTAAAATGTAACTAAGAAAAATATGCAAACAAAAGTTCCCAAAACCTTTTTAATAATTTTTTATTAATTTTTAAAGTTAATAAAAAAACCCTAAAATTAGATAAAATCAAAAATAAGTAAATTTGAAAACTTTAATTGATGTAAACCTCAAAAATACTATTAAAAACTTAAAAACTATTTTTTCAGATTTTTAAAACACTTTTTCCTATTTTTTTATTACTTTCTAAAATTAAAACTAAAAATATTCCTAATAAATTAAATATAGACGTGAAAAATAAACTTTTAATGCCAAAAAGTCTTAAACACTATGACCAATATGAGAAAAATCAAAAGAAAGAAAAATGCCAAGTGAATAAGCTGGAAATAGCTTATTAACTCACGGCTTATACTAATAAGCCCTAATCAAACAACCCTTAAATATTAAAGAAACCAAATGATAACCAGTCAAAGACCCTAGGGCAACTGGTTATCACGTTGCTGTGTGGGAGAGATGGCACAGGTTCGAGTCCTGGCCAGTCTCTTTTTAATAAAACTTTTTTTTAATCATAAACCTGTTAACATACTAGCTTCTAAAACACAAAAAGATTAAGAATCAAACAAGATTAAGACCTAGAAAGTACAAAAAACGAGCCCAGTTATGAAATGTAGCTACAGTAACCAAATAACTCAAAAATTAGTATTGTCCGAGAACCAAATCGTTCTCTGATGAGTCACAAAACGCCTTGGTGACCTGGTTGGCTTAGGAAATCCTTTGGATGCTTGTTTTTTTGGCAAGAATAGGCACCCCACAAGTCAGTTAACTTGTGGGAGTCACAATGAACACAAGTATAGCAGCATCAAGCAAAAATCACACCAAGATCAATCACAATAGGCACACCATGTTACTGATATGAATCAAATAAGCTGTTTAATTTTTCTGCTGATGCACTTGACCAAAATCCCAAATTCCAACACTAAGATCTACTAAACAGGTTACAACAATGATGTTTTTAAACTTGTTATCCCTAGTTGTACATGGAATCTAGGTTATCAAAATATAGCTGACCAAAACAAGTATTAATCATTTTAGAACCAAAAGATTGATTTGTGAGTTTCAAATGGAAAACTTTGCAGTTTTATACTTAGAAACACATCTTAGACAGATACTAACTTGCACACATCCAAGCTTTCTACTTAATAACCAGTAAACACCAAATCCAAACACCACTTAAGAACTGAAAATCAGATTTTAACAAATAACATGCCTTCAAATCTTAACCAAACTGATGCAAAGCAATCTAAACAAGTAAAGAACACTGAATCAAGCATATTCAAATAATCATACTAACATATAGCAAGCTACTCCATAAATAACATAAATCTCACAAATCATGCATTTTCAGTCCAAAAAAAATATTAAATGGGAGAGTTCAAGCAAATACTTGCTAGTGCTTTCCCAAATCAGCTTAAAAGGGTTGAAAGAGAGCTATGTAACATATGTAGAGAGGCTTTGTTGAGGGAATCCAAAGTAGGAACCCAAAGCTGAAAATGTCTTCAAAAAAATGGAATGGAATGGATTTATGCTTGTTTTGTCCCTGCACAAACAACACAAAACCAAGGAGATAAACTTCAAGCTTGAATGAGCTTACTGCCAAACAGCTTTTCAAGCTTATCAACACAAGCTCACCCAACCAGTGATGGTGATAACACGAAAAATAACAAAAAAGTAGGAAAGGTTTCACCTCACAATACTTCTTACCCAAGGCTTATACCCAATGAATCTTGATATCTCCTTGATATCAGGGTTCAATGGTCATATATGAGCTCAAATAAGCTGCTTATGTGGCTTATGATCCTTCTTTCTTAACTGAAAATCAGATTTTGAAACCTTGAAAACAGAAACTTGAAAATGCCTTTTAAAAACTCTTTTGAATTAAACTTGCAACAAAATAAAAGTAAATAGGGATCTTTCTTCTCATCAACAACTCAATACCATTTCATTTCTCAAAATAAAACTGGATTTACAAGGCAATGTAAAAGGAGAAAAAAGAATAGGAACCAAATGCTATCTCCTATGCCTTAAATAGGCTTACAAATCTTCTAGAAAAATAAAACCCTAATACAACGAGTTTCCTAGATTGCCCTTGTCGAATCTTTAAGATGCCAAAAAGATGCTTGATTTGAATTTCGTCAAGAGTGGCATGTGAACTTCTTGGACTGATGTGGGGGTGCCAGAGGTGCCAAAACGATTTTGGAGAGTTGGATGACACGTAAGGAGCAAGAACAAGTCTTTTGGCCGTTGATGGGTTTGTACACTTTGTTTTCTTGTGCAGGGGAGGGTCAGGGGTGTCACATGAGTGAGAGTGATGGGTTATTTGGGTGTGGGATGTGATTAGTATTAGGTTAATCACCCATCTGGACAATTTGGTTAAAAAACCCTTTGTTTTTATGTTGATTGATTCTGGGATTATCTAAGGCTTATGGGAGGATTAAGGGGGTTTTAATCCGTTTGTGGATTAATGGTTTTTTAAAAATGTGTTTAGGAGGGAAGAGTATTTAACTGATTAAATCAGTTGGTGGAAAGTGACGTGGAGGTTTGGAGGGTTTTCATTGGTGGTCAAATTGTCAAAGGTGAGGTGTCAGTTGGTGGTTGGATGGGATAAGTTTCTTTGTCTGCCAGAAAAAGCCCCTTAACTCCTTTCTTCTTGCCACTTTGTAAATAATATCCCACAATCCGTTTTCCTTTGTTAACCAAGTTCCATTTTTCACACTTTTGCCCCAAATACTTTTCCAAAGTATTTTCAGGGGTATTTCTTGCCATTTCTTGATTCTTGAAGGACTGATTTGGCATTTTATTGATTGATAATGGTCTTGACTTGTATGATTGACCTTTTGGAGGACTGAAATTTCCATTTCATGATTAATGAGGGACCATTTTTGCCATTTCTTGAAAATCAAGGGTCCTTTTGGTAATTTTGATATTTTCAAAGGACCAAACTTGTAATTCTTATAACTTGGAGTCCTTCTTGGTAATATTTGACTTTTAGGAGAATTAATATTGACATTTTAGTTTTGTTGAGGGACTAAAATTGCCAATTCTTCAAAGTTAAGGGTCCTTTTTGTAAATTTGACAAACTTTAGGGACCAATTTTGTAATTATTATTATACAAGGGTTTAAAGTGTCAGTTCTTTAATATTGGAGGACCCTTCTTCATAAATCTTCAAATCTTCAAGGGTTTAACTTGGAAAATTCTTCATTATGGCTTGGTTCAATGTGCGGCTTCGTTTCCCGTGTTCGTTTTTGTATGATTCTTGTGATCTTTTGTCATTTTCTCAATATCCGTACCTAAAATAAATAAGCAACAAACACAAGCATATATTGGGGTAATTTGATGATATTTAATGCATTTAAAGCCCTTTTTGGACGATGAGACTATGTATAAAAGCAGTCTCATCACTCCCCCATACTAAACCATTGCCGTGCCCTCACGCAATGCTAGAATAAAGTATCGTATCACCTCCAAAATTCATTTTTATTCATTTTATTGAACGATAAACTAGCTACACTACTTCTATTACTACTACTTGTGTTTTAGACATAATGTATGATTTTCATCGCAAAATGGGACGTTTAGGTTCATAACAAGAACATGTGAATGCTTCGTTAGAAATAATTTCATCGTCCTCGATTTTCACCCCAATTCCAAGCCAAGCGTGCAACGATATCATTGTCATTATAAGTTAGTAATGCTTACACTACTCATATTCCCTAATCACGTACTTATTCTCCCATTTTCCTAAGTTGTATCTCTTATATTTTATTATGTCTAAAATGTTTCACGATGATACATTGTTTGACTTATGCGATAATAGAGATTTAGGTCTAAAAATAAAGTCCTAACGGTGTAACCAAGACCATCAAATAAATAACCCCTCCTAATAGACAACGATGTCAAAAAATTATGTCAACAAGAAGGATCGATAAACACAGTTTTATAATGGTTTTGAACATGAGACTTATTACCAAGACAATTATACGCCCCCTAACGGAAGGGCCTTATTATATTTGGTTTACCTCCATCTTTTATTCAACTTCTCCATGAAGCTTTTATTATGACTTCGGTCTTGCCTTGCCTTTTATTATCCACCTCATCGGTAGTTTTATTAGCCAAAGACGTATATCCTCACGCTAAGGCGAATTTTGGATCTTTAAAGCTTCAAAGATTAAGGCTTGATTCACTTTTAATTTTGCATAGATTTTTCGGCCTTGTGGGCTTCAAATTGTTTGCTTGATTTAGGTGAGCACTTGAAATCTTATTATTGGGTGAAGCTTTTGATTATTCGGGTGCCAATACTTCAAAACCGTGACGCTGGCGATACCTTAATGTCTTCCCAATTTAATTACACGGAAGCTACTAGAAAAGACTAGAAACCCAACAATCAAGATTAACCGCTAAGTCAATATTTATTAAGAAAAAAAATATTTACAAGCGAAGGGAGAATAAGCAAACAACGAGAACACATGAGTTTTTGAAACAATACGAGTACTCTACGTTTAGCATAGTAACTTATAATTAACCCTATGATTTCTCGTCCTCATTTAAGAGACTTAGCCTAATGTGAAGTTAAGGAATCAAAGCTAAGTGCTCAACACGCACGGTCGAATAATAAATTACTCTTATTCTCGCCATCGGAAAACCTACATTCGTGTCTTCAAACACTTATAAAACATGAGAAAAATTTTAAAATTTGGCCATTTTTATCCTTATTTTGCAATAAAACGATAAACAAAAAGATAAACTTTGGAAAACGTGAAGGTTTGGCAAGGCAAGTATATGTTCACCCCCCCCCATACTAAAGTTAAACATTGTCCTCAATGTTTCGAGTCTAGGGGTGCAAACACCCCCATACTAGAGACGTAGTCGAATTCGTAATCTAACAGGGAAAGGGTGTAACCGTTAAATTAATAGCCGTTTATGAAGTGTGCTAAAAACCTAAGGTTAGAACATCAAAGGGTATATCATGGATATTGAGAAAGTCTTCAAAGCAAACGATCGAGCGCTCCCATAAAACGAACACGATAGGCTCCAATCGTGAAGATCATGATCATCTAAAAACCACAATTCACAAACAACCACGGAACAAAGGTTGGAAGGGCACAAATCCCCACACGTTACTACATTAGAAAGCGATAATATGTCCATAGGATAAGAATGGGACTCCCCCACGAGGCACCTCGTTTTTCATTACCGATTCATGAGCTCGACTCGATCCCCTCAATACTAATTATCATTGGGGAAGGTGATTTGGTCGAGGTAGTTCAAGGATGGAACTTCCCCGCCAAAGTAGTGCTTCAACCTATGTCCATTCACCTTGAAATTGGTGCCATCATTTTGAGCTAGCTCGATGGTCCCATATGGAAAAACTTCAGTCACGGTGAATGGACCAGACCAACGGGATTTAAACTTACCGGAAAAGATTTTCAAACGAGAATTAAAAAGCAAAACTTGATCCCCAATGTTAAAACCCGGTTTTTAATTTTAGAATCATGCAACTTTTTAGTCTTTTCTTTATAAATCAATGAATTTTCATAAGCAATATCCCTTAATTCATCCAATTCATTTAATTGCATTTTCCGGTGTTTTCCCGCGGTCTCCATGTCATCATTACAATGCTTTAGGGCCCAATAAGCCTTGTGTACCAATTAAATTGGAAAATGACAATTCTTCCCATACACTAGCTTATAAGGAGTGCACCCGATGGGCGTCTTATGAGCGGTCCTAAAAGCCCATAAAGCATCGTCCAACTTATCCGACCAAGATTGTCGGTTTTCCCCAACGGATCTATCCAAGATCCTTTTCAAAACTTGGTTTAAATCCTCGACTTGCCCACTCGTTTGTGGGTGATAAGCCGTAGAAAGACGATGTGTAACCCCATATTTCCTTAGGACCCTTTCGAATTGGTCGTTACAAAAATGGGTTCCACGATCGCTTATAATCGCACGAGGGGTTCCAAACTGAGAAAACAAGCCTTTCAAAAACTTGACTACCACACGAGCATCATTGGTGGGCAAATCCTTAGCTTCCACCCACTTAGATAGTTAGTCAACCGCGACGAGGATGTACTTATTACCACGAGATGATGAGAACGGCCCCATAAAGTCGATGCCCCAAACGTCAAAGATCTCACACACTTGGATGATATTTTGTGGCATTTCATATTTTTGTGAGGCTTTTCCTTGTCGTTGGCACGAGTCACACGACTTCACAAGCTCATGTGCATCTCGGTAAATAGTAGGCCAAAAGAAACCGGCATCGAACACCTTCTTAGCCGTGAGATTAGCACCATGGTGACCACCCGTGGGTCCCTCATGACAAGCTCTAAGGATGTTAGAAGCTTCGGTGCCAAATACACAACGTCGGATGATTTGATCCGCACAAGTCCGAAACAAGTAAGGGTCGTTCCAAAAGTAGAACTTGACGTCACGAAAGAATTTTCGTTTTTCTTGAGTCGTCATACCCTTGATGATGAAGTTGCCCGCATTGTAATTTGCAAAGTCCGCAAACCATGGGGTGGAAGAATCAAGCTTAGAATTCACTACACCAAGTGTCTCAAGCGGAAATGTTTCGGTGATTTCCTTGGACTCGTAAACACTTTGGTGAGGATCTTCCAAACGATAAATATGATCGGCCGCTAGATTCTCGGCTCCTTTTTTGTCAACGATTTTGTGATCAAATTCTTGAAGAAGGAGAATCAAACGAAGTAATCTCGGCTTAGCATCTTGTTTAGCCATAAGATACTTGATAGCTGAATGATCCGTATACACTATGCATTTAGTCAAGACGAGGTAAGGTCGGAATTTCTCAAATGCATAAACCACGGCAAGGAATTCCTTCTCCGTTGTAGTGTATTTTAGTTGAGCCTCGGTCATCATCTTGCTAGCATAGTAAATAGGCAAGAAGTTCTCTTCATGACGTTGCCCCAATACGACCCCAATAGCATAGTCACTAGCATCACACATGAGCTCAAAGGGGAGGTTCCAATTAGGAGCAACAAGAATGGGAGCTTCGGTAAGTTTCCTCTTAAGGATTTCAAAGGCTCGTACACAATCTTCGTCAAAGACAAAACGTGCATCTTGTTCGAGGAGATGTGTAATAGGTCGAGAGATCTTTGAAAAATCCTTGATGAATCGACGATAAAAGCCCGCGTGGCCTAGGAAACTCCTAACTCCCTTAACGGTTTTGGGATGAGGTAATTTGGCGATGACGTCTACCTTAGCTTGATCTACCTCAATCCCCGCTTTCGAAACCTTGTGCCCTAAGACGATTCCACTTTTAACCATAAAATGAAACTTTTCCCAATTAAGCACAAGGTTGGTTTCCTCACAACGCTTCAAAATTCTCTCAAGATTCGACAAACACAAAGTGAACGAACAACCAAACACGGAAAAGTCATCAATGAAGACTTCCATCGTCTTCTCGATCATATCATGAAAAATAGCCATCATGCACCTTTGAAAGGTTCCCGGTGCATTACAAAGTCAGAATGGCATTCTATGATAGGCAAACGTTCCATATGGACACGTAAACGTAGTTTTTTCTTGATCACGAGGGTCGACGGGGATTTGGAAGCAACCGAAAAAACCATCTAAAAAGCAATAGAAATCGTTTCCCGCAAGACGCTCCAACATTTGGTCCATGAAGGGCAAGGGAAAATGATCTTTACGAGTGGATTCATTCAACTAACGATAGTTAATGCACACTCTCCATCCGGTCACGATTCTAGTGGGAATTAACTCGTGGCATCGTTTGGCACAACGGTCATTCCTCCCTTCTTAGGGACACAATGAATAGGACTCACCCAAGGTCTATCGGAAATAGGGTAAATCATTCTCGCGTCAAGGAGTTTAAGGACTTCCTTTTTGATGACGTCGTGAATTTTCGGGTTCACCCTCCTTTGACATTGGATTGCGGTCTTGTAATCCTCCTCCATTAAGATTTTGTGGGTACAAAATTTGGGATCGATCCCCTTAATGTCGGATAACTTCCACGCAATTGCCCCTTTGTGATCCTTTAGAACATCGACAAGTGCGGTTTTTTCATCATCTGAAAGTTCTTTCACAATAATAACCGGCAACTTGTCTCCCTCCTACAAAAAGACATACTCAAGATGAGGAGGTAAATCTTTCAATTCGAGGATAGGTGGTTCCTCAATTGAAGATTTGGGCTCGATACTTATAACCTCCTCGGGTGGAGGAAATGGGAAATCGTTAAGAAAATCCTTGATAATTGAGAAGTCCTCATCGTTGTCGAGGTCTTCGTTACAAGTACGTGGAATATCAAATTCTTCCAACGTAAAACCACCACCTTCAAATGGAGTGAAGGTTGGTGTCGAGTTATCAAGAATGGGATCTAACATAGTGGGATTGCCACTATTTTCATCATCACCAAAACCTAGAACTTCTTGTAAAAATTCCTTGCAAACCACGTCGATCATATCAACGAGGTTTATGGTAGCAACGGAATAAACATGAGAAAGTTGAGAATTTTGAGTTGCGTTTCTAACAAGTTCCTCGTCGTTGAAACGTAAGGTGATCTTTCTAGCATGAACATCGATCAAAGCCATAGACGTATCTAAAAACGGACGACCTAAAATGAGAGGAACTTGAGGATCCGTGGGAATATCGACAACGATAAAGTCTACCGGATAATAGAACTTTCCCACTTTCATAAAAACGTCTTTCACCAATCCACATGCGGGAATCGTGGAATGGTCGGCCATCTCGATAGACATTAGTGAAGGAGTAAGATTAGGAAGATTGAGCGACTTGAAGATTGCAAGTGGCATCAAGTTAATGCTAGCACCAAGATCGGCCAAGGCATAGCATTCTTCCATATCTTGGATTGCACAAGGGATCAAGAGTTTACCGGGATCACCGACTTTTTGAGGTATGCGATTAAGATAAACCGATGAACAACTAGACAATTGATGCAATTTCTCCTTGTTGTTCAACATACTCTTAAAGTTAGCGGCAAATCGAGGCATCATGACCAAAGCATCGGCGAAACTCACATTAAAGTGCAAATCACGAAACATTTTCATAAAAAGCCCAAATTGATAATTATCGCGCTCTTGTCGTTTCTCCTTTCTAAGTCTCGATGGGTAAGGCAAAGGTGGTGTGGGTTGAGGTATAGGCATAGCCTTTGGAATCTCGGGTTCCAATGTTGGTAATGGGTCAATCGTAGGTGTGGTATGAGCGGTACTTCGTGGGCTTGAGATATGCTCCTTTTCGACCACAACCTCGGGTTCTTCCTCAATTTCCTCCACCGTTGGAGTAATTGGTTGAGGAGTCGGTTCCTTAAGTGTCTTACCACTTCGTGTGGTAATCACTTTCATCTCTCCCTTCGGGTTTGATATGGTGTTGCTAGGTAGACTACCCGAAGTAGAGGCTTTGTTCCTTATGACCGCTTCCAAAATAGCATTAAGCTTAACATCTTGACTAACGGCTTTTTGGTCTATCCTTTGTTCAAGCCTAGAATGACTTTGCTCAATTTTATTGTTTTGACCTCTAATTTGATTAGCAAAATCATTCTTCAACTCATTTTTCATGTTGGTATTTTCCTTGGCTAAATTAGCTTCTCCTTTGCGATTTTAGCCGCTTCCCTAGCTTGACTAGCCAATTGCTCTTGAATGTTTTCCAAAATCTTATCATTTTCCGTAGCGTAATTCAAAAAGTCCATTGGAAGTTCTTTAGTGTAAATATTTTGAAGACCTTGATTTGTGTTTTGAAAATTACTGTTTTGGTTTTGGTTTTGCAATTGGCTACTACTCCCTTGATTCCCATAGTTGTTATTACCCTTGTAATTGTTTCTTTGATTGTTTTGGTAACCAACTTTATTGTTTCGATAATTGTTAGCATTTTGATTTGGTGGAAAACCCGGTGGAGTCAATTGATTAATGTGGGTAACATGACCGTTTTGGTTATAAGTTCCCGCGGCCACGTAGGAACTCGAAGTGTTACCACCGTTGGTAATGCACTCGGAGTAATCGTGAGCTCCACCACAATACATACAAGAAACCTCAACCGCTTTAGCCGTAGCGGGAGTGGGTTGTTCACCAACTTTAAACTCATATAACAATCCCTTAAGCTTATCAAAAATCTTGTTTTCCAAATTAGCCTCGATTTGGCAAGCATCAATGGTATGTGACAATGAAGGCGAAGGTGAGACGAAGTCTTATGAACACTCGATGTGCTACGAGGACTATAAACCTTAGACCTATTCTCAATGATTAACAATGCTTCCTCGACCGTCGTACACAAAAAATTACCACCCGCGGCGTCATTAAGATAATCACGCTCATGATCGTTCAAGCCATTGTAAAATGTGTCAATTTGATGCAAGTCGGAAAAACCATGATGAGGACATTTGTGCAACATTTCCTTAAACCTATTCCAAGCCGTCGAAAAACTCTCATTATACTCTTGTTAAAACTTTGAAATCTCGTTTTTCAAATGTGTAGTCTTAGAGGGCAGAAAAAATTGGTTCACGAACTTTGAAACGAGATCCTTCCACATCAATATAGAATTGGGTGGCTCTTTCTCTAACCAAATATTTGCGGGCCCCGCTAAGGAATACGGAAAAAGCATCATCTTAATCGAGTCGTTAGAGACGTCCTTAAACTTGCATGTGGCGGTAAGACGATTGAATTGGCGGATATGGTTATGAGGTTTGTCCTTTTCGTCACCATGAAACTTGTTGTTTTGAATCATGGACAACAAACCCGTCTTAACCTTAAACTTCTCCGCAAGGATAGCGTGAATCACAATCGCTTCTCCATAACCCTCGATGGATTCTTGAAGCAACTCCATCATAGTACGATTAGCCATGGGTGCTTCTTGTTCTACGATGGGTTAGACAATGGGAGATTCTTCACTAGAAGATGTTTGGTTTCCTTCCTTTTGACGACGTTTACGTGCACGTATTGCTTTGGAGCGAGTTTGCGTAAACGTCACGTACAACGAGGGGATGAGCAAAGAAGATTCTTTTTGGTGTTTTTACTTTTTCAATTTTTTTTGGTTTTTGATTGTTTTAAGTAGACCAAAATCTACAAATCTCCTCCTTAATCAAATCTCTTGATTAAAGAAGCCTCAAGGAATGAAAACGATCACGTGAAGTGAACGCCTTCGATGACTTTAGAACGTTGGTGGAACACCAAAACGTTCAAGAGGGTTTAATCAAATGAAACCAAGAAAGTATATATGATACTTAATAATACTTTGGGCGGCAAAACCCTCGATTAGCTCTCATAATCAAATACTCACAAGCAAGCGGGGAAACGAGGCGGCGCGAAGCACTTAAGATCCTTTTTCCTTAGGGTATATTTTATAATACCCGCCTTATACCCACCTTATAGTTTGTATTTTTCAAAATCGAGCTTCACGAAAGTATTTATCTATTTTTGCCTTTTCTTTCTTGTTTGAGATTCGAATACAATAATTGGGTAATGACCTCCCAAGTCAAGGTTGTATTTTCACACTTTTGGATTACTTGTTAATTTATTGTTCTACGTATACAATATAGTAATAGTATTCACACAAAAAAAACGAAAAATCGATAATACGTATTAGTAGAGTGCTACTAATACAATTAGCTATTATGGCTATATAAAAACAACAATTGTTCAAATCAAAACACAACACGCCTCCCCGGCAGCGGCGCCAAAATGATAGTTGTGTTTTTACCACTCTTTAGGAAAAGGAGGTAAATAAGGCAAGTATTAACAAGTGATTTAGGAAAACCACGAGTTAAGACCTAATGTGGGGATCGTTCTCAAGGAGGCTTGGTGTGTGTGTTAAGAATTGATTAATTATGTGATTATATGATTATGAGAAAAGAAAAATAGAAATGGGATAAGAAGAGAATGACGGTTACGATGACGGATTAAACTAAGACGAAAAGGTCATACACGTAAAACCGTAAAAAGCACCAAATTTAAAAATTTACCCTAAAAATTCCTAGAAAATTGCAATAAATCCTAAATAATGAAATTAGAGTTTATAAAAAATCAAAATCCACCTAAACCTTTTATTTAATTAAATAATAATTTTTTAATTCTAATTAAAGCCCAAAAAATCAATTTAATTAATAAAAAGCCCAAAACGAGATTTTTTTATTTTAAACCTCTAAAATACCCTAACTTAATTTAAAACTATTTTTGAAAAATTTAAAATTACTTAAAACTATTTATAAACAATTAAAAACTATTAAAACTTAAAATAATTATAAAAAATAATCTAAGGACAATAAAAATATTCTAAAAGTTGTAAAATTCCTAAATTTATGTATTTGAACTAGAAAAAATGAAAAAAACTAGAAAAAACTAACTTTTAAGTTTTAATAATAAAATAATAATAAAATAATGTTAAAAATCCAAAGTTTTTAAAAAAATTCTAAAAAATAACCTAAAATCAAGTAAATGGTAACTAAGAAAAATATGCAAACAAAAGTTCCCAAAACCTTTTTAATAATTTTATATTAATTTTTAAAGTTGATAAAAAACCCTAAAATTAGATAAAATAAAAAATAAGTAAATTTGAAAACTTTAATTGATGTAAACCTCAAAAATACTATTAAAAACTTAAAAACTATTTTTTCAGATTTTTAAAACACTTTTTCCTATTTTTTTTATTACTTTCTAAGATTAAAACTAAAAATAATCCTAATAAATTAAATATAGACGTGAAAAATAAACTTTTAATGCCAAAAAGTCTTAAACACTATGACCAATATGAGAAAAATCAAAAGAAAGAAAAATGCCAAGTGAATAAGCTGGAAATAGCTTATTAACTCACGGCTTATATTAATAAGCCCTAATCAAACAACCCTTAAATATTATATGATCATAAACCTGTTAACTTACTAGCTTCTAAAACACAAAAAGATTAAGAATAAAATAAGATTAAGACCTAGAAAGTATAAAAAACGAGCCCAGTTATGAAATGTAGCTACAGTAACAAAATAACTCAAAATTTAGTATTGTCCGAGAACCAAATCGTTCTCTGATGAGTCACAAAATGCCTTGGTGACCTGGTTGGCTTAGGAAAGCCTTTGGATGCTTGTTTTTTGGCAAGAATAGGCACCCCACAAGTCAGTTGACTTGTGGTATTAACAATGAACACAAGTATAGTAGTATCAAGCAAAAATCACACCAAGATCAATCACAATAGGCACAACATGTTACTTATATGAATCAAATAAGCTGTTTGATTTTTCTGCTGATGCACTTGACCAAAATCCTAAATTCCAACACTAAGATCTACTAAACAGGTTACAACAATGATGTTTTTAAACTTTTTATCCCTAGTTGTACATGGAATCTAGGTTATCAAAACATAGCAGACCAAAACAACAAGTATTAATCATTTTAGAACCAAAAGATTGATTTGTGAGTTTCAAATGGAAAAATTTGCAGGTTTATACTTAGAAACACATCTTAGACAGATACTAACTTGCACACATCCAAGTTTTCTACTTAATAACCAATAAACACCAAATCCAAACACCACTTAAAAACTGAAAATCAGATTTTAACAAATAACATGCCTTCAAATCTTAACCATACTGATGCAAAGCAATCTAAACAAGTAAAGAACACTGAACCAAGCATAATCAAATTATCATACTAACATATAGCAAGCTACTCCATAAATCACATAAATCTCACAAATCATGCATTTTCAGTCTAAAAAAATTAAAGGGGAGAGTTCAAGCAAATACCTGCTAGTGCTTTCCCAAATCAGCTTAAAAGGGTTGAAAGAGAGTTATGTAACATATGTAGAGATGCTTTGTTGAGGGAATCCAAAGTAGGACCCCAAAGCTGAAAATGTCTTCAAAAAAATGGAATGGAATGGATTTATGCTTGTTTTGTCCCTGCACTAACAACACAAAACCAAGGAGATAAACTTCAAGCTTGAATGAGCTTACTGCCAAACAGCTTTTCAAGCTTATCAGCACAAGCTCACCCAACCAGTGATGGTGATAACAAGAAAATTAACCAAAAAGTAGGAAAGGTTTCACCTCACAATACTTCTTACCCAAGGCTTATACCCACTGAATCTTGATATCTCCTTGATATCAGGGTTCAATGGTCATATAAGAGCTCAAATAAGCTGCTTATGTGGCTTATGATCCTTCTTACTTAACTGAAAATCAGATTTTTGAAACCTTGAAAACTTGAAAACAGAAACTTGAAAATGCCTTTTAAAAACTCTTTTGAATTAAACTTGCAACAAAATAAAAGTAAATGGGGATCTTTCTTTTAATCAACAACTCAATAACATTTCATTTCTCAAAATAAAACTGGATTTACAAGGCAGTGAAAAAGGAGAAAAAAGAACAGGAACCAAATGCTATCTCCTATGCCTTAAATAGGCTTACAAATCTTCTCAAAAAATAAAACCCTAATACAATGAGTTTCCTAGATTTCCCTTGTCGAATCTTTAAGATGCCAAAAAGATGCTTGATTTGAATTTCGTTAAGAGTGGCATGTGAACTTCTTGGACTGATGTGGGGGTGCTAGAGGTGCCAAAATGATTTTGGAGCGTTGGATGACACGTAAGGAGCAAGAACAAGTCTTTTGGCCATTGATGGCTTTTTACACTTTGTTTTCTTGTGCAGGGGAGGGTCAGGGGTGTCACATGAGTGAGAGTGATGGGTTATTTGGGTGTGGGATGTGATTAGTATTAGGTTAATCACCCATCTGGACAATTTGGTTAAAAAAACCTTTGTTTTTATGTTGATTGATTCTGCGATTATCTAGGGTTTATGGGGGGATTAAGGGGGTTTTAATCCGTTTGTGGATTAATGGTTTTATAAAAATGTGTTTAGGAGGGAAGAGTATTTAACTGATTAAATCAGTTGGTGGAATGTGACGTAGAGGTTTGGAGGGTTTTCATTGGTGGTCAAATGGTCAAAGGTGAGGTGTCAGTTGGTGGTTGGATCGGATGAGTTTCTTTGTCTGCCAGAAAAAGCCCCTTAACTCATTTCTTCTTACCACTTTGTAAATAATATCCCACAATCCGTTTTCCTTTGTTAACCAAGTTCCATTTTTTCACACTTTTGCCCCAAATACTTTTCCAAAGTATTTTCAGGGGTATTTCTTGCCATTTCTTGATTATTGAAGGACTGATTTGGCATTTTCTTGATTGATAATGGTCTTGACTTGTATGATTGACCTTTTGGAGGACTGAAATTGCCAAGTCATGATTAATGAGGGACCATTTTTGCCATTTCTTGAAATGTTTTCAAAGGACCAAAATTGTAATTCTTGTAACTTGGAGTCCTTCTTGGTATGTTTTACCTTGAGGAGGATTAATATTGACATTTTAGTTTTGTTGAGGGACTAAAATTGCCAATTCTTCAAAGTTAAGGGTCCTTTTTGTAAATTTGACAAACTTTAGGGACCAATCTTGTAATTATGATTATACAAGGGTTTAAAGTGTCAATTCTTCAATATTGGAGGACCCTTCTTCATAAATCTTCAAATCTTCAAGGGTTTAACTTGGAAAATTCTTCATTAGAGCTTGGTTCAATGTGCGGCTTCGTTTCTCATGTTCGTTTTTGTATGATTCTTGTGATCTTTTGTCATTTTCTCAATATCCGTACCTAAAATACACAAGCATATATTGGGGTATTTTGATGATATTTAATGCATTTAAAGCCCTTTTTGGACGATGAGACTATGTATAAAAGCAGTCTCATCACTAACTCATGGTGAATCCGAGATAGGGTAGATCATTCCGCATCAAGAAGTTTGATAACCTTTTTTTTGATAACGTCATGGATCTTGGGATTCACCATTATTTGGTATCGAATAGTGGGTTTAAAGTCGTCCTCCATGAGAATTTTATGTGTGCAAAAGTGAGGATCAATTCCACGAATATCGAAGATTTTCCAAGCGATCGCTTTCTTATGATTCTTCAGCACGTCGATAAGTCGAGATTTTTTGTCTTCTTTCAAATCCTTAGCGATGATGACGGGTAACTTCTTATTGTCTTCAAGGAATACGTATTCGAGATGAGACGATAGATCCTTAAGCTCTAAATCCGGAGGATTTTCGATGGAAGGCGTAGTCAAATTCGAATCATCGATAGAGATTTCCTTAGGAGACTGTGGAGAAATATGGTCCTCATTGAGAAGTTTCTCAATGGTACGAATGTCTTCATCCCAATTGGAGGGAGAATCGTCATATTGTAAGTCCACATTCCCTAGAGTTGCTTCAAATTTTTTCAAAAGGAAATCACTTTCTACAAATGGAGTTAGTGAAGGAGCAATAGAGGCAACGTTCTGAACAATGGGAAGAGAAGATGAACCACTTTTACAAGCTTCTTTGAAATGTTCTTCACAAGCCTCATCAAGAACGTCAATGAAATTAACACTCTCGTATTCAGAAGGCTGATTAGAAAGTTTACCCATTTTGTAGACGATTTTATCGTCACCAACCCTCATGATTAATTCGCCCGCGGCTACATCAATGAGAGTGTGACCGGTCATCAAGAATGGACGTCCAACGATTAATGGAACATGGGGATCCATCTCGTAGTCAACGACAACAAAATCCGCCGGAAAGGTGAATTTGTCGACACCGACGAAGTCATCTTCGGCTATCCTCACTGGATAAGCAACCATTCGGTTAGCTAATTCCAAAGTCATTCGTGTGGGGACTAGCTCGAGTAGAGATAATTGTTTCCAAACACTTAATGGCATTAAGTTTATACAAGCACCTAGATCGGCTAGGGCCATACAATTCTCTACCCCGGGGAAGTTGCAAGGAATGAGAAAACGACCCGGATCACCAAGTTTGGTGGGTAATTTCCTTAAGAGCACTGCGGAGCAATTCTCATTAGTTGTGTCTGAGCGATATCAAGAAGCTTCTCTTTGTCACTGAGAAGATCTTTAAACATTTTAGCATACTTCGGCATGTGAGCGACAGCCTCGACAAAGGAGATGTTGAAATTCAGTTGTTTAAACATTTTAAGAAAGTTAGAAACCTGAATATCATCCTTGTTCTTCAACTTCTCTTTCCTCAACCTCGAGGGATAAGGTATATTGGGTGGAGATGAAGGCTTTGGAATGGAATTCTCACTCACATCCTTGGGTGGTGGAGGGGTGGAAGTAGAAAGTGGAGGAATTGGAGAAATAGACTCGTTTTCCTTTGTCACAATCACCGGTGTAGGTGTAGGAAGCTCGGGTTCCTTTAAACCTTTTCCACTTCGAGTGGTGATTGCTTTCATCTCCCCTCTTAGATTATCAACGGTGTTACTCGAAAGAGAACCCGAACCAGAGGCTTGATTACTTTGGAAAAAACTAGCCATCATATCCCTTATGTCATTCGTTTGACTGTTCAAAGAGTTTCTCATATCGGCTCGAAGATCATTCCCTTGTTTCGCCATATCTCCTTTCAAATTAATGATTTGCCGCTGAAGATGTGACACCCCGGGTAGGGTCAAAATATGTGGAAATATCCACGGTGATGTCACTAGGGTTGATCGATAACATATAGTCCATAGAGCATAAGATAAAGAGTTATTTAAATCAGTTTACATGTTTGATAACAAATAAAATAAAATTGTTTAAAACATGATAGCCGGTTTATGTTTCGCAAATAGAACCCCGGACGAGTCCTATGATGTAGATTTCTAAGATGCTGGAGACCATGCACACACCACGTACTAACTTCATATTCCTGTGCAAAACATACTAAAGGGGGTCAACATAAAGTTGGTGAATTTAAAGATTTAACAATTAATAGTTTGGACATACATTAATCATAGAAGTAACAATGCACAAAGCATTCTTACTAAAATGTAGATAACATTTGTTTATTATTAGAAACTGAACCTCCGTAGTCCTCAACAGATGAGGATGTATTGTCTTACAAAAAGAAACCCATTCCAGTTCCAACATGGTATACGTCTGTTGTCTCGGCCAAGGCACAATGAGCATGACTCACCCAGACGGGGATGGTCAATCCCTAATAGATCTATTTATAACATTCGGGCGATTTATAACAATTTAACAGTTTCAATAATAATCAATCATAGTCAAGTTTATATAATCTAGTTGTGTCCATTATGTGTTTGCATATTTTCTTTCCCAAAAGGGAAAGCTTTATCAAAAGTTTATATGGGGCTGTAAACTCACTTGGGAGTAGGCAATAGCTGTTTAATATGAATATCTAATTAAAGCTCACACCAAAGTTATGCCTAATCAGATAGTAAAGTCTTCATAGATAGTACAAAGAACATATATGTATGCTTATACAGATTTTAGTCAGTTCATTTATGCTATGGTATTTATCTAAATAACCGTAGTTCAAGTATCATCAACGTTCATTTAACTTATCTATATAAGTTTCATTTCTAAGTAAACATAAAATGTTTAACTATTAATATCAGTTAGCATACAAGTAATTATAATAATCATTCAAATTACAATTAAGTTTCTTATTTAATTAGACATATAATGTCTTACTTAAAATATTAATTTTCGTTCTATGTTCAAGTATTACAATCACTTATTTATAATTAAATTTCATTATTAAGTAAACATAAAGATTTTACTTAATATTAGTTCACGTTCGTAGTTCATGTATTATAGTCATTCATTTAAACTTTAATATTAAGTTTCATATTTTAAGTAGGACGTAAGATGTTCTACTTAAATATTAACATTCAATTTATCCAATGTTCATATAAATTTTATTTTCTAAAAGTATATAAGTTTATGTATGAGTAATACATATTCATAATTGTTTATACAATTATTTCTAAATTATTTTATTTAAAAAAATAACATATTCATAATTTACCCAATGTTCATATAAATATTTTATTTAAAAAAATAACATATAATATTTTATTTAACTTTAAGGTTTTCATAAATTATTTTAATATAAAATAATTTAAACTTAAGAATTTATACCTTAATTCTTATGATCTATGTATTTTAATTATGTTTTATTATAGTTAAAATAGGTTTTAGGGTTAGGGCTTGTTAATGTTTTGGAATATGGCAAAACTAGTCCCTCTATATTTTTAAACAATATAACTTTCGGATTTTACATATTTAGTACCTAGGGCTTTGTTAAATTTTCGGCTTATGGCAGATTTAGTCCCCCTAGTTATATATAGGTTTTGTAACTTTACTAAAATTACAAAAACAGCCCCTAGGGCTTCTTTAAGTTTCGTCAAATTACAAGAATAGTCCT
The DNA here is from genome assembly GCA_025667525.1 of Glebionis coronaria. Classification (NCBI taxonomy): domain Eukaryota; kingdom Viridiplantae; phylum Streptophyta; class Magnoliopsida; order Asterales; family Asteraceae; genus Glebionis; species Glebionis coronaria. The sequence continues at coordinate 435,764,929 of CM046874.1, forward strand.
TAGGGTTATAAAATGTCAAAATAACTTTTAGAAACTTCCCAAAATGATCCCTATGGTTTAGTTTACCATGGATAGTATTTATTAAACCCTAGACTTTTGGATATTTACATTTTCAGTCCTTGTGTTTACTAGTTTATCAAAACAAGTTTCATAAGTTACGGTTTTAGTCCTTAAGTTTCATAAATTGTCATTTTTATCTAGAAAGTTTTTATAAGTTATATCTATACTACATTATAAAGGATGCATCTCAAAAGTTGAGAAAGTTGAATTTTCAACATTTCCATATTTACACAAAACCTTATTATAAAAGAAAATACACAATAACCGAGTCTCTCTCTTTCTCTCTAAAAATCACAGCCGCCACAGATCCACCAGATCCGTCATTGCCATCATCTTCGCCATCAACGATGGTTGATTGATGGTTGTTCTGGCAATTGATTGTTTTTTTAATTGTTATCGATTACTGATTCTAATTTCTCTAAAATATATTTATATGTGAATTTCAGGTTTCGGGAAAAAATACATGATGATGAGTAGTTGAAGAAAATTATTGTGCATATAATATTTATTTGATCAAGGTGATGAACCATGTTTTTTGTTAATTTACATATGGAATGTCACCAAATAGTTCTTGCAGATGACAGATTCAAATCAAAAGTATGTAGTTCTTAACTATTTGTTTTCTTATTTTTGTTATGAAAAAAATGCCGGATCCATGTTATTGTTTATTTATTAATTTCAATCATAAAGTTTATACAAATTTATTTATGATTTCAATTGTTTGAAAAAAGATTAAAACTTGAGTAACATCGTTGAGTTGAAGTGGTCATCAGATTCCCAAATCAGATCATGCTTAGATGCTGTAAGTTATGTTGCATCACTTTTTTTGGCCTTTTAGTGTATACGATTCATCGAAAAAGATAATTGTTTGCTTTCTGCTTATTGTATAGAAAAAGAACAGTAGGTGATGTGATCTCACTAAGGTCAAACAAGTTTCTGGATTGGTTGGTACTTGGTATAGTAAGTTTCTTTTATGTCTCTAAAATCATCTTTCCAGTAGTTGTGGTCTCTAAATCGAGCTTATTAGTTATGGTCATGACATGGTTTTGGTTTGGGTTTTCGGTCGGTTCCTGTTCATCTTTCCCCTCATAGTCCATTAGTGTGTATGGTGGTAGACTAAGAGGCCACCGACCTCCTCGGGAATGCTGGTAAAGCTGAAGGGTTCTTTTAAAGGAAATGTCGCTAGGAGCACTTTGAATGAAATTTGTTCCTACATCATTTGCATTGTGTTAGTACCATTTTGTAGCATAAGTCTTAAAATAAGCCATAAGAAATAAACTTACGATACATAAGCCCAAGGAACTCACGCTAAAGAGTCCTGATAAATGACGGTTTATTTTCAATTATGGATCATGGGTGTCAAAAAGTTTTTATTTTGATTAGTATTATTAATTTGTTTGTGCAGATGAGACATATCACTATTGTAGCTGGAAACTTTGAATAGGAAGAAGTCTGAAGTTGACCAAGGATCTGTGATTAAAGGTAACATCTTCTATAAAGTTTCATAAATTTTTTTTTTCAATGATTGTATACTTCGATATTCAAAACGTAAATACATTACGTCTGTTTGGGATATAAAATGACTTGATACTTGGTTCCATTTGAGTTTCTGTTATAAACGGTCGTGTGTAACAAATACTCTCACTTTTAGACATGTTATGTTCCAACAAACTGTTAATTCTGGCGTTATGCGAGCTTGACAATATGACTGTTAGATTTTCTCTTATCTCTCAACTTATTGGTTAAAATCGTAGAACTTTAAGGATAGTGGTGTTTTAATTTATTTTGTTACAATTTCGAACCGACCTTGATAGATGTAAACTCTATGATAATGCTTTAGAAACAACCAAAAAATAAACATAAACACCCATTTAGGGATGAGCACGGTACCGGTCCCGTCCTGAATTAGTGGTACCGAATATTTCCCGAGCATAAATTAGTGGTACCGGTACCGTACCGAACGGGATTCGGGTATCGGTACCGGGACGGGTATCGGTACCGGTACCAGAAAATCGGGTTTTTCCCGTTTTTTTAGGTAATTTCCCAATTTTGTACCGGTCCAGTCCCGAATTAGTGGTCCCGAATTTTTTTCACCTTATTTTGTAGTCCCGGTACCGTCCCGAACAGGATTCGGATACCGGGAATCGGTACGATTCCGGGACGGTTCCGGTTCGGTTTCGGGATTCGGGTCGAAATGTACATATAGAAGGTGTTGAGAAAGAAACATTTACATAAACATAAAGGTGTCCTGCTGTATTTGATGGTGTACAATCGATACTTGTAACACCCCCACAATTGCTATGCGCAGCGGAACTACAACAATGGGTGCTACACAGTATTCATTGCACACAAGATATATCAAACGACGCTAAAAGACGTCAACTTAAAACTTGAATTTAAAAATTGTTAGATGATACATGTCCACGGTTTTTCCAACCCCAATTTGGTACAACAGAGTTTAGCGTTTTCAGTCCCCATGGATCTCAACCCAAGAAATTCAGTTTCACAACAACATTACAATATACTTTAAAATGTTTAAGTAGAAAAAGGAGGAAAAACAAGCGGACTCCAAGCCATACACACAACATCCATCCCATGCATGCTCCATTCTACACTTCAGCGGTTACCTGAAACACATGCCAAAATTTTGGTCAACGAAAACGTTGAGTGGAATTCATAGGTTTTACAATCCATTTGAACGTATATAAAAATAAAAACCATTCGTGATCATTTATAGACTTGTCGCGCAAACAATCTATATTCAGGATACTGACAATTGTGTTTAAGCTCATGACACTAATCCGTTAACTCAATCACCCGCGTAATAAATACCGGCGTGATTCAGATGAAACCAGTGCCCCTTCTAAAGGCATCAGTTGCAATTATACCTTATTTCTCATACAAAATAATCTACCGCAGAACTTACTCAACGTACAGCTTCTCGGCTAGCATTGGGTCGTTAGCCCCGTAGTACTACAAATTGCATAAGCGGCTATTTCCCCCTACTCGAGGGCAGGACAATAGTTAATAGTTCATGATTTTAGGGACTTTTGCAACTTTGGTACTCAACACAATTTCTAAGGCCACTTTCGGGTCTAACAATCATTCATGATATACGTTCCTTTTAAAAACTAGCATGCATTTCTCTCGCGGTTAAAACAATTTGAAATAAATATAAGCGAGGCTATAAATTCACACCTTAGATATTAAGTAGTCGGTAGTTCGAGGGATGATCACTAACGACGAAACGGATGCCCGGATAAATCAACACCTACCACAAATAACGCGTAATGAGTAATCTCATTTTAAATACCTTACGGTACTGTATAAAATACATATATACTAGTCACTTAGGACAATTATAACTCACGCCAAAAACAAAACAACAAGCATCACTCATTTTATACCATTCGTTCTCATTATTTACGCTATCCATTTTTATCCATTTCCGCCGGTACTCACCGAAAGTACGGGCTGTTTTACATATTTAACCATACTTATAAAATTTGACAAAATTCCCAAAAATCCTATAAGACCTGTAGATGACATGTTTTTAAGCCCAATAAAAGTTTTTACTTTTACGACCCGTTACGCAACGCTTTTCCAAAACTACATTTTACGGGCTGAAATTGTACTTCGACCAATTTTGACCTCTTTGACCTATATGAAATGCACCTTTGACTTCGTTGACTCCTAAGTAAACTTATAGAATCATTTATACAGGTTTGGGACCAAATTTTGACCCTTGACCATTTACCAATTCATACTTGTGACCCTCGGGATTTGACTAAAACTTTACATAAATTCGGATTATGAAAGTCCTCGTCTCCCGGTACTCGATCTTTAAAACCTCATAACTTTTAGCTCGTTTTGAGTCACGGGCTCTACCTTATACCAAATTAAAGATAAAAAGACCCTCTACAACTACATTTAGTTTTCAAGACCTGTAGGAAAAATAATTTTTGTGAAATGACCTTAAACTTTCTGCCTAAATTTGACTACTCCAAAATCATGTTTAAACTCGATTCCAATGCTACTAATCACCACTAGGCATCATCCTAAGCTTCCCTAAACATATCCAAACACAAGTTTTCAGTCCTACCCCTATTGATCAACCAACCTCATAATCTAAAATCAAAGAAACAAACATGCAACCACTTAAACCTATTCAAACACACCCAAAACACCCTTATAAACACAAACCCATGACATTTCATCAAACACCTTGAACAAACCCCAAAACCCCCAAAAATTCGTGGCTTTAGGGGCTGTGGAACACAAGAATCATATACCCCATTATGTTTTATAGGTGATTATACTTCCATTGTACATGAATTTAACATGCATTACAACAATTAGCCTCAAAAAACGAATTTGGATCATCTTGAAAATTTTTGGAAAATTTTTGTTAGTGCATGTGTAATCAAACCACGGATTAACACTCACCAAGGGATTCTAAGATGTGGTCTTAAGTTAGTTTTTGTGAAAACCCAAGAAAAATGGTGGATTTGTGGTGGTGTTTGTGTTTGGCCGTCGGCCTAAGGACAAAGAGAGAGAGAGTTTGATTTGTTTTGGTGAAATGTGTTTGTGTGTTTGTGTTTGTGTATTTTTGTGTGATTGGGAGGGACCAATTTGGCAATTTTTGATTTCTTTTGGCCTTAAGTTAAAAACGCCATTAAAACTTTGCGGGTTCGACTCACTAGTCAATTTTGAAAATTTTACGGGAGTCGGAAATCATCCCGAACACTCCAAAATATTTTTGGGATACTTTAAATGTACTCGGAAGGCTATAAAACTCACCCGACTCAACTTAACACGAATCGTAAGTAAAATTCTCGAAAAATTACATTATCGATAAATCGTCAATAATTATAGAAATTTGGGCATCCATCGGTATCGTAGTCGTTATCGGTTCTTCTTAAATCGTCAATCGTTAAATTACGACCGTAAACGTCGGTTTCAACTTAAACCGTCAAATATATAGCAAACGAAATTTCTTAAAAATTTCAAAAATATACGTAAAATAGGATTAATAAATGACGTTGGGCTCAGGATATCACATCCACAAGTGAGCCACAACTCAAGAGAGATGCTCACACTGAACAGCTCTTGAGACAATAACTTAGCATCATACGGCACTTTCACGGGTGTTACATCCTTCCCCCCTTAATGGAGCGACGTCCCGGCGCTCTCCGGTTCTTATACTCGCATTTTGTACTACTAGGAAGATAAAGGTACTTCTTCCTAAAGAGGTCTTCATGTTCTGTTCTGGACTTCGGTTCACGTCTGGTGTTCCATCACACCTTCACTATGAGTATTATACCTTGCTTCAATCTCTTAACATCTCGAACCTTGATCTCCACTTCAATTTCTCAAACCCTTCCTTCGGTTATTGACACGTCTCTTCTCACAGCTTCTCGCGGTCAACAAGTGATTCTCAATCTACACCATCTCCTCCGGAGTCTCTCAAATCATTTCAGGTCCATTCAACTGACTTTTTCCTACTTCATTTCATCCAACTCGCGGTCTATATTTTTATCAACATAATTCTTCAAATGTCGCAGCTTCCAAGCTAATCATGGTAAATGTCGTCGTACAAAGGTACTACCAACGGCAATGGTCGATCTCAACAACTACCAAAATCAATCACACACGCTCGGAGCACGTCTTCCAACGTTCGAATCATCCTTTCACTTGGTTCATTGCCTCATAAAAACAATTAATCATAAAGGAAATCACACGGGTCGCACATAACCCCATCAGAAAACGTTCAAAATATAAAAGACGAAGTAATTAACACTAGTCATACAAAATCACCTTATCGCAATATTACGTACATACAACCCTAGCTCGTCAAAACGAATTCATCGATACGCTAATCATTCGACGTATACATAACTATCTCGAAAACGTCACAATCCAACCAAATACAAAATCCATTATGAAACACATACCACCAAATTACAATATGTTTGCAACATAGCCAAACCATGCCAAACCAATCAGTTCAATCAGTTAACCCACGCTTGCTAATCAGCCAAGCCAAGATAAAACAAGAATATTGACATAATTCTCGGATGAGTCCAGTCAAAAGAAAATTGCAAGATAAAGAAGGTTCAAGAGCTTGCTAGCTAGGGATGCATATCCAAAAAGAAATAAAATACTTACATGTGTCATTGTGGGGTGCTCACACACGGATCCATACCCAAAAGATACTACAAGAACACCATTTTACTTCCGTTCCAAACGTGGTCAAAATCTTAATAAATATCATCGTTCATAGTAAAAAAAATACATTGCATGGCACGTGTCCTCCATGATCGGACTTCATTGGACAATGTCGTCTCAAGTTCTCACAACTTACGATCACTCGACCAGATCTCTTAACACATAAATACATATAAAGCAGGGGTTTACCACAAAAACATCAACTAGGGATATCTATCGTTTAACCATCGATAATCAAGGATGGTTGAGTCAAGCAAAGAGGATTCCTTACTTAAATAAACGAAAACGACAATGGAATTGTCTTCCAATTACCGATGCACAGTTTGTAAACTTCAACAATTTATCGCGTGTCATAAAACATATCAAAAGAACAAGAAAGAAAATATATAAGGTACGATACATTTGATGTAGGAGAAGTCTTCGTTATTTCCCTTAGAGTTATTCGAACTCTGATTTCCTCTACTTCGGCATTTTTCCATCTTTATTAAAAACTCTTCTCCCGGTGACGATACGAGCCCCTTTGGTATTACATCAACGCCCTAGCGATTCCGATGAAATTCGCACGTTACACACAACTCATAAAAACATTTTCCAAAATTACTCGGTCGCAGTGACTTACTAAGTCAACGCCAAACAGAAGAAAAGATTTCAACGAACACAAGAAAATTCAATAATTTTCTTTAAAAATCAAAGAAAATACGATTACTTGCATAAGGATCCACCATTTTTAAAAACGTCCTCTTCCAAACATTTATCAAAAACACTACCGGTTTTTAAAGACGACCAATTTATTTGAAACTACATCGCCCTTCCAAAACTATGCATAACTAGCTAGATCATGCATACTTGAGGATCAAGCAACAACAACCAACAAAACAGGACTCTTCCCGAATTATGCCTAGTTAGCTAAGCTGTGCATAATTGAGGATCGAGTGACAACACAAACATTATTATTACCTACCAAACACGACTATGGAAGTTTTCGACCTAATCTTCAAAATAATTAAACCATTTGAAATGAAATTTGAAATGGGAAAATATTGTTACCACCGGTTTAAGAAACACATCCAACATTTTTCGTTCACTTTGGAAACATACCTTTTGCTTTGCCTTTGTATGAGAAAATAAATAAATAATTAAATAAATAAATCGTCACCATTTGCATTTAGTTCACCAAAACATTTGACACACTCATACCTATTTTCACAATGGACTATTCACAAAATAACGGTAAGGTGGTTCATGATTAAAGATCATTGCAAGCACAACAAGTAATAAAATTAAGATCAATGAGATCGAACGAGGTAAACGAGCAATATAATTGCCAACAGAAATTAACTACCTTAGAAATGAAAATACTTCAAATATATGACGAAAGTCTCAGGATAATAACAGCGATCTACGAATACATGGAGTGAAAGTTGAATATCAACACAAGCGTCAAAAATAAAAATAAAAATAAAACAACGATCATAATTCCCATCGTCTCGAGTTGCACACACCTTCCACGAAGTGTATACGGGAAGAGAAAAATAATCACTTGGTTAAATAGAAACAATTTCACCAGAAGGATCGAGTTCTTTCACCTCTACAATTTGGTAAAGCGGCTACGCCTCCTCGCTTTTGTTAAATATAAATAAACAACCACTCTAATGAAGATTTATAGCATCATTCAAGTAAATACATAATTTTTGGTTCCATTAACCGTAAGAAGAAAAATTACGGTGTCCATGATCATGACAAAATACACCGGGTGACATACCCTCATCATCAAGTACTAGCGATGTAGCGACACAAAAAAAAAATAAATATAATAATAATGGTTTCATACCATAGACAATATTAAAATGAACAATCACATGACGACTCATGTTTAGATACAGACTCACAAAATCAAAGAAGGGATGTCGGACGATCGAACCATCGTGACTCAAAACATTATATATACATCTTTATTAAATAATATTCAAGTAGGCGTGTGTTTTATAATCCAGTTGCGTATAATAATTAGTGTTACCTTGTACATTGTAAAACCGAACATTTACACATTTTCAATTTGGGTTACATCATTAAATAATTTATACCTTTCATTTCTCAATCTATACAAAGTTTTCATTTCTGGAAAAATTTCAATCTATCGGAAATTATTAACATTAGTAGACGCGGTGACTCGGTTATCATAATTGACAAATCATTAGGTTTGAAAATCTCCATACTTGTGTCAAAACCTCATTAATGTTCATATCTTAAGTACCAAAAACATACGTAGTAAGAATTTCCCAAGTTTTACGTTTTTATTATTACGACTTATATTATCACATATATACACATATCCAACACGACTCAACCTAGTCCCATTAACTCTTAAAAATTTAACCTTTGACTTTTATTACACACATGTTTTCCCCAAAACTGTTTTGTTAAATCATATTCGCGTAATTCGACTCAAATGATAAAGAGGTTTCACGTAGTATTATCTCGGATACTTACTGATTTTTGTCGAGACTTAAATCTCAATAATAATAATATAATAAACAATCAAAATGCTTATCTCAATAATTTTAAAATATATAAAATTCAACTTTTAATCCTTAGCCCATTGTCAAATGATTTTTAAAATTAACACATCTCGTCGCGGAATAAAACAAAAGATTTTTCAAACGATTTTAAACAAGCCTCATCAAATTACACATATTGATTCTCTAAAATGACAATTAAACAAACAAATGATTTCCAATGACGTTCCATCAATGTTTAAAATTTTATTTCAAGCATTATAATTTCATACTTAAAGTGTATATTCCGATTTTATCCCAGTTTATTCGCTACAACAAGTAAAGCGTTCTAGTTTACACCAATGCATACGTAAACACAGCCTTATGTTTTAAAATAAAACCAATTTTACAAAGTTTTTATCTCCAAAATACGTGACCAATTCTTCTACTCATGTTTTATGTTACAAGATACGTCAAAAGTTTACTACGTTGACCCGAAAAATAATTCATACTAAATCCAAGTTATATATACTCGACAGTCATATCGCAAATTTTATTATAACTCCTTTCTCGAACTAATTTAAACAAATTCTTAACAAGTCCATCACAATCTTTTAGTATCAAATTTTAATATATGTGATGGATTGAATCACACGACTATATATGATATAGAAAAGTAGATGAAGATTAAACCAAAAAGAAAGATTAGATTAGATGTAGGAAAAAAGAAAAACAAAGAAGATGTGAATTCCTAGTGAGAGAAACACATACGTTTCTCTCTCTAAAACAAATGAAATGGAAAACACACATACAAATGAGGCTTAGGAGGCCTTTTATACTAAGTAGTAAGTGTTTAGGAGGCCTTCCTCATTTGTGTGTTCGGGACTAATTCCCGTTACATAAACATTAATAACTAAGAACTCTCGACACCGTTGAATAGTATTTTTCACGAGCTTCGCAACGGTATATTATATGACCATCACTTTAAATACGGCTAACAATCTCCCCCTAAGGGGTGGTCATGTAATATGTGACTTCACTTCGTTGGTGTTGCAGACTTTGAAGCTCGTTGTCTTGAGAGTTCTTTCATAGTTCCTTTCATGACTTGTGATCTTGGATCTTTGATCTTTGCCTTGACTTGATCTTGTAACTTTTCCAGCTTGTGTTCTTGTGTCTTTACCCACATACTCATGTTTTGAGTTGACATGAAAGCTTGTTAACAATCTCCCTTGATCATCAGAGTAGCGGAAGTCTTTGTCTTTAGATGTTCTTGAGCTTTCTTCAATAATCCTGAATATGTGGCCTTGAATACTGTAGCTGTGATCAGGTAAGTTCAAAGAACTTCCTTGACAGGATTTCCAGCTATGGTAGCCGTTCTCAATACTTGAATATATCGAAAGATAATTCAAAGTAAGGAGTGAATCATGCAGTTCCATTCTGCTGATTAGGTCGTCAATTCACTTTCCTGGAACAAGTCTGAATCAATTAAGAATCAAACCATCGTTGCTTTCCAGTTAACACAAGTTTGATTCATATAGAATCGCACAAGTTACCTACCGCAGTGCTGTTTGATGATGACACTGGAAGGATTTCCATTCGTCACTGTAAATACTGAAAAGTATTACTCTGAATGTTCTGGCAAGATCATAAAGATATTGCGTCGAGACCTGGAACGAGTTTGAATCAATTAAGAATCAAACCACTGTTGCTTTCCAGTTAACATATGTTTAATTCAAGTGAATCTTACATATGACCTACCGCAGTGCTGTTTGATGTTAACACTGGAAGGATTTCCATTCATCACTGTGAATACTAAAGAGTATCACTCTGAATGTTCTAGCAATACCACAAGGATAGAGCGTAGGACTCTGTAAATCATCGCTTGTGTTCTAATGATGAACAACAATTGATCTATGGAATAAGTGTCCTAATGAGATTTTTGATGAATCTCGTTGGCTCTAGACTCTATAAGTGCACGTTTATTTGGTGATCGGAGGCTGGAGCAGACTGCCACCTATTCAATATCTACTATCTCGGAGTGAGAAAGTTGATAGAAATGAGTTGAACTCCGTGACAATAAAACAAACTTCTTTTGAGAGAAGCTTGAGTAGGCTGGGAAGGGTTGTGCATTGCATCACTGGGTCCATGATGCTTTGTCTTCAGTATCAGAAATCATCAAAGTGATTCTGATAATAGATGTATTGACCCGGTTTCTGCCTAAGTTGTATGGAGGGCTTCTTTCTTTACACCCTTTATCCTTACATTTCTTTTTCATTCTTCAACCCCTTCAATGCTTACCAAGACGTCATAACTAACACCTTGTTGTGATTGTTCCAGTGCTAGCTTAAGTCATTAGTCGGCATTATTCCCGTACACTCAACTACTCCATCTTTCCTAAGGACTTCTAAGTTCTAATGGATTGTCCTTGGGAAGATCCCTCCGGTTCTGGTTGGATCATAGGACGAATACCTAACCACCTTTTGACACCAATATCATCGTGATTAATTGTGTTGAAGGGTATGGATATCGTAACCAGAAAAATCATTTGAAAATGCAGTCAAGGTGTTGATGAAATCAATGTTTACACCTTGAAAGTTTTCTATATCACCAAAAACGCTCCCCCTACATATGTGCATCATAAAAGGAAAGGTTTTTGCACATATTAGGAAGAGAAAGCACTTACATCAAAGATATTATCCAAGACAACACATTTTAATCACTATTCTCCCCCTCAAAAATTGCATGAAATTGAAATTTTTTGTGAAATTAGTGATGAAACATGGAGAGAATAATGTGTCATGAAATTTTGGAACAAATGTTTATGAAATCATTATACTCCCCCTTGAAAAGAGATTCTATTTAAATAGGGGAGTATATGAGCACATTGTTTTGAAATACCTTGAAAAATTGTGCTCAAAAGTCCGTGAAAATTGGGTTCATGAGCTTAAAACTTTGAATGTTTTGATAAAAGCTCATGACCGAGAAAAGCGAATTTCTCGTTGTTGAGGATAAGTCAAAGACTTTCCTTTATTTAGGGACCGGGTTATAGTCTGACATGTGACTATAAGCCATTATGTTGAGCTCAAAACGTTGAATGTTTTGTGGCATGCTCAACCCGTGATAGATTGCTCTACCCGTTATTAGGATAAGTTATCTTTAAAGATACACTCTCCTTTATTTGAAGTTCGAGTTACAGTCTGACATTTAACTGTAAGTCGTTTACATGAGCTTAAAACATGGAATGTTTTTATCGGAAGCTCATGACCGAGAAAAATGAATTTCTCGTTGTTAAGGATAAGTTATCATCCGTGATCAACTTTCCTTTATTTGAGGCACGAGTCACAATCTGAGGTAATTGCAAATCATTTGAAGAAAGAGGAAATGACATGTTTTGAAAAACATTTAAACTCTCATTCGAACTTTATGTACGTACCCGTGTCGTTTTTGAACAACATCTCTAAGTGCGTCCATATTATCGATGCTGAGAGACATGTCGAAGAAGAATATTTTTTTTTTTTTTGGTATTTTTGAAAAATTTTCACATTTTTTATTTTGTTTTTATAAGTTTTATATTTTTGTATTTTGATTTTCAATGTTTTCGAAAATAATCCAAAATAGACCTTTGTACAACAGAAGAGGGTGATGTTGAATGTACATAATTGGAACCCTTTGAAGAAATGGATTCAGAATCCGCTGAAGTAACTGCAATGACAGAAGAAGAATTTGCACAAATACTAGTGTTAGGAGTAACAAATGCATTTTCTACATTCAAGACACTCGCATTAGTGCTGGAGCAGGTGTCATCACTCTTCTTGATGGGAATCCACTTAAGACCGACTTCCTTAAAGATCCTACCCGTGGGTTTCCACTGAAGACTAGATTGAGGATTAGTGTTCTCTTGCACAGCGGAAGACTTCTTTGGAGAGAAACTAGATCCTGCATTGATCCGCCTTGAGGATTTATTGTTATTGCTTTTCTTTGTGACGGGTGGGAATCTCCTTGTTGGCTTATGGGATTCTGCATTCTTTCTCTGTGTGAAAGCACGAGAGTTTACCTCATAGAGGTATTGCAGAATGCAATGAGCATGATTTCCATGGTGAATGCCCTTTTTGCACGTGGGGCATACAGGGAGTTTGGGATTCTCGAAAGGTCTTGTGTACCTAGGGTTTGCTGACCGTTCAGGCACTATGTTCGAAACACGGCTACTCATTGGTGATTGCCAATTCCTAGGTTGTTGGGAATGGGTCCTAGGTTTTGGTTGATTACCATTAGGTGTGTGTTGAACTCTAGCGGTTGTTGGTTTACTAGGTTTTGAATACACATGGTTTACTTTCTGAATGTTCCCTTTTTGCTTACCATCCCCTAGGTTTTTGGTTTGACCAACGTCATTTGAACCAGTAGATTCCTTTGTGGGCGTAAGAGTCACACACTTGGGATTACTCTTAGGAGTAGTGCAAGGTGCATTCACAGAGTTGTGTTTAGCAAGAGTGGGTTTTCTAAATGGAGGAACATAGAGTGAGATGGCTGGTTTTGGTACAGTCGATGGCACATCGGTATTAGGAGGTAACCTAGAAACATTAGAAGGCGGTTTTCCTAAGATAGATGGCTTTGGTACTTTGTACGCATTGGGTTGTCTAACAACTGATTTTACAACCTTAGCTTCCACAGTTTTCCCACCCATCTTTTCAACAAGTTTCTGCAACTCAGCAATCGCGATGTCTTTGTCTTGCAACTGAGCTTTCAGATCAGAAATATCCTTACTTTTTTCATTCAATTCACGAAATGATTCAGAGAGTTTTACTTGTAAATTATTGTCATCAGGAACTTTTCCAACTTTGTTTTGCAAAGCAAGTTCAAGAGAATGACAATGTTTCTGAAGAAAATCATATCGGTGTTGAAGAATCGTGAACTCTTTTTGATTAACATTTGTTGAAGGCTCACTGTTGCGACATTCATCTCCTAATTGAGCTCGTAGCTGTTCGATTGTTTGTTGCTGTTCATTGTAAGCTTTATCATACGAGAGTTTGTCATCCTTACATTCATCACATTTTTTGACATATTTATTCCAAAGATCGGTGAATTCGTTGTCCTTCTTGATGACATAAGACTCCATTTTCTCTTTCGTAAGATCAAGCTCATTTTGGAGGGTTTCATTGTCTGACACAGAGATGTTTACCGCAACGGGGTTACTATCAACACAATCACCACTGTCACTTGCTTTCGAGAGACATGCAAGGTCGCTTTCCAAAACTTTAATTTTATCAAGAGATTCATCAGCCTCCTTCGCCAAAGATTTGAAGTCTTCAACAAATTTGGCTAGTTCTTTTAGAAAAGCGTTCTCAAGATTGCCTATCCTCGCATCAACTTGATTAATAATCGGATTGATTTCTGTATGAAGCACTTTTTGTAACTCGACATGAACGGGTGATGTAAAGTTTCCTCCAGTCATTTTGGCGTTAACAACCCGTTTGAGAATGACAAAATTATCTTTGAGCTCGTTTAGATACCTACGTGTGATACTCGGTTTCGGAGGGTCATCAGACAATTCCGCACTAGGTAGCAAAAGCATTTCAAAACTCGTTTTAGACCGAACAAAAACAGTTGGAGGATTAACTTTCGGATAATAAACAGGTGTCACTTCTTTGTTAAGCTTTTTCATTTTTAAACGAGTCTCTTCAGCAAGTTCGGTAATTTCCTCAGAATCATGCACAGTAGGAGGATCATGCTCATCAGACAGGAGCACACGACCATTATATAGAGTTTGATTTGTGGTCTGAACCTGCTTAAGATATTCTGGATTGGGAGGAAGAGGACAACCTAAAGCCATTTTGTAACGGGTGTAATTTATCTCATTCACTTTAGGTGCGAGCATATTTATCGTCTCAGAGGGACCGTCGGCATCATAGACGGGAGCTCTGTCATCATGCATTCCTGAGGTTGATGCTTGCTGTAAGTTTGCCATCAAGATGTAGTTGGCATTCACCTCTTCTTCCTCGTCATATTCTGCAGCAGAAGCCATAAGATCAAATTCCTCAGCTTGAAGTGGAATCCCTGCCTCTTCCTTTTGTGCTATGAGAAGCTGAGTCTGAAGATAAGCAGCATCCCTCTTCTTTTTGGCAGTGCAATCTCTAGCATAATGACCAAATCCCCTGCAGTTGTAGCACTGAACCTGACGATTGTTGTTTCCATTACCCGTACCAGTATTCTCAGCCCTTGCAGCCACAATGTTTCCCATCTGGTTAGCAACCGCTGGCACAACTATTAACCCATTCTGATTACCCACATTCGAAACACCCGGATTTTGACCACGGTTTTGACCATACTGATTTCCTGCATTGCCAACGGTCTGCCCAGCATTCTGACCATATTGTTGAAACTGAGTCCCCGTGTTTCCAGCAACTACCAATTGGCGATCTTGATTCGCATTCATGAAAGGTTGAGCAATCTGCCTATTTCTAGTATTCGAGGAGATTCTCTGATTGTTGTTGGTGGGGTTAATGGTGAATTTGAATGCCTTTGCAAGAAGGGCAAGACCAGTATTAATAGCATGAGTAGGATCAGTAATGTCATCAAAACAGGCAATGGGTTGTTGTAAGTAATTCATAGCAGCAGGGTGTTGATTTCCATAAGCGGTGAGTTGTTGTTGTTGTTGTTGTGGTAGGAAGTTACTTGATGAGGGTTGATGGTAGGGTACCATGGGATATGACATAGATGATGGAGAGTTTGCCATAAAAGCCAATGGATCTTGTGTCTTGGCACGTCTTTCTGCCCTAACTTCGTTAGCTTCATCTTGATTCATCTTCAAATAGTCATAAACTTGAGTGTAGTCCACGACATGAAGATCCTTGGTTTGATTGACAAGAGTGACATATCGTGACCATTCAGAAGGAAGATTATCAAGAAATTTGATGTTGGCAGCAATTTGTGCAGGTTCATGTTTGTTTCTTCTAAGATGGTTCATGAGGGTTGAAAATCGATGATAATAAGGTTCAATTTGTTCCCCTTCAGTAGACGTAAATTTCTCCCATTCACGAAGCAACTTAGTTTCCTTTTCTTGTAAACCGATTTCACTGCCCTTCATCATTTTCTGAATCCTAAGCCACATCTCGTGTGCGGTTTCACAACTATCGACAGCAGCATAAACATCTTCAGGAAGTCCCATAAGAATGACTTGAATAGCTTGATCATCAGCGTCGAGTTGTTTGGATTCAGCTTCAGTTAATTCTTCATCTGTTTGCTCATGACTTGAATCAGCTACTGGGTTAGCATTCGTAGGGTCCCCAGGCACAATAATTGTTCTTCTAACATACGGACCCTTTTGAATCGAGTTGACAATCAACTTTCCCAGAGGTTTACATTTTGCATAACGAAGGAGACGACTAGCCCATGTAGTGTAGTTCTCCTTGGTAAGCATGGGTGGACGATTCTCAGTACCCGCAGCATAGATATCTTGTTGAGACGTCATCGTAGAAGTCGTGTGAACAACAGGATCTCAATTCGTAGAAAGCGTGTGGTGATGTTGAAATTCCGAAACTTCCGATTTTTTTCTCAGTCCGACAATAAATTCCTCAGTCCGACAAAACGGTAAGCTGAAAAAATTGTGTATCGCCAAATTTTGAAATTGAGTTCGAGATAGCCAAAAACTAGTAGGGAAAAAAATTGATTCAACTTGACCTAAAAATTATAATTTTTTTTTTTTTTTTTTTTTTTTTTTTTTTTTTTGATCTTCGTGTAAACTATGTTCTGAGACTAGTCTAGATGGTGGCTAAAACTAAAAATTACTCAAACAAAATATCCATCGGAATGCCCATCGGAATATTCTATCGGAATGTTCTATCGGAATGTCCTACGATCGGAAAGTCCTTCTATCGGAATCTTAGATCGCAATGATGATCTGTCGGAATGTTGCTTGTATCGGAATGACTTCAGATCGGAATATGTTCAGATCGGAATAGGTTCAGATCGGAATACTTCAGATCGGAAAGCTGACAAAATTTAGGCAGAGTAACGACTCAAAGTTCCTTAAGAGCCGTCGGAATCCCAGATCGCAAAGAACGATCGGAATGTCCAGATCGGAATAAGGTATCGAAATGTTTAGATCGCAAAGTGGAACCTAAGGTTATTGCGATCAGGCCTCACGTGCTTTGTACTTTCCGATGGTGAAACTTGCAAGAATTTCGGAAAGATGAACAAACACGAAATTTGTCAACTTTTGATCCAAAATACTTGTTTTTAAGCCAAAACCAAGATGCACAAATCACTACTACACGATTTAAAGAAGGTATACTTCTTATAAACACAAACAAACACGAAATTTGTTTGATGTTTTGACAAAAAACAATCAAAATCACACGAAATGCTCAAATACGAATCCCTTGGCGAATGATACCACTTGATGGATTGAATCACACGACTATATATGATATAGAAAAGTAGATGAAGATTAAACCAAAAAGAAAGATTAGATTAGATGTAGGAAAAAAGAAAAACAAAGAAGATGTGAATTCCTAGTGAGAGAAACACATACGTTTCTCTCTCTAAAACAAATGAAATGGAAAACACACACACAAATGAGGCTTAGGAGGCCTTTTATACTAAGTAGTAAGTGTTTAGGAGGCCTTCCTCATTTGTGTGTTCGGGACTAATTCCCGTTACATAAACATTAATAACTAAGAACTCTCGACACCGTTGAATAGTATTTTTCACGAGCTTCGCAACGGTATATTATATGACCATCACTTTAAATACGGCTAACAATATGAAAACAAGGATTTTACGAGTAATAATAATTACTTATTACGATTTACCAACCAATGGTTGAAAGAAAAAAATAATTTCACAATGTCCATTTATTCTCTACACGAATTTTACTTGTTATAAGACACATCATACGTCATTTTTATCCAAAAGTTTCATTCACCAACTATTAAATATGTAAAACACTTTATGTTTAAATCATTCAATCAACAAAGTTTTATGCTTATTTAACTCACACAAATGCCGGACCCCGTCATGTATTCGAATTTAAAATAATGAAACAACAAAAACAAAATGAAATAAACAAAGCTAGAATACGTATGTCAACTAAGTGTTGTTATCGGCCTCGGATGAGTCTCGAAATTATACTCCACAAAATTAACACAAAACCAACCAAATTCCAAGTTATCACGCTTGATCACAACGCTAGTCCATTTTAAAACACATCTTTAAAATTCAAGTAGAACAGTAAACAACGATTAAATGGCAACACGCCTCAACCACGTTTCATAATATACACACATAATTCGCCGCCCCAATGTACGCATCGTCGATTATACTTCGTCTATGTTATAGTTACGTGAACTAACATATCAAACCCATTAGGAATAAAGGAAATAAAGTAATACGTATGTAAATTACGTTTGAAAAGAAAATGTCCAAAATGACACATCACGGTGCGATAACGACAATCGAGATCGACCTAGTCGATATAAAATATGTTACGAAGCGTCATTTACGTATCTAGGATACCAAACGAGGTTCATATTTGGTTATTCAAACAATAAATTAATTATCAAGATTGATAATTTGCGGTAAGGCCGAATTCTCAACAAAACCGCATTTTAATGTACGATAATTACTCAAGGACCATTGCTTCACGTGCAATTCCTTTAAATACCATAGTATATACATGCTTATACATAAAACCATTCCTACATACACGTAGGATTACAACGCGGTGTTGCCATGTAATGCAATGTAGCCCGTTATGCCAATTACATGCAACATATACGATAATCTTTACAAGAATTTGCAAATTTCGATGATAAGTACTCAACGTACAAAACAATATATCTCAATATATATCAAAGTATTTACTTACTAAATACTTAGGGAATTCATATTAGTTTCGAGTACATCTAAAATATAAAGCAATGCTAAAGAATTCTTACCGGAGCCATGCAGGATAGTTGTGTGTGCTTGGACCATTTCTTACGACACCAAAAGTTATAGTTTAGGATTTTCAAAAACGACCTAGTTCTCTATAACTCATGGCTCTGATTACCAATCTGTAACACCCCCACAATTGCTATGCGCAGCGGAACTACAACAATGGGTGCTACACAGTATTCATTGCACACAAGATATATCAAACGACGCTAAAAGACGTCAACTTAAAACTTGAATTTAAAAATTGTTAGATGATACATGTCCACGGTTTTTCCAACCCCAATTTGGTACAACAGAGTTTAGCGTTTTCAGTCCCCATGGATCTCAACCCAAGAAATTCAGTTTCACAACAACATTACAATATACTTTAAAATGTTTAAGTAGAAAAAGGAGGAAAAACAAGCGGACTCCAAGCCATACACACAACATCCATCCCATGCATGCTCAATTCTACACTTCAGCGGTTACCTGAAACACATGCCAAAATTTTGGTCAACGAAAACGTTGAGTGGAATTCATAGGTTTTACAATCCATTTGAACGTATATAAAAATAAAAACCATTCGTGATCATTTATAGACTTGTCGCGCAAACAATCTATATTCAGGATACTGACAATTGTGTTTAAGCTCATGACACTAATCCGTTAACTCAATCACCCGCGTAATAAATACCGGCGTGATTCAGATGACACCAGTGCCCCTTCTAAAGGCATCAGTTGCAATTATACCTTATTTCTCATACAAAATAATCTACCGCAGAACTTACTCAACGTACAGCTTCTCGGCTAGCATTGGGTCGTTAGCCCCGTAGTACTACAAATTGCATAAGCGGCTATTTCCCCCTACTCGAGGGCAGGACAATAGTTAATAGTTCATGATTTTAGGGACTTTTGCAACTTTGGTACTCAACACAATTTCTAAGGCCACTTTCGGGTCTAACAATCATTCATGATATACGTTCCTTTTAAAAACTAGCATGCATTTCCCTCGCGGTTAAAACAATTTGAAATAAATATAAGCGAGGCTATAAATTCACACCTTAGATATTAAGTAGTCGGTAGTTCGAGGGATGATCACTGACGACGAAACGGATGCCCGGATAAATCAACACCTACCACAAATAACGCGTAATGAGTAATCTCATTTTAAATACCTTACGGTACTGCATAAAATACATATATACTAGTCACTTAGGACAATTATAACTCACGCCAAAAACAAAACAACAAGCATCACTCATTTTATACCATTCGTTATCATTATTTACGCTATCCATTTTTATCCATTTCCGCCGGTACTCACCGAAAGTACGGGCTGTTTTACATATTTAACCATACTTATAAAATTTGACAAAATTCCCAAAAATTCTATAAGACCTGTAGATGACATGTTTTTAAGCCCAATAAAAGTTTTTACTTTTACGACCCGTTACGCAACGCTTTTCCAAAACTACATTTTACGGGCTGAAATTGTACTTCGACCAATTTTGACCTCTTTGACCTATATGAAATGCACCTTTGACTTCGTTGACTCCTAAGTCAACTTATAGAATCATTTATACAGGTTTGGGACCAAATTTTGACCCTTGACCATTTACCAATTCATACTTGTGACCCTCGGGATTTGACTAAAACTTTACATAAATTCGGATTATGAAAGTCCTCGTCTCCCGGTACTCGATCTTTAAAACCTCATAACTTTTAGCTCGTTTTGAGTCACGGGCTCTACCTTATACCAAATTAAAGATAAAAAGACCCTCTACAACTACATTTAGTTTTCAAGACCTGTAAGAAAAATAATTTTTGTGAAATGACCTTAAACTTTCTGCCTAAGACTACTCCAAAATCATGTTTAAACTCGATTCCAATGCTACTAATCACCACTAGGCATCATCCTAAGCTTCCCTAAACATATCCAAACACAAGTTTTCAGTCCTACCCCTATTGATCAACCAACCTCATAATCTAAAATCAAAGAAACAAACATGCAACCACTTAAACCTATTCAAACACACCCAAAACACCCTTATAAACACAAACCCATGACATTTCATCAAACACCTTGAACACACCCCAAAACCCCCAAAAATTCGTGGCTTTAGGGGCTGTGGAACACAAGAATCATATACCCCATTATGTTTTATAGGTGATTATACTTCCATTGTACATGAATTTAACATGCATTACAACAATTAGCCTCAAAAAACGAATTTGGATCATCTTGAAAATTTTTGGAAAATTTTTGTTAGTGCATGTATAATCAAACCACGGATTAACACTCACCAAGGGATTCTAAGATGTGGTCTTAAGTTAGTTTTTGTGAAAACCCAAGAAAAATGGTGGATTTGTGGTGGTGTTTGTGTTTGGCCGTCGGCCTAAGGACAAAGAGAGAGAGAGTTTGATTTGTTTTGGTGAAATGTGTTTGTGTGTTTGTGTTTGTGTATTTTTGTGTGATTGGGAGGGACCAATTTGGCAATTTTTGATTTATTTTGGCCTTAAGTTAAAAACGCCATTAAAACTTTGCGGGTTCGACTCACTAGTCAATTTTGAAAATTTTACGGGAGTCGGAAATCATCCCGAACACTCCAAAATATTTTTGGGATACTTTAAATGTACTCGGAAGGCTATAAAACTCACCCGACTCAACTTAACACGAATCGTAAGTAAAATTCTCGAAAAATTACATTATCGATAAATCGTCAATAATTATAGAAATTTGGGCATCCATCGGTATCGTAGTCGTTATCGGTTCTTCTTAAATCGTCAATCGTTAAATTACGACCGTAAACGTCGGTTTCAACTTAAACCGTCAAATATATAGCAAACGAAATTTCTTAAAAATTTCAAAAATATACGTAAAATAGGATTAATAAATGACGTTGGGCTCAGGATATCACATCCACAAGTGAGCCACAACTCAAGAGAGATGCTCACACTGAACAGCTCTTGAGACAATAACTTAGCATCATACGGCACTTTCACGGGTGTTACAATACTAAAAATGACTATTATATAAGAATACAATACCTTTGAAGTGTAAGCACATGCTTCATTCTATTTCATATGTTCACATTTTAATAGAACATGTAGATACATGTACTATGGAGTGGAGATCTTGGCAAGGCAAATGACACTATTAATGGTATTTTGTGACGATACCGGAAATTAATTGCTTATATCTTAATGCGTTTTGAAAGGCTCGATAGTTCTAAGCATGATTAAACCTTAAATATAGGTTGCTATTTGTCGCAATATGCTCTTCCCTATATTTTGATTACTTTTAGTATTTTTTTTATTTGTTCTGCAACAGTAGGACTAAGAATGAGACAGTGATAGAAATAAATTTCTTTGTCAAGGTTTTTCGTTCAGTGAATTGTTTTGATGCCGGCATTTGTAAATCTATGTAGAAGAATAAAGGCCCATAACCTCTCCTTTTGTATCTTTTAACACCCCAAAAACGACCGTCTAGAATTCTAAAGACCCATAACCTCTCCTTTTGTATTTTTTAACACATTAAAACGACAGCAAAGTCTTTCTTAGATTTTGAGTAGTTCTGGACAGAAATCATGGTTTTGTCAGTTCTTTCGCATACTGGAACCAAACCAAAATAATTCATTATAGAACTGTAAGTTTTCCTTTAACAAATCGGTAGGGACTAACAGGAAAATGATTACTAACAGTATGCGGAATGCCATTGATAGTTGAATTGTGTTCTTATTTTTAGCGTCCCAAATATATTTAATAGTTTAAGAGAAAAGGCATCAAATGGGTCGGTCGGACAGTCATGTTATGAATTTATATATCATAACTTTTTACTTATCTTCAACATTATCTTTCATTCTTGATTTCAACTCATTTTCATGCTGTGTTGTAGCAAGAAAATGGACTTATGGAGACCAGAGTACGAGTAACTTCGTAATATCTACGCCTTCTACTTGCAGATTCTTCATATGGAGGTGTGAGGATGTCAAGTAACAAAAGGTGACATCAATAAAGCGCTAACTAGTGGACATTTATCTGTTACTCGTATCTTTAAGTATATAAACTACAGGTTTGACTTATATTTTCTCAAAAATCCAGTGGGCGTATGCTATACAAGTAAGCTAAACCGAACGCTCCTTCTTTCTACCACAATCATCCTTCTGTGATATTTTCTGTTAATATGGCGGATTTGTGGCACTCCTAAGTGTTATATTTTTTTCAAGGCATGCATTACGACAAAAGCAGATGGGATTGCAGCTCTTGTAGGGTGACTATGAATTTTTTTTGCGACCATAGACAATTTTTTTTCTTCATTTGTAGTGTTTTTCCCAAAGTAGATTCCTATATTTTTTTGTGTTTAATTAAATTAATTGGCTCGGTTTTATATAAGCTGATTTCACCCTTTTGTTGTCTACTGTAAATCCTACTAGAAAGAAGCCCCCCGCAGCGAAGCGAGGGTCTTCCATCCTTGTTATGGACGTTTAGCTTTGGATTTTTTATAAATATTATATTTCTTATTTATGGTCAATTTTATAGAATGGGTCGTGTTAAGCAACCACAAACTAACTTCACTTCTTCAAATACCCCGCTGCAACGGGCGGGTTTCAAATGCTCGTTATGTAAAGAGAGTGTATCTTATTTGATATGAGCTTATCACCAACCTTTTTAATGATAAATAAGAAGATAAAACAAGTGCAACTCCTTTAGGTAGTGTATTAATGGGTATCTTGTTAAACTGATTGGTGCTTATTCAGACCTACAACCGTAAACTTGTAGTAGTTAAAATTAAGAGAAATTTCATAAACTCACCCATGGTTGTTTCGATATTTGTATGTTTCTCAGTATTTAAATATTTGGTCAAGTTAGTATTCTATTTAAAACAAGATATACACAATTGATAGTGATGCCCTCTATGAGTGTACCAGGCATCGTAAAATAATTAAAGGCATAGGGTTTGTTGCATCTGCGTATAGAGAAGGAGAAAGGTTATATATTTTGGCTCATTTACCACGATGTCGTATCACATATTGTTTTTGTTTTTATACATGTTAAGAACTTTTACTTGAGACGAAATATTGCATGTTATTACCATTTGTAATTACATTTCGATATTTTCACGTTCTATTTTGAATGTTACATGAAATAATCACCACAATATAACTTATCGTTAATTATCTGCCGCTAAGAATTTCCGCCGTTATGCGCGGGTACTCGCCTAGTTTTATTATAAAAACTTTTATTTTAACATTCAAACTTTATATGGTTACATTAAATGGGCTAAACATCTAATGGGCTATTTTAGTGGGCTTAAATATATTTCAAGTCCACTAATTTATTTAAATGGGCCTTTAAATCATTTATTGGGCTTAATACACCTTTAAGCCCTTTAATTAGTTAAATGGACCTAAGTGTAATCTTAAGTCCATTTAAGTTACTAAGATTTATCAAATGGGCTTATTGGGGTCCATTAAATTCTAGATTATCACTTCATAGACTTAATTAGTCCACTAACATTACTTTACATTTTATGTAAGTTTTAACTTAGGATATTCTTATAAGCTTATTATGAGCGTGTTAATATTTAGTTATAAATCTAAATAGATGAATAAAACTTAAAATTTGTTTTATGTGTTATACCAAATTAGATCTAGGTGTGTTATAAGGTTACAAGTAAGTCATAAGCCCTACTAGGAGCTTATATCTTACGGCTAGTATTAGTTATAGTTTATTAAGACAAGTCAAGTCTCATTTTAAGGTTGCATGTAATTTATAAGTGTTACAAAAATAGATCTAACTATGTACAAGTCAAGAAAAAAAGTTACAAGTTCAAAATGAGATCTAAACTTTGTCTAGACCTAAAAATCAAATATAGATCCATGTAGACACATATGTAACCTACGACTATATTTTTAAATCTTGGTATTTCCAAGATGAACACTTTAGCTAGTTTTTAAGTCTTGTAAATATTTACAAAAACACATCATGATTATGTAGGTTACATGCATGTTCCCGAGGCTACTATTATTCTAAGAAAACAATGTATAGCCCACGGCTATATTGTTTTCTCCCAATAATCCCATAAGATCTACTAGCTTATTTCATGTGTATCATGTTAAGTTAACATTTCTCACTAGATCTAGGTTTATATAAGCATGCATGTACATCTAACCTATTTTAGGTCTTGTGTAACCCACGGCTACATTTATACACTTAAGTTGTATTTGTGATTTTTAACATTCCATTTAACATGTTACATTTCATATTCCATTATTCAAAACTTAGGAAACAAATCATATAGTTACCACTTAATTTAGCCGTGACCTTTAAGGTCATGGTCTTCAAGATTTTTAGGTTACACACATTCATTCTATGAGATCTATGACTATTGGTTTAACCATAGTCCCATAAAACATGATTTGTAACTCATGCAACATTTAGATTTAAAAACGTCTCATATGGTTTTTAAATCAAGTTTAAAATATAGGATACAAGTTATAGGTTTCTTATTAAAGATTTTAATTTATGAGCATGATTTTTATAAATATGTCGTGACCTATAATGGTCATGGCTTTATAAATCTTGATTTTTAACATGTTATATACTTGTGTTTATATATGTATGATGATGCATGCATGAAGAAATGGAAGAACATGATGTGTATACCTTTCTTGCTAAAAAGTTACTAAGGAGGATCTAGATGAACCAAGAGATTAGAGATCTAATCTTGAAGATGAAGAAAACCGAATGTATAAATCAAGTTGTGGCCTATAATGATTCGGCTAGGGCTTGTTTATAGTTGTTCCAAGAGAAATGATGCTACCAAATGATTTGTAATCAAGATGGGACAAAGATTTAGTTGATTTTAATGAATCAACTTTGGAGTTTTGTGGCTTATAGCCGAAATATTGAGAGAGAGATAAAGAGAGAAGTGAGGTTGCATGCATGAGAGATGGGAATGTGTGTGTTTCGGCTTAAAGATGAAAGAGGGAAAGAGAATGCAAAAGGCATGATTGTCTTGGTAAGAACACTTGTACCAAGTGTAGGCTCTTCCCTTTCCAAGACAACCCTTCTTCTTCCACATATGCAGGTGTGTGTCGTGTAAGGCTATCCAAAAGAGAGGGTGGGCTTGTGTGGGCTTGTGTTGGGCTAGAACATAAAGAATACATAACCTTAGGCTAGTCCAAGAAACTTTAGTCATACCTATAATATGCGTACACATATATACGACCACATACACATGGTGTAACATATTTTTCCAATTTTGTTAAGTGTTGTTTAGTCAAATGTTGGTTATGCATTTTTATTACTTGTTTTATGTACATAGTTTACATAGTCAAACTTATTACAATACGTATGTATGTAAAGTATATGTGCACATTGGACAAGTTCACACCTGACTTATAGACATATAATACATGAGCTTGTGTTCTAAGATTTAATGGGTGAAATTTCATTACATAGAATCATGGTAAAATCATGGATTTTATAGCACCACCCTGTTATTTTAGCTTTGTCCTCAAAGCTATTAAAAACGTAGTTATCTTTTAAGTGATAGATGTTCTAGGCATATGATTCGTTTCAGGTTCTCTTTCAGGTACGGATGGCGGCATGAATGTGAAGTGGTCTATACCTAGGTTACTTTTATACGTCTGATTCGGCATTAATGGAAACTTCTGTCATTACAGGTGAACAGAAGAGAATGCGAAAAATTATTATCCAGGTGGCACTGTTCATCCGATTGAGCAGTAAAAGAGATTAATGCTATGGATGGACAGGAGCAATGCAAAGAGATCTTTATCCGGATCGCATTATACATCCGATTGAGCAGTAAAGGAGACTGCTACTGTGGATGGATAGGCAAGGAATGCAAAGAGATCTTTATCTGGATCACACTATACATCCGATTGAGCAGTAAAGGAGACTGCTGCTGTGGATGGATAGGCAAGGAATGCAAAGAGATCTTTATCTAGATCGCACTATACATCCGATTGAGCAGTAAAGGAGACTGCTGCTGTGGATGGATAGGCAAGGAATGCAAAGAGATCTTTATCTGGATCGCACTATACATCCGATTGAGCAGTAAAGGAGACTGCTGATGTGGATGGATAGCGCGGGCTTCCCAACAGACGTCGTAGTCATACCTTTATAGGATTTGGGAGAAGACCAATGGCATTGTGGATTTGGTTAGGAGGAAAAATCCATTGTAAATGGTTTCTGATATGAGGAGGACATGCCCGCATGTTTTGAACGCTGGGGAAGTTGGGGATGTACTATATCTGCATTCTTTTCAGGGGTGAGATACAGGTTATATTTCCACACCCATGGATGAAAAATTGGGGGTTGAAGGTAAAATAAAACATTTTAACTTTAACCCCTCCTTTATCAACAGCTTTAAGAAAAGACTTACGATTTTACCTCAAGCTGGCGGGACACAAACATTAGTTAATAGTACTAAAGATTCTACCCAACAAAGAGGTTAAGATTGTTGTTGATGGCGATTGCATAAGAAGTTGCAAAGAATCTGCTTCATTCTCCGCGGGGTTGAGTGAGAGGGGCGTAGAAAAGAAGTACCTCAAATGGTGGAAATAAAAGAAGATACCAAGAATAAAGAAGTGCGCGCCTTGCAGGGTGTCGTAACAAGGGTCATGCATTCACTATTACTGGTTCAAAATTTGTACAAATTCTGACTTCTAAAGAGAGTAAATCACATCTCCCAGAGTCTAGTGGGTGATGGTATTGTTGAACTAATTGGACCCGAAGAGGTAAAAAACAATGTCAAAAAACATGGGACATTCAACATCTCCTTACGGGGGATGTTGGACATAGTCCTACAAAGTACACCCATGGTGAGTTGGATGTGTCTTTCAGGCTTAGGCAGGGGAGAAACATGTCAAGGAAATAGGGTATTTCCAGACCAAGTACTCTCTGACCTGTTGGTGCTAGACATGACACTATATCTAGTGTTAATTATATCAGAGTTATGGCTCCTCAGTATAATCAAGGTTTCATCTCTCCAAGGTACACGAACCAATTTTTTGTCATATTGGATAATTGCGTGATACTTGCTAGTCTATTCATGCTAATGACGACATTATAGCTATCAAGACTTTCTAGGGCCCGATTGATGTAAAACGTTGATTTGGAGGGTTTTAAGGAACAAGCTCGAATGATGGTGTTTAACTATCATAACTTTTCCGTCGACTATTCCACCGTATAATGGGAGTCTATAACTATCGGAGGGATTTCCATAACCTTACTAAATTTAAAAATTGTAATGCTTTGGTCTACACATGTATCAAACAAGATAGATGCATATGATTGGTTTAGTAAGAACGTACCAGGTACGATGTTGGAGCCTGGATTTGCTTGGGCATTGCCGGCCATGTACACTTGCGAAGGAGTTCCCTTG
This sequence comes from Glebionis coronaria, assembly GCA_025667525.1. Classification (NCBI taxonomy): domain Eukaryota; kingdom Viridiplantae; phylum Streptophyta; class Magnoliopsida; order Asterales; family Asteraceae; genus Glebionis; species Glebionis coronaria. Next base: position 435,793,033 of record CM046874.1, read on the forward strand.
TTGTCCTTCTTCTGATTGGCCCACTTGGGACAATCGGGTCTCACATGCCCAGGGGTTCCACACTCGTAACATACCACAGCTTTCTTCGGTCCGCTACTGCTCCCACCAGTGGGGTTTTGGTTTCCCTGCTGCCCACTTCCACTCCCACGTGCATTGGACTTGCCCTTGTTGCTGTTCCCGGGATTGGTATTGGGTCGACCTGGGGTAGCAACATTGGTTTGACAATCGCGAGCAAAATGGCCTTGTTGGCCACACTTGTAGCATCCTTGGCATTGTCCTCCAGCAACATGATGGTAGTTGCACTTTGAACACTTAGGCTTGGTCCCTGAGTAGTTCTTGGTGCGGGTTGTGGGATTAGTGTCATCCGCTTACCCAACGTTTTGCTTTTTGGAAGGCTGCTGGTTCTGGCTACGAGAGTTTTCATCGGATTTCCTCTTGTTGTCTGTTTGCCTCTCGGACAGATTGCGGGCTCGCTTGATGATCAGCTCAGTCGCAAATTCTATAGCACCTTCAACAGTGGTGGGTCGTGAAGCTAGCACACTGTCATGAATGTTGTCAGGGAGTCCGCTGACATACTTTTCAATCTTGTCACTCCTTAGAGGAAACATTCTGGTGTACATCAAGCTTAACTCTTGAAATCTTTGGTTGTAGCAAAGGATATCATTGTTCTTACACTTGAGATCCCACAGCTCGACTTCCAACTTCTTCATTTCTCCTCTGGGACAATACTTTTCAGTCATTCTTTCCTTGAGGTTGGCCCAAGTGAGAGTATAAGCAGCGTCATGTCCAAGGATGGCGACCATAGAGTTCCACCAGGTAAGGGGACTCTCGAGTAGGGTGCACGTAGCAAACTTAACTTTGTTCTCATCAGCACAACCACTGATGCGTAAGACTGTCTATAGTCTTTCAAACCACTGCATCAATTCAAAAACTCCTTCTTTCCCTCGGTAGTATGAGGGTTTACATTTTAAAAAGTCGGGGTAAGGGCAACCCCTGTTGGTGTTGTTTCTGCATGCATCGAAGTTTGGATCATTGTTTCCATTTAGGTTAGCTCCTCTGGCTAACATGGCTGCTGTGATGCCTTCACTTATCATTTCCCGCAGTTGTGCGGCAGTGACTTTTCGAGTAGCTTCTGGGGATTCAGCATTGTCGGCATTGGAAGTGGTTGCATTATTGGGATTTGACCTTGTAATCACCATTTGTCTATAATCATATACAAAATGAGATTATTAGTTCAAACGTTAGTACAGTTTTTATATTATTTGCACGAGGAAACTTATGCACTGATTTCATAACAAATTTGGATAATCTGTCAAGATCTCATAATATAATACATTGCACAACAGATATACTAAAGAAAGTGATTACATGTTATTTCCATGAGAAATTTAACAGTCATCTAACATAACACAATCTAAGTCATAGGCCGGTCGGGCCTAATCCAAAGTAATGATACACACAGTCTTTAAAACATCATATCCCAAAGTTACATGTCCCAAAAGAAAAGAAAGGATAAAGTACGGGATTACATCATCAAAAGCTTAAAAAGAGATAAAAGTACAAAGGCCATATGTCATGATAGCCGGGATGCAACCCGTAAGCTTATCATGACGTACAAGAAGTCTAGTACGTCTATACTAATCCTGCCTGGATGGCCAACTAGATGATGCCGGGGCTGATGGTGCTGATGGAGCTGGTAGGGCTGCAGAATTCCTCCGGTGTTCCATAATGTCTGAACTGTCGTTCGGGTCTCCATGAGCGTACAGAGTGCAAACAGTAGCTAGTTCCGGAGTCTATTGACGACCCCTCGGAGATAAGCCGTCTCCCCAGTAACCCCATCATGCCGCACAATGGCGAGATCAAAGAAAATGGATAATGATTGCTCCTGAGTGACAAGAGCAGCATGGGTCTGATGCTGCAGACCCTCCATGACCTGAATGCACTGGTGGAGGCGGTAGTTCTCCTCCAATAACCACTTCAGTGCCTCGTCCGTTCTTGCCTGGATGCCCTTAGCGGTCTGGGAGTCTCCCCTCATAGTGCAAAAAAGAGTGTCGATACAATCATAGATGACAACATGGCTTTGTTGACTGACTGCCAACTGGCTGTGGAGGTCGGATATCTCTCGCTCATGGCCTGCAACCAGTGCAGAGATCTGAGCCTGGACGGAATCGACACGTCCTGCCTTGGAGCCTTCCCCGGTCTCGTAAGTGGAGACGGGTGCGGGCCCGGAAAAATAGCCCGATGATATGGATGAAGGCATGGAAGATGGTAGGCTAGGAGGGACCCGGTCCTCCTCCATAGAGGTTGGGGCCAGTGTCGCTGATGTTGAGATAGAAAAAGGGTCCTCTGGGAGCACAGCTTCGATGAGCGGGTCATCCTCTGAATCCGATGCTGACAACCATCCACACTGCGTCGATCGTGGGGATGAACAAACAACTGGAGTAGGAGCTACTACGAGTAGAAGAGTCTAGGATGCAGTAGGCGAATTCATGATGCTCTGAAATAGTATTATTTTATGTTTGAAGTGAGTATAAGCTTACAAACCAAGAACAATATTATTTAGATTACATGTTTTATGAAATATATCCCTTTTAAACAATTATTATAATGTTTTAAGGTTACAATATATATATATATATATATATATATATATATATATATACATATATATATATATATATATATATATATATATATATATATATATATATATATATATATATATATATATATATATATATATATATATATATATATATATATATATATACTAGTGGCAAAACCCATCTGATGGACGGGTATGACTTATGATTGTATTTCAACTTTGTTTGATTTGGTAAATATTTGTTTGTATTGTCAGATTAACGGGTATGACTTTTAATTGTTGCTTAACTTTTTTTATTTAGTACAGTTGTCTTTTAATACATTATTAGTTTGGATGAGTTGCATTTATTGTTTATGTTCTTATTTACGGAATTAATTGTTTTTAAGTTTTTTGTTATATATAAAACAAAATTGTAAATTATAAGTTTTTTTTGTTTCTTAAAAACGATTTAATAAAAAAGGGTAATGATATGTACACAATGGATTTTGATTCATACACATAAAAGTAATGTGTGTGGACAATAGTACCCTCTCATTTTGTTTCACTATCCTTTTCTTCTACAGATAAAGATCGCTCGTTCGTACCAAAACCATGAGACTATATATTCACAACAAATGATGCATCATGTCTCTTGAGTTTATGTGAATTCTGTGAATTCTTAATAATTATCATTTGCATGACTATCGTTACCAACCCAATGCATATTTTACTCCACATGATGAGTATTCAACGATCAAGAAAACCATGATTCAAAGAGGAGTGTGTACATTTTCCAAACCAAAACAGTGGCTTTATAGGATGCATGATCCGTTAATGCGGAGTATGTGGATTTTGTTTTTGAAATTTCTGATATAATTTTTCTCATTGCGCACCTAGATAGAACCAAAAGTCTGAAACAAAATTTTCTACGATGCAAACTAAGGAATTTCTCATGTGTTATCTTCAGTAATTCATTTTCTGTCCACGCTTTTTAAACAACAAAGATGCTTAATAAGCGGAAGGGAATAAGGCACTGATGTTGTTTCCATGTTTGAAAGAAGGAGATGAGACTTTAAATGTTTGATGTCAAAGATTAAAAATAGATCTAAGTAATATAGGGGTATTATGGACTATACACAAAATATTTATGTGTATGAAGTAAAGGCTTATGTGTACATATCAACTCCCAATAAAAAATTGTACATTCATTAAAAGAATAGAGCAAATGCACCTATACCCACGGTCATGTATGTTAGCAACTGAAGTATATTCAAAATTTGAATTCAATTTTTCATCCATTTGACTAACTGCCTGCATGTTTATTAGCGCTATCCCTTTTTATAAATAATCAATTAATATTAACTAATCATAGAGTAAACAAGGATGGAAAACCCGCGCTTTGCTGCGGGGGTCTTGTGTTGTGTTTTTTTCTTTGTGTATAGATTTTATTATTCAACAGGCCTAAACTAAAAGTCACTGCTGCAAGTCAACTAACAGGTTATGACTTTCTTCACCTCCAGAAAAAGCATAACAACAACATAGGCTGCAAGCAGCAGTTTAGGCTTCCTAACTTTACAATAAGCCAACCTGAGCACTTGAATTCAGGTGCTTTGTTCTTCCCACAACAATCTATATGCCTGCACACCATCCTGATTCTGCGAAAACACACAATTCAAAAAATTAACAATCAATTTTCGTTATCTAAGTGGAATACATACAGTTAAAAAAACTGAAAAAAAATAACTATAGATAGTAAAAAAACAGCTATGGTGTTCCATCTGGATATATCAGCAGGCGTACGTCTAAACATTTAGCTAGTTAAGATATGACTTTAGTGCATTCTCCATCTCGGTGATTCTTGGTACGCGAATTATTCCATATTCAGACCACGTAAAGCTTTGTTATCATATTTTTAGTTACATATCCATGGCATATATACTACGAATCATATCTATATTGATGATTTCCATATTCTCTACATGTGAAAATCATGATGAAACTGTTTTATTCGGATTTTTGTTTTCAGTTTCGCATTGCATCGAGCAGCAATTAACAAAAGGAATAACACTGTCTTTTTTTATTTTCTACTCCTAGATGACCAAATTCACCACATGTATCGCCACTTAAGACCTGAACCTATTGGGATTTAAGGACGGTATTCCCTAGGTAATCAAACTACATAGTTACCACAAAAAATCATCCTGAACTATATCATCATCTAACCTATTTACGAATAGGTAATTTTAGCAACCTATGAAACGTTCCTCCAAATCTTAACCTCGATTCTGCATCGATACCATTGCAACATGACATGAGAGATTTATGCTAAGCTAAAGTCAATGTTAATATTACTTGTATCTTGTAAATCCCATTCAAAAGTCGAACATGTAGTTAGCATTAGCAAGCAATAAAAGGTAAAGGGCCAATGCACTTTTAGACATGCACAGATCATACTTACGATTGACATCGATCTACTCATACGGGTTTCAGCACCCAAACCCCCTACTTTCGTCCCTATTTCACCACCCAACAGCCCCCTTTCATCCTGCTATCGATTGCCTTTCTCAGTGGCTTCCATCAAGTACTTTGTTTTTCTTGCGTGTATAAAAATTTGCAAGTTTATTTCACTACAATGATATCCATAATTATTTACGATTTTCTTTATTATTACCATGTTGATGTGTATTAGTAACCTAATATTAAAAAGTTCTTGTATTGTTTTACAAAATAAAAAAACAAAATAAGCTTAACTTCATATTCAAAGTGCAAAGGCTGTTTGTGATTGATTATTGGAACTGCTTATACATAGGTGTTTTGGATAGCTTAGTGAACCCACAATCCGAAAAGATGTAAAGAAGAATATATATTTAAGACACTCAATTTCATAGGGCAATTCAGAATCCCAAACAGCCTTTATGAATATTCAAAAAAGTAAGAAAAAAGTTATCATATTACCTATTAGTATTAGTTCTTCTAGCACCACTGTCATTTCTCTTCTCGTCTTCCTATAACACAATACGGAATGCAAGGTAGCTGCATAACGGCGTACGCTATCAGAATGTGGCGGCTTTCCTGTAGCAGAATGTGACGGCTTTCCGAGAATCCGGTGAGGACACATGAACTTGCAGACCTGTTCATAAAACTTTAGTCTCAGAAAGCTTAATAAAGTACTAACTGGTTTAAGATTGACGAAGAGTACTGAAAATAAGGCTCTCATATAAAGTGATTCATTGTTTGTCTTTTTGCCGGTTACAATTATGATAATTCATCATACTCACTTAAACAGTAATTCTGATAATCATGCTCCCATTTCTAACAGAGATGTTAGATTAAGATTACCTCAAGGGCTCAAGGAAAAGAGAAGATACAATTATATTTCTTGCGAATTTTCTCTATCCGGTAGATCTTTTCTTCAACCTAATAAGTAAACACAAAACTACCTCCGGCAAAAGCTAAGTACATAAGCAAATACGTGGAAGAATTTGTAACCCCAAACACCCCCTTATCAATATTAGCTAAAAACTAAGACCATGAGAAAAAATATGTAATAGAAAGCGCTCCTTATATCACTATCAGTAATCCAAAACAAAAAACAGAGCAAGAAGACTTTTTCTAGGGTCATCCCACATTCCTAAATAGACGTAATGGAACATAACATGAGAAAAACCCCACATAAACATAGATTTTAAAAACTTACTCTTAAATCAAGAGATTGAAAATGCAAGAAAATCGTTTAACACCAATTAATAAGCAAACAATCCTAATAACAAAGAACGCCGGTGAATTGGCAGAAAGAATTAATAAAATGTACAAAGATAAGGATTTCTAACCATCCAACTTTAACCTTTATTACATAAATCCAAGACTTATTTGCCTAAATCCATACATATACAGTAATTTGTTACGAATAAACAAAGAAAAAGTAGTACTTGGCAAACACAATTATTTGCAAACCTGATATCTGAAAACATATACCTGCTGCAACAAAAGGCAACCCCACTTAGGATTCCATGAAGGTGATTCCTGTTGGCATACTTTGGGATGAAATAAAACCCGAGTTGAAAACAGTACAAAAAAAGAGAAGATCATAAAAAATCTTATTTGCAAACTACAAACACACATTAATTTATCTTTCCCCAAAAATGTATGAAACTATTAAATCAAACAGAACCAATAGAAGTTAAAAAATGAAATTAACAAAACCAACTTATGATAGAACATAATTTCGAAATCCAAATGTATAAGCTGTACAATATTAAAACTTAGAAAGAAATAAGCATGAATTTTGAATAAAGAATTTGGTACCTTATTTGTGTGATTCTCGATTTTACATATTGACCTATTTAAACTTTTTTTTCCTTAATTTTATCATTTTAAGAAATTGGTAAAAAAAAGGCAAGCATAAACACAAACACTTGGTATGCATACATATATAACATCGAAAATCAATATTACTTGACACCCATTATCTATATCCCAAATTAAAAGATAAGGATACAAATGAATTACCTCAAGAAAGCTGGTAAACTATAAATCCGTGTTTAGAACCACTCGACCTAAAACACAACACAATTAAAATATAAGAACAATACCATGGGTTTGAACAAAATAAAACATTCATATATAGCCACATCAGATCAAATCAATTAAACCACTACTAAAACAAATACATGTGGATTTAAAAACGTGTAAACTTTTTGGTCGGAGGTCATCTGATGATTCAAAGCCGACAGGATGGCCAGAAACCGAGAGAGAGAATGATGAGATGAAAGAAACTGTATGTGCGTGTGTGATGAGAGATAGAAGAGACAGTTTAAAATTTTTGGAGAGATTAAGGGTTGTGGACACGTTTGTGTATACGTGTAAAGATACGTGGCCGAAAATTTTTCCCACCAAAATGTGGCGATATTATTAAAAAATTCCTCGAGGCTTCCTAAAACAGTAATAGGTATTAATATATTTACATTTCAAACAATACAGAGGTTGGTATTAACTAATTTTCACATTTGTGTTTTTCTTGAACAGCAATAACGTTTTATACATTGAAGGGACATGGTGAATTGCGTTAGTTTAGAGTTCAAGTAAAAGGTTCACTTTAAAGGTTTTTGAATATTTTTAAACCGCTAAATATTTAGTCTTTATTGTGATGATTGTGACTTTTATATGCTTTATTCACACTCGATCATCTTCTTTTTGAAGACACTTAGGGATTGTTTACTTTTTTAAATGGTATCATATAAGGCTCTTAATATGTCTCTTAGTGGAAAGAGAGAGGTTTTGGTGTGAGTGTGGAATAAGATGCTCAAATGATTTGGGCCCACTTTTTCAAAAGAAAAAGAAACACCCCTTAATCATGTGTCATGGTTTGTTTATTGCTTTCTATAAAAAAAAGTCAAACTGGTTATACTTTTTATTTTTCGAGTGCATCTTATGTTATCTTATATACACTATGGTGTGTATATTCGTCTTACGTCGAATCAAGTTTCACACTAACTTATTTTGTAGGATTTTATTAATATCTTGACGCCTCTATCAAAAAGGAAGCATTCGTCAACAAAAAATATGCACGCATTTATCAATCTTTTTTCTGCTTATTTTGGTTTGACACGAGAAAGAAAAATATGTACCTTTTTTTACTCAAATATTTAACCTCGATAGAACATATACCACATATGAATATATGATTAAAAAACAAATATATGCACCGAGACATTAATTGCATTCCATCCTCGATATTGTTTACTTTTTTAGATTTGTTCACCGATAAAGTATTGAAATAGATAATACTTGTTAGTTGTTACAAAAGCTTTAATGCAATGGACATAATCCTTTAATTTAAAAACCGCCATCGCCACATTTCCAAAAATTGAGGGATTAAATGACATGAAAGTTATAGACCAACACTCCTCCGTCTTTGTTTGCTTTATAAATGGAGCCTTGGGATATCTTCCAGAATATACATATTAACTTTTAAACAATACGGTTTCGCCCATCAAACAATTTCATTATTTTGGATTTGCTACGTTAAGTTGCGATAATCAAATAATTGGATAAACAGTTCGAGTGTTCTGATCTTTTAAGGTCCAAATACATAGCAACAACCACAATAATGGAAAGGGTAATTTGTTTTATAAAAACAGTTATTTATATTACTTTGTAAAGCATTTAAACTTTTTTATTTTTAGAAATATTAAAAAAATATAGCTTCTACCATTTTTTAATTTAGAGATTAATCTAATCCATCTATTTTTTTATAACAAACGTTTCTAACAATTTTTGTAACAAACTATTCAAAAAAAACTTTTATATTTAAATAAAAATAACTTTTTATTTATTTATTTTTTTATAATCTAATTTCACCATATTTATAAAATTTCGTGCTCTTTAATTCAATATCCATTTCGATATGTTTTGATTAATTTTTAGTTTTTCTTATTTTTAGTGAGTTTATTTATTTAGATTTAACTCTTTATAATTTTAACTTTTATTTGAATACGAAGTTGGTGGATAAAAGTATAACATTTATTCATAAAAATTTAACTCTTTAGGTACCCGCAGTTGCATTGCGCAGGTACTAGGCTAGTCTTAAAGAAATCATATTTGATCTTTTTATTTGAAAACTAAATTGACTACGTTACTGTTGTCTTGCTGGTTTGAATGAGAACCAAACAAATTGGGCGTACTACCATACTTGTGAATCCTAACGCTCTGTTCTCGAGTTTTTTTAAAAGAAAGGAAGGGGATAGAAGGGAAATCATAAATTTTTTGTGTTCTCAAGTATTTTTTAAGAAGGGAAGACAGAGGATGGGAAGGGGAGAGGAAGGGATATCAATAGTTTTTCTATAAAGATCTGTTCCTCCCAAAATTGGGCGGATTAGGAAGGAAATGTAGCATTTACCATTGTGGCTTTAGTAAAATTACAAATATATCCTAATTTTGCTTTCACTACTGCAAGTAAGATTACAGGATCCCATGATTGTAATCGGAATATCAGATAATTATAGTATAAGATTATCACAACTACCATGTTTTTATAATATTTAATGATTGTAATTTAAAAATTATAAAAACATGGATAATGACTATAGATGAAATAAGGATAATCTTTTTTTTGATTAAACGATATTTCTGCTTGTAAGTATTGATTTTTCATTCTTTGACTAAATTAATATTTGTTTTTGATGTTGATAACCTATTGCTGTATTACTGTTATATCATTATTTGATCAGACTAATATTCATATAGTTTAATCAAATTAATAATTTTTTTTTTGATGTTGGTAGTGTATTGCTGCTAATATCATTATTTGATCAAATAAAAGTACAATATATAGATTTTGAAGACATTTTTGTAATTTTGTTAGCCTCTTTTTCCTTTCTTGCCTTTTTAAAATATGAACTCAAGAACAGAAATTTTCATAACCACTTTCTTTATTTTGCCCTTCCTGTTCCATCCCCTTCCATTCTTTAAAATTTAGACTCGAGAACGGAGCGTAATAAACTTTCTTTTTCCTTATTGTACTTCTCCTTTTTTGCTTTAAGAAATTTTTACTTACGCCAAACTAATGTGCTATTTTCATGTATTTTTCTAAGCCTAACGCACTACTTTTTACATGTTTCCAATTTGCCATCACAGATTGTTCATTGTTGTCATGCCTCACTTTATCAAATAAGTCATTCCAAGTATTTTAATAAAATTACATATTGTTGCGAGTCTAAATCCATTGTGCATGCTATAAATGTACATCAGCCGAAAAAAAAGAATGAAAAGAACAGTTTTAAATACAGTCGTTTTTATAATACACATAAAATCAATACCCATTGCACAACCCCCTCGCATGCGATCTGTCTACCACTATGTTTCATCATGTTAATTGTTGCTGGAAAATGAGGTCCTTCCATTAAACTACAACTGTGACTTTCTTTATCTAAAGCTTCAGCATTAGCCACATCACCTTCTGCCAAGGCTTTATGAGTGTCTTAAATGATCACCACCACCCATGTGCATACAGATTACAACTTAGATTATCCAGTTATAAAGCCAAATATATTTCTCACTGCGGTTCTCCATTCAAAGATCACATTTGCGCATAACATATGACACATAAAGTCTTGCGAAGATTTATTCAAAGTACTTGTTCAATGTTGCTTACTTGCCAGAGGAGTTTCTAAGCAGAATCTTTTTCTGTTTTGTGCATTCGTGTACCACCCAGCTTCTTGAAGCAAGGAATATATTTCAAGAGGTTCAACGTTTATTACCTTTTTGCGCCCCTTGCATTATCAGGAGGTTCCACATTTACCTTTGGCACTGAACTTCCTTTGCGACATGTCTCACTGATCAAGTACTTGTTTAGCCCACCAACCGGTTACCTAGCAAAAAATCACTACATGATCCGTTCATCATAATTTGATTTTATTCCACTAATTATAATGTTTTTCTAATAATGCGAAGGCATATTAGCGCTACTAAGCCTTAAACTATACTAAAAAAGTTTGTGTTGAAATAGGTTTTATAAACTTGATTGGTAGTAAATCCATTGAACATAATCATCAAAGCTATACAATCACAACATTAATGTGTGCTAAACGAATTAGGAAGTTGTAAGCACTAAAACCATACATTACTACTTTCGACTAGTTTGGCCCATTTTGACCATTTTAAAGAAGGTTCATCCAAACTTACTCATCAAAGCCTAATTTCTGTTTGGGGGTCATACTACAGAGTACACAGCTAAAAGCACTAAAGAAGTTTCAATTTAGCATGAATCCTCCAACAGATATAAAATCAGTAATCACTTGAATGTTGCACAATTGGTTTCATGAATTGTTTGTTTGCTATATAAAGTCCACCATCAAAAGAAGGAACTTACAAAAGTAGATATGCTTAAATATTCAGTAGCACTTTCAATAAAGAGCTTAATATAGTAAAAAAAACAAAAAAAAACTGCATTCCTCACCATCTCTCTGTTGTGGAACCCGGGGAAAAATATATTGAGCATGCATAAGATAGGAAACAACACAATGAATCACATTAGACATGCCAACGGGTCATATAATGATCTGATATGATCAATGAAACTAATAAATGGAATGTGTACTGGCCCATTAGCTACGCGATCTGTTCTAATCAATAAAGCTAATAAATGGAATGGTTACTAACCCATTAGCTAAATGATCTGATATGATCAATGACAGTAGTAAATGGAATGTGTACTGGCCCATTAGCTAAGCGACATGATCTAAGAAGCAACCAAAAAATCTAAGTATAGGAACGTGACACAAATCAAGCCATTAAGGCTAAATTGGTCAAGCTTATTCGATGGACTAATCACGTTTTTTAGCCTAACGAACAAAATTAGATGAGATCAAGATAATGAACCTCCAGCCACTGGCAGGCTTGGATCATGTGAAGAAAAATAGTGACAAATGAGTTACCTTAGTAACCAGACAGTGTATTTTCCGCAAAAGCTTTGTATCTTGTGTCCTCTCCAAGTTTATGTAGATTTCCAAAACAAATCTGAATAGGAAATATTAGATATGAACGTTGTCAAAGTGAGAAAGTAGTTAACTAAATCTAGTTCTACAAAACCAAATAGATAGCAATACATATTACTATAAATGATACTTTACTCTCTTGTTGAAGGCTCAAGCTTCTTGGAGTAATCAGTAAAGTTATTGAAATAGCTAAATAACTGCCAACTACCGAACGTTACAACAAACCTTTCATGCATAAATGCTAAGCCTAATCACACATACTACATGTTATGACAAAATGACAGACTTTGGTGTCCAAGAACATACTTCGATTTTCTCTTTATACATCAAAAGCTCGTCCTTGAGCAGATGGAAGCCTACCAGAACGCCTTAGCCACCTCCTCAGTTAACGTAGTAGCTGGAAGATGGTGAGGAAAAACACACTACCTACTAATATTAGCTCAACACCACTAAACCGCGAATAAGAAAACATATTTGATTGTACAGTATTTAAAAGTATCAAACCTAAGATATTAGATTCAAGTATCCAACTTGGATTTTCAGAGAGATTATATTCAAGAATTATTTTACACATTAGTGTAGCTAATAATTGCATCTTTTGACATATATTTACCAGTAAAAGAAGTGTTCCCATAACGATGTCTTTGGTCGATTTGTTGATAAAAAATAGAGTCAGAAATCAAGAACTTATATAGTATAACATCAAATATTGAGCAAAATAACCATAGGGTGATTCACTTACCATCTGGAGACAGTTTTGCAAAGCAAGCTTTTGGGCTTTACAGTTCTTTGATAAACCTTTTCGAACCTTTGCAGCCCTTGTTCTGGCTCTGGAGCAATGTGAAATGGCGGTCTCTAACAACAGCATTACAAAAGTAGCATCGTACTTTCCACCAGATTATCAAATACTTCTCGGCTATTTTTTTAAGAAATACTCCTCAGATATAGTTGGGATTAAATCTAAAAATCATTGGGGGTTTTACATTAGAATAAAGAATTGACTTCTAAACAGTGAAAATAAAATCAACGATTGTAACTGCAAATGATGTTTAATTACCTTTATACTTATTTCCATGCCACTACTAAGTCTTACAACAAATGGGTCAGACCAGGTCATTGATATATTATGGGCATGTCACCACTGAGATCACCTACCTGATCCGTTGATGTTCTTCCCAACTTCCACAAGCTTACTTTCTGACAACTGTCACGATTTAGGTAGCCAGTGCAACCATTTGGCGTTGACCACCATAACCACCTTTTAACATTTGTATCAAAAACATGAATGTAATCACGTACCTGAATAGAAATAAAAAGTTCAGAACGTGACCCTTTATTGTGTTTCATACATATGACTATTTTGTAACCGTATATTAATAGTATAGCCAAATATTTGATAGTGTATTCTTTTATTGTGTATATGAAAGAATCCCATATTCCTCGCTCTTCATACCTTGGGAAAAATTAGAAACGGACCTGATTATTTAATAAATATACATTCAAGTTGCAGTTATCTGTTATTGGTTTTCCAGACCAGTTGTTATATGTCTGAACATTCTATAGCTTAAAAGCTTTACCCTATTAATTGCTTATTCTTTATAAACTTTACCTATCAATTATATTTCACAAAACTTTCTCAGTATTCACACATATGTCTCTATTTCTTATCTAGCAATTCCTTTGGAAATCCATACGTGTGAAAAACTAAAACAGAATCAGCTATTTATTATGGACTCATGACTTCAAGAAGCAAAAGACCAGCACATAGCGGATTTCTTTACATTTTGATTTATTAAAACTGATTACTTGATTCCAATTCAATATCATATAGTTCTTTCTTTTGAAATGGAAATTCGAGCACTCTCTATTACACTACATATAGAAATCAGAGTGGCATTTGTTTACAAAATAAAAGTGTTGAAGGTTACCAAAATAATAAAAGTGTTGACTCGGTTGTTAGATACCTGAAACAGGTGCGCGATGAAGCTACAATTATCGTACTTTGTATGCGTGAATCTACCATCGTGTGCAATGAAATATTTCCGTCGAACCATCATCACCTCAACATGTTCCCTTTTTACGACTTCTATAATCCTTGGAGCATCCACAATCGTGGCCGATGAGTAATGCACCACCAAATACTTTTACGCCGCGACTACCAAACACCTTTCTCGACTGTTTTTATGGTGATATTAAGAAGACAATGATTTTCTGCCCTCGTGTTCGTTCCACTCTCGAGTAGCAAACGTACATGTTTACCAGGTTTTACCCATTTCTTGGGTAGCTCATTTTATACATCTGGCAATTGTCAATAATGCCTTTGTTGCCAGCCTTTATAATAAGCGGCTTCCCTTGATAAAATATTGAAACTAACCTTTGATTGATCATCGGTTATGCGTTCAATTAAGCATCAAAAAAGTCAGAAGGAAGGCAACTATTTTTTATTGATCATTGCCACATGTCCTTTGATCAATTTTGCAGTGGAAACCATGTTTGGAAACAGGAAACTCCCTGCATACTAAAGCAGCAAAAAGTAAAATTAAAGAAACAAAGAATTTGGTTGGTTGGTTGGTCTATGGCAACAAAATATAATCTTGAAATCAACGTATGTAGTGTTTTGTTATATGATGCAGTAGGACCAAGGACCATATGAGGAATCCTTAATTGTCACCAAAAAGGGAGGACCTTTGTAATTTAATCTAAAAGTACTAAAACAACCACAAAGAGGCGAGATTTACTTTTATAATAAGAACAGGTGTGTGGTATATAACCTGTCAATTGTCTCTGATTTCTCTCTATTCACCCGCATCTTTAGCACCAGCACCCTCACCCATACCAGTTCCAGTTGTATCTCTTATCACCATCGTCTTCTTCTTCTTGGTCATTTGTTGAGCACCCAAACCCCTGCTTGTACAGTTAAGCGAAATTTCGCCAAACACATGAATAACCATACACAAATTTAAAAATCCAAAAACTATTATTGTAATTTTCATAACAATTAAGTTAATGAAGTAACAGTTTGGGATGAGAAACTTACGGTTCTTTGGGCCAAGAACGGTGTCATTGATATGATTAGGATGCTCTCCCAAGCAGACGTAAACAACCTTGTAATAAAGCTCAACATTGGCCACTTTAGATGCAATATCTTTAAACTGCATATGATCCCAAGCCCCGGGATAACGATTCATGACCGGTTACGTTGGGTAATTTCTTCTTGGCTGAGCCCAGCAATCAGTTCCTTTTAAAAAATGATAAAATCTTTAGAGCAAATTCAGATAAATCCTAAAAATCTTCGAGCAAGGCAATGTTGTAGAATTGCAATGTCTCGGACTCAAAGAACAGGAAAAACAGTACGAACCATCAGACAAACACCCTTTAAGCACATACCTGGAAAAAAAACGTGTGAACATAATCAAATGAATTAAAGGAAAACACCAAATCAAATACCTTTTCAGTTCTAAATAGCTTATCTTCATCTTCAATCTGTTCACTCGCATCTTTAGCACCATAATTACACCAAATTATAATTAATTAAAAGAGTAACTTGAAAACCCCACAACAATTAAATCTAACTTAATAATAATTAAATCTAACGAACCACACAGTTCTTCATCTTGTTATGGTGTTTAATAATAAGAAATTACCATGAATCCACGATCATAGATCATGCACAAACCTTAACGCTCGGTTCTCGAGTTTTTAATGAAAGGAAATGGAAAAGGAAAGGAAAAAGGAAAGGAAAAGGAAAAGAAAAGTAAGTGTAGTTTACGTGTTCTTTAGATAAAGGAAAGAGAGAGGAAATTAATCATGATCATGTTCTTAACTGAGAGGAAAAAGAAAGAAAATTGTTTAAATTACATAAATATCCTTTAGTTGTTAGTAATAAGTATTTTAAAAAGGGTATATTAGTCTTTAAACAACATTAACTTAAGTTCTAGTTTCATTTCCTTCCCTTTCCTCCCAAAAACGGGAGGAAGATATTTTAAGAAAAGTTCCTCTTTATTTCTTTTCCAATTCCTTTTCTTTTACTAAAAAATAACTAGAGAACACAAAAATCATTCTATTTCCTTTCATATTCTTTCATACACCAACTCGAGAACACAGTGTAAATTGTATCACTAAATCTTTATTTATCGGTGTTTGATTAAGTCGTTGGTGAGATGTGAATGACTTATACGAATGAGATTGGCTTTAATAGATTTAGGCTTAGCAGATTTGGGCCAAATATACGGGTTATGGGTTTGGATGCTGACGTGGATTAGGAGGATGATAAGTGACGTGGCAAATCCCTCCTCTTATATATAATGTAAAGATATATATATATATATATATATATATATATATATATATATATATATATATATATATATATATATATATATATATATATATATATATATATATATATATATATATATATATATATATATATATATATATATATATATATATATATATATATATATATATATGTGTGTATTATCATTTAAGTAGTTCATTTATCAATTTGTAAGTGCGAAGTTTGGTTTATTATTACCCATATTCTCATTTCCGTATTTTACTATGTAGTGTAAAATTTTCAAGTTTAGCACGTCTAACATTTTTCATAGTAATATCTCACTAAATAGTATTAATAATCAAGTTTAGTAATCAATATATATACACTTAGTTCACATAGCATAATATGCCCTAAGATCTATATGCTTAACTAATACGGTCCCAAAATAAAATCCCAAAAAGATTTTTATAAGTTATAGTCCAATTTTAAATAAAAGAAAAATCATTTTATTTTTATTTTATTTAAAAATTTATCTGGTTCTCTGTAACTAATGATCTGATACCATTCTCTGTGACACCGCGGGTAGGGTCAAAATATGCGGAAATATCCACGGTGATGTCACTAGGGTGGATCGATAACATATAGTCCATAGAGCATAAGATAAAGAGTTATTTAAATCAGTTTACATGTTTGATAACAAATAAAATAAAATTGTTTAAAACATGATAGACGGTGATTGTTTATGTTTCATAAATAGACCCCAGACGAGTCCTATGATGCAGATTTCTAAGATGCTAGAGACCATGCACACACCACGTACTAACTTCATATTCCTGTGTAAAACATACTAATGGGGGTCAACATAAAGTTGGTGAATTTACAGATTTTAACAATTAATAGTTTGGAAATACATTAATCATAGAAGTAACAATGCACAAAGCATTCTTACTAAAATGTAGATAACATTTGTTTATTATTAGAAACTAAAGCTTAACCTCTGTAGTCCTCAACAGATGAGGACGTAGTGTCTTACAAAAAGACACCCATTCCAGTTCCAACATGGTATACGTCTGTTGTCCCGGCCAAGGCACAGTGAGCATGACTCACCCAGACGGTGATGGTCAATCCCTAATAGATCTATTTATAACATTCGGGTGATTTACAACAATTTAACAGTTTCAATAATAATCAATCATAGTCAAGTTTATACAATCTAGTTGTGTCCATTATGTGTTTGCATATTTTCTTTCCCAAAAGGGAAAGTTTTATCAAAAGTTTATATGGGGCTGTAAACTCACCTAGGTGTGACAATCCGTCAATTTATGATTGATATTTTATTCTCAGATATTATTTAAAAACATTATTTTAATGTTATATTATGAACTCACTTATTTTTGGGAAGTAATTTGGATTTACGTCTTGAAGTAGCATCGACTACGTCTAACCCGGAGGATTCAACGTTACATGCTTACGTTTACATATACCGTTTTGGTGACAGTCCGACATTTCAGAAAATAAATTTATCCGTAAATATTATTTTGGGATTTTAATTTGGAGTTGGTTCATAAACTCAAAAATTTACGAGAAGAGATTAGGACTTACGATTTTATTTTAACGTCCTTTACGACTAAACCGGAAACCTTAGGATCACGTATTTATGTTTTCGAACTCCGTTTTTGATGAGACAATTTTTATTAGATTCGTTTTGTGCCGTTGATTCATAATTTATAAAAATGTTTTTCGTAAAACGACCCGAGGACACGCAAATCGAGGAAACTAGAATCGAGGAGTACCCGTAAATAAATGGGGATGAGACAAGTGGGACACTTGTCCCACCCCACTATAACCGGCCACAACACTACAACACACCACTTGATGTGTCAAAGTGTTAGCTTAATACTTACACATGTAAGTTAAGCTTACAATGTAAGCCTTCCACCAACAAAACCACTAAGCTAAAACTAGCAACCTCATTTCATCCATGCAAAAGCTTCCATTTCCTCTCTTGCTCTCTCTTTGTGCCGTCGAACAAACACCATCAAACACCCCATTAATACAAAAATTAACCACAAAATCTCATGTTATTCATACATAAGTTGAAGCCCTTTTGAAGCCCTATTGATTGGTAGTGATTATAACATCCAAGGAGGAGTTTCTATGGAGTCTTGGGGCTGATTTTCCACAAGGAGTTAATGAAGATTGGTGGACTTGAAGATGGTCTTGGTTTACCACAAGTTTCTCCATCAAAATCCATGTCTTGATCATAACCTACATCATCATGGTGGTATAAAGATTGTTCTCCTCATCCTCTTGTTATTTTGATTATGTAATCATGTATTTTATTTCCTATTGTATATGTATATGATGATTATATGATGATAAAAGTATTGTGTGGGGATTTGGTGTTGATAAACATGGATAAAAAGATGAAAAACTATATGTAAAAAGGTTAAAATCATGCTTAAAATGATGGCTGTATAAAAAAGTAAAGAACCATGTGATGAACTGATAAAAATGGAATAGATTAATCAATATACAGTAAGTAATATGTCTTGTACACATGTGAGAGTTGGCCATGCAATGGAATCATTAGGATGAGTGAGATATGATCAAAACAAGTTTAGAGTACAAATCTGAGTTCACTGTTTTGGACGATTTTTAGAAAATACTTAGAGGATGATTCAACAGTAGCTATAGTAGAGTTAAATGGAGCACAGATCATTTAGTTTATGTCATAAACATTTTAGCTTCTATCTCCATATAGAACTCTAGATATGGCTGTTTTGGTGAACATGAAAGTAAAAATCAGATTTTGGAAATTAAAGTATAATAGTATTATATAAGCACTCAAATAAAAATAGTATAAAATATGAATTAAAACCCACTAACTCATATAATACATTTATATAAATATGTATAATGATAAATAAATGATACATTTTATAAAAATGATAATTTGATAAGTTTTATAAGTTATAAAACTATAAACATGATTTTTACGACTTTTTCGGCTATTACCGTAAAATTAACGTTTTTCGCCAACTAAAACTTAGACGATCAAACCCGTCTAATGTAAAGTTTTTAAAACTCATATACTGATATATAAACATATATAACAAGTAAAAGCCGATAAAACCCGAACTATAAATCATACGTACATTAACGGGCTAAGTTAACGTTATTGGACTAATAGTACAACAAAATGGGCTAAAACACTTATAAACTTATTTATTGGGCTTAACCCATTTGGGCCCAACATGTAAAGTATAAATACTGATAATACAAGTATGAAATGGATTAATACAAGTTAATGAACTTATAATAGGCTTATTTGACTTAAAACACGTAAATAGGTAAAACTGGTAAACTAGTAAGAAGTTACCAATACATAAACACTAAAATGAGTAAAAGAGAATATATAAACCCACTTGATCATCATATATATAGAATCACAATATGTATACATAATTATTATTTTTATAAAGTCATTGGACAAGAGTCTAAGACGAGTATTATTTGTCTAGGTTTCCGTGATTGAAGCACGTACCGTACGTCCGAATTGCCGATAACCCACCATCCCACATCAACGTGAGTTCATAGCCTCGCACTCTTTTAAATGTTTTTATGAAATGTTTTATAAACCCGCGAGGGAGATAACATGTTAGTTTTTATAACATAGGACACTAGTTGTCCCGATTGTCTGTTTATTGATTTGGACCCGAAAGATTTTATGACCCGATGAATGATTAAATGACCCGATAGATGAAATGAAATGGATTATTAAAGTTAGGTTATGTCATTAAAAGTCCCATTAGCATGAATTGTGAACTACCGGGATTTGGTAGACGCTTATGCATATAATAGTACTATTTGGGGACGATCACCCCAGTTCGCGCCTTGAGGGTTGATCCCCGTCGTGCCACATTGATTGGTAAGCGAATTTATGTATGAGAAGATTTACACAAGCGTGATTATTGTGATGACATGCTAATTTAGATGGGCAAATGAGTTTCGGGTTAGCTACCCGTTGTTTGTTGTAGTAAGGTAACAATGTCGTGCGGCTTATAATAATCCAATAACGAAAATACTGCTTTATGCATTGAATTACGATATATTGCCTGACTAGCAATACATGGTCTTGTTATTGATATTATGTTTGTGTTTTGGTTTTACATAACCATATTCATATAACGATTTTTTATTCAACTCTATACAACGTTATAAAACGTATTGTATGATGTTTTTAACGACAATGGTTCGTATAATGATTTTGAAGGCGAAAGCCTATATTATTATTTTTGATAGAGATTTGTATAAAATGATTGTGGCTATTTTATGGCCTATTACAAGGATTTGTACAAAATGATTTTCGGTAATAAATTTATACTGATGTTATATTAATGGTCTTATTAAACTCTATGAATTCACTGGCGTTATCGCTGACCCTTTTCTTTTAACATGTTTTGTCTCAGGTACTTGAAGGTAATTCTCGGGAAGACGACAAAGAATTCATGGCCCGCACTTAAATACTAATTTCCATTCAAAATGCTTTGTAAAAACCTGTATGAAATACAATGACTTGGGACCTATGTAAATTTTGATATTTATGAATGGAAATGCTTTATTATTAAACGACGCGATTTTTATGCGTTGTCTATGATGTGAGTAATGTGTTATCCCGTAACACCAACTAGTCTTCCGCTGTATTGAGTTGTATAAATTTGAGGGTGTTACAGTTTGGTACCAGAGCTCTCGTTATAGAGAACGAAAGATTTTTAAAACTAAGGTTTTGAATAAAACATTTCAAAATATTTTAACTATAAACATTTTTCTAAAAATGTCTAAAAATCTTTTGACTATAACGGTGCTGAAGAATTCCCGAGTTACCGACAAGGCTAGACTGAGAAGTGTTATTTTAATATATATATAACTTGGATTATATATATATATATATATATATATATATATATATATATATATATATATATATATATATATATATATATATATATATATATATATATATATATATATATATATATATATATATATATATATGATGTAATTTTATTACATGATTGTTTGATGATTATTTTGATATTGATACGAGGTATTTATACGACGTAGATTGTCACAAGGAACCCTAAATCCCCTAGTAAATTAATCGAAGCTATTCTCGTAGGAATTCTAGCTATCCTAGATCTAAACCAAGTTGTGGATATTTATGATCCCAACAAATGGTTGATATTCGTAGAAATATTGATATTTAGCTGATTGTGACATTAAAGAATTGGTGAGATTAAATCTGATATCGATGTCATGACGATCTTTCCTTATAGAGTGGAGTTTGACAAAACGTTACCACCTAGAAAGATGTCATCTGATTCGTTGTCATCCAATTCTTAAATTGAAATCGAAAGGGTGAATGTTGCACTTGAGGCTGTCATTGGAACTATTACCTAAAAGCCTCATGCCACTAGTACCTTTCTGAGAAGTCTGATTGAATATGTGAGTCATTTCATACTAGTGACTCATTTGATAATTGTTCTTGTAAGATCTATAGGATTGGAAATTAAGTGTTATTCATATTGAGCTTTTATTGCGCCTAAGAATACAGATTGAAAGTATTGGAAAATGAGGTAGGATATTGCATTGAGTATAAGTTGATTGAAACTTGAATAAAGTAAAACTTTACTCGTATGGAATATGAGATTGTTAAGAGGAAGTCATTAAGTTTTGTGATGGAATTATAAGGTTTTAAATGATTGTTAGTTTGTGTTAATGGTTGTTCCTAGGCTATTGTCCACTAATGAGGATGCCCAGTGTCCAATAAATAAATTGAAGAAATCTTCTTCGAATTGGGACCGATGGATCTTTAGGGACATGTGGAACACCTAATGTGACAACCCTAGATTTTGTATTTTTCACTTTTGATTGTTTGATGTTGATCATGTGCTTGGTGTGCGTTTATGTGTTATGTGCTCATATTTGAGACTTTATCATGATGTTAGACATTGTTTATGTAGTACATGGTACGTTATATGATGATGTGATGGGGTTGGTTCGTGCTCATGAGTTCATATGAATGTATAAATCATGGTATAAGTTGGAAATGAAACGAAATGAAATGAAATGAAATGAGTTCAGAAATGAACTCCAGAAAAGTTCGGGTATCGTTTTGATAAGGTTTCGTGTATGTATCGTATGTTGTATGTATGTATTAAGTATATATAATATGGTTAGGATAAGTTTTATAGTTACTTTCTATATTTAGAAACTTTTAGAAATGAAGGCTAGTTCAAAAATCGTGTAAAAAGTCGAAAAATTAGCAAAAGGGTACCCGGTTTGGTCCCGAAAGTGTATAGGAGTATAAGTAAACATAAAATAGAAGGGGGGAGAGTGTAAATATAATAAAACACAGAGAGGAGTCGAATTTGTGGGTCCCATAGCCTTAATTTTAATAATTAAATTAATAAAAATAGGATAATTACCATTTAAAAGTCCTAATTGGGCCTAAACTTGTCCAGAAGGTTACCAAGGCCTATATAAACACCCCTAGACCCCTAAAAACGACTAATAACCCTAAATAAACCTAAAATCAGTCTAAATCTTCCATCGATATCAAGAGAAGTCGAAATTATGATTAGAGTTCATTAATTTTTCTTGTTTCAAGGTAAGTGATCAATTAAACCTTAATATAATTCATGTTTTTATTAATTAATCATAATTGTATTGTTAATTAACCATCATTGAGATGATTAGGGTTTTATTAATTTTATGGAAAAATATATTAATTAAGATCCATTAATGATTTTAGGGATTGTGTTATAAATTTAGGGATAATTAATGATGTTTAGAGGGTTAGTGCATAAAGGCGTAAAACAGTCTGATTTTTAAGGCTGTCTTGTGTCGACTGTTCCGGGCAGTAGGTAGCACCTTTGGTCGAGTTTCTTTTTTTTTTAAATTAAGTTCAGAGAGTCTACTTTTCATAAATGTAAGGTTGGTCGAAAATGGAGTTCGGGAAGGTCGTCAAATAATTTTTACAAAAACAGTGCGATGTTCAAGAATAAATTTTGATTTCGGAGATTTGAGTCGAAACCTAACCAAACGGATGAGATAGCCAAATATTTTTGATTTGGGAAATCTTTATAATGTATATAAAAGGACTGGAGGTTTTCAATAAAATTTATGGTATTTAGGTCGGGGTTTTGGTGTCAAACATTTAGCATGTACGGAAAATCAGTTTTGGTGAAAACGACTTTTGGCGTAGAGACTAAACGAAAGGGTTAAACGTGTAATTAGAAAGTAAAATTGGTTTTTGAAGTTCTTAGATCATATAACAACATAACTCCAGTAGGGTAGGAGTCAAGTGTGGTGTTAAGTTCACTTCATGTGATCGTTTAGTGACTAGTAAACCGTACCGGGGAAAAACTAGAATTTTACGTATAGAACAGCTTGTAGTGGGAGAACTAGATAGTGGGGATTGGGGGATTAGATTCATCTCCTTGATTGTTACTTAACTTGGGTGTTAAGACCTGAGCTAAGGGTGTCGTGTATGATTTTATAGGTTTGCAGGAGTGCTAGCTTGATGTGCTATCAGGTGAGTTCATAGTCCCATTTTTACTAAGTTTTTAAATGTTTTCTTCTAGTATGGGATGGAGATGACACTTGTGGTGTTCTTAAAATGTTTTGGTACTATATTTTTATAAATGTTTGGACATAGATGTGTTATTGTGTGACTTACGTGCTTATGTGTTCTGCTGAGACTGCTTTTATACATGGTCTCATCGTCCAAATCGGGCTTAAAATGCATTAAATATCATCAAAATACCCAAATGTATGCTTGTGTTTGTTGCTTGTGTATTTTAGGTACGGATATTGAGAAAATGACAAAAGATCACAAGAATCATGCAAAAAACGAACACGGGAAACGAAGCCGCACGATGAACCAAGCCCTAATGAAGAATTTTCCAAAGAAAACCCTTAAAGATTTGAAGAATTATGAAGATTGGTCCTCCAAGTTTGAAGAATTGACACTTTATACCCTTGTATCTTCATAATTACAAGTTTGGTCCCTAAAGTTTGTCAAAATTACAAAAAGGACCCTTAACTTTGAAGAATTGGCAAATTTAGTCCCTCAACAAAACTAAATTGTCAATATTGGTCCTCCAAGAAGTCAACAAACAAGTCAAAACCTTGAATTATCAAGTTATTACAAGAACAACCCTTGAAGATTGAAGAAATTACATTTCAAGTCCTTGTTTAAAGATTGAAAACTTGTCTTGCCAAATTTGACAAGTTGGTGAAACTTATTTGTGAAGAAAATTGAAGTTGTTGCTGTTTTGTACAAAGTGAAGGGATTATGAAACTATGGGGACTTATTCTGTCAAACACACCAACTTACCCCCACCAATTAGTTTGCCATGTCACCACCATCCACCAATACCATCACTCCATCTCACCTCTTTCTCCACGTCACTTTCCACCCACACCATTTAACTTATTTAATCACTTCCCTCCCAAACACAAAGTCTAAAAAACTTTAATCCCCTTTTCAGATTAAACGACCCTAATCCACCCTTAAACCTTAATATTTTCCCAGTATGAACATCAATCAAAACAAAGGGAAAATGCTTAATTGCTTCCAGATCACTAATTACACTCACTCTCATCACAACCCACCTCCCGAAAACATCACCATCTCACCCCATGTGACAAACCCCTCTTCCCCTGCCCCACCTTTTTACTAACAGACAAACTGAGCCAGTCCTTGAGCGTCCAAGATGCTCTTACTTGTCCTCCACACCAAATGAAGGGTGTAGATCACTTCAAAACAGCTAGCATCTTCACATGATTCCAGCAGGCTCACAAGATACAAAATTTTTACCAAGATTCAAAATCGTCCAAGGGCATTTCAGGGTTTTTCTACATTAGGATTTTATGATTTCTAGATTGTTCTGTAGCCATTATATAAGGCAACCCTAGCTTAGCATTTTGTTCTTGTTCTTAAATTTTCTCCTTTTTCACAGCTTTGTAAATCCAGTTTTTAATGAATGAAAATGGTTTAAGTGTTGTTGATGACAAAGATTGAGTCCCTTTACATTTTCCTGTTGTGTTCTGTTTGAAAAAGTTTTTTCAAAAAGGCATTTTAAGTTTCTGTTTTCAAGTTTCTTCTAAGTTCTTAATTCCGTTTTTTATTGTTTGAGCTAGGAAGTTTGTAAACCACATAAGCTTCTTATATTCAAGCTTGTATATGTCCATATCACCCTGATATCTTGGAGATATCAAGGTGTAGTGGGTATAAAGGTTTGGGTAAAAAAGGCAAAGTGAGGTGAAAAATCCTTTTGCTCATTTTTTAACATTTACTGTTTCAAAAGCTTCAAGCTTTAAGCGTGTAGCTGTTGAAACTTGAAGTTATTTGCTGGTTGGGTGGTGATTGTGCAGGAAAACAAGAAGGAAAGAAGTTTCCTTTCTTATTCATTTCTTTTCATTCTTTTTGGCTCCAAGCATTCTGAATATCACAAGTTCAGGAGGTGACATAGCAGTCACTGTTGGGCCTGGATGTAGGCCCAACAAGGTAGTCCCTTATTTCCTTATTTAGTTTTCAAAAATCTGACATTCATGTGATTTGGAGTGAAATTGTATGCAAGTTGTTTTAAGTGTTGTTTTATTGACTGATATTGCTTATTTTAGGTGTTAATGCATGTTAGATAGCTTAGGAATCAGTTTGCTTGAGTTTTGTTAAGGTTTAGTTTGAAAAAGTTCATATTTCAGATTTAAAGGGGTGTTTGGATCAGTGTTTAAAATGGTTTAGATTGTTTAGATTTAGCTTGTAAACCTGTTAAACACACTCTTTGGGTAGTTATAGGTTGAATGCTAGTTTAGGTTTTTAGTTTTGGTAGGTTTTAAACCATATGCATGCATAAAATTTGGAAATATAGTCTAAAATCCAGTAACTGCTCTTGTGCTTGATTTTTTTGTGAAGTTTTGCCTTCAAATTTGATGAGTTGATAGATAATAGGTCATAGAAGGTTTGTGAATCATTTGTATGCTGTTTTGTGAGCTTGTGTGCAAGATATTAGCCATTGTAATCCATTTGAGTGCCAAGTGTATCAGCAAAATACACTCAGACACATATATGCATAATTAGTAACTTGTGTGCTTATTTGTGTGTATTTTTGGCTGAGATTTGTGCTTTTCTTGTGTTAATTGTGACTCCCTATACTCAACTGAGTATAGGGGTGCCCCATTTGTCCAATCAAACATCCACAAAAGTCCTTGACAAGCTCCTCTTGTCATTTCTTCACAATTGAAGGATTACACTTTGTGTTCATCAGAAAATCCAAATCTGGGCACGTTTTGATCTTTACAAGCTTAATTATAGCTTGTTTTGGATTATGTTTTGTGTTTTTGAGACTTAAGTAGTTATCAGTATTGAGTTTTAAAGTTAAAAAAAAGTTTCCAAAAAGGACTGGCCAGGACTCGAACCTGCGCCATCCTCCTCACAACACTCACAACTTACCAGCGTGCCCTAGGGCCTTTGACTGCTAGGTTCTCTTTTCATTATTTACTTAAGTGTTATTTGTTTTGTAGCTTATTTAGTTAGCAACTTATAATTAAGCTAATTTTAGCTTATTTACTTAGGATTTTTACCAGTTAGCATTTTTCTTTTGTTTGTATTAGGTTTTAGGACTTTTCAGTGCTAAAAGTTTATTTTTCCATTAGTTAATTAATTTTCTAGAATATTTTAAGTTTTAATTTTAGAAATTAATTTAAAAATAGAAAAAGGTAATTTAAAAATCTGAAAAAATAGTTTTTAGCTTAATTAGGATATTTTTGAGGTTTACAAACTATAAGATCTTGTTTAGGGCTTTTTAATAATTAATTGTGATTTTTAGGGCTTTAATTAGCATTAAAAAGTCATTATCTAATTAATTAAAAGGTTTTAACAAGTTTGGATTTTTTGTAAAACTCTTAGAATATTATTGGGGATTTTTAGTAATTTTTAGGAATTTTTAGGTTAAAATTTTAATTTTTGCACTATTTACGGTTTTACGTGATCGCCTTTTTCGTCGTAGTTTAATCCGTCTTCGTAACCGTTTTTCTCTTCTAATCTCATTTCTTTCTTCCTTCTTCAATCATATAATCACAAATCAAATCAATTCAACACACAACGCACTTGCCTCCTCGAGAACGAACTCACTTTAGGGTCATTCACACACGGTTTTCCTAAATCGTCGTGCACGCTTGCCCTATTTATTGCTCTTTTCCTAAAGGGTAGTAAAAACTCACAACATCATTTTGGCGCCGCTGCCGGGGAGGCGTGTTGTGTTTTGGTTGAACAATTGTTGTTTTTATATATAGCCATAATAGTATTTGTATTAGTAGCACTCTACTAATACGTATTATCGTTTTTCGTTTTTTGTGAATACTATTACTATATTGTATACGTAGAACAATAAATTTATAAGTACTCCAAATACGTGAGAAATCACAACCTTGACTTGGGAGGTCATTACCCAATCATTGTATTCGAATCTCAAACCAAAGAAAAAGGCAAAAATAGATAAATACTTTCGTGAAGCTCGATTTTGAGAAATACAAACTATAAGGTGGGTATAAGGCGGTTGTATTTCACGACCTAAAGGAAAAAGGCTCTTAAGTGCTTCGCGCTGCCTCGTTTCGTCCGCTTGCTTGTGCGTATTTTGATTTTGAAAGCTAATCGAGGGTTTTGCCGCCCAAAGTATTACTTAAGTATCATATATATTTTCTTGGTTTCTATTGATTAAACCCTCTTGAACGATTTGGTGTTCCACCATCGTTCTAAAGTCATCGAAGGCGTTCACTTCACGTGATCGTTTTCATTCCTTGAGGCTTCTTTAATCAAGAGATTTGATTAAGGAGGAGATTTGTAGATTTTTGTCTACCTAATACATTCAAAAAATCCAAAAAAAGTAAAAACAATCAAAAACCACAAAAAAATTGAAAAAGTAAAAACACCAAAAAGAATCTTCTTTGCTCGCCTTCTCGTTGTACGTGACATTTATGCAAACTCGCTCTAAAGCAAGACGTGCTCGTAAACGAAGAAACAAATCAATCACTCCTACTAGTGAGGAGTCTCCTATTGACGAACCCATTATAGTGAAAGAAGCACCCATGGCTAATCGAACTATGATGGAGTTGCTTCAAGCACCCACCGAGGGTTATGGAGAAGCGATTGTGATTCCCGCTATCCTTGCGGAGAATTTTGAGGTTAAGACGGGTTTGTTGTCCATGATTCAAAACAACAAGTTTCGAGGTGACGAAAAGGACAACCCTCATAACCACATTCGCCAATTTAATCGTCTCACCGCCACATGCAAGTTTAAGGACGTCTCAAACGACTCAATTAAGATGATGCTTTTTCCATATTCCTTAGCGGGGCCCGCAAAAATTTGGTTAGAGAAAGAGCCACCCAATTCTATATTGACGTGGAAGGATCTCGTTTCAAAATTCATGAACCAATTTTTTCCGCCCTCTAAGACTACGCACTTGAAAAACGAGATTTCAAAGTTTTCACAAGAGTATAATGAGAGTTTTTCAACGGCTTGGAATAGGTTTAAGGAAATGTTGCACGAATGTCCTCATCATGGTTTTTCCGACTTGCATCAAATTGACACGTTTTACAATGGCTTGAACGATCATGAGCGTGATTATCTTAATGCCGCCGCGGGTGGTAATTTTTTGTGTAAAACGGTCGAGGAAGCATTGTTAATCATTGAGAATAGGTCTAAGGTCTATAGTCCTCGTAGCACGTCTAGTGTTCATAAGACTTCGTCTACACCTTCGCCTTCATTGTCACATACCATTGATGCTTTCCAAATCGAGGCTAATTTGGAGAACAAGATTTTTGATAAGCTTAAGGGATTGTTAATTGAGTTTAAAGTTGGTGAACAACCCACTCCCGCTACGATTAAAGCGGTTGAGGTTTCTTATATGTATTGTGGTGGAGCTCACGATTATTCCGAGTGCATTACCAACGGTGGTAACACTTCGAGTGCCTTCGCGGCCGCGGGAACTTATAACCAAAACGGTCAAGTTCCTCGCACTAATCAATTGACTCCACCGGGTTGTCCACCAAATCAAAATGCTAACAATTATCAAAACAATCAAGTTGGTTACCAAAGCAATCAAAGAAACAATTTCAAGGGTAATAACAACTATGGGAAGCAAGGAAGTAGTAGCCAATTGCAAAATCAAAATCAAAACCATAATTTTCAAAACACGAGTCAGGGTCTTCAAAATGTTTACACTGAAGAACTTCCAATGGACTTTTTGAATTAGGCCACGGCAAATGATAAGATTTTGGAAAACATACAACAGCAATTGGCTAGTCAAGCTAGGGACACGGCTAAAAACACCAAAGAGTTGGCAAATTTTGTGAAGGAAAATCTTAACATGAGAAATGAGTTGAAAACTGATTTTGCTAATCAAATTAGAGGTCAAAACAAAAATATTGACCAAAGTCGCGCTAGGCTTAAACAAAGGATTGACCAAAAAGCCGCTAGTCAAGATTTGAAGTTTAATAGTCAAGATGCTAAGCTTAATGCCATTTTAGAAGCCGTCATGGGGAACAAAGCCTCTACTTCGAGTGGTCTTCCTAGTAACACCGTATCAAACCCGAAGGGAGAGATGAAAGTGATTACCACACGAAGTGGTAAGACACTTAAAGAACCGACTCCTCAACCAATTACTCCAACGGTGGAGGAAATTGAGGAAGAACCCGAGGTGGTGGTCGAAAAGGAGCATATTTCAAGCCCACAAAGTACCGCTCATGCCACACCTACGGTCGACCCATTACCAACATTGGAACCCGAGATTCCAAAGGCTATGCCTATGCCCCAACCCACACCACCCTTTCCTTACCCATCGAGACTTAGGAAGGAGAAACGACAAGAGCGTGACAACTACCAATTTGAGCTTTTTATGAAAATGTTTCGTGAGTTGCACCTTATTGTGAGTTTCGCTGATGCTTTGGTCATGATGCCTCGATTTGCCGCTAACTTTAAGAGTATGTTGAACAACAAGGAGAAATTGCATCAATTGTCTAGTTGTTCGTCGGTTTATCTTAATCGCATACCTCAAAAAGTCGGTGATCCCGGTAAATTTTTGATCCCTTGTGCAATTCAAGATATGGAAGAATGCTATGCCTTGGC
The DNA here is from genome assembly GCA_025667525.1 of Glebionis coronaria. Lineage (NCBI taxonomy): Eukaryota > Viridiplantae > Streptophyta > Magnoliopsida > Asterales > Asteraceae > Glebionis > Glebionis coronaria. Next base: position 435,823,585 of record CM046874.1, read on the forward strand.
CGATCTTGGTGCTAGCATTAATTTGATGCCACTTGCAATCTTCAAGTCGCTCAATCTTCCTAATCTTACTCCTTCACTAATGTCTATTGAGTTGGCCGACCATTCCACGATTCGTGCATGTGGTTTGGCGGAAGAAGTTTTTGTGAAAGTGGGGAAGTTCTACTATCCCGTAGACTTTATCGTCGTTGATATCCCCACGGATCCTCAAGTTCCTCTTATTTTAGGTCGTTCGTTTTTAGATACGTCTATGGCTTTAATTGATGTTCATGCAAGATAGATCACCTTACGTTTCCACGACGAGGAACTTGTTATAAACGCAACTCAAAATTCTCAACTTTCTCATGTTTATTCCGTTGCTACCATAAACCTCGTTGATATGATCGACGTGGCTTGCGAGGAATTTTCACAAGAAGTTTTAGGGTTTGGTGATGAAGAAACTAGTGGCAATCCCACTATGTTAGATCCAATTCTTGATAATTCGACACCAACCTTCACTCCATTTGAAGGTGGTGGTTTTACGTTGGAAGAATGCAATGTTCCACGTACTTGTGACGAAGACCTCGACAACGATGAGGACTTCTCGATTATCAAGGATTTTCTCAACGATTACCCATTTCCTCCACCCGAGGAGGTTATGAGTATCGAGCCCATATCTTCACTTGAGGAACTACCTATCCTTGAGTTGAAAGATTTACCTCCTCACCTCGAATATGTCTATTTGGAGGAGGACGACAAGTTGCTGGTTATTATTGCGAAGGATCTTTCGAATGATAAAAAAACCGCACTTGTCGATGTTCTTAAGGACCACAAAGGGGCAATTGCGTGGAAGTTATCCGACATTAAGGGAATCGATCCCAAGTTTTGTACCCACAAAATCTTAATGGAGGAGGATTTCAAGCCCACAATCCAAAGTCAAAGGAGGGTGAACCCTAAAATTCACGACGTCATCAAAAAGGAGGTCCTTAAACTCCTTGACGCGGGAATGATTTACCCTATTACCGATAGCCCTTGGGTGAGTCCTATTCATTGTGTCCCTAAAAAGGGAGGAATGACCGTTGTGCCAAACGATGCCAATGAGTTGATTCCCACTAGACTCGTGACCGGATGGAGAGTGTGCATCGACTATCGAATGTTGAATGAAGCCACTCGAAAAGACCATTTTCCCTTGTCCTTCATGGACCAAATGTTGGAGCGTCTTGCGGGAAACGATTTCTATTGCTTTTTAGATGGTTTTTCCGGTTACTTCCAAATTCCCATCGATCCTCGTGATCAAGAAAAAACTACGTTTACGTGTCCATATGGAACGTTTGCCTATCGTAGAATGCCATTCAGACTTTGCAATGCACCGGGAACTTTTCAACGGTGCATGATGGCTATTTTTCATGATATGATCGAGAAGACGATGGAAGTCTTCATGGATGACTTTTCCGTGTTTGGTAATTCGTTCACTTCGTGTTTGTCGAACCTAGAGAGAATGTTGAAACGTTGTGAGGAAACCAACCTTGTGCTCAATTGGGAAAAGTGTCATTTTATGGTTAAGAGTGGAATCGTCTTAGGGCACAAGGTCTCGAAAGCGGGGATTGAGGTAGATCAAGCTAAGGTAGACGTCATCGCCAAATTACCTCATCCCAAAACCGTTAAGGGAGTTAGGAGTTTTCTAGGCCACGCGGGCTTTTATCGTCGATTCATCAAGGATTTTTCGAAGATTTCTCGACCCATTACACATCTTCTTGAAAAAGAGGCACGTTTTGTCTTTGACGAAGATTGTGTACGATTCTTTGAAATCCTTAAGAGGAAACTTACCGAATCTCCCATTCTTGTTGCTCCCAATTGGAACCTCCCCTTTGAGCTCATGTGTGATGCTAGTGATTACGCTATTGGGGCCGTTTTGGGGCAACGTCATGATAAGAACTTCTTGCCTATTCACTATGCTAGCAAGACGATGACCGAGGCTCAACTTAAATACATTACAACGGAAAAGGAGTTCCTTGCCGTGGTGTATGCATTTGAGAAATTTCGACCTTATCTCGTCTTGACGAAATGCATAGTGTATACGGACCATTCGGCTATTAAGTATCTTATGGCAAAGCAAGATGCTAAGCCTAGATTACTTCGTTGGATTCTCCTCCTTTAAGAATTTGATCACACCATTGTTGACAAAAAAGGAGCCGAGAATCTAGCGGCCGATCATCTCTCTCGTTTGGAAGATCCTCACCAAAGTGTTTACGAGCCCAAGGAAATCACCGAAACATTTCCGCTCGAGACACTTACCCCATGGTTTGCGGATTTTTCAAATTACCATGCGAGAAACTTCATCATTAAGGGTATGACGACTCAACAAAAACGAAAAGTCTTTCGTGACATCAAGTTCTACTTTTGGAACGACCCTTACTTGTTTCGAACTTGTGCGGATCAAATCATCCGACGTTGTGTATTTGGCACCGAAGCTTCTAACATCCTTAGAGCTTGCCATGAGGGACCCATGGGTGGTCACCACGGTGTTAATCTCACGGCTAAGAAGGTGTTTGATGCCGGCTTCTTTTGGCCTACTATTTACCGAGATGCACAAGATCTTGTGAAGTCGTGTGATGCATGCCAACGACAAGGAAAAACCTCACAAAAAGATGAAATGCCATAAAATATCATCCAAGTGTGTGAGATCTTTGATGTTTGGGTATAGACTTTATGGGGCCGTTCCCATCATCTCGTGGTAATAAGTACATCCTTGTTGCGGTTGACTACCTATCTAAGTGGGTGGAAGCTAAGGCTTTGCCCACCAATGATGCTCGTGTGGTAGTCAAGTTTTTGAAGCAATTGTTTTCTCGGTTTGGAACCCCTCGTGCTATCATAAGCGATCGTGGAACCCATTTTTGTAACGACCAATTTGAAAGGGTTCTAAGGAAATATGGGGTTACACATCGGCTTTCTACGGCTTATCACCCACAAACGAGTGGGCAAGTCGAGGTTTCAAACCGAGCGTTGAAGAGGATCTTGGAAAGATCCGTTGGGGAAAACCGACAATCATGGTCGGATAAGTTGGACGATGCTTTATGGGCCTTTAGGACCGCTCATAAGACGCCCATTGGGTGCACTCCCTATAAGCTTGTGTATGGAAAGAATTGTCATTTGCCTATCGAATTGGAACACAAGGCTTATTGGGCCCTAAAGCATTGTAATGATGATATGGAGACCGCGGGAAAACACCGGAAAATGCAATTAAATGAATTGGATGAATTGAGGGATATTGCTTATGAAAATTCATTGATTTATAAAGAGAAAACTAAAAAGTTGCATGATTCTAAAATTAAAAACCGGGTTTTTAACATTGGGGATCAAGTTTTGCTTTTTAATTCAAGATTGAAAATCTTTTCCGGTAAATTGAAATCCCGTTGGTCCGGTCCATTCACCGAGACTCAAGTGTTTCCGTATGGGACCATCGAGCTAGCTCAAGATGATGGTCCCAACTTCAAGGTGAATGGACATAGGTTGAAGCACTACTTTGGCGGGGAAGTTCCATCCTTGAACTACCTCGACCAAATCACCTTCCCCAATGATAATTAGTATTGAGGGGATCGAGTCGAGCTCATGACTCGGTAATCAAAAACGAGGTGCCTCGTGGGGGAGTCCCATGCTTATCCTATGTACATATTATCGCTTTCTAATGTAGCTTACGTGTGGGGATTTGTGCCCTTCCAACCTTTGTTCCGTGGTTGTTTGTGAATTGTGAACTTTAGATGATCATGATCTTCACGATTGGAGCCTCTCGTGTTCGTTTTATGGGAGCACTCGATCGTTTGCTTTGGAGACATTTCTCAATATCCATGATATATCCTTTTGATGTTCTAACCTTAGGTTTTTAGCACACTTCATAAACGGCTATTAATTTATTGGTTACACCCTTTCCATGCTAGATTAGGCATTCGACTACGTCTCTAGTATGGGGGTGTTTGCACCCCTAGACTCGAAACATTGAGGACAATGTTTAAGTTTAGAATAGGGGAGGGGGGTGAATAGATACTTGCCTTGCCAAACCTTCACGCTTTCCAAAGTTTATCTTTTTGTTTATCGTTTTGTTGCAAATAAGGCTAAAAATGGCCAAATTTTAAAATTTTCTTATTTTTCATAAGTGTTTAAGACACGAATGTAGGTTTTCTGATGGCGAGAATAAGAGTAATTTTTGACTCGACCGTGCGTGTTGAGCACTTAGCTTTGATTCCTTAACTACACATTAGGCTAAGTCTCTTAAATGAGGACGAGAAATGATAGAGTTAATTATAAGTTACTATGCTAAACGTAGAGTACTCGTATTCTTTCAAAAACTCATGTGTTCTCGTTGTTTGCTTATTCTCCCTTCGCATGTAAATATTTTTTGCTTAATAAATATTGACTTAGCGGTTTAGTTAGGATTGTAGGGTTTCTAGTCTTTTCTAGTAGCTTCCGTGTAATTAAATTGGGGAGACATTAAGGTATCGCCAGCGTCACGGTTTTGAAGTATTGGCACCCGAATAATCGAAAGCTTCACCCAATAATAAGATTTCAAGTGCTCACCTAAATCTAGCAAATAATTTGAAGCCCCACAAGGCCTAAAATATATGCAAAATTGAAAGTGAATCAAGCCTTGATCTTCGAAGCTTTAAAGATCCAAAATTCGCCTTAGCGTGAGGATATACGTCTTTGGCTAATAAAACCAACGATGAGGCGGATAATAAAAGGCAAGGCAAGACCGAAGTCATAATAAAAGCTTCATGGCGAAGTTGAATAAAAGATGGAGGTAAACCAAAGATAATAAGGCCCTTCCGTTAGGGGGCGTATAAAAGTCTTGGTAATAAGTCTCATGTTCAAAACCGTTATAAAACCGTGTTTATCGATTCTTCTTGTCAACTTAATTTTTTAACATCGTTGTCTATTAGGAGGTGTTATTGATTTGATGGTCTTAGTTACACCGTTAGGACTCTATTTTTAGACCTAAATCTCTATTATCGCATAAGTCAACAATGTATCCTCGTGAAACATTCAAGACAACATAAAATATAAGAGATACAACTTAGGAATAATGGGAGGATAAGTACGTGATTAGGGGCATATGAGTAGTGTTAGCATTACTAACTTATAATGACAATGATCTCGTTGCACGCTTGGCATGGAATTAGAGTGAAAATCGAGGACGATGAAATTATTTCTAACGAAGCATTCACGTGTTCTTATTCTATGAACCTAAACGTCCCATTTTGCGATGAAAATCATACATTATGTCTAAAACGCAAGTAGTAGCAATAGTAGTAGTATAGCTAGTTTATCATTCAATAAAGTGAATAAAAATGAATTTTGGAAATGCTACGATACTTTATTCTAGCATTGCGTGAGGGCACGACAATGGTTTAGTATGGGGGAGTGATGAGACTGCTTTTATACATGGTCTCATCGTCCAAATCGGGCTTAAAATGCATTAAATATCATCAAAATACCCAAATATATTCTTGTGTTTGTTGCTTGTGTATTTTAGGTACGGATATTGAGAAAATGATAAAAGATCACAAGAATCATGCAAAAACGAACACGGGAAACGAAGCCGCACGATGAACCAAGCCCTAATGAAGAATTTTCCAAAGAAAACCCTTGAAGATTTGAAGAATTATGAAGATTGGTCCTCCAAGTTTGAAGAATTGACACTTTATACCATTGTATCTTCATAATTATAAGTTTGGTCCCTAAAGTTTGTCAAAATTACAAAAAGGACCCTTAACTTTGAAGAATTGGCAAATTTAGTCCCTCAACAAAACTAAATTGTCAATATTGGTCCTCCAAGAAGTCAACAAACAAGTCAAAACCTTGAATTATCAAGTTATTACAAGAACAGCCCTTAAAGATTGAAGAAATTACATTTCAAGTCCTTGTTTAAAGATTGAAAACTTGTCTTGCCAAATTTGACAAGTTGGTGAAACTTATTTGTGAAGAAAATTTAAGTTGTTGCTGTTTTGTACAAAGTGAAGGGATTATGAAACTATGGGGACTTATTATGTCAAACACACCAACTTACCCCCACCAATCAGTTTGCCATGTCACCACCATCCACCAATACCATCACTCCATCTCACCTCTTTCTCCACGTCACTTTCCACCCACACCATTTAACTTATTTAATCACTTCCCTCCCAAACACAAAGTTTAAAAAACTTTAATCCCCTTTTCAGATTAAACGACCCTAATCCACCCTTAAACCATAATATTTTCCCAGTATGAACATCAATCAAAACAAAGGGAAAATGCTTAATTGCTTCCAGATCACTAATTACACTCACTCTCATCACAACCCACCTCCCAAAAACATCACCATCTCACCCCATGTGACAAACCCCTCTTCCCCTGCCCCACCTTTTTACAAACAGACAAACTGAGCCAGTCCTTGAGCGTCCAAGATGCTCTTACTTGTCCTCCACACCAAATGAAGGGTGTAGATCACTTCAAAACAGCTAGCATCTTCACATGATTCCAGCAGGCTCACAAGATACAAACTTTTGACCAAGATTCAAAATCGTCCAAGGGCATTTCAGGGTTTTTCTACATTAGGGTTTTATGATTTCTAGATTGTTCTGTAGCCATTATATAAGGCAACCCTAGCTTAGCATTTTGTTCTTGTTCTTAATTTTTCTCCTTTTTCACAGCTTTGTAAATCCAGTTTTTAATGAATGAAAATGGTTTAAGTGTTGTTGATGAGAAAGATTGAGTCCCTTTTACATTTTCCTGTTGTGTTTTGTTTGAAAAAGTTTTTTCAAAAAGGCATTTTAAGTTTCTGTTTTCAAGTTTCTTCTAAGTTCTTAAATCCGTTTTGGGTATAAAGGTTTGGGTAAAAAAGGCAAAGTGAGGTGAAAAATCTTTTTGCTCATTTTTTAACATTTACTTTTTCAAAAGCTTCAAGCTTTAAGCTTGTAGCTGTTGAAACTTGAAGTTATTTGCTGGTTGGGTGGTGATTATGCTGGAAAACAAGAAGGAAAGAAGTTTCCTTTCTTATTCATTTCTTTTCATTCTTTTTGGCTCCAAGCATTGTGAATATCACAAGTTCAAGGTTTAGCACAAGCCACCAGCTTGTGGGAGGTGACATAGCAGTCAATGTTGGGCCTGGATGTAGGCCCAACAAGGTAGTCCCTTATTTCCTTATTTAGTTTTCAAAAATCTGACATTCATGTGATTTGAAGTGAAGTTGTATGCAAGTTGTTTTAAGTGTTGTTTTATTGACTGATATTGTTTATTTTAGGTGTTAATGCATGTTAGATAGCTTAGGAATCAGTTTGCTTGAGTTTTGTTAAGGTTTAGTTTGAAAAAGTTCATATTTCAGATTTAAAGGGGTGTTTGGATCAGTGTTTAAAATGGTTTAGATTGTTTAGATTTAGCTTGTAAACCTGTTAAACACACTCTTTGGGTAGTTATAGGTTGAATGCTAGTTTAGGTTTTCAGTTTTGGTAGGTTTTAAACCATATGCATGCATAAAAATTGGAAATATAGTCTAAAATCCAGTAACTGCTCTTGTGCTTGATTTTTTTGTGAAGTTTTGCCTTCAAATTTGATGAGTTGATAGATAATAGGTCATAGAAGGTTTGTGAATCATTTGTATGCTGTTTTGTGAGCTTGTGTGCAAGATATTAGCCATTGTAATCCATTTGAGTGCCAAGTGTATCAGCAAAATACACTCAGACACATATATGCATAATCAGTAACTTGTGTGCTTATTTGTGTGTATTTTTGGCTGAGATTTGTGTTTTTCTTGTGTTAATTGTGACTCCCTATACTCAACTGAGTATAGGGGTGCCCTACTTGTCCAATCAAACATCCACAAAAGTCCTTGACAAGCTCCTCTTGTCATTTCATCACAAGTGAAGGATTACACTTTGTGTTCATCAGAAAATCCAAATCTGGGCACGTTTTGATCTTTACAAGCTTAATTATAGCTTGTTTTGGATTATGTTTTGTGTTTTTGAGACTTAAGTAGTTATCAGTATTGAGTTTTAAAGTTAAAAAAAAAAGTTTCCAAAAAGGACTGGCCAGGACTCGAACCTGCGCCATCCTCCTCACAACACTTACAACTTACCAGCGTGCCCTAGGGTCTTTGACTGCTAGGTTCTCTTTTCATTATTTACTTAAGTGTTATTTGTTTTGTAGCTTATTTAGTTAGCAGCTTATAATTAAGCTAATTTTAGCTTATTTACTTAGGATTTTTACCAGTTAACATTTTTCTTTTGTTTGTATTAGGTTTTAGGACTTTTCAGTGCAAAAAGTTTATTTTTCCATTAGTTAATTAATTTTCTAGGAATATTTTAAGTTTTAATTTTAGAAAGTAATTTAAAAATAGAAAAAGGTAATTTAAAAATCTGAAAAAATAGTTTTTAGCTTAATTAGGATATTTTTGAGGTTTACAAACTATAAGATCTTGTTTAGGGCTTTTTAATAAGTAATTGTGATTTTTAGGGCTTTAATTAGCATTAAAAAGTCATTATCTAATTAATTAAAAGGTTTTAACAAGTTTGGATTTTTCGTAAACTCTTAGAATATTATTGGGGATTTTTAGTAATTTTTAGGAATTTTTAGGTTAAAATTTTAATTTTGGCACTATTTACGGTTTTACGTGATCGCCTTTTTCGTCGTAGTTTAATCCGTCTTCGTAACCGTTTTTCTCTTCTAATCTTATTTCTTTCTTCCTTCTTCAATCATATAATCACAAATCAAATCAATTCAACACACAACACACTTGCCTCCTCGAGAACGAACTCACTATAGGGTCATTCACACACGGTTTTCCTAAATCGTCGTGCACGCTTGCCCTATTTATTGCTCTTTTTCTAAAGGGTAGTAAAAACTCACAACATCATGTTCTCATATGTGATTTGATATGTGTTATGATATGTGAATCTTGATTGTGTTATGATTGGGATTGGTACATAGATGTATGGGCGTCTATGGGACCAGTTGTGATGTGTGTGGAGCGTGGGGCACGATCCGTCCTGAGTTCTTGGTTCTGAGTTCTTGGTTCGTGGGGCACGATCCGTCCTGAGTTCTTGGTTCGGGGGGCACGATCCGTCCTGAGTACTTGTGCATCGTCTCTTCGGAGGCAAGATATCTCGACGGGGATATAGTTCATCTTCCACAGGTGGTGTGGGAAAGATCCGGATAGTGTGGTGTGTGTTCTTGTGTGTGTGACGGGATACTTCTTGACTATTATAGTGTGCTTTGTGAATTGTAGATGTGATTGGTACTTGGATTGAGTTTTGTTGTGGATGCATGTAGCATGATTATCACATTATGGTCCATTACTATAAATTGTTTTTCTTCAACTATTTACAGCGGTTGTTAAGGGTTCTTAAGATGTTTTGATAATTTAAACCTATGTTCTCACCAACTTTATGTTGACAGATGTTAGTGTCATTTTCAGGTGAGGTAGTTGAGGAGGATGATGTTAGAAGTGGCTAGAGTGTAGAGGCTGTTAGGATTGCATTAGGAGGATTCCCTTTCCTCTTAGATTTTATTTTGTGTCTTGATTAAGTGAACTTTATGGTACATATATGTTTGATGTTTGTTCATTTGTATGTCTTTGGTAAGATAGGCCTGTTACCTACTTACCTAGACGCCTGCATTGTTGAGATATTGTTACGACATTTGTGTCGCCATTTATGATATTTCAATATCATTTAGTTCTCTCTATAGACACGCTGTTGTTGTGATGATATCTATACGTCGCGCCCCATATTCCGCCATGGTGGGGTGTGACAGAATGGTATCAGAGACAATGGCTATAGAGAATTAGGTTGCCTAGTCGCGTAGCCTAATCTATAGCTTAAGGGTCCCTGCATATAGGCGTCATAGGGGTATGTGTGCATTTTATAAATGTTGATGTTTTTGGATGTTATTTTTGCAAATATTTTTTAAGTTATGAATTAGTATTGTTCATACTTAACTACATGTTATTTTCTTTACGAGTTTTGACTAGTGCGGGTAGAACTATAGTCGTATACGCTAGTCATTGTTGGATTTTGTTTAATTACGTTTTCATGTTCTTTATACATTTTGAATTTAGTCTACGCTGGTTCAGCTGGACTACGAGTTTATTTGTTTCATGCATTGGCTATGTTATTTTAATACATGTGATTTTGGACCCTATGTTATGTTGTGGATTATGTGCTTATATGAGTTGTAGGATCTATGTGATTATTTGAGTTGGTAGACTGATGTGTTATGTGTAGTATTAGTGAAAGGGGACTGGTATAAGTATGGTGGCCAACATAATTATACAAGTACCACGACATCAGTGGATTCCTAAGTATGGTTGCATGAAAGAGGGTTAATACATGCTTGTATTGTATATGTTGTATGGACTTGAGTGTATGTACGTGTATGCCTATATATATGTATATATCCCTTCTACTTATCGGTTGTATTCTTAGGATGGTTTTATAGCTCTTCATTCTTTGGGATGTTCAACTTCTGTAGTAGCGCATTTATCGAGTCCTCATTTCACGTATTTGTTTGTACGGTACTTTTGGTGTAGAGGCTATTGAGAGGGTGGAGAATTCTTTTTGGGATCACGGTATCTTTTAGTTTGTATCTTATGTGGTAAAAGAAATGGAATTTGTAAATAGTTAAAATAGTTGTTGGTAGTCGGTGAAATAAGGGTTAAGTGTCGTAAGCGTGTTTGAAATAAGATGGGATATATATATTTTTTTTAACATATAAGTATGGCTTGTTTATTATTATTATTTTTTTTAAAAAAAAACTAAAATTGGTTTTGATCACCTAAAGCTAATGATCTTTAGTTAAATTCTTGTTCTTATTTAATTAAATATGTTAAAATCATGTAATTACTCATATGATGGGTAAGGGTTTCTAATTTTTTGGAATTAAAATAAATTAGGTCTTGAATTTGGTAATTAATGAGGGGTTTTAGGGTTTCAAATCGTTTTTTTTTTGTTATAAATCGGAGTAGGCAGAAACTGTCGCTAAATTGTCAGAATTCATCGCTAAACTGTCAGAAACTGTCGCTAATGTCTGGGCAGATTCTAGGTAAAAATCGTTTTGGTTATAACTTATTCGTTTTTAAAGATTTTTAGGTGATTCAAATGCCTAAAGTTATGTACTCGGAGCGTACTCTTCAAATATTTAGAACGTATTGTCAATGGAAGTCAGTAGCTTGGTCGAATTAATTGTAAAACTGTCGAGTTCAAGATTAATTTTCGGACAACATGGTTTAAACTCGTGTTTTGGGTATTTTGGGATAGTGGACACTTAGAAGGCTAACATAGGGCTGCTTTGGGATAGGATTTTAGATGTATCCATCATAGAGATTGTTACATTAATGAAGAATGTGGGTTCCGGAGTCAATGTTGACGCGTGATATTGTGTTGTGTGCTTTAGACAATTGATCGTTCGTGAAGAGACTAATATACATTAAGGTACAAAATCCATTCTGGGGTAAAACTTGGTTTTGCACAAGGTTTTAATAGTATGTCACCGGTCGTAATACGTTTCGGTTGTCGCTGGGTGCTTCTTGTGTCATTGGTCCGTTTTCATGGTTCGTTGGGAGTCGATACATATTTTATGTTGAGTATCTTTTGGAGTCTCAGGTTTTGGTTCATATTTTTAAATTCTTTCACGTAAACGTCCGTTAGTTGTCCATGGGCTTGATCGTTTATCCGAAGTTCGGGGTCCTAAAATTTGTCTTGAGCTTATATTTATTGAGGGCGTTGTTGTAGTCATACGGATGATCCGGTTACGTTCTTATGAGAGAGATAGCGAGTTGGTTGTGAAATGAAGTTTTTTGAGCTTATGGAGTAAATCTCGGGACGAGATTTCTATTAGGAGGGAGTGATGTGACAACCCTAGATTTTGGATTTTTCACTTTTGAGTGTTTGATGTTGATCATGTGCTTGGTGTGCGTTTATGTGTTATGTGCTCATATTTGAGACTTTATCATGATGTTAGACATTGTTTATGTAGTACATGGTACGTTATATGATGATGTGATGGGGTTGGTTCGTGCTCATGAGTTCATATGAATGTATAAATCATGGTATAAGTTGGAAATGAAACGAAATGAAATGAAATGAAATGAGTTCAGAAATGAACTGCAGAAAAGTTCGGGTATCGTTTTGATAAGGTTTCGTGTTCGTATCGTATGTTGTATGTATGTATTAAGTATATATAATATGGTTAGGATAAGTTTTATAGTTACTTTCGATATTTAGGAACTTTTAGAAATGAAGGCTAGTTCAAAAATCGCGTAAAAAGTCGAAAAATTAGCAAAAGGGTACCCGGTTTGGTCCCGAAAGTGTATAGGAGTATAAGTAAACATAAAATAGAAGGGGAGAGTGTAAATATAGTAAAACACAGAGAGGAGTCGAATTTTTGGGTCCCATAGCCTTAATTTTAATAATTAAATTAATAAAAATAGGATAATTACCATTGAAAAGTCCTAATTGGGCCTAAACTTGTCCAGAAGGTTACCAAGGCCTATATAAACACCCCTAGACCCCTAAAATCGACTAATAACCCTAAATAAACCTAAAATCAGTCTAAATCTTCCATGGATATCAAGAGAAGTCGAAATTATGATTAGAGTTCATTAATTTTTCTTATTTCAAGGTAAGTGATCAATTAAACCTTAATATAATTCATGTTTTTATTAACTAATCATAATTGTATTGTTAATTAACCATCATTGAGATGATTAGGGTTTTATTAATTTTATGGAAAAATATATTAATTAAGATCCATTAATGATTTTAGGGATTGTGTTATAAATTTAGGGATAATTAATGATGTTTAGAGGGTTAGTGCATAAAGGCGTAAAACAGTCTGATTTTTAAGGCTGTCTTGTGTCGACTGTTCCGGGCAGTAGGTAGCACCTTTGGTCGAGTTTCTTTTTTTTTTAAATTTAAGTTCAGAGAGTCTACTTTTCATAAATGTAAGGTTGGTCGAAAATGGAGTTCGGGAAGGTCGTCAAATAATTTTTACAAAAACAGTGCGATGTTCAGGAATAAATTTTGATTTCGGGGATTTGAGTCAAAACCTAACCAAACGGATGAGATAGCCAAATATTTCTGATTTGGGAAATCTTTATAATGTATATAAAAGGAATGGAGGTTTTCAATAAAATTTATGGTGTTTAGGTCGGGTTTTGGTGTCAAACATTTAGCATGTACGGAAAATCAGTTTTGGTGAAAACGACTTTTGGCGTAGAGACTAAACGAAAGGGTTAAACGTGTAATTAGAAAGTAAAATTGGTTTTTGAAGTTCTTAGATCATATAACAACATAACTCCAGTAGGGTAGGAGTCAAGTGTGGTGTTAAGTTCACTTCATGTGATCGTTTAGTGACTAGTAAACCGTACCGGGGAAAAACTAGAATTTTACGTATAGAATAGCTTGTAGTGGGAGAACTAGATAGTGGGGATTGGGGGATTAGATTCATCTCCTTGATTGTTACTTAACTTGGGTGTTAAGACCTGAGCTAAGGGTGTCGTGTATGATTTTATAGGTTTGCAGGAGTGCTAGCTTGATGTGCTATCAGGTGAGTTCATAGTCCCATTTTTACTAAGTTTTTAAATGTTTTCTTCTAGTATGGGATGGAGATGACACTTGTGGTGTTCTTAAAATGTTTTGGTACTATATTTTTATAAATGTTTGGACATAGATGTGTTATTGTGTGACTTACGTGTTTATGTGTTCTCATATGTGATTTGATATGTGTTATGATATGTGAATCTTGATTGTGTTATGATTGGGATTGGTACATAGATGTATGGGCGTCTATGGGACCAGTTGTGATGAGTGTGGAGGGTGAGGCACGATCCGTCCTGAGTTCTTGGTGCTGAGTTCTTGGTTCGTGGGGCACGATCTGTCCTGAGTTCTTGGTTCGGGGGGCACGATCCGTCCTGAGTACTTGTGCATCGTCTCTTCGGAGGCAAGATATCTCGACGGGGATATAGTTCATCTTCCATAGGTGGTGTGGGAAAGATCCGGATAGTGTGGTGTGTGTTCTTGTGTGTGTGACGGGATACTTCTTGACTATTATAGTGTGCTTTGTGAATTGTAGATGTGATTGGTACTTTGATTGAGTTTTGTTGTGGATGCATGTAGCATGATTATCACATTATGGTCCATTACTATAAATTGTTTTTCTTAAACTATTTATAGCGGTTGTTAAGGGTTCTTAAGATGTTTTGATAATTTAAACCTATGTTCTCACCAACTTTATGTTGACAGATTTTAGTGTCATTTTCAGGTGAGGTAGTTGAGGAGGATGATGTTAGAAGTGGCTAGAGTGTAGAGGCTGCTAGGATTGCATTAGGAGGATTCCCTTTCCTCTTAGATTTTATTTTGTGTCTTGATTAAGTGAACTTTATGGTACCTATATGTTTGATGTTTGTTCATTTGTATGTCTTTGGTAAGATAGGCCTGTTACCTACTTACCTAGACGCCTGCATTGTTGAGATATTGTTACGACATTTGTGTCGCCATTTATGATATTTCAATTTCATTTAGTTCTCTCTATAAACACGTTGTTGTTGTGATGATATCTATACGTCGCGCCCCATATTCCGCCATGGTGGTGTGTGACACCTAATGACTCTTGTAGATTAGTATTCATTGTGGTATCTTTTAAAAATAATCCCTAACTTAACTAAGACATCAGTTGGTAGGATGAGTTCATGAAATTGTATGACATAGTGACACATAATGTGTTACGGTACAATTTTGACTTGTTTGTGATTAATGAAAAGACTACCTTTGATTGCTAAATTCTACATGTATTGATGTTATCTATCCTTTATTGCTTCATCCTAATGTTCGCATTAGTGATGCAACCATTGAACAAGTACTCATCTCGAATTGAGTTACGTTGTGGATTATTCTCTTTGTATTCCTGAGTGCCATCAAAGTCATGAACCTCATGATTAATTGGCTAAGCTCATTTCCTATCATATCGTAGTTAAGTTCTTGGTGAACAACTCTTCATCACTCTTTTGCAGATCACACATTGTTTTTATAAAGTTAAAACGGTATCCTTTGAGAAAATTTAATTTTCATCACAATAAGGATTATTCAAATTGAGATTTATAAGTGATTGATATCAAAATTAAGTTGTTTATGAAACGCTTTGGAAACTTAATTATTTCCATAACAAAGAAAATCTTTGTAAATATATTTTTGATTCTTATTTAAGAATTAAGCATGAAAATGTTTTCATTATAAACATGATGATAAAATTTTGACGAACTGAGTATTGCATCGTTAATCTTGAAATTGTATTATGTTGCGCGCCTACATACAATTTAGAATGGACCATGCAAGGCTGATTAGTAGTCACCATAAAACTGATTAATAAACACTACATTCTTTTTAAAGGTTGTGAAAGATTAAATTTTATGAGATCTGCAAGAAGTGAAAAATAGGGACATAGTGTTAGGGACACCTACATATGTGCCCGTACTATTTATTCATTTGAGTTGAATTTACTCATCTGTGGAAATTGTCTTATTTGACAATTGACAATTCTTTCTTGTCCAATTCTCCCGTAGTGAGATTCTTAGGAAAAGTATCTGATTACCGAGTGTTGATACCCGACTGGATGTATTGACGTTCTTATCATTCCTTATGATTTGATTTCATTTGAATGACCGGTAACGATCCGAGGAGCTTTCGAATGCGTACTCAAATTATGAAAACATCGGATATATTCATATTCATTAAATGTTTTCGTCTGTATCTGATTTGAAATTCTATCGCGTAGATTATGCGTTGACCTTATTCTTTTTAATGGTAGCTGTGTCTCTATATATCCTTAAATTTGTGAAGGATCATGAGTTATTATTAATCTTTTGAGAAGTTCACATCTTATCAACGATAATGAAACTAGAAAGTTAATAGTGCCAGTAGAATAGACTGATTGATTACGACATGACGACATTGTCTTAATTGATGGGAACTCGAGTAGAATTCCCCTATGAGATAAGATGTTGGTTATAAAAGGTGATCTAAATAATTCTTGATGGATGACCATATCCTGCATCTAGACTTGAAATTTATACCGTGAATGGTTGTGAATTAGTCATAGATATTATAATCTAGAAAGAACCTAATATGAATTTATTAAAAGATGTTTATGTTATCTGAAACTTTAGGAGGTATTTATTGGTGAATTACCTAGACTTTTTCCATTAAGGCAGGTTGAATTTGGTATTGATTTTATATTCCCGGTGCTGCACCTGTGGCTTGTGCACTGTACGTCAGCACCATCTAAATTAAAGGAATTACCGTACAACTGAGAGAGTTGTCGGAGAAAGATTTTATTTTACCGAGCTCGTCATTATGAAGAGCTATGGTGTTATCATTCCTTATATTTATAGATTACTGTGAACTGAGTAAATTGACAATCGAAAACGATATCCATGACTCGAAATGGAAGATTTGTTCGATCATTTACAAGGTTCTAGCGTATGTTTTAAAGATTTGATCCATGTCATGGTTATCATCAACTTCGCGTCCGTGAAAAAGATTATCTATTCCAATCATTACATCCAGAACTTGTAATGAACATTATGTGTTTCACGTGATGTCGTTTGGATTGACCGATGCACATGTAGCATTCATAAATTGGTGAATCACGTGTGTAGGTTGTAATTTGATAAATTCATGCTTGTAATCATTAAGGACTATTTGTTTGTTTATAAGAATAAGAATGAGTTAATAATTATTTATAGGTTGTCCTGAATTGGTCGAGTAATGAAAAATCTGTACCTTAAATAATTAACATATAATTTAAGGCTTAATCCTTTACATTAGTTGATCGTGTGATTAATAGAAAATGTAATATATTGACTCTTTAAAAATTAGAGCCATTAAGGCTTTGGGTTTTACTAAAAAGAAAAGTGTAAATATGTTTTGACAAATGTTTTATCAAAAAGAATTTTTAAGGGATTATTCCCTTATACCTAGAACATTTAACTAAACTCTTGTTTAGGGGTAAATGTTTTTGCATATCTTAAGACAACTTAAGAAGGATTGAGGAAAACCATTTATACCATGACTTGAAAATTTAAACGACAATTTTTTCCTTCAACAAAGGAAATGTTGATCAAAGTATAAACAAAGATTTTTCGAACATTTATGGATCTTATTATTTATTTTTTTTAATTACTTTCGATAAATCAACAAAAATCTTGTTAATTAAATTCAAATTATTTTGAACATTTGGTCGAACTAAGAAATTTAAAATCTTTACGTTTACGTTTCTTAAAAATTGAATATTTAATATTTAATTAGTTGTAATAATTATCGACACTTTAGATGTCGGATTGAGTAAAACGGATAAAAATGATAGTTAAGAAGAAACTAAAACTTAGAAAATATGAAGAAAGAAATTTTGAATGAATACGGTCATGATAATTATTTCATCGGGGAAGATGAATGTAGATACTGACACCTTATATAAAAAGGATAAAGAATCAATTACGATGTATTTCTTAATAATAAATGTGCAAAATAAATTGCCGAACAATTTAAAATATAGTCGATGCTTATAAAAAGGATAATATAGATAATAAAGAGGGGGTTCGCGGCTAATGTGAACCATTAGAAATCAGGAGCCGATGGCGTTAAATGATTAAAAGTCCACTTGTGATTATCTAAATATGGAGATTTAGAGATTTAGTTATGTAGGAATCTTGTAAGTATAAGTATTTTATTCATGACATTTATGATTTAATGTATTTTTATCTGAAGAAGTTGTACTGATGGAAAAATTATGAAGGCAGACATCGCCTCATACATTAGTAAACGTCTAGCTATCACAAAGGTCATCATCTGAATTTGATTCGATTTGGGTCATCGTCGACAGACTGACCAAATCTGCTAATATCATTCTCGTTAATGATAAATTCTTGATGAAGAAATTGACTCTGTTGTATTTAAAGGAGTTATGTAAACATAGTGTGCCTGTATTGAACATCTTTATCAAGATCCTCGCTTCACATCGAATTTCTAGAGATTTGCTCAGAAGTCATTGGGAACGAACCTTGATGAAGAGTACTGTTTACCACCCCAAATCGAAGGGACGAGGTAAAGTAACAATACAAAACACTAGAAGTCTTGTTTTATGTTTGAATGATTGGACTTTGGTAATAAACCGTATAATCATTTTCCTTTGGAGAGATTATCATTGATAATTATCGTATTAGGATCAAGATCGAATCTTGTGAGGATATATATTAGAGCATCTGTAAGTAGGAGTTGGGATGATGACACCCGACATACACCCATTGTGAGTTGGACATGTCTTTTAGGTTTAAGGTTTCCTATGATGGCGAACCTAACCTTGCAAAATACTCGACCCGCGAGACCTTAAATGATTATTGAAATTAGGATTTGATTATTGACTGCCGGTAGTGGGCAGGAGGTTATGTGAATATGAAATGTAGATCTTGAAGTGCCAGATGGGTAGCGAAGTTATGCCAAACATTTTAACCATGGAAAATGAATTGATGATCTGGAAAATCATGGGATATAAGTCCCCGTTGTATGGGACCATTGAGATGATGTAAAAGATTGGTTTGAAAGACATATAAGCTGGATCTACCCTAGGACTTCAAGAGCTGCGTGAATTATGTTTCGTATATCGAACTTGATAAAATGTCTATCAAGTGAAAATCTGACTATTCCTTAATGAAGTTTAGATCGGCGAAAAGTTGCATTAATCAAAAACCCGTGAACATCATGGATAGAGAAAGTAAGTCAACATTAAGCCTGATCTTATTCCCGTAGTTATGTTTGATGAAACTCGCGTATTGTAATGAATTACACTTGTGAGAAAAGACCGAATGTGGAGGAAATACCCACATGGCTTTAACTCTATAAGAAGCGAGTAGTAAGATAAATTGATCTTTGAGGACAAAGATCCTGTTTAGGGGTAAATGCTATGACAATCCGTCAATTTATGATTGATATTTTATTCTTAGATATTATTTAAAAACTTTATTTTAATGTTATATTATGAACTCACTTATTTTTGGGAAGTAATTTGGATTTACGTCTTGAAGTAGCATCGACTACGTCTAAACCGGAGGATTCAACTTTACGTGCTTACGTTTACATATACCATTTTGGTGACAGTCCGACATTTCAGAAAATAAATTTATCCGTAAATATTATTTTGGGATTTTAATTTTGAGTTGGTTCATAAACTCACAAATTTACGAGAAGAGATTAGGACTTACGATTTTATTTTAACGTCCTTTACGACTAAACCGGAAACCCTAGGATTACGTATTTACGTTTTCGAACTCCGTTTTTGATGAGACAATTTTTATTAGATTCGTTTTGTGTCGTTGATTCATAATTTATAAAAACATTTTTCGTAAAACGACCCGAGGGCACGCAAATCGAGGAAACTAGAATCGAGGAGTACCCGTAAATAAATGGGGATGAGACAAGTGGGACACTTGCCCCACCCCCACTATAACCGGCCACAACACTACAACACACCACTTGATGTGTCAAAGTGTTAGCTTAATACATACACATGTAAGTTAAGCTTACAATGTAAGCCTTCCACCAACAAAACCACTAAGCTAAAACTAGCAACCTCATTTCATCCATGCAAAAGCTTCCATTTCCTCTCTTGCTCTCTCTTTGTGTCGTCCAACAAACACCATCAAACACCCCATTCATCCAAAAATTAACCACAAAATATCATGTTATTCATACATAAGTTGAAGCCCTTTTGAAGCCATATTGATTGGTGGTGATTATAACATCCAAGGAGGAGTTTCTATGGAGTCTTGGGGCTGATTTTCCACAAGGAGTTATTGAAGATTGGTGGACTTGAAGATGGTCTTGGTTTACCACAAGTTTCTCCATCAAAATCCATGTCTTGATCATAACCTACATCATCATAGTGGTATAAAGATTGTTCTCCACATCCTCTTGTTATTTTGATTATGTAATCATGTGTTTTATTTCCTATTGTATATGTATATGATGATTATATGATAATAAAAGTATTGTTTGGGGATTTGGTGTTGATAAACATGGATAAAAAGATGAAAAACTATATGTAAAAATATTAAAATCATGCTTAAAATGATGGCTGTATAAAACAGTAAAGAACCATGTGATGAAATGATAAAAATGGCATAGATTAATCAATATACAGTAATTAATATGTCTTGTACACATGTGAGAGTTGGCCTTGCAATGGAATCATTAGGATGAGTGAGATATGATCAAAACAAGTTTAGAGTACAAATCTGAGTTCACTGTTTTGGAAGATTTTTAGAAAATACTTAGAAGATGATTCAACAGTAGCTATAGAAGAGTTAAATGGATCACATATCATGTAGTTTATGTCATAAAAATTTGAGCTTCTATATCCATATAGAACTCTAGATATGGCTGTTTTGGTGAACATGAAAGTAAAATTCAGATTTTGGAAATTAAAGTATAATAGTATTATATAAGCACTCAAATAAAAATAGTATAAAATGTGAATTAAAACCCACTAACTCATATAATAAATTTATATAAATATGTATAATGATAAATAAATGATACATTTTATAAAAATGGTAATTTGATAAGTTTTATAAGTTATAAAACTATAAACATGATTTTTACGACTTTTTCGGCTATTACCGGAAAATTAACGTTTTTCGCCAACTAAAACTTAGACGATCAAACCCATCTAATGTAAAGTTTTTAAAACTCATATACTGATATATAAACATATATAACAAGTAAAAGCCGATAAAACCCGAACTATAAAACATACGGACATTAACGGGCTAAGTTAACGTTATTGGACTAATAGTACACAAAATGGGCTAAAACACTTATAAACTTATTTATTGGGCATAACCCATTTGGGCCCAACATGTAAAGTATAAATACTGATAATACAAGTATGAAATGGATTAATACAAGTTAATGAACTTATAATAGGCTTATTGGACCTATCTATACTACATTATAAAGGGTGTATCTCTTTGGTTGAAAGTTGAAAATGTTGAATGGTTGAAAAATGTGGGTCCCACTAATCTATATTTATACTACATTATAAAGGGTGTATCCTTTGGTTGAAAGTTGAAAATGTTGAATGGTTCAAAAATATGGGTCCACTAATCTATATCCATACTACATTATAAAGGGTGTACCCCTTTGGTTGAAAGTTGAAAATGTTGAATGGTTGAAAAATGTGGGTCCCACTAATCTATATCTATACTACATTATAAAGGGTGTATCCCTTTGGTTGAAAGTTGAAAATGTTGAATGGTTAAAAAATGTGGGTCCCACTAATCTATATCTATACTACATTATAAAGGGTGTATCCCTTTGGTTGAAAGTTGAAAATGTTGAATGGTTGAAAAATGTGGGTCCCACTAATCTATATCTATACTACATTATAAAGGGTGTATCACTTTGGTTGAAAGTTGAAAATATTGAATGGTTGAAAAATGTGGGTCCCACTAATCTATATCTATACTACATTATAAAGGGTGTATCCCTTTGGTTGAAAGTTGAAAATGTTGAATGGTTGAAAAATGTAGGTCCCACTAATCTATATCTATACTACATTATAAAGGGTGTATTCCTTTGGTTGAAAGTTGAAAATGTTGAATGGTTGAAAAATGTGGGTCCCACTAATCTATATCTATACTACAATATAAAAGGTGTATCCCTTTGGTTGAAAGTTGAAAATGTTGAATGGTTGAAAAATGTGGGTCCCACTAATATATATCTATATTACATTATAAAGGGTGTATCCCTTTGGTTGAAAGTTGAAAATGTTGAATGGTTGAAAAATATGGGTCCCCCTAATATATATCTATACTGCATTATAAAGGGTGTATCCCTTTCGTTGAAAGTTGAAAATGTTGAATGGTTGAAAAATATGGGTCCCACTAATCTATATCTATACTACATTATAAAGGGTGTATCTCTTTGGTTGAAAGTTGAAAATGTTGAATGGTTGAAAAATGTGGGTCCCACTAATCTATATTTATACTACATTATAAAGGGTGTATCCTTTGGTTGAAAATTGAAAATGTTGAATGGTTGAAAAATATGGTTCCACTAATCTATATCCATACTACATTATAAAGGGTGTACCCCTTTGGTTGAAAGTTGAAAATGTTGAATGGTTGAAAAATGTGGGTCCCACTAATCTATATCTATACTACATTATAAAGGGTGTATCCCTTTGGTTGAAAGTTGAAAATGTTGAATGGTTAAAAAATGTGGGTCCCACTAATCTATATCTATACTACATTATAAAGGGTGTATCCCTTTGGTTGAAAGTTGAAAATGTTGAATGGTTGAAAAATGTGGGTCCCACTAATCTATATCTATACTACATTATAAAGGGTGTATCACTTTGGTTGAAAGTTGAAAATATTGAATGGTTGAAAAATGTGGGTCCCACTAATCTATATCTATACTACATTATAAAGGGTGTATCCCTTTGGTTGAAAGTTAAAAATGTTGAATAGTTGAAAAATATGGGTCCCACTAATCTATATCTATACTACATTATAAATGGTATATCCCTTTGGTTGAAAGTTGAAAATGTTGAATGGTTGAAAAATATGGGTCCCACTAATCTATATCTATATTACATTATAAAGGGTGTATCCCTTTGGTTGAAAGTTGAAAATGTTGAATGGTTGAGAAATATGAGTCCCACTAATCTATATCTATACTACATTATAAAGGGTGTATCCCTTTGGTTGAAAGTTGAAAATATTGAATGGTTGAAAAATGTGGGTCCCACTAATATATATCTATACTACATTATAAAGGGTGTATCCCTTTGGTTGAAAGTTAAAAATGTTGAATGGTTGAAAAATGTAGGTCCCACTAATGTATATCTATACTACATTATAAAGGGTGTATCCCTTTGGTTGAAAGTTGAAAATGTTTAATGGTTGAAAAATGTGGGTCCCACTAATATATATCTATACTACATTATAAAGGGTGTATCCCTTTGGTTGAAAGTTGAAAATGTTGAATGGTTGAAAAATATGGGTCCCGCTAATATATATCTATACTGCATTATAAAGGGTGTATCCCTTTGGTTGAAAGTTGAAAATGTTGAATGGTTGAAAAATATGGGTCCCACTAATCTATATATCTATATCTATACTACATTATAAAGGGTGTATCTCTTTGGTTGAAAGTTGAAAATGTTGAATTGTTGAAAAATGTGGGTCCCACTAATCTATATCTATACTACATTATAAAGGGTGTATCCCTTTGGTTGAAAGTTGAAAATGTTGAATGGTTGAAAAATGTGGGTCCCACTAATATATATCTATACTACATTATAAAGGGTGTATCCCTTTGGTTGAAAGTTGAAAATGTTGAATGGTTGAAAAATATGGGTCTCACTAATATATATCTATACTGCATTATAAAGGGTGTATCTCTTTGGTTGAAAGTTGAAAATGTTGAACGGTTGAAAAATATGGGTCCCACTAATCTATATCTATACTGCATTATAAAGGGTGTATCTCATTGGTTGAAAGTTGAAAATGTTGAATGGTTGAAAAATGTGGCTCCCACTAATCTATATCTATACTACATTATAAAGGGTGTATCCTATGGTTGAAAGTTGAAAATGTTGAATGGTTGAAAAATATGGGTCTCACTAATATATATCTATACTACATTATAAAGGGTGTATCCCTTTGGTTGAAAGTTGAAAATGTTGAATGGTTGAAAAATATGGGTCCCACTAATCTATATCTATACTACATTATAAAGGGTGTATCTCTTTGGTTGTAAGTTGAAAATGTTGAATGGTTGAAAAATATGGGTCCCACTAATCTATATCTATACTACATTATAAAGGGTGTATCCCTTTGGTTGAAAGTTGAAAATGTTGAATGGTTGAAAAAATGGGTCCCACTAATCTATATCTATACTACATTATAAAGGGTGTATCCCTTTGGTTGAAAGTTGAAAATGTTGAATGGTTGAAAAATATGGGTCCCACTAATATATATCTATACTACATTATAAAGGGTGTATCCCTTTGGTTGAAAGTTGAAAATGTTGAATGGTTGAAAAATATGGGTCCCACTAATCTATATCTATACTGCATTATAAAGGGTGTATCCCTTTGGTTGAAAGTTGAAAATGTTGAATGGTTGAAAAATATGGGTCCCACTAATCTATATCTATACTACATTATAAAGGGTGTATCTCTTTGGTTGAATGTTGAAAATGTTGAATGGTTGAAAAATGTGGGTCCCACTAATCTATATCTATACTACATTATAAAGGGTATATCCCTTTGGTTGAAAGTTGAAAATATTGAATGGTTGAAAAATGTGGGTCCCACTAATATATATCTATATTACATTATAAAGGGTGTATCCCTTTGGTTGAAAGTTGAAAATGTTGAATGGTTGAAAAATATGGGTCCCACTAATATATATCTATACTGCATTATAAAGGGTGTATCCCTTTGGTTGAAAGTTGAAAATGTTGAATGGTTGAAAAATATGGGTCCCACTAATCTATATCTATACTACATTATAAAGGGTGTATCTCTTTGGTTGAAAGTTGAAAATGTTGAATGGTTGAAAAATGTGGGTCCCACTAATCTATATCTATACTACATTATAAAGGGTGTATCCTTTGGTTGAAAGTTGAAAATGTTAAATGCTGGAAAAATGTGGGTCCCACTAATGTATATTTATATTACATTATAAATGGTGTATCCCTTTGGTTGAAAGTTGAAAATGTTGAATGCTTGAAAAATGTGGGTCCCATTAAAAACTACTACATGCAAATCTTATTCATTAAAAAAGATATAAACTTTCGTTAATTAAACAAATGGCACCCTTTCATCCAATTGAAACATACTTATAAGATATTTTGAATTATAACATGTTACAACAAAGCTTTTGAAATAAAAGTTTAATCTTTTGACGTTATATTTTGAATTTCACCGAAACAATTACCACAATATCGCATCGTGTTAATTATCTGTTGCTAGACAATTTCCGCCGCTATGCGCGGGTACTCGTCTAGTAACACGTAAATAGGTAAAACTAGTAAACTAGTAAGAAGTTACCAATACATAAACACTAAAATGAGTAAAAGAGAATATATAAACCCACTTGATCATCATATATATAAAATCATCATATGTATACATAATTGTTATATTTATAAAGTCATTGGACAAGAGTCTAAGACGAGTATTATTTGTCTAGGTTTCCGTGATTAAAGCACGTACCGCACGTCCGAATTGCCGATAACCCGCCTTCCCACATCAACGTGAGTTCATAGCCTCGCACTCTTTTAAATGTTTTTATGAATTGTTTTATAAACCCGCGAGGGAGATAACATGTTAGTTTTTATAAAATAGGACACTAGTTGTCCCGATTGTCTGTTTATTGATTTGGACCCGAAAGATTGTATGACCCGATGAATGATTAAATGACCCGATAGATGAAATGAAATGGATTATTAAAGTTAGGTTATGTCACTAAAAGTCCCATTAGCATGAATTGTGAACTACCGGGATTTGGTAGACGCTTATGCATATAATAGTACTATTTGGGGACGATCACCCCAGTTTGCGCCTTGACGGTTGATCCCCGTCGTGCCACATTGATTGGTAAGCGAATTTATGTATGAGAAGATTTACACAAGCGTGATTATTGTGACGACACGCTATTTAGATGGGCAAATGAGTTTCGGGTTAGCTACCCGTTGTTTGTTGTAGTAAGGTAACAATGTCATGCGGCTTATATTAATCCAATAACGAAAATACTGCTTTATGCATTGAATTACGATATATTGCCTGACTAGCAATACATGGTCTTATTATTGATATTATGTTTGTGTTTTGGTTTTACATAACCATATTCATATAACGATTTTTATTCAACTCTATACAACGTTATAAAACGTATTGTATGATGTTTTTAACGACAATGGTTCGTATAATGATTTTCCAGGCGAAAGCCTATATTATGATTTTTGATAGAGATTTGTATAAAATGACTTTTGCTATTTTATGGCCTATTACAAGGATTTATACAAAATGATTTTTGGTAATAAATTTATACCGATGTTATATTAATGGTTTTATTAAACTCTATGAATTCACTCGGCGTTATCGCTGACCCTTTTCTTTTAACATGTTTTGTCTCAGGTACTTGAAGGTAATTCTCGGGAAGACGATAAAGAATTCATGGCCCGCACTTAAATACTAATTTCCATTCAAAATGCTTTGTAAAAACCTGTATGAAATACAATGACTTGGGACCTATGTAAATTTTGATATTTATGAATGGAAATGTTTTATTATTAAACGACACGATTTTTATGCGTTGTCTATGATGTAAGTAATGTGCTATCCCGTAACACCAACTAGTCTTCCGCTGTATTGAGTTGTATAAAATTGGGGGTGTTACACTGGGAGTAGGCAATAATTGTTTAATATGAATATCCAATTAAAGCTCACGCCAAAGTTATTCCTAATCAGATAGTACAGTCTTAATAGATAGTACAAAGAACAAATATGTATGCTTATACAGATTTTAGTCAGTTCATTTATGCTACGGTATTTATCTAAATAACCGTAGCTAAAGTATCATCAACATTCATTTAACTTATCTATATAAGTTTCATTTCTAAGTAAACAGAAAATGTTTAACTATTAATATCAGTTAGCATACAAGTATTTATAATAATCATTAAACTTACAATAAAGTTTCTTATTTAAGTAGACATATAATGTGTTACTTAAAATATTAATTTTCGTTCTCTGTTCAAGTATTACAATCACTTTTTTACTATTAAATTTCATTATTAAGTAAACATAAAGATTTTACTTAATATTAGTTCACGTTCGTAGTTCATGTATTATACTCATTCATTTAAACTTTAATATTAAGTTTCATATTTTAAGTAGGACGTAAGATGTTCTACTTAAATATTAACATTCAATTTATCCAATGTTCATATAAATTTTATTTTCTAAAAGTATATAAGTTTATGTATGAGTAATACATATTCATAATTATTTATACAATTATTTCCTAAAGTAAATATAAATATTTTATTTAAAAAAATAACATGTAATATTTTATTTAACTTTAAGGTTTCCATAAATTATTTTAATATAAAATAATTTAAACTTAAGAATTTATACCTTAATTCTTATGGTCTAAGTATTTTAATTATGTTTTATTATAATTAAAATAGGTTTTACGGTTAGGGCTTGTTAATGTTTTAGAATATGGCAAAACTATTCCCTCTATATTTTTAAACAATATAACTTTCGAATTTTACATATTTAGTACCTAGGGCTTGTTAAAGTTTTGGCTTATGGCAGATTTAGTCCCCCTAGTTATATCTAGGTTTTGTAACTTTACTAAAATTACAAAAACAGCCCCTAGGGCTTCTTTAAGTTTCGGTAAATTACAAGAATAGTCCTTAGGGTTATAAAATGTCAAAATAACTTTTAGAAACTTCCCAAAATGGTCCCTAGGGTTTAATTTACCACGGATAGTATTTATTAAACCCTAGAATTTTGGATATTTACATTTTCAGTCCTTGTGTTATCTAGTTTATCAAAACAAGTTTCATAAGTTACGGTTTTAGTCCTTAAGTTTCATACATTCTCATTTTTATCCAAAATGTTTTTATAAGTTATACTTTATTATAAAAACTTATATTTTAACATTCAAACTTTATATAGGCTCATTAAATGGGCTAAACATCTAATGGGCTATTTTAGTGGGCTTAAATATATTTCAAGTCCACTAATTTATTTAAATGGGCTTTTAAATCATTTATTGGGTTAATACACCTTTAAGCCCTTTAGGTAGTTAAATGGGCCTAAGTGTAATCTTAAGTCCATTTAAGTTACTAAGATTTATCAAATGGGCTTATTGTGGTCCATTAAGTTCTAGATTATCATTTCATGGACTTAATTAGTCCATTAACATTACTTTACATTTTATGTAAGTTTTAACTTAGGATATTCTTATAAGCTTATTATGAGCTTGTTAATATTTAGTTTTAAATCTAAATAGATGAATAAAACTTAAAATTCGTTTTATTTGTTATACCAAATTAGATCTAGGTGTGTTATAAGGTTATAAGTAAGTCATAAGCCCTAATAAAACTTAAAATTTGTTTTATTAAGACAAGTCAAGTCTCATTTTAAGGTTGCATGTAATTTATAAGTGTTACAAAAATAGATCTAACTATGTACAAGTCAAGAAAACAAGTTACAAGTGTAAAATGAGATCTAAACTTTGTCTAGACCTAAAAATCAAATATTGATCCATGTACACACATATGTAACCTATAGCTATATTTTTAAATCTTGGTATTTCCAAGATGAACACTTTAGCTAGTTTTTAAGTCTTGTAAATATTTACAAAAACACATCATGATTATCTGGGTTACATGCATGTTCCCAAGGCTACTATTATTCCAAGAAAACAATGTATAGCCCACGACTATATTGTTTTCTCCTAATATTCCCATAAGATCTATAGCTTATTTCATGTGTATCATGTTAAGTTAACATTTCTCACTAGATCTAGGTTTATATAAGCATGCATGTACATCTAACCCATTTTAGGTCTTGTGTAACCCATGACTACATTTATACACTTAAGTTGTATTTGTGATTTTTAACATTCCATTTAACATTTTACATTTCATATTCCATTATTCAAAACTTAGGAAACGAATCATATAGTTACCACTTAATTTAGCCGTGACCTTTAAGGTCATGGTCTTCAAGTTTTTAGGTTACACACATTCATTATATGAGATCTATGACTATTGGTTTAACCATAGTCCCATAAAACAAGATTTGTAACTCATGCAAAATTTAGATTTATAAAACGTCTCATGTGGTTTTTAAATCAAGTTTAAAACATAGGATACAAGTTATAGGTTTCTTATTAAAGATTTTAATTTATGAGCATGATTTTTATAAATATGCCGTGACCTATAATGGTCATGGCTTTATAAATCTTGATTTTTAGCATGTTAGATACTTGTGTTTATAGATGTATGATGATGCATGCATGAAGAAATGGATGAACATGATGTGTATACCTTTCTTGCTAAAAAGTTACTAAGGAGATCTAGATGAACCAAGAGATTAGAGATCTAATCTTGAAGATGAAGAAAACCCTATGTATAAATCAAGCCGTGGCCTATAATGATTCGGCTAGGGCTTGTTTATAGTGGTTCCAAGAGAAATGATTCTACCAAATGATTTGTAATCAAGATGGGACAAAGATTTAGTTGATTTAATGAATCAACTTTGGAGTTTTGTGGCTTATAGCCGAAATATTGAGACAGAGATGAAGAGAGAAGTGATGTTGCATGTATGAGAGTTGGGAATGTGTGTGTTTCGGCTTAAAGATGAAAGTAGGAAAGAGAATGCAAAAGGCATGATTTCCTTGGTAAGAACACTTGTGCCAAGTGTAGGCTCTTCCCTTTCCAAGACAACCCTTCTTCTTCCACATATGCATGTGTGTGCCGTGTAAGGCTATCCAAAGGAAAGGGTGGGCTTGTGTGGGATTGTGTTGGGATAGAACATAAAGAATACATAACCTTGGGCTAGTTCAAGAAAGTTTAGGCATGCCTATAATATACGTACACACATATACGACCACATACACATGGTGTAACATATTTTTCCAATTTTTGTTAAGTGTTGTTTAGTCAAATGTTGATTATGCATTTTCACTACTTGTTTTATGTACATAGTTTACATAGTCAAACTTATGACAACACGTATATATGTAAAAGTATATGTGCACATTGGACAAGTTCACACCTGACTTATAGAAATATAATACATGAGCTTGTGTTCTAATATTTAATGGGTGAAATTTCATTACATAGAATCATGGTAAAATCATGGATTTTACAGAAAATTATGCACTATCGTATCATTAGTCCTCATGTAAGTGTCAAACTCTTGATTAAATGCGGTGGGTTGGGTGGGAGGAAGAGCATGGTAGGCAGGTGGTTGATAAGCGGGTGGTTGGTGAACTTGATTGTTTCCTTAAGGTGGATATGGGTTTCTTTGGGTTTGATATTGATTTGAAGCTCGTGGTTGGTTTTGATTGTTGCGATTGAGGTTGTTTGGGTTTTGAGGGGGAAACCGGATGGTGAAAGGAAGTTGTTTGAACGATAACTGAGCAAATTACGGTCACCTAGAGGAAGTGCTTGATAGCCTCTCGTAGAAAAGTTACCGTTGGCGGCGTACACATTTTCCGGATTGTCATAAGTCGAAGGACAACCGGTGTATGAATGAGATCCCCCGCATATTTCACATGACTGACTCATATCATTAACTTGCGCATTGATGCTTTTGGTATTGTTAGCGGTTTGTAGAGCAAGTGTTTCAACAATCTAAGTAAGCTTATCAATTCTCTTGTCGGCGTCACTAGTACTAGCACTACCACATTAGTCCGAACACTCTTAGTTTGCACTCTAGACTTATTCTCAATAATATCCCAAGCAGCATTAGAAGACAACCAAAATATTACCCTCCGGGGCACTATTTAGTGAATCTTGGTCATTCATGCTTAAACCATTGTAAGAAGTATAAATTGATATACTTTTGTGAAACCATGTTGTGGACACTTTCTTAAAAGTTCCTTAAAACGGTCCTAAGATTCACTAAATGTCTCATCGTACTTTAGTTCAAAGTTAATGATTTCATTCCGCAAAGCGGTAGTACGTGAGGGAGGGAAAAAGTAGTTGATGAATTTGGTCTCTAAATCCGACCACGTAAGAATACTTTGTGGCGGTTCCTTATCAAGCCAATGTCGGGCTTGTCCCTCTAAGGAGAAAGGAAAAAGTTGCAAGCGAATCACCTCTTGTGAAACCCCATTATACTTAACCGTAGTAGTGAGTTGAAGAAACCTTTTTATATGATCATGAGGATCATCAAGTGTTCGCCCCAAGAATGGTTGAGCAGAGACCATTTGAATGAAGCCGGATTTGAGTTCAAAGTTGTTGGCTCCAATCTCGGGTATAACAATAGCATCGGTGTTTCCCTCCACTTGCGATTGAAAAAGCTCGATCATTGGTCGATTGTCCATGGTGACAATAGGTGGAGTTACGACTTCGGCTTGATTCCTTTCTTCTTACGAGCACGGGTACGCATACACACCTACAAGAAGAAAAGAAAGATAGACAATAAATATTTTTGGTTTTTATGTTTTTCTATTTTTTTTTTGAAGTTTTTTAAAATTTTTAATTTTTACGGATTTTTTGAAAATTTAAGCAAGAAAATTAACGTTCAAAAAATGAACGGATCCCAAAATCCAACGCGTCTCTCACTAAAAACCGTTAATCTTAACGAAAAGAGCCGGTAGTGGCGCCATTTAATACAAGGGATTTCCTCGTATGAAAGTTCGTTAATTCCAGTCTTTTCGAATTGATTACTAGTTAAAAGTGCGACTCAGTCGTTTTTGGTGGAAAATAAAATGGTTTGAATATCTATTTTAAACTAAAAGCAAATAAGAAAATGTAAGTGTCGTTGAGTAACTAAGTAAAAATGAAAGCTTGAAAATATTTAGTCTAAAAATAAAGACTTTAAAAATTAAAAATTAAATGATGAAAACTTATAAAAATGTAAACATTAAAATTTAAACTAAAACAAGACAAGTTAAAACAATGCTAAGTAAAAAGGCGGGAAAAATTAAAGTTTGAAAAATAAAAACAATTCATAAAACTCAAAATTAAACTAAGTCTGTAAACAAGAAACTGTCACTTATCCGAAATCTGCAAAACTTACTCTTATCCGGAATAAATAAATCCCACTATTTGGAATCTTGTAATTACCACTATCCGGAATCTGAGTTTGAACCCTTATCTGGAATATTTTGTTGTACAGCTTATCCCGAATGTATAACTTGAGAGTTATCCGGAATATGGATCCTGCTGCTAATCCGGAATATGCAATGACGAGGAGACTATCCGGAATGTTATCCGGAATTCGTTGTAAAGAGGCTTATCTGGAATATTATCCCGAATGAATATCCGGAATACAAAAAAATGCAGCTTATCCGGATTGATGTTTCGAAGACTATCCGGAATGTATAAAAGTGCTGTAATCCGGAATACAAAACTGAAGCCCTATCCGGAATCAATAAAGTTCCTTATCCGGAATAATTTGTTAATGGAGCTAATCCGGAATAATTTTTTAAGGCGGCTATACGGAATGTGAGGGTTTAATAAACCCGAATAACACAAACATTAAGCAAATAAGCAAATCCAAAATAAGCACTTACCAAAACTCTAACCAAAATGAATTTTAAGAAAAGCCAATGAGCCACAATTAAAAAACTTCTGAAAACACTAAATAAGCAAAATCTAAAATTAACTTTTTATAAAAATATTAAACTTATCAAAATCAACTTATTTTAAAAACTATTAATCATAAAAATTAAGAAAATAAGCACCTTAATCTAAAAACTTTAAAATCACCAACTCAATAAGCACAATTAAATAAGCAAAACAATCATATCATCGACAAAACTATACAAACTACATGATTAATTATGCAAAAACAATAGATTATTAAGAAAGGTAGAATGAGAATTAAGAAATAAGCTTGATTAAATTGAAGATTAAGATCAAAAGATTACAAGATTAATGTTTGATAAGCTTGAAAAACTAGAGAGAAGAAATTAAACACACTTAAAAATAAAAAGTAAAAATTGACTAATTAACTACTAACACCCTCCTAATGACACATTAGGAGGGTATATATAGGAGGTGGGGAGGTTAAGTGTTGATGCTTCCTTCTTTCTTCCTTCATGTCTCGACTCGATTTAAATTCTTTGTCTTTCTCGACGTTGTCTCGAGATTTGTCGATATAAATTGAACTCGTCTTATAATTTTCTTCTATAATTAGACTTGAGTTCTTCGACTTCATTAAACTTCCGTCTTTAGACTTTTTCTTCCATAAATCTCAGATAGGCCTTGGACTTCCGTTATTTTTGCACTCTTGATCTTTTGACTTCGTCTTTTGTCTTTTTCTTCGATAAAAGCCCGTGATAGCCCATGTTTTCTTCCTTTTTCATATTTTTATCCTGAAACACAATAAAAACACAAACCACGTATAATTCCGACTTTTAAAACATAAAATACACGTTTTGGTCTTGTTATTATTGGAAATAAGTGGTAAAAGGATAAGTGTTTTCACACTTATTATCCCCTATGCCATTAGAGAATGTACTAAACATTTCCACGCCTTTAAGAGACTCTGTACGCATAACCCATGTGTACAAGAGCCTTTCCCTAGAGTTTGACGACAAGATTCGTCCGGCTGACGCACTTCCACTGGATATGTGCGATTTTGACATGATATTAGGCATGGACTGGCTATCCAAACATCACGTCACCTTGAAGTGCCATACATATCGGGTCATCTTCGGTGATGTAAATGCACCAGAGTACATTCACAACGGGGTCGTACCCGGAAGGTCTGTACAAATAATATCGACCTTACACGCACGTGAACTATTGTCACATGGTTGTGTGGGCTATCTTGCTACTGTTCATGATTTGGAGGCTGAAGCTCCATCTATCCAGAATCAGCCGATCATGTCTGAATTCCCAGACGTGTTTCTAGAAGAACTTCCGGGCATACCACCTGCTCATGAAGTGGAATTTAATATTGAGCTCGTCCCAGGAGCTGAGCCAATATCCAAGGCTCCTTATCGCATGGCTCCCATAGAGCTGAAGGAGTTAAAGTAACAACTTCAGGAATTGTTAGAACGTGGTTTCATTCGACCTAGTGCTTCTCCATGAGGCGCACCTGTTCTGTTCGTAAAGAAGAAGGATGGCAGCATGCGTCTATGCATAGATTATCGTGAGCTTAACAAGATCACCATCAGGAATAGATATCCGCTATCATGCATTGATGACTTGTTTGAACAACTCCAAGGGGCAAAACATTTCTACAAGATTGATCTAAGGTCTAGCTATCATCAGTTACGGGTTAAGGAGCAGGACATCGCCATGATAGCTTTCCGTACATGTTATGGGCACTACGAGTTTGTAGTCATGCATTTTGGCCTTACCAATGCTCCAACTGTTTTCATGGATTGGATGAACCGTATCTTCCATGAGTTCCTGGATAAGTTCGTCATTGTCTTCATTGACGACATCCTGATTTTCTCTAAGTCCAAGGAGGAACACAAAGACCATCTTCGTACAGTAAGACTGATACTTCGCTAGAATCAGTTGTATGCTAAATTCCCCAAGTGTGAGTTATGGTTAGACAAGGTGGCGTTCTTAGGTCACATTGTATCAGAAGAATGAATCACCATGGATCCAGTAAAGGTTGAGGCTATTACCAAGTGGCCAAGACCGACATCAACGACTGAAGTTCATAGTTTCCTAGGCTTAGCTGGTTACTACCGTAGGTTCGTAGAAAACTTTTACCGTTTAGCACTGCCATTGACCAAACTGATGCGGAAAGGGGAGAAATTCGTCTAGACTAAAGAAAAAGAGAAGAGCTTTGAAGACCTAAAGCAGAAGTTAGTATCTGCACCGATTCTTACTCTCCTATCTGGTACAGGTGGATTTCAAATCTACAGTGATGCTTCAGGGAAGGGACTTGGTTGTGTTCTAATGCAACATGGGAAAGTGATTGCGTACTCTTCACGGCAACTTAAGCCTTATGAGGAAAATTACCCTACGCATGACTTGGAACTTGCACCAGTCGTGTTTGCATTGAAGATATGGAGGCACTACTTGTATGGAGAATCATGTGACATCTTCATAGACCACAAGAGCCTGAAGTACATATTCACTCAAGGTGAACTGAATATGAGACAAAGGAGATGGTTAGAGCAGTTGAAGGATTATGACATTAATCTGCAGTATCATCCCGGCAAGGCGAATGTAGTGGCAGATGCACTTAGTAGAAAGTCCGGTAGGATAAACGGCATTAAAATTGAGGAGGAAATTATAAGAGACTTGGAGCGACTAGACATCCAGGTCATGGTACGTGGACAACACGGTTACTGGGCTAATCTTAGAGTGGAACGTGAGTTACTCTCTAGGATCAAGGGAGCTCAGAAGGATGATGGTGAAATTTGGGCGATCATTCAGAACTTAGAACAGTAGATGAAGTTTCGGTTTGATGACGATGGTATCTTATGGCAGGGCACCAGACTTTGTGTTCCTGATGATCTTGCACTCAAGGAAGCATTATTAGCTGAAGCTCATAGCTCCCCATTCTCCATGCATCCTGGTTCAACCAAGATGTACCACAACATCAAGCAATACTTTTGGTGGAGTGGTATGAAACAGGATGTTGCTACTTACGTCTCCAAATGTCTTACCTGTCAGCAGGTTAAGATCGAGCATCAGCGGTCTAGTGGTTTACTACAACCGTTAGATATTCTGGAGTGGAAATGGGACAAGATCACCATGGATTTTGTTACCGGTCTTTCGCAGACAAAGAGGAGGCATGATGCGATTTGGGTTTTCGTTGATTGACTTACTAAGTCAGCTCATTTCTTACCGATCTGTAAGGGTGATCCGGCCGGTGAACTCACCGACAATTACAAGAAGGAGATCATGAGACTTCATGGTACTCCATCCAGTATCGTCTCGGACAGATATCCTCGTTTCACTTTGCGATTTTGGAAGAGTCTACAGATATCTTGGGGTACAAAACATAAGCTTAGCACGGCTTTTCATCCTCAAACGGACGGACAACCAGAGCGAACGATTCGGACATTAGAAGACATGTTGAGGTCGTGTGCGTTGGAATGGACAGGAGATTGGGACGTTTACATCTGTTGGTAGAGTTTGCATATAACAACAGTTGGCATGCCAATATTAAGTGTGCTCCATTCGAGATGTTGTATGGCAGGAAGTGTCGCGCCCCAATCTGCTGGGATCAGGTTGGCGAGCGAACACTTGAAGAACCAGAAATGATAGAGTTGACCAACGAGAAGGTCGCTGTAGCTAAGCAGAAATTGCAAGAGGCACGTTCACGTCAGAACAGTTATACCGACAAGTGTGACAATCCGTCAATTTATGGTTGATATTTTATTCTCAAATATTACTTAAAAACATTATTTTAATGTTATATTATGAACTCACTTATTTTTGGGAAGAAATTTGGATTTACGTCTTGAAGTAGCATCGACTACGTCTAAACCGGAGGATTCAACGTTACGTGCTTACGTTTACATACACTGTTTTGGTGACAGTCCGACATTTCAGAAAATAAATTTTTCCGTGAATATTATTTTGAGATTTTAAATTTGTGTTGGTTCATAAACTCACAAATTTACGAGAAGCGATTAGGACTTATGATTTTAATTTAACGTCCTTTACGACTAAACCGGAAACCTTAGGATTACGTATTTATGTTTTTGAACTCCATTTTTTATGAGACAATTTTTATTAGATTCGTTTTGTGCCGTTGATTCATAATTTATAAAAACATTTTTCGTAAAACGACCCGAGGGCACGCAAATCGAGGAAACTATAATCGAGGAATACCCGTAAATTAGCGGGATGGGACAAAATAATTTATCCCACCCCACTATACAAAGGGACGGCCAAGCTTGGACACCACATCAAAGATGTGGCATCCTTACACTCTATTAAGTTACACTTGTAACTTAAAGCTTCATTTTGAAGCAACTTCATCCCACTCAGTCACAAAACCACTAGCTAAACCATATACTTCCATTTCTCACATGCAAACTACTCCAAAACTCTCTCACTCTCTACCCTTTTGTCGTCCCTATTGCCACCACCACCACCATGTTCATCAAATTTTCTACCATAAATCTTATGTTTAGCTTGCATAAGATGGAAACCTATAGAAGACTTGAAGATTGAAGGTGATTATAACATCCAAGGAGGAGTTTCTATGGAGTCTTAGGGCTGATTTTCCACAAGGATTTCTTGAAGATTGGTGGACTTGAAGATGATGTTGGTTTATCACAAGTTTTGCCATCAAATCCAAGCCTTGATCATAACCTATATCATCTTGGTGGTATAAAGATAGTTCTTCCCATCCTCTTTTTATTTTGATTATGTAATCATGTATTTTCTTTCCTATTGTATATGTATATGATGAATATATGATAATAAAAATATTGTGTGGGGATTTGGTGTTGATAATCATGGGTAAAAAGATGAAAAACTATATGTAAAAGTGGTTAATCTTGCTTAATTTAGTAGGCTGTATAAAAACAGTAAATAACCATGTGATGAACTGATAAAATGGCATATATTAATGGATATACAGTAAGTAATATATCTTGTACACATGTGAGAATTGGCCATGCAATGGAATCATTAGGATGAGTGAGATATGATCAAAACAAGTTTAGAGTACAAATCTGAGTACACTGTTTTGGACGATTTTTATAAAATACTTAGAGGCTGATTCAACAGTAGCCATAGTAGAATTAAATGGATCACATATCATGTAGTTTATGTCATAAAAATTTGGGCTTCTATATCCATATATAACTCTAGATATGGCTGTTTTGGTAAACATGAAAGTAAAAATCAGATTTTGGGAAATTAAAGTATAATAGTATTATATAAGCACTCAAATAAAAATAGTATAAAATGTGAATTAAAACCCACTAACTTATATAATAAATTTATATAAATATGTGTAAGGATAAATAAATGGACATTTTATAAAAATGGTAGTTTGATAAGTTTTATAAGTTATAAAACTATAAACATGATTTTTACGACTTTTTCGGCTATTACCGTAAAATTAACGTTTTTGTTAAATAAAACTTAGACGATTGGACCCGTCTAATGTAAACTTTTATAAACTCATATACTGATATATAAACATATATAACAAGTAAAAACCGATATAACCCGAACTATATAACATACGGACATTAATGGGCTAAGTTAACGTTATTGGACTAATAATACAACAAAATGGGCTAAAACACTTATAAACTTATTTATTGGGATTAACCCATCTGGGCCCAACATGTAAAGTATAAATACTGATAATAAAAGTATGAAATGGATTAATACAAGTTAATAAACTTATAATAGGCTTATTGGACCTAAAACACGTAAATAGGTAAAACTAGTAAACTAGTAAGAAGTTACCAATACATAAACACAAAAATGAGTAAATGAGAATATATAAACCCACTTGATCATCATATATATATAATCATCATATGTATACATAATTGTTATTTTTATAAAGTCATTGGACAAGAGTCTAAGACGAGTATTATTTGTCTAGGTTTCCGTGATTGAAGCACGTACCGTACATCCGAATTGCCGATAATCCGCTTTCCCACATCAACGTGAGTTCATAGCCTCGCACTCTTTTAAATGTTTTTATAAATGTTTTATAAACCCACGAGGGAGATAACATGTTAGTTTTTATAAAATATGACACCATTTGTCCCGATTGCTTGTTTATTGATTTGGACCCGAATCATTATATGACCCGATGAATGATTAAATGACCTGATAGATGAAATAAAATGGATTATTAAAGTTAGGTTATGTCACTAAAAGTCCCATTAGCATGAATTGTGAACTACCGGGATTTGGTAGACGCTTATGCATATAATAGTACTATTTGGGGACGATCACCCCAGTTCGCGCCTTGACGGTTGATCCCCGTCGTGCCACTCTGATTGGTAAGCGAATTTATGTATGAGAAGATTACACAAGCGTTATTATTGTGACGACACGCTAATTTAGATGGGCAAATTGAGTTTCGGGCTAGCTACCCGTTGTTTGGTTTAGTAAGGTAACAATGTCATGCGGCTTGTAATAATCCAATTAACGAAATACTGCTTTAAGCATTAAATTACGATATATTGCCTGACTAGCAATACGGGGTCTTACTATTGATATTATGTTCGTGTTTTGGTTTTCATAACCATAATCATATAACGGTTTTATTTAACTCCATACAACGTTATAAAACGTATTGTATGATATTTTGACGAAATTGGTTCGTATAATGATTTTGAAGGCGAAACCCTATATTATGATTTTGATAAGGATTTGTATAAAATCACTTTGGCTATTTTATGGCCTCTTACAATGAATTGTACAAAATGATTTTCGGTAATAATTTTACCGATGTTAAATTGATGGATTTTATTAAACTCTATGAATTCACTCGACGTTATCGCTGACCTTTTCTTTTTACAATTTTTATCTCAGGTACTTGAAGGTAATTCTCGGGAAGACAACAATAATTCATGGCCCGCGCTTAAATAACAATTTCCA
The DNA here is from genome assembly GCA_025667525.1 of Glebionis coronaria. Taxonomy (NCBI): domain Eukaryota; kingdom Viridiplantae; phylum Streptophyta; class Magnoliopsida; order Asterales; family Asteraceae; genus Glebionis; species Glebionis coronaria. Next base: position 435,862,908 of record CM046874.1, read on the forward strand.
TTCAAATCTTTTGTAAAATTGTATGAAATGACCATGACTTGGGACCTATGTAAATTTGATATTTATGAATGGAAAATGCTTTATTATTAAACGACGCGATTTTTATACGTTGTCTATGATGTGAGTAATGTGCTATCCCGTAACACCAACGAGTCTTCCGTTGTATTGCGTTGTATAAATGTAGGGGTGTTACAGTTTGGTACCAGAGCTCTCGTTATAGAGAACGAAAGATTTTTAAAAACCAAGGTTTTGAATAAAACATCTCAAAATCTTTTAACTATAAACATTTTTCTAAAAATGTCTAAAAATCTTTTGACTATAACGGTGCCGAAGAATTCCCGAGTTACCGACAAGGCCAGACTGAGAAGTGTCATTTTAATATATATATATAACTTGGATTATATATATATATATATATATATATATATATATATATATATATATATATATATATATATATATATATATATATATATATATATATATATATATATATATATATATATATATATATATATATATATATATATATATATATGATGTAATTTTATTACATGATTGTTTGATGATTATTTTGATATTTATACGAGGTATTTATACGATGTAGATTGTCACAAGGAACCCTAAATCCCCTAGTAAATTAATCGAAGCTATTCTCGTAGGAATTCTAGCTATCCTAGATCTAAACCAAGTTGTGGATATTTATGATCCCGACAAAATGGTTGATATTTGTAGAAATGTAGATATTAGTTGATTGTGAAATTGAAGAAGAATTGGCGAGATTAAAACTGATATCGATGTCATGACGATCTTTCCTTATAGAGTGGAGTTTGACAAAACGTTACCACCTAGAAAGATGTCATCTGATTCGTAGTCATCCAATTCTTAAATTGAAATCGAAAGGGTAAATGTTGCACTTGAGGCTGTCATTGGAAACATTACCCAAAAGCCTCATGCCACTAGTACCTTTCCGAGAAGTCTAGTTGAATGATTAAGTCATTTCATACTAGTGACTCATTTGATGACTATTGTTGTAAGAGCTATAGGATTGGAAATTAAGTGTTGATCATATTGAGCTTTTATTGCCTTTACAAGGCCGAAGAATAAGGTTGTATGTATTGGAGAATGAGGTAGGATATCGCCTTGAGTATAAGTTGATTGAAACTTGAGTAAAGTAAAATTTAACCCGTATGGAATGTGAGATTGTTAAGAGGAAGTCGTTAAGTTCTGTGATTGAATTATAAGGTTTTAATTGATTGTTAGTTTTCGTTAAGGGTTGTTCCTAGGCCATTGTCCACTAACGAGGATGCCCAGTGTCCAAGAAATAAATTGAAGAAATCTTCTTCTGAATAGGGACCGATGGATCTTTCGGGACATGTGGAACACCTAATGACTCTTGTAGATTAGTATTCATTGTGGTATCTTTTAAAAATCCCTAACTTAACTGAGACATCAGTTGGTAGGATGAGTTCTTGGAATTGTATGACATAGTGACACGTAATGTGTTACGGTACAATTCTGACTTGTTTGTGATTAATGAAAAGACTACCTTGGATTGCTAAATTCTACATGTATCGATGATATCTATCTTTTCTTGCTTCTTCCTAATGCTCGCATTAGTGATGCAACCATTGAACAAGTACTCATCTCGAATTGAGTTACGTTGTGGATTATTCTTTTTGAGTGCCATCGAGGTCATGAACCTCATGATTAATTGGCTAAGCTCACTTCCTATTATATTATGGTTAGTTCTTGGTAAACAACTTTTCATCACTCTTCTGCAGATCACTCATTGTTTTTATAAGATAAAACAATATCCTTTGAGAAAATTGAATTTTCATCACTATATGGATTATTTAAAAGTGAGACTTATAAATAATAATTATTGAAATAAAGTTGATTATGAAATACCTTGGAAAACTTAATTGTTTTCATTACAAAGAAAATCTTTGTAAATTTATTTTTATTCTTATTTAGGAATTAAGCATGAAAATGTTTTTATTATAAACATGATGATAAAATTTTGACGAACTGAGTATTGCATCGTTAATCTTGAAATTGTATATAGTTGCGCGCCTACATACAATTTGGAATGGACCATGCAAGGTTGATTAGTAGTCACCATAAAACTAATGAATAAACACTACATTTTCTTTGAAGATTGTGAAAGATTAAATTTTATGAGATCTGCAAGAAGTGAAAAATAGGGACATAATGTTAGGGACACCTACATATGTGCCTGTAGCATCTATTCTTCTGAGTCGAATTTACTCATCTGTGGAAATTGTCTTATTTGACAAATTGATATTCCCTTCTTGTCCAATTCTCCCGTGACGAGATTCTTAGGAAAAGTATCTGATTACCGAGTGTTGATACCCGATTGGATGTATCGACGTTCCTATCATTTCTTTTGATTTGATTTCATTTGAATGACCTGGGTAACGATCCGAGGAGCTTTCGAATGCGTACTCAAATTATGAAAACATGGGATATACTCATATTCGTTAATGTTTTCGTTTGTATCTGATTTGAAATTCTCTCGCATAGATTATGCGTTGACCTTACTCTTTTAATAGTAGTTGTGTCTCCATATATCCTTGAATTTGTGAAGGATTATGAGTTATTATTAGTATTTTGAGAAGTTCACATCTTATTGATGGTAATGAAACTGAAAAGTTGATAGTGCCAGTAGAATGGACTGATTGATTATGACATGACGACATTGTCTTAATTGATGGGAACTCGAGTAGAATTCCCCTAAATGATAAGATGTTGATTATCAAAAGTGATCTTAGTAATTCTTGATGGATGACCATATCTTGCATTTAGACTTGAAATTATACCGTGAATGATTGTGAATTAGTCATAGATATTATAATATAGAAAGAACCTAATATGAATTTATTAAAAGATGTTTCTGTTATCTGAAACTTTAGGAGGTATTTGCTGGTGAATTACCTAGACTTTCGCCATTAAGGCAAGTTGAATTTGGTATTGATTATATTCTCGGTGCTGCACCTGTGGCATGTGCACTGTACGTCAGCACCATCTGAATTAAAGGAATTACCGTACACCTGAGAGAGTTGTCGGAGAAAGATTTTATTCTACCGAGCTTGTCATCATGAAGAACTATGGTGTTATTATTTCTTATATTTATTGATTACCGTGAACTAGGTAAATTGATGATTAAAATCTATATCCACTACCCAAGATGATAGATTGTTCGATCATTTACAAGGTTCTAGCGTATGTTCTAAAGATTTGATCCATGACATGGTTATCATCAACTTCGCATCTGCGAAAAAGATTATCTATTCCAATCACTACATCCATAACTTGTAATGAACATTATGAGTTTCACGTGATGACGTTTGGATTGACTAATACACATGTAGCATTCATAAATTTGGTGAATCGCGTGTGTAGGCTGTAATTTGATAAATTAATGCTCGTGATCATTAAAGACCATTTGTTTGTCTCTAAGAATAAGAAGGAGTTAGTAATTATTTTTAGATTGCCCTGAATTGACCGAACAATAAAAACTTGTACCTTGAGTATTTAACATGTGATTAAAGACTTAATCTTTTACATTATTTGACCATGTGATTAATAAGATAATAGAATCTATATTGACTCTTCAAAAATTTAGAGCCCTTTTAGACTTTGGGTTTTACCAAAAAGAAAGTACAAATGTGTTTTGACAAATGTTTTATCTAAAAGAACTTTTGAGGGATTATTCCCTTATGCCCAGAACATTTAACTACACTCTTGTTTAGGGGTAAATGTTCGTGTATACCTCAAGACAACCTAAGAGGGATTGAGGAAAACATTTAAACCATGACTTAAAATTTGAAACGACAATTTTTGCTTTTCAAACTAAGAGAATTTTGACCAAAGTGTAAACAAAGATTTTTCGAACATTTACAGATCTTATTAATTATTTTAATTATTTTCGATAAATCAACAAAAATCGCGTTAATTAAATTCAAATTTATTTAGAACATCGTTATATAATTGGAAGAATTAAGAAATTTAAAACTTTTTACGTTTACATTTTCATAAAAATTAATTATTTATTATTAAATTACTAGTAATACTTATCGACGATTTAAACGTCGAATTAAGCAAAACTGATAAAAATGATAGCTGAAACGAAACTGAAACTTAGAAAATATGAAGAAAGGTGAACATAATTACTAACACATTATGTAGAAAATATAAAGAACCAATTAGGACATTTTCCTTAATAATGACTGTGCAAAATAAATTGCCGAACAATTTCAAAATAGCCGATGCTTGTAAAAAGGATAATATAGATAATAAAAGTGGTTCGCGGCTAATGTGAACCATTAGAATTAAGAAGCCGATGGCGTTAAATGTATAAAAGGCATCTTCTGGTTGCCTAAATATAGAGATTTAGAGATGTAGTCATGTTGGAATCTCGTAAATATAAGTATTCTATTCATGCCATTTCTGATTCAGCGTACCTTTATCTGAAGAAGTTGTACTAATGACAAATTATGAAGGCAGACATTGCCTCATACATTAGTAAACGTCTAGCTATCGCAAAGGTCATCATCTGAATTTGATTCGATTTGGGTCATCGTCGACAGACTGACCAAATCGGCTAATATCATTCTCGTTAATGATAAATTCTTGATGAAGAAATTGACTCTTTTGTATTTAAAGGAGTTATGTAAACATAGTGTGCCTGTATCGAACATCTTTATCAAGATCCTCGCTTCGCGTCGAATTTCTAGAGATTTGCTCAGAAGTCATTGGGAACGAACCTTGATGAGAGTACTGTTTACCACCCCAAATCGAAGGGACGAGGTAAAGTAACGATACAAAGTAATATAAGTGTTGTTTTATGTTTGAATGAATGACCTTTGGTAATAAACTATAAAATCGTTTTCCTTTGGAAAGATTATCATTAATAATCATCGTATTAGGATCGAGATCAAACCTTGTTAAGATTTATATATTAGAGCATCTGTAAGCAGGAGTTGGGATGAAGACACCCGACATACACCCACTGTGAGTTGGAAATGTCTTTTAGGTTTAAGGTTTCCTATGATGGCGAACCTAACCTTACAAAATACTCGACCCGCGAGACCTGAAATGATTGTTGAAATTAGGATCTGATATTGACTGCTGGTAGTGGGCAAGAGGTTATCTGAATATGAAATGTAGATCTTGAAGTGCCAGATGGGTAGCGAAGTTATGCCAAAATTTTTAACCATGGAAAATGAATTGATGATCTGGAAGATCATGGGATATAAGTCCCCATTGTATGGGACCATTGAGATGATGTAAAAGTTGGTTTGAAAGGCATATAAGCTGGATCTACCCTAGGACTTCAAGAGCTGCGTGAATTATGTTTCGTATATCGAACTTGATGAAATGTCTATCAAGTGAGAATCTGATTGTTTCTTAGTAATGTTTAGATCGGCGAAAAGTTGCATTCATCAAAAACTTGTGAACATCATGCATAGAGAAATTAAGTCAACATTAAGCCTGATCTTATTCCCGTAGTTATGTTTGATGAAACTCGCGTATTGTAATGAATTACACTTGTGAGTAGTAAGGTAAGATTATCTTTGAGGACAAAGATCCTGTTTAGGGGTAAATGCTGTGACAATCCGTTAATTTATGGTTGATATTTTATTCTCAAATATTATTTAAAAACATTATTTTAATGTTATATAATGAACTCACTTATTTTTGGGAAGAAATTTGGATTTACGTCTTGAAGTAGCATCGACTACGTCTAAACCGGAGGATTCAACGTTACGTGCTTACGTTTACATACACTGTTTTGGTGACAGTCCGACATTTCAGAAAATAAATTTGTCCGTGAATATTATTTTGAGATTTTAAATTTGTGTTGGTTCATAAACTCACAAATTTACGAGAAGAGATTAGGACTTATGATTTTAATTTAACGTCCTTTACGACTAAACCGGAAACCTTAGGATTACGTATTTACGTTTTCGAACTCCGTTTTTGATGAGACAATTTTTATTAGATTCGTTTTGTGTCGTTGATTCATAATTTATAAAAACGTTTTTCGTAAAACGACCCGAGGGCACGCAAATCAAGGAAACTAGAATCGAGGAATACCCGTAAATTAGCGGGATGGGACAAAATAATTTATCCCACCCCACTATACAAAGGGACGACCAAGCTTGGACACCACATCAAAGATGTGGCATCCTTACACTCTATTAAGTTACACTTGTAACTTAAAGCTTCATTTTGAAGCAACTTCATCCCACTAAGTCACAAAACCACTAGCTAAACCATATACTTCCATTTCTCAAATGCAAACTACTCCAAAACACTCTCACTCTCTACCCTTTTTCCGTCCCTATTGCCACCACCACCACCATGTTCATCAAATTTTCCACCATAAATCTTATGTTTAACTTGCATAAGATGCAAACGTATAGAAGACTTGAAGATTAGAGGTGATTATAACATCCAAGGAGGAGTTTCTATGGAGTCTTAGGGCTGATTTTCCACAAGGAGTTCTTGAAGATTGGTGGACTTGAAGATGATGTTGGTTTATCACAAGTTTTGCCATCAAATCCAAGCCTTGATCGTAACCTATATCATCTTGGTGGTATAAAGATTGTTCTTCCCATCCTCTTTTTATTTTGATTATGTAATCATGTACTATCTTTCCTATTGTATATTTATATGATGAATATATGATGATAAAAATCTTGTATGGGGATTTGGTGTTGATAATCATGGGTAAAAAGATGAAAATTATATGTAAAAGTGGTTAATCTTGCTTAATTTAGTAGGCTGTATAAAAACAGTAAATAACCATGTGATGAACTGATAAAATGGCATAGATTAATGGATATACAGTAAGTAATATGTCTTGTACACATGTGAGAGTTGGCCATGCAATGGAATCATTAGGATGAGTGAGATATGATCAAAACATGTTTAGAGTGCAAATCTGAGTACACTGTTTTGGACGATTTTTATAAAATACTTAGAGGCTGATTCAACAGTGTCCTTACGAGAGTTAAATGGAGCACATATCATGTAGTTTATTCCATAAAAATTTGGGCTTCTATATCCATATATAACATTAGATATGGCTGTTTTTGGTAAACATGAAAGTAAAAATCAGATTTTGGGAAATTAAAGTATAATAGTATTATATAAGCACTAAAATAAAAATAGTATAAAATGTGAATTAAAACCCACTAACTTATATAATACATTTATATAAATATGTATAAGGATAAATAAATGGACATTTTATAAAAATGGTAATTTGATAAGTTTTATAAGTTATAAAACTATAAACATGATTTTTACGACTTTTTCGGCTATTACCGTAAAATTAACGTTTTTGTTAAATAAAACTTAGACGGTTGGACCCGTCTAATGTAAACTTTTATAAACTCATATACTGATATATAAACATATATAACAAGTAAAAACCGATAAAACCCGAACTATATAACATACGGACATTAACGGGCTAAGTTAACGTTATTGGATTAATAATACAACAAAATGGGCTAAAACACTTATAAACTTATTTATTGGGCTTAACCCATTTGGGCCAACATGTAAAGTATAAATACTGATAATACAAGTATGTAATGGATTAATACAAGTTAATATACTTATAATAGGCTTATTGGACCTAAAACACGTAAATAGGTAAAACTAGTAAACTAGTAAGAAGTTACCAATACATAAACACAAGAATGAGTGAATGAGAATATATAAAACTACTTGATCATCATATATATATAATCATCATATGTATACATAATTGTTATTTTTATAAAGTCCTTGAACAAGAGTTTAAGACGAGTATTATTTGTCTAGGTTTCCGTGATTGAAGCACGTACCGTACATCCGAATTGCCGATAATCCGCTTTCCCACATCAACGTGAGTTCATAGCCTCGCACTCTTTTAAATGTTTTTATAAATTTTTTATAAACCCGCGAGGGAGATAACATGTTAGTTTTTATAAAATAGGACACCATTTTCCCGATTTCTTGTTTATTGATTTGGACCCGAATGATTATATGACCCGATGAATGATTAAATGACCGGATAGATGAAATAAAATGGATTATTAAAGTTAGGTATGTCAATAAAAGTCCCATTAGCATGAATTGTGAACTACCGGGATTTGGTAGACGCTTATGCATATAATATTACTATTTGGGGACGATCACCCCTGTTCACGCCTTGACGGTTGATCCCCGTCGTGCCACTCTGATTGGTAAGCGAATTTATGTATGAGAAGATTACAAAAGCGTGATTATTGTGACGACACGCTAATTTAGATGGGCAAATTGAGTTTCGGGCTAGCTACTCGTTGTTTGGTTTAGTAAGGTAACAATGTCATGCGGCTTGTAATAATCCAATAAAACGAAATACTACTTTAAGCATTAAATTACGATATATTGCCTGACTAGCAATACGGGGTCTTACTATTGATATTATGTTCGTGTTTTGGTTTTCATAACCATAATCATATAACGGTTTTTATTTAACTCCATACAACGTTATAAAACGTATTGTATGATATTTTTACGACATTGGTTCGTATAATGATTTTGAAGGCGAAAGCCTATATTATGATTTTGATAAGGATTTGTATAAAATGACTTTGGCTATTTTATGGCCTATTACAATGAATTGTACAAAATGATTTTCGGTAATAATTTTACCGATGTTAAATTGATGGATTTTATTAAACTCTATGAATTCACTCGGCGTTATCGCTGACCTTTTCTTTTAACATGTTTTATCTCAGGTACTTAAAGGTAATTATCGGGAAGACAACAAGAATTCATGTCCCGCACTTAAATAACAATTTCCATTCAAATCTTTTGTAAAATTGTATGAAATGACCATAACTTGGGACCTATGTAAATTTGATATTTATGAATGGAAATGCTTTATTATTAAACGACGCGATTTTTTTGCGTTGTCTATGATGTGAGTACTGTGCTATCCCGTAACACCAACGAGTCTTCCGCTGTATTGAGTTGTATAAATTTGGGGGTGTTACAACAAGCATCGTAGGGACTTACATTTTAACGTAGGAGATCACGTCTTTCGTAAGGTATCTCCGGCACGTGGTGCTAGACGTTTTGGATTCAAAGGGAAACTCAGTCCTCGATTCATCAGACCGTTTGATGTCATCGAGCGTGTCGGTGAAGTATCTTATCGTTTAGCGTTACCTCCGCAGCTTTCTCACATTCACAGCGTTTTCTATGTGTCCTTACTCAGAGCGTACAAGTATCAACCCCTTCACATGGTTCAGTATCCACTGGAACAGATTTGTTAAGATCTTACCTTCATAGAGGAACCCGAACGGGTTCTTGACATGCAAGAACAAGTCATGAGGAAGAAGACGATTCCATTCGTCAAAATCCTTTGGAGGGACCATACCGAGCGGGAAGCCACTTGGGAAACAGAGGAGTCTATCCGGGCTTCTTACCCTCATTTCATATTTTGAATTCGGGTATGTTCCTCATTCAGTTTCTTTTAACTATAATTCGGGGACGAATTATTCTTTTTAGGGGGGAAGAGTTGTAAAACCCGCATGCTTTTACCATGAATAATACCCTTAGCAAACGTACGTACATATTAAGACATTCCTTTTATAGCATGAACACGTGTCACGATTAGTAATTACAGAAGTTATGTACGTATAATTACACGATAAGCATTACGTACGTGTTAAAACACGATAATTATTATCATTAATAACTATAATCACGAACATGAAATCATGAACGTATGAATCACGAACATATAATTATGTATTTACGTATATTATTAATACGATAAATATTATTACGTACAAGTATCTGTAATAACACGAATAATTAATAATAACGTAACATGTAAACACGAACACACGAACACGTAATAAAATAGACACGAGAACGGCTTCGGGTTTCCCTTGGTGGGCCCTACAAGCCGCGGCACAATAGAAGAGAGGGGCCCAACCCATGTTTTGGTTTTATTAAAAATAACAAATAAGGGAATAATTCATTTACAGAATTTTTCATAAAATTGCAAAAACCCTAATATCTTGTCTCTCTCTTGGCCGGCGGCAACAACACCACAATGGGGTGTTTGTGTGATCTTGATCAATTAATTCAAGGAGTGTGTTCGTGTGATCATTTTCCATTCATTCCACGTGTTTGGTAATCCGTAAACCCTTTTGTTTTTTCTTTTATTTAATTAATTGAAACATGAACCTTAATTAAATAAAAACATGGATAAAAACATGACATGGGATCAAGGGGTAAAGATTAAGGGTGTTTTCGGGTTGGTTGTTTCTCCCGACACACAAACCTAGAGCCCCATGGCTCTCGGCGTGTTCTTGTCACGACCACCAACCGAGATCTATGTCTTGGTGGTGTTGGTGTTGGGTCGACAGCAGGGACAAGGCACCCCGACTTGCATCGGGGGTGTCCTTGTGGTTTATGTGGGTCTCGGCAGCAAGCAAACCAACACCACCGGCCCAGTCGGTAGCTAGGTTGGTCAAGCAGGGGGACACATCGCAGCGCATGGGAGACCACCGGCTAACTGCCGGTGGGAATTCTTGTGGTCAGCGGCTAGCCGAGAGCAGGGGAAACAAAGACCACCGGCTTAAGCCGATGGCAGCTTGACGAAAGCAGGGGCAACCGGCTCAGCCGGTTTGCCACTGATTTTAGGGGTGTTTGGTTTGGACTGGTTCAAGGGTTTTCACGGGTCCGGTTCACGATATGTTTTAATTAGATAACACACGGGTTCGGTTCATGATTATTTTTACATGTCTAATTAATTTTACAGGTATATTGTTTTTACAAGATAATTAAATTATTTAATACATGACTTATAATTAATTTAATTAAACATGAAACTTAGGTTATTATTATTATTGAATAATACATGTTTTAACCTAAGTATTTATTTAATTATTTTACACTATAGTATTAATTAATTATTAAACATGGAATATAATTAATTAATAATCATGACTTAGGTTATATTAATATAGTATTAATACATGTTTTAACCTAAGTATTTTTATACACTTTAATATAATTAAATCATGACTATATTTAATTAAATCGTATAACCTATAGTTTATTTAATTAACAGAATATTATTAATAAACTATACTATAACTACATGACTTACGATATTAAATCAGCTTAATTCTAAATATGGAAACTTTCTAATTCAGGAAACTTACTATTTTTGGAAACTTTCTATTTTTAGAAACTGATCTATTTTAATCAGTTAATCTATTTTTGAAAACTTTCTATTTTAGGAAACTTTCTATTTTAGGAAACCTGCTATTTTTAGAAAGTTACTTATTATAACACTACAAGTATAATAATACAAAAAATACAAGTAATACTTAATCAGAATATATAGAATACATGATAAACACAGCATAACATTAAAATCAGTAAAACAAGACATGAACATATAAAACAAGCTAAGACATGATATAAAATCAGTTACGTACTCAGTAATCAGAATACTTATACACGTATACTATTTATGTAGCATTAGTGAGATCAAAGTAGGACTCTCTTCCGTTTGTCTTCTTCGTTCACTAGACATAAGGTATGGATTTCCCGTCCTTTCAGTATGGACATTCTTTCCTTATTAGGATTCCCCGTCTACAACCAACTGTTTTCCCAGTATTTGTTTTATATTTTTGATATTTATGTTAGATAAAGAGCCTAAGCCATATAAATGCATGACCAGTGTCACCTAGTTCTGGAGGTACCATAACCATAACAGTGGAGGCACCAGTGTTATGACTTTCCCACGGCAAAGTGATTGCTCGTGGCGTCCCTTTTCAATTTTGGCCATTATATTATATTATTATGTGGGGCGTATGGGTGCATCCTAGTTACATGTTTACCAGTATTATCAGAGTTAATGCGATGTGTGCCTTGCATCCTTCACTAGGAGTTGATCCCTCCCACCCAGACTATTTAATTAGAGGCAACCCCTCTAATTGCATGACGAGGTCTCCCCTCCAAGTATTCATGCAAGGTGGAACCTCATGACCTATAGGGGCTATTTGGAAAATTAAATAGATTTTCATAGAAACATAAGTCTTTTCAAACAATAAAACCAGTTTTATTAACATGAATCCAGATTACATATAACTTATGATATTCCGCTGCTATTAGTCTTATATGCTTACGTTATTCCATGTCATACTTGAATATCCGTGCACTGAGCGTTATGCTCAGCCGTTTTCCTTTCATGTTCCCAAACGGTAGGTACTCAAGGGCGCTCATAGACTTTAAGCGTACGTGCATATGGATTGGAAGCTTTCTAGCCTTCTCTACTTTATGCATTTCATCATACATTTTGATACTTATTTCTATGGACATTGTTTAGTCCTTTTCCTTTACAGTACTTATGTTTGTGTATGATGAGCTTATATTTTGGGGTACCAATGTTTCTTTTCGGTATTTCCTTTTGTGGTCATGTAATGTTTTAAGACATTTTCCTTGTATGCTTTGATGACACGCCATAATCACGCGTGATATTCCATTTACCATAATAGGGTGCTACATGCCACGCGTCATTCAGTTGCCTTTCCAACATATGAGTAGGAATCGGCATCCGCCAACCACTCAGCTGAATAGTTACATAAACCACAGTCATAATAATGACCGTCATGGAACTGACAGACAAGAAAGTAATGACAACCACCGTGACAGCAAATACTCTAACAATAACGACATAAAATCCGGTAACGGACGTGGTTGGAAATACTAAAGTTCTGCAGTCCAACCGATCCGCCAATTCTGGCATGATAACCTAAGAGTTTCAATTTTATTTATTTCACGCCTCGAGACACATGTCAAGACATCAGTCAAAACATATATCTCACGTATATTTTCTGAAGACACATGTCAAGACATCAGTCAAGACACATGTCATACGCATATTTTTTCAAGACACGAGTTAAGGCACATGACTTACGTCTATCTTCTGAAACGGCCCTAAGAAATTCAAGGTACCCTCCAATGGGTATATCCATATTGTTGTACCATGTATTAATCAGGCCACAAGAATTTCAGTACCATCACCGGCGTATTATTCGCGTTTGGACACGCAAGATTCGTTCTGCATGAGACAGGCAAAACACATTCAGTGAGATCTATCACGTTTGCTTCATGACACTTTCATTTCTTGATATAATATTTCATATATCCATTACCATAAAGGACGCCATTCGTATCCGTAATGTATACGAAGGTTTTTCCTTCAGTCTAATGATAAGATCCAATCCGCTAACGCACTTACCTCGAACAGATGCGAGTTAAATATGATTCTGATTATGGACTATGAACAACACACCATGCTACGATTGGTCTCCATTCATATCAGATTATGTACAACGATGTTTAGGCTCCTGAATACATTCAGCGTGGTTTTCCATCAGGAACATCTATACAAATTTGTTATGCTTTACAATATAACACCCCCAATTTACCACACAACGGAATACCACTTTGGGCGTTATTTCATAGCACATCACACGCAATTACAGAAAATGACCTCAAAAGAGACGTTTAAGATAAACATAAAAGATTATTTATAATCATTGTCTAAAACATTTCCAACCCAAAGATTGATGTTTAAATCAGAGTAGCGTTACTTGTCCCAAAGATCTCAACCAAAACACAACAATATTTTTACCAAGACATAACAATAATTAATTTTATAAAAGGGAAGGAAATACATAAGTTTTAGACAAATAAAGCACCAACTCCCTCCATGCATGCTCTGCTGCTATCAAACTTGATTACCTGAAACACATGCTTAAAATTGTCAACACAACGGTTGAGCGAATCTATAGGTTTATCAAATCATAAATTGAACATAAGTGTTAAAACCAATCATGACCATTCAATAGCATTGTCGTACTCACAATCTATCATTCAAGGATATTATCTTTAGCAAATAGCTAATAATTGTGTTTAAGCTCGTGACACTAATCCGTTAACTCAATCACCCGCGTACATAGACCGACATGATTTAAGTGAAACCAGGGCCCCTTCTAAAGTCATTAGTTGTAATTATATCTTATTTCTTATCACAAGTTATCCGTCTGGAGAGGGTACTCAACATACTAGCTCTCGTCTCGGATAGGGTCGTCAACCCCATAGTACTATCAATTATATAAGCGGCTATCTCCAACCCATACAAGGGCAAGACAATAGTTAATAGTTCACGAATTTAGGGAATTTTACAACTAGGTACTCAACACAATTCAAGGAAACACTCGGGTCCAACAATCATTCATGACTTATGTTCATTTTCATTTAAATAGCATGTATCCCCCTCGCGGGTAAAAACATTTGAAATAAGTAAAGAGCGAGGCTATAGACTCACCTTAGATGATACACGAAGCTAGTAATAGTAGTATTCACTGAAGTGATGATGCTCCATATATACACGTCAAAAGTCGACACCTAACAAATAAGGTGCGCACTTAACAACATACTCTAGTAACTCGAAACAAACTTAGTATAATAAAACAAAAGACTCAAAATATTATGTACATAGACATGACCAACCAATACAAGTGAATCATTTCTAAAACCCCACAACATATACTAGCTTTCCAAAACTGGTATCTACGATGTTGATCCATTTCATGATGCCAAATCAACATGGTTCAAGTACCCAACACGGGTCTTCAATCTCAGAATATACACTCAAGCCTAAGACTTATTTCTTTTAGAAATTTTAGAATCTAATAGTTTAGCCTCTCGCCTCAAACTATGTCGCGAGGTTAAGTACCTCTCCATTAATACTCAGCCGGTACTTACCAAAAGTATACACTGATTTCCCATACCTAAACAACTCCGTTTTCGACGAAACTTGGTCACAAACTCTATTATAATCTGTAAAAGACTCAGTTTAAATTTCATCCAATGATTCACATTTTATAACCACCTGCCCGATCACATCTTTAGACTTTAAAACCGGACTGTTTTGCACACTCGACTTGTAAAACCATTTTGACTTCCTTAACCAAAACCATTTACAAAAACGACACTTGACTTTGAAAATAGATTCAAAATGATAAGTTTAGGACCTGAGAACAGCCCTTGAACATCCTTGAAACTCAAGTTATAGTCCCCGAAATTTGACATAAAATCGAACATAATTTCGGATTATGTCGACTTTCATCTCCCGGTACACGAAAATTCAAACTAGTGTAACTTTTGACTCGTTTGGAGTCATAAGCTCTATCTTATACCAAAACGAAGTTAGAAAGAAGCTCTACAACAATATCCTATCATCTCAACACTTAATAAACAGCCAGTAGAAGAAAAATAGCCTTAAAGATTCTGACCTAAAACACCCTTTTCAAAATCACATCAAAACTCATTTTGACCAATTTTTAACATCATCAACACTTCTAATAGCCTATATTCATCATCCCTAACAACTCCTAACCCTTAGATTCATTTTTATGATCAATAATGTTGATCCCAAACTTAGATCGATTTAGCTTGTGTAAACGAGATTAAATCAAGTTATACACGTAGAGAAACTTTGTTGTGTATAAAACAATTTAAGTATTATGCGGAATTAATACTCAAACAAGAACACAAACACAATGTAAACCAAACTTTCACTTGATTGATTAGAATAAACTTGCGTACAATGAAAGTGTTAAACGTATGAAAACTTATATTGAAACAAAACCTAAACGCCTCCTTTTATAGACATAAGGATCCTTGTACTAGTGTCTACGTATCAGCTATTTTAGGTAAAGATAAACATAGAAAATACATTGTTGATCATATCTTTATTAGAAACAAACTAGAAACATAATACGTGTAGACTAAGTCTTCTATCAGTGCTTGACTTCATCCTATCAACGCTTGACATCTTCCTGTCAACGCTTGTTATATCAACGCTTGTTTTCTTCTTATCAACGTCCCGATTACTCTTGTCATTATCAAAGTGTACTCGCTACATTTTATTCCCCAACAATCCTCCCCTAAACTTGATATCTACTCTAGTAATCAAGTTTCTGAATAAAAACTAAGAACTAGGAGGATTCTTACAAATCTTATCATGCTGGTAATAAACATATCTAATTAAATCTTTGGCCACGTCACTTGAGTATTCAATCTCTAGCTGTGTTGTCTTCATCTTTTCCAAAACTTCTTTAGACATGGGATACTCAGCATCCACAAGAAGATATTCAGAAAACTTTGTAGAACTCACATAATACACACCAGCTGCTAAATACAAACGCCATTGAAGTCCACTGATATCATCCTCAAGATCCTTCCAAACAGGATCTTCTTCTTCTGGTGCACACATTCTCTTGAATGTTAACCAATGCTTTATTCCATTGACTGAAGTAGGTGCTTCAGTCTCATACTTGGCCAGCAATAACCTCCAAAGGCCTGCCAAGTCTTCCCTATCCATATTTGCAAAGAGAGACATAAGAGTAGTAAATGTGTGTACCTCTTTCCCATATCTGCCAATCATCCAAAACCCACTTGCATCTTCTTCATAGCTAATGATAGGGTTTTTGGCATCAACAGGTAACACTTGTACCATATTTGAAGCTTCCATGGGTGAGAGCTTAATGCTCCTTCTAATAACAGCTTCACTGGGATTCATTTTATCTAAGTATTTAGGGAACTCAAGTGGAACTCCCTTCTTCAAAGGCCTTAGAACAATCATAGCCTTTTGAATCTCCATCTCTTCTGCAAGTTTTTCTCTCCTTTCATCTGAGAGAAGTCTGATAGTGTTCATTTCTTGCACTGTTGCCCAAATAGGATAAGCCTTATACTCCAATTCTTCAAAGGATAATCCCTGCAATTTCTGAAATGTTCATCCTGTTTGATGACATCTGAGAAACATGTAATAAAGCTCCCTTCTATCTATCTTTAGTAATGAGAAAACATTGCTAGCCTTATGCTTCAGAATTACCTTGCAATCTCTTTGAACTCTTAGAAGAATCTCCAAACCCTAAATTTGATCTGAAATTGTAATATCTGGATTCTCTATAACTTTATTCTCCCAAGCATGGTACATCTGAGGAACTTCTGGCATATCATAATCTACCTGCAACTTTAACTCTCTAAGTTTCTCCCTTGCCAACTCATCACCATATTCAAGTCTTTCTTGTTTTTCAATTATCATAACACTTGAATCTGAACTTTCATCATCACTTCCTTCTTGTTCCTCAGAAGTAACTACAAATGGTGATTCACCAACCTTCTTCTTTTCTTGTTCCATAAGTTGTGCAGCGAACTTTGAATCAAACTCTACTTGTGCTGCATCCTTTGGAACCTCTGTTTCTACCATGATTACTTTACCCTTATCTAATGGATCAATGATGGGTAAAGATGATGATGGTACCTGTGAAGACACTTCCTTGATGATAGCTGATGACTAGAATACATCACCAATAACTGCAGGTCTATCAACGTTCAAATCCTATGTGTCAGCGCCCAACTTACTCTTCTCAGCGCTTGGTGTGTCAGCGTCCAAAATCTGCTTGTCAACGCTCATCTTACTCTTCTCAGCGCCTCTTGTTAACTGCTCCATCAGTGCTGTAAAGGACAAGTTCAAGTTTGTAGGAGTAACCAAAGATACATCAAAACCTGGTTGCTTCTTGATAGGTGTGTAAACACCCATCCTTTTTACCACTTAATTACAATAATAACCGAGCCAAAACGTGTATTTTATGTCATTTATGTCGGAATTATGTGTGGTTTGTGTTTTTGTTGTGATTTAGGACGAAAAGGTGAAAAGTGGAGAAAACACGGGCATTCACGGGCTTTTATCGAAGAAAAAGACGAAAGACGAAGTCAAGAAGTCAAGAGTGCAAAAAGAACGGAAGTCCAAGACCGATTCTGAAGATTTATCGAAGAAAAAGTCAAAAGACGGAAGTTTATGAAAAGCCAAAAAACTCAAGTCTAATTTATTGAAGAATTACAAGACGAGTTTGAAGAAATCCCGAGACAAAGTCATTAAAGTCCAAGATTAAGAAGATTAAAAGGCTTAAGGACTTAAGAGTGCAATTAAAGAAAAATGAAGGAGGGGAGGAAGCTTCCTAAGCACTCCTTAATCCTCCCCAATAAATAGTCATAAGGATAATCATTTTCATTTTGTTGGCTAAGTGTGACAATTAGCTCTTCCATTTTAATTTTTGCACATTTACTTTTCATGTCATTTTAAATACTTGTCTTGCACCTTTAATTCATTTTAATTCCAAGTAGGTGTTCTTAATTTTGTTGCTTTAATCTTTATTTACCTTTGATCAAGTTCCTTATATCATTCTCTTTCTACCTTTCTCTTGTTTTTGGTTTGATTTAAAATTCGGATTAAGCAAGGTTTGCTTAATCCCTTTACTTATTCGATTGAAAGTTTTGTCTTTTCTTTTCCCTTTAAGTTTTCATACGAAATAAGCCACAAGTTTGACAATCTTATGTGCTTATTTGGTATTTAGCTTAATTGTTTTCCAAGTTTTCTTAAAAGTTTTATCTTTGTAAAATCCATTTCATTAAGTTTCGTCTTTTACATTTCGAAAGGTTTTAACTTTTTAGCTTATTGTCTCGTTTTGCTTTCATTTCATTTTAGTATTTGTTACTGCTTATTAGAATCAGCTTATTTAGTTCTTGTGCTTATTACGAATACATCTTCCATCGGAAAGGAGAGTTCCCCCATTGCGACAGATAAACTATCTCATTCCGATCGTGACAATCGGTTGAGGGTTTTGCATTCCGACAGAAGGATTGCGATCAACATTCCGATAGGTTCTTTCCCCCTTATTCCGATCTTCTGATAGCTCATTGCGATCGGGATTGCGACGGCTCTTAAGGCTACATTGAGACGAAGTGCTGCCCAAATTTCACTAGCCATATTTCGACGGTTTTGCATTCCGACAGGTGATTCCGATCTGACATTCCGATCTAAGATTCCGATAGGATTGTTCAACATTCCGATAGGCGAAGTGTTATTCTGACATATTCCATTTCAATCATTCCGACGGTTCACATTCCGATAGAATTCGTACCTATATTCCGATCTGGATTCCGATGGCATTGGTGACAGCATTCCGATCTGGATTCCGATGGTTTGGGGTTTAGAATTATATTTTTGCTTTGTTTTATTTTTAAGTTACATTTTTAATACTTCGTCAAATTTAATTTTCGTCACGCTTTAACTTTAAGTCATTTAATTAATTTACTTTTCAAAGTTTTAAATTTAAGTTTTAACTAGTTTAGATTTAATTATCGCCATTTATTTTAATAGTTCTTGCACTTTTTAATTACTACAACGACATAATTATTTGTTTCCACCAAAGAACGACTAAGTCACATAGTTAACCAGGATCAATTCGATTAGACCAACGACAAAGAACTTTTTTAACTAAGTAAAACCTAGTTATCAAATGGCGCCGCTGCCGGCTCTTTTCGTAAAGATTAACGGTTTTCTGTGAGAGACGCGTTGCTTTTTGGGATCCGTTCACTTGTGAGCGTTATTTTCTTGCTTAAAAAATTCAAAAATCCATAAAAATTAAAAAATTGTAAAATTCCATAAAAATTAAAAATTTCAAAAATCCAAAAAGATTTTATTTTTATTGTGTATATATATTGACTTTGCGTTTGGTATTGTTTTCTTTTGCCTTTGTGGGTGTATGCGTACTAGATCTTCTAATTATCAAGAGCCCGAGACTCGAGAAGATTTAAGTATGGGCATGTGTTAACAACAACAATAATCCACCGCACCTCAACAATAATAACAATGTTCATCCACAACCCGATATTCGGACAATGGAGGAGCTTTGTCAACCTACCATGTTTGGACGAGGAGGACCGATTGCCCCGATGCAAATCACGGCTCCGGAGTTTTCGTTGAAGCACCACATGATTCAGCAAGTGCAAACTAATCCATTCGCCGGAATGGCTGATGATGATGCCAACAAACACCTCGACAAGTTCATTACAATCACCCAAAGCATGAAGTTGCCTGGTGTCACAATGGATGTTCTTCTCCTACAACTCTTCCCACATACTTTATCACATCACGCCGAGAAATGGTTTGATCGTCTTCCAAAGAATTCTATTCATACTTGGGATGACATGACTCAACGCTTTTTGTCGCGCTACTTTCCACCATCCATGGTCACGAGCCTTCACAATCAAATCATCGGTTTCATGCAAGAACCCGATGAATCTCTTTTTGATGCTTGGGAAAGATATAATGTCTTGATCGATCGTTGTCCAAACCACAACATGCTTCCAGTTACATTGATTGATACATTCTACAACGATTTGACTTTTCGAGATCGTGATACGATTAATGCAGCCGCCGGTGGCACATTTATGAAAAGGAGACCCGAGGAGTGTAGAGAGCTTATTGAGAACATGACTACTCACCACAAAAACTGGGATTCCTCCGCTTCTTCAAGGAACAACCTGAGAGTCACTGTTTCTTCCACTTCAGCAAGCCCCGACATGACCGAATTCACCCGCATGATGACTGAAATGAAAAAAAATATCTTGCTTCTCGCTACAAACCAACAACAACTAATTAAAGCGGTTGCACCTTCTTGTGAAACATGCGGCGGTCCACACTCATACACTGATTGTCCTATTACTCAAGGAAATCCGGAAAATGTGTATGCAGCTTATGGTAATTATTCACCGGAAAATTACCAAGCTCGACCTCAAGGGGATAGAAATTTGCTGAGTTACCGGTCCAACAACTACCTTTCACCAGGTTTTTCTCCTCAAAACCAAAATCCCGCCAACAACTACAATAGAAGCAACCAAATCCCACCAAGAGCTTCTAATCCTTATAACCCACCCGCTCAACAAGCCCCACCCATAAATCCCGACGTTGAAGCCATCATGAGAACCCAAGGTGAGCAAATCAAGAATCTGCAGAGCCAAATCATCAATCTGAAAGGAGATATCACCAAGCAAGGAAATGACATTAGATCCGAGCTTCGAGATAATATTCAATCCTCCTTTAGCACTCAAACGAATGATATTAAGAATATGCTAGATAGTTTCTTGCCCACAACTCAACCTTCTACTTCGAGTTCTCTACCTTCAAACATCGTCACCAATCCACGAGCTAATGTGAGTGCTATTACTACCCGTGGTGGAGTTACCATCGTAGGACCACCTATCCCGCCCCCATCATCTACACCTCCTCCACCACCATTTATCCCTACTCCTCCTACACCTAGTATTAGTGCACCATTACCGTCTCCGCCTCGTCATGACGATGTTTCCAAGAAGAACCCTTCAACATCTCAACCTCCACCAACTCAACCTTTAACTACTGCACCTTCACCACCCAAACCTAATATCCCTTATCCTTCACGGCTAGGTAAGACCACAATGCTAAAAAAGGATGACTCTCAAGTGTCGAGCTATGTGAAGATGCTCTCTCAAATGAACATCAACATTAGCCTTGTTGAAGCACTTGTCCACATGCCGAAATTTGTCAAAGCATTCAAGGAATTGCTTAATAAGAAGGAAAAGTTGATTGAGCTCGCCAACATACGCTTAAATGAAAACTGTTCCGCAGTTATTCTTAAAGAACTTCCGAAAAAGCTTGGAGATCCCGGTCGTTTTGTGTTGCCTTGCATCTTTAACAAAACTGAAGAATTTACTGCCCTAGCTGATCTTGGGGCTAGTATTAATCTTATGCCTTTGAGTGTTTGGAAAACACTATCATTACCCGACCTTACTCCAACAAAGATGACTCTTGAACTAGCAAATCGCACTCTCGCTTACCCCGTTGGTATAGCCGAATACGTGTTCATTAAAGTTGGCACATTTACTTTCCTGGTCGACTTTGTCGTTGTTGATTATGAAATGGACCCTCGTATTCCTTTAATACTTGGTTGGCCATTCTTGAGAACCGGACGAGCTCTAGTTGATGTTGCCGAAGGTGAGTTAATCTTAAGAGTCGGGGATGATGCCCAAGTGTTTAAAATGGGGAAGCTTACAAGCAAATACTATGGACGAGAATCTGCGAATATGATTAATGTGCTCGATGATTTTATCATCTACAACAATCCTCTATTCGAGTCTTGCAATGATAATCCACTCTTTCAAGATAATGTGGATGATTCTCCCTCCAATGTGGAACCTTCTCCCATTTATGATTCTACACCGATCTTTGATGCTTATGATGATGATGATTCTAGCTCAGATACGGATGATTTTCATGATCTTACCTCCGAGTATCCCGAACTGCCCACTTATGATGATTTTGATGAGGCCGATACTCTCTCGATCGATTCTTCTCATGATGAAGATCCTCCGTCATCACTTAATCCTACTTTGGATGATTACTCATTTGAGGACGACTTCTCTACGTTTCTCAACACCTACTTCCCTCATGAGAGTGATGCTCCTCTTTTGGACTTTGAAGATTATCGTCTTGATCCTGCTTTGGATTTGAAGAAAATTATTTCAAAGGAGAAGAAACCGGTCGACACCGACATCCGCAACACATATGAATTAAAACCTCTATGTCCACCTTCTGAGGACGACGTTGTGCATTTTCATCGCGGATCTTCTTCACATTCTGCTGAGCCTGAGTGCTATTTTCCCTTAAAGGAAAAGGTGTTCGACCCCGGTATCGATATTCTGCAGCCATCTCAGTATCCGTCTGATGAAATAAAAGGAAATATCTTTGGAACTTATGGAAATATGCTTGCACCACTTCACCCTTGCTTCCACCGTGCTCCATCTTTGCTTAAGGGAACCTTGCTTACTCTTCTTTGGCTTGCCTTGTTCGCCTTAAGCTTGTGCTATTTGATGGACGAAAACTATGTCTTTGATCCCGGTGGATATGTTTCATGCTTCTTCCTATGATGATCAAGGTCGAGTCAGGCTCACGACTCGGTTAACAAAAATCAAGCGCTTCTTGGAGGCAACCCATGTATCTATCTTTTCGATTTCTTTATCCTAAGTGTAGGGGAGACCCGTTGGTGTTTGCTCTCTCCTCTCTTCTACTAATCATGGATTAGAGCGCTCAATGATCCACTCTTGATGATTTTTGACTCCCGTGATTCTGTGTTCCCATTTTCCTGGTTCTATCCTAAACCCTTTTCGATTCTCTATTTTATATTATCTCAATATTAAAATAGGAATCTCTTTAGTTGTCCTTTCCTTAGCAAGATTTAAACAAGTGCACAATGTCCTAAGTGTAGGGGAGTTTACTCCCACATGCTTAAACATTGAGGACAATGTTTATATTAAGTGTAGGGGGGACTTCTATCGAAGTTAAGTGGCTCTTTTCCTTGTATTTGTCCTCATTTTAACCAGAAAATCAATTTTTCGACATTTTTCAAAAATTTTGATCTATTTTGGCCTATTAGTTTTTCCCTTTGTATAGTTATTTTCTTTCTTTGCTAGAATAAATTTTTAATAAAGTGGTTTTACTTTTCAAACGTTGTGAATCTTTTGACTCAACCCGAGTTTACTTATCTAAGATTACTCTAGCTAGTATCCTTAACATGTTTAAGTCAAGTTTTGCTAGGCTATTATTTAGGGAGCTATAAAACGCGAAATTCTTAACTCTCACGGGTTAAGAACAAGAACTTTTCGCAGGTTCCTATAATTGATCCTAGAGAGTCATTTATCAAGGGAACTTTAAGATGCGATTTCTAAACTTGAAAAAGTCTAAGAATTTGCAAGATCCTATAGACGACTCGAAAACCCAAAACTTTGATTTAATAGGCTAAGCATCCACGAGTCTCATTACTTGAGATTTTAAACTGTGGAGAACGAGAGATGATAGAGTCAATTATAAGTTCGGTATTCTTTCGTGAATTTATGTGAGTTAATTATAAGCCTATTCTCCCATCGCTTGCTAATAAATTTATCTGCAATAAATAAGGTTGTACGATTTGAAAAGTTACTTAGCTTCTAGCCCAAGATCGTTTAAAAGTTGCTCGGTATGGATTAGAGTTCATAGCCAAGGCATAACTTATTGAAGCGGGATACGAAGATTGGCGAGTCCAAAAAGGTCCTAACAAGACATGAGGGCTATATTTTGTTGCTAAAGATCCCAAGTGATGTGAAGAATCATTTATCAAAAATCTATATGAAGGATCGAGACACAAGACGAAAAGCAAAAACTCCCCAAAAGTCATGGAGAAGTCTATCCGAAATAGCCCTAACAAGGTATGAGGATGAATAAATCCAAGTCCAAAAAGGAGGCGGATCGTTGTATATCAAAGTCCAAATAAAGATTGGAGAAAAATGAAGAAGTCGTGGTCCATATATGAAGAATCTCTCAAAACTTCAAGTGAAGAAATATTATGAAGAGAAGGCCATTATTTCATGAACGTCTCTCAAGGTTTCAAGTATGAAGTCGCTGCCAAATACCGGTCCGAGAAAGGTCTCAAATCGCGAAGCGAGTTATGCCAAGATATGAACTTTATGAGGTCCCGAGAAGCAGTTTTAAAAGATTTTGTCCTTTAGCTAACTATTAATTAAATCGTTCACTTTATTTTCGGACTAAATAACTATCGAAATAAGTCAAAAATGCATCCTCGTGATCATTCAAGAAAACAATAAAATATAAGAGATACACCTAGGAATAAGGGAGTCTAAGTGAATAATTGGCCTACATGAGTTCGTGTTAGTTTGCTTACTTATAATAACAATGATCTCGTTTTTAAGCTTGGTTTGGAGAAATTGAACACTTGAGGATAATGATCATTCATAACATTTCCAAAACCAAAGGTATGTTTTTTATTTCTTTACTTTGAATGTTTATAATTTTCTATCTCTTTAATAAAGGCCAACGTGGATTGATTATGATGAAAAATGTAAACATGCTTTGTAACTAATGCATTGCATGAGGACATTGCAATGGTCAAGTGTAGGGGATTTGATACGTGTGTAAACACCCATCCTTTTTACCACTTAATTACAATAATAACCGAGCCAAAACGTGTATTTTATGTCATTTATGTCGGAACTAGGCATGGTTTGTGTTTTTGTTGTGATTTAGGACGAAAAGGTGAAAAGTGTAGAAAACACGGGCATTAACGGGCTTTTATCGAAGAAAAAGACGAAAGACGAAGTCAAGAAGTCAAGAGTTCAAAAAGAACGAAAGTCCAAGACCAATTCTGAAGATTTATCGAAGAAAAAGTCAAAAGACGGAAGTTTATCAAAAGCCGAAAAACTCAAGTCTAATTTATTGAAGAATTACAAGACGAGTTTGAAGAAATCCCAAGACAAATCATTAAAGTCCAAGATTAAGAAGATTAAAAGGCTTAAGGACTTAAGAGTGCAATTAAGGAAAAATGAACGAGGGGAGGAAGCTTCCTAAGCACTCCTTAATCCTCCCCTATAAATAGTCATTAGGATAATCATTTTCATTTTGTTGGCTAAGTGTGACAATTAGCTCTTCCATTTTAATTTTTGCACATTTACTTTTCATGTCATTTTAAATACTTTTCTTGCACCTTTAATTCATTTTAATTCCAAGTAAGTGTTCTTAATTTTGTTGCTTTAATCTTTATTTACCTTTGATCAAGTGCCTTTTATCATTCTCTTTCTACCTTTCTCTTGTTTTTGGTTTGATTTAAAATTTGGAATAAGCAAGGTTTGCTTAATCCCTTTACTTATTCGATTGAAAGTTTTGTCTTTTCTTTTCCCTTTAAGTTTTCATACGAAATAAGCCACAAGTTTGACAATCTTATGTGCTTATTTGGTATTTAGCTTAATTGTTTTCAAAGTTTTCTTAAAAGTTTTATCTTTGTAAAATCCATTTCATTAAGTTTCGTCTTTTACATTTCGAAAGGTTTTAACTTTTTAGCTTATTGTCTCGTTTTGCTTTCATTTCATTTTAGTATTTGTTACTGCTTATTAGAATCAGCTTATTTAGTTCTTGTGCTTATTACGAATACATCTTCCATCGGAAAGGAGAGTTCCCACATTGCGACAGATAAACCATCTCATTCCGATCGTGACAATCGGTTGAGGGTTTTGCATTCCGACAGAAGGATTGCGATCAGCATTCCGATAGGTTCTTTCCCCCTTATTCCGATCAAGATTCTGATCGCTCATTGCGATCGGGATTGCGACGGCTCTTAAGGCTACATTAAGACGAAGTGCTTCCCAAATTTCACTAGCCATATTCCGACGGTTTTGCATTCCGACAGGTGATTCGGATATGACATTCCGATCTAAGATTCCGATAGGATTGTTCAACATTCCGATAGGCGAAGTATTATTCCGACAGATTCCATTTCAATCATTCCGACGGTTCACATTCCGATAGAATTCGTACCTATATTCCGATCTGGATTCCCATGGCATTGTTGACAGCATTCCGATCTGGATTTCGATGGTTTGGGGTTTAGAATTATATTTTTGCTTTGTTTTATTTTTAAGTTACATTTTTAATGCTTCGTCAAATTTAATTTTCGTCACGCTTTAACTTTAAGTCATTTAATTAATTTACTTTTCAAAGTTTTAAATTTAAGTTTTAACTAGTTTAGATTTAATTATCGCCATTTATTTTAATAGTTCTTGCACTTTTTAATTACTACAACGACACAATTATTTGTTTCCACCAAAGAACGACTGAGTCGCGTAGTTAACCAGGATCAATTCGATTAGACCAACGACAAAGAACTTTTTTAACTATGTAAAACCTAGTTATCACTTCTCCAATTCAGTAAGGGCTTCAGCCACACCCAAAGATTCTCCATCATGTGAGCCTTTGTCACTGACATGTATCTGCTCATCCTCCCCTTTGGAAGAATCCTCCATACCACGCCTATTGTTACCATCCTCCAAAAGAACAATCCTCTCCCTCAATTGCTTGAGTTCAACGCCTTGTGTATTGACTGTTTGTACCAGGTCTGCATTTTGCTTTTGCAAGCTAATGCAGACAGCGTCAATTCCAACATTGTGTATGGTTCCAATCTGCCCTCCTCTAGAATGGGTATTTGACCTCCCAAAATAGAGTCATGGGGCATGGATGAGGTCTTAAAGATGTTAGGACTGGCTTGGCCTGAATCTAAGCGAGTACCAATAGCCCCAGCCTCATCCATAGCACCAACCACACTTGTGGTGGTGGTTCTCTCTGCAGAATGGCTAGGACCACTAGAGGAGAACACTCAAGTAGTCCTTGGGTGTTTTATCAACCTATATTCATGGGGTGAAGAAGATGATGTGGATTGGGTGGTAGTTTGAAGGTTAAGGGGTGTTTGGGTCTGTGATGGAAAGGTGTCAACGTTTTGATTAGTAGTGTCAACGCCAACATTTAACGTGTCAGCGTTGAAGGATTCTTGGTCAACTTCCATGTGTTGAGGTGAAGGTAAGGGGTCTGGTATTGGGTTAAGTTGTGGTTGTGGCTCAGGTTGAGGTTGTGCTGCTGCAATAACAGCAAGCATGGCTTGGGTAAGGGGTAAGTCTCTGTGAGGGGGTGAGTTCATCTTACTAAAAATAGCTTTCTTTTGCACAGGGATCGCATAAAAATCATCATGATCCCTGGTGCAATACCCTTGTTCATCAAAAATCATTTGTAAAAATCTTGGGTAAGCCAAAGTCATCTTATTACCCTTGTTTTTACACATGCCATCAAAAATCAGTTTAGAAAAGTTATACTTTTGCCCATTTGTAATACACACAATTGCACTAGCAATTGATCTGTTAATTTCATTATGTGCAGTACATTTGGGACTCAAACATTGAAGGATGACATGTATTAAGTACTTCCGAGCTGGGGGGAATTCTTGTTTATTATATTTATTTAAAGTACCCTCTTTAGGGAAAGGATACCCCAAAGCTTGAAGTCCTTGTTCTATCTCATTAATGGGTAGAGTGGTTATACCATCTGCATCATTAAGATGCAAAGCATGGCGAACCAACCACCCAAGAACGCCCATGAACAATAACTGTTAATGTAGTCACATTATTAAGCGTTGAGGAACTGACAGTGTTCCAAAACTGTTTAATATGAGTGACAGGGATGAGAGGAGCATGATAAAGAGCATACCGTAATGTAGATGGATTCAAATCCGCCACCATCTGGGTGTATTGAGGAAACAGAGCATCATCAGCCTCCAAATAAGCAATCATATTATGCTGACTTCTGAATCCCAATACCAAATCACTTGGTTTAAACTTAGGCGCCATTGATGTAGAAAGCTGTTTGTGAAAGATTATAAAAGATGAATTATAGGAGAAAAATTGTTAGACAAGAATATGAGAGTACCCTGTTTAAAAAGTAGGATCCAAGTATATAGGAGTGATAGGCACATGTGATTGGTAAAAAATGAGGCAAGTATTTTCAAAATATAATGATGAAAATATTGAAAAGAAAATAAGTTATCTTGTGCATTAATTAAAAGTTATCAACTCCCAAAATTATGGCCCCAATTGTCGTCAAAAATAACAACTGTGTAGGACCCAATGAGTGTCAACGGTAAAAAATAACCCATCAACGCCCAACGGCTATATTCTTGTCAACGTTGGTAAAAGCCATGTCAACGTCTAAATTGGTCACAACAACGCTTGGAAATATATCTGTCAACGTCCAAAAAAAAAATGAAAAACTGTTGGGAATAAATTAAGGCCAGATCACTTGAGCGCTGACAAGAGTAAACCAAGCGTTGACAAGAACAAAACAAGCGCTGACAGCTCAAGCGTTGACAAGATAAAGTCAAGCGTTGACACATTGAAGACAAGCACTGATGGGAAGATATACTCTACGCGTTTATTGTATTCTAGATTACTTCTAGTAAAGATAGGAACAACAATGTATTTTCTATATTTATCTTTACCTAGAATAGCTGATACGTAGATTACTGTACAAGGCTTCTTATGTCTATGAAAAGAAGACCTTTAGGTTAAAGTTTAATATAAGTTTTTCATTCGTAAACTACTTTCATTGTAAGCAAGTTTGATATCACTAATCAAAGTGAAAGTTTGTTTATATCATTGTGTGTTCTTGTTTAAGTGTTAATTCCGCATAACACTTAGATTATCATAAGCATATACAAAGGTTTCTCTAAGTGTATTACTTGATCTAATCTCGTATACATAAAGCTAAATCAATCTAAGTTTGGGATCAACAAGTGGTATCAGAGCTTGTTGAGAAACTTTTGATCTTAAAGAACACAAGAACCCTAGAAATCACCAAAACCCTAATTTTCTCAAAAACCCTAACAACATCATGTCAACTCCAGAAATCTCCAACTCTAACTCCTCACCCTTACCAATCATCAAGATTCCTATGCTTGATGCAACCAACTTTGATTTGTAGAAATTTAACTTTGAGCAATATCTAGGGATCTATGACTACACACTCTGGGAGATTATTGAATATGGAAACACATTCAATAAGGCTCAAAAGATTGCTAATGTTATTGCTGCAAGAACAGTTGTTGCTGGATGTTCAGAAGCTGATAAGAAGGAAAAACCTGATGATGGTAGAGCTGTGTCTGCTGAAGACATAGCAAAGAGAAGGGTTGACATGAAAACCCTAAATATTCTGAAACTCTCTTTGGGACAAGAGAACTAGCATAAATACAGAGGTTATGAATCTTCTAAGGAACTTTGGGCAGCTCTTGAAGTTGCATATGGTGGCAATGCAGACACTAAGGAAGAGAAGAAGAAGCAACTCATGCATGATTATGCTGTCTTCAAGGCTCAACCTAATGAAAAGCTTAGTAGTGTGAGAAGCAGACTACTTGATATTACAAGCAAATTGTCCTTCATGGGGACACAACTTGGTGATGTTGACATCAATGCTACTTTTCTTAAAAGTCTTGGTGAGGCGTGGAAGATTGAGGCAAGATCTATTCTTGCCAATAATACTCACAAAAGTTCCTCGTTTGATGACATCTACAACAAATTAAGGCTGTTAGAAGATGAAACTATTTTAGAGCATGGAAGCAAGTATACCACCAGTAACATGGCCTTCTTCTCTCATAGTGAAGGTCAATTCAATCAAAAGGACTCTTACATGCATCCAGTTACTGGATCATCATATGTCAGCGCTGGAACAAGTCCTGTCAACGTCTCCTATTCAGACGCTGACACATTCAAGAGTGACTCCCCAAGAGTTAAACCTGCTGGTTTAGATTTCGATACTGTATGTGCCTATATTGCTTCTCTGCCCAATGGTTCAGTGATTACATATGAGGACCTTGAGAAGATAAGTGATGAGCACTTGGAAGAGATGGACATCAAGTGGAACATGGCTCTTGCTAGTATAAGAGCAAATAGGTGGAACAGAAGGTTTAAAAAGAAGATGACCTTCAATGCTAAAGACACAGCTGGATTTGATAAATCCAAAGTTGAATGCTACAACTGTCATCGTATGGGCACTTCATGAGGGAGTGCAGATCTCCTAGAAGATCTGATGCTGGTAAACCCTCAAGTCAGGTTGTTAAAGCTTAGGATTCCAAAGCCATGGTTGCAGTTCAAGGAATTGATGGTATGGGATGGGATTGGAGCTATCTAGCTAAGAATGCTGAAGAGGATAAAGCTTTGGTTGCTGAGATTGAAGAAGAAGAGCATATTGAATATGCTCTCATGGCACACTCCTCCTCTTCATCTGATAATGAGGTATATGATGATGCTTTTTGTAGCAAAGGTTGTAGGTTAAATACTGAAAGACTTAACAAAGAGGTGTTAAGATTATTAGATGATATGAGTACTGAAAGATGTAAATTGTCTAATTACCAACTAGCTCTCACTGAAACTGAGAAAACCGTTTCTGAATACAAGAAAATGGAATTTGATTTAAAAGATAAAATCAATATTTTAAAACATGAGTTAAATGCTAGTATGGATATTAGAAATATCATGGAAAGGGTTAATGGTGAGTTACAAGCTAAATTAGATGAAGCCATTAAAAACAAAGATAATGTTGGCCTTAAGATTCAAAGATTTGATAGAGCCACACAAACCCTAGGAGACTGTGTGAGTAAACAAAGAGATCCTAAGGACATGACTGGGATTGGGATGAATGATTACTCTTTGGTTCCACCACCAGTTGGTGACTTCTATGGTGTCCAACAAAAGGACCTATCTTGGACTGGTTTACCAGAGCTCCAAGAGTAGGAATTCATTCCTCCACCAAGATTTGTCACTCTAGTTGAAGAGTATCAACAAAAGTTGACTGACTTGAATGAATGGAAGAAAGCTAACCCTACTTTATTTGTTAAGGGTGGCTTACTATGTGAAAGTCCCAATGAGTCAACACCCATTAAGGTTACTAACCCACTCACTGGTAAAGTTGTTGATAGGCTCAAACACTGATAGAAAACCTAGCATTAAATATGCAGAGATGTATAGGAATACTAGGTCACCCAAGAGCCAAGTTAGCAATCATGGAACAGGCTTCTTCTCTTCTAGACCTAAGGTTGTGTCTAGAAAAGCTTGTTACACTAGTGGTAGCTTTTCACACTTGGCATACAAATGTGTCAACGCTCCCAAAGCCAGCGCTGACAGGAACAATATCAGCGCTGACAGGAACAAAGTCAACATTGTTAGAAAGTCAAACGTTGTCAGACCCAGACCTTGTGCGCAGCAAAGTCCACAAGTGATTAGACCTGCCCCATTCTTTACTAGAGGGTCTAACACTCATGGACAAAGACCATTTCAAAATACAAACACCTGGTCAAATAGGCAATGGGTTTCTGTAGCATACCCTAGGTTCAACGCTGACAAGGGTAATCTCAGCGTTGACAAGACCAATTGCAACGCTGACAGAAACGTAACCAGACCTAAATATTTGCAACCACAGGGCAAGGGGTCTAAAGCTTCTTCAAGCTTAACATGGAGACCCAAGAAAGATCAAAACCCTAATGATAATAGGATTTAGATGACTTGCAATAGATTTAATTACATTTCAAAGGTCATTACATAACCTATTGGGGTTAACTGGGTATTTCATCCTAAGAAGGATGAGAATGGGGTTGTTGTGAGAACTAAGTCTGTTCTTATTGAACGACCAGATGAATCCAAGTCTTTTAAGACTTGGGTTCCCAAAGAAAACTAATTTGTTTTCTTTATGTGCAAGGCATTCAAAAACAGGTCAATGATTATGGATATTGGGATAGTGGATGCTCAAGGCACATGACAGGGAAGGAAGACTACTTGACCAACTTCTCTCCCATTAAGGATGGTGATAAGGTATACTTTGGAGGTGGATATGGTACTATCACAGGCAAAGGAACACTTCTCACCAAGAATTTGCGTTTTGAGAACGTATTTCTGGTAAAAGAACTTGATTACAACCTTTTTAGTGTATCACAAGTTTGTGATAACCAAAATAAAGTTTTGTTTACTGATACTGAGTGTTTGGTGTTAAGCAAGGATTTTAAGATCCCTGATGAGAAATATATTGAGTATAGAACACCTAGGCATAAGGACATATATAATGTGAATTTGAATGGGATTAAAATGAATAATAATATGTCTTGTTCTTATGCTAAGGCCTCAGTAGATGAGAGTAATTTGTGGCATAAGAGACTAGGGCACATAAATTTTAAAAATATAAATAGACTTGTGAGACTTGGTTTAGTTGATGGTTTGCCTGAGAAGGCCTTCCACAATGACCACTCTTGTGCTGCATGTCTTAAAGGCAAGCAAGACAAGGTCTCATTCAAGTCCAAACAGGTGCACACTAGTTCTAGACCTCTTCATATGCTACACATGGACCTCTTTGGTCCAACCAATATAGAAAGTTTGAATGGTAAGTCATATTGCTTTGTCATCACAAATGACTTTTCTAGGTTTACTTGGACATTCTTTCTAGCTATGAAGAGTGACACAGCTGATATTCTAATTAATTTTATCACTCAGATTGAGAAGAGGTCTGGCAATGAGGTTAAAATGCTTAGGAGTGATAATGGTGGAGAATTTAGAAATAAGAAGCTAGATGATTTCTGTGCTAGGAAAGGAATTACTAGGCAATTTAGTATTGCTAGAATCCCACAACAAAATGGGGTTGCTGAGAAGGAAAAATAGAACCCTAATTGAAGCGGCCAGAACAATGTTGGCTGATGCTCACTTTCCTATAGCCTTTTGGGCTGAGGCTGTTAATACAGCTTGCTATGTGCAAAATAGAGCATTGGTTAACAAAATTCAGAACAAAACACCTTATGAGTTACTTTGGGGTAGAAAACCTAATATTGGTTTTCTCAGACCTTTTGGTTGTCATGTAGTAGTTTTAGACACTAGTGATGCCTTAGGGAAATTTAGTGCAAAAGG
The DNA here is from genome assembly GCA_025667525.1 of Glebionis coronaria. NCBI lineage: Eukaryota > Viridiplantae > Streptophyta > Magnoliopsida > Asterales > Asteraceae > Glebionis > Glebionis coronaria. The sequence goes on from CM046874.1 coordinate 435,896,199, forward strand.
TGATGAGGGTTACTTCATGGGGTATTCAGTGCAGAGCAAGGGATATAGGGTTTATCTTAAAGAGGACAAACGTATACTTGAAAGAGTACATGTTAGGTTTTTAGAAAATAAGCCTAGTGATCCTGAAAGTGGTCCTAATTGGTTGTTTGACTTGGAACCTTTATCTAGAACTTTAAATTATATGCCTGTCACTAATCCAGACATTGTGAAGGTAACTTCAAATGTTATGGAGGAACAAGTTGTTGATGTTTCAGGTACACAGGTTCATGAGAGGGATGGATCACATGCAGAAAAGATATCTCCTATCCAAGAATATGTCACAATTCCCATTTGGACAGATGCTTTTGCTGCTGGAAAAGATAATGGTGGTTTCCAAGTACCACCAGATACAAACATGCATGGTCCTTCAGGCGCTGACAAAGGTAAATCTAGTGCTGACAAGACCAATTCAGACGTTGATGGTTCAGACGTTGACAACAACAGTTCAAGCGTTGTTAGCCCAAGCGCTGACAAACAAGGTTCAGACGTTGACAACACCTTTGCACATCTTTTCTCTTCCACTTTTGAACAAGGTGAACCTTCCAATTCACATGAAGAAGGTCATCCCTATGTTGATATAAGAGAGTCTGATGAAGAAGATATTGGCAACATGGAGAATGAAGTTGAAGATACCAGACTTTTTGAGGGAGGAGTACTTACTTCAGTCATGAAGAATCATCCTCCTTCTTAAATCATTGGTAATGTTGATACTCCAGTTCAGACTAGAAGATCTCATCACGGTCTTGGTGGTTTTATTGCCAATATTCACAAGAAGGTTGATACCCCTCTTCTGCAAGCATGTTTGTTTGATTGTTTTCTGTCACAACAGGAACCCAAGAAAATATTTGATGCTCTCAAAGAACCAAGTTGGGTAGAAGCAATGCAGGATGAGCTTCACCAATTTGCAATTCAGGATGTTTGGGAGCAGGTTGATTGTCCCAGATATGTCAGACCTATAGGGACAAGATGGGTTCTGAGGAACAAAAGAGATGAAAGAGGCATTGTGGTCAGAAACAAGGCACGGTTAGTGGCTCAGGGATATACACAAGAGGAAGGGATAGACTATGAGGAGGTCTTTGCACCAGTTGCAAGGATTGAAGCTATTAGGATTTTTCTAGCCTATGCATCCTGCATGGGCTTCACTGTCTATCAAATTGTCACACCCCACCAATGGCGGAATATGGGGCGCGACGTATGGATATCATCACAACAAATGGTGTCTCTATAGAGAAGACTAAAATGCAAATATAATGTCATAAATGGCGACACAAATGTCATGACAATATCTCAACAATGCAGGAGTCTAGGTAAGTAGGTAACAGTCCTACCACTTACCTAAGACAAACAATAAACATAAACCAAACAAACATATAGGTAAACTAAGAAGGAACGGGGATCTCCTTCTATATGCAATCCTAAGGCATCCAAGTCTAGCCACTTCTATCCTCAAGCTTAACCACATTCTCACCTGAAAGAGACACTAAAACACGTCAACATAAAGTTGGTGAGAGTCATAGGTTTAGACTCCAACGCTAAATCAGTTACAAGCTGTGAATAACAATCATCAACAAAAGAACATATGGACAATGTGTTACAATTATGTATTAACAACTATCAATCAAGACCAATCATGCCAAACCAATCCAAGGCTCCTACCTTGCCAAACAACATCATGGTACCTTAGATGATCACCCTATGTACCTATCCCAAGGCCACTACCTTGGCAAACCACAAGGCCACTACCTTGTCAAACCACAAGGCCACTACCTTGTCAAACCACAATAACATATCAAAAATCGCATAGCAGTTAATCACATAAGTGTAAACACAAGTCCATCACAACCATAAAACATTCACAGCAACAATTTAGAAACAACTCAACACAGTGTCTCTTCCATCCCATCTGGAAGTCAAAAACAAAAATAAATATGGGACTATGAACACTCACCTGATAGCTCCTTCACACGTCCTTGCACTAGCAACAAGCTAACAAACCAAAAACACGAAATCAATAAACGAACCAATCACTAAGATGGCTCATTAACCTATGATGGACATCTAACCCATTCTCACATATTTACCTCATTAATAAGCTCTAATTACCCCATTACCCTTCCTTAACAAGTCCTTAACTTGGTTAAGTTTAACAACTAACCCGTTCGTATTTTACCCAAAACAGTCCCAGTTTTTAGGTCTCAAAACATTAGGTCAAACGCCCACTTAAACCTACCCATGGTTTCTGTAAAAGGAATATGCACACCCTTACATATGTTGGCTAACACCTCCCACTTGCCCTAACCTTAAAGCTACTGTTAAGGCCCCGATATATATATATCTACTTTCGTCATTCCAGATTTCCTGATTTTAAACGTACTAAAAGTTTGTTACCATTAAGGGGTCTTACCCTAAACCATCACCTTAGCCCAAGTGCAGATATTAACTACAATATATAAACCATCTCTCACGTTCGTGAGAAGATCCCAATGCAACCCTAAGTGCCCCAAACAACCCAAAACTTAAAAAGAAAACAGGCTGAATTCAAAACTGTTTTGACCTCTGACTGTTGTAACCTGTTTTTGACCCACTTCCCACCTCCAATTTAGTTCTCGATTCTTGCATTGGAAAGCCACTTCAAATATCTTTCCAGGAGTACTTGGATCGTAAAATAAGAGTTTATATAACTCCCGATATGATCAAAACAATTGACTCAAAAATCTGCCCAGTTTTTAAAAACGGGTTTAACAAAATCAACCTCATTAATTAACCCTAATCCCTCTAATTACAAGCCCTAATTTATGTAATCATCATATTATGATTAATACAACATTAATTTACTGTTTTTATATTAAACCCTAACCTAAATCCATCATAAGATTATTAAAGAAAACATAAAAACAATTTAACTAAAAAGGGATTTGAAGATTTACCTTGGATATATGAAAACCCCAAATTTTATGAAGAACCCTAATTTTTAATAAGACTCACGAATTTCCTTCATCTCCAGGAGAAAAATAATGAATTTGGTTTAGTATATACATTATATAGGGTATGGGTGAATCCTAGTCCAACCCAAAGCCCACTTTCCTTTTTTTCCTTTTTTTTTTCCTTTTTTTTCTTCTAAACCGACCCAAACACCCCTAATTTCGTTTTTTTCTTTATTTTTTTCTTTTTATTGTTAATTAATATCTTATTAATATTACCTTAATTTACCTTAATTTATTTCAGCTCCTAAAACTCCCAAAACCTCAAAACCGTAAAATTAGTCAAATTTACGCGTTTTACCGTAAAAGACGTAAAATATACACTTTTATAAAAAATCTCAAATTTTGAAATAAAATTTATAATTAAGTCCTAAAACCATCCCGAAAAATATTCATTTGACTAATTACCTTATCCGAGACCTCTAAATGCTAAACCGTAAATCCTAAAAAAAATACACTATTACTATAATACTTATACGTATACGTAACCACCAAAATATCACCATTTCATTTCATAGTCACTAATTGTGATCTCATGAACATGAATTAACCGTTCCTCGATTTACTTATGAGTACTCTATACTCATAAACGATAATCACACCAACCTCGTTCACACAAAATAAACACGTAAGCACAAAAATCAAGTAGTCACACATAAAATAACCTAAAAGTAAGACCAACTGACGAACCTCAAAACCACGGTTGTCACATCACTCCCTCCTAATAGAAATCTCGTCCCGAGATTTACTCCTTAGGATCAACACAAAGACAACAAATCACACGAGGATACTTGTTCTAAATGAACTCCTCTCATTTCCACGTGAACTTCAGTTCAAGTTTCAAGATACCACATGTACAAATCAAAAATAATTAAACTCATTGCCAAACTCTTGACCTCACAGCCAATAAATCTCGCAAATGACTCTTCGATAAAACAAAGACTCTTATTAGCACAAAACCCGAATAACCGGACATGCAAATATGCATCCTCAAACAACATTTACCAATCCCAATACATGAAATGTATCATGTATACAACTCATTTCCCCAGGTAATTCTATGCTCATAAGCTAATGATCTGATCTTCCCAAAGATCATAAATGGACCTAAAAAACTCTACATCAACTCTTCTATTTTACCAAAACATACCACCCGTTACTATGGGTGAAACTCCATACATAACTTTGTCACTAAATCTAGTGGTTTCCTCCTTTTCTACATAGCATCCCTTGTTGCTCTCATTCTGTCCACAAACACCATTACCACATTAGTAGCCTCTTTTACCAATTCTAGTCCACAATGAGGACAACTCACCCTGTCCTTTCATATCGTGCCTCAAATGGCATTTATCGACTTCTAGTACGATAACTATCATTATATGAAAACTCAGCCATCGCTAACGAGTTTCCGAACTATCTCTAAATCAATCACCCATGTCCAATTACGTTCATCAACTCCCTTCAGTCCGTATCCCAAACTACTTTAAATTCTAATTTCCTTACAAAGTGACCTATGACGGTCTTTCACATATCCATTAATTCTTCCAACTTCCCAACTACGTGACTTCTCATTCCTCTTGAAATAGGTGATGAATTAGTCATTCTATCGACTATCACCCAACTCTCATCGTACTTAATCCCCCACTGCATTATGTATCCCTTCCACCAACTTCGTCCTTACATCGCCCTTTCTAAACTACTCCTATCCATGTAGGAAGTATAGTCTACGTCCCTTTCCTCCTTACGATTGTCCAAGCCACGCAACATAAATGTTGACGCGTTCACTGCTTTAGACAACTCAACTCGTGCAACCCACATCCTTCATCCAAACCACTCTAATACATCATCCCTATAGTTCAAGTTCGTCTCAGCTTCACCTCATCCTTCTTATTCCATGTCTCATCGACCATGCTTGCCTTTCCCAGATGGTACTTGGCCTTGCAATTTTCTTTCATCAATTAACTCCACCCATCACCTTTGCCAAATGTTCAATCAAGATGATTGAATATGTGTTGGATACGTTCATGATCCGTATAGATCATTCTCCACGTCTCGTACACCAAATGCCTCTAGCATTCTAGGCAGATATAACAGTCCAGCTCCACTAACTAAGTCTATCCAGTTCTTCCAAATCTTCAGTTCCTGCAACGTATAAGCGATTGCCTTTCTTTGTCGTCCTCGTACGCGTCCTAATCCCTGCTCCATGTATCGTCATGCTTCGCGAATCCATCCAGTCCTTCTGATAATGCCAAGATCTGCTCATCATCCAATCCACCTCTTCAGCCTCCAAAATGCTTCCTCGTCCTTCTTCACTTCGCCCCTTGCTGGTTCCACGATATGCCATCATCTCTGACTACTAGTCCTGGCCAACCAAATCCTAAAAGTCACACTTGAAAATCTCACGTTTCATTCCCTTTACTAACAACTCCAAAACCAACACATAATTCGCCTCATCCTCCTTCTATGATTTGAGTAGATCAAGATGTCGTCGATGCTCCCGATGACAACTCGTTTATATACGTTCATGCACACTCGGTTCATTGACTCCATGAAACCGCTAGTGCTTTGGCGAAGCCAAATGCATAACCGTAAACCCAAAGCGTTCATACAACATCCATAGCAATTTCAATTATGTCCTCCTCACACCCTCTCTTAGCGGCAATACAAATAAATTCCTTGCAATTTCTAACAGCTCTTGTTCTCAATTCACTCCATCAACGATTTGCCTTGGAAGATACTAACTACAACTCCTCTCACTTCTCCTACTTGCTCTATTCATGGTTCTACCTCAACGCTCCTAAACCATACAAAACCAAAACTACATCCTGAATACACCAGATACGATCGATGAATTAAACCCACTGATAACTAACGACATTTCACGTGCACCAATTAAAACAAATCAAAAACCACGAGACTCCAAAGAAAACTCAAACCCAAAACATGTATCAATTCCAAATGACCCATGACAACGAAAAATAATCCAAGAAACACCCAATGGCAACCAAAACATATTACGCCCCGCGACATATTATTTAAACCGTGCAAAAGATCGACTTTCCAAAAGAATATATATATATATATATATATATATATATATATATATATATATATATATATATATATATATTCTTTTTTTTTTATTTTTTTACCTCCCCACATCTATGTGACTCAAACCATCTACAAACAACCTTCTAGACGTTCTCAAAACTCAACTCAAAGACTAGGTATCCTGTGCATCCCAAATCATAAAAATAAAACTACTATTCAAACTCAACCTTGAACCCGACACTTGTACAACAATTCCGACCAGTCCACTAACCTCCCATGACTATACATTCTGAATATTTGAAAAGTACGTTCCGAGTACCTAATTTTAGGCTTTTGAATCACCCAAAAAGCTTTAAAAACGAACAAGTTATGACCAAAACAATTTTATGCTAGTTGTTTTAAAAACTAAAGAATAGACTTAGTGATCAATGCAATCCTTTTCAATGAAAGATATAATTGTATGTGAAATATTCATAAACTCCTTTTAACCTTGTATTAATAACTATAAATGACATGAATCGGTAAATCCAATTATATAAACTATGTAAGTAGAAAGAAATTTTACTTCGCTTTATTTTAAAGAAAGTCTTTTAGAATTTGAAATAAATAAGTGTTGATAAAAAAAAACTTATGTTACATCTTGTTTCAAACATGACTCCAACACCTTACCCTTATTTTACCGAATACAACCAACTATCTAACTCTATAGTAGATTTCCAAGTCCCCCCTTTTTCCATATACCAACCAAAAGAAATGTAAGACTCAACCCAAAAGATTTCATTATCCCAAAAGAAATCTCCATTTATTTCAACGGACTTAAAACCCAGAACAACATTTTAAAACGTACACGTGAAATATGAACTCAAAGAATACGCTACAAGACACAGTTCAAAAAATTCGAAACGTTGTTGAAACTCCATCAACTCCAGCACCATAAAACACGAACAAACACAAGGTACGTTCAAGTTATAATAACTAGTGAACGACCATATACCATAACTTAACACATAGTAGTATATATACATCCGCATATATATACCTATTAAATCACCCAAAACATACTCGTTACCATACATGTCGGATCAACCAATCACGTCATACACTCGTTTTTTCACACGAGTAATCACCATCTCACCGTGCCACAACAAAGCATAAAACCCACCTCCAAAACCAAACCATATCGTGTGACCCCAAAATCACACAACACAACTATAACCCAAAACATATAACACACTAATAAAATAGCCATATCGTAGGCAGCCGTTACATAAACCCATATATTATACGTATACCCAATATCTACATCTCACCATATACAAGCATGTACTAATCCTCTTTCATGCAATCATACTTGAGAACCCATTGAAGTTGTGGTACTTGTATAACTATGTTGGCCACCATACTTATACAATTACCCTTTCCCCAATGCACTCCCTCCTATGATGACACTTATAAGAATCAATACAACATATAACACATAAATCTATCTACTCACATAAGCTCATAACCACATAACCAATAAGGTCCAAAACTCCATCTATAAAATAACATAATAAAACTCTTGGAATACAGAAATCCATAGTCTAGCTAAAACAACCTAGACTAAATCCAAAACGAAAACATAATCAGTTATAAGTCATGTCGCCCATAAGAGTGGAAATAGCATAAGGTCCTTCATATTCACCTACTCCTAATAACTCGAACCACCACATGATTCTTAGGGAACATGACTTAAACATCAAAAGAAAATAATACCCCTCAGGTACATAAAATATCCCAACAAAAGATAGAAACTACTATGTACCAAATTATGTACTATAATGTACATTATAAGTAAAATACGACAATGACTAGCGTGGGCGATTATGGTTAAACCCGCACTACTCACAACTCGAAAAGAAAGTAACATATGGCTAAGTATGAACTTACTATGGTTCAATTCATACGAGTCCAAACATCACAATAAATAACATTCAAACACATCAATTATAATAAAATGCACACATACTCCTATGACGCCTATATGCAGGGACCCTTAAGCTATAGACTAGGCTACGCGACTAGGCAACCTAATTCTCTATAGCCATTGTCTCTGATACCATTCTGTCACACCCCACCAATGGCGGAATATGGGGCGCGACGTATGGATATCATCACAACAAATGGTGTCTCTATAGAGAAGACTAAAATGCAAATATAATGTCATAAATGGTGACACAAATGTCATGACAATATCTCAACAATGCAGGAGTCTAGGTAAGTAGGTAACAGTCCTACCACTTACCCAAGACAAACAATAAACATAAACCAAACAAACATATAGGTAAACTAAGAAGAAACGGGGATCTCCTTCTATATGCAATCCTAAGGCATCCAAGTCTAGCCACTTCTATCCTCAAGCTTAACCACATTCTCACCTGAAAGAGACACTAAAACACGTCAACATAAAGTTGGTGAGAGTCATAGGTTTAGACTCCAACGCTAAATCAGTTACAAGCTGTGAATAACAATCATCAACAAAAGAACATATGGACAATGTGTTACAATTATGTATTAACAACTATCAATCAAGACCAATCATACCAAACCAATCCAATGCTCCTACCTTGCCAAACAACATCATGGTACCTTAGATGATCACCCTATGTACCTATCCCAAGGCCACTACCTTGGCAAACCACAAGGCCACTACCTTGTCAAACCACAAGGCCACTACCTTGTTAAACCACAATAACATATCAAAAATCGCATAGCAGTTAATCACATAAGTGTACACACAAGTCCATCACAACCATAAAACATTCACAGCAACAATTTAGAAACAACTCAACACAGTGTCTCTTCCATCCCATCTGGAAGTCAAAAACAAAAATAAATATGGGACTATGAACACTCACCTGATAGCTCCTTCACACGTCCTTGCACTAGCAACAAGCTAACAAACCAAAAATACGAAATCAATAAACGAACCAATCACTAAGATGGCTCATTAACCTATGATGGACATCTAACCCATTCTCACATATTTACCTCATTAATAAGCTCTAATTACCCCATTACCCTTCCTTAACAAGTCCTTAACTTGGTTAAGTTTAACAACTAACCCGTTCGTATTTTATCCAAAACAGTCCCAGTTTTTAGGTCTCAAAACATTAGGTCAAACGCCCACTTAAACCTACCCATGGTTTCTGTAAAAGGAATATGCACACCCTTACATATGTTGGCTAACACCTCCCACTTGCACTAACCTTAAAGCTACTGTTAAGGCTCCGATATATATATATATCTACTTTCGTCATTTAAGATTTCCTGATTTTAAACGTACTAAAAGTTTGTTACCATTAAGGGGTCTTAACCTAAACCACCACCTTATCCCAAGTGCATATATTAACTACAATACATAAACCATCTCTCACGTTCGTGAGAAGATTCCAATGCAACCCTAAGTGCCCCAAACAACCCAAAACTTAAAAAGAAAACAGGCTGAATTCAAAACCGTTTTGACCTCCGACTGTTGTAACCTGTTTTTGACCCACTTCCTGACCTCCAATTTAGTTCTCGATTCTTGCATTGGAAAGCCACTTCAAATATCTTTCCAGGGGTACTTGGATAGTAAAATAAGAGTTTATAGAACTCCCGATATGATCAAAACAATTGACTCAAAAATCTGCCCAGTTTTTAAAAACGGGTTTAACAAAATCAACCTCATTAATTAACCCTAATCCCTCTAATTACAAGCCCTAATTTATGTAATCATCATATTATGATTAATACAACATTAATTTACTGTTTTTATATTAAACCCTAACCTAAATCCATCATAAGATTATTAAAGAAAACATAAAAACAATTTAACTAAAAAGGGATTTGAAGATTTACCTTGGATTTATGAAAACCCCCAAATTTTATGAAGAACCCTAATTTTTTATAAGACTCACGAATTTCCTTCATCTCCAGGAGAAAAATAATGAATTTGGTTTAGTATATACATTATATAGGGTATGGGTGAATCCTAGTCCAACCGAAAGCCCACTTTCCTTTTTTTTCCTTTTTTTTCCTTTTTTTTCTCTTCTAAACCGACCCAAACACCCCTAATTTCGTTTTTTTCTTTATTTTTTTTTCTTTTTATTGTTAATTAATATCTTATTAATATTACCTTAATTTACCTTAATTTATTTCAGCTCCTAAAACTCCCAAAACCTCAAAACCGTAAAACTAGTCAAATTTACGCGTTTTACCGTAAAAGACGTAAAATATACACTTTTATAAAAAATCTCAAATTTTGAAATAAACTTTATAATTAAGTCCTAAATGACCTAAAACCATCCCGAAAAATATTCATTTGACTAATTACCTTATCCGAGACCTCTAAATGCTAAACCGTAAATCCTAAAAAAAATACACTATTACTATAATACTTATACGTATACGTAACCACCAAAATATCACCATTTCATTTCATAGTCACTAATTGTGATCTCATGAACATGAATTAACCGTTCCTTGATTTACTTATGAGTACTCTATACTAAGAAACGATAATCACACCAACCTCGTTCACACAAAATAAACACGTAAGCACAAAAATCAAGTAGTCACACATAAAATAACCTAAAAGTAAGACCAAGTGACGAACCTCAAAACCACGATTGTCACACAAATGGATGTCAAGAGTGCCTTCCTCTATGGAAATAATGTTGAGGAGGTATATGTGATGCAACCTCCTGGTTTTGAGGATGCAGAGAATCCAGATAAAGTGTATAGAGTCAAAAAGGCTATGTATGGCCTGCATCAAGCCCCTAGAGCATGGTATGGTACTTTGTCTACCTATTTGGTGGATAATGGATTCAAAAGGGGCACCATAGATCAGACACTGTTTACAAAGAAGAAAGGCAAGGATGTGTTTCTTGTGCAGGTCTATGTTGATGATATCATTTTTGGGTCTACTGATCCAAAGATGAGTGAGGATTTCTCCAAGCTTATGACAGACAAATTCAAGATGAGTGCTATGGGGGAGATGAACTTCTTTCTTGGTTTACAAGTTCAGCAGAAAGAATATGGTATCTTCATCTCCCAGGATAAATATGTTGCTGAGATCTTGAAGAAGTTTGGTTTTTCTCCACATGAAAAGAGGGCTACTACTCCTATGGATAGAGAACACCCTTGGGGAAAGATTGGAGATGGGAAAGATTTTGATGTCAGGCACTATAGATCCATGATTGGATCTTTGATGTATCTTACTGCCTCCAGACCTGACATCATGTTTGCTGTGTGTGCTTGTGCACACCATCAAGTGACTCCCAAAGAATGTCACCTTTATGCTGTGAAGAGGATCTTTAGGTACCTAAGATGCTATCCTGGTCTTGGTTTGTGGTACCCAAAGGATTCACCATTGGAGCTGATTGCATATTCAGATAGTGATTATGGAGGTGATAAATTTGACAGGAAATCCACAACTGGTGGATGTCAGTTTCTTGGGAGCAGGTTGATATCTTGGCAATGCAAGAAACAAACAGTGGTGGCTAATTCTACAACTGAAGCTGAGTATGTTGCTGCAGCTGCTTGTTGTGGCCAAGTTTTGTGGATTCAAAACCAGCTGTTAGACTATGGGTACAATTTCATGCATACCAAGATATTTGTTGACAATAACAGCACATAATGCATCATTAAGAATCCTGTACATCATTCTAAAACTAAACACATAGAAATAAGACACCATTTTATAAGAGATTGCTTTGAGAAAGGTTTAATACAACCAGATAGGGTTGACACTGAGGAAAATGTGTCAGATTTACTAACTAAACCTTTTGATGCTGGGAGGTTTCAATACTTGGTTACAAGTATTGGAATGGTCAATCTCACATAATATGTGTTTTGGAGTCTTTTTGTAAAAGTATGTACAGGATGATGCATTGTTATTGGTCTTATGATGATTTAGATTTTCCACTATATTTTTCTAACACTGACAAAGGTTGCTTGAACGCTGATAAGTGTTTTTGCAACGTTGTCAGCAATATAATTGTCTAACGCTGACAAAACTTCCCTCAACGCTGTCATGTGTTATCGGGGCGTTGTCAGCAACAATGTTAGTTTAGTGGTTTTCAATCTAAATGTGCAGATGGTGTTAGCAGTATACCATTGGATACAAAGTTTCTTATGGATCAATGGAGAAGTTTTTATTTATGGATGATGGTTGGAATGTTTCATTCCTATCTTGACATAAATTTTTTATGTTCATGCATGATTTTAGCAAACTTTTGTAACATAGTTTAAGGGGAGGTTTTAGGAACCTTTAGGATGTTTGGGTATCCATATGATACTCTTATCACAATTCTAGATTGTGTCCACAGGTGAGTATGAGTTAGTTTTACTAAATCATGAGGCACTATAGCATGCAAAGTTGATATACTATGCATGCTGCCAAGACATTTTTGGCCTAGAATTGGTTGTGGTCTGTTGGGAGACTTGGGAATAATTTTGTTATGGGATTTACCTGGGAGTAACAAGGGATTTTATAAGGTAACTTGGTTGTTAAGAGTTTTGGTTAGCAAGGGACACTAGAGGACTGTTATGTCTATCTTGCTTCAACAAGTGTGCATAACTGGACAGTGCTTGCCGCCCTATAATAATTATCAGCTTTTGGTTATCTTCTCTAGGATAAATTACTTGTTAAGGTCATTTTTCATTTTTAAAACATTTTTATTTTTGGACGCTGACAAGAATTTTCCAAGCGTTGTTGTGACCAAATTAGACGCTGACATGGCTATAGGCAAACGTTGACAAGATTATAGCCGTTGGGCGTTGATAGGTTATTTTTGACTGTTGACACTCAATGGGACCTACCCAGTTGTTACTTTTTGACATATTTTTAGGCCGTAATTTTGGGAGTTGTTACTTTACATTTAATGCATGAGATAAACTTATACTCTTTCAATATTTTCATGATTGATTTTTGAAAATACTTGCCTATTTTTGGCCTATCATATGCATTTTCTTCTCCTATAAATTTGGCTCCTATTTTTAAATAGGTTATCTATAATTCTTGTCTAACACAATTTTCTCTTATCAACTTCATCTTCTTCACTTCAAGTTAACAGCTTTCATCAATGGCACCAAAGTTTAAACCATCAGAATTGGAATTGGAGTTCAGGTCTCAACACAACATGATTGCGTATCTTGAAGCTGATGATGCTCTGTTTCCCCAATACACACAAATGGTGGTGTATTTGAACGCACCCCCATTAAGGTATGCTCTTTCTCATGCACCACTCATTCCAGTCACACATATTAAGCAGTTGTGGAACACTGTCAGTTCCTCAACAGTTAATAGAGTGACTACATTAACTTCTATTGTTCATGGGAGACCTTGGGTGGTTACTGAGGCTTTGGTACGCCAAGCCTTGCATCTTGATGATGCTGATGGTATAGCCACCCTTCCCATTAATGAGATAGAACAAGGGCTTAGGGCTTTGGGATATCCTTTTCCTGATGAAGGTACCTTAAACAAGTATCATAAGCAGGAATTTCCCCCAGCCTGGAAGTACCTCATATATGTCCTCCTTCAATGTTTGAGTCCCAAATGCACTGCACACAATGAGATCAATAGATCCATTGCAAGTGCTATTGTGTGCACTGCAACAGGGCAAAAATTTAATTATTCTAAAATGATTTTTGAGGGCATGTGTAAAAACAAGGGAACAAAATGACTTTAGCTTATCCCCGTTTTCTACAAATGGTTTTTGATGTCCAAGGTTACTGCACAAGGGATCATAATGATTTTTATAAGATCCCTGAGCAAAAGAAAGCTATTTTTATGAAGATGAACTCACCACCCCATCGTGACCTACCCTTAACCCAAGCTATGCTTGCTGTTATTGCAGCAGCACAACCTCAACCAGACCCCCAACCACAAATTGACCCCCAACCACAACTTGAACCAATACCTGAACCCATACCTTCACCTGAACCTATGCAAATTGACCAATCTTCCTTTGACGCTGACACATCAAATGTTGGCCTTGATGTGCTTATTTCCAACGCTGACACACAACCTTCACAAACCCAAACACCCCTTAACCAACCCACTTCCACCCATTCTTCCACACCATCTTCCACACCCCCTGAATATAGGTTGATGAAACGCCAAAGAACTACTGGAGTGTTCTCCTCTGGTGGTCCTAGCTATGTAGCAGAGAGAACCATCACCACAAGTGTGGCTGGTGACCTAGATGAGGCTGGGACTATTGGTTCTGGCTTAGACGCTGGCCAAGGCAGTCCCACCATCATTAAGTCCTCATCCTTGCCCAATGAATCTGACTTGGGAGGTAAAATCCCCATTTCAGAAGAGGGCAGACTGGAACCAATGACTCTTATGGAATTGATGGCAGTCTGCATGAGCTTGCAAAAGCAAAATGCAGACTTAGTACAAGTTGTCAGCTCACAAGGCCTTGAACTCAAGCAATTGAGGGAGAGGATTGTTGTTTTGGAGAGTGCTAGTGCAAGGAGGGGTATGGAGGAATCTTCCAAAGGGGAGGAAGATCCAATAAATCTGAGTGATAAGGGCAGCCATGATGGTCAATCATTAGATATTGCAGAGGCTCTTACAACTTTGAAGAAACAAACAGGTTTTGATACGTCCTTAGTTTCTCCTACCAACTTGAATTTCTCATTTACAGCTATGTTGGAAGAAGTTACAAAAGGCGATGAGACAGGATATTTGGGCGTTGACAAGGAGAATTTGGACGCTGATAGAAATATTTTGGGCGCTGATAGAACAAAATTGGGCGTTGACAGACCTGCACATGAGGGTGATGTATCCCAGTCATCATCCATCATCAAGGAGGTTTCTACACATGTATCACCATCTACCTTACCAACCATTGCCCCATCAGATAAGGGTAAGGGTATTTTGGTAGAAGAGATTGTTCCAAAGGATGCAGCTTAAGTTGAATTTGATAGAAGATTGGCTACACAAATCATGGAACAAGACAAAAAGGAGGAGTCACTATTTGTTGTGACTTCAGAGGAGGAAAGTGATGGAGCTAGCTCAGACTCAAGTGTGATGATTATAGAACCAGAAAGACTTGAGTATGGTGATGAGTTGGCTGAAGAGAAGCTGAGAGAGTTGAAATTGTAGGTTGATTTTGACATGCCAGAGGTGGTTCAAATGTACAATGCTTGGGAAGAAAGATGTATGGAGAATCCAGACTTGACCATTTCAGATCAAATATAGGGTTTGGAGATTCTTCTTAGAGTTCAGAAGGATTGCCAGGTAATTTTGAAACACAAGGCAAGTAATATTCTCTCAGAGTTGAAAAGGGATAGAAGGGAGCTATACTTCATGTTGCTCAGATGTCATGGAGTTGGATGGACTTATCAGAAGTTGAGGGCTTTGACATTTGATGAGTTGGAAAGCAGGGCTTATCCCATTTTGGTGAGATTGCAGGAAGCAAACACTCTCAGACTTCTTTCTGATGAAAGAAAGGAAGAACTTGTAGAATAAATGGAACTCAAGAAAGCTATGTTTTTTCCCAGGCCAGTGAAGAAGGGAATTTCATTTGAGTAGATATGGATCCACTATATCCAAGTGAAGCTGTTATAAGAAAGAGCCTCAAGCTCTCACCATTAGAAGCTCCAGATATGGTGCAAGTGTTACCATTAGATTCCAGGAACCCAATTGTGAGCTATGAAGAAGAAGAATGTGGGTTTTGGAAGATTGGCAGATATGGTAAAGAGGTACACACTTTTACCACTCTCATATCTTTATTTGAAAGTTGTGCTAGAGAAGACTTGGTTGATCTATGGAGATTACTGGAGACCAAGTATGAGGCTGAAGCACCAACTTCAGCTAATGGAATAAAACTTTGGTCCACATTCAAAAGAATGTGTGGACCAAAAGATGAGGATCCTGCTGTTTGGAAGGATCTTGAAGATGACCTCAGTGGTCTTCAATGGAGGTTATATTCAGCTGCTGGTGTTTACCATTTGAGTTCTATAAAGTTTGCTGAGTATCTACTTGTGGATGGTCAGTATTTCATATCCAAAGCTATTTTGGGCAAGATGAAGGACACTCAGCTGGAAATAGATTATTCAAGTGACGTGGCAAAAGATTTGATCAGATTTATTCATTATCAATATGAGAAGGTTTGTAAGATTCCTCCTAGTCCTTAATGCTTATTCAGAAACTTGATCATAAGAGTGGATATCAAGTTTAGGGGAGGATTGTTGGGAATAAATTAAGGCCAGATCACTTGAGCGCTGACAAGAGTAAACCAAGCGTTGACAAGAACAAAACAAGCGTTGACAGCTCAAGCGTTGACAAGATAAAGTCAAGCGTTGACACATTGAAGACAAGCACTGATGGGAAGATATACTCTACGCGTTTATTGTATTCTAGATTACTTCTACTAAAGATAGGAACAACAATGTATTTTCTATATTTATCTTTACCTAGAATAGCTGATACGTAGATTATTGTACAAGGCTTCTTATGTCTATAAAAGAAGACCTTTAGGTTAAAGTTTAATATAAGTTTTTCATTCGTAAACTACTTTCATTGTAAGCAAGTTTGATATCATTAATCAAAGTGAAAGTTTGTTTATATCATTGTGTGTTCTTGTTTAAGTGTTAATTCCGCATAACACTTAGATTATCATAAGCATATACAAAGGTTTCTCTAAGTGTATTACTTGATCTAATCTCGTATACATAAAGCTAAATCGATCTAAGTTTGGGATCAACAAAAAGGACCTTAACAAAGTAATTTAACCTAGTAAAGATAACCTATAAACTGAAAATGACCATAGGGTGGCAAGCATTGTCCAATCATGCACACTTGCTTATGCAAGATAGACATAAAAGTCCTCTAGTGTCCCTTACTAACCAAGGTTCTTAACAGTTAAGTTATCTCATAAAATTCCTTGTAACTCCCAGGTAAGCCAAATATAAATCATACCCAAGTCTCCTAATAGACCACATCCAATTCTAGGCCAAAAAGGTCTTGGCAGCATGCCTAGTATATCAACTTTGCATGCTACAGTGCCTCATGAGATAGAAAACTAACTCATACTCACCATTGGACACAATCTAGAATTGTGATAAGAGTATTATAAGAATACGCAAAAAGTCCTAAAAGGTTCCTAAACCTCCCCTTAAACTATGATACATAATTTGCCAAATAATATGCATGTAAATAAAAATTTATGTCAAGATAGGAATATAAATATTCCAACCATCATCCATAAATTGAAACATGCTCTAATAATGCTCCAAGGATCCATAAGCAACTCTGTATCCAATGGTACAATGCTAACAACGCCCGCACAATTAGATCAAAAACCACAAAACTAACACGTTGCTGACAATGTCACAGTAACACTTATCAGCGTTAAGATAACCTTTGTCAGCGTTAGATAAATAAAGTGGAAAATCTAATTTCACATAAAGACCAACAAAAATGCATATCATGTACATACTTTTACAAATAAGTTCCCAAAACACATTTTAAGTAAGATTGATCATTCCAATTGTGACAATCCGTCAATTTATGGTTTATATTTTATTCTCAAATATTATAAAAAAAACATTATTTTAATGTTATATTATGAACTCACTTATTTATGGGAAGAAATTTGGATTTACGTCTTGAAGTAGCATCGAGTACGTCTAAACCGGAGGATTCAACGTTACGTGCTTACGTTTACATACACCGTTTTGGTGACAGTCCGACATTTCAGAAAATAAATTTATCCGTGAATATTATTTTGAGATTTTAAATTTGTGTTGGTTCATAAACTCACAAATTTACGAGAAGAGATTAGGACATACGTGAATAATTTAACGTCCTTTACGGCTAAACCGGAAACCTTAGGAGTACGTATTTACGTTTTTGAACTCCGTTTTTGATGGGAAAATTTTTATTAGATTCGTTTTGTGCCGTTGATTCATAATTTATAAAAACGTTTTTCGTAAAACGACCCGAGGGCACGCAAATCGAGGAAACTAAAATCGAGGAATACCCGTAAATTAGTGGGATGAAACAAAACAAGTTTTGCCCCACCCCACTAACATGGGATGGCCAAAGTATGCCACCACATCTCATAATGTGTCATGTTATAACTAACAAGTTACACTTGTTAGCTAAGCTTAACATGTAAGCTATACCAAACCACAAAACCATTTCCTAGAAACCATTTCTTCATTTACACATGCAAAACCACTCATCCTCCCTTCCTCTCTCTCTCTCATTTTCGTCCCAAGATCACCAACAACAACCCTTATTTAATCTATTTTAGCCATAAAATCATGTGTTATTCATACACATGATGATGCTCCTTTGAAGCCTTGAAGATTGGAGGTGATTCTAACATCCAAGGAGGTGATTTGGTGATGTCCAAGGGCTGATTTCTACAAGAAGTTTAGAAATATTGGTGGTCTTCAAAGTTGGTGTTGATCTATCACAAGTTTTTCCATCAAAATCTAAGCCTTGATCATAAACTACACAACCTTGGTGGTATAGAGATTGTTCTTCCTATCCTCTTGTTATTTTGATTATGTAATCTTGTATTTTCTTTATTTATGTATATGTATATGATGATGAATGATGATTAAAAATATTATGTGGGGATTTGGTGTTGATAGATTTGATAAACATGGTTAAAAAGATGGAAAACCATAGGTAAAAAGGTTAAATTCTTGCTTATAAAGTTGGCTGTATAAAAACAGTAACTAACCAAATGATAAACTGATAAAATGGCATAGTGGAATCTATTTACAGTAAGTATTAGGTGTTATACACATGTGAGAGTTGGCCATGCAATGGAATCATCAAAATGAGTGAGATATGATCAAAACAAAATTAGTGTATCAATATGAATAGTCTGTTTTGTATGGACTGTTAAGGATACTTAGACATGAATTGAGCAGTAGCTAAATCTAACTTATTTGTAGCACATAATATGAAGTTTATGCCATCCAAAAATGAGCATCTATCTCCTTATAAAACTCAAGATATGATAAAAATGGTGAAGATGAAACTAAAAATCAGATATTGAAGAATTAATGTTTAATAGTATTATATAAGCACTCAAACTAATATAGTATAAAATATGAATTAAAACCCACTAACTTATAAGGTTAAATAAATGGACACTTTATAAAAATGGTAGTTGAATAAGATTTATAAGCTATAAAAACTATAAACATGATTTTTACGACTTTTTCAGCTATTACCGTAAAATTAACGTTTTTCGCCAATTAAAACTTAGACGATCAAACCCGTCTAATGTAAAGTTTTTAAAAGTCATATACTGATATATAATTACCTAATACAAGTAAAAACCGATAAAACCCGAACTATATGAAATACAGACATTAACGAGCTAAGTTAGCATATTTGGACTAATAATTTAACTAAATAAGTTAAACACTTATAAAAATTAATTATTGGGCTTAACCCATTTGGGCCCAACATGTAAAGTGTAAATACTGATAATACAAGTATAAAATGGATTAATACAAGTTAAAGAACTTATAATAAGCTTATTGGACTTAAAATATGTAAATAGGTAAAACTAGTAAACTAGTAAAAAGTTACCAATACATAAACACTAAAATGAGTAAAGATGTATAAACCCACTTGATCATCATCATATTTATAAAATCATCATATGTATACATAATTGTTATTTTTATAAAGTCATTGGACAAGAGTCTAAGACGAGTATTATTTGTCTAGGTTTCCGTGATTGAAGCCCGTACCGTACATCCGAATTGCCGATAACCCGCTTTCCCACATCAACGTGAGTTCATAGCCTCGCACTCTTTTAAATGTTTTTATGAAATGTTTTATAAACCCGCGAGGGAGATACATGTTAGTTTTGATAAAATAGGACACCATTTGTCCCGATTGTTTGTTTATTGATTTGGACCCGAATGATTGTATGACCCGATGAATGAATAAATGACCCGATAGATGAAATGAAATGGATTATTAAAGTTAGGTTATGTCACTAAAAGTCCCATTAGCATGAATTGTGAACTACCGAGATTTGGTAGACGCTTATGCATATAATAGTACTATTTGGGGACGATCACCCCTGTTCGCGCCTTGACGGTTGATCCCCGTCGTGCCACATTAATTGGTAAGCGAATTTATGTATGAGAAGATTTACACAAGCGTGATTATTGTGACGACACACTAATTTAGATGGTCAAATTGAGTTTCGGGCTAACTACCCGTTGTCTATTGTAGTAAGGTAACAATGTCATGCGGCTTATAATAATCCAAATAACGAAATACTGCTATACGCATTAAATTACGATATATTGCCTGACTAGCAATACGGGGTATTGATATTATGTTCGTGTTTTGGTTTTTCATAATCACATTCATATATTGGTTTTTGTTTAACTCTATACAACATTATAAAACGTATTGTATGATGTTTTTACGACAATGGCTCGTATAATGATTTTGAAGGCAAAGGCCTATATTATGATTTTTGATAAGGATTTGTATAAAATGACTTGGGCTATTTTATGGCCTATTACAAAGATTTGTACAAAATGATTTTCGGTAATAATTTTATACCGATGTTATATTGATGGATTTTATTAAACTCTATGAATTCACTCGGCTTTATCGCTGACCTTTTCTTTTAACATGTTTTATCTCAGGTACTTGAAGGTAATTCTCGGGAAGATGACAAGAATTCATGGCCGACACTTAAATAACAATTTCCATTCAAATGCCTTGTAAAATTTGTATGAAATAATATGACTTGGGACCTATGTAAATCTGATATTTATGAATGGAAATGCTTTATTATTAAACGACGCGATTTTTAAGCGTTGTCTATGATGTGAGTAATGTGCTATCCCGTAACACCAACGAGTCTTCTGCTGTATTGAATTGTATAAATTTGGGGGTGTTACAGTTTGGTACTAGAGCTCTCGTTATAGAGAACGAAAGATTTTTAAAACCAAGGTTTTAAATAAAACATTTCAAAATCTTTTAACTATAAACATTTTTCTCAAAATGTCTAAAAATCTTTTGACTATAACAGTGCCTAAGAATTCCCGAGTTACCGACAAGGCCAGACTGAGAAGTGTTATTTTAATATATATATATATATATATATATATATATATATATATATATATATATATATATATATATATATATATATATATATATATATATATATATATATATATATATATATATATATATAAAACTTGGATTATATATATACATATGATGTAATTTGATTACATGATTGTTTGATGATTATTTCTATATTTATACGAGGTATTTATACGACGTAGATTGTCACAAGGAACCCTAAATCCCCTAGCAAATTAATCTAAGCTATTTCTTTAGGAATTGTAGATATTCCAGATCTAAACCAAGTTGTGGATATTTATGATCCCAACAAAATGGTTGATATTCGTAGAAATGTAGATATTAGTTGATTGTGATATTGAAGAAGAATTGGCGAGATTAAAACCGATATCGATGTCATGACGATCTTTCCTTATAGAGTGGAGTTTGAGAAAACGTTACCACCTTGAAATGTGTTATCTGATTCGTTGTCACCCAATTCTTAAACTTGAAATCAAAAGGGTGAATGTTGCACTTGAGGCTGTCATTGGAACCATTACCCAAAAGCTTCATGCCACTAGTACCTTTCCGAGAATTCTAATTTAATGTATGAGTCATTTCATACTAGTGACTCATTTGATAACTATTGTTGTAAGAGCTATAGGATTGGAAATTAAGTGTTATACATATCGAGCTTTTATTGCCCTATTAAGGTCTAAAAATAAGGTTGAAAGTATTGGAGAATGAGGTAGGATATTGCATTGAGTATAAGTTGATTGAAACTTGAATAAAATAAAATTTAACTCGTATAGAATATGAGATTGTTAAGAGGAAGTCGTTAAGTCCTGTGATTGAAGGATAAGGTTTTAATTGATTGTTGATTCGTGTTAAGGGTTGTTACTAGGCCATTGTCCAATGACGAGGATGCCCAGTGTCCAATAAATAAATTGAAGAAATCTTCTTCTGAATTGGGACCGATGGATCTTCCGGGAAAGGTGGGACACCTAATGACTCTTGTAGATTAGTATTCATTGTGGTATCTTTTAAAAATAATCCCTAACTTAACTGAGACATCAGTTGGTAGGATGAGTTCTTGGAATTGTATGACATAGTGACACATAATGTGTTACGGTACAATTTTGACTTGTTTGTGATTAATTAAAAGACTACCATTGATTGCTAAATCCTACATGTATCGATTTTATCTATCTTTTCTTGCTTCTTCCTAATGCTCGCATTAGTGATGCAACCATTGAACAAGTACTCATCTCGGTTTGAGTTACGTTGTGGATTATTCTTTTTGAGTGCCATCAAGGTCATGCACCTCATGATTTATTTGGCTAAGCTCATTTCCTATTATATTGTGGTTAGTTGTTGGTAAACAACTTTTCATAACTCTTTTGCAGATAACTCATTGTTTTTATAAGATAAAACAGTATCCTTTGAGAAAAATTAAATTTTCATCACTATAAGGATTATTCAAGTGAGATTTATAAGTGATCATTATTGAAATAAAGTTGATTATGAAATACCTTAGAAAACTTAATTGTTTTCATTACAAAGAAAATCTTTGTAAATTTATTTTTGATTCCTATTTAAGAATTAAGCATGAAAATGTTTTTAATATGAACATGATGATAAAATCCTGACGAACTGAGTATTGCATCGTTAATCTTGAAATTGTATATAGTTGCGCGCCTACATACAATTTGGAATGGACCATGCAAGGCTGATTAGTAGTCACCATAAAACTGATTAATAAACACTACATTTTCTTTAAACATTGTGAAAGATTAAATTTTATAAGATCTGCAAGAAGTGAAAAATAGGGACATAGTGTTAGGGACACCTACATATGTACCCGTACCATTTATTCTTCTGAGTCAAATTTACTCATCTGTAGAAATTGTCTTAATTGACAATTGATATTCCCTTCTTGTCCAATTCTCTCGTAGTGAGATTATTAGGAAAAGTATTTGATTACCGAATGTTGATACCCGACTGGATGTATCGACGTTCCTATCATTTCTTTTGATTTGATTTCATTTGAATGACCTGGGTAACGATCCTAGGAGCTTTCGAATGCGTACTCAAATTATGAAAACATGGGATATATTCATATTCGTTAAATGTTTTCGTCTGTATCTGATTTGAAATTCTCTCTCGTAGATTATGCGTTGACCTTACTCTTTTAAGGTTAGTTATGTCTCCAGATATCCTTGAATTGTGAAGGATTATGAGTTATTATTAGTCTTTTGAGAAGTTCACATCTTATCGACGGCAATAAAACTGAAAAGTTGATAGTGCTAGTAAAATGGATTGATTGATTATGACATGACGACATTGTCTTAATTGATGGGAACCCGAGTAGAATTCACCTAAATGATAAGATGTTGATTATTAAAAGTGATCTAAATAATTCTTGATTGACGACCATATCCTGCATTTAGATTTGAAATTATACCATGAATGGTTGTGTATTAGTCATAGATATTATAATCTAGAAAGAACTTAAAGTAAATTTATTAAAAGATGTTTCCGTTATCTGAAACTTTAGGAGGTATTTATTGGTGAATTACCTAGACTTTCGCCATTAAGGCAAGTTGAAATTGGTATGATTATATTCCCGGTGCTGCACCTATGACATGTGCATCATACGTCAGCACCATCTGAATTAAAAGAATTATCGTACAACTGACAGAGTTGTCGGAGAAAGCCTTTATTCTACCGAGCTCGTCATCATGAAGAGCTATGGTGTTATTATTCCTTTTATTTATGGATTACCGTGAACTAGGTAAATTGACGATTAAAAATCTATATCCACTACCCAAGATGATAGATTTGTTCGATCATTTACAAGGTTCTAGCGTATGTTCTAAAGATTTGATCCACGGCATGGTTATCATCAACTTCGCATCTGCGAAAAAGATTATCTATTCCAATCACTACATCCAGAACTTGCAATGAACATTATGAGTTTCATGTGATGTCATTTGGATTGACCAATGCACATGTAGCATCCATAAATTTTGGTGAATCATGTGTGTAGGCTGTAAATTGATAAATTCATGCTTGTGATCATTTAGGACCATTTGTTTGTTTATAAGTATAAGAAGAAGTTAGTAATTATTTATAGATTGCCCTGAATTGACCGAACAATAAAAACTTGTACCTTGAGTATTTAACATGTGATTAAAGACTTAATCCTTTACATTATTTGACCTTGTGGTTAATAAGATAATGGAATCTATATTGACTCTTCAAAAATTTAGAGCCCTTTTAAGACTTTGGGTTTTACCAAAAAGAAATTGCAAATGTGTTTTGACAAATGTTTGATCAAAATGAACTTTTGAGGTATTCCCTTATACCCAGAACATTTAACTAAACTCCTGTTTAGGGGTAAATGTTCGTGTATACCTCAAGACAACCTAAGAGGGATTGAGGAAACCATTTAAACCATGACTTGAAATTTGAAACGACACTTTTTGCTTTTCAACTAAGAAAATTTTGACCAAAGTATAACAAAAGATTTTTTCAGACATTTACGAATCTTACTAATTATTTTCAGTAAATCAACAAAATCGTGTTAATTAAATTCAAATTTATTCTTTTGAACATTTTTCTATAATTGGACGAACCGAGAAAATTTAAAACTTTTTACGTTTACGTTTCATAAAATTAAATATTTATTATTTAAGTACTAGTAATACTTAGCGACGCTTTAAACGTCGGATTAAGTAAAACTGATAAAAATGATAGTGGAGACGAAACTAAAACTTAGAAAATATGAAGAAAGAAACTTTGAATGAATACGGACATGATATTTATTCCATCAGGGAAGGTGAATGTAATTATTGATACGTTATGTTGAAAAGGATAAAGAACCAATTAGGATGTGTTTCTTAGTAATGATGGTACAAAATAAATTGCCGAACAATTTAAAAGTTGCTGATGTTTGTAAGAAGGATAGTATAAATAGTGAAAGGTTTCACGGCTAATGTGAACCATTAAAATTGAGAAGCCGATGGAGTTAAATGTATAAAAGGCCACTTGTGGTTGCCTAAATATGGAGATTTTGAGATATAGTTATGTTGGAATCTTGTAAGTATAAGTATTCTATTTATGTCATTTCTGACTAAAAGTATCTTTGTCTGAAGAAGTTGTACTAATGGCAAATTATGAAGGCAGACATCGCCTCATACATTAGTAAACGTCTAATTATTGCAAAGGTCATCATCTGAATTTGATTCGATTTGGGTCATCGTCGACAGACTGACCAAATCTGCTAATATCATTCCTGTTAATGATAGATTCTTGATGAAGAAATTGACTCTTTTGTATTTAAAGGAGTTGTGTAAACATGGTGTGCCTGTATCGATCATCTCTATCAAGATCCTCGCTTCGCATCGAATTTCTAGAGATTTTCTTAGAAGTTATTGAGAACGAATATTGATGAGAGTACTGTGTACCACCCCAATCGAAGGGACGCGGTAAAGTAACGATACAAAATACTATAAGTCTTGTGTTATGCTTGAATAATTGACCTTTGGTAATAAACCGTATAATCGTTTTCCTTTGGAGAGATTATCATTGATAATTATCGTGTTAGGATCGAGATCAAATCTTATTATGATTTAAATACGAGAGCATCTGTAAGCAGAAGTTGGGACGAAGACACCCGACATACACCCAATGTGAGTTGGACATGTCTTTTAGGTATAAGGTTTCCTATGATGGCGAACCTAACCGTACAAAATACTCGAGCCGCGAGACCTGAAATGATTGTTGAAATTAGGATTTGATTATTGACTGCCGATAGTGGGCAGGAGGTTATGTGAATATGAAATGTAGATCTTGAAGTGCCAGATGGGTAGCGAAGTATGTCAAAAATTTTAACCATGGAAAAATGAATTGATGATCTGAAAGATCATGGGATATAAGTCCCCGTTGTATGGGACCATTGAGATGATGTAAAAGATTGGTTTGAAAGGCATATAAGATGGATCTACCCTAGGACTTCAAGAGCTGCGTGAATTATGTTTCGTATATCGAACTTGATAAAATATCTATATGTGAGAATCTGATCACTTCTTGATAAAGTTTAGATCGGCGAAAAGTTGCATTCATCAAAAACACGTGAACATCATGGATAGAGAAAGTAAGTCAACATTAAGCCTGATCTTATTCCCGTAGTTATGTTTGATGAAACTCTCGTATTGTAATGAATTACACTTGTGAGAAAAGACCGAATGTGGAAGAAATACCCACATGGCTTTAACTCTATAAGAAGCGAGTAGTAAGATAAGATGATCTTTGAGGACAAAGATCCTGTTTAGGGGTAAATCTGTGACAATCCGTCAATTTATGGTTTATATTTTATTCTCAAATATTATAAAAAAATTATTTTAATGTTATATTATGAACTCACTTATTTATGGGAAGAAATTTGGATTTATGTCTTGAAGTAGCATCGACTACGTCTAAACGGGAGAATTCAACGTTACGTGCTTACGTTTACATACACCGTTTTGGTGACAGTTCGACATTTCAGAAAATAAATTTATCCGTGAATATTATTTTGAGATTTTAAATTTGTGTTGGTTCATAAACTCACAAATTTACGAGAAGAGATTAGGACATACGTGAATAATTTAACGTCCTTTACGGCTAAACCGGAAACCTTAGGATTACGTATTTACGTTTTTGAACTCTGTTTTTGATGGGACAATTTTTATTAGATTCGTTTTGTGCCGTTGATTCATAATTTATAAAAACTTTTTTCGTAAAACGACCCGAGGGCACGCAAATCGAGGAAACTAAAATCGAGGAATACCCGTAAATTAGTGGGATGAGACAAAACAAGTTTTACCCCACCCCACTAACATGGGATGGCCAAAGTATGCCACCACATGTCATGATGTGTCAAGTTATAACTAATAAGTTACACTTGTTAGCTAAGCTTAACATGTAAGCTATACCAAACCACAAAACCATTTCCTAGAAACCATTTCTTCATTTACACATGCAAAACCAATTATCCTCCCTTCCTCCCTCTCTCATTTTCGTCCCAAAATCACCAACAACAACCCTTATTTAATCTATTTTAGCCATAAAATCGTGTGTTATTCATACACATGATGATGCTCCTTTGAAGCCTTGAAGATTGGAGGTGATTCTAACATCCAAGGAGGTGATTTGGTGATGTCAAAGGGCTGATTTCTACAATAAGTTTACAAATATTGGTGGTCTTCAAAGCTGGTGTTGATCTATCACAAGTTTTTCCATCAAAATCCAAGCCTTGATCATAAACTACACAACCTTGGTGGTATATAGATTGTTCTTCCTATCCTCTTGTTATTTTGATTATGTAATCTTTTATTTTCTTTATTTATGTATATGTATATGATGATGAATGATGATTAAAAATATTATGTGGGGATTTGGTGTTGATAGATTTGATAAACATGGTTAAAAAGATGGAAAACCATTGGTAAAAAGGTTAAATTCTTGCTTATAAAGTTGGCTGTATAAAAACAGTAACTAACCAAATGATAAACTGATAAAATAGCATAGTGGAATCTATTTACAGTAAGTATTAGGTATTATACACATGTGAGAGTTGGCCATGCAATGGAATCATCAAAATGAGTGAGATATGATCAAAACAAAATTAGTGTATCAATCTGAATAGTCTGTTTATAGGGACTGTTAAGGATACTTAAACATGAATTGAGCAGTAGCTAAAACTAACTTATTTGTAGCACATAATATGAAGTTTATGCCATCCAAATATGAGCATCTATCTCCTTATATAACTCAAGATATGATAAAAATGGTGAAGATGAAACTAAAAATCAGATTTTGAAGAATTAATGTTTAATAGTTTTATATAAGCACTCAAACTAATATAGTATAAAATGTGAATTAAAACCCACTAACTTATAAATTTCATTTATATAAATATGTATAAGGTTAAATAAATGGACACTTTATAAAAATGGTAGTTGAATAAGATTTATAAGCTATAAAAACTATAAACATGATTTTTACGACTTTTTCGGCTATTACGGTAAAATTAACGTTTTTCGCCAATTAAAACTTAGACGATCAAACCCGTCTAATGTAAAGTTTTTAAAAGTCATATACTGATATATAAGTACCTAATACAAGTAAAAACCGATAAAACCCGAACTATATGAAATACGGACATTAACGAGCTAAGTTAGCATATTTGGACTAATAATTTAACTAAATAAGTTAAACACTTATAAAAATTAATTATTGGGCTTAACCCATTTGGGCCCAACATGTAAAGTGTAAATACTGATAATACAAGTATAAAATGGATTAATACAAGTTAAAGAACTTATAATAAGCTTATTGAACTTAAAATATGTAAATAGGTAAAACTAGTAAACTAGTAAAAAGTTACCAATACATAAACAATGAAATGAGTAAAGATGTATAAACCCACTTGATCATCATCATATTTATAAAATCATCATATGTATACATAATTGTTATTTTTATAAAGTCATTGGACATGAGTCTAAGACGAGTATTATTTGTCTAGGTTTCCGTGATTGAAGCCCGTACCGTACATCCGAATTACCGATAACCCGCTTTCCCACATGAACGTGAGTTCATAGCCTCGCACTCTTTTAAATGTTTTTGTGAAATGTTTTATAAACCCCCGAGGGAGATAACATGTTAGTATTGATAAAATAGGACACCATTTGTCCCGATTGTTTGTTTATTGATTTGGACCCGAATGATTGTATGACCTGATGAATGATTAAATGACCCGATAGATGAAATGAAATGGATTATTAAAGTTAGGTTATGTCACTAAAAGTCCAATTAGCATGAATTATGAACTACCGGGATTTGGTAGACGCTTATGCATATAATAGTACTATTTGGGGACGATCACCCCAGTTCGCGCCTTGACGGTTGATCCCCGTCGTGCCACATTGATTGGTAAGCGAATTTATGTATGAGAAGATTTACACAAGCGTGATTATTGTGACGACACACTAATTTAGATGGTCAAATTGAGTTTCGGGCTAGCTACCCGTTGTTTATTGTAGTAAGGTAACAATGTCATGCGGCTTATAATAATCCAAATAACGAAATACTGCTATACGCATTAAATTACGATATATTGCCTGACTAGCAATACGGGGTATTGATATTATGTTCGTGTTTTGGTTTTTCATAACCACATTCATATATTGGTTTTTATTTAACTCTATACAACATTATAAAACGTATTGTATGATGTTTTTACGACAATGGCTCGTATAATGATTTTGAAGGCAAAGGCCTATATTATGATTTTTGATAAGGATTTGTATAAAATGACTTTGGCTATTTTATGGCCTATTACAAAGATTTGTACAAAATGATTTTCGGTAATAATTTTATACCGATGTTATATTGATAGATTTTATTAAACTCTATGAATTCACTCGGCGTTATCGCTGACCTTTTCTTTTAACATGTTTTATCTCAGGTACTTGAAGGTAATTCTCGGGAAGATGACAAGAATTCATGGCCCGCACTTAAATAACAATTTCCATTCAAATGCTTTGTAAAATTTGTATGAAATAATATGACTTGGGACCTATGTAAATCTAATATTTATGAATGGAAATGCTTTATTATTAAACGACTCGATTTTTAAGCGTTGTCTATCCCGTAACACCAACGAGTCTTCCGCTGTATTGAATTGTATAAATTTGGGGGTGTTACACCAATACTTGTTACCAAGTATTGAAATCTTCCAGTATCAAAAGGTTTAGTCAATATATCAGACACATTCTCTTCTGTGTCAACCCTATCTGGTTGTATTAAACCTTTTTCAAAACAATCTCTTATAAAATGATGTCTAATTTCTATGTGTTTTGTTTTAGAGTGATGTACAGGATTTTTAATAATGCATAAAGTGCTGTTATTGTCTACAAAAATCTTGGTATGCATGAAATTATACCCATAATCCAACAGCTGGTTCTGAATCCATAAGATTTGTACACAACAAGCAGCTGCTGCAACATACACTGCTTCAATTGTAGAATTGGCCACCACTGTTTGTTTCTTGCATTGCCAAGATATCAATCTACTCCCAAGAAACTGACATCCACCAGTTGTGGATTTTCTATCAAATTTGACTCCACCATAATCACTGTCTGAATATGCAATAAGCTCCAATGGTGAATCTTTTGGATACCATAATCCTAGGTCTGGATAACATCTAAGGTATCTAAAGATTTTCTTGACAGCATGAAGATGACACTCTTTGGGAGTCACTTGATGGCGTGTACATGTACACACAGCAAACATAATGTCAGGTCTTGAAGCTGTGAGATACATCAATGAACCAATCATTGATCTATAGTGCGTGAATCCACTTCTTTTCCATCTCCAACTTTTCCCCAAGGGTGTTCTATCCATAGGAGTGCTAGCCCTTTTCTCATGTGGAGAAAAGCCAAACTTCTTCAAGATTTCTTCTACATATTTAGCTTGAGAGATGAAGATACCATCCTCTTTCTTCTGAACTTGTTACCCTAGAAAGAAGTTCATCTCCCCCATTGCCCTCATCTTGAACTTGTCTGTCATAAGCTTGGAAAGGTCTTCACTCATATTTGGACTAGAGGAGCCAAAAATGATATCATCCACATAGATCTGAACAAGTAAGAAATCCTTACCAGTCTTCTTTGTAAATAAGGTCTGGTCTATGGTGCCCCTTTTGAATCCATTTTTCACCAGATAGGTGGACAATGTGCCATACCATGCTCTTGGGGCTTGATGAAGTCCATACATAGCTTTCTTCATTCTATACACCTTGTCTAGATGTTTTGAATCTTCAAAACCAGGAGGCTGCATAACATAAACCTCCTCTGCAATTGTGCCATAAAGAAAAGCACTCTTCACATCCATTTGATAGACTGTAAAGCCCATGCAGGAAGCATAGGCTAGAAAAATCCTTATAGCCTCAATCCTTGCAACTGGTGCAAAGACCTCCTCATAGTCTATCCTTTCCTCTTGTGTATATCCTTGAGCCACTAAACGTGTCTTGTTTCTGACCAAAATGCCTCTTTCATCCTTTTTATTCCTAAGAACCCATCTTGTCCCAATAGGTCGGACATGTCTAGGACAATCAACCAACTTCCAAACATCCTGGATAGCAAATTGGTGACGCTCATCTTGCATTGCTTCCACCCAACTTGGTTCTTTGAGAGCATCAAAAATCTTTTTAGGTTCCTGTTGTGACTGAAAAAAGGCAAAAAAACATGCTTGAACAAGAGGGTTATCAACCTTCTTGTGGATATTGGCAATAAATCCACCAAGATTCTGATGAGATCTTCTAGTTTGAACAGGAGACATCACATCACCAATAATTAGAGAAGAAGGGTGATTTTTTATTGTAGAAGTAAGCACTCCTCCCTCAATAAGTGTGTTGTCCTCAATCTCATCTTCCATGTTACCAATATCCTTTTCAGACTCTCTTCCATCAATATATGAATGAACCTCTCCATTTTTGTTTGAAGGTTCACCTTGTTCAAAATTATTAGAAGAGAAAATATGGTCAAAAGAGTTGTCAACGCCTGGACCATGGCTGTCAATGTTTGAGCCATCAACGCCTGAATTTGTCTTATCAGCGCTAGATTTTCCTTTGTCAGCGCCAAAAAGATCATGCATGTTGTCAACCGGTGATACGTGGGGACCACCTTTTTCCTTTCCAGTAGCAGCAGCAGCAAATGCATCTGTCCATATGGGAATAGTAACATACTCAAGTATGGGTGCTGATTTGTCTGCTTGTAATCCAACCTCTTCATTAACCTATGTATCTAAAACATCAACAAATGATTCTTCCACAACATTTAAAGTTACCTTCACAATGTTTGGATTAGTAACAGGCATATAATTGAAAGTCCTAGATAGAGGTTCCAAGTCAAATAACCAATTTGGACCACTTTCCGGATCACTAGGTTTACTTTCTAAAAACATAACATGTACTTTTTCAAGTATACGTTTTTCTTTCTTAAGGTAAACTCTATATCCTCTACTCTACACTGAATAACCCATGAAGTAGCCTTCATCACCTTTAGCACTAAATTTACCTAAGGCATCACTAGTATCCAACAGAACTACATGACATCCAAAAGGTTTAAGAAAACAATTATTAGGTTTTCTTCCCCAAAGTAACTCATAAGGTGTTTTGTTGTGAATCTTGTTGACTAATGCTCTATTCTGAACATAACAAGCTGTATTTACATCCTCAGCCCAAAAAGCAATGGGAAAGTGAGCATCAACCAACATAGTCATAGCTGCTTCTATGAGGGTTATATTCTTTCTCTTAGCAACCCCATTTTGCTGTGGGATTATAGCTACACTAAACTGTCTAGTAATCCCCTTCTTGTCACAAAAATCATCTAACAACTTATTTCTAAACTCACCACCATTGTCACTTCTAAGAATTTTAACCTCATTACCAGACTTCTTTTCAATCTGAGTAATAAAGTTAATCAAAGTATCAGCAGTGTCACTTTTTAAAGCTAAAAAGAAAGTCCAAGTAAATCTAGAAAAATCATCAGTGATGACAAAATAGTAAGATTTACCATTTAAGCTTTCTATATTAGTTGGACCAAACAAGTCCATATGCAGCAGGTGAAGTGGTTTAGAACTAGAGTGCACTTGTTTAGACTTAAATGAGACCTTGTGTTGTTTGCCTTTAAGGCATGCAACACAAGAGTGGTCATTGTAGAAAGCCTTTTCAGGGAAACCATCAACCAAACTATGTCTCACAAGTCTGTTTATATTTTTAAAATTAATGTGCCCTAATCTCCTGTGCCAAAGATTACTCTCATCAACTGAAGCCTTAGCATATAGACATGACAAATTATTATTCATCCTAATTCCATTAAGATTCACATTATAAATGTCCTTATGCCTAGGTGTGCTATAATCAATGAATTTCTCATCTGGTATTTTAAAATCTTTGCTCAACACCACGCATTCAGTATCAGTGAAAAGAACTTTATTTTTGTTATCACAAACTTGTGATACACTAAACATATTATAGTCAAGTTCTTTTACCAGAAACACATTTTTAAAACGCAAATTGTTGGTGAGAAGAGTTCCTTTCCTGTGATAGTTCCATATCCGCCTCCAAAGTAAACTTTGTCACCATCCTTAATGGGAGTGAAGTTTATGAGATAATCTTCCTTCCCATTCATGTGCCTAGAGCATCCACTATCCCAATAGCCATAATCATTAACCTGCTTTTGAAGGCCCTGCACATAAAGAAAACAAATTAGTTTTCTTTGGGAACCTAAGCCTGAGTAGACTTGGATTCATTTGGTTGTTCAATAGGAACAGACTTAGTCCTTATGACAACCCCTTGTTCATCCCTTTTTTGGTTAAACACCCAGTTAACACCAATTGGTTTTGTTATGACCTTTGAAATATAATGAAATCTGTTACAAGTCATAGAAATCCCATCTGAATTAGGGTTTTGATCTTGCTTAGGTCTCCATGTCAAGCTAGAAGAAGCTTTAGACCCCTTTCCCTTTGGTTGCAAATATTTGCCAGTATTAGGTCTGGCAACGTTTCTGTCAGCGTTTGATTTGGTCTTGTCAATGCTGAAATTACCCTTATCAGCGTCGAACCTAGGGTTTGTTACAAGAACCCATTGTCTATTAGACCATGTATTGGTCTTCTGAAAAGGTCTTTGTCCATAAGTATTAGACCCTTTAGTAAAGAATGGGGCTGGCCTAACAACTTGTGAACTTTGTTGAACAAAAGATTTGGGTTTGACAGTGTCTGACTTTTTGTCAGCGTTGACCTTTGAAGCATTGACACACTTATAGGCTAAATGTGAAAAACTTCCACAAGTATAACAGGATTTTCTAGACATAACTCTAGGTCTAGAAGAAAAGAAACCTGTTCCATTATCACTAATTTGGCTTTTTGGTGACCTAGGTTTTCTATACGTTTCTGCATATTTAATACTAGGTTTTCTATCAAGGTTTAAGCTAAGGTCAACAGTCTTTCCAGTGGTTGGGTTTGTCACTTTGATGGGTGTAGACTCATTTGGGCTATCACTAAGCATGCCATCCTTAACAAACAAGGTAGGTTTGGCTTTCTTCCATTGGTCCAAATCAGTTAACTTCTTCCTGTATTCCTCTACTGGGGTAAGAATTCTTGGTGGAGGAATAAAT
Source organism: Glebionis coronaria (assembly GCA_025667525.1). Classification (NCBI taxonomy): domain Eukaryota; kingdom Viridiplantae; phylum Streptophyta; class Magnoliopsida; order Asterales; family Asteraceae; genus Glebionis; species Glebionis coronaria. Next base: position 435,930,596 of record CM046874.1, read on the forward strand.
TCCTCTTCTTGGAGTTCTGGTAAACCAGTCCAAGACAAGTCCTTTCTTTGGACACCATAGAAGTTCCCAGCAGGTGGTGGAACACCAACATAATCTTTCATCCCAATCAAGTCATATCCCTAGAATCCATTTATTCACTAACACATTTTTCTAGGGTTTCTGAGGCTTTATCAAATCTCTGAATTTTAAGATCTACATTATCCTTATTTTTGATAGCCTCATCTAAATTTGCCTGTAATTCAGCATTGACTCTCTCCATGATGTTTCTAATATCAATACTAGCATTTAAATCATGTTTTAATATATTGATTTGATCTTTTAGGTCAAGCTCCATTTTCTTATACTCAGCTACAGTCTTTTCAGTTTGAGTAAGAGCAAGTTGATAGTTAGACAACTTGCATCTTTCATTAACCACATCTGTTGAGAATTTTAAAAGTTCTTTGTTAAGTTTTTCAGTGTTTAGACGACAACCCTTACTACAAAATGCATCATCATATACCTTATTGTCTTATGAAGATGAGGAGTGTGCCATGAGAGCATAGTGAACATGCTCTTCTTCTTCCTTTTCTGCAACCAAAGCTTTGTTCTCTTCCTCATCCTTAGCCAAGTAGCTCTAATCCCATCCAACACCATCAATTTCTTGCATTACAACCATGGCTTTGGAATCCCGAGCCTTAATGATTTGGCTTGAGGGTTTTCCAGCATCAGATCTTCTTGGAGATCTGCATTCTCTTATAAAGTGTCCCATTGGATGACAATTATAACACTCAACCTTGGATTTATCAAATTTATCAGTGTCCTTAGCATTAAAATTCATCTTCTTCTTGAACCTTGTATTCCATCTATTTTCCCTTATGCTTGCAAGGGCCATATTCCACTTTATGTCCATCTCCTCCAAATGCTCATCACTCATTTGCTCAAGGTCCTCATATCTAATCACTAAACCATTAGCAATGAAGCAATGTATGCAAACATAGTATCTAGATCAATACCAGCAGGCTTAACTCTTGGTGAGTCAACTTTGTATGTGTCAGCGTCTGAAGGTGAGGCGTTGACAGGGTTTGATCCAGCGTTGACACAAGTTGATCCAGTAACGGGGTGCATGTATGACTCCTGTTGATCAAATTGACCTTCACTATGTGAGAAGAAGGCCATGTTTCCATTGGTAGACTTGCTTCCACGATCCAAAAGAGTTTCATTCTCCACCAGCCTCAGTTTATTGTAAACATCATCAAAAGTAGAACTTTTGTGAGTGTTATTAGGAATTATAGATCTTGCTTCAATCTTCCATGCATCACCAACGCTTTTAAGAAAAGTGGTGATAATATCAACATCACAAAGCATTGTTCCCATGAAGGACAGCTTGCTTGTAATGTCAAGAAGTCTGCTTCTCACACTACTTAGCTTTTCACTAGGTTGAGCTTTAAAAACAACATACTCATGCAAGAGTTGCTTCTTTTTCTCTTGTACAGTATCAGCATTACCACCATAAGCAACTTCAAGGGTTGCCCAAAGATCTTTTGCAGACTCATAGCTTCTATATTTGTGCTGATTTTCTTGTCCCAAAGAGAGTTTCAGAATGCTTAGGGTTTTCATGTCACTCATTCTCTTTGCTATGTCCTCAGTTGAGACAGCTCTACCATCTTCAGGTTTTTCTTTTCGATCCTCTTCAGTAGAGCCTTGAACATTTTTTCTTTGTAAGATGGCAGCTGCAATCTTTTGAGCTTAATTGAATGTGTTTCCATATTCAATAATTTCCCATAGGGTGTAGTCATGGATTTGTAGATACTGCTCAAATTTAAACTTCCACAACTCAAAAATTTCTGGGTCTAGCATGGGAATCTTGATGTTGGGGGTTGAGGAGGAGGAGGAGTTTACTTCTAGGATAGACATGTTGTTTTTAGGGTTTTGTGAAAATTAGGGTTTTTGGCAATTTAGGGTTCTTGTGTTCTTTAGATCAAAGTTTCTCAACAAGCTTTGATACCACTTGTTGATCCCAAACTTAGATCGATTTAGCTTGTGTAAACGAGATTAAATCAAGTTTAACACGTAGAGAAACTTTGTTGTGTATAAAACAATTTAAGTATTATGTATAATTAATACTCAAACAAGAACACACAAACAATGTAAACCAAACTTTCACTTGATTGATTAGAACAAACTTGCGTACAATGAAAGTGTTAAAAGTATGAAAACCTATATTGAAACAAAACCTAAAGGCCTCCTTTTATAGACATAAGGATCCTGGTACAAGAGTCTACGTATCAGCTATTTTAGGTAAAGATAAACATAGAAAATACATTGTTGATTATATCTTTACTAGAAACAAACTAGAAACATAATACGTGTAGACTAAGTCTTCTATCAGTGCTTGACTTCATCCTATCAACGCTTGACATCTTCATGTCAACGCTTGTTCTGTCAACGCTTGTTTTCTTCTTATCAACGTCCTGATTACTCTTGTCAGCGTCCAAGTATACTGGCTACATTTTATTCCCAACAAATATGAATTTACCAAAAATTATAAACACTTACATACATTCAAAGGAAAATAATTAAAATAATAATAACAACATAATGGAACCATACCATAAGCTTAATAGATCAAAAACCCATGAACACCAAAACCCCCTTGTTTTGTCGTGGGTTTTGGAAGCAAAACACCCAAGATAAATGTTTTCCAAGCTATAATATTCCAAATCCATGTTCCTAAACACATTTAAACACAAACCCACAAAATTAATTAGATCAAAACATAATATTTTTCAAAATCCATCAAAATTAAATCTTGAAAAAAAGTTGTTTCATATTGGATTTTTGTGGTGGAATTTACTTAAAATGATGTTTTAAGGATGGGTCATTGCTTAGATTTTTCAAAAACAAATTTTTGTTGGTGGAATCATGGTGGTGTGGGGTGGCCGTGAGTTTTGAGAGAGAAAGGAGGGAGGAGAAAATTTTTGGAGTGTGAAAATGAATGTTTGTGAAAATTTGAGGCTTATATATAGTGGGGAAGGGTAGATTTTGTAAATAAGGTCTTATTTTGGCCTTAGGTGAAAAATAACTTTTAAAGAGCAGGAATATGACTACTAGTCGGTTTTGAAATTTTACAGGAGTCGAGTTTCGTCCCGGCAACCTCCAAATACTTTTAAATGGTTCAAACACACACAAAACTAATATTCATATGGTTCCAACTCGACTTAAAACGTAATAAAAATAAAAACTTCGAAAAACTCAATATCGATAAATCGATAAAAAAGATAAATTTTTGGCATCCGTCGGTATCGTAGTCGTTATTGGTACTTCTTAAATCATCAAACGTAAAAATTAAGGCCTCGATCATTGGTTTCAAATTAAACCGTCAAATATATAACAAATGAAATTTCTTAAAAATTTTAAAAATATTCGTAAAATAGGATAAAATAAGTGACGTTGGGTTCGGGGTCTCACGTACAAGCACGTGTTTGTTAGCCCATTGCTGCGAAGATTTTCCAGCTATCACTTATGACACGACTTCTGAAGTTTGTTTTATTCATAATCAGCCAATTATTTCAGAATTTCCCCTGATATATTCCAGATAGACCTTCTAGTATACTCCATATTCTCAAGATGGAACATAACATCGAGCAGGTTAAGAAGCATAACCGGTTTCTAAGGCTCTGTATAACATGACTTCCTTGAACTAAAAGAGTTGAAGGATCAACTGCAGGAGATGCGTAAACGAAGTTCATTCACCCAGGTATATCACCATGGTGTGCACCAGTGGTGATTATTAAGGAGAAGGACGATAACATGAGATTATGTGTCGACTACCGTCAGTTTAAACAAATCACCATTCTTGATTAGTATTCCTTCCACGTATTGACGACGTGTCCAATCGACTTTAGGGTGTAAAGCACTTTTCCAAGATCGATTTATGATCATGCTACCAATAGTGGCGAATGAAAGAGCATGACGTTTCCATTACTACTATTCGCACACAACTTGGTCATACTAAATTCATGGTTTTGTTTTACTCTTATGAATGCTCCAGCAGCATTATGGACTTAACAAATTGAGTTCTATGAACTCATAAACAAATTCCTTATTGTTCTTATCGATGACGACCTGACCTTTTCAAAGTCTAGATAAGAGCACGAAGACCATATTTTCACTATGTTGCAAATTCTATGACAGATGAAATTTCACCCTCAAATTTTCTAGTATGAATTCTGGTTGATTATAGTGACACGCTGAATCACATTGATTCCCACGGTTAATCTTACCATGACTCAGCTTACGTGTAAAGGAGAGAACCCTACACTTTATTAGGTGTTCCAGAGAATCCTACGCTAAGAGAAGCCTAATTTTCCGAGACTCATAGTTTTCCAAACTTTTATGTATCAAGTTTCTATGAAGCAAGATATAGTTACGTTCATATCTAAATACCTGACATACCAGCAGGCTAAAATAGAACACCGACACACTAGGAGATATTTCCACCGTTAGGAACGGTGAACGGAGAAGAGACAAGATCTCCATGGATTTCGTCACCGGACTACCGCAGGCTCAGAGGAAGCATGACGCTATCTAAATTGTTTTCAACAGGGTGAACAAGTCTGCATTTTCATTCCATCTGCAAGGATTTCATAGTTAGCATATTTTCAAATATTTCCAGCCAAGGATCGTACGATCACTTGGCACTCCTTCAGCTATCAGATCAGATAAAGGTTCATGTTCGCGTTCATTATTTACGTTCACGTCTTTGTTCAAGTTTACGATCTATTGTCTCACTCATGTTCATGACACCATTCACATTCATGACCGTATTCTAGCTGACGAATTACGTTTCTCATTTCGTTCTAGAAGGTTTTGCTGAAAGCTTGGGAGACCAGACTCAAGTTTAATAAAGTTTTCATCCTTTGACTGACGTTTCACGTCAAATTTCACGTCTCATCTCGTATCGTTTGGCGTTACCTCCTCAGTAATTTCACGTTCACGATATGTTCCCCATATCATGTTCACCCTACGTTCTCATATCACGTTCACGGTATGTTGCACGCATTCTCGTTCACCTTATGTTCTCATATTTCATGCACCATATCTTAACGTATCACATTCAAAATTATTCACGTTAATATCTGTCATTTTTAGTATAATCGTCTCGGTATCTTAACGAATCGATGTAACAATTTTAAGCTCGACTTAATTGTTTTTGGTTATAAAAATTGAATGGTATTTATGTCTAATTGGCACAAAGCAATTAAAAAGGTAAAAATAGCTATTTATACTACGTAATACGTACTAATCTAAAAACATATTGCACATACGACAATTAAATTCACAAAATTCAAAATTTAATAATTCTAAAACAAATTTTATAAAAGTAACACAAACTTATAAAGTCTAAAACTAAAATTCGTATTAAAATGAAAGTGAACACTTGATTTAGACTAAACTTAACCTATACTCCAATACTGGCCCAAGAAAAGACTTAACCCAATAAGTATCAAACAGTTTATTATAAAATTGACCTACAGTGCATTATACACGCTCCATCAACTGATAAAAAAAATCTACCTTTTTTAATCTAATCCCTAAAATTACGCTTATGACTTTTTCTCTTTTTGAAGAAACTTTGATTGCTCTATCCAGTGATTGATTATCTAAAATTAACTAATTCTATCCTAACTAAAAAAACAGTTAACAAATCAAGAGAAATACTAGTTTTCCTTTTTGACTAGAAAAATTGCATAAGCTAAGTTTGACTTTCAAAAATAACAAATTCCTATACTAGCTCTCTGCTTATATCAAACAGTAAAATACACATCTTTAAAATTCTAGATTCAAATGTCAATCTTTAATTCCCAACTGATATGATTACAGATGCACAAAAAAGAAAATCAGTAAATGACATCTATCTTTGAATGTAAATGATTCTAGACCAGCTGTTAGCTAACCAATTCATTCTAACTACACTGACCATTATACAACTACAATCTAACTAAGAACTTGACTATCCCAAACACTAATTATGAAAGAACTCAAAATCAGATCACAGGTTACTAAGTTCGCAACCAATTACAGACAACAAACAGATGAAAAATGATCAAACAAGCAGATTGCAAGTAAAATGCTACACTACAAAAGCTGTTAACAAAATTTTACTAATTGTTAGAGAAAATTAAACTGCACTTGACCTGTTACATCCAGGCCTAGTCCGTTGAGTCGAGAAGCGGAGCGCTGAGCTCGCTTATAAACCAAACACCCCTAATCTCTAATTGCTGATCTGCTACCTTCAAAAACTGAAAGTAATCCTGCAAAATAAAACTGAAACAAGAAAAAAAAATATAGCAGAACCGTTAACTAACTCAAGTAAAAGCTTTATCTACTGATTTTACGAGTCAATCTGATTCTAACTCGAAGAATATCACAAGCTTCAGCTTAGGAAATCCAAACTAACTGAAACTTATTCTAGATACTACAAATTGATATCGAACCATATTAGGCTTAAAATCAAATCTCAAAAGCTGGAAAACCAAACAGACTTGACAGAAATAGCTTCAATGTTTTAAAAGACGTGAAACTAGAACTCAAACTGATGAACGATTAACAGATTTCTAACAAATTTGGGATAAACTGAAACTACTGAACTATTTCTATAAACTGACTCAACCAATTTCTAACTAATTCCATTAACTACCTATCCATCTAACTAATTTCTATCATAAACTTATGAAAAGAAATTTTAATACACTTCTAAGATTTAACGAACAGTAACTCAATAACATCATCTTTATCTATAAAGCTTATAACACTAACTCAGAAATCACCAGTTTATCAGCCTACTCAATTCATGAACAGTAAATCGAACGTGTATTTGGACTATATTAGCTCGAATTCAAATCAATCGATAAGATGATATAAGATAAAGCAAGATATTGATAAAACTGAAACTGTAGACTTCCATTAATGGTGAAAAGCTAATTTGGTTACAAAAGATTAAGATGGAAAGAGATCAAAAACTGAATTTGTTACAAAAGTTTAAACTAACTAACTAATTCTTTCTAACTAATTAACTAGGTGTTATCTACTCCTATGCTAACCATCTGAAATGAAGTCTTCGTCTTCTATTTATAGGCGTAAAGAGGTGGTGGTGTGACGTGTTCTATCCAATCCCTTGATGACACGTGTAAAATACGAGGATTAGCTTCGTTCTTCACTCTTGACTTAATTTGGGCGTTTCTTCAATAGTGAGTCTTGATCTAATTAACTATCATCTTCTTGTAGAGGAGATCAAAAGGAACATCTTTGTAGTTATAAGCTTCGCTTGAAAACCTGTTCACCTTCCTTGAAATTCGGTTGCAGGTTTATGGTGGATGAAGAAAGATGAAAACGATTTTATCTCTCTCTCTCTCTCTTCTCGTTGGAGAAGAAGAGACGTTTGTGTTTGTGTGTTTGACCGAGACTTGGTCAACTGACCAAGTTAATAATAATAACTTTTCAACATATTTCCTTTTTGGTCCTTTCTTTTTCATTTCTTTTCAATAAAGGTTAAAAGCTTTTAAGCCAATTTCTTTTCATCCTTTATCTTGTAGAAGTTGCAAGTTCAGCCCTTGATCTTTGAAAGCTTGGCAAATAAAGTCCTTGAAAATGCGTGTTTGCTCAAAAATGCATCTTTTTACCTGAAAACACATGAAACACAAATACCAACGTGATTCTGATAATTTTCAGTTAAATATAATGTATTTGACTGTGTTTTAAGTGGTTTTTGGATCATTATTGATGAGTGTTTTCACACTTATCAACTCCCCTCCACTTGACCATTGCCATGACCTCATGCAATGCAGCATTTCAAAACTCTATAGTGCACTTTTCTCATAATTAATCAACCTTGGCCATTTTATGATTTAATATACTATGCTATACTACATGATGAATGATTTTGAATATTTACAATGCAATGCAAAGAAAACAATTCTATTTATATATCTTTGGTTTTTCTTGAAATAGTTTTGATTGAAATAACTCATAAAGAAATCAATGACTTAGATTAGGGCTTGGGTACCATGGACATTTATCACCCTCAAGTTTCACTTTCCCCATACCAAGCTTAAAAATGGGATCATTGTATTCACAAGTAAAAAGTGCATCAACTTATTCATGATAATTAAGTGTGGAACCGGTTATTATTTGAGCAAATTGCTTGAAGGCAAATTTGTCATTATTTGAAGCGTGAAATATAAGAAATGTAAAATCCAAAAATAAGGAAGCACAGTTTTAATCCTAAGTAATCTTCTGATCCATTACTTGAAAAACAGCTCACAATTAATATAAGTCCGTTTCAAGAATAATAAGTCATTCGCCTTATGTGTAAAATCCTCATGTCATGCTTTCATAAGTAGCTACTCACTCGCTAAGGAAAAGAAAATAAAACTCACGCAATAATTTACATCCGCCATCTTTTTGAGACTTTGGATCTTTAACCTAGCAACTCGTCAAGGTAATATTGGATTGGAGCAATCTATCGAATCCCTGCAACCCGTCAAGGTAATATTGGAATTCAATAGTCACTATAATTAACACCACACTGCCCCTCTTGGGAGTCTTGTATATATATTTTTTTCTTTTCTTTTTCTCTTTTTTCTAGCCACTCATTTTTTTTGTAAGCCGCTCTTATTTTTCTTTATTCCTCACAAAGAAAGTTTAAAAGAATAAAAGGAAAAACACCCGCTAAATATTGAGCATGACATAAGTCTAGTACACATAAAACATTCTAACTTAGAATCTTAAGACGTACTTATATCAACCATGAATGATTAGCCAAAAATGCATAAGAGATTACAAACCAATTAAAACCGTTCTTGATTATTTATTAACATATATACATGCGAAGAAATTAGAGGTAAAGAAGAGAAGGGTTTAGCCACAAGTAATTATCATGAACTTTATCTAGCCCTTTTACACTTGCTTCAACTCTATCATTTCCCATTCTCCACAAATTTAAAATCTCAAAAAATGAGATTGGTGGATGCTTAGCCTAATAGACCAATGAAGGACTACATGGTTAAGGATACTAGCTAGAGAGTGCTAAGATAAGCAAACTCGGGTTGAGTCAAAATATCCATGGCGGGCCTAATATGTCAAAGAAGTCTAAATTTGTTAAACCATGTTTTTATCATATTTTTTCCTTTTTATATATTTTGATGAAAAATAAAAGAAGAAATATATACAATGCAAATGTGTTATGCAAATGAAAAATGATTAATGAAAAATATGAATGCATATTTTTTGGTGGCCAAAGTAGATCAAAAATTTGAAAAATGTTTGAAAATTTAATTTTCCAATTATCATGAAGTTAAGGCAATGGTCTAGGTAAGGTCACTTCAATAGAAGTCTCCCCTACACTTAAGATAAACATTGTCCGCAATGCTTAAGAGTATTGGAGTGAACTCCCCTACACTTATTACATTGATTACTTTTCTTAACCCAAGTTAAGGAAGAGACAACTAAACGATATTCATTTTAAGCACAAGTGTTTAATATCACGATAGCAAAAACTAATCGAAGTGAACCGGATACACGGGCCTCCTCCATGAGCTCCAAGCATGAAATGTGAGAGGGCAACCCTTGAAACAAACACGAAAAGACGAAGAAAGGCACCCCTCCACTTGAACTCTACTATAACATCATCTTAATTAATCCTAACCTATTGAAAATCTACTCTACGTTTTCTAACCTAGTTATTCAATGCTTGAGTTTTTTTAACCCTAAGTCGCTAGCTCGACTCGGCCCCGAATTAAGTTGTCCTTGGGGAAACCATCATGGAGAATAAATGATATCCACTTTGAAGCTCGTCTCACATGATACACTCAAACTTAGCACGTTGCCATTTACTATAACATTTACAATATCCGCCTCGATAAATGGAACGGTCCAACGTGTCTCAAGTTTGTCCAACATACGAAATCTCTCAAATAGGAAGCACCCCAGGATCAAATACATAGTTTCCATCTCTACATTCGAACAACTCCAAAATAGGTAGCATCACCAAAGTAAGCTCATACAAGAAGTCCATATCAATCGAAATCACACTCTTAAGTGGAGTAGATGAAAACCAATTTTTCCCAAACATACGTATCCCAGGATCAAAAACCTTTCCCTTCATGGGAAAATAAGAAGATGAGCTCATATCAACCATATAAGATTCCCCCTTAGTGATCAAAGCATCATGAGACAACGAAGGTGTAGGTATCAAAACATTCATAACTATTATGTCCATATTAGGCTCTTCATCATCATCAAAAGGTGGGTAATATTCCATAGAAGGCATAGTGAAAGGAGGATCAAAATTAATAGTGTCTTGTGGTGGAGGTGTAGGCTCTATGTTCCCAAAAAGCAATGTAGTAATAAGACGAACATCCTCTTCCAAATTAGAAACACTATCGTTGACCTCTATATCAAATTGTACAAGAGTATCCTCTATGGTAGCATCAATCTCCATAAAAAAGTCCATATCAAAGGTTTTGGGTTCTAAAGGTGCCTTAGATGAAAAAGTATCAATCTCTAAGAGGAAAGGATCTTCATCAATAACCAACTTCAAGGGTGGGAGGGTGGGAACATAAGGCTCAAAAGGAGGTGTATTAATGAGAGAATCACTCAAAGGGATGATATGATCAATAGGTGTATCCTCAAAAACCAGTGAAGGATGATCAATCAAGGGTTCTTCTTCTATAGACTCATTATTAGGTTCATCACACTCCTCAAAAAGTAGGTAATCAAAACATGTCTCAAAAAGAGGATTTGAATGTATCATAAAATCACTTAGAGGAATAGGTGAAGGAGTCATAGAAGAAATGGAGTCATCATCATCAGAAGTAAAAGACTCATCACTATCATAAGGATCATCAAAGGTTTCATCACAAGAATCATAAGGTGGCAGAGGAGAAGGATCCACTTTTCCTATCGGAGCAAACTCTTCATCCAAATTAGGAATGTTATCTTGACAAGACAAATCATCGGATGATATAGCATAAGACGCGTCACTAGAATCACAATCATCATCCTCCATTTGTGGAAAGTCTTTCACAAACTCTTCCTCAATCTCATTATCCCTTTCTTTAAACAATTCATTAAGATCAAAGTCACCAAAATCACTAGTAGTAGCATGAAGGTCAATATGTGATAAAATCTCAATGTGATCATGAGGAGAAGAGGTATCAACACAAAGCTCATCACATGGTTCATTGGAAACAAACTCAAGCTCTCTTTGGATTGGGATAAGGTTCTCAACACTAGAAAAGGTTAATTCATCCAAATCGGTGTTTGTATTAGTGCTAAGAGGCTCGTCCCCCATGGTGAAAGAGTCGGTGGGTTCCACGTGAGGTAAAGGTGATGAAAGTGTGTCATCATTAAGTGTCATACAAATTGAAGGTCCCTCATCATCTTCATCTAAGCTTTGTTTAAGCAAACGAGCACGATTAGCAAAAAATTGTTCTTCTTCTTCCTTTTTATCAATCTTAAAGAGTAAATAGTCTAACTTTTCCTTGAGAAAACGAGAGGAATTGGTCACTGATTCTCTATACGTATCACCAATTTGCTGATTATAAAACACCTTGTTCCTTACATCATCCTCAAGAGACTCGATATCCTCCCTTAACCACCGAGACTCTAGTTTCATCTCCTCAAGGCTCATCTTTTACATACGTATAAAAAGCGTTAAAATATATTCATGGCTTCTTCCTTGTTGCTCGAGTTCAACCGCAAGCTCATTGAGATCACTAAGTCTACAATTGAAACCGTAATGGGGTTCTGTTTTTCCACAAAACTCGCATATGTAAGTCGAAGAAGGGGGTGGAGGTGGATTTCCATAATTAGGTGAATTATAGGTTTGAAAAGAGTCTTGATGATGAAAGTTCTCATGATTGTAACCTTGTAAATTCCCTTCATTTTGAAAACCCTCATAATGTGAAAATCCTTAGTTTTGAAAAGTTCCTTGATTAAAGCCTTGAAAATGATCATTATTTTGAAAACCTTCATTGTATGAAAAATCTTGGTTATGAAAGGTTTCTTGATTATAGCCTTGAAAATTATCATCATTTTGAAAACCCTCATAAGTGGAAAATCCTTGGTTTTGGTATGGCTCATTAAAGGTTTGATCATGAAATGATGGTGAAGGTCGTGATGAAAAACTAGAATATCCCATATAGTCATTACAAGTGTAGTCCATTTGAATGTTAGGTTGAAAATTAGGGTTCTCGGTTCCATTATAAGCATATCCCTCCCCATAATAGCCATTGTTTTGATCACATAAATAAGTATCGTGTGGACCACCACAAGTCGAACAAGGCGAATAATTAGCGTTGGCGGATCGTTGTTGCAAAATCTCCAACATGGAACGAGTATCCATGTTTAGCAAGGTGGCCGAAGGTATATACAAGTGAAATGACGTCTAAAAGCTTCCTCGTGGAAGGAAGTAATACACCAAAGGTGGTATGTTTACACGTGTGCGAGTACACGTGTAAGTAAACACGAGGAATGAGGGAGTAGCCCTCGGTCGACTTTTGAGAGAGAAGAGATTATCTCCCTCTAGGTTCGATATGAAATATCCACAAGAAAGTATAATATATGTAATTACTACTTGGGTGCAAGACCCCCAATCAAGCCTTCCTTCTTAGAATACGCACTAGTGAACGGGGGGTTAGGTGGCGCGAAGCACTTAAGTACCTATTGACCCTTAGATGGCATTTTATAGCACATCGCCTTTCTATTCACTTTGTAGTTTGTATTCTTCGAATTATTGCCTATTGGATGTATTTATCTATTCTTGCTTAATTAAATTGGATCGATACGCGTGTCAAGGACCGGAACGCCCCTCAACACGGTGTATTGCCTCGGCAATACTTATGGAAGATATGTGTATTGGTTGTTCTTATACGTATACGTATTTACATATAATAATATAGAGAAAATATTTTTGTATTTATTTGATTTTTTAAAGAAAATACTATATGTACGTAAAAAAACGATGAAAACCGATATAATATATATTTTTGGGTGTAATCTTTTAGGAAAAAGAGTACTTTTTGGATTTTTTTTATTTTCTTGGTTCAATTCTTTAGGATAAGAATTGATTTTTGTGATTTTTTTATTTTTTATATTTTTATCTTTTTGATTTTTTTATCTTTTTGATTTATAATACGTAAAAATAACGTTCACAAAGTGAACGGATCCCAAAATCCAATCGTCTCACTCGAAACCGTTAATCTTCACGAAAAGAACCGGCAGTGGCGCCATTTAATATCTGTCTTTTTTAGTATAATCGTCTCGGTATCTTAACGAATTGATGTAACAATTTTAAGCTCGACTTAATTGTTTTTGGTTATAAAAATTGAATGGTATTTATGTCTAATTGGCACAAAGCAATTAAAAAGGTAAAAATAGCTATTTATACTATGTAATACGTACTAATCTAAAAACATATTGCACATACGACAATTAAATGCACAAAATTCAAAATTTAATAAATCTAAAACAAATTTTATAAAAGTAACACAAACTTATAAAGTCAAAAACTAAAATTCGTATTAAAATGAAAGTGAACACTTGAATTAGACTAAACTTAACCTATACTCCAATACTGGCCCAAGAAAAGACTTAACCCAATAAGTATCGAACAGTTTATTATAAAATTGACCTACAGTTCATTATACACGCTCCATCAACTGATAAAAAAAATCTACCTTTTTTAATCTAATCCCTAAAATTACGCTTATGACTTTTTCTCTTTTTGAAGAAACTTTGATTGCTCTATCCAGTGATTGATTATCTAAAATTAACTAATTCTATCCTAACAAAAAAAACAGTTAACAAATCAAGAGAAATACTAGTTTTCCTTTTTGACTAGAAAAATTGCATAAGCTAAGTTTGACTTTCAAAAATAACAAATTCCTATACTAGCTCTCTGCTTATATCAAACAGTAAAATACAAATCTTTAAAATTCTAGATTCAAATGTCAATCTTTAATTCCCTACTGATATGATTATAGATGCACAAAAAAGAAAATCAGTAAATGACATCTATCTTTGAATGTAAATGATTCTAGACCAGCTGTTAGCTAACCAATTCATTATAACTACACTAACCATTATACTACTGCAATCTAACTAAGAACTTGACTATCCCAAACACTAATTATGCAAGAACTCAAAATCAGATCACAGGTTACTAAGTTCGCAACCAATTACAGACAACAAACAGATGAAAAACGATCAAACAAGCAGATTGCAAGTAAAATGCTACACTACAAAATCTGTTAACAAAATTATACTAATTGTTATAGAAAATTAAACTGCACTTGACCTGTTACATCCAGGCCTAGTCCGTTGATGTCGAGAAGCGGAGCGCTGAGCTCACTTATAAACCAAACACCCCTAATCTCTAACTGCTGATCTGCTACCTTCAAAAACTGAAAGTAATCCTGCAAAATAAAACTGAAACAAGCGAAAAAAAATATAGCAGAACCGTTAACTAACTCAAGTAAAAGCTTTATCTACTGATTTTACGAGTCAACCTGATTCTAACTCGAAGAATATCACAAGCTTCAGCTTAGGAAATCAAAACTAACTGAAACTTATTCTATATACTACAAATTGATCTCGAACCATATTAGGCTTAAAATCAAATCTCAAAAGCAGGAAAACCAAACACACTTGACAGAAATAGCTTCAATGTTTTAACAGGAGTGAAACTAGAACTCAAACTGATGAACGATTAACAGATTTCTAACAAATTTGGGATAAACTGAAACTAATGAACTATTTCTATAAACTGACTCTACCAATTTCTAACTAATTCCATTAACTACCTATCCATCTAACTAATTTCTATCATAAAATTATGAAAAGAACTTTTAATACACTTCTAAGATTTAACGAACAGTAACTCAATAACATCATCTTTATCTATAAAGCTTTTAACACTAACTCAGAAATCACCAGTTTATCAGCCTACTCAATTCATGAACAGTAAATTGAACGTGTATTTGGACTATATTAGCTCGAATTCAAATCAATCGGTAAGATGATATAAGAGAAAGCAAGATATTGATAAAACTGAAACTGTAGACTTCCATTAATGGTGAAAAGCTAATTTGGTTACAAAAGATTAAGATGGAAAGAGATCAAAAACTAAATTTGTTACAAAAGTTTAAACTAACTAACTAATTCTTTCTAACTAATTAACTAGGTGTTATCTACTCCTATGCTAACCATCTGAAATGAAGTCTTCGTCTTCTATTTATAGGCGTGAAGAGGTGGTGGTGTGACGTGTTCTATCCAATCCCTTGATGACACGTGTAAAATACGAGGATTAGCTTCGTTCTTCACTCTTGACTAAATTTGGGCGTTTCTTTAATATTGAGTCTTGATCTAATTAAGTATCATCTTCTTGTAGAGGAGATCAAAAGGAACATCTTTGTAGTTATAAGCTTCGCTTGAAAACCTGTTCACCTTCCTTGAAATTCGGTTGCAGGTTTATGGTGGATGAAGAAAGATGAAAACGATTTTATCTCTCTCTCTCTTCACGTTGGAGAAGAAGAGACGTTTGTGTTTGTGTGTTTGACCGACACTTGGTCAACTGGCCAAGTTAATAATAATAACTTTTCAACATATTTCCTTTTTGGTCCTTTCTTTTTCATTTCTTTTCAATAAAGGTTAAAAGCTTTTAAGCCAATTTCTTTTCATCCTTCATCTTGTAAAAGTTGCAAGTTCAACCCTTGATCTTTGAAAGCTTGGCAAATAAAGTCCTTGAAAATGCGTGTTTGCTCAAAAATGCATCTTTTTACCTGAAAACACATGAAACACAAATACCAACGTGATTCTGATAATTTTCAGTTAAATATAATGTATTTGACTGTGTTTTAAGTGGTTTTTGGATCATTGTTGATGAGTGTTTTCACACTTATCACATGTTCACAATTGTTCACATACTACGTCTCAATATGTCTTGTGCATCAATTCTCGGTGCGTGCTCATACCAGTAAGTATGTCACTTCGTAGCTTGTCGTTGCATGTATCTTTACAGGGTAATTCTTATCCACTCGATCAGATCCAGAAGAATCCATTTCAGGTTAATAAACCAGAAACTTTGTTGTACCGTCAAGACAGAGTCATGGAGACCAAGGTTATTACTTGCATCAATACCATTTGGAGGAACCGTTCTGAGCGGGAAGCTACTTGGGAACGGAGGAGTCCATCTGGATTTCTTATCCTCTTTTCCTTCCATAAGTCAAATATGTTCTGTAAAACCCACATATAAATGCCATGAAGAATGCATTACGTAAACATACGAACCAATTAAAACTTTTCTTTTATGTCATGAGCACGTGTCACAAATATTAAATTCAGAAACTACGTACGTGTTAGCATACGATAATTATTAAGTACATGGTAATACACGATAATTATTAATCATAATAGTTATAATCATGAGCATATGATCACGAATATTAAAACATGAACATGTGAATGGCGTATATATTTATTAACACACGATAAATATCAATTACGTACAAGTATTATTTATAACAAGAACATTTAACCAGGAACTTACATGAATATATTAGCGATCATACACATAAAATAATTATACACGAAAAAGCTCGGGTTACCCTTGTGGGCCCTTGGTAGCCGCGGACTAGAGGAAAAGAAAGGGCCAAGCCCATTTTAATTTTGACTAATAGGGGAAAAGGTAAAGCACATGGAATCTGATGAGACTGGAATTATACATAGTCTCATCGTCCAAATCGGGCTTAAAACGCTTAAAATATCATTAAAATACCCCAAAATATGCTTGTGTTTGTTCATTGTGTATTTTAGGTACGGATATGATGAAATCAACAGAAGATTACAAGAATCAAGCGAAAACGAACACGGGAAACAAAGCCGCACAAAGAACCAGACCCGAACAATGAATTTCCAAAGAAGTCCTTGAAGTTTTGAAGATTGTCAAGATTGGTCCCTCATCTTTTGAAGACTTGTCATTTTATACTCGTGTAAACCCTTAAAATCAATGTGGGTCCCTAAAATATCAAGATTATACAAGATAAGCCCTTGGAAATGATCAAAATTGCAAGATTAGTCCTTATGCAAAGTTTATGAAATGCCTTGTGCCAAAAATGACAGATGCATCAAAGTTATTTACAAAGGAATTGGTTTTAGGCTGCTGAAAACTATGTTTGATAACAATTTATAAAATGAGGGGCCAAAAGGGGCAGACAGCCATTCTCCATTTCACCATTCACCATCCAACACGTCACCCACTATCATCCTTCCACCACTCCTAGCCCTACACATCAACACCTCTCCCACGTCAGCCACTTAACCCAGTTATATTAACTAACACGTTTAAACGTGTTTATTTAATAATATAATTGGTACTAAACACTCTCTCACCACCTAAACCAGATCAACTCACACACTAAACACACACTTATGAAACCCATAAACCCTAATTTAATTACTAATCAAAACAAAGGGGTTTTGTCCCATAATTTCCCGAACACTGATTTATATGTCTATATCATTTCCCCACTTCCAAAAACCATTCACTCTCACCATTCGACCCTACCCAATGGTCCCCTGTCCACATTTTTGCAAGAAAACAAAACCACCAGCAGAAATCCAACGAACCAGAATCATTCCTTGAAGGCTAATTGTATTTGGACGTTTGAGATCACATTTTAACAGCTGGACCTCATAAGGACGTGGCAGAAAGATCACATGCAGCACCATCGACCAAGATTCAAGTTCAAGACCAAGGGCAACATAGGAATTCTACAGCTAGGGTTTTCACATTCTTAGCTAGTTCTAGAATCTTCAGTGTGTAATATAAATAGACGTAGCAATTTCATTTTAAGCTTTGTTCCAGATTTTGTAAAAACATTTTATTTCAATGAATATTTAGAGTATTGCTAAAATTTCTTTGCAAATCTGACTTCCACTTTTATATTATTGTTTTAGTTTAAAAACATTACCTTTTATGTAGTTAATTTAGTTATCAAATATTTTCTTGTTTAAAAATTTTTTTGGCAGAATTTTGTTTGAGACCCAAACTTGAGCAGTTGATGTCTAGGATTGATTGACACCCAATCCTAGACTTTGATTCTAAAATTTTTTCATTTCCCTGTTGGTTACAAGTGTTTTCAAAAGATTGGTTTCATCAAAGTTTAAACAAAAATCCTTTATTGTTTTTCAGATTATTTACTGTAGCATAAGCTACCACAAGCCTGACAAGCTTGTCATAAGCTTATACTACTTGAAGTGTGTTCTTCGGTTTGCTTTGTATTGTGCAGGTTTCCAAAACAAGTCCACCATCATCATTCCTTTTCACTTTGTTGTTGAAGATATAGTCATCACCCTTGGTCCGTTGTAGACCAGCCAGCAGGGAGTCTCTACAAGCTTTCTTTGGGCTTCCCATAAGATTTTAAGCAGGCAAAGAAATGGCATCAGCCAGGTATGGGCTTTGAACCTTCTTTGCCCCTTACTTGAAACTTTTGTGAGACATATTGAACTTGTTTGAGCCTCTTTGTTTTATTTTGATTAATTTGTTTAAATGCTCTGTTAAGTGTGTTGTTCATGCTTGTTTACTGATTATATTTAGCTTTAAGTTGGTTGTAATCAAATTTGTGTTGATTAGAAAGAATTTTGTGGGGTAAAATTTTCTAGACAGTAGGTTAAGGGGTGTTTGGTTGTGTCTGTTTAAGAAGTGTGGGTGACACACACTTGATCATTAACTGGACTAACATACCCTAATGGACATGTGTTAGGCAATATTGCACTTGTTTTTGAGATTGTTAGTGTAACTTAGAAATATGTAGGTTGCTTATTTTGCTTAAAATCAGTCAGATTCATCATTAGGCCTATATCTAGTTTGTTTTAGTGAATTGTGGTTTGGAAATTTGTAATCAGTTAGAGGTAAGTGATATCTAGGGTCTTGTGTATGTTAGTTGTGGTTTGAGAGTGTTAAAATCAAGATTTGACCAACTCAAAACTCACTTAAGGGCTAAATACATCAGCAAACTACATCCATCAGACCTCAGACCACTTGTCTGTTTACAGTAACTGAAATTTGCCTATTCTGTGTCTTATTTGTGATTGGACTTGTTGTTTTTTGCTCATTACTTACTCCCCACACTCCACTGAGTGTGGGGGTGCCATTTGTTCCAAAAACCATCAACAATCAAAGCCACAAAGGCTCCAAGTCATTTTTCTGTGTTAGAGCAGTGGGAAAAAGTTCCCACTGCTAGTGTGTTTGTTCCCACTGGTGCACAACAAGACAAATCAGACCCACATGTCACTATCTGTTTTTGTGAGATTTTGTCTCTAGTGCCTTTTTTCAACATTTTTCATTCTTTTCAATTTTCATAGTTTCAGTGATTTAATTTAAGATTTTTCATAAAGTTAAGTTTTATTATTCTGAATATTCGGTATTTTTAGAATTAATTTAATATTTTAATTAGTTTTATTTATTATGTTTTTGTCTTTTAGTGGCAAAAAGTATTATTTTTATGTTTTTCCATTTTTCCTAGTTAATTAATATAATTTTAGATTTTTAGAAAAGAAATTTCATTTTCCCCTTGATTTAATTAATTTCTAGAATTATTTTAAGTTTTAAATAGTTTTTGTTTAAATTGTTTTTGTCTTATTAGGCTTAAAAGTACTTTTTTCAAACTTTTCCATTTTTCTACTGTTTAACTAAGTAATTTAGGATTTTTCAAAAATAAAGTTATTTTTCTCATTATTTTATTACTTTTTTATTATTTTAGTTTAAAAATGCTTTTAGCATTTAAAAAATAGAAAAATACTTTTAAAAATTTAGCAAAAATACTTTTTTGTGTTTAATTAATATAAGTAATATAATTGTTTTATAAAATAATATTTTGAGCTTTTTGTTGATTATATTTAATTTTAGGGCTTTAATTAGCATTTAAAATTGAATATTTAATTAATAAAAGGTTTTAAAATTTACTTATTGAATTTTTATTCTTATTTATATTATTTTAGAATTAGTTTTAATTTTTAAATAATTTTAGCTTTAATTTTTTATTTCGTCGCGTTTTACGTATTTACGTTTACGTTTTACATCATTCGTAGTTGTTTAATCGTAATATAACTCGTCTTTTAATTTTCTCTTCTCAAACCCAAAAACGAAACTAACACAAACTTGATTTTATATTATTGGCACATAATTCACACACCTCGGCCGAGAATGAACTCGCACTTTTCGTCTTTACGGTTTTCCTAAAGCGTATCGATTAATACTTTCCGCTTGTTATTTCTTTTTCCTAAAAGAAATATACAAAAATACATAACATCATTTTGGCGCCACTGCCGGGAAGGTGTTTTTAGCGCCATTATACATATCGTGTTTGTGTGAGTAGTGCGTTTTTGCATTTCAATTTTTGGAAAGCGTAAATATCGTACATACTCATTTTTTTTATTTTTTCTTATTATATTATAATATCCAAATAAAACGTATTTAGTTTTCCTAAATTAAACACAAAATAATGATTTTACTATATTGTAGATATCATTAATCGTCTTCGGATTTCTTGTGAATATTATTAATATATTGTATACGTATCACAATAAATTTACAATATCTCCAAAAGCGTGAAAACCCAACCTTAATTCGAATCTAAAGCAAAAAGAAAAGGTAAAATAGATAAATACTTTCGTGAGGCTTGATTTTGATTAACACAACTATAAGGTGGGTATAAGGCGGTTGTATTTCACGACCTAAGGGAAAAAGGCTCTTAAGTGCTTAGCGCCGCCTCGTTTCCCCTGCTTACTTGTGCGTGTTTTGAGAAAGAGGGCTAATCGAGGGTTTGCCAACCGAAGTATTATCTACGTATACTATATTTGCTTGTTTTCAAGATTAAACCCTCTTGAACGTTTTGGTGTTCCACCAACTAACTAAAGTCATCGAACGCGTTCACTACACGTGATCGTTTTCGTTCCTTGAGGCTCCTTTAATCGAGAAATTGATTCGAGGAGAGATTTGTAGATTTGAGTCTACGTAATACACCAAAATCCTAAAAAATTTAAAAACAATCAAAAACCAAAAAAAATTGAAAAAACGAAAAACCCAAAAAAAGAATCTTCTTTGCTACCCCCCCCCCCCCCCCCATTATGTACGTTAGTGCATGCGCACTCGATCGAAGGATTATTCTAACTCTAGCAACGCTTCGAATCGACGCAATCAAAATCAAAGGAATCGACGACTTAGACGAGAATTAGAAACCGACGTTCCTAATATCGTTGTTGAAGAGACCGAAGACGAGATGGCCGATAGTCGTTCGTTGATGGAATTGCTCCAAGCACCCACCGAGGGTTATGGAGACGCGATCGTAACTCCCGCTATCGAAGCAGAGAATTTTGAGATTAAGAGCGGAATGCATTCGTTCATACAAGCTACGAAGTCACGAGGTCGTGAGGTGGATAATCCTCACGATCACATTCGGAATTTTGATCGTCTTATGGCCACGAGCAAGTTGAAGAACGTCGACACCGATGTCGTCAAGCTTATGCTTTTTCCGTAGTCGCTCGATGGTGCCGCCAAGGATTGGTACAAGAAACAGCCACCTAATTACATAATTACGTGGAAGGATCTCGTTTCCAAATTCGTTAATCATTTTTTCCCACAGTCTAAGATGACGTTTTTCAAAAACGAGATTACGAGATTTGAGCAAAAATCGAATGAATCTTTTTGAGACGCGTGGGATCGTTTTAAGGAATTGCTTAGGCAATGTCCTCACCATGGATTTTCCGAGTTACACCAAATCGATACGTTTTATAACGGTCTTAGTTTTCAAGAACAAGATTCGTTGAATTCCGCCGCCGGTGGCAATTTTTGGTGTAAAACTACGAAAGACGCTTTAATGATTATCGAGAATAGATCCAAGGTCTACCAAGTCCTCAACGCACCAAGTGTTGCCAATGTCCCCAATGTTAGTAATTCTAATCGCGACATTGAGAGGGTTGATGCGAAAGTCGATAAGTTGAGGAATGTGTTTACATATTTTCTCATTGAGATGCAAAAGAAAGACGCTCCCGCTACGGTGAAAGCGGTTGAGCCATCGTGTACGTTGTGTGGTGGACCTCATAATTATTACGAGTGTGCGGCTATGGATGGCCAAACGTCGAGTGTTAACGCGTTAAACAACAATTTTCAAAATCATAATAACGCGGGTCCATCAAAAGGAAATTATAACCAAGGCAACAATTTTTCGAACAGAAACCGAAACAATTTTCAAGGAAACAATCAACAAGGAATTTTTTCGAATCAAGGTTATAATCAAGGTCGTAATTTGAGTTGGAAAAATCGAGATAACAACAACAATCAAAACTCGAGTTTTCAAAACAAGAATCAAGGAAACAATTTTTCGAGTGGTAATAAAAGAAATTTTTCAATGAAGTAATCAAAACCAAGGGAACTTTAATGCTAATCAAAATAGTTCGTCAAACGATTTTCAAGAGTATATGAAAACAAATGAGGCTAATATGAGACGATTAGAGGGACAAATTGGTACTTTGAAAAACAACTTTTCCAATACTTTGAAAAATCAAAACACAAAGATTGAGCAAGGACAAATCGACATTAAAAAGTTGTTTTCGGCAATTATGAACAAGGCCTCGGGTGAGTCATCGAGTTCGTTACCTAGTGACACCGTAGCAAATCCGAAGGAACATGTCAAAGCCGCCTCGTCTCGTGTGAAAAGTCGTGTGATTACCCCAAAACTTAATGGATTTAGATTTGTTCCTTCTTCTCAACCCTCGACTTCTAAGACGCCTTCATGGTCTGATGGGGTGATGTGGTGACAAAGGAAAAGAGTGCACACCCTCGTGTACCTCGAGTTACATCCACGGTTCAAAAAGAGAGCTTTATCAACCTCACCCAAGTAACCCTTGAAGAAACGTATGCTTCGATCCTTCTTAAAAAACCCAAAAGGCATGTGCCGAGAAAGGAAGAGGATCCGGGCCAATTTCTACTACCTTGTGATTTTTTCGAAATTGAGGGATGTTTAGCCCTTGCTGATTTAGGTGCTAGCACTAATCTCATGCCTCATTCTCTTTGGAAATTGATGAGATTGCCTAGACATACCCCCACGAACATGACAATCGAGCTAGCAAATTGTACACCACTTAAGCCAATTGGAATAGCCGAGGATGTCTATGTTATGATTGGAAAGTTTGTTTTTCCCGCGGACTTCGTCATTTTAGATTACGAGTGTGACCTAAATGTACCATTATTTTAGGTCGACCTTTTTTATCGACAGCTTGATCCGTAATCGACGTCCACTGATGACGTATAGTCCCCAAACGGGTCATGAACCCGGCTGATGCGACTGCTTTTATACATAGTCTCATCGTCCAAAATGGGCTGAAAATGCATTAAATATCATGAAATATGCCAAATATATGCTTGTGTTTGTTACATGTGTATTTTAGGTACGGATATTGAGAAAATGGCCAAAGATCACAAGAAACAAGCAAAAACGAACACGGGAAACGAAGCTGCACAATGAACCAAGTCCTAGTGTTGATTTTCCAAGAATAACCCTTGAAGAACTGATGATTGTACAAGAAGGGTCCTCCAATATTGAAGAATTGACACTTTAAACCATTGTTTATTCATAATTACAAGATTGGTCCTTAAAGTTTGTCAAATTTAAAAAAGGGCCCTGCACTTTGAAGAATTGGCAAGAATGATCCTTCATTTATGAATACATGTCAATATTAGTCATCCAAGAAGTCGACAATACAAGTCAACACCTTGAAGAATGAATAAAATGCCAAAAAACCCCTTCAAGAATCATCAAATTACAAGAAATACCTTTGAAATACTTTTACAAAACTATTTGGGGCAAAAGTGTGAAAAACCAAACTTCATTAACAAAGGAGTCTGAAATTTGGCTATTTAAACACAATGTGAAAGAAGAAAAGAAGATAAGGGATGGTTTCTGCCAAGACAACATTGTTACCTAGAACAGTAATCATGTGCCATGTGTCCCACTCACTTTTTCAACCAATGAGAACTCACCAATTTGCCATGTCACTTCTCACTCACCAGATTTTAAACTAACTTAATTAGTTAGTTTATTTATGGAGCTTAACATAATTTTAAAACAAAATATGGATCAAAACATGCACTATTCATCCAAGAACACGAATTGGGGATTCTTTTTTAAGACAAAATTAAACCACTATTTTGTCCAGATTTAAGATTAAGGTGGCCATAATCATAACCCACACCTTAAACTTGCCACCTCATCACCACCAAGTTCACATGTAAAACCCACATGCTTTTACAATGAACAGTACATATATAATCGTACGTACATGATTAAAACTTTCCTTATATAGCATGTTTATGTTTCACGAATGTTAATTATAAGTATTACGTACGTGTTATTACATGATAAGTATTTAAGCATAATAATACACGATAATTATTATCAACGATAATTATAATCACGAACATGGAAAACATGAACGCAAATAATCACGAACCTATTAATATGTATCTACGTAATTATTATTACGATTACGTACAAGTATATATACTATAACACGAACAACTAATAATAAAATCACGTAAACACGACCACGAGAACACGTAAGATTTAGAACACGGAAAAACATTGGGTTTCCCCTTGTGGGCCCCACCTACACGCGGCAAGAACAAAGAAAGGGGGCAAGCCCACTTTTATTTTTAACTAAATAAGAAAAAGGGAGAACATATTATTCATTTACAGAGTTTTTCTAAAAAGAACAAAACCCTAGCCTCCCTTTTTCTCCCTCTTGGCCGCCGGGTATAACACCACAAGAAAGGGTGTTTGGTTATTTTTGGTGATCCAATTCTAGTGAGATCGTTCGTTCTATCATTCTATTTTGTTTCACGCATTGGTAATCCTTAAACCTTTTCTTTTTAATTATTTTATTAGATCAAGAACAAATGAAATCATGATAATTAAATAACAAGATTTAAAAACATGTTAATTAAATCATGGGGGTTAAAATCATGTTGGTTTAGGGGTGTTTTGGTTCGGCCGACGCAAGGAACCGAGAGTCGAAGCTCTTGGTGAGTTTATGATCACCACTAACACGAGACCCGATGGTCTCGGTGTGGTTTGGGTGTCTCAGCCACAGGGAACAAGGGACCCCGACGCATGTCGGGGTGGCCTTGTGGTCTTTGGGGGTCTCGGCTGAAAACAAACAAGCACCACCGGCATAAGCCGGTGGCTAAACCGAACAAGCAGGCGGAACTCAGCCGCGGTAGTGGCTAGCCGAGGACCAAGGGAATCACCGGCATAAGCCGGTGGCATTTTTGCGAAAACAGTGGCAACCGGCCAAGCCGGTTCACCACTGTTAAGGGTGTGTTTGTTTGGTCCGGTTCAAGGTTAAACACGGTCTGGTTCACGACTTAATTTTTTTACAAGACTAATTAATTTTTACAAGTTTAATTATTTACAAGATTAATTAAGTTAATTTACCATGTTATATAATTAATTTAATTTAGACATGACTTAGGTTAATTATTATTATTAATAATACATGACTTTAACCTAAGTATTTAAATCATGAAATTTAGACTAAGAAATGTTTTAATTATTAAAACATGACATATAATTAATTAATTTACATGACTTAGGTTATATTAATAATAAATATTAATACATGTTTTAACCTAAGTATTATATGCACTTTAATTTAATTAAATCATGCTATATTTAACTAAATCTTATAACATATAGTTTATTTAATTTACATGTATTAATTAATAAACTATACTATTAATCACATGACTTAGAATATTAATCAGTAAAAAATTAAGCTTATCTTATTAGATTAATAATCCAGCTTATTTCTATTTATGGAAACTTTCTATTTTTAGAAACTTATTTATTTTAAGCAGCTAATCTATTTATGGAAACTTTCTATTTTTAGGAACTTATCTTATTTAAGCAGTAAATCTAGTTTTGGAAACTTTCTATTTTTGGAAACTTTCTATTCTAGGAAACTTGCTATTTTTAGAAAATTACTTATTATTACACAACAAGTATGATAATACAAGAAATACAAGTAATACTAAATCAGAATATCCAGAATACATGATAAATACATCATAACATTAAAATCAGTAAAACATGACATGAACATATAAACAAGCTAAGACATGATATAAAATCAGTACGTACACAGTAATCAGAATACTTATATATGTATATTATGTATGTAGCATTAGTGAGATCGAAGTAGGACTCTCTTCCGTTTGTCTTCTTCGTTCACTGGACATAAGGTGCGGATTCTCCGTCCTTTAAGTATGGACATTCTTCCTTATTAGGATTCCCCGTATGCAGCCAACTATTTTCCCAGTATATGTTTTATATGTTTTGATTTGCTTATGTTTAATTAAATGCCTAAGTCATATACATGCATGACCAGTTTCACCTAGTTATGGAGGTACCATAACCATAACACTAGAGGCACCAATGTTATGACTTCACCACGGCAGAGTGATAGCTCGTGGCGTCCCTTTCAGCTTTTGGCCATATTATTATGCTATCATGTGGGGCGTATGGGTGCATCCTAGGTTACATGTTTTTAATGATTTATTCAGGTGAATGTGGTGTGTGCCTTGCATCCTTCACAAGGAGCTGATCCCTCCTACCCAAAACTTATATTAATTAGAGGCAGCCCCTCTAATTGCATGACGAGGTGACCCCTCCAAGTATTCATGCACGTTGATATTCCATGACCTATATTGGCTAATGGTAAACATGTTAAACAGTTTTTATAAGATAAACGTAAGGCTTTTCAAACTATAAAACCAGTTTAACTAAGTTATGTCAGGTTTTCCAGGACTTAATCAATTCCGCTGCTATATGTTGTATATGCTTATGTTATTCATTTTATGCTTGTATATCTGTGCACTGAGTGTTATGCTCAGCCGTTTTTCCTTTCATGTTCCCAAAACGATAGGTACTCAGGGACGCTCGTAGACTTTAAGCGTACGTATATATGGATTGGAAGCTTTCTAGCCTTCATTACTTTATGATTATCATCATATTTTTTCTACTTATTTCCATGGACATTGTTTAGTCATTTTCATTTACAGTACTTATGTTTGTGTGTGATGAACTTTACTTTAGGCTACCGATGTTTGTTTTCGATATTTCCTTTATGGTCATGTAATGTTTAAGACATTTATCCTTGTATTCTTTGATGACACGTCATAATCACGAGTGACATTCCATTTATCAAAATGCGGTGTTAGAATTATGGTATTAGAGCCAAGGCTTCGACCTGTAGGCTCTAAAAACACGACCTGTGATTAATGGGTAGTCACAATGGTCTTCCTAGAACTAACAGTCGGTTTTCATGCATTCATTGTTTTCATGCATTCATATATATGTCATTGTCGCAGTTTTATGACTAAGTAATGGTTGGTACAGGACTAGCCCTATTTAGTCGCATGTGTTTTATCTAAACTTTTAACTTTGGGATCGACCCATTGGCGTCCCCTCGCCATGGATTTTGTTTTGAGTGAATTGACCATAGGCGTTCACTCTCGCGCATATAAAAGTTTTCATAAAACTGCATCATGTATTCATGTACTAGTTTTCCCGCATAAAATTTTTCTCATGATTTTTATTGGTAAAAATTTTTTTTCATGTATATATTTTATGTTTTGATAAGTTTAGTCATGTATTTTTATGTTATACTGTTAGATGTTTCTCACACGCGAGCAGGAACAACTCAATGCAGCAGTCCAAGCTGCAATGCAAGCTATGCTTCCTTAACTGAGGAACGAAATCAGAGTTGAGGTGCAGGCTGCCAACAATCAACAACAGCACCCAGTACCTCCTCCTCCAGAAACATTGGTAACATGGCCGGAGAGATTCAATAAGCTACGCCCTCGATCTTTCGAGCAAAACTGATAGCCCCAGTGAAGCTGAAAGCTGGTTGGCTCACATTAAGAAGATCTTCGATGCATTGGGCTGTGACCCCATCTCCAAGTCGAGGTTGGCCTTTTACCGGTTCGAAGGTGATGTGTTATCATGGTGGAAGGCACTGAATCAGTCTAAGGGAGGTGATAATTGGGTGGCTTGTTTGACTTGGGCTCAGTTCAAGGATTTGGTGATGGGACAGTTCTTTCCCAAGGCTGAGCAAGACAAGCTGAAGAGAGAGTACCATGGAATCAGACAGAAAGCTGGAGAGAACAGAAACGAATTCATGGAACGCTTTCTTCGTTTGGCTGGTTTTCTTGGTGCAGCAACAGGTACTCCCGAAGAGCATTTGATAGGTGTGTAAACACCCATCCTTTTTACCACTTAATTACAATAATAACCGAGCCAAAACATGTATTTTATGTCATTTATGTCGGAATTATGCGTGGTTTGTGTTTTTGTTGTGATTTAGGACGAAAAGGTGAAAAGTGGAGAAAACACGGGCATTCCCGGGCTTTTATCGAAGAAAAAGACGAAAGACGAAGTTGAGAAGTCAAGAGTGCAAAAAGAACGGAAGTCCAAGACCAATTCTGAAGATTTATCGAAGAAAAAGTCAAAAGACGGAAGTTTACTTAAAGCCGAAGAACTCAAGTCTTATTTATTGAAGAATTAAAAGACGAGTTTAAAGAAATCCCGAGACAAAGTCATTAAAGTCCAAGATTTAAGAAGATTAAAAGGCTTAAGGACTTAATGGTGCAATTAAGAAAAGATGAAAGAGGGAGGAAGCTTCCTAAGCACTCCTTAATCTCCCCTATATATAGATTAGACTATATTCAGTTTCATTTTGTTGGATAGCTTGAAAAACTATTTCTTCCATTTTAATTACCTTGTACATTTAAATACATTCATTTAATTTCTTGTCCAATTTAAATACTTGTCTTGCACCTTAAATTCCTTTAATTTCAAGTAAGTTTCCTTTTAATTCTTGTCAATCTTTATTTTTATTGTTCATCTCCTATCTACCCTTCTTTAATCTTTGATTTTTATGTAAATGTTCATGTTTATGTTTTGAGTTTTTATTGATTTGATCAAAGTGGGTTTTGATTATTTTGGTTATATTTGTTAGTTTGATTGATTTGGATTGTTTGTTTATGATTGATAGATGTTATTTGTTTAGTTTGATTTAATCTTGTGGTTGATTTTGTTTAGTTTTTATTAGATTCGTGTATATCTTTGTATCCCTTGTTCTTCGCTTGTCTGTTCATCTGTGTTCCCAGGATTATTCCGGATCAAGAGCCAAACGTTCAGAGTGAAGGATTTTTGATTCGTTCATCCGGAATATTTAACATTCCGGATCAATCTTGTTTATTCGGAATAAATTAACATTCCGGATCAAACCTTTCATTCGGAATACCATATATTCCGGATCAAGGAGTTTATTCGGAATAAGTAATTATTCCGGATCAAGGTTTTCATCCGGAATATTTTACATTCCGGATCAAGGAAGATATTCCGGATCAACTTGTTCATTCAGAATATTTTAATATTCCGGATCAAGGTTCATTCGGAATATATTCCGAACGAAGGGCCAAGGAATTATACCGAATCAAGGGCTTCCATCCGGAATAAGTGACATATTCCGGATAAAGGATTTATTCCGGATCAAGGATTTTGGTGAATACTCCGAGTGAGGAAGAACATTCCGAACGAAGGTGACATTCCGGATGAGTGTTTTTTCCGAACGAAGGATCATTCCGGATGAGCTATTTTTCAGGTTCTTTTAATTTACTGTTTTTAATTTTCTGTTTTTAATTTTCAAGCTTTATTTTTCACGCCTTTTTACTTAGTCGCACTTTAAATTTATTCGCCTTAGATTTATTTTAGCCTTGCTTTAGTTTAAGTTATAGTGGTGTTTTAAGTTTGCCTTAGATAGATTTAAGTTTGCGTTATTTACTCTTAGTGCCTTTTAATTTTCCGTCACGCTTTTAAATACTTGTCATTTACTTTAAATTAGACTTAGACTTACTTAGACGCCCATTTACTTTTAAGTTTTGCACATTTTATTACTACAACGACACAACTTTTGTTTCAACAAAGAACGACTGAGTCGCATAGTTAACCAGATCAATTCGATTAGACACACATCAACGAATCTTTTTGGGATCCGTAAAGATTAAGGTTTATCAAATGGCGCCGCTGCCGGCTCTTTTCGTAAAGATTAACGGTTTTCTGTGAGAGACGCGTTGCTTTTTGGGATCCGTTCACTTGTGAGCGTTATTTTCTTGCACAAAAATTCAAAAAAACCATAAAAATAAAAAATTGTTAAAAAACACATAAAAATTAAAAATTTCAAAAATCCAAAAAGATTTTATCTTTATTGTGTATATATATTGTCTTTGTGTTTGGTATTGTTTTCTTTTGCCTTTGTAGGTGTATGCGTACTAGATCTTCTAATTATCAAGAGCCCGAGACTCGAGAAGATTTAAGTATGGCAGGTGTTAACAACAACAATAATCCACAACACCTTAATAATAACAACAACAATGTTCATCCACAGCCCGATCTTCGGACAATGGAGGAGCTTTGTCAACCAACCATGTTTGGACGAGGAGGACCGATCGCGCCGATGCAAATCACGGCTCCGGAGTTTTAGTTGAAGCACCACATGATTCAGCAAGTGCAAACTAATCCATTCGCCGGAATGCCTGATGATGATGCCAACAAACACCTCGACAAGTTCATTACAATCACCCAAAGCATGAAGTTGCCCGGAGCCACAATGGATGTTCTTCGCCTACAACTCTTTCCACATACTTTATCACACCACACCGAGGAATGGTTTGATCGTCTCCCGAAGAATTCCATTCATACTTGGGATGACATGACTCAACGATTTTTGTCGCGCTACTTTCCACCATCCATGGTCACGAGCCTTCGCAATCAAATCAGCGGTTTCATGCAAGACTGTAACACTCTCAATTTTCGTATCGGTACAGCGGAAGGGTCTTTCAGAGTGTTACGGGATAACACAATAACTCCAATCATAGACAACACATAAAAATGGTTGTACAAGGTTCAACATACATTCATTCGATAAAAAATTTTAAAGTGTACAACAGGTCCCAAATTATACAGGTCATTAAGTTTATAAAACATAGATCGAATGAACATTTTTAATATTATGTGGGCCATCAGAGTCGATCTCCATACGGATTACCTTCAAGCACCTGAGATAAAAACATGCAAAAATCATATCAGCGAATGCCGAGTGAATTCATAGAGTTTAATAGAAACCGTTATATAAAACAATCGTTAAAATCAGAACACAAGTATAATATCGGAAGTAAGTCCTCGTATTTCTAGTCAGGCAATATATAAATCAAGCATACATCTTAAATCGTCCATGAGACCGTAGTCTCAATATTACCATTATAGGTAATATTATCATCGTTATTAGCATCGTTATCGTTTTGTATATAGGTTTTAGGATTATTATTAGCCGCATGACATTGTTACCTTACTGTGAAAATAGCGGGCCGCGAACCCGACAAATAATTTGCCCATCTAAGTTAGCGTGTCGTCACAAAAATCACGCTATGGCATCTTCTCATACATAAATTCGCTTACCAATCAATGTGGTACGACGGGGATCAACCGTCAAGGCGCGAACTGAGGTGATCGTCCCCAAATAGTACTATCAAATGCATAAGCGTCTTCCAAATCCCGGTAGTTCACAATTCATGCTAATGGGACTTTAAGTGACATAACCTAACTACTAATAATCCTTTTTGTCTCGTTTATAGGGTCATAGCATCATTCGGGTCCATATCATTAAGCATACCATCGGTACTACTTGTGTTATATTTTTATCAAAATCTAGCATGTTATCTCCCTCGCGGGTTTACAAATCATTTTATAAAACATTTAAAAGAGTGCGAGGCTATGAACTCACGTTGATAATGAAAGGCGGGTTATCGGCTACGGGCGTGCTTCGGTCACGAAAACCTATATAAATAATAATCGGTCTTAGACTCTTGTCCAATGACTTTTATCAAAATAACAATATACATATGATGATTTTGTACATATGATGATGATCAAGTGGGTTTATATATCCTTGTTTACTCATTTTAGTGTTTATGTTTTGGTAACTTTTTACTAGTTTACTAGTTTTACCTATTTACCTATTTTAAGTCCAATAAGCTTATTATAAGTTCTTTAACTTGTTTTAATCTATTTTATACTTATATTATCAGTATCTATACTTTCCATGTTGGGCCCAAATGGGTTAAGCCCAATAAGTTATTTTTATAAGTGTTTAACTTATTTAGTCCAATTATTAGTCCAATATGCGTATTTAGCTCGTTAATGTCCGTATGTCCTATAGTTCGGGTTTTATTGGTTTTTACTTGTATTAGATACTTATATATCAGTATATGACTTTTAAAAACTTTACATTAGACGGGTTTGATCGTCTAAGTTTTAATTGGCGAAAAACGTTAATTTTACGGTAATAGCCGAAAAAGTCGTAAAAATCAAGTTTATAGTTTTTATAACTTATAAATATTATTACACTACCATTTTTATAAATTATCCATTTATTTAACCTTATACATATTTATATAAATAAAATTCATAGTTAGTGGGTTTTAAATTTCACATTTTATACAATATAATTTTGAGTGCTTATATAATAGTAATAAACATTAGTTCTTCAAAATCTGATTTTTATTTTCATCTTTACCATTTTTATCATATCTAGAGTTCTACAATGAATTAGAAGCTCATATTTGGGTGGCATGAACTTCATATTATGTGCTACATTTAACTTAGTTATAGCTACTGCTCATTTTAAGTTTATCTAGCCTTAACAGTCCCTACAAAACAGCTTATTCAGATTAGCACACTCATCTTGTTTTGATCATATCTCACTCATTTTAATAATTCCATTGCATGGCCAACTCTCACATGTGTATGACATCTTGTACTTACTGTGAATGGATTCTACCATGCAAGTTTATCAGTTCATGTTTTAGTTACATACTGTTTTTATACAGCCAACAAATTAATCATGATTTTTAGCCTTGTTTCTTATGGTTATTAACCTTTTTAAGCATATTTATCAACACTTGATCCCCACACAACATTTTTATCATCATATATTCATCATATACATATACAACAAGAAATAAAATACATTAGATCTTTACAAAAATAACTAGAGAAAATGGAGAGGATGATCTTCTTTACCAACCAAGAGTATATCTTGTTTTTGGAAGACAAGAACTTGACGAACACCAAAAGTAACTCCAAGATCATCAAACACCAAGAACATAAGTTGAGAAATCAGCCCTAGGACACAAGCAAATCACCTCCTTTGTTGTTAAAATGGCCACCAAATGATCAAGGCTTCAAGGTAACTCCATGATAGAGCTAGATAACAAGTATTTCATGGCTAGAAAAGATCAAGAAGGGGTGTTTGTTCTTCAAAGTGGACGGCAAGGGTGGTGTGGTTGAGAGGATTTTGAGGTTGTTTGCATGAGTAGAATGATGGTATGTGAAGTGGTTGATGGTTTTAGCTAGGTTGTAGCTTAAGTTGTAAGCTTAAGCTTACACTTGTAAATAACAAGTTAACATGGTGCCACATATTGATGTGGTGTCATGTGTGCCGTCCCATGTGTGCTAGTGGGGTGGGATAATGTATTTTGTCCCACCTCACTAATTTACGGGTATTCCTCGATTCTAGTTTTCTTGATTTGCATGCCCTCGGGTCGTTTCACGAAAAACGTTTTTATAAATTATGAATCAACGTCACAAAATGAATCCAATAAAAATTGTCTCATCTAAAACGGAGTTCAAAAACGTAAATACGTAATCCTAAGGTTTCCGGTTTAATCGTAAAGGACGCTAAATTATGCACGTAAGCCCAAATTTAAATCCGTAAATTGTGAGTTTATCAACCAACACAAAAATAAGTTTCAAAATATTATACGAGAAAATAATTCACTACCTGAAAATGTTAGATTGTCACAACTTTTCCTCCTAAAAGGGACCAACGTCCTCGTGATCCATTTCATTTGGATGTCCGTTTCTTATTGAAATCGAAGAGGTGCGGATATTTCTTCCACATTTCATCCTCTTGTTCCCAAGTATATTTTGGTCCATGCTTTGAATTCCATCGGATCTTTACAATAGGTATCCGACTTTGTTTCAGTTGCTTTACCTCACGATCCATAACCTCTATGGGCTCTTCGATAAAATGCAACTTCCCTTCTATTCGAACCTTATCGAACGAAATTTTCTCATCACTCACTGCTAGAAATTTCTTCAGATTAGATACATGGAATGTGTTGTGAACACCATGAAGCTCTGGAGGTAACTCTAGTTTGTAAGCCACCGGACCTACTCTAGATAAAATCTTAAAGGGTTTAATATAACGGGGATTCAATTTTCCTCGCTTTCCAAATCTTATAACGCCTTTCCATGGCGATACTTTCAACATTACTTGGTCACCCACTTTGAACTCCATTAGCTTCCGCCGCACATCCGCGTAACTTTTCTGTCTATTACGGGCAGTCAACAACCTATTCTTAATTTGAACTATCATCTCCGTAGTCTCCCGGATCAATTCCGGTCCCGTGAGCTGGGTATCCCCAACTTCACTCCAACATACAGGAGATCTACACTTCCTACCATACAAAGCTTCAAAAGGTGCAGCCTTAATACTAGAATGGTAACTATTGTTATACGAAAACTCTGCTAAAGGCAAATGTTTATCCCAATTCTTACCAAAATCTAACACACAAGCTCTCAATATATCTTCCAGTGTTTGTATCGTCCTTTCACTCTGCCCATCTGTCTGGGGGTGATAAGCAGTGCTCATGTCGAGATTCGTTCCCAAAGATCTTTGGAGAGATTTCCAAAAATTCGATGCGAATCTAGGATCTCGATCTGAAATGATCGATACAGGCACTCCATGCTTGCATACAACATTCTCAAGGTATATACGAGTCAGCTTCTCTAGTGAGAACTGCTCTGTAACCGGAATGAAGTGTGCTGATTTGATCAGTCTGTCGACAATAACCCAAATCGAGTTATTTCCAGATGATGTTCTAGGAAGCTTGGTGATAAAGTCCATCGTAATTCGCTCCCACTTCCATTCAGGAATCTTTGGCTATTGAAGTAGTCCTGAGGGCTTTAGATGTTCAGCTTTAACTCTAGCACAAGTCAAGCATTGAAGAACATACATAGCAATATCAGCTTTCATATTCGGCCACCAGTACAACTTCTTCAAATCATGGTACATCTTATCAGATCACGGATGAATGGAATACTTAGATTTATGGGATTCTAACATAATCAAATCTCTTAAGCCTCCAAACTTAGGTATCCACATATGACCTCTTAAGCATTTCACTCTATCAGCTCTAACCTCTAAAGGATCTCCTTCTCCTCAGAACCCTTCATTAACAAAAATTTCCTTCTTACAAGCTTCTAATTGCGCATTTCTATTTTGCTTAGGCAAATTATTGTGCACGGTCAAGACTAGAGAACGTACCCTAATAGGGTCTCTATCTTTCCTACTTAATGCATCGGCAACAACATTGGCTTTTCCTGGGTGATATTTTATATCACAATCATAATCACTTAACAACTCTATCCATCTTCGTTGCCTCATGTTCAATTCCTTCTGGTCGAGAATATACTGTAGGCTTTTGTGATAAGTGAATACCGTACACTTGGTGCCATACAGATAATGTCTCCACAACCTAAGAGCAAAGACTACAACTCCTAATTCAAGATCATGAGTAGTATAATTCTCCTCATTCTTCCTTAATTGCCTAGAAGCATAAGCTATCACTTTCTCTCGCTGCATCAAAACAACTCCATAACCTCTAAGAGATGCATCACAATACACTACAAAATCTTCACTCCCGTCGGGTAATGATAAGATCGGCGCACTACATAATTTTTGCTTCAACGTCTGAAATGCTCCATCTTCATCACTTCCCCAAACGAAAGGTTTATTCTTCTGGGTAAGCTTAGTCAATTGTTTAGCTATGAAAGAAAATTCTTTAATGAATCGCCTATAATAGCCAGCCAATCCTAAGAACTGTCGCACTTCCGTTGGCGTTGTTGGTGCAGACCAATTCTTAATAGCTTCAACCTTTGCAGGATCAACATGAATTCCATCTTTGTTAATCACATGACCAAGAAATTGCACAGAATCTAACCAGAAATCACATTTCAAAAACTTAGCATACAACTTTTAATCCTTCAACAACTTCAAAACAATCCTTAAATGTTCTCTATGTTCATCTTCATTCTTAGAATAGATTAGAATATCGTCAATAAACACAATCACAAATTTGTCCAAGTAGGGCTTACACACTCGATTCATTAAATCCATGAAAACCGCAGGTGCGTTAGTTAACCCAAATGGCATCACTTGAAATTCATAGTGTCCATAACGAGTTCTAAATGCAGTTATAGGAATATCTTCTTCACGGACGCGAAGTTGGTGATATCCTGACCGCAAATCTATCTTAGAATACAGACTAGATCCTTGTAGTTGATCAAACAAATCATCAATCCTAGGTAAAGGATATCGATTTTTAATTGTCAACTTATTCAGTTCCGTATAATCAATGCACATACGAAAAGATCCATCCTTCTTCTTAACGAACAAGACTGGAGCTCCCCAAGGCGATGAGCTCGGTCGAATAAAACCTTTATCAGACAACTCCTTAAGTTGCTCAGATAACTCCTTTAATTCAGAAGGGGCTAATCGGTAAGGCGCACGTGCCACCGGTGCAGCACCAGGAATTAAATCGATTCGAAACTCTACTTGCCTTATCGGTGGAAGTCCGGGTAAATCTTTAGGAAATACCTCAGGAAATTCACAAATAATAGGTACATCTTCCAATCGTTTCTCCCTAGACTCATTCCCGGTTACTTGAGCTAAGAATAACTCACAACCGTTCTTGACGTACTTTTGGACTTTAATACATGAAACGATTTTCAAACGGGATTCACCTCGATTACCATCAATTACTAACGTCCTATTCCTAAGAGGAATCTTAACTTTCTTCTCTCCACATAAAATAGTAGCATTATTCAACGACAACCAATCCATACCAATAATAATATCAAAACTACCTAATTCTATCAACATCAAATAAATCGGAAAGGAATAGTTCAAGAGATTTAGAGAGCATCCTTCTAATAGCTTATTAGTTTTCACTAATTTACCATCAGCCAATTCCACCTCGTAACTGGTATTTATCTCAACAGGTTCAATGTCAATAAGGGCACTAAATTTAGTGGATACAAAGCTCCTATCAGCACCCGAATCAAATAAAGCAACAGCATAATGATTGTTGAGTAAAAACGTACCGGTAACGACATTCGGATCCTCTTTCTTCACCTCAATTGTTCCAATTTGATAGATACCACCCTGGGGGTTTCTTCCAGGTACAATCGCTTTCAACTTGGGGCATTCCGATTTCCTATGACCTTCTTCATTACAGTTGAAGCAAATGGTTCCCTTCTTACACCTTTCAACCTTGTGTCCAAGCTTTCCGCAATTTCGGCACTTCCAGCAGTCGCCAGCATGCCTCTTGTTGCCACACTTAGGACATCTATCATCGTTGCGCGGTGTGTTGTTCGTAAGAGCATTTGCATTCCCCTTTCTCTGGTTCTGACGGCGATTGAAATTCTTCCTATTATCACCTCTATCTACACGATCACCGTCTCCCTTTCTTTTCTCACCAACACGAACTTCATCTTCCCTATCCTGAATTATCTATCCAATGAGTTGGTAAGCCATTCGAACAGCATCATGAATTTTTAGTGGTTTAGATGATGTCACGTCCCCCCGGATATTCCTGGTCAACCCTTTTATATATTGCTCAATTCGGATCTCTTCGGGTTCAACCAATCGAGGACATAGCAAGGACAACTCATGGAATCGGTTTGTGTAACTATCAATGTCCATACCTTTCATTCTCAAATGAATCAACTCTTGTTCTAACCTAATAATCACACTACGAGGACAAAACTCCAAAGTCATCCACTTCTTAATTTCAGCCCAAGGAGTAGCACTAGCAGCATTAATACCCATGAAAGCAATTCTCCCGTTCCACCAAGTCAACGCACGACCTTTAAGAGTAGCCATAGCAAAAGTCACCTTATCTTCCTCCTTACACTTACTAATCCGAAACACCGACTCAATCTTCTCAATCCACTGGCTTAGTCCTACAGCACCTTCAGTTCCATTAAAAGGTAGAGGTTCACACTTCATGAACGTCACATAAGTACAGCCACCAACTTCAGGTGCATTAGCTCCAAGTCCTCCTACATTTCCTCCAGCATTAGCATTCACATTATTAGCATTCACATTCACATTAGTACCACCAATTCCACTACCGCCAGCTCCACTACCGCCAGCTCCACTACCGCCAGCTCCACTACCGCCAGCTCCACTACCGCCAGCTCCACTACCGCCAGCTTCATTTCTAGCATTTGCCATAAATTCAGTCAAAGATGCGGTAACTTGCTCCGTAATAATCCTACGTACATCATCCTTAGTCACAGCCTTCTTGGGCGGCATAGTTCTATAATTTCACAATTTCAAAGTATTAAGCATTCACCCAACAAGGATTCATATAATATGGATTGAATTCATAATCAAGATACAAATAACGCACAATATGGAATTCAAGACAAGATACATATTTCATTCGATTTGAAACAAAAGTATTGTCTTAGTTACATCCCATATCAAAGTTCTAGCACTATATACACTCAAAATTCGTGCCAAGTCTACTACTAACAAGTCGGTTCAGTAAAAGCTACAAAAGTACAAAAGATACAAAGGTCACTACTAAATACAGACTGGTCTACTGAGAACCGCCAGATGGTCCATCATCCATCGTCTTCTGTATCTTCGTCGGACGATCACTAGACACATCTTCAGCTGGGCGCTTACGGATCACTCCTCTTTCAACCATGTCGGCATAAAATCTACTGTTCCAACCCACGGATATATTCAACTCCTTCTCATCTTTCTCACGCATCGCACGAGCTACACTCAACTGAATCTCCATAGAATTCACCTTTTTCTTCATTTCAACAAACTCACCACTTTCTAACACCGATAACCTCCTAAAAGCCTCATTCAAACCACGCTATACATCAGTCAAATCCAAACTAAGCAATTCCCGCTCTTTCTCGTCAACCTTAGTCTTCGACTCCAAATAAGCAACTTGAGTCTGAACAACACCTAATCCAATCTCTGTCATACTACTCTTAACACGGGAAGCATCTAGATCACGTCTCAAGGCCCATGGTGCAAGACCATCAATATGAGTAGCCTCTCGAGTACTAGACGACTCTCCTATCACACGTCTACGAGTAGCAATACCATCAGTACCGTCAGGTGCATTATCATCCTCATCCTCCTCTGATTCAGAATCAGATTCTGACGATTCAAACATTTCATCCCTAGGTAACTCAACCTCAGAATCAGACAAATAAACTGGTGGGGGTAAAGGCTCGCCCTTTAGAACATCATAAGGGTAAATAAGCTCGGCTTCCTCATCATCATCGACCTCAACATCTATACCTACATCATCCTCGACATCCTCGTCGTCAATCTCATCATCTAAATTATCTAACCCAATCTCCTCATCATTCTCTATATCAACATTCTCAATCTCATTCTCTACCAAGTCAACCTGAGGGGCAATCTGATCTGCTAGTCCTAACTCGGGCTCGGGATCCTCAAATGGTTCCTCCTCATCATCCATATCATAATCTACTAAGTCTAAATAAGGATCATCATCTACATTAGGTTCGGGAATAGCATGGTTTTCTACAGGAATATTAGGGTCAGCCATGACAATCTACATTTATATATATATCTCGTATTAGGATAACATACTAGTTAAACAAATACATACTAAAACCACGATATATACATATATATAAATTAAATTATATATATATCAAAATATATATCTTCTCAATAGGGCTTGTTGGTAATGTCGGAGATCTCTGGCACCGTCATAGTCAAAAGATTTTTCAAATATTTTCTCAAATGTTCATTGTTAATGACCTTGGTTTTTAAAATCTTTTGTTCTCTATAACGAGAGCTCTGGTACCAAACTGTAACACTCTCAATTTTCGTATCGGTACAGCGGAAGGGTCTTTCAGAGTGTTACGGGATAGCACAATAACTCCAATCATAGACAACACATAAAAATGGTTGTACAAGGTTTAACATACATTCATTCGATAAAAAGTTTTAAAGTGTACAACAGGTCCCAAATTATACAGGTCATTAAGTTTACAAAACATAGATCGAATGAACATTTTTAATATTATGTGGGCCATCAGAGTCGATCTCCATCCGGATTACCTTCAAGCACCTGAGATAAAAACATGCAAAAATCATATCAGCGAATGCCGAGTGAATTCATAGAGTTTAATAAAAACCGTTATATAAAACAATCGTTAAAATCAGAACACAAGTATAATATCGGAAGTAAGTCCTCGTATTGCTAGTCAGGCAATATATAAATCAAGCATACATCTTAAAACGTCCATGAGACCGTAGTCTCAATATTACCATTATAGGTAATATTATCATCGTTATTAGCGTCGTTATCGTTTTGTATATAGGTTTTAGGATTATTATTAGCCGCGTGACATTGTTACCTTACTGTGAAAACAGCGGGCCACGAACCCGACAAATAATTTGCCCATCTAAGTTAGCGTGTCGTCACAAAAATCACGCTATGGAATCTTCTCATACATAAATTCGCTTACCAATCAATGTGGTACGACGGGGATCAACCGTCAAGGCGCGAACTGGGTTGATCGTCCCCAAATAGTACTATCAAATGCATAAGCGTCTACCAAATCCCGGTAGTTCACAATTCATGCTAATGGGACTTTAAGTGACATAACCTAACTACTAATAATCCTTTTTGTCTCGTTTATAGGGTCATGGCATCATTCGGGTCCATATCATTAAGCATACCATCGGGACTACTTGTGTTCTATTTTTATCAAAATCTAGCATGTTATCTCCCTCGCGGGTTTACAAATCATTTTATAAAACATTTAAAAGAGTGCGAGGCTATGAACTCACGTTGATAATGAAAGGCGGGTTATCGGCTTCGGGCGTGCTTCGGTCACGGAAACCTATATAAATAATAATCGGTTTTAGACTCTTGTCCAATGACTTTTATCAAAATAACAATATACATATGATGATTTTGTACATATGATGATGATCAAGTGGGTTTATATATCCTTGTTTACTCATTTTAGTGTTTACGTTTTGGTAACTTTTTACTAGTTTACTAGTTTTACCTATTTACCTATTTTAAGTCCAATAAGATTATTATAAGTTCTTTAACTTGTTTAATATATTTTATACTTATATTATCAGTATCTATACTTTCCATGTTGGGCCCAAATGGGTTAAGCCCAATAAGTTCTTTTTATAAGTGTTTAACTTATTTAGTCCAATTATTAGTCCAATATGCTTATTTAGCTCGTTAATGTCAGTATGTCCTATAGTTCGGGTTTTATCGGTTTTTACTTGTAATAGATACTTATATATCAGTATATGACTTTTAAAAACTTTACATTAGACGGGTTTGATCGTCTAAGTTTTAATTGGCGAAAAACGTTAATTTTACGGTAATAGCCGAAAAAGTCGTAAAAATCAAGTTTATAGTTTTTATAACTTATAAATATTATTCCACTACCATTTTTATAAATTGTCCATTTATTTAGCCTTATACATATTTATATAAATAAAATTCATAGTTAGTGGGTTTTAAATTTTACATTTTATACAATATAATTTTG
Organism: Glebionis coronaria; assembly: GCA_025667525.1. Classification (NCBI taxonomy): domain Eukaryota; kingdom Viridiplantae; phylum Streptophyta; class Magnoliopsida; order Asterales; family Asteraceae; genus Glebionis; species Glebionis coronaria. The sequence continues at coordinate 435,972,469 of CM046874.1, forward strand.
AGTGCTTATATATTAGTAATAAACATTAATTCTTCAAAATCTGATTTTTATTTTCATCTTTACCATTTTTATCATATATAGAGTTCTACAATGAATTAGAAGCTCATTTTTGGGTGGAATGAACTTCATATTATGTGCTACATTTAACTTAGTTAAAGATACTGCTCATTTTAAGTTTATCTAGCCTTAACAGTCCCTACAAAACAGCTTATTCAGATTAGCACACTCATCTTGTTTTGATCATATCTCACTCATTTTAATGATTCTATTGCATGGCCAACTCTCACATGTGTATGACATCTTGTACTTACTGTAAATGGATTCTACCATGCAAGTTTATCAGTTCAAGTTTTAGTTACATACTGTTTTTATACAGCCAACAAATTAATCATGATTTTAGCCTTGTTTCTTATGGTTATTAACCTTTTTAAGCATATTTATCAACACTTGATCCCCACACAACATTTTTATCATCATATATTCATCATATACATATACAACAAGAAAGAAATTACATTGATCTTTACAAAAATAACAAGAGAAAATGGAGAGGATGATCTTCTTTACCAACCAAGAGTATATCTTGTTTTTGGAAGACAAGAATTTGATGAACACCAAAAGTAACTCCAAGATCATCAAACACCAAGAACATAAGTTGAGAAATCATCCCTAGGACACAAGAAAATCACATAATTTTTTGTTAAAATGTCCACCAAATGATCAAGGCTTCAAGGTAACTCCATGATAGAGCTAGATAACAAGTATTTCATGGCTAGAAAAGATCAAGAAGGGGTGTTTGTTCTTCAAAGTGGACGGCAAGGGTAGTGTGGTTGAGAGGATTTTGAGGTTGTTTGCATGAGTAGAATGATGGTATGTGAAGTGGTTGATGGTTTTAGCTAGTTTGTAGCTTAAGTTGTAAGCTTAAGCTTACACTTGTAAATAACAGGTTAACATGGTGCCACATATTGATGTGGTGTCATGTGTGCCGTCTCATGTGTGCTAGTGGGGTGGGATAATGTATTTTGTCCCACCTCACTAATTTACGGGTATTCCTCGATTCTAGTTTTCTCGATTTGCGCGCCCTCGGGTCGTTTCACGAAAAACGTTTTTATAAATTATGAATCAACGTCACTAAATGAATCCAATAAAAATTGTCTCATCAAAAACGGAGTTCAAAAACATAAATACGTAATCCTAAGGTTTCCGGTTTAATCGTAAAGGACGCTAAATTATGCACGTAAGCCCAAATTTAAATCCGTAAATTGTGAGTTCATCAACCAACACAAAAATAAGTTTCAAAATATTATATGAGAAAATAATTCACTACCTGAAAATGTTAGATTGTCACAAAGACCCCGATGAATCTCTTTTTGATGCTTGGGAAAGATATAATGTCTTGATCGATCGATGACCAAACCACAACATGCTCCCAGTCACATTGATTGATACTTTCTAAAACGGTTTGACTTTTTGTGATCGTGATACGATTAATGCAGCCGCCGGTGGCACATTTATGAAAAGGAGACCCGAGGAGTGTAGAGAGCTTATTGATAACATGACTACTCATCATAAAAACTGGGATTCCTCCGCTTCTTCAAGGAACAACCCGAGAGTCAATGTTTCTTCTACTTCAGAAAACCCCGACATGACCGAATTCAGTCGCATGATGACCGAAATGAAAAAAAGTATCTTGCTTCTCGCTTCAAACCAACAACAACAAGTTAAAGCGGTTGCACCTTCTCGTGAAACATGCGGCGGTCCACACTCATACAATGATTGTCCTTCAACTCAAGGAAATCCGGAAAATGTGTATGCAGCTTATGGTAATTATTCACCGGAAAATTACCAAGCTCGATCTCAAGGGGATCGAAATTTGCTGAGTTACCGATCAAACAACTACCTTTCACCCAGTTTTTCTCCTCAAAACCAAAACCCCGCCAACAACTACAATAGAAGAAACCAAATCCCACCTCGAGCTTCTAATCCTTATCACCCACCCGCTCAACAAGCCCCACCCATTAACCCCGATGTTGAAGCTTTGATGAGAACCCAAGGTGAGCAAATCAAGAATCCACAGAGCCAAATTATCAATCTGAAAGGATATATCACCAAGCAAGGGAATGACATTAGATCCGAGCTTTGAGATAATACTCAATCCTCCTTCTGCAATCAAACGAATGATTTGAAGAATATGCTTGCTAGTTTCTTGCCCACAACTCAACCTTCTTCTTCGAGTTCTCTACCTTCAAACACCGTCACCAATCCGCTAGCGAATGTGAGTGCTATTACTACCCGTAGTGGAGTTACTATAGTAGGACCACCTATCCCGCCCCCATCATCTACACCTCCTCCACCACCATTTATCCCTACTCCTCCTACACCTAGTATTAGTACACCATTACCGTCTCCGCCTCGTCATGACGATGTCCCCAAGAAGAACCCTTCAACATCTAAACCTTTACCTTCTACACCTTCACCACCCAAACCCAATATCCCTTATCCTTCACGGCTAGGCAAGACCACAATGCTAACCAAGGATGACTGTCAAATGTCAAATTATTTGAAGATGATCTCTCAAATGAATTTCAACATTAGCCTTGTCGAAGCACTTGTCCACATGCCGAAATTTGTGAAAGCATTCAAGGAATTGCTTAACAAGAAGGAGAAGCTGATTGAGCTCGCCAACACACGCTTAAATGAAAATTGTTCTGCAGTTATTCTCAAAGAACTTCCGGAAAAGCTTGGAGATCCTGGTCGTTTTGTGTTGCCTTGCATTTTCAACAAAACTGAAGAGTTTACTGCCCTAGTTGATCTCGGGGCCAGTATTATTCTTATGCCTTTGAGTGTTTGGAAAACACTATCATTACCCGACCTTACTCCAACAAGGATGACTCTCGAGCTAGCAAATCGCACTCTCGCTTACCCCGTTGGTATTTCCGAATGTTCATTAAAGTTGGCACATTTACTTTCCCGGTCGACTTTGTCGTTGTTGATTATGAAATGGACCCTCGTATTCCCTTAATACTTGGTCGGCCATTTTTGAGAACCGGACGAGCTTTAGTTGATGTTGCCGAAGGCGAGTTAATCTTAAGAGTCGGGGATTATGCACAAGTTTTTAAAATGGGAAAGCTTACAAGCAAATCCTTTGGACGAGAATCTGCGAATATGATCAATGTGCTCGATGATTTTGTCATCTACAACAATCCTCTATTCGAGTCTTACATTGATAATCCACTTTTTGAAGATGATGTGGATGATTCTCTCTCCAATTTGGAACCTTCTCCCATTTTTGATTCTCCACCAATCTTTGATGCTTATGATGATGATTCTAGCTCAGATTCGGATGATTATGATGAACTTACTTCCGAGTATCCCGACATGCCCACATATGATGATTTTGATGAGGCCGATACTCTTTCAAGTGATTCTTCACATTATGAAGATCCTCCGTCATCCATGCTTAATCCTACTTTGGATGATTACTCTTTTGAGGAAGACTTCTCTACATTTCTCAATACTTACTTCCCTCATGAGAGTGATGCTCCTCCTTTAGACTTTGAAGATTATCGTCTTGATCCTACTTTGGATTTGAAGAAAATTCTTTCATAGGAGAAGCAACCGGTCGACACCAACATCCGCAGCACGTATGAGTTAACACCTCTTTGTCCACCTTCTGAGGACGAGGTTGTGCATCTTCTTCGCGGATCTTCTTCACATTCTGCTGAGCCTGAGTGCTATATTCCCTTAAAGGAAAAGGTGTTCGACCCCGGTATCGATATTCTTCAGCCATCTCTGTATCCACCTGATGAAATAAAAGGAAAGATTTTTGGACCTATTGAAGATATTCTTGCACCTCACCATACTTGCTCCCACCATGCTCCATCGCTACTTAAGGGAACCTTGCCTATTCTTCTTTGGCTTTCCTTGTTCGCCTTAAGCTTGTGCTATTTGATGGACGAAAACTATGTCTTTGATCCCGGTGGATATGTTTCATGCTTCTTCCTATGGTAATCAAGGTCGAGTCAGGCTCACGACTCGGTTAACAAAAATCAAGCGCTTCTTGGGAGGCAACCCATGTATCTATCTTTTATCTTTCTTTATAGTAAGTGTAGGGGAGACCCGTTGGTGTTTGCTATTTCCTCTCTTCTATAATCAGGGATTCAAGCGCTCAATGATCCACTCTTGATGATTCTTGACGACCCGTGATTCCATGTTCCCATTTTCCCGGTTTTATCCTAAACTCTTTTCGATTCACTATTTTATATTTTCTCAATATTAAAATAGGAATCTCTTTAGTTGTCATTTCCTTAGCAAGATTTAAACAACGTGCACAATGTCCTAAGTGTAGGGGAGTTTACACTCACATGCTTAAACATTGAGGACAATGTTTATATTAAGTGTAGGGGGGACTTCTATCGAAGTTAAGTGGCCTTTTCCTTGTATTTGTCCTCATTTTAACCGGAAAATCAATTTTCGACATTTTACAAAAATATTGATCTATTTTGGCCTATTAGTTTTTACCTTTGTACAGTTATTTTCTTTCCTTATTAGAATAAATCTTTAATAAAGTGGTTTTAATTTTCAAACGTTGTGAATCTTTTGACTCAACCCGAGTTTACTTATCTAAGTTACTCTAGCTAGTATCCTTAACACGTTTAAGTCAAGTTTTGCTAGGCTTTTATATAGGGAGCTATAAAATGCGAAAGTCTTAACTCTCACGGGTTAAGAACAAGAAATTTTCGCAAGTTCCTATAATTGATCCTAGAGAGTCGTTTATCAAGTGAACTTTAAAATGCGATTTCTAAACTTGAAAAAGTCTAAGAGTTTGCAAGATCCTATAGACGACTCGAAAACCCAAAACTTTGATTTAATAGGCTAAGCATCCACGAGTCTCATTCCTTGAGATTTTAAATTGTGGATAACGAGAGATGATAGAGTCAATTATAAGTTTGGTATTCTTTCGTGAATTTATGTGAGTTAATTATAAGCCTATTCTCCCATCGCTTGCTAATAAATTTATCTACAATAAATAAGGTTGTACGATTTGAAAAGTTACTTAGCTTCTAGCCCAAGATCGTTTAAAAGTTGCTCGGTAATGATTAGAGTTCATAGCCAAGGCATAACTTATTGAAGCGTTATGCGAAGATTGGCGAGTCCGAAAATGCCCTAACAAGGCATGAGGGCTACATTTTGTTGCTAAAGATCCAAAGCGATGTGAAGAATCATTTATCAAAGATCAATATGAAGGATCGAGACACACGACGAAAAGCAAAAACTCCCCAAAAGTCATGGAGAAGTCTATCCAAAAAGGCCCTAACAAGGTATGAGGATAAATAAAGCCAAGTCCAAAAAGGAGGCGGATCGTTGTATATCAAAATCCCAAGTAAATATTGGAGAAAAATGAAGAAGTCGTGGTCCATTTATGAAGAATCTCTCAAAACTTCAAGTGAAGAAATTCCTATATGAAGAGAAGACCATTATTTCATGAACGTCTCTCAAGGTTTGAAGTATGGAGTCGCTTCCAAATATCGGTCCGAGAAAGGTCTCAAATCGCGAAGCGAGTTATGCCAAGATATGAACTTTATGAGGTCCCGAGAAGCAGTTTTTAAAGATTTTGTCCTTTAGGTAACTATTGATTAAATCGTTCACTTTATTTTCAGTCTTAATAACTATCGAAATAAGTCAACAATGCATCCTCGTGATCATTCAAGACAACAATAAAATATAAGAGATACACCTAGGAATAAGGGAGTCTAAGTGAATAATTGGCCCATATGAGTTCGTGTTAGTTTGCTAACTTATAATAACAATGATCTCGTTTTTAAGCTTGGTTTGGAGAAATTGAAAACTTGAGGATGATGATTATTCATAACATTTCCAAAACCCGAAGGTATGTTTTTGATTTCTTTACTTTGAATGTTTATAGTTTTCTATCTCTTTAATAAAGGCCAACGTGGATTGATTATGATGAAAAATGTAAACGTGCTTTGTAACTAATGCATTGCATGAGGACATTGCAATGGTCAAGTGTAGGGGATTTGATAGGTGTGTAAACACCCATCCTTTTTACCACTTAATTACAATAATAACCGAGCCAAAACGTGTATTTTATGTCATTTATGTCAGAATTATGCGTGGTTTGTGTTTTTGTTGTGATTTAGGACGAAAAGGTGAAAAGTGGAGAAAACACGGGCATTCACGGGCTTTTATCAAAGAAAAAGACGAAAGACGAAGTTGAGAAGTCAAGAGTGCAAAAAGAACGGAAGTCCAAGACCAATTCTGAAGATTTATCGAAGAAAAAGTCAAAAGACGGAAGTTTACTTAAAGCCGAAGAACTCAAGTCTTATTTATTGAAGAATTAAAAGACGAGTTTAAAGAAATCCCGAGACAAAGTCATTAAAGTCCAAGATTTAAGAAGATTAAAAGGCTTAAGGACTTAATTGTGCAGTTAAGAAAAGATGAAAGAGGGAGGAGGCTTCCTAAGCACTCCTTAATCTCCCCTATATATTGATTAGACTAGATTCATTTTCATTTTGTTGGATAGCTTGACAAACTATTTCTTCCATTTTAATTACCTTTCTCATTTAAATACATGTCATTTAATTTCTTGTCCAATTTAAATACTTGTCTTGCACCTTAAATTCCTTTAATTTCAAGTAATTTTCCTTTTAATTCTTGTCAATCTTTATTTTTATTGTTCATCTCCTATCGACCCTTCTTTAATCTTTGATTTTTATGTTTATGTTCATATTTATGTTTTGAGTTTTTATTGATTTGATCAAAGTGGGTTTTGATTATTTTGGTTATATTTGTTAGTTTGATTGATTTGGATTGTTTGTTTATGATTGATAGATGTTATTTGTTTAGTTTGATTTAATCTTGTGGTTGATTTTGTTTAGTTTTTATTAGATTCGTGTATATCTTTTTATCCCTTGTTTTTCGCTTGTCTGTTCATCTGTGTTCCCAGGATTATTCCGGATCAAGAGCCAAACGTTCAGAGTGAAGGATTTTAGATTCGTTCATCCGGAATATTTAACATTCCGGATCAATCTTGTTTATTCGGAATAAATTAACATTCCGGATCAAACCTTTCATTCGGAATACCATATATTCCGGATCAAGGAGTTTATTCGGAATAAGTAATTACTCCGGATCAAGGTTTTCATCCGGAATATTTTACATTCCGGATCAAGGAAGATATTCCGGATCAACTTGTTCATTCGGAATATTTTAATATTCCGGATCAAGGTTCATTCGGAATATATTCCGAACGAAGGGCCAAGGAATTATTCTGAATCAAGGGCTTCCATCCAGAATAAGTGACATATTCCGGATAAAGGATTTATTCCAGATCAAGGATTTTGGTGAATATTCTGAGTGAAGAAGATCATTCCGAACGAAGGTGACATTCCGGATGAGTGTTTATTCCGAACGAAGGATTATTCCGGTTGAGCTATTTTTCAGGTTCTTTTAAGTTACTGTTTTTAATTTTCTGTTTTTTAATTTTCAAGCTTTATTTTTCCCGCCTTTTTACTTAGTCGCACTTTAAATTTATTTGCCTTAGATTTATTTTAGCCTTGCTTTAGTTTAAGTTTTAGTTGCGTTTTAAGTTTGCCTTAGATAGATTTAAGTTTGCGTTATTTACTTTTAGTGCCTTTTAATTTTCCGTCACGCTTTTAAATACTTGTCATTTACTTTAAATTAGATTTAGATTTACTTAACGTCATTTTCATTTACGTCTTTGCACTTTTATTTTAAAAACAACCAAAACTATTTGTTTCACCAAAATCAACTGAGTCGTACTTTGAACCAGAAATCAATTCGTTAAGACACCGAGAAACGAACAATTTCAACTAGGTAAAATTTCTTTATCAGCAATCATACCTGTAACACCCCCAAATTTATACAACTCAATACAGCGGAAGACTAGTTGGTGTTACGGGATAGCACATTACTCACATCATAGACAACGCATAAAAATCGCGTCGTTTAATAATAAATCATTTCCGTTCATAAAGATCAAAGTTACATAGGTCCCAAGTCATTATATTTCATACAAAGTTTTACAAAGTATTTGAATGGAAAAATATTGTTTAAGTGCGGGCCATGAATTCTTGTCGTCTTCCCGAGAATTACCTTCAAGTACCTGAGATAAAAACATGTTAAAAGAAAAGGTCAACGATAACGCCGAGTGAATTCATAGAGTTTAATAAATCACATCAATATAACTTTGGTATAAAATTATTACCAAAAATCATTTCGTACAAAGAGTTTAATAAACCATCAATATAATATTGGTATAAAGTTTTTACCAAAAATCATTTTTGTACAAATCATTGTAATAGGCCAAAAAATAGCCAAAATCATTTTATACAAATCTTTATCAAAATCATTGTATAGGCATTTTCCTTAAAAGTCATTATACGAGCCAATGTCATAAAAACGTCATACAATACGTCTTATAACGTTGTATGAAAATAAAAACCGTTATATGAATATGGTTATGAAAACCAAAATACAAACATAATATCAATAGTATGACCCTGTATTGCTAGTCAGGCAATACATCGTAACTCGGAGAGTCTAGTAGTATTTCGTTATTTTTGGATTATTATAAGCCGCATGACATTGTTACCTTACTAAACCAACAATGGGTAGCTAACCCGATACCAATTTTGCCCATCTAAAGTAGCGTGTCGTCACAAAGGTCACGCTATGGAAATCTTCTCATACATAAATTCGCTTACCAATCAATGTGGCACGACGGGGATCAACCGTCAAGGCGTGAACTCGGGTGATCGTCCCCAAATAGTACTATTAAATGCATAAGCGTCTACCGAATCCCGGTAGTTCACAATTCATGCTAATGGGACTTTTAGTGACATAACCTGACTTTAATAATCCTTTTGATTTCATCTATCGGGTCCTTTAATCATTTATCGGGTCATACAATCGGGTCATTCAATCATTCGGGTCCAAATCAATAAACAAACAATCGGGACAAATGGTGTCCTAGTTTTATAAAAACTAACATGTTATCTCCCTCGCGGGTTTATAAAACATTTATAAAGCATTTAAAAGAGTGCGAGGCTATGAACTCACGTCGATGTGGGAAGGCGGTTATCGGCGATTTGGATGTACGGTACGGGCTTCAATCACGGAAACCTAGACAAATAATACTCGTCTTAGACTCATGTCCAATGACTTTATAAAAATAACAATTATGTATACATATGATGATTATATATATATGATGATCAAGTGGGTTTATATATTCTCATTTACTCATTTTTGTGTTATGTGTCGATAACTTTTATACTAGTTGTCTCGTTTTTCCTATTTACGTGTTTTAGGTCCAATAAGCCTATTATAAGTTCTTTAACTTGTTTTAATCCTTGTTATACTTATTTTATTAGTATGTATACTTTCCATGTTGGGCCCAAATGGGTTAAGCCCAATAAGTTCTTTTTACAAGTTTTTATCTTATTTAGTCCAAGTATTAGTCCAATATGTTTACTTAGCTCGTTAATGTCCGTATGCCCTAAAGTTCGGGTTTTATCGGTTTTTACTTGTTATACATGTCTATATATCAGTATATAAGTTTTATAAAGTTTTCATTAGACGGGTCTAACCATCTAAGTTTTATTTAACAAAAACGTTAATTTTACGGTATTAGCCGAGAAAGTCGTAAAAATCATGTTTATAGTTTTATAACTTATAAAACTTAATAAGTTACCATTTTTATAAAATGTCCACTTATTTAACCTTTTACATACTTATATAAATAAAATCCATAAGTTAGTGGGTTTTCATTTATATTTTATACTATTAAATTTTGAGTGCTTATATAATAGTATTATTCTTTAATTTCCAAAATCTGATTTTTATCTTCACTTTCACCAAAACTGCCATATCTAGAGTTCTATATGGAGATAGAAGCTCAAATTTTTATCACATAAACTACATGATATGTGATACATTTAACTCTTCTATAGTTACTGTTGAATCATCTTCAAAGTTTTTCTAAAAATCGTCCAAAACAGTGAACTCAGATTTGTACCTTAAACTTGTTTTGATCATATCTCACTCATTACAATGATTCCATTGCATGACCAATTCTCACATGTGTACAAGACATATAGCTTACTGTAAATGGATTCTACTTCATCATTTTATCAGTCCATGACCTGTTTCTTTACGGTTTTATACAGCCAACAAATATAACCAAGATTTTAACCTTGTTTCTTATGGTTTTTCACCTTTTTAATCATGTTTATCAACACCAAATCCCCACATAACATTTTTATCATCATATAATCATCATATACATATACAATAGGAAATAAAATACATGTTTACATAATAAAAATAACAAGAAGATGAGGAGGACAATCTTTATACCACCAAGTTGATGTAGGTTATGATTTGGACATGGTTTTTGATGGAGAAACTTGTGCTTAACCAACACCCTCTTCAAGACCATCAATCTTTATGATCACCTTGTGGAAAATCAGCCCCAAGACACCATGAATACTCCTCCTTTGATGTTATAACTTGCACCAATCAATAGGGCTTCAAAAGGGCATCAACATGTATATGAATAACATGAGATTTTGTGGTTGATTTTGATCAAATGAGGGTGTTGTTTGTGAGATATGAGACGGCCAAAATGGAGTCAAGAGAGAGAGAGAAGTGGTTTTGCGTGTGAGGGACATGGTATGTGTGAATTGCTAGTGGTTTTGTGTTAGTGTGTAGCTTAAAGTGGCTTATAGTGTAAGCTCGCTTACACTTGTAGCTAACAAGTAAATAAGATGCCACATATTGATGTGGTGTCTTATTTGTGCCGTCCCATGGTGCTAGTGGGGTGGGACAATGTATTTTGTCCCATCTCACTAGTTTACGGGTATTCCTCGATTCTAGTTTTCTCGATTTGCGTGCCCTCGGGTCGTTTTACGAAAAACGTTTTTATAAATTACGAATCAACGGCACAAAACGAATCTAATAAAAATTGTTTCATAAAAAACGGAGTTCGAAAACGTAAATACGTAATCCTAAGGTTTCCGGTTTAGTCGTAAAGGACGTTAAAATAAAATCGTAAGTCCTAATCTCTTCTCGTAAATTTGTGAGTTTATGAACCAACACAAATTTAAAACTCCAAAATAATATCCACGGATAAATTTATTTTCTGAAATGTCGGACTGTCAACAAAGACGGTGTATGTAAACGTAAGCATGTAACGTAGAATCCTCCGGTTTAAACGTAGTCGATGCTACTTCAAGACGTAAATCCAAATTATTTCCCAAAAATAAGTGAGTTCATATTGTAACATTAAAATAATGTTTTCAAATAAATATTGAGAATAAAATATCAACCATAAATTGACGGATTGTCACAGCATTTACCCCTAAACAGGATCTTTGTCCTCAAAGATCATCTTACCTTACTACTCGCTTCTTATAGAGTTAAAGCCATGTGGGTATTTCCTCCACATTCGGTCTTTTCTCACAGGTGTAATTCATTACAATACGCGAGTTTCATCAAACATAACTACAGGAATACGATCAGGCTAAATGTTGACTTACTTTCTCTATCCATGATATTCACGGGCTTCTGATGAATGCAACTTTTCGCCGATCTAAGCTCTACTAAGAAACAATCAGATTCTCACATGATAGATATTCCATCATGTTCGATTTATGAAACATAATTCACGCAGTCTTTGAAGTCCTAGGGTAGATCCAGCTTATATGCCTTTCAAACCAATCTTTTATATCATCTCAATGGTCCCATACAACGGAGACTTATATTCCATGATTTGTCAAATCATGAATTCATTTTTCCAAGGTTAAAAATTGTGGCATAACTTCGCTACCCATTTGGCACTTCAAGATCTACATTTCATATTCACATAACCTCTTGCCCACTACCGGCTGTCAATAATCATATCCTAATTTCAACAATCAATTCAGATCTCGCGGGTCGGGTATTTTGTAAGGTTAGGTTCGCCATCATAGGAAACCTTAAACCTAAAAGACATGTCCAACTCACAATGGGTGTATGTCGGGTGTCTTCATCTCAACTCTTGCTTACAGATGCTCTAATATAGATCCTAACAAGATTCGATCTCAATCCTAACAAGATGATTATCAATGATAATCTCTTCAAAGGAAAACGATTATACGGTTTATTGCTAAAGGTCATTCATTCAAACATAAAACAACACATATATTACTTTGTATCGTTACTTTACCTCGTCCCTTCGATTGGGGTGGTATATAGTACTCTCATCAAGGTTCGTTCTCAATGACTTCTGAGCAAATCTCTAGAAATTCGATGCGAAGCGAGGATCTTGATAAAGATGATCGATACAGGAACACTATGTTTACATAACTCTTTTGCATTTATCATTAACGGGAATGATATTAGCAGATTTGGTCAGTCTGTCGACTATGACCCAAATCGAATCAAATTCAGATGATGACCTTTGCAATAGCTAGACGTTTACTAATGTATGAGGAAATGTCTGCCTTCATAATTGCCATCACTTCTTCAGACAAAGATACTTTTAGTCGTAAATGACATAAATAGAATACTTATACTTACAAATTCCAACATAACTATATCTCACAATCTCCATATTTAGGCAACCACCAGTGGCCTTTTATACATCTAACGTTATCGGCTTCTCTATTTTAATGGTTCACATTAGCCGCGAACCCCTTTTTATTATCTATATTATCCTTCTTACAAGCATTGTTTATTTTTATATTGCTCGGAATTTATTTTGCACCTTCATTATTAAGGAACGTGTCCTAATTGGTTCTTTATCTTTTGTACATAATGTGTCAGTAATTACGTTCACTTTCTCCTGATGAAATAAATATCATAACTGTATTTATTCAAAATTCTTTCTTCATATCTTTTATGTTTCAGTTTCGTCTCAACTATCATTTTTATCAGTTTTTCTCAATCCGGCGTCTAAAGCGTCGATAATTATTATATGTAAATTAACAATAATTATTTAATTTTTATGAAACGTAAACGTTAAAAGTTTAAATTTCTTAGTTCGACCAATTATATAAAATGTTCAAAATAAATTTGGATTTAATTAACAAGATTTTTATTGATTTGTCGAAAATATTTAATAAGATTCGTAAATGTTCGAAAAACCTTTGTTTATACTTTGGTCAAAGTTTTCTTAGTTTGAAAAGCAAAAATTTTCGTTTTAAGTTTTCAGGTTATGGTATAAATGGTTTTACTCAGTCCTTCTTAAGTTATCTTGAGGTATACACAAACATTTACCCCTAAACAGAAGTTTAGTTAAATGGTTTGTGTATAAGGGAATAATCCCTTTAAAAATCCTTTGTTAAAACATTTGTCAAAACATATTTCCATTTCTTTTTGGTAAAATCCAAAGTCTTAAAAGGGCTCTTAATTTTTGAAGAGTCTATATGCATACATCTTACAATTATTAATCCAACGGTCATTTTATGTAAAGGATTAAGTTTTTAATCCCTAAGCGTTAATGGTTCTAATCTTTGAAAAGTCAATATAGCTTCCATTATCTATTAATCACACGGTTAAATCATGTAAAGAACTAAGTCTTAAGTCTTATGTTAAATATTTAAGGTACATGTTTTCATTGTTCGGCCAATTCAGGGCAATCTATAAATAATTATTAACTCATTCTTATTCTTATAATCAAACAAATGGTCCTTAATGATTGCAAGCATGAATTTATCAAATTACAGCCTTCACACATGATTCACCAAATTTATGAATGCTACATGTGTATAGTCAATCAAACGACATCACGTGAAACTCGTAATATTCATTACAAGTACCGGATGTAGTGATTGGAATAAATAATCTTCTTCGCAGATGCGATGTTGATGATAACCATGCCGTGGATCAAATTGCTAGAACCTTGTAAATGATCGAACAAATCTTCCATTTCGAGTTATGGATATCGTTTTCGATTGTCAATTTACTCAGTCCACAGTAATCTATAAATATAAGGAATGATATCACCATAGCTCTCATGATGACAGGCTTGGTATAATAAAATCTTTCTCCGCCAACTCTCTCAGTTGTACGGAAATTCCTTTAATTCAGATGGTGCTGACGTACAGTGCACAAGCCACAGGTGCAACACCGAGAATATAATCAATACCAAATTCAACTTGCCTTAATGGCGAAAGTCTAGGTAATTTACCAACAAATATCTCCTAAAGTTTCAGATAACGGAAACATCTTTTAATACATTCATATTAAGTTCTTCTAGATTATAATATCTATGACTAATTCACAACCATTCGCGGTATAATTTCAAGTCTAAATACAGGATATGGTCATCCATCCAGAATTATTTAGATCACTTTTGATAATCAGCATCTTATCATTTAGGGGAATTCTACTCGAGTTCCCATCAATTAAGACAATGTCGTCATGTCATAATCAATCAATCCATTCTACGGGCTCTATCAACTTTCCAGTTGCATTGCCGTCGATAAGATGTGAACTTCTCAAAAGACTAATAATAATTCATAATCCTTCACAAGTTTGAGGATATCTGGAGACATAACTAACCTTAAAAGAGTAAGGTTAACGCATAATCTACACGAGAGAATTTCAAATCAGATACAGACGAAAACATTTAACGAATACGAATATTTCCCATGTTTTCATAATTTGAGTACGCATTCAAAAGCTCCTCGGATCGTTACCCAGGTCATTCAAATGAAATCAAATCATAAGAAATGATAAGAACGTCAATACATCCAGTCGGGTATCAACACTCGGTAATCATACACTTTTCCTAAGAATCTCACTACGGGAGAATTGGTCAAGAAGGAATTGTCAATTGTCAAATAAGACAATTTCCATAGATGAGTAAATTCGATTTAGAAGAATAGATGCTACAGGCACATATGTAGGTGTCCCAAACACTATGTCCTTATTTTTCACTTCTTGCAGATCTCATTAAACTTTAATCCTCCACAATCTTCATTGAAAATTCAGTGTTTGTTAATAATTTTATGGTGACTACTAATCAGCCTTGCATGGTCCATTCCAAATTGTATGTAGGCGCGCAACTATATACAATTTCAAGATTAACGATGCAATACTCAGTTCGTCAAAATTTTATCATCATGTTTATAATAAAAACATTTTCATTCTTAATTCTTAAATAAGAATCAAAAATAAATTTACAAAGATGTTCTTTGTTATACAAACAATTAAGTTTTCCAAGGTATTTCATAATCAACTTTATTTCAATAATGACTATTTATAAGTCTCGCTTTAAATAATCCATATAGTGATGAAAATTCAATTTTCTCAAAGGATACTGTTTTATCTTATAAAAACAATGAGTGATCTGCAAAAGAGTGATGAAAGCTTGTTTACCAAGAACTAACTATAATATGATAGGAAATGAGCTTTAGCCAAATAATCATGAGGTTCATGACCTTGATGGCACTCAAAAGAGAATAATTCACAACGTAACTCAATTCAAGATGAGTACTTGTTCAATGGTTGCATCACTAATGCGAACATTAGAATGAAGCAATAAAAGATAGATAACATCGACATATGAAGAATTTAGCAATTAAAATTAGTCTTTTCATTAATCACAAACAAGTCAAATTGTACCGTAACACATTACGCGTCACTATGTCATAGAATTCTCAGAACTCATCCTACCAACTGATGTCACAGTTAAGTTAGGGATTATTTTTAAAAGATACCACAATGAATACTAATCTACAAGAGTCATTAGGTGTTCCACATGTCCCAGAAACTCTATCGGTCTCAATTCAGAAGAAGATTTCTTCAATTTATTTCTTGGACACTGGGCATCCTCGTTAGTGGACAATGGCCTAGGAACAACCCTTAACACAAACCTACAATCAATTAAATCCTTATAATTCAATCACAAAACTTAACGACTTCTATTAACAATATCATATTCCATACAAGTTAAATTTTACTTTATTCAAGTTTAAATCAACTTATACTCAATTCGATATCCTACCTCATTTTCCAATATTTTCAATCTTATTCTTCGGCCTTGTAAAGGCAATAAAAGCTCAATATGACCAACACTTAACTTCCATTCCTATAACTCTTATAACAACAATTATCAAATGAGTCACTAGTAGGAAATGACTTGATCATTCAACTAGACTTCTCGGAAAGGTATTAGTGGCATGAGCCTTTTGGGTACTGGTTCCAATGACAGCCTCAAGTGAAACATTTACCCTTTCGATTTCAATTTAAGAATTGGATGACAATGAATCAGATGACATCTTTCCAGGTGATAACGTTTTGTCAAACTCCACTCTATAAGGAAAGATCGTCATGACATCGATATCAGATTTAATCTTGCCAATTCTTTTTCAATATCACAATCAACTAATATCTACATTTCTACGAATATCAACCATTTGTTGGGATCATAAATATACACAACTTGGTTTAGATCTAGGATAGCTAGAATTTCTACGAGAATAGCTTCCATTAATTTACTAGGGGATTTAAGGTTTCTTGTGACAATCTACGTCGTATAAATACCTCGTATAAATATCAAAATAATCATCAACAATCATGTAATAAATTACATCACATACATATATATAATCCAAGTTATATATATATTAAAATAACACTTCTCAGTCTGTCCTTGTTGGTAACTCGGGAATTCTTCGGCACCGTTATAGTCAAAAGATTTTTAGACATTTTTAGAAAAATGTTTATAGTTAAAAGATTTTGAAATGTTTTATTCAAAACCTTGGTTTTAAAAAAATCTTTCGTTCTCTATAACGAGAGCTCTGGTACCAAACTGTAACACCCCCAAATTTATACAACTCAATACAGCGGAAGACTAGTTGGTGTTACGGGATAGCACATTACTCACATCATATACAACGCATAAAAATCGCGTCGTTTAATAATAAATTAATTCCGTTCATAAAGATCAAAGTTACATAGGTCCCAAGTCATTATATTTCATACAAAGTTTTACAAAGTATTTGAATGGAAAAATATTGTTTAAGTGCGGGCCATGAATTCTTGTCGTCTTCCCGAGAATTACCTTCAAGTACCTGAGATAAAACATGTTAAAAGAAAAGGTCAGCGATAACGCCGAGTGAATTCATAGAGTTTAATAAATCACATCAATATAACTTTGGTATAAAATTATTACCAAAAATCATTTCGTACAAAGAGTTTAATAAACCATCAATATAATATTGGTATAAAGTTTTTACCAAAAATCATTTTTGTACAAATCATTGTAATAGGCCAAAAAATAGCCAAAATCATTTTATACAAATCTTTATCAAAATCATTGTATAGGCATTTGCCTTAAAAGTCATTATACGAGCCAATGTCGTAAAAACGTCATACAATACGTCTTATAACGTTGTATGAAAATAAAAACCGTTATATGAATATGGTTATGAAAACCAAAATACAAACATAATATCAATAGTATGACCCTGTATTGCTAGTCAGGCAATACATCGTAACTCGGAGCGTCTAGTAGTATTTCGTTATTTTTGGATTATTATAAGCCGCATGACATTGTTACCTTACTAAACCAACAACGGGTAGCTAACCCGATACCAATTTTGCCAATCTAAAGTAGCGTGTCGTCACAAAGGTCACGCTATGGAAATCTTCTCATACATAAATTCGCTTACCAATCAATGTGGCACGACGGGGATCAACCGTCAAGGCGCGAACTGGGGTGATCGTCCCCAAATAGTACTATTAAATGCATAAGCGTCTACCAAATCCCGGTAGTTCACAATTCATGCTAATGGGACTTTTAGTGACATAACCTGACTTTAATAATCCTTTTGATTTCATCTATCGGGTCCTTTAATCATTTATCGGGTCATACAATCGGGTCATTCAATCATTCGGGTCCAAATCAATAAACAAACAATCGGGACAAATGGTGTCCTAGTTTTATAAAAACTAACATGTTATCTCCCTCGCGGGTTTATAAAACATTTATAAAGCATTTAAAAGAGTGCGAGGCTATGAACTCACGTTGATGTGGGAAGGCGTTATCGGCGATTTGGATGTACGGTACGTGCTTCAATCACGGAAATCTAGACAAATAATACTCGTCTTAGACTCATGTCCAATGACTTTATAAAAATAACAATTATGTATACACATGATGATTATATATATATGATGATCAAGTGGGTTTATATATTCTCATTTACTCATTTTTGTGTTATGTGTCGATAACTTTTATACTAGTTGTCTCGTTTTACCTATTTACGTGTTTTAGGTCCAATAAGCCTATTATAAGTTCTTTAACTTGTTTTAATCCTTGTTATACTTATTTTATTAGTATTTATACTTTCTATGTTGGGCCCAAATCGGTTAAGCCCTATAAGTTCTTTTTACAAGTTTTTATCTTATTTAGTCCAAGTATTAGTCCAATATGTTTACTTAGCTCGTTAATGTCCGTATGCCCTAAAGTTCGGGTTTTATCGGTTTTTACTTGTTATACATGTCTATATATCAGTATATAAGTTTTATAAAGTTTTCATTAGACGGGTCTAACCATCTAAGTTTTATTTAACAAAAACGTTAATTTTACGGTATTAGCCGAGAAAGTCGTAAAAATCATGTTTATAGTTTTATAACTTATAAAACTTAATAAGTTACCATTTTTATAAAATGTCCACTTATTTAACCTTTTACATACTTATATAAATAAAATCCATAAGTTAGTGGGTTTTCATTTATATTTTATACTATTAAATTTTGAGTGCTTATATAATAGTATTATTCTTTAATTTCCAAAATCTGATTTTTATCTTCACTTTCACCAAAACTGCCATATCTAGAGTTCTATATGGAGATAGAAGCTCAAATTTTTATCACATAAACTACATGATATGTTCTACATTTAACTCTCCTATAGCTACTGTTGAATCATTTTCTAAGTTTTTCTAAAAATCGTCCAAAACAGTGAACTCAGATTTGTACCTTAAACTTGTTTTGATCATATCTCACTCATTACAATGATTCCATTGCATGGCCAACTCTCACATGTGTACAAGACATATAGCTTACTGTAAATGGATTCTACTTCATCATTTTATCATTCCATGACCTGTTTCTTTACTGTTTTATACAGCCAACAAATTTAACCAAGATTTTAACCTTGTTTCTTATGGTTTTTCACCTTTTTAATCATGTTTATCAACACCAAATCCCCACCTAACATTTTTATCATCATATAATCATCATATAAATATACAATAGGAAATAAAATACATGTTTACATAATCAAAATAACAAGAAGATGAGGAGGACAATCTTTATACCACCAAGTTGATGTAGGTTATGATTTGGACATGGTTTTTGATGGAGAAACTTGTGCTTAGCCAACACCATCTTCAATACCATCAATCTTTATGATCACCTTGTGGAAAATCAGCCCCAAGACACCATGAATACTCCTCCTTGGATATTATAACTTGCACCAATCAATAGGGCTTCAAAAGGGCATCAACATGTATATGAATAACATGAGATTTTGTGGTTGATTTTGATCAAATGAGGGTGTTGTTTGTGAGACATGGGACGGCCAAAATGGAGTCAAGAGAGAGAGAGAAGTGGTTTTGCGTGTGAGGGAAATGGTATGTGTGAATTGCTAGTGGTTTTGTGTTAGTGTGTAGCTTAAAGTGGCTTAAAGTGTAAGCTTGCTTACACTTGTAGCTAACAAGTAAATAAGATGCCACATATTGATGTGGTGTCTTATTTGTGCCGTCCCATGGTGCTAGTGGGGTGGGACAATGTATTTTGTCCCATCTCACTAGTTTACGGGTATTCCTCGATTCTAGTTTTCTCGATTTGCGTGCCCTCGGGTCGTTTTACGAAAAACGTTTTTATAAATTACGAATCAACGGCACAAAACGAATCTAATAAAAATTGTTTCATCAAAAACGGAGTTCGAAAACGTAAATACGTAATCCTAAGGTTTCCGGTTTAGTCGTAAAGGACGTTAAAATAAAATCGTAAGTCCTAATCTCTTCTCGTAAATTTGTGAGTTTATGAACCAACACAAATTTAAAACTCCAAAATAATATCCACGGATAAATTTATTTTCTGAAATGTCGGACTGTCAACAAAGACGGTGTATGTAAACGTAAGCATGTAACGTAGAATCCTACGGTTTAAACGTAGTCGATGCTACTTCAAGACGTAAATCCAAATTATTTCCCAAAAATAAGTGAGTTCATATTGTAACATTAAAATAATGTTTTCAAATAAATATTGAGAATAAAATATCAACCTTAAATTGACAGATTGTCACAATACCACTTCTGGTGGGCTCTTCGTACATCGGTCACAAACAACTTGGTGTGTGCTACGTTCAACAAAGTGGCACAAGTGGCCGATGCAACACGTAACCTAGAGATGCTTCAAGAAAGAGAAGAGTTCGGGGAAGTAGAGAGACCCAAGAAGTGGTAAACATCCGTTAATCAGCGGTGACCAAACCGTATTCTTTCAGTATATGTCAATTTTACATCTCTTTTAAATTGCATCTTCCAGGCAGAAGACTGGGGACAGGTCTCAGCCGGCAAATCAGCAACAGCCTACTCAGCCCAAGGGAAACGGTCAGACTCACGACCGTTCTGCTACGAATAGGACCTTACAGCAGCAGGTCCTTACACATACTCATTTTCTTATGATTACATGAAATAGTTCATAATTCTGACACATTAGAGAATCTCTAGCAGGAATCATGGTAACGGGAGGGAACAGAACCAAAGAGGTTCACAGCCTAACCGTCCATCTATCACTGGTATTCCATCTTACGAATTTTCCGCATTGTCCTTTTTACATATTATCATGTCTCATGTATACTGTTCTTATCAGGCTCTCAGCCAGCAAGGATACCTGCTGGAGGATATACTCATCCTCTTTGCATTAGCTGCAACCGTAGACACCCAGGACCATGTCGCCGCGACAGCGACGCATGCTACAAGTGTGGCCTCCCTGGCCATCGCATGAAGGACTGCCACAAGGGCGAGATGGAGGGCACATCTGGACATGCTGATACCAAGCCGCCTCCTACTAGTAGACGCGTTTACACAACTTCTCGCGATCAGGCCAGCAAGTCTACAGTTACCATCACTGGAATCTTGTATATGTATGGTCAAGCTGCATGTGTTCTATTTGACACGGGTGCTACTCATCCGGTCATTTCTACTGCTTATGCTAAGAATGTTAGGATATCCCCCACGCCATCAGAGAATGTACTGAACATTTCCACGCCTTTAATAGACTTTGTACGCTCGTAGATTTTGACGACAAGGTTCGTCCTGTTGACGCACTTCCGCTGGACATGAATGATTTTGACATGATATTAAGCATGGACTGGCTATCCAAACATCATGCTACCATAGAATGTCATTCATATCGAGTCAACTTCGGTGATGTTAATGCACCAGAGTACATTCACAACGGGTTCGTACCCGGAAGGTCTGTACAAATCATATCAACCCCGGAAGCACGTGCATTAATTTCACATGGTTGCGAGGGATATCTAGCTACCATTTATGACATGGATGTTGAATCTCCATCAATTTAGAATCAGCCGATAGTGTCAGAATTTCCAGACGTATTTCTAGAAGAACTTCCAGGCATACCACCTGCACGGGAAGTAGAGTTTAATATCGAGCTCATCCCAGGAGCTGGGCCAATTTCCAAGGCTCCTTATCGCATGGCTCCCACAGAGTTTAAGGAGCTGAAGGATCAATTGCAAGAACTTCTGGAACGAGGCTTCATTCGACCGAGCGCATCTCCATGGGGCGCACCGGTCTTATTCGTGAAGAAGAAGGACGAAAGTATGCGTCTTTGCATAGATTATCGCGAGCTCAACAAGATCACCATCAGAATAGGTATCCTCTACCACACATTGACGATCTGTTTTACCAACTCCAAGGGGCCAAACATTTCTCCAAGATTGATCTGAGGTCGGGCTATCATCAGCTACAGGGTAAAGAGCAGGACATCGCCAAAACTGATTTCCGTACACGCTATGGCCACTACGAATTTGTAGTCATGTCATTTGGCCTTACCAATACTCCAGCAGTGTTCATGGATTTGATGAACAGAATCTTCCATGAATTTCTTGACAAGTTCGTCATTGTCTTCATTGACGACATCCTGATATTCTCTAAGTCCAAGGAGGAACACGAAGACCATCTTCGTACAGTGTTACAGATTCTTCGCCAGAAGCAGCTGTATGCTAAATCCTTCAAGTGTGAGTTCTGGTTAGACAAGGTGGCGTTCTTAGGTCACATTGTATCAGCAAAAGGAATCACCATGGATCCGACAAAGGTTGAGGCTATTACCAAGTGGCCAAGACCGACATCAACAACCGAAGTTCGTAGTTTCCTAGGCTTAGTTGGTTACTACCGTTGGTTCGTGGAGAACTTTTCCCGTTTAGCACTACCATTGACCAAACTGATGCGGAAATAGGAGAAATTTGTCTGGACTGAAGAACGAGAGAAGAGCTTTGAAGACCTAAAGTAGAAGTTAGTATCTGTACCGATTCTTACTCTCCCATCTGGTACAGGTGGATTTCAGATATATACAGTGATGCATCGGGGAAGGGACTTGGTTATGTTCTCATGTAACATGGGAAAGTGATCGCGTACGCTTCACGGAAGCTTAAGCCTTATAAAGAAAATTACCCTACGCATGACTTGGAACTTGCAGCAGTTGTGTTTGCATTGAAGATATGGAGGCACTACTTGTATGGAGAATCATGTGATATTTTCACGGACCACAAGAGCTTGAAGTACATCTTCACTCAACGTGAATTGAACATGAGACATAGGAGATGGTTGGAACTGTTGAAGGATTATGACATCAATCTGCAGTATCATCCCGGCAAGGCGAATGTAGTGGCAGATGCACTTAGCAGAAAGTCCAGAATGACAAATGGCTTAAAATTGAGGAGGAAATTATAAGAGACTTGGAGCGACTAGACATTAAGATCATGGTACGTGGACAGCACGGTTACTGGGCTAATCTTAGAGTTGAACCCGAGTTACTCTCTAGGATCAAGGAAGCTCATAAGGAGGATGGTGAATTTTGGGCGATAATTCAGAATTTGGAGAAGTAGACAGAACTTTGAGTAGACGCAAACGGTATCCTATGGCAGGGCACGAGACTTTGTGTTCCTGATGATCAAGAACTTCGGGAAGCATTGTTAGCTGAGGCTCATAGCTCCCCATTTTCCATTCATCCTGGTTCGACCAAGATGTACCATGACATCAAGCAATACTTTTGGTGGAGTGGTATGAAACAGGATGTTGCGACTTATGTCTTCAAATGTCTTACCTGCCAGCAGGTTAAGATCGAGAATCAGCGATCTGGCGGTCTTCTACAACCGTTAGATATTCCAGAGTGGAAGTGGGACAAGATCACCATGGATTTTGTTACCGGTCTTCCGTAGACAAAGAGGAAGCACGATGTGATTTGGGTTATCGTTGATCGACTTACTAAGTCAGCTCATTTCTTACCAATCCGCAAGGAAGATTCGGTTAGTAAACTCGCTGATACATACAGGAAGGAGATCATGAGACTTCATGGTGCTCTATCCAGCATCGTCTCAGACAGAGATCCTCGTTTCACTTTGTGATTTTGGAAGAGTCTACAGAAAGCTTGGGGTACAAAACTTAAGCTTAGCACTGCCTTTCATGCTCAAACAGACGGGCAATCGGAGCGAACGATTCAGACATTAGAATACATGTTGAGGTCATGTGCGTTGGAATGGACGGGAGATTGGGACGATTACATCTGTTTGGTAGAGTTTGCATACAACAACAGTTGGCACGCAAGTATTAACTGTGCTACATTCGAGATGTTGTATGGCAGAAAGTGACGCGCACCAAACTGCTGGGATCAGGTTGGTGAGCGAACACTTGAAGGAACAGAAATGATAGAGTTGACCAACGAGAAGGTGGCAGTAGCTAAGTAGAAGTTGCAAGAAGCACGGTCACGTCAGAAGAGTTATGCCGACATACATCGTAGGGACTTACATTTTAGCGTTTAGTGTTACCTCCGCAGCTTTCTCATGTTCACGATGTTTTCCATGTGTCCTTACAGAGGGTACAAGTATCATCCCCTTCACATGGTTCAGTATCCACTGTAACAGATTCGTGAAGATCGTACCTTCATAGAAGAACCCGAACGAGTTCTAGATAGACAAGAACGAGTCATGAGGAGGAAGACGATTCCATTCGTCAAAATCATTTGGAGGGATCATACCGAGCGGGAAGCCACTTGGGAAACAGAGGGGTCTATCTGGGCTTCTTACCCTCATTTCATATTTTGAATTCGGGTATGTTCCTCTTTTCCAGTTTACGTTATCTATAATTCAGGGACGAATTATTCTTTTTAGGGGGGAAGAGTTGTAAAAACCGCAAGCTTTTACCATGAACAGTACATATATAATCGTACGTACATGATTAAAACTTTCCTTATATAGTATGCTTATGTTTCACGAATGTTAATTACAAGTATTACGTACGTGTTATTACACGATAAGTATTTAAGCATATTAATACACGATAATTATTATCAACAATAATTATAATCACGAACGTGGAAAACATGAACGTAAATAATCACGAACCTATTATTATGTATCTACGTAGTTATTATTACGATTAAGTACAAGTATATATACTATAACACGAACAACTAATAATAAAATCACGTAAACACGACCACGAGAACACGTAATATTTGGAACACGGAAAAACATTGGGTTTCCCCTAGTGGGCCCCACCTACCCGCGGCAAGAAACAAGAAAGGGGCCAAGCCCACTTTTATTTTTAACTAAATAAGAAAAATTGAGAACATGTTATTCATTTATAGAGTTTTTCTAAAAAGAACAAACCCCTAGCCTCCCTTTTTCTCCCTCTTGGCCGCCGGGTATAACACCACAAGAAGGGTGTTTGTTGATTATTGGTGATCCAATTCTAGTGAGATCGTTCGTGTTATCATTCTCTTTTGTTTCACGCATTGGTAATCCTTAAACCTTTTCTTTTTAATTATTTTATTAGATCAAGAAAATATGAAATCATGATAATTAAATAACAAGATTTAAAAACATGTTAATTAAATCATGGGGGTTAAAATCATAGTGATTTAGGGGTGTTTTGGTTCGGCCGACGTAAGGAACCGAGAGCCAAAGCTCTCGGTGGGTTTATGATCACCACCAACCGAGACCCCATGGTCTCGATGTGGTTTGGGTGTCTCGGCCGCAGGGAACAAGGGACCCCGACGCATGTCGGGGTAGCCTTGTGGTCTTTGGGGGTCTCGGCTGAAAACAAACAAGCACCACCGACATAAGCCGGTGGCTAAACCGAACAAGCAGGGGGAACTCAGCCGCGGCAGCGGCTAGCCGAGGACCAAGGGAACCACCGGCATAAACAGGTGGCATTTTTGTGAAAACAGTGGCAACCAGCCAAGCCAGTTCGCCACTGTTAAGGGTGTGTTTGTTTGTTCCGGTTCAAGGTTAAACACGGTCCGGTTCACGACTTAATTTTTTTACAAGCCTAATTAATTTTTACAAGTTTAATTATTTACAAGATTAATTAAATTAATTTACCATGTTATATAATTAATTTAATTTAAACATGACTTAGATTAATTATTAGTATTAATAATACATGACTTTAACCTAAGTATTTAAATCATGAAATTTAGACTAAGTAATTAATTAATTATTTTTAACATGACATATAATTAATTAATTTTCATGACTTAGGTTATATTAATAATAAAATAATAATACATGTTTTAACCTAAGTATTATATGCACTTTAATTTAATTAAATCATGTTATATTAAAGTAAATCTTAACATATAGTTTATTTAATTTACATGTATTAATTAATAAACTATACTATTAATCACATGACTTAGAAGATTAATCAGTAAAAACTTAAGCTTATCTTAATAGCTTAATAATCCAGCTTAATTCTATTTATGGAAACTTTCTATTTTTAGAAACTTATTTGTTTTAAGTATCTAATATATTTATGGAAACTTTCTATTTTTAGGAACTTATCTATTTTAAGTAGTAAATCTATTTTTGGAAACTTTCTATTTTTGGAACTTTTCTATTTTTGTAAACTTTCTATTCTAGGAAACTTGCTATTTTTAGAAAGTTACTTATTATTACACAACAAGTATGATAATACAAGAAATACATGTAATACTTAATCAGAATATCCAGAATACATGATAAATACAACATAACATTAAAATCAGTAAAACATGACATGAACATATAAACAAGCTAAGACATGATATAAAACTAGTACATACACAGTAATCAGAATACTTTGTTGGGTCAAAAAGTTGATGTGGCAGAAACTCAAAAACGAAGAAAACATGAAGAAATTGTCCAAGCGTTGTCAAGAGTTAATCAAGCGTTGATAAGAGCAAATTAGGCGTTGATGGCTCAAGCATTGTCGTGTGCAATCCAAGCATTATCACATGTAATTCAGGCATTGACAAAACGTAGACAAAGAAGCTTATGGAAGCTTCTATTTAGATAAACATGTAAAAGATATTCTGCATAAGTTTATTTAAATAGAAGATTTACTTGTTTATTCATCATTATCTCTTGTAAACCCTAATCCTTACACTATAAAAGGAACCAAGGGTCTTAGGTTTTATACATATAATTCATTCACAATGTAAACCTAAACGTGTGTGTGCACTAGACGTGGGATTCAATGTATACACGTCTAGTGGATGTTTGTTATTAATATAATGAACATCCCTATTGTTTTAATTCATGTTATTCGTGCCTAAACACCTTGTTAATGTGTCGTGTTCTAATTCCGCTTTGATTGTTAAATCATATGAGCATGATGCATTCCTAGCAGCTTCAAAGATCCGGAAACCAAGGTTTCCACATACTTATACATGTATATTATGTATGTAGCATTAGTGAGATCAAAGTAGGACTCTCTTCCGTTCGTCTTCTTCGTTCACTAGACATAAGGTATGGATTCTCCGTCCTTTGAGTATGGACATTCTTCCTTATTAGGATTCCCCGTATGGAGCCGACTGTTTTCCCAGTATATGTTTTATATGTTTTGATTTGATTATGTTTAATTAAATGCCTAAGCCATATACATGCATGACCAGTTTCACCTAGTTATGGAGGTACCATAACTATAACACTAGAGGCACCAGCGTTATGACTTCACCAGGGCGGAGTGATAGCTCGTGGCGTCCCTTTCAGCTTTTTGCCATATTATTATGTTATCATGTGGGGCGTATGGGTGCATCATAGGTTACATGTTTTTACAGATTTATTCAGGTGAATGTGGTGTGTGTCTTGCATCCTTCACAAGGAGCTGATCACTCCTACCCAAAACTTATATTAATTAGAGGCAGCCCCTCTAATTGCATGACAAGGTCACCCCTCTAAGTATTAATGCACGTTGATATTTCATGACCTATATTGGCTAATGGTAAACATGTTAAACAGTTTTTATAAGATAAACATAAGGCTTTTCAAACTATAAAACCAGTTTTACTAAGTTATGTCAGCTTTTCCAGGACTTAATAAATTCCGGTGCTATATGTTGTATATTCTTATGTTATTCATTCTATGCTTGTATATCCGTGCACTGAGCGTTATGCTCAACCATTTTTCCTTTCATGTTCCCAAAACGGCAGGTACTCAGGGACGCTCGTAGACTTTAAGCGTACGCGCATATGGATTGGAAGCTTTCTAGCCTTCATTACTTTATTCTTATCATCATACTTTTGCTACTTATTTCCATGGACATTGTTTAGTCCTTTTCATTTACAGTACTTATGTTTGTGTGTGATGAGCTTTACTTTGGGGTACCGATGTTTGTTTCCGTTATTTCCTTTTTGGTCATGTAATGTTTAAGTCATTTATCCTTGTATGCTTTGACGGCACGTCATAATCATGTGTGACATTCCATTTATCAAAATGGGGAGTTACATCACATGTTGTCTACCATGTACACGTTTTGGGGAAGAAGCCAAAATAGTGCCAGTCATCCAACAAACCACAACCTAGCTTACAACATAAGCTCATTTTGGACCATTGATCAAATTCCAACCAAATTTACACTTAACAAATGTCCAAATCATCTTAACATGAGCTAAGATTTTCAAACACCTCATGGGGATTTCTGGAAGTTCAAGGCTAGGGTATTCACTTATTTTTCAGCATTTCTTGTTTCTTTGTAGCCTATATAAGGCATAAGACTCACAACATTGTAGCTGCTCTTGGTTTTTCCTTGTACAAAATTCTATAAATCCTTTTTCAAGTTTAATGAAAACGTGTTGGAATATTTGAAGAAATCCAAGTGCCAATCTTAATTTATGCTTGTTATTGTTTCATGTTTGTGTTTGTGAAGTATCAAAACCTGTTTTTAAAGATTGTGCAAGAAATTAAATATTTTCCAAAAATATGATATTTTGCTAAGTTCTTTGGTACATCCTTTGAATTTTTTGATTACAAGTGATCATAGCACCCTAATCAGAAGATTGTAAAGGTGTTGTGAGCTTGTGGTTTGGGGTTAATCAAGGAGTGGTTACAGAGGTTGCATTAATCAGATTTATTTTTCAATTTTCAGTTTTAAATATTACTTGTTCTAAGCTTGTTACTCTTAGCAGCTTTGTGGAAGCTTGTGCCTTGTTAATCTAGGCACATAAGCTCAAAAATTTGTGTGTCTGGATGTACATTCATGAGGTTTGAGCCTTCTTACCCAAAATCTGATAAAAATACTTGATTTTGTGATTTTTTTGTTCTGCAGTTATAAGTGTTGTTCTTGTGGCTTAAATCTGATTGATACTGCATGACATTGATGTTATGATGCTAGATTAGGCTTGGGTAAAACTGAATCACACATTTGATTTGTTAAATTTGGATTTAAAAAGTGAAAGGGGTGTTTGGGTTTATTGATTTAAGGTCACTGTTTGAATTTGAGTAAGTGCTAAGTGTTTTATTGGTGTTGGTATCTGTTTGTTAGGTGATTATATGCTTTTGTATGCAAGTTTCATACTTTGAACATCAAATCTGAACATTATGCTATAACTTGTTGGATTTTGCCTATTTAGACCTAAGATTTTGGAAAAACATAGATTTTATGCATGCTTAGGGGCTAAAAAGTGATTAAATCAAGTTTTTATAACCTGTTAAAGAGATTTGAGGGTTTGAAATTGGATTTGTGGTCAAGTATATCAGCAAAGTTCATAATCTGCTTGTTTTTTGTTCATCAGTAACTTTTAAGTGCTTGAATCTTTTTCTAAACCTTGAATCATTGCATGAAACCAGTTTATTTATGTTCATTTGAATTTATTATATCTTTTATGTGCATTTGGTTCAATTTGGTTGGCTTATTCTTGCTAAAACTGCTTATTTGTTTGAAATCTGCTTATTGAACATGTCTGTATCATATCTAGTGATCTTTTGATTAAACTGTACTAATTGGCTGTTAGGATTTGTGTTTTTGTGATTGTTATTGACTCCATATAACCCACTGGTTATAAGGGTGCCTTTTCGTGACTTGAATCCAACAAAAACCCACAAAAGACAAAAAGTCAAAATAGTCAAGCAGTGGGAACTCCTTTCCCCTGTTGCTAGCCATTGCTAGTGTAAATTGGTCATCAGCTTATTCATAAGCTATTCTAGCTTATTTGGACTTGCAACAACTTTGTTTTTCTAATCAATCTTCCTTATTTGACCCATTGAACTAATCTGGAGCTTTTTAGGGTTTGACTTTTAGGTTTGACTAGAAAACCAAACAAGTTGACTTTTACATTAAGTGCTTATTGCTTTTTCTAGCTTATTCATTGTGCTTATTTGAAATATTTTTGATTATTAAGCTTAGTTTTGTCATTTAAAATCTTTTGCAAGGTGAATCAGCACTTGAAGTGGCCTAGAACTCAAAAATAACTATTTTTTCGTTTTCTATAGAGAGCTTTTGCTTATTTTAGGCTTATTTCTTGGGCTTTTTCAAAATTTCTTTTCACGGATCTCTTTAGTATCCCAAAAGAAGCTTTTGTGTCAAATTAGAGCTTATGGCATTAGCTTATGGCTTAATGGGCCAAAAAGCCCTTTAAGAATAAGCTGTTGACAATTAAGCTGTGATAAGCGTATTTTAAGCTTTTGGGCCTTTAGACTTTTGTGCTTAAAATCATATTTTGAGTCAAGTAGGTGATTTTGGGATTATTTGGAGAACATTTTGCTTATTGGGCCAAAAAGCCCAATTCAATTGACTGTTTTTCATTTCAGTCCATTTAGAGGCCCATTAGGGGTATTTTGGTCATTTCAAGTTCATTTCTGTGTTTATTAGGTTAAAATAAGCTAGTTGGTAACTTTTTAGAATTTTTTTATAAATTTTGGAATTTTATTAATATTTTATTATTATTTTATTATTAAAAATTAACTTTTAGATTTTTGCAAGTTTTTCATTTTTCCTAGTTCAAATACATTAAGTTAGGAATTTTAAAATTTTTAGATTAATTTTAGTGTCATTTAATTAATTTTTAGAATTATTTTAAGATTTTCTAGTTTTTAATCATTTTTAAATAGTTTTAATTAATTTTAAAATTTTCAAAAATAGTTTTTAATTTAGTTAAGTCATTTTAGAGGTTTACAAAGTGAAAAATCTCATTTTGAGCTTTTTGTTAATTCAATTGATTTTTTGGTCTTTAATTAGCATTAAAAATTTATTATTTAATTAAATAAAAGGTTTGAGTGAATTTTGATTTTTTGTAAACTCTAATTACATTTTTTAGGATTTATTGCAATTTTCTAGGAATTTTTAGGTTAATTTTTAAATTTCGTCATATTTTACGGTTTTACGTGCATGACTTTTCGTCTTAGTTTAATTCATAATCGTAACCCTCATCCTTTCTCTTTTTCTTTTCTCATAATTATAATCACAAACTCTTAATCATTTTTTTACATAACACACTAGCCTCCTTGATAACGATCCCTACTTTGGGTCATTTACTTGTGGTTTTCCTAAATCACTTGTTTAATACTTACCTAATTATCTCGTTTTCCAAAACGAGTGTGAATTTACAACTATCATTTTGGCACCGCTGCCGGGGAGGCGTGTTGTGTTTCGATTTGAACAATTGTTATTTTTATACTATCCATAAATATAATTGTATTAGTAGAACTCTACTAATACGTATTATTGGTTTTCGTTTTTGTGTGAATATTACTATATTGTATACGTAGAACAATAAATTCACAAGTACTCCAAAAGTGTGAAAACACAACCTTGATTCAGGATTTCATCACTAGATCATTGTATTCGAATCTCAAACAAAGAAAAAAAGGCAAAATAGATAATTACTTTCGTGATGCTTAATTTTGACAAACACAAACTATAAGGTGGGTATAAGGCGGGTATTATAAAATATACACTAAGGAAAAAGGCTCTTAAGTGCTTCGCGCCGCCTCATTTCCCCGCTTGCTTGTGCGTGTTTAGATAAAAAGGGCTAATCCCGGGTTTGCCAACCAAAGTATTATCTAAGCATCATATATATATTCTTGGTTTCAATTGATTAAACCCTCTTGAACGTTTTGGTGTTACACCAACGTTCTAAAGTCATTGAAGGCGTTCACTTCACGTGATCGTTTTCATTCCTTGAGGCTCCTTTAATCAAGAGATTTGATTTTGTTGATCCCAAACTTAGATCGATTAGCTTTGTGTATACGAGATTAGATCAAGT
The DNA here is from genome assembly GCA_025667525.1 of Glebionis coronaria. Classification (NCBI taxonomy): domain Eukaryota; kingdom Viridiplantae; phylum Streptophyta; class Magnoliopsida; order Asterales; family Asteraceae; genus Glebionis; species Glebionis coronaria. Next base: position 436,004,278 of record CM046874.1, read on the forward strand.
ATAGCACGTAGAGAAACCTTTGTATATGCTTTGTAGATCTAAGTGTTATGCGGAATTTAACACTTAAACTAGAACACAAGATGTAAACAAAACTTTCACTTTGATTATGAATGTCAAACTTGCTTACAATGAAAGATGTTTACGGATGAAAACTATATAAAACTTGATATTAAACATTAACCTAAAGGCCTTCTTTTATAGACTAAGAAGCCTTGTACAATAAGCTACGTATTAACTATTCTAGGTAAAGATAAATATAGAAAATACATTGTCGTTTCTATCCTTACTAGAAGTATTCTAGAATATAATAAACGTGTAGCTTATATCTTCCATCAGTGCTTGTCTTCAATCTGTCAACGCTTGACTTTAACTTGTCAACGCTTGAGCTGTCAGCGTTCACTTTGTTCTTGTCAACGCTTGAGTTGTTCTTGTCAGCGCTCAAGTGATCTGGCCTTAATTTATTCCCAACAATCCTCCCCTAAACTTGATATCCACTCCTATGATCAAGTTTCTGAATAAGCATTAAGAACTAGGAGGAGTCTGAAAAATATTACCATATTGATAATGAATAAATCTGATCAAATCCTTTGCCACGTCACTTGAATAATCTATCTCCAGCTGAGTGTCCTTCATCTTTTCCAAAATAGACTTGGATATGAAATATTGAGCATCCACAAGTAGATACTCAGCAAACTTTGTAGAACTCAAATGGTATACACCAGCAGCTGAATATAACCTCCATTGAAGACCACTGAGGTCATCTTCAAGATCCTTCCATATTTCAGGATCTTCTTCATTTGTCCCACACATTCTTTTGAATGTGGTCCAAAGTTTTATTCCATTAGCTGAAGTTGGTGCTTCAGCCTCATACTTGGTCTCTAGCAACCTCCAAAGGTCTACCAAGTCTTCTCTATCACAACTTGCAAATAAAGATATGAGAGTGGTAAAAGTGTGTAACTCTTTTCCAAAGCTGCCAATCTTCCAGAATCCACACTCATCCTCGTCATAACTCACAATTGGATTCCTTGAATCTAATGGTAATACCAACACCATATCTGAAGCTTCTAATGGGGAGAGCTTGAGGCTCTTTCTTATAACTGCTTCACCTGGATATAGTGGATCCATATCTTTTGGAAACTCAAATTTAAATCCCTTCTTCACTGGCCTAGGAATCATCATAGCTTTCTTGATTTCCATTTCTTCTGCAAGTTGCTCCCTTCTTTCATCTGAAAGAAGTCTGAGAGTGTTTGCTTCCTGCACTCTCACCCAAATGGGATAAGCCCTATGTTCCAACTCATCAAATGTCAAAGCCTTCAACTTCTGATGTGTCCATCCAACTCCATGACATCTGAGCAACATAAAGTAGAGCTCTCTTCTATCCCTTTTCAACTCTAAGAGAATATTGCTTGCCTTGTGCTTCAATATCACCTTACAATCCTTCTGAACTCTAAGAAGAAGCTCCAAACCCCATATTTGATCTGAAATGGTCAAGTCTGGATTATCCATGCAGCTTTCTTCCCAAGAATTGTACATTTGAACCACCTCTGGCATGTCAAAGTCAACCTGCAATTTTAAGTCTCTCAACTTTTCCCTAGCAAGCTCATCACCATACTCAAGCATTTCTGGTTCTATAATCATCACACATGAGTCTGAGCTAGCTCCATCACTTTCCTCTTCAGAAGTCACAACAAATGGTGACTTTTCCTTTTCACCTTGTTCCATCATTTGTTCAACCAATCTTCTATCAAATTCAACTTGGGCTGCATCCTTTGGAACAATTTCTTCTACCAATTTACCCTTACCCTTATCTGATGGTGCAATGGTTGGTAAGGTAGATGGAAATACCTGAGTAGGAACTTCCTTGATGATAGATGATGACTGGAATACATCACCTTCATGTGCAGGTCTGTCAACGCCCATATTTATCCTATTAGCGCCCAAAATACTTCTATCAGCGTCCAAATTTGTCTTGTCAACGCTCAAATATTTTCCCTCAGCGCCTTGTGTAACCTCTCTCAACATAGCTGTAAATGATAAATTTAGATTGGTTGGAGAGATTAAGGACGTGTCAAAACCTGTTTGTTCCTTCAAAGTTGTAAGGGCTTCAGCAACATCCATTGATTGACCATCTTGGCTGCCCTTATCACTCAGATTTCTTTGAGCTTCCTCCCCTTTGGAAGACTCCTCCATACCCCTCCTAGCATGATCACTCTCCAAAACAACAATCTTCTCCCTCAATTGCTTGAGTTCAAGGCCCTGTGAGCTGACAATTTGTACTAAGTCTGCATTTTGCTTTTGCAAGCTAATGCAGACTGCCGTCAATTCCAAAAGAGTCATTGGTTCCAGTCTGCCCTCTTCTAAAATGGGGATTTGACCTCCCAAGTCAGATTCATTGGGCATGGATGAGGACTTAATTATGGTGGGACTGCCTTGGCCAGCATCTAAGCCAGAACCAATAGTCCCAGCCTCATCCAGGTCACCAGCCACACTTGTGGTAGTGGTTCTCTCTGCTTCATGGCTAGGACCACCAGAGGAGAACACTCCAGTAGTCCTTTGGCGTTTTATCAACCTATATTCAAGTGGTGTGGAAGATGGTGTGGAAGAATGAGTTGATGTGGGTTGGTTAAGGGGTGTTTGGGTTTGTGAAGGTTGTGTGTCAGTGTTGGAAATAGGCATATCAACGCCAACATTTGATGTGTCAGCGTCAAAGGGTTCTTGGTCAAGTTGCATTTGTTCAGGTGAGGGTAAAGGTTCAGCAATGGGTTCAAGTTGTGGTTGAGGGTCTATTTGAGGTTGGGGGTCTGGTTGGGGTTGTGCTGCTGCAATAACAGTAATATTTCGTTTTTAGTGTAGTTGTCTTCTCAGCTCGATTCGAATTGATATAACGTTTTAAGCAAAGACTTGATTGTTTTTGGTGTATAATAGCGTATTTGGTGTTTAAGCTACTTTGACAATTTTGACAAATAAAACTCCTAAAAATGTAAAATAATGTCTATCTACATATACGTACTATTCTACTAAAACAAATTGCAATTACAACATTTAAACGCATAAGATGTAAAAATGTAAACTCAAATGTATACTACAAATTTAAATTGTGTAATACCAAATTTAAATCTATAGTGATTAGTCTTAACAATCAAAAAAAAAAAAATCTTTCTACTACAACTAATCTGACTACTAAAAAAACGTTACTCGGTTTCAATGAAAATCAAATGGCCCAAAACTATGCTAAGCCCAATCTACAACCGATCCATACGTCCTTAAAGAAAACTACAAGCTTACTGACTATTTTGTAAATTTGATTTAATGAAACGTAATCTAGTAGAATTAAAATAACAAGTTCAACAGTTACCAATTAAAACTAAATCAAATGACTATATCTTTCAAATCTCAGTGTTCAAAGTTTCTAAAAACAAAAACTGAATGGAAATCAAACAAACACTTTTAACACACAATTAATACAGATCATAAGTAACCAACAAAATTTATACTACAATTCTACATCTAGCATTAACTAAGAAGTTACAGAAATTGAAATGCGTTTAACCATATCATCCAGGCCTAGTCCGTTGTGGAAGAAGCTCGGCGCTGAGCCGGCTTGTTTAACAAACGAAACTACTATTCTGGAATCCAACTGAACACCTTTTTGCAAACTGAAATCGACCACACCTTATTTTTATAACCTTCAAAACTTGATAAACCTGCATATATGAACACCTGCAAAACAGAATATCCAAAGAAAAGATTCTCGAATACCACAAATCCAGCTAATTTGAACTCTGTATCAAACTGACTAAAACTCCCTAACTGAATCCTAACTGAACAACTGACACTTCACTGAGTCGTAACAAGCAATTAACAAAACTGAAACTAAATCCTCACTGAATTTAACAGAATGAAGAAAAAAAACTACAAATGTAAAGATAAAACTGTTTTAAAAAATCTTAAGCTACAAAGTGTACTGCTAAGCTGACTGAATCAGTCTATCCTAACATCTTAACTATATCTAAACTCATTAACTAGAAATCACTACTGAATTTGACTGAAAAAACTGAACAGAAATATATCAAAATCGGAATTTTATCAAGATTCAAACTTGAGAACAAAATTCCTTATAAGCTCTTATGAGCTTATTATGCTGAAACGCTCAAAATCAGTTAAAAGAAACAAAAGCTTCTAGAAATTGAAATCAACTCTGTATTAAAACTCAAGACACTCACTATCCAAATGCCAATAACTCCATGATCAAAATATACGTGATTTAGGAACTTAAGAACGTAACAGTAAAGAAATAGAAGAAAGAAAGAGCTTCGTAAACCGCTTATTTCATTAATGGCAGAAAAAACAGATTCAGTTACAACAAGATCAACTAATCGAACCTACTCTAACTGAAATTCATAAAGGCTTTTGAAAGAAAATTAAACTAACTATCCTAACTAACCTAACTATGTGAAAACTAACACCTAAGCTAACCGGTTGCAAATGAGGTCTTCATCTCCTTTATATAGGCGTCGAGAGAGGTGGAGTGACGTGGCTCCACCAATGATTGGATGCCACGTGTAAAATACGAGGATAACTCGTCCTTCATCATCTTCAACTTTGGGGGTTTCTTCGTTCTTGAGTATTGATCTAATTAAATAGTATCCTCTTGTAGAGAAGAAGAAGGTGATCATCTTTGCTGTTGAAGACTTCAATTGATTCTTTGTTGATCATTCGTGATTCGTGATTGCAGGTAATGAAGGTGAAGAAAATGTTTAACCGTCTCATTTCTTTTCTCTCTCTTGAAGGTTGAAGAAGCGTCTGTGTGTTTGTGTTGTTTGACCAGTCTTGGTCAAATTGACCAAGTTAATAAACTTGTTTACTTTCCATTCAATTTCTCTTTTTGGTCCCTCAACTTCACATTTTGTTTCAAAAGTGGTTAAAACTTTTAAGTTCTTTCCAAATGTGTATAAAGCTTTTAAGTAATATCTTTTCCATCCTTTATCATTGTAGTAATTGCACTTTAAGACCTTGATCTTTGGAAGTTTGGCAAATAAGGTCCTTGGATCATCTTTCGTCCTTTTCTTCGTCTTTTGATCAAATTAATCCTTGAAAGCTCGTGTTTGTCTCAAATGTACCTATTTTACCTGAAAATATACAAACACCAAATACACGCGTAATTCTGATAATTAACAGTTTAATATAATGTATTTGACAGTGTTTTTAATGGTTTTAGGATCATTATTGATGAGTGTTTTCACACTTATCAAACAGCAAGCATGGCTGGGGTTAAAGGTAAGTCTCTATGAGGTGGTGAATTCATCTTTGTAAAAATATCTTTCTTTTGCTCAGGGATCTTATAAAAATCATTGTGATCCCTTGAACAGTATCCTTGATCATCAAAAATCATTTGCAGAAAACGGGGATAAGCTAAAGTCATTTTTGTCCCCTTGTTTTTACACATTCCTTCAAAAATCATTTTAGAATAGTTATATTTTTGCCATGTTGCAATGCACACAATAGCAGTTGCAATGGATCTATTGATCTCATTGTGTGCAGTACATTTGGGACTCAAACATTGAAGGAGGATGTGGATGAGGTACTTCCAGGCTGGGGGAAATTACTGCTTATGGTACTTATTAAGAGTACCTTCATCAGGAAAAGGATATCCCAAAGCCCTAAGCCCTTGTTCTATGTCATTTACGGGAAGAATGGCTACACCATCAGCATCATCAAGATGCAAGGCCTGGCGTACCAAGGCCTCAGTAACCACCCAAGATCTCCCATGAACAATAGAAGTTAATGTGGTCACTCCATTAACTGTTGAGGAACTAACAGTGTTCCAAAACTGCTTAATGTGTGTGACTGGGATGAGTGGTGCATGAGAAAGAGCATACCTTAATGGGGATAATCTTGTCAACGTTCGCATAAAGCCATGTCAGCGTCCAATTTGGTCTCAACAACGCTTGGAAAATTCTTGTCAGCGTCCGAAAACAAAATTGTTTTAAAAAGTGAAAAATGACCTTAACAAGTAATTTATCCTAGAGAAGATAACCAAAAGCTGATAATTATCATAGGGCGGCAAGCACTGTCCAGTTATGCACACTTGCATAAGCAAGATAGACATAACAGTCCTCTAGTGTCCCTTGCTAACCAAAATTCTTAACAACAAAGTTACCTTATAAAATCCTTGTTACTCCCAGGTAAATCCCATATCAAAATCATTCCCAAGTCTCCCAACAGACCACAACCAATTCTAGGCCAAAAATGTCTTGGCAGCATGCAAAGTTGATATACTATGCATGCTACAGTGCCTCATGGTTTAGTAAAACTAACCCATACTCACCTGTGGACACAATCTAGAATTGTGATAAGAGTATCATATGGATACTCAAACATCCTAAAGGTTCCTAAAACCTCCCCTTAAACCATGATACAAAAAGTTTGCTAAAAAAAACATGCATGAACAAAAAAAATTTATGTCAAGATAGGAATGAAACATTCCAACCATCATCCATAAATAAAAACTTGTCCAAATGCTTCTCCTTTGATCCATAAGCAACTCTGTATCCAATGGTATACTGCTAACACCATCTGCACATTTAGATTGAAAACCACAAAACTAACATTGTTGCTGACAACGCCCCGATAACACATAACAGCGTTGAGGGAAGCTTTGTCAGCGTTAGACAATTATATTGCTGACAACGTTGCAAAAATACTTATCAGTGTTCAAGCAACCTTTGTCAGTGTCAGAAAAATATAGTGGAAAATCTAAATCATCAATAAGACAAATAATAATAATGCATCATCCTGTACATACTTTTACAAAAAGAATCCAAAACACATATTAAGTGAGATTAACCATTCCAATACTTGTTACCAAGTATTGAAATCTTCCAGCATCAAAAGGTTTAGTTAATAAATCTGACACATTTTCCTCAGTGTCAACCCTATCTGGTTGTATTAAACCTTTCTCAAAGCAATCTCTTATAAAATGGTGTCTAATTTCTATGTGTTTAGTTTTAGAATGATGTACAGGATTCTTAATGATGCATAAAGTACTATTATTGTCAACAAATATCTTAGTATGCATGAAATTATACCCATAGTCCAACAGCTGGTTCTGAATCCACAACACTTGACCACAACATGCTGCTGCAGCCACATACTCTGCTTCAGTTGTAGAATTAGCCACCACTGTTTGTTTCTTGCATTGCCAAGATATTAACCTGCTCCCAAGAAACTGACATCCACCAGTTGTGGATTTTCTATCAAACTTATCACCTCCATAATCACTATCTGAATATGCAATCAGCTCCAATGGTGAATCCTTTGGGTACCATAAACCAAGATTAGGATAGCATCTTAGGTACCTAAAGATCCTCTTCACAGCATAAAGGTGACATTCTTTGGGAGTCACTTGATGGCGTTCACAAGCACACACAGCAAACATGATATCAGGTCTGGAAGCAGTAAGATACATCAAGGATCCAATCATGGATCTATAATGCCTGACATCAACATCTTTCCCATCTCCAATCTTTCCCCAAGGGTGTTCTCTATCCATAGGAGTAGTAGCCCTCTTGTCATGTGGAGAAAAGCCAAACTTCTTCAAGATTTCAGCAACATATTTGTCCTGGGAGATGAAGATACCATCTTCTTTCTGCTGAACTTGTAAACCAAGAAAGAAGTTCGTCTCCCCCATAGCACTTATCTGTAATTTGTCTGTCATAAGCTTGGAGAAATCCTCACTCATCTTTGGATCAGTAGACCCAAAAATGATATCATCAACATAGACCTACACAAGCAACACATCCTTGCCTTTCTTCTTTGTAAATAGTGTCTGATCTATGGTGCCCCTCTTGAATCCATTGTCCACTAAATAGGTAGACAAAGTACAATACCATGCTCTAGGGGCTTGATGAAGGCCATACATAGCCTTTTTGACTCTATACACTTTATCTGGATGTTCTGGATCCTCAAAACCAGGAGGTTGCATGACATATACTTCCTCAACAATGGTGCCATACAAGAAAGCACTCTTGACATCCATTTGATAGACTGTGAAGCCCATGCAGGAAGCATAGGATAGAAAAATCCTAATAGCTTCAATCCTTGCAACTGGTGCAAAGACCTCCTCATAGTCTATCCCCTCTTCTTGTGTATAACCTTGAGCCACTAACCTTGCCTTATTTCTGACCACAATACCTCTTTCATCTCTTTTGTTCCTTAGAACCCATCTTGTCCCTATAGGTCTGACATATCTAGGACAATCAACCAGCTCCCAAACATCCTGAATTGCAAATTGGTGAAGCTCATCCTGCATTGCTTCCACCCAACTTGGTTCTTTGAGAGCATCAAATATTTTCTTGGATTCTTCTTGTGACAGAAAACATGCAAACAAACATGCTTGCACAAGAGGGGTATCAACCTTCTTGTGTATATTGGCAATAAACCCACCAAGACCTTGATGAGATCTTCTAGTCTGAACTGGAGTCATAATATCACCAATGATCTGAGATGGGCGGTGATTCTTCATTGTGGAAGTGAGAACCCCTCCTTCAAAAAGTCTGGTGTCCTCAACCTCATGCTCCATGTTGCCAATGTCTTCTTCATCAGACTCTCTTATGTCAACATAAGGATGACCTTCTTCATGAGAATTGGAAGGTTCTCCTTGTTCAAAAGTGGAAGAGAAAAGATGTGCAAAGGTGTTGTCAACGTTTGAACCTTGTTTGTCAGCGCTTGGGCTAACAACGCTTGAACTGTTGTTGTCAACGTCTGAGCAATCAACGTCTGAATTGGTCTTGTCAGTGCTAGATTTGCCTTTGTCAGCGCCTGAAGAACCATGCATGTTTGTATCTGGTGGTATTTGGAAACCACCATTATCTTGTCCAGCAGCAGCAGCAGCAGCAAAAGCATCTGTCCAAATGGGAATTGTGACATATTCAAATGTAGGAGATGCCTTTTCTGCTTGTGATCCAACCTTCTCATGAACCTGTGTACCTGAAACATTAACAACTTGTTCCTCTACAACATTTGAAGTTACCTTCACAATGTCTGGATTAGTAACAGGCATATAATTTAAAGTTCTAGATAAGGGTTCCAAGTCAAAAAACCAATTAGGACCACTTTCAGGATCACTAGGTTTATTCTCTAAGAACCTAACATGTACTCTCTCAACAATACATTTGTCCTCTATAAGATAAACCCTATAACCCTTGCTCTGGACTGAATACCCCATGAAGTAACCTTCATCACCTTTTGCACTAAATTTCCCTAAGGCATCACTAGTATCCAGTACTACTACATGACAACCAAAAGGTCTGAGAAAACCAATATTAGGTTTTCTTCCCCAAAGTAACTCATAAGGTGTTTTGTTCTGAATTTTGTTAACCAATGATCTATTTTGCACATAGCATGCTGTATTAACACCCTCAGCCCAAAAGGCTATTGGAAAGTGAGCATCAGCCAACATTGTTCTAGCTGCTTCAATTAGGGTTCTATTTTTCCTTTCAGCAATCCCATTTTGTTGTGGGGTTCTAGCAATGCTAAATTGCCTAGTAATTCCTTTCCTGGCACAAAAATCATCTAGCTTCTTGTTCCTAAATTCTCCACCATTATCACTCCTAAGCATTTTAACCTCATTGCCAGACCTTTTCTCAATTTGAGTGATAAAATCAATAAGAACATCAGCTGTGTCACTCTTCATAGCTAGAAAGAATGTCCAAGTAAACCTAGAAAAGTCATCTGTGACAACAAAACAATATGACTTGCCATTCAAACTTTCTATATTTGTTGGACCAAAGAGGTCCATGTGAAGCATATGAAGAGGTCTGGAACTAGTATGCACCTGTTTGGACTTGAATGAGACCTTGTGCTGCTTGCCTTTAAGACATGCAACACAAGAGTGGTCATTGTGGAAGGCCTTCTCAGGCAAACCATCAACTAAACCAAACCTCACAAGTCTGTTTATATTCTTAAAGTTTATGTGCCCTAGTCTCCTGTGCCACAAGTTACTTTCATCTACTGAGGCCTTAGCATAAAAACAAGACATATTTGCATTCATTTTAATCCCATTTAAATTCACATTATATATGTCCTTATGTCTAGGTGTTCTATACTCAATATATTTCTCATCAGGGATCTTAAAATCCTTACTTAACACCAAGCACTCAGTATCAGTGAAAAGAACCTTATTTTTGTTATCACAAACTTGTGATACACTAAACAGATTATAATCAAGTTCTTTTACCAGGAAGACGTTTTCAAAACGCAGATTATTGGTGAGAAGGGTTCCTTTGCCTGTAATGGTGCCATAGCCGCCTCCAAAGTATACCTTATCACCATCTTTAATAGGAGTGAAATTCGTCAGATAGTCTTCCTTTCCTGTCATGTGCCTTGAGCATCCACTATCCCAATATCCATAATCATTGATCTGTCTTTGAATGCCCTGCACATAAAGAAAACAAATTAGTTTTCTTTGGGAACCCAAGTCCCAGAAGACTTGGATTCATCTGGTTGTTCAATAAGAACAGACTTAGTTCTCACAACAACCCCATTCTCATCCTTTTTAGGATGAAATACCCAGTTAACCCCAATAAGTTTTGTAATGACCTTTGAAATGTAATTGAATCTATTGCAAGTCATTGAAATTCCATTATTATTAGGGTTTTGATCTTTCTTGGGTATCCATGTTAAGCTTGAAGAAGCTTTAGACCTCTTACCTTGTGGTTGCAAATATTTAGGTCTGGTCACGTTTCTATCAGCGTTGGATTTTGTCCTGTCAACGCTGAAATTACCCTTGTCAGCGTTGAACCTAGGGTTTGCTACAGGAACCCATTGCCTTTTTGACCAGGTGTTTGTCTTTTGAAAAGGTCTTTGTCCATGAGTGTTAGACCTTCTAGAAAAGAATGGGGCAGGTCTAATCACTTGTGGACTTTGCTGCACACAAGGTTTGGGTCTGACAACGTTTGACTTCCTAACAACGTTGACTTTCTTCCTATCAGCGCTGAAATTGTTCCTGTCAGCGCTGGCTTTGGAAGCGTTGACACACTTGTATGCCAAATGTGAAAAGCTACCACAAGTGTAACAGGCTTTCTTAGACACACTCTTGGGTCTAGAAGAGAAGAAACCTGTTCCATGATTGCTAACTTGTCTCTTGGGTGACCTATTATTCCTATACATTTCTGCATATTTAATGGTAGGTCTTCTAACAGTGTTTGAGCCTAGGTCAACAGGTTTACCAGTGATTGGGTTAGTAACCTTAATGGGTGGTGATTCATTGGGACTTTCACATAGCAAACCTCCCTTAACAAATAAAGCAGGGTTAGCTTTCTTCCACTCATTTAGGTCAGTCAGTTTTTGTTGATACTCTTCAACTGGAGTGACAACTCATGGTGGAGGAGAGAATTCCTCTTCTTGGCATTCTGGTATACCAGTCCAAGACAAGTCCTTTCTAAGGACACCATAGAAGTCACCAGCTGGTGGTGGAACCAGAGAGTAATCATTCATCCCAATCCCAGTCATGTCCTTAGGATCCCTTTGTTTAGCTACACAGTCTCCTAGGGTTTGGGTGGCTCTATCAAATCTTTGAATCTTGAGGTCAACATTATCTTTATTCTTAATGGCCTCATCTAACTTAACCTGTAGGTCTCTATTGACCTTTGTCATGATATTTCTAATATCCATACTACCCTCTAGCTCATGTTTTAAGATATTGATCTTATCTTTTAAGTCAAATTCCATTTTCTTGTATTCAGAAACGGTTTTCTCAGTTTCAGTAAGAGCTAGTTGGTAATTGGACAATTTACACCTTTCAGTGCTCATATCATCTTTTAGTTTTAACACCTCTTTGTTAAGTCTATCAGTGTTTAACCTACAACCTTTGCTACAAAAAGCATCATCATATACCTCATTATCAGATGAAGAGGAGGAGTGTGCCATGAGAGCATATTCAACATGCTCTTCTTCTTCAATATCAGCAACCAAAGCTTTGTCCTCTTCAGCATTCTTAGCCAGATAGCTCCAATCCCATCCTGTGCCATCAATTCCTTGAACTGCAACCATGGCTTTGGAATCCTGAGCTTTAACAACCTGACTTGAGGGTTTACCAGCATCAGATCTTCTAGGAGATCTGCATTCCCTCATGAAGTGCCCCATACGATGGCAGTTGTAGCATTCAACTTTGGATTTATCAAATCCAGCTGTGTCTTTAGCATTGAAGGTCATCTTCTTCTTGAACCTTCTATTCCACCTATTTGCTCTTATACTAGCAAGAGCCATGTTCCACTTGATGTCCATCTCTTCCAAGTGCTCATCACTTATCTGCTCAAGGTCCTCATATGTAATCACTGAACCATTGGGCAAGGAAGCAATGTAAGCACACACAGTATCCAAATCCAAACCAGCAGGTTTAACTCTTGGGGAGTCATTCATGAATGTGTCAGCGTCTGAAAAGGAGACGTTGACAGGACTTGTTCCAGCGCTGACAAATGATGATCCAGTAACTGGATGCATAAAAGAGTCCTTCTGATTGAATTGACCTTCACTATGAGAGAAGAAGGCCATGTTGCTGGTGCTAGATTTTCTTCCATGATCTGAAAGAGTTTCATCTTCCAACAGTCTTATTTTGTTGTAGATGTCATCAAACGAGGATCTCTTGTAAGTATTATTGGCAAGAATAGATCTTGCCTCAATCTTTCATGCCTCACCAAGACTTTTCAGAAAGGTAGCATTGGTGTCAACATCACCAACTTGTGTCCCCATGAAGGACAACTTGCTTGTGATGTGAAGCAATCTGCTTCTCACACTACTCAGTTTCTCATTGGGCTGAGCTTTGAAGACAACATAATCATGCAGTAGTTGCTTTTTCTTTTCTTCCTTAGTGTCTGCATTGCCACCATATGCAACTTCAAGTGCTTCCCAAAGATCCTTAGCAGATTCATAGCCTCTATATTTGTGCTGGTTTTCTTGTCCCAAAGAAACTTTCAGAATATTTAGGGCTTTCATGTCAACCCTTTTCTTTGCAATATCTTCAGCACCTACAGCTCTACCATCTCCAGGTTTTTCTTTCTTATCTTCATCAGGACATCCTTCAACAGCTGATCTTTGAGTAATGGCATCCTGAATCTTTTGAGCCTTATTGAATGAGTTTCCATATTCAATAATCTCCCAGAGTGTGTAATCAAAGATCCCCAGATATTGTTCAAAGTTGAACTTCCATAAGTCAAAGTTGGTTGTATCAAGCATGGGAATCCTGATGTTTGGTAAGGGTGAAGAGGAGGTGGTTATTGCTTCAGACATGATGTTTTTAGGGTTTTGGTGTTTTTAGGGTTTTTGATGAAAAATAGGGTTTTGGTGTTCGTGTATGATTCTGGTGTTCTTCAAAGATCAAAAGTTCCTCAACAAGCTCTGATACCACTTGTTGATCCCAAACTTAGATCGATTAGCTTTGTGTATACGAGATTAGATCAAGTATAGCACATAGAGAAACCTTTGTATATGCTTTGTAGATCTAAGTGTTATGCGGAATTTAACACTTAAACTAGAACACAAGATGTAAACAAAACTTTCACTTTGATTATGAATGTCGAACTTGCTTACAATGAAAGATGTTTACGAATGAAAACTATATAAAACTTGATATTAAACATTAACCTAAAGGCCTTCTTTTATAGACTAAGAAGCCTTGTACAATAAGCTACGTATCAACTATTCTAGGTAAAGATAAATATAGAAAATACATTGTCGTTTCTATCCTTACTAGAAGTATTCTAGAATATAATAAACGTGTAGCTTATATCTTCCATCAGTTCTTGTCTTCAATCTGTCAACGCTTGACTTTAACTTGTCAACGCTTGAGCTGTCAGCGCTCACTTTGTTCTTGTCAACGCTTGAGTTGTTCTTGTCAGCGCTTAAGTGATCTGGCCTTAATTTATTCCCAACATATTTGAGGAGAGATTTGTAGATTTTTGTCTACTTAATACATCACCAAAATCTTAAAAAATGTAAAAACAATCAAAAACCACAAAAAAATTAGAAAAATTAAAAACACCAAAAAGAATCTTCTTTGCTCATCCCCACGTTGTACGCGACGTTTATGCTTACTCGTAATCAAGCAAGACGTGCATGTAAAAGAAAAAAACGAAAGGAGACCACACCTAAGCTTTCTAGTGAGGAGTCTCCTATTGACGAACCAATCGTAGAAGAAGATGTCACCATGGCTAATCGAACTATGATGGAGTTACTTCAAGCACCCACCGAGGGTATGGATAGGCTATTGTGATTCCCGCCATCCTTGCGGAGAATTTTGATGTTAAGACGGGTTTGTTGTCGATGATCCAAAACAACAAATTCCGTGTTGATGAAAAGGATAACCCGTACAACCATATCCGCCAATTCAATCGTCTTACCGCCACTTGCAAGTTTAAGGACGTTGCTAATAACTCGATTAAGATGATGCTTTTTCCGTATTCCTTAGCAGGGCCCGCTAAAATTTGGTTAGAGAAAGAGCCACCCAATTCTATATTGACGTGGAAGGATCTCGTTTCAAAGTTTGTGAACCAATTTTTCCCGCCCTCTAAGACTCCGCATTTGAAAAACGAGATTTCAAAATTTTCACAAGAATCTAATTAGAGTTTTTCTACGGCTTGGAATCGGTTTAATGAAATGTTACATTAGTGTCCTCATCACGGTTTATCCGACTTGCATCAAATTGACACGTTTTACAATGAATTGAATGATCATGAGAGAGATTATCTTAATGCCGCCGCGGGTGGTAATTTTTTGTGTAAAACGATTGAGGAAGCGTTGTTGATTATTGAGAATACGTCTAAAGTCTATACTCCTCTTAACACATCGAGTGTTCGTAAGGCTTCGTCTTTGGCTTCACCTTCATTGTCCAATACCATCGATGCTTGCCAAATTGAGGCAAATTTGGAGAACAAAATCTTTGATAAGCTTAAGGGTCTTTTAATTTAATTCAAAGTTGGTGAACAAAGTGCTCCCACTACGGCTAATGCGGTTGAGGTTTCTTGCATATATTGTGGGGGAGGTCATGATTTCTCCGAGTGCATTACCAACGGTGGTAATACTTCGAGTGCCTACGCGTCCACGGGAACTTACAACCAAAACGGTCAAGTTACCCGCTTTAATCAAATGACTCCACCGGGTTTTGCTCCCATTCAAAATGCTAACAACAACTATCGAAACAATCAAGTTGGTTACAAAAACAATTACAAGGGTAACAACTATGGGAATCAAGGGGCTAATAACAATCAAGTTTCAAACAAAAATCAAATAAATGATTTTCAAAAAACAACAAAAGTTTGCAAAACTTGAAAGATCTTCCAAATGAATTTGTTGAATACGCAAATGGAAATGATGCTAGGTTTCATAATATTCAAAGAGAGATCATTAGCCTAAGATTCGAGTTTAAGAATGACTTGAAAAAGGAGTTGAAAAATGAGTTAGCAATTGAGCTTAAGATCCATACCAACAAAATGGAGGGAAATTTAACTAGGTTACAACAAAACCAACAAAAGATGGAACAAGGGGCAACATGAGATAAAACAAGAGATGATTAAGGCCGATAAGAGGCAATCTATGTTTGAGGATAAAATTTCATCCATGTTTGAGGCTATAATGTGTAAACCGTCTTCGAGTAGTCTTCCTAGCAACACCATATCAAACCCTAAGGGAGAGATGAAAGTGATTACCACACGAAGTGGTAAGACACTTAAGGAACCGACTCCTCAACCAATTACTCCAACGGTGGAGGAAATTGAGGAAGAATCCGAGGTGGTGGTCGAAAAGGAGCATATCTCAATCCCACTAAGTACCGCTCATGCCACACCTACGGTTGACCCATTACCATAATTAGAACCCGAGATTCCAAAGTCTAGGCCTATGCCTCAAACCACACCACATTTGCCCTACCCATCGAGACTTAGAAAGGAGAAACGTCAAGAGCGCGACAACTACCAATTTGAGCTTTTTATGAAGATGTTTCGTGATTTGCATTTCAATATATGTTTTGCCGATGCTTTGGTCATGATGCCTCGATTTGCCTCTAACTTTAAGAGTATGTTAAACAACAAGGATAAATTGCAACAATTGTCTAGTTGTTCATCGGTTTATCTTAACCGCATACCTCAAAAAGTCGGTGACCCCGGTAAATTCTTGATTCCATGTGCTATTCAAGATATGGAAGAATGCTATGCCTTGGCCGATCTTGGTGCTAGTATGAACTTGATGCCTCTTGCAATCTTCAAGTCGCTCAATCTTCCTAATCTTACTCCTTCACTAATGTCTATCGAATTGGCCAATCATTCCACTATTCCCGCATGTGGATTAGCCGAAGACGTTTTTGTGAAAGTGGGAAAGTTCTATTATCCGGTACACTTTATCGTTGTCGATATTCCCACGGATCCTCAAGTTCCTCTTATTTTAGTTCGTTCGTTTTTGGATACGCCAATGGCGTTGATTGATGTGCATGCTAGAAAAATCACCTTACGTTTCAACGACGAGGAACTTGTTATAAACGCAACACAAAACTGTCCAATTTCTCATGTTTATTCCGTCGCAACCATAAACCTCATTGATATGATCCTCGTTGTTTGTGACGAATTTTCACAAGAAGTTTTAGGTTATGGTGACGATGAAAATAGTGGTAGTCCCACTATGCTTGATTCCATTCTTGATAACTCGACACCATCCTTCACCCCATTTGAAGGTGGTGGTTTTACGTTGGAAGAATTTGAAGTTCCACGTACTTGTGACGAAGACCTCGACAAGGATGAGGACTTCTCGATTATCAAGGATTTTCTTAACGATTTCCCATTTCCTCCACCCGAGGAGGTTATGATTATCGAGCCTAATTCTTCAACTGAGGAACCACCAATCCTCAAGTTGAAAGATTTACCTCCTCATCTTGAATACGTATTTTTAGGAGGAGACGATAAGTTGCCGGTTATTATTGCAAAAGATCTTTCGAATGATGAAAAAACCGCACTTATCGATGTTCTAAAGGATCACAAAGAGGCAATTGCGTGGAAATTATCCGACATTAAGGGGATCGATCCCAAATTTTGTACCCACAAAATATTAATGGAGGAGGACTACAAACCCGCAATCCAACATCAAAGGAGGGTGAACCCCAAAATTCACGACGTCATCAAAAAGGAGGTCCTTAAACTCCTTGACGCGGGAAAGATTTACCCTATCTCCGATAGCCCTTGGGTGAGTCCTATTCATTGTGTCCCAAAGAAGGGAGGTTTGACCGTTGTGCCAAACGATGCGAACGAGTTAATTCTAACTCGACTGGTGACCGGTCGGAGGGTGTGAATCGACTATCGTAAGTTGAATGACGCCACTCGTAAAGACCATTTTCCCAGCCCTTCATGGACCAAATGTTGGAGCGTCTTGCGGGAAACGATTTCTATTGCTTTTTAGATGGTTTTTCCGGTTACTTCCAAACCCCCATCGATCCTCGTGATCAAGAAAAAACTACGTTTGCGTGTCCATATGGAACGTTTGCCTATCGTATAATGCCATTCGGACTTCGCAATGCACCGGGAACCTTTCAAAGGTGCATGATGGCTATTTTTCATGATACGATCGAGAAGACGATGGAAGTCTTTATGGATGATTTTTCCGTGTTTGGTTGTTCGTTCACTTCGTGTTTGTCGAATCTTAAGAGAATGTTGAAACGTTGTGAGGAAACCAACCTTGTGCTCAATTGCGAAAAATGTCATTTCATGGTTAAGGAAGGAATCGTCTTAGGGCACAAGGTTTCGAAAGCGGGGACTGAGGTAGATAAAGCGAAGGTAGACGTCTTCGCCAAATTACCTCATCCCAAAATCGTTAAGGGTGTTAGGAGTTTCCTAGGACATGCGGGCTTTTATCGTCGATTCATCAAGGATTTTTCATAGATTTCTCGACCCATTACACATCTTCTTGAAAAAGATGCTCCTTTTGTCTTTAACTAAGATTGTGTACGAGCCTTTGAAATCCTTAAGAGGAAACTTACCGAAGCTCCCATTCTTGTTGCTCCGAATTGGAACCTCCCCTTTGAGCTCATGTGTGATGCTAGTGACTACGCTATTGGGGCTGTATTGGGGAAACATCATGAAAAGCACTTCTTTCATATTCACTATGCTAGCAAGACGATGACCTAGGCTCAACTAAAATACACTACAACGGAAAAGGAATTCCTTGCCGTGGTGTATGCATTTGAGAAATTCCGACCTTACCTCGTCTTGACTCGATGCATAGTGTATACGGATCATTCGGATTCAAGTATCTCATGGCTAAACAAGATGCAAAGCCGAGATTACTTCGTTGGATTATCCTCCTACAAGAATTTGATGTCGAAATCCTTGACAAAAAAAGGAGCCGAGAATCTAGTGGCCGACCATCTTTCGCATTTGGAAGATCCTCACCAAAGTGTTTATGAGCCAAATGAAATCACCGAAACATTTCCTCTCGAGACACTTGGTGTAGTGAGTTCTAAGCTGGATTCATCCACCCCATGGTTTGCGGACATCGCAAATTACCATGCGGGGAATTTCATCATTAAGGGTATGACGACTCAACGAAAACGAAAATTCTTTCATGACGTCAAGTTCTATTTTTGGAACGACCCTTACCTCTTTCAGACTTGTGCGGATCAAATTATTCGACGTTGTGTATTTGGCACTAAAGCTTCTAATATCCTTAAACCTTGTCACGAGGGACCCACGGGTGGTCACCATGGTGTTAACCTCACGACGAAGAAGGTCTTTGATGTCGGATTCTTTTAGCCTACTATTTACCGAGATGTACATGCACTTGTGAAGTCATGTGACTCATGCCAACGACAAGGAAAAACCTCACAAAATGATGAAGTGCCACAAAACATCATCTAAGTGTGTGAGATTTTTGACGTTTGGGGAATTGATTTTATGGGTCGTTCCCATCATCTCGTGGTAATAAGTACATCCTTGTCGCCGTTGACTACCTATCCAAGTGGGTGGAAGCTAAGGCTTTGCCCACGAACGATGCTCGTGTGCTAGTCATGTTTTTGAAAAGCTTGTTTTCTTGGTTTGGAACCCCTCGTGCGATCATAAGCGATCGTGGAACCCATTTTTGTAACGACCAATTCGAAAGGGTCCTAAGGAAATATGGGGTTACACATCGGATTTCTACGGCTTATCACCCACAAACGAGTGGGAAAGTCGAGGTTTTAAACCGAGCGTTGAAGAGGATCTTGGAGAGATCGATAGGAGAGAACCGACAATCATGGTCAGATAAGTTGGACGATGCTTTATGGTCCTTTCGTACCGCTCATAAGACGCCCATTGGGTGCACTCCTTATAAGATTGTGTATGGGAAGAATTGTCACTTGCCAATTAAACTCGAACACAAAGCTTATTGGGCCCTAAAACATTGTAATGATGATATTGAGACCGCGGGAAAACACCCGAAAATGCAATTGAATGAATTAGATGAATTAAGGGATATTGCTTATGAAAATTCATTGATTTACAAAGAGAAAACTAAAAAGTTTCATGATTCAAAAATTAAAAACCGGGTTAACATTGGAGATAAAGTATTGCTTTTTAACTCATGTTTGAAAAACTTTTCCAGCAAGTTGAAATCCCGTTGGTCGTGTCCATTCACCGTTACCCAAGTTTTTCCTTATGGGACCATCGAGCTAGCTCAAAATGATAAGGGAAGTTCCCTCTTTGAACTACCTCGACCAAGTCACCTTCCCCAATGATAATTAGTATTGAGGGGATCGATTCGAGCTCATGACTCGGTAATAAAAAACGAGGTGCCTCGTGGGGGAGTCCCATGCTTATCTCATGTACATATTATCGCTTTCTAATGTAGTAACGTGAGGGGATTTGTTCCCTTCCAACCTTTGTTCCGTGGTTGTTTGTGATATGTGGTTTTTAGAAGATCATGGTCTTCACGATTGGAGCCTATCGTGTTCGTTTTATGGGAGTACTCGATCGTTTGCTTTAAAGAATTTCTCAATATCCATGATATATCCTTATATGTTCTAACCTTAGGTGTTTAGCACACTTCATAAATGGCTAATAATTTAACGGTTACACCCTTTCCATACTAGATTAAGCATTCGACTACGTCTCTAGTATGGGGGTATTCTAACCTTAGACTCGACACATTGAGGACAATGTTTAACTTTAGTATGGGGGGCGGGGTGAATAGATACTTGCCTTCCCAAACCTTCACGCTTTCCAAAGTTTATCTTTTTGTTTATCGTTTTGTTGCAAATAAGGCTAAAAATGGCAAAATTTTAAAAATTTTCTCATGTTTTATAAGTGTTTGAAGACACGAACGAAGATTTTCCTATGGCGAGAATAAGAGTAATTTTTGACTCGACCGTGCGTGTTGAGCACTTAGCTTTGATTCCTTAACTTTATATTAGGCTAAGTCTCTTAAATGAGGAAGAGAAATGATAGAGTTAATTATAAGTTACTATGCTAAACGTAGAGTACTCGTATTCTTACAAAAAATCATGTGTTCTCGTTGTTTGCTTATTCTCCCTTCGCTTGAATATATATTTTGCTTAATAAGTATTGGCTTAGCGGTTTAGTCTTGATTGTTGGTTTCTAGTCTTTTCTAGTAGCTTCCATGTAATTAAATTGGGAAAACATTAAGGTATTGCCAGCGTCACAATCTTGAAGTATTGGCAACCCGAATAATCGAAAGCTTCACTTAATAACAAGATTTCAAGTGCTCACCTAAATCAAGCAAACAATTTGAAGCTCACAAGTCCGAAAAATCTTTGCGAAATGAAAGTGAATTATGCCTTAATCTTTGAAGCTTTAAAGATCCAAAATTCGCTTTTAGCGTGAGGATATACGTTTTTGGCCATAATAAACACCTCATGGCGAGGTTAAATAAAAGGCAAGGCAAGACCGAAGTCATAATAAAAGCTTCATGGCGAAGTTGAATAAAAGATGTAGGTAAACATATGATAATAAGACCCATCCGTTAGGGGGCGTATAAAAGTCTTGGTAATAAGTCTCATGTTCAAAACCGTTATAAAATCGTGTTTATCGATCTTTCCTGTTGACATAATTTTTGACATCGTTGTCTATTAGGGAGGGTTATTAATTTCATGGTCTTGGTTATACCGTTATGACTCTATTTTTAAACCTAAATCTCTATCATCGCATAAGTAAAAAATGTATCCTCGTGAACATTCAAGAAAAAAATAAAATATAAGAGATACCACTTAGGAAAATGGGAGTATAAGTACGTGATTAGGGCATATGAGTAGTGTTAGCATTAATAAATTATAATGACAATGATCTCGTTGCACGCTCGCATGGAATTGGGGTGAAAATCGAGGACGACGAAATTATTTTTAACAAAGCATTCACGTGTTCTTGTTCTATGAACCTAAACGTCCCATTTTCCGATGAAAATCATACATTATGTCTAAAACGCAAGTAGTAGCAATAGTAGTATTGTAGCTAGTTTATCATTCAATAAAAGTGTATAAAAATGAATTTTGGAGATGCTACGATACTTTATTCTAGCATTGCGTGAGGGCACGACAATGGTTTAGTATGGGGGAGTGATGAGACTGCTTTTATACATAGTCTCATCGTCCAAAATGGGCTTAAAATGAATTAAATATCATGAAATATGCCAAATATATGCTTGTGTTTGTTACATGTGTATTTTAGGTACGAATATTGAGAAAATGGCCAAAGATCACAAGAAACAAGCAAAAACGAACATGGGAAACGAAGCCGCACAATGAACCTAGCCCTAGTGTTTATTTTCCAAGAATAACCCTTGAAGAATTGAAGATTGTAAAAGAAGGGTCCTCCAATATTGAAGAATTGATACTTTAAACCCTTGTTTATTCATAATTATAAGATTGGTCCTTAAAGTTTTTCAAATTTACAAAAAGGGCCCTCCACTTTGAAGAATTGGAAAGAATGGTCCCTCATTTATGAAGACTTGTCAATATTAGTCCTCCAAGAAGTCAACAATACAAGTCAACACCTTGAAGAATGAAGAAAATTCCAAAACAACCCTTCAAGAATCATCAAATCACAAGAAATACGCTTGAAATACTTTTACAAAACTATTTGGGGCAAAAGGGTGTAAAACCAAACTTCATTAACAAAGGATTCTGAAATTTGCTTATTTAAACACAAAGTGAAAGAAGAAAAGAAGATAAGGGGTGGTTTCTACCAAGACAACATTCTTACCTAGACCAGTAATCAAGTGCCATGTGTCACACTCACTTTTTCAACCAATGAGAACTCACCAATTCGCCAAGTCACTTCCCACTCACCAGATTTTAAACTAACTTAATTAGTTAGTTTAATTATGGCGCTTAACACAATTTTAAACCAAAATCTGGATCAAAACATGCACTATTCATCCAAGAACACGAATTGGGGATTCTTGTTTAAGCCAAAATTAAACCACCATTTTGTCCAAATTTAAGATTAAGGTGGCCATAATCATAACCCACACCTTAAACTTGCCACCTCATCACCACCAAGTTCACATGTTATCTACCATGTACACGTTTTGGGGAAGAAGCCAAAATAGTGTCAGCCATCCAATGAACCACAACCTAGCTTACAACATAAGCTCATTTTGGACCATTGATCAAATTCCAACCAGCTTTACACTTCACAAACGTCCAAACCATCTTCACATGAGCTAAGACTTTCAAACACCTCAAGGGCATTTCTAGAACTTCAAGGCTAGGGTTTTCACTTATTTTTTAGCATCTCTAGTCTCTTTGTAGCCTATATAAGGCATAGGACTCACAACATTGTGGCTACCCTTGGTTTTTCCTTGTTTAAAATTCTATAAATCCTTTTTCAAGTTTAATGAAAACTTGTTGGAATATTTGAAGAAATCCAAGTGCCAATCTTAATTTATGCTTGTTACTGTTTCATGTTTGTGTTTGTGAAGTATCAAAACCTGTTTTCAAAGATTGTGCAAGAAATTGCATATTTTCCAAAAATCCGATATTTTGATAAGTTCTTTGGTACATCCTTGGAATTTTTGGATTACAAATGATCATAGCACCCTGATAAGAAGATTATCAAGGTGTTGTGAGCTTGTGGTTTGGGGATAATCAAGGAGTGGGTACAAAGGTTGCATTAATCATATTTATTTTTCAATTTTCAGTTTTAAATATTACTTGTTCTAACCTTGTTACTCTTAGCAGCTTTGTGGAAGCTTGTGCCTTGTTAAGCTAGGCACATAAGCTCAAAAATTCGTGAGTGTGGATGTACATTCATGAGGTTTGAGCCTTCTTACCCAAAATCTGATATAAATACTTGATTTTGTGACTTTTGTGTTCTACAGTTATAAGTGTTGTTCTTGTGGCTTAAATCTGCTTGATACTGCATGATATTGATGTTATGATGCTAGATTAGGCTTGGGTAAAACTAAATCACACATTTGCTTTGTTAGATTTGTATTTAAAAAGGGAAAGGGGTGTTTGGTTTTACTAATTTAAGGTCATTGTTTGATTTTGAGTAAGTGATAAGTGTTGTTTGGTGTTGATATCTGTTTTTAGGTGATTATATGCTTTTGTATGCAAGTTTCATGCTTTCAACATCAAATCTGAACATTGTACTATAACTTGTTGGATTTTGCCTATTTAGACCTAAGATTTTGGAAACACATAGATTTTATGCATGCTTAGGGGCTAGCAAGTGATTATATCAAGTTTGTATAACCTGTTAAAGAGATTTGAGGGTTTGAAATTGGATTTGTGGTCAAGTATATCAACAAAGTTCATAATCTACTTGTTTTTTGTTCATCAATAACTTTTAAGTGCTTGAATCTTTGTATAAACCTTGAATCATTACGTGAAACCAGTTTACTTATGTTCATTTGAATTTATTATAGCTGTTGTGTGCATTTGGTTCAATTTGGTTGGCTTATTCTTGCTAAAATTGCTTATTTGTTTGAAATCTGCTTATTGAACATGTCTGTATCATATCTGATGATATTTTGATTAAACTATACTAATTGGCTGTTAGGATTTGTGTTTTTGTGATTGTTATTGACTTCTTATAACCCACTGGTTATAAGGGTGCCTTTTCGTGACTTGAATCCAACAAAAACCCACAAAAGACAAAAAGTCAAAATAGTCATGCAGTGGGAACTCCTTTCCCCTGTTGCTAGCCACTACTAGTGTAAATTGGCCATCAGCTTATTCATAAGCTATTCTAGCTTATTTGGACTTGCAACAAGTTTGTTTTTGTAATCTATTTTTCTTATTTGACCCATTGAACTAATCTGGAGCTTTTTAGGGTTTGACTTTTAGGTTTGACTAGAAAACCAAACAAGTTGACTTTTACATTAAGTGCTTATTGCTTTTTCTAGCTTATTCATTGTGCTTATTTGAAATCTTTTTGATTATTAAGCTTAGTTTTGTCATTTAAAATCTTTTGCAACTTGAATCAGCACTTGAAGTAGCCTATAACTTAAAATGACTATTTTGTCGTTTTCTTTAGAGAGCTTTTGCTTAATTCAGGCTTGTTTCTTGGGATTTTTTAAAATTTCTTTTCAAAGATATCTTTAGTATCGAAAAAGAAGCTTGTGTGTCAAACTAGAGCTTATGGCATTAGCCTATGGTTTAATGGGCCAAAAATCTCATTAAGAATAAGTTGTTGACAATTAAGTTGTGATAAGCACATTTTCAGCTTTTGGGCCTTTAGACTTTTGTGCTTAAAATCAAATTTTGAGTCAATTAGGTGATTTTGGGCTTATTTGAACAACATTTTGCTTATTGGGCCAAAAAGCCCAATTTAGTGGACTGTTTTTCATTTCAGGCCATTTGGAGGCCCATTAGGGATATTTTGGTCATTTCAAGTTCATTTCTGTGTTTATTAGGTTAATATAAACTAGTTTGCAACTTTTTAGAATTTTTTATAAATTTTGGATTTTTATTAATATTTTATTACTAAAAATTAAATATTAGATTTTTGCAAGTTTTTCATTTTTCCTATTTCAAATGCATTATGTTAGGAATTTTAAAATTTTTTGATTAATTTTAGTGTCATTTAGTTAATTTTTAGAATTATTTTAATATTTTCTAGTTTTTAATCATTTTTAAATAGTTTTAATTAATTTTAAAAAATTTAGTTTTTAATTTAGTTAAGTCACTTTAAAGGTTTACAAAGTGGAAAATCTCATTTTGGGCTTTTTGTTAATTAAATTGATTTTTTGGGCTTTAATTAGCATTAAACAAATTATTATTTAATTAAATAAAAGGTTTGAGTGAATTTTGATTTTTTGTAAACTCTAATTATATTTTTTTAGGATTTACTACAATTATCTAGGAATTTTTGGGTTAGTTTTTAAACTTCGTCATATTCTACAGTTTTACGTGCACGACTTTTCGTCTTAGTTTAATCTATAATCGTAACGGTCATCCGTTCCCTTTTTCTTTTCTCATAATTATAATCATAAACTCTTAATCATTTCTTTACAAAACACACTAGCCTCCTTGAGCACGATCCCTACTTTGGGTCATTTACTTGTGGTTTTCCTAAATCACTTGTTCAATACTTATCCTAATTACGCTCTTTTTCCTAAAAGACGTATTTTACAACTATCACCGGCCCATGAGTACTACCCGTATCCGGCCCATCACTGATGGGTTGGATTAAAAGTCATTTAAGCCTATGGGCTTCGAATGAACAGTGGCCGCATAGATATGTGCGGCCCACGCCCGGCACGGCCGGTATAGGGTTAGACAAAATCACAATCTTATTAAGATTGAGATTTACCCTAAAGTAGAGCATATACACTAACCATAGTTAGAAGATAACAATCAAACTAGTTATGGCACTTATCCTTTGCTTGGGGTCGAAGCATCGGTGACAGCCCATTAGGGTTTCACCGCCTATATAAGAAACCCCCAAGGGTTCTACAAAAGGATCACATTCTTCATACTCTCAACCTACAACCGATTCATAACCCTAAACCGATTACTTACTCTCATGCTGGAGTCTAATCGTGGGATACGTTCCCACGGTAAGCTTAACGTGTGTTGTTTTAGTGTGCAGGGTCTCAGCAAGACATTCACTTGGTGCAGGAGTCGGAGCCCAATCTATCCACATTAAGCCTAACTCGGATCAAGCGAGAATCATCCAAATTTTATATCAACAAGTTGGCGTCATCCGTGGGACCCATACACTAAACTAAACTCAATCTCAATCTCAATCTCTCCCAATGACGAAGGGACACTTTCAGGGAAACCCGAGGAACACGAATCCCGGGAATCAGAAGTCTGCGGGTGATGGGATAATCATCTTCGCCCTGCCTTCTGGTGACCAAAACAGGAGGACCGAATAATCAAAACACGTTTCAGTCTCTTGGTGGGGCAGGCACGTCCGATAATACCCCACCACCAACCATTACTTTGTATAATCCCGATCCGGGTGCTGCGCCAAAGGCCCCTACCAAGGAGCCGCAAAAGCCACCAGTGGTTGAGGCAGAATTGCAAGTTGGTTCACTCGATGATGAGGACCTCGAACGTGTACTCACGCAAAATTTTGACATAATCATGCCAGGCATCTCGGCAAGGTTAAATTTGGGATGGAATCTCCAGTCTAGACTTAACTTTGGCAGCACCGCGCATGGTACTCCCCCTCAAGCTCGGAACAGGGGAAGGAAGACGTGAGCTCATGAACAACCTTCCTTTGAGGAAACCCGTCGACCACAGAATGTGTTCGAGCTCATAGGGGATCGCATCATGCAAGAATTGTAAGAAGCCCAAGAAGATGGGGATAAATCCGACGGCTCCATTGGACGCCCGGTGTTGGAAACTCCAGTGGACAATCGTCGCACAAGTGTGTGGCGTAGGATAAACTCTGGTGGGAAGGAAGCTCATTCTCACAAAATTGCTCATCATAAATCAGAAGGTGGGGGAAAACACCCCTATCACGACCCTTCGGGATCTGATTCAGATGATCATCACCCCAGACGTCGCCGACCTAGGTATTCCACCCCTGAACCATCAGACGACGAAGGACGCTACGACGATACCTACTATCGTGATGGAGAAGAGGAAGATATCTACCTCCCATGGTGTAGCAAGAGGGAGGGTGCCTTCACTCTTCGTATACGGAATTACTCTGAGGAAATGAAGCGCCACATGCCAGCGAGCGTCAAAACCTGTTAGGACCTCTGGAATAGATATTTGTAATAGATAAGCTAGGAGGTATGTAGTTCCTCCTGGTCCTAGTAGTAGTAGGAGCAATACGTGCTCCTGGTCTAGCAGAAAGTCAAACATTATTATTCTTAGTAGTTTGTTAGGATATGCATGATATATGTTAGGAAAGGATATGCATGTCAGAAGTTACACGTTTTGGTTTAATGTTGTGTTGGGAATTATTTGTTAAGTGTCAAGTACCGTTAGTTTATTTGAAGTACTGTTAGTGTTATGTAATTACCGTTAGTGTTAACATGGTACATAGTAAGTAATGCTACTTATAAGTAAGTACTGCTATGAAGATTAGGACGAATATATCTTTGTATAAGATATGTCATAGTTATAGTTAGATTATATCTTATGTGATATACCTAAATAGTTAGAATATTGATAATATATCGTCTGTGATATAGTTATCTTTATAGAATATTCTAAGGTTTCTAGGGTTCCTTACTCTATAAAAGGAACATAGGTAAAATGTCTTTCATGTACCTCATACAAGTCGATTAATAAGAGAATCGAATAGTTAAAAGTAATTATGTTCTTCTGTGCTTTATAAGTTATATTCCACATAACTTATTTAGTGTTTAGTAAGAGCGCTCAAAGTGTTTTAGTTTGATTACAAACTATTATACTAATTCTTAACAGAATATAGATCCAACCAAAGGGATCAACAAGTGGTATCAGAGCTTGTTGAGAAACTCTAAAAAAGAAGAACACGAACCTATACACTCCACACATACCAAATCTCAATGTCTCAACCAGATGGTGTTAATGCTCATGTGGATGATGTTCAGAACACTGATCCTGTTCTACCTCAAGGACAACCACAAGTTGTGCATCTTGCACCAACACAAGGTGCTCAAGTCGTGAATAATGTAGCTACCTCTACACCAACACCTTCTCATACTCTGTCTGCTGTTAAACTCCCAGTTTGTTGGATATGTAAATCTTGCTTATGTTTTAGAGAGAGAAAGAGATAGAGAGATGGTGGATTTCACACAATTCTAGAGAGAGAAAATGAAGAGAACTATGTGTAAAAATGAAGAACCACACACCCTCTCCATCTAAGGAGAGGGTTTATATACCCAAGCCCTTGTCATGGGCTTGGGCTTACATTTGGGCCGGCCTACACATGTTGTAGGCTAGGCTTGGTCTTGTTAGTTAAATAAAGATAAATAACAAAATTACGAGCTATTATATGAACTATTGTTGGAGTGACCAATCCTTCTTAATACGTAAAACGTATTTCCAACAATCTCCCCCTAAGGGAGGTCACTCAAAACAAGGGCATTACCCAAGTTACAATAATAAGATAAACCTAGCATACTATGCTTGTCTTGAGCTCGTAGTCTTCGTCTTTCTTTTCTTTTTCTTTTCTGGTGAACATGCTGATGTGATCTTTGATATCAATCTTGAGAATTAATCTCTTGCCTTGATCTTGTGCATCCTTCACTAGTGATCTTTGCCTCTTCGTGACACCATGTCCCACATACTTATACCTTCATAATTCTTGAAAGCTTCAGAGTTCGATACAGCGGAAGACTTAACTTTTAGGCTTTCTTGAATTAGATGAGGTATTAAGTGTATAAAGTATAAGCATGCGGGGACGACTTCTTCTCGGATTCCGCAACACCGCCGTCTTCAAATGCCGCAACATAAGTAGACACGAACAAAATGGATTTGAACATTTCATTCTAATTCGGTAGCATTTTACCTCCGGTCGGTGAAGACCGTTGGACGATATAAAATATTGTACTTGTGGCAGGTAGATTTAATTAAAAATCTCCTTGGCCATATTTCGCTGGTAAACCCGTTCTCTTTACTCGACCGTCCAAAGGTGACTGCGAACGTAAAGAGTAAATCATTTGGATAAAATTATCCGCATGACTGAATCCGTCAATTTTGATTCCTGGAACAAGTTCGATTCATTAAAGTATCGCACCATCGTTGGTTTCCAGTTGTCACGAGCTTGATTCGTATATAATCTTGCAAGTTACCTACCAAGTGCTGTTTGAGGTTAACACTAGAAGGATTTCCACTCATCACCGTGAACACTAGGGTGTCACTCTGAGTGTTCTGGCAAGATCACTGAGATATTGCGTAGAGGCTTGGAACGTGTTTAAATTCAGTTAAGAATTAAACCACTGTTGCTTCCAGTTATCACAAGCTTGATTCATAAAGAATCGCACAAGTCTCCTACCATGAGCTTTTTGATATTCGCTCAAGAAGGATTTCCATCTTCATTGTAAATACTTTCGTATTACTCAGATGTTCAGGCAAGATCATTAAGATTTTGCGTAGGACTCTTAAGATCTTTCTTACTTTTCACAGTGTGTGAAGAAGCAAGAAATTATGAAAGTGTGTCCTAATGAGATATTTGATGATCTCAAATGGCTCTAGACTCGATTGTGCACTTTGGATTTTAGTTATCGGAGGCTGGAGAGGAGTGCCACCTTTTCAATACCAATTTACTCGGAGTGAATATATCGATAGATAACGTGTTGATCTCCGTGTGATTAAAACAAATATCTGTTGAGAGATATCTGAGTTAGCTGGGATGGGTTGCGCATTGCATCACTGGGTCCATGATGTCTATCTTCAATATCGAGCATCATTAGAATGATCTCAATAGCATATGTATTGACCCGGTTTCTGCCTAAGTTGTAAGGAGGGCTTTTTCTTTACACCCTTTATCTTTACAATTCTTTTTCATTCTTCAAGCCCTTCAATGCTTACCAATACGTCATAACTAGGACCTTGTTGTGATTGTTCCAGTGCTAACTTAAGTACTTGGTCGGCATTCAGCTACGTTCACAATCTTTCTCCATCTTTCCTAAGGACTACTATTTCTAGCTATGGAATGTCCTTGGGAAGATATCTCCGGTTCTGGAAGAATCATTGGACTTAACCTATCCTACCATCCTTATGTCACCACAATCTTAATCATCGTGAAATAAATGGGTTTTGGGTAAGTATATGTCACAATGAAAATCCATTTTGATATGCAAATCTGTTTTGCTCCCCCTTAACATATGCCACGATATTCGAAAACATTTCGCATATGCCGGGATGAGCCAGCACATTAAGTCAAACCATTTGTGATAATATCCCATATTAAATCACATTTTCTCCCCCATATTAAAAATATTAACCCAATCGATGTTTTTAATATCAATTGATTTAATGAATTTTTAACAAAGGTTTTGGGAAGGAAAATGCAAGTCCTTTTTATCTTCATGATACCAAATGTATGAGATATGATACCGATTTGTAACATGATCACATATTCACCATATTAGAAAAAAAAATTGACAAGGTTGGACCTGATTGATGAGAACATCATATGATAAGATCAAATGGTTCTTGCCAGCATATGTTGGTCGCCTTGTCACGTCTGAAGTCATCTCTTGACAGCACGTGTACGATTCGTATTGTTGTCTTGACACCAATTTGTGAACTTGGCACGTTCGGCATCAAAGATTCTGAATGCTTGACAATTGATCCCCCTCAATTGTTGACCCGTGTTGTATTGAAAGAGTTGTAGTCATCGTTTGAGTAGTCGCATCGTCGAGTATGTAGATACCAATTGTAGATTGCTATGGTTGTAGAGATGATAACTTCATGAAAACAAGACTTCTCTTGTTTTAACAAATAAATGCACTGAAACGTACATATATTTGTGTTAGACCAAGTTATAAAGTAAACTTGATCCCTTACAAGGTTTTAAACTAAACCTTTCTCGAGAAAATTAATTCCCGTAGAGAGCCAAAGCTTTCATAAGAAATACTTGACTTTAATGTGAAAACCGGGTTGCAGTCAGAAATAAGTACAAGCCATATAGGCATGTTTTATGAAATATTTACAACTTTTGTACGAACTCTATTTATGGCGCCATGTCAATATTAATCGACATTTTTAAGGCCGTAAATATTATCGTACCAAAAGACATGCCTTTGAAAAATAAAGTAAAAATATTTTTGGATTTTTCTAGATTTTTCAATTTTTATGGTTTTTATATGGTTTTATATTTTTGTATTTTGCTTTTGTGGATAAAAATATAAACAATATATACAGATGATCACCAAGGATACGGAGAATAGTTTACCATCACTATTCTTTCGCTTCATATGCCAATTCCTTAAGAGTCTCAGGCGAGAAGGTTCTCATTCCTAGCTTGTCGGCAAAAAATTCAATTCGAGCGCGATCTAAAGCCTTCGTGAAAATATCCGCCAATTGATACTCAGATCGGACAAAGTAAAGCTCGATTACTCCATTTTCCACTTGATCCTTGATGAAGTGGTAGCGAATGTCAATGTGCTTCGATCGGGAGAACTGAACGTTGTTGCAGCATAAGGCAATTGCACTCTTGTTGTCACAGTACATCGGAATTTTGTTGAAACCTAGACCATAGTCGGTTAATTGCGATCTCATCCAGAGAATTTGAGCACAGCAACCGGACATAGCTATGTATTCTGTTTACGTACTTGAAATTGCAGCGCTTTTCTGCCTTTTCGATGCCCAACTGATTAGTCGATCTCCTAGTAGTTGCAAAGTTCCACTCGTGCTACGCCTTGTATCTTGACAACCCGCGTGATCCGCATCTGCATATGCCATAAGTGCAATAGAAGAGTCCTTCGAATACCAAAGTCCCCGATTAATGGTTCCTTTAAGATATTGAAAGATCCGTTTCACAGTAGCCAAGTGTAACTCAGTAGGCCTAGTTTGATACCGAGCGCACATACATATAGAAAACTGAAGATCAGGTCGACTAGCTGTGATATACAGAAGAGTACCGATCATTCCACGGTAAAGTGTCGGATCAACGGCAACTCCATCTGGATCTGCATCAAGCTTAGTTCGTTCCACCATTGGAGTATCCACGGGATCACAAGATTCCATCTTATATTTCTTAAGCGATTCAAGGGCATACTTGGATTGATTGATAAAGATGCCTCTGGGACTCTGAGATATCTGAAGACCTAAGAAGAATGATACCTTGCCCATCATTGACATCTTAAACTTGGAAGACATGAGTTTCCCAAATTCGTCGGATAAGGTTTGGGTCGAGGCTGCAAATATAATATCATCAACATATATTTGTACCATAATTGATGACGTATAGTCCCCAGCCGGGTCATGAACCCGGCCCATGGGTACTACCTGTATCCGGCCCATCACAGATGGGTGGAATAATGTCATTCAGGCTTATGGGCTTGGATGAACAGTGACCGCACACATGTGTTCGGCCCACGGCCCGGTACGACCGACATAAGGTTAGACAGAATAATATTCTGTCTAGGAATATCTTTATCCCAATGGAGGAGGATATTCACTACCAAAATTAGAAGATAACAATCATTCTAATTCTAATAGTTATCTCTTCCTTGGGGCCGAAGCATCAGTGAAAGCCCATTAGGGTTTTACTGCCTATAAAAGGAACCCTCAAGGGTTCCACAAAGGTATTACGACTTATACTCTCAACTCACATAAACCCTAAATCGATTACTTACTCTCACGCCGGAGTCTAATCGTGGGAAACATTCCCACGGTAAGCCTAGCGCGTGCTGTTTAGTGTGCAGGATCCCAACTAAATGATTCACTTGGTGCAGGAGCCGGAGCCCAGCCAACCCGAATTAAGCCTAATTCGGGTCTAGCAAGGATCAACCAACTTTTGCATCAACAAGTTGGCGCCATCCGTGGGACCCATTACACTAAGCTAGAACAAAACCTCATTCTGAATTTCCAATGACGAAGGGGCATCCGCAAGCTAACCCCAGGAACGCAAATCCCGGGAACCGGAAGTCCCAAGGGGAAGGGATTCTCATCCCCAATCAATCACCTAGCCGCCTCGTAGGCGGGCCTGGTAACCGTGGCGGCTTTCAGTCCTTGGGGGTGACGAGCACGATATCCATGACACCCCCACCTACTTCAACCCTGGACAACCCTGACCCAGGGAGTGCGCCAAACCCTCCTAACAAGGAACCGCGTAGACCCTCGACGGAGGAAGAAGTGGAAGTCCTACCACTCAGCGAGGAGGATCTTACTCGAGTTCTCACGCAGAACTTCGATAGGATCGTCTCGGGGATCGCGTCAAGGTTGAATCTGGGGAGGAATCTCCAATCCAGACTCAACTTTGGTGACACCGGACCAATCATCTCCTCCCAAAATCAGAGGAAAAGGAGAGCTCGGCCTCAGGAGCAGAGCACCTTTGAGGAAACCCCTCAACCCTGGAATGTGTTTGAGCGCATAGGAGATCGCCTCATGCAGGAACTAATGCAGTCTCGAGAAGGAGAAAAGTCTGATGGCTCACCCGAGCGACCAGATCGAGAGCTGGCCAGAACCGCACGTCGCCCGAGCGTGTGGGACAGGATGAACACTGGGAAAAAGGCTTCCGGCTCATCCCAAAAAAGTGGTCCCTACCTAAAGGATGGGGCACCACAACCGTCTCCAGACCCGTCAGGGGAGGACTCGGATGACCATCCGCCTAAGCGTGGCCGACCTAGGCGCACCCCTCCACCACCACCAAACAATGATGAGTATTATGGTGGTCCTTATTATCGAGATGCAGAAGCGGAGGATATTTCGCGTCCATTGTGTGAACCATGGGATGACCCTAGGCTCACCCGCCCATGGGCGGATCCCAGGGAAGACCCGTTCACCCTCCGCATACGGAACTATTCTAAGGACACCAAACGTCGCATGCCGGCGTGTATCAAGACTTATGATAGATCTGGTGATCCGGTTGATCACCTTAAAATATTTGATACGCAGGCTAAAATTGAGCGATGGCCCATGCCTATATGGTGCCAAATGTTCAATTCGACTTTGATCGGAAATGTCCGTGACTGGTTTGAGGCACTCCCTCCACGGAGCATCGATAGTTTCACGGAACTACGCACTGCGTTCGAGAACAATTATACCCAGAGGAAGAAGTATAATAGGGATCCGGTCTCATTTGCAACCGTCAAACAACGGCCGGGGGAGTCCACAGAAGCCTTCACTGAACGCTTCAATGATGAGTGCACGCACACAAGAACAATGCCGGAGCTCCTGGAAATCTCTGACTACATGCACGCCATAACAGACAGGGAATTGATCAGGCGCCTCAATGACAAGCGTCCAGAGAGATATAATGACCTCATGGAAAGGGTCAGAAATTTCATAGAAGGAGAAACGGCGGTTGCCGCGGCTTACCCATCCAGAGGAAATGGGTACCGGTCAAACGACCAGTCTCGGAGACAGTCGGGTGGCCAAGGCAATCAGAACAGTAGCAAGGGCTCGGACTATAAGAGCCAGAACAAAGGAGGACGACCGGATGATAAGTTTACCCCCTTAAGATGTCCTACCGGGAGATCTTGCTGACGGAAGGGGCAAACTTTCCAAGGCCTCCCCCAATGACAACTCCGCCGGAACGTCGGCAAGGAAATCGCTTCTGCGAGTTCCATAATGACAAAGGCCATGGTACGGAGGAGTGTATCCAGCTCAAGAAGCACATTGAGTCACTGATCAAATCAGGCAAACTCAAGTACTTAGTTAAGGATTGGAAGGATGGAAAAGACAACAAGAAGTATGATTAGAAGGATCCCCAAAAGGACAAACCTTCGACTATATACATGATCCAATCCAGACAGCGCCGCACGAGGCAGAAAATCGGCCAAAAATTTTCACGCGGCAGGGAAATCTCATTCCCTCCCATCACAGCAAGCGATGTGATTGATGCGCCTCTCACTATTGAAATAAGCATTGGAACACACAATGTTCGTCGCATGTATGTGGATGGAGGATCGTCAGCAGAGGTACTGTATGAACACTGTTTCGTGCAGTTATGCCCAGAAATAAGAAGCCAATTAGTACCGGCCACGTCGCCGCTTACTGGCTTTAGTGGAGACACTATATGGCCGATAGGGCAATTACGTTTGCTTGTAACCATTGGGAATAAGGAACATTCCACTACGGCGTGGATGAACATCATGGTGATACGCTCACACTCTCCATACAATAGGATCATAGGCAGACCAGACATTTTGGCTATACGGGCGGTACCCTCTACGGCGCACGGAATGATCAAATTCCCCGTTGAGGGGGGAATTGTTACCATTTACAACACAATCGTACCGGCATCCGAGTGTCACACCGTGACAACTCTGGCTCCACCTGTTCCACCCAAGGATGGATCACCACCTCCCAATTGGAGGGTAGCCATTCACCCTGACTATCTGGAACAGGAGGTATCCATAGGAGGGGTGCTCTCGGATAGCGGCAAAAGGGCCATGTGCTCTCTTTTAAGTGCAAACCTAGATATATTCGCATGGGAACCAAAGCATATGACAGGCGTCCCACGTGCGATAGCAGAGCATAAGCTCCAGATTCGCCAAGGGTACCAACCCATCAAGCAAAAGAAGCGCGGCCAGGCGCCTGAGCGCAGCCAAGTGATATTGGAGGAAGTACGGAAACTAGTGGATGCAGGCATCATGCGCGAGGTATACTACCACGAGTGGTTATCCAATCCGGTCATGGTCAAGAAACATGACGGAAGTTGGCGCATGTGTGTGGATTTTACGGATCTGAACAAGGCCTGCCCACAGGACTGTTACCCGTTACCGGAAATCGACTGGAAGGTAGAGTCCCTATGTGGGTATCCTTTTAAATGCTTCTTGGACGCATATAAAGGGTATCACCAAATCCAGATGGCGGAGGAGGATGCAAAAAAAACGGTGTTCCATACGAGCCAGGGCGTATATTGCTATACGAAAATGCCGTATGGACTGAAGAACGCCAGTGCTACATATCAACGGTTGGTGGACAAAGCTTTTGAATCACAGATAGGTCGCAACTTGGAAGTCTATGTTGATGACTTGGTTATAAAAAGTCACACGGAGAAAGCACTTCTCCGGGATGTCCAAGAGACATTCGACACGCTGAGAAAGATTAACATGAAGTTAAATCCAAAGAAATGTACGTTTGGGGCAACGGAGGGAATGTTCCTTGGATATTTGATTGATCCAAACGGCATCAAACCTTGCCCAGAGAAGACGGACGCAGTGATACAACTGCCATCCCCTCAGACACGGAAGGAGGTGCAATCCTTAAATGGGAAGCTAGCCGGGCTGAATAGGCTCCTATCTAAATCCGCAGAGAAGTCATTACCCCTATTTAAGACACTCAAGAAGTGCATTAGAAAGGGAGACTTCCGGTGGACGAAGGAAGCCGAGGAAGCCTTCGGCCAACTCAAGCAGCATCTTGCATCCCTCCCTATGCTAGTAGCTCCCCGGCCAAAGGAGGAACTCATTATGTATCTCTTAGCCACTCATGGCGCAATAAGCGCGATACTTATGACAGATAGAGATACAGTGCAAACTCCGGTCTACTTTATAAGTAGAACACTACAAGGGCCGGAGCTGAATTACTCTTCTATGGAAAAACTGGTGCTAGCACTAGTGTTTGCTACGAAGCGGTTGCGCTGATACTTTTAGGCGCACCCAATTGTGGTCATTACGGATCAGCCAATTAAGCAGGTTATTTCTAGACCGGACGTAGCAGGGAGGCTACAAAAATGGAGCATCCTATTGGGGGAGCACAATATATCTTACAGGCCAAGGACGGCTGTGAAAGGCCAGATCTTGGCGGATTTCCTGATCGAGAAGCCGGATGAGGAAGGGCCAACTGTTAAACAAGACGAGATACCAACAGAACCATGGGTGTTATTCACGGACGGATCTTCGTGTATGGACGGGTCCGGAGCAGGTCTCATCCTTACAAATCCAGAAGGAATGGAATTCACGTACGCCCTCCATTTTGAGTTCACGGCCACTAACAACGAAGCGGAATATGAAGCATTAATTGCGGGTTTAAAAATCGTCGCTAGAATGGGAGTCCGCAACCTTGAGGCCTACGTGGACTCACGGCTTGTTGCGAACCATATTCTAGGTGGATATGTGGCTAAGGAAGACAACATGGTCAGGTACTTGGATAAAGTCAAGTCGCTAATCGCGACTTTCAGTAGGTTTTCCATCAAGCAGGTGCCAAGGGGCGAGAACAAGAAGGCGGACGCTCTTAGCAAGATCGCATCCACAAGCTTCGCTCACTTGTCTAAACAAGTCTTGGTGGAAATACTCAAGGAGAAATCTATAACGGAGGGGGAGGTTGCTGCTATAGTTGATGTGACAAATCTAACATTTTCTGGTAGTGAAATATTTTCTCGTATAATATTTTGAAACTTATTTTGTGTTGGTTGACGAACTCACAATTTACGGATTTAAATTTGGGCTTACGTGCATAATTTGGCGTCTTTTACGACTAAACCGGAAACCTTAGGATTACGTATTTACGTTTTTGAACTCCGCTTTTGATGAGACAATTTTTATTGGATTCGTTTTGTGACGGTGATTCATAATTTATAAAAACGTTTTTCGTAAAACAACCCGAGGGCACGCAAATCGAGAAAACTAGAATCGAGAAATACCCGTAAACTAGTGAGATGGGACAAAACACTTTGTCCCACCCCACTAGCAATATGGGACGGCAACTTGACACCACCACACATATGTGGCATCAAGTCTTAGCTAGCTTACAACATGTGTAAGCATATGCTTACACATTAAGCTAACCTTTCTCCACTAACACAAAACTAGCAAGTTGTTTCATTATACCATCATTCTTACATGCAATCCACTCTAAAATCCTCTCAACTCTCCCTCTCTTTCCGTCCCAAATAAGCCAACAAACACCATCATTGATCTTTTCTAGCCATAAACCACATGTTTACTAGTCATATTAAGGTGTTCTCTTGAAGCCTTGATCATTTGGTGGCCATATTAACATCTTTGGAGGTGATTTGCTTGTGTCCTAGGGCTGATTTTCCAACCTATGTTCTTGATATTTGATGGTCTTGGAGATACTTGTTGTGTTCATCAAGTTCTTGCCTTCCTAAAACAAGAAATCCACTTGGATTGGTAAAGAAGATCATCCTCTACATTTTTCTCTTATTATTTTGTAAAGAACAAATGTATTTTATTTCATTTTGTATATGTATATGATGTATATATGATGATAAAAATGTTGTGTGGGGATCAAGTGTTGATAAATATGCTTAAAAATGATGATAACTATAAGAAATGAAGCTAAAATCTTGACTATTTAGTTGGCTGTATAAAAACAGTAGATAACTAAAAGATGAACTGATAAAATTGCATTGTTTGATCCATTTACAGTAAGTAGATGATGTTATACACATGTGAGAGTTGGCCATGCAATGGAATCAAAATAATGAGTGAGATATGATCAAAACAAGTTAGGTGGTTTAATCTGAATAAACAGTTTTGTAGGGACTGTTAAGGCAACTTAAACTCAAAATGGGCAGTAGCTATAACTAAGTTATATGTAGCACATACTATGAAGAATTTGTCATCCAAAAATGAGCTTCTAAGTCATTGTAGAACTCTAGATATGGTAAAAATGGTGAATATGAAGTTAAAAATCAGATTTTGGAAATAATGTTTATTATTATTATATAAGCACTCACATTATAATGTATAAAATGTAAAAATATAAACCCACTAACTTATAAAACTTATTTATATAAATGTATAAAAGGTTATTAAATGAGTAAATTATATAAATGGTGGTAAAAATAATATTTATAAGTAATAAAAACTATAAACTTGATTTTTACGACTTTTTCGGCTATCGCCGTAAAATTAACGTTTTTCGCCAAATAAAACTTAGACGACCAAACCCGTCTAATGTAAAGTTTATAAAAGTTGTATACTGATGTATAAGTAACTAATACAAGTAAAAACCGATAAAACCCGAACTATAAGAATTACGGACATTTACGAGCTAACTAAAGCTATTGGACTAATAATTAGACTTAAAAAGATAAATACTTGTAAAAAGAGCTTATTGGGCTTAACCCATTTGGGCCCAACATGAAAAATATATATACTGATCATATAGGTATAAAATGGGTAAAAACAAGTAAAAGAACTTATAAAAGAATTAATGGACTTAAAATAGGTAAAATCGATAAAACTAGTGAACTAGTAAGACGTTACCAAAACGTAAACACTAAAATAAGTAAACAAGGATTTATAAACCCACTTGATCATCATCATATGTACAAAATCATCATATGTATATTGTTATTTTGATAAAAGTCATTAGACCGAGTCTAAGACCGATTATTATTTATATAGGTTTCCGTGACCGAAGCACGCCCGTAGCCGATAATCCGCCTTTCATTAACAACGTGAGTTCATAGCCTCGCACTCTTTTAAATGTTTTATAAAACGATTTGTAAACCCGCGAGGGAGATAACATGCTAGATTTTTATAAAAATAGAACACAAGTAGTCCCGATTGTATGCTAAATGATATGGACCCGAATGATGCTATGACCCTATATTCGAGACTAAAAGGATTATTAGTAGTTAGGTTATGTCACTTAAAGTCCCATTAGCATGAATTGTGAACTACCGGGATTTGGTAGACGCTTATGCATTTGATAGTACTATTTGGGGACGATCACCCCAGTTCGCGCCTTGACGGTTGATCCCCGTCGTACCACATTGATTGGTAAGCGAATTTATGTATGAGAAGATTCCATAGCGTGATTTTTGTGACGAAACGCTAACTTAGATGGGCAAATTGTTTGTCGGGTTCGCGGCCCGCTGTTTTCATAGTAAGGTATCAATTTTATGCGGCTAATAATAATCCTAATACAATATAAGACATAAATAATAAACGATAATGACGCTATTACGATGAATATATTACCTATCATGGTAATATAGAGACTACGGTCTCATGGACGGTTTCAGATGTATGCTTGATTTATATATTGCCTGACTAGCAATATGTGGACTTACTTCCGATATTACACTTGTGTTCTGATTTTAAATGAATGTAAATGATTGTTTTATATAACGGTTTTCATTAAACTCTGTGAATTCACTCGGCATTCGCTGATATGATTTTTGCATGTTTTCTATCTCAGGTGCTTGAAGGTAATCCGGATGGAGATCGACTCTGATGGCCCACACTTAATATTAAAAATGTTCATTCGATCTGTGTTTTGTAAACTTAATGACCTGTATAATTTGGGACCTGTTGTACGCTTTTGAAACTTTTTATCGAATGAATGTTTGTTAAACCTTGTACAACCATTTTTATGTGTTGTCTATGATTGGAGTTATTGTGCTATCCCGTAACACTCTGAAAGACCCTTCCGCTGTACCGATACGAAAAATGAGAGTGTTACAGTTTGGTACCAGAGCTCTCGTTGTAGAGAACAAAAGATTTTAAAAACCAAGGTTTTGAACAAAACTTTTCAAAATCTTTTGACAATGAACATTTGAGAAAATATTTGAAAAATCTTTTGACTATAACGGTGCCAGAGATCTCCGACGTTACCAACAAGCCCTATTGAGAAGATATATATTTTGATATATATATAATATAATTTATATATATGTATATATCGTGATTTCATTATGTAATTGTTTAACTAGTATGTTATCCTAATACGAGATATATATATAAATGCAGATTGTCATGGCTGACCCTAATATTCCTGTAGAAAACCATGCTATTCCCGAACCTAATATAGAAGATGATCCTTATTTAGACTTAGTAGATTTTGATATTGATGATGAGGAGGAACCATTTGAGGATCCCGAGCCCGAGTTAGGACTAGGAGATCAGATTGCCCCTCAGGTTGACTTAGTAGAGAATGAGATTGAGAATGTGGGTAATGAGAATGTGGAGATTGAGAATGCTGATATTGAGAATGAGGATGAGATTGGGTTAGATGATTTAGATGACGAGATTGACGACGAGGATGTCGAGGAGGACGTAGGTATAGATGTTGAGGTTGATGACGATGAGGAGGCTGAGCTTATTTATCCGTATGATGTTCCAGAGGGCGAGCCTTTGCCCCCACCAGTTTGTTTGTCTGATTCTGAGGATGAGTTACCTAGGGATGAAATGTTTGAATCGTCTGAATCTGATTCTGAATCAGAGGAGGATGAGGATGACGATGCACCTGACAGTACTGATGGTATTGCTACTCGTAGACGTGAGATAGGAGAGTCGTCTAGTACTCGAGAGGCTACTCATATTGATGCTCTTGCACCATGGGCCTTGAGACGTGATCTAGATGCTTCCCGTGTTAAGAGTTGTGTGACAGAGGTTGGATTAGGTGTTGTTCAGACTCAGGTTCCTTATTTAGAGTCGAAGACAAAGGTTGACGAGAAAGAGCGAGAATTGCTTAGTGTGGATTTGAGTGATGTAGAGCGTGGATTGAATGAGGCTTTTAGGAGGTTATCGGTATTGGAAAGTGGTGAGTATGCTGCTATGAAGAGAAAGGTGAATTCTATGGAGATTCAGTTGAGTGTGGCTCGTGCGATGCGTGAGAAAGCCGAAAAGGAGTTGAGTATATCCCACGGATGGAACAGTAGATTTTATGCCGACATGGTTGAAAGAGGAGTAATCCGTAAGCGCCCAGCTGAAGATGTGTCTAGTGATCGTCCGGCGAAGATCCAGAAGACGATGGATGATGGACCATCTGGCGGTTCTCAGTAGACCAGTCTGTATTTAGTAGTGACCTTTATATCTTTTGTGCTTTTGTAGCTTTGACTGAACCGACTTGTTAGTAATAGATTTGGCACGAATTTTGAGTGTATATAGTGTTAGAACTTTGATATGGATGTACTAAGACAATACTTTTGTTTCAGATCGAATGAAATATGTATCTTGTCTTGAATTCCATATTGTGCCTTATTTGTATCTTGATTATGAATTCGATCCATATTATATGAATCCTTTGTTGGATGGATGCTTAATACTTTGAAATTGTGGAATTATAGAACAATGCCGCCCAAGAAGGCTGTGACTGAGGATGATGTACGTAGGATTATTACGGAGCAAGTTACCGCATCTATGACTGAATTTATGGCTAATGCTAGAAATGAAGCTGGCGGTAGTGGAGCTGGCGGTAGTGGAGCTGGCAGTAGTGGAGCTGGCGGTAGTGGAGCTGGCGGTAGTGGAATTGGCGGTACTAATGTGAATGTGAATGCTAATAATGTGAATGCTAATGCTGGAGGAAATGTAGGAGGACTTGGAACTAATGCACCTGAAGTTGGTGGTTGTACTTATGTGACGTTCATGAAGTGTGAACCTCTACCTTTTAATGGAACTGAAGGTGCTGTAGGACTAAGCCAGTGGATTGAAAAGATTGAATCGGTGTTTAGGATTAGTAAGTGTAAGGAGGAAGATAAGGTGACTTTTGCTATGGCTACTCTTAAAGGTCGTGCGTTGACTTGGTGGAACGGGAGAATTGCTTTCATGGGTCTTGATGCTGCTAATGCTACTCCTTGGGCTGAAATTAAGAAGTGGATGACTTTGGAGTTTTGTCCTCGTAGTGTGATTATTAGGTTAGAACAGGAGTTGATTCATCTGAGAATGAAAGGTGTGGACATTGATAGTTACACGAACCGATTCCATGAGTTGGCCTTGCTATGTCCTCGATTGGTTGAACCCGAAGAGATCCGAATTGAGAAATATGTGAAAGGGTTGACCAGGAATATCCGGGGGGACGTGACATCATCGAAACCACTGACCATTGATGATGCTGTTCGAATGGCTTACCAACTCATTTGATAGATAATTCAGGATAAGGAAGATGAAGCCCGTGTTGGTGAGAAAAGAAAGGGAGACGGTGAGCGTGTAGATAGAGGTGATTATAGGAAGAATTTCAATCGCCGTCAGAACAAGAGAAAGGGGAATGCAAATGCTCTTACCAACAACACCGCACAACGATGATAGATGTCCTAAGTGTGGCAACAAGAGGCATGCTGGCGACTGCTGGAAGTGCCGAATTTGCGGAAAGCTTGGACACAAGGTTGAAAGGTGTAAGAAGGGAACCATTTGCTTCAACTGTAATGAAGAAGGTCATAAGAAATTGGAATGCCCCAAGTTGAAAGCGATTATACCTAGAAGAAACCCCCAGGGTGGTATCTACCAACTTGGAACAATTGAGGTGAAGAAAGAGGATCCGAATGTCGTTACCGGTACGTTTTTACTCAACAATCATTATGCTGTTGCTTTATTCGATTCGGGTGCCGATAGGAGCTTTGTATCCACTAAATTTAGTGCCCTTATTGATATTGAACCTGTTGAGATAAGTACCAGTTACGAGGTGGAATTGGCTGATGGTAAATTAGTGAAAACTAATAAGCTATTAGAAGGATGCTCTCTAAATCTCTTAAACCATTCCTTTCCGATTGATTTGATGTTGATAGAATTAGGTAGTTTTGATATTATTATTGGTATGGATTGGTTGTCGTTGAACAATGCTACTATTTTATGTGGAGAGAAGAAGGTTAAGATTCCTCTTAGGAATAGGACGTTAGTAATGGATGGTAGTCGAGGTGAATCCCGTTTGAAAATCGTTTCATGTATTAATGTCCAAAAATACATCAGGAACGGTTGTGAGTTATTCTTAGCTCAAGTGACCGGGAATGAGTCTAGGGAGAAACGATTGGAAGATGTACCTATTATTTGTGATTTTCCTGAGGTATTTCCTAAAGATTTACCCGGACTTCCACCGATAAGGCAAGTAGAGTTTCAAATCGATTTAATTCCTGGTGCTGCACTGGTGGCACGTGCGCCTTACCGATTAGCCCCTTTTGAATTAAAGGAGTTATCTGAGCAACTTAAGGAGTTGTCTGATAAAGGTTTTATTCGACCGAGCTCGTCGCCTTGGGGAGCTCCAGTCTTGTTCGTTAAGAAGAAGGATGGATCTTTTCGTATGTGCATTGATTATAGGGAACTGAATAAGTTGACAATTAAGAATCGATATCCTTTACCTAGGATTTATGATTTGTTTGATCAACTGCAAGGATCTAGTGTGTATTCTAAGATAGATTTGCGGTCAGGATATCACCAACTTCGCGTCCGTGAAGAAGATATTCCTATAACTGCATTTAGAACTCGTTATGGACACTATGAATTTCAAGTAATGCCATTTGGGTTAACTAACGCACCTGCGGTTTTCATGGATTTAATGAATCGAGTGTGCAAGCCCTACTTGGATAAATTTGTGATTGTGTTTATTGACGATATT
Organism: Glebionis coronaria; assembly: GCA_025667525.1. Taxonomy (NCBI): domain Eukaryota; kingdom Viridiplantae; phylum Streptophyta; class Magnoliopsida; order Asterales; family Asteraceae; genus Glebionis; species Glebionis coronaria. The sequence goes on from CM046874.1 coordinate 436,048,610, forward strand.
CTAATCTATTCTAAGAATGAAGATGAGCATAGAGAACATTTGAGGATTGTTTTGAAGTTGTTGAAGGATGAAAGGTTGTATGCTAAGTTTTCGAAGTGTGATTTCTGGTTAGATTCTGTGCAATTTCTTGGTCATGTGATTAACAGAGATGGAATTCATGTTGATCCTGCAAAGGTTGAAGCTATTAAGAATTGGTCTGCACCGACAACGCCAACGGAAGTGCGACAGTTCTTAGGATTAGCTGGCTATTATAGGCGATTCATTAAATAATTTTCTTTGATAGCTAAACCCTTGACTAAGCTTACTCAGAAGAATAAACCTTTCGTTTGGGGAAGTGATGAAGATGGAGCATTTCAGACATTGAAGCAAAAATTATGTAGTGCGCCAATCTTATCATTACCCGACGGGAGTGAAGATTTTGTAGTGTATTGTGATGCATCTCTTAGAGGTTATGGAGCTGTTTTGATGCAGAGGGAGAAAGTGATAGCTTATGCTTCTAGGCAATTAAGGAAGAATGAGGAGAATTATACTACTCATGATCTTGAGTTAGGAGCTGTAGTCTTTGCTCTTAGGTTGTGGAGACATTATCTGTATGGCACCAAGTGTACGGTATTCACGATCACAAAAGCCTACAGTATATTCTCGACCAGAAGGAATTGAACATGAGGCAACGAAGATGGATAGAGTTGTTAAGTGATTATGATTGTGATATAAAATATCACCCAGGAAAAGCCAATGTTGTTGCTGATGCATTAAGTAGGAAAGATAGAGAGCCTATCAGGGTGCGTTCTCTAGTCTAAACCGTGCACAATAATTTGCCCGAGCAAATTAGAAATGCGCAAATAGAAGCTTGTAAGAAGGAGAATTTTGTTAATGAAGGGTTCCGAGGAGAAGGAGATCCTTTAGAGGTTAGAGCTGATGGAGTGAAATGCTTAAGAGGTCGTATGTGGATACCTAAGTTTGGAGGCTTAAGAGATTTGATTATGCTAGAATCCCATAAATCTAAGTATTCCATTCATCCGGGATCTGATAAGATGTACCATGATTTGAAGAAGTTGTACTGGTGGCCGAATATGAAAGCTGACATAGCTATGTATGTTCTTCAATGCTTGACTTGTGCTAGAGTTAAAGCTGAACATCAAAAACCATCAGGACTACTTCAACAACCAAAGATTCCTGAATGGAAGTGGGAGCGAATTACGATGGACTTTATCACCAAGCTTCCTAGAACATCATCTGGAAACAATTCGATTTGGGTTGTTGTCGATAGACTGACCAAATCAGCACACTTCATTCCGGTTAAGGAGCAGTTCTCACTGGAGAAGCTGACTCGAATATACCTTGATATTGTTGTATGCAAGCATGGAGTGCCTGTATCGATCATTTCAGATCGAGATCCTAGATTCGCATCGAATTTTTGGAAATCTCTCCAAAGATCTTTGGGAACGAATCTCGACATGAGCACTGCTTATCACCCCCAGACTGATGGGCAGAGTGAAAGGACGATACAAACACTGGAAGATATGTTGAGAGCTTGTGTGTTAGACTTTGGTAAGAATTGGGATAAACATTTGTCGTTAGCAGAGTTTTCGTATAACAATAGTTACCATTCTAGTATTAAGGGTGCACCGTTTGAAGCTTTGTATGGTGGGAAGTGTAGATCTCCTGTATGTTGAAGTGAAGTTGGGGATACCCAGCTCACGGGACCGGAATTGATCCGAGAGACTACGGAGATGATAGTTCAGATTAAGAAGAGGTTGTTGACTGCCCGTAGTAGACAGAAAAGTTACGCGGATGTGCGGCGGAAGCCAATGGAGTTTGAAGTGGGTGACCGAGTAATGTTGAAAGTATCGCCATGGAAAGGCGTTATAAGATTTGGAAAACGAGGAAAATTGAATCCCCGTTATATTGGACCCTTTAAGATTTTATCTAGAGTAGGTCCGGTGGCTTACAAACTAGAGTTACCCCCAGAACTTCATGGTGTTCACAACACATTCCATGTCTCTAATCTGAAGAAATGTCTAGCAGTGAGTGATGAGAAAATTTCGTTAGGTAAGGTTCGAATAGATGGGAAGTTGCATTTTATCGAAGAGCCCGTAGAAGTTATGGACCGTGAGGTAAAGCAACTGAAACAAAGTCGGATACCTATTGTCAAGATCCGATGGAATTCAAAGCATGGACCGGAGTATACTTGGGAACGAGAGGATGAAATGTGGAAGAAATATCCGCACCTCTTCGATTTCAATAAGAAACGGACATCCAAATGAAATGGATCACGAGGACGTTGATCCCTTTTAGGAGGAAAAGCTGTGACAAATCTAACATTTTCAGGTAGTGAAATATTTTCTCGTATAATATTTTGAAACTTATTTTGTGTTGGTTGACGAACTCACAATTTACGGATTTAAATTTGGGCTTACGTGCATAATTTGGCGTCTTTTACGACTAAACCGGAAACCTTAGGATTACGTATTTACGTTTTTGAACTCCGTTTTTGATGAGACAATTTTTATTGGATTCGTTTTGTGACGGTGATTCATAATTTATAAAAACATTTTTCGTAAAACAACCCGAGGGCACGCAAATCAAGAAAACTAGAATCGAGAAATACCCGTAAACTAGTGAGATGGGACAAAACACTTTTTCCCACCCCACTAGCAATATGGGACGGCAACTTGACACCAGCACACATATGTGGCATCAAGTCTTAGCTAGCTTACAACATGTGTAAGCATATGCTTACACATTAAACTAACCTTTCTCCACTAACACAAAACTAGCAAGTTGTTTCATTATACCATCATTCTTACATGCAATCCACTCTAAAATCCTCTCAACTCTCCCTCTCTTGCCGTCCCAAATAAGCTAACAAACACCATCATTGATCTTTTCTAGCCATAAACCACATGTTTACTAGTCCTATTAAGGTGTTCTCTTGAAGCCTTGATCATTTGGTGGCCATATTAACATCTTTGGAGGTGATTTGCTTGTGTCCTAGGGCTGATTTTCCAACCTATGTTCTTGATATTTGATGGTCTTGGAGATACTTGTTGTGTTCATCAAGTTCTTGCCTTCCTAAAACAAGAAATCCACTTGGATTGGTAAAGAAGATCATCCTCTACATTTTTCTCTTATTATTTTGTAAAGAACAAATGTATTTTATTTCATTTTGTATATGTATATGATGTATATATGATGATAAAAATGTTGTGTGGGGATCAAGTGTTGATAAATATGCTTAAAAATGATGATAACTATAAGAAATGAAGCTAAAATCTTGACTATTTAGTTGGCTGTATAAGAACAGTAGATAACTAAAAGATGAACTGATAAAATTGCATGGTTTGATCCATTTACAGTAAGTAGATGATGTTATACACATGTGAGAGTTGGCCATGCAATGGAATCAAAATAATGAGTGAGATATGATCAAAACAAGTTAGGTGGTGTAATCTGAATAAGCCGTTTTGTAGGGACTGTTAAGGCAACTTAAACTCAAAATGGGCAGTAGCTATAACTAAGTTATATGTAGCACATATTATGAAGAATTTGTCATCCAAAAATGAGCTTCTAAGTCATTGTAGAACTCTAGATATGGTAAAAATGGTGAATATGAAGTTAAAAATCAGATTTTGGAAATAATGTTTATTATTATTATATAAGCACTCACATTATAATGTATAAAATGTAAAAATATAAACCCACTAACTTATAAAACTTATTTATATAAATGTATAAAAGGTTAATTAAATGAGTAAATTATATAAATGGTGGTAAAAATAATATTTATAAGTAATGAAAACTATAAACTTGATTTTTACGACTTTTTCGGCTATCGCCGTAAAATTAACGTTTTTCGCCAAATAAAACTTAGACGACCAAACCCGTCTAATGTAAAGTTTATAAAAGTTGTATACTGATGTATAAGTAACTAATACAAGTAAAAACCGATAAAACCCGAACTATAAGAATTACGGACATTTACGAGCTAACTAAACCTATTGGACTAATAATTAGACTTAAAAAGATAAATACTTGTAAAAAGAGCTTATTGGGCTTAACCCATTTGGGCCCAACATGAAAAATATATATACTGATCATATAGGTATAAAATGGGTAAAAACAAGTAAAAGAACTTATAAAAGAATTAATGGACTTAAAATAGGTAAAATCGATAAAACTAGTGAACTAGTAAGACGTTACCAAAACGTAAACACTAAAATAAGTAAACAAGGATTTATAAACCCACTTGATCATCATCATATGTACAAAATCATCATATGTATATTGTTATTTTGATAAAAGTCATTAGACAGAGTCTAAGACCGATTATTATTTATATAGGTTTCCGTGACCGAAGCACGCCCGTAGCCGATAATCCGCCTTTCATTAACAACGTGAGTTCATAGCCTCGCACTCTTTTAAATGTTTTATAAAACGATTTGTAAACCCGCGAGGGAGATAACATGCTAGATTTTTATAAAAATAGAACATAAGTAGTCCCGATTGTATGCTAAATGATATGGACCCGAATGATGCTATGACCCTATATTCGAGACTAAAAGGATTATTAGTAGTTAGGTTATGTCACTTAAAGTCCCATTAGCATTAATTGTGAACTACCGGGATTTGGTAGACGCTTATGCATTTGATAGTACTATTTGGGGACGATCACCCCAGTTCGCGCCTTGACGGTTGATCCCCGTCGTACCACATTGATTGGTAAGCGAATTTATGTATGAGAAGATTCCATAGCGTGATTTTTGTGACGACACGCTAACTTAGATGGGCAAATTGTTTGTCGGGTTCGCGGCCCGCTGTTTTCATAGTAAGGTAACAATGTCATGCGGCTAATAATAATCCTAATACAATATAAGACATAAATAATAAACGATAATGACGCTATTACGATGAATATATTACCTATCATGGTAATATAGAGACTACGGTCTCATGGACGGTTTCAGATGTATGCTTGATTTATATATTGCCTGACTAGCAATATGTGGACTTACTTCCGATATTACACTTGTGTTCTGATTTTAAATGAATGTAAATGATTGTTTTATATAACGGTTTTCATTAAACTCTATGAATTCACTCGGCATTCGCTGATATGATTTTTGCATGTTTTCTATCTTAGGTGCTTGAAGGTTATCCGGATAGAGATCGACTCTGATGGCCCACACTTAATATTAAAAATGTTCATTCGATCTGTGTTTTGTAAACTTAATGACCTGTATAATTTGGGACTTGTTGTACGCTTTTGAAACTTTTTATCGAATGAATGTTTGTTAAACCTTGTACAACCATTTTTATGTGTTGTCTATGATTGGAGTTATTGTGCTATCCCGTAACACTCTGAAAGACCCTTCCGCTGTACCGATACGAAAAATGAGAGTGTTACAGTTGAGGAGGATGGACCTACATGGATGACCCCGATTATCAACTATTTGACTAGTGAGACCCTTCCAGACGAGGAAAAAGCAACACGGCGCATTAGAAGGAAATCGCAGCATTTCGAACTTCGAGAAGGCATCCTTTACAAGCGCTCTTTCTTGCAGCCATGGCTGCGGTGTGTGGGACCACGTCAAGCCGCATACGTAATCAGTGACATACATGAAGGATTGTGCGGCATGCATGTAGGTCCACGGTCCGTGGTAGCTAGAGCCTTACGGACAGGATACTATTGGCCTACCATGCACAGAGACGCGCGCGACATGATTCGCAAGTGTAGTGATTGCCAAGTGCATAGGCCAGTGTCGCGGCACCCGCAGCAGGAGCTTACACCTATCACGTCCCCATGGCCATTCTATAAGTGGGGAATCGACATTGCAGGACAATTTCCTGTAGCTTCGGGGGGAGTTAAATTCTTGATTGTTGCGATGGACTACTTCACACGATGGATAGAGGCCAAGGCAGTCAAGTCTATCACAGGCAAACAAGTTAAGAAGTTTGTTTAGGAACATATTGTGTGCCGTTTTGGTCTACCAGGAGAAATCATCTCGGACAACGGCAAGCAGTTCACGGACAACCCATTCAAAGATTTGTGTGCATCATTGAACGTCAAGCTGCGCTTCGCATCTGTTAAGCATCCGCAGAAAAATGGCCTTGTCGAACGGGCAAATAGAAGCTTGGGGAATGGCATCAAGGCGCGTTTGGATGAACGAAGTGGCAAATGGGTCGATGAATTATCACATGTGTTATGGGCGCATAGAACTATGATCAAAACAGCCAACGTAGATACTCTATTTGCATTGGCTTACGGCACTGAAGCCGTTATACTAGCAGAAATAGGGATGCCTACCATCCGCACGGCGGAGGTTAATGTCGTCACAAACGATGAACAGCTGCGAATCAACCTGGATCTGTTGGAAGAAAAAAGGGAAGTAGCAGCCATCAATGAGGCTAAGTCCAAGGCTAAGATGAAGGCTTATTATGACGCCAAGGTCAGGGGTGTTTCTTTTCGACCGGGAGACTACGTCTATCGTGCTAACGAAGCAAGTCGAGCGGAGAACACAGGATAGCTGGGCCCTAAGTGGGAAGGACCGTATGAAGTCACTGAAGCCTTGGGACGAGGCGTGTACAAGTTACATGACATGGATGGCCGCGACCTAGAGCGCACATGGAACATTTCCAATCTCAAAAGGTGCTATCTTTGAAAGCTACGGCTTCTGCATGGGTACTTCGCTATATGCGGTCTTAATAAAGAACCATGCGGTCTATCTGTTTTGTTTTTCTTATGTTTGTTTAGTTTCCTTTCTTGTCTTTTAGGACTTGTCATTATTGTTCAAACAAAAGTGTAAATGTTCTAATAAAATGCCGTGGTGCCTAGCTAGCCCCACGGCCTGTTTCGTGCAAATCATTTTTTAGATTTTTTGTTAGTTGTATGAATTTTACTTATATTATAATATGTCGTGTTTCATTCATATGCATTCTTTCAAATTACTGTACATGTACTATACGCCTCCAGGCGGGGTAAGAGGAATAAGTGAACCTACTAATTCAACTTGCTGCGTAAGAGGGATGCAACCCCAGCCGCACGGATCATGTATCCTTACTAGACACCTTACTCACAAGACGTTGGGTTAAGTTTCATATGCCGTAGTCACACAGTGCTCCGCATAGTAAAGACGCATGTCGCATGTCTAGTAAATTATAGACTTGTATGTATCTTCTTTCTTTGTGTGTAAGACGTGATATATCATGCAGTATTGAGGTATAATATTTAACAGTCAAAATACACAAGTTTCCAAATAGATAACAAAATTGCCGTGGTCAATCACGGACTTACATACAAAATACAAATGTTGTTAGCCGTGTACATGCACGGACGAATAGAAACAAACAAATATCCAGCGGTTACAAACCAAAGTGTCTGAAAGGGATCATAAAGTAGGAGCATCTTACATAGGGGGGAAAAACTTACCCATTTCCACTTGTTCCTCGACCAGACACGACAACCACTCATCACTTTCTTTCCGCTTCTGGGCTTGAGCCGCATTCCTCTCCAACACCACACTTAAGGGTTCTTCATCAAGCACAATCCTGGTTACGTCCTCATATATGGGGAGCGTCAGGTGGCTGGGTGATGGAGTGAAGGAAGCACGGGAGTGACCCTCACCTTGGGAGAACGCACTAAGACTTAGCCTTTCCATGATTTCCAAATTTGATGCATCTTTGGTGGCCTCCAGCTCATCCAAGAATGGATAGTGCAGATCCCGCATCGCGGCCATGGAAGCGGTCATCTTATTAACGGCTTCAGGATTAAAGAAGGCATGCTTGGTAAAGTTTTCCCCTTTCTTGATCAGCTCAACGGCCTTAACCATTCCCTCATGACGTCCGTGGTCAATGCCATCGGACACGAGGCTTGCAAATTGTTGCACAAACTCGGGGGCCTCTAGTACTTTCATGACGGCCAAGCGTGCTCCATGCCCTACCATCCACCTGCGGCCGGCAATAGCCGCTAGCAGTTGGGGGCATAGCACGTCGTCACGCTCAGCGGTGAGGGCATCAATCATCAAATCCTTTTGGGCAAACACCTCTTTCAGCTCTTGGGTGACGGCCCTCTCATCAGCAAGCTCTCCTTGTACCTTCTCCATACTTTGGACGGCCAGGTGCGCGTCTTCCAGTTTCTTGTTAAGCACGTGTACCTGGCTGGCGTACGACTGGGCAGACGCTTCCGCCGTGGCTACCTATAAGAGATAAAACGTTAGAATATATTTCTTTTTAGAAAATGGGTGGTGCGGTACGGATATGTACCTTGGTGGTAGCAGCATCTAGTTGTGACTCAAGGTTGGCCACTTGTTGGTCGTATTCATTCGCGCGGGCCGATTGCTTTTTTATGGTCGCCTCGGCGCTAGCCAGTTGGGATTGGAGGTCTGCAATTTGAGCTTCGTTATCCACGATCATCTTCTCCCTCCGTCCAACCTTTCTCTTAAGCGATTCAACATGCCCAAGTGCGGCTTCAAACCTTACCCTCATCGAGGTACCCATCTCCATTTGGTGTACCACGGCACCATTATACTCATCCGCCAAATCCGCATGGCTGAGCGCGTTCACCTCTCGCACCAAGCCTGGTGGTATGCAGTTGTTGAGGTACTCCCGGCATTCATCAGCGTCCCTCATTCGTGATGCAGTCGTGATATTCCATATAGGGTTGAACGATTAAGGGGGGCCGGACGTTGGGAGGTCTTGGGAAGCCGTGGGTGAGCCTTCTTCAAAAACAGGGCCGGACTTCTGGGCGGCTGTGTGAAGCGTGGGGTTTCTTTCCACTTCTTTTCCTTTTCCCTTATCTATTTGAGTATCAGGAGGAGGCGCGGCACCAGTTTGTTCATCCCTGTGAAAACAAGCATGTGGATACATATTAAGTGTTACTTCAAAAAGGAGTTGTCATTCTTACGTGTTAGGATGGAGCCTTACATGTCATTTCTCGCTAATTCTGATGCGGTGGGGGCAACCTGAGTGACGGGATTGACATGTGCGGCCCGGATAGTCTTGGAACCCTGGGTAGTACTACCAACATTTTGGTACAAGGGGTGGTCTTCTCGAAGTTTCTTGGCAGGGGCGTTGTGTTCACCAATCTCGACTGAAGCAGTTCTCCTTGCTCGCTTGTTTCTTTTACGGGTACGCCTGCCGACGGGCTGAGCTGTTGCTTCGTCAGTCTCCTCCTCGACTTCTTCTTCCACTTCTTCTTCCTCTTCTTCCAGATTGACTTGTTGTACTTCTTCATCATCATCTCCCATCATTCGGCGAAGGCTGGAGGTGGTTAGGTCAATATTATCTCCCTGTTGTTCCCTATGTGGTGAGGAAGGCCCGGCTCCTCCTTCATGCATCCTGTTATCACCACCACCATTGTCTCCATGCTCTTCCTCGTCTGAGTGGGGATCTGGCACGGCTTCGATAGAAACCGTCACGTTTCGGGTATGCTCAAGAAGGGGTAGTTCATTCTCACGGAGAGGACGGGAACCCTCCGGTACGAGCTTCGGGTCGCCCTGGCGCAAGAGTCCAAAGAAGTTCATTTCTGCCCAATACGAAACAAAATGTGTTAGCCATTTATCAAATAATTGAATACATTTGTGCGTACGGATGATAGCCTACCTTCACCCTGCCTTCTCCAAAACACAGGATACCTATTGGACGGACCAAAGTAATTGCAGCTAATCCCTAGCAAACATAGGAATGACTCGGGAAGACTTCTATGGAACCCGGTCCTATTCAGATCTAATTCTTGGGAATGTCGGGGGTTGTATGTACTTGTGTGCGGCTTAGGGTCGTGGTGTGTCCTAGTTCTAAAGGTATAATCGGCCGGCCATACTACTGCGTCAATGAAAAAGTAGTGGTCATACCAGTTTTTCAATGAATCCATTGGCTTATTGCGCGATTGGGGACTGTTAGGGGATCGTTTCTTAAAAGATACCCAACCGTTTACTATGTTGGGAACATAAAAGAGCCGGAATAATTCTACGGTTGGGGGTATTCTCCTAGCACGGCAGAGGATCTCGAATTAACTAATCTTACAGGCACCTATACAATGGAGCTGACTAATATGTACATCATAGTATCCTAACAGATCTACAAGGAAATGGGTGAAGGGAATGCGGTAATTAGCCGCATCAAAGAGGGGAGTGTACAGGCCAATCTTACCCGCTAGAGCCTTAGTTATGAGGTCTCCGGCGCCAGGAAGTGAGGGGTGTAGGTTGGTAGGGATGAAATAGTTTGTACAAAAGTGGTTTAATTGGTCTTGGGTCATAACATTCAGCACGGATCCGATGGTAGGGTTGTTTCTGTGAGCCATTACTAAATAAAAGTGTAAGGACGTGGTGTTCTTACCTGCGTGTGAAGGGATCCGTGCGTAATTGGTTCAAGCTAAGAGGAAAGATTTAATGGCAGAAATAGAGGTTATAACTGTGTGTTTCACACAGTCGTAGGGGTGGCTTATTTATAGGGTTGCCTCGTGGGTCACGACCTGTTGGATGTGTGACACGTGTCTGCCACTATTCTTGATCGTGTGGTTAGGGGGCAAGTGGCAAGTGAAAGGTCAGGCGGGACCCACGGGTCACTTCTGACTCAAACGTTTGCACTGCTCAAGGTTCTGACTGTCTGCACTTTTGTCAGTCAACATGTCAGATGAACAGTTATTAATGTCAGGATATGCGGCTCTTACGTAAGACTTGACATTTATTGCTATATTTAATTTGTCTCGGTCGCTATATGCGGCTGAGATACTGATGAAATAACTTCCTAAGCCAGGTTGCCACGTGCGGCCAATACAAATTCTTGAACAACTTATCATTCCCCTAGATTGTTGTTTCCTTGGTACGTCCGGGGAGCATCTTGGTAGTCTAGAGGTTACGCCTATGGTTGTAACAACTAGACTGGGGGGACATGATGACGTATAGTCCCCAGCCGGGTCATGAACCCGGCCCATGGGTACTACCCGTATCCGACCCATCACAGATGGGTGGAATAATGTCATTCAAGCTTATGGGCTTGGATGAACAGTGACCGCACACATGTGTTCGCCCCACGGCCCGGTACGGCCGACATAGGGTTAGACAGAATAATATTATGTCTAGGAATATCTTTATCCCAATGGAGGAGGATATTCACTACCAAAATTAGAAGATAACAATCATTCTAATTCTGATAGTTATCTCATCCTTGGGGCCGAAGCATCAGTGAAAGCCCATTAGGGTTTCACTGCCTATAAAAGGAACCCTCAAGGGTTCCACAAAGGTATTACGACTTATACTCTCAACTCACATAAACCCTAAATCAATTACTTACTCTCACGCCGGAGTCTAATCGTGGGAAACATTCCCACGGTAAGCCTAGCGCGTGCTGTTTAGTGTGCAGGATCCCAACCAAACGATTCACTTGGTGCAGGAGCCGGAGCCCAGCCAACCCAAATTAAGCCTAATTCGGGTCTAGCAAGGATCAACCAACTTTTGCATCAACAATAATCATATCTTTACCTTGTTTCTGAATGAACAGCGTGGGATCCACCTTGCCTTTAGCGAAGCCTTGCGTAATGAGGAATTGTGATAATAGATCATACCATGCGTGTGGAGCTTGCTTCAACCCATAGAGAGCCTTCTTAAGCTTGTACACATGATTAGGAAATTTAGGATTCACAAAACCATCCAGCTGTTGAACATAGACCTCTTCCTTGATTTCACCATTCAAAAATGCCGTCTTCACATCCATCTGATAGACGATCATATTCATATGGGCTGCATAAGCGAGGAATAGTCTAATAGCTTCCAAACGGGCAACAATTGCAAAGGATTCCATAAATTCGATGCCCAATAATTACTTGTATCCACAAGCTACTAGTCGAGCTTTGTTCTTCAATATTCTGCCTAACTCATCGAGTTTCGCCTTGTAAACCCATTTCAAAGTGAGTAACTACACTTGATCCGGGCATGGGACAAGTTCCCATACTTCAAGACATATAAATTCATTGAGTTCTTCTTGCATAGCTTCTATCCAACAGGATTGAGTAAAAGCTTCTTGCCATGTCTTAGGTTCAACTTTAGTGAGAAAAGCATCAAAATGACAAAACATTGCATTTTCTTGTAACTGACTTCGTGTAGATATCGGACGATTAGGGTCACCAATAATAGAATCTATAGGATGATCCTTTGTCCACTTGGTGTCATGTTCATGAATCCGTTGATTGGAGTAGACCGTAGAAGGAGCTTCCTTTGAGGTGGGCGACCCGGCTTGATTAGGGTCGGGAATTGGTACACCAAAGAATGGAAGTTCACGCATTTGAGCGAATTCCAAATCGTGATCATCATCATCCTCTTCATAATCAATAGGCATGACATGGGTAGTTGAAACAGGTGTTGGTTGAGAATTACTTGTTGATGTTATATCTTGACCAATTGTAGGTGCAGATGTGTCTGATTGTGCTTCGGTTGCTGGAGCGACAAGTTCGGTTACCGGAGCTATAACCTCAGGTTCTGGAGCAATAATACTTGGAGGAGTAAAGAATTCATCAAAGAATGGTTGAAACAACGTATCCCATTCCTTCCTAGTAGATGGTATAAATGATGATGAAGTAGGGTTGTTTGGGACAAGACCAGAACTAATGTTACTGGGTCCCATTTCATGAAGTGCGGGTTTAGAGCTTCTTTGCTCAGAAGCCATTGCTGTCAGCTCATCAAAATCAACATTCACAGTTTCGAGGATCTTACGAGACTTACGGTTGTAGATTCGGTATGCCTTCTTTGCGGGTGCGTAACCAATGAAAATACCAATATCAGCCTTTGGTTGAAGTTTTCCCAAATTGTCACCATCATTATTTGGATAGCATAGAGAACCAAATACATGAAGATATGATAAATCTGGTACTTTTCCATGGAGAAGCTCATAAGGTGTTTTGACATGGCGTTTACGAATTAGTGAGCGGTTTTGGGTGTACACTGCGGTAGATAATGCTTCTGCCCATAAAAACAATGGAGCCTTTGCGTAAATTAACATCGTTCGAGCATCTTCCATAAGTGTGTGATTTCGCCTTTCAACGACATTGTTTTGTTGTGGAGTGTGTGCAACGGATTTTTCATGAGATATGCCAAATTCTTCATAATAATCACGCAATATTTGATTTACAAATTCGGTTCCATTATATGTACGAATGCGTCAGACAGTAGTGTTGAGACGCACTTAAATCATCTTGAGAAATCCGATGATGAATTTAGGTGCCTCATTTTTTGTTGTAAGAAATTTCACCCATGTAAACCGAGAGTAATCATCGGCAATTACGAGGATGTACTTTTTGCCACTAAGACTTTCAACACGCATTGGTCCACAAAGATCCATATGCATCAGATAAAGTTTCTCTTGGTTGGTGTCTTCCGTCTTGGGTTTGTAAGATTTCTTAGTGCTTTTTCCCATTGTACACGCGGAACACAAATGATCCTTGTGAAATGAAAGTTTAGGAAGACCACGAACAAGTTCGTTTTTCGCCAAATGATTAATAGCGTCAAAGTTAAGATGAGATAACCGTCGATGCCATAACCATGACTTAGTCTTCGATGCTTTGGAGAGAAGACATACGGGAGAAGCGACCATCATGTCTTGTAGAGACAAAGTATACAAATTATTCCCTCGAGTACCTTTCAATAAATCAACCCCTTCCAAATTACGAATGAAGCAGGTATGCTCTCGAAAAGCAACTTCTAGGTTTGCATCACAAAATTGTCCTACAGAAAATAAGTTGTGACCGAGACCTTCCACATAATACACTCTCGAAATTATAACATTCCCAATATGATATTCACCATAACCCATTATCTTTGCAATATGTTCATTTCCAAATCGAACCGTACCAAGAAACTTGCTAACGAAATTTCTGAGCTGAGAGCGATCTCCGGTCATATGCTTGGAGCAACCAGAGTCAAAATACCAGAGAACAATTTGGACCACCTGTTTTCAATAACAACAGTAGACAATGCATTGGAAACTATTGGTTCCGGAGTGTTAGCAGAAACAGATATAAGATGATCAGAAGTGCTAACATTTGTGTGACCCTTAGATTTCCGGCGTTTTCTAATGTGAGTTTTAGCACTAACAGGTTTTACTGTTCCAACTTTCTTAGGTTTGGATTATTAGCGGGCACTGCAGTTGGAGTAGACCTATTTAAAGGTCACTTGGTTCCTACAGTAGTGTCGGTGTTCCTAGTTAAAGGACACACTTGTGTTTTGGTAGCCTTGGTACTCCTAGTTAGAGGGCACGCTTTTTTCGCTGTAGTGGGAGTGATCCTAGTCAAAGGGCACGTATTTCCTACTATAGTGAAAGTTCTACCAGTGGGGCGCCACATCCAACCAACTTGGGTTAACACTTTCCCAATCGGTTTCCATTCTAATCCATTTTTCCGGGCATACATCTCATTCACATGGTCAATAAGGCAAGAATCATGACGACTATAAAACATACATTCATTGCAATTCCAACATTTCAAATTAGAATTCACACTAGGCTTAGAACACTACACAACCGCAGAGCCTTTAGGTTTAGCTACATGATTCTTTTTATTCAAAACAGAAATAACATTCCTAGGATGGGCTTCTACTTTCTTCGTCTCTTGACTACTAGATGGGGGCAAGATCCTATCATTCTTCTTGTTTCTTTTAAGCTTAGATCTTTGAGCCTTAGTAGTGGTGATTACTCCTATAGAAGGCAACACGGGAATATTAGAAGCTTGTTTTGATTCCGCCTTATCTTTAGTGACCAAAGTTTGAGATGGTTTAGTCCTAGGGCCCTTATTAAATGGTGTGACGGCTATAAGGTTCCTTTTGTTTGCACTAGAGGATGATGCTGAGACAGTGGTTGCGTTATCCACAACATTCTTACCTTTTAGAGTACGAAGTGTTTCCATTAACTCAGCCAAGACCAGATTTTTATCACAAATTTGTTCCCTCAAATCAGATATTTTGACCGACTTTCGATTCATTTGTTCAATTAAGGATTGATTATGTGTAGTGGTATTAGCACATGCGGGCTTTACTGAATCGAAGAGTCGTGTATCTTTCTGTTTTAAGTTATCATATTTGGACAAAATGTTTGAAACTCGATTATCTAGATCAAGTTTAAAATTCTCAGCGGCCTCAAGTACGTTCACACAGTTAAGCTCCTTAGATTTATCTATGTCTATCGGCAAAGATTTAGCAACTTTGTCACTTGGCTGACGCTGTTTAGATTGTAAATTCAATCGAAAATTCTTTTCAAAGTTTGCATCATCGATATTAACACCTTCAAATGACGTTTCAAATATTTCTTGAATAAATTGTTGCTTGCATTCAAGCGAAATACAATGTGTTTGAATCTCATCAAAACATTTTGAAAGCGAAGAATATGAATCTTGAAGCTTTAAAAATTCAGCGTCAGATTCGTGACAAGTACTATCTACCACATTATCCACAGATTCAACATTATGCACAATATAATCATTATCAACACTTTTATTCACACAGACGGAAACTATATCATGAGACATCACTTGCTTCAGAAGCTGATCATTATGGCGTGAAACCCGTTCTATTTCAAGTAAACTGTTTTCATAAGCATCATCCATTTCATTGAAAACACGTCTAACTTCTTCAATTTCCAAAAGCAAATCTTGATCAAGATTACTAAGACAAGCTTTAACATTCTTTACAAACGGAACAATTTCGTCTCGAAACGCAGCTCTAGTGTGCTCAAAATTCCATTCACCTTCCGTTATGGCCGAAGCCGTCGTACGTTCCAAAATGACCTTGTCAAAATCGGCTAAGTGTTGGTGTACCGCATTTAAGTTAACGGACGCCTTACTTACCGGTGGAATTACCTTCGTTAAATCTGTTTTGACAAGTGTAGGAGACGTACTAGGAGGGTTTTCATTTGACAAACTTTGGGGCACAAGAACTGTCAATTCAGCTAGTTCCTTTTGTAAGCGAATGTGGGTATTTTTAGACAATTGATCTTTGTTATACTGATCATAATCAATCGTATAGAATTTTGAAAGCATTTTAGAATGAGTTTCTTTCGCAAGTGATTGTGTCGCCTCAGTACTAGGAACAAAAGGTGCTTCTTTCGATTTACCAATTAGGGTCATATCATAAAGACACGGAATATATTCCTGAGCTTGTTTTGCATAACCGGGATTAGGTGGTAAATCTTGAAGACGTTTAAGTTCGAGTTCTTTAAACGATTTAGTTAAAAGATGAACCTTTTCTATGGAAGCGTGTTGTTTTAAAAGTTGTTGTTCTTTAAATTTAAGAAGTTTGGTAGCATTAATTTCCGATTCAAACTTTTTAGACTCGAGAGTTTCGAAATCCATTTTAAGTTTTTGAAAATCATTGACAACCGACTCTTTAGTTTTTAATTCATCAGAAAGATTAGCTTTTAATGATTATATTTCTTTCAAGTGTTCAATCTTTTCAAAACGAAATTGGTCAAATTCAGAACATGTTATTTTCTCTGCTTGAGGGACCATTTCAAAAGTTTTGACCTTTTCTTTATGCAACGCAAGCTCAACAGTTAGGGTGGAATTCATATCTACGGAATGTCGGAGAGCCATATGCATTTGATCAATAATATGTTTAGGCACCATGACCAAATCATGTTGAGCATAATATTCCATACCCGTCGTAGCATTTGGTTGAGGTTCACTAAAATGTGTAGGATTGGGTACCACAACATTTGAGTTATTAGTTCCCGAATGCTGTTCGAGGTTGTCATTTTCATGCCCAACTTGATGTTGGTTATCATCAATATTATTAGATGTGGTTGGTACCTCACTGACGACATCAGAACCGTAGTGAGAGAGATTAGCAACGAGAGAAGCTTGGGCAGAGTGAGTGTCATCACAATCCGAATCATATGCGTCAAGATCATCTGCTTGATAAGCTGCATTAGAAGTGGAAACGATTGCAATGCCTTCAGTATCTTCTGCCCCTGGGTCTACAAGAAATGCTAACTCCTCTGAATCCAAAATCTTTCCCTTAGACTGAGCATCAACCAAAAACATCTTCTCACGAAACCATGCATCATCCCTTCTCCTTTTCGGCTGAGTGCATTGCCGAGCCATATGGCCTTGTCCTCGGCAATTGTAGCAAGTCACCACCTTTTGAGGACCAATGGGGCTTCCATGTCTATTAGCTTGAGAATTCACAGCTTGAGCATTCACAGTCCTTGTAGGAGGTCCATATGAATTTTGCCTTCTCTGAATAGGTTGCACTGTTACTTGACCATCTTGAACAGTAGCTTGTTGTCGAGGATTTGAAGAGGTGCGGAGCTGATTGTTTGTTGGTGGAAATCCTCTAGTTGCAACAAGTTTTGACAAGTAGGCAGTAAGATGGTTTAGAACATCAGCTGGCGTATCATTTGGAGTAAAGACCGGTGCTTGGATTGGTGGAAGTTCATTAGAGTAGAAAGCTTGTGCTGGTTGTGGTTCTATTGGAAAATATCCTTGTTGAGGAGTATAGCCCATTGGAGAAGTGTTGGCTTGTGATGGTGATGTCTGATATGTTGGTTGCTGTGGAAAAGATTGTTGATGAACACTTTGTTATAATGCTTGTTGTGGCATCATTGGTGGTTGATAAGATGGTTGTTGTGGTTGCTGATAGGTGTGTGGTGGTGGTTGCTGCAAGTATGATGGTTGTTTATAAGTATAAGCCATGTTTTGTTGAGAAGCATACATGGAAATTGGATCATGAACTTGAGGTTTAGACAACCAAGCCTCGATCACATGGCATTCATGTTGTTGAAGAAAAGCTTGAAGTTGATCCACATTGGTGTTATGCAAATCCTTAGCCAATTTAACATCCGTCACGTATTTTTTCCATTCTGTAGGAAGAGTGTTCAAATACTTGGTGTTCAAATGAAAGGTAGAAATTGCCATGCCATAGATATTGAGCTCATTCAACAATAGGGTAAATCTCAGATAGTAATCAATTAGAGTCTCCCCTGGCTCATAGGCAAACTTATCAAAAGTATCATAAAGCTTACACTCGCGTTCTTGTTTAGTTAACGAAGGGCCTTGCATTAGGACACGAATTCTATCCCATAACTCTTTGGCAACTTTATGCTTGCTGACGAGTTTGTAGACATCTGGAGGAAGGGCTTGGAGAATGATATTTGTAGCTTGTTTATCACACTTGTCTTGTATCTTAGCATCTCCAGTTAATTCACCCGTTGTGCGAGGATGAGTAACAGCACCTTCCGTCACAGTACCATATACCAATGGTCCATTGAGCACCGATGCCCAAATAAGATGTCCATTTTCCTTGTTCAACATATAAAGTTCCATTCGGGAAGCCCATTCCTCATACATAGTCTTCACCAACATTGGTGGACGATTATCCGTACCCGAGAGGATGGACTTATCCGTTAGAGATGTGTACTCCATTTCAATAAGTTAAGATTTACAAAGTTGATCGGTCAATGAAAGAAAGTAAATGTATTTGTTGTTGTGAGTTAAAGCCGAGAAATAATGTTGAAATCCCCTAAATTATGTCCTCGATAAACCAAAAAATCCAAGTCAAAAATTTTAAAAAACACGTTTTTGAAAAAATATTGGATCGCAACACCTGATCGCAGATCGTCCTCAGATCGTACTCACTATGATCGTACTCAGATCGTAGTTGTGATCGCACTCACTATGACCATACTCAGATCATATTGATGATCGCACTCACTATGATCGTACTCTGATTGTACTTGGATCGCACTCGATTGATCGTACACGACGATCGTACTCAGATCGCACTTGTGATCGTACCAAACGATCGTACTTGGATCGCACTCGTTTGATCGTACCCAACGATCGTACTCAGATCGCACTCGTGATCGTACTCAATGATCGCAATGTGTGATCATACTCGTGATCGCAACGAGTGATCGTACTCTTGATCGTACTCGTGATCGCAGCGAGTGATCGTATTATGTGATCGTGCTATTGGATCGCAAGTAGAAACCCCAGGTTTATGCGATCACAATACATAGATCGTACCATGAATCCCACTTTTCTCGGACATTACAATAACACAACCAATTCGAGATTCTAAGCAAAAAAATGAATCAAACACCCAAAAATTTTGTGTTTTTAACCCAAATATACCAAATCACTAAAACGAGTAACAAGATGAAGTATATCAAGATTAACTCATAAAAACACAAAAAAAAAAAATTGGTTCGTGTGATATTGGATCAAAAATGGCGAGAGAATCAAGAACACAAATACAAAAACCAAACAATCATCCCATGGCTCTTGATACCATTTGTTGGATATGTAAATCTTGCTTATGTTTTAGAGAGAGAAAGAGATAGAGAGATGGTGGATTTCACACAATTCTAGAGAGAGAAAATGAAGAGAACTATGTGTAAAAATGAAGAACCACACACCCTATCCATCTAAGGAGAGGGTTTATATACCCAAGCCCTTGTCATGGGCTTGGGCTTACATTTGGGCCGGCCTACACATGTTGTAGGCTAGGCTTGGTCTTGTTAGTTAAATAAAGATAAATAACTAAACTACGAGCTATTACATGGACTATTGTTGGAGTGACCGATCCTTCTTAATACGTAAAACGTATTTCCAACACAGTTCTCAAAGGTGACAATTATGAGACTTGGGCTATGCAGATGGAACACTACTTGAATCACATAGATCATACTGTGTGGCAAGTTATCAAGAATGGGAACACACCAAAGAAGCTACACTGGTTGCCAGACGATACATGCTATGTTCTAGCTGTTGTGACTGCTGATGAGGTACAAGCAGAGATCAGAGAATGAAAAGCTAGAACGGCTTTGTCTATGGCTCTTTCTGAAGACATTCTACCAAGCTTTCATCATTATAAAGATGTCAAAGCTATGTGGGATGCTATAAAACTTAGATTTGGAGGCAATGACAAATCTAAGAAAATTAAGAAGATTGTTCTTAAGCAAGAATTTGATAACTTCTCCATTACCAGTATAGAGGGAATACATGGTGGATATGGAAGGTTTAGAAAGTTGCTTATTCAGTTAGCAGTTTATGGATAAGTAATTCCTAATGAAGAAGTAAATCTAAAATTCTTAAGAAGTGTTCCACAAGAGTGGAAAGCAATGGCTATGCACTTCATCACAAGAGATGATTTGGAAACAATTCCATTTGATCATCTCTACAACAATCTTAGAGCATATGAGATGGATGTGAAAGGCACTAAAGTAAAGATAGCAACTACTTCAAAGTCAAACTTGGCTTTTGTGTCAGATGGGAACAGCGGTACTTACTTTCAAAAGCAGTACTTACTATACAAATACTGCTGAAGGACTTACAAGCCGTACTTACCCACAAAGTATTGAAAGAAGTCATATGATCTCTTAAAATCCACATGGAAGGATTTCACCATTGTTTAGTGACAATGATGCCTTCTCATTCTTTGCTGGACAAGACAATAGGCCAAGATTAACTCTCAATGACTTGTTCCAAATGGATGATGCTGATGTTGAAGAGAAGGATCTTAAATGGCAAGCTGCAATGGTGTCAGTAAGATCTAATAGGTTCTTCAAGAAGACTGGAAGAAAAATGATTGTTGATCCTAATGAGCCATTGGGATATGACAAGTCTAAAGTTGAATGCTATAACTGTGGAAGGAATGGACACTTTGCAATAGAATGCAATAGAGATAAAGATGAGACAAGCAATCTGAAGTCCAAGAACAGCTATAGAACCAGTCCAAGAATATCTGAAAGCTTTCCAAAGGGAAATAGCAGGAGTCCTAAAGGAACCAAAGCATTGGTTACTGTAGATGGAGTGGTAAATTGGGCAGAACAAGAAGAAGAAGAAGATCTTGGATTAATGGCTCTCTCTCATGAAGATACTGAGGTACACCCTTGTTCTAAAGATTGTATTCTTAAATTTAATAGTCTAAAAGTAGAACTAGAGGAACAGTATCAAAAAGTTAACACATGCACTGTAGAAGTAAAGGCTTTCAAACAAGGTGTTGTTAAACTGGAAGATAATATAGTTTTGTACAAAAAGGCTCCACAAAACTATGAAGAGAAAATTAGGATTTTGACTCCTGAGGGAAAAAGATGTGGAAATAAAAGCTTTTGAAAGACAACTTTTAAAAATAAATACTGAAAATGAAGCTTTAAAAACCAGTCTTTGTAAAGAGAGGAAAGTAATTAGTCAATGGCAACAATCCTCTAAGGGATTGGGAAAGTTGATTAATTCACAAATGGGGTATTATGATAAAACAAGCCTAGGATATATTGAGGATCAACCTGGGATAACCTTAACTAACAAGAACTCATCAAAAGGGATTTTTGATAGTTCTAGTGAGGTAGATGATACAGCTGAAAATGATAGATATGCTGAAGGAATGAAGGCAGTTCCTCCATTAGTATCTGGAATTTTCATGCCCCCTTGTAATGATACTAGTATAGAGTTAGAAGATCCTAAGATTAATAATGTCTTTAACTCTAGTACTGTGTCTCAAGAAAATACTGATGTGACCAAGAATATTGTTTATCCACCTCTAATGAATAACTTTGTTTCTGAGGAATCTAAGACTAGTTCTGCTCCTAAGCAGGTAAAAACTCCTAGCAAGATATTGGAAAACAATAAACAACATACTAAAAACAAAAGGGCTGGGCTAGGTTTTGAAAACGTAAAGTCAAAACAACCTTTTGGGTCTTCTTTAAGAAGAAAAGGATGATATGTTTGTGGTAGTCTAAGTCATTTTATCAAAGACTGTACATTACATGAAGATAAAATTGTGAAACAAAAGGCTACACAAAGGGTCATGAAAAACGATAATGGGAAAAATGCACAGGGTGATAGGAAATAGAAACTTAAAGATGACAAACCTAAGTTTGATCACACAAGGGTAGTTAAACAGTTTAAAAATAATCCTACCAAAAAATTTGGCAGTACTTATGAAGCAAGGACTTATATCCTTAAAGTCTGGTAAACCAAGTACCGGCAAGCTTAAATCTACAAGTACTGCTGGACCAAACTCAAGTACTGTTGGTTTAAAGTCTGTAAAACCAATGTTCTCCAAGACTTCTAAGAAGGTTTTTGAAAAAGTTAAAGCATCTAGAAGTAAGGACAAGAACAAATCAGTACAAATGTGGGTTCCTAAAAGAGTTATACCATGTGTTAAAGCAAGTACCGCTCAAGCAGTACTTAAGTCAAAGAAGTCAAAGCACATAGAGTCACCCTATGAATTTGACTACTAATAAGTGTGTAAACACTTATCCTTTTGCCACTAAAATCAAGGAAAAACAAGACCTAATCATGTGTTTAATATCGTAAAAGTCAGAATTACGCGTGGTTTTGTGTTTTTGTGTTGAAATAGGTACAAATGATCAAAAGGAAAGAAAACACGGGATTTCACGTCAAATGTTGAAGAAAATTCCAAGAAAAGACGAAGACAAAGTCAAAAGACCAAAAGTGTGCCCAAGTTCACATAAACCGGCTAAACTGACACAGTTTTGAAGAAATGATCAAAGAAGCCAAAATCAAGTTCGTTTTTAGCGGATTAAATCTTTTTGGAGATATTCGAGTTTTGTGGGACCCACATGTTCTTATTGGGCCTTAAAACCCAGTAATGGATATGGATTATTTGCTATTGGGTCAAGAGCCCAATTAAGGCCCAAATCTTTTAAACACGGATGAAAAATGTAAATGGCCCAAGCCCGTTATTATTTTAATACGGAAAGAGTTAAATGGGCTAAAGCCTATTTTGATGAAAAATTGTGGGACGTTTTTTTTTCTAGTCAAAAGTTATTTACACAAAACATAAATTTTGTTTTGTGAGATTGTCAGTCAACCTCATCTTCGGTCAACCAAATACACATCACACGTTTTGCTTTATCCTCACCCCTAAACACACTTTCCCAATCCCACTAAATAAAAAAATAAAACGTAAACCTTTTACTTCACCGCCACATTTCGATATTACCAAAGAAAAAACCCACACTTCCATCTTTCTCCCATTTTTTTACAGTCACCACTTCAAACCCTAATTTACATCACAAAGATTCACCCAATATTTTTTGGGGGTTTTACCCTTATTGATTAACTCACTCAATGAGGCATTAAATTCCCATGAAAAAAGGAGGTGAACACCCAGTGGTCCTCAATCCCATCATCTACGTGGCCATATATTTGCTTTTGATTGGTGGAAACACCACATCTCAACAAACCCTCCAATAAACTTCTTCCACATCATCACCAAAGAAACACAAGAAACACACCCACATGCCACGAGGGCAATCCGTGGCTCATGAGTGTTTTCAACCGTTGATTTGAAGAGAAGAAAGAGAAAAAGAAGAAGAACGATCCTGATTAAAGCTTAGGCACCAAGAAGATTCAAGAAGGTTTTTGGGGTTTTTGCCTATAAAACCCCCCACAAAAGATGTAAAACATTTAACACTTTTTTCTTTATTTTAATTTTCAGTAAAATAGTTTTAGGTTTAATATTGTAATTTTTAATTTTCAGTATTTGTAATTCTCCTTTTAATTAATGAAAAGTTGATTTTAATTATTTTCGTCTCCTTTAATTTTCTGTCTAAATTTAATCTTTAATCTGCTTTCTGCTTTTTAATACTACTGTTCACGTTTATTATTATTATTATTAAAAATAAAAAATAAAAAAATAAAAAAAATAAAAAATATATAAATAAAGGAAAGTGGAAAAATCTTTCCCCACTGGAAAGATTAAAGAAGTTATTGTTTGATGTTTTCTGGGTTACTGTTTGGTTCGAGAGTCTCAAGTGGTGGTTCGAGGTGATGATTTAAGGTGTTGCTTCGGTTCACAAGGTGGCTCAGCGCCAACCTTCGACCCAACGGAATCATCAATAGGTTCTTATTCTTCTTTTTAATTTTTATGTTAAGTTTATTTTAGGATTAATATTTGTGCTATTAGCTTTTTTATCTGTTGAGTTATTTGTTTGGGCATTATAAGTAGTTTGAATCTGCTAGTTATTAAGTTTTTGTTTACCTGTTGGTTATTAGTTGCTGATTTGTTAGCTTATGTTTGGATCTGTTTTGTTTGCTTTTGACTTGCATCTGTTTAAATCTGCTTTACTTTATCAGATAATTTTAAAATTTTCGGTATAAATAAGTCTGCTAGTTTAATTTATGGTTACTGATTATTTAATTTGGTTAGACTGTTTTTTTTAGTTTTTATTTTTTTAGATTAATTGTCTTGATTGTTCAGCTCATTTTATAGCTCATTTGGTCTATGGATTTTTATGTTAGTTCTAAGATTCCAATTTAAAGTCAATCCAAAAAAAAAATTAATAACTAAAATTTCGTCACTGGTGGGAATCGATCCCTCAACCTCTCGCTCACCAGCCATAAGCCTCTTCCATTTGTGCTAGACACCTTCTTGTGTTTGTCTTCTCAGCTTTTAATTAATATATGGTTTTAATATAGTGGCAGTTTTATTTAATACAAGTTTTAGTTTAATTAAGTATTTAAAAGTTTTACATAAAATTTTCTTTTTATTCAGTTTTGTTAAAAAATATAAAAAAGATAAAAATATGTTTTTATTTACTATTATAAATTCTAAATTAGTTTTCATATTACTTTTATTTAAAAATAGTTTTGTTTTGTTTTATAGATTTCAATATTTTATTTAACTTGTTAATAAATTTAGTTTAAATTTCTTTAGGTTTAAATTAATATAGTTTTGTTTAAAAATATATTTGTCTTTAAATATTTTATTAAAATTTTCATAAGTTTTAAAGTATTTACTTTTTTTTAAAATAGATTAAATTAATTTTAGTTTCATTTTTTAATTAGTCTTTAATTAAATAGTTTAGTTTTAAATACCCAAAAAATACGTTTTACCAAGAACAAAATTAGTCTTACGTTAATTAAAAATCAATTCGAGTGAGTCGAGGAAAAACGAACTTAATTGACTAAAAAAATTAATTTCAAATGGCACGCTGCCGCTTCGCTCGTTACGGTTGACGATTTGGATTTTGGGATCCGTTCGATTTTGAACGTTATTTTTTTGTTAAAAATCGAAAACATAAAAAAATAATCAAAAAGATAAAAATACAAAAAAATTAAAAAATCATCTAAAGCAAATTCTTTCCTAAGATTTGCACCAAAAAAAAAATTAAAAAATCAAAAAGTAATACTTTTCCTAAAGTATTACACCAAAAATATTCTTCTTTATCCTCTATTGTGTTTAATTCTTTTCTCTACCCCTCTTATTTATAATTCTTCATGGATTTGTCTTGCATTCGGTGTGGGAGACCATGGCTTGGTTTTCCAATCTGTCCATGGTGTACTTGTGCGAAGTTTGGTTCTGATATCGACAATACACAATTTGGATTTTGTCCATTGTGCAATTCAAGAAATTCGTACTTCTCCTCTTACACAAATTTCTCCCCCCTCCCGTCTGACAATCCCTATCCGCAACATGCACGGGGTTTTTCTCAATACCCGTGTTGCAATCATTGTGGGGGCCCTCACGATACTTCTTATTGTCAACCAATGAATTATGAGCCACATCCGTGCTACAATTTCGGTTTTCAAAATTTTGAACCCCCACAAAACTTCGTCGTTCATCAACCTTCTTTTAAGGAACAAATCACTAGTTTGGATGAAATTCTAGACAACAAGAGCAAGTATCTACTCTTAGTGTTTCTACTCCTCCTCTTGTGCGTTCTTACTATTATGATGATGATGACGATGAGAATACTATTTCTTGGAAAGATCTTTGTGCTCAATGTCCTAGTGCAAATGTAATTCCTTCTCCCGACTTGCCGGATCTCGAGCCTAAGGATTCAACCATCCTAGGGGATGAGGATCTTAGCACAATTCCTTCAAAGGAATCTAACGAATTCATAAAGTCTAGTGCTGATAACCTTGTCCAAATTCAAAAGTGAATCCGAGGCGACATCCGACAGTGACGATGAGTGTGAATCTCTTTCTCGTGATGATTCATTACCTCCCACCGACATCTTGGGAGACGATTCTTTGGCTTTCTCTAATCCCCTTTTTGATCTCGATGATGATTTTACTTCTAGTGATGACGAGTCACTATCCGATGAAGACGTTCAGAAGGAAAATTTCAAGATTTATTCTAACCCTTTATTTGATTTTGATGATGCCTACATCTCTAGTGAGGTGAATCCTATCTTTGAAGAGGGGATTGAGGACATTGATAGCTCCGACTCTATTGCTATTGATGAGCATTCTTTGTTAGCCATGCAACCTCCTATCGTAGAGGAGGTGGAGAGATTTGACCCTACCTTCCGTTTAATTCGGTTTGGTGAGGTGACGCGGGTGGTAGATATGTCTTCTGATATTTCTCATATTATGTTGCCACCCCGTCCTACCGCGTGCACACCCAAGCAGGTGATGTATCGTTTTTACTCTCCTCATTTCATACCGGGAAATGAGGATGAGTGCTTTGACCCGGGAGGTGACATTAACCATTCTATGATTGATACCTTTACGGCTTTGCCGAATAGTGACCATCCATTGTCTTTGGGGGATGACAATTTGTCTCCTTTACCCATCCCACCTCCCGTGGATCACGACCTCACATACTTTTCGTATGTTGAGAGGTCTTTTCTACCTTTCATGACTTATCCTCCTGCCTCTCATTTATTATGTTCCACCGAGACCAAGGATAAGATTTTTGATCCCAGTATTACATTCGAGGCTTCCTCATGGACCATTTAATTCGGGGTCGAGTCAGGCTCGTTACTCGGTTAACAAAAACAAGCGCTTCTCGCGAGGCAACCCGATGATCTATCTTTTATCTATTTTCACCAATAAGTGTAGGGGGAGCTAAGTAGGTTGTTTGTGTGTTGTGATGATTATGCAGGGACATGTGCTTTGATGATCCACTTTTGGTACTTTTGACGCGACCCGTGATCCCGTGTTCCCGTGTACCCGATTCTATCAAAACTATTGTGATTCATACTTGTATATAAATAAAACGAATAAATGTTATCACTTTAGTTGTCCCTTCCTTAGCTTGATTTTAAACAACGTACTCAATGTCCTAAGTGTAGGGGAGTTTATTCTCCCACATACCTAAACATTGAGGACAATGTTTATATTAAGTGTAGGGGGACTTCTATCGAATTTTAGTGGGCTTTTCCATGAATTCGACCTCATTTAACTAGAAAATTTCAAATATTTTCAACGTTTTTCAAATTTTTGATCTATTTTGGCCTAGTAGTATTTTCTTTTATTTTCTTTCCTTTTATCATCGCATCGTAATGATTTCCATTTCAAAAAAAAAATAAAGTCAAAAATAAATAAAGAAATAAAATGGTTTTAATAAGTTTTGATATCTTTGATATATTAGGTCCATCGTGAATATTTTGACTCAACCGGAGTTTACTTATCCAAGTTTACTCTAGCTAGTATCCTTAACTATATGGATCATAATTGGTTTATTAGGCTAAGCATCCACGAGTCTCATTCCTTGAGATTTTAAATTGTAGAGAACGAGAGATGATAGAGTTGATAATAAGTTTAAGGGTTAATTTTTGCTTATATGGTTTTTGTGGCTCTTTCTTACCGCTTCTATATTTAATTGCTTAATAAATGAGGATTCTTGCGGTATAGATTCGATATCTTAACTCTTAGCCAAATCTTTATTCTCCTTGTAATTAAAGCATGAACACATTGAGGGTGCCAGCGTTGTGGACTTCCGACTAAGGTGGCTCATAACCACTAAGTAGGAGGTATTCAGACCATGGGACCACGGAATTTGGCCTACTATATATATCATAAATAAAGAAAGAATAAGATTAAAACATGACCTCAAGGAGCCTTAGGGTGTAGGACATGTAGCACGAACCTTGTCATTAGAGCCTTAGGGTGTATGGCATGGTAAGTGTTGAATAAAAATTGATCAATAAATCAATTCCCTCGTTTATCGTTCAAGGAGCCTTAGGGTGTGGACAATAGACGGGGAGAATTTTTACATCTTAAAGAGCCTAAGGGTATATGATGTGAACTTGCTAAACTCTACATAAAGTCAACATGACTTTGGAGGAATAATTAATAAGTAGTACTATTGGCCAAATTTTGGGTCCGGGAATTTATTCCCCAAATCGTGTTAAATCATCCTTGATGTGGGCTTACTTTAGTGACAACGTTTTTGAGGACGGGGTTAGGTTTTGAGTATCGGGTTTGCACCGTTTTTCCTTCATTTTTGGAATAATAATTATCAAATAAGTCAAATGAGCCTACGGGTGAATGATAATGAATAAAATCTAGAGATACAACGTAGGAATTGAAGAAAGAGTACTACACAATTGTCTTATATAAGTGGTCTTAACCTAAGGACTTATGGTAAACAATGATCTCGTTTTTAAGCTTGGTATGAGGAACGTGAAACTTGAGGGTGATTAATATTCATGACACAAAAGCCCTAATCTATGTCTTAGACTTCTTTACAAGTTTCTTCCATCAAATAATTTCCAAGTTAATAAATTGTTACAACTTTTGTTTCCTCTTAAATTTTTATCTTTTCGTCATAGTAGTAGTAGTAATAGTAATAAAGGCCGAGATGGGTTAATTACGAGAAAAATGTAATTTTATGCTTTAAAATAATGCATTGCATGGGGTCATTGCAATGGTCAAGTGTAGGGGATTTAATAAGTGTGTAAACGCTTATCCTTTTGCCACTAAAATCAAGGAAAAACAAGACCTAATCATGTGTTTAATATCGTAAAAGTCGGAGTTACGCGTGGTTTTGTGTTTTTGTGTTGAAATAGGTACAAATGATGAAAAGGAAAGAAAAAACGGGATTTCACGGTCAAATGTTGAAGAAAAGTCCAAGAAATGACGAAGACAAAGTCAAAATACCAAAAGTGTGCCCAAGATCACGAAAACCGGCTGAACCGACATGGTTTTGAAGAAATGATCAAAGAAGCCGAAATCAAGTTCGTTTTTAGCGGATTAAATCTTTTTTGAGATATTCGAGTTTTGTGGGACCCATATGTTCTTATTGGGCCTTAAAACCCAATAATGGATATGGATTATTTGCTATTGGGTCAAGAGCCCAATTAAGGCCCAAATCTCTTAAACACGGATGAAAAATGTAAATGGCCCAAGCCCGTTATTATTTTAATACGGAAAGAGTTAAATGGGCTAAAGCCCATTTTGATGAAAAGTTGTGGGACGTTTTTTTTGCTAGTCAAAAGTTATTTACACAAAACATAAATTTTGTTTTGTGAGATTGTCAGTCAACCTCATCTTCGGTCAACCGAATACACATCACATGTTTTGCTTTATCCTCACCCCTAAACACACTTTCCCAATCCTACTAAATAAATAAATAAAACGTAAACCTTTTATTTCACCCCCACATTTAGATATTACCAAAGAAAAAACCCACACTTCCATCTTTCTCCCATTTTTTTATAGTCACCACTTCAAACCCTAATTTACATCACAAAGATTCAACCAATAATTTTTGGGGTTTTTACCCTTATTGATTGATTCACTCAATGAGGAATTAAATCCCCATGAAAAAAGGAGGTGAACACCCAGTGGTTCTCAATCCCATCATCTACGTCGCCATATCTTTGCTTTTGATTGGTGGAAACACCACATCTCAACAAACCCTCTAATAAACTTCTTCCACATCATCACTAAAGAAACAAAAGAAACACACCCACATGCCACGAGGGAAATCCGTGGCTCATGAGTGTTTTCAACCGTTGATTTGAAGAGAAGAAAGAGAAAAAGAAGAAGAACGATCCTGATTAAAGCTTAGGCACCAAGAATATTCAAGAAGGTTTTTGGGGTTTTTGCCTATAAAAACCCCAACAAAAGATGTAAAACATTTAGCACTTTTTTCTTTATTTTAATTTTCAGTAAAATAGTTTTAGGTTTAATATTGTAATTTTTAATTTTCAGTATTTGTAATTCTCCTTTTAATTAATGAAAAGTTGATTTTAATTATTTTCGTCTCCTTTAATTTTTTGTCTAAATTTAATCTTTAATCTGCTTTCTGCTTTTTAATACTACTGTTCACGTTTATTATTATTATTATAAAAAAAATAATAAAAAAAATAAAAAAATTTAAATAAAGGAAAGTGGAAAAATCTTTCCCCACTGGAAAGATTAAGGAAGTTACTGTTTGATGTTTTCTGGGTTACTGTTTGGTTCGACAGTCTCTGTGACAAATCTAACATTTTCAGGTAGTGAAATATTTTCTCGTATAATATTTTGAAACTTATTTTTGTGTTGGTTGACGAACTCACAATTTACGGATTTAAATTTGGGCTTACGTGCATAATTTGGCTTCTTTTACGACTAAACCGGAAACCTTAGGATTACGTATTTACGTTTTTGAACTCCGTTTTTGATGAGACAATTTTTATTGGATTCGTTTTGTGACGGTGATTCATAATTTATAAAAACGTTTTTCGTAAAACGACCCGAGGGCACGCAAATCGAGAAAAATAGAATCGAGAAATACCCGTAAACTAGTGAGATGGGACAAAACACTTTGTCCCACCCCACTAGCAATATGGGACGGCAACTTGACACCACCACACATATGTGGCATCAAGTCTTAGCTAGCTTACAACATGTGTAAGCATATGCTTACACATTAAGCTAACCTTTCTCCACTAACACAAAACTAGCAAGTTGTTTCATTATACCATCATTCTTACATGCAATCCACTCTAAAATCCTCTCAACTCTCCCTCTCTTGCCGTCCCAAATAAGCCAACAAACACCATCATTGATCTTTTCTAGCCATAAACCACATGTTTACTAGTCTTATTAAGGTGTTCTCTTGAAGCCTTGATCATTTGGTGGCCATATTAACAACTTTGGAGGTGATTTGCTTGTGTCCTAGGGCTGATTTTCCAACCTATGTTCTTGATATTTGATGGTCTTGGAGATACTTGTTGTGTTCATCAAGTTCTTGCCTTCCTAAAACAAGAAATCCACTTGGATTGGTAAAGAAGATCATCCTCTATATTTTTCTCTTATTATTTTGTAAAGAACAAATGTATTTTCTTTCATTTTGTATATGTATATGATGTATATATGATGATAAAAATGTTGTGTGGGGATCAAGTGTTGACAAATATGCTTAAAAATGATGATAACTATAAGAAATGAAGCTAAAATCTTGACTAATTAGTTGGCTGCATAAAAACAGTAGATAACTAAAAGATGAACTGATAAAATTGCATGGTTTGATCCATTTACAGTAAGTAGATGATGTTATACACATGTGAGAGTTGGCCATGCAATGGAATCAAAATAATGAGTGAGATATGATCAAAACAAGTTAGGTGGTGTAATCTGAATAAGCAGTTTTGTAGGGACTGTTAAGGCAACTTAGACTCAAAATGGGTAGTAGCTATAACTAAGTTATATGTAGCACATATTATGAAGAATTTGTCATCCAAAAATGAGCTTCTAAGTCATTGTAGAACTCTAGATATGATAAAAATGGTGAATATGAAGTTAAAAATCAGATTTTGGAAATAATGTTTATTATTATTATATAAGCACTCACATTATAATTTATAAAATGTAAAAATATAAACCCACTAACTTATAGAACTTATTTATATAAATGTATAAAAGGTTAATTAAATGGGTAAATTATATAAATGGTGGTAAAATAATATTTATAAGTAATAAAAACTATAAACTTGATTTTTACGACTTTTTCGGCTATCGCCGTAAAATTAACGTTTTTCGCCAAATAAAACTTAGACGACCAAACCCATCTAATGTAAAGTTTATAAAAGTTATATACTGATGTATAGATAACTAAGACAAGTAAAAACCGATAAAACCCGAATTATAAGAATTACGGACATTTACGAGCTAACTAAACCTATTGAACTAATAATTAGACTTAATAAGATAAATACTTGTAAAAAGAGCTTATTGGGCTTAACCCATTTGGACCCAACATGAAAAATATATATACTGATCATATAGGTATAAAATGGGTAAAAACAAGTTAAAGAACTTATAAAAGAATTAATGAACTTAAAATAGGTAAAACCGGTAAAACTAGTGAACTAGTAAGACGTTACCAAGACGTAAACACTAAATTGAGTAAACAAGGATGTATAAACCCACTTGATCATCATCATATGTACAAAATCATCATATGTATATTGTTATTTTGATAAAAGTCATTGGACCGAGTCTAAGACCGATTATTATTTATATAGGTTTCCATGACCGAAGCACGCCCGTAGCCGATAATTCGCCTTTCATTAACAACGTGAGTTCATAGCCTCGCACTCTTTTAAATGTTTTATAAAATGATTTGTAAACCCGCGAGGGAGATAACATGCTAGATTTTTATAAAAATAGAACACAAGTAGTCCCGATTGTATGCTTAATGATACGGACCCGAATGATGCTATGACCCTATATTCGAGACTAAAAGGATTATTAGTAGTTAGGTTATGTCACTTAAAGTCCCATTAGCATGAATTGTGAACTATCGGGATTTGGTAGACGCTTATGCATTTGATAGTACTATTTGGGGACGATCACCCCAGTTCGCGCCTTGACGGTTGATCCCCGTCGTACCACATTGATTGGTAAGCGAATTTATGTATGAGAAGATTCCATAGCGTGATTTTTGTGACGACACGCTAACTTAGATGCGCAAATTGTTTGTCGGGTTCGCGGCCCGCTGTTTTCACAGTAAGGTAACAATGTCATGCGGCTAATAATAATCCTATAATCTATTCAATCTATATAATCTAAATAAACGATATGATACGACGCTATTAACGATGAATATATTACCTATCATGGTAATATAGAGACTGCGGTCTCATGGACGGTTTCAGATGTATGCTTGATTTATATATTGCCTGACTAGCAATATGTGGACTTACTTCCGATATTATACTTGTGTTCTGATTTTAAATGAATATAAATGATTGTTTTATCTAACGGTTTTCATTAAACTCTATGAATTCACTCGGCATTCGCTGATATGATTTTTTTGCATGTTTTCTATCTCAGTTGCTTGAAGGTAATCCGGATGGAGATCGACTCTGATGGCCCACACTTAATATTAAAAATGTTCATTCGATCTGTGTTTTGTAAACTTAATGACCTGTATAATTTGGGACCTGTTGTACACTTTTGAAACTTTTTATCGAATGAATGTTTGTTAAACCTTGTACAACCATTTTTATGTGTTGTCTATGATTGGAGTTATTGTGTGATACACAGCTTTTGCCGTATAAAAATTAAAGATTAAAGATTAAGTTCGTGTTCTCGGTATCTTAACGAATTGATCTTAGTTCTCTATGTGTGACTTAGATGATCTTTGGTGAAAAAGAATAATTTTGGTTGTTTTTAAATTTAAATGCAAAGACTTAAAAGTAAAAGTGCTCTTAACGTAAATCTAAGTCTAATTAAAGTAAAGTGCAAGTATTTAAAAACGTGACTAAAATTAAAGGGCACTAAAGTAAATTGACGTAAACTTAAATCTATCTAAGGCAAACTTAAAGTGCGACTAAAACTAAGGCAAATAATCTAAAAGTGCAATTAAATAAAAAGGCAAGAAAAATAAAGCTTGAAGATAAAAATCAAAGACAAAAGCTAATAAGAACCTGAATACAGCTCATTCGGAATAAACCTTCGTTTGGAACAATCACTCGTCCTAAATGTCACCTTTGGTTGAAATGATTCTTCTTCACTTGGAATATTACCAAAATCCTTGATCCGGAACAAATTGGTCTGAATATGTCACCTATCCAAAACAATGCTTCGTTCGGAACTTACTGATTCGGAACTCTCACTTGTTGCCTTGATTCGGAAGTATTAGGTCGCCCTTGATTCGGAAGTTTCCGAATGAAGCTCCTTGATTCAGAAGTTTAGAACTTCCGAATGAACACCCTTGATTCGGAAGATTACCTTTGATCCGGAACTTTTGGAAGTTCCGAATGAACAACCTTGATTCGGAAGTTTTGACTTCCGAATGAGCAGCCTTGATTCGGAACTTTGGTCCTTGATTCGGAACTTTGAGTTGATTCGGAACTTTTGAAAAGTTCCGGATGAAACCCTTGGTTCGGAACTTTGGAGTTCCGAATGAGTATGTTTGGTTCGGAAGTTTTCACTTCGTCCGGAACATTGAAAGTTCCAGATGAACAAGTTTGGTTCGGAAGTTTTTCAAATCCCAAATCTTCCGGATGAAGCCTTGATTCGGAACTCTGGAAGTTCCGAATGAACACTTTCCTTTATCTTGGTTCGGAACTATATATCTGGAAAGATCAGAAACAAGCAAACATTTCCGAAGAACAAGGAAACAGTAGCAGCAGGTATAATAACAAAATAATCAAAATCAAACACATGGATAATAAATAACAGTAACGAATCAATGAAATAACATCAACAAATAATTAAAAACATGAAATCAAACAACTTTTACCACAATAATCAAAAACCACTTTGGATCAAAATAAAAGCATGAACATAAACATAAACACAACAAATCAAAGATTAAGAAAGGTAGATAAGAGATTGACAAGATAAAGTAAAGATTGACAATAATTAAATGAAAACTTACTTGAAATTAAATGGTAATTAAGGTGCATAACATGAATTTAAATGACATGAAAAGTAAATGACAATATATGAAAATGGTGGAAGACTAATTGTCACCTTAGCCAACAAGAAAGAAAAGTAATCAAGCCTAATCTATTTATAGGGGAGGATTAAGGAAGCTTCCTCCCCTCTTTCCTTTCTTCTTAATTACAAGTTTAAGTCCCTCCTTTTATTAATCTTCATTAATTGCGTCATTAGTCCTTTTCTTCTAATCTTCTTTAAACTTGGACTTAAGGGACTTTTGGCTTCGGGATTTCTTCGAACTCGTCTTTGAATTCTTCAATAAAATAGACTTGAATTCTTCGGCTTTTGATAAACTTCCGTCTTTTGAATTTTTCTTCGATAAATCTTCAGAATTGGTCGTGGACTTCCGTTCTTTTTGCACTCTTGATTTCTTGACTTCGTCTTTTATCCTTTTCTTCAATAAAAGCCCATAAATGCCCGTGAATGTCCGTGTTTTCTCCATTTTTCACCTTTTCGTCCTAAATCACAACAAAAACACAAACCACGCATAATTCCGACATAAAAGACATAAAATACACGTTTTGGTCCGGTTATTATTGTAATTAAGTGGTAGAAAAGATGGGTGTTTACACACCTATCAAATCCCCTACACTTGACCATTGCAATGTCCTCATGCAATGCATTAGTTACAAAGCAAGATTACACTTTCCATCCTAATCAATCCACGTTGGTCTTTATTAAAGAGATAGAAAATTAAAAACATTCAAAGTAAAGAAATCAAAAGCATACCTTGGGTTTTGAAAATGTTATGAATAATCATCATCCTCAAGTTTTCACTTTCTCCAAACCAAGCTTAAAAACGAGATCATTGTTATTATAAGTTAGTAAACTATCACGAACTCATGTGGGCCAATTATTCACTTAGACTCCCTTATTCCTATGGGTATCTCTTATATTTTATTATTTGTCTTGAATGATCACAAAGATGCATTGTTTGACTTATTTCGATAGTTATTTAGTCTGAAAATAAAGTGCACGATTTAATCAATAGTTAGCTAAAGGACCAAATCTTTTAAAACTGCTTCTCGGGATATCAGAAAGTTCATATCTTGGCATAACTTGGTTCGCGATTTGAGACCTTTCTCGGGCCGATATTTGGCAGCGACTTCATACTTCAAATCTTGAGAGACGTTCATGAAATAATGGTCTTCTATTCATAATTGGAATTTCTTCACTTGAAATTTTTGAGAGATTCTTCATATATGGACCACGACTTCTTCATTTTTCTCCAATCTTTATTTTGGACTTTGATATACAACGATCCGCCTCCTTTTATGACTTGGATCTATTTATCCTCATACCTTGTTAGGGTCTTTTCGGATACACTTCTCCATGACTTTTGGGGAGTTTTGCCTTACGTCGTGTGTCTCGATCCTTCATATTGATTTTCGATAAATGATTCTTCACATCACTTTGGATCTTTAGCAACAAAACATAGCCCTCATGCCTTGTTAGGGCCTTTTCGGACTCGCCAATCTTCGCGCCCCGCTTCATAAGTTATGCCTTGGCTATGAACTCTCGTCACTACCGAGCAACTTTTAAACGATCTGGGGCTAGAAGCTAAGTAACTTTTCAAATCGTACAACCTTATTTATTAGCAGATAAAGTTATTAGCAAGCGATGGGAGAATAGGCTTATAATTAACTCACATAAATTCACGAAAGAATATCGAACTTATAATTGGCTCTATCATCTCTCGTTCTCCACAGTTTAAAATCTCAAGTAATGAGACTCGTGGATACTTAGCCCATTAAATCAAAGTTTTGGGTTTTCGAGTCGCCTATAGGATCTTGCAAATTCTTAGACTTTTTCAAGCTCAGAAATCGCATTTTAAAGTTCCCTTGATACACGACTCTCTAGGATCAATTATAGGAACTTGCGAAAAGTTCTTGTTCTTAACCCGTGAGAGTTAAGACTTTCGCGTTTTATAGCTCCCTATATAAAAGCCTAGCAAAACTTGACTTAAACACGTTAAGGATACTAGCTAGAGTAAACTCGGATTGAGTCAAAAGATTCACAACGTTTGAAAATTTAAACCACTTATTAAACATTTTTTCTAGCAGAGAAAGAAAATAACTATACAAAGATAACAACTAATAGGCCAAAATAGATCAAAAATTTTGAAAAATGTCGAAAAATTGATTTTCCGTTTAAAATGAGGACAAAAACAAGGAAAAGACCACTCAACTTCGATAGAAGTCCCCCCTACACTTAAGATAAACATTGTCCTTAATGTTTAAGCATGTGGGAGTAAGCTCCCCTACACTTAGGACATTGTGCACGTTGTTTAAATCTCGCTAAGGAAAAGACAACTAAAGAGATTCCTATTTTAATATTTGAGAAAATATATAAAATAGTGAATCGAAAAGATTTTAGGATAGAACCGGGAAGAAGTAGAACACGGAATCACTGGTCGTCAAGAATCATCAAGAGTGGATCATTGAAGCTCGAATCCCTGATTAAGAAGTGAGGAGAGGGAATAGCAATCCAAAGGGTCCCCCCTACACTTATGCTAAAGAAAGCGAAAGGATAGATGCATGGGTTGCCTCCAAGAAGCGCTTGATTTTTGTTAACCGAGTCGTGAGCCTGACTCGACCTTGATCATCAACGGAAGTAGCATGAAACAAATCCACCCGGATCAAAGACATAGTTTTCATCCATCAATAAGCAAGGGCTTAAGGTGAACAAGGCAAGCCAAAAGAGAAGTGGCAAGGTTCCCTTAAGCAGTGATGGAGCACAGTAGAAGCAAGGATGGTGCGGTGCAAGCATGTCTTCAATGGGTCCAAAGATTTTTCCTTTTATTTCATCAGGTGGATACTGAGATGGCTTAAAGACTTTAATACCGGGGTCGAACACCTTTTCCTTTAGGGGAAAATAGCACTCAGGCTCAGCCGAGTGTGAATAAGATCCGCAAAGAAGCACAACCTCGTCCTCAGAAGTGGGACAAAGAGGTGTCAAATCATACGTGCAACGGATTTCGGTGTCGACCGGTTTCTTCTCCTTTGACAAAATGCTCTTCAAATCCAAAGTAGGATCAAGACGATAATCTTCAAAGTCAAAAGGAGGAGCATCACTCTCATGAGGGAAGTAAGTGTTGAGAAATTCGGAAAAATCTTCCTCAAATGAATAATCGTCCACAGTAGGATCGAGTGATGGCGGAGGATCTTCATCATGTGAAGAATCGCTCGATAGAGTATCAGCCTCATCAAAATCATCGAAAGTGGGCAGCTCGGGATACTCAGAAGTACAATCAAAATCATCCGAGTCTGAGCTAGAATCATCATCATCATAAGCATCGAAGACCGGTGGAGAATCAAAAATGGGAGAAGCGTCCAAAGTAGGGAGAGAATCATCCACATTATCTTCAAAGAGTGGATTATCAGTGGAAGACTCGAATAGAGGATTGTCATAGACGGTAAAGTCATCGAGCACATTTATCATATTCACTGATTCTCGCCCTCCAAAGGATTTGCCTGTAAGCTTCCCCATTTTAAAAACTTTAGAATCATCCCCGACTCGTAAGATTAACTCACCTTCGGCCACATCTACTAAAGCACGTCCAGTTCTCAAAAATGGCCGACCAAGTATTAAAGGAATACGAGGGTCCATTTCATAATCAACTATGACAAAATCGACCGGGAAAGTAAATGTGCCAACTTTGATAAACACGTCTTCGGCTATACCAACGGGGTAAGCGAGAGTGCGATTTGCAAGTTCGAGAGTCATCTTTGTTGGAATGAGATCGGGTAATGATAGTGTTTTCCAAACACTGAGTGGCATAAGATTAATACTAGCCCCGAGATCAGCAAGGGCAGTAAATTCTTCAGTTTTGTTGAACACGCAAGGCAACACAAAACGACCGGGATCTCCAAGCTTTTCCGGAAGTTCTCTAAGAATGACTGCAGAGCAGTTTTCATTTAAGCGTGTGTTGACGAGTTCAATCAGCTTCTCCTTCTTGTTAAGCAATTCCTTAAATGCTTTAACAAATTTGGGCATGTGGACAAGTGCTTCAAGAAAGCTAATGTTGAAGTTCATTTGAGAAAGCATCTTAATATAGCTAGTCACTTGAGCATCATTCTTAGTTAGCTCGTTGGTCTTGCCTATGCGAGAAGGGTATGGGATTCTAGGTTGATAAGGGTTAGGTGAAGGTGTAGTTGGTGAAGGTTGTGATGTTGAAGGGTCTTTCCGAGATACATCGTCATGACGAGGCGGAGACGGTAATGGTGTACTACTACTAGGTGTAGGAGGAGTAGGGATACATGGTGGTGGAGGAGGTGTAGATGATGGTGGTGGGATAGGTGGATCGACAATGGTAAGTCCACTACGCGTAGTTATAGCACTCACATTAGCTCGCGGATTAGTGACGGTGTTTGAAGGTAGAGAACCCGAAGAAGAAGAAGGTTGAGCTTCGGGCAAGAAACTAGCCAACAGATTCTTTAATTCAGTTGTTTGAGTGATGAAGGAAGATTGAAGATTTTCACGAACCTCGGTTCTGATGTCATTACCTTGCTTCAAGATATCTCCTTTCAAATTGATTATTTGGCTCTGTAGATTCTTGATTTGCTCACCTTGAGTTCTCATGATTGTGTCAACATCGGGATTAATGGGTGGGTGTTGTTGGGTGGGTGGTTGATAAGGGTTAGAAGCACGAGGTGGGATTTGGTTGCTTCTATTGTAGTTGTTGGCGGGATTTTGGTTTGGAGGAGAAAAACCGGGTGAAAGGTAATTGTTTGAACGGTAACTCAGCAGATTTCTATCCCCTTGTTGTCTAGCTTGGTAATTTTCCGGTGAATAATTACCGTAAGCTGCATACACATTTTCCGGATTTCCTTGTGTCGAAGGATAATCGGTGTATGAGTGAGGACCGCCACATGTTTCACAAGGATTAGCAACTGGTTTAACTTGATGTTGTTGTTGGTTTGAAGCGAGAAGCGTAATACTTTTGCTCATTTCGGCCATCATGCGGGTGAGTTCGGTCATCTCAGGGTTTGCTGAGGTTGAGGAAACATTGACTCTCGGGTTGTTTCTAGAAGAAGCAGAGGAATCCCAGTTCTTGTGGTGAGTAGTCATGTTCTCAATTAACTCTCTACACTCCTCGGGTCGCCTTTTCATGAATGTGCCACCGGCGGCTGCATTGATCGTATCACGATCTCGAAAAGTCAATCCGTTGTAGAAAGTATCGATCAAGGTGACCGGAAGCATGTTGTGGTTTGGACAACGGTCGATCAAGACATTATATCTCTCCCAAGCGTCGAAAAGAGATTCATCGGGATCTTGCATGAAACCGCTGATCTGATTGCGAAGGCTTGTGACCATGGATGGTGGAAAGTAGCGCGAAAGAAAGCGTTGAGTCATATCATCCCAAGTGTGAATAGAATTCTTCGGGAGACGATCAAACCATTTCTCGGCATGATGCGATAAAGTATGTGGGAAGAGTTGTAGGCGGAGTACATCCATTGTGGCTCCAGGCAACTTCATGCTTTGGGTGATTGTAATGAACTTGTCGAGGTGTTTGTTGGCATCATCATCAGGCAATCCTCTAAATGGGTTTGTTTGTACTTGCTGAATCATGTGGTGCTTCAACGAAAACTCAGGAGCGTTGATTTGCATCGGCGCAATCGGTCCTCCTCGTCCAAACATTGTTGGTTGACAAAGTTCCTCCATGGTCCGAAGATCGGGCTGTGGAAGAGCATTGTTGTTATTGTTGAGGTGCGGTGGTTGATTATTGTTGTTAACACCTGCCATATCTAAATCTTCTTGAGGCTCGGGCTCTTGATAATTAGAAGATCTAGTACGCATACACCTGAAAATGCAAAAGAAAAAGAAACCAAACGCAAAGACAATATATATACACAATAAAAAGAAAATCTTTTTGGATTTTTGAAATTTTTAATTTTTATGGTTTTTATGAATTTTTTTATGCAAGAAAAATAACGTTCACGAGTGAACGGATCCCAAAAAGCAACGTGTCTAGCACATAAAACTGTTGATCTTAACGAAAAGAGCCGGCAGCGGCGCCATTTGATACACAGCTTTTGCCGTATAAAAATTAAAGATTAAAGATTAAGTTCGTGTTCTCGGTATCTTAACGAATTGATCTTAGTTCTCTATGTGTGACTTAGATGATCTTTGGTGAAAAAGAATAATTTTGGTTGTTTTTAAATTTAAATGCAAAGACTTAAAAGTAAAAGTGCTCTTAACGTAAATCTAAGTCTAATTAAAGTAAAGTGCAAGTATTTAAAAACGTGACTAAAATTAAAGGGCACTAAAGTAAATTGACGTAAACTTAAATCTATCTAAGGCAAACTTAATGTGCGACTAAAACTAAGGCAAATAATCTAAAAGTGCAATTAAATAAAAAGGCAAGAAAAATAAAGCTTGAAGATAAAAATCAAAGACAAAAGCTAATAAGAACCTGAATACAGCTCATTCGGAATAAACCTTCGTTTGGAACAATCACTCGTCCTAAATGTCACCTTTGGTTGAAATGATTCTTCTTCACTTGGAATATTACCAAAATCCTTGATCCGGAACAAATTGGTCTGAATATGTCACCTATCCAAAACAATGCTTCGTTCGGAACTTACTGATTCGGAACTCTCACTTGTTGCCTTGATTCGGAAGTATTAGGTCACCCTTGATTCGGAAGTTTCCGAATGAAGCTCCTTGATTCGGAAGTTTAGAACTTCCGAATGAACACCCTTGATTCGGAAGATTACCTTTGATCCGGAACTTTTGGAAGTTCCGAATGAACAACCTTGATTCGGAAGTTTTGACTTCCGAATGAGCAGCCTTGATTCGGAACTTTGGTCCTTGATTCGGAACTTTGAGTTGATTTGGAACTTTTGAAAAGTTCCGGATGAAACCCTTGGTTCGGAACTTTGGAGTTCCGAATGAGTATGTTTGGTTCGGAAGTTTTCACTTCGTCCGGAACTTTGAAAGTTCCGGATGAACAAGTTTGGTTCGGAAGTTTTTCAAATCCCAAATCTTCCGGATGAAGCCTTGATTCGGAACTCTAGAAGTTCCGAATGAACACTTTCCTTTATCTTGGTTCGGAACTATATCTGGAAAGATCAGAAACAAGCAAACATTCCCGAAGAACAAGGAAACAGTAGCAGCAGGTATAATAAAAAAATAACCAAAATCAAACACACGGATAATAAATAACAGTAACGAATCAATGAAATAACATCAACAAATAATTAAAAACATGAAATCAAACAACTTTTACCACAATAATCAAAAACCACTTTGGATCAAAATAAAAGCATGAACATAAACATAAACACAACAAATCAAAGATTAAGAAAGGTAGATAAGAGATTGACAAGATAAAGTAAAGATTGACAATAATTAAATGAAAACTTACTTGAAATTAAATGGTAATTAAGGTGCATAACATGAATTTAAATGACATGAAAAGTAAATGACAATATATGAAAATGGTGGAAGACTAATTGTCACCTTAGCCAACAAGAAAGAAAAGTAATCAAGCCTAATCTATTTATAGGGGAGGATTAAGGAAGCTTCCTCCCCTCTTTCCTTTCTTCTTAATTACAAGTTTAAGTCCCTCCTTTTATTAATCTTCATTAACTGCGTCATTAGTCCTTTTCTTCTAATCTTCTTTAAACTTGGACTTAAGGGACTTTTGGCTTCGGGATTTCTTCGAACTCGTCTTTGAATTCTTCAATAAAATAGACTTGAATTCTTCGGCTTTTGATAAACTTCCGTCTTTTGACTTTTTCTTCGATAAATCTTCAGAATTGGTCGTGGACTTCCGTTCTTTTTGCAATCTTGATTTCTTGACTTCGTCTTTTATCCTTTTCTTCAATAAAAGCCCA
The DNA here is from genome assembly GCA_025667525.1 of Glebionis coronaria. Lineage (NCBI taxonomy): Eukaryota > Viridiplantae > Streptophyta > Magnoliopsida > Asterales > Asteraceae > Glebionis > Glebionis coronaria. Next base: position 436,091,063 of record CM046874.1, read on the forward strand.
TAAATGCCCGTGAATGTCCGTGTTTTCTCCATTTTTCACCTTTTCGTCCTAAATCACAACAAAAACACAAACCACGCATAATTCCGACATAAAAGACATAAAATACACGTTTTGGTCCGGTTATTATTGTAATTAAGTGGTAGAAAAGATGGGTGTTTACACACCTATCATTGTGCTATCCCGTAACACTCTGAAAGACCCTTCCGCTGTACCGATACGAAAAATGAGAGTGTTACAGTTTGGTACCAGAGCTCTCGTTATAGAGAACAAAGGATTTTAAAAACCAAGGTTTTGAACAAAACTTTTCAAAATCTTTTGACAATGAACATTTGAGAAAATATTTGAAAAATCTTTTGACTATAACGGTGCCAGAGATCTCCGACGTTACCGACAATCCCTATTGAGAAGAAATATATTTTAATATATATAATTTAATTTATATATATGTATATATCATGATTTCATTATGTAATTATTTAACTAGTATGTTGTCCTAATACGAGATATATATATAAATGCAGATTGTCATGGCTGACCCTAATATTCCTGTAGAAAACCATGCTATTCCCGAACCTAATATGGAAGATGATCCTTATTTAGACTTAGTGGATTATGATATCGATGATGAGGAGGAACCATTTGAGGATCCCGAGCCCGAGTTAGGACTAGGAGATCAGATTGCCCCTCAGGTTGACTTAGTAGAGAATGAGATTGAGAATGTGGATATTGTGAATGTGGAGATTGAGAATGTGGATATTGAGAATGTGGATATTGAGAATGATGATGAGATTGGATTAGATAATTTAGATGATGAGATTGACGACGAGGATGTCGAGGAGGATGTAGGTATAGACGTTGAGGTTAATGATGATGAGGAAGCTGAGCTTATTTATCCGTATGATGTTCCAGAGGGCGAGCCTTTGCCACCACCAGTTTGTTTGTCTGATTCTGAGGATGAGTTACCTAGGGATGAAATGTCTGAATCGTCTAAATCTGATTCTGAATCAGAGGAGGATGAGGATGACGATGCACCTGACGGTATTGATGGTATTGCTACTCGTAGACGTGAGATAGGAGAGTCGTCTAGTACTCGAGAGGCTACTCATATTGATGGTCTTGCACCATGGGCCTTGAGACGTGATCTAGATGCTTCCCGTGTTAAGAGTTGTGTGACAGAGGTTGGATTAGGTGTTGTTCAGACTCAGGTTGCTTATTTGGAGTCGAAGGCTAAGATTGGCGAGAAAGAGCGAGAATTGCTTAGTTTGGATTTGAGTGATGTAGAGCGTGGATTGAATGAGGCTTTTAGGAGGTTATCGGTGTTGGAAAGTGGTGAGTATGCTGCCATGAAGAGAAAGGTGAATTCTATGGAGATTCAGTTGAGTGTGGCTCGTGCGATGCGTGAGAAAGCCGAAAAGGAGTTGAGTATATCCCACGGATGGAATAGTAGATTCTATGCTGACATGGTTGAAAGAGGAGTAATCCGTAAGCGCCCAGCTGAAGATGTGTCTAGTGATCGTCCGGCGAAGATCCAGAAGACAATGGATGATGGATCATATGGCGGTTCGCAGTAGACCAGTCTGTGTTTAGTAGTGACCTTTATATCTTTTGTGTTTGTAGCTTTGACTGAACCGACTTGTTAGTAGTAGACTTGGCACGAATTTTGAGTGTATATAGTGTTAAAACTTTGATATGGGATGTACTAAGACAATACTTTTGTTTCAGATCGAATGAAATATGTATCTTGTCTTGAATTCCATATTGTGACTTATTTGTATCTTGATTATGAATTCGATCCATATTATATGAATCCTTTGTTGGATGAATGCTTAATGCTTTGAAATTGTGGAAATATAGAACTATGCCGCCCAATAAGGCTGTGACTGAGGATGATGTACGTAGGATTATTACGGAGCAAGTTACCGCATCTATGACTGAATTTATGGCAAATGCTAGAAATGAAGCTGGCGGTAGTGGAGCTGGCGGTAGTGGAGCTGGCGGTAGTGGAATTGGCGGTACTAATGTGAATGTGAATGCTAATAATGTGAATGCTAATGCTGGAGGAAATGTAGGAGGACTTGGAACTAATGCACCTGAAGTTGGTGGTTGTACTTATGTGACGTTCATGAAGTGTGAACCTCTACCTTTTAATGGAACTGAAGGTGCTGTAGGACTAAGCCAGTGGATTGAAAAGATTGAATCGGTGTTTAGGATTAGTAAGTGTAAGGAGGAAGATAAGGTGACTTTTGCTATGGCTACTCTTAAAGGTCGTGCGTTGACTTGGTGGAACGGGAGAATTGCTTTCATGGGTCTTGATGCTGCTAATGCTACTTCTTGGGCTGAAATTAAGAAGTGGATGACTTTGGGGTTTTATCCTCGTAGTGTGATCATTAGGTTAGAACAGGAGTTGATTCATCTGAGAATGAAAGGTGTGGACATTGATAGTTACACGAATCGATTCCATGAGTTGGCCTTGCTATGTCCTCGATTGGTTGAACCCGAAGAGATCCGAATTGAGCAATATGTGAAAGGGTTGACCAGGAATATCCGGGGGGACGTAACATCATCTAAACCACTGACCATTGATGATGCTGTTCGAATGGCTTACCAACTCATTGGACATATAATTCAGGATAAGGAAGATGAAGCCCGTGTTGGTGAGAAAAGAAAGGGAGACGGTGAGCGTGTAGATAGAGGTGATTATAGGAAGAATTTCAATCGTCGTCAGAACCAGAGAAAGGGGAATGCAAATGCTCTTACCAACAACACACCGCGCAACGATGATAGATGTCCTAAGTGTGGCAACAAGAGGCATGCTGGCGACTGCTGGAAGTGCCGAAATTGCGGAAAGCTTGGACACAAGGTTGAAAGGTGTAAGAAGGGAACCATTTGCTTCAACTGTAATGAAGAAGGTCATAGGAAATCGGAATGCCCCAAGTTGAAAGCGATTGTACCTGGAAGAAACCCCCAGGGTGGTATCTACCTACTTGGAACAATTGAGGTGAAGAAAGAGGATCTAAATGTCGTTACCGGTATGTTTTTACTCAACAATCATTATGCTGTTGCTTTATTCGATTCGGGTGCCGATAGGAGCTTTGTATCCACTAAATTTAGTGCCCTTGTTGATATTGAACCTGTTGAGATAAGTACCAGTTACGAGGTGGAATTGGCTGATGGTAAATTAGTGAAAACTAATAAGCTATTAGAAGGATGTGCTCTAAATCTCTTAAACCATTCCTTTCTGATTGATTTGATGATGATAGAATTAGGTAGTTTTGATATTATTATTGGTATGGATTGGTTGTCGTTGAACAATGCTACTATTTTATGTGGAGAGAAGAAAGTTAAGATTCCTCTTAGGAATAGGACGTTAGTAATTGATGGTAGTCGAGGTGAATCCTGTTTGAAAATCGTTTCATGTATTAAAGTCCAAAAGTACATCAGGAACGGTTGTGAGTTATTTTTAGCTCAAGTGACCGGGAATGAGTCTAGGGAGAAACGATTGGAAGATGTACCTATTATTTGTGAATTTCCTGAGGTATTTCCTAAAGATTTACCCGGACTTCCACCGATAAGGCAAGTAGAGTTTCGAATCGATTTAATTCCTGATGCTGCACCGGTGGCACGTGCGCCTTACCGATTAGCCCCTTCTGAATTAAAGGAGTTATCTGAGCAACTTAAGGAGTTGTCTGATAAAGGTTTTATTCGACCGAGCTCGTCACCTTGGGGAGCTCCAGTCTTGTTCGTTAAGAAGAAGGATGGATCTTTTCGTATGTGCATTGATTATAGGGAACTGAATAAGTTGACAATTAAAAATCGATATCCTTTACCTAGGATTGATGATTTGTTTGATCAACTACAAGGATCTAGTGTGTATTCTAAGATAGATTTGCGGTCAGGATATCACCAACTTCGCGTCCGTGAAGAAGATATTCCTATAACTGCATTTAGAACTCGTTATGGACACTATGAATTTCAAGTAATGCCATTTGGGTTAACTAACGCACCTGCGGTTTTCATGGATTTAATGAATCGAGCGTGCAAGCCCTACTTGGATAAATTTGTGATTGTGTTTATTGACGATATTCTAATCTATTCTAAGAATGAAGATGAGCATAGAGAACATTTGAGGATTGTTTTGAATTTGTTGAAGGATGAAAGGTTGTATGCTAAGTTTTCGAAGTGTGATTTCTGGTTAGATTCTGTGCAATTTCTTGGTCATGTGATTAACAGAGATGGAATTCATGTTGATCCTGCAAAGGTTGAAGCTATTAAGAATTGGTCTGCACCGACAACGCCAACAGAAGTGCGACAGTTCTTAGGATTGGCTGGCTATTATAGGCGATTCATTAAAGAATTTTCTTTGATAGCTAAACCCTTGACTAAGCTTACTCAGAAGAATAAACCTTTCGTTTGGGGAAGTGATGAAGATGGAGCATTTCAGACATTGAAGCAAAAATTATGTAGTGCGCCAATCTTATCATTACCCGACGGGAGTGAAGATTTTGTAGTGTATTGTGATGCATCTCTTAGAGGTTATGGAGCTGTTTTGATGCAGAGAGAGAAAGTGATAGCTTATGCTTCTAGGCAATTGAGGAAGAATGAGGAGAATTATACTACTCATGATCTTGAGTTAGGAGCTGTAGTCTTTACTCTTAGGTTGTGGAGACATTATCTGTATGGCACCAAGTGTACGGTATTCACCGATCACAAAAGCCTACAGTATATTCTCGACCAGAAGGAATTGAACATGAGGCAACGAAGATGGATAGAGTTGTTAAGTGATTATGATTGTGATATAAAATATCACCCAGGAAAAGCCAATGTTGTTGCTGATGCATTAAGTAGGAAAGATAGAGAGCCTATCAGGGTGCGTTCTCTAGTCTTGACCGTGCACAATAATTTGCCCGAGCAAATTAGAAATGCGCAAAGAGAAGCTTGTAAGAAGGAGAATTTTGTTAATGAAGGGTTCCGAGGAGAAGGAGATCCTTTAGAGGTTAGAGCTGATGGAGTGAAATGCTTAAGAGGTCGTATGTGGATACCTAAGTTTGGAGGCTTAAGAGACTTGATTATGTTAGAATCCCATAAATCTAAGTATTCCATTCATCCGGAATCTGATAAGATGTACCATGATTTGAAGAAGTTGTACTGGTGGCCGAATATGAAAGCTGACATAGCTATGTATGTTCTTTAATGCTTGACTTGTGCTAGAGTTAAAGCTGAACATCAAAAACCATCAGGACTACTTCAACAGCCAAAGATTCCTGAATGGAAGTGGGAGCGAATTACGATGGACATTATCACCAAGCTTCCAAGAACATCATCTGGAAACAATTCGATTTGGGTTATTGTCGATAGACTGACCAAATCAGCACACTTCATTCCGGTTAAGGAGCAGTTCTCACTGGAGAAGCTGACTCGAATATACCTTGATAATGTTGTATGCAAGCATGGAGTGCCTGTATCGATCATTTCAGATCGAGATCCTAGATTCGCATAGAATTTTTGGAAATCTCTCCAAAGATCTTTGGGAACGAATCTCGACATGAGCACTGCTTATCACCCCTAGACTGATGGGCAGAGTGAAAGGACGATACAAACACTGGAAGATATGTTGAGAGCTTGTGTGTTAGACTTTGGTAAGAATTGGGATAAACATTTGTCGTTAGCAGAGTTTTCGTATAACAATAGTTACCATTCTAGTATTAAGGCTGCACCGTTTGAAGCTTTGTATGGTAGGAAGTGTAGATCTCCTGTATGTTGGAGTGAAGTTGGGGATACCCAGCTCACGGGACCAGAATTGATCCGGGAGACTACGGAGATGATAGTTCAGATTGAGAATAGGTTGTTGACTGCCCGAAGTAGACAGAAAAGTTACGCGGATGTGCGGCGGAAGCCAATGGAGTTTGAAGTGGGTGACCGAGTAATGTTGAAAGTATCGCCATGGAAAGGCGTTATCAGATTTGGAAAACGAGGAAAATTGAATCCCCGTTATATTGGACCCTTTAAGATCTTATCTAGAGTAGGTCCGATGGCTTACAAACTAGAGTTACCCCCAGAACTTCATGGTGTTCACAACACATTCCATGTATCTAATCTGAAGAAATGTCTAGCAGTGAGTGATGAGAAAATTCCGTTAGGTAAGGTTCGAATAGATGGGAAATTGCATTTTATCGAAGAGCCCGTAGAAGTTATGGACCGTGAGGTAAAGCAACTGAAACAAAGTCGGATACCTATTGTCAAGATCCGATGGAATTCAAAGCATGGACCGGAGTATACTTGGGAACGAGAGGATGAAATGTGGAAGAAATATCCGCACCTCTTCGATTTCAATAAGAAACGGACATCCAAATGAAATGGATCACGAGGACGTTGATCCCTTTTAGGAGGAAAAGCTGTGACAAATCTAACATTTTCAGGTAGTGAAATATTTTCTCGTATAATATTTTGAAACTTATTTTTGTGTTGGTTGACGAACTCACAATTTACGAATTTAAATTTGGGCTTACGTGCATAATTTGGCGTCTTTTACGACTAAACCGGAAACCTTAGGATTACGTATTTACGTTTTTGAACTCCGTTTTTGATGAGACAATTTTTATTGGATTCGTTTTGTGACGGTGATTCATAATTTATAAAAACGTTTTTCGTAAAACGACCCGAGGGCACGCAAATCGAGAAAACTAGAATCAAGAAATACCCGTAAACTAGTGAGATGGGACAAAACACTTTGTCCCACCCCACTAGCAATATGGGACGGCAACTTGACACCACCACACATATGTGGCATCAAGTCTTAGCTAGCTTACAACATGTGTAAGCATATGCTTACACATTAAGCTAACCTTTCTCCACTAACACAAAACTAGCAAGTTGTTTCATTATACCATCATTCTTACATGCAATCCACTCTAAAATCCTCTCAACTCTCCCTCTCTTGCCGTCCCAAATAAGCCAACAAACACCATCATTGATCTTTTCTAGCCATAAACCACATGTTTACTAGTCTTATTAAGGTGTTCTCTTGAAGCCTTGATCATTTGGTGGCCATATTAACAACTTTAGAGGTGATTTGCTTGTGTCCTAGGGCTGATTTTCCAACCTATGTTCTTGATATTTGATGGTCTTGGAGATACTTGTTGTGTTCATCAAGTTCTTGCCTTCCTAAAACAAGAAATCCACTTGGATTGGTAAAGAAGATCATCCTCTACATTTTTCTCTTATTATTTTGTAAAGAACGAATGTACTTTCTTTCATTTTGTATATGTATATGATGTATATATGATGATAAAAATGTTGTGTGGGGATCAAGTGTTGATAAATATGCTTAAAAATGATGATAACTATAAGAAATGAAGCTAAAATCTTGACTAATTAGTTGGCTGTATAAAAACAGTAGATAACTAAAAGATGAACTGATACAATTGCATGGTTTGATCCATTTACAGTAAGTAGATGATGTTATACACATGTGAGAGTTGGCCATGCAATGGAATCAAAATAATGAGTGAGATATGATCAAAACAAGTTAGGTTGTGTAATCTGAATAAGCAGTTTTGTAGGGACTGTTAAGGTAACTTAGACTCAAAATAGGCAGTAGCTATAATTAAGTTATATGTAGCACAAATTATGAAGAATTTTTCATCCAAAAATGAGCTTCTAAGTCATTGTAGAACTCTAGATATGATAAAAATGGTGAATATGAAGTTAAAAATCAGATTTTGGAAATAATGTTTATTATTATTATATAAGCACTCACATTATAATTTATAAAATGTATAAATATAAACCCACTAACTTATAGAACTTATTTATATAAATGTATAAAAGGTTAATTAAATGGGTAAATTATATAAATGGTGGTAAAATAATATTTATAAGTAATAAAAACTATAAACTTGATTTTTACGACTTTTTCGGCTATCGCCATAAAATTAACGTTTTTCGCCAAATAAAACTTAGACGACCAAACCCGTCTAATGTAAAGTTTATAAAAGTTATATACTGATGTATAGATAACTAAGACAAGTAAAAACCGATAAAACCCGAACTATAAGAATTACGGACATTTACGAGCTAACTAAACCTATTGAACTAATAATTAGACTTAATAAGATAAATACTTGTAAAAAGAGCTTATTGGGTTTAACCCATTTGGACCCAACATGAAAAATATATATACTGATCATATAGGTATAAAATGGGTAAAAACAAGTTAAAGAACTTATAAAAGAATTAATGAACTTAAAATAGGTAAAATCGGTAAAACTAGTGAACTAGTAAGACGTTACCAAGACGTAAACACTAAATTGAGTAAACAAGGATGTATAAACCCACTTGATCATCATCATATGTACAAAATCATCATATGTATATTGTTATTTTGATAAAAGTCATTGGACCGAGTCTAAGACCGATTATTATTTATATAGGTTTCCGTGACCGAAGCACGCCCGTAGCCGATAATCCGCCTTTCATTAACAACGTGAGTTCATAGCCTCGTACTCTTTTAAATGTTTTATAAAATGATTTGTAAACCCGCGAGGGAGATAACATGCTAGATTTTTATAAAAAGAGAACACAAGTAGTCCCGATTGTATGCTTAATGATACGGACTCGAATGATGCTATGACCCTATATTCGAGACTAAAAGGATTATTAGTAGTTAGGTTATGTCACTTAAAGTCCCATTAGCATGAACTGTGAACTACCGGGATTTGGTAGACGCTTATGCATTTGATAGTACTATTTGGGGACGATCACCCCAGTTCGCGCCTTGACGGTTGATCCCCGTCGTACCACATTGATTGGTAAGCGAATTTATGTATGAGAAGATTCCATAGCGTGATTTTTGTGACGACACGCTAACTTAGATGGGCAAATTTTTTGTCGGGTTCACGGCCCGCTGTTTTCACAGTAAGGTAACAATGTCATGCGGCTAATAATAATCCTATAATCTATTCAATCTATATAATCTAAATAGACGATATGATACGACGCTATTAACGATGAATATATTACCTATCATGGTAATATAGAGACTGCGGTCTCATGGATGGTTTCAGATGTATGCTTGATTTATATATTGCCTGACTAGCAATATGTGGACTTACTTCCGATATTATACTTGTGTTCTGATTTTAAATGAATATAAATGATTGTTTTATCTAACGGTTTTCATTAAACTCTATGAATTCACTCGGCATTCGCTGATATGATTTTTTTGCATGTTTTCTATCTCAGGTGCTTGAAGGTAATCCGGATGGAGATCGACTCTGATGGCCCACACTTAATATTAAAAATGTTCATTCGATCTGTGTTTTGTAAACTTAATGACCTGTATAATTTGGGACCTGTTGCACACTTTTGAAACTTTTTATCGAATGAATGTTTGTTAAACCTTGTACAACCATTTTTATGTGTTGTCTATGATTGGAGTTATTGTGCTATCCCGTAACACTCTGAAAGACCCTTCCGCTGTACTGATACGAAAAATGAGAGTGTTACAGTCTCAAGTGGTGGTTCGAGGTGATGATTTAAGGTGTTGCTTAGGTTCACAAGGTGGCTCAGCGCCAACCTTCGACCCAACGGAATCATCAATAGGTTCTTATTCTTCTTTTTAATTTTTATGTTAAGTTTATTTTAGGATTAATATTTGTGTTATTAGCTTTTTTATTTGTTGAGTTATTTGTTTTGGCATTATAAGTAGTTTGAATCTGCTAGTTATTAAGTTTTTGTTTACCTGTTGGTTATTAGTTGCTGATTTGTTAGCTTATGTTTGGATCTGTTTTGTTTGCTTTTGACTTGCATCTGTTTAAATCTGCTTTACTTTATCAGAAAGTTTTAAAATTTTCGGTATAAATAAGTCTGCTAGTTTAATTTGTGGTTACTGATTACTTAATTTGGTTAGACTATTTTTTTTAGTTTTTATTTTTTTAGATTAATTGTCTTGATTGTTCAGCTCATTTTATAGCTCATTTGGTCTATGGATTTTTATGTTAGTTCTAAGATTCCAATTTAAAGTCAATCCAAAAAACAAAAAAAAAATATTAATAACTAAAATTTCGTCACTTGTGGGAATCGATCCCTCAACCTCTCGCTCACCAGCCATAAACCTCTTCCATTTGTGCTAGACACTTTCTTGTGTTTGTCTTCTCAGCTTTTAATAAATATAGGGTTTTAATATAGTGGCAGTTTTATTTAATACAAGTGTTAGTTTAATTAAGTATCTAAAAGTTTTATATAAAAATTTCTTTTTATTCAGTTTTGTTAAAAAATATAAAAAAGATAAAAAATATTTTTATTTACTTTTATAAATTCTAAATTAGTTTTCATATTACTTTTATTTAAAAATAGTTTTGTTTTGTTTTATAGATTTCAATATTTTATTTAACTTGTTTTTAAATTTAGTTTAAATTTCTTTAGGTTTAAATTAATATAGTTTTGTTTAAAAATAGATTTGTCTTTAAATATTTTATTAAAATTTTCATAAGTTTTAAAGTATTTACTTTTTTTTAAAATAGATTAAATTATTTTTAGTTTCATTTTCTAATTAGTCTTTAATTAAATAGTTTAGTTTTAAATACCCAAAAAATACGTTTTATCAAGAACAAAATTAGTCTTACGTTAATTGAAAATCAATTCGAGTGAGTCGATTAAAAACGAACTTAATTGACAAAAAAAATTAATTTCAACTACATAAATGAAACCATGAAGTATAAGAGTAAAAGTAGCATTATTGGGAATGCTTCAGTACAAACTCTGAAATGTGTAGGTCCCAAAAGATCCGAGCCAAATGTGGCTTTGGTCCCTGTTAAAAACTAATAAGTTTTATTTGTGTGTAAGGGCATCTTATTGATGAATTAAAAGATAAAGGAATTGTAGATAGTGGATGCTCAAGACACATGACAGGGAACAAAGATTTTCTTGCTGAATTTGAAGAATTCAGAGGAGGACCAGTAGCCTTTGGGGGTAGAATCACTGGCAAAGGGAAAATCAACACAAGAAAATTGGATTTGAAGATGTCTTCTTTGTGAAAGAATTAAATGAGTTCAATCTCTTTTCAGTATTACAAATGTGTGATAAGAAGAACAAGGTGCTATTCACAGAGAAAGACTACTTGGTGTTGTCCAAAGACTTTGAGATGCCTAAGGAATCTCAAATACTGCTTAAAGTACCCAGGCAAGAAAATATGTACACCTTTAATCTTCATACTATTACACCAACAGGTGGTATTACATGTTTGCTAGCTAAGGCTTCTTTAGATGAGTCAAATTTATGGCATAGAAGGTTAGGTCATGTGAATTTTAAGAATCTTAATAGATTGGTAAAAAGGAATTTGGTTAGAGGTTTACCTAACAAATCTTTTCAAAATGATTTCACATGTGCTGCTTGTCAAAAAGGAAAAAAAACATAGAGCCTCTTGTAAGACCAAGACTGTAAATACTGTGACAAAACCTTTACATCTCTTGCATATGGATTTATTTGGTCCAGTTTCTATAAGAAGCATTAGCCATAAGACCTTTTGTCTAGTCATAACTGATGATTATAGTAGATTCAGTTGGGTTTTCTTTTTAACCCTTATAAGTGAAACAAGTGAATTACTAAAGGATTTTATCACTTTAGTTGAAAAGCAGTTCACTAAACAGGTTTTAATCATTAGGACTGATAATGGAACAGAATTTAAGAATGCTGATTTTGATGAATTCTGTAGGTCTAAAGGAACTAAGAGGCAATTTAGTAATCCTAGAACTCCTCAACAGAATGGTGTAGTTGAAAGGAAGAATAGGACTTTAATTGAGGCCGCTAGAACTATGCTGGCTGATTCACTTTTGCCAAATACCTTTTGGGCTGAAGCAATCAATACTGCATGTTATGTGTTAAATAGAGTCATAGTAACTAAGCCTCAAAACAAAACACCTTATGAACTTTTGACTAATGTAAAGCCTAACATAAGTCATTTAAAACCTTTTGGGTGTCATGTGTCCGTACTAAATACTCTTGATTACTTGGGAAAGTTTGATGGGAAGTCTGATACAGGATATCTTCTAGGATATTCATTGCAAAGTAAAGCATATAGTGTTTACAATTTGGCAACTAAGAAAGTTGAATAAAATGCTCATGTCAATTTCTTAGAAAATAAACCCAATGTTCCAGGAATAGGTTATGCTTGGATGTTTGATTTAGATTATCTAACTAACTCCATGGACTACTACTCTTTGCAAAAAGATTGTCAAACTAACAATGCAGGTGAGGAGTCAAGTGCAATTAATACAGGTACTCAAGAAGATGTTTCTTCATCAGATGAAGATGTTCACATCTATGTGCCAAATATGCCAACTGTTACTCCCATATATGCAACTCCCAAGAACCAAACCATGCAATAAAGTGATGATCAAGCCTCCCATGAGCTTCAGAGGCTTCAAGATCAAGAAAAGAATGCTAAATCTGCTAATAAGCATTCAGGAGAAGAAACTTTTGAGTCACAACACTCAGCAGTACATACTATACCTAGCGGTACTTCATCTGCAAGTACTGCTAAGTCAAAATCTGCTAGATCTGCTGACTCCCTAGAAGAGATTTTGCAAGCATTGGACGATGAAGACTTATATGCCAGTCCAGCTGAAGGAATATTCTCTAAAGCTTCCTATGATGAGCAGGGTGCAGTAACTGACTTCAACAATTTGGAAATTGAAATTCTAGTAAGTTCTATTCCCACTCATAAAGTCAACAACAACCATCCTGCTACTCAGATTATTGGTGATCCAAAATCTGTTGTACAAACCAGAAGACAACTGCAAACCAACATTAAAACTCATGCACTAGTGAGTTATGTCAAACAACAGTAGAGAACAAATCATAAAGATACTCAGCATTGTTTGTTTACCTATTTCGTATCTCAAGTAGAGCCCAAAAATATCTCTCAGGCTCTTGATGAAGAAAGTTGGGTGGATGCCATGCAAGAAGAATTAACATAATTTGAGCTACAAAAGGTTTGGATTCTTGTGGATCTTCCCTCAGGAAAAAGAGTAATTGGTACAAGATGGGTCTTCAGGAACAAGAAGGATGAAAGAGGGGTTGTTGTGAGAAACAAGGCAAGACTTGTTGCTCAAGGCTACAGACAGGAAGAAGGGATAGACTATGATGAGGTTTTTACACCAGTGGCAAGGATAGAAGCCATTAGGTTATTTTTTGCCTTTGCATCATATATGGGATTAATAGTCTATCAAATGGATGTGAAAAGTGCCTTTCTATATGGTACTATTTCAGAGGAGGTATATGTCTCACAACCTCCAGGTTTTGTAGATCCTAAATTCCCCAATAGAGTCTACAAAGTTATCAAAGCACTTTATGGTCTGCATCAAACTCCAAGAGCCTGGTATGCAACTTTATCAGACTTTCTGCTAGAATATGGATATAGGAGAGGAACCATTGACAAAACTCTGTTCATCAAGAAAAATGCCAAAGACATTATTCTAGTTCAAGTCTATGTTGATGACATCATTTTTGGTTCTACCAAGAAGACATGGTGTGACGAGTTTGAAGCATTGATGAAAGGAAGATTTCAAATGAGTTCTATGGGAGCACTAAATTTCTTTTTGGGACTACAAGTCAAACAAAGAAAAGATGGAATATTTATCAGCCAAGATAAATATGTTGCTGAAATCTTAAAGAAATTTTCATGTATGGATACAAGGAGTACATGCACACCTTTTGAAGCCAAGAAATCTTTATCAAAATATGAACATGGAGAGGATTTTGACATTCATCTCTATAGGTCAATGATTGGTTCATTGATGTATCTTACTGCTTCAAGACCAGATATAATGTTTGTTGTGTGTGTATGTTCAAGATTCCAAGTTCATCCAAAGGTGTCACATCTTTATGCTGTGAAGAAGATTTTTAAATATCTTAAAAGTCAACCTAATTTAGGATTATGGTATCCTAGAGACTCTACCTTTGAATTGGAAGCTTACTCAGATAGTAACTATGCTGGAGCAAATCATGATAGGAAATCCACAACAGGAGGTTGTCAACTCCTAGGCAGAAGACTCATATCATGACAGTGTAAGAAGCAAACCATTGTTGCTACTTCTACAACTGAAGCTGAATATGTAGCTGCTGCTCATTGCTGTGGACATGTACTTTGGATTCAAAATCAATTGTTGGACTATGGGTTCAATTTCATGAACACCAAGATTTACATTGATAATGAAAGTACTATATGCATTGTCAAGAATCCAGTATTTCACTCCAAGACTAAGCATATTGAAATAAGACATCACTTTATAAGAGATGATTATGACAAAAAGCTTATTCAAGTCTTGAAGATTCATACAAACAACAATGTAGCTGATTTGTTGACCAAGGCATTTGATGCAAAGAGATTCGAATTCCTGGTGACACACATTGGTATGCTCAATCAATAACATGCTGCATATGTTGAGGGGAGGTAATAGCTGTACAAGTTTTATATAAATTTTATTGTATAGTCTATGCTTTGTGTTTTTGATGTTATTGCAGGTTTATAGAAAAAGATAAAAGAGGTTACATGTCTAGTGGAAAGCATGAACTGGTCAAAATTTTGAGGTACCGTTGTCACTCCAAGTACCGCTAGCACAAAACCATGTACCGCTTATGTTCCATGTACCGCTACATGTCTGTTGTACCGTTAAGGGTCTCTTTTGTAAATTTGGCAGTTTCTTCACGCTTGGGTTTGTTATTTACTTAAATACTTACCCCAATTACACAATTGATTCACCTAATCTTTTATTTTTCTCTCTTGATTCTATAACACTCTCTCTAATCTTTCGATCTTCAAAAATACTAATGGCTGCCTTACAAGTAATCTCTAAGCATAATTTAGTTGTGAATCTTGCTACGAATGATGACTCACTTGGTTTCCATGAGATGCTTGGTTTCCTTTCTCGAAGTCATATTCGCTTCGCACTCACTGTAAGTCGAGTTGTCTCTATACCCATTGTTGAACAATTTTGGGATACTGTTGTTCTAGGTACTCGTTTTGATCAACCTTGCATTAAGGCTAGGGTAAATCATAGGAATATATATGTCACTGAGGTACTACTAAGAGAAACTCTAAGACTTAATGATGAAAATGGACTTAGTATGCTTAATAATACAGAGATTCATGATGGCCTTGCAGCCATGGGATATGGGGGTGGTAGGGAAAGTCTTACTTTCTTTAAAGCATTATTTTCACCTCAATGGAAATTGACTTTTCATGCTATTATTCACTGTTTAAGTTCAAAAAGTACATCTTTTGATCAATTACCTGCTGCATTGGCATCTACTGGTATTTTTCTAGCAAATAATAAGGTTTTTAACTTTTCAAAATTAATTTTTGAAGGCATGACTCGGAATTTGGAAGGGACTAAGAAGTTTTTAATGTATCCTAGATTCATTCAGGCTTTAGTTAGTGACCAAATACCTAACCTGCCAGCATTAACTGATACATGGGATGTTCCTTCATTCACAAAGAGAACTTTCTCTTTCTTGAACAAACAAGGCAATGCCTTTTCAGGAACAGTCACACCATTGTTTGCCCATATGTTAGCCCAACATGCCAATTAAGAAGGTGAGGAACCTAGCAATGCTAGTGCTTCTTAGCAAACTCCTTCTCACCAGAGCTCCCACTCTCTAGAAGATTCACAATCTTCTTCTCACAATGTTGGTATTCCACTGAACACTGATGAGATGATCCACACACCACAAGCACAAGCACCAGAGGTGGTGGATGTTGCAAATTTAACTTCTTTGTGTACAAGTTTGTCCCAACAGGTACATGTATTGTAGAAAGATAAGCTTGTTTAAGACAAGAAAATTGCTGAATTGGAAGCTAGCCTACTCAAGTTAAGGAACAAAGTGTCATCTTGGATGAGGCAATATAGATCTGTTCAGACATCTACAATCAGGAAGCAAAGGTTCAGGAACTTCAAGAAAAGGCAACTGAATGCAACCAAACAGGGGAGGAATATTGAAGAGTAGGTAAGGAATAATGAAGAACAACCACCTTCTTCTGATAATCAAACAAGGATCTCTAGAAATGACATCAATTTTGAATTAGATGAAGATGTCATGGGGAATTTTAAAGATGGAACTGGTTTATAGACTGGTGTGGATGAACCTTTAGACATGGAGATCAATAGCAAGACCCACAACCTACACCAGAGGAACCACAAGTTCAAGAACAAGTTCAAGAAAAATTGGTAAATCAACCAGAGGAGCCACAAGTTGCAGAAACATTGGCAACTCAGCCAGAACCATCAGTTCAATCACCACCTCAAGCTAATTGGAGTGTTTTCTATGAGAAGTTGGAGGAAATTTCTAATCAGTTTCCAGATCCATCACCACAAAGCAATAAGTCAGAAAAGACTGAAGAAGTGAAAATTGATATGATGGCTTCTATGGAAGATAAAGCATCTGGGGAAACACAAGTGATTGAAGAAACAAGTGTGTCAAATACTGGTGAAGTCAACTTTGTTGAGAATCCAAGTACTGCTAAGCCAACTGCAAGTACTACTGACATTGTTGAAGATCCAAGTACTGCTAAGCCAATTGCAAGTACCACTGGTGATCATCCTTCACTAGAAAGTCAAAGTTCATTTGAAGAAAATGAGACTTTAGCCAAATTGCTGCTTGATCTAAAGAAGAATTTAGTTAAGAAGGCTAAATAAGCAGAAGTGGTGAGACACAACAAGAAGTTCTTGCCTCAAAGGATCAAATTCAAGGTAAGAAAGTACAAGCTTCATACCCTACAAAAGGTATAGTCATTCAACAGTTAGCTAATGAAGAAGTAGCTGCCAAACTGAAGAAGAAGCTACCTAAGATAAATCCAAAGGATAAGGGGAAGAAGCAATTATTGTCAGAATCTAAAGATGAAAGTGATTCAGATGATGATATAAACAGAGTCATGTACAGATTTAATCAAATTGACCATGATGAGGAATTTGCTTATAGAATGCAAGCACAAATTCGTGAAGATGAATTGCAGGAAGAACTTGCAACAAAGCAAAATTTGTTATAAGCTAAAAGGATACAGCAAGAATGGAAAATACAAGAGTATGATAGGATTCAAGCTGAGATACATGCAAGTGAGCTTCTTGCAGACTCATTGATAGCTGAAGAAAATGATGCATATGGTGAAGAAGAAAAATCAAGATTGATTGATGATCTGGTAAGGGAGCAACAAAGATTCTTTAATTAAAAGAGAAGGAAAGAAAAGATTAAGCCTCCAACGACTATGTAGATTAGAAGTCAAATGATGAAATTTCTAAAGAAAGTAAAAGGATTTACTCATATTCAGCTGGTCAAGAAAACTTTTGAAGAAATCAAGACTTTTTATGAGCAAAGTAAGAGGACTAAATTAAATTTTGTTGAGATTGGATCTGAAGAAGACAAGAAAGCTGTTGAAGGATTCAAGAAACGTCTACAACAACAAAGACAATTTGGTAGTACTCCTAGGATTAAGCCAAGTACTGCTGGACCTACAAGTACATCTCCACCTATCAAAACCACTTATGCGAGGAAGAATAGAAAGTAGAAAGTAAGTTCAAGAGAGGAAGAGACTGCTCAAAGGATGAACACATGAGTTGAAACTCAAGGAATTGCTCAGATAGAAAATGTACAAGCAGTACATACACAGTCAACAGTACATACTGAGGAAATGGTACATACAAGCTTGGAAGAAGGTTCAACAGAACTTGAAGGAATTTCCAAGAGTGTTAAAAGGAAAAGATCAACAAAGCTAAAGAAGAAAGCTAAGAGAGTTAAAACTACAGCAGAAGATAGTGATGATGATGAGAGCTTAAGGAAGTACTTGAAGATTGTAAACTTTGAAGATCAATGTTTTGATACATAGATTTTTGGAAAAAGAGCATCCATTGTTAAGTGGATTTACTCTACAGATCAAGGACTTGAAGCTCATGGGATTCAGAGATCTAATGGCACAAAAAGGATATTCAGAATTTTGGAAGATATCCTTCACATACTTGACAGACAAGATATCCAAGATCTTGTAAGGTTAGTCGAAGATGCCAGTGCAGGTAAAACTGAAGTATCACTATTATATAGGGAGTTTATCTTTATGTATGAGCCACACAAATGTGATCAAGAAATGTTGAAGAAATTAGAGAATCAGGTTCCTAGTTACTAGAGATATTACAGGTCATGTGGATTGCATATTTTGGATGTAGATGATGTTACATATTATATTCTTCAAGAGAAAACTTATCCCTTCAAAAGAAAATTGTTGGAAAGGATGTTAAAATAACAATTGGAAGTTACAGAAGAATCTGCTGATGCTTTGGAGTTGATCAGAATGGTTAAACAACAAATCAAGGATTTGAAAGATGAGGAAGAAGCTGAGAAAGAATCTTAAGTGTTTGACTTTCAGTCACACTTCATAAATGGTTCTCAGTTCACCATGTCTAACACACATAAGAACTGGCTAGTCCATAAGCAAACGATTTGTGGTAAAGACTTATCAAATCCGTTGAACGCTGATAGTTTGCTAAAAACTATATGGTTCTAACTCACCTTGTTTCGAGACAAAGAGTTAGCTAGTCCTAGACAAACGGTACTAGCTAAAGACTTCATCAAATCCGTTGATGGTTGACAATTTACCAAAAATTGTAAGGTCTTCATTATACCTTATTCTTTGTGAATAAAGTATTGGCTATTCTAGAGTGTACGGCTAACTGGTAAAGAATTTATCAAATCCGTTGATAGCTAGTGATTTGCTAAAAATCATGAAGCCAATACAGATTGGTGTTTTGTTGTTGACTGTTTTATTTCAGGTATGAAGATTGCAGACAAAGAAGTATTAAAAGATCTAATACTTAGAAGGTTTTGTTATCATCAAATCAAGTGCAAGATTTATGATCAAGAGTTCAAGGACTAAACTCAAGAAGAAAAAAACTGATGCTGCAAAGATGAATGAATGATTAGAAGACACAAGAAGATCATATTTTGAAGACAAAGATGATGCTCATAATGTTTGAAGATTATCTTATCAGAAGAAGATCTACATATGAAGTGTTTGGCTACATTCAGTTGGATGCAAATACAAATTACCAAGTGCAATCCAAGGATGAAGGAAAGACTGAAGACATGTATTTCTAATACATCCAGTACAAAAGAAACAAGAAGACAATTATTTATCATTTCGTGTTTAGGGGAGGATTGTTGGGAATTATTTGTCAAGTGTCAAGTACCGTTAGTTTATTTGAAGTACTGTTAGTGTTATGTAAGTACCGTTAGTGTTAACGCGGTACATAGTAAGTATTGCTACTTATAAAGTAAGTACTGCTATGAAGATTAGGAGGAATATATCTTTGTATAAGATATGTCATAGTTATAGTTAGAGTGTATCTTATGTGATATACCTAAATAGTTAGAATATTGATAATATATCGTCTGTGATATAGTTATCTTTATAGAATATTCTAAGGTTTCTAGGGTTCCTTACTCTATAAAAGGAACATAGGTACAATGTCTTTCATGTACCTTATACAAGTCGATTAATAAGAGAATCGAATAGTTAAAAGTAATTCTGTTCTTCTGTGCTTTATAAGTTAGATTCCGCATAACTTATTTAGTGTTTAGTAAGAGTGCTCAAAGTGTTTTAGTTTGATTACAAACTATTATACTAATTCTTAACAGAATATAGATCCAACCAAAGGGATCAACATGTTGTATTAGGGTTTCCTTGTAGTATAAATGGAACCCATTGGCAGAAGGGTTAGATAGACTTTCATCATCATTATTCATTTCATATTAATAGTAGAAATCCTTAGTAAGGATAAAGTTATTTAGTTATTCTGTTTCTTCTTGTTCATAATATTTGTATTCCACACTTATATTGTATGTTTCATTAAGAGTCTCTCTGTGAATAGACTTGTGATTATAGAAGTCGTTCACCATCCTTAACATGCTGCAAGATCCACATCTAGTGGACACAACAAGTGGTATCAGAGCCTGAGAGACTCTCTTCTCAAGAAGAATCAATTTTTCTTTTTACTAACATCAAAGTTTAATCATGTATGCTTCTAGTTCTACTGAAACAGGAGAAGCTAGCACCTCTAATACACAACAAACACAGCAAATTATTGCTACTGTTTCCAATACTAATGGAAAACTCCCACTCTTGAAGAAGGATGAGTATGATAGCTGGGCCATGAAGATGGAATGCTGGATCACCAATACTGATCTAGACCTTTGGAAGATTGTCCATAATGGAAACAGCAAGAAAACTACTGGTAGAGACAAGAATGGTAATTTCACCATTCTCGATCCTAAAACTTATGAATAAATCACTGCTGTTCAGAAGGAAATCGGAAAAACTATTTTGCTTTAGTCCCTTCCTGATGATCATATGGGTGATTTTTATCACTTGGATGATGCTAGGGAGATTTGGAATGGAATAAAGGCAAGATTTTGAGGGAATGAGGAATCCAAGAAGATGCGCAGATCAATGCTGAGAGATGAATTCACAGAATTCAAGATTTCTGAAACAGAAGGTCTTCATCAAGGGTATGACAGGTTTCAAAAGATTCTTGGCCAATTGAATCAACTCAGGTCTAAACCTGACAATGAAGACATCAATGCCAGGTTTCATAGAGCCCTACCTCACTCATGGAATCAGGTAGTCATCTCTCTAAAAGCAAAAGGAGGCCTTGACTATCTTTCTTTTGATGACTTGTTTTATAAAGTCAAAACCTTTGAGTCTCACGTGAGAGGATACTCAAGTGATTCCTTTCCTACTCCTGTTAACTCTGGTTTTGCGAGTTCCATGGGATATAGTCCAATGTCTTATGCCAGTAGCCCAAGCTATACTTTGTCATCTCAACATACTTCTACTCCTGAATCAAAAGTCAAGACTGGTAGCATGGTAGAAGATGTTCTTCACTCTTTTGTTGCTGATGTTGATCCACAACAGCAGCTTGCTTTTGATGACTTCAAACAGGTTGATAAACTTGACATGGATGAAATGGATCTAAAATGGTAGATGGCTATGCTCACTCTCTGGGTTAATAAGTTTGAAAAGAAATCCATTCGAAAATTCAACTACAACCCAAGAGAGCCATCAAGGTTTGATAGATGCAAGGTCATATTCTATAACTACCATCAGCAAGGACATTTTGCTAGGGAATGCCTGATATGAGCAAAAAATCATATCAATTAATCAACAAATCACCCTAAAACACAAGGAAAATACCTAACTTTTGTGCTATAAAGCATAATTATGTGGTATGTTTTGTGTTTGTGTATAAATAGGTAAGAAGGATATATTTTCAAGCAAACAAGAAGAAATCAAGCTTATTTGGATGAAAAAGACAAAGAAGGATCAAAGATGACAAGACTTTGAAGATGAAGGACCTATCTTGACAACATTCCAAAGTTGAAGGACTCAAAGTGTAAATTTGTCAAAGTCAAGATTAAAGTCAAACATGGTCAAGTCCAAAGTTAACCAAGTCAAAGGGTCAAATTAGAAAAGTATGCAAGTGGAAGGACCAAAAATGCCATTGAAATGAAGTTCCTAGCTCATTTGGATATTCTGCCTAAGTATGAGGACTAAACTTGCCAAAAATACACTCAAAATGGTCTTAATCCGTGTGAAGAAGTTTTCAACCAATGAGAATGCAAGGATTATTAAACAAGGATTGCCAGCAAAAAGTGACACCTCACCAACACATTTATGGGCCGACTTTCAACAGTACACCCCACTACTTGTTTCTAGCCTATAAGATTTTGACAACCAATAATCCTTTATCCATAAATGGTTTATGATCCGTGTGCTCACATTTCAACCAACCAGATAATTCCACGTGGCACCTTCTTCCCCAAATAAACCCAGGATCGATTTGGAGTTATACTGCATATCAGAAAAAGTCATCAACATGAAAAGTGCTTATTTCTGGATGACGAATCCAACCCACTCACTTGATTAACCTGAAAATCAACCAAGAAGAAAAGCCCAAATTCAAGTTTATAACGGCTAGTTTCAATTGAGAAATTCAGGACACTTGGCAGCAATTGATTGGTTGAGACACGTCATCAGCTCCAACAACTTATCACTTTTTGTCTATAAATAGGGAATATCCCTCTCATTTGTTGTACGTAGCTAAAGTGTGAAAATTTCACACACTTCCCTTTTTATCTCTCACTCTAGTTAGTTAACTGTTAGTGTAACGAACTCAAGAGCCTGACAAACTCTTGAGTTAGTTATAGTTAGTTGTAACCTCTTACCAAACTCTATAACAACTTTTCACATTCATAGCAATAAAATTCCCCCATTTTTCCTTCAATATCCTATTCAATCCTTGCATTACTGTTGATCTTGTGTTGTTATGATCTGCTTGTGATCACATTTGATCATAAGGAGCTCATTGTGAAGAATTGTAGCTGTTCAATCCTGTTCTTGTTGAACCAGTTGTTGTTCTTGTTGATAGAAGAAGATTTTGTGTAGAAATTGTAACACCCCCAAATTTATACAACTCGATACAGCGGAAGACTAGTTGGTGTTACGGGATAGCACATTACTCACATCACAGACAACGCTTAAAAATCGCGTCGTTTATTAATAAATTATTTCCATTCATAATTATCAAAGTTACATCGGTTCCAAGTCATTTTATTTAATACAGGTTTTAAAAATTATTTGAATGGAAAATATTGTTTAAGTGCGGGCCATGAATTCTTGTCGTCTTCCCGAGAATTACCTTCAAGTACCTGAGATAAAACATGTTAAAAGAAAAGGTCACGATAACGCCGAGTGAATTCATAGAGTTTAATAAAATCCATCAATATAATATCAGTATAAAATTATTACTGAAAATCATTTTGTACAAATCATTTTAATAGGCCATAAAATAGCCGAAGTCATTTTATACAAATCTTCATCAAAATCATAATATAGGCATTTTCCTTAAAAATCATTATACGAGCCAATGTCGTAAAAACATCATACAATACGTCTTATGACGTTGTATGAAAATAAAAACCGTTATATGAATATGGTTATGAAAACCAAAATACGAACATAATATCAATAGTATGACCCTGTATTGCTAGTCAGGCAATACATCGTAATCCGGGGCGTCTAGTAGTATTTCGTTAGTTTTGGATTATATAAGTCGCATGACATTGTTACCTTACTAAACCAACAACGGGTAGCTAACCCGATACCAAATTTGCCCATCTAAAGTAGCGTGTCGTCACAAAGGTCACGCTATGGAAATCTTCTCATACATAAATTCGCTTACCAATCGATGTGGCACGACGGGGATCAACCGTCAAGGCGCGAACTGGGGTGATCGTCCCCAAATAGTACTATTATATGCACAAGCGTCTACCAAATCCCGGTAGTTCACAATTCATGCTAATGGGACTTTTAGTGACATAACCTAACTTTAATAATCCATTTAATTTCATCTATCGGGTCCTTTAATCATTTATCGGGTCATACAATCGGGTCATTCAATCATTCGGGTCCAAAATCAATAAACAAACAATCGGGACAAATGGTGTCCTATTTAATAAAAACTAACATGTTATCTCCCTCACGGGTTTATAAAACATTTATAAAAACATTTAAAAGAGTGCGAGGCTATGAACTCACGTTGATATGGGAAGGCGGGTTATCGGCAATTCGGACGTGCGGTACGTGCTTCAATCACGAAAACCTAGACAAATAATATTCGTCTTAGACTCATGTCCAATGACTTTTATAAAAATAACAATTATGTATACATATGATGATTATATACATGTGATGATCAAGTGGGTTTACATATTCTCGTTTACTCATTTTAGTGTTATATGTCGATGACTTTTATACTAGTTTACTAGTTTCACCTATTTTCGTGTTTTAAGTCCAATAAACTTATTATAAGTTCTTAACTTGTATTAATCCTTGTTATACTTATATTATCAGTATCTACACTCTACAAGTTGGGCCTAAATGGGTTAAACCCAATAATAAGTTTATAAGTGTTTTAGTCCATTTTTGTTGTATTATTAGTCCAATAACGTTAATTTAGTCCGTTAACGTCCGTATGTCCTATAGTTCGGGTTTTATCGGTTTTTACTTGTTGTACATATTTATATAAATGTATTATATAAGTTAGTGGGTTTTAATTTATATTTCATACTATTAAATTTTGAGTGCTTATATAATAGTATTATTCTTTAATTTCAAAATCTGATTTTTATCTTCACTTTCACCAAAACTGCCATATCTAGAGTTCTATATGGAGATAGAAGCTCAATGTTTATCACATAAACTACATGATATGTGCTCCATTTAACTCTTCTATAGCTACTGTTGAATCATCTTCTAAATATTTTCTAAAAATCGTCCAAAACAGTGAACTCAGATTTGTACCTTAAACTTGTTTTGATCATATCTCACTCATTACAATGATTCCATTGCATGGCCAACTCTCACATGTGTAAAAGACCCATAGCTTACTGTATATTAGTTCTACTTCATCATTTTATCAGTTCATGGCATGTTTCTTCACTGTTTTATACAGCCAACAAATTTAAGTAAGATTGTAACCTTGTTCTTTATAGTTTTTCATCTTTTTAATCATGTTTATCAACAACAAATCCCCACATAACACTTTTATCATCATATAATCATCATATACATATACAATAGGAAATAAAATACATGTTTACATAATCAAAATAACAAGAAGATGAGGAGGACAATCTTTATACCACCAAGTTGATGTAGGTTATGATTTGGACATGGATTTTGATGGAGAAACTTGTGCATAGCCAAGACCATCTTCAAGACCACCATTCTTCATGTATACCTTGTGGAAAATCAGCCCTACTACTCCATGAAAACTCCTCCTTGGATGTTATAAGGACCACCAATCAATAGAGTTTCAAAAGGGCTTCAACATATGTGTATATAACATAAGATTTCATGGTTGATTTTGATCAAAATTGGTGTTTAAGGGGTATGGGACGGCTCAAATGGAGGAGGAAGAGAGAGTTTGTGTGTGGTATTGCATGGAGGAAATGAGAAAGTGGTATGGTTTGATGGTTTTGATGGAAGGTAGCTTCAAGTTGAAGCTAAAATGGACAAGTGTTGTAGCTTGGCTAAATAAATGACACCTTATGGTGTGTTGGCTTAATATGGCCGGTTTTGATGGGGGTGGGGCAAGTGTCCCACTTGTCTCATCCCTATTTATTTACGGGTACTCCTCGATTCTAGTTTCCTCGATTTGCGTGCCCTCGGGTCGTTTTACGAAAAACGTTTTTATAAATTATGAATCAACGGCACAAAACGAATCTAATAAAAATTGTCTCATCAAAAACGGAGTTCGAAAACGCAAATACGTAATCCTAGGGTTTCCGCTTTAGTCGTAAAGGACGTTAAAATAAAATCGTAAGTCCTAATCTCTTCTCGTAAATTTGTGAGTTTATGAACCAACACAAATTTAAAACTCCAAAATAATATTCACGAATAAATTTATTTTCTGAAATGTCGGACTGCCACCAAAGACGGTGTATGTAAACGTAAGCACGTAACGTTGAATCCTCCGGTTTAGACGTAGTCGATGCTACTCCAAGACGTAAATCTAAATTTCTTCCCAAAAATAAGTGAGTTCATATTGTAACATTAAAATAATGTTTTCAAATAAATATTGAGAATAAAATATCGACCATAAATTGACGGATTGTCACAGCATTTACCCCTAAACAGGATCTTTGTCCTCAAAGATCATCTTACCTTACTTCTCGCTTCTTATAGAGTTAAAGCCATGTGGGTATTTCCTCCACATTTGGTCTTTTCTCACAGGTGTAATCCATTATAATACGCGAGTTTCATCAAACATAACTACGGGAATAAGATCAGGCTAAATGTTGACTTACTTTCTCTATTCATGATGTTCACGGGTTTCTGATGAACGCAACTTTTCGCCGATCTAAGCTCTATTAAGAAGAATTCAGATTTTCACTTGATAGATATTCCATCAAGTTCGATTTACGAAACATAATTCACGCAGTTCTTGAAGTCCTAGGGTAGATCCAGCTTATATGCCTTTCAATCCCAACTTTTACATCATCTCAATGGTCCAATACAACGGGGACTTATATCCCATGATTTGTCAGATCATGAATTCATTTTTCCAAGTTTAAAAATTGTGGCATAACTTCGCTACCCATTTGGCACTTCAAGATCTACATTTTATATTCACATAACCTCCTGTCCACTATCGGCAGTCAATAATCAGATCCTAATTTCAACAATCATTTCAGATCTCGCGGGTCGGGTATTTTGTAAAGTTATGTTCGCCATCATAGGAAACCTTAAACCTAAAAGACATGTCCAACTCACAGTGGGTGTATGTCGGGTGTCTTTTTCTCAACTCTTGCTTACAGATGCTCTAAGATTTAGATCCTAGCAAGATTCGATCTCAATCCTAATACGATGATTATCAATGGTAATCCTTCCAAAGGAAAACGATTACACGGTTTTATTACTAAAGGTCATTCATTCAAACATAAAACAGCACTTATATTACTTTGTATCATTACTTTACCTCGTCCCTTCGATTGGGGTGGTACATAGTACTCTCATCAAGGTTCGTTCTCAATGATTTCTGAGCAAATCTCTAGAAATTCCATGCGAAGCGAGGATCTTGATAAATATGTTCGATACAAGCACACTATGTTTACATAACTCTTTTGCATTTATCATTAACGGGAATGATATTAGCATATTTGGTCAGTCTGTCGACGATGACCCAAATCGAATCAAATTCAGATGATGACCTTTGCAATAGCTAGACGTTTACTAATGTATGAGGCGATGTCTGCCTTCATATTTTCCATCAGTACAACTTCTTCAGACAAAGATATTTTTAGTCATCAATGACATAAATAGAATACTTATACTTACAAGATTCCTACATAACTATGTCTCACAATCTCCATATTTAGGCAACCACAAGTGGCCTTTAAAACATTTAACGCTATCGGCTTCTCAATTCTAATGGTTCACATTAGCCGCGAACCACTTTTTATTATCTATATCATCCTTTTTACAAATATCGTTCATATTTTAAATTGTTCGGCAATTTATTTTGCACCTTCATTATTAAGGAACACATCCAAATTGGTTATTTATATATTTTTTTCTACATAATGCGTCGGTATCTATATTCACTTCTCATGATGATATAATTATCATGTCCACAATTCACTCAGATATTCTTTCTATATTATGCGTCAGTAATTACGTTCACCTTCCTGATGAAATAAATATCATAACCGTATTTATTCAAAAAAAAAATTTATATTTTCTAAGTTTTAGTTTTGTCTCAACTATCATTTTTATCCGTTTTACTCAATCCGTCGTCTAAAGCGTCGATAATTATTACATGTAAATTAACAATAATTATTTAATTTTTATGAAACGTAAACGTTAAATGTTTTAAATTTCTTAGTTCGACCAATTATATAAAATGTTCAAAAATAAATTTGAATTTAATTAACACGATTTTTGTTGATTTATCGAAAATAATTATTAAGATTCGTAAATGTTCGAAAAATCTTTGTTTAAATTTTGGTCAAAATTTTCTTTCTTAGTTGAAAAGCAAAAATTGTCGTTTCAAATTTCAAGTCATAAGTTATATAGTTTCCTTAATCTTTCTTAAGATGTCCAGAAGTATACACAAACATTTACCCCTAAACAGAAGTTTAGTTCAATGGTTTGTGTATAAGGGAATAATCCCTTAAAATCCTTTGTTAAAACATTTGTCAAAACATATTTCCATTTTCTTTTTGGGTAAACCCCAAAGTCTTAAAAGGGCTCTTAATTTTTGAAGAGTCAATATAGATCCCATGATCTTTTACTCACATGGTCAAATAATGTAAATGATTAAATCTTAAATCACATGTTAAATATTCAAGATACAGGTATTTATTGTTCGGCCAATTTAGGGCAGTCTATAACTAGTTATTAACTCATTATTATTCTTATAAACAAACAAATAGTCCTTAATGATCTCAAGCATGAATTTATCAAATTACAGCCTTCACATGTGATTCAGCAAAGTTATATATGCTACATGTGTATTAGTCAATCCAAACGTCACTACGTGAAACTAATAATGTTCATTACAAGTATAGGATGTAGTGATTGGAATACATAATCTTTTTCGCAGATGCGAAGTTGATGATAACCATGCCGTGGATCAGATCTTTAAAACATACGCTAGAACCTTGTAAATGATCGAACAAATCTTCCATTTTGAGTTATGGATATCGTTTTCGATTGTCAATTTACTCAGTCACAATAATCTATAAATATAAGGAATGATAACACCATAGCTCTTCAGGATGACAGGCTTGGTATAACAAAATCTTTCTCCGACAACTCTCTTAGTTGTACGGTAATTCCTTTAATTTAGATGGTGCTGACGTACAGTGCACAAGCCACAGGAGCAGCGCTGGAAATATAATCAATACCCATTTCAACTTGCCTTAATGGCGAAAGTCTAGGTAATTCACCAACAAATACCTCCTAAAGTTTCAGATAATATAAACATCTTTTAATAAATTCATATTAGGTTCTTCTAGATTATAATATCTATGACTAATTCACAACCATTTCACGACATACTTTTAAGTCTAAAAGCAGGATACAGCCACCTATCGGGGATTATTTAAATCACTTTTGATAATCAACATCTTATCATTTAGGGGAATTCTACTCAAGTTCCCATCAATTAAGACAAGGTCGTCATGTCATAATCAATCAATTCATTCTACTGGCATTACCAACTTTTCAGTTTTATTGTCGTCGATAAGATGTGAATTTCTCAAAAGTCTAATAATAATTCATAATCCTTCACAAATTCAGGGATATATGGAGACAAAACTATCATCAAAAGAGTAATGTCAACGCATAATTTACGCGATAGAATTTCAAATCAGATACAGATGAAAACATCTAACGAATATAAATATATCCCATGTTTTCATTAATTTGAGTACGCATTCGAAAGCTCCTCGGATCGTTACCCAGGTCATTCAAATGAAATCAAATCAAAAGAAATGATAGGAATGTCGATACATCCAGTCGGGTATCAACACTCGATAATCAAATACTTTTCCTAAGAATCTCACTACGGAAGAATTGGACAAGAAAGAATTGTCAATTGTCAAATAAGACAATTTCCACAGATGAGTAAATTCGACTCAGAAGAATAGATGCTACAGGCACATATGTAGGTGTCCCTAACACTATGTCCTTATTTTTCACTTCTTGTAGATCTCATAAAATTTAATCTTTCACAATCTTCAAAGAAAATGTAGTGTTTATTCATTAGTTTTATGGTGACTACTAATCAGTCTTGCATGGTCTATTCCAAATTGTATGTAGGCGCGCAACTATATACAATTTCAAGATTAACGATTCAATACTCAGTTCGTCAAAATTTTATCATCATGTTTATAATAAAAACATTTTCATGGTTAATTCTTAAATAAGAATCAAAAATAAATTTACAAACATTTTCTTTGTTATGAAAACAATTAGGTTTTCCAAGATGTTTTATAAACAACTTCATTTCGATAACAATCACTTATAAATCTTACTTTGAGTAATCCTTTTAGTGATGAAAATTCAATTTTTCTCAAGGAATACTGTTTTATCTTTTATAAAAACAATGAGTGATCTGCAAAAGAGTGATGAAAGTTTGTTCACCAAGAATTAACTCTAATATGATAGGAAATGAGCTTAGCCAATTAATCATGAGGTTCATGACCTCGATGGCACTCACGAAGAATGATTCACAACGTAACTCAAATCAAGATGAGTACTTGTTCCATGGTTGCATCACTAATGCGAACATTAGGATGAAGCAATAAAAGATAGATAACATCGATACATGTAGAATTTAGCAATCAAAGGTAGTCTTTTTATTAATCACAAACAAGTCAAAATTGTACCGTAACACATTACGTGTCACTATGTCATACAATTCTCAGAACTCATCCTACCAACTGATGTCACAGTTAAGTTAGGGATTATTTTTAAAAGATACCACAATGAATACTAATCTACAAGAGTCATTAGGTGTCCCACCTGTCCCGGAAGATCCATCGGTCCCAATTTAGAAGAAGATTTCTTCAATTTATTTCCTGGACACTGGGCATCCTCATTATTGGACAATGGCCTAGGAACAACCTTTAACACGAACCTACAATCATTTAAAACCTTATAATTCAATCACAAAACTTAACGATTTCCTCTTATCAATCTCATATTCCAATACAAGTTAAATGTTACTTTATTCAAGTTTCAACCAATTTTATACTCAATTCGACATTCTACCTTATTCTCCAATACTTTCAATCTTTATTCTTAGGCCTTAAAAGGGCAATATAAGCTCATTATGAATAACACTTAATTCCAATCCTATAGCTCTTACAACAACAATTATCAAATGAGTCATTAATATGAAATGACTTGATCATTCAACTAGACTTCTCGGAAAGGTACTAGTGGCATGAGGCTTTTGGGTAATGGTTCCAATGACAGCCTCAAGTGTAACATTCACCCTTTCGATTTCAAATTTAAGAATTGGGTGACAACGAATCAGATGACATCTTTCCAGGTGATAACGTTTTGTCAAACTCCACTCTATAAGGAAAGATCGTCATGACATCGATATCAGATTTAATCTCGCCAATTCTTCTTTAATATCACAATCAACTACTATCTACATTTCTACGAATATCAACCATTTGTTGGGATCATAAATATCCACAACTTGGTTTAGATCTAGGATAGCTAGAATTCCTACGAGAATAGCTTCGATTAATTTACTAGGGGATTTAGGGTTTCTTGTGACAATCTACGTCGTATAAATACCTCGTATAAATATCAAAATAATCATCAACCAATCATGTAATAAAATTACATCATATATATATATATATAATCCAAGTTATATATATATATTAAAATAACACTTCTCAGTCTGGCCTTGTCGGTAACTCGGGAATTCTTCGACACCGTTATAGTCAAAAGATTTTTAGACATTTTGTGAAAAATGTTTATAGTTAAAAGATTTTGAAAAGTTTTATTCAAAACCTTAGTTTTAAAAATATTTCGTTCTCTATAACGAGAGCTCTGGTACCAAACTGTAACACCCCCAAATTTATACAACTCAATACAGCGGAAGACAAGTTGGTGTTACGGGATAGCACATTACTCACATCATAGACAACGCTTAAAAATCGCGTCGTTTATTAATAAATCATTTCCATTCATAATTATCAAAGTTACATCGGTCCCAAGTCATTTTATTTAATACAGGTTTTACAAAGTATTTGAATGGAAAATATTGTTTAAGTGCGGGCCATGAATTCTTGTCGTCTTCCCGAGAATTACCTTCAAGTACCTGAGATAAAACATGTTAAAAGAAAAGGTCAGCGATAACGCCGAGTGAATTCATAGAGTTTAATAAAATCCATCAATATAGTATCAGTATAAAATTATTACTGAAAATCATTTTGTACAAATCATTTTAATAGGACATAAAATAGCCGAAGTCATTTTATACAAATCTTCATCAAAATCATAATATAGGCATTTGCCTTAAAAATCATTATACGAGCCAATGTCGTAAAAACATCATACAATACGTCTTATGACGTTGTATGAAAATAAAAACCGTTATATGAATATGGTTATGAAAACCAAAATACGAACATAATATCAATAGTATGACCCTGTATTGCTAGTCAGGCAATACATCGTAATCCGGGGCGTCTAGTAGTATTTCGTTAGTTTTGGATTATTATAAGCCGCATGACATTATTACCTTACTAAACCAACAACGGGTAGCTAACCCGATACCAAATTTGCCCATCTATAGTAGCGTGTCGTCACAAAGGTCACGCTATGGAAATCTTCTCATACATAAATTCGCTTACCAATCAATGTGGCACGACGGGGATCAACCGTCAAGGCGCGAACTGGGGTGATCGTAACCAAATAGTACTATTATATGCACAAGCGTCTACCAAATCCTGGTAGTTCACAATTCATGCTAATGGGACTTTTAGTGACATAACCTAACTTTAATAATCCATTTAATTTCATCTATCGGGTCCTTTAATCATTTATCGGGTCATACAATCGGGTCATTCAATCATTCGGGTCCAAAATCAATAAACAAACAATCGGGACAAAGGTGTCCTATTTAATAAAAACTAACATGTTATCTCCCTCGCGGGTTTATAAAACATTTATAAAAACATTTAAAAGAGTGCTAGGCTATGAACTCACGTTGATATGGGAAGGCGGGTTATCGGCAATTCGGACGTGCAGTACGTGCTTCAATCACGGAAACCTAGACAAATAATATTCGTCTTAGACTCATGTCCAATGACTTTTATAAAAATAACAATTATGTATACATATGATGATTATATACATATGATAATCAAGTGGGTTTACATATTCTCGTTTACTCATTTTAGTGTTATATGTCGATGACTTTTATACTAGTTTACTAGTTTCACATATTTTCGTGTTTTAAGTCCAATAAACTTATTATAAGTTCTTAACTTGTATTAATCCTTGTTATACTTATATTATCAGTATCTACACTCTACAAGTTGGGCCTAAATGGTTTAAGCCCAATAATAAGTTTATAAGTGTTTTAGTCCATTTTTGTTGTATTATTAGTCCAATAACGTTAATTTAGTCCGTTAACGTCCGTATGTCCTATAGTTCGGGTTTTATCGGTTTTTACTTGTTATACATGTTTATATATCAGTATATAAGTTTTATAAAGTTTACATTAGACGGGTCCAACCATCTAAGTTTTATTTAACAAAAACGTTAATTTTTACGGTAATAGCCGAAAAAGTCGTAAAAATCAAGTTTATAGTTTTATAACTTATAAAACTTAACAAGTTATCATTTTTATAAAATGTCCACTTATTTACCATTGTACATATTTATATAAATGTATTATATAAGTTAGTGGGTTTTAATTTATATTTCATACTATTAAATTTTGAGTGCTTATATAATAGTATTATTCTTTAATTTCAAAATCTGATTTTTATCTTTACTTTCACCAGAACTGCCATATCTAGAGTTTTATATGGAGATAGAAGCTCAAATTTTTATCACATAAATTACATGATATGTGCTCCATTTAACTCTTCTATAGCTACTGTTGAATCAT
Source organism: Glebionis coronaria (assembly GCA_025667525.1). Classification (NCBI taxonomy): domain Eukaryota; kingdom Viridiplantae; phylum Streptophyta; class Magnoliopsida; order Asterales; family Asteraceae; genus Glebionis; species Glebionis coronaria. The sequence goes on from CM046874.1 coordinate 436,124,314, forward strand.
CTTCTAAATATTTTCTAAAAATCGTCCAAAACAGTGAACTCAGATTTGTACCTTAAACTTGTTTTGATCATATCTCACTCATTACAATGATTCCATTGCATGGCCAACTCTCACATGTGTACAAGACCCATAGCTTACTGTATATTAGTTCTACTTCATCATTTTATCAGTTCATGATATGTTTCTTCACTGTTTTATACAGCCAACAAATTTAAGTAAGATTTTAACCTTGTTCTTTATAGTTTTTCACCTTTTTAATCATGTTTATCAACAACAAATCCCCACATAACACTTTTATCATCATATAATCATCATATACATATACAATAGGAAATAAAATACATGTTTACATAATCAAAATAACAAGAAGATGAGGAGGACAATCTTTATACCACCAAGTTGATGTAGGTTATGATTTGGACATGGATTTTGATGGAGAAACTTGTGCATAGCCAAGACCATCTTCAAGACCACCATTCTTCATGTATACCTTGTGGAAAATCAGCCCTACTACTCCATGAAAACTCCTCCTTGGATGTTATAAGGACCACCAATCAATAGGGTTTCAAAAGGGCTTCAACATATGTGTATATAAGATAAGATTTCATGGTTGATTTTGATCAAAATTGGTGTTTAAGGGGTAATATGGGACGGCTCAAATGGAGGAGGAAGAGAGAGTTTGTGTGTGGTATTGCATGGAGGAAATGAGAAAGTGGTATGGTTTGATGGTTTTGATGGAAGGTAGCTTCAAGTTGAAGCTAAAATGGACAAGTGTTGTAGCTTGGTTAAATAAATGACACCTTATGGTGTGTTGGCTTAATATGGCCGGTTTTGATGGGGGTGGGGCAAGTGTCCCACTTGTCTCATCCCCATTTATTTACGGGTACTCCTCGATTCTAGTTTCTTCGATTTGCGTGCCCTCGGGTCGTTTTACGAAAAACGTTTTTATAAATTATGAATCAACGGCACAAAACGAATCTAATAAAAATTTTCTCATCAAAAACGGATTTCGAAAACGTAAATACGTAATCCTAGGGTTTCCGGTTTAGTCGTAAAGGACGTTAAAATAAAATCGTAAGTCCTAATCTCTTCTCGTAAATTTGTCAGTTTATGAACCAACACAAATTTAAAACTCCAAAATAATATTCACGAATAAATTTATTTTCTGAAATGTCGGACTGCCACCAAAGACGGTGTATGTAAACGTAAGCACGTAACGTTGAATCCTCCGGTTTAGACGTAGTCGATGCTACTCCAAGACGTAAATCCAAATTTCTTCCCAAAAATAAGTGAGTTCATATTGTAACATTAAAATAATTTTTCAAATAAATATTGAGAATAAAATATCGACCATAAATTGACGGATTGTCACAGAAATGGTGATGATGATGAATGCATATGGTTGATTAGTGGTTCAGAGTGTTAAGGTGGTGGTTTAACACTATTTAGGAGGCTCAGCGCCTACCTACTCCACCAGTGGAGGCACATTGCTAAAAGGTTTATAGTTCTTGAGTTTAATTCCACTAAACAGTCAAATGCATGCTACATTCTAGCTTAAATCTTACATGTTGCTTTGATCAAGTGTGTTTAGCATGTTTATGGATTGATCTTGTTGAGTAGATAGCTAATTTTTAGTTTGATACTCTTGTACTTGCTTATTACTTTCTTTTGTCATCATCTTATCAGTTACTTAGCATTGATTTAGCATTTTGAGTTCTAGCTTGCTAAATAGTTTGTTCTTGGCTCATTTGTACTCCATTTTGATCAATAAGTTTAGCTAGATATCATTCTTTAATCAGCTCAACCATTTGTTTAATTTTCCTTCACAAAAGTGTTGTTATGTGGTTAATCTTTGTTCATTTTACATTCCTTCAGTCATTGTAATCAAGTTTGGGTAGTTTTCAAGTCAATAAAAAGGTCAAACTGGCAATTGGTTGAAAAAAAGGTTTGGGTCAGTTTTGCTAAACTAGTTCATTAAAAAGTAGTCATATTCAATCATTTAGCATTTGTTCAATTCTTGATGAAATTCATTCAAACCAGTTTCTACTTGTCATTTAACATCCAAAGTTTGAGTGCTTAAAAGGAAATCATACAGTTTTAACATTCAAGAAAGAAATTAGCTTTTTAATAAGCTGTTGAGCAACATCAAGTTTTTGTGATCAAAGTGCAATCTAATTTCTCATTCTGGAAAATCCACTTCATAAATATTGCTATTTTCTTTCAAAATCTTGTTTAGATATTTGTCTTGAGTAGATATGGAAGTTTTTAGCTTTTTCAAATTTTTGGTCAAACTTGGTCAATAAGCTAGTTTTAGCTTATTTTCAAATTCCAGCTTCATTACTTGATCATTTTCCATAAAAGAAGACATTCCAGACTCTCCATAGACTGATTAACAAGATTTAGCTTAAAAATCATTTTGTGCATGTCTAGCTTTTCAGATAGCTTAATTTTGCTTATTGAGGATGGCTTATTTGAGTTTTATTGCGTTTCAAGCTTATTCCTTGTATTAGCCTAAGTGATTTTGGATTTTAAGCAGTTTAAAATTTGTTTGAGCTTATTTGGTTGATTTTAGAGCTTATACGAGCTTAATTGTCCAAGTAACCCGTTTTTGGTTAAAAAGTCCTTTTAATTACACAATAGTCCCTAAAGTTTGTTCCTGTTAGAATTGGTGGCTAATCTTTCATGTTTTTAGGGTTTGCATAGTTTAAGTCCTAAACTTTTCTATACTTGTCATTTTCAGTTAAGTAGTTTTACAAGTTGTTACATTTAGTTAGTAGTTTGTTACAATTTGCATAATTAGTCCTCTTATTTTCTGATTTTTACATTTCAAGAAATTTAGTTTCAAGTACTTACATTTTTAGCACATTATTTCCATAGATTTTCAATTTTGTCCTTATTTGAATAAAAACTTGGTAAGTGCTAATTGTTTTACGGATACGTAGTTAATATTTTTCACATTTTTACGTGCATTGCTTAAATAGACATAGAAAATCCAAATAACCCTATCAACCAAAAACGACAATAAACCTGATTTTGTTAGGACTTTCAATTGGTTAAGAATCGAGAGAAACAAACTTCAATTTACACAATTTCAAATGGCGCCGCTGCCGGTTCTTTGACTTTACGAGAGACTATCGATTGACGATTTTCATTGGCTTTTGGGATCCGTTCACCTAGTGAACGTTATTTTTACGTATCATAAATAAAAAACAATAAAAAAAACAAAAATATAAAAATATAAAAACAAAAAAATTAACAAAAACAATTCTTTTCCTAAAGAATTGACCAAACAAATTAAAAAAACAAAAAGCAATCTTTTTCCTAAGAGATTGCAACAAAAATATATATTATTGGATTCCCTCGGTTTTTATGTACATATAGTATTTTCTTTAAAAAACCCCAATAAATACAAATATATTTTTTCTATATTATTATATGTAAATACGTATACGTATAAGAACAACTAATACACATATTCTCCATAAGTATTGCCAAGGCAATACACCGTGTTGAGGGGCGTTCCGGTCCTTGACACGTGTATCGATCAAATTCAATAAAGCAAGAATAGATAAATACTTCAAATAAGCAATAATTCAAAGAATACAAACTACAAAGTGAATAGAAAGGCGATGTGCTATAAAATGCCATCTAAGGGTTAATAGGTACTTAAGTGCTTTGCGCCACCTAACCCCCTGTTCACTAGTGCGTATTCCAAGAAGGAAGGCTTCATTGGGGGTCTTGCCCCAAGTACTAATTACGTATATTATACTTTCTTGTGGATATTTCATATTGAAACTCGAAGAGTATAATCCTTTTCTCTTCAAAGTCAAACGAGAGCTTCTCTCTCATTCCTCGTATTGAGTTGCATGCTCACTCGTGGGCGTGCACAAATACCGATTGGTGTACACCCCTTCCTCCGAAAAGGAAGAAAAAGATAAAGAGTAGGAACACCACCGTCCATCAAGCCAATCCAGAGAATCGTGCTTTGATCCAGACACAACAGGAAGCCATGGACGGTGTTGATACTCGACCTTTGATGGAGCACTTGCAATCCAATGTACAAGGATGTGTCGATGCTATCAAGATACCCGATATTCCCGCAAACACATTTGAGCTAAAAACATCTATGATTAACTTGGTTTCAAATACACCATTTTATGGGAACAAGAATGATAATCTACATGATCACCTTAAGAAATTTCTTGCTCTTTGCAACATCATTAAGTACAATGGAGTTCCCCATGATGTCATTAAGTTGATATTGGTGCAATTTTCACTAGAGGGTCCGGCTAAGAATTGGTTAGATACACAACCACCCGAGAGCATTACCACATGGGATTGTTTCACTAAGAAGTTTTTGAACAAGTTCTTTCCCCCATCTAAGACCACGGCTTTGAGGAAGTTAATTATAGGCTTTCAACAAAAACCTAGTAAAACATTTAGTGATGCTTGGGAGGAGTATAGAGAGTTATTGAGGAGATGCCCTAACCATGGATTGGATGAAGTTTACCAAATCAGTACTTTCTACAATGGCCTTAAACCTCATCACCAAGACTCACTCAATGCTTCCGCGGGAGGAAATATTCTTCTTAAATCCATTCAAGAAGCTTGGGATATTATTGAGACCAAAGCAATGGTGCAAACTAACACACAATTTGATGAGAGAGTACATGTCATTCAAGAAGGAGGTTCTAAACCATTGGAGACTCAACTAATTTCATGCATCCAAGAATCGACTCAAGCTCAAAAGGAAAGTCAAACAATTATGCAAAACACACAAAAGATGCAACAAACCATGATGAATGACTTTATGAAACTTTCTTTGGGCAATAATTCCACAAATGATGTGCATGCTATTACTCTTTCATGTGAGACTTGTGGAGGTCCCCATTCATATCAACAATGTGATAAGGTGCAAGGATATCAAGGGGAGTGTTATGCATACCAAGAGGAACATAGAGAACATTTCAAGCTCAACATCAATCAAAATAACTTTTCTTATAAGTCACAAAATTACTTTACTCCACCGGGATTCCCACCCCAACCACCCACGCAACTTCAACAAAATCCCCCTCAATTGTTACAAAGGAATCAAGGTCAAGACCACCATACCAAGGGAACAACTACAAGGCACCTAACAATTTTCAAAATCAAGGAAATAACTTTTATCCACCAAATCAAGGATTTAATCCACCACCCCCACCCTTCCCAAATCAAGGATTTAATCCACCACCCCCACCCTTCCCAAATCAAGGATACCCTCAACTTCAAAATCAAGGATATGGGCTACAACAAACTCATGAGTATGTTGAGAGGAGAATTCGTGAATGTGAAAAAAGAATTAATGAGCAAATGAAACTTTCAATGGAGGAGCAAACTGGCTTTTGATAGCATTTAATCAAAGACAATAAGGGGCTTTACCATCTAAAACACAAACAAACCCGAGGGCAAATGTCAATGCTATCACAACAAGAAGTGGAAAGAAAACTCATGATCCTTCACCACCCAAACCTAATTTGGTAAAGCCTACTATGATTCCTTCTTGTGATACGCCTTCTACATCTAGTTCACCATCCTCAAGTTCTCCCATTTCTCCCACTTCCACACCTACTCATGAAGAAACCAACAAGGAAAATCTTTCTTTAACCACTCAACCACAACCAAAACCAAGTCTTCCTTACCCATCAAGATTAAGAAAGGACAAGCTTAAGAACAAGGATGATATACAAGTCTCAAACCTTTTGAGGATGTTCAAGCAAATTAGCATAAATATATCCTTTGCGGAAGCTTTAGCCAATATGCCTATGTTTGCTAAGATGATCAAGGACTTACTTTCAAACAAAGAGAGATTGGAGAATATGCCTAATGCTTCCTTTAATGAAAATTTCTCTGCGGTTTTGCTTAAGAAGTTGCCTACTAAGCTTAGAGATCCGGGGAGGTTTTTGATTCCTTGCAATTTCACGGGGGTGGAAAATTGCATGGCTCTTGCGGACCTTGGTGCTAGCATAAACCTCATGCCATTATCGGTTTGGAAAAGAATTTCACTTACCGAGCTCACACCTACCATAATGACCCTTGAATTAGCAAACCGTTCAATAGCTTATCCGGTGGGAATTGCGGAAGATGTTTTTTTTGGAGTTAATAAATTCACTTCCCCGTGTATTTTGTAGTTGTTGATTATGATATGGACCTGAGAGTGCCTCTTATTGTTGGTAGACCTTTCTTGAGAACGGGTCGTACTCTTATAGATGTGGCGGAAGGTGAACTCATAATGCGGGTAGGAGATGAAAGAGTTGTGTTTAACATGGGGAAGTTGTCTAAGAAATCCAATGAACCCGAGACCGTGAACCATATTGATGTTGTTAATGAGGAGGAAACTCAAGATGATATCCTTGATGAAGTTTGTGATGAATATTTTTATGAAGCTTGCTCAAGTGGAGATTATAATTTACCTCGTGTTGAGACTATTGCTTCCATTACTTCATCCTTGGATTTTCATGAACCTCAAGAGCTTAATTTTTGTGATTTTGTGATCTATTCCAATCCTCTCTTTTAAACCTCATATGATAACCCACTTTTCCACAATGATGAATACATTAATGAGGATTTTAGTGATGAAGAATCTCTTCTTTGTGATTCACCAACATATGATGACTATAGTGATGATGAGATTTCTACTTGTGACTCTCCATTTGTTGATGATCATACTTCCTTGGGTTTTGAGGAATCGACACTCTTTGATAGACCAATCTATGATGTTTATGGTGATGAGGAGGATTCTATCATGGATAAGAGTGATGAGTTTTTAGAGGTGGATATACCTTTTGAGTATATTCTTGGATATCTTGATGAGGATGGGGACATACTCTATCTAGAATCTCTATTGCCTGAAGATCCTTTACCTTCTTCATTGTCCACCTCAACCTTTCAATGTGACAAAGGAAAACAGCTCATGATGGTTCCTTCCAAGAGCTTGTTGTTACCAATACTCCACAATTTGTCTCTCACCATGTGACCTACAAGGGAGAATCTTCTAAGGCAACCAACACTTGTTGTTTTCCCATCAAGGAACGGATTTTTGATCATGGCATAGAGCTTGTTAAAACATCTCAGTATCCGCCTGATGCAACAAAAGGAAAATTAGTGAAAGATTTGAGAGTCTCACCTTATCACCTTTTGGAGAACATATGGGCAACCATTTTGGAGAACAACACCTCACTCTTTTCACCATTGCTTGGGAAGTTAGTTGTTGGATTATGTTATAAGAGGGATGGTAATTATGTATTTGATCCGGGGGGATATTTATGGCATTTTGATACTTGAAAACTTGTTTTACCTCATCATTGAGTTTTCTTATAAAGGGCAAAACTTTTACTCTTCATGATAGGTATTAGGCACTTTTGAGTGTGGGGAGAGTCGAGCTAGAGACTCCTTAAATCAAGCTTGGATAACTAGGTTTAGAATTTTTTAGATCTAGAGTGTTGTAGGTTAGAAATAAGGATAGCCAGTTGATGAGAAGTTTAGGGGAGACCTTCTTTTGTCTTCATGTTGTTTGTAGGGTTGCTCACTCATCACGTGCTTTGGAGCTTATGGAGGAGGCCCTTTTATCCGGTTCACTTTGTTACTATTGTGATTTTTCATAGACACATTGTGCTTTAAAAATAAATTCACTATAGTTGATCTTTCCTTAACTTGGGTTAGGCAAAGTCTATTCATTGTCATAAGTGTAGGGGAAGTTTTATACTTACATGCTCTTAAACATTGAGAACGATGTTTAGCTTAAGTGTAGGGGGGTCTTCTATCGAAGTGACCTTACCTAGAATTTGTCACTGACCTTCATGATAACATGGAAAATTAATTTTTCAAACATTTTTCAAATTTTTGATCTACTTTGGCCACCAAAAATATGCATTCATAATTTTTGCATTAATCATTTTTCATTTGCATATCAAATTTGCATTATATATATTTCTTCTTTTATTTTTCATCAAAAATATATAAAAAGAAAAAATATAATAAGGACATGGTTTAACAAATTTAAAATTCTTTGACATATTAGGCCCGCCATGGATATTTTGACTCAACCCGAGTTTGCTATACTAAGCATTCTCTAGCTAGTATCCTTAACCATGTAGTCCTTCATTGGTCTATTAGGCTAAGCATCCACCACTCTCATTATTTGAGATTTTAAATTTGTGGAGAATGGGAAATGATAGAGTTGAAGCAAGTATAAAAGGGCTAGATAAACTTCATGACAATTACTTGTGGCTAAACCCTTCTCTTTCTTTGCCTCTATTTTCTTCGCATGTATTGTGACAACCCTGGTTTTGAGGTTCGCTACTTAGTTTTGTTTTGTGCTACTTGCGTGTCTTTACGTGTTTATGTGCTTATTGGTGTGTATAGATTGTGGTTTGGATATCGTTTCCGGTACGGGGTACCTTGTGAATGAAACGATGTGTGATGATTTCATGTTCATGAGTTCACATGGTAGTGACTATGAAGTGAGATGGTGTTATTTGGTGGTTCTAAGTATACGTATATGTATTATAGAAAATCGTATTTTTACGATTTACGGTTTAGCATTTAGAGGTCGCGGATGAGGTAATTAGTCATATGAATATTTTTCGGGATGGTTTTAAGTCATTTAGGACTTAGTTATAAAGTTTATTGCAAAATTTGAGATTTTTTTAAAAGTGTATATTTTACGTCTTTTACGGTAAAACGCGTAAATTTGACTAGTTTTACGGTTTTGTGGTTTTGGAAGCTTTAGGAGCTGAAATAAATTAAGGAAAATTAGAGTAATATTAATAACATAATATTAAATAAAAAACGAATTTAGGGGTGTTTGGGTCGGTTTAGACGCATCAAAGAAGAAAGAAAGAAGGGAAAAGCCCAAAACAGGCCCAATGGACTTGTAATTGGATTAGGGGGCCTTTAGGACTTAACCAAACCCAACTCATAACCATAATAATCAGGTTTTTAAACTCCATAATATCTTCTAGCCGAAATTCATCAATGGTGGCCAATTAGGGTTCTTTAAAAATTAGGTTTTCTCATCTTCCATTAAATTAAAGGTAAAACCTTCTTAAGCCTTTTCATATTAATTGTTTTTAATGTTTTCTATGATCATCTTATGATGGATTTAGGTTAGGGTTTAATTAAAAACAGTATATTAATCATATTTTAATGATTAAATAAATTAGGGCTTGTAATTAGAGGGATTAGGGTTAATTAATGAGGTTGATTTTGTTAAACCAGTTTTTAAAAACTGGAAAGAATTTTGAGTCAATTGTTTTGATCATATCGGGAGTTCTAGGAACATTAAAGATGCGATCCAAGTATCCCTGAAAAGGTAATTGAAGTGGCTTTCTAATGCAAGAAACTATAACTAAATTGGAGGTCGGGAAGTGGTTCAAAAACAGGTTACAACAGTCGGAGGTCAAAACAGTTTTGTAATCAGCCTGTTTTCTTTTTAAGTTTTTGGTTGTTTGGGGTACTTAGGGTTGCATTGGGACATTCTCACGAACGTGAGAGATGGTTTATATATTTTAGTAAGTATCTGCACTTGGGCTAAGGTTGTGGTTTAGGGTAAGACCCCTTAATGGTAACAAACTTTTAGTACATTTAAAATCAGGAAATCTAGAATGACAAAAGTAGATATATGTATATCGGGGCCTTAACAGTAGCTTTAAGGTTAGGGCAAGTGGGAGGTGTTAGCCAACATATGTAAAAGTATGAATATTCCTTTTACAGAAACCATGGGTATGTTTAAGTGGACGTTTGACTTAAAGTTTTGAGACCTAAAAACTGGGACTGTTTTGTGTAAAATATGAACGGGATAGTTATTAAACTTAACCAACTTAAGGACTTGTTAAGGAAGGGTAATGGGGTGATTAGAGCTTATATATGAGGTATTTATATGGGAATAGGCTAGATGTCCATCATAGGTTGATGAGCCATCTTAGTGATTGGTTTGTGTATTGATTGCGTGTTTTTGGTTTGTTAGCTTGCTGCTAGTGCGAGGACTTGTGAAGAAGCAATCAGGTGAGTTTCATAGTCCCATGTTTACTATTGATTTTGACTTCCAGATGGGATGGAAGAGACATTGTGTTGAATTATTTTCTAAATTAATGCTGTGAATGTTTAAGGTTTGAGATGGACTTGTGTGTACATTTATGTGATTAACTGCTATGTGATTCTTGTTTGTGTGTGATCTGGATTGGAAAGGTACATAGGTGTATGGGCACCTATGGGACCTATGGTTAATGACAAGGCGTGATGCCTTGGAAATTGTAATTGTTGGTAAGGTGTGATGCCTTGGAAATTATGATTGTTGGTAAGGCGTGATGCCTTGGAAATTGTGATTGATGGTAAGGCGTGAGCCTTGGAAATTGTGATTGTTGGTAAGGCGTGATGCCTTGGAAATTGTGATTGTTGGTAAGGGGTGATGCCTTGGAATTGTAATGATTGATTGAACTTGAATGCTAGTTGTTATTTGTTGGACTGTAACACACGACTTATAATGATATAGAAATGTAGATGAAGATTAAACCAAAAAGAAAGATTAGATTAGATGAAGGAAAAGAGAAAAACAAAGGTGTGAATTCCTAGTGAGAGAAACACATACGTTTCTCTCTCTACAAAACAAATGAAATGGAAAACACACACACAAATGAGGCTTAGGAGGCCTTTTATACTAAGTACTAAGTGTTTAGGAGGCCTTCCTCATTTGTTTGTTCGGGACTAATTCCCGTTATATAAACATTAATAACTAAGAACTCTCGACGCCGTTGAATAGTATTTTTCACGAGCTTCGCAACGGTATATTATATGACCATCACTTTAAATACGGCTAACAATCTCCCCCTAAGGGGTGGTCATGTAATATGTGACTTCACTTCGTTGGTGTTGCAGACTTTGAAGCTCGTTGTCTTGAGAGTTCTTTCATATTTCCTTTCATGACTTGTGATCTTGGATCTTTGATCTTTGCCTTGACTTGATCTTGTAACTTTTCCAGCTTGTGTTCTTGTGTCTTTACCCACATACTCATGTTTTGAGTTGACATGAAAGCTTGTTAACAATCTTCCTTGATCATCAGAGTAGCGGAAGTCTTTGTCTTTAGATGTTCTTGAGCTTTCTTCAATAATCCTGAATATGTGGCCTTGAATTGCGACTCTTAAGATAACGCCACCGTTTGCATTCCACCGGTTTCCCGTTATACAGTACGAATACTGTACCTGTGATCAGGTAAATTCATGGAACTTCCTTGACAGGATTTCCAGCTGTGGTAGCCGTTCTCAATACTTGAATATATCGAAAGATAATTCAAAGTAAGGAGTGAATCATGCAGTTCCATTCTGCTGATTAAGTCGTCAATTCACTTTCCTGGAAAAAGTCTGAATCAATTAAGAATCAAACCATCGTTGCTTTCCAGTTGACACAAGTTTGATTCATATAGAATCGCACAAGTTACCTACCGCAGTGCTGTTTGATGATGACACTGGAAGGATTTCCATTCGTCACTGTAAATACTGAAAAGTATTACTCTGAATGTTCTGGCAAGATCATAAAGATATTGCGTCGAGACCTGGAACGAGTTTGAATCAATTAAGAATCAAACCACTGTTGCTTTCCAGTTAACATATGTTTAATTCAAGTGAATCTTACATATGACCTACCACAGTGCTGTTTGATGTTAACACTGGAAGGATTTCCATTCATCACTGTGAATACTAAAGAGTATCACTCTGAATGTTCTAGCAATACCACAAGGATAGAGCGTAGGACTCTGTAAATCATCGCTTGTGTTCTAATGATGAACAACAATTGATCTATGGAATAAGTGTCCTAATGAGATTTTTGATGAATCTCGTTGGCTCTAGACTCTATAAGTGCACGTTTATTTAGTGATCGGAGGCTGGAGCAGACTGCCACCTATTCAATATCTACTATCTCGGAGTGAGAAAGTTGATAGAAATGAGTTGAACTCCGTGACAATAAAACAAACTTCTTTTGAGAGAAGCTTGAGTAGGCTGGGAAGGGTTGTGCATTGCATCACTGGGTCCATGATGCTTTGTCTTCAGTATCAGAAATCATCAAAGTGATTCTGATAATAGATGTATTGACCCGGTTTCTGCCTAAGTTGTATGGAGGGCTTCTTTCTTTACACCCTTTATCCTTACATTTCTTTTTCATTCTTCAACCCCTTCAATGCTTACCAAGACGTCATAACTAGCACCTTGTTGTGATTGTTCCAGTGCTAGCTTAAGTCATTAGTCGGCATTATTCCCGTACACTCAACTACTCCATCTTTCCTAAGGACTTCTAAGTTCTAATGGATTGTCCCTGGGAAGATCCCTCCGGTTCTGGTTGGATCATAGGACGAATACCTAACCACCTTTTGACACCAATACCATCGTGAATTTATGTGTTGAAGGGTATAGATATCGTAACCAGAAAAATCAATTGAAAATGCAGTCAAGGTGTTGATGAAATCAATGTTTACACCTTGAAAGTTTTCTATATCACCAAAAACGCTCCCCCTACATATGTGCATCATAAAAGGAGAGATTTTTGCACATATTAGGAAGAGAAAGCACTTATATCAAAGATCTTATTCAAGATAACACATTTTAATCACTATTCTCCCCCTCAAAAATTGCATGAAATTGAAATTTTTGTGAAACTAGTGATGAAACATGGAGAGAATAATGTGTCATGAAACTTTGGAACAAATGTTTATAAAAACATTATACTCCCCCTCGAAAAGAGATTGTATTTAAATAGGGGAGTATATGAGCACATTGTTTTGAAATACTTTGAAAAATTATGCTCAAAAGTCCGAGAAAAATTGTTTTCATGAGCTTAAAACTTTGAATGTTTCGATATAAGAAAAATGAATTTCTCGTTGTTGAGGATAAGTCAAAGACTTTCCTTTATTTAGGGACCGGGTTATAGCCTGACATGTGACTATAAGCCATTATGAGAAGAAAGTAGAAAAGACATGTTTTGAAAGCATTTGAACTCTCATTCGAACTTTATGTACGTAACCGTGTCGTTATTGAACAATATTTCTAAGCACGTCCATATTATCGATGCTGAGAGACATGTCGGAGAAGAATATTTTTGGTATTTTTTTTGAAAGGTTTTCTCATTTTTTATTTTGTTTTTATAGGTTTTATATTTTTGTATTTTGATTTTCTGATAAATATCGGTCAAGTTCATCAGGTGTGAAACTACGCATACCAAGTCGACGAACCAAGAATTCAAATCTGTCTTGAGAAAGAGCTTTGGTGAAGATGTCGGCTAGTTGGTAGTCCGTCTTGACAAAGAACAGTTCGATCGTTCCTTTTTCCACATGCTCCTTTATGAAATGGAATCGGACAGCTATGTGCTTGGTCTTGGAGTGTTGGACCGGGTTGCAGGATATGGCTATGGCTGATTGTGAATCACAGTAAATAGGGACTTTGTTAAAGTAAAAGCCATAATCCGTGAGTTGTGTTCTCACCCAAAGGACTTGAGCACTACACACGGATAGAGACACATATTCTGCTTCCGCGGTTGACAACGCCGTACAGTCTTGTTTCCTTGATGACCAGCTCACTAGCTTTTCGCCTAAGAATTGTGCTCCACCAGAAGTGCTCTTGAATGTATCATGACACCCTGCATGATCGGCATCTGAAAAACCCATGAGATTAAAACCAGAATCCTTCGTATACCAGAGACCCATGTTAATGGTTCCCCGGAGATAACGAAAGATCCTTTTAACCTCCTTGAGGTGTTTCTCGGTTGGCTGAGCCTCGTACCGAGCACATAAACAAGTAGCATGCACAATGTCCGGTCTGCTTGAGGTTAAGTACATAAGGGACCCGATCATACTTCAGTATTTTGTAGCATCTACAAATGTCCCTTTCTTATCCAAATCAAGCTTGTGTTTAGTGTCCATTGGAGTACCAATAGGATCACAGTTATCCATACCAAATTTCGTTAGAATCTCAAGCACATACTTGGACTGATTTATGAAAATACCACGGGGGGATTGGTGAACTTGGAGACCAAGAAAAAACGTCATTTCCCCCATCATGGACATTTCAAATCGACTTTTCATAAGGTCGGCAAATAATATGGAATATTTTGGGTTAGTAGAACCAAATATAATATCATCTACATAGACCTGAGCCACCAAGATGTCGTTGCCGTAGTGCTTGATAAACAACGTTGGATCAATAGTTCCTTTGCTGAAGTGATTTTGTAGAAGAAATGATGATAATTCGTCGTACCATGCCCTCGGTGCTTGTTTCAAACCATAGATTGCCTTTTTCAACTTGTAGACATGGCTTGGATGTTCAGTATTGATGAAACCTTCAGGTTGACATACATACACATCTTCTTTTAACGGCCCATGCAAGAAAGCCGTCTTCACGTCCATTTGATACACTGTGAATGATTTGTGTGCAGCGTATGCCAAGAAAATCCTAATAGCTTCCATCCGAGCAACGGGGGCAAAGGATTCTGCGAAGTCCATTCCCTCCTTTTGTTTATAACCTCTCACAACTAACCGAGTTTTGTTCCTAATGACCGTTTGCTCCTCATCCATCTTGTTTTTGAATAACCATTTCAGGGTAAGCGGATCGATATTGTCCGGTCGAGGTACTAACTCCCATACATCAAGCTGGATGAACTGGTTGAGTTCTTCTTGCATAGACTCAATCCATGATGCATCGGTCATTGCTTCTTTCACACTTGCTGGTTCCATTGTGCTGACTGATAGTGCATAGATACACATATCACCATCGGTACGCAGCTGATTTCGAGTTGAGACCGGTCGTGAGAGATTGCTAATCACTTGAACCAAGGGGTGATTCTTAGTCCATTTGTGTTCATGTGGAAGTGTATGAGAAAATTGATGCGAGCTAGACGGATCCACATATGATGTTGAAGGCTGAGTAGTGCTTGTGGAAGCCGCAAATGGATTAACAAACTCGTGTTCGTTGAGCATCGCATTGTTTGCATTTTCAGCAACTATGTCATTCTGAAGATGAACATGAGTAGGAATTTGCTGAGAATGTTGTTGAGTTGCGTCATCAATCGGAGAAGTGGTTGGAATGTTTTGAGTCACTATGGTAGAGGTTGACGTAGATGGTGCAGAAGTAGATGCCGATGGTGTAGATGCAGTCGGAGGTTCTGGAACTATCGTAGCAGGTGCAGCCGGGGCATTTTGAGGAACACCAAATGACGAAGGATAACCAATGAAAAAGCCAATATCACCTTTAGGTTCAAGTTTACCGATATCTTCACGATCATTCTTCGGATAACATAATGCACCGAAGACATGTAAAAATGAAATATCCGGTTTTCTTCCATTAATGATCTCATAAGGTGTTTTGTTGAAACGGGTGTGAATAATGGAGCGGTTTTGAGTATAACATGCAGTTGCTATAGCGTCAGCCCAAAGGAATAACGGTGCACTAGAGGAGAGAAGCATCGTTCGAGCAGCTTCAACTAACGTACGATTCCTCCGTTCCACAACTCCATTCTGCTCTGGAGTTCTTACAGCCGAAGTTTGATGAGAAATCCCAACTTCGTCAAAATAAGCTTTCAATTTCTGATTTGTGAATTCTGTACCGTTATCCGTTCTCACAATAATGACAGGGGCTTGCAGTAGAACTGATGTTTTCTTCAAGAAGTTAATAATTACATCAGGGGTTTCATCTTTTGAAGCAAGAAAATGAACCCATGTGTAGCGAGAATAGTCATCCACAATGACAAGGACATACCGCTTTCCATTAATACTTTTGATTCTCATTGGGCCACACAAATCCATATGTAGGAGATGTAACCTATTCGTTGAGTTAGGAACAGGTTTGGGTTTGTGAGGCTTCTTCTTACTTTTACCTTGCTCACATGAAGGACAAAGATGGTCTTTTGTATATTTGAACTTTGGAAGACCGGTAACGAGATCATCTTTCGCGAGATGGGTGATGGCATCGAAATTGAGATGAGATAACCTTTGATGCCATAACCACGACTTTGTTGATGTGGCTCGGGCCATGAGACAAATTGGAGAAGCAGCAGACATTTGAAAAAGATCAATGGTGTAAAGGTTGGTGGTACGATTTCCTTTCAACAGATCAATTCCTTCAAGATCTCTTACAAAACATGTATGACTTCTGAAAGCGACCTCCAAGTCTGAATCACAAAATTGCCCAACCGAGAACAAGTTATGTCCCAAGCCATCAACAAAAGAGACTCTGGTGATGATTATATTTCCCCAATGAAGATCACCATAGCCTAGAATTGCTGCAACATGATCATTTCCAAATCGAACAGTTCCCATGAAACGCCATACAAAGTTCTTGAGAAGGCTTCGATTCCCAGTCATATGTTTGGAACAGCCCGAGTCCACGCACCAGAGACAAATTTCAACAGCCTGCCAATGATAAGAGAAACAAATATTTTGGCAACCGATGAAATAGGTTCCTGTAGGGTTAGAATATAATTAAGCCGTATCACATACCGACGTTTCACTGTCAGTATGAGATCTACTAGTGTCGATAATTTTGCCACTACAGTCAAAATTTCTACCAGTAGGCAACCATTTAGAGGTGAGTCTAGGGCTACTAGGCTTAGCAAGACTTTCTGTGGACCCTACATGCGTACTTTTTGGAACATACACCTTAGCCTTAGGGGTGCGTTGTTGTTCACTGACTGACAGCTTGTCAATTCGAGTGTAACCACCATAATTCAAACCATTCATAGTCAAACCACAAGCATCATGACTAAAAGTAAAGAAACATTTATTACATTTAGCACAAATAACTTCAGATTTTTCATTCCGAATAGCAAGCTTAAAGTCATTACATTCAGATGAATTAGGTTTCTGATTATGATTAAAAAGCGGTAAATTCCTAGGGTGTTCTTCTACTTCCACATTATTGATCTTGGGGCGACTACTTCTAGAGGCAAAAGGGACCCTATCATTCCTTGTATTGCTCGTAGGCTGTGGCCTTCTGCTCTTAGTGTAGTTGTTTATTCTTGTAGAAGAAGACACGCGTCTATTATAATTAGCACTTTTTAGATCAATAACTTGTGGTTGAGTTATAGTGATCGGTTTTGTCCTAACGCTTGCTTTACGTGTTTGCTAGGCACATAGGGAGAACTAACACGAAACATTCCTGGGGCAATCACAGCAGTTTTCGTTCCAGCAACCTTGGGAAAAGGTGTCACAGCAATACGAGTGGGTCCCGAGGATGCTGGTTTCTGGATCATCGTATCCACAATCGAGCTAGGTTCAGAAGTCTTATCTTTTAACAAGGCCTTTAACTTACAGTTCTCACAGATTTTATCAATAAGTTTCTGATAGACAGACTTACTTTGTTCAACAGCCCGCTTATATGAAACAACAACAGATTCTAAATCTACAATCTTAGCCTTAAGCTTCTGAACATTACCACCACTAGCACTCTCTAACCCTGACGAGGCCAAATTTGTTTCCGAAACCCCTCCTAACTGAGCCTGCAACCTTATGATAGTTTGTTGCATTTCATTTTGAGCTTTTTCATACGAAATCTTGTCATATTTGCATTCATCACATTTTTTGACAAATTTATTCCAAAGATCGGTGAATTCTTTATCCTTTTTAATGACATAAGATTCCATTTTCTCTTTCATATGATCAAGCTCAGTTTGGAGGTTCTCATTATGCGACATAGAGGTACCTAACTCGACAGGGCTACTATCAATACAATCACGAGCTTTAGAGAGGCGTTCAAGATCGTTTTCCAAAACTTTGATTTTATCAAGAGATTCATCAGCTTCCTTCGTCAAAGATTTAAAGTCTTCAACAAAGTTTGCTAATTCTTTTAGAAAAGCGTTTTCCAAATTTCCTAACCGAGCATCAACTTGATTAATAATCGGATTAACATCGTTTTAAAGAATTTTCTGAACCTCAATCTGAACAGGTGATGTAAAATTACCTCCAGTTATTTTTGAATTAACAACACGTTTAAGGATGACAAAGTTATCTTTAAGCTCGTTTAGAAATCGGCGAGTGATACTCAGTTTAGGAGGGTCATCAGACAATTCCTCACTTGGTAGCAAAAGCATTTCAGTATTCGTTTTAGACGGAACAAAAACAGTTGGCGGGTTAACTTTCGGATAATAAACGGGTATCACTTCTTTATCAAGCTTTTGCATTCTTAAACGAGACTCTACAGCAAGTTCAGTAGTTTCCTCGGAATCATGCACACTAGGAGGATCATGCTCATCAGACAATAGCACACTACCATTATATAAAGTTTCATTAGTGGCCTGAACTTTCTTAAGGTATCCTGGATTAGGGGGAAGAGGACAACCTAAAGCCATTTTGTATCGAGTGTAATTTATCTCATTCACTTTTGGTGCGAGCATATTTATCGTCTACATAGTTTGGCCACGTTTTACTAAAAGGTTGTCTAATTCTCTAATCCTATCCTGCGCTTTGCAAAAATCCTCAAGAAGCCCATCTTCTCGAATTTTGAAATCATGTTTTAGCTGTTTTCTTTCTTCTTTTAAATTAGAAGCAATAGATTTTTCAGTTGAAAGCTGTTTATTAAGAGAAGTGATTTCATCATTCAATTCGCTTATCTTTTTAGCACTACTTAAGTGTAAGGCATTTAACTTCTTAGTGGTGCATTTTTCTTGATAAACCGATGTAGCATGAGCTTGTTCAAGTTCCTTGATTTTTTCATGATGAATCTGAAAACTTTTCTCCCGTTCCTTATATCCCGCAAGCTCAGTGGTCAATTTGGCATTAGTTTCTCTAAACTTATTATTAACCACCGTAGCATGATCTACATCCTTAGCAAGCTTATCAAATAGAGATTTATAATACGCATGTGTCTCATCAGGAAGGGTTGTAGGCTAGGCAACTTGATCTACACTAAGGTCCACACTAGGCTCATTTGAAATAATATTACTAGTATTCGTTTGATCCTCGTGTGTCTCAATGTAGGGCTCAAGCATCTCAGTATACTCTTCCTCCTGATTAGACATATTATATATATCATTATCATCAAAACTTGGGTGTACCTCAGAGGGACCGTCTGCATCATAAACGGGAGCTCTGTCATCATGCATTCCTGAGGTTGATGCTTGCTGTAAGTTTGCCATCAAGATGTAGTTGCAATTCACCTATTCTTCCTCGTCATATTCTGCAGCAGAAGCCATAAGATCAAATTCCTCAGCTTGAAGTGGGATTCCTGCCTCTTCTTTTTGTGCTATGAGAAGCTGAGTCTTAAGATAAGCAGCATCCCTCTTCTTTTTGGCTGTGCAATCGCGAGCATAATGACCAAATCCCCTGCAGTTGTAGCACTGAACCTGACGATTGTTGTTTCCATTTCCCGTACCAGTATTCTCAGCCCTTGCAGCCACAATGTTTCCCATCTGGTTACCAACCGCTGGCACAACTATTAACCCATTCTGATTACCCGCATTCGGAACACCCGGATTTGGACCACGGTTTTGCCCATACTGATTTCCTGCATTGCCAACGGTCTGCCCAGCATTCTGACCATATTGTTGAAACTGAGTCCCCGTGTTTCCAGCAACTACCAATTGGCGATCTTGATTCGCATTCATGAAAGGTTGAGCAATCTGCCTATTTCTAGTATTCGAGGAGATTCTCTGATTGTTGTTGGTGGGGTTAATGGTGAATTTGAATGCCTTTGCAAGAAGGGAAAGACCAGTATTAATAGCATGAGTAGGATTAGTAATGTCATCAAAACAGGCAATGGGTTGTTGTAAGTAATTCATAGCAGCAGGGTGTTGATATCCATAAGTGGTGAGTTGTTGTTGTTGTTGTTGTTGTTGTGGCAGGAAGTTACTTGATGAGGGTTGATGGTAGGGTACCATGGGATATGACATAGATGATGGAGAGTTTGCCATAAAAGCCAATGGATCTTGTGTCTTGGCACGTCTTTCTACCCTAACTTCGTTAGCTTCATCTTGATTCATCTTCAAATAGTCATAAACTTGAGTGTAGTCCACGACATGAAGATCCTTGGTTTGATTGACAAGAGTGACATATTGTGACCATTCAGAAGGAAGATTATCAAGAAATTTGATGTTGGCAGAAATTTGTGCAGGTTCATGTTTGTTTCTTCTAAGATGGTTCATGAGGGTTGAAAACCGATGATAATAAGGTTCAATTTGTTCCCCTTCAGTAGACGTAAATTTCTCCTATTCACGAAGCAACTTAGTTTCCTTTTCTTGTAAACCGATTTCACTGCCCTTCATCATTTTCTGAATCCTAAGCCACATCTCGTGTGCGGTTTCACAACTATCGACAGCAGCATAAAAATCTTCAGGAAGTCCCATAAGAATGACTTGAATTGCTTGATCATCAGCGTCGAGTTGTTTGGATTCAGCTTCAGTTAATTCTTCATCTGTTTGCTCATGACTTGAATCAGCTACTGGGTTAGCATTCGTAGGGTCCCCAGGCACAATAATTGTTCTTCTAACATACGGACCCTTTTGAATCGAGTTGACAATCAACTTTCCCAGAGGTTTACATTTTGCATAACGAAGGAGACGACTAGCCCATGTAGTGTAGTTCCCCTTGGTAAGCATGGGTGGACGATTCTCAGTACCCGCAGCATAGATATCTTGTTGAGACGTCATCGTAGAAGTCGTGTGAACAACAGGATCTCAATTCGTAGAAAGCGTGTGGTGATGTTGAAATTCCGAAACTTCCGATTTTTTCTCAGTCCGACAATAAATTCCTCAGTCCGACAAAACGGTAAGCTGAAAAAATTGTGTATCGCCAAATTTTGAAATTGAGTTCGAGATAGCCAAAAACTAGTAGGGAAAAAATTGATTCTTCTTGACCTAAAAATTTTAACTCTTTTTTTTTTTTCTTTTTTTTTTTTTTGATCTTCGTGTAAACTATGTTCTAAGACTAGTCTAGATGGTGGCTAACACTAAAAATTACTCTAACAAAAAAATTCCATCGGAATGTCTCTCTATCGGAATGTCCCTCTATCGGAATGTCCTTTGATCGGAATGTCCTTTGATCGGAATGTTGATCTGTCGCAATGTTGCTTGTATCGGAATGACTTCAGATCGGAATATGTTCAGATCAGAATATGTTCAGATCGGAATACTTCAAATCGGAATACTTCAGATCGGAATGCTGACAAAATTTAGGCAGAGTAACGACTCAAAGTTCCTTAAGAGCCGTCGGAATCCCAGATCGCAAAGAACGATCGGAATGTCCAGATCGGAATAAGGTATCGAAATGTTTAGATCGCAAAGTAGAACCTAAGGTTATTGCGATCTGGCCTCACGTGCTTTGTACTTTCCGATGGAGAAACTTGCAAGAATTTCGGAAAGATGAACAAACAAGAAATTTATCAACTTTTGATCCAAAAACTTGAGTTTTAGCCAAAACCAAGATGCCTAAATTACTACTACACGATTTAAAGAACGTATACGACTTAGACACACAAACAAACACGAAAATGTTTTTGATGTTTTGGAGAAAAACAATCAAAATCACACGAAATGCTTCAATACGAATCCCTTGGCGAATGATACCACTTGTTGGATTGTAACACATGACTTATAATGATATAGAAATGTAGATGAAGATTAAACCAAAAAGAAAGATTAGATTAGATGAAGGAAAAGAGAAAAACAAAGGTGTGAATTCCTAGTGAGAGAAACACATACGTTTCTCTCTCTACAAAACAAATGAAATGGAAAACACACACACAAATGAGGCTTAGGAGGCCTTTTATACTAAGTAGTAAGTGTTTATGAGGCCTTCCTCATTTGTGTGTTCGGGACTAACTCCCGTTATATAAACATTAATAACTAAGAACTCTCGACGCCGTTGAATAGTATTTTTCACGAGCTTCGCAACGGTATATTATATGACCATCACTTTAAATACGGCTAACATTATTACATGATTGTAGCGCATTGTCCATATGTTTATTGGTTTATGGTATTCACAGCTTATGACTTGTCTTGTGTTGGAGTCTAAACCTATGACTCTCACCAACTTTATGTTGACGTGTTTTAGTGTCTCTTTCAGGTGATGCTATGGGTAGGCATGAGAACTTAAGTGGCTAGGATTTGGAGAGCGTAGGAATGCATATAGAAGGATATCCCCGTTTCCTTCTTAGTTTTTATTTGTTCATTTAATAAGTGATACAGTGGCACCTATATATTTGTTTGGTTTATGTTTATTGTTTGTCTTGGGTAAGAGGTAGGACTGTTACCTACTTACCTAGACTCCTGCATGTTGAGATATTGTCATGACATTTGTGTCACCATTTATGACATTTCTTATATCATTTAGTTATCTCTATAGACACGTTATTGTTGTGATGATATCCATACGTCGTGCCCCATATTCCGCCATGGTGGGGTGTGACATGTATATATGTTAATAAATTATCAAGAATGATTTTAATCAGTTTGTAATCTCTTATGCATTTTTGTCTAATCATTTATGGTTGGTATAGGTACGTCTTAAGATTCTAAGTTAGAACGTTTTATGTGTACTAGACTTATGTCATGCTTAATACTTAGCGGGTGTTTTTCCTTTTATTCTTTTCAACTTTCTTTGTAAGGAATAAAGAAAAATAAAAGCGGCTTATGGAAAAAAATGAGTGGCTAGAAAAAAAAAGAAAAAGAAAAGAAAAGAAAATAAAAAATTTTATACAAGACTCCCATGAGGGGCAGTGAAGTGTTAATTATAGTAACTATTAGATTCCAATATTACCTTGACGGGTTGCGGGGATTTAATAGTTTCTCCAATCCAATATTACCTTGACGGGTTGCAAGATTGAAGATCCAAAGTCTCAAAAAGGCGGAGGATGTAAATTATTGCGTGAGTTTTATTTTTCTTTCCTTAGCGAGTGTGTAGCTACTTATTAATGCATGACATGAGGATTTTACACATAAGGCGAATGACTTATTATTCTTGAAATGGACTTATATTAATTGTGAGCGGTTTTTCAAGTAATGGATGAGAGGATTACTTAGGATTAAAACCGTGGTTCCTTATTTTTGGATTTTACATTTCTTATATTTCACGCTTTAAATAATGACAAATTTGCCCAAAAGCAATTTGCTCAAATAATAAATGGTTCCACATTTAATTGTCATGAATAAGTTGATGCACCTTTTTACTTGTGAATGCAATGATCCCATTTTTAAGCTTGGTACGGGGAAAGTAAAACTTGAGGGTGATAAGTGTCCATGGTACCAAAGCCCTAATTTAAGTCACTGATTTCTTTTTGAGTTTTTCCATCAAAGCCATTTCAAGACAAATCCAAAAAGATATAAATAGAATTGTTTCTTTTCCATTGCATTGTTCAAAATCAAAATCATGCATCATATAGAGTAGCATAGTGTAATAGCATTCCAAATTGGCCAAGGTGGGTTAATTATGAGAGAAATGTAAATTTGTGCTTTAAAATATAGCATTGCATGAGGGGGTCATGGTAATGTTCAAGTGTAGGGGATTTGATATGAGCAAAAACTCATATCAATTAATCAACAAATCACCCTAAAACACAAGGAAAATACCTAACTTTTGTGCTATAAAGCGGAATTATGTGGTATGTTTTGTGTTTGTGTATAAATAGGTAAGAAGGGTACATTTTCAAGCAAACAAGAAGAAATCAAGCTTATTTGGATGAAAAGGACAAAGAATGATCAAAGATGACAAGACTTTGAAGATGAAGGACCTATCTTGACAACATTTCAAAGTTGAAGGACTCAAAGTGTAAATTTTTCAAAGTCAAGATTAAAGTCAAATATGGTCAACTCCAAAGTCAACCAAGTCAAATGGTCAAATTAGACAAGTATGCAAGTGGAAGGACCGAAAATGCCATGGAAATGAAGTTCCTAGCTCATTTGGATATTCTGCCTAAGTATGAGGACTAAACTTGCCAAAAATACACTCAAAATGGTCTTAATCCGTGTGAAGAAGTTTTCAGCCAATGAGAATGCAAGGATTATTAAACACGGATTGCCAGCAAAAAGTGACACCTCACCAACACATTTATGGGCCGACTTTCAACAGTACACCCACTACTTGTTTCTATCCAATAAGATTTTGACAACCAATAATCCTTTATCCATAAATGGATTATGATCCGTGTGCTCACATTTCAACCAACCAGATAATTCCACGTGGCACCTTCTTCCCTAAATAAACCCAGGATCGATTTGGAGTTATACTGCATATCAGAAAAAGTCATCAACTTGAAAAGTGCTTATTTTTGGATGACGAATCCAACCCACTCACTTGATTAACCTGAAAATCAACCAAGAAGAAAAGCCCAAATTCAAGTTCATAACGGCTAGTTTCAATTGAGAAATTCAGGACACTTGGCAGCAATTGATTGGTTGAGACACGTCATCAGCTCCAACAACTTCTCACTTTTTGTCTATAAATAGGGAATAGCCCTCTCATTTGTTGTACATAGCTAAAGTGTGAAAATTTCACACACTTCCCTTTTTCTCTCTCACTCTAGTTAGTTAACTGTTAATGTAAAGAACTCAAGAGCCTGACAAACTCTTGAGTTAGTTATAGTTAGTTGTAACCTCTTACCAAACTCTGTAACAACTTTTCACATTCATAGCAATAAAATTCCCCCATTTTTCCTTTAATCTCCTATTCAATCCTTGCATTACTGTTGATCTTGTGTTGTTATGATCTGCTTGTGATCACATTTGATGATAAGGAGCTCATTGTGAAGAATTGTAGATGTTCAATCATGTTCTTGTTGATCCAGTTGTTGTTCTTGTTGATAGAAGCAGATTTTGTGTAGAAATGGTGATGATGATGAATGTAGATGGTTGATTAGTGGTTCATAGTGTTAAAGTGGTGGTTTAACACTATTTAGGAGGCTCAGCGCCTACCTACTCCATCAGTGGAGGCACATTGCTAAAAGGTTTCTAGTTCTTGAGTTTAATTCCACGAAAAAGTCAAATGCATGCTACATTCTAGCTTAAATATTACATGTTGCTTTGTTCAAGTGTGTTTAGCATGTTTCTGGATTGATCTTGTTGAGTAGATAGCTAATTGTTAGTTTGATACTCTTGTACTTGCTTATTACTTGTTTCTGTCATCATCTTATCAGTTACTTAGCATTGATTTAGCATTTTGAGTTCTAGCTTGCTAAATAGTTTGTTCTTGGTTCATTTGTACTCCATTTTGATCAATAAGTTTGGCTAGATATCAGTCTTTAATCAGCTCAACCATTTGTTTAATTTTCCTTCACAAAAGTTGTTCGAAGATCAGTAAACTAGTGTTTGGATTTGCTGTCATTTTGTAGTCAAGTGTTGTTATGTGGTTAATCTTTGTTCATTTTACATTCCTTCAGTCATTGTAATCAAGTTTGGGTAGTTTTCAAGTCAATAAAAAGGTCAAATAGGCAATTGGTTCAAAAAAGATTTGGGTCAGTTTTGCTAAACTAGTTCATTAAAAAGTAGTCATATTCAATCACTTAGCATTTGTTTAATTCTTGATGAAATTCATTCAAACCAGTTTCTACTTGTCATTTAACACCCAAAGTTTGAGTGCTTAAAAGGAAATCATACAGTTTTAACATTCAAGAGAGAAATTAGCTTTTTAATAAGCTGTTGAGCAACATCAAGTTTCTGTGATCAAAGTGCAATCTGATTTCTCATTCTGGCAAATCCACTTCATAAATCTTGCTATTTTCTTTCAAAATCTTGTTTAGATACTTGTCTTGAGTAGATCTGGAAGTTTTTAGCTTTTTCAAATTTTTGGTCAAACTTGGTCAATAAGCTAGTTTCAGCTTATTTGCAAATTCTAGCTTCATTACTAGATCATTTTCCATAAAAGAAGACATTCAAGACTCTCCATAGACTTATTAACAAGATTTAGCTTAAAAATCTTTTTGTGCATGTCTAGCTTTTCAGATAGCTTATTCTTGGCTTATTGAGGTTGGCTTATTTGAGTTTTATTGCATTTCAAGCTTATTCCTTGTATTAGCCTAAGTGATTTTGTATTTTAAGCAGTTTAAAATTTGTTTGAGATTATTTGGTTGATTTTAAAGCTTATACGAGCTTAATTGTCCAAGTAACCCGTTTTTGGTTAAAAAGTCCTTTTAATTGCACAATAGTCCCTAAAGTTTGTTCCTGTTTGAATTAGTGGCTAATCTTTCATGTTTTTAGGGTTTGCATAGTTTAAGTCCTAAACTTTTCTATACTTGTCATTTTCAGTTAAGTAGTTTTACAAGTTGTTACATTTAGTTAGTAGTTTGTTACAATTTGCATAATTAGTCCTTTTATTTTCTGACTTTTACATTTCAAGCAATTTAGTTTCAAGTGCTTACATTTTTAGCACATTATTTCCATAGATTTACAATTTTGTCCTTATTTGAATAAAAACTTGGTAAGTGCTAATTATTTTACGGATACGTAGTTAATATTTTTCACATTTTTACGTGCATTGCTTAAATAGACATAGAAAATCCAAATAACCCTATCAACCAAAAAAGATAATAAACCTGATTTTGTTAGGACTTTCAATTGGCTAAGAATCGAGAGAAACGAACTTCAATTTACACGATTTCAATGCCCTAACAAAAATGACCAGGAGAAGAACAGGTATTCAGCCTTCAAGGTTCAAGAGCTCAAGGATGAAAAGAAAGATTTGGTGTCCGTCGACTCTATGGTTAACTAGAATGATCGTCAGACTGCTACCTTGGAATCAGCTGAAGCTTCTACTGATGTATTTGCTATGATTGCTGGGCACCTATCTGATGCCGAGGAAGCAGAAGAATTTGCTCTTATGGGAATCTCGCCCCATGTAAAACCCGCATGCTTTTACAATAAACAATACATATATAATCGTACGTACATGATTAAAACTTTCCTTATATAACATGTTTACGTTTCACGAATGTTAATTACAAGTATTACGTACATGTTATTACACGATAAGTATTTAAGCATATTAATACACGATAATTATTATCAACAATAATTATAATCACTAACATTAAAACACAAACGTAAATAATCACGAACCTATTATTATGTATTTACGTAATTAGTATTACGATTATGTACAAGTATATATTATAACACGAACAATTAAGAATAAAGTCACGTAAAAACGAACACGAGAACACGTAACATTTTAGAACACGAAAAACATTGGGTTTCCCCTTGTGGGCCCCACATACTCGCGGCAGGAATAAAGAAATGGGGCCAAGCCCACTTTAATTTTTGCTAGAATAGAAAAAGGGAAAAACAATTATTCATTTACATAAGATTTAGAAAAATCACAAAACCCTAGTAATAAGTGTGAAAACACTGATCCTTTTACCACTTAATTATAATAATAACCAAGCCAAAACGTGTATTTTATGTCGTAAATGTCGGAATTATGCGTGGTTTGTGTTTTTATTGTATTTTAGGACCAAAATGTCAAAAGGGAAGAAAACACGGGTTTCACGGGCTTTTATCGAAGAAAAAGACAAAAGACGAAGTCAAAAGATCAAGAGTGCAAAAAGAACGGAAGTCCAAGGCCTATTCTGAAGATTATCGAAGAAAAAGTCTAAAGACGGAAGTTTAATGAAGTCGAAGAACCAAGTCTAATAAAAGAAGAAAACTATACGACGAGTTCAATGTATATCGACAAATCCCAAGACAACGTCAAGAAAGTCGAAGAATTATAAAGACGAAAAGACGAGAAGAAAGAAGAAGGCATCAACACATGTTAATCCTCCTATAAATACCCTCCTAATGTCACATTAGGAGGTGTTAGCATTTGACAAATTAGTCTTTCCATTTATTTTCCTTGCACTTTCATATTGTCATTTACTTAATTGTTCTTTAATTTCAAGATTATTTCAAGTAAGTTTTAATTTTGTTGTTGAATCTTTAATTTTAATCAAGTTTTTAATTAATCTCTCATTCTACCTTTCTTGATTTGCTTAATCTTTATGCTTATTTGCTTATTGTCATGCTTATTTGATTGTTTGTTATGGTTTTATGTGTTTGATTGTGTTAGCTTATTGATTTTATAACTTATTGTGTGCTTTTCTTAATTTTAATTAAGTGTTTTTAAAAGTTATTTTATAAAAAGTTAATTTTAAATATTTTGATTATTTAGTGTTTTTTTAAGTTTTTAATTCGTGGTTTATTTAGTTTTTCTTAATATTAGATTGGTTAGATTTTTGGTTAAGTGCTTATTAGATTTTAGCTTATCTTGATTTTGCTCAATTTCATTCTTATCCAGGTTTTCCAAAACCCTTGTATTCCGAACTAGTACCATTTTTCATATTCAGGATAAGAAGTGAAACTTATATTCAGGATAAGCAGTAGAACTCATATTCAGGATAAGAAGTATAACTCATATTCAGGATAAGAAGTGAAACTCATATTCAGGATAAGAAGTGAAACTCCTATTCAGGATAAGAAGTAGAACTCATATTCAGGATAAGAAGTGAAACTCATATTCAAGATCAAAGTAGAACTCATATTCAGGATAAGAAGTAGAACTCATATTCAGGACAAGAAGTGAAACTCATATTCAGGATAAGAAGTAGAACTCATATTCAGGATAAGATATAACTCATATTCAGGATAAGAAGTGAAACTCATATTCAGGATAAGAAGTAAAACTCATATTCAGGATAAGAAGTGAAACTCATATTCAGGATAAGAAGTAGAACTCATATTCAGGATAAGAAGTAGAACTCATTATTCAGGATAAGACCCCAAAGTCAACATTCAGGATAAGACCCCAAAGTCAACATTCAGGATAAGACCACAAAGTCAACATTCAGGATAACAAAGAGAAAAACAACATTCTGAATAACAAAGAGAAAACAACATTCTGAATAAGTGTTTTTTTATAGTTTTTAAACTTTATTTTTCCCGCCATTCTATTTAGTGTTATTTTTAATTGCTTTGTCTTAGTTTAATTTTAAAGTTTACATTTTTTATAAAGTTTTAAGTTTTCGTCATTTACTTTTTATCAAGTTTTAATCTTTCGTTATTTACTTAATTTTCTTTTAAAGCCTTATTTTTATTTTAATCTTTTCAAGCTTTTATCTTTATTCTGTTTAAGTCTTCAATTAAGTTTTAATCATTTATCGCTTTTATTATTTTGTCATTTACTTTAAAAGTTTTATCTTTAATTAGTTATAAACAACGACAACCTTTTCTTTTATTCACCAAAGACTGAGTCGCACTTTCAACTGTAATCAATTCGAATCGAGTCGAGACAAAAACGAACTTTTTAACTAGCTAAATCTAGTTATTAAAATGGCGCCGTTGCCGGCTCTTTTCGTGAAGATTAACGGTTTTCTGTGAGAGACGCGTTGGATTTTGGGATCTGTTCACCCGTGAACGTTATTTTTCATGTCAAAAAATTTCAAAAATCCATAAAAATTAAAAATTTCAAAAATCCAAAAACATTAAAAAACTCACAAAAAGTAATTCTTTTTCAAAAGTTTTGCACCAAAAAGATTTTATTTTTCCAAGTAAATATATTTTGTCTATTTCTTTGGTATCTTTTTCTTTTGCAGGTGTATGCGTACTAGATCTTCGTCTTATTCTGAGCCTGAGACTCTTGAAGACTTAGATATGGCTGGTGTGCACAACAATAATAATCCACCTCACCCCCAACATGAATAATAACAACCATCTTCCTCAACCCGACCTTCGAACGATGGAGGAGCTTTGTCAACCAACAATGAATGGACGTGGAGGACCGATTGCGCCAATGTAAGTCACGGCTCCCGAGTTTTCGTTGAAGCATCACATGATCCAACAAGTTCAAAATACTTGTCCATTTCGTGGATTGCCGGATGATGATGCCAACAAACATCTCGACAAATTCATTACTATCACTCAAAGCATGAAATTGCTCGGGGTTACTATGGATTTTCTTCGCCTTCATCTATTTCCACACACATTATCCCACCATGCCGAAAAATGGTTTGACCGTCTTCCTAAGAATTCAAATCATACATGGTACGAGATGACTCAACGATTTTTGTCGCGCTACTTTCCACCATCCATGGTCACGAGCCTTAGAAATCAAATCAACGATTTCACACAAGAACCTGATGAGTCACTTTTCGATGCTTGGGAACGTTATAATGTTTTGATCGATCGATGTCCTAATCATAATATTCTCCCCGTCACCTTAATTGATACTTTCTACAACGGTTTAACTTTTCGTGATCGTGATACGACTAATGCAGCCGCCAGTGGCACATTTACGAAACGAAGACCCAAGGAGTGTAGAGAGCTTATAGAGAACATGACTACTCATCAAAAAAATTTGGATTCATCCGCATCTTCAAGGAATAACCCGAGAGTCAATGTTTGTTCTACGTTATCACACATCGAGATGACCGAATTCACCCGCATAATGGCCGAAATGAACAAAAATATCCTACTCATAGCTACGAATCAACAACAATAAGTTAAAGCTGTAGCAATTTCTTGTGAGATTTGCGGCGGTCTTCATTCATACACTGATTGTCCTTCTACTCATGACAATCCGAAAAACGTGTATGCGGCTCACGGTAACTATTCAACGGAAAGATATCAAGCCCGACCTCAAGGTGATCGTAGCTTGCTAAGTTACCGTTCCAACAACTTTCTTTCACCCGGTTTTTCTCCTCAAAACCACAACCCAAACAACTTTAATAGAAGCAATCCAAACTCATTTTGAGCTTCTACTCCATATCACCCACCCGTTCAACAAGCACCACCCATCACTCCACCTACAACTTATAATCATGATGTTGAAACTTTTATGAGGACCCAAGGAGAAGTAGTTAAGAATCTTCAAAGCCAAATCATCAACTTGAAGGGAGATATCACTAAACAAGGGAATGATATTCAAACCGAGCTTCGACATGATATGCAAACTTCTTTGAATAATCAAACGAATGATTTAAAGAATATGATGGCTAGTTTCTTTCAAAGTAATCAACCCTCTACTTTGGTCTCTCTTCCTTCAAATACCGTCACTAACCCAAGAGCGAATGTGAGTGCTATTACTACACGCAGTGGAGCAACTCTAGTAGGACCTTCTATCCCTCCCCTAGTTAAGCCATCAACACCTCCTCCACCACCATTTATCCCACCTAATTCCACACCTAGTACTAGTTCTCCATTACCTTATCCACCTCTTAATGAAGAAGTACCCAAGAAATACCCTTCACCAACCCCACCTTCCACCTTTAAACCTTCAACATCTCAACCTTTACATGCTACACCTACACCACCTAAACCCAATATCCCTTATCCTTCTCGGTTAGATAAGTGTAAATTGCTTACTAAAGAGGATGCTCAAGTCACTTCTTTTATGAAGATGATCTCCCAAATGAACATTAACATTAACCTCGTTGAACCACTTGTCCAAATGCTAAAATTTGTGAAAGCATTCAAGGAATTGCTTAATAAGAAGGAGAAGATGGCTGAGTTTGTCAACACACGCTTAAATGAAAATTGTTCTTCAGTCCTTCTTAAAGAACTTCCGTAAAAGCTTGGAGATCCCGGTCGTTTTGTGCTACCATGTACTTTTAACCAAACCGAAGAATTTACTGCCTTAGCCGATCTCAGGGCAAGTATAAATTTGATGCCTTTAAGTGTTTGGAAAAAGTTATCATTACCCGAACTTACACCAACAAAGATGACTCTTGAGCTAGCAAATCGAACTCTTGCTTACCCCGTTGGTATTTCCGAAGATGTGTTTGTTAAAGTTGTTACCTTCACTTTTCCAGTCGATTTTGTTGTTGTTGATTATGAAATGGACCCTCGTATTCCGTTAATACTTGGACGGCCATTCTTGAGAACCGGAAAAGCTTTAGTCGATGTTGCCGAAGGTGAACTCATTCTAAGGGTCGGGAATGATCAACAAGTGTTTAAAATGGGGAAGATCACAAACAAATCCTATGGAAGGGAATCAGCAAATATGATTAATGTGCTTCAAGACAAGCTTGATACAACTACTTGTGAAAGTACAAATCTTGATGATTTTGTCGTCTACAACAATCCTCTTTTCGATTCTTGCTATGATAATCCACTTTTCCAAGATGATGTGGATGATTATCTCTCCAATTTGGAACCCCCACTAATATATGATGCTCCCCCAATCTATGATGATGACTTTAGTTCTGATATGGATGATTATGATGATTTTACTTTAGAGTATAAAGACAAAACAACATATGATGACTTTGATGATGTTGATACTCTTTCGAGTGATTCTTCAAATGATGACCTTTTTCCTACTTTTGATGAAGATCCTCCACCAACAATGCTTGATCCTACTTTGGATGACTACTCATTTGAGGAAGATTTTGCTACTTTTTTCAATACTTACTTCCCCAATGAGAATGATTCTCCTCCTTTGGACTTTGATTATGGTCTTTATCCTCCTTTGGATATTAAGAAACCCGTTTCAAAAGAGAAGAAGCCGGACGACACCAACATCCGCAGTACTTATGTTTTGACACCTCTCTATCCACCTTCGTCGGATGAGATTGTGCGATTTATGAGCGGATCTTCTTCAAATTCTCCTGAGCCTGAGTCTTATTTTCCCCTAAAGGAAAAGGTGTTCGATCCCGGTATTGTAATTTTTAAGCCATCTCAGTATCCTTCTGATGAAATAAAAGGAAATATGTTTAAAAACAATGGAGATATGCTTGGACTTCATCATACTTTCTACCACCGTTGTGCAACAACTGCTTAAGGGAACCTTGCCTACTCTTCTTTGGCTTGTCTTGTTCACCTTAAGTTTATGCTATTTGACGGACGAAAACCATTTATTTGACCCTGGTGGATGTTCTTCAAGGTTCTTACCATTCTAATCAAGGTCGAGTCAGGCTCACGACTCGTTGAACAAAAACAAGCGCTTCTCGGGAGGCAACCCGAGTATCTATCATTTGTATCCGTTTTTATAATAAGTGTAGGGGGAGACCCTAGTATGTGTTTGTTCTTTTCTTTCTTATGATGTGCAGGGATTTGAGCTTTCAAAGATCCATTCTTGATGACTTTTGACGACCCGTGATTCCGTGTACCCGTCTTCCCGGTTCTATCCTTAACTCTTTTGATTCACTATTTTATATTCTTCAATATTAAAATAGGAATCACTTTAGTTGTCTCTTCCTTAGCAAGATTTAAACAACGTGCACAATGCCCTAAGTGTAGGTGAGTTTACTCCCACATGCTTAAACATTGAGGACAATATTTATATCAAGTGTAGGGGGGACTTCTTTCGAGGTTAAGTGGGCTTTTCCATGAATTTGTCCTCATTTTAACCGGAAAATTGATTTTTCGACATTTTTCAAAAATTTTTATCTATTTTGGCCTATTAGTATTTCCTTTGTTTTTATTATTTTCTTTCATTAGAATAAATTTTAATAAAATGGTTTTAATAAGTTAAGATGTCTTTGATATATTAGGCCCGTCATGAATCTTTTGACTCAACCCGAGTTTACTTATTTTATTTTAATCTTTTTCAAGTTTTGCTTGGCTTTTATATAGGGGACTTTAAAACGCGAAAGTCTTAACTCTTACGGGTTAAGAACAAGAACTTTTCGCAAGTTCCTATAATTGATCATAGAAAGTCGTTTATCAAGGGAACTTTAAAATGAAAATTCTAAAACTTGAAAAAGTCTAAGAAGATGCAAGATCCTATAGATGACTTGAAAACCCAAAACATTGATTTAATTGGCTAAGCATCCACGAGTCTCATTCCTTGAGATTTTAAACTGTGGAGAACGAGAGATGATAGAGTCAATTATAAGTTTGGTATCATTTCATGAATTTATGTGAGTTAATTATGAGCTTCTTCTCCCATCGCTTGTTAATAAATTTAATTGCAATAAATAAGGTCGTACGATTTGAAAAGTTACTTAGCTTCTAGCACAAGATCGTTTAAAAGTTGCTCGGTATTAATTAGAGTTCATAGCCAAGGAATAACTTATTGAAGGGGGATGCGAAGATTGGCGAGTCCGAAAAGGCCCTAACAAGGCATGAGGGCTACATTTTGTTGCTAAAGATCCCAAGTGATACGAAGAATCATTTATCAAAAATCAATATGAAGGATCGAGACACACGACGAAAAGCAAATACTCCCCTAAAGATCATGGAGAAGTCTATCCTAAAAGACCCTAGCAAGGTATGAGGATACATACATCCAAGTCCTAAAAGGAGGCGGATCGTTGTATATCAAAATCCAAAATAAAGATTGGAGAAAAATGAAGAAGTCATGGTCCATGTATGAAGAATCTCTCAAAACTTCAAGTGAAGAAATTCATATTATGAAGAGAAGACCATCATTTCAAGAACGTCTCTCAAGATTCAAAGTATGAATTCGCTGCCAAATATCGGTCCGAGAAAGGTCTCAAATCGTGAAGCGAGTTATGCCAAGATATGAACTTTATGAGGTCCCGAGAAGCAATTTTAAAAGATTTTGTCCTTTAGCTAACTATTGATTAAATCGTCCTACTTTATTTTCGGCCTAAACAACTATCGAAATAAGTCAACAATGCATCCTCGTGATCATTCAAGACATCAATAAAATATAAGAGATACACCTAGGAATAAGGAGTCTAAGTGAATAATTGGGCCACATGAGTGAGTGTTAGTCAGCTAGCTTATAATAACAATGATCTCGTTTTTAAGCTTGGTTTGGGGAACGTGAAACTTGAGGGTGATAAACATTCATGACAAACCAAAGCCCTAATGTATGTCTTTGAACTCTTTACTTGTTTTCTTCCTTCAAATATTTTGTAATTTTATATCCCTTTAAGTTTCCTTAATGTCTTGTGTTCAATAAAGGCCAAGGTGGGTTAATTATGATGGAAAATGTAAATCTTGCTTTATAATTAATGCATTGCATGAGAGCATTGCAATGGTCATGTGTAGGGGATTTAATAAGTGTGAAAACACTTATCCTCTTACCACTTAATTATAATAATAACCAAGCCAAAACGTGTATTTTATGTCGTAAATGTTGGAATTATGTGTGGTTTGTGTTTTTATTGTATTTTAGGACCAAAATGTGAAAAGGGAAGAAAACACGGGCTTTCACGGGCTTTTATCGAAGAAAAAGACAAAAGACGAAGTCAAAAGATCAAGAGTGCAAAAAGAACGGAAGTCCAAGGCCTATTCTGAAGATTATCGAAGAAAAAGTCTAAAGACGGAAGTTTAAAGAAGTCGAAGAACCAAGTCTAATAAAAGAAGAAAATTATAAGACGAGTTCAATTTATATCGACAAATCCCAAGACAACGTCAAGAAAGTCAAAGAATTTAAAAGACGAAAAGACGAGAAGAAAGAAGAAGGCATCAACACATGTTAATCCTCCTATAAATACCCTCCTAATGTCACATTAGGAGGTGTTAGCTAATTTGACAAATTAGTCTTTCCATTTATTTTCCTTGCACTTTCATATTGTCATTTACTTCGTTGTTCTTTAATTTCAAGATTATTTCAACTAAGTTTTAATTTTGTTGTTGAATCTTTAATTTGAATCAAGTTTTTAATTAATCTCTCATTCTACCTTTCTTGTTTTACTTAATCTTTATGCTTATTTGCTTATTGTCATGCTTATTTGATTGTTTGTTATGGTTTTATGTGTTTGATTGTGTTAGCTTATTGATTTTATAGCTTATTGTGTGCTTTTCTTAATTTTAATTAAGAGTTTTTAAAAGTTATTTTAAAAAAGGTTGATTTTAAATATTTTGATTATTTAATGTTTTTTAAAGTTTTTAATTCATGGCTTATTTAGTTTTTCTTAAAATTAGATTGGTTAGATTTTTGGTTAAGTGCTTATTAGATTTTAGATTATTTTGATTTAGCTCAATTTCGTTCTTATCCGGGTTTTCCAAAACCCTTGTATTCTGAACTAGCACC
The DNA here is from genome assembly GCA_025667525.1 of Glebionis coronaria. NCBI lineage: Eukaryota > Viridiplantae > Streptophyta > Magnoliopsida > Asterales > Asteraceae > Glebionis > Glebionis coronaria. The sequence goes on from CM046874.1 coordinate 436,160,234, forward strand.
ATTTTTCATATTCAAGATAAGAAGTGAAACTCATATTCTTGATAAACAGTAAACTCATATTCAGGATAAGAAGTATAACTCATATTTAGGATAGGAAGTGAAACTCATATTCAGGATAAGAAGTGAAACTCATATTTAGGATAAGAAGTAGAACTCATATTCAGGATAAGAAGTGAAACTCATATTCCGGATAAGAAGTAGAACTCATATTCAGGATATGAAGTAGAACTCATATTCAGGATAAGAAGTGAAACTCATATTCAGGATAAGAAGTAGAACTCATATTCAGGATAAGAAGTATAACTCATATTCAGGATAAGAAGTGAAACTCATATGCAGGATAAGAAGTAGAACTCATATTCAGGATAAGAAATGAAACTCATATTCAGGATAAGAAGTAGAACTCATATTCAGGATAAGAAGTAGAACTCATTATTCAGGATAAGACCCCAAAGTCAACATTCAGGATAAGACCCCAAAGTCCACATTCAGGATAAGACCCAGAGTCAACATTCAGGATAACAAAGAGAAAAACAACATTCCAAATGAGTGTTTTTTTATTGTTTTTAAACTTTATTTTTCCCGCCATTCTATTTAGTGTTATTTTTAATTGCTTTGTCTTAGTTTAATTTTAAAGTTTACATTTTTTATAAAGTTTTAAGTTTTCGTCATTTACTTTTTATCAAGTTTTAATCTTTCGTCGTTCACTTAATTTTCTTTTAAAGCCTTAATTTTTAGGTTAATCTTTTCAAGCTTTTATCTTTATTCCGTTTAAGTCTTCATTTAAGTTTTAATCATTTATCGCTATTATTATTTTGTCATTTACTTTAAATTTTTTATCTTTAATTAGTTATAAACAACGACAACCTTTTCTTTAATTTACCAAAGACGACTGAGTCACACTTTCAACTATAATCAATTCGAATCGAGTCGAGACAAAAACGAACTTTTTAACTGGCTAAATCTAGTTATTACCTAGCTCTCCTTTTTCTCCCTTTTTGGCCACCGGTTTTAAAACATAAGGAAGGGGTGTTTGTTGATTTTTGTTGATCCAATTCAAGTGAAATCGTTCGTGTTATCATTCTCCTTTTGTTTCACGCATTGGTAATTCGTTATTCGTTATTCTTTTTAATTCTTTTATTAAGCAAGAACACATGAAATCATGAGTTTATTAAAAACTAGTAATTAAACTTGTTAATTAAATCATGGGGGTTAAAATCATGGATGTTTTTGGGTTGTTTGGTTCGGCCGACGCAAGGAACCGAGAGCCGAAGCTCTCAGTGGTATACGAATCACCACCAACTGAGACCCCATGGTCTCGTTGTGGGTTGTGTGTCTCGGCCGCAGGGAACAAGGGACCCCGACGCGTGTCGGGGTGGCCTTGTGGTTTTGGGGGTCTTGGCTGAAAACAAACAAGCACCACCGGCATAAGCCGGTGGCTAAATCGAACAAGCAGGGGAACTCATCCGCGGCAGCGGCTAGCCGAGGACCAAGGGAACCATCGGCTTAAGCCTGTGGCATGTGTGCGAAAATAGTGGCAACCGTCCAAGCCGGCTAGCCGAGGACCAAGGGAACCATCGGCTTAACCTAAGTATTATATACACTTTAATTTAATTAAATCATGCTATATTTAATTTAATCTTATAATATATAGTTTATTTAATTTACATGTATTAATTAATAAACTATACTATTAATCACATGACTTAGAATACTAATCAGTAAATCTTAAGCTTATCGTATTAGCTTAATAATCCAGCTTATTGCTAAATATGAAAACTTTTTATTGTTAGGAACCTATTTATTTTAAGTAGTTAATCTATTTATGGAAACTTTCTATTTTTAGAAACTTATTTATTTTAAGCAGCTGATCTATTGTTGGAAACTTTCTATTTTTGGAAGCTTTCTATTTTTGGAAACTTTCTATTTTAGGAAACCTGCTATTTTTAGAAAGTTACTTACTATTACACAACAAGTATAATAATACAAGAATTACAAGTAATACTTAATCAGAATATCCAGAATACATGGTAAACACAACATAACGTTATAATCAGTAAAACAAGACATGAACATATAAAACAAGTTAAGACATGATATAAAACCAGTTACGTACATAGTAATCAGAACATTATACATGTATACTATTTATGTAGAATTAGTGAGATTGAAGTAGGACTCTCTTCCGTTCGTCTTCTTCGTTCACTGGACATAAGGTACGGATTCTCCGTCCTTTCAGTATGGACATTCTTTCCTTATTAGGATTTCCCCGTATGCAGCCAACTGTTTTCCCAGTATATGTTTTATATGTTTTGATTGCTTATGTTTAATTAAATGCCTAAGCCATATACATGCATGACCAGTTTCACCTAGTTATGGAGGTACCATAACCATAACACTAGAGGAACCAGTGTTATGACTTCACCACGGCGAAGTGATAGCTCGTGGTGTCCCTTTCAGCTTTTGGCCATATTACTATATTATCATGTGAGCGTATGGGTGCATCCTAGGTTACATGTTTTTACAGATTATTCAGGTGAATGTGGTGTGTGCCTTGCATCCTTCACAAGGAGCTGATCCCTCCTACCCAAACTTATATTAATTAGAGGCAGCCCCTCTAATTGCATGACGAGGTCACCCCTCCAAGTATTCATGCACGTTGAGATTTCATGACCTATATTGGCTAATGGTAAACATGTTAAACAGTTTTTATAAGATAAACATAAGGCTTTTCAAACTATAAAACCAGTTTTACTAAGTTATACCAGGTTTTCCAGGACTTCATCATTCCGCTGCTATATGTTGCATATGCTTATGTTATTCATTCTATGCTTGTATATCCGTGCACTAAGCGTTATGCTCAGCCGTTTTCCTTTCATGTCCCAAAATGCCAGGTACTCAGGGATGCTCGTAGACTTTAAGAGTATGTGCATATGGATTGGATGCTTTCAAGCCTTCATTACTTTATGCATTTCTACATATCTTCTTCTACTCATTTCCATGGACGTTGTTTAGTCCTTTTCCTTTATAGTAATTATGTTTGTGTGTGATGTGCTTTTATTTTGGGGTACCGATGTTTGTTTCCGGTATTTCCTTTATGGTCATGTAATGTTTAAGACATTTGTCCTTGTATGCGTTGATGACACGCCATAAACACGCGTGACATTCCATTTATCAAAATGGGGTGTTACGATTATGGTATCAAAGCTAAGGCTTTGACCTGTAGGCTCTCAAAACACGACCTGTTTTCATGCATTCATTGTTTTCATGTATTCATATAAATGTCATTGTCGCAGGTTTATGACTAAGTAATGGTTGGTACAGGACAGGCCCTATTTAGTCACATGTATTTTATCGAAACTTTTAACTTTGGGACCGACCCATTGGTGTCCCCTCGCCATGTCTTTTGTTTTGAGTGAACTGACCATAGGTGTTCACTCTCGCGCATATAAAGTTTTCATAAAACCGCATCATGCATTCATGTACTAGTTTTCCTGCATAAAATTTTTTCTCATGATTTATTGGTATAAATTTTTTTCATGTATATATTTTATGTTTTGATTAGTTTAATCATGTATTTTTATGTGATACTGTCAGATGGTAAACACACACAATGTTCGAGAGATGGTTGTAGCTGCCAATGCAGATTTGCAGGACATCCTTCACCAAAACGAAAATTATCCTCCTCCACCGCATATCTTCCCCACGGAGGGAAGGAATAGGCTCATGAGGGAATACTACGCTATTAGGCAGCGGGCTGAGGAAAACCGCAACGACTTCATGCAGCGTTTCCTGCGGTTCGCTGGTGTTCTGAGAACAGTAGCGGGTACTGATGAAGAGCAAGCACACAAATTTCGTTGGGCTCTTTGTCCAATGATTGCCAATAATTTGGAGGGCACTACCTTCAACACGGTGGCACAAGTTGCCGATGTAGCACGTAAGCTGGAGATGCTGCAAGAAAGAGAAGAGCTCAGGGAAGCAGAGAGACCTGAGAAGAGGTAAACATTCGTTATTCAGCGGTGACAAAACCATATTCTTTCATTATATGTCAATAGTTATATCTCGTTTAATTGCATCTTCCAGGCAGAAGACTGGGGACCGGTCTCAGCCGGCTACTCAGCAACAGCCTACTCAGCCCAAGGGAAACGGTCAGACTCACGACCGTTCTGCTATGGATAGGCGTGGCGGTAATGATAATTACCGTAACAATGCTGGAAACTCCAACAACAACAAGTCCTTACACTTACTCATTTTCTTATGATTACATGCAATTTCTCAAAATTCTGAAACATTAGCAATCTTCTACCAGGAATCATGGTAACGAGAAGGACCAGAACGAAAGAGGTTCGCAGCCTAACCGTCCAGCTATTAGTGGTATTACATCTTACGAATTTTCCACATTATCCTGTGTACCTATTATCTTGTCTCATGTATATTGTTCTTATCAGGCTCTCAGCCAGCAAGGACACCTGCTAGAGGGTATACTCATCCTCTTTGCACTACCTGCAACCGTAGGCACCCAGGACCATGTCGTCGTGACAGCGACACATGCTACAAGTGTGGCCTTACTAGTCATCGCATGAAGGACTGCCGCAAGGGCGAGATGGAGGGCACATTTGGACATGCTGATACTAAGCCGCCTCCTACTAGTGGACGCGTTTAAACGACTTCTCGTGATCAGGCCAACAAGTCTACAGGTACCATCACTGGAATCTTGTATATGTATGGTCAAGCTACATGTGTTCTATTGGACACGGGTGCTACTAATTCGGTCATTGTTACTACTTATGCTAAAAATGCTAGGATATCCCCTATGCCACTAGAGAATGTACTGTAAATTTCCACGCCTTTAAGAGACTATGTACGCATAACCCATGTGTACAAGAGCCTTCCCCTAGAGTTTGACGACAAGATTCGTCATGTTGATGCACTTCCGCTGGACATGAATGACTTTGACATGATATTTGGCATGGACTGGTTATCCAAACATCATGCTACCATAGACTGCCATTCCTATCGAGTCATCTTCGGTGATGTTAATGCACCAGAGTACATTCACAACGGGTTCGTACCCGGAAGGTCTGTACAAATCATATCAACCCTGCAAGCACCTGCATTACTTTCACATGGTTGCGAGGGCTATATAGCTACAGTTCATGACATGGATGCTGAATCTCCATCAATTCAGAATCAGCCGATAGTGTCCATCAAGTCAAAAATTAGCTCTTATTGTACCCATCGGAAAATATACATTCGTGTCTTAAAACCACTTATTAAAACTAAGAAAAATTTTAAAATTTGTCCATTTTTAGCCTTATTAGCAACAAAATAAAACAAAACGTTGAAAATTGGAAAACGTGAGGGCGTAGCAAAGCAAGTATCTATTCACCCCCATACTGAAATTAAACATTGTCCTCAATGTTTCGAGTCTAAAGGTGGAGCACCCCCATACTAGAGACGAAGAGTCGAATGCTTAGGATCTAGAATGGAAAGGGTGATCAACATTATATCTAAAGCCGTTTATTAATTATGTTAAAAGATAATTGTTAGAACAATAAAGGATATGTCATGGATTCGTGAAAAACTTCTTCAAGCAAACGATCGACGCTCACGTAAACGAACACGAGAGTCTTCAATCGTAGTGATGATGGTGATCTAGATAACACATTCACAAACAACCACGAGGCAACAAGTTGGAAGGGCACAAATACACTCTCATTATTTATTAGAAAGCATAAAAAGGACAAGCATGGGATCTCCCCCACGAAGCACCTCGTTTTTTATTACCGAGTCATGAGTTCGACTCGATCCCCTCAATGCTAATTATCATTTGGGAAGGTGACTTGGTAGAGGTTATCCAATGAAGGAACATCCCCACCAAAGTAGTGCTCAAGCCTATGTCCATTCACCTTAAAATTAGGACCATCATTTTGAGCAATCTCGATGGTCCCATAAGGAAACACTTGTGTAATGGTGAAAGGACCCGACCAACGAGATTTCAATTTCCCGGAGAATATCTTTAATCGAGAGTTAAAAGTAACACTTGATCACCAACGTTAAAAACCCGGTTTTTAATCTTTGCATCATGAAACTTTTTAGTCTTTTTTTTTGAAAATCAATGAATTTTCATAAGCATTATCTCTTAATTCATCCAATTCATTCAATTGTATTTTCCGGTGATCCCCCGCGGTCTTCAAGTCAAAATTAGCATGCTTAAGGGCCCAATATGCCTTATGCTCCAATTCAAAGGGTAAATGACAATTCTTCCCATAGACTATCTTATAAGGAGTAGAACCGATAGGTGTCTTATAAGCGGTCCTAAAGGCCCATAAATCGTCATCGAGTTTGTCGGACCATGAAGAACGGTTTTCTCTTATCGACCTCTCTAAAATACTCTTCAAAGCTCGGTTTGAAACCTCGACTTGTCCACTCGTTTGCGGGTGATAATCCGTAGAAAGACGATGAGTAACTTCATATTTCTTTAAGACCTTCTCGAATTGGTCATTACAAAAATGGGTTCCTCGATCTCTTATAATAGCCCGAGGGGTTCCAAACCGAGAGAATAGTTGCTTCAAAAACTTCACTACCACACGAGCATCATTAGTAGGTAATGCCTTAGCTTCCACCCACTTAGAAAGGAAGTCGACGGCGACGAGGATATACTTGTTACCATGAGACGATGGGAACGGCCCCATAAAGTCTATGCCCCAAATGTCGAAAATCTCACACACTTGAATTATATTTTGCTGCATTTCATCACGTTGAGACGATTTCCCTTGACGTTGGCACGAATCACAAGACTTCACAAGTGCGTGTGCATCGCGATAGATAGTAGGCCAAAAGAAGCCGGCATCGAAAACTTTCTTAGCCGTGAGATTAGCACCATGGTGACCACCCGTGGGTCCCTCGTGACAAGCTCTAAGGATGTTAGAAGCTTCGCACCAAAAACACAACGTCGAACGAGTTGATCCACACAAACCCGAAAGAGATAAGGGTCGTCCCAAAAATAGAACTTGACGTCACGAAAGAATTTTCTCTTTTGTTGTGTCGTCATACCCTTGATTACGAAATTGCCCGCATGGTAATTTGCAATGTTGGCAAACCATGGGGTGGTGTCTTTAGAAATAACTACACCGAGAGTATCGAGAGGAAATGTTTCGGTGATTTCCTTGTTCACGAAAACATCTTTGTGAGGATCTTCTAGACGAGAGAGATGATCGGCCGCTAGATTCTCGGCTCCTTTTTTGTCAAGCACGGCGACATCAAATTCTTAGAGGAGGAGCATCCAACGAAGCAATCTTGGCTTAGCATCTTGCTTAGCTAAGAGATACTTGATAGCCGAATGGTCGGTATACACGATGCTTTTAGTTAAGAAGAGATAAGGTCGGAATTTCTCAAAAGCATAAACCACGACAAGGAATTCTTTTTTCGTTGTGGTGTACTTTAATTGAGCCTCGGTCACATCTTACTAGCATAATGAATAGGACTGAAATGCTTTTCATAACGTTTCCCTAAAACGGCCCCTATAGCATAATCACTTGCATCGCACATGATTTCAAAGGGTAATTCCCAATTTGGAGTAAGAAGAATGGGAGCTTCGGTAAGTTTCCTTTTGAGAGTTTCGAAAGCTCTAACACAATCCTCATTGAAATTAAAAAGAGCATCCTTCTCGAGATGGTGTGTCATAGGTCGAGAGATTTTCGGAAAGTCTTTAATGAAACGACGATAAAAGCCCGCGTGGCCTAGGAAACTCCTAACTCCCTTAACGGTTTTGGGATGAGGTAACTTAGCGATGACGTCTACCTTAGCTTTATCGACCTCAATCCCCGCTTTCGAGACCTTATGTCCTAAGACGATTCCTTGTTTACACATAAAATGACATTTTTCCCAATTAAGCACAAGATTGGTTTCTTCACAACGTTTTAACATTTGCTCGAGATTAGATAAACACGACGTGAACGAATTGCCAAACACCGAAAAGTCATCCATAAACACTTCCATCTACTTCTCGATCATATCGTGAAAAATAGCCATGATACACTGTTGAAACGTACCCGGTGCATTGCAAAGTCCGAAAGGCATCCTGCGATAAGCAAACGTTCAATAAGGACACGTAAACGTAGTTTTCTCTTGATGGTCGATAGGGATTTGAAAGTAACCGGAAAAACCATCAAAAGCAATAGAATTCATTTCCCGCAAGTCGCTCCAACATTTGATCCATGGAGGGCAAAGGAAAGTGGTCTTTACGAGTGGCGTCATTTAACTTTCGGTAGTCAATACACGCCCTTCAACCGGTCATAACACGAGTGGGAATTAACTCATTGTTTTCATTGGGCACAACGGTCATTCCTCCCTTTTTAGGGACACAATGGATTGGGCTCACCCATGGGCTATCTGAGATATGATAAATCATTCCCGCGTCTAGGAGTCTTAAGACTTCCTTTTTGATAACATCGTGAATTTTGGGGTTTACTCTTCTTTGACTTTGAATTGCGGGTTTGTAGTCCTCCTCCATTAAAATCTTGTGAGTACAAAATTTTGGGTCAATACCCTTAATGTCGGAAATTTTCCACGCAATTGCCCCTTTATGAGCTTTAAGAACTTTCAAGAGCGCGGTTTTTTCATCATTAGCAAGGCCTTTTGCAATAATAACCGGCAACTTGTCATAGCCTTCAAAGAATGCGTATTCAAGGTGAGATGGAAGATCTATCAATTCAAGGATAGTTGGTTCGTCGATTGAAGATTTTTGCTCAACACTCATAACTTCCATCGGCGGAAGAAATGGTGGAATAAGAGTATCATTACCAATTATCACCTCATCGTAATTGTCGATTTCATTTGAAGTAAAATCGCCTCCTTGGAATGGAGTGAGATTTGGTGTAGAATTAGCAAGAATCGGATCCAAAATAGTGGCATTGCCACTTGACGAGCTATCAGAAAAACCTAACACTTCTTGTGAAAACTCATCGCAAACCACATCAACTAAGTCAACGTGATTGATGGTAGCGATTGCATAAACATGAGAAGGTGTCGAGTTTTGAGTAGTGTTTATAACAAGTTCCTCTTCGTTGAATCTCAAAGTAATAGTTCTTGCATGAACGTCGATAAGCGATCTAGAGGTGTCTAAAAATGGACGACCTAAAATTAGAGGAACTTGAGGATCCGCGGGGATGTCAACTAATATAAAATCAACGGGATAGTAGAACTTCCCCACTTTCACGAGAACATCCTCGGCTACTCCACATGCTAAAATCGTAGAATGATCGACCATCTCGATAGACATGTTCGAAGGAGTAAGAGCCGGAAGCAAAAGCGATTTACAAATGGAAAATGTCATCAAATTAATGCTCGTACCAAGATCGGCCAAGGCGAGGCATTCTTTCATATCTTGTATATCACAAGGAATGAGAAACTTTCTGGGGTCACCAACTTTTTCCGGTATGCGGTTAAGATAAATCGAAGAACAATTAGCAAGCTTTGAAAGCTTTTCCTTATCATTCATCATACTTTTAAAAGTAGAAGCGAAATGAGGCATATATAACAACGCGTCGACTAAACTTAAATCAAAATGAACTTGTTGAAACATTTTTTATAAAAAGCTCGATTTGTTGTTTGTTACGTTCTTGCAATTTCTCTTTGTTTCGTCTCGAAGGGTAAGGTAAGGGTGGTGTGGGTTGGACATTAGGCAACGGCCTTGGAATCTCGGGTTCCATGATTGGTATTTGTAACACCCCCAAATTTATACAACTCAGTACAGCGGAAGACTCGTTTGTGTTACGGGATAGCACATTACTCACATCATAGACAACACTTAAAAATCGCGTCGTTTAAAAATAAAGCATTTCCATTCATAAATATCAAATTTACATAGGTCCCAAGTCATTGTATTTCATACAGGTTTTACAAAGCATTTGAATGGAAATTATTATTTAAGTGCGGGCCATGAATTCTGGTTGTCTTCCCGAGAATTACCTTCAAGTACCTGAGATAAAACATGTTAAAAGAAAAGGTCAGCGAAAACGCCGAGTGAATTCATAGAGTTTAATGAAATCCATCAATATAACATCGGTATAAAATTATTACCAAAAATCATTTTGTACCAATCTTTGTAATAGGCCATAAAATAGCCAAAGTCATTTTATACAAATCCTTATCAAAAATTATAATATAGGCTTTCGCCTTCAAAATCATTATACGAACCATTGTCGTTAAAAACATCATACAACACATTTTATAACGTTGTATAGATTAAATAAAAACCGTTATATGAATATGGTTATATAAAATCAAAACACGAACATAATATCAATAATAAGACCCTGTATTGCTAGTCAGGCAATATATCGTAATTCAACGCATAAAGCAGTATTTCGTTATTTTTGGATTATTATAAGCCGCATGACATTGTTACCTTACTACAACAAACAACGGGTAGCTAGCCCGAAACTCATTTGCCCATCTAAATTAGCGTGTCGTCACAATAATCACGCTTGTGTAAATCTTCTCATACATAAATTCGCTTACCAATCAATGTGGCACGACGGGGATCAACCGTCAAGGCGCGAACTGGGGTGATCGTCCCCAAATAGTACTATTATATGCATAAGCATCTACCAAATCCCGGTAGTTCATAATTCATGCTAATGGGACTTTTAGTGACATAACCTAACTTTCATAATCCATTTCATTTCATTTATCGGGTCATTTAATCATTCTTCGGGTCATACAATCATTCGGGTCCAAATCAAAAAACAAACAATCGGGACAAATGGTGTCCTATTTTATAAAAATTAACATGTTATCTCCCTCGCAGGTTTATAAAACATTTCATAAAAACATTTAAAAGAGTGCGAGGCTATGAACTCACGTTGATTGGGAAAGGCGGGTTATCGGCGATTCGGATGTACGGTACGTGCTTCAATCACGGAAACCTAGACAAATAATACTTGTCTTAGACTCTTGTCCAATGACTTTATAAAAATAACGATTATGTATACATATGATGATTTTATAAATATGATCATAATCAAGTGGGATTGTACATTTTTTACTCATTCATTATAGTGTTATGTGTTGACAACTTTTAAACTTGTTTCACTAGTCATCTTCTTTACTTGTCAAGGCCCATTAGGCCCATTATAAGTCCATTACCTTATATTGATCCATTTTACACTTTTAATATCAGTATTATACTTTATATGTCGGGCCCAAATGGGTTAAGCCAAATAAATAAGTTTATAAGTGTTTTACTAACTAGTCGGGTTTATAGTCCAATAAGGCTACTTTGGCCCGTTAATGTCTATATGTTGTAAAGTTCGGGTTTTATCGGTTTTTACTTGTTATATAAGTTTATATATCAGTATGTGAGTTTATAAAAGTTTACATTAGACGGGTCCAACCGTCTAAGTTTTATTTAACAAAAACGTTAATCTTTCGGTTTTAGCCGAAAAGACGTAAAACTTAGTATATAGTTTTTATAACTTATAAAACTTACCAAACTACCATTTTTATATAATGTCCATTTATTTATCCTTATGCATTTTTATATAAATGAAATATATAAGTTAGTGGGTTTTAATTCACATTTTATATTATATTTATTTGAGTGCTTATATAATAGTATTAAACTTTAATTTTACAAAATCAGTCCTAAAAATCTAGTTTACTAAAATGATCATATCTAGAGTTCTACATGGAGATAGAACTCCAAACTTTTATCACAGAAACTACATGATATGTTCTCAATTTTACTCTCCTATAGCTACGGTTAAATCAGCCTCTAAGTACTTTCTAAAAATCGTCCAAAACAGTGAACTCAAATTTGTACTCTAAACTTGTTTTGATCATATCTCACTCATCCTAATGATTCCATTGCATGGCCAACTCTCACATGTGTACAAGACATATTACTTACTGTATATCCATTAAGCTATGCCATTTATCAGTTCATCACATGGTTCTTTACTGTTTTATATAGCCATTATTTTAAGCATGATTTTAACCTTTTTACATATAGTTTTTCATCTTTTTACCCATGATTATCAACACCAAATCCCCACACAATATTTTTATCATCATATATCATCATACGTATATACATTTAAGAATAAAATACATGATTACATAATCAAAATTAACAAGAGGATGGGAAGAACTATCTTTATACCACCATGATGATGTAGGTTGTGATCAAAACATGGATTTTGATGGAGAAACTTGTGATAAACCAAGACCATCTTCAAGACCACCATTCTTCAAGAACTCCTTGTGGAAAATCAGCCCCAAGACTCCATAGAAACTCCTCCTTGGATGTTAAAACTTGCACCAATCTTCATCTTTTTGAATGGAGATTAACATATGTTAATTATAACAAATGTTTGTGGTTAAATTTTTGTATGAATGGGGTGTTTAATGGTGGAAATGGGACGGCAAGGGTGAGAGTTGAGAGAGAATTGAGAGTTGTTTGTGTAGGATCGAGATTTTCTAAGGATTAGACATTGTTATGGATTAACCTATTGAGATGGAAGAGAAATGGTAGAACTTAGAGAGAGAAAGAAGAGAGAGAATGGAGAGAGTTAAGAAGAAAGATGAAATATGAATATGTAAAATGGAAGTGAACCAACAACCCCTCCTAACATGCTAGGAGGGGGGTTTATATAGCCCACCCTACATGTGGGCTATATGGGCTATATTGGATCACGAGCCCAATATCATTGGAGTGACCGATCCTTTCTAAATACGTAAAAACGTATTTCCAACAATCTCCCCCAAAGGGACGTCACTCCAAGTTACAATGTCCTAAATAGTCTATAGCTCGTGATCTATGCTAATAATGATGTGACCGAGACTTTCCTTGGAAAAACGTATTTCCAACAATCTTCCCCAAAGGAAGGTCACACCATTTTACAAAATCTTAAACCTAGCATACTATGCTTGAGTCTTCGATCTTGTTCTTGTGAACATGCTTGATGTGATCTTTGACTTCAGCCTTGAGCATGTTTCCTTGCCTTGATCTTGTGCATTCATCACTTGTGATATTCGCCTCTTCGTGACTTCATGTTCCACATACTTATACCTTTATAATTCTTGAAAGCTTCAGAGTTTGATACAGCGGAAGACTTAACTTTTAGGCTTTCTAAAATTAAATGAGATATTAAGTGCATAAAGTATAAGCATGTGGGGACGACTTCTTCTTGGATTCCGCAACGCCACCGTCTTCAAATGCCGCAACATAAGTAGACACGAATGAAATGGCTTTGAACATTTCATTCTAAATCGGTAGCATTTTACCTCCGGTCGGTGAAGACCGTTGGACGATATTAGATATCGTACCCGTGACGGATAGTTTCAATTAAGTAACTTCCTGACAGGATTTCGCGGGTAAACCCGTTCTCTTTATTCGACCGTCCAAAGCTGACTGCGAACATTAAGAACCGCACCATCGTTGCTTTCCAGTTGTCACGAGCTTGATTCGTATAGAATCTTGCAAGTTACCTACCAAGTGCTGTTTGAGGTTAACACTAGAAGGATTTCCACTCATCACTGTGAACACTAAGGTATCACTCTGAGTGTTCTGGCAAGATCACTACGATATTGCGTAGAGGCCTAGAACGTGTTTAAATTCAGTTAAGAATTAAACAGCTGTTGCTTTCCAGTTATCACAAGTTTGATTCATAAAGAATCGCACAAGTCACCTACCATGAGCTTTTTGATATTCGCTCAAGAAGGATTTCCATCTTCATTGTAAATACTTTCGTATTACTCGGATGTTCAGGCAAGATCATGAAGATTTTGCGTAGGACTCTTAAGATCTTTCTTACTTTTCACAGTGTATGAAGAAGCAAGGAATTATGAAAGTGTGTCCTAATGAGATATTTGATGATCTCAAATGGCTCTAGATTCGATCGTGCATTTTGGATTTTAGTGATCGGAGGCTGGAGAGGAGTGCCACCATTTCAATACCAATTTATTCGGAGTGATTAAATCAATAGATAATGCGTTGTCTCCGTGTGATTAAAACAAATATCTTTTGAGAGATATCTGAGTTAGCTGGGATGGGTTGTGCATTGCATCACTGGGTCCATGATGTCTATCTTCAATATCAAGAATCATTAAAAATGATCTCAATAGCATATGTATTGACCCGGTTTCTGCCTAAGTTGTAAGGAGGGCTTCTTTCTTTACACCCTTTATCTTTACAATTCTTTTTCATTCTTCAACCCCTTCAATGCTTACCAATACGTCATCACTAGCACCTTGTTGTGATTGTTCCAGTGCTAACTTAAGTACTTGGTCGGCATTCAGCTACGTTCACAATCTTTCTCCATCTTTCCTAAGGACTACTATTTCTAGCTATGGAATGTCCTTGGGAAGATTCCTCCGGTTCTAGAGAAATCATTGGATTTAACCTATCCTACCATCCTTATGTCACCACAATCTTCACCGTCGTGAATAGAGATGTTTTGGGTAAGTGTATGTCACCATGAAATCCATTTTGAAGTGCAAATCCATTTTGCTCCCCCTTAACATATGCCACGATATCCGAAAACATTTTGCACATGTCGGGATGAGCTATCACGTTAAGTCAAACCATTTATGATTGATCATATCCCATATTAAATCACATTTTCTCCCCCATATTAAAAATATTAACCCAATCGATGTTTTTAATATCAATAGATTTAATAGTATTTTAAGAAAATTTGGGAAGAAAAATGCAAGTCCAATTATCTTCATGAATTACACAAGCTCCCCCTCAAATGAATGAGGGTGTACTTGAGACGTAAATAAAATACCTCACAAACACAAGTGTAAGGTATTTATCACGTGCAAAGATCATATATGATAATGAATTCACAAGATTAGCAATTTATGAGGTAGGACCTGAATGATGGAGAACATCATATGAAAGATTCACATGGTTCTTGTTCACGAATGTTGGTCACCTCGTCACGTCTGAAGTTATCTCTTGACTCCATGTGTATGATTGATATCGTTGTCTTGACACCAATATGTGAACTTGGCACTCTCGGCATCAAGGATTCTGAATGCTGGACAATTGCTCCCCCTCAATTGTTGACCCGTGTTCTATTGAAACAGCTGTAGTCACCGTTTGAGTAGTCGCATCGTCGAGTATGTAGATATCAATTGTAAGCTGCTACGGTTGGTGGAGATGATAACTTCATAGAAACAAGACTTCTCTTGTTTTAACAAATAAATGCACTGAATCGTACATATATTCGTGTTAGATTGTGTTATTACGTAAACACAATCCCTTACATGGTTATAAAGTAAACCATGCCCGAGAAAATTAATTCCCGTTGTTGAGTCAAAGCTTTCCGGTGAAATGCTTGACTTGAGTATGAAAAGCGGGTTACTATCTGAAATAATAGCAAACCATTTTGAGCATGTTTTAAAACATTTGAACTTCTGCTCGAACTTTATTTACAACCCCGTGTCATTATTGAATGACATTTCTAGTATCGTAAATATTATCGATTCCAGAAGACATGCTCTTTTTATCAAAACATTTTTGAACACACAATTTTGAAAGATTTAGAAAACCTTTTTGAGAAATTCTCGAAAAATTGTGTTCAACGTTTTGAAAACCAATTACTTGAGCTTAAGATGTTGAATATCTTACAAAACGAGCTCAAGTCCGAGAAGTTGTAAACTTCCCGTTGTTAAGGATAAGTTACCATCGGCGATAAACTTTCCTTTTAATTAAAGAACGAGTTCTAAGCTGACATTTACTTAGAAGTCGTTTTCATGAGCTTGAAAAACTTTGAATGTTTTAACGTAAAGCTCATGACCGAGAAAGGTGAATTTCTCGTTATGAGGAAAAGTTCTCTTATTTAAAAGATTCACTTTCCTTTCTGAGCTTAAAACCTGGAATGTTTTAATACAAGCTCATGACCGAGAAAATTTAATTTCCCGTTACGAGGATAAGCTATCTTTAAAGATAAGCTTTCCTAAAATTGAAGTCCGAGTTACAGTCTGATATTTAACTGTAAGTCATTGTGCATGAGCTGAAAAACTTCGAATGTTTTTAATATTAGCTCATGCCCGAGAAAACTTAATTTCTCGTTGTTAGTATAAGTTTATCATCGGCGATAAACTTTCCTTTCTTTGAAGTCCGGGGCATCGTCTGTCATTTAACGAGGAGCCATTTACACGAGCTTAAAACTTTTGAATTGTTTTAAATTTAGCTCGTGTCCGAGAAAAATTAATTTCTCGTTTTGGGGGTAAGTTATCGTTGCGAAGATAAACTTCCCTGTCTCTGAAGTCCGGGTCATCGTCTGTGATTTGACGAGGAGCCATTTACACAATGTAAGCTTAACTGGAAATCCCCTGAGACACTTGTTTCTTAGATATCAGCTTCTTTAGCAACCAAACTCTGAGAGTGTCCTTAATTGAATGGTATACAATGATTGGACCGCTTCGTTCTTTTGGAACATCCTCTTTGGTACCTTCATTTTCATTAGGAATTTGCATGCTTGGATATGGGTTAGCGATATCTATCTTAGAAGCAAGTAGGGGTTCACAGTTGGCCTTACTGGTGCCAGAGGTGTTCTGAGGAGATGATTCACTTGTCTTAGCTGGTAAACGTTTCCTTTTATAGAAAACCTTAAGTTCAGGCTTAGGTGATGCATCCTCCTTTTCAATTTCCTCCCTAGCAGTCTTAATAGAATCGGAGACTATCCTAGTTAAAGGGCACTCATTTTCTACAAGGGTAAAAGTTCTACCAGTGGGGCGCCACATTTTACCAATGGGTTTGATTTTGGCAACCCACTGGGATTTAAGTCTAGCACGGGAGTTCACCTCATTAAGTAGTTTCTTGATACAAGAATCATGATTTGCCGTAAAGACACATTTTCTACATGTTTTACAAGTAGCATATTTAATGTCCGAGTAAGATCTAGAATTTCTAGATGATTGATTGATGCTCCTAGGATGTGACATGCTACGGTTAGCAGTGTTGGGTAAATTAGAAGGCATCTGACTAGGTTTGAAATTCCTATCTCTTACTTGTGTCTTTTGCTTAGCTTCCCTTAGACCAAAAGTATGGCGAACGTCATTTAAACTAGTTCCAGACGTATTCTTTGGACTATGTCTAGGGAAATTAGGGGCAATCATGTGATTAGGTCTTGAAAAAGCTGTTTTAGTCACATTGGGCCTAGATGGTGGAGTGACTGTTCTAGAAAGATGAACCATATCAACTTGGGAGGCAAACCGCGGTCTCGAAAAATTGTGATCGCTCGGATATAAATGCAGTAGGTTGTCTGACAGTCGGTTGTCTGACGAACTGATTTGTAGGCGGTTTCCCCAAGATTGATGGTTTTTCAAGCTTAGTGTCCACACTAGGTCCTTTAGTTTTCCGCAAATCATTTTTCAACGCAGTTATAGCAAAGACCTTTTCCTGTACTTGAGCCTTTAAGGTCTCATTTTCTTTGAACAATTCATCTTGGGATGCCAACTTAGATTCAAGCAACTTAATTTGTTTCAAAAGATTATCCTTTTCAGCTTTAGAACCTAGAACTGTTTGATCCAATTTTCGTTCAAGAACAACGTTTGACTTTTCAAGTTTTTCAAAATATGTTTCAAATTTCTCCGTTTTCTTCGAAAATTCAATTTTGGCATCCTCAAGCTCTTTTGATTGCTGAGCTAAAATCATTTCAAGCTCTCTAATCTTGGAATCAGAATCAGTAAAAGAAGCAGTTATAAGACAATTATCATGATGTTTAGCATTTTGAACACTTTCTCCCCCATTATGACTCACATCGGATGAATCAGAAGTGGTATTTCTATCACTCTTTTCCATCCCATGTTTCTCGTAGTTAGGATCAGAATGCTCAATATGTGGTATTTCATCAGCATATACATCATTAACATTACATTGTACCATGTCCGCAGGCTCTTCGTCATTAACGGGTAAGGTGTCATCAAAAGAGATCGCGTGAACATTGCCTGACGTGCCAATGGTAACATGTTGTCCTTCTGATTCCGTGCTCTTGCCATCGTTAGGATCCAAGTTGTCAACCGTATGACCATTCTCCTCTTGTATTTGCATCATAGATTCTTGCACTCCATTATCATACACTTGGTGAAGTCTGGATCTTTCATAAATCGAAGACGAAATCGATGTCATAAATTTCAACAGTTTATCACGGAAATCTTTAACATCGTTCTATGTGTATTGAAAAAATGACCGTCATATCCCTGAATTGTCATATTTGATGATATTGAATTGGAGGAAAGGCGTGAGTTGTGTCACAAGAGCCTGATATGCAGTTTCTGATGCAGAGTGATTAAAGTCTTCTTTGTGAAGTTGCTCAGCTAGGTAGTTCAAGTTGAGACATAGTGAATCGATGAATGTATAATGATGTTGACCAAAGAGTGTCACAAATTCGCTTCCTCCTTGAACCCATGCAATAGTCCTAAGATGTGACTGAAGTAGTCGACATGAAATTATACCACTTTCTCTAGCTGTGTTTTGCATGTGATGCAAGTCTCCCTCTTGAAATTTCGAATTCAGAGACTCCATTGAATTATGATGAAAAATGATCGTGATTGTAGTTGTATTTGGAATCTTACAATTCGTGAAGAAATTTCGAAAGATCCGTAAATAACTTTTTAAAAATCCACGATAGATGAGATCACACTTTTCTCGGCTCAAAAATTGTTGTCGGCTCAAACGTTGAAAAAAATAAACCAGAGACCAAATAAATCCGAAATGATAATCGGCCCGTTAAATATTTTATCGCTTTGGTTCTGTCTAAATATCCGCCTCAACACGATGTGCCAAATCAAAATTAATTTTAAAATATAAAAGTATATAAAAAAAAAATTTAACTTAACTAAAATTCAACTTTTAAAATATATAAAATATAAGAAATATATAAAGAAAAATAAAAAAAAAATCATTCGTTTTAAAAAGCTGATAGTTTTGATTTATCAATTTGAAAAAAAATAAAAAAAAATATAAAACAACTCAATGTTTGTAATCTTTGTATGCTCCACGTGGCCAATATACCTAAAACGTGGCAGATGAACAGTCTATGTTAACCTTGTTTTCTCCGTCCTACTTAATATAAACCAATCAACCAAAAGCCCTATTTTCTCTCAGACAAAATAACGCAGCCACCTCCCTATTTTCTCTCAGGCAAAAACGTTGCCACTTCCAAACTAATCAATCAAATCTCTAGTTAAATCCATCGAAGATTCATAAACACCAATAATACCATCACGAAACACAAGTCCCAATTCAATATATCTTAATCCCGAAACAATTAATCAATTAAACCACTATAAATCTCAAGAGTTATGTTATTTCAGACGAACCGTATGATGAGTCGTCTAGAATGAAACAATCGAAAGACGAGGCTTCAAGATCACTTGAGTTTGGTCTCAGGTAGGTGTTTGTTTACATGCATGTCAGTTTTGTTCGAGAGGTGAGGTCATTAAGAGTCTTTGATCAATGATGGGTATGTTTTAAACTTATAAATCTTAGAAAAGAAAAAGTTTAAGCAATCTGAGATCTTTTAATTGATTTTCGATTTTTTAAAGATCTTATGAAAGTATTATAAATCGTAAATCGATTTGCAAACTGAGATGGAGTTGTTTTCTGTTGAGGTCAAGTCTAGAAACGATGGGGGGTCGAGTCTGTTGAGGTTTTGGGTGTGTTTGTTTGTAGAGTCTGTGTTTTCTGTTTCGTGGGAGTAGAAAAGAAATGAGTTGAGATGGTTTGGTTTTCGAGTGTTTGTTGTTTTTGTCGAGGTGTTTGGTTGTTGTTGGTCGAGAGATGAGGAAGTCGAGGGAGGGTGTGGTTTGGTTCTAGAGGTTAAGGTCGAGTCCAGTTGTTTAGGGTCGAGGTTGTGTCGAGAGATGTTGGTCGAGACAGGTTTTTGAAACGGGGATGGGTTTTTGTGTGGGTTTCAGAGTCGAGTCGAGTCGTTTTTGTTGAGTCAAGTATATGTTTTTGGTTTGGTCTAAGTCAGATGAGACAAGTTATATTTCCATCACCATCGCAATATGCAAAAATAAAATAAAATTCCATCGCAATGTTTGAAATATTTTCCATCGCAATGTTCAGAAACCAAGTCCATCGCAATATCAGCAACCATCCATCGTAATGTGTAGAAAAATTTTGGGCAGAGTTTCGTCTCACTTTTCCTTAAACCCGTCGCAATCACGATCGCAAAGTGCGATCGGAATACGCGTCAGAATAATGTAATCAGAAAACGTGATCGCAAAGAAGAACCCGAGGGTTATTGCGATCGATATGGACAAACCTGATGTGTAGATTCGTACAAACCGTTTTGAGACAAAATTGATGCACTGATAAAGCTATTGCACAAGATGTTAAATCCAAGAAAAAAGTTGATGGGAAAAAAAAACAAAGAAAAATGATAAACGGTTGATAAAAGACAAAAAATTGATAGAATAAATTGAAACTTTATGACAGAAACTTAAAAAATAAAAGTTAGATACTTTAAAACTTAAAAGATTGATACTTTAAAACTGTTTACTTATATTTGAGACAAAAGTTGATAACAAATAAAAGTTGATAATCAGAACAAAGAAACCAAAAGACGAGACAAACAAAATTGTGAAAGAAGAAAACTTTTACCATCAAATCAATAGATATAAACACATTAATTCAAAGAAACAACCATGCTCTGATACCAATTGTAGGATCGAGTTTTTCTAAGGATTAGACATTGTTATGGATTAACCTATTGAGATGGAAGAGAAATGGTAGAACTTAGAGAGAGAAAGAAGAGAGAGAAAGGAGAGAGTTAAGAAGAAAGATGAAATATGAATATGTAAAATGGAAGTGAACCAACAACCCCTCCTAACATGCTAGGAGGGGGGTTTATATAGCCCACCCTACATGTGGGCTATATGGGCTATATTGGATCACGAGCCCAATATCATTGGAGTGACCGATCCTTTCTAAATACGTAAAAACGTATTTCCAACAGTTTGCATGTAGGAAATGATAGTAAGTTGTTTAGCTAGTGGTTTTGAGATGGAAGTAGCTTAAGTGTAAGGCTAAGCTTACACTTGTAAGCTATGTGTTTAAATGATGCCACATCTTTGATGTGGTGTCTTGTTTAGGCCGTCCCATGTATAGTGGGGTGGGATAAATTATTTTGTCCCATCCCGCTAATTTACGGGTACTCCTCGATTCTAGTTTCCTTGATTTGCGTGCCCTCGGGTCGTTTTACGAAAAACGTTTTTATAATTTATGAATCAACGGCACAAAACGAATCTAATAAAAACTGTCTCATCAAAAACGAAGTTCGAAAACGTAAATACGTAATCCTAAGGTTTCCGGTTTAGTCGTAAAGGACGTTAAATTATAATCGTAAGTCCTAATCTCTTCTCGTAAATTTATGAGTTTATGAACCAACACAAATTTAAAATCTCAAAATAATATTCACGGACAAATTTATTTTCTGAAATGTCGGACTGTCACCAAAGACGATGTATGCAAACGTGAGCACGTAACGTAGAATCCTCCGGTTTAGACGTAGTCGATGCTACTTCAAGACGTAAATATAAATTTCTTCCTAAAAATAAGTGAGTTCATAATATAACATTAAAATAATGTTTTTAAATAATATTTGAGAATTAAATGTAAACCATAAATTGACGGATTGTCACAGTATTGGTTCAACCGTAGGTGTGGTATAAGCGGTACTACTTGGGCTTGTGATATGCTCCTTTTCGACCATCACCTCGGGTTGTTTCTCGATTTCCTTCTCCGTAGAAGAACTTGGACGAGAGATTGGTTCCTTGAATGTTTTACCACTACGTGTAGTAATAACCTTGATTTCTCCCTTCGGGTTTGCAATGGTATCACTAGGAAGACCACCCGAGGAAGAGGGTTTACACATGATTGCTTCAAACATTTTTGCCATTCGGTCTTCAAATTGTGATTGCCTATCATCCGCTTTTAACAATTCTTTCTTAATCTCATGTTGTCCTTGTTCCATCTTTTGTTGATTTTGTTGAAGAGGTTGAACGTTTCCTTCCATTTTATTAGCATGAGTCTTAAGTTCATTAGAAAGTTCGTTTTTAAGCTCGTTTTTCAACTCGGATCTTAAGCTAATCATTTCACGTTGCATATTACCAAACTTAGCATCGTTTGCTTTTGCATAATCCGAAAATTCTCCATTAAGATTTTTAGTGTGAGCATTTTGAAAACCTTGTGTAGTGTTTTGAAAATCACGGTTTTGGTTTTGATTTGAAACTTGTCCATTCCCACTTTGATAATTCCCTTTGTTCTAATTACGTTAATTGCCTTGATAACCACCATTTTGATTGTTGTTTCGATAGTTATTAGCATTTTGATTTGGTGGAGCTTGATTTGGGCGGGAACCTTCGCCGTTTTGGTTGTATGTTCCCGTTGCTACGTAAGCACTCGAAGTATTACCACTGGCGGTAATGCACTCGGAAAGATCATGAGCTCCACCACAAGATAAACAACTCTTTTCAACCACTTTAACCGATGCGGAATTCAAAGCATCTTGTGCTTTCCAATGTGTCATAAGCGTCGAAAACCTATCGAAAAACCGATTTTCTTCATTTGCTTCATTATGTAAGGCATTAATGTTACGAGACGATGACGACGATGACGAACCCATATTGGCAACACTCGGTGTGATACGAGGGTTATAAACCTTAGATCTATTCTCGATAATCTTTAAAGCTTCATCGGTCATTTTGCACAAAAAATTACCACTCGCGGCGGCATTCAAATAATCTCGTTCATGATCATTAAGCCCATTATAAAAAGTATCTATTTGATGCAATTCCGAAAAATCATGGTGTGGACATTCATGTAACATTTCCTTAAATCGTTCCCATGCCATTGAAAAACTTTCATTATTACGTTGTGTAAACCTTGAAATCTCATTTTTCAAATGTGTTGTTTTAGATGGTGGATAAAATTGGTTCACAAACTTAGAGACGAGATCACCCCATGTCAAAATCGAATTTGGCGGTTCTTTCTCGAGCAAAATTTTAGCGGATCCATCTAACGAATATGGAAACAACATCATCTTAATGGCGTCATGTGGAACATCCTTAAACTTGCTTGTTGCGGTGAGACAATTAAAATTCCTTATGTGATAATGCGGGTTGTCTTCCTCATGACCTCTAAACTTATCTTCTTGCAACATCGACATTAAACCCGTCTTAATCTCGAAATTCTCCGCGAGGATGGCGGGAATCACAATAGGTTCTCCAAAACCCTCGGTGGGTGCTTGAAGCAACTCCATCATAGTACGATTAGCCATGGCGACTATTGGTTCTACAACGGGTTCGACAATTGGAGTTTGTTCTTCAATCAGAGGCTCTTGATTTCCTTGACATTGACGACGTTTACGAGCTCGTTTTGCTTAATTACGAGTTAGCATAAACTTGACGTAGAATAGGAGGTGAGCAAAGAAGATTCTTTTTGGGTGTTTTATGGATTTTCAATTTTTTTGTGTTTTTGATTGTTTTTAAATTTTTTGGATTTTGTGTATCTTCGTAGAGAACAATCTACAAAATCTCTCCTCGAATCAAACTCTTGATTAAAGACGCCTCAAAAGAATGAAAACGATCGCGTGGAGTGAACGTCTTTGAATGACTTTAGAACTTTGGTGAAAACCAAATTGTTCAAGAGGGTTTAATCACAAAGAAACCAAGCAAATATATATGATACGTAATAATACTTTGGGCGGCAAAACCCTCGATTAGCTTTCAATCTCAAAATACTCACAAGCAAGCGGGGAAAAGAGGCGGCGCAAAGCACTTAAGAGCCTTTTTCTTTAGGGTATATTTTATAATACCCGCCTTATACCCACCTTATAGTTTGTATTTTTCAAAATCGAGCTTCACGAAAGTATTTATCTATTTTTTCCTTTTTCTTTTTGTTTGAGATTCGAATACAATAATTAGGAGATCAAATCCCAATTAAGGTTGTGTTTTCACACTTTTGGAGATATTTTGATTTTGTTGTGATACTTAATACAATATAGTAATAATAACTTCACAAGAAAAACGAAAAAAACCGATAATACGTATTAGTAGAGTTCTACTAATACAAATACTATTTATGGTTAATATTAAAAACAAAATGACAAATTAATCACGACACACCTCCCCGGCAGCGGCACCAAAATCATTGTGGTAAAATACGACCTTTTAGGAAAAAGGAGTAAAAGCGGTAAGTGTTAAGTGATGATTTAGGAAAATCAAACACTAATGACCCAAATAAGTTCGTTTCCCAAGGAGGTATATGTGTGTGAATAATTCGTAATTGGTTTGAGATTAATATTAGGAAGAAGCGGATAAGAAAATAGAATGACGAAGACGTGAAAATTATCACTATTACGACTAAAATTAAAACCGTAAAAAGAGCTACAATAAAAATAAATTCTAAAAATTCCCAAAAAATTAATAAAAATCAAATTAAATAAACTACTAGTTTACAGATGATCAAAACTTTTTCAAGCCTTTTAATTAATTAAATATTAATTTTTAAATGCTAATTAAAGCCCTAAAAATCAAAATAATTATTATAAAGCCCAAATAAAGATTTTTCAGTTTGTAAACTTCTAGAATGACTAAATAAGAATAAAAACTATTTTTATGAAATTTTAAACTAATTAAAGCTATTAAAAATGATTAAAATCTATTAAAAACTTAAAATAATTCTAGAAATTAGACAAATGAAGATAAAATTAATCTAAGAGTTGCAAAAATCCTATTTTAATGTAACTAACCTAAGAAAAATATAAAAAGTGCAAAAATGTGAAATTTTGAAATTTAATAATAAAATAATAGTAAAATAATATTAAAAATCCAAAAATTATAAAAATTCTAAAAACTTGCAAACTAATTTATTTTTACCTAAGTAATCAGAAAACGAAAGTGAAATTACCAAAATACCCCTAATGGGCCCCCAAATGTGCTAAAATAGAAAACAGTCCAAACTAATGGCTTTTTGGCCCAAAAACTTCAACTAAGCCCAGATGACCTGAATAAGCCCTATCTGACTCAGAATTTAATTCTAAACACAAAAGTCTGAAGACCCAAAAGCTAGTTTTGAGCTTATCATAGCTTAAATGATCAACAGCTTATTCTTATTGGGCCAATAAGCCCATTAAGCAATAAGCCAATGTCATACGCTCTAATTGAACACACAACCTTCTTTTGAGATGCCTAAGAGATCTATGAAAATAAATTTTGAAAAAGCAAACCAAATAAGCCAGAAATAAGCAAAGTAAAATTTCACTAAAGGACAAAATAGTCGGGTTAGATTTCTAGGATGTTTTAGAAGCTGATTCTTTGTTCAAAAGCTTACAAATAGCTTAACTAAGAATAATCAATCATAAAATTCACAAAAATCCAAGTAGAATAAGCTGTAGGAGAAAATAAGCTGGCTGAAAAAGCCAAATAAGCTAGTTTTCTAGCAAAAGCTTAACCAATTGACTTGTAACTTTCCAGATTTGATATTAAGCTGAGAAAAATGACACCTATTACAAAAGCCAAGTTGTTTCATGTACCAATAAGCAGTTCTAAAAAATAAGCCAAATTCTGCTTATTTGACCAAAAGTCAAAGTCCACCAAAATTAACCAAAAGCTCAGAGATTGTTTGTGGGCTTGTTTTAAGCAAATTTTGTGAAGAACTCATGGTAGATTCCTTGTGAATCAAGTGGTCAGTTGACCAAATGACAACAAATTTTGGACAAATAAGGCTAATAAGCCAGTTAGCTTATAAGCACTCACATAAGCAAACCAAATAGCCAAATAGTCTCACACGCAGCACAAAAACAAGTTCCAAGCAACAAACAAGCAGGGCATACACTAAATAACAAAATGCAAGGCAAATTGAGGTGGTCACTTTGTTGATGCAAATGACCACTTCAGCCAACTTTGATATGCTCTAGCACCCACAATAAGCCACCAAATTCAACACCCATATACTACACAGATTGCTTATCACCTAAACTCTTCCCAAACCAGATTTCAGACCTTAGATCCAACATACAAAGAATTTATTGGATCTGATGTGTTTGACCAATTTCAAACCACTTTTATCAGATTTTTCCAAAACTTTGAAAACCTTATCCAAACCACTTAAGCCTTAACCAATGACCAAAACCTGTTGCATATGACTTGTTTAGACTCCCCAAACCCTAAGAACCAAGGGCACAAGGCCACAAGGCCTTATGATCCCAAAATGCCAAACAGTCTTGTTTTAGTCCTTTCTCAAACAAACTTTTTATTCAATCAAACAACCTACTGAGTTTAAGGTTCAAATACCTTACCTAGGTGACAACTAACAGAAACCAACTATAAAACACAAAGCACATGTAACACCCCCAAATTTATACAACTCAGTACAGCGGAAGACTAGTTGGTGTTACGGGATAGCACATTACTCACATCTTAGACAACACTTAAAAGTCGCGTCGTTTTAATAATAAAGCATTTCCATTCATAAATATCAAAGTTACATAGGTCCTAAGTCATTGTATTTAATACAGGTTTTACAAAGCATTTGAATGGAAATAAGTATTTAGGTGCGGGCCATGAATTCTTGTTGTCTTCCCGAGAATTACCTTTAAGTACCTGTGATAAAACATGTTAAAAGAAAAGGTCAGCGATAACGCCGAGTGAATTCATAGAGTTTAATAAATTTCATCAATATAACTTTGGTATAAAATTATTACCAAAAATCATTTCGTACAAATCATTGTAATAGGCCATAAAATAGCCAAAGTCATTTTTATAAAAAACCTTATCGAAAATCATAATATAGGCATTTGCCTTAAAAATCATTATACGAGCCAATGTCGTAAAAACATCATACAATACGTTTTATAACGTTGTATAGATTAAATAAAAACCGTTATATGAATATGGTTATATAAAACCAAAACATGAACATAATATCAATAGTATGACCCCGTATTGCTAGTCAGGCAATACATCGTAATTCGGTGCGTATAGAAGTATTTCGTTAATTTGGATTATTATAAGCCGCATGACATTGTTACCTTACTACAACAAACAACGGGTAGCTAGCCCGAAACTCATTTGCCCATCTAAATTAGCGTGTCGTCACAATAATCACGCTTGTGTAAATCTTCTCATACACAAATTTGCTTACCAATCAATGTGGCACGACGAGGATCAACCGTCAAGGCGCGAACTGGGGTGATCGTCCCCAAATAGTACTATTATATGCATAAGCGTCTACCAAATCCCAGTAGTTCATAATTTATGCTAATGGGACTTTTAGTGACATAACCTAACTTTCATAATCTATTTCATTTCATTTATCGGGTCATTTAATCATTCTTCGGGTCATACAATCATTCGGGTCCAAATCAATAAACAAACAATCGGGACAAATGGTGTCCTATTTTATAAAAACTAACATGTTATCTCCCTCGCGGGTTTATAAAACATTTTATAAAAAACATTTAAAAGAGTGCGAGGCTATGAACTCACGTTGATTGGGAAAGGCGGGTTATCGGCGTTTCGGATGTACGGTACGTGCTTCAATCACGGAAACCTAGACAAATAATACTTGTCTTAGACTCTTGTCCAATGACTTTATAAAAATAACGATTATGTATACATATGATGATTTTATAAATATGATCATAATCAAGTGGGACTGTACATTTTTTACTCATTCATTATAGTGTTATGTGTTGACAACTTTTATACTTGTTTCACTAGTCATCTTCTTTACTTGTCAATGCCCATTAGGCCCATTATAAGTTCATTACCTTATATTGATCCATTTTACACTTTTAATATCAGTATTATACTTTATATGTCGGGCCCAAATGGGTTAAGTCAAATAAATAAGTTTATAAGTGTTTTACTAACTAGTCGGGTTTATAGTCCAATAAGGCTACTTTGGCCCGTTAATGTCTATATGTTGTAAAGTTCGGGTTTTATCGGTTTTTACTTGTTATATAAGTTTATATATCATTATGTGAGTTTATAAAAGTTTACATTAGACGGGTCCAACCGTCTAAGTTTTATTTAACAGAAACGTTAATCTTTCGGTTTTAGCCGAAAAGACGTAAAACTTAGTATATAGTTTTTATAACTTATAAAACTTACCAAACTACCATTTTTATATAATTTCCATTTATTTATCCTTATGCATTTTTATATAAATCAAATATATAAGTTAGTGGGTTTTAATTCACATTTTATATTATATTTATTTGAGTGCTTATATAATAGTATTAAACTTTAATTTCACAAAATCAGTCCTAAAAATCTAGTTTACTAAAATGATCATATCTAGAGTTCTACATGGAGATAGAACTCCAAATTTTTATCACAGAAACTACATGATATGTTCTCCATTTTACTCTTCTATAGCTACGGTTGAATCAGCTTGTAAGTATTTTCTAAAAATCGTCCAAAACAGTGAATTCAGATTTGTACTCTAAACTTGTTTTGATCATATCTCACTCATCCTAATGATTCCATTGCATGGCCAACTCTCACATGTGTACAAGACATATTACTTATTGTATATCCATTAATCTATGCCATTTTATCAGTTCATCACATGGTTCTTTACTGTTTTATACAGCCATTATTTTAATCATGATTTTAACCTTTTTACATATAGTTTTTCATCTTTTTACCCATGATTATCAACACCAAATCCCCACACAATATTTTTATCATCATATATCATCATACGTATATACATTTAAGAATAAAATACATGATTACATAATCAAAATTAACAAGAGGATGGGAAGAACTATCTTTATACCACCATGATGATGTAGGTTGTGATCAAAACATGGATTTTGATGGAGAAACTTGTGATAAACCAAGACCATCTTCAAGACCACCATTCTTCAAGAACTCCTTGTGGAAAATCAGCCCCAAGACTCCATAGAAACTCCTCCTTGGATGTTAAAACTTGCACCAATCTTCATCTTTTTGAATGGAGATTAACATATGTTAATTATAACAAATGTTTGTGGTTAAATTTTTGTATGAATGGGGTGTTTAATGGTGGAAATGGGACGGAAAGGGTGAGAGTTGAGAGAGAATTGAGAGTTGTTTGCATGTAGGAAATGATAGTAAGTTGTTTAGCTAGTGGTTTTGAGATGGAAGTAGCTTAAGTGTAAGGCTAAGCTTACACTTGTAAGCTATGTGTTTAAATGATGCCACATCTTTGATGTGGTGTCTTGTTTAGGCCGTCCCATGTATAGTGGGGTGGGATAAATTATTTTGTCCCATCCCGCTAATTTACGGGTACTCCTCGATTCTAGTTTCCTCGGTTTGCGTGCCCTCGGGTCGTTTTACGAAAAACGTTTTTATAATTTATGAATCAACGGCACAAAACGAATCTAATAAAAATTGTCTCATCAAAAACGAAGTTCGAAAACGTAAATACGTAATCCTAAGGTTTCCGGTTTAGTCGTAAAGGACGTTAAATTATAATCGTAAGTCCTAATCTCTTCTCGTAAATTTATGAGTTTATGAACCAACACAAATTTAAAATCTCAAAATAATATTCACGGACAAATTTATTTTCTGAAATGTCGGACTGTCACCAAAGACGGTGTATGCAAACGTGAGCACGTAACGTAGAATCCTCCGGTTTAGACGTAGTCGATGCTACTTCAAGACGTAAATAAAAATTTCTTCCTAAAAATAAGTGAGTTCATAATATAACATTAAAATAATGTTTTTAAATAATATTTAAGAATAAAATGTAAACCATAAATTGACGGATTGTCACAGTATTGGTTCAACCGTAGGTGTGGTATGAGCGGTACTACATGGGCTTGTGATATGCTCCTTTTCGACCATCACCTCGGGCTCTTTCTCGATTTCCTTCTCCGTAGAAGTACTTGGACGAGAGATTGGTTCCTTGAATGTTTTACCACTACGTGTAGTAATAACCTTGATTTCTCCCTTCGGGTTTGCAATGGTATCACTAGGAAGACCACCCGAGGAAGAGGGTTTACACATGATTGCTTCAAACATTTTTGCCATTCGGTCTTCAAATTTTGATTGCCTATCATCTGCTTTTAACAATTCTTTCTTAATCTCATGTTGTCATTGTTCCATCTTTTGTTGATTTTGTTGAAGAGGTTGAACGTTTCCTTCCATTTTATTAGCATGAGTCTTAATTTCATTAGAAAGTTCGTTTTTAAGCTCGTTTTTCAACTCGGATCTTAAGCTAATCATTTTACGTTGCATATTATCAAACTTAGCATCGTTTGCTTTTGCATAATCCAAAAATTCTCCATTAAGATTTTTAGTGTGAGCATTTTGAAAACCTTATGTAGTGTTTTGAAAATCACGGTTTTGGTATTGATTTGAAACTTGTCCATTCCCACTTTGATAATTCCCTTTGTTGTAATTACGTTAATTGCCTTGATAACCACCATTTTGATTGTTGTTTCGATAGTTATTAGCATTTTGATTTGGTGGAGCTTGATTTGGGCGGGAACCTTCGCCGTTTTGGTTGTATGTTCCCGTTGCTACGTAAGCACTCGAAGTGTTACCACTGGCGGTAATGCACTCGGAAAGATCATAAGCTCCACCACAAGATAAACAACTCTTTTCAACCACTTTAACCGATGCGGAATTCAAAGCATCTTGTGCTTTCCAATATGTCATAAGCGTCGAAAACCTATCGAAAAACCGATTTTCTTCATTTGCTTCATCATGTAAGGCATTAATGTTACGAGACGATGACGACGATGACGAACCCATATTGGCAACACTCGGTGTGATACGAGGGTTATAAACCTTAGATCTATTCTCGATAATCTTTAAAGCTTCATCGGTCGTTTTGCACAAAACATTACCACCCGCGGCGGCATTCAAATAATCTCGTTCATGATCATTAAGCCCATTATAAAAAGTATCTATTTTATGCAATTCCGAAAAATCATGGTGTGGACATTCATGTAACATTTCCTTAAATCGTTCCCATGCCATTGAAAAACTTTCATTATTACGTTGTGTAAACCTTGAAATCTCATTTTTCAAATGTGTTGTTTTAGATGGTGGATAAAATTGGTTCACAAACTTAGAGACAAGATCACCCCATGTCAAAATCGAATTTGGCGGTTCTTTCTCGAGCCAAATTTTAGCGGGTCCATCTAACGAATATGGAAACAACATCATCTTAATGGCGTCATGTGGAACATCCTTAAACTTGCTTGTTGCGGTGAGACAATTAAAATTCCTTATGTGATAATGCGGGTTGTCTTCCTCATGACCTCTAAACTTATCTTCTTGCAACATCGACATTAAACCCGTCTTAATCTCGAAATTCTCCACGAGGATGGCGGGAATCACAATAGGTTCTCCAAAACCCTCGGTGGGTGCTTGAAGCAACTCCATCATAGTACGATTAGCCATGGCGACTATTGGTTCTACAACGGGTTCGACAATTGGAGTTTGTTCTTCAATCAGAGGCTCTTGATTTCCTTGACTTTGACGAAGTTTACGAGCTCGTTTTGCTTAATTACGAGTTAGCATAAACTTGACGTAGAATAGGAGGTGAGCAAAGAAGATTCTTTTTGGGTGTTTTATGGATTTTCAATTTTTTTGTGTTTTTGATTGTTTTTAAATTTTTTGGATTTTGTGTATCTTCGTAGACAACAATCTACAAAATCTCTCCTCGAATCAAACTCTTGATTAAAGACGCCTCAAAAGAATGAAAACGATCGCGTGGAGTGAACGTCTTTGAATGACTTTAGAACTTTGGTGAAAACCAAATTGTTCAAGAGGGTTTAATCACAAAGAAACCAAGCAAATATATATGATACGTAATAATACTTTGGGCGGCAAAACCCTCGATTAGCTTTAAACCTCAAAATACTCACAAGCAAGCGGGGAAACGAGGCGGCGCAAAGCACTTAAGAGCCTTTTTCTTTAAGGTATATTTTGTAATACCCGCCTTATACCCACCTTATAGTTTGTATTTTTCAAAATCGAGCTTCACGAAAGTATTTATCTATTTTTTCCTTTTTCTTTTTGTTTGAGATTCGAATACAATAATTAGGAGATCAAATCCCAATTAAGGTCGTGTTTTCACACTTTTGGAGATATTTTGATTTTGTTGTGATACTTAATACAATATAGTAATAATAACTTCACAAGAAAAACGAAAAAACCGATAATACGTATTAGTAGAGTTCTACTAATACAAATACTATTTATGGTTAATATTAAAAACAAAATGACAAATTAATCACGACACACCTCCCCGGCAGCGACGCCAAAATGATTGTGGTAAAATACGACCTTTTAGGAAAAAGGAGTAAAAGCGGTAAGTGTTAAGTGATGATTTAGGAAAATCAAACACTAATGACCCAAATAAGTTCGTTTCCCAAGGAGGTATATGTGTGTGAATAATTCGTAATTGGTTTGAGTTTAATATTAGGAAGAAGCGGATGAGAAAATAGAATGACGAAGACGTGAAAATTATCACTATTACGACTAAAATTAAAACCGTAAAAAGAGCTACAATAAAAATAAATTCTAAAAATTCCCAAAAAATTAATAAAAATCAAATTAAATAAACTACTAGTTTACAAATGATCAAAACGTTTTCAAACCTTTTAATTAATTAAATATTAATTTTTAAATGCTAATTAAAGCCCTAAAAATCAAAATAATTATTATAAAGCCCAAATAAATATTTTTCACTTTGTAAACTTCTAAAATGACTAAATAAGAATAAAAACTATTTTTATGAATTTTTAAACTAATTAAAGCTATTAAAAATGATTATAATCTATTAAAAACTTAAAAAAATTCTAGAAATTAGACAAATGAAGATAAAATTAATCTAAGAGTTGCAAAAATCCTATTTTAATGTAATTAACCTAAGAAAAATATAAAAAGTGCAAAAATGTGAAATTTGAAATTTAATAATAAAATAATAGTAAAATAATATTAAAAATCCAAAAATTCTAAAAATTCTAAAAACTTGCAAACTAGTTTATTTTTACCTAAGTAATCAGAAAACGAAAGTGAAATTACCAAAATACCCCTAATGGGCCCCCAAATGTGCTAAAATAGAAAACAGTCCAAACTAATGGGCTTTTTGGCCCAAAAACTTCAACTAAGCCCAAATGACCTGAATAAGCCCTTCTGACTCAAAATTTAATTCTAAACACCAAAGTCTGAAGACCCAAAAGCTGGTTTTGAGCTTATCACAGCTTAAATGATCAACAGCTTATTCTTATTGGGCCAATAAGCCCATTAAGCAATAAGCCAATGTCATACGCTCTAATTGAACACACAACATTCTTTTGAGATGCCTAAGAGATCTATGAAAAGAAATTTTGAAAAAGCAAACCAAATAAGCAAGAAATAAGCAACGTAAAATTTCACTAAAGGACAAAATAGTCGGGTTAGAGTTCTAGGATGTTTCAGAAGCTGATTCTTTTTTCAAAAGCTCACAAATAGCTTAACTAAGAATAATCAATCATAAAATTCACAAAAATCCAAGTAGAATAAGCTGTAGGAGAAAATAAGCTGGCTGAAAAAGCCAAATAAGCTAGTTTTCTAGCAAAAGCTTAACCAATTGACTTGTAACTTTCCAGATTTGATATTAAGCTGAGAAAAATGACACCTATTACAAAAGCCAAGTTGTTGCATGTACCAATAAGCAGTTCTAAAAAATTAGCCAAGTTCTACTTATTTGACCAAAAGTCAAAGTCCACCAAAATTAACCAAAAGCTCAGAGATTGTTTGTGGGCTTGTTTTAAGCAAATTTTGTGAAGAACTCATGGTAGATTCCTTGTGAATCAAGTGGTCAGTTGACCAAATGACAACAAATTTTGGACAAATAAGGCTAATAAGCCAGTTAGCTTATAAGCACTCACATAAGCAAACCAAATAGCCAAATAGTCTCACAAGAAGCACAAAAACAAGTTCCAAGCAACAAACAAGCAGGGCATACACTAGATAAAAAGAAGCAAGGCAAAATTGAGGTGGTCACTTTGTTGATGCAAATGACCACTTCAGCCAACTTTGATATGCTCTAGAACCCACAATAAGCCACCAAATTCAACAACCAGATACTACACAGATTGCTTATCACCTAAACTCTTCCCAAACCAGATTTCAGACCTTAGATCCAACATACAAAGAATTTATTGGATCTGACGTGTTTGACCAGTTTCAAACCACTTTTATCAGATTTTTCCAAAACTTTGAAAACCTTATCCAAACCACTTAAGCCTTAACCAATGACCAAAACCTGTTGCATATGACTTGTTTAGACTCCCCAAACCCTAAGAACCAAGGCCACAAGGCCACAAGGCCTTATGATCCCAAAATGCCAAACAGTCTTGTTTTAGTCCTTTTTCAAACAAACTTTTTATTCAATCAAACAACCTACTGAGTTTAAGGTTCAAATACCTTACCTAGGTGACAACTAACAGAAACCAACTATAAAACACAAAGCACATGTAACACCCCCAAATTTATACAACTCAGTACAGCGGAAGACTAGTTGGTGTTACGGGATATTTCCATTCATAAATATCAAAGTTACATAGGTCCCAAGTCATTGTATATAATATAGGTTTTACAAAGCATTTGAATGGAAATAAGTATTTAGGTGCGGGCCATGAATTCTTTTTGTCTTCCCGAGAATTACCTTCAAGTACTTGAGATAAAACATGTTAAAAGAAAAGGTCAGCGATACCGCCGAGTGAATTCATAGAGTTTAATAAATTCCATCAATATAACTTTGGTATAAAATTATTACCAAAAATCATTTCGTACAAATCATTGTAATAGGCCATAAAATAGCCAAAGTCATTTTTATACAAATCCTTATCGAAAATCATAATATAGGCATTTGCCTTAAAAATCATTATACGAGTCAATGTCGTAAAAACATCATACAATACGTTTTATAACGTTGTATAGATTAAATAAAAACCGTTATATGAATATGGTTATATAAAACCAAAACACGAACATAATATCAATAGTATGACCCTGTATTGCTAGTCAGGCAATACATCGTAATTCGGTGCGTATAGCAGTATTTCGTTAATTTGGATTATTATAAGCCGCATGACATTGTTACCTTAATACAACAAACAACGGGTAGCTAGCCCGAAACTCATTTGCCCATCCAAATTATCGTGTCGTCACAAAGGTCACGCTATGTAAATCTTCTCATACATAAATTCGCTTACCAATCAATGTGGCACGATGGGGATCAATGTTGGGAATAAATTAAGGCCAAATCACTTGAGCGCTGACAAGAGTTAAACAAGCGTTGACAAGAGCAAAACAAGCGCTGACAGCTCAAGCGTTGACAAGACAAAGTCAAGCGTTGATACATTGAAGACAAGCACTGATGGGAAGATATACTCTACGCGTTTATTGTATTCTAGATTACTTCTAGTAAAGATAGGAACAACAATGTATTTTCTATATTTATCTTTACCTAGAATAGCTGATACGTAGATTATTGTACAAGGCTTCTAATGTCAATAAAAGAAGACCTTTATTTTAATGTTTCACATCAGTTTTCATTCATAAACTACTTTCATTGTAAGCAAGTTTGATATCATTAATCAAAGTGAAAGTTTGTTTATATCATTGTGTGTTCTTGTTTAAGTGTTAATTCCGCATAACACTTAGATTATCATAAGCATATACAAAGGTTTCTCTAAGTGTATTACTTGATCTAATCTCGTATACATAAAGCTAAATCGATCTAAGTTTGGGATCAACAAGTGGTATCAGAGCTTGTTGAGGAACTTTTGATCTTTAAAGAACACAAGAACCCTAAAAATCACCAAAACCTTAATTTTCTCAAAAACCCTAACAACATCATGTCTGAAGCAATAACCTCCTCCTCCTCACCTTTACCAAACATCAAGATTCCAATGCTTGATGCAACCAACTTTGAATTGTGGAAATTCAATTTTGAACAATATCTAGGGATCTATGACTACACACTCTGGGAGATCATTGAATATGGAAACACATTCGATAAAGCCCAAAAGATTGCTGATGCTATTACTCAAAGATCAGCTGTTGCTGGATGTTCTAAAGAGGATAAGAAAGAAAACCCTGAAGATGGTAGAGCTGTGGCTGCTAAAGACATAGCAAAGAAAAGGGTTGACATGAAAAAAACCCTAAATATTCTGAAACTCTCGTTGGGACAAGAGAACCAGCATAAATATAGAGGTTATGATTCTGCTAAACAGCTTTGGGCAGCTCTTGAAGTTGCATATGGTGGTAATGCAGATACTAGGGAAGAAAAGAAGAAACAGCTCATGCATGATTATGCTGTTTTCAAAGCACAACCCAATGAGAAGCTGAGTAGTGTGAGAAGTAGATTGCTTGACATTACAAGCAAATTTTCCTTCATGGGGACACAAGTTGGTGATGTTGACATCAATGCTACTTTTCTTAAAAGTCTGGGTGAGGCGTGGAAGATTGAGGCAAGATCCATTCTTGCCAATAATACCTACAAAAGTTCCACATTTAATGACATCTACAACAAACTAAGGCTGTTGGAAGATGAAACTCTTTTGGAACATGGAAGCAAGTCTACCGACAGTAATATGGCCTTCTTCTCTCACAGTGAAGGTCAATTCAATCAGAAGGACTCTTACATGCATCCAGTTACTGGATCATCATGTGTCAGCGCTGGAACAAGTCCTGTCAACGTCTCCTATTCAGAGGCTGACACATTCAAAAGTGACTCCCCAAGAGTTAAACCCGCTAGTTTGGATTTGGATACTGTATGTGCTTATGTTGCTTCTTTGCCCAATGGTTCAGTGATTACATATGAGGACCTTGAGCAGATAAGTGATGAGCACTTGGAAGAGATGGACATTAAGTGGAACATGGATCTTGCTAGTATAAGAGCAAACAGGTGGAACAGAAGGTTTAAGAAGAAGATGACCTTCAATGCAAAAGACACAGCTGTATTTGATAAATCCAAAGTTGAATGCTACAACTGTCATCGCATGGGGCACTTCATGAGGGAATGCAGATCTCCTAGAAGATCTGATATTGGTAAACCCTCAAGTCAGGTTGTTAAAGCTCAGGATTCCAAAGCCATGGTTGCAGTTCAAGGAATTGATGGTATGGGATGGGATTGGAGCTATCTGGCTAAGAATGTTGAAGAGGATAAAGCTTTGGTTGCTGAGGTTGAAGAAGAAGAGCATGTTGAATATGCTCTCATGGCACACTCCTCCTCTTCATCTGATAATTAGGTATACAATGATGCTTTTTGTAGTAAAGGTTGTAGGTTAAACACTGAGAAGCTTAACAAAGAGGTGTTAAGATTATTAAGTGATGTGAGTACTGAAAAGTGCAAACTGTCTAATTACCAACTAGCTCTTACTCAAACTGAGAAAACAGTTTCTGAATACAAGAAGATGGAATTTAACTTAAAAGATAAAATAAATATCTTAAAACATGAGTTAAATGCTAGTATGGATATTAGAAACATCATGGAAAGGGTTAATGGTGAGTTACAGGCTAAGCTAGATGAGGCCATTAAGAATAAGGATAATGTTGGCCTTAAAATTCAAAGATTTGATAGAGCCACTCAAACCCTAGGAGACTGTGTGGGTAAACAAAGGGATCCTAAGGACATGACTGGGATTGGGATGAATGATTACTCTTTAGTTCCACCACCAGCTGGTGACTTCTATGGTGTCCAACAAAAGGACCTATCTTGGACTGGTTTGCCAGAATTCCAAGATGAGGAATTCATTCCTCCACCAAGAGTTGTCACTCTAGTTGAAGAGTACCAACAAAAGTTGACGGACCTGAATGAATGGAAGAAAGCTAACCCTACTTTATTTGTTAAGGGTGGCTTGCTATGTGAAATTCCAAATGAGTCATCTCCCATTAAGGTTACAAACCCAATCACTGGTAAAGCTGTTGACCTAGGCTCAAACACTGATAGAAAACCTAGCATTAAATATGTAGAGATGTATAGGAATACTAGGTCACCCAAGAGCCAAGTTAGCAATACTGGAACAGGCTTCTTCTCTTCTAGACCTAAAGTTGTGTCTAGAAAAGCTTGTTACACTTGTGGTAGCTTTTCACACTTGGCATACAAGTGTGTCAACGCTCCCAAAGCCAGCGCTGACAGGAACAAATTCAGCGCTGACAGGAACAAAGTCAACGTTGTTAGGAAGTCAAACGTTGTCAGACCCAAACCTTGTGTGCAGCAAAGTCCACAAGTGATTAGACCATCCCCATTCTTCATTAGAGGGTCTAACACTCATAGACAAAGACCATTTCAAAAGGCAAACACCTGTTCGAATAGGCAATGGGTTTCTGTAGCAAACCCTAGGTTCAACGCTGACAAGGGTAATTTTAGCGTTGACAAGACCAATCCCAACGCTGATAGAAACGTGGCCAGACCTAAATATTTGCAACCACAGGGTAAGGGGTTTAAAGCTTCTTCAATCTTAACATGGAGACCCAAGAAAGATCAAAACCCTAATGATAATGGGATTTCAATGACCTGCAACAGATTTAATTACATTTCAAAGGTCACTACAAAACCTATTGGGGTTAACTGGGTATTTCATCCTAAGAAAGATGAAAATGGGGTTGTTGTGAGAACTAAGTCTGTTCTTATTGAACAACCAGATGAATCCAAGTCTTTTAAGACTTGGGTTCCCAAAGAAAACTAATTTGTTTTCTTTATGTGCAGGGCATTCAAAAACAGGTTAATGATTATAGATATTGGGATAGTGGATGCTCAAGGCACATGACTGTGAAGGAAGACTATCTGACGAACTTCACTCCCATTAAAGATGGTGATAAGGTTTACTTTGGAGACAGATATGGTACTATCACAGGCAAAGGAACCCTTCTCACCAAGAACTTGTGTTTTGAAAACGTATTTCTGGTAAAAGAACTTGATTACAATCTTTTTAGTGTATCACAAGTTTGTGATAACAAAAATAATGTTCTGTTTACTGATACTGAGTGTTTGGTGTTAAGCAAGGATTATAAGATCCCTGATGAGAAATATATTGAGTATAGATCACCTAGGCATAAAGACATATACAATGTGAATCTAAATGGGATTAAAATGA
Source organism: Glebionis coronaria (assembly GCA_025667525.1). Classification (NCBI taxonomy): domain Eukaryota; kingdom Viridiplantae; phylum Streptophyta; class Magnoliopsida; order Asterales; family Asteraceae; genus Glebionis; species Glebionis coronaria. The sequence continues at coordinate 436,199,362 of CM046874.1, forward strand.
ACAATAATATGTCTTGTTTTTATGCTAAACCTTCAGTAGATGAGAGTAATTTGTGGCACAGGAGACTAGGGCACATAAATTTTAAAAATATAAATAGACTTGTGAGACTTGGCTTGGTTGATGGTTTGCCTGAGAAGGCCTTCCACAATGACCACTCTTGTGTTGTATGTCTTAAAGGCAAGCAGCACAAGGTCTCATTCAAGTCCAAACAGGTGCATACTAGTTCTAGACCTCTTCATATGCTACACATGGACCTCTTTGGTCCAACCAATATAGAAAGTTTGAATGGTAAGTCATATTGCTTTGTCATCACAGATGACTTCTCTAGATTTACTTGGACATTCTTTCTAGCTATGAAGAGTGACATAGCTGATATTCTAATTGATTTTATCACTCAGATTGAGAAGAGGTCTGGCAATGAGGTTAAAATGCTTAGGAGTGATAATGGTGGTGAATTTAGGAATAAGAAGCTAGATGATTTCTGTGGCAGGAAAGGAATTACTAGGCAATTTAGTATTGCAAGAACTCCACAGCAAAATAGGGTTGCTGAGAGGAAAAATAGGACCCTAATTGAAGCAGCCAGAATAATTTTGGCTGATGCTCATTTTCCTATAGCCTTTTGGGCTACTTCATGGGGTATTAAGTGCAGAGTAAGGGATATAGGGTTTATCTTAAAGAAGAAAAACTTATTCTTGAAAGAGTACATGTTAGGTTTTTAGAAAATAAACCTAGTGATCCTGAAAGTGGTCCTAATTGGTTGTTTGACTTGGAACCTTTATCTAGAACTCTAAACTATATGCCTGTCACTAATCCAGACATTGTGAAGGTAACTTCAAATGTTATGGAGGAATAAGTTGTTGATGTTTCAGGTACTCAGGTTCATGAAAAGGTTGGATCACAAGCAGAAAAGACATCTCCTATACAAGAATATGTTACAATTCCCATTTGGACAGATGCTTTTGCTGCTGCTGCTGCTGCTGCTGGTAAAGATAATGGTGGTCTCCAAGTACCACCAGATACAAACATGCATGGTCCTTCAGGCGCTGACAAAGGCAAATCTAGCGCTGACAAGACCAGTTCAGACATTGATGGCTCAGACGTTGACAACAACAGTTCAAGCGTTGTTAGCCCAAGCGCTGACAAACAAGGTTCAGGCGTTGACAACACTTCTGCATATCTTTTCTCTTCCATTTTTGAACAAGGTGAACCTTCTAATATATATGAAGAGGTTCATCCTCATGTTGATGAAAGAGAGTCTGATGAAGAAGACATTGGCAACATAGAGAATGAGGTTGAGGACACCAGACTTTTTGAAGGAGGAGTTCTCACTTCCACTATGAAGAATCACCCCACTTCTCAAATCATTGGTGATATTATGACTCCAGTTCAGACCAGAAGATCTCATCAAGGTCTTGGTGGGTTTATTGCCAATATACACAAGAAGGTTGATACCCCTCTTGTGCAAGCATGTTTGTTTGCCTGTTTTCTGTCACAACAGGAACCCAAGAAAATATTTGATGCTCTCAAAGAACCAAGTTGGGTGGAAGCAATGCAGGATGAGCTTCACCAATTTGCAATTCAGGATGTTTGGGAGCTGGTTGATTATCCCAGATATGTCAGACCTATAGGGACAAGATGGGTTCTAAGAAACAAGAGAGATGAAAGAGGGATTGTGGTCAGAAACAAGGCAAGGTTAGTGGCTCAGGGATATACACAAGAGGAGGGGATAGACTATGAGGAAGTCTTTGCACCAGTTGTAAGGATTGAAGCTATAATGATCTTTCTAGCCTATGCATCCTGCATGGGCTTCACTGTCTATCAAATGGATGTCAAGAGTGCCTTCCTCTATGGAACTATTGTTGAGGAGGTATATGTGATGCAGCCTCCTGGTTTTGAGGATCCAGAGAATCCAGATAAAGTGTATAGAGTCAAAAGGCTATGTATGGCCTTCATCAAGCCCCTAGAGCATGGTATGGTACTTTGTCTACCTATTTGGTGGACAATGGATTCAAGAGGGGCACCATAGATCAGACACTGTTTACAAAGAAGAAAGGCAAGGATGTGTTGCTTGTCCAGGTCTATGTTGATGATATCATTTTTGGGTCTACTGATCCAAAGATGAGTGAGGATTTCTCCAAGCTTATGACAGACAAATTCAAGATGAGTGCTATGGGGGAGATGAACTTCTTTCTTGGTTTACAAGTTCAGCAGAAAGAAGATGGTATCTTCATCTCCCAGGATAAATATGTGGCTGAGATCTTGAAGAAGTTTGGCTTTTCTCCACATGAAAAGAGGGCTACTACTCCTATGGATAGAGAACACCCTTGGGGAAAGATTGGAGATGGGAAAGATGTTGATGTCAGGCACTATAGATCCATGATTGGATCCTTGATGTATCTTACTGCCTCTAGACCTGACATCATGTTTGCTGTGTGTGCTTATGCACGCCATCAAGTGACTCCCAAAGAATGTCACCTTTATGCTGTGAAGAGGATCTTTAGGTACCTAAGATGCTATCCTGGTCTTGGTTTGTGGTACCCAAAGGATTCACCATTGGAGCTGATTGCATATTCAGATAGTGATTATGGAGGTGATAAATTTGATAGGAAATCCACAACTAGTGGATGTCAGTTTCTTGGGAGCAGGTTGATATCTTGGTAGTGCAAGAAACAAACAGTGGTGGCTATTTCTACAACTGAAGCTGAGTATGTTGCTGCAGCTGCTTGTTGTGGACAAGTTTTGTGGATTCAGAACCAGCTGTTGGACTATGGGTATAATTTCATGCATACCAAGATATTTGTTGACAATAATAGCACTTTATGCATCATTAAGAATCCTGTACATCATTCTAAAACTAAACACATAGAAATTAGACACCATTTTATAAGAGATTGCTTTGAAAAAGGTTTAATACAACCAGATAGGGTTGACACTGAGGAAAATGTGTCAGATTTACTAACTAAACCTTTTGATGCTGGGAGGTTTCAATACTTGGTAACAAGTATTGGAATGGTCAATCTCACATAATATGTGTTTTGGAGTCTTTTTGTAAAAGTATGTACAGGATGATGCATTGTTATTGGTCTTATGAAGATTTTCCACTATATTTTTCTAACACTGACAAAGGTTGCTTGAACGCTGATAAGTGTTTTTGTAACGTTGTCAGCAATATATTTGTCTAACGCTGACAAAGCTTCCCTCAACGCTGTCATGTGTTATCGGGGCGTTGTCAGCAACAATGTTAGTTTTGTGGTTTTCAATCTAAATGTGCAGATAGTGTTAGTAGTATACCATTGGATACAGAGTTGCTTATGGATCAATGGAGAAGCATTTGGACAAGTTTTTATTTATGGATGATGGTTGGAATTTTTAATTCCTATCTTGACATAAATTTTTATGTTCATGCATATTTTTAGCAACTTATGTATCATAGTTTAAGGGGAGGTTTTAGGAACCTTTAGGATGTTTGGGTATCCATATGATACTCTTATCACAATTCTAGATTGTGTCCACAGGTGAGTATGAGTTAGTTTTACTAACTCATGAGGCACTGTAGCATGCAAAGTTGATATACTATACATGCTGTCAAGACATTTTTGGCCTAGAATTGGTTGTGGTCTGTTGGGAGACTTGGGAATAATTTTGTTATGGGATATACCTGGGAGTAACAAGGGATTTTATAAGGTAACTTGGTTGTTAAGAGTTTTGGTTAGCAAGGGACACTAGAGGACTGTTATGTCTATCTTGCTTAAGCAAGTGTGCATAACTGGACAGTGCTTGCCGCCCTATAATAATTATCAGCTTTTTGGTTATCTTCTCTAGGATAAATTACTTTGTTAAGGTCATTTTTCATTTTTAAACATTTTTATTTTTGGACGCTGACAAGTATTTTTCCAAGCGTTGTTGTGACCAATTTAGACGCTGACATGGCTATAGGCAAACGTTGACAAGATTATAGCCGTTGGGCGTTGATAGGTTATTTTTGACCGTTGACACTCAATGGGTCCTACCCAGTTGTTACTTTTTGACATATTTTTAGGCCGTAACTTTGGGAGTTGTTACTTTTCATTTAATGCATGAGATAAACTTATAATTTTTCAATATTTTCATGATTACATTTTGAAAATACTTGCCTATTTTTAGGCCAATCACATGCATTGTCTTCTCTTATAAATTTGACTCCTATTTTTAAACAGGGTATCTATACTTCTTGTCTAACACAATTTTCTCTTATCAACTTCATCTTCATCAATCAATTTTAACAACTTTCAACAATGGCACCAAAGTTTAAACCATCAGAATTGGAATTGGGGTTCAGAACTCAACACAACATGATCGCGTATCTTGAAGCTGATGATACTCTGTTTCCTCAATACACACAAATGGTGGCGTATTTGAACGCATCTCCTCTTAGGTATGCTCTTTCTCATGCACCAATCATTCCAGTCACACATATTAAACAGTTTTGGAACACTGTAAGTTCCTCAACAGTTAATAGAGTGACTACATTGACTTCTATTGTTCATGGGAGATCTTGGGTGGTTACTGAGGCTTTGGTACGCCAAGCCTTGCATCTTGATGATGCTGATGGTATAGCCACCCTTCCCATTAATGAAATAGAACAAGGACTTAGGGCTTTGGGATATCCTTTTCCTGATGAAGGTACTCTAAACAAGTATCATAAACAGGAGTTTCCCCCAGCCTGGAAGTACCTCATACATGTCCTCCTTCAATGTTTGAGTCCCAAATGCACTGCACACAATGAGATCAATAGATCTATTGCAAGTGCTATTGTGTGTATTGCAACTGGACAAAAATTTAATTATTCTAAAATGATTTTTGAGGGCATGTGTAAAAATAAGGGGAACAAAATGACTTTAACTTATCCCCGGTTTTTACAAATGGTTTTTGATGTTCAAGGATACTGCACAAGGGATCATAATGATTTTTATGAGATCCCTGTGCAAAAGAAAGCTATTTTATAAAGATGAACTCACCACCCCATCGTGACCTACCCTTAACCCAAGCTATGCTTGCTGTCATTACAGCAGCTCAACCCCAACCAGACCCCCAACCACAAATTGACCCAATACCTAAACCATTACCTTCACCTGAACACATGCAAATTGACCAAGATCCCTTCAACGCTGACACATTAAATGTTGGCGTTGATGTGCCTATTTCCAACGTTGACACACAACCTTCACAAACCCAAACACCCCTTAACCAACCCACATCCACCCACTCTTCCACACCATCTTCCACACCCCCTGAATATAGGTTCATGAAACGCCAAAGGACTACTGGAGTGTTCTCCTCTGGTGGTCCTAGCCATGTAGCAGAGGGAACCACCACCACAAGTGTGGCTGGTGACATGGATGAGGCTGGGACTATTGGTTCTGGCTTAGAAGTTGGCCAAGGCAGTCCCACCATCATTAAGTCCTCATCCATGCCCAATAAATCTGACTTGGGAGGTCAAATCCCCATTTTAGAAGAGGGCAGACTGGAACCAATGACTCTTATGGAATTGACGACAGTCTGCATAAGCTTGCAAAAGCAAAATGCAGACTTAGTACAAGTTGTCAGCTCACAAGGCCTTGAACTCAAGCAATTGAGGGAGAGGATTGTTGTTTTGGAGACTACAAGTGCAAGGAGAGGTATGGAGGAATCTTCCAAAGGGGAGGAAGATCCAATAAATCTGAGTGATAAGGGCAGCCATGATGGTCAATCTTTGGATGTTGTTGAGGCCCTTATAAGTTTGAAGAAACAAACAGGTTTTGATACGTCCTTAGTCTCTCCTACCAACTTGAATTTATCATTTACAGCTATGTTGGAGGAGATTGCAAAAGGCGCTGAGGCAGGAAATTTGGGCGTTGACAAGGAGAATTTGGACGCTGACAGAAATATTTTGGGCGCTGACAGAACAAGATTGGGCGTTGACAGACGTGCACATGAGGGTGATGTATCCCAGTCATCATCCATCATCAAGGAGGTTTCTTCACAGGTATCACCATCTACCTTACCAACAATTGCTTCATCAGATAAGGGTAAGAGTATTACGGTAGAAGAGATTGTTCCAAAGAATGCAGCTCAAGTTGAGTTTGATAGAAGATTGGCTGCACAAATCATGGAACAAGATATAAAGGAGGTGAAAGAGTCACCATTTGTTGTTACTTCAGAGGAAGGAAGTGATGGAGCTTGCTCAGACTCAAGTGTGATGATTATAGAACCAGAAAGACTTGAGTATGGAGAAGAGTTGGCCAAGGAGAAATTGAGAGAATTGAAATTGCAGGTTGACTTTGATATGCCAGAGGTGGTTCAAATGTATAATGCCTGGGAAGAAAGATGTATGGAGAATCCACACTTGACCACTTCAGATCAAATATGGGGTTTGGAGATTCTCCTCAGAGTTTAGAAAGATTGCCAGGTAATTTTGAAACACAAGGCAAGCAATATTCTCTCAGAATTGAAAAGGGATAGAAGGGAGCTATACTGCATGTTGCTCAGATGTCATGGAGTAGGATGGACTTATCAGAAATTGAGGGCATTAACATTTGATGAGTTGGAATGCAAGGCTTATCCCATTTGGGTGAGAGTGCAGGAAGCAAACACTCTCAGACTTCTTTTTGATGAAAGAAAGGAAGAACTTGCAGAAGAAATGGAGCTCAAGAAAGCTATGTTTGTTCCCAGACCAGTGAAAAAGGGAATTTCTCTTGAGTTTCCCAAAGATATGGATCCACTATATCCAAGTGAAGCTGTCATAAGAAAGAGCCTCAAGCTCTCACCACTAGAAGCTTCAGATATGGTGCAAGTGTTACCATTAGATTCCAGAAACCCAATTGTGAGCTATGAAGAAGATGAATGTGGATTTTGGAAAATTGGCAGGTATGGCAAAGAGGTACACACTTTTACCACTCTCATATCTTTGTTTGCAAGTTGTGATAGAGAAGACTTGGTAGACCTATGGAGGTTGCTAGAGACCAAGTATGAGGCTGAAGCACCAACTTCAGCTAATGGAATAAAACTGTGGTCCACATTCAAGAGAATGTGTGGACCAAAAGATGAGGATCCTGCTATTTGGAAGGATCTTGAAGATGACCTCAGTGGTCTTCAATGGAGATTATATTCAGCTGCTGGTGTTTACCATTTGAGTTCTACAAAGTATGCTGAGTATCTACTTGTGGATGGTCAGTATTTCATATCCAAGGCTATCTTGGAGAAAATGAAGGACACTCAGCTGGAAATTGATTATTCAAGTGACGTGGCAAAAGACTTGATCAGATTTATTCATTACCAATATGAGAAGGTTTGTAAGATTCCTCCTAGTCCTTAATGCTTATTCAGAAACTTGATCATAAGAGTGGATATCAAGTTTAGGGGAGGATTGTTGGGAATAAATTAAGGCCAGATCACTTGAGCGCTGACCAGAGTAAAACAAGCGTTGACAAGAGCAAAACAAGCGCTGACAGCTCAAGCGTTGACAAGACAAATTCAAGCGTTGATACATTGAAGACAAGCACTGATGGGAAGATATACTCTACGCGTTTATTGTATTCTAGATTACTTCTAGTAAAGATAGGAACAACAATGTATTTTCTATATTTATCTTTACCCAGAATAGCTGATACGTAGATTATTGTACAAGGCTTCTTATGTCTATAAAAGAAGACCTTTAGGTTAATGTTTCACATAAGTTTTCATTCGTAAACTACTTTCATTGTAAGCAAGTTTGATATCATTTATCAAAGTGAAAGTTTGTTTATATCATTGTGTGTTCTTGTTTAAGTGTTAATTCCGCATAACACTTAGATTATCATAAGCATATACAAAGGTTTCTCTAAGTGTATTACTTGATCTAATCTCGTATACATAAAGCTAAATCGATCTAAGTTTGGGATCAACAATCAACCGTCAAGGCGCGAACTGGGGTGATCCTCCCCAAATAGTACTATTATATGCATAATCGTCTACCAAATCCCGGTAGTTCACAATTCATGCTAATGGGACTTTTAGTGACATAACCTAACTTTAATAATCCATTTTATTTCATCTATCGGGTCATTTAATCATTCATCGGGTCATACAATCATTCGGGTCCAAATCAATAAACAAACAATCGGGACAACTAGTGTCCTATTTTATAAAAACTAATATGTTCTCTCCCTCGTGGGTTTATAAAACATTTCATAAAAACATTTAAAAGAGTGCGAGGCTATGAACTCACGTTGATGTGGGAAAGCGGTTTATCGGCGATTCGGATGTACGGTACGTGCTTCAATCACGGAAACCTAGACAAATAATACTCGTCTTAGACTTTTGTCCAATGAATTTATCAAAATAACAATTATGTATATATATGATGACTTTATACATATGATGATGATCAATTAGGTTTATATATTCTCATTTACTCATTTTTGTGTTATGTGTTGACAACTTTTATATTAGTTTACTAGTTTTACCTATTTACATGTTTTAGGTCCAATAAGCCTATTATAAGTTCATTAACTTGTATTAATCTATTTTATACTTGTATTATCAGTATTTATGCTTTACATGTTGGGCCCAAATGGGTTAAGCCCAATAAGTAATTTTTATAAGTGTTTAACTTATTTAGTTAAATTATTAGTCCAAATATGCTAACTTAGCTCGTTAATGTCCGTATGTTGTAAAGCTCGGGTTTATCGGTTTTTACTTGTTATATATGTTTATATATCAGTATGTGAGTTTATAAAAGTTTACATTAGACGGGTCCGACCGTCTAAGTTTTATTTGACAAAAACGTTAATCTTTCGGTACTAGCCGAAAAGACGTAAAAATCATGTTTATAGTTGTATAACTTGGAAAATATTTTATACTTGTAATTTATAAAAATATCCTATTTTATATCATAATATATGAAATTCTTATTTAAATTACTATTAATTGTTAGTGGGTTTTCATGTGTATATATTTTATAAATATATAAGTGAGTGCTTATTTTATATAAGTTTTTATTATACAAATCTGATTTTAAATTTCATGTTCACCAAAACAGCCATATCTAGAGTTCTATATGGAGATAGAAGCCCAAATTTTAATGGCATAAACTACATGATATGTGCTCCGTTTAACTCTTCTATGGATACTGTTGAATCTGCCTCTAAGTATTTTATAAAAATCGTCCAAAACAGTCTATGCATATTTGTACTCTAATATTGTTTTGATCATATCTCACTCATCCTATTGATTCCATTGCATGGCCAACTAACCACATGTGTAAAAATCATATACCTTACTGTTTCTTTAATAATCTATGCCATTTTAATAGTTTGTCAGAAGTTTCTTCACTGGTTTATACATCCTAGTCCTTACATCATGATTTTAACATTTTTTCATGTAGATTCTTATCTTTTTAATCAAATCTATCAACACCAAATCCCCACATAATATTTTTAATCATCATTCATCATCATATACATATACATAAGTAAAAGAAAATACAAGATTACATAATCAAAATACCAAGAAGGATAGGAAGAATGATCCGTATACCACCATAGTGATGAAAAGATGAGGTTTTTGATGAACAAGACTTGGTTCTTGTTATCAAATCTTCAACTTGGCAAATGAACTTCTTGGGTCCTTCAAATGGATGATTATCTTCTTGAAAATCAGCCCATAACTCCATGGAAACTTCTTTTTGGATGTTAAGATCACCTCCAATCTTCATAACTTCAACTAGGCTTCAACATATGTTGATTATAGCCTTGGGTTATGGCTAGATTTTTGATCAAAGGGGTGGTTTATGGTGGATATGGGACGAAATTAGAGAGCAAGGGAGAGAAAAATGGTGGTTTGCATGTGAAAAATGAAAGGAAATGGTTTAGTGCTAGTGGTTTTGTTGGTGTGTAGCTAACTTGGTTAAGTTAGCTTAACAAGTGTAACTTGTTTACTACAAGTTTGACACCTCATGAGGTGGGGTGTCCATTGTTTAGCCATCCCTTTGAGTGGGGTGGGGCAAGTGTATACTTGTCTCATCCCACTAATTTACGGGTATTCCTTGATTCTAATTTCCTCGATTTACGTGCCCTCGGGTCGTTTTACGAAAAACGTTTTTATAAATTATGAATCAACGGCACAAAACGAATCTAATAAAAATTGTCTCATCAAAAACGGAGTTCGAAAACGTAAATACGTAATCCTAAGGTTTCCGGTTTAGTCGTAAAGGACGTTAAATTATAATCGTAAGTCCTAATCGTTTCTCGTAAATTTGTGAGTTTATGAACCAACACAAATTTAAAATTCCAAAATTATATTCACGGATAAATTTATTTCCTGAAATGTCGGACTGTCACCAAAACGGTGTATGTAAACGTAAGCACGTAACGTAGAATCCTTCGGTTTAGACTTAGTCGATGTTACTTCAAGACGTAAATCCAAATTTCTTCCCAAAAATAAGTGAGTTCATAATATAACATTAAAATATTGTTTTAAATAACACTTGAGAATAAAATATCAACCATAAATTAACGGATTGTCACAGCACAAACACCAGAGCAACAAATCACATGGAAAAGTACCTATCAGACATAAACATAAAAATTTTAGAGGAAACTTAAAAAGAGGTTATACCTATCCCTCACAACCTCCTAGAGGGATCAGCTATGCTCCTTGGACCACTCTCAACAACTAGAGAGTGACCAAGGTTCTTGAACAAAGGAGATGAGATGTGCCTTGGTTGATGGTTCAAAGTAGAACCTCAAGGGCTTGATTTCTTCAACACAAGCAGCAAACAACCTATCCAAAGGTTGATAAACCTTCACTAGCTTGGTGTCAACAAGCTTGCAAGGGCTTATAGCTTTTGGATAAGGGTTAGTACAAGATAAATAACCAAAACAGATGACTGATTTCAAGGTTTTTTCAAACTTGAAATCCTTACCAAACATAAACGTGCTTAAACCACAAGATCAAAGCACCTTTATAACATCAAATGTAACTCAGAATTACCCTTAAAAAACACCAACTTTCAAAAACATAAAAAGGAATTACAATTTTCTTAAAATACCAACTTTTATAAATTTTAAAAAGAAATTACAATGTTTAAAGAGTAAAACTGGAACAAGGGACTCTCACAGGTTGAGGTCTCCTTATATAGGACTAATGGACTATTCTAGAATGCTGAAATACATTAAACCCTAGCTAAGAATTCTCAAAAATGCCTTTGACGCGTTTGTTGTTGATGATCTGTCCAAAATGATCTTGAGCGTTTCTTTTTGCCTTTGGCAGCAAGTATGAGCTGAGGGTTGTTGATCTTGCCACATAGGATTACTTGGAGGCTAAGTCGTGTGATGATTGGCTGAGAGGGAATTGGAGGTGGGGTCCATGGTGAGTGGGATTGAGTGTTTTTGGTGTGGGATGGGTTTTATCGTGTGTGAATTAAACGTGTGCCAAGGTAATTGGGATTAACCCTTTGTTTAAGTGAAGTAAAATCAGGAGGTGAAGAAGGGTAAATAGTGGTAAATTTGATCCGTTTTTTGTGGGAGTGGAGTTGTTTGGCGCAATTCTGATTTGAATGTTTCATATGCATACCTTTGGTCCTTGTGTTTTGGTAAAAGTGGTATAAAACGTTTCTCAGCCTTAATAAACACATTCCTTTGTTATCAAACTTCTAAGCTTCACACTTTTACCCCAAAACTTTGACAAAATGTTTTCAAGAGTTGTTTTTGCCATTTTTGCATAGTTTGAGGACTGATCTTGGACATTCTTGATCTTCAAAGGTCTTTAATGTATCTTTGACTTCATGAGGGACCATTATTGACAATTTAGAATTGTTGAGGGACTAAACTTGCCAAATCTTCAAAGTTGAATGACCTTTTTGTAATTTTGACAAACTTAAGGGACCAAACTTGTAATTATGAATACACAAGGGTATTTAAGTGTCATTTATTCATAAATTAAGGATCAATCTTGTACAACTAGGGCCCGGTTCTTTGTACGGCTTCGTTTCTCGTGTTAGTTTTCCTTGTTTCTTGTGATCTTTTATCTTTTCGAGATATCCATACCTAAAACACACAAGTAAACAAATACAAGCATATATATGGTATATTTATGGCATTTTATGCATTTAAAGCCCGAAAAGAACGATGAGATCATGTATAAATGCCATCTCATCAATATGTTATATTAATGCTGTGAGTACGTCCTTTCCTCAAACCTTATTAGACGATTGTTTTGGTCCCCCCTTCACACCAAAACACACCCTTTTACTATCCATCTCTCTCACTTTTCATACACATACACACACTATTACTCACATCACTTATCTCCCTCACCCTCAAACACACGCAGAAAACTTGGAACTCATCTTCAAAACACCACTCATCTCCCCACTGTTTGAACAAAAACGCATTCCAACCTCCATTTCCACAAGCAACAGACATACATTCTACATAAAATGACAACCAATGCTTCCTTTAAAACATGTACAACAACTACTAACTAAAAACATCCATTCATAAGAAACCATCATTCAAAGATCGCTTTCCAGCTGTTCAATGGTTACACGCACACAAAGTGAGTACAAGACGACGAGGTTCTTGCTGGTCGAAGAGGTTATAGCTTCGTATCCTTGAAACGGGTACGTTGCCGACGTGGGTTTTCTTGTTCGCAGGGTTCATATTCCGTGTCGTCACAAGCTTTGTTGTTGTAGCTGAGAAATCTTCAAGGTTAACCCACAAACATTTTTTTTCATGGTCTTCATTATTGTTGTCATGCGTTTTATGTCATTGTTTCTTACCACTATTTTTGGAAGACCAAACTTGCTAAAGACGAACACTATATCTTGAAAACTTGAAGTTACAATTTCACAAAAATGTTTTAAAACACGCTTGATATGGGTTTCACGTTAAGGTCTTGAACCGCCTCTTTAAAACCACCACGATAGTACTTATTATTGTGTCAGCTTGTGAGCTCGTTGTGTGTATTGTTGTGAGTTATGAGCTTTTTCGAGTTTGTTTGACGAGAGTTTTGCAAGAGATTGTGAGAATTTTGATGTGAGTCTTTGTGAGGGTCTTGCCAACAGTATGTTGCGTACATGGTGAAATATCATGAGAGTTGTGTTGAGATTCAGAGTGAGACTTTGTGTAAGACGTGGGAAGGTTTGGTGGTGAGTTTAATGGTGAAGACGAGAAAAGTTGTCATGTTGAGAGTTTCTGTTGTGTCGATTCAAGGCGATTCTAGAGCGAGCATGTAGTTCATCGAGTCAAAACCATTTTCGAGTCACAGACTTTGGACAATGAAAAGAGTTTCTTGTTGTGTCTGAATTTTAAACGAGAGAAAAGTGAGGTGAGTAGAAATGGTGTCAGTTCAAGAGAGAGAGAGAGAGAGAGAGAGAGAGAGAGAGAGAGAGAGAGAGAGAGAGAGAGAGAGAGAGAGAGAGAGAGAGAGAGAGAGAGAGAGAGAGAGAGAGAGAGAGAGAGAGAGAGAGAGAGAGAGAGAGATAGGGCCATGTTATGGGTGATGAAACATATAGGTAACATTGATATACTAGAAACAAAAGCTATCCAAAACGGTGCAATAATAGTGATTCCATCACGTGGGGTGGGTTAGAGTAAAGTATTGCCATTGAATTTTTTTTATATCGCATTCTAAAATGTGTGGGTTATCTAAATGGTTTGTGTATGTGTAAAACACAACGTTTTCTTTTAAACTCCTTCGAGTCGAGTTTCATATTTTGCGAGGTCAAGTTTTGGGGTTAGGAACGATAAGTCGGGCATAGTATTTGGATTATTTAAGTTTTTCAAAATTGGTTAAACTAGAAAATGACGTCGAAAGGCTGTGAAATCTTACTAGAATAAAAGTTATATTTTTACTTAAAGGTTTGGTCATATGTTATATTAACTGACGCTTTTGAGCACGTGCTCGTTTTAATAAATAAAATCCGTGGTAAGAGTTGACATATGAGTATGACCTTCATCAGTTTCTTGCATAATAGATTGTAACTCAAACTAGTATTATTTTAGGTTGCATCTGCGTGACCTGATTTTATGATTATTATTCTCTTGCTGTGATAGCTTACGTTGCTGAGGTGAGTTCATACCCCCTCTTTCTATTTTGAAATCGCTTTATAAATGTTTTAAATCTCTTTTGGGGGAGATGCATGCTTGTTGATGTCAAATACGTGTTTATACTTTTTGATAATTAGTTGTGATACATACGTGGTTATACTTTGCAAGTATTGTTTGTGCTACATATTGTGAATATGTGAGTGAGTCCTTGCTCTTTTGATCTACCTTATATGCTAATGTATTTGAGGTGTGATAATGCTTGTAACATCCTTTGTTGACGCAAAACTATCGTTTCTTAAATTTCTTCGTGGGGGTTATGTTTATGAAGATAATACTTATTGCTTACTCATGAATGCAATACATGCTTCTTGATCTATTCTCTGAATTTATCTTTGTGATGATAATGCTATGTTGCTTGCTTATGGACGCAAAATGTGTTTTGTCTTGAATCACTTCGCGGAAGTTTTGTCATGAGTTTATTGCTATCGTAACCAGGTACCCAATATGATTGCCATTATTTAATAGATTCATATGCTGCTAAACTTTATATGCTTGTCATTATTTAATAGATTGATATGCTACTAAACTTTATATGCTTGCCATTATCTAATGGATTCATATGCCGCTAAACTTTATATGCTTGCCATTATTTAATGGATTCATATGCTTCTAAAATTTATATGCTTGCCCTCCTATAATGGGATTCATATGCTGTAAAACATTTTGGTTGTGTTCCAATTAATCTTGAATGTGAATCTTGGCTATGATCTTGTATTGATCTTGACTGTGAATTTTGATATGATATTGTATGACCTTGAATGTGAATCGTGGTTATGATCTTGTATTAATTTTGGCTATGAATTTTACCGTGATCTTGTATTGACTTTGAATTTAATCTTGGTATGATCTTTATATGTTGTTATATGTGATCTTGATATGAATCTTGCATATAATGTTGATATGAATCTTGAACACGAACTGAATTATTTTGTGTTGGTTGTAATACCTTTGGCTAAAAGTTGATATATGACTGAACATTGTGGTAAGCGCTGCTTTTATTGCGAAACTTTCGATTTCTAAACGCTTTTACGATAGTACTTTTGGTAGTTGGCTTTTGAAACTTTTAATGTGTCCTAAACATTTTAACAAAACTTATGAACTCACCAACTTTATGTTGACCGTTTTAAGCATGTATTCTTAGGTACTTGACTGTATGATTATTTGGAGTCTACGTTGTGATATTTGGCATAGAAGTCGTTCTCTCGGATCAAGACATGGATAATCATGACGTAACATGCCCCAAAACTTGTGTGCTTCTGCTGGGCCTATGTTGGGGGTGTTACACCATGTGCCTAATCTTATTCTTCTTCTAGAAGGACCTCTCCTTCATCTTCTAATCTTTGGAGAAGCAATGCATATGCCTACAATAGACCAACCAGCAACTATTTTTAGAACATTAATCAATATTATGCTTTTAATTCAGACCAAATGCATTTTGGCTTTGGACATTTGGGTTCTACTATTAAGCCCTCAGCAGGTTGTTCTTGGTCACAAAATAACACCCATATGATGAACAGGCAACCTAAGAACAACAGTGGATCTCATCAATCTTCTTGGCTATCTACTAAGGATCTACAAGGCAGACTCAAGCCTGAAAATGTCTGGATCCCCTTAAGACACTAACTTTTGCATATGAATTTTTTGTTGCTGTAGATTACTTCATACCAAGATCCGACTCTTGGAATAGTAGATAGTGGATGCTCTAGGAACATGACAAGAAATAAAGTACTTTTATCTAACTTTGTACCATTTCAAGGAAGAAAGGTGTACTTCGTAGGTGGTGAAGGAAGGATCTCTGGCAAGGGAACTATTTAGACTCCTAACGTTAATTTTGAGCATGTTTACTATGTGGAAGCACTTCAACACTTCAACTTGATCTCTGTCTCTCAGATTTGTGATAAGAAGTAGTTTGTCCTCTTTACGGATACTGAAGCACTGGTGTTATCCAAAGACTTTAAGCTACCGGATGACTCCCAAGTCATACTCAAAATACCTAGAAGACATAACCTCTATAGCATCAAGCTGAATGAAGTTAATCCTACTGGTAAACTAGCTTGTTTGGTTGCCAAAGCATCAGAAGATGAAGCCACTAAATGGCATAGAAGGATGGGACATGTAAACTTCAAGACCATTCACAAACTGGCAAATATGAACTTGGTCTCTGGTTTACCTCCCAAAACTTTTAGAAATGACATCAATTGCCTTGCGTGCAGCAAAGGCAAAAAACACAAAGCATCCTTCAAGGCCATTACTACTCTCAGCCTCATAACTGAACCATTACAGCTACTACACATGGATTTGTTTGGTCCTACCTCCATTAGGAGCATTGACCATAAACAATACTCTCTTGTGGTAACTGATGGGTATAGCAGGTTTACGTGGGTTTTCTTTCTCGCTGCTAAAAGTGAGACCTACTCCATTCTCAAAGACTTCATTACACTCATTGAGAATCAACTGTCCAAGAAGGTGAAAGGTATTTGATGTGACAATAGAACATAATTCAAAAATGCAGACTTCATAGAACTTTGCAACTCCAAAGGTATCAAAAGAGATTATAGTGCTGCCAAGACTCCTCAACAGAATGGTGTTGTAGAAAGGAAGAACATGACTCTTATAGAAGCTGCAAGAACTATGCTTGCCGATTCCAAGCTTCCAACTATATTTTGGACAGAAGCTGTTAACACTGTAAGTTATGTGTTGAATAGGGTTTCCATTACCAAACCTCATAAGAAGACTCCCTATGAGCTACTCACAGCCAAAGTCCCAAGCATTGCTCATTTGAAGCCATTTGGCTGTCCTGTCACCATTCTGAATACTAGTGACTATTTAGGGAAATTTGACGGTACTTTGAGGAGAGGACAAACATCCAAGGCAAAGGTCCTGAATGGTATTTTGATCTTAATTATCTTAGTGACTCATGTGGATATTTTCGTTTCAAAACTATCCAAGATGTAGGTCCACAAGTGTTTGCAACTTCTAGTGTAGGTGCTAATTCTAGCTTTTCGGACTCAGATGAGGATGATGACATTTTTGTTGTACCATCCTATTCTACCATAGTTTCTCCAAACACCAATGCTACTTCTATTGATGCTTCTTCATCAGACATTATGGACTCACAAGGAGCTCTTGACACACTGCTCAAGCAACAACAAGATGCTACTACAGCAACTACTCAAGGAGGCTTTGAATTTACCTTGAGTACTCTTGTTATACTAGTCACTCCTAGTGATCCTAGTGTTACTCCTAGTGTAAGTTTAACACATATTGGTAGTCCGGTTAGTGATCCTGCTTGCACAACTAGGTTCTCTTGTCTTTCTGACTTGGGAAACTATCAGAAGAAGACTTCTACTAAGCTGGATGATATTCATAAGAAACCAATAGATGGCATTTTCAACTCTGCTTCATATGATGATGACATTGTTGGGGATCTTAATAACTTGGCATAAGAAGTAGATGTAGCTTCTACTCCTGTTCACCAGATCAACAAAGACCATCCTACTACTCAAATCATAGGAGATCGGTTCTACTGTCAAGACTCGCCGCCTGCATAAGAAAGCAACGTCTGGTCATCATGCTCTTGTGAGCTACATTGAAGATCAAAAGCATAATAATCACACAGACTTTATTCACTGTTTGTTTTCTTGTTTTCTTTCACAGGTGGAACCTAGGTTAGTCTCACATGCTCTTGAGGATCAAAGTTGGGTTGAGGCTATGGAGGTGGAAATGCAGCAGTTCTTGTTTCAAAATGTTTGGATCCTAGTTGACTTACCAGATGGAAAGACAGCAATTGGTACCAAATGGATTCTCAAAAGTAAGAAAGATGCAAGGGTTATCATGGTGCAAAATAAGGCTAGGCTGTTGCACAAGGTCACATACAACTAGAAGGAAATGACTATACTGAAGTCTTTGCTCCTATTGCTAGGATTGAGGCCATTCGTCTGTTTTTGGATTTTGCTTCTTATGTTGGCTTTACGGTTTTTCAAATGGATGTCAAGGGTGCGTTTATCTATGGCAATGTTGACGATGAAGTATATGTCACTCAACCTAAGGGCTTTGTGGATCCACTTCATCCCAAGAAAGTATACAAGGTGGTCAAAGCTCTTTATGGACTTCATCAGGCTCCTAGAGCTTAGTATGAGCGTCTGTCCACTTTCTTGTTGAAACACGGCTACAGAAGAGGAACTATTGAAAAAACACTGTTTCTTAAAAGGAATGCCAAAGAAATCATCCTAGTTCAAGTATATGTGGATGATATTATCTTCGGTTCTACTCGGAAGGAATGGTGTGATGAGTTTGAACAACTAATGAAAGGCGAATATCAGATGAGTGCCATAGGAGAACTCACATTTTTCCTTGGTCTTCAAGTCAAGAAGCAGTCGGATGGTATCTTCATTAGTCAAGACAAGTATGTTCATGAGATCATTCAGAAGTGTGATGTGGAATCTCTTCGACCAGCAGCAACACCTTATGAAGTCACTAAAGTCAAACTCAAGAATGAGCCAGATCCTCTGGTAAATGTTCACATGTACAGGTCAATAATTGGCTCACTCATGTATTTGACTGCATCACGTCCGGACATTATGTTTGCAGTAAGTGCTTGTTCTAGACCTCAGGTGGCTCCAACCGTATCTAACTTGAATGCAGCAAAAAAATCTTCAAGTATATCAAGGCACAACCCAAGCTAGGATTGTGGTATCCAAGGGAATCACCTTTTGTTCTTGATGCCTATAGTGATAGTGACTATGCAGGTACTAATAATGATAGGAAGTCTACTACTGGTGGTTGTCAGTTTTTGGGTCGAAGACTTATCTCATGGCAATGTAAGAAACAGACAATAGTAGCTACCTCTTCAACAGTAGCTGAATACGTAGATGCTGCTAGTTGCTGTGGACAAGTCTTGTGGATAAAGTTCAGATGCTGGATTATGGGTTCAACTTCATGAACACCAAAATTTTCATCGACAATCAAAGCACTACCTGCATTGTGAAGAATCCTGTCTTTCATCAACAAACCAAGCATATCGAGATTCGGCACCATTTATACGGGACGCCAATGAGAAGAAGCTGATACAGGTTCTTAAAGTACATACGGATGATAATGTTGCTGATTTATTGACTAAAGCATTTGATGGTCCAAGATTCAACCACTTGGTGGTTCACATTGGTATGGTCAATCCTTGAGGCCTAGGATTGAGGGGAGGCTAAGCCTAAGTGGAGGCTTATTGTACATTTTTACTTGTACAGTCTTACATATGGTAGCTTCTAACAAAAAATTTCATGGGTATCCGCGATGTGTGCAACTTCTAGTGGAAGATTTTGGTTACTCCTAGTGGCAGTCTTCTGCTCCTAGTAGGTACAAACGCTTCTTCTTCACTTGTGGTTGGCTTCTAGTATCAATTTTGGGTCACTGTTCATTACGTTGACTTTTGTTGACCACTCGTTGCTCCTAGTGTTGACCTTTACACGTTTTGACTTTCACTCAACGCGAGTTACTTCTGGTGCACATATTTTGTTTATCTTTGGTAACTGGGATTTGCTAAATATGAGTTAATGGGCAAGTGGTTACTCCAACATTAAAGACTTAATTTGTAAAGGGAAATCCCCCATAATTAGGGTTCAATGAACAGTTTTTGTGCCATTGTTAATAGTCAAATGGCTCACTTGACTCAATTATCAAAACATAAACACATACATATACGCTCCTACCCTTCACCCTCTTCAATCCATCATCTTCCACTGTTAAAATCATCATCAATGGCTACAAGCCTGATCACAACAAGGTGGCCTATCTTGGGGAAGGTCCTAAGAGAGACGAGTTCACTAACATTCTGGAATACATTGAAGCTTCAAATCTGAGGTATGCTCTTACTGTTTGCCCCACTGTGTATGATACAGTTATCCGTCAGTTTTGGGCAACTGCCAACACCAATGATGTTTTGGGTCGCCCATTAGAGCTCCATGCTACTATAGATGGTCGCTCCTATGTGTTGACTGAGGCATCCATTAGGTCTACACTTCATATCCAAGATGAAGATGACATTATCTCTCTTCCCAATTCAGAGGTGTTGGATGGTATGGCTGCTATAGGTTATAATCATAAGGGGAAGTTTAACTTCCAGAAAAATAGATTTTCCCCTCAATGGAAGCTGTTGGTTCACTTTTTGATTCATTATTTGAGTCTAAAATCTGGGAGCTAGGATGCGTTACCCGTTTCCCTTGCTACTGGTTTGATATGTATTGCTCATGGTCGCACTTTTAACTTTTCTCGTTACCTGTTTGATGGCATGATTAGTAATCTTAGTGACACTGGTTCTAGGAAGAAGTTCTTGATGTACCCTAGGTTTTTACAGTAGGTTCTTATGTGCTTACCTAGGAATAGGAAGAAATATGTGCCCCCTAAGCTTACTCTAAAAGTTTATGCGAATATGGCACTTGGTTATAAGGGTCCTTTGAGGCTTCTCACTGATGCTATGTTGGGCCTTACCTATGGGGGTCCTAATGTGGTTCCTCCAGCTGGCCAAGCCGAGGAGGAACCTCCATTGGTGGATGATCCTATGGAAGAGGAGAACCCTGCTACTGGTGTGCCCAATGTGGAGGTTGAGGAGCCAGTTAGATAGGTGGTGGCAGAAATGCCATCTACCTCAAAGGTTGTCCCTTCTTCTCGCCTACATGAGTCCCCATTTGCTTATTCTCCCCTCCTAGTCCAGCTCCACATTCTGCTGAGAAGCCTTCTAGTTCTCATGCCCATATGGATGACCCATCAGTTGCTTCTGGTCCCCATGACGCATCCCCCAAACCAAGTCCTCTTGGTGGGGAAGCTAAGGAACCTGTTACTTTGACTTCTTTGATTGCTCTTATGCACAGGTACTATGCCAAGATTGTTTCATTAGAGGATGAGCTCAACCAACATCGCAAGCTCACAAGGGATTTCGTGCTTCCATTGGCGAACAGGGTCAAATCCTTGGAGACGCAGCTCAAGCGCCACAGGAAGAAGGTGGTGCTCACTGATACTGATGAAGATGTAAAGGAGGATGGGTTGACTATTTTGGCTAGGGCTGCATTTGCTGCTAAGCCAAGTGATGACCTGCCTTCTCCTCCTAGTCCTTCTCGCATTCCAACTACTGCTGCTGGTGGTTCGATGCCAATGAATGCTGATTCTACTGGTCCTTCATCTCCCATTGTTGGTCCTTCTCATGATCCTAAGGGTAAAGCCCCTATGACTGATTCACCCTCTCCTCCCGAAAAGCGAACTTGCAGAAAATTAGAGGAAGAAAGATTGGGGGAAGAGGCTGCTCAGAGATTGCAAGAAGAGATTGACCAACAAGCTGCGCCTGCTTCAACGGCTACGGCTGAGGATGAAGCCCTACAACAATAGAGACGTGAGCAGCTAAGGCACAGTGCCATGCATTGGGATAATCATGACTGGATGAATGTTGTCATAGTCATCACTTTAGACTACTCTCAATTCACCGATTTGTTGGGGTCGGATGTGAATCAAGATAACTGTGTTCAATGGGCTATGGCATTGATATGTAAGCAATAGGAAGCCCTTGCTGCCCAGCTTCACGAACAACGTCATAACAGACCTTTGTCGCGTGCTGAGGAGAGACGGTTGATGCAGCAGTATGTGAAGAATCAATAGGTTGCTTATTATTTAGACTAGGTGGACATGGGAGAGGGTGAGGAGGCTATCTTTTGATGAGCTTAAAGATCTTTACACCAAGATGATCAAGCATAGGGATACACCTGTGCCTGAACATGCTATCTATCGCCCACCTCCTCGTATTGTCCACACTTCTATGCCTATTGCTTTTCCCACCACCGCCTCTTCAAAGGTTGACCCCACTCACTCTACTGTTGATACTACCACCATTGCTGAAGCTACTCCCACTCCTGCTGGTACTACCACACCTGTTACTCCTGCTGTTGAGCTTACACCTACACCAATAACTTAACCACTTCTTACTCCATCAGCTAGTGCAGCCACTTCTGGTCATATGGTTGTTGATGACTTTGTTCCTGCTGCTGCTGCTACTGCTGATGTCAAGGTTAAGGAGGAATCTTCTTCCGGTGTCCCCACCCCACGCCATTCTATTCGGAAGAAGAAGGCTCGTCTTGGTAAGTTTGTCCCATTTGAGAAGAGGGATCCTGCCAATCTCATAGATGTTGCTTCTGATAGTGAGACTGAGTTACCCCTTGGCAAAGGCTTGATTATGGCTTTGGAGGTTCGGCCATCCCCCATTTCTCGTGGTACCTTTACTCATAAGATTACGACTAGTGATGGATACACCCGGTATGTCTCTGGATTGCAAAGTATTTTGTCGTGGGTGGAGCGTCGTGATCTTATGTTGTTGTATGGTTTGGTTGATACTGAGATTCCTAAGTCTCCTAGTGAGCTTCCTAACTGGCCTGGGTTGACAATTTGGGGAGACTTGAAGTTAATATTGGATTCCCCTCCTAATTCTCCTCATGTTGGCGTATGGAAGAATCAACCTCGCTGGGTGATAAGGAGGTGGAAGTTGTATGCTGGGTGTGGTGTTAATGTACTGGAACTTGAGTCTAGTACTGTTGTGTTTATGCTTACTGATGTGGAGTATCCGTTGACCATTGCTACCATGGAAGCTATGCTGGAGTGCCACCTGCTGGTGTCTAATGCTCCTTCTGGTAATGAGTTTGCCATGGCCACTACCTTAGTTGAGGGAATTCAAGCTCGGCTGCATGCAGACAAGGTTGTTGCTTCTGGTATGTGATTGGTTTGTTTCTACTATCTTTTTGTTATACATACATTCTTTTCACCAATATGTACAGTGATTGGTGACTTACATTTTAATTTAGTTTGTTGTTAAAAAAACCATACTTTTATATAATATCTGCTTATACTTTTAACATGTGATGGAATTTCAAAACATGTAAATCATATACTATCTGCTTATACGTTTCCACCGT
Source organism: Glebionis coronaria (assembly GCA_025667525.1). Classification (NCBI taxonomy): domain Eukaryota; kingdom Viridiplantae; phylum Streptophyta; class Magnoliopsida; order Asterales; family Asteraceae; genus Glebionis; species Glebionis coronaria. The sequence goes on from CM046874.1 coordinate 436,222,415, forward strand.
GAAACTGTTTTCCACTTGGTATTTTCACACTTGGGCTATCTTGAGAAGTACTTCTAGTGTTGTACCTAGTCCACACAACAAATGGTGCTCAACTCACCATGTCTTGCAGACAAGAAAGAGTTGATTCACCATGAGGGTACGGCTCTTGTGTGATTATCAAATCCGTTGATGGTTGCCAGTTTACCTAAAATTTGAGGGTTTTCACTTTCCTTGGTCCTAGACTGAAAAGTGGCTAGTCCAAGGGGGTACGGCTCTTGGTAAAGACTTCTATCAAATCCGTTGATAGTTGTAATAGCTTGGTCAAAGCTATAGGGTTTTCAGCTCATCGATGCTTTATTGCTAAGAGTTGGCTAGTCCGGAAGGGTAAGGCTTCTGGTAAAGACTCATATCAAATCCGTTGACGGCTGTGATGATTTGCCCAAAATCATTAGGGTACCCCCGCTCACCATCGATTTACGTTCTAAGAGTTAGGCTGGGTTCTGGTCTCCCAGGGTGATGCTTATTCAACCACAAAGACTAGCTAGCCCAAGAGCGAACAACTACTTGGTAAAGGCTCATCAAATATGCTCATGTTTCTGTATAGATTCAACAAGGTGCAGATCTGTTTCAATCTTTCAAGAAGCTTCTAGGTGTTCCTCGTTGCAGCAGTCTTTGTGTTTTCAATAATGATGGTTATATTGTTGTTGTTTGTGCTGCTGTTACAATCCTCAAGTTGTTTTTCAAGATCTACCAAGAAACTTGAACTTAAGCAGTCAAATTCAAGTTTAGGGGAGGATTGTTAAGACCTCTGGAATAGATATTTGTAATAGATAAGCTAGGAGGTATGTAGTTCCTCTTGGTCCTAATAGTAGTAGGAGCAATACGTGTTCCTGGTCTAGTAGAAAGTCAAACATTATTATTCTTAGTAAATTGTTAGGATATGCATGAGATATGTTAGGAAAGGATATGCATATCAGAAGTTACAAGTTTTGGTTTAATGTAGTATTAGGGTTTCCTTGTAGTATAAAAGGAACCCATTGGCAGAAGGGTTAGATAGACCTTCATCATCATTATTCATTTCATATTAATAGTAGAAATCCTTAGTAAGGATCAAGTTATTTAGTTATTCTGTTTCTTCTTGTTCATAGTATTTGTATTCCGCACTTATACTTTGTGTTTCATTATGAGTCTCTCTGTGAATAGACTTGTGATTACAGAAGTCGTTCACCATCCTTAACAGTCTGCAAGATCCACATCTAGTGAACCCAACAAAACCTATGACGGATCTGGCGGTCCGGAGGATTACCTAAAGGTGTTTGACACACAGGCTAAATTTGAGCGATGGCCGATGCCAATATGGTGCCAGATGTTCAACTCAATTTTGATTGGTAATGCGTGCGACTGGTTTGAGAAGCTCCCCCATCGAAGCATCAACAGCTTTGATGAATTACGCATAGCATTCCAAAACAACTATACTCAGCGAAAGAAGTATAATAGAGATCCTATCTCATTGGCAACAGTCAAACAAAGCCCCGAAGAGTCTACAGAAGACTTCACGAAGAGTTTTAATGACGAGTGTACGCGCACAAAAGCCTGCCCAGAGCTCCTTAAAATTTCCGATTAAATGCAAGCCATAACGGAAAAGGAGCTAATCATGCGCCTCAATGATAAACGTCCGGAGAAGTTTGATGAGCTCATGGAAAGGGTTTGGAACTTTGTGGAGGGGGAGACCGCGGTTGTTGCGGCTTACCCTACAAAAGGGAACCATGGCTACCGATCAAACGATCAGCCTAGAAGGCAATCAGATGGCCAAAGTAACCCTGGCAATGGGAGGAGTCTGGATTACAAGAACCAGGCAAAAGGAGGATCGTCGGATGACAATTTCACCCCTCTAAAGATGACTTATCGGGATATCTTGTTAACAGAAGAAACAAATTTCCCAAGACCTCCCCCTATGACAACTCTAGTTGATCGTCATCAAGGCACTCGCTTCTGTGAGTTCCATAATGACAAGGGTCACGACACGGAGGAGTTCATTCAGCTCAAGAAGCATATAGAGTCGCTGATTAAATCAGGCAAACTCAAACACTTGGTCAAGGATTAGAAGGATGTAAAGGATAACAAAAAGTATGACAAAAAATATTCCCAAAAGGATAAGCCTATGACCATTTATATGGTTCAATCATGGCAGCGCCGGACGAAGCGGAAAGTTAGTCAAAAATTTTCACGCGGCAAGGAAATCTCATTCCCTCCTATCACGGAGAGCAACGTGGCTGATGCACCTCTCACGATTGAGGTAAGCATTCGAACCCATAACGTTCGTCATATGTATGTGGATGGAGGATCATCGGCGGAAGTACTCTACGAACACTGCTTCGTACAGCTCCGACCAGAGATCAAAAGCCAATTGATGCCAGCCACGTCGCCGCTCATTGGCTTTAGTGGAGACACTATCTGACCAATAGGACAACTACGTTTACTAGTAACCATTGGAGATAAAGAGCATTCCACCACGGCGTGGATGAACTTTATGGTGATATGTTCACATTCCCCATACAATGATATTATTGGAATACCAGGTATCCTAGCCATACGGGCAGTCCCGTCCACGACACACGGCATGATTAAGTTTTCGGTTGAAGGGGGAATTGTCATTATTTACAATTCAATCGTGGCGTCATCCGAGTGTCACACCGTGACAACACCAATCCAGCCAGCTCATACAAAGGAAGGATCACCACGCCCCAATTGGAAGGTGGTAATCCACCCTGACTACCCGGAACAACAGGTAGCTATCGGGGGAACGCTCTCCAAAAAAGGGAAGAAAGCCATGTGCTCTCTCCTAAAAGCAAACCTTGATATATTCGCATGTGAGCCAAAGCATATGACGGGCATATCGCGTTCTGATAAGTGTGAAAACACTCATCAATAATCATCTAAAAACCACTCAAAACACAGTCAAATACATTATATTTAACTGAAAAATATCAGAATTACGTGGGTATTTGTGTTTTTATGTTTTCAGGTAAACAAGATGCACTTTTGAGCAAAGACGCGTTTTCAATGGATTCATATGATAAAATACGAAGAAAAGGACAAATAAAGCTTCAATGGCCTTACTTGCCATTATTTCAAAGATGGAGGGCTTAAATTGTAACTTTCATAAGACAAAGGATGAAAAGGAGATTTGCTAAAAAGTGTTTATCACATTTGATAAAAGAAATGAAATAGAGGACTAAAAAGCAAATAAATTTGGAAATTTTATTTACTAGTCTATTTGTTACTCGGTCAAAGCTTCCGAGACAATTCAAAACTCATTTTCACACGTCTTACTTTCTTCTTCAACGAATACAAAGAGAGAGAAAAAAATAACAGACGCTCCATATCTTCTATCCACCAATACCTGCAAGATCAAATCACGAGAGTTCAAGAAAGATTCCGGCAAAAATCAAAGAAGCAAAAGTGTTACTCTCTTTATCCTCTATCTGAAGGTGCACATTAATTGGATCAAGAGCCAAGAGAGAAGAAATGCCCAATTTGGAGAAGGCAATGAAGAACGAATTCAACCTCGTATTTTACATGTGGCACGAAGGGATTGGAGGCAACACGTCACACCACCACCTCTCGACGCCTATAAATACCAAGGATCACCCTCACTTCAAGATGGTTAGATAGGTGTAGTTTCACCTAGAGAATTAGATAAGTAGGAGGAGTTAGTAGTTAGTTAATCTTGTTCATTTTTTCTTTCAAATCTGTTAAAAATTTTCATTTTTCAATTTAACCGATTTATCATTTTTCCCCATTAATGAAAGCTTTAACCTTCTTAATCTTCTTTCTTCTATACTGTTTGGATGTTGTTAGTTTGTTCTGTTATGCGTTAGTTAAGATTGAGATACGTTTCTACCATTAATGTTAGTCTAATCTTCTTCGATTCATATTCTTCTAAGCTGTTTCATTAAATGATCAGTTTTTGCTAGCGTGAGTTTTGATACTGCTATTCTAAATGTTTTCACTTTGTCAATTTGAGTTTGATTTCGGCTCTGTTTTCAGTTTGTTATAAGCTGTATGAAGTTCTGTTTCGATTACACGCCAAAAGCTCAAAAGCTCGAATGAGCTTATTAGTAGATCTTGCACAAAACTTTTGATGGATTGTGATTTTTAGTTTAAGCATTTTGAATATACTATTTTGGAGCAGCTTATATGATAAGCTTGATGTTAGCTTTTGAATAAATTTTCATTTGAGCATTTGAAATGATATTTCTTAGTTCATAGACATCATTTGATATAGATTAGTTAAGGCAAGTTTCAGAATCGAAAGATCTCGTCAAGTTTTTCTTTGCTTTGTTTCAATTTTGCAGGTTATAAGATTTGAAGGTGTTTGGATTCGCCAGTGGTTAGATAGCAGATTATCAGTCAAGTTCGATAGTTGTGTTTGATTTTCGAAGGTGTTGTTTGTTTCAAGTCGGATCAGCGCCGAGCTTCGACGCCAATGGACTGTTTTCGGATGTGAGGTAAATTTTCTTGATTTAATTTCTGCAAGTAGGTATATAATCTGCTTAATAGGCTATTGGTAGTTAGAATTTGTTTGTAATGTGTAAGAATTCGACTTTTTAACGTGACTTGTTCTCTTAATTCGAGTAGCTAACTGATTTGTAGTTTAAGTTTGTAAAATTCTGATATTGTAGTTTTAGGGGTGTTTGGTTAGACAATTAAGTTTTTGGTTAGCATTTAGTTTTACGAACTGTTATTAGTTAACTTCTTTGTCCCCTTTTTTTACCTTGTTTTACAACAAAAATATATTGTATATATTGGTTTTCATCGTTTTTATGTACATATAGTATTTTCTTAAAAAACCCAATAAATACAAAAATATTTTCTTTATATTATTATATGTAGATACATATACGTATACGAACACTCAATACACATACTTCCATAAGTATTGCTTTTGCAATACACCGTGTTAGGGAGCGTTCCGGTCCTTAACACGTGTATCGATCAAACTTAATTAATGCACAATAGATAAATACCATAATATTCTTGACCTTGAGAAAGAGTCCACTGTGTGGGGGGTATAAGGCGAGTGTATTACACATTCTAAAGAAGCAGGCTCTTAAGTGTTATGCGCCGCCTCGTTTCTCCGCTTCCTTGTGGGTCTTTCAAGAGTGATAGTGGTGAGTGGTGTGCCACCCAATTAGTATTTACATATATTATATTTTCTTGTGGATATTAATTATTGCACCTCGAGAGATATAATATCTTCTCTCTCAAATGTCGACTAAGAGCTCATCTCTCACTCCTCGAGTTTATTTACACGTGTACTCGCATGTGTGTAACCATACCACCTTTGGTGTATTACTTCCTTCCACGAGGAAGTGTTTAAAACGTCATTCGCTTGTATATACATTCGGCCACCTTGCTAAACATGGATACTCGTTCCATGTTAGAGATTTTGCAACAACGATCCGCCAATGCTAATTATTCGCCTTGTTCGAATTGTGGTGGTCCACACGATACTTATTTATGTGATCAAAACAATGGCTATTATGGAGAGGGTTATGCTATAATGGAACCGAGAACCCTAATTTTCAACCTAACCTTCAAATTGACTACACTTGTAATGACTATATGGGATATTCTGGTTTTTCATCACAAAATCCACCATCATTTCATGATCAACCCTTTGATGAGCCATACCAAAACCAAGGATTTCCCAATTATGGATGTTTTCAAAATGATGATAATATTCAAGGCTATAATCAAGAAACCTTTCATAATCAAGGATTTTCAAATAATGAAGGCTTTCAAACTGATGAAAATTTTCAATGCTATAATCAAGATACTTTTCAAAATCAAGGATTTTCACATTATGAGGGTTTTCAGAATGGAGGAAATTATCAAGGTTATAATCATGAGAACTTTCATAATCAAGGCTCTTTTAACACCTATAATTCACCTCATTATGGAAATCCACCTCCAACCTATTCTTCGACTTATTCATGTGAGTTTTGTGGAAATGCACCCCATTATGATTATGATTGTTGACTGAGGGATCCTCCTTCCTATGCCCCTAATATTTACAATGAGTCTCATTCTTTACTTGAGCAAATAAACGAGTTTATCGATGGCGTTTATAAGGAGCTTGATAGTAAGAAAGACATAAGCGTCAAGGAAATGCACAACACATGTCTGTGGTAAAGACAAGGATTATGTCTACTGAGGGAGCGGAAATTAAGATTTGGCAAAGTAATGATAAGGAACTCGGTGATATGTGTCGTGAATCGTTGAACAAATTTTCTCGTCACCTCAGGAAATCTTTAGATGATTTAATCTTTAAGATTGATACGATCGAGATCGAGGAAGAAGAACAATATTTTGCTACTCGTGCTCGTATGCTTTATCAATGCTTCTATGACGATGATGAGGGACCTTCGATTTGTTTGACACTTAATGATGACACACCTTCATCACCTTTACCTCACATGGAACCCACCGAATCTTTAACCATGGGGAACGAGCCTCTTAGCACTAATACAAACACCGTTTCGGATGAATTAACCGCCTCTAGTGTTGAGAACCTTATCATAATCCCAAGAGAGCTTGAGAGTGTTTCCAATGAACCATGTGACGAGTTTTGTATTGATACCTCTTCTCCTCACGATCAAATTGAGATTTCATCACATGTTGACCTTCATGCTACTAGTAGTGATTTTGGTGACTTTGATCTTGATGAATTGTTCAAAGAAAAGGATAATGAGATTGAGGAAGAGTTTGTGTGAGACTTCCACAAATGGAGGATCATGATTGTGATTCTAGCGAAGCATCTTATGCTATATCATCCGATGACTTGTCTTGTCAAGATAACATTCCTAATTTGGATGAAGAATTTGCTCCTACAGGAAATGTGGATCCTTCTCGTCTCCCACCTTATGATTCTTGTGATGAAACCTTTGATGATCCTTATGATAGTGATGAATCCTTTACTTCTGATGATGAATCCATTTCTTCTATGACTCCTTCACCTATTCCTCCAAATGATTTTGTGATGCATTCAAATCCTCTTTTTGAGACATATTTTGATAACCCAATTTTTAAGGAGTGTGAAGAACCTAATAATGAGTCTATAGACGAAGAACCCTTGATTGATCATTTTTCACCAGTTTTTGAGGATACACCTATTGATTTTCATGATCATATCATCCCTAAGAGTGATTCTCTCATTGATATACATACTTTTGAGCCTTCTAGTCCCACCTTTTCACCCATGGAGTTGGTTATTGATGACGATCTTATCCCATTAGAGATTGATAACATTTCACTCAAGGATAATTAAGAACCAAAAATCGTTGATATGGACTCATTTATGGAGATTGATGCCACCATAGATGTAAAACCTGCATGCTTTTACCATGAATAGTACCCTTATGATCGTACGTACATGATTAGAACTTTCCTTTTATAGAACGTTTACGTTTCACGAACAAGAATTACAAGTATTACGTACGTGTTATAACATGATATATATTTATTACGTATTAACACACGATAATTATTTAAATAATAATTATAATCACGAACATACGAATATGAAATCATGAACGTAAATTAATCACGAGCTAATATTACGTATGTATGTATATTTATTATGATCACGAATAAATATATTAAGTCACGATCGATAACTAATTAAATTACGTAAATTACGAACACGAGAACACACTTATATTTTAGACACGAAAAATGTTCGGGTTACCCTTATGTGGGCCCCATACCCGTTGACACACAAGAGGAAAAGGGCCTAGCCCATTAATTTTTACTAAACAAGGAATTAAGGAAAAGTTCTTTTCATAATAACACATTTATTGGAAACAAGAAAAACCTAAAAGCTTTTCTCCTTTCTCCTTTGTCTTGGCCACCAGGTTTAGCATCACCAAGAGGGATGTTTGGTTTGATTTTGGTGTTAGATTTATTGCAAGGATCGTTGTGTGTTCATCATTCTTTGATTCATGTGATCGGTATAGACCCTAACCTCTTTTCTTTTATGTTTTGATTTATTAATCACATAAAATCATGAATGTTTTTAATAAACTAATTAAAAACAAGTGTAAACATGTTGTTTTAAGCATGGGGTATAATCAATATAATGATTTAGGGGGTGTTTGTTTGTGGCCGACTGTAAAACCCGCATGCTTTTACCATGAATAGTACCCTTAAGATCGTACGTACTAGATTAAAACTTTCCTTTTATAGTACGATTCCGTTTACGTGTTAGGATTTTACGTATTACGTACGTGTTAGAACACGATAAGTATTTATTACGCACGAACACGCAATAATTATTTAAACAACAATTAATCACGAACATGCGATCATGAAATCCTGAACGTAATTAAATCACGAGCTAATATTAATTACGTATATATATTTATTACGGACCCGAATAAATATATTAAGTCACGATCGATAACTAATTAAAACACGTAAATTATGAACACGAGAACACACTATAATATTTAGACTTAGGAAATGTATGGGTTACCCCATGTGGGCCCCATACCACGAAATTAGGGAGGGAAGATGGGCTTAGCCCATCAATTTTTACTAACACAAGGAATTAGGAAAGATTTTGGTCATTTTTCACTTTACAGGAAAACACCAAAAACCCTAAAAAGTTTTTCTCCTTCTCCTCTTCTTCTTCTTTTGGCCGCCACACATAAACACATCAAGGAGGGTGTTTATTTGATTTTGATCTTGGTTTTTGGTGCAAGTGTTCGTGTTTGTTCATCCTCGTTTAGTCCACGCATTCGGTATATTCTTTTTACCCTTTTTCTTTTTGATTTGATCTAATAATTAATTAAGAACATGGTGTTTTTAAAACCTAATTAAAAACATAGATCTAACATGAAAATGGTTATTGGGTAAATCAAAAAAGGATGTTTTAGGGGTGTTTGTTTGGCCGGCGCCTAAACAGAACCCCAAGGGGGGTCTCGGTTTGGCTACTCAACCACCACCGGGACCATATGGTCCCGGTTGGGTGGTGTGGGTCCCACGGCAGCAGCAAGACAAGGGTAACCCGAAGTGGTTCGGGGTTATGGTGTCGATTTCCTGTCCGGTTCATGGGTTCTAGTCAAGATCCGGTTCACGGTTCATGTTAAGATTATTTTTTTATAATCATATGCTAAATTAAATTAATAAATATGACATGATTAATTTAACAAACATGACTTAGGTTATATTAATTATTAAAATCATGAAATTATTAACCTAAGTATTTTATATTTTCTAGAATTATAATTAAGTAATTATTTAAAAACCATGGTTATAATTAATTAATTAACATGACTTAGGTTATATTATTAATAAATAATAATACAGGTTTTAACCTAAGTATTTAACTTTATTTAATTAAAAACATGATATACTTTAATTAAATAATTTAACCTATAGTTTATTTAAATTACATGAAATAACTAATAAACTATACATTATATCATTATGACTTAGAAAATAATCATGAAAACACTTAGGCTTATATACTTAGCTTATTTAACCAGCTTATATCTAATTATGAAAACTTTCTATTTTTAGAAACTTATTTAAATAAGGCAGCTAATCTATTTATGGAAACTTTCTATTTTAAGAAACTTATTTAATTCAGGCAGCTAATCTACTTATGGAAACTTATTTAATTAAGGCAGCTGATCTATTTATGAAAACTTTCTATTTTTAGAAACTTATCTATTTTAAGCAGTAATTCTATTTTTGGAAACTTTCTATTTTTGGAAACTTTCTATTTTTGGTAACTTTCTATTTTTGGAAACTTTCTATTTTTGGAAACTTTCTATTTTAGGAAACCTGCTATTTTTGGAAAGTTACTTATTATTACACAGTAAGTATAATAATACATGAAATATCAGAAATACTTAATCAGAATAGACAGAATATAAGATAAACACAGTTTAAGGCTTAAAACAGTAAAACATGATATGAACATATAAAATAAGCTAAGACATGACATAAAACCAGTTACGTATTTAGTAAGAAGATACTTATTCATGTATGTATTTATGTAGCATTAGTGATACCGAAGTAGGATTCTACTCAGTTCATCTTCTTCGTTCACTGGACATAAGGTACGGATTCCCGTCCTTTCAGTATGGACATTCTTTCCTTATTAGGATTCCCCGTATGCAGCCAAATGTTTTCTCGTATTATAAGTTATGTGTTTGATTTGCTTATGTTTAATTTAGAATACCTATAGCCATATACATGCATGACCAGTTTCACCTAGTTATGGAGGTACCATAACCATAACATTAGAGGCACTGATGTTATGACTTCACCACGGCGGAGTGATTGCTCTTGGCGTCCCTTCAGCTTTTGGCCATATTATCATATTTATCATGTGAGGCGTATGGGTGCATCCTAGTTACATGTTTCAGTCAGGATTTCATGGTGAATGTGGTGTGTGCCTTGCATCCTTCACAAGGAGCTGATACCTCCTACCCAAAACCAGTATATTAAATTAGAGGCAGCCCCTCTAATTTGCATGATGAGGTCACCCCTCCAAGTATTCATGCACGGTGGATATTCATGACCTATATTGGCTAATGGTAAAATATGTTAAACAATTTTTACAAGATAAACATAAGGCTTTTCAGACTATAAAACCAGTTTTACCAAGGCTTAACCGGGTTATCCAGGACTTAGTTTCTTCCGCTTTTTCATGCTGTTATGCTTATATTATTCATGCGATACTTGTATATCCGTGCACTGAGCGTTATGCTCAGCCGTTTTTCCTTTCATGTTCCCAAAATGGCAGGTACCCAGGACTGGAGCATTTGGAGGACGTGTAGAGGATGGAAGCTGCCATAGACTTCTTTTCCTTTTTTTCCTTCATATACTTATGCTTGTTTAGTCTTTCATTCATTTCTTTTGCTTTATTATGTTTTGAGCTTATGTTTAGGAACTGATGTTTGATTCTGATTTACCCTATGGTCATGTAATGTTTTAGACATTTATCCTTGTATGCTTTGATGACACGCCATAATTACGCGTGACATTTCATTATCAAAATGGGGTGTTACAATTATGGTATCGGAGCCAAGGCTTCGACCTGTAGGCTCTAAAACTCAACCTGTGACTAGTGGGTAGTCACCAGGAGCTTCCTAAGCCAACGTTTGTTATACCACGTACTGATGTTTTCAGCGCATTGTTGTTTTAACCATGATGTTTTCAGCACCTTGAGGTTTTAACCTTGATGTTTTCATCAATATTGTTTTACTAATATGGATGGACAACCGTCATTCATATTTAGTTATGTGTTATTGTTTCATGCATAATGTTCCTCGTAAACTGTGGCTATGTGGACTGAACCCCAGTAGTTCATAATTAGTCACATAAAATTTTTTCTGATAAGTTTTGACAGATGAGTTTCATTTATTTATGTTTCATGTATCATTGTTGCAGGGATTATGACTAAGTAATGGTTGGTACAGGACTGGCCCTGTATAGTCGCATGTGCTTTTATCGTAACTTTTAACTTTGGGACCGACCCATAGGCGTCCCCTCGCCATGTCTTTTGTTTTGGGACCAACCCATAGGCGTCCCCTCGCACATATAAAGTGTATTTAAAAAAATACATTACGCATTCATGCATAAAATTTTTCTCATGATTTATTGGCATAAATTTTTTTTATGTCCCCTCATAAGTTACTATGTTTTTATGTCAAGTATGTTTTCATACTGTCATGGTTAAACCCAGTTTCATGTTGATTATGTTATACACTCCTCCATGTTAAATTGTTTCGTGTTTCTTCATGATAATTTCGTATTCATGTGGATTACGTCTTACGCCTCATTTGTTATTATGCCTTCATGCAAGACATAGTTGGATTTCATTGAATTATGCTTTCATGATAGTCATGGTTAGTTTTCATTGATCATACTGTCAGGAAAATCATCGTTGAATTTGGTGTAACCACACTTTAACGTTTCTCGATACAACCAGAATGATGTCTATGCTAATACTGCCAGGTTATCATGATGGTTTTTCCTAACCGTCTAACCGATACACCTTCCTTAAATCATGACAAATGATCGACCCCATACCGATCATTTCATGTGCATTTCGTGTGTACTCCATGTACCGTATTTCATGTGTATTTCACATACCTTAATCCATGTGTATTTCGCTTGCAATGCTTCACGAGTATTCTCTAGTTGATTCTAAATCATCTCAGGCGTATGTTCAATTGCTGATATTCTACAAGGTTGCTGATACCGCTCATAACTTGGAGATGTTACTAAAGGTTGATGCTGCTGATGTTCGGAGACGCTACGAGATGCGGATGCTGTTCACAACCTGGAGATCCTAAAAGACGAAGACAAAGGCATCAGAGCAAAGCAATTGGACGAGAAGATGCTTCACCATCAGACGATTTCCATCAATCATTGTCCCTAATTCTTAGTTACATGTCACACGTCATTCGGCTGTCATTTCAGCCATATGAGTGCAAACCGGTACCAGCCGGCCACTCAGCTGAAGAGTTACATGAATCACGGTCATGAGAATGACCGTCATGGAACTGACACACAGGACGATAGTAACCACTATTATGATAGAAACTATCCTATAAATCGCAATCGAGGCTCGGGCCGCGGACGTGAGCAGACATACAAAGGATCAGTAGTCCAACCGATCCGCCAAGTCTGGCATAATAACCTAATATTGTAGTTCTATTGTTTTACGTCTCGAGACACATGTCAAGACATCAGTCAAGACACATGTCTCACGTATACTTTCTGAAGACACATGTCAAGACATCAGTCAAGACACATGTCTCACGTATACTTTCTGAAGACACATGTCAAGACATCAGTCAAGACACATGTCTCACGTATACTTTCTGAAGACACATGTCAAGACACCAGTCAAGACATATGTCATGCTTATAGTTCCAAGACACGAGTCAAGACAGATGACTCACGTCCAACTATGGAACATTTCTAAGAAATTCAGGCTACCCTCCAAGGGTATATCCCTTTTGTTGTGCCATGTATTAATCAGGCCACAAGAACTTCAATACCATTACCGGCGCATCAGTGAGAACTGTCACGATACCGATGTAACTTTCATTTCTTTCACCATATTTCATATATTCATGACCATGGAGGACGCCTTTCGTATTCCCACGTGTACGAAGGTTTTCCTTCAGCTTAATGATGAGATTCAAGCTACTAACGCATTTCCTCGGACAGACACGAGATGAATTTTATTCTAATTATGGACTATGAACAGCACACCATGCTACGATTCATAATCATGTACAGTAATGTTCAGGCTCCTGAATACTTTTAGCTTAATTTTCCACCAGGAAAATCTGTACAAATTATCTATGCTTACAAGCATGTGCGTTGTTAGCCATGGTCGCTAAAAATTTCTAGTTGTCAGTAAGACACGACTACTTAAGTCTTTTACGCATAGCCAGTTGATTATTCCAAAATCTTCCTATACATTCCAGAAGAACCTACAAGGAAAAGGATGGTGCCACGAGATATGTGTCGACTACCGTCGATTTAAACAAATCACCATTCATGAGCGTTATTCCCCTCCACGTATTGACAACATGTCCAATCGACCTTATAGTGTTAATCACTTTTCCAAGATCGAACTCATGATCATGCTGCCAACAGTGACGAGTGAAAGAGCAGGACATGTCCATGACTGCTATTCGTACACGACTCGGTCAAGCTAGATTTATGATTTTGAATTAGTCTCATCAATGCTCCAACGACATTATAAGAATGAGTTTCCATGAACTCATAAGCAAACTCATCAGTGTTTTAATTGAGGATAACCTGATTTTTTCTTTAAGTCTAGAGAATAATAGGAAGACCATATCAGCACTATGTTGCACATTCTATGACAAGCGGAATTTCACCCTGGAAATTTCCAATATCAATTCTGGTTGATTACAGTGACACGCTGGATCACATGGATTTGTATGGTTAATCTTACCATGACTCAGCTTATGCGTAAAGGAGATAACCCTACATTACATTAGGTGTTATAGAAATCCTACGCTAAGAGAAGTTTAGATTCATAGACTCAGAGTTTCACAAACTCCTATGTATCAAGTTCGATGAAGCAAGATACAGTTACGTTCATATCTTTATACCTGTCATACAAACAGGCTAAGATAGGACACCAATAGACTGGGATGTTTTCATCATCTGAAATTGTGAATTGAAATGGGACAAGATCTCCAGGGATTTTGGTTACCAGTTTAACGCAAATTCAGAAGAAGCATGATGCTATCTGGGTTATTACAAACAGTTTGATCAAGTCTGCAGAATCCTTACATCCGCAAGGCTTTCAAAACCAACAGATTGATCGAACATGTTCCCGCCAAGGCTCATCCGATCACTCGGCAATCCCTCAGTTATCAGGTCAGACAAATATTCATAATTGTGCTCCTTATTTACTTCACGTCCTTGTTCTAATTTCACGACTTGCTTTCGCGCTCGCGTTCATGACATTCACGTTTATGATGGTATCTTGGCTTACGACTTTACGTTCATTTTTCTCATTCTGAGGAGTTTTGCAAGAACTTGAGAGACCAGACCCAAGTTTAGTATAACTCTCCATCATCAGATAGACGTTTCACGTCATATTCCACGTCTCACCTTGTAGCGTTTGGTATACCGCCATTATATTCTATGTTCACGATATGTTTCACATGTCATGTTCATTCCACGTTCCTCATATCATGATCAAGATATGTTACACGTATCATGGATCACGATATGTATACTCATACTACACTCGCCATATCTCCACGTAGCACGTTCAAAAATTTTCACGTATCACGTTTGTTGATCCCAAACTTAGATCGATTAAGCTTTGTGTATACGAGATTAGATCAAGTACTACACGTAGAGAAACCTTTGCTTATGAATAAAGTAACAAAGTGTTATGCGGAATTAACACTTGATCTAAAACACAATGATGTTAAACAAACTTTCACTTGTATTAGAATAATCGTACTTGGTTACAATGAATGAGTTTAACTTGCGAATACTTATGAAAACTTATATTAAACTTTAACCTAAAAGATCTTCTTTTATAGAACAAGAAGTCTTGTACAATAAGCTACGAATCAACTATTCTAGGTAAAGATAAACATAGAAAATACATTGTCGTCTCTATCCTTACTAGAAGTATTCTAGAATATAATAAACGTGTAGCTCACATCTTCCATCAGTGCTTGTCTTCAATCTGTCAACGCTTGACTTTAACTTGTCAACGCTTATGCTATCAGCGCTCACTTTGCTCTTGTCAACGCTTAAGTTGTTCTTGTCAGCGTTCAAGTGTTCTGGCCTAAATTTATTCCCAACAATCCTCCCCTAAACTTGATATCCACTCTTATGATCAAGTTTCTGAATAAACATTAAGAACTTGGAGGAGTCTGTATCATATTGGTAATAAATAAATCTGATCAAATTCTTTGCCACGTCACTTGTATAGTCTATCTCCAACTGGGTGTCCTTCATCTTCTCCAAAACAGCTTTGGATATGAAATACTGAGCATCTACAAGTAAATACTCAGCAAACTTTGTAGAACTCAAATGGTATACACCTGCAGCTGAATATAACCTCCATTGAAGACCACTGAGGTCATCTTCAAGATCCTTCCATATTTCAGGATCTTCTTCTTTTGTCCCACACATTCTTTTGAATGTGGTCCAAAGTTTTATTCCATTGGTTGAAGTTGGTGCTTCAGCCTCATACTTGGTCTCTAGCAACCTCCAAAGGTTCACCAAGTCTTCTCTGTCACAACTTGCAAATAAAGATATGAGAGTGGTAAAAGTGTGTACCTCCTTGCCAAATCTTCCAATTTTCCAGAATCCACATTCATCTTCATCATAACTCACAATTGGATTCCTGGAATCTAGTGGTAACACATGCACCATATCTGAAGCTTCTAATGGGGAGAGCTTGAGGCTCTTTCTAATGATTGCTTCACTTGGATATAGTTGATTCATATCTTTTGGAAACTCAAGAATAAATCCCTTCTTTACTGGTCTAGGAACTATCATAGCTTTCTTGATTGCCATCTCTTCTGCAAGTTGCTCCTTTCTTTCATCTGAAAGAAGTCTGAAAGTGTTTTCTTCTTGCACTTTCACCCAAATAGGATAAGCCCTATGTTCCAACTCATCAAATGTCAAAGCTTTCAGCTTCTGATGTGTCCATCCAACTCCATGACATTTGAGCAACATAAAGTAGAGCTTCCTTCTATCCCTTTTCAATTCAGAGAGAATGTTGCTTGCCTTGTACTTCAACATCACCTTACAATCCTTCTGAACTCTAAGAAGAATTTCCAAACCCCATATCTGATCTGAAATGGTCAAGTCTGGATTATCCATACAGCTTTCTTCCCAAGAATTGTACATCTGAACTACCTCTGGCATATCAAAATCAATCTGCAACTTTAAATCTCTCAGCTTTTCCCTAGCAAGCTCATCACCATACTCAAGTCTTTCTGGTTCAACAATCATCACACTTGAATCTGAGCTAGCTCCATCACTTTCTTCTTCAGAAGTCACAACAAATGGTGACTTTTCCGTTTCACCTTGTTCCATCATTTGCTCAGCCAATCTTCTATCAAATTCAACCTGAGCTGCATTCTTTGGAACAATTTCTTCTACCAACTTACCCTTACCCTTATCTGTTGGTTCAATTGTTGGTAGGGTAGATGATAATACCTGAGTAGGAACATCTTTGATGATAGATGATGACTGGAATACATCACCTCCATATGCAGATCTGTCAACGCCCAAATTTCCTCTATCAGCGCCCAAAATACCTCTATCAGCGTCCAAACTTGCCTTGTCAACGCTCAAATATTTTCCCTCAGCGCCTTGTGTAACCTCTCTCAACATATCTGTAAATGATAAATTTAAATTGGTTGGAGAGATCAAGGACGTATCAAAACCTGTTTGTTCCTTCAAAGTAGTAAGAGCTTCAGCAACATCCAATGATTGTCCATCTTGACTGCTCTTATCACTCAGATTTCTTTGATCTTCCTCCCCTTTGGAAGACTCCTCCATACCTCCCCTTGAATGAGCACTCTCCAAAACAACAATCCTCTCCCTCAATTCCTTGAGTTCAAGGCCTTGGTTACTGACAATTTGTACTAAGTCTGCATTTTGCTTTTGCAAGCTAATGCAGACAGCCGTCAATTCCAAAAGCGTCATTGGTTCCAGTCTGCCCTCTTCCAAAATGGGGATTTGACCTCCCAAGGCAGGTTCATTGGGCATGGATGAGGACTTAATTATGGTGGGACTGCCTTGGCCAGCTTCTAAGCCAGAACCAATAGTCCCAGCCTCATCCAGGGCACCAGCCACACTTGTGGTGGTGGTTCTCTCTGCTTCATGGCTAGGACCACCAGAGGAGAACACTCCAGCAGTCCGTTGGCGTTTAATCAACCTATATTCAGGTGGTGTGGAAGATGGTGTAGAAGAAGGTGTAGATGTGGGTTGGTTAAGGGGTGTTTGGGATTGTGATGGTTGGGTGTCAGTGGTGGAAATAGGCACATCAACGCCCACATTAGATGTGTCAGCGTCAAAGGGATTTTGGTCTATTTGCATTTGGTCAGGTGAGGGTAAAGGTTCAGGGATAGGTTCAAGTTGTGGGTGAGGGTCAATATGAGGTTGGGGGTCTGGTTGGGGTTGTGCTGCTACAATAACAGCAAGCATAGCTGGGGTTAATGGTAGGTCTCTATGAGGTGGTGAATTCATCTTGGTAAAAATAGCCTTCTTTTGTTCAGGGATCTTATAAAAATCATTGTGATCCCTTGAACAATATCTTTGAGCATCAAAAATCATTTGCAGAAAACGGGGATAAGCTAAAGTCATTTTTGTCCCCTTGTTTTTACACATTCCTTCAAAAATCATTTTAGACCAGTTATAATTTTGCCCTGTTGCAATACACACAATAGCAGTTGCAATGGATCTATTGATCTCATTGTGTGCAGTACATTTGGGACTCAAACATTGAAGGAGAATGTGAATGAGGTACTTCCAGGCTGGGGGAAATTCCTGCTTATGGTACTTATTAAGAGTACCTTCATCAGGAATAGGGTATCCCATCTAATCTCGTATACACAAAGCTTAATCGATCTAAGTTTGGGATCAACAAGTGGTATCAGAGCTCACTTTGCTCTTGTCAACACTTAAGTTGTTCTTGTCAGCGTTCAAGTGTTCTTGCCTAAATTTATTCCCAACAACGTTCAAAATTTTTCACGTACTACGTTTCTTTATGTCTCGCGCATTGTTTCTAATTATCAGTAAGTCAGATCGTCTTGCATCGTAACGTTTCCGTTACCCTTGCACGTTAACTCTTATTTTTTTTTTCATTCCTCGATCGAATTTAGGGGATCTACCTTCCGTTGATAGCCAAGAATTTCTTAGTATTCAAAGTCAAGGTCAGGAGGACCAAGATTTATCATTAGTGTCAAGATCTTCTGAAGGAACCGTTCCAAAAGGGAGGCCACATGGAAACGGACAAGTTCATCCAGACTTTTATCCATTTTTCTCTTATCAACTAGATATGTCCTTTCAGTCACGTCACGTTCCATGTCCTTTCAAGACATGTCATGTTCCACGTTCCTTCTGCCAGGAAACCCGCACGTTCATTTATCTTACATACCCTCTCAGTTTGATTCGGGTATGTTTCTCTTTCAGTTTACATTATCTATAATTCGGGGACGAATTATTCTTTTTAGGGGGGAAGAGTTGTAAAACCAGCATGCTTTTACCATGAATAGTACCCTTAAGATCGTACGTACTAGATTAAAACTTTCCTTTATAGTACGATTAGTTTACGTGTTAGGATTTTACGTATTACGTACGTGTTAGAACACGATAAGTATTTATTACGCATGAACACGCAATAATTATTTAAACAATAATTAATCACGAACATGCGATCATGAAGTCATGAACGTAATTAAATCACGAGCTAATATTATTTACGTATATATATTTATTACGAACACGAATAAATATATTAAGTCACGATCGATAACTAATTAAAACACATAAATTATGAACACGAGAACACACTATAATATTTAGACTCAGGAAATGTATGGGTTACCCCATGTGGGCCCCATACCACGAAATTAGGGAGGGAAGATGGGCTTAGCCCATCAATTTTTACTAAAACAAGGAATTAGGAAAGATTTTGGTCATTTTTCACTTTGCAGGAAAACACCAAAAACCCTAAAAAGTGTTTCTCCTTCTCCTCTTCTTCTTCTTTTGGCCGCCACACATAAACACACCAAGGAGGGTGTTTATTTGATTTTGATCTTGGTTTTTGGTGCAAGTGTTCGTGTTTGTTCATCCTCGTTTAGATCCACGCATTCGGTATATTCTTTTTACCCTTTTTCTTTTTGATTTGATCTAATAATTAATTAAGAACATGGTGTTTTTAAAACCTAATTAAAAACATAAATCTAACATGAAAATGGTTATTGGGTAAATCAAAAAGGGATGTTTTAGGGTTGTTTGTTTGGCCGGCGCCTAAACCGAACACCAAGGGGGGTCTCGGTTTGGCTACTCAACCACCACCGAGACCATATGGTCCCGGTTGGGTGGTGTGGGTTCCACGGCAGCAGCAAGACAAGGGGAACCCGAAGTGGTTCGGGGTTATGGTGTCGATTTCATGTCCGGTTCATGGGTTCTAGTCAAGATCCAGTTCACGGTTCATTTTAAGATTATTTGTTTATAATCATATGCTAAATTAAATTAATAAATATGACATGATTAATTTAACAAACATGACTTAGGTTATATTAATTATTAAAATCATGAAATTATTAACCTAAGTATTTTATATTTTCTAGACTTATAATTAATTAATTATAAAAAAACCATCGTTATAATTAATTAATTAACATGACTTAGGTTATATTATTAATAAATAATAATACATGTTTTAACCTAAGTATTTAACTTTATTTAATTAAAAACATGATATACTTTAATTAAATATTTTAACCTATAGTTTATTTAAATTACATGAAATAATTAATAAACTATACATTATATCATTATGACTTAGAAAATAATCATGAAAACACTTAGGCTTATATACTTAGCTTATTTAACCAGCTTATATCTAATTATGGAAACTTTCTATTTTTAGAAACTTATTTAAATAAGGCAGCTAATCTATTTATGGAAACTTTCTATTTTTAGAAACTTATTTAATTAAGGTAGCTGATCTATTTATGGAAACTTTCTATTTTTAGAAACTTATCTATTTTAAGCAGTAATTCTATTTTTGGAAACTTTCTATTTTTGGAAACTTTCTATTTTTGGTAACTTTCTATTTTTGGAAACTTTCTATTTTAGGAAACCTGCTATTTCTGGAAAGTTAGTTATTATTACACAGTAAGTATAATAATACATGAAATATCAAAAATACTTAATCAGAATATAAGATAAACACAGTTTACGGCTTAAAACAGTAAAACATGATATGAACATATAAAATAAGCTAAGACATGACATAAAACCAGTTACGTATTTAGTAAGCAGATACTTATTCATGTATGTATTTATGTAGCATTAGTGATACCGAAGTAGGATTCTCCTCAGTTCATCTTCTTCGTTCACTAGACATAAGGTACGGATTCACGTCCTTTCAGTATGGACGTTCTTTCCTTATTAGGATTCCCCGTATGCAGCCAAATGTTTTCCCGTAGTATAAGTTATGTGTTTGATTTGCTTATGTTTAATTTAGAATACATATAGCCATATATATGCATGACCAGTTTCACCTAGTTATGGAGGTACCATAAACATAACATTAGAGGCACTGATGTTGTGACTTCACCACGGCGTAGTGATTGCTCGTGGCGTCCCTTCAGCTTTTGGCCATACTATCATATTTACATGTTTCAGTTAGGATTTCATGGTGAATATGGTGTGTGCCTTGCATCCTTCACAAGGAGCTGATCCCTCCTACCCAAAACCAGTATATTAAATTAGAGGCAGCCCCTCTAATTTGCATGATGAGGTCACCCCTCCAAGTATTCATGTACGGTGGATTTTCATGACCTATATTGGCTAATGGTAAAATATGTTAAACAGTTTTTACAAGATAAACATAAGGCTTTTCAAAGTATAAAACCAGTTTTACCAAGACTTAACCGGGTTATCCAGGACTTAGTTTCTTCCGCTGTTTCATGCTGTTATGCTTATATTATTCATGCTATACTTGTATATCCGTGCACTGAGCATTATGCTCAGCCGTTTTTCCTTTCATGTTCCCAAAACGGCAGGTACCCAGGACTCGAGCATTTGGAGGACGTGCATAGGATGGAAGCTCCCATAGACTTCTTTTCCTTTTTGCCTTCATATACTTATGCTTGTTTAGTCTTTCATTCATTTCTTTTGCTTTATTATGTTTTGAGCTTATGTTTGGGAACCGATGTTTGATTCCGGTTTACCCTATGGTCATGTAATGTTTTAGACATTTATCCTTGTATGCTTTGATGACACGCCATAATTACGCGTGTCATTTCATTATCAAAATGGGGTGTTACACCGACGCCTAACCGAGCCCCAAGAGGGTCTCGGCCTTGCTAAACTCACACCACCGAGACCACATGGTCTCGGTTTGGTGGTGGTGGTGTCATGGCGGCAGCAAGGAAGGGAAAACCCCGACCTAGGTCGGGGCATGATGGTGTATTTGGGTCCGGTTCATGGGTTAAAACACGGGTCCGGTTCACACATGTTTAGATTTAAAACACGGTCCGGTTCATGAGGTATTTTTACAAGGTTTAATATTTTTACAAGTTATATTTTTTACAAGACTTAAAATTTAATTAATTAAAAGAATGAACATGATTAATTTAATTTACATGACTTAGGTTATTAATTTTATTATTAATACATGAATTTTAACCTAAGTATTTATCATTTAATTAGACTATATAATTAATTATTTATTGAAACCATGACTTATAATTAATTAATTTACATGACTTAGGTTATATTATTAATAATTAATGATACATGTTTTAACCTAAGTATTATATATTTATTTAATTAAACCATGTTATATTTTATTAAATACTTTAACCTATAGTTTAATTAATTTACATGAAATAATTAATAAACTATACTATTAATTACATGACTTAGAATATTAATCAGTAAACACTTAAGCTTATATAATTAGCATAATTATCCAACTTATTTCTAACTCTGGAAACTTTCTATTTTTAGAAACTTATTTAATTAAGGCAGCTAATCTATTTATGGAAACTTTCTATTTTTAGAAACTTATCTATTTTAAGCAGTAAATCTATTTTTGGAAACTTTCTATTTTTGGAAACTTTCTATTTTTGGAAACTTTTTATTTTTGGAAATTTTCTATTTTTGGTAACTTTCTATTTTAGGAAACCTGCTATTTTTAGAAAGTTACTTATTCTTACACAACAAGTATAACAATACATGAAATACAAGTAATACTTAATCAGAATAGACAGAATATATGATAAACACAGTATAAAGCTTAAATCAGTAAAACATGACATGAACATATAAACCAAGCTAAGACATGATATAAAACCAGTTACGTACTCAGTAATCAGATACTTATACACGTATGTGTTTATGTAGCATTAGTGATACCGAAGTAGGACTCTCTTCCGTTCGTCTTCTTCGTTCACTGGACACAAGGTACGGATTCTCCGTCCTTTAAGTATGGACATTCTTCCTTATTAGGATTCAAAGTATGCAGCCAATTGTCTTCCCCAGTATATGTTATATATGTTTTGAATTGCTTATGTTTAATTAGAATACCTAAAGCCATATACATGCATGACCTGTTTCACCTAGTTATGGAGGTACCATAACCATAACACTGGACGCACCAGTGTTATGACTTCACCACGGCGGAGTGATAGCTTGTGGCGTCCCTTTCAGCTTTTGGCCATTTATTATATTATCAGGTGGGGCGTATGGGTGCATCCTAGTTTACATGTTTTCAGCAGATTACTTAGTGTGAATATGGTGTGTGCCTTGCATCCTTCACAACGAGCTGATCCCTCCTACCCAAAACCAGTATAATAAATTAGAGGCAGCCCCTCTAATTTGCATGACGAGGTCACCCCTCCAAGTATTCATGCACGTTGATATTTCATGACCTATATTGGCTAATGGTAAACATGTTAAACAGTTTTTACAAGATAAACATAAGGCTTTTCAAACTATAAAACCAGTTTTACTAAGATATAACCAGGTTATCCAGGACTTAGACTTTTCCGCTGTTTCATGTTTATATGCTTATATTATTCATGCTTTACTTGTATATCCGTGCACTGAGCGTATTGCTCAGCCGTTTTCCTTTTCATGTTTCCAAAACGGCAGGTACTCAGGGACGCTCGCAGACTTTAAGCGTACGTGCATATGGATTGGAAGCTTCCTAGCCTTCTTTACTTTATGCATTTCTTTATACTTTGATACTCATTTCCATGGACATTGTTTAGTCCTTTCATTTACAGCACTTATGTTTGTGTGTGATGAGTTCTACTTTTGGGATACCGATGTTTGATTCCAGTATTTCCTTTATGGTCATGTAATGTTTAGACATTTATCCTTGTATGCTTTGATGACACGCCATAATTACGCGTGACATTCCATTTATCAAAATGGGGTGTTACAATTATGGTATCAGAGCCAAGGATTCGACCTGTAGGCTCTCAAAACATGACCTGTGATTAGTGAGTAGTCACTATGGTCTTCCTAGAATTGACAGTCGGTTTTCATGCATTCATCATTTTCATGCATACATATATATGTCATTGTCGCAGGTTTATAACTAAGTAATGGTTGGTACAGGACTGGCCCTATTTAGTCGCATGTGTTTTATCGAAACTTTCAAATTTGGGACCGACCCATAGGCGTCCCCTCGCCATGTCTTTTATTTTGGGTGAACTGACCATAGGCGTACACTCTCGCGCATAGAAAAGTTTTCATAAAACTACATCATGCATTCATGTACTAGTTTTTCCTACATAAAAATTTTCTCATAATTTATTGGTATAAATTTTTTTCATGTATATAGTTTATGTTTTAATCAGTTTAATCATGTATTTTATGTTATACTGTAAGATGGTTCTCACACGCGAGCAGGAACAACTCAATGCAGCAATCCAAGCTGCAATGCAAGCTATGATTCCTCGGCTGAGGAACGAAATCAGGGCTGAGGTTCAGGCTGCCAACAATTAGCAGCATCACCCAGTACCTCCTCCTCCTCCTCCAGCAACATTGGCCACATGGCTGGAGAGATTCAACAAGCTCCATCCTCGAGCTTTCGAGAGAACGGATAGCCCCAATGAAGCTGAAAGCTGGTTGGCTCACATTGAGAAGATCTTCGATGCTATGGGCTGTGACCCCGTCTTCAAGTCGAGGTTAGCATGCTACCGGTTCGAAGGTGGTGTGTTAGCATGGTGGATAACACTAAAGCAGTCTGAGGGAGGTGATAATTGGGTGGCTGGTTTGACATGCGCTCAGTTCAGGGATAGGGTGATGGAGCAGTTCTTTCCCAAGGCTGTAACACCCCCAAATTTATACAACACAGTACAGCGGAAGACTAGTTGGTGTTACGGGATAGCACATTACTCACATCATAGACAACGCATAAAAATCGCGTCGTTTAATAATAAATCATTTCCATTCATAAACATTAAAGTTACATCGGTCCCAAGTCATTACATTTCATACAAAAGTTTTACAAAGTGTTTGAATGGAAAAATATTGTTTAAGTGCGGGCCATGAATTCTTGTTGTCTTCCCGAGAATTACCTTCAAGTACCTGAGATAAAACATGTTAAAAGAAAAGGTCAGCGATAACGCCGAGTGAATTCATAGAGTTTAATAAATTCCATCAATATAACTTTGGTATAAAATTAGTACCAAAAATCAATTCGTACAAATCATTGTAATAGGCCGTAGAATAGCCAAAATCAGTTTATACAAATCTTTGTAATAGGCCATAAAATAGCCAAAGTCATTTTATATAAATCCTTATCAAAAATCATGATATAGGCATTTGCCTTAAAGATTATTATACGAGCCAATGTCGTAAAAAAAAACATCATACAACATGTCTTTATGACGTTGTATAAAATCAAATAAAAACCGTTATATGAATATGGTTATGAAAACCAAAATACAATCATAATATCAATAGTATGACTCAGTATTGCTAGTCAGGCAATACATCGTAATTCGGAGCGTCCAGTAATATTTTGGTGATTGGATTATTATAAGCCGCATGACATTGTTACCTTACTAAACCAAAACGGGTAGCTAACCCGATACCAATTTTGCCCATCTAAAGTAGCGTGTCGTCACAAAGGTCACGCTATTGGAAATCTTCTCATACATAAATTCGCTTACCAATCAATGTGGCACGACGGGGATCAACCGTCAAGGCGCGAACTGGGGTGATCGTCCCCAAATAGTACTATTAAATGCATAAGCGTCTACCAACTCCCGGTAGTTCACAATTCATGCTAATGGGACTTTTAGTGACATAACCTAACTTTAATAATCCATTTAATTTCATCTATCGGGTCCATTAATCATTTATCGGGTCATACAATCGGGTCATTCAATCATTCGGGTCCAAAATCAATAAACAAACAATCGGGACAAATGGTGTCCAAACTTTTATAAAAACTAACATGTTATCTCCCTCGCGGGTTTATAAAGCATTTATAAAACATTTAAAAGAGTGCGAGGCTATGAACTCACGTTGATGTGGGAAGGCGGGTTATCGGCAATTCGGACGTACGGTACGTGCTTCAATCACGGAAACCTAAACAAATAATACTCGGTCTTAGACGTTTGTCCAATGACTTTATAAAAATAACAATTATGTATACATATGATGATTATATATATATGATGATCAAGTGGGTTTACATATTCTCGTTTACTCATTTAGTGTTATATGTCGATAACTTTTATACTAGTTTACTAGTTTTACCCATTTACGTGTTTTAAGCCCAATAAGCTTATTATAAGTTATTTAACTTATTTTAATCCATTTTGTACATATATTATCAGTATGTATATTTTCCAAGTTGGGCCCAAATGGGTTAAGCCCAATAGATTCTTTTTATGGGTGTTTATCTTATTTAGTCCAATTATTAGCCCAAGTATTATTCCAATATGTTTACTTAGCTCGTTAATGTCCGTATGCCCTATAGTTCGGGTTTTATCGGTTTTTACTTGTTATAAATGTCTATATATCAGTATATAAGTTTTATAAAGTTTTCATTAGACGGGTCCAACCATCTAAGTTTTATTTAACAAAAACGTTAATTTTACGGCGATAGCCGAAAAAGTCGTAAAAATCAAGTTTATAGTTTTATAACTTATAAAACTTAACAAGTTTCCATTTTCATCATTTATACACTTATTAAACCTTGTATATATTTATATAAATAAGTTTTATAAGTTAGTGGGTTTTTATTTACATTTTATATATTAAAATGTGAGTGCTTATATAATAGTATTATTCTTTAATTTCCAAAAATCTGATTTTTAACTTCATCTTCACCAAAAGTGCCATATCTTGAGTTCTACATGGAGATAGAAGCTCAAATTTTTATCACATAAACTACATGATATGTGCTACAATTAACTCTTCTATAGATACTGTTGAATCATCTTCTAAATATTTTCTAAAAATCGTCCAAAACAGTAACTCCAGATTTATACCCTAAACTTATTTTGATCATATCTCACTCATTATTTTGATTCCATTGCATGGCCAACTCTCACATGTATACAAGACCCATAGCTTACTGTAAATCCATTCTACTTCATCATTTTATCAGTTTAAACATATGGTTCTTTACTGTTTTATACAGCCATTAAATTTAACCAAGATTTTAACCTTGTTTCATATGGTTTTTCACCTTTTTAATCATGTTTATCAACAACAAATCCCGACATAACATTTTTATCATCATATAATCATCATAAATATATACAATAGGAAATAAAATACATGTTTACATAATCAAAATAACAAGAAGTTGAGGAGGACAATCTTTATACCACCAACTTGATGTAGGTTATGAGTTTGGCATGGTTTTGGATGGAGAAACTTGTAGACAACCATGACCATCTTCAAGACCACCATGCTCCATGAACTCCTTGTGGAAAATCAGCCTCATGACACCAAGGAAACTCCTCCATGGATGTTATAACCACCACCATTCAAGAGGGTTTCAAGAGAGCTTCAACATATGTATGAATAACATAGGATTTTGTGGCAAACTTTGATCAAAAGTGGTGTTTTTAGGGTGGATATGGACGGCATTAATGGAGTTAGAGAGAGAGAGGAGAGTGTTTGTAGCTTGTTTGCATGTTGCAAATGAGTGAAGTGGTTTAAGTTTGATGGTTTTGTGGAGAGTAAGCTTAACTTGTAAGCAATTTAGGACAAGTGTGAAGCTTGTTAGCTTGCACTTGACACCTCATGGTGTAACTAGATAATGTGGCCGGTTTTGTGAGTGGGGTGGGACAAGTGTCCCACTTGTCTCATCCCATTTAGTTACGGGTACTCCTCGATTCTAGTTTCCTCGATTTGCGTGCCCTCGGGTCGTTTTACGAAAAACGTTTTTATAAATTATGAATCGACGTCACAAAACGAATCCAATAAAAATTGTTTCATCAAAAACGGAGTTCGAAAACGTAAATACGTAATCCTAGGGTTTCCGGTTTAGTCGTAAAGGACGTTAAAATAAAATCGTAAGTCCTAATCTCTTCTCGTAAATTTGTGAGTTTATGAACTAACACAAATTTAAAACTCCAAAATAATATTCTCAGATAAATTTATTTTCTGAAATGTCGGACTGTCACCAAGGACGGTGTATGTAAACGTAAGCACGTAACGTTGAATCCTCCGGTTTAGACGTAGTCGATGCTACTCCAAGACGTAAATCCAAATTTCTTCCCAAAAATAAGTGAGTTCATATTGTATCATTAAAATAATATTTTCAAATAATATTTGAGAATAAAATATCAATCGTAAATTGACGGATTGTCACAGCATTTACCCCTAAACAGGATCTTTGTCCTCAAAGATCATCTTACCTTACTACTCGCTTCTTATAGAGTTAAAGCCATGTGGGTATTTCCTCCACATTCGGTCTTTTCTCACAAGTGCAATCCATTATAATACGCGAGTTTCATCAAACATAACTACGGGAATAAGATCAGGCTTAATGTTGACTTACTTTCTCTATCCATGATGTTCACGGGTTTTTGATGAATGCAACTTTTCGCCGATCTAAGCTCTACTAAGAATAATCAGATTTTCACTTGATAGATATTCCATCAAGTTTGATTTACGAAACATAATTCACGCAGTCTTTGAAGTCCTAGGGTAGATCCAGCTTATATGCCTTTCAATCCCAACTTTTACATCATCTCAATGGTCCCAAACAACGGGGACTTATATCCCATGATTTGTCAGATCATGAATTCATTTTTCCAAGTTTAAAAATTGTGACATAACTTCGCTACCCATTTGGCACTTCAAGATCTATATTTTATATTCACATAACCTCCTGCCCACTATCGGCAGTTAATAATCACATCCTAATTTCAACAATCATTTCAGATCTCGCGGGTCGGGTATTTTGCAAGGATAGGTTCGCCATCATAGGAAACCTTAAACCTAAGAGACATGTCCAACTCACAATGGGTGTATGTCGGGTGTCTTCATCTCAACTCCTGCTTACAGATGCTCTAAGATTCAGATCCTAACAAGATTCGATCTCGATCCTAATACGATAATTATTAATGATAATCTTTCCAAAGGAAAACGATTATACGGTCTATAACCAAAGGTCAATCATTCAAACATAGAACAGTGCTTATAGTATTTTGTATCGTTACTTTACCTCGTCCCTTCGATTGGGGTGGTACATAGTACTCTCATCAAGGTTCGTTCTCAATGATTTCTGAGCAAATCTCTAGAAATTCGATGCGAAGCGAGGATCTTGATATATAGATGATCGATACAGGCATGCTATGTTTACATAACTCTTTTGCATTTATCATAACAAGAATGATATTAGCAGATTTGGTCAGTCTGTCGACGATGACCCAAATCAAATCAAATTCAGATGATGACCTTTGCAATAGCTAAACGTTTACTAATGTATGAGGCGATGTCTGCCTTCATGATTTGCCATTAGTACAACTTCTTCAGACAAAGATACTTTTAGTCATAAAATGACTTAAATAGAATACTTATACTTACAAATTCCAACATAACTATATCTCATAATCCTCCATATTTAGATAATCACATGTGGTCTTTAAAACATTCAACGCGATTAGCTTCTCAATTCTAATGGTTCACATTAGACGCGAACCCCTTTTTATTATCTATTTTATCCTTTTTACCCACATCGTTTATTTTAAATTGTTCGGCAATTTATTTTGCACGTTCATTATTAAGAAATATATCCTAATTGGTTCTTTATCTTTTATACATAATGCGTCGGTATCTATATTCACTTCTCATGATGATATAATTATCATGTCCATAATTCACTCAGGTATTCTTTATATATTATGCGTCAGTAATTACGTTCACCTCCCTGATGAAATAAATATCACAACCGTATTTATTCAAAATTCCTTCTTCATATCTTCTATGTTTTATTTTCTTCTCAACTATCATTTTTATCCGTTTATCTCAATCCGACGTTTAAAGCGTCGATGATCATTACAATTAATTAAATTATAATTATTAAATTTTTATAAAACGTAAACGTTAAAAGTTTAAATTTCTTAGTTCGATCAATTATATAAAATGTTCAAAAATAAATTTGAATTTAATTAACAAGATTTTTGCTGATTTATCGAAAATATTTAATAAGATTTCGTAAATGTTCGAAAAATCTTTGTTTATACTTTGGTCAAAGTTTTCTTAGTTTGAAAAGCAAAAATTGTCGTTTTAAGTTTTCAGGTTATGGTATAAATGGTTTTACTCAATCCTTTTTAAGTTATCTGGAGGTATACACAAACATTTACCCCTAAACAGAAGTTTAGTTAAATGGTTTGTGTATAAGGGAATAATCCCTTTGAAAATCCTTTGTTAAAACATTTGTTAAAACATATTTCCATTTCTTTTTGGTAAAATCCAAAGTCTTAAAAGGGCTCTTAATTTTTGAAGAGTCTATATGCATACATCTTACCATTATTAATCCAACAGTCATTTTATGAAAAGGATTAAGTCCTTAATCACGTGTTAATTATTCAAGGTTCAGGTTTTCATTGTTTAGCCAATTAAGGGCATTCTTATTAATAATTATTAACTCATCCTTATTCTTATATACAAACAAATAGTCCTTAATGATCACGAGCATGAATTTATCAAATTACAGCCTACACACGTGATTCACCAAATTTATGAATGCTACATGTGTATTAGTCAATCCAAACGTCATCTCATGAAACTTATAATGTTCATTACAAGTTCTAGATGTAGTGATTGGAATACATAATCTTCTTCGCAGATGCGAAGTTGATGATAACCATGCCGTGGATCAAATCTTTAAAACATACGTTAAAACCTTGTAAATAATCGAACAAATCTTCCACTTCGAGTTATGGATATCGTTTTCGATTGTCAATTTACTTAGTCACAGTAATCTATATATGTAAGGAAAGATAACACCATAGCTCTTCAGGATGACAGGCTTGGTATAATAAAATCTTTCTCCGACAACTTTCAGTTGTACGGTAATTCCTTTAATTTAGATGGTGCTGACGTACAGTGCACAAGCCACAAGTGCAGCACCGTGATTATCAATACCAATTTCTACTTGCCTTAATGGCGAAAGTCTAGGTAATTCACCAACAAATACCTCCTAAAGTTTCAGATAGATAAACATTTTTTAATACATCCATATTAGGTTCCTCTAGATTATAATATCTATGACTAATTCACAACCATTCACGATATAATCTCAAGTATAAATACAAGATATCATCATCCACCAAGAATTATTTATATCACTTTTGATATTCAACATCTTATCTTTTAGGGAATTCTACTTGAGTTCCCATCAATTAAGACAATGTCGTCATGTCATAATCGATCAATCCATTCTACTGGCACTATCAACTTTCAAGTTTTTATTGCCGTCGACAAGATGTGAACTTCTCAAAAGTCTAATAATAACTCATAATCCTTTCACAAGTTCAAGGATATATGGAGACACAACTACCATCTAAAGAGTAAGGTCAACGCATAATATACGCGATAGAGTTTCAAATCAGATACAGACGAAAACATTTAACGAACATGAATATATCCCATGTTTTCATAATTTGAGTACGCATTCGAAAGCTCCTCGGATCGTTACCCAGGTCATTCAAATGAAATCAACTCAAAAGAAATGATAGGAACGTCGATACATCCAGTCGGGTATCAACACTCGGTAATCTGATACTTTTCCTAAGAATCTCACTACGGGAGAATTGGACAAGAACGAATTGTCAATTGTCAAATAAGACAATTTCCACAGATGAGTAAATTTAACTCAGAAGAATAGATGCTACAGGCACATATGTAGGTGTCCCTAACATTATGTCCTTATTTTTCACTTCTTGCAGATCTCATAAAATTTTAGTCTTTCACAATCTTCAAAGGAAATGTAGTGTTTATTAATCAGTTTTATGGTGACTACTAATCAGCCTTGCATAGTCCATTCCAAATTGTATGTAGGCGCGCAACTATATACAATTTCAAGATTAACAATGCAATACTCAGTTCGTCAAAATTTTATCATCGTGTTTATAATAAAAACATTTTCCTGCTTAATTCTTAAATAAGAATAAAAAAAAATAAATTTACAATGATTTTCTTTGTTATGAAAACAGTTAAGTTTTCTAAGGACTTTATATACAACCTTATTTCGATAACAATCACTTATAAATCTCGCTTTGAATAATCCTTATTGTGATGAAAATTAAATTTTCTCAAAGGATACCGTTTTATCTTTATAAAAACAATGTGTGATCTGCAAAAGAGTGATGAAAGCTTGTTCACCAAGAATTAACTACAATATGATAGGAAATGAGCTTTAGCCAAATAATCATGAGGTTCATGATCTCGATGGCACTCAAAAGAATAATGCACAACGTAACTCAAATCAAAATGAGTACTTGCTCAATGGTTGCATCACTAATGCGAACATTAGGAAGAAGCAAGAAAAGATAGATAACATCGATACATGTAGGATTTAGCAATCAACGGTAGTCTTTTCATTAATCACAAACAAGTCAAAATTGTACCGTAACACATTACGTGTCACTATGTCATACAATTCTCAGAACTCATCCTACCAACTAATATCTCAGTTAAGTTATGGATTTTTAAAAGATAATACAATGAACACTAATCTACAAAAGTCATTAGGTGTTCCACATGTCCCAGAAGATCCATCGGTCTCAATTAAGAAGAAGATTTCTTCAATTTATTTCTTGGACACTGGGCATCCTCATTAGTGGACAATGGCCTAGGAACAACCCTTAACACAAACCTACAATCAATTAAAACCTTATAATTCATTCACAAAACTTAACGACTTCCTCTTAAAGATCTCATATTCCATATAGGTTAAGTTTTACTTTTATTTATTCAAGTTTCAACCAATTTTATACTCAATCCGATATCCTACCTCAATCTCCAATACTTACAACCTTATTATTCGGCCTTGTAAAGGCAATACAATCTCAATATAAATCAACACTTAATTTCCAATCCTATTAGCTCTTACAACAACAATTATCAAATGAGTCATTAATATGAAATGACTTGATCATTCAGCTAGACTTCTCGGAAAGGTATTAGTGGCATGAGGCTTTTGGGTAATGGTTCCAATAACAGCCTCAAGTGCAACATTCACCCTTTCGATTTCAATTTAAGAATTGGATGACAACGAATCAGATGACATCTTTCCAGGTGATAACGTTTTGTCAAACTCCACTCTATAAGAAAAGATCGTCATGACATCGATATCAGATTTAATCTCGCCAATTCTTTTTCAATATCACAATCAACTAATATCTACATTTCTACGAATATCAACCATTTGTCGGGATCATAAATATCCACAACTTGGTTTAGATCTAGGATAGCTAGAATTCCTACGAGAATAGCTTCGATTAATTTACTAGGGAAGTTAGGGTTTCTTGTGACAATCTACGTCGTATAAATACCTCGTATAAAATCAAAATAATCATCAAACAATCATGTAATAAAATTACATCATATATATATAATCCAAGTTATATATATATTAAAATAACACTTCTCAGTCTGGCCTTGTCGGTAACTCGGGAATTCTTCGGCACCGTTATAGTCAAAAGATTTTTAGACATTTTTAGAAAAATGTTTTTAGTTAAAAGATTTTGAAATGTTTTATTCAAAACCTTAGTTTTAAAAATCTTTCGTTCTCTATAACGAGAGCTCTGGTACCAAACTGTAACACCCCCAAATTTATACAACACAGTACAGCGGAAGACTAGTTGGTGTTACGGGATAGCACATTACTCACATCATAGACAACGCATAAAAATCGCGTCGTTTAATAATAAATCATTTCCATTCATAAACATTAAAGTTACATCGGTCCCAAGTCATTACATTTCATACAAAAGTTTTACAAAGTGTTTTAATGGAAAAATATTGTTTAAGTGCGGGCCATGAATTCTTGTTGTCTTCCCGAGAATTACCTTCAAGTACCTGAGATAAAACATGTTAAAAGAAAAGGTCAACGATAACGCCGAGTGAATTCATAGAGTTTAATAAATTCCATCAATATAACTTTGGTATAAAATTAGTACCAAAAATCAATTCGTACAAATCATTGTAATAGGCCGTAGAATAGCCAAAATCAGTTTATACAAATCTTTGTAATAGGCCATAAAATAGCCAAAGTCATTTTATATAAATCCTTATCAAAAATCATGATATAGGCATTTGCCTTAAAGATTATTATACGAGCCAATGTCGTAAAAAAAACATCATACAACATGTCTTTATGACGTTGTATAAAATCAAATAAAAACCGTTATATGAATATGGTTATGAAAACCAAAATACAATCATAATATCAATAGTATGACCCAGTATTGCTAGTCAGGCAATACATCGTAATTCGGAGCGTCCAGTAATATTTTGGTGATTGGATTATTATAAGCCGCATGACATTGTTACCTTACTAAACCAAAACGGGTAGCTAACCCGATACCAATTTTGCCCATCTAAAGTAGCGTGTCGTCACAAAGGTCACGCTATTGGAAATCTTCTCATACATAAATTCGCTTACCAATCAATGTGGCACGACGGGGATCAACCGTCAAGGCGCGAACTGGGGTGATCGTCCCCAAATAGTACTATTAAATGCATAAGCGTCTACCAACTCCCGGTAGTTCACAATTCATGCTAATGGGACTTTTAGTGACATAACCTAACTTTAATAATCCATTTAATTTCATCTATCGGGTCCATTAATCATTTATCGGGTCATACAATCGGGTCATTCAATCATTCGGGTCCAAAATCAATAAACAAACAATCGGGACAAATGGTGTCCAAACTTTTATAAAAACTAACATGTTATCTCCCTCGCGGGTTTATAAAGCATTTATAAAACATTTAAAAGAGTGCGAGGCTATGAACTCACGTTGATGTGGGAAGGCGGGTTATCGGCAATTCGGACGTACGGTACGTGCTTCAATCACGGAAACCTAAACAAATAATACTCGGTCTTAGACGTTTGTCCAATGACTTTATAAAAATAACAATTATGTATACATATGATGATTATATATATATGATGATCAAGTGGGTTTACATATTCTCGTTTACTCATTTTAGTGTTATATGTCGATAACTTTTATACTAGTTTACTAGTTTTACCCATTTACGTGTTTTAAGCCCAATAAGCTTATTATAAGTTATTTAACTTATTTTAATCCATTTTGTACCTATATTATCAGTATGTATATTTTCCAAGTTGGGCCCAAATGGGTTAAGCCCAATAGATTCTTTTTATGGGTGTTTATCTTATTTAGTCCAATTATTAGCCCAAGTATTAGTCCAATATGTTTACTTAGCTCGTTAATGTCCGTATGCCCTATAGTTCGGGTTTTATCGGTTTTTACTTGTTATAAATGTCTATATATCAGTATATAAGTTTTATAAAGTTTTCATTAGACGGGTCCAACCATCTAAGTTTTATTTAACAAAAACGTTAATTTTACGGCGATAGCCGAAAAAGTCGTAAAAATCAAGTTTATAGTTTTATAACTTATAAAACTTAACAAGTTTCCATTTTCATCATTTATACACTTATTAAACCTTGTATATATTTATATAAATAAGTTTTATAAGTTAGTGGGTTTTTATTTACATTTTATATATTAAAATGTGAGTGCTTATATAATAGTATTATTCTTTAATTTCCAAAAATCTGATTTTTAACTTCATCTTCACTAAAAATGCCATATCTTGAGTTCTACATGGAGATAGAAGCTCAAATTTTTATCACATAAACTACATGATATGTGCTACAATTAACTCTTCTATAGCTACTGTTGCATCATCTTCTAAATATTTTCTAAAAATCGTCCAAAACAGTAACTCCAGATTTATACCCTAAACTTGTTTTGATCATATCTCACTCATTATTTTGATTCCATTGCATGGCCAACTCTCACATGTGTACAAGACCCATAGCTTACTGTAAATCCATTCTACTTCATCATTTTATCAGTTTAAACATATGGTTCTTTACTGTTTTATACAGCCATTAAATTTAACCAAGATTTTAACCTTGTTTCATATGGTTTTTCACCTTTTTAATCATGTTTATCAACAACAAATCCCCACATAACATTTTTATCATCATATAATCATCATAAATATATACAATAGGAAATAAAATACATGTTTACATAATCAAAATAACAAGAAGTTGAGGAGGACAATCTTTATACCACCAACTTGATGTAGGTTATGAGTTTGGCATGGTTTTGGATGGAGAAACTTGTAGACAACCATGACCATCTTCAAGACCACCATGCTCCATGAACTCCTTGTGGAAAATCAGCCTCATGACACCAAGGAAACTCCTCCATGGATGTTATAACCACCACCATTCAAGAGGGTTTCAAGAGAGCTTCAACATATGTATGAATAACATAGGATTTTGTGGCAAACTTTGATCAAAAGTGGTGTTTTTAGGGTGGATATGGACGGCATTAATGGAGTTAGAGAGAGAGAGGAGAGTGTTTGTAGCTTGTTTGCATGTTGCAAATGAGTGAAGTGGTTTAAGTTTGATGGTTTTGTGGAGAGTAAGCTTAACTTGTAAGCAATTTAGGATAAGTGTGAAGCTTGTTAGCTTGCACTTGACACCTCATGGTGTAACTAGATAATGTGGCCGGTTTTGTGAGTGGGGTGGGACAAGTGTCCCACTTGTCTCATCCCATTTAGTTACGGGTACTCCTCGATTCTAGTTTCCTCGATTTGCGTGCCCTCGGGTCGTTTTACGAAAAACGTTTTTATAAATTATGAATCGACGTCACAAAACGAATCCAATAAAAATTGTTTCATCAAAAACGGAGTTCGAAAACGTAAATACGTAATCCTAGGGTTTCCGGTTTAGTCGTAAAGGACGTTAAAATAAAATAGTAAGTCCTAATCTCTTCTCGTAAATTTGTGAGTTTATGAACTAACACAAATTTAAAACTCCAAAATAATATTCTCAGATAAATTTATTTTCTGAAATGTCGGACTGTCACCAAGGACGGTGTATGTAAACGTAAGCACGTAACGTTGAATCCTCCGGTTTAGACGTAGTCGATGCTACTCCAAGACGTAAATCCAAATTTCTTCCCAAAAATAAGTGAGTTCATATTGTATCATTAAAATAATATTTTCAAATAATATTTGAGAATAAAATATCAATCGTAAATTGACGGATTGTCACAAAGGCTTAGTAAGACAAGCTGAAGAGAGTACCATGGGATCCGACGGAGAGCTGGGGAGAATAGCAACGAGTTCATGCAGCGATTTCTTCGCTTAGCTGGTTTCTTTGGTGCAACAGTAGGTGCACCGATCAAGCACACCACTTCAGGTGGGCTCTTCGTACATCGGTCGCAAACAACTTGGTGTGTGCTACGTTCAACACAGTAGAACAAGTGGTCGATGCAGCACGTAAGCTGGAGATGCTGCAGGAGAGAGATGAGTTCGGGGAAGCAGAAAGACCCGATAAGAGGTAAACATTCGTATTCAAGAGATGACCAATCCGTATTCTTTCAGTATATGTCAATATTTCATCTCTTTAAATTGTATCTTCCAGGCAGAAGACTGGGACCGGTCTCAGCCGGCTACTCAGCAACAGCCTAATCAGCTCAAGGGAAACGGTCAGACTCACGACCGTTCTGCTACGTATAAGCGTGGCAGTAATGATAATTACCATAACAACGATGGACACTCCAACAGCAACAGGTCCTTATACTTACGCATTTCCTTATGATTACATGTTATGATTCTTAATTCTGAAACATTAGCAAATCTTCTACCAGGAATCATGGTAACGGTAGGGACCAGAACTAGAGAGGTTCACAGCCTAACCGTCCAGCTGTCACTGGTATTCAATCTTACGATTATCCACATTGTCCTTTGTACCTTATTATTATGTCTCACGTATAATGTTTTATCAAGTTCTCAGCCATTCAGGACACCTGCTGGAGGATATACTCATCCTCTTTGCTCTACTTGCCATCGTAGGCACCCAGGGCCATGTCGTCGCGACAGTGACGCATGCTTCAAGTGTGATCTTCCTGGCCATCGCATGAAGGACTGCCGCAAGGGAGAGATGGAGGGTACGTCAGGACATGCTGATACCAAGCCGCCTCCTACTACTGGGCGCGTTTACACGACATCTTGTGATCAGGCCAACAAGTCTACAGGTACCATCACTAGAATCTTGTATATGTATGGTCAAGCTGCATGTGTTCTGTTTGATACAGGTGCTACTCACTCGGTCATTTCAACTACTTATGCTAAGAACATTAGGATACTCCCCATGCCACTAGATAATAGACTCAGTATTTCCACACCTTTGAGAGACTCTATACTTATAACCCATGTGTACAAGAGTCTTCCGCTATATTTTGACGACAAGGTTCGTCCTGTTGACGCACTTCCGCTATACATGAATGATTTTGACATGATTTTGGGTACGGATTGGCTATCCAAGCATCATGCTACCATAGACTGCCATTCATATCGAGTCATCTTTGGTGATGTTAATGCGCCAGAGTACATTCACAACGGGTTCGTACCCGGAAGGTCTGTACAAATCATTTCAACCCTGCAAGCACGTGCATTACTTTCACATGGTTTTGAGGGTTATCGAGCTACTATTCATGACTTGGATGCTGAATCCCGATCAATTCAGGATCAGCCGATAGTGTTAGAATTTCTAGATGTATTTCCAGAAGAACTTTCGGGCATACCACGTGCACGTGAAGTAGAATTTAATATCGAGCTCATCCTAGGAGCTGAGCCGATTTCCAAGGCTCCTTATCGTATAGCTCTCATAGAGTTGAAGGAGCTGAAGGATCAATTGCAAGAACTTCTGGAACGAGGATTTATTCGACCGAGCGCATCTCCATGGGGCGCACCGGTCTTATTTTTTAAGAAGAAGGATGGCAGTATGCGTCTTGGCATAGACTATCGCGAGCTCAACAAGATTACCATCAGGAATAGGTATCCGCTACCACGTATTGACGATCTGTTTGACCAACTCCAAGGGGCCAAACATTTCTCCAAGATTGATCTAAGGTCAGGCTATCATCAGCTATGGGTTAAGGAGCAGGACATTGCCAAGACTGCTTTCCTTACACGCTATGGCCACTACGAATTTGTAGTCATGACATTTGACCTTACCAATGCTCCAGCAGTGTTCATGGATCTGATGAACAGAATCTTCCATGAATTTCTGGACAAGTTCTTCATTGTCTTCATCGATGACATCCTGATTTTCTCTAAGTCCAAGGAGGAACATGAAGACCATCTTCGTACAGTGTTACAGATTCTTCGCCAGAAGCAGCTGTATGCTAAATTCTCCAAGTGTGAGTTCTGGTTAGACAAGGTGGAATTCTTAGGTCACATTGTATCAGCAGAAGGAATCATGATGGATCCAGCGAAGGTTGAGGCTAATACTAAATGGCAAAGGCCGACATCAGCGACTGAAGTCCGCAGTTTCCTAGGCTTAGTTGCTTATTTCCGTAGGTTCGTGGAGAACTTTTCCCGCCTAGCACTACCATTGACCAAACTGATGCGGAAAGGGGAGAAATTTATCTGGACTGAAGAACGAGAGAAGAGCTTTGAAGACCTGAAGCAGAAGTTAGTATCTTTACCCATTCTTACTCTCCCATCAGGTACGGGTGGATTCAAATCTACAGTGATGCATCGGGGAAGGGACTTGGTTGTGTTCTCATGCAACATGGGTAAGTGATCGCGTACGCTTCACGGCAGCTTAAGCCTTATGAAGAAAATTACCCTACGCATGACTTGGAACTTGCAGCAGTCGTGTTTGCATTGAAGATATGGAGGCACTACTTGTATGGAGAATCATGTG
Organism: Glebionis coronaria; assembly: GCA_025667525.1. NCBI lineage: Eukaryota > Viridiplantae > Streptophyta > Magnoliopsida > Asterales > Asteraceae > Glebionis > Glebionis coronaria. The sequence goes on from CM046874.1 coordinate 436,262,169, forward strand.
ACATTTTCACAGACCACAAGAGCTTGAAGTATATCTTCACTCAGCGTGAATTAAACATGAGACAGAGGAGATGGTTAGAGCTGTTGAAGGATTATGACATTAATCTGCAGTATCATCCCGGCAAGGTGAATGTAGTGGCAAATGCACTGAGCAGAAAGTCCGGAATGATAAACGGCATTAAAATTGAGGAGGAATCATAAGAGACTTGGAGCGGCTAGACATAGAGATCATGGAATATGGACATCACGGTTACTGGGCTAATCTTAGAGTAGAACCCGAGTTACTCTCTAAGATCAAGGAAGCTCAGAAAGATGATGGAGAAATATGGGCGATAATTCAGAATTTGGAGAAGCAGACAGAATTTCGAGTAGATGCAGATGGTATCTTATGGAAGGCATGAGACTTTGTGTTCCTGATGATCAAGAACTCCGAGAAGCCTTGTTAACTGAGGCTCATAGCTCCCCATTTTCTATACATCTTGGTTCGACCAAGATGTACCATGACATCAAGCAGTACTTTTGGTGGAGTGGTATGAAACAGGATGTTGCTACTTACGTCTCCAAATGTCTTACCTGCCAGCTGGTCAAGATCAAGCATCAGCGATCTGGCGGTCTTCTTCAACCATTAGATATTCCAGAGTGGAAGTGGGACAAAATCACCATGGATTTTGTTACTGGTCTTTCGCCAACCAAGAGGAAGAACGATGCAATTTGGGTTATCGTAGATCGACTTACCAAATCAGCTCATTTCTTACCGATCCGCAAGGAAGATTCGGTCAGTAAACTCGCAGATACTTATAGAAGGGAGATCATGAGACTTCACGGTGCTCCATCCAGCATCGTCTCAGACAGAGATCCTCGATTCACTTCGCGATTCTGGAGAAGTCTATAGAAAGCTTGGAGTACACAACTTAAGCTTAGCATGACTTTTCATCCTTAAACAGACGGGCAGTCAGAGCGAATGATTCAGACATTGGAAGACATGTTGAGGTCATGTGCGTTGGAATGGACGGGTGATTGGGTCGATTATATCTGTTTGGTGGAGTTTGCATACAACAACAGTTGGCACGCAAGTATCAAGTGTGCTCCTTTCGGAATGTTGTACGGCAGAAAGTGTCGCGCCCCAATCTGCTGGGATCAGGTTGGTGAGCAAACACTTGAAGGACCAGAGATCATAAAGCTGACTAATGAGAAGGTCGCAGTAGCTAAGCAGAAACTGTGACAATCCGTCAATTTACGATTGATATTTTATTCTCAAATATTATTTGAAAATATTATTTTAATGTTACAATATGAACTCACTTATTTTTGGGAAGAAATTTGGATTTACGTCTTGAAGTAGCATCGACTACGTTTAAACCGGAGGATTCTACGTTACGTGCTTACGTTTACATACACCGTCTTTGGTGACAGTCCGACATTCCAGAAAATAAATTTATCCACGAATATTATTTTGGAGTTTTAAATTTGTGTTAGTTCATAAACTCACAAATTTACGAGAAGAGATTAGGACTTACGATTTTATTTTAACGTCCTTTACGACTAAACCGGAAACCTTAGGATTACGTATTTACGTTTTCGAACTCCGTTTTTGATGAAACAATTTTTATTGGATTCGTTTTGTGACGTTGATTCATAATTTATAAAAACGTTTTTCGTAAAACGACCCGAGGGCACGCAAATCGAGGAAACTAGAATCAAGAAATACCCGTAAACTAGTGAGATGGGACAAAACACATTGTCCCACCCCACTAGCTTACATGGGACGGCACAATATGTACAACACACCACCTTTGGCTTACTAGTTAGACACTTGTCTAACTAAGCTTAAAATTTAAGCTTCCACTATCAAAACCATTTGCAACATACCACTCTCCTCATTTGCAACATGAAAACTACTCCAAAACCCTCTCCCTCTCTTCTCTATGCCGTCCCACACTCCATCATAACACCCATTTTGATCTTAAATTAACCATGAAATCCTATGTTATACTTGCATATGTTGAAGCCACTTTGAAACCCTATTGATTGGTGGTGCTCATAACATCCATGGAGGAGTATTCATGGTGTCTTGGGGCTGATTTTCTACAAGGAGTCTATGAAGAATGGTGTTCTTGAAGATGGTGTTGGCTATGCACAAGTTTCTCCATCAAAAATCCATGTTTTGATCAACCTACATCATCATGGTGGTATAAAGATTGTCCTCCTCATCTTCTTGTTATTTTGATTATGTAAACATGTATTTTATTTCCTATTGTATATATTTATGATGATTATATGATGATAAAAATGTTATGTGGGGATTTGTTGTTGATAATCATGGATAAAAAGGTGAAAAACCATAAGAAACAAGGTTAAAATCTTGGTTAAATTTGATGACTGTATAAAACAGTAAAGAACTATATGTTAATCTGATAAAATGATGAAGTAGAATGGATTTACAGTAAGCTATGGGTCTTGTACACATGTGAGAGTTGTCCATGCAATGGAATCATTGTAATGAGTGAGATATGATCAAAACAAGTTTAGGGTATAAATCTGAGGTTACTGTTTTGGACGATTTTTAGAAAATATTTAGAAGATGATTCAACAGTAGCCATAGAAGAGTTAAATGTAGCACATATCATGTAGTTTATGTGATAAACATTTGAGCTTCTAATTCATTATAGAACTCTAGATATGTTAAAAATGGTGAACATGAAGTTAAAAATCAGATTTTTGGAAATAATGTTTATTATTATTATATAAGCACTCACATTATAATATATAAAATGTAAAAATATAAACCCACTAACTTATAAAACTTATTTATATAAATGTATAAATGGTTAATTAAATGGGTAAATTATATAAATGGTGGTAAAATTATATTTATAAGTAATAAAAACTATAAACTTGATTTTTACGACTTTTTCGGCTATCGCCGTGAAATTAACGTTTTTCGCCAAATAAAACTTAGAAGACCAAACCCGTCTAATGTAAAGTTTATAAAAGTCATATACTGATGTTTAAGTAACTAATACAAGTAAAAACCGATAAAACCCGAACTATAAGAAATACGGACGTTAACGGACTAAATTAACGTTATTGGACTAATAATACAACAAAAATGGACTAGAACACTTATAAACTTATTATTGGACTTAACCCATTTGGGCCCAACTTGAAAGTGTATGTACTGATAATATAAGTACAAAAAGGATTAATACAAGTTAAGAACTTATAATAGGCTTATTGGACCTAAAACACGTAAATAGGTAAAACGAGAAAACTAGTATAAAAGTTATCAACACATAACTCTAAAATGAGTAAACGAGAATATGTAAACCCACTTGATCATCATATATATATATAATCATCATATGTATACATAATTGATATTTTATAAAGTCATTGGACAAACGTCTAAGACCGAGTATTATTTGTCTAGGTTTCCGTGATTGAAGCACGTACCGTACATCCAAATCGCCGATAACCGCCTTCCCACATCAACGTGAGTTCATAGCCTCGCACTCTTTTAAATGTTTTTATAAATGTTTTATAAACCCGCGAGGGAGATAACATGTTAGTTTTTATAAAATTAGTACACCATTTGTCCCGATTGTTTGTTTATTGATTTTGGACCCGGATGAATGAATGACCCAATTGTATGACCCGATAAATGATTAAAGGACCCGATAGATGAAATCAAATGGATTATTAAAGTTAGGTTATGTCACTAAAAGTCCCATTAGCATGAATTGTGAACTACCGGGAGTTGGTAGACGCTTATGCATTTAATAGTACTATTTGGGGACGATCACCCCAGTTCGCGCCTTGACGGTTGATCCCCGTCGTGCCACATTGATTGGTAAGCGAATTTATGTATGAGAAGATTTCCATAGCGTGACCTTTGTGACGACACGCTACTTTAGATGGGCAAAATTGGTATCGGGTTAGCTACCCGTTTTGATTTAGTAAGGTAACAATGTCATGCGGCTTGTAATAATCCAAAATTAACAAAATACTAATAGACGCTCCGAATTACGATGTATTGCCTGACTAGCAATACAGGGTCATACTATTGATATTATGTTTGTGTTTTGGTTTTCATAACCATATTCATATAACGGTTTTTATTTAATCTATACAACGTTGCAAAACGTATTGTATGGTGTTTTTACGACATTGGCTCGTATAATAATTTTTAAGGCAAATGCCTATATTATGATTTTCGATAAGGATTTATATAAAATGACTTTGGCTATTTTATGGCCTACTACAAAGATTTGTATAAAATGATTTTGGCTATTTTACGGCCTATTACAATGATTTTTACGAATTGATTTTTGGTACTAATTTTATACCAAAGTTATATTGATGGAATTTATTAAACTCTATGAATTCACTCGGCGTTATCGCTGACCTTTTCTTTTAACATGTTTTATCTCAGGTACTTGAAGGTAATTCTCGGGAAGACGACAAGAATTCATGGCCCGCACTTAAACAATATTTTCCATTCAAATACTTTGTAAAACTTTGTATGAAATAATATGACTTGGGACCGATGTAACTTTGATATTTATGAATGGAAATGATTTATTATTAAACGACGCGATTTGTATGCGTTGTCTATGATGTGAGTAATGTGCTATCCCGTAACACCAACTAGTCTTCCGTTGTACTGAGTTGTATAAATTTGGGGGTGTTACAGTTTGGTACCAGAGATCTCGTTATAGAGAACGAAAGATTATTAAAATGAAGGTTTTGAATATAACTTTTCAAAATATTTTAACTATAAACATTTTTCTAAAAATGTCTAAAAATCTTTTGACTATAACGGTGCCGAAGAATTCCCGAGTTACCGACAAGGCCAGACTGAGAAGTGTTATTTTAATATATATATACTTGGATTATATATATATATATATGATGTAAATTGATTACATGATTGTTTGATGATTATTTTGATATTTATACGAGGTATTTATACGACGTAGATTGTCACAATGTACCCTAAATCCCCTAGTAAATTAATCGAAGCTATTCTCGTAGGAATTCTAGCTATCCTAGATCTAAACCAAGTTGTGGATATTTATGATCCCAACAAATGGTTGATACTCGTAGAAATGTAGATATTAATTGATCGTGATATTGAAAAAGAATTGGCGAGATTAAATCTGATATCGATGTCATGACGATCTTTCCTTATAGAGTGGAGGTTGATAAAACATTACCACCTGGAAGGATGTCATCTGATTCGTTGTCACCCAATTCTTAAAATTTGAAATCGAAAGGGTGAATGTTGCACTTGAGGCTGTTATTGGAACCATTACCCAAAAGCCTCATGCCACTAATACCTTTCCGAGAAGTCTAAGTTGAATGATCAAGTCATTTCATATTAATGACTCATTTGATAATTGTTGTTGTAAGAGATATAGGATTGGAAATTAAGTGTTGATTCATATTAAGATTGTATTGCCTTTACGAGGCCGAAGAATAAGATTGAAAGTATTGGAATATGAGGTAGGATATCGCATTGAGTATAAGTTGATTGAAACTTGAATAAAGTAAAATTTAACCCATATGGAATATGAGATTTTTAATAGAAGTCGTTAAGTTTTGTGACTGAATTATAAGGTTTAATTGATTGTTGATTAGTGTTAGGCGTTGTTCCTAGGCCATTGTCCACTAACGAGGATGCCCAGTGTCCAATAAATAAATTGAAGAAATCTTCTTCTGAATTGAGACCAATGGATCTTCCGGGACAGGCAGGACACCTAATGACTCTTGTAGATTACTATTCATTGTGGTATCTTTTTAAAATCCCTAACTTAACTGAGATATCAGTTGGTAGGATGAGTTCTGAGAATTGTATGACATAGTGACACGTAATGTGTTACGGTACAATTTTGACTTGTTTGTGATTAATGAAAAGATTACCTTTGATTACTAAATTCTACATGTATCGATGTTATCTATCTTTTCTTGCTTCTTCCTAATGTTCGCATTAGTGATGAAACCATTGAACAAGTACTCATCTTGATTTGAGTTACGTTGTGGATTATTCTTTTGAGTGCCATCGAGATCATGAACCTCATGATTATTTGGCTAAGTGATGAGATGGCATTTATACATGATCTCATCGTTCTTTTCGGGCTTTAAATGCACAAAAATGTCATAAAATACCATATATATGCTTGTGTTTGTTTACTTGTGTATTTTAGGTATGGATATCGTGAAAAAGACAAAAGATCACAAGATACAAGGAAAAACGGACACGAGAAACGAAGCCGTACAAAGAACCGGGCCCTAATCATGGAATTCTCAACAAAATACCTTGAAGACTTGAAGACAAACAAGATTGATCCTCATTTATTGAAGAAAAGACACTTAAAACCCTTGTATATTAATAATTACAAGTTTGGTCCCTTAAGTTTGTCAAAATTACACAAAAGGTCCTTCAACTTTGAAGAAATGGCAAGAATAGTCCCTCAACAAATCCAAACTGCCAATAATGATCCCTCGTGAAGATTAAGATACATTGAAGACCTTGGAAGATCAACATTGTCCAAAATCAGCCCTTGCAATATTCAAAAATGTCAAATATAACCCTTGAAACACTTTTTGTAAAGTTTGTGCCAAAAATGACAAAAGGTGAAACGTTGATACATGTAAAATGGGCGCTGATAGAAGTTTACATCCAAGTGACAAAAGAAAGGAAGGACAAGGGCTGAATATGTGCATACTGAAACATTGAAACATACAAACACGCGCCAAACAACTCCACTCCACCAAAAATGGATCAAAAGGACAACTATTCACCTTTACAGCCCAGGTTTTACACAACTTAAAACAAAGGGTAAAATGAAATTACCCAGGCACACGTTTGATTCACATGTGCAGGAACCTATCTCACACACAAAACCCTCATCTCCACTCACTATGGACCCCACCCCAATACCCTTTCCACCAATCAGATTTCAACTTGGCCTCCAAGCTTAGCCACGTGTCAAGATCAACAGCTAAGAGCCTTTGCTTGATCACAAAGCTAAAATGAACGTGTATGATCATTTTGGACAGCTCAACAACAACAAAACGTACTCAAGGACTTAGGGCATTTAGGGAATTTCACTTCTAGGGTTTGTGAACAGTGTAGCCTTGGCATTTGCCTATAAAAAGACTCCTCAACATGTGAGAGAGCTTTTGTTCCAGTTTTAGGCTATTAATCTTTGTAATTCCTTTTTAAGTTAAATAAAATTTGAATTTCTGAAAATTTGAAATCTCTTTTTGATTTAGTTAAAAGTTTGGTGTTTGAGTAGCCTAATTCTGAGTTCCATTTGATTGTGAAGGCCTACCTTAATCTTGTGGTTAAGTCACGTCTTGTTTCATAAGGTTTTTAAGGTTTGAGAACCTTGAAATCCTAGGTTCTGTTTTGGTTATTTTGTGTCCTAACCCTTGACCATTAGCTATAAGCTCTTACAAGCTTGTTGACACCAAGCTTGTGAAGGGATTAGAGCCCTTGGTTGAGTTGTTTGCTGTTTGTGTTGAAGATATCAAGTCCTTGAGGTTCTACTTTGACCATTAACCAAGGCAGTTTGCATCATCTTCATTGAAGTACCTTGGTCTTGTTCTAGTTGTTGAACAAGGTCCAAGGAGCATTGCTGGCCTTCCTAGGATGTTGTTGAAGGCAGGTATAATCTCTTGTTAAGATTCCCCTAAAAATTTCATGTTTATGACTATTTTTGATTTGGTGCTTTGATTTTAAGTATTGGTGTTTGTGCTGGTGATTTTTGAGTTTGATTGTGTTATTTGCTATTGTTTAAGTGTTTTTGATCATTAAAATCAGTAGGTTATTAGTTAAAATCAGAAGTTTGTTTGATAAGTGCTTGATTAAGGGTTGTTTGGGATTACTGGTTATCAAGGCCTTGTGGCCTTGTGCCCTTGGTTCTTTGGGTTTGGGTGTTCTAACCAAGCTCTAATATACAAGTTTTAATCATTGGTTAGCTTTCTAAAAGTTTGGAAAAGAGATTTGGAGTTTTGCAAAAATCTGATAAAAGTGGTTTTGAATTTGGTCAAACACATCAGATCCAATAACTTCTTTGTTAGTTGGATCTAAGGTCTGGAATTTGGTTTGGGAATAGTTTGGGTGATAAGCTATCTACTGGTTATCTGCTTGTTGAATTTGGTGGCTTGTTGTGTTTTTTATACCTTATCAAAGTCTGCTGAAGTGGTCATTTGCATCAGCAAAGTGACCACCTCATTTGGTGTTGCATTGTGATTTCTAGCATTAGGATTGTTGTATTGTTGCTTGGATCTTATTTGTTTGCTGCTTGTGAGGATATTTGGGTATTTGGATTGCTTTGTTCATAGCTTATAAGCTCACTGCTTATTGGCTTATTTGTGCCAAAATACATCAAGTTTACCCAACTGGTAAGCTTTGATTCACAAGGATTGCACTCAATCCTTGACCAGCAGGGTGAAAAACAAGTCCTTACACTTCATTAAGTCTGTCAACGCCTTCTTTGTTCCTGTCAGCGTTTGATTTCAACTTATCAGCGTTTGACTTTTGGTCAAACTTGGTTTTAAGCTTATTTGAATCTGTTTTGCTTATTGGTACATGCAACAACTTATCTTTGGTAATAGAAATCATTTTTCTCAGCTTAATATCAAGTCTGGAAGGTTACAAGTCTTTTGGTTAAGCTTTTGCTAGAAAACTAGCTTATTTGGCTTTTTCAGCCAGCTTATCTGTTCTTACAGCTTATTCTACTTGGCTTTTTGTGATTTTCTTGATTGATTATTCTTAGTTAAGCTATTTGTGAGTTTTTGCAACAAACTAGAGCTTCTGAGGTGTCCTAAATCTCAAACACGACTATTTTGTCGTTTTGTGGAATTTTACTTTTCTATTTTCTGGCTTATTGAGTGAGCTTATTGAAAATTTCTTTTGACAGATCTCTTAAGTATCCAAAAAGAGGGTTGTGTGTCAAATTATAACTTATGGCATTAGCTTATGGCTTAATGGGCTGAAAAGCCCAATAAGAATAAGCTTTGTGTTCAATAAGCTGTGATAAGCACATTTTTAGCTTTTGGGCCTTTAGAGTTTTGTTCTTAGAATTAAATTTTAAGTCAGATAGGGCTTTTCCAAGTCAATTGGGCCAAGTTTGACTTTTTGGGCCCAAAAGCCCATTTGTGTTGACTGTTTTTGGATTTGGCCCATTTGAGGGCCCATTAGGGGTATTTTGGTAATTTCACTTTCATTTTCTGATTATTTAGGTTAAAATAAACTAGTTTGCAAGTTTTTAGAATTTTTTATAATATTTGGATTTTTAATATTATTTTATTATTATTTTATTATTATTTTTAAAATTTCACATTTTCCAACTTTTTACATTTTTCTTAGGTTAAATACATTAAAATAGGAATTTAGCAACTTTTAGAATAATTTTATCACCTATAGATTAATTTTTATAATTATTTTAAGTTTAAATAGATTTTAATTCATTTTAAATAGTTTTTATTAGTTTTAAAATTTCTAAAAAATAGTTTTTAATCTTTTTAGGTCATTTAGAGGTTTATCAATTGAAAATTCTTTATTTGGGCTTTTTGATAATTTATTTGATTTTTAGGGCTTTAATTAGCATTTAAAAATTGAATATTTAATTATTTAAAAGGTTTGAAAAAGTTTTGATAATTGGTAAACTCTTAGTTTATTATTTTTGATTTTTGGTGAATTTTTGGTAATTTTTAGAATTTATTTTATTTTTGGTGATTTTTTTAGGTTCTACGTTTTAACTTTCTAATAGTGAGTTTTAGTTAATTTTTATTTTTACGTCTTCGTCATTTTTTCTTCTAATCCCCTTCTAAACCAATCATTAATCACAAACATTTGGCAAGTTTTTCACACACATATACCTCCTTGGGAAACGAACTTACACACCATTAAGGGTCATTAGTGTTGATTTTTCCTAAAGTCATCACTCGATACTTACCGCTCATTTACGCTCTTTTGTTTTCCTAAACAAGAGGTGTAAAATTTCTACAATCAATTTTGGCGCCGCTGCCGGGGAGGTGTGTCGTGATTAATTTGCATTGTTGTTTTTAATATTAACCAAATAGTATTTGTATTAGTAGAACTCTACTAATACGTATTATCGGTTTTCTTGGTTTTTCTTGTACAAATATTATTACTATATTGTATTAAGTATCACAATAAATTTACAATATCTCCAAAAGTGTGAAAACACAACCTTAATTGGGATTTGATCTCCTAATTATTGTATTCGAATCTCAAACAAAAAGAAAAGGCAAAAATAGATAAATACTTTCGTGAAGCTCGATTTTGAAAAATACAAACTATAAGGTGGGTATAAGGCGGGTATTATAAAATATACCCTAAGGAAAAAGGCTCTTAAGTGCTTCGCGCCGCCTCGTTTCCCCGCTTGCTTGTGAGTATTTTGAGATTGAAGGCTAATCGAGGGTTTTGCCGCCCAAAGTATTATTACGTATACTATATTTGCTTGGTTTTCTTTGTGATTAAACCCTCTTGAACAATTTGGTTTTCACCAAAGTTCTAAAGTCATTGGAAGACGTTCACTCCACGTGATCGTTTTCATTCCTTTGAGGCTTCTTTAATCAAGAGTTTGATTCGAGGAGAGATTTTGTAGATTGTTGTCTACGAAGATACACCAAAATCCAAAAAATTAAATATCATCAAAAACGCAAAAAAAATTGAAAATTCACAAAACACCTAAAAAGAATCTTCTTTGCTCACCTCCCATTCTTCGTGAAGTTTATGATCACTCGTAATCAAGCAAAACGAGCTCGTAAACGACTTCAAAAGCAAGCCAATCAAGAGACGTTGATTGTTGAAGAACCTCCAATTGTTGAACCTATTGTAGAACAAGAAGTCGTCATGGCTAATCGTACTATGATGGAGTTGCTACAAGCACCCACCGAGGGTTTTGGAGAGGCTATTGTTATTCCCGCCATTCTTGCGGAGAATTTCGAGATTAAGACGGGTTTAATGTCAATGTTGCAAGCAAATAAGTTTAGAGTTCACGAGAAAGACAACCCGCATTACCATATTAGGAATTTCAACCGTCTCACCGCCATTAGCAAATTTAAGGATGTTCCACATGATGCCATTAAGATGATGTTGTTTCCATACTCGTTGGATGGACCCGCAAAAATTTGGCTCGAGAAAGAACCGCCAAATTCGATTTTGACATGGGCCGATCTCGTTTCTAAGTTTGTGAACAAGTTTTTTCCACCATCTAAGACAACACACTTGAAAAATGAGATTTCATGATTTGTGCAAAGAAATAATGAAAGTTTTTCAATGGCATGGGAACGATTTAAAGAGATGTTACATGAATGTCCACACCATGATTTTACGGAATTGCATCAAGTGGATACTTTTTATAATGGGCTTAATGATCATGAACGAGATTATTTGAATGCCACCGCGGGTGGTAATTTTTTGTGCAAGACGACAAATGAGGCTTTACAAATCATTGAAAATAGATCTAAGGTTTATAACCCTCGTAACACACCGAGTGTTGCCAATATGGGTTCGTCATCTTCGTCACAATCGTCTCGTAGCATTAACGCCTTACATGATGAAGCTAATGAGGAAAATCGGTTTTTTGATAGATTTGCTAATCTAATGTCCCATTGGAAGGCTCAAGAAGCTTCCAATTCCGCTTCGGTTAAAGCGGTTGCTAAGAGTTGTTTATCTTGTGGGGGAGCTCATGATCTTTCCGAGTGCATTACCGCGGATGGTAACACTTTGAGTGCTTATGTAGCAACGGGAACTTACAACCAAAACGGCCAAGGTTCCCGCCAAAATCAAGCTCCACCAAACCAAAATGTTAACAATTATCGAAACAACAACCAAGGTAATTACCAAGGCAACACACGCAATTACAACAAAGGAAATTATCAAAGTGGGAATGGACAAATCTCTAATCAAAATCAAAACCGTGATTTTCAAAACACTACACAAGGTTTTCAAAATGCTCACACTAAAAATTTGCAAGGAGAATTTTTGGATTATGCAAAAGCAAATGATGCTAAATTTGATAATATGCAACGTGAGATGATTAGCTTAAGATCCGAGTTGAAAAACGAGCTTAAAAATGAACTTGCTAATGAACTTAAAACTCATGCAAACAAAATGGAAGGAAATGTCCAACGTCTTCAACAAAATCAACAAAAGATGGAATTAGGACAACATGAGATTAAGAAAGAGTTATTAAAAGCGGATGCTAGGCAATCAAAATTTGAGGACCGAATGGCTAAGATGTTAGAAGCAATCATGTGTAAACCCTCTTCTTCGGGTAGTCTTCCAAGTGATACCATTAACAACCCGAGGGGAAAATTGAAGGTTGTTGCTACACGAAGTGGTAAAACTTTCAAGGAACCAATCTCTCGTACAAGTACTTCTAAGGAGAAGGAAATCGAGAAAGAACCCGAGGTGATGGTCGAAAAGGAGCACATTACAATCCCACGAAGTACCGCTCATAGCACACCTACGGTTGAACCAATACCAATTGTGGAACCCGAGTTTCCAAGGCTGTTGCCTAATGACCAACCCACACCACCTTTACCCTACCCTTCGAGACGAAACAAAGAGAAAGCACAAGAACGGAACAATTATCAATTTGAGCTATTTATGAAAATGTTTCGTGATTTGCATTTTAACATAAGTTTTGTCGACGCTCTTATCATGATGCCTCGATTCGCCGCAAACTTCAAAAGTATGCTTAACAACAAAGAGAAGTTACAACAATCGTCTAGTTGTTCATCGGTTTTTCTTAGCCGCATACCACAAAAAGTCGGTGATCCCGGTAAATTTTTGATTCCATGTGCTATTCAAGATATGGAGGAATGCTACGCCTTGGCCGATCTTGGCGCTAGTATTAATTTAATGCCTCTCGAGATTTTCAAATCGCTTTCGCTTCCGGCTCTTACTCCTTCGAACATGTCTATCGAGATGGCCGATCATTCTACGATTTTAGCATGTGGAGTAGCCGAGGACGTTTTTGTTAAAGTCGGAAAGTTTTACTATCCCGTTGACTTTATCGTTGTAAACATTCCTATCGATCGAAAAGTTCCTCTCATTTTGGGTCGTTCATTTTTGGATACATCAAGAGCACTTATCGATGTTCATGCTCGAAAAATCACCCTTCGTTTCAATGAGGAAGAACTTGTCATCAATGCAACACAAAACTCCAATCTTTCTCATGTCTATTCTATTGCAACTTTAAACCATGGTGATTCAACCAATGTCGTTTGCAAAGAGTTTTCACCAAGAGTTTTAGGAAATGTCGCCAAAAACAATTTACCATTTCCTCCGCCGGTGGAGGTTATGAGTGTAAAGCCTACAAAGAAGAAACCGTCAATACTTGAATCGAAAAATCCTTCACCTCACCTCGAACATTCATTCTTGAAAAGTGTTGATAAGTTGGCGGTTTCTACGAAAGATCTTTCGGATGATGAATATGTAGACCCCGATGGGGAGGTTTTCTTCGTCGATAAACGTTTTGAGAACTTGCCACCACCAAAACCAAAACGGTTTCAAAATGTGAGAATTTTTAGTGTAACAAACATCATCTTAGAAACACCGAATATTTTCGACATAATCAAAAAGGGTTTTCATAAGGAGAGTTTAAAAGATAACAAAGGAAAAGATCTTAAATGTGATTTAATTGATTTTTCTACAAATCTAACTCCGTCATCACCATGTGTTTTGAGTGCTACAAGCTCGTCTACTCCTTTTGACAATGCTTTGTGTGGTTTTAGTATGGGGAAGCCCCTTATGTTCCCTCATCCTTGTCCACCGAGGACGAGATATTCGATCCCGGAATTTCATGTAAAGGGAAATCTCGGTCTTCCACCGATGCAATAAATGGAAAATCTTATCTCTTTTCATATCATAGTTAATTCTTGGTGAACAAGTTTTCATCACTCTTTTGCAGATCACACCTTCTTTTATAAGATGAAACAGTATGCCTTGAGAAAAATTGAATTTTCATCACTATAAGGATTATTCATAGTGAGATTTATAAGTGATTGTTATTGAAATGAGGTTGTTTATAAAACGCTTTGGAAACTTAATTGTTTTCATAACAAAGAAAATCTTTGTAAATTTAATTTTGATTCTTATTTAAGGAATTAAGCATGAAAATGATTTTACTATAAACATGGATGATAAAATTTTGACGAACTGAGTATTGCATCGTTAATCTTGAAATTGTATATAGTTGCGCGCCTACATACAATTTGGAATGGACTATGCAAGAATGATTAGTAGTCACCATAAAACTAATGAATAAACACTACATTTTCTTTGAAGATTGTGAAAGATTAAAATTTTACGAGATCGGCAAGAAGTGAAAAATAAGGACATAATGTTAGGGACACCTACATATGTGCCTGTAGCATCTATTCTTCTGAGTTGAATTTACTCATCTGTGGAAATTGTCTTATTTGACAATTGACAATTCTTTCTTGTCCAATTCTCCCGTAGTGAGATTCTTAGGAAAAGTATCTGATTACCGAGTGTTGATACCCGACTGGATGTATCGACGTTCTTATCATTTCTTTTGATTTGGTTTCATTTGAATGACCTGGGTAACGATCCGAGGAGCTTTCGAATGCGTACTCAAATTATGAAAACATGGGATATATTCATATTCATTAAATGTTTTCGTCTGTATCTGATTTGAAATTCTCTCGCATAGATTATGCGTTGACCTTAATCTTAGGATGATAGTTGTGTCTCTATATATCCTTGAATTTGTGAAGGATTATGAATTATTATTAGTCTTTTGATAAGTTCACATCTTATCGACAGCAACGAAACTGGAAAGTTAGTAGTGCCAGTAGAATGGATTGATTGATTATGACATGACGACATTGTCTTCATTGATGGGGACTCGAGTAGAATGCCCCTAAATGATAAGATGTTGATTATCAAAAGTGATCTAAATAATTCTTGATGGATGACCATATCCTGCTTTTAGACTTGAAATTATACCATGAATGGTTGTGAATTAGTCATAGATATTATAATCTAGAAAGAACTTAAAATGAAGGTATTAAAAGATGTTTATGTTATCTGAAACTTTAGTAAGTATTTGTTGGTAAATTACCTAGACTTTCGCCATTAAGGCAAGTTGAAATTGGTATTGATTATATTCCCGGTGCTGCACCTGTGACTTGTGCACTGTACGACAGCACCATCTGAATTTAAGGAATTACCGTACAACTGAGAGAGTTGTCAGAGAATGATTTTATTATACCAAGCCTGTCATCCTGAAGAGCTATGGTGTTATCATTCCTTATATTTATAAATTACTGTGACTGAGTAAATTGACAATCGAAAACGATATCCATAACTCGAAATGGAAGATTTGTTCGATCATTTACAAGGTTCTAGCGTATGTTTTAAAGATTTGATCCACGGCATGGTTATTATCGACTTCGCATCTGCGAAGAAGATTATGTATTCCAATCACTACATCCGGTACTTGTAATGAACGTTATGAGTTTCACGTGATGTCGTTTGGATTGACAATGCACATGTAGTATTCATGAATTTGGTAAATCACGTGTGTAGACTGTAATTTGATAAATTCATGCTCGTGATCATTAAGGACTATATGTTTGTTTATCAGAATAAGAATGAGTTAATAATTATTTATAGACTGCCCTGAATTGGCCGAACAGTGTAAACCTGAACCTTGAATAATTAACACGGGATTAAAGACTTAATACTTTACATGATTTGACTATGTAATTAAAAGGATAATGGAATATAAATTGACTCTTCAAAAAAATTAAGAGCCCTCTTAAGACTTTGGATTTTACCAAAAAGAAATGGAAATATGCTTTGACAAATGTTTTAACAAAGGATTTATAAG
Source organism: Glebionis coronaria (assembly GCA_025667525.1). Classification (NCBI taxonomy): domain Eukaryota; kingdom Viridiplantae; phylum Streptophyta; class Magnoliopsida; order Asterales; family Asteraceae; genus Glebionis; species Glebionis coronaria. The sequence continues at coordinate 436,278,073 of CM046874.1, forward strand.
GGACTCTTCCCTTATACACAAACCATTTAACTAAACTTCTGTTTAGGGGTAAATGTTTGTGTATACCTTAAGACAATCTAAGAAGGATTGAGGAAACCATTTAAACCTTAACTTGGAATTTGAAACGAAAATTTTTACTTTTCAACTAAGAAAACTTTGACCAAAGTATAAACAAAGATTTTTCGAACATTTACGAAATCTTATTAAATATTTTCGATAAATCAACAAAAATCTTGTTAATTAAATTAAAATTTATTTTGAATATTTTATATAATTGGTCGAACTAAGAAATTTAAACTTTTAACGTATACGTTTCATAAAAATTAAATAATTATTGTTAATTTACATATAATAATTATCGACGCTTTAAACGTCGGATTGAGAAAAACTGATAAAAATGATAGTTGAGACGAAACTGAAACATAAAAGATATGAAGAAAGAATTTTGAATAAATACAATTATGATATTTATTTCATCAAGAGAAAGTGAACGTAATTACTGACGCATAATATAGAAAGGATATCTGAGTGAATTGTGGACATGATAATTATATCATCATGAGAAGTGAATATAGATACCGACGCATTATGTAGAGAAGATAAAGAACCAGTTAGGACATGTTTGTTGTCCCTGATATATGTGATGTTATATAATCACGAATTAAAGAAAGAAAGGAAGAAATGAGAAGAATTCTAGAGAGAGAAAGTAGTGAGAGAAAGTAGAGAGGAGATGATTAACTTGGTGAGATTAGATTAGAGAGAAGTGAGAAAATACAAATGACCATCCACCCTCCTAACATGCTAGGAGGGTAGTATATATAGTCCACCCACATGCGGGCTTTAATGGACTATATATTGGGCCGGGCTTGTATTTTGGACTTTAATTAGTTTAAATCCAAGCCCGTGAATCACGACTAAATACCTACTTATTACAACGTTCTAATAAATAATACAATAGAAACCTATGACCGAACATTCTTGTTTGACTCAATATTTTGAGGCTAACAATCTCCCCCAATGTGAGGTCATTCCTCTTTGATATTTGGATTCCAATGGAGATTTATGAATTTCGTCATAAATGAGTCTTGAACGTGTAACAGTAGTTTTGTTCCTTCATGCTGTGATCTTTGAGCCTTTGTCGTTGTCTTTCGACTTTGTCTTTAAGCTTGAGATCTTCAAATCATCCTTGACTTGTCTTTGCCATCTTGCGATCTTGTGTCTTCATCCACATGCTCACACTATTAATAGTTGAATATGTCTTTAGGCATGAGTATGTGGTTTCTGAATCATTGACTTTGCTGTGTACACCGTGACGCCACCTTCTCGAGACAAAACATAGACACGGACTGAATGGCTTTGACATTCGTCCTAAATCGGTAGCGTTTTACCTCCGGTCGGTGAAGACCGTTATACGATATTAAATATCGTACCTGTGATCAGGTGGATTCAATTAAGAATCTCCTTGACAGGGTTTCGCGGCAGTACTAGCCGTTCTCTTTACTCGACCGTCTCAAAGCAAGACTGCGAACATAAAGAGTGAATCAATTGGATAAATATCCGCTTGATTAAAGTCGTCAATTCAAGTTCCTGGAACAAGTTTGATTCATAAAGAATCTTACCATTGTTGCTTTCCAGTTGACACAAGTTTGATTCATAAGAATCTCACAAGTTACCTACCGTAGCGCTGTTTGATGTTGACGCTAGAAGGATTTCCATTCGTCACTGTGAATATTAATAAATATCACTCTGAATGTTCTGGCAAGACCATAAAGATATTGCGTAGAAACCTGAAACGAGTTTGAATCAATTCAGAATCAAACCACTGTTGCTTTTCAGTTTTACATATGTTCAATTCATAAAGAATCTTGCATATGACCTACCGCAGTGCTGTTTGATGTTAACACTGGAAGGATTTCCACTCATCATTGTGAATACTAAGTAGTATCACTCTGAGTGTTCTAGCAATATCACAAGGATATAGCGTAGGACTCTCTTAATCTTCATCCGTGTGTCCTAACGAGATTTGATTGATCTCTTGGCTCTAGACTCGATTTGTGCACTTTTAGTGGTCGGAGGCTGGAGCAGATGCCACCTATTCAATATCAACAATCTCGGAGTGAGAAAGTCAATAGAAGTCGTGTTGATCTCCGTGACAATAAAACAAACTTCTTTTGAGAGAAGCCTGAGTAGCTAGGAAAGGGTTGTGCTTCACATCACTGGGTCCATGATGAGTTTGTCTTCATGATGAGTTGACCCGGTTTCTGCCTAAGTTGTATGGAGGGCTTCTTTCTTTAGACCCTTTATCCTTACATTTCTTTTTCATTCTTCAACCCCTTCAATGCTTACCAAGACATCATTACTAGCACCTTGTTGTGATTGTTCCAGTGCTAGCATCAGTACTTAGTCGGCATTCAGCTACGTTCACATTCTACTCCATCTTTCCTAAGGACTTCTAATAATCTATTGGATTGTCCCTGGGAAGATCCCTCCGGTTCTGGTTGGATCATAGGACTTAAACCTAACCACCCTTTTGACACCAATAACGTCGTGAATTAAAGATGTTGTGGGTATTTGATCGTAATCATGAAAACCACTTTAAATTCTAACAAAGTGTTTGAAAAAACATTTAACACCTTGCTAGTTTTGTCGTTTTAGAAATGCTCCCCCTTCACATGTGCATCGATAATCGAAAATGTTTCGCACATGTAGGTAAGAGTTAAAGTGCTTGAGTCTTATATAGATCACATTTTAATCACATTTTCTCCCCCTATCTCTAATATATAAAATCTTTTGATATTAGAGATACCAAATTTGATTAAAATATATTTTGAAAAAATAGTCTTGAAATCTCTGGGAGAAAGATGTGTTTATCTTTTGCATGAAGTTAAAATGCTCCCCCTCAAAAATTGATCCAATTGAAATGTCATTGTGAGGATATGATCCACATTTCGCTTTTTGAGGATGAGAGTTGTTGAACACACAATTTTTGAAAGATTTTGAATAATCATTGAGAAATTCTTGAAAAAATTGTGTTCAACGCTTTTTGAAAAATCCTATTTCTTTTTGTCGAAGAGGTTTTTCTAAAGCATAAACTTGAGTTCATAGACTTTGAATGTCTTGACGAATCCACTCAAGTGTAAGAAGATTTAACTTCTTTTGCTAAGGGTAAGAGTACAAAAGCGTACACTCCCCCGTGAATTTAGATCCGGGTTGCAATCTGAAAGTGATTACAAGCCATTGTGTTGAGCTCAAAACGTTGAATGTTTTGTGACATGCTCAACCCAAGATAGATTGCTCTACCCGTTGGTTAGGATAAGTTATCTTTAAAGATACACTTTCCTTTATTTGAAATTCGAGTTACAGTCTGACATTTAACTGTAAGTCGTTTACATGAGCTTAAAAACTTTGAATGTTTTTATCAATAGCTCATGACCGAGAAATTTTATTTTCCCGTTGTTGAGGATAAGTAATCATCGTGATCAACTTTCCTTTCTTGGAAGTACGAGTCACAATCCGAGGTAATTGTAAATCATTGAAATGACATGTTTTGAAAACTATTTACAACTTTCATTCGAGCTTTATGTACACACCCGTGTCGTTATTGAGCGACATTTCTAGGTACGTCCATATTATCGATACTGAAAGACATGTCGAAAAGAATATTTTTGGTCTTTTGAAAGTTTTTCCATTTTTTTTATTTTGTTTTTCTATGGATATTTACATTTTATTATATTTTTGTGTTTTCTCAAGTTTTTCGAAAATAATCCAAAATAGACTTTTGTACAGCAGAAGAAGGTGATATAGAATGTACAGAATTGGAACCCTTTGAAGAAGGAGAAGTGGGTTCAGAATCCGCTGTTGTACCTGCAATCACAGAAGAAGAATTTGCACAAATACTAGAATTAGGAGTAACAAATTCCTTTTCAGCGTGTAGAACAGTAGCATTAGTGCTGGTGCAGGTGTCATCACTCTTCTCTATTGGAATCCACTTAAGACCAACTTCTGTGAAGATCCGACCCGTTGGTTTCCACTGAAGACTAGATTTAGGAGTAGCTTTCTCTTGCACAGCGGAAGACTTCTTTGGAGAGAAACTATGTCCTTTTTGAATCCACGTTTCAGATTTGGTGTGGTTGCTTTTCTTTACGACGGGTTTGTATCTCCTTGTTGTCTTATGGGATTCTGTATTCGATCTCCGTTCAAAGGAACGAGATTTGACCTCATAGAGGTATTGCAAAATGCAATGGTCATGATTTCCATTGTGAATGCCCTTTTTGCAAGTGGGACATACAGGGAATTTGGGATTCACGAAAGTACTTGTATTCCTTTGTTTTCCGAATCGTTCAGGCGTAGTGTTTGAAACACGACTATTCATGGATGGTTTCCAATTCCTAGATTGCTGAAGAGGGATCCTAGGTTTTGGTTGACGACCATTAGGAGTGTGTGGAACTCTAGCGGGATTTGGTGAACTAGGTTTTTCATACACTGGTTTGTCTTTCTGAATCTTCCCTTTTTGTTTCGCATCCTCTAGGTTGTGGGTATGAACGAGGTCATTTGAACCTATAGATTCCTTTGTGGACGTGAATGTCACACGTTTTGGAGGAGTCCTAGAAGTGCTAGGTGCATTCACATGGTTGGGTTTAGCAACAGTGTGCTTTCTAGATGGAGGAACATAGGGTGATATGGATGGTTTTGGAACACTTGGTTGCACATCAGTCTTAGGGGGTAACCTAGATTTCATATGAGAAGAGTTGGAGAACGGAGTCGGTTTTCCTAAGATAGATAACTTTGAATCCTTGTAGGCATTCGGTTGTCGAACCACAGGTTTCTTAATGCTAGGTTCCACGATTTTCCCACCCATTTTAGCAACGAGTTTCTGCAACTCTGCTATTGCTCTGTCCCTGTCTTGTAATTGAGCTTTCAACCCTTTAATTTCCAAATTCTGTTCATTCATTTCTCGAAATGTTTGCGAAAGTTTTTCTTGCAATTTATTATCATGTGGAAAACGACCAACATCTTTTTGCAAAGCAAGTTCAAGTGAATGACAATGTTTTTGAAGGAAATCAGTTTTGTGTTGAAGTAACTCAAAAGCCTTTTTGTCAACATTTTCTTTACGTTTCGAAAGCTCAATTTCAAGACGTTCACATTCTTTGATCTTTTCAAGATATTGGCATGCAACTTCAGAATATTCATCAATATCAGCACAAGATGTAAAATAAGCACACATAACATCTTTAGAAACGCATTCTTGCAAGAGTAAATCATATTCATCTGAAAAATCAGACTTCTCCATTTGAAGATCATCAATGTGTTTCTCAAGAGATTCAACGTATTTTAAATCATCAAACATTTCAATCCGAATGAACTCCTCAAGTTGAAGAACAGTTTCTTTAATCAACGCCGTGTTAGGAATTAAGAGTTCTTTCACAAGCAAGGTAATATCTTGAGGAATCGGACGTGTCCACTCAGCATTTTCACGTTTGGCCCAGTCTCTTTCAACAATAGATTTAACATTATCTATGTGGTGTTTAAGAATACCTAATGTTTTCCTACTCTTGCTTTTAGATTCATCTAGAGGAAGGTAGTTTATGTATTTGTAAACATTAGATTTCTTAGGGGCAAAAGCTTTCTTCCATTGAATTCTCTTTTGTTTGCATTCTAGAAACACTTCCTCACGAGTTTTCTGAGTTTGTTTGTTGAAAAGACCATAAAGACTATTCTCATAAGCATAATTATATGGTTTCACAAACTCCTTATTGACAAGTGGTTGACTATCATCATTCCAAAGGGCAGTCTCTTCAATATTGGCACTAACAGGCATGCAATCAAGATCTGTCCCTTCAGTCTCATCAAGATAAAGACACGGGTTCGCAGCTTGAGCTTTGGCAAGGTACTCAGGACTTGCAAAGCTAGCTTGACCCTTAAACATCGATGGAGGTGCTAGCATTCTTACAGATTGAATAGAATCATGCGTTTTATAAACAACGTTCTTCAAAAATTCGACTTGTGCTTCTAATTTCGTTACCTTTTCAGTTTCTTTATCATATCTACTTTTGAAGTCTTGTTTTAACGCATCTACCTCTTGTTTCTTATCCGCAAGAATTTTAGCAGAATCAGTAGTGGTCATAGAGAGCTTTTGTTCAAGTTCATTAACTTTGGTATTGGCAAGGTACGTTTTTTGACGTTCATCCATTAGGAAAACATTATATTGCCGCTTCTCTTTGGCTAATAACTCAAGAGTTGTATTATATTTGTTTTCAAAATCGTCCTTTTGACTTTTTAACGTACTGCCCTTGTACCCCTCAAGCTCTTTGGTCTTTTGAAGAAGCTCAGCCCTATTACTTTCAAGGGTCTCATTAGATTTAATTAGAGCGGCTTTGCATTCTTCAAAGTTTTGAGTGAGCGCTGTGTTTGCCTTCTTTAATTGCTTTTGACTCTTTCTAGTTTCATTGACATCTTTTTGTAAACTAGCAATTAAATTAGCAAGCGCGACACGCTCCTCATCATCATACTCATTTGCATGTTGATCGTCCTCAAACTCATTATTACACATGTCTGATGAATTGGGTGTGGTATTGCTATCAACCTTTTCCGTCATACATGTGTCAATAAGGTTTGTTGTTTGATCACTATGCTCATGCGTATTGGCATTGGCAAACACATTAAATTCAGCATTGTGTACCTCTTCCAATGGCTCAGAATCGTAAACAGGACCATTATCATAGGAAGGTGTATTGCTGATGACATTCTCAGAGTCGATGTGTTGTTTGTCAGAGCTGCTGTTGTCTGTCCCTGAGCTGTTATGTTCATTCTGCTCACCATGCGTTGTTTTCCCTGTTCTGCAGCTGTCATTTGCATTACTCGATATTGTCTTGTTACTTACAGCTGAGACTGGACTCGTATCCACGACATGAATCTTTGCCACCGTGCACTCTTGCATTTTCAGCCTTGTGTCATTCATTTTCTTGATCATGTCTTTTGCATGAAGTAGGCGTTCATCCAAAAGCCTTGCAATTGATTCCATGTTTCCAAATATCAAATCTCTGAATGATTTTGCTTCCATTGTAGTGTAGTCTTTGAAGTGTTGATTTGCATCTCGAACTTCTGACTCAAAATTGGGATTCTTGAATAGCTTTGAAGCAAAGAATGGTTGAAACGGTGTTCTGAGTGTTTTGAAGGCTTTCTTGGAATTTGTCTCATGGAGGTTTTTGTTGAGTAATTCATTCTCAAGATTCTTCAAGTGGTCTCTTAAGTCATAAGTGAACGTGCGATGATCATTTCCGAAAAAGGAATGAAAAGCACGCATATACAAAGGATTGTACGAGAAGGTCTCTCTTTCCAGACGTTTTAGATTCGTTTTAAGATCACTGAAAGCTTGCATACAACGTTGTTTAAGGACTTGTTCTTGTAGTTGCATCTCTCGTTCTTCTCTGTCTGAACACGCATTGCTCGTTTCCATGATGATGGTGTCTCAGTTGATGAAGTGACTTCGGATCTTAAGTAGATATGGTGTGATTGTGTTGTTGTTTGAATTTCGAAAATTCCAATTTTTTTCCAGTCCGACAGTAAATTCCTCAGTCCGACAAAACGGTAAACTGAAAAATTTTGTCTTACCAAATTTTGAAATCAAGTCCGAAATAGCCAAAAACTAATAGGGAAAAATTTTGAAAAGAGAAAAATTTTGACAAAAATAAAACCTAAAAATGGCCTAAAAATTTGAATTTTGGTCCGAAAATTTGAATTTTTGGTCGAAAAATTTTTCGCATCGCCAAAATTTGAAATCGAAGCTTAAATGGCCTAAAAATGGTCTAGGAAAAAATAAATTTTAAAATGGTTTTCCCGTCAAAAAACTCTTTTTTTTTTTTTTTTTTTTTTTTTTTTTAATCTTCGTGTAAACGATATAACAAAACTAGTCTAGATGGTGGCTAAGTCGAAAAAATACTCGAACAAAATTTAGCTAAACAAGTCATCGGAATGTTCATCGGATTGTGCCATCGGAATGTCCATCGGAATGTCCATCGGAATGTCCATCGGAATATGCCATCGGAATGTCCATCGGAATGTCCATCGGAATGTGGCTTAGATCGCAATACACTGTCGGAATCCCAGATCGCAATGTACTGTCATAATCCCAGATCGCAATGTTCAGATCGGAATGTGTCTAAAACAAATTTGGCAGAGTAACGACTCAAAAGTCCCTTGAAACCGTCGGAATCCCAGATCGCAATGTACGATCGGAATGTCCAGATCGGAATAAGGTATCGGAATCCTTAGATCGCAAAGTGGAACCAGTTGGTTATTGCGATCAAACCCTCTTTTGTACTTTCTGATGGGTACCTTTGCTAGAATTTCGGAAAGATGAAAAACCAAGGATTTTTGAACGTTTGATCCAAGAAAGTTTGTGTTTTTAACCAAAAACCAAGATATCCAAGTCACAATGGCACGAATCAAGAAGGTATACGAATAGAAAAACACTAAAAAACAAGAAAAATCTTGAATTCGTGGAAGAAATATGGATCAAATCAAACGGATCATATGAAAACACAACAACCAATCACAATACTACCCCATGGCGATTGATACCAATTGTTGTCCCTGATATATGTGATGTTATATAATCACGAATTAAAGAAAGAAAGGAAGAAATGAGAAGAATTCTAGAGAGAGAAAGTAGTGAGAGAAAGTAGAGAGGAGATGATTAACTTGGTGAGATTAGATTAGAGAGAAGTGAGAAAATACAAATGACCATCCACCCTCCTAACATGCTAGGAGGGTAGTATATATAGTCCACCCACATGCGGGCTTTAATGGACTATATATTGGGCCGGGCTTGTATTTTGGACTTTAATTAGTTTAAATCCAAGCCCGTGAATCACGACTAAATAACTACTTATTACAACGTTCTAATAAATAATACAATAGAAACCTATGACCGAACATTCTTGTTTGACTCAATATTTTGAGGCTAACAATGTTCCTTATTAATAAAGGTGCAAAATAAATTGCCGAACGATATAAAAATAAACAATACTTGTAAAAAGGATAATATAGATAATAAAAGGGGTTCGCGGCTAATGTGAACCATTAAAAATTGAGAAGCCAATAGCGTTAAATGTTTTAAAGACCACATGTGATTGTCTAAATATGGAGGATTGTAAGATATAGCTATGTTGGAATTTGTAAGTATAAGTATTATATGTATGTCATTTTTGACTAAAAGTATCTTTGTCTGAAGAAGTTGTACTGACGACGAATTATGAAGGCAGACATCGCCTCATACATTAGTAAACATCTAGCTATTTCAAAGGTCATCATCTGAATTTGATTCGATTTGGGTCATCGTCGACAGACTGACCAAATCTGCTGATATCATTCCCGTTAATGATAAATGCAAAAAGAGTTATGTAAACATAGTGTGCCTGTATCGAACATCTATATCAAGATCCTCGCTTCGCATCGAATTTCTAGAGATTTGCTCAGAAGTCGTTGGGAACGAACCTTGATGAGAGTACTGTTTACCACCCCAAATCGAAGGGACGAGGTAAAGTAACGATACAAAGTAATATAAGAGCTGTTTTATGTTTGAATGATTGACCTTTGGTAATAGACCGTATAATCGTTTTCCTTTGGAAGAGATTATCATTGATAATCATCGTATTAGGATTGAGATCGAATCTTGTTAGGATTTATATTAGAGCATCCGTAAGCAGGAGTTGAGATAAAGACACCCGACATACACCCACTGCGAGTTGGACATGTCTTTTAGGTTTAAGGTTTCCTATGATGGCGAACCTAACCTTGCAAAATACCCGACCCGCGAGATCTGAAATGATTGTTGAAATTAGGATTTGATTATTAACTGTCGATAGTGGGCAAAAGGTTATGTGAATGTGAAATGTAGATCTTGAAGTGCCAAATGGGTAGCGAAGTTATGCCACAATTTTTAACCTTGGAAAAATGAATTCATGAACTGACAAATCATGGGATATAAGTCCCCGTTGTATGGGACCATTGAGATGATGTAAAAGTTGGGATTGAAAGGCATATAAGCTGGATCTACCCTAGGACTTCAAAGACTGCGTGAAATATGTTTCGTAAATCGAACTTGATGGAATATCTATCAAGTGAAAATCTGATTGTTCTTAGTAAAGCTTAGATCGGCGAAAAGTTGCATTCATCAGAAACCCGTGAACATCATGGATAGAGAAAGTAAGTCAACATCAAGCCTGATCTTATTCCCGTAGTTATGTATGATGAAACTCGCGTATTATAATGAATTGCACTTGTGAGGAAAGACCGAATGTGGAGGAAATACCCACATGGCTTTAACTCTATAAGAAGCGAGTAGTAAGGTAAGATGATCTTTGAGGACAAAGATCCTGTTTAGGGGTAAATGCTGTGACAATCCGTCAATTTACGATTGATATTTTATTCTCAAATATTATTTGAAAATATTATTTTAATGTTACAATATGAACTCACTTATTTTTGGGAAGAAATTTGGATTTACGTCTTGAAGTAGCATCGACTACGTTTAAACCGGAGGATTCTACGTTACGTGCTTACGTTTACATACACCGTCTTTGGTGACAGTCCGACATTCCAGAAAATAAATTTATCCACGAATATTATTTTGGAGTTTTAAATTTGTGTTAGTTCATAAACTCACAAATTTACGAGAAGAGATTAGGACTTACGATTTTATTTTAACGTCCTTTACGACTAAACCGGAAACCTTAGGATTACGTATTTACGTTTTCGAACTCCGTTTTTGATGAAACAATTTTTATTGGATTCGTTTTGTGACGTTGATTCATAATTTATAAAAATGTTTTTCGTAAAACGACCCGAGGGCACGCAAATCGAGGAAACTAGAATCGAGAAATACCCGTAAACTAGTGAGATGGGACAAAACACATTGTCCCACCCCACTAGCTTACATGGGACGGCACAATATGTACAACACACCACCTTTGGCTTACTAGTTAGACACTTGTCTAACTAAGCTTAAAATTTAAGCTTCCACTATCAAAACCATTTGCAACATACCACTCTCCTCATTTGCAACATGCAAACTACTCCAAAACCCTCTCCCTCTCTTCTCTATGCCGTCCCACACTCCACCATAACACCCATTTTGATCTTAAATTAACCATGAAATCCTATGTTATACTTGCATATGTTGAAGCCACTTTGAAACCCTATTGATTGGTGGTGCTCATAACATCCATGGAGGAGTATTCATGGTGTCTTGGGGCTGATTTTCTACAAGGAGTCTATGAAGAATGGTGTTCTTGAAGATGGTGTTGGCTATGCACAAGTTTCTCCATCAAAAATCCATGTTTTGATCAACCTACATCATCATGGTGGTATAAAGATTGTCCTCCTCATCTTCTTGTTATTTTGATTATGTAAACATGTATTTTATTTCCTATTGTATATATTTATGATGATTATATGATGATAAAAATGTTATGTGGGGATTTGTTGTTGATAATCATGGATAAAAAGGTGAAAAACCATAAGAAACAAGGTTAAAATCTTGGTTAAATTTGATGACTGTATAAAACAGTAAAGAACTATATGGTAATCTGATAAAATGATGACGTAGAATGGATTTACAGTAAGCTATGGGTCTTGTACACATGTGAGAGTTGGCCATGCAATGGAATCATTGTAATGAGTGAGATATGATCAAAACAAGTTTAGGGTATAAATCTGAGGTTACTGTTTTGGACGATTTTTAGAAAATATTTAGAAGATGATTCAACAGTAGCCATAGAAGAGTTAAATGTAGAACATATCATGTAGTTTATGTGATAAAAATTTGAGCTTCTAATTCACCATAGAACTCTAGATATGTTAAAAATGGTGAACATGAAGTTAAAAATCAGATTTTTGGAAATAATGTTTATTATTATTATATAAGCACTCACATTATAATATATAAAATGTAAAAATATAAACCCACTAACTTATAAAACTTATTTATATAAATGTATAAAAGGTTAATTAAATGGGTAAATTATATAAGTGGTGGTAAAATAATATTTATAAGTAATAAAAACTATAAACTTGATTTTTACGACTTTTTCGGCTGTCGCCGTGAAATTAACGTTTTTCGCCAAATAAAACTTAGACGACCAAACCCGTCTAATGTAAAGTTTATAAAATTCATATACTGATGTTTAAGTAACTAATACAAGTAAAAACCGATAAAACCCGAACTATAAGAAATACGGACGTTAACGGACTAAATTAACGTTATTGGACTAATAATACAACAAAAATGGACTAGAACACTTATAAACTTATTATTGGACTTAACCCATTTGGGCCCAACTTGAAAGTGTATGTACTGATAATATAAGTACAAAAAGGATTAATACAAGTTAAGAACTTATAATAGGCTTATTGGACCTAAAACACGTAAATAGGTAAAACGAGAAAACTAGTATAAATGTTATCAACACATAACTCTAAAATGAGTAAACGAGAATATGTAAACCCACTTGATCATAATATATATATATAATCATCATATGTAAACATAATTGATATTTTATAAAGTCATTGGACAAACGTCTAAGACCGAGTATTATTTGTCTAGGTTTCCGTGATTGAAGCACGTACCGTACATCCAAATCGCCGATAACCGCCTTCCCACATCAACGTGAGTTCATAGCCTCGCACTCTTTTAAATGTTTTTATAAATGTTTTATAAACCCGCGAGGGAGATAACATGTTAGTTTTTATAAAATTAGGACACCATTTGTCCCGATTGTTTGTTTATTGATTTTGGACCCGGATGAATGAATGACCCGATTGTATGACCCGATAAATGATTAAAGGACCCGATAGATGAAATCAAATGGATTATTAAAGTTAGGTTATGTCACTAAAAGTCCCATTAGCATGAATTGTGAACTACCGGGAGTTGGTAGACGCTTATGCATTTAATAGTACTATTTGGGGACGATCACCCTAGTTCGCGCCTTGACGGTTGATCCCCGTCGTGCCACATTGATTGGTAAGCGAATTTATGTATGAGAAGATTTCCATAGCGTGACCTTTGTGATGACACGCTACTTTAGATGGGCAAAATTGGTATCGGGTTAGCTACCCGTTTTGATTTAGTAAGGTAACAATGTCATGCGGCTTGTAATAATCCAAAATTAACGAAATACTAATAGACGCTCCGAATTACGATGTATTGCCTGACTAGCAATACAGGGTCATACTATTGATATTATGTTTGTGTTTTGGTTTTCATAACCATATTCATATAACGGTTTTTATTTAATCTATACAACGTTGCAAAACGTATTGTATGGTGTTTTTACGACATTGGCTCATATAATAATTTTTAAGGCAAATGCCTATATTATGATTTTCGATAAGGATTTATATAAAATGACTTTGGCTATTTTATGGCCTACTACAAAGATTTGTATAAAATGAGTTTGGCTATTTTACGGCCTACTACAATGATTTGTACGAATTGATTTTTGGTAATAATTTTATACCAAAGTTATATTGATGGAATTTATTAAACTCTATGAATTCACTCGGCGTTATCGCTGACCTTTTCTTTTAACATGTTTTATCTCAGGTACTTGAAGGTAATTCTCGGGAAGACGACAAGAATTCATGGCCCGCACTTAAACAATATTTTCCATTCAAATACTTTGTAAAACTTTGTATGAAATAATATGACTTGGGACCGATGTAACTTTGATATTTATGAATGGAAATGATTTATTATTAAACGACACGATTTTTATGCGTTGTCTATGATGTGAGTAATGTGCTATCCCGTAACACCAACTAGTCTTCCGCTGTACTGAGTTGTATAAATTTGGGGGTGTTACAGAAACTGCAAGAAGCACGGTCACGTTAGAAGAGCTACGCAGACAAGCATCGTAGGGATATACATTTTAACGTAGGAGATCACATTTTCCTTAAGGTTTCGGCGGCACGTTAGACGTTTTGGAATCAAAGGGAAGCTCAGTCCTCGATTCATCGGACCGTTAGATATCATTGAACGAGTCGGTGAAGTATCTTACCGTTTAGCGTTACCTACGCAGCTTTCTCATGTACACAATATTTTCCATGTGTCCTTACTTAGAGGGTACCAGTATCATCCCCTTCACATGGTTCAGTATCCACTAGAACAGATTCGTGAAGATCTCACTTTCATAGAAGAACCCGAACGAGTTCTTGACAGACAAGAACGAGTCATGAGAAGGAAGACGATTCCATTCGTCAAAATCCTTTGGAGGGATCATACCGAGCGGGAAGCCACTTGGGAAACAGAGGAGTCTATCCGGGCTTCTTACCCTCACTTCATATTTTGAATTCGGGGACGAATTTTCCTTTTTAGGGGGAAGAGTTGTAAAAACCGCATGCTTTTACCATGAATAGTACCCTTACGATCGTACGTACATGATTAGAACTTTCCTTTTATAGCACGTTTACGTTTCACGAGCAAAAATTACAAGTATTACATACGTGTTATAACACGACAAATATTTATTACGTATTAGCACACGATAATTATTTCAATAATAATTATAATCACAAACATACGAACATGAAATCATGAACGTAAATTAATCACGAGCAAATATTACGTATGTATGTATATTTATTACGATCACGAATAAATATATTAAGTCACGATCGATAACTAATTAAATCACGTAAATTACGAACACGAGAACACACTTATATTTTAGACACGGAAAATGTTCGGGTTACCCTTATGTGGGCCCCATACCCGCGGACACACAAGAGGAAAAGAGCCTAGCCCATTAATTTTTACTAAACAAGGAATTAAGGAAAAGTTATTTTCATAATAACACATTTATTGAAAACAAGAAAAACCGTAAAAGCTTTTCTCCTTTCTCCTTTGTCTTGGCCGCCGGGTTTAGCATCACCAAGAGGGGTGTTCGGTTTGATTTTGGTGTTAGATTTATTGCCGTTGTGTTTTCGTCATTCTTTGATTCACGTGATCGGTATAGACCCTAACCTCTTTTCTTTTATGTTTTGATTTATTAATCACATAAAATCATGAATGTTTGTAATAAACTAATTAAAAACAAGTGTAAACATGTTGTTTTAAGCATGGGTATAATCAATATAATGATTTAGGGGGTGTTTGTTTGTGTCCGACGCCTAACCGAGCCCCAACAGGGTCTCGGCTTGGCTAAATTCACACCACCGAGACCACATGGTCTCGGTTTGGTGGTGGTGGTGTCACGGCAGCAGCATGGAAAGGAAAACCCCGACCTAGTTCGGGGCATGGTGGTGTATTTGGGTCCGGTTCATGGGTTAAAACACGGGTCCGGTTCACACATGTTTAGATTTAAAACACGATCCGGTTCATGAGTTATTTTTACAAGGTTTATTATTTTTACAAGTTATATTTTTTACAAGACTTAAAATTTAATTAATTAAAAGCATGAACATGATTAATTTAATTTACATGACTTAGGTTATTAATTTTGATTATTAATACATGAATTTTAACCTAAGTATTTATCATTTAATTAGACTATATAATTAATTAATTATTGAAACCATGACTTATAATTAATTAATTTACATGACTTAGGTTATATTATTAATAATTAATCATACATGTTTTAACCTAAGTATTTTACCTTTATTTAATTAAACCATATTATATGTAATTAAATATAACCTATAGTTTATTTAATTTACATGAAATAATTAATAAACTATACTATTAATTACATGACTTAGAATATTAATCAGTAAACACTTAAGCTTATATAATTAGCTTAATTATCCAGCTTATATCTAATTATGGAAACTTTCTATTTTTAGAAACTTATTTAATTAAGGTAGCTAATCTATTTATGGAAACTCTCTATTTTTAGAAACATATCTATTTTAAGCAGTAAATGTATTTTTGGAAACTTTCTTTTTTGGAAACTTTCTATTTTTGGAAACTTTCTATTTTTGGTAACTTTCTATTATAGGAAACCTGCTATTTTTAGAAAGTTACTTATTATTACACAACAAGTATAATAATACATGAAATACAAGTAATACTTAATCAGAATAGACAGAATATATGATAAACACAGTATAAAGCTTAAATCAGTAAAACATGACATGAACATATAAAACAAGCTAAGACATAATATAAAACCAGTTACGTACTCAGTAATCATATACTTATACACGTATGTGTTTATGTAGCATTAGTGATACCGAAGTAGGACTCTCTTCCATTCGTCTTCTTTGTTCACTGGACATAAGGTACGGATTCTCCGTCCTTTAAGTATGGACATTCTTCGTTATTAGGATTCCACGTATGCAACCAACTGTCTTCCCCAGTATATGTTTTATATGTTTTTGAATTGATTATGTTTAATTAGAATACCTAAAGCCATATACATGCATGACCAGTTTCACCTAGTTATGGAGGTACCATAACCATAACACTGGAGGCACCAGGGTTATGACTTCACCACGGCGGAGTGATAGCTCGTGGTGTCCCTTTCAGCTTTTGGCCATTTATTATATTATCAGGTGGGGCGTATGGGTGCATCCTAGTTTACATGTTTTCAGCAGATTACTCAGTGTGAATGTGGTGTGTGCCTTGCATCCTTCACAATGAGCTGATCCCTCCTACCCAAAACTAGTATAATAAATTAGAGGCAGCCCCTCTAATTTGCATGACGAGGTCACCCCTCCAAGTATTCATGCACGTTGATATTTCATGACCTATATTGGCTAATGGTAAACATGTTAAACAGTTTTTACAAGATAAACATAAGGCTTTTCAAACTATAAAACCAGTTTTACTAAGATATAACTAGGTTATCCAGGACTTAGACTTTTCCGCTGTTTCATGTTTATATGCTTATATTATTCATGCTTTACTTGTATATCCGTGCACTGAGCGTATTGCTCAGCCGTTTTCCTTTTCATGTTCCCAAAACGGCAGGTACTCAGGGACGCTCGTAGACTTTAAGCGTACCTGCATATGGATTGGAAGCTTCCTAGCCTTCTTTACTTTTTGCATTTCTTTATACTTTGATACTCATTTCCATGGACATTGTTTAGTCCTTTCATTTATAGTACTTATGTTTGTGTGTGATGAGTTCTACTTTTGGGATACCGATGTTTGATTCCAGTATTTCCTTTATGGTCATGTAATGTTTAGACATTTATCCTTTTATGCTCCGATGACACGCCATAATCACGCGTGACATTCCATTTATCAAAATGGGGTGTTACAATAGAGGCTACTCTTGCACATTTTGATATAGAGGTCGATGATAGTGTTTCTAATTTAGAAGAGGAGGTTCGTCTTATTACAACATTGCTTTTTGGGAACATAGAGCCTACACCTCATACACATACACTATTACTCTTGATCCTCCTTTCACTATTCCTTTTATGGAAGATTCCCCACTTTTTGATGATGATGAGGAGAACCACATGGATATACTTGTTATGAATGTATTGATTCCTACACCTTCATTGTCTCATGATACTTTGATATCTAAGGGGGAATCTTATATGGTTGATATGAGCTCATCTTCATATTTTCCCATGAAGGGAAAGGTTTTTGATCCTGGGATACATAAATTTGAGACACCTTGGTTTTCATCTACTCCACTTAAGAGTGTGAATTCTATTGATATGGGCTTCGCGTATGAGCTTACTTTGGTGATGCCACCTACTTTGGAGTTGTTCACATGTAGAGATGGGAACTATGTATTTGATCCTGGTGTGCTTACTATATGAGAGCTTTCATAAGTTGGACAAACTTGAGACACGTTGGACCGTTCCATTTATCGAGGCGGATATTGTAAATCTTATAGTAAATGGCAACGTCCTAAGTTTGAGTGTATCATGTGAGATGTGCTTCAAAGTGGATATCCTTTATTCTCCATGATGGTTTCCCCAAGGACAACCTAATTCGGGGCCGAGTCGAGCTAGCGACTTAGGGTTAAAAACTCAAGCATCGAATAACTAGGTTTGAAAATGTAGAGTAGATCTAAATAGGTTAGATTTAATAAAAGGGTGTTATAGTAGATTTGAAGTGGCGGGGTGGCCTTTCTTCGTCTTTTGGTGTTTGTTTCGAGGGTTGCTCTCTCTCATTTCATTCATGGAGGTTATGGAGGAGGCCCGTGTATCCGGTTCACTTCGATTAGTTTTTGCTATTGTGATATTCACACTTGTACTTAAAATGAATACACTTTAGTTGTCTCTTTCCTTAGCTCGAGTTAAACAAAGTACGCAATGTCATAAGTGTAGGGGAGTTTACTCTAATACTCTTAAACATTGAGGACAATGTTTATCTTAAGTGTTGGGGAGACTTCTATCGAAGTGACCTTGCCTAGACCATTGCCTTAGTTTCATGTGTGACACCCCAAAAATTGGTCAACGAAAGCGGTAAAGCTCGGGGGCTGTTACGTCATAATAACAAAGTCCAAGGTGCAAGATAACGACTCTAAATGAGACGTTTTAAAATAATTTACCTCGTTTCATTAGATTTAGAGATACAAAGTTCAAATCATAAATAAGTTTAAGCTAGTGTAGCGGAAATCAGAGTTTAAATAGCAACAATGAGGTAAAAAGTTTATTAAGCATGGGCAAGTCTTCAAATCTAAGTACGGTATGCATGAGACTCCAAAGTAAGCAACAAGAAAGTAGTTCAACACATGAGATAAACGCTTAAAAGTGTCAACACAAGGCTGGTGAGTTCATAGGTTTAAGTTAAAAGCATAGCGTTCGATATTGGACCGAAAACAAAATGATTAAAGCATATGAGACATTATGGGCGATATAATGTCATACATATGGGAATCAGATAGAATGATTATAGATATGATAGACTAAGCTCATGACACCGAGGCTGATGAGAAGCACGTACAACTGATGCACGCGTAATATGTAAGATTTCCCCAAGTAGGTGCCTAACCCATGGCCACCTAGCAACAACCATATGATATACGTCCGGTTGGCATGGCGATGTATTTGAACACCCGGACAGGAGTTGTCAAACCCTACTAGATCTATCCATAACATAAGCGCCTACTCATCCAGAGTAACTAACGGTTCATGATAAAAGGGGACTAGTGGGCTATCGCTACTTAGACATATCACACATAACTATTAGCAAGGCAACAATGTAAACTGTAGAACAATGATAATCTATAATCTAATCAAGAGGGTTGTTGTTAATCTAGAGAGAGAGTAGAGAGAGAAACAAATAAACTTTATTAATGAGTGTAAAACAAACTAAACAACCAACACCCCTTTCCATGGTGGAAAGAGGTTTATATACCCATGAACATGCTCATGGGTCGGACTAAACATAAGAATTACTTAAACAATACTACGAGCCTATAACTATATAGTTGGAGTGACCGAGACTTTCTTAATACACAAAACGTATTTCTAACAATCTCCCCCAAAGGGAGGTCACTCCAAGTTTACAAAGTCCTAATCTAGCATGTTAGATCTTGTTCTTGAGCTCGTAGTCTACTTTTCTCTTTTCTATTTTCTTTTTGTTGTGAATATGTTGATGTTGATCTTTTAGGCTTTGAGAGCATTGTTCTTTTGACCCTTCACGTGTGATCTTTGCCTTTTTGTGATTCTTGCCTACTCGTGACTTCATGTCCCACAAAATTATCCTTTGTTGAATTCTTTGAAAGTTTCAGAGTCGATACATCGGAAGACTTTTTAGGACAAACTTTCTTGAATTTGTGAGAACGACTTCAACAGGTACACCGCAACGCCACCGTCTTCAACAGGTACACTGCAACGCCATCGTCTTCGAATGCAGCAACATAATAAGACACGAATGAAATGGCTTAGAACATTTCATTCTATATCGGTAGCATTTTACCTCCGGTCGGTGAAGACCGTTGGACGATATTATATATCGTACCTGTGACAGATAGTTTCAATTAAGTAACTTCCTGACAGGATTTTGCGGGTAAACCCGTTCTCTTTATTTGATGATCACTAAGCTTGACTGCGAACATAAAGAGTGAATCACTTGGATAAATTATCCTTGTGATTGAAGCCGTCAATTCATGAAACCTGGAACAAGTGAATTTCAACTAAGATTTTCACCATCGTTGCTTTCCAGTTGTCACGAGCTTGATTCAAATAGAATCTTGCTTGTCACCTACCAAGTGTTGTTTGATGTTAACACTAGAAGGATTTCCACTCGTCACTGTGAATACTAAAGAGTGTCACTCTGAGTGTTCTGGCAAGATCATACGATAATGCGTAGAGGCCTGGAACGTGTTTAAGTTCAATTAAGAATTAAACTACTATTTCTTTCCAGTTTTTCACAAGATTGGTTCTTAAAGAACCGCACGTGTCACCTACCATGAGCTTGTTTGATGTTGGCTCAAGCAGGATTTCCATCTTCATTGTAATACTTGCGTATCACTTGGATGTTCTGGCAATATTACAGAAATACTACGTAGGACTCATAAAGATCTCTTACTTTTCACAGTGTGTGAAGAAGCAAGGAATAAAATGGAAAGTGTCCTAATGAGACTTTTGATGATCTCGTGGCTCTAGACTCGATAGTGCGTATTGATTTAGTGAGCGATGGCTAGAGAGGAGTGCCACCTATTCAATATCAGTCTATTCGGAGTGAATAAACCAATAGATAACGTGTTGATCTCCGTGTGATTAAAACAAATACCTTTTGAGAGATATTTGAGTTAACTGGGGAGGGTTGTGCATTGCATCACTGGGTCCATGATGTCTTTCTTCAATATCGATAATCATTAACAAATGATCTCAATAGCATATGTATTGACCCGGTTTCTGCCTAAAGTTGTAAGGAGGGCTTCTTTCTTTACACCCTTTATCTTTACAATTCTTTTTCATTCTTCAACCCCTTCAATGCTTACCAATACGTCATCACTAGCACCTTGTTGTGATTGTTCTAGTGCTAGCCTAAGTACTTGGTCGGCATTCAGCTACGTTCACAATCATTCTCCATCTTTCCTAGGACTTCTAATTCTATCTAGGGAATTGTCCTTTGGAAGATTCCATCGGTTCTGATGAATCATTGGACTAATACCTATACCTACCACCCTTTTGTCACCACATCCGTCGTGAATTAAGTGTGTTTTGGGTAAGTATTGTCACCATGAAAAATCCTTGAAAAATCACTTAAAGCACTTGCGATATTATAATCAAAGTTTTTGTGCCTTAAGTGTTTTGATCAACAAAAACGCTCCCCCTTAACATGTGCATGACACATATTAAGTTGGTTTATCTTTTAAGTCTTCTTCATTGTTTAGCCACATATCATTAAGTCTCCTTAATCTCATTTTCTCCCCTTTCCAAAATGTTAACTATCAATATTTTGGATATTAAATGGATTAACCGGTCTTTGGGTAAAAATGAAATCAATCTATGGCCATAGAACATATTAATGCTCCCCCTCAAGTTAATGAGGGTTAGTTGTAGTGCTTGAGTATGATATATTTTGAAAGATTTAGAATCTCGTGAGAAATTCTTGAAACATTATCATACTTTCACACTACAACAAGCCACAAAAGCAGAATATTCACAATATTTACATATTCACAAATTTAACAATATGGAGATGACCTAAGGTAGTACGACCCGTTAGATGGATTGTTCCATGAACTTGTGGTGCGCTCCATACGGTCTTCCACCAACGAATCGTTCTAAACTTCTTATGAGACGTCTTTCTCTCAGCTTCTCATCAATCTTCTTGATCGTGTATGTAGCACTCTATTGATATACCTTGTCCCAATCTACAGTGACCTCTGGAAGAGTTTTGTGCTTGTTGAGATGCACCAACTTGTCCCAAATATGGGTGAGAGTCCCGTCACTGAATTTGTTGATCTCTAGAATTCTCATGAACTTCATAAGACCACGATAATTCAGGTAGAAAATGCCAGGCATCGGGTCAGAGGTGCTGGTGTAAGGAGATTTGTCTGAATGCCTCTGGAAGACTTTAGTACGTGGTTTTACAAGGTTGAGCTTCAGTTGATAACTTTCTACTCCAAGTTGCAGATCTTCAACTCTTTTCTTGATGACAACTCGACGTGTGTACATTCAAAGAGTTGAATTCAGGGCAATTAGTTCTTCTGACGTCAAGTGTCTGAGGGCGTTGTGAGTTAGCAACAGCAGCATGTCCTCAATGTCCTCGAGACGAAGAAGTGGAAAGTCGCCTTCCTGGATAGTGTAGACTTTTTCATCTTCTCGAATGAGACTGATCTCTGTAAAATGTTGATAGCCTGTTTTGGGTTCAATCCTAACGCCTTGGATGCTTTTGATTCGAATTAGGGAGAAGACTTGAGAACCTGAGTTGTGCACACATGCATAGTTTTAGGCGCGTCGCACACGCTCATCCTAATGTGAAGCACCCAATTCAGCATATCGATCATATTTAGGATATTTTTGTGGAACCCAAAGAAGATTAACTTTTTCTTCTAACCACGGTATCAAATCCCAAGTTGCAGCCTTTACCAATGTTAGGGAAGTTGCATACTTGTTTGCTCCCTTGACCAAGTATTCGAAATCCTCACTGACAAAGAAGTTCAAGTGCAATTTGATCATCATCTGCAGTTGTAGTAGGAGGAGGTTTTTCAGGTGCATGAAGACCATCCCTTTGAGTAGTTCTCAACGCTTTCAAAAGTTCATTTGCGTTGTACTCGTATTTCGTGCTGCTGAGCCTTGATTTAACACGAAGGTTAGGATTTTTGAGTCCTCTCACAACCATTGCTTGAGTTACATTAGACCCATAGTTGTACTCCAAGTATCTTGAAAAGTCTATTGGATTGCTTAGGAATTGAGAGAAGTCAGCTTCATCAGCCTTTGTCAGTGGACGAAGTGCAGCAGCATTTGACACCCAAGGTTGTACGGGTGCATTTTCATCTTCCTCGAGTGTATCCACCCATGTTGGTTCACTTGACTCTGGAGCATCAGGAACTGCAATAGAGACATGAACATCATCAACAGGTTCTGCTACTGCTTCAGTGTCTGGTAAGTCTTGGACTGGATCAGAGACTAGAATGTCTGGTACAGGTTGATCGGGTTCCGTCAGTTGTTGTAGTACTATCGGTGTAGTAACAGAAGCAACTGTGGCAGATGTGACTGGAGTATGTGATGAGGCTGTATTAGCATCTACATCATGAAACTTCTTGGTGCGTCTGCCTTGACGAGCTGTAGGTGTTGGAGTTGATTTACCCTTGGTAGCTGTATCTTTGGAAGATTTGTCACCTTTGGACTTGGCTTGCTTGTCTCCATCCTTTTTCCCTGTATCATCGTTCCCTTCTTCTTGATCATCCCCATTTTTACCATTACCATCACCATCACCATTATCATCACCATCGCTGTGTTTAGCAATTCCTTCTTCGTCATCAGCACCTTTGTCTTCATCACTCCCGCCTTTTTCATCACTATCTTTGTCTTCATCACCCTTGTCATCATCACCCTTGTCATCATCATCATTGTTATCATCAGCATCGTCGTCATCATCGTCGGATTCATCATCTTCTTCACTTAAGATACCGTAGGGAACTACAGAACCATGTTTCTCGAATATCTTAGTATCTTGATATATGGCCGTCTTAAGAGCTTTGTGAAGGATCTTTTGCGCTTTGGTTTTATTGTAGGACCCGACTTGAATCATCCGAGCATGTATGATTTTCTTTAATTCATAATCCGTAAACTTTTGAGCCATGAGAAAATCTGACTTTTTAGCGTCAGAAGACTTGATCATGACGGTGCTTGCAGCAATTTGTTTCAACTCGTCGCGTAGATTGTCAACAGAATCCTTGACCTTTTCATCAAGTGATTGAACAATTGTTTCATTTGCTTCGGCATGAACCTCTTTCTCAGCTCGGTACCTCTTTTTGAGGTCTCGAAGACGAATGAATGTTGCTTCGTTTTTGGTTTTTTCCTTTTCTTTGACGAGAGCTAGTTCTTCTGCATGGATTTTGCGAGATAATTCTAACTCTTCTTAGAATTTAGCAATGGCGTCTTCTTGAGCTTTCTTAAGGATTCCTCACTTTGTTGTCTACGAGCTAACTCTTCTTTAATCCGAACCATCTCTTCTTGTTGAGCTTGCAAGTGTTGTTCTATCTGAAGCATGAACATTGTTGATAAAGATGGAATCAACGATATCGGTGCAGCTGTGGTTTGTAGTGTAGGAGTAATGGTCACGGCAGTGCTAGACAATGAAGTGGAGAGAGGGCGACTTGGTAGAGTTAACGGGAGTTGCGTTGACGCAGGTGGAGTCTCCGTAATAACCGGTGGGGGTAGAGTTAAAACTAGTGGAAGCACTGTAGTAGCTGGTGGAGGCACCGTAGTAACTGGTGGATGCACTATAGAAACTTGTAGAGGCACTCTTGAAAGTGGTAAGGACACTGTAGAAACTGGTGAGGTTACTGTAGAAACTTGTAGAGGCACTGTAGAAAGTGGTAAAGACATTGTAGAAACTGGTGGAGGCATTGTAGATACTGGTGAAGGCATTGTAGTAACGGGTATAGACACTGTAGAACTTATGACATTGGTGGTCTCAACAAATGTTGTCGTATCAGTAGACCCGGTAACATCCATATCCTTCAATCCGTCATGAGGTTGTTGTTCATCATCAACATCATCAGTAGTTTGGGCAGATTTGTCACGACGAGGTGTGTGCTCATCAGGTTTCCCAAATTCAGCAATATCATAAGGTAGTATGGTTTCCTTTGCTTTCATAACAGAACCACTACCCCCAGTGTCTTTCTTACTTTGCATGATAGCTGCCTTGACATTTCGTCTTTCAGTTTTTCGAAGCATTTCTTCTTCATTGATATCTTCATCTTCATCCTCAAGCATTAGCTCCTTCCCACTAGACTTGGCAACAGTTTTCTTCTTTTTGGGCTTAGGTGAAGCTGTTTCATCTTATGGTTCACCTTGTTTGCGTTTGCCTTTGCCTTTGGGTTTTGATGAAGAGAACTCTCCCAATGCGGCTCTTTCCTTTTGAAGTTCCATTTCATCCAACAATTGCTTGTATGCCGAACTTGCTTTGAGTTCATCAGTCAACATATGATTAGGAATAGCGGTTGGAATACCTGAGTAAACACCGGAGTGCCCGTCGTGTTTTAAATCCGCAAGAATATCATCGTCATCGGGAGTATGCTGAGGACTTCCTTTAAGCTTATCGATTGAGGCATCTAATTGCATGAAGTGACGAATAATAAGCTTAATGAAACGTGGGAAAGGAAAGTAACATGTCTTCTTCTTGGTATTGTGGAAGAGTTGATAAGTAAAATACTCCCATAGTAACTCTGCATAGTTCACATTCTTCCTCTCATAGATACCCCACTAACCCAAACAAACACTAAACAACACGAATCAACATACCTTAAATCATCCCATGCTCTGATACCAATTGTAGAACAATGATAATCTATAATCTAATCAAGAGGGTTGTTGTTAATCTAGAGAGAGAGAGTAGAGAGAGAAACAAAGAAACTTTATTAATGAGTGTAAAACAAACTAAACAACCAACATCCATTTCCATGGTGTAAAGGGGTTTATATACCCATGAACATGCACATGGGTCGGGCTAAACATAAGAATTACTGAAACAATACTACGAGCCTATAACTATATAGTTAGAGTGACCGAGACTTTCTTAATACACAAAACGTATTTCTAACATAAACAGATTTTGAGTCCATCAGGCAGGCAACAAAGCATTTATCTCACCTAGATGATTAAACATAAAAGACAGTTTAATAAGGCTATGACTCACCTCAGAATGCAAAATATTTCACAGCAAGAATATGAAAATCACAGATTCAGCAAACACAAGTCGCAACCTAAATATATAACGCTAAGTTAGGTCGTAGTTAAATAATGCAATAATGCACTCACGTCACACGCACATGTCACCTTTTACCACAGTTTAAGTTATAAATAATATGTTCAAATCATTTGTTGATGTAATATTCGACAAAACTTCTAAGTAAAGAAGATGTCGTCTTGACTCGATAAAAATTTGGCAGCCTTTCGGCATCACATATATTTATACCATTTAAACTTTAGTTAAAATATCTTAACAGAAAATCAACAGCCTTTCGACGTAAATTTTAATATAACCATTTTAAAACAACACTTTATTACGTCAATTAAAACTCGATTTCTCACTCTAGGACCAAAATCTCGACAAATTTAATATAACTCGACACCAAAAATTCTAGTTCCAACGTTAGTTTTTATACCAAGCAATTACAATTTAAAACTTTTGAAAGAATAATTATTACTATATGAATCCATTTGCTACTCATAATCCCCCACGTGATGCATCAACTTTTGGGACAAGTCATAACTATCGGCACAGTAAGTGAACTACACCTTTTGTCAACTTTAATATAAGAAAATATTTACATCTCTCTTAACCATCTCTATCTCTCGGTTTAAACACAGCAATAAGAAAACAACAATTTTCCATTTGTAAAACAAAGCTTCCATATTGACTCTTACTCTCTCGACATACATAGCATCAAGAAAACCAGTTTTGCCTTTCATTTATTAACGTGAAACTCATTTCAACAAGTTTTGAAAGCATTTTGTAACTTGTAGCATTTCCTCCTCTGTCTCTCATTATATATATATATATATATATATATATACTCAAAACAGTGTGATGTAGACTAAAAAAACAAAGTAACAAAGATAAGTAATTGAATCTGTTGATTCAACAAGAATGCCAGAAACAGTTCTGCTAATAATCGTTGATTCTGAAGAATGCCCGAAAATTAGGGTAAAACACGGCAACTCAACGGCCAATAGTTTAACTTTTATTAAACTGATAACTGTCTTGCTAGGGTTACAGCAGATTCATTAAATAATGACTGCAAACAAAGAAAAACCCTAAAAATCCAACGGGCTGGACCGTAGCCCAATGACAAAGTCCAACTGAAAGTGAAAAAAAACATAAAAATGCAAAAAAACTGATAGTAAAAAGGCTTTTCGGGCCTTGAAAAATCCGCAACCAGCTAAAAGCTGGTTACAGCGTCGTCGGTCTCCTTTTTATGCACGTTTTGACAGGTCACGGGCTGAAAACGGACTTAGGATGCAAAAGTTATGCCCATTTTACTAAACCCCTCTTCGTCACGCGATCTCGGGCCTGCAGAAACAAGTCAGCCCGTTCTTCAATACTTGGGCCTCCATCATTCCCCCTTAGATAAGAAAAATTCGCCCTCGAATTCCCAGCTGTATCATCATCGGAAGAATCACCATGGTAAGGCAACAAGTGCTTCACATTAAAAACATCAGAACAACGAATATGACTTGGCAACTTCAAAGATAAGCATTTGAGTTCATCTTATCCACAATTTCCACTGGACCAATCTTCTTAGCAGACAATTTATTATATTCACCAACTGGAAAACGATCTTTAGTCAAAACAGCCCATACAAAGTCTCCTACTTCAAAGTCAACATGTCTCCTCTTTTGATCTGCATCCTGCTTGTACTTCGAATTAGGGCGCACCAAGTTGTCACGAACAGATTTATGAACATCATGCAACCCCTCAACAAAATCCTGCACTTTCTTCGGAACAGACCTAGAAATCTGAGGAGTCATAAGATCAAGAGGACCACGTGGCTGAGCAGAATAAACCACCTGGAAAGGACTAAACCCAGTGCTCCGATTAACAGCATGATTATGAGCAAACTCAGCTTGATACAACTTCTGATCCCATGCCTTCACATGATCACCCACCAAACACCTTAACAGGTTACCAAGGGACCTGTTAACAACTTCGGTTTGCCCATCAGTTTGAGGATGATAAGCACTACTAAAATTGAGTTGAGTATTCACCATCTTCCACAAACTACGCCAAAAATGACTCAAAAACCTGGTGTCCCGATCAGAAACAATGGAGGAAGGTAAACCATGTAAACGGTACACATCCCTAAAGAAAAGTTGGGCTACATTAACTGCATCTGTTGTCTTCTTGCAAGGAATAAATGAACCATCTTAGAAAAACGATCAACAACAACAAATATTGAATCATTACCCCTTTGAGTACGAGGTAGTCCCAACACAAAATCCATGCTAATATCAACCCAGGGCTGCAAAGGAACTGGCAAAGGCATATAAAGACCTGCATTAGTAGCCGTCCCCTTTGAAACTTGACAAATACGACACCTCTTGACGTAACGATCCACTTCCTTCCTCATAGTAGGCCAAAAATAAGATGCTTGAACCAACTGTAAAGTGCGATCACGACCAACATGTCCTTCACCATGCAACTCCTTAATAATTTGTAAGTGAAGACTTGAATCAGGAATACAAAGTTGATTCCCTTTGAATAGGAACCCATCATGCATAACAAAATCTGTTTTCTCTCCGGATTGCAAATCCTACAGAACAATTGAAAAGTATGGATCCACAGTCACCATGTCACGAATGACATCCAGTCCAGGAACATCAACCTGCATGGTTACAAGTAAACTACTTCTCCTGCTTAAGGCATCAGCAGCACGATTGGAAGCACCCGTTTTGTGTTTCACCACAAAAGTAAATTTCTCAAGAAAAGCCAACCAACGCCCATGTTTATGTGAAACCTTATCTTGAGTACGAATATGCCTTAAGGAATCATGGTCAGTGAACAAAACAAACTCCTTATGAAACAAATAATGGCGCCAATGCTTCACAGCTTGGACCACTGCATAAAACTCCAAGTCATAAGTAGAGTACCTCGACTTCGTCCATGTCAACTTCTCGCTAAAATAGGCAACAGGCCGCCCACCCTGACTAAGAACTCCACCAATTGCAACCTTAGAAGCATCAGTATAAAGCTCAAAAACTTTAGAAAAGTCAGGCAATACCAGGATTGGCGCTGTAGTAAGCTTTTTCTTGACAACCTGAAAAGCCATCTCTGCTTCCTCCGTCCACACAAATGACTTACCCTTCATACAGTCTGTCAAAAGGGCCATAATGGAACTGAAATTAGGGATAAACCGCCTATAGAAAGAAGCAAGACCATGGAAACTCCGAACTTCAGTAATGGTAGTTGGAGTTGGCCACTCCTGAACAGCTGCTACCTTAGATTCATCCACCTGTATGCCATCACCAGAAACAACATACCCTAAAAACAAACTTTAGGGGTCATGAACACACACTTCTTCGTGGCTGCATAAAAGTTATCCTTCCGAAGCAAGGTCAAAACCTGCTTCACATGATTGACATGCTCATTATAAGAAGCACTATAAATAAGAATGTCATCAAAATAAACAACCACAAACTTGCCAATAAAAGGCCTGAGCAGTTGATTCATCACACGCATAAATGTGCTTGGTGCGTTTGATAAACCAAAAGGCATGACCAACCACTCATACAACCCTTCACGAGTCTTGAAAGCGGTCTTCCACTCGTCACCAGGTCTAAGACGAATCTGGTAATACCCACTCTTCAAATCCAGCTTCGTGAAAATGGTAGCACCACTAATCTGGTCAAGCAAATCATCAAGGCGAGGAATAGGAAACCTGTACCTCACAGTAATCTTATTGATGGCTCGACTATCCACACACATACGCCATGTACCATCCTTCTTTGGAGTCAATAGGGCAGGAACAGCACACGGGCTCATACTCTCACGAACATGACCCTTGGAAACCAGCTCCTCAACCTGCCTGCGCAACTCCTCATGTTCTCCCGGGCTCATCCTATAATGTGGCATGTTAGGCAACTGTGACCCAGGCTCTAGATCAATATGATGTTGTATGTCACGAATGGTGGCAAACCATCAGGTAATTCATCAGGGAAAACATCAGAGAATTCCTCAAGTAAAGGGATCATGGCTTCAGGAACTTCACCGTCTTCAGAAACCTCCTTCCCTATTAATACAAAAACATCACCTCCCACCTCCAGCTCGTCTTCGAACTGCGAAAGAGTTAGTAAAGTACCAGTGGGTTTATTAACTACTTCCTTAGGTTTATTTGGCATCAAAGTAATCTTCACACCCCCAAATAGGAAACTATAAGTATTAGTTCTCCCATGGTGAGTTACATCACGGTCATACTCCCAAGGTCTACCCAACAATAAGTGACAAGCATCCATAGGTATCACATCACACCAAAGATTATCCTTATAAGTTGTTCCTACAGAAAACGGAACTTGGACACGCTTGGAAACTGTTATCTCCCCACCCTTTTTAAGCCATTGTAACTTATAAGGTTTGGGACGATCTTCAGTTTTCAGCCCTAATTTCTGGACTGCTCCTTCCGCTATCAAATTATCACAACTACCTAAATTGCATACAAAAGTGAAAACCTTACCCATAATGGTACAAGTTGACTGAAAGATGTTGTGTTTAAGCCAATCATCACCATCAGCTTTAGGTGTTAAGTAGGAGCGCCTTACCACCAAATTTACCCCCACATCTCCAGACACATACTCCTCCTCATACTCAGGTTCTGCATCATAAACTGCGTCTCCTACGTAGTCATCATAAGCCACATCATCATCTTCCTCAGGTTCAATAAATAACTGCCTCTTCCCAGCCTTCTTACACTCTGATTGTCGGTGACCAGGTTCACCACAGTTAAAGCACTTGAACCCACCACTGCCGGCCGCTTTAGGAACTGGTCCAGTATTCTCACCAACTGCTTTAGCCTGAGTTGGGGCAAAACGCGATGCCGCATTACCCGAACCAGAAGCACCTGTTATTGCAGGAGAAGAAGAACTCCCCACTCGTCGGTTCTGCTTCTCAAAAGTCAGTGCTCGTTGATACGCTTCAGAAAGTGTCATCGGATCAAACATGTTAACAGAATCCATGATCTGGACTCTTAAACCACCAATGTATAGAGAGACAAGCTGATCTTCTTTCTCTTGAACGTCATTCCTTGCAATTAGTTGGTAAAATTCGGTCGCGTAATCTTCAACAGACTTGGCCCCCTGTTTCAGATTCTGTAACCGCTGGTACATCATTCGCTGGTAGTTATGAGGAATAAAATTATCCCTCATGACTTTCTTCATCTTCTGCCAACTCGTGATCTTTGACTTTCCAACTCTGTTCCTCGTCAGTTTCATTTGTTGCCACCATGCGGATGCCCGACCACGTAACTTGGTAGCGATCAACGAAACCCTTTTGTTTTCTGGAACTTCTTTGAATTCAAATACTTCTTCAACAGCAACAAGCCAATCAATAAACTCATCAGGCTTTAAAGTGTCCCCATTAAACTCAGGAATATTAACCCTCATTCCGGTCTCCCAACGCCTATCATTATTCCCACTGCGATTTCTCATCCGTCGCCCTACTGATTGTTCATCATCAGACAAACCATCACCAAACGGATTTTCTTCTAGATCTGCATCTTCTTCCTCATGACGGCGATTACGAGGCCTCCTATTGCTCATCAAAGTGTTCATCTGGTCGGTCAATTGATCAAACATTTGATCGAATCTCTCCTCCATTCTTTCCATCATACGCTGCTCAAATTCCTGTTCATTCACATCGTGAATAGGCCTAGTTCTCCTTGGAGGCATCTTGATCAGGAACTTTGGCTCTTGATACCAACTGATGTAGACTAAAAAAACAAAGTAACAAAGATAAGTAATTGGATCTGTTGATTCAACAAGAATGCCAGAAACAATTCTGCTAATAATCGTTGATTCTGAAGAATGCCCGAAAATTAGGGTAAAACACGGCAACTCAACGGCCAATGGTTTAACTTTTATTAAACTGGTAACTGTCTTGCTAGGGTTACAGCAGATTCATTAAATAATGACTGCAAACAAAGAAAAACCCTAAAAATCCAACGGGCTGGACCGTAGCCCAATGACAAAGTCCAACTGAAAGTGAAAAAAACATAAAAATGCAAAAAACTGATAGTAAAAAGGCTTTTCGGGCCTTGAAAAATCCGCAACCAGCTAAAAGCTGGTTACAGCGTCGTCGGTCTCCTTTTTACGCACGTTTTGACAGGTCACGGGCTGAAAACGGACTTAGGATGCAAAAGTTATGCCCATTTTACTAAACCCCTCTTCATCACGCGATCTCGGGCCTCCAGAAACAAATCAGCCCGTTCTTCAATACTTGGGCCTCCATCACAATGACTACCATTTCCAAATGTTTTCTTCCAATTTTGTATCCTCTCATCCCTCTTATTCCCGTTAAAACTCAGTATGACACTCGGTTTGAAAACGTTTTCGACACCATATCATTCTGACGCTTAATACTCGACCCAACTCTCGCAAAATCTCATCAAGCTCACAACCAAGCTCTCACGATGTCTCACCAAGCTCTCATTAAACTCACAACAACAAGTTACTCTCGTCTCACATATGTTAAAATTTTCACGACACAAAACCGGTTCCGAGACGTACTCATTTATTGCTCAACTCAAACAAAAACATGTACTAACGTGGTTATTAAAGAATCTGTTCAAACTATAATGTAAAACCCATTTCAAGTGAGCTTTAAAATAGTTTCGATAAAGCTGTTAATTTTTAGAAACTCACGTTCTATAACTTTCATTTCCAAAAATAGTAGTAAAGTGGTGTACGTATGCATGTAAAACGACATGTAAAAGTGAAACAAGATGACATGCAGGATAACCTTAACGAGTTCGGCTGCGTACAATACGCTCGCAGCGATACAAAACTAGCTAGGAACCTTCGAATCTTGCTAACCTGACCCTCGAACAACAAAAATCACGTTGTAAAACCCGTACTCGCTTCAACGGCAGCAGCAGGAACCACGAACAAGGAAACTAGCGGCGACGAACGTACAATGCGAGACCCACCTTCTAACAACAAAGCTTGCGTCTAGAATAAAGAACCCCGAGAAACCCACTTGAACTAGAAAACTCTCGTCGAATCCGTACCCACTTCGCGCGTATCAACAGCGTAAACCCAGAAAACGGTTTCCGACGTCTGTGTTAGTAAAAAGAAGGTGTTTCGTTTCCGGCTGTACTCGTTAGGAGTGATGTATGATGGCTTTGTTGTGTGAAATTATGTTCTTTTAATTTGATGGAGTTGGAAGGTGAGATGGTAATGTTTATTTTTGGAACAGTGACAGAATGATGTGTGAGAGGGAGAGAATGAGTTTACTGGATGTAGGGTGTGTGTGTATACCATGGGAGAGAAGGAGTATATGTTTGAAATGTTAAATGTGTGAGGAGGGGACCATTTTGATCCGCAAATAGAAAATGAGTACTAATCCTTAGCTGTAGGAAAATTAGTTGGAGTTTTTTAATTTCAAAATAGGGACAAATGGGTACCTCGGTGGTGGGGAGGAAAGAAAACAAAAGAATAGAGAATCTTATGTTGGTTTATTTGTTTTTATCATGCGTTAGATATACATATAATATATATTTTGTCATTCGTTATATGCTAGGATAAATGTCAACATCATAGAGTAACATTTACGGGGTTGATCGGTTGTTCCACGTTAAGTGTTAGTGATTTCGTCGAGTGATCGATTATTTCATGATCGTATCGTTAGAGTGATTAACGACGATATAATTAACGAAAATAATATTCGAATTTGGACACGCACATCATATAAATTAATTTATGACACAGTAGCTACGTAAATCGCGTGACATGTAAATAATTTAGCTATAGCCAGAATGATGCAATATATTTATTCGCACAAGTATGTAACGATTCGATAATAAAATGGTTTAATGTCGAATGATGTGGTTGCATAGAAAATCACTTGGTTATATGGATGTCCATGTCTTGCACAATTTAAGTATACACACGCAAAATTCTGCTTTTCGAAAATAGAAAGAATATAAAATAGATTTTTGATAAAGTGTTTATAGTGACTACTACGAGCATAGTATGGTCATTCCTAAATTATACATAGGTGATCAGGCTTTGTATACTTTGGGACTAACGATGCGATGCTCCTTTTCGTCAAATAATGTTATGTTTCTCGGAATCAAATGATATATACTATATCGGTTTATAAGATAGTAAGCAAAATAATTTATGAAAATAGTTTTGTAAAATGTGGATAAGTAGTTGAAAATCTTCCAAAAACTAGTTCACAAGGTATTTAACAAAGTGTTTTAGGAAGTCTCGGGATATAGTTGAAAAGGTAAAAATGAGTGGTTTATGATGTGATGGAGAAATGATGCATATAACAGTTGTAGATGGTTCATAATATGATGTCAATACATTGAAAAATAATTCATGAGATGACATGAAAGAAAAATCTTGCAAGACCATGGCACAATGATTCAAGATGTGGTAACGCTTTCGAAAGAGATATAATTAAACGGATCGTCAAAACACATTCATTCTTAAGGATTCAAATTTAAAACTTACACACAAGACGATAAGTCTCAAATTAAGGCACAAAACTTAAATGAAAACAGCACATGACGACTTCTACAAGGTCACACTCGGTAAGGCAAGAAAATATTCCTTAAGCATTAGCATACTCCACGTCGCATTAGGGTTCTTACGAGTCTTTCATTTTGTTGTTAGCATTCTTCCAAATTAAAAGGGTAAAAGAAAATAAAATAAGTCGAGTTCTTAAGGTTGTGTTCCAAAATGAATTGTTACAAAGTGACGAGTTGAAGTCGCGTTCGAATCAATCGACATTTTTATAGGTAACGGGTCAAGAGACGAAATAAGTTTTTTTTTTGTTTTTTTTTGTTTTTTTTTTGTTTTTTTTTAAACGGATAGAGGATAAACCCCAAAGCCATATAGTAAGATGATAAGTGAGACCGAAAGACTGTGACATGTTTCGATGAAATAAAACTATATAAAGTCACGTGAGAGATATCTTAATGACCATCCTAACAATTACAATGTCATAGAATTAAAGGAGAACATTGTTTCACTTACAGTGTCTAACGAAAGTTCCAACGTTTATCTAAAATGATGTGACATATGTGTAAGTAGTAGTAGGCTCAAGTATAGGGTAATGCAAAAGTATGCATGCACAAATTAGCCGTGTAGAGAAATTAAAAGCATGCACCATATAAGGAATACTCATGCATAGTATATACATATATAATGCATATATCATATAATACAAAACAAGTAGCACATAAACACATATCAGTTATAGTCTAGGCCTAAGATGCAAACCTAGTTCTCTATAACCAAGGCTCTGATACCAATATGTAACATCCCAAAAATTGGTCAACGAAAGCGGTAAAGCTCGGGGGCTATTACGTCATAATAACAAAGTCCAAGGTGCAAGAGAACGACTCTAAATGAGACGTTTTAAACTAATTTACCTCGTTGCATTAGATTTAGAGATACAAAGTTAAAATTATAAATAAGTTTAAGCAAGTGCAGCGGAAATCAGAGTTTAAATAGCAACAATGAGGTAAAAAGTTTATTAAGAATGGGCAAGTCTTCAAATCCAAGTACGGTATGCATGACTCCAAAGTAAGCAACAAGCAAGTAGTTCAACAACTGAGATAAACGCTTAAAAGTGTCAACACAAGGCTGGTGAGTTCATAGGTTTAAGTTAAAAGCATGGCGTTCGATATTGGACCGTAAACAAACTGTTTAAAGCATATGAGACATTATGGGCGATATAATGTCATACGTATGGGAATCAGATAGAATGATTATAGTTATGATATCACTAAGCTCATGACACCGAGGCTGATGACAAGCACGTACAACTGATGCACGCGTAATATATAAGATTGCCCCAAGTATGTGCCTAACCCATGGCCACCTAGCAACAACCATATGATATACGTCCGTTTGGCATGGCGATGTATTTGAACACCCGGACGAGGGTTGTAAAACCCCAATAGATCTATCCATAACATAAGCGCCTACTCATCCCGAGTAACTAACGGTTCATGATAAAAGGGGACTAGTGGGCTATCGCTACTTAGGCATATGACACATAACTATTAGCAAGGCAACAATGTAAACAGATTTTGCGTCCATCAGGCAGGCAACAAAGCATTTATCTCACCAGATGATTAAACATAAAGACAGTTTAATAAGGCCTATGACTCACCTCAGAATGTAAAAGATTTCACAGCAAGAATATGAAAATCAAAAATGAAGGAAACGCAAGTCGCAACCTAAATATAACGCTAAGTTAGGTCACAGTTAAATAATGCAATAATGCACTCACGTCACACGCACATGTCACCCTTTACCACAGTTTAAGTTATAAATAATATGTTCAAAACATTTGGTGATGTAATATTCAACCAAACTTCTAAGTAAAGAAGATGTCGTCTTGACTCGATAAAAATTGGGCAGCCTTTCGGCGTAACATATATTTATACTATTTAAACTTTAGTTAAAATATCTTAACAGAAAATCAACAACCTTTCGTTAATATAACCATTTTAAAACAACACTTTCTTACGTCAATTAAAACTCGATTTCTCACTCTAGGACCAAAATCTCGACAAACTTAATATAACCCGACACCAAAAATTTTGTTCCAACGTTAGTTTTTATACCCAGCAATTACAATTTAAAACTTTTAAAAGAATAATTATTACTATATGAATCCATTTGCTACTCATAATCCCCCACGTGATGCATCAACTTTTGGGACAAGTCATAACTGTCGGCACAGTAAGTGAACTACACCTTTTGTCAACTTTAATATAAGAAAATATTTACATCTCTCTTAACCATCTCTATCTCTCGGTTTAAACACAGCAATAAGAAAACAACAAGTTTACATTTGTAAAACAAAGCTTCCATATTGACTCTTACTCTCTCGACATACATAGCATCAAGAAAACCAGTTTTGCCATTCATTTATTAACGTGAAACTCATTTCAGCAAGTTTTGAAAGCATTTTGTAACTTGTAGCATTTCCTCCTCTGTCTCTCATTATATATATACTCAAAACAGTGACTACCATTTCCAAATGTTTTATTCCAATTTTGTATCCTCTCATCCCTCTTATTCCCGTTAAAACTCAGTATGACACTCGGTTTGAAAACGTTTTCGACACCATATCATTCTGACGCTTAATACTCGACCCAACTCTCGCAAAATCTCATCAAGCTCACAACCAAGATCTCACAATGTCTCACCAAGCTCTCATTAAACTCACAACAACAAGTTACTCTCGTCTCACATATGTTAAAATTTTCACGACACAAAACCGGTTCAGAGACGTACTCATTTATTGCTCAACTCAAACAAAAACGTGTACTAACGTGGTTATTAAAGAATCTGTTCAAACTATAATGTAAAACCCATTTCAAGTGAGCTTTAAAATCGTTTCGATAAAGCTGTTAAGTTTTTAGAAACTCACGTTCTATAACTTACATTTCCTAAAATAGTAGTAAAGTGGTGTACGTATGCATGTAAAACGACATGTAAAAGTGAAACAAGATGACATGCAGGATAACCTTAACGAGTTCGGATGCGTACAATACGCTCGCTGCGATACGGAACTAGCTAGGAACCTTCGAATCTTGCTAACCCGACCCTCGAACAACAAAACTCACGTTGTAAAACCCGTACTCGCTTCAACGGCAGCAGCAGGAAGCCAGGAACCACGAACAAGGAAACTCGCGGCGACGAACGTACAATGCGAGACCTACGTTCTAACAACAAAGCTTGTGTCTAGAATAAAGAACCCCGAGAAACCCACTTGAACTAGAAAACTCTCGTCGAATCCGTACCCACTTCGCGCGTATCAACAGCGTAAACCCAGAAAACGGTTTCCGACGTCTGTGTTAGTAAAAAGAAGGTGTTTCGTTTCCGGCAGTACTCGTTAGGAGTGATGTATGATGGCTATGTTGTGTGAAATTATGTTCTTTTAATTTGATGGAGTTGGAAGGTGAGATGGTAATGTTTATTTTTGGAACAGTGAGAGAATGATGTGTGAGAGGGAGAGAATGAGTTTACTGAAAGTAGGGTGTATGTGTATACCCATGGGAGAGAAGGAGTATATGTTTGAAATGTTAAATGTGTGAGGAGGGGACCATTTTGACCGCAAATAGAAAATGAGTACTAATCCTTTGATGTAGGAAAATTAGTTGGAGTTTTTGAATTTCAAAATAGGGACAAATGGGTACCTCGGTGGGGAGGAAAGAAAACAAAAGAATAGAGAATCCTATGTTGGTTTATTTGTTTTTATCATGTGTTAGATATACATATAATATATATTTGAGTAACATTTACGGGGTTGATCGGTTGTTCCACGTTAAGTGTTAGTGATTTCGTCGAGTGATCGATTATTTCGTGATCGTATCGCTAGAGTGATTAACGACGATATAATTAACGAAAATAATATTCGAATTCGGACGCGCACATCATATAAATGTAATTTATGACACAGTAGTTACGTAAATCGCGTGACATGTAACTAATTTAACTATAGCCAGAATGATGCAATATATTTATCCGCACAAGAACGTAAATTGCAGATAATTTGCGCAACGCGACACAGGTAAATCCTACACAGATTATGCACACGTATAAGAATAAAATTTCAGATACGCTTAAGTATTGATCGTAAATTATTATGCAACCAATAGTGACACACTCGCAGTGTTCACAGCAAAACAAACTGAGCACAGTATAAGTAAAATACACGCTAGCACACGTTATTTCACAAAATAAGGGAACGCTTCCCAGATAAATAACAATTCAACACATAATTGACTAAACAAAAGTATAGGGGGCAAAACTGTAATTTTATAAAGTCTGAAAATTACGGTGTGTTACAAGTAATTAGGAAAATTAATTTTTCAAACTTTTTCAAATTTTTGATCTACTTTGGCCACCAAAAATATGCATTCATAATTTTTTTTGCATTAATCATTTTTCATTTGCATAATAGATTTGCATTATATATATTCTTCTTTTGCTTTTCATCAAAAAAATATATAAAAGGAAAAAAAAATATAATAACGGATATGGTTTAACAAATTTAGACTTTTTTGGCATATTAGGCCCGCCATAGATACTTTGACTCAACCCAAGTTTGCTTATCAAATCATTCTCTAGCTAGTAGCCTTAACCATGTAGACCTTTATTGGTTTATTAGGCTAAGCATCCACTAGTCTCATTATTTAAGATTTTAAACTGTGGAGAACAAGAGATGATAGAGTTTGAAATAAGTCTAAAGGGCTAGATAAACCTCATATTCATTAATTGTGGCTTATATATCCCCTTTCGTAACCTTTACTTTCTTGCCAACGCATGTAGATATGTTAATAAATAATAAAGAACAGTTTTAATCGGTTTGTAGTCTCTTATGAATTTTTGACTAATCATTCGTGGTTGGTATAAGTACGTCTTATGATTTTAAGTTAGAACGTTTTATGTGTACTAGACTTATGTCATGCTTAATACTTAGCGGGTGTTTTTGCTTTTATTCTTTTCAACTTTCTTTGTGAGTAATAAAGAAAAATAAGAGCGGCTTATAAAAAAATGAGTGGCTAGAAAAAAAAGAGAAAATGAAAAAGAAAAAAAATAATAATTATAAAAGACTCCCAAGAGGGGCAGCGAAGTGTTAATTATAGTAGCTATTAAATTCAATATTACTCTCACAAGGGTTGCGGGTATTTAATAGTTGCTCCAATCCAATATTACCTTGACGGGTTGCGGGATTGAAGATCCAAGGTCTAAAAAAGGTGGCGGATATAAATTATTGCGTGTGTTTTATTTTTTTTTCCTTAGTGAGTGTATAGCTACTTGTTAATGCATGGCATAAGGATCTTACACATAAGGCGAATGACTTTTTATTCTTGAGTCGGACTTATATCAATTGTGGGTGGTTTTTCGAGTAATGGATAAGATGGTTACTTAGGATTAAAATCGTGCTTCCCTTTTTTTTTGAGATTTTACATTTCTTATATTTCACGCTTTAAATAATGACAAATTTACCCAAAAGAAATTTGCTCAAATAATAACCGGTTTTAGAGGCATAATAAGTGGGGATATAATGGTAACACAATTAATCTATATGAATGAGTCGATGCACTTTCACTTGTGGAAAACAATGATCTTGTTTTTAAGCTTGGTATAGGGAATGTGAAACTTGAGGATGATAAGTGTTCATGGTACCAAAAGCCCTAATCAAAGTCCTTGATTTCTTTATGAGTTATTTCCATCAAAACCATTTCAAGAAAAATCCAAAAATATATAAATAGAATTTCTTTCCTTGCATTGCATTGTAAATATTCAAAATCATTCATCATGTAGCATAGTATAGTTTATTAACTCATAAAATGGCCAAGGTGGATTAATTATGAGAGAAGTGTACTCTAGAGTTTTGAAATACTGCATTGCATGAGGCCATGGCAATGGTCAAGTGGAAGGGAGTTGATAAGTGTGAAAACACTCATCAATAATGATCCAAAAACCACTCAAAACACAGTCAAATACATTATATTTAACTAAAAAATATCAGAATTACGTGGGTATTTGTGTTTTTGTGTTTTCAGGTAAACAAGATGCATTTTGGAGCAAAGACGCGTTTTCAATTGATTTATATGACAAAAGACGAAGAAAAGGACATATCAAGCTTCAAGGACCTTACTTGCCATTATTTCAAAGATGGAGGGATTAAATTGTAACTTTCATAAGACAAAGAATGAAAAGGAGATTTGCTAAAAAGTGTTTATCACATTTATTAAAAGAAATGAAATAGAGGACTAAAAAGCAAATAAATTTGGAAAGTTTATTTACTAGTCTATTTGTACTCGGTCAAAGCTTCCAAGACAAGTCAAAACTCATTTTCACACGTCTTACTTTCTTTTTCAACGAATACAAAGAGAGTGAAAAAAAATAACAGACGCTCCATATCTTCTATCCACCAATACCTGCATGATCAAATCACGAGAGTTCAAGAAAGATTCAGGCAAAAATCAAAGAAGCAAAAGTGTTCCTCTCTTTATTCTCTACAAGAAGGTGCAAATTAATTGGATCAAGAGCCAAGAGAGAAGAAACGCCCAATTTGGAGAAGGCAATGAAGAACGAATTCAACCTCGTATTTTACACGTGACACGAAGGTATTGGAAGCAACACGTCACACCACCACCTCTCGACGCCTTTAAATACCAAGGATCACCATCACTTCAAGATGTTTAGATAGGTGTAGTTTCACCTAGAGAATTAGATAAGTAGGAGTAGTTAGTAGTTAATTAATCTTGTTAAATTTTTTCTTTCAAATCTGTTAAAAATTTTCAGTTTTAAGTTGTAACCGATTTATCATTTTTCCCCATTAATGAAAGCTTTAACCATCTTAATCTTCTTTCTTCTGAACTGTTTGGATGTTGTTAGTTTGTTTTGTTATGAGTTAGTTAAGATTGAGATACGTTTCTGCCATTAATGTTAGTATAATCTTCTTCGATTCATATTCTTTTAAACTGTTTGATTAAATGATCAGTTTTTGCTAGCGTGAGTTTTGATACTGCTATGCGAAACATTTTGACTTTGTCAATTTGAGTTTAATTTCGGCTCTGTTTTCAGTTTTTTATAAGATGTATCAAGTTCTGTTTTGATTACACGCCAAAAGCTCAAAAGCTCGAATGAGCTTATTAGTAGATCTTGCACAAAACTTTTAATGGATTGTGATTTTAGTTTAAGCATTTTGAATATACTATTTTGGAGCAGCTTATACGATAAGCTTGATGTTAGCTTTTGAATAACTTTTCAGTTTAGCAGTTGAAACGATATTTCTTAGTTCATAGACATCATTTGATATAGATCAGTTAATGCAAGTTTCAGAATCGAAAGATCTCGTCCAGTTTTTTTGCTTTGTTTCAATTTTGTAGGTTATAAGATTCGAAGGTGTTTGGATTCGCCAGTGATTAGATAGCAGATTATCAGTCAAGTTCGATAGTTGTGTTTGGTTTTCAAAGGTGTTGTTTGTTTCAAGTCGGTTCAGCGTCGAGCTCCGACACCAATGGACTATTTTCGGATGTGAGGTTAATTTTCTTGATTTAATTTCTGCAAGTAGGTATATAATCTGCTTAATGGGTTATTGGTAGTTAGAATTTGTTTGCAATGTGTAAGAATTCGACTATTTAACGTGACTTGTTCTCTTAATTCGAGTAGCTAATTGATTTGTAGTTTAAGTTTGTAAAATTCTGATATTGTAGTTTTAGGGGTGTTTGGTTAGACAATTAAGTTTTTGGTTAGCATTTAGTTTTAAGAACTGTTATTAGTTAACTTCTTTGTCCTGTTTT
The DNA here is from genome assembly GCA_025667525.1 of Glebionis coronaria. Classification (NCBI taxonomy): domain Eukaryota; kingdom Viridiplantae; phylum Streptophyta; class Magnoliopsida; order Asterales; family Asteraceae; genus Glebionis; species Glebionis coronaria. The sequence continues at coordinate 436,320,231 of CM046874.1, forward strand.
TTTACCTTGTTTTCCACTTGCTAGGTCAACTTTCATACTTGTTGGGCTTGGGATGTTTTTGTGCTTGTATAAAACAAACGTGATTTAGCAATTTAGGTTTTACAAATTAATTTTTCTTTGTGGAGTTTACTTTTATAAAATTGGTACTTTTACTTTTATAAAAATTTAGTTTTATTAACTTTGATTTCATTTTATATATAAGTACTTTCACTTTTAATAAAAGTGTATTTTTAGTTTTAATAAATATAGATTAGTCTAATATTTTAAATTTTATATTTCATAATGGCAGTATAAAATTGTATTTTACATTTTACATTTTGTGCATTTAAATTTGATAATTGCAAAATGTTTTAGATTAGTACATATTATGTAGTATAAATACTATTTTATTTTTTTACATGCTTTGTGCAAATTAGACATAGATATCAATCAAGCCTTTTATAACCAAAAACAATAAAGTCAAACTTGGAAAGTTACATCAATTCGATAAGACCGAGAGAAAACTAATTAAAAACAAAATATTACGTTCGATAGCAGAACATAAGCTTCATATCCGCCCTGGATATCCCCCTATTAAACAAAAGAAGCGCGGTCAGGCACTAGAACGCAGCCAGGTAATACTGGACGAGGTAAGGACGCTGGTAGACGCAGGAATTCTGCACGAGGTCTATTACCATGAGTGGATCTCTGATGAGACTGCAATTATACATAGTCTCATCGTCCAATTCGAGCTTAAAACGCTTAAAATATCATCAAAACACCCCTATATATGCTTGTATTTGTGTCTTGTGTATTTTAGGTACGGATATCGTGAAATCAACGAATGATCACAAGAATGAAGCAATAACGAACACGGGAAATGAAGTCGCACAAAGAACCGGGCCCAAGAATGGAATTTCCAAAAATGACCTTGAAGAATTGAAGAATGTCAAGTTTGGTCCCTCAACTTTTGAAGAATGACACTTTATACCCCTCAAATATCCAAAAATATAAATGGGGTCCCTAAAGTTTGAAGATCTTACAAGAACAGCCCTTGTGTTTAAAGATGAAACAAATTAGGTCCTTTTTATCACCAAAGGACTAATGGTGCAAATGGATAAGGACTGACTATGAAAAGCTAAAAGGACCATGGGTGAAAAGTTACTTGATGTTATTTTTAACTGGGAGGGTCATTTCTGCCAAAACCCTAAACTATATAACCACCCCCCACCCCCATTAAACTTAACCTACCCCGACAACCTTAACCCACCAACCTATCACCCAACGCCACCTGTCCCACTTAAACCCCCCAACCAATCACGTTCTTCCCTCTCTCCACGTCACCCTCCACCAGTTTGTTAAACTGATTAATTAATCAGTTAATCCCTTCCCTCCACTAACACACTTTTAAATTAGTCAAATTCCCCAAACAGATTAAACCTACCCTTAATCCACCATAAACCCTAAATTTCCCAGGTCTTAATTACCTTAAATCAAAGGGAAAATGGCCATGATTTTCCAGATCGCTAATTACCTACCCTCATATCCCATCCCAACTCACCAAACATTGTCATGTGAACCCATGGACCCCACCATGAGCTCCTCTGCCCCGTCCTTGTCCACTCTTCCCCAAAACCCGACCAAGATCAACAGTTGAGGCTATTACTTGTTGGCTAAGGAGTTTTTAAACGTCCCAGATCACATCAAACAGCTTGCACATCACTTTCAATCACATGAGGACCCTTTGATGAAGTTTGAAGAATCTTCACCAAGGGCACAAAAGGAAATGACTAGCTAGGGTTTCAGTTTTCATTTTTTATTCTAGAATAGTCCTACATTCAATATAAATACAAGTGGTGTGTCACTTGTATTATTGTTCCAGAATTTTTGTAATTTATTAATTTAATTAATGAAAGACTTAATATTTTGCAAGAATCTGGGTTCCAAGCACCTGTTTTGTTAGTTAATTTATGTTCATTGTTTGGAGAAGTTTAGAGCTGAAAGTTTCAATTTACAAGAAGTTTTTCATCAAAAATCTGTTTTTGAAGTTTTGGTAAAAGGTTTGAGAAATTCTTGAAATCAGTTTTAAAAATTGAAGTGAAAGTGGAAATTAAAAATTGGTTACTTGTTTTGATAATCTTTGGTCAATAGTGCTTCAAGGTTTCTGTTTGGGTTCATTGGTTTGAAAAATTTCAGTTTCAAAAATTTATTTTTTATAAGCCAAAAGTGATAAGTTGGCTTAATTGATAAGCCAAGCTTATACTCTTGGTGGCTGTTTATCCAGGTCACTCTTTTTCTCCTTGTTTGATCTTAGCAGGCACCCAAATTTTGCATATTGGATGAGGTGTGGAATTTGAAGTCCCTCATCATCATCATCTTCTACTCATACCAACTAGCTCTTGTCTAAAGTCCAAAAGCTCAGGCCCCTGCTTGATGGAGAGGGCTTAAGCTGGCCTTTGTGAAGCTTGGATGTAAGCTCACTAGGTAAAAAGCTCTACACTCTCTATACTTGTTAGGAATTTATATTTTGTGAGTTTTATGGATTTTATGAATTAAGGCTGTAGGATGATAGTCAAATGCATGATATTGTGTATATGTTGGATTGAAACATGTTGGAACAGGTTTAATTGACTTTGGTGCATGTTTAAATAGAACCTCTTTGAAAAAATTCATTTTTAGAAGTTAAGGGGGTGTTTGGATTTAGGTTTTAGTTGAGCTTGTGACATAGGTTTAGCTTGTAACTAATCTAATCATGCTTGCTTAGTTAGATGTTAGTGTTTTCAGTATTCATATTTTAGTTTGGTAAGTTTTGGAGAGAATTTGTATGTTAAGTTGTGATAAACCTAGCCTAAAAGACCAATAGACTATAAAATGCTTGATTTTGAGATTTTTCCATTTCAATCTTGTAGATTGTTAGGATATTGGTTAAATTAGGATTTGTGTTTGATTTGAGGCAGCTTGTGAGTGGATTGAGTGAGTTTTGGCCAACCAACTCACCCAATTGCACAATACATCAGCAAAAGCCCACCAGCCCTCCCTTTGGTGTTACAGTAACTGCATTAGGGGCTTTTGAGCTTGATTTTGTGAAGTGACCCATTGTTTTTATATTTTTCTTGACTCCCCACAACCCAACTGGTTGTGGGGGTGCCATTGTATCCAAGAAATACAAAGTAAATCTCAAGTTATGATCACTTAAGTGCCCAGATACGATTTTCATTGAAAGCATTGGGAACCAACTTCCCACTGCTTGGGTAAAAGTTCCCCCTGCTGAGCATAAAGACAAAAAGTAGTCACATGTCTTTTTCAGTTTCTATATTTTTTGTCTTTAGTGGTGTTATTTAGGAATTTTAACTTGATTTTAACTTTGTTATTTTTATTGTTTTATTTCTGATTTTTCTGCTTACTTTATTTTTCAGTTACTATTCATTCTCTATTTTTTAGATTTAATTGCATTTTTAATTAGTTTTTGTAATTACTGTTTTTGTCTTTTAGTACCAAAAGTGTATATTTTTTCAGTTTTGAAAATTTTCTTAGATTAAGAAAAAGATTTTAAGATTTTTATTAAAAAAAATATTTTACTGTTCACCTTTTTATTAATTTTTAGATTTAATTTAAGTTTAATTAGGGTTTTATTATAATCTGTTTTGTCTTTTAGTGAAAAATATTTAATTTTTCAAACTTTTTCATTTTTCTACTGTTCATTAGTATAATTTAGGATTATTAAAATAGTCAAATTGTTTTTAGCGTTATTTTATTATTTTTAATCATTATTTTAGTTTAAAAATAGTTTTTAGTGTTTTTAAAAATAAAAAAATAGCATTTAAAATTTAGGAAAAATACTTTTTTGTCTTTAAATAATATAAGTGAGTTATTTGTTCAATAAAATAATATTTTGGGCTTTTTCTTAATTATATTTAATTTTTGGGCTTTAATTAGCATTAAAAATTGAATATTTAATTAATAAAAGGTTTTAAAATTTATTTATTAGATTTTATACTTATTTATATTATTTTAGACTTAGTTTTAAGTTTTAATTAATTTTTAGGTATAATTTTTTAATTTTTTCACGTTTTACGTATTTACGTTCGCGTTTTACGTCACTCGTCGTAGTTTAATCGTAGTCGTAGCTCGTCTTTAATTCTTCTTTCTAAAACTAAAAACGTCACTAATCCAAACTCTTGATTTTATATAATTGGCATCTCATTCACACACCTCCTTCGAGAACGAACCCGCATTTATTTAATTCGTCGGTTTTCCTAAATCGTCGAGTTTAATACTTGCCCATTATACGGTCTTTTTCCTAAAAGACGTATTTCTACGACTATCATTTTGGCGCCGCTGCCGGGGAGGTATTTTTAGTATGCCATTATTAGTATCGTGTTTGTGTGAGTAGTGCGTTTTTGCTTTTCAAATTTTAGAAAGCGTGAATATCGTACATACTCATTTTTGTTATTTTTCCTTATTATATTATAGTATCCAAATAAATCGTGTTTAGTTTTCCTAAACTAAACACACAACAACCATTTTACTATATTGTAGATATCCCATTATTTTTTTCGTTTTTCTTTGTGAATATATTACTATATTGTACTTACGTAGAACAATAAATATACAAGTACTCCAAAAGCGTGAAAACGCAACCTTGATTCAGGATTTCATCACTCGATCATTGTATTCGAACCCAAAGCAAAAGTTTAAAGGCAAAATAGATAAATACTTTCGTGAGGCTTAATTTCAATTAACACAAAGTATAAGGTGGGTATAAGGCGGTTGTATTTCACGACCTAAGGGAAAAAGGCTCTTAAGTGCTTAGCGCCGCCTCGTTTACCCCGCTTGCTTGTGCGTGTTTTGAGAAAAAGGGCTAATCGAGGGTTTGCCAACCAAAGTCTTATCTACTTATATTTATTTGCTTGTTTTCAAGATTAAACCCTCTTGAACGTTTTGGTGATCCACCAACGTTCTAAAGTCATCGAAGGCGTTTACTTCACGTGATCGTTTTCATTCCTTGAGGCTCCTTTAATCGAGAAAGTCGATTCGAGGAGAGATTTGTAGATTTGAGTCTACGTAATACAAAAAAAATCCAAAAAAATTAAAAACAATCAAAAATCAAAAATATTCTTCTTACCCTTATCCATTAATTCTATTTCTAGCCCTCTAGTGTTTAATTCTCGTAACATCATTCTCGTTGCATCATGTCATATGATGGTGGATATTATTCGTGTCCATATTGTGGAGGCCCGCCCGATGGTGCTAATTGTTTTAATTGTGAGGTTATTGGAGGTCGAGGGGGTTATATCTATAACTCCGCTCCACGTGATCATGGTAACAATTTTCAATCTTACGACCAAGGTCACCCATCGTCCTCGTTTTATTCGTCGTATGATCCGTCTTTTAATTACAATGATGAGTCTATTCATAATGCCTTTAATGATTTTTGTGAGACGAAATAATGAGAAATTAACGATGATGGAAGAACAAATGACAAGCCTTAAGGAAACTTGTAATAAACGAATGGCAACCCAAAGGGAAACTTTAAAAAAAAATGGAAAACGATTATGATACCCTTTTTGAAGAGCAACAACGTTTGTATGACCAAAGTCAAGAGACGTGGAAGGGATACATGGACAAAATTAAGGAAAATCATGCTAATGAGAAAGATAAAATTCTTTTAATAGTTGAGGGCTTAATGGAAAAATTCAATTCTTCGTCAAAAGACACCAATCCTAATTCCGAGGGAGAGGTTAAAGCCTTATCGACTCCTAAGACTCGTACGTCTCGTATTAATCCATATCTCTCGAATTTTAGAGTCGTGCTACCTTCGTCGTCTTGCAAAAACATAGAGGAAACGAAAACGTCATCTAACGAAGTTTTGAAAAATGTTTTTGAAAATAAACCAAAGGAAAAACTCGTAGGATACTTAGCAAAGTTGAATCTTGTACCTTCTAAACTTAATTTTTCTAATGAGGATGAAATTATTGAGGATTTTCTAAATCAATATACACTTAATTTTGACGAAGAAATTCCATTAAATGATTTTGAAAAAGAAAAATGTGACAAGGTTTTAAAGGAAATCGTTGAACCCTCGTTTTTACAAGATGAACTAAAATTAATTCCGAAGGGACGTGTTGGTAGTTTTGCTAAAATGTTCGAGAACCCACGTTCGATCCCTTCGAAGGACAAAGTTGAAACCGTCAAGGCAAAATCGTCACGAGATGAGCCTTTTACCCCTAATCCCACACCGAGTGTGATTTTGGATTTATCGTGTGGGAAGTCCGCCGATGGCCTTGCTCACATCGATACGTTTTTCGATGTCGAGGTCGAAACGAAAAAGACAAAATCTTCAATCGAATAGCCTTATTTTCCTAGTTTCACGACGGTTGAAGCTAGCGACTCGATTATCGACAAATTTATTGCTCAACCTCTTCCACGAGGAAGAGAAGACGTTTTTGATCCCGATGGCGATTTTTCCGAGATCAAACGTATTCTTAATGATCCGCCTTCGATTTTCGAGTTTGATGGAGACCGTTGTGTTAGCCCGGAGGGGGATGTTTTATTAATCGATTCACATTTTAAAAATTCAAATCCTCCTCCCGCCTTCAAGCTAAATGTGAAATTTTAAGTGTGCCTAGAATTGTTTTGGAAACACCAAATTTTTTCAATTTAATCAACTCGGGTTTTCGTAACAATGAGTAAAAAATGAAAAAAGGAATGATTTAAAAATCAATTTTAAAGATTTTCCAAAGTTAACTCCGTCATCACCTCGCTTAATTGAGCTTGCTACAAACGCGTCTACTTCTTTTGACGAAGTTTGGTGTGGATCTAGTGTGGGGGAAGCCCCATTTGTTTCCTCACACTTCTCCACCGAGGACGAGATTTTTGACCCCGGTATCACGTTTAAGATAAAATATCGGTCTTTTACCGAAGTAGTCACTAGAAGATCCTTCTACACTTACGGTATGAGTTTACCTCGAGTAACTCGATTTGTTTACCAACCCAATGTCCCACCCTTCTCTTCTCATTCTATTTTCTTGTGTCCCTTTGGAACGATGATGCTTGAAGTCGTGTTGTTTCGTTTATCATCTGAAAACAAAGACACGATCTTCGATCCCGGTATAAAGGCTTTACCTTTATTCACGGTTGCTTTTGGGCCTTGATTACATGTAAGTCCCACCAAAAATGACCGAACCAAGGATATCACTAAATGATCACATTTATGGGGATTCGAGTCGAGCTTTTGACTCGGTTAAACAAGGTGCCTCGTGGGGGATTCTCATGCTTATCCTTGTAAATATTATTGCTTTCTAATAGTGTAATGAGGGGATTTGTGCCCTTCTAACCTTTGTTCCGTGGTTGTTTGTGATTATGATTTATTAGGTTCATCGTCATCATTGAAGCCTCTCGTGTTTGTTTTACGTAGCACTTGAGCTTCGATCGTTGCCTTTGGAGATTCCGATATCCGATGATATCCTTTTATTTTCTAATGTTTATCTTATTAGCATAATTCATAAACGGCTTTTAGGTTACTCGTTTTACCCTTTCCATGCTAGATTAAGCATTCGACTACGTCTCTAGTATGGGGGTGTTTCACCCTTAGACTCAAAACATTGAGGAAAATGTTTAGTTTTAGTATGGGGGGGTGAGTAGATATATCACCTTGCTTACGCCACCACGCAATCCAAAATTTCATCTTTTTGTTATCGTTTTGTTACAAATAAGGCTAAAAATGGCAAAATTTTAAATTTTTTCGTATTTTTCATAACTGTTTAAGACACGAATGTAGATTTTCCGATGGTGAGAACAAGAGTAATTTTTGACTCGACCATGCGTGTTGAGCACTTAGCTTTGATTCCTTAACTTTTTAGGCTAAGTCTCTTAAATGAGGACGAGAAATGATAGAGCTATTTATAAGTCTCGTAATCGTTCACGATCTCATGTGTAGTAATTATTAGCTTATTCTCCCCAAGCTTTTGATAGTAAATTGTTAATAAATATTGATTTAGCGGTTTAGTCACTATTGCTGGTTGCTAATTTGTTTTAGTAGCTTCCATGTAATTAAATTGGGAAAACATTAAGGTCTCGCCAGCGTCACGGTTTTGAAGTATTGGCACCCGAATAATCGAAAGCTTCACCTAATAATAAGATTTCAAGTGCTCACCTAAATTAAGCAAAATTTTGAAGCTCACAAGGCCGAAAAATCTATGCCCAAATTGAAAGTGAATCAAGCCTTAATCTTTGAAGCTTTAAAGATCCAAAATTCGCTTTAGCGTGAGGATATACGTCTTTGGCTAATAAAACCACCGATGAGGCGGATAATAAAAGGCAAGGCGAGACCGAAGTCATAATAAAAGCTTCATGGCGAAGTTGAATAAAAGATGGAGGTAAACCTATGATAATAAGGCCCTTCCGTTAGGGGGCGTATAAAAGTCTTGGTAATAAGTCTCATGTTCAAAACCGTTAAAAAACCGTGTTTATCGATCCTTCTTGTTGACTTAATTTTTTGACATCGTTGTCTATTACGGTGAATTATTAATTTAATGATTTTGGTTACACCGTTAAGACTCTATTTTTAGACTTAATCTCTATTCACGCATAAGTCAATGATGTATCCTCGTGATCATTAAGACAAAATAAAATATAAGAAATACCAAGTAGGAATAAGGGAGTTTAGGTTCGTAATTAACACTCATGAGATATGATCGTGTTGCTAACTTATAATAACAATGATCTCGTCACACGCTTAGCATGGAATTGGGTGAAAATCGAGGACGACGAAATTATTTCTAACAAAGCATTCACGTGTTCTTGTTCTATGATCCCAAAAGTCACTTAAAAGTGATGAAAATCATACATTATGTCTAAAGCACGTGTAGTAGTTTATGTAAGTTTACATTTTCAATAAATGTCATCATAAAATGAATTTTAGAGGTGCTAAGATACTTAATTCTAGCATTGCGTGGGGACACGACAATGGTTTAGTATGGGGGAGTGATGAGACTGCAATTATACATAGTCTCATCGTCTAATTCGGGCTTAAAACGCTTAAAATATCATCAAAACACCCCTATATATGTTCGTATTTGTGTCTTGTGTATTTTACGTACGGATATCGTGAAATCAACAAATGATCACAAGAATGAAGCAATAACGAACACGGGAAATGAAGTCACACAAAGAACCGGGCCCAAGAATGAAATTTCCAAAAATGACCTTGAAGAACGTCAAGTTTGGTCCCTCAAATTTTGAAGAATGACACTTTATACCCCTCAAATATCCAAAAATATAAATGGGGTCCCTAAAGTTTGAAGATCTTACAAGAACAGCCCTTGCCTTTAAAGATGAAACAAATTAGGTCCTTTTTATCACCAAAGGACTAATGGTGCAAATGGACAAGGACTGACTATGAAAAGCTAAAAGGACCAAGGGTGAAAAGTTACTTGATGCCATTTTTAACTGGGAAGGTCATTTCTACCAAAACCCTAAACTATTTAACCACCCCCCATTAAACTTAACCTACCCCGACAACCTTAACCCACCAGCCTATCACCCAACGCCACCTGTCCCACTTAAACCCCTCAACTAATCACGTTCTTCCCTCTCTCCACGTCACCCTCCACCATTTTGTTAAACTGATTAATTAATTAGTTAATCCCTTCCCTCTACTAACACACTTTTAAATTAATCAAATTCCCCAAACAGATTAAACCTACCCTTAATCCACCATAAACCCTAAATTTCCCAGGTCTTAATTACCTTAAATCAAAGGAAAATGGCCATGATTTTCCAGATCGCTAATTACCTACCCTCATATCCCATCCCAACTCAACAAACATTGTCATGTGAACCCATGGACCCCACCATGAGCTCCCCTGCCCCGTCCTTGTCCACTCTTCCCCAAAACCCGACCAAGATCAACAGTTGAGGCTATTACTTGTTGGCTAAGGAGTTTTTAAACGTCCCAGATCACATCAAACAGCTTGCACATCACTTTCAATCACATGAGGACCCTTTGACGAATTTTGAAGAATCTTGTCCAAGGGCACAAAAGGAAATGACTAGCTAGGGTTTCAGTTTTCATTTTTTATTCTAGAATAGTCCTACATTCAGTATAAATACAAGTGGTGTGTCACTTGTATTATTGTTCCAGAATTTTTGTAATTTATTAATTTAATTAATGAAAGACTTAATATTTTGCAAGAATTTGAGTTCCAAGTTCCTGTTTTGTTAGTTAATTTATATTCATTGTTTGGAGAAGTTTAGAGCTAAAAGTTTCAATTTACAAGAAGTTTTTCATCAAAAACCAGTTTTTGAAGTTTTGGTAAAAGGTTTGAGAAATTCTTGAAATCAGTTTTTTAAATTGAAGTGAAAGTGGAAATTAAAAATTGGTTACTTGTTTTGATAATCTTTGGTCAATAGTGCTTCAAGGTTTCTGTTTGGGTTCATTGGTTTGAAAAATTTCAGTTTCAAAAATTTATTTTTTATAAGCCAAAAGTGATAAGCTGGCTTAATTGATAAGCCAAGCTTATACTCTTGGTGGCTGTTTATCCATGTCACTCTTTTTCTCCTTGTTTGATCTTAGCAGGCACCCAAATTTTGCATATTGGATGAGGTGTGGAATTTGAAGTCCCTCATCATCATCTTCTACTCATACCAACTAGCTCTTGTCTAAAGTCCAAAAGCTCAAGCCCCTGCTTGATGTGAGGGCTTAAGCTGGCCCTTGTGAAGCTTGGATGCAAGCTCACTAGGTAAAAAGCTCTACACTCTCTATACTTGTTAGGAATTTATCTTTTGTGAGTTTTATGGATTTTATGAATTAAGGCTGTAGGATGATAGTCAAATGCATGATATTGTGTATATGTTGGATTGAAACATGTTGGAACAGTTTTAATTGACTTTTGTGCATGTTTAAATAGAACCTCTTTGAAAAAATTCCTTTTCAGAAGTTAAGGGGGTGTTTGGATTCAGGTTTTAGTTGAGCTTGTGACATAGGTTTAGCTTGTAACTAATCTAAACATGCTTGCTTAGTTAGATGTTAGGGTTTTCAGTATTCATATTTTAGTTTGGTAAGTTTTGGAGAGAGTTTGTATGTTAAGTTGTGATAAACATAGCCTAAAAGACCAATTGACTATAAAATGCTTGATTTTGAGATTTTTTCCATTTCAATCTTGTAGATTGTTAGGATATTGGTTAAATTAGGATTTGTGTTTGATTTGAGGGAGCTTGTGAGTGGATTGAGTGAGTTTTGGCCAACCAGAACTCACCCAGTTTCACAATACATCAGCAAAAGCCCACCAGCCCTCCCTTTGGTGTTACAGTAACTGCATTAGGGGCTTTTGAGCTTGATTTTGTGAAGTGACCCATTGTTTTTATATTTTTCTTGAATCCTCACAACCCAACTGGTTGTGGGGGTGCCATTGTATCCAAGAAATACAAAGTAAATCTCAAGTTATGATCACTTAAGTGCCCAGATACGATTTTCATTGAAAGCAGTGGGAACCAACTTCCCACTGCTTGGGTAAAAGTTCCCCCTGCTGAGCATAAAGACAAAAAGTAGTCACATGTCATTTCCAGTTTCTATATTTTTTTGCCTTTAGTGGTGTTATTTAGGAATTTTAACTTGATTATAATTTTGTTATTTTTATTGTTTTATTTCTGATTTTTTTGTTTAGTTTATTTTTCAGTTACTGTTCATTCTCTATTTTTTTAGATTTAATTGCATTTTTAATAGTTTTTTTAATTACTGTTTTTGTATTTTAGTGCCAAAAGTGTATATTTTTTAGTTTTGAAAATATTCTTAGATTAAGAAAAAGATTTTAAGATTTTTAGTAAAAAAAATATTTTACTGTTCACCTTTTTATTAATTTTTAGATTTAATTTAAGTTTAATTAGGGTTTTATTATAATTTGTTTTGTCTTTTAGTGAAAAATATTTAATTTTTCAAAACTTTTCATTTTTCTACTGTTCATTAGTATAATTTAGGATTTTTAAAATAGTCAAATTATTTTTAGCATTATTTTATTATTTTTAATCATTATTTTAGTTTAAAAATAGTTTTTAGTGTTTTTAAAAATAGAAAAATAGCATTTATAATTTAGGAAAATTACTTTTTAGTCTTTAAATAATATAAGTGAGTTATTTGTTCAGTAAAATAATATTTTGGGCTTTTTCTTAATTATATTTAATTTTTGGGCTTTAATTAGCATTAAAAATTGAATATTTAATTAATAAAAGGTTTTAAAATTTATGTATTGGATTTTTATACTTATTTATATTATTTTAGACTTAGTTTTAATTTTTAATTAATTTTTAGGTATAATTTTTTATTTTTTCACGTTTTATGTATTTACGTTCGTGTTTTACGTCACTCGTCGTAGTTTAATCGTAGTCGTAGCTCGTCTTTAATTCTTCTTTCTAAAACCAAAAATGTCACAAACCCAAACTCTTGATTTTATATAATTGGCATCTAATTCACACACCTCCTTCGAGAACGAACCCGCATTTATTCGATTCGTCGATTTTCCTAGATCGTCGAGTTTAATACTTGCCCATTATACGCTCTTTTTCCTAAAAGACGTATTTCTACGACTATCACTCTCTAATCCGGTCATGGTCAAGAAGCATGACGGAAGCTGGCACATGTGTGTGGACTTCACAAACTTTAACAAAGCTTGCTCACAAGATTGCTATCCGCTACCGGAAATCGATTGGAAGGTGGAATCCTTATGCGGGTACCCTTTTAAATGTTTCTTGGATGCATATAAATGATACCATCAGATCCAGATGGTGGAGGAAGACGAGGAGAAGACAGCGTTCCATACCAGCCAGGGCGTATATTGCTACACTAAAATGTCGTTCGGACTCAAGAACGCAGGTGCGACATATCAACGACTTGTGGATAAAGCCTTCGACTCACAGATAGGCCGTAACCTTGAAGTCTACGTGGATGACTTGGTTATCAAAAGCCATACGGAGGACGAACTCCTCCGCGATGTCCAAGAGACATTCGACACACTGAGAAAAATCAACATGAAACTGAATCCCAAAAAATGCACGTATGGAGCAACCGAAGGAATGTTCCTTGGGTATATGATTATTCCAAACGGCATCAAGGCTTGTCCGGAGAAGACGGACGCCGTGATATGGCTTCCATCCCCTTGGACACTCAAAGAGGTGCAGTCACTTAATGGAAAGCTGGCCGGTCTCAATAGGTTCTTATCAAAGTTCATAGAGAAGTCACTTCCTTTATTCAAAACACTCAATAAGTGCTTAAAGAAAGGAGACTTTGGCTGGACAAGAGAGGTGGAGGAAGCATTTGGGCAGCTCAAGCAACATCTCGCGGATCTTCACATGCTATTTGCCCCGCGACCTACGGAGGAACTACTCATGTACTTATCCGCTACATATGGAGCAATAAGCGCAGTTCTCGTGACTGATCGGGATTCAGTCCAGACTCCGATCTACTTCATAAGCAGAGCACTGCAAGGGCCAGAGCTGAGTTACTCACCAATGGAGAAATTGGTCTTATCGTTTGTATATGCTGCAAAGAGGTTACGACGGTACTTCCAGGCGCACCCAATAGTGGTGGTCACGGACCAACGAATAAAACAGATGATCTCCAAACCAGATGTGGCAGGAAGATTACAGAAGTGTAGCGTCCTGCTGGGGGAATACAACATCTCCTATAGACCAAGGAAAGCCATCAAGGGTCAAATGTTGGAAGATTTTCTAGTTGATAAGCCCAAGGAGGACGAGCCAATGGTGCAAAAGGAAGAAATCCCATCGGAACCATGGGTTTTGTCCACTGATGGATCTTCTTGCACGGACAAATCGGGAGCTGGCCTCATACTCACAAATCCATGAGGCATGGAATTCACCTATGCCTTGCGTTTTGAGTTCACAGCCACGAATAATGAAGCAGAATATGAAGCATCGATTGCGGGTTTAAAAATCGCCGCTAGGATGGGAGTCCGTAACCTTGAAGCCTACATAGACTCACGGCTCGTTGCGAATAGCATCCTAGGGGGTATGAAGCCAAAGAGGAAAACATGATCCAATATTTAGAGAAAGTAAAGTCACTCATCACCAGTTTTGGTAAGTTCTCTATCAAGCCGCTACCAAGAGGCGAGAACAAAAAGGCGGATGCTCTTAGCAAGATCGCGTCTACAAGTTTTGCCCATCTATCCAAACAAGTGTTGGTTGAAATACATAAGGATAAATCCATTACAGGAGGGGAGGTAGCGACCATAGTTGATGAGGGGCCTACATGGATGACCCCGATCATAAACTATCTGAAGGATGAAACCCTTCCTGAGGACGAAACTGAGGCACAACGCGTCAAAAGGAATTCATAACACTTCGAACTCCGAGATGGTGTCCTATACAAGCGATCCTTCCTACAACCGTGGTTGTGATGTGTCAGACCACGCCAAGCTATTTATGTGATCAGTGAAATTCATAAAGTGTCGTGCGGCATGCACGCAGGCCCCAGATCAGTAGTAGCACGGACTCCACGCACAGGATACTATTGGCCAACTATGCATCGATACGCACGAGATGTGATTCTTAGGTGCAATGACAGCCAAGTGCACAGGTCAGTACAGCGGCATCCATAACAAGAGCTGACACCCATCACATCCCCATGGCCATTCTACAAGTGGGGAATTTACATAGCAGATCCTTTTTCTTGTTGCTGTCGGAGGCGTTAAGTTCTTGATCGTGGCTATGGACTACTTCACTCGCTGGATAGAAGCTAAGGTAGTCGCAACAATCACGGGCAAATAGGTAAAAAGTTTGTTTGGGAAAATATTGTATGCCGTTTTAGTTTACCGGGGGAGATCATCTCAGATAACGGGAAGCAGTTTGCGGACAATCCGTTAAAGGATTGGTGCTCGGAGTTGAACATCAAACGGCGCTTCGCATCAGTTAAACACCCACAGGCTAATGGTCTAGTGGAACGGGCGAATAGAAGCATATGTGAAGGAATAAAGGCGCGCTTTGATGAAAGAAGCGCCAAATGGGTGGATGAACTACCACATGTCCTATGGGCACATAGGACAATGATCAAAACAGCCAATGGAGACACTCCATTCGCACTGACCTATGGAATTGAGGCTGTTATTATGATAACCCGAAACCTAGGTCATTGCTTAATCTTATTTTACGATTATTTTTGAAATTTTTGATGAGTTTGAATGATATTTACTTTTGGAGGTTTAAGTTTAAACCGATGTTGGAAGTCTTATATTTAATATTTAATAAGTATAAGGAGTATTAGCAAGCGTGATGTCGATGGATGCCAAATATTTTACATTTTATTGTTGGTTGTTCGACGTTTGTCATTTTTGATGTTTTCTTTTAAATGACGAGTTAAGTCGATTCAGGAGTTGATATTATTATATTTGAGGTACGTTTTAAATTTTTAAAAGTATCTTTATGAAACCCGAGCCCCGTAAATATTTTCAAAATTGACTAATAGTTATTTCCCGCTTTTTAGCTAACTATTTTCATTTTGAGCCGTAACTATTGCAAATTTACAACATTGGTCCCTCAACCACTATATTAAAGCCAAAATTTTTCTCATAACACACACAAAATCTTTTTCTCTCTCTTTCTTTTTCTTGTCTTTGCCGTGACCCCCCTTCAACCCCAAAACACCCATTCAATCAATTTTTACTCAAAATCTATGATGATCTAAGCTAAAACAACACACGTCCCATCTCTAATTTAGTAAGGAGATCATTCTGGTCTAAAATTTATATACATGCAAGAAGTTTTATTTTTTTTCAAGTTGGTAGGTAGGAATTATGCTCATGCATGTCATTTTTAGGATGATCAATGATGTTCTTGCTAAATGTTTTGTTAAAAACTTGATTTTGATTTGAAGGTTTTGATTCTTATGATGATTCTAATGTTATAGTTGATATATGATAGTGTTAGGGTTATGGGATGATCATATCTATGATTGGTTTTGGCTAAAAATATGATTTTATACAAGTTTTTGAAAGGTATTTTACAACAGTAGGTAAACTGTAATTTTCAGAATTTTATGTTGTGATAATAGTTTAAATAATAGCCTAGGGTTGTAGAGCATTCGATTAGCTTCGATTTGATATAAAGTAGAGTTTCTAGCTCCAAACGAGCGCGAAGTTATGATGTTTTGATTATTCGTGTACCAGGAGACGAGTATCGGCACTACATATAGTTGTTGTCGATATTTGGATCGAATCTCGGGGACTATAAATTGAAGTTTTGAAATGAGTCACATACTGATAATGAAGTGTAAATTCTAGAGGGTGAGTTTATTTTCAAATACAAGTGGCGGTTTTGTAAATGGAGTCGTTTAAAGAAGTTAAAAACGGTTGTATGAAATATTAACGTAAATCTGTCCGGATTTTGTAGTTTGATGATGAGTCGGGTAAAGGACTTTAAAAGTGATTTCATTTGATAAACATGTTGGATGACTTTCTATATATAGTAAGTTAGTTTCTCGAGTCATTTTATAAACATTTGACAAGTCTAAAAGGGGTAAATAAGCTAGTACATGTAGTATGTGCCGGCGGATTTTGTTAAAAGTGTAGAATGCTAAAGTAAATATATAGAAGAGTGTAATAGAGTTATTTGTATCGTTTTCTCTTGAGTTTATCGTGATTTTATGAGTTTGAGTTTGATATTGTTATGTATGATTTATTTATCGAGTCATTATAAATGAACGCGCCTTATTTGATAGGTAGCGGTTCTCGTGTTTGAAAGGCATCCTCTATCATCGACGATCATCTCGTGATACTTGCATTTTGTATGGGTTCAGAATATGTCTCTCGGAATCCTCTCGAATTGATCTTGGTTCTAAGTGGAATGATTGTTCTTGGTTACTAAAAAGGGGTTTAGTTTTCTAATCTACTAAAAAGTTTAAATGTATTAAAATGAAAACTTAAATAAAAAACAATTAATTTAATGACAATTAATAAAAACTTGAATTAAAATAAAAAGTAAATATTAAGAACAGTAAGAACAATAGTGAGAATAATAACAATTAAAGATGCTCAAAAGAAGATTGATTCGGAAGTATGACCTTGATTCGGAACTTTTCACTCGGAACTTGGTCCGGAACCCTTGATCCGGAACTTCGTTCGGAACCTTCACTCGGAAGTTGACTCGGAAGTTTGATTCGGAACTTTACTCGGAACTTAATGCGGAACTTTGATTCGGAAGTTTATTCGGAACAATCAACTCATTCGGAACTTTTTGGTTCATTCGGAACTTTTGAAAGTAACCTTCATTCGGAACTTTTGCTCATCCGGAACTTTTGGTTCATTCGGAAGTTTTGCTCATCCGGAACTTTTGGTTCATTCGGAAGTTTTGCTCATCCGGAACTTTTGGTTCATTCGGAAGTTTTGCTCATCCGGAACTTTTGGCTCATTCGGAACTTTTAAAAGATAAAACTGATTCGGAACTTAAAGACTGATTCAGAACTTTTTGTTCACTCGGAACTATTGGTTCATCCGGAACTTTGTGTTCATTCGGAAGATGCAGTTCATTCGGAACTTTCAACTCATCCGGAACATTTAGTTCATTCGGAACCTGGGGAACTCAAAAACAGTTACCTTACCCGAAGAACAGGGAAAACGATTTTAATGCCAAAAACCACCAAGTTTTTCACCGAATCTTAAATAAAGCTAAACACAAAGCATCTACTAACCATAAACTACAAATCCCATCAACAAAAACATAAAACCCAACAACTTTTGAAGATCAAATCAATCAAATAAGAACTTGAGAACTTGAAATAAAAGATGATGATGAACAAGATGAAATGGAAAGATTAAACAAGAACTTGTATTGATGATTAATGTTTTAACAATCACAAAACAAGAATTAAAATTACATGATTGAAAAACAAAGATCAAAATCACCAAACACCCTAGTGGTGTTGGTGATATCTACGAAACAGAAAGGAGAAAAAAATGGGGAGAAGAAAAAAACAAAAACTTCATGCAAAGTGTGTGAGGGGAACCCTTTATATAGGTGTTCCCTTTGGTTGGTGAGTGGGCTTTCTCCCGTTCTTCTTGTCTTCTCGTCTTTTCAGAAAAGTTGACGTTTTCGATTCTGATTCGGGATTTGTCGTCGATTAAATTCAACTCGTCTTTTAATTTCTTCGTTAAATAGACTTGAGTTTCTTCGACTTATGTAAATCTTCCATCTTTGGTCCTTTTCTTCGATAAATCTTTGAATAGGCCCAGTGACTTCAAATCTTTTGCATCTCTTGGACAATAGACTTTATCTTGAGTCTTTTTCTTCGGTAAAACCCGTGCAATCCCATGTTTTCTTTAATATTCATCCGATCAGCTCTGATAACACAATAAACACAAAAACCACGCATAATTCCAAACAAATGATATTAAATACGTGTTTTGGTCTTGTTTTAGCCAGAATTAAGTGGTAAAAGGATGGGTGTTTACACACCTATCAAATCCCCTACACTTAACCATTGCCATGCCCTCATGCAATGCTTAGTGATAAAGCAAATTTACACTTTTCTCATAATCGATCAACCTTGGCCTTATTAAAATACTACTAAACAAAAATAAAAATACTAAGAGAAATTAAAACTTTAAAGTAAACAAAAGGATGGAAATAACTTGCAAAGAAACCAATGACTTACATTAGGGCTTTGGTGTTGCGAAGATTTATCACCCTCAAGTTTCACGTTCCCCAAACTAAGCTTAAAAACGAGATCATTGTTATTATAAGTTAGTAAATCAAACACTTACACACATGGCTTAATTAAATGCTTAAACTCCCTTATTCCTAGGTGTATCTCTTATATTTTATTTTTGTCTTAGAATGATCATGAAGATACATTTTTGGACTTATTTTGATAGTTTATTTAGGCTGAAAGCAAAGTAGGATGATTTGATCAATAGTTAGCTAAAGGAAAAAATCTCTTAAAACTGCTTCTCGGGATATCAAAAAGTTCATATCTTGGCATAACTCGGTTCACGATTTGAGACCTTTCTCGGGCCGATATTTGGGATGTACTTCATACTTCATATCTTGAGAGACGTGCTTGAGATAATGGTCTTCTCATCGTTCATAGAGTTTCTTCATTTGGAGACTTTGGAGAGGTACTCCAACTTTGTTGACCAAGACTTCATGATTATTCTTCGATCTCTAATTGGGATTTTGAGATACAACGATCCGCCTCCTTTTCGGACTTGGATCTATTTATCCTCATACCTTGTTAGGGTCTTTTCGGATAGACTTCTCCATCATCTTTATGGGAGTTGATTGCTTTTCGTCGTGAGTCTTGATCCTTCATATTGACTTTAGGAATAATGCTTTTCACATCACTTTGGATCTTTAGCAATAAAATGGAATCCTCATGCCTTGTTAGGGCCTTTTCGGACTCGCCAATCTTCGCGCCCCGCTTCATAAGTTATGCCTTGGCTATGAACTCTTATCATTACCGAGCAACTTTTAAACGATCTTGGGCTAGAAGCTAAGTAACCTTTCAAATCGTACGACCTTACTTATTGCAGATAAATTATTAGCAAGTGATGGGAGAATAGGCAAATAATTACGCCAAGTGAGCTTGTGCAAGAATACCGACTTATAATTGACTCTATCATTTCTCGTCCTCCACAATTTAAAATCTCAAGTAATGAGACTCGTGGACACTTAGCCTAATAAACCAATTAAGGTCTACATGGTTAAGGATACTAGCTAGAATAAACTTGGATAAGTCTATTCGGGTTGAGTCAAAATAAACGCAACGGGCCTAATATGTCAAAGACTTCTAACCTAGCTACACCACTTTATTAAAATTTGACTTTATTGCGGGATATATACATATGAAAGCAACGATAAAAATTTAAAAATTACGACTAAATGGCCAAAGTTAATAAAAAATTTGAAAAATGTTGAAAAATAGGATTTTCCGGTTAAATGAAGGCATTTTCATAGAAAAGTCCACTTAAAACTTTGATAGAAGTCCCCCCTACACTTAAGATAAACATTGTCCTCAATGTTTAAGCATGTGGGAAAAGTCTCCCCTACACTTATGACATTGTGCACGTTGGTTAAATCAAGTTAAGGAAGAGACGACTAACGTGATCAATTTCAAATGTGAGTATGAAGAAAATTGAATCACGATAGTTGAGAGATAGAACCGGATTTCGGATAACACGGGAGCACGGTTCTTCGTAGGTTCCAAGAGTGCACTAATCCCTGTAATCACATCACCACACACAGACAAACACCTATAGAGGTCCCCCTACACTTAGGAGGTGAAAACATAAAAGGATAGATACTCGGGCTACCTCCCGAGGAGCGCTTGTTTTTTATAACCGAGTCACGAGCCTGACTCGACCCAAAATTAGTTCATGGGGAACGTGGTGAGGGATGGAATCATCTCTTGAGAGATTTCCTCACCAAAGTACAATTTCAAACGCTGGCCATTCACCTTGAAGTTGGGCCCATTTGGCTGAGAAAGCTCAATGGTGCCATAGGGAAAAACATTGGCGATGGTGAATGGACCAGACCAGCGGCTCTTCAACTTGCCTGAGAAGATCTTCAACCGAGAGTTAAAGAGTAAGACTTGATCACCAACGTGGAACTCTCGGTTCTTGATTTTAGCATCGTGGATCATCTTGGTCTTCTCCTTGTAGATCAATGAGTTCTCGTAAGCTTGATTCCTCAATTCTTGTAGCTCGTTGAGTTGAATCTTGCAAAAATCACCGGCTTTGTTGATGTCGAAGTTAGCCCACTTCAAGGCCCAGTATGCCTTATGTTCCAGCTCGATAGGGAGGTGGCAAGCTTTCCCGTACACAAGACGATAGGGCGTACAGCCGATCGGGGTCTTGTAAGCAGTACGGAAAGCCTACCGAGCATCACCTAACTTATCGGCCCACGCAGCGCGATGCTCTCCCACAGTACGTTCCAAAATTCTTTTCAATCCACGGTTGGATATTTCGGCTTGACCGTTGGTTTGAGGATGATAAGCGGTGGAAAGACGGTGATTGACACCATACTTCGCCATGACTCTTGCAAATTGATCGTTGCAAAAATGAGTCCCGCGGTCACTGATAATAGCACGAGGAACACCGAATCGAGCAAACAATTGTTTCAAGAATTTACAAACCACCCTCGCGTCGTTAGTGGGTAAAGCCTTGGCTTCAACCCATTTGGAAACGTAGTCAACAGCGACAAGGATGTATTTGTTGCCTTTAGAAGAAGGGAATGGCCCCATAAAGTCGATGCCCCATACATCAAAGATTTCACATTCTTGTATGAAATTTTGAGGCATCTCATCTTTATGTGTGATCTTGCCTTGTTTTTGGCAAGAATCACAATGTTTAACCATCTCGTGAGCATCACGGTAAATGGTGGGCCAATAGAATCCCGAATCAAACACTTTTTTGGCAGTGTAGTTGGGACCAAAGTGACCACCGGTGGGTCCTTTGTGGCAAGCCTGGAGAATGTCCAAAGCGGCCGGTCCGTCAACACATCGGCGAATAATCAAGTCAGCGCATTGTTTGAATAGAAAAGGGTCATCCCAAAAGTAAGTCTTAACATCGTTCAAGAACTTCTTTTTTTGTTGGGATGTTAACCCTTGGATGAGAACACCACCCGCTAAGTAGTTTGCAATATCCGCAAACCACAGGGTGCCATCGAGATTGAGATCTATAGACATTAAGGTCTCAAGGGGGAAAGAGTCATTGATCTCTTTGTTCGGATGATCCCCTTGATATGGATCCTCAAGTCTGCTCAGATGATCCGCGGCCAGGTTTTCTGCTCCCTTCTTGTCACGAATTTCAATGTTGAATTCTTGAAGGAGTAAAACCCAGCGAAGAAGTCTTGGCTTAGAATCATGCTTTGTCATCAAGTACTTCAACGCGGAATGGTCTGTGTATACGATAGTGGTGGAAAGGACAAGATAGGGGCGGAACTTTTCAAAAGCATAGACAACAGCTAAAAGCTCTTTTTTGGTTGTCGTATAATGCAATTGTGCCCCCGTCATAGTCTTGCTAGCGTAATGGATTGGTTGGAAGTGTTTGTTCACTCTTTGTCCCAGAACCGCTCCAATAGCAAAATCACTAGCATCGCACATCAACTCAAAGGGAAGCTCCCAATTAGGGGTAACCAAGACGGGTGCCTTAGTTAGCTTATCCTTAAGCGAGTTAAAGGCTTCAAGACACTCTTTGGAAAAGATAAAAGGAGTATCTTTTTCCAAGAGGTGGGTCATCGGGCGAGCGATTTGAGAAAAATCTTTGATGAATCGACGGTAGAAGCCCGCATGACCCAGAAAGCTTCTCACACCCTTCACGGTTGAAGGTGGAGGTAATTTGGCTATGACATCTACTTTAGCACGGTCGACTTCAAGACCGGCTTTAGAGATTTTGTGTCCTAGCACAATGCCTTCTTTTACCATAAAATGGCATTTTTCCCAATTCAGAACAAGTCGAGTGTCTTCGCACCGCTGAAGCATACGTTCCAAATTGGCAAGGCAGGAAGAGAAGGAATCCCCGAAGACCGAGAAATCATCCATGAAGACTTCCATGGTTTGGTCAACCATGTCATGGAAGATAGCCAACATGCACCTTTGGAAAGTCCCGGGGGCATTGCATAAGCCAAAAGGCATTCTTTTGTAAGCAAATGTGCCATAGGGACAAGTGAATGTTGTCTTCTCTTGATCTTGGGGATCGATGGGTATTTGGAAGTAACCCGAGAAACCATCAAGAAAGCAGTAATATTCATTACCCGCTAAACGTTCAAGCATTTGGTCCATAAAAGGTAGAGGGAAATGATCCTTTCTCGTGGCATCATTGAGTTTGCGGTAGTCTATACAAACTCTCCACCCAGTGACGAGACGGGTAGGAATCAGCTCGTTGTTTGCATTTGGCACAACGATGATGCCGCCTTTCTTAGGCACACAATGGATTGGACTAACCCATGGTGAATCCGAAATAGGGTAAATCATACCCGCATCAAGAAGTTTGATAACCTCTGTTTTGATGACTTCATGGATTTTTGGATTCACCCTTCGTTGGCTTTGAATAGTGGGCTTAAAGTCGTCCTCCATGAGAATTTTGTGTGTGCAGAAGTGAGGATCAATTCCACGAATGACGGAGATTTTCCAAGCGATAGCTGTTTTATGCTTCTTCAACACGGCGACAAGTCAGGCTTTTTCTTCTTCTTTTAGGTCCTTTGCGATGATGACGGGCGACTTCTCATTGTCTTCAAGGAAAACGTACTCAAGATGAGGAGGTAGGTCCTTAAGCTCAAGAGTGGGAGGATCCTCAATAGATGGTGAAACTAACGATGGATCATCATTAGTCACCTCTTTAGGAGAAGGAGGATCAATAGCAGTAACCGTCGGAGATAGAGGAGAAAGATTGTCTTCTTTGAGAAGGTTTTCAATGAGGCGGAGATCTTCATCCCAATTGGTAGTAGAATCGTCATTGTCTAAATTCACATCTCCCATGGTGGCTTCCAAATCTTTCCAAAGGAAATCACTTTCTCCAAATAGAGATAGTGATGAGTTGATAGAGGAAACGGTCTCAACATTGGGAAGAGAGGTAGGAATACTTTTACAAGCATCTTTGAAGTGTTCTTCACAAGCCTCATCAAGAACGTCAATACAATTAACACTCTCGTATGAATAAGGTTGTTTAGAAAGCTTTCCCATGTTGAAGACGATCTTATCGTCACCCACTCTCATGATAAGCTCATCGGCTTCAACATCGATTAGAGTGCGACCGGTCCTCAAGAATGGACGACCAACGATCAATGGCACACGAGGGTCCATGTCGTAGTCAACAACGACGAAATCAGCAGGAAAAGTGAATTTGTCGACTCCTACAAAGACGTCTTCGGCTATCCCCACTGGATAAGCAACCGTACGGTTAGCTAATTCCAAAGTCATTTTGGTGGGGACTAGCTCAGGGAGAGATAATTGCTTCCAAAAACTTAGAGGCATTAGATTAATACTGGCACCTAGATCGGCTAGGGCCATGCAATTCTCTACTCCCGGGAAGTTGCAAGGGATTAAGAAACGACCCGGATCACCAAGCTTGGTTGGCAATTTCCTTAAGAGCACTGCAGAGCAATTCTCATTAAGTTGGGTGTTAGAAATATCAAGAAGCTTCTCCTTTTCTTTTATAAGATCTTTAAACATCTTAGCGTATTTGGGCATGTGAGCGAGAGCCTCGGCAAAGGAGATGTTAAAATTCAATTGTTTAAACATTTTGAGAAAGTTTGAAACTTGAATATCATCCTTGCTCTTTTGCTTCTCTTTCCTCAACCTTGAAGGATAAGGTATATTGGATGAAGAAGAAGGCTTTAGGGGAATAGGATCACTCACAACCATGGGTGGTGGGGAAATGGGGGTAGAAGGTGAAGGAGGCGGAGGAATTGGGGAAGTAGAAGGATGAGGATAGTAGCAGGTGACTCGTTCTCCTTAGTCACAACCACCGGTGGAGGTATAGGAAGCTCGGGTTCCTTGGTACCTTTTCCACTGCGAGTGGTGATTGCTTTCATCTCCCCTCTTGGATTCGCAACGGTGTTACTCGGAAGAGTACCCGAAGAAGAGGGTTGATTACCTTGGAAGAAACTAGCCATCATGTTCTTCAAGTCATTCGTTTGACTATCCAACGTGTTTCTCATGTCAGCTCTCAAATCGTTCCCTTGTTTGACCAAGTCTGCTTTCAGGTTGAGCACTTCTCTCTGAAGATTTCCCACTATCACATCGTTAGTCCTCATATAAGTTTCCACTTCTTGGTGTAAGGCTGTGGGTTGGTTGGGAGGAGCATTGTATGCGGGTGGTTGATAAGCAGGTTGCTGGTATACTTGGTTGTTTCGTTGAGGTGGTTGTTGCTGCTTGTGAGGTGGAATGTATGGTGTACGAGGTTGTTGTTGTTGTTGAGGAGGGCGATTAAGGTTTTGTTGTTGGTTTGGGTTGTTTGGGGGAAAACCGGGTGGTGAGAGGTAGTTGTTGGAGCGGTAGCTAAGCAAATTTCGGTCACCTTGAGGTCTAGCTTGATAAGCAGGTTGAGGATAGGTGCCATATGCTGCATTCACATTCTCAGCAGGGTAGTCTTGGGTGGCGGTACAAGTGGTGTAAGAGTGAGGACCCCCGCATATCTCGCATGGTTGGCTAACAGCATTGACTTGAGCGTTTTTAGTGTTGCTGTTGTTGGTGTTGTTAACGGTGTGGGTAACAAGCGATTCAAGAAGCGTAGTGATTTTTTCCAGTCGCTTGTCGCTGTCACTAGTGCTAGCACTAGCGACATTGGTCCGAACACTCTTGGTTTGCACACGAGACTTATTCTCAATGATATCCCAAGCAGCATTGGAAGTCTTAGCCAAAAGATTACCCCCCGAGGCACTGTTTAGTGAATCTTGGTCACTCATGCTTAAACCATTGTAAAAAGTATTAATTTGATGTACTTTGGTAAAACCATGTTGTGGGCATTTTCTTAAAAGATCTTTAAAACGATCCCAAGATTCACTGAACGACTCATCGTACTTTTGTTCAAAATTTATGATTTCATTCCGCAAAGCGGTAGTACGAGAGGGTGGGAAAAAGTAATTGATAAACTTGGTTTCCAAATCCGTCCACGAGAGAATACTCTGTGGCGGTTCCTTAGCAAGCCAATGCCGGGCTTGTCCCTCTAAAGAAAAGGGAAAAAGTTGTGACCTGATAACCTCTTGTGGAACACCATTGAACTTGACCGTGTTAGTGAGTTGCAAGAATCTCTTGATGTGGTCGTGTGGATCATCAATGGTACGCCCCAAGAATGGTTGAGCGGAGACCATCTGGATAAAGCCTGATTTTAGCTCAAAGTTGTTGGCTGCAATCGCTGGTATAACAATTGGATCAGTGTTGCCATCTACATGAGCTTGCAGCAGTTCAATCATCGGGCGATTATCCGGTAGAGGCTCATTGTTGTTGTTATTGTTCATGTTGTTGAAAGGCGGGTTGTTGTTGTTATTATTATTGTTTGGAGGTGGTATGTTGTTGTTGTTTTGTACACCGGCCATGTCTAAGTGATCGAGAGGCTCGGGCTCTTGATAAGACTGGATCGAGTGCGCATACTAATAACTGACTTTTGGTTGGTTAATAAAAAGGTTTTTGCTTGCAAGATCTCTCTTTGCGTTGCTCGTACCCAATTGATATATGTCGTTGTTTCGTTCTCGGTATCTTCTCGAATCGATCACAGTCAAAAGTGGAATATTTGTAATTGGTGACTAAAAAGGGGGAGCTTTGGTCTAAATCTACTAAAATGATAAAGACTAGTAATAATAAAATTAAGCTGGAAACTAGAAATGAAAATAAATCCAGAATTTAAATGAAACAGTAAGAAGATACCTTTATGAAGAATAAAACTGGAAATATCTGCTCTTACTCGGAATATTACTGCTATTCGGAAAAAAAATACTCTACTCGGAAAAAGTGCCTTACTCGGAATAATCTGCCTTAAGAGGAATAAATGAAAAATGCCCTATGCGGAATAATTTGGAAGAAGCCCTATTCGGAAAGTTTCTCTTATGCGGAATAATCAATTATGCGGAATATTGAACTCTTATGCGGAACATTTACCCTACTCGGAATATTTTACCCTATGCGGAAAAAGAGGTCCTATGCGGAAAATAAGCTATTCGGAAAACAAGTTCCTATTCGGAATAATGGGACTATTCGGAATATGTAAAATATTCCGAATAGAGGAAATGGAAATCAGTCTATGCGGAATATTAGAGATATTCCTAGTAAAGGAAAAGAAAATAGGCCTATTCGGAATATTTGGAAAGAAAGCTCTACTCGGAATAATTTAATTATTCCGAATAACCAGGAGAAAGAAAGCCCTACTCGGAATATTTAATATTCCGAATAAACAAGAAATAGAAACACTACTCGGAATAATTTGAAAATTCCGAATAAACTCAATCCCAGAATCCCTGTTCGGAATCTGGGAAACTCAGTACTGTAGAAAGTGAAGAACAGGGGACTCGGTTTTAATCCAAAATCAAACTCAATAAGCAAAAAGGTTTTACCAAATTAACCACAAATCATTTAAATATCATAAGTAACAAATCCCAACAATAAAAACATAAATTTAACAACTTTTTAAAATCAAACTTGAACCAAATAAAAACTTAAGAACTTGAAATAAAAAGATGATGAAGATCAAGATGAATGAGAAGATTAAAGGAACACTTGTATTAATGATTTAGATTCAGTAACAAAAAGTAAAGGTTACACTTACAAGATTTTTTTTAGAAATTGAACAAGATGAAAACCACTCCTTAAGGGAGATGGTTCCTAAAAACTAGGAAAAAGAAAATAACTGAAAAACCAGAACTCTCGAATTTTTGAGGGTGAGTGCCTTTTATAGGTTAAGTGGTTGGTTGGTGAGTGGCTTTTCTCCCTTTCTTCTTGTCTTCTCGTCTTTTCAGAAAAGTTGACGTTTTCGATTCTGATTCGGGATTCGTCGATGATTAAATTCAACTCGTCTTTTAATTTCTTCGATTAATAGACTTGAGTTTCTTCGACACATGTAAATCTTCCGTCTTTGGTCCTTTTCTTCGATAAATCTTCAAATAGGCCCATTGACTTCAAATCTTTTGCATCTCTTGGACAATAGACTTCGTCTTCAGTCTTTTTCCTTGATAAAACCCGTGCAATCCCATGTTTTCTCCAATATTTATCCGGTTGGCTCTGAAAACACATCAAACACACAAACCACGCATAATTCCAAACAAATGACATTAAATACGTGTTTTGGTCTTGTTTTAGCAAGAAATAAGTGGTAAAAGGATGGGTGTTTTCACACCTATCAAATCCGCGGCAGCGGCGCCATTTTAATAACTGACTTTTGGTTGGTTAATAAAAAGGTTTTTGCTTGCAAGATCTCTCTTTGCGTTGCTCGTACCCAATTGATATATGTCGTTGTTTCGTTCTCGGTATCTTCTCGAATCGATCACGGTCAAAAGTGGAATAGTTGTAATTGGTGACTAAAAAGGGGGAGCTTTGGTCTAAATCTACTAAAATGATAAAGACTAGTAATAATAAAATTAAGCTGGAAACTAGAAATGAAATTAAATCCAGAATTTAAATGAAACAGTAAGAAGATACCTTTATGAAGAATAAAACTGGAAATATCTGCTCTTACTCGGAATATTACTACTATGCGGAAAAAAATACTCTACTCGGAAAAAGTGCCTTACTCGGAATAATCTGCCTTAAGCGGAATAAATGAAAAATGCCCTATGCGGAATAATTTGGAAGAAGCCCTATTCGGAAAGTTTCTCTTATGCGGAATAATCAATTATGCGGAATATTGAACTCTTATGCGGAACATTTACCCTACTCGGAATATTTTACCCTATGCGGAAAAAGAGGTCCTATGCGGAAAATAAGCTATTCGGAAAACAAGTTCCTATTCGGAATAATGGGACTATTCGGAATATGTAAAATATTCCGAATAGAGGAAATGGAAATCAGTCTATGCGGAATATTAGAGATATTCCTAGTAAAGGAAAAGAAAATAGGCCTATTCGGAATATTTGGAAAGAAAGCTCTACTCGGAATAATTTAATTATTCCGAATAACCAGGAGAAAGAAAGCCCTACTCGGAATATTTTATATTCCGAATAAACAAGAAATAGAAACACTACTCGGAATAATTTGAAAATTCCGAATAAACTCAATCCCAGAATCCCTGTTCGGAATCTGGGAAACTCAGTACTGTAGAAAGCGAAGAACAGGGGACTCGGTTTTAATCCAAAATCATACTCAATAAGCAAAAAGGTTTTACCAAATTAACCACAAATCATTTAAATATCATAAGTAACAAATCCCAACAATAAAAACATACATTTAACAACTTTTTAAAATCAAACTTGAACCAAATAAAAACTTAAGAACTTGAAATAAAAAGATGATGAAGATCAAGATGAATGAGAAGATTAAAGGAACACTTGTATTAATGATTTAGATTCAGTAACAAAAAGTAAAGATTACACTTACAAGATTTTTTTTAGAAATTGAACAAGATGAAAACCACTCCTTAAGGGAGATGGTTCCTAAAAACTAGGAAAAAGAAAATAACTGAAAAACTAGAACTCCCGAATTTTTGAGGGTGAGTGCCTTTTATAGGTTAAGTGGTTGGTTGGTGAGTGGGTTTTCTCCCTTTCTTCTTGTCTTCTCGTCTTTTCAGAAAAGTTGACGTTTTCGATTCTGATTCGGGATTCGTCGATGATTAAATTTAACTCGTCTTTTAATTTCTTCGATTAATAGACTTGAGTTTCTTCGACACATGTAAATCTTCCATCTTTGGTCCTTTTCTTCGATAAATCTTCAAATAGGCCCATTGACTTCAAATCTTTTGCATCTCTTGGACAATAGACTTCGTCTTCAGTCTTTTTCCTTGATAAAACCCGTGCAATCCCATGTTTTCTCCAATATTTATCCGGTTGGCTCTGAAAACACAACAAACACACAAACCACGCATAATTCCAAACAAATGACATTAAATACGTGTTTTGGTCTTGTTTTAGCAAGAAATAAGTGGTAAAAGGATGGGTGTTTTCACACCTATCAAATCCCCTACACTTAACCATTGCCATGCCCTAATGCAATGCTTAGTGATAAAGCAACTTTACACTTTTCTCATAATTAATTAACCTTGGCCTTATTCAAATACTACTAAACAAAAATTAAAGCACTAAGAGAAATTAAATCTTTTAAAGTAAACAAAAGGATAGAACATAGCTATGTGGAAATAACTTGTAAAGAGATCGAGGACTTACATTAGGGCTTTGGTGCTGCGAAGATTTATCACCCTCAAGTTTCACGTTCCCCAAACTAAGCTTAAAAACGAGATCATTGTTATTATAAGTTAGCAATTCAAACACTTACACACATGGCTTAATTAAATGCTTAAACTCCCTTATTCCTAGGTGTATCTCTTATATTTTATTTTTGTCTTAGAATGATCATGAAGATGCATTTTTGGACTTATTTCGATAGTTTATTTAGGCTGAAAGCAAAGTGGGACGATTTGATCAATAGTTAGCCAAAGGACAAAATCTCTTAAAACTGCTTCTCGGGATATCAAAAAGTTCATATCTTGGCATAACTTGGTTCACGATTTGAGACCTTTCTCAGGCCGATATTTGGCATGTACTTCATACTTCATATCTTGAGAGACGTTCTTGAGATAATGGTCTTCTCATCATAATAGAGTTTCTTCACTTTGGAGACTTTTGAGGAGTACTCCAACTTTGTTGACCACGACTTCATGATTATTTCTTCAATCTCTATTTGGGATTTTGAGATACAACGATCCGCCTCCTTTTCGGACTTGGATCTATTTATCCTCATACCTTGTTAGGGTCTTTTCGGATAGACTTCTCCATCATCTTAGTGGGAGTTGATTGCTTTTCGTCGTGAGTCTTGATCCTTCATATTGACTTTGGGAATAATGCTTTTCACATCACTTTTGGATCTTCAGCAATAAATTTGAATCCTCATGCCTTGTTAGGGCCTTTTCGGACTCGCCAATCTTCGCGCCCCGCTTCATAAGTTATGCCTTGGCTATGAACTCTCGTCATTACCGAGCAACTTTTAAACGATCTTGGGCTAGAAGCTAAGTAACTTTTCAAATCGTACGACCTTACTTATTGCAGATAAGTTATTAGCAAGTGATGGGAGAATAGGCAAATAATTACACCAAGTGAGCTTGCGCAAGAATACCGACTTATAATTGACTCTATCATTTCTCGTCCTCCACAGTTTAAAATCTCAAATAATGAGACTCGTGGACACTTAGCCTAATAAACCAATTAAGGTCTACCTGGTTAAGGATACTAGCTAGAATAAACTTGGATAAGTCTATTCGGGTTGAGTCAAAATATTCACAACGGGCCTAATATATCTAAGATATCTAAACTTGCTAAAACTATTTTATTAATTTTTTTGAATTTATTGCGGAATATATACATATGAAAGCAAAATAAAAATTTAAAACATTACGACTAAATGGCCAAAGTCAATAAAAAATTTGAAAAATGTTGAAAAACAGGATTTTCTGGTTAAATGAAGGCATTTTCATGGAAAAGTCCACTTAAAACTTCGATAGAAGTCCCCCCTACACTTAAGATAAACATTGTCCTCAATGTTTAAGCATGTGGGAAAAATCTCCGCTACACTTATGACATTGTGCATGTTGGTTAACTCAAGCTAAGGAAGAGACGACTAAAGTGATCAATTTCAAATGTGAATATGAAGATAATTGAATCACGATAGTGGAGAGATAGAACCAGTATTGTGGATAACATGGGAGCACGGTTCTTCAAAGATTCCAAGAGTGCAATAATCCCTGTAATCACATCACCATCCAAAAACAAGCAACCTATATAGCTCCCCCTACACTTATGATGAAAAACGGGAAAGGGGGATAGATACTCGGGCTGCCTCCCGAGGAGCGCTTGTTTTTGTTTACCGAGTCACGAGCCTGACTCGGTCCCGAACTAATTCAAGGGAAACGTGGTGAGGGATGGAATCATCTCCTGAGAGATGTCCTCACCAAAGTACAATTTCAAACGCTGGCCATTCACCTTGAAGTTGGGCCCATTTGGCTGAGAAAGCTCAATGGTACCATAGGGAAAGACATTGGCGATGGTGAATGGACCAGACCAGCGGCTCTTCAACTTGCCTGAGAAGATCTTCAACCGAGAGTTAAAGAGTAAGACTTGATCACCAACGTTGAACTCTCGGTTCTTGATTTTAGCATCGTGGATAATCTTGGTCTTCTCCTTGTAAATCAATGAGTTCTCGTAAGCTTGATTCCTCAATTCTTGTAGCTCGTTGAGTTGAATCTTTCGAAAATCACCGGCTTTGTTGATGTCGAAGTTAGCCCACTTCAAGGCCCAGTATGCCTTATGTTCCAGCTCGATGGGGAGGTGGCAGGCTTTCCCGTACACAAGACGATAAGGTGTACAAACAATCGGCGTCTTATAGGCGGTACGGAAAGCCCACAGGGCATCATCAAGTTTATCGGCCCACGAGGCACGATGCTCTCCCACAGTACGTTCCAAAATTCTCTTCAATCCACGGTTGGATATCTCGGCTTGACCGTTGGTTTGAGGATGATAAGCGGTGGAAAGACGGTGATTGACACCATACTTAGCCATGACTCTTGCAAATTGATCGTTGCAAAAATGAGTCCCGCGGTCATTGATAATAGCACGAGGAACACCGAAACGAGCAAACAGTTGTTTCAAGAAATTACAAACCACCCTCGCGTCGTTAGTGGGTAAAGCTTTGGCTTCAACCCATTTAGAAACGTTGTCGATAGCGACAAGGATGTATTTGTTGCCTTTAGAAGACGGGAATGGCCCCATAAAGTCGATGCCCCATACATCAAAGATTTCACACTCTTGTATGAAATTTTGAGGCATCTCATCCTTATGTGTGATCTTGCCTTGTCGTTGGCAA
The DNA here is from genome assembly GCA_025667525.1 of Glebionis coronaria. NCBI lineage: Eukaryota > Viridiplantae > Streptophyta > Magnoliopsida > Asterales > Asteraceae > Glebionis > Glebionis coronaria. Next base: position 436,352,701 of record CM046874.1, read on the forward strand.
GCATCACAATGCTTAACCATTTCGTGAGCGTCACGATAAATGGTGGGCCAGTAGAATCCAGAATCAAACACTTTCTTAGCGGTGTAGTTGGGACCAAAGTGACCACCAGTGGGTCCTTTGTGGCAAGCTTGGAGAATATCAAAAGCTGCCGGTCCGTCAACACATCGACGAATGATCAGATCAGCACATTGTTTGAATAGAAAAGGGTCATCCCAAAAGTAAGTCTTAACATCGTGCAAGAACTTCTTCTTTTGTTGGGATGTTAACCCTTGGATGAGAACACCACCCGCTAAGTAGTTTGCAATATCGGCAAACCACGGGGTGCCATCAAGATTGAGATTTATAGACATTAAGGTTTCAAGGGGGAAAGAGTCATTGATCTCTTTGTTCGGATGATCCCCTTGATATGGATCCTCAAGTCTGCTCAGATGATCCGTGGCTAGGTTTTCAGCACCCTTCTTGTCACGAATTTCGATGTTGAATTCTTGAAGGAGTAAAACCCAGCGGAGAAGTCTTGGCTTAGAGTCATGTTTAGTCATCAAGTACTTCAACGCGGAATGATCCGTGTATACGATGGTGGTGGATAAAACAAGATAGGGGCGGAATTTTTCAAAAGCATAAACAACAGCTAAAAGCTCTTTTTCGGTTGTCGTATAATGCAATTGAGCCCCCGTCATTGTTTTGCTAGCATAGTGGATTGGTTGGAAATGTTTGTTGATCCTTTGTCCCAAAACCGCACCAATAGCAAAGTCGCTAGCATCGCACATCAGTTCAAAAGGCAGCTCCCAATTAGGGGTAACCAAGACCGGTGCCTTAGTTAGCTTATCCTTAAGAAGATTGAAGGCGTCGAGACACTCTTTAGAAAAGATAAAAGGAGTATCTTTTTCCAAGAGGTGGGTCATCGGGCGAGCGATTTTAGAGAATTCCTGAATGAATCGACGATAGAAGCCCGCATGACCCAGAAAACTTCTCACACCCTTCACGGTTGAAGGTGGAGGTAATTTGGATATGACATCAACTTTAGCACGGTCGACTTCAAGACCGGCATTAGAGATTTTGTGTCCTAGCACAATGCCTTCTTTTACCATAAAATGGCATTTTTCCCAATTTAGAACAAGGCGAGTGTCTTCGCACCGCTTAAGCATACGTTCCAAATTGGCAAGGCAAGAAGAGAAGGAATCCCCGAAGACTGAGAAATCATCCATGAAGACTTCCATGGTTTGCTCAACCATGTCATGGAAGATGGCCAACATGCACCTTTGGAAAGTCCCGGGGGCATTGCATAAGCCAAAAGGCATCCTTTTGTAAGCAAATGTGCCATAGGGACATGTGAATGTTGTCTTCTCTTGATCTTGGGGATCGATGGGTATTTGAAAATAACCCGAGAAACCATCAAGAAAGCAGTAATATTCATTACCCGCTAAACGTTCAAGCATTTGGTCCATAAAAGGTAGAGGTAAATGATCCTTTCTCGTGGCATCATTGAGTTTGCGGTAGTCTATACAAACTCTCCACCCAGTAACGAGACGGGTAGGAATTAACTCGTTGTTTGCATTGGGCACAACGGTAATTCCGCCTTTCTTAGGCACACAATGGACTGGACTAACCCATGGTGAATCCGAAATAGGGTAAATCATACCCGCATCAAGAAGTTTGATAACCTCTTTTTTGATAACGTCATGGATTTTAGGATTCACCCTTCTTTGGCTTTGAATTGTGGGCTTAAAGTCGTCCTCCATGAGAATTTTATGTGTGCAGAAATGAGGATCAATTCCACGGATGTCGGAGATTTTCCAAGCGATAGCTCTTTTATGCTTCTTCAACACAGCGACAAGTCGGGCTTTTTCGTCTTCTTTCAGATCCTTTGCGATGATGACCGGTAACTTTTCGTCATCTTCTAGGAAAACGTACTCAAGATGAGGCGGTAGGTCCTTAAGCTCGAGAGTAGGTGGATCCTCAGTAGATGGTGAAACTAACGATGGATCATCATTAGTCACCTTTTTAGGAGTAGGAGGAGATAATGGGTCCTCATTGAGAAGTCTCTCAATAGTACGAATATCTTCATCCTAATTGGTGGATGAATTATCATACTTAATGTCGAGAGGACCAAAGCTAGCTTCGAACTCATCCAAGTCACTTTCTCCAAAAGGAGTCAATGCCGGAGCAATTGAGGCAATGGTCTCAACATTGGGTAGAGAAGAGAGAGTACTTTTGCAAGCATCATGAAAATGTTCTTCACAAGCCTCATCGAGAACATCAATAGCATTAACACTCTCATATGAATAAGGTTGCTTAGAAATCTTACCCATGTTGAAGACAATTTGATCGTCACCAACTCTCATGATTAATTCGCCTGCGGCTACATCAATGAGAGTGCGACCGGTCCTCAGGAATGGACGTCCAATGATTAATAGAACACGAGGATCCATCTCGTAGTCAACGACGACAAAATCCGCCAGGAAGGTGAATTTATCAACGCCAACAAAGACATCTTCGGCTATCCCCACTGGATAAGCAACCGTACGGTTGGCTAATTTCAAAGTCATTTTAGTGGGGACTAGCTCGGGGAGAGATAATTGCTTCCAAACACTTAAAGGCATTAAGTTTATACTGGCACCTAGATCGGCTAGGGCCATGCAATTCTCTACTCCCGGGAATTTGCAAGGAATCAAGAAGCGACCCGGATCACCAAGTTTGGTGGGCAATTTCCTTAAGAGCACTGCGGAGCAGTTCTCATTAAGTTGGGTCTGAGCAATGTCAAGAAGCTTTTCTTTATCACTTAGAAGATCTTTAAACATCTTAGAATATTTGGGCATGTGAGCGAGAGCCTCGGCAAAGGAGATGTTAAAATTCAATTGTTTAAACATTTTTAGAAAGTTAGAAACCTGAATATCATCCTTGCTCTTTTGCTTCTCTTTCCTCAACCTTGAAGGATAAGGGATATTGGATGAAGAAGAAGGCTTTAAGGGAATAGGATCACTCACAATCACGGGTGGTGGGGAAATGGGGATAGAAGGTGAAGGAGGTGAGGAAAGTTGCTCGGTTTCCTTGTTCACAATCACGGGTGGTGGGGAAATGGGGATAGAAGGTGAAGGAGGTGAGGAAAGTTGCTCGGTTTCCTTGTTCACAATCACGGGTGGAGGTGTAGGAAGCTCGGGTTCCATATAACCTTTTCCACTACGAGTGGTGATTGCTTTCATCTCCCCTCTTGGATTCGCAACGGTATTACTCGGAAGAGTACCCGAAGAAGAGGGTTGATTACCTTGGATGAGCGGACCAATCATATCACGAAGGTGAACAGCTTGATTATTAAAAGAGTTTTGCATGTTGGCATTAATAGCATCGCTGTGTTTGGCCATATCATTCCGTAGCTCGGCTCGAATATCGCTCCCTTGTTTCACCATGTCATTCTTCAAATTGACAAATTGACTCTGAAGATTCGTTACCATCTCACGATTAGCCTTCATGAACAACTCGACGTCGGGATTCACTGCCATCGGTTGATTGAGAGGTGGAGCTTGGTAAGCTTGAGAATTTCCTTGAGTTGGGTAGTAATGTAAGGATTTTACTTGTTGAAAGTTCGTTTTCTCGGTGTCTAATCGAATTGATTTCCGGTTAATTGTGTGAGATTAGTTGTTCTTGGTGAAACAAATATTTTTGGTTTTGGAAAATAAATGAGCAAGACTTAATAATAAATGACGAGAAATTAAAACAAGGTAAAATGTAAACGGTGCGATATTTAAAACTCTAAGAGTAAATGACGAAAAATGAAAGGACGTAAAATTAAGACTTAATATAAAGTGAATGATGCAAATAAAAACGTAAACTAAAAGAAAAGTGAATAAAAATTTAAATAAAAAAAAGGCGAGAAAAATCAAACTTGAAATTAAAAGAAGAAAACTTAAAAATTAAAAACAACAAGAAGACTGACAGACCTTCATTCGGAACATCTAGACTTCCGGATGAAGGTTCCTTCATTCGGAACTTCTAGACTTCCGGATGAAGGTTCCTTCATTCGGAACATCTAGACTTCCGGATGAAGGTTCCTTCATTCGGAACTTCTAGACTTCCGGATGAAGGTTCCTTCATTCGGAACTTCTAGACTTCCGGATAAAGGTTCCTTCATTCGGAACTTCTAGACTTCCGAATGAAGGTTCCTTCATTCGGAACTTCTAGACTTCCGAATGAAGGTTCCTTCATTCGGAACTTCTAGACTTCCGAATGAAGGTTGCTTCATTCGGAACTTTTCAAGTTCCGGATGAAGGTTGCCTGGGAATCAATGAAATACAGAAACAACCATCTGAAAAACAGGGGACGCACAGTGAACACGATTTATCCTTAAATCAATTAAAATCAAACGAACGATTAAACCAAAACAACCAATAAGCATCAACTAACAATAATCAATCAAAACAAATCATCAAAACTAACAAACATAACCAAATTAATCAAAACCCACTTGATCAAAATCATAAAAACTCAAGAACATGAACAATGAAAAATAAGAACAAATCACACAAGAAAGGAAGAAGATGATGAATTAAAAGCTTAATTAAAAAGTATGGATTCAATAACATAAGATTAAAACATAAATTAATCTAGAGAGAGAAAGTAAAAGTTTAGAGAGAGAAACTACCTACTCCTAATCTAATCCTAAAACTAACCACACCTCTCACATGTTGTGAGGGTGGTATTTATAGGAGAGGGGAGTGGTTGGTGGCTTCCTCTTTCTTTCTATCTTGGTCCTCAGTCTTTCAGTCTTTCAGTTTTCTCAAATTCTTCGACTTCTAAGACTTCGTCTCGGGATTTCTTTGAACTCGTCTTGTAATTTCTTCATAATTTAAACCTGAGTTCTTCGGCTTTTTAGTAAACTTCCGTCTTTTGACTTTTTCTTCGATAAATCTTCAGAATTGGTCTTGGACTTCTGTTCTTTTTCCACTCTTGATCTTTCAACTTCGTCTTTTGTCTTTTTCTTCAATAAAAGCCCGTGAAAGCCGTGTTTTCTCCACTTTTCACCTTCTCGACCCTGAAACACAATAAAAACACAAACCACGCATAATTCCGCCATTTACGACATAAAATATACGTTTAGGTCCCGTTTTAATGTAATTAAGTGGTAGAAAAGATGGGTGTTTTCACACCTATCAAATCCCCTACACTTAACCATTGCAATGCCCTCATGCAATGCTTAGTGATAAAGCAAGGTTTACACTTTCCATCATAATCAACCTACCTTGGCCTTTATTAAACAACAAAGGAAAATCAAAAAGATAGAAAATAACAAGATGCAACGAGGAAGAAACATGTAAAGAAATCTAAGACTTACATTAGGGGTTGTGTGTCATGAATGTTTATCACCGTCAAGTTTCACGTTCCCCATGCCAAGCTTAAAAACAAGATCATTGTTAGTACAAGTTAGCATAACAAACATTTACTCATGCGGTTCAATTAATCACTTAAACTCCCATATTCCTATGGGTATCTCTTATATTTTATTTTTGTCTTAGAATGATCATGAAGATGCATTGTTGGACTTATTTCGATAGTTTATTTAAGCTGAAAGCAAAGTAGGACGATTTGATCAATAGTTAGCTAAAGGACAAAATCTCTTAAAACTGCTTCTCGGGATATCAAAAAGTTCATATCTTGGCATAACTTGGTTCACGATTTGAGACCTTTCTCGGGCCGATATTTGGCATGTACTTCATACTTCATATCTTGAGAGACGTGCTTGAGATAATGGTCTTCTCATCGTTCATAGAGTTTCTTCACTTGGAGACTTTTGAGAGGTTCTCCAACTTTGTTGACCACGACTTCATGATTATTTCTTCAGTCTTCTATTTGGGATTTTGCGATACAACGATCCGCCTCCTTTTCGGACTTGGATCTATTTATCCTCATACCTTGTTAGGGTCTTTTCGGATAGACTTCTCCATGATCTTTATGGGAGTTGATTGCTTTTCGTCGTGAGTCTTGATCCTTCATATTGACTTTAGGAATAATGCTTTTCACATCACTTTGGATCTTCAGCAATAAAATTGAATCCTCATGCCTTGTTAGGGCCTTTTCGGACTCGCCAATCTTCGCGCCCCGCTTCATAAGTTATGCCTTGGCTATGAACTCTTATCATTACCGAGCAACTTTTAAACGATCTTGGGCTAGAAGCTAAGTAACCTTTCAAATCGTACGACCTTACTTATTACAGATAATTTATTAGCAAGTGATGGGAGAAAAAGATCATAATTAACTCACATAAGTTAATGAGAGAATACCAAACTTGTAACCAACTCTATCATTTCTCGTTCTCCACAATTTAAAATCTCAAGGAATGAGACTCGTGGATGCTTAGCCTAATAAACCAATTAAGGTCTACATGGTTAAGGATACTAGCTAGAGTGAACTTAGATAAGTAAACTCGGGTTGAGTCAAAAAAATTCACAACGGGCCTAATATATCTAAGATAACTAAACTTGTTAAATCCATTTTAATAAAATAGGAGAAGAATAGCAAAAATAAAGGGGACTACAACTAGGCCAAAATAGATTAAAAATTTTGAAAAATGTCGAAAAATTGATTTTCCGGTTAAAATGAGGGCAAATACAAGGAAAAGACCACTTAACTTCGATAGAAGTCCCCCCTACACTTAATATATACATTGTCCTCAATGTTTAAGCATGTGGGAGTAAACTCCCCTACACTTAGGACATTGTGCACTTTGTTTAAATCGCGTTAAGGAAAAGACAACTAAAGAGATTCCTATTTTAATATTGAGAAATATAAAATAGTGAATCGAAAAGAGTTTAGGATAGAACCGGGAAGAAGGGAACACGGAATCACGGTTCGTCAAAAGTCATCAAGAGTGTGTCTTTGAAGCTCTAATCCCTGCATATGATAAGAAAGAGAACAAGAAACACCAACGGGGCTCCCCCCTACACTTATGATGAGAATAGATAGGTAATTGGGTTGCCTCCCAAAAAGCGCTTGTTTATATTAACCGAGTCACGAGCCTGACTCGTCCCCGAATTAATTTGTCCATGGGGAAGCCTCGAATGTGATACCGGGATCAAAGACCTTGTCCTCGTTCCCGGTTGACATCAACAAAGGAGAGGCGGGGGGGATAAGTCTTAAATGGGAGAAAAACCCTTTCAACATACGAGAAGTATGTGAATTCATGATCCACGGGAGGTGGGTTGGGTATAGTAAGCACATTGTCATCCCCCAAAGACAATGGAGGCTGAGCATTCGGCAAAGCCGTGATGTTATCAATGATAGCATAATCAATGTCACCTCCCGGGTCAGAGCACTCATCCTCCGTGATAGTGGCTAAGAGGGAGGATGGAAGGTGCTCGGGAGGGGGACTTGGGTCAATATTTTCCTGCAACAAATTATCAAAAATAATGTCCCCCTCCGTGTCAGAGTCATCAATACCTGGAGGGATGGAGTGGATATCGATTTCTTCCAGCAATGGGTCATTATCTTCAACGGGAGGAATAGATGGAGGTAAAGACTTGGAAGGAGAAGTCAACGCTTCGATTTGAGCAATAAGAAGGTGCACTTTCCGTAATCCATCGCGAAGAAGCACGTCTTCCACCTCATCCACAAGATCATGTTCATCGGTGAACTGCTCGTAAACCGGAGAGAATAAATCGTCATCGTCTGCATCTCCCGGTGGAGATTGAGAAATTTCAAAAGTGAAATTCTCATAGCAGAGAGAAGAATCGTCATCACTAGGATCGACCTCTTCCGTAAGAGAAACGTCGTCCTCATGCACCATAGCAGGTAAGTCACAAACCTCATCATCCAATACTTTGGCGAGACCAACATCACTATGCTCATTCAACGAATCTAGATCCTTAGATGTAGAAGGAACATCGAGAGTAGGAGCAGTAACTTCAGAAGATGAGTTGAAAGTGCATACAGCATCATCGTCATCATCATAATAGTATTGATGCACAAGCGGAGGGGTATAATCACTAAGATTAGATACTTGCTCTAGTCGCTTTTCCTCGTCCCTAAGTTCTTTAAGCAAAACAACGACCTCTTGAAGTTGCAAAACAAAGGAGTGTGTTTCTTCATTCAAGGTAGTGAGTTGTGGGTCAAGATGAATTTGCTGAGAGGATTGATGATTGAGGGTGTGATGTGGGGGCTCATAGTGTTGAAAACCTGAATTATAGCAAGGTTGTGGCTCATAGTTGTTCATCGGTTGGGAATAATTAGAAACCGGGTTTGGTTCATAATAATCCATAGGTGAAGAAAACTGAGGACACGGATTTGGCTCATAACAATTCAGTGGTTGACAATAATAGGTATCGTGAGGACCCCCACAGTTGTTGCAAACCGGGTATGGAGAAAAATCAAGTGCGTCTTGTGGATAGCTATTATCATTGTCATAATTGTACCCCGGTTCTTGCCCGTGACCATACGGGTATCGAACCGGGCACGAAACATGCCAATGAGAATCGCTTCCACAATAGATGCACGGGGGAACAGGAGGTAGGTTCAAAAAGTACGAATTAGTCGAGTTGCACAAAGGACAAAATTCGGATTGTGTGTAGTCGATATCGTTTCCGCACCGCTCACATGTACACCATTGACAAGAGTTGTTCCCAGATAATTGTTTCCCACACCGGACGCAATGGACATAAAAATCCATAAAGAAAGATAGATAAGCAAGAAGAATATTTTTGGTGCAAAACTTTGAAAAAGAAATGTTTTTTATGATTTTTCAAATGTTTTTGGATTTTTGAAAATTTTGACAAGAAAAATAACGTTCACAAGTGAACGGATCCCAAAAGCCAACGCTTCACTCACAAAAAACCTTCGATCTTCACGAAAAGAGCCGGCAGCGGCGCCATTTTAATGTAAGGATTTTACTTGTTGAAAGTTCGTTTTCTCGGTGTCTAATCGAATTGATTTCCGGTTAATTGTGTGAGATTAGTTGTTCTTGGTGAAACAAATATTTTTAGTTTTGGAAAATAAATGAGCAAGACTTAATAATAAATGACGAGAAATTAAAACAAGTTAAAATGTAAACGGTGCGATATTTAAAACTCTAAGAGTAAATGACGAAAAATGAAAGGACGTAAAATTAAGACTTAATATAAAGTGAATGATGCAAATAAAAACGTAAACTAAAAGAAAAGTGAATAAAAATTTAAATAAATAAAAAGGCGAGAAAAATCAAACTTGAAATTAAAAGAAGAAAACTTAAAAATTAAAAACAACAAGAAGACTGACAGACCTTCATTCGGAACATCTAGACTTCCGGATGAAGGTTCCTTCATTCGGAACTTCTAGACTTCCGGATGAAGGTTCCTTCATTCGGAACATCTAGACTTCCGGATGAAGGTTCCTTCATTCGGAACTTCTAGACTTCCGGATGAAGGTTCCTTCATTCGGAACTTCTAGACTTCCGGATGAAGGTTCCTTCATTCGGAACTTCTAGACTTCCGAATGAAGGTTCCTTCATTCGGAACTTCTAGACTTCCGAATGAAGGTTCCTTCATTCGGAACTTCTAGACTTCCGAATGAAGGTTGCTTCATTCGGAACTTTTCAAGTTCCGGATGAAGGTTGCCTGGGAATCAATGAAATACAGAAACAACCATCTGAAAAACAGGGGACGCACAGTGAACACGATTTATCCTTAAATCAATTAAAATCAAACGAACGATTAAACCAAAACAACCAATAAGCATCAACTAACAATAATCAATCAAAACAAATCATCAAAACTAACAAACATAACCAAATTAATCAAAACCCACTTGATCAAAGTCATAAAAACTCAAGAACATGAACAATGAAAAATAAGAACAAATCACACAAGAAAGGAAGAAGATGATGAATTAAAAGCTTAATTAAAAAGTATGGATTCAATAACATAAGCTTAAAACATAAATTAATCTAGAGAGAGAAAGTAAAAGTTTAGAGAGAGAAACTACCTACTCCTAATCTAATCCTAAAACTAACCACACCTCTCACATGTTGTGAGGGTGGTATTTATAGGAGAGGGGAGTGGTTGGTGGCTTCCTCTTTCTTTCTATCTTGGTCCTCAGTCTTTCAGTCTTTCAGTTTTCTTAAATTCTTCGACTTCTAAGACTTCGTCTCGGGATTTCTTTGAACTCGTCTTGTAATTTCTTCATAATTTAAACCTGAGTTCTTCGGCTTTTTAGTAAACTTCCGTCTTTTGACTTTTTCTTCGATAAATCTTCAGAATTGGTCTTGGACTTCTGTTCTTTTTCCACTCTTGATCTTTCAACTTCGTCTTTTGTCTTTTTCTTCAATAAAAGCCCGTGAAAGCCGTTTTTTCTCCACTTTTCACCTTCTCGACCCTGAAACACAATAAAAACACAAACCACGCATAATTCCGCCATTTACGACATAAAATATACGTTTAGGTCCCGTTTTAATGTAATTTTGTGGTAGAAAAGATGGGTGTTTTCACACCTATCAGGTAGGTGTTTCTTTGGGATGGATATTGATTTTGAGCACGAGGTTGGGATTGGTTGTTTCGGTTATAGCTTTGTTGTTGGTTTTGGTTTGCAAGAGGGAAACCGGGAGGAGCAAGATAATTGTTGGAAAGATAACTTAGCAAGCTACGGTCTCCTTGAGGACGAGCTTGATAGCCTCCCGTGGGATATGTACCGTATGCCGCGTTAACGTTTTCAGAATAATTGCCTTGAGTAGAAGGACCATCATTATAAGAATGAGGACCACCACATGTGTCACAAGAAATAGCAACGGCTTTAGCTTGTTGAAAGTGGTTTGTGGCTATGGTCATGAAATTCTTGTTCATTTCAGCGAGTTGTCGAGAAATTTCAGTCATCTCAGGATTGGAAGTAGTAGAAGAAACATTGACTCTCGAGTTAGATCTTGAGGATTCGGATGAATCCCAATTCTTGTGGTGAGTAGTCATGTTTTCAATCAACTCTCGACACTCCTCCGGTCTCCTTTTCATTAAAGTACCACCGGCGGCGGCGTTGATCGTGTCACGATCACAAAAAGTGAGACCATTGTAGAAGGTGTCAATGAGAGTGACGGGGAGCATATTGTGATTAGGACAGCGGTCGATCAAACCATTGTACAGTTCCCAAGCATCAAAAAGCGATTCATCATTGTCTTGCATGAATCCACTAATTTGGTTACGGAGGTTAGTGACCATGGATGGTGGGAAGTAGCGCGATAAAAAGCGTTGAGTCATGTCGTTCCACGTATGAATAGAATTCTTAGGAAGACGGTCAAACCATTTTTCGGCATGGTGAGAAAGCGAGTGAGGAAAGAGTTGAAGGCGAAGGTCATCCATAGAAACACCGGGGGATTTCATGCTTTGGGTAATGGTTATGAATTTGTCGAGGTGTTTGTTGGCATCATCATCCGGAATTCCACGAAATGGGTTCGTTTGCACTTGTTGTATCATATGATGCTTTAATACTAGGCTTTTGACACCCCGTATAAAAATATTAAAGTTCGTTTAAGTATGTCTCTTCGAATTGAAAAACTTACGTTTAATGTGTGACTCAGTTGAACTTTGGTGGAACAAAGATGTGTCGTTGTAGTTTTGAACATTAAAGGTGCAGAACAATTAAAGTAAATGACTTTTAAAATAAATCTAAATCTAATCAAGTAAAGGGTGCAAGTATTTAAAGCGCGACTAAAACTAAAGGGCAATAAAGTAAATAACGCAAACTTAAATCTAACTAAGGCAAACTTAAAACGCAACTAAAACTAAAACTTAAACTAAGGCAAATAAACTTAAAGTGCAATTAAGAAAAAGGCGGGAAAAATAAAGCTTAAAAGGAAAAGGCAGAAAACTAAAAACTAAGATTTCCCTATCCGGAAGAAACTCCTATTCGGAATATATGCTATTCGGAATATCTGTCACCTATTCGGAAAGATTAGCCCTATTCGGAATATTTGTCTACTCGGAATGATTGACCCTATGCGGAATAAACCTCCTATGCGGAATAATCCTCTATTCGGAATATCTGTCCCTATTCGGAATAAAGTTCAACTCGGAATATTCAGTCTATTCTGAAAATCCAGCCTATTCGGAATATAAGTCCCTGTTCGGAATAATGCCCTGACTCGGAAAGTTCCTCTATTCTGAATAAAACTCTTATGCGGAATCTCTGGTATATGCGGAAAATCACCCTTACTCGGAATATAGAATATTCCGCATAAGCGTAGCTTCTAAACCTTTACTCGGAATGTTAATGTTCCGAATAGAGCACAAACAGGCAAGACCTTACTCGGAATATTTTGCCTCGAGTCTGGGAATGATCAGAAATGAGATCCGAAGAACAAGGAAAGTAAAAATAGCTCGGATCTAACAGAAACTAAGCTAAATCAAACACAAGATCAAATCAAACAAGCAAATAAACAACTATTAAGCATAAACAATCAATCCAAATTAATCAAACTCACAAAACTTAATCAAAATAATCAAAACCCACTTAAATAAATCAACCAAAAATAAAGAACTTGAACATAAACCAATCAACACAAAGATTAAAGAAAGGTAGAAATGAGATTAACAAGATAAAGATAAAGCTTGACAAGAATTAAAAAGAAAAACTTACTTGAATTAATTGGTAATTAAGGTGCAAGACAAGGTAATTAAATGACAAGTATTTAAATTGACAAGGTAATTAAAGGTGGAAGGACTAATTGTCACGATTAGCCAACAAAAAACAAATGCTTAACAATCTAAACTATTTATAGGGGAGGATTAGGAAGCTTCCTCCCCTCCTTCATTTCTTGTTAATTGCAAGATTAAGCCCCTTTCTTCTTAATTCTTCATTAATTGCGTCATTAGTCCTTTTCTTCTAATCTTTCTTTTAAACTTGGACTTTAAGAACTTGTGGCTCGGGATTTCTTTTGAATTCGTCTTTAATTTCTTCAATAAAATAGACTTGAATTCTTCGGCTTTTGATAAACTTCCGTCTTTTGACTTATTCTTCGATAAATCTTCAGAATTGGCCTTGGACTTCCGTTCTTTTTCCACTTTTGACTTCTCGACTCCGTCTTTCATCTTTTTCTTCAATGAAAGCCGTGAATGCCCGTGAATTCTCGTGTTTTCTCCACTTTTCACAATTTCGTCCTAAATCACAACAAAAACACAAACCACGCATAATTCCGACATAAAAGACATAAAATACACGTTTTGGTCTGGTTATTATTGTAATTAAGTGGTAGAAAAGATGGGTGTTTACACACCTATCAAATCCCCTACACTTGACCATTGCAATGTCCTCATGCAATGCATTAGTTACAAAGCATGTTTACACTTTTCATCATAATCAATCCACGTTGGCCTTTATTAAAGAGATAGAAAATTATAAAAAATGCAAAGCAAAGAAATTAAAAGCATACCTTGGGTTTTGAAAATGTCATGAATAATCATCATCCTCAACTTTTCACTTTCTCCAAACCAAGCTTAAAAACGAGATCATTGTTATTATAAGTTAGTAAACTAACACGAACTCATGTGGGCCAGTTATTCACTTAGACCCCCTTATTCCTATGGGTATCTCTTATATTTTATTATTTGTCTTGAATGATCACGAAGATGCATTGTTTGACTTATTTCGATAATTATTTAGTCTGAAAATAAGGTGCACGATTTAATCAATAGTTAGCTAAAGGACCAAATCTTTTAAAACTGCTTCTCGGGATATCAAAAAGTTCATATCTTGGCATAACTTGGTTCGCGATTTGAGACCTTTCTCGGGCCGATATTTGGCAGCGACTTCATACTTCAAATCTTGAGAGACGTTCATGAAATAATGGTCTTCTCTTCATAAATGGAATTTCTTCACTTGGAATTTTTGAGAGATTCTTCATATATGGACCACGACTTCTTCATTTTTCTCCAATCTTTATTTTGGATTTTGATATACAACGATCCGCCTCCTTTATTGACTTGGATCTATTTATCCTCATACCTTGTTAGGGTCTTTTCGGATACACTTCTCCATGACTTTTTGGGAGTTTTGGCTTTTCGTCGTGTGTCTCGATCCTTCATATTGATTTTCGATAAATGATTCTTCACATCACTTTTGGATCTTTAGCAACAAAACATAGCCCTCATGCCTTGTTAGGGCCTTTTCGGACTCACCAATCTTCGCGCCCCGCTTCATAAGTTATGCCTTGGCTATGAACTCTCGTCATTACCGAGCAACTTTTAAACGATCTGGGGCTAGAAGCTAAGTAACTTTTCAAATCGTACAACCTTATTTATTAACAGATAAATTTATTAGCAAGCGATGGGAGAATAGGCTTATAATTAACTCACATAAATTCACGACAGAATACCGAACTTATAATTGGCTCTATCATCTCTCGTTCTCCACAGTTTAAAATCTCAAGTAATGAGACTCGTGGATGCTTAGCCTATTAAATCAAAGTTTTGGGTTTTCGAGTCGCCTATAGGATCTTGCAAATTCTTAGACTTTTTCAAGTTTAGAAATCGCATTTTAAAGTTCCCTTGATAAACGACTCTCTAGGATCAATTATAGGAACTTGCGAAAAGTTCTTGTTCTTAACCCGTGAAAGTTAAGACTTTCGCGTTTTATAGCTCCCTATATAAAAGCCTAGCAAAACTTGACTTAAACACGTTAAGGATACTAGCTAGAGTAAACTCGGATTGAGTCAAAAGATTCACAACGTTTGAAAATTAAAACCACTTATTAAACATTTATTCTAATGAGGAAAGAAAATAACTATACAAAGGGGAAAAACTAATAGGCCAAAATAGATAAAAAATTTTGAAAAATGTCGAAAAATTGATTTTCCGGTTAAAATAAAGACAAATACAAGGAAAAGACCACTTAACTTCGATAGAAGTCCCCCCTACACTTAAGATAAACATTGTCCTCAATGTTTAAGCATGTGGGAGTAAACTCCCCTACACTTAGGACATTGTGCACGTTGTTTAAATTTCGCTAAGGAAAAGACAACTAAAGAGATTCCTATTTTGATATTTGAGAAAATATAAAATAGTGAATCAAAAAGAGTTTAGGATAGAACCGGGATAAAGTAGAACACGGAATCACGGGTCGTCAAGAATCATCAAGAGTGGATCATTGAAGCTCGAATCCCTGATTAAGAAGTGAGGAGAGGAAATAGCAAACCAAAGGGTCCCCCCTACACTTATGGTAAAGAAAGCGAAAAGATAGATGCATGGGCTGCCTCCCAAGAAGCGCTTGGTTTTTGTTAACCGAGTCATGAGCCTGACTCGACCGTGATCATCAACAGAAGTAGCATGAAACAAATCCACCAGGATCGAAGACATAGTTTTCATCCATCAATAAGCAAGAGCTTAAGGCGAACAAGACAAGCCAAAGAAGAAGTGGCAGGGTTCCCTTAAGCAGCGATGGAGCACGGTGGAACCAAGGGTGAAGTGCAAGCTTGTCTTCAAGATTTCCAAAGATTTTTCCTTTTATTTCATCAGGTGGATACTGAGATGGCTCTAAGATTGCAATACCGGGGTCGAACACCTTTTCCTTTAAGGGAAAATAGCACTCAGGCTCAGCCGAGTGTGAAGAAGATCCGCAAAGAAGCACAACCTCGTCCTCAGAAGTGGGACAAAGAGGTGTCAAATGATAAGTGCAACGGATTTCGGTGTTGACCGGTTTCTTCTCCTTTGACAAAATGCTCTTCAAATCCAAAGTAGGATCAAGACGATAATCTTCAAAGTCCAAAGGAGGTGCATCACTCTCATGAGGGAAGTATGTGTTGAGAAATTCAGAGAAATCTTCCTCAAATGAATAATTGTCCAAAGTAGGATCGAGTGATGGCGGAGGATCTTCATCATGTGAAGAATCGCTCGATAGAGTATCAGCCTCATCGAAATCATCGAAAGTGGGCAGCTCGGGATACTCAGAAGTACAATCAAAATCATCCGAGTCTGAGCTAGAATCATGATCATCATAAGCATCGAAGACCGGTTGAGAATCATAAATGGGAGAAGCGTCCAAAGTAGGGAGAGAATCATCCACATTATCTTCAAAGAGTGGATTATCAGTGGAAGAATCGAATAAAGGATTATCGTAGACCGTAAAGTCATCGAGCACATTTATCATATTCACTGATTCTCGGCCTCCAAAGGATTTACCTGTAAGCTTCCCCATTTTAAAAACTTTAGAATCATCCCCGACTCGTAAGATTAACTCACCTTCGGCCACATCTATTAAAGCACGTCCGGTTCTCAAGAATGGCCGACCAAGTATTAAAGGAATACGAGGGTCCATTTCATAATCAACTACGACAAAATCGACCGGGAAGGTAAATGTGCCAACTTTGATAAACACGTCTTCGGCTATACCAACGGGGTAAGCGAGAGTGCGGTTTGCAAGTTCGAGAGTCATATTTGTTGGAATGAGGTCAGGCAATGATAGTGTTTTCCAAACACTCAGTGGCATCAAATTAATACTAGCCCCGAGATCAGCAAGGGCAGTAAATTCTTCAGTTTTGTTGAACACGCAAGGCAACACAAAACGACCGGGATCTCCAAGCTTTTCCGGAAGTTCTCTAAGAAGAACTGCAGAGCAGTTTTCATTTAAGCGTGTGTTGGCGAGTTCAATCAGCTTCTCCTTCTTGCTAAGCAATTCCTTGAATGCTTTGACAAATTTCGGCATGTGGCAAAGTGCTTCAACAAGGCTAATGTTGATGGTCATTTTAGATAGCATGTCCACATATTTCGATACCTGGCAGTCATTCTTGGTTAGATCATTGGTCTTGCCTATGCGAGAAGGGTATGGGATTCTAGGTTGATAAGGGTTAGGTGAAGGTGTAGTTGGTGAAGGTTGTGATGTTGAAGGGTCCTTCCGAGATACATCGTCATGACGAGGCGGAGACGGTAATGGTGTACTATCACTAAGTGTAAGAGGAGTAGGGATATATGGTGGTGGAGGAGGTGTAGATGATGGTGGTGAATCAGGTGGATTGACAATGGTAATTCCACTACGCGTAGTTATAGCACTCACATTAGCTCGCGGATTGGTGACAGTGTTTGAAGGTAGAGAACCCGAAGAAGAAGAAGGTTGAGCTTCGGGCAAGAAACTAGCCAACAGATTCTTCAATTCAGTTGTTTGAGTGATGAAAGAGGATTGAAGATTATCACGAACCTCGGTTCTGATGTCATTACCTTGCTTCAAGATATCTCCTTTCAAATTGATTATTTGGCTCTGTAGATTCTTGATTTGCTCACCTTGAGTTCTCATGATTGTGTCAACATCGGGATTAATGGGTGGGTGTTGTTGGGTGGGTGGTTGATAAGGGTTAGAAGCACGAGGTGGGATTTGGTTGCTTCTATTGTAGTTGTTGGCGGGATTTTGGTTTTTAGGAGAAAAACCGGGTGAAAGGTAACTGTTGGAACGGTAGCTCAGCAGATTTCTATCCCCTTGTTGTCTAGCTTGGTGATTTTCCGGTGAATAATTACCGTAAGCTGCATACACATTTTCCGGATTTCCTTGTGTCGAAGGACAATCGGTGTATGAGTGAGGACCGCCACATGTTTCACAAGGATTAACAACCGCTTTAACTTGTTGTTGTTGTTGGTTTGAAGCGAGAAGCGTAATACTTTTGCTTATTTCAGCCATCATGCGGGTGAGTTCGGACATCTCAGGGTTTGCTGAGGTAGAAGAAACATTGACTCTCGTGTTGTTTCTAGAAGAAGCAGAGGAATCCCAGTTCTTATGATGAGTAGTCATGTTTTCAATTAACTCTCTACACTCCTCGGGTCTCCTTTTCATGAATGTGCCACCGGCGGCTGCATTGATCGTATCACGATCTCGAAAAGTCAATCCGTCGTAGAAAGTATCGATCAAGGTGACCGGAAGCATGTTGTGGTTTGGACAACGGTCGATCAAGACATTATATCTCTCCCATGCATCAAAAAGAGATTCATCGGGATCTTGCATGAAACCGCTGATCTGATTGCGAAGGCTTGTGACCATGGATGGTGGAAAGTAGCGCGACAAAAAGCGTTGAGTCATGTCATCCCAAGTGTGAATAGAATTCTTCGGGAGACGATCAAACCATTTCTCGGCATGATGTAATAGAGTGTGTGGAAAGAGTTGTAGGCGAAGCTCATCCATAGTGGCACCAGCCAACTTCATGCTCTGGGTGATTGTAATGAACTTGTCGAGGTGTTTGTTGGCATCATCATCAGGCAATCCTCTAAATGGGTTTGTTTGTACTTGCTGAATCATGTGGTGCTTCAACGAAAACTCAGGAGCGTTGATTTGCATTGGCGTAATCGGTCCTCCTCGTCCAAACATGGTTGGTTGACAAAGTTCCTCCATGGTCCGAAGATCGGGCTGTGGAAGAGCATTGTTGTTATTATTATTATTGAGGTGCGGTGGCATGTTGTTGTTAACACCTGCCATATCTAAATCTTCTTGAGGCTCGGGCTCTTGATAATTAGAAGATCTAGTACGCATACACCTGAAAATGCAAAAGAAAACAAAACCAAACACAAAAACAATATATATACACAAGAAAGATAAAATCTTTTTGGATTTTTGAAATTTTTAATTTTTATGGTTTTTTATCAATTTTTAATTTTTTATGATTTTTTTTGAATTTTTTATGCAAGAAAAATAACGTTCACAAGTGAACGGATCCCAAAAAGCAACGTGTCTCTTACAAAAAACTGTTGATCTTTACGAAAAGAGCCGGCAGCGGCGCCATTTAATACAAGGCTTTTGGCCCGTATAAAAAAAAATTCGTTTTAGTATGTCTAATCGAATTGAAAAACTTACGTTTAATGTGTGACTCAGTTGAACTTTGGTGGAACAAAGATGTGTCGTTGTAGTTTTGAACATTAAAGGTGCAGAACAATTAAAGTAAATGACTTTTAAAATAAATCTAAATCTAATCAAGTAAAGGGTGCAAGTATTTAAAGCGCGACTAAAACTAAAGGGCAATAAAGTAAATAACGCAAACTTAAATCTAACTAAGGCAAACTTAAAACGCAACTAAAACTAAAACTTAAACTAAGGCAAATAAACTTAAAGTGCAATTAAGAAAAAGGCGGGAAAAATAAAGCTTAAAATGAAAAGGCAGAAAACTAAAAACTAAGATTTCCCTATCCGAAATAAACTCCTGTTCGGAATAAATGCTATTCGGAATATCTGTCACCTATTCGGAAAGATTAGCCCTATTCGGAATATTTGTCTACTCGGAATGATTGACCCTATGCGGAATAAACCTCCTATGCGGAATAATCCTCTATTCGGAATATCTGTCCCTATTCGGAATAAAGTTCAACTCGGAATATTCAGTCTATTCGGAAAATCCAGCCTATTCGGAATATAAGTCCCTGTTCGGAATAATGCCCTTACTCGGAAAGTTCCTCTATTCTGAATAAAACTCCTATGCGGAATCTCTGGTCTATGCGGAAAATCACCCTTACTCGGAATATAGAATATTCCGCATAAGCCTAGCTTCTAAACCTTTACTCGGAATGTTAATGTTCCGAATAGAGCACAAACAGGCAAGACCTTACTCGGAATATTTTGCCTCGAGTCTGGGAATGATCAGAAATGAGATCCGAAGAACAAGGAAAGTAAAAATAGCTCGGATCTAACAGAAACTAAGCTAAATCAAACACAAGATCAAATCAAACAAGCAAATAAACAACTATTAAGCATAAACAATCAATCCAAATTAATCAAACTCACAAAACTTAATCAAAATAATCAAAACCCACTTAAATAAATCAACCAAAAATAAAGAACTTGAACATAAACCAATCAACACAAAGATTAAAGAAAGGTAGAAATGAGATTAACAAGATAAAGATAAAGCTTGACAAGAATTAAAAAGAAAAACTTACTTGAATTAATTGGTAATTAAGGTGCAAGACAAGGTAATTAAATGACAAGTATTTAAATTGACAAGGTAATTAAAGGTGTAAGGACTAATTGTCACGATTAGCCAACAAAAAACAAATGCTTAACAATCTAAACTATTTATAGGGGAGGATTAGGAAGCTTCCTCCCCTCCTTCATTTCTTGTTAATTGCAAGATTAAGCCCCTTTCTTCTTAATTCTTCATTAATTGCGTCATTAGTCATTTTCTTCTAATCTTTCTTTTAAACTTGGACTTTAAGAACTTGTGGCTCGGGATTTCTTTTGAATTCGTCTTTAATTTCTTCAATAAAATAGACTTGAATTCTTCGGCCTTTGATAAACTTCCGTCTTTTGACTTATTCTTCGATAAATCTTCAGAATTGGCCTTGGACTTCTGTTCTTTTTCCACTTTTGACTTCTCGACTCCGTCTTTCATCTTTTTCTTCAATGAAAGCCGTGAATGCCCGTGAATTCTCGTGTTTTCTCCACTTTTCACAATTTCGTCCTAAATCACAACAAAAACACAAACCACGCATAATTCCGACATAAAAGACATAAAATACACGTTTTGGTCTGGTTATTATTGTAATTAAGTGGTAGAAAAGATGGGTGTTTACACACCTATCATGCTTAAACGAAAACTCCTGAGCCGTGACATGCATCGGTGCAATCGGGCCTCCACGTCCGTTCATCGTGGGTTGGCATAATTCCTCCATTGTGCGTAGATCAGGTAGGTGGACATTGTTGTTGTTGTTATTATTATTATTCAAATTGTGTTGAGGTGGGTGATTATTGTTGTTGTTAACACCAGCCATATCTAAATCTTCACGAGTCTCGGGCTCAGAATAGTTCGTAGATCTAGTACGCATGCACCTGCAGAAGAAAAATATACACAAAGAGAATACCTATATAATATTTTTGGTTTTTATAGGTTTTTTTAATGTTTTTGTATTTTTGAAAATTTTATATTTTTATGGATTTTTGAAAATTTTTGTACTTGAAAATAACGTTCCCGAAAGAACGGATCCCAAAATCTAATTTTTCTCACAAGAAACCGTTGATCCTTACGAAAAGAGCCGGCAGCGGCGCCATTTTAATAACTGACTTTTGGTTGGTTAATAAAAAGGTTTTTGCTTGCAAGATCTCTCTTTGCGTTGCTCGTACCCAATTGATATATGTCGTTGTTTCGTTCTCGGTATCTTCTCGAATCGATCACGGTCAAAAGTGGAATAGTTGTAATTGGTGACTAAAAAGGGGGAGCTTTGGTCTAAATCTACTAAAATGATAAAGACTAGTAATAATAAAATTAAGCTGGAAACTAGAAATGAAAATAAATCCAGAATTTAAATGAAACAGTAAGAAGATACCTTTATGAAGAATAAAACTGGAAATATCTGCTCTTACTCGGAATATTACTGCTATGCGGAAAAAAATACTCTACTCGGAAAAAGTGCCTTACTCGGAATAATCTGCCTTAAGCGGAATAAATGAAAAATGCCCTATGCGGAATAATTTGGAAGAAGCCCTATTCGGAAAGTTTCTCTTATGCGGAATAATCAATTATGCGGAATATTGAACTCTTATGCGGAACATTTACCCTACTCGGAATATTTTACCCTATGCGGAAAAAGAGGTCCTATGCGGAAAATAAGCTATTCGGAAAACAAGTTCCTATTCGGAATATGTAAAATATTCCGAATAGAGGAAATGGAAATCAGTCTATGCGGAATATTAGAGATATTCCTAGTAAAGGAAAAGAAAATAGGCCTATTCGGAATATTTGGAAAGAAAGCTCTACTCGGAATAATTTAATTATTCCGAATAACCAGGAGAAAGAAAGCCCTACTCGGAATATTTTATATTCCGAATAAACAAGAAATAGAAACACTACTCGGAATAATTTGAAAATTCCGAATAAACTCAATCCCAGAATCCCTGTTCGGAATCTGGGAAACTCAGTACTGTAGAAAGCGAAGAACAGGAGACTCGGTTTTAATCCAAAATCAAACTCAATAAGCAAAAAGGTTTTACCAAATTAACCACAAATCATTTAAATATCATAAGTAACAAATCCCAACAATAAAAACATAAATTTAACAACTTTTTAAAATCAAACTTGAACCAAATAAAAACTTAAGAACTTGAAATAAAAAGATGATGAAGATCAAGATGAATGAGAAGATTAAAGGAACACTTGTATTAATGATTTAGATTCAGTAACAAAAAGTAAAGATTACACTTACAAGATTTTTTTTAGAAATTGAACAAGATGAAAACCACTTCTTAAGGGAGATGGTTCCTAAAAACTAGGAAAAAGAAAATAACTGAAAAACTAGAACTCCCGAATTTTTGAGGGTGAGTGCCTTTTATAGATTAAGTGGTTGGTTGGTGAGTGGGTTTTCTCCCTTTCTTCTTGTCTTCTCGTCTTTTCAGAAAAGTTGACGTTTTCGATTCTGATTCGGGATTCGTCGATGATTAAATTCAACTCGTCTTTTAATTTCTTCGATTAATAGACTTGAGTTTCTTCGACACATGTAAATCTTCCGTCTTTGGTCCTTTTCTTCGATAAATCTTCAAATAGGACCATTGACTTCAAATCTTTTGCATCTCTTGGACAATAGACTTCGTCTTCAGTCTTTTTCCTTGATAAAACCCGTGCAATCCCATGTTTTCTCCAATATTTATCCGGTTGGCTCTGAAAACACAACAAACACACAAACCACGCATAATTCCAAACAAATGACATTAAATACGTGTTTTGGTCTTGTTTTAGCAAGAAATAAGTGGTAAAAGGATCGGTGTTTTCACACCTATCACATACACCTGCAAAAGAACTAACAAGAGAAAAACAAAGCAAAAATATTTTTGGTTTTTTATGTTTTTTACTTTTTAGGATTTTTTTGAGAATTTTATATTTTTTTGTGTTTTTGAAAGTTTTTATGAAAAAGTAACGTTCACGGGGAACGGATCCCAAAATCCAAGTTCTCACAAAAAACTTTTGATCTTAACGAGAGGAGCCGGCAGCGGCGCCATTTGATACTTGCATTTTGTATGGGTTCAGAATATGTCTCTCGGAATCCTCTCGAATTGATCTTGGTTCTAAGTGGAATGATTGTTCTTCGTTACTAAAAAGGGGTTTAGTTTTCTAATCTACTAAAAAGTTTAGATGTATTAAAATAAAAACTTAAATAAAAAACAATTAATTTAATGACAATTAATAAAAACTTGAATTAAAATAAAAAGTAAATATTAAGAGCAGTAAGAACAGTAGTAAGAATAGTAACAATTAAAGATGCTCAAAAGAAGATTGATTCGGAAGTATGACCTTGATTCGGAACTTTTCACTCGGAACTTGGTCCGGAACCCTTGATCCGGAACTTCGTTCGGAACCTTCACTCGGAAGTTGACTCGGAAGTTTGAATCGGAACTTTACTCGGAACTTAATGCGGAACTTTGATTCGGAAGTTTATTCGGAACAATCAACTCATTCGGAACTTTTTGGTTCATTCGGAACTTTTGAAAATAACCTTCATTCGGAACTTTTGCTCATCCGGAACTTTTGGTTCATTCGGAAGTTTTGCTCATTCGGAACTTTTGGTTCATTCGGAAGTTTTGCTCATCCGGAACTTTTGGTTCATTCGGAAGTTTTGCTCATCCGGAACTTTTGGCTCATTCGGAACTTTTAAAAGATAAAACTGATTCGGAACTTAAAGACTGATTCGGAACTTTTTGTTCACTCGGAACTATTGGTTCATCCGGAACTTTGTGTTCATTCGGAAGATGCAGTTCATTCAGAACTTTCAACTCATCCGGAACATTTAGTTCATTCGAAACCTGGGGAACTCAAAAACAGTTACCTTACCTGAAGAACAGGGAAAACGATTTTAATGCCAAAAACCACCAAGTTTTTCACCGAATCTTAAATAAAGCTAAACACAAAGCATCTACTAACCATAAACTACAAATCCCATCAACAAAAACATAAAACCCAACAACTTTTAAAGATCAAATCAATCGAATAAGAACTTGAGAACTTGAAATAAAAGATGATCATGAACAAGATGAAATGGAAATATTAAACAAGAACTTGTATTGATGATTAATGTTTTAACAATCACAAAACAAGAATTAAAATTACAAGATTGAAAAACAAAGATCAAAATCACCAAACACCCTAGTGGTGTTGGTGATATCTACGAAATAGAAAGGAGAAAAAAATGGGGAGAAGAAAAAAACAAAAACTTCATGCAAAGTGTGTGAGGGGAACCCTTTATATAGGTGTTCCCTTTGGTTGGTGAGTGGGCTTTCTCCCGTTCTTCTGGTCTTCTCGTCTTTTCAGAAAAGTTGACGTTTTCGATTCTGATTCGGGATTTGTCGTCGATTAAATTCAACTCGTCTTTTAATTTCTTCGTTAAATAGACTTGAGTTTCTTCGACTTATGTAAATCTTCCATCTTTGGTCCTTTTCTTCGATAAATCTTTGAATAGGCCCAGTGACTTCAAATCTTTTGCATCTCTTAGACAATAGACTTTATCTTGAGTCTTTTTCTTCGGTAAAACCCGTGCAATCCCATGTTTTCTTTAATATTCATCCGGTTAGCTCTGAAAACACAATAAACACAAAAACCACGCATAATTCCAAACAAATGATATTAAATACGTGTTTTGGTCTTGTTTTAGCCAGAATTAAGTGGTAAAAGGATGGGTGTTTACACACCTATCATCTCGCTAGGTCACTTATACTAAGGTGAGTCTGTAGCCTCGCTTTTCATGCTAGCTACTAAATGTTTTATTACCCGCGAGGGGGATACATGTTATTTGAAAATAAATAAACATAAGTCATGAGTAATTTTTGGACCCGAATGTTGCCTATGTTGTTTACATTGTATTGAGTACCTTGTTGCTAACGACCCTAAATTCATGAGCCGTTAACTATATTCTGACTTGATGTTGTGAGTCGGGAATAGCCTATTATTCTAATGATAGTACTATTGTGTTGACCACCCTATCTGAGACCAGGGCATTACGCTGAGTAACCTCTGGGAAGGATAATTTACGGTAATAAGAATGTGGTATTCTAGCAACTGATACCCTAGAGGGGCAATGGTTTTATTCTAGTCATGCTGGCATTTGGCGTGGGTGACTATTTTGTTAAGGGGTCGGTGTCATGAGCTTAAATACAATGTTTTGCCTTGAATATAGATTGTGTGTACGACAATTCTATAAATGATTATGATTGATTTTCTTCGTGTGTTCAAATGTGATTTGATAGACCTATAGACTCACTCAACATTATTGTTGACTCGTTTTAGCATGTGTTTCAGGTAATAGGAAATGATGGAAGGCGGAGCTTTGCTGTGGAGGTTGTGGTTTGACTTTTGGAAGAATGTTAGTCTAAAAACTATTTCTATCCTTTTATTGTTGAACAATTTGTTATATGTTTGTGTACAATACTAAACTTGTTGGTTGTTGGTCGAGATCCATGGGGACTAAACGCTTTACTGTGGTGTCGTTTTAGTACATTATGGGATGGAAATTATGTTTTGGACCTATTATGAAAATCTTGTTTATGTTTTATGTGTAAACGTCTCTATTTTGAGTCGTTCAATATACCTTGTGTGATGATGCTTGTGCCTAGCACCCAATTGTGTATTTCCGCTGCGCAATGTAAATCGAGGGTGTTAGAGATTGGTAATAAGAGCTACAATTTATAGAGAACTGTGTCGATTTTGAAAATTGTCCTAAACTATAACTTTGGTGTCGAAAGTATTTATTCTTCAAAAGCACACAACTCCTCTGCAACGCTCCGGTATTATCAATTTTAGTTTTGTTTTGTATTATAGATGTATCCCTCATAACTGAAATGAATTTCCCGAGTATTTATTAAGTAAATACTACAATATTGTATTGGAATTATTGAAAGTACGCTGAGTGCTTGTCAGTATCATATTTATTTATTTTTTGGCGAGCATTGCATAAGCATCATTTGCATTGTGTTGCATAACATGGATTACGTATAACATTTTCATAAGTATTGCATACTAATTTTTGTTTGTTAACAATGACCTTAAGTATCCTTGAAACCTTATAATTGTAGAAAATGGCTGGTTTACCTTGTGAGGATGGATGGATTGATATGACTAATGTATTGGACGGTGAGGAAGCAGATAACTTTGGTGCTAGTGACGATGAGGAGCCTTATGAGTAATTAGATGATGGAATTGTTTCTACTGTAGTTGGACAGACCGAGCCTGAAGTGATTCAAGGTAGTTATGTTCCAAGAGTTAATGTTGTGCCACAGACTGTTCCGGACTGTCAGCGACCTGTTGTACGTTCTTCGACGCCTACTTGTGATGCTTATATGAGCAGCTTGCCTGGGATTTCATTTGCTAGGGGTGATGTTCATGTTGATTCGAGTAGTGCTGCTAGTGCTTGATCTGTTCATGATGGCATATATAAGGTTTATTGTCCTGGTCCTAGGTCTTATGATGATATTTTCTTGTTTCTCAAGAAGTTTGATACGTCTTTGTTTGAAAGGTATTTAGTTGAAACCCGTGTGATTATAAGGTTTGAGCAGAATGAGAAGAGGTTTGACAGGTTTGTTAGTAGTGTGAAGAGATGAGAGTTTGTTAGAGCAAGGGAAATGGATGAAGTTGTTAGGTTAAGATCAATGGTGTTGAATTTAAGTGGGCAAATTGAAAGGTTACGTGAGGAGCAAGAAAGGAATGCAAGGTTGAATGCCTGGGATTTGCCTATGAGATCTTTTCCTAGTCGAGGTGTGGTGATTCGTGATGTGCCAAGTTAGGTTGAAGCTCAAGTGTTGGTGAAGCCAAGTGAAGCAGGAAGTCAAAAGGGAAAAGAAAAAGTGAAGGAAGAATCTGAGAAAGATGATAGCAACAGTGATGATGAGCCGATGTACAAGAAGCTGCGGGGATCAGATGTTTAGTTCTTTTATGTTGTTTTATTAGCCTTGTTGTAATGGAACTTATGTAGACTGGTACTGTAGTTTATGATGAAACTTAATGACTTTTAAGTTTGACGTGATTAAGGGTTGTAGTGACATTACTTGTCACAATTTTGTGGAAATTTACAAGGCAATCCAAATTACCTTCATGACTTATGATTTGTCTTATTATTTCTTTTGTGATTTGGTTAATGATTCATTGTGAACTATGTTGTTGGTGCATGTAGTATCCATGTTACATCTTGATACAGAAATCCTTCTTCTTATCTTGATATGAATACTTACTTGTTCTTTTTCTTCTGTGTCATCATAGGGAGGAAGAAGTTGGGAGGCATTTTCTGACTTTACTAAATTGTTGTTTGGTTAGCTTCCTAAAACATGTCGCCTAAATTGGCAACTGCTACTGTTAATACCATGATTGAGCAAGCTATCGCTAGAGCACTGGAAGCTGAACGTGCTGCGAGGAACCAAGAGGCTGAGAATAGGAATGTTGCTGGTCAGGTTGGAGGGAATGTTGCAAATCTAGTTGCAGGTAATGCTGATGAACAAGTGGGACGAAATGCTGTAGGACAAGTTGGAGGTAATGCTGTTGTTCAGCAGATTCTGAAGGAATGTTCTTGTGCTAGTTTCATGAAATGTGGACCTACCCAATTTCGTGGTACTGGTGGTGCTTTGGAATTAAGGAGGTGGATTGAGAAGATTGAAAGTACTTTTGAAATCAGTGGATGTTCAGAAGCTAGTAAGGTGAAATTTGCTGCAGCTAGTTTTCAGGATGATGCATTAAGCAGGTGGAATAGTCAGGTAGCTACTGTGGGATTGGTTGAAGCTAATGCTAGAACATGGATTGTGACCAAGGGACTGCTAACTGCTAAGTTTTGTCCTGAGGAAGAGTTAGGTCAGTTAAAGGATGAGTTGAGGCATTTAGTGCTGAGGAACAATGATATTGTAGCTTATACAAGGAGATTCTCTGATTTATGTTTGTTGTGTCCTGATGCTTTTGCTGATGACCGTAAGAAGATGAAGCAGTATATCAGAGGTTTATCTAGTAATATCAAGGGAGAGACTACTTCGTCGAAAACCAAGTCATTTGAAGAAGTTGTTCAGATGGCTCATGCTTTAATGGATGTAAAGCTGCAGGATCGAAAGGATAGTATTGTTGAAGGGAATAAGAGAAAGTGGGAAGCTGCACACTCAAACCAAGGGTAGAATTGTGGTGGTTATCGTAACAACAATAACCAAGGACCAAATAGGAATCAACAATACAATTTGAGAAGGAATGATGGTGTTCGTGCTGCCACTGGAAATCAAGGTAACAAGGTGAATCCAAAGTGTGGTCGATGTAATCTGTATCATGTTGGAAATTGTCCACATGCTTGCAACAAGTGTGGGAAGTCCGGACATAAGATGGCAGATTGTAGAAACAAGGGTGTGGCCACGGGAGCTAATGCTGTTAAATTAGTTAACTGTTCTAGATGTGGAGGCCGTGGACATAAGCAAGGGAACTGTCCGAGGGTTGGCAAGCGACAAGGAGGCAATGTTGCTGCTCTTGCTGCTGGGACTGCTGCTGCAGCCTATGTCGTGGGAGATTCTGACAAACCTCAAGGGCCGAATGTGGTGACTGGTACGTTCTTACTTGATGCTTGTTATGCTAGTGTGTTATTTGATTCTGGATCTGATAGAAGGTTCGTAGTTGTTAGATTCAGTCAGCTATTGGATAGAGAACCAGTGAGATTGACAACTAGTTATAAGGTGGAGTTAGCTGATGGTAAGGTTGTAAGCACTAGTTCTATACTGAAAGGTTGTTCCTTGAAGTTAGGTAATTATGTGTTTAGTATTGATTTGATGCCTATAGAATTAGGATCTTTTGACGTGATTGTTGGAATAGACTGGTTAGTTGGTAATAGTGCAGTGATTGTTTGTGGAGAAAGATTAGTTCAGATACCACTAAGGAATAGGGTATTGATTGTGAAAGGTGATGAATGTACTTCTCGTTTGAGAGTTGTTTCTTGTTTGAAGATGATGAGGTATATAGAAGCAGGTTGTGATGTGTTTCTTGCACAGATAAGTAATGATGGTGTGAATGAAAGGAAATTGGAGGATGTGCCTGTGATTAAAGAGTATCCTTAGGTTTTCCCTGAAGATTTGCCAGGATTACAGCCGCATTGTGAAGTGGAGTTTCGTATTGATTTAGTGACGGGAGTTGTGCCTGTTGATTGTGCACCGTATCGTTTAGCTCCATCTGAGATGAAAGAATTATCTGATCAATTGAAGGAATTGATGGATAAGGGATTTATTAGACCGAGTTCGTCGTCGTGGGGTGCTCCTGTTTTGTTTGTTAGGAAGAAAGATGGTTCTTTTAGAATGTGTATTGATTATCGAGAGCTTAACAAATTGACTGTCAAGAATCGGTATCCATTGCCGAGGATTGATGATTTGTTTGATCAGTTGCAAGGCTCAAGTGTTTACTCGAAGATCGATTTGAGGTCTGGGTATCATCAACTGAGAGTTAGGGAAGAAGATATTCTTATAACAACTTTCCATACTCGATATGGACATTTTGAATTTCAAGTGATGCCTTTTGGGTTAACGAATGCGCCTGTTGTATTCATGGATCTGATGAATCGTGTATGCAATCCGTATTTGGATAAGTTTGTTATCGTATTCATTGACGTTATTCTCATTTACTCCAAGAGTGAAGAAGAACATGTGAAGGATTTGAGAATAATTTTGGAATTGTTGAAGAAAAAGAAGCTGTATGTGAAATTAAGTGTGAATTTTGGTTGAAATGAGTGCAATTTCTGGGGCACGTGATTGATAGGGAAGGTGTTCGTGTGGATCCTACTAATATTGAGGCAATCAAGGATTGGTCAATGCCAACGACGCCGACTGAAGTTCGCCAATTTCTTAGTCTAGCTGGGTATTATAGAAGGTTTATCGAGAAGTTTTCACTAATTGCTAAGCCATTGACCAAGCTTATGGAAAAGAATCGAGTGTTTGAATGGGGATTGGAAGAGGAATCTGCATTTAGTACGTTGAAGGATAAGTTGTGTTCTGCGCCGATATTGTCTTTGCTAGAAGGATCAGAGGATTTTGTTATGTATTGTGACGCGTCTCATAAAGGATTTGGAGCTGTGTTGATGCAAAGGGAGAAAGTAATAGCATATGCATCGAGACAATTGAGGAAGCGTGAAGAGAATTACACTACTCATGATTTATAACTTGGGGCTGTGATTTTTGCTTTGAAGTTGTGGAGACACTACTTGTATTGAACCAAGTGTGTGGTTTTCACTGATCATAAGAGTCTGCAATATATTTTGGATCAAGAGGAATTGAATGAGGCAAAGGAGATGGGTTGAGTTCCTGAGTGATTATGATTGCGAGATTCGTTACCATCTTGGTAAAGCGAATGTGGTAGCTGATGCACTTAGTAGAAAGGAAAGAGATAAGTCTATAAGAGTTAGAGCTTTGGAAATGATGGAAAGTGTTGATTTGACAGAAACGATATTGAAAGCCCAAGCTAATGGTTTGAAGGAAGAGAATATTGAGGCAGAAAATTTGGATAGAATGTTGAAACCATTGTTTGAAGTAAGGTCAAATGGATTGAGATATTTTGAGAATACAATTTGGTTACCATTGTGTCCGTTTGAGGAAGGTTCTTTAGGAGTGCGAGATTTAGTAATGAATGAATCTCATAAGTCGAAGTATTCAATACATCCTGGATCAGACAAGATGTATCAAGATCTTAAGAAAGTTTATTGGTGGTCGAATATGAAGGCAGATATAGCACAGTATGTTAATAAGTGTTTAACTTGTGCGAAGGTGAAAGCTGAACATAAGAAACCGTCTGGATTATTAGTGCAACTTGAGATTCCTGAGTGAAAATGGGAGAAGATTACTATGGATTTTGTGACAGGTTTGCCAAGGACTGCAAGTGGTTTTGATTTGATATGGGTGATTGTAGACAAATTGACTAAGTCTTCTCACTTTTTTCCAATGAAGAAGACGGATAGTATGGAGAGGTTAACAACAGTGTACGTGAAGGAGATTGTTTGTCGACATGGTGTGCCTTTGTCGATAATTTCTGATCGTGATAGTAGGTTTACTTCAGAATTTTGGAAGTCTTTGCAGAAAGCGATGGGAACGGAGTAAAGTTTTAGTACAACATATCATCCGGAAACTGATGGACAAAGTGAAAGAACGATTCAAACGTTAGAGGATATGCTTCGTGCGTGTGTGATTGACTTTAGAAATGGTTGAGATAAGCATTTTCCATTGGTTGAATTTTCGTACAATAACAGTTATCATGCTAGTATTAAAGCCACACCATTTGAAGCTTTGTATGGACGTAAGTGTAGATCTCCAGTGTGTTGGAGTGAAGTAGGAGAAAGTCAATTGACTGGACCTGAAATGATATTTGAGACGACTGAAAAGATTGTGCAAATTAAGAAGCGTTTGTTATCTGCCAGAAGTAGACAAAAGAGTTATGATGATAACCGAAGGAACCATTGGAATTCGAAGTAGGAGACATGGTTATGTTCAAGGTATCTCCATGGAAAGGAGTGATTCGTTTTGTAAAGAGAGGAAAGTTGAGCCCGAGATATATTGGACCATTTAAGATTATCCAAAGGATTGGATTGGTTGCTTATAAGTTAGAGTTGCCTGATGAACTTAAGGCTATTCATAACGCTTTTCATGTGTCTAATCTGAAGAAGTGTTTAGCTGAAAGGGATGTGGTGATTCCAATGCAGGAAATTCAACTTGATGATAAGTTGCATTTTATAGAGGAACCTGTAGAGATTATGGATAGGGAAGTTAAGAAATTGAAGCATAGTAGGATTCCGATTGTGAAAGTGAGATGGAACTCTAGACGTGGACCAGAGTTTACCTGGGAACGTGAGGATTTCTTTAAGGATAAGTATCCTCATTTGTTTAGGAAGGATTAAGCGCCATGGACGTCGCTTCTTTTTAGAAGGAGGGGATGTGATAATCCGAAACCGAGGTCATTGCTTAATCTTATTTTACGACTATTTTTGAAATTTTTGATGAGTTTGAATGATATTTATTTTTGGAGGTTTAAGTTTAAACCGATATTGGAAGGCTTATAAATAATATTTAATAAGTATAAGGAGTATTAGCAAGCGTGATGTCGATGGATACAAAATATTTTACGTTTTATTGTCGGTTGTTCGACGTTTGTCATTTTTGATGTTTTCTTTTAAATGACGTGTTATGTCGAGTCGGGAGTCGATATTATTATATTTGAGGTACGTTTTAAAATTTTAAAAGTATCTTTATGAAACCCGAGTCCCGTAAATATGTTCAAAATTGACTAATAGTTATTTCCCGCTTTTTAGCTAACTATTTTTATTTTGAGCCATAACTATTGCAAATTTACAACATTGGTCCCTCAACCACTATATAAAAGCCAAAAATTTTCTCATAACACACACAAATTAACACACACAAAATCTTTTTCTCTCTCTTTCTTTTTCTTGTCTCTGTCGTGATCCCCCTTCACCCCAAAACACCCATTCAATCA
Organism: Glebionis coronaria; assembly: GCA_025667525.1. Classification (NCBI taxonomy): domain Eukaryota; kingdom Viridiplantae; phylum Streptophyta; class Magnoliopsida; order Asterales; family Asteraceae; genus Glebionis; species Glebionis coronaria. Next base: position 436,385,060 of record CM046874.1, read on the forward strand.
ATTTTTACTCAAAATCTATGATGACCTAAGCTAAAACAACACAAGTCCCATCTCTAATTTTGTAAGAAGATAATTTTGGTATAAAATTTATGTACATGCAAGAAGTTTTATTTTTTTTCAAGTTGGTAGGTGGGAATTATGCTCATGCATGTCATTTTTGGGATGATCAATGATGTTCTTGTTAAAAGTTTTGTTAAAAACTTGATTTTGATTTGAAGGTTTTGATTTTTATGATGATTCTAATGTTATAGTCAATATATGATAGTGTTAGGGTTACGGGATGATCATATATATGATTGGTTTTGGCTAAAAATATGATTTTATACAAGTTTTTGAAAGGTATTTTACAACAGTAGGTAAACTGTAAATTTGAGATTTTTATGTTGTGATATGGTTTAACTAAAAGCCTAGGGTTTTAGAGAATTCGATTAGCTTCGATTTGATATAAAGTAGAGCTTCTCGCTCCAAACGAGCGCGAAGTTATGATGTTTTGATTATTCGTGTACCGGGAGACGAGTATCGGCACTACATATAGTTGTTGTCGATATTTGGATCGAATCTCGGGGACTAAAAATTGAAGTTTTGAAATGAGTCACATACTGATAATGAAGTGTAAACCCTAGAGGGTGAGTTTATTTTCAAATCCAAGTGTCGGTTTTGTAAATGGAGTCGTTTAAAGAAGTTAAAACAGTTGTATGAAATATTAACGTAAATCTGTCCGGATTTTGTAGTTTGAAGATGAGTCGGGTAAAGGACTTTAACAGTGATTTCATTTGATAAACTTGTTGGATGACTTTCTATATATAGTAAGTTAGTTTCTCGAGTCGTTTTATAAACATTTGACAAGTCTAAAAGGGGTAAATAAGCTAGTACATGTAGTATGTGCCGGCGGATTTTGTTAAAAGTATAGAATGGTAACGTAAATATATAGAAGAGTGTAATAGAGTTATTTGTATCATTTTCTCTCGAGTTTTTCGTGATTTTATGAGTTTGAGTTTGATATTGTTATGTATGATTTATTTCTCGAGTCATTATTAATGAACGCGCCTTATTTGATAGGTAGCGGTTCTCGTGTTTTAAAGGCATCCTCTATCATCGACGATCATCTCGCTAGGTCTCTTATACTAAGGTGAGTCTGTAGCTAATAAGTGTGAAAACACTTATCCTTTTACCACTTATTTCCAATAATAACAAGACCAAAACGTGTATATATGTCGTAAAATTCGGAATTATGCGTGGTTTGTGTTTTTATTGTGTTTTAGGACCAAAAGATGCAAAAGGAAGAAAACATGGGCTATCACGGGCTTTTATCGAAGAAAAGGACTAAAGACGAAGTCGAAAGACCGAGAATGCAAAAAGAACGGAAATCCAAGGCCTATTCTAAAGATTTATCGAAGAAAAAGTCTAAAGACGGAAGTTTAATGAAGTCGAAGAACTCAAGTCTCATTATAGAAGGAAATTATAAGACAAGTTCAACTTATATCGACAAATCCCTAGACGACGTCAAGAAAGACAAAGAAATTAAATCAAGTCGAGACGAGAAGAAAGAAAGAAGAAAGCTTAAGCACTTAATCTCCCCACCTCTTATAAATACCCTCCTAATATGTCATTAGGAGGGTGGTTAGTTTTTAGTAGTTGTAGTTAATTTTTAGTTGTTAAGTGTGTTTTTAATTCTCTCTAGTTTTCCTTTCAAACTTATTAAATCTTCACATTAATCTTGTAATCTTTTGATAATTAATCTTTAATCAATCAAGCTTATTTTATTCATTCTCATTCAATCTTTCTTAATCTTTTTCTTAATCTTGATAATCATGTAGTTTTATTTTAATTTTGTTGATGATTTGATTGTGTAGTTTATTTGGTTGTGCTTATTAAATTTGTGATCTTAAAAGTTTCTATATTAAATTGCTTATTTCCTTAATCTTAATGCTTAATAGTTTTTAAATAAGTTGTTTTTAATAAGTTTAAGTTTTTATAAAAAGTGCTTTTTGATTTCTAGCTTATTTAGTGTTTTTAAAGTTTTTAAGTTTTGGCTTATTTGTTTTTCTTAAAAATCTTTTTGGTTTAAGTTTTGGTAAGGCTTATTTTAGATTTGCTTATTTGTTTAAGTTTGATGTATTACGGGTTTCTTAAAACCCCTTTATTCTGAATAGTTGTCATAACAGAACATTCCGGATAAGCAGCATTCCTCAGTTATTCCGGATAAGCTTCATAATAGTTTATTCCGGATAAGCTCTTAGTTTACAATATTGCGGATAAGCTCTTTATTATTTTTTCCGGATAAGCCACATTTCAGTTATTCGAGATAAGCCTCCCAAGTTCATTTTTCCGGATAAGCAGTAAGATTATGCATTCCGGATAGTGGTCAGGAAGTCATTCCGGATAAAGGTATTTTCGAGTTATTCCGGATAAGGACCCGGAAGACATTCCGGACAGTGATCGCATCTTCAGATTCCGGATAAGCATAGGTATTTTAGTCGTATTCCGGATAAGGTGTCGGGGTGATTCCGGATAAGCTGTTGGGATCATTATTCAGGATAAGCGTGTAGTAAAGATTCCAGATAAGCTTCATAACTTATTTCGGATAAGCCTTCTGATAACATTCCGGACATCATTCCGGATAAGGGTTGGATATTTCCAGTTTTTAGTTTAAACTTTATTTTTCCCACCTTTTGACTTAGCTTTGTTCTAACTTGTCTTGTTTTAGTTTAAATCTTTTAAGTTTACATTTTTTATAAGTTTTAATCATTTACTTTTCAATTTGCAAAGTCTTCATTTTTAGTTTAAATTTTCAAGCTTTCATTTTTATTTATTTACTCAACGACATTTTTACTTTTAGATTAAAATAGATAATCATACCTTTTTATTTTTCACCAAGAACAACTGAGTCGCACTCTTAACTAGTAATCAATTCGAAAAGATCAGTTTAACGAACTTTCATAACTATGTGAAAACCTAGTTATTAAATGGCGCCGCTGCCGGATCTTTTCGTATTAGCGGTTTTTAGTGAGAGACGCGTTGGATATGGGATCCGTTCACTTTTGAACGTTATTTTTCTTGCTTAAAATTTTCAAAAATCCTAAAAATATAAAATTTTCAAAAATACAAAAAAATAGAAAAAGATAAAAAACCAAAAATACTTCTTGTCTATTTTTCTTTTCCTTTTGTAGGTGTGTATGCGTACTCGTGCTCGTAAGAAGAAAGTAGCTCAAGCCGAAGTCATTACTCCACCTATTGTCACCATGGAAAATCAACCAATGATCGAGCTTTTGCAATCGCATGTAGAGGGCAACACCGATGCTATTGTCATACCCGAGATTGGGGCCAACAACTTTGAGCTCAAATCCGGCTTCATTCAAATGGTCTCTGCTCAACCTTTCTTGGGGCGTTCACTTGATGATCCTCATGACCATATAAAAAGGTTTCTTCAACTCACCAATGCGGTTAAGTATAATGGGTTTTCACAAGAGGTAATTCGCTTACAACCTTTTCCTTTCTCCTTAGAGGGACAAGCCCGGAATTGGCTTGATAAGGAACCACCACAAAGTATTCTTACGTGGACGGATTTAGAGACTAAATTCATCAACTATTTTTTCCCACCCTCATGTACTACCGCTTTGCGGAATGAAATCATTAACTTTGAACAAAAGTACGGTGAGAAATTTAGTGAATCGTGGGACCGTTTTAAGGAACTTTTAAGAAAGTGTCCACAACATGGTTTCACAAAAGTACATAATATTAATACTTTTTACAATGGTTTAAGCATGAATAACCAAGATTCACTAAATAGTGCCTCGGGGGGTAACATTTTGGTTAAGTCTTCTAATGCCGCTTGGGATATTATTGAGAACAAGTCTAGAGTGCAAACCAAGAGTATTCAGACTAATGTGGCTAGTGCTAGCACTAATGAGAGCGACAAGAGAATTGATAAGCTTACTACGCTTGTTGAAACACTTGCTCTCCAAACTGCTAACAATACCAAAGCTATCAATGCTCAAGTTAATGCTATGAGTCAATCATGTGAAATATGCGGGGGTTCTCACTTATACACTCATTGTCCTTCGACTCATGACAATCCGGAAAATGTGTATGCCGCCAACGATAACTTTTCTACGGGAGGCTATCAAGCACATCCTCAAGGTGACCGCAATTTGCTCAGCTATCGCTCAAACAAATTTCTTTCACCACCCGGTTTTCCACCTCAAAACCCAAACACCCTCCATCATAACAATCAAAACCAACCACGAGCTCCAAATCAATATCAAAACCAAAGAAACCCATATCCACCTCAAAGAAACAATCAAGTTCACCAACCACCCGCTTATCAACCACCTACCTACCATGCTCTTCCTCCCACCCAACCCAGCACATATAATCAAGAGGTTGACACTTACATGAGGACTAATGATGTGATAGTGCAAAATCTTCAGCGGGAAATGATCAACTTGAAAGCAGATATGGTGAAACAAGGGAATGATCTTCGAGCCAATATGCGAAACACTTTGGCAAGTCAAACGAATGACTTAAGGAACATGATGGCTAGTTTCTTCCCAAGTAATCAAGCCTCTGGTTCGGGTTCTCTTCCGAGTAACACCGTTGCTATTCTAAGAGGGGAGATGAAAGCAATCACCACTCGTAGTGGAAAAGGTTTAAAGGAACCCGAGCTTCCTACACCTACACCGGTGATTGTGACAAAGGAAAATGAGTCCCCTCCTCCAATTCCTCCACCTTCTATTTCTACAATTCCTCCACCTTCTACTTCCACCCCTCCACCACCGAAGGATGTGAGTGAGAATTCCATCCCAAAGCCTTCATCTCAACCCAATATACCTTATCCCTCAAGGTTGAGGAAAGAGAAATTGAAGAACAAGGATGATATTCAGGTTTCTAACTTTCTCAAAATGTTTAAACAACTGAGTTTCAATATCTCCTTTGCTGAGGCTATCGCTCAAATGCCCAAATATGCAAAAATGTTTAAAGATCTTCTCAGTGATAAGGAGAAACTTCTTGACATCGCTCAGACCCAACTTAATAAGAATTTCTCCCCAGTGCTCTTAAGGAAATTACCCACTAAACTTGGTGATCCGGGTCGTTTTCACATTCCTTGCAACATCCCCGGGGTAGAGAATTGTATAACCCTAGCCGATCTAGGTGCTAGTATCAACTTAATGCCTCTAAGCGTTTGGAAACAATTGTCTCTACCCGAGCTAGTCCCAACACGAATAACTTTGGAATTAGCCAACCGTACGGTTGCTTATCCAGTGGGGATAGTCGAAGACGTCTTCGTTGGTGTCGACAAATTCACCTTTTCGACGGATTGTGTTGTCGTTGACTACGAGATGGATCCCCGTGTTCCATTAATCGTTGGACGTCCATTCTTGAGGACCGGTCGCACTCTCATCTATGTAGCCGCGGGCGAATCAATCATGAGAGTCGGTGATGATAACATCGTCTTTAACATGGGTAAACTTTCTAAGCAGCCTTCTGAAAACGAGATGCGAAGATTGGCGAGTCCGAAAATGCCCTAACAAGGCATGAGGGCTACATTTTGTTGCTAAAGATCCCAAGTGATGTGAAGAATCATTTATCAAAAATCAATATGAAGGATCGAGACACACGACGAAAAGAAAATACTCCCCTAAAGATCATGGAGAAGTCTATCCGAAAAGACCCTAACAAGGTATGAGGATAAATAGATCCAAGTCCTAAAAGGAGGCGGATCGTTGTATATCAAAGTCCAAAATAAAGATTGGAGAAAAATGAAGAAGTCGTGGTCCAAGGATGAAGAATCTCTCAAAACTTCAAGTGAAGAAGTTCCTATTATGAAGAGAAGACCATAATTTCAAGATCGTCTTGAAGTATGAAGTCGCTGCCAAATATCGGTCCGAGAAAGTTCTCAAATCTTGAAGCGAGTTATGCCAAGATATGAACTTTATGAGGTCCCGAGAAGCAGTTTTAAAAGATTTTGTCCTTTAGCTAACTATTGATTAAATCGTCCCACTTTATTTTCAGCTTAAATAACTATCGAAATAAGTCAAACAATGCATCCTCGTGATCATTTAAGACAATATTAAAATATAAAAGATACACCTAGGAATAAGGGAGTCTAAGTGAATAATTGGGCCACATGAGTTCGTGTTAGTTTCCTAACTTATAATAACAATGAACTCGTTTTTAAGCTTGGTATAGGGAACGTGAAACTTGAGAATGATGAACATTCATGACAACCAAAAACCCAATGTAAGTCTTTGATTTCTTACTTGTTTTGTTCTTTTAGTTTACTTAGTGTTTAACATTTAATAAAGGCCAAGGTGGGTTATTTATGATGAGAAATGTAATTTGTGCTTTGAAATTAATGCATTGCATGAGGACATTGCAATGGTCAAGTGTAGGGGATTTAATAAGTGTGAAAACACTTATCCTTTTACCACTTATTTCCAATAATAACAAGACCAAAACGTGTATTTTATGTCGTAAAAGTCGGAATTATGCGTGGTTTGTGTTTTTATTGTGTTTTAGGACCAAAAGATGCAAAAGGTAGAAAACATGGGCTATCACGGGCTTTTATCGAAGAAAAAGACTAAAGACAAAGTCGAAAGACCGAGAATGCAAAAAGAACGGAAGTCCAAGGCCTATTCTGAAGATTTATCAAAGAAAAAGTCTAAAGACGGAAGTTTAATGAAGTCGAAGAACTTAAGTCTCATTATAGAAGGAAATTATAAGACAAGTTCAACTTATATCGACAAATCCCAAGACGACGTCGAGAAAGACAAAGAAATTAAATCGAGTCGAGACGAGAAGAAAGAAAGAAGAAAGCTTAAGCACTTAATCTTCCCACCTCCTATAAATACCCTCCTAATATGTCATTAGGAGGGTGGTTAGTTTTTAGTAGTTGTAGTTAATTTTTAGTTTTTAAGTGTGTTTTTAATTTCTCTCTAGTTTTCCTTTCAAACTTATTGAATCTTTACATTAATCTTGTAATCTTCTGATAATTAATCTTTAATCAATCAAGCTTATTTTCTTAATTCTCATTTTATCTTTCTTAATCTTGATAATCATGTAGTTTTATTTTAATTTTGTTGATGATTTGATTGTGTAGTTTATTTGGTTGTGCTTATTAAATTGGTGACCTTAAAAGTTTCTATATTAAAGTGCTTATTTCCTTAATCTTAATGCTTAATAGTTTTTAAAAATAAGTTGTTTTTAATAAGTTTAAGTTTTATAAAAAGTGCTTTTTGATTTCTAGCTTATTTAGTGTTTTAAAAGTTTTTAAATTTTGGCTTATTTGTTTTTCTTAAAAATCTTTTTGGTTTAAGTTTTGGTAAGTGCTTATTTTATATTTGCTTATTTGTTTAAGTTTAATGTATTCCGGGTTTCTTAAAACCCCTTTATTCCGAATAGTTGTCATAACAGAACATTCCGGATAAGCAGCATTCCTCAGTTATTCTGGATAAGCTTCATAATAGTTTATTCCGGATAAGCTCTTAGTTTACAATATTGCGGATAAGCTCTTTATTATTTTTTCCGGATAAGCCACACTTCAGTTATTCGGGATAAGCCTCCCAAGTTCATTTTTCCGGATAAGCAGTAGGATAATGCATTCCGGATAGTAGTCAGGAAGTCTTTCCGGATAAAGGTATTTTCGAGTTATTCCGGATAAGGACCCGGAAGACATTCCGGACAGTGATCGCATCTTCAGATTCCGGATAAGCATAGGTATTTTAGTCGTATTCCGGATAAGGTTTTGGGGTGATTCCGGATAAGCTGTTGGGATCATTATTCAGGATAAGCGTGTAGTAAAGATTCCGGATAAGCTTCATAACTTATTCCGGATAAGCCTTCTGATAACATTCTGGACATCATTCCGGATAAGGGTTGGATATTTCCAGTTTTTAGTTTAAACTTTATTTTCCCAACTTTTTACTTAGCTTTGTTCTAACTTGTCTTGTTTTAATTTAAATCTTTTAAGTTTACATTTTTTATAATTTTTAATCATTTACTTTTCAATTTTTAAAGTCTTCATTTTTAGTTTAAATTTTCAAGCTTTCATTTTTATTTATTGACTCAACGACATTTTTACTTTTAGATTAAAATAGATAATAAAATCTTTTTATTTTCCACCAAGAACAACTGAGTCGCAATCTTTACTAGTAATCAATTCGAAAAGATCGGTTTAACGAACTTTCGTAACTAAGTGAAAACCTAGTTATTAGTAGCCTCGCTTTTCATGCTAGCTACTAAATGTTTTATTACCCGCGAGGGGGATACATGCTATTTGAAAATAAATGAACACAAGTCATGAGTAATTGTTGGATCCGAATGTTGCCTAAGTTGTTTACATTGTATTGAGTACCTTGTTGCTAAAGACCCTAAATTCATGAGCCGTTAACTATATTCTGACTTGATGTTGTGAGTCGGTAATAGCCGCTTATTCTAATGATAGTACTATTGGGTTGACCACCCTATCTGAGACCTGGGCATTACGCTGAATAACTTCTGGGAAGGATAATTTACGGTAATAAGAATGTGGTATTCTAGCAACTGATATCCTAGATGGGCAATGGTTTTATTCTAGTCATGCTGGCATTTGGCGTGGGTGACTATTTGGTTAAGGGGTCGGTGTCATGAGCTTAAATACAATGTTTTGCCGTGAATATAGATTGTGTGTACGACAATTCTATAAATGATTATGATTGATTTTCTTCTTGTGTTCAAATGTGATTTGATAAACCTATAGACTCGCTCAACATTATTGCTGACTCGTTTTAGAATGTGTTTCAGATAATAGGAAGTGATGGAAGGCGGAGCTTTGCTGTGGAGGTTGTGGTTTGACTTTTGGAAGAATGTTGGTCTAAAAACTATTTCTATCCTTTTACTGTTGAACAATTTGTTATATGTTTGTATACTGTACTAAACTTGTTGGTTGTTGGTCAAGATCCATGGGGACTAAACGCTTTACTCTGGTGTCGTTTTAGTACATTATGGGATGAAATTATGTTTTGGACCTATTATGAAAATCTTGTTTATGTTTATGTGTAAACGTCTCTATTTTGAGTCGTTCAATATACCTTGTGTGATGATGCTTGTGTCTAGCACCTAATTGTGTATTTCCGCTGCGCAATGTAAATTGGGGGTGTTAGAGTTATCCCAGCAGAAACTGGGATGCCAATAATCCGCACGGCGGAAGTTAACGTCGTCACAAATGATGAGCAATTCCGGGTCAATCTAGACTTGTTAGAGGAGAAAAGGGAGATAGCAGCTATCAATGAGGTTAAATCTAAGGCACGTATGAAAGCGTATTACGACTCCAAAGTCAAGGGTGTTTCCTTTCGACCGGGGGATTTTGTCTATCGTGCTAACGAGGCAAGTCGCGCAGAGAACACAGGGAAACTTGGTCCAAAGTGGGAAGGGCCGTATGAGGTCACGGAATCTTTGGGGCTAGGCGCATACAAGTTGCGTGATATGGATGGCCGTGACTTAGATCGTACATGGAATATTTGCAACCTTAAAAGATGCTACCTCTAAAAGGCTACGGCCTCCGCATCGCTGTAGTCAGCTTCAATAAAGATCCATGTATTTTTTGGTTTCATGTTTTCTAGGTTCTATTTGTCTTAGGATTTTAATTCTGTCAAAAAATCATAATCGTTATAATAAAATGTCGTGGTGCCTAGCTAGCTCCACGGCTTGTTCTTGTGCAAATTATTGTCTTATGTGTCCTTAGAATTATTTGTTATTCTCTTGTGTGTAATTTCTTGTTCATATGCATTCAGTCAGCCGTACATGTACTATTCGCTCCCAGGCGGAGTAAGAGGATTAAGTGAACCTAATAATTCAACTTGTCGCATAAGAGGGATGCAACCCCCGTGACGTGGATCTGTATCCTTACTAGACACCTTATTTACAAGACGTTGTAATAAGTTCCTACATGTCGTACTTACATAGTGTCGAACAAGATAAAGACACACAGTGTACGTCTAGTAAATTATAGACTTAGTTTTATTCTTAACCAGTCGTGACACGTCATGCAAACAGATACATGATATCTAAGAATAAATACAAGTTTCAAATATACAAACAAAAGTTGCCGTGATCACCACGGACATATATCTTCATAAATATTCTAAGTGTTTGAACATTGAGTTACAAATTAAAGTCATGGACATCTACGAACGAATACAAAGCGTAGTACAAATTTTCACGAATGACAGACTACACAGAAGGCAGGAACTCACCTACTTCTTTCTTACCTTCGGTTATCAATGCGCAAAGAACCTCACCATGGGCCTCCTTCCCGCTACGCGCCCTGGCTAGGTTAGCTTCTAGCGCCTCACCCAATGTCTTCTCACCCTTCACGATCTTTAGGTTCGCATCATAAATTGGAAGGGTGGGCTGACTGGGGTCCGGTATACTATGGGAATGAGGGTCTGCTTCGCTTTCAGACCCTGCATCTAGGCGAAGCTTGGCCATAATATCCTCATTGGTGGCGTCCTTCATAGCTTTGAGGTCAGACAAGAAGGGGTACTGCATATCTCCCAAGACGGCCATGGATGCAGTCATCTTTGCTTCAGCCCTAGGGTTATAGTAGGCATGATTGGTGATGTCTTCATTCTTGCTTATTAACTCAACAGCCTTAGTCAAGCCTTCATGCGTGTCGCGGTCAATGTCATCTGACACGACATCCACAAAAGCTTGTACGAACTGTGGCGCCTCCATTACTCTCATCACCGCTAGGCGCGTTCCTTGGCCCACCATCCACCTATGACCAATAATGGCCGTAAGAAGTGGGGGGCACAACACTTCAGCATAATTTGTAGCCAGGGCGCTCAGTTCATTTGCCCAGGGATTCGGCCATTTGCCTCTCCATTTCGGCCCACTCCTTGGTGAACTCTTCCTTCAGAGCTGCCTCTCCCTTCACCAACGACCGCATCTTCTCTAGTTCTTCAGTAAGGGCGGATGCTTGATCAGCCGCGGTCTTAGCAGAGGCCTCGGCTGCAGCTACCTGTTTGTATAAACACTTTGGGTTAATTTTGTGGTCGTAAGTTACTTATATTGGAGCATTTGGAAGGATGGGGAACTTACCTTGTCACGCAGGATTCACGCATCAGCCTCCATCTCTTCGATCCAGCATTCTCGGGCAGCGGCGTGGCTGGACTGCTCTTTTATTGTTGCTTCCGCCATGGATAAGTCCGCTTACAAGGTAGATATTGTCTGTTGATGCTTCTCTACCATTTTCTCCCGGTGGACAACTCTTCTATCAGCTCTTTCCACATGGCCCAAAGCCGCTTCAAGGCGACGTCGCAGGGCCACACCAAGAGTCATTTGGTGCACCGATGCAACGTTGTATTGCTCTAGGAGGGTTCCGTGCTCGAGTTCATCGAGATCTTGCGCCAGGGCGGGAGGATTCAAGTGTTTCACAAATTCCTTACACTCTGACTCTGCCTCTAGCCTTGTCAGCTTAGACAAGTTCCAGGCTGGGCGCAGGCAGGAGTCCAGGCCTTCGGGCTGGGGCTCTTCTGCATTAATGGGAGGAGGAGATGGTGGGATAACGGCTATCATAGGGGAGGGTTCCCTCTCAATTTCCCCCTTCTGCGCCACGGTCGTAGGACCTGCCCTGTTATTTAGACAACACTTATATGTTTTTGGAGGTTTTTTATACAACAACATAAAAGAGTATAAAAGGAATACTTACGTTGCAGCCATGGTGGGAGCTACGGTGCTCACCGGATTTGCCTTCCACACATGTGTCTCTACCTGCTCCTCTATTCCGGTAGGGTGGGGAAGGGGGTTGTCCTGCGGCAATGTCGTGCTGCTCCCCTCTTGATATTGGGGGTGATCCTCCCGCAGCCTCTTGTGGGGCGCGTTGAAAGCCCCCACTTCTACCTCTACTTCCTTCACAACCCTCCTCGAGGACTTGAATTTCCTGGAATTAGGATTAGGTTGCCTTGAGGTTCCAGTTTTGTGTGCCACTTCCTCTTCCTCGTCATCATCAAACAGACGGTTGATGGACGGATCAGTTGCTGCTCCATGTTTTCACCCTGGTTTTCACCTTGAATGGCGATGGCGTTCTCTAAAAGCAGCTCACCACCATCTTCATTGGTGAAGTCCAATGGAGACTTCTCTATCACTGGTTCCTGTTCACCAGACTACGGATCTGGTGTTTCTTCTAGTAGGATGGTCATGCCAGAATTCGCAACAAGTAGAGGGGGCTCGCCCTCACGTAGTGTTCGGGATTCCTCTGTGACCTTGTTCGGATTTCCCTGGCGTAGTAGCCCAAATAGCTTCATCTCTGCGGACATATGCATACATATGCGTTTGTATGATTAAAAGCATTATTGTCACATTTATTTGAACATACATATATGAGGAAACATCCACCATGTCTACGCTCAGTCAGAAATCACGGATATCTGTCCTCCCTACCAAAGTAGTTGCGGCTGATCCCTAATAAGCATAAGAAATGCTCCGGTAGGTCCAAATGAAAGTCAGTGCGATGGGTGTCAAATGTTTTTACATCCCGGCTGTTATACTCATTAGTTGGGGGTGGATAGTCTTGTCGCACCTTGGTTTTGATAACAAACGTTGTGGGGAACACTTTGGCATCTACGAAGAAGTAGTGGTCATGCCACTTCTTGAGGGAGTCTTACTGCATTCCTATAGCACACGGGGCGGTCGTGGATCGTTCTTAAACGACAACAACCCATTTACCATTTAAGGGACGTAAAAAACCGTAAATAAATTGACGGTGGGGGTTACTTCACAAGTGTGGCATGTGATCTCAAATTGGTTAATCTTACATGCTCCTATACAGTGGAGTTGGGATAGATGAAAATCATTATATGTAAGGATATATACAAGGAACTTAGACAGAGGAATATGGTAGTTCGTCGAGTCAAATACACATCTATAAACGCCTATTTTCCCAGCGGGAGCGTCCTTGATCGCTTCACCATCACCCGGATAGGTGGGGTGTACGCTCTCAGGAATATAATAATCGGAAAGAAATTCTATATATTTATCCGCAGGCATCACATTGATTACACACGTGATGGTGGGATTATCCTTTATCATGATTTATAAAAATGAGGAGAAGGGCGCGGTGATCTAACCTGATACGGTGGATTTCCGTGGAAAATAAAGAGAAGGAATGAAGGAGTGAAAGCAAGTATAAAAATGGTGGAAGAAGTTGTTTAACTGTGCGTGTACATAGTCACACACACAAGCCTTTTATAGGGTTGCCTCGATTTTTACGAGGTTCTCTGGATTATTGCCATGTGTAATCCACTACGCCCATATAACGGATGGGGTTCCTAACATAACTGAAACGTTAGAGGGACCCACGGGTCACCTCTTGAGCATTTTTTAGTAGCTCGATGGTGGCCCATGTGGTGCACTTTTGTAGTCAAACTTGCGAACCATGACTATAATTAATGCACACATTAATTTTTTCCCGATCGACAGACTTGTGGTTCAGCTTTATTTGCGGAAGCGGTATTAGGGGCATTGGTTAGTCTAGAAGTTACGCCTACGGCTGTAACAACCAGACTTGGGGGGACATGATGACGTATTTTCCCCAACCGGGTCATGAACTCGAACCCACGGGTACTACCCGCATCCGACCCATCACTGATGCGTTGGATTAAAAGTCATTTAAGTCTATGGGCTTCGAATGAACAGTGGCCGCATAGATATGTGCGACCCACAGACCGGTACGGCCGGTACAGGGTTAGATAGAATCACAATCTTATTAGGATTGGTATTTACCCTTAAGTAGAGGATATATACTAACATAATTAGAAGATAACAATCAAACTAATTATGGCACTTATCCTTTGCTTGGGGCCGAAGCATCGGTGACAACCCATTAGGGTTTCACCGCCTATATAAGGAACCCCCAAGGGTTCCACAAAGAGATCACATTCTTCATACTCTTAACCTAAAACCGATTCATAACCCTAAAGCGATTACTTACTCTCACGCCGGAGTCTAATCGTGGGATACGTTCCTAGGTAAGCTTAACGCGTGTTGTTTTAGTGTGCAGGGTCTCAGCAAGACATTCACTTGGTGCAAGAGCCGGAGCCCAATCTATCCGAATTAAGCCTATTTCGGATCAAGAGATGATCATCCAACTTTTGTATCAACATTCACGGTGGGGAACTCACTATGAAATATGAGGAGGAGAAAATGGATTTTTTCACGAGTAGATCCCAAATTTCAAATGATCATGATTAAACTGTGGTTTCAAAACCCGTTATTTCAAAATTTGACAATATCAAAGCTCATACTTTAGCCGAAAAATGAGATTAGATGCATGTTTCGAAAGGATGAAAATGAACGGTTTTAAAGATGAGGTTTTTAATGATAAAGAATACGTTTACTTAATTCAAAAGGGTATTCGTAAATTAATGGATGAAAAATCATTTTGGGATATATTCGGTGAAACAAATGAACAACCAATTCCGAAGGGCGATGTTAGTGCCATCACGACAATGACCAAAATGGACTCGTCTTCACCACCTTCGAAGGACCACATATTTGAGGCATCAACTTCTAATTCCATTGAAGTTCCTCCATTTCCTAGCCCAACACCTGTTGAGGCTAAAGGTTTCATCGACATCGATCCTCTCGTCACTGAAAAGTCACCTAAGCATAGCCCTAGGGCTTGTAAGACCATGGTTGTGAATGCTCACATCGACTCTTTCTTTGATGATGACGATGGAGATTTTGCCGAGATTGATCACGTGCTTCAATATCCAAAAGCCATTTTTGAGGATTCTCCCAATAAGACCTCTTCACATGGGAAGTACGATGATTACGAGTTTGATCCCGAGATTGAGGGAATTATCGAACGAGAGCTAGCTCTTTTGCCTCCACTTCCACCTACGAGTGAGGTTGATTTTTCCAAAATCGAGGATGAACTTGATGAGTTGAAACGACTTATTTTCGATGACGAACCAACTCACGTGACCAAAAGTCCCATTCTCGAGGAGTTAACTAATCAACACTCCTTATTTGAGAATGACGTTTACCACATTCTTGAGGATCTAACTTATCAACGATCCTCACAAAAGAATGATGGTTTTGTGCTTGATCGTGATCTTTTCGAGAGAGTTTCTAAAATCATCAATGAGAGGAATGAAAAAACTTTGTTTGACAAGCCTATCTAAAATGAAGAAATCGATGAGATTTACGTTCATGAGGATGAAAATATCTAGACACAGAGGGGGAGGTGTTCTTTGTTGAGAAACGTTTTGAGAACTTATATAATCCACCACCCCCTAATCGCGACTTAAATGTGAGAATTTCTAGTGTGCCTAACATCGTCTTAGAAACGCCAAATATTTTCGACATCATAAAATCGGGTTTTCATAGAGTTTTTGAACGATGAAAAAGGAAAAGATTTTAAAATTGGTTTAAAAGATTTTTCTACAAGTCTAACTCCGTCATCACCGCGTTTTACGAGTGCTACCACCTCGTCTACTCCTTTTGACGAGTGTGAGTGTGGATTTAGTATGGGGGAAGCCCCTTATGTTCCCTCCCATATCTCCACCGAGGACGAGATATTCGATCCCGGAATTGCTTGTAAAGGGAAATATCGGTCTTCTACCGATGCAATAAATGGAAATCATATCTATTTTATTAGTGTGAGTCTACCTCGAGTAGGTCATTGTATTGCCTTACCCATTGTCCCACCCTTCTATTTCTCATCTCTTTTCTTCAAACCCTTTGGGTTTTTGCTATCGGTTGGAGTAGCATTGTTTCGTCTTTCATCCAAAAACGAAGACGCTATCTTTGACCCCGGTATACGTTTATCGGGTTTTTAAAGTACTCCACGTACTTTTGGGCATTTTTTATCATGTAAGCCCCACCAAAAATGACCAAACTATGATTATCCCTAAATGATCACATTTATGGGGATTCGAGTCGAGCTTTTGACTCGGTTATCAAAAACAAGGTGCCTCGTGAGGGATTCTCCTGCTTATCCTTGTAAATATTATCGCTTTCTTAGTTTAATGTAATGAGGGGACTTTTGCACTTCCAACCTTTGTTTCGTGGTTGGTTGTGATTGTGATTTATTAGGTTCATCGTCATCATTGAAGCCTCTCTTGTTCGTTTTACAGATCACTCGAGCTTCGAGCGTTGCCTTTGGAGATTCTGATCTCCGATGATATCCTTTTATGTTCTAACGTTTATCTTATTAGAATAATTCATAAACGGATTTTAGGTTATTCGTTTTACCCTATCCATGCTCGAGATTAAGCATTCGACTTTCGTCTCTAGTATGGGGGTGTTTCACCCCTAGACTCGAAACCTTGACGACAATGTTTAGTTTTAGTATGTGGGTGAGTAGATACTTCACCTTGCTTACGTCAACACGCAATCCAATTTTCATCTTTTTGTTATCGTTTTATGCAAAATAAGGCTAAAATGGAAAAATTTTAAAATTTTTCTAGCTTTTAATAAGTGTTTAAGACACGAATGTAGGTTTTCCGATGGTGAGAATAAGAGTAATTTTTTACTCGATCGTTTTTTTACACTAGCTTCGATTCCTTAACTTTAATTAGGCTAATCTTAAATGAGAAGGAGAAATGATAGAGTTAATTATAAGTTACGTAATCTTTCACGATCTCATGTGTGATAATTATTAGCTTCTACTCCCCACACTTTTGTTTAAATAAATGCAATAAGTAAGGCCGTACGATTTAAAAGATTACTTAGCTTCTAGCCTAAGATCGTTTAAAAGTTGCTCGTGTTCGAATAGAGTTAATAGCCAAGGCATAACTTATTAAAGCGGGATGCGAAGATTGGCAAAGTTCCAAAAAGGCCCAAACAAGGCATGAGGACTTCATTTTGTTGCTAAAGATCCAAGATGATGTGAAGTATCATTATTCCAAAATCAATATGAAGGATCAATACACACGACAAAAAGCAATATACTCCCCTAAAGATCGTGGAGAAGTCTATCCAAAAAGACCCTAACAAGGTATGAGGATAAATATATCCAAGTCCAAAAAGGAGGCGCATCGTGTGTATCAAAATACCAAATAAAGATTGAAGAAAAATGATGAAGTCGTGGTCCAAGTTTGAAGTATCTCTCAAAAACGTCAAGTGAAGAAATTACATATATGAAGAGAAGACCATTATTTCAAGAACGTCTTCCAAGATTAGAAGTATGAAGTACATTCCAAATATCGGTCCGATAAAGGTCTCAAATCGTGAAACGAGTTATGCCAAATATATGAACTTAAGGAGATTACGAGAAGCCGTTTTAAAAGATCGTATCCTTTAGCTAACTATTAATTAAATCGTCCTACTTTATTTTTGGCCTTAATAAAATATCGAAATAAGTCAAATGCATCCTCGTGATTACTAAGACAAAATAAAATATAAGAGATACACCTTAGGAATAATGGAGTCTAAGTACGTAATTAACGCTCATGAGTAATGATTGTTTTACTAACTTATAATGACAATGATCTCGTTACACGCTTAGCATGGAATCGGGTGAAAATCGAGGATGACGAACTTATCTTTATGAGGCATTCACGTGTTCTTATTCTTTGAAATTAAAAGTCACTTAATTGTGATGAAAACGATACATTATGTCTAAAACATGTATAGTAGTTTATTTAAGTTTACGTTTCAATAAATGTCACCATAAAATGAATTTTCGAAGTGCTATGATACTTAATTCTAGCATTGCGTGGGGACACGACAATGGTTTAGTATGGGAGAGTGGGAGACTGCAATTATACATAGTCTCATTGTCCGAATCGGGCTTAAAACACTTAAAATATCATTAAAAATACCCCAAAATATGCTTGTGTTTGTTCATTGTGTATTTTAGGTACGGATATTGTGAAATCAACAAAAGATTACAAGATTCAAGCAAAAACGAACACGGGAAACGAAGCCGCACAAAGAACCGGACCCGAACGATGAATTTCCAAAGAAGTCCTTGAAGTTTTGAAGATTTTCAAGATTGCTCCCTTATCTTTTGAAGACTTGTCATTTTATACGCTTGTATATCCTCAAAATTACATATGGGTCCCTAAAATATCAAGATTGTACAAGATAAGCCCTTGGAATTGATCAAAATTGCAAGATTAGTCCTTATGCAAAGTTTATGAAATGCCTTGTGCCAAAAATGACAAATGCATCAAAGTTATTTACAAAGGAATTGGTTTTAGGCTGCTGAAAACTATGTTTGACAACAATTGGTAAAATGAGGGGCCATAAGGGGCAGACAGCCATTCTTCATTCCACCATTCACCATCCAACACGTCACCCACTATCATCCTTCCACCACTCCTAGCCCTACACATCAACACCTCTCCCAAGTCAGCCACTTAACCCAGTTATATTAATTAACACGTTTAAACGTGTTTATTTATTAATATAACTGGCGCCAAACACTCTCTCACCATCTAAACCAGATCAACTCACACACTTATGAAACCCATAAACCCTAATTCAATTACTAATCAAAACAAAGGGGTTTTGCCCCATAATTTACAGAACATTGATTTCATATGTCCATATCATTTCCCCACTTCCCAAAACCTTTCACTCTCACCATTTAACCCTACGCAATGGTCCCCTGTCCACATTTTTGCAAGAAAACAAAACCACCAGCAGAAATCCAACAAACCAGAATCATTCCTTGAAGGCTAAGTGTATTTGGACGTTTGAGATCACATTTTAACAGCTGGACCTCACAAGGACGTGGCAGAAAGATCACATGGAGCACCATTGACCAAGATTCAAGTTCAAGACCAAGGTCAACATAGGAATTCTACAACTAGGGTTTTCACATTGTTAGCTAGTTCTAGAATCTTTAGTTTGTAATATAAATAGACGTAGCAATTTTATTGTCAGCTTTATTCCAGATTTTGTAAAAATGATGTAGCCTTTTTACTACCCTTTAGGAAAAGAGAGCAAAATACTGGAAATATTAAGTGTCGGTTTAGGAAAACCAAGCACTAATGACCAATGGTGAAAGTTTGTTTCCCAAGGAGGCTAGTGTGTTGTGTAGAGAGATGATTAATTATGTGAGTATATGATTATGAGAAATGAAAATAGGAATGAGGTAAGAAGAAAATGAAGGTTACGATGACGGATTGTACTAAGACGACGTAAAACCGTAAAAAGTACCAAATTTAAAAAATTAGCCTAAAAATTCTTAGAAAATTGCAATAAATCCTAAATAATGTATTAAGAGTTTACAAAAAATCAAAAATCACCCAAACCTTTTATTTAATTAAATAATGATTTTTTAATGCTAATTAAATCCCTTAAAATCAATTTAATTAATAAAAAGCCCAAAATGAGATTTATCACTTTGTAAACCTCTAAAATACCCTAAATTAATTTAAAATTATTTTTGAAAATTTTAAAATTAATTAAAACTATTTAAAAACAATTAAAAACTCTTTAAACTTAAAATAATTATAAAAGTTAATCTAAGAACAATAAAAATATTCTAAAAATTATATAATTCCTAACTTAATGTATTTAACCTAAAAAAAATATAAAAACTTGAAAAATCTAAATTTTAATTTTTAAAAAAAAAAAATAATAAAAATCCAAAATTTATAAAAAATTCTAAAAACTTGCAAACTAGCTTAATTTAACCTACTTAAACAAAAAATGAAATTGAAATTACAAAATACCCCTAATGGGCCTCCAAATGGGCCAAATCCAAACAGTCCACTTAATGGGCTCAAATTAGACACACAAGCTTCTTTTGAGTTGCTTAAGACTTCTGTAAAAAGAAATTTGAAAAAAATTCAAGGAATAAGCCTGAAAATGCAATAAGCAATCTACAGAAAACGACAAAATAGTCGTTTTTGAGTTCTAGGCTATCCTAAGAGCTGATTCAAGTTTCAAAAGCTTTTAAATGACTTAACTAAGCTTAATCAACAAAAGGTTTTCAAATAAGTTCACTCAATAAGCTGAAATAAGCAAATAAGCACTTATGAAAAAGTCAAATGAGTTGGTTTTCTATCAAAAAGTCAAAGTCAAAGTCTGGTAAGCTCCAGTTCAATCAAATGGGTGAAATAATGAAGATCTATCACAAAAAATAAGTTGTTGCAGGTCTGGATAAGCCAATATAGCTTATTGATAAGCTAACTGAAAAATTGCACTAGCAGGGGCTAGTTTTGGGTGTTGAGCAGTGGAAACTTTTTCCACTGCTTGACTTGTTGACTTTTTTGTCTTTAGTGACTTTTTTGGAGATTCAAGTTACACAAAGGCACCCAAATGATCAGTGGACCAAGAGGAGTCAATAACAATCAAGAAATCACAATCACTAACAGCCAATTAGTACAGTTTAATCAAAACATCACCAGATAGGCACCAGATATGAACAGATAAGCAGTTAAGCACTTATAAGCTGTTTTAGCAAATTTCAGCCAACCAAATTGCACCAAAAGCATACACAAGCTATTATATACTTAAATAAACAAGTTTAAACAGTTTTCATGCAATGGCTCAAAGCCTAAATCAAGATTCAAGCAAATGAAGGTTACTGATGAACACTAACACAAGCAGATTTTACTTTTGCTGATGCACTTGACCAACAAGCCAAATTTAATCACTCAGATCTATCACATATGTTATATTAATGATGATTTAACAACTTTTAACCCTAAGCATGCATAAATTCTACATTTTACCAAAATCTTAGGTAAAAAACAGTTAAACTCAACAAGTTATAGCACAATGTTTGATTTGAGGTTTCAAACCCAAAAACTGACAACAATATGCACTCAACCAAGTATTTAATAGATACCGAGCAATAACACAAACTTCTAACAACACAATATCCACTTATGATCTTAAATAGGTAATCCCAAACACCCCTTTAATTTTTCAAATCCAGGATTTTCAAATCAAAAGTGTTATCCAAGACCACCCAAGCCCAAATAAGCACAATAACAGATGTATTAAGCAAATTTAAGCAAGATTAAGCAATAAAATCAGTAAGAACACAAGCAACACTCAAATATCACCAAAAATCCAAATTTATTCAGATTTTGAGATTAAGGATGCGAACCTCATGAATGTACATCCACACCCACGAATTTTGAGCTTATGTACTAGCAAGAACAAGTATAAGCTTCCACAATAAAGCCTGCTAAGATTCAACAAGGTTAGAAGCAAAATATCAAAAGCAGACAGGTTAAAAAGCCTTGATTAATGCAACTCTTGTACCCCACACTTGATTATCCCCAAGTTATAGGCTTCACCACACCTTGATAACTCAATATCAGGATGCTATGATCAGCTTTATAGCCCAAGAATTCCAAGGTGTACCAAGAAACATAGCAAAATATCAAGCTTGAAGGAAAATGTGCAAACTTTTGCACACTCCTTAAAAACAGGCTTTGAGATTCAAGATTAGCAAACAAGTAACAATAAGAAGCAGTAAACAACAATGGCACTTGAGTTTTCTTCAAAGATTCAAACATATTTCATTAAACTGAATATGGATTTACAGAATTTTGAACAAAGGAAAATTCAAGAGCAAACTAATACTAAACTAGTGCTATAGCTTATATAGGCTACAAGAAGTGATTCCAAACCCTAAAAGCGTGAACCCTAATGTTACGAAATCCCTGAAATGCCCTTGAGAACTTTTGGCAGTTTGTTGAATCATGTGATGGAATTGGTTGTTTGTGTGTTGCTGGCAAGTTTGAATTGCATCCAATGGCTTGAAATAAGCTTAAGGAGTAAGCAGGATCCTTGGACGTTGGATGACTGGCCTCTTTTGGCTTCTTCATCAAAAGGGGGAAAACAGGGTAAACATGTGACATGGGTGATGATGTGGCGGGTGGTTTAAGGGTGGGGTTTAGTTTAGGGCCACCTTAATTGTAATTCTGGAAAGAATTAGGTGCTAATTGCAAGTGATTTGGAAAAATCCAAATTTGATAAGAACACTAAGAACAGATGGTTTGATATTGTTTGGTTTAAATTTTATGTTTAGCGTGTAATTAATAAACTAATTAGATTAGTTTATTAAATGGTTGTGAGTGGAGAGTGAGGTGGAGGCAGGGAGGGATTTCATTGGTTGAGAGGTGTTAGTGGGACAGGTGGCGTTCATTGGTTGGTCTAGGTAAATTAGGGTGTCGGCCACTAATGAAACCCCATCTTTTATCAACTTGTCATTTCCAGTTTTTAACCCATTAAGCCGTTTTCCTTTGTTGTAGAAGTTTTTGTTTTCACACTTTTGCCCCATAAAGTTTTGTAAAGTGAATTCAGGGGTATTTCTTGCCAATTCTTGATTCTTGAAGGACTGATTTGGCATTTTCTTCATAGATAATGGTCTTGACTTGTCTTTTTGACTTCTTAGAGCACTAAATTTGCCAAGTCATGATTAATGAGGGACCATTTTTGCCATTTCTTCAAAGTCAAGGGTCCTTTTGGTAATTTTGACATTTTCAAAGGACCAAACTTGTAATTTCTTGTAACTTGGAATCCTTCTTGGTTTGTTTGACTTTGAGGAGGATAAATATTGACATTTTAGTTTTATTGAGGGACTAAAATTGCCAATTCTTCAAAGTGGAGGGCCCTTTTGCAATATTAACAAACTTTAGGGACCAAACTTATAATTATGAAGATACAAGGGTATAAAGTGTCAATTATTCAATATTGGAGGATCCTTCTTCATAAATCTTTAAATCTTTAAGGGTTTTCTTTGGAAAATTCTTCATTAGGGCTTGGTTCAATGTGCGACTTCATTTCCCGTGTTCGTTTTTGCATGATTCTTGTGATCTTTTGTCATTTTCTCAATATCCGTACCTAAAATACACAAGCAACAAACACAAGCATATATTGGGGTATTTTGATGATATTTAATGCATTTAAAGCCCTTTTTGGACGATGAGACTATGTATAAAAGTAGTCTCATCACTCCCCCATACTAAACCATTGTCGTGCCCTCACGCAATGCTATAATAAATTTTCGTAGCATCTCCAAAATTTATTTTTATACACTCTATTGAATGTTAAACTAGCTACACTACTACTATTTCTACTACTACTTGCGTTTTAGACATAATGTATGATTTTCATCGCAAAATAGGACGTTTAGGTTCATAGAATAAGAACACGTGAATGCTTCGTTAGAAATAATTTCATCGTCCTCGATTTTCACCCTAATTTCCATGCCAAGCGTGCAACAAGATCATTGTTATTATAAGTTAGTAATGATAACACTACTCATATGCCCTAATTACGTACTTATCCTCCCAATTTCCTAAGTTGTATCTCTTATATTTTATTTTGTCTTGAATGTTTCACGAGGATACATTGTTTGACTTATGCGATAATAGAGATTTAGGTCTAAAAATAGAGTCCTAATGGTGTAACCAAGACCATCAAATCAATAACCCCTCCTAATAAACAACGATGTCAAAAAATTAAGTCAACAAGAAGGATCGATAAACACGGTTTTATAACGGTTTTGAACATGAGACTTATTACCAAGACTTTTATACGCCCCCTAACGCAAGGGCCTTATTATCTTTGGTTTACCTCCATCTTTTATTCAACTTCGCCATGAAGCTTTTATTATAACTTCGGTCTTGCCTTGCCTTTTATTATCCACCTCATCGGTAGCTTTATTAGCCAAAGACGTTTATCCTCACGCTAAGGAGAATTTTGGATCTTTAAAGCTTCAAAGATTAAGGCTTGATTCACTTTCAATTTTGCATAGATTTTTCGGCCTTGTGAGCTTCAAATTGTTTGCTTGATTTAGATGAGCACTTGAAATCTTATTATTGGGTGAAGCTTTTGATTATTCGGGTTGCCAATACTTCAAAACCGTGACGCTGACGATACCTTAATGTCTTCCCAATTTAATGACACAGAAGCTACTAGAAAAGACTAGAAACCCAACAATCAAGACTAAACCGCTAAGTCAATATTTATTAAGCAAAAAATATTTACAAGCGAAGGGAGAATAAGCAAATAACGAGAACACATGAGTTTTGAAAGAATACGAGTACTCTATGTTTAGCATAGTAACTTATAATTAACCCTATCATTTCTCGTCCTCATTTAAGAGACTTAGCCTATTGTGAAGTTAAGGAATCAAAGCTAAGTGCTCAACACGCACGGTCGAGTAAAAAAAACTCTTATTCTCGCCATCGGAAAATCTACATTCGTGTCTTCAAACACTTATAAAACATGAGAAAATTTTTATAATTTTGCCATTTTTAGCCTTATTTTGCAACAAAACGATAAACAAAAAGATAAACTTTAGAAAGTGTGAAGGTTTGGCAAGGAAAGTATCTATACACCCCCCATACTAAAGTTAAACATTTTCCTCAATGTTTCGAGTCTAGGGGTGAAAGCACCCCCATACTAGAGACGTAGTCGAATGCCTAATCTAGCATGGAAAGGGTGTAACCGTTAAATTTAAAGCCGTTTATGAAGTGTGCTATAAACCTAAGGTTAGAACATCAAAAGGATATATCATGGATATTGAGAAAGTCTTCAAAGGAAACGATCGAGTGCTCCCATATAACGAACACGAGAGGCTCCAATCATGAAGATAATGATCATCTAAAAACCACAATGCACAAACAACCATGAAACAAAGGTTGGAAGGGCACAAATCCCCACACGTTACTACATTAGAAAGCGATAATATGTACATAGGATAAGCATGGGACTCCCCCACGAGGCACCTCATTTTTGATTCCCGAGTCATGAGCTCTACTCGATCCCCTCAATGCTAACTATCATTGGGGAAGGTGATTTGGTCGAGGTAGTTCAAGGACGGAACTTCCCCGCCAAAGTAGTGCTTCAACCTATGTCCATTCACCTTGAAATTGGGTCCATCATTTTGAGCTAGCTCGATGGTCCCATATGGAAAAACTTGAGTCACGGTGAATGGACCGGACCAACGGGATTTCAACTTACCGGAAAAGATTTTCAAACGAGAATTAAAAAGCAAAACTTGATCCCCAATGTTAAAAACCCGGTTTTTAATTTTTGAATCATGCAACTTTTTAGTCTTTTCTTTATAAATCAATGAATTTTCATAAGCAATATCCCTTAATTCATCCAATTCATTTAATTGCACTTTCCGGTGTTTTCCAGCTGTCTCCATGTCATCATTACAATGCTTTAGGGCCCAATAAGCCTTGTGTTCCGATTCAATTGGCAAGTGACAATTTTTCCCATACACAAGCTTATAAGGAGTGCACCCAATGGGCGTCTTATGAGCGGTCCTAAAAGCCCATAAAGCATCGTCCAACTTATCCGACCAAGATTGTCGGTTTTCCCCAACGGATCTCTCCAATATCCTATTCAATGCTCGGTTTGAAACCTTGACTTGCCCACTCGTTTGTGGGTGATAAGCCGTAGAAAGCCTATGTGTAACCCCATATTTCCTTAGGACCCTTTCGAATTGGTCGTTACAAAAATGGGTTCCACGATCGCTTATGATCGCACGAGGGGTTCCAAACCGAGAAAACAATTGCTTCAAAAACATGACTACCACACGTGCATCATTGGTGGGCAAAGCCTTAGCTTCCACCCACTTAGATAGGTAGTCAACGGCGACAAGGATGTACTTATTACCACGAGATGACGGGAACGGCCCCATAAAGTCGATGCCCCGAACGTCAAAGATCTCACACACTTGGATGGTATTTTGTGGCATTTCATCTTTTTGTGAGGCTTTTCCTTGTCGTTGGCATGAGTCACACGACTTCACAAGCTCATGTGCATCTTGGTAAATAGTAGGCCAAAAGAAGCCGGCATCAAAAACCTTCTTAGCCGTGAGATAGCACCGTGGTGACCACCCGTGGCCCCTCAAGACAAGCTTTAAGGATGTTAGAAGCTTCGGTACCAAACACACAACGTCGAAAAATTTGATCCGCACAAGTTCGAAACAAATAAGGATCGTTCCAAAAGTATAACTTGACGTCACGAAAGAATTTTCGTTTTTCTTGAGTCGTCATACCCTTAATGATGAAGTTACCCGCATGGTAATTTGCAAAGTCCGCAAACCATGGGGTAGAAGAATCAAGCTTAGAATTCACTACACCAAGTGTCTCGAGCGGAGATGTTTCGGTGATTTCCTTGGGCTCGTAAACACTTTGGTGATGATCTTCCAAACGAGAAAGATGATCGGCCGCTAGATTCTCGGCTCCTTTTTTGTCAACAATTTTTGTGATCAAATTCTTGAAGGAGGAGAATCCAACGAAGTAATCTCGGCTTTTCATCTTGTTTAACAATAAGATACTTGATAGCCGAATGATCCGTATACACTATGCATTTCGTCAAGACGAGATAAGGTCGAAATTTCTCAAATGCATACACCACTGCAAGGAATTCCTTTTCCGTTGTAGTGTATTTTAGTTGAGCCTCGGTCATCGTCTTGCTAGCATAGTGAATAGACAAGAAGTGATTTTCATGACGTTGCCCCAATACGGCCCCAATAGCGTAGTCACTAGCATCACACATGAGCTCAAAAGGGAGGTTCCAATTGGGAGCAACAAGAATGGGAGCTTCGGTAAGTTTCCTCTTAAGGATTTCAAAGGCTCGTACACAATCTTCGTCAAAGACAAAACGTGCCTCTTTTTCAAGGAGATGTGTAATAGGTCGATAGATCTTTGAGAAATCCTTGATGAATCGACGATAAAAGCCAGCGTGGCCTAGGAAACTCCTAACTCCCTTAACGGTTTTGGGATGAGGTAATTTGGCGATGACGTCTACCTTAGCCTGATCTACCTCAATCCCCGCTTTCGAAAACTTGTGCCCTAAGACGATTCCACTTTTAACCATAAAATGACATTTTTCCCAATTAAGCACAAGGTTGGTTTCCTCACAACGCTTCAACATTCTCTCAAGATTCGACAAACACGAAGTGAACGAACAACCAAACACGGAAAATCATCCATGAAGACTTCCATCGTCTTCTCGATCATATCATGAAAAATAGCCATCATGCACCTTTGAAAGGTTCCCAGTGCATTACAAAGTCCGAATGACATTCTACGATAGGCAAACGTTCCATATGGACACGTAAACGTAGTTTTTTCTTGATCACGAGGATCGACGAGGATTCAGAAGTAACCGGAAAAACCATCTAAAAAGCAATAGAAATCGTTTCCCGCAAGACTCTCCAACATTTGGTCCATGAAAGGGCAAGGGAAAATGGTCTTTACGAGTGGCTTCATTCAACTTACGATAGTCAATGCACAGTCTCCATCCGGTCATGAGTCTAGTGGGAATTAACTCGTTGGCATCGTTTGACACAACGGTCATTCCTCCCTTCTTAGGGACACAATGAATAGGAATCACCCAAGGGCTATCGGAAATAGGGTAAATCATTCCCGCGTCAAGGAGTTTTAGGACCTCCTTTTTGATGAAGTCGTGAATTTTGGGGTTCACCCTCCTTTGACATTGGATTGCGGGCTTGTAATCCTCCTCCATTAAGATTTTGTGGGTACAAAATTTGGGATCGATCCCCTTAATGTCGGATAACTTCCACACAATTTCCCCTTTGTGATCCATAATAACATCGACAAGTGCGGTTTTTTCATCATCCGAAAGTTCTTTCGCAATAATAACCGGCAACTTGTCGCCCTCCCCCAAAAAGACATATTCGAGATGAGGAGGTAAATGTTTCAACTCGAGGATAGGTGGTTCCTCAATTGAAGATTTGGGCTCGATACTCATAACCTCCTCGGGTGGAGGAAATGGGAAATCATTAAGAAAATCCTTGATAATCGAGAAGTCCTCTTCATTGTCGAGGTCTTCGTTACAAGTACGTGGGACATCGAATTCTTCCAACGTAAAACCACCACCTTCAAATGGAGTGAAGGTTGGTGTCGAGTTATCAAGAATGGGATCCAACATAGCGGGATTGCCACTATTTTCATCATCACCAAAACCCAGAACTTCTTGTGAAAAATCCTCGCAAACGACGTCAATCATATCAACGAGGTTTATGGTTGCAACGGAATAAACATGAGAAATTTGAGAGTTTTGAGTTGCGTTTATAACAAGTTCCTCGTCGTTGAAACGTAAGGTGATCTTTCTAGCATGAACATCGATCAAAGCCATAGACGTATCTAAAAACGAACGACCTGAAATGAGAGGAACTTGAGGATCCATGGGAATATCGACAACGATAAAGTCTACCGGATAATAGAACTTTCCCACTTTCACAAAAACGTCTTCCGCAAATCCACATGCGGGAATTGTGGAATGGTCGGCCAACTCGATAGACATTAGTGAAGGAGTAAGATTAATAAGATTGAGCGACTTGAAGATTGCAAGTGGCATCAAGTTTATTGTAGCACCAAGATCGACCAAGGCATAGCATTCCTCCATATCTTGGATTGCAGAAGGGATCAAGAATTTACCGGGATCACCGACTTTTTGAGGTATGCGATTAAGATAAACCGATGAACAACTAGACAATTGATGCAATTTCTCCTTGTTGTTCAACATACTCTTAAAGTTAGCGGTAAATCGAGGCATCATGACCAAAGCATCAGCGAGACTCACATTAAAGTGTAAATCACGAATCATTTTCATAAAAAGATCAAATTGGTAATTATCGCGCTCTTGACGTTTCTCCTTTCTAAGTCTCGATGGATAGGGCAAAGGTGGTGTGGGTTGAGGCATAGGCATAGCCTTTAGAATCTTGGGTTCCAATGTTGGTAATGGGTCAACCGTAGGTGTGGCATGAGCGGTACTTCGTGGGATTTGGACATGCTCCTTTTCGACCACTACCTCGGGTTCTTCCTCAATTGCTTCCTCCATGGAAGCAATTGGTTGAGGAGTTGGTTCCTTAAGTGTCTTACCACTACGTGTGGTAATCACTTTCATCTCACCCTTAGGGTTTGATACGGTGTTGCTAGGAAGACTACTCAAAGACGGTTTGCACATAATTGCCTCAAACATAGATGAAATTTTATCTTTAAACATGGATTGCCTCTTCTCGGCCTTAATCATTTCTTGCTTAATCTCATGTTGCCCTTGTTCCATTTTTTGTTGGTTTTGTTGTAACCTAGTTACATTTCCTTCCATCTTGTTTGTATGGATTTTAAGCTCATTTCCTAACTCAATTTTCAACTCTTTCTTCAACTCGTTCTTAAACTCGGATATTTGGCTAATGATTTCTCTTTGAATGTTGTCAAACCTAGCATCGTTCCCATTAGCGTATTCAACAAATTCATTTGGAAGATCTTTCAAAGTTTGCAAACCTTTGTTGTTGTTTTGAAAATCACTTTGATTTTTGTTTGAAACTTGATTATTAGCCCCTTGATTACCATAGTTTCCCTTGTTGTAATTGTTTTTGAAACCAACTTGATTTTTGCGATAGTTGTTGTTAGCGCGGGTAACTTGATTACCATAGTTTCCCGGTGGAGTCAATTGATTAGAGCGGGTAACTTGACCGTTTTGGTTGTAAGTTCTCGTGGCCACGTAGGCACTCGAAGTGTTACCACTGTTGGTAATGCACTCGGAGAAATCATGACCTCCACCACAATACATGCATGAAACCTCAACCGCTTTAGCCGTAGCGGGAGCACTTGGTTCTCCAACTTTGAATTCAATTAGAAGACCTTTAAGCTTATCAAAGATTTTGTTTTCCAAGTTTGCCTCAATTTGGCAAGCATCGATGGTAGTAGACAAAGAAGGTGAAGCCGAGGACGAAGGCTTACGAACACTAGACGTGCTACGAGGACTATACACCTTAGATCTATTCTCAGTTATCACCAAAGTTTCCTCAACCGTTTTACACAAAACGTTACCACCCGCGGCGGCATTAAGATAATCCCTTTCATGATCATTAAGTCCATTGTAAAACGTGTCAATTTGATGCAAATCGCAAAAAACGTGATGAGGACACTCATGTAACATTTCCTTAAACCTATTCCAAGCCGTTGAAAAACTCTCATTAAATTCTTGTGAAAATTTTGAAATCTCGTTTTTCAAATGCGTAGTCTTAGAGGGCGGAAAAAATTGGTTCACAAATTTAGACACGAGATCCTTCCACGTCAATATAGAATTGGGTGGCTCTTTCTCTAACCAAATTTTAGCGGGCCCCGCTAAGGAATACGGAAAAAGCATCATCTTAATCGAGTCATTAGCAACATCCTTAAATTTGGAAGTGGCGGTAAGACGATTGAATTGGCGGATATGGTTGTGCAGGTTGTCCTTCTCATCACCACGGAATTTGTTGTTTTGGATCATCGACAACAAACCCGTTTTCACCTCAAAATTCTCCGCAAGGATAGCGGGAATCACAATAGCCTCTCCATAACCCTCGGTGGGTGCTTGAAGTAACTCCATCATAGTTTGATTTGCCATGGTTGGTTCTTCTCTTACAATGGGTTCGTCAATAGGAGACTCCTCACTAGAAAGATTAGGAGTAGGTGTTGACTCCTTTCGGTTTTTTCGTTTACGTGCACGTCTTGCTTGATTACGAGTAAGCATAAACGTCACGTACAACGTGGGGGTGAGCAAAGAAGATTCTTTTTGGTGTTTTGTATTTTTCCAATTTTTTTGTGGTTTTTGATTGTTTTTACTTTTTTTGGATTTTTGTGATTGTATTAAGTAGAACAAAATCTACAAATATCCTTCTTAATCAAACCTCTTGATTGAAGAAGACTCAAGGAATGAAAACGATCACGTGAAGTGAACGCCTTCGATGACTTAAGAACGTTGGTGGAACACCAAAACGTTCAAGAGGGTTTAATCAAATGAAACCAAGAAAGTATATATGATACTTAATAATACTTTGGGCGGCAAAACCCTCGATTAGCTCTCAAAATCAAATACTCACAAGCAAGCAGGGAAACGAGGCGGCGCGAAGCACTTAAGAGCCTTTTTCCTTAGGGTATATTTTATAATACCCGCCTTATACCCACCTTATAGTTTGTATTTTTCAAAATCAAGCTTCACGTAAGTATTTATCTATTTTTGCCTTTTCGTTCTTGTTTGAGATTCGAATATAATGATTGGGTAATGACCTCCCAAGTCAAGGTTGTGTTTTCACACTTTTGGAGTACTTGTGAATTTATTGTTCTACGTATACAATATATTAATAATATTCACACAAAAAACGAAAAACCGATAATACGTATTAGTATAGTGCTACTAATACAAATACTATTATGGCTATATATAAAAACAACAATGACCAAATCAAAACCCAACACGCCTCCCCGGCAGCGGCGCCAAAATTGATGTAGCCTTTTTACTACCCTTTAGGAAAAGAGAACAAAATAGCGGAAATATTAAGTGCCGGTTTAGGAAAACCAAGCACTAATGACCAATGGGGAAAGTTCGTTTCCCAAGGAGGCTGGTGTGTTGTGTAGAGAGATGATTAATTATGTGATTATATGATTATGAGAAATGAAAATAGAAATCAGGTAAGAAGAGAATGACAGTTACGATGACGGATTGTACTAAGACGAAAAGGTCGTACACGTAAAACCGTAAAAAGTACCAAATTTAAAAAATTAACCTTATAATTCCAAGAAAATTGCAATAAATCCTAAATAATGTATTAAGAGTTTACAAAAAATAAAATCACCCAAACCTTTTATTTAATTAAATAATGATTTTTTAATGCTAATTAAAGCCCTAAAAATCAATTTAATTAAAAAAAGCCCAAAATGAGATTTATCACTTTGTAAACCTCTAAAATACACTAACTTAATTTAAAAATATTTTTGAAAATTTTAAAATTAATTAAAACTATTTAAAAACAATTAAAAACTATTTAAACTTAAAATAATCATAAAAAATAATCTAAGAACAATAAAAATATTCTAAAAATTATAAAATTGCAAACTTAATGTATTTAACCTAAGAAAAATATAAAAACTTGAAAAATCTATAATTTTTAATAATAAAATAATAATAAAATAATATTAAAAATCCAAAATTTATAAAAAGTTCTAAAAACTTGCAAACTAGCTTAATTTAACCTAATTAAACAGAAAATGAAGTTGAAATTACAAAATAACCCTAATGGGCCTCCAAATGGGCCAAAAGTCCAAATAGTCCACTTAATGGGCTCAAATAGGCCCAATAAGAAAAATGTTGTCCAATTTAGCCCAAAAGCTCCTATCTGACTCAAAATTTGATTCTGAACACAATCTTTCAAAGACCCAAAAGCTGAAAATGTGAAATAAGCTGGCTTATATCAAACAACTTATTCTTAATGGGCTTTTTGGCCCATTAAGCTATAAGCTGATGCCATAATATCAAATTAGACACACAATCTTCTTTTGAGTTGCTTAAGACTTCTGTAAAAAGAAATTTGAAAAAAATCCAAGGAACACGCCTGAAAATGCAATAAGCAATCTACAGAAAACGACAAAATAGTCGTTTTTGAGTTCTAGGCTATCCCAAGAGCTGATTCAAGTTTCAAAAGCTTTTAAATGACTTAACTAAGCTTAATCAACAAAAAGTTTTCAAATAAGTTCACTCAATAAGCTGAAATAAGCAAATAAGCACTTATGAAAAAGTCAAATGAGTTAGTTTTCTAGCAAAAAGTCAAAGTCAAAGTCTGATAAGCTCCAGTTCAATCAAATGGGTCAAATAATGAAGATCTATCACAAAAAATAAGTTGTTGCAGGTCTGGATAAGCCAATATGGCTTATTGATAAGCTAACTGAAAAATTGCACTAGCAGGGGCTAGTTTTGGGTGTTGAGCAGTGGAAACTTTTTCCACTGCTTGACTTGTTGACTTTTTTTGTCTTTAGTGACTTTTTTGGAGATTCAAGTTACACAAAGGCACCCAAATGATCAGTGGATCAAGAGGAGTCAATAAAAATCAAGAAATCACAATCACTAACAGCCAATTAGTACGGTTTAATCAAAACATCAACAGATAGGCACCAGACATGAACAGATAGGCAGTTAAGCACTTATAAGTTGTTTTAGCAAATTTCAGCCAACCAAATTGCACCAAATACATACACAAGCTATTATAAACTTAAATGAACAAGTTTAAACAGTTTTCATGCAATGGCTCAAAGCCTAAATCAAGATTCAAGCAAATGAAGGTTACTAATGAACACTAACACAAGAAGATTTTACTTTTGCTGATGCACTTGACCAACAAGCCAAATTCAATCACTCAGATCTATCACATATGTTATATTAATGATGATTTAACAACTTTTAACCCTAAGCATGCATAAATTCTAGATTTTACCAAAATCTTAGGTCAAAAACAGTTAAACTCAACAAGTTATAGCACAATGTTTGATTTGAGGTTTCAAACCCAAAAACTTGCAGCAATATGCACTAAACCAAGTATTTAACAAATACCAAGCAATAACACAAACTTCTAACAACACAATATCCACTAACGATCTTAAACAGGTAATCCCAAACACCCCTTTAATTTTTCAAATCCAAGATTTTCAAATCAAAAGTGTTATCCAAGACCACCCAAGCCCAAATAAGCACAATAACAGATGTATTAAGCAGATTTAAGCAAGATTAAGCAATAAAATCAGCAAGAACACAAGCAACACTCAAATATCACCAAAAATCCAACATTATTCAGATTTTGATATTAAGGATGCAAACCTCATGGATGTACATTGATGAGACGGCATTTATACATGATCTCATCGTTCTTTTCGGGCTTTAAATGCACTAAAATGTCATAAAATACCATATATATGCTTGTGTTTGTTTACTTGTGTATTCTAGGTATGGATATCGTGAAAAAGACAAAAGATCACAAGATACAAGGAAAAACGGACACGAGAAACGAAGCCGTACAATGAACCGGGCCCTAATCATGGAATTTTCATCAAATACCCTTGAAGACTTGAAGACAATACAAGATTGATCATCCAAGAATGAAGAAATGACAACTTAAAACCCTTGTATGTTAATAATTACAAGTTTGGTCCCTTAAGTTTGTCAAAAATTGCAAAAAGGTCCTTCAACATTGAAGAAATGGCAAGATTAGTCCCTCAACAATTTCAAATTGCCAATAATGGTCCCTCAACACGTGAAAGACTCATTGAAGACCTTTGAAGATCAACATTGTCTAAGATTAGTCCTTGAAAAATCACTAAATGACAAAAATTGCCTTTGAAACATCTTTATGGAAAGTTTGTGCCAAAATTGTCAAGTGATGAAACTTAAATACAAGGGAGAGACGAATTTAAGGCTGAAAATCTTTAAAGGCCAAAAAAACCAAAAACCAAGGACCAAAAGTGACAAAGCTGATACATTTTGAAAAAAAATGCGCCTAACACATATGCTTCCCCCTTTTTAGGATCAAAATGGTTACTATTCATTGTTCTTACCACCCAGAATTTACCTTCACTTTTCCTTGGGTAAAACTCAATTAAACTTGCACACACTTAATTCACACACTCACAAACCTTTCCCACTCCTAAAAACCTGCATCCCACTCATGTGCACCAAACCCCCAATTCCCCAATCCACCAATCACATCATTCCTTAGCCCCCAAGCTCATGACGTGGCTTAAATCAATGGCCAAGATTATTTGCTTCCTCCCAAAGCAAAATAAACGTTCAAGATCAAATGAGAGGACAAAATGCACTCAAAACCACTCAAGGGCACATTTGGGATTTTCTATGTATTAGGGTTTATGTTTTTATGCTTCTAGGATGTTCTATAGGCTCTATAAAAGGAGACCCAAGTTGTGGTGATCCCTTTGTTCCAGTTTCTAGTCTCTCACATGTAATTCCTTTTTAAAGAAATAAAAAGTTTGGTTTTTGAAATATTCAAGTGTAATTCCTTTTTTATTGTTTTTAAAAGTTTGTGTGTTGTGAGGAGATTGATTCTGAGTTCCACTTTTATTTGGTTAAGCAACTTTGATTTTCAAAGTTGTTTAAGGTTTTGAGATTTTGAGAGATTTTGGTAAAATCTTCTCAAAAGGTATTTTGGTGTTTATGGTTAATGTTGTTGGTGATTTAAGTGTTATAGAAACATTTTAAGAAGATCAAAAAGGTTTTGAAAGTATTTTGGAAAGAAGAAAAAGGAAACATAAAAAAATATATATTGTTATATTATTTTGTTGTTTTCTTGTTTTGTGATTACAATAGGTTGAAGGCTTGTTGATTTGGTTCAGCTCCAACCCGGGTTGGATTGGAGGAGGATTTTCATCCTCTAGGTTCTTGGATGTAAGAACCTAAGGTATCTTCCTTATACCTTGAAAAAGTTCAAAAATAGCTAGTTGTATGATCTTATGTGATTATGTGTTTAAGTGTGATTTAGCTGTTGATTTGATGTTATTTTGAGTTGATATACATGTTATGAAGCTTTGATAACAATTTGGTTAGGTTTCATAAGGTTTTGATTTGGAAAAAATTGGTTTTCAAAAAGTTTAAAGGGTGTTTGGCAACAGGTTTAAGCAGGGTAAGAATTTGATTCATGTTTTAAATAGGTGTTAGTATAATTGAAAAAGGTTTGAGATAGATTGTTTTATTGTTGTGTAATCATTTGATCAAGTTTGGAGTGAATTTGTTGAGTTTAAAAAGGATAAAGGGTGTTAAAAATCTGCATAAGGGTGAAATTTGCTTGGTTTTTCATGATTTTGATGCTTAATCTTTGATTCTTGTTATTTGTGTGTTACTTGACTCCTTGTGCTTCATTTAGCACAAGGGTGCCCAATTGTTCCAAAATATTCATCCAAATAAGCTCAATAAGCCCAAGTCCTCTTGGCTTAAAATCTCAAGCAAAACACAAGTTCAACCTGCTGGTGCAATAGTTCATAACCAGGTTCGTCATACAAGTTGCGGCGCAAGTCAACATGTTGCGGCGCAACTGAAGTACCTGCAGATCTTGGTATTCCCGTTTCACAAGTTGCGGCGCAAGACAGAATCATTGCGGCGCAACACAAGGTGCTGCTGATCTTGGTGATCTCGCAACACTAGTTGCGGCGCAAGACCCACCTAGTTGCGGCGCAACTAAGTGTTTTAATATTATTTTATTAATTAATTTTCAAAATTTTATTTTTCTTTCTTTTTCATTTTTCCTAGGTTCTTTGTCATTGATTAGGACTATTTCCATTTTTAGATTTATTTTTATAATTATTTTAAGTTTAATTAGTTTTTATTTGTTTTAAATCATTTTTAGAGTTTTAAAATAATTTTAATAGGTTTTAATTTTTAGAAAATTACTTTTTAGTCTTATAATAATATAAGTTGAGTAATTATTCAATAAAATCATATTTTTGACATTTGAATTAATTAAATTTAATTTTAGGGCTTTAATTAGCATTTAAAATTAATTATTTAATTAATAAAAGGTTTTAAAATATCTTTATTGGATTTTTGTCTTTATTTATATTATTTTAGACTTGTTTTAGTCTTTTTAATCTTTTTCTTGATTTTGTTTTTGGTTTTAATAATTTTTAATTTTAGTGTTTTTCTACGGTTTTACGTTTTCGTTTTTTACGTCATAGTGTAATTTCCAAGAAACCGTCATTCCATCTCATCAATATTAATCTCAAAGAAATACAAGTTAATTCACAACACCATACCTCCTTGGGAAACGAATCTTTCATCTCTTTTAAGTGATTGAGGGTCATTAGTGTTGATTTTTCCTAAAATCATCACTCGATACTTACCGCTATTTACGCTCTTTTCCTAAAGGGTAGTAAAACTACTACAATCATTTTTGGCGCCGCTGCCGGGGAGGTGTGTCGTGATTTAATTTGGAAAATTTTGTTTTTGATATTATCCATAATAATATTTGTGTTAAGTGGAACTCCCTTAACACGTATTATCGGTTTTCTCGGTTTTTCTTTGTGAATATTATTAATATATTGTATTAAGTATCACAACCAAAATACAATATCTCCAAAAGTGTGAAAACACAACCTTGATTCGGGATTTCATCACTCGATCATTGTATTCGAATCTCAAACAAAAAGAAAAGGCAAAAATAGATAAATACTTTCGAGAAGCTCGATTTTGAAAGATACGAACTATAAGGTGGGTATAAGGCGGGTGTTATAAAATATACCCTAAGGAAAAAGGCTCTTAAGTGCTTCGCGCCGCCTCGTTTCCCCGCTTGCTTGTGAGTATTTTGAGATTGAAGGCTAATCGAGGGTTTTGCCGCCCAAAGTATTAATACGTATACTATATTTGCTTGATTTTCTTTGTGATTAAACCCTCGTGAACAATTTGGTTTTCACCATCGTTCTAAAGTCATTGGAAAGCGTTCACTCCACGTGATCGTTTTCATTCCTTTGAGGCTTCTTTAATCAAGAGTTTGATTCGAGGAGAGATTTTGTAGATTGTTGTCTACGAAGATACACCAAAATCCAAAAAAATTAAATATCATCAAAAACACAAAAAAATTGAAAATCCACAAAACGACCAAAAAGAATCTTCTTTGCTCACCTCCCATTCTTCGTGAAGTTTATGATCACTCGTAACCAAGCTAAACGAGCTCGTAAACGACTTCAAAAGCAAGCAAATCAAGGATCGTTGATTGTTGAAGAACCTCCAATTGTTGAACCTATTATAGAACAAGAAGTCGTAATGGCTAATCGTACTATGATGGAGTTGCTACAAGCACCCACCGAGGGTTTTGGAGAGGCAATTGTTATTCCCGCCATCCTTGCGGAGAATTTCGAGATTAAGACGGGTTTAATGTCGATGCTACAAGCAAACAAATTTCGAGGTCACGAGAAAGACAACCCGCATTACCACATTAGGAATTTCAACCGTCTCACCGCCACTAGCAAATTCAAAGATGTTCCGCATGACGCCATTAAGATGATGTTGTTTCCATATTCGTTGGATGGACCCGCTAAAATTTGGCTCGAGAAAGAACCGCCAAATTCGATTTTGACATGGGCCGATCTCGTTTCTAAGTTTGTGAACAAGTTTTTTCCACCATCGAAAACAACACATTTGAAGAATGAGATTTCACGATTTGTGCAACGTAACAATGAAAGTTTTTCAATGGCATGGGAACGATTTAAGGAGATGTTACATGAATGTCCTCATCATGATTTTTCGGAATTACATCAAATTGATACATTTTATAATGGGCTTAATGATCATGAACGAGATTATTTGAATGCCGCCGCGGGTGGTAATTTTTTGTGTAAGACGACAAATGAGGCTTTACAAATCATTGAGAATCGATCTAAGGTTTATAGCCCTCGTAACACACCGAGTGTTGCCAATATGGGTTCGTCATCGTCGTCACAATCGTCTCGTAGCATTAACGCCTTACATGATGAAGCTAATGAGGAAAATCGGTTTTTTGATAGATTTGCTAATCTAATGTCCCATTGGAAGGCTCAAGAAGCTTCCAATTCCGCTTCGGTTAAAGCGGTTGCTAAGAGTTGTTTATCGTGTGGAGGAGCTCATGATTTATCCGAGTGCATTACCGCGGATGGTAACACTTCGAGTGCTTACGTAGCAACGGGAACTTACAACCAAAACGGCCAAGGTTCCCGCCAAAATCAAGCTCCACCAAATCAAAATGCTAACAATTATCGAAACAACAACCAAGGTAATTACCAAGGCAACACACGCAACTACAACAAAGGGAATTATCAAAGTGGGAATGGACAAATCTCTAATCAAAACCAAAACCGTGATTTTCAAAACAATACACAAGGTTTTCAAAATGCTCACACGAAAAATTTGCAAGGAGAATTTTTAGATTATGCAAAAGCAAATGATGCTAAATTTGATAACATGCAACGTGAGATGATTAGCTTAAGGTCCGAGTTGAAAAACGAGCTTAAAAATGAACTTGCTAATGAACTTAAAACTCATGCTAATAAAATGGAAGGAAATGTCCAACGTCTTCAACAAAACCAACAAAAGATGGAATTAGGACAACATGAGATTAAGCAAGAGTTATTGAAAGCGGATGCTAGGCAATCGAAATTTGAGGACCGAATGGCTAAGATGTTCGAAGCAATCATGTGTAAGCCCTCTTCTTCGGGTGGTCTTCCTAGTGATACCATTAACAACCCGAGGGGAGAAATGAAGGTTATTACTACACGAAGTGGTAAGACTTTCAAAGAACCGATCTCTCGTCCAAGTACTTCTACGGAGAAGGAAATCGAGAAAGAACCTGAGGTGATGGTCGAAAAGGAGCACATTACAATCCCACGAAGTACCACTCAAACCACACCTACGGTTACACCTATACCAATTGTGGAACCCGAGATTCCAAGGCCATTGCCTAATGACCAACCCACACCACCTTTACCTTACCCTTCGAGACGAAACAAAGAGAAAGCACAAGAAAGGAACAATTATCAATTCGAGCTATTTATGAAAATGTTTCGTGATTTACATTTTAACATAAGTTTTGCCGATGCTTTAATCATGATGCCTCGATTCGCCGCAAACTTCAAAAGTATGCTAAACAACAAAGAGAAGTTACAACAATCGTCTAGTTGTTCATCGGTTTTTCTAAGCCGCATACCACAAAAAGTCGGTGATCCCGGTAAATTTTTGATTCCGTGTGCTATACAAGATATGGAGGAATGCTACGCCTTGGCCGATCTTGGTGCTAGTATTAATTTAATGCCTCTCGAGATTTTCAAATCGCTTTCGCTTCCGGCTCTTACTCCTTCGAACATGTCCATCGAGATGGCCGATCATTCTACGATCATGGCATGTGGAGTAGCCGAGGACGTTTTCGTTAAAGTCGGAAAGTTTTACTATCCCGTTGACTTTATCGTTGTAGACATTCCCATCGATCGAAAAGTTCCTCTCATTTTGGGTCGTTCATTTTTGGATACATCACGAGCACTTATCGATGTTCATGCTCGAAAAATCACCCTTCGTTTCAATGAGGAAGAACTTGTCATCAATGCAACACAAAACTCCAATCTTTCTCATGTATATTCTATTGCAACTTTAAACCATGGTGACTCGACCAATGTCGTTTGCAAAGAATTTTCACCAAGAGTTTTAGGGAATGTCTCCAAAAACAATTTACCATTTCCTCCGCCGGTGGAGGTTATAAGTGCTAAGCCTACAAAGAAGAAACCATCAATACTTGAATCGAAAAATTCTTCGCCTCATCTCGAACATTCATTCTTGAAAAATATTGATAAGTTGCCGGTTTCTACGGAAGATCTTTCGGATGATGAATTTATGGACCCCAATGGGGAGGTTTTCTTCGTCGATAAACGTTTTGAGAACTTGCCACCACCAAAACCAAAACGGTTTCAAAATGTGAGAATTTTTAGTGTGACTAACATCGTCTTAGAAACACCGAATATTTTCGACATAATCAACAAGGGTTTTCATAAGGAGAGTTTAAAAGATAAAAAAGGAAAAGATCTTAAATGTGATTTAATTGATTTTTCTACAAATCTAACTCCGTCATCACCGCGTGATTTGAGTGCTACAAACTCGTCTACTCCTTTTGACGATGTTTTGTGTGGTTCTAGTATGGGGGAAGCCCCTAATGTTCCCTCATCCTTGTCCACCGAGGACGAGATATTCGATCCCGGAATTTCATGTAAAGGGAAATCTCGGTCTTCCACCGATGCAATAAATGGAAACTATATCTATTTGCTTGGTGCGAGTCTACCTCGAGTAGCTCAAACATTTGTCTTACCAATTGTCTCACCCTTCTATTTCTCATCTATTTTCTTCAAACTCTTTGAGTTTATGGCACATGTCCAAGTAGTGTTAATTTGTTTTCTCCATGAGAACGAGAACGCCATCTTCGACCCCGGTATTTTGCATCACTTAAGGACTTAGTCCTTTTTACCGGTTGCTTTTTGGGCCTTGTTTATCATGTAAGCCCCATCAAAAATTGACCACACCATGAAATCCCTAAATGTTCACAT
Source organism: Glebionis coronaria (assembly GCA_025667525.1). NCBI lineage: Eukaryota > Viridiplantae > Streptophyta > Magnoliopsida > Asterales > Asteraceae > Glebionis > Glebionis coronaria. The sequence continues at coordinate 436,425,880 of CM046874.1, forward strand.
TTTGAGGGGATCGAGTCGAGCTCATGACTCGGAAATCAAAAACGAGGTGCCTCGTGGGGGAGATCCCATGCTTATCTTTATGCTTTTTATGTTCACTAATAAGGGGACTTGTACCCTTCCAACTCGTTGTCTCGTGGTTGTTTGTGATTGTGTTATCTAGATCATCATCATCGTCTACGATTAAAGACTCTCGTGTTCGTTTACGTGAGCCTCCATCGTTCGTTTGAAGAAGTTTTTCACGATTCCATGACATATCCTTTATTGTTCTAACAATTATCTTTTAGCATAATTAATAAACGGCTTTAGATATATTGTTGATCACCCTTTCCATGCTAGATCCTAAGCATTCGATTCTTCGTCTCTAGTATGGGGGTGCTCACCCTTTAGACTCGAAACATTGAGGACAATGTTTACTTTTAGTATGGGGGGGTGAATAGGTACTTGCTTTGCTTCGCCCTCACGTTTTCCAATTTTCAATGTTTTGCTAATAAGGCTAAAAATAGCCAAATTTTAAATTTTTTTTTAGTTTTCATAAGTGTTTTTAAGACACGAATGTATATTTTCCGATGGGTAGAATAAGAGTTAATTTTTGACTTGATGGGCATTTGGAGCCATTTACATTCCTTAACTCGCTCAATTCAAGTTTTGCTAGACTTTTATATAGGGAGCTTTAAAACGCGAAAGTCTTAATTCATTCGGGTTAAGAACAAGAACTTTTCGCAAGTTCCTATAATTGATTCTAGAAAGTCACTTATCAAGGGAACTTTAAAACGCATTCTCTAAACTTGAAAAAGTCCAAGAAAGTGCAAGATCCTATAGGTGGCTTGAAAACCCAAAACTTTGATTTGATATAGTCTTAATGAAAGCTAATCCAAATTTGGCTTAATTTTGACTTGCACGGCTAAGTATTCACGAGTCTCTTTAATTAGAGGTCTTTAAATAGTGAAGAACGAGAAATGATAGAGTTAGACAAGTGATCATGCTAAACGTAGAACATGAAAGTGTTCTTTCAAAAACTCATATGTTTTTAATTGTGGCTTTTTCTTCCCATAAGATCAATGCATTAGGAATAAAACATAATTGCAATAAGTAAGGTCGTACGATTTGAAAGGTTACTTAGCCTCTAGCGCAAGATCGTTTAAAAGTTGCTCGGGGTTGAATAGAGTTCATAGCCAAGGCATAACTTATTGAAACGGGACGCGAAGATTGGCGATCATCCAAAAAGGCCCTAACAAGGCATGAGGAGCTCTATTTTTGCTAAAGATCCAAAGATGATGTGAAGTATCATTGTTCCAAAATCAATATGAAGGATCGAGACACACGACGAGAAGCTATTACTCCCCTAAAGAATGGAGAAAGTCTATCCAAAAAGACCCTAACAAGGTATGAGGATAAATATATCCAAGTCCGAAAAGGAGGCGGATCGTTGTATATCAAAATCCAAAGTAAAGATTGAAGAAAAATGATGAAGTCGTGGTCCTATATGAAGAATCTCTCAAAAACGTCAAGTGAAGAAATTCCAATTATATGAAGAGAAGACCATAATTTCAAGAACGTCTTCCCAAGATTTTAAGTATGAAGTACATGCCAAATATCGGTCCGAGAAAGGTCTCAAATCGTGAAACGAGTTATGCCAAGATATGAACTTAAGGAGATACACGAGAAGCCGTTTTAAAAGATTTTGTCCTTCGGCTAACTATTGATCAAATCGTGCTACTTTGCTTTCGGACTAATAACTACTCAAATAAGTCAATATGAATCACTTGTGATCCATGACAATTAGATAAAAAATGCTAGTAACCCATTTCCTTTTATAATAACTAGGATTGCGGGGAGAAAAAGTATTACACAATTTGGACGTATGAGTAGTGTTAGCATTGTGACTTGTACCAACAATGATCTTGTTTTTGCACTTAGCATGGAATGTATGACAATCAAGGATGACGAAGTTTACTCTAAGGGACATTGACTTGTTTCTATTCTTAGACCCTAAAAGTCACATTTTGGTGATGAAAATCATACATTATGTCTTTACACATTCTCGTAGTATGTTGCAAGTCTTTTACTCTTCAATAAAGGTTAATAAAATTGAACTTTGGTGATGCTTAGATACTTTATTCCTAGCATTGCGTGAGGGCACGGCAATGGCTTAGTATGGGGGAGTGATGAGACGGCATTTATACATGATCTCATCGTTCTTTTCGGGCTTTAAATGCACTAAAATGTCATAAAATACCATATATATGCTTGTGTTTGTTTACTTGTGTATTCTAGGTATGGATATCGTGAAAAAGACAAAAGATCACAAGATACAAGGAAAAACGGACACGAGAAACGAAGCCGTACAATGAACCGGGCCCTAATCATGGAATTTTCATCAAATACCCTTGAAGACTTGAAGACAATACAAGATTGATCATCCAAGAATGAAGAAATGACAACTTAAAACCCTTGTATGTTAATAATTACAAGTTTGGTCCCTTAAGTTTGTCAAAAATTGCAAAAAGGTCCTTCAACATTGAAGAAATGGCAAGATTAGTCCCTCAACAATTTCAAATTGCCAATAATGGTCCCTCAACAAGTGAAAGACTCATTGAAGACCTTTGAAGATCAACATTGTCTAAGATTAGTCCTTGAAAAATCACTAAATGACAAAAATTGCCTTTGAAACATCTTTATGGAAAGTTTGTGCCAAAATTGTCAAGTGATGAAACTTAAATACAAGGGAGAGACGAATTTAAGGCTGAAAATCTTTAAAGGCCAAAAAAACCAAAAACCAAGGACCAAAAGTGACAAAGCTGATACATTTTGAAAAAAAATGCGCCTAACACATATGCTTCCCCCTTTTTAGGATCAAAATGGTTACTATTCATTGTTCTTACCACCCAGAATTTACCTTCACTTTTCCTTGGGTAAAACTCAATTAAACTTGCACACACTTAATTCACACACTCACAAACCTTTCCCACTCCTAAAAACCTGCATCCCACTCATGTGCACCAAACCCCCAATTCCCCAATCCACCAATCACATCATTCCTTAGCCCCCAAGCTCATGACGTGGCTTAAATCAATGGCCAAGATTATTTGCTTCCTCCCAAAGCAAAATAAACGTTCAAGATCAAATGAGAGGACAAAATGCACTCAAAACCACTCAAGGGCACATTTGGGATTTTCTATGTATTAGGGTTTATGTTTTTATGCTTCTAGGATGTTCTATAGGCTCTATAAAAGGAGACCCAAGTTGTGGTGATCCCTTTGTTCCAGTTTCTAGTCTCTCACATGTAATTCCTTTTTAAAGAAATAAAAAGTTTGGTTTTTGAAATATTCAAGTGTAATTCCTTTTTTATTGTTTTTAAAAGTTTGTGTGTTGTGAGGAGATTGATTCTGAGTTCCACTTTTATTTGGTTAAGCAACTTTGATTTTCAAAGTTGTTTAAGGTTTTGAGATTTTGAGAGATTTTGGTAAAATCTTCTCAAAAGGTATTTTGGTGTTTATGGTTAATGTTGTTGGTGATTTAAGTGTTATAGAAACATTTTAAGAAGATCAAAAAGGTTTTGAAAGTATTTTGGAAAGAAGAAAAAGGAAACATAAAAAAATATATATTGTTATATTATTTTGTTGTTTTCTTGTTTTGTGATTACAATAGGTTGAAGGCTTGTTGATTTGGTTCAGCTCCAACCCGGGTTGGATTGGAGGAGGATTTTCATCCTCTAGGTTCTTGGATGTAAGAACCTAAGGTATCTTCCTTATACCTTGAAAAAGTTCAAAAATAGCTAGTTGTATGATCTTATGTGATTATGTGTTTAAGTGTGATTTAGCTGTTGATTTGATGTTATTTTGAGTTGATATACATGTTATGAAGCTTTGATAACAATTTGGTTAGGTTTCATAAGGTTTTGATTTGGAAAAATTTGGTTTTCAAAAAGTTTAAAGGGTGTTTGGCAACAGGTTTAAGCAGGGTAAGAATTTGATTCATGTTTTAAATAGGTGTTAGTATAATTGAAAAAGGTTTGAGATAGATTGTTTTATTGTTGTGTAATCATTTGATCAAGTTTGGAGTGAATTTGTTGAGTTTAAAAAGGATAAAGGGTGTTAAAAATCTGCATAAGGGTGAAATTTGCTTGGTTTTTCATGATTTTGATGCTTAATCTTTGATTCTTGTTATTTGTGTGTTACTTGACTCCTTGTGCTTCATTGAGCACAAGGGTGCCCAATTGTTCCAAAATATTCATCCAAATAAGCTCAATAAGCCCAAGTCCTCTTGGCTTAAAATCTCAAGCAAAACACAAGTTCAACCTGCTGGTGCAATAGTTCATAACCAGGTTCGTCATACAAGTTGCGGCGCAAGTCAACATGTTGCGGCGCAACTGAAGTACCTGCAGATCTTGGTATTCCCGTTTCACAAGTTGCGGCGCAAGACAGAATCATTGCGGCGCAACACAAGGTGCTGCTGATCTTGGTGATCTCGCAACACTAGTTGCGGCGCAAGACCCACCTAGTTGCGGCGCAACTAAGTGTTTTAATATTATTTTATTAATTAATTTTCAAAATTTTATTTTTCTTTCTTTTTCATTTTTCCTAGGTTCTTTGTCATTGATTAGGACTATTTCCATTTTTAGATTTATTTTTATAATTATTTTAAGTTTAATTAGTTTTTATTTGTTTTAAATCATTTTTAGAGTTTTAAAATAATTTTAATAGGTTTTAATTTTTAGAAAATTACTTTTTAGTCTTATAATAATATAAGTTGAGTAATTATTCAATAAAATCATATTTTTGACATTTGAATTAATTAAATTTAATTTTAGGGCTTTAATTAGCATTTAAAATTAATTATTTAATTAATAAAAGGTTTTAAAATATCTTTATTGGATTTTTGTCTTTATTTATATTATTTTAGACTTGTTTTAGTCTTTTTAATCTTTTTCTTGATTTTGTTTTTGGTTTTAATAATTTTTAATTTTAGTGTTTTTCTACGGTTTTACGTTTTCGTTTTTTACGTCATAGTGTAATTTCCAAGAAACCGTCATTCCATCTCATCAATATTAATCTCAAAGAAATACAAGTTAATTCACAACACCATACCTCCTTGGGAAACGAATCTTTCATCTCTTTTAAGTGATTGAGGGTCATTAGTGTTGATTTTTCCTAAAATCATCACTCGATACTTACCGCTATTTACGCTCTTTTCCTAAAGGGTAGTAAAACCTCTACAATCATACATCCACACCCACGAATTTTGAGCTTATGTACTAGAAAGAACAAGTACAATCTTCCACAATAAAGCCTGCTAAGATTCAACAAGGTTAGAAGCAAAATGTCAAAAACAGAAAGGTTAAAAAGCCTTGATTAATGCAACTCTTGTACCCCACACTTGATTATCCCCAAGTTATAGGCTTCACCACACCTTGATAACTCAATATCAGGATGCTATGATCAGCTTTATAGCCCAAGATTTCCAAGGTGTACCAGGAAACTTAGAAAAATATCAAGCTTGAAGGAAAATGTGCTAACTTTTGCACACTCCTTAAAAACAGGTTTTGAGATTCAAGATTAGCAAACAAGTAACAATAAGAAGCAGTAAACAACAATGGCACTTGATTTTTCTTCAAAGATTCAAACACATTTCATTAAACTGAATATGGATTTATAGAATTTTGAACAAAGGAAAATTCAAGAGCAAGCTAATACTAAACTAGTGCTATGCCTTATATAGGCTACACGAAGTGATTCCAAACCCTAAAAACGTGAACCCTAATGTTACAAAATCCATGAAATGCCCTTGAGAACTTTTGGCAGTTTGTTGAATCATGTGATGGAATTGGCTGTTTGTATGTTGCTGGCAAGTTTTAATTGCATCCAATGGCTTGAAATAAGCTTAAGGAGTAAGCAGGATCCTTGGACGTTGGATGACTGGCCTCTTTTGGCTTCTTCTTCAAAAGCGGGAAAAACAGGGTAAACATGTGACATGGGTGATGATGTGGCGGGTGGTTTAAGGGTGGGGTTTAGTTTAGGGCTACCTTAATTGTAATTTTGGAAAGAATTAGGTGCTAATTGCAAGTGATTTGGAAAAACCCAAATTTGGTAAGAACACTAAGAACAGATGGTTTGATCTTGTTTTGGTTTAAATTTTATGTTTAGCGCGTAATTAATAAACTAATTAGATTAGTTTATTAAACGGTTGTAAGTGGAGAGTGAGGTGGAGGCAGGGAGGGATTTCATTGGTTGAGAGGTGTTAGTGGGACAGGTGGCGTTCATTGGTTGGTCTAGGTAAGTTAGGGTGTCGGCCACTAATGAACCCCCATCTTTTCTCAACTTGTCATTTCTAGTTTTTAACCCATTAAGCCGTTTTCCTTTGTTGTAGAAGTTTTGGTTTTCACACTTTTGCCCCATAAAGTTTTGTAAAGTGAATTCAAGGGTATTTCTTGCCAATTCTTGATTCTTGAAGGACTGATTTGGCATTTTCTTTATAGATAATGGTCTTGACTTGTCTTGTTGACTTCTTGGAGGACTAAAATTGCCAAGTCATGATTAATGAGGGACCATTTTTGCCATTTCTTCAAAGTCAAGGGTCCTTTTGGTAATTTTGACATTTTCAAAGGACCAAACTTGTAATTTCTTGTAACTTGGAGTCCTTCTTGGTATGTTTGACTTTGAGGACGATAAATATTGACATTTTAGTTTTGTCGAGGGACTAAAATTGCCAATTCTTCAAAGTAGAGGGCCCTTTTTGCAATATTGATAAACTTTAGGGACCAAACTTGTAATTATGAAGATACAACGGTATAAATTGTCAATTCTTCAATATTGGAGGACCCTTCTTCATAAATCTTTAAATCTTCAAGGGTTTTCTTTGGAAAATTCTTCATTAGGGCTTGGTTTAATGTGCGACTTCGTTTCCCGTGTTCGTGTTTGAATGATTCTTGTGATCTTTTGTCATTTTCTTAATATCCGTACCTAAAATACACAAGCAACAAACACAAGCATATATTGGGGTATTTTGATGATATTTAATGCATTTAAATCCCTTTTTGGACGATGAGACTAAGTATAAAAGCAGTCTCATTAAAAAACATTTTATTTCAATGAATATTTAGAGTATTGCTAAAATTTCTTTGCAAATCTGAGTTCCACTTTTATATTATTGTTTTAGTTTAAGAACTTTACCTTTTATGCAGTTAATTTAGTTATCAAATATTTTCTTGTTCAAAAAAAGTTTTTGGCAGAATTTGGTTTGAGACCCAAAGTTGAGCAGTTGATGCCTAGGATTGATTGACACCCAATCCTATACTTTGATTCTCAAATTTTTTCATTTCCATGTTGGTTACAATTGTTTTCAAAAGATTGGTTTCATCAAAGTTTTTCCAAAAATCCTTTATTGTTTTTCTGATTATTTACTATAGCATAAGCTACCACAAGCCTGACAAGCTTGTGATAAGCTTATACTACTTGAAGTGTGTTCTTTGGTTTGCTTTGTTTTGTGCAGGTTTCCAAAACAAGTCCACCGTCATCATTCCATTTTCACTTTGCTGTTGAAGATATAGTCATCACCCTTGGTCTGTTGTAGACCAACCAGCAAGGAGTCTCTACAAGCTTTCTTTGGACTTCCCATAAGCTTTTAAGCAGGCAAATACATGGCATCAGCCAGGTATGGGCTTTAAACCTTCTTTGCCCCTTACTTGAAACTTTTGTAAGACATATTGAACTTGTTTGAGCCTCTTTGTTTTATTTTGATTAATTTCTTTAAATGCTCTGTTAAGTGCTTTGTTCATGTTTGTTTACTGATTATATTTAGGTTTAAGTTGGTTGGAATCAAATTTGTGTTGAATAGAAAGAATTTTGTGTGGTAAAATTTTCTACACAGTAGGTTAAGGGGTGTTTGGTTGTGTCTGTTTAAGAAGTATGGGTGACACACACTTGATCATTAACTGGACTAACATACCCTAATATACATGTGTTAGGAAATATTACACTTGTTTTTGAGATTGTTAGTGTAACTTAGAAATTTAGAGGTTGCTTATTTTGCTTAAAATCAGTCAGATTCATCATTAGGCCTATATCTAGGTTGTTTTAGTGAATTGTGGTTTGAAAATTTGTAATCAGTTAGAGGTAAGTGATATCTAGGGTCTTGTGTATGTTAGTTGTGGTTTGAGAGTGTTAAAATCAAGATTTGACCAACTCAAAACTCACTTAAGGGCTAAATACATCAGCAAACTAGATCTATCAGACCCCAGACCACTTGTCTGTTTACAATAACTGAAATTTGCCTATTTTGTGCCTTATTTGTGATTGGACTTGTTGTTTTTTGCTCATTACTGACTCCCTACACTCCACTGAGTGTGGAGGTGCCATTTGTTCCTAAAACCATCAACAATCAAAGCCACAAAGGCACTAAGTCGTTTTTTGAATTAGAGCAGTGGGAAAAGTTCCCACTGCTAGTGTGTTTGTTCCAACTGCTGCACAACAAGACAAATCATACCAACATGTCACTATCTGTTTTTGTGAGTTTTTGTCTCTAGTGCCTTTTTTTCAACATTTTTCATTCTTTTCAATTTGCATAGTTTCAGTGATTTAATTTAAGATTTTTCATAAAGTTAATTTTTATTATTCTGAATATTTGGTATTTTTAGAATTAATTTAAGATTTTAATTCGTTTTATTTATTCTGTTTTGCCTTTTAGTGGCAAAAGTATTATTTTTCTGTTTTTCCATTTTTCCTAGTTTCATTAATATAATTTATGAGTTTTAGAAAAGAAATTTCATTTTCCCCTTTACTTAATTAATTTCTAGAATTATTTTAAGTTTTAAATAGTTTTTATTTAAACTATTTTGTTCTTAAAAGGCTTAAAAGTACATTTTCAAACTTTTCCATTTTTCTACTGTTTAACTAAGTAATTTAGGATTTTTCAAAAAGAAAGTTTATTTTTCTCATTATTTAATTATTTTTTTATGATTATTTTAATTTAAAAAATGTTTTTAGCATTTAAAAAATAGAAAAATAGTTTTAAAAATTTAGGAAAAATACTTTTTAGTGTTTAATTAATATAAGTAAGATAATTGTGTGATAAAATAATATTTTGGGCTTTCTGTTAATTATACTTAATTTTAGGGCTTTAATTAGCATTTAATATACTTAATTTTAGGGCTTTAACTAGCATTTAAAATTGAATATTTAATTAATAGAAGGTTTTAAAATTTTATTGATTGAATTTTTATTCTTATTTATATTATTTTAGTCTTAGTTTTTTTAAATAATTTTTAGCTTTAATTTTTAATTTTGTCACGTTTTACGTATTTACGTTTACGTTTTACGTCATTCGTCGTAGTTTAATCGTAGTATAGCTCGTCTTTTAATTTTCTCTTCTCAAACCCAAAAACGACACTAATATAAACTTGATTTTATATTATTGGCACATAATTCACACACCTCCTCCGAGAACAAACTCGCATTTTTCATCTTTACGGTTTTCCTAAACCGTATCGATTAATACTTTCCGCTTGTTATTTCTTTTTCCTAAAAGAAATATACAAAATACATACAATAGAATCATAACACATTTATTTTTACAAAACAAGAAAACCCTAGCCTCCTTCTTTTGCTCTCCCTTGCCACCGGCTACAACAAACACCAAGGGTGTTTGGGTTGATTTTTTATTGTTGATTTTGGGGTTAGACATGTTCGTGTTCATAGTTCTTTTCAAATCAAGTGTTAGGTATCATCAAACCTTCATCTTATTAATTTTTTTCCTTTTATTATGTTCATGAGTAAGAATATTGAAACATAACAAAACATGGTAGATCTATACAAGAAAATAAGTAGTAAGCGGGGTTTTGGTGGGGTTTTCTTCGGCCGACACGCACAACCGAGAGCCCCAGGCTCTCGGCTTGGGTTCGATTCACACCAACAGCCGAGACCTCATGGTCTCGGTGTGGTTCGGTGGTTCGGCATCAGGGAACAAGGGACCCCGACTCACGTCGGGGTGCCGTTTGGTTTGTTTGTTGTGACACCCTAGAATCGAGGTTATTAACGTTACCCTAAATTACGCTAAATTACGACGAATGGAAAAATCGTAGGTTATAATGTTGAATTAGCCGATGGAAAAATTGTTAGTACGAATTCTATACTGAAAGGGTGTACCTTGAAGTTAGGAAATTACGCTTTTAAAATCGACTTAATTGAACCTTGCAATTGATCTGTTCCAGTGTATACTCAAAGATCGATTTAAGATCAGGGTATCATCAACTGCGTGTAAGAGAGGAGGATATTCCTGTAACCGCCTTTCGTACGCGGTATGGACACTTTGAATTTCGAGTGATGCCGTTTGGTTTGACGAACGCGCCTGTTGTATTCATGGATCTTATGAATCGCGTGTGCAAGCCGTATCTAGATAAGTTTGTTATTGTTTTCATCGATGATATACTTATTTACTCTAAGAGTAAGGAGGAGCACGAGAAGCACCTAAGAAAGATTTTGGAGTTGTTAAGGAAGGAGAAGCTGTATGCAAAATTCTCTAAGTGTGAGTTTTGGTTGGAATCAGTGCAGTTTCTAGGTCATGTGATTGATAGTGAGGGAGTTCGTGTAGATCCTGCTAAGATCGTAGCAATCAGGGAATGGTCAGCACCGACGACGCCGACTGAAGTTCGACAATTTTTGGGTTTAGCTGGGTATTATAGAAGGTTTATTGAAGGATTTTCGTTGATTGCGAAACCATTGACGAGGCTTACCGAAAAGAATAGGGTGTATGAATGGGGAAATGAGGAAGAGCTTGCTTTCGAAACGCTTAAGGATAAGTTATGTTCCGCGCCGATTTTATCATTGCCTGAAGGAACCGAAGACTTCGTGGTGTATTGTGATGCGTCTCGTAAAGGTTATGGAGCGGTATTAATGCAACGTGAAAAGGTGATAGCCTACGCGTCGAGGCAATTAAGGAAGAACGAGGAGAACTACACGACGCACGATTTGGAATTAGGAGCGGTAGTTTTTGCGTTGAAACTGTGGAGACACTATCTGTATGGGACAAAGTGTGTTGTATTCACTGATCACAAGAGTTTGCAGCACATTTTAGATCAAAAGGAGTTGAATATGCGACAAAGACGCTGGGTTGAACTATTGAGTGATTATGACTGCGAAATTCGCTATCACCCTGGGAAGGCGAATGTTGTAGCGGATGCATTGAGTAGGAAGGAACGGGAGAAACCTTTGAGGGTTAGAGCTTTAGTGATGAGTGAGAGCGTTGACTTAACCGAAACCATACTAAAGGCTCAGGAGAGAGGTTTAATGAAAGGGAATGTTGAAGCCGAGAATTTGGGACGAATGTTGAAACCTATTTTCGTGATTAGGTCTGACGGACTGAGATATTTTGAGAATCGAATTTGGTTGCCATTGTGTTCACCTGAGGAAGGAAAGCCTGGAGTTCGAGAATTGGTTATGAATGAGTCGCATAAGTCGAAGTATTCGATACATCCTAGATCGGATAAGATGTACCACGACCTGAAGAAAGTCTATTGGTGGCCGAATATGAAGGCAGATATTGCTCGTTACGTCAGTAAGTGTTTGACTTGTGCAAAGGTTCAGGCAGAACATAAGAAACCATCTGGATTGTTGGTACAACCAGAAATCCCAAAATGGAAATGGGAGAAAATCGCAATGGATTTTGTGACGGGTTTACCTAGGACTCCTAGTGGATGCGATATGATATGGGTAATTGTGGATAGGTTGACGAAATCTGCTCATTTCTTACCTATGAAGAAGACGGACAGCATGGAAAAACTCGCCAGCGTGTACGTGAAAGAGATCGTCTGTAGACATGGAGTGCCGTTATCGATCATTTCGGATCGCGACAGTAGATTTACGTCGGAATTTTGGAAATCGCTTCAACGTGCGATGGGCACTGAACTGAGTTTAAGCACGGCTTATCACCCGGAAACTGACGGCCAGAGTGAACGAACGATTCAAACGATGGAGGACATGCTCCGAGCATGCGTGATCGATTTTGGAGGAAGTTGGGAACGCCACTTGCCTCTGGTGGAATTTTCGTACAATAATAGTTATCATGCGAGTATCAAAGCGGCACCGTTCGAAGCATTGTATGGAAGGAAGTGTAGATCGCCAGTGTGTTGGAGTGAAGTAGGGGAGAGTCAATTGACTGGACCCGAAATGGTTTTAGAAACGACAGAGAAGATCGTGCAGATCAAGAACCGACTACTTGCTGCGAGAAGCCGACAGAAAAGTTATGCCGATAACCGAAGGAAACCGTTGGAGTTTGAAGTTGGAGATATGGTTATGCTCAAGGTATCGCCATGGAAGGGTGTGATTCGTTTTGGAAAGAAAGGAAAGTTGAGTCCGAGGTATATTGGACCGTTTAAGATCATTGAACGAATTGGACCGGTAGCGTACAAGTTAGAATTGCCGACCGAACTTAGTGCCATTCATGACACGTTTCACGTATCGAACCTGAAGAAGAGTTTGGCGGACAAGGAATTGGTGATTCCTTTAGACGAGATTCGACTAGACGACAAAATGCACTTTGTGGAAGAACCTGTGGAAATAATGGACCGGGAGGTCAAGCGGTTGAAGCGTAGTAGGATTCCTATTGTGAAGGTCCGATGGAATTCTAAGCGTGGACCGGAATACACCTGGGAACGTGAGGACTTTTTCAAGGAAAGGTATCCTCATCTGTTCCAGTAAGACGAAATGTGAGTACAAGAAGAGGCGAGCGCCGGGACGTCGCTCTCTTTAAGGAGGGGTGGATGTGACACCCTAGAATCGAGGTTATTAACGTTACCCTAAATTACGCTAAATTTTGAAATTTTTAATAAATTATAATTTCTATACTTATAAGTATTTTGGTTAAAGCCGATGTTCGAGGTTATAATTTCTACGTTTGACGTTTTGAGAAGGACGATGACGATTACGATCCCGAGGGATGCCCAATTTCATATAATTTTGACGATTTATCGATGATGTAATTTTTCGAGAATCTTAATTACGGTTCATGTTAAGTTGAGTCGGGTGAGTTTTATAGCCTTCCGAGTACATTTAAAGTATCCCAAAAATATTTTGGAGCGTTCGGGAAGATTTCCGACTCCCGTAAAATTTTCAAAATTGACAAATGAGTCAAACCCGCAAAGTTTTGAGGTCGTTTTCTATTTAAGGACAAAAGAAGCCAAAAATTGCACAAAGGTCCCTCCTAACCCATCAAAAGGGCCAAAATGGATAAACACACAAACACACACAACATTTACAAAAAAAAAAATCAAACCCACTCCCTCTCTTCTCTCTCAAACCGACGGACACCCCCACCCACATCAAAAATTCACCAAAAATCATTTTCCACTTGATTTTTCAAAAATCTAAGGTTAGACCACACTTAGTTTGGTCATTCCCCACATATTCATGTGCTCAAATCCAACATGCATTGATAAAAATTTTCCAAGATTTTTCCATATGATCCAAATTCGTTTTTGAGGCTAAAGGAGCTAATGCATGTTGATATTAAGTGTTATGGAAGTATAAACACCAAGAAAACCCACCAAAACTAATTTGGTTGTGGTGATTGGGTCACCCAAACCCCACGGCAAAGGGGGTGTTTGGGGAGCCATGGTGGTTGTTGGTTTTGCATGTTAATCTTGTGTTTGGTTTGATGTTTAAGGGTGTTTTACATAGGTGTTAGTGGTTGCATGTTCATTTTCTTTGATTCTTGATTTTGAGTTTGATTGATCAATAGGGGTAGGATTGAAGTTTGATGTTAGGATATGTTTGGGAAGGCTTAGGATGATGTTTAGTGGTAATTAGAAGTCTTGGAATCGAGTCTAAGCATGTTTTTGGTATGGTCATTTTTAGGCAGAAACATTTGGTCCATTTTATAAAAATTATTTTGTTTCCAGGTCTTGAAAGCTAAATGTAGTTGTAGAGGGTTTTTCTAGCTTTAATTTGGTATAAGGTAGAGCCCGTGACTCAAAACGAGCTAAAAGTTATGACATTTTAAAGATCGGGTACCGGGAGACGAGGACTTTCACAATCCGAATTTGTGCAAAGTTTTAGTCAAATCCCGAGGGTCACAAGTATAATTTGGTAAATGGTCAAGGGTCAAACTTTGGTCCCTAACCTGTACAAATGGGTCTATATGTTGACTTAGTTGTCAAGGAAGTCAAAGGTATTTTTCATATAGGTCAAAGAGGTCAAAATTGGTCGAAGCGCAATTTCAGCCCGTAAAATGTAGTCGTGGAAATGAGTTGCGTAACGGGTCGTAAAAGTAAAAACTTTTATTGGGCTTAAAAACATGTTATCTACAGGTCATATAGGATTTTTGGAAATTTTGTCAAATTTTATAAGCATGGTTTAATAAGGTAAAACAGCCCGTACTTTAGTCAAGTACCGGCGAGAACGAGTAAAAATGGACAACGTAAGTATTGAGAACGAATGGAATAAAATGAATGATACTTGTTGTTTTGTTTTTGGCGTGAGTTATATTTGTCCTAAGTGACTTGTATATATGTATTTTATACAGTACCGTAAGTATTTAAATGAGATTACTCATTACGCGTTATTTGTGATAGGTGTTGATTTACCCGGGCATCCGTAACATCGTCAGTGATCACTCCTCGAACTACCGACTACTTAATATCTAAGGTGTGAATTTATAGCCTCGCTTATATTTATTTCAAATTGTTTTACCCGCGAGGGAAATGCATGCTAGTTTTTAAAAAGGAACGTATATCATGAATGATTGTTAGACCCGAAAGTTGCCTTAGAATTGTGTTGAGTACCAAAGTTGCAAAAGTCCCTAAATTCATGAACTATTAACTATTGTCTTGCCCTCGAGTAGGGGGAAATAGCCGCTTATGCAATTTGTAGTACTACGGGGTTAACGACCCAATGCTAGCCGAGAAGCTGTACTTATAGTAAGTTCTGCGGTAGATTATTTTGTATGAGAAATAAGGTATAATTGCAACTGATGCCTTTAGAAGGGGCACTGGTTTCATCTGAATCATGCCGGTATATTTACGCGGGTGATTGAGTTAACGGATTAGTGTCATGAGCTTAAACACAATTGTCAGTATCCTGATTATAGTTTGTTTGATCGACAAGACTATAAATGATCACGAATGGTTTTTATTATATATACGTTCAAATGGATTGAAAAACCTATGAATTCCACTCAACGTTTTCGTTGACCAAATTTTTGGCATGTGTTTCAGGTAACCGCTGAGAAGTAGGATGGAGCATGCATGGGATGGATGTTGTGTGTATGGCTTGGTGTCCGCTTGTTTTTCCCTCCTTTTCTACTTAAACAATTTTTATGTTTAATGTCATGTGGTTGTAAACTGAAGTTTTTGGGGTTGAGATTCATGGGGACCGAAAACGCTAAACTCTGTGCACTATTTGGGGTTGGAAAAACTGTGGACATGTATCATCTAACAATTTTAAATTTCAAGTTTTAAGTTGACGTCTTTTTAGCGTCGTTTGATATATCTGGTGTGCAATGAATACTGTGTAGCACCCATTGTTGTAGTTCCGCTGCGCATAACAATTGTGGGGGTGTTACAGATTGGTAATCAGAGCCACGAGTTATAGAGAACTAGGTCGTTTTTGAAAATCCTAAACTATAACTTTTGGTGTCGTAAGAAAAAGGGTCCAAGCACACACAACTATCCTGCATGGCTCCGGTAAGATTTATTGTTGTATTTATGGCATTTGACGTATACTTTTGAGTAAAGTATATATGTGGGTAATTATTATATAAGTATGGAATTACTATATGTAGACGTTAAATTTTACGTGAAATATCCGACATCGTAATTTTCATATTAATCATGCATGAGCATCATATTATTACATTTCGGGCATATGTACCACCTTTGCATTGCATTTGCATGCATATATTTATAACTATTGTATAATTACTTATGTACCCTCCGAAATTCGCTGTTATTGCAGGAATGGCCGAGGTACCGCCCAACGATAACGGAAACGATTACGTCGTAGGTCACGAAGGGGGACCGCTTCCTCCGAACCCGCCGGACAATAATAATGGATGGATCGCTCCAGAAGACGAAATAGGGCCGGAAAACGACAATGGCGAAAGTGAGGTGGATAACTTCAGCATGAGTAGTGACGAGAATGAGGATTCTGAAGAAGAGCCCGAGGAGCTATTGGATGATGGCATTCCCGAGGATGCCGTGGGCCAGACCGAACCCGATTTGTTTCAATCTCCGAATTCGCCGAAGGGTTATGAGGTACCACCGACCGGTCGTTATGAGCAGCAACCCTTTGATCGCCCGATGGACAATAGTAATGGGAGCAGTGGAGAGTCATCCAAGTCGCCATCGATTCATGAGAATATTGCAAGGGTCTATTTTCCGAGACCGAGTCACTACTGGGATCCCGCAGGTCGTTTGGGGAGGATGGAAAGGTTGATGTATGAGCGGTTTGTAGTTGAGACTAGGGTGATTAAGAAGTTTGATAAGACTGAAAGGGAACATCAAAGACTGTTGGAAAGGACTTCAAGAATTGCGTATGATGGGATGATGAACACAAGTGCCATCAACAGTTTAAAATCAATGGTTGCGAATTTAAGTGCTAGTCTTGACCGTGTGAGGGAAGATCAGATGAGGTTGTCGAGGATGCAGAGTTGGGAGCATCGTGTGAGGGATTCATTGCCCCCGGATTGGAGATTCGTGGACGATGTGGAGATGGAGGCGAATGACTTCATGGTTCAGCCGCCTACTGGAGGTGCTTGTATTTCGGTGGGAAATCAGGTAGCGATTGAGTGTGGATCCACATCAGGGATGAGAAAGGAAACAGAATGTGGGCCGGATGAGAAAGGAAAGGGAAAAGTGGATGATGTGGATGAGGACGTGAGTGATGAGGAAACCGAGGAAGACGACGACGAGCCGCCATCCAAGAGGCCGTGTGGATCACCACATGCCTAGTTACTTGTTTTGTATTTTTCTTTGATCATTGTAATAGAACTATTTTAGACCTTTGTATGATGGTATTATGACGAGAAACTCAAGTACTTGATGTTTTGTGGTGAACGATTGTAGTGGCATTACTTGTCACGATTTTGGTTAACTATCAATACAATCTATGTTACCTTTCATGATCTGTGATATGTCTTAAATTTGATCTTTTGTGGTGTGAATTGATGAATATTAGTAACTCCGTAGTGATGTGTCGTTGTATGTATTTTATGTCTGGGAAACTTGATATGAATACTTACATTGTTTTTTCTATTTTTCCTTGTCTTGCAGAAAGAGATATTCGATAACACAATGCCTCCAAAGTTGACTGCCGATCGTGTTAACACCATGATTCAGGAAGCAATAGCTAATGCATTGCAAGCGGACCGAGCTGGGAGAAATCAGGATCCAGGAAGGAACGCGGGGAGACAGCCAGCCCCGAGAGTGTGTACCTATTCTAGCTTTATGAAGTGCGGTCCCACGCAGTTCCGTGGAACGGGTGGAGCTCTAGAACTTAGGCGATGGTTGGAAAAAGTTGAGAGTACGTTTGAAATCAGTGGTTGTGCAGAGGCGGATAAAGTAAAGTTTGCAGCGGCTACGTTTCTGGATGATGCGTTAAGTTGTTGGAATACCCAGGTAGCTACGGTTGGATTGGCTGTAGCAAATGCAAGGACGTGGAATGCGACCAAAGCTTTGTTGACAAAGAAGTTTTGCCCAGAGGAGGAATTGGGGCAATTGGAGGACGAATTGAGACATTTGACCTTAAAGAACAACGATATAGCTGCTTACACCAGGAGATTCAATGAGTTAAGTCTTTTGTGTCCGGACATATTTGCCAATGATGCCAAGAAAATGAAGCAGTATATAAAGGGTTTATCTAGCAACATCAAAGGTGAAACAACTTCGTCGAAACCTGGAACGTTTGACGAAGCGGTTCAAATGGCACACGCTTTGATGGACGTTAAGCTTCAGGACAAGCAGAATTACATTGCTGAGGGCAACAAAAGGAAATGGGAGGCAGCACAAAGTAATCAATCCCAAGGCCAGAACCGAGGTGGAAATCGAAACAACCATGGGCCGAACCGTAATCAGCAGTTTAATCAGAGAAGGAACGAAGGGATGAGGGCAGTGACGAACCCTAGAGGTGTGAAAGTGAACCCCCATTGTGGAAAGTGCAACTTGTATCATGTTGGAAATTGCCCGCCGGCATGCGGCAAGTGTGGAAAGGCAGGTCATAGGACAGCTAGTTGTCGAACGGGAGGAGTAGCCACTGGGGCTAATGCTATCAGGATGAGGGGATGTTATAGCTGTGGAGAAAGAGGGCATGTGCAAGCAAATTGCCCGAAGACAGGAAACAGACGGGGAGGAAATAATGCGGCAGCTGTGTATCAAGTGGGAACTGCTGATAAACCACAAGGTCCAAATGTGGTTACCGGTACGTTTTTGCTAGACGCTTGTTATGCTAGTATTTTATTTGATTCTGGCTCCGACAAGAGTTTTGTAGACGTTAGATTTAGTCGTCATATCGATAGAGAACCGGTGTTGTTAACGACTAGTTATAATGTTGAATTAGCCGATGGAAAAATTGTTAGTACGAATTCTATACTGAAAGGGTGTACCTTGAAGTTAGGAAATTACGCTTTTAAAATCGACTTAATTGAACCTTGCAATTGATCTGTTCCAGTGTATACTCAAAGATCGATTTAAGATCAGGGTATCATCAACTGCGTGTAAGAGAGGAGGATATTCCTGTAACCGCCTTTCGTACGCGGTATGGACACTTTGAATTTCGAGTGATGCCGTTTGGGTTGACGAACGCGCCTACTGTATTCATGGATCTTATGAATCGCGTGTGCAAGCCGTATCTAGATAAGTTTGTTATTGTTTTCATCGATGATATACTTATTTACTCTAAGAGTAAGGAGGAGCACGAGAAGCACCTAAGAAAGATTTTGGAGTTGTTAAGGAAGGAGAAGCTGTATGCAAAATTCTCTAAGTGTGAGTTTTGGTTGGAATCAGTGCAGTTTCTAGGTCATGTGATTGATAGTGAGGGAGTTCGTGTAGATCCTGCTAAGATCGTAGCAATCAGGGAATGGTCAGCACCGACGACGCCGACTGAAGTTCGACAATTTTTGGGTTTAGCTGGGTATTATAGAAGGTTTATTGAAGGATTTTCGTTGATTGCGAAACCATTGACGAGGCTTACCGAAAAGAATAGGGTGTATGAATGGGGAAATGAGGAAGATCTTGCTTTCGAAACGCTTAAGGATAAGTTATGTTCCGCGCCGATTTTATCATTGCCTGAAGGAACCGAAGACTTCGTGGTGTATTGTGATGCGTCTCGTAAAGGTTATGGAGCGGTATTAATGCAACGTGAAAAGGTGATAGCCTACGCGTCGAGGCAATTAAGGAAGAACGAGGAGAACTACACGACGCACGATTTGGAATTAGGAGCGGTAGTTTTTGCGTTGAAACTGTGGAGACACTATCTGTATGGGACAAAGTGTGTTGTATTCACTGATCACAAGAGTTTGCAGCACATTTTAGATCAAAAGGAGTTGAATATGCGACAAAGACGCTGGGTTGAACTATTGAGTGATTATGACTGCGAAATTCGCTATCACCCTGGGAAGGCGAATGTTGTAGCGGATGCATTGAGTAGGAAGGAACGGGAGAAACCTTTGAGGGTTAGAGCTTTAGTGATGAGTGAGAGCGTTGACTTAACCGAAACCATACTAAAGGCTCAGGAGAGAGGTTTAATGAAAGGGAATGTTGAAGCCGAGAATTTGGGACGAATGTTGAAACCTATTTTCGTGATTAGGTCTGACGGACTGAGATATTTTGAGAATCGAATTTGGTTGCCATTGTGTTCACCTGAGGAAGGAAAGCCTGGAGTTCGAGAATTGGTTATGAATGAGTCGCATAAGTCGAAGTATTCGATACATCCTGGATCGGATAAGATGTACCACGACCTGAAGAAAGTCTATTGGTGGCCGAATATGAAGGCAGATATTGCTCGTTACGTCAGTAAGTGTTTGACTTGTGCAAAGGTTCAGGCAGAACATAAGAAACCATCTGGATTGTTGGTACAACCAGAAATCCCAGAATGGAAATGGGAGAAAATCGCAATGGATTTTGTGACGGGTTTACCTAGGACTCCTAGTGGATGCGATATGATATGGGTAATTGTGGATAGGTTGACGAAATCTGCTCATTTCTTACCTATGAAGAAGACGGACAGCATGGAAAAACTCGCCAGCGTGTACGTGAAAGAGATCGTCTGTAGACATGGAGTGCCGTTATCGATCATTTCGGATCGCGACAGTAGATTTACGTCGGAATTTTGGAAATCGCTTCAACGTGCGATGGGCACTGAACTGAGTTTAAGCACGGCTTATCACCCGGAAACTGACGGCCAGAGTGAACGAACGATTCAAACGATGGAGGACATGCTCCGAGCATGCGTGATCGATTTTGGAGGAAGTTGGGAACGCCACTTGCCTCTGGTGGAATTTTCGTACAATAATAGTTATCATGCGAGTATCAAAGCGGCACCGTTCGAAGCATTGTATGGAAGGAAGTGTAGATCGCCAGTGTGTTGGAGTGAAGTAGGGGAGAGTCAATTGACTGGACCCGAAATGGTTTTAGAAACGACAGAGAAGATCGTGCAGATCAAGAACCGACTACTTGCTGCGAGAAGCCGACAGAAAAGTTATGCCGATAACCGAAGGAAACCGTTGGAGTTTGAAGTTGGAGATATGGTTATGCTCAAGGTATCGCCATGGAAGGGTGTGATTCGTTTTGGAAAGAAAGGAAAGTTGAGTCCGAGGTATATTGGACCGTTTAAGATCATTGAACGAATTGGACCGGTAGCGTACAAGTTAGAATTGCCGACCGAACTTAGTGCCATTCATGACACGTTTCACGTATCGAACCTGAAGAAGAGTTTGGCGGACAAGGAATTGGTGATTCCTTTAGACGAGATTCGACTAGACGACAAAATGCACTTTGTGGAAGAACCTGTGGAAATAATGGACCGGGAGGTCAAGCGGTTGAAGCGTAGTAGGATTCCTATTGTGAAGGTCCGATGGAATTCTAAGCGTGGACCGGAATACACCTGGGAACGTGAGGACTTTTTCAAGGAAAGGTATCCTCATCTGTTCCAGTAAGACGAAATGTGAGTACAAGAAGAGGCGAGCGCCGGGACGTCGCTCTCTTTAAGGAGGGGTGGATGTGACACCCTAGAATCGAGGTTATTAACGTTACCCTAAATTACGCTAAATTTTGAAATTTTTAATAAATTATAATTTCTATACTTATAAGTATTTTGGTTAAAGCCGATGTTCGAGGTTATAATTTCTACGTTTGACGTTTTGAGAAGGACGATGACGATTACGATCCCGAGGGATGCCCAATTTCATATAATTTTGACGATTTATCGATGATGTAATTTTTCGAGAATCTTAATTACGGTTCGTGTTAAGTTGAGTCGGGTGAGTTTTATAGCCTTCCGAGTACATTTAAAGTATCCCAAAAATATTTTGGAGCGTTCGGGAAGATTTCCGACTCCCGTAAAATTTTCAAAATTGACAAATGAGTCAAACCCGCAAAGTTTTGAGGTCGTTTTCTATTTAAGGACAAAAGAAGCCAAAAATTGCACAAAGGTCCCTCCTAACCCATCAAAAGGGCCAAAATGGATAAACACACAAACACACACAACATTTACAAAAAAAAAAATCAAACCCACTCCCTCTCTTCTCTCTCAAACCGACGGACACCCCCACCCACATCAAAAATTCACCAAAAATCATTTTCCACTTGATTTTTCAAAAATCTAAGGTTAGACCACACTTAGTTTGGTCATTCCCCACATATTCATGTGCTCAAATCCAACATGCATTGATAAAAATTTTCCAAGATTTTTCCATATGATCCAAATTCGTTTTTGAGGCTAAAGGAGCTAATGCATGTTGATATTAAGTGTTATGGAAGTATAAACACCAAGAAAACCCACCAAAATTAATTTGGTTGTGGTGATTGGGTCACCCAAACCCCACGGCAAAGGGGGTGTTTGGGGAGCCATGGTGGTTGTTGGTTTTGCATGTTAATCTTGTGTTTGGTTTGATGTTTAAGGGTGTTTTACATAGGTGTTAGTGGTTGCATGTTCATTTTCTTTGATTCTTGATTTTGAGTTTGATTGATCAATAGGGGTAGGATTGAAGTTTGATGTTAGGATATGTTTGGGAAGGCTTAGGATGATGTTTAGTGGTAATTAGAAGTCTTGGAATCGAGTCTAAGCATGTTTTTGGTATGGTCATTTTTAGGCAGAAACATTTGGTCCATTTTATAAAAATTATTTTGTTTCCAGGTCTTGAAAGCTAAATGTAGTTGTAGAGGGTTTTTCTAGCTTTAATTTGGTATAAGGTAGAGCCCGTGACTCAAAACGAGCTAAAAGTTATGACATTTTAAAGATCGGGTACCGGGAGACGAGGACTTTCACAATCCGAATTTGTGCAAAGTTTTAGTCAAATCCCGAGGGTCACAAGTATAATTTGGTAAATGGTCAAGGGTCAAAATTTGGTCCCTAACCTGTACAAATGGGTCTATATGTTGACTTAGTTGTCAAGGAAGTCAAAGGTATTTTTCATATAGGTCAAAGAGGTCAAAATTGGTCGAAGCGCAATTTCAGCCCGTAAAATGTAGTCGTGGAAATGAGTTGCGTAACGGGTCGTAAAAGTAAAAACTTTTATTGGGCTTAAAAACATGTTATCTACAGGTCATATAGGATTTTTGGAAATTTTGTCAAATTTTATAAGCATGGTTTAATAAGGTAAAACAGCCCGTACTTTAGTCAAGTACCGGCGAGAACGAGTAAAAATGGACAACGTAAGTATTGAGAACGAATGGAATAAAATGAATGATACTTGTTGTTTTGTTTTTGGCGTGAGTTATATTTGTCCTAAGTGACTTGTATATATGTATTTTATACAGTACCGTAAGTATTTAAATGAGATTACTCATTACGCGTTATTTGTGATAGGTGTTGATTTACCCGGGCATCCGTAACATCGTCAGTGATCACTCCTCGAACTACCGACTACTTAATATCTAAGGTGTGAATTTATAGCCTCGCTTATATTTATTTCAAATTGTTTTACCCGCGAGGGAAATGCATGCTAGTTTTTAAAAAGGAACGTATATCATGAATGATTGTTAGACCCGAAAGTTGCCTTAGAATTGTGTTGAGTACCAAAGTTGCAAAAGTCCCTAAATTCATGAACTATTAACTATTGTCTTGCCCTCGAGTAGGGGGAAATAGCCGCTTATGCAATTTGTAGTACTACGGGGTTAACGACCCAATGCTAGCCGAGAAGCTGTACTTATAGTAAGTTCTGCGGTAGATTATTTTGTATGAGAAATAAGGTATAATTGCAACTGATGCCTTTAGAAGGGGCACTGGTTTCATCTGAATCATGCCGGTATATTTACGCGGGTGATTGAGTTAACGGATTAGTGTCATGAGCTTAAACACAATTGTCAGTATCCTGATTATAGTTTGTTTGATCGACAAGACTATAAATGATCACGAATGGTTTTTATTATATATACGTTCAAATGGATTGAAAAACCTATGAATTCCACTCAACGTTTTCGTTGACCAAATTTTTGGCATGTGTTTCAGGTAACCGCTGAGAAGTAGGATGGAGCATGCATGGGATGGATGTTGTGTGTATGGCTTGGTGTCCGCTTGTTTTTCCCTCCTTTTCTACTTAAACAATTTTTATGTTTAATGTCATGTGGTTGTAAACTGAAGTTTTTGGGGTTGAGATTCATGGGGACCGAAAACGCTAAACTCTGTGCACTATTTGGGGTTGGAAAAACTGTGGACATGTATCATCTAACAATTTTAAATTTCAAGTTTTAAGTTGACGTCTTTTTAGCGTCGTTTGATATATCTGGTGTGCAATGAATACTGTGTAGCACCCATTGTTGTAGTTCCGCTGCGCATAACAATTGTGGGGGTGTTACATTTGTGGGTCTCGGCGCAGCAGCAGCATCACCGGCTCAAGCCGGTGGCTGTTTTGCTTTAATAGTGGGCACCGCAACCCAAACAGGTGGAACTACCGGCTACAGCCGGTGGTGAGTTTGGTCCAGCAGTGGCTATCCAGGCCACGGCAGTGGCAGCCGGCTAGACCGGGTTAGCCATTGTCGGGCTGGTTTGGTCCGGTTCATGGTTCGATTTTAAATTAAAACACGGGTTCGGTCACGGGATATTTTTACAAGGTATATTTTTACAAGGAAAAATTAAATTAATTAGACATGACTAATAATCAATTTAATTTAATCACGGACTTAGGTTATATTTATTTTTAAAAAATAATACATGTTTTAACATAAGTATTTTTACCATTTGACTATAGTTATTAATTAATTAGTAAAACATGGACTATAATTAATTAATAAATCATGACTTAGGTTATAATTAATAAATTATTAATACATGATTAACTTAAGTATTTTATATGTCTTAATTTAATTAAATCATGCCTTTATTTAATTAAATCATATAACCTATAGTTTATTAAATTATCAGGACATTATTAATAAACTATACTATTAATTACATGACTTATGATTTTTAACCAGTAAACTAAAGCTTATATTATTATCTTATTAATCCAGCTTATTTCTAAATATGAAAACTTTCTATTTCAGGAAACTTACTATTTTTGGAAACATTCTATTTTTAGAAACTGATATATTTTTGGAAACTTCCAATTTTTGGAAACTTTCTAACTTTAGAAACTTTCTATTTTAGGAAACCTGCTATTTTTAGAAAGTTACTTTTTATTACACAACAAGTATAATAATACAAGCATACAAGATAACACTTAATCAGAATACATAAAATACATGATTAATACAGTATAACATTTAAAACAACAAACAAGACAAGAACATATAAAACAAGCTAACAACATTATATAACCAGTTACGTAGTCAGTAATCAGAAGACTTATACATGTCGCTTATTTATGTAGCATTTGTGAGGTCTGAGTAGGACTATTCATCCTTTCGTCTTTCCTCGTTCACTTGACACAAGGTACGGATTTTCCGTCCTTCAGTATGGACATTCTTTCCTTATTATGATTCCCCGTTTGCAGCCAACTGTTTTCCTATGTATTGTTTTATATGTTTGATTACTTATGTTAGTTTTAAATGTCTAAGCCATATACATGCATGACCAGTGTCACCTAGTTATGGAGGTACCATAACCATAACACTGGAGGCACCAATGTTATGACTTCCCAACGACGGAGTGATTGCTCGTGGCGTCCCTTTTCAGTTTTGGCCATATATCTATATCATCATGTGGGCGTATGGGTGCATCTTAGTTACTTGTTTTACAGGATTTTCATGGTGAATGCGATGTGTGCCTTGCATCCTTCACAAGGAGTTGATTCCTCCTCCCAGACTAGTTAATTAGAGACAACCCCTCTAATTGCATGACGAGGTCTCCCTTCCAAGTATTTATGCACGGTGGAACCTCATGACCTATATGTGCTATTGGCTAAGTAATACAGCTTTCATATAAAAACATAATTCTTTTCAAACTATAAAACCATTTTTATAAACATGTTCCAGGTTTTCCAGGACTTATACTGTAACACCCCCAAATTTATACAACTCAATACAGCGGAAGACTAGTTGGTGTTACGGGATAGCACATTACTCACATCATAGACAACGCTTAAAAGTCGCGTCGTTTTAATAATCAAGCATTTCCATTCATAAATATCAAATTTACATAGGTCCCAAGTCATTGTATTTCATACAAGTTTTACAAATAATTTGAATGGAAATTATTATTTAAATGCGGGCCATGAATTCTTGTTGTCATCCCGAGAATTACCTTCAAGTACCTGAGACAAAACATGTTAAAAGAAAAGGCCAGCGATAACGCCGAGTGAATTCATAGAGTTTAATAAAATCCATCAATATAACATCGGTATAAAATTATTACCGAAAATCATTTTGTACAAATCATTGTAATAGGCCATAAAATAGCCAAAGTCATTTTTATACAATTCCTTATCAAAAATCTTAATATAAGCATTTTCCTTAAAAATCATTATACGAGCCAATGTCGTAAAAGCATCATACAATACGTCTTATGACGTTGTATAAAGTTAAATAAAAACCGTTTTATGAATATGGTTATATAAAACCAAAACACGAACATAATATCAATAGTAAGACCCCGTATTGCTAGTCAGGCAATACATCGTAATTCAAGGCGTATATCAGTATTTTCGTTATTTTGGATTATTACAAGCCGCATGACATTGTTACCTTACTAAACCAAACAACGGGTAGCTAGCCCGAAACTCAATTTGCCCATCTAAATTTGCGTGTCGTCACAAAGGTCACGCTATGGAAATCTTCTCATACATAAATTCGCTTACCAATCAATGTGGCACGACGGGGATCAACCGTCAAGGCGCGAACTGGGCTTATCGTCCCCAAATAGTACTATTTTATGCATAAGCGTCTACCAAATCCCGGTAGTTCACAATTCATGCTAATGGGACTTTTAGTAACATAACCTAACTTTAATTATCCATTTCATTTCATCTATCGGGTCATTTAATCATCCATCGGGTCATACAATCATTCGGGTCCAAATCAATAAACAAACAATCGGGACAACTAGTATCCTATTTTATAAAAACTAACATGCTATATCCCTCGCTGGTTTATAAAATATTTCATAAAAACATTTAAAATAGTGCGAGGCTATGAACTCACGTTGATGTGGGAAAGCGGGTTATTGGCAATTTGGACGTACGGTACGTGCTTCAATCACGGAAACCTAGACAAATAATACTCGTCTTAGACTTTTGTCCAATGACTTTATAAAAATAACAATTATGTATACATATGATTATTATATATATGATGATCAAGTGGGTTTATATATTCTCTTTTACTCATTTTAGTGTTTATATATTGGTAACTTCTTACTAGTTCCTAGTTTTACCTATTTACGTGTTTTAGGTCCAATAAGCATATTATAAGTTCATTAACTTGTATTAATCCACTTTATACTTGTATTATCAGTACTTATACTTTACATGTCGGGCCCAAATGGGTTAAGACCAATAAATAAGTTTATAAGTGTTTTAGCCCATTTTGTTGTATTATTAATCCAATAACGTTAACTTAGCCCGTTAATGTCCGTATGTTATATAGTTCGGGTTTTATCGGTTTTTACTTGTTATATATGTTTATATATCAGTATATGAGTTTATAAAAGTTTACCTTAGACGGGTCCAACCGTCTAAGTTTTATTTAACAAAAACCGTAATTTTACGGTAATAGCCGAAAAAGTCGTAAAAATCATGTTTATAGTTTTATAACTTATAAAACTTATCAAACTACCATTTTTATAAAATGTCCATTTATTTATCCTTATACATATTTATATAAATGTATTATATAAGTTAGTGGGTTTTAATTCATATTTTATACTATTTTAATTTGAGTGCTTATATAATACTATTATACTTTAATTTTCCTAAAATCTGATTTTTACTTTCATGTTCACCAAAATAGCCATATCTTGAGTTCTACAAGGAGATAGAAGCTCATTTTTGGACACCATAAACTACATGATATGTGCTACAATTAACTTAGATTTAGCTACTGCTCAATCCAAATCTAAATATCCTTAACAGTCCGTCCAAAACTGACTATTCAGATTGGTACTCTAAACTTATTTTGATCATATCTCACTCATTATAATGATTCTATTGCATGACCAACTCTCACATGTGTATGACATCTTATACTTACTGTATATTGATTCCACTTTGCCGTTTTATCAGTTTAACTTGTGGTTAGTTACTGTTTTTATACAGCCAACAATTTAAGCAAGATTTTTGCGTTGTTTCTTATAGTTTTTCATCTTTTTAATCATATTTATCAACACCAAATCCCCACACAATACTATTATAATCATATATCATCATACATATATACATTTAAGAAGAAAATACATGATTACATAATAAAAATTAACAAAAGGATGGGGAGGACAATCTTTAAACCACTATGATGATGTAGGTTGTGATTTGGACATGGATTTTGATGGAGAAACTTGTGATAAACCAAGACCATCTTCAAGACCACAATTCTTCAAGAACTCCTTGCATGTGAAAATGGAGTAATGGTTTAAGGCTAGTGGTTTTGGTAAGTAGTTGCTTACTTTGTAAGCCTTAAGCTAACATGTGTTAGCTTATTAGCTAAGAGTTTGACACATCAAGTGTTGTGTCTAGTTTTTGGCCGTGGGTTTGTGGGGGTGGGGCAAGTGTCCCACTTGTCTCATCCCCATTTAATTACGGGTACTCCTCGATTCTAGTTTCCTCGATTTGCGTGCCCTCGGGTCGTTTTACGAAAAACGTTTTTATAAATTATGAATCAACGGCACAAAACGAATCTAATAAAAATTGTCTCATCAAAAACGGAGTTCGAAAACGTAAATACGTAATCCTAGGGTTTCCGGTTTAGTCGTAAAGGACGTTAAAATAAAATTGTAAGTCCTAATCTCTTCTCGTAAATTTGTGAGTTTATGAACTAACACAAATTTAAATCTCAAGATAATATTCACGGATAAATTTATTTTCTGAAATGTCGGACTGTCACCAAAGATGGTGTATGTAAACGTAAGCACGTAACGTTGAATCCTCCGGTTTAAACGTAGTCGATGCTACTCCAAGACGTAAATCTAAATTTCTTCCCAAAAATAAGTGAGTTCATATTATAACATTAAAATAATGTTTTTAAATAAATATTGAGAATAAAATATCAACCATAAATTGACGGATTGTCACAGCATTTACCCCTAAACAGGATCTTTGTCCTCAAAGATCATCTTACTACTCACTTCTTATAGAGCTAAAGCCATGTGGGTTTTTCCTCCACATTCGGTCTTTTCTCACAAGTGTAATTCATTACAATACGCGAGTTTCATCAAACATAACTACGAGAATAAGATCAGGCTTATTGTTGACTTACTTTCTCTATCCATGATGTTCACGGGTCCTTGATGAATGCAAATTTTCGTCGATCTAAACTTTATCAAGAAGAATTCAGATTTTTCACTTGATAGATATTTCATCAAGTTCGATATACGAAACATAATTCACGCAGCTCTTGAAGTCCTAGGGTAGATCCAACTTATATGCCTTTCAAACTAACTTTTACATCATCTCAATGGTCCCATACTACGGGGACTTATTTCCCATTATCTTTCAGATCATCAATTCATTTTTCCGTAGTTAAAATTTTTGGCATAACTTTGCTACCCATCTGGCACTTCCAGATCTACATTTCATATTCACATAACCTCCTGCCCACTACCGGCAGTCAATAATCAAATCCTAATTTCAACAATCATTTCAGGTCTCGCGGGTCGAGTATTTTGTAAGGTTAGGTTCGCCATCATAGGAAACTTTAAACCTAAAAGACATGTCCAACTCACAATGGGTGTATGTCGGGTGTCTTTATCCCAACTCCTGCTTACAGATGCTCTTATATTCAGATCCTAACAAGATTCGATCTCGATCATAATACGATAATTATCAATGATAATCTTTCCAAAGGAAACGATTATACGGTTCATTACCAAAGGTCAATCATTCAAACATAGAACAACACTTATAGTATTTTGTATCGTTACTTTACCTCGTCCCTTCGATTGGGGTGGTACAAAGTACTCTCATCAAGATTCGTTCTCAATGACTTCTGAGCAAACCTCTAGAAATTCGATGCGAAGCGAGGATCTTGATAGAGATGATCGATACAGACACACCATGTTTACACAACTCCTTTAAATACAAAAGAGTCAATTTCTTCATCAAGAATCTATCATTAACGGGAATGATATTAGAAGATTTGGTCAGTCTGTCGACGATGACCCAAACCGAATCAAATTCAGATGATGACCTTTGCAATAGATAGACGTTTACTAATGTATGAGGCAATTTCTGCCTTAATAATGTGTCATCAGTACAACTTCTTCTGATAATGATACTTTTAGTCAGAAATGACATAAATAGAATACTTATACTTACAAGATTCCAACATAACTATATCCCAAAGTCTCCATATTTAGACAATAACAAGTGCCCTTTTAATCGTTTAGCGCCATCGGCTTCTCAATTTTTGATGGTTCACATTAGCCGCAAACCCCTTTTTATTATCTATTTTATCCTTTTTACAATCATTGTTTATTTTTATATCGTTCGGCAATTTATTTTGTACCGTCATTACTAAGGAACACATCCTAATTGGTTCTTTATATTTTCTACATAATGTGTCAGTAATTACGTTCACCTTTCTTCATATTTTCTAAGTTTCAATTTCGTTTCAGCTATTATTTTTATCAATTTTGCTTGATCCGACGTCTAAAGTGTCGATAATTATTACAACTAATTAAATATTAAATATTCAATTTTTATGAAACGTAAACGTAAAGATTTTTAATTTCTTAGTTCGTCCAATTATATAAAAAAATGTTCAAAATGAATTTGAATTTAATTAACACAATTTTTGTTGATTCATCGGAAATAATTAGTAAGATCCGTAAATGTTCGAAAAACCCTCGTTATCTTTGGTAAAAATTTTCTTAGTTGAAAAGCAAAAAGTGTCATTTCAAATTTCAAGTCATGGTTTAAATGTTTTCCTCAATCCCTTTTAGGTTTTTTTGAGTTACGCACAAACATTTACCCCTAAACAGGAGTTTAGTTAAATGATTTGTGTATAAGGGAATAATCCCTTAAAAATCCTTTGTTAAAACATTTGTCAAAACATATTTGCACTTTCTTTTTGGTAAAACCCAAAATCTTAAAAGGGCTCTTAATTTTTGAAGAGTCAATATAGTTTCCATTATCTTTTAATCACACGGTCAAATAATGTAAAGGATTAAGTCTTTAATCACATGTTAATTATTCAAGGTACATGTTTTCACTACTCGGCCAATTTAGGGCAGTCTATAACTAATTGTTAACTCCTTCTTATTCTTATAATCAAACAAATGGTCCTTAATGATCACACGCATGAATTTATCAAATTACAGCCTACACACGTGATTCACAAATTTTATGAATACTACATGTGTATTAGTCAATCCAAACGACATCACGTGAAACTTATAATGTTCATTACAAGTTCTGGATGTAGTGATTGGAATAGATGATCTTTTTCGCGGATGCGAAGTTGATGATAACCATGCCGTGAATCAAATTTTTGAATATACGCTAGAACCTTGTAATTGATCGAACAAATCTATCATCTTGGGTAGTGGATATAGATTTTTAATCGTCAATTTACCTAGTTCACGGTAATCAATAAATATAAGGAATAATAACACCACAGCTCTTCATGATGACGAGCTTGATAGAATAAAAGCTTTTCCCGGCAAATCTTTCGGTTGTACGGTAACACTTTTGATTCAGATGGTGCTGATGTACAGTGCACATGTCACAGGTGCAGCATCGAGAATATAATCAATACCAAATTCAACTTGCCTTAATGGCGAGAGTCAAGGTAATTCACCAATAAATACCTCCTAAAGTTTCAGATAACAGAAACATCTTTTAATAAATTCATATTAGGTTCTTCTAGATTACAATATCTATAACTAGTTCACAACCATTCATGGTATAATTTCAAGTCTAGATGCAGGATATCGTCATCCACCAAGAATTATTTAGATCACTTTTGATAATCAACATCTTATCTTTTAGGGGATTCCTACTCGAGTTCCCATCAATTAAGACAATGTCGTCATGTCATAATCAATCAATCCATTCTACTGGCACTATTAACTTTCCAGTTTCATTGTCGTCGATAAGATGTGAACTTCTCAAAAGACTAATAATAACTCATAATCCTTCACAAGTTCAGGGATATCTGGAGACATAACTAACCTTAAAAGAGTAAGGTCAACGCATAATCTATGCGAGAGAATTTCAAATCAGATACAGACGAAAACATTTAACGAATATGAATATATCCCATGTTTTCATAATTTGAGTACGCATTCGAAAGCTCCTCGGATCGTTACCCAGGTCATTCAAATGAAATATAATCAAAAGAAATGATAGGAACGTCGATACGTCCAGTCGGGTATCAACACTCGGTAATCAGATGCTTTTCCTACGAATCTCGCTACGGGAGAATTGGACAAAAAAGAATCGTCAATTGTCAAATAAGACAATTTCCATAAATGAGTAAATTCGACTTAGAAGAATAGATGCTACAGGCACATATGTAGGTGTCCCTAACACTATGTCCCTATTTTTCACTTTTTGCAGATCTCATAATATTTATTCTTTCACAATCTTCAAAGAAAATGTAGTGTTTATTCATTAGTTTTATGGTGACTA
Organism: Glebionis coronaria; assembly: GCA_025667525.1. Classification (NCBI taxonomy): domain Eukaryota; kingdom Viridiplantae; phylum Streptophyta; class Magnoliopsida; order Asterales; family Asteraceae; genus Glebionis; species Glebionis coronaria. Next base: position 436,458,298 of record CM046874.1, read on the forward strand.
CTAATCAGCCTTGCATGGTTACTTCCAAATTGTATGTAGGCGCGCAACTATATACAATTTCAAGATTAACGATGCAATAGTTAGTTCGTCAGAATTTTATCATCATGTTTATAATAAAAACATTTTCATGCTTAATTCTTAAATAAGAATCAAGAATAAATTTACAAAGATTTTCTTTGTTATGAAAACAGTTAAGTTTTCCAAGGTACTTTATAAACAACCTCATTTCGATAACAATCACTTATAAATCTTACTTTGAATAATCTTTATAGTGATGAAAATTCAATTTTTCTCAATGGATACGGTTTTATCTTATAAAAACAATGAGTGATCTGCAAAAGAGTGATGAAAAGTTGTTCACCAAGAACTAACTTCAATATATCAGGAAATGAGCTTAGCAAAATAATCATGAGGTTCATGATCTCGATGGCACTCAAAAGAATAATCCCCAACATAACTCAATTCAAGATGAGTACTTGTTCAATGGTTGCATCACTAATGCGAACATTAGGATGAAGCAATAAAAGATAGATGACATCGATACATGTAGAATTTAGCAATCAAAGGTAGTATTTTCATTAATCACAAACAAGTCAAAATTGTACCGTATCACATTATGTGTCACTATGTCATACAATTCTCAGAACTCCTCCTACCAACTGATGTCTCATTTAAGTTAGGGATTATTATTAAAAGATACCACAATGAATACTAATCTACAAGAGTCATTAGGTGTTCCACATGTCCCAGAAGATCCATCGGTCTCAATTCAGAAGAATATTTCTTCAATTTATTTCTTGGACACTGGGCATCCTCATTAGTGGATAATGGCCTAGGAACAATACTTAACACGAATCAACAATCAATTAAAACCTTATAATTCAATAACAGAACTTAACGACTTCCTCTTATCAATTTCTTATTCCATACAGGTTAAAATTTTACTTTATTCAAGTTTTAATCAACTTATACTCAATGAAACATCCTACCTCATTTTCCAATACTTTCAACTTTACTTTTAGGCCTTGAAAGGGCAATAAAAGCTCAATATGAACAACGCCTAATTTCCAATCCTATAGCTCTTACAACGATAGTTATCAAATGAGTCACTAGTATGATACGACTCACACATTCAATTAGACTTCTTGGAAAGGTACTAGTGGCATGAGGCTTTTGGGTAATGGTTCCAATGACAGCCTCAAGTGCAACATTCACCCTTTCGATTTCAAATTTAAGAATTGGGTGGCAACGAATCAGATGACACCTTTCCAGGTGGTAACGTTTTGTCAACCTCCACTTTATAAGGAAAGATCGTCATGACATCGATATCAGATATAACTTCACCAATTCTTTGTCAACATCACAATCAACTAATATCAACGTTCCTACGAGTATCAACCGTTTGTTGGGATCATAAATATCCACAACTTGGTTTAGATCTAGGATAGCTAGAATTCCTACGAGAATTAATTTACTAGGGGATTTAGGGTTCCTTGTGACAATCTACGTCGTATAAATACCTCGTATAAATATCAAAATAATCGTCAAACAATCATGTAATCAAATTACAACATATATATATATATATATATATATATATATATATATATATATATATATATATATATATATATATATATATATATATATATAATCCACGTTATATATATATATATATATTAAAATAACACTTCTCAGTCTGGCCTTGTCGGTAACTCGGGAATTCTTCGGCAACGTTATAGTCAAAAGATTTTTAGACATTTTTAGAAAAATGTTTATTGTTAAAAGATTTTGAAAAGTTTTATTCAAAACCTTAGTTTTAAAAATATTTCGTTCTCTATAACGAGAGCTCTGGTACCAAACTGTAAGACCCCCAAATTTATACAACTCAATACAGTGGAAGACTAGTTGGTGTTACGGGACAGCACATTACTCACATCATAGACAACGCTTAAAAGTCGCGTCGTTTTAATAATAAAGCATTTCCATTCATAAATATCAAATTTACATAGGTCCCAAGTCATTGTATTTCATACAAGTTTTACAAATAATTTGAATGGAAATTATTATTTAAGTGCGGGCCATGAATTCTTGTTGTCTTCTCGAGAATTACCTTCAAGTACCTAAGACAAAACTTGTTAAAAGAAAAGGTCAGCGATAACGCCGAGTGAATTCATAGAGTTTAATAAAATCCATCAATATAACATCGGTATAAAATTATTACCGAAAATCATTTTGTACAAATCATTGTAATAGGCCATAAAATAGCCAAAGTCATTTTTATACAATTCCTTATCAAAAATCATAATATAAGCATTTGCCTTAAAAATCATTATACGAGCCAATGTCGTAAAAGCATCATACAATACGTCTTATGACGTTGTATAAAGTTAAATAAAAACCGTTATATGAATATGGTTATATAAAACCAAAACACGAACATAAAACCAAAACACGAACATAACACCAACCGTCTAAGTTTTATTTAACAAAAACGGTAATTTTACGGTAATAGTCGAAAAAGTCGTAAAAATCATGTTTATAGTTTTATAACTTATAAAACTTATCAAACTACCATTTTTATAAAATGTCCATTTATTTATCCTTATACATATTTATATAAATGTATTATATAAGTTAGTGGGTTTTAATTCACATTTTATACTATTTTTATTTGAGTGCTTATATAATACTATTATACTTTAATTTTCCAAAAATCTGATTTTTACTTTCATGTTCACCAAAATAGCCATATCTTGAGTTCTACAAGGAGATAGAAGCTAATTTTTGGACACCATAAACTAAATGATATGTGCTATAATTAACTTAGATTTAGCTACTGCTCAATCCAACTCTAAATATCCTTAACAGTCCGTCCAAAACTGACTATTCAGATTGGTACTCTAAACTTGTTTTGATCATATCTCACTCATTATAATGATTCCATTGCATGGCCAACTATCACATGTGTATGACATCTTATACTTAATGTATATTGATTCCACTTTGCCATTTTATCAGTTTAACTTGTGGTTAGTTACTGTTTTTATACAGCCAACAATTTAAGCAAGATTTTAGCCTTGTTTCTTATAGTTTTTCATCTTTTTAATCATATTTATCAACACCAAATCCCCACACAATACTTTTATCATCATATATCATCATACATATATACATTTAAGAAGAAAATACATGATTACATAATAAAAATTAACAATTAAAGGTCTACGTTATCTAAGGATTTGGTAAACTATGGATTGATCTATTGATTTAATGGTGGAGATGGGGAAGAAGGAGATGAGGGTATAGAGAGAGAAAGGAGAGAAAAGAAAATTAGAGAGAGAAAGAGTAATTTATTAAATGAAAGTTATAAAATGAAAAGAACCACCCCTCCTAACATGCTAGGAGGGGATATATATAGCCCACCCTACATGTGGGCTATATGGGCTATACTTGGATCACGAGCCTAATACATTAATATATCGTTGGAACGACCGATCCTTCATAATTACGTAAAAACGTATTTCCAACAATCTCCCCCTAAGGGAGGTCGCTCCAAGTTACAAAGTTCTAAATATTCTATAGCTCGTGATCTATGCTAATAATGATGTGACCGAGACTTTCTTTGGAAAAACGTATTTCCAACAAAAAGGATGGGGAGGACAATCTTTATACCACCATGATGATGTAGGTTGTGATTTGGACATGGATTTTGATGGAGAAGCTTGTGATAAACTAAGACCATCTTTAAGACCACCATTCTTCAAGAACTCCTTGTGGAAAATCAGCCCTAAGACTCCATAGAAACTCCTCCTTGGATGTTATAACTTGCACCAATCTTCATCTCTTTCAATGGAGCTTAACATATGTTAATTATAACAAATGGTTGTGGTTAAAATTTGTATGAATGGGGTGTTTGATGGCGGATGTTGGACGGCACAAGGAGAGAAGGAGAGAGTTGTGTGTGTGGTATTGCATGTGAAAATGGAGTAATGGTTTAAGGCTAGTGGTTTTGGTAAGTAGTTGCTTACTTGGTAAGCCTTAAGCTAACATGTGTTAGCTTATTACCTAAGAGTTTGACACATCAAGTGTTGTGTCTAGTTTTTGGCCGTGGGTTTGTGGCGGTGGGGCAAGTGTCCCACTTATCTCATCCCCATTTAATTACGGGTACTCCTCGATTCTAGTTTCTTCGATTTGCGTGCCCTCGGGTCGTTTTACGAAAAACGTTTTTAAAAATTATGAATCAACGGCACAAAATGAATCTAATAAAAATTGTCTCATCAAAAACGGAGTTCGGAAACGTAAATACGTAATCCTAGGGTTTCCGGTTTAGTCGTAAAGGACGTTAAAATAAAATCGTAAGTCCTAATCTCTTCTCGTAAATTTGTGAGTTTATGAACCAACACAAATTTAAATCTCAAGATAATATTCACAGATAAATTTTTTTTCTGAAATGTCGGACTGTCACCAAAGATGGTGTATGTAAACGTAAGCACGTAACGTTGAATCCTCCGGTTTAAACGTAGTCGATGCTACTCCAAGACGTAAATCCAAATTTCTTCCCATAAATAAGTGAGTTCATATTATAACATTAAAATAATGTTTTTAAATAAATATTGAGAATAAAATATCAACCATAAATTGACGGATTGTCACATATACAGTTCCGCTGCTATTAAGTCTTTATTATGTTTCAGTCATTCATATTATGTCATATATCCGTTCACTGAGCGTTTTTGCTCAGCCGTTACTTTCCTTTCCATGTCCCAAAACGGCAGGTACCCAAGGACAGACGTGAGCATATGGAGGACGTGCATAAGATGTAAGTTGCCTTAGACTTCTTCTCCTTTTTGCCTTCATATAGTTATGCTTGTTTCGACACTTGTCTTGTCCTCCTAGTTCATTTACTTTATTTATGTTTTGGGCTTATGGTGGGAACCGATGTATGATTTCGGTTTTCCTTATGGTCATGTATGTTTTAGTACATTTTACCTTGCATGCTTTGATGACACGCCATAAATACGCGTAATGGTCCACTTATCAAAGTGGGGTGTTACAATTATGGTATCAGAGCCCAAGGTTTCGACCTGTATGCCTTAAAACTCGACCTGTGACAAGTGGGTAGTCACCAAAAGGTTCCTAAGGCAACGCTTGATATTCTACGTATTGATGTTTTCAGCACCTCGTTGTTTTAACCATGATGTTTTCATCGGTATTGTTTTACTAGTATGGATGAACAACCGTCATCCATACTTAGTTATGTGTCATTGTTTCTTGCATGATGTTCCTCGTGAACTGTGGCTTATGTGGACGGAACCCTAGTAGTTCAAAATTGGTCACATAAATTATTTTTCTGTTAAGTTTTGACAATTTATTTTCACTCATTTATTTCCATGTATTATTGTTGAAGGTATTTTTATTAAGTAATGGTTGGTACATGACTGGTCGTATTTAGTCGCATGTGCTTTTATTCGAACTATTTTGTTTTGGTGGACCGACCCATAGGCGTCCACCCTCGTTATGTCAATTTTGGTGAACCGACCCATAGGCGTTCAGCTTCACCCATACAAAAACGTCTAATAGACCATGTTTTATAAACTATTGCATGCATCATTTTCTTATGTTCATCTTAGGTTCTAATCAGATTAATCATGTCAAATTTATTTTGTGAACCGATCGATGGTCGTTCACACCAGCGATTTTTTGGATTTCATGTCATTACAGTCATATAAAAATTTCATGTCCCCTCATAAATTGTTATGTCTTTATGTCAATTATTTTTCATACTATCATGGTTAACTTCGTTTTCATGCTGATTATGTGTTATGCTCCTTCATGTTAATATTGTCCCATGTTTCTTCATGATGATTTCGTCTTCATGCTGATTATGTCTTATGTCTCTTATGTTGTTTATGCTTTCATGCAAGACATTGATGCATTTCATTTAATCCTGCTTTCATGATAGTCAGGTTGGTTTTCATTAATCATGCTTTCAGGAAAATCGTCGTTGAATTTCGTTTAACCATATTTTTAGCGTTTCTCTATGCAACCAGAATGATGTCTGTCACACCCCACCATGGCGGAATATGGGACGCGACGCATGGATATCATCACAACAATAGCGTGTCCATAGAGAGAACTATATGAATTAGAAATGTCATAAAAGGTGACACAAATGTCATGACAATATCTCATCAATGCAGGAGTCTAGGTAAGTAGGTAACAGTCCTACCTCTTACCCAAGACAAACAAATAACACAAACAAATCAACATATAGGTTCATAGTATCACTTACTGAAACAAACAGAAAAATAAACTAAGAAGGAACGAGGATCTTCTTCTAAATGCATTCCTACGCGATCCAATCCTAGCCACATATGTTCTCACGCTTAACCACTTTATCACCTGAAAGAGACACTAAAACACGTCAACATAATGTTGGTGAGAGTCATAGGTTTAGACTCCAACCGAAAATAGATTATAATAAGTTGTGAACAACCATAAACCACTAAACATATGGACAATGTGCTACAAGTATGCATTAACAACTAACATTCAAGATCAATCATTCCAAACCAAATCCAAGGCTCCCAGCCTTACCAAACACCATGGTACCATAGGCGCCCATACACCTATGTACCAATCCCAAGGCCCCGCCTTGTCATTATCCATTGGTCCCATAGATGCTCACACATCTATGTACCTCCCCAAGGCCCTGCCTTGTCAACATCCCCTTGGTACCAAGTCAAACCACAATAACTGAGACGGTACGTGTCCCCCGATCCAAATCATAAACACAATCAAGAATCACATAGCAGTTAATCACATAAGTGCACACACAAGTCCATCACAAACCATTAAAAAATTCACAACATTAGTTACAAAACCATACAGTGTCTCTTCCATCCCATCTGGAAGTGAAAATCATTAAAAGATATGGGACTATGAAACTCACCTGATTGAGCTTCTCCAAAAATCCGCGCACTAGCAAAAAGCTAACAAACAAAAGCACACAATCAAAACATGAACCAAACACTAAGATGGCTCATCAACCCATGATGGACATCTATCCTTCTCCCATATATATAACTCATTTATATGCTCTAAGCATCTCATTACACCCCTCTATAAAGCCCTTAACTTAGTTTACTTCATAACCCGTCTCGTTAACATTTTACCCAAAACAGTCCCGGTTTTTAGGTCTCCAAACTATAAGCCAAACGCCCACCTAACCATACCCATGATCTCTCTAAAGAAAAAACTCTATGCCCTTACATATGTCAGCTAACTCCTCCCTTTTGCCCCAACCTTAAAGCTACTGTTAAGGCCCCGATATATATATATATATATATATATATATATATATATATATATATATATATATATATATATATATATATATATATATATATATATATATATATATATATATATATATATATATATATATATATATATATATATATATATATATATATATATATATATATATATATATATATATGTATATATATATATATATATATATATATATATATATATATATATATATATATATATATATATATATATATACTTCTGCCTATCCGCATATTACCGATTTTGAACATACAAAAAGTTTGTTATGATTAGGGGGTCTTACCCAAACCCATTTGCTTAGCCACCCTTCAGGTCTCTTATTTAATATATAAACCAACTACCATGCTCATTAGAGGGCTCAAGTGTACTCCTAAGTACCCCAATCACCTTAAAACATTAAATTAAACCCGACTGATTTCAAAACTGTTTTGATCTCCGACTGTTTAACCTATATTTGACCCACCTCCCTACCTCCAGTTTAGTTCTAGTTTCTTGAATTTGAATGCCACTTCAAATACCTATTCACGGATGCTTGGATCTCAAAATAAGGGTTTGTAGAACTCTAGATATGATCAAAACAAGTGACATAAAATTTTGCCCAGTTATTAAAAACGAATTTAACACAATTAGCTTAATTAATTACCATCACCATGTATAATTATTATCTCTAATTAATATAATCATTTTATACCATTATAATACAGAATTCATAATTAACTTAACCCTAGATCCATCATGTATTGATTGTAAGAGAATTAAAAACAATTTAATTAAAAAGTGTATTGAAGATTTTACCTTAGAATTTTTGAAAGAAGAAAAATTAATGAAGAACCCTAAATAGACTCCAATGATTTCGACTTAAGCTTGATCTTCTGGGGATTATGATGTGTTTTTAGTTAATAAAAAGTCTTTATATAATTTCCTAACAAGTCCTTGGCCCATTACAAAAGTCCGGTTCCATTTTTTCCTTTTTTTCCCTTTTCTTTCTTTTTAATCGGCCTAAACCGACTTTAACATATATATTTTTATTTTTTTTTCTTTTTATTACTTATTATTATGTTATTAATAATACCTTAATTTACCTTAATTTATTTCAGCTCCTAAAGCCTCCGAAACCTTAAAACCCGTAAAACTAGTCAATTTTACTCGTATACCGAAAAACGTAAAATATACAGTTTTAAAAAAATATTAAATTTTGAAATAAACATTATAACTAAGTCCTAAATGACTTAAAACCATCCCGAAAAATACTCACATGACTAAACACCTTACCCGAGACCTCTAAATTCTAAACCCCAAATCGTAAAAAAAAATACGATTTACTATAATACTTATACGTATACGTAAAATACCAAAATAACACCATTTCATTTCATAGTCACTAATTTGTGAGCTCATGAACATGAAATAACCGTTCCTCGATTTACTTATGAGTACTTTCTACCCATAAACGATATCCACACCAACCTCGTTCACGCAAAATAACATGTAAACACGCAAATCACATAGTCACACATAAATTAACCTTAAAATAAGACCAAGTGACGGACCTCAAAACCACGGTTGTCACATCACTCCCTCTTAATAGAAATCTCTACCCGAGATTTACTCCTTAGGATCGTCATTATCAATTAGCTGAGGATACTTGCTCCTCATAAATCCTTCCCGTTCCCACGTAAACTCTAGTCCAAGTTCCAAATTCCATCTTCCTATAACTACGGTATATTACCCTTTTTATCCAACGTCCTAGCTTCACGATCCAAAATATCTATCGGCTCTTCGATAAAACGAAGACTCGTATCCATACTAATATCATCTAACAGTACTTGCAAGTCAGTTTTGCTAAGCATTTCCTCAAGTTTGATACATGAAATACGTCATGCACACTACTCAATTACTCCGGTAATCTCAACCTATACGCCACTAGCCCAATCCTTTCAAGGATTTCAAATGGACCGACAAATCTAGTGCTAACTTCCCTTTTCTTTCCAAACCGCATCACCCCTTTCCATGGTGAAACCTTTAGCATAACTTTATCTCAAATCTCAACGGCTTACGCCTCTTGTCCGCATAGTTCTCTTGTCGGTTCTTTGCTATTTTCAACCTCTACTTAGTCAATGCCACCACCTCCATAGTTTTCCGATCCACCTCCAGTCCAATACGTTGGCCGCTTCTAACTTCATCCCACTGTAACGGTGATCCACCTCATCTCCTATGAATTAACTCCAGCAGTTTCTACTACAATTCCTATCGCCATACCTAACGGCTTCTATCCTCTACGGATTTTCCATCATTCGAAAGTTCTCCCAACCTTAAACACATCCAATGGTATATGAAGGATTGCATAACCAAAAGCTTCCCATAATATTCACAAGAAACATGTCATAACCACCACCTCATCCTTGCTTTCCCATGCTCGGCACCAAGTAACTAACCATCCTTCATACTAACATGTGTTACACCTTTTCTCTAGGTGGACGTTCCATTGTTCGTGACTACTAACCTCTTGCTCTAACGGTTTCTCTTCAATATCACCCCACTATCTTCACAACCTCTTGCTCCCTCGAATCATTCTTCCTCCATACTACTTTTCGCTTGTCTCTCTACAATCTTAATTTCTATACCATCTTATATCCCGTCTTCAGCCTATAATTTAGGTGTTTCCTCCTTTATTCCTTACATCCTCATCAATGGGGAATATGCTCCTCTCACCGGTGACTCTCTCTTTGTAGGAGAATTCTTCCTAATATAATGCGTTCTTCAACTATCTCCAAATCTCACGCGAATGCTCTAGGTGTCTTTCTAAATTACCCCTATAGTATGCTCATACCAAACATTAGTCTATCAACGGTATACTACGCTTGCTTCCCATCATTTCTTCCCTTGCCATAATCCTTCATAAGGCATTCCATACATATTAGGCTAACTTTTACGCAAAACCCTCTATTCCATCACATCCGTACGCAATCCTTCCAACTTCTCAACTACGTGAATTCTCATTCCTCTTAAAATATGAGATGAAATAGTCAGTCTATCGACTATCACCCAACTCTCGTAGTACTTATTCATCCACCCCATTATGTATCCCTTTCACCACCTTCGTCCTTACATCACCCTTTCTAAGCTACTCCTATCTATGTAGGAAGTATAGTCTACGTCCCTTTTATCCATATGATTGTCCAAGACACGCAACATACATGTTGACGCTTTCTCTGCTTTAGACAACTCAACTCGTGCAACCTACATCCTTCATCCAAACCACCCTAATACGGCATCCATATAGTTCAAGTTCGTCTCAGCTTCACTTCATTCTTCTTATTCCATGTCTCATCAACCATGCTTGCCTTTCCCAGATGGTACTTGGCCTTGTAATTTTCTTTCATCACTTAACTCCACCCATCACCTTTTTCAAATGTTAAATCAAGATGATTAAATATGTGTTGGAGACGTTCATGATCTGTATAGATCATTCTCTACGTCTCGTACCCCAAATGCCTCTAGCATTCTAGGCAGATATAACAATCCAGCTCCACTAACTAAGTCTATCTAGTTCTTCCAAATCTTTAGTTCCCACAACGTAAAACCGCCTTTCTTTGTCGTTCTCGTATACATCCAAATCCTTGCTCCACGTATCATCATGCTTCGTGAATTCATCCACTCCTTCCGATAATTCCAAGATCTGCTCATTATCCAATCCACCTCTTCAGCCTCAAAAACGCTTCCTCACCCTTCTTCACTTTGCCCCTTGCTGGTTCCATGATATGCCATCATCTCTGACTACTCGTCCTGGCCAACTTAATCCTAAAACTCACACCTGAAAATCTCACGTATAATTCCCTTTCCTAACAAATCCAAAACCAACTCATAATTCGCCTCACTCTCCTTCTTAGATTTGAGTAGATCAAGATGTCGTCGATGCTCCCGATGACAACTCGTTTATATATTGTCATGCACCCCCGGTTCATTGACTCCATGAAAACTGCTAGCGCCTCGGCGAAGCCAAAATCATAACCGTAAACCCAAAGCGTTCATACAACATCCTTATCAGTTTCAACTACGTCCTCCTTGCACCCTCTCTTAGAAGCAATACAAATAAATTTCTACCTCGTTCTACTCGCGAAAACCTACACGTATTATAAAAGACCAATACTTCCTCTTATAAGACCACTCAACCGCTTTTCACAGCCAATCTACTACTAAGCAACTCAAATTTTACCTTGCATCCATTGTAATTTCTAACAACTCTTGCTCTTAAAATCATTCCATCAACAATTTCCTTGGAAAGGCTGTAACACCCCATTTTGGAAATGGAATATTACGCATATCATGGCGTGTCATCAAAGCATACAAGGATAAATGTCTAAGCATTATTCAACCATAAAAGGAAATACCGGAATCAAACATCGGTATCCCAAAGTAAAGCTCATCACACACAAACATAAATACTGTAAAAGTAAGGACGAAACAATGTCCAAAGCAACTGTATCGAAGTAAAGGAAATGCATAAAGTAAAGAAAGACAGTAAAGCTTCCAGTCCATATGCACCTACGTTTGAGATCTACGAGCTTCCCTGAGTACCTGCCGTTTTGGGAACATAAAAAGGAAAACGGCTGAGCAAGACGCTCAGTGCACGGATGTACAATAAAGCATGATATAGGATAAGCATGTAACATATAACAGCGGAAGACTAAGTACTGAGTAAACTGGTTAAGTATCATGAAAACTGGTTTTATAGTTTGAAAAGCCTTATGTTTAACCTGTGAAAACTGTTTTAACATATATATACCATAGCCCATATAGGTCATGAAAAGGTCACGTGCATGAATACTTGGAGGGGTGACCTCATCATGCTGATTAGAGGGGATGCCTCTAATCAATATACTGATTTGGGTAGGAGGGATCAGCTCCTTGTGAAGGGTGCAAGGCACACACCACATTCACCATGATAAACTAAATAAAACATGTAACTAGGATGCACCCATACGCCCCAACTGATATAATAATATGGCCAAACTGAAAAGGGACGCCACGAGCAATCACTCCGCCGTGGGGAAGTCATAACATCGGTGCCTCCAATGCTATGGTTATGGTACCTCCATAACTAGGTGAAACTGGTCATGCTTGTATATGGCTATAGTTTATGCTAAATTAACATAAGCAGTTCAAAACAATAAAACAAATGCTGGGGGAAAACAGTTGGCTGCATACGGGGAAATCCTAATAAGGAAGGAATGTCCATACTGAAAGGACGGGAATCCGTACCTCAAGTCCAGTGAATGAACGGAAGAAAGACTCCTACTTCTGGATCACTAACGCTACATGAATACACACGTGTATAAGTATCGATTCACTGATTACGTACTGGGTTTTGTGTCTTATTATAGCTGATTTGGTATGTTTTAGGTCATGGTTCACTGTTTAAAGCCTTAAACTGTGTTTATCTTGTATTCTGGTTAATCTGATTAAGTATAACTGGTGTTTCATGTATTAATATACTTACGGTATAATAATAAGTAACTTTCCAAAAATAGCAGGTTTCCAAAAATAGAAAGTTTCCAAAAATAGAAAGTTTCCAAAAATAGAAAGTTACCAAAAATAGAAAGTTTCCAAAAATAGAAAGTTTCCAAAAATAGAAAGTTTCCAAAAATAGAAAGTTTCCAAAAATAGAAAGTTTCCTAAAATAGAATTTACTGCTTAAAATAGATTAGTTTCTAAAAATAGAAAGTTTCCAAAAATAGATCAGCTGCCTTAATTAAATAAGTTTCCATATATAGAAGGTTTCCATAATTAGATTAGCTGCCTGAAATAGATTGATTTCCATATATAGAAGGTTTCCATAATTAGATTAGTTGCCTTATTTAATTAAGTTTCTATAAATAGAAGTTTCCATAATTAGAATTAAGCTGATTTCATAAGCTAACATATAAGTCTAAGTGTTATAAGCTTATTCTTAAGTCATACGATATAGTGTATAGTTTAATTATTATTTCATGTATTTTAATTAAACTATAGGCTAAGCATTTTAATTAAAGTATAACATGTATAATTAAAATGAAATGAAAATACTTAGGTTAAAATGTGTATTATTATTAATAATAATATAACCTAAGTCATGTCTAAATTAATTAATTATAGGCATGTTTTAATAATTAATTAATTATAACTTATAACATAAAATACTTAGGTTAAATTAATGTCATGATAAACTAATAATTAAAATAACCTAAGTCATGATTTAATTAATATTTCATGTTATTAATTAATTATATCCTAAGTTCATGATTCATAAAAATTACATGTAACATAGATCATGATTTTAACCAACGAACCATGAATCGGGTATGAATTCGACATCGTACCCCGGGCCAAACCCGGGGCACACGTGTCCCCTTGCTGCCGTGGGTCCCACATGAGCCAACCAAGACCAATTGTGGTCTTGGTGGTGGCGGCAATAGCAACCCAAACCCCCCCTCGGGTTTGTTTGCTAGGCGGCCAAAAACAAACACCCTTATAAACCATTCTTTGATTTTAATTTATACCAAAACATGTTAGATCAATGATTAATTACCTTGTTTTCATAAGAAAAATCATAACATGTTCATGAAAATAATCAAAGATTAAAAGAATTAAAAAGAATTAAAAAGAAGGGTTAGAAAGGTATACCACTATGTAGCTTGGAAAAAGGATGAACAAACACGTATTCTAACACTTGTTTTTAAGATCAAAATCAAACAAACACCCTCTAGTGGTGGTGTTTAGGTGGCGGCACAAGGAGGAGAAAAAGGAGAGGAGAAAACTCTTTTTAGGGTTTTTATGTTTATTTCTTGAAAATGAAAATGAAAACATGTTTTTACTTTTACCCCCCTTAACTTGTAAAGTCCATGGGCTAAGCCCATTTCTTGGTTTGTGCCGTGGGTATGGGGGCCCCACATGGGGTACCCGTACCTTTCTCGTGGCCCGATGTTTCGTGTTCGTTCGTGGTTAAACGTGCTCGTGTTTAACGTGTTTCTGTTTCTTTTAACGTGTCGTTTATCGTAAACTCCACGCTCGTGAATATATTCTAAGTATTTACGTAATTATTATAATTAGTATTTTAAATGGTGTTCATGATTTAATTATGTTCACGTGATATATTATTAATTGTTTATCATGAGTTCGTACGTAATCGATACTTGTCATGTCATACACGTATGCACTTGCTTGATTATTAGCACATGAATGTGATCAATACTACATGAGGTAAGTTTTAATCTAGAACGTACGATCTTAAGGGCACTATTCATGGTAAAAGCATGCGGGTTTTACAATTCTTCCCCCCTAAAAAGAATAATTCGTCCCCGAATTATAGATAAAGTAAGCTGAATAGAAGTGACATACCCGAACTCAAAATATGAAGTGAGGGTAAGAAGCCCGGATAGACTCCTCTGTTTCCCAAGTGGCTTCCCGCTCGGTATGGTCCCTCCAAAGGATTTTAACGAAAGGAATCGTCTTCCTTCTCATGACTCGTTCTTGCCTGTCGAGTACTCGTTCGGGTTCTTCTATAAACGTGAGATCTTCACGTATCTGTTCTAGTGGATACTGAACCATGTGAAGGGGATGATAATTGTACCCTCTGAGTAAGGACACATGGAACACGTTATGTACGTGCGAAAGCTGAGGAGGTAACGCCAATCGGTAAGATACTTCGCCGATTCGTTCAACGATATCAAATGGTCCGATGAACCGAGGACTGAGTTTTCCCTTGATCCCGAAGCGTTTAACACCACGTGCCGGCGAAACCTTGAGGAAGACGTGATCTCCCACATTAAAATGTATGTCCCTACGATGCTTATCGGCGTAACTCTTTTGACGTGAACGCGCTTCCTGCAGCTTCTGTTTAGCTACCTCAATCTTCTCATTGGTCATTTCTATAATCTCTGGTCCTTCGAGTGTTCGCTCTCCCACTTGATCCCAGCAAGTTGGAGCGCGACACTTTCTGCCATACAACATTTCGAAAGGAGCACATTTGATACTTGCGTGCCAGCTGTTGTTGTATGCAAACTCGACTAAACAGATGTAATCGTCCCAATCACCTGTCCATTCCAACGCACACGACCTTAACATATCTTCCAATGTCTGAATTGTTCGCTCCGATTGTCCGTCCGTTTGAGGATGAAAGGATGTGCTCAGCTTAAGTTGTGTACCCCAAGCTTTTTGCAGACCTTTCCAGAATCGCGACGTGAAACGAGGATCTCTGTCTGAGACGATGCTGGAGGGAGTGCCGTGGAGTCTCATGATCTCCCTTCTGTACGTATCTGCGAGTTTACTTACCGGATCTTCCTTGCGTATCGGTAAGAAATGAGCTGATTTGGTGAGTCGATCAACAATGACCCAAATAGCATCGTGCTTCTTCTTGGTAGGCGGAAGACCGGTAACAAAATCCATGGTGATTTTGTCCCACTTCCACTCTGGAATATCCAACGGTTGAAGGAGACCGCCAGATCGCTGATGTTCAATCTTAACCTGCTGACAGGTAAGACATTTGGAGACATACGTGGCTACATCCTGTTTCATACCACTCCACCAAAAGTGCTGTCTGATGTCATGGTACATCTTTGTCGACCCAGGATGTATAGAAAATGGGGAGCTGTGAGCTTCAGCTAACAATGCTTCCCGGAGTTCTGGATTGTCAGGAACACAAAGTCTCGTGCCCTGCCAAATGATACCGTCTGCGTCCATTCTGAATTCTGTCTGCTTCTCCAAATTCTGAATTATCGCCCAAATCTCTCCATCATCCTTCTGCGCTTCCTTGATCCTAGTCAGTAACTCAGGTTCTACACTAAGATTCGCCCAGTATCCGTGCTGCCCACGTACCATGATTTCGATGTCTAGCCGCTCCAAGTCTCTTATGTTTTGTTCCTTGATCTCAATGCCGTTTATCATTCCGGACTTTCTGCTGAGTGCATCTGCTACTACATTAGCTTTCCCGGGATGATACTGTAGGTTAATATCATAATCCTTCAACAGTTCCAACCATCTCCTTTGTCTCATGTTCAATTATCGCTGTGTGAAGATATACTTCAAGCTCTTGTGATACGTGAAAATGTCGCATGATTCTCCGTATAAGTAATGCCTCCATATCTTCAATGCGAACACCACTGCAGCAAGTTCCAGGTCATGTGTAGGGTAGTTTTCTTCATAGGGCTTAAGCTGCCGTGAAGCATAGGCGATCACTTTCCCATGTTGCATGAGAACACAGCCCAGTCCCTTCCCCGATGCATCGCTATAGATCTGAAATCCACCTGTACCGGATGGGAGAGTAAGAATAGGTGCAGATACTAGCTTCTGCTTTAGGTCTTCGAAGCTCTTCTCTCGATCTTCCGTCCAGACGAATTTCTCTCCTTTTCGCATCAGTTTGGTGAGAGGCAATGCCAGCCGAGAAAAGTTCTCCACGAATCTTCGATAATATCCAGCTAAGCCTAAGAAACTGCGGACTTCTGTCGCTGATGTTGGTCTTGACCATTTAGTGATAGCCTCAACCTTCGCTGGGTCCATAGTGATCCCTTCTGCTGATACAATGTGACCTAAGAATGCCACCTTGTTTAACCAGAACTCACACTTGGAGAATTTCGCATACAGCTGCTTCTGACGAAGAATCTGTAGTACAGTACGGAGATGATCTTCGTGTTCCTCCGTGGACTTTGAGAATATCAAGATGTCATCGATGAATACAATGACAAATTTATCAAGGAATTCATGGAAGATTCTGTTCATCAGATCCATGAATACTGCTGGAGCGTTAGTCAGGCCGAATGGCATGACTACAAACTCATAATGGCCATAGCGGGTACGAAAAACAGTCTTGGCAATATCCTGCTCTTTAACCCTTAGCTGATGGTAGCCTGACCTTAGATCGATCTTTGAGAAGTGTTTGGCTCCTTGAAGTTGGTCAAACAGATCGTCTATACGTGGCAGTGGATATCTGTTGCGGATGGTAATCTTATTAAGTTCACGGTAGTCAATGCAAAGTCGCATGCTGCCGTCCTTCTTCTTAACGAACAAGACCGGTGCGCCCCATGGAGATGCGCTCGGTCTAACGAACCCTCGTTCAAGAAGTTCCTGCAATTGGTCCTTCAGTTCTTTTAGCTCTATGGGAGCCATACGATACGGAGCCTTAGAGATTGGCTCAGCTCCTGGAACAAGGTCGATGTTGAACTCCACTTCTCTTGCAGGTGGTATGCCTGGAAGTTCATCTGGGAAGACGTCTTGAAATTCTGAAACTACTGGTTGATCCTGAATCGATGGGGATTCAGCATCCATGTCATGAACCGTAGCGAGATAACCTTCGCAGCCATGTGACAGTAATGCACGTGCTTGCAAGGTAGATATGACTTGTACAGACCGTCCGGGTATGAACCCGTTATGGATGTACTCTGGTGCATTAATGTCGCCGAAGATCACTTGATAAGAGTGGCAGTCTATGGTAGCATGGTGCTTGGATAGCCAATCCATGCCGAGAATCATATCGAACTCCATCATGTCTAGAGGAAGTGCATCTACTGCACGAACCTTATCGTCAAACTCTAGAGGAAGACTCTTGTATACATGAGTTATTAATACAGAGTCCCTCAGAGGGGTGGAAATGGTAAGCTTATTTTCTAGTGGCGAGGGAAGTGTCCTGATGTTCTTAGCATAAGTAGTGGAAACAACTGAATGAGTGGCACCCGTGTCGAAAAGAACACATGCAGCCTGGCCGTACATATACAAAATTCCAGTAATGGTACCTGTAGATTTGTTTGCCTGATCGCGCGATGTCGTGTAGATACGCCCAGTGGTAGGAGGCGGTTTAGTATCAGCATGACCCGAAGTACCCTCCATTTCACCCTTACGGCAATCTCTCATACGATGGCCAGGGAGGCCGCACTTGTAGCACGCGTCGGAGTCACGACGACATGGGCCAGGGTGTCTGCGATGGCAGGTGCTGCAAAGAGGATGAGTGAATCCTCCAGCAGGAGTCCTTGCTTGCTGAGGGCCTGCTGATGACAGAACGTGTTAAGAATAAGGTATATGCACGAGTATAAGACGTAAACGTCGTAAGATGCTTACCAGTGTTAGCTGAACGGTTGGGCTGAGAACCCCTGTGGTTCTGGTCCCTTCCGTTACCGTGGTTCCTGGTAGAGATTAACATAGTGTCAGCATGGGAAATATAACATGAAATCATAAGAAGATGCGTAAATAGTAGGACCTGCTGTTGTTGGACTGTCCCGCATTGTTACGGTAATTGTCATTACCGCTGCGCCTTTCCACAACAGAACGGTCGTTAGAGTGACCGTTTCCTTTGGGCTGATTGGGCTGCTGCTGAGTAGCCGGCTGAGACCGGTCCCCAGTTTTCTGCCTGGAAGATACAGTTTAAGAGATGATTATAGAACATATAACGATAGGATGCGGTCTGGTTAACGCTAGAACATGAAATGTTTTACCTCTTGTCGGGTCTTTCTGCTTCCCCGAACTCATCACGTTCCTGCAACATCTCAAGCTTTCTTGCTGCGTCAGCCACTTGTGCTACCGTATTGAACGTAGCACATACTAGATTGTTCGCAACCGAGGTGCGAAGTGCCCACCTAAAATGGTGTGCCTGCTCCTCAGGAGTACCAGCCGCTGCTCCTAGAAAACCAGCAAGGCGAAGAAAGCGCTGCATGAATTCGTTGCTATTCTCGCCCTGTCTCTGACGTATCCCGTGGTATTCACGCTTGAGTTTGTCCTGCTCTGCCTTAGGAAAGAACTGTTCCATCACTCTCTCCTTGAATTGGGCCCATGTCAAACCAGCGACCCATTCATCACCTCCTTCTGACTGCGTCAAAGCTAGCCACCAGTTGAGTACATCGCCTTCAAACCTGTAGCACGCCAATCTTGCCTTGAAGGCGGGGTCACATCCCATAGCATTGAAGATTTTCTCAATGTGAGTCAGCCAGCTTTCAGCATCGCTGGGGCTATCAGTCTTTTCAAAAGCTCTAGGACGGAGCTTGTTAAATCTTTCCAACCATACCGCTAGAGTCACTGGGGGAGGAGGAGGAGGAGGTGCCTGATTCTGCGGCTGCTGATTATTGGCAGCTTGGACTTCAGCACGAATGTCATTCCTCAGTTGAGGAAGTAAGGCTTGCATGGCAGCCTGAATTGCAGCATTGAGCTGCTCTTGCTCGCGTGTGAGAACCATCTGACAGTATAACATAAAACATATGATTAACAGTTGAAACATAAAATATAAAAAAAAATTTTATGCCAAAAATTTCACGAGAAAAATTTTATGCAAGAAAATCTTTGTGTGAATGCATGATGTAGTTTTATGAAAACTTTTGATGCTCGAGAGTGAACGCCTTCGGTCAGTTCACTCAAAATAAAAGACATATCGAGGGGACGCCTATGGGTCGGTCCCAAATCTAAAAGTTTCGATAAAACACATGCGACTAAATAGGGCCAGTCCTGTACCAACCATTACTTAGTCAAAAACCCTGTAACAATGACATGTATATGTATGCTTAAAAATGATGAATGCATGAAAACAACTGTCAGTTCTAGGAAGACCGTAGTGACTACCCACTAATCACAGGTCATATTTGAGAGCCTACAGGTCGAAGCCTTGGGCTCTGATACCATAATTGTAACACCCCATTTTGGAAATGGAATATTACGCATATCATGGCGTGTCATCAAAGCATACAAGGATAAATGTCTAAGCATTATTCAACCATAAAAGGAAATACCGGAATCAAACATCGGTATCCCAAAGTAAAGCTCATCACACACAAACATAAATACTATAAAAGGAAGGACGAAACAATGTCCAAAGCAACTGTATCGAAGTAAAGGAAATGCATAAAGTAAAGAAAGACAGTAAAGCTTCCAGTCCATATGCACCTACGTTTGAGATCTACGAGCATCCCTGAGTACCTGCCGTTTTGGGAACATAAAAAGGAAAACGGCTGAGCAAGACGCTCAGTGCACGGATGTACAATAAAGCATGATATAGGATAAGCATGTAACATATAACAGCGGAAGACTAAGTACTGAGTAAACTGGTTAAGTATCATGAAAACTGGTTTTATAGTTTGAAAAGCCTTATGTTTAACCTGTGAAAACTGTTTTAACATATATATACCATAGCCCATATAGGTCATGAAAAGGTCACGTGCATGAATACTTGGAGGGGTGACCTCATCATGCTGATTAGAGGGGATGCCTCTAATCAATATACTGATTTGGGTAGGAGGGATCAGCTCCTTGTGAAGGGTGCAAGGCACACACCACATTCACCATGATAAACTGAATAAAACATGTAACTAGGATGCACCCATACGCCCCAACTGATATAATAATATGGCCAAACTGAAAAGGGACGCCACGAGCAATCACTCCTCCGTGGGGAAGTCATAACATCGGTGCCTCCAATGCTATGGTTATGGTACCTCCATAACTAGGTGAAACTGGTCATGCTTGTATATGGCTATAGTTTATGCTAAATTAACATAAGCAGTTCAAAACAATAAAACAAATGCTGGGGGAAAACAGTTGGCTGCATACGGGGAAATCCTAATAAGGAAGGAATGTCCATACTGAAAGGACGGGAATCCGTACCTCAAGTCCAGTGAATGAACGGAAGAAAGACTCCTACTTCTGGATCACTAACGCTACATGAATACACACGTGTATAAGTATCGATTCACTGATTACGTACTGGGTTTTGTGTCTTATTATAGCTGATTTGGTATGTTTTAGGTCATGGTTCACTGTTTAAAGCCTTAAACTGTGTTTATCTTGTATTCTGGTTAATCTGATTAAGTATAACTGGTGTTTCATGTATTAATATACTTACGGTATAATAATAAGTAACTTTCCAAAAATAGCAGGTTTCCAAAAATAGAAAGTTTCCAAAAATAGAAAGTTTCCAAAAATAGAAAGTTACCAAAAATAGAAAGTTTCCAAAAATAGAAAGTTTCCAAAAATAGAAAGTTTCCAAAAATAGAAAGTTTCCAAAAATAGAAAGTTTCCTAAAATAGAATTTACTGCTTAAAATAGATTAGTTTCTAAAAATAGAAAGTTTCCAAAAATAGATCAGCTGCCTTAATTAAATAAGTTTCCATATATAGAAGGTTTCCATAATTAGATTAGCTGCCTGAAATAGATTGATTTCCATATATAGAAGGTTTCCATAATCAGATTAGTTGCCTTATTTAATTAAGTTTCTATAAATAGAAGTTTCCATAATTAGAATTAAGCTGATTTCATAAGCTAACATATAAGTCTAAGTGTTATAAGCTTATTCTTAAGTCATACGATATAGTGTATAGTTTAATTATTATTTCATGTATTTTAATTAAACTATAGGTTAAGCATTTTAATTAAAGTATAACATGTATAATTAAAATGAAATGAAAATACTTAGGTTAAAATGTGTATTATTATTAATAATAATATAACCTAAGTCATGTCTAAATTAATTAATTATAGGCATGTTTTAATAATTAATTAATTATAACTTATAACATAAAATACTTAGGTTAAATTAATGTCATGATAAACTAATAATTAAAATAACCTAAGTCATGATTTAATTAATATTTCATGTTATTAATTAATTATATCCTAAGTTCATGATTCATAAAAATTACATGTAACATAGATCATGATTTTAACCAACGAACCATGAATCGGGTATGAATTCGACACCGTACCCCGGGCCAAACCCGGGGCACACGTGTCCCCTTGCTGCCGTGGGTCCCACATGAGCCAACCAAGACCAATTGTGGTCTTGGTGGTGGCGGCAATAGCAACCCAAACCCCCCCTCGGGTTTGTTTGCTAGGCGGCCAAAAACAAACACCCTTATAAACCATTCTTTGATTTTAATTTATACCAAAACATGTTAGATCAATGATTAATTACCTTGTTTTCATAAGAAAAATCATAACATGTTCATGAAAATAATCAAAGATTAAAAGAATTAAAAAGAATTAAAAAGAAGGGTTAGAAAGGTATACCACTATGTAGCTTGGAAAAAGGATGAACAAACATGTATTCTAACACTTGTTTTTAAGATCAAAATCAAACAAACACCCTCTAGTGGTGGTGTTTAGGTGGCGGCACAAGGAGGAGAAAAAGGAGAGGAGAAAACTCTTTTTAGGGTTTTTATGTTTATTTCTTGAAAATGAAAATGAAAACATGTTTTTACTTTTACCCCCCCTTAACTTGTAAAGTCCATGGGCTAAGCCCATTTCTTGGTTTGTGCCGTGGGTATGGGGGCCCCACATGGGGTACCCGTACCTTTCTCGTGGCCCGATGTTTCGTGTTCGTTCGTGGTTAAACGTGCTCGTGTTTAACGTGTTTCTGTTTCTTTTAACGTGTCGTTTATCGTAAACTCCACGCTCGTGAATATATTTTGAGTATTTACGTAATTATTATAATTAGTATTTTAAATGGTGTTCATGATTTAATTATGTTCACGTGATATATTATTAACTGTTTATCATGAGTTCGTACGTAATCGATACTTGTCATGTCATACACGTATGCACTTGCTTGATTATTAGCACATGAATGTGATCAATACTACATGAGGTAAGTTTTAATCTAGAACGTACGATCTTAAGGGCACTATTCATGGTAAAAGCATGCGGGTTTTACAAAGGCACTAACTACAACTCCTCTCACTTCTCCTACTTGCTCTATTTATGGTTCTACCTCACAGTAATAGGCAAACCTACTAAATCTCAGGAAATTTTCGGAAAACTTACATGCCTTACGAACAATCATAAATACCTTTGAGGTATTATATCCCCTTCCAACACTCTCTATGGCGCGTTGCTTGTGCCGATATCCATACATTATACAAATATCTATTCATCTCCCTTGGCACTCCTAAGAGACCTCATGACCACATTAGTTCGTCTACGAACTTTTAACTCTTTCATCCCCACTAAGAGCATTCCGACCATTCTCTCAGGGCCACCTACTTAATCGTGTAGGCGCGACCAAGTCTTTCATATGTCTACCTCAACGCTCCCAATCAATACGAACCCAAAACTACATCCTGAATCCACTAGATACGATCAACGAATCAAACCCACGGATAACTAACAACATTTCACGTGCACGAGTTAAAACAGACCAAAACCAAGAAAACTCAAAAGAAAACCCAAACATGTACCAGTTCAAATGACTCATGACAACGAAAAATGATCCAAGAAACACTTAATGGCAACCAAAACATCTTATGCCCCGCGACATATTATTTAAACCGTGCACAAGATCGACTTTTCCAAAAGAATATTTTTTTTTCTTTCCTCACCACATCTATGTGACTCAAACAATCTACAAACAACCTTCTAGACGATCTCAAAACTCAACTCAAAGACTAGGTATCCCGTGCATCCCAAATTATAAAAAAACTACTATTCAAAACTCAACCTTGAACCCGTCACTTGTACCAAAATTTTGATCAAGCTACTGACACCCCATAATAAGTGTGAAAACACTTATGCTTTTACAACTTATTTCCAATAATAACAAGACCAAAACGTGTAATTTATGTCGTAAAAGTCGGAATTATGCATGGTTTGTGTTTTTATTGTGTTTTAGGACCAAAAGATGAAAAAGGAAGAAAACACGGGCTTTCATGGGCTTTTATCAAAGATAACGGGAAAAGACGAAGTCAAAAGATCAAGAATGCAAAAAGAACGGAAGTCCAAAGGCCTATTCTGAAGATTTATCGAAGAAAAAGTCTAAAGACGGAAGTTTAATGGAAGAACTCAAGTCTAAATTAAAGAAGAAAATTATCAAGACAAGTTCAAATCCCGAGACGACGTCGAGAAAAGACAAAGAATTAAATCGAGTCGAGAAGACGTGGAGAAAGAAAGAAAGAAGAGGAAACAAATGCACTCCTTCCCATTTTTCCCTATAAATACCCTCCTAATACACATTAGGAGGGTGGTTAGTTTTAAGTGTTTAGTTTCATTTTTCATTTTTCTTTCTAGTTTTAGAGAGAGAAAGTTCTCAACTTTCTCTCACTAAGTTTTCATCTTTCTTTCTTTTAATCTTTCAAGATTAAACCTTTGTGTATTGTTGATTTCATTAATCAAGTTCTAGTTAAGCTTTTAATCTTTCATCTCTTTCAACCTTTCTTGATTTTAGTTAACTTTTGGTGCAAAATACATTTGATCCGTGTTGTTCTTAATGTTTTTGTGCTTAAAAAGTTAATCTTTTTGTTCCTACATAAGCTTTCATTCGATTAAGCTTTAATATTCTTGTGCTTATTGGCTTATTCGCTTCTTTTAGCTTATTTACTTTTAAAAGTTTTCTTAAAAAGTTCATCTTTTTATAGTTTGATTTATAATATTGCTTATTTTAAGTTGAAAAAGTTGTTATTTGTGCTTATTGAGTCCATGTTATTATAGATTCGTTCTAGTTTTGGTAATTAGCTTATCATTATAGCTTATTGCCTTGCTTATTCTCGAATCTCACTTAAATCGAAAAAGGTATAAACCCTTTTCCGATCACTACATTCCGATTAGTGTTCCCACCCCTTATTCCGATCACCTTGATCGGATTAGGGTTTAATATTCCGACGCTGGGTATTTTATTATTCCGATTGGCATTGTTTTTAGTTATTCCGATTGGCATTGTTTTTTTAGATATTCCGACGAGAGTTGTTTGCCTTATTCCGACACCATCATTCCGACCGGGGACGTTTTTGATATTCCGATTGGGTTGGTTTTAACACTCCGATTGTAGCCTCCTTTGCACATTTTGATCAGTGTTTCCGATTACACATTCCGATTAATGCACTTTAGATATTCCGATTTAGCAGTAATTGTTTGTTTTCCAATTGTTTAATTTCTTTTTTTTGCAAAGTTTTCAAGTGTTAGATTTATTAAGTGTTCAAGTAATTTTCCTAATCTTGTCTTTAAGTTTTCAAGCATTTATTTTTTAACTCGTTATTTTTAGTTTAATCTTTAAACTTCGACTCTACTCAACGACACTTACTTATTTGCTATTAGTTTAAAATAGATAATAAATCAAAACCATTTATATTTCCACCAAGAACAATTGAGTCGCACTTTCTACCAATAGTCAATTCGAAGAGATTCGGACGATAATATTTTATACTCGGTTGCAAAACCTAGTATTAAATGGCGCTGTTGCCGGCTCTTTTCGTTAAGATTAAAGGTTTTAAGTGAGAGACGCGTTGGATTTTGGGATCCGTTCATCTTTGAACGTTATTTTCTTTGCTTTCAAATTTTCAAAAAATCCAAAAAATATAAAATCTTCAAAAATAAATAAAAAATAAAAAAAATATTGAAAAACCATAAAAACCAAAAATATTTCCTTTCTATTTTTATAATCCTTTTGTAGGTGTGCATGCGTACTCGTGCTCGTAAGAAGAGAGTAGCTCAAGCCGAAGTCATTACTCAACCAATTGTCACCATGGACAATCAACCAATGATCGAGCTTTTGCAATCGCACGTAGAAGGCAACACCGATGCAATTGTCATCCCTGAGATTGGAGCCAACAACTTCGAACTCAAATCTGGCTTTATACAAATGGTCTCTGCTCAACCCTTCTTGGGCCGCTCACTTGATGATCCTCATGACCACATTAAAAGGTTTCTTCAGCTTACCAATACGGTTAAGTACAATGGGGTATCACAAGAAGTGATTCGCTTGCAACTTTTTCCTTTCTCCTTAGAGTGACAAGCCCGAAATTGGCTTGATAAGGAACCACCACAAAGTATTCTTACGTGGACGGATTTAGAGACCAAGTTTATCAACTACTTTTTCCCACCCTCACGTACTACCGCTTTGCGAAATGAAATTATTACCTTTGAACAAAAGTACGGTGAGTCTTTTAGTGAATCTTGGGACCGTTTTAAGGAACTTTTAAGAAAGTGTCCACAACATGGTTTAACAAAAGTACATCAAATCAAAACTTTTTACAATGGTTTAAGCATGAATGACCAAGATTCACTAAACAGTGCCTCGGGGGGTAATATTTTGGTTAAGTCTTCTAATGCTGCTTGGGATATTACTGAGAACAAATCTAGAGTTCAAACCAAGAGTGTTAGAACTAATGTAGCAAGTGCTAGTATTAGTGATGCCGGCAAATGAATTGATAAGCTTACTTCGCTTGTGGAATCGCTTGCTTTACAAACTGCCAACAATGCCAAACAATTCAATGCCCAATCTAATGTTTTGAGCCAATCATGTGATATATGCGGGGGATCGCACTCATACACCGATTGTCCTTCCACTCACGACAATCCGGAAAATGTGTATGCCGCCAACGGTACCTATGCTACAGGAAGCTATCAAGCACGTCCTCAAAGTGACCGCAACTTGCTCAGCTATCGCTCAAACAACTTTCTTTCACCACCTGGTTTTCCCCCACACAACCCAAACAACCTCAATCGCAACAATCAAAACCAACCACGTGCTCCAACTCCATATCAAAACCAAAACCAAAGAAACCCATATCCACCTCAAAGAAACAACCAAGTTTACCAACAACCTGCTTATGAACCACCCGCCTACCATGCTCCTCCTCTCAACCAACCCACAGCCTTACACCAAGATGTTGAAACCTACATGAGGACGAACGATGTGATCGTGCAAAATCTTCAACGGGAAATGGCCAACATGAAAGCAGATATGGTTAAGCAAGGGAATGATCTTCGAGCTGATATGCAAAACACTTTGGCAAGTCAAATGAATGACTTGAGAAATATGATGGCTAGTTTTTTCCCTAGTAATCAAGCCTCTGGATCGGCTTTTCTTCCGAGTAACACCGTTGCTAATCCAAGAGGGGAGATGAAAGCAATCACCACTCGCAGTGGAAAAGGTTTAAAGGAACCCGAGCTTCCTACACCTACATCGGTGATTATGACAAAGGAAAACGAGTCTCCTTCTCCAATTCCCTCATCTTCTATTCCTCCAACTTCTACTTCTCCAAGTTCACCACCTTCTACTTCTACCCCTCCTCCACCCAAGGATGTGAGTGAGAATTCTATCCCAACGCCTTCATCTCAACCCAATATACCTTATCCTTCGAGGTTGAGGAAAGAGAAATTGAAGAACAAGGATGATATTCAGGTTTCGAACTTTCTTAAAATGTTCAAACAACTGAATTTCAATATCTCCTTTGCTGAGGCTCTCGCTCACATGCCTAAATACGCTAAAATGTTTAAAGATCTTCTTAGTGATAAGGAGAAACTTCTCGATATTGCTCAGACCCAACTTAATGAGAATTGCTCTGCAGTGCTCTTAAGAAAATTACCAACCAAGCTTGGTGATCCGGGTCGTTTCTTGATTCCTTGCAACTTCCCGGGAGTAGAGAATTGCATGGCCCTAGCCGATCTAGGTGCTAGTATTAACTTAATGCCATTAAGTGTTTTGAAGCAATTATCTCTCCCCGAGCTAGTCCCCACACGAATGACATTGGAATTAGCCAACCGTACGGTTGCTTATCCAGTGGGGATAGCCGAAGACGTCTTCGTTGGTGTCGACAAATTCACCTTCCCGGTGGATTTTGTTGTCGTTGACTACGAGATGGACCCCCGTGTTCCATTAATCGTTGGACGTCCATTCTTGAGGACCGGTCGCACTCTCATTGATATAGCCGCTGGCGAATTAATCATGAGAGTTGGTGACGATAAAATCGTCTTCAACATGGGTAAACTTTCTAAGCAGCCTTCGGAAAACGAGAGTGTTAATTTCATTGATGTTCTTGATGAGGCTTGTGAAGAACATTTCAAAGACGCTTGTAAAAGTTGTTCTTCTTCTCTACCCAATGTTGAGACCGTTGCCTCAATTGCTCCGGTATTGACTCCTTTTGGAGACAGTGACTTAAATGATTTTGAAGCTAGCTTGGGTCCTCTCGATCTTAAGTATGATGGTTCTCCCATCGATTGGGATGAAGACATTCGTACCATTGAGAAACTTCTCAATGAGGACCATACTTCCCCACAATCTCCTAAGGCTATCTCTACCGATGATCCGAAGTTGACTACACCGTCCATCGAAAATCCTCCGGATTTAGAGCTTAAGGATCTTCCGTCTCATCTCGAGTACGTTTTCCTTGAAGACAACAAGACGTTACCGGTCATCATCGCTAAGGACTTGAAACAAGAAGAAAAATCCCGACTTATCGCCGTGCTGAAGAATCACAAGAAAGCGATTGCTTGGAAGATATCTGATATTTGTGGAATTGATCCTTACTTCTGCACACACAAAATTCTCATGGAGGACGACTTCAAACCCACTATTCAAAGCCAAAGAAGGGTGAATCCTAAGATCCATGACGTAATCAAAAAAGAAGTTATCAAACTTCTTTATGCGGGAATGATCTATCCTATCTCGGATTCACCGTGGGTTAGTCCCGTCCATTGTGTGCCTAAGAAAGGCGGAATCACCGTTGTTCCCAATGAAAACAACGAGTTGATTCCTACTCGTCTCGTTACAGGGTGGAGAGTTTGTATAGACTACCGCAAACTCAATGATGCTACGAGAAAGGATCATTTTCCCCTTCCTTTCATGGACCAAATGCTTGAACGTCTAGCGGGTAATGACTATTACTGCTTTTTAGACGGTTTCTCCGGGTATTTTCAAATTCCCATCGATCCTAAAGACCAAGAGAAAACCACATTCACTTGTCCTTACGGAACATTTGCCTACAAAAGAATGCCTTTCGGCTTATGCAATGCTCCTGGGACTTTCCAAAGGTGCATGATGGCAATCTTCCATGACATGGTTGAAGAAACTATGGAAGTCTTCATGGATGATTTCTCGGTTTATGGCGATTCTTTCTCTTCTTGCCTTGCCAATTTAGAACATATGCTTAAGCGGTGTGAAGACACTCGCCTTGTTCTAAATTGGGAAAAATGTCATTTCATGGTAAAAGAGGGCATCGTGCTAGGACACAAAATCTCCAAAGCCGGTCTTGAAGTGGACCGTGTGATAACTAGGTTTTTACCCAATTAAAAAGATTCGTTGTACCAACCTCTTCGAATTGAAAAACTTATGTTTAATGTGTGACTCAGTTGAACTTTGGTGAGATACAGATGTGTCGTTGTAGTTTTGAAAATAAAAGGTGCAAAACAATTAAAGTAAAGGTGCAATTAAAGTAAATCTAAGTCTAATTAAAATAAAGTGCAAGTATTTAAAGGCGAGACTAAAATTAAAGGGCAATAAAGTGAATAACGCAAACTTAAATCTAACTAAGGCAAACTTAAAACGCAACTAAAACTAAAACTTAAACTAAGGCAAATAAACTTAAAGTGCGAGTAAGGAAAAAGGCGGGAAAAATAAAGCTTAAAATGAAAAGGCAGAAAACTAAAAACTAAGAATTCCCTATCCGGAATAAACTCCTATTCGGAATAAAAAGCAATTCGGAATATCTGTCCCTATTCGGAATGTTACCCTACTCGGAATATTTGCCTACTCGGAATAGTAGACCCTATGCGGAATAATTCTCTATTCGGAATAAAGTCCTACTCGGAATAATGAGCCTATTCGGAAAACTTGAGCCTATTCGGAATGTTAGTCCTATGCGGAAAATCTTATTCGGAATAAAGGTCTATACTGAAAACTCCCCTATTCGGAATACAGGATATTCCGAATAGCACTTTTACAAAAACCCCTATGCGGAATAAATGAATATTCCGAATAAGCAATTTCTACAAAACTGTTATGCGGAACAAAAACCTCTATGCTGAATATTTTATATTCCGTATAGAGTACAATCATTCACACCTATTCGGAATGTTTCTGGGCTCGAACAGGGAAAGAACAGTAACAGTATGCGAAGAACAAGGGAAAGAAATAAGCATACGGATCTAAACACAACTTAACCAAATCAATAAAAAGATTAAACCAAACAAATAAATAAAACAAATATAAAGCATAAACAATCAATCAAAACAATAAAACTAACAAATCTTAATCAAATTAATCAAAACCCACTTAAATAAATCAACCAAAAATAAAGATCATGAACATAAACAAATCAACACAAGGATTAAGAAAGGAAGAATGAGATTAACAAGGAAAAGATAAAACTTGACAAGAATTAAAAAGGAAAACTTACTTGAATTAAATGGTAATTAAGTGCAAGACAAGGTAATTAAATTGGACAAGTAATAAAAGGTGCAAGGTAATTAAAAATGGAAGAGCTAATTTGTCAAGTTAGCCAACAACCCTAAATGATAACAATCCTAATCTATTTATAGGGGAGGATTAAGGAAGCTTCCTACCCTTCTTCATTTCTTGTTAATTGCAAGATTAAGTCCTTCCTTCATTTTATCTTCATTAATTGCGTCATTAGTCCTTTTCTTCTAATCTTTCTTTTAAGTTTGGACTTTACGGACTTGTGGCTCGGGATATCTTTTGAACTCGTCTTTAATATAGACTTGAGTTTCTCGGCTTTTGATAAACTTCCGTCTTTTGACTTTTTCTTCGATAAATCTTTAGAATTGGTCTTGGACTTCCGTTCTTTTTCCACTCTTGACTTCTCGACTCCTTCTTTCATCTTTTTCTTCAATAAAAGCCGTGGATGCCCGTGAATTCTCGTGTTTTCTCCACTTTTCACAATTTCGTCCTAAATCACAACAAAAACACAAACCACGCATAATTCCGACATAAAAGACATAAAATACACGTTTAGGTCCGGTTATTCTTGTAATTAAGTGGTAGAAAAGATGGGTGTTTACACACCTATCAAATCCCCTACACTTGACCATTGCAATGTCCTCATGCAATGCATTAGTTACAAAGCATGTTTACACTTTTCATCTTAATCAATCCACATTGGCCTTTATTAAAGAGATAGAAAATTATAAAAATGCAAAGCAAAGAAATTAAAAGCATACCTTGGGTTTTGAAAATGTCATGAATAATCATCATCCTCAACTTTTCACTTTCTCCAAACCAAGCTTAAAAACGAGATCATTGTTATTATAAGTTAGTAGACTAACACGAACTCATGTGGGCCAATTACTCACTTAGACTCCCTTATTCCTATGGGTATCTCTTATATTTTATTATTTGTCTTGAATGATCACGAAGATGCATTGTTTGACTTATTTTGATAATTATTAAGTCTGAAAATAAAGTGCACGATTTAATCAATAGTTAGCTAAAGGACCAAATCTTTTAAAACTGCTTCTCAGGATATCAAAAAGTTCATATCTTGGCATAACTTGGTTCGCGATTTGAGACCTTTCTCGGGCCGATATTTGGCAGCGACTTCATACTTCAAATCTTGAGAGACGTTCATGAAATAATGGTCTTCTCTTCATAATTGGAATTTCTTCACTTGGAATTTTTGAGAGATTCTTCATATATGGACCACGACTTCTTCATTTTTTCCAATCTTTATTTTGGATTTTGATATACAACGATCCGCCTCCTTTATTGACTTGGATCTATTTATCCTCATACCTTGTTAGGGTCTTTTCGGATACACTTCTCCATGACTTTTTGGGAGTTTTTGCTTTTCGTCGTGTGTCTCGATCCTTAATATTGATTTTCGATAAATGATTCTTCACATCACTTTTGGATCTTTTAGCAACAAAACATAGCCCTCATGCCTTGTTAGGGCCTTTTCGGACTCGCCAATCTTCGCGCCCCGCTTCATAAGTTATGCCTTGGCTATGAACTCTCGTCATTACCGAGCAACTTTTAAACGATCTGGGGCTAGAAGCTAAGTAACTTTTCAAATCGTACAACCTTATTTATTAGCAGATAAATTTATTAGCAAGTGATGGGAGAATAGGCTCATAATTAACTCACATAAATTTACGAAAGAATACCGACTTATAATTGGCTTTATCATCTCTCGTTCTCCACAGTTTAAAATCTCAAGTAATGAGACTTGTGGATACTTAGCCTATTAAATCAAAGTTTTGGGTTTTCGAGTCGCCTATAGGATCTTGCAAATTCTTAGACTCTTTCAAGTTTAGAAATCGCATCTTAAAGTTCCCTTGATAAACGACTCTCTAGGATCAATTATAGGAACTTGCGAAAAGTTCTTGTTCTTAACCCGTGAGAGTTAAGACTTTCGCATTTTATAGCTCCCTAAATAAAAGCCTAGCAAAACTTGACTTAAACACGTTAAGGATACTAGCTAGAGTAAACTCGGATTGAGTCAAAATATTCACCACGTTAGAAAATTAAAACCACTTATTAAACATTTATTTTAGCAAAGAGAGAAAATAACTATACAAAGGTAAAAACTAATAGGCCAAAATAGATCAAAAATTTTGAAAAATGTCGAAAAATTGATTTTCCGGTTAAAATGAGGACAAATACAAGGAAAAGACCACTTAACTTCGATAGAAGTCCCCCCTACACTTAAGATAAACATTGTCCTCAATGTTTAAGCATGTGGGAGTAAACTCCCCTACACTTAGGACATTGTGCACGTTGTTTAAATCTTGCTAAGGAAAAGACAACTAAAGAGATTCCTATTTTAATATTGAGAAAATATAAAATAGTGAATCGAAAAGAGTTTAGGATAGAACCGGGAAGAAGTAGAACACAGAATCACGGGTCGTCAAGAATCATCAAGAGTGGATCATTGAAGCTCGAATCCCTGATTAAGAAGTTAGGAGAGGAAATAGCAATCCAAAGGGTCCCCCCTACACTTATGATAAAGAAAGCGGAAAGATAGATGCATGGGTTGCCTCCCAAGAAGCGCTTGGTTTTTGTTAACCGAGTCGTGAGCCTGACTCGACCTTGATCATTAACGGAAGTAGCATGAAACAAATCCACCAGGATCAAAGACATGGTTTTCATCCATCAATAAGCACGAGCTTAAGGCGAACAAGGCAAGCCAAAAGAGAAATGGCAGGGTTCCCTTAAGCAGCGATTGAGCATGATGAAAGCAAGTATGGTGCGGTGCAAGCATGTCTTCAATGGTTCCAAAGATTTTTCCTTTTATTTCATCAGGTGGATACTGAGATGGCTTAAAGACTTCAATACTGGGATCGAACACCTTTTCCTTCAGGGGAAAATAGCACTCCGGCTCAGCCGAGTGTGAAGAAGATCCGCAAAGAAGCACAACCTCGTCCTCAGAAGTGGGACAAAGAGGTGTCAAATCATAAGTGCAACGGATTTCGGTGTTGACCAGTTGCTTCTCCTTGGACAAAATGCTCTTCAAATCCAAAGTAGGATCAAGACGATAATCTTCAAAGTCCAAAGGAGGTGCATCACTCTCATGAGGGAAATATGTGTTGAGAAATTCAGAGAAATCTTCCTCAAATGAGTAATCGTCCAAAGTAGGATCGAGTGATGGTGGAGGATCTTCAGTGTGTGAAGAATCGCTCGAGAGAGTATCAGCCTCATCAAAATCATCGAATGTGGGCAGCTCGGGATACTCAGAAGTACAATCAAACTCATCCGAGTCTGAGCTAGAATCATCATCATCATAAGCATCAAAGACCGGTAGAGAATCAAAAATGGGAGAAGCGTCCAAAGTAGGGGGAGAATCATCCAAATTATCTTCAAAGAGTGGATTATCAGTAGAAGACTCGAATAGAGGATTGTCATAGACGGTAAAGTCATCGAGCACATTTATCATATTCACTGATTCTTGGCCTCCAAAAGATTTGCCTGTAAGCTTCCCCATTTTAAAAACTTTAGAATCATCCCCGACTCGTAAGATTAACTCACCTTCGGCCACATCTATTAAGGCACGTCCGGTTCTCAAGAATGGCCGACCAAGTATTAAAGGAATACGAGGGTCCATTTCATAATCAACGCCAACTTTAAGAAACACATCTTTGGCTATACCAACGGGGTAAGCGAGAGTGCGGTTTGTAAGTTCGAGAGTCATCTTTGTTGGAATGAGGTCGGGCAATGATAGTGTTTTCCAAACACTGAGTGGCATCAAATTAATACTGGCCCCGAGATCAGCAAGGGCAGTAAATTCTTCAGTTTTGTTGAACACGCAAGGCAACACAAAACGACCGGGATCTCCAAGCTTTTCCGGAAGTTCTCTAAGAAGTACTGCAGAGCAGTTTTCATTTAAGCGTGTGTTGGCGACTTCAATGAGCTTCTCCTTCTTGCTAAGCAATTCCTTGAATGCTTTGACGAATTTCGGCATGTGGCAAAGTGCTTCAACAAGGCTAATGTTGATGGTCATTTTAGATAGCATATCCACATATTTCATTACATTACAGTCATTCTTGGTTAGCTCGTTGGTCTTGCCTATGCGAGAAGGGTATGGGATTCTGGGCTGATAAGGGTTAGGTGAAGGTGTGGGTGGTGAAGGTTGTGATGTTGAAGGGTCCTTCCGAGATACATCGTCATGACGAGGCGGAGACGGTAATGGTGTACTATCACTAAGTGTAAGAGGAGTAGGGATACATGGTGGTGGAGGAGGTGTAGATGATGGTGGTGAATCAGGTGGATTGACAATGGTAATTCCACTACGCGTAGTTATAGCACTCACATTAGCTCGCGGATTAGTGACGGTGTTGGAAGGGAGAGAACCCGAAGAAGAAGAAGGTTGAGCTTCAGGCAAGAAACTAGCCAACAGATTCTTCAATTCAGTTGTTTGAGTGATGAAAGAGGATTGAAGATTATCACGAACCTCGGTTCGGATGTCATTACCTTGCTTCAAGATATCTCCTTTCAAATTGATTATTTGGCTCTGTAGATTCTTGATTTGCTCACCTTGAGTTCTCATGATTGTGTCAACATCGGGATTAATGGGTGGGTGTTGTTGGGTGGGTGGTTGATAAGGGTTAGAAGCACGAGGTGGGATTTGGTTACTTCTATTGTAGTTGTTGGCGGGATTTTGGTTTTGAGGAGAAAAACCGGGTGAAAGGTAATTGTTGGAACGGTAGCTCAGCAGATTTCTATCCCCTTGTTGCCTAGCTTGGTAATTTTCCGGTGAATAATTACCGTAAGCTGCATACACATTTTCCGGATTTCCTTGTGTCGAAGGACAATCGGTGTATGAGTGAGGACCGCTACATGTTTCACAAGGATTAGCAACCGCTTTAACTTGTTGTTGTTGTTGGTTTGAAGCGAGAAGCGTAATACTTTTACTCATTTCGGCCATCATGCGGGTGAGTTCGGTCATCTCAGGGTTTGCTGAGGAAGAGGAAACATTGACTCTCGTGTTGTTTCTAGAAGAAGCAGAGGAATCCCAGTTCTTATGATGAGTAGTCATGTTCTCTATTAACTCTCTACACTTCTCGGGTCTCCTTTTCATGAATGTGCCACCGGCGGCTGCATTGATCGTATCACGATCTCGAAAAGTCAATCCGTTGTAGAAAGTATCGATCAAGGTGACCGGAAGCATGTTGTGGTTTGGACAACGGTCGATCAAGACATTATATCTCTCCCATGCATCAAAAAGAGATTCATCGGGATCTTGCATGAAACCGCTGATCTGATTGCGAAGGCTTGTGACCATGGATGGTGGAAAGTAGCGCGATAAAAAGCGTTGAGTCATGTCATCCCAAGTGTGAATAGAATTCTTCGGGAGACGATCAAACCATTTCTCGGCATGATGCGATAAAGTATGTGGGAAGAGTTGTAGGCGGAGAATATCCATTGTGGCCCCAGGCAACTTCATGCTTTGGGTGATTGTAATGAACTTGTCGAGGTGTTTGTTGGCATCATCATCAGGCAATCCTCTAAATGGGTTTGTTTGCACTTGCTGAATCATGTGGTGCTTCAACGAAAACTCAGGAGCGTTGATTTGCATCGGCGCAATTGGTCCTCCTCGTCCAAACATTGTTGGTTGACAAAGTTCCTCCATGGTCCGAAGATCGGGCTGTGGAAGAGCATTGTTGTTGTTATTATTATTATTGAGGTGCGGTAGTTGATTATTGTTGTTAACACCTGCCATATCTAAATCTTCTTGAGGCTCGGGCTCTTGATAATTAGAAGATCTAGTACGCATACACCTGAAAATGCAAAAGAAAAAAAAACCAAACACAAAGACAATATATATACACAATAAAAATAAAATCTTTTTGGATTTTTGAAATTTGTAATTTTTATGGTTTTTATGAATTTTTTATGCAAGAAAAATAACGTTCACAAGTGAACGGGTCCCAAAAAGCAACGTGTCTCTCACAAAAAACTGTTGATCTTTACGAAAAGAGCCGGCAGCGGCGCCATTTGATAACTAGGTTTTTACCCAATTAAAAAGATTCGTTGTACCAACCTCTTCGAATTGAAAAACTTATGTTTAATGTGTGACTCAGTTGAACTTTGGTGAGATACAGATGTGTCGTTGTAGTTTTGAAAATAAAAGGTGCAAAACAATTAAAGTAAAGGTGCAACTAAAGTAAATCTAAGTCTAATTAAAATAAAGTGCAAGTATTTAAAGGCGAGACTAAAATTAAAGGGCAATAAAGTGAATAACGCAAACTTAAATCTAACTAAGGCAAACTTAAAACGCAACTAAAACTAAAACTTAAACTAAGGCAAATAAACTTAAAGTGCGAGTAAGGAAAAAGGCGGGAAAAATAAAGCTTAAAATGAAAAGGCAGAAAACTAAAAACTAAGAATTCCCTATCCGGAATAAACTCCTATTCGGAATAAAAGGCAATTCGGAATATCTGTCCCTATTCGGAATGTTACCCTACTCGGAATATTTGCCTACTCGGAATAGTAGACCCTATGCGGAATAATTCTCTATTCGGAATAGCTGTCCCTATTCGGAATAAAGTCCTACTCGGAATAATGAGCCTATTCGGAAAACTTGAGCCTATTCGGAATGTTAGTCCTATGCGGAAAATCTTATTCGGAATAAAGGTCTATACTGAAAACTCCCCTATTCGGAATACAGGATATTCCGAATAGCACTTTTACAAAGGTCTAAAGTCGATGTTATTGCTAAATTACCTCCACCTTCAACCGTGAAGGGTGTGAGAAGTTTCCTCGGTCATGCGGGTTTCTATCGCCGTTTCATTCAGGATTTTTCTAAAATCGCTCGCCCGATGACCCACCT
This sequence comes from Glebionis coronaria, assembly GCA_025667525.1. Classification (NCBI taxonomy): domain Eukaryota; kingdom Viridiplantae; phylum Streptophyta; class Magnoliopsida; order Asterales; family Asteraceae; genus Glebionis; species Glebionis coronaria. The sequence continues at coordinate 436,495,650 of CM046874.1, forward strand.
CTTGGAAAAAGATACTCCTTTCATCTTTTCCAAAGAGTCTTGAATCCTTCAATCTTCTTAAGGATAAGCTAACTAAGGCACCGGTCTTGGTTACCCCTAATTGGGAGCTACCTTTTGAATTGATGTGTGATGCTAGCGACTTTGCTATTGGAGCTGTTTTGGGCAAAAGAGTGAACAAACACTTCCAACCAATCCACTATGCTAGCAAGACAATGACGGGGGCTCAAATGCATTATACGACAACCGAAAAAGAGCTTTTAGCTGTTGTCTATGATTTTGAAAAATTCCGCCCCTATCTTGTCCTTTCTACCACCATCGTGTATACCGATCATTCCGCGTTGAAGTACTTGATGACTAAGAAAGATTCTAAGCCAAGACTTCTTCGTTGGGTTTTGCTCCTTGAAGAATTCAACATTGAAATTCGTGACAAAAAGGGAGCTGACATTGATCGGATTAGGGTTTAATATTCCGACGCTGGGTATTTTATTATTCCGATTGGCATTGTTTTTAGTTATTCCGATTGGCATTGTTTTTTTAGATATTCCGACGAGAGTTATTTGCCTTATTCCGACACCATCATTCCGACCGGGGACGTTTTTGATATTCCGATTGGGTTGGTTTTAACATTCCGATTGTAGCCTCCTTTGCACATTTTGATTAATGCACTTTAGATATTCCGATTTGGCAGTAATTGTTTGTTTTCCAATTGTTTAATTTCTTGTTTTTGCAAAGTTTTCAAGTGTTAGATTTATTAAGTGTTCAAGTAATTTTCCTAATCTTGTCTTTAAGTTTTCAAGCATTTATTTTTGAACTCGTTATTTTTAGTTTAATCTTTAAACTTCGACTCTACTCAACGACACTTACTTATTTTCTATTAGTTTAAAATAGATAATCAGTCAAAACCATTTATATTTCCACCAAGAACAATTGAGTCGCACTTTCTACCAATAGTCAATTCGAAGAGATTCAGACGATAATACTTTATACTCGGTTGCAAAACCTAGTATTACCCCATGACTATACATACCAATTATTTGAAAAGTACATTCCGAGTACATAATTTTAGGCTTTTGAATCACCCAAAAAGCTTTAACAACGAACACGTTATGAGCAAAACAGTTTTATACTAGTTGTTTTTTTAAAAACTAAAGAATCCTCTTAGTAATTAACGTAATCCTTTTTAAATGAAAAGAAATAAATGTATGTGAAATTTTCATGAACTTTGTTTAGTCTTGCATAAATAATTATAAATGACGTATATTGATTAAGCTCACTTATATAAACTATTTAAGTAGAAAGAAATTTTGTTTCGCTTTATTTTAAAGAAAGTCTTTTAGAATTTGAATAAATAAGCGTTGATTAAAAAAAATCTTATGTTACATCTTGTTTCAAACACGACTCCAACACCTTACCCTTATTTTACCGAATACAACCAACTATCTAACTCTATAGTAGATTTCCAAGTCCCTTTTTTTTCAATATATACCGACCAAAAGAAATGTAAGACCCAACACAAAAGATTTCATTATCTCAAAAGAAATCCCAAGTTATTTCAATAAACTTAAAACCAAGAACACCATTTTAAAACGTACACGTGAAATACGAAACTCAAAGAATACGCTACAACGGAGGTTTAATATAAAAAAAGCGAGCTAGCCACCCTCATAAGGATACAATCGATAATTGTAGGGGATCATACATATATAGGCATATCGGGATACATATACTTAAATCCGTCTAACATCTACTATACAAGCATGTACTAACCCTCTTTCATGCAATCATACTTAGGAATCCATTGAAATTGTGGTACTTGTATAACTATGTTGGCCACCATACTTACACAATTACCCTTCCCCAATGCACTCCTTCCTATGATGACACTTATAAGAATTAATACAACACATAACACATATATCCATCTACTCACATAAGCTCATAACCACATAACCAAAAAAGTCCAAAACTCCATCCATTAAAATAACATAGTCAAACTCTTGAAATACATAAATCCATAGTCTAGCTAAAACAGCATAGACTAAATCCAAAACGAAAACATAATCAGTTATAAGTCATGTCGCCCATAAGAGTGGAAACAGCTTAAAATCCTTCATATCCACCTACTCCCAATAACTCGAACCACCACATGATTCTTAGGGAACATGACTTAAACATCAAAAGAAAAATAATATACCTCAGGTACATAAAATAACCCAACAAAAGATAGAAACTACCATGTAACAAATTATGTACTATAATGTACAGTTTAAGCAAAATACGACAATGACTAGCGTGGATGATTATGGTTCAACCAACACTAGTCACACCCCGAAAAGAAAATAACATGTGGCTAAGTATGAACTACTATGGTTCAACCCATACTAGTCAAAACTTAACAAACATCACAAGTAAAAACCAATAACATCCAGAAAACTTTAATTAATATAAAATGCACACATACTCCTATGACGCCTATATGTAGGGACCCTTAAGCTATAGACTAGGTTGCTAGACTAGGCAACCTAATTCTCTATAACCATTGGCTCTTGATACCATTCTGTCACACCCCACCATGGCGGAATATGGGACGCGACACATGGATATCATCACAACAAAAGCGTGTCCATAGAGAGAACTATATGAACATACAAAAAGTTTGTTATGATTAGGGGGTCTTACCCTAACCCATTTGCTTAGCCACCCTTCAGGTCTCTTATTTCATATATAAACCAACTACCATGCTCATTAGAGGGTTCAAGTGTACTCCTAAGTACCCCAATCACCTTAAAACATTAAATTAAACCCGACTGATTTCAAAACTGTTTTGATCTCCGACTGTTTAACCTATATTTGACCCACCTCCCTACCTCCAATTTAGTTCTCGTTTCTTTCATTTGAAAGCCACTTCAAATACCTATTCAGGGATGCTTGGATCGCAAAATAATGGTTTGTAGAACTCTAGATATGATCAAAACAAGTGACATAAAATTTTGCCCAGTTTTTAAAAATGAATTTAACACAATTAGCTTAATTAATTACCATCACCATGTATAATTATTATCTCTAATTAATCTAAACATGTTTATACCATTATAATACATAATTCATATTTAACTTAACCCTAGATCCATCATGTATTGATTGTTAGAGAATTAAAAACAATTTAATTAAAAAGTGTATTGAAGATTTTACCTTAGAATTTTTGAAAGAAGAAAAATTAATGAAGTACCCTAAATAGAGTCAAATGATTTAGACTTAAGCTTGATCTCTAGGGGATTATGATGTGTTTTTAGTTAATAAAAAGTATCTATATAATTTCCTAACAAGTCCTTGGCCCATTACAAAAGCCCGGTTCCCTTTTTTCCTTTTTTTTCCCTTTTCTTTCTTTTTAATCGGCCTAAACCGACTTTAACATATTTTTTTTATTTTTTTTTCATTTTATTACTTATTATTATGTTATTAATAATACCTTAATTTACCTTAATTTATTTCAGCTCTTAAAGCCTCCGAAACCTTAAAACCGTAAAACTAGTCAATTTTACGCGTATACCGAAAAACGTAAAATATACAGTTTTAAAAAATATTAAATTTTGAAATAAACTTTATAACTAAGTCCTAAATGACTTAAAACCATCCCGAAAAATACTCACATGACTAAACACCTTACCCGAGACCTCTAAATGCTAAACCCCAAATCGTAAAAAAAAATACGATTTACTATAATACTTATACATATACGTAAAATACCAAAATAACACCATTTCATTTCATAGTCACTAATTTGTGAGCTCATGAACATGAAATAACCGTTCCTCGATTTACTTATGAGTACTCTATACCCATAAACGATATCCACACCAACCCCGTTCACGCAAAATAACATGTAAACACGCAAATCACATAATCACACATAAATTAACCTTAAAATAAGACCAAGTGACGAACCTCAAAACCACGGTTGTCACATCACCATGGCGGAATATGGGACGCGACGCATGGATATCATCACAAAAATAGCGTGTCCATAGAGAGAACTATATGAAATAGAATGTCATAAAAGGTGACACAAATGTCATGACAATATCTCATCAATGCAGGAGTCTAGGTAAGTAGGTAACAGTCCTACCTCTTACCCAAGACAAACAAATAACACAAATAAATCAACATATAGGTTCATAGTATCACTTATTAAAACAAACAGAAAAATAAACTAAGAAGGAACGGGGATCTCCTTCTAAATGCATTCCTACGCGACTCCAATCCTAGTCACATATGTTCTTACGCTTAACCACTTTATCACCTGAAAGAGACACTAAAACACGTCAACATAATGTTGGTGAGAGTCATAGGTTTAGACTCCAACCGAAAATAGATTATAATAAGTTGTGAACAACCATAAACCACTAAACATATGGACAATGTTCTACAAGTATGCATTAACAACTAACATTCAAGATCAATCATTGCAAACCAAATCCAAGGCTCCCAGCCTTACCAAACACCATGGTACCATAGGCGCCCATACACCTATGTACCAATCCCAAGGCCCCGCCTTGTCATTATCCATTGGTCCCATAGATGCTCACACATCTATGTACCTCCCCAAGGCCCCGCCTTGTCAACATCCCCTTGGTACCATGTCAAACCATAATAACTGAGACGGTACGTGTCCCCCGATCTAAATCATAAACACAATCAAGAATCACATAGCAGTTAATCACATAAGTGCACACACAAGTCCATCACAAACCATAAAATAATTCACAGCATTAGTTACAAAACCATACAGTGTCTCTTCCATCCCATCTGGAAGTGAAAATCATTAAAAGATATGGGACTATGAAACTCACCTGATTGAGCTTTTCCAAAAATCCGCGCACTAGCAAAAAGCTAACAAAAAAAAGCACACAATCAAAACATGAACCAAACACTAAGATGGCTCATCAACCCATGATGGACATCTATCCTTCTCCCATATATATAACTCATTTATATGCTCTAAGCATCTCATTACAACCCTCTATAAAGCCCTTAACCTAGTTTACTTCATAACCCGTCTCGTTAACATTTTACCCAAAACAGTCCCGGTTTTTAGGTCTCCAAACTATAAGCCAAACGCCCACCTAACCATACCCATGATCTCTGTAAAGAAAACCCTATGCCCTAACATATGTCATCTAACTCCTCCCTTTTGCCCCAACCTTAAAGCTACTGTTAAGGCCTCGATATATATATATATATATATATATATATATATATATATATATATATATATATATATATATATATATATATATATATATATATATATATATATATATATATATATATATATATATATATATATATATATATATATATATATATATATATATATATATATATATATATATATATATATATATATATATATATATATATATATATATATATATATATATATATATATATATATATATATATATATATATATATATATATATATATATATATATATATATATATATATATATATATATATATATATATATATATATATATATATATATATATATATATATATATATATATATATATATATATATATATATATATATATATATATATATATATATATATATATATATATATATATATATATATATATATATATATATATATATATATATATATATATATATATATATATATATATATATATATATATATATATATATATATGTATATATATATATATGTATATATATATATATATGTATATATATATATATACTTTTGCCTATCCGCAAATTACTGATTTTGAACATACAAAAAGTTTGTTATGATTAGGGGGTCTTACCCTAACCCATTTGCTTAGCCACCATTCAGGTCTTTATTTAATATATAAACCAACTACCATGCTCATTAGAGGGCTCAAGTGTACTCCTAAGTACCCCAATCACCTTAAAACATTAAATTAAACCCGACTGATTTCAAAACTGTTTTGATCTCTGACTGTTTAACCTATATTTGACCCACCTCCCTACCTCCAATTTAGTTCTCATTTCTTGCATTTGAAATCCACTTCAAATACCTATTCAGGGATGCTTGGGTCGCAAAATAAGGGTTTATAGAACTCTAGATATGATCAAAACAAGTGACATAAAATTTTGCCCAGTTTTTAAAAACGAATTTAACACAATTAGCTTAATTAATTACCATCACTATGTATAATTATTATCTCTAATTAATCTAATCATGTTTATACCATTATAATACATAATTCATAATTAACTTAACCCTAGATCCATCATGTATTGATTGTAAGAGAATTAAAAACAATTTAATTAAAAAGTGTATTGAAGATTTTACCTTAGAAGTTTTGAAAGAAGAAAAATTAATGAAGAACCCTAAATAGACTCCAATGATTTTGACTTAAGCTTGATCTCCAGGGGATTATGATGTGTTTTTAGTTAATAAAAAGTCTTTATATAATTTCCTAACAAGTCCTTGGCCCATTACAAAAGCCCGGTTCCCTTTTCTTTCTTTTTAATCGGCCTAAACCGACTTTAACATATATATATATTTTTTATTTTTATTACTTATTATTATGTTATTAATAATACCTTAATTTACCTTAATTTATTTCAGCTCCTAAAGCCTCCGAAACCTTAAAACCGTAAAACTAGTCAATTTTACGCGTATACCGAAAAACGTAAAATATACAGTTTTAAAAAAATATTAAATTTTGAAATAAACTTTATAACTAAGTCCTAAATGACTTAAAACCATCCCGAAAAATACTCACATGACTAAACACCTTACCCGAGACCTCTAAATGCTAAACCCCAAATCGTAAAAAAAATACGATTTACTATAATACTTATACGTATACGTAAAATACCAAATAACACCATTTCATTTCATAGTCACTAATTTGTGAGCTCATGAACATCAAAAAACCGTTCCTCGATTTACTTTAGAGTACTTTATACCCATAAACGATATCCACACCAACCTCGTTCACGCAAAATAACATGTAAACACGCAAATCACATAGTCACACATAAATTAACCATAAAATAAGACCAAGTGACGAACCTCAAAACCACGGTTGTCACAATGTCTATGCTGGAATTGCCAGACTATAGTGATGTTCATTCCGGTTCGGTTTTCTAACCGTTGAACCAATTAGTTTCCTTTAAAATCATGTCAGATGATCGACTTATACCGATCATTTTATGTGCATTTCATGTGTAGTCCATGCACCATATTCCATGTGTACTCAATGTTCCGTATTCCATTAGAATTACATGTACTATAATCCATGTGTATTTCACTTACAATACTCCACGGGTGTTCGCTAGTCGATTCTAAATCATCTCAGGCGTATTCCACTTGCTGATATTCTACAAGATTCCTGATGCCGCTCATAACTTAAATATGTTAGTAAAGGTTGATGTTGCTGATTTTTAGAGACGCTACGAGATGCTGATGTTGTTCACAGCCTGGAGATCTTACAAGACAAAGACAAAGGCGTTAGATCAAAGCGATCAGACGAGAAGATGCTTCACCACTTGTGACACCCCATTTTTTAAAATGGAATATCATAGTGTTATATGGCGTGTCATCAAAGCATGCAAGGTAAATGTCTAAACATTCATGACCGTAAATAAAAATACCGGAAACAAACATCGGTAGTCTAAGTAACTCAACACAAGCAAATATAAGTACTGTAAAGGAAAAGGACTAAACAATGTCCAACATGAAGCAAAGTAAGATAAAGTATGATAAATGCATAAGATATAGAAGGCTGGATAGTTTCCATCCGAATGCACATATTCTTGAGATCCTACTTGCGACCTTGGGTACCTACCATTTGGGAACATGGAAATGGAAAACGGTTGAGCATAACGCCCAGTGCACGGATATACAATAAAGCATAGAACATCGAGTAATGAAAGCATAAAAGAGTATATAAAGCATGAAAGGCAACGAAAATGAATAAGTCTTGGGAAAACCTAGACATATAACATGTTTACTGGTTTTAGTTCTGAAAACATAGCTTATGTTTACTTATGAAAATATGTATTAGTTTAATATACCGAAAGCCAATATAGGTCATGAGATCAACAACATGCATGAATACTTGGAGGGGTGACCTCGTCATGCAAATTAGAGGGGATGCCTCTAATTAATGTGGTAATGGGTTAGAGGAATTAGCTCCTTGTGAAGGATGCAAGGCACACACCACATTCACCATGAAATCCTGACTGACACTGTAACTAGGATGCACCCATACGCCCCACATGATAATATAATAATAAAGGACAAATGATAGGTGTGAAAACACCTATCCTTTTACCACTTATTTCTTGCTAAAACAAGACAAAAACGCGTATTTAATGTCATTTGATTGGAATTATGCGTGGTTTGTGTGTTTGTTGTGTTTTCAGAGCCAACCAGATAAATATTGAAGAAAACATGGGATTGCACGGGTTTTATCGAAGAAAAAGACTCAAGACGAAGTCTATTGTCCAAGAGATGCAAAAGATTTGAAGTCAATGGGCCTATTTGAAGATTTATCGAAGAAAAGGACCAAAGATGGAAGATTTACATATGTCGAAGGAACTCAAGTCTATTAAACGAAGAAATTAAAATACGAGTTGAATTTAATCGTCGACAAATCCCGAATCAGAATCGAAAACGTCAACTTTACTGAAAAGACGAGAAGACGAAAAGAAAGGAAGAAAGCCCACTCACCAACCAACTACACCTCCTATAAATAGGACATACCTCCCACACATTAGACTAGTTTTTCATTCCAGTTTCTTTTCTTTTCTTTCGTAGGAAGCCAACACCATTAAGGTGTTGGTGATTTTTCATTTTTGTTGAATCTTTAATCTTGTAAGTTTTTAATATTTCCTTTTGTTTACTTTACCTTAACCAATCAATATAATCTTTCCATTAATCTTGTTCATCTTCATCTTTTTGATTTAAAGTTTAAAGTTCTTATTTGGTTGATTTTAATCTTCAAAAGTAAGTGATTTTTGTGTTTTTGTTGTTGGGATTTGATGTTTATGGTTAGCAAATGATTATTGGTTAGTTCGGTTTAAATCTTTTGGTTTAATTTGGTCGATTTTGTAAAAAAATTATCTTTTCTGTTTACCTACTGTTCTTCGTTCTTAATCTTCCCAGATTCCGAATGAGTTCCAAACATTCCGGATGAAGGTTTTGCCATAATATTCCGAACGAAGCATTTTATCAATTTCATTCCGAATCAAAGTGTTCATCCGGAATAATCAATATTCCGGATGAGTCTTTATGTTCCGAATCAGTTCCATTGAAAATTGTTCCGAATCAGTGTTTTTAAAAGTTCCGAATGAAGTTTTTTTATTAAATGTTCCGAATGAAGGTTTTTACTAAAAGTTCCAAATCAGTTATTTTTTAATGTTCCGAATGAAGTATTTTTGAAAGTTCCGAATCAGTGTGTTTTTTGAATGTTCCGAATCAGTGTTTTTGAATATTCCGAATAAAGGATTTTTGATTAAGTATTCCGAATCAAGCTTAGTATTCCGGATCAGTTATATTCCGGATCAGTTTTCTTCCGAATCAACTTTTGTTCCGAATGAGCATATGTTCCGAATCAGCAAAATGTTCCGGATGAACATATGTTCCGAATGAAGGAATATATTCCGAGTGAAGCTTTTGTCCAAACGTTCCGAATGAAGGTTGTATTTCGTATGAAGAGTTTTGGTCAAGTTATTCCAAATGAGCATGTATTCCGAATGAGCATTAATTATTCCGAATCAAGTAGTTTTCAGTAAGGATTATTTCACTGTTTTTGTTTTACTGTTTAATTGTTTAATTTTAATTCAAGCTTTATTTTATTAACTGTTTTTGGTTTAAATTTTTATCACTTTACGCATTTAATCCTTTTAAGTAGATTAGAAAACCAACCCCTTTTTAGTAACCAAGAACAACTATTCCACTTTGAACCGTGATCAATTCGAGAAGATTCCGAGAATTTAAATTGAACCCCAAGAAAAAACACTTGTATCAAATGGCGCCGCTGCCGGCTCTTCTCGTAAAGAGTAACAGTTTTTTGTGAGAACTTGGATTTTGGGATCCGTTCACCGTGAACGTTACTTTTTCTTAAAAATTTTCAAAAACCCTAAAAAATATAAAATTTTCAAAAATACAAAAAAATAGAAAAACCATAAAAACCAAAAATATTTCTTGCTTTGTTAGTTCTTTTGAAGGTGTATGCGCACTCGATCAACGTCTTATCAAGAGCTCGAGACTCTCGATAACTTAGACATGGCCGGTGTACACAACAACAATAACAATCCACCTCAAAACAACATGAATAACAATAACAATGAACCTCTACCGGGCAATCGCCCTATAATCGAACTTTTGCAAGCACATGTAGAGGGCAACAACGATCCAATTGTCATACCCGCGATTGCAGCCAACAACTTTGAGCTCAAATCCGACTTTATTCAGATGGTCTCTGCTTAACCATTCTTGGGACGTACCATTGATGATCCTCATGACCACATCAAAAGGTTCCTGCAACTCACAAATACGGTCAAATTCAATGGTGTTCCACAAGAGGTAATCCGTTTACAACTTTTCCTTTCTCCTTAGAGGGACAATCCCGGCATTGGCTTGCAAAGGAACCGCCACAAAGTATTCTTACGTGCACGGACTTAGATACCGAATTCATAAACTACTTTTTCCCACCCTCTCGTACTACCGCTTTGCGGAATGAAATTATTAATTTTGAACAAAAGTACGGTGAGTCTTTTAGTGAATCTTTGGACCGTTTTAAAGACCTTTTTAGAAAGTGCCCACAACGTGGCTTTACCAAAGTGCACCAAATTAATACCTTTTATAATGGTTTAAGCATGAATGACCAAGATTCACTAAACAGTGCCTCGGGGGGTAATATTTTGGTTAAGAGTTCTAATGCCGCTTGGGATATTATTGAGAATAAGTCTCGAGTGCAAACCAAGAGTGTTCAGACCAATGCCGCTAGTGCTAGTACTAGTGACAACGACAAGAGACTTGACAAAATTACGTCGCTTGCCAACCAAACTGCTAGCAACACCAAAAGCATCAACGCTCAAAACGCTCAAGTCAATGCTGTAAGCCAACCATGTGAAATATGCGGGGGTCTTCACTCTTACACTACTTGTACTTCCAACCAAGACTATCCTCCTGAGAATGTTAACGCAGCATACGATACCTATCCTCCGGCCGGTTATCAAGCTCGTCCTCAAGGAGACCGAAACTTGCTCAGCTATCGCTCAAACAACTTTCTTTCCCCGCCCGGTTTTCCTCCAATCATTCAAAACCAACAACAAAACCTTAACCGAACCAATCAAAACCAACCACGTGCTCCAACTCCATATCAAAACCAAAGAAACCCATATCCACCTCAAAGAAACAACCAAGTTTACCAACAACCTGCTTATCAACCACCCGCCTACCATGCTCCTCCTCCCAACCAACCCACCGCATTACACCAAGATGTTGAAACCTACATGAGGACTAATGATGTGATCGTGGAAAATGTCCAGCGGGAAATGGCCAACATGAAAGCAGATATGGTGAAGCAAGGGAATGAGCTTCGAGCTGATATACGAAACACTTTGGCAAGTCAAATGAATGACTTAAGGAACATGATGGCTGGTTTCTTCCAAGGTAATCAAACCTCTTCTTCGGGTACTCTTCCGAGTAACACCGTGGCTAATCCAAGAGGGGAGATGAAAGCAATCACCACTCGCAGTGGTAAAGGTACCAAGGAACCCGAGCTTCCTATACCTCCACCGGTGATTGTGACTAAGGAAAACGAGTCACCTACTCATATTCCTCAACCTTCTATTTCCCCAATTCCTCCACCTCTTATTTCTACCCCTCCTCCACCCAAGGATGTGAGTGATCCTTCGATCCCAAAGCCTTCCTATTCTTCTGATATACCTTATCCCTCAAGGTTGAGGAAAGAGAAGCTCAAAAGCAAGGACGATATTCAAGTTTTGAACTTTCTCAAAATGTTTAAACAATTTAATTTCAACATCTCCTTCGCTGAGGCTCTCGCTCACATGCCAAAATAGGCGAAAATGTTCAAAGATCTTCTTAGTGACAAGGAAAAGCTCCTTGATATCGCTAATACCCAACTTAATGAGAATTGCTCTGCGGTTCTCTTAAGGAAATTGTCAACCAAACTTGGTGATCCGGGTCGCTTCTTAATCCCTTGCAACTTCCCGGGAGTAGAGAATTGCATGGCCCTAGCCGATCTAGGTGCCAGTATTAACTTAATGCCTTTAAGTGTTTGGAAGCAATTATCTCTCCCTGAGCTAGTCCCCACCAAAATGACTTTGGAATTAGCTAACCGTACGGTTGTTTATCCAGTGGGGATAGCCGAAGACGTTTTTGTAGGAGTCGACAAATTCACTTTTCCCGCCGATTTCGTCGTGGTCGACTACGAGATGGAACCTCGTGTTCTATTAATCGTTGGACGTCCATTCTTGAGGACCGGTCGCACTCTCATCGATGTAGAAGCGGGTGAGCTTATCATGAGAGTTGGTGACGATAAAATCGTCTTCAACATGGGTAAGACTTCTAAACAGCCTTATTCATATGAGAGTGTTAATTGTATCGACGTTCTTGATGAGGCTTGTGCAGAACACTTCAAAGATGCTTGTAAAAGTATTCCTACCTCTCCTCCCAATGTTGAGACCGTTGCCTCTATTGATTCATCACTAACTCTATTTGGAGAAAGTGATTTCCTTTGGAAAGATTTTGAAGCAACCATGGGAGATGTGAACTTAGAATATGACGATTCTCCCACCGATTGGGATGAAGACATTCGTCTCATTGAGAAACTTCTCAAAGAGGACCATATTTCTCCACCATCTCCCAAGGCTATTGCTATTGATGAACCGAATTCGACTACGCCTACCATCGACAATCCTCCGGATTTAGAGCTTAAGGAGTTACCATCCCATCTCGAGTATGTGTTCCTTGAAGACAAGAAGAAGTCGCCCGTCATCATCGCTAAGGACTTGAAAGAAGAAGAAAAATATCGCCTTATCACCGTGCTTAAAGATCATAAGAAGGCAATTGCTTGGAAAATTTCCGATATCCGCGGAATTGATCCAAACTTTTGTACTCACAAAATTCTCATGGAAGATGACTTTAAACCCGCAATCCAAAGCCAAAGAAGGGTTAATCCTCGAATTCACAACGTCATCAAACAAGAGGTTATCAAACTTCTAGATGCCGGAATGATTTACCCTATTTCGGATTCGCCATGGGTAAGTCCCGTCCATTGTGTGCCCAAGAAAGGCGGAATAACCGTTGTTCCCAATGAACATAACGAGTTGATTCCTACTCGTCTCGTTACTGGGTGGAGAGTTTGTATCGACTATCGCAAACTCAATGATGCCACGAGAAAAGATCATTTTCCTCTTCCTTTCATGGATCAAATGCTCGAGCGTCTAGTGGGTAATGACTATTACTGCTTTTTAGACGGTTTCTCCAGGTATTTTCAAATTCCCATCGATCCCAAAGACCAAGAAAAAACCACATTCACTTGTCCCTACGGAACATTTGCTTACAAACGCATGCCTTTCGGTTTATGCAATGCTCTTGGGACGTTCCAACGGTGTATGATGGCTATCTTCCATGACAGGGTTGAAGAAACTATGGAAGTCTTCATGGATGATTTCTCGGTTTATGGCGATTCTTTCTCTACTTGCCTTGCCAATTTAGAACGTATGCTTAAGCGGTGTAAAGACACTCGCCTTGTTCTTAATTGGGAAAAATGCCATTTCATGGTAAAAGAGGGCATCGTGCTAGGACACAAAATCTCCAAAGCCGGTCTTGAATTGGACCGTGCTAAAGTCGATGTTATTGATAAATTGCCTCCACCTTCAACCGTGAAGGGTGTGAGAAGTTTCCTAGGTCATGCGGGCTTCTACCGTCGATTCATCAAAGATTTTTCTAAAATTGCTCGCCCGATGACCCACCTCTTGGAAAAAGATACTCCTTTTATCTTTTCCAAAGAGTGTATTAAAGCCTTCAACCTTCTTAAGGATAAGCTCACTAAGGCACCGGTCTTGGTTACCCCTAATTGGGAGCTGCCTTTCGAATTGATGTGCGATGCTAGCGACTTTGCTATTGGAGCGGTTTTGGGCCAAAGACTGAACAAACACTTCCAACCGATCCATTACGCTAGCAAGACAATGACAGGGGCTCAATTTCATTACACGACAACCGAAAAAGAGCTTTTAGCTGTTGTCTATGCTTTTGAAAAATTTCGCCCCTATCTTGTCCTTTCTACCACCATCGTGTATACCGATCATTCTGCGTTGAAGTACTTGTTAACTAAACAAGATTCTAAACCAAGACTTCTTCGTTGGGTTTTGCTACTTCAAGAATTTAACATCGAAATTCGTGATAAGAAGGGAGCTGAAAACCTAGCCGCGGATCATCTCAGTAGACTTGAGGATCCTTATCAAGGGGATCATCCGAACAAAGAGATCAATGACTCTTTTCCCCTTGAGACCTTAATGTCTATCAACTCGAATAATGATGAAGCCCCGTGGTTTGCGGACATTGCAAACTACTTGGCGGGTGGAATCCTCATCGACGGGTTAACATCCTAACAAAAGAAAAAGTTCTTCAAAGATATTAAGACTTACTTTTAGGATGACCCGTATCTCTTCAAACAATGCGCTGATTTGATTATTCGCCGATGTGTTGATGCGCCGGCAGCGGTACAAATCCTTGACGCTTGCCATAAAGGACCCACCGGTGGTCACTTTGGTCCCAACTTCACCGCTAAGAAAGTGTTTGACTCGGGATTTTATTGGCCCACCATTTACCGTGACGCTCACGAAATGGTTAAACATTGTGATGCTTGCCAAAAACAAGGCAAGATCACACATAAAGATGAGATGCCTCAAAATTTCATACAAGAATGTGAAATCTTTGATGTATGGGGCATCGACTTTATGGGGCCATTCCCTTCATCTAAAGTAAACAAATACATCCTTGTAGCCGTTGACTACGTTTCTAAATGGGTTGAAGCCAAAGCTTTACCCACTAATGACGCAAGGGTGGTTTGTAACTTTTTGAAATCGCTGTTCGCTAGATTCGGTGTGCCTCGTGCCATTATTAGTGATCGCGGGACTCATTTTTGCAATGATCAATTTGCAAGAGTCATGGCTAAGTATGGTGTAAATCATCGTCTTTCCACCGCATACCACCCACAAACTAATGGCCAGGCTGAAATCTCTAACCGAGGATTAAAGCGAATTCTTGAACGAACCGTGGGAGAGCATCGTGCTTCATGGGCCGATAAACTTGATGATGCTCTGTGGGCTTTTCGTACCGCATACAAGACTCCGATTGGTTGTACACCATATCGTCTCGTGTATGGGAAAGCATGCCACCTCCCCATTGATTTGGAGCACAAGGCTTACTGGGCCTTGAAGTGGGCTAATTTCGATATCAACAAACCCGGTGACCTACGCAAGATCCAACTCAATGAGCTTAATGAACTCCAGAATGAGGCTTATGAAAATTCTTTGATCTATAAGGAAACGACTAAGCTCATTCACGACTCTAAGATTAAAAACCGGGAGTTCCAAGTTGGAGACAAAGTTTTACTCTTCAACTCTCGGTTGAAAATCTTTTCGGGCAAGCTAAAATCTCGTTGGTCCGGCCCATTCACCATTGCCCAAATTTTTCCATATGGTACTCTCGAGCTCGCTCAACCTAATGGACCTAATTTTAAGGTGAATGGCCAATGAGTGAAGTTGTACTTTGGTGAGGACATCTCTCATGAGATGATTCCATCCCTCACCACGTTTCCCATGAACTAGTTTTGGGCCGAGTCACGCTCGTGACTCGGTTATCAAAAACAAGCGCTCCTCGGGAGGCAGCCCGAGTATCTATCCTTTTCCGTTTTACCTCCTAAGTGTAGGGGGACCTATATAGGTTGTTTGTATTTTTGTGGTGATGTGATTACAGGGATGAATGCACTTTTGGAACCTTTGAAGAACCGTGCTCCCGTGTTATCCGCAATCCGGTTCTATCTCTCAACTATCGTGATTCAATTTTCTTCATACTCACATTTGAAATTGATCACTTTAGTCGTCTCTTCCTTAGCTTGATTTAACCAACGTGCACAATGTCATAAGTGTAGGGGAGACTTTTCCCACATGCTTAAACATTGAGGACAATGTTTATCTTAAGTGTAGGGGGGACTTCTATCGAAGTTTTAAGTGGACTTTTCCATTAAAATGCCTTCATTTAACCGGAAAATCATCTTTTTCAGCATTTTTCAAATTTTTAATTAACTTTGGCCATATAGTCGTAATTTTTAAATTTTTTTATCGTTACTTTCATATGTATATATCCCACAATAAAGTCAAAAATATTAATAAAGTGGTGTAGCTAGTTTTGAAGTCTTTGACATATTAGGCCCGTTGCGATTATTTTGACTCAACCCGAATAGACTTATCCAAGTTTATTCTAGCAAGTATCCTTAACCATGTAGACCTTAATTGGTTTATTAGGCTAAGCATCCACGAGTCTCATTACTTGATATTTTAAATTGTGGAGAACGAGAAATGATAGAGTCAATTATAAGTCGGTATTCTCCCATCACTTGCTAATAAATTATCTGCAATAAGTAAGGTCGTACGATTTGAAAAGTTACTTAGCTTCTAGACCAAGATCGTTTAAAAGTTGCTCGGTAATGATAAGAGTTCATAGCCAAGGCATAACATATGAAGCGGGGCGCGAAGATTGGCGAGTCCGAAAAGGCCCTAACAAGGCATGAGGATTCCATTTTATTGCTAAAGATCCAAGGTGATGTGAAAAGCATTATTCCCAAAATCAATATGAAGGATCAAGACTCACGACGAAAAGCAATCAACTCCCATAAAGATCATGGAGAAGTCTATCCGAAAAGACCCTAACAAGGTATGAGGATAAATAGATCCAAGTCCGAAAAGGAGGCGGATCGTTGTATCTCAAAATCCTAATTAACGATTGAAGAAACAATGATGAAGTCGTGGTCAACAAAGTTGGAGTATCCCTCAAAAGTCTCCAAGTGAAGAAACTCTATTAACGAAGAGAAGACCATTATCTCAAGAATGTCTCTCAAGATATGAAGTATGAAGTACATGCCAAATATCGGCCCGAGAAAGGTCTCAAATCGTGAAGAGAGTTATGCCAAGATATGAACTTTTTGATATCCCGAGAAGCAGTTTTAAGAGATTTTGTCCTTTAGCTAACTATTAATCAAATCGTCCTACTTTGCTTTCAGCCTAAATAAACTATCGCAATAACTCCAAAAATGCATCTTTGTGATCATTCTAAGACAACAATAAAATATAAGAGATACACCTAGGAATAAGAGAGTTTAAGCATATAATTAAGCCATGTGTGTAAGTGTTTGATTAGCTAACTTATAATAACAATGATCTCGTTTTTAAGCTTAGTTTGGGGAACGTGAAACTTGAGGGTGATAAATCTTCGCAACACCGAAGCCCTAATGTAAGTCTTAGATCTCTTGGCGAGTTATTTCCATGTAGCTATTTTCAAATGAAAATGGTTTTCTATCCTTTTGTTTCCTTTAAAGTTTTAATTTCTCTTAGTACTATAATTTTTGTTTTAGTAGTATGTTAATAAGGCCAAGGTTGATTGATTATGAGAAAAGTGTATACTTGCTTTATCACTAAGCATTGCATGAGGGCATGGCAATGGTTAAGTGTAGGGGATTTGATAGGTGTGAAAACACCCATCCTTTTACCATTTATTTCTTGCTAAAACAAGACCAAAACGCGTATTTAATGTCATTTGTTTGGAATTATGCGTGGTTTGTGTGTTTGTTGTATTTTCAGAGCTAACCGGATAAATATTGAAGAAAACATGGGATTGCACGGGTTTTATCGAAGAAAAAGACTCAAGACGAAGTCTATTGTCCAAGAGATGCAAAAGATTTGAAGTCAATGGGCCTATTTGAAGATTTATCGAAGAAAAGGACCAAAGATGGAAGATTTTCTTATGTCGAAGGAACTCAAGTCTATTAAACGAAGAAATTAAAAGACGAGTTGAATTTAATCGTTGACAAATCCCGAATCAGAATCGAAAAATTCAACTTTACTGAAAAGACGAGATGACGAAAAGAAAGGAAGAAAGCCCACTCACCAACCAACTACACCTCCTATAAATAGGACATCCCTCCCACATATTAGACTAGTTTTTCATTCCAGTTTCTTTTCTTTTCTTTCGTAGGAAGCCAACACCATTAAGGTGTTGGTGATTTTTCATTTTTGTTGAATCTTTAATCTTTTAAGTTTTTAATCTTTCCTTTTGTTTACTCTACCTTAATCAATCAATATAGTCTTTCCATTAATCTTGTTCATCTTCATCTTTTTGATATAAAGTTTAAAGTTCTTATTTGGTTGATTTTAATCTTCAAAAGTAAGTGGGTTTTGTGTTTTTGTTGTTGGGATTTGATGTTTATGGTTAGCAAATGATTATTGGTTAGTTTGGTTTAAATCTTTTGGTTTAATTTGGTCGATTTTGTAAAAAATAATCTTTTCTGTTTACCTACTGTTCTTCGTTCTTAATCTGCCTAGATTCCGAATGAGTTCCAAACATTCCGGATGAAGGTTTTGCCATAATATTCCGAACGAAGCATTTTATCAATTTCATTCCGAATCAAAGTGTTCATCCGGAATAATCAATATTCCGGATGAGTCTTTATGTTCCGAATCAGTTCCATTGAAAATTGTTCCGAATCAGTGTTTTTAAAAGTTCCGAATGAAGTTTTTTATTAAAAGTTCCGAATGAAGGTTTTTACTAAAAGTTCCGAATCAGTTATTTTTTAATGTTCCGAATGAAGTATTTTTGAAAGTTCCGAATCAGTGTGTTTTTTGAATGTTCCGAATCAGTGTTTTTGAATATTCCGAATAAAGGATTTTTGATTAAGTATTCCGAATCAAGCTTAGTATTCCGGATCAGTTATATTCCGGATCAGTTTTCTTCCGAATTAACTTTTTTTCCGAATGAGCATATATGTTTCGAATCAGCAAAATGTTCCGGATGAACATATGTTCCGAATGAAGGAATATATTCCGAGTGAAGCTTTTGTCCAAATGTTCCGAATGAAGGTTGTATTTCGTATGAAGAGTTTTGGTCAAGTTATTCCGAATGAGCATGTATTCCGAATGAGCATTAATTATTCCGAATCAAGTAGTTTTCAGTAAGGATTATTTCACTGTTTTTGTTTTACTGTTTAATTGTTTAATTTTAATTCAAGCTTTATTTTATTAACTGTTTTTGGTTTAAATTTTTATCACTTTACGCATTTAATCCTTTTAAGTAGATTAGAAAACCAACCCCTTTTTAGTAACCAAGAACAACTATTCCACTTTGAACAGTGATCAATTCGAGAAGATTCTTAGAATTAAAATTGAACCCCAAGCAAAACACTTGTATCACCAAATAAACTGAAAGGGACGCCACGAGCTACACTTCTCCATGGTGAAGTCATAACACTAGTGCCTCTATTGTTATGGTTATGGTACCTCCATAACTAAGTGAAACTGGCATGCATGTATATGGCTAAGGTAACTAATAAAACATAAGCATTTAAATCTGTAACTACTGAGAAAACAGTTGGCTGCATACGAAGAATACTAATAAAGGAAGAGATTGTCCTTACTGAAGGACGGGAAATTCGTACCTTGTGTCCAGTAGAAGCTAACGAAAACGCTGAAGAACCTACTCCGCCTTGACAGATAATACTACATAAGAATAGGGACGTGTATGAGTTGTCTGAATTACCGCAGCCCACCAGTGGCTAGACCGACTAACTGGTTGCCACTGGTTAGCCTTCGGTTCTTACTGTCGAGCCACGACTGCCACTGTCGAGCCTGGTTCACACTGTCCGAGTGCCGGTTCCCACTGTCCTTTTTGAACTGAGCAACACCGAGACCCTAGTGGTCTCGATTAGCCCCGAAACCAAAACAAAACCCACCATTGACCATACCCAGACTCGCGACAGGGTCCCTCGTTGTATGACTTATACACACGACTTAACCCAATACGAATAACATCATGGAATAAACCAAAAAGAAAGATACGATTAAGAAGAATAAAAGAGAAGAACAAAAAGGGTTGTAAATTCCTAGTGAGAGAAAGACATAAGTGTCTCTCTCTACAAACTATGAAATGGAAAACACACACACAAAAATAAGGTGTTTAGTGCCTTTTATACTACAAGTGTAAGAGTAGAAGGCCTTCCTCATTTGTGTGTTCAGGACTAATTCCCGTTACATACCAAACCTTATACTAGAACTCTCAACACCATTATGTAGCATTTTCCACGAGCTTCGCAATGGTAGATTATATGACCATCACTTTAAATACGGCTAACAATCTCCCCTTAAGGGGTGGTCATGTAATATGTGACTTCACTTCTTTGGTGGCGTTGACTTTGAAGCTCGTCGTCTTGAGAGTTCTTTCATAGTTCCTTTCATGACTTGTGATCTTGGATCTTTGATCTTTGCCTTGACTTGATCTTAAAACTTTGCCATCGTGTGTTCTTGTGTCTTTCCCCACATACTCAAACTTTGATTTGATATGAAATCTTGGTAACAATCTCCCTTGATCATCAGAGTAGCGGAAGTCTTTGTCTTTATATGTTCTTGAGCTTTCTTCTTTTACATTAGCATGTGGTCTTGAATTACGACTCTTTGAGGTTACGCCACCGTTTGCATTCCTCCGGTTTCCCGTTATACAATACGAATACTGTACCTGTGATTACGTAAGTTCAAAGAACTTCCTTGACAGGGTTTCCGGCTGTGGTAGCCATTCTCAATACATGAATATATCGAAAGATACTTCATAGTAAGGAGTGAATCATGCAGTTCCATTCTGCTGATTAAGTCGTCAATTCAATTTCCTAGAAAAAGTTTGAATCAATTAAGAATCAAACCATTGTTGCTTTCCAGTTGACACAAGTTAGATTCGTATGGAATCTCACAAGTCACCTACCGCAGTGCTGTTTGATGATGACACTGGAAGGATTTCCATTCGTCACTGTAAATACCGAGGAGTATTACTCTGAATGTTCTGCCAAGATCAAAAAGATATTGCGTCGAGACCTGGAACGAGTTTGAATCACAAAAGAATCAAACCACTGTTGCTTTCTAGTTAACATATGTTCAATTCAAGTGAATCTTACATATGACCTATCGAAGTGCTGTTTGATGTTAACACGGGAAGGATTTGCATTCATCACTATGAATACTAATGAGTATCACTCAAAATGTTCTGGAAATATCACAAGGATAGAGCGTAGGACTCTGTAAATTATCGCTTGTGTTCTAGTGATGAAAAACAATTTATATATGGAATAAGTGTCCTAATGAGATTTTCTGATGAATCTCGTTGGCTCTAGACTCTGTAAGTGCACTTTTATTTGGTGATCGGAGGCTGGAGCAGACTGCCACCTATTCAATATCTACTATCTCGGAGTGAGAAATTCGATAGAAATGAGTTGATTTCCGTGACAATAAAACAAACTTCTTTTGAGATAAGCTTGAGTAGGCTGGGAAGGGTTGTGCATTGCATCACTGGGTCCATGATACTTTGTCTTCAATACCAGAAATCATCAAAGTGATTCTGATAGTAGATGTGTTGACCTGGTTTCTGCCTAAGTTGTATTGAGGGCTATTTCCTTTCACCCTTTATCCTTACATTTCTTTTTCATTCTTCAACCCCTTCAATGCTTACCAAGACGTCATAACTAGCACCTTGTTGTGATTATTCCAGTGCAAGCGTAAGTACTTGGTCAGCATTTTTCACGTACGCACTACTACTCCATCTTTCCTAAGGACTTTTAAGTTCTAATGGATTGTCCCTGGTAAGATCCATCCAGTTCTGGTTGGATCATAGGAAGAATACCTAACCGCCTTTTGACACCAATACCATCGTGAATTAATGTGTTGAAGGGTATAGCTATCATAACCAGAAAATCTAATTGAAAATGCAATCAAGGTGTTTATGAAATCAATGTTTACACCTTGAAAGTTTTCTATATCACCAAAATGCTCCCCTACATATTTGCATCATAAAATGAAAGGTTTTTGCACATATTAGGAAGAGAAAGCACTTATATCAAAGATCTTATTTAAAATGACACATTTTGAACACATTTTAATCACTATTCTCCCCCTCAAAAATTGCATGTGATTGAAATTTTTGTGAAACTAGTGATGAAACATGGAGAGAATAATGTTGCATGAAGGTTTGTAATCCCCCTCGAAAATAAATTCTAATTAATATAGGAGAGTATATGAGCACACAGTTTTGAAACACCTTGAAATATTGTGCTCAAACCCGAGAAAACTAAATTTCCCGTTGTTAAGGTAAAATGTACATAAATGAACATTGTCCTTGAGTTCATGAGCTTAAAACTTTTAATGTTTACTATAAGCCTATGACCAAGAAAAATTAATTTCCCTTGTTAAGGATAAGCCATATACTTTCCTTTCTTTGGGGACCGGGTTATAGTCTGACATGTAACTATAAGCCATTATGAGAAGAAAGTAGAAAAGACATGTTTTGAACACATTTGAACTCTCATTCAAACTTTATGTACGTACCCGTGTCGTTATTGAGCGACATTTCTAAGTACGTCCATATTATCGATGCTGAGAGACATGTCGGAGAAGAATATTTTTGGTATTTTTGAAAGATTTTCTCATTTTTTATTTTGTTTTTATAGGTTTTATGTTATTGAATTTTAATTTTCTAATAGATATATGCAAGATTACTGGGAATTTGCAAGACGTTCAAGTTCATCTGGAGTGAAACTACGCATACCAAGTCGAGGAACCAATAATTTAAATCTGTCTTGAGAAAGAGCTTTGGTGAAGATGTCGGCTAGTTGGTAGTCCGTCTTGACAAAATACAGTTCGATCGTTCCTCTTTCCACATGCTACTTTATGAAATGAAATCGGACAGCAATGTGCTTGGTTTTGGAGTATTAGACCGGGTTGCATGATATGGTTATGGCTGATTGTGAATCATAATAAATAGGAACTTTATTAAAGTGAAAGCCATAATCCGTGAGTTGTGTTCTCATTCAAAGGACTTGAGCACTACACACGGATAGAGACACATATTCTGCTTCCTCGGTGGACAACGTTGTGCAATCTTGTTTTCTTGAGGACCAGCTCACTAGCTTTTCGCCTAAGAATTATGCTCCACCGGAATTGCTCTTGAATGTATCATGACACCCTGCATGGTCGGCATCTGAAAAACTAGTTAGAATAAAACCTGAATCCTTCGTATACCTGAGACCCATGTGAATGGTTCCCCGGAGATAACGAAAGATCCTTTTAACCTCCTTGAGGTGCTTCTTGGTTGGCTTAGCCTGATACCGAGCACATAAACAAGTATCATGCACAATGTCCGGTCTGCTTGAGTTTAATTACATAAGGGACCCGATCATACTTCCGTATTTTGTAGCATCTACAAGTGTCCCTTTCTTATCCAAATCAAGCTTGTGTTTAGTGTCCATTGGAGTACCAATTGGATCACAGTTTTCCATTCCAAATTTTATTAGAATATCGAGCACATATTTGGACTGATTTATGAAAATACCACGGGGGGATTGGTGAACTTGGAGACCAAGAAAGAAACGTCATTTCCCCCATCATGGACATTTCAAATCGGCTTTTCATAAGGTCGGAAAATAATATGGAATATTTTGGGTTTGTAGAACCAAAAAATATATCATCTACATACACCTGAGCCACCAAGATATCGTTGCCGTTGTGCTTGATAAACAACGTTGGATCTATGGTTCCTTTGTTGAAGTGATTTTGGAGAAGAAATGATGATAATTCATCATACCATGCCCTCGGTGCTTGTTTCAAACCATAAATTGCATTTTTCAACTTGTAGACATGTCTTGGATGTTCGGTGTTGATGAAACCTTCAGGTTTGTTGGAAATACGTTTTACGTATTAGAAAGGATCGGTCACTCCAACAATAGTCCATGTAATAGCTCGTAGTTTAGTTATTTACATTTATTAAACAAAGCCCAAAACCGAGCCCATGAAATGTATGGGCCGACGGCCTAATGTAAGCCCAAGCCCATCTCATGGGCTTGGTTATATAAACCCTCTCCTTTGATGGAGAGGGTGGTGGTTTCATTTTCAATACACATAGTTCTTAACTTTCTCTCTTTAGAAGTGTGAAATCATCTATCTCTTTATCTCTCTAAAACATAAGAAAGATTTACATATCCTATAAATGGTATCAGAGCCATGAGATGATTGTTTGGTTTTTGCGTTTGTGTTGTTGATTATCTCTCCTATTTTGATCCGAATCCACACGTACCATTTTTTTTTATTTTTTTTGTGTTTTTATGGTTCAATCTTGATATACTTCATCTAGTTACTAATTATAGTGATTTGGTATTGGTATTTTGGTTAAAAACACAAAATTTTTGGGTGTTTGATTCGTTTCTTGGCTTAATATTCCGAATTTGTTGTGTACTATCCGAGAAAAGTGGTACTTTTGTCTCCATCGGAAAGTTGGTATCCATCGCAAAAACCTAGGGTTTCTACAATCCGATCTAAGGGTATTCTGACACTTATTCCGATCGTGCATTGCGATAGCTCCTTGAATAGTACATTGCGATCGGGTATAAGGCATTATTGAAACGTTACTCTGCCAATATTTCATTAGCCACATTCTGACAGGTATTGCGATCAAACATTCCGACAGGTATTGCGATCAAACATTCCGACAGGTATTGAGATCAAACATTCCGACAGGTATTGCGATCAAACATTCCGACATGTATTGCGATCAAACATTCCGACAGGTACCGCGATCAAGAATTGCGACAGTATTGTGATCAAGCATTGCGATAGGTATTCAGATAGACATTGCGACAAAACTTGTTTTGTGCATTCCGATAGAGTGACAAGATTTCCAAGATTTTTCAAAAACGTGTTTTTGAAAATTATTAGTCTTGGAATTTTTGGTTTATCGAGAACATAATTTAGGGGATTTCAACATTATTTCTCGGCTTTAACAAACAACAACAAACAAATTAACTTTCTCTCATTGTTCGATCAATGTTTGTAAATCTTAACTTATAGAAATGGAGTACACATCTCTTATAGATAAGTCCATCCTCTCGGGTACGGATAATCTTCCACCAATGTTGGTGAAGACTATGTATGAGGATTGGGCTTCTCGCATGGAACTTTATATGTTGAACAAGGAGAATGGACATATTATTTGGGCGTCGGTGCTCAATGGACCATTGGTATATGGTACTGTGACAGAAGGTGTTGTTACTCGTCCTCGCACAACGGGTGAACTAACTGGAGATGCTAAGATACAAGACAAGTGTGATAAACAAGCTACAAATATCATTCTCCAAGCCCTTCCTCCAGATGTCTACAAACTCGTCAGCAAACATAAAGTTGCCAAAGAGTTATGGGATAGAACTCGTGTTCTAATGCAAGGCACCTCGTTAACTAAACAAGAACGAGAGTGTAAGCTTTATGATACTTTTGATAAGTTTGCCTATATGCCAGGGGAGACTCTCAATGATTACTATCTGAGATTTACCCTATTGTTGAATGAGCTCAATATCTATGGCATGGCAATTCCTATGTTTCAATTGAACACCATGTATTTGAACACTCTTCCTTCAGAATGGAAAAAGTACGTGACGGATGTTAAATTGGCTAAGGACTTGCATAACACCAATGTGGATCAACTTCAATCTTTTCTTTAACAACACGAATGCCATGTGATCGAGGCTCGGTTGTCTACACCTCAAGTTCATGATCCACTTGCCATGTATGCTTCTCAACAAAACATGGCATATACTTATCAACAACCATCATACTTGCAGCAGCCACCACCACACACCTATAAGCAACCACAACAACCATCTTATCAACCACTAATGATGCCACATCAAGCATTTCAACAAAGTGTTCATAAACAATCTTTTCTACAGAAACCACCACATCAGACATCACCATCACAAGCGAACACTTCTCCAATGGGCTATACTCCTCAGCAAGGATATTTTCCAATTGAAGCACAACCAGCACAAGCCTTTTACTCCAATGAACTTCCACCAATCCAAGCACCGGTCTTTACTCCAAATGATACGCCAGCTGATGTTCTAAACCATCTTACTGCCTACTTGTCAAAACTTGTTGCAACCAGAGGATTTCCACCAACAAACTATTAGCTTCGCACCTCTTCAAATCCTCGACAACAAGCCACTGTTCAAGATGGTCAAGTGACGGTGTAACCTATTTAGGGAAGGCAAACTTCATATGGACCTCCTACAAGGACTGTGAAGGCTCAAGCTGTGAATTCTCAAGCTAATGGAAATGGAAGCTCCATTGGTCCTCAAAAGGTTGTGACTTGCTACAATTACCGAGGACAAGGTCATATGGCTAGGGAATGCACTTAGCCAAAACGAAGAATGGATACAACATGGTTTCGTAAGAAGATGTATTTGGTTGATGCTCAGTCTAAGGGAAAGATCTTGGATTCAGAAGAGTTAGCATTTCTTACAGACCCAGGGGCAGCAGACAATGAAGGCATTGCAGTCGTTTCCACTTCTAATGCTGCTTATCAAGCAGATGATCTTGACGCATATGATTCGGATTGTGATGACATTCACTCTGCCCAAGCTGCTCTCGTTGCTAATCTCTCTCACTACAGTTCTGATGTCATCAGTGAGGTACCCACCACAACCAATCTTGGTAATGATGATAACCAACATCAAGTTGGGCATGAAAATGACAACCTCGAACAGCATTCAGGAAATAGTAACTCAAATGATGTGGCACCCAATCCTACACATTTGAGTGAACCTCAACCAAATGCTATGACAAGTATGGAATCTTATGCTCAACATGATTTGGTCATGGTGCCTAAACATATTATTGATCAAATGCATATGGCTCTCAGAGAATCCGTAGATATGAATTACACCCTAACAGTTGAGCTTGCGTTGCATAAAGAAAAGGTCAAAGCTTTTGAAATGGTCCCTCAAGCTGTAAAAATAACTTATTCTGAATTTGACCAATTTCGTTTTGAAAAGATTGAACACTTGAAAGAAATAGAATCATTAAAAGCTAATCTATCCAACGAATTAAAAGCAAAAGAGTCGGTTGTCAATGATTTTCAAAAATTTAAAATGGATTTCGAAACTCTCGAGTCTAAAAAGTTTGAATCGGAAATTAATGCTACCAAACTTCTTAAATTCAAAGAACAACAGCTTTTAAAACAATACGCTTCCACAGAAAAGGTTCATCGTTTAACTAAATCGTTTAAAGAACTCGAACTTAAGCGTCTTCAAGATTTACCACCTAATCTCGGTTATGCAAAACAAGCTCAGGAATATATTCCGTGTCTTTATGATATGACCCTAATTGGCAAATCAAAAGAAGCACATTTTGTTCGTAGTACTGAGGAGACACAGTCACTTGCGGAAGAAACTTATTCTAAAATGCTTTCAAAATTCCATAAGCTTGATTATGATACGTATAATAAAGATCAATTTTCTAAAAAGACCCGCATTCGCTTACAAAAGGAATTAGCTGAACTGACAGTTCTTGTGCCCCAAAGTTTGTCAAATGAAAACCCTCCTAGTACGTATCCTACACTTGTCAAAACAGATTTAACGAAGTTAATTCCACCGGTAAGTAAGGCGTCCGTTAACTTAAATGCGGTACACCAACACTTGGCCGACTTTGACAAGGTCATTTTGGAACGTACGACGGATTCGGCCATAACGGAAGGTGAATGGAATTTTGAGCATACTAGAGCTGCGTTACGAGACGAAATTGTTCCGTTTGTAAAGAATGTTAAAGCTTGTCTTAGTAATCTTGATCAAGATTTGCTTTTGTAAATAGAAGAAGTTAGACGTGTTTTCAATGAAATGGATGATGCTTATGAAAACAGTTTACTTGAAATAGAACGGGTTTTACGCCAAAATGATCAGCTTCCGAAGCAAGTGATGTCTCATGATATAGTTTCCGTCTGTGTGAATAAAAGTGTTGATAATGATTCTATTGTGCATAATGTTGAATCTGTGGATAATGTGGTAGATAGTACTTGTCACTAATCTGACGCTGAATTTTTAAAGCTTCAAGATTCATATTCTTCGCTTTCAAAATGTTTTGATGAGATTCAAACACGTTGTATTTCGCTTGAATGCAAGCAACAATTTATTCAAGAAATCTTTAAAACGTCATTCGAAGGTGTTAATATCGATGATGCAAACTTTGCAAAGAATTTTCGATTGAATTTACAATCAAAACAGCGTCAGCCAAGTGACAAAGTTGCTAAATCTTTGCCGATAGACATAGAGAAATCTATGGAGCTTAACTGTGTGAACGTACTTGAGGCCGCTGAGAATTTAAAACTTGATCTAGATAATCGAGTTTCCAAGGTTTTTTCCAAAGTTGATAACTTAAAACAAAAAAATACATAACTCTTCGATTCAGTAAAGCCCGCATGTGCTAATACCACTGCACAGAATCAATCTTTGATTGAACAATTGAATCGAAAGTCGGTGTAAATATCTGATTTGAGGGAACAAATTTGTGATAAAAATCTGGCCTTGGCTGAGTTAAAGGAAACACTTCGTACTCTAAAAGTAAGAATGTTATGGATAACATATCCACTGTCTCAGCATCGTCCTCTAGTGCAATCAAAAGGAACCTTATAGCCGTCACACCATTTAATAAGGGCCCTAGGATTAAACCATCTCAAACTTTGGTCACTAAAGATAAGGCGGAATCAAAACCAGCTTCTAATATTCCCGTGTTGCCTTCTACAAGAGTAAGCACCACTACTAAGGCTCAAAGATCTATGTTTAAAAGAAACAAGAAGAATGATAGGATCTTGCCCCCATCTAGTAGTCAAGTGGAGAAGAAAGTAGAAGCCCATCCTAGGAATGTTATTTCTGTTTTGAATAAAAAGAATCATGTAGCTAAACCTAAAGGCTCTTCGGTTGTGCAGCGTTCTAAGCCTAATGTGAATTCTAATTTGAAATGTTGGAATTGCAATGAATGTATGTTTTCTAGTCGTCATGATTCTTTCCTTATTGACCATGTGAATGCGATGAATGCCCGGAAAAATGGATTAGAATGGAAACCGACTGGTAAAGTGTTAACCCAAGTTGGTTGGATGTGGCGCCCCACTGGTAGAACTTTCACTATAGTAGGAAATACGTGCCCTTTAACTAGGATCACTCCCACTAAGGCGAAGAAAGTGTGCCCTTTAACTAGGAGTACCAAGGCTACCAAAACACAAGTGTGTCCTTTAACTAGGAACACCAACACTACTGTAGGAAACAAGTGCCTTTTAAATAGGTCTACTCCCAATGTAGTGCCCGCTAATACTCCAAAACCTAAGAAAGTTGGAACAGTAAAACCTGTTAGTGCTAAAACTCACATTAGAAAACGTAGGAAATCTAAGGTTCACACAAATGTTAGCAATTCTGATAATCTTATATATGTATCTGCTAACACTCTGGAACCAATAGTTTCCAATGCATTGTCTACTGTTGTTACTGAAAACAGGTGGTCCAATTTGTTCTTTGAAATATTTGGATTCTGGTTGCTCCAAGCATATGACCGGAGATCGCTCTCAGCTCAGAAATTTCGTCAGCAAGTTTCTTGGTACCGTTCGATTTGGAAATGATCATATTGCAAAGATAATGGGTTATGGTGAATATCATATTGGGAATGTTATAATTTCAAGAGTGTATTATGTGGAAGGTCTCGGTCACAATTTATTTTCGGTGGGACAATTTTGTGATGCAAACCTAGAAGTTTCTTTTTGAGAGCATACCTGCTTCATTCGTAATTTGGAAGGGGTTGATTTATTGAAAGGTACTCAAGGAAATAATTTGTATACTTTGTGTCTTCAAGACATGATGGCCGCTTCTCCCGTATGTCTTCTCTCCAAAGCACCGAAGACTAAGTCATGGTTTGATGCTATCAATAATTTGGCGAAAAACGAACTTGTTCGTGGTCTTAACTTTGACGCTATCAATCATTTGGCGAAAAACGAACTTGTTCGTGGTCTTCCTAAACTTTCATTTCACAAGGATCATTTGTGTTCCGCGTGTACAATGGGGAAAAGCACAAAGAAATCATACAAACCCAAGATTGAAGACACCAACCAAGAGAAACTTTATCTGTTGCATATGGATCTTTGTGGGCCAATGCGTGTTGAAAGTCTTAGTGGTAAAAGGTACATCCTCGTCATTGTGGATGATTACTCTCGGTTTACATGGGTGAAATTTCTTACAACAAAAAATGAGGCACCGAAATTCATCATCGGATTGCTTAAAATGATTCAAGTGCGTCTCAAGACTATTGTCAGACGCATTCGTACAGATAATGGAACCGAATTTTTGAATCAAATCTTGCGTGATTATCATGAAGAAGTTGGAATTTCTCATGAAACATCCGTTGCTCGCACTCCACAACAAAACGGTGTTGTTGAAAGGCGAAATCGCACACTTATGGAAGCTGCTCGAGCGATGTTAATTTACGCAAAGGCTCCATTGTTTTTATGGGCAGAAGCAGTATCTATAGCAGTGTACACCCAAAACCGGTCACTAATTCGTAAACGCCATGGTAAAACACCTTATGAGCTTCTCCATGGAAAAGTACCAGATTTATCATATCTTCATGTTTTTGGTTCTCTTTGCTATCCAAATAATGATGGTGACAATTTGGGAAAACTTCAACCAAAGGCTGATATTGGTATTTTCATTGGTTACGCACCCGCAAAGAAGGCATACCGAATCTACAACCGTAACTCTCACAAGATCCTCGAAACTATGAATGTTGATTTTGATGAGCTGGCAGCAATGGCTTCTGTGCAAAGCAGCTCTGAACCCGCACTTCATGAAATGGGACCCAGTAACATTAGCTCTGGTCTTGTCCCAAATAACCCTACTTCATCATCATTTATACCACCTACTAGGAATGAATGGTATACGTTGTTTCAAACGTTCTTTGATGAATTCTTTACTCCTCCAAGTATTGTTGCTCCAAAACCTGAGGTAATAGCTCCGGTAACCGAAGTGGTCGCTCCAACAACCGAAGCACAATCAGATACGTCTGCACCTACAATTGGTCAAGATATACCTTCAACGAGTAATTCTCAACCAACTACCGAATCAACTACTCATGTCATGCCTATTGATGATGAAGAGGATGATGATGATCACGATTTGGAATTCGCTCAAATGCGTGAACTTCCATTCTTTGGTGTACCAATTCCCGACTCTAATCTAGCCAGGTCGTCCACCTCAGAGGAAGCTCCTACTACGATCTACTCCAATCCACGGATTCGTGAACATGACAGCAAGTGGACAAAGGATCATCCTATAGATTCTTTTATTGGTGACCCTAATCGTCTGGTATCCACACGAAGTCAGTTACAAGAAAATGAAATGTTTTGTCATTTTGATGCTTTTCTCACTGAAGTTGAACCTAAGACATGGCAAGAAGATTTTACTCAATCCTGTTGGATAGAAGCTATACAAGAAGAACTTAATGAATTTATACGTCTTGAAGTATGGGAACTTGTCCCATGCCCGGATCAAGTGCAGTTACTCACTTTGAAATGGGTTTACAAGGTGAAACTCGACGAGTTAGGCGGAATATTGAAGAACAAATCTCGACTAGTAGCTCATGGATACAAGCAATTATTAGGCATCGACTTTATGGAATCCTTTGCTCCTGTTGCCCGTTTGGAAGATATTAGACTATTCCTCGCTTATGCAGCCCATATGAATATGATCGTCTATCAAATGGATGTGAAGATGGCATTTCTTAATGGTGAAATCAAGGAAGAGGTCTATGTTCAACACCCGGATGGTTTTGTGAATCCTAATTATCCTAATCATGTGTACAAGCTTAAGAAGGCTCTCTATAGGTTGAAGCAAGCTCCACGCACATGGTATGATCTACTGTCACAATGCCCTTGAATCGCTAAAGAAGTATAAGATGGAATCTTGTGACCCCGTGGATACTCCAATGGTGGAACGAACTAAGCTTGATGCAGATCCACATGGAGTTGTTGTTGATCCGACACTTTATCATGGAATGATCGGTACCCTTCTTTATATCACAGCTAGTCGACATGATCTTCAGTTTGCTATATGTATGTGTGCTCGGTATCAAACTCGACCTACTGAGTTACACTTGGCTACTATGAAACGGATCTTTCGATATCTTAAAGGAACCATTAATCGGGGACATTGGTATTCGAAGGGCTCTTCGATTGCCCTAATGGCATATGCATATGCGGATAACGCGGGTTGTCAAGATACAAGGCGTAGCACGAGTGGAAAATTGCAACTACTAGGAGATCGACTAATCAGTTGGGCATCGAAAAGGCAGAAAAGCGCTGCAAATTCAAGTACGGAAGCAGAATACATAGCTATGTCCGGTTGCTATGCTCAAATTCTTTGGATGAGATCGCAATTAACCGACTATGGTTTAGGTTTCAACAAAATTCCGATGTACTGTGACAACATGAGTGCAATTGCCTTATGCTGCAACAATGTTCAATTCTCCTGGTCGAAGCATATTGACATTCGCTACCATTTCATCAAGGAGCAAGTGGAAAATGGAGTGATCGAGCTTTACTTTGTCCGATCTGAGTATCAATTGGAGGATACTTTCACGAAGGCTTTAGATCGTGCTCGAATGGAATTTTTGGCCGACAAGCTAGGAATGAGAACTTTCTCGCCTGGGACTCTAAAGGAATTGGCAGATGAAGCGAAAGAATAGTGATGGTAAACTATTCTCCGTATCCTTGGTGATCATCTGTATATATTGTTTATATTTTTAACCACAAAAGCAAAATACAAAAATATAAAACCATATAAAAACCATAAAAATTGAAAAATTAGAAAAATACAAAAATATTTTTACTTTATTTTTCAAAGGCATGTCTTTTGGTACGATAATATTTACGGCCTTAGAAATGTTTATTAATATTGACACGGCGCCATAAATAGAGTTCATACAAAAGTTGTAAATATTTCATAAAACATGCCCTTATGGCTTGTAGTTATTTCAGACTGCAACCCGCTTTTCATATTAAAGTCAAGTATTTCTTATGAAAGCTTTGGCTCTCAACGGGAATTAATTTTCTCGGGCAAGGTTTACTTTAAAACCTTGTAAGGGATCAAGTTTACTTTATAACGTGGTCTAACACGAATAAATGTACGCATC
The DNA here is from genome assembly GCA_025667525.1 of Glebionis coronaria. Taxonomy (NCBI): domain Eukaryota; kingdom Viridiplantae; phylum Streptophyta; class Magnoliopsida; order Asterales; family Asteraceae; genus Glebionis; species Glebionis coronaria. The sequence goes on from CM046874.1 coordinate 436,528,994, forward strand.
AGTGCATTTATTTGTTACAACAAGAGAAATCTTGTTTTTATGAAGTTATCATCTCTACAACCATAGCAATCTACAATTGGTATCTACATACTCGACGATGCGACTACCCAACCGACGACTACAACTCTTTCAATAGAACACGGGTCAACAATTGAGGGGGAGAAATTGTCAAGCATTCAGAATCTTCGATGCCGAGCGTGCCAAGCTCACTAACTAGTGTCAAGATAACAATACCAATCTTACACATGGTATCAAGAGATGACTTCAGACGTGACGAGACGACCAACACATGCTGACAAGAACCATTTGATCTTTTCATATGATGTTCTCATCAATCAGGTCCAACCATGTCAATTGTTTCTAATATGGTGAATATGTGATCATGTTACAAATCGGTATCATATCTCATACATTTGGTATCATGAAGATCAAACGGACTTGCATTTTTCTTTCCAAAACCTTTGTTAAAACTTCATTAAATCAATTGATATTAAAAACATCGATTGGGTTAATATTTTTAATATGGGGGAGAAAATGTGATTTAATATGGGAAATTATCACAAATGGTTTGACTTAATGTGCTGGCTCATCCCGACATATGTGAAATGTTTTCGAATATCGTGGCATATGTTAAGCGGGAGCAAAACGGATTTGCATAACAAAATGGATTTTCATGGTGACTTATACTTACCCAAAACCCATTTATTTCACGACGATGAAGATTGTGGTGACATAAGGATGGTAGGATAGGTTAAGACCAATGATTCTTCTTAAACCGGAGGAATCTTCCCAAGGACATTCCATAGCTAGAAATAGTAGTCCTTAGGAAAGATGGAGAAAGATTGTGAACGTAGCCGAATTCCGACCAAGTACTTAAGTTAGCACTGGAACAATCACAACAAGGTGCTAGTTATGACGTATTGGTAAGCATTGAAGTGGTTGAAGAATGAAAAAAGAATTGTAAAGATAAAGGGTGTAAAGAATGAAGCCCTCTTTACAACCTTAGGCAGAAACCGGGTCAACACATACGCTATTGAGATCATTTTAATGATGCTCGATATTGAAGATAGACATCATGGACCCACCGATGCAATGCACAACCCATCCCAGCTAACTCAGATATCTCTCAAAAGGTATTTGTTTTAATCACATGGAGACAACGCATTATCTATCGATTTTATCACTCCGAATAAATATGTATTGAAATGGTGGTACTCCTCTCCAGCCTCCGATCACTAAAATCCAAAATGCACGATTGAGTCTAGAGCCATTTGAGATCATCAAATATCTCATTAGGACACATTTCCATATTTCCTTGCTTCTTCACACACTGTGAAAAGTAAGAAAGATAATAAGAGTCCTACGCAAAATCTTCATGATCTTGCCTGAACATCCGAGTAATACGAAAGTATTTACAATGAAGATGGAAATACTTCTTGAGCGAATATCAAAAAGCTCATGGTAGGTGACTTGTGCGATTTTATATGAATCAAACTTGTGATAACTAGAAAGCAACAGTGGTTTAATTCTTAACTGAACTTAAACACGTTCCAGGCCTCTACGCAATATCTAAGTGGAAATTCTTCTAGTGTTAACCTTAAACAGCACTTGGTATGTAACTTTTAAGATTCAATTTGAATCAAGCTCGTGACAACTGGAAAGCAACGATGGTGCGAATCATTAATGAATCAAACTTGTTCCAAGAATCAGAATTGACGGCTTCAATCATGCGGATAATTTTATCCAAATGATTCACTCTTTACGTTCGCAGTCAGCTTTGGACGGTCGATTAAAGATAACGGGTTTACCCGTGAAATCTTGTCAAGGAGATTTTTAATTAAATCTACCTGCCACAAGTACGATATTTTATATCGTCCAACGGTCTTCACCGGCCGGAGGTAAAATGCTACCGAATTAGAATGAAATGTTCAAAGCCATTTCGTTCGTGTATACCTATGTTGCGGCATTTGAAGACGGTGGCGTTGCGGAATCCAAGAAGAAGTCGTCCCCGCATGCTTATACTTTATGCACTTAATATTTCATCTAATTCTAGAAAGCCTAAAAGTCAAGTCTTCCGCTGTATCAACTCTGAAGCTTTCAAGAATTACAAAGGTATAAGTATGTGGGACGTGATGTCACGAGGAGGCGAAGATCACAAGTGATGGATGCACAAGATCAAGGCAAAAGACTAATGCTAAAGATTGATATCAAAGATCACATCAACATGTTCACCAGAAAAGAAAAAGAAAAGAAAGACGAAGACTACGAGCTCAAGACAAGCATAGTATACTAGGTTTATTGTATTATTGTAACTCGGGTAACGCCCTTGTTTGGAGTGACCTCCCTTAGGGGGAGATTGTTGGAAATACATTTTACGTATTAGAAAGGATCGGTCACTCCAACAATAGTCCATGTAATAGCTCGTAGTTTAGTTATTTACATTTATTAAACAAAGCCCAAAACCGAGCCCATGAAATGTATGGGTCGGCGGCCTAATGTAAGCCCAAGCCCATCTCATGGGCTTGGGTATATAAACCCTCTCCTTTGATAAAGAGGGTGGTGGTTTCATTTTCAATACACATAGTTCTTAACTTTCTCTCTCTAGAAGTGTGAAATCATCTATCTCTTTATCTCTCTAAAACATAAGCAAGATTTACATATCATACAAGGTTGACATACGTACACATCTTCTTTTAATGGCCCATGCAAGAAAGTCGTCTTCACGTCTGTTTCATACACAGTGAACGATTTGTGAGCAGCGTATGCCAAGAAAATCTTAATAGCTTCCATTCTAGCAACCGGGGCGAAGGATTCTGGGAAATCAATTCCCTCCTTCTGTTAATAACCTCTCACAATTAACCTAGTCTTGTTGCTGATGATCGTTTTCTCTTAATCCATCTTGTTTTTGAATAACCATTTCAGGGTAAGGGGATCTATATTATTCGGGCGTGGTACTAACTCCCATACATCAAGCCGGATGAATTGATTGAGCTCTTCTTGCATAGACTCAATCCATGATGCGTCGGTCATTGCTTCTTTAACACTTGTCGGTTCCATTGTGCTGACTGATAGTGCATAGATACACATATCACCATCGGTACGCAACTGAATTCGTGTTGAGACTGGTCGTGAGAGATTGCCAATCACTTGAACCAATGGATGATTCTTAGTCCATTTTTGTTGTAACACCCCATTTTGATAATGGAAATGTCACATGCAATTATGGCGTGTCATCAAAGCATACAAGGAAAAATGTCTAAACATTACTTGACCATAAAAAGGAAAATACCGGAATCAAAAATCGGTAGTCCAAAAGTAAAGCTCATCACACACAAACATAAGTATAGTAAAGGAAAGGACTAAACAATGTCAATAGCAAAAGTATCATAAGAAAGGAAATGCATAAAGTAAAGAAGGCTAGACAGCTTCCAGTCCATATGCACGTACTCTTAGTGTCTACGAGCGTCCCTGAGTACCTGCCGTTTTGGCAACATAGAAAAGGAAAACGGCTGAGTAAATACGCTCAGTGCACGGATGTACAATAAAGCATGAATAGGATAAGCATATAACATATAACAGCGGAAGAAAACTAAGTCCCGAGTAACCTGGTTAAGTCTTAAATAAACTAGTTTTATAGTTTGAAGGTCTTATGTTTATCTTATAAAAACTGTTTGTCATATTTTACCATTAGCCAATATAGGTCATGAAAATCCACCGTGCATGAATACTTGGAGGGGTGACCTCATCATGCAAATTAGAGGGGCTGCCTCTAATTTAATATACTGGTTTTGGGTAGGAGGGATCAGCTCCTTGTGAAGGATGCAAGGCACACACCACATTTACCATGAAATCCTGAATAAAAACATGTAACTAGGATGCACCCATACACCCCACATGATAAATATAATATAAATGGCCAAAAGCTGAAGGGACGCCACGAGCAATCAGTCCGCCGTGGTGAAGTCATAACATTTGTGCCTCTAATGTTATGGTTATGGTACCTCCATAACTAGGTGAAACTGGTCATGCATGTATATGGCTATAGGTAATCTTAATTAAACATAAGCAATCAAACACGTAACTTATATGTCACACCCCACCATAGCGGAATATGGGGCGCGACGTATGGATATCATCACAACATGGCGTGTCTATAGAGATAACTATATGAAATAAGAAATGTCATCAAATGGTGACACAAAAGTCATGACAATATCTCATCAAATGAAGGTGTCTAGGTAAGTAGGTAACAGTCCTACCTCTTACCCAAGACAAACAAGTAACATAATCAAAACAAACATATGTGTGCCACAGTATCACTTATTAAAATGAAGAAACAAATCAAACTAAGAAGGAAACGGGGATTCTCCTTCTATATGCATTCCTAAGCTTCTCCAATCCTAGCCACTTATGTTCTCATGCTTAACCATAGTATCACCTAAAAGAGACACTAAAACACGTCAACATAAAGTTGGTGAGAGTCATAGGTTTAGACTAGAACGCTAAATCAATTACAAGCTGTGAATAACGAACACAAATACAATAACATATGGACAATTTGTTACAAGTATGCATTAACAACTAGCATTCAAGATAAATCAATCATCACAATTCCAAGGCATCACGCCTTACCAACAACCACAATTACCAAGGCATCACGCCTTACCAACAACCATGGTACCATAGGCGCCCATACACCTATGTACCTATCCCAAGGCCACTACCTTGTCATTTTCCATTGGTCCCATAGATGATCACGCTATATACCTATCCCAAGGCACCTACCTTGTCAAACCACAATAACTGAGACGGCACGTGTCCCCCGATCCAAATCATACACAATCAAGAATCACATAGCAGTTAATCACATAATGTACACACAAGTCCATCTCAAATCACAAAAACATTCACAACATCAATTTAAAAAATAACTCAACACAGTGTCTCTTCCATCCCATCTAGAAGTCAAAATCAATAATAAACATGGAACTATGAAACTCACCTGATAGCTTCTTCACAAGTCCTCGCACTAGCAACAAGCTAACAAACCAAAAACACGCAATCAATACACGAACCAATCACTAAGATGGATCATCAACCTATGATGGACATCTAGTCTATCCCATAACATTTCCTTATTGATAAGCTCTAATCACCCCATTACCCTTCCTTAACAAGTCCATAACTTGTTAAGTTCAATAGCTATCCCGTTCATAATATTACACAAAATAGTCCCAGTTTTAGGTCTCAAAACTTTAAGTAAAACGTCCACTTAAATATACCCATGGTTTCTGTAAAAGGAATATTCACACTTTTATACATGTTAGCTAAAACCTCCCACTTGCCCCAACCTTAAAGCTACTGTTAAGGCCCCGATATATGTGTATATATTGCTACCTATCCAGAATTTACTGATTTTAAACGTATGAAAAGTTTGTTACAATTAAGGGGTCTTACCCTAAACCACAACCTTAGCCCAAGTGCAGATACTTACTAAAATATATAAACCATCTCTCATGTTTGTGAGAATTTCCCAATGCAACCCTAAGTACCCCAAACAACCCAAAACTTAAAAAGAAAACAGGCTGATTACAAAACTGTTTTGACCTCCGACTGTTGTAACCTGTTTTTGACCCACTTCCCGACCTCCAGTTTAGTTCTCGTTTCTTGCATTGGAAAGCACTTCAATTACCTTTTCAGGGATACTTGGATCGCATCTTGAATGTTCCTAGAACTCCCGATATGATCAAAACAATTGACTCAAAATTCTGCCCAGTTTTTAAAAACGGGTTTAATTAATTTAACCTAATTAATTACCCATAACCCCATTAATTACAAACCCTAAACCATCTAATCATTATAATATCATTAAAATACAGATTCTTATTAAAACCCTAACCTAAATCCATCATAAGATGATTATGTAAACATTAAAAACAATTAAATTAAAAAGGGATTACAAAAGTTTACCTTTGATTTATGAAAACCCTAAATTTTGATGAAGAGCCCTAAAAGTTCTCCATAAACCGTCGACCATTCTTTTTCTCCAGGGATTTTATGTTTTTTTTCTCTTTAAAATCCTTATATAATGTAACAAGAATCCTAGTCCAAATATAAAACCCAACTTTCCTTTTTCCCCTTTTTTCCTTCTTTTATTTTTTCCAAACCGACCTAAACCCCCTGTAAATTCGTTTTTTTTCTATTTATTATTAATATATGTATTAATAACATTACCTTAATTTTCCTTAATTTATTTCAGCTCCTAAAGCCTCCAAAACCTCAAAACCGTAAAACTAGTCAGTTTTTACGCGTTTTACTGTAAAAGACGTAAAATATACACTTTTAATAAAAATCTCAAATTTTGAAATAAACTTTATAACTAAGTCCTAAATGACTTAAAACCATCCGGAAAAATATTCATATGACTAATTACCTCATCCGAGACCTCTAAATGCTAAACCGTAAATCGTAAAAAAAATACGATTTTCTATAATACATATACGTATACGTAAACACCAAAATATCACCATTTCCTTTCATAGTCACAACTTGTGAGCTCATGAACATGAAATAACCGTTCCTCAATTTACTTATGAGTACTTCTATACTCATAAACGATAACCACACCAACCTTAATCACTCAAAATAAACACGTAATCACACAAATTAAGTAAGCACACATAAAATAACCTAAAAGTAAGACCAAGTGACAAATCCAAAACCTAGGGTTGTCACATCATACTACGGGAAAACAGTTGGCTGCATACGGGGAATCCTAATAAGGAAAGAATGTCCATACTGAAAGGACGGGAATCCGGACCTTATGTCTAGTGAACGAAGAAGATTAACTGTGAGGAATCCTACTTCCGAATCACTAGTGCTACATAAATACATACATGAATAAGTATCTGCTTACTAAATACGTAGCTGGTTTTATGTTATGTCTTAGCTTATTTTATGTGTTCTTACCATGTTTTACTGTTTTAAAGCCTTAAACCGTGTTTATCTTATATTCTGTTTAATCTAATTATGTATTTCTGGTATTTCATGTATTATTATACTTACTGTGTAATAATAAGTAACTTTCCAAAAATAGCAGGTTTCCTAAAATAGAAAGTTTCCAAAAATAGAAAGTTTCCAAAAATAGAAAGTTTCCAAAAATAGAAAGTTTCCAAAAATAGAAAGTTTCAAAAAATAGAAAGTTTCCAAAAATAGAAAGTTTCCAAAAATAGAATTACTGCTTAAAGTAGATAAGTTTCTAAAAATAGAAAGTTTCCATAAATAGATCAGCTGCCTTAATTAAATAAGTTTCCATAAATAGATTAGCTGCCTGAAATAAATAAGTTTCTAAAAATAGAAGGTTTCCATAAATAGATTAGCTGCCTTATTTAATTAAGTTTCTAAAAATTGAAAGTTTCCATAATTAGAAATAAGCTGGTTAAATAAGCTAAGTATATAAGCCTAAGTGTTCTCATGATTATTTTTCTAAGTCATATAATATAAGGTATAGTTTAATAATTATTTCATGTAATTAAATTAAACTATAGGTTAAAATATCTAATTAAAGTATAACATGTTTTTAATTAAATATAGTTAAATACTTAGGTTAAAACATGTATTATGATATATTAATAATATAACCTAAGTCATGTTAATTAATTAATTATAGTCATGGTTTTTAAATAATTAATTAATTATAAGTCTAAAATATAAAATACTTAGGTTAATTAATTTCATGATTATTAATAATTAAATAACCTAAGTCATGTTATTAAATTAATCATATTATTTTATAAATTTAATTTTTAACATAAGATCATAAAAACATAAAAAACTAAACATACACCATGAACCGGATCTAGACTAAAAAGCATGAACCGGACATGAAATCGACACCGTACCCCCGAACCAACTCGCGGTACCCCGTGCCTTGATGCTCCCATGGGACCCACACACACCAATCGAGACCGTATGGTCTTGGTGGTGGTCGGTTGGCCAAAACAAACACCCCTTAAAAACATACTTTTGATTTTATTAAACCCCAAATCATGTTAGATCCATGTTTATTTATTAGGTTTTTGTAAAAACATAACATGTTCTTGATTTATAAAAGGATCAAATCAAAAGAAAAGGTTTAAAAAGGATTTACCGAATTCGTGGATCAAAAGGATGAAGAACAAACACGATCACCAACTAAAATTCCAAGATCCAAGATCACAAACCACCTCCTAGTGGTGTTTGTAGGGTGGCGGCACAAAAAGAACAAGGAAGGAGGGTTTTTAGGTTTTTGCTAAAAATCTTCTGTAATTGTAAATGAGTAGTGAAAAATCCCTTTTTCCCTTTAGTAAAATTTGACAAATGGGCTTGGCCCATTTGTCCTTGTAGCCGCGGATAGGGGGCCCCACTTGGGGTAACCGTACCTTTTTCCGTGTCTCGATGTTAAGTTATACGTTCGTGATTATTTGTGTTCGCGTTTTAAGTGTTCTCGTTACGTAACTATCGTGATCTAATATATTTAATTACGCTCGTAATAAATATATATACGTAATTAATAATAGTTCGTGTTTTAATTACGTTCATGATTTCATGATCGCATGTTCGTGATTAATTGTCGTCAAATAATTATTACGTGATCGTGCGTAGTAAATACTTATCGTGTTCTAACACGTACGTAATACGTAAAATCCTAACACGTAATCGTAATCATGCTATATTAGGAAAGTTTAAATCTAGTACGTACGATCTTAAGGGTACTATTCATGGTAAAAGTATGTGGGTTTTACAACTCTTCCCCCCTAAAAAGAATAATTCGTCCCCGAATTATAGATAAAGTAAACTGGAAAAGAAGAACATACCCGAATTCAACATATGAAATGAGGGTAAGAAGCCCGTATAGACTCCTCTATTTCCCATGTGGCTTCCCGCTCGGTATGATCCCTCCAAAGAATTTTGACGAATGGAATCGTCTTCTTTCTCATGACTCCTTCTTGTCTGTCAAGAACTCGTTCGGGTTCTTCTATAAAAGTGAGATCTTCACGTATCTGTTCCAATGGATACTGAACCATGTGAAGGGGATGATACTGGTACCCTCTGAGTAAGGACACATGAAACACATTGTGCACATGCGAAAGCTGCGGAGGTAACGCCAATCGTTAAGATACTTCACCGACTCGTTCAATGATATCAAACGGTCCGATGAAACGAGGACTGAGCTTCCCTTTAATCATGAAGCGTCTAACACCACGTGCTGGCGAAACCTTAAGGAAGACGTGATCTCCTACGTTAAAGTGTATATCCCTACGATGCTTATCAGCATAACTCTTCTGTCGTGACCGTGCCTCCTGAATTTTCTGCTTAGCTACTGCGATCTTCTCATTGGTCATCTCTATGATTTTCGGTCCTTCAAGTGTTCGCTCACCAACCTGATCCCAGCAGATTGGGGCGTGACACTTTCTGCCATACAACATCTCAAATGGAGCACACTTGATACTTGCGTGCCAACTATTGTTGTATGCAAATTCCACCAAACAGATGTAATCGTCCCAATCACCCGTTCATTCCAACGCACATGACCTCAACATATCTTCTAATGTCTGAATGGTTCGCTCCGACTGTCCATCCGTTTGAGGATAAAAAGTCGTGCTAAGCTTAAGTTGTGTACCCCAAGCTTTATGCAGACTTTTCCAAAAGCGCGAAGTGAATCGAGGATCTCTGTCTGAGACGATGCTGGATGGTGTACCGTGGAGTCTCATGATCTCTCTTCTGTACGTATCTGCGAGTTTACTTACCAGATCTTCCTTGCGGATCGGTAAGAAATTAGCTGATTTGGTAAGTCGATCTACGATAACCCAAATTGCATCGTGCTTCCTCTTGGTAGGCGGAAGACCAGTAACAAAATCCATGGTGATTTTGTCCCACTTCCACTCTGGGATATCTAACGGTTGAAGGAGACCACCAGATCGCTGATGCTTGATCTTAACCTGCTGGCAGGTAAGACATTTGGAGACGTAAGTGGCCACATCCTGTTTCATACCACTCCACCAAAAGTACTGCTTGATGTCATGGTACATCTTAGTCGAACCAGGATGTATAGAGAATGGGGAGCTATGAGCTTCAGCTAACAAAGCTTCACGGAGTTCTTGGTCATCAGGAACACAAAGTCTCGTGCCCTGCCATACGATACCATTGCATCTACTCTGAATTCTGTCTGCTTCTCCAAATTTTGTATTATCGCCCAGATTTCTCCGTCATCCTTTTGAGCTTCCTTGATCTTAGAGAGTAACTCGAGTTCTACTCTAAGATTAGCCCAGTAACCGTGCTGTCCACGTACCATGATCTCGATGTCTATCGCTCCAAGCCTCTGATGATTTCCTCTTCGATTTTAATGCCGTTGATCATTCCGGACTTCCTACTAAGAGCATCTGCTACTACATTTGCCTTTCCGGGATGATACTGTAGATTAATGTCATAATCTTTCAACAGCTCTAACCATCTCCTATGCCTCATGTTCAATTCACGCTGAGTGAAGATATACTTCAAGCTCTTGTGGTCCGTGAAAATGTCACATGATTCTCCATATAAGTAGTGCCTCCATATCTTCAATGCAAACACGACTGCAACAAGTTCCAGGTCGTGCGTGGGGTAATTTTCTTCATAAGGCTTAAGCTACCGTGAAGCGTACGCGATCACTTTCCCATGTTGCATGAGAACACAACCAAGTCCCTTCCCCGATGCATCGCTGTAGATTTGAAATCCACCCGTACCAGATGGTAGAGTAAGAATAGGTGCAGATACTAGCTTCTGCTTCAGGTCTTCAAAGCTCTTCTCTCGATCTTCAGTCCAGACGAATTTCTCCCCTTTCCGCATCAGTTTGGTCAATGGTAGTACTAGGCGGGAAAAGTTCTCCACGAACCTACGGTAATAGCCAGCTAAGCCTAAGAAACTGCGGACTTTCGTCGCTGATGTCGGCCTTGGCCACTTAGTAATGGCCTCAACCTTCGCTGGATCCATAATGATTCCTTCTGCTGGTACAATGTGACCTAAGAATGCCACCTTGTCTAACCAGAACTCACACTTGGAGAATTTAGCATACAGCTGCTTCTGGCGAAGAATCTGTAGTACTGTACGAAGATGGTCTTCGTGTTCCTCCTTGGACTTTGTGAAAATCAGGATGTCATCGATGAAGACAATGACAAACTTGTCCAAAAATTCATGGAATATTCTGTTCATCAAATCCATGAAAACTGCTGGAGCATTTGTCAGGCGAAATGGCATAACTACAAACTCGTAGTGGCCATAACGGGTACGAAAGGCAGTCTTAGCGATGTCCTGCTCCTCGACCCGTAGCTGATGATAGCCTGACCTAAGATCAATCTTGGAGAAGTGTTTGGCCCCCTGGAGTTGGTCAAACAGATCGTCAATGCGTGGCAGTGGATATCTATTCCGAATGGTAATCTTGTTGAGCTCGCGATAGTTTATACAAAGACGCATACTACCGTCCTTCTTCTTAACAAACAAGTTTGGTGCGCCCCATGGAGATGCGCTCGGTCGAATGAAACCTCGTTCAAGAAGTTCTTGCAGTTGATCCTTCAGCTCTATGGGAGCCATGTGATAAGGAGCCTTTGAGATTGGTTCAGCTCCTAGAACCAACTCGATACTGAATTCCACTTCTCGTGCAGGTGGTATGCCCGGAAGTTCTGCTGGAAAAAAATCTTGGAATTCTGACACTATAGGTTGATCCTGAATTGATGGGGATTCAGCATCCATGTCGTGAACCGTAGCTAGATAACCCTCGCAGCCATGTGACAGTAGTGCACGCGCTTGCAGGGTAGATATGATTTGTACAGACCGTCCGGGTATGAACCCATTATGAATGTACTCTGGTGCATTAACATCACCGAAGATAACTCGATATGAATGGCAGTCTATGGTAGCATGATGCTTGGATAGCCAATCCATGCCCAAAATCATGTCGAAGTCATTCATGTCCAGCGGAAGTGCGTCAACAGGTCGAACCTTATCGTCAAATTCTAGGGGAAGACTCTTGTATACATGGGTGATTAATACAGAGTCCCTTAAAGGAGTGGAAATAGTAAGCCTATTTTCTAGTGGCAAGGGAGGCATCCTCATGTTCTTAGCATAAGCAGTAGAAATAACCGAGTGAGTAGCACCCGTATCGAAAAGAACACATTCAGCTTGACCATACATATACAAGATTCCAGTGATGGTACCTGTAGACTAGTTGGCCTGGTCTCGAGATGTCGTGTAGACACGCCCGGTAGTAGGAGGCAGCTTGGTATCAGCATGTCCCGATGTACCCTCCATCTCGCCCTTACGGCAATCCTTCATAATATGGCCAGGAAGACCACACTTGAAGCACACATCAATATTACGGCGACATGGTCCTGGGTGCCTACGGTGGCAAGTAGAGCAAAGAGGATGAGTGTATCCTCCAGCAGGTGCTCTGGCTGGCTGAGAACCTCATGAAACATTTTACATAAGACATGGTAATTGGGTAGAAAGGACAAAGCGGATAATCGTAAGATTGAATACCAGTGATAGCTGGACGGCTAGGCTGCGAACCTTTCTGGTTCTGGTCCCTACCGTTTCCATGGTTCCTGGTAGAAGTTTTACTAAAGTGTCAGAATATGAGTTATAACATGAAAACATAAGGAAATGCGTAAGTATTAGGACCTGCTGCTGTTGGAGTGCCCAGTGTTGTTACGGTAATTATCATTACCGCCACGCCTATCCGTAGCAGAACGGTCGTTAATCTGACCGTTTCCCTTGGGCTGATGAGGCTGCTGCTGAGTAGCCGGCTGAGACCGGTCCCCAGTTTTCTGCCTGGAAGATACATTTAAGAGATGAATAATTGTCATATGAAAAGTATACGGATTGGTCACCGCTTAAATACGAAGGTTTACCTCTTGTCGGGTCTTTCAGCTTCCCCGAACTCATCTCTCTCCTACAGCATCTCCAGTCTTCGTGCCGCATCGGCCACTTATGCTACAGTGTTGAACGTAGCATACACCAGATTGTTTGCGACCGATGTGCGAAGAGCCCATCTAAAGTGATGTGCCTGCTCTTCAGGAGTACCTGTTGCCGCACCAAGGAAACCAGCTAAGTGAAGAAAGCGCTGCATAAACTCGTTGTTATTCTCCCCAGCTCTCTGTCGGATCCCATGGTACTCTCTCTTGAGCTTGTCCTGCTCAGCCTTGGGAAAGAACCGCTCCATCACCCTGTCCTTGAACTGAGCCCAAGTCAAACCAGCAACCCACTCGTCACCACCTTCAGACTGCATCAATGCTAACCACCAATTGAGTACATCGCCTTCGAACCGATAGCATTCCAACCTCGCCTTGTATGCGGGGTCACAGCCCATAGCATTGAAAATCTTCTCGATGTGAGCCAACCAGCTTTCAGCATTGCTGAGGCTATCTGTCTTCTCAAAAGCTCGAGGGCGGAGCTTGTTGAATCTCTCCAGCCATATTGCTAATGTCACTAGAGGAGGAGGTGGAGGTGCCTGATTATGCTGTTGATTTTTGGCAGCTTGAACTTCAGCCCTGATGTCATTCCTCAGTTGAGGAAGCAAGGCTTGCATGGCAGCCTGAATTGCAGCATTGAGCTGCTCCTGTTCGCGTGTGAGAACCATCTGACAGTATAACATAAAACATATGATTAAAAAGATCAAAACATAAAAAATATATATACATGAAAAAAAAATTTATACTAAAATTTCACGAGATAAATTTTATGCAAGAAATTTTGTGTATGAATGCATGATGCAGTTTTATGAAAACTTTTGTATGCTCGAGAGTGAACGCCTCTGGTCAGCTCACCCAAAACAAAAGACATAGCGAGGGGACGCCTATGGGTCGGCCCCAAATCTAAAAGTTTCGATAAAACACATGCGACTAAATAGGGCCAGTCCTGTACCAACCATTACTTAGTCAAAATCTGCGACAATGACATGTATATGTATGCTTAAAAATGATGAATGCATGAAAACAAATGTCAGTTCTAGGAAGACCGTAGTGATTACCCACTAATCACAGGTCATATTTGAGAGCCTACAGGTCGAAGCCTTGGCTCTGATACCATAATTGTAACACCCCATTTTGATAATGGAAATGTCACATGCAATTATGGCGTGTCATCAAAGCATACAAGGAAAAATGTCTAAACATTAATTGACCATAAAAAGGAAAATACCGGAATCAAACATCAGTAGTCCAAAAGTAAAGCTCATCACACACAAACATAAGTATAGTAAAGGAAAGGACTAAACAATGTCCATAGCAAAAGTATCATAAGAAAGGAAATGTATAAAGTAAAGAAGGCTAGACAGCTTCCAGTCCATATACACGTACTCTTAGTGGCTACGAGCGTCCCTGAGTACCTGTCGTTTTGGGAACATAGAAAAGGAAAACGGCTGAGCAAATACGCTCAGTGCACGGATGTACAATAAAGCATGAATATGATAAGCATATAACATATAACAGCGGAAGAAAACTAAGTCCCGAGTAACCTGGTTAAGTCTTAAATAAACTGGTTTTATAGTTTGAAGGTCTTATGTTTATCTTATAAAAACTGTTTGTCATATTTTACCATTAGCCAATATAGGTCATGAAAATCTACCGTGCATGAATACTTGGAGGGGTGACCTCATCATGCAAATTAGAGGGGCTGCCTCTAATTTAATATACTGGTTTTGGGTAGGAGGGATCAGCTCCTTGTGAAGGATGCAAGGCACACACCACATTCACCATGAAATCCTGAATAAAAACATGTAACTAGGATGCACCCATACGCCCCACATGATAAGTATAATATAAATGGCCAAAAGCTGAAGGGACGCCACGAGCAATCACTCTGCCGTGGTGAAGTCATAACATCAGTGCCTCTAATGTTATGGTTATGGTACCTCCATAACTAGGTGAAACTGGTCATGCATGTATATGACTATAGGTAATCTTAATTAAACATAAGCAATCAAACACGTAAGTTATACTACGGGAAAATAGTTGGCTGCATACGGGGAATCCTAATAAGGAAAGAATGTCCATAATGAAAGGATGGGAATCCGTACCTTATGTCCAGTGTACGAAGAAGATGAACTGAGAGGAATCCTACTTCCGAATCACTAGTGCTACATAAATACATACATGAATAAGTATCTGCTTACTAAATACGTAGCTGGTTTTATGTCATGTCTTAGCTTATTTTATGTGTTCTTACCATGTTTTAGTGTTTTAAAGCCTTAAACCGTATTTATCTTATATTATGTTTAATCTGATTAAGTATTTTTGGTATTTCATGTATTATTATACTTACTGTGTAATAATAAGTAACTTTCCAAAAATAGCAGGTTTCCTAAAATAGAAATTTCCAAAAATAGAAAGTTTCCAAAAAAAGAAAGTTTCCAAAAATAGAAAGTTTCCAAAAATAGAAAGTTTCCAAAAATAGAATTACTTCTTAAAATAGATAAGTTTCTAAAAATAGAAAGTTTCCATAAATAGATCAGTTGCCTTAATTAAATAAATTTCCATAAATAGATTAGCTGCCTGAAATAAATAAGTTTCTAAAAATAGAAGGTTTCCCTAAATAGATTAGCTGCCTTATTTAAATAAGTTTCTAAAAATAGAAAGTTTCCATAATTAGAAATAAGCTGGTTAAATAAGCTAAGTATATAAGCCTAAGTGTTCTCATGATTATTTTTCTAAGTCATATAATATAAGGTATAGTTTAATAATTATTTCATGTAATTAAATTAAACTATAGGTTAAAATATTTAATTAAAGTATAACATGTTTTTAATTAAATATAGTTAAATACTTAGGTTAAAACATGTATTATGATATATTAATAATATAACCTAAGTCATGTTAATTAATTAATTATAGTCATGGTTTTTAAATAATTAATTAATTATAAGTCTAGAATATAAAATACTTAGGTTAATTAATTTCATGATTATTAATAATTGAATAACCTAAGTCATGTTATTAAATTAATCATATTATTTTATTAATTTAATTTTTAACATAAGATCATAAAAACATAAAAAAACTAAACATACACCATGAACCAGATCTAGACTAAAAAGCATGAACCGCACATGAAATCGACACCGTACCCCGAACCAACTCGGGGTACCCCGTGCCTTGATGCTGCCGTGGCAACCACACACACCAACCGAGACCGTATGGTCTTGGTGGTGGTCGGTTGGCCAAAACAAACACCCCTTAAAAACATACTTTTGATTATATTAAACCCCAAATCATGTTAGATCCATGTTTATTTATTAGGTTTTTGTAAAAACATAACATGTTCTTGATTTATAAAAGGATCAAATCAAAAGAAAAGGTTTAAAAAGGATTTACCGAATTCGTGGATCAAAAGGATGAAGAACAAGCACGATCACCAACTAAAATTCCAAGATCCAAGATCACAAACCACCTCCTTTTGGTGTTTGTAGGGTGGCGGCACAAAAAGAACAAGGAAGCAGGGTTTTTAGGTTTTTGCTAAAAATCTTCTGTAATTGTAAATGAGTAGTGAAAAATCCCTTTTTCCCTTTAGTAAAATTTGACAAATGGGCTTGGCCCATTTGTCCTTGTAGCCGCGGGTAGGGGGCCCCACTTGGGGTACCCGTACCTTTTTCCGTGTCTCGATGTTAAGTTATACGTTCGTGATTATTTGTGTTCGCGTTTTAAGTGTTCTCGTTACGTAACTATCGTGATCTAATATATTTAATTACGCTCGTAATAAATATATATACGTAATTAATAATAGTTCGTGTTTTAATTACGTTCATGATTTCATGATCGCATGTTCGTGATTAATTATCGTCAAATAATTATTACGTGATCGTGCGTAGTAAATACTTATCGTGTTCTAACACGTACGTAATACGTAAAGTCCTAACACGTAATCGTAATCATGCTATATTAGGAAAGTTTAAATCTAGTACGTACGATCTTAAGGGTACTATTCATGATAAAAGCATGCGGGTTTTACATTTGTTCATGTGGAAGTGTATGAGAAACTTGATGCGAGCTCGACTTATCCACATATGGTGTTGAAGGCTATGTAGTAGTTGTGGAAGCCGCGAATGGATTAACAAACTCACTTTCGGTGAGCATCGCATTATTTGAATTTTTAGCAACTATTCATTCTGAAAATGAACATGATTAGGAATTTGATGAGAATGTTGTTGAGTTGCGTCAGCAGTCGGAGAAGTGGGTGGAATATTTAGAGGAAATATGGTTGAGGTTGACGTAGATGGTGTAGAAGTAGATGTCGTTGGTGTAGATGAAATCGGAGGTTATTGAACTACCGTAGCAGGTGCAGCCGGGGCATTTTGAGGAACACCAAATTACGAAGGACCCTCCATATATTCATCATAGATTGGCCCAAATAAAACGTCCAAGTCACGTTCCGAGGGTTGTGACGGTGCAAATTGAAGCGTGAGTCCTGAACTTACGTGTCCAGAAGTCTGACCTTGTGGCTCGGGATGTGAACTTCTATGTTGAGAGGCCATACCCGAGAGTTCATCAAAGGTAACATTCATATTCTCTATTACCTTTCTTTTCCTTCGATTATAAACCCTGTAAGCACAAGCAGTTGAAGAATAACCAATGAAAAAGCCAATATCACCTTTAGGTTCAAGTTTACCGATATCTTCACGATCATTCTTTGGATAACACAGAGCCCTGAATACATGTAGAAACGATATATCCGGTTTTCGTCCATTAATGATCTCATAAGGTGTTTTGTTGAATCGGGTGTGAATAATGGAGCGGTTTTGAGTATAACATTCAGTTGCAATGGCATCAGCCCAAAGGAATAACGGTGCACTAGAGGAGAGAAGCATCGTCCGAGCAGCTTCAACTAACGTACGATTCTTCCATTCCACAACTCCATTCTGCTATGGGGTTCTTACAGCCGAAGTTTGATGAGAGATCCCAACTTCGTCAAAGTAAGATTTCAGTTTCTGATTGGTGAATTATGTGCCGTTATCCATTCTCACAATAATGACAGGGGCTTGCAGTAGTACTGATGTTTTCTTCAAGAAGTTAATAATTACATCAGGGGCTTCATCTTTTGATGCAAGAAAATAAATCCATGTGTAACGAGAATAATCATCCACAATTACTAGGACATACCGCTTTCCATTAATGCTTTTGATTCTCATTGGGCGACACAAATCCATATGTAAGAGATGTAACCTATTCGTTGAGTTGGGAACAGGTTTGGGTTTGTAAGTCTTCTTCCTACTTTTACCTTGCTCACAGGAAGGACAAAGATGGTCTTTTGTATATTTAAACTTTGGAAGACCGGTAACGAGATCCTCTTTCGCTACATGGGTGATGGCATCGAAATTGAGATGAGATAACCTTTGATGCCATAACCATGACTTTGTTGATGTGGCTCGGGCCATGAGACAAATTGGAGAAGCAGTAGACGTTTGAAAAAGATCAATGGTGTAAAGGTTGGTGGTACGATTTCCTTTCAACAAATCAATTTCTTCAAGATCTCTTACAAAAAATGTATGACTTCTGAAAGCAACCTCCAAGTCTGAATCACAAAATTGCCCAACCAAGAACAAATTATGTCCCAAGCCATCAACAAAAGAGACTCTGGTGATGATTATATTTCCCCAATGAAGATCACCATAACCTAGAATTGTAGCAACATGAGCATTTCCAAATCGAAAAGTTCCCATGAATCGCCATACAAAGTTCTTAAGAAGGCTTCGATTCCCAGTCATATGTTTGGAACAGCCCGAGTCCACGCACCAAAGACAAATTTCAACAGCCTGCCAAGAAAATATTTTGGCAACCGCTGAAATAGGTTCCTGTAGGGTTATATGATAATTAAGCCTTATCACATACCGACATATCACTGTCAGTATGCGATCTACTAGTGTCGATAATTTTTCCACTACAGTAAAAAATTCTACTAGTAGGCAACCATTTAGAGGTGAATCTAGGGCTACTAGGCTTAGCAAGACTTGCTGTGGACCCTACATGCATACTTTTTGGAACATACACCTTATCCTTAAGAGTGCGTTGTTGTTCACTGGCTGACAGCTTGTCAATTCGAGTGTAACCACCATAATTCAAACCATTCATAGTCAAACCACAAGCGTCATGACTAAAAGTAAAGAAACATTTATTACATTTAGCACAAATAACTTCAGATTTTTCATTCCGAATAGCAAGCTTAAAGTCATTACATTCACATGAATTAAGTTTCTGATTATGATTAAAAAGCGGCAAATTCCTATGGTGTTCTTCTACTTCCACATTATTGATCTTGGGGCGACTACTTCTAGAGGTAAAAGGGACCATATCATTCCTTGTATTGCTCGTAGTCTGTGGCCTTCTGCTCTTAGTGTAGTTGTTTATTCCTTTAGAAGAAGACACTCGTCTATTAGAATTAGCACTTTTTAAATCAATGACCTGTGGTTGAGATATATTGGTCGGTTTTGTCCAAACGCTTGCTTTACGTTGTTTGCTAGGCACAGAGGGAAAACTAACATGAAACATTCATGGTGCAATCACAACAGTTTTCGTTCCAGCAACCTTGGGAAAAGGTGTCACAGCAATACGAGTGGGTCCCGAGGTTGCTGGTGTCTGAATCGTACTAGACTCAGAAGTCGTATCTTTTAATAAGGCTTTTAACTTACAATTCTCACAGATTTTATCAATAAGTTTCTGATAGACAGACTTACTTTGTTCAACAGCCCGCTTATATGAAACAACAACAGATTCTAAATCTGCAATTTTACCCTTAAGCTTCTCTAACACAGAAGAAGCTAGATTGTTTCCCTGAGCACCTCCCAACTGAGCTGTCAAATGTACGATTTTTTGTTGCATTTCATTTAGCTTTTTTGTACGAAATCTTGTCATATTCGCATTCATCACATTTTTTGACAAAGTTATTCCAAAGATCGGTGAATTCTTTATCCTTT
The DNA here is from genome assembly GCA_025667525.1 of Glebionis coronaria. Classification (NCBI taxonomy): domain Eukaryota; kingdom Viridiplantae; phylum Streptophyta; class Magnoliopsida; order Asterales; family Asteraceae; genus Glebionis; species Glebionis coronaria. The sequence goes on from CM046874.1 coordinate 436,548,969, forward strand.
TTAATGACATAAGATTCCATTTTTTATTTTATAAGATCAAGCTCAGTTTGGAGGTTTTCATTATTCAACACTGAGGTACATAACTCAAAAGGGCTACTATCAATACTATCACGTGCTTTAGAGAGGCGCTCAAGATCGTTTTCCAAAACTTTGATTTTATCAAGAGATTCATAAGCTTCCTTCGCCAAAGATTTTAAGTCTTCAACAAAGTTGGCTAATTCTTTTAGAAAAGCGTTTTCCAAATTGCCTAACCGAGCATCAACTTGATTAATAATCAGATTAATATCATTTTGAAGAATTTTCTTAACCTCAATCTGAACAGGTGATGTAAAATTTCCTTCAGTGATTTTGGAATTAACAACACGTTTAAGGATTACAAAGTTATCTTTAAGCTCGTTTAGAAATCGACGAGTGATACTCGGTTTAGGAGGGTCATCAGATAATTCCTCATTTGGGAGCAAAAGCATTTCGGTACTCATTTTAGACCGAAAAAAACAGTTGGAGGATTAACTTTAGGATAATAAACGGGTGTCACTTCTTTATCAAGTTTTTTCATTCTTAAACGAGTCTCTACTGCAAGTTCAGTTGTTTCCTCAGAATCATGCACGCTAGGAGGATCATGCTCATCAGACAAGAGCACACTACCGTTATATAAAGTTTCATTAGTGGCCTGAACTTGCTTAAGGTATCTGGGATTAGGAGGAAGAGGACAACCTAAAGCGAATTTGTATCGAGTGTAATTTATCTCATTCACTTTTGGTGCAAGCATATTTATTGTCTGCATAGTTTGGCCACGTTTTACTAAAAGGTTGTCTAATTCTCTAATCCTATCCTGAGCTTTGCAAAAATCCTCAAGAAGCCCATCTTCTCGAATTTTGAAATCATGTTTCAGCTTTTTTCGTTCTTCTTTTAAATTCAAAATAGTAGATTTTTCAGTTGAAAGCTGTTTATTAAGAGAGGTGATTTCATCATTCAATTCGCTTATCTTTTTAGCACTACTTAAATGTAAGCCATTTAATTTCTTAGTTGTGCATTTTTCTTGATAAACCGATGTAGAGTGAGCTTGTTCAAGCACTTTAATTTTAGTCTGATGAATTTCAAATTTTTTCTCCCCTTCCTTATATCCCGCAAGCTCAGTGGTCAATTTGGCATTAGTTTCTCTAAACTTATTATTAACCACCGTAGCATGGTCAACATCCTTAGCAAGCTTATCAAATAAAGATTTATAATACGCATGTGTCGCATCATGAAGGGTTGTAGGCTGGGCAACTTGATCTTCAGTAAGGTCCACACTAGACTCATTCGAAGTAATATTACTATTATCCGTTTGATCCCCGTGTGTCTCAATGTAGGGCTCAAGTATCTCAGTATACCCCTCCTCCTGATTAGAAGTACTATATATATAATTATCATCGAAACGTGGATGTACCTCAGAGGGACCGTCTGAATCATAAACGGGAGCTCTATCAACATGCATTCCTGAGGTAGATGCTTGTTGTAAGTTAGCCATCAGGATGTAGTTGGCATTCACCTCTTCATCCTCGTCACATTCTGCACTTGAAGCCATGAGATCAAATTCCTCAGCTTGAAATGGAATCCCTGCCTCTTCCTTTGTGCTATGAGAAGCCGAGTCTGAAGATAAGCAGCATCCCTCTTCTTTTTGGCTGTGCAATCTCAAGCATAATGACCAAATCCCCTGCAGTTTTAGCACTAAACCTGACGATTGTTGTTACCATTTCCCGTACCAGTATTCTCAGCCCTTGCAGCCATAATGTTTCTCATTTGATTACCAACCGCTGGTACAACAATTAACCCATTCTGATTACCCGTATTCGGACCATTCAGATTCTAACCACGGATTTGTCCATATTGATTTCCTGCATTCCCAATAGTCTGCACAGTATTCTGCCATATTGTGTCCCTGTGTTCCCAGCAACTATTAATTGGCGATCTTGACTCACATTCATGAAAGGTTGAGCAATCTGCCTATTTCTAGTGTTCGAGGAGATTCTCTTATTGTTGTTGGTGGTGTTAATGGTAAATTAGAATGCCTTCGCGAGAAGTGCAAGACCAGTATTAATCGCATGAGTAGGATCGGTGATGTCATCAAAACAGGAAATGGGTTGTTGTAGGTAATTCACAGCTGTAGGAGGTTGATATCCATAAGAGGTGAGTTGTTGTTGTTGTTGTTGTGGCATGAAGTTACTTGTTCAGGGTTAATGGTAAGGTACCATGGGATATGACATCGATGATGGAGAGTTTGCCATAAAATCTCATGAATCTTGTGTCTTGGCCTATCGTTCCACCCTATCTTCGTTAGCTTCATCTTGATTCATCTTTAAATAATCATATACTTGAGTGTAGTCCACGACATGAAGATCCTTGGTTTGATTGAAAAGAGTGACATATCGTGACCATTCAGAAGGAAAATTATCAAGAAATTTGACGTTGGCCGCAATTTGAGCAAGTTCATGTTTGTTTCTTCTAAGGTGATTCATGAGGGTTGAAAACCGATGATAGTAAGGTTCAATCTGTTCCCCTTCAGTAGACGTAAATTTCTCCCATTCACGAAGCAGCTTATTTTCCTTTTCTTGTAAACCAATTTCATTCCCCTTCATCATTTGCTGAATCCTAAGCCACATCTCGTGTGCGGTTTCACAACTATCAACAGCAGCATAAACATCTTCTGGGAGTCCCATGAGAGTGACTTGAATTGCTTGATCATCAACGTCGAGTTGTTTGGATTCAACTTCAGTTAAATCTTCATCCGTTTGCTCATGACTAGAGTCAGCCACTGGGTTAGCATTCGTAGGATCCCGAGGCACAAGAATTTTTCTTCTAGCATACGAATCTTTTTGAATTGATTTGACAATCAACTTTCCCAAAGGTTTACATTTTGCATAAAGAAGGAGACGACTAACCCATATAGTGTAGTTCTCCTTGGTAAGCATGGGTGGACGATTCTCAGTACCCGCAACATAAATATCTTTTTGAGACGTCATCGTAGAAGTCGTGCGAAAAACAGGATCTAAATTCGTAGAAAGCATGTGTTGGAGTGTCAACAAAATCAAACTTTGCCGAAATTTTCCAGCCCGACAAAAAATACCTCAGTCCGATATAAAATAAACCGAAAATTTTTTGAATTACCAAATATTGAATTTAAGTTAGAAATAGCCAATAACTAGTAGGGAAAAATTTTGAAAAAAGAAAAAATTTTGACAAAAATAAAACAGAAAAATGGCCTAAAAATTTAAATTTTGGTCCGAAAATTTGAATTTTTTGTCAAAAAAATTTTCGCATCGCCAAAATTTGAAATCGAAGCTTAAATGGCCTAAAATGGTCTAGGAAAAAATAAATTTTACTTGGGTTTTCCCGCCAAAAAACTTTTTTTATTTAATATTCGTGTAAACTATGTTCCGTGACAAGTCTAGATAGTGGCTAAGTCTGAAAGTACTCGAACAAAATATACATCAGAATGTCCATCAGAATATATCTATCAGAATACCCTGTCGGAATGTATGTCGGAATACCTGTCGGAATACTCTGTCGGAATGTCTGTCGGAATACCTATCGGAATATCTGTCGAAATACCTGTCGGAATACTCTTTCAGAATAACCGTCGGAATAACTGAGTTCAACACCTATCGAATCTGTATCGGAATATGTATCGGAATAATAAACCCTTTTCCGATAGATTCTGTCAGAATGTATAAACCCTTTTCCGATGGATTCTGTCGGAATACGAGTACTGTTCCAAGACAATAGGTAAAAAGATGAGATTTTTTTACAAGATATCCGTGATTTTGACCAACCCAAAGCACCCAAATCTCTACCACGACTATGTAGAAGATATATGGATCACTTGGAATAACAAAAACACGGACAACACACAAGAGCTATCCACGAATCCCTTGGCGAATGATACCACTTGTATGACTTATACACACGACTTAACCCAATACGAATAACATCATGGAATAAACCAAAAAGAAAGATTAGATTAAGAAGAATAAAAGAGAAGAACAAAAAGGGTTGTGAATTCCTAGTGAGAGAAAGACATAAGTTTCTCTCTCTACAAACTATGAAATGAAAAACACACACACACAAATGAGGTGTTTAGTGCCTTTTATACTACAAGTGTAAGAGTAGAAGGACTTCCTCATTTGTGTGTTCGGGACTAATTCCCGTTACATACCAAACGTTATACTAGAACTCTCAACACCATTATGTAGCATTTTCCACGAGCTTCGCAACGGTATATTATACGACCATCACTTTAAATACGGCTAACACTCGTCGTGCATCCGATCCAAACGAACCAAGCCGAGTGATAAGTGTGAAAACACTCATCAATAATGATCCAAATACCACTCAAAACACAGTCAAATACATAATATTTAACTGTAAATTATCAGAATTACGTGTGTATTTTGTGTTTGTGTAATTTTCAGGTAATATAGGTACATTTGAGACAAACACGAGCTTTCAAGGACTTATTTGATCAAAAGACGAAGAAAAAGACGATAGATGCTTTCAAGGACCATACTTGCCATTATTCACAAAGATCAAGGGCTGAACATGCAGTTTTCATTAAGATGAAGGATTAAAAAGAAATGTGCTTAAATCTTTATATACATTTGAAGAGAAATGAAAAGATTAGGGACCAAATGGCAATTTAAATAGAAAGTTAAGAAAGTATTTACTTAACTTGGTCACATTGACCAAACTGGTCAAAACACAAACACAAAAACGCGTCTTCTCCATTCAAGAGAGAGAAACAGACGGTTTACTCCTTTTTTCTATCTCCAAAACCTGCAAACTCAAATAACAAACGAACCATGAAGATTCAGAAGAAGAGTATAACTACAAAAATACTCCTATTGATCTCCTCTACATGAAGACATAAGTCAATTAGATCAAAAGTCAAAGATGGAGAAACGCCCAATTTTGGATTGAAGATGAAGACGAGTTATCCTCGTATTTTCCACGTGTCCACTTCTCATTGGCAATAACACGTCACAACACCCTCTCTCGACGGCTATATATAGAAGACGAAAGCTTCATTTGAAAGGGGTTAGCTTAGGTGTTAGTTACACATAGTTAGTTAGATTAGAGTAGTTAGTTAGTTAAACTTGTTAGTTTTTCTTTCAAATCTGTTTATTTTCAGTTTAATCAGTTGTAACCGTTTCTTTTCTTTCACCATTAATGGAAGTTTAAGTTTCAGTTTCTCAATCCTTTTCTTTCTCTATTTTTACTGATTCAATCTTATTGTTCATCGAAAGTCTTTGTTACTTGCAAGGTTTAACTAATCACTGTTACTGTTCATAACCTGAATTCTTTTCTCACGTCACTATTACTGTTCACGAGCTCTTTTAAAAAAATGATGAATTGATTTTCAGTTTTCTAATTGTTGTGAGTAGTATACTTGTTTGTTATTGGGAAAGTGGTTATGATGTTTTAGTTTCAGGAATTGTTAAGCAGCTTACTGTTAACTTCGAAGTTTCGAAGTTTTAATTGAGTTTTTTTTATACTTGTTTTTTTTTATAACAATCTGTTCATTATAAGCCAGCAAGCTTATAAGAGTTTAGAAGATTTTCTTTAGTGGACGAATCTGTTAGTTATGCAGTTTAGATAGAGCTGATACAATAGGATTGAGTTTTTAGCAGTTTTATCAGATTTTGCAAGTGAATCATTGAATTAGTGGTGATAGGTTTTTCTTAGATGATATATTGAAATAGCTTATCTTGGATAAGCTACTATGCGTAAGTACTTTCAGCAGGATTATAGCTTAATCACTAGAGTAGTGTTTTGTTTGTTCATGTTTTATGCAGGTTACTTGTTCAAGTCAAGGCCCAACGTTCAGCCGACATAGAAGCAACTTAGTAGCAGTAGATTAAAAGTGTGGTGGTGTTTGGTTCCAAGCGAGCTCAGCGCTCTGCTTCACCGTCAAAGGACTGGCCTGGATGCCCAAGTTAAGCACATGTTCTATTTTCTACGATTTCTGCGTTAGCTTGCTGATATAGTTTAACTGCTTACTTGCATTTTGGAATTTTCTATTTTCTCTATGAAATTTTACACTTGCTACTTCCTGCTTTGATTAGTATAAGTTTGTTATCTGTTATATGATTCTTAGATTGTGCATGAATTCAGTAGATATAGCTCTTCATAATTTCTTTTTTTTATTAAGAGATAACTAGTGTTTGGCTGGTCATTTTGGCAGATTTTAGTATCTTTTCATTTGGATTTGAGAAACTGATGTAGTGTAATTGATAGAATAGGATAGAAGCTGAATTGATTTTGTAAAAGAGATTTAGTTAATTTCAGTTTTGGGTAAAAAGTCAATATAGATATTAGACAAACTTAGAAAATTAGATTCATAACTGGTCCCATTTAGTAACAATAGTAATTCGTAAGTATTTGTGGGCTAGGGTTGTTAATAATTAGTTTTGGGCCTATTAGTGGTTTAGTTAAATTTGGTCTATTTGGCAAGTTTAAATAGAAGTAATCATTTTCAGATTTTGTAATCTCTAGTTTTATAACAATTTGTATTAGTTTTATTAAATTTTGTAGTATGTCAAGTTTTTGATGTTTACTTGTTATAAGATTGCTCGTTTGTTATAAATTTCGTGCATTTAAATGCGGTAGTTGCAATTTGTTTTAGATAGTATGTATATGTAGTGTAATATAGATATTTTTACCTTTTTACTTGTTAATTGCCAAGTAGAAATAGAATACCAAACAAGTCTTTTTAACCAAAAACAATCAAGTCTTTGCTTAAAACGTTATATCAATTCGAATCGATACCGAGAAAAACGAACGAACTAAAAAAACGAAATATTAAATGGCGCCGCTGCCGGTTCTTTTCGTGAAGATTAACAATTTCGAGTGAGACGATTGGATTTTGGGATCCGTTCACTTTGTGAACGTTATTTTTACGTATTATAAATCAAAAAGATAAAAATACAAAAAAAATAAAAAACCACAAAATCAATTCTTTTCCTAAAGAATTGAACCAAAAAAATAAAAATCCAAAAAGTAATCTTTTTCCTAAAAGATTACAACAAAAAAAATATATATTATATCGTTTTCATCGCTTTTTACGTACATATAGTATTTTTCGTAAAAAACAAATAAATACAAAAATATTTTTGATATATTATTATAAGTAAATAAGTATACGTATAAGAACAACCAAGTTACATATCTTCCATACGTATTGCCGAGGCAATACACCGTGTTGAGGGGCGTTCCGGTCCTTGACACGCGTATCGATCCAATTTAATTAAGCAAGAATAGATAAATACTTCCAATAGGCAATAATTCGAAGAATGCAAACTACAAAGTGAATAGAAAGGCGATGTGCTATAAAATGACATCTAAGGGTCAATAGGTACTTAAGTGCTTCGCGCCACCTAACCCCCCGTTCACTAGTGCGTATTCTAAGAAGGAAGGCTTTATTGGGGGTCTTGCACCCAAGTAGTAATTATATATATACTTTCTTGTGGATATTTCATATCGAACCTCGAGGGAGATAATCTCTTCTCTTTCAAAAGTCGACCGAGGGCTACTCCCTCATTCTTCGTGTTTATTTACACGTGTACTCGCACACGTGTAAACATACCACCTTTGGTGTATTACTTCCTTCCCCGAGGAAGCTTTTAAACGTCATTATACTTGTATATACATTCGGCCACCTTGCTAAACATGGATACTCGTTCCATGTAGGAGATTTTGCAACAACGATCCGCCAACGCTAATTATTCGCCTTGTTCGACTTGTGGTGGTCCACACGATACGTATTTATGTGATCAAAATAATGGTTATTATGGGGAGGGATATGCTTACAATGGAACCGAGAACCCTAATTTTCGACCTAACATTCAAATGGACTACACTTGTAATGACTATATGGGCTATTCCGGTTTTTCATCACAACCTCCACCATCATTTTATGATCAAACCTTTAATGTGCCATACCAAAACCAAGGATTTTCCAATTATGAAGGTTTTCAAAACAATGAAAATTTTCAAGGCTATAATCAAGAAACCTTTCATAATCAAGGATTTTCAAACAATGAAGGCTTTCAAAATGATGAGAATTTTCCATGCCATAATCAAGACACCTTTCAAGATCAAGGGTTTTCACATTCGACCATTTTGCCACACATGGATACTCGTCCTATTTTGGAGATATTACACGACGAGAAATATCGAGCTATGTATGGGCCTTGTGCGACTTGTGGAGGATCGTATAGTGAGAATAATTGTCAACGATATGCGGTTAATTATGATCAAGGGTTTGATGAGAATTTTCAAAATCAAGAATTTTTAAATCAAGACGATTTTCAAAATGAAGAAAATTTTCAGAGTCCTAATAAAAAAACCGTTAACAATCAAGGCATTTATCATTTCTTGAGTAAAGACGCTTTTAATATGGTAATGCAAGCACTTGAGACAATGCAAGAGTCAACTGATCCGAAAATCTTAGGCTTGAGCACATACATCTTGCAACACATGAGACCGAACGATGCTTTACCTGATGATGAGCCTTCTTTGAGAGTAGATGTTGAGGATGATACACTTAGTGATGTTCCTTCCATCTCTCCACCGACTATACTTGAGCCATACACACCTTCATCACCTTTACCTCACATGGGACCCACCGACTCTTTCACCATGGGGGACGAGCCTCTTAGCACTAATACAAACACCGATTTGGATGAATTAACCTTTTCTAGTGTTGAGAACCTTATCCCAATCCAAAAAGAGCTTGAGTGTGTTTCCAATGAACCGTATGATGAGCTTTGTGTTGATACCTTTTCTCCTCATGATCACATTGAGATTTTATCACATATTGACCTTCATGCTACTACTAGTGATTTTGGTGATTGTGATCTTGATGAATTGTTTAAAGAAAGGGATAATGAGATTGAGGAAGAGTTTGTGAAAGACTTGACACAAATGGAGGATGATGATTGTGATTCTAGAGACGCGTCTTATGCTATATCATCCAATGATTTGTCTTGTCAAGATAACATTCCTAATTTGGATGAAGAGTTTGCTCCTATAGGGAATATGGATCCTTCTCCTATACCACCATATGATTCTTGTGATGAACCCTTTGATGATCCTTATGATAGTGATGAGTCTTTTACTTCTGATGATGATGACTCCATGTCTTCTATGACTCCTTCGCCTATTCCTCTAAGTGATTTTGTGATGCATTCGAATCCTCTTTTTGAAACATCATTTGATAACCCACTTTTCCATCATGATGAAGAAACCAATGAGGATTTTAGTGATGATGAACCTTCTCTTTGTGATACACCAATATATGATGATTATAGTGATAATGAGTTTTCCACTTGTGATTCTCCATTTTTTGATGATCACACTTCCTTGAGTTTTAAGGAGTCACCAATCTTTGACAAACCAATCTATGATTCCTATAGTGATGAGGAGGGGTCTATCATTGATGAGAATGAGGAGATTCTAAAGACTGAAAGATTGCTTAGTGAAGATGAATTGATAGATAAACAAATTGAAGATTATCTTAAGAGAGATGATATTGTGGTTGATACATCTTCTTATAATTGGGACGAGGATATTCGTCTTATTGAGAACATGCTTTTTGGGACCCTAGAGCCTACACCTTCTCCACAAGACACTATTAATCTTGATCCTCCTTTCACTATGCCTTCTATGGAAGATTACCCACCTTTTGATAATGATGACGAGCCTAACATGGACATAATAGTTATGAATGTTTTGATATCTACACCTTCATATTCTCATGATGCTTTGATCACTAAGGGGGAATCTTATATGGTTGACACGAGCTCATCTTCTTATTTTCCCATGAAGGGAAAGGTTTTTTATCCTGGGATACGTATGTTTGGGAAAAATCAATTTTCATCTAGTCCACTTAAGAGTGAGATTTCGATTGATATGGACTTCTTGTATGAGCTTACTTTGGTGATGCTACCTACTTTGGATTTGTTCACTTGTAGAGATGGAAACTATGTATTTGATCCTGGGGTTCTTCATATTTGAGAGATTTTGTATGTTGGACAAACTTGAGACACGTTGGACCGTTCCATTTATCGAGGCAGATTTGGTAAATCTTATAGTAAATGGCAACGTGCTAAGTTTGAGTGTATCATGTGAGATGAGCTTCAAAGTGGATATCATTTATTCTCCATGATGGTTTCCCCAAGAACAACTTAATTCGGGGCCGAGTCGAGCTAGCGACTTAGGGTTAAAAAAACTCAAGCATTGAATAACTAGGTTAGAAAACGTAGAGTAGATTTTCAATAGGTTAAGTTTAATTAAAAGGATGTTATAGTAGAGTTGAAGTGGAGGGGCGCCTTTCTTCGTCTTTTCGTGTTTGTTTCAAGGGTTGCTCTCCCACATTTCATGCTTGGAGCTTATGGAGGAGGCCCGTGTATCTGGTTCACTTTGATTAGTTTTTGCTATCGTGATATTAAACACTTGTGCTTAAAATGAATATCCTTTAGTTGTCTCTTCCTTAACTTGGGTTAAGCAAAGTAATCAATGTAATAAGTGTAGGGGAGTTCACTCCAATACTCTTAAACATTGAGGACAATGTTTATCTTAAGTGTAGGGGAGACTTCTATCGAAGTGACCTTACCTAGACCATTGCTTTAACTTCATGATAACTTGGAAAACTAATTTTTCAAACATTTTTCAATTTTTGATCTACTTTGTCCACCAAAAATATGCATACACAATTCTTGCATCAATCATTTTGCATAACACATTTGCATTGTATATATTTCTTCTTTTGTTTTTCATAAAAATATATAAAAAGGAAAAAATATAATAAAAACATGGTTTTAACGAGTTTAGACTTCTTTGACATATTAGGCCCGCCATGGATATTTTGACTCAACCCGAGTTTGCTTATCTTAGCACTCTCTAGCTAGTATCCTTAACCATGTAGTCCTTCATTGGTTTATTAGGCTAAGCATCTACCAATTTCATTATTTGAGATTTTAAATTTGTGGAGAATGGGAAATGATAGAGTTGAAGCAAGTATAAAAGGGCTAGATAAACTTCATGATAATTACTTGTGGCTAAACCCTTCTCTTCTTTACCTCTATTTTCTTCGCATGTATATAATTGTTAATAAATAATCAAGAACGGTTTTAATTGATTTGTAATCTCTTATGCATTTTTGTCTAATCATTCATGGTTGATATAAGTACGTCTTAAGATTCTAAGTTAGAACGTTTTATGTGTACTAGACTTATGTCATGCTCAATATTTAGCGGGTGTTTTTCCTTTTATTCTTTTGAACTTTCTTTGTGAGGAATAAAGAAAAATAAGAGCGGCTTATAAAAAAAATGAGTGGCTAGAAAAAAAAAAATAAAAAATAAAATAATACAAGACTCCCAAGAGGGGCAGTGTGGTGTTAATTATAGTGACTATTGAGTTCCAATATTACCTTGACGGGTTGCGGGGATTCAATAGATTGCTCCAATCCAATATTACCTTGACGGGTTGCGGGGTTGAAGATCCAAAGTCTCAAAAAGATGGCGGATGTAAATTATTGCGTGAGTTTTATTTTTCTTTCCCTAGCGAGTGTGTAGCTACTTATGAAAGCATGACATGAGGATTTTACACATAAGGCGAATGACTTATTACTCTTGAAACGGACTTGTATTAATTGTGAGCGGTTTTTCAAGTAATGGATGAGAGGATTATTTAGGATTAAAACCGTGCTTCCTTATTTTTGGATTTTACACTTCTTATACTTCACACTTGAATAAATGACAAATTTGCCCACAAGCAATTTGCTCAAATAATAACCGGTTCCACATTTAATTGTCATGAATAAGTTGATGCACTTTTTACTTGTGAATACAATGATCCCATTTTTAAGCTTGGTATGGGGAAAGTGAAACTTGAGGGTGATAAGTGTCCATGGTACCCAAGCCCTAATCTAAGTCATTGAATTCTTTATGAGTTATTTCCATCAAAACCATTTATGAAAAATATAAAAAGATATAAATAGAATTGATTCTTTTGCATTGCATTGTAAATATTCAAAACCATTCATCATATAGCATAGTATAGTTTATTAAATCATAAAATGGCCAAGGTTGGTTAAATATGAGAAAAGTGTAATTTAGAGCTTTAAAATGCTGCATTGCATGAGGACATGGCAATGGTCAAGTGGAGGGGAGTTGATAAGTGTGAAAACACTCATCAATAATGATCCAAATACCACTCAAAACACAGTCAAATACATAATATTTAACTGTAAGTTATCAGAATTACGTGTGTATTTTGTGTTTGTATAATTTTCAGGTAATATAGGTACATTTGAGACAAACACGAGCTTTCAAGGACTTATTTGATCAAAAGACGAAGAAAAAGACGAAAGATGCTTTCAAGGACCATACTTGCCATTATTCACAAAGATCAAGGGCTGAACATGCAGTTTTCATTAAGATGAAGGATTAAAAAGAAATGTGCTTAAATCTTTATATACATTTGAAGAGAAATGAAAAGATTAGGGACCAAATGGCAATTTAAATAGAAAGTTAAGAAAGTATTTACTTAACTTGGTCACATTGACTAAACTGGTCAAAACACAAACACAAAAACGCGTCTTCTCCATTCAAGAGAGAGAAACAGACGGTTTACTCCTTTTTTCTATCTCCAAAACCTGCAAACTCAAATAACAAACGAACCATGAAGATTCAGAAGAAGAGTATAACTACAAAAATACTCCTATTGATCTCCTCTACATGAAGACATAAGTCAATTAGATCAAAAGTCAAAGATGGAGAAACGCCCAATTTTGGATTGAAGATGAAGACGAGTTATCCTCGTATTTTCCACGTGTCCACTTCTCATTGGCAAGAACACGTCACAACACCCTCTCTCGACGGCTATATATAGAAGACGAAAGCTTCATTTGAAAGGGGTTAGCTTAGGTGTTAGTTACACATAGTTAGTTAGATTAGAGTAGTTAGTTAGTTAAACTTGTTAGTTTTTCTTTCAAATCTGTTTCTTTTCAGTTTAATCAGTTGTAACCGTTTCTTTTCTTTCACCATTAATGGAAGTTTAAGTTTCAGTTTCTCAATCCTTTTCTTTCTCTATTTTTACTGATTCAATCTTATTGTTCATCGAAAGTCTTTGTTACTTGCAAGGTTTAACTAATCACTGTTACTGTTCATAACCTGAATTCTTTTCTCACGTCACTATTACTGTTCACGAGCTCTTTTAAAAAAATGATGAATTGATTTTCAGTTTTCTAATTGTTGTGAGTAGTATACTTGTTTGTTATTGGGAAAGTGGTTATGATGTTTTAGTTTCAGGAATTGTTAAGCAGCTTACTGTTAACTTCGAAGTTTCGAAGTTTTAATTGAGTTTTTTTTATACTTGTTTTTTTTATAACAATCTGTTCATTATAAGCCAGCAAGCTTATAAGAGTTTAGAAGATTTTCTTTAGTGGACGAATCTGTTAGTTATGCAGTTTAGATAGAGCTGATACAATAGGATTGAGTTTTTAGCAGTTTTATCAGATTTTGCAAGTGAATCATTGAATTAGTGGTGATAGGTTTTTCTTAGATGATATATTGAAATAGCTTATCTTGGGTAAGCTACTATGCGTAAGTACTTTCAGCAGGATTATAGCTTAATCACTAGAGTAGTGTTTCGTTTGTTCATGTTTTATGCAGGTTACTTGTTCAAGTCAAGGCCCAACGTTCAGCCAACATAGAAGCAACTTAGTAGCAGTAGATTAAAAGTGTGGTGGTGTTTGGTTCCAAGCGAGCTCAGCGCTCTGCTTCACCGTCAAAGGACTGGCCTGGATGCCCAGGTTAAGCACACGTTCTATTTTCTACGATTTCTGCGTTAGCTTGCTGATATAGTTTAACTGCTTACTTGCATTTTGGAATTTTCTATTTTCTCTATGAAATTTTACACTTGCTACTTCCTGCTTTGATTAGTATAAGTTTGTTATCTGTTATATGATTCTTAGATTGTGCATGAATTCAGTAGATATAGCTCTTCATAATTTATTTTTTTTTTATTAAGAGATAACTAGTGTTTGGCTGGTCATTTTGGCAGATTTTAGTATCTTTTCATTTGGATTTGAGAAACTGATGTAGTGTAATTGATAGAATAGGATAGAAGCTGAATTGATTTTGTAAAAGAGATTTAGTTAATTTTAGTTTTGGGTAAAAAGTCAATATAGATATTAGACAAACTTAGAAAATTAGATTCATAACTGGTCCCATTTAGTAACAATAGTAATTCGTAAGTGTTTGTGGGCTAGGGTTGTTAATAATTAGTTTTGGGCCTATTAGTGGTTTAGTTAAATTTGGTCTATTTGGCAAGTTTAAATAGAAGTAATCATTTTCAGATTTTGTAATCTCTAGTTTTATAACAATTTGTATTAGTTTTATTAAATTTTGTAGTATGTCAAGTTTTTGATGTTTACTTGTTATAAGATTGCTCGTTTGTTATAAATTTCGTGCATTTAAATGCTGTAGTTGCAATTTGTTTTAGATAGTATGTATATGTAGTGTAATATAGATATTTTTACCTTTTTACTTGTTAATTGCCAAGTAGAAATAGAATACCAAACAAGTCTTTTTAACCAAAAACAATCAAGTCTTTGCTTAAAACGTTATATCAATTCGAATCGATACCGAGAAAAACGAACGAACTAAAAAAACGAAATATTACCGAGACCCTAAGTGGTCTCGATGGTGGTGATTAAAAACAAGCCGAGAGCTTGTAGCTCTCGGTTGTGGTCTCGGCCGAACAAGCAAACCCCAAACACCCCTTAGTTCTTGATTTTAATTAATCCCCACATGTTTTCCTTGTTTGTTTATAAAATTAATTAAAATGAGATCATGAATTCATAAAAGAATTTAAAAAGAAAAGGGTTATGATTATACCGAATGCGTGAAAAGAAAAAAGTTTATGATCACGAACACGTACACACCAAAAGCAAATAGCAAAAATCGTCCCGAACACCCTTGGTGTTGATGTATAGCCGGCGGAAAGAGGGAGAAAGGAGGCATGGTTTTCTTATTTTTTTGTTAACCTAAAATATGAGAAAAGTTTCCTTGTGTTTTTCTTAAACATGGTTTGGTCATGGGTCATGGGCCAAAAGGCCCACTTCCTTTCTTTTTGATCTCTTAGCCGCGGTACCCTTAAGGCCCACAAGGGAAACCCGTAATTTTTCTAGTTAAATTATATACACGTGTACGTTCGTGTTTTATTTATTGTGTATTTATATGTCGTGGTCGTAAACAGATTTATAATATATACGTAAGTACATGTTATTTAATATCGTGACACATGAAATATATTATAAATGGAAAGTTCAAATTTTATCGTATTTTCATGTATTTACTGTTCATGTTTACTGTTCATGGTATTTTAATACGAGTTTTACAATTCTTCTCCTCTAAAAGAACAATTCGTCCTCGAATTTGAGAAAACATAAACTAAAAGAAACATACCCGAATCCGAACTGGAAATGAGGGTAAGAAGTCCGTATAGACTCCTCTAGTGGCTTCCCGCTCAGGATGATCCCTCCAGAGGATTTTGACGAAAGAAATCGTCTTCCTCCGCATGAACTCTCTCGGGTTCCCCATCATATGAAAGATCCTCTCGAATCTGATAAAGCGGATATTGAACAACATGAACTGGATGATAGTTATATCCTCTGAGTAAGGACACATAGAACACGTTGTGAACGTGTGATAGCTGAGGCGGTAATGCTAAATGATATGACACTTCACCAACGCGTTCTATGACGTCGAACGGTCCAGTGAAGCAAGGACCGAGCTTCCCTCTGATTCCAAAACGTTTAACTCATCGTGCAGGTGATACCTTGAGGAAAACATGATCACCTACGTTGAAAGATACATCTCTAAGACGTTTATCAGCATAGCTCTTCTGGCGAGCACGAGCTTCCTGAAGCTTCGCCTTAGCGACAGCGACCTTCTCATTGGTCAACTCAATCATCTCTGGACCCTCAATTAGTCGTTCACCCACTTGATCCTAGCAGATTGGGGCGCGACACTTCCTACCATACAACATCTCAAACGGTGCACACTCGATGCTAGCGTGCCAACTGTTGTTGTATGCAAACTCCACTAGATAGATATAATCATCCCAGCTTCCTATCCATTCTAGAGCACACGCCCGCAACATGTCACTTAATGTCTGAATGGTACGCTCCGACTGTCCGTCGGTCTGAGGATGAAAGGCAGTGCTGAGCTTAAGTTTGGTGCCCCAATCTTTCTATAGACTCTGCCAAAACCGTGAGGTGAAACGGGGATCTCTGTTAGAGATGATTTCTGATGGAGTACCATGCAGTCTGATGATCTCCTTCTGAAAAGTGTCTGCCAATTTACTGACCAAATGTTCCTTGCGGATTGGCAGAAAATGAGTAGATTTGGTCAATCTATCCACAATAAACCAGATAGGGTCATGTTTCCTCTGAGTCACTAATAAGTGTAAAAACACTTATCCTTTTACCACTTATTTCCAATAATAACATGACCAAAACGTGTAATTTATGTCGTAAAAGTCGGAATTCTGCGTGGTTTATGTTTTTATTGTGTTTTTGGACCAAAAGATGAAAAAGGAAGAAAACACGGGCTTTCACGGGCTTTTATCGAAGAAAACGGGAAAAGACAAAGTCCAAAGATCAAGAGTGCAAAAAGAACGAAAGTCCAAGGCCTATTCTAAAGATTTATCAAAGAAAAAGTCTAAAGACGGAAGTTTGATGAAGTCGAAGAACTCGAGTCTAAATTAAAGAAGAAAATTATCAAGACAAGTTCAAACCCCGAGACGACGTCGAGAAAAGACAAAGAATTAAGTCGAGTCGAGAAGACGTGAAGAAAGAAAGAAAGAAGAGGCAACACATGCACTCCTTCCATTTTTCCTATAAATACCCTCCTAATACACATTAGGAGGGTAGTTAGTTTTTAGTTTTAGTTTTCATTTTTCACTTTTCTAGTTTTAGAGAGAGAAAGTTCTAAACTTTCTCTTACTAAGTTTTCATCTTTCTTTCTTTTAATCTTTCAAGATTAAACATTTGTGTATTGTTGATTTCATTAATCAAGTTCGAGTTAAGCTTTTAATCTTTCATCTCATTCTACCTTTCTTGATTTTAGTTAACTTTTGGTGCAAAATACATTTGATCCGTGTTGTTCTTAATGTTTTTGTGCTTAAAAAGTTAATCTTTTTGTTCCTACATAAACTTTCATTCGAATAAGCTTTGAGAACTTTGTGCTTATTAGCTTATTTTTTTATGTTTAGCTTATTTACTTTTAAAAGTTTTCTTAAAAAGTTCATTTTTTATATATAGTTTGATTCGAAAGATTGATTATTTTGAGTTTGCATAAGTTGTTGATTGTGCTTATTTAGTATATTTCACTTTTGATTCGTGCTAGTCTTGGTGTGAGCTTATCATAGTAGCTTATCACTAGCTTATCTCGAATCCCACATAAATCGGAAAGGGTCTAAACCCCTTTCCGATCGCAGCATTCCGACCAGCAGCCCCCTCCTTTATTCCGATTGGTAGATCTGAAAAGGGTTTTGGGTTTTCCGATTTAAGCATCTATATTCCGATCACCTTGGATCGGAATAGGGTTTCATATTCTGACGGTGGCCTAGTTGATTATTCCGATTGCATTAGTTTGGATTCCGATCTGGACCATTTTTGGCTCATTCCGATTGACTGCATTTCAAGACTTTCCGATTGTGGGGTACCTTGTAACATTCCGATTGGGTGTCCTCCATACATTCCGATTGGATCTATTTCCCATATTCCGATTAGTCCTGTTTTTACAATATTCCGATCAATGATTGTTTCATGTATTCCGATCTTACTTTCCGATAGCATATTCCGATCAGTCTCCCTTTTGCATATTCCGATGGTTTTAGTTCTTGTTTTTTATAAAGGTTCCAAGTGTTAATTTTATTAAGTGTTCTAGTATTTTCCTAATCTTGTCTTTAAGTTTTCAAGCATTTACTTTTAACTCGTCATTTTAATGTTAATTTTTAAACTTCTACTTTACTCAACGACATTTAAATTACTTGCTATTAGTTTAAATTAGATAATCAACCAAACCATTCTCTTGTTCACCAAAAGACAATTGAGTCGCACTTTAGACTGGAAACCAATTCGAAGAGATTCAGACGATAACGTTTTCTTACAAGGCAAAAATCGAGTATTAAATGGTGCCGCTGCCGGCTCTTTTCGTTAAGATTAACGGTTTCTAGTGAGAGACGCATTGAATTTTGGGATCCGTTCTTTGAACGTTATTTTCCTTGCTTTAAAAATTTTCAAAAATCCTAAAAATATAAAATTCTTCAAAAATACAAAAACATTAAAAAATCAGAAAAAGCAATTCTTTTCCAAAAGGTTTTGCACCCAAAAGATTATATAGATATTCTCTCTGTGTATTTTTCTTCTGCATGTGTATGCGTACTAGATCTTCAAACTATTATGAGCCCGAGACTCGTGAAGATTTAGATATGGCTGGTGTTAATAACAACAATAATAACCCACCTCTACCCAATTTGAATAACAATAACAACAACAACAACAATGTCCCCCTACCTGATTTACGAACAATGGAGGAATTGTGTCAACCCACCATGAACGGACGCGAAGGCCCGATTGCGCCGATGCACATCACGGCTCAGGAGTTTTCGTTGAAGCATCACATGATCCAACAAGTGCAAACTAACCCATTTCGCGGAATTCCGGATGATGATGCCAACAAACACCTCGACAAATTCATTACCATCACCCAAAGCATGAAGTCCCCCGGTGTTTCTATGGATGACCTTCGCCTTCAACTCTTTCCCCACTCGCTTTCTCACCATGCCGAAAAATGGTTTGACCGTCTCCCAAAGAATTCTATTCATACTTGGAATGACATGAGTCAACGCTTTTTTTCGCGCTACTTCCCACCATCCATGGTCACCAGCCTTCGTAACCAAATTAGTGGATTCATGCAAGACAATGATGAATCACTCTTGGATGCTTGGGAACGATACAATGACTTGATCGACCGTTGTCTGAACCATAACATGCTCCCCGTCACTCTCATTGATACTTTCTATAATGGTCTCACTTTTCGTGATCGTGACACGATCAATGCCGCCGCCGGTGGTACTTTTATGAAAAGGAGACCGGAGGAGTGTAGAGAGTTGATTGAAAACATGACTACTCACCACAAGAATTGGGATTCATCCGCATCCTCAATATCTAACTCGAGAGTCAATGTTTCTTCTACTACCTCCAATCCCGAGATAACCGAACTTACCCGACAAATCGCGGATATGCACAAGGGTTTCATGACCATGGCCACAAACCACTTTCAACAAGCTAAAGCTGTTGCTATTTCTTGTGACACATGTGGTGGTCCTCATTCCTACAATGATTGTCCTTCCACTCAAGGAAATTTTTCTGAAAACGTTAACGCGGCATACGGTACTTATCCCATGGGAGGCTATCAAGCTCGTCCTCAAGGAGACCGTAGCTTGCTAAATTATCGTTCAAACAACTATCTTGCTCCACCCGGTTTCCCTCCTCCAAACCAAAATAAACAACAAAGCTATAACCGAAACAACCAATCCCAACCTCGTGCTACCAAACAATATCAATCCCAAAGAAACCCACACCCAACTCAAGGAAATTCTCAAGCTTACCAAGCTCCACCTCTCAATCAACCAATGGCATTGAATCCAGACGTCGATACGTTCATGATGACTAATCGAGAGATGGTGACGAATCTACAGAGTCAATTCGTCAACTTGAAGGGCGAAATGGCGAAACAAGGGAACGATATTCGAGCCGAGCTAAGGAATGACATGGCAAAACAAAGCAATGAGATTCATGCCGACATGAGAGATTCTTTCAGCACTCAAGCGCTTAACATACGTGATATGATCGGTTCGCTCTTCCAAGGTAATCAACCCTCTTCTTCGGGTACTCTTCCGAGTAACACCGTTGCGAACCCAAGAGGGGAGATGAAAGCAATCACCACTCGTAGTGGAAAATGTTATACGGAACCCGAGCTTCCTACACCTCCACCCGTGATTGTGAACAAGGAAAACGAGCAACTTTCCTCACCTCCTTTGCCTTCTACCTCCATTTCCCCACCACCCGTGGTTGTGAGTGATCCTACTCCCCTAAAGCCTTCTTCTTCATCCAATATACCTTATCCTTCAAGGTTGAGGAAAGAGAAGCAAAAGAGCAAGGATGATATTCAAGTTTCAAACTTTCTAAAAATGTTTAAACAATTGAATTTTAACATCTCCTTTACCGAGGCTCTCGCTCACATGCCTAAATACGCTAAGATGTTTTAAGATCTTCTAAGTGACAAGGAGAAGCTTCTTGACATTGCTCAGACCCAACTTAATGAGAATTGATCCGCCGTTCTCTTAAGGAAATTGCCCACCAAACTTGGTGATTCGGGTCGCTTCTTGATTCCTTGCAACTTCCCGGTAGTAGAGAATTGCATGGCCCTAGTCGATCTAGGTGCCAGTATAAACTTAATGCCTTAAAGTGTTTGGAAGCAATTATCTCTTCCCGAGCTAGTCCCCCCCAAAATGACCTTGGAATTAGCTAACCGAACGGTTGCTTATCCAGTGGGGATAGCCGAAGACGTCTTCGTTGGCGTTGATAAATTCACCTTCCCGGCGGATTTTGTTGTCGTTGACTACGAGATGGATCCTCGTGTTCCATTAATCGTTGGACGTCCCTTCTTGAGGACCGGTCGCACTCTCATTGATGTAGCCGCGGGCGAAATAATCATGAGAGTTGGTGACGATAAAATTGTCTTCAACATGGGTAAGATTTCTAAGCAACCTTATTCATATGAGAGTGTTAATGCTATTGATGTTCTCGATGAGGCTTGTGAAGAAAATTTTCATGATGCTTGCAAAAGTACTCTCTCTTCTCTACCCAATGTTGAGACCATTGCCTCAATTGCTCCATCATTGACTCCTTTTGGAGAAAGTGACTTGGATGATTTCGAAGCTAGCTTGGGTCCTCTCGATATTAAGTATGATAACTCGTCCACCGATTGGGATGAAGACATTCGTACTATTGAGAGACTTCTCAATGAAGACCCGTTTTCTCCTCCTTCTCCTAAAGAGGTGACTAATGATGATCCATCGTTAGTTACACCATCTATTGAGGATCCTCCTACTCTTGAGCTTAAGGACCTACCTCCTCATCTTGAGTACGTTTTCCTTGAAGACAACGAGAAGTTACCGGTCATCATCGCAAAGGACCTGAAAGAAGAAGAAAAAGCCCGACTTATCACCGTGTTGAAGAAGCATAAAAGAGCTATCGCTTGGAAAATCTCCGACATTCGCGGAATTGATCCTCACTTTTGCACACATAAAATTCTCATGGAGGACGACTTTAAGCCCACAATTCAAAGCCAACGAAGGGTGAATCCTAAAATCCATAAAGTCATCAAAAAAGAGGTTATTAAACTTCTTGATGCGGGTATGATTTACCCTATTTCGGATTCACCATGGGTTAGTCCAGTCCATTGTGTGCCTAAGAAAGGTGGAATCACCGTTGTGCCCAATGCCAACAACGAGTTAATTCCTACACGTCTCGTTACTGGGTGGAGAGTTTGTATAGCCTATCGCAAACTCAATGATGCCACGAGAAAGGATCATTTCCCTCTTCCTTTTATGGACCAAATGCTTGAACGTTTAGCGGGTAATGAATATTACTGCTTTCTTGATGGTTTCTCGGGTTATTTCCAAATACCCATCGATCCCTAAGATCAAGAGAAGACAACATTCACTTGTCCCTATGGCACATTTTCTTACAAAAGAATCCCTTTTGGCTTATGCAATGCCCCCAGGACTTTCCAAAGGTACATGTTAGCTATCTTCCATGACATGGTTGAGCAAACCATGGAAGTCTTCATGGATGATTTCTCGGTCTTTGGGGATTCCTTCTCTTCTTGCCTTGCCAATTTGGAACGTATACATAAGCGGTGCGAAGACACTCGCCTTGTTCTGAATTGGGAAAAATGCAATTTTATGGTAAAAGAAGGCATTGTGCTAGGACACAAAATCTCTAAAGCCGGTCTTGAAGTCAACCATGCTAAAGTAGATGTCATAGCCAAATTACCTCCACCTTCAACCGTGAAGGGTGTGAGAAGTTTTCTGGGTCATGCGGGCTTCTATCGTCGATTCAATCAGGATTTCTCTAAAATCGCTCGCCCGATGACCCACCTCTTGGAAAAAGATACTCCTTTTATCTTTTCTAAAGAGTGTATCGAAGCCTTCAATCTTCTTAAGGATAAACTAACTAAGGCACCGGTCTTGGTAACCCCTAATTGGGAGCTACCCTTTGAATTGATGTGTGATGCTAGCGACTTTGCTATTGGTGCGGTTTTGGGCCAACGATTGAATAAACACTACCAACCGATCCACTATGCTAGCAAAACAATGACGGGGGCTCAATTGCATTATACGACAACCGAAAAAGAGCTTTTAGCTATTGTCTATGCTTTTGAAAAATTTCGCCCCTATCTTGTTTTATCCACCACAATCGTATACACGGACCATTCCGCGTTGAAGTACTTGATGACTAAGCACGACTCTAAGCCAAGACTTCTTCGCTGGGTTTTACTCCTTCAAGAATTCAACATTGAAGTTCGTGACAAGAAGGGTGCCGAAAACCTAGCCGCGTATCATCTGAGTAGACTTGAGGATCCATATTAAGGGGATCATCTGAACAAAGAGATCAATGACTCTTTCCCCCTTGAGACCTTAATGTCTTCTCAATCTTGATGACACCCCGTGGTTTGCCGACATTGAAAACTACTTAGCGGGTGTTGTTCTCATCAAAGGGTTAACATCCCAACAAAAGAAGAAGTTCTTGAATGATGTTAAGACTTACTTTTGGGATGACCCTTTTCTATTCAAACAATGTGCTGATCTGATCATGCGTCGATGTGTTGATGGACCGGCAGCTTTGCAAATCCTTGCTGCTTGCCATAAAGGACCCACCGGTGGTCACTTTGGTCCCAACTACACCGCTAAGAAAGTGTTTGACTCTGGATTCTATTGGCCCACAATTTATCGTGACGCTCACGAAATGGTTAAGCATTGTGATGCTTGCCAACGCCAAGGCAAGATCACACATAAAGATGAGATGCCTCAAAATTTCATACAAGAATGTGAAATCTTTGACGTATGGGGCATCGACTTTATGGGGCCATTTCCATCCTCCAAAGGGAACAAGTACATCCTCGTCGCCGTTGACTACGTTTCTAAATAGGTTGAAGCTAAGGCTCTCCCTACGAACGATGCGAGGGTGGTTGTGAACTTTTTAAAGCAGCTGTTTGCTCGATTTGGCGTTCCTCGTGCTATTATCAGTGACCACGGGACTCATTTTTGCAACGATCAATTTGCAAGAGTCATGGCTAAGTATGGTGTTAATCATCGTCTTTCCACCTCCTATCATCCCCAAACCAATGGACAAGCAGAGATTTCTAACAGTGGATTGAAGCGAATTCTGGAGCGTACTGTGGGAGAGCATCGTGCCGCGTGGGCCGATAAGTTAGATGATGCTCTGTGGGCTTTCCGTACTGCGTATAAGACCCCGATCGGCTGTACGCCTTATCGTCTTGTGTACGGGAATGCATGCCACCTCCCTATCGAGCTGGAACATAAGGCGCACTGGGCCTTGAAGTGGGCTAACTTCGACATCAACAAAGCCGATGATCATCGCAAGATTCAACTCAACGAGCTCAAGGAACTGAGGAATGAAGCTTACGAGAACTCACTGATCTACAAGGAGAAGACCAAGATCATTCATGACGCAAGGATTAAGAATCGACAGTTCCACGTTGGTGATCAAGTCTTACTTTTTAACTCTCGGTTGAAGATCTTCTCTAGCAACTTGAAGAGCCGCTAGTCTGGTCCATTCACCATCGCCAAAGTCTTTCCATATGGGACCATTGAGCTTTCTCAGCCAAATGGGCCCAATTTCAAGGTGAATGGCCAGCGTTTGAAACTATACTTTGGTGAGGACATGTCCCATGAGATGATTCCATCCCTCACCACGTTCCCCATGAACTAAATTGGGTCGAGTCAGGCTCATGACTCGGTGAACAAAAACAAGCGCTTGTCGGGAGGCAACCCGTGATCTATCCTGTACTGCTTTCATAATAAGTGTAGGGGGAGCCCCGTATGTGTTTGTTGTCTTGTTTCTTATCTTGTGCAAGGATTCAAGCTTCAAAGAGCATCTTGATGACTTTTGACGAACCGTGATACCGTGTTCCCATCTTCCCGGTTCTATCCTAAACTCTTGTGATTCAATATTTCATATTTTATATGTTCACATTGAAATCACTTTAGTTGTCCTTTCCTTAGCAAGATTTAAACAAAGTGCACAATGTCATATGTGGAGGGGAGTTTACTCCCACATGCTTAAACATTGAGGACAATTTTTATCTCAAGTGTAGGGGGGACTTCTATCGAAGTATGTGGTCTTTTCCATGCATTTGCCCTCATTTTAAGCGGAAAATTTGATTTTTCGACATTTTTCAAAAATTTTTAATCTATTTTGGCCTAGTTGTATAGATGTATTTCCTTTATTATGTTTATTTTCTTTCAATAAAGTGGTTTTAAATTTTTCTTAGTCGTGAATATTTTGACTCAACCCGAGTTTACTTATCTAAGTTTACTCTAGCTAGTATCCTTAACGTGTTTAAGTCAAGTTTTGCTAGGCTTTTATATAGGGAGCTATAAAACGCGAAAGTCTTAACTCTCGCGGGTTAAGAACAAGAACTTTTCGCAAGTTCCTATAATTGATCCTAGAGAGTTGTTTATCAAGGGAACTTTAAAATGCGATTTCTAAACTTGAAAAAGTCTAAGAATTTGCAAGATCCTATAGATGACTCGAAAACCCAAAACTTTGATTTAATAGGCTAAGCATCCACGAGTCTCATTCCTTGAGATTTTAAACTGTGGAGGACGAGAGATGATAGAGTCAATTATAAGTTTGGTATTCTTTCGTGAGTTTATGTGAGTTAATTATGAGCCTATTATCCCTTCGCTTGTTAATAAATTTATCTGCAATAAATAAGGTTGTACGATTTAAAAGGTTACTTAGCTTCTAGCCCAAGATCGTTTAAAAGTTACTCGGTACGGATTAGAGTTCATAGCCAAGGCATAACTTATTGAAGCGGGATGCAAAGATTGGCGAGTCCGAAAAGGCCCTAACAAGGCATGAGGGCTACATTTTGTTGCTAAAGATCCAAAAGTGATGTGAAGAATCATTTATCGAAAATCAATATGAAGGATCGAGACACACGACGAAAAGCAAATACTCCCCTAAAGATCATGGAGAAGTCTATCCAAAAAGGCCCTAACAAGGTATGAGGATAAATAGATCCAAGTCCTAAAAGGAGGCGGATCGTTGTATATCAAAGTCCAAAATAAAGATTGGAGAAAAATGAAGAAATCGTGGTCCATTTATGAAGAATCTCTCAAAACTTCAAGTGAAGAAATTC
Organism: Glebionis coronaria; assembly: GCA_025667525.1. Lineage (NCBI taxonomy): Eukaryota > Viridiplantae > Streptophyta > Magnoliopsida > Asterales > Asteraceae > Glebionis > Glebionis coronaria. The sequence continues at coordinate 436,574,537 of CM046874.1, forward strand.
CTATTATGAAGAGAAGGCCATTATTTCATGAACGTCTCTCAAAGATTTGAAGTATGAAGTCGCTGCCAAATATCGGTCCGAGAAAGGTCTCAAATTGTGAAGCGAGTTATGCCAAGATATGAACTTTATGAGGTCCCGAGAAGCAGTTTTAAAAGATTTTGTCCTTTAGCTAACTATTGATTAAATCGTTCACTTTATTTTCAGCCTAAATAACTATCGAAATAAGTCAAACAATGCATCCTCGTGATCATTCAAGACAAAAATAAAATATAAGAGATACACCTAGGAATAAGGGAGTCTAAGTGAATAATTGGCCCACATGAATTCGTGTTAGTTTGCTAACTTATAATAACAATGATCTCGTTTTTAAGCTTGGTATGGGGAACGTGAAACTTGAGGATGATAAACGTTCATGGCAGCCAAAACCCAATGTAAGTTTTTAATTTCTTTACTTGTTTCTATCATTTTATTTTTCTTAGATGTTTAATATTTAATAAAGGCCAAAGTGGATTATTTATGATGGAAGATGTAAACCGTGCTTTAGAAGTAATGCATTGCATGAGGGCATTGCAATGGTCAAGTGTAGGGGATTTAATAAGTGTGAAAACACTTATCCTTTTACCACTTATTTCCAATAATAACATGACCAAAACGTGTAATTTATGTCGTAAAAGTCGGAATTATGCGTGGTTTATGTTTTTATTGTGTTTTAGGACCAAAAGATGAAAAAGGAAGAAAACACAGGCTTTCACGGGCTTTTATCGAAGAAAACGGGAAAAGACAAAGTCAAAAGATCAAGAGTGTAAAAAGAACGGAAGTCCAAGGCATATTCTGAAGATTTATCGAAGAAAAAGCCTAAAGACGGAAATTTGATGAAGTCGAAGAACTCGAGTCTAAATTAAAGAAGAAAATTATCAAGACAAGTTCAAACCCCGAGACGACGTCGAGAAAAGACAAAGAATTAAGTCGAGTCGAGAAGACGTGAAGAAAGAAAGAAAGAAGAGGCAACACATGCATTCCTTCCATTTTTCCTATAAATACCCTCCTAATACACATTAGGAGGGTAGTTAGTTTTTAGTTTTAGTTTTCATTTTTCACTTTTCTAGTTTTAGAGAGAGAAAGTTCTAAACTTTCTCTCACTAAGTTTTCATCTTTCTTTCTTTTAATCTTTCAAGATTAAACATATGTGTATTGTTGATTTCATTAATCAAGTTCTATTTAAGCTTTTAATCTTTCATCTCATTCTACCTTTCTTGATTTTAGTTAACTTTTGGTGCAAAATACATTTGATCCGTGTTGTTCTTAATGTTTTTGTGCTTAAAAAGTTAATCTTTTTGTTCCTACATAAGCTTTCATTCGAATAAGCTTTGAGATCTTTGTGCTTATTGGCTTATTTTTTATGTTTAGCTTATTTACATTTAAAAGTTTTCTTAAAAAGTTCATTTTTTTATATATAGTTTGATTCGAAAGATTGATTATTTTGAGTTTGGATAAGTTGTTGATTGTGCTTATTTAGTATATTTCACTTTTGATTCGTGCCAGTCTTGGTGTGAGCTTATCATAGTAGCTTATCACTAGCTTATCTCGAATCCCACATAAATCAGAAAGGGTCTAAACCCCTTTCCGATCGCATCATTCCGACCAGCAGCCCCCTCCTTTATTCCGATTGGTAGATCTGAAAAGGGTTTTGGGTTTTCCGATTTAAGCATCTATATTCCGATCACCTTGGATCGGAATAGGGTTTCATATTCCGACGGTGGCCTAGTTGATTATTCCGATTGCATTAGTTTGGATTCCGATCTGGACCTTTTTGGCTCATTTCGATTGACTGCATTTCAAGACTTTCCGATTGTGGGGTACCTTGTAACATTCCGATTGGGTGTCCTCCATACATTCCGATTGGAGCTATTTCCCATATTCCGATTAGTCATGTTTTTACAATATTCCGATCAGTGATTGTTTCAAGTATTCCGATCTTACTTTCCGATAGCATATTCCGATCAGTCTCCCTTTTGCATATTCCGATGGTTTTAGTTCTTGTTTTTTATAAAGGTTCCAAGTGTTAATTTTATTAAGTGTTCTAGTATTTTCCTAATCTTGTCTTTAAGTTTTCAAGCATTGAATTTTAACTCGTCATTTTAGTGTTAATTTTTAAACTTCTACTTTACTCAACGACATTTAAATTACTTGCTATTAGTTTAAAATAGATAATCAACCAAACCATTTTCTTGTTCACCAAAAGACAATTGAGTCGCACTTTAGACTGGAAATTAATTCGAAGAGATTCTGACGATAACGTTTTCTTACAAGGCAAAAACCGAGTATTAGTCACCGGAAGACCAGTAACAAAATCTATGGAGATTTTGTCCCACTTCCATTCTGGAATATCCAGTGTTTGCAGTAACCCACTAGCTCTCTGGTGTTCGATCTTAACCTGCTCGGAGATCATACATTTAGAAACGAAGGTGGCAACATCCTGCTTCATACCACTCAACCAAAAATGTTTCTTGATGTCGTGGTACATCTTGGTAGAACCAGGATGTATGGTAAACAGAGAGCTGTGAGCTTCAGTCGACACAGCTTCCCTGAGTGTAGAGTCGTTAGGAACAACTAGTCTAGTGCCCTACCATAAGATACCGTTATCATCAACACGAAACTCCGTCTGCTGATCAAGGTTCTGAATGATAGCCCAAATCTCACCATCATCCTTTTGAGCTTCCTTGATCCTAGAATGTAAGTCTGGTTCCACTCTAAGATACGCCAAGTAACCATGCTGTCCTCGTACAGAAAACTTAATATCGGTCATCTCCAGCTCACGGATGATCTCGTTTGCAATCCAGATGCCAGCAATGATACCCGACATTCTGCTTAGAGCATCTGCCACCATATTCGCCTTACCATGATGGTACTGAATGTTGGTGTCGTAATCCTTCAGTAGCTCTAACCATCTTCTCTGTCTCATGTTTATTTCCTTCTGTGTGAAGATGTACTTGAGACTCTTGTGATCTGTGAAGATGTCACATGATTCACCGTAGAAATAATGCCTCTAGATCTTCAACACGAAAATAATTGCTGCAAGCTCCAAATCGTGAGTAGGATAGTGTTCTTCATAAAGTTTAAGCTACCGTGATGCGTATGCAATAACCTTCCCATGTTGCATGAGAACACAGCCTAGACCCTTTCCTGAAGCGTCACTATAGATCTGAAATCCACCAATACTAGATGGGAGAGTAAGAATCGATGAAGTCACTAACTTCTACTTAAGATCTTCAAAGCTCTTCTATCTTTCCTCAGTCTAGAAAAATTTCTCTCCTTTCCTCATCAACTTAGTCAAAGGTAAGGCTAGCCGTGAAAAGTTCTCTACACACATGCGGTAGTAGCCAGCTAAACCCAAAAAACTTTTGACCTCTGTTGCAGATGTAGGTCTCGATCATTTGGTGATAGGTTCAACCTTTGTAGGATCCATGGTGATCCCCTCTACAGATACAATATGGTCCAAAAATGCCACCTTGCTTAACCAGAACTCACACTTGGAGAACTTAACATACAACTGCTTCTGACGAAGAATCTACAAGACTGTACGAAGGTGTTACTCATGTTCCTCCTTGGATTTGGAGAAATCAAGATGTCATCAATGAACATGATAACGAACTTGTCCAGAAACTCATGGAAGATACGGTTCATCAAATCCATGAAGACTGCTGGAACATTTGTGAGTCCGAATGCCATGACTACGAAATCATAGTGCCCATAACGTGTACAGAAAGCAGTCTTAGAAACATCCTGCTCTTTAACCCGTAACTGATGGTAGCCGGATCTCCTCATTCCCAAATGGGGATAAGCGAGAAGCCGCTTTGCAGGGTAGACTCACTCCTACCTGCAACTAAATCTGCTTCTATATCCTGGACCTCAGATCGATCTTGGAGAAATACTTGGCGCCCTGAATTTGATCGAAAAGGTCATCAATGCACGGAAAAGGATAAGGATTCCTGATCGTGATCTTGTTCAGCTCATGATGGTCTATACACAAACGCATGCTGCCGTCTTTCTTCTTCATGAAAAGTACCAGTACACCCTATAGCCATGCACTGGGACGGATGAAACCTCGCTCCAGAAGTTCCTGCAGCTGATCTTTTAATTCTTTAAGCTCTATAGGAGCCATGCGATAAGGAGCCTTGGAAATTGGCTCTACACCTAGTACGAGCTCAATTCCAAACTAGACTTCACGAACAGGTGGTATGCCCGGAAGTTCATCCGGAAATACGTCAGGAAATTTGACACAATAGGCTTATCTTGGATTGATAGAGACTCGGGAGTAATGTCATGAATATTAGCTATGAAGCCCTGACCGTCGTGTGTTAGTAAAGCACGCGCCTCCATGGATGAAATAATTTGTACCGACCTCCCTGGCAGAAAACCATGGTGTATGTACTCTGGAGATTTAACATCACCGAAAATCACTCGATAAGTGTGGCGGTCTATCGTAGCCTGGTGTTTGGATAACCAGTCAATGCCCAATATTAAATCAAAATCGCACATGCCAAAGGAAGTGCGTCAACTCTGCGGAATTTATCATCAAATTATAGGGGAAGATCTTTGTACACCTGGGTGATTCGTACAGACTCCCTAAGTGGCGTGGAAATGCTTATGGAATTGTCTAATCGCATAGGGGAAATCTTAACAAGTAAAGCAAAAGTAGTGGATTTGACTGAATGAATCGCTCTAGTATTAAACAGAACGCATGCTGCCAAACCATTTAATAAGTGTGAAAACACTTATCCTTTTACCACTTAAAACAAGGAAAAACCAAGCTAAAACGTGTATTTAATATCGTAAAATTCAGAATTATGCGTGGTTTGTGTTTTTATTGTGATTTAGGACCAAAATATGAAAAAGAAAGAAAACACCGGCTTTCACGGGCTTTTATCGAAGAAAAAGACAAAAGACGAAGTCAAAAGATCAAGAGTGCAAAAAGAACGGAAGTCAAAGGCCTATTCTAAAGATTTATCAAAGAAAAAGACCAAAGACGGAAGTTTAACGAAGTCGAGGAAACAAGTCTAATAAAAGAAGTAATTTAAAAGACGAGTTCATTTTATCTATCGACAAATCCCGAGACAAAGTCGAGAAAGACGAGTTATTTAAAAATACGAGAAGACAAGAGAAAGAAGGAAGCAACAACACCCTTCCCCTCCTCCTATAAATAGTCTCTTAATCCTTCATTATGTAGTAGTAGATTTTAGTTTAATTTTTGTAAGGTAATTAGGAGTAGATTAATTACTTTCTCTCCCTAGATTTTCTTTAATGTTTTCAAGCTTTTAATCTTTAATCTTGTATTTGAATCTTTAATCTTCATCTTAATTTCGATCTTTTTATAATCATTCTGATTCTACTTTTCTTGTTTTTAAACTTGTTGTTTGATTTGGTTAATCATGTAGTTTGTTTGATATAATTTCTTATTTGAGTGCTTATTTCATTGATCTTATGGTTTTGATGTTGTAGTTGTTATAGCTTATTGTGCTAATTGATTAATTTGTGTTTTTCGTATTTTTAATTAAGTGGTTTTAATAGTTTAATCTTTTAAAAGTTGAATTTAAATATTTTGCTTATTTGGTGTTTTTATAGTTTTTAATTTCTGGCTTATTTAGCTTTTTCTAAAATTAGTTGGGTTTTATTTTTGGTTAAGTGCTTATTTGGTTTTGCTTATTTCTATCTTAATCCGGATTCTTAAAACCCCTTTTTCCCGAATTATTGAATTTTTGTTTATTCCAAACTAGTAAAACCCTTTTTCCGAATTATGATATATGCACTATTCCGAATAATATAAATTGTTTTCTTTCCGAATTAGCTTTAACAAAGTATTCTGAATTAGTATATTTGCCCATTCTGAATTACTTATAGTTGCTTTATTCCGGATTAGTATCCGGAATGTATTCCGGATTCAGTAATTAAAACTTATTCCGACTTATGTGCAATTTTTCGATTCCGAATTAAGTACTTTGTAGGATTCCAGATTGCGTGTCAAATCTCCATTCCGAATTAAGTACTTTGTAGAATTCCGGATTAGCTTTTGACAAGCATCAAAAACCTCACCTTTGTTCGGGGGGTCGGGGATGATCAAAGAACATGGTAGCCATTGTTGTTCTAGTGAGAGAAAGTTAAAGAGAGGTGAAGGAAAGTGTGTGTATTATTTCAAGTGAGAACAATACAAAGGAAAAAACACTAAACTTCCACACCCCCATGGAGAGTCATGGGGGTATTTATAGGCCTAACTTAACTAGACAATCTATCCTTTACATAATAAGTCACTGCGTATAGGAAATGGATGTATATCTAGTCCAACTCACGTGAAAAGCGTCAGCTTACCAAAAAGTAAGTCTATCAATCTCCCTCCAAGATGGTGACTCACGTGAGTTGGTTACAATGATTCCTACATGCAAAATTAAAGAAAAATGATAAGCTTGAATTCCAGCATTCCTTGAGACAGTCTTCAATAACCTTCATCTTCTTGAATACTCCACCTCTATTTCTTCAACTTTGTAGAATCTAGTTGAGTTTTACTCCCTCCCAACTAGAAGGCCTTTCATTAAACAAGCAGTAAAGATTGCTCCCTCCCAAACAGATCCTTCAGAGGAAATCTGTGGGAGGTGATAACGTCATCAACATTTTCTCACAATGTGAAGCAAACCCAGTCTTGATTCTATGAAAGATTACCAGAAGTACACACTCTATCCCGAACAAGAAGTCAAACTGTAGCACCAGATTCAATTAAGTCCCGGAAATGCACATTTCTTCTGACAGGACAGTGATGATATAAAGTTTCCACATCAAAGTCAATTAAGTCCCGAATGTAGATAAGTTATCTCTTTATGTAGAAACGGTAACACCAAAGTCAAGTGACCCCGCATGTACACATTTCTCCCTCCAATATGATACCTATTAAGGGAATCATCCTTCATGTGTGTACGTTGTATGCCAACTGGAACCGCTTACTTAGTAACCAATACTATGTGAGAAGATGTCAACAATATCTCTCTAAAAAAATTCTCTCTTGATCACCCCAAACTGAATCCCCTTATCAATTCTGTTGGCTATTGATAGTGACCACTGATGAAGATAACCCGATAATCCAAACTTGAAAGTGAAGTAGAATTCCCCAAACTTGAACTTAAGCTTGCACTATTGTAGAATGAAGAGCGATGTAGAGAGGTCTTAAACGTACCCTATACCAAAAGGCAGTATAAAAAAGGTACAACTTCTCTAAAGTATCCTATACTAAAACAAGCGGTATAAGAAAAGGTACTACACCTCAGGAAGATATCCACAACAGCAAGTGCGTGTGACACTGAGAACCGCAACGAAGCTCCCAAAAAGTGATAGTTATCCATGTCATCGTCCATCTTTCCCTTGACACTGGGAACTAGATACTTCAAGTCTTATTCATAACTGTATATGCTCGAACAAGTTATCTTATAAAGTCGTAAGTACTCCTTTAAAGATAAAATAAGAACGCCTTCGAGAAATCTCACTTCAACTCCAAATAAGTACCATCGAATCATCTTCTTAATCACATAAACCGTAATAGCCGTTAGGAATTTAGGTGAATTTTTTATAAGGATCGTTTTAGTGTAATGTATCGTGTTTGTTGTGTTTGTTGTTCGTGAAGAAATGTTATGATCGAAAACGGATATCCGGCCTTGAATGTCACTGTTTAAACGGCCCTCCAAAGTAATAAAATCCTGTCACATAAGCATTTAACCCGACAAATATTTTACTACTCGGTTCTTTCGAAATATTCGGCTCAATCCCATAATAACTCCCGTAAACCACATAATTCATCATAATTAATTTTGCACTATTCGGATATAAAACGGTCATCCCGAATACGATTGCAAAAATTAATCGGCCCACTATATACCTTCGGTTAGAGTAATGATCGGCCCGTCAAAACTAATCGAATCACCAACACCATTTGTCAATATACGAAATATCACTCCAATTTAACAAGACCATGAGTGATTCAATTCGTGTACACTGCCCATCATCCTTATTTACCAAACATTAAGTACCAAAACAAATTGTGCCTACACGTTGCACAAGCCAAGTAACGATTTATAGCCCCATTTACTTAAACCCGGTCCAAAACATGTAAACATATCCAATACCCGAGCATTGGAATTAGAGAGATATAAAAAACAATCAATCCCTAAATATTTGCTCATAACCCAATACTCACATACATTGTAGCGTCCACCCCTATCTCATCTTCTTAACCTGGTTTACACCGCCCCCATCCATAAAATTATCTCATCCGCACAAAAAATTAATCTCTTCCCAATCTCACATCAAAGGTGGATCTCGAACTCAATCGCAATCTCATATATCACGAGGCTTATGAAGATTCGATCTTCCAACCATCAAATCATATATCTTTAATCTAAATACATCAATATCAATCTCATGAGATCCCCCATCTGAATCTTTTAATCAAATCATAAACGCCCATCTGACCTCATATGCTTAGATCGAGAAAAATCATGAAGAATAAAGAGTTGATTCAGACTTCAATATCATTGATATGATCTCAGGTAGGTTTATTGGTGTGAAATAGATCATTGATATGATCTCAGGTAGGTTTGGTAAATGATGATAATTTGTTAAACAAAAAAATCTTTTTACAGATTAAAAAAACGTTTAAACAAAAACTGAGATCACTTGATGTTGCAAGTTGATGATGTTGGTATGATTATGATGGCTGCAAAATATGTGGAGGACTCGGGTAAGTTTGGTTGAGTATTTTTTTATCGGTGATGATGCACTGTATAGTGTAAGATCTTTAACGATCTCGACTTGCATGTCGATATACTAACAAAATCTGAGATCTGTTTTGATATAACAGTTAAGATTCGAGATGGGATGGCTTAGTGTTAAGAAATTAAGTCCAAAACTGATTTTTGTCAATTTAAATAAATCTTAACTATTAAAAAATAGATGGGTTTAGATTGTTTGGATCGTATTCATTATCATACTGTAGCTTTGAATTGTTTTCACAAGAGTCAAAATCTGATTTTTACTTTGTTGAATTGATTCTTTTTTAACACCCCCATATTACATTGCCCAGCGGAAATACACATTTGGGTGCTAAACTCAAACATCATTACACAAAACACTTTAAACGATCTCAAAATGATACATTTGAAAGATAAAAAGATATAATTTAACCAGTGTCTAAAACCATCAGTCCCAAGTAAAACAATTTTATAAATATCAGAGTCACAATTAGGTCCCCCAAAGATTTTATCCAATCAACAAACAATTTACCAAAGTACGTGACCGTACATTATTATTTTTATGACAAAAGGGAAAGAAATCTGTTTTAGACCAATCACCACAAAAGCAATCCGCAATCCTTCTCCAGCAAGCTCCGCAATTCATCAACTTCAATCACCTAAAGTACATGCTTAAAATCATTAACACAACGGTTGAGCGAGTCTATAGGTTTTCCAAATCATCATTTGAACACAAGAGAAAAATCAATCAAGCTCATTTAATAGAATTGTGCGCATTATCTATTAATCAGGCATTCAGGCATATAGCAATAGCTATAGAATTGTATTAAGCTCATGACACATATCCCTTAACTTAGTCACGCACGCCTAAAGCCGGCATGACTAGATGAATTCCAGTGCCCCTACTAGGGTATCAATTACAAGTATACCACATTCTCATTCTCGTAAAATTATCCTTCCCAGAGGTTACTCAGCGTAAAGACCTGGTCTCAGATAGGGTCGTCAGCCCAATAGTACTATTATTAGAATAAGCGGCTATTCCCAACTCACAACATCAAGTCAGAAGATAGTTAACGGCTCATGAATTTAGGGACTTTTGCAATTTAGGTACTTATACAATTCAAGGCAACAACAGGCAACATTCGGGTCCAAACAATCAATCATGACTTGTGTTCATTTTACTTTCAAATAGCATGTATCCCCATCGCGGGTTTTAAAATCATTAAAAAAAATTACAAAAGTGAGGCTATAGACTCACCTTGAGTAATAGAAGTAGCAAGACGATTTTCGACGATAGTTGATGCCCGATAAACCTAAAAACCGCAACCTATCAAACAAGGTGAGTTCATTAATAATAAACTCGAATAAAATCCATACTTAATAACATCAAACTCAAAATAATAAAATCACAACCAACCCAAAATAAAAACAATACAACTGACCTATTACTTCCTTCTATATGTTTACTTTATTAGTCAATTCTTTCGATAAAAATCTGCCGGTACACACCAAATGTACAAGCTCATTTACCCCACTTAAACAAGTCAAATACTTATTATACTAATCAGAGATATCACTTACTATATATAGAAAGACCTGTTAAGAGCCCATCAAAAAATTTTACTTTTAAAGTTCCCTGCCCGACACATCTTTGAACTATAAAAACCGGACAGTTTTACGTCACCGACTCATACAATCATTTTGACCATTCTAAACAATCCCGTTTACAAATCCGACACTTGAGTTTGAAAATAGACTCACAATCCTTAGTTTATAACCTAACATCAGACCTTGACCCTTTTTACAACTCATTATATAGTCCCCGAGATTCGATCCAGATATCGACAACAACTTCGGATTGTGTCGATACTCGTCTCCCGGTACACGAATAATCAAAACATCATAACTTCTCGATCGTTTGGAGCTAGAAGCTCTACCTTGTATCAAATCAAACCTAAGAGAATTGTCTACAACTCTATGCTATTAGTTTATCTATTTTCAAAAAGTAAGTTACCCAAAATTGGCCTTGAACTTACTGATCTAAAATACCTTTTAAAATCTCCCACCAAATCATATTTTTTATCAATTCCAACCATTTTTCTCATCATCCTACACCCCTAGTATCATCCTAAACAAATCATCTAACCCATAACACCCTTGAATAATCATCCAAAAATTACCCACTCAAAAATTCCAACATGCAATACTTAAAATATATATATAACATCACTAACAACAATTATATAATAAGAAAATAGATCAAACCACCTTGGATCATCATTAAAATTTGAAAGTTCTTGCATGTTGTAGACTTTTACATCAAAATGTTCCTTGTTGAATTTGCAACATGGGATATTAATTAGTTTTTGGAGATTCAAAGTAGATTTTGAAAATCAAATGGGTTTAGGGTGGGGGTGGTGGACAGAAATAGCAAGAACAGGGGGCAGGAGAGAGAGATTTTGTAAGAACACATTTTCTATGTGTTTTTGTGAGTAGAAAATCCTTTTATAGTCAGGATCGAGGTTTAGTTTTTGCCAATTTGTGATAGTTTTGGTCTAAAATACAATTAAATAGTTGTAAGGGTAGAAAATGTAAATTGTAAAATTTGAAAATATTTACGAGGCTCGGGTTTCGTAAAAATACTTTTCAAAAGTTAAAATGCACTCAAAATATGATAATAATATGATCCCGGTACGACTTAATATGCAATTGAAATTAAAAACATCAAAATTAAAAACATCGAAACAACAAATAATTAAACACAAAATCTTGGGCACCCGTCGATATCGTAATCACTAATAATTCTCGCAACTAGTAAAAAGGTAAAAATAAGACTTCCAACGCCGGTTTTAAATAAAACCATCAACCGTCATATCATTCAAACACATCAAAAATTTCAAAAATATTCGTAAAATAATATTAAATAATATTAAATATTAACAGCGAGTTCAGTTTGTCACATCCTACCCTCCTAAAAGAGAGCGACATCCAGACGCTCGGCCCCTCTTATACTCACACTCCATACCTCCATAACAAAAGAGAACTCTTTTCTTTAAAGAAATCCTCATGCTTCCTTCACAATTCTAGATTCCACTCCTGGAATTCTTATATCTTCACAATATAATCCTTACTATATTTCAACCACTTAAGAAATATTCACAGTTCTCGTCTATGAAATGCAATATCTTCAAGTTGAATTCTTTCCTTGTTGTTCCCAAAACAAATTTCTCCCTTCATAAAGACACTATAAGCATAACCATGTTTCCTAATTTCAAACTCCATCGATTTCTTCGATTGCCAACATAACTCTTCTGACAACTCCTTGTTACTAATAAACGATCCTTAACATATACAATCTTACCAATATTTACCAACATCAGTTCTAGTTCAGTCACTCTATTCCACCTACATTTCTGCAATACCCCAAAAACCTAACTTACGTCCATAACTCACGATCTTTAACCTTCACAATTTGAAGTTCTTTATGTACCATCAATAGTACAGCCCCATTACTAGCATGACAACCAACATCATATAAAAATTCCAACAATTCCTAAGTCAATCATACACGAACAAGTATACAGTTATATAACACCCCCAAATTACCACGAAGCGGAATACCACTTTGGGCATTATTTCATAGCATATCACACACAATCATATATAATGACCTCCAAAGAGACGTTTAAAATAAGCAAAAAGAATATTTACAACCATTTTCTAAAACATTTCCAACCCAAAAAATGATGTTTACATCAGAGTAACTTTACTTGTCCCCAAAGATCTCAACCAAATCACAACAATACTTTGACCAATACATGACAATAAATTATTGATAAAAAAGGGAAGGAAATCCAATATTTTAGACCAATAAAGTACCAACTCCCTCCATGCATGCCCCGTTGCTATCAATCTTGATTACCTGAAACACATGCTTAAAATCGTCAACACAACGGTTGAGCGAATCTATAGGTTTATCAAATCATAAGTTGAACATAAGTATTAAAACCAATCATGACCATTCAATAGCATTGTCGTACTCACAATCTGTTATTCAAGGATATTTTCTTTAGCAATAGCTAATAATTGTGTTTAAGCTCGTGACACTAATCCGTTAACTCAATCACCCGCGTACATTTGCCGGCGTGATTAAGATGAACCCAGTGCCCCTTCTAAAGGCATCAGTTGCAATTATACCTTATTTCTTATCACAAGTTATCCGTCCGCAGAGGGTACTCAACGTACTAGCTCTCGTCTCGGATAGGGTCGTCAACCCCATAGTACTATCAATTGTATAATCGTCTATCTCTAACCAACACAAGGGTAAGACAATATTTAATAGTTCACGAATTTAGGGACTTTTACAACTAGGTACTCAACACAATTCAAGGAAACATTCGGGCCAACAATCATTCATGACTTATGTTCATTTTCATTTAAATAGCATGTATCCCCCTCGTGGGTAAAAACATTTGAAGTAAGTAAAGAGCGAGGCTATAGACTCATCATAAGTAGTACGATAGTATTAATAACTATGGCGTAAACGAAATCGATCACCGACGATGAGGATGTCCTGGGAAATCAAATACAACACCTAACGAATAAACACGTAATAAATCAACTCCTTCAAGTACTATCAAGTAATGTAGGTACACAATTAAGAACACTCAAAGTTTGTATAAACTCACGCCAAAAATCAATAAAAGTGATATTTACTAGACACGTCCACTTTTATACTTATATTAAAACTATTGCGCATTTTACAATTCTGCCGGTACATACCAAATGTACGGGCTGTTTTCTATACTTAGACAACTTCTTTTTGACGAAACTTGGTCACAAACTCTATTATAATCTGTAAAAGACTCAGTTAAAATTTCATCCAATGATTCACATTTTATAACCACCTGCTCGACACATCTTTAGACTTTAAAAACCGGACTGTTTTGCACACTCGACTTGTAAAACCATTTTGACTTCCTTAACCAAACCTTTTACGAAAACGACACTTGACTTTGAAAATAGATTCAAAAAGTTAAGTTTAGGGCCAGAGAACAGCTCTTGAACATCTTTTAAACTCAAGTTATATTCCCCGAGATTTGACCCAATATCGACAACAATTTTGGATAGCGTCGATACTCGCCTCCCGGTACATGAATATTCAAACCTATGTAACTTTTGACTCGTTTGGAGTTAAAAGCTCTATCTTATATCGAAACGAAGCTAGAAAGAAGCTCTACAACAATACCTCTTCATCTCAACACTTAATTAAAAGCCACTATACGAAAAATAGCCTTAAATTTTCTGACCTAAAACGTTCTTTTCAAAATCACATCAAAACTCATTTTGACCCATTTTCAACTTCACCAATACATCAGTTAACCTATATTCATCATCTATATCACTCCCTAATCTCCTAATCACTTGCATGGTCAATATGAATTTACCAAAATTTTTAAACAAATGCATACACTCAAATGAAAATAATTAAAATAATAATAACAACAACAATGGAACCTTACAATGATTAAATAGATCAAAACACCAAGAACACCTAAACCCCCCCATAAATTTCGTGGGTTTTGGGGCTAAAATCACCAAGAAAATATTTGCTCCATGCTTGAATACTTCAACAAGTTAATCCTAAACACAACTAAACAAAAACCTACTAATTTAATTAGATCAAATCAATGTTTTTAGCAAAAATTATCAAAATCAAATATTAAGAAAAATGTTGTTGCATGTTGGATTTTTATGGTGGGATTTACTTACAATGATGTTACAAACATGGGTCATTGCTTAGATTTCTTAGAAATCAATTTTTGGTGGTGGATTGGTGGTGGTATTCTTTGGCCGTGGGTTAGAGAGAGAGCGGGAGGGGATGGTGATTTTTTTTTCTTCGTAAAATGAATGTATATGTATTTGTGGTTCCCTTTTGAAGAAATGGAGGGACCAAATTTGACAACTTAGCTATATTTTGGCCTTAGTGGCAAATCAACTTTTAAAGAGCAGGAAATCGGTCTAGTAGTCGGTTTTGAAATTTTACGGGAGTCGGGGTTCGTCCCGGCTACCTCAAAATACTTTTAAATGGTTAAAACGCACACAAAACGAATATACATATGGTTCCAACTCGACTTAAAACGTAATAAAATTAAAAACTTCGAAAAACTCAAATATCGATCAATCGATAATAAAAGATAAATTTTGGGCATCCATCGGTATCGTAGTCGTTATCGGTACTTCTTAAATCGTCAAACGTAAAAATTAAGGCCTCGAACATTGGTTTCAAATTAAACCGTCAAATATATAACAAAAGAAATTTCTTAAAAATTTCAAAAATATTCGTATATTTGGGTAAAATAAATGACGTTGGGTTCGGGGTATCACATCCTCCCCTCCTTAAGGGAGCGACGTCCCGACGCTCTCCGGTTCTTATACTCGCATTTCGTACTACTAGAAAGATTAGGGTACTTCTTCCTAAAGAGGTCTTCACGTTCCGACGTGGACTTCGGTTCACGTCTCGGGTTCCATCACACCTTCACAATGAGTATTCTACCTTGCTTTAATCTCTTAACCTCTCGATCCATGATCTCCACTTCAATTTCCCAAATTCTTCCTACGGTTATCAACACATCTCTTCTCACAGCTTCTCGCGGTTAACAAGTGATTCTTAATCTACACCATCTCTTTCGTAGTCTCTCGAATCATTTCAAGTCCATTCAACTGACTTTGTCCTACTTCATTCCATCCAACTGGCGATCTACATTTTGATCAACATAATTCTTCAAATGCTGAAGCTTTAATGCTAACATGGCAAATGTTGTTGTACAAAGATACTACCAACGGCAAGTGTCGATCTCAACAACTACCAAAATCAATCACACACATGCTCGGAGCATGTCTTCCAACGTTCGGATAGTCCTTTCACTTGGTCAATCAGTCTCATAAAAACAATTAATCATAAAAGAAAAGCGCACGGGTCGTACATAACCCCATCGAAAACGTTCAGAATATACGATACGAAGTAATTAATACTAGTCGTACAAAATCACCTTATTGCAATATCATGTACATACAAACCTAGTTCGTCAAAAACGAATTCATCTATACGGAAATCATTCGACGTATACATAACTCTCTCGAAGACATCACAATCCAATCAAACACAAAAGCTATAATGAAACACATACAACCACATTACGACATGTTTGCAAAATAGCCAAACCATGCCAAGTAAATAAGTTCAATCAAGTTAACTCATGCTTGCTAATCAGTCAAGCCATGGTAAAATAAGAATATTTGACGGGATTTCGGATGAGTCCAGTCAAAAGAAAATTACAAGTTAAAGCAGGTTCACGGCTTGCTAGCTATAGATGCATATCCAAAAAGAAAGAAAATAAATATATATGTCATCGCAGGGTGCTCACACACGGATCCATACCCAAAAGATATTACAAGAACACTATCTCACTTTCGTCCCAAACGTCGTCAAAATCTCAATAAGCATCGTCGTTCACAGTTAAAAAAAAGTATTACATGGGACACATGATCCACAATTATACGTCAATTCATACTACAAACTTGAGCTCACATAATGTACAATCATTCGACTAAATCACATACCACATAAATACATAAAAGGAAAGGGTTTAGCACATAAACATCAACTATGGCTATATGTCGTTTAACCATCGTCGATAAAAGAAAATCGAGTCAAGCGAAGAGGATTCCTCACTTGAATAAACGAAGACGGCAAATGGAATTGTCTTCCAACTACCGACGCACAATTGGTAAACTTCAATAGTTTATCGCGTGTCGTTGACATATGAAAAGAACGAGAAAAGAAATAACTAAAATACGATACATTTGATGTAAGAGAAGTCTTCTTCGTTTCCCTCAGAGTTACTCGAACTCGGATTTCCTCTACTTCGACAGTCTTCTATTTTTGTTAAAATTTCTTCTTAGTGTCGGTACGATCCCATTTGATATTTCATCAACACCCTAGTGATTCCGATGGAATTCGCACGTTACTTACAATACATAAAACGTTTTTACATAATTACTCGGTCACGGTGACTTACTAAGTCAATGTCAAACGAAAGAAAAGATTTCAAGGAACACAAGAAAATTAAAAAATTTCTTTAGGAATCCAAGAGAAAACGATTACTTGCATAAGGATCCACCATTTTAAAAACGTTCTCATATAAACATTTATCAAAACACTACAAGTTTCAAGATGACCAATTTATTTGACATGACAGTGCTCTTCCTAACCTATGCATAATTAGCCAGATGATGCATACTTGAGGACCAAGCAACGACTACCAACAAAACAAGACTCTTCCCTAATTATGCATAGTTAGCTAAGTTGTGCCTAATTGAGGATCGAGTGACGACACAAACATTATTATTACACACCGAATATGACTATGAAAGTTTTCGACCAAATCTTCAAAATAATTAAATCATTTGAAATGGGAAAATATTGTTACTATCGTTTCGGGGAACACATCAAACATTTTTCATCCACTTTAAAAACATACTTTTACTTTGCCTTTTGGTAAGACAAATAAATCGAAACCATTTGCATTTGGTTCAACAAAACATTTCGCACACTCATACATACTTTCGAAACAGATTGTTAACAAAATAACGGTAAGGTGGTTCCAGATTAAAGATCATTGCAAGCATAACGAGTAGTAAAAAAAAATCAAAAATCAATGAAATCTATTAAGATAAACGAGCAATATACTCGCCAACGGAAATTAACTACATTAGAAATGAAAATACCTTGAATATATGACAAGAGTTTCGGGAAAACAACAACAATCTATAGAATCATGAAGTGGACATCGAACGTCATCACGAGCGCCAAAAATAGGACAAGGATCATAAATCCCATTGTCTCGAGTTACACATACATTCCACCAAATTTTAGGTTCCAATAACCGAAAGGAGAAAAGTTACAGGGTATATGAAGAGGACAAAAATACACCAGGTGACATACCCTCATTATCAAGTACTAGCGAAGTAGCAATTCAAAAATAAACAATGGTCTCATACTGTGACAATCCGTCAATTTATGGTTGGTATTTTATTCTCAAATATTATTTAAAAACATTATTTTAATGTTATATTATGAACTCACTAATTTATGGGAAGAAATTTGGGTTTAAGTCTTGAAGCAGCATCGACTACGTCTAAACCGGAGGATTCTACGTTACGTTCTTACGTTTACATACACCGTTTTTGGTGACATCCCGACATTTCAGGAAATAAATTTATCCGTGAATATTATTTTGGGATTTTAAATTTGTGTTGGTTCATAAACTCACTAATTTACGAGAAGAGATTAGGACTTACGTGAATAATTTAATGTCCTTTACGACTAAACCGGAAACCCTAGGTTTACGTATTTACGTTTTTGAACTCCGTTTTTTATGAGACAATTTTTATTAGATTCGTTTTGTGCCGTTGATTCATAATTTATAAAAACGTTTTTCGTAAAACGACCCGAGGGCACGCAAATCGAGGAAACTAGAATCGAGGAGTACCCGTAAATTAGTGGGATGGGACAAGTTTTACACTTGCCCACCCCACTATATGGGACGGCCAAGAAGGCTCCAACACATACCATGATGTGTCAAACATGTAGCTTAAAAGCTACACTTGTCTAACTTAACAAAGTTAGCTAACAAAACCATCCAACACTAAACCATTTTCTCACAAAACACAAATGCAATACCACTCTCATTCTCTCCTCTCCTCTCTCTAAAATTCGTCCCAAAACCATCATCAAACACCCCTATTTGATCTATTTTAGCCATAAAATCATGTGTTATTCATACACATGATGATGCTCCTTTGAAGCCTTGAAGATTGGAGGTGATTCTAACATCCAAGGAGGTGATTTATTGATGTCCAAGGGCTGATTTCTACAAGAAGTTTACAAATATTGGTGGTCTTCAAAGTTGGTGTTGATCTATCACAAGTTTTTCCATCAAAATCCAAGCCTTGATCATAAACTACTTAATCTTGGTGGTATAAAGATTGTTCTTCCTATCCTCTTGTTATTTTGATTATATAACCTTTTATTTTCTTTATTTATGTATATGTATATGATGATGAATGATGATAAAAATATTATGTGGGGATTTGGTGTTGATAAACATGGGTAAAAAGATGGAAAACCACATGTAAAATGGTTAAAATCTTGCTTAATATGATGGCTGTATAAAAACAGTAAGTAACCAAATGATAAACTGATAAAATGGCATGGTGGAATCAATTTACAGTAAGTATTAGATGTCATACACATGTGAGAGTTGGCCATGCAATGGAATCGTCAAAATAAGTGAGATATGATCAAAACAAAATTAGTATACCAATCTGAATAGTCTGTTTTGTAGGGACTGTTAGGGATAGTTATACATGGATTGAGCTGTAGCTATAACTAACTTAATTGTAGCACATAATATGAAGTTTATGTAATCAAAAAATGAGCTTCTATATACTTATAAAACTAAAGATATTATAAAAATGGTGAAAGTGAAACTAAAAATCAGATTTTGTGAAATTAAAGTTTAATAGTATTATATAAGCACTCAAAACAATATAGTATAAAATGTGAAATTAAAACCCACTAACTTATATATTTAATTTATATAAATATGTATAAGGATAAATGAATGGAAATTATATAAAAATGGATGTTTGGTAAGTTTTATAAGTTATAAAAACTATAAACATGATTTTACGTCTTTTCGGCTAATACAGTAAAATTAACGTTTTTCGTCAATTAAAACTTAGACGATCGGACCCGTCTAATGTAAACTTTTTAAAAGTCATATACTGATATATAAGTACTTAATACAAGTAAAAACCGATAAAACCCGAACTAAATAACATATGGACATTAACGGGCTAAGTTAGCATTATTGGACTAATAATCCAACTAAATAGGTTAAACACTTATAAATTTACTTATTGGGCTTAACCCACTTGGGCCCAACATGAAAAGTATAATACTTATAATAAAAGTGTAAAATGGACTAATATAAAGTATTGGGCTTGTAATAGGCTTATTGGGCGTAAAACATGTAAATAAGTAAAACTAGTAAAACTAGTATAAAAATGTTACCAACACATAAAAACTATAATTAATGAGTAAAAATGTACAATACCTCTTGATCATCATCATATTTATAAAATCATCATATGTATACATAATTGTTATTTTTATAAAGTCATTGGAAAAGAGTTTAAGACGAGTATTATTTGGCTAGGTTTCCATGATTGAAGCACGTACCGTACATCCGAATTGCCGATAACCCGCTTTCCCACATCAACGTGAGTTCATAGCCTCGCACTCTTTTAAATGTTTTTAAGAAATGTTTTATAAACCCGCGAGGGAGATAACATGTTAGTTTTTATAAATAGGACACTAGTTGTCCCGATTGTCTGTTTATTGATTTGGACCCGAATGATTGTATGACCCAATGAATGATTAAATGACCCGATAGATGAAATGAAATAGATTATTAAAGTTAGGTTATGTCACTAAAAGTCCCATTAGCATGAATTGTGAACTACCGGGATTTGGTAGACGCTTATGCATATAATAGTACTATTTGGGGACGATCACCCCAGTCCGCGCCTTGACGGTTGATCCCCGTCGTGCCACATTGATTGGTAAGCGAATTTATTTATGAGAAGATTTACACAAGCGTGATTATTGTGACGACACGCTAATTTAGATGGGCAAATTGAGTTTCGGGCTAGCTACCCGTTGTTTGTTGTAGTAAGGTAACAATGTCATGCGGCTTGTAATAATCCAATTAACGAGATACTGCTTTATGCGTTGAATTATGATACATTGCCTGACTAGCAATACAGGGTCTTATCATTGATATTATGTTCGTGTTTTGGTTTTATATAACCATATTCATATAACGGTTTGTATTTAATCTATACAACGTTATAAAACGTATTGTATGATGTTTTTAACGTATTGTATGATGTTTTTAACGACAATGGTTTGTATAACGGTTTGTATTTAATCTATACAACGTTATAAAACGTGTTTTGGTTTTACGAAGATTTGTACAAAATGATTTTCGCTAATAATTTTATATCGATGTTATATTGATGGATTACATTAAACTCTATGAATTCACTCGGCGTTATCGCTGACCCTTTTCTTTTAACATGTTTTATCTCAGGTACTTGAACGTAATTCTCGAGAAGACAACAAGAATTTATGGCCCGCACTTAAATAATAATTTCCATTCAAATGCTTGTAAAACCTGTATAAAATACAATGACTTGGGACCTATGTAAATCTGATATTTATGAATTGAAATGCTTTATTATTAAACGACGCGATTTTTAAGCGTTGTCTATGATGTGAGTAATGTGGTAACCCGTAACACCAACGACTCTTCCGCTGTATTAAATTGTGTAAATTTGGGGGTGTTACAGTTTAGTACCAGAGCTCTCGTTATAGAGAACGAAAGATTTTTAAAACCAAGGTTTTGAATAAAACATTTCAAAATATTTTAACTATAAACATTTTTCTTAAAATGTCTAAAAATCTTTTGACTATAACGGTGCCGAAGAATTCCCGAGTTACCGACAAGGCCAGACTAAGAAGTGTTATTTTAATATATATATATAACTTGGATTATATATATACATATGATGTAATTTGATTACATGATTGTTTGATGATTATATTTATATTTATACGAGGTATTTATACGACGTAGATTTTCACAAGAAACCCTAACTCCCCTAGCAAATCAATCGAAGCTATTCCCGTAGAATTCTAGCTATCCTAGATCTAAACCAAGTTGTGGATGTTTATGATCCCAACAAATGGTTGATATTCTTAGAAATGTTGATATTAGTTGATTGTGATATTGAAGAAAAATTGGCGAGATTAAAACTGATATCGATGTCATGACGATCTTTCCTTATAGAGTGGAGTTTGACAAAACGATACCACCTAGAAAGATGTCATCCGATTCATTGACATCCAATTCTTAAATTGAAATCGAAAGGGTGAATGTTGCACTTGAGACTGTCATTGGAACCATTACCCAAAAGCCTCATGCCACAAGTACCTTTCCGAGAAGTCTAATTGAATGTGCGAGTCATTTCATTAGTGACTCCTTTGATAACTATTGTTGTAAGAGCTATAGGATTAGAAATTAAGTGTTGTTCATATCGAGCTTTTATTGCCCTATTAAGGTCTAAGAATAAAGTTGAAAGTATTGTAGAATGAGGTAGGATATTGCATTGAGTATAAGTTGGTTGAAACTTGAATAAAGTAAAATTTAACCCGTATGGAATATGAGATTGTTAAAAGGAAGTCGTTAAGTTCTGTGATTGAATTATAAGGTTTTAATTGATTGTTGATTCGTGTTAAGTGTTGTTCCTAGGCCATTATCCAATGATGAGGATGCCCAGTGTCCAATAAATAAATTGAAGAAATCTTCTTCTGAATTGTGACCGATGGATTTTTCGGGGCATGTGGAACACCTAATGACTCTTGTAGATTAGTATTCATTGTGGTATCTTTTAAAAAATCCCTAACTTAACTAAGATATCAGTTGGTAGGATGAGTTTTTGGAATTGTATGACATAGTGACACGTAATGTGTTACGGTACAATTTTGACTTGTTTTTTATTGATGAAAAGAATACCTTTGATTGCTAAATATTACATGTATCGATGTTTCTATCCTTTATTGCTTCATCCTAAGGTTCGCATTAGTGATGCAACCATTGAACAAGTACTCATCTCGATTTGAGTTACGTTGTGGATTATTGTTTTTGAGTGCCATCGAGGTCATGAACCTCATGATTAATTGGCTAAGCTCATTTCCTATTATATTGAAGTTAGTTCTTGGTGAACAACTTTTCATCACTCTTTTGCAGATCTCTCATTGTTTTTATAAGATAAAACAGTATCCCTTGAGAAAAATTGAATTTTCATCACTATAAGGATTATTCAAACTAAGATTTATAAGTGATTGTTATCGAAATGAGGTTGTTTATAAAACACCTTGGAAAACTTAATTGTTTTCATAACAAAGAAAATCTTTGTAAATTTATTCTTCATTCTTATTTAAGAATTAATCATGAAAATGTTTTTATTATAAACATGATGATAAAATTTTAACGAACTGAGTATTGCATCATTAATCTTGAAATTGTATATAGTTGCGCGCCTACATACAATTTGGAATGGACCATGCAAGGCTGATTAGTAGTCACCGTAAAACTGATTAATAAACACTACATTTTCTTTAAAAATTATGAAAGATCAAATTTTATGAGATCTGCAAGAAGTGAAAAATAGGGACATAGTGTTAGGGACACCTACATATGTGCCAGTAGCATCTATTCTTCTGATTCGAATTTACTCATCTATGGAAATTGTCTTATTTGACAATTGACAATTCTTTCTTGTCCAATTCTCCCGTAGTGAGATTCTTAGGAGAAGTATCTGATTACCGAGTGTTGATACCCGACTGGATGTATCGACGTTCCTATCATTTCTTTTGATTTGATTTCATTTGAATGACCTGGGTAACGATCCGAGGAGCTTTCGAATGCGTACTCAAATTATGAAAACATGGGATATATTCATATTCGTTAAATGTTTTCGTCAGTATCTGATTTGAAATTCTCTCGCATAGATTATGCGTTAACCTTACTCTTTTTAAGGTTAGTTATGTCTCCTGATATCCTTAAAATTGTGAAGGATTATGAGTTATTAATAGTCTTTTCAGAAGTTCACATCTTATCGACGGAAATAAAACTGAAAAGTTGGTAGTGCCATTAGAATGGATTGATTGACTATGACATGACGACATTGTTTTAATTGATGGGAACTCGAGTAGAATTCCCCTAAAAGATAAGATGCTGATTATCAAAAGTGATTTAAATAATTCCCGATAGGTAGTTGTATCCTGCTTTTAGACTTAAAAGTATACCTTGAATGGTTATAAACTGATCATAGATATGGTAATCTAGAAAGAACCTAATATAAATTTATTAAAAGATATTTCTGTTATTTGAAACTTTAGGAAGTATTTGTTGGTGAATTACCTAGACTTCCGCCATAAAGGCAAGTTGAATTGGTATTGATTATATTCCTGGTGCTGCACCTGTGACATGTGCACTATACATCAGCACCATCTAAATCGAAAGTGTTACCGTACAACTGAAAGAGTTGTCGGGGAAAGCTTTTATTCTACCAAGCTCGTCATCATGAAGAGCTATGGTGTTATTATTCCTTAGAATTGCTGAATTACCATGAACTAGGTAAATTGACGATTAAAAATCTATATCCACTACCCAAGATGATAGATTTGTTCGATCATTTACAAGGTCCTAGCATATATTCTAAAGATTTGATCTATGGCATGGTTATCATCAACTTCGCGTCTGCGAAAAAGATTATCTATTCCAATCACTACATCTGGTACTTGTAATGAACGTTATGAGTTTCACGTGATGTCTTTTGGATTGACTAATACACATGTAGCATCCATAAATTTGGTGAATCACGTGTGTAGGCTGTAATTTGATAAATTCATGCTTGTGATCATTAAGGACCATTTGTTTGTTTATAAGAATAAGAAGGAGTTAATAATTATTTACAGACTGCCCTGAATCGGCCGAGTAATAAAAACATGTACCTCGAATAATTAACATGTGCTTAACGGCTTAATCATTTATATTATTTGACCTTGTGATTAATAGAAAATGGATATATTGACTCTTCAAAAATTGGAACCATTAAGGCTTTGGGTTTTACCAAAAAGAAAATGGAAATATGTTTTGACAAATGTTTTAACAAAGGATTTTTAAGGGATTATTCCCTTATATACAAATCATTTAACTAAACTCCTGTTTAGGGGTAAATGTTTGTGTATACCTCAAGACAACCTAAGAGGGATTGAGGAAACATTTAAACCATGACTTGAAATCTGAAACGACAATTTTTGCTTTTCAACTAATAAAATTCTGACCAAAGTATAAACAAAGATTTTTCGGACATTTACGGATCTTATTAATTATTTTAATTATTTTCGATAAATCAACAAAAATCTTGTTAATTAAATTATAATTCATTTTGAACATTTTTATATAACTGGTCGAACTAAGAAATTTATAATTTTACGCTTACGTTTCATAAAAATTGAATATTTATTATTTAATTACTTGTAATAACTATCGACGCTTTAAACGTCGAATCGAGCAAAACTGATAAAAATAATAGTTGAGACGAAACTAAAACTTAGAAAATATGAAGAAATTTTTTTTGAATAAATACGGTCATGATATTTATTCCATCAAGGAAGGTAAACGTAATTACTGACACATTATGTAAAAATAAAGATTCAATTAGGATGTGCTCCTTAGTAATGATTGTGCAAAATAAATTTCCTGAGCTATTTAAAAATAGGCGATGCTTGAAAAGAAGGATAATATAAATAAAAAAAGGGGGTTCGCGGCTAATGTGAACCATTAGTAATAAGAGCCAATGGCATTAAATGTATAAAAGGCCACTTTAGGTTGCCTAAATATGGAGGTTTGTGAGATTAAGTCATGTTGGAATCTCATAAGTATAAGTATTCTATTCATGTCATTTCTGATTAAAAGAATCTTTGTCTGAAGAAGTTGTACTGATGGAAAATTATGAAGGCAAACATCGCCTCATACATTAGTAAACGTCTAACTATTGCAAAGGTCATCATCTGAATTTGATTCGATTTGGGTCATCGTCGACAGACTGACCAAATCTGCTAATATCATTCTCGTTAATGATAGATTATTGATGAAGAAATTAACTTTTTTGTATTTAAAGGAGTTGTGTAAGCATGGTGTGCCTGTATCGATCATCTCTATCAAGATCCTCGCTTCGCATCGAATTTTTAGATATTTGCTCAGAAGTCATTGGGAACGAACCTTGATGAGAGTACTGTTTACCACCCCAATCGAAGGGACGAGGTAAAGTAACGATACAAAACACTAGAAGTGTTGTTTTATGCTTGAATAATTGACCTTTGGTAGTAAATCGTATAATCATTTTCCTTTGGAGAAATTATCATAGATAATTATCGTATTAGGATCTAGATCGAATCTTGTTAGGATCTAGATATGAGAGCATCTGTAATCAGAAGTTGGGATGAAGACACCCGACATACACCCATTGTGAGTTGGACATGTCTTTTAGGTTTAAGGTTTTCTATGATGACAAACCTAACCTTACAAAATACCCGACCCGCGAGACCGGAAATGATTGCTGAAATTAGGATTTGATTATTGACTGCCAGTAGTGGGCAGGAGGTTATGTGAATATGAAATGTAGATCTTGAAGTGCAGGATGGGTAGCGAAGTTATGCCAAAAATTTTCACCTTGGAAAAACGAATTGATGATCTGAATGATCATGGGAAATAAGTCTCTGTTGTATGGGACCATTGAGATGATGTAAAAAGTTGGTTGAAAGGCATATAAGCTGGATCTACCCTATGACTTCAAGGGTTGCGTGAATTATGTTTAGTATATCGAACTTGATAAAATGTCTATCAAGTGAAAATCTGATTGTTTCTTAGTAAAGTTTAGATCAGCGAAAAGTTGCATTCATCAAAAACTCGTGAACATCATGGATAGAGAAAGTAAGTCAACATTTAGCCTGATCTTATTCCCGTAGTTATGTTTGATGAAACTCGCGTATTGTAATGGATTACACTTATGAGAAAAGATCGGATGTGGAGGAAATACCCACATGGATTTAACTCTATAAGAAGCGAGTAGTAAGATAAATTAATCTTTGAGGACAAAGATCCTGTTTAGGGGTAAATTCTGTGACAATCCGTCAATTTATGGTTGATATTTTATTCTCAAATATTGTTTAAAAACATTATTTTAATGTTATATTATGAACTCACTAATTTATGGGAATAAATTTGGGTTTACGTCTTGAAGTAGCATCGACTACGTCTAAACCGGAGGATTCTACGTTACGTGCTTACGTTTACATACACCGTTTTTGGTGACAGCCCGACATTTCAGGAAATAAATTTATCCGTGAATATTATTTGGGATTTTAAATTTGTTCTGGTTTATAATCTCACTAATTTACGAGAAGAGATTAGGACTTACGTGAATAATTTAATGTCGTTTACGACTAAACTGGAAACCCTAGGTTTACGTATTTACGTTTTTGAACTCCGTTTTTTATGAGACAATTTTTATTAGATTCGTTTTGTTCCGTTGATTCATAATTTATAAAAAAGTTTTTCATAAAACGACCCGAGGGCACGCAAATCAAAGAAACTAGAATCGAGGAGTACCCGTAAATTAGTGGGATGGGACAAGTTTTACACTTGCCCACCCCACTATATGGGACGGACAAGAAGGCTCCAACACATACCATGATGTGTCAAACATGTAGCTTAAAAGCTACACTTGTCTAACTTAACAAAGTTAGCTAACAAAACCATCCAACACTAAACCATTTTCTCACAAAACACACATGCAATACCACCCTCATTCTCTCCTCTCCTCTCTTTAAAATTCGTCCCAAAACCTCATCAAACACCCCTATTTGATCTATTTTAGCCATAAAATCATGTGTTATTCATACACATGATGATGCTCCATTGAAGCCTTGAAGATTGTAGGTGATTCTAACATCCAAGGAGGTGATTTAGTGATGTCCAAGGGCTGATTTCTACAAGAAGTTTACCAATATTGGTGGTCTTCAAAGTTGATGTTGATCTATCACAAGTTTTTCCATCAAAATCCAAGCCTTGATCATAAACTACTTAATCTTGGTGGTATAAAGATTGTTCTTCTTATCCTCTTGTTATTTTGATTATGTAATCTTGTATTTTATTTATTTATGTATATGTATATGATGATGAATGATGATAAAAATATTATGTGGGGATTTGGTGTTGATAAACATGGGTAAAAAGATGGAAAACCACATGTAAAATGGTTAAAATCTTGCTTAATATGATAGCTGTATAAAAACAGTAAGTAACCAAATGATAAACTGATAAAATGGCATGGTAGAATCAATTTACAGTAAGTATTAGATTTCATACACATGTGAGAGTTGGCCATGCAATGAAATCATCAAAATGAGTGAGATATGATCAAAACAAAATTAGTATACCAATCTGAATAGTTTGTTTTGTAGGGTCTGTTAAGGATACTTACACATGGATTGAGCAGTAGCTATAACTAACTTATTTGTAGCAAATAATATTAAGTTTGTGTCATCAAAAAATGAGCTTCTATCTCCTTATAAAACTCAAGATATGATAAAAATAGTGAAAGTGAAACTAAAAATCTGATTTTGTGAAATTAAAGTTTAATAGTATTATATAAGCACTCAAAATAATATAGTATAAAATGTGAAATTAAAACCCACTAACTTATATATTTCATTTATATAAATATGTATAAGGAGAAATAAATGGACATTATATAAAAATGGTAGTTTGGTAATTTTTATAAGTTATAAAAACTATAAACATGATTTTTACGTCTTTTCAGCTAATACCGTAAAATTAACGTTATTCGTCAATTAAAACTTAGACGATCGGACCCGTCTAATGTAAACTTTTTAAAAGTCATATACTGATGTATAAGTACTTAATACAAGTAAAAACTGATAAAACCCGAACTAAATAACATATGGACATTAACGGGCTAAGTTAGCATTATTGGACTAATAATCCAACTAAATGGGCTAAACACTTATAAATTTACTTATTGGGCTTAACCCACTTGGGCCCAACATGAAAAGTATAATACTGATAATAAAAGTGTAAAATGGACTAATATAAGGTATTGGGCTTGTAATAGGCTTATTGGGCGTAAAACATGTAAATAAGTAAAACTAGTAAAACTAGTATAAAAATGTTACCAACACATAAAAACTATAATGAATGAGTAAAAATATACAATCCCTCTTGATCATCATCATATTTATAAAATAATCATATGTATACATAATTGTTATTTTATAAAGTCATTGGACAAGAGTCTAAGACGAGTATTATTTGTCTAGGTTTCCATGATTGAAGCACGTACCGTACATCCGAATTGCCGATAACCCGCTTTCCCACATCAACGTGAGTTCATAGCCTCGCACTCTTTTAAATGTTTTTATGAAATGTTTTATAAACCCACGAGGGAGATAACATGTTAGTTTTTATAAAATAGGACACTAGTTGTCCCGATTGTCTGTTTATTGATTTGGACCCGAATGATTGTATGACCCGATGAATGATTAAATGACCCGATAGATGAAATGAAATGGATTCTTAAAGTTAGTTTATGTCCCTAAAAGTCCCATTAGCATAAATTATGAACTACCGGGATTTGGTAGACGCTTATGCATATAATAGTACTATTTGGGGACGATCACCCCAGTTCGCGCCTTGACGGTTGATCCTCGTCGTGCCACATTGATTGGTAAGCGAATTTATGTATTAGAAGATTTACACAAGCGTGATTATTGTGACGACACACTAATTTAGATGGGCAAATTGAGTTTCGGGCTAGCTACCCGTTGTTTGTTGTAGTAAGGTAACAATGTCATGCGGCTTGTAATAATCCAATTAACGAAATACTGCTTTATGCATTGAATTACGATACATTGCCTGACTAGCAATACAGGGTCTTATCATTGATATTATGTTCGTGTTTTGGTTTTATATAACCATATTCATATAACGATTTTTATTTAATCTATACAACGTTATAAAATGTATTGTATGATGTTTTTAACGACAATGGTTCGTATAATGATATTGAAGGCGAAAGCCTATATTATGATTTTTGATAAAGATTTGTATAAAATGACTTTGGCTATTTTATGGCCTATTACAAAGATTTGTACAAAATGATTTTCGGTAATAATTTTATACCGATGTTATATTGATGGATTTCATTAAACTCTATGAATTCATTCGGCGTTATCGCTGACCCTTTTCTTTTAACATTTTTTATCTCAGGTACTTGAAGGTAATTCTCGAGAAGACAACCAGAATTCATGGCCCGCACTTAAATAATAATTTCCATTCAAATGCTTTGTAAAACCTGTATAAAATACAATGACTTGGGACCTATGTAAATCTGATATTTATGAATGGAAATGCTTTATTATTAAACGACGCAATTTTTAAGCGTTGTCTATGATGTGAGTAATGTGCTAACCCGTAACACCAACGACTCTTCCGCTGTATTGAATTGTGTAAATTTGGGGGTGTTACACGTACCATGGAAAATATTAAAAAGAAAAATCACAGGACTACCTAAGTTAGATATAGGCTCGCAAAATCGAAGAAGTGACGCCGGACGATCGAAATATCGTCACTCAAAACATTACGTCTTAAGAAAATAATACAAGTATGTGTTTGTTTGGGTAATCTACTTGCGTATTCTAATTAATGTTACCTTGTATAATGTAAAGCGATCATTTGCATATTTTTAATTTATGTTACACCATTAAAGGATTTATACCTTTCATTTTTCAACTTACAAAGTTTTCATTTCTGGAATGTTACAATCTCAAGAAAATTACTAACATTAGTAGATTCGGTGACTCGGTTATCAAAATCAATAAAATCATTAGGTTTGAAAATATCCATACTTATGTCAAAATCTCATTAATATTCATATCTTAAGTACCAAAAACGTTCATAGTAAGAATTTTCAAAGTTTTACGCTATTATTATTACGACTTATCTTATCATGTATATACAAGTATCCAACACAACTCGAATTAGTCCAATTAACTCTTAAAAATCAATCTTTTACTTTTTTTTGTACATAAGTCTTTCCTTAAAACTGATTTGTTAAATCATATTCGCGCAATTCGACTTAGATGATAAAGAGGTTTCACGTAGTATTATCTCAGACAACTTACTGATTTTAGTCGGGACTTGAATCTCGATAATAATAGAATAAATAATTAAAATGCTTATTTCGATAATTCTGAAACGTAGAAAATTCCAATTTTTAAATCTTTAGCCAATTCTCAATTGATTTTAAGATTAACACATCTCGCAGCAGAATAAAATAACGTTCCATCAACATTTAATAATTCATTTCAAGCGTTAGAATTTCTCACTTAAATTGTATATTTTGATTTTATCCCTATTTATTCACTACAAGGAGTTATGAGTTCCAGTTTATACAAATGCATTTCTAAATATAACTTGACCTTATGTTTCAAATTAAAACTATTTTTACAAAGTCTCTAGCACCAAAACACATGACCAATTTTTTTTGCGCTCATGTTCTATTTAACACCCCCAAATTTACACGCAGCGGAATACATCTTTGGGTGCTAAACAATGATACAACAACACATAATTTATAAAGAACGACTCGAAAAGAGACGTTTTAGATTTATCGTTCCTAAAACATTTGTCAGAGTAGCGTAGTCCAAAGTAATCGTTACCAAAAGATAAGTTAAAACAACATATTAGTTTTTTTTTAAAAATGGAACGATAAATAAATCAAAGAGTTTGAACAACATAGCAGTGCACAATTTCATTCTCGTGACCTCCAAGCTTCCACTTCTTGATTACCTGAAATACATGTGAGTAAAACAATCAGCAAAAATGCCGAGTGAATCTATAGGTTTATGAAATCAATTTGAACACAAGCAAATATTATAAGTTTGTGGCATGCTTATAAGCATCAAATAATAATTTGCATCAACAATGATAATTGTATATAGCATAAATTGCAATAAGCTCATGAAACCGAGCCCTTAGACACTCCCATATCAGTCTAATAAGACGAGAGATTTATTAATTGTCGGTTACCTCCAGATTATTGGTACATTGCCGTATACCTGACTTCTCAATACAATATGTTCAAACAGTGTGGAGTTCGGGCCTAAGCTTCTATGACAAGTCCACAAAAACTAAACCGGGGCGGCTTCCCCCATAGATCTATTAATTTTACTAGCGGTTAACCCATCATAGGTTAATTAATGGTCCATAATTGAGGTTTTAACAAAGGCAATCACTTAATGCAATTTAAAGGCAACCACGGGTCCATTTATAGAGGGACAAAGCATACCATAAAAATCTTGTGTTCTAGGTTTATAAAACATGTATTCCCCCTCGCGGGTTTAAAATCATTTAATAACTAGTATAAAGCGAGGCTATAGACTCACGTTGATAATGAAAGGCGGATTATCGGCTACGGGCGTGCTTCGGTCACGGAAACCTATATAAATAATAATCGGTCTTAGACTCTTGTCCAATGACTTTTATCAAAATAACAATATACATATGATGATTTTGTACATATGATGATGATCAAGTGGGTTTATATATCCTTGTTTACTCATTTTAGTGTTTACGTTTTGGTCACTTTTTACTAGTTTACTAGTTTTACCTACTTACCTATTTTTAGTCCAATAAGCTTAGTATAAGTTCTTTAACTTTTTTTAATCCATTTTATACCTATATTATCAGTATCTATACTTTCCATGTTGGGCCCAAATGGGTTAAGCCCAATAAGTTCTTTTTTATAAGTGTTTATCTTATTTAGTCCAATTATTAGTCCAATATGCTTATTTAGCTCGTTAATGTCCGTATGTCCTATAGTTCGGGTTTTATCGGTTTTTACTTGTATTAGTTACTTATATATCAGTATATGACTTTTATAAACTTTACATTAGACGGGTTTGATCGTCTAAGTTTTATTTGGCGAAAAACGTTAATTTTACGGTAATAGCCGAAAAAGTCGTAAAAATCAAGTTTATAGTTTTTATTACTTATAAGTATTATTCCACAACCATTTATATAATTCATCCATTTAATTAACCTTTTACTTATTTATATAAATAAGTTTCATAAGTTAGTGGGTTTTTATTTTACATTTTATACAATAAAATTTGAGTGCTTATATAATAATAATAAACATTAATTCTCAAAATCTGATTTTTATCTTCATGTTCACAATTTTTATCATATCTAGAGTTCTATAATGAATTAGAAGCTCATTTTTGAATGACATGTTCTTCATATTATGTGATACATTTAACTTAGATATAGCTACTGCTCATTTTAAGTTTATCTTGCCTTAACAGTCCCTACAAAACTGCTTATTCAGATTAGAACACCCAACTTGTTTTGATCAAATCTCACTCATTATATTGATTCCATTGCATGGCCAACTCTCACATGTGTATAACATCTTGTACTTACTGTAAACGGATCATACCATGCAATTTTATCAGTTCAAGTTTTAGTTATATACTGTTTTTATACAGCCAACTAAATAAGCATGATTTTAGCCTCATTTCTTATAGTTATTAACCTTTTTAAGCATATCTATCAACACTTGATCCCCACACAACATTTTTATCATCATATATACATCATATACATATACAAAATGAAAGAAAATACATTTGTTCTTTACAAAAATAACAAGAGAAAATGGAGAGGATGATCTTCTTTACCAACCAAGTGTATTTCTTGTTTTTGGAAGACAAGAACTTGATGAACACCACAAATAACTCCAAGATCATCAAACACCAAGAACAATAGTTGAGAAATCAGCCCTAGGACACAAGCAAATCATCTCCAATGTTGTTAATATGGGGTGTTTGTAGCTTCAATATGGACGGCAAGGGGAAGGTTTTTGAGAGGATTTGAGAGAGTTTTGCATGTATGGAAATGGAAATGAGAAGTTAGTTGATGGTTTTAGCTAGGAAGTGGAATGAGTAGCTTAAGGTGTAAGCTTTGCTTACACTTGTAAGTGTTTAGCTAACATGATGCCACATATGGTTGTGGTGTCATGTTGGTGTCGTCCAAGCTAGCTAGTGGGGTGGGACAATGTATTTTGTCCCATCTCACTAGTTTACGGGTACTCCTCGATTCTAGTTTTCTCGATTTGCGTGCCCTCGTGTCGTTTCACGAAAAGCGTTTTTATAAATTATGAATCAACGTCACAAAACGAATCCAATAAAAATTGCCTCATCAAAAACGGAGTTCAAAAACGTAAATACGTAATCCTAAGGTTTCCGGTTTAGTCGTAAAGGACGCTAAGTTATGCAAGTAAGCCCAAATTTAAATCCGTAAACTGTGAGTTCATCAACCAACACAAAAATAAGTTTCAAAATATTATACGATATAAAATTTTTGGCATCCGTCGGTATCACGATCACTAGTAGTCCTCGTTGCTCGTCAAAATATTAAAATATAATATTTAATATCGGTTTCAACTTAAACCGTTAAACATAATAATATTTAACGTTATAAAATACTTCAAAATAATTGAAAATAGAATTAAATTATGACCTTATTTTTACGGGTTTTACATCCTCACCACCTTAAGGGAGCGACGTCCCGGCGCTCAACTCACCTCACTTTCGCCAATGCGCATTAAAGTCTCAATAAACATCGTCGTTGAAAGTCAAAAAGATATTAAATAATATGTGTTCTACATGATCGGACGTCATCGGATGATGCCATCTCAAGTTCTCACAACTTACGATCATTTGACTAGATCACACACCATATAAGTACATAAAAGAAAAGGTCGAACACAAACATCGAGTATAGATCTCCACCGTTAATCATCGAGAAAACCTTGAACGAACCCTTGATAATAACCACTTGATCTCAAGAGTCTTTCCACTTGCGGTGTCGGCTTCAACATACTCCTCGAGGTTGTAACGAATTTATTAACTCCATTCATTTAGATTCGGTCCTCAATCATTCCACTAGTACACGCATAAATCCTGGTGATACTTATCGTTTCTTCTAATACACTGCTTCCCGAGATTCATTTTAAACTCAAAATAAAATAGTGATCTTCAGTACGAGGAACAGAACGAGATAAAAATAAATTCAATAAACGCATAAACGGACAAGATGTGGTAAAATGATTTAAGGTTGACGATCGACGAGGGATCTCGAATCACGTAACCGTAAAACATAATAATTCACAATACTAGAAAAATGAGAGCGAAGAATGAATTAAATATTAACATTAAAATAACGTTTGTCACAATTATCCGTACCGGATTTGGTATTACCTTAAAACTCAATTGAGGTACCTTCTTGATAAAGATGATATTTTAAAAATAGAAGTATAATAGTTTCCAAATTTATTTGGTCGTCTTAAGAAGCTTTGATAGAATGAAATGAATTTATAAATTAAACTCATATTGATGGTTACAATTAGAAAATATAATTTCCAAATTAAATCATTATTAGGAATATAAATTAAATTGGTAATTTCATTACATTTAAAGTAAAGTATGATAACTCAATTAGTTCAAAAGACAGAGCATAATTTCATTTTAAACATTAGTTTTAGTTATACAAAATATGATGTATAAATTTGACCTTTTACTTGTGATAGTTATTTCGATAATTGAAAATTATTGGAAAATATATAAAAGTTCCATAAAAATTTTATAATACGTTGTAGAAATACATAAAGGTGTTCATTATTTCAAAATAAACATCGGATATATTCGGGTTTCAAAATGTGACAAGATAACAAACGAATACGAATGGAAATAATAGTCAACAATTAGTACTAAATGAGCGGTACAAAAGGGACGAATCAAATGTCGTATGAATTCTTAAAGAGAATAACAAAATAAAGGCGTTGATGGTAAGACGATAAGAAATAATAGATTAAACAAGTTGTCAATTTTGTTAGTGCGGTTGATGGTTCACCAATATCAGCTCGTTAACTTAGCGGTGGTCGATACATGATCGGAAAGAAGATCCATACATAAATTTTAATAAAAGAAAATTCCTAATAATCACTTGTAATTAAATAAATCAAATGAACGATGTTAATGTTTAAAGAGAGAAGTCAAAGCACGGTTCACAAGAGTGGATTTCGAGACAAACGAGAGTGACGGACGTCATCCCGGATATACGGAAATCACTCTAGTGATAATTTATTATTCACGTGCGGAGACATTCCAAAGATCTAATCAGTCGCATAAAGAAGATTGGATAAGAAGGAAGGATAAAACATCGAGACTTTCAAGTCATTTATCAATAGTCAGTAATTAAACGAACGGTCAAAAGAAATTAGTTATAAGACAAAATGAAGTAACAAGTGAAAAAGAGATCGTCGAGTAAAAACGTATTCGTAAGCGCGTAATTCGTTTAAGAAAAGGTAAGAAAACGTATGCGGATGCATAGAAATTGCGCCACTTGCATATATTATAAAGGTTTTCAAAACTTCTTTTCACTTTATTTCATTTTATTTATCTTTATCATAAATACAAGTAAAAAGTTCCTTATTATCAAGATTTTTAAGTTGACTACTATTCAGCCTAGCATGGCTCCTTCTAAATTAGACATAGGTGATCCGGCCATGTATAATTTAGGGCTAGCAATGCAGTGCTCCTTTTCGTCGGAAAGTATTACGTTTCTTATCTTTATATATAAACCATGCCATCTGTAAAATGGAATTTAAAAATAGTTTATAAATTTATAGGATACAAGTAATTTGTGAGATACTTAATAAGCAACTTTTAATCTTACGAAAAGTATTTTATAAGACCAAAGTAAAAATAATTGGTGAAAATAATCGTAAAACGATATCAGATTTATTTATAATATGACATTATGACTAAGTGTAAAGTAGTCAAAGTTTTGCAAAAAGTGGCAAATAGTAGCTCATAAAACAACCAATGAAATGGTTACAAGTTGTTAAGTTTTCAAAGGGTTATAAGGTTTAGACGAAAACGTCATGAGATACGCGATAAGAATGTTAACGAAGAATGTGAAGGCAAAACTTCAAAGCTCAACTCAAATCAGTGGAAGGTTAGAAGAAAACGAAAATAAAATAACATCGAATGACAAATGAGTCATATATATAAAAAGAATAAAACAATCCACATGTGTATTCTTTGTAAGATACTCGACACAACTTGCTTTTAAGAAAGTTTGTTATTCGTTTTTAAATTACACCATTAATCCGGTAATTGCTAATCCTGTACTGTTTTTATTTTTAAATATTTTCACATGCAACTAGTATTCGTTAGTTGTAAAATAATATTTGTTATAATTTTACGATCCCAAATGAAATCAAAACAGCTTAGAAACATTTAAAACTCATGTTTCGAATTTTCTGTCAGATTTGACTTTTAAATATGAGCCGATTAATTGACCCGATAAACGACATTTCCAAGACTCGGAGTCTAAAGCATTTTGATACAAAACGACGTTTCAGACAACTTTCTATTTTTGCCCGAGACCTGAAACCTAATATAAAATGACTAAAATATCCCTGCAAGTTCTATGCAGTTTTGACTATTTTATTTTAAAAATGCAGGTTTTACTTTTAAGTTTTGACCTGTTTATACACCCCCTGCAGTTCCTCCATTAAATATATTTTTCGACACTTCCTAACGGCTCAAAATATATATACACACATGTCTTGTGGATTTTACATCAATGAAAAATAAATCTCATAATGAGCATCAAATAAAAATATAGTATAATGAATGACATAAGATGCTTCAAGGTATTCAACACGAAATTTAGGAAGCAAATCGGTGAATGACGTTACCAAGATATAAGCGAACAATACACTTCGCAGTCGATACATATAAATGTCAACGAATTAAATCTTCGCATGTCGTGTTAAACGATAATAAAAATCAAAAAAATATTATGGAAAACCATGGTATTATTCAACACTATTTTAAGAAATGTTTCAAAATGTATGACTCACACGATAGCGGTTAGTCTATTCCAAGGACACATTGAGCTACACGATGGTCTAGAGATTACGTTAAAAGACGTCCAAGCACAAATAGCCGGAAGACGATTTGAATATCTATATAGATATCACAAAGGGTTAAACAATGAAAGTAACGCGCGTAGATGAAGTTATGTAAGGTCATAATATAAAAATTTTGCAATAAAAGCAATTTAAATACTTCAAAAATAAATACAGAAAGATCTTGAAATTCATTGTATTTATTTAAGTTAATCATTAATAAATAATAAACTTTTATCGAAAAGTTTAACGACATAAATATATATCGATAAAGGATTATAGTATTTATTTAGAAATACTTAGCAATAAGGCATACATAATAATGTATACTAAAGTTGTAATCCCAGAAGTAGCTTGAACCTGAAGTCACGCGAAATCATGTGCACCGACTCTTTGAAAAATAAAACCGACAATTATAGTTTAGGTTTTTAAAATAAAGACCTAGTTCTCTATAACTCATGGCTCTTGTACCAATCTTTAACACCCCCAAATTTACACGCAGCGGAATACATCTTTGGGTGCTAAACAATGATACAACAACACATAATTTATAAAGAACGACTCGAAAAGAGACGTTTTAGATTTATCGTTCCTAAAACATTTGTCAGAGTAGCGTAGTCCCAAGTAATCGTTACCAAAAGATAAGTTAAAACAACATATTAGTTTGTTTTTAAAAATGGAACGATAAATAAATCAAAGAGTTTGAACAACATACCAGTGCACAATTTCATTCTCGTGACCTCCAAGCTTCCACTTCTTGATTATTTGAAATACATGTGAGTAAAACAATCAGCAAAAATGCCGAGTGAATCTATAGGTTTATGAAATCAATTTGAACACAAGCAAATATTATAATTTTGTGGCATGCTTATAAGCATCAAATAATAATTTGCATCAACAATGATAATTGTATATAGCATAAATTGCAATAAGCTCATGGAACCGAGCCCTTAGACACTCCCATATCAGTCTAATAAGACGAGAGATTTATTAATTGTCGCTTACCTCCAGATTATTGGTACATTGCCGTATACCTGACTTCTCAATACAATATGTTCAAACAGTGTGGAGGTCGGGCCTAAGCTTCTATGACAAGTCCACAAAAACTAAACCGGGGCGGCTTCCCCCATAGATCTATTAATTTTACTAGCGGTTAACCCATCATAGGTTAATTAATGGTCCATAATTGAGGTTTTATCAAAGGCAATCACCTAATGCAATTTAAAGGCAACCACGGGTCCATTCATAGAGGGACAAAGCATACCATAAAAATCTTGTGTTCTAGGTTTATATAACATGTATTCCCCCTCGCGGGTTTAAAATCATTTAATAACTAGTATAAAGCGAGGCTATAGACTCACGTTGATAATGAAAGGCGGATTATCGGCTACGGGCGTGCTTCGGTCACGGAAACCTATATAAATAATAATCGGTCTTAGACTCTTGTCCAATGACTTTTATCAAAATAACAATATACATATGATGATTTTGTACATATGATGATGATCAAGTGGGTTTATATATCCTTGTTTACTCATTTTAGTGTTTACGTTTTGGTAACTTTTTACTAGTTTACTAGTTTTACCTACTTACCTATTTTAAGTCCAATAAGCTTAGTATAAGTTCTTTAACTTGTTTTAATCCATTTTATACCTATATTATCAGTATCAAGACTTTCCATGTTGGGCCCAAATGGGTTAAGCCCAATAAGTTCTTTTTTATAAGTGTTTATCTTATTTAGTCCAATTATTAGTCCAATATGCTTATTTAGCTCGTTAATGTCCGTATGTCCTATAGTTCGGGTTTTATCGGTTTTTACTTGTATTAGTTACTTATATATCAGTATATGACTTTTATAAACTTTACATTAGACGGGTTTGATCATCTAAGTTTTATTTGGCGAAAAACGTTAATTTTACGGTAATAGCCGAAAAAGTCGTAAAAATCAAGTTTATAGTTTTTATTACTTATAAGTATTATTCCACAACCATTTATATAATACATCCATTTAATTAACCTTTTACTTATTTATATAAATAAGTTTCATAAGTTAGTGGGTTTTTATTTTACATTTTATACAATAAAATTTGAGTGCTTATATAATAATAATAAACATTAATTCTCAAAATCTGATTTTTATCTTCATGTTCACCATTTTTATCATATCTAGAGTTCTATAATGAATTAGAAGCTCATTTTTGGATGACATGTTCTTCATATTATGTGATACATTTAACTTAGTTATAGCTACTGCTCATTTTAAGTTTATCTTGCCTTAACAGTCCCTACAAAACTGCTTATTCAGATTAGAACACCCAACTTGTTTTGATCAAATCTCACTGATTATATTGATTCCATTGCATGGCCAACTCTCACATGTGTATAACATCTTGTACTTACTATAAATGGATCATACCATGCAATTTTATCAGTTCAAGTTTTAGTTATATACTGTTTTTATACAGCCAACTAAATAAGCATGATTTTAGCCTCATTTCTTATAGTTATTAACCTTTTTAAGCATATCTATCAACACTTGATCCCCACAAAACATTTTTATCATCATATATACATCATATACATATACAAAATGAAAGAAAATACATTTGTTCTTTACAAAAATAACAAGAGAAAATGGAGAGGATGATCTTCTTTACCAACCAAGTGTATTTCTTGTTTTTGGAAGACAAGAACTTGATGAACAACACAAATAACTCCAAGATCATCAAACACCAAGAACAATAGTTGAGAAATCAGCCCTAGGACACAAGCAAATCATCTCCAATGTTGTTAATATGGCCACCAAATGATCAAGGCTTCAAGATAACTCCATGATAGAGCTAGTTAACATGTATTTCATGGCTAGAGAAGATCAAAAGGGGTGTTTGTAGCTTCAATATGGACGGCAAGGGGAAGGTTTTTGAGAGGATTCGAGAGAGTTTTGCATGTATGGAAATGGAAATGAGAAGTTAGTTGATGGTTTTAGCTAGGAAGTGGAATGAGTAGCTTAAGGTGTAAGCTTTGCTTACACTTGTAAGTGTTTAGCTAACATGATGCCACATATGGTTGTGGTGTCATGTTGGTGCCGTCCAAGCTAGCTAGTGGGGTGGGACAATGTATTTTGTCCCATCTCACTAGTTTACGGGTATTCCTCGATTCTAGTTTTCTCGATTTGTGTGCCCTCGGGTCGTTTCACGAAAAGCGTTTTTATAAATTATGAATCAACGTCACAAAACGAATCCAATAAAAATTGTCTCATCAAAAACGGAGTTCAAAAACGTAAATACGTAATCCTAAGGTTTCCGATTTAGTCGTAAAGGACGCTAAGTTATGCAAGTAAGCCCAAATTTAAATCCGTAAATTGTGAGTTCATCAACCAACACAAAAATAAGTTTCAAAATATTATACGATATAAAATTTTTGGCATCCGTCGGTATCGCGATCACTAGTAGTCCTCGTTGCTCGTCAAAATATTAAAATATAATATTTAATATCGGTTTTAACTTAAACCGTTAAACATAATAATATTTAACGTTATAAAATACTTCAAAATAATTGAAAATAGAATTAAATTATGACCTTATTTTTACGGGTTTTACATTCTATATTACAAAATACGCCAAAAGTTTGCTATATTGACCAAAAAAAATTTAATTCATACCAAGCTCAAAGCTACATATACTCAATAGTCATATCGTCAATTTTTATTAATAACTACTATTTCAAATTAAATTAGGCAAATTTTGACAGTTCCATCACAAGCTTTTAGTACCAAGTATTAATGTATGAAAACAAAGATTTTATGAGTAATATAAATTACTTATTACGATTTACCAACCATGGTTGAAGGAAAAATAATTTCACTTTGTCCACTTATTCTCTACACATATTTTACAAGACACATCACACGTCATTTTTATCCAAAAGTTTCATTCACCATATATTCAATATGTAAGACGTTTTATGTTTAACTCACTCAATTTACAAAATTCAATGCTTATTTAGCTAGCACAAGTGTCGGACCTCGTCATGTAAAATATTAAATTCAAAATGATGAAACAACAAAACAAATGAAATAAACAGAACGAGAATATGTATGTCAACGCTATAAGTGTTGATATCAGCTTCGGGTGGGTCTCAAAATCGTACACAAAATATTTAACACAAAACAACCAAACTTCAAGCTATCACGCTTGATCACAACGCTAATCTATCCTTAAAACGCATCTTTAAATTCGAGTTGGATGATAAAAACGATTAAATGGCAACACGCCTCAACCACGTTTTATAATATACACATATGATTCGTCGCTACGGTGTACGCATCGTTGATTATACTTCGGCTATATTATAGTTACGCGAACTAATATATCAAACCCATAAGAATAAGGGAAATAAAATAGTACGTTAGTAATTTACGTTCCAAAAAGAAGATATCCCAAAATGACACATCATGGTACGATAACGACCATCGGGATCAATCTAGTCGATATACAATACGTTACGAAGCATTATTTACGTATCTAGAGTATCAAACGAGGTTCACACTCGATTATTCGAACAATAAATTAATTATCATGATCCATGATTGGCGGTGAGGCCAAATTATAAACAAAATCGCATTATAAAATGTACGATAATCACGCAAGGACCATTGCTTCACGTGCAATGCCTTTAAATACCATAGTATATACATACATATACATACAATCATTCCCACATACACATAGGATTACAACGCAGTGTTGCCATGTAATGCAATGTAGCCCGTATGCCAATTATATGCAACCTATATGATATTCGTGCAACTGCTTGCAAAACTACGATGATAAGTACTAAATGTACACAAAGATATATCTCAATATATTATCATAGTATATACTTACTAAATACTAGGGAGTTCATATCAGTTTTGAGGGATACATCTAAATCATAAGTCAATGCTAAAGAAATCTTACCGGAGCCATGCAGAGAAGTTGCGTGCTTTAAAACTTTTTATGACACACCAAAAGTTATAGCTAGGTTTTTCAAAAATCGACCTAGTTCTCTATAACTTGTGGATC
This sequence comes from Glebionis coronaria, assembly GCA_025667525.1. Classification (NCBI taxonomy): domain Eukaryota; kingdom Viridiplantae; phylum Streptophyta; class Magnoliopsida; order Asterales; family Asteraceae; genus Glebionis; species Glebionis coronaria. The sequence goes on from CM046874.1 coordinate 436,617,210, forward strand.
TGATACCAATCTATAACACCCCCAAATTACCACGCGGCGGAATACCACTTTGGGCGTTATTTCATAGCACATCACACACAATCATAAATAACGACCTCAAAAGAGACGTTTAAAATAAGAAAAAAGAATATTTACAACCATTGTCTAAAACATTTCCAACCCAAACAATGATGTTTACATCAGAGTAGCGTTACTTGTCCCCAAAGATCTCAACCAAATCACAAAAATATTTTGACCAAGACATGACAATAAATAATTGATAAAAAGGGAAGGAAATCCAATATTTTAGAGCAATAAAGCACCAACTCCCTCCATGCATGCCCCGCTACTATCAATCTAGATTACCTGAAACATATGCTTAAAATCGTCAACACAACGGTTGAGCGAATCTATACGTTTATCAAATCATAAGTTGAAGATAAGTATTAAAACCAGTCATGACCATTCAATAGCATTGTCGTACTCACAATCTATTATTCAAGGATATTTTCTTTAGCCATAGCTAATAATTGTGTTTAAGCTCGTGACACTAATCCGTTAACTCAGTCACCCGCGTACATTTACCAGCATGATTAAAATGAATCCAGTGCCCCTTCTAAAGGCATCAGTTGCAATTATACCTTTTTCTTATCACAAGTTATCCGTCCGCAGAGGGTACTCAACGTACTAGCTCTTGTCTCGGATAGGGTCGTCAACCCCATAGTACTATAAATTGTATAAGCGTCTATCTCCAACCCACACAATGGCAAGACAATAGTTAATAGTTCACGAATTTAGGGACTTTTACAACTAGGTACTCAACATAATTCAAGGAAACATTCGGGCCAACAATGATTCATGACTTATGTTCATTTTCATTTAAATAGCATGTATCCCCCTCGTGGGTAAAAACATTTGAAGTAAGTAAAGAGCGAGGCTATAGACTCACCTTAAGTAGTACGGTAGTATTAGTAACTACGGCGTAAACGAAATCGATCACCGACGATGAGGATGCCCCGGGAAATCAAATACAACACCTAACTAATAAACACGTAATGAATAAACTCCTTCAAGTACTATCAAGTACTGTAGGTACATAATTAAGAACACTCAAAGTTTGTATAAACTCACGTCAAAAATCCATACAATTGATATTTACTAGACACGTCCACTTTTATACTTTATTAAAACTATTGCGCATTTTACAATTCTGCCGGTACATACCAAATGTACGGGCTGTTTTCCTATACTTAGACAACTCCGTTTTCGACGAAACTTGGTCACAAACTCTATTATAATCTGTAAAAGACTCAGTTTAAATTTTATCCAATGATTCACATTTTATAACCACCTGCTCGACACATCTTTAGACTTTAAAAACCGGACTGTTTTGCACACTCGACTTGTAAAACCATTTTGACTTCCTTAACCAAACCTTTTACGAAAACGACACTTGACTTTGAAAATAGATTCAAAATGCTAAGTTTAGGGCCTGATAACAGCCCTTGAACATCTTTGAAACTCAAGTTATAGTCCCCGAGATTTGACCCAATATCGACAACAATTTCGGATTGCGTCGATACTCGCCTCCCGTTACACGAATATTCAAACCTATGTAACTTTTGACTCGTTTGGTGTTAAAAGCTCTATCTTATATCGAAACGAAGCTAGAAAGAAGCTCTACAACAATATCCCATCATATCAACACTTAATCAATAACCACTATACGAAAAATAGCCTTAAAGTTTCTGACCTAAAACGCCATTTTCAACTTCACCAATACATCAATTAACCTATATTCATTTTCAACATCACCAACTCATTTTGACCCATTTCCAACTTCACCAATACATCAATTAACCTATATTTATCATCTATATCACTCCCGAATCTCCTAATCACTTGCATGGTCAATATGAATTTAACAAATAATTTTAAAAAATGCATGCACCCAAATGAAAATGATTAAAATAATAATAACAACAAAAGTGGAACCTTACAATGATTAAATGGATCAAAACACCAAGAACACCCAAACACCCCCATAAATTTCGTGGGTTTTGGGGCTGAAATCACCAAGAAAATATTTGCTCCATGCTTGAATACTTCAATAGGTTAATCCTAAACACAATTAAACACAAACCCACTAACTGAATTAGATCAAATCATTGTTTTTAGCAAAAATTATCAAAATCAAATCTAAAGAAAAATGTTGTTGCATGTTGGATTTTTATGGTGGGATTTACTTACAATGATGTTACAAACATGGGTCATTGCTTAGATTTCTTAGAAATCAATTTTTGGTGGTGGATTGGTGGTGGTGTTCTTTGGCCGTGGGTTAGAGAGAGAGAGGGAGGGGATGGTGATTTGTTTTCTTTGTAAAATGAATGTGTATGTGTTTGTGGTTCCCTTTTGAAGAAATGGAGGGACCAAATTTGACAACTTAGCTATATTTTGGCCTTAGTGGCAAATCAACTTTTTAAGAGCGGGAAACCGTCCTAGTAGTCGGTTTTGAAATTTTACGGGAGTCGGGGTTCGTCCCGGCTACCTCAAAATACTTTTAAATGGTTAAAACGCACACAAAACGAATATACATATGGTTCCGACTCGACTTAAAACGTAAAAAAAATAAAAACTTCGTAAAACTCAAATATCGATCAATCGATAATAAAAGATAAATTTTGGGCATCCGTCGGTATCGTAGTCGTTATCGGTACTTCTTAAATCGTCAAACGCAAAAATTAAGGCCTCGATCATTGGTTTCAAATTAAACCGTCAAATATATAACAAACGAAATTTCTTAAAAATTTCAAAAATATTCGTAAATTTGGGTAAAATAAATGACGTTGGGTTCGGGGTATCACATGTTCGATGTTCGAATCGTTCTTTCACTCTGTCCATCGTTCTCTGTATAACACACAGTACTCAACTCAACTTTTGTCTTTACCCAAACCAAAATGTATCGATTACTTGACTTGTGATATGTTAGGAGTGCTGAATATCCCATGTCTCACTTGACTTTACAACAAAATCCTTTCCATAAGTTTTGACAAAATGTTGAAATCACTTACCTTGACATCCTTCTCAAATCAGACCACTAATTTAAAATTTCAATATCTTTTCTATCAAGTCCACACTTTTGTCATTACCAAAACTCAAACCTTAGAAGCTTTTTTCTTTTTCTTCCTGATCAGTGCATTAGCTACCACATTCACCTTTCCCGGATGGCAGCGATTCTCGTAGTCATAATCATTCACAGTCATAACCACCACCATACTCAAATACCCGAATATACAACTGGTAATCCTCTACTCATTTCCTTTATCTTCCCAAGAAGTTAATTATGAAGCAAAATCTTATGATCCTTTATTATTACACACTTGATTCCATACAAGTAATACTTCCCACAATCTCAAAGCAAACACCACAACTACATAACCCTTATGAGACGCATCATAGAAAACTACACACACTAAATACTTCATATCCTTCCAATAATGACAACATCAGTGCATAACACAACCTACCCTTTAGTGTTCAGAATATAGCTTCCTCATCTGATAAGGATCAGATCACGAAACTTAAAATTTAGATGTATAAATGGGACTCACACATCCAATTCTTCTTAAAATTATGAACCAAACTCTTAATCAATGGTTTAACAATCAGTGAAAACCTTTCAATAAACCTCCGATTATTTACAGCTTAGACCAAGGAATTAACAGATTTCCGTCAGCGTCATTGGTACCGACCAATCCTTAATCGTTTCAATCTTGGCAAGATCTTCACGAATACCTTTGTTGTCAAACAACTGGCTTAGAAAACACAAATATTTCAACTAACATTCACACATAGGAAATTTACATACATTTTCTCTTTTTCCAACCATTCCAAAAATTATCCTCATATGTTACTTATGTTCCTCATTTCCTCTTGGAATAAAATAGAATATCGTCAGCAGATAGAATGACTAACTCATCCTAGCACATCTTACACACAAGATTCACCTAATCCATGATTACGGCAGACGCGTTCGTCCATTCCAAAAACATCACTTGCTACTTAAAGTACCCATATCAAGTACGAAAAACAACTATAGGAATATCTTCCTCCATAACTCTCAGTTAATGATAACTAGAACTCAAAGCGATCTTTGAGTACACACTGGATCCATAAAACTGGTCAAATAACTCAATCCTCGGCAGTGGATACCAATTCTTGATAGTTAATTTTTAAGCTCTCGATAATCGATACACATCCGAAGCAATCCATCCTTCTTTGACAAACAACACAAGCGATCCTCATGGCAAAAAAAACTTAACCTAATACATCCCTTATCCATCAATTCTCGCAATTGACCGGATAACTCATTCTACTCTGACGGTGCCAAATGATAAGGCATACGAATACTACTCAACAAAACACAGAAGCACTACATAATGAAACGCTGGAGCACTACACCTATCGCTTACAACACTCAATCGAAATGAATTACTCTTCACAAGAGGGCAGCAACTCTGCAAAACTTCAGGAATACCTCATAATACTCTCGAATCATTAACAAGATCTCCCAACTTCTCCTCAACTACCCTATCACTAATTACCTGGGCTAGGAATACATCATATCCCTATTCTATATACTTCCTCATCTCCAAAAAAGATACTTCTCAAACGAAAAGTTCACTCATTACCTCTCATAGTCAACACTCAATTTCTTAGCAAAATCTAAACCAGCAGCTATCAATTTATGGTGAAGATTGGTTCAATATCAAGCATCGGCACTACGCACAACTAACCAATTCATACCAATAATCTACATCCAAAGATCCCAACTGTTTGAGCATCACGTCGATGTCAAACACCTACTTTCCTAAATTCAAGGAACACACTTTTAATATAGAACTAACTCTAGCAACCGTTCCATCGGTTAACTCCACATCATAGTTAATTGTCAATCTTACTAATTCTCCATCGATAAAACGACTGAATCTTTACATTTCTACAGTTTCTACCCGATCTGAAACCAAACAACATACTGACATAAAGCATCTCAAGTAAGAATATACCATTTACAACGTTCGGACCTTAAGGTTTGTCAACATCATTCAAACATAAGCTGGAGCGACAGCATTCCTATCTTGTCAATTTCCTTTCCTTGGACAATTCTCTTGCTTGTGTCCTTCCTCATCACAACGAAAACATATCACAACTCCAGGGGTACTAATTCCAAATCCTCTTGTCCTACACTTCGTAGCTTTATGACCAGGTTGTCCTAACTCTAGTCGCAAATGTGGAAAATTACCTCCATAGTATAGAGTAAAGCAAACACACTTGGGATTTATCTTGTTATTTCCAGACACAGTGGCAGCACGAAATTCCTCATTCCTTCCATAGTTTAAATGCTGATTTCAGTTCTGTCTATGGTTATTGTTATTACTGTAATCCTCACAATTCTGACCTTGATTCGGGTTAGACTGAGCAGATTCCCACTTTCTCTAATTGTTTTCAACAATACTATCTTTCCTATCTTGCACTTTCAGGTCCATTAAATCATGCGCCATCTAAACAGCTTCATCGAAAGATTCAGGTTTTGAAGAAATAGTCTCACCCTTGATGTTACTAGACAATCCTCTAATGTACTGCTTCCTTGCCTTACAGTCATTCACAAAAGTATCAGGACATAGCAAATATAGCTTAGAAAATTTCCTAGTAAGTAGTAATAACATCATTCCTTAACACGATTTATCTCAATTCGGATTCCAACTGTCCTAGTTCCTCCTCATGGCAAAACCTAGCAGTCAATGGTCCTTTAGTCACGGTCCATGACTTACCATTAAACACAACCAATCCTATAGTAGTCACTTGGTTGTTCCACCATCTTAGTGTACCATCCTGAAATGTAACAGCAGCAAATTTCACCTTCTTAGTTTCTAAACACCCAATAATCTCAAAAGTACTATCTTTCTTATCAATCCACCTATGCAATTCTAATGCACCACTAATACCACAAAACTGCGTAGAACCACACTTCCCAATAACTAACATAAGTACATTCTCTCGAACTTGCAGAACAGCAACAACACTACCATCTGGATCAACAGCATCATTATTATTCTCAGCAGCATCATCATTATTCTCAGCAACATCATCATTATTCTCAGCAGCATCAACTGCACCACAATTATCTCCATCACAACTAACTCTAACATCTTGATTCCTTGTAGCACGATCAGCTTCATGTGCTCTAGCAATAACTTGTTCGATCATAGTGTTCACAGTAGCAGTTTTTAACTTTGGCAACATATTTCAAGACACTTAGTCACGTGGTTATCCACTAATGACAGAAATATGATTCCCCTACTCCTTCTTCCATCATCATAGAAGAAAGAAACATGATAAGTATACATATCAAGATAAAAGATGAATTCTTTATTAGGACATCTCATGGATACTACATGCACGAACAACATAACTACAATGGTTCATCAACCAAAACTCAAAAGAGTTAATAAAGGCACATCATAGATCATGAGGGTAATTCATATTGCGTTAAGGATTCAACAAGGAAGTGGCAATGTCTGTCACTACAATCATCTACCGAACAAACTTAAAAGATAATAAGTTCCATCACAATGCTACGACACAAGGTTTAAATAAGTTCGATCACAAAAAGAAAATAAGATACAAAGAAATCCATTACGCGATTAGTTCCTTAGACAACAGCTCCTTATCCTTCTTATCATTGCTGTCAGCTTCATCACACTCGTCTATTTCTCCTTTCGAAATTCAAAGTCGAATCCCTAACATGATGGCAGCTCACTCTCAAAATTCGAATACTTACTCATCCTTTCAAAACTTACCTACTTCTCTTTAAACCTTTCAGTTCAAGCACACAAATTTATCACAATCGACCCAAGACTATCAATATCGTCCATCTTCCAAGTCCTAACAAACTCAAATCTCCACATACTAGCTACAACCTTTGAAACAACTTTTCTTTCACATCAACCTTCTAATCACACCAGTTTCAACCACATATCTATCATACATCAACTAATCAAACTTCCTCATACCCGATAAAAGTAGTAAGAAATCAGTTGTAAAATCGTTCAACATCTTGTCTACTGTCCTAGACCCTCGGCCGTATATAAGGTCATTATTTAAAATTATATACATATGCATTACATAAAGAAAATTACGATAACAAGTACTCGACGTACTTTTAACAAAATCAATACATCATTAATACATCATCATAGTATTTACTTAATAAATACTTTAAAAATCATTTTAGTTTTAAGGGATACATCTAACTATAAAACAATACAAAACAAATAATCTTACCGGAGCCTTGCGGAGAAGTTGCGTGCTTTTGTGAAATATTTTCGACACCAAAGTTATAGTTTAGGACATTTTTCCAAATCGACCTAATTCGCTATAACTAAAAAGCTCTGATTACCAATCTTTAACACCCCCAAATTACATTGCGCAGCGGAAATACACATTTGGGTGCTACTCAAACATCATTACACAAAACACTTTAAACGATCTCAAAATGATACATTTGAAAGATAAAAGGATATAATTTAACCATTGTCTAAAACCTTCAGTCCCAAGTAAAACAGTTTTAGAAATATCAGAGTCACAATTAGGTCCCCCAAAGATTTTATCCAATCAACAAACAATTTACCAAAGTACATGACCGTACATTATTATTTTTATGACAAAAGGGAAAGAAAACTGTTTTAGACCAATCACCACAAAAGCAATCCGCAATCCTTCTCCAGCAAGCTCCGCAATTCATCAACTTCAATCACCTGAAATACATTCTTAAAATCATCAACACAACGGTTGAGCGAGTCTATAGGTTTTCCAAATCATCATTTGAACACAAGAGAAAAATCAATCAAGATCATTTAATAGAACTGTGTGCATTATCTATTAATCAGGCATTCAGGCATATAGCAATAGCTATAGAATTTTATTAAGCTCATTACACCTACCCCTTAACTTAGTCACCCACGCCTAAAGCTGACATGAATATATGAATTCCAGTGCCCCTACTAGGGTATGAATTGTAAGTATACCACATTCTGATTCTCGTAAAATTATCCTTCCCAGAGGTTACTCAGCGTAAAACCCTGGTCTCAGATAGGGTCGTCAGTCCAATAGTACTATTATTAGAATAAGCGGTTATTCCCAACTCACAACATCAAGTCAGAAGATAGTTAACGGCTCATGACTTTAGGGACTTTTGCAATTTAGGTACTTATACAATTCAAGGCAACAACAGGCAACATTCGGGTCCAAACAATCAATCATGAATTGTGTTAATTTTACTTTCAAATAGCATGTATCCCCCTCGCAGGTTTTAAAATCATTCAAAACAATTACAAAAGCGAGGCTATAGACTCACCTTGAATAATAGCAGTAGCAAGACGATCTTCCACGATAGTTGATGCCAAATAAACACAAAAACCACAACCTATCAAACAAGGTGCGTTCATTAATAATAAACTAGAATAAAATCCATACGTAATAACATCAAACTCAAAATAATAAAATGACAACCAACCCAAAATAAAAACAATACAAGTGACCTATTACATCCTTCTATATGTTTACTTTATTAGTCAATTCTTTCGATAAAAATCTGCCGGTACACACCAAATGTACAAGCTCATTTACCCTACTTAAACACGTCAAATACTTATGATACTAATCAGAGATATCACTTACTATATATAGAAAGACCTGTTAAAAGCCCATCCAAATATTTTACTTTTAAAGTTCCCTGCCCGACACATCTTTGAACTACAAAATTTGGACAGCTTTACGTCACCGACTCATACAACCATTTTGACCATTCTAAACAATCCCGTTTACAAATTCGACACTTGAATTTGAAAATAGACTCACAATCCTTAGTTTAGAACCTAACATCAGACCTTGAACCTTTTTACAACTCATTCTATAGTCCCCCGAGATTCGATCCAAATATCGACAACAACTTCGGATTGTGTCAATACTCGTCTCCCGGTACACGAATAATCAAAACATCATAACTTCTCGCTCGTTTAGAGCTAAAAGCTCTATCTTATATCAAATCGAAGCTAAAAGAATTCTATACAACCCTATGCTATTAGTTTATCCATTTTCAAACAGTAAACTACCCAAAATTAGCCTTGAACCTACTGATCTAAAATACCTTTTAAAATCTCCCACCAAATCATATTTTTGATCAATTCCAACCATTTTTCTCATCATCCTACACCCCTTGTATCATCCTAAACAAATCATCTAACCCATAACACCCTTGAATAATCATCCAAAAATTACCCACTCAAAAATTCCAACATGCAATACTTAAAATATATATATAACATCACTAACAACAATTATATAATAAGAAAATAGATCAAACCAGCTTGGATCAACATCAAAATTTGAAAGTTCTTGCATGTTGTAGATTTTTAAATCAAAATGATCCTTGTTAAATTTGCAACATGGGATATCAATTAGTTTTTGGAGATTCAAAGTAGATTTTGAAAATCAAATGGGTTTAGGGTGGTGGTGGTGGACAGAAATAGTAAGAACAAGGGGTAGGAGAGAGAGATTTTGTAAGAAAATATTTTCTATGTATTTTTGTGAGTGGAAAATCCTTTTATAGTGGGATGGAGGGGTAGTTTTTGCCAATTTCTGATAGTTTTGGTCCAAAATGCAATTAAATAGTTGTAAGGGTAGAAATGTATATTGTCAATTTTGGAAAATATTTACGAGGCTCGGGTTTCGTAAAAATACTTTTCAAAAGTTAAAACGCACTCAAAATATGATAATAATATGATCCCGGTACGACTTAATACGCAATTAAAACTAAAAACGTCAAAATTATAAACATTGAAACAACAAATAATAAAACACAAAATCTCGGGCATCCGTCGATATCGTAATCACTAATAATCCTCGCAATTAGTTAAAAGGTAAAAATAAGACTTCCAACGTCGGTTTTAAATAAAACCATCAACCGTCATATTATTCAAACTCATCAAAAAATTCAAAAATATTCATAAAATAATATTAAATAATATTAAATATTGATCGCGGGTTCGAGTTGTCACATCTTTGAACTCAACTGAGTTGACCCGGTCAACTCGGTATCATTTGACAAGACATCATTCCGCAATTTTTTTCTGAGCAATATGAATTCACAATATGGCAAATAATATGATTCCGTAATATTGAAAATCATATGATTCGGCAATATTGCAAAACTTATGATTCCGCAATAATGAAATACAAGATTCCGCAATATTTGAAATCCAAGATTCCGCAATATTTTAAAATGAAAGATTCTGCAATATTTTGAAATCGTATCCACAGGTATTTGTACCGAAAATTTGGATCTTTGTTATTTTCTGTCCTTTTACCCAAAAAATCAGATCTACTGGTTTTTTTTCGGATCTGAAACTGAAAATATGATAAAACAAACTGAAAAAAGGGATAAAAAATGGATGTTATAGGAAACGGAAAAATGAATGATGGTGAAACTGACGAAAAAATAAAGGAAAGAAAAGAAACTAATATGGAAAAAAAAATTGTGGTGATGTTTTGTGATATGGAATATGGACGGATGAAAAAGCTGGTAATGATAAAAAAACAGAAAAGAAACAGGACAGAGAAAGGAACACAACCCATCAAAATAGTCAGATGAAAAAAATCCAAAACAAGACAGATAAAAGATAAAAATACCACGAATCAAGAACAAACACAAACACGGATACAAGACACCCCCGGTTAGCTCTGATGCCAATTGACAAGCATCAAGAACCTCACCTTTGTTCGGGGGGTCGAGGATGATCAAAGAACATGGTAGCCATTGTTATTCTAGTGAGAGAAAGTTAGAGAGAGGTGAAGGAAAGTGTGTGTATTATTTCAAGTGAGAACAATACAAAGGAAAAAACACTAAACTTCCACACCCCCATGGAGAGTCATGGGGGTATTTATAGGCCTAACTTAACTAGACAATCTATCCTTTACATAGTAAGTCCCTGAGTATAGAAAATGGATCTATATCTAGTCCAACTCACGTGAAAGGCGCCAGCTTACCAAAAACTAAGTCTAACAGCTTTCATACATACACATTCCGAATTGCATGTTTACTTTATTCCGAATTATATGTGTTACACACATTCCGAATTAGAACTAGCAATGTTATTCCGAATTATGTTCTAGATGTGTTTTCCGAGTTAATTGTTTTGTATTATTCTGAATTAGATCTTGTTCTTGCTTCTGAATTGTTTTATTTATAAGTTTTTATTTTTCTCACCATTTTTGTCAAGTGTTATTTCAAATTGTTTTGTTTTATTATATATTCAAATTTACATGTTGTTATGTTTTTAAATTTGTTTAAGCCCTTTATTTTTAGTTTATAATTTTCAAATTTCACTTTTAGTTTAAAATAGATAATCACCTTTCTTTCTTTTTACCAAGAACAACTGAGTCACGCATAAAACCCTTTGTCAATTTGAATCGACTCGTGAGAAAAACGAACTTTTAGTAAAAATCTTATATTAAAATGGCGCCGCTGCCGGCTCTTTTTGTAAAGATTAACGGTTTTTTGTGAGATATGCGTTGGATTTTGGGATCCGTTCACTCGTGAAAGTTATTTTTCTTGCTTAATTTTTTCTTTTTCTAAAATTTTTCAAAAATAAAAAAAAATCAAAGATTTCAAAAATCCAAAAACATTTAAAAAATCATAAAAAGCATTTCTTTTTCAAAAGTTTTACACCAAAAATATTTTCTTTTCACCTTAACTTTATTTCTTCTATTTCTTTGCTATATTTTTCTTTTGTAGGTTGTACGACCTTTACACACGAACCAAGAAACACGAAAAGCCTAGAACTTTATATGACGTGTAGAAGTGGGACGAAATGGATGATAGTACGATTAGGGTGATGATGTAAAACTAACAAAGTTGATATAACTAAGAATGGAATATTAGATTGATGAAGAAGAAAGAGAAAGATAGATACAAGGAGTGTTTAATCCTAGTGAGAGAAACTAAGGAGAGTTTATCTCTCTAACACACTAAAGAAATGGAAAAGCACACACACAAATGAGGAGGATGTTTCCTTTTATACTAAGAAGGAAACTTGACAGAGGCTTTCCTCATTTGTGTGTTCGGGACTAATTCCCGTTACGTACATAATAATAACATAGAACTCTCGACACCATTACGTATCATTTTCCACGAGCTTCGCAACGGTATATTATATGACCATCACTTTAAACACTTCTAAAAATCTCCCCCTAAGGGGTGGTCATATAATATATGACTACACTTCTTTGACCATCACTTTAAATACCTCTAACAATCTCCCCCTAAGTGGTGGTCATGTAATATGCGACTTCACTTATTTGTTGTTGAAGACTTTGAAGCTCATTGTCTTGAGAGTTCCTACACAGTTCCTTTCATGACTTATGATCTTGGATCTTTGATCTTTGCATTGACTTGATCTTTAAACTTTGCCAATTTATGTTCTTGTGTCTTTCCCCACATACTCATATTTTACGTTGTCTTAAAAGCTTGTTAACGATCTCATTTGATCATCAGAGTAGCGGAAGTCTTTGTGTTTAGATGTTCTTAAGCTTTTTTCAATTACTTGAGTATGTGGCCTTGAATTGCGACTCTTGAGATAACGCCACCGTTTGCATTCCTCCGGTTTCCCATTATACTGTACAAGTACTGTACCTGTGATTAGGTAAGTTCAAAGAACTTCCTTGACAGGGTTTCCGGTTGTGGTAGCCGTTCACAATACTTGAATATATCGAAAGATAATTCATAATAAGGAGTGAATCATGCAGTTCCATTCTGCTGATTAAGTCGTCAATTCAATTTCCTGGAACAAGTTTGAATCAATTAAGAATCAAACCATTGTTTCTTTCAAGTTGACACAAGTTTGATTTATATAGAATCTCACAAGTTACCTACCGCAGTGCTGTTTGATGATGACACTGGAAGGATTTCCATTCATCACTGTAAATACTAATAAGTATTACTCTGAATGTTCTGGCAAGATCATAAAGATATTGCGTAGAGACCTGGAACAAGTTTGAATCAATTAATAATCAAACCACTGTTGCTTTCCAGTTAACATATGTTCAATCCAAAGTGAATCGAACATATGACCTACCGCAGTGCTGTTTGATGTTAACACTGGAAGGATTTCCATTCATCACTATGAATACTAGAGAGTATCACTCTGAATGTTCTAGCAATACCACAAGGATAGAGCATGGGACTCTGTGAATTATTGATTGTGTTCTAATGATGAAAAACAATTGATATATGGAATAAGTGTCTAATGAGATTTTTTGATGAATCTCGTTGGCTCTAGACTCTATAAGTGCATTTTTATTTGGTGATCGGAGGCTGGAGCAGACTGCCACCTTTTCAATATGTACTATCTCAGAGTGAGAAAGTTGATAGAAATGAGTTGAACTCTGTGACAATAAAACAAACTTCTTTTGAGAGAAGCTTGAGTAGGCTAGGAAGGGTTGTGCTTTGCATCACTGGGTCCACGATGCTTTGTCTTCAATACTAGAAATCATGAACGTGATTCTCATAGTAGATGAATTGACCCGGTTTCTGCCTAAGTTGTATGGAGGTCTATTTTCTTTTCACCCTTTATCATTACATTTCTTTTTCATTCTTCAACCCCTTCAATGCTTACCAAGACGTCATAACTAGCACTTTTTTGTGATTGTTCCAGTGCTAGCTTAAGTCATTAGTCGGCATTTTTCTCGTACACTCAACTACTCTATCTTTCCTAAGGACTTCTAAGTTCTAATGGATTGTCCCTCTGTTTCTGGTTCGATCATAGGACGAATACCTAACCACCTTTTGACACCAATACCTTCGTGAATAATTGTGTTGAAGGGTATAGATATCGTCAGAAAAACATTCGAAATAGATATCAAGATGTTGATTAAATCAATGTTTACATCTTGATAGTTTTCTATATCAACAAAAACGCCGCCTACAAATGTGCTTCAAAATGCGAAATCATTTAGGTAAACATTTTGCACATGTTAGGACGAGAAAGCACTTGAATCAAAGATCTTGTCCAAAAATGAAACATTTTGATCACATTTTATCACTATTCTCCCCCTCCAAAATTGCATGTGATAGAAATATTTGTGAAACTAGTGATGAAACATGGAGAGAATAATGTTCATTAAATCTTTATACTCCCCCTCAAAAAGAAATTCTAGTTAAAATAGGGGATTATATGAGCACACAGTTTGGAAATACCTTGAAAAATTATGCTCAAAACCGAGAAAACTGAATTTCCCGTTGTTGAGGAAAAATGTACATAAATGAACATTTCCCTTGAGTTCATGAGCTTAAAACTTTGAATGTTTTAATATAAGCCCATGACCGAGAAAAATTAATTTCCCGTCGTTGAGGATAAGTCATAGACTTTCCTTTCTTTGTGGACCGGGTTATAGTCTGACATGTGACTATAAGCCATTATGTTGAGCTCAAAACTTTGAATGTTTTGTGACAAGCTCAACCCAAGATAGATTGCTCTACCAGTTATTAGGATAAGTTATCTTTAAAGATACACTCTCCTTTATTTGAAGTTTGAGTTACAATCTGACATTTAACTGTAAGTCGTTTTCAGGAGCTTAAAAAACATGGAATATTTTTTATTGAAAGCTCATGACCGAGAAAATTTTATTTTCTCGTTGTTAAGGATAAGCTATCATCCGCGATAAGCTTTCCTTTCTTTGAAGCACGAGTCACAATCTGAAGTAATTACAAATCATTTGAAGAAAAATAGAAATGACATGTTTTGAAAACATTTGAACTTTCATTCGAACTTTATGTACACAACTGTGTCGTCATTAAGCAACATTTCTAGGCGCGTTCATATTATCGATATTGAAAGACATGTCGAGAAGAATATTTTTGGTATTTTTGTAAGATTTTTTAATTTTATATTTTGTGTTTATATAGATATTTACAGTTTAAGATATTTTTAATTTTTTCAAGTTCTTCGAAAATAATCAAAAATAGACTTTTATACAGCAGAAGTAAGTGAAAACGAATGTACAGAGTTGGAACCCTTTGAAGAAGTGGATTCAGAATCCGCTGAAGCACCTGCAATGACAGAAGAAGAGTTTGCACAAATACTAGTGTTAGGAGTAATAAATTCATTTGCTTTATTCAGAACACTCGCATTAGTGCTGGAGAAGATTTCATCACTCTTCTCGATGGGAATCCACTTAAGACCAACATTCTTGAAGATCCTACCCGTTGGTTTCCACTGAAGACTAGATCTAGGAGTAGTGTTCTCTTGCACAACGGAAGACTTCTTTGGAGAGAAACTAGTTCATGCATTGATCCGCCTTGAGGATTTCTTGTCATTTCTTTTCTTTGTGATGGGTGTGAATCTCCTTGTTGTCTTATGGAATTCTGCATTCTTTCTCTGTGAGAAGGCACGAGAATTTACCTCATAGAGGTATTGCAGAATGCAATGAGCATGGTTTCCATAGTGAATGCCCTTTTTGCATGTGGGGCATACAAGGAGGTTGGGATTCTCGAAAGTCTTTATGTACCTAGGTTTTGCTGACCGTTCAGGCACCTTGTTCGATAAACGACTACTCATTGGTGGTTGCCAATTCCTAGGTTGCTGGTAAGGGATCCTAGGTTATGGTTGACTACCATTAGGAGTGTGTTGAAATCTATCAGTTGTTAGTTGACTAGGTTTTGAATACACATGTTTTACTTTCTGAATGTTCCCTTGTGGCTTACCATCCCTTAGGTTGTTGGTTTGACCAACATCATTTGAACCTTTAGATTCCTTTGTGGGCGTAAGAGTCACACACTTGGGAGTACTCTTAGGAGTAGTACAAGGTTCATTCACATTGTTGTGCTTAGCAAAAATGGGTTTTCTGAATGGAGGAACATAGGGTGATATGGCTGGTTTTGGAACAGTTGGTTGCACATCGGTATTAGGAGATAACCTAGATACATTAGAAGGCGGTTTTCCTAAGACAGATGGCTTGGCACTTTTTATGCATTGGGTTGTCTAACAACTGATTTTACAACCTTAGGTTCCACCCTTTTTCCACCCATCTTCCCAACAAGTTTCTTCAACTCAGTTATCGCGATGTCTTTGTCTTGCAACTGAGCTTTCAAATCAGAAATTTCCACTCTCTTTTCGTTCAATTCTAGAAATGATTCAAAGAGTTTTACTTGTAAATTACTATCATCTAGAACTTTTCCAACTTTGTTTTGCAAAGCAAGTTCAAGAGAATGACTATGTTTTTAAAGAAAATCATATCGGTGTTGAAGAATCGTGAACTCTTTTTGATTAACAATTGTTGAAGGCCCACTGTCACGACATTCACCTCCTAAGTGAGCTTGCAATAGTTCGATTGTTTGTTTCATTTCACTGTACGCTTTATCATACGAAAGTTTGTCCTCCTTACATTCATCACGTTTTTTGACATATTTATTCGAAAGATCGGTGAATTCGTTGTCCTTTTTGATAACATAAGACTCCAGTTCCTCTTTCGTACGATCAAGCTCATGTTGGAGGGTTTCATTATCCGACACAAAGATGTTTACCGCAACGGGATTACTCTCATCAAAATCACCACTGTGACTTGCTTTCAAGAGACGTGCAAGATCGCTTTCCAGAACTTTAATTCTATCAAGAGATTTATCAGCCTCCTCGCCAAAGATTTAAAGTCTTCAACAAATTTGGCTAATTCTTTTAGAAAAGCATTTTCAAGATTGCTCATCCTAGCATCAACTTGATTAAAAGCGGTTTAATCTCGTTGTGAATAATTTTTCGAACTTCATTGTGAACGGGTGAAGTAAAGTTTCCTCCAGTAATTTTGTGATTTACAACACGTTTAAGAATGACAAAGTTATCTTTTAGCTCGTTTAGAAATCGGTGTGTGATACTCGGTTTAGGAGGGTCATCAGACAATTCCTCACTTGGAAGCAAAAGCATTTCAATACTCGTTTTAGACCGAACAAAAACAGTTGGAGGATTAACTTTAGGATAATAAACGGGTGTCACTTCTTTATTTAGCTTTTGCATTTTTAAACGAGTCTCTACAGCAAGTTCAGTAGTTTCCTCAGAATCATGCACACTTGGAGGATCATGCTCATCAGACAAGAGCACACTACCATTATATAGAGTTTGATTTGTGGCCTGAAATTGCTTAAGATATTCGGGATTGGGAGGAAGAGGACAACCTAAGCCATTTTGTCACGGGTGTGTGGATTTGCTATTATATGACCCGGTGGTCTAACATGGTGGTAAATGGTAGTGGAAGCCATTGTTGAAGCTTAGAGAGAGAGTGGTTGTGTGTGTAAAGAGAAAGAAAGAAAATGTAATAGAAAATGAAAAAGAAGCACAATCCACACCCCTCCTTGGAAGCCTAGGAGGGGTATATATAGTCACACATGCTACTTAAACTGTACAACATTCCTAGTCTAGTCTAAGCGTGTGTGACTATGATAACTAATATGAATTCTTAAATGTCGTCATATAAAGTGAATTTCCAACAATCTTCCCCATGGGACGACGTGTAGAATTCCTTACAATATTCTTCCTAACAAGTACATAATGATTAAGAACAAGAGCTTTCATGAAGCGTCTAATGCTGATGAAGTCTTCTGAGGCCTTCGTCTTCAAAATGACTCATCTTTAAAGTAACTTGTAGAAGAAATACTGTAACGGCACGAGCTAAGTAACCCATACACTTCTGGTTAAGGAGAAGCTTCTGAATTAACTTCCCCCTAATACATGCCACATAAACTTGATGTAGAAGCTTTTAAATAGCTTTCCCCTAATCCGACAATCCTCGTAAGCAACTTCAAAGCTTTCAATAAAGCTTAGAATGATTAAGCGCACAGTGGAATCTAACAAGCAAATCCGATCATATAACATGATAACGTTGCTAAGAGGGATTGAAAGTAAGGGGTACACCAAGTAGATCAACAACTTTTCTTCTCACGCTTGAATAATTCTTCTGAATTTTTCTTCCCCCTGAGAGTTCAAGTTATGCATACTAGAAAGAATCAAGACATTTCTTCCCCCACATAGTTGAAGAAAGTAAATCAATCCCAAGTATGAAGCTCAAATACTGAAGTAGACACTTTATCCCATTCATGAAGTTGACATCGTAACACCAGAGTCAATTAAGTCCCAGAAATGCACATATCTTCTTCCGGAGATGCACCAGAGTCAATTAAGTCCCGGGAATGCATATAGGATAATGATGATGAATAATTGCAACAACCAAACAATTAAACATCGAATCAGTAGTGTACCGTTTAGAGATTGATAACGCCACGAGTTAAAACACTGATTTTCTCTGCGGCTATGACAAATGTCATCCCGGAATGTCTTCAACTCAAAAGAAGGTATGAAGTTCAACACGTGTACACGTTGTGCGTTCAATGTGTCTTCTTCTTCCCTCTTGATGGTTTCAAAACTCGGAACCAGCAATAAATCATATGCACATGAACCTGAAATCTCGTGAGAATAATATATAAGCTGAATTATATATCTTGTGAGAATCAGCTGTTGATCGAAAATCTCTACTCATAAACTCTCCATGGCCATCTTTACCAACCCACATGAAAGCAATTTGAAGTGACCATTGATTGAATGAACCAGATACATCAAACATGAAACTGAATAAGAATCCTTCGATCTTGTGACTTAAGCTTGCACAATTATTGAATGAAGAACGGTGGAGAAATCTCTAAGTACTCAATGCATCACTAAAGAAGTCTATAAGCACAACACCTCTTGAAATTATCCACGTCGACTAAGCGCGTGACACTGAGTACAACAATGTAACCCCTTTAAGTGATAGTTATCCGAGTCATCAACCAACCACCCCGAACCCGGAAACCAGATAAACAAGTCGTCATTCTAAGATTAAGCACGAGTAAGTTATCTTTGAAGATAAAATAAATACACGCCTTCGAAAAATCCGGCTTCAACTTCACGTAATTTATACCCGATCAAACGAATCCGTAGCCACTAAAAAATCGCCAAATTTTTCTTCGTCTCGTCAAATAAATCTTGTAACTTAGTCTCATTAGTTGTCTAAAAATGTTGTCACTTTCGTCTCGTCTTTTTGTCCCTTTAAAAATAGTTAATCAAAAAAAATTTAACATTTATCATATGAAATGATAAATAAAATTTTTGAAATAACAATTTTTGCAACATTGACCAAATACAACTTTAGGCCCGATTTTGCAGCCCATGGCCCAAGTCACAAAAAATATACCCGGTCATCAATTGGGATATAACTTCCACAATCCTAATTTCACTCACACAATTATCTTAATCTCATTACCTAGATACATCCGTCCCCAAACTCCTTCATCTCCTCACCCACCATCGTAAAATCCGCCCCCATCATCTAACACCCTCATCTAACATCACTTCCAACTAAACAAATGAATCATATCAAATCTTCATCGTATACATGATGCAACCACCATCAAACGCACCTTCTTAAATCGATCTTACATATTGCTGTAAGAGAATGATTATCCATCTCGTTATAAATTAAGCCCACTGTTTTAACTACACAACCTCTAATCGTCTTTGATTACAATCGAAGGAACGTGTAGTACTTCTATTTTCTCTTGTCCGAGTAAGGATATGGCTTCAAAATCCAATAAAGGGTCTCGGGTAGGTTCGATTCGAGATACATGTTGCTTTACTAATTATTTCGAAACAAAATAAGGATAATAACAAGTTTGTTATTAATCTTGTTTTAATTTCGTATATTAACATTGGTTAAAAGCCAAACATGGATCTGTGATGATGTTTGATTTTCGTGAATAGATCTTAAAAGATCTCAACATGCATGTATACACGAAAAGATTAATCTGAGATCATTTACTTTTCTGTTTGTTTGAGTCTAGATGGGGATTAAGTGACAAAGGGAATTAGGATTAGATGGATGGTGTTGTGGTGATATAAGGTTGGATGTGTTATGTTGGACTCAGTGAGTAAACTGAGTCAACTCGGTAATTACCGAGTTGACTCGGTTGCGATGGATTCGGTTTTAGTTGAGGTCAGATGAGTTTGGTAGAGTACTCAAAAATGTTACCATCGCAATGTCTTTGTTTTTAAAAAGAACCATCGCAAGTCAAAAGTGTAGTCATCGCCGTCAATATTTTAAACCCATCGTAGTCTAAAAAGGTTGCCATCATAACATGAGTCCATCGTAGTCTAAAAAAATTAAGTCCATCGCAGTCTTAACTAAGACCCATCGCAGTCTAAAAAAGAGACCATCGTATCATGATGTCCCATCGCGATGGTACCCATCGCAATGGTACCCATCGCAATGGAGCCATCGCAGTGGTACCATCACAGTGGTACCATCGCAGTCAACCCATCGCACTCAATGCGATGTACCATGAAGCAGGAATCTTATCCAAAAAAATGTCATTTTTCCGATTTATCAGGATTTGTGATTTCTGGGTAAAACTTATCTTCATCTTAAAAAATGCAAACAGATGAACCCATAACCAGGACAGATCTAAAAAAAATTGACTATTGGACCAGAGGGATGTGAATACCAGCAGATATGACCGTGATTTAATCAGGGACTTAAAAAGATGACAACTTTTGACCATGAGAAAACTCACTTTGACCATAGATGAATCAGTTTTGATGAAACCAGTGAAACCAAAAGAACCATCTTTGACTGATGACATACGAATGACAATAAGTTAACAGACTAGGACAAGAAAGTTATGAATATTGGATATAAACACAACCAGTGACAAGAAAATGATAGATTCGGACCAAAAAAAATTTTAGACCACCTAAATCGAAAACAAGAACGATCTAAGGATGAAACCGAGGCTCTGATACCAATTGTGGATTTGCTATTATATGATCCGGTGGTCTAACATGGTGGTAAATGGTAGTGGAAGCCATTGTTGAAGCTTAGAGAGAGAGTGGTTGTGTGTGTAAATAGAAAGAAAGAAAATGTAATAGAAAATGAAAAAGAAACACAATCAACACCCCACCTTGGAAGCCTAGGAGGGGTATATATAGTCACACACGCTACTTAAACTATACAACGTTCCTAGTCTAGTATAAGCGTGTGTGACTATGATAACTAATGGGAATTCTTAAATGTCGTCGCATAAAGTGAATTTCCAATAGGGTGTAATTTATCTCATTCACTTTAGGTGCGAGCATATTTATCGTCTGCATAAATTGGCCAAGTTTAACCAAACGGTTGTCTAATTCCCTAATCCTATCCTAAGCGTTGCACAAATCGTCAATAAACCCATCTTCTCGAATTTTGAAATCATGTTTCAGCTTTTTTCGTTCTTCTTTTAAATCCAAAATAATAGATTTTTCAGTTGAGAGCTGTTTATTAAGAGAGGTGATTTTATCATTCAATTCGCTTATCTTTTTAGCACTACTTAAATGTAAGGCATTTAATTTTTGAGTTGTGCATTTTTGGTGATAAACCGATGTAGCATGAGCTTGTTCAAGTTCCTTAATTTTAGCATGATGGATTTCAAAGCTTTTCTCCATTTCCTTATACCCCGCAAGCTCAGTTGTCAGTTTGACATTAGTTTCTCTAAACTTATTATTTACCACCTTAGCATGGTCAACCTCCTTAGCAAGTTTATCAAATAATGATTTGTAATACGCATGTTTCGTATCAGGAAAGGTTGTAGGCTGGGCGACTTGAGCTTCACTAAGGTCCACATTGGGCGCATTAGAAATAATATTGCTATTATTCGTTTGATCCCCGTGTGTCTCAGTGGAAGGCTCAAGTGACTCAATATACTCTTCCTCCTGATTAGACATATTATATAACTCATTATCATTGAGACGTGGGTGTACCTCAGATGAACCGTCTAAATCATACACAAGAGCTGTGTCAGTCTGAATTACCGATGTTGATACTTGCTGCGAATTAGCCAAAAAGATGGAGTTGGTAGTCACCTCTTCTTCCTCATCATATGTTGCTGCACATGCCATGAGATCAAACTCTTCAGCTAGAAGTGGAATTTCTGCTTGTTCCTTTTGTGCTATAAGAAGCTTAGACTAGAGATAGGCAGCATCCCTCTTCTTTCTGGCAGTGTTATCACGATTCTCAATACCCGCAGCACCACTGTCTAGTTGATACGTCATTGTAGAAGTCATGTGTAAATCAGGATCTCAATTCGTAGAAAGCGCGTTTCGGATTCTCAAAAAATGAAATTTTGCCAAAATTTTCCAGTCCGACAAAAAATACCTCAGTCCGATATAAAATAAACTGGAAAATTTTGCTAATTGCCAATTTTGAAATCGAGTTAGAAATAGCCAAAAACAAGTAGGGAAAATATTGAAAATTGAAAAATTTTGACAAAAATTAAAACCGAAAAAAATTCGAATTTTGGCCTAAATATTTGAATTTTGGGTCAAAAAAAATTTTGTTTCGCCAAAATTTGAAATAAAAGCTTAAATGTCCTAAAAATGGTCTAGGAAAAATAAATTTTTTCTTGGTTTTCCCGCCAAACCTAGTCTAGATAGTGGCTAAGTCTACAAATACATCGATAAAAAATACTGGCTAAGATTCCGCAATGTCAGATATTCAAAGATTCCGCAATGAGAAGATTCCGCAATCGTCAAAAAACATATGATTCCTCAATCATGTCATAATTTCCGCCATACTTGTCACAATTCCGCAATTAGTGTCACAATTCCGCAATACTTGTCACTATTCCGCAATAATAGTCACAATTCCGCAATTAGTGTCACAATTCCGCAATGTTCCACTATTCCGCAATAATGTCACAGTTCCGCAATAAGTGTCACAGTTCCGCAATACTACACAATTCCGCAATATATGCACAAATCCGCAATACTACACAATTCCGCAATAATGCACAATTCCGCAATAATGCAAAATTTCACAATAATGCACAATTCCGCAATAATGCACAATTCCACAATAATGCACAATTCCGCAATATATGCACAATTCCGCAATACTACACAATTCCGCAATAGTACACAATACCGCAATAATGCACAATTCCGCAACAATGCACAATTCCGCAATAATGCAGAATTCCGCAATCTATCAAAAGGTACAATTCCGCAATAATCTATGAATATTGCGAAATTATCTTAAAAGTGTGGATCTCAGAAAGAAACGAATTTTGGCACTATTTTCGCAACTTTTTAAGGGTTCTAAGCCAACGAAAAACACCAAACACGCTAACCACGAATCCCTTGACGAATGATACCACTTGTACGACCTTTACACACGAACCAAGAAACATGAAAAGCCTAGAACTTTATATGACGTGTAGAAGTGGGACGAAATGGATGATAGTACGATTATGGTGATGATGAAGAACTAACAAAGATGATAAAACTAAGAATGGAATATTAGATTGATGAAGAAGAAAGGGAAAGATAGATACAAGGAGTGTGTAATCCTAGTGAGAGAAACTAAGGAGAGTTTCTCTGTCTAACACACTAAAGAAAATGGAAAAGCACACACACAAATGAGGAGGATGTTTCCTTTTATACTAAGAAGGAAACTTGACAAAGGCTTTCCTCATTTGTGTGTTCGGGACTAATTCCCGTTACGTACATAATAATAACATAAAACTCTCGACACCATTACGTAGCCTTTTCCACGAGCCTCGCAACGGTATATTATATGATATCACTTTAAACACTTCTAACATAGGTGTATGCGTACCCGTTCACGAAGAAGGAAATCCATTCAAGCCGCTATCATCGAGCCTCCTGGTGTTAACACAATGGATAACCGTCCAATGATCGAGCTCTTGCAATCACATGTTGAAGGAAATGAAGATGCAATTGTGGTGCTGACTATTGATGCAACTAACTTCGAGCTCAAGACCGGTTTTATTCAAATGGTTTCTGCAACACCTTTTTTCGGCCGCACTCATGATGATCCTCACGATCATATCAAAAGGTTTGTCCACTTAACCAATACCGTGAAATACAATTGGGTCTTACAAGAGGCAATTCGTTTGTCCATATTTCCTTTCTCTATCAAAGGAAAAGGCCGGACTTGGCTTGATAAGGAACCACCCCAAAGTATTACAACATGGGCGGACCTAGAGACCAAATTTATCAACTAATTTTTCCCACCATCATGTACTACCGCTTTGGGGAATGACATGATTAATTTTGAACAAAAGTACGGTGAGACGTTTAGTGAATCTTGGGATCGTTTTAAGGAACTTTTGAGAAAGTGTCCATAACACGATTTTACAAAGGTGCATCAAATTAATACTTTTTATAATGGATTAAGTTTGAATGACCAACATTCACTAAATAGTGCTTCGGGGGGTAATATTCTTGTTAACTCAATGAATGATGCTTGGGCAATAATAGAAAACAAGGCCAAAGTCCAAACCAAGAGTTTGAGGGCTACAATGGCTAGTGCCAGTGATAATGCGATAACTAATCAAATCAAGGAGCTTACTTCAATCGTAAAATAACTTGTTTTAAGAGATAACCCTCCTACTCAACATGTGAATGCCCTTAATGTTACTTGTGACACTTGTGGTGGGCCAAACTCTTATGCTAATTGTAATAAGGCTTATGATCAATCTCACGGGGAAGTGTATGCTTACAACAACACGGAGAGGGTTCATTTCAAGCCGAATGTCGATGTTAATCACTTTTCCTATAACTCGACGAATTACTTGGCACCACCTGGTTTTCAACAAAGACCACACCCAACCACCCAAAACAACCAAGGGCCACCACGAGCTACTTTTCAACATAATGCAAATGTGAGGGGCTGTAATGCATGCCAAGGAAATTGTCAAATGCAAAATCAAGGCTTTCCAAACCAAGGTTCAATCATCAAGGTTTTCAACCATATAACCAATACCCAAACCAAGGTTTTCAACAACAAGGGTTCTATTAACCTAATCCACAAATGGACTTAGTTCTTCTGTAACACCCCATTTTGATTAATGGAATGTCACGCGTGATTATGGCGTGTCATCAAAGCATACAAGGATAAATGTCTAAACATTACATGACCATAAAGGAAAATACCAGAATCAAACATCGGTAGTCCAAAAGTAGAACTCATCACATACAAACGTAAGTACTGTAAATGAAAGGACTAAACAATGGCCATGGAAAAAGTATCAAAGTACAGATAAATGCATAAAGTAAAGAAGGCTAGAAAGCTTCCAGTCCATATGCACGTACGCATAAAGTCTACGAGCGTCCCTGAGTACCTGTCATTTTGGGAACATGAAAAGGAAAACGGCTGAGCAATACGCTCAGTGCACGGATGTACAAGTAAAGCATGAATAATATAAGCATATAAGCATGAAACAACGGAAGAAACTAAGTCCTGGATAACCCGGTTATATCTTAGTAAAACTGGTTTTATAGTTTGAAAAGCCTTATGTTTATCTTGTGAAAACTATTTAACATATTTTACCATAAGCCAATATAGGTCATGAAAATCAACGTGCATGAATACTTGGAGGGGTGATCTCGTCATGCAAATTAGAGGGGCTGCCTCTAATTTAATATACTGGTTTTGGGTAGGAGGGATCAGCTCCTTGTGAAGGATGCAAGGCACACACAACATTCACACTGAGCAATCTGCTAAAAACATGTAACTAGGATGCACCCATACGCCCCACCTGATAATAATAATAATATGGCCAAAAGCTTAAAGGGACGCCACGAGCAATCACTCCACCGTGGGGAAGTCATAACACCAGTGCCTCTAGTGTTATGGTTATGGTACCTCCATAACTAGGTGAAACTGGTCATGCATGTATATGGCTTTAGGTATTCTAATTAAACATGAGCAATCAAAACATATAAAACATATACTAGGGAAAACAGTTGGCTGCATACGGGGAATCATAATAAGGAAAGAATGTCCATACTGAAAGGACGGAGAATCCGTACCTTATGTCCAGTAAACGAAGAAGACGAATGGAAGAGAGTCCTACTTCGGTATCACTAACGCTACATACATACATACGTGTATAAGTATCTTTACTGAATACGTAACTGGTTTTATATCATGTCTTAGCTTGTTTTATATGTTCATGTCATGTTTTTCTGATTTAAGCTTTATATTGTGTTTATCGTATATTCTGTCTATTCTGATTAAGTATTACTTGTATTTCATGTATTATTATACTTGTTGTGTAATAATAAGTAACTTTCTAAAAATAGTAGGTTTCCTAAAATAAAAAGTTTCCAAAAATAGAAAGTTACCAAAAATAGAAAGTTTCCAAAAATAGAAAGTTTCCAAAAATAGAAAGTTTCCAAAAATAGAAAGTTTCCAAAAATAGAATTACTACTTAAAATAGATAAGTTTCTAAAAATAGAAAGTTTCCATAAATAGATTAGCTGCCTTAAATAATTAAGTTTCTAAAAATGGAAAGTTTCCATAAATGGATATAAGCTGGATAATTAAGCTAATTATATAAGCTTAAGGGTTTTCTGATTATTATTCTAAGTCATGTGATTATATAGTATAGTTTATTAATTACTACATGTAAATTAACTAAACTATAGGTTAAAGTATTTAATTAAATATAACATGATTTTAATTAAATAAGGTAAAATACTTAGGTTAAAACGTGTATTATTATCTATTAATAATATAACCTAAGTCATGTTAATTAATTAGTTATAAGTCATGGTTTTAATAATTAATTAATTATATAGTCTAATTTAAGATAAATCCTTAGGTTAAAATTCATGAATTAATAATTAATATAATAACCTAAGTCATGTAAAATAAATTAATCATGTTCATGTTTTTAATTAGTTTAATTTAAGTAAAAAAAATAACATAACTTGTAAAAATCATAAACCTTGAACAAAAAATGATTCATGAACCGGACCCGTGATTAAAACCCATGAACCGGACTCGTAACCATCACCATACCCTGACCAAGGTCTGGTTTCCCCTTGCTTTTGCTGCTGTCGTGAGTCCACCACCACCATACCGAGACCATATGGTCTCGGTGGTGTGAAATAAGCCAAGCCGAGACCCCCTTAGGGCTCGGTTAGGGGTCGGCTAGAAACAAAACACCCCTAAACCCTTGATTTGATTTAACCCCATGATTATTAACATGTTATACTTGTTTTTAATTTGTTTATTAAAAACATCATGATTTTATGTGATTAAAAAAAATCAAAACATAAAAAGAAAAGGTTAAAAGTTATACCGATTACGTGAATCAAATGATGACGGACACACAACGATCCTTGTAAAAATTCCAAGATCAAAATCAACCCGAACACCCCTTTTGTGTTCTTAAATCCGGAGGCCAAAGAGGAGAAAAGAAAAGAAAACTAGGGTTTTGATTATTTTCTAGATTTTGTAAATATGAAACATGTTTTTCCCTTAATTCCCTAGTTAGTAAAAATTACATTGGCCAAGCCCATGTTTCTTGTGTATGACGCAGGTAGGGGGCCCAACATGGGGTAACCCGTACCTTTTTCCGTGTCTAAAATTAATAGTGTGTTCTCGTGTGTTATCGTGTTCGTAATTTACGTGTTTTAATTAGTTATCGATCGTGACTTAATATATTTATTCGTGTTCGTAATAAATATATATACATACGTAATATTAGTTCATGATTAATTTACGTTCATGATTTCATGTTCGCATGTTCGTGATTATAATTATTATTGGAATAATTATCGTGTGTTCATACTTAATAAATACTTATCGTGTTATAACACGTACGTAATACTTGTAATTCTTGTACGTGATACGTAAACATGCTATAAAAGGAAAGTTCTAATCATGTACGTATGATCTTAAGGGTACTATTCATGGTAAAAGCATGCGGGTTTTACAACTCTTCCCCCTAAAAAGAATATTTCGTCCCCGAATTATAGATAAAGTAAACTGGAAAAGAAGAACATACCCGAATTCAAAATATGAAATGAGGGTAAGAAGCCCGGATAGACTCCTCTGTTTCCCAAGTGGCTTCCCGCTCGGTATGATCCCTCCAAAGGATTTTGACGAATGGAACCGTTTTCCTTCTCATGACTCATTCTTGTCTGTCAAGAACTCGTTCGGGTTCTTCTATAAAAGTGAGATCTTCATGAATCTGTTCCAGTGGATACTGAACCATGTGAAGGGGATGATACTGGTACCCTCTGAGTAAGGACACATGAAACACATTGTGTACATGAGAAGCTGCGGAGGTAACGCTAAAGGGTAAGATACTTCACCGACTCGTTCAATGATATCAAACGGTCCGATGAATCAAGGACTGAGCTTCCCTTTAACTCCAAAACGTCTAACACCACGTGCGGGCGAAACCTTAAGGAAAACGTGATCTCCTACGTTAAAATGTATGTCCCTACGATGCTTGTCGGCGTAGCTCTTCTGACATGACCGTGCTTCTTGCAGTTTCTGCTTAGCTACTGCGACCCTCTCATTAGTCAACTCGATGATTTCTGATCCTTCAAGTGTTCGCTCGCCAGCCTAATCCCAGCAGATTGGGGCGCGACACTTTCTGCCATACAACATCTCGAAAGGAGCACACTTGATACTTGCGTGCCAACTGTTGTTGTATGCGAACTCCACCAAACAAATATAATAGTCCCAATCACCCATCCATTCCAACGCACATGACCTCAACATGTCTTCCAATGTCTGAATCGTTCTCTCCGACTGCCCGTCTGTTTGAGGATGAAAATCCGTGCTAAGCTTAAGTTGTGTACCCCAAGCTTTCTGCAGACCTTTCCAAAATCGTGAAGTGAATCGAGGATCTATGTCTGAAACGATGCTAGATGAAGCACCGTGGAGTCTCATGATCTCCCTCCTATACGTATCGGCGAGTTTACTGACCGAATCTTCCTTGCGAATCGTTAGAAATGAGCTGATTTGGTAAGTCGATCTACGATAACCCAAATTGCATCATGCTTCCTCTTGGTTGGCGGAAGACCAGTAACAAAATCCATGGTGATTTTGTCCCACTTCCACTCTAGAATATCTAACGGTTGAAGGAGACCGCCAGATCGCTGATGCTCGATCTTAACCTGCTGACAGGTAAGATATTTGGAGACGTAAGTGGCAACATCCTGTTTCATACCACTCCACCAAAAGTACTGCTTGATGTCATGGTACATCTTAGTCAAACCATGATGTATAGAGAAAAGGGAGCTATGAGCCTCTGCTAACAAGGCTTCCCGGAGTTCTTGATTATCAGGAACACAAAGTCTCGTGCCCTATCATACGATACCATCTGCATCTACTCTGAACTCTCTCTGTTTCTCCAAATTCTGAATTATCGCCCAGATTTCTCCATCATCTTTCTGATCTTCCTTGATCTTAGAGAGTAACTCGGGTTCTACTCTAAGATTAGCCCAGTAACCTTGTTGTCCACGCACCATGATCTCTATGTCTAGTCGCTCTAAGTCTCTTATGATTTCCTCCTCAATCTTAATGCCGTTGATCATGCCGGACTTTCTTCTAAGTGCATATGCTACTACATTCGCCTTGCCGGGATGATACTGCAGATTAATGTCATAATCCTTTAAGAACTCTAACCATCTCCTCTGTCTCATGTTCAATTCACGCGGAGTGAAGATATACTTCAAGCTCTTGTGGTCCGTGAAAATATCACATGATTCTCCATACAAATAGTGCCTCCATACTTCAAACACGACTGCAGCAAGTTCCAAGTCATGCGTAGGGTAATTTTCCTCATAAGGCTTAAGCTGTCCTGAAGCGTACGCGATCATTTTCCCATGTTGCATGAGAACACAGCCAAGTCCCTTCCCCGATGCATCACTGTAGATTTGATATCCACCCGTACCAGATGGGAGAGTAAGAATAGGTGCAGATACTAACTTCTGCTTCAGGTCTTCAAAGCTCTTCTCTCGTTCTTCAGTCCAGACGCATTTCTCCCCTTTCTGCATCAGTTTGGTCAATGGTAGTGCTAGGCAGGAAAAGTTCTCCACGCACCTACGGTAATAGCCAGCTAAGCCTAAGAAACTACAGACTTCAGTCGCTGATGTCGGCCTTGGACACTCTGTAATAGCCCCAACCTTCACTGGATCCATAGTGATTCCTTCTGCTGATATAATGTTACCTACGAATGCCACCTTGTCTAACCAGAACTCACACTTGAAGAATTTAGCATACAGCTGCTTCTGGCGAAGAATCTGTAGTATTGTACGAAGATGGTCTTCGTGTTCCTCCTTGGACTTTGAGAAAATCAGGATGTCATCGATGAAGACAATGACGAACTTGTCCAGAAATTCATGGAAGATTCTGTTCATCAAATCCATGAACACTGCTGGAGCATTGGTCAGGCCGAATGGCATGACTACAAATTCGTAGTGGCCATAGTTTGTACGGAAAGCAGTCTTGGCGATGTCCTGCTCCTTAACCCGTAGTTGATGGTAGCCTGACCTAAGATAAATCTTGGAGAAGTGTTTGGCCCCTTGGAGTTGGTCAAACAGATCATTTATACGTGGGAGTGGATACCTATTCCTGAGAGTAATCTTGTTGAGATCGTGATAGTCAATGGAAAGACGCATACTGCCGTCCTTATTCTTGCAAATAAGACCAGTACGCCCCATGGAGATGCGCTCGGTCGTATGAAACCTCGTTCCAGTAGTTCTTGCAGTTGATCCTTCAGCTCCTTTAAATCTATGGGAGCCATGCGATAAGGAGCCTTGGAAATCGGCTCAAATCGTGGGATGAACTCGATATTGAATTCCACTTCACGTGCAGGTGGTATGCCCAGAAGTTCTTCTAGACATCTTGAAATTCTGACACTATCGGCTTATCCAGAATTGATGGGTATTCAGAATCCATGTCATGAACAGTAACTAGATAACCCTCGCACCCATGTGACAATAGTACACGTGCTTGCGGGGTTGATATGATTTGTACAGACCTGCCGGGTACGAACCCGTTATGAATGTACTATGGTGCATTAACATCACCGAAGATGACTCGATATGAATGGCAGTCTATGGTAGCATGATGCTTGGATATCCAATCCATGCCCAAAATCATGTCAAAGTCATTCATGTCCAGCGGAAGTGCGTCAACAGGACGAACCTTATCGTCAAACTCTAGGGAAGGCTCTTGTACACATGTGTTATAAGTACAGAGTCTCTCAAAGGCGTGGAAATACTGAGTCTATTCTCTAGTGGCATGGGGAGTATCCTAACATTCTTGGCATAAGTAGTAGAAATGACCGAGTGAGAAGCACCCGTATCAAAGAGAACACATGCAGCTTGACCAAACATATACAAGATTCCAGTGATGGTACCTGTAGAATTGTTGGCCTGATCGTGAGATGTCGTGTAAACGCGTCCAGTGGTAGGAGGCGGCTTGGTATCAGCATGTCCTGATGTGCCCTCCATCTCGCCCTTGCGGCAGTCCTTCATGCGATGGCCAGGAAGACCACACTTGAAGCATGCGTCACTGTCGCGGCAACATGGCCTTGGGTGCCTACGGTGGCAAGTAGAGCAAAGAGGATGAGTGTATCCTCCAGCAGGTGCTCTGGCTGGCTGAGAACCTGATAAAACATTATACATGAGACTTGATAATAGGGTACAAAGGACAATGCGGATAATCGTAAGATCGAATACCAGTAATAGCTGGACAGCTAGGCTGTGAACCTCTCTGTTTCTGGTCCCTACCGTTTCCATGGTTCCTGGTAGAAGATTTGCTAATGTGTCAGAATTATGAGTTATAACATGAAATCATAAGAAAATGTGTAAGTATAAGGACCTGCTACTGTTGGAATGTCCTGCGTTGTTACAGTAATTATCATTACCGTCATGCTTATACGTAGCAAAACGGTCGTTAGTTTGACCGTTTCCCTTGGGCTGATTAGGCTGCTGCTGAGTAGCCGGCTGAGACCGGTCCCAAGTCTTCTGCCTAGAAGATACAATTTTAAGAGATGAAATAATGACATATACTGAAAGAATATGGATTGGTCACCACTTGAATACGAATGTTTACCTCTTATCGGGTCTCTCTGCTTCCCCGAACTCATCTCTCTACTGCAGCATCTCCAGCTTACATCCTGCATCGGCCACTTGTGCTACCGTATCCAACGAAGCACCTTCTAACTTATTGGCAATCATTGGAGTAAGGGGCAAATGAAATGTTGTGCCTGCTCTTCAGTGGTGCCCGCAGTTGCTCTCAGGACACCGGCGAATCGAAGAAAACGCTGCATGAAGTCATTGCTGTCTTCCTCAGGTCGCTGTCTAATGGTATAGTAATCTCTCATGAGCCTATTCCTTCCTTCCGTGGGAAAAATGCTAGGCGGGGGAGGATAGTTGTCGTTCTGTTGAAGGATGTCTTGCAAATCTGCATTGGCAGCTGCAACCATCTCCCGGATATTGTTTGTGTTTGCCATCTGACGGTATAATAAACTGATCAAAACATAAAATATATACATGAAAAAAAATTTATACCAATAAGTCATGAGAAAAATTTTATGCTGGAAAACTAGTACATGAATGCATGATGCAGTTTTATGAAAACTTTTGTATGCTCGAGAGTGAACGACTATGGTCAGTTCACCCAAAATAAATGACATGGCGAGGGGACGCCAATGGGTCGGTCCCAAATTTAAAAGTTCCGATAAAACACATGCGACTAAATAGGGTCAGTCCTGTACCAACCATTACTTAGTCATTAACCTGTGACAATGACATATATATGTATGCATGAAAATGATGAATGCATGAAAACCGACTGTCAGTTCTAGGAAGACCATAGTGACTACCCACTAATCACAGGTCATGTTTTGAGAGCCTACAGGTCAAAGCCTTGGATCTGATACCATAATTGTAACACCTCATTTTGATAAATGGAATGTCACGCGTGATTATGGCGTTTCATCAAAGCATATAAGGATAAATGTCTAATCATTACATGACCATAAAGGAAAATACCGGAATCAAACACCGGTAGTCCAAAAGTAGAACTCATCACACACAAAAGTAAGTACTGTAATGAAAGAACTAAACAATGTCCATGGAAAAAGTATCAAAGTATAGATAAATGCATAAAGTAAAGAAGGCTAGAAAGCTTCCAGTCCATATGCATGTACGCTTAAAGTCTACGAGCGTCCCTGAGTACCTGCCGTTTTGGGAACATGAAAAGGAAAACGGCTAAGCAATACGCTCAGTGCACGGATGTACAAGTAAAGCATGAATAATATAAGCATATAAGCATGAAAAAGCGGAAGAAACAAAGTCATGGATAACCCGGTTATATCTTAGTAAAACTGGTTTTATAGTTTGAAAAGCCTTATGTTTATCTTGTGAAAACTGTTTAACATATTTTACCATTATCCAATATAGGTCATGAAAATCAACGTGCATGAATACTTGGAGGGGTGACCTCGTCATGCAAATTAGAGGGGTTGCCTCTAATTTTATATACTGGTTTTGGGTAGGAGGGATTAGCTCCTTGTGAAGGATGCAAGGCACACACCACATTCACACTGAGTAATTTGCTGAAACATGTAACTAGGATGCACCCATACGCCCCACCTGATAATAATAATAATATGGCCAAAAGCTGAAAGGGACGCCACGAGCAATCACTCCGCCGTGGAGAAGTCATAACACCAGTGCCTCTAGTGTTATGGTTATGGTACCTCCATAACTAGGTGAAACTGGTCATGCATGTATATGGGTTTAGGTATTCTAATTAAACATAAACAATCAAAACATATAAAACATATACTAGGGAAAACAGTTGGCTGCATACGGGGAATCCTAATAAGGAAAGAATGTCCATACTGAAAGGACGGAGAATCCGTACCTTATGTCTAGTGAACGAAGAAGACGAACGGAAGAGAGTCCTACTTTGGTATCACTAACGCTACATAAATACATACGTGTATAAGTATCTGATTACTGAATACGTAATTGGTTTTATATCATGTCTTAACTTGTTTTATATGTTCATGTCATGTTTACTGATTTAAGCTTTATACTGTGTTTATCGTATATTCTGTCTATTCTGATTAAGTATTACTTGTATTTCATGTATTATTATACTTGTTGCGTAATAATAAGTAACTTTCTAAAAATAGAAAGTTTCCAAAAATAGAAAGTTTCCAAAAATAGAAAGTTTCCAAAAACAGATTTACTGCTTAAAATAGATAAACTTCTAAAAATAGAAAGTTTCCATAAATAGATTAGCTGCCTTAAATAATTAAGTTTCTAAAAATAGAAATTTTCCATAAATAGATATAATCTGGATAACTAAGCTAATTATATAAGCTTAAGTGTTTTCTGATTATTATTCTAAGTCATGTGATTATATAGTATAGTTTATTAATTATTACATGTAAATTAAATAAACTATAGGTTAAAGTATTTAATTAAATATGACATGATTTTAATTAAATAAGGTAAAATACTTAGGTTAAAACGTGTATTATTATCTATTAATAATATAACATAAGTCATGTTAATTAATTAATTATAAGTCATGGTTTTAATAATTAATTAATTATATAGTCTAATTAAAGATAAATACTTAGGTTAAAATTCATGAATTAATAATTAAATTAATAACCTAAGTCATGTAAATTAAATTAATCATGTTCATGTTTTTAATTAATTTAATTTAAGTAAAAAATTAACATAACTTGTAAAAATCATAAACCTTGAAAAAAATGATTCATGAACCGGACCCGTGATTAAAACCCATGAACCGGACGCGTAACCATCACCATACCCCGACCAAGGTCGGGTTTCCCCTTGCTTTTGCTACTTCCGTGAGACCACCACCACCATACCGAGACCGTATGGTCTTGGTGGTGTGAAATAAGCCAAGCCGAGACCCCCTTGGGGCTCGGTTAGGCGTCTGCTAGAAACAAAACACCCCTAAACCCTTGATTTAATTTAACCCCATGATTATTAACATGTTGAAAGTACATGTTTTTAATTTGTTTATTAAAAACATCATGATTTTATGTGATTATAAAAAAATCAAAACATAAAAAGAAAAGGTTAAAAGTTATACCGATTACGTGAATCAAATGAGGACGAACACACAACGATCCTTGTAAAAATTCCAAGATCAAATCAACCCGAACACCCCTTTTGTGTTCTTAAATCCGGCGGCCAAAGAGGAGCAAAGAAAAGAAAACTAGGGTTTTGATTATCTTCTAGATTTTGTAAATATGAAACATGTTTTTCCCTTAATTCCCTAGTTAGTAAAAATTACATGGGCCAAGCCCATGTTTGTTGTGTATGCCGCGGGTAGGGGGCCCCACATGGGATAACCCGTACCTTTTTATGTGTCTAAAATTAATAGTGTGTTCTCGTGTTCGTAATTTACGTGTTTTAATTAGTTATCGATCGTGACTTAATATTTATTCGTGTTCGTAATAAATATATATACATACGTAATATTAGTTTGTGATTAATTTACGTTCATGATTTCATGTTCGCATGTTCGTGATTATAATTATTATTGGAATAATTATCGTGTGTTCATATATAATAAATACTTATTGTTTTATAACACGTACGTAATAGTTGTAATTCTTGTACGTGATACGTAAACATGCTATAAAAGGAAAGTTCTAATCATGTACGTACGATCTTAAGGGTACTATTCATGGTAAAAGCATGCGGGTTTTACATCTTCAAAAGATTTCGGAACAAGATAAGAAATTAAAGGAAATACAAGAGTCCACGGATAGGAAATTCGTTCAAATGAAACAAACCCTAGAGCTAATGTGAGTGCTATTACTACACGCAGTTGAGTAACTATAGTAGGACCTTCTATCCCTCCTCCCGTTACTCTATCTACACCTCCTCCACCCTCATTTATCCCTCCTATTACCACGCCTAGTACTAGTTCTCTATTACCGTCTCCACCTTTTACGGAAGAAATACCAAAGAAAAACCCTTCACCCTCT
Organism: Glebionis coronaria; assembly: GCA_025667525.1. Classification (NCBI taxonomy): domain Eukaryota; kingdom Viridiplantae; phylum Streptophyta; class Magnoliopsida; order Asterales; family Asteraceae; genus Glebionis; species Glebionis coronaria. The sequence goes on from CM046874.1 coordinate 436,653,178, forward strand.
CAACCTTCAACATCTCAACCTTCACCTTTTACACCTACACCTCCTAAACGAAATATTCATTATCCTTCTCGGTTATACAAGTGAAAACTGCTCACTAAGGAAGATTTCTTAAGTTACTTCATATTTGAAGATGATCTCCCAAATGAACTTTAACATTAGCCCTGTTAAAGCACTTGTCTAAATGCCGAAATTTGTTAAAGCATTCAAGGAATTGCTTAGTAAGAAGTAGAAGATGGCAGAGTTTGTTAATACTCGATTGAATGAAAATTGTTCTGCAGTCCTCCTCAAAGAACTTCCGGAGAAACTTGGAGATCCCGATCATTTTGTGTTACCTTGTACATTTTCCTAAATCAAAGAATGTACTGCCTTAGCCAATCTCGGGGCAAGTATCAATTTAATGCCATTAAGTGTTTGCAAGAAGTTATCATTACCTGATATTATACCAACACGGATGACTCTTGAGCTAGCAAATCGAACTCTCTCTTACCCAGTTGGTATTGCCGAAGATATTTTTTGTTAAAGTTGGTACCTTCACTTTTCCGGTCGATTTTTTTGTTGTTGATTATGAGATGGATCCTCGTATTCCGTTAATACTTGGACGGCCATTCCTGAGAACCAGAAAAGCATTAGTCGATGTTGCCGAAGGTGAACTAATTCTTAGGGTCGGGAATGATCAACAAGTGTTTAAGAAGGGAAAGATTACAAGCAAATCAAATGGAAAAGAATTGGTGAAAATGATTGATGTGCTTCAAGACGAGCTTGTTACAACTCCTTTGGAAAGTACAAAGTTTGATTCTTTTGTACTACATAACAATCCTCTTTTCGAGACCTTCTATGATAATCCACTTTTTCAAGACCATGTGGAAGATCTTAATTATTCTCTCCTAGATTTGGATACTCCACCAATCTATGATGAATAAGATGATGATTCTCTTTCCGATTTAGGTGATCTACCAATTTATAATGATTATGATGATCTTACTTCCGAGTATGAAGACATGCAAACTTAAGATGACTTTGATGATGTCAACACTCTTTCGAGTGATTCTTCAAGTGTTGTGTCTTCTAATCATGATTTTGCTCCTATTTTTGATGAGGATCCTCCACCAACAATGCTTGATACTACTTTGGAGGATTACTCATTTGAGGAAGATTTCGCCACCTTTCTCAATACTTACTTTCCTAATGAGCATGATTCTCCTCCTTTGGACTTTTATTATGGTCTTTATCCTCCTTCGGATGTTAAGAAACCCGTTTCAAAGGAGAAGAAACCGGATGACACCAACATCCGTAGTACTTACGTTTTGACACCTCTCTTTCCACCTTCTTCGGATGAGATTGTGTGGTTTATGGGCGAATCTTCAAGGTCTAATGATTGTCAGTCTTATTTTCCCCTAAAGGAAAAGGTGTTCGACCCGGGTATCACTATTTTTATCCATCTGATGAAATAAAAGGAAAGACTTTTGGAAAATATAGAGCTATGCTTCCACCTCATCATACAGTCTACCACCGTGCTTAACTTTTGCTTAAAGGAACCTCACCTACTCTTGTTTGGCTTGTGCTTTTCACCTTAGGTTTATGCTACTTGTTGGATGAGAACAATGTATTTGACCCCGACGGATGTTCTTCAAGGTTCTTACCATAGCACTCAAGGTCGAGTCAGGATCGTGACTCGAACAAAAACAAGCGCTTCTCAGGAGACAACCCGATGATCTATCCTTTTATCCGTTTTCATAATAAGTGTAGGGGGAGACCCTCGTAGGTGTTTGTTGTTTTCTTTCTTATGATGTGCAGGGATTAGAGCTTTCAAAGATTCAGTTTTGATGAATTTTGACGACCCGTGATTCCGTGTAGCCGTCTTCCCGGTTCTATCCTAAACTCTTTTGATTCAATATTTTATCATATATATGTTGAAATAGGAATCACTTTAGTTGCCTCTTCTTAGCAAGATTTAAACAACGTGAACATTGTCCTAAGTGTAAGGGAGTTTACTTCCACATGCTTAAACATTAAGGACAATGTTTATAATAAGTATAGGGGGACTTCTATCGAAGTTAAGTGGGCTTTTCCATGAATATGTCGTCATTTTAACCGAAAAATTAATTTTTCGACATTTTTCAAAATTTTTGATCTATTTTGGCCTACTAGTATTTTCCTTTGTTATTGTTATTTTCTTTAATAAAATGGTTTTAATGTGTTTAGATGTCTTTGATGTATTAGGCTCGTCATGAATCTTTTGACTCAACCCGAGTTTACTTATCCAAGTTCACTCTAGCTAGTATCCTTAACCATATGACCCTTAATTGGTTTATTAGGCTAAGCATCCACGAGTCTCATTCCTTGAGATTTTAAATTATGGAGAACGAGAGATGATAGAGTCAATTATAAGTTTTGTATTCTTTCATGAATTTATGTGAGTAAATTATTAGCTTTTTCACCCATCGCTTGTTAATATATAATTGCAATAAGTAAGGTCGTACGATTTGAAAAGTTACTTAGCTTCTAGCCCAAGATCGTTTAAAAGTGGCTCGGGATTAATTAGAGTTCATAGCCAAGACATAACTGATTGAAGCGGGATGCGAAGATTGGCGAGTCCGAAAAGGCCCTAACAAGGCATGAGGGCTACATTTTTTTGCTAAAGTTACAAAGTGATGTGAAGAATCATTATTTAAAAATCAATATGAAGGATCGAGACACACAACGAGAAGCAATTACTCCCATAAAGATCATGGAGAAGTCTATCCGAAAAGACCCTAACAAGGTATGAGGATAAATAGATCCAAGTCCGAAAAGGAGGTGGATCTTTGTATATCAAAATCCCAAATAAAGAATGGAGAAAAATGAAGAAGTCGTGGTCCAAGTTTGAAGAATCTCTCAAAAACTTCAAATGAAGAAATTCCTATTATGAAGAGAAGACCATTATTTCATGAACATCTCTCAAGATTCGAAGTATGAAGTCAATGCCAAATATCGGTCCGAGAATGGTCTCAAATCGTGAAACGAGTTATGCCAAGATATGAACTTTATGAGGTTTCGAGAAGCAGGTTTAAAAGATTTAGTCCTTTAGCTAACTATTGAGTAAATCGTCCTACTTTATTTTCGGCCTGAATAAATTATCAAAATAAGCCAACAATGCATCCTCGTGATCATCCAAGACCAAAAATAAAATATAAGAGATACACCTAGGAATAATTGGGTCTAAGCGAATAATTGAGCCACATGAGTAAGTGTTAGCTTTAATAACTTACAATAACAATGATCTCGTTTTTAAGCTTGGTATGGGGAACGAGAAACTTGAGGGTGATAAACATTCATGACACCACAATCCCTAATTTAAGTCTTTGATTTATTTACGCGTTTCTCCCTTCAAACATTTTATAATTTTCTATCTTTTTAGTTTCCTTATTTTCTAGTATTTAATAAAGGCTAAGGTGGACTAATTATGATGGAGAATGTAAATCTTGCTTTGTAACTACTGCATTGCATGAGAGCATTGCAATGGTAAAGTGTAGGGGATTTAATAAGTGTGAAAACACTTATCCTTTTACCACTTAAAACAAGGAAAAAAACAAGCTAAAACGTGTATTTAATATCGTAAAAGTCAGAATTATGCGTGGTTTGTGTTTTTTTTAGGACCAAAAAATGAAAAGGAAGAAAACACGGGCTTTTATCGAAGAAAAAAACAAAAGACGAAGTCAAAAGATCAAGAGTGCAAAAAGAACGGAAGTCAAAGGCCTATTCTGAAGATTTATCGAAGAAAAAGACCAAAGACGAAAGTTTAACGAATTCGAGGAACCAAGTCTAATAAAAGAAGAAAATTAGAAGACGAGTTCATTTTATCTATCGACAAATCCCGAGACAAAGTCGAGAAAGACGAGTTATTTAAAAAGTCGAGAAGACAAGAGAAAGAAGGAAGCAACAACACCCTCACCCTCCTCCTATAAATAGTCTCTTAATCCTTCATTATGGAGTAGTAGATTTTAGTTTAATTTTTGTAAGGTAATTAGGAGTAGATTAATTACTTTCTCTCTGTATCTTTTCTTTAATGTTTTCAAGCTTTTAATCTTTAATCTTGTATTTGAATCTTTAATCTTCATCTTAATTTCAAGCTTTTTATAATCATGATCATTCTACCTTTCTTGTTTCTAAATCTATTATTCTGATTGGTTAATCATGTAGTTTGTTTGATGTAATTGCTTATTTGAGTGCTTATTTCATTGATCTTATGGTTTTGATGTGGTAGTTGTTATAGCTTATTGTGCTTATTGATTAATTTGTGTTTTTCTTATTTTTAATTAAGTGGTTTTAATAGTTTAATCTTTTAAAAGTTGAATTTAAATATTTTTCTTATATAGTGTTTTTATAGTTTTTAATTTGTGGCTTATTTAGTTTTTCTAAAATTAGTTTGGTTTTATTTTTTGTTAAGTGCTTATTTGGTTTTGCTTATTTTTATCTTAATCCGGATTCTTAAAACCCCTTTGTAAAACTCGCATGCTTCTATCATGAATAGTACCCTTAAGATCGTACGTACTAGATTAAAACTTTCCTATTATAGCATGATTATGATTACGTGTTAGGATTTTACGTATTACGTACGTGTTAGAACACGATAAATATTTACTACGCACGAGCACGCAATAATTATTTGACAATAATTAATCACGAACATGCGATCATGCAATCATGAACGTAATTAAATCACGAACTATTATTAATTACGTATATATATTTATTACGAGCGTAAATAAATATATTAGGTCACGGTAATTATTTAACGAGAACACATTAAACGCGAACACAAATAAACATGAACGAACAATTAAACATCGAGACACGGAAAACGGTACGGGTACCCCATGTGGGCCCCTACCCGCGGAAACAAGGAAGAGATGGGCCAAGCCCATCTCAAATTTCACTAAAGAGGGGTTAAGGGAAAACTTACTACTCATTTTCACTTTACAGAAGAATTAACCAAAAACCTAAAAATATTTTCTCCTCCTCCTTCTTTTTCTTTGTTTGGCCGCCACACATAAACACGCCAAGGGGCTGTTTATTTGATTTTTGATCTTGGATTTGGTACAAGTGTTCGTGTTTGTTCATCCTCGTTTAGATCCACGCATTCGGTATATGTTTTTACCCTTTTTCTTTTTGATTTGATCTAATAATTAATTAAGAACAAGTTGTTTTTAAAACCTAATTAAAAACATAGATCTAACATGAAAATGGTTTTTGGAGAAATCAAAAAGGGTGTTTTAGGGGTGTTTGTTTTGGCCGGCGCCTAAACCGAACCCCAAGGGGGTCTCGGTTTGGCTACTCGACCACCACCGAGACCATATGGTCCCGGTTGGTTGGTATGGGTCCAACGGCAGCAGCAAGACATGGGGAACCCCGAAGTGGTTCGGGGTATGGTGTTGATTTCATGTCCGGTGCAAGGGTTCTAGTCAAGATCCGGTTCACGGTTTATGTTAAGATTATTTTTTTATATAATCATATGTTAAAATTAAATTAATAAATATGACATGATTAATTTAATAACATGACTTAGGTTATATTAATTATTAAAATCAAGAAATTATTAACCTAAGTATTTTATATTTTTAGACTTATAATTAATTAATTATTTAAAAACCATGGTTATAATTAATTAATTAACATGACTTAGGTTATATTATTAATAAATAATAATACATGTTTTAACCTAAGTATTTAACTTTATTTAATTAAAAACATGATATACATTAATTAAATATTTTAACCTATAGTTTATTTTAATTACATGAAATAATTAATAAACTATACATTATATCATTATGACTTAGAAAATAAACATGAAAACACTTAGGCTTTATATACTTAGCTTATTTAACCAGCTTATATCTAATTATGGAAACTTTCTATTTTTAGAAACTTATTTAAATAAGGCAGCTAATCTATTTATGGAAACTTTCTATTTTTAGAAACTTATTTATTTCAGGCAGCTAATCTATTTATGGAAACTTATATAATTAAGGTAGCTGATCTATTTATGGAAACTTTCTATTTTTAGAAACGTATCTATTTTAAGCAGTAATTCTATTTTTGTAAACTTTCTATTTTTGGAAACTTTCTATTTTTGGAAACTTTCTATTTTGGTAACTTTCTATTTTTGGGAACTTTCTATTTTTGGAAACTTTCTATTTTAGGAAACCTGCTATTTTTGGAAAGTTACTTATTATTACACAGTAAGTATAATAATACATGAAATACCAGAAATACTTAAGCAGAGTAAACAGAATATAAGATAAACACAGTTTAAGGCTTAAAACAGTAAAACATGATAAGAACATATAAAATAAGCTAAGACATGACATAAAAACAGTTACGTATTTAGTAAGCAGATACTTATTCATGTATGTATTTATGTAGCATTAGTGATACGGAAGTAGGATTCCTCTCAGTTCATCTTCTTCGTTCACTGGACATAAGGTACGGATTCCCGTCCTTTCAGTATGGACATTCTTTCCTTATTAGGATTCCACGTATGCAGCCAAATGTTTTCCCGTAGTATAAGTTATGTGTTTGAATTGCTTATGTTTAATTTAGAATACCTATAGCCATATACATGCATGACCAGTTTCACCTAGTTATGGAGGTACCATAACCATAACATTAGAGGCACTGATGTTATGACTTCACCACGGCAGAGTGATTGCTCGTGGCGTCCCTTCAGCTTTTGGCCATATTTTTATATTTACCATGTGGGGCGTATGGGTGCATCCTAGTTACATGTTTTCAGTCAGGATTTCATGGTGAATGTGGTGTGTGTCTTGCATCCTTCACAAGGAGCTAATCCCTCCTACCCAAAACCAGTATATTAAATTAGAGGCAGCCCCTCTAATTTGCACGATGAGGTCACCCCTCCAAGTATTCATGCACGGTGGATTTTCATGACCTATATTGGATAATGGTAAAATATGATAAATAGTTTTTACAAGATAAACATAAGGCTTTTCAAACTATAAATCCAGTTTTATCAAGACTGAACCAGGTTACTCGACACTTAGTTTCTTCCGCTGTTATATGTTATATGCTTATCCTATTCAAACTTTATTGTACATCCGTGCACTGAGCGTATTGCTCATCCGTTTTCCTTTTTTATGTTTCAAAAACGGCAGGTACTCAGGGACGCTCGTAGACTTTAAGAGTACGTGTATATGGACTGGAAGCTTTCTAGCCTTCTTTACTTTATGCATTACCTTTCTTTTGATACATTTGCTATGGACATTGTTTAGTCCTTTCCTTTACTATACTTATGTTTGTGTGTGATGAGATTACTTTTGGACTACCGATGTTTGATTCCGGTATTTTCCTTTTATGGTCATGTAATGTTTAGACATTTTTCCTTGTATGCTTTGATGACACGCCATAAATACGTGTGACATTTCCATTATCAAAATGAGGTGTTACAATTATGGTATCAGAGCCAAGGCTTCGACCTGTAGGCTCTCAAATATGACCTGTGATTAGTGGGTAGTCACTATGGTCTTCCTAGAACTGACAGTTGTTTTCATGCATTCATCATTTTTATGCATACATATATATGTCATTGTCGCAGATTTATGACTAAGTAATGGTTGGTACGGGACTGGCCCTATTTAGTCGCATGTCTTTTATCGAAACTTTTAAATTTGGGACCGACCTATAGGCGTCCCCTCGCCATGTCTTTTGTTTTAGGTGAACTGACCATAGGCGTTCACTCTCGAGCATACAAAAGTTTTCATAAAACTGCATCATGCATTCATACACAAAACTTTTCTTGCATAAAATTTTTCTCTTGAAATTTTGGTATAAATTTTTTTTTCATGTATATATATTTTATGTTTTGATCTGTTTAATCATATGTTTTATGTTATACTGTCAGATGGTTCTCACACGCGAACAGGAACAGCTCAATGCTGCAATTCAAGCTGCTATGCAAGCTTTGCTTCCTCAACTGAGGAACGACATCAGGGCTGAAGTTCAAGCTGCCAACAATCAGCAGCATAATCAGGCACCTCCTCCTCCTCCAGTGACATTAGCAGTATGGCTGGAGAGATTCAACAAGCTCCGTCCTCGAGCTTTTGAGAAGACAGATAGCCCTGGTGATGCTGAAAGCTGGTTGGCTCACATCGAGAAGATTTTCAATGCTATGGGTTGTGACCCCGCATACAAGGCGCGGTTGGCATGCTATCGGTTCGAAGGCGATGTGCTAAATTGGTGGTTAGCGTTGATGCAGTCTGAGGGTGGTGACGAGTGGGTTGCTGGTTTGACTTGGGCTCAGTTCAAGGACAGGGTGATGGAGCAGTTCTTTCCCAAGGCTGAGCAGGAAAAGCTCAAGAGAGAGTACCATGGGATCCGACAGAGAGCTGGGGAGAATAGAAACGAGTTTATGCAGCGCTTTCTTCGCTTAGCTGGTTTCCTTGGTGCGGCAACAGGTACTCCTGAAGAGCAGGCACACCACTTTAGGTGGGCTCTTCGCACATCGGTCGCAAACAATCTGGTGTGTGCTACGTTCAACACTGTAGCACAAGTGGTCGATGCAGCACGTAAGCTGGAAATGCTGCAGGAGAGAGATGAGTTCGGGGAAGCTGAGAGACCTGGCAAGAGGTGAACATTCATATCTAAGCGGTGATCAATCCGTATTCTTTCCATATATGTCAATTATTCATCTCTTTAAATGTATCTTCCAAGCAGAAAACTAGGGACTGGTCTCAGCGGGCAACTAAGCAGCAGCCTCATCAGCCCAAGGGAGACGGTCAGACTAACGACCGTTCTGCTACGGATAGGCGTGGCAGTAATGATAATTACCTTAACAACGCTGGACACTCCAACAACAGCAGGTCCTAACACTTATGCATTTCCTTATATTTCATGTTATAACTCATATTCTGACACTTTAGCAAAACTTCTACCAGGAACCATGGAAATGGTAGGGACCAGAACCAGAGAGGTTCACAGCCTAGCCGTCCAGCTATCACTGGTATTCAATCTTACGATTATCCGCATTGTCCTTTGTACCCTATTATCATGTCTTATGTAAAATGTTTTAGTATGTTCCCAGCCAGCCAGAGCACCTGCTGGAGGATTTACTCATTCTCTTTGCTCTACTTGCCACCGTAGGCACCCAGGGCCATGTCGCCGTAACACTAACGCATGCTTCAAGTGTGGTATTCCTGGCCATATCATGAAGGATTTCCGTAAGGGAGAGATGGAGGGTACATCAGGACATGCTGATTCCAAGCCGCCTCCTACCACCGGGCGTGTCTACACGACATCTCGAGACCAGGCCAACAAGTCTACAGGTACCATCACTGGAATCTTGTATATGTATGATCAAGCTGCATGTGTTCTTTTCGATACGGGTGCTACTCACTCGGTTATTTCTACTGCTTATGCTAAGAACATTAGGATGCTCCCATGCCACTAGAAAATAGGGTTACTATTTCCACGCCTTTGAGGGACTCTGTATTAATCACCCATGTATAAAAGAATCTTCCTATAGAATTTGACGATAAGGTTCGACCTGTTGACGCACTTCAGCTGGACATGAATGACTTCGACATGATTTTGGGCATGGATTGGCTATCCAAGCATCATGCTACAATAGACTGCCATTCATATCGAGTTATCTTCGTTGATGTTAATGCACCAGAGTACATTCATAACGGGTTCATACCCGGACGGTCTGTACAAATCATATCTACCCTGCAAGCACGTGTACTACTGTCAAATGGCTGCGAGGGTTATCTAGCTACGGTTCACGACATGGATGATGAATCTCCATCAATTCAGGATCAACCAATAGTGTTGGAATTTCAAGATGTTTTTCCAGCAGAACTTCCGGGCATACCACCTGCACGAGAAGTGGAATTCAGTATCGAGCTTATTCCAGGAGATGAACCAATCTCCAAGGCTGCTTATCGCATGGCTCCTATAGAGCTGAAGGAGCTGAAGGATCAACTGCATGAACTTCTTGAACGAGGTTTCATTCGACCGAGCGCATCTCCATGGGGCGCACCGGTCTTGTTTGTTAAGAAGAAGGACGGCAGTATGCGTGTTTGCATCGACTATCGCGAGCTCAACAAGATTACTATCAGGAATAGGTATCCACTGCCACGTATAGACGATCTATTTGACCAACTCCAAGGGGCCAAACACTTCTCCAAGATTGATCTTAGGTCAGGCTACCATCAGTTACGGTTCAAGGAGCAGGATATCGTCAAGACTGCTTTTTGTACTCGTTATGGCCACTACGAGTTTGTAGTTATGCCATTTGGCCTGACAAATGCTCCAGCAGTGTTCATGGACTTGATGAACAGAATCTTCCATGAATTTCTGGACAAGTTCGTCATTGTCTTCATCAATGACATCCTGATTTTCTCAAAGTCCAAAGAGGAACACGAAGACCATCTTCGTACAGTACTACAAATTCTTCGCCAGAAGCAGCTGTATGCTAAATTCTCCAAGTGTGAGTTCTGGTTAGACAAGGTGGCATTCTTAGGTCACATTGTATCAGCAGAAGGAATCACTATGGATCCAGCGAAGGTTGAGGCCATTACTAAGTGGCCAAGGCCGACATCAGCGACGGAAGTCCGCAGTTTCTTAGGCTTAGCTGGCTATTACCGCAGGTTCGTGGAGAACTTTTCCCGCTTAGCATTACCATTGACCAAACTGATGCGGAAAGGGGAGAAATTCGTCTGGACTGAAGAACGAGAGAAGAGCTTTGAAGACCTGAAGCAGAAGCTAGTATCTGCACCTATTCTTACTCTCCCATCTGGTACGGGTGGATTTCAAATCTACAACGATGCATCGGGGAAGGGACTTGGCTGTGTTCTCATGTAACATAGGAAAGTGATCGCGTACGCTTCACGGCAGCTTAAGCCTTATGAAGAGAATTACCCCACGCATGACTTGGAACTTGCTGCAGTTGTGTTTGCATTGAAGATATGGAGGCACTACTTATATGGAGAATCATGTGACATTTTCACGGACCATAAGAGCTTGAAGTATATCTTCACTCAACGTGAATTGAACATGAGGCAGAGGAGATGGTTAGAGCTGTTGAAGGATTATGACATTAATCTACAGTATCATCCCGGAAAGGCCAATGTAGTAGCAGATTATCTTAGCAGGAAGTCCGGAATGATCAACGGCATGAAAATTAAAGAGGAAATCATAAGAGACTTGAAGCGACTTGACATTGAGATCATGCTACGTGGACAGCACGGTTACTGGGCTAATCTTAGAGTAGAACCCGAGTTACTATCTAAGATCAAGGAAGCTCAGAAAGATGATGGAGAAATCTGGGCGATAGTACAGAATTTGGAGAAACATACATAATTCAGAATAGATGCAGATGGTATCGTATGGCAGGGCACGAGACTTTGTGTTCCCGATGACCAAGAACTCCGGGAAGCCTTGTTAGCGGAAGCTCAAAGCTCCCCATTCTCTATACATCCTGGTTCAACTAAGATGTACCATGACATCAAGCAGTACTTTTGGTGGAGTGGTATGAAACAGGATGTAGCTACTTACGTCTCCAAATGTCTTACCTGCCAGCAGGTTAAGATCGAGCATCAGCGATCTGGCGGTCTCCTTCAACCGTTAGATATTCCAGAGTAGAAGTGGGACAAAATCACCATGGATTTTGTTACTGGTCTTCCGCCTACCAAGAGGAAGCACGATGCAATCTGGGTTATCGTAGATCGACTTACCAAATCAGCTCATTTCTTACCGATCCGCAAGGAAGATCCGGTAAGTAAACTCGCCGATACGTACAGAAGAGAGATCATGAGAGTCCACGGTGCACCATCCAACATCGTCTCAGACAGAGATCCTCGTTTCACTTCGCGATTTTGGAAGAGTCTGCAGAAAGCTTGGGGTACACAACTTAAGCTTAGCACGGCTTTTCATCCTCAAACGGACGGACAGTCGGAACGAACGATTCAGACATTGGAAGACATGTTGAGGTCATGTGCGTTGGAATGGACGGGTGATTGGGACGATTACATCTGTTTGGTGGAGTTTGCATACAACAACAGTTGGCACGCAAGTATCAAGTGTGCTCCTTTCGAGATGTTTTATGGCAGGAAGTGTCGCGCCCCAATCTGTTGGGATCAGGTTGGCGAGCGAATACTTGAAGGACCAGAAATCATAGAGATGACCAATGAAAAGATCGCAGTAGCTAAGCAGAAAATTCAGGAAGCACGGTCACGTCAAAAGAGTTACACCGATAAGCATCGTAGGGAAATACATTTTAACGTAGGAGATCACGTCTTCCTTAAGGTTTCGCCGGCACGTGGTGTTAGACGCTTCGAGATTAAAGGGAAGCTCAGTCCTCGTTTCATCGGACCGTTTGATATCATTGAACGAGTCGGTGAAGTATCTTACCGGTTGGCGTTACCTCCGCAGCTTTTGCATATGCACAATGTGTTTCATGTGTCCTTACTCAGAGGGTACCAGTATCATCCCCTTCACATGGTTCAGTATCCACTGGAACAGATACGTGAAGATCTCACTTTTATAGAAGAACCCGAACGAGTTCTTGACAGACAAGAACGAGTCATGAGAAGGAAGACGATTCCATTCGTCAAAATCCTATGGAGGGATCATACCGAGCGGGAAGCCACTTGGGAAACAGAGGAGTCTATACGGGCTTCTTACCCTCATTTCATATTTTGAATTCAGGTATGTTCTTCTTTTCCAGTTTACTTTATCTATAATTCGGGGACGAATTATTCTTTTTAGGGGGAAAGAGTTGTAAAACCCGCATGCTTCTATCATAAATAGTACCCTTAAGATCGTACGTAGTAGATTAAAACTTTCCTATTATAGCATGATTACGATTACGTGTTAGGATTTTACTTATTACGTACGTGTTAGAACACGATAAGTATTTACTACGCACGAGCACGCAATAATTATTAGACAATAATTAATCACGAACATGCGATCATGAAATCATGAACGTAATTAAATCACGAACTATTATTAATTACGTATATATATTTATTACGAGCGTAAATAAATATATTAGGTCACGGTAATTATTTAACGAGAACACATTAAACGCGAACACAAATAAACATGAACGAACAATTAAACATCGAGAAACGGAAAATGGTACGGGTACCCCATGTGGGGCCCCTACCCTCGGCAACAAGGAAGAGATGGGCCAAGCCCATCTCAAATTTCACTAAAGAGGGGTTAAGGGAAAAGTTACTACTCATTTTCACTTTACAGAAGAATTAACCAAAAACCTAAAAATATTTTCTCCTCCTCCTTCTTTTTCTTTGTTTGGCCGCCACACAAAAAGACACCAACGGGGTGTTTATTTGATTTTTGATCTTGGATTTGGTACAAGTGTTCCGGTTTGTTCATCCTCGTTTAGATCCACACATTCGATATATGTTTTTACCCTTTTTCTTTTTGATTTGATCTAATAATTAATTAAGAACAGGATGTTTTTAAAACCTAATTAAAATCATAGATCTAACATGAAAATGGTTTTTAGAGAAATCAAAAAGGGTGTTTTAGGGGTGTTTGTTTTGGCCGGCGCCTAAACCGAACCCCAAGGGGGTCTCGGTTTGGCTACTCGACCACCACTAAGACCATGTGGTCCTGGTTGGTTGGTGTGGGTCCCACGACAGCAGCAAGACAAGGGGAACCCCGAAGTGGTTCGGGGTATGGCGTCGATTTCATGTCCGGTTCAAGGGTTCTAGTCAAGATCCGATTCACGGTTTATGTTAAGATTATTTTTTTATATAATCATATGTTAAAATTAAATTAATAAATATGACATGATTAATTTAATAACATGACTTAGGTTATATTAATTATTAAAATAATGAAATTATTAACCTAAGTATAATATATTTTTAGACTTATTATTAATTAATTATTTTAAAACCATGGTTATAATTAATTAATTAACATGACTTAGGTTATATTATTAATAAATAATAATACATGTTTTAACCTAAGTATTTAACTTTATTTAATTAAAAACATGATATACTTTAATTAAATATTTTAACCTATAGTTTATTTTAATTACATGAAATAATTAATAAACTATACATTATATCATTATGACTTAGAAAATAATCATGAAAACACTTAGGCTTTATATACTTAGCTTATTTAACCAGCTTATATCTAATTATGGAAACTTTCTATTTTTATAAACTTATTTAAATAAGGCAGCTAATCTATTTATGGAAACTTTCTATTTTTAGAAACTTATTTATTTCAGGCAGCTAATCTATTTATGGAAACTTATATAATTAAGGCAGCTGATCTATTTATGGAAACTTTCTATTTTTAGAAACGTATCTATTTATAAGCAGTAATTCTATTTTTGGAAACTTTCTAATTTTGGAAACTTTCTATTTTTGGAAACTTTCTATTTTTGGAAACTTTCTATTTTGGTAACTTTCTATTTTTGGGAACTTTCTATTTTTGGAAACTTTCTATTTTAGGAAACCTGCTATTTTTGCAAAGTTACTTATTATTACACAGTAAGTATAGTAATACATGAAATACCAGAAATACTTAAGCAGAGTAAACAGAATATAAGATAAACACAGTTTAAGGCTTAAAACAATAAAACATGATAAGAACATATAAAATAAGCTAAGACATGACATAAAACCAGTTACGAATTTAGTAAGCAGATACTTATTCATGTATGTATTTATGTAGCATTAGTGATACGGAAGTAGGATTCCTCTCAGTTCATCTTCTTCGTTCACTGGACATAAGGTACGGATTCCCGTCCTTTCAGTATGGACAATCTTTCCTTATTAGGATTCCCCGTATGCAGCCAAACGTTTTCCCGTAGTATAAGTTATGTGTTTGAATTGCTTATGTTTAATTTAGAATACCTATAGCCATATACATGCATGACCAGTTTCACCTAGTTATGGAGGTATCATAACCATAACATTAGAGGCACTGATTTTATGACGTCCCCACGGCGGAGTGATTTCTCGTGGCGTCCCTTCAGCTTTTGGCCATATTTTTATATTTATCATGTAGGGCGTATGGGTGCATCCTAGTTACATGTTTTCAGTCAGGATTTCATGGTGAATGTGGTGTGTGCCTTGCATCCTTCACAAGGAGCTGATCCCTCCTACCCAAAACCAGTATATTAAATTAGAGGCAGCCCCTCTAATTTGCATGATGAGGTCACCCCTCCAAGTATTCATGCATGGTGGATTTTCATGAGCTATATTGGCTAATGGTAAATATGATAAACAGTTTTTACAAGATAAACATAAGGTTTTTCAAACTATAAAACCAGTTTTATCAAGACTTAACCAGGTTACTCGGGACTTAGTTTCTTCCGCTGTTATATGTTATATGCTTATCCTATTCATGCTTTATTGTACATTCGTGCACTGAGCGTATTACTCAGCCGTTTTCCTTTTCTATGTTCCCAAAACGGCAGGTACTCAGGGACGCTCGTAGACTTTAAGAGTACGTGCATATGGACTGGAAGCTTTCTATCCTTCTTTACTTTATGCATTACCTTTCTTTTGATACATTTGCTATGCACATTGTTTAGTCCTTTCCTTTACTATACTTATGTTTGTGTGTGATGAGCTTACTTTTGGACTACCGATGTTTGATTCCGGTATTTTCCTTTTATGGTCATGTAATGTTTAGACGTTTTTCCTTGTATGCTTTGATGACACGCCATAATTACGTGTGACATTTCCATTATCAAAATGGGGTGTTACACCCTTTTTCCCGAATTATTGAATTTTTGTTTATTCCGAACTAGTAAAACCCTTTTTCCGAATTATGATATATGCACTATTCCGAATTATATAAATTGTTTTCATTCCGAATTAGCTTTAACATAGTATTCTGAATTAGTATCTTTTCCCATTCCTAATTACTTCTAGTTGCTTTATTCCGGATTAGTATCCGTAATGTATTCCGGATTCAGTTATTAAAACTTATTCCGACTTATGTGCAATTTTCGGATTCCGAATTAAGTACTTTGTAGGATTCCAGATTGCGTGTCAAATCTCCATTCCGAATTAAGTACTTTGTAGGATTCCGGGATTAGCTTTCGTACATACACATTCTAAATTGCATGTTTACTGTATTCTGAATTATATGTGTTACACACATTCCAAATTAGATCTAGCAATGTTATTCCGAATTATGTTCTAGATGTGTTTTCCGAATTAAATGTTTTGTATTATTCCGAATTAGATCTTGTTCTTGCTTCCAAATTTATTTTTAAGTTTTTATTTTTCCCGCTATTTTTGTCAAGTGTTATTTCAAATTGTCTTGTTTTATTTTATTTTCAAATTTACATTTTGTTAAGTTTTTAAATTTGTTTAAGTCTTTTATTTTTAGTTTATAATTTTCAAATTTTCATTTTTAGTTTAAAATAGATAATCACCTTTCTTTTTTTTACCAAGAAAAACTGAGTCACACATAAAACCCTTTTTCAATTCAAATCGAGTCGTGGGAAAAAAAACTTTTAGTAAAAAATTTATATTACCATTCATAAAGAAATACCCAGTGATGGTACCTGAAGTCTTGTTCTCCTGATCTCTAGTAGTAGCGAACACGCGACTTGAAGTAGGAGGTGGTTTAGAGACGGCATGTCCCGAGGTGCCTTCTATCTCACCTTGGCGACAATCCTTCTGCTGATGGCCTTGCTGGCCACACTTGAAACAACCACAAGTACCTCAGCGGCAAACACCAGAATGTCTGGGCGAACAAGTAGGGCAGAAAGGATGCGTGAACCCTCGAACAGGTGTCCTAGCTAGGTGAGAGCCTGTTTCAGGATTACATGCATGAGACATGATCATGGAACATAAGCTTGATTACATAGAAGGTTTAATAGTTACCAGATGAAGAAGAACGGTTAGGCTACGAACCTATACGGTTCTAATCCCTGCCGTTGCTATTTTTCCTGAAAATATGAGTCGTTGGAGCGTCAGAATACCATAACATAAGACAGTTTAATCATGAAAGAAGGTAAATGTAGGGACCTGCTGTTGTTCGAGTTATTGGCATTGTTACGGTAATTATCATTACCGCCACGCCTATCTGAACCAGAACGATCGTTGGTCTGCCGTTTCCCTTAGATGCTTTCTGCTGAGCAACCGCAGGTTTAGGTCGTCATTCTTCTATTTGAAATGTGTAGTTGAACAGAGGATGATATGAAAATGAAAATACTGAAGGAAATGAATGATTTACAATTGGTGATTGAAGATACCTCTTCACTGATCAATCTTCACCAAACTCCTCTCGTTCCTAAAGCATCTCAAGCTTTCGGGCTGCATCGGCCACCTGTACCACTGTAGTGAATTTAGCACAAACCAAACAGTTGGCAACCAAAGTGCAAAGAGCCCAACGAAACTTCTCAGCTTGCTCCTCAGTAGTACCAGCTGCTGCTCCCAAGAAACCAGCCAAACGAAGAAACCTCTGCAGATATTCGTTGTTGTTCTCCCCAACAACCCATCGCATCAAATACCTTCTCGATATGAGAAATCCAAGCTTCAGCCTCATTGGGGCTGTCAGTCTGCTCAAACGAACGGGGTCTCTGTTTGTTGAATCGCTCCAACCAAGTCAGGAGGGTAACATGCGGTGGAGGTGGAGGATTGTTGTTGTTCTAAGGATGAGGGCCAAATTGAACGCCCTGGGCTTGAATTTCAGCATGAACTTCGTCCTTGATTTCATTGCGAAGTTGGGGAAGGATGGCTTGCAAAGCTGCATTGACAACTGCAGCCAACTCTTGAACATTACGTGTGTTCACCATTTGACTGTTTAAAACCAAATGCAACATAAATAATAAGTCTGATAAATATTGACATGAATAGAAAATGCATGAAAAGTGTATAAAACATGAATTTATTTATGATGCATAAAACAGTTTTAAAATTCATGATCAATTTAAATATGATAATATGTCCAAGAGTGAACGCCTATGGGTCGGTTCACAAAACAAAAAGGCAAGTGTGGACGCCTATGGGTTGGTCCACTAAACAAACAAAAAATGTTTCGATAAAACCACGTGCGACTAAATAGGGCCGTCCTGTACCAACCAGTACTTAGTCAAAATTCTTACGACAATGAGATGAAATGCATGAAATGAATACATGAAATGAAAATGAATGAATGCATGAAAATCAACTGTCAGTTCTAGGAAGACGCTGGTGACTACCCGTAAGTCATAGTTCATGTTTTACAAAGCTCCAGGTCGAAACCTTGGCTCTAATACCATAATTGTAACACCCCATTTGTTAAAATAGAATATCACAGTGATATATGGCGTGTCATCAAAGCATGCAAGGTAAATGTATAAACATTCATGACCATAAATAGAAATACCGGAAACAAACATCGGTAGTCTAAGTAACTCAACACAAGAAAATATAAGTACTGTAAAGGAAAAGGACTAAACAATGTCCAACATGAAGTAAAGTATGATAAATGCATAAGATATAGAAGGCTGGATAGCTTCCATCCGAATGCACATACTCTTGAGATCCTACTTGAGACCTTGGGTACCTGCCGTTTGGGAACATGGAAATGGAAAATGGCTGAGCATAACACCCAGTGCACGGATATACAATAAAGCATGGAACGTAGAGTAATGAAAGCATAAAAGAGCATATAAAGCATGAAAGGCAGCGGAAATGAATAAGTCCTGGGAAAACCTAGACGTATAACATGTTTACTGGTTTTAATTCTGAAAACATAGCTTATGTTTACATATGAAAATCTTGTTAATGCAATAATGCCTAAAAATGTTACTTGCATTTTTCGGTCTAGCTTAGTTTTGATTACGACAATATGTATAAACAAGCATTTACAAAAACAACGAAAAACGAATTCTTGAGTTCAAGTATTTTTCATTTTACCCATTTTCACTTAAGGTATGAATAAACAAGTACTAACCTTAATCAAGTGATCAAGTGATTTAATCTTTTCTTAAAACTCACTTTTTATTAAGTGTAACAAGTTTTTAATTAAACTTTCTTTTTAAGAAAATGTTTTATTAAATTAAATATTTGAAAATTTGAAAATGGCATATTCCCTTTTGATTTGGAATATCCTTTCTGGATATTTTTATAACCAGATATGACCTCCACCACTAAAGGACAAAAAGGGAGCGGAGTCTAGCCCGGCGGTTCCTTAGCGCCAAGGCGGTTCCTTATCGATAAGGTACCGTCGGCTGAGATAAGGAACCGCGGGCAGATATAGCCGTTGGCCCTTTGTCCTATAAATAGTGGACCTTTCTCAGATTCTCAATCCACCTCTTTTGCACACAAATTTCCAGATTCAAACATACTTCTTAAATCACTCAAATCCATGATTATTTGATTGATTACTACTTGTTTAGAAGTGAATCTATCTCATCCATCCCTTCCTCTTCAAGTGCAAAGAGAAGAACACTATCATTGTGAAGTGTTGAGTCCACCACCAAAGATCATTTGAAGATCAAATTTTATACATTTGTTGTTGTGTAATAGTTGTGAAGATCCAAGTAGTTGTGTCTATTTGGAAGTTGTGTATGTACTAAGTATATTTGTGTAGATTGGTCCTAGCTACGAATAGGGCTCGACTTTTAGCTTAGAGTCGGAAATTGGTTAAGCGACGTGTACGGTTTTCTCCACCATAAGGATCTTGTTGTGTAGTGAACTCTCGAGTAAGGAGTACTCGAGGAGTGGAGTAGGAACGAGGAGTGAGCTTCGTTGCCAAACCACTATAAATCCGTGGTGTTTGGTTTGATCTTTCTTTACCCTTAACTCTTGACATTCTTTATTCTTTGTGCATATATATTAGTTAGTATTAGTTTAAATTACACTATCATTGTTCTTATTGTGCATAAGAAGATTTCACTTATTTCCTTAAGTCTAAGTTTTTGAGAAAAAGGATTTTTTGAAAACCATCATTTAACAAGCCAATATAAGAAACTATTCAACCCCTCCCCCCCTTCTAGTTTCTACAATTGGTATCAGAGCGGATTGCTCAAGTATTTTTAAAGTATATTGTATTTTAAAACTTGAATCGATCTATGGATTCCAACAAGTACCTAGAAGGGCAATCTATGCAAAGACCACCACTTTTTGAAACCGATAGTTTTATTTATTGGAAAAATAGATTTGAGACTTATGTGAAATCAAAAGATTATGATCTTTGGCATGTTATTACCAATAGTGATTTTTTACCTTATCAATTTAATGAAGTTTCTAAAACAAAGGAATTGGTCACTTTTGACAAAGCTAATGATGATACTAAAAAGAAACTTTCAAAAAATAATGAGGCTAAAATGGGGATTTATAATGCTTTACCTAAGAAAGAGTATGAAAGGATTTTTATGTGTGAAACCACTAAAGATATTAGGAACACTCTTTTAGTAACCCACCTAGGTAATATCCAAGTCAAATAAAGCAAAATCGATCTTCCTGTCCAACAATATGAACAATTTGTCATCTTAGAAGATGAAGCTATTGATAGTGCTTTTGCTAGATTTAACACTATTATTACTAGTCTAAAAGCACTTTATGAAGGTTTTTCTAGCAAGAACAACGTTAGGAAGTTTCTAAGGGCCTTAAATCCGAAGTGGAGAGCAAAAGTCACGGCGATCGAAGAATCGAAAGATCACTCAACTTTATCACTCGATGAACTCATAGGAAACTTGAAGGTTCATGAGATGATAATTTTGAAGGACTCAGAATTGGTAAAGACCAAGAGTGAAAGGAATTCTCTTGCACTCAATGCCAAGAAGGCACAAAGCGATCATGATAGTTCCTCGGATAGTGATGACGAGGAGTATGCATTGGCGGTGAGAGATTTCAAGAGGTTCTTCAAAAGACGAGGTCAACACGTGAGGCAACCTAACAATGACAAGAAATTATTCTTAAAGAATCGGTTTGCCAAAAATGAAAAGGGTGGTAGGAATTGCTTTAGATGTGGTGATCCAAATCATTTCATTAATGAGTGTCCAAAGCCTTCACACGATAAGAATCACACGACATTCGTTAGTGGTTCTTGGAGCGATAGCGGTGAAGATGATAATGACAACCCCAAAGAGGAGAATGGTCTCATGGCTCACACTTCTAAAGAGATATGCTTGGGAATTGTTTTGGAACCCGACGAGTGTATTAAGGATAGTGGTTGTTCTAAACACATGACGGGTAATCGAAGTTTTTTCTCACGGTACAAAGCATATGATGGAGGTAACGTCACATTCGCTAGTAGTCTACGTGGTAATATCATTGGCAAAGGTACGGTTTCTCTTGACTCCATGACTATTGAAAATGTTGAGCACGTAGATAATTTAGGGTTAACCTTTTAAGCATAGGTCAAATTTGTGACAATAAGTGTAAGGTCATCTTTTCGGAAAATGATAGTGAAATTGTTAAAGATGGAAAGGTCATTAGAAAAGGTGTTAGAAAGCATGGGCTTTATGTCATGAAGGTCAATAATAAGTCAAAAGACAACATATGTCTTGCGACTATAGATGATAGTTCTACTCATTGGCATAGGAGATTAGGTCACGCTAATATGCGTCTAATTCAATCTTTAGTCTCTAAGGAGTTGGTAAGACACCTCCCCAAGATGAAGTTTGATAGTCACTTTTGTGATGCTTGCAAAGTTGGAAAGCAAGTTCACTCAAGTCACAAAGCCAAGAATTTGGTTTCAACATCTCGGTGCTTAGAACTCCTACATATGGATCTCTTTGGACCTACCGCCATACGGAGTATGGTGGTAACCTTTATACCTTAGTTATAGTTGATGACTACTCTAGATTCACTTGGACTAGATTTTTGGCATCTAAGAATGAAGCTTTCAATCATTTCGAAATCTTTAGTCGAAGAATTCAAAATCAACTAGGATGTCCAATTGTCTCTATTAGGACGGATCATGGTAGGGAATTTGATAATGAAGTGCAATTTGGTGCCTTTTTTGAAGCTCATGGTATTACCCATAACTTCTCAGCTTCTCGCACTCCACAATCAAATGGGGTAGTTGAAAGGAAGAATAGGACCATCCAAGAGATGAGTAGGACGATGTTAAACGAGCAATCTTTGCCTCAAAAGTTTTGGTGCAATGCCGTGGACACATCGACTTATATTCTCAACCGAATTCTTATTCGACCCTTTCTAGGAAAGACCCCCTATGAGATTTTTAATGGTAAGAAACCCTCATTGGAATACATTAGGGTGTTTGGAAGCAAGTGCTTTATCCTCAACACCAAAGACTACCTTACCAAGTTTGACCCAAAGTCTTACGAAGGTATCTTTTTAGGTTATTCCCAAACTAGCAAAGCCTACATAGTCCTTAATAGAACATCGGGCGTAATTGAAGAATCACTTAACGTGACTTTTGATGAAACCCCTCCTTTAACCAAGACACCACCATTGGTTGATGATGACTTGGATGAAGTAGAAGTAGTTAGAGCCAAAGAGGTTAGAAAAAAAGGAGTTGAAGACCTTAGTGTTGAAAAGGAAGTAAACATTAAGGAGTCTAAGGATCATACTCTTAATAATATCATTGGTGACTTAAATCAAAGGACCCTAAGATCTCAAGTCCATAACCAAAGTAACTTCTTTTGTTTCGTCTCCTTGATTGAACCAAATAATGTTAAAGAAGCTTTGACGGATGAGAGTTGGGTCATTGCGATGCAAGAAGAATTGAATCAATTCGTTGCTAATGATGTCTGGGAACTTGTTCATCCACCTAGTAGTTCTACCATTATAGGAACCAAATGGGTATATAGGAATAAGCTAGATGAGAATGGTGTTGTGTCTTGTAACAAAGCTAGACTTGTATCACAAGGCTATAATCAACAAGAAGGGATTGATTATGACGAGACATATGCACCGGTAGCTAGATTAGAATCCATTAGAATCCTTTTTGCCTACGCTTGTGCCTTAGATATTAAGCTTCAACAAATGGATGTAAAGAATGCGTTTTTTAACGGTTTGATTAATGAGGAGGTATATGTGGCTCAACCTCCCGGCTTCATTGATTTTGAGAAACTGGATCATGTTTACAAGCTTAAGAAAGTACTTTATGGTCTTAAACAAGCACCCAAATCTTGGTATGATAGACTTAAAGTGTTTCTCATTAAACATGAGTATACCATGGGAATGGTAGACAACACTCTCTTTACAAAGAAGAAAGGTTCTCACCTCATAATCGTGCAAATATATGTTGATGACATTATATTTGGCTCACTTGTCAAGAATTGTGTGATGACTTTGCCAAAATCATGCATGATGAGTTCGAAATGAGTATGATGGGAGAACTTAACTTCTTTTTAGGACTCCAAATTAAACAAATGGACGATGGTATTTTCTTTAGTCAATCTAAGTACGCTAAAGAAATGCTAAAGAAATTTGGATTAGAAGAATCTAGACCAATGAAGACCCCTATGGCCTCGGATACTAAACTCACCATAGATGATGATTGTGAGTCGGTAGACAACACCAAATATAGAGGTATGATTGGTAGTTTGTTGTACCTAACGGCAAGTCGACCAGATATCTTGTTTAGTGTTTGCCTTTGTGCTCGCTTCCAAGAGGCTCCCAAAACCTCTCACCTTGAAGCGGTTAAGCATATCTTTCGATACATTAAGGGCACTATACATTTAGGATTATGGTATCCTAAAGGGACCGGCGTAGAAACCATTGTCTACGCGGACTCGGATCATGCGGGAGACTATGTGGACCGGAAAAACACTAGTGGTGTTTGTACCTTCATGGGTTGTTGTTTAACTTCTTGGTTCTCCAAGAAATAAACCGCTCTTGTGATATCCACCATGGAAGCCGAGTATGTGAGTGCCGGAAAAGCATGCCAACAAGCTCTATGCATGAAGCAAGCGCTTGTTGACTACGGGATTTGTCTTAATGATGTTCCCATCATGTGTGACAATAAGGGTGCTATAGACCTTAGCAAGAATCTCGTGCAACATTTGCGAACCAAGCACATAGAAATTCGTCACCATTTTCTTAGGGATAATGTTCAAAAGGGGAACATTGCAATTGAGAAGGTACCCTCCGAGGATAACTTAGCCGACATCTTCACTAAGCCATTTAAGAGGGAACATTTTAATTACTTGCGTCTAGGTCTAGGATTAATGGAACATATTCCTTAATTTCTTTCCTTTATTAAGTCTCTTACTTTACTTTGAGTCTTGTATCACTTTGAGTCTTTGAGTCTCCTGAACTCTTCTTGAAAATCTTCTCTTCTCCTTTTCAAAATCCTGAAAGTCTCTTTCAAAAATGGTTGAGAAATGTTTTGACATTGTTAATTCAATCTAAAAACGTTTTTCATAGATTCTTGCTATTAATCTCGAGCTTACATAATTCATATGTATGATTCTCTCAAACATAGGAAGAACAAGATAGAATCATGGAGGATCATTGTGTCATGACTTAAGGTCTTGCCTTACACACCTCCTACATCGATTTTTTTAAATCCATGTATTTTGGTCAATCCCTATTTGGTGAGTTAGTATGTGTTATCTTTTTCTATCTTTGCTTTTAAGCATATCCCTATGATAAGGTAGACTAGAAAAATAAGATTTGCTGAAAAATCTTCCTTCACCACCAAAACTCAACCACTGTAGGCGGTTCCATATATGAACCGCGGTTCCTTATCAATAAGGAACCGCCAGAAGCAATAAGGAACCGCGTACAATGCTTCCTTATTTTTCGGGTATTTCTGAAATTCCAAATTTGTTCCAACATTTTTGAGAATCTTTGCTTCAACCCTTTGACCACCCCAAAAATACCTTGAGCCTTCCCTATTAAACCATAAGAATTTTGCCTTACTTCACATCCCAAAATGTCTTACTCTCCTAATGAAAGCCTTGATTCTCCTCCATTCTCCCCAATTGCTTTCAATCCCAACTCACCTAAGAATACTTTCAATCCAAATTCACCCAAGAACACTCTTAATCACATCTCTCTTACCAAGAATGTTGATTGTGGAACATCTTTTCTTCCACCACCACCCTTTAGTGTTCTTCCTCCTTCTCATGATAATGTCATGCACCATGGGACATATTGTCATTGTTGTCAATATCAACATCTTGCTATGGCACACATCTATGAGGAGTTGAGCTTCATCAAGAGTCTCTTAATCTAGCCTTCTCTTCACTTTGATTATGAGATCTCCACCAAGCCACCACCACCACATTCCGCCACTACCTTGCCTTTCATATAAGCATTGGTTGCTTATCCATAAGACATTTTTTAAGCAAATCTTAGAATTATAGATTAACTAGGATTAGATCTATGCTTTTGGCTTGTTTTCTATTTCATACATCTTTGTATGACTCTTTTCTTATTTTTATATGACTTCACTTGGATCTTAGTCTTTGTGTTTTCTTCTCTTTTATTCTTTTAGTGTGACCTTTAGCTATGTCTTGTTTGTTGTTTCTTTTGTTCAACTAACCCTTCTATGTAGCTTGTCACCATATCTCGATTCCTCGGTGCCCCAAGCTAGGGGGAGTAAGCACCAAGGGGGAGTCTTTGCAAAGTCCGTCTCTTCAACACCGACTTATGCAACCTTTTTACTTCGACAAAGGGTGAGAAATGAATAAATTCGTCTTCAAAAATCTTTTGTTTTGTGTGATTGAGTTTATATATTGTCGGAATCAAAAAGGGGGAGATTGTTAATGCAATAATGCCTAAAAACGTTACATGCATTTTTCGGTCTCGCTTAGTTTTGATTACGACAATATGTAAAAACAAGCATTTACAAAAACAACGAAAAACGAATTCTTGAGTTCAAGTATTTTTCATTTTACCCATTTTCACTTAAGGTATGAATAAACAAGTACTAACCTTAATCAAGTGATCAAGTGATTTAATCTTTTCTTATAACTCACTTTTTATTAAGTGTGACAAGTTTTTAATTAAACTTTCTTTTTAAGAAAATGTTTTATTAAATTAAATATTTGAAAATTTGAAAATGGCATATTCCCTTTTGATTTGGAATATCCTTTCTAGATATTTTTATAACCAGATATGACCTCCACCACTAAAGGACAAAAAGGGAGCGGAGTCTAGCCCGCCGGTTCCTTAGCGCCTAGGCGGTTCCTTATCGATAAGGTACCGCTGACTGAGATAAGGAACCACGGGCAGATATAGTCGTTGGCCCTTTGTCCTATAAATAGTGGACCTTTCTCAGATTTTCAATCCACCTCTTTTGCACACAAATTTCCAGATTCAAACATACTTCTTAAATCACTAAAATCCTTGATTATTTGATTGATTACTACTTGTTTAGAAGTGAATCTATCTCATCCATCCCTTCCTCTTCAAGTGAAAAGAGAAGAACACTATCATTGTGAAGTGTTGAGTCCACCACCAAAGATCCTTTGAAGATCAAATTTTATACATTTGTTGTTGTGTAATAGTTGTGAAGATCCAAGTAGTTGTGTCTATTTGGAAGTTGTGTATGTACTAAGTATAGTTGTGTAGATTGGTCCTAGCTATGAGTAGGGCTCGACTTTTAGCTTAGAGTCGGAAATTGGTTAAGCGACGTGTACGGTTTTCTCCACCATAAGGAGCTTGTTGTGTAGTGAAATATCGAGTAAGGAGTACTCGAGGAGTGGAGCAGGAACGAGGAGTGAGCTTCGTTGCTGAACCACTATAAATCCTTGGTGTTTGATTTGATCTTTCTTTACCCTTAACTCTTTACATTCTTTATTCTTTGTGCATATAAATCATTAGTTAGTATTAGTTTAAATTACACTATCATTTTTCTTATTGTGCATAAGAAGAGTTCACTTATTTCCTTAAATCTAAGTTTTTGAGAAAAATGATTTTTTGAAAACCATCATTTAACAAGCCAATATAAGAAACTATTCAACCCCCCCCCCTTCTAGTTTCTACAAATCTGTATTAGTTTAATATACTGAAAGCCAATATAGGTCATGAGGTCAACAACGTGCATGAATACTTGGAGGGGTGACCTCGTCAAGCAAATTAGAGGGGATGCCTCTAATGAATGTGGTAATGGTTAGGAGGGATCAACTCCTTGTGAAGGATGCAAGGCACACACCACATACACCATGAAATCCTGACTAACACTATAACTAGGATGCACCCATATGCCCCACATGATAATATAATAATAAAGGCCAAATAAACTGAAAGGGACGCCACGAGCAATCACTCTGCCGTGGTGAAGTCATAACACTAGTGCCTCTAGTGTATGGTTATGGCACATCCATGGTGAAACTTGTATGCATGTATATGGATAAGATAACTAATAAAACATAAGCATTTAAATCTGTAACTACTAGGAAAACAGTTGGCTACATACGGGGAATCCTAATAAAGGAAGAGATTATCCTTACTGAAGGACGGGAAATCCGTACCTTATGTCCAGTAGAAGCTAACGAAAAAGTTGAAGAACCTAATCCGCCTTGACGGATAATACTACATAAGAATAGGTACGTGTATGAGTAGTCTAAATTACATGTGTTTAACTGGTTCTGTGTGTTCTTAGCTTATTATTCATGTTATGTCATGTTTTAACTGTTTAAGGTATTAATCTGTAGTTATTCTTGTATTCTATTGTTTATTATTCATGTAGTATGGTATTATAATACTTTTATTGTAATACTAAGTAACTTTCTAAAAATAAAAGGTTTCCATAAATAGTATGTTTTTAAAAATAAAAAGTTTCTAAAAATAGTAAATTTCCATAATCAGAAATAAGCTGGATTATTAATGTCAAGTAATGTTTAATTAGTAAAATACAAATGTTGTCCCTTATAATATAAGATGATTAAACAAGAAAGGTAGATAGAAGATAGATGAATTCTAGAGAGAGAAAGTAGAGAGAGAAAAGAGAGATAAGTGTGTGAAACTTAGTGAATATTAGATTAGAGAAGAAAAAATAAGAAAAATGAACCAACCAACCTCTCCTTACATGTAAGGAGAGGTATTTATAGCCTTGCCTACATGTGGCATAATGGGCTATATGATAATGGGTCGGGCTTTCCTTTTAGGCTTTAGTTACTTATGAATGAACTTTAACTTAAAGTTAAGCCCGTAAAACACGACTAACCTACTACCTATTACAACGTTCTAAAATACGATACATAATAAACATATGACCGAGCATTCTTGTTTGACTCAATATTTTGAGGCTAACAATCTCCCCCAATGAGAGGTCATTACCCTTTATGAGAGGCCATTACCCTTTGTCATTTGGAGATTTGTAGAGATTACTAATCTCGCCATAAATGAGTCTTGAACGTGTAATAGTAGTCTTTTTCCTTTATGTTGTGATCTTTGAGCCTTTGTCGTTGTCTTTCGACTTTGTCTTTAATCTTGAGATCTTCAAATCATCATTGACTTGTCTTTTCCATCTTGAGATCTTGTGTCTTCATCTACATGCTCACACTATTAATTTTTGAATATGTCTTTAGGAATGAGTATGTGGTTTTTGAATCTTTGACTTTGTTGAGTATACCATAACGCCACCTTCTCGAGACAAAACATAGACATGGACTGAATGGCTTTGACATTCGTCCTTAATCGGTAGCGTTTTACCTCTGTTCGGTGAAGACCGTTATACGATATTAAATATCGTACATGTGATAGGTAGATTCAATTAAGAATCTCCTTGACAGGGTTTCACGGCTGTACTAACCGTTCTCTTTACTCGACCGTCTCAAAGCAAGACTGCGAACATAAAGAGTGAATCAATTGGATAAATATCCGCTTGATTAAAGTCGTCAGTTCAAATTCCTGGAACAAGTTTGATTCATAAAGAATCTTACCATTGTTGCTTTCCATTTGACACAAGCTTGATTCATAAGAATCTCAAAAGTCACCTACCATAGCGCTGTTTGAGGTTGACGCAAGAAAATTTTCCATTCGTCGCTGTGAATATTAATGAATATCACTCTGAATGTTTTGGCAAGACCATAAAGATATTGCGTAGAAACCTGAAACGAGTATTAATCAATTCAGAATCAAACCACTGCTGCTCTTCAGTTTTAGACATGTTTAATTCATAAAGAATCTTACATATGACCTACCGCAGTGTTGTTTGATGTCAACACTGGAAGGATTTCCACTCATCATTATGAATACTAATTATTATCACTCTGAGTGTTCAAGCAATATCACAAGGATATAGCGTAGGACTCTCTAGTTCGTCATCCGTGTGTCCTAACGAGATTTGATTTATCTCTTGGCTCTAGACTCGATTTGTGCACTTTTAGTGGTCGGAGGCTGGAGCAGATGCCACCTATTCAATATCAACTATCTCGGAGTTAGAAAGATGATAGAAGTCATGTTGTTTGATGTAGTGTTTTTGCTACCCTTTAGGAAAAGGAATAGGCAAAATAGTGGTAAGCGTTAAGTGTCGGTTTAGGAAAACCAAGCACTAATGACCAAATAAGTACAAGTTCGTTTCCCAAGGAGGCTTAGTGTGTGTGTAATGAATTGATTATCTTTGTGATTATATTTTTGAGAAAGAAAAATAGAAATGAGATTAGAAGAGAATGACGGTTACGAAGACGGATTAAACTAAGTCGAAAAAGGTGTACACGTAAAACCGTAAAAAGTGCTAAAATTAAAATTTTACCCTAAAAATTCCTAAAAATTACCAAAAATCCACAATAATATTCTAAGAGTTTCAAAAAATCAAAACTTGCAAAAACCTTTTAATTAATTAGATAATGACTTTTTAATGCTAATTAAAGCTCTAAAAATCAAAATTAATTATTAAAAAGCCCAAAACAAGATTTTAAAGTTTGTAAAACTCAAAAACACTCTAATTAAGCTAAAAACTATTTTTCAAAATTTTAAAATCAATAAAAACTATTTTTAAACAATTAAAAACTACTAAAATCAATTAAAACTTAAATTAATTCTAAAAAATAACTGAAACACTCTAAAAATATTTGGAAAGTTGCAAAAATCCTAATTAAGTGTTTAGAACCTAGGAAAAATGTAAAAACTTAGAAAATCAGACTTTTAATTTTTAATATAAAAATAATAATAAAATAATATTAAAAATCCAAAAATCATAAAAAATTCTAAAAACTTGCAAACTAGCTTAATTTAACCTAAATAACTCAGAAATGAAAGTGAAATTACCTAAATACCCCTATTGGGCCTAGAAAATGGGCTAAACCCCAAACAGTACACTATTGGGCCAAATTTGGGCCCAATAACAAAAATTGTTCAAAATAAGCCCAAAAAGCACAAGTTGACTCAAAATTTGATTTTAAACAACTTTTTCCAAAGGCCCAAAAGCTGAAAATGTGAAATAAGTTAGCTTATAACAACCAGCTTATTCTTAATGGGCTTTTTGGCCCATTAAGCTATAAGCCAATGCCATAAGCTAAAATTTGACACACAAGCTTCTTTTGACCTAACAAAGACTTCTGCAAAAATAAATTTGAAATAAGCCCAAGGAATAAGCCTGAAAATGCAATAAGCAATCTACACAAAACGACAAAATAGTCGTTTTTGAGTTCTAGGCCACCCCAAGTGCTGATTCAAGTTCCAAAAGCTTTTAAATGACTTGATTAAGCAAAATCAACAAAGAGTTTTCAGATAAGCACACTTAATAAGCTGGAAAATCAAATAAGCACTTATGTAAAAAGTCAAAGTAGTTGGTTTTCTAGTAAAAAGTCAAAGTCAAAGTCTGATAAGCTCTAGTCTACTTAAATGGGTCAAATAATGAAGACCTATTACAAAAAATAAGTTGTTACAAGTCATGATAAGCTAGAAAAGCTTATTGATAAGCTGATGACAAAATTACACTAGCAGGGGCTAGTTTTGAGTGTTGAGCAGTGGAAACTTTTTCCACTGCTTGACTATTTTGACTTTTTGTCTTTAGTGACTTTTTTTGAGATTCAGATTACATAAAGGCACCCAAATGATCTTTGGATCAAATGGAGTCAATCACAATCAAAATAATACAATCACTAACACCCAATTGATACAGATTAATCAATTAATCACCAGACATGATACAGACATGAACAATAAGCAGTTAAGCACAAATAAGCAGTTTTAGCAATAATCAGCCAGCCAAATTCAACCAAATGCATACACAAGCTATTATAAACTCTAATAAGCAAGTCTAAACAGGTTTCATGCAATGGTTCAAAGAATTAAGCAAGATTCAAGCACATGAAAGTTACTGATGAACACTAACACATGCAGTTTTCTACTTTGCTGATGTATTTGACACTTAAGCCAGATTCAACACCTCAAATCTTTCAAACAGGTTATATTAACTTTGTTTAAACCACTTTTAGCCCTAAGCATGCATACACACTAAGTGTTCCCAAAATCCTAGGTCAAAACAGGCAATATCAAAGTCTATATAGCAGATTGTTTGATTCAAGTGTTCAAACCCAAAAACTTGCAGTAAAATACTCTAAACAAGGTATTTATCAGATATAAAGCATAAACACCAACTTCCCTTAACACAATAACAAGTTACAAGCACAAACAGTTAGTCCCAAACACCCCTTTATCTTTTCCAAATCAAAATTTTCAAAGTAAAAGTGAGATTCAAGACTACCCAAGCATCAATTAACACTAAAACAGGTAAGATTAACAGATTCAAGCAAGAACAAGCCACAAAATTCACAAGATAACAAGTTTCATACAAATATCACCAAAAATCATGAATTTAAGCAGATTTTGAGATTGAGTATGCAAACCTCATGGATGTACATCCACACCCACGAATTTTGAGCTTATGTGCTAGCAAGAACAAGCACAAGGTTCCATAATAAGCCTGCTAAGATTGAACAAGGTTAAAGCACAAGTGTATAAAAACGGAAACTTTGAAAAATCTTGATTGATGCAACCTTGTTACCCCACACTTGATTATCCCCAAGTTATAAGCCTCAAAACACCTTAACTAACTCAGTTAGGATGCTATGATCAGCCCTGTAACCCAAGAATTCCAAGATTGGAACAAGAACTTAGCAAAATATCAAGAATGAGAAAAATTGCAAACTTTTGCAACCTCCAAGTGAAAACAGGTTTTAACTTATAAAACTAACAAGCATATAACAATAGAAAGCAGTAACAAAGATTGGCCAATGACTTCTCTTCAATGTTTCAAATACAATTTCATTAAACTTGAAATGGGATTTACAAAAACTTGAACAAGGAAAAATCAAAAGCAAAGTATAAATGTTGGACCCCTAAGCCTTTATATAGGCATACATGAACTACTAGAAAGCATAAAAACGTTGCCCTAATGTTGCTGAAGTCCCCAAAATGCCCTTTTGAAGTTTGAATGCCTTGAGGATCATGTGATGTTTTCTTGGCAGGTTATGTGAGTTGGCAAGGATGAATTGCAACCAAAGGCTCAAATTAAGCTTAGAAAGTAAGCAGCAATCCTACACGTTGGATGGCTGGCAAGCTTTTGTCAGTTTCCCTTTTGACGTAGCAGGGGAGGCCCCATGCAGCATGTGGGTTGGTGGGGTGCCAAGTTTAAGGGTTGGGTTGTGATTAAGAGACTACTAATCAAGATTCTGGAGGTTTTGGTGGGTTAATTACAAGTGATTAGAGAAAACTCAAATTTGTTCATATGGTGAATAGTGCATGTTTTGATCCTGATTAAGGTTTGAATTGGATGTTTAGCGCGTGTTTTGTAACTAATATTAATTAGTTATAAACCGGTTAAGTGGAAAGCTGAGTTGGAGCAATGGTGTGTGGTGATTGGTGGGATGGGGTGAGTTGGACACGTGTAGAGTGTGGGTTGGTCTAGGTAAATTAGGCTATCTGCCAGAATAGGTCCCTCAATTTCCTTTCTTCTTTCACTTTGTAAATAAATCCCACAAATCTGATTTCCTTTGTTATTAAAGTTTCCTTTTTCACACTTTTGCCCCAAATACTTTTCCAAAGTATTTTCAGGGGTATTTCTTGCCATTTTTGAATTCTTCAAGGGCTGATTTGGCATTTTGATGATGGATAATGGTCTTGACTTGTATAATGAGTGTTTTGGAGGACTGAATTTGCCAAGTCATGTTTGATGAGGGGCCATTTTTGCCAAATGTTGAAAGTTGAGGGTCATTTGTGTAATTTTGGGATTTTCAAAGGACCAAACTTGTATTTTCTTGTACTTTGAAGGACTTCATGATGTATTTGACTTTGTGGATGATATTGGTTGACAATTTAGCTTTGTTGAGGGGCTAAACATGCCAATTCTTCAAAGTAAAGGGCCCTTTTTTGTAATTTTGACAAACTTTAGGGACCAATCTTGTAATTATGAGGATACAAGGGTATAAAGTGTCAATTCTTCCATATTGGAGGACCCTTCTTCATAATTCTTCAAATCTTCAAGGGTTGATCTTGGGAAAGTCTTCATTAGGGCTTGGTTCATTGTGCGGCCTCGTTTCCCGTGTTCGTTTTTGAATGATTCTTGTGATCTTTTGTCATTTTCTCAATATCCGTACCTAAAATACACAAGCATATATATGGGTATTTTGATGATATTTAGTACATTTTAAGACCTATTTGGAAGATGAGACTATGTTTAAAAGCAGTCTCATCACTCCCTCATACTAAACCATTCCCGTGCCCTCACGCAATGCTAGAATAAAGTATCGTAGCATCTCCAAAATTCATTTTTATTAACTTTATTGAACGATAAACTAGCTACACTACTACTATTGCTACTACTACTTGTGTTTTAGACATAATGTATGATTTTTATCGCAAAATGGGACGTTTAGGTTCATGGAATAAGAACACGTGAATGCTTCGTTAGAAATAATTTCATCGTCCTCGATTTTCACCCCAATTCCATGCCAAGCTGCAACGAGATCATTGTCATTATAAGTTAGTAATGCTAACACTACTCATATGCCCTAATCACGTACTTATCCTCCCATTATTCCTACGTTGTATCTCTTATATTTTATATTGTCTTGAATGTTTCACGAGGATACATTGTTTGACTTATGCGATAATAGAGATTTAGGTCTAAAAATAGAGTCCTAACGGTGTAACTAAGACCATCAAATCAATAACCCCTCCTAATAGACAACGATGTCAAAAAATTAAGTTGACAAGAAGAATCGATAAACACGGTTTTATAACGGTTTTGAACATGAGACTTATTACCAAGACTTTTATACGCCCCCTAACGGAAGGGCCTTATTATCTTTGGTTTACCTCCATCTTTTATTCCACTTCACCATGAAGCTTTTATTATGACTTCGGTCTTGCCTTGCCTTTTATTATCCACCTCATCGGTAGTTTTATTAGCCAAAGACGTATATCCTCAAGCTAAGGCGAATTTTGGATCTTTAAAGCTTCAAAGATTAAGACTTGATTCACTTTCAATTTTGCATAGATTTTTCGGCCTTGTGGGGCTTCAAATTGTTTGCTTGATTTAGGTGAGCACTTGAAATCTTATTATTGGGTGAAGCTTTTGATTATTAGGGTGCCAATACTTCAAAACCGTGACGCTGGCGATACCTTAATGTCTTCCCAATTTAATTACACGGAAGCTACTAGAAAAGACTAGAAACCCAACAATCCTAACTAAACCGCTAAGTCAATATTTATTAAGCAAAAAATATTTACATGCGAAGGGAGAATAAGCAAACAACGAGAACACATGAGTTTTTGAAAGAATACGAGTACTCTACGTTTAGCATAGTAACTTATAATTAACCCTATCATTTCTCGTCCTCATTTAAGAGACTTAGCCTAATGTGTAGTTAAGGAACCAAAGCTAAGTGGTCAACACGCACGATCGAGTAAAAAATTACTCTTATTCTCGCCATCGGAAAACCTACATTCGTGTCTTCAAACACTTATAAAACATGAGAAAATTTTAAAATTTGGCCATTTTAGCCTTATTTCGCAACAAAAAGATAAACTTTGGAAAGCGTGAAGGTTTGGCAAGGCAAGTATCTATTCACCCCCCCCCCATACTAAAGTTAAACATTGTCCTCAATGTTTCAAGTCTAGGGGTGAAAACACCCCCATACTAGAGACGTAGTCGAATGCCTAATCTAGCATGGAAAGGGTGTAACCAATAATTTAATAGCCGTTTATGAAGTGTGCTATAAACCTAAGGTTAGAACATCAAAAGGATATATCATGGATATTGAGAAAGTCTTCAAAGAAAATGATCGAGTGCTCCCATAAAACGACACGAGAGGCTCCAATCGTGAAGATCATGATCATCTAAAGTTCACAATTCACAAACAACCACGGAACAAAGGTTGGAAGGGCACAAATCCCCACACGTTAATTACATTAGAAAGAGATAATATGTACATAGGATAAGCATGGGACTCCCCCACGAGGCTCCTCGTTTTTGATTACCGAGTCATGAGCTCGACTCGATCCCCTCAATACTAATTATCATTGGGGAAGGTGACTTGGTCGAGGTAGTTCAAGGATGGAACTTCCCCGCCAAAGTAGTGCTTCAACCTATGTCCATTCACCTTGAAGTTAGGACCATCATCTTGAGCTAGCTCGATGGTCCCATACGGAAACACTTGAGTCACGGTGAATGGACCGGACCAACGGGATTTCAACTTACCGGAAAAGATTTTTAATCTTGAATTAAAAAGCAAAACTTGATCCCCAATGTTAAAAACCCGGCTTTTAATTTTAGAATCATGCAACTTTTTAGTTTTTTCTTTGTAAATCAATGAATTTTCATAAGTAATATCCCTCAATTCATCTAATTCATTCAATTGCATTTTCCGGTGTTTTCCCGCGGTCTCCATATCATCATTACAATGCTTTAGGGCCCAATAAGCCTTGTGTTCTAACTCGATAGGCAAATGACAATTATTTCCATACACAAGCTTATAGGGAGTGCACCCAATGGGTGTCTGATAGGTGTGTAAACACTCATCCTTTTACCACTTAATTCTGGCTAAAACAAGACCAAAACACGTATTTAATATCATTTGTTTGGAGTTATGCGTGGTTTTTGTGTTTATTGTGTTTTCAGAGCCAACCGGATGAATACTGGAGAAAACGTGGGATTGCACGGGCTTTATCGAAGAAAAAGACTCAAGATGAAGTCTATTGTCCAAGAGATGCAAAAGATTTGAAGTCACTGGGCCTATTCGAAGATTTATCGAAGAAAAGGACCAAAGATGAAAGATTTATATAAGTCGAAGAAACTCAAGTCTATTAAACGAAGAAATTAAAAGACGAGTTGAATTTAATCGACGACAAATCCCGAATCAGAATCGAAAACGTCAACTTTTCTGAAAAGACGAGAAGACAAGAAGAACGGGAGAAAGCCCACTCACCAACCAAAAGACAAGACTATATAAAGCCCTCCCCTCACACACTTTGCATTCAGTTTTTAGTTTTTCCTTTCTGTTTTTCTCTTCCTATTTCGTAGGAAAACCATCTCCCTTAAGGAGTGGTTCTTCATCTTCTTTGATTTGTTCTTTAATCTTGTAAGTTTGATCCTTTCCTTTTGTTTACTGAATCTTAATCATCAATACAAGTGTTCCTTTAATCTTTTCATTCATCTTGTTCTTCATCATCTTTTTATTTAAAGTTCTTAAGTTTTTATTTAGTTCAAGTTTGATCTTAAAAAGTTGTTGAATTTGTGTTTTTATTGTTGGGATTTGTTACTTATAGTATTTAAATGATTATTGGTTAATTTGGTAAAACCTTGTTGATTATTGATAGGTGTGTAAACACCCATCTTTTCTACCACTTAATTACAATAATAACCGGACCTAAACGTGTATTTTATGTCTTTTATGTCGGAATTATGTGTGGTTTGTGTTTTTGTTGTGATTTAGGATGAAAAGGTGAAAAGTGGAGAAAACACGGACATTCACGGGCATTTACGGACTTTTATTGAAGAAAAGGATGAAAGACGAAGTCAAGAAATCAGGAGTGCAAAAAGAACGGAAGTCCACGACCAATTCTGAAGATTTATCGAAGAAAAAGTCAAAAGACGGAAGTTTATCAAAAGCCGAAGAATTCAAGTCTATTTTATTGAAGAATTTAAAGACGAGTTCAAAAGAAATCCCTAAGTCAAAAGTCCCTTAAGTCCAAGATTAAAGAAGATTAGAAGAAAAGGACTAAGTACGCAATTAATGAAGATTAAAAGAAGGAGGGACTCAATTATGCAATTAAGGGAAAAGGAAAGAGGGGAGGAAGCTTCCTTAATCCTCCCCTATAAATAGTTTAGGATTAATCATTTTTCATTTTGTTGGCTAAGGTGACAATTAGTCTTCCACCATTTAAATACTTGTCATTTACATTACTTGTTAATTTAAATTCATGTTATGCACCTTAATTACCATTTAATTCCAAGTAAGTTTTCATTTTAATTCTTGTCAAATCTTTATTTTATCTTGTCAATCTCTTATCTACCTTTCTTATTCTTTGATTTGTTGTGTTTATGTTTAAGTTCATGCTTTTATTTTGATCCAAAGTGGTTTTTGATTATTGTGGTAAAAGTTGTTTGATTTCATGTTTTTAATTGTTTGTTGATACTTATTCATTGCTTTGTTACTGTTTATATTTATACTTGTGTTTGATTTATGTTATTTTGTTATTATATCTGCTGCTACTGTTCTCCTTGTTCTTCGGGAATGTTTGCTTGTTTCTGATCTTTCCAGGTGTAGTTCCGAACCAAGGCAAAGGAAAGTGTTCATTCGGAACTTCTAAAGTTCCGAATCAAGGCTTCATCCGGAAGATTTGGGATTTGAAAAAGTTCCGAACCAAGCTTGTTCATCCGGAACTTTCAAAGATCCGGACGAAGCGAAAACTTCCGAACCAAAGGAATTCATTCGGAACTCCAAAGTTCGGAACCAAGGGTTTCATCCGGAACTTTTCAAAAGTTCCGAATCAACTTAAAGTTCCGAATCAAGGACCAAAGTTCCGAATAAAGGCTGTTCATTCGGAAGTCAGAAACTTCCGAGTCAAGGTTGTTCATTCGGAACTTCCATAAGTTCCGGATCAAAGGTAATCTTCCGAGTCAAGGGTGTTCATTCGGAAGTTCAAAACTTCCGAATCAAGAGCTTCATCCGGAATCTTCCGAATCAAGGGGTGACCTAATACTTCCGAATCAAGGCAGATTTTACAAGTTCCGAATCAGTAAGTTCCGAACGAAGCATTGTTTTGGATAGGTGACATATTCAGACCAATTTGTTCCGGATCAAGGATTTTGGTAATATTCCAAGTGAAGAAGAATCATTTCAACCAAAGGTGACATTTAGGACGAGTGATTGTTCCAAACGAAGGTTTATTCCGAATGAGCTGTATTCAGGTTCTTATTAGCTTTCGTCTTTGATTTTTATTTTCAAGCTTTATTTTTCTTGTCTTTTATTTAATTGCACTTTAAGATTATTTGCCTTAGTTTTATTTTAGACTTGCCTTAGTTTTAGTCGCACTTTATGTTTGCCTTAGATAGATTTATATTCACGTAATTTACTTTAGTGCCTTTAATTTTAGCCACGTTTTTAAATACTTGCATTTTACTTTAATTAGACTTAGATTTTCTTTAAGAGCACTTTACTTTAATTGTTTTGCACATTTTATATTTAAAAAAACACTACAACGACACATCTTTGATTCCACCAAAATAAAACGAGGTCACACATAGAGAGCTAAGATCAATTCGATTAGACAGGAACACTAGAACGATAATTTTTATACGGGCAAAAGTGATGTATCAAATGGCGCCGCTGCCGGCTCTTTTCGTTAAGATCAACAGTTTTATGTGCTAGACACGTTGCTTTTTAGGATCCGTTTACTTGTGAACGTTATTTTTCTTGCCTAAAAAATTCAAAAAAAAATCATAAAAATTAAAAATTGATAAAAAAAAAACCATAAAAATTAAAAATTTCAAAAATCCAAAAAGATTTTATCTTTATTGTGTATATATATTGTTTTTGTGTTTGGTTTCTTTTTCTTTTGCATTTTCAGGTGTATGCGTACTAGATCTTCTAATTATCAAGAGCCCGAGCCTCAAGAAGATTTAGATATGGCAGGTGTTAACAACAACATTCCACCGAACCTAAATAATAATAATAACAACAATGCTCTTCCACAGCCCGATCTTCGGACCATGGAGGAACTTTGTCGACCAACAATGTTTGGACGAGGAGGACCGATTGCGCCGATGCAAATCAACGCTCCTGAGTTTTCGTTGAAGCATCACATGATTCAGCAAGTACAAACAAACCCATTTAGAGGATTGCCTGATGATGATGCCAACAAACACCTCGACAAGTTCATTACAATCACCCAAAGCATGAAGTTTCCTGGGGCCACAATGGATGTTCTCCGCCTACAACTCTTCCCACATACTTTATCACATCATGCCGAGAAATGGTTTGATCGTCTCCCGAAGAATTCTATTCACACTTGGGATGATATGACTCAACGCTTTCTTTCGCGCTACTTTCCACCATCCATGGTCACAAGCCTTCGCAATCAGATCAGCGGTTTCATGCAAGATCCCGATGAATCTCTTTTTGACGCTTGGGAGAGATATAATGTCTTGATCGACCGTTGTCCAAACCACAACATGATTCCCGTCACTTTGATAGATACTTTCTACAACGGATTGACTTTTCGAGATCGTGATACGATCAATGCAGCCGCCGGTGGCACATTCATGAAAAGGAGACCCGAGGAGTGTAGAGAGTTAATTGAGAACATGACTACTCACCACAAGAACTGGGATTCCTCTGCATCTTCAAGGAACAACCTGAGAGTCAATGTTTCCTCAACCTCAGCAAACCCTGAGATGACCGAACTCACCCGCATGATGGCCGAAATGAGCAAAAGTATTACGCTTCTCGCTTCAAACCAACAACAACATCAAGTTAAAGCAGTTGCTAATCCTTGTGAAACATGTGGCGGTCCTCACTCATACACCGATTATCCTTCGACACAAGGAAATCCAGAAAATGTGTATGC
Source organism: Glebionis coronaria (assembly GCA_025667525.1). Lineage (NCBI taxonomy): Eukaryota > Viridiplantae > Streptophyta > Magnoliopsida > Asterales > Asteraceae > Glebionis > Glebionis coronaria. Next base: position 436,693,119 of record CM046874.1, read on the forward strand.
TGCTTACGGTAATTATTCACCGGAAAATTACCAAGCTAGACAACAAGGGGATAGAAATCTGCTGAGCTACCGTTCCAACAATTACCTTTCACCCGGTTTTTCTCCTCAAAACCAAAACCCCGCCAACAACTACAATAGAAGCAACCAAATCCCACCTCGTGCTTCTAACCCTTATCAACCACCCACCCAACAACACCCACCCATTAACCCCGATGTTGACACAATCATGAGAACTCAAGGTGAGCAAATCAAGAATCTACAGAGCCAAATAATCAATTTGAAAGGAGATATCTTGAAGCAAGGTAATGACATCAGAACCGAGGTTCGTGAAAATCTTCAATCTTCCTTCATCACTCAAACAACTGAATTAAAGAATCTGTTGGCTAGTTTCTTGCCCGAAGCTCAACCTTCTTCTTCTTCGGGTTCTCTACCTTCAAACACCGTCCCCAATCCGCGAGCTAATGTGAGTGCTATAACTACGCGTAGTGGACTTACCATTGTCGATCCACCTATTCCACCACCATCATCCACACCTCCTCCACCACCATGTATCCCTACTCCTCCTACACCTAGTAGTAGTGCACCATTACCGTCTCCGCCTCGTCATGACGATGTATCTCGGAAGGACCCTTCAACATCACAACCTTCACCTAACCCTTATCAACCTCGAATCCCATACCCTTCTCGCATAGGCAAGACCAACGAGCTAACCAAGAATGATTGTCAAGTATCGAAATATGTGGATATGCTATCTAAAATGACCATCAACATTAGCCTTGTTGAAGCACTTTGCCACATGCCGAAATTTGTCAAAGCATTCAAGGAATTGCTTAGCAAGAAGGAGAAGCTGATTGAACTCGCCAACACACGGTTAAATGAAAACTGCTCTGCAGTCCTTCTTAGAGAACTTCCGGAAAAGCTTGGAGATCCCGGTCGTTTTGTGTTGCCTTGCGTGTTCAACAAAACTGAAGAATTTACTGCCCTTGCTGATCTCGGGGCTAGTATTAATTTGATGCCACTGAGTGTTTGGAAAACACTATCATTGCCCGATCTCATTCCAACAAAGATGACTCTCGAACTTGCAAACCGCACTCTCGCTTACCCCGTTGGTATAGCCGAAGATGTGTTTATCAAAGTTGGCACATTTACTTTCCCGGTCGATTTTGTCGTAGTTGATTATGAAATGGACCCTCGTATTCCTTTAATACTTGGTCGGCCATTTTTGAGAACCGGACGTGCTTTAGTAGATGTGGCCGAAGGTGAGTTAATCTTACGAGTCGGGGATGATTCTAAAGTTTTTAAAATGGGGAAGCTTACAGGCAAATCCTTTGGAGGACGAGAATCAGTGAATATGATAAATGTGCTCGATGACTTTACCATCTATGACAATCCTCTATTCGAGTCTTCCACTGATAATCCACTCTTTGAAGATAATGTGGATGATTCTCACTCTACTTTGGACGCTTCTCCCATTTATGATTCACCACCGGTCTTTGATGCTTATGATCAAGATGATTCTAGCTCAGATTCGGATGATTTTGATTATACTTCTGAGTATCCCGAGCTGCCCACTTTCGATGATTTCGATGAGGCCGATACTCTTTCGAGCGATTCTTCACATGATGAAGATCCTCCGCCATCACTCGATCCTACTTTGGACGATTATTCATTTGAGGAAGATTTCTCTGAATTTCTCAACACATACTTCCCTCATGAGAGTGATGCTCCTCCTTTGGACTTTGAAGATTATCGTCTTGATCCTACTTTGGATTTGAAGAGCATTTTGTCCAAGGAGAACAAACCGGTCGACACCGAAATCCGTTGCACGTATGATTTGACACCTCTTTGTCCCACTTCTGAGGACGAGGTTGTGCTTCTTTGCGGATCTTCTTCACACTCGGCTGAGCCTGAGTGCTATTTCCCCTGAAGGAAAAGGTGTTCGACCCCGGTATTGAAGTCTTTAAGCCATCTCAGTATCCACCTGATCAAATAAAAGGAAAAATCTTTGGACCCATTGAAGACATGCTTGCACCGCACCATCCTTGCTTCTACTGTGCTCCATCACTGCTTAAGGGAACCTTGCCACTTCTCTTTTGGCTTGCCTTGTTCGCCTTAAGCTCTTGCTTATTGATGGATGAAAACTATGTCTTTGATCCGGGTGGATTTGTTTCATGCTACTTCCGTTGATGATCAAGGTCGAGTCAGGCTCACGACTCGGTTAACAAAAACCAAGCGCTTCTTGGGAGGCAACCCATGCATCTATCTTTTCGCTTTCTTTACCATAAGTGTAGGGGGGACCCTTTGGATTGCTATTTCCTCTCCTCACTTCTTAATCAGGGATTCGAGCTTCAATGATCCACTCTTGATGATTCTTGACGACCCGTGATTCCGTGTTCTATTTCTTCCCGGTTCTATCCTAAACTCTTTTCGATTCACTATTTTATATATTTTCTCAAATATTAAAATAGGAATCTCTTTAGTTATCCTTTCCTTAGCGAGATTTAAACAACGTGCACAATGTCCTAAGTGTAGGGGAGCTTACTCCCACATGCTTAAACATTGAGGACAATGTTTATCTTAAGTGTAGGGGGGACTTCTATCGAAGTTAAGTGGTCTTTTCCTTGTATTTGTCCTCATTTTAACCGGAAAATCAATTTTTCGACATTTTTCAAAATTTTTGATCTATTTTGGCCTATTAGTTGTTATCTTTGTATAGTTATTTCTTTTCTTTGCTAGAATAAATGTTTAATAAGTGGTTTTAATTTTCAAACGTTGTGAATCTTTTGACTCAATCCGAGTTTACTCTAGCTAGTATCCTTAACGTGTTTAAGTCAAGTTTTGCTAGGCTTTTATATAGGGAGCTATAAAACGCGAAAGTCTTAACTCTCACGGGTTAAGAACAAGAACTTTTCGCAAGTTCCTATAATTGATCCTAGAGAGTCGTTTATCAAGGGAACTTTAAGATGCGATTTCTAAACTTGAAAGAGTCTAAGAATTTGCAAGATCCTATAGGCGACTCGAAAACCCAAAACTTTGATTTAATAGGCTAAGCATCCACGAGTCTCATTACTTGAGATTTTAAACTGTGGAGAACGAGAGATGATAGAGCCAATTATAAGTTCGGTATTCTTTCGTGAATTTATGTGAGTTACTTATAAGCCTATTCTCCCATCGCTTGCTAATAAATTTATCTGCTAATAAATAAGGTTGTACGATTTGAAAAGTTACTTAGCTTCTAGCCCCAGATCGTTTAAAAGTTGCTCGGTAATGACGAGAGTTCATAGCCAAGGCATAACTTATGAAGCGGGGCGCGAAGATTGGCGAGTCCGAAAAGGCCCTAACAAGGCATGAGGGCTATGTTTTGTTGCTAAAGATCCAAAGTGATGTGAAGAATCATTTATCGAAAATCAATATGAAGGATCGAGACACACGACGTAAAGCAAAACTCCCCAAAAGTCATGGAGAAGTGTATCCGAAAAGACCCTAACAAGGTATGAGGATAAATAGATCCAAGTCATAAAAGGAGGTGGATCGTTGTATATCAAAGTCCAAAATAAAGATTGGAGAAAAATGAAGAAGTCGTGGTCCAAGTATGAATCTCTCAAAACTTCAAGTGAAGAAATCCCAATTATGAAGAGAAGACCATTATTTCATGAACGTCTCTCAAGATTTGAAGTATGAAGTCGCTGCCAAATATCGGCCCGAGAAAGGTCTCAAATCGCGAACCAAGTTATGCCAAGATATGAACTTTTTGATATCCCGAGAAGCAGTTTTAAAAGATTTGGTCCTTTAGCTAACTATTGATTAAATCGTGCACTTTATTTTCAGACTAAATAACTATCAAAATAAGTCAAACAATGTATCTTCGTGATCATTCAAGACAAATAATAAAATATAAGAGATACACCTAGGAATAAGGGAGTCTAAGTGAGTAATTGGCCCACATGAATTCATGTTAGTCTACTAACTTATAATAACAATGATCTCGTTTTTGAGCTTGGTTTGGAGAAAGTGAAAACTTGAGGATGATGATTATTCATAACATTTCCAAAAACCCAAGGTATGCTTTTGATTTCTTTATCTTGTATGTTTTTTTTCTATCTCTTTAAAAAAGGCCAACGTGGATTGATTATGATGAAAATTGCTTTGTAACTAATGCATTGCATGAGGACATTGCAATGGTCAAGTGTAGGGGATTTGATAGGTGTGTAAACACCCATCTTTTCTACCACTTAATTACAATAATAACCGGACCTAAACGTGTATTTTATGTCTTTTAAGTCGGAATTATGCGTGGTTTGTGTTTTTGTTGTGATTTAGGATGAAAAGGTGAAAAGTGGAGAAAACACGGACATTCACGGGCATTTACGGACTTTTATTGAAGAAAAGGATGAAAGACGAAGTCAAGAAATCAGGAGTGCAAAAAGAACGGAAGTCCACGACCAATTCTGAAGATTTATCGAAGAAAAAGTCAAAAGACGGAAGTTTATCAAAAGCCGAAGAATTCAAGTCTATTTTATTGAAGAATTTAAAGACGAGTTCAAAAGAAATCCCGAAGTCAAAAGTCCCTTAAGTCCAAGATTAAAGAAGATTAGAAGAAAAGGACTAAGTACGCAATTAATGAAGATTAAAAGAAGGAGGGACTTAATTATGCAATTAAGGGAAAAGGAAAGAGGGGAGGAAGCTTCCTTAATCCTCCCCTATAAATAGTTTAGGATTAATCATTTTTCATTTTGTTGGCTAAGATGACAATTAGTCTTCCACCATTTAAATACTTGTCATTTACATTACTTGTTAATTTAAATTCATGTTATGCACCTTAATTACTATTTAATTCCAAGTAAGTTTTCATTTTAATTCTTGTCAAATCTTTATTTTATCTTGTCAATCTCTTATCTACCTTTCTTATTCTTTGATTCGTTGTGTTTATGTTTAAGTTCATGCTTTTTTTTTATCCAAAGTGGATTTTGATTATTGTGGTAAAAGTTGTTTGATTTCATGTTTTTAATTGTTTGTTGATACTTATTCATTGCTTCGTTACTGTTTATATTTATACTTGTGTTTGATTTATGTTATTTTGTTATTATATATGCTGCTACTGTTCTCCTTGTTCTTCAGGAATGTTTGCTTGTTTCTGATCTTTCCAGGTGTAGTTCCGAACCAAGGCAAAGGAAAGTGTTCATTCGGAACTTCTAAAGTTCCGAATCAAGGCTTCATCCGGAAGATTTGGGATTTGAAAAAGTTCCGAACCAAGCTTGTTCATCCGGAACTTTCAAAGTTCCGGACGAAGAGAAAACTTCCGAACCAAAGGAGTTCATTCGGAACTCCAAAGTTCCGAACCAAGGGTTTCATCCAGAACTTTTCAAAAGTTCCGAATCAACTTAAAGTTCCGAATCAAGGACCAAAGTTCCGAATAAAGGCTGTTCATTCGGAAGTCAGAAACTTCCGAGTCAAGGTTGTTCATTCGGAACTTCCATAAGTTCCGGATCAAAGGTAATCTTCCGAGTCAAGGGTGTTCATTCGGAAGTTCAAAACTTCCGAATCAAGAGCTTCATCCGGAATCTTCCGAATCAAGGGGTGACCTAATACTTCCGAATCAAGGCAGATTTTACAAGTTCCGAATCAGTAAGTTCCGAACGAAGCATTGTTTTGGATAGGTGACATATTCAGACCAATTTGTTCCGGATCAAGGATTTTGGTAATATTCCAAGTGAAGAAGAATCATTTCAACCAAAGGTGACATTTAGGACGAGTGATTGTTCCAAACGAAGGTTTATTCCGAATGAGTTGTATTCAGGTTCTTATTAGCTTTCGTCTTTGATTTTTATTTTCAAGCTTTATTTTTCTTGTCTTTTATTTAATTGCACTTTAAGATTATTTGCCTTAGTTTTATTTTAGACTTGCCTTAGTTTTAGTCGCACTTTAAGTTTGCCTTAGATAGATTTATATTCACGTAATTTACTTTAGTGCCTTTAATTTTAGCCACGTTTTTAAATACTTGCATTTTACTTTAATTAGACTTAGATTTTCTTTAAGAGCACTTTACTTTAATTGTTTTGCACATTTTATTTTTAAAAAAACACTACAACGACACATCTTTGATTCCACCAAAATAAAACGAGGTCGCACATAGAGAGCTAAGATCAATTCGATTAGACAGGAACACTAGAACGATAATTTCTATACGGGCAAAAGTCATGTATCAAATATTTAGCTTGATTTGGCTTTAAATTCGAGTCTACTGTTTAAATATCTGCTGGTGTTCTTCGTCCCCAGTTTATTCCGCATAAGCCATTCTTTTTGTCCCCTATTCGGAATATTTATATATTCCGAGTAGCCTTATTTCTTCTTCTCTTATTCGGAACACTCTATTATTCCGCATAGCAAGATTTTTCTTTCCTTTATTCGGAATATTTCCATATTCCGGATAACCCTAGTATTCCGCATGTTTGAATTTTCCGCATAGAGAAAATATTCCGGGTAGATCTGGTTATTCCGCATAGGCCGTTTATTCCGCATAGCACTGATTCCCAATTTATTCCGCATAGCCCCAAGATTCCGGATAGCTTTCTTTTCCTCATGGTCTTCTTTATTCCGCATAAGCAAAATATTCCGAGTAGTTTAAACATTCCGCATAGAGCTTTGTTATTCCGCACAGTCTGATTATTCCGAATGGGATTTTATTCCGCATAGTTATTTTCTTCAGTAAGATTATTTTTTTGTTTTATCATTTAATCATTTATATTTACTGCAAGTTTAATTTCATTACTTCATTCATTTATCTTTTAAGTAGAATAGATAAACAACCCTCACTTTTTGTCACCAAGAACAAATCATTCCACTTTAGGCTGTGATCAATTCGAGGAGATTCCGAGAATCGAACTTTCAACCATAGTAAAACTCTTCTATCAAATGGCGCCGCTTCCGGCTCTTCTTGTTAAGATCAACAGTTTTTTTTGAGAACTTGGATTTTGGGATCCGTTCCTCGAGAACGTTAATTTTTCATAAAAACTTTCAAAAAACACAAAAAAAATATATAAAATTTTCAAAAAATCCTAAAAATTAAAAAACATAAAAAACCAAAAATATTTTTGCTTTGTTTTTGCCTTGTTAGTTCTTTTGCAGGTGTATGCGCACTCGATCCACGTCTTATCAAGAGCCCGAGCCTCTCGATCACTTAGACATGGCCGGTGTACAACACAACGACAACATACCACCTCCAAACAATAATAATAACAACAACAACCCACCTTTCAACAACATGAATAATAAAAACAACAATGAGCCTCTACCGGATAATCGCCCGATGATTGAACTGCTGCAAGCCCATGTAGATGGCAACACTGATCCAATTGTTATACCAGCGTTTGCAGCCAACAACTTTGAGCTCAAATCAGGATTTATCCAGATGGTCTCTGCTCAACCATTCTTGGGGCGTACAATTGAAGATCCACATGACCACATCAAGAGATTCTTGCAACTCACCAATACGGTCAAATTCAATGGTGTTCCACAAGAGGTAATCCGGTTACAACTTTTTCCCTTTTCTTTAGAGGGACAAGCCCGACATTGGCTTGCTAAGGAACCGCCACAGAGTATTCTCTCGTGGACGGATTTGGAAACCAAGTTTATCAATTACTTTTTCCCACCCTCTCGTACTACCGCTTTGCGGAATGAAATCATAAATTTTGAACAAAAGTACGATGAGTCGTTCAGTGAATCTTGGGATCGTTTCAAAGATCTTTTAAGAAAATGCCCACAACATGGTTTTTCCAAAGTACATCAAATTAATACTTTTTACAATGGTTTAAGCATGAGTGACCAAGATTCACTAAACAGTGCCTCGGGGGTAATCTTTTGGCTAAGACTTCCAATGCTGCTTGGGACATCATTGAGAATAAATCTCGTGTGCAAACCAAGAGTGTTCGGACCAATGTCGCTAGTGCTAGAACTAGTGACAGCGACAAGCGACTGGACAAAATCACTACGCTTCTTGAATCGCTTGTTACCCACACCGTCAGCAACAACAACAGCAGCAACACTAAAAACGCTCAAGTTAATGCTGTCAGCCAACCTTGTGAGATATGCGGTGGTCCTCATTCTTACACCACTTGTACCGCCACCCAAGACTACCCTGCTGAGAATGTGAATGCGGCATATGGCACCTATCCTCAACCTGCTTATCAAGCTAGACCTCAAGGTGACCGTAATTTGCTTAGCTACCGCTCCAACAATTATCTTTCACCACCCGGTTTTCCTCATACCAACCCAAACCAACAACAAAACCTCAACCGCCCTCCTCAACAACAACAACCTCGTACACCATACATTCCACCTCACAAGCAGCAACAACCACCTCAACGAAACAACCAAGTCTACCAACAACCTGCTTACCAACCACCCGCATACAATGCTCTTCCCAACCAACCCACCGTTCTTCACCAAGAAGTGGAAACTTATATGAGGACTAACGATGTGATAGTGGGAAATCTTCAGAGAGAAGTGCTCAACCTGAAAGCGGACTTGGTCAAGCAAGGGAACGATTTGAGAGCTGACATGAGAAACACGTTGGATAGTCAAACGAATGACTTGAAGAACATGATGGCTAGTTTCTTCCAACGTAATCAACCCTCTTCTTCGGGTACTCTTCCGAGTAACACCGTTGCGAATCCAAGAGGGGAGATGAAAGCAATCACCACTCGCAGTGGCAAAGGTACCAAGGAACCCGAGATTCCTATACCTCCACCGGTGGTTGTGACTAAAGAGAACGAGTCACCTGCTACTATTCCTCATCCTTCTACTTTCCCAATTCCTCCGCCTCCTTCACCTTCTACCCCTATTTCCCCACAACCCGTGGTTGTGAGTGATCCTATTCCCCTAAAGCCTTCTTCTTCATCCAATATACCTTATCCTTCAAGGTTGAGGAAAGAGAAGCAAAAGAGCAAGGATGATATTCAAGTTTCAAACTTTCTCAAAATGTTTAAACAATTGAATTTTAACATCTCCTTTGCCGAGGCTCTCGCTCACATGCCCAAATACGCTAAGATGTTCAAAGATCTTCTAAACGACAAGGAGAAGCTTCTTGATATTTCCAACACCCAACTTAATGAGAATTGCTCTGCAGTGCTCTTAAGGAAATTGCCAACCAAACTTGGTGATCCGGGTCGTTTCCTAATCCCTTGCAACTTCCCGGGAGTAGAGAATTGCATGGCCCTAGCCGATCTAGGTGCCAGTATCAATCTAATGCCTCTAAGCGTTTGGAAGCAATTATCTCTCCCTGAGCTAGTCCCCACCAAAATGACTTTGGAATTAGCTAACCGTACGGTTGCTTATCCAGTGGGGATAGCCGAAGACGTCTTTGTAGGAGTCGACAAATTCACTTTTCCTGCTGATTTCGTCGTTGTTGACTACGACATGGACCCTCGTGTGCCATTGATCGTTGGTCGTCCATTCCTGAGGACCGGTCGCACTCTCATCAATGTTGAAGCTGGTGAGCTTATCATGAGAGTGGGTGACGATAAAATCGTCTTCAACATGGGAAAGCTTTCTAAACAGCCTTATTCATACGAGAGTGTTAATTGTATTGACGTTCTTGATGAGGCTTGTGAAGAACACTTCAAAGATGCTTGTAAAAGTATTCCTACCTCTCTTCCCAATGTTGAGACCGTTTCCTCTATCGACTCATCACTATCTCTATTTGGAGAAAGTGATTTCCTTTGGAAAGATTTGGAAGCCACCATGGGAGATGTGAATTTTGACAATGACGATTCTACTACCAATTGGGATGAACATCTCCGCCTCATTGAAAACCTTCTCAAAGAAGACAATCTTTCTCCTCTATCTCCGACGATTACTGCTATTGATCCTCCTTCTCCTAAAGAGGTGACTAATGATGATCCATCGTTAGTTTCACCATCTATTGAGGATCCTCCCACTCTTGAGCTTAAGGACCTACCTCCTCATCTTGAGTACTTTTTCCTTGAAGACAACGAGAAGTCGCCCGTCATCATCGCAAAGGACCTAAAAGAAGAAGAAAAAGCCTGACTTCTCGCCGTGTTGAAGAAGCATAAAACAGCTATCGCTTGGAAAATCTCCGACATTCGTGGAATTGATCCTCACTTCTGCACATACAAAATTCTCATGGAGGACGACTTTAAGCCCACTATTCAAAGCCAACGAAGGGTGAATCCAAAAATCCATGAAGTCATCAAAACAGAGGTTATCAAACTTCTTGATGCGGGTATGATTTACCCTATTTCGGATTCACCATGGGTTAGTCCAATCCATTGTGTGCCTAAGAAAGGCGGCATCACCGTTGTGCCCAATGCAAACAACGAGCTGATTCCTACCCGTCTTGTCACTGGGTGGAGAGTTTGTATAGACTACCGCAAACTCAATGATGCCACGAGAAAGGATCATTTCCCTCTACCTTTTATGGACCAAATGCTTGAACGTTTAGCGGGTAATGAATATTACTGCTTTCTTGATGGTTTCTCGGGTTACTTCCAAATACCCATCGATCCCCAAGATCAAGAGAAGACAACATTCACTTGTCCCTATGGCACATTTGCTTACAAAAGAATGTCTTTTGGCTTATGTAATGCCCCCGGGACTTTCCAAAGGTGCATGTTGGCTATCTTCCATGACATGGTTGAACAAACCATGGAAGTCTTCATGGATGATTTCTCGGTCTTTGGGGATTCCTTCTCTTTTTGCCTTGCCAATTTGGAACGTATGCTTAAGCGGTGCGAAGACACTCGCCTTGTTCTGAATTGGGAAAAATGCCATTTTATGGTAAAAGAAGGCATTGTGCTAGGACACAAAATCTCTAAAGCCGGTCTTGAAGTCGACCGTGCTAAAGTAGATGTCATAGCCAAATTACCTCCACCTTCAACCGTGAAGGGTGTGAGAAGCTTTCTGGGTCATGCGGGCTTCTATCATTGTTTCATTCCAGATTTCTCTAAAATCGCTCGCCCGATGACCCACCTCTTGGAAAAAGATACTCCTTTTATCTTTTCCAAAGAGTGCCTTGAAGCCTTCAACTTGCTTAAGGATAAGCTTACTAAGGCACCCGTCTTAGTTACCCCTAATTGGGAGCTGCCTTTCGAGTTGATGTGCGATGCTAGCGACTTTGCTATTGGTGCGGTTTTGGGCCAAAGAGTGAATAAACACTTCCAACCAATCCACTATGCTAGCAAGACAATGACGGGGGCACAATTGCATTATACGACAACCGAAAAAGAGCTTTTAGCTGTTGTCTATGCTTTTGAAAAGTTCCGCCCCTATCTTGTCCTTTCCACCACTATCGTATACACGGACCATTCCGCGTTGAAGTACCTGATGACAAAGCATGATTCTAAGCCAAGACTTCTTCGCTGGGTTTTACTCCTTCAAGAATTCAACATTGAAATTCGTGACAAGAAGGGAGCAGAAAACCTGGTCGCGGATCATCTGAGCAGACTTGAGGATCCATATCAAGGGGATCATCCGAACAAAGAGATCAATGACTCTTTCCCCCTTGAGACCTTAATGTCTATAGATCTCAATCTCGATGGCACCCCGTGGTTTGCGGATATTGCAAACTACTTAGCGGGTGGTGTTCTCATCCAAGGGTTAACATCCCAACAAAAAAAAGAAGTTCTTGAACGATGTCAAGACTTACTTTTGGGATGACCCTTTTCTATTCAAACAATGTGCTGACTTGATTATTCGCCGATGTGTTGACGGACCGGCCGCTTTGGACATTCTCCAGGCTTGCCACAAAGGACCCACCAGTGGTCACTTTGGTCCCAACTACACTGCCAAAAAAGTGTTTGATTCGGGATTCTATTGGCCCACCATTTACCGTGATGCTCACGAGATGGTTAAACATTGTGATTCTTGCCAAAAACAAGGCAAGATCACACATAAAGATGAGATGCATCAAAATTTCATACAAGAATGTGAAATCTTTGATGTATGGGGCATCGACTTTATGGGGCCATTCCCTTCTTCTAAAGGCAACAAATACATCCTTGTCGCTGTTGACTACGTTTCCAAATGGGTTGAAGACAAGGCTTTACCCACTAACGACGCGAGGGTGGTTTGTAAATTCTTGAAACAATTGTTTGCTCGATTCGGTGTTCCTCGTGCTATTATCAGTGACCGCGGGACTCATTTTTGCAACGATCAATTTGCAAGAGTCATGGCGAAGTATGGTGTCAATCACCGTCTTTCCACCGCTTATCATACTCAAACCAACGGTCAAGCCGAAATATCCAACCGTGGATTGAAAAGAGTTTTGGAACGTACTGTGGGAGAGCATCGCGCCGCGTGGGCCGATAAGTTAGATGATGCTCTGTGGGCTTTCCGTACTGCTTACAAGACCCCGATCGGATGTACGCCCTATCGTCTTGTGTACGGGAAAGCTTGCCACCTCCCTATCGAGCTGGAACATAAGGCATACTGGGCCTTGAAGTGGGCTAACTTCGACATCAACAAAGCCGGTGATTTCCGCAAGATTCAACTAAACGAGCTACAAGAATTGAGGAATCAAGCTTACGAGAACTCATTGATCTACAAGGAGAAGACCAAGATGATCCACGATGCTAAAATCAAGAACCAAGAGTTCCACGTTGGTGATCAAGTCTTACTCTTTAACTCTCGGTTGAAGATCTTCTCAGGCAAGTTGAAGAGCCGCTGGTCTGGTCCATTCACCATCGCCAATGTTTTTCCCTATGGCACCATTGAGCTTTCTCAGCCAAATGGGCCCAACTTCAAGGTGAATGGCCAGCGTTTGAAATTGTACTTTGGTGAGGACATCTCTCAAGAGATGATTCCATCCCTCACCACGTTCCCCATGAACTAATTTTGGGTCGAGTCAGGCTCGTGACTCGGTTATCAAAAACAAGCGCTCTTCGGGAGGCAGCCCGAGTATCTATCCTTTTATGTTTTCACCTCCTAAGTGTAGGGGGACCTCTATAGGTGTTTGTCTGTGTGTGGTGATGTGATTACAGGGATTAGTGCACTCTTGGAACCTACGAAGAACCGTGCTCCTGTGTTATCCGAAATCCGGTTCTATCTCTCTACTATCGTGATTCAATCATACTCACATTTGAAATTGATCACGTTAGTCGTCTCTTCCTTAACTTGATTTAACCAACGTGCACAATGTCATAAGTGTAGGGGAGACTTTTCCCACATGCTTAAACATTGAGGACAATGTTTATCTTAAGTATAGGGGGGGACTTCTATCGAAGTTTTAAGTGGACTTTTCCATGAAAATGCCTTCATTTAACCGGAAAATCACCTTTTTCAACATTTTTCAAATTTTTAATTAACTTTGGCCATTTAGTCGTAATTTTTAAATTTTTATCGTTGCTTTCATATGTATATATTCCGCAAAAATATTAATAAAGTGGTGTAGCTAGTTTAGAAGTCTTTGACATATTAGGCCCGTTGCGATTATTTTGACTCAACCTGAATAGACTTAATTAAGTTTATTCTAGCTAGTATCCTTAACCATGTAGACCTTAATTGGTTTATTAGGCTAAGTATCCACGAGTCTCATTACTTGAGATTTTAAATTGTGGAGAACGAGAAATGATATAGTCAATTATAAGTCGGTAATCTTGCGCAAGCTCACTTGGTGTAATTATTTGCCTATTGTCCCATCACTTGCTAATAAATTATCTGCAATAAGTAAGGTCGTACGATTTGAAAAGTTACTTAGCTTCTAGCCCAAGATCGTTTAAAAGTTGCTCGGTAATGATAAGAGTTCATAGCCAAGGCATAACTTATGAAGCGGGGCGCGAAGATTGGCGAGTCCAAAAAGGCCCTAACAAGGCATGAGGATTCCATTTTATTGCTGAATACCCAAAGTGATGTGAAAAGCATTATTCCCAAAGTCAATATGAAGGATCAAGACTCACGAAGAAAAGCAATCAACTCCTATAAAGATCATGGAGAAATCTATCCGAAAAGACCCTAACAAGGTATGAGGATAAATAGATCCAAGTCCGAAAAGGAGGCGGATCGTTGTATCTCAAAATCCCAATTAGAGATTGAAGAAATAATCATGAAGTCGTGGTCAACAAAGTTGGAGTACCCCTCAAAAGTCTCCAAGTGAAGAAACTCTATTACGATGAGAAGACCATTATCTCAAGAACGTCTCTCAAGATATGAAGTATGAAGTACATGCCAAATATCGGCCCGAGAAAGGTCTCAAATCGTGAACCGAGTTATGCCAAGATATGAACTTTTTGATATCCCGAGAAGCAATTTTAAGAGATTTTGTCCTTTAGCTAACTATTGATCAAATCGTCCTACTTTACTTTCAGCCTAAATAAACTATCGAAATAAGTCCAAAAATGCATCTTCATGATCATTCTAAGACAAAAAATAAAATATAAGAGATACACCTAGGAATAAGGGAGTTTAAGCATTTAATTAAGCCATGTGTGTAAGTGTTTGATTTACTAACTAATAATAACAATGATCTCGTTTTTAAGCTTAGTTTGGGGAACGTGAAACTTGAGGGTGATAAATCTTCGCAGCACCAAAGCCCTAATGTAAGTCCTTGATTTCTTTGCAAGTTATTTCCATCCTTTTGTTTATTTTAAAGTTTTAATTTCTCTTAGTATTTTAATTTTTATTTAGTAGTATCTGAATAAGGCCAAGGTTGATTGATTATGAGAAAAGTGTAAAATTGCTTTATCACTAAGCATTGCATGAGGGCATGGCAATGGTTAAGTGTAGGGGATTTGATAGGTGTGTAAACACTCATCCTTTTACCACTTAATTCTGGCTAAAACAAGACCAAAACACGTATTTAATATCATTTGTTTGGAATTATGCGTGGTTTTTGTGTTTATTGTGTTTTCAGAGCCAACCGGATGAATATTGGAGAAAACGTGGGATTGCACGGGCTTTATCGAAGAAAAAGACTCAAGATGAAGTCTATTGTCCAAGAGATGCAAAAGATTTGAAGTCACTGGGCCTATTCGAAGATTTATCGAAGAAAAGGACCAAAGATGGAAGATTTATATAAGTCGAAGAAACTCAAGTCTATTAAACGAAGAAATTAAAAGACGAGTTGAATTTAATCGACGACAAATCCCGAATCAGAATCGAAAACGTCAACTTTTCTGAAAAGACGAGAAGACAAGAAGAACGGGAGAAAGCCCACTCACCAACCAAAAGACAAGACTATATAAAGCCCTCCCCTCACACACTTTGCATTCAGTTTTTAGTTTTTCCTTTCTGTTTTTCTCTTCCTATTTCGTAGGAAAACCATCTCCCTTAAGGAGTGGTTCTTCATCTTCTTTGATTTGTTCTTTAATCTTGTAAGTTTGATCCTTTCCTTTTGTTTACTGAATCTTAATCATCAATACAAGTGTTCCTTTAATCTTTTCATTCATCTTGTTCTTCATCATCTTTTTATTTAAAGTCCTTAAGTTTTTATTTAGTTCAAGTTTGATCTTAAAAAGTTGTTGAATTTGTGTTTTTATTGTTGGGATTTGTTACTTATAGTATTTAAATGATTGTTGGTTAATTTGGTAAAACCTTGTTGATTATTTAGCTTGATTAGGCTTTAAATTCGAGTCTACTGTTTAAATATCTGCTGGTGTTCTTCGTCCCCAGTTTATTCCGAATAAGCCATTCTTTTTGTCCCCTATTCGGAATATTTATATATTCCGAATAGCCTTATTTCTTCTTCTCTTATTCGGAACACTCTATTATTCCGCATAGCAAGATTTTTCTTTCCTTTATTCGGAATATTTCCATATTCCGGATAACCCTAGTATTCCGCATGTTTGAATTTTCCGCATAGAGCAAATATTCCGGGTAGATCTGGTTATTCCGCATAGGCCGTTTATTTCGCATAGCACTGATTCCCAATTTATTCCGCATAGCCCCAAGATTCCGGATAGCTTTCTTTTCCTCATGGTCTTCTTTATTCCGCATAAGAAAAATATTCCGAGTAGTTTAAACATTCCGCATAGAGCTTTGTTATTCCGCACAGTCTGATTATTCCGAATGGGATTTTATTCCGCATAGCTATTTTCTTCAGTAAGATTATTTTTCTGTTTTATCATTTAATTATTTATATTTACTGCAAGTTTAATTTCATTACTTCATTCATTTATCTTTTAAGTAGAATAGATAAACAACCCTCACTTTTTGTCACCAAGAACAAATCATTCCACTTTAGGCTGTGATCAATTCGAGGAGATTCCGAGAATCGAACTTTCAACCATAGTAAAACTCTTCTATCAAATGGCGCCGCTGCCGGCTCTTCTCGTTAAGATCAACAGTTTTTTGTGAGAACTTGGATTTTGGGATCCGTTCCCCGTGAACGTTAATTTTTCATAAAAACTTTCAAAAAACACAAAAAAAATTATATAAAATTTTCAAAAAATCCTAAAAATTAAAAAACATAAAAAATCAAAAATATTTTTGCTTTGTTTTTGCCTTGTTAGTTCTTTTGCAGGTGTATGCGCACTCGATCCACGTCTTATCAAGAGCCCGAGCCTCTCGATCACTTAGACATGGCCGGTGTACAACACAACAACAACATACCACCTCCAAACAATAATAATAATAACAACAACCCACCTTTCAACAACATGAATAATAACAACAACAATGAGCCTCTACCGGATAATCGCCCGATGATTGAACTGCTGCAAGCCCATGTAGATGGCAACACTGATCCAATTGTTATACCAGCGTTTGCAGCCAACAACTTTGAGCTCAAATCAGGATTTATCCAGATGGTCTCTGCTCAACCATTCTTGGGGCGTACCATTGATGATCCACATGACCACATCAAGAGATTCTTGCAACTCACCAATACGGTCAAATTCAATGGTGTTCCACAACTGGTAATCCGGTTACAACTTTTTCCCTTTTCTTTAGAGGGACAAGCCCGACATTGGCTTGCTAAGGAACCGCCACAGAGTATTCTCTCGTGGACGGATTTGGAAACCAAGTTTATCAATTACTTTTTCCCACCCTCTCGTACTACCGCTTTGCGGAATGAAATCATAAATTTTGAACAAAAGTACGATGAGTCGTTCAGTGAATCTTGGGATCGTTTCAAAGATCTTTTAAGAAAATGCCCACAACATGGTTTTACCAAAGTACATCAAATTAATACTTTTTACAATGGTTTAAGCATGAGTGACCAAGATTCACTAAACAGTGCCTCGGGGGTAATCTTTTGGCTAAGACTTCCAATGCTGCTTGGGACATCTTTGAGAATAAATCTCGTGTGCAAACCAAGAGTGTTCGGACCAATGTCGCTAGTGCTAGCACTAGTGACAGCGACAAGCGACTGGACAAAATCACTACGCTTCTTGAATCGCTTGTTACCCACACCGTCAGCAACAACAACAGCAGCAACACTAAAAACGCTCAAGTTAATGCTGTCAGCCAACCTTGTGAGATATGCGGTGGTCCTCATTCTTACACCACTTGTACCGCCACCCAAGACTACCCTGCTGAGAATGTGAATGCGGCATATGGCACCTATCCTCAACCTGCTTATCAAGCTAGACCTCAAGGTGACCGTAATTTGCTTAGCTACCGCTCCAACAATTATCTTTCACCACCCGGTTTTCCTCATACCAACCCAAACCAACAACAAAACCTCAATCGCCCTCCTCAAAAACAACAACAACCTCGTACACCATACATTCCACCTCACAAGCAGCAACAACCACCTCAACGAAACAACCAAGTCTACCAACAACCTGCTTACCAACCACCCGCTTACAATGCTCCTCCCAACCAACCCACCGCTCTTCACCAAGAAGTGGAAACTTATATGAGGACTAACGATGTGATAATGGGAAATCTTCAGAGAGAAGTGCTCAACCTGAAAGCGGACTTGGTCAAGCAAGGGAACGATTTGAGAGCTGACATGAGAAACACATTGGATAGTCAAACGAATGACTTGAAGAACATGATGGCTAGTTTCTTCCAAGGTAATCAACCCTCTTCTTCGGGTACTCTTCCGAGTAACACCGTTGCGAATCCAAGAGGGGAGATGAAAGCAATCACCACTCGAAGTGGCAAAGGTACCAAGGAACCCGAGATTCCTATACCTCCACCGGTGGTTGTGACTAAGGAGAACGAGTCACCTGCTACTATTCCTCATCCTTCTACTTTCCCAATTCCTCCGCCTCCTTCACCTTCTACCCCTATTTCCCCACAACCCGTGGTTGTGAGTGATCCTATTCCCCTAAAGCCTTCTTCTTCATCCAATATACCTTATCCTTCAAGGTTGAGGAAAGAGAAGCAAAAGAGCAAGGATGATATTCAAGTTTCAAACTTTCTCAAAATGTTTAAACAATTGAATTGTAACATCTCCTTTGCCGAGGCTCTCGCTCACATGCCCAAATACGCTAAGATGTTCAAAGATCTTCTAAACGACAAGGAGAAGCTTCTTGATATTTCCAACACCCAACTTAATGAGAATTGCTCTGCAGTGCTCTTAAGGAAATTGCCAACCAAACTTGGTGATCCGGGTCGTTTCCTAATCCCTTGCAACTTCCCGGGAGTAGAGAATTGCATGGCCCTAGCCGATCTAGGTGCCAGTATCAATCTAATGCCTCTAAGCGTTTGGAAGCAATTATCTCTCCCTGAGCTAGTCCCCACCAAAATGACTTTGGAATTAGCTAACCGTACGGTTGCTTATCCAGTGGGGATAGCCGAAGACGTCTTTGTAGGAGTCGACAAATTCACTTTTCCTGCTGATTTCGTCGTTGTTGACTACGACATGGACCCTCGTGTGTCATTGATCGTTGGTCGTCCATTCCTGAGGACCGGTCGCACTCTCATCAATGTTGAAGCTGGTGAGCTTATCATGAGAGTGGGTGACGATAAAATCGTCTTCAACATGGGATAGCTTTCTAAACAGCCTTATTCATACGAGAGTGTTAATTGTATTGACGTTCTTGATGAGGCTTGTGAAGAACACTTCAAAGATGCTTGTAAAAGTATTCCTACCTCTCTTCCCAATGTTGAGACCGTTTCCTCTATCGACTCATCACTATCTCTATTTGGAGAAAGTGATTTCCTTTGGAAAGATTTGGAAGCCACCATGGGAGATGTGAATTTAGACAATGACGATTCTACTACCAATTGGGATGAAGATCTCCGCCTCATTGAAAACCTTCTCAAAGAAGACAATCTTTCTCCTCTATCTCCGACGGTTACTGCTATTGATCCTCCTTCTCCTAAAGAGGTGACTAATGATGATCCATCGTTAGTTTCACCATCTATTGAGGATCCTCCCACTCTTGAGCTTAAGGACCTACCTCTTCATCTTGAGTACGTTTTCCTTGAAGACAACGAGAAGTCGCCCGTCATCATCGCAAAGGACCTAAAAGAAGAAGAAAAAGCCCGACTTGTCGCCGTGTTGAAGAAGCATAAAACAGCTATCGCTTGGAAAATCTCCGACATTCGTGGAATTGATCCTCACTTCTGCACATACAAAATTCTCATGGAGGACGACTTTAAGCCCACTATTCAAAGCCAACGAAGGGTGAATCCAAAAATCCATGAAGTCATCAAAACAGAGGTTATCAAACTTCTTGATGCGGGTATGATTTACCCTATTTCGGATTCACCATGGGTTAGTCCAATCCATTGTGTGCCTAAGAAAGGCGGCATCACCGTTGTGCCCAATGCAAACAACGAGCTGATTCCTACCCGTCTCGTCACTGGGTGGAGAGTTTGTATAGACTACCGCAAACTCAATGATGCCACGAGAAAGGATCGTTTCCCTCTACCTTTTATGGACCAAATGCTTGAATGTTTAGCGGGTAATGAATATTACTGCTTTCTTGATGGTTTCTCGGGTTACTTCCAAATACCCATCGATCCCCAAGATCAAGAGAAGACAACATTCACTTGTCCCTATGGCACATTTGCTTACAAAAGAATGCCTTTTGGCTTATGTAATGCCCTCGGGACTTTCCAAAGGTGCATGTTGGCTATCTTCCATGACATGGTTGAACAAACCATGGAAGTCTTCATGGATGATTTCTCGGTCTTTGGGGATTCCTTCTCTTCTTGCCTTGCCAATTTGGAACGTATGCTTAAGCGATGCGAAGACACTCGCCTTGTTCTGAATTGGGAAAAATGCCATTTTATGGTAAAAGAAGGCATTGTGCTAGGACACAAAATCTCTAAAGCCGGTCTTGAAGTCGACCGTGCTAAAGTAGATGTCATAGCCAAATTACCTCCACCTTCAACCGTGAAGGGTGTGAGAAGCTTTCTGGGTCATGCGGGCTTCTATCGTCGTTTCATTCAAGATTTCTCTAAAATCGCTCGCCCGATGACCCACCTCTTGGAAAAAGATACTCCTTTTATCTTTCCAGAGAGTGCCTTGAAGGCTTCAACTTGCTTAAGGATAAGCTTACTAAGGCACCCGTCTTAGTTACCCCTAATTGGGAGCTGCCTTTCGAGTTGATGTGCGATGCTAGCGACTTTGCTATTGGTGAGGTTTTGGGCCAAAGAGTGAATAAACACTTCCAACCAATCCACTATGCTAGCAAGACAATGACGGGGGCACAATTGCATTATATGACAACCGAAAAAGAGCTTTTAGCTGTTGTCTATGCTTTTGAAAAGTTCCGCCCCTATCTTGTCCTTTCCACCACTATCGTATACACGGACCATTCCGCGTTGAAGTACTTGATGACAAAGCTTGATTCTAAGCCAAGACTTCTTCGCTGGGTTTTACTCCTTCAAGAATTCAACATTGAAATTCGTGACAAGAAGGGAGTAGAAAACCTGGTCGCGGATCATCTAAGCAGACTTGAGGATCCATATCAAGGGGATCATCCGAACAAAGAGATCAATGACTCTTTCCCCCTTGAGACCTTAATGTCTATAGATCTCAATCTCGATGGCACCCCGTGGTTTGCGGATATTGCAAACTACTTAGCGGGTGGTGTTCTCATCCAAGGGTTAACATCCCAACAAAAAAAAAGTTCTTGAACGATGTTAAGACTTACTTTTGGGATGACCCTTTTCTATTCAAACAATGCGCTGACTTGATTATTCGCCGATGTGTTGACGGACCGGCCGCTTTGGACATTCTCCAGGCTTGGCACAAAGGACCCACCGGTGGTCACTTTGGTCCCAACTACACTGCCAAAAAAGTGTTTGATTCGGGATTCTATTGGCCCACCATTTACCTTGATGCTCACGAGATGGTTAAACATTGTGATTCTTGCCAAAAACAAGGCAAGATCACACATAAAGATGAGATGCATCAAAATTTCATACAAGAATGTGAAATCTTTGATGTATGGGGCATCGACTTTATGGGGCCATTCCCTTCTTCTAAAGGCAACAAAAACATCCTTGTCGCTGTTGACTACGTTTCCAAATGGGTTGAAGCCAAGGCTTTACCCACTAACGACGCGAGGGTGGTTTGTAAATTCTTGAAACAATTGTTTGCTCGATTCGGTGTTCCTCGTGCTATTATCAGTGACCGCGAGACTCATTTTTGCAACGATCAATTTGCAAGAGTCATGGCGAAGTATGGTGTCAATCACCGTCTTTCCACCGCTTATCATCCTCAAACCAACGGTCAAGCCGAAATATCCAACCGTGGATTGAAAAGAATTTTGGAACGTACTGTGGGAGAGCATCGCGCCGCGTGGGCCGATAAGTTAGATGATGCTCTGTGGGCTTTCCGTACTGCTTACAAGACCCCGATCGGTTGTACGCCCTATCGTCTTGTGTACGGGAAAGCTTGCCACCTCCCTATCGAGCTGGAACATAAGGCATACTGGGCCTTGAAGTGGGCTAACTTCGACATCAACAAAGCCGGTGATTTTCGCAAGATTCAACTCAACGAGCTACAAGAATTGAGGAATCAAGCTTACGAGAACTCATTGATCTACAAGGAGAAGACCAAGATGATCCACGATGCTAAAATCAAGAACCGAGAGTTCCACGTTGGTGATCAAGTCTTACTCTTTAACTCTCGGTTGAAGATCTTCTCAGGCAAGTTGAAGAGCCGTTGGTCTGGTCCATTCACCATCGCCAATGTTTTTCCCTATGGCACCATTGAGCTTTCTCAGCCAAATGGGCCCAACTTCAAGGTGAATGGCCAGCGTTTGAAATTGTACTTTGGTGAGGACATCTCTCAAGAGAAGATTCCATCCCTCACCACGTCCCCCGTGAACTAATTTTGGGTCGAGTCAGGCTCGTGACTCGGTTATCAAAAACAAGCGCTCCTCGGGAGGCAGCCCGAGTATCTATCCTTTTATGTTTTCACCTCCTAAGTGTAGGGGGACCTCTATAGGTGTTTGTCTGTGTGTGGTGATGTGATTACAGGGATTAGTGCACTCTTGGAACCTACGAAGAACCGTGCTCCTGTGTTATCCGAAATCCGGTTCTATCTCTCTACTATCGTGATTCAATCATACTCACATTTGAAATTGATCACGTTAGTCGTCTCTTCCTTAACTTGATTTAACCAACGTGCACAATGTCATAAGTGTAGGGGAGACTTTTCCCACATGCTTAAACATTGAGGACAATGTTTATCTTAAGTATAGGGGGACTTCTATCGAAGTTTTAAGTGGATTTTTCCATGAAAATGCCTTCATTTAACCGGAAATTCACCTTTTTCAACATTTTTCAAATTTTTAATTAACTTTGGCCATTTAGTCGTAATTTTTAAATTTTTATCGTTGCTTTCATATGTATATATTCCGCAAAAATATTAATAAAGTTGTGTAGCTAGTTTAGAAGTCTTTGACATATTAGGCCCGTTGCGATTATTTTGACTCAACCTGAATAGACTTAATTAAGTTTATTCCAGCTAGTATCCTTAACCATGTAGACCTTAATTGGTTTATTAGGCTAAGTATCCACGAGTCTCATTACTTGAGATTTTAAATTGTGGAGAACGAGAAATGATATAGTCAATTATAAGTCGGTAATCTTGCGCAAGCTCACTTGGTGTAATTATTTGCCTATTCTCCCATCACTTGCTAATAAATTATCTGCAATAAGTAAGGTCGTACGATTTGAAAAGTTACTTAGCTTCTAGCCCAAGATCGTTTAAAAGTTGCTCGGTAATGATAAGAGTTCATAGCAAAGGCATAACTTATGAAGCGGGGCGCGAAGATTGGCGAGTCCAAAAAGACCCTAACAAGGCATGAGGATTCCATTTTATTGATGAAGATCCAAAGTGAAGTGAAAAGAATTATTCCCAAAGTCAATATGAAGGATCAAGACTCACGACCAAAAGCAATCAACTCCCATAAAGATCATGGAGAAATCTATCCGAAAAGACCCTAACAAGGTATGAGGATAAATAGATCCAAGTCCGAAAAGGAGGCGGATCATTGTATCTCAAAATCCCAATTATAGATTGAAGAAATAATCATGAAGTCGTGGTCAACAAAGTTGGAGTACCCCTCAAAAGTCTCGAAGTGAAGAAACTCTATTACGATGAGAAGACCATTATCTCAATAACGTCTCTCAAGATATGAAGTATGAAGTACATGCCAAATATCGGCCCGAGAAAGGTCTCAAATCGTGAACCGAGTTATGCCAAGATATGAACTTTTTGATATAATGAGAAGCAGTTTTAAGAGATTTTATCCTTTAGCTAACTATTGATCAAATCGTCCTACTTTACTTTCAGCCTAAATAAACTATCGAAATAAGTCCAAAAATGCATCTTCATGATCATTCTAAGACAAAAAGTAAAATATAAGAGATACACCTAGGAATAAGGGAGTTTAAGCATTTAATTAAGCCATGTGTGTAAGTGTTTGATTTACTAAATTATAATAACAATGATCTCGTTTTTAAGCTTAGTTTGGGGAACGTGAAACTTGAGGGTGATAAATCTTCACAGCACCAAAGCCCTAATGTAAGTCCTTGATTTCTTTGCAAGTTATTTCCATCCTTTTGTTTATTTTAAAGTTTTAATTTCTCTTAGTATTTTAATTTTTATTTAGTAGTATTTGAGTAAGGCCAAGGTTGATTGATTATGAGAAAAGTGTAAAATTGCTTTATCACAAAGCATTGCATGAGGGCATGGCAATGGTTAAGTGTAGGGGATTTGATAGGTGTGTAAACACTCATCCTTTTACCACTTAATTCTGGCTAAAACAAGACCAAAACACGTATTTAATATCATTTGTTTGGAATTATGCTTGGTTTTTGTGTTTATTGTGTTTTCAGAGCCAACCGGATGAATATTGGAGAAAACGTGGGATTGCACGGGCTTTATCGAAGAAAAAGACTCAAGATGAAGTCTATTGTCCAAGAGATGCAAAAGATTTGAAGTCACTAGGCCTATTCGAAGATTTATCGAAGAAAAGGACCAAAGATGGAAGATTTATATAAGTCGAAGAAACTCAAGTCTATTAAAAGAAGAAATTAAAAGACGAGTTGAATTTAATCGACGACAAATCCCGAATCAGAATCGAAAACGTCAACTTTTCTGAAAAGATGAGAAGACAAGAAGAACGGGAGAAAGCCCACTCACCAACCAAAAGACAAGACTATATAAAGCCCTCCCCTCACACACTTTGCATTTAGTTTTTAGTTTTTCCTTTCTGTTTTTCTCTTCCTATTTCGTAGGAAAACCATCTCCCTTAAGGAGTGGTTCTTCATCTTCTTTGATTTGTTCTTTAATCTTGTATGTTTGATCCTTTCCATTTGTTTACTGAATCTTAATCATCAATACAAGTGTTCCTTTAATCATTTCATTCATCTTGTTCTTCATCATCTTTTTATTTAAAGTTCTTAAGTTTTTATTTAGTTCAAGTTTGATCTTAAAAAGTTGTTGAATTTGTGTTTTTATTGTTGGGATTTGTTACTTATAGTATTTAAATGATTATTGGTTAATTTGGTAAAACATTGTTGATTATTTAGCTTGATTTGGCTTTAAATTCGAGTCTACTGTTTAAATATCTGCTGGTGTTCTTCGTCCCCAGTTTATTCCGCATAAGCCATTCTTTTTGTCCCCTATTCGGAATATTTATATATTGCGAATAGCCTTATTTCTTCTTCTCTTATTCGGAACACTCTATTATCCGCATAGCAAGATTTTTCTTTCCTTTATTCGGAATATTTCCATATTCCGGATAACCCTAGTATTCCGAATGTTTGAATTTTCCGCATAGAGCAAATATTCCGGGTAGATCTGGTTATTCCACATAGGCCGTTTATTCCGCATAGCACTGATTCCCAATTTATTCCGCATAGCCCCAAGATTCCGGATAGCTTTCTTTTCGTCATGGTCTTCTTTATTCCGCATAAGCAAAATATTCCGAGTAGTTTAAACATTCCGCATAGAGCTTTGTTATTCCGCACAGTCTGATTATTCCGAATGGGATTTTATTCCGCATAGCTATTTTCTTCAGTAAGATTATTTTTCTGTTTTATCATTTAATCATTTATATTTACTGCAAGTTTAATTTCATTACTTCATTCATTTATCTTTTAAGCAGAATAGATAAACAACCCTCACTTTTCTTCACCAAGAACAAATCATTCCACTTTAGGCTGTGATCAATTCGAGGAGATTCCGAGAATCGAACTTTCAACCATAGTAAAACTCTTCTATCAGTGTCTTATGAGCGGTCCTAAAGGCCCATAAAGCATCGTCTAACTTATCCGACCACAATTGTCGGTTTTCCCCAACGGATCTCTCCAAGATCCTCTTCAACGCTCGGTTTGAAACCTCGACTCGCCCACTCGTTTGTGGGTGATAAGCCGTAGAAAGCCGATGTGTAACCCCATATTTCCTTAGGACACTTTCGAATTGGTCGTTACAAAAATGGGTTCCACGATCGCTTATGATAGCACGAGGGGTTCCAAACCGAGAAAACAAGCTTTTCAAAAACTTGACTACCACACGAGCATCATTGGTGGGCAAGGCCTTGGCCTCCACCCACTTAGATAGGTAGTCAACCGCAACGAGAATGTACTTATTACCACGAGATGATGGGAACGACCCCATAAATTCTATACCCCAAACGTCAAAGATCTCACACACTTGGATGATATTTTGTGGCATTTCATCTTTTTGTGAGGCCTTTCCTTGTCGTTGGCATGAATCACAAGACTTCACAAGATCTTGTGCATCTCGGTAAATAGTAGGCCAAAAGAAGTCGGCATCAAACACCTTCTTAGCCGTGAGATTGGCACCGTGGTGACCACCCGTGGGTCCCTCATGGCAAGCTCTAAGGATGTTAGAAGCTTCGGTGCCAAATACACAACGTCGGATGATTTGATCCGCACAAGTTCGAAACAAGTAAGGGTCGTTCCAAAAGTAGAACTTGACGTCACGAAAGAATTTTCGTTCTTCTTGAGTCGTCATACCCTTAACGATGAAGTTACCCGCATGGTAATTTGCAAAGTCCGCAAACCATGGGGTGGAGGAATCAAGCTTAAAATTCACTACACCAAGTGTCTCGAGCGGAAATGTCTCGGTGATTTCCTTGGGCTCGTAAACACTTTGGTGAGGATCTTCCAAACGAGAAAGATGAACGGCCGCTAGATTCACGACTCCTTTTTTGTCAACGATGGTGTGATCAAATTCTTGAAGGAGGAGAATCCAACGAAGTAATCTAGGCTTAGCATCTTGCTTTGCCATGAGATACTTAATAGCCGAATGGTCCGTATACACTATGCATTTAGCTAAGACGAGGTAAGGTCGGAACTTCTCAAATGCATACACCACGGCAAGGAACTCCTTTTTCGTTGTAGTGTATTTTAGTTGAGCCTCGGTCATCGTCTTGCTAGCATAGTGAATAGGCAAGAAGTGCTTTTCATGACGTTGCCCCAAAACGGCCCCAATAGCATAATCACTAGCATCACACATGAGCTCAAAGGGGAGGTTCCAATTGGGAGCAACAAGAATGGGAGCTTCGGTAAGTTTCCTCTTAAGGATTTCAAAGGCTCGTACACAATCTTCGTCAAAGACAAAACGTGCCTCTTTTTCAAGAAGATGTGTAATGGGTCGAGAAATCTTCGAAAAATCCTTGATGAATCGACGATAAAAGCGCGCGTGGCCTAGGAAACTCCTAACTCCCTTGACGGTTTTGGGATGAGGTAATTTGGCGATGACGTCTACCTTAGCTTGATCTACCTCAATCCCCACTTTCGAGACCTTGTGCCCTAAGACGATTCCACTCTTAACCATAAAATGACATTTTTCCCATTTGAGCACAAGGTTGGTTTCCTCACAACGTTTTAACATTCTCTCAAGGTTCGACAAACACGAAGTGAACAAATTACCAAACACGGAAAAGTCATCCATGAAGACTTCCATCGTCTTCTCGATCATATCATGAAAAGTCATCCATGAAGACTTACCAAACACGGTCACATCATGCACCTTTGGAAGGTTCCCGGTGCATTACAAAGTCCGAATGGCATTCTACGATAGGCGAACGTTCCATATGGACACGTAAACATAGTTTTTTCTTGATCACGAGGATCGATGGGAATTTGGAAGTAACCGGAAAAACCATCTAAAAAGCAATAGAAATCGTTTCCCGTAAGACGCTCCAACATTTGGTCCATGAAGGGCAAGGGAAAATGGTCTTTTCGAGTGGCTTCATTCAACTTTCGATAGTCAATGCACACTCTCCATCCGGTCACGAGTCTAGTGGGAATCAACTCGTTGGCATCGTTTGGCACAACGGTCATCCCTCCCTTTTTAGGGACACAATGAATAGGACTCACCCAAGGGCTATCGGAAATAGGGTAAATCATTCCCGCGTCAAGGAGTTTAAGGACCTCCTTTTTGATGACGTCGTGAATTTTGGGGTTCACCCTCCGTTGACTTTGGATTGCGGGCTTGTAATCCTCCTCCATTAATATTTTGTGAGTACAAAACTTAGGATCGATCCCCTTAATGTCGGATAACTTCCACGCAATTGCCCTCTTGTGGTCCTTTAGAACATCGACAAGTGCGGTTTTTTCATCATTCGAAAGTTCCTTCGCAATAATAACCGGCAACTTGTCGTCCTCCTCCAAATAGACATATTCGAGGTGAGGAGGTAAATCTTTCAAATCGAGAATAGGTGGTTCCTCAAGCGAAGATTTGGGCTCGATACTCATAACCTCCTCGGGTGGAGGTAATGGGAAATCGTTAAGAAAATCCTTGATAATCGAGAAGTCCTCATCGTTGTCGAGGTCTTCGTCACAAGTACGTGGAACATCGAATTCTTCCAACGTAAAACCACCACCTTCAAATGGAGTGAAGGTTGATGTCGAATTATCAAGAATTGGATCTAACATAGTGGGATTGCCACTAGTTTCTTCATCACCAAAACCTAGAACTTCTTGTGAAAATTCCTCGCAAACCACGTCAATCATATCAACGAGGTTTATGGCTGCAACGGAATAAACATGAGAAATTTGAGAGTTTTGAGTTGCGTTTATAACAAGTTCCTCGTCGTTGAAACGTAAGGTGATCTTTCTAGCATGAACATCGATCAAAGCCATAGACGTATCTAAAAACGAACGACCTAAAATGAGAGTAACTTGAGGGTCCGTGGGGATATCAACAACGATAAAGTCTACGGGATAGTAGAACTTCCCCACTTTCACAAAAACGTCTTCCGCCAAACCACATGCGGGAATCATGGAATGGTCGGCCAACTCGATAGACATTAGTGAAGGATTAAGATTAGGAAGATTGAGCGACTTGAAGATTGCAAGTGGCATCAAGTTAATGCTAGAACCAAGATCGGCCAAGGCGAAGCATTCCTCCATATCTTGGATTGCACAAGGAATCAAGAATTTACCGGGATCACCGAATTTTTGAGGTATGCGATTAAGATAAACCGACGAACAACTAGACAATTGGTGTAATTTCTCCTTGTTGTTCAACATACTCTTAAAGTTAGCGGCAAATCGAGGCATCATGACCAAAGCATCGGCGAAACTCACATTTAAGTGCAAATCACGAAACATTTTCATAAAAAGCTCAAATTGATAATTGTCGCGCACTTGTCGTTTCTCCTTCCTAAGTCTCGATGGATAGGGCAAAGGTGGTGTGGGTAGAGGCATAGTAGGCATAGCCTTTGGAATCTCGGGTTCCAATGATGGTAAAGGGTCAACCGTAGGTGTGGCATGAGCGGTACTTCGTGGGATTGGGACATGCTCCTTTTGGACCACCACCTCGGGTTCTTCCTCAATTGCTTCCTCCGTAGGAGAAATTGGTTGAGGAGTCGGTTCCTTAAGTGTCTTACCACTACGTGTGGTAATCACTTTCATCTCACCCTTAGGTTTGGATATGGTGTTGCTAGGAAGACCACTCGAAGACGGTTTACACATTATTGCCTCAAACATAGACGAGATTTTATCTTCAAAATTAGATTGCCTCAATACGGCTTCGGTTTGCCTTTACGCGGCCTTAATCATCTCTTGTTTAATCTCATGTTGCCCTTGTTCCATTTTTTGTTGGTTTTGTTGAAACCTAGTGACATTTCCTTCCATCTTGTTGGTGTGGATTTTAAGTTCATTAGCTAACTCATTTTTCAACTCTTTCTTCAAGTCGTTCTTAAACTCGGATCTTAGGCTAATGATTTCTCTTTGAATATTGTCAAACCTAGCATCATTCCCACTAGCGTATTCAACAAACTCACTTGGAAGATCTTTCAATGTTTGCAAACCTTTGTTGTTGTTTTGAAAATCATTTTTGTTTGAAACTTGATTATTAGCCCCTTGATTCCCATAGTTTCCCTTGTTGTAATTGTTTTTGAAACCAACTTGATTGTTGCGATAGTTGTTGTTAGCATTTTGATTTGAACCAAAACCCGGTGGAGTCATTTGATTAGAGCGGGAAACTTGACCGTTTTGGTTGTAATTTCCCGTGGCCGTGAAGGCACTCGAAGTGTTACCACCATTGGTAATGCACTCGGAGAAATCATGGCCTCCACCACAATACATGCAAGAAACCTCAACCGCTTTAGCCGTAGCGGGAGCACTTTGTTCACCAACTTTAAACTCAATCAATAATCCTTTAAGCTTATCAAAAATCTTATTTTCCAAGTTCGCCTCAATTTGGCAAGCATCGATGGTAGTAGACAAAGAAGGTGAAGCCGAAGACGAAGCCTTACGAACACTAGACGTGCTACGAGGACTATACACCTTAGATCTATTTTCAATTATCACCAAAGCTTCCTCAACCGTTTTACATAAAAAATTACCACCCGCGGCGGCATTCAAATAATCCCTTTCATGATCATTAAGTCCATTGTAAAACGTGTCAATTTGATGCAAGTCGGAAAAACCGTGATGAGGACATTCATGTAACATTTCCTTAAACCTATTCCAAGCCGTTGAAAAACTTTCATTAAACTCTTGTGAAAACTTTGAAATCTCGTTTTTCAAGTGCGTAGTCTTAGAGGGCCGAAAAAATTGGTTCACAAACTTAGACACGAGATCCTTCCACGTCAATATAGAATTGGGTGGCTCTTTCTCTAACCAAATTTTAGCGGGCCCCGCTAAGGAATACGGAAAAATCATCATCTTAATCGAGACATCCTGAAACTTGCAAGTGGCGGTAAGACGATTGAATTGGCGGATATGGTTGTGTGGATTGTCCTTCTCATCACCACGGAATTTGTTGTTTTAGATCATCGACAACAAACCCGTTTTCACCTCAAAATTCTCCGCAAGGATAGCGGGAATCACAGTAGCCTCTCCATAACCCTCGGTGGGTGCTTGAAGTAACTCCATCATAGTTCGATTCGCCATGGTTGGTGCTTCTCTTACAATGGGTTCGTCAATAGGAGACTCCTCACTAGAATTGTTGGGAGTGGGAGTTTTGTTCTTTCGTTTACGTGCAAGTCTTGCTTGATTACGAGTTAGCATAAACGTCACGTACAACGAGGGGACAAGCAAAGAAGATTCTTTTTGGTGTTTTGTATTTTTCAATTTTTTTTGTGGTTTTTGATTGTATTAACCTTTTTGGAACTTGGTGAATGTATTAAGTAGACACAAATCTACAAATCTCCTCCTTAATCAAATCTCTCGATTAAAGAAGCCTCAAGGAATGAAAACGATCACGTGAAGTGAACGCCTTCGATGACTTTAGAACGTTGGTGGAACACCAAAACGTTCAAGAGGGTTTAATCAATGGAAACCAAGAAAATATATATGATACTTAGTAATACTTTGGGCGGCAAAACCCTCGATTAGCTCTCAAAATCAAATACTCACAAGCAAGCGGGGAAACGAGGCGGCGCGAAGCACTTAAGAGCCTTTTTCCTTAGGATATATTTTATAATATCCGCCTTATACCCACCTTATAGTTTGTATTTTTCAAGATTAAGCTTCATGAAAGTATTTATCTATTTTTTCCTTTTTCTTTGGTTTGAGATTCGAATACAATGATTGGGTAATGACCTCCCAAGTCAAGGTTGTGATTTCTCACGTATTTGAAGTACTTGTGAATTTATTGTTCTACGTATACACTATAGTAATAGTATTCACACAAAAAATCGAAAACCGATAATACGTATTAGTAGAGTGCTACTAATACAAATACTAATTATGGTTAGTATATAAAAACAACAATTCCAATCAAAACACAACACGCCTCCCCGGCAGCGGCGCCAAAATGATGTAGTATTTTTGCTACCCTTTAGGAAAAGGAATAGGCAAAATAGTGGTAAGCGTTAAGTGTCGGTTTAGGAAAACCAAGCACTAATGACCAAATAAGTTCAAGTTCGTTTCCCAAGGAGGCTTAGTGTGTGTGTAATGAATTGATTATCTTTGTGATTATATTTTTGAGAAAGAAAAATAGAAATGAGATTAGAAGAGAATGACGGTTACGAAGACGGATTAAACTAAGTCGAAAAAGGTGTACACGTAAAACCGTAAAAAGTGCTAAAATTAAAATTTTACCCTAAAAATTACCAAAAATCCACAATAATATTCTAAGAGTTTACAAAAAATCAAAACTTGCAAAAACCTTTTAATTAATTAGATAATGACTTTTTAATGCTAATTAAAGCCCTAAAAATCAAAATTAATTATTAAAAAGCCCTAAACAAGATTTTATAGTTTGTAACCTCAAAAATACTCTAATTAAGCTAAAACTATTTTTCAGAATTTTAAAATCAATAAAAACTATTTTTATACAATTAAAAACTACTAAAATCAATTAAAACTTAAATTAATTCTAGAAAATAATTGAAACACTCTAAAAATATTTGGAAAGTTTCAAAAATCCTAATTAAGTGTTTAGAACCTAGGAAAAATGTAAAAACTTAGAAAATCAGAATTTAATTTTTAATATAAAAATAATAATAAAATAATATTAAAAATCCAAAAATAATAAAAAATTCTAAAAACTTGCAAACTAGCTTAATTTAACCTAAATAACTCAGAAATGAAAGCGAAATTACCTAAATACCCCTATTGGGCCTAGAAAATGGGCTAAACCCCAAACAGTACACTATTGGGCCAAATTTGGGCCCAATAACAAAAATTGTTCAAAATAAGCCCAAAAAGCACAGGTTGACTCAAAATTTGATTTTAAACAACTTTTTCCAAAGGCCCAAAAGCTGAAAATGTGAAATATGCTAGCTTATAACAACCAGCTTATTCTTAATGGGCTTTTTGGCCCATTAAGCTATAAGCCAATGCCATAAGCTAAAATTTGACACACAAGCTTCTTTTGACTTAACAAAGACTTCTGAAAATAGAAATTTGAAATAAGCCCAAGGAATAAGCCTGAAAATGCAATAAGCAATCTACACAAGACGACAAAATAGTCGTTTTTGAGTTCTAGGCCACCCCAAGTGCTGATTCAAGTTCCAAAAGCTTTTAAATGACTTGATTAAGAAAAATCAACAAAGAGTATTCAGATAAGCACACTCAATAAGCTGGAAAATCAAATAAGCACTTATGTAAA
This sequence comes from Glebionis coronaria, assembly GCA_025667525.1. NCBI lineage: Eukaryota > Viridiplantae > Streptophyta > Magnoliopsida > Asterales > Asteraceae > Glebionis > Glebionis coronaria. The sequence goes on from CM046874.1 coordinate 436,726,030, forward strand.
AAGTCAAAGTAGTTGGTTTTCTAGTAAAAAGTCAAAGTCAAAGTCTGATAAGCTCCAGTCTACTTAAATGGGTCAAATAATGAAGACCTATTACAAAAAATAAGTTGTTGCAAGTCAGGATAAGCTAGAAAAGCTTATTGATAAGCTGATGACAAAATTACACTAGCAGGGGCTAGTTTTGAGTGTTGAACAGTGGAAAATTTTTCCACTACTTGACTATTTTGACTTTTTGTCTTTAGTGACTTTTTTTGAGATTCAGATTACACAAAGGCACCCAAATGATCTTTGGATCAAAAGGAGTCAATCACAATCAAAATAACACAATCACTAACACCCAATTGATACAGTTTAATCAATTAATCACCAGACATGATACGGACATGAACAATAAGCAGTTAAGCACAAATAAGCAGTTTTAGCAATAATCAGCCAGCCAAATTCAACCAAATGCATACATAAGCTATTATAAACTCCAATAAGCAAGTCTAAACAGGTTTCATGCAATGGTTCAAAGAATTAAGCAAGATTCAAGCACATGAAAGTTACTGATGAACACTAACACATATAGTTTTCTACTTTGCTGATGTATTTGACACTTAAGCCAGATTCAACACCTCAAATCTTTCAAACAGGTTATATTAACTTTGTTTAAACCACTTTTAGCCCTAAGCATGCATACACACTAAGTGTTCCCAAAATCCTAGGTCAAAACAGGCAATATCAAAGTCTATATAGCAGATTGTTTGATTCAAGTGTTCAAACCCAAAAACTTGCAGTAAAATACTCTCAACAAGGTATTTATCATATACAAAGCATAAACACCAACTTCCCTTAACACAATAACAAGTTACAAGCACAAACAGTTAGTCCCAAACACCCCTTTATCTTTTCCAAATCAAATTTTTCAAAGTAAAAGTGAGATTCAAGACTACCTAAGCATCAATTAACACTAAAACAGGTAAGATTAACAGATTCAAGCAAGAACAAGCCACAAAATTCACAAGATAACAAGTTTCATACAAATATCACCAAAAATCATGAATTTAAGCAGATTTTGAGATTGAGTATGCAAACCTCATGGATGTACATCCACACCCACAAATTTTAGGCTTATGTGCTAGCAAGAACAAGCACAAGCTTCCACAATAAGCCTGCTAAGATTGAACAAGGTTAAAGCACAAGTGTATAAAAACAGAAACTTTGAAAAATCCTTATTGATGCAACCTTGTTACCCCACACTTGATTATCCCCAAGTTATAAGCCTCACAACACCTTAACTAACTCGGTTAGGATGCTATGATCAGCCCTATAACCCAAGAATTCCAAGATTCGAACAAGAACTTAGCAAAATATCAAGAATGAGGAAAATTGCAAACTTTTGCAACCTCCAAGTGAAAACAGGTTTTAACTTCTAAAACTAACAAGCATATAACAATAGAAAGCAGTAACAAAGATTGGCCAATGACTTCTCTTCAATGTTTCAAACACAATTTCATTAAACTTGAAATGGGATTTACAGAAACTTGAACAAGGAAAAATCAAAAGCAAAGTATAAATGTTGGACCCCTAAGCCTTTATATAGGCATACATGAACTACTAGAAAGCATAAAAACGTTGCCCTAATGTTGCTGAAGTCCCCAAAATGCCCTTTTAAAGTTTGAATGCCTTGAGGATCATGTGATGTTTTCTTGGCAGGTTGTGTGAGTTGGCAAGGATGAATTGCATCCAAAGGCTCAAATTGAGCTTAGAAAGTAAGCAGCAATCCTACACGTTGGATGGCTGGCAAGCTTTTGTCATTTTCCATTTTGACGTAGAAGGGGAGGCCCCATGCAGCATGTGGGTTGGTGGGGTTCCAAGTTTAAGGGTTGGGTTGTGATTAGGAGACTACTAATCAAGATTCTGGAGGTTTTGGTGGGTTAATTACAAGTGATTAGAGAAAACACAAATTTGTTCATATGGTGAATAGTGCATGTTTTGATCCTGATTAAGGTTTGAATTGGATGTTTAGCGCGTGTTTTGTAACTAATATTAATTAGTTATAAACCGGTTAAGTGGAAAGCTGAGGTGGAGCAATGGTGTGTGGTGATTGGTGGGATGGGGTGAGTGGGACACGTGTAGAGTGTGGGTTGGTCTAGGTAAATTAGGTTGTCTGCCAGAATAGGTCCCTCAATTTCCTTTCTTCTTTCACTTTGTAAATAAATCCCACAAATCTGATTTCCTTTGTTATTAAAGTTTCCTTTTTCACACTTTTACCCCAAATACTTTTCCAAAGTATTTTCAGGGGTATTTCATGCCATTTTTGAATTCTTCAAGGGCTGATTTGGCATTTTGATGATGGATAATGGTCTTGACTTGTATAACGAGTGTTTTGGAGGACTGAAATTGCCAAGTCATGTTTGATGAGGGACCATTTTTGCCAAATGTTGAAAGTTGAGGGTCCTTTGTGTAATTTTGGGATTTTCAAAGGACCAAACTTGTATTTTCTTGTACTTTGAAGGACTTCATGATGTATTTGACTTTGTGGATGATATTGGTTGACAATTTAGCTTTGTTAAGGGGCTAAACTTGCCAATTCTTCAAAGTGGAGGGCCCTTTTTGTAATTTTGACAAACTTTACGGACCAATCTTGCAATTATGAGGATACAAGGGTATAAAGTGTCAATTCTTCCATATTGGAGGACCCTTCTTCATAATTCTTCAAATCTTCAAGGGTTGATCTTGGGAAAGTCTTCATTAGGGCTTGGTTCATTGTGCGGCTTCGTTTCCCGTGTTCGTTTTTGAATGATTCTTGTGATCTTTTGTCATTTTCTCAATATCCATACCTAAAATACACAAGCAACAAACACAAGCATATATATGGGTATTTTGATGATATTTGGTATATTTTAAGCCCTATTTGGAAGATGAGACTATGTATAAAAGCAGTCTTATCATTGTTCTCCGTGACAATAAAACAAACTTCTTTTAAGAGAAGCCTGAGTAGCTAGGAAAAGGTTGTGCACTTGATCACTGGATCCATGATGAGTTGACCCGGTTTCTGCCTAAGTTGTATGGAGGGCTAATTTCTTTACACCCTTTATCCTTACATTTCTTTTTCATTCTTCAACCCCTTCAATGCTTACCAAGACATCATTAATAGCACCTTGTTGTGATTGTTCCAGTGATATCATCAGTACTTAGTCGTCATTCAGCTACATTCACATTCTACTCCATCTTTCCTAAGGACTTCTAATAATCTATTGGATTATCCCTGGGAAGTTCCTTTTGGTTCTGGTTGGATTATAGGACTTAAACCTAACCATCCTTTTGACACCAATAACGGCGTGGATTAAATATGTTGTGGGTATTTGATCGTAACCATAAAAACAGCTTCAAATGTCTAACAAGGTGTTTGAAAAACATTTAACACCTTGATAGTTTTGTCATTTTAGAAATGCTCCCCCTTCACATGTGCATCAATAATCGGAAGTGTTTTGCACATGTAGGTAAGATTTAAAGTGCTTGAGTCTTATATAAGATCACATTTTAATCACATTTTCTCCTCATATCTCTAAAATATAAAATCTTTTGATATTAGAGATACCAAATTTGATTAAAATATATTTTGAAAAATAGTCTTGAAAATCTCTAGGAGAAAGATGTCTCAATATTTGCATGAAGTTGAAATGCTCCCCCTCAAAAATTGATCCAATTGAATTGTCATTGTGAGGATATGATCCACATTTCGCTTTTTGAGGATGGGAGTTGTTGAACACACAATTTTTGAAACATTTTGAATAATCATTGAGAAATTCTTGAAAAACTTGTGTTCAACGCTTTTTGAAAAATCCTATTTCTTTTTGGCGAAGAGGTTTTTCTAAAGCATAAACTTGAGTTCATAGACTTTGAATGTCTTGACAAATCCTCTCAAGTGTAAGAAGATTTATCTTCTTTTGCTGAGAGTAAGCGCACTAAATCGTACACTCCCCCGTGAATATGGATCCGGGTTGCAATCTGAAAGTGATCACAAACCATTGTGTTGAGCTCAAAACGTTGAATATGTTGTGACATGCTCAACCCAAGATAGATTGCTCTACCCGTTGTTGGAAAAATTGTCCAAAATAGACATTTTTCCTTTATTAAGAGAAGAAATGACATGTTTGAAAAATATTTACACTTTCATTCGAGCTTTTTGTACACACCCGTGTCGTTATTGAGAGACATTTCTAGGCACGGCCATATTATCAATACTGAAAGACATGTCGAGAAGAATATTTTTGGATGTTAAAAGATTTTTAATTTTGTGTTTTGTTTTTATATGTTTTATATTTTTGTATTTTGCTTTTCCAATGATATTTACAAGTAGATGTTTGATAGATAAATCAAGCAGGCACCTTTGCAAGAATCTCCAGGTCTTCTAGAGTCAAACATCTCATACCAATTTTCCTAACGAGGTACTCAAACCTATCTGTCGACAGATCTTTCGTAAACAAGTCGGCTAATTGGTAATCTATTCCAACAAAGTATAGTTCAACGATACCTCGTTCAACTTGTTCCTTTATGAAGTGGTATCTGACATCGATGTGCTTCAGGCGGGAATGATGTACCGGATTGCAGGAGATGGCTATGGCCGACTTTGAGTCACAGTACATAGGTACTATATAAAATGGAAGCCTTAATCTGTGAGTTGTGTTCTCATCCATAGAACTTGAGCATAACATGCAGATAGAGACATATACTCCGCTTCGGCTGATGAAAGTGATGTGCAATCCTGCTTCTTGGAAGACCATCCCACAAGCTTATCTTGACCTAGAAATTGTGCACCACCAGAAGTAATTTTTCATGTATCAAGACACCCTGCATGATCAGAATCTGAATAGGCCGTTAGAAAGAAACCGGTTTTCCTCGGATACCAGAGTCCCAAATAAATGGTATTCTTAAGGTACTAAAAGATCCGTTTAACCTGCTTGAGGTGCTTTTCAGGGGGTCGTGCTTGGTATCGTGCACAATAACACGTAGCATGTGAAATATCGAGTCTGCTTGTTGTCAAGTACATGAGGGAGCCGATCATGGAACGATATCTCGTTTGATCTATGGCATTTCCCTCCAAGTCAGCATCAAGCGATGTGGTTAATAAAGGTGTCCCAACGGGGTCACATGAAGTCATACCATGCTTTTTGATTATCTCTTGACAATACTTAGCTTGGTTTATAAAGATACCACTTGGGGATTGATGAACTTGAATTCCTAGAAAGAATTTTAGTTCGCCCATCATTGACATTTCGAATTTGATGTGCATGACTTTTTCAAACTATTTTGAAAGTTTTGGGTTTGTAGACCCAAAAATAATGTCATCAACATAAATCTGCACAAGCAAAATGTCATCCCCATATTTATAAGTGAACAAAGTTATATCAATGGAACCTTTTGAAAAACCTTTAGATACCATAAATTTCGAGAGCTCGTCGTACCACGCCCTTGGAGCTTGCTTTAGTCCATCTAGTGCTTTGTGGAGACGATACACCTTGCTAAGATAATGAGGATTGACGAATCCTTCCGGCTGCATGACATAGACTTCTTCCTTCAAAGGACCGTTAAGAAATGTCGTCTTTGCGTCTATTTGATAGACAGTGAATTCCTTATGTGCAGCATAAGCAAGGAAAATCCTGACCGCTTCTATACGAGCAACTGGTGCAAATGATTCGTCAAAATCAATTCCCTCTTTCTGGCCATACCCCTTAGCCACTAGCCTAGCTTTGTTCTTGATGATCGTGTTTTCTTCATCCATCTTGTTTTTCTAGATACAACGAAGATTTAATGGAATCACATCGTATGGTCTGTCAACAAGTTCCCAGACTTTAAGCCTTTAAAATTGTTGAAGTTCATCCGTCATCGATTCAATCCAAGCATGATCATCCATGGCTTCTTTTTCGGTTCAGTTGTACTCACGGCGAGTGCGAACATACAAACATCGCCATCGGTTTCTAATTGTCGTCTTGTACGAACAGGCTGTGAGGGGTTTCTAATTACTTGAACCAAAGGATGATCTCGGGTCCAATGATGTGTTGACGGATGTCGTTGGTAGAACGTATGCATATTTGATGGATCAACACGGCGAGTAGAAGACTCTCTAGTTTCTTGTACCGGTGTATCGAATGGGTTGTGAAAATAGTCGTCGTCATATAATGCATCTCTGCTTGGTTTTGTGGAATCCTAAGATTCCGGATCTTTAAGCTGCTAGGAATGCATCATGTTCATATGATTAGATAATCAAAGCGAATTAGAACACGACACATTAACAAGGTGTTTGGACACAAAGAACATTAATAAAAACAATTGGGTTGCTCATTATATTAGTAATAAACAACCACTAGACGTGTATACACTAATCCCACGTCTAGTGCAACACACACTTTAGGTTTACATTGTGATTGAAAGTTATATAAAACCTAAGACCCTTGGTTCCTTTTATAGTGTAAGGATTAGGGTTTATAAGAGATAAAATCAAATAAACAAGTAAATCTTCTATTTAAATAAACTTATGCAGAATATATCTTGCATGTTTATCTAAATAGAAGCTTCCATAAGCTTCTTTTCTACGTTTCTAACAATGCTTACATTGTACATGACAATGCTTGGATTGTACATGTCAATGCTTGCTTTGTCAACCTTGGATTTGCTCTTGTCAACGCTTAGATTGCTCTTGACAACGCTTAGACAAAATCTTCATGTTTTCTTCATTTTTGAGTTTCTGCCACATCAACTTTTTGTCCCAACAATCTTCCCCTAGTTGATATCGGCAAAACTCTATGAGTATCTCTTGTAAGTTGTACATGATCTTTAGATTGCTTCCCCTCAAGTGTAGCATGTGTATCTTCCCCTTTTTGTCACAACACTAGGGAAGTAAACAATGTATGCAATCTTTGAAGATTCTCCAAATGTAGCTCTATGTAACGATCTTGAAGAAAAATAAATAAAGTAATCTTGATGTAGAAGTAGAATAACCCAACCTTGTGTTCCATGTCTTGTACTATCCATGTGATGAAGTACTTATACCCAATTATGCAAAAAAATTATAAGTAGACCTCGATCCCTTGTCAATATTCTCATCCTTTGTGAGACACTGAGCACAATAATGTAACTCCTTCAAGTGTTATGACAAGTCTTCATCACCAACCATGTAAATCACGAACAAGTTATCTTCAAACCTACTAAAAATTTGAAGATATGATAGAACACAAACTCGCGAAAATCTTCTTCAGTCATCAAACTTACCATAAGAATTCTTCCCCTTAAGCCAACACCTCTTCATGACAAGTCAATATCTTCATATGTAAAAGATGTTAGCGAATAACTCTTTCACAAGGCTATCCCGATTACATACTCCAATAAATTACTTCATGAATCGTTGCTAACTCGCCTTAAAATCATTAATCCCTTTAAAAAAATATCCGAGCCATAAATATCACTATGATATTCTGAATAAAAGCGGAGATTCCATGTACCTTCGTGTGTAAATTCCTCCTTTTTGTGTGCTAAAAACGTACCAATTTTCTCAAACAGCAGCAATCCTTTTGTTGTCCAATATCCTTCACTGTCCAAGATATCAACACTGTGTGTTGTCCAATATCGGACAACACTTATCAGCGTTGAAAAATGTATATATCGGACAACAAGTGTCAGTGCTTCCCAACAGCGCTTAACTTATTCCTGTCAGCGCCAACTTTGTACCTGTCAGCGCCTGACCATCAGCGTCTCATCCATGCCTTGTCAGCGTTACACCAACATCTATCAGCGTCACACCAACATCTATCAACGTCTAAATAACACATGTCAGCGGGTAATAGATCTAGGGTTTTATAAACCCTAAATCATTATTTTAATGTGAAAACCATAAACTGTAGTGAACTTTGACATCAAATATCTTCTTCATGAAAGCTCAGATCGAAGATCCCTTCGGTGAGATCCTAGAAACAAGTGTCAAGAACATACAGATCGAATTTCACGATGATCAAACGGTTAACGAAGGAGAAATTGCGTTTTTACTATTACTGTTCACAGAAAACAGCATATGACCCCTGGTGACTTTGACGCTTAATAACTTTTTCTTGGGGATAGATCTTGACAATCCCTCTGGTGGATATCTAGATATGTATGTGTAAAACACACACACAAAATTTCGTGGCGATCCAACGGTTCAATAAAAAATTATGGCCTTCTGAATACTGCTGCGCACACAAAAAGCCCAGAAAAACCTATACGGATTTTTCTTTTCTTCTCGAAACACGAACACCTTGTTGGTCCTAGCATCACAAGCCACGAGGCTCTGATACCAATTGTGGAAACCTTGATTTCCGGATCTTTGAAGCTACTAGGAATGCATCATGTTCATATGATTATACAATCAAAGCGGAATTAGAACATGACACATTAACAAGGTGTTTAGGCACAATAACATGAATTAAAACAAATGGGTTGCTAATTATATTGATAATCAACAACCACTAGATGTGTATACATTGAATCCCACGTCTAGTGCAACACACACTTTAGGTTTATATTGTGAATATGAATGATGAATAAAACCTACGTAGGGTATGTATTTATATACTACACATAAACCCTTGTTACAAGGAAACTAAATAAAATATTTAGTAAATAAGATATTTAGTAAATAAGATATTCACTAAATAATATATTCACTAAATAATATATTCACTAAATCTTTTATCTTCTTGCAATATATCTTCTACAAGTTTGTCCACCGGCTTGTAGAATCTTCACTTATCAAATTTAGTCCTTGTCTTTTAGTTTTGACACATCAACTCATAATACTTTATAATTTCGACCCAACAATCTTCCCCTAGTTGATGATGTCAAAACCTTTTGTATATGGTACACGATCTATCTTCCCAAGCATGATACATTTGAAACACCTCTGGCATATCAAAGTCAACCTGCAATTTCAACTCTCTCAATTTCTCCTTGGCCAACTCATCTCCATACTCAAGTCTTTCTGGCTGTTCTATGATCATAACACTTGAGTCTGAGCTAGCTTCATCACTTCCTTCTTGCTCTTCTGAAGTGACAACAAATGGTGACTCTCTCACCTCCTTTCTTTCTTGTTCCACAATTTGTGCAGCCAACTTTCTATCAAATTCAATCTGTGCTGCATTCTTTGGAACAACCTCTTCTACCATAATACCCTTACCCTTATCTAATGGATCAATTGTTGGTAAGGTAGATGGTGATACCTGTGAAGAAACCTCCTTGATGATGGATGATGACTGGGATATATCAACCTCATTTGCAGGTCTGTCAACGCCCAATTCTGCTTTGTCAGCGCCCAAAATACTCATGTTAGCGTTCAAATTCTCCTTGTCAACGCTCAAATTTCCGGCCTCAGCGCCTTTTGCAATTTCCTCCAACATGGCTGTAAATGATAAATTTAAGTTTGTAGGAGAGACTAGAGACGTATCAAAACCTGTCTGTTTCTTCAAACTTGTTAGGGCCTCAGCAACATCCACAGATTGACCATCATGGCTGCCCTTATCACTCACATTTATTTGACTATCCTCCCCATTGGAAGATTCCTCCATCCCTCTCCTTGCACTAGCAGTCTCCAAAATAACAATCCTCTCCCTCAATTGCTTGAGTTCAAGGCCTTGCGTGCTGAAAACTTGTACCAAGTCTGCATTCTGCTTTTGCAAGCTCATGCAGACAGCCGTCAATTCCATTAGGGTCATTGGTTCCAATCTGCCCTCTTCTAAAATGGGTATTTGACCTCCCAAGTCAGATTCATTGGGCATGGATGAGGTCTTAATAATGGTAGGACTGTCTTGGCCAGCTTCTAAGCCAGAACTAATAGTCCCAGCCCCTCATCCATAGCACCAACCACACTTGTGGTGGTGGTTCTCTCTGCTACATGGCTAGGACCACTAGAGGAGAACACTCCAGTAGTCCTTTGGCGTTTTTGTAACCTATATTGTGTTGGTGGAGATGATGATGTGGATTGGGTGGATGTGGGTTGGTTAAGGAGTGTTTGGGTTTGTGAAGGTTGTGTGTCAACGTTTGAAATAGGCACATCAACGCCAACATTTAACGTGTCATCGTCAAAGGGTTCTTGGTCAATTTACATATGTTCAGGTGAAGCTAAAGGTTCAGGGATTGGGTCAATTTGGGGTTGGGGGTCTGGTTGGTGTTGAGCTGCTTCAATGACAGCAATCATAGCTGGGGTAAGAGGTAGGTCACGATGTGGGGGTGAGTTCATCTTCATAAAAATTGCTTTCTTTTGCACAGGGATCTCATAAAAATCATTATGATCCCTTGTGCAGTATCCTTGGACATCAAAAACCAGTTGTAAAAATCTGGGATAACCTAAAGTCATTTTGTTCCCTTTATTTTTACACATGCCCTCAAAAATCATTTTAAAATAATTAAATTTTTGCCCAGTAGCAATGCACACAATAGTACTGGCAATAGATCTATTGATCTCATTGTGTGCAGTACATTTGGGACTCAAACATTGTAGGAGGACATGTATTAGGTACTTCCAGGCTGGGGGAAACTCCTGTTTATGATATTTATTTAAAGTTCCTTGAGCAGGAAAAGGATAACCCAAAGCCCTTAGTCCTTGTTCTATTTCACTAATGGGAAGGGTGGTTATACCATCAGCATCATCAAGATGCAAAGCTTGGCGTACCAAAGCTTCAGTAACCACCCAAGTTCTCCCATGAACAATAGAAGATAATGTAGTCACTCTATTAACTGTTGAGGAACTAACAGTGTTCCAAAACTGTTTAATATGTGTGACAGGAATGAGTGGTGCATGAGAAAGAGCATACCTAAAAGGAGATACGTTCAAATACGCCACCATTTGTGTGTATTGGGGAAACAGAGCATCATCAGCTTCAAGATACGCGATCATGTTGTATTGACTTCTGAATCCCAATTCCAAATCTGATGGTTTAAACTTTGGTGCCATTGTTGAAAGCTGTTAAAATGATTGATTGAAGATGAAGTTGATAAGTGAAAATTGTGTTAGACAAGAATAATAGGTACCCTGTTTAAAAATAGGAGCCAAATTTATAGGAGAAGAAAATGCATGTGAGTGGCCCAAAAATAGGCAAGTATTTTCAAAATGTAATCATGAAAATATTGAAAAAGAATAAGTTTATCTCATGCATTAAATGAAAGTTATCAGCTCCCAAAATTACGGCCTAAAAATATGTCAAAAAGTAACAACTGGGTAGGTCCCATTGAGTGTCAACGGTCAAAAATAACCTATCAACGCCCAACGGCTATAATCTTGTCAACGTTTGCCATAGCCATGTCAGCGTCTAAATTGGTCACAACAACGCTTGGAAAAATACTTGTCATCGTCCAAAAATAAAAATGGTTAAAAATGAAAAATGACCTTAACAAAGTAATTTACCCTAGAGAAGATAACCAAAAAGCTGAGAATTATTATAGGGCGGCAAGCACTGTCCAGTTATACACACTTGCTTATGCAAGATAGACATAACAGTCCTATAGTGTCCCTTGCTAACCAAAACTCTTAACAACTAAGTTACCTTATAAAATTCCTTGTTACTCCCAGATTTATAGCAACAAGGAAAATCCCTTGTTACTCCCAGATTTATGTTCTCTGGAGCAATGACAGTAGTTGTGGATGTTGTAGGATCGATTGTTGAAGTGATAATCTGAGGAAGTAAATTTGTAGCAACCCGTGTTGAAGTAGATGAAGTTGTATCCTTTTGTTGATGATGATCGGTATCATCATTCTTATCATGAGTGACAGCGGAAGACTTTGATACAACTTGTTTCTCCCCGGTGAATTATTCATCAAATATTGGTCCATATAACATTTCCAACTCTTCAAGTGTCGTGTCCACTGTCATGTCTTCTCTTGGAACATGTTCAGGAACCAGCTTTGAACTTGATGGTTCATTGTTGTGGTCTTGAGTTCTGAGTTCCGTGCGATTGTGCACAGAAGTCTTTTGTCATTGTGGATTGGCACTTAAACTGTTTTGTTCAAGTGCCATTTCTTGCAATTCATCGAATCTGATATGAATAGTTTCGAATATTAATTTTGTTCTCTTGTTGTACACTCTGTATCCCTTAGACTCAGTTGAATATCCCACTAGAATGCATGCATCACCTTTCTCTTTCATCTTGTCTATATTTTCACCATCTCGAATAATGTAACACATACATCCAAAAACATGAAGGTGTTTGAGTGAAGGTTTGCGATCATTAATTATGTGATATGATGTCTTTTCGTGTCTTGGGATAATTAAGGAATGGTTTTTTGTGTAACATGCGATTGATACGGCTTCGGACCAAAAGAATAATGGTAGTTTTGAAGCGGATAATAATGTTCGAGCAGCCTCAACTAAAGTACGGTTTCGTCTTTCAACAACTCCGCTTTGTTCAGGTGTTCTTGCAATAGTTGTTTCGTGTTCAATCCCTTCGGCTTCAAAATAATTCTTTAGAGTTGAATTCAAGAATTATGTGCCTCTCTCAGTACGTACCACTTTTACTTGAGCTTGAAGACCACGTTGTATCAGCTTAATCAAGTTTATGAGAACCTCATGTGTTTCATCCTTGGACCTCAAGAAGTGAGTCCACGTGTACCTTGAGTAGTAATCGACAATTACCATAACATATTTCTTCCGATTGATGCTTTGAACACGATGGGGCCACACAAATCTATATGAAGAAGATCTAACCGTCCATTAGAGCTTGGCGTAGTTTTTGTCTTGAAACTACTCCGTTTAGCTTTACAAATCTCACAAGAAGAAAAAAGATGATCTTTGATGAATTTCAAATTTGGAAGGCCTCGCACAATATCTTTCTTGGAAAGCAATTTGATGGTATCAAAGTTAAGATGAGATAATCGTTGATGCCATAACCAAACTTGAGTCGTTGAAGCTTTAGCCATGAAACAGATTGGAGTTGAAGATGTGGAGTTTTGTAGTGAAATAGTGTAGAGATCAGTACCCCGTGAACCGGTAAGTAAGTCATTCCCATCATAATCACGAACAAAACATGTCTTCTTTCTAAAAGCAACCTCCAAATCCGCATCACATAATTGACCAACCGAGAAAAGATTATGATTGAGCCCTTCAACGTAGTAAACCCTTTTGATTGTTATATTCCCCTAAACCAAATCTCCATAGCCTAGGATCGGTGCAAATTGATCATTTCCGAATCAGACCGTACCCAGGAACTTCTCCACGAAGTTAATTATAAGCTTGAGATTCCCCGTCATGTGCTTCGTGCATCCGGAGTCTAGTTTGAAGAGAATTATCTCGATCATCTGCAGAAGAATTAGAACACGATGGAGCATTTTCTAAAGTGGATTCAATGTTAGTTGTGATTTACGATTCATTAGTTTCCCTAGTTTCATCACTAAAAGGCATACTAACGCTCGTTGTCACATTTTTTGTCCTAACCTTAGGCATCCATTTATATCCTGGAGGACATTGATTAGCAAACCACCATTTCCAAGACTTGCTAGCAGACTCATATAATTCCCTAATTCTGCTTCTAGGGTTCTTATTGGTGGAGTCTGATGCAATACGTTTCTCAGGGGGGTTGCACCAGAATGGTTCACTTTACGTTTGGGTTTTCTAGCACTAATAGGCATCGCAGTTTGCTTCTTAGTTCTAGTATCTACGCATTTGAAAGTATTTGAAACACACATAGCATTATTATCATTAGCACACTTTCCACATTTCACACAAACAAACTTAACATTCAAAGCATTCAAAGCATGCAAAGTCGAATCATTCAAATCGTCATTACACGCGATTACAGATGTTTTATTCTTAGAAACACTGAAAATCCTAGGATGTTCTTCTACTTTCTTCATCTTCCCTTGACTTTTGTTTTGCCAAACCTTTTCATTCATCCGAGTGCTCTTAAGCTGAGGCCGGATAACACTAGCAGTGGGGACTACTCATGTAGTAAAATACACACGTCTATTAGTGTTTCTAGAAGTCTGAGGTGATTGACTTTCTGTTGGAAATACGTTTTACGTATTAGAAAGGATCGGTCACTCCAACAATAGTCTAAGTAGTAGCTCGTAGTTTAGTTATCTTAATAGTAAACAAACAAGGCCAATTCAAGCCTACAACAGTGTAAGTCGGCGGCCCAATGTAAACCCAAGCCCATCTCATGGGCTTGGGTATATAAACCCTCTCTTTTGTTGGAGAGGGTGTTGGTTCACATAATTTACACATAGTTAAGTGTGTTTTTCTACAATGTATCTCTCTAAGTATGTGTGTGTTCTTACCATCTCTCTTTCTCTTTCTCTCTCTGAACATAAGAAAGATTTACAATATATTACAAATGGTATCAAGAGCCATGGGATGATTGTATTGTTTATGTGTGTTGTGTTCTTGATTTTTTGCCTATTTTGATCTATATCATTCGGACCAAATTTTTTGTGTGTTTTTATGGTTTAATCTTGATACAAATCATCTACATACTTGTGGTAGTGATTTGGTATTCTTACTTTGGTTAAAAACACAAAAAAAATTTGGGTGTTTGATTCATTTTTTTGGCTAAAAATCTCAACTTAGTTGTGTACTATCCGAGAACAGTGGTACTTGTGCTCACGTATTACGACAGACTCAAAGCTTGAGGGTTTCTACATTGCGATCAACATTGCGATCACATATTGCGATCAACATTGCTATCAACATTGCGATCACATATTGCGATCAACATTGTGATCACATATTACGATCAACATTGTGATCAGTATTGAAATCACATTGCGATAACTATTGCGATCACATTGCGATCACTATTGCGGTCACTATTGCGATCACATTGCGATCAGTATTCCGATCACATTGCGATCAGTATTGCGATCACATTGAGATAACTATTGCGATCACACTGCGATCAGTATTGCGATCACATTGCGATAAGGTCATTCCGATCACATTCCAACAGGGTTAAATTTTGGCATTACGATACAGTGACTAGTATTCCAAGATTTTTCAAAAACGTGTTTTTGAAAATTTTTAACAATCGTGTGTAATTTTGTCTTGGAATTTTTGGTTTATCGAGAACAAGTATTAGGGGATTTCAACATTATATCTCGAATTCAACACACAAAAGCAAGCACATTTACTTTCTCTCATTGTTCGATCAATGTTTTTAAATCTTAACTTATCGAAATGGAGTACACATCTCTTACGGATAAGTCCATCCTCTCGGGTACGGATAATCTTCCACCAATGTTGGTGAAGACTATGTACGAGAATTGGGCTTCCCGAATCGAACTTTATATGTTGAACAAGAGAATGGACATCTCATTTGGGCATCGGTGCTCAATGGACCATTGGTATATTGTACTGTGTCGGAAGGTGCTGTTACTCGTCCTCGCACAACGGGTGAATTAACTGGAGATGCTAAGATTCAAGACAAGTGTGATAAACAATCTACAAACATCATTCTCCAAGCCCTTCCTCCAGATGTCTACAAACTTGTGAGTAAACATAAAGTTTCCAAAGAGTTATGGGATAGAATTCGTGTTCTAATGCAAGGCACCTCGTTAACTAAACAAGAACGAGAGTGTAAGCATTATGATACATTTGATAAGTTTGCCTATGTCCCCGGGGAGACTCTCAATGATTACTATTTGAGATTCACTCTTTTGATGAATGAGCTTAACATCTATGGCCTGGCAATTCCTACGTTTCAATTAAACACCAAGTATTTGAACACTCTCCCTTCTCAATGGAGCAAGTACGTGACGGCTGTTAAATTGGCTAAGGATTTGCATCAAACCAACGTGGATCAACTTCAAGCTTTTCTTCAACAACACGAATGCCATGTGATCGAGGCTTGGTTGTCTACACCTCAAGTTCATGATCCACTTGCCATGTATGCTACTCAACAAATGACTCCCCAACCAAACATGGCTTACACTTATCAACAACCATCATACTTGCAGCAGTCACCACAACACACCTATCAACAACCACAACAACCATCTTATCAACCACTAATGATGCCACAACAAGCATTTCAACAAAGTGTTCTTCAATAGCCTTATCCATAGAAACCAGCACATCAGGCATCACCATCACAAGCTATCACTTCCCCAATGGGCTATACTCCTCAGCAAGGATATTTTCCAACTGAAGCACCACAAGCATAAGCCTTCTACTCCAATGAACATCCACCATTTCAAGCACCGGTCTTTACTCCAAATGATACGCCTACTGATGTCTTAAATCACCTCACTGCCTACTTGTCAAAACTTGTTGCAACTGGAGGATTTCCACCAACAAACAATCATCTCCGCACCTCTTCAAATCCTCGACAACAAGCCACCATTCAAGATGGTCAAGTGACGGTCCAATCCATTCAGGGGAGGCAAAATTCATATGGACCCACAACAAGGACCGTGAACACTCAAGCTGTGAATACTCAAGGTAGTGGAAATGGAAGCACTATTGGTCCTCAAAAGGTTGTGACTTGCTACAATTGCCGAGGACAAGGTCATATGGCTAGGGAATGCACTCAGCCGAAAATGAGAAAGGATGCAACGTGGTTTTGTGAGAAGATGTATTTGGTCGATGCTCAATCTAAAGGAAATATTTTGGATTTAGAGGAATTAGCATTTCTAGCAGACCCAGGGGCAGCAGATAATGAAGGCATTGCAATCGTTTCTACTTCTAATGCAGCATATCAAGCAGTTGATCTTGACGCATATGATTCGGATTGTGATGACATTCACTCAGCCCAAGCTGCTCTCGTTGCTAATCTCTCTCACTACGGTTCTGATGTCGTCAGTGAGGTACCAACCACATCTAATAATGTTCATGATAATCCTCATCATGTTGAGCATGAAAATGACAACCTCAAACAACATTCGGGATCTACGATGGGTATGGAATCTTATGATCAACGTGATTTGGTAATGGTGCCTAAACATATTATTGATAACATGAATGTGGCTGTTCGACAAACCATAGATATGAATGCCAACCTAACCGCTGAGCTTGCGTTGTATAAGGAAAAGGTCAAAACTTTTGAAATGGTCCCTCAAGCAGAGAAAATAACTTATTTTTAATTTGACCAATTTCGTTTTGAAAAGATTGAACACTTAAAAGAAATAGAATCATTAAAAGCTAATCTTTCCAATGAATTAAAAGAAAAAGAGTCGGTTGTAAATGATTTTCAGAAACTTAAAATGGATTTTGAAACTCTCGAGTGTAAAAAGTTTGAATCATAAATTAATGCTACCAAACTTCTTAAATTCAAGGAACAACAGCTTTTAAAACAATACGCTTCTACATAAAAGGTTCATCTTTTAACTAAATCGTTTAAAGAACTCAAACTTAAGCATCTTCAAGATCTACCACCTAATCCCAGTTATGCAAAACAAGCGCAGGAATATATTCCTTGTCTTTATGATGTGACCCTAATTGGCAAATCGAAAGAAGCACCTTATGTTCGTAGTACTTAGGAGACACAATCACTTGCGGAAGAAACTCGATCTAAAATGCTTTCAAAATTCCATAAGCTTTATTATGTTCAGCATAATAAAGATCAATTTAATAAAAAGATACGTATTCGATTACAAACAGAATTAGCTCAATTATCAGTTGTTGTGCCCCAAAGTTTGTCAAATGAAAACCTTCCTAGTACGTCTCCTACACTTGTCAAAAAGGATTTAACTAAGTTAATTCCACCAACAAGTAAGGTGTCAAACAGCTTAAATGTGTTGCACCAACACTTTGCCGATTTTGACATGGTCATTCAGGAACGTACGACGGCTTCGGACATAACGAAAGGTGAATGGAATTTTGAGCACACTTGAGCTGCGTTTTGAGACGAAATTGTTCCATTTGTAAATAATATTAAAGTTTGTTTTAGCAATATTGAGCAAGATTTGGTTTTGGAAATAGATGAAGTTAAACGTGTTTTCAATGAAATGGATGATGCTTATGAAAACGGTTTTATTTAAATAGAACGAATTTCACGTCAAAATGATCAGCTTCTGAAGCAAGTGATGTCGCATGATATTGTTTCCGTCTGTGTAAATAAAAGTGTTGATAATGATTCTATTCTGCATAATGTTGAATCTGTGGATAATGTGGTAGATAGTAATTGTCACAAATCTGACGCTGAATTTTTAAAGCTTCAAGATTCGTATTCTTCGCTTTCAAAACGTTTTGATTAGATTCAAACACATTGTACTTTGCTTGAATGCAAGCAACAATTTATTCAAGAAATATTCGAAACGTGATTGTAGTAAAATACACTCTTGTTTAGGAAAACAAAAGAGCGTATATGAGCGGTAAGTATTAAACAAATGATTTAGGAAAATCAAGTGTTAATGACCCAAAGGTGGAAGTTCGTTTCCCAAGGAGGTATATGTGTGTGAAAAACTTGTTAAATGTTTAAGATTAATATTGAGAAAGAAAAGGTGAGAAAAGAGAATGACGGATACGTTAAAACTAAGCTACGACGATAAAACGAAAAACCGTAAAAAGTGACAAAATAAAAATTAATTCTAAAAATTCACAAAACATTATTAAAAATAGCTAAAAATAAACTAAGAGTTTACAAATGATTAAAACTTTTTCAAACCTTTTAATTAATTAATTATAAATTTTTAAATGCTAATTAAAGCCCTAAAAATCCAAATAATTATTAAAAAGTCCAAATAAAAATTTTTCACTTCGTAAAACTCTAAAATGACTTAATTAAATTAAAAACTATTTTTATGAAAATTTTTAAACTAATGAAAACTATTTTTAAATGATTAAAAACTATTAAAATATTAAAATAATTCTAAAAATTAATAAAATGATGAGAAAATTAATCTAAGAGTTTTAAAAATCCTAACTTAATGTATTTGACCTAAGAAAAATGTTAAAGTTGCAATAATATTCAAAACTAATTTTAATAATAAAATAATATTAAAATAATATTAAAAATCCAAAAATTATAAAAAATTATAAAAACATGCAAACTAGTTTATTTTAACCTAAATAAACAGAAAATGAAAGTGAAATTACTAAAATACCACTAATGGGCCCCCAAATGGGCTAAAAACAATAACATTCCAAGTTATTGGGCTTTTTGGCCCAATAAGATGAACCTTAACCAAATAAGCTGAAAATCACCAGTCTAGCTTAAAATTCAATTCTAAACTCAAAAGTCTGAATGCCCAAAAGGTGAATGTGAGCTTTTTACAGCTTAAATGTACAACAACTTATTCTTAATGGGATTTTTGGCCTATTAAGCTATAAGCCAATGCCATAAGCTCTAATTTGACACACAACATTCTTTTGAGATGCCTAAGAGATCTGTGAAAATAAATTTTGAAAAAGCACAACCAATAAGCCAGAAATAAGCAAAGTACAAAATCACTAAACGACAAAATAGTCGACTTAGAGTTTTAGACCACCTCACACCTTGATTCAACTTGCAAAAGACTCTAAATGACTTAAATAAGCCAAATCAATCAAGAAAAGTTCAATAAGCAAAGCCAAATAAGCTTAATGAATTGATAAGCACTTATGTAAAAGTCAAACAAGTTGATTTTCTAGTCAAACCCTAAAGTCAACCACCCAAAAGCTCCAGAATGAACAAATGGGTCAAATGAGGAAGACCTATTACCAAATTGAAGTTGTTGCAGGTGTAAATAAGCTAGAACAACTTATTGATAAGCTATTTGCAAAGTAACACTAGTAGTGGCTAGCAGCAGGGGAAAGGAGTTCCCACTGCTTTGACTATTTGACCTTTGATTTTAGAGAGTATTACTCGGATTCAGTGAACAACAAAGGCAACCTTACAACCAGTGGGTTGTAAGGAGTCACAATCAAGCAAGAAATCACAAAATCACTTAGCCAAATGATAAAGTTTAATCAATCAGTGCCCAGATATCACACAGACTTGGAAAATAAGCAGTTATGAACAAATAAGCAGTTTAAGCTAGAATAAGCCAACCAAATTGAACCAGATGCATACACAAGCTATAATAAACTCTAATAAGCATAGATAAACTTGTTTCATACAATGATTCAAAGATTTAAGACAGATTCAAGCTTATGCAGATTACTGATGAACAAAATGAAGAACACAAAACCTTTTGATGAACTATATGACCACAGATCCAATTTCAACACCCTAAATCTCCTTCACAGGTTGTATTAACTTAGATTTAGCACTTGTTAACCCTAGTCTACCCTTAGATCTAGGTTTCCCCAAAATTTCAATCAAAAACAACAATTTAAACAGATTTAGTGGCTAATATTAGGATTATGGTGATATGAACCTCAAAACTTGCAGATAAACACCTAAAAGCACAATACAAACAAGAACAAACAATAAAGACCAAGTAACACCTACTCAAATCAACCCAAACCTCAATATTGTAGTTAACCCAAACACCCCTTAAATCACTGATTTCATAATTATTCAAAGGCAATGTAAGATTCAAACCACAAATCAAGATCAAATCAATTCAGTAACAACAAGTAGCCATAAAACAAACAGATTCAACAACAAAAACACACAATCACAGACCAAATCTCAGATTCATACCATATCATGAAAAATATGCATAAAAGAGAAAAGGTTAAGAGTTGTGCACCTCCAAAACATACATCCATGCTTTGGGATGTGTGAGCTTAAGTGGTAGCAGAACAACCACTAACTTCCTTGTACCTGCTAAGATCAACAAAGTAAACCACAAATAATATAAAATGGATTTTTATACTTTTTCTCAAAAAAAAACTTTTATGAAACCTTAGCAAACTTCTCAATACAAGATCAAAACATTCAAATATGGAACTCATATTACTCTTAGCCTAATACCAAACTTTTAAACAACAAAAAGGAGATAGAATTTTCAGAAAACTAAACCAAATTTCATTAAGATTTAGAAAGGGATTACAAAGAGCTAAGAGAAAATCTGGAACAAGGGGCTACTCGCAAGTTGAGGCTCCTTATATAGGCCACGAATTGGGCACATTACACAAACCCTAATGCTATGAAAATCCCTAAAATGTCTTTATGAAGCTTCCAGAATGCTTTTGAGTGTTGACAGGCTGTGAGAAGAAATCTTGGGCGTCAATTTACTTCTTGGTGACCAAGGAATGAATGTATGCCTTTGATTTTTCCATGTCAGAGATCCTTGCCAAGTGTCGCCATGTGGTTAGCTCTTGTGGTGTCTCTCTGGTAGTGGAGTTTGGGGTTTTTGGTGTGGGATGTGTTTGAGGTGAGGTGAATCACACGTGGGTGTAGCTAATTTCAGTTTCCCATTAGTTTTCATCGTTTTTAAACCTGGGTAAAAAGGGTGTTCTTGGTGTGGTAATTTTGCTACAGTAAGTGTTACCCGCGTTTATAGGAGTTTAAACTTTTGTATTGGCAGTTTTGGTCCTTTGTTTTTGGGAAAGGTTGTATAGGAAATTTTTCAGCCTTATAAATCCGAATCCTTTGTTAAGAAATTTCATTCTTCATAGTTTGGCCACAAAAACTTTGTAGAAAGAGATTTAGTGCTTATACAACTTTGGCATATTTACAACATCAGTCCTTTTGATATTTTATCCATTTTAAAAGGACTAAAGGTGTAATATTCTTGAACTTCAAAGGTATTCATTGTAAGTTTGATTTCATGAGGGACCTTTGTTGAAAATTTAGATTTGTTGAGGGACTAAACTAGCCAAATATTCAAAGTTGAAGGACCTTTTTGTAATTTTGACAAACTTAAGGGACCAAACTTATAATTATGAATATACAAGGGTATTAAGTGTATTTTCTTCATAAATGAGGGATCATTTTTGTAAATCTTCAAGTCTTCAAGGGTTATTCTTTGAGAAATCCATAACTAGGGCCCGGTTCATTATGCGACTTCGTTTCTCGTGTTCGTTTTTCCTTGTTTCTTGTGATCTTTTGTTTTTTTCACGATATCCATACCTAAAATACACAAGTAAACAAACACAAGCATATATATGGTATTTTGATGACATTTTATGCATTTAAAGCCCGAAAAGAACAATGAGATCATGTATAAATGCCATCTCATCACTCCCCCATACTAAACCATTGTCGTGCCCTCACGCAATGCTAGAATAAATTATCTAAGCATCTCCAAATTTTATTTTATTACCCTTTATTGAAAAGTAAAGCTTGCTACAATACTACAAAGATGTGTAAAAGACATAATGTATGATTTTCATCATAAAAGTGACTTTTAGGGTCAATGAATAGAAACAAGTGAATGTCTCATAGAGTAAAGTTCGTCATCCTTGATTGTCATACATTCCATGCTAAGTGCAAAAACGAGATCATTGTTGGTACAAGTCACAATGCTAACACTACTCATACGTCCAAATTGTGTAATACTTTTTCTCCCCGCAATCCTAGTTATTATAAAAGAAAAAGGTTTCTAGAATTTTTTAACTATTTGTCATAGATCACAAGTGATTCATATTGACTTATTTGAGTATTTATTAGTCCGAAAATAAAGTAGCACGATTTAATCGATAGTTAGCTAAAGGACAAAATCTTTTAAAACGGCTTCTCGTGTATCTCCTTAAGTTAATATCTTGGCATAACTCGTTTCACGATTTGAGACCTTTCTCGGACCGATATTTGACATGTACTTCATACTTCGAATCTTAAATAGACGTTCTTAAAATTATGGTCTTCTCTTCATATTTTGGAATTTCTTCACTTGACATTTTTGAGAGATTCTTCATACTTGGACCACGATGTAACACTCCCAAATTCTGGATAGCAGCGGACGGGTCATTGGGAGTATTACTTCATAATCACAAGCACATGTACAAAGAGAACGACTCAAAAAGAGACGTTTAAAAAGTATAATTTATTCGACAATTTAAAATCAGAGTTTACAAGCAGGTCCCAACAATAATGTAATAATAAACAGTTTCAAAAAGTTTATCGAATGGTAATTAGTATTTTATTGCCTTTAAAATATCCAGTGTGACTCCATGCTCCAGCTGCTCTTAAATCTGAGTACCTGAGAAATACATGCTAAAATCATCAACACAACGGTTGAGTGAATTCATAGGTTTGCAAATAAAAGCAGTGGACCACAAGATTTCAAGAGTTCAGTTTCCAAAGTCAGATAGCATCCATTATCGCACTAAGCTCATGAAACCGATACGTTAACAGAGTTCAGATAAGTTTTCCCTTAGTAAGTAATTTGCCATATTACCTAGAGTTCTCAAATACAATGTGTCCGTTTGACCAGTTCGGTCGGTCAAGTAAGCGCGACTTACCCGGACAAGGATGTCAGTCCCAATAGATCTATTCAAAGCATTCGTGTTTACTTGACCAGTACAGTCGGCCCAAGTAATTAACGGTTCATGACTAAAAGGGACTTGTTGTAGGCAATAGTGTTCCTTAGTGTAAATGATAATGACATGATAAGCATACAGTTCAAGCACTTGCGTCCATTCGTAAAAAGTAGCATGTATCTCCCTCGCGGGTTTTAATAAAACAATTAAATAAGTAAAAGCGAGGCTATGCAACTCACATTAACGATAGCGATATCAACCGAGATAGTGATCAAGATAATAGTGACAGAAGTGAACTGATGAAATAAGATAAGCGGAGAAACCATGAGCTTCTAACTACGACCTAAAATAAAGTGGCGTGTCTTAGAGATATAAGCGACAACGTAAGAGAATAAACAAGTTTTATAAAGGTTCCTAAAAATATAGTTTGGACTTAGTTTTGAAAAGAATAAAATAGACGAGGGTTGAAATTGTTACTTTAATAATTTCTATATTTTATGGTAACCACTTTGATAAATCAGGGACCAAGAATGTAATTATGCAATTAAATTGCATAAATATAATGTGATCATTTAGTTATTTCATTCAAAAATTGAAAGTCACTGTTCTTCGTTTTATATATTTCATTCAAATAGTAGCAGCAATTATGAATCGTAATATCGAGTAGATATCGAGATACCTTAGCTCCATGCGGAAATACGGGCGATACGGAGTCGCGATACACGTACTAGTATACAAACTGACACGAACACGCGAACACGAACACGAATGTTAAATTTGTTCGAGACTCAAACCAAAACATGTACCTAATGTGACAATCCGTCAATTTATGATTGATATTTTATTCTCAATATTCATTTGAAAATATTATTTTAATGTTATAATATGAACTCACTTATTTTTGGGAAGTAATTTGGATTTACGTCTTGAAGTAGCGTCGACTACGTCTAAACCGGAGGATTCTACGTTATGTGCTTACGTTTACATACACCGTCTTTGGTGACAGTCCGACATTTCAGAAAATAAATTTGTCCATGAATATTATTTTGGAGTTTTAAATTTGTGTTGGTTCATAAACTCACAAATTTACGAGAAGAGATTAGGACTTACGATTTTATTTTAACGTCCTTTATGACTAAACCGGAAACCTTAGGATTACGTATTTACGTTTTTGAACTCCATTTTTGATGAGACAATTTTTATTAGATTGGTTTTGTTCCATTGATTCATAATTTATAAAAACGTTTTTCGTAAAACGACCCGAGGGCACGCAAATCGAGGAAACTAGAATCGAGGAATACCCGTAAATTAGTGGGATGAGACAAAACAAGTTTTTCCCCACCCCACTAATATGGGAAGGCTAAGGAAGCTCCACCACATCAATGATGTGTCAAAAGCTTCACAAGGAAGATTAACACTTGTATATATTTTCCCTAAACCACTTTGCTAAACCATTTCCTCACAAACACATACATGCAAAACCACTAATTTCTCTCATCTCTCTCTCTTATTTTCGTCCCATATTCACCAAAAACAACCTCCATTTGATCTTGATTCAATCATAAATCATATGTATAATTTACATATGATGAAAACCCATTGAAGTTATAAAGATTGGAGGTGATCTTAACATGTAAAAAGGAGTTTTCAAGGGAGTTTGGGGCTGATTGCTCAAGGAGTTTTCATGAAGAACAAGGGCTGATTTTTGGAGGAATCTACAAATACTTGGTGATCCTAGAAGTGATGTTGATATCTCATAAGATTGGTTACCCAAAACCAAGTCTTGTTCATCATCAACCCCATCTTTTCATCACTTTGGTCGTATAGAGATTGTTCTTCCCATCCTCTTGTTATTTTTATTATGTAATCTTGTATTTCTTTTACTTATGTATATGTATATGATGATGAATGATGATTAAAAATATTGTGTGTGGATTTGGTGTTGATAAACATGCTTAAAAAGATGAAAAACTATAAGAAACAAGGTTAAAATCTTGCTTAATTTAGATGGCTGTATAAAACAGTAAAGAATCATATGGTAAACTAGTAAAATAACTTGAATAGATTGATATACAGTAAGCTATGGGTCTTGTACACATGTGAGAGTTGGCCATACAATGGAATCATTCTAATGAGTGAGATATGATCAAAACAAGTTTAAAGTACAAATCTGAGTTCACTGTTTTGGACGATTTTTAGAAAATACTTAGAGGATAATTCCGCAGTAGCTATAGAAGAGTTAAATGGAGCACATATCATTTAGTTTATGTGATAAAAATTTTAGCTTCTATCTCCATATAGAACTCTAGATATGGCAGTTTTGATGAATATGAAAATAAAAATCAGATTTTGAGAAATAATGTTTATTATTATTATATAAGCACTCAAAATTATATTGTATAAAATGTAATATAAAAACCCACTAACTTATGGATTTTATTTATATAAACATGTAAAAGGTTAAATAAGTGTATAAATTATAAAAATGGTAGTGGAATAATACTTAAAAGTAATAAAAACTATAAACTTGATTTTTACGACTTTTTCGGCTATTACCGTAAAATTAACGTTTTTCGCCAATTAAAACTTAGACGATCAAACCCGTCTAATGTAAAGTTTTTAAAAGTCACATACTGATATATAAGTATCTAATACAAGTAAAAACCGATAAAACCCGAACTATAGGACATACGGACATTAACGAGCTAAGTAAACATATTGGACTAATAATTGGACTAAATAAGTTAAACTCTTATAAAAAGAACTTATTTGGGCTTAACCCATTTGGGCCCAACTTGTAAAGTTTAAATACTGATAATATAAGTATAAAATGGATTAAAACAAGTTAAAGAACTTATAATGAGTTTATTGGACCTAAGACACGTAAATAGGTAAAACTAGTAAACTAGTAAGAAGTTACCAATACGTAAACACTAAAATGAGTAAACAAGGATACGTAAACCCACTTGATCATCATATATATAAAATCATCATATGTATACATAATTGTTATTTTATAAAGTCATTGGACAAACGTCTAAGACCGATTATTATTTATATAGGTTTCCGTGATTGAAGCACGTACCGTACGTCCGAATTGCCGATAACCCGCCTTCCCACATCAACGTGAGTTCATAGCCTCGCACTCTTTTAAATGTTTTTATGAAATGTTTTATAAACCCGTGAGGGAGATAACATGTTAGTTTTTATAAAATAGGACACTAGTTGTCCCGATTATCTGTTTATTGATTTGGACCCAAATGATTGTATGACCCGATAAATGATTAAAGGACCCGATAGATGAAATAAAATGGATTATTAAATTTAGGTTATGTCACTAAAAGTCCCATTAGCATGAATTGTGAACTACCGGGATTTGGTAGACGCTTGTGCATATAATAGTACTATGTTGGGACGATCACCCCAGTTCGCGCCTTAACGGTTGATCCCCGTCGTGCCACATTGATTGGTAAGCGAATTTATGTATGAGAAGATTTCCATAGTGTGACCTTTGTGACGACATGCTACTTTAGATGGGCAAATTGAGTATCGGGTTAGCTACCCGTTGTTGGTTTAGTAAGGTAACAATGTCATGCGGCTTATAATAATCCAACTAACGAAATACTACTAGACGTACCGAATTACGATGTATTGCCTGACTAGCAATAAAGGGTCATACTATTGATATTATGTTCGTGTTTTGGTTTTCATAACCATATTCATATAACGGTTTTTATTTTCATACAACGTCGTAAGACGTATTGTATGATGTTTTTACGACATTGGCTCGTATAATGATTTTTAAGGCAAATGCCTATATTATGATTTTCAATAAGGATTTGTATAAAAATGACTTTGGCTATTTTATGGCCTATTACAATGATTTGTACAAAATCATTTTCGGTAATAATTTTATACCGATGTTATATTGATGGATTTTATTAAACTCTATGAATTCACTCGGCGTTATCGCTGACCTTTTCTTTTAACATGTTTTGTCTCAGGTACTTGAAGGTAATTCTCAGGAAGACAACAAGAATTCATGGCCCACACTTAAACAATAATTTCCATTCAAATACTTTGTAAAACTTTGTATGAAATAATATGACTTGGGACCTATGTAACTTTGATATTTATGAATGGAAATGCTTTATTATTAAAACGACGCAACTTTTAAGCGTTGTCTATAATGTGAGTAATGTGCTATCCCGTAACACCAACTAGTCTTCCGCTGTATTAAGTTGTGTAAATTTTGGGGTGTTACAGTTTGGTACCAGAGCTCTCGTTATAGAGAACGAAAGATTTTTAAAACCAAAGGTTTTGAATAAAACATTTCAAAATCTTTTAACTAAAAACATTTTTCTAAAAATGTCTAAAAAGCTTTTGACTATAACGGTGCCGAAGAATTCCCAAGTTACCGACAAGGCCAGACTGAGAAGTGTTATTTTAATATATATATAACTTGGATTATATATATATATATATATATATATATATATATATATATATATATATATATATATATATATATATATATGATTTAATGCGATTACATGATTGTTTGATGATTATTTTAATATTTATACGAGGTATTTATACGACGTAGATTGTCACAAAGAACCCTAAATCCCCCAGTAAATTAATCGAAGCTATTCTCGTAGGAATTCTAGCTATCCTAGATCTAAACCAAGTTGTGGATATTTATGATCCCAACAAATGGTTGATATTCGTAGAAATGTTAATAGTAGTTGACTATGATTTTGAAAAAGATTTGGCGAGATTAAAACTGATATCAATGTCATGACGATCTTTCCTTATAGAGTGGAGTTTGAAAAAACGTTACCACCTAGAAAGATGTCATTTGATTCGTTGTCATCCAATTCTTAAATTGAAATCGAAAGGGTGAATGTTGCACTTGAGGCTGTCATTGGAACCA
The DNA here is from genome assembly GCA_025667525.1 of Glebionis coronaria. Classification (NCBI taxonomy): domain Eukaryota; kingdom Viridiplantae; phylum Streptophyta; class Magnoliopsida; order Asterales; family Asteraceae; genus Glebionis; species Glebionis coronaria. Next base: position 436,754,251 of record CM046874.1, read on the forward strand.
TTACCCAAAAGCCTCATGCCACTAGTACCTTTCCGAGAAGTCTAATTGAATGATCGTGTCATTTCATACTAGTGACTCATTTGATAATTTTTGTTGTAAAAGCTATAGGATTAGAATTAAGTATTGTTCATATCGAGCATTTATTGCCTATTAAGGCCTAAGAATAAGGTTTAAAGTACTGGAGAATGAGGTAGGATATCGAATTGAGTATAAAATTGATTGAAACTTGAATAAAGTAAAATTTAACCCGTATGGAATATGAGATTGTTAAGAGGAAATTATTAAGTCATGTGATTGAATTATAAGGTTTTAATTGATTGTAGGTTTGTGTTAAGGGTTGTTCCTAGGCCATTGTCCAATGACGAGGATGCCTAGTGTCCAATAAATAAATTGAAGAAATCTTCTTCTGAATTGGGACCGATGGATCTTCCGGGACATGTGGAACACCTAATGACTCTTGTAGGTTAGTATTCATTGTGGTATCTTTTAAAAATCCCTAACTTAACTGAGATATCAGTTGGTAGGATGAGTTCTGAGAATTGTATGACATAGTGACATGTAATGTGTTACGGTACAATTTTGACTTGTTTGTGATTAATGAAAAAGACTACCTTTGATTGCTAAATTCTACATGTATCGATGTTATCTATCTTTTCTTGCTTCATCCTAATGTTCGCATTAGTGATGCAACCATTGAACAAGTACTCATCTTGAATTGAGTTACGTTGTGGATTATTCTCTTTGTATTCCTGAGTGCCATCGAGGTCATGAACCTCATGATTATTTGGCTAAAGCTCATTTCCTATCATATTGTAGTTAGTTCTCGGTGAACAAGCTTTCATCACTCTTTTGCAGATCACTCATTGTTTTTATAAGATAAAAAATATCATTTGAGAAAATTTAATTTTCATCACTATAAGGGTTATTCAAAGTGAGATTTATAAGTGATCATTATTTAAATAAAGTTGATTATGAAATACCTTGGAAAACTTAATTGTTTTCATAACCAAGAAAATCTTTGTAAATTTATTCTTGATTCTTATTTAAGAATTAAGTATGAAAATGTTTTTATTATATACATGATGATAAAATTTTGACGAACTGAGTATTGCATCGTTAATCTTGAAATTGTATATAGTTGCGCGCCTACATACAATTTAGAATGGACCATGCAAGACTGATTAGTAGTCACCATAAAACTAATGAGTAAACACTACATTTTCTTTAAAGATTGTGAAAGATTAAATTTTATGAGATCTGCAAGAAGTGAAAAATAGGGACATAGTGTTAGGAACACCTACATATGTGCCTGTAGCATCTATTCTTCTGAGTTGAATTTACTCATCTGTGGAAATTGTCTTATTTGACAATTGACAATTCTTTCTTGTCCAATTCTCCCGTAGTGAGATTCTTAGGAAAAGTATCTGATTACCGAGTGTTGATACCCGACCGGATGTATCGACGTTCTTATCATTTCTTTTGATTTGGTTTCATTTGAATGACCTGGGTAACGATCCGAGGATCTTTCGAATACGTAATCAAATTATGAAAACATGGGATATATTCATATTCGTTAAATGTTTTCGTCTTTATCTGATTTGAAATTCTCTCGCGTAGATTATGCGTTAACATTACTCTTTTAAGGTTAGTTATGTCTCCTGATATCCTTGAATTTGTGAAGGATTATGAGTTATTACTAGTCTTTTGAGAAGTTCACATCTTATCGACGGCAATAAAACTGAAAAGTTGATAGTTCCAGTAGAATGGATTGATTGATTATGACATGACGACATTGTCTTAATTGATGGGAACTCAAGTAGAATTCTCCTAAAAGATAAGATGTTGATAATCAAAAGTGATCTAAATAATTCTTGATGGATGACCATATCCTGCATTTAGACTTGAAATTATACCGTGAATGGTTATGAACTAGTCATAGATATTATAATCTAGAAAGAACTTAATATGAATTTATTAGAAGATGTGTCTGTTATCTGAAACTTTAGGAGATATTTGTTGGTGAATTAAAAGAATTACCGTACAACTGAGAGAGTTGTCGGAGAAAACTTTTATCCTACCAAGCTCGTCATCATGAAGAGCTATGGTGTTATTATTTCTTATATTTATTGATTACCGTGAACTAGGTAAATTGACGATTAAAAATCTATATCCACTACCCAAGATGATAGATTGTTCGATCATTTACAAGGTTCTAGCGTATGTTCTAAAGATTTGATCCACGGCATGGTTATCATCAACTTCGCGTCCGCGAAAAAGATTATCTATTCCGATCACTACATCCGGTACTTGTAATGAACATTATGAGTTTCACGTGATGTCATTTGGATTGACTAATACACATGTAGCATCCATAAATTGGGTGAATCACGTGTGAAGGCTGTAATTTGATAAATTCATGCTTGTGATCATTAAGGACCATCTATTTGTTTATAAGAATATGAAGGAATTAATAATTATTTATAGACTGTCCTAAGTTGGCCGAACAACGAAAACCTGTACCCTGAATATTTAACATGTGATTTAAGACTTAATCCTTTACATTATTTGACCGTGTGATTAATAGAAAATGGAATATATTGACTTTTCAAAGATTAGAGCCATTAAGACTTTGGGTTTTACCAAAAAGAAAATGGAAATATTTTTTTGACAAATGTTTTAACAAAGGATTTTTAAGGGATTATTCCCTTATACACAAATCATTTAACAAAACTCCTGTTTAGGGGTAAATGTTTGTGTATACCTCAAGACAACCTAAGAGGGATTGAGGAAACCTTTTAAACCATGACTTGAAATTTGAAACGATAATTTTTGCTTTTCAACTAAGAAAATTTTGACCAAAGTAAAACCAAATATTTTTTGAACATTTACAAATCCTATTAATTATTTTCGATAAATCAACAAAAATCGTATTAATTAAATTCAAATTTATTTTGAACATTTTTATAAATTGATCAAACTAAGAAGAATTAAAATTTTTACGTTATGTTTCATAAAAATTAAATATTTATTATTTAATTAGTTGCTTTAGACGTCGGATTGAGTAAAACGGATAAACATGATAGTTAAGAAGAAACTAGAACATAGAAGATATGAAGAAAGAATTTTCGAATAAATACGGTCATGTTATATATATTTCATCAGGAGAAAGTGAATGTAGATACTGACATATTATATAGAAAGTATAAAGATTCAATTAAGATATATTTCTTAATAATGACTGTGCAAAATAAATTGCCGAACAATATAAAATAAACGATGTTTGTAAAAAAGGATAATATAGATAATAAAAGGGGTTCGCGGCTAATGTGAACCATTAGAGTTGAGAAGCCAATAGCGTTAAATGTTTTAAAGACCACTTGTGATTGTCTAAATATGGAAGGATTGTGAGATATAGTTATGTTGGAATTTGTAAGTATAAGTATTCTATTTATGTCATTTATGACTAGAAGTATCTTTGTCTAAAGAAGTTGTACTGATGGCAAATTATGAAGGTAGACATCGCCTCATACATTAGTAAACGTCTAGCTATTACAAAGATCAACATCTGAATTTGATTCGATTTGGGTCATCGTCGACAGACTGACCAAATCTGCTAATATCATTCCCGTTAATGATAATGCAAAAGAGTTATGTAAACATAGTGTGCCTGTATCGAACATCTTTATCAAGATCCTCGCTTCGCATCAAATTTCTAGAGATTTGCTCAGAAATCATTGAGAACGAACCTTGATGAGAGTACTATGTACCACCCCAATCGAAGCGACGAGGTAAAGTAACAATACAAAGTAATATAAGTGCTGTTTTATGTTTGAATGAATGACCTTTAGTAATAAACCGTATAATCGTTTTCCTTTGGAAAGATTATCATTGATAATCATCGTATTAGGATTGAGATCGAATCTTGTTAGGATCTATATATTAGAGCATCTGTAAGCAGGAGTTGAGATAAAGACACCCGACATACATCCATTGTGAGTTGGACATGTCTTTTAGGTTTAAGGTTTCCTATGATGGCGAACCTAACCTTACAAAATACTCGACTCGCGAGACCTGAAATGATTGTTGAAATTAGGATCTGATTATTGACTGCCGGTAGTGGGTAGGAGGTTATGTGAATATGAAATGTAGATCTTGAAGTGCCAGATGGGTAGCGAAGTTATGCCAAAATTTTAACCTTGGAAAAATGAATTAATGATCTGACAAATCATGGGATATAAGTCCCCGTTGTATGGGACCATTGAGATGATGTAAAGAATTGGTTTGAAAGGCATATAAGCTGGATCTACCCTAGGACTTCAAGAACTGCGTGAATTATGTTTCGTAGATCGAACTTGATAAAATGTCTATCAAGTGAAAAATCTGATTGTTCCTTAGTAAAGTTTAGGTCGGCGAAAAGTTGCATTCATCAAAAACCCGTGAACATCATTGAAAGAGAAAGTAAGTCAACATTGAGCCTGATCTTATTCCCGTAGTTATGTTTGATGAAACTCGCGTATTGTAATGAATTACACTTGTGAGAAAAGACCGAATGTGGAGGAAATACCCACATGGCTTTGACTCTATAAGAAGCGAGTAGTAAGATGATCTTTGAGGACAAAGATCCTGTTTAGGGGTAAATGCTGTGATAATCCGTCAATTTATGATTGATATTTTATTCTCAATATTAATTTGAAAATATTATTTTAATGTTATAATATGAACTCACTTATTTTTGGGAAGTAATTTTGATTTACGTCTTGAAGTAGCGTCGACTACGTCTAAACCGGAGGATTCTACATTACGTGCTTACGTTTACATACACCGTCTTTGGTGACAGTCCGACATTTCAGAAAATAAATTTGTCTATGAATATTATTTTGGAGTTTTAAATTTGTGTTGGTTCATAAACTCACAAATTTACGAGAAGAGATTAGGACTTACGATTTTATTTTAACGTCCTTTACGACTAAACCGGAAACCTTAGGATTACGTATTTACGTTTTCGAACTCCGTTTTTGATGAGACAATTTTTATTAGATTCGTTTTGTGCCATTGATTCATAATTTATAAAAACGTTTTTCGTAAAACGACTCGAGGGCACGCAAATCGAGGAAACTAGAATCTAGGAATACCCGTAAATTAGTGGGATGAGACAAAACAAGTTTTGCCCCACCCCACTAATATGGGAAGGCTAAGGAAGCTCCACCACATCAATGATGTGTCAAAAGCTTCACAAGGAAGCTTAACACTTGAATATATTTTCCCTAAACCACTTTGCTAAACCATTTCCTCACAAAAACATACATGCAAAACCACTAATTTCTCTCATCTCTCTCTCTTATTTTCGTCCCATATTCACCCAAAACAACCTCCATGTGATCTTGATTCAATCATAAATCATATGTATAATTTACATATGATGAAAACCCATTGAAGTTATAAAGATTGGAGGTGATCTTAACATGTAAAAAGGAGTTTTCAAGGGAGTTTGGAGCTGATTTCTCAAGGAGTTTTCATAAAGAACAAGGGCTGATTTTTGGAGGAATCTACAAATACTTGGTGATCCTAGAAGTGATGTTGATATCTCATAAGATTGGTTACCCAAAACCAAGTCTTGTTCATCATCAACCCCATCTTTTCATCACTTTGGTGGTATAGAGATTGTTCTTCCCATCCTCTTGTTATTTTTATTATGTAATCTTGTATTTCTTTTACTTATGTATATGTATATGATGATGAATGATGATTAAAAATATTGTGTGGGGATTTGGTGTTGATAAACATGCTTAAAAAGATGAAAAACTGTAAGAAACAAGGTTAAAATCTTGCTTAATTTAGATGGCTGTATAAAACAGTAAAGAATCATATGGTAAACTGGTAAAATAACTTGAATAGATTGATATACAGTAAGCTATGGGTCTTGTACACATGTGAGAGTTGGCCATGCAATGGAATCATTGTAATGAGTGAGATATGATCAAAACAAGTTTAAAGTACAAATCTGAGTTCACTGTTTTGGACGATTTTTAGAAACTACTTAGAGGATGATTCAACAGTAGCTATAGGAGAGTTAAATGGATCACATATCATTTAGTTTATGTGACAAAAATTTGAGCTTCTATCTCCATATAGAACTCTAGATATGGCAGTTTTGGTGAATATTAAAATAAAAATCAGATTTTGAGAATTAATGTTTATTATTATTATATAAGCACTCAAAATTATAGTGTATAAAATGTAAAATAAAAACCCACTAACTTATGGATTTTATTTATATAAACATGTAAAAGGTTAAATAAGTGTAAAAATTATAAAAATGGTAGTGGAATAATACTTATAAGTAATAAAAACTATAAACTTGATTTTTACGACTTTTTCGGCTATTACCGTAAAATTAACGTTTTTCGCCAATTAAAACTTAGACGATCAAACCCGTCTAATATAAAGTTTTTAAAAGTCATATAATGATATATAAGTATCTAATACAAGTAAAAACCGATAAAACCCGAACTATAGGACATACGGACATTAACGAGCTAAGTAAACATATTGGACTAATAATTGGACTAAATAAGTTAAACTCTTATAAAAAGAACTTGTTTGGGCTTAACCCATTTGGGCCCAACTTGTAAAGTTTAAATACTGATAATATAAGTATAAAATGGATTAAAACAAGTTAAAGAACTTATAATGAGTTTATTGGACCTAAGACACGTAAATAGGTAAAACTAGTAAACTAGTAAGAAGTTACCAATACGTAAACACTAAAATGAGTAAACAAGGATATGTAAACCCATTTGATCATCATATATATAAAATCATCATATGTATACATAATTTTTATTTTATAAAGTCACTGGACAAACGTCTAAGACCGATTATTATTTATATAAGTTTCCGTGATTGAAGCACGTACCGTACGTCCGAATTGCCGATAACCCGCCTTCCCACATCAACGTGAGTTCATAGCCTCGCACTCTTTTAAATGTTTTTATGAAATGTTTTATAAACCCGCGAGGGAGATAACATGTTAGTTTTTATAAAATAGGACACTAGTTGTCCCGATTATCTGTTTATTGATTTGGACCCGAATGATTGTATGACCCGATAAATGATTAAAGGACCCGATAGATGAAATAAAATGGATTATTAAATTTAGGTTATGTCACTAAAAGTTCCATTAGCATGAATTGTGAACTACCGGGATTTGGTAGACGCTTGTGCATATAATAGTACTATTTGGGGACGATCACCCCAGTTCGCGCCTTGACGGTTGATCCCCGTCGTGCCACATTGATTGGTAAGCGAATTTATGTATGAGAAGATTTCCATAGCGTGACCTTTGTGACGACACGCTACTTTAGATGGGAAAATTGAGTATCGGGTTAGCTACCCGTTGTTGGTTTAGTAAGGTAACAATGTCATGCGGCTTATAATAATCCAACTAACGAAATACTACTAGACGCACCGAATTACGATGTATTGCCTGACTAGCAATACCGGGTCATACTATTGATATTATGTTCGTGTTTTAGTTTTCATAATCATATTCATATAACGGTTTTTATTTTCATACAACGTCGTAAGACGTATTGTATGATGTTTTTACGACATTGGCTCGTATAATGATTTTTAAGGCAAATGCCTATATTATGATTTTCAATAAGGATTTGTATAAAAATGACTTTGGCTATTTTATGGCCTATTACAATGATTTGTACAAAATCATTTTCGGTAATAATTTTATACCGATGTTATATTGATGGATTTTATTAAACTCTATGAATTCACTCGGCGTTATCGCTGACCTTTTCTTTTAACATGTTTTGTCTCAGGTACTTGAAGGTAATTCTCGGGAAGACAACAAGAATTCATGGCCCGCACTTACAATAATTTCCATTCAAATACTTTGTAAAACATTGTATGAAATAATATGACTTGGGACCTATGTAACTTTGATATTTATGAATGGAAATGCTTTATTATTACAACGACGCAACTTTTAAGCGTTGTCTATAATGTGAGTAATGTGCTATCCCGTAACACCAACTAGTCTTCCGCTGTATTGAGTTGTGTAAATTTGGGGGTGTTACACCTAATCTCGTAGCTAACGAACTAGGACCCCTTGAATCTGAAATTCAATTGAATTATTTTAATAAACTTTAGCTACGGTAACGGCTATTATTTAGTTAACTTATCTTTGCTTTCATTGATAGTTCCTAAAGTCACCGAATGTGATAAAAAGATGTGAAGATTTTAATGTGAGATTTTAATACTTTAAGTTAAATACAATACACGTAGCATACTCCGAGACGTGTTTCACTTTGAACTTTCATACGTGTTTGATGAAGACTAAATATACTGAGATAGTATCTGATATGTAGCATGTGTTTTATCTTTGTGCTTTTATAAATAAATATTGAATAAGCGGGTATTATCGAAGCCTGATATTTTAAAAGTTACACAATTTAAAAGATACATGTTAGAGACAAAAATAAACGCTCAATATAAAATAAAAACTTTGGCATTCCGAGAACGTTGATATTTTGGTATAAAAATTGAGGGCTTATATTTAATAAACGTTAACGTATCATATAAAGAATGACACTTAAGTTTTTATCATAAATTTATGATGAATATCCGTATAACGAACAATTAAAATAATGACAAGAAAAACATTTCTGTCTCATATCGAGGATATTTACGGTCAATGACGGATGTACACCTCGTGGGTAAATAATCTTTGGCAAGTATTAGATACTTTAAAGCCATAAATTGTCGGTTAACCTATGATTCCATTTTAAAAAAAAAAACCAACATGATAAAGAAAAGTCGGGTTATAATTACTGATCCGAGAATTAAGAATTGCTACACACGACTTCATCATTTTTCTTCAATATTTATTTGGATTTTGATATACAACGATCCGCCTCCTTTTAGGACTTGGATATATTTATCCTCATACCTTGTTAGGGTCTTTTTGGATAGACTTTCTCCATGATCTTTAGGGGAGTAATTGCTTTTCGTCGTGTGTCTCAATCCTTCATATTGATTTTGGAATAATGATACTTCACATCATCTTGGATCTTTAGCAACACAATAGAGCTCCTCATGCCTTGTTAGGGCCTTTTTGGATCTTCACCAATCTTCACGTCCTGCTTCAATAAGTTATGCTTTGGCTATGAACTCTATTCAACTCCGAGCAACTTTTAAACGATCTTGTGCTAGAAGCTAAGTAACCTTTCAAATTGTACGACCTTACTTATTGCAATTATTTTATTCCTAATGCATTGATCTTATAGGAGAAAAAACCACAATTAAAAACATATGAGTTTTTGAAAGAACATTTCATGTTCTACGTTTAGCATGATCACTTGTCTAAGTCTATCACTTCTCGTTCTTCACTATATAAAGACCTCTAATTAAAGAGACTCGTGAATACTTAGCCATGCAAGTCAAAATTAAGCCAACTTGGATTAACTTTCATTAAGACTATATCAAATCGATGTTTTGGGTTTTCAAGCCACCTATAGGATCTTTCACTTTCTTAGACTTTTTCAAGTTTAGAGAATGAATTTTAAAGTTACCTTGATAAATGACTTTCTAGGATCAATTATAGGAACTTGCGAAAAGTTCTTGTTCTTAACCCGAATGAGCTAACACTTTCGCGTTTTAAAGTTCCCTATATAAAAGTCTAGCAAAACTTAATTCAAGCGGGTTAAGGAATGTAAAGGGCTCCAAATGCCCATCAAGTCAAAAATTATCTCTTATTCTACCCATCGGAAAATATACATTCGTGTCATAAAAACACTTATGAAAACTAAGAAAATTTTTAAAATTTGGCCATTTTTAGCCTTATTAGCAACAAAACAAAACAAAACGTTGAAAGTTGGAAAACGTGAGGGCGTAGCAAGGCAAGTATCTATTCACCCCCCATACTAAAATTAAACATTGTCCTCAATGTTTTGAGTCTAAATGTGGAGCACCCCCATACTAGAGACGAAGAGTCAAATGCTTAGGATCTAGCATGGAAAGGGTGATCAACCATATATATAAAGCCGTTTATGAATTATGCTAAATGATAATTGTTAGAACAATAAAGGATATGTCATGGATTCAAGAAAAACTCTTCAAGCAAACGATCTACGCTCACGTAAACGAACACGAGAGTCTTCAATCGTGGCGATGATGACGATCTAGATAACACATTCACAAACAACTACGAGACAACGAGTTGGAGGGGCATAAATCCCCTCACATTAACTACATTAGAAAGCATAATAAATACAATGGATAAGCATGGGATCTCCCCCACGAGGCACCTCGTTTTTGAGTACCGAGTCATGAGCTCGACTCAATCCCCTCAATGCTAATTATCATTGGGGAAGGTGACTTAGTCGAGGTCGTCCAACGAAGGAACTTCCCCACCGAAGTAGTGCTTAAGCCTATGTCCATTCACCTTGAAGTTGGGACCATCATTTTGAGCTAGCTCGATGGTCCCATAAGGAAACACTTGTGTTACGGTGAACGGACCCGACCAATGAGATTTCAATTTTCCGGAAAATATATTCAAACGAGAGTTAAACAGTACCACCTGATCACCAACGTTAAAAACCCGGTTTTTAATCTTTGAATCATGAAACTTTTTAATCTTTTCTTTAAAAATCAATGAATTTTCATAAGCATTTTCTCTTAATTCATCCAATTCATTAAGTTGTATTTTCCGGTGATCTCCCGCGGTCTTCAAATCATAATTGGTGTAACACCCCCAAATTTATACAACTCAATACAGCGGAAGACTCGTTGGTGTTACGGGATAGCACATTACTCACATCATAGAAAACGCTTAAAAATCGCTTCGTTCAATAATAAAGCATTTCCATTCATAAATATCAGATTTACATAGGTCCCAAGTCATTGTATTTCATACAGGTTTTACAAAGCATTTGAATAGAAATTATTTTTTAAGTGCGGGCCATGATGTCTTGTTGTCTTCCCGAGAATTACCTTCAAGTACCTGAGACAAAACATGTTAAGAGAAAAGGTCAGCGATAACGCCGAGTGAATTCATAGAGTTTAATAAAACCATTAATATATCATCGATATATAATTATTACCGAAAATCATTTTTGTACAAATCATTGTAATAGGCCATAAAATAGCCAAAGTCATTTTATACAAATCCTTATCAAAAATCATAATATAGGCGTTTGTCTTCAAAATCATTATACGAACCATTGTCGTAAAAACATTATACAATACGTTTTATAACGTTGTAAAAAGTTAAATAAAAACCGTTATATGAATATGGTTATGTAAAACCAAAACACGAACATAATATCGTTAATAAGACCCCGTATTGCTAGTCAGGCAATATATCATAATTCGGTGCGTATAGCAGTATTTCGTTATTTGGATTATTATAAGCCGCATGACATTGTTACCTTACTACAATAAACAACGGGTAGCTAGCCCGAAACTCAATTTGCCCATCTAAATTAGCGTGTCGTTACAACAATCACGCTTGTGTAAGTCTTCTCATACATAAATTCGCTTACCAATCAATGTGGTACGACGGGGATCAACCGTCAAGGCGCGAACTGGGGTGATCATCCCCAAATAGTACTATTATATGCATAAGCGTCTACCAAATCCTGGTAGTTCACAATTCATGCTAATGGGACTTTTAGTGACATAACCTAACTTCAATAATCCATTTCATTTCATCTATCTGGTCATTTAATCATTCATCGGGTCATACAATCATTCGGGTCCAAATCAATAAACAGACAATCGGGACAACTAGTGTCCTATTTTATAAAAACTAACATGTTATCTCCCTCGCGGGTTTATAAAATATTTCATCAAAACATTTAAAAGAGTGCGAGGCTATGAACTCACGTTGATGTGGGAAAGCGGGTTATCGGCAATTCGGATGTACGGTACGTGCTTCAATCACGGAAACCTAGACAAATAATACCCGTCTTAGACTCTTGTCCAATGACTTTATAAAAATAACAATTATGTATACATATGATGATTTTATATATATGATGATGATCAAGTGGGTTTATACATTCTCATTTACTCATTTTAGTGTTATGTGTTGGTAGCTTTTATACTAGTTTATTAGTTTTACCTATTTACATGTTTTAGGTCCAATAAGCCTATTATAAGTCCATTACCTTAAATTAGACCATTTTATACTTTTATTATCAGTATTATACTTTACATGTTGGGCCCAAGTGGGTTAAGCCCAATAAGTAATTTTTATAAGTGTCTAACTTATTTAGTTAAATTATTAGTCAAAATATGCTAACTTAGCTCGTTAATGTCCGTATGTCATATAGTTCGGGTTTTATCGGTTTTTGCTTGTATTAGATACTTATATATCAGTATATGACTTTTAAAAACTTTACATTAGACGGGTTTGATCATCTAAGTTTTAATTGGCGAAAAACGTTAATTTTACGGTAATAGCCGAAAAAGTCGTAAAAATCATGTTTATAGTTTTTTATAACTTATAAATCTTATTCAACTACCATTTTTATAAAGTGTCCATTTATTTATCCTTATGCATATTTATATAAATGAAATATATAAGTTAGTGGGTTTTAATTCACATTTTATACTATATTTATTTGAGTGCTTATATAATAATATTAAACTTTAATTTCACAAAATCAGTCCTAAATGTTAAGTTCACTAAAATGTCCATATCTAGAGTTCTATAATGAGATAGGACCTCAAATTTTTATCACAGAAACTACATGATATGTGCTTCATTGTATTCCTTTATAGCTACTGATGAATCAACTTCTAAATATTTTAATAAATTCGTCCAAAACAGTGTAGGCAGATTTGCACTCTAAACTTGTTTTGATCATATCTCACTCATTTTGATGATTACATTGCATGGCCAACTGTCACATATGTATAACACCTAATACTTACTGTATATTGATTCCACTTTACCATTTTATCAGTTTAACAGTTGGTTACTTACTGTTTTTATACAGCCATCATATTTAGCAAGATTTTAACCTTGTTACCTATGGTTTTCCATCTTTTTAACCATATTTATCAACACTTGATCCCCACACAACATTTTTATCATCATATATTCATCATATACATATACAATATAAAAGAAAATACAAGATTACATAATAAAAATAACAAGAGGATGGGAAGAACAATCTTTATACCACCAAGATTATGTAGGTTATGATCAAGACATGGATTTTGATCACACAACTTGTGATAAATCAACACCAATCTTCTAGGCCACCAATACTTGTAAACTTTATGTAGAAATCAGGACTTGGACATCATCAAATCACCTCCTTGGATGTTAGAATCACCTCCAATCTTTAAGGCTTCAAAGATTCTTCACCATATGTGTAGATAACACATGGTTTGTGGTTAAAATTGATCAAATGGTGGTGGTTTATGGGTGGTGGTGGTGGACGGCCAAGAGAGAAAAAGAGAGAGATATATGTGTGGTTTTGCATGTATCTAAGTGTGAGAAATGGTTTTGAGTTACAAGTTAATGGTTTTTGAGGTTGAGTAGCTTACTTTGTAAGCTTTAAGTAACAAGTGTAACATTTACTTGTTAAATGTTGACACCTAAGGTGTGTTGTAGCTAAGTGTTGCCGTCCCATATTAGTGGGGTGGGGCAAAACTTGTTTTGTCTCATCCCACTAATTTACGGGTATTCCTCGATTCTAGTTTCCTCGATTTGCGTGCCCTCGGGTCGTTTTACGAAAAACTTTTTTGTAAATTATGAATCAACGGCACAAAACGAATCTAATAAAAATTGTCTCATCAAAAACGGAGTTCGAAAACGTAAATACGTAATCCTAAGGTTTCCGGTTTAGTCGTAAAGGACGTTCAATTATAATCGTAAGTCCTAATATCTTCTCGTAAATTTGTGAGTTTATGAACCAACACAAATTTAAAATCTCAAAATAATATTCACGGATAAATTTATTTTCTGAAATGTCGGACTGTCACCCAAAACGGTGTATGTAAACGTAAGCACGTAACGTAGAATCCTCAGGTTTAGACGTAGTCGATGCTACTTCAAGACGTAAATCCAAATTTCTTCCCATAAATGAGTGAGTTCATAATATAACATTAAAATAATGTTTTTAAATAATATTTGAGAATAAAATATCAACCATAAATTGACGGATTGTCACAGAATTTACCCCTAAACAGGATCTTTGTCTTCAAAGATCATTTTACCTTACTACTCGCTTCTTATAGAGTTAAAGCCATGTGGGTACTTCCTCCACATTCGGACTTTTCTCACAAGTGTAATCCATTACAATACGCGAGTTTCATAATACATAACTACGGGAATAAGATCAGGCTTAATGTTGACTTACTTTCTCTATCCATGATTTTCACGGGTTTTTGATGAATGCAACTTTTCACCAATCTAAACTTCATTAAGGAATATTTAGATTTTCACTTGATAGACATTTTATCAAGTTTAATTTACGAAACATAATTCACACATCCCTTAAAGTCATAGGGTAGATCCAAATCATATGCCTTTCAAACCAACTTTTACATCATCTCAATGGTCCCATACAACGGGGACTTATATCCCATGATCTTTCAGATCATCAATTCATTTTTCCATGGTTAAATTTTTTGGCATAACTTCGCTACCCATCTGGCACTTCAAGATCTACATTTCATATTCACATAACCTCCTGCCCACTACCGGCAATCAATAATCAGATCCTAATTTCAACAATCATTTCAGGTCTCGCGGGTCGATTATTTTGTACGGTTAGGTTTATCATCATAGGAAACCTTAAACCTAAAAGACATGTCCAACTCACAGTGGGTGTATGTCGGATGTCTTCATCCCATCTCCTGCTTACAGATGCTCTAATATATATATCCTCACAAGATTCGATCTTGATCCTAATATGATAATTATCAATGATAATCTCTCCAAAGGAAAACGATTTTACAGTTTATTACCAAAGGTCAATCATTCAAACATAGAACAACACTTATAGTATTTTGTATCGTTACTTTACCTCGTCCCTTCGTTTAGGGTGGTAAACAGTACTCTCATAAAGATTCGTTCTCAATGACTTCTAAGCAAATCTATAGAAATTCGATGCGAAGCGATGATCTTGATAGAGATGATCGATACAGGCACACCATGTTTACACAACTCCTTTAGATACAAAAGAGTCTATTTCTTCATCAAGAATCTATCATTAACAGGAATGATATTAGCAGATTTGGTCAGTCTGTCGACGATGACCCAAATCGAATCAAATTCAGATGATGACCTTTGCAATAGCTAGACGTTTACTAATGTATGAGGCGGTGTCTGCCTTCATAGTATGCCATTAGTACAACTTCTTCTGATAATGATACATTAAATCAGAAATGACAGGAATAGAATACTTATACTTACGAGATTCCAACATGATTACATCTCAAAATCTCCATATTTAGGCAACCACAAGTGGCGTTTTATACATTTAATGCCATCGGCTTCTCAATTTTAATGGTTCATATTAGCCGCGAACCCCTTTTTATTATCTATATTATTCTTCTTACAATCATCGGCTATTTTTAAATTGCTCGACAATTTATTTTTCACCTTCATTATTAAGGAACATGTCCTAATTGGTTCTTTATCTTTTCTACATAATGTGTCAGTAATTATATTCACCTTCCTCGATGAAATAAAGATCATGACCGTATATATTCAGAAATTATTCCTTCATATTTTCTAAGTCTTAGTTCTATCTCAACTACTATTTTTATCAGTTTTGCTCAATCCGACGTTTTAAAGCGTCGATAATTATTACACGTAAATTAACAATAAATATTAAGTTTTTATGAAACGTAAACGTAAAAAGTTTTAAATTTCTCAGTTTGTCCAATTATATAAAAATGTTCAAAATAAATTTGAATTTAATTAACACAATTTTTGTTGATTTATCGGAAATAATTAGTAAGATCCGTAAATGTTCGAAAAGCCTTCGTTTATTCTTTTGCAAAAATTTTCTTAGTTGAAAAGCAAAAATTGTCGTTTCAAATTTTAAGTCATGGTTTAACGGTTTCCTCAATCCCTCTTAGGTTGTCTTGAGGTATACACAAACATTTACCCCTAAACAGGAGTTTAGTTAAATGATTTGTGTATAAGGGAATAATCCCTTAAAAATCCTTTGTTAAAACATTTGTCAAAACATATTTCCATTGTCTTTTTGGAAAAACCCAAAGCCTTAATGGTTCCAATTTTTGAAGAGTCAATATATTCAATTTTCTATTAATCACGCGGTCAAATAATGTAAAGGATTTAGTCTTTTATAACATGTTAAATATTCAAGGTACAAGTTTTCATTGTTCGGCCAATTTAGGGCAGTCTATAACTAATTATTAACTCATTCTTATTTTTATAAACAAACAAATGGTTCTTAATGATCACAAGCATGAATTTATCAAATTACAGCCTACACATGTGATTCACCAAATTTATGAATGCTACATGTGCATTGATCAATCCAAACGACATCACGTGAAACTCATAATGTTCATTACAAGTACCGGATGTAGTGATTGGAATAGATAATCTTTTTCGCGGATGCGAAATTGATGATAACCATGCCGAGGGTCAAAATTTTTAAAACATACGCCAGAACCTCGTAAATTATTGAACAAATCTATCATCTTGGGTAGTGGATATAGATTTTAATCGTCAATTTACTTAGTTCACGGTAATTAATAAATATAAGAAATAATAACACCATAGCTCTTCATGATTGACGAGCTGGGTAGAATAAAATCTTTCTCCGACAACTCTCTCAGTTGTACGGTAATTCTTTTAATTCAGATGGTGCTGACGTACAGTGCACACGCCACAGGTACAGCACCGAGAATATAATCAATACCAAATTCAACTTGCCTTAATGGCGAAAGTCTAGGTAATTCATCAACAAATACTTCCTAAAGTTTCAGATAACAGAAACATCTTTTAATAAATTTTCTTTAAGTTCTTTCTAGATTATAATATCTATGACTACTTCACAACCATTCACGGTATAATTTCAAGTCTAAGAGCAAGATATAATCATTCATCAAGAATTATTTAGATCACTTTTGATAATCAACATCTTATCATTTAGGGGAATTCTATTCGAGTTCCCATCAATTAAGACAATGTCGTCATGTCATAATCAATCAATACATTCTAGGCACTATTAACTTTTCAGTTTTATTGCCGTCGATAACTAACCTTAAAAGAGTAAGGTCAACGCATAATCTACGCGAGAGAATTTCAAATTAGATACAGACGAAAACATTTAATGAATATGAATATATCCCATGTTTTCATAATTTGAGTACGCATTCGAAGGCTCCTCGGATCATTACCCAGGTCATTCAAATGAAATAAATTAAAAGAAATGATAGGAACGTCGATACATCCAGTCGGGTATCAACACTCCGTAATCAGATTCTTTTCCTAAGAATCTCACCACGGGAAAATTGGACAAGAAGGGAATATCAATTGTCAAATAAGACAAATTCCATGGATGAGTAAATTCAATTCAGAAGAATAAATAGTACGGGCTCATATGTAGGTGTCCCTATCAATATGTCCCTATTTTTCACTTCTTGAAGATCTCACAAAAATTCAATCCTTCACTACTAATCAGCCTTCCATGGTCACTTCCAAATTGTATGTAGGCGCGCAACTATATACAATTTCAAGATTAACGATGCAATACTCAGTTCGTCAAAATTTTATCATCATGTTTATAATAAATACATTTTCATGCTTAATTCTTAAATAAGAATAAAAAATAAATTTACAAAGATTTTCTTTGTTATGAAAACAATTAAGTTTTCCAAGGTGTTTTATAAACAACTTCATTTCGATAACGATCACTTATAAATCTCACTTTGAATAATCCTTATAGCGATGAAAATTTAATTTTTCTCAAGGGATACTGTTTATCTTATAAAAATAATGAGTGATCTGCAAAGGAGTGATGAAAAGTTGTTCACCAAGAACTAACTACAATATAATAGGAAATGAGCTTAGCCAAATAATCATGAGGTTCATGACCTCGATGGCACTCAAAATGAATGATCCTTAATTCGAGATGAGTACTTGTTCAATGGTTGCATCACTAATGCGAACATTAGGAAGAAGCAAGAAAAGATAGATAATGTCGATACATGTAGAATTTAGCAATCAAAGGTAGTCTTTTCATTAATCACAAACGAGTCAAAATTGTACCGTAACACATTACGTGTTGCCATGTCATACAATTCCAAAAACTCATCCTACCAACTGATGTCTCAGTTAAGTTAGGGATTTTTAAAAGATACCACAATGAATACTAATCTACAAGAGTCATGGGGGTTCCACATGTCCCGGAAGATCCATCGGTCCCAATTCAGAAGAAGATTTCTTCGATTTATTTATTGGACACTGGGCATCCTCAACATTGGACAATGGTTTAGGAACAAGCCTTAACACGAACCAACAATTATTTAAAACCTTATAGTTCAATCACAGGACTCAACAACTTTGTGACAATCCGTCAATTTATGGTTGATATTTTATTCTCAAATATTATTTAAAAATATTATTTTAATGTTATATTATGAACTCACTTATTTTTGGGAAGAAATTTGGATTTACGTCTTGAAGTAGCATCGACTACGTATAAACCGGAGGATTCTACGTCACGTGCTTACGATTACATACACCGTTTTGGTGACAGTTCGACATTTCAGGAAATAAATTTATCCGTGATTATTATTTTGGAATTTTAAATTTGTGTTGGTTCATAAACTCACAAATTTACGAGAAGAGATTATGACTTACGATTATAATTTAACGTCCTTTACGACTAAACCGGAAACCTTAGGATTGCGTATTTACGTTTTCGAACTTCGTTTTTGATGAGACAATTTTTATTAGATTCGTTTTGTGCCATTGATTCATAATTTATAAAAACGTTTTTTGTAAAACGACCCGAGGGCACGCAAATCGAGGAAACTAGAATCGAGGAGTACCCGTAATTAAATGGGGATGCGACAAGATAAACTTGTCCCACCCCCACACGTGGGACGGTTTAAACAAGATCACATATACCCTTAAGGTGTCAAGCTTACTTAGTAAGCTAGGACACTTGTCCTACTTACTTCACCAAAACCATTTTAGTTACAAAACAACCAAAGTAAACCACTAGCTTCATTCCCATCCATGCAAACCACACATCTCTCTCTCTCTCTTTCTCTCTTAGCCGTCCACCACCACCACCCATAAACCACCACCATTTGATCAATTTTAACCACAAACCATGTGTTATCTACACATATGGTGAAGAACCTTTGAAGCCTTAAAGATTGGTGGTGATTTTAACATCCAAGGAGAAGATTTGGTGATGTTCAAGGGATGATTTCTACATGAAGTTTACAAGTATTGGTGGCCATGAAGATTGGTGTTGATCTATCACAAGTTCTTCCATCAAAAATCCAAGCCTTGATGAATACCTACATAATCTTGGTGGTATAAAGATTGTTCTCCCCATCCTCTTGTTATTTTGATTATGTAATCTTGTATTTTCTTTCCTATTGTATATGTATATGATGAATATATGATGATAAAAATATTGTGTGGGGATTTGGTGTTGATAAACATGGGTAAAAAGATGAAAAACTATATGTAACAGTGGTTAATCTTGCTTAATTTAGTAGGCTGTATAAAAACAGTAAATAACCATATGATGAACTGATAAAATGGTATAGATGAATTGATATACAGTGAGTATTGAGACTTATACTCATGTGAGAGTTGGCCATGCAATGGAATCATAAAAATGAGTGAGATATGATCAAAACAAGTTTAGAGTGCATATCTGAGTACACTGTTTTGGACGAATTTTGTAAAATACTTAGAGGTTGATTCATCAGTATCTAAGGAATAAAATGAAGCACATATCATTTAGTTTCTGTGATAAAAATTTGGGGTTCTATATCCATGTATAACTCTAGATATGATCATTTTAGTAAACTAGATTTTTAGGACTGATTTTGTGAAATTAAAGTTTAATATTATTATATAAGCACTCAAATAAATATAGTATAAAATATGAATTAAAACCCACTAATTTATATATTTCATTTATATAAAAATGCATAAGGATAAATAAATGGACATTGTATAAAAATGGTAGTTTGGTAAGTTTTATAAGTTATAAAAACTATATACTAAGTTTTACGTCTTTTCGGCTAAAACCGAAAGATTAACGTTTTTGTCAAATAAAACTTAGACGGTTGGACCCGTCTAATGTAAACTTTTATAAAGTCGCATACTGATATATAAACATATACAACAATTAAAAAAAACGATAAAACCCGAGCTTTACAACATATAGACATTAACGGGCCAAAGTAGCCTTAATGGACAATAAACCCGACTAATTTGGTAAAACACTTATAAACTTATTTAGAGCTTAACCCATTTGGGCCCAACATATAAAGTATAATACTGATAATAAAAGTATAATTGGGCTAATGAATATTATTGGGCTTGTAATAGGCCCATTGGGCTTTAAAATATAAACAAGTTGAACTAGTGTAACTAGTCTTGAAAATTTCCAACACATAACACTAAAATGAGTAAATGAGAATATATAAACCCACTTGATCATCATATATATATAATCATCATATGTATACATAATTTTTATTTTTATAAAGTCATCGGACAAGAGTCTAAGACGAGTATTATTTGTCTAGGTTTCCGTGATTGAAGCACGTACCGTACATCCGAATTGCCAATAACCCGCCTTCCCACATCAACGTGAGTTCATAGCCTCGCACTCTTTTAAATGTTTTTATGAAATGTTTTATAAACCCGCGAGGGAGATAACATGTTAGTTTTTATAAAATAGGACACTAGTTGTCCCGATTGTTTGTTTACTGATTTGGACCCGAATGATTGTATGACCCGATGAATGATTAAATGACCCGATAGATGAAATGAAATGGATTATTAAAGTTAGGTTATGTCACTAAAAGTCCCATTAGCATGAATTGTGAACTACCGGGATTTGGTAGACGCTTATGCATATAATAGTACTATTTGGGGACGATCACCCCAGTTCGCGCCTTGACGGTTGATCCCCGTCGTGCCACATTGATTGGTAAGCGAATTTATGTATGAGAAGATTTACATAAGCGTGATTATTGTGACGACACGCTAATTTAGATGGGCAAAATTTAGTTTTGGGCTAGCTAGCCGTTGTTTGTTGTAGTAAGGTAACAATGTCATGCGGCTTATAATAATCCAATTAACGAAATACTGCTTTATGCATTGAATTACGATATATTGCCTGACTAGCAATATAGGGTCTTATCATTGATATTATGTTCGTGTTTTGGTTTTATATAACCATATTCATATAACGGTTTTTATTTAATCTATACAACGTTATAAAACGTATTGTATGATGTTTTTAACGACAATGGTTCGTATAATGATTTTGAAGGCGAAATCCTATATTATGATTTTTTATAAGGATTTGTATAAAATGACTTTGGCTATTTTATGGCCTATTACAAAGATTTGTACAAAATGATTTTCGGTAATAATTTTATACCGATGTTATATTGATGGATTTTATTAAACTCTATGAATTCACTCGGCGTTATCGCTGACCTTTTCTTTTAACATGTTTTATCTCAGGTACTTGAAGGTAATTCTCGGGAAGACAACAAGAATTCATGGCCCGCACTTAAATAATAATTTCATTCAAATGCTTTGTAAAACCTGTATGATATACAAGGACTTGGGACCTATGTAAATTTGATATTTATGAATGGAAATGTTTTATTATTAAACGACGCGATTTTTAAGCGTTGTCTATGATGTGAGTAATGTGCTATCCCGTAACACCAACTAGTCTTCCCCTGTATTGAGTTGTATAAATTTGGGGGTGTTACAGTTTGGTACCAGAGCTCTCGTTATAGAGAACGAAAGATTTTTAAAACCAAGGTTTTGAATAAAACATTTCTAAACCTTTTAACTATAAACATTTTTCTCAAAATGTCTAAAAATCTTTTGACTATAACGGTGCCGAAGAATTCCCGAGTTACCGACAAGGTCCGACTAAGAAGTGTTATTTTATTATATATATAACTTGGATTATATTTATATATATGATGTAATTTTATTACATGATTATTTGATGATTATTTTGATATTTATACGAGGTATTTATACGATGTAGATTGTCACAAGGAACCCTAAATCCCATAGTAAATTAATCGAAGCTATTCTCATAGGAATTCTAGCTATCCTAGATTTAAACCAAGTTGCGGATATTTATGATCCCAACAAAATGGTTAATATTCGTAGAAATGTTGATATTAGTTGATTGTGATATTGAAGAAGAATTGGCGAGATTAAAACTGATATCAATGTCATGACGATCTTTCCTTATAGAATGGAGTTTGACAAAACGTTACCACCTGGAAAGGTGTCATCTGATTCGTTGTCACCCAATTCTTAAAATGAAATCGAAAGGGTGAATTTCGCACTTGAGGTTGTCATTGGAACCATTACCCAAAAGCTTCATGCCACTAATACCTTTCCGAGAAGTCTAATTGAATGTATGAGTCATCTCATACTAGTGACTCATTTGATAACTATTGTTGTAAGAGCGATAGGATTGGAAATTAAGTGTTGTTCATATTGAGATTTTATTGCCTTTACAAGGACGAAGAATAAGGTTGTAAGTATTGGAGAATGATGTAGAATATCACATTGAGTATAATTTGGTTGAAACTTGAATAAAGTAAAATTCAACCCGTATGGAATATGAGATTGTTAAGAGGAAGTCGTTAAGTCCTGTGAATGAATTATAAGGTTCTAATTGATTGTTGATTCGTGTTAAGGGTTGTTCCTAGGCCATTGTCCACTAACGAGGATGCCCAGTGTCCAATAAATAAATTGAAGAAATCTTCTTCTGAATAGGGACAGATGGATCTTCCGGGACAGGTGGAACCCCCATGACTCTTGTAGATTAGTATTCATTGTGGTATCTTTCAAAAATCCCTAACTTAACTAAGACATCAGTTGGTAGGATGAGTTCTTGGAATTGTATGACATAGTGACACATAATGTGTTACGGTACAATTTTAACTTGTTTGTGATTAATGAAAAGACTACCTTTGATTGCTAAATTCTACATGTATCAATGTTATCTATCTTTTATTGCTTCATCCTAATGCTCGCATTAGTGATGCAACCATTGAACAAGTACTCATCTCAAATTGAGTTGCGTTGTGAATTATTCTTTTTGAGTGCCATCGAGGTCATGAACCTCATGATTATTTGGCTAAGATCATTTCCTAGCATATTGTAGTTAGTTCTTGGTGAACAACTTTTCATCACTCTTTTGCAGATCACTAATTGTTTTTATAAGTTAAAACAGTATCCCTTGAGGAAAATTGGGTTTTCATCACCATATGGATTATTTAAAGTGAGACTTATAAATAATCGTTATCGAAATGAAGTTGTTTATAAAACACCTTGGAAAACTTAATTGTTTTCATAACAAAGAAAATCTTTGTAAATTTATTTTTGATTCTTATTTAAGAATTAAGCATGAAAATGTTTTTATTATAAACATGATGATAAGATTTTGACGAACTGAGTATTGCCTCGTTAATCTTGAAATTGTATATAGTTGCGCGCCTACATACAATTTGGAATGGACCATGCAAGTCTGATTAGTAGTCACCATGAAATTATTAATAAACACTAAATTTTCTTTGAAGATTGTGAAGGATTGAAATTTTGTGAGATCTGCAAGAAGTGCGAAAATAGGGACATAGTGTTAGGGACACCTACATATGTGCCCGTACTATTTATTCTTCTGAACCGAATTTAATCATCTGTGGAATTTGTCTTATTTGACAATTGATATTCCCTTCTTGTCCAATTCTCCCGTGGTGAGATTCTTAGGAAAAGTATCTGATTACCGAGTGTTGATACCCGACTGGATGTATCGACGTTCCTATCATTTCTTTTGATTTGATTTCATTTGAATGACCTGGGTAACGATCTGATGAGCTTTCGAATGCGTACTCAAATTATGAAAACATGGGATATATTCATATTCGTTAAATATTTTCGTCTGTATCTGATTTGAAATTCTCTCGCATAGATCATGCGTTGACCTTACTCTTTTAAGGTTAGTTATGTATCCAGATATCCTTGAATTTGTGAAGGATTATGAGTTATTATTAGTCTTTTGAGAAGTTCACATCTTATCAACGGTGACAAAACTAGAAAGTTGATAGTGCCAGTAGAATGGATTGATTGATTATGACATGACGACATTGTCTTAATTGATGGGAACTCGAGTAGAATTCCCCTAAAAGATAAGATGTTGATTATAAAAAGTGATCTAAATAATTCTTGATGGATGACCATATCCTGTATTTAGACTTGAAAGTATACCGTGAATGGTTGTGAACTAGTCATAGATATTGTAATCTAGAAAGAACTTAAAGTAAATTTATTAAAAGATGTTTTTGTTATCTGAAACTTTAGGAGATATTTATTGGTGAATTACCTAGACTTTTGCCATTAAGGCAAGTTGAATTTGGTATTGATTATATTCTCGGTGCTGCACCTGTGGCGTGTGCACTGTACGTCAGCACCATCTGAATTAAAGGAATTACCGTACAACTGAGAGAGTTGTCGGAGAAATATTTTATTCTACCAAGCTCGTCATTATGAAGAGCTATGGTATTATCGTTCCTTGTATTTATTAATTACCGTGAACTAAGTAAATTGACGATTAGAATCTATATCCACTACCCAAGATGATAGATTTGTTCGATCATACAAGGTTCTAGTGTATGTTTTAAGGATTTGATTCAGGGCATGGTTATCATCAACTTCGCGTCCGAAAAAAAGATTATCTATTCCAATCACTACATCCAGAAATTGTAATGAACATTATGAGTTTCACGTGATTTCGTTTGGATTGACCAATGCACATGTAGCATTCATAAAATGGGTGAATCACGTGTGTAGGTTGTAATTTGATAAAATTCATGCTCGTGATCATTAAGAACCATCTGTTTGTTTATAAGAATAAGAAGGAGTTAATAATTATTTATAGATTGCCCTGAATTGGCCGAACAATGAAAAACTGTACCTTGAATTTTAACATGTGATTTAAGACTTAATCCTTTACATGATTTGACCATGTGATTAATAAGATAATGGGATCTATATTGACTTTTCAAAATTAGAGCCATTAAGGCTTAGGGTTATACCAAAAAGGAGGTGCAAATATGTTTTAACAAAGGATTTTTAAGGGATTATTCCCTTATACACAAATCATTTAACTAAACTCCTGTTTAGGGGTAAATGTTTGTGTATACCTCAAGAAAACCTAAGAGGGATTGAGGAAACCGTTAAACCATGACTTAAAATTTGAAACGATAATTTTTGCTTTTCAACTAAGAAAATTTTTACCAAAGAATA
The DNA here is from genome assembly GCA_025667525.1 of Glebionis coronaria. Lineage (NCBI taxonomy): Eukaryota > Viridiplantae > Streptophyta > Magnoliopsida > Asterales > Asteraceae > Glebionis > Glebionis coronaria. The sequence continues at coordinate 436,779,818 of CM046874.1, forward strand.
AACGAAGGTTTTTCGAACATTTACGGATCTTACTAAGTATTTCTGATAAATCAACAAAAATTGTGTTAATTAAATTCAAATTTATTTTGAACATTTTTATATAATTGGTCGAACTAAGAAATTTAAAATTTTTACGTTTACGTTTCATAAAATTTAATATTTATTATTTAATTACTAATAATACTTATCAACACTTTAAACGTCGGATTGAGCAAAACTGATAAAAATAATAGTTGAGATAGAACTAAGACTTAGAAAATGTGAAGAAAGAATTTTTGAATAAATACGGTCATGATATTTATTTCATCAAGGAAAATGAATATAATTAGTGACACATTATGTAGAAAAGATAAAGAACCAATTAGGACATGTTCCTTAATAATGAAGGTGCAAAATAAATTGCCGAACAATATAAAATAAACAATGCTTGTAAGAAGGATAATATAGATAATAAAAAGGGGTTTCGCGGCTAATATGAACCATTAGAATTGAGGAGCCGATGGAGTTAAATGTTTTAAAGGCTGGCTGTGGTTGCCTAAATATAGAGGATTGTGAGATATAGTCATGTTGGAATTTCGTAAGATTAAGTATTCTATTCATGTCATTTCTGACTAAATGTATCTTTATATGAAGAAGTTGTACTGATGGCAAATTATGAAGGCAGACATCGCCTCATACATTAGTAAACGTCTGACTATTGCAAAGGTCATCATCTGAATTTGATTCGATTTGGGTCATCGTCTACAGACTGACCAAATCTACTAATATCATTCCCGTTAATGATAAATTCTTGATGAAGAAATCGACTCTTTGTATTTAAAGGAGTTGTGTAAACATGGTGTGCCTGTATCGATCATCTCTATCAAGATCCTCGCTTCGCATCGAATTTCTAGAGATTTGCTCAGAAGTCATTGAGAACGAATCTTGATGAGAGTACTATACCACCCCAATCGAAGGGACGAGGTAAAGTAACGATACAAAAAAACTATAAGTGCTGTTTTATGTTTGAATGATTGACCTTTGGTAATAAACTGTAAAATCATTTTCCTTTGGAGAGATTATCCTTGATAATTATCGTATTAGGATCAAGATCGAATCTTGTAAGGATATATATTAGAGCATCTGTAAGCAGGAGTTGGGATGAAGACACCCGACATACACCCATTGTGAGTTGGACATGTCTTTTAGGTTTAAGGTTTCCTATGATGGCGAACCTAACCTTACCAAATACTCGACCCGCGAGACCTAAAATGATTGTTCAAATTAGGATCTGATTATTGACTGCCAGTAGTGGGCAGGAGGTTATGTGAATATGAAATGTATATCTTGAAGTGCTAGATGGGTAGCGAAGTTATGCCAAAAATTTTAACGATGGAAAAATGAATTGATGATCTGGAAGATCATGGGATATAAGTCCCCGTTGTATGGGACCATAGAGATGATGTAAAAGATGGTATGAACGGCATATAAGCTGGATCTACCCTAGGACTTCAAGAGTTGCGTGAATTATGTTTCGTATATCGAACTTGATAAAATGTCTATCAAGTGAGAATCTAATCACTTCTTGATGAAGTTTAGATCGACGAAAAGTTTCATTCATAAAAAACCCATGAACATCATGGATAGAGAAAGTAAGTAAACATTAAGCCTGATCTTATTCCCGTAGTTATGTTTGATGAAACTCGCGTATTGTAATGAATTGCACTTGTGAGAAAAGACCGAATGTGGAGGAAATACCCACATGGCTTTAACTCTATAAGAAGCGAGTAGTAAGGTAAGATGATCTTTGAGGACAAAGATCCTGTTTAGGGGTAAATGCTGTGACAATCCGTCAATTTATAGTTGATATTTTATTCTAAAATATTATTTAAAAATATTATTTTAATGTTATATTATGAACTCACTTATTTTTGGGAAGAAATTAGGATTTACGTCTTGAAGTAGCATCGACTACGTCGAAACCGGAGGATTCTACGTCACGTGCTTACGTTTACATACACCGTTTTGGTGACAGTCCGACATTTCAGGAAATAAATTTATTCGTGAATATTATTTTGGTATTTTAAATTTGTGTTGGTTCATAAACTCACAAATTTACGAGAATAAATTAGGACTTACGATTATAATTTAACGTCCTTTACGACTAAACCGGAAACCTTAGGATTACGTATTTACATTTTCGAACTCCGTTTTTGATGAGACAATTTTTATTAGATTCGTTTTGTGCCGTTGATTCATAATTTATAAAAACGTTTTTCGTAAAAAGACCCGAGGGCACGCAAATCGAGGAAACTAGAATCAAGGAGTACCCATAATTAAATGGGGATGAGACAAGATAAACTTGTCCCACCCCCACACATGGGACGGTTTAAACAAGCCCACATATACCCTTGAGGTGTCAAGCTTACTTAGTAAGCTAGGACACTTGTCCTACTTACTTCACCAAAACCATTTTAGTTACAAAACAACCAAAGTAAACCACTAGCTTCATTCCCATCCATGCAAACCACACATATCTCTCTCTGTTTTTCTCTCTTAGCCGTCCACCACCACCACCCATAAACCACCACCATTTGATCAATTTTAACCACAAACCATGTGTTATCTACACATATGGTGAAGAACCTTTGAAGCCTTAAAGATTGGTGGTGATTTTAACATCCAAGGAGAAGATTTGGTGATGTTCAAGGGCTGATTTCTACATGAAGTTTACAAGTATTGGTGGCCATGAAGATTGGTGTTGATCTATCACAAGTTCTTCCATCAAAAATCCAAGCCTTGATGAATACCTACATAATCTTGGTGGTATAAAGATTGTTCTCCCTATCCTCTTGTTATTTTGATTATGTAATCTTGTATTTTCTTTCCTATTGTATATGTATATGATGAATATATGATGATAAAAATATTGATAAACATGGGTAAAAAGATGAAAAATAGTAAATAACCATATGATGAACTGATAAAATGGTATAGATGAATTGATATACAGTGATTATTGAGACTTATACACATGTGAGAGTTGGCCATGCAATGGAATCATAAAAATGAGTGAGATATGATCAAAACAAGTTTAGAGTGCAAATCTGAGTACACTGTTTTGGACGAATTTTATAAAATACTTAGAGGTTGATTCATCAGTAGCTATAAGAGGAATGAAATAAAGAACATATCATGTAGTTTCTGTGATAAAAATTTGGGGTTCTATATCCATGTAGAACTCTAGATATGATCATTTTAGTAAACAAGATTTTTAGGACTGATTTTGTGAAATTAAAGTTTAATATTATTATATAAGCACTCAAATAAATATAGTAAAAAATATGAATTAAAACCCACTAATTTATATATTTCATTTATATAAAAATGCATAAGGATAAATAAATGAACATTATATAAAAATGGTAGTTTGGTAAGTTTTATAAGTTATAAAAAATATATACTAAGTTTTACGTCTTTTCGGCTAAAACCGAAAGATTAACGTTTTTGTTAAATAAAACATAGACGGTTGGACCCGTCTAATGTAAACTTTTATAAAGTCACATACTGATATATAAACATATATAACAAGTAAAAAAAAGATAAAACCCTAGCTTTACAACATATAGACATTAACGGGCCAAAGTAGCCTTAATGGACAATAAACCCAACTAATTTAGTAAAGCACTTATAAACTTATTTATTGGGGTTAACCCATTTGGGCCCAATATATAAAGTATAATACTGATAATAAAAGTATAACTGGGCTAATGAAAAGAATTGGGCTTGTAATAGGCCCATTGGGCTTCAGAATGTAAACAAGTGAACTAGTGTAACTAGTCTTGAAAATTTCCAACACATAACACTAAAATGAGTAAATGAGAATATATAAACCCACTTGATCATCATATATATATATATATAATCATCATATGTATACATAATTGTTATTTTTATAAAGTCATTGGACAAGAGTCTAAGACGAGTATTATTTGTCTAGGTTTCCGTGATTGAAGCACGTACCGTACATCCGAATTGTCGATAACCCGCCTTCCCACATCAACGTGAGTTCATAGCCTCGCACTCTTTTAAATGTTTTTATGAAATGTTTTATAAACCCGCGAGGGAGATAACATGTTAGTTTTTATAAAATAGGACACTAGTTGTCCCGATTGTTTGTTTATTGATTTGTACCCGAATGATTGTATGACCCGATGAATGATTAAATGACCCGATAGATGAAATGAAATGGATTATTAAAGTTAGGTTATGTCACTAAAAGTCCCATTAGCATGAATTGTGAACTACCGGGATTTGGTAGACGCTTATGCATATAATAGTACTATTTGGGGACGATCACCCCAGTTCGTGCCTTGACGGTTGATCCCCGTCGTGCCACATTGATTGGTAAGCGAATTTATGTTTGAGAAGATTTACACAAGCGTGATTATTGTGACGAGAAGCTAATTTAGATGGGCAAAATTTAGTTTCGGGCTAGCTACCCGTTGTTTGTTGTAGTAAGGTAACAATGTCATGTGGCTTATAATAATCCAATTAACGAAATACTGCCTTATGCATTGAATTACGATATATTGCCTGACTAGCAATATAGGGTCTTATCATTGATATTATGTTCGTGTTTTGGTTTTATATAAACATATTGATATAACGGTTTTTATTTAATCTATACAACGTTATAAAACGTATTGTATGATGTTTTTAACGACAATGGTTCGTATAATGATTTTGAAGGCGAAAGCCTATATTATGATTTTTGATAAGGATTTGTATAAAATGACGTTGGCTATTTTATGGCCTATTACAAAGATTTGTACAAAATTCTTTTCGGTAATAATTTTATACCGATGTTATATTGATGGATTTTATTAAACTCTATGAATTCACTCGGCGTTATCGCTGACCTTTTCTTTTAACATGTTTTATCTCAGGTACTTGAAGGTAAATCTCGGGAAGACAACAAGAATTCATGGCCCGCACTTAAATAATAATTTCATTCAAATGCTTTGTAAAACCTGTATGATATACAAGGACTTGGGACCTATGTAAATTTGATATTTATGAATGGAAATGTTTTATTATTAAACAACGCGATTTTTAAGCGTTGTCTATGATGTGAGTAATGTGTTATACCGTAACACCAACTAGTCTTCCGCTGTATTGAGTTGTATAAATTTGGGGGTGTTACAAACTTCCTCTTAACAATTTCTTATTCCATACAAGTTAAATTTTACTTCATTCAAGTTTCAACCAAATCATACTCAATGCGATATCCTACATCATTCTCCAATACTTTCAACCTTATTATTAGACCTTAAAAGTGCAATAAAAGCTCGATATGAACAATACTTAATTTCGAATCCTATAGCTCTTACAACAATAGCTAACAAATGAGTCACTAGTATGAAATGACTCACACATTCAAATATACTTCTTGGAAAGGTACTAGTGGCATGAGGCTTTTGGGTAGTGGTTCCAATAACAGCCTCAAGTGCAACATTCACCCTTTCGATTCCAAATTTAAGAATTGGGTGACAACGAACCAGATGACATCTTTCTAGGTGGTAACGTTTTGTCAAACTCCACTCTATAAGGAAAGATCGTCATGACATCGATATCAGTTTTAGTCTCGCCAATTCTTCTTCAATATCACAATCAACTAATACTACCTCCGTCCCACTTTAATTGTCCTCATTTGACTTTTTGAAGTCTTACTTTATCAACTTTGATCTTTAATTATTTTGTTTGTGTTATATAATATTTGACGAGAATGATATTAATAAAAATACATTTAAAAAGTAATCAATTCATATATTTTGCATCAAATATTATATAACACAAACAAAATTATTTAAGATCAAAGTTGAAAAAGTAAGACTTTGAAAAGTCAAATGAGGACAGTTAAAGTGGGACGGAGGGAGTATCTACATTTCTACGAGTATCAACCATTTTGTTGGGATCATAAATTTCCACAACTTGGTTTAGATCTAGAATAGCTAGAATTCCTACAGGAATACCTTCAATTGATTTGCTAGGGAAGTTAGGGTTTCTTGTGACAATTTACGTCGTATAAATACCTCGTATAAATATCAAAATAATCATCAAACAATCATGTAATCAAATTACATCATATATATATATATATATATATATATATATATATATATATATATATATATATATATATATATATATATATATATATATATATATACATATAAACCAAGTTATATATATATATATTTATATATATATATATATATATATATATATATATATATATATATATATGTATATATATATATATATATATATATATATATATATATATATATATATATATATATATATATATATATATATCTATATATATATATATATATATCTATCTATATATATATATATATATATATATATATATATATATATATATATATATATATATATATATATATATATATATATATATATATATATATATATATATATATATATATATATATATATATATATATATATATATATATATATATATATATATATATATATATATATATATATATATATATATATATTAAAATAACACTTCTCAGTCTGGCCTTGTCGGTAACTCGAGAATTCTTCGGCACCGTTATAGTCAAAAGATTTTTAGACATTTTTAGAAAAATGTTTATAGTTAAAAGATTTTGAAATGTTTTATTCAAAACCTTGGTTTTAAAAATCTCTCGTTCTCTATAACGAGAGCTCTGGTACCAAACTGAAACACCCCCAAATTTATACAACTCAATACAGCGGAAGACTCGTTGGTGTTACGGGATAGCACATTACTCACATCATAGATAACGCTTAAAAATCGCGTCGTTTAATAATAAAGCATTTCCATTCATAAATATCAGATTTACATAGGTCCCAAGTCATTGTATTTCATAAAGGTTTTACAAAGCATTTGAATAGAAATTATTATTTAAGTGCGGGCCATGAATTCTTGTTTTCTTCCCGAGAATTACCTTCAAGTACCTGAGACAAAACATGTTAAGAGAAAAGGTCAGCGATAAAGCCGAGTGAATTCATAGAGTTTAATAAAACCATTAATATATCATCGGTATATAATTATTACCGAAAATCATTTTTGTACAAATCATTGTAATAGGCCATAAAATAGCTAAAGTCATTTTATACAAATCCTTATCAAAAATCATAATATAGGCGTTTGCCTTATCATTATACGAACCATTATCGTAAAAACATTATACAATACGTTTTATAATGTTGTATAAAGTTAAATAAAAACCGTTATATGAATATGGTTATGTAAAACCAAAACACAAACATAATATCATTAATAAGACCTCGTATTGCTAGTCAGGCAATATATCGTAATTCAGTGCGTATAGCAGTATTTCGTTATTTGGATTATTATAAGCCGCATGACATTGTTACCTTACTACAATAAACAACGGGTAGCTAGCCCGAAACTCAATTTGCCCATCTAAATTAGTGTGTCGTCACAATAATCACGCTTGTGTAAGTCTTCTCATACATAAATTCGCTTACCAATAAATGTGGCACGACGGGGATCAACCGTCAAGGCGCGAACTGGGGTGATCGTCCCCAAATAGTACTATTATATGCATAAGCGTCTACCAAATCCCGGTAGTTCACAATTCATGCTAATGGGACTTTTAGTGACATAACCTAACTTTAATAATCCATTTCATTTCATGTATCAGGTCATTTAATCATTCATCGGGTCTGCAATCATTCGGGTCCAAATCAATAAACAGACAATCGGGACAACTAGTGTCCTATTTTATAAAAACTAACATGTTATCTCCCTCGCGGGTTAATAAAAAATTTCATAAAAACATTTAAAAGAGTGCGAGGCTATGAACTCACGTTGATGTGGGAAAGCGGGTTATCGGCAATTCGGATGTACGGTACGTGCTTGAATCACGGAAACTTAGACAAATAATACTCGTCTTAGACTCTTGTCCAATGACTTTATAAAAATAACAATTATGTATACATATGATGATTTTATATATATGATGATGATCAAGTGGGTTTATACATTCTCATTTACTCATTTTAGTGTTATATGTTGGTAGCTTTTATACTAGTTTATTAGTTTTACCTATTTACATGTTTTAGGTCCAATAAGCCTATTATAAGTGTAACACCCCACTTGAATAAGTGGACCGTTACGTGTATTTATGGCGTGTCATCAAAGCATAAGGTAAATGTACTAAAACATTAAATGACCATAACGGAAATATCGGAATCAAACATCGGTAATCCAACCTAAGCTCAAAACATGAAAAAATAAAATACTGAAAGAAAGGACTAAACAATGTCCAAATAAGCAGAATAATGTAAGTGCATAAAATAAGAAGTCTGGACAGCTTCCATCCCAAATGCACGTGCTCTCAGAAACCTAAGAGCGTTCCGGTGTACCTGCCGTTAGAACATGAAAGGAACTACGGCTGAGCATAACGCTCAGTGAACGGATATAGAGCATGATAAGGAACTACTGAAATGAAACAGATGGTAAAATACTGGAGCTGTAAGACTGATAAGTAAAGTTGCAGCGGAAATCTGTGCATAATCTGTAAAGTCTGATTCGTAAATAATAAAGCTAAACTAATATTTGATAAATCTGAAAACATGCATTTACTGTATTTTAATTTGCCAGAGCTTATAAAGGTCACGTGCTGTAACAACCGTGCATGAATAACTGGAGGGGTGACCTCGTCATGCTGTAGAGGGGTGACCTCTAAATAACTGTGCTGGGTGGAGGGATCAGCTCCAATGTGAAGGATGTAGAGCACACACCACATTCACCCTGATAACTTGTAACACTTATAAGCCTAGGATGCATCCATACGCCCCACTAATAATACTGATAAAATGGCCAAGCCGAGCTTAGTGGGACGATGCAGGATATCACTCTCCTTCATGTGAGTCACGACACCGGTGCCTCTAGTGTCGTGGTTACGGTACCTCCGTAACTAGTACATAAACTGGTCGTGCTTGTATATAATGCTCAGACAATTTATTTAGTTATTAATATGATTACTGATAAACTTAACATATACTGGGGAAAAACATTTGGCTGAAGACGGGGAATCCTAATCATGCATAGAAAGGAAGTCCTTACTGAAAGGACGGAAATCCGTACCTCGCGTCCAATAATGAAATAAGGATGAAAGCTGGAAGATCTACTCCGACTTCACGGTTACTACATAAATAAGGGACGCGAAATAAGTGGTCTGATTATTGTTCACTGTTTACTGTTTATTATATTCTTAAATCATTTTGTTTGTTCTCATATTAATTTACTTGTTAGGAATAAACTGGTAAGTTCCGACTGTTCTCATATTATTACTCCTGATCAACGTATCCTTTGTATTCTGATTACCGTAAAATATGTACTCCAATATAATAATATTACTATAAATAGTAACATTCTATAAATAGAAAGTTTCCAAATTTAGAAAGATTGCAAAATAAGTTTTCTGAAATAATCATAATTTAAATCATAAATTAAATCGACTTTTAATTAATTAAAAGAATAAGTTAAGGTCAATTTAGTCTTACTAATTAAAAAAATTAAATAATAATTTTATTTAACTTTATTTTTAAAACTTATTTCTAATTAATTTACCCAAAACTTATACAAGTTTCCACTACTAGTTCAATTTTGTTCCCACTGCTATTTCCTTTTTATTTCCCACTGCTTATGTTATACAATTCCCACTGCTAGTTATATGGTCCCATTGTTAGTGCAGTGGTTACCACTGCTAATGCAGTGGTTCCCACTGCTTGCGTTTTCTGACACACCCAAACACCCCCTTATTCCAGTTAAACCCAAACACCCCCTGACTGGTCAAAACAACCGCTTGTTGCTGCTGGTTCACTGCCAACTCAAGGAAAAACGGCCCAACACCCAAACAACACCCCCTAATTGTGTTTTGTTTGTGGCTGATCAAAACACATGCGCCACCGCCCCGCTGTGTGGGTCACGGCTGGTCACCAAAGACACACCGAGACCCCTGCTGGTCTCGGTTCACGTGAAACAACAAAACCCGCCACCAATAGGGAAGATTCACGTTTTAAGATTAAAAATTCATTTGTTCTTTAATATTCATATCATGGATTTCGGGATTGATAATAAAAAGACATGCTTACCGTTGCTTTGTGTTTGAGTAATAACACCGTGACTCTCGAATCCAACTTAAAACTCGATCTCCCTTTCTTCTTGTCTCTTCTGTCGGTAGCCACAAACAAAAAACCCTAGTCTTGTCTTTTTTTTATACGGTATGTGACAAAGGGGAGGGTAACCCCCGTATTTTGTTTATTAGAGAAATGGGCTCAAGGCCCAACATTTCCTATTCTTTTTTTTAAGCTGCGGCCCAAAGGAAAACAATACCAAAATGTTTTAATTTTTCGTTTCGATTAAACGTATAACTTGCGTTTGCGATTATTTAACCCGTCATGAATTTATTTATATCCTGAAAACGGATACACACCTAATACTGAATAGTTATTAAATAATTTATTAACTGATAATTATTTTCTGAATGATTAAGTTACATCTCTATAACAACTAAAATCGAGACTGCGTAATTACTATTAACGTTTAATTATTTGTGTAAAATAAATAATTCATCTGTAATATCTTTTGAGACTAAATACTTATTATCTGAATAAACTGTAATATTTATAGTATTTAAATAAACTGGGATAGCGTATTTAATTTCTGCGTTTATATCTCTGTCTAATAATTAATACTTATATAGTTTATTAAAATTAAACTGCGTATTTAAATATTCTGATTTTTAAATACGGGTTTTACAATTCTTCCCCTCTAAAAACAATAATTCGTCCCCGAATTAAAGATACGACTATACTGGGTTTTACAATTCTTCCCCTCTAAAAAGGAGAAATTCGTCCTCGAATTAAAGGTAATAAGTTGATGAAGTTATAAGAACTGAAGGAACACGTAGACTGAAGAGACAATTAAGCTGAAGGATAAATTGTCTTCTAATTAAGACATAATGCTGCTGATAGGTATAAACCTGACATGACTGAAATGATCATGTAACGTGACATGGCTGAAGAGAACATGGAACGTGACATGACTGAAAGAACATAACTGAATTTATTGAATAAAATAATGAGAGGTCCAGATGGACTCCTCCGTTTCGAGTGGCCTCCCGCTCGAAACGATTCCTTCAAAGGTCTAACATAATAATTAAAATCTTGGTCCTGATGATCCTGTCCTGATGATGTTGAATAGCTTCTGGTTCCATACTTAAGATGGATTTTCTGAATCTGATGGAATGAATAAGCTATAGCATGTAGTATACATGACCCGGTACGTACAAATATCCTGAAAGATAACATTTATATCTCTTAGCAAGCTGCCGAGAATATAAAGGAACAAACTACGTGAACAATTATGAACGTGCTAAGTGAGCAGTTGTGAACGTGGTTCATAATTATATGAGGAGCGCTGGCATGGAATATATCATGAGTGTGATACGTGAATCATACTGTGAACGTGATACTAGAACATATCATGAACGTATGCTGACTGAGGAATGAATGCCAAACTATACGGCCAGAGATGTGAACCGTCTGCCTGGTTATGGAATAGTTGTGCTAAACTTGCGTCTGATTTCTCAAGCTTTCTGTAACCGTATTCGATAATAAACTGAGGAACGTGTATCGTAAAATGGCACACGAACTTGAACGTGAACAATGTTATGAACACAAACGTGAGCTTAAATCAAAAGATAGCATAAAGATGAACTGAAACAGCATCATACTGCGAATGAGACGTAAACGTGAAAATGAAAATAAACATGAAATTAAAGTGGGCGTAAACATACACTTGATCGAGAACATGAATTCTGTCTGATATGATGGTCAATGGAATGCCTTGAATTCGTACGATTTACTGCTGAGATTCAAAATTTTCTGCAGATCTGCTACTGCGTGATCCTTTCGGATGAAAGAAACGCGCAGGCTGATTACATGGTTGATGATAACTTAGATAGTATCATACTTTCTCTAAGCCTGTGGTAGCTGATAACAATTCCATGGAATTTCGTCTCATTTCTGTTCAGAAATTTCTAAGGGTTGTAGTAACTCACTAACACGACGGCGTTCTATCTTGAACCTGCAGTAGGTCAGGCATCTAGATATGAACATAGCTGCATTAAGGTGTGATGCGGATTCTATTAAAGTTTTGTCTGGGATTATGGAACATTCTGGTGGAAATCTGGTTGAATAGTCATAAAACATTTTTAGTGAGAACTATCGGCAGTTTCTGCGGTAGTAGTCAATTGAGTTCTAGAAGATTGTACTTCATTCACCGGCGTCGGTCGTGACCATCTGGTGATGGCCTTCACCTTCGCAGGATTATCTGAAATTCCTTTCTGCTGAAATAGTGTGGTTAAGAAATGCCACCTTGTTCTACTGGGATTCATATCTAGAAAGCTGCGTATATAATTTTTTCTCCTATCGGAGAATCTATTCCACTTTGAGAAGATGATTATCTTGTACCTCTCTAGAATTGAGAAGATCAGAATGTTATCGAAGAACATACTGACGATTTTGTATGCGAAGTCATAAAAATTTTATTCATAAATTTGATACTATAGCTGGAGCATTAGGGAGCTCAGAAGTATAATTCAAAAATTTTATAGTGTCTATAATATGTTTCTCTCACCACTGATGGTGACATGATCGTGAATTGTTATGGAAAATATATAAGAAGTCATAGCAGATCAGATAAACCTGCTATTCGTGGAATGAACATCGATTAAAAATGGTGATCTTGTCAAAATATCGGTGGTCGATACATGATCTCATGTTACCGGTCTTCTTCCTGATAGACAGAAACGACACACTTCCTGGTGGTGCGCCAGGGCGAATAAAGCGTCATTCCGGTAATTCTTGAAGCAACTACTGCAACCCTTTTAACTTAGATGCAACTCTGGACTAAGGAGTTTTGGAAACAGGCACTATTCCTGAGACGAGCTCAATGTTAAATTATGTCTCGTAGTTAGGAAGGAATTTCTGGAATGACATCTGGAAATTTTTGTATAATCTGCTGATCATGGATTCGAGGAATTATAGAAGTGAATTATATAACTGGTAGCTAAAAGTCTTCGTAGCTATAGACTGATAAGTCACGCGCTTGTAAGGCAGAAATAATTTATACTGGTTTTTCTGACAGAAAGTATAATGAATATATTTGGGATTTAGTAAGACAGATCTTGTCGTTAACTAAAAGGAATCACCTTAATAAACATGGGTGGTACTGTGGAGTATTTTCTGGCTGAGAGACAGGTAACTACCTGATTCAAAATAAAGCTGGCATAGGAACATATGAAATAAGCATGGCGAATATTTTTTCCACTGAATGTGTTCGTCTGTAACCTCATCGAATGAATACTTCGTGTCTAGCCTGAATAATACTCCAGTGGTGGTAGCTGAATTTTTAATGGTCTGATGTATGCATGGCATGATAAAATGGGTAAACTCCTTTGGAGGATACACTGAATTTCTGAGGGCATGGTTTAGTAAACATACGGAGTTATGAGTTATGACTCGTACTTTGAGATGATATTCGTATGACGTGTACCATGACTGGTGTCATGATGTGTGTCTTCCGAAATGATACCTGAGACCCATGTCCTGACTGGTGTTTTGATATAGGTTCTAGTGGGTGAATCTGGACAAGGCTGAAAATTTTGGTAACTACTAGGATTGGGGAACCGGTTAGACTACTGACCTCTGTATTTCTGGTCACGTCCGTTCCGGGGTTCCGATGGTTACTGACTGATAAATTATAAGCACGGTGGTTGTCACTACTGCTTTTTCTATCAATTTATGACGGTCATTATCATGACCGTGATTCTTGTAACTATTTTGCTGAGTAGTCGGCTGGTTTACGGCTCCCACTCTTCTGAATGAACGGTTAGCTGAGTAACGTGTGACAACTAACTGAGGAAGTAAGGCATGGACTAGAATGGTAGTGTCCGATGGTTGAAATTTACGCTTGTCAGAAATTTCAAATTTATAGTTTTCGTCCTTGCTCTGCAGTGTCTTTATAGTATAACAGCATCACCATCAGCATCTTGAGAAATCTCCAAAGTATCAGCAGCATCAGCAATTGTGAGGTCTTCAAAGTGTTAGCGGCATCAGCATCTAGCAAAATCTTCAACTCAAAAGCAGCATCAGCACCTGGTAGAATATCGACAAGTGGAAACATCTGAGATGATTGAGGATCGATTAGCAATATCCATGGAGTAGGGTACCTGGAGTACACTTGGACTACTGTACATGAAGTACAAAATGAATATTGCACATGGAGCAAATCTGAGACACTGTACGTAGAGTACACGTGAAATACTGTATATGGAGTGTAACTGAGACACTGTACATGGGGTACATATGGAATACTGTACATGGCACTGGTGGAAATTTTATGGGATGATCGATACTGGTGTCGCTTGTCTGACATTATCAAAGAAATAAATTGATTTAAACGGTAGTAAACTGATCTGAATTAAATAACATGATAGGCTGACAATTCCTGCGTCGACTTACTGCTGATTGTATCGAGGCTGAAAATGTGATACCCTAGAACCGAGGTCACTAACATTACCCTAAATTACGCTAATTTTTGAAATTTTTAATAAATACTAATTGCTATATATTTTAGTATTTTGGTCGAAATCGATGTTCGAGGTTATAATTTTGACGATTGACGATTTAAGGAGGACGATGACGAATACGATCCTGATGGATGCCCAAATTTCTATAATTATTGACGTTTTATCGATAATGTAATTTTTCGAGAATTTTACTTACGGTTCGTGTTAAGTCGAGTCGAGTGAGTTTTATTGCTTTCCGGGTACATTTAAAGTATCCCAAAAGTATTTTGGAGTGTTTGGGATAATTTCCGACTCTCTTCCCCTCTCTTCCCCTTTAGGCCGACGGTCACCCCCAACCCACCATAAACCACCATTAATTTTTTTTTCTACTTGGTTTTGATTAAAACTAAGGTTAGACCACCTCTAATCTAATCATTCCCTATCTTTCTATGTAATCTAATCCAACATGCATTCATATTTTTTTTCAAGAATCAAAGGAATTTTTCAAAATCGTTTTTGATGTTAATTGGATAAATGCCTGTTAAATTCATGTGTAATGGGGGTATAATCACTAAACAAACCACCAAAATTGATTTGGTTGTGGTGTTTTGGTCACCCAAACCCCACGGCAAAGGGGGGGTGTTTGGGAGACCATGGTGATTGATGTTTTGAGCATGGTTTTGTGTTTAATCTTGTGTTTATAGATGTTTTAGATGGGTACAAGTACTTGGATGTTTGTTTTTAGGATTTTAGTTTATGAGGTTGATGATCAATAGGGGTTAGGGACTGAAAACATGGTTTGGTTGTGATTAGGGATGCTTAGGATGGTGTCTAGTGATGATAAATGGGTTTGGAAACGAGCGTTAGTGTGATTTTGGTATGGTTGATTTTAGGCAGAAGGTTTAAGGCATTTTCGTAAAATTCATTTTGAAAACAGGTCTTGTGGATAGGATAGATTTGTAGAGCATTTTCTTAGCTTCGATTTGGTATAAGGTAGAGTTTACGACTCCTAACGAGTCAAAAGTTACGACGTTTTGAAATTCGTGTACCGGGAGATGAAAACCGTCATAATCCGAAGTTATGCTTGGTTGTAGGTCAAATCCCGGGGACTATAAGTCTAGTTTGGTAAATGGTCAAGGACTGAATTTTGGTGTCAAACCTGCAAATTTGAGTCTATTATAGTACTTAGGTGTCAAATGGGTCAATGGAGTGTTTTAAACGGGTCAAATGAGTCCGACTTGGTCAAAGTACAATTTCAGTCCGAAAAACGTAGTTTTTGGAAAAGTGTTGAGTAACGGGTCGTAGAAGTAAAAATTTTTGTTGGGATTAAATATGTGTTTTCTACAGGTCTTATAGTATTTTTGAGAATTTTGTCAAATTTTATAATGGTAGTTAAGTATGGTAAAACAGCCCGTACTTTTGGTAAGTATCGGCGAAAATGAATAAAAAACATGGATAACGTTAATAATAAGGACGAATGGTGTAAAATGAGTAACGCTTGTTGTTTTGTTTTGGCGTGAGTTGTAATTGTCATAAGTGACTAGTATTTATGTATTTTATACAGTACCATAAGGTTTTAAAATGAGATTACTCATTACACGTTATTTGGTTTGATAGGTGTTGATTTACCCGGGCATCCGTATCGTCGTCAGTGACCGTCTCTCGAACTATCGACTACTTGATATATAAGGTGTGAATTTATAGCCTCGCTTATTATTATTTCAAACTGTTTTACCCGCGAGGGAAATGCATGCTAGTTTTTAAAATGAACATATGTCATGAATGATTGTTGGACCCGAATGTTGCCTTTGAAATTGTGTTGAGTACCTAGTTGCAAAAGTCCCTAAATTCATGAACTATTAACTATTGTTTAGTCCTAGCGTGGATTAGAAATAGCCGCTTATACAAAGTGATAGTACTATGGGGTTGACTACCCTATCCGAGACGAGGGCTAGTACGTTGATACCCCCTATGGACGGATAATTTGTGATAAGAGAAAAGGTATAATTGCAACTGATGCCTTATTAGGGGCCTTGGTTTCATCTGAATCGTGCCGGTAATTATTACGCGGGTGATTGAGTTAACGGTTTAGTGTCATGAGCTTAAACACAATTGCCAGTATCTTGAATATAGATTGTTTGATCGACAAGTCTATGAATGATCGTGAATGGTTTTATTTCACATATGTTCAAAATGAATTGTAAAACCTATGAATTCCACTCAACGTTTTCGTTGACCAAATTTAGCATGTGTTTCAGGTAACCGCTGAAGTGTAGCATGGAGCGTGCATGGGATGGATGTTGTGTGTATGGCTTGGAGTCTGCTTGTTTTTCCTCCCGTCATTACTTAAACATTTTTAACTTTAATGTCATGTTGTTGTGAAAACTGTAACTTTTGGGTTGAGATTCATGGGGACCGTAAACGCTAAACTCTGTTGTATCAATTGGGGTTGGAAAAACCGTAGACATGTATCTTTTAACAATTTTTCATTTAAGTTTTAAATTGACGTCTCTTTGGAGTCGTTCGATATTTCTTGTGTGCGATGATAACTGCCTAACACCCAAATGTTGTAGTTCCGCTGCGCATAGCATTTGGTGGGGTGTTAGAGATTGGTAATCAGAGCCATGAGTTATAGAGAACTAGGTCGTTTTGAAAATCCTAAACTATAACTTTTGGTGTCGTAAGAAATTGTCCAAGCACACACAACTATCCTGCATGGCTCCGGTAAGATTTATTTTTGTATTCATGGCTTTTGACGTATACTTTTGAGTTGAAGTATATATGAGGGTATTTATTACGTAAGTATGGAAATTACTATATGTAGACGTTGAAATTATACGTGGAATATCCGACACCGTAATTTTTGTATTAATTATGCATGAGCATCATATTATTACATTTTGGGCATATGTACCACCTTTGCATTGCATTTACATGCATGTATTTATAAATATTGTATTGTTATCTTACGTACCCTCCGAAATTCGCTGTTATTGCAGGAATGGCCGAGGTACCACCTAATGGTAATGGAAACGATTACGTCGTGGGTCACGAAGGGGGACCGTTTCCTCCGAACCCGCTGGATAATGACAATGGATGGATCGCTCCAGAAGAAGAAATAGGGCCGGAAAATGACAATGATGAAAGTGAGGTGGACAACTTCAGTATCAGTAGTGATGAGAGCGAGGATTCTGAGGAAGAGCCCGAGGAACTGATGGATGATGGTATTCCCGAGAATGCTGTAGGTCAGACCGAACCTGATTTGTTTCAATCTCTGAATTCGCCAAAAGGTTATGAAGCACCTCCGACCGATCGATATGAGCAGCAACCCTTTGGTCGCCCGATGGACAATTGTAAGGACTATTCGAGGACAGTGCCAGGATTTGTTCGAGTAAGTAATGGGAGTGGTGCAGAGTCCAACAATTTATCAAAATCACAATCTATTCATGAGAATATTGCAAGGGTCTACTTTCCGAGACCAAGACACTACTGGGATCCCGAGGGTCGTTTGAGGAGGATGGATAGGTTGATGTATGAGCGGTTTGTGGTTGAGACCAGGGTAATTAAGAGGTTTGATAAGAATGAAAGGGCACACCAAAGACTGTTGGAAAGGACTTCAAGAATTGAGTATGATGGAAATGCAAACAAAAGTGATATCAACAGTCTAAGATCGATGATCGCGAACTTGAGCGCCAGTCTTGACCGTGTTAGGGAAGATCAAGTGAGATTGTCTAGGATGCAGAGTTGGGAGCATCGAGTGAGAGCATCATTGCCCCCAGATTGGAGGTTTGTGGACGATTTGGAAATGGAAGCTAATCACTTCATGATCCAGCCACCTGCCAGAGGTGCTTGTATCACTGTGGGAAATCATGTAGCGGTTAAGTGTGGGTCTACGTCAGGGACGAAAAAGGAGACTTAATGTGGGCCGAACGACAAAGGAAAGAGAAAAATGGATGATGTGGACGAGGATGATAGCGATGAGGAACCCGAGGAAGATGATGACGAACCGCCATCCAAGAGGCCGTGTGGATCACCACATGCCTAGTTGCTTGTCTTGTATTTTATCTTTGATCGTTGTAATAGAACTGTTTTAGACTTTTATATGATGGCATTATGACGAAAAACTTGAGGACTTAAGTTTTATGGTGAATGATTGTAGTGGCAATACTTGTCACAATTTTGGTTGATTATCAATACAATCCATGTTTACCTTTCATGATCTGTGATATGTCTTAAATTTGATCTTTTGTGATGTGAATTGATGAATATTAGTAACTCTGTAGTGATGTGTCGTTGTATTTATATTATGTCTTGAAAGAGAAATCCATCTTAATCTTGATGTGTATACTTAGATTGTTTTCCTATTTTCCCTGTCTTGCAGAAAGATATATTTGATAACACACCATGCCTCCAAAACTAACCGCCGACCGTGTGAACACGATGATTCAGGAAGCCATTGCGAATGCGCTAGAAGCAGACCGAGCAGGAAGGAATCCAGACCAGGGCAGAAATGCGGGGAGACAGCAAGCCCCAAGAGAATGTACTTACTCTAGTTTCATAAAGTGTGGTCCCACGCAATTTCGTGGAACTGGTGGAGCTCTAGAACTCAGGAGATGGTTGGAACAGGTTAAAAGTACTTTCGAGATTAGTGGTTGTTCAGAAGCGAACAAGGTCAAGTTTGCGGCTGCTACGTTTCTTGACGATGCATTGAGTTGGTGGAACACCCAAGTAGCCACTGTTGGATTGGCAGTAGCGAATGCAAGAACATGGGCTGCAACTAAAGCTCTTTTGACCAAGAAGTTCTATCCGGAAGAGGAGTTAGGTCAATTGGAAGATGAGTTGAGGCACCTGACTTTGAAAAACAATGATATCACTGCTTACACCAGGAGGTTTAATGAACTAAGCCTTTTGTGTCCAGACACTTTTGCCGATGATACCAAGAAAATGAAACAGTACATCAAAGGTCTATCCAGTAATATCAAGGGTGAGACGACTTCGTCTAAACCTGGGTCGTTTGATGAAGCGGTCCAGATGGCTCACGCATTGATGGATGTCAAGCTCCAGGACAAGAAGAACTTCATTGCTGAAGGAAATAAGAGGAAATAGGAAGCGGCACAGAGCAATCAATCCCAAGGTCAAAGCCGAGGTGGAAACCGAAACAACCATGGTCAGAACCGCAATCAGCAGTTTAACCAACGAAGGAATGAAGGGATGAGAGCTGTGACAAACCCCAGAGGAGCGAAGGTAAATCCCCACTGTGGTAGGTGCAACTTGTACCATGTAGGGAACTACCCGCCTACATGCGGCAAATGTGGAAAAGCGGGTCACAGGATGTCTGATTGCCGAACGAAAGGGGTAGCCACTGGGGCGAATGCTATAAGAGTGAGGGGATGTTTTGGATGTGGAGAGAGAGGCCATATGCAAGGGAATTGCCCGAAGGCAGGAAACAAGCAAGGAGGTAACAATGCTGCTGCCGTGTATCAAGTAGGGACGGCTGATAAACCACAGGGTCCTAACGTGGTTACCGGTACGTTTTTGCTAGACGCTTGTTATGCTAGTATTTTGTTTGATTCTGGTTCCGACAAGAGTTTCGTAGATGTTAAATTTAGTCGTCATATCGATAGAAAACCAGTGTTGTTAGCGACTAGTTATAACGTTGAGTTAGCCGATAGGAAAATTGTTAGTACGAATTCTATACTGAAAGGGTGTACCTTGAAGTTAGGAAATTACGCTTTTAAAATCGACTTGATGCCTATAGAGCTAGGATCGTTTGACGTGATTGTGGGAATGGATTGACTGATGGCGCACAGTGCTATGATCGTCTGTGGCGAGAAATTAGTTCAGATCCCGTTGAGAAATAAAGTCTTGACCGTGAAGGGAGACGAATGCACTTCTCGTTTGAAAGTGGTTTCTTGTTTGAAAATGATGAAGTATGTAGAGAGTGGATGCGATGTGTTTTTGGTACAAGTTTCGAGTGATGGTGATTTAGAGGCGAGGATTGAAGAGGTACCTGTTATCTGCGACTATCCGGAAGTTTTTCCAGACGAGCTGCCAGGTTTACCACCCACCCGTGAGGTCGAGTTTCGAATTGATTTGGTGCCAGGAGTTGCGCCGGTTGCGCGTGCACCCTATCGATTAGCACCATCCGAGTTAAAGGAGTTATCGGATCAACTGAAGGAATTGATGGACAAAAGGATTTATTAGGCCGAGTTCATCACCATGGGGAGCGCCAGTGTTGTTTGTGAAGAAGAAAGATGGTTCATTTCGGATGTGTATTGACTATAGAGAACTCAACAAGCTGACGGTTAAGAATCGGTATCCATTGCCGAGGATTGACGATTTGTTTGATCAATTGCAAGGTTCCAGTGTATACTCAAAGATCGATTTAAGATCAGGGTATCATCAACTACGTGTAAGAGAAGAGGATATTCCTGTAACTGCCTTTCGTACGCGGTATGGACACTTTGAATTTCGAGTGATGCCGTTTGGGTTGACAAACGCGCCTGCTATATTCATGGACCTTATGAATCGCGTATGCAAGCCGTATCTAGATAAGTTTGTTATTGTTTTTATCGATGATATTCTTATTTACTCTAAGAGTAAGGAGGAGCACGAGAAGCACCTGAGAAAGATATTGGATCTGCTGAAGAAAGAGAAGCTGTATGCGAAGTTCTCGAAGTGTGAGTTTTGGTTAGAATCCGTGCAATTCCTTGGTCACGTGATTGATAGCAAAGGAGTTCGCGTGGATCCTGCCAAGGTCGAAGCGATCAGGGAATGGTCAGCACCGACAACGCCGACTGAAGTTCGAAAATTCCTTGGTTTAGCTGGGTATTATCGGAGATTCATTGAAGGATTTTCGTTGATAGCAAAGCCATTGATAAATCTTACCGAAACGAATAGGGTGTATGAATGGGGAGATGAGGAAGAATTCGCTTTCAAAACGCTCAAGGACAAGTTATGTTCCGCACCAATATTATCATTACCTGAAGGAACCGAAGACTTTGTAGTGTATTGTGACGCATCTCGTAAAGGTTATGGAGCGGTGTTGATGCAGCGTGAAAAGGTGATAGCTTACGCGTCGAGGCAACTAAGGAAGAATGAGGAGAACTACACGACGCACGATTTGGAATTAGGAGCTGTAGTTTTTGCGTTGAAGTTGTGGAGACATTATTTGTATGGGACGAAGTGTGTTGTATTCACTGACCACAAGAGTCTGCAGCACATTTTAGATCAAAAGGAGTTGAACATGAGACAGAGACGATGGGTAGAATTACTGAGTGACTATGACTGTGAAATTCGCTACCATCCTGGCAAGGCGAATGTTGTAGCGGATGCACTTAGTAGGAAGGAACGGGAGAAACCTTTGAGAGTCAGAGCTTTGGTGATGACTGAGAGTGTTGATTTAACCGAAACTATATTGAAGGCTCAAGAGAGGGGACTAATGAAAGGGAATGTTGAAGCTGAGAACTTGGGAAGAATGTTGAAACCTCTTTTTGTGATTAGGTCAGACGGATTGAGATATTTCGAGAATCGGATTTGGTTACCATTGTGTTCATCTGAGGAAGAAAAGCCTGGAGTACGAGAATTGGTTATGAACGAGTCTCATAAGTCGAAGTATTCGATACATCCTGGATCGGATAAGATGTATCATGACCTGAAGAAAGTTTATTGGTGGCCGAATATGAAGGCGGATATTGCTCGTTACGTTAGTAAGTGTTTGACTTGTGCGAAGGTTAAAGCAGAACATAAGAAACTGTCTGGGTTGTTGGTACAACCAGAGATCCCAGAATGGAAATGGGAGAAAATCGCTATGGATTTCATGACGGGTTTACCTAGAACTCCTAGTGGATGTGATATGATATGGGTAATAGTGGATAGGTTGACGAAATCTGCTCATTTCTTACCTATGAAGAAGACGGACAGTATGGAAAAGCTGGCCAGTGTGTACGTGAAGGAGATCGTTTGCAGACATGGAGTGCCGTTATCGATCATTTCGGATCGCGATAGTAGATTCACATCGGAATTTTGGAAATGGCTTCAACGTGCGATGGGCACTGAATTGAATTTAAGTACGGCTTATCACCCGGAAACTGACGGCCAGAGCGAACGAACTATTCAGACGATGGAGGATATGCTCCGAGCATGCGTGATTGATTTTGGAGGAAGTTGGAAACGCCACCTGCCTCTAGTGGAGTTTTCGTATAATAATAGTTACCATGCGAGTATCAAGGCAGCACCGTTCGAAGCGTTGTATGGAAGGAAGTGTAGATCGCCCGTGTGTTGGAGTGAAGTAGGAGAAAGTCAATTGACTGGACCCGAAATGGTTTTAGAAACGACAAAGAAGATTGTGCAAATCAAGAACCGACTACTTGCTGCGAGAAGCCGACAGAAGAGTTATGCCGATAACAGAAGAAAACCGTTGGAATTTGAAGTCGGAGAAATGGCTATGCTTAAGGTATCGCCGTGGAAGGGTGTAATTCGTTTTGGGAAGAAAGGAAAGTTGAGTCCGAGGTATATTGGACCATTTAAGATCGTTAAACGAATTGGACCAGTAGCGTACAAGTTAGAGTTGCCGAGCGAGCTTAGTGCTATTCACGACACGTTTCACGTATCGAACTTGAAGAAGAGTTTGGCGGATAAGGAATTGGTGATTCCTTTGGACGAGATTCAACTGGACGACAAAATGCATTTTGTGGAAGAACCCGTGGAAATTATGGACCGAGAGGTCAAGAGGCTGAAGCGTAGTAGAATTCCTATTGTGAAGGTTCGATGGAATTCTAGGCGTGGACCGGAATACACTTGGGAACGTGAGGACTTTTTCAAGGAAAGGTATCCTCATTTGTTCCAGCGGCACGAAATGTGAGCATAAGAAGAGGCGAGCGCCGGGACGTCGCTCTCTTTAAGGAGGGGTGGATGTGATACCCTAGAACCGAGGTCACTAACATTACCCTAAATTACGCTAATTTTTGAAATTTTTAATAAATACTAATTGCTATATATTTTAGTATTTTGGTCGAAATCGATGTTCGAGGTTATAATTTTGACGATTGACGATTTAAGGAGGAAGATGACGAATACGATCCCGATGGATGCCCAAATTTCTATAATTATTGACGTTTTATCGATAATGTAATTTTTCGAGAATTTTACTTACGGTTCGTGTTAAGTCGAGTCGAGTGAGTTTTATTGCTTTCCGGGTACATTTAAAGTATCCCAAAAGTATTTTGGAGTGTTTGGGATAATTTCTGACTCCCGTAAAATTTTCTAAAATGACTAGTGAGTCAATCCCGCAAAGTTTTAGTGTCGTTTTTACTTGAGGCCAAAAGAAAGCTTAAATTGCACAAGGGGTCCTTCCAATTTTTACAAAAGGGGAAAGTAAACACATACATCACAAAAACACTTGCAAATTTATTTTTTCTCTCCCTCTCTTCCCCTTTAGGCCGACGGTCACCCCCAACCCACCATAAACCACCATTAATTTTTTTTTTCTACTTGGTTTTGATTAAAACTAAGGTTAGACCACCTCTAATCTAATCATTCCCTATCTTTCTATGTAATCTAATCCAACATGCATTCATATTTTTTTTCAAGAATCAAAGGAATTTTTCAAAATCGTTTTTGATGTTAATTAGATAAATGCATGTTAAATTCATGTGTAATGGGGGTATAATCACTAAACAAACCCACCAAAATTGATTTGGTTGTGGTGTTTTGGTCACCCAAACCCCACGGCAAAGGGGGGGGTGTTTGGGAGACCATGGTGATTGATGTTTTGAGCATGGTTTTGTGTTTAATCTTGTGTTTATGGATGTTTTAGATGGGTACAAGTACTTGCATGTTTGTTTTTAGGATTTTAGTTTATGAGGTTGATGATCAATAGGGGTTAGGGACTGAAAACATGGTTTGGTTGTGATTAGGGATGCTTAGGATGGTGTCTAGTGATGATAAATGGGTTTGGAAACGAGCGTTAGTGTGATTTTGGTATGGTTGATTTTAGGCAGAAAGTTTAAGGCATTTTCGTAAAAATTATTTTGAAAACAGGTCTTGTGGATAGGATAGATTTGTAGAGCATTTTCTTAGCTTCGATTTGGTATAAGGTAGAGCTTACGACTCCTAACGAGTCAAAAGTTACGACGTTTTGAAATTCGTGTACCGGGAGATGAAAACCGTCATAATCCGAAGTTATGCTTGGTTGTAGGTCAAATCCCGGGGACTATAAGTCTAGTTTGGTAAATGGTCAAGGACTGAATTTTGGTGTCAAACCTGCACATTTGAGTCTATTATAGGACTTAGGTGTCAAATGGGTCAATGGAGTGTTTTAAACGGGGTCAAATGAGTCCGACTTGGTCAAAGTAGAATTTCAGTCCGAAAAACGTAGTTTTTGGAAAAGTGTTGAGTAACGGGTCGTAGAAGTAAAAATTTTTGTTGGGATTAAATATGTGTTTTCTACAGGTCTTATAGTATTTTTGAGAATTTTGTCAATTTTTATAATGGTAGTTAAGTATGGTAAAACAGCCCGTACTTTTGGTAAGTATCGGCGAAAATGAATAAAAAAATGGATAACGTTAATAATAAGGACGAATGGTGTAAAATGAGTAGCGCTTGTTGTTTTATTTTGGCGTGAGTTGTAATTGTCATAAGTGACTAGTATTTATGTATTTTATACAGTACCATAAGGTTTTAAAATGATATTACTCATTACGCGTTATTTGGTTTGATAGGTGTTGATTTACCCGGGCATCCGTATCGTCGTCAGTGACCGTCTCTCGAACTATCGACTACTTGATATATAAGGTGTGAATTTATAGCCTCGCTTATTATTATTTCAAACTGTTTTACCCGCGAGGGAAATGCATGCTAGTTTTTAAAATGAACATATGTCATGAATGATTGTTGGACCCGAATGTTGCCTTTAAAATTGTGTTGAGTACCTAGTTGCAAAAGTCCCTAAATTCATGAACTATTAACTATTGTTTAGTCCTAGCGTGGATTAGAAATAGCCGCTTATACAAAGTGATAGTAGTATGGGGTTGACTACCCTATCCGAGACGAGGGCTAGTACGTTGATACCCCCTGCGGACGGATAATTTGTGATAAGAGAAAAGGTATAATTGCAACTGATGCCTTATTAGGGGCCTTGGTTTCATCTGAATCGCGCCGGTAATTATTACGCGGGTGATTGAGTTAACGGTTTAGTGTCATGAGCTTAAACACAATTGCCAGTATCTTGAATATAGATTGTTTGATCGACAAGTCTATGAATGATCGTGAATGGTTTTATTTCACATATGTTCAAAATGAATTGTAAAACCTATGAATTCCACTAAACGTTTTCGTTGACCAAATTTAGCATGTGTTTCAGGTAACCGCTGAAGTGTAGCATGGAGCGTGCATGGGATGGATGTTGTGTGTATGGCTTGGAGTCTGCTTGTTTTTCCTCCCGTCATTACTTAAACATTTTTAACTTTAATGTCATGTTGTTGTGAAAATTGTAACTTTTGGGTTGAGATTCATGGGGACCGTAAACGCTAAACTCTGTTGTATCAATTAGGGTTGGAAAAACCGTAGACATGTATCTTTTAACAATTTTTAATTTAAGTTTTAAATTGACGTCTCTTTGGAGTCGTTCGATATTTCTTGTGTGCGATGATAACTGCCTAGCACCCAAATGTTGTAGTTCCGCTGCGCATAGCATTTGGTGGGGTGTTAGAGAAAAGTATGATATAATTGAATTCCCAACAGTTGTCAGCATGAAGCATGATTAATGAAGGCCAATCATGATTTATCACGAAAACGGGCTTTATTGAAATCCTTGTGTATCTTAACATGAAAACATCATTACTTTGCTGAAAACATAATCCTCGTAAGGAGACATGAACTGAATCATCATGAAGACGACATCAACGTGAGGGTATGAAAATTTGACTGTTACAAGGAACATAAAAAGTCTAATGAACTGAGGTGTAATATCAACTGATGTGGACGACTATGGTTCAATCCACATAATTCAAAGAAGAAACATGAGACTAAGTATGGGCTATTCTGGTTCGATCCATACTGGTCAAAATTTTCTGAGAACTGTCATGTCTAGAAATTTATAATTTCGGACTAAATATGGGTGGCTGTAGTCCAATCCCTACTTGTCAAAATTTATGAAATGTCCTGATATGACAAAGGTGAAAAACTGTGGATTGGTTCACAAAACATCATTTGACTGAAAAGCATGAAATTTGACTTGAGAAATGGTGAACGTTCATGGCTGGTTCACCAAGTAATATTTGACTGAAAACATAAATCTGTCATGAGTAAGGGTAAACGCCTATGGTCGGTTTACCAATACAAAATCTGAACGGCAAGGGTGAACGCCTATGGTCAGCTCACCAAAACGAAAATTCGCTAAAAAGCACATGTGACTAAATATGGCTAGTTATGTACCAACCTTTTACTTAGTCGAAACTTTAAGAAACTGACTGATAAATGAAGAAAACTGACTGAATAATCCATGAGAAACATGAAAGATAACGCCGCCAAAATCTGAGAAGTTCCTTGTGACTACCCACTAGTCACAGGTCAAGTTTTAGAGCCTACAGGTCAAACCTATAGCTCTGATACCATAATTGTAACACCCCAGTTGAATAAGTGGACCGTTACGTGTATTTATGGCGTGTCATCAAAGCATAAGGTAAATGTACTAAAACATTAAATGACCATAACGGAAATACCAGAATCAAACATCGGTAATCCAACCTAAGCTCAAAACATGAAAAAATAAAATACTGAAAGAAAGGACTAAACAATGTCCAAATAAGCAGAATAATGTAAGTGCATAAAATAAGAAGTCTGGACAGCTTCCATCCCAAATGCACGTGCTCTCAGAAACCTAAGAGCGTCCCGGTGTACCTGCCGTTAGAACATGAAAGGAACTACGGCTGAGCATAACGCTCAGTGAACGGATATAGAGCATGATAAGGAACTACTGAAATGAAACAGATGGTAAAATACTGGAGCTGTAAGACTGATAAGTAAAGTTGCAGCGGAAATCTGTGCATAATCTGTAAAGTCTGATTCGTAAATAATAAAGCTGAACTAATATCTGATAAATCTGAAAACATGCATTTACTGTATTTTAATTTGCCAGAGCTTATATAGGTCACGTGCTGTAACAACCGTGCATAAATAACTGGAGGGGTGACCTCGTCATGCTGTAAAGGGGTGACCTCTAAATAACTTTGCTGGGTGGAGGGATCAGCTCCAATGTGAAGGATGTAGAGCACACACCACATTCACCCTGATAAATTGTAACACTTATAAGCCTAGGATGCATCCATACGCCCCACTAATAATACTGATAAAATGGCCAAGCTGAGCTGAGTGGGACGATGCAGGATATCACTCTCTTGCATGTGAGTCACGACACCGGTGCCTCTAGTGCCGTGGTTACGGTACCTCCGTAACTAGTACATAAACTGGTCGTGCTTGTATATAATACTCAGGCAATTTATTTAGTTATTAATATGATTATTGATAAACTTAACATATACTGGGGAAAAACATTTGGCTGAAGACGGGGAATCCTAATCATGCATAGAAAGGAAGTCCTTACTGAATGGACGGAAATCCATACCTCGCATCCAATAATGAAATAAGGATGAAAGCTGGAAGATCTACTCCGACTTCACGGTTACTACATAAATAAGGGACGCGAAATAAGTGGTCTGATTATTGTTCACTGTTTACTGTTTATTATTTTCTTAAATCATTTTGTTTGTTCCCATATTAATTTACTGGTTGCGGATAAACTGGTAAGTTCCGACTGTTCTCATATTATTACTCCTGATCAACGTATCCTTTGTATTCTGATTACCGTAAAATATGTACTCCAATATAATAATACTACTATAAATAGTAACCTTCTATAAATAGAAAGTTTCCAAATTTAGAAAGATTGCAAAATAAGTTTTCTGAAATAATCATAATTTAAATCATAAATTAAATCGACTTTTAGTTAATTAAAAGAATAAGTTAAGGTCAATTTAGTCTTACTAATTTAAAAAAATCAAATAATAATTTTATTTAACTTTATTTTTAAAACTTATTTCTAATTAATTTACCCAAAACTTATACAAGTTTCCACTGCTAGTTCAATTCTGTTCCCACTGCTATTTCCTTTTTATTTCCCACTGCTTATGTTATACAATTCCCACTGCTAGTTATATGGTCCCACTGTTAGTGCAGTGGTTACCACTGCCAATGCAGTGGTTCCCACTGCTTGCGTTTTCTGACAGACCCAAACACCCCCTTATTCCAGTTAAACCCAAACACCCCCTGACTGGTCAAAACAACCGCTTGTTGCTGCTGGTTCACTGCCGACTCAATGAAAAACGACCCAACACCCAAACAACACCCCCTAATTGTGTTTTGTTTGTGGCTGATCAAAACACATGCGCCACCGCCCCGCTGTGTGGGTCACAGCTGGTCACCAAAGACACACCGAGACCCCTGCTGGTCTCGGTTCACGTGAAACAACAAAACCCGCCACCAATAGGGAAGATTCACGTTTTAAGATTAAAAATTCATTTGTTCTTTAATATTCATATCATGGATTTCGGGATTGATAATAAAAAGACATGCTTACCGTTGCTTTGTGCTTGAGTAATAACACTGTGACTCTCGAATCCAACTTAAAACTCGATCTCCCTTTCTTCTTGTCTCTTCTGTCGGCAGCCACAAACAAAAAACCCTAGTCTTGTCTTTTTTTTATACTGTATATGACAAAGGGGAGGGTAACCCCCGTATTTTGTTTATTAGAGAAATGGGCTCAAGGCCCAACATTTCCTATTCTTTTTTTTTTAAGCTGCGGCCCAAAGGAAAACAATACCAAAATGTTTTAATTTTTCGTTTCGATTAAACGTATAACTTGCGTTTGCGATTATTTAACCCGTCATGAATTTATTTATATCCTAAAAACGGATACACACCTAATACTGAATAGTTATTAAATAATTTATTAACTGATAATTATTTTCTGAATGATTAAGTTACGTCTCTATAACAACTAAAATCGAGACTGCGTAATTACTATTAACGTTTAATTATTTCTGTAAAAATAAATAATTCATCTGTAATATCTTCTGAGACTAAATACTTATTATCTGAATAAACTGTAATATTTATAGTATTTAAATAAACTGGGATAGCGTATTTAATTTCTGCGTTTATATCTCTGTCTAATAATTAATACTTATATAGTTTATTAAAATTAAACTGCGTATTTAAATATTCTGATTTTTAAATACGGGTTTTACAATAAGTTTATTACCTTAAATTAGACCATTTTATACTTTTATTATCAGTATTATACTTTACATGTTGGGCCTAAGTGGGTTAAGCCCAATAAGTAATTTTTATAAGTGTTTAACTTATTTAGTTAAATTATTAGTCCAAATATGCTAACTTAGCTCGTTAATGTCCGTATGTCATACAGTTCGGGTTTTATCGGTTTTTACTTGTATTAGGTACTTATATATCAGTATATGACTTTTAAAAACCTTACATTAGACGGGTTTGATCTTCTAAGTTTTAATTGGAGAAAAACGTTAATTTTACGGTAATAGCCGAAAAAGTCGTAAAAATCATGTTTATAGTTTTTATAACTTATAAATCTTATTCAACTACCATTTTTATAAAGTGTCCATTTATTTATCCTTATTCATATTTATATAAATGAAATATATAAGTTAGTCGGTTTTAATTCACATTTTATACTATATTTATTTGAGTGCTTATATAATAATATTAAACTTTAATTTCACAAAATCAGTCCTAAATTTTAAGTTCACTAAAATGTCCCTATCTAGAGTTCTATAATGAGATAGGATCTCAAATTTTTATCACAGAAACTACATGATATGTGCTTCATTTTATTCCTTTATAGCTACTGATGAATCAACTTCTAAATATTTTAATAAATTCGTCCAAGACAGTGTAGGCAGATTTGCACTCTAAACTTGTTTTGATCATATCTCACTCATTTTGATGATTCTATTGCATGGCCAACTCTCACATGTGTATAACACCTAATACTTACTGTATATTGATTCCACTTTACCATTTTATCAGTTTAACATTTGGTTACGTACTGTTTTTATACAGCCATCATATTTAGCAAGATTTTAACCTTGTTACCTATGGTTTTCCATCTTTTTAACCATATTTATCAACACTTGATCCCCACACAACATTTTTATCATCATATATTCATCATATACATATACAATATAAAAGAAAATACAAGATTACATAATAAAAATAACAAGAGGATGGGAACAACAATCTTTATACCACCAAGATTATGTAGGTTATGATCAAGACATGGATTTTGATCACACAACTTGTGATAAATCAACACCAATCTTCTAGGAAACCAATACTTGTAAACTTTATGTAGAAATCAGACCTTGGACATCATCAAATCACCTCCTTGGATGTTAGAATCACCTCCAATCTTCAAGGCTTCAAAAGTTCTTCACCATATGTGTAGATAACACATGGTTTGTGGTTAAAATTGATCAAATGGTGGTGGTTTATGGGTGGTGGTGGTGGACGGCCAAGAGATCAAACGAGAGAGAGATATGTGTGGTTTTGCATGTATCTAAATGTGAGAAATGGTTTTGAGTTACAATTTATTGGTTTTTGAGGTGGAGTAGCTTACTTTGTAAGCTTTAAGTAACAAGTGTAACATTTACTTGTTAAATGTTGACACCTAAGGTGTGTTGTAGCTAAGTGTTGTCGTCCCATATTAGTGGGGTGGGGCAAACTTGTTTTATCTCATCCCACTAATTTACGGGTATTCCTCGATTATAGTTTCCTCGATTTGCGTGCCCTCGGGTCGTTTTACGAAAAACGTTTTTATAAATTATGAATCAACGGCACCAAACGAATCTAATAAAAATTGTCTCATCAAAAACGGAGTTCGAAAACGTAAATACGTAATCCTAAGGTCTCCGGGTTAGTCGTAAAGGACGTTAAATTATAATCGTAAGTCCTAATCCCTTCTCGTAAATTTGTGAGTTTATGAACCAACACAAATTTAAAATCTCTAAATAATATTCACGGATAAATTTATTTTCTGAAATGTCGGACTGTCACCAAAACGGTGTATGTAAACGTAAGCAGATAACGTAGAATCCTCCGGTTTAGACGTAGTCGATGCTACTTCAAGACGTAAATCCAAATTTCTTCCCATAAATGAGTGAGTTCATAATATAACATTAAAATAATGTTTTTAAATAATATTTGAGAATAAAAAATCAACCATAAATTGACGGATTGTCACAATTGGCATGCTTTAGGGCCGAATATGCCTTATGCTCCAATTCAATGGGCAAATGACAATTCTTTCCATAAACCAACTTATAAGGAGTACAACTGATAGGTGTCTTATAAGTGGTCCGAAAGGCCCATAAAGCGTCATCGAGTTTGTCGTACCATGAAGCACGGTTTTCTCGAATCGACCTTTCCAAAATCCTCCTTAAAGCTTGGTTTGAAACCTCGACTTGCCCACTCGTTTGCGGGTGATAAGCCGTAGAAAAACGATGTGTAACTCCATATTTCTTTAAAAACTTTTCGAATTGTTCATTACAAAAATGGGTTCCACGATCGCTTATAATAGTACGAGGGGATCCAAACCGAGAGAATAGTTGCTTCAAGAACTTCACTACCACACGAGCATCATTAGTAGGTAAAGCCTTAGCTTCCACCCACTTAGAAAGGTAGTCGAAGACGACGAGGATATACTTGTTTCCATGAGACGATAGGAACGGCCCCATAAAGTCAATGCCCCAAATGTCGTAAATCTCACACACTTGAATTATGTTTTGCGACATTTCATCACGTTGAGACGATTTTCCTTGACGTTGGCAAGAATCACATGACTGTACAAGTGCGTGTGCATCACGATAGATCGTAGGCCAAAAGAAGCCGACACGAAACACTTTCTTATCCGTGAGATTAGCACCGTGGTGACCACCCGTGGGTCCCTCGTGACAAGCTCTAAGGATGTTAGAAGCTTCGGTACCAAAGACACAACGTCGAACGAGTTGATCCGCACAAACCCGAAAGAGATAAGGGTCGTCCCAAAAATAGAACTTGATGTCACGATAGAATTTTCTCTTTTGTTGTGTTGCCATACCCTTGATTATGAAGTTCCCCGCATGGTAATTTGCAATGTCGGCAAACCATGGTGTGTTGTCTTTAGAATTCACTACACCGAGAGTCTCGAGAGGAAATGTTTCGGTAATTTCCTTGTTCTCGAAAACATCTTTGTGAGGATCTTCTAGACGAGAGAGATGATCGGCCGCTAGATTCTCGGCTCCTTTTTTGTCAAGCACGGTGACATCAAATTCTTGGAGGAGGAGCATCCAATGAAGCAATCTCGGCTTAGCGTCTTGCTTAGCTAAGAGATACTTGATAGCCAAATGGTCCGTATACACGATACTTTTAGTCAAGACGAGATAAGGTCAGAATTTCTCAAAAGCATAGACCACGGCAAGGAATTCCTTTCCCGTTGTGGTGTACTTAAGTTGAGCCTTGGTCATCGTTTTGCTAGCATAATGGATAGGACGGAAGTGCTTTTCATAACGTTGCCCTAAGACGGTCCCTATTTCATAATCACTTGCATCACACATGATTTCAAAGGGTAATTCCCAATTAGGAGCAACAAGAATGGGAGCTTCGGTAAGTTTCTTTTTAAGAGTTTTGAAAGCTCTAACACAATCGTCATTGAAGTTAAAAGGAGCATCCTTCTCGAGAAGGTGTGTCATAGGTCGAGAGATTTTCGAAAAGTCTGATGAAACGATGATAAAAGCCCGTGTGGCCTAGGAAACTCCTAACTCCCTTGACGGTTTTAGGATGAGGTAACTTGGCGATGACGTCTATCTTAGCTTTATCGACCTTAATCCCCGCTTTCAAGACCTTGTGCCCAAAGACGATTCCTTGTTTACACATAAAATGACATTTTTCCCAATTAACCACAAGGTTGGTTTCTTCAAAACATTTTAACATTTTCTCGAGATTAGATAAACACGACGTGAATGAATTACCAAACACAGAAAAGTCATCCATGAATACTTCCATCGACTGCTCGATCATATCATGAAAAATATCCATCATACACCGCTGAAACGTACCCGGTGCATTGCAAAGTTCGAAAGGCATTCTACGACAAGCAAACGTTTCATAAGGACACGTAAACGTAGTTTTCTCTTGATCGCGAGGGTCGATAGGGATTTGAAAGCAACCGGAAAAACCATCTAAAAAGCAATAGAATTCATTTCCCGCGAGTCGCTCCAACATTTGATCCATGAAGGGCAATGGAAAGTGGTCTTTACGAGCGGTGTCATTTAACTTTCGGTAGTCAATACACACCCTCCAACCGGTCACAACACGAGTGGGAATTAACTCGTTGTTTTCATTGGGCACAACGTTCATTCCTCCATTTTTAGGGACACAATGGATTGGGCTCACCCATGGGCTATCGGAGATAGGATAAATCATTCTCGCGTCAAGAAGTTTTAAGACTTCCTTTTTGATGACATCGTAAATTTGGAGGTTTACTCTTCTTTGACTTTGAATTGCGGGTTTGTAGTCCTCCTCCATTAAAATCTTGTGAGTACAAAATTTTGGGTCAATACCCTTAATGTCAGAAATATTCCACGCAATTGCCCCTTTATGAGCTTTAAGAACTTTCAAAAGTGCGGTTTTTCATTATTAGCAAGATCTTTTACAATAATAACCGGCAACTTGTCATCACCTTCCAAGAATGGGTATTCAAGGTGAGATGGAAGATCTTTCAATTCAAGGATTGGTGGTTCCTCGATCGAAGATTTTTGTTCAACACTCATAACTTCCATCGGCGGAAGAAATGGTGGAATAAGAGTATCATTACTAACAATCACCTCATCTTATTGTCAATTTCATTTGAATTAAAATCGCCTCCTTGGAATGGAGTGAGATTTCATGTAGAATTAGCAAGAATCGGATACAAAATATTGGGATTGCCACTTGACGAACTATCGGAAAAACCTAACACTTCTTGTGAAAACTCATCGCAAACCACATCGACTAAGTCAATGTGATTGATGGTAGCTATTGCATAAACATGAGAAGGTGTAGAGTTTTGAGTAGCGTTTATAAAAAGTTCCTCTTTGTTGAATCTCAAAGTAATAGTTCTTGCATAAATGTCGATAAGCGATCTCGAGGTGTCTAAAAATGGACGACCTAACATTAGAGGAACTTGAGGATCCGCGGGGATGTTAACTACTATAAAATCAACGGGATAGTAGAACTTCCCCACTTTCACGAAAACATCCTCGGCTACTCCACATGCTAAAATTGTAGAATGATCGGCCATCTCGATAGACATGTTCGAAGGAGTAAGATCCGGAAGCAAAATTGATTTCCAAATGGAAAATGGCATCAAATTAATGCTCGCACCAAGATCGGCCAAGGCGAGGCATTCTTTCATATCATGTATATCACAAGGAATGAGTAACTTCCCAGGGTCACCAACTTTTTCCGGTATTCGATTAAGATACACCGAAGAACAATTAGATAGCTTTGAAAGCTTCTCCTTATCGTTCATCATACTTTTAAAGTGGAAGCGAAATGAGGCATGTATAACAATGCGTCAACTAAACTCACATTAAAATGCACTTGTTGAAACATTTTTATAAAAAGCTCGATTTGTTGTTTGTTACTTTCTTGTATTTTCTCTTTGTTTCGTCTCGATGGGTGAGGTAAGCGTGGTGTGGGTTGGGGCATAGGAAACGGCCTTGGAATCTCGGGTTCCATAATTGGTCTTGGTTCAACCGTAGGTGTGGTATGAGCGGTACTTCGTGGGCTTGTGATATGCTCCTTTTCGACCATCACCTCGGGCTCTTTCTCGATTTCCTTCTCCGTAGAAGTACTAGGACGAGAGATTGGTTCCTTGAAATTTTTACCACTACGAGTAGTAATAACCTTCATTTCTCCCTTCGGCTTTGAAATGGTATCACTAGGAAGACCACCCGAGGAAGAGGGTTTACACATGATTGCTTCAAACATTTTTCCCATTCGATCTTCAAATTTTGATTGCCTTATATCTGCTTTAACAACTCTTGCTTAATCTCATGTTGACCTTGTTCCATCTTTTGTTGATTTTGTTGAAGACGTTGAACGTTTCCTTTAATTTTATTAGCATGAGTTTTCAATTCATTAGCAAGTTCGTTTTTAAGCTCGTTTTTCAACTCGGATCTTAAGCTAATCATCTCACGTTGCATGTAATCAAGCTTAGCATCGTTTGATTTTGCATAATCCAAAAATTCTCCATTAAGATTTTTAGTGTGAGAATTTTGAAAACCTGTGCAGTGTTTTGAAAATCACGGTTTTGGTTTTGATTTTGAACTTGCCCATTCCCACTTTGGTAATTCCCTTTGTTCTAGTTACGTTAATTGCCTTGATAACCACCATTTTGATTGTTGTTTTGATAGTTGTTAGCATTTTGATTTTGGGTAGCTTGATTTGGGCGGGAACTTTGGCCGTTTTGGTTATAAGTTCCCGTGGCTACATAAGTACTCGAAGTGTTACCACCGGCGGTAATGCAATCGGAAAGATCATGAGCTCCACCACAAGATAAACAACTCTTTTCAACAACTTTAACAGATGCGGAATTCAAAGCATCTTGTGCTTTCCAATGTGTCATAAGCGTCGAAAATCTATCGAAAAACCGATTTTCCTCATTAGCTTCATCATGTAAGGCCTTCATGTTACGAGACGACGATGATGAACCCATATTTGCAACACTCGGTGTGTTACGAGGGTTATAAACCTTAGATCTATTCTCGATGATATTTAAAGCTTCATCGGTCGATTTGCACAAAAAATTACCACCCGCAGCGGCATTCAAATAATCTCGTTCATGATCATTTAACCCATTATAAAAAGTATCAATTTGATGCAATTCCGAAAAATCATGGTGTGGACATTCATGTAACATTTCTTTAAATCGTTCCCATGCCATTGAAAAACTTTCATTATTACGTTGTGTAAACCTTGAAATCTCATTTTTCAAATGTGTTGTCTTAGATGGTGGAAAAAATCGGTTCACAAACTTAGAAACGAGATCACCCCATGTCAAAATTGAATTTGGCGGTTCTTTCTCGAGCCAAATTTTTGTGGGTCCATCCAACGAATATGGAAACAACATCATCTTAA
This sequence comes from Glebionis coronaria, assembly GCA_025667525.1. Taxonomy (NCBI): domain Eukaryota; kingdom Viridiplantae; phylum Streptophyta; class Magnoliopsida; order Asterales; family Asteraceae; genus Glebionis; species Glebionis coronaria. The sequence continues at coordinate 436,816,735 of CM046874.1, forward strand.
TGGCGTCATGTGGAACATCCTTAAACTTGCTTGTTGCGGTGAGACGATTGAATTTCCGTATGTGATAATACGGGTTGTCTTTTTCATGACCTCGAAACTTGTTTGCTTGTAACATCGACATTAAACCCGTCTTAATCTCGAAAATATCTGCAAGGATAGAGGGAATCACAATAGCTTCTCCAAAACCCTTGGTGGGTGCTTGAAGCAACTCCATCATAGTACGATTAGCCATAGTGACTATTGGTTCTACAACGGGTTCGACAATTGGAGTTTCTTCTTCAATTAAATTGCCTTGGTTTTGACGACGTTTACGAGTTCATTTTGCTTGATTACGAGTTAGCATAAACTTGACGTAGAATGTGGAGGTGAGCAAAGAAGATTCTTTTGGGTGTTTTGTGGATTTTCAATTTTTTTTGTGTTTTTGATTGTTTGTAGTTTTTTGGATTTTGTGTGTATTCGTAGACAACAATCTACCAAATATCTCCTCGAATCAAACTCTTGATTAAAGAAGCCTTAAAAGAATGAAAACGATCACTTGGAGTGAACGCCTTCGATTGACTTTATAACTTTGGTGAAAACCAAATTGTTAAAGAGGGTTTAATCACAAAGAAACCAAGCAAATATATATGATACGTAATAATACTTCGGGCGGCAAAACCCTCGATTAGCCTTCAATATCAAATACCCACAAGCAAGCGGAGAAACGAGGCGGCGCGAAGCACTTAATAGCCTTTTTCTTTAGGGTGTATTTTATAACACCCGCCATATACCCACCTTATAGTTCGTATTTTTCAAAATCGAACTTCACGAAAGTATTTATCTATGTTTTCCTTTTTCTTTTTGTTTGAGATTCGAATACAATGATTAGGAGATCAAATCCCAATTAAAGTTGTGTTTTCACACTTTTTGAGATATTTTGAATTTGTTGTGATACTTATACAATATAGTAATAATATTTCACAAGAAAAACGAAAAAAACGATAATACGTATTAGTAGAGTTCTACTAATACAAATACTATTTATGGTTAGATATTAAAAAAAATGAAAAATTAATCACGACACACCTCCCCGGCAGCGGCGTCAAAATTGATTGTAGTAAAATACACTCTTGTTTAGGAAAACAAAAGAGCGTATATGAGCGGTAAGTATTAGACAAATGATTTAGGAAAATCAAGTGTTAATGACCCAAAGGTGGAAGTTCGTTTCCCAAGGAGGTATATGTGTGTGAAAAACTTGTTAAATGTTTGAGATAATATTGAGAAAGAAAAGGTGAGAAAAGAGAATGACGGATACGTTAAAATTAAGCTACGACGATAAAACGAAAAACCGTAAAAAGTGACCAAATAAAATTAATTCTAAAAATTCTCAAAAAATTACCAAAAATAGCTAAAAATAAACTAAGAGTTTACAAATGATCAAAACTTTTTCAGACCGTTTAATTAATTAATTATAAATTTTTAAATGCTAATTAAAGCCCTAAAAATCCAAATTATTATTAAAAAGTCCAAATAAAGATTTTTCACAGTGTAAAACTCTAAAATGACTTAATTAAATTAAAAACTATTTTTATGAAATTTTAAACTAATGAAAAATATTTTTAAATGATTAAAAACTATTAAAATATTAAAATAATTCTAAAAATTAATAAAATGATGAGAAAATTAATCTAAGAGTTTTAAAAATCCTAACTTAATGTATTTGACGTAAGAAAAATGTAAAAGTTTCAAAAATATTAAAAACTAATTTTAATAATAAAATAATATTACACTAATATTAAAAATCCAAAAATTCTAAAAAATTCTAAAAACTTGCAAACTAGTTTATTTTAACCTAGATAAACAGAAAATGAAAGTGAAATTACCAAAATACCCCAAATGGGCTAAAAACACAAACAGTCCAAGTTATTGGGCTTTTTGGCCCAATAAGATCAACCTTAACCAAATAAGCTGAAAATCACCAAATCTAGCTTAAAAATCAATTCTAAACACAAAAGTCTGAAGGCCCAAAAGCTGAATATGAGCTTATCACAGATTAAATGTACAACATCTTATTCTTAATGGCCTTTTTGGCCCATTAAGCTATAAGCCAATGCCATAAGCTCTAATTTGACACACAACCTTCTTTTGAGATGCCTAAGAGATCCGTGAAAAGAAATTTTGAAAAAGCACAACCAATAAGCCAGAAATAAGCAAAGTACAAAATCACTAAACGACAAAATAGTCGACTTAGAGTTTTAGACCACCTCAGACCTTGATTCAACTTGCAAAAGACTCTAAATGACTTAAATAAGCCAAATCAATCAAGGAAAGTTAAATAAGCAAAGCCAAATAAGCTGAATGAATTGATAAGCACTTATGTAAAAGTCAAACAAGTTGATTTTCTAGTCAAACCCTAAAGTCAACCACCCAAAAGCTCCAGAATGAACAAATGGGTCAAATGAGGAAGACCTATTACCAAATTGAAGTTGTTGCAGGTTTAAATAAGCTAGAACAAATTATTGATAAGCTATTTGCAAATTAACACTAGCAGTGGCTAGCAGCAGGGGAAAGGAGTTCCCACTGCTTTGACTATTTGACCTTTAATTTTAGAGAGTATTACTTGGATTCAGTGAACAACAAAGGCACCCTTACAACCAGTGGGTTGTAAGGAGTTACAATCAAGCAAGAAATCACAAAATCACTCAGCCAAATGATACAATTTAATCAATCAGTTCCCATATATCACACAGATTTGGAAAATAAGCAGTTATGAACAAATAAGCAGTTTAAGCTAGAATAAGCCAACCAAATTGAACCAGATACATACACAAGCTATACTAAACTCCAATAAGCATAAATAAACTTGTTTCATACAATGATTCAAAGATTTAAGACATATTCAAGCTTATTCAGATTACTAATGAACAAAATGAAGAACATAAAACCTTTTGCTGAACTATATGACCACATATCCAATTTCAACACCCAAAATCTCCTTCACAGGTTGTATTAACTTAGATTTAGCACTTGTTAACCCTATCCTACCTTTAGATCTAGGTGTCCCCAAAATTTTAGTCAGAAACAACAAGTTAAACATATTTAATGGCCAATATAAGGATTATGGTGATATGAGCCTCAAAACTTGCAGATAAACACCTAAAAGCACAACACAAACAAGAACAAACAATAAACACCAAGTAACACCTACTCAAATCAACCCAAACCTCAATATTGCAGTTAACCCAAGCACGCCTTAAATCACTGATTTCGCAATTATTCAAAAGCAATGTTAGATTCAAACCACATATCAAGATCAAATCAATTCAGTAACAACAAGTAACCATAAAACAAATAGATTCAACAACAAAAACACACAATCACAGACCAAATCTCAGATTCATACCTTATCATGAAAAATATGCATAAAAGAACAAAAGGTTTAGAGTTGTGCACCTCCAAAAGATACATACATGCTTTGGGATGTGTGAGCTTAAGTGGTAGGAGAACAACCACTAGCTTCCTTGTACCTACTAAGATCAACAAAGTAAACCACAAATAATATAAAACGGATTTTTATACTTTTTCTCAAAAAAAACTTTTATGAAACCTTAACAAACTTCTCAACACAAGATCAAAACATTCAAATATGGAACTCAGAATACTCTTAGCCTAATACCAAACTTTTAAACAACAAAAAGGAGATAGAATTTTCAGAAAACTAAACCAAATTTCATGAAGATTTAAAAAGGGATTACAAAGAGCTAAGAGAAAATCTGGAACAAAGGGCTACTCACAAGTTGAGGCTCCTTATATAGGCCACGAATTGGGCACATTACACAAACCCTAATGTTATGAAAATTCCTAAAATGTCCGTATGAAGCTTCCAGAATGCTTTGGAGTGTTGACAGGCTGTGAGAAAAAATCTTGGGCGTCAATTTACTTCTTGGTGACCAAGGAATGAATGTGTGCCTTTGATTTTGCCATGTCAGATATCCTTGCCTAGTGTCGCCATGTGGTTGGCTCTTGTGGGGTCTCTCTGGTAGTGGAGTTTGGGGTTTTTGGTGTGGGATGTGTTTGAGGTGAGGTGAATCACACATGGGTGTAGCTAATTAATAAGTGTGTAAACACTTATCCTTTTGCCACTAAAATCAAGGAAAAACAAGACCTAATCATGTGTTTAGTATCATAAAAGTCGGAATTACGCGTGGTTTTGTGTTTTTGTGTGAAATAGGTACAAAAGATCAAAAGGAAAGAAAACACGAGATTTCACGGTCAGTTGTTGAAGAAAAGTCCAGGAAAGAGACAAAGGCAAAGTCAAAGAACCAAAAGTGAACTCAAGGTCACGAAAACCGACAAAATCGACATGATTTTGAAGAAAAGATCAAGGAAGCCGAAATCGAGCTCGTTTTTAGTGGATTTAACCTTATGAAAGATATTTGGGCTTTGTGGGACCCACATATGCTTAATGGGCTTTTTAGCCCATTAATGAGGAGTTTTATACCTTTTGGGACAAAACTTAATTCCAAGCCCATTTACCTTGTTTATACAGATTGAGTAATATAAGTTACTTGGGCCCAAGCCCATACCACATGTTATAGACGATGGGAGTAAATTCTTTTTATTTTCACCTTGGTGAAACCCACATTTAATAAACAATCACTCACCCACACACACATTCGTTACAAACAAAGCAACCCTTCTATCTCTCCCACACCAAAATAAACGCAGCCACCAAACCTTCACCTCTTTCAATTAACCCTAATCAGTAAAAATTGGGGATCTTGTTTTATGAAGCGCGTGCAAACACACACACCTTAAATAAATCCCCACCTTAATCGGAGATGCACTATGATGGTCCTCATTTGACGTGGCTCATCCCCCTCCCCTTATTGGCCAATACATCTCACTCCTCACCATCCTCCAATAAGAAGGTTCCACATCAGATGCAAAGAAGCACAAATTCCTCCAGGCTGGCGATCCGTGCGAGGATGGTGTCTTATCCACCGTTGATCAAGAAAGAGAAGGAAGGAAGAAGAAAAGAGTGGCTGAGATTGATTTCCTTACTCACCAAGCTTCACCAATAGTTTTTAGGGTTTTCCTATAAAAACCCCCTCATTGTGTAATTTTGTTTCGTACCTAGTTTTTATTTTAATTTTTATTATTATGCAAAAATAGATTAGATTTAAATTGTATTTTTCCTTCCAGTATTTGTAATGAATTTCACATATTAATAAAATTTATTTTTAGTCCAATTTTATCTCATCTTTTAATTTCTGTCAAGTTTTACTATAATTAATCTTTAATATGGTGGGTTTTTATCAATATTATTAGTATTTGTTTTTGTTATAATTTTTAAATTGTTAAAACAAAGTAAAAGTGGTTGATATTTTTTCCCCACTGGGAAGATTATAAGAAACAAAACTGTTCGAAGAGTTGAAGTGTTTCGAGATGATGATGATGATGATATTTAGGTAAGGAGTGTTTGATTCGGTTCATAAAGGGGGTTCAGCACCTTCCTTCTTCCCAAGGGTTTCATCATCAGGTGTAACTTTCTTTTAATTTTTAAGTTTTAGATTAAAATTGATTTATCTGCTATAATTTGTTATTGTTCTGCTTTACGTTTTTAGTCTGCTTGTTAGGAGATTGTTTAGATCTGCTAAGTCTGTTTAGATTTGAGTTTACTTTTGACTGGTTATTATCTATTTGACTATCTGATAAGTTTGTTTAAGTAGTGATGCAGTTTTAGGTTTAAGCTGTTTGGATATCTCTAAGTTTATATTAACCTTTGTTTGATTTCAATTTCGTTTGGTTTTGACTTAAACTGCTTTAACTAGTATTTGTGTATTTAGATTTGTTTATTTCAATTTACTTATTCTCTGTTTAGGATTTTTAGCTTATTTCATTTGGTTGAAGTGCTTATAGTTAAGTTTTGTTTGTTTATTTCTCATTTTAAATTGCTTATTTTAAGTTTTAGTTTATATCTGCTTTTTATGTTTCAATATTATGTGCTTGTTTGGACTTTGCTGATTATATTGTTGCTAGCTGCATAAAGCAACAAATTCATTTAGTCTATTGTCCTTGTACTTCCAAAAAAAAAAAACAAAAAAAAATAGTCTCCTACGAGACTCGAACCCCTGACCTGCCGTTTAATAGCCCAGCACCTTTACCATCTCTTCTTAGACCTTATTTGTGTTTATTTACTTCATTTGTTATTAATATAGTTTAAACAGATTTTAGTTGTCACTTTTATTTAATAAACTTATTTAGAAGTTTTAAATTTTTAGAATAATATTTAGTATATTAAATTACGTTTTTACAGTTTAATAATAAATAAAAAATAAAAATATTTTAATTACTTTTAAGAAATTTTAAATTGCTTTTATAAATTAGTTTTTTTTCTTATTTAGTTTTATTTAAAATTAATATTAATTAGATTAAAATTTAGTTTTAGGTTTTATTTAAATTTAAATTAGTTTTCAAATAGTTTTAATTTTAAATAGTTCAAATTAGTTTTTAAATAGTTTAGGTTAAATTAGTTTTAATTAAGATTTTTAATAAGTAGAAAAGTAGTTTTTATTTAATATTTCCTTTTACATTAATTAGCTTTTAATTAAATAGTTTTTTTTTAAGTTTTTAAAATACCAAAAAGAAATTTTATTCACCAAGAACAATTAATCCACGTTTAAGTCCGATATCAATTCGAGTGAGTCGAGGAAACGAACTTAATTTGCACAAAAATAGATACATTAAATTGGCACCGCTGCCGCTTCGCTCGTTACGATTGACGATTTTCGTGAGACGTTTGGATTTTAGGATCCGTTCATTTTGAACGTTACTTTTCTTACAAAAAAATCAAAACATTAAAAAAATAAAAAAGATAAAAATACAAAAAATTAAAAAATCATAAAAGCAAATTCTTTCCTAAGATTTGCACCAAAAAAATTAAAAAATCCAAAAGTAATACTTTTCCTAAAGTATTACACCAAAAATTACGTATTATTGTTATTTTTCTTATTTCGATTTTATTCGATTTTTATTGTGAATATATATTTTTCTAAAAGAATACAAAAAGATTCTTCTTTTACTATATTATATTACGTAGCACAATCAATTTACATATTTTCAAATAAGACCTTAGTTGGGATTTTATCACCTAACTATTGTATTCGAATCAAAAACAAAAAAAATAAAGGCAAAATAGATAAATACTAGTAAGAAGTTTGAACTCGATTTATACAAACTATAAGGTGGGTATAAGGCGACGCGCTATAAAAGGCCGTCTAAGGAAAAAGGTTTTTAAGTGCTTTGTGCCACCTCGTTTCCCCGCTTTCTTGTGCGTATATTGAGAGGGACGGCCGATTATTGGTTTGCCAACCCAAGTAGTATTAAGTATATATTTTTGTAGCTTTTAATATTGCACCTCGAGAAAGATAGTCCCTTTCCTCTCAAAGTCGACCGAGGTCTCCTACCTCATTCCTCAAGTTATAGTTGTATGCGCACTCGCGCGCGTGCACACATACTGATTGGTGTACCAAATACTTCTAATTCTTCCAAAAAGAAGAAGAAGAAAAACAAAAAGACCGTCAATCAAGCCGATCCCGAGAATCGAGCTTTGACCAACACGATGGCAACGGATAATCGACCAATGATTGATATTCTACAATCTCACGTTGAAGGAAACGATGACGCGATTGTGGTGCCAGATATTGGAGCGAATAATTTTGAACTTAAAACGGGTTTTATTCAAATGGTTCCCGCTACACCATTTTAGGCCGTACTAATGATGACCACACGCTCATATCAAACGTTTCAGACAATTGGCAAACACCGTCAAATACAATAGGGTTCCACAAGAGGATATTCGTTTACAACTCTTTCCTTTTTCTCTCGAGGGACAAGCCCGAATTTGGCTTGATAAGGAACCACCCCAAAGTATCACCACATGGATTGATTTAGAGACCAAGTTCATTAACTACTTTTTCCCACCATCACGGACCACCTCTTTAAGGAATGACATCATTACCTTTGAACAAAAATATGGGGAAACATTTAGTGAGTCTTGGGACCGTTTTAAGGAGCTTTTACGAAAATGTCCACAACATGGTTTTACAAAAGTGCATCAAATCAATACCTTTTACAATGGTTTAACTCTTAATGACCAAGACTCACTTAATAGTGTCGCGGGGGGCAATATTCTTGTGAAATCCATGAACGAGGCTTGGGCAATAACTGAAAACAAGGCAAAAGTACAAACCAAGAGTGTTAGGGCTACTATGGCAAGTGCTAGTACTAGTGAGAACGATAAGAGAATTGATAAGCTTACTTCGCTTGTTGAATCAATTGCTCTACAAACCGCTAACAACACCAAAGCCATCAATGGTCAAGTAAATGCCTTAATAGAGACTTGTGAAACGTGTGAGACTTGTGGTGGACCACATTCGTATTTTAACTGTGATAAGGTTTACAATCAACAACAAGTTTATGCTTATAACACCAATGCAAATGAGAGAGTTCACTTTAAACCAAATGTTGATGTTAACCATTTATCTTATAAGAGTACTAACTATTTGGCTCCCCTGGGTTTTGTAGCTCCACAAAGACCATCCCCACCCGCCCAAAATGCCCAAAACCAAAATAGGAACCAAGGTCCTCAAATGGGTAATTTTCAAGGGAATGCAATTCAAGAGAATTTTAATGGTCAAAATCAAGGGTTTCAAAATAATAACCAAGGTTTTCATAATAACAACGGTTTTCAACCTCAATATCAAAACCAAGTTTTTCCTAATCAAGGGGTTAACAATCAAGGGTATAATCAAATGAACATGCATAATCCTCAAATGGACTTGGTTCTACAAAAATTGACTGACCATGAGAGAACTATGAAACAAATGCAAGAGTCTATCGATAGGAAGTTCGTGCAAATGTTGCAAGCCTTTAAACCCCAAGGAGCCTTATCTTCTAATACCGAGATTAACCCTCGTGCTAATGTGAGTGCTATCACTACTCGGAGAGGAGCCACTTTAGTGGGACCTTCCATCTCTTCGCCCACAAAGGAGAGACAAGGCCCGGAGGTCATAATGAGTAATCCTACTCCCCCTTCGGTGATTCCTCCCACTACCACTCCTAGTACTAGTTCTCCATTGCCTAAAGAGCCCAACCCTAAGGTTGTTCAAGAAGCGAGTCCTTCTCCTTCTCAACCTTCAACTTCCAAGCCCAATATCCCTTATCCCTCTAGGTTAGACAAGGCTAAAGTGCTCACCAAAGATGACGTTCATGTTTCCAACTTTTTGAAAATGATTTCCCAAGTCAATGTTAACATTAGCCTTATTGAAGCACTTGATCAAATGCCTAAATTTGTGAAGATGTTCAAGGATTTGCTCAATAAGAAAGAAAAAATGGTTGCGCTCGTTAACACCCGTTTAAATGAGAATTGTTCCGCGATTCTTCTCAAAGAGCTTCCTGAAAAGCTAGGAGATCCCGGTCGATTCGTGTTACCTTGCTCGTTTCCTCAAATTGATGATTGTATGGCTTTAGCGGATCTCGGCGCTAGCGTCAATCTTATGCCACACTCGGTATGGAAACGATTATCATTACCCGACCTTGTACCGACTCGCATGACTCTCGAGTTAGCTAATAGAACTCTCGCATACCCCGTTGGTATTGCCGAAGAGGTTTTTGTTCGAGTTGGTACATTCACTTTTCCCGTGGACTTTGTTGTAGTCGACTATGAGATGGATCCTCGTATTCCGTTAATACTTGGTAGACCGTTCTTAAGAACCGGCAAAGCATTAGTTGGTGTAGCCGAAGGGGAATTAATTCTTAGGGTAGGGAATGATCAACAAGTGTTTAAAATGGGGAAAATGGTAAATAAATCAAACGGAAAAGAATCGGTCAATATGATTGATGTGCTTAATTTTGATAATGAAGAAAGTTTTATCAATCCTTTTGAAACTAAAAAGTTTAACCTTAATGATTTTGTGGTACATTCAAATCCACTTTTTGAAAATTCAAATAATAATCCACTTTTTAAAGAAAATGAGGAAGCTAATAATGACGACACTTGCTTAAGTGATCTCATTTCTTTGGGTTTTGACGAGACACCTAGTGAGCCTAATGATCCTATTATCTCTATGAGTAATCCTCCCATTATTGAGTCTCCCTTCGACTCTTATGTTCCTATATTGGGGGTTATGACTTTTGAAAAGGATCCTCCACCTTTAGAGGTTGTCCCTATTTTAGAGGATATTCCATTTGAGGAGGATTTAGATATCTTTCTAAATTCCTATTTTCCTCACGAGGATGAGTTTTCCTATGACTCCAATGATACTTATGTTTTCACATCAAGTTTGGAAGAGGAAGACTCCCCCACTTTGGATTATAATGATATTTTGAGCATAAATGTCAACACCTCTTGCGATTTTCCCGTTAAGGAACCGGTGTTTGATCCCGGAATGGAGACTTTAGTGCTTTCATTGCAATATCACCATAACACCTTTCCTCGTAAGAAGATTTTGACTAAGGGTACCCCACTTTTCTTTGCCTTGTGTAATTGTACCACCTCAGGGTTTATTTCCTTTCGTGATGGAAATTATGTGTTTGACCCGAGTGGATTTTCATGGGGTATTCCTTATATGACTTTGTTTCACCATTTATCATGGAGAGATTTTCCTCCCTTGTAAATCTTGGTTTTTCCATGATTTTTCCCATTTGAATGATGACATTCAGGAAATCGAGTCGAGCTAGAGACTAGTGATAAATAAATCAAGCATCGTTTAACAATGTTAGATTTTTACCTTTTCCATCCTTTCCACCCTTTTTCACCTTCACCCATTTCCACCAATAAGTGTAGGGGGAGCCAAGTAGGTTGTTTGTGTGTTGTGATGTTGTGCAGGGATGTGTGCTTTCAAGATCCACTTTTGGTATTTTTTTACGCGACCCGTGATCCCGTGTTCCCGTGTACCCGGTTCTCTCAAAACTATTGTGATTCATACATGTATATAAATAAGTTGAATAAATGTAATCACTTTAGTTGTCTCTTTCTTAGCTCGATTTAAACAACGTACTCAATGTCCTAAGTGTAGGGGAATTTATGCTCCCACATGCTTAAACATTGAGGGCAATGTTTATATGAAGTGTAGGGAGACTTCTATCAAATTTTATGGGCTTTTACATGAATTTGACCCCATTTAACCGGAAAAATAAAAAAATTTCAACATTTTTCAAATTTTTGATCTATTTTGGCCTAGTAGTATTTTCATTTATTTTCTTTCCTTTTTTCATCGCATCGTATTTATACTTTCCATTTCAAGAATAAAGTCAAAAATAAATAAATGAATAAAATGGTTTTAACAAGTTTAGATGTCTTTGATATATTAGGCCCGTCGTGAATATTTTGACTCAACCCGAGTTTACTTATCCAGGTTTACTCTAGCTAGTATCCTTAACCATATGGACCTTAATTGGTTTATTAGGCTAAGCATCCACGAGTCTCATTATTTGAGATTTTAAATTGTGGAGAACGAGAGATGATAGAGTTGATAATAAGTTTAAGGGTTAACTCTTCCTTATATGAGTTTTTCTGGCTCTTTCTTCCCGCTTGTATATTTAATTGCTTAATAAATGGGGATTTTTGCGGTGTTGATTCGATATCTTAGCTCTTAGCCAAATCCTTTATCTCCTTGTAATTAAAGCACGAACACATTAAGGATGCCAGCGTTGTGGACTTCCGACTAAGGTGGCTAATAACCACTAAGTAGGAGGTATTCAGACCATGGGACCGCGGAATTTGGCCTACTATATATATCATAAATAAAGAAAGAATAAGATTAAAACATGACCTCAAGGAGCCTTAGGGTGTGGGGCATGTAGCACGAACCTTGTCATTAGAGCCTTAGGGTGTATGGCATGGTAAGTTTTGAATAAAAATTGATCAAAAAATCAATTCCCTCGTTTATCGTTCAAGGAGCCTTAGGGTGTGGACAATAGATGAGGAGCATTTTTACATCTTAACGAGCCTAAGGGTATATGATGTGAACTTGCTAAACTCCACATAAAGTCTACATGACTTTGGAGGAATAATTAATAAGTAGTACTATTGGTCAAAATTCCGATCCGGGAATTTATTCCCCAAATCGTATTAAATTATCCTTGATGCGGGCTTACTTTAGTGACAACGTTTTTGAGGACGAGGTTAGGTTTTTGAGGACTAATAATTATCAAATAAGTCAAATGAGCCTACGGGTGAATGACAATCCTTAAAAGCTAGAGATACAACTTAGGAATTGGAGAAAGAGTATTACACAATTGTCTTATATAAGTGGTCTTAACTTGAGAACTTATGGTAAACAATGATCTCGTTTTTAAGCTTGGTATGGGGAACGTGAAACTTGAGGGTGATTGATATTCATGACACCAAAGCCCTAATCTAAGTCTTAGATTTCTTTACGAGTTTCTTCCATTAAATAATTTCCAAGTTAATATATTGTTATAACTTTTGTTTCCTTTTTAAAGTTTTTTTATCTTTTTAATGTAGGAGTAATAGTATATCTTAATAAAGGCCAAAATGGTTAATTATGAGAAAAAAGTAACTTTATGCTTTAAAATTATGCATTGCATGGGGTCATTGCAATGGTCAAGTGTAGGGGATTTAATAAGTGTGTAAACACTTATCCTTTTGCCACTAAAATCAAGGAAAAACAAGACCTAATCATGTGTTTAGTATCACAAAAGTCGGAATTACGCGTGGTTTTGTGTTTTGTGTGAAATAGATAAGAGAATTGATAAGCTTACTTCGCTTGTTGAATCAATTGCTCTACAAACCGCTAACAACACCAAAGCCATCAATGGTCAAGTAAATGCCTTAAAAGAGACTTGTGAAACGTGTGAGACTTGTGGTGGACCACATTCGTATTTTAATTGTGATAAGGTTTACAATCAACAACAACAAGTTTATGCTTATAACACCAATGCAAATGAGAGAGTTCACTTTAAACCAAATGTTGATGTTAACCATTTATCTTATAAGAGTACTAACTATTTGGCTCCCCCGGGTTTTGTAGCTCCACAAAGACCACCCCCACCGCCCAAAATACCCAAAACCAAAATATGAACCAATGTCCTTAAATGGGTAATTTTCAAGGGAATGCAAATCAAGGGAATTTTAATGGTCAAAATCAAATTTCAAAATAATAACCAAGGTTTTCATAATAACAACGGTTTTCAACCTCAATATCAAAACCAAGTTTTTCCTAACCAAGGGGTTAACAATAAAGGGTATAATCAAATGAACATGCATAATACTCAAATGGACTTGGTTCTACAAAAAATGATAGAACATGAGAGAACTATGAAACAAATGCAAGAGTCCGCCAATAGGAAGTTCGTGAAAATGTTGCAAGCCTTTAAACCCCAAGGAGCCTTACCTTCTAATACCGAGATTAACCCTCGTGCTATCACTACTCGGAGTGGAGCCACTTTAGTGGGACCTTCCATCTCTTCGCCCATAAAGGAGAGACAAGGCCCGGAGTTCATAATGAGTAGTCCTACTCCCCCTTCGGTGATTCCTCCCACTACCACTCCTAGTAATAGTTCTCCATTGCATAAAGAGCCCAACCCTAAGGTTGTTCAAGAAGCGAGTCCTTCTCCTTCTCAACCTTCAACTTCCAAGCCCAATATCCCTTATCCCTCTAGGTTAGACAAGGCTAAAGTGCTCACCAAAGATGACGTTCATGTTTCCAACTTTTTGAAAATGATTTCCCAAGTCAATGTTAACATTATCCTTATTGAAGCACTTACTCAAATGCCTAAATTTGTGAAGATGTTCAAAGATTTGCTCAATAAGAAAGAAAAAATGGTTGAGCTCGTTAACACCCGTTTAAATTAGAATTGTTCCGCGATTCTTCTCAAAGAGATTCCCGAAAAGCTAGGAGATCCCGGACGATTCGTGTTACCTTGCTCGTTTCCTCAAACTGATGATTGTATGGTTTTAGCGGATCTCGACGCTAGCATCAATCTTATGCCACTCTCGGTATGGAAACGATTATCATTACCTGACCTTGTACCGACTCGCATGACTCTCGAGTTAGTTAATAGAACTCTCGCATACCCCGTTGGTATTGCCAAAGACGTTTTTGTTCGAGTTGGTACATTCACTTTTCCCGTGGACTTTGTTGTAGTCGACAATGAGATGGATCCTCGTATTCCATTAATACTAGGTAGACCGTTCTTAAGAACCGGCAAAGCATTAGTTGATGTAGCCGAAGGGGAATTAATTCTTAGGGTAGGGAATGATCAACAAGTGTTTAAAATGGGGAAAATGGTAAATAAATAAAACGGAAAAGAATCGGTCAATATGATTGATGTGATTAATTTTGATAATGAAGAAAGTTTTATCAATCCTTTTGAAACTAAAAAGTTTAACCTTAGTGATTTTGTGGTACATTCAAATCCACTTTTTGAAGAAAATGAGGAAGATAATAATGACGACACTTCCTTAAGTGATCTCATTTCTTTGGGTTTTGACGAGACACCTAGTGAGCCTAATGATCCTATTATCTCTATGAGTAATCCTCCCATTATTGAGTCTCCCTTTGACTCTTATATTCCTATATTAGGGGTTACAACTTTTGAAAAGGATCCTCCACCTTTAGAGGTTGCCCCTATTTTAGAGGATATTCCATTTGAGGAGGATTTAGATATCTTTCTAAATTCCTATTTTCCTCACGAGGATGAGTTTTCCTATGACTCCGATGATACTTATGTTTTCACATCGAGTTTGGAAGAGGACGACTCCCCCACTTTGGATTATAATGATATTTTGAGCTTAAATGTCAACACCTCTTACTATTTTCCCATTAAGGAACTGGTGTTTGATCCCAGAATAGAGACTTTAGTGCTTTCATTTCAATATCACACATAACACCTTTCCTCGTAAGAAACTTTTGACTAAGGGTACCCTGTTTTTCTTTGCCTTGTGTGATTGTACCACCTCGGGGTTTATTTCCTTTCGTGATGGAAATTATGTGTTTGACCCGGGTGGATTTTCATGGGGTATTCCTTATATGACTTTGTTTCACCCTTTATCATGGAGAGATTTTCCTCCCTTGGAAATCTCGGTTTTTCCATCATTTTTTCCATTTGAATGATGACATTCGGGAAATCGAGTCGAGCTAGAGACTCGTGATAAATAAATCAAGCATCGTTTAACTAGGTTAGATATTTACCTTTTCCATCCTTTCCACCCTTTTTCACCTTCACCCATTTCCACCAATAAGTGTAGGGGGAGCCAAGTAGGTTGTTTGTGTGTTGTGATGTTGTGCAGGGATGTGTGCTTTCAAGATCCACTTTTGATATTTTTGACGCGACCCGTGATCCCGTGTTCCCGTGAGCCCGGTTCTCTCAAAACTATTGTGATTCATACATGTATATAAATAAGTTGAATAAATGTAATCACTTTAGTTGTCTCTTCCTTAGCTCGATTTAAACAACGTACTCAATGTCCTATGTTTAGGGGAGTTTATTCTCCCACATGCTTAAACATTGAGGGCAATGTTTATATTAAGTGTATGGGGGAGTTCTATCAAATTTTAGTGGGCTTTTCCATGAATTTGACCCCATTTAACCGGAAAATTAAAAAAATTTCAACATTTTTCAAATTTTTGATCTATTTTGGCCTAGTAGTATTTTCATTTATTTTCTTTCCTTTTGTCATCGCATCGTATTTATACTTTCCATTTCAAGAATAATGTCAAAAACAAATAAATGAATAAAATGGTTTTAACAAGTTTAGATGTCTTTGATATATTAGGCTCGTCGTGAATAATTTGACTCAACTCGAGTTTACTTATCCAAGTTTACTCTAGCTAATATCCTTAACCATATGGACCGTAATTGGTTTATTAGGCTAAGCATCCACGAGTCTCATTCTTTGAGATTTTAAATTGTGGAGAACAAGAGATGATAGAGTTGATAATAAGTTTAAGGGTTAACTCTTCCTTATATGAGTTTTTCTGGCTCTTTCTTCCCGCTTGTATATTTAATTGCTTAATAAATAGGGATTTTTGCGGTGTTGATTCGATATCTTAGCTCTTAGCCAAATCCTTTATCTCCTTCTAATTAAATCACGAACACATTGAGGATACCACTAAGTAGGAGGTATTCAGACCATGGGACCGCGGAATTTGGCCTACTATATATATCATAAATAAAGAAAGAATAAGATTAAAACATGACCTCAAGGAGCCTTAGGGTGTGGGGCATGTAGCACGAACCTTGTCATTAGAGCCTTAGGGTGTATGGCATGGTAAGTGTTGAATAAAAATTGATCAAAAAATCAATTCCCTCGTTTATCGTTCAAGGAGCCTTAGGGTGTGGACAATAGATGAGGAGCATTTTTACATCTTAAAGAGCCTAAGGGTATATGATGTGAACTTGCTAAACTCCACATAAAGTCTACATGACTTTGGAGGAATAATTAATAAGTAGTACTATTTGTCAAATTTTGGATCCGGGAATTTATTCCCCAAATCGTATTAAATTATCCTTGATGTGGGCTTACTTTAGTGACAACGTTTTTTAGGACGAGGTTAGGTTTTGAGTGTCGGGTTTGCACCGTTTTGCCTTCATTTTTGGACTAATAATGATCAACTAAGTCGAATGAGCCTACGGGTGAATGATAATCCTTAAAAGCTAGAGATACAACTTAGGAATTGGAGAAAGAGTATTACACAATTGTCTTATATAAGTGGTCTTAACTTGAGAACTTATGGTATACAATGATCTCGTTTTTAAGCTTGGTATGGGGAACGTGAAACTTGAGGGTGATTGATATTCATGACACCAAAGCCCTAATCTAATTCTTAGATTTCTTTACGAGTTTCTTCCATCAAATAATTTGCAAGTTAATAAATTGTTATAACTTTTGTTTCATTTTAAAAGTTTTTTTATCTTTTTATCGTAGCAGTAATAGTATATCTTAATAAAGGTCAAAATGGTTAGTTATGAGAAAAAAGTAACTTTATGCTTTAAAATTATGCATTGCATGGGGTCATTGCAATGGTCAAGTGTAGGGGATTTAATAAGTGTGTAAACACTTATCCTTTTGCCACTAAAATCAAGGAAAAACAAGACCTAATCATGTGTTTAGTATCATAAAAGTCGGAATTACGCGTGGTTTTGTGTTTTTGTGTGAAATAGGTACAAAAGATCAAAAGGAAAGAAAACACGGGATTTCACGGTCAATTGTTGAAGAAAAGTCCAGGAAAGAGACAAAGGCAAAGTCAAAGAACCAAAAGTGAACTAAAGATCACGAAAACTGACAAAATCGACACGATTTTGAAGAAAAGATCAAGGAAGCCGAAATCGAGCTCGTTTTTATTGGATTTAACCTTATGAAAGATATTTGCGCTTTGTGGGACCCACATATGCTTAATGGGCTTTTAAGCCCATTAATGAGGAGTTTATACCTTTTGGGTCAAAACTTAATTCCAAGCCCATTTACCTTGTTTATACGGATTGAGTAATATAAGTTACTTGGGCCTAAGCCCATACCACATGTTATAGACGGTGGGAGTAAATTCTTTTTATTTTCACCTTGGTCAAACCCACGTTTAATAAACAATCCCTCACCCACACACACATTCGTTACAAACAAAGCAACCCTTCTATCTCTCCCACACCAAAATAAACGCAGCCACCAAACCTCACCTCTTTCAATTAACCCTAATCAGTAAAAATTAGGGATCTTGTTTTATGAAGCGCGTGCAAACACACACACCTTAAATAAATCCCCACTTTAATCGGAGATGCACTATGGTGGTCCTCATTTGACGTGGCTCATCCCCCTCCCCTGATTGGCCAATACAGCTCACTCCTCACCATCCTCCAATAAGAAGGTTCCACATCGGATTCAAAGAAGCATAAATTCCTCCAGGCTGGCGATCCGTGCGAGGATGGTGTCTTATCCACCGTTGATCAAGAAAGAGAAGGAAGGAAGAAGAAAAGAGTGACTGAGATTGATTTCCTTACTCACCAAGCTTCACTAATAGTTTTTAGGGGTTTCCAATAAAAACCCCCTCATTGTGTAATTTTGTTTCGTACCTAGTTTTTATTTTAATTTTTATTATTATGCAAAAATAGATTAGATTTAAATTGTATTTTTCCTTCTAGTATTTGTAATGAATTTCAAATATTAATAAAATTTATTTTTAGTCCAATCTTATCTCATCTTTTAATTTCTGTCAAGTTTTACTATAATTAATCTTTAATATGTTTTTATCAATATTATTATTATTTTTTTATTTTATAATTGTTAAATTGTTAAATTAAAGTAAAAGTGGTTGATATTTTTCCCCCACTGTGAAGATTATAAGAAACAAAACTGTTCGAAGAGTTGAAGTGTTTCGAGATGATGATGATGATGATATTTGGGTAAGGAGTGTTTGATTCGGTTCATAAAGGGGGTTCAGCACCTTCCTTCTTCCCAAAGTTTCATCATCAGGTGTAACTTTCTTTTAATTTTTAAGTTTTAGATTAAAATTGATTTATCTGCTATAATTTGTTATTGTTCTGCTTTACATTTTTAGTCTGCTTGTTAGGAGATTGTTTAGATCTGCTAAGTTTGTTTAGATTTGAGTTTACTTTGGATTTCTTATTATTTATTGGACTATCTGATAAGTTTGTTTAAGTAGTGATGCAGTTTTAGGTTTAAGCTGTTTGGATATCTCTAAGTTTATATTAAGCTTTGTTTGATTTCTGTTTCGTTTGGTTTTGACTTAGCCTGCTTTAACTAGTATTTGTGTATTTAGATTTGTTTATTTTCATTTACTTATTCTCTGTTTAGGATTTTTAGCTTATTTGATTTGGTTGAAGTGCTTATAGTTAAGTTTTGTTTGCTTATTTCTTATTTTAAATTGCGTATTTTAAGTTTTAGTTTATATCTGCTTTTTATGTTTCAATATTATGTGCTTGTTTGGACTTTGCTGATTATATTGTTGCTAGCTGCATAAAGCAACAGATTCATTTAGTCTGTTGTCCTTGTACTTCCAAAAAAAAAATAAAAAAAATAATAAACCAAAAAAAATAGTCTCCTACGAGACTCGAACCCCTGGCCTGTCGTTTAAAAGCCCAGCACCTTTACCATCTCTTCTTAGACCTTATTTGTGTTTATTTACTTAATTTTTTATTAATATAGTTTAAACAGATTTTAGCTGTAAATTTAATTACATAAACTTATTTACAAGTTTTAAATTTTTAGAATAATATTTAGTATATTAAATTACGTTTTTACAGTTTAATAAAAAATAAAAATATTTTAATTACTTTTAAGAAATTTTAAATTGCTTTTATAAATTAGTTTTTTTTTCTTATTTAGTTTTATTTAAGACTAATATTAATTAGATTAAAATTTAGTTTTAAGTTTTATTTAAATTTAAATTACTTTTCAAATAGTTTTAATTTTAAATAGTTCAAATTAGTTTTTAAATAGTTTAGTTCAAATTAGTTTTAATTAAGATTTTTAATAAGTAGAAAAGTAGTTTTTATTTAATATTTCCTTTTACATTAATTAGATTTTAATTAAATAGTTCTTTTAAGTTTTTAAAATACCAAAAAGAAATTTTATTCACCAAGAACAATTAATCCATGTTTAAGTCCGATATCAATTCGAGTGAGTCGAGGAAACGAACTTAATTTGCACAAAATAGATACATTACTAATTTCAGTTTCCCCTTTATTTTCATCGTTTTTAAACCTGGGTAAAAAGGGTGTTCTTGGTGTGGTAATTTTGCTACAGTAAGTGTTACCCGCGTTTATAGGAGTTTAAACTTTGGTATTGGTAGTTTTGGTCCATATTTTTTAGAAAGGTTGTATAAGAAGTTTTTTAGCCTTATAAATCTGAATCCTTTGTTAAGAAAGTTTCATTCTTCATAGTTTGGCCACAAAAACTTAGTAGAAAGGGATTTAGGGCTTATACAACTTTGGCATATTTACAACATCAGTCCTTATGATATTTTATCCATTTTAAAAGGACTAAAGGTGTAATATTCTTGAACTTCAAGGGTATTCATTGTAAGTTTGATTTCATGAGGGACCTTTGTTGACAATTTAGATTTGTTGAGGGACTAAACTTGCCAAATCTTCAAAGTTGAAGGACCGTTTTGTAGTTTTGACAAACTTAAGGGACTAAACTTGTAATTATGAATATACAAGGGTATTAAGTGTCATTTCTTCATTAATGAGGGATCATTTTTGTACATCTTCAAGTCTTCAACGGTTATTCTTTGAGAAATCCATAACTAGGGCCCGGTTCATTGTTCGGCTTCGTTTCTCGTGTTCGTTTTTCCTTGTTTCTTGTGATCTTTTATCTTTTTCAGGATATCCATACCTAAAATACACAATTAAACAAACACAAGCATATATATGGTATTTTGATGACATTTTATACATTTAAATCTCGAAAAGAACGATGAGATAATATATAAATGCCATCTCATCAAAACGTCATTTGAAGGTGTTAATATCGATGATGCAAATTTTCAAAAGAATTTTCGATTGAATTTACAATCAAAACAGCGTCAGCCAAGTGACAAGGTTGCTAAATAATTGCCGATAGACATAGGGAAATATAAGGAGATTATCTATGTGAACGTACTTGAGGCCACTAAGAATATTAAACTTGATCTAGATGATCGAGTTTCCAAGATTTTTTCCAAAGTTGATAACTTAAAACCGGAAAATACACAACTCTTCGATTCAGGTAAAGCCCGCATGTGCTAATACCACTACACAGAATCAATCATTGATTGAACGATTGAATCGAAAGTCGGTGGAAATATCTGATTTGAGGGAACAAATTTGTGATAAAAATTTGGCTTTGACTAAGTTAAAGGAAACACTTCGTACCCTAAAAGGTAAGAATGTTGTGGATAACGCAGCCACTGTCTCAGCATCATCCTCTAATGCAATCAAAAGGAACCTCATCGCTGTCACACCACTTAAGAAAGGCCCTAGGACTAAACCATCTCAAACATTGGTCACTAAAGATAAGGAAAAATCAAAACCAGCTTCTAATATTCCTGTGTTGCCTTCTACAGGAGTAAGCACCACTATTAAGGCTCAAAGATATTATCTTAAAAGAAACAAGAAGAATGATAGGATCTTGCCTCCATCTAGTAGTTAAGTGAAGAAGAAAGTAGAAGCCCACCCTAGGAATGTTATTTCTGTTTTTAATAAAAAAACATGTAGCTAAACCTAAAGGCTCTGCGGTTGTGCAGCGTTCTAAGCCTACTGTGAATTCTAATTTAAAATGTTGGAATCGCAATGAATGTATGTCTTCTAGTCGTCATGATTCTTGCCTTATTGACCATGTGAATGAGATGAATTCCCGTAAAAATGGCTTAGAATAGAAATCGAATGGGAAAGTGTTAACCCAAGTTGGTTGGATGTGGTGCCCCACTGGTAGAACTTTCACTATAGTAGGAAATACGTGCCCTTTAACTAGGATCACTCCCACTAAAGCGAAGAAAGCGTGCCCTTTAACTAGAAGTACCAAGGCTACCAAAACACAAGCGTGTCCTTTAACTAGGAACACCGGCACTACTGTAGGAACCAAGTGCCCTTTAAATAGGTCTACTCCCACTATAGTGCCCACTAATACTCCAAAACCTCAGAAAGTTGGAACAATAAAACCTGTTAATGGTAAAACTCACATTAGAAAACGCAGGAAATCTAAGGATAACAAAAATGTTAGTAATTTTGATAATATTATATCTGTATCTGCTAACAATCTGGAACCAATAGTTTCCAATACATTGTCTAAATTGTTCTCTGGTATTTGGACTCTGGTTGCTCCAAGCATATGACCGGAGATCGCTCTCAGCTCAGAAATTCCGTCAGCAAGTTTCTTGGTACGGTTCGATTTGGAATTGATCATATTGCAAAGATAATGGGTTACGGTGAGTATCATATTGGGAATGTTATAATTTCAAGAGTGTATTATGTGGAAGGTCTCGGTCACAATTTATTTTCTGTGGGACAATTTTGTGATGCAAACCTAGAAGTTGCTTTTCGAGAGCATACCAGCTTCATTCGTAATTTGGAAGGGGTTGATTTATTGAAAGGTACTCAAGGGAATAATTTGTACACTTTGTCTCTACAAGATACGATGGCCGCTTATCCCGTATGTCTTCTCTCCAAAGCATCGAAGACTAAGTCATGGTTATGGCATCGACGGTTATCGCATCTTAACTTTGACGCTATTAATCATTTGGCGAAAAACGAACTTGATCGTGGTCTTCCTGAACTTACATTTCACAAGGACCATTTGTGTTCCGCGTGTACAATGGGGAAGGGCACTAAGAAATCATACAAACCTAAGAGAAGCTTTATTTGTTGCATATGGATCTTTGTGGGCCAATGCGTGTTGAAAGTCTTAGTGATAAAAAGTACATCCTCGTCATTGTCGATGATTACTCTCGGTTTACATGGGTGAAATTTCTTACAACAAAAAACGAGGCACCTAAATTCATCATCGGATTTCTCAAGATGATTCAAGTGCGTCTCAACACTATTGTCCGACGCACTCGTACATATAATGGAACTAAATTTGTGAATCAAATCTTGCGTAATTATTATGAAGAAGTTGGCATATCTCATGAAACATTCGTTGCTTGCACTACACAACAAAACGGTGTCGTTGAAAGGCGAAATCGCACACTTATGGAAGTTGCTCGAACGATGTTAATTTACGCAAAGGCTACATTGTTTTTATGGGCAGAAGCAGTATCTACAGCAGTTTTCACCCAAAACCGGTCACTAATTCGTAAACGCCATGGTAAAACACCTTATGAGCTTCTACATGGAAAAGTACCTGATTTATCATATCTTCATGTATTTTGCTCACTCTCTCTGCTATCCAAATAATGATGGTGACAATTTGGGAAAACTTTAACCCAAGGCTGATATTGGTATATTCATTGGTTATGCACCGACAAAGAAGGCATACCGAATCTACAATCGTAATTCTCGTAAGATCCTCGAAACTATGAATGTTGATTTTGATGAGCTGACGGCAATGGCTTCTGAGAAAAGCAGCTCTGAACCCACACTTCATGAAATGGGACCCAGTAACATTAGCTCTGGTCTTGTCCCAAACAATCCTTCTTCATCATCATTTACACCACCTTCTAGGAATGAATTGGAAACGTTGTTTCAATCGTTCTTTGATGAATTATTTACTCCTCCAAGTATTGTTGCTCCAGAACCTGAAGTAATAGCTTCGTCAACGAAGTTGTCACTCCAGCAACCGAAGCACAATCAGATACCTCTACACCTACAAGTGGTCAAGATATACCTTCAACGAGTAATTCTTAACCAACACATGTATCAACTACCCATGTCACACCTAACGATGATGAAGAGGATGATGATGATCACGATTTGGAATTCACTCAAATGCGTGAACTTCCATTCTTTGGTGTACCAATTCCCGACTCTAATCAAGTCGGGCCGTACACCTCAGAGGAATCTCCTACTACGGTATACTCCAATCCACGAATTCGTGAACATGATAGCAAGTGGACAAAGGATCATCCTATAGATTCTACTATTGGTGACCCTAATCGTCCGGTATCCACACGAACTCAATTACAAGAAAGTGCAATGTTTTGTCATTTTGATGCTTTTCTCAGTGAAGTTGAACCTAAGATGTGGCAACAAGAAATTACCCAATCTTGTTGGATAAAATCTATGCAAGAAGAACTTAATGAATTTATACGTCTTGATGTATGGGAACTTGTCCCATGCCCGGATCACGTGCAGTTACTCACTTTGAAATGGGTTTACAAGGTGAAACTCGACGAGTTAGGCGGAATATTGAAGAACAAAGCTCGACTAGTAGCTCGTGGATACAAGCAATTATTAGGCATCGACTTTATGGAATCCTTTGCACCCGTCGCCCGTTTAGAAGCTATTAGACTATTCCTGGCTTATGCAGCCCACATGAATATGAACGTCTATCAGATGGATGTGAAGACGGCATTTCTCAATGGTGAAATCAAGGAAGAGATCTATGTTCAATAGCCGGATGGTTTTGTGAATTCTAAATATCCTAATCACGTGTACAAGCTTAAGAAGGCTCTTTATGGGTTGAACCAAGCTCCACGCGCGTGGTATGATCTATTGTCACAATTCCTCATTACTCAAGGCTTCGTTAAAGGCAAGGTGGATCCCAAGATGTTCATAAATAAACGAGGTAAAGATATGATTATGTTACAAATATATGTTGATGATATTATACTTGTTGCCTCAACCCAAACCTTATCGGATGAGTTTGGGACACTCATGTCTTCCAAGTTTAAGATGTCAATGATGGGAAAGGTATCATTCTTCTTAGGTCTAAGATATCTCAGAGTCCCAGAGGCATCTTTACCAATTAATCCAAGTATGCCCTTGAATCGCTTAAGAAATTTATGATGGAATCTTGCGACCCCGTGGATACTCCAATGGTGGAACGAACTAAGCTAGATGCAAATCCAAATGGGATTGCTGTTGATCCGAAACTTTATCATGGAATGATCGGTACCCTTCTGTATATCACAGCCAGTCGACCTAATCTACAGTTTGCTATATGTATGTGTGCTCGGTATCAAACTAGGCCTACTAAGTTACACTTAGTTACTGTTAAACGGATCTTTCGGTATCTTAAAGGAACCATTAATCGGGGACTTTGGTATTCGAAGGACTCTTCGATTGCACTAATGGCATATGCAGATGCGGATCACGCGGGTTGTCAAGATACACGACGTAGCACAAGTGGAAATTTGCAACTACTAGGAGATCGACTAATCAGTTGGGCATCGAAAAGGCAGAAAAGCGCTGCAATTTCAAGTACGGAAGCAGAATACATAGCTATGTTTGGTTGCTATGCTCAGATTCTTTGGATGAGATCGCAATTAACCGACTATGGTCTAGGTTTCAACAAAATTCCAATGTACTGTGACAACAAAAGTGCAATTGCCTTATGCTGCAACAATGTTCAATTCTCCCGGTCGAAGCATATTGACATTCGCTACCACTTTATCAAGGAGCAAGTGGAAATAGAGTGATCGGGCTTTACTGTAACACCCCATTTTGATAAATGGAATGTCACGTAAAATTATGGCGTGTCATCAAAGCATACAAGGATAAATATCTAAAACATTACATGACCATAGGGATAACTGAAATGTGTATAATGCAAGTTCGTTTTCTCAGTTCTTAACTAATAGAAAGTCCAACCAATATCAGATTTATTATTGTTCTTGGTTGTTCAAGCTTACTTGGTAATCTATTGCTAATTCAAACAACACTATTTAAAAATGAAAAATATAAACCTACTTATACGTAAAACAAGTTGCAAATTCCAAGTTTTTATTCAAACAAAATTAAAATAGCAAAATATAAAACTAAGAGGACTGAAAATGTAAATTCTAGGAAAATTAAATGCTTGAAATGTAAGTTCTATCAACTATAAGGACTAAAAATGTAAAACAGTTAACTAAAAGGACCAATTATGTAAAAACTATAACAAACCTAACCAAAAATGTAACAAATTAACAACTTGACAACTGAAATGTAACAACTTCCAAATGTAAAGGACTGAATTATGCAAATACCACAAAATTAGGAAGTTTAGCTAGGTTTAGAAACTGATTAAACTTCTAGGGACTAAAATGCAATTAAACCAAAGTTTTAACTAAAAACGGGCAACAAGAATGAATAAGCTCGTTTGAGCTTATTACTCAACCAAATAAGCTGAAACAACTTGCAAAACTCTTAAAATCCCATTTAAGCTATGTGTGTCTGAGGAATTAAGCTAAAAGTCAAAAATAAGCAATTGAGTGCTTATTAATAAGCACAAAATAAGCTACAGCTTATTCCAAACAGTCACAACTTGATTTTTGTGATTAAACTGATTAAGTACTTGATTACAAGAACGGGAAATCAAACTAGAACCATTTTCATCAAGTAATGAATGAAAAATCTGAAATAAGCTCTTTTGAGCTTATGTTGACCAAGTTTGACCAACTTTTATGAAAAAGCTCAAAATTTCAAAACTTCATATTCAATACTAACTAAATGGATTTGTGAAAGAAAATCAAGACTTTTGTGAAGTGGATTAAGAGAACTAGTAAATCAGTAAGCTCTTTACATCAAAGAATGACATTTGCTCAGTCATTGACCAATAAGCTATTTTCTAGCTTATAACCTAAAACTGTAGATTTTCCTTTTAGAGACTGAATCTTTATGATGTAAGCTAGAACTAGAAACAAATTTGAGCAATTTTCATCAAAGATTAAAGGAGAACTAGGCAAATGAAAATGACAAGTTTTGGCTATCAAAGCTGAAATAAGGCTAACCCAAACAATTTTTATACCAATTGCCTGATTGACCTTATGTTTGACTTGTAAATGACTTAAATCCAATTGTTATCAACTAAAGACTAGAAACAAACTTTTAAACACCAATTTCCAACTCTTGAAAACTGAATCTAAGCTACTCCCAAACACACCTTTATCTATTATGAACAAGATTTTACAAAGGCTTTTTGAGTAATGGTTTGAACTGAAACAAAAGCTATAGCAGATTGAATTCAATGGACAAAATGAAAAGTTTAAAAGCTATAAACAAACTACAACCAAGACTAGAACTAAAAGTAAGCTATAAGGCTAACTAGTTACTGAAAGTATGCAGAAACTACAAAGCTGAACACAAATGCACAAGATCAAGCTACAAAACACTAGAATCAATCAAACATCAACTATTTAACAAGTAAAACAGGCAGCCATCAAGATTAACTAGGAAAATTAGAATGCAAGAACTTGTTAAGTGGAACATAAAACAAGAACTATGGAACCTATTGTAGAAATCCTTTGGGAAGAAGAGGAGCGCTGAGCTCTCTTGCACTAGTGATACCACCACCTATCACTAGTATTCAACTAAAATCAACAATCAAACAGCTACAATTCATCTACATTCATCATCCTGCTACAAATCTTCAAAGGAAAAAAGGATTGACTTGAATTCTGAACAAACAGCTACAAAACTCCTCCAATGACAATTATGATCAATGATTGATCATAACAATCACAAATCAACAACAGGATGATCAAATAACAGCAAGTAGTAACAGAATTGAGAAGAACAGAATTTGGCGGGAAAATGAAGTTTGAATTTTATTGCATGAATTCAGTTACAAAGGTTGGTTACAAGCTAACAACTAACTAACTGACTCAAGAGTTTGTCAGACTCTTGAGTAGTTAGGGGAAAAGTGAGGGAAAAAGGGAAAGGGAAAATTTAACTATGTGTTTTACAAAATTAAGCTACAATGAGAAATGAGGTACATCCTAGCTATTTATAGGCATGATAGGAGATTCTGTTGGGGTTTGTGACGTGGCAGATCCAATCATAGCTTGACACGTGGAATATTCTGCAAATCCCACTTTGAAGGTTATGAACTGATTTGGGTATTTTTAATTCAATGGATGATATGTTAATTGGATTGCACCATTGAATTCGTCTTCCAAAATTGAGCAACTTTGGTGTTTTGAACTTCTCATGAAACGTCTTCTATAAAAATCCCGATCCTGGCAATATTTTCTTTGAAGGAGATGGACACGTGGCGTTTTTATATTCGTTGAGAGCATGTGTTGCGGATTGTACTGTTGTGATTTTGTAATTAATGAAAAGCGGTGGTAGTGGGTAATAATGAGGGTGAAGTGGCAATCCGGGTCATGTCTTTTCTCTCTTCTCATTGGTTAAACTTTTGACACATGGATTCAACTTGCATTTCTTTCCAAAGTTGGCAGATTTGGTCCCTATACTTGGCAGATTCCCATTTCAAGCTAGGATCTTCATTCCTTTGTCATTTTTGGTCCTTTAACTTTGATAACTTGTACAAAATGGCCCTTTGACTGAGTTGACTTGATAGTTTGACCAGGTTTAACTTGAATCTTGACTTTTCATAATTTGCACTTCTAGTCCTTCAACTTTCACAACTTGTCAAGATAGGTCCTTGAACTTCAAAGTCTTGTCACTTTTGATCCTCTTTTGTCTTTTTCATCCATTTGAGCTTGGTTTTTCCTTGTTTGCTTGAAATTGTATCCTTTTACCTACATAAGATCACACAAACACAACATACCACATAATACTGCTTTTTACAAGATAAATGGGTATTTTGCTTCATGTTTTAGGGTTATTTGTTGATAAAAGGATATGAGTTTAAGCTCATATCAAATTCCCCTACACTTGAGCATTGCCATGTCCTCATGCAATATTATATTTCAAGGCTTAAAAATTTACATTTCCCTCATAATTAATCCACCTTGGCCATATGAGATGCATCTACACTACTCTAAACTAGATGATGCATGATTTTGACTTTTAATAATGCAATGAATCAAAATACAATTCTATCTATATCTTTTTGATTTTTCTTGAAATGGTTTTGATGGAAATAACTCATAAAGAACTCAATGATTTGGATTAGGGCTTGGATACCATGGACACTTATCACCCTCAAGTTTCACTTTCCCCATACCAAGCTAGTAAATGGGATCATTGCATTCACAAGTAAAAAGTGCATCAACATATTCATGACAATTAAATGTGGAACCGGTTATTATTTGAGCAAATTGCTTGTGGGCAAATTTTTCATTATTCAAGTGTGAAATATAAGAAGTGTAAAATCCAAAAATAAGGAAGCACGGTTTTAATCCTAAGTAATCTTCTCATCCATTACTTGAAAAACCGCTCACAATTAATATAAGTCCGTATTAAGAGTAATAAGTCATTCGCCTTATGTGTAAAATCCTTATGTCATGCTTTCATAAGTAACTACACACTCGCTAAGGAAAGAAAAATAAAACTCACGCAATAATTTACATCCGCATCTTTTTGAGATTTTGGATCTTCAACCCCGCAACCCGTCAAGGTAATATTGGATTGGAGCAATCTATTGAATCCCCGCAACCCGTCAAGGTAATATTGGAACTCAATAGTCACTATAATTAACACCACACTGCCCCTCTTGGGAGTCTTGCATTATTTTTTTTTTTCTTCTTTTTCTTTTTTTTTTTCTAGCCACTCATTTTTTTCATAAGCCGATCTTATTTTTCTTTATTCCTCACCAAGAAATTTGCAAAGAAGAAAAGGAAAAACACCCGCTAAATATGGAGCATGACACAAGTCTAGTACACATAAAACGTGCTAACTTAGAATCTTAAGACGTACTCATATCAACCATAAATGATTAGCCAAAAATGCATAAGAGATTACGAACCAATTAAAACCGTACTTGATTATTTATTAACAATTATATACATGCGAAGAAAATAGAGGTCAAGAAGAGAAGGGTTTAGCCACAAGTAATTGCCATGAAGTCTATCTAGCCCTTTTACACTTGCTTCAACTCTATCATTTCCCATTCTCCACAAATTTAAAATTTCAAAGAATGAAATTGGTGGAAGCTTAGCCTAATAGACCAATGAAGGACTACATGGTTAAGGATACTAGCTAGAGAGTGCTAAAATAAGCAAACTCGGGTTGAGTCAAAATATCCATGGCGGGCCTAATATGTCAAAGAAATCTAAACTTGTTAAAACCATGTTTTATTATATTTTTCCTTTTTATATTTTTGATGAAAAACAAAAGAAGAAATATATACAATGCAAATGAAAAATGATTGATGCAAAAATCATGAATGCATATTTTTGTTGGACAAAGTAGATCAAAAATTTGAAAAATGTTTAAAATTCAATTTTCCATGTTATCATGCAAGACAATGACAAGTTCTAGGTAAGGTCACTTCGATAGAAGACCCCCCTACACTTAAGCTAAACATTGTCCTCAATGTTTAAGAGCATGGAAGTATAAAAACTTCCCCTACACTTATGACAAGGAATAGACTTTGCTTAACCCAAGTTAAGGAAAGGACTACTATTAGTGAAAGCATGTTTAAGCACAAGGTGTCAATGAAAAATCACTAAAGTAACGAAGTGAACCGGATACAAGGGCCTCCTCCATAAGCTCCAAAGCATGAGATGAGTGAGCAACCCTACAAACAATCAAGAAGACAAAAGAAGGTCTCCCCTACACTTATCTCCAAATCTATGCCTTTATTTCTAACCTACAACACTCTAAACCTAGTTATACGATGCTTGAGTTAATGAGTCTCTAGCTCGACTCGTCCCTCAATGAATTAATTCATGGGGAAAATGGGGACCTCTTGGACCATTTCAACGGAAATGTCCTCCCCAAAGTAATGCTTAACACGGTGACCATTCACTTTGAAATTTGGACCATCGGGTTGGGACAACTCAAGAGTTCCATATGGAAACACTTGAGCAATAGTGAATGGACCGGACCATCTCGACTTAAGCTTGCCCGCAAAAAGCTTCAATCTTGAGTTAAAGAGGAGAACCGGCTCTCCAACTTTGAACTCACGATTCTTGATCTTAGCATCATGCAATTTCTTAGTCTTTTCCTTGTAAAGCAAAGAATTCTCATAGGCATTGGCTCTCAACTCATCCATCTCATTGATTTGATCTTTCCTATGTGAACCGGCTTGGTTTAAATCAAAGTTAGCCCACTTGAGGGCCCAAGATGCCTTATGTTCTAACTCAAATGGGAGGTGGCACGCTTTTCCATAGACAAGCCTATAAGGAGTACAACCAATTGGTGTCTTAAAAGCCGTCCTAAACGCCCACAAAGCATCATCAAGCTTATCCGACCAAGAAGCTCTATGCTCTCCCACCGTTCTCTCTAAAATCCTCTTTAAACCACGATTTGTGACCTCGGTTTGACCATTTGTTTGAGGGTGATACGCGGTAGAAAGTCTATGATTCACTCCATATTTCTTCATAACTCTCGTGAATTGATCATTACAAAAGTGCGTACCGCGATCACTTATGATGGCCCGAGGTACACCGAATCTAGCAAACAATTGTTTCAAAAACTTTACAACCACTCTAGCATCATTAGTAGGTAAGGCTTTAGCCTCCACCCACTTGGACACATAATCCACCGCCACAAGTATATACTTGTTTCCCTTAGAGGATGGAAAAGGTCCCATGAAATCTATTCCCCATACATCAAATATCTCACACTCTTGGATAAAATTTTGTGGCATCTCATCACGTTGTGTAATTTTTCCTTGTCTTTGACAAACATCACAAAATTTCACCATCTCTTGAGCATCCTTGTAAATGGAAGGCCAATAGTAACCCGAATCAAAGACTTTCTTGGCAGTGTAGTTAGGCCCAAAATGTCCACCCGTAGGTCCTTTATGACATGCCTCTAAGATTTTAAATGCCTCGGGCCCATCTACACACCGTCTAATGATTTGGTCCGCACATTGCCTAAAAAGATATGGATCATCCCAAAAGTAATACTTAACTTCCTTAAGAAACTTTTTCTTTTGTTGGTAAGTAAGACCCTCAATAAGCACATTGCCCACAAAATAGTTTGCAATATCCGCAAACCAAGGTGTGGCATCCTCTTGGGAAGAGATAGACATGAGCTCCTCTAATGGAAAGGATTCATTGATTTCTTGATGTGGGAAATCTCCTTGAAAAGGATGCTCAAGTCTACTCAAATGATCCGCCGCTAAATTCTCGGCCCCTTTTTTATCACGAATCTCTATCTTAAACTCTTGAAGCAACAAAACCCATCTCAAAAGCCTAGGCTTAGCATATTGTTTTGTCATAAGATACTTGAGAGCGGAATGATCCGTATACACTATGGTCTTGGAAAGCACAAGGTATGGTCTAAACTTCTCAAAAGCATATACTATAGCAAGCAACTCTTTTTCCGTGGTAGTGTAATGAAGTTGTGCACCGGTCATGGTTTTACTCGCATAGTGTATAGGTTGGAAATGCTTATTAACTCTTTGTCCTAAGACGGCCCCCACTGCATAATCACTAGCGTCGCACATAAGCTCAAAAGGTAATTCCCAATTTGGAGAAACCAAAACGGGAGCCTTCGTCAATTTTTCCTTAAGTGTCTCAAAAGATTCTAAACAAGCTTGATCAAAAATGAAAGGAGCCTCTTTCTCCAAGAGATGAGTCATCGGTCTAGCTATCTTAGAGAAATCTTGTATAAAGCGCCTATAAAAACCCGCATGACCTAAGAAACTCCTCACACCTTTAACCGAGGTGGGTGGGGGAAGCTTAGCAATCACATCAATTTTGGCTCGATCAACTTCTAATCCCTTATTGGATATCTTGTGTCCTAAAACAATCCCCTCTTTCACCATAAAGTGACATTTCTCCCAATTAAGCACCAAACGTGTTTCCTCACAACGCTTAAGCATTCTCTCAAGATTGGTGAGACAAGAGCTAAAGGAGTTCCCAAATACGGAAAAGTCATCCATAAAAACCTCCATGGTTTGCTCTATCATGTCATGGAAAATCGCCATCATGCACCTTTGAAACGTCCCCGGTGCATTACATAGGCCAAAAGGCATCCTCTTGTAAGCAAATGTACCGTATGGACAAGTGAATGTGGTCTTTTCTTGATCCTTAGGGTCAATGGGTATTTGAAAATAACCCAAAAAGCCATCAAGAAAACAATAGTACTCATTTCCCGCTAAGCGTTCAAGCATTTGATCCATAAAGGGAAGCGGAAAATGGTCTTTCCTAGTTGCCTCATTGAGTTTTCTATAATCAATGCAAACTCTCCAACCGGTTACAAGTCTCGTGGGAATAAGCTCATTGTTCTCATTAGGAACCACGGTGATTCCACCCTTCTTTGGAACACAATAAACCGGGCTAACCCATGGAGAGTCGGAAATGGGGTAAATCATACCCGCATCTAAGAGTTTAATCACTTCCTTCTTAATAACCTCATGAATTTTTGGGTTAACTCTCCTTTGGTTTTGAATGGCAGGTTTATAATCATCCTCCATAAGGATTTTGTGAGTACAAAAATGTGGATCAATTCCCCTTATGTCGGATATTTTCCATGCTAAGGCTTTCTTGTGTTTCTTAAGGACTTCAATAAGTTGCTCCTTCTCATCCTCTTTCAATTCCTTAGCAATAATCACCGGTAATTGGTCTTTTCCTTCTAAGAAAGCATATTCTAAGTGGGATGGAAGTTCCTTAAGTTCAATGGGAGGTGGACTCTCTATGGAAGGTTTTACTATGGAAGGTTCCTCAATGGTAATCTCTTGTGGAATAGGGGAAGGAATAGGGTCCTCATTGAGCAACTTTTGGATTGTAAGAATATCTTCTTCCCAATTAATGGGAGAATCATCATCACCAAGAAAGTTGGACTCAAATTCCTCCAAGAGGAAATCACTCTCTCCAAAAGGTGTTAAAGAGGGAGCAATTGAGGCCACGGTTTCAACATGTGGAATCTCATCACTAGCATTCTTACAAGCATCATGAAAGTGTTCATTACACACTTCATCTAGTACATCCACAATGTTAATAGTCTCACAAGGTCTAGACTCCTTAACCTCGTTTCTATCACAAACTTTCCCTAACTTAAACACCACTTTCTCATCCTCTACTCTCATAATTAATTCTCCTTCCGCCACATCTATCAAGGTACGACCCGTTCTCAAAAATGGTCTACCAACAATCAAAGGCACTCTAGGATCCATGTCATAATCGACCACTACAAAGTCGGTCGGAAAGGTAAACTTATCCACACCTACAAACACATCTTCCGCTATACCTACGGGGTGAGCTATGGTTCGGTTGGCTAGTTCAAGAGTCATCCTAGTGGGGGTGAGCTCGGGAAGAGAGAGTTGTTTCCAAACCGATAAAGGCATGAGATTTATGCTTGCCCCTAAATCCGCCAAAGCCATGCAATTTTCAACACCGGGAAAATTACAAGGTATCAAGAAGCGCCCCGGATCTCCAAGTTTTGTTGGTAAGGTTTTAAGTAACACCGCGGAACAATTTTCATTAAGTGATGTGTTGGGCAAATCAACCAATTTTTCTTTGTTTGAGAGCAAATCCTTGAACATCTTAGCAAACTTTGGCATATAAGCAAGAGCTTCCGCAAAGGATATGTTGATATTGAGTTGCTTAAACATCCTTAAGAAATTGGAGACTTGGATGTCATCTTTGTTCTTTAACTTGTCCTTTTTCAACCTTGAAGGGTATGGAAGAGTAGGTTTGGGTGTAGGTGGAATAGGTGTTGTAGTGGAAGATTTGTCTTTGTTAGCCTCTTCATTGGGAAGTGTGGAAGGTAAAGGAGAAGTATGAGGTGGTTGAGGAGGTGTGTTTGAGTGAATAGGAGCACTTTGAGGAAGTGGAGTAGAAGTAGAAGGCTTATCACAAGTAGGAGCACAAGTGGGTTGAACAATAGTAGGTTTAGGAGGTGAAGGATCCTTTGTTGTTGTACCACTCCTTGTTGTAATAGCATTGACATTAGCCCTAGGGTTTGTTTGTGTGTTGGAAGGTAAAGCCCCTTGTGGTCTTTGATTTAATACCACTAAAACCTTATTGAATTGTTCCTCCATTGTACGTTTCACTTGGTCATTCATTCTCTTCTCAATTTCACGCATTTTCTTGTCAACATACTCTTGAGTCTCTTGCATCCCATATCCTTGAGTTTGATTTGGAGGGTAAGCTTGATTTGGTATTGGAGCATATGCTTGATTGGGAATAAATGGAAGTGGTTGATTAAATCCTTGTTGTGGTGGGTAAAAGGTATTAGCTTGAGGTTGAAATTGATTGGGTGCCTTGTAATTATTTCCTTGGTATGGTTGTCTTTGCCCTTGATTCCTTGCTAAAATTTGAGGAGGATTTTGTGGAATTTGGGTGGGTGGTTGGGGTGGGAAGCCGGGTGGAGTAAGGTAATTTTGGGATTTGTAAGAAAGGTTATTTGGATTGATGTTAGGCTTGAAGTGTTCACGGTGTTCCTCTTGGTAAGCATAGCATTCCCCTTGATACCCTTGCACCTTATCACATTGTTCATAAGAGTGGGGGCCTCCACAAGTAACACAAGAAATGGTGATGGCATTCACATTATTTGAGGAATTGTTCAATGTCATGCTCTTAAAGGTTTGAAACATGTCTTGTTGTGCTTGCAAATGCTTCTCACTTTCTCTATCCATCCTTTGAAAAATGGCTTCTTGAAACTTGAGGAGTTGGTTGTCAAAAGGAATTTGAGAAGTGTTTTGGATAACATGAACTCTTTCTTCAAATGGATCGTTTGTTTGAACCAATGCCTTAGTCTCAATAATGTTCAAAGCCTCATGGTATGTCTTGAAAAGAATACTCCCTCCCGCGGAAGCATTTAGTGAATCTTGGTGGTGAGGTTTAAGGCCATTATAGAAGGTATTGATTTGGCCTAGATCATCCATTCCATGGTTAGGGCATCGCCTCAACAACTCACTATACTCTTCCCAAGCATCACCAAAGGATTGACTAGGTTTTTGTGTAAAGCCCATAATCAAATTTCTCAAAGCCATAGTCTTTTGTGGAGGAAAGAATTTGTTCAAAAACTTAGTGGTAAAATCATCCCATGTGGTGATACTATCGGGTGGTTGGGTGTCTAACCAATGCTTAGCACTCCCATCTAAGGAAAATGACACTAACATCAATCTAATGACCTCATGTGGAACCCCATTATGCTTAATGGTGTTGCAAAGTGAAAGGAATCTCTTAAGGTGAGCATGGGGATCCTCATTTTGTTTTCCAAAGAAAGGTGATGCAGAAACCATATTGATCATAGATGTATGTAGCTCAAATGTGTTAGCGGGAAAGTCGGGAATCTTAATGGCACTAACATATCCATGAATGTTGGATTGCATACGTTCATACAAAGTACGGTTATCAATAGCCATGGCTTCTTGTGGTGGTGACAAAGCACGATTCTCGTGATCGGCTTGGTGGACGGTGGTGGTCTTACTCTTTCTCTTTTTCTTCCTTTTCGGAGGAAGAGGTTGTACACCAATCGGTATTTGTGCACGCCCGCGAGTGAGCATGCAACTCAATACGAGGAATGAGAGAGAAGCTCTCGTGTGACTTTGAAAAGAATAAGATTATCCTCTTCGAGTTTCGATATTAAATATCCACAAGAAAATAACAATATATGTAATACTACTTTGGGTGCAAGACCCTCAATGAAGCTTTCCTTCTTAGAATACTCCCAAGTGAACGGGGGGTTAGGTGGCGCGAAGCACTTAAGTACCTATTGACCCTTAGATGGCATTTTATAGCACATCGCCTTTCTATTCACTTAAATGTTCGTATTCTTCGAATTATTGCTTATTGAGAGTATTTATCTATTCTTGCTTTATTTTGTTTGATCGATACGCGTGTCAAGGACCGGAACGCCCCTCAACACGGTGTATTGCCTTGGCAATACTTATGGAAGATATGTAGATTGATTGTTCTTATACGTATACGTATTTACTTATAATAATATATGGAAAATATTTTTGTATTTATGAGTTTTTAAAGGAAAACCGAGAGAATCCAATAATATATATTTTTGGGTGCAATCTCTTAGGAAAAAGATTGCTTTTTGGATTTTTTTAATTTTTTTGGTCAATTCTTTAGGAAAAGAATTGTTTTGTTAATTCTTTAGTTTTTATATATTTTTATATTTTTGATTTTTTATTTGTTTTTGATTTATGATACGTAAAAATAACGTTCACCAAATGAACGGATCCCAAAAGCCAATGAAAACCGTCAATCGATAGTCTCTCGTGTAGTCAAAGAACCGGCAGCGGCGCCATTTGAAATGTGTATAATGCAAGTTCGTTTTCTCAGTTCTTAACTAATAGAAAGTCCAACCAATATCAGATTTATTATTGTTCTTGGTTGTTCAAGCTTACTTGGTAATCTATTGCTAATTCAAACAACACTATTTAAAAATGAAAAATATAAACCTACTTATACGTAAAACAAGTTGCAAATTCCAAGTTTTTATTCAAACAAAATTAAAATTGCAAAATATAAAACTAAGAGGACTGAAAATGTAAATTCTAGGAAAATTAAATGCTTGAAATGTAAGTTCTATCAACTATAAGGACTAAAAATGTAAAACAGTTAACTAAAAGGACCAATTATGTAAAAACTATAACAAACCTAACCAAAAATGTAACAAATTAACAACTTGACAACTGAAATGTAACAACTTCCAAATGTAAAGGACTGAATTATGCAAATACCACAAAATTAGGAAGTTTAGCTAGGTTTAGAAACTGATTAAACTTCTAGGGACTAAAATGCAATTAAACCAAAGTTTTAACTAAAAACGGGCAACAAGAATGAATAAGCTCGTTTGAGCTTATTACTCAACCAAATAAGCTGAAACAACTTGCAAAACTCTTAAAATCCCATTTAAGCTATGTGTGTCTGAGGAATTAAGCTAAAAGTCAAAAATAAGCAATTGAGTGCTTATTAATAAGCACAAAATAAGCTACAGCTTATTCCAAACAGTCACAACTTGATTTTTGTGATTAAACTGATTAAGTACTTGATTACAAGAACGGGAAATCAAACTAGAACCATTTTCATCAAGTAATGAATGAAAAATCTGAAATAAGCTCTTTTGAGCTTATGTTGACCAAGTTTGACCAACTTTTATGAAAAAGCTCAAAATTTCAAAACTTCATATTCAATACTAACTAAATGGATTTGTGAAAGAAAATCAAGACTTTTGTGAAGTGGATTAAGAGAACTAGTAAATCAGTAAGCTCTTTACATCAGAGAATGACATTTGCTCAGTCATTGACCAATAAGCTATTTTCTAGCTTATAACCTAAAACTATAGATTTTCCTTTTAGAGACTGAATCTTTATGATGTAAGCTAGAACTAGAAACAAATTTGAGCAATTTTCATCAAAGATTAAAGGAGAACTAGGCAAATTAAAATGACAAGTTTTGGCTATCAAAGCTGAAATAAGGCTAACCCAAACAATTTTTATACCAATTGCCTGATTGACCTTATGTTTGACTTGTAAATGACTTAAATCCAATTGTTATCAACTAAAGACTAGAAACAAACTTTTAAACACCAATTTCCAACTCTTGAAAACTGAATCTAAGCTACTCCCAAACACACCTTTATCTATTATGAACAAGATTTTACAAAGGCTTTTTGAGTAATGGTTTGAACTGAAACAAAAGCTATAGCAGATTGAATTCAATGGACAAAATGAAAAGTTTAAAAGCTATAAACAAACTACAACCAAGACTAGAACTAAAAGTAAGCTATAAGGCTAACTAGTTACTGAAAGTATGCAGAAACTACAAAGCTGAACACAAATGCACAAGATCAAGCTACAAAACACTAGAATCAATCAAACATCAACTATTTAACAAGTAAAACAGGCAGCCATCAAGATTAACTAGGAAAATTAGAATGCAAGAACTTGTTAAGTGGAACATAAAACAAGAACTATGGAACCTATTGTAGAAATCCTTTGGGAAGAAGAGGAGCGCTGAGCTCTCTTGCACTAGTGATACCACCACCTATCACTAGTATTCAACTAAAATCAACAATCAAACAGCTACAATTCATCTACATTCATCATCCTGCTACAAATCTTCAAAGGAACAAAGGATTGACTTGAATTCTGAACAAACAGCTACAAAACTCCTCCAATGACAATTATGATCAATGATTGATCATAACAATCACAAATCAACAACAGGATGATCAAATAACAGCAAGTAGTAACAGAATTGAGAAGAACAGAATTTGGCGGGAAAATGAAGTTTGAATTTTATTGCATGAATTCAGTTACAAAGGTTGGTTACAAGCTAACAACTAACTAACTGACTCAAGAGTTTGTCAGACTCTTGAGTAGTTAGGGGAAAAGTGAGGGAAAAAGGGAAAGGGAAAATTTAACTATGTGTTTTACAAAATTAAGCTACAATGAGAAATGAGGTACATCCTAGCTATTTATAGGCATGATAGGAGATTCTGTTGGGGTTTGTGACGTGGCAGATCCAATCATAGCTTGACACGTGGAATATTCTGCAAATCCCACTTTGAAGGTTATGAACTGATTTGGGTATTTTTAATTCAATGGATGATATGTTAATTGGATTGCACCATTGAATTCGTCTTCCAAAATTGAGCAACTTTGGTGTTTTGAACTTCTCATGAAACGTCTTCTATAAAAATCCCGATCCTGGCAATATTTTCTTTGAAGGAGATGGACACGTGGCGTTTTTATATTCGTTGAGAGCATGTGTTGCGGATTGTACTGTTGTGATTTTGTAATTAATGAAAAGCGGCGGTAGTGGGTAATAATGAGGGTGAAGTGGCAATCCGGGTCATGTCTTTTCTCTCTTCTCATTGGTTAAACTTTTGACACATGGATTCAACTTGCATTTCTTTCCAAAGTTGGCAGATTTGGTCCCTATACTTGGCAGATTCCCATTTCAAGCTAGGATCTTCATTCCTTTGTCATTTTTGGTCCTTTAACTTTGATAACTTGTACAAAATGGCCCTTTGACTGAGTTGACTTGATAGTTTGACCAGGTTTAACTTGAATCTTGACTTTTCATAATTTGCACTTCTAGTCCTTCAACTTTCACAACTTGTCAAGATAGGTCCTTGAACTTCAAAGTCTTGTCACTTTTGATCCTCTTTTGTCTTTTTCATCCATTTGAGCTTGGTTTTTCCTTGTTTGCTTGAAATTGTATCCTTTTACCTACATAAGATCACACAAACACAACATACCACATAATACTGCTTTTTACAAGATAAATGGGTATTTTGCTTCATGTTTTAGGGTTATTTGTTGATAAAAGGATATGAGTTTAAGCTCATATCAATAACCGGAATCAAACATCGGTTCCCAAACATAAGCCCAAAACATAACAAAGCAAAAGAAATGAATGAAAGACTACACAGGCATAAATATATGAAGGCCAAAGGAAAAGAAGTCTCTAGCAGCTTCCATCCTATGCACGTCCTCCAAATACTCGAATCTTTCCTAGGGTACCTGCCGTTTTGGGACATGGAAAGGAAAGTAACGGCTGAGCAAAACGCTCAGTGCACGGATATAGACATAGTATAAGTGACTAAAACATAATAAAGACTTAATAGCAGCGGAAATGTATAAGTCCTGGAAAACCTGGAAAATGTTCATAAAACTGGTTTTATAGTTTGAAAAGCCTTATGTTTATCTTATGAAAACTGTTTAACATATTTTACCATCAGCCAATATAGGTCATGAAAATCCACTGTGCATGAATACTTGGAGGTGTGACCTCATCATGCAAATTAGAGGGGCTGCCTCTAATTTAATATACTGGTTTTTGGGTAGGAGGGATCAGCTCCTTGTGAAGGATGCAAGGCACACACCACATTCACCATGAAATCCTGACTGAAAACATGTAACTAGGATGAACCCATACGCCCCACATGATAAATATAAATAAATGGCCAAAAGCTGAAGGGACGCCACGAGCAATCACTCTGCCGTAGTGAAGTCATAACATCAGTGCCTCTAATGTTATGGTTATGGTACCTCCATAACTAGGTGAAACTGGTCATGCATGTATATGGCTATAGGTAATCTTAATTAAACATAAGCAATCAAACACATAACTTATACTACGGGAAAACAGTTGGCTGCATACGGGGAATCCTAATAAGGAAAGAATGTCCATGCTGAAAGGACGGGAATCCGTACCTTATGTCCAGTGAACGAGAAAGACGAACTGCGAGAAATCCTACTTTCGAATCACTAGTGCTACATAAATACGTACATGAATAAGTATCTGCTTACTAAATACATAGCTGGTTTTATGTCATGTCTTAGCTTATTTTATATGTTCTTACCATGTTTTACTGTTTTAAGCCTTAAACTGTGTTAAATCTTATATTCTGTTCAATCTGATTAAGTATTTCTGGTATTTCATGTGTTATTATATTTACTGTGTAATAATAAGTAACTTTCCAAAAATAGCAGGTTTCCTAAAATAGAATGTTTCCAAAAATAGAAAGTTTCCAAAAATAGAAAGTTTCCAAAAATAGAAAGTTACCAAAAATAGAAAGTTTCCAAAAATAGAAAGTTTCCAAAAATAGAAAGTTTCCAAAAATAGAAAGTTTCCAAAAAATAGATTTACCGCTTAAAATAGATAAGTTTCTAAAAATAGAAAGTTTCCATAAATAGATTAGCTACCTTAATTAAATAAGTTTTCATAATTAGATTAGCTGCCTGAAATAAATAAGTTTCTAAAAATAGCTGGTTTCCATAAATAGATTAGCTGCCTTATTTAATTAAGTTTCTAAAAATAGAAATTTTCCATAATTAGAAATAAGCTGGTTAAATAAGCTAAGTATATAAGCCTAAGTGTTTTTCATGATTATTTTCTAAGTCATATGATATAATGTATAGTTTAATAATTATTTCATGTAATTTAATTAAACTATAGGTTATAATATTTAATTAAAGTATAACATGTTTTTAATTAAATAAGTTAAATACTTAGGTTAAAATATGTATTATTATATATTAATAATATAACCTAAGTCATGTTAATTAATTAATTATATCCATGGTTTTAAAATAATTAATTAATTATAAGTCTTAAATATATAAATACTTAGGTTAAAATAATTTCATGATCATTTATAATTAAATAACCTAAGTCATGTTATTAAATTAATCACATCATTTTATTAATTTAATTTTAACATAAGATCATAAACATAAAAAAAACTAAACATAAACCATGAACCGGATCTAGGCTAAAAACATGAACCGAACATGAAATCGACACCGTACCCCGAACCAACTCGGGGTACCCCGTGTTTACCTTGCTGCCGTGGGACCCACACGCACCAACCAAGACCATATGGTCTTGGTGGTGGTCGGCTTGGCAAACCGAAACCCATTCGGGTTCGGTTGCAGCCTGCGGCCAAAACAAACACCCCTTAAAAACAACCTTTTGATTTTATTTAACACCAAAACATGTTAGATCTATGCTTAATTATTATGTTTTTGTAAAAACATTTCATGTTCATAATTTATAAAAAGCTTAAATCAAAAGAAAAGGTTTAAAAAGGATTTACCGAATTCGTGGATCAAAAGGATGAAGAACAAACACGATCACCAACTTAATTTCCAAGATCCAAGATCGCCAACCACCTCCTTGTGGTGTTCTTAAGGTGGCGGCACAAAGAGGAGGAGGAGGAGGGTTTTTAGAGTTTTTTTTTCTAAATCTTATGTAAAACTAAAAATGAGTAGTGTAAAAATATTTAACCCCTTTTTAGTAAAAATTAATGGGCTAAGCCCATCCTCCCTCCTAAATTTCGTGGGAATGGGGCCCACAAGGGGTAACCCGATCATTTTCCGTGTCTAATTAATAAGTGTGTTCTCGTGTTCGTGTTTTACGTGTTTGTTCGTGTTTATTTGTGTTCGCGTTTTGTGTGTTCTCGTTAAATAATTACCGTGACCTAATATATTTAATTACGCTCGTAATAAATATATATACGTAATTAATAATAGTTCGTTTTTTAATTACGTTCATGATTTCATGATCGCATGTTCGTGATTAATTATCGTTAAATAATTATTACGTGATCGTGCATAGTAAATACTTATCGTGTTCTAACACGTACGTAATACGTAAACTCCTAACACGTAATC
This sequence comes from Glebionis coronaria, assembly GCA_025667525.1. Lineage (NCBI taxonomy): Eukaryota > Viridiplantae > Streptophyta > Magnoliopsida > Asterales > Asteraceae > Glebionis > Glebionis coronaria. The sequence goes on from CM046874.1 coordinate 436,859,324, forward strand.
GTAATCATGCTATATTAGGAAAGTTTTAATCTAGTACGTACGATCCTAAGGGTACTATGCATGGTAAAATCATGCGGGTTTTACAACTCTTCCCCCCTAAAAAGAATAATTCGTCCCCGAATTATAGATGACGTACCTGAAAGAGAAACATACCCGAATCAAACTGAGAGGGCATGTAAGATAAATTAACGTGCAGGTGACCAGGCAGAAAGAACGCGGAACGTGACTTGTCTTAAAATGAACATGGAACATGACGTGGCTGAATGGACATATCTAATTGATAAGAGAAAACGGATAAGAAGTCCGGATGAACTTGTCCGTTTCCAAGTGGCTTCCCTCTTGGAACGGTTCCTTTATAATATCTTGACACGAACGATAAGTCTTGGTCCTCCTGACCTTGACTTGGAATACGAAGAAGTTCCTGGTTATCAACGTAAGGTAGATCCCCTAAATTCGATCGAGGAATAAGAATTAACATGTAAGAGTAACTGAAACATTAAGGTGCAAGACAATCCGACTTAACTGTTAACTAGAAACGATGCGTGAGACATAAAGAAACGTAGTTCGTGAAAAATTTTGAACGTGATACGTGAAAAATTTTGAACGTGCTACGTGGAGATATGGCGAGTGTAGTGAGAGTAAACATATCGTGATCCATGATACGTGTAACCTATCTTGATCATGATATGAAGAACGTAGAATAAACATGATATGTGAAACATATCGTGAACATAGAATATAATGGCGGTAACGACAAACACTAGAAGGTGAGACATAGATTATGACGAGAAACGTCTATCTGAGGATAGGGAGTTATACTAAACTTGGGTCTGGTCTCTCAATTTCTTGCAAACTACCCATAATGAGAAAAGAAATGAATGTAAAATCGTAAACCAAAATACGATCATGAACGTGAATAGTGTCATGAACGCGAGCGCGAAAGCACGGTGTGGAATTAGAACAAGGACGTAAAGTATATTAGGAGCATAATTTGAATATTTGTCTGACTCGATAACTGAGGGATTGCCAAGTGATCGGATGAGCCTTGGCTGGAACATGTCCGATCAATCTATTGGTTCTGAAATCCATACGATGTAAGGATTCTGCAGACTTGATCAAACTGTTGACAATAACCCATATATCATCATGCTTCTTCTAAGTTTGCGTTAAACTGGTAACCAAAATCCGTGGAGATCTTGTCACATTTCAATTCACAATTTCAGATGATGAAAACATCCCAGTTTGTTGGTGTCCTATCTTTAACCTGTTGGTATGTCAGTTACCTAGATATGAACGTAACTGTATCTTGTTTCGTAGAACTTGATACATAGGAGTTTGCGAAATTCCGAGTCTCTGAATCTAGACTTCTCCTAGCGTAGGAATGTCTAGAACACCTACTGTAGTGTAGGGTTCTCTCCTTTACGCATAAACTGAGTCATGGTAAGATTAACCATAGAAACCCATGTGATTCAGTGTGTTATTGTAATCAAACAGAATTGATATTGGAAAGAAAATTTCCAGGGTAGAATTTCTCTTGTCATAGAATTTGCAACATAGTGCAGATAGGGTCTTCCTGTTCTTCTCTAGGCTTAGAGGAAATCAGGTTATCCTCAATGAAAACACTGATGAATTTGCTATGAGTTCATGGAAACTCATTCTTATAATGCCGTTGGAGCATTGATGAGACGAATTCAAAATTATAAATCTAGCATGACCGAGTCGTGTACGAATAGCAGTCATGGACATGTCCTGCTGTTTCATTCGTCACTGTCGGCAGCATGATCATGAGTTCGATCTTGGAAAAGTGATTAACACCATACGGTTGATTGGACATGTGGTCAATATGTGGAGGAGAATAACGGTCATGAATGGTGATTTGTTTAAGTCGACGGTAGTCGACACATAATCTCATGGTACCATCCTTCTCCTTGTAGGTTCTCCTAGAATGTATGGGAAGATTTTGGAATAATCAACTGGCTATGAGTAGAAGACTTAAGTGGTCGTCTCTTACTGACAGCTAGTAAATTTTAGCGACCATGGCTAACAACGCACATGCTTGTAAGCATAGATAATTTGTACCGATTTTCCCGATGGAAAATCAAGCTGAATGTATTCAGGAGCCTGAACATTACTGTACATAATTATGAGTCGTAGCATGGTGTGCTGTTCATAGTACATAATTAGGATAAAATTCATCTCGTGTCTGTCCGAGGGAATGCGTTAGAAGCTTGGATCTCATCATTAAGCTGAAGGAAAACCTTCGTATACGTGGGAATACGAAAGGCGTCCTTCATGGTCATGAATATATGAAGTATGGTGAAAGAATGAAAGTGACATCGGCAACGTGACAGTTCTCACTGATACGCCGATAATGGTATTGAAATTCTTGTGGCCTGATTAATACATGGCACAACAAAATGGATATACCCTTGGAGGGTACCCTGAATTTCTTAGAAATGTTCCATAGTTGGACGTGAGTCATGTGTCTTGACTCATGTCTTGGAACTATAAGCATGACATATGTCTTGACTGGTGTCTTGACATGTGTCTTCAGAAAGTATACGTGAGACATGTGTCTTGACTGATGTCTTGACATGTGTCTTCAGAAAGTATACGTGAGACATGTGTCTTGACTGATGTCTTGACATGTGTCTCGAGATGTGAAACAAATATAACCACAATATAAGGTTAATATGCCAGAATCGGTGGATCGGTTGGACTTCTGATCATTTGTATGTCTGATCACGTCCGCGGCCGGAGCCTCGGTTGCGATTTCTAGGATAGTTTCTGTCATAGTAGTGGTTACTATCGTCCTGTCTGTCAGTTCCATGACGGTCATTCTCATGACCGTGATTCATGTAACTATTCAGCTGAGTGGCCGGCTGGTACCGGTTTGCACTCATATGGCTGAAATGACAGCTGAATGACGTATGACATGTAACTAAGAATTAGGGACAATGATTGATGGAAATCGTCTGATGGTGAAGCATCTTCTCGTCCAATTGCTTTGCTCCGACGCCTTTGTCTTCGTCTTGTAGGATCTCCAGGTTGTGAACAGCATCCGCATCTTGTAGCGTCTCCGAACGTCAGCAGCATCAACCTTTAGTAACATCTCCCAGTTATGAGCGGCATCAACAATCTTGTAGAACATCAGCAATTGAAAATATGCCTGAGGTGATTCAGAATCGACTAGCGAATACTCGTGCAGTATTGCAAGTGAAATACACATGGATTTAGGTACGTGTAATACACATGGAATACGGTACAAGGAGTACACGTTGAATGCACATGAAATGATCGGTATGGGGTCGATCATTTATCATGATCTAAAGAAAGTATATCATTTAAACGGTTAGGAAAACCATCATGATAACCTGGCAATGCCAGTATATACTTCATTCTGGTTGCATAGAGAAACGCTAAAGTGTGGTTACACAAAATTCAACGATGATTTGCCTGACAGCATGATCAATGAAAACCCACCATGACTATCATGAAAGAAGAATTCAATGAAATCCAACAATGTCTTGCAGGACAACGTAAATAACAAAAGAGGCGTAAAACATAATCAACATGAAGACGGAATTATCATGAAGAAACATGAAACCATCTATCACAAATAAGTGTATAACATAATCAGCATGAAACTAAAGTTAACCATGACAGTATGAAAACATACTTGACATAAAAACATAATAACTTATGAGGGGACATGAAAAAAAATTATGCCAATTTAAATAATGAAAAAAAAATTTATGCATGAAAAATAGTGCATGAATGCGTAATGTAGTTTATAAAACCTTTATATGTGCGAGGGAACGCCTATGGGTCGGTTCCAAAACAAAAGACATAGCGAGGGGACGCCTATGGGTCGGTCCCAAAATTAAAAGTTTCGATAAAAGCACATGCGACTAAATAGGGCCAGTCCTGTACCAACCATTACTTAGTCATAATCCCTGCAACAATGATACATGAAACATAAATAAATAAAACTCATATGTCAAAACTTATCAGAAAAAAATTTTATGTGACTAATTATGAACTACTAGGGTTCAGTCCACATAGCCACAGTTCACGAGGAACATTATGCATGAAACAATGACACATAACTAAATATGAATGACGGTTGTCCATCCATATTAGCAAAACAATATCAATGAAAACATCAAGGTTAAAACCTCAAGGTGCTGAAAACATCATGGTTAAAACAACAATGCGTTGAAAACATCAATACGTAGAATAACAGACGTTGGCTTAGGAAGCTCCTGGTGACTACCCACTAGTCACAGGTCGAGTTCTAGAGCCTACAGGTCGAAGCCTTGGCTCTGATACCATAATTGTAACACCCCATTTTGATAAATGGAATATCACGTAAAATTATGGCGTGTCATCAAAGCATACAAGGATAAATATCTAAAACATTACATGACCATAGGGATAACCGGAATCAAACATCGGTTCCCAAACATAAGCCCAAAACATAATAAAGCAAAAGAAATGAATGAAAGACTACACAAGCATAAATATATGATGGCAAAAGGAAAAGAAGTCTCTAGCAGCTTCCATCCTATGCACGTCCTCCAAATGCTCGAATCTTTCCTAGGGTACCTGCCGTTTTGGGACATGGAAAGGAAAGTAACGGCTGAGCAAAACGCTCAGTGCACGGATATAGACATAGTATAAGTGACTAAAACATAATAAAGACTTAATAGCAGCGGAAATGTATAAGTCCTGGAAAACCTGGAACATGTTCATAAAAATGGTTTTATAGTTTGAAAAGCCTTATGTTTATCTTATGAAAACTGTTTAACATATTTTACCATTAGCCAATATAGGTCATGAAAATCCACCGTGCATGAATACTTGGAGGGGTGACCTCATCATGCAAATTAGAGGGGCTGCCTCTAATTTAATATACTGGTTTTTGGGTAGGAGGGATCAGCTCCTTGTGAAGGATGCAAGGCACACACCACATTCACCATGAAATCCTGACTGAAAACATGTAACTAGGATGCACCCATACGCCCCACATGATAAATATAAATAAATGGCCAAAAGCTGAAGGGACGCCACGAGCAATCACTCCGCCGTGGTGAAGTCATAACATCAGTGCCTCTAATGTTATGGTTATGGTACCTCCATAACTAGGTGAAACTGTTCATGAATGTATATGGCTATAGGTAATCTTAATTAAACATAAGCAATCAAACACATAACGTATACTACGGGAAAACAGTTGCCTGCATACGGGGAATCCTAATAAGGAAAGAATGTCCATACTGAAAGGACGGGAATCCGTACCTTATGTCCAGTGAACGAGAAAGACGAACTGCGAGAAATCCTACTTCTGAATCACTAGTGCTACATAAATACGTACATGATTAAGTATCTGCTTACTAAATACATAGCTGGTTTTATGTCATGTCTTAGCTTATTTTATGTGTTCTTACCATGTTTTACTGTTTTAAGCCTTAAACTGTGTTAAATCTTATATTCTGTTCAATCTGATTAAGTATTTCTGGTATTTCATGTGTTATTATATTTACTGTGTAATAATAAGTAACTTTCCAAAAATAGCAGGTTTCCTAAAATAGAAAGTTTCCAAAAATAGAAAGTTTCCAAAAATAGAAAGTTTCCAAAAATAGAAAGTTTCCAAAAATAGAAAGTTTCCAAAAATAGAAAGTTTCCAAAAATAGAAAGTTTCAAAAAAATAGATTTACTGCTTAAAATAGATAAGTTTATGAAAATAGAAAGTTTCCATAAATAGATTAGTTGCCTTAATTAAATAAGTTTCCATAATTAGATTAGCTGCCTGAAATAAATAAGTTTCTAAAAATAGTTGGTTTCCATAAATAGATTAGCTGCCTTATTTAATTAAGTTTCTAAAAATAGAAAGTTTCCATAATTAGAAATAAGCTGGTTAAATAAGCTAAGTATATAAGCCTAAGTGTTTTTCATGATTATTTTCTAAGTCATATGATATAATATATAGTTTAATAATTATTTCATGTAATTTAATTAAACTATAGGTTATAATATTTAATTAAAGTATAACATGTTTTTAATTATATAAGTTAAATACTTAGGTTAAAATATGTATTATTATATATTAATAATATAACCTAAGTCATGTTAATTAATTAATTATATCCATGGTTTTAAAATAATTAATTAATTATAAGTCTTAAATATATAAATACTTAGGTTAAAATAATTTCTTGATCATTAATAATTAAATAACCTAAGTCATGTTATTAAATTAATCACATCATTTTATTAATTTAATTTTAACATAAGATCATAAACATAAAAAAAACTAAACATAAACCATGAACCGAATCTAGGCTAAAAACATGAACCGGACATGAAATCGACACCGTACCCCGAACCAACTCGGGGTACCCCGTGTTTACCTTGCTGTCGTGGGACCCACACGCACCAACCAAGACCATATGGTCTTGGTGGTGGTCGGCTTGGCAAACCGAAACCCATTCGGGTTCGGTTGCAGCCTGCGGCCAAAACAAACACCCCTTAAAAACAACCTTTTGATTTTATTTAACACCAAAACATGTTACATCTATGCTTAATTATTATGTTTTTGTAAAAACATCTCATGTTCATAATTTATAAAAAGTTTAAATCAAAAGAAAAGGTTTAAAAAGGATTTACCGAATTCGTGGATCAAAAGGATGAAGAACAAACACGATCACCAACTTAATTTCCAAGATCCAAGATCACCAACCACCTCCTTGTGGTGTTCTTAAGGTGGCGGCACAAAGAGGAGGAGGAGGAGGAGGGTTTTTAGGGTTTTTTTTTCTAAATCTTCTGTAAAACTAAAAATGAGTAGTGTAAAAATATTTAACCCCTTTTTAGTAAAAATTGATGGGCTAAGCCCATCCTCCCTCCTAAATTTCGTGGGAATGGGGCCCACAAGGGGTAACCCGATCATTTTCCGTGTCTAATTAATAAGTGTGTTCTCGTGTTCGTGTTTTACGTGTTTGTTCGTGTTTATTTGTGTTCGCGTTTTGTGTGTTCTCGTTAAATAATTACCGTGACCTAATATATTTAATTACGCTCGTAATAAATATATATACGTAATTAATAATAGTTCGTGTTTTAATTACGTTCATGATTTCATGATCGCATGTTCGTGATTAATTATCGTTAAATAATTATTACGTGATCGTGCATAGTAAATACTTATCGTGTTCTAACACGTACGTAATACGTAAACTCCTAACACGTAATCGTAATCATGCTATATTAGGAAAGTTTTAATCTAGTACGTACGATCCTAAGGATACTATGCATGGTAAAAGCATGCGGGTTTTACATTTACTTTGTCCGATTTGAGTATCAATTGGCGGATATTTTCACAAAGGCTTTAGATCGCGCTCGAATGGAATTTTTTGCCGACAAGCTAGGTTTGAGAACATTCTCGCCCGAGACTCTAAAGGAATTGGCAGATGAAGCGAAAGAATAGTGGTGGTAAACTATTCTCCGTATCCTTGGTGATCATCTGTACATATTGTTTATATTTTTATCCTCAAAAGCAAAATACAAAAATATAAAACCATACAGAAACCATAAAAATTGAAAATTTTATAAAAATCCAAAAATGTTTTTTCTTTATTTTTCAAAGGCATGTATGTTGGTACGATAATATTTACGGCCTTAGAAATGTCGATTAATATTGACACGGCGCCATAAATAGAGTTCGTACAAAAGTTTTATATATTTCATAAAACATGCTGATGACGTATAGTCCCTAGTCGGGCGGGATAGTCCGACTCACGGGTACTACCCGCATCCGTCAGGAGTGGATTGGATACTTGTGCGATGTGCGCACATAAGGCCCGGTAAGCCGCTGTCGCACAAGAGATTGATTACTTAGCCAAGTCCTCGTCGAAGTGCGGCAGGATCAGACCGAATATAACTTATATTATAGTTATATTCGCCTAAGGAAAAGGGATATACACTTGCCTTAGCTGGATAATGAAGATCAAGCTATTTTGAGTCATTAACTCTTCCTTAGGCCGCAAGAACAGGGAGCCCAGCCTGGACTCTCTCGAGTATAAAAGGAACCCCTTCGGTTCCACAAAGGTAAGATACACACAATACCCTAAACACTAATATACTCAAACTGATTACTTACTCTCACGTCGGAGTATAATCGTGGGTAACAAACCCACGATAAGCCTAACGGTGTCTGTTTAGTGTGCGGGGTCCTAAAGCCAATTTCACTTGGTGCGAGAGTCGGAGTCCACAAGACCCCAAATTAAGCCTAATCGGTCTACCCCAACTTTTGCATCAACAAGTTGGCGCCATCTGTGGGACCCACACTAAGCTCTAACTAATGACGAGAAGCGGTAAGAACGAAGGCAGTGAAGGATCCTCGACGGTAGATGGTCGTATCACATTAGTAAATGTTACCCCTGGATCTGCCAGTGAGGCAAACACTCCGGACGTGAACAATCCCCCAGTTATAAGAACAGGAGGACTGTTCACAACTCCCCTACTCGCCGCGGGGGAAAAAGGCATCGAACGGGATTCAACTCAGTCTCCTCCCAATAAACAAAAAAGGAAGACGCCCCAAGAGGATAGAGGGGAAGTCACCGCCACAAAGGCACGCGTGATGGAGGAGTACGTAGCAGATAACCTACAAGCTTCATCCCTTTGGTGGCTAAGCATGAAAAGATGGTAGAGGAAGCAAAGCGCGCAAAGCATGCCTCACCCCCAGAAGGCAATCTGTCAGGATCAAGTGATAATCCGTCCGAAAAGCGTATACGCACAAATTATTCCTCAGAGGACCAAATCTTTTCACAACCTTGGAGGAGAGCCAGGAAAAACGCTTTTACGAGGCGCATACAGCATTACGGATACACTAGGAAGCGCCGTATGCCATCAAGCGTGAAAACTTATGATGGCACGACGGATCCAGAAGACCACTTGAAAGTCTTTGAATCTCAGATAGGTATCGAACAATGGCCAGAGCCCGTATGGTGTAGCATGTTTAACTCCACACTTATAGGGAACGCGCGGACGTGGTTCGATAGGCTCCCGCCGCGAACAGTCAACGGGTACGAAGTGTTGCGAAAAGCGTTCAAAATAAATTATGTGCAACAAAAAAGACATGATAGGAGTGTTGTATCGCTCACCAGGGTAAAGCAGAACCAGGGCGAATACTTGGAAGACTTTCGGGAACGTTTCAAGAGCAAGGGTCTTCAAATAAAGGACTGCCCAGAAATTTTTAAAGTATCTTACTTCATGGCGGGCATACGAAACAGCGATCTAATAAAGAAGCTTAATGAAAGAACGCCTGAAACCTTCGATAACGTACTAAGGCGGGTGAGGTCTTTCATACAAGGAGAATCGGATGCTTCAGAAATAACGTGAGGCACTTATGATCACAGATCTATCTGCATACACAATGAAGGACCCAACAAGCAAGGCAGGTCTCTAGGCCTTGATTACACAGGAAGGAGAAGAGAGGGGCGAGCTTATAACTCAAGGTTTACCCTCCTTAAGTTAACCCTAAGAGAAATCCTTATGTCAGAAGGCGCGAGTTTCACAAGGCCAACGCCAATGACCACCTCGGTCGAAAAACGCGCCAGTAATAGATACTATGAATACCACAATAAAAGAGGGAACGCTACGAACGAATGTATTCAGCTGCAAAAATATATCGAGAATAGAGTAAAGAAAGGTGATGAGACTGCTTTTATACATAGTCTCATCGTCCAAATAGGGCTTAAAATGCATTAAATATCATGAAAATAGCTAAATATATGCTTGTGTTTGTTGCTTGTGTAATTTAGGTACGGATATTGAGAAAATGACAAAAGATCACAAAAACAAGCTACGAACACGAGAAACGAAGCCGCACAATGAACCGGACCCGATTGATGATTTTGCAAAAATGCCCCTCAAGTTTGAAGATTGTACAAGTTTGGTCCCTCATCTTTGAAGAATTGTCAAGAATAGTCCTTGAAGAATCATTATATACAAGTATGGTCCTTGAAAATCTCAAAGTTTACAAAACAAGCCCTTGGTACAAGTTTCAAACTTGTTGTGCCATATTTGACAAGTATCCCAAAGTTAAAACAAAAGGAATTTGCAAGTTTAGGCTGGTCAGACTTTGTTTGAAGATTTTTGTGAAGACTAGGGGGCATTCATGGACAAATGAAACCCATATCCACCTCATACCCAGCATCACCACCCATTTACCCAACCAAACCCGGCCCTAAACCCATACCCAACCCATTATCATCCCACTCACCCAGTTAATGACTAAAAAAACGTTTTAAGATAAAAACATATTAACTATTAATATGTTTCCCTCCTAACAACGCTTGTTCACTAATCTCCCCCAAAAAAACACACCTATAAACCCTAATTTAATTCCAGATTCAGTTAACGACAAAACAAGGGGTTTTGTAAAATTGATTGAGAGAAAAGGTGATTAAGGGCAAGTGAATAACAACCCATGTGTAATTCATCATCCACATCAGCATGAGAAGACAAACGAGACAGCTCAATGTCACATGTTACCACAAAAATCTAACAAGCTTGACTAAATCAACGATTCTGATCTATTTCCTTGCTTCCCACAACTAATTGAAGGCCATGATCACTCAGAAGCTTCAAGAACGATTTTTGAATCAAGCATATGCCAAGGAATATCCAAGGGCAGTTTGGTGATTAACAAAACATCTAGGGTTTCAGTTTATGCTTCTCACTTGTAGTATAAATAGCATAGCTTAGTTACTATCAGCTTTGTTCGAATTTTATTTTTCAAAATTTGTAATCCGAATTTTGATTTAATGAAATTGAGTTCCATGTTTTAATTTAAATTCTCATTTACTGTTTTATGCAAATTTAATTTCTGTTAAACTTTACTTTCCTACAAATTTATCTTTGAACTTTTCTTTATTATCAGAAGGATTCAAGTGTTTTTTTTCTGTTGAGAACCATTGTTCAATAAGCCAACTTATTGCTTATTTGACACATAAGCAATAAGTTTAACTTTTGAGTGGTGTTATTTTCTGTCCAAATTCATTTTCTTTCAACGTTTATGGTTTAAAGTTTTTTAAAGTTTGTGGTTCAAAAAGTTTTCGTAGAAAGAAAGAAAAATCAGTGAGTCTGTTACCTTGAATCTTGTTACTGTTCATGTGTGTTGTTCTTAGCAGGATGGAATGCTTGTACACGTGCGTGTACATAAGCTCTTGACCTTGGGCATGGATGTGTGTCCTTGAAGGTTAGTTGCACTCTCCTTTTTAATTTTCTTTCCAAAAACAGATTGTGGTTTTGTGATTTTTATTTGTTTGTTTATGTGAAATACTTAGTGAAACCTGTTGTTTTAATTTCATTCGATCTATATCAGTGGGATTCTTGTTTGTGTCGTTTTTAAGTGAAACTTCTTTTGATAAATCTGCTTAACTAGACTTTTAAAATGGTATTTGGGACAGTGAGATTTTTGGGTAGGGTTTGTCCACCAAGCTATCACTTAGCTATGTAAAACCTTAATTAGGTCAGAGGAGCTGATTTTACCAAAAAAGTTGGAGTTTTTGTTTAAAAATCTTGTTTTCAAGTTTTATATAAATTTGCTATATGCATCAGCTTTAGTCTCTGCTAGTATAATTTTGTTGAGTTTGACGTTTGAATATTCTATGCTAGCTTAATATTCATTTGTTCTTGTTAACTTTTGAAATCTGTGTGTTGGTTCATTGATGTTTGGTTTAAGCTTAGAATCTGTCATAGGCTTAGGTATAGGTGTAGGAGTTGATTGCATCAACTTAGTTATGGTTTAGATAGTCTAAAATTGCTTTTACTTTTCATCAAAATCTTAAAATCAAAATAAATAGTTAGTTTGTAATTTTCTGTCAGTTATAGTCAGTAGGTTTACAAATCTTAGTTCGCTAAATTAATTGTGTTATAAAGTGCTTGATATTAGTTTCATTAAGTTTCTGTTTTAGTTAATTCAATAGGTCTTTGATTTCGGTATTCTGGATGTTATCTCTGTGTAATTGTAGGCTGCATAAGCTCTTTCATTAGATGTATAAGGTTGCTCATAGTTAGTCTTAAGTATAGATACCATATGCCCAAGAACACTTCACTTATACATGCATTTTGGCCTATTTAAGTGCACAATGCACCAGCAGCTATGATTTGCTCATGCTAAGGTTTTGGAATCTTAAATTAGACACATTAGTAGATTTAGGATAGTTGATTAGTTGCCTTTCATTATTTTTGGGTATAGAGCTTTTTAAGTGGTCGGATTTTTAAGCTTGTATCTCCTATAATTGCACCTAGATAGTCTGTCCACTGTTCATCATTGCTATATTGATCATATGTTTGATTGCTATGCTTCTTGTGTGTTCGAGTGAAATATGTGCATGCTATATGTTCTCAAACAGGATATTGGGTAGGCTGCTCTTGGTGCTCCCCTAGTTAGACAATCATAAGTCGCTTCTTTGGCAGAATCTTGCCTTAAACCACCACACACACAAAAAAAGAGGGGGACATTAGCTTGAGTTAGATTCAGTAACTAAAAAGTGGCTTCAAAAGTTCGTTATTTGCAATTTGTTGCTGTCTATGATCATACTTGTGCATTGTTGAATTATTTTGTATTCTACTTCTGCTACTTTGGTTTTCTGCTGATCCAAAAGTAAGCAACAAACAAAGACCTGCCAAAAAGCTGTTGTTATATATTTCTTTGCTGTCAAAAACACAAAGGGGAGGAAAGGGGCACAGTGGGTCTTGAACTCTTGACCCACAGAATGCAAACAGACGCAACAACAAGCTGCTAAACCATCTGGGCTCTTTGCCCGTTTTGTTTATTATTTCTATTAAATTTGTTTAATATTTTGTTTCATTTCATGTTAAGCAAATAATAAAAGTAAAAAACGAACCGAAAATGGGCGGTAGTGGGGGTCGAACCTGAGACCTGCAGCTCAACAGCCCAACACCCCAACCATTTGCTCTCCCAATTCTTTTTGGTTTCCCTTCCTTTTAGGTCTTTCTTATACTATCTTTGATTTCGTTTTATTTTTCATATAGTAGCACGTACAACTTATTTTTAGCTTATTAGGAGATATTATTTTAGCTTCTTCTTTTTCATAGATTTCAAAAAGAATTTAGGACAATTATTATTAAAAAAATCATTTTTTTAAAAATCATTTAATATTTTTAATCATTTAATTAGTTTAAAATCGTATTTATAATTCAAAATAAAAAAAATTAATTAAAAAGTAAAAAGAAAATAAAATACAATTCTTTTTTCTAAAAGTTTATTTTGTCATTTAGGACGTAGGAAAAATAAATTTGCTTTTGTATAGTTTAAATTTCATAATTTTTATTTTTATTATTTATTTTCTAAGATTATTCTCATTTTAAAATTTAAAAGTTATAAAAAAATAGAAAAAAGTATAGAAAAATTTTCAAAAAATATTTTTAGTTTTTAAATAGTATAAACTAGGTTTGCAAATAATAAAGTTTGAATTTTGTCCTTTTCTTAGTTAATTTATTTTTTTAGGATTTTTAATTAAATTTAAAAATTAATATAAAATAATTTAAGCGCTTTCAAATTTTTTAGTTTATATTTTATTTTTAATTATAATTTTTAGGAATTTTTAGTAATTTTTAATTATTTTTTAGGTGAAATTTTTCGTTTGGTCGCGTTTTTACGTTCGTACGTTTAAGCGTTTTCGACCGTTTTTAACGTAATTTGTCTCCATTTTCTTTTCTTCCCTTCTTTCCAAGAACGTAATCACTCGATTAAATAACGTATATATTTGTTGGCTCAAACACCATACCTCCTCGAGAACGAACTCGATTGTCGGTATTTGCGTTTTTCCTAAAACGTAATTACTAATACTTACCCACGACATTTGTGTGTGCTTTGTTTTTACCTAAAATAAAGTAAATACAAAAATACAACATCAAAAATGGCGCCGCTGCCGGGGAGGTGTGTTTAGCCATATTTATTTATCGTGTTTGTTTGAGCGTTTACGTTTTATCGTAGATACTTCCTTTTATTTTTCTATACTATTAACCATAAAAATAAATAGTGTTAAATAGAACTCTATTAACACGAAATCGTTTTCTCGTTTTATTGTGCATAATATATTGTATTTACGTAAAATAATTAACACACAATAATTATCCAAATACGCGAGAAATCGCACCTCAATAGTTGAGCGTTCCGGTCACTATTGTTGTATCGAATTCAAACGAAAGTCAAAGGCAAAATAGATAAATACTCTTAATTGGTTTAATCTCGATAAATACAAACTATAAGGTGGGTATAAGGCGGTTGTATTTTACGACCTAAGGAAAAAAGGCTCTTAAGTGCTTCGCGCCACCTCGTTTTCTCCGCTCGCTTGTGCGTATTTTGAAAGTGACGATTAATTAGGGGTTTACTACATCAAGTATTATTAATCTATTTTTGTGAGTTTTAATTATTGAACCTCGAAACGTTTTGGCGTTCCGCCAACGTTTCAAAGTCGACGAGGGTTTTTACTTCACGTAATTACCTTCATTCTTCTTGGATTCATTAATCGAGACCTTTGATTAGTGGATAGTTTTTGTAGATTAATTTCTACGTAATACACCAAAATTCCAAAAAAATTAAAAAACCAAAAACACAAAAAGATTCTTCGATTTTTTCCTCTATTTTCATAATTCTCTTCTTTCACCCTCTATAACGTTTAATTCTCGAATCGTCTTTCTCGTTGCATCATGTCGAATGATGGTGGATATTATTCGTGTCCATATTGTGGAGGCCCGCCCGATGGTGCCAATTGTTTTAATTGTGAGGTTATTGGAGGTCGAGAGGGTTATATCTATAACTCCGCTCCACGTGATCGTGGTGACAAGTTTCGATCTTACGACCAAGATCACCCATCATCTTCGTTTTATTCGTCATATGATTCGTCTTATAATTGTGATCAAAATGATGAGATGAATCAAAACGCCTTTTGTGACTATGTGAGACGTAATAATAAAAACTTAACGATGATTCAAGAACAAGTTACGAATCTTAAGGAACATTAGGAAAAACAATTGGAAACTCAAAAGGAATTTTACTTAAAGGAAATGGCCTCCATGAGAACCGAGTTGGAAAACGAATATGATGCCGCTTCTAAAGAACAAGAACGTTTATTTGACATAATTGACGAGAGATGGGATAAAATTGTTGATAAAGTTATGGAGGCTTACACTAATGAGCGAAATGAACTTCTTTCAACGATTGAGACCTTAGAGAAAAAGTAGCTTCATACGAGTCGAGTTCTTCATCAAATGTCACCAATCCAAATCTCAAAGGAGAGGTTCAAGCCTTATCGACTCCTAGACTCATACGCCTCGTGTTGATCCCTATCTCTCGAATTTTAGAGTCGTGCAACCTTCGTCGTCTTGCAAAAATGTAGAGGAAACGGAAAAGTCATCCAACGAAGTTTTGAAAAATGTTTGTGAAAATAAACCAAAGGAAAAACTCGTAGGATACTTGGGAGTATTAAATCTAATACCTTGTAAACCTAATTTTTCTAATGAGGATGAAATTATTGAGGATTTTCTAAATCAATATACACTTAATTTTGACAAAGAAATTCCATTAAATGATTTTGAAAAAGCAAAATGTGACAAGGTTTTAAAGGAAATCGTTGAACACTCGTTTTTACAAGATGAACGAAAATTAATTCCGAAGGGACGTGTTAGTAATTTTGCTAAAATGTTTGAAAACCCACGTTCGATCCCTTCGAAGGACAAAGTTGAAACCGTCAAGGCAAAATCGTCACGAGACGAGCCTTTTACTCCTAATCCCACACCGAGTGAGATTTTGGATTTATCATGTGAGAAGTCCGCTGATGGCCTTGCTCACATCGATACGTTTCTCGATGTCGAGGTCGAAACGACAAAGGCAAAATCTTCAATCGAAGAGCCTTCTATTCCTAGTTTCACGACGGTTGGAGCTAGCGACTCCACTCTGGATAAATTGATTGCTCGACCTCTTCCACGAGGAAGAGAAGACGTTTTTGATCCCGATGGCGATTTTTGCGAGATCAAACGTATTCTTGATAACCCGCCTTCGATTTTAGAGTTTGATGAGGACCGTTGCGTTAGCCCGGAGGGGGATATTTTATTAGTCGATTCACGTTTTAAAAATCCAAATCCTCCTCCCGCCTTTAAGATAAATGTGAAAATTTTAAGTGTGCCTAGAATTGTTTTAGAAACACCAAATATTTTCAATTTAATCAACTTGGATTTTCGTAACAAAGAGTTAAAAAATGAAAAAGGGAATGATTTTAAAATTAATTTTAAATTTTTTCCAAACTTAACTCCGTCATCACCTCGTTTAATTGAACTTGCTACAAACGCGTCTACTTCTTTTGACGACGTTTTGTGTGGATCTATATGGGGGAAGCCCCATTTGTTCCCTCACACTTCTCCACCGAGGACGAGATTTTTGACCCCGGTATCACGTTTAAGATAAAATCTCGGTCTTTTACCGAAGTAGTCACTAGAAGATACTTCTACACTTACGGTATGAGTTTACCTCGAGTAACTCGATTTGTTTGCCCAACCAATGTCCCACCCTTCTCTTCTCATTCTATTTTCTTGTGTCCCTTTGGGACGATGTTGTTGAAAGTCGTGTTGTTTCGTTTATCATCCGAAAACGAAGACACGATCTTTGATCCCGGTGTAGAGGTTTTGCCTTTATACACGGTTGCTTTTGGGCCTTGATTACATGTAAGTCCCACTAAAAATGACCGAACCATGATTATCCCTAAATAATCACATTTATGGGGATTCGAGTCGAGCTTTTGACTCGGTTATCAAAAACAAGGTGCCTCATGGGGGATTCTCATGCTTATCCTTGTACATATTATCGCTTTCAAATGTAGTTAACGTGAGGGGATTTGTGCCCTTCCAACCTTTGTTCCGTAGTTGTTTGTGCATTGTGGTTTTTAGATGATCATGATCTTCACGATTGGAGCCTCTCGTGTTCGTTTTATGGGAGCACTCGATCGTCTGCTTTGAATACTTTCTCAATATCCATGATATATCCTTTGATGTTATAACCTTAGGTTAATAGCACACTTCATAAACGGCTTTAAATTTAACGGTTACACCCTTTCCATGCTAGATTAGGCATTCAACTACGTCTCTAGTATGGGGGTGTTTTCACCCCTAGACTCGAAACATTGAGGACAATGTTTAACTTTAGTATGGGGGGGGGGGGGGTGAATAGATACTTGCCTTGCAAACCTTCACGCTTTTCAAAGTTTATCTTTTTGTTTATCGTTTTATTGCAAAATAAGGCTAAAAATGGCAAAATTTTAAAATTTTTCTCATGTTTTATAAGTGTTTAAGACACGAATGTAGGTTTTCCGATGGTGAGAATAAGAGTAATTTTTTACTCGACCGTGCGTGTTGAGCACTTAGCTTCGATTCCTTAACTTTTTAGGCTAAGTCTCTTAAATGAGGACGAGAAATGATAGAGTTATTTATAAGTCTCGTAATCGTCACGATCTCATGTGTAGTAATTATTAGCTTATTCTCCCCACACTTTTGCATAATAAATTGTTAATAAATATTGATTTAGCGGTTTAGTCACTATTGTTTGTTTCTAATTTGTTTTAGTAGCTTCTATGTAATTAAATTAGGAAAACATTAAGGTATCGCCAGCATCACGGTTTTGAAGTATTGGCACCCGAATAATCGAAAGCTTCACCTAATAATAAGATTTCAAGTGCTCACCTAAATTAAGCAAAAATTTGAAGCTCACAAGGCCGAAAAATCTATGCCTAAATTGAAAGTGAGTCAAGCCTTAATCTTTGAAGCTTTAAAGATCCAAAACGCTTTAGCGTGAGGATATACGTCTTTGGCTAATAAAACCACCGATGAGGCGGATAATAAAAGGCAAGGCAAGACCGAAGTCATAATAAAAGCTTCATGGCGAAGTTGAATAAAAGATGGAGGTAAACCTATGATAATAAGGCCCTTCCGTTAGGGGGCGTATAAAAGTCATGGTAATAAGTCTCATGTTCAAAACCGTTATAAAACCGTGTTTATCGATCCTTCTTGTTGACTTAATTTTTTGACATCGTTGTCTATTAGGGTGAATTATTAATTTAATGATTTTGGTTACACCGTTAAAACTCTATAATTAGACTTAATCTCTATTCACACATAAGTCAATGATGTATCCTTGTGATCATTAAGATAAAATAAAATATAAGAGATACCAAGTAGGAATAAGGTAGTTTAGGTTCGTAATTAACACTCATGAGATTTGATCGTGTTGCTAACTTATAATAACAATGATCTCGTTACACGCTTAGCATGGAATTGGGTGAAAATCGAGGACGACGAAATTATTTCTAACGAAGCATTCACGTGTTCTTGTTCTATGATCCCAAAAGTCACTTAATCGTGATGAAAACAATACATTATGTCTAAAACACGTGTAGTGGTTTATTTAATTTTATGTCTTCAATAAAAGTCATCATAAAATGAATTTTGGAAGTGCTATGATACTTAATTCTAGCATTGCGTGAGGGCACGACAATGGTTTAGTATGGGGGAGTGATGAGACTGCTTTTATACATAGTCTCATCGTCCAAATAGGGCTTAAAATGCATTAAATATCATGAAAATAGCCAAATATATGCTTGTGTTTGTTGCTTGTGTAATTTAGGTACGGATATTGAGAAAATGACAAAAGATCACAAAAAACAAGCAAAAACGAACACAGGAAACGAAGCCGCACAATGAACCGGACCCGATTGATGATTTTGCAAAAATGCCCCTCAAGTTTGAAGATTGTACAAGTTTGGTCCCTCATCTTTGAAGAATTGTCAAGAATAGTCCTTGAAGAATCATTATATACAAGTATGGTCCTTGAAAATCTCAAAGTGTACAAAACAAGCCCTTGGTACAAGTTTCAAACTTGTTGTGCCATATTTGACAAGTATCCCAAAGTTAAAACAAAAGGAATTTGCAAGTTTAGGCTGGTCAGACTTTGTTTGAAGATTTTTGTGAAGACTAGGGGGCATTCATGGACAAATGAAACCCATATCCACCTCATACCCAGCATCACCACCCATTTACCCAACCAAACCCGGCCCTAAACCCATACCCAACCCATTATCATCCCACTCACCCAGTTAATGACTAAAAAAACGTTTTAAGAAAAAAACATATTAACTATTAATATGTTTCCCTCCTAACAACCCCTGTTCACTAATCTCCCCCCAAAAAACACACCTATAAACCCTAATTTAATTCCAGATTCAGTTAACGACAAAACAAGGGGTTTTGTAAAATTGATTGAGAGAAAAGGTGATTAAGGGCAAGTGAATAACAACCCATGTGTAATTCATCATCCACATCAGCATGAGAAGACAAACGAGACAGCTCAATGTCACATGTTACCACAAAAATCCAACAAGCTTGACCAAATCAACGATTCTGATCTATTTCCTTGCTTCCCACAACTAATTGAAGGCCATGATCACTCAGAAGCTTCAAGAACGATTTTTGAATCAAGCGTATGCCAAGGAATATCCAAGGGCAGTTTGGGGATT
Source organism: Glebionis coronaria (assembly GCA_025667525.1). Lineage (NCBI taxonomy): Eukaryota > Viridiplantae > Streptophyta > Magnoliopsida > Asterales > Asteraceae > Glebionis > Glebionis coronaria. The sequence continues at coordinate 436,878,913 of CM046874.1, forward strand.
AACAAAACATCTAGGGTTTCAGTTTATGCTTCTCACTTGTAGTATAAATAGCATAGCTTAGTTACTATCAGCTTTGTTCGAATTTTATTTTTCAAAATTTTTAATCCGAATTTTGATTTAATGAAATTGAGTTCCATGTTTTAATTTAAATTCTCATTTACTGTTTTATGCAAATTTAATTTCTGTTAAACTTTACTTTCCTGCAAATTTATCTTTGAACTTTTCTTTATTATCAGAAGGATTCAAGTGTTTTTTTTTTCTGTTGAGAACCATTGTTCAATAAGCCAACTTATTGCTTATTTGACACATAAGCAATAAGTTTAGCTTTTGAGTGGTGTTATTTCTGTCCAAATTCATTTTCTTTCAACGTTTATGGTTTTAAGTTTTTTAAAGTTTGTGGTTCAAAAAGTTTTCGTAGAAAGAAAGAAAAATCAGTGAGTTTGTTACCTTGAATCTTGTTACTGTTCATGTGTGTTGTTCTTAGCAGGATGGAATGCTTGACACATGCGTGTACATAAGCTCTTGACCTTGGGCATGGATGTGTGTGTCCTTGAAGGTTGGTTGCACTCTCCTTGTTAATTTTCTTTCCAAAAACAGATTGTGGGTATGTGATTTTTATTTGTTTGTTTATGTGAAATACTTGGTGAAACCTGTTGTTTTAATTTCATTCGATCTATATCAGTGGGATTCTTGTTTGTGTCGTTTTTAATTGAAACTTATTTTGATAAATCTGCTTAACTAGACTTTTAAAAGGGTCTTTGGGACAGTGAGATTTTTGGGTAGGGTTTGTCCACCAAGCTATCACTTAGCTCTGTACAACCTTAATAAGGTCAGAGGAGCTGATTTTACCAAAAAAGTTGGAGTTTTTGTTTAAAAATCTTGTTTTCAAGTTTTATATAAATTTGCTATATGCATCAGCTTTAGTCTATGCTAGTATAATTTTGTTGAGTTTGACGTTTGAATATTCTATGCTAGCTTAATATTCATTTGTTCTTGTTAACTTTTGAAATCTGTGTGCTGGTTCATTGATGTTTGGTTTAAGCTTAGAATCTGTCATAGGCTTAGGTATAGGTGTAGGAGTTGATTGCATCAGCTTAGTTATGGTTTAGATAGTCTAAAATTGCTTTTACTTTTCATCAAAATCTTAAAATCAAAATAAATAGTTAGTTTGTAATTTTCTGTCAATTATAGTCAGTAGGTTTACAAATCTTAGTTCGCTAAATTAATTGTGTTATAAAGTGCTTGATATGAGTTTCATTAAGTTTCTGTTTTAGTTAATTCAGTAGGTCTTTGATTTGGGTATTCTGGATGTTATCTCTGTGTAATTGTAGGCTGCATAAGCTCTTTCATTAGATGTATAAGGTTGCTCATAGTTAGTCTTAAGTATGGATACCATATGCCCAAGAACACTTCACTTATACATGCATTTTGGCCTATTTAAGTGCACAATGCACCAGCAGCTATTATTTGCTCATGTTAAGCTTTTGGAATCTTAAATTAGACACACTAGTAGATTTAGGATAGTTGATTAGTTGCCTTTCATTATTTTTGGGTATAGAGCTTTTTAAGTGGTCGGATTTTTAAGCTTGTATCTCCTAAAATTGCCCCTAGATAGTCTGTCCACTGTTCATCATTGCTATATTGATCATATGTTTGATTGCTATGCTTGTTGTGTGTTCGAGTGAAATATGTGCATGCTATATGTTCTCAAACAGGATATTGGGTAGGCTGCTCTTGGTGCTCCCCTAGTTAGACAATCATAAGTGGCTTCTTTGGCAGAATCTTGCCTTAAACCACCACACACACAAAAAAAAGAGGGGGACATTAGCTTGAGTTAGATTCAGTAGCTAAAAAGTGGCCTCAAAAGTTCGTTATTTGCAATTTGTTGCTGTCTATGATCATACTTGTGCATTGTTGAATTATTTGGTATTCTGCTTCTGCTACTTTGGTTTTCTGCTGATCCAAAAGTAAGCAACAAACAAAGACCTGCCAAAAAGCTGTTGTTATATATTTCTTTGCTGTCAAAAAAACAAAGGGGAGGAAAGGGGCACAGTGGGTCTTAAACTCTTGACACACAGAATGCAAACAGACGCAACAACAAGCTGCTAAACCATCTGGGCTCTTTGCCCGTTTTGTTTATTATTTCTGTTAAATTTGTTTAATATTTTGTTTCATTTCATGTTAAGCAAATAATAAAAGTAAAAAACGAACAGATGGGCGGCAGTAGGGGTCGAACCTGAGACCTGCATCTCAACAGCCCAACACCCCAACCATTTGCTCTCCCAATTCTTTTTGGTTTCCCTTCCTTTTAGGTCTTTCTTATACTATCTTTGATTTCGTTTTATTTTTCATATAGTAGCACGTACAACTTATTTTTAGCTTATTAGGAGATACTATTTTAGCTTCTTCTTTTTCATAGATTTCAAACAGAATTTAGGACAATTATTATTAAAAAAATCATTTTTATAAAATCATTAATATTTTTAATCATTTAATTAGTTTAAAATCGTATTTATAATTCAAAATAAAAAAAATTAATTAAAAAGTAAAAAAAATTACAATTCTTTTTTCTAAAAGTTTATTTTGTCATTTAGGACGTAGGAAAAATAAATTTGCTTTTGTATAGTTTAAATTTCTTAATTTTATTTTTATTATTTATTTTCTATGATTATTCTCATTTTAAAATTTAAAAGTTATAAAAAAATAGAAAAAAGTATAGAAAAATTTTCAAAAATTATTTTTAGTTTTTAAATAGTATAAACTAGGTTTGCAAATAATAAAGTTTGAATTTTGTGCTTTTCTTAGTTAATTTATTTTTTTAGGATTTTTAATTAACTTTAAATATTAATATAAAATAATTTAAGCGCTTTCAAATTTTTTAGTTTATATTTTATTTTTAATTATAATTTTTAGGAATTTTTAGTAATTTTTAATTATTTTTTAGGTGAAATTGTTCGTTTGGTCGCGTTTTTACGTTCGTACGTTTAAGCGTTTTCGACCGTTTTTAACGTAATTTGTCTCCATTTTCTTTTCTTCCCTTCTTTCTAAGAACGTAATCACTCGATTAAATAACGTATATATTTGTTGGCTCAAACACCATACCTCCTCGAGAACGAACTCGATTGTCGGTATTTGCGTTTTTCCTAAAACGTAATTACTAATACTTACCCACGACATTTGTGTGTGCTCTGTTTTTACCTAAAATAAAGTATATACAAAAATACAACATCAAAAGGCGAGCTAAGACACCTTGTTAAGGAATCCACGAAGGATGATAGACAAAAAGTCGCTAGCGCGAACATTTACATGGTGGAGTCGTGGCAACGAAGGACAAGGCAGAGGGTGAGCCAAAAATTCTCGAAGGGAAAAGACATTTCTTTCCCCCCCCCCCACTCAATGCAAGGAACATCGCAGACGGTCCGCTAGTTATAGAAATAAGCATTGGTCAGCACATCATTCATCGTATGTATGTGGATGGAGGTTCATCAACAGAAATATAGTCCCTAGTAGTCGCGGATTGGACCTACGACCACTAGACTGGGGGGACATGATGACGTATAGTCCCTAGTTGGGCTGGATAGTCCGACTCACGGTTACTACCCGCATCCTTCAGGATTGGATTGGGTACTTGTGCGATGTTCGTAGATAGCACATAAGGCCCGGTAAGCCGCTATCGCACAAGAGGTTGATTACTTAGCCAAGTCCTCGTCGTAGTGCGACAGGATCAGACCGAATATAACTTATATTATAGTTATATTCGCCTAAGGAAAAGGGATATACACTTGCCTTAGTTGGATAATGAAGATCAAGCTATTTTGAGTCATTATCTCTTCCAAAGGCCGCAAAAACAGGAAGCCCAGCCTGGACTCGCTCGAGTATAAAAGGAACCCCTTCGGTTCCACAAAGGTACGATACACACAATACCCTAAACACTAATATACTCAAACCGATTACTTACTCTCACGCCGGAGTCTAATCGTGGGTAACAAACCCACAGTAAGCCTAACGGTGTCTGTTTAGTGCGCAGGGTCCTAAAGCAAGTTTCACTTGGTGCGAGAGACGGAGTTCATAAGACCCCAAATTAAGCCTAATCTGGGTTAAGCTTGGTCTACCCCAAATGGCTTGTAGTTATTTCAGACTACAACCCGTTTTTCATATTAAAGTCAAGTATTTCTTATGAAAGATTTGGCTCAACAACGAGAATTAATTTTCTCAGGAATGGTTTACTTTATAACCATGTAAGGGATTGTGTTTACGTTATAACACAATATAACACGGATATATGTACGCGTCATTGCATTTATTTGTTACAACAAGAGAACTCTTATTTTTATGAAGCTATCATCTCTACAACCATAGCTCTTTACAATTGGTATCTACATACTCGACGATGCGACTACTCAAACGACGACTACAGCTCTTTCAATAGAACACTGGTCAACAATTTAGGGGGAGCAATTGTCCAGCATTCAGAATCTTCGATGCTGAAAGTGCCAAGTTCACAAACTGGTGTCAAGACAACAATACCAATCGTACATGTGGTGTCAAGAGATGACTTCAGACGTGACGAGGCGACCAATCCTTCAGACAAGAACCATTTGATCTTATCATATGATGTTCTCATCAATCAGGTCCAACCTTGTCAATTTATTCTAATATGGTGAATCTGTGATCATTTTACTAATCGGTATCATATCTCAACAATTGTATCATAAAGATAAATTGGAATTGCATTTTTCTTCCCTAAAACTTTTAAAACTTCATTAAATCAATTGATATCAAAAATATCAGTTGGGTTAATATTTTTAATATGGGAGAGAAAATGTGATTTAATATGGGAAATTATCACAAATGGTTTGACTTAACGTGATGGCTCATCCCGACATGTGCAAAATGTTTTCGAATATCGTGGCATATGTTAAGGGGGAGCAAAATGGATTTGCTATATCAAAATGGATTTCATGGTGATTTTTACTTACCCACAATCCATTTATTTCACGACGATGAAAATTGTGGTGACATAAGGATGGTAGGATAGGTTAAGTCCAATGACTCTTCCAAAACCGGAGGAATCTTCCCAAGGACATTCCATAGCTAGAAATAGTAGTCCTTAGGAAAAATGGAGAAAGATTGTGAACGTAGCTGAATCCTGACCAAGTACTTAAGTTAGCACTGGAACAATCACAACAAGGTGCTAGTTATGACGTATTGGTAAGCATTGAAGGGGTTGAAGAATCAAAAAGAATTGTAATGATAAAGGGTGTAAACAAAGAAGCCCTCCTTACAACCTTAGGCAGAAACCGGGTCAACACATATGCTATTGAGATCATTTTAATGATGCTCGATATTGAAGATAGACATCATGGACCCAGTAATGCAATACACATCCCATCCCAGCTAACTCAGATCTCTCAAAAGGTATTTGTTTTATTCACACGGAGACAACGCATTATCTATCGATTTATTCACTCCGAATATATTGATATTGAAAAGGTGGCACTCCTCTCTAGCCTCCGATCACTAAAAATCCAAAATGCACGATCGAGTTTAGATCCATTTGAAATCATCAAATGGCTCATTTGGGACACACTTCCATATTTCATTGCTTCTTCACACACTGTGAAAAGTAAGAAAGATATTCATAGCCCTACGTAAAATCTTCATGATCTTGCCTGAACATTCGAGTAATACGCAAGTATTTACAATGAAGATGGAAATCCTTCTTGAGCGAATATCAAAAAGCTCATGGTAGGTGACTTGTGCGATTCTTTATGAATCAAGCTTGTGATAACTGGAAAGCAACAGTGGTTTAATTCTTAACTGAACTTAAACACGTTCTAGGCCTCTACGCAATATCTTAGTGATCTTACCAGAACACTCAGAGTGACACTCTATAGTGTTCACAGTGATGAGTGGAAATTCTTCTAGTGTTAACCTCAAATAGCACTTGGTAGGTAACTTGCAAGATTCAATATGAATCAAGCTCGTGACAATTGGAAACCAACGATGGTGCAATTCTTTAATGAATCAAACTTGTTCCAGGAATCGAAATTGACGGTTTCAATCATGCGGATAATTTTATCCAAATGATTCACTCTTTATGTTCGTAGTCAGCTTTGGACGGTCGAGTAAAGAGAATGGGTTTACCCGCAAAATCTTGTCAAGGATATTTTTAATTAAATCTACCTGCCACAAGTACGATGTTTTATATCGTCCAACGGTCTTCACCGACCGGAGGTAAAATGCTACCGAATTAGAATGAAATGTTCAAATCCATTCCGTTCGTGTCTACTTATGTTACGGCATTTGAAGACGGTGGCGTTGCAGAGTTCGAGAAGAAGTCGTCCCCGAATGCTTATACTTTATGTACTTAATACTTCATCTAAATCTAGAAAGCCTAAAAGTCAAGTCTTCCGCTGTATCGAACTCTGAAGCTTTCAAGAATTACGAAGGTATAAGTATGTGGGACATGAAGTCACGATGAGGCAGATATCACAAGTGATGATACACAAGATCAAGGCAAGAGATTAATGCTCAAGATTGATATCAACGATCACATCAACATGTTCACCAGAAAAGAAAAAGAAAGAAAGACAAAGACTACGAGCTCAATACAATCATAGAATGCTAGGTTTATTTTATTATTTTAACTTGGGTAACGCCCTTGTTTGAAGTGACCTCCCTTAGGGGGAGATTGTTGGAAATACGTTTTACGTATTAGAAAGGATCGACCACTCCAACAATAGTCTAAGTAGTAGCTCGTAGTTTAGTTATCTTAATAGTAAACAAACAAGGCCAAGCCAAGCCTACAATATGTGTAGGCCGGCGGCCCTATGTAAGCCCAAGCCCATCTCATGGGCTTGGGTATATAAACCCTCTCCTTAGTTGGAGAGGGTGTTGGTTCACATAATTTACGCATAGTTAAGTGTGTTTTTCTACACTTTCTCTCTCTAAGTGTGTGTATGTTCTTACCATCTCTCTATCTCTTTCTCTCTCTAAACATAAGCAAGATTTACAATATGTTACACTTTCTTTGTTGTGTGTGAGTTTAGTTGCCAATCTATACATCCCTGGTTTAATCACATATGTGTTCTTAATGCTTTTTGATTGAATATGTGTTTTGGGAGTATTCTGTGGTAACCTATCCTTCCCAACTGTCTTGGGGGCAAACGCAGGTTTTGCAAATGTAGAATTAGAGAAAACAGATGGTTTTCCCAGGACATAGGGTCTATCACTTTGTGCGCATTGGGTTGTCTTACAACAGGTTTCTTAGCATTAGGTTCCACAATTTTCCCACCCATCTTAGCAACGACTTTCTTCAACTCTGCTATCGCTATTTCCCTGTCTCGTAACTAAGCTTTCAACTCTTTAATTTCCAAACTCTTTTCATTCATTTCTCGACACATTTGGGAAATTTTTTCTTGCAATTTATTATCATGTGAAAAATTCCGATTTGAAGGAAATCAGTTTTGTGTTGAAGTAACTCAAAAGCCTTTTTATCAACATTTTCTTTACGTTTCGAAAGCTTAAGTTCAAGACGCTCACATTCTTTGATCTTATCAAGATATTTGCATGCAACATCAGAGTATTCATCGATATCAGCACAAGATTGAAGAGTAACACAAAAAATATCATTGGAGAGACATTCTTCTAAGAGTCGATCATATTCGTTTGAAAAATCCGATTTGTCCTTTTGAAGTTCATCAATTTCTTTTTCAAGAGATTCAACATATTTCAAATCATCAAACATTTCAGATCAAATAAATTTTACAAACTCAAGAACATGTTCTTTTATTATCTTCGTATTTGGTGTTAAAAGTTCTTTCACAAGCACAGTTATGTCGTGAGGAATCTCTGTTTTCCACTTATCCTTTTGACGTTTTTTCCAATCGCTTTCAACAATTGATTGAACATTATCAATATATTGTTTAAGAAAACCAAGTGTTTCTACTTTTGCTTTTAGAAGCATAAAGAGGCAAATAGTTAATATATTTAAAAACATTTGATTTCTTAGTGGCAAAAAATTTCTTCCATTGAATTCTTCGTTGTTTGCATTCAAGAAATAATTCCTCACGAGACTTCTGTTTTTGTGGAGTGAAAATAACATAAAGACTGTTTTCATAAGCATAATTATATGGTGTCACAAAGTCTTTGTTGACCGGTGATCTACTCTCCTCATCCCAAAGGGATGTCTCTTCACTATCGAGGCTAGCTACTAGGCAGTCATGATCGGTCCATTCGGACTCATCAAGATATAAGTGCGGGTTTGCAGCTTGAGCTTGTTCAAGGTACTTAGGACTTGCAAAACTAGGTTGACCTTTGAAAAACGACCGAGGTGCTATTATTCTAACGGTTTGAATAGATTCATGCGTTTTATAAACAACTTTTTTCAAAAAATCGACTTGTTCTTCGAGATCCTTTACTTTTTCAATATCTTTGCCTTGTCTATTTTTGAAATCTTGTTTTAATTTTTCAACATCTTGTTTCTTTTCGTCAAGAATTTTACTAGAATCGGTGGTATTCATAGAAAGCCTCTGTTCAAGTTCATTAACTTTTGTTGTGGCAAGGTACGTTTTTTGACGTTCATCACTTAATAAAACATTAAATTGACATTTTTCTTTAGTTAACAAAGCAAGAGCTTCGCTGTATTTATCTTCAAAATCATCCTTTTTAATGTTAATAACATGATTTTTGTACCCCTCAAGCTCTTTGGTCTTTTGAAGAAGCTCAGCCTTATAACTATCAGTTGTCTCACTAGATTTCATAAGAGCGGCTTTGCTTTCTTTAAAGTTTTGAGTGAGCGCTGTGTTTGCCTTCTTTAATTGCTTTTGACTCTTTCTATTTTCATTGACATCTTTTTGTAAACTAGCAATTAAATTAGCAAGCACGACACGCTCCTCGACATCATACTCATTAGCATGTTGATCATCCTCAAACTCATTATTACACATGTCTGATGAATCGGGTGTGGTATTGCTATCAATCGTTTCCATCATACACGTGTCAGTAATTGTTGTTGGTAGATCACTATGCTCATGTGTATCACCAAACACATTATATTCATCATCATGTTGTACCTTATCAATTGGCTCGGTATCAAAGATAGGACCATTATCATCTTCAGTGACGTTAAGGACCTCATGAATCTTTGCCATGTATGAATATTGCGCCTCTAGTTCTTGGTCGAAGAGTTCATCATCTGTGTCGTCAAGCATTTCTCCTTCCTCAGCTGATAGCTTGATCCCAGCTTCCATTTTCTTGCACAACAGCATTTTTTCTTTATCATAACCATAATAGTTAACCCTCTTTGGCTGCCTGCATTCCCTAGCCGAATGCCCATAACCTCGGCAGTTAAAACACTAAATCCCACTTTTTTGCACAACTTGAGTACCAACAGTTTCCCTATTTCCAACAACAGGAGCAACCCTATGATTATCATACTTTACGGGTTGTTGATCATACTTTGGAGGACTCTCAGCATGCCTTCGTGTGTCATTCCTTGGAGGACTCTGAGCATAGTTGTTCCTTGTGTTTGAAGATGTTATGAGGTTGTTGTTGGTGGGTTTGTAGATTTTCCTGTATTGCTTCATGTTGTCCCTAATAATATGATGATAGATTAAAGAAATGAGATGGAAATGATATGAATTTTAGAGAGAGAAAGTAGTGAGAGAAAGTAGAGAGAGAGATGATTAACTTGTTGAATATTAGATTAGAAGAATTATAATTACAAATGATCATCCACCCTTCCTAACATGCTAGGAAGGGCCTTATATAGCCGGGCTTACATGTAACCATAATGGGCTATATTGTTTGAACCGGGCTTGTCTTTTGTGCTTTAAGTAGCTTAAATCCAAGCCCGTTAACCACGACTATTTAACTATCTATTACAACGTTCTAATAAATATTACAATAGAAACCTATGACCGAACATTCTTGTTTGACTCAATATTTTGAGGCTAACAATCTCCCCCAATGTGAGGTCATTCCTCTTCGATATTTAGAGTCTAATGGAGATTTATGAATTTCGTCATAAATGAGTCCTGAACGTGTAATAGTAGTCTTGTTCTTTCATGATGTGATCTTTAAGCCTTTTTTGTTGTCTTTCGACTTTGCCTTTAAACTTGAGATCTTCAAATCGTTCTTGACTTGTCTTTTCCATCTTGCAATCTTGTGTCTTTATCCACATGCTAATCTTTGCACAATCTTGAAAGCTTGCTAACAATCTCCCTTGAAGAGAGGTCATTTCTCTACATTAATTGATAAGGAAGATTTTTGATCATCAGATTTGTGGAAGTCTTTAGCTTTCTTGATTGTTGGATGTCTTTGGGCATGAGTATGTGGTTATGAATCTTTGACTTTGCTGAGTGCACCGTAACGTCACCTTCTTGAGACAAAAATAGACACGGACTAAATGGCTTTGACATTCGTCCTAAATCGGTAGCATTTTACCTCCGGTCGGTGAAGACCGTTATACGATATTAAATACCGTACTTGTGATTAGGAGGATTCAATTAAGAATCTCCTTGACAGGGTTTCGCGGCTGTACTAGCCGTTCTCTTTACTCGACCGTCTCAGAGCAAGACTGCGAACATAAAGAGTGAATCAATTGGATAAATATCCGCTTGATTAAAGTCGTCAATTCAAATTCCTGTAACAAGTTTGATTCATTAAGAATCTTACCATTGTTGCTTTCTAGTTGACACAAGCTTGATTCATAAGAATCTCACAAGTCACCTACCGTAGCCTGTTTGATGTTGACGCTAGAAGGATTTCCATTCGTCACTGTGAATATTAATAAATCTCACTCTGAATGTTCTGGCAAGACCATAAAGATATTGCGTAGAAACCTGAAACGAGCTTGAATCAATTAAGAATCAAACCACTGTTGCTTTTCAGTTTTACATATGTTCAATTCATAAAGAATCTTACACATGACCTACCGTAGTGTTGTTTGTTGTTAACACTGGAAGGATTTCCACTCATCATTGTGAATGCTAAGTAGTATCACTCTGAGTGTTCTAGCAATATCACAAGGATATATTGTAGGTCTCTCTTGATAGTCATCTGTGTGTCCTAACGAGATTTAATTGATCTCTTGGCTCTAGACTCGATTTGTGCATTTTTAGTAGTCGGAGGCTGGAGCAGATGCCACCTATTCAATATCAACTATCTTGGAGTGAGAAAGTCAATAGAAGTTGTGTTGATCTCCGTGACAATATAACAAACTTCTTTTGAGAGAAGCCTGAGTTAGCTGGGAAAGGATTGTGCATTACATCACTGGGTCCATGATGAGTTGTCTACATGATGTGTTGACCCGGTTTCTGCCTAAGTTGTATGGAGGGCTTCTTTGTTTACACCCTTTATCCTTACATTTCTTTTTCATTCTTCAACCCCTTCAATGCTTACCAAGACATCATTACTAGCACCTTGTTGTGATTATTCCAGTGCTAGCATCAGTACTTAGTCGGCATTCAGCTACGTTCACATTCTACTCCATCTTTCCTAAGGACTTCTAATAATCTATTGGATTGTCCCTGGGAAGATCCCTCCGGTTCTGGTTGGATCATAGGACTTAAACCTAACCACCCTTTTGACACAAAATAACGTCGTAAATTAAAGATGTTATGGGTATTTGATCGAAAGCATGAGTGCTTGAGTCTTTAGATCATATTTTAATCACATTTTCTCCCCCTATCTCTAATATATAAAATTGTTTGATATTAGAGATACCAAATTTGATTAAAATATGTTGTAAAAAATAGTCTAGAAACTTTTCGGGAGAAAAATGTGTTAAACTTAGCATGAAATTTGGAAAGCTCCCCCTCAAAAACTGATCCAATGGAATTGTCATTATGAGGATATGATCCACATTAAACTTTTGAGGATAGGAGTTGTTGAACACACAATTTTTGAAAGATTTTGAATATCATTGAGAAATTCTTAAAAAAATTGTGTTCAACGCTTTTTGAAAAATCAATTCTTTTTGGCGAAAAGGTTTTTCTAAAGCATAAACTTGAGTTCATAAACTTTGAATGTCTTGACGAATCCACTCAAGTGTAAAAAGATTTAACTTCTTTTGCTAAGGGTAAGAGCACGAAATCGTACACTCCCCCGTGAATATAGTTCCGGGTTGCAATCTGAAAGTGATTACAAGCCATTGTGTTGAGCTCAAAACGTTGAATGTTTTGACAAGCTCAACCCGAGATAGATTGCTCTACCCGTTGTTGGAAATATTGTCCAAAAGAGACAATTTCTTGTATAAAAGATAGAAATGACATGTTTTTAAAAATATTTACAACTTTCATTCGAGCTTTATGTACACACCCATGTCGTTATTGAGCGACATTTCTAGGCACGTCCATATTATCGATACTGAAAGACATGTCGAGAAGAATATTTTTAGATTTTCAAAGATTTTTAATTTTGTATTTTTCTTTTTCATTAATATTTACAGGTAGATGTTTGATAGATGAATCAAGCAGGCTTCTTTGCCAGAACCTCCAGTTCTGCTGGAGTCAAACATCTCATACCAATTTGCCTAACTAGATACGCAAACCTCTCTTTCGAAAGAGCTTTTGTAAACAAGTCAGCTAATTGGTAATCTGTTCCAACAAAGTATAATTCAACAATACCCTTTTCAACTTGTTCCTTAATGAAATGATATTTGACATCAATGTGCTTCGTGCGGGAATCATGTACTGGATTGCAGGAGATGGCTATGGCAGAATTTGAGTCATAGTACATAGGTACTTTATCAAAGTAGAATCCATAATCCGTGAGTTGTGTTCTCATCCAAAGAACTTGAGCACAACACGCAGATAGAGACACATACTCCGCTTCGGCTGATGACAATGATGTGAAATCCTGCTTCTTGGAATACCATCCCACAAGTTTATCTTGCACCACCAGAAGTACTTTTACGTGTATCAATACACCCTGCATGATCAGAATCTGAATAGGCCGTTAGAAAGAAACCAGTTTCCCTCGGATACCAGAGTCCCATGTAAATGGTATTCTTAAGGTACCGAAAGATTCGTTTAACCTCCTTGAGGTGATTTTCAGTGGGTCGTGCTTGATATCGTGCACAATAACATGTAGCATGAGATATATCTGGTCGGCTTGCTGTTAAGTACATGAGGGAGCCGATCATGGAACGATATCTCGTTTGATCTATGGCATCTCCCTCCAAATCAGCATCTAGGGGTGTGGTTGATAATGGTGTCCCAACGGGGTTACATGAGGTCATACCATGCTTTTTGATTATCTCTTGACAATACTTAACTTAGTTAATAAAGATACCACTTGGGGATTGGTGAACTTGAATTCCTAGAAAGAATTTTAGTTCGCCCGTCATAGACATTTCAAATTTGTTGTGCATCACTTTTTCAAACCATTTTGAAAGTTTTGGGTTTGTAGACCCGAAAATAATGTCATCAACATAAATCTGCACAAGAAAAATGTCATCCCCATATTTGTAAGTGAACAAAGTTAGATCAATGGAACCTTTTGAGAAATCTTTGGAGACCAGAAATGTAGAGAGCTCATCGTACCACGCCCTTGGAGCTTGCTTGAGTCCATAAAGTGCTTTGTGGAGACGATACACCTTGTTAGGATAATGAGGATTGACGAATCCTTCCGGCTGCGTGACATAGACTTCTTCCTTCAAAGGACCGTTAAGAAACATCGTCTTTACGTCCATTTGATAGACAATGAATCCCTTACATACAGCATAAGCAAGAAAAATCCTGACCGCTTCCATACGAGCTACTGGTGCAAATGATTCTTCAAAATCAATACCCTCTTTCTGTCCATACCCTTTAGCCACTAGCCTATATTTATTCTTGATGATCGTGTTCTCTTCATCCATTTTGTTTTTCCAGATCTATCGAAGATTTAATGGTATTACATCATATGGTCTGTCAACAAGTTCCCAGACTTTAAGTCTTTCAAATTGTTGAAGTTCATCCATCATCGATTCAATCCAAGCATGATCAGCCATGGCTTCTTTGATGTTTTTCGGTTCAGCTGAACTCACGGCGAGTGCGAACATACAAACATCGCCATCGGTGTTAAGCTGTCGTCTTGTGTGAACAGGCTGTGAAGGGTTTCCAATTACTCGAACCAAAGGATGATCTCGGGTCCAATGATGTGTTGAAGGATTTCGTTGATTGAAACGTGTGCATATTTGACGGATCAACATGGCGAGTAGAAGACTCTCCAGTTTCGTGTACCGGTGTACCGAATGGGTTGATAAATTCGTCTTCGTCAGATAATGCATTGTCTGCTTGATTTGTGTTCTATAGAGCAGTGACAGTAGTTGTGGATGTTGTAGGATCGATTGTTGAAGTGATATTCTGAGGAAGTAACTCTGCAGCAACCGGTGTTGAAGTAGATGAAGTTGTATCCTTTTATTGACGATGATCGGAATCATCATTCTTATCATGAGTGACAGCGGAAGACTTCGATACAACTTGTTTCTCCCCCGTGAAATATTCATCATACATTGGTCCATATAGCATTTCCAACTCTTTTATTGTCGTGTTGACTGTCATATCAGCTCTAGGAACATTTTCTGGAACCAGCGTTGAACTTGACGATTCATTGCTGTGGTCTTGAGTTTCGAGTTCCGTGCGGTTGTGAATAGAAGTCGTTTGTCGTTGTGGATCGGGACTTAAACTGTTTTGTTCAAGTGCCATTTCTTGTTATTCATCAAATCGAATGTGAATGGTCTCTACTATCAATTTTGTTCTCTTGTTGTATACTCTATATCCCTTAGACTGAGTTACATATCCCACAAGAATACATGCATCACCTTTCGATTTCATCTTATCCAAATTTTCACCATCTCGTATTATGTAACAAGTACATCCCAAAACATGAAGGTGTTTGAGTGAAGGTTTTCGATCATGAATTATGTGATATGGTGTCTTTTCGTGTCTAGGAATAATTAAGGATCGGTTTTATGTGTAGCATACGGTTGACACAGCTTCGGCCCAAAAGTATAGTGGAAGTTTTGAAGCAGATAATAATGTTCGAGCAGCCTCAACTAAAGTACGGTTTCGTCTTTCAACAACGCCGTTTTGTTCGGGTGTTCGAGCAATAGATGTTTCATGTTCAATTCCTTCGGCTTCAAAATAATTTCTCAGATTTGAATTCAAAAACTTTGTACCTCTGTCAGTACGAACCACTTTAACATGAGCTTGAAGACCACGTTGTATCAGTTTAAGGAAGCTGATGAGAACTTCGGGTGTTTCATCCTTGGATCTCAAGAAGTGAGTCCATGTGTACCTTGAGTAATCATCGACAATTACCAAAATATATTTCTTTCACTTGATTCTATGAACACGCATGGGACCACACAGATCCATATGAAGAAGATCTAACCGTCCTTTTGAGCTTGATATAGTTTTGTCTTGACACTACTTCGTTTAGCTTTACATAGCTCACAAGAAGAACAAAGATGATCTTTGATGAATTTCAAGCTTGGAAGGCCTCTCATAATATCTTTCTTGGAAAGCAAGTTGATGGTATCAAAATTAAGATGAGATAAACATTGATGCCATAACTATGCCTGAGTCGATGAAGCTTTAGCCATGAAGCAAATTGGAGTTGATGAAGTTGTGTCTTGTAGTGAAATTGTGTAAAGATCAGTACCCCGTGTACCGGTAAGTAAGTCATTCCCATCATAATTACGAACAAAAACATGTCTTCTTTTTGAAAGCAACCTCCAAATCTGCATCACAGATTTGACCAACCGAGAAAAGATTGTGATTGAGCCCTTCGACGTAGTATACCCTTTTTATCGTGATATTCCCTTGAACCAAATCTCCATATCCTAGGATCGGTGCAAATTGATCATTTCTGAATCGGACCGTACCCAAGAACTTCTCCATGAAGTTAATTAGAAGCTTGAGATTCCCCGTCATGTGCTTCGTGCATCCGGAGTCCAGTATGAAGAGAATTATTTGTATCACCTGCAGAAGAGTTAGAACACGATGGAGCAATTGCTAAATTAGATACCACAGTAGTTGTGATGGTAGAATCATTAGTGTCCTTAGCACCATTTAAATACATACTAATACTCGTTGTCACATTTTTTGTCCTATCTTTAGGCATCAATTTATATCTGGGAGGACATTGATTAGCAAACCACCATTTCCAAGACTTGCTAGCAGACTCATATAATTCCTTAATTCTGCTTCTAGGGTTCTTAGTGGTGGAGTCAGATGCATGACTTTTCTTAGTGGGGGTTGCACCAGAATGGTTCACTTTGTGTTTGGGTTTACTAGCACTAATAGGCATCTCAACTTGCTTCTTAGTTCTAGTTTCTACGCCTTTGACATTATTCATAGCACAAATAGAATGATTAGCATTAGCATACTTTCCACATTTGACACAAACAAATTTCACATTCATAGCATTCAAATCATTCAAAACATTCAAATCGTCATTACACGCGATTACAGACTTTTTTTATTCTTAAAAACATTCAAATTCCTAGGGTGTTCTTCTACTTCCTTAATCTTCTCTTGACTCTTGTGTTTCCAGACCTTATCATTCACCTGAGTGCGCTTAAGCTGAGGCCGGCTAACACTAGCAGTGGAGACTACTCCTGTAGTAGAAGACATACGAATATTAGTGAATCTAGAAGTTTGAGGCGAGTGACTAACTTAGTTGTAGGCTTAGTGGTCATTCTATACATCCCTAGTTTAATCACATTATTGTTCTTAACGCTTGGTGCTATGACATTCCTTATGGGTTGATTCTGTGGTAACCTTTCCTTTCCATCCATCTTGGGGGCAAACACAGGTTTTAAAAACGAGGAATTTGATAAAGCAGATGGTTTTCCCAAGATAGAGGATCTATTCTCTTTAGAGGCATTGGGTTGTCTAACAACATGTTTCTTAATTCTAGGTTCCACAACTTTCCCACCCATCTTAGCAACGAGTTTCTCCAACTCTGCTATCGCTCTTTCCCTGTCTTGTAACTGAGCTTTCAACCCTTTAATTTCCAAATTCTGTTCATTCATTTCACGAAACATTTTGGAAAGTTTTTCTTGCAAGTTATTATCATGTGGAAAACTACCAACGTCTTTTTGCAAAGCAAGTTCAATAGAATGACAATGTTTTTGAAAGAAATCAGTTTTGTGTTGAAGTAACTCAAAAGCCTTTTTATCAACATTTTCTTTACGTTTCGAAAGCTCAGTTTCAAGACGTTCACATTCTTTGATCTTATCAAGATATTTTCATGAAACATCAGAATATTCATCAATATCAGCACAAGATGTAAAAATAAGCACACATAACATCTTTAGAAACGCATTCTTGCAAGAGTAAATCATATTCATCTAAAAAATCAGACTTCTCCATTTGAAGATCATCAATGTTTTTCTCAATAGACTCAACATATTTTAAATCATCAAACATTTCAGTCCGAGTGAACTCCTCAAATTGAAGAACATTTTCTTTAATCAATGTCGTATTTGGAATTAAGAGTTCTTTCACAAGAAAGGTAATATCTTGAGGAATCGGGCGTTGCCACTCAGCATTTTCACGTTTCGCCCAATCTCTTTCAACAATAGATTTAACATTATCTATGTGGTGTTTAAGAATGCCTAATATTTTCCTACTCTTGCTTTTGGACTCATCTAGAGGAAGGTAGTTCATATATTTGTAAACATTAGATTTCTTAGGGGTAAATGCTTTCTTCCATTGAATTCTCTTTTGTTTGCATTCTAAAAACACTTCCTCACGAGTTTTCTGAGTTAATTTTTTGAAAAGACCATAAAGACTATTCTCATAAGCATAATTAAATGGTTTCACAAACTCCTTATTGACAATTGGTCGACTATCATCATCCCAAACGGAAGTCTCTTCACTATCGGTACTAACAGGCATGCAATCAAGATCGGTCCTTTCAGACTCATCAAGATAAAGACGCGGGTTCGCAACTTGAGCTTTGGCAAGGTACTTAGAACTTGCAAAGCTAGCTTGACCCTTAAACATCGACGGAGGTGCTATCATTCTTACGGTTTGAATAGAATCATGCGTGTTATAAACAACTTTCTTCAAAAATTCGACTTGTTCTTCTAGTTTCGTTACTTTTTCGTTTTCTTTATCATATCTACTTTTGAAGTCTTGTTTTAACGCATCTACCACTTGTTTCTTAACCTCAAGAATTTTAGCAGAATCGGTAGTGGTCATAGAGAGCTTTTGTTCAAGTTCATTAACTTTGGTATTGGCAAGGTACGTTTTTTGACGTTCATCCATTAAGAAAACATTATATTGACGCTTCTCTTTGGCTAATAACTCAAGAGTTGTATTATATTTGTTTTCAAAATCGTCCTTTTGACTTTTTAACGCACTACGCTTGTACCCCTCAAGCTCTTTGGTTTTCTGAAGGAGCTCATCTCTATAGCTTTTAGTTATCTCACTCGATTTGATAAGAGCAGCTTTGCATTCTTCAAATTTTTGAGTGAGCGTAGCGTTTTCCTTCTTTAATTGCTTTTGAATCTTTTTATTTTCAGTGACATCTTTTTGTAAAATGGCAATTAAATTAGCAAGCGCAATACATTCCTCTTCATCATACTCATTTGCATGTTCATCATCCTCGGACTCATTATTGCACATGTCTTATGAATTAAGTGTGGTATTACTATCAACCGTTTCCATCATACATGTGTCATTAATGGCATTGGGTAGATTACTATGCTCATGAATAACACCAAACACATTATATTCATCATTAGTGTGTACCTTATCGATTGGCTCAGTGTCAAAGACAGGACCATTGTTATCTTCAGTGACTTTGAGAACTTCTTCAACCTTTGCCATGTACGAGTAATGTGCATCAAGTTCTTGATCGGAATCTTCATCATCAATGTAATCAAGCATTGCTCCTTCCTCAGCTGACAATTTAACCTCAACTTCCATCTTCTTGCATAGCAGCATCTTCTCCTTGTGATAACCAGAGTCTCTAGCCCCTTTTTGGCTTCCTGCATTCCTTTGCCATATGCCCATAACCTTGGAAACATTGAATCCCACTTTGTTGAACCACTTGACTTCCAACAGTTTTCCTATTCCTAGTAGCAGCAACAATCCTTTGAGTATCATACTTGGCAGTTTGTCGATCATACCTTGCAGAACCCTCAACATGCGTTGGATTATGTCGATCATACCTAGAAGGACTTTCACCATGTCGACGTGTGTCATACCTTGGAGGACTCTCAACATATTGGTTCTTTGTGTTAGATGATGTTCGAAGATTGTTGTTGGTGGGTTTGTATATTTTCTTGTAAGTCTTCATTATGAAAGCAATTTGCTGTTTCATCTCTTGATTCTTTTGAGCTTGGTCTTCATCACTATCTTCTTCAGATGATGACTCAGATGGTGGTGATGGTGCTCTTGGCACTTTGCCTCATGATGTTGTGGATGATGAAGACTTAGATGATGTGGAATATCATGGTGAGGATGATGTAGTGGAGTATGGCATAGGAGCACGTGAGCGATGATCTTGAACATATTGAGTGGTAGTCACTAAAGCAAGTGCATAAGCCGTCTTTGCAACACGTTCATCTCGAATCTCATTTGCTTCATTCTGAAATTGCTTCAAGATATCAAATATTCCATGATATGAGACCTCGTCTAACTTTTCTTGTTGTTTCACTAAAGTGACGAACCGTGTCCACTCAGGTTAAAGTTGTTGAAGAAATTGAACATTGACTTGCATGGTGGAGACTTGCAGATTATTTCTTGTCATGTCATTCATCATTTTATAAAACCTGGAGTAGTATGAGTCAATTGATTCTCCATCCTTTGAAGTAAACTTGCCAAAATTCCAAAACAAGTTTGTTTTGACCTCTTGTTTGTTGAGTGATTCTCCTTGTTGCAAGCGTTCAATAGCAGTCCACATTTCATGTGCTATAGGGCATGCATCAACCTTGGATTAAATATCATCTCCAATCCCACTTAAAACCATATAGATGGCTTCCTTCTCCGCATCATGCCAAGCACAAGTTTCAGGTGTAAGATCAGCTCTTGTTTCATCACGTTCACTTGCGGGTATTGGATCAGTAGTATCTGTGGCTGGTCTTGGAGGAATTGAGATCTTCTTGAATACATATGGTCCATGAGTAATACATTTCCTCAAGGCATCACCATTGGGTCTTGTATCAAGGTATCAGATGAAACGTGATTGCCATTGAGCATACCGACCAGGCACAAGCATTGGTGGTCTCTCTTTGTTACCCGCCACCATTATGTTGTTATTAGTAACACAATATTCAGCAGTAGAATCAATCTCAAAAATGAAGTGAAGTGAATAGGATCTTAATTAGATGTTGTTGTGAATAGATTGTGGTTTAAATTCCGAAAATTCCGATTTTTCTTCAGTCCGACAATAAATTCTCCAGTCCGACAAAATGGTAGACCAAAAACTTTTGTAATTGCCAAAATTTGAAATCGAGCAAGAAATATCCTAAAACTAGTATGGAAAAAATTTGAATTTACTTGACGGAAAAAATTTTAACTTTTTTTTAATCTTCGTGTAAACGATATTCCGAAACTAGTCTAGATGGTGGTTAAGTCTAAAAAATACTCGAACAAAAATTTAGCGAAAAAAGGACCTAGTTCGGAGTCCGTCATGCACACCTAGTTCGGAATCAAAAAATCTTGACCTAATTCGGAATGAGTTAAACCTTAACCTAGTTCGGAATCAAGAAAGTTCTGACGTAATTCGGAATCGGTAGAATTCTGATCTAATTCAGAATGGTGAAATTCTGATGTAACTCGGAATGGTGAAATTCTAATGTAATTCGGAATAGTGAAATTCTGATGTAATTCGGAATAGTGGAATTCTGATGTAATTCGGAATGGTGAAATTCTGATGTAATTCGGAATAGTGTAATTCTGATGTAATTCGGAATGGTGAAATTCTGATGTAATTCGGAATGATTGAATTCTGAACTAATTCGGAATGGTTGAATCCTGATCTAGTTCAGAATAACTTCTTTCCACCTAGTTCGGAATACCCCCTTTGTCACTTAATTCGGAATCGATATCTCACCTAGTTCGGAATACCCCTTATTCCCACCTAATTCGGAATCGAGATCACTAACCTTGTTCGGAATAACACCTTCTCACCTAATTCATAATATGTGGCTTTCCCACCTAGTTCGGAATGTCTAACTTTCTCACCTAGTTCGGAATAAACTTAAACCCTAGCTTCCCGAGTTATAAAACTTCAAATTCCGAACTGAGTAGCTAAAAACTCCAAAATGACGAATTTTTACACAAAAATCAAGCCAAAAGTTCCAATTTTTTCGTGGAAATCACCAAAATGAGGAACACAAATTCCTACCACAACTTTTTAGGCAATTTGTATGAAGATTTTGAGCTCAAAAACACAAAAAAAAAATTGTACGAGATGATTTAAGATGAAAATCACACGAAATCAAAAATGATAACCACAAACTAAACACAAATCTACCCCATGGCGATTGATACCAATTGTTGTCCCTAAAACTATGATGATAGATTAAAGAAATGAGATGGAAAAGATATGAATTTTAGAGAGAGAAAGTAGTGAGAGAAAGTAGAGAGAGAAAGAGATTAACTTGTGAAATTAGATTAAGAATAATGAGATCATCCACCCTCCTAACATGCTAGGAGGGTGCTTATATAGTGCACCCACATGCGGGATCTCTAATGGACTATATTGTTTTAGGTCGGGCTTGAATAAATGCTTAGTACCTTGAAAGAGGCCTTTTAAGCTAACCATCAAGCCCGTAATGTCATGACTATTGTAACTAACTATTACAACGCTCTAATAAATATTACAATATAATCCTATGACCGAACATTCTTGTTTGACTCAATATTTTGAGGCTAACACTTCATAGTGAAAGCCATTTGTTGCTTGAGTTCCCTATCCTTTTGAGCTAGTTCTTCATCACTGTCTTCTTTGGATGATTGCTCAGGTGTGGGTGATGGTGCTCTTGCAACTTTTTTGCCTTGGGATCTTGTTGGAGCATGTGACTTAGAAACAATGGATGATCGTGGTGATGATGATTGAGTAGAGTAAGTCTTTGGAGCACGAGAATGATAATCTGGGTAATGTTGAGTGGTGGACACCAAAGCAAGTCGATTTGAAACCTTTGCTGCACGTTCAGTTCGAAGTTTATTTGCTTTATTTTGAAATTGTTTCAAAATGTCAAAGAGCGTGTGATATGAAACTTCATCTAACTTTTTTTGTTGTTTCACCAAGGTGACAAACAGTGTCCACTCTGGTTGAAGTTGTTGTAGAAATTGGACATTGGCTAGCATGGTAGAAACTTGCAAGTTGTTTCGGGTCATGTCATTCATCATTTTATTAGAATCGGGAGTAATAAGAATCAATTGATTCCCCATCCTTTGATGTAAACTTGTCAAAGTCCCAAAACATCTTAGTTTTCATGTCTTGTTTGGTAAGTGATTCACCTTGTTGCAGTCTTTCAATAGCCGTCCACATTTCTTTAGCAGTAGAACATGCATCAACCGTGGAATAAACATCATCTCCAATGCCACTGAGAATTAAGTAAATTGCTTCCTTTTCTACATCAAACCAAGCACGGTTCTCTGGTGAGAGGTCATTTCTCTTTTCTTCACGTTCATATGTGAGTTGTTCTTCAGTTGTGTCTGTGGCTGGTACTCCAAGAACTTGAATCCTTGAGAGTTTATAGGGTCCATCAAAAATACATTGCCTTAAAGCATCACCGTTAGGTTTTGTGTCAAGATAATGTAGAAAACGGGATTGCCATTGATCATATCGACCCGACACAAGCATTGGTGGTCTCTCTTTGTTACCCGCCACCATTATGTTGTTGTTTGTCACACGATATTCTACAGTAGAATCCATCTCAAAAATTCTCTTAAATGATGAAGTGAATATGGATCTTAAGTATTTGTTATAGTGATTGTTGTTGAAAATAAAAAGTGTTGAAATCCCTTAAAAATTGTTCTTCAAAAACCACAAAAATTCTCCTAGACCAAAAAACACACGAGTTAAAAATTTTCAAAAACACGTTTTTGAAAAAATCTTTAATCCATCGGAATAGTCATCGGAATAGTCATCGGAATGTGAGTGATCGCAATATGAGTGATCGCAATATGAGTAATCGAAATATGAGTGATCGCAATATGAGTGATCGCAATATGAGTGATCGCAATATGAGTGATAGCAATATGAGTGATCGCAATATTAGTGATCGCAATATTTGTGATCGCAATATTAGTGATCACAATCTGTGATCACAATGTAGAAACCCTAAGGTTTTTGTGATCGGAATACTGAAGCCCTTATCACAATATGAGAACACTTCCGAGACTTAAGGTAAAAGCTTGAGAGTTTTTACAAGAAATCCGTGATAATAAGCAAACCACAATAACCAAATCCTTACCACACGTATGAAAGATTTAGAGATATATAGCAAGATTAGAGCACGGAAAGCACAAGAAAAACTTGAATCCGAGATGCTTTTATGTGTAAATCATACGAACTAAGTAGAATCTCAACAACGAATCACAAAACTACCCCATTGTGATTGATACCAATTATTTTCCCTTATAATATGAGATGATTAAACAAGAAAGGTAGATAGAAGATAGATGAATTCTAGAGAGAGAAATCAGAGAGAGAAAAGAGAGAGAAGTGTGTGAAACTTGGTGAATATTAGATTAGAGAAGAAAAAATAAGAAAAATGAACCAACCAACCTCTCCTTACATGCAAGGAGAGGTATTTATAGCCTTGCCTACATGTGGCATAATGGGCTATATGATAATGGGCCGAGCTTTCCTTTTTGGCTTTAGTTACTTATGAAAGAACTTTAGCTTAAAGTTAAGCCCGTAAAACACGACTAACCTACTACCTATTACAACGTTCAAAAATACGATACATAATAAACATATGACCGAGCATTCTTGTTTGACTCAATATTTTGAGGCTAACAACAAATCATGGTGCAAGTATTATAGCTTATTACATAATTAACTTGGTTAATTTAATAACTATACATTATGAGAATTTAATTAAAAATAACAGGTTTTAATTAAATTAAACTAAGTAAATACTTAGGTTAGTCATGAAATATAAATTTTAATATTTTTACCTGAGTCATGTATTTAATTAAATTAAATAGTCTTGGAAAATAAATTAATTAAATTATTAAACTGCTTTAAAATTTCCCGAGCCCGAACCCGTGTTTAAAAATATACCCGAGCCTGAAAAACGCCTAGCCGACACCACATAGCCGGCGGTTCAATAACCACCGCAGCCCACCAGTGGCTAGACCGGTTAACCGGTTACCACTGGTTAGCCTTCGGTTCCCACTATCGAGCCACAGCTGCCACCGCCGAGCCCGATTAACACCGGCCGAGTGCCGGTTCCCACTGTCCTTGTTAAACCGAGCTACACCGAGACTCTAGTGGTCTCGGTTAGCCCCGAAACCAAAACAAAACCTACTATTGACCATACCCCGACTCGCGTCGGGGTCCCTCGTCGTGCGTCCGAGCCAAACGAACCAAGTCGAGACCCTAAGTGGTCTCGGTGGTGGTGATTAAAAATAAGCCGAGAGCTTGTAGCTCTCGGTTGTGGTCTCGCCGACCAAGCACACACCAAACACCCCTTAGTTCTTGTTTTAATTAATCCCCACATGTTTTCCTTGTTTGTTTATAAGATGAATTAAAATGAGATCATGAATTCATAAAAGAATTTAAAAAGAAAAGGGTGATGATTATACCGAATGCGTAAAGGAAAAAGGTTTATGATCACGAACACGTACACACCAAAATCAAATAGCAAAAATTGTCCCGAACACCATTGGTGTTGATCAGCCGACGGTAAGAGGGAGAAAGGAGGCAGGGTTTTCTTATTTTTCTTATAACCTAAAATATGAGAAAAGTTTCCATGTGTTTTTCTTAAACATGGTTTGGTCATGGGTCATGGGCCAAAAGGCCCACTCCCTTTCTTTTTGCTCTCTTAGCCGCGACACGCTTAAGGCCCACAAGGGAACCCCGCAACTTTTCTAGTTAAATTATATACACGTGTACGTTTGGGTTTTATTTATCGTGTATTTATATGTCGTGGTCGTAAACACATTTATAATATATACGTAAGTACATGTTATTTAATATCGTGACACGTGAAATATATTATAAATGAAAAGTTCAAATTTTATCGTATTTTCATGTATTTACTGTTCATGTTTACTGTTCATGGTATTTTAATACGGGTTTTACACCACTAGATGATTTCCATCACAATCCATGTCCCTAATTCTTAGTTACATGTCACACGTAATTCAGTGGTCTTTTCAGTCATATGAGTGAGAACCTGTACCAGTCGGCCACTCAGTTGAATGGTTACATGAATCACAGTCATGAGAATGACCGTCATAAGAACTGACAAACAAGACGATAGCAACCACTACTATGATAGCAACTATCCTAGCAATCGCAACAGAAGCTTCGGGTGATCAGAAATACAAGGGTCAGCAGTCCAACCGATCCGCCAATTCTGGCATGATAACCTAAAATTTGCAGTTTTATTTGTTTCACACCTCGAGACACATGTAAAAGCATCAGTCAAGACACATGTCTCACGTATATTTTCTGAAGACACCAGTCAAGACACATGTCATACGTATATTTCCCAAGACACGAGTCAAGACACATGACTCACGTCCATTTCTGGAACATCCCTAAGAAATTCAGGGTACCCTCCAAGGGGTATATCCATTTTGTGGTGCCATGTATTAATCAGGCCATAAGAATTTTGGTACCATCACCGGCGTATTATACGCGTTTGGACACGCAGGACTCGTTTTGCGTGGGACAGGCAAAACACATTCAGTAAGATCTGTCACACTTACTTCATGACACTTTCATTTCTTGACTTCATGTTGCATATATCCATGACCATAAAGGACGACATTCGTATAACCCAATTATACGAAGGTTTTCCTTCAGTCTAATGATAAGATCCAATCTACTAAAGTATTTCCCTATGACAGATGCGAGATAAATATGATTCTAATTTTGGACTATTAAACAGTAAACTATGCTACGACTGGTCGCCATTTATATCAGATTATGTATAGGGATGTTCAGGCTCCTGAATACATTCAACATGGTTTTCCATCATGAGAATCTGTACAAACTATTTATGCTTTACAAGCATGTGTTTGTAATTCCATGGCTGCGAAGATTTTCAGCTATAATTGATGACACAACTTTTGAAGTTCCTTTTATTCATAACCAACCGATTATTTCATAATTTTCCGATATAAATTCCAAAATAACTTTCAAGGAGGAGGACGGTAACATGAGATTATGTGTCGACTACCGTCGGTATAAACAAATCACCATTCATAATCGTTATCCTCCTCCATGTATTGAAACATGTCCAATCGACTCTAGGGTGTTAAGCACTTTTCCAAGATCGGATTACGATCATGTTGCCAGTAGTGGCGAGTGAAAGAGTATGACATTCCCATGACTGCTACTCGTACACGTTTGGTCATGCTAAATTCATGATTTTGTTTAGTCTCACGAGTGCACCAACAACATTTATGGACTTGATGGATGGAGTTTTTCCCGAACTCGTGATCAAATTCGTTATTGTTCTTACTATGTTGGAAACTCTACGATAGGAGAAATTTTCGGGTGTGAATTCTGGTTGATTACAGTGACAATTTAAATCACATTGGATCTCACGGTTAATCGTACCATGACTCAGCTTATGCGTAAAGGTGAGAACCCTACACTACATTAAGTGTTCCAAGAAAATCCTACTCTAAGAGAAGTCTAATTTCGGAGACTCATAGTTTTGCAAACTCCTACGTATCTAGTTTTTATGAAGCAAGATACAGTTACGTTCATATCTAAGTACCTGACATACCAACAGGCTAAGATAGAACACTGATGAGACTGCTTTTATACATAGTCTCATCGTCCAAAATAGGCTTAAAATGCATTAAATATCATGAAATATGCCAAATATATGCTTGTGTTTGTTACATGTGTATTTTAGGTACAAATATTGAGAAAATGACAAAAGATGACAAGAAACAAGCAAAAACGAACACGAGAAATGAAGCCGCACAATGAACCAAGACCTAGTGTTCATTTTCCAAGAATAAACCTTTAAGAAATTAAGATCGTACATGAAGGGTCCTCCAATATTGAAGAATTGACACTTTAAACCCTTGTTTATTCATAATTACAAGTTTGGTCCTTAAGTTTGTCAAATTTGCAAAAAGGGCCCTCCACTTTGAAGGATTGGCAAGAATGGTCCCTCAAAAATGAATACTTGTCAATATTAGTCCTCCAACAAGTCAATCATACAAGTCAAGACCATAATGTTTGAAGAAAATGCCAAAATAGCCCTTCAAGAATCATGAATTGGCAAGAAATACCCTTGAAATACTTTTGGAAAAGTATTTGGGGCAAATGTGTGAAAAAGAAAAGTTGATAACAAAGGAATGGGGCGTTGTTACATGTTTTAACCAAAGTGAAAGAAGAATGAATGCCAAGGGACCAAACTTGGCAGACATGCAAACTTACCTTAACCAATCCCCACCTGCCACCTCACCCCACTCACCCTCTCATCCAATCACCTCTCACCATTTTGCCAAGTCACACTCCACCCACAACCGGTTTATAACTAATCTTTGATTAGTTTATTAATTGGCGCCTAACACATTTTTCAAACCCAAAATCAGATTAAACATGGCACTATTCACCGTATGAACACAATTAGGGATTTCTTGTTTACTTGTAATTAATCCCTAATAACCTCCAGAATTATGATTAGGGTAATCATAAACACATCCCAACTCTCAAAACGCATGCCACATCATCACCCATGTCACATGTTAGCTACCATGCACACGTTTTGGAGAAGAAGACAAACAAGCCAAAGAGATCCAATGCCCCACAAACCTGCTTGCTTTCTAAGCTTCACATGGGCCATTGGATGCAATTCCACCAACTTTTCAACAACAAACTGCCAAAGAATTCACATGATCAGTCAAGGTTTTCAAAAACCTCAAGGGCATTTCAGGAACTTCTACACATTAGGGTTTAAGTTTTTTATTGGTTTTCTAGAACAAATGTAGCCTATAAAAGGCTTTAGGCATCATACATTGTAGCTGCTCTTGGTTTTTCCATTGTTCACATTTCTGTAAATCCTTTTTCAATATTAATGAAAACGTGTTTGAAGTGTTGAAGAAATCCAAGTGCCAACCTTATTCTATGCTTGTTTATGTTTCATGTTTATGATTTTGAAGTTTTAAAACCTGTTTTTTAACATTGTGCAAGAAATTGCATAATTTTCCAAATCTTGATATTTTGCTAAGTTCTTGGTTCAAACCCTTGGAATTGTTAGATTGCAAGTGATTATATCACCCTGATAAGGAGCTTATCAAGGTGTTGTAAGCTTATGGTTTGAGGATAATCAAGGAGTGGGAAAAAGGTTGCATTAATCAAGCATTTTTCACTTTTCTGTTTTAGATATTTGTGCTCTAACCTTGTTGATTCTTAGCAGAGTTGTTGTGGAAGCTTGTGCCTTGTTTTGCTAGGCACATCAGCTCAAAAATTCGTGAGTGTGGATGTACATTCATGAGGTTTGAGTCCTTGTACCCACTGTAAAAAATACTTGATTTTTGTGATTTTGAGTTCTGCTATTGTTCTTGTTGATTTTGTGGCTTAAGATTGCTTGATACTGCAAAATATAGTTGTTATTGTGTTTGATTGGGCTTGGGTAACATTGAATCACACCCTTGCTTTGTTATAATTGGATTTAAAAAAGTTAAGGGGTGTTTGGGTTAACCTATTTAAGTTCACAAATTGGATTTGAGTTATTGTTTGTTGGTTATTTGTGTTAGTATCTGAAATGCACTTGGTTGTATGCTTTTTGCTGCAAGTTATTGGCTTTAAATCATCAAAATCTTGATTGTGCTATAAAAGTTGGAAATCTGCTTGTTTTGACCTAAGATTTTGGAAACACTTAGTTTGTATGCATGCTTAGGGATAACAAGTGATTAAACATAGCTTATATAACCTGTTAAGAAGATTTAAGGGTTTGAAATTGGATTTGTGGTCAAGTATATCAGCAAAGTATAAAATCTGCTTGTTCTTTGTTCATCAGTAACATTTTTGAACTTGAATCTTGATCTAGACCTTGAATCATTGCATGAAACCTGTTTATTTATGTTCATTTGAATTATTTATAGCTTGTGTATGCATTTGGTGAAGTTTGGCTGGCTTATTCTTGCTAAATGTGCTTATTCGTTGAAAATTGCTTATTGTCCATGTTTGATGCATGTCTGTGGATGTTTTGATTAAACTGTATTAATTGGCTTGGTGAATTTGTGATATTGTTGTTGTTATTGACTCCTTGTGATTCACTTATCACTTGGGTGCCTTGTTTGTAACTTGAATCCAACAAAAAGTCACTAAAGACAAAAAGTCAAATTGGTCAAGCAGTGGGAACTCCTTTCCCCTGCTACTAGCCACTGCTAGTGTAATATATCAAACATCTTATTCATAAGCCATTTTGTCTTATCCAGACTTGCAACAACTTATTTTTTGTGATAGATTTCCTTATTTGACCCATTGATTTGAACTGGAGCTTATTAGGGTTTGACTTTTAAGTTTGACTAGAAAACTAATCAAGTTGACTTTTACATAAGTGCTTATTTGCTTATTCCAGCTTATTCAGTGTGCTTATTGGAAATTTTTTTGATTATTTTGCTTAATTAAGTCATTTAAAACCTTTTGAAACTTGAATCAGCACTTGAGGTATAGCGTAGAACTCGAAAAGGACTATTTTGTCAATTTGTGTAGAGAGCTTTTTCTTATTTCAGGCTTATTCCTTGGGCTTATTTCAAGTTTCTTTTTACAAATAGCTTATTTAGGTCAAGAGAAGGACATAGGTAAAATTTTAGCTTAGGCATCAGCTTATAGCTTAATGGGCCAAAAAAGCCCATTAAGGATAAGCTGTTTTGAAATAAGCTATCTTAAGCTCATTTTCAGATTTTGGGCCTTTGGAAAATTGTGGTTAAAATCATATTTTAAGCTTAACTGGAGCTTTTGGGCCATTTCTGTGGACTTTTTCTTATTGGTCTAGTTTCAAGGCCATTAAGGGACTGTTTGGGTATTTGGCCCATTTGAAGGCCCATTAGGGGTAATTTTGTGATTTCAAGTTCATTTCTGTTTTATTTAGGTTAAAATAAACTAGTTTGCAACTTTTTAGAATTTTTTATAAATTTTGGATTTTTATTAATATTTTATTATTATTTTATTATTAAAAATTAAATTTTAGATTTTTGCAAGTTTTTCATTTTTACTAGTTCAAATACATTAAGTTAGGAATTTTAAAATGTTTAGATTAATTTTATTGTCATTAGATTAATTTTTAGAATTATTTTAAGTTTTAATAGTTTTTAATTGTTTTTAAATAGTTTTAATTAATTTTAAAACTTTCAAAAATATTTTTAAATTTAGTTAAGGTATTTTAGAGGTTTACAAAGTGAAAAGTCTCATTTTGGGATTTTTATTAATTAATTTGATTTTTTGGGCTTTAATTAGCATTAAAAAATTATTATTTAATTAAATAAAAGGTTTGGGTGATTTTTGATTTTTTGTAATCTCTAATTACATTTTTTAGGATTTATTGCAATTTTCTAGGAATTTTTAGGGTAATTTTTAAAATTAGTCACTTTTTACGGTTTTACGTGCACGACTTCGTCATAGTTTAATTCATAATCGTAACCGTCATTCTTTTCTATTTTTCTTTTCTCATCAATATAATCACAAACATTTAATCATCTCTTTACACAACACACTAGCCTCCTTGAGAACGATCCCCACTTTGGGTCATTTACTTGTGGTTTTCCTAAATCACTTGTTAACGCTTGCCCTAATTACGTTCTTTTTCCTAAAAGACGTATTACTACCACTCTCATTTTGGCGCCGTTGCCGGGGAGGCGTGTTGTGTTTTGATTTGAACAATTGTTGTTTTTATACTAGCCATAATATCTATTTGTATTAGTAGCACTCTACTAATACGTATTATCGGTTTTTCGTTTTTTGTGTGAAAATTATTACTACATTGTATACGTAGAACAATAAATTCACAAGTACTCCAAAAGTGTGAAAACACAACCTTGATTGGGAGGTCATTACTCAATCATTGTATTCGAATGTCAAACAAGAAAAAAAGGCAAAATAGATAATTACTTTTGTGAAGCTTAATTTTGACAAACACAAACTATAAGGTGGGTATAAGGAGGGTATTATAAAATATACCCTAAGGAAAAAGGCTCTTAAGTGCTTCGCGACACCTCGTTTCCCCGCTTGCTTGTGAGTGTTTAGATAAAAAGGGCTAATCGAGGGTTTGCCAACCAAAGTATTATCTAAGTATCATATATGTTTTCTTGTTTTCATTTGATTAAACCCTCTTGAACGTTTTGGTGTTCCACCAACGTTCTAAAGTCATCGAAGGTGTTCACTTCACGTGATCGTTTTCGTTCCTTGAGGCTTCTTTAATCAAGAGATTTGAATTAAAGGAGAGATTTGTAGATTTTTTTCTACTTAATACATTCACCAAAATCCAAAAAAAAAAGTAAAAACAATCAAAAACGACAAAAAAAAATTGGAAAAATTAAAAACACCAAAAAGAATCTTCTTTGCTCATCCCCACGTTGTACGTGACGTTTATGCTTACTCGTAATCAAGCAAGACGTGAACTTAAACGAAAAAACAGAAAGGAGTCCACACCTACTCCTAATCTTTCTAGTGATGAGTCGCCTATTGACGAACCTATCGTAGAAGAAGAACCAACCATGGAAAATTGAACTATGATGGAGTTACTTTAAGCACCCACCGAGGGTTATGGAGAGGCTATTATGATTCCCGCCATCCTTGCGGAAAATTTTGAAGTGAAAACGAGTTTGTTGTCGATGATCCAAAACAACAAATTCCGTGGTGATGAAAAGGGCAACCCTCACAACCATATTCGCCAATTCAATCGTCTCACTGCCACTTGCAAGTTTAAGGACGTTGCTAATGTTTCGATTAAGATGATGCTTTTTCCGTATTCCTTAGCGGGGCCCGCTAAAATTTGGTTAGAGAAAGAGCCACCCAATTCTATATTGACGTGGAAGGACCTCGTTTCAAAATTGGTGAACCAATTTTTCCCGCCCTCTAATACTACGCATTTGAAAAACGAGATTTCAAAATTTTCACAAGAATTTAATGAGAATTTTTCAACGGCTTGGAATAGGTTTAAGGAAATGTTACATGAGTGTCCTCATCACGGTTTTTCCGACTTGCATCAAATTGACACGTTCTACAATTGTTTAAATGATCACGAGAGAGATTATCTTAATGTCGCCGCGGGTGGTAATTTTTTGTGTAAAACGGTTGAGGAAGCGTTGTTGATAATTGAGAATAGATCTAATGTGTATAGTCCTCGTAACACATCGAGTGTTCATAAGGCTTCGTCTTCGGCTTCACCTTCATTGTCCAATACCATCGATGCTTGCCAAATTGAGGCGAAATTGGAAAACAAAATCTTTGATAAGCTTAAAGGTATTTTAATTGAATTCAAAGTTGGTGAACAAAGTGCTCCCGCTACGGCTAAAGCGGTTGTTTCGTGTATGTATTGTGGTGGAGGTCATGATTTCTCCGAGTACATTACCAATGGTGGTAACACTTCGAGTGCCTACGCGGCCACGGGAACTTACAACCAAAACGTTCAAGTTACCCGCTCTAATCAAATGACTCTACCGGGTTTTGCTCCCAATCAAAATGCTAACAACAACTATCGAAACAATCAAGTTGGTTACAAAAACAGTTACAAAGGAAAAAACTATGGGAATCAAGGGGCTAATAACAATCAAGTTTCAAACAAAAATCAAAACAATGATTTTCAAAACAACAACAAAATTTTGCAAACTTTGAAAGATCTTCCAAATGAATTTGTTGAATACGCAAATGAAAACGGTGCTAGGTTTGATAATATTCAAAGAGAGATCATTAGCCTAAGATCCGAGTTTAAGAATGACTTGAAAAAGGAGTTGAAAAACGAGTTAGCAAATGAGCTTAAGATCCATACAAACAAAATGGAGGGAAATGTAACTACCTTTCAACAAAACCAACAAAAAATGAAACAAGGGCAACATGAAATAAAACAAGAGAAGCTTAAGGCCGATAAGAGGAAATCGATGTTTGAGGATAAAATTTCATCCATGTTTGAGGCAATAATGTGTAAACCGTCTTCGAGTAGTCTTCCTAGCAATACCATATCTAACCCTAAAGGAGAAATGAAAGTGATTACCACACGTAGTGGTAAGACACTTAAGGAACCGACTCCTCAACCAATTGCCCCTACGGAGGAAGCAATTGAGGAAGAACCCGAGGTTGTGGTCGAAAAGGAGCATGTCCCAATCCCACGAAGTACCGCTCATGCCACACCTACGGTTGACCCATTACCATCATTGGAACCCGAGATTAAAAAGGCTATGCCTATGCCTCAACCCACACCACCTTTGCCCTATCCATTGAGACTTAGAAAGGAGAAACGTCAAGAGCGCGATAATTACCAATTTGAGCTTTTTATGAAAATGTTTCATGATTTGAATTTCAATATAAGTTTTATCGACACTTTGGTCATGATGCCTCGATTTGCCTCTAACTTTAAGAGTATGCTAAACAACAAGGAGAAATTGCAACAATTGTCTAGTTGTTCCACGGTTTATCCTAACCGCATACCTTAAAAAGTCGGTGATCCCAGTAAATTCTTGATTCCATGTGCTATCCAAGATATGGAGGAATGTTATGCCTTGGCCAATCTTGGTGCTAGCATTAACTTGATACCACTTGCAATCTTCAAGTCGCTCAATCTTCCTAATATTACTCCTTCACTAATGTCTATCGAATTGGCCGATCATTCCACGATTCCCGCATGTGGATTGGCCGAAGACGTTTTTGTGAAAGTGGGAAAGTTCTATTATCCGGTAGACTTTATCGTTGTCGATATTCCCACGGATCCTCAAGTTCCTCTTATTTTAGGTCGTTCATTTCTAGATACGTCTATGGCTTTAATCGATGTGCATGCTAGAAAGATCACCTTACGTTTCAACGACGAGGAACTTGTTATAAACGCAACTCAAAATTCTCCAATTTCTCATGTTTATTCCGTTGCAACCATAAACCTCGTTGATATGATCGACGTTGTTTGCGAGAACTTTTCACAAGAAGTTCTAGGTTTTGGTGATGATGAAAGTGGCAATCCCACTATGCTTGATCCCATTCTTGATAATTCGACACCATCCTTCACTCCATTTGAAGGTGGTGGTTTTACGTTGGAAGAATTCGATGTTCCACGTACTTATGACGAAGACCTCGACAACGATGAGGACTTCTCGATTATCAAGGATTTTCTTAACGATTTCCCATTTCCTCCACCCGAGGAGGTTATGAGTATCGAGCCCAAATCTTCAATTGAGGAACCACCAATCCTCTAGTTGAAAGATTTACCTCCTCACCTTTAATACGTGTTTTTGGAGGAGGACGATAAGTTGCCGGTTATTATTGCGAAGGATCTTTCGAATGATGAAAAAACCACACTTGTCGATGTTCTAAAGGATCACAAAGAGGCAATTGCGAGGAAATTATCCAACATTAAGGGGACTGATCCCAAAGTTTGTACCCACAAAATCTTAATGGAGGAGGACTACAAACCCGCAATCCAATGTCAAAGGAGGGTGAACCCAAAAATTCACGACGTCATCAAAAAGGAAGTCCTAAAACTCCTTGACGCGGGAATGATTTACCCTATTTCTGATAGCCCTTGGGTGAGTCCTATTCATTGTGTCCCTAAGAAGGGAGGAATGACCGTTGTGCCTAATGATGACAATGAGTTAATTCCCACTAGACTCGTGAGCGGATGGAGAGTGTGCATTGACTATCGTAAGTTGAATGACGCCACTCAAAAAGACCATTTTCCCTTGCCCTTCATGGACCAAATGTTGGAGCGTCTTGCGGGAAACGATTTCTATTGCTTTTTAGATGGTTTTTCCGGTTACTTCCAAATTCCCATTGATCCTCGTGATCAAGAAAAAACTACGTTTACGTGTCCATATGGAACGTTTTCCTATCGTAGAATGCCATTCGGACTTTGCAATGCACCGGGAACCTTTCATAGGTGCATGATGGCTATTTTTCATGATATGATCGAGAAGACGATGGAAGTCTTCATGGATGACTTTTCCGTATTTGGTAGTTCGTTCACCTCGTGTCTAGGAAATTTAAGACAAATGTTAAAACATTGTGAGGAAACCAATCTTGTGCAAAATTAGGAAAAATGTCATTTTATGGTTAAAAGTGGAATCGTCTTAGGACACAGGGTTAGTAAAGCGGGGATTGAGGTAGACAAAGCTAAGGTAGACGTCATCGCCAAATTATCTCATCCCAAAACCGTCAAGGAAGTTAGGAGTTTCCTAGGCCACGCGGGCTTTTATCATCGATTCATCAAGGACTTTTTAAAAATTTCTTGACCCATTACACATCTCCTCGAGAAAGATAGACCTTTTGTTTTTAACGAAGATTGTGTACGAGCCTTTGAAAACCTTAAGAGGAAAATTACCGAAGCTCCCATTCTTGTTGCTCCCAATTGGAACCTCCCCTTTGAGCTCATGTGTGATGCTAGTGATTACGCTTTTGGGCCGTTTTGGGGCAACGTCATAATAAGCATTTCTTACCTATCCACTATGCAAGCAAGACGATGACCGAGGCTCAACTAAAGTACACTACAATGGAGAAGGAATTCCTTGTCGTGGTGTATACATTTTAGAAATTTCGCCTTTATCTCGTCTTGACTAAATGCATAGTGTATACGGATCACTCGGCTATCAAGTATCTCATGGCTAAGCAAGATGCAAAGCCGAGATTTCTTCGTTGGATACTCCTCCTTCAAGAATTTAAGGTCGAAATCTTTGACATAAAGGGAGCCGAGAATCTAGCGGCCGATCATCTTTCTTGTTTAGAAGATCCTCACCAAAGTGTTTACGAGCCAAAGGAAATCACCGAAACATTTCCGCTCGAGACACTTGGTGTAGTGAATTCTAAGCTTGATTCATCTACCCCATGGGTTGCGGACATCGCAAATTACCATGCGGGGAATTTCATCATTAAGGGTATGACGGTTCAACAAAAACGAAAATTCTTTCGTGACGTCAAGTTCTACTTTTGGAACGACCCTTATCTATTTCGGACTTGTGCGGATCAAATCGTTCGACGTTGTGTTTTTGGCAACGAAGCTTCTAACATCCTTAGAGCTTGCCATGAGGGACCCACGGGTGGTCATCACGGTGCTAGTCTCACGGCTAAGAAGGTTTTTAATGCGGGATACTTTTGGCCTACTATTTACCGAGATGCACATGCACTTGTGAAATCATGTGACTCATGCCAACAACAAGGAAAAGCCTCAAAAAACGATGAAATGCCACAAAATATCATCCAAGTGTGTGAGATCTTTGACGTTTGGGGTATTGACTTTATGGGGTCATTCCCATCATCTCGTGGTAATAAGTATATCCTTGTGGCCGTTGACTACCTATCTAAGTGGGTGGAAGCTAAGGCTCTGCCCACGAACGATGCACATGTGGTAGTCAAGTTTTTAAAAAGCTTGTTTTCTCGGTTTGGAACCCCTCGTGCGATCATAATCCATCGTGGAACCCATTTCTGTAATGACCAATTCGAAAGAGTCTTAAGGAAATATGGGGTTACACATCGTCTTTCTACGGCTTATCACCCACAAACGAGTGGGCAAGTCGAGGTTTCAAACCGACCTCTAAAGAGGATCTTGGAGAGACCGATAGGGGAGAACCGATAATCTTGGTCGGATAAGTTGGACGATGCTTTATGGGCCTTTCGGACCACTCATAAGACGCCCATCGGGTGCACTCCTTATAAGCTTGTGTATGGGAAGAATTGTCACTTGCCAATTGAACTTGAACACAAAGCTTATTGGGCCTTTAAGCATTGTAATGATGATACTGAGACCGCGGGAAAACACCAGAAAATGCAATTGAATGAATTGGATGAATTGAGAGACATTGCTTATGAAAATTCATTGATTTACAAGGAAAAGACTAATGTTTTTGACATTGTTGATCAAGTGTTGATTTTTAACTCATGTTTGAAAATATTTTTCGGTAAGTTGAAATCCTGTTGGTCCGGTCCATTCACCATGACCCAAGTTTTTCCTTATGGGACCATCGAACTAGCTCAAAATGATGGCCCTAATTTCGAGGTGAATGGACATAGGTTGAAGCACTACTTTGGCGGGGGAGTTCCATCGTTGAACTACCTTGACCAAATCACCTTCCCTAATGACAATTAGTATTGAGGGGATCGATTCGAGCTCATGACTCGGTAATCAAAAACGAGGTGCCTCGTGGGGGAGTCGCATGCTTATCCTATGTACATATTATCACTTTCTAATGTAGTAACGTGAGGGGATTTGTGCCATTCCAACCTTTGTTCCATGGTAGTTTGTTATATGTGGTTTTAGATGATCATGATCTTCACGATTGGAGCCTCTCGTGTTCATTTTAAGGGAGCACTCGATCGTTTCCTTTGAAGAATTTCTCAATATCCATGATATACCTTATATGTTCTAACCTTAGGTTTTTAGCACACTTCATAAACGGCTTTCAATTTAACGGTTACACCCTTTTCATGCTAGATTAAGCATTTGACTATGTCTCTAGTATGGGGGTTTCCAACCCTTAGATTCGAAACATTGAGGACAATGTTTAACTTTAGTATGGGGGGGTGAATAGATACTTGCCTTGCAAAACCTTCACGCTTTCCAAAGTTTATCTTTTTGTTTATCGTTTTGTTGCAAAATAAGGCTAAAAATGGCCAAATTTTAAAAAAAATTTCACATGTTCCATAAGTGTTTGAAGACACGAATGTAGATTTTCCGATGGCGAGAATAAGAGTAATTTTGGACTCGACCGTGCGTGTTGAGCACTTAACTTCGATTCCTTAACTTTACATTAGGCTAAGTCTCTTCAATGAGGACGAGAAATGATAGAGTTAATTATAAGTTACTATGCTAAATCTAGAGTACTCGTATTCTTTCAAAAACTCATGTGATCTTGTTATTTGCGTATTCTCCCTTCGCTTGTATATAAATTTTGCTTAATAGGTATTGACTTAGCGGTTTAGTCTTGATTGTTGGTTTCTAGTCTTTTCTAGTAGATTCCATGTAATTAAATTGGGAAAACATTAAGGTATCACTAGCGTCACGATTTTGAAGTATTGGCAACCCGAATAATTGAAAGCTTTACCCAATAATAAGATTTCAAGTGCTCACCTAAATCAAGCAAACAATTTGAAGCTCACAAGGTCGAAAAATCTATGCGAAATTGAAAGTGAATTATGCCTTAATCTTTGAAGCTTTAAAGATACAAAAATCACTTTTAGCGTGAGGATATACATCTTTGGCCATAATAAAACCACCGATGAGGAGGATAATAAAAGGCAAGGCAAGACCGAAGTCATAATAAAAGCTTCATGGCGAAGTTGAATAAAATATGGAGGTAAACCTATGATAATAAGACCCATCCGGTAAGGGGCGTATAAAAGTCTTGGTAATAAGTCTCATGTTCAAAACCGTTATAAAACCGTGTTTATCGATCCTTCTTGTTGACTTAATTTTTTGACATCGTTGTCTATTGGGGGGGGGGGGGGGGGGGTTATTAATTCGATGGTCTTGGTTACACCGTTGTGACTCTATTTTTCGACCTAAATCTCTATCATCGCATAAGTAAAAAATGTATCCTCGTAAAACATTCAAGACAAAAAAAAGATACAACTTAGGAAAATGGGAGGATAAGTACGTGATTAGGGCATATGAGTAGTGTTATCATTACTAACTTATAATGACAATGATCTCGTTGCACGCTTAGCATGGAATTAGGATGAAAATCGAGGATGACGAAATTATTTCTAACGAAGAATTCACGTGTTCTTGTTCTATGAACCTAAACGTCCTATTTTGTGATGAAAATCATACATTATGTCTAAAACGCAAGTAGTAGTAATAGTAGTAGTGTAGCTAGTTTATTATTCAATAAAAATGCATAAAAATGAAATTTAGAGATGCTACGATACTTTATTCTAGCATTGTGTGAGGGCACGACAATGGTTTAGTATGGGGGAGTGATGAGACTGCTTTTATACACAGTCTCATCGTCCAAAACAGGCTTAAAATGCATTAAATATCATTAAATATGCCAAATATATGTTGGTGTTTGTTACATGTGTATTTTAGGTACGGATATTGAGAAAATGACAAAAGATCACAAGAAACAAGCAAAAACGAACACGAGAAACGAAGCCGCACAATGAACCAAGCCCTAGTGTTGATTTTCGAAGAATAACCCTTGAAGAAATGAAGATTGTACAAGAAGGGTCCTCCAATATTGAAGAATTGACACTTTAAACCCTTGTTTATTCATAATTACAAGTTTGGTCCTTAAAGTTTGTCAAATTTACAAAAAGGGCCCTCCACTTTGAAGAATTGGTAAGAATGGTCCCTCAAAAATGAAGACTTGTCAATATTAGTCCTCCAAGAAGTCAATCATACAAGTCAAGACCATAATGTTTGAAGAAAATTCCAAAACACCCCTTCAAGAATCAGGAATTGGCAAGAAATACCCTTGAAATACTTTTGAAAAAGTATTTGGGGCATAAGTGTGAAAAAGAAAAGTTGATAACAAAGGAATGGGGCGTTGTTACATGTTTTAACCAAAGTGAAAGAAGAATGAATGCCAAGGGACCAAACTTGGCAGACATGCAAACTTACCTTAACCAATCCCCACCTGCCACCTTACCCCACTCACCCTCTCCTCCAATCACCTCTCACCATTTTGACAAGTCACACTCCACCCACAACCGGTTTATAACTAATCTTTGATTAGTTTATTAATTGGTGCCTAACACATTTTTCAAACCCAAAATCAGATTAAACATGGCACTATTCACTATATGAACACAATTAGGGATTTCTTGTTTACTTGTAATTAATCCCTAATAACCTACAGAATTATGATTAGGGTAATCATAAACACATACCAACTCTCAAAGTGCATGCCACATCATCACCCATGTCACATGTTAGCTACCATGCACACGTTTTGGAGAAGAAGACAAACAAGCCAAAGAGATCCAACGCCCCACAAACCTACTTGCTTTCTAAGCTTCACATGGGCCATTGGATGCAATTCCACCAACTTTTCAACAACAAACTACCAAAGAATTCACATGATCGGTCAAGGTTTTCAAAAACCTCAAGGGCATTTCAGGAACTTCTACACATTAGGGTTAAGTTTTTTATTGCTTTTCTAGAACAAATGTAGCCTATAAAGTACATTAGGCATCATACATTGTAGCTGCTCTTGGTTTTTCCATTATTCACATTTCTGTAAATCCTTTTTCAATATTAATGAAAACGTGTTTGAAGTGTTGAAGAAATCCAAGTGCCAACCTTATTCTATGTTTGTTTATGTTTCATGTTTATGCTTTTGAAGTTTCAAAACAT
Source organism: Glebionis coronaria (assembly GCA_025667525.1). Lineage (NCBI taxonomy): Eukaryota > Viridiplantae > Streptophyta > Magnoliopsida > Asterales > Asteraceae > Glebionis > Glebionis coronaria. Next base: position 436,919,567 of record CM046874.1, read on the forward strand.
GTTTTTAAACATTGTGCAAGAAATTGCATAATTTTCCAAATCTTGATATTTTGCTAAGTTCTTGGTTCAAACCCTTGGAATTGTTGGATTGCAAGTGATTATATCACCCTGATAAGGAGCTTATCAAGGTGTTGTAAGCTTGCGGTTTGAGGATAATCAAGGTGTGGGAACAAAGTTGCATTAATCAAGTATTTTTCACTTTTCTGTTTTAGATATTTGTGCTCTAACCTTGTTGATTCTTAGAAGAGTTGTTGTGGAAGCTTGTGCCTTGTTTTGCTAGGCACATCAGCTCAAAAATTCGTGAGTGTGGATGTACATTCATGAGGTTTGAGTCCTTGTACTCAAAATCTGTCAAAAATACTTGATTTTTGTGATTTTGAGTTCTGCTATTGTTCTTGTTGATTTTGTGGCTTAAGATTGCTTGATACTGCAAAATATAGTTGTTATTGTGTTTGATTGGGCTTGGGTAACATTGAATCACACACTTGCTTTGTTAAAATTGGATTTTAAAAAGTCAAGGGGTGTTTGGGTTAACCTGTTTAAGTTCACAAATTGGATTTGAGTTTTTGTTTGTTGGTTATTTGTGTTAGTATCTGAAATATACTTGGTTGTATGCTTTTTTCTGCAAGTTATTGGCTTTAAATCATCAAAATCTTGATTGTGCTATAAAAGTTGGAAATCTGCTTGTTTTGACCTAAGATTTTGGAAACACTTAGTTTGTATGCATGCTTAGGGATAACAAGTGATTAAACATAGCTTATATAACTTGTTAAGAAGATTTGAGGGTTTGAAATTGGATTTGTGGTCAAGTATATCAGCAAAGTATAAAATTTGCTTGTTCTTTGTTCATCAGTAACATTTTTGAGCTTGAATCTTGATCTAGACCTTGAATCATTGCATGAAACCTGTTTATTTATGTTCATTTGAATTATTTATAGCTTGTGTATGCATTTGGTGAAGTTTGGCTGGCTTATTCTTGCTAAAAGTGCTTATTGGTTGAAAACTGCTTATTGTCTATGTCTGATGCATGTTTTGATTAAACTGTATAAATTGGCTTGGTGATTTTGTGATATTGTTGTTGTTATTGACTCCTTGTGATTCACTAATCACTTGGGTGCCTTGTTTGCAACTTGAATCCAATAAAAAGTCACTAAAGACAAAAAGTCAAATTGGTCAAGCAGTGGGAACTCCTTTCCCCTGCTACTAGCCACTGCTAGTGTAATTTATCAAACAGCTTATTCATAAGCCATTTTGGCTTATCCAGACTTGCAAAAACTTATTTTTTGTGATAGATCTTCCTTATTTGACCCATTGATTTGGACTGGAGCTTATTAGGGTTTAACTTTTAAGTTTGACTAGAAAACTAATCAAGTTGACTTTTACATAAGTGCTTATTTGCTTATTCCAGCTTATTCAATGTGCTTATTGGAAAACTTTTTGATTATTTGTCTTAATTAAGTCATTAAAACCTTTTGCAACTTGAATCAGCACTTGAGGTAGCCTAGAACTCGAAAACGACTATTTGGTCGTTTTGTGTAGAGAGCTTTTGCTTATTTCAGGCTTATTCCTTAGGCTTATTTCAAGTTTCTTTTTCCAAATAGCTTATTTAGGTCAAGAGAAGGACGTGGGTAAAATTTTAGCTTATGGCATCAGCATATAGCTTAATGGGTCAAAAAGCCCATTAAGGATAAGCTGTTTTGAAATAAGCTATCTTAAGCTCATATTCATCTTTTGGGCCTTTGGAAAATTGTGGTTAAAATCAGATTTTAAGCTTAACTGGAGCTTTTGGGCCATTTCTGTAGACTTTTTCTTATTGGGCCAGTTTCAAGTCCATTAAGGGACTGTATGGGTATTTGGCCCATTTGAAGGCCCATTATGGGTAATTTTGTAATTTCAAGTTCATAGCTGTTTTATTTTGGTTAAAATAAACTAGTTTGCAACTTTTTAGAATTTTTTATAAATTTTGGATTTTTATTAATATTTTATTATTATTTTATTATTAAAAATTAAATTTTATATTTTTGCAAGTTTTTCATTTTTCCTAGTTCAAATACATTAAGTTAGAAATTTTAAAATTTTTAGATTAATTTTATTGTCATTAGATTAATTTTTAGAATTATTTTAAGTTTTAATAGTTCTTAATTGTTTTTAAATAGTTTTAATTAATTTTAAAACTTTCAAAAATAGTTTTAAATTTAGTTAAGGTATTTTAGAGGTTTACAAAGTGAAAAATCTCATTTTGGGCTTTTTATTAATTAATTTGATTTTTTGGGCTTTAATTAGGATTGAAAAATTATTATTTAATTAAATAAAAGGTTTGGGTGATTTTTGATATTTTGTAATCTCTAATTACATTTTTTAGGATTTATTGCAATTTTCTAGGAACTTTTAGGGTACTTTTTAAAATTAGTCACTTTTTACGGTTTTACGTGCACGACTTCGTCTTAGTTTAATTCAATCGTAACAGTCATTCTTTTCTATTTTTCTTTTCTCATCAATATAATCACAAAAATTTAATCATCTCTTTACACAACACACTAGCCTCCTTGAGAACGATCCCCACTTTGGGTCATTTACTTGTGGTTTTCCTAAATCACTTGTTAAAGCTTGCCCTAATTACGTTCTTTTTCCTAAAAGACGTATTACTACCACTATCAAACACCAACAGACTAGGAGTTATTTCCACCATCAGAAATTGTGAACAGAAATGGGACAAGATCTCCATGGATTTTGGTTACCAGATTACCGCAAACTCAGAAGAAGCATGATGCTATCTGGGTTATTGTGAACAGTTTGACCAAGTCTGCAGAATCCTTACATCCGCAAGGATTTCACAGTCAACAGATTATCAGACATTTTCCAGCCAAGGATTGACCGATCACTTGGCACTTCTTTAGCTATCGGACCAGACAAATTGTCACATTCATGTCCTTGTCCAATTTTACGACTTGCTTTCGCACTCACGTTGATGATTGTATCCTGTCTTACGATTTACGTTTCATTTTCATTCTTGAAATTTTTGTAGAAGCTCGAGAGACCAGACTCAAGTCTGATAAACATTTCATCATCTTGTATCAGTGGTGTTACCTCTTCAGTTATCTCATGTTCACGATATGCTTCACATGTCATGTTCATTCCACGTCCCTCATATCACGTTCACGATAAGTTGCTCGTATGATTATCCACCACATGTTTCTTATATGACACTCACCATATCTCCACGTATCACGTTCACAATTGTTCACGTATCACGTTCACAATTGTTCACGTACTACGTTTCTGTATGTCTCGCGCATCATTGCTAAGATGCTATTAATGTCAGCTATGCCAGATTATTTTGCATCGTAACGTTGCATTTAACCTCTCACGTTAACTTTAATCCACTCGATCAATTTCAGGAGGATCTATCTTACATTGATAACCAGGAACTTTTACGTATTGTCAAATCAAGGTCATGAAGACCAAGATTTATCATTTGTGTCAAGATCTTGTGGAGGAACCGTTCTGAGAGGGGAGCCACTTGGAAACGGAGGAGTCCATCCGGATTTTATCCTCTCATCCCTTAATTCAGTTATGTTCTTTTTAGGCACGTCACGTTCCATGTCCTTGTCTGTCATGTCGCGTCCATGTTCTTTTCAGCTTTATCGTTATCTATAATTTGGGGACGAATTATTCTTTTTAGGGGGGAACAGTTGTAAAACCCGCATATAAATGCCATGAACAATACATTACGTAAACATACGAACCAATTAAAACTTTCCTTTTTTGTCATGAACATGTGTCACAAATATTAAATTCAGAAACTACGTACGTGTTAGCACACGATAATTATTAAGTATGTGGTGATACACGATAATTATTAATCATAATAATTATAATCACGAGCATATGATCACGAATATTAAAACATGAACATGTGAACGACATATATATTTATTAACACACGATAATTGATTACGTACAAGTATTATTTATAACACGAACATTTAACCACGAACTTACATGAATATATTAGTGATCATACAAGTAAAACAATTAAACACGGAAAAGCTCGGGTTACCCTTGTGGGCCCTTGGTAGCCGCGGACTAGAGGAAAAGAAATGGCCAAGCCCATTTTAATTTTGTACTAATAGGGGAAAAGGTAAAACATAGAGAATCATAACACATTTATTTATACAAAACAAGAAAACCCTAGCCTCCTTCTTTTCCTTTCCCTTGCCACCGGCTACAACAAACACCAAGGGTGTTTGGGTTGATTTTTGATTGTTGATTTTGGGGTTAGACGTGTTCGTGTTCATGATTCTTTTCAAATAAAGTATTCGGTATCATCAAACCTTCTTCTTATTCATTTTTTTCCTTTTATTATGTTCATGTGTAAGTATATTAAAAGCATAATAAAACATGGTAGATCTGTACAAGAAAACAAGTAATAAGTGGGGTTTTGGTGGGGTTTTGTTTGGCCGACACGCACAACCGAGAGCCCCATGCTCTCGGCTTCGGTTCGATTCACACCAACAGCCGAGACCTCATGGTCACAGTGTTGTTTGGTGGTTTGGCAGCAGGGAACAAGGGACCCCCGACTCGCATCGGGGTGCCGTTTGGTTTGTTTGTGGGTCTCGGCGCAGCAGCAGCACCACCGGCTCAAGCCGGTGGCTGTTTTTCTTTAACAGTGGGAACCGCAACCCAAACAGGGGGAACCATCAGCTACAACCGGTGGTGAGTTTGGTCCAGCAGTTGCTAGCCAGGCCACAGCAGTGGCAGCCGGCTAGACCGGGTTAGCCACTGTCGGGCTGGTTTGGTCCGGTTCATGGTTCGGTTTTAAATCAAAACACGGGTTCGGTCACGGGATATTTTTACAAGGTATATTTTTACAAGGAAAAATTAAATTAATTAGACATGACTAACAATCAATTTAATTTAATCACGGACTTAGGTTATATTTATTTTTAATAAATAATACATGTTTTAACCTAAGTATTATAACCATTTAATTTATAATATAGTTATTATAGACTATAATTAATTAATAAATCATGACTTAGGTTATAATTAATAAATTATTAATACATGATTAACCTAAGTATTTTATATGTCTTACTTTAATTAAATCATGCCTTTATTTAATTAAATCATATAGATTAAATTATCATGACATTATTAATAAACTATACTATTAATTACATGACTTATGCTTTTTAACCAGTAAACTTAAGCTTATATTATTAGCTTATTAATCCAACTTATTTCCAAATATGGAAACTTTCTATTTTAGGAAACTTACTATTTTAGGAAACTTTCTATTTTTAGGAACTAATCTATTTTTAGAAACTGGTCTATTTTGGAAACTTTCTATTTTTGGAAACTTTCTATTTTACGAAACCTGATATTTTTAGAAAGTTACTTTTTATTACACAACAAGTATAATAATACAAGCATACAAGATAATACTTTTTTGAAATACATGATTAATACAATATAACATTTAAAACAGTAAATAAGATAAGAACATATAGAACAAGCTAAGAACATGCTATAACCAGTTACATACTCAATAATCAGAAGACTTATACATGTCCCTTATTTATGTAGCATTAGTGAGGTCGTAGTAGGACTATTCCTCCTTTCGTCTTTCATCGTTCACTGGACATAAGGTACGTATTTTCCGTCCTTCAGTATGGACATTCTTTCCTTATTAGAATTCCTCGTTTGCAGCCAACTGTTTTCCTAAGTATTGTTTTATGGTTTTGTTGGGAATAAATATATGCTTATTTGTTTCCCCTGCTAGTAGATTATTCGTACCCCTGCTAGAGTAAGTTCCCCCTGCTACATAACAAAGGCAGGGGGATTGGTTCCCCTGCTGAAGTCAAAGGCCCTGCCGTCAAAGATAAACATGGAATAGATTTTTACGCGTTTCAGTTATTATTCCTTAATACTTTCCATAGTTTGTTAGTAGTGATCTTGTACGTGAGTTCTTGTGCCTATAAAAGGACTCACCAGGTTAGCATGCAAAGGGTGTCTTTCTCATTTCGTTTTTCATTATTATTACTTTAAGGTTTTGTAAACCCTAATACCACTTTGGGTATTCGTATATCTTTGATATATCAAAGTTCAATGTTTGAATCTCATTTGTTCTTGTGCTAAACATTACATTCCGCATCTTGTTTAGTTACTTTGCTTTGCAAAGTTTCTCTAGTGTTAGATTGAATTCTTTCTCTCTATCACAACCCTTAAACAAGCTATTAAGGTTTAAGATCTGACTTTGGGATCAACAAGTGGTATCAAAGCTTGTTGAGAAACTTTGTCTAAATCAAGAACAAAATCCTCATAGCAAACATGTCTTCAGATTCATCCACAAACAGCAACAACCACAATAACCTCAAGTTACCCATGTTGGATCCTGAAAACTTTGAATTATGGGAATTCAGAATCCAACAATACCTGAAAATGGAACACTATGTTCTCTGGGAGATCATAGAGTTTGGTGATCAATTCAACAAAATGGTGGCAGTTGAAGAGGGCAAGGATGAAGGTGAAAGTTCCAAAGGTAAGGACAAGAAGAAATCTGCTGCTCTATGTGATAAGGAAATACTGGCTAGAAGGCATGATGTCAGGGCTCACAGCTCATTGCTGTTGGCCCTACCAGATAGACATCAACTCAGATTCAGGAAATACAAAACAGCTAAGGATCTATGGGAAGCCATAGGCAAAACCTTTGGAGGAAATGAAGCCACAAAGAAGAAGAAGAAAAATCAAATGCTGAATGATTTTGCTTCTTTCAAAGCAATTGGTGATGAATCAATTGGAGCTATTTACACTAGGCTTCAAGACATGGTGGCCCACTTGGAATTCTTTGATATTGAGGTATCAAAAGAGCAGGTGAACACCAGGTTTCTTAACAGTCTCCAGAAAGAATGGTTTGTCTATAAGGCAATTTGGCAGAATAAGGATGATTTGGATGAAAAAGACATTGATGACATATATAATAACTTAAAGGTTTTTGAACCTATTGTCAATGAAATGAAGTCAAAAGGAACAATCCCCACCAACTCAAGTGGAATCATCGATTCCCCTGCTAACATGGCATTCATATCACAAAGCAGTGGAATCTCCAAGAACAGTGGAATAGAAGTAGCCCCTGCTACCTATTCCCCTGCTACCAGATCTGGACCTTCCTATGATGACCAGCTACATTCAGCCTTGATACTGCATGTGCTTTTATAGCATCACAAGGGCCACAAGGATCTACAGTGTTACATGAAGATCTAAATCAAATCAGTAAGCAAGCGCTAGAAGAATTGGATATCAAGTGGAATATGGCTTTGCTCAGCATGAGAGCCAACAGGTTCCACAAGAAGTATGGGAGGAAGATCACAATTAATCCCTCTGATGTGGCTGGGTTTGATAAAACAAAAGTTGAGTGCTACAATTGTGGCAAGAAGGGTCATTTTGCCAGGGAATGCAGAGGACCTAAGTCTGGAAATAGCTACAGAAAGGAGACAAGAGATGATGATTCACGTGCTAAATCCATGGTAGCCATGCAGGGAATAGATGGAGCAAATGGATGGGACTGGAGTGCTATGACAGAGAATGTGGAAAGAAATCAAGCCTTGATTGCTGAGGAAAAGGAAGAAGACTTTGCACTTATGGCTATGTCAAGTTCCAGTTCCGACAATGAGGTATATGATGACTCATACTGTACTAAAGCTTGTAGGAAAAATACTGAGTCTTTGAATGATCAAATCAGAAAGGTAAAAGCTGACTATATCAATTGTGATAATGATCTTGATAATTACAAACGTGCTTTAGAACAACTAGAGTCCACCATAAGAGAGTATAGGCAAAGAGAAAGTGATTATAGGGATCACATTGTGATTCTAGAAAGAGATGCCAAGGAGAATAACCAATCTATAAATGTTTTAACTGCTGAACTTGAAATTTTCAAAGCTAACCAAAAGATAGATGAGGAAACTGTTGAAAAATTTGGAAAAGCTTCAAAAGATTTAACCAAGGCATTTGAAATTGGTCAATCTCCTAAGGACAAAACAGGGTTTGAAATTAAGAATATGAATGCTACCATACCACCACCCCCTGCTAACATCCATGCTCCCTCTCCTAGAAAAGACTTGTCATGGACTGGTCTCCCTTGTTTTGAAAAACAGGATGACATTGAGTTTGACTTGAGTGCTTATATACCTAATAACCTTGATACAGAAGAGTCTCTAGTTAAAACTAGTGTCATTAGGGATGTTAAAAAGGAACAGGTTGGTTTAAAGCAAATTGACAACCCTGTTCGATTTTCAAAAGAAAGAATTTCTAGCAGCAATCCTAATTCTAAGAGTATCTCTCCCAAATCTAAGGCTAGACCACAGTCTCCTAAGCCTACCATTAAATATGCTGGTATGTACAGGAATGTCAGAGGTAATCAAAGAAATTGGAATGACCAAAAGTCTCATCAATTAGGAGAAGACTTTGTGATTAATACCAAGCCCTGCTTCACATGTGGCAGTTTTGAACACACTTATCAAGAGTGTAAGGCACCAATGGAGATGGTGGCTGCAAATCCCTTAAAGGATATGCAACCTAAAGCAATTCTTCTAAATGCAGGGGCAAAATCCTTTTCCCCTGCCAAGTATGTTGCCCCTGCCTTGAGAAATAGGGTGACTGATAAATATGTTGTTCCTGCCCTTAGGAAGGAAAATGATGTTCACTCAAAGCCCAACACTTCTGTGACCACCCCAACACCTTATACTGCATATTAATCTGGCCCTAGACCTTACCAACACATGAATAGAGGCCAAAACAAAAGGTGGGTTCCCTCTGCTAGGCATAGGGATTCCCCTGCTAAAACTAGGGTATCCCCTGCTAGAACAGTTGTACACTCTAGGAACATGGGAAGATGGGGAAAAGCTGTGAAAGCCTCAGCTCGTTGGGTTTGGGCACCCAAAAGGGGTGCTCAATCTAATGGTGTATCTCTAGTTTTTGATAAGCTATCCTACATTGATACACGAGGTAGATCCAAGTCTGTAATGGCTTGGGTCCCCAAGAAAAACTAATTTGTTTTTCCTTTTGCAGGTGACAAAGAAGACAAGGGATGATAGAGCATATTGGGATAGTGGATGCTCAAGAAGTATGACTGGACAAAAAGCTTACTTGTCTAACTTTGTGCCCCTGCATGACAATGATGGTGTTTCTTTTGGAGATGGGCATGGAACTATAACAGGAAAAGGAACTATTGTCACAAATGGGATGACTTTTGACAATGTGTACTTGGTGAAAGAACTCAAGTATAATCTCTTCAGTGTGTCACAGATGACTGATAACAAGAATTTTGTCTTTTTCACTGACACTGAATGCTTGGTATTAGGAAAGGAGTTTGTCTTGCCAAAAGACACTCCAATTGTTCTCAGAACACCAAGACAGAAGAACATGTACACAACTGATCTCAAGGACATATCTCTCCAAGACAATGAAACATGTTTCATTGCCAAAGCTTCAGCAGATGAATGTAAGAAATGGCATAGAAGACTTGGTCATCTTAATTTCAAGAACATGAACAAACTAGTAAAGCATAATCTGGTTCATGGTCTTCCTTCCAAGTCTTTTGCCACTGAACATACTTGTGCAGCATGTCTGAAAGGGAAGCAACACAGAGCATCTTGCAAGTCAAAAACAAGTATGTCCACCACCAAGCCATTGGAACTACTGCATATGGATCTTTTTGGTCCTACTTCTGTGGCAAGTATAATGAAGAAATGGTACTGCTTAGTGATTACTGATGATTTTTCAAGGTTTACATGGACATTCTTTCTATTTGAAAAGAGTGACACTGCTGATGTACTCATTGGGTTCATCAATCAAATTGAACTGTCAAAAAGCATGAAGGTAGTTACCATGAGATCAGACAATGGTGGTGAGTTCAGAAATCAGAAACTGGATTCTTTCTGCATAAACAAAGGCATCAAGAGGCAATTCAGCATTGCTAGAACACCTCAACAGAATGGAGTGGCAGAAAGAAGGAATAGGACACTCATTGAAGCTGCAAGAACTATGCTGTCTGATTCCAAGCTTCCAGTTATCTTTTGGGCTGAAGCTGTATCCACTGCTTGTTATGTACAAAACAGGGCCTTGGTTATTAAGGCACACAACAAGACCCCTTATCAGCTGTTTAATGGACGACCTCCCTTAATTGACTTTTTCAGACCTTTTGGGTGTCATGTTATCATCTTGAACACCATTGACAATCTAGGTAAGTTTAGTGAAAAGGGTGATGATGGATACTTTGTGGGTTATTCATTAAAAAGCAAGGGATATAGGGTCTTCAACAAGAAGACAAGCAAAATCACAGAAAATCTTCATGTGAACTTTCTTGAAGACAAACCTGAAGATGTTCAAATAGGTCCTGACTGGTTCTTTGATATAGATGTACTTTCTAAGTCCATGAATTATGTACCTGTTGTCTTGCAGAACACTAACATTTCAGGTACTCAAGAAACAATTGGTGCAGAGAAGTCACCTCTGAGGTACATGAATGTACCCTCATTGTTTCCTAGTGAAGCTGATAAACAAGAAGATAATTCTGCTTCAGGAAAAGAACAGCCAATCTCATCCCCTGCTATGGCTGAAGGCAGTGGAATGGCTGAAAGCAGTGGAATCCAGGATTCCCCTGCTAGAGGAATTGATTCCTCTTTCACAAAGGATCATGATGCTAATGAGACTACTGATGCAGAAAGAGAATCCCCACTCATCTCATCATCTACACCCATAAATGATGGTCCTATCATATCCAGCAGTGGAAGCAGAATCATCAGGAGTGGAGGCCCTAGTTATTCAGAGCTTCATTCTGCTCACCAGCACCCATCTCTAGGTCATGCTGTCTCATTTGGAAGTTCCTTTGAGGACTTCTTTCCTAATCAAAATAGCCCCATTAATTCTGATTTGGAAGAAGATGACACAAAAGTCATCATGCAGCCTACCTATAGAATCAATAAGGATCATCCTATCTCTCAGATCATTGGCAATCCTGAAGCCCCCAGACATACAAGGTATACAGCAAAGGAGCACAGCTTCATTGCTAATATCACCATGAAGTTCAATCATGACAACATGCAATGTTGTCTGTTTACTGCATTTTTGTCACAAGAAGAGCCAAAGAAGATTTTTCAGGCTTTAAATGACCCAAGCTGGGTTGAAGCCATGCAAGAGGAGCTCTTACAATTCGACATCCAAGAGGTTTGGATTATGGTTGATTGTCCCAAATGGGCAAGGCCTATTGGGACCAAGTGGGTACTCAGGAACAAAAAGGATGAAAGGGGAATAGTTGTCAGGAACAAAGCAAGGTTAGTGGCACAAGGGTATACTCAGGAAGAAGGGATTGATTATGAAGAGGTGTTCTCCAGTAGCCAGGATTGAAGCTATTAGATTATTTCTTGCTTATGCCTCATTCATGGACTTCACTGTTTTCCAAATGGATGTGAAAAGTGCCTTCTTATATGGAACCATTGATGAAGAAGTCTATGTCATGCAACCACCAGGGTTTGAAGATCCAGAACATCCTGACAAAGTATACAAAGTGAAAAAGGCCATGTATGGCCTTCACCAAGCTCCCAGAGCCTGGTATGGTACTCTTTCTAAATACCTCCTAGATAATGGATTCAGTAGGGGGAAGATTGATCAGACCCTGTTTACCAAGAAACAAAAGGGTGACCTTCTGCTAGTACAAGTCTATGTGGATGACATCATTTTTGGATCTACTAACTCCATGCTTAGCAAAGAGTTTGCCAAATTGATGCAGGATAAATTCCAAATGAGTGCCATGGGAGAACTAAACTTCTTTTTGGGGTTACAAGTTCAGCAGCGGAAAGATGAGATATTTATCTCACAAGACGAATATGTGGCTGAGATTGTAAAGAAGTTTGGCATGTCTGATGGGAAGAAGGTGTCCACTCCCATGGACAAGGATCATCCATGGGGCAAGGATGGTCCTGGAAAGCCTATAGATGTCAGGAATTACAGGTCTATGATTGGGTCTCTTATGTATCTCACTGCTTCAAGACCTGACATCATGTTTGCAGTCTGCCTATGTGCAAGATACCAGGTGTCACCAACAGAGTGTCACTTATTTGCTGTGAAAAGGATTTTTAGGTATCTAAAATGTCATCCTACCTTAGGACTCTGGTATCCAAAGGAGTCACCATTTGAGCTGATAGCCTATTCAGATAGTGATTATGCTGGTGACAACAATGATAGGAATTCTACAACAGGGGGATGCCAATTTTTGGGAAGCAGGCTCATATCTTGGCAATGTAAGAAGCAGACTATCATGGCAACATCCACAACTGAAGCTGAGTATGTAGCAGCTGCTGCATGCTGTGGTCAAGTTCTTTGGGTGCAAAATCAATTGCTTGATTATGGGTATAACTTCCTTAAAACCAAGATATTCATTGACAACAACAGCACTATTTGCATTATAAAGAATCCTGTTTTTCATAGCAAAACCAAACACATTGAAATTAGACATCACTTTATCAGAGATTGTTTTGAAAAAGGACTGATTGTCCCTGAGAAAATTGATACAGAACTTAATGTTTCTGATCTTTTAACAAAAGCTTTTGATGTAGGGAGGTTTCAGTATCTGGTTGCAGGTATTGGAATGGTTACTCCTTAAAATCTGATGTCTATTTTGTCATGTATAATCAGGGTTACTTCACTGCTGTTGTTGTATAATTGTTAGTCAATTTGACCATTTCTTTCATTCCACTGCTTTTTAACACTGATTCCCCTGCTTGGGGTTCATTCCCCTGCCAAGAGGATTTTTCTCTTAAGCTGGGTGTGTTCTTTTTACAAAAGTGGTTTTATGTGGTTTTAGACTAACAATGCAGAGGTTCATATGGTGCATACTATTCTCGTTGGTGGATCAGGTATATACTCTATGTTTCAGGGGAGGTTAGGTCACACCTTTAGGACTCAGGGTATCCTTAGGATGCTCATATATGATCTTAGATCATATCCACTGGTGAGTGAGGGTTCAGGGTAATGATGACTTGCTGCAAAGCTTGTCAGAACTCTGAAACCTTGAGGCACTGTAGTGTGTGCTTACATTTCTTTATTAAAACAGCTTGCTGTTCAAATACAGACCTGTGGCACACACTGCCAAGACTGACTGACCATAGGTAAGGGACAAGGTTGGGATGGTGACTGGGGTATGCATGATTTCTTGGGATAACCTGGTGTAGGGGGACTTATGTATTAACTTTTTGTATTGGGACCATTGCTGAATAGAGGACTCTTGAGTTTCTATGTATCTATCTTGTGTATACAAGTGTGTGCATTAGAGCATAGCTAGTTAGCATTAGTCCCTCCGTGACTAGTTCAATACCCCTAGGAAAGTTTCCCCTGCTTTTATCTTTTATTCCCCTGCTTTCACAACATTCCCCTGTTTGACCGTTGACCGACAATACCGTTACCCTGTTCATAGCCGTTGGGCCTGCTTGCTTAAATTTTGGTTAGGGAATATTTTATTATTTTTAAAAGATATTTAAGGCGCTTTCTTCGATGATTGGTAATCTTTTCCTTCTTTTTCAAATATATTAATTTTTTATCAAGATTTATCCTTGATATTTTTGCAATTTGAAAATTTTGGTCCAATCACAGCCCTTCAATTTGCCTATATAAACTTAATTCCCTTTACCAGCAGGTCCATACATCTCTCTCGACCTAATCCCACTTACCTCTCATTTCTATAAACCTCCAAACTATTTTCAAAATTCATCATGACCCGTAAAATTGCTCCTAATCATAACCAAATTGCTTTGCTTCATGATGAACCGGCTGAGTTTGCTGATGCTGTGGCCTTTCTAAAGTCTTCGTACTTCAGAGTGGCCCCTCTCATCAATCCTCGCATTTATACCTCACACATTCAACAGTTCTGGTCTAAAGCCATGACCAAAACAGTGAATGGAGAGGTCATAATTCAAAGCACAGTTGATGGTCATTCCAAGGTAATCACACTTGCCTCCATCAGGGAGAATCTTCTCCTTGATGATGAGGATCGAATAACCAACTTTTCTGAGGCTGAAATTTTTGAAGGTCTTGCTAAATTGGGGTACAAACTTTCTGAAAATCAAAAATGTAAGTTTGCTAAAGGCCAGTTTGCCCCTTATTGGAAATATTTGATTCATACTATCATGCAATGTTTGTCACCAAAAACCACTGCTTTTAATGAGGTTGGTAGTGAGATAGCTTCTGCCCTGATCTGCTTTGCAACAGGAAAGAAGTATTGTTTTTCTCAAATGATTTTTAAAGGCATGGTTAAAAATGTTTCAAGCACCTCAAAGTTCTGTATGTATCCAAGGTTTATAGAAATTTTGCTGAATATGAGTGAACATGGTCCCATTACACACAAAAACTATTTTTTAGCAACCCAACACACCACCAAACTCTTCACCACATTACTTGCACCATCACCTTTGTTTTCTGGCAGAAACATTCCATTCACTTCAATTATGATGGACCAAATCCGACGGGAAGAAGCCAAAAATCAAACAGCCATAAATCAACCTGTTGATTCCCCTGCCAAGAACCTACCACCTGCTGATCCACAACAAGAAAGGCGTTCAAAATCCAGGTTTGCCAGGTCTCCCTTGCCTGGTGAATCTTCACAAGCAGCAGAAAGGAGAGTCTCCAAGAGTTTGGAGCAACCTGGGGGTTTGGCTGCCACTACTGTCTCATCCTCAAGGGGTGAGCAGGACAGTGACACCATCAATAAGTCCTCTCCCCCACTCCATGATATCCAACAAGGGGAGAAATTCCCTTCTAGGATTGAGAGCAGTATGAAACCTTTGACAAATCTGGAATTGACGAAAATGTGCATGAGTCTGAAAAGGCAGAATGTACAACTAGTACAAGATGTCAAAACGCAAGGTCTGGTTATCTCTCAACTGGAAACCAGACTTGCTACTCTTGAGGGGAGGAGAAAGCCCAGACTGCTTCTTTCCACAGATGAGGATGCTTCTAAAGGGGAGGAAATTCCACACACAGAAGGATCTACTGATTATTATTCATATCCTGGTGGGGAGCATGGAAAGATAACAAGTGCTAAGAAAGGGATGGAGAGAGAAAGTGCTGATAAGGGAAGTGACAAGGGTAGTGCAACCAAAGATATTGCTCAAACATTGCTCACCATGGGCAATCAAGAAGAAGCCCCTGCTTCAAAAGTTTCCCCTGCCATTACTGATCCCACTGCTGTAAGTTTATCCCCTGCTAAGAACATTACTCAAACATTTGTTAGGAAGAACAGAAAGCAACCAGCTCAGAAGGGGATAACAATCAAAGAATCTGCATCTAAAGCAAAACCAACACCAGCAGTGGATCCAAAAGACAAAGGAAAAGGAATCATGGTGCAACAGCCCAAGAGAAAATACAAGCATCTGACTCCTGAACAGCAAAAGGCCCAAGAAGCACATGATGCACAAGTAGCTCTCAGGCTACAACAAGAGGAAATGGATATGCAGGATCAAAGAATGGAGAAGATGAGGCCCAAAGATATGCTAAAGCAGGTTGAGATTATGCATAGAGAACTAGATGACAGGGTACCTCATGTTGGAGAGTTTCTTGATCAATGGGAGAAGGAGTTGAAAAATGCTCCTTTGGAAGACAGGTATGAGTTGACTTGCCTTGTTTACAAATATCAAACTGAATATCTGGAAAGAAGGGCAATGCAAATTCAGAGTGAGAAGTATCGAACTTCAGAGAAAGGGCAACTTGATCACTACAAAGTTCTGCTTAAGAGGCATAGAAAGTGGAAGGATGGTGACTTCAGAGATATGAGCTTTGAAGCCATAAAGAGAGCAGTCAGACCAGTTCTAAAGTTGTATGATGTGGAGGATTGGATGACTATCAACACTCCTGAGGAAGCTGAGTATCTTAGGAGACAGAGTGAAGTGTTACAGAAAGCTAGAGAATCAAAGAAAAGAAAAGCTGGAGAGACTACACAAGCAGGTGCATCATCCCAAGCAGGGGCATCGCATCAAGCAGGTGGAAGTTTTCCAGAAATACTTGAGAAGTCTGTACTTAATGTACAAAGAGCAGCAAAGAGACTCAAGAGAATGGAGAAAGTAGGCATGGTTACTAAAGAGTCTCAAAGACCATCAAATGATGAGATTGATAAAAAGCTAATGCTGCAGGAAAATGATGATATCTCACCTAGTGAACTTGGAAAGAAGTTTGCTATTATAGAGTATGCTGTTTATGAACACAAAGGGAGGACTTGGTGGAAGCTTACAAGAGCTGACAATACAGCACAGACCTTTCTAAGTCTAGATGTCATGTTTCAAATTTTAGATAGTGAAGACTTAGAAGATCTGTGGAAAATATTGAAGAAAACGTTTGCTGCAAAACCTCCTACCATGGATGGTGTGGAGAAGGACTGGGTAATTTGGGAGTGCATGCATAGGATGTATGAGCATGAGTTATTTGATCCTATATTTGATGTAGTAAACAAAGAAGATTTGTTGTATTGGAAGCTATTTACTAATTCTGGGGTCTATGAGGTGGTGATGGAAGGTGTGAGTGTGTACTTGCTTAATCATAGGTATTATCCCTTCTCTCAGGACACCTTGAAGAAACTGGCACAGGCTAACCTAATTGTAGATGCTAAGAAGTCTGTTGCTTATGATCTGGTAAGAATGGTTCACAGTCAGATTTGGCCAGAGAGTTTGTAAGCATCCTCATCAACTAGCATTTATTCAGAAACTTGTCTTTAGGGGAAAGCACAAGTTTAGGGGAGGATTGTTGGGAATAAATCTATGCTTATTTGTTTCCCCTGCTAGTTGATTATTCGTACCCCTGCTAGAGTAAGTCCCCCCTGCTACATAACAAAGGCAGGGGGATTGGTTCCCCTGCTGAAGTCAAAGGCCCTGCCGTCAAAGATAAACATGGAATAGATTTTTACGCGTTTCAGTTATTATTCCTTAATACTTTCCAAAGTTTGTTAGTAGTGATCTTGTACGTGAGTTCTTGTGCCTATAAAAGGACTCACCAGGTTAGCATGCAAAGGGTGTCTTTCTCATTTCGTTTTTCATTATTATTACTTTAAGGTTTTGTAAACCCTAATACCACTTTGGGTATTCGTATATCTTTGATATATTAAAGTTCAACGTTTGAATCTCATTTGTTCTTGTGCTAAACATTACATTCCGCATCTTGTTTAGTTACTTTGCTTTGCAAAGTTTCTCTAGTGTTAGATTGAATTCTTTCTCTCTATCACAACCCTTAAACAAGCTATTAAGGTTTAAGATCTGACTTTGGGATCAACAGGTTTGATTACTTATGTTAGTTTTAAATGCCTTAGCCATATACATGCATAACCAGTGTCACCTAGTTATGGAGGTACCATAACCATAACATTGGAGGCACCAGTGTTATGACTTCCCCACAGCGGAGTGATTGCTCGTGACGTCCCTTTTCAGTTTTGGCCATATATTTATATAATCATGTGGGGCGTTAATAACCAATTTTATAACCTTTTTTAACAAGTTATTTAGCAAGTCTATCATTCCTCAAATCGAATCGAATTGAAATCCAATTTTATCTTAGAGATTAATTGTTCTTGGTTAATAGTACTTGTTTGGAATCTACTTCTAATTAAACTTAAAAAATAGGAATATTATTTTAGGCTAGGGAATATATAAAAATAAAAGCACAAATAGTTCACATAAAGTTATTCTAAAATGCAAGACAATTATACTACAATTTAAAATCTAGATTAAACTAATTAAATCTAAGATGCAACAAAACTATATTATAATTAAAAAGATTAATTACTCTAAATGCAAAATTAATCTAAATGCAAGCACGTAATAACAAGTAAAAATGACAAAAATTAAATCACAAAGATAAACTTAAGAATAAAGCGTAAAGCTTTAACCTTTATAGCTTATTAATCTCTTTAGATGACAAAGCTTGAAGCTTTATATACTAATAAGCTTAATAATCACAAAAAGGTGTAAACTTTATACTAAAACTAAGCTTATCTGAAAGAAAACTAATTTTTACAAATTTTAAATCTATTTTTAAAACAATATTAATTTTTAAAACTAACTAAAACGATTTTTATAAAAGAGATATTATTTAAAAACAATTTAAACTATATTAATCTAATTAATTAAACTAAAACGATTAAGCTAGATATTTAAAAAGGAAAGAACTATAGTACCCGTGGTCCGAAGAAAACGCTCTAAACACAATCAACATAAGCAACAAAATATGGCCCGTAAAGTACACGGCATCCCATAAGCAACAAAATATGGCCCGTAAAGTACACGACCTACCAAATCAAACTTAATCAAAAGCGTAACCCGACCTGTAAAGTACACGGCCTCCCAAATCAAACTCGAACCAAATCTATACAAACCATAAGCTCTTTACCAAACTTGATGAATCGATTCGCCAAGATCAAAATAACACAAGAGGTTAGGTTAATACGCAACAATTAATATTTATAAAGAGATTTAAACAAAACTAATAGATCTAGAATATTTTTTATATTTTATGAAAATATTTTAATTTTTAAACTAAAAATTAATGGATCTACACTATTTTAGCAAATACCTAATAGATCTAAACTAATTTTTATGTTTTATAAAAATACCTTAATTTTTAAACTTAAAACTTATAGATCTAAACTAATTTGTATAAAAAAACTAATAGATCTAAACTATTTTTTTAGGTTTTATGAAAATACTTTAATTTCTAAACTTAAAACTAATAGATCTAAACTATTTTTATAAAAAAACTAATAGATCTAAACTAAAAGTAAATAATTAAAAAGCTAGCTTATTAATAAGTTGTGAGCCTACGCTTAAAACTTATGTGACTCAAAAAGCTAGAAAGCTAAATGAACAAATCACCCACAATAAGCTAGATCTGAAAAAATAAGCCCACAATAAGCTTGAAATAAGATAACTTATTTCAAACTTATATATAAATCTTAACTTATTTGGAAAACGTTATAAAAGAACTAATCTCAAAATAATAAGCTAGATTATAAGAAAAGATTAAGAAAGGTAGAATGAGAATAAGCTAAAACATAAACTTTTATTAATATGAAAGTGCTTAATGATAAGCTAGTACAAAGTTGAAAGGAAAAACATTTAAAAAAACAAGAAATAAAATTGACATTATTTAGCTACCTAAAATCTACATACAAAATGAAGAAAAATGAGGTTCTATTTATTGTTGAATTCAAGGTGTTTGGGGTACCTTAGTCTTTTTAGGCTTTTAATCACCTTCTCTTCTTTAATTTGAGGGCATCTTGGTCATTTGCTAGGTGATGATGTATTTCCACCAATAGGATGAAAGATACTTTTAGATAGACCAATGGGAGCACTTCACATGGATCACCATATTCACCTTTCATTATTCTTTTATCCAATGGCTCTTGATTAATTTTCTTTAACCAACTCCACCATCTTTAATCTTGTATAAGCATGCACCTAATTACTCACAAAAGAAACACACATGCTATTGATACAGAGCTTTAGCATATGTGTACTCAATCGTTCTCGGTATCTAATCGAATTGATCATGGTTTAGGGTGGAATTATTGGTGTTGGTCACTAAAAGGGGGAGCTTGATTTTCTAAGTCTACAAATAACATAAATGTAAAAGCTATTGAAAATAAAGAAGAATGTCTAACCTTGATTGATTTTCTAGAATGAATGTTGCACAGTAGAACTTGGTGAAAATAGCTAAAGGTAATTATCTAATTTAAAATAAAGTTGAAAATGTAAATGTCAATGCGTAAAAATTAAAGCTTTAAAAGTTAAACTAAAAATTAAGGTTTAAAAATAAATGACGAAAAATTAAAAATTAAAAAGTAAATTTGAAACTTAAAACTTTATAAAAACGTAAACTTGAAAAATATGACTTGAAAATTAAACTAAGTGAAAATGTGTAAAAATTAAACTAGGTAAAAATGGCTGGAAAAATTAAAATTTAAAAACTAATTCGGGAAACTAAAGTTTTAAAATAAGTCGGAATGCAAAAGTTTGGTTCTAATTCGGAATGTGAAATCCCACACACAAGTCGGAATATAGCATTCTATAGTTAATTCGGAATCTTTGTGTCTTGAATCTAATTCGGAATATGTTGGTTCTGATTTAGTTCGGAATCCATACCTCCACATATAATTCGGGAAATGAAATAAATGGTTTAATCCGGAATGCGTATTTTCAATGTAATCCGGAATCGGTGTTTTCAGAACCTAATTCGAAATGTTGAGTCCCTCACTTAGTTCGAAATACGCCTTGTACGTAGTTCGGAATCTTAGATTCCTGACCTAATTCAAAATCAAGTGTCTACACACAATTCGGAATACACGTTTAATATCTAATCCGGAATACTCAGTCGGGATACAATTCGGAATAGGTCTTCTTGACCTAATTCGGAATACGTCTCCAAGACATAGTTCGAAATAGTAGATGATGCACACAATTCGGGAAATGAGTTGTGGTTTTGGAGGGAAAACAAGTTATAAGTCGGAATAAAGTGAACTGTATGTAAGTCGGGATAATAATGCTTGATCTAATTCGGGATAATCCAAAACATACTTAAGTCGGGATAAAAGTAATTTTGCATATAAGTTTGACTATTGGGGTTTGCATGCAGTTTGGGAAAAGAGGGTTTCTAAAACCCGGATTAACACAAATAAGCAAAATCACAATAAGTACTTACCAAAACTTGAACCAAATCAATTTTTATAAATAGCTAATAAGACACAATTTAAAAACTTTTAGGAACACTAACTAATCAAAATATTTAAAATCAACTTTTTATAAAAAAATATTAAACTACCAATATCAACTTATTTAAAAACTAATCAAACATAAAAATTAAGCAATAAGCATAATAATCTAAAAACCTCAAACACGCCAACTCAATAAGCACAATCCAATAAGCAAACCAATCACATCATCAACAAAATTAAACCAACTACATGATTAATTAAGCAAAACAGTTGATTATGATTAAGAAAGGTTGATAGGTGTGAAAACACCCATCTTTTCTACCACTTAATTACAATAATAACCGGACCAAAACGTGTATTTTATGTCTTTTATGTCGGAATTATGCGTGGTTTGTGTTTTTGTTGTGATTTAGGATGAAAAGGAGAAAAGTGGAGAAAACACGGGAATTCACGGGAATTTACGGACTTTTATTGAAGAAAAAGGTGAAAGACGAAGTAAAGAAGTCAAGAGTGCAAAAAGAACGGAAGTCCAAGACCAATTCTGAAGATTTATCGAAGAAAAAGTCGAAAGACGAAAGTTTACTTAAACCCGAGGAACTCAAGTCTTATTTATCGAAGAATTAAAAGACGAGTCCAAAGAAATCCCGAGCCAAAAGTCATCAAAGTCCAAGATTAACAAAAAGATTAAGAAGGAAGGACTTAAGGGCGCAATTAAGAAGAAAGGAAGGAGGGGAGGAAGCTTCCTCTAACCATCCCCTTAATCACCTATAAATACTTCTCATTTTCATTTCATTTAGTTTTGTTGGCTAGATTGACAAACTAGTTCTTCCACCTTTATTTTAATGCACCTTTAATTACTTGCACCCTTTAATTACATGTCTTGCACTTTATTTACCATTTAATTTCAAGTAAGTGTTTCTTTTAATTCTCGCACCTTTACTTTATCTTGTTGATCTCATTCTACCTTTCTTTAATCTTTGATTTATATGCTTTTTATCTTGTTTACTTGTTTAAAGATTTCATTTTTTAGCTTTTGATTGTTTTAAATCATTTATTTTCATAACTTATTTTGTTTATTTTCAAGTTTATAAAGTTTTTATAAAAGTATTTTTATATAAAAAGTTGTTTTTCGTAAAGCTTATTCATTTCGTGTTTTTAAAGTTGTTAAATTTCAGTTTAGTAGCTTATTTTCATACGGTTCACCTTAGGGATTTAGTCTTGTGCTTATTTGATTAGTAGCTTATTTACTTAGCTTATTTTTAGTTTCTTTCTACGTATTCCGATTGGGGAGATCGGAAAGGGGTTTAACATTCCGACCATAGCTACATAGCTTGGTCGGAAAAGGGTTAACATATTCCGATTGGAGTAGCTTGGTATTCCGATCAGTGTGGTTTTTGAGTATTCCGATCAGGTAAGTGTGACAGCATTCCGATATGAAACTTTTCCATATTCCGATCGAGGTGATCATTGGGGTATTCCGATCAAATAGGTGACAGCTATTCCGATTAGGTATTCCGATTAACATTCCGACCAAAGTTCACTCCAGTATTCCGATCAGGTAGGTATCATCATTCCGATCAGAGGGTCGTGGGTTATTCCGATTGGGTAAGTGACAGCATTCTGATTGGGTACCGGACATCATTCTGATCCAAGGTGATTGTGACTGATCGGAATATATTCCGATTGGTTTACTTTTGTGTTTTGACTTGTTTAATCTTTACATTCTCATTTTTATACTTGTCTAATTTTAATTCTCGTCACGCTTTTATTTTTGGTCATTTTAATTAATTTACTTTCCGTCACGTTTTTAAATATCGCACCTTTCGTTTAATTAGACTTAGATTTAATTTTCACGCCCTTTACTTTAACGACATTAACTTTTAAGTCTTTGCACATTTAAATTTAAAATCAACCACAACCTTTTTGTTCCACCAAAAACAATAGAGTCACATAGAGAACCTTGATCAATTCGATTAGACCAGCACAACGAACTTTAATTTTTAACCTGAGTAAAACCGAGTTATTAAATGGCGCCGCTGCCGGCTCTTTTCGTAAAGATTAACGGTTTTCTGTGAGAGACGCGTTGCTTTTTGGGATCCGTTCACTTGTGAGCGTTATCTTTCTTGCATACAAAATTCAAAAAATCATAAAAATTAAAAATTGATAAAAATACATAAAAATTAAAAATTTTAAAAATCCAAAAAGATTTTCTCTTTA
This sequence comes from Glebionis coronaria, assembly GCA_025667525.1. Classification (NCBI taxonomy): domain Eukaryota; kingdom Viridiplantae; phylum Streptophyta; class Magnoliopsida; order Asterales; family Asteraceae; genus Glebionis; species Glebionis coronaria. Next base: position 436,942,527 of record CM046874.1, read on the forward strand.
TTTTGTATATATATTGTCTTTGTGTTTGGTTTTGTTTTCTTTTACATTTTCAGGTGTATGCGTACTAGATCTTCTAATTATCAAGAGCCCGAGACTCAAGAAGATTTAGCTATGTCAGGTGTAAACAACAATAATCCACCGCACCCTAATAATAACAACAATGTTCTTCCACAACCCGATCTTCGGACCATGGAGGAACTTTGTCAACCTACCATGTTTGGACGAGGAGGACCGATTGCGCCGATGCAAATCAACGCTCCTGAGTTTTCGTTGAAGCACCACATGATTCAGCAAGTGCAAACAAACCCATTCCGTGGATTACCTGATGATGATGCCAACAAACACCTCGACAAGTTCATTACAATCACCCAAAGCATGAAGTTGGCTGGTGCCACAATGGATGAACTTCGCCTACAACTCTTTCCACATACTTTATTACATCATGCCGAGAAATGGTTTGATCGTCTCCCGAAGAATTCTATTCACACTTGGGATGACATGACTCAACGCTTTTTGTCGCGCTACTTTCCACCATCCATGGTCACAAGCCTTCGCAATGAAATCAGCGGTTTCATGCAAGATCCCGATGAATCTCTTTTTGATGCTTGGGAAAGATATAATGTCTTGATTGATCGTTGTCCAAACCACAACATGCTTCCCGTCACATTGATTGATACTTTCTACAACGGTTTGACTTTTCGAGATCGTGATACGATTAATGCAGCCGCCGGTGGCACATTCATGAAAAGGAGACCCGAGGAGTGTAGAGAGCTAATAGAGAACATGACTACTCACCACAAAAACTGGGATTCCTCTGCTTCTTCAAGGAACAACCCGAGAGTCAATGTTTCCTCTACTTCAGCAAACCCTGAGATGACCGAACTCACCCGTATGATGACTGAAATGAGCAAAAGTATTACGCTTCTCGCTTCAAACCAACAACAACAACAAGTTAAAGCGGTTGCTAATCCTTGTGAAACATGCGGCGGTCCACACCCATACACCGATTGTCCTTCAACTCAAAAAAATCCGGAAAATGTGTATGCAGCTTATGGTAATTATTCACCGGAAAATTACCAAGCTCGACAAGGGGATAGAAATTTGCTGAGTTACCGATCAAACAATTACCTTTCACCCGGTTTTTCTCCTCAAAACCAAAACCCCGCCAACAACTACACTAGAAGCAACCAAATCCCACCAAGAGCTTCTAACCCTTATCACCCACCCGCTCAACAACTCCCAACCAGTAATCCGGATGTTGAAGCCATCATGAGAACCCAAGGTGAGCAAATCAAGAACCTGCAGAGCCAAATTATCAATCTCAAAGGAAATATCACAAAGCAAGGAAATGAGATATGATCCGAGCTTCGAGATAACAATCAATCCTCCTTCAGCAGTCAAACCAATGATTTGAAGAATATGCTTGCTAGTTTCTTGCCCGCCGCTCAACCTTCTTCTTCGAGTTCTCTACCTTCAAACACCGTCACTAATCCGCGAGCCAATGTGAGTGCTATTACTACCCGTAGTGGAGTAACCATCGTAGGACCACCAATCCCACCCCCATCATCTACACCTCCTCCACCACCATTTATCCCTACTCCTCCTACACCCAGTATTAGTGCACCATTACCGTCTCCGCCTCGACGTGATGAAGTTCCCACAAATGACCCTTCAACATCTCAACCTTTACCTACACCTGCACCTTCACCACCCAAACCCAGTATCCCTTATCCCTCTCGTTTAGGCAAGACCAAAATGCTAACCAAGGAGGACTCCGACGTGACACGCTATGTGAAGATGATCTCTCAGATGAACTTCAACATTAGCTTTCTTGAAGCACTTGTCCACATGCCGAAATTTGTGAAAGCATTTAAGGAATTGCTAAACAAGAAGGAGAATCTTATTGAACTCGCCAACACACGCTTAAATGAAAACTGCTCTGCAGTTATTCTTAAAGAACTTCTGGAAAAGCTTGGAGATCCCGATCGTTTTGTGTTGCCTTGCGTGTTCAACAAAACTGAAGAATTTACTGCCCTTGCTGATCTCGGGGCCATTATTAATTTGATGCCTTTGAGTGTTTGGAAAACACTATCATTGCCCGACCTCACTCTAACAAAGATGACTCTTGAACTTGCAAATCGCACTCTCGCTTACCCCGTTGGTATAACCAAAGACGCGTTCATTAAAGTTGGCACATTTACTTTCCCGGTCGATTTTGTCGTCGTTGATTACGAAATGGACCCTCGTATTCCTTTAATACTTGGTCGGCCATTCTTGAGAACCGGACGAGCTTTAGTGGATGTGGCCGAAGGTGAGTTAATCTTACTAGTCGGGGATGATGCACAAGTTTTCAAAATGGGGAAGCTTACAGGCAAATCCTTTGGAGGTTGAGAATCAGTTAATAAGATTAATGTGCTCGATGACTTTGTCGTGTACAACAATCCTCTATTCGATTCTTCCATTGATAATCCATTTTTTCATGATGATGTGGATGATTCTCTTCCTACTTTGGAAGATTCTCCCATTTATGATTCTCCACCGGTCTTTGATGCTTATGATGATGAGTCTAGCACAGATTCAGATAATTATGATGACCTTACTTCTGAGTATCCCGAGCTGCCCACATATGATGATTTTGATGAGGCCGATACTCTTTCGAGCGATTCTTCTCACGATGAAGATCCTCCGCCATCACTCGATCCTACTTTGGACGATTACTCATTTGAGGAAGATTTCTCTACGTTTCTCAACACATACTTCCCTCATGAGAGTGATGCTCCTCCTTTGGACTTTGAAGATTATCGTCTTGATCCTACTTTGGATTTGAAGCACATTCTTTCAAAGGAGAAGAAACCAGTCGACACCGAAATCCGCAGCACGTATGAGTTAATCCCTCTTTGTCCCCCTTCTGAGGATGAGGTTGTGCTTCTTCGCGGATCTTCTTCACAATCTGCTGAGCCTGAGTGCTATTTTCCCCTAAAGGAAAAGGTGTTCGACCCCGGTGTTGAAGTCTTTAAGCCATCTCAGTATCCACCTGATGAAATAAAAGGAAAAATCTTTAGAACTTATGGAAATCTGCTTGCACCACTTCAACCTTGCTTCCACCGTGCTCCATCTTTGCTTAAGGGAACCTTGCCACTTCTTCTTTGGCTTGCCTTGTTCGCCTTAAGCTTGTGCTTATTGATGGACGAAAACTATGTCTTTGATCCTGGTGGATATGTTTCATGCTTCTTCCGTTGATGATCAAGGTCGAGTCAGGCTAATGACTCGGTTAACAAAAATCAAGCGCTTCTTGGGAGGCAACCCATGCATCTATCTTTTCGCTTTCTTTATCATAAGTGTAGGGGAGACCCGTTGGTGTTTGCTCTCTCCTCACTTCTTAATCAGGGATTCGAGCTTCAATGATCCACTCTTGATGATTCTTGACGACCCGTGATTCCGTGTCCACTTCTTCCCGGTTCTATCCTAAACTCTTTTCGATTCACTATTTTATATTTTCTCAATATTAAAATAGGAATCTCTTTAGTTGTCTCTTCCTTAGCGAGATTTAAACAACGTGCACAATGTCCTAAGTGTAGGGGAGTTTACTCCCACATGCTTAAACATTGAGGACAATGTTTATGTTAAGTGTAGGGGAGACTTCTATCGAAGTTAAGTGGCCTTTTCCTTGTATTTGTCCTCATTTTAATCGGAAAATCAATTTTTCGACATTTTTCAAAATTTTTGATCTATTTTGGCCTATTAGTTTTATTTTTATATAGCTATTTTCTTTCCTTATTAGAATAAATGTTTAATAAGTGGTTTTAATTTTCAAACGTTGTGAATCTTTTGACTCAACCCGAGTTTACTTATCTAAGTTTACTCTAGCTAGTATCCTTAACATGTTTAAGTCAAGTTTTGCTAGGCTTTTATATAGGGAGCTATAAAACGCGAAAGTCTTAACTCTCACGGCTTAAGAACAAGAACTTTTCGCAAGTTCCTATAACTGATCCTAGAGAGTCGTTTATCAAAGGAACTTTAAAACACGATTTCTAAACTTGAAAGAGTCTAAGAATTTGCAAGATCCTATAGGCGACTCGAAAACCCAAAACTTTGATTTAATAGGCTAAGCATCCACGAGTCTCATTCCTTGAGATTTTAAACTGTGGAGAACGAGAGATGATAGAGCCAATTATAAGTTTGGTATTCTTTTGTGAATTTATGTGAGTTAATTATAAGCCTATTCTCCCATCGCTTGCTAATAAATATATCTGCTAATAAATAAGGTTGTACGATTTGAAAAGTTACTTAGCTTCTAGCCCAAGATCGTTTAAAAGTTGCTCGGTATGGATTAGAGTTCATAGCCAAGGCATAACTTATTGAAGCGGGATGCGAAGATTGGTGAGTCCGAAAAGGCCCTAACAAGGTATGAGGGCTATCTTTTGTTGCTAAAGATCCAAAAGTGATGTGAAGAATCCTTTATCAAAAATCAATATGAAGGATCGAGACACACGACGAAAAGCAAAAAAAACTCCCCAAAGTCATGGAGAAGTGTATCCGAAAAACCCTAACAAGGTATGAGGATAAATAGATCCAAGTCATAAAAGGAGGCGGATCGTTGTATATCAAAGTCCAAAATAAAGATTGGAGAAAAATGAAGAAGTCGTGGTCCAAGTATGAATCTCTCAAAACTTCAAGTGAAGAAATTCCATTATGAAGAGAAGACCATAATTTCATGAACGTCTCTCAAGATTTGAAGTATGAAGTCGCTGCCAAATATCGGTCCGAGAAAGGTCTCAACTCGCGAAGCGAGTTATGCCAAGATATGAACTTTATGAGGTCCCGAGAAGCAGTTTTAAAAGATTTTGTCCTTTAGCTAACTATTGATTAAATCGTTCACTTTATTTTCGGCCTAATAAACTATCAAAATAAGTCAAAAATGCATCTTCGTGATCATTCAAGACAATAATAAAATATAAGAGATACACCTAGGAATAAGGGAGTCTAAGTGAATAATTGGCCCACATGAGTTCGTGTTAGTTTACTAACTTATAATAACAATGATCTCGTTTTTAAGCTTGGTTTGGAGAAAGCGAAAACTTGAGGATGATGAGCATTCATGACATTTCCAAAACTCAAGGTATGTTTTTGGTTTCTTTATTTTGAATGTTTATAGATTTCTATCTCTTTAATAAAGGCCAACGTGGATTGATTTTGATGAAAAATGTAAACTAGCTTTGTAACTAATGCATTGCATGAGGACATTGCAATGGTCAAGTGTAGGGGATTTGATAGGTGTGAAAACACCCATCTTTTCTACCACTTAATTACAATAATAATCGGACAAAAACGTGTATTTTATGTCTTTTATGTCGAAATTATGCGTGGTTTATGTTTTTGTTGTGATTTAGGATGAAAAGGAGAAAAGTGGAGAAAACACGGGAATTCACGGGAATTTACGGACTTTTATTGAAGAAAAAGATGAAAGACGAAGTAAAGAAGTCAAGAGTGCAAAAAGAACGGAAGTCCAAGACCAATTCTGAAGATTTATCGAAGAAAAAGTCGAAAGACGGAAGTTTACTTAATTCCGAGGAACTCAAGTCTTATTTATCGATGAATTAAAAGACGAGTCCAAAGAAATCCCGAGCCAAAAGTCATCAAAGTCCAAGATTAACAAAAATATTAAGAAGGAAGGACTTAAGGGCGCAATTAAGAAGAAAGGAAGGAGTGGAGGAAGCTTCCTCTAACCATCCCCTTAATCACCTATAAATACTTCTCATTTTCATTTCATTTAGTTTTGTTGGCTAGATTGACAAACTAGTTCTTCCACCTTTATTTTAATGCACCTTTAATTACTTGCACCCTTTAATTACATGTCTTGCACTTTATTTACCATTTAATTTCAAGTAAGTGTTTCTTTTAATTCTCGCACCTTTACTTTATCTTGTTGATCTCATTCTACCTTTCTTTAATCTTTGATTTATATGCTTTTTATCTTGTTTACTTGTTTAAAGATTTCATATTTTAGCTTTTGATTGTTTTAAATCATTTATTTTCATAGCTTATTTTGTTTATTTTCAAGTTTATAAAGTTTTTATAAAAGTATTTTTATATAAAAAGTTGTTTTTCGTAAAGCTTATTCATTTCGTGTTTTTAAAGTTGTTAAATTTCAGTTTAGTAGCTTATTTTCATACGGTTCACCTTAGGGATTTAGTCTTGTGCTTATTTGATTAGTAGCTTATTTACTTAGCTTATTTTTAGTTTCTTTCTACGTATTCCGATTGGGAAGATCGGAAAGGGGTTTAACATTCCGACCATAGCTACATAGCTTGGTCGGAAAAGGGTTAACATATTCCGATTGGAGTAGCTTGGTATTCCGATCAGTGTGGTTTTTGAGTATTCCGATCAGGTAAGTGTGACAACATTCCGATCTGAAACTTTTCCATATTCCGATCGAGGTGATCATTGGGGTATTCCGATCAAATAGGTGACAGCTATTCCGATTAGGTATTCCGATTAACATTCCGACCAAAGTTCACTCCAGTATTCCGATCAGGTAGGTATCATCATTCCGATCAGAGGGTCGTGGGTTATTCCGATTGGGTAAGTGACAGCATTCCGATTGGGTACCGGACATCATTCCGATCCAAGGTGATTGTGACTGATCGGAATATATTCCGATTGGTTTACTTTTGTGTTTTGACTTGTTTAATCTTTACATTCTCATTTTTATACTTGTCTAATTTTAATTCTCGTCACACTTTTATTTTTGGTCATTTTAATTAATTTACTTTCCGTCACGTTTTTAAATATCGCACCTTTCGTTTAATTAGACTTAGATTTAATTTTCACGCCCTTTACTTTAACGACATTAACTTTTAAGTCTTTGCACATTTAAATTTAAAATCAACCACAACCTTTTTGTTCCACCAAAAACAATAGACTCACATAGAGAACCTTGATCAATTCGATTAGACCAGCACAACGAACTTTAATTTTTAACCTGAGTAAAACCGAGTTATTAAAGGTATAATTAGAATTTATTAAAAAGCTTGATTATATTAAAGATTAAGATCAAAGATTATAAGATTAAAATGAAGGTTTGATAAGCTTGAAAGAAAAACTAGAGAGAAGAAAAATAAAAACACACTTAATTACCTACTAAAATTAAAGACTAATCAACTAACATCATTTAGAAAACTATATATAGGGGAGGTGGAAGGTGTTTGTTTCTTCCTCTTTTCTTCTAATCTTCTCGTCTTTTAAACAAATCATCTTTCTCGACTTTGTCTCGGGATTAGTCGAATGATAACTTGAACTCGTCTTCTAGTTTTCTTCTTTTAGTAGACTTGGTTCTTCGACTTCGTTAAACTTCCGTCTTTAGACTTTTTCTTCGATAAATCTTCAGATTAGGCCTTTGACTTCCGTTCTTCTTGCACTTTTGACCTTTTGACTTCGTCTTTTGTCTTTATCTTTTATAAAAGCCCGTGTTTTCTTCCTTTTTCACATTTTTGTCCTAAAACACAATAAAAACACAAACCACACATAATTCCGCCTTTTACGACATTAAATACACGTTTTGGTCTTGTTATTATTGGAAATAAGTGGTAAAAGGATAAGTGTTTTCACACTTATTAAATCCCCTACACTTGACCATTGCAATGCCCTCATGCAATGCATTAATTTCAAAGCACGGTTTACATTTTTCATCATAATTAACCCATCTTGGCCTTTATTAAATACTAAACACTAAGGAAACCAAAAAGATTAGAAAATTACAAAATGCAAGAAGGAAGAACAGGTAAAGAGATCGAAGACTTACATTAGGGATTTGGTTTTCATGAATGTTTATCACCCTCAAGTTTTACGTTCCCCACAATAAGCTTATAAACGAGATCATTGTTATTATAAGTTAGCAAACTAGCACAACCTCATGTGGCCAAATTATTCACTTAGACTCCCTTATTCCTAGGTGTATCTCTTATATTTTAATATTGTCTTGAATGATCACGAGGATGCATTGTTTGACTTATTTCGATAGTTTATTTAGGCTGAAAATAAAGTAGGACGATTTAATCAATAGTTAGCTAAAGGACGAAATCTTTTAAAACTGCTTCTCGGGACCTCATAAAGTTCATATCTTTGCATAACTCGCTTCACGATTTGATACCTTTCTCGGTCCGATATTTGGCAGTGACTTCATACTTCGAATCTTGAGAAACGTTCTTGAAATAATGGTCTTCTCTTCATAATAGGAATTTCTTCACTTGAAGTTTATTGAGAGATTCTTCATACTTGGACCACGACTTCTTCATTTTTCTCCAATCTTTATTTTGGATTTTGATATACAACGATCCGCCTCCTTTTAGGACTTGGATCTATTTATCCTCATACCTTGCTAGGGTCTTTTTCGGATAGACTTCTACATGATCTTTAGGAGAGTATTTGCTCTTCGTCATGTGTCTCGATCCTTCATATTGATTTTTGATAAATGATTCTTCACATCACTTGGGATCTTTAGCAACAAAATGTAGCCCTCATGCCTTGTTAGGGCCTTTTCGGACATGCCAATCTTCGCATCCCGCTTCAATAAGTTATGCCTTGGCTATGAACTCTAATTAATACCGAGCAACTTTTAAACGATCTTGTACTAGAAGCTAAGTAACTTTTGAAATCGTACGACCTTACTTATTGCAATTTATTTATTAACAAGAGATGGGAGAAAAAGCTCATAATCAACTCACATAAATTCATGAAAGAATACCAAACTTATAATTGACTCTATCATCTCTCGTTCTCCATAATTTAAAATCTCAAGGAATGAGACTCGTGGATGCTTAGCCTATTAAATCAAAGTTTTGGGTTTTCAAGTCATCTATAGGAATTTGTAACTTCTTAGACTTTTTCAAGTTTAGAATTCTCATTTTAAAGTTCCCTTGATAAACGACTTTCTAGGATCAATTATAGGAACTTGCGAAAAGTTCTTGTTCTTAACCCGTAAGAGTTAAGACTTTCGCGTTTTAAATTTCCCTATATAAAAGCCTAGCAAAACTTTACTTAAACACGTTAAGGATACTAGCTAGAGTAAACTTGGATAAGTAAACTCGGGTTGAGTCAAAAGATTCATGACGGGCCTAATATATCAAAGACATCTAAACTCATTAAAACCATTTTATTACTTTATTTTTCTTTTGACTTTATTTTTGAAATGAAATATATGCATACGATGCGATGAAAAAACGAAAGAACATAAAAGAGAATAATTGAAAAATACTACTTGGCCAAAATAGATTAAAATTTTTGAAAAATGTCAAAAAACTAGATTTTCCGGTTAAAATGAGGGCAAATTAATGGAAAAGCCCACTTAAATTCGATAGAAATCCCCCCTACACTTGATATAAACATTGTGCTCAATGTTTAAGCATGTGGGAGTAAACTCCCCTACACTTAGGACATTTTGCACTTTGTTTAAATCTTGCTAAGGAAGAGACGACTATAGTGATTTCAATGTGAACATATAAGATATGAAAAATTGAATCATGACCGTTTAGGATAGAACTGGGAAGACGAGTACACGGGATCACGGGTCGTCAAATATCATCAAAAGTGCTCTTTGAAGCTTTAATCCCTGCACATCATAAGAAACAAGACAACAAACCCTATGTAGCTCCCCCTACACTTATTATGAAAACGGGTAAAGGATAGATCAACGGGTTGCCTCCCGAGAAGCGCTTGTTTTTGTTAACCGATTCACGAGCCTGTCTTGACCCAGAACTAATTCAAGGGAAACGTGATGAGGGATGGAATCATCTCATGAGAGTTGTCCTCACCAAAGTACAACTTCACACGTTGGTCATTCACTTTAAAATTTGGCCCATTTGGTTGCGATAACTCAATGGTGCCATAAGGGAAAACTTTGGCGACAGTGAATGGACCAGGCCAACGGCTTTTAAGCTTGCCCGAAAAGATTTTCAACTGAGAGTTAAAGAGTAAAACTTGATCACCAATTTTGAACTCTCGATTTTTGATCCTAGAATCATGAAAGAGCTTGATTTTCTCCTTGTAGATCAATGAATTCTCATAAGCTTCATTCCTCAGTTCATTAAGTTCGTTGAGTTGGATCTTCCTAAGATCACCGGCTTTGTTGATATCAAAATTAGCCCATTTCAAGGCCCAATAAGCCTTATGCTCCAACTCAATGGGAAGGTGGCACTCCTTTCCGTACACAAGACGATATGGAGTGCAACCAATAGGCGTCTTATATGCGGTACGGAAAGCCCACAAAGCATCATCTAACTTATCGACCCATGAGGCGCGATGATCTCCCACAGTACGCTCTAAGATTCTCTTAAGACCACAGTTAGAAATCCCGGCTCGACCATTTGTTTGTGGATGATACGCGGTGGAAAGACGATGATTGACACCATACTTAGCCATGACTCGAGCAAACTGATCGTTGCAAAAATGAGTCCCGCGGTCACTGATGATAGAACGAGGAACACCGAATCGAGCAAATAGTTGTTTTATAAAGTTCACAACCACCCTCACATCGTTTGTAGGTAAAGCCTTTGCTTCAACCCATTTAGATACGTAGTCCACGGCTACGAGGATGTATTTGTTCCCGAAAAACCCTAACAAGGTATGAGGATAAATAGATCCAAGTCATAAAAGGAGGCGGATCGTTGTATATCAAAGTCCAAAATAAAGATTGGAGAAAAATGAAGAAGTCGTGGTCCAAGTATGAATCTATCAAAACTTCAAGTGAAGAAATTCCATTATGAAGAGAAGACCATAATTTCATGAACGTCTCTCAAGATTTGAAGTATGAAGTCGCTGCCAAATATCGGTCCGAGAAAGGTCTCAACTCGCGAAGCGAGTTATGCCAAGATATGAACTTTATGAGGTCCCGAGAAGCAGTTTTAAAAGATTTTGTCCTTTAGCTAACTATTGATTAAATCGTTCACTTTATTTTCGGCCTAATAAACTATCGAAATAAGTCAAAAATGCATCTTCGTGATCATTCAAGACAATAATAAAATATAAGAGATACACCTAGGAATAAGGGAGTCTAAGTGAATAATTGGCCCACATGAGTTCGTGTTAGTTTACTAACTTATAATAACAATGATCTCGTTTTTAAGCTTGGTTTGGAGAAAGCGAAAACTTGAGGATGATGAGCATTCATGACATTTCCAAAACTCAAGGTATGTTTTTGGTTTCTTTATTTTGAATGTTTATAGATTTCTATCTCTTTAATAAAGGCCAACGTGGATTGATTTTGATGAAAAATGTAAACTAGCTTTGTAACTAATGCATTGCATGAGGACATTGCAATGGTCAAGTGTAGGGGATTTGATAGGTGTGAAAACACCCATCTTTTCTACCACTTAATTACAATAATAATCGGACAAAAACGTGTATTTTATGTCTTTTATGTCAGAATTATGCGTGGTTTGTGTTTTTGTTGTGATTTAGGATGAAAAGGAGAAAAGTGGAGAAAACACGGGAATTCACGGGAATTTACGAACTTTTATTGAAGAAAAAGATGAAAGACGAAGTAAAGAAGTCAAGAGTGCAAAAAGAACGGAAGTCCAAGACCAATTCTGAAGATTTATCGAAGAAAAAGTCGAAAGACGGAAGTTTACTTAATGCCGAGGAACTCAAGTCTTATTTATCGAAGAATTAAAAGACGAGTCCAAAGAAATCCCGAGCCAAAAGTCATCAAAGTCCAAGATTAACAAAAATATTAAGAAGGAAGGACTTAAGGGCGCAATTAAGAAGAAAGGAAGGAGAGGAGGAAGCTTCCTCTAACCATCCCCTTAATCACCTATAAATACTTCTCATTTTCATTTCATTTAGTTTTGTTGGCTAGATTGACAAACTAGTTCTTCCACCTTTATTTTAATGCACCTTTAATTACTTGCACCCTTTAATTACATGTCTTGCACTTTATTTACCATTTAATTTCAAGTAAGTGTTTCTTTTAATTCTTGCACCTTTACTTTATCTTGTTGATCTCATTCTACCTTTCTTTAATCTTTGATTTATATGCTTTTTATCTTGTTTACTTGTTTAAAGATTTCATTTTTTAGCTTTTGATTGTTTTAAATCATTTATTTTCATAGCTTATTTTGTTTATTTTCAAGTTTATAAAGTTTTTATAAAAGTATTTTTATATAAAAAGTTGTTTTTTTTAAAGCTTCTTCATTTCGTGTTTTTAAAGTTGTTAAATTTCAGTTTAGTAGCTTATTTTCATACGGTTCACCTTAGGGATTTAGCCTTGTGCTTATTTGATTAGTAGCTTATTTACTTAGCTTATTTTTAGTTTCTTTCTACGTATTCCGATTGGGAAGATCGGAAAGGGGTTTAACATTCCGACCATAGCTACATAGCTTGGTCGGAAAAGGGTTAACATATTCCGATTGGAGTAGCTTGGTATTCCGATCAGTGTGGTTTTTGAGTATTCCGATCAGGTAAGTGTGACAACATTTCGATCTGAAACTTTTCCATATTCCGATCGAGGTGATCATTGGGGTATTCCGATCAAATAGGTGACAGCTATTCCGATTAGGTATTCCGATTAACATTCCGACCAAAGTTCACTCCAGTATTCCGATCAGGTAGGTATCATCATTCCGATCAGAGGGTCGTGGGTTATTCTGATTGGGTAAGTGACAGCATTCCGATTGGGTACCGGACATCATTCCGATCCAAGGTGATTGTGACTGATCGGAATATATTCCGATTGGTTTACTTTTGTGTTTTGACTTGTTTAATCTTTACATTCTCATTTTTATACTTGTCTAATTTTAATTCTCGTCACACTTTTATTTTTGGTCATTTTAATTAATTTACTTTCCGTCACGTTTTTAAATATCGCACCTTTCGTTTAATTAGACTTAGATTTAATTTTCACGCCCTTTACTTTAACGACATTAACTTTTAAGTCTTTGCACATTTAAATTTAAAATCAACCACAACCTTTTTGTTCCACCAAAAACAATAGAGTCACATAGAGAACCTTGATCAATTCGATTAGACCAGTACAACGAACTTTAATTTTTAACCTGAGTAAAACCGAGTTATTAAAGGTTTAATTAGAATTTATTAAAAAGCTTGATTATATTAAAGATTAAGATCAAAGATTATAAGATTAAAATGAAGGTTTGATAAGCTTGAAAGAAAAACTAGAGAGAAGAAAAATAAAAACACACTTAATTACCTACTAAAATTAAAGACTAATCAACTAACATCATTTAGAAAACTATATATAGGGGAGGTGGAAGGTGTTTGTTTCTTCCTCTTTTCTTCTAATCTTCTCGTATTTTAAACAAATCATCTTTCTCGACTTTGTCTCGGGATTAGTCGAATGATAACTTGAACTCGTCTTCTAGTTTTCTTCTTTTAGTAGACTTGGTTCTTCGACTTCGTTAAACTTCCGTCTTTAGACTTTTTCTTCGATAAATCTTCAGATTAGGCCTTTGACTTCCGTTCTTCTTGCACTTTTGACCTTTTGACTTCGTCTTTTGTCTTTATCTTTTATAAAAGCCCGTGTTTTCTTCCTTTTTCACATTTTTGTCCTAAAACACAATAAAAACATAAACCACACATTATTCCGCCTTTTACGACATTAAATACACGTTTTGGTCTTGTTATTATTGGAAATAAGTGGTAAAAGGATAAGTGTTTTCACACTTATTAAATCCCCTACACTTGACCATTGCAATGCCCTCATGCAATGCATTAATTTCAAAGCATGGTTTACATTTTTCATCATAATTAACCCATCTTGGCCTTTATTAAATACTAAACACTAAGGAAACCAAAAAGATTAGAAAATTACAAAATGCAAGAAGGAAGAACAGGTAAAGAGATCGAAGACTTACATTAGGGATTTGGTTGTCATGAATGTTTATCACCCTCAAGTTTCACGTTCCCCACAGCAAGCTTATAAACGAGATCATTGTTATTATAAGTTAGCAAACTAGCACAACCTCATGTGGCCAAATTATTCACTTAGACTCCCTTATTCCTAGGTGTATCTCTTATATTTTAATATTGTCTTGAATGATCACGAGGATGCATTGTTTGACTTACTTCGATAGTTTATTTAGGCTGAAAATAAAGTAGGACGATTTAATCAATAGTTAGCTAAAGGACGAAATCTTTTAAAACTGCTTCTCGGGACCTCATAAAGTTCATATCTTTGCATAACTCGCTTCACGATTTGATACCTTTCTCGGTCCGATATTTGGCAGTGACTTCATACTTCGAATCTTGAGAAACGTTCTTGAAATAATGGTCTTCTCTTCATAATAGGAATTTCTTCACTTGAAGTTTATTGAGAGATTCTTCATACTTGGACCACGACTTCTTCATTTTTCTCCAATCTTTATTTTGGATTTTGATATACAACGATCCGCCTCCTTTTAGGACTTGGATCTATTTATCCTCATACCTTGCTAGGGTCTTTTCGGATAGACTTCTACATGATCTTTAGGGGAGTATTTGCTCTTCGTCATGTGTCTCGATCCTTCATATTGATTTTTGATAAATGATTCTTCACATCACTTGGGATCTTTAGCAACAAAATGTAGCCCTCATGCCTTGTTAGGGCCTTTTCGGACATGCCAATCTTCGCATCCCGCTTCAATAAGTTATGCCTTGGCTATGAACTCTAATTAATACCGAGCAACTTTTAAACAATCTTGTACTAGAAGCTAAGTAACTTTTGAAATCGTACGACCTTACTTATTGCAATTTATTTACTAACAAGAGATGGGAGAAAAAGCTCATAATCAACTCACATAAATTCATGAAAGAATACCAAACTTATAATTGACTCTATCATCTCTCGTTCTCCATAATTTAAAATCTCAAGGAATGAGACTCGTGGATGCTTAGCCTATTAAATCAAAGTTTTGGGTTTTCAAGTCATCTATAGGATCTTGTAACTTCTTAGACTTTTTCAAGTTTAGAATTCTCATTTTAAAGTTCCCTTGATAAACGACTTTCTAGGATCAATTATAGGAACTTGCGAAAAGTTCTTGTTCTTAACCCGTAAGAGTTAAGACTTTCGCGTTTTAAATTTCCCTATATAAAAGCCTAGCAAAACTTTACTTAAACACGTTAAGGATACTAGCTCGAGTAAACTTGGATAAGTAAACTCGGGTTGAGTCAAAAGATTCATGACGGGCCTAATATATCAAAGACATCTAAACTCATTAAAACCATTTTATTACTTTATTTTTCTTTTGACTTTATTTTTGAAATGAAATATATGCATACGATGCGATGAAAAAACGAAAGAACATAAAAGAGAATAATTGAAAAATACTACTTGGCCAAAATAGATTAAAATTTTTGAAAAATGTCGAAAAATTAGATTTTCCGGTTAAAATGAGGGCAAATTAATGGAAAAGCCCACTTAACTTCGATAGAAATCCCCCCTACACTTGATATAAACATTGTGCTCAATGTTTAAGCATGTGGGAGTAAACTCCCCTACACTTAGGACATTTTGCACTTTGTTTAAATCTTGCTAAGGAAGAGACGACTATAGTGATTTCAATGTGAACATATAAGATATGAAAAATTGAATCATGACCGTTTAGGATAGAACTGGGAAGACGAGTACACGGGATCACGGGTCGTCAAATATCATCAAAAGTGCTCTTTGAAGCTTTAATCCCTGCACATCATAAGAAACGAGACAACAAACCCTATGTAGCTCCCCCTACACTTATTATGAAAACGGGTAAAGGATAGATCAACGGGTTGCCTCCCGAGAAGCGCTTGTTTTTGTTAACCGATTCACGAGCCTGTCTTGACCCAGAACTAATTCAAGGGAAACGTGATGAGGGATGGAATCATCTCATGAGAGTTGTCCTCACCAAAGTACAACTTCACACGTTGGTCATTCACTTTAAAATTTGGCCCATTTGGTTGCGATAACTCAATGGTGCCATAAGGGAAAACTTTGGCGACAGTGAATGGACCAGGCCAACGGCTTTTAAGCTTGCCCTAAAAGATTTTCAACTGAGAGTTAAAGAGTAAAACTTGATCACCAATTTTGAACTCTCGATTTTTGATCCTAGAATCATGAATGAGCTTGATTTTCTCCTTGTAGATCAATGAATTCTCATAAGCTTCATTCCTCAGTTCATTAAGTTCGTTGAGTTGGATCTTCCTAAGATCACCGGCTTTGTTGATATCAAAATTATCCCATTTCAAGGCCCAATAAGCCTTATGCTCCAACTCAATGGGAAGGTGGCACTCCTTTCCGTACACAAGACGATATGGAGTGCAACCAATAGGCGCCTTATATGCGTTACGGAAAGCCCACAAAGCATCATCTAACTTATCGACCCATGAGGCGCGATGATCTCCCACAGTACGCTCTAAGATTCTCTTAAGACCACAGTTAGAAATCCCGGCTCGACCATTTGTTTGTGGACGATACGCGGTGGAAAGACGATGATTGACACCATACTTCGCCATGACTCGAGCAAACTGATCGTTGCAAAAATGAGTCCCGCGGTCACTGATGATAGAACGAGGAACACCGAATCGAGCAAATAGTTGTTTTATAAAGTTCACAACCACCCTCACATCGTTTGTAGGTAAAGCCTTTGCTTCAACCCATTTAGATACGTAGTCAACGGCTACGAGGATGTATTTGTTCCCGAAAAACCCTAACAAGGTATGAGGATAAATAGATCCAAGTCATAAAAGGAGGCGGATCGTTGTATATCAAAGTCCAAAATAAAGATTGGAGAAAAATGAAGAAGTCGTGGTCCAAGTATGAATCTCTCAAAACTTCAAGTGAAGAAATTCTATTATGAAGAGAAGACCATAATTTCATGAACGTCTCTCAAGATTTGAAGTATGAAGTCGCTGCCAAATATCGGTCCGAGAAAGGTCTCAACTCGCGAAGCGAGTTATGCAAAGATATGAACTTTATGAGGTCCCGAGAAGCAGTTTTAAAAGATTTTGTCCTTTAGCTAACTATTGATTAAATCGTTCACTTTATTTTCGGCCTAATAAACTATCGAAATAAGTCAAAAATGCATCTTCATGATCATTCAAGACAATAATAAAATATAAGAGATGCACCTAGGAATAAGGGAGTCTAAGTGAATAATTGGCCCACATGAGTTCGTGTTAGTTTACTAACTTATAATAACAATGATCTCGTTTTTAAGCTTGGTTTGGAGAAAGCGAAAACTTGAGGATGATGAGCATTCATGACATTTCTAAAAGTCAAGGTATGTTTTTGGTTTCTTTATTTTGAATGTTTATAGATTTCTATCTCTTTAATAAAGGCCAACGTGGATTGATTTTGATGAAAAATGTAAACTAGCTTTGTAACTAATACATTGCATGAGGACATTGCAATGGTCAAGTGTAGGGGATTTGATAGGTGTGAAAACACCCATCTTTTCTACCACTTAATTACAATAATAATCGGACAAAAACGTGTATTTTATGTCTTTTATGTCGGAATTATGCGTGGTTTGTGTTTTTGTTGTGATTTAGGATGAAAAGGAGAAAAGTGGAGAAAACACGGGAATTCACGGGAATTTACGGACTTTTATTGAAGAAAAAGATGAAAGACGAAGTAAAGAAGTCAAGAGTGCAAAAAGAACGGAAGTCCAAGACCAATTCTGAAGATTTATCAAAGAAAAAGTCGAAAGACGGAAGTTTATTTAATGCCGAGGAACTCAAGTCTTATTTATCGAAGAATTAAAAGACGAGTCCAAAGAAATCCCGAGCCAAAAGTCATCAAAGTCCAAGATTAACAAAAATATTAAGAAGGAAGGACTTAAGGGCGCAATTAAGAAGAAAGGAAGGAGAGGAGGAAGCTTCCTCTAACCATCCCTTTAATCACCTATAAATACTTCTCATTTTCATTTCATTTAGTTTTGTTGGCTAGATTGACAAACTAGTTCTTCCAACTTTATTTTAATGCACCTTTAATTACTTGCACCCTTTAATTACATGTCTTGCACTTTATTTACCATTTAATTTCAAGTAAGTATTTCTTTTAATTCTCGCACCTTTACTTTATCTTGTTGATCTCATTCTACCTTTCTTTAATCTTTGATTTATATGCTTTTTATCTTGTTTACTTGTTTAAAGATTTCATTTTTTAGCTTTTGATTGTTTTAAATCATTTATTTTCATAGCTTATTTTGTTTATTTTCAAGTTTATAAAGTTTTTATAAAAGTATTTTTATATAAAAAGTTGTTTTTCGTAAAGCTTATTCATTTCGTGTTTTTAAAGTTGTTAAATTTCAGTTTAGTAGCTTATTTTCATACGGTTCACCTTAGGGATTTAGTCTTGTGCTTATTTGATTAGTAGCTTATTTACTTAGCTTATTTATAGTTTCTTTCTACGTATTCCGATTGGGAAGATCGGAAAGGGGTTTAACATTCCGACCATAGCTACATAGCTTGGTCGGAAAAGGGTTAACATATTCCGATTGGAGTAGCTTGGTATTCCGATCAGTGTGGTTTTTGAGTATTCCGATCAGGTAAGTGTGACAACATTCCGATCTGAAACTTTTCCATATTCCGATCGAGGTGATCATTGGGGTATTCCGATCAAATAGGTGACAGCTATTCCGATTAGGTATTCCGATTAACATTTCGACCAAAGTTCACTCCAGTATTCCGATCAGGTAGGTATCATCATTCCGATCAGAGGGTCGTGGGTTATTCCGATTGGGTATGTGACAGCATTCCGATTGGGTACCGGACATCATTCCGATCCAAGGTGATTGTGACTGATCGGAATATATTCCGATTGGTTTACTTTTGTGTTTTGACTTGTTTAATCTTTACATTCTCATTTTTATACTTGTCTAATTTTAATTCTCGTCACACTTTTATTTTTGGTCATTTTAATTAATTTACTTTCCGTCACGTTTTTAAATATCGCACCTTTCGTTTAATTAGACTTAGATTTAATTTTCACGCCCTTTACTTTAACGACATTAACTTTTAAGTCTTTGCACATTTAAATTTAAAATCAACCACAACCTTTTTGTTCCACCAAAAACAATAGACTCACATAGAGAACCTTGATCAATTCGATTAGACCAGCACAACGAACTTTAATTTTTAACCTGAGTAAAACCGAGTTATTAAAGGTATAATTAGAATTTATTAAAAAGCTTGATTATATTAAAGATTAAGATCAAAGATTATAAGATTAAAATGAAGGTTTGATAAGCTTGAAAGAAAAACTAGAGAGAAGAAAAATAAAAACACACTTAATTACCTACTAAAATTAAAGACTAATCAACTAACATCATTTAGAAAACTATATATAGGGGAGGTGGAAGGTGTTTGTTTCTTCCTCTTTTCTTCTAATCTTCTCGTCTTTTAAATAAATCATCTTTCTCGACTTTGTCTCGGGATTAGTCGAATGATAACTTGAACTCGTCTTCTAGTTTTCTTCTTTTAGTAGACTTGGTTCTTCGACTTCGTTAAACTTCCGTCTTTAGACTTTTTCTTCGATAAATCTTCAGATTAGGCCTTTTACTTCCGTTCTTCTTGCACTTTTGACCTTTTTACTTCGTCTTTTGTCTTTATCTTTTATAAAAGCCCGTGTTTTCTTCCTTTTTCACATTTTTGTCCTAAAACACAATAAAAACACAAACCACACATAATTCCGCCTTTTACGACATTAAATACACGTTTTGGTCTTGTTATTATTGGAAATAAGTGGTAAAAGGATAAGTGTTTTCACACTTATTAAATCCCCTACACTTGACCATTGCAATGCCCTCATGCAATGCATTAATTTCAAAGCACGGTTCACATTTTTCATCATAATTAACCCATCTTGGCCTTTATTAAATACTAAACACTAAGGAAACCAAAAAGATTAGAAAATTACAAAATGCAAGAAGGAAGAACAGGTAAAGAGATCGAAGACTTACATTAGGGATTTGGTTGTCATGAATGTTTATCACCCTCAAGTTTCACGTTCCCCACAGCAAGCTTATAAACGAGATCATTGTTATTATAAGTTAGCAAACTAGCACAACCTCATGTGGCCAAATCATTCACTTAGACTCCCTTATTCCTAGGTGTATCTCTTATATTTTAATATTGTCTTGAATGATCACGAGGATGCATTGTTTGACTTATTTCGATAGTTTATTTAGGCTGATAATAAAGTAGGACGATTTAATCAATAGTTAGCTAAAGGACGAAATCTTTTAAAACTGCTTCTCGGGACCTCATAAAGTTCATATCTTTGCATAACTCGCTTCACGATTTGATACCTTTCTCGGTCCGATATTTGGCAGTGACTTCATACTTCGAATCTTGAGAAACGTTCTTGAAATAATGGTCTTCTCTTCATAATAGGAATTTCTTCACTTGAAGTTTATTGAGAGATTCTTCATACTTGGACCACGACTTCTTCATTTTTCTCCAATCTTTATTTTGGATTTTGATATACAACGATCCGCCTCCTTTTAGGACTTGGATCTATTTATCCTCATACCTTGCTAGGGTCTTTTCGGATAGACTTCTACATGATCTTTAGGAGAGTATTTGCTCTTCGTCATGTGTCTCGATCCTTCATATTGATTTTTGATAAATGATTCTTCACATCACTTGGGATCTTTAGCAACAAAATGTAGCCCTCATGCCTTGTTAGGGCCTTTTCGGACATGCCAATCTTCGCATCCCGCTTCAATAAGTTATGCCTTGGCTATGAACTCTAATTAATACCGAGCAACTTTTAAACGATCTTGTACTAGAAGCTAAGTAACTTTTGAAATCGTACGACCTTACTTATTGCAATTTATTTATTAACAAGAGATGGGAGAAAAAGCTCATAATCAACTCACATAAATTCATGAAAGAATACCAAACTTATAATTGACTCTATCATCTCTCGTTCTCCATAATTTAAAATCTCAAGGAATGAGACTCGTGGATGCTTAGCCTATTAAATCAAAGTTTTGGGTTTTCAAGTCATCTATAGGATCTTGTAACTTCTTAGACTTTTTCAAGTTTAGAATTCTCATTTTAAAGTTCCCTTGATAAACGACTTTCTAGGATCAATTATAGGAACTTGCGAAAAGTTCTTGTTCTTAACCCGTAAGAGTTAAGACTTTCGCGTTTTAAATTTCCCTATATAAAAGCCTAGCAAAACTTTACTTAAACACGTTAAGGATACTAGCTAGAGTAAACTTGGATAAGTAAACTCGGGTTGAGTCAAAAGATTCATGACGGGCCTAATATATCAAAGACATCTAAACTCATTATAACCATTTTATTACTTTATTTTTCTTTTGACTTTATTTTTGAAATGAAATATAGGCATACGATGCGATGAAAAAACGAAAGAACATAAAAGAGAATAACTGAAAAATACTACTTGGCCAAAATGGATTAAAATTTTTGAAAAATGTCGAAAAATTAGATTTTCCGGTTAAAATGAGGGCAAATTAATGGAAAAGCCCACTTAACTTCGATAGAAATCCCCCCTACACTTGATATAAACATTGTGCTCAATGTTTAAGCATGTGGGAGTAAACTCCCCTACACTTAGGACATTGTGCACTTTGTTTAAATCTTGCTAAGGAAGAGACGACTACAGTGATTTCAATGTGAACATATAAGATATGAAAAATTCAATCATGACCGTTTAGGATAGAACTGGGAAGACGAGTACACGGGATCACGGGTCGTCAAATATCATCAAAAGTGCTCTTTGAAGCTTTAATCCCTGCACATCATAAGAAACAAGACAACAAACCCTATGTAGCTCCCCCTACACTTATTATGAAAACGGGTAAAGGATAGATCAACGGGTTGCCTCCCGAGAAGCGCTTGTTTTTGTTAACCGATTCACGAGCCTGTCTTGACCCAGAACTAATTCAAGGGAAACGTGATGAGGGATGGAATCATCTCATGAGAGTTGTCCTCACCAAAGTACAACTTCACACGTTGGTCATTCACTTTAAAATTTGGCCCATTTGGTTGCGATAACTCAATGGTGCCATAAGGGAAAACTTTGGCGACAGTGAATGGACCAGGCCAACGGCTTTTAAGCTTGCCCGAAAAGATTTTCAACTGAGAGATAAAGAGTAAAACTTGATCACCAATTTTGAACTCTCGATTTTTGATCCTAGAATCATGAATGAGCTTGATTTTCTCCTTGTAGATCAATGAATTCTTATAAGCTTCATTCCTCAGTTCATTAAGTTCGTTGAGTTGGATCTTCCTAAGATCATCGGCTTTGTTGATATCAAAATTAGCCCATTTCAAGGCCCAATAAGCCTTATGCTCCAACTCAATGGGAAGGTGGCACTCCTTTCCGTACACAAGACGATATGGAGTGCAACCAATAGGATACGGAAAGCCCACAAAGCATCATCTAACTTATCGACCCATGAGGCGCGATGATCTCCCACAGTACGCTCTAAGATTCTCTTAAGACCACAGTTAGAAATCCCGGCCCGACCATTTGTTTGTGGATGATACGCGGTGGAAAGACGATGATTGACACCATACTTCGCCATGACTCGAGCAAACTGATCGTTGCAAAAATGAGTCCCGCGGTCACTGATGATAGAACGAGGAACACCGAATCGAGCAAATAGTTGTTTATAAAGTTCACAACCACCCTCACATCGTTTGTAGGTAAAGCCTTTGCTTCAACCCATTTAGATACGTAGTCAATGGCTACGAGGATGTATTTGTTCCCTTTAGATGATGGAAATGGCCCCATAAAGTCGATGCCCCATACATCAAAGATTTCACTCTTGGATGAAATTTTGAGGCATCTCATCTTTATGTGTGATCTTGCCTTGTCGTTGGCAAGCATCACAATGCTTAACCATTTCGTGTGCATCACGATAAATGGTGGGCCAATAAAATCTGGAATCGAAAACTTTCTTCGCGGTATAGTTAGGACCAAATTGACCACCGGTTGGTCCTTTATGGCAAGCTTCCAAGATTTGTAAAGTTGCGGGCCCGTCAACACACCGAGAAAGGATCAAGTCAGCACATTGTTTGAAGAGATAAGGGTCGTCCCAATAGTAAGTTTTCACATCCTTGAAGAATTTCTTCTTTTGCTGGGATGATAACCCTTCGATGAGAATTCCACCCGCCAAGTAGTTTGCAAAGTCCGCAAACCACGAGGTCTCATCAAGATTGGAGTTAATAGACATCAAGGCCTCAAGGGGGAAAGATTCATTAATCTCTTGATTTGGAAGGAACCCTTGATAAGGATCCTCGATTCTATACAGATGATCCGCGGCTAGGTTTTCTGCTCCTTTCTTGTCACGAATTTCAATTTTAAATTCTTGAAGGAGTAAAACCCAACAAAGAAGTCTTGGTTTGGAATCTTGTTCTGTTAACAAGTACTTCAACGCGGAATGATCGGTATACACAATGGTGGTGGAAAGGACAAGATAGGGGCGGAATTTTTCAAAAGCATACACTACAACTAAAAGCTCTTTTTCGGTAGTGGTATAATGCAATTGAGCCCATGTCATTGTCTTGCTAGCGTAATGGATTGGTTGGAAATGTTTGTTGATTCTTTGTCCCAAAACCGCTCCAATAGCAAAGTCGCTAGCATCACACATCAATTCAAAAGGTAACTCCCAATTAGGAGTAACTAAGACCGGTGCCTTAGTTAATTTATCCTTAAGAAGATTGAAATATTCGATGCACTCTTTAGAAAAGATAAAAGGAGTATCTTTTTCCAAGAGGTGGGTCATCGGGCGAGCTATCTTAGAAAAATCTTGAATGAATTGACGATAGAAACCCGCATGACCAAGAAAACTTCTCACACCCTTCACGGTTGAAGGAGGAGGTAATTTAGCAATCACATCGACTTTAGCACGGTCGACTTCAAGACCGGCTTTTGAGATTTTATGTCCAAGAACAATGCCTTCTTTTACCATGAAATGGCATTTTTCCCAATTAAGAACGAGACGAGTGTCTTCACACCGTTTGAGAATACGTTCTAAATTGGCAAGGAAAAGTAGAGAAAGAATCACCATAGACCGAGAAATCATCCATAAAGACTTCCATACTTTCTTCAACCATTTCATGGAATATGGCCATCATACACCTTTGGAAAGTCCCGGGAGCATTGCATAAGCCGAAAGGCATTCTTTTGTAAGAAAATGTTCCATAAGGACAAGTGAATGTGGTTTTCTCTTGGTCTTTTGGATCGATAGGAATTTGAAAATACCCGGAGAAACCGTCTAAAAAGCAATAGTAGTCATTACCCACTAAACGCTCGAGCATTTGATCCATGAAAGGAAGAGGAAAATGATCCTTACGAGTGGCATCATTGAGCTTGCGATAGTCTATGCAAACTCACCAACCCGTGACAAGTCGAGTAGAAATAAACTCGTTGTTTTCATTGGGAACAACGGTTATTCCGCCTTTCTTAGGCACACAATGGACAGGACTAACCCATGGCGAATCCGAAATAGGGTAAATCATTCCAGCATCTAGAATTTTGATAACTTCTTTCTTGATGACGTCATGAATTTTTGGATTAACCCTTCTTTGGCTTTGGATTGCGTGTTTAAAGTCATCTTCCATGAGAATCTTATGAGTACAAAAGTTGGGATCAATTCCGCGGATATCGGAAATTTTCCAAGCAATTGCTTTCGTATGATTTTTGAGCACATCGATAAGTCGAGATTTTTCATCCTCTTGTAAATCCTTTGCAATGATGACGGGTATCCTTAAGCTCTAAATCCGTAGGATTGTCGATGGAAGGCGTAGTCAAATTCGGATCATCATTTGTGATTTCTATAGGAGAAGGTGGAGAAATATGGTCCTCATTGAGAAGTTTCTCAATGGTACGAGTGTCTTCATCCCAATCGGTGGGAGAATCGTCATATTCGAAGTCCACATCCCCTAAGCTTGCTTCAAATTCTTTCAAAATGAACTCACTTTCTCCAAATGGAGTCACTGAGGGAGCAATAGAGGCAACGGTCTCAACAATGGGTGGAGAAGAAAAACCACTTTTACAAGCGTCTCTAAAATGTTCTTCACAATCCTCATCAAGTACGTCAATGAAATTACGCTCTCATGATCATAAGGTTGCTTAGAAAGCTTACCCATGTTGAAGACGATTTTGTCGTCACCAATTCTCATGATTAATTCGCCCGCGGCTACATCAATAAGAGTGTGACCGGTCCTCAAGAATGGACGTCCAAAGATTAATGGAACATGGGGATCCATCTTGTAGTCAACGACAACAAAATCCGCCGAAAAGGTGAATCTGTCGACACCGACGAAGACATCTTCGGCCCCACCGGATAAGCAACCGTACGGTTAGCTAATTCCAATGTCATTGGTGTGGGGACTAACTCGGTTAGAGATAATTGTTTCCAAACACTTAATGGAATTAAGTTGATACTAGCACCTAGATCGGCTAGGGCCATATAATTCTCTACCCAGGGGAAGTTGCAAGGAATGAGAAAACGACCCGGATCACCAAGTTTTGTTGGTAATTTCCTTAAGAGAACCGCGGAGAAATTCTTATTAAGGTGGGTCTGAGCAATATCAAGAAGCTTTTCCTTATCACTAAGAAGATCCTTAAACATTTTTGCATATTTAGGCATATGAGAGAGAGCCTCGGCAAAGGAGATGTTGAAATTCAATTGTTTAAACATTTTAAGAAAGTTCAAAACTTGAATATCATCCTTGTTCTTCAACTTCTCTTTCCTCAACCTTGAAGGGTAAGGTATATCGGGTTGAGATGAAGGCTTTGGAATGGAATTCTCACTCACATCCTTGGGTGGTGGAGGGGTAGAAGTAGAAGGTGGAGGAATTGGTGAAGGGGGCTCGTTTTCCTTTGTCATAATCACCGATGTAGGTGCAGGAATCTCGGGTTCCTTGAAACCTTTTCCACTTCGGGTGGTGATTGCTTTCATCTCCCCTCTTGGATTAGCAACGGTGTTACTTGGAAGAGAACCCAAAGGAGAGGGTTGACTACTTGGGAAGAAACTAGCCATCATATCCCTTAAGTCATTCGTTTGACTACTTAAAGAGTTTCGCATGTCATTCCTAAGCTCGGCTCGAAGATCATTCCCTTGTTTCGCCATGTCACCTTTCAAGTTGATAATTTGACTCTGAAGATTCTTCACCAGCGCGTCATTTGTCCGCATGTACGTTTCAACCTCTTGATGGTATGCCGTGGGTTGGTTGGGATGGGGAACTTGGTAAGCGGGTGGTTGATAAGTAGTTTGTTGATAAACTTGATTATTTCCTTGAGGTGGATATGGGTTTCTTTGGGTTTGATATTGATTAGGAGCTCGAGTTTGGTTTTGATTGTTGCGATTGAAGTTGTTTTGGTTTTGAGGAGGAAAACCGGGTGGTGAAAGGAAGTTGTTTGAACGATAACTTAGCAAATTGAGGTCACCTTGAGGACGAGCTTGATAGCCTCCCGTGGAAAAGTTACCATTAGCCACTGATAGGTGTGTAAACACATATCCTTTTACCACTTATTTCTGGCTAAAACAAGACCAAAACACGTATTTAATATCATTTGTTTGGAATTATGCGTGGTTTTTGTGTTTATTGTGTTTTCAGAGTCAACCGGATGAATATTGAAGAAAACATGGGATTGCACGGGTTTTATCGAGGAAAAAGACTCAAGACGAATTCTATTGTCCAAGAGATGCAAAAGAATTGAAGTCATTGTGCCTATTTGAAGATTTATCGAAGAATAGAGCCAAAGATGGAAGATTCATATATGTCGAAGAACTCGAGTCTAACAAACAAAAGATTATAAGATGAGTTGGAATTATTCACCGACACTTCTCAAATCCAAGTCAGGAACGTTTATTTAAAGAAGCGTGAAGACTAAAGAAGAAAGAAGAAAAGAAGCCCGATACCAAAGCCCATACACACGCCTATATAAAGGCCCTTACTTCACAAATTGAAAACACTTAGTTAGTCTTAGTTTAGTTTTTCATTTTTTTCTCTAGTTTTAGAGAGAGAAAGTTCCAAACTTTCTCTCACTAAACTTTTTCCTTGTTTTCATCTTTTAAATTCAAGCTTTCTTTAATTTTTGTACTTTGGATCTCATTAATCTTATTCAAGTTAAGCTTTTAAGTTCTTTAATCTTCTTCTACTTTTCTTAGTTTTCCTATATCCTTGATCCGATTGTTTCATTCCATACGGTTTGGATTGTTGGATGAGTTCGTGACCAAAAGTTAATCTTTCTTGTTCCTTTTTAAGGTCTTGCGTGAATAGGCTATAAGCTCTCCATGCTTATTGGCTTATTTCTTGTTTAAGCTTATTGTTTTAGGATTTCATCAAGGTTTTAGTCGTTTAAAAGTTCCTTTCATAAAGTTCATGATTTACGTTTTCAAAAGTTGTTAAATTTACTC
Source organism: Glebionis coronaria (assembly GCA_025667525.1). Taxonomy (NCBI): domain Eukaryota; kingdom Viridiplantae; phylum Streptophyta; class Magnoliopsida; order Asterales; family Asteraceae; genus Glebionis; species Glebionis coronaria. The sequence goes on from CM046874.1 coordinate 436,969,901, forward strand.
TTGTTGAAGTGATTAAGTCCCGGTTAAAATAGTTTATTGTTCGTGCTTATTGAAGTTTTTGCTTTGCACCATTTTCGGATTGATTTGAGCTTCCATCGCAACACAAGGGTTTACACACATTCCGACAGATTCATTTATTTAGATCGCAATAACCCAAGAGGGTTTTACTTTGCGATCGGGTAGTAATTCCCCCATATTCCGATCAGGATTGCGATCGCTTATTGCGATCGCACATTCCGACGGGACTAAGGTCCTTTTTAAGACGAAACTCTGGCCAATTTTCATTTACAACATTCCGATCTAGATCTTTCCGATAGCAACATTCCGATAGACTTCATTGCGATAGACCATCATTCCGACATCTTGCATTTTAATTATTCCGATGGATTGTTTTGACAAATATTCCGATGGGCATGATTTTGACATTCCGATAGACTTGCAATACTATATTCCGATGAATTAAGTTTTAAAATTTTACAAAGTTTTAAGTGTTAGTTTTATTAAGTGTTCAAGTGTTTTTCTCATTTTGCCTTTAAGTTTTCAAGCATTCACTTTTAACTTGTCAATCTAGTTTAATATTTCGAAGCTTTAATTTTACTCTTCGACACTCACTTATTTGTCATTAGTCATTAGTTTAAAATAGATAAAACAAACCATCACCTTTTTATTAACCAAGAACAAATCATTCCACTTAGAGCCGAGATCAATTCGAGAGGATACCGAGACGATTCTATAACCTAGCAAAAACGCAAGTATCAAATGGCGCCGCTGCCGGCTCTTCTCGTTAAGATCAACAGTTTTTTGTGAGAACTTGGATTTTGGGATCCGTTCCCCGTGAACGTAACTTTTTCTTAAAAATCTTCAAAAACACTAAAAAATATAAAATTTTCAAAAATCCTAAAAATTAAAAAACATAAAAACCAAAAATATTTTTGCTTTGTTTTTGCATTGTTAGTTCTTTTGCAGGTGTATGCGCACTCGATCAACGTCTTATCAAGAGCCCGAGCCTCTCGATAACTTAGACATGGCCGGTGTACAAAACAACAACAACATACCACCTCAAAACAATAATAACAATAACAATCCACCGTTCAACAACATGAATAATAACAACAACAATGAGCCTCTACCGGATAATCGCCCGATGATTGAACTGCTGCAAGCTCATGTAGATGGCAACACTGATCCAATTGTTATACCAGCGATTGCAGCCAACAATTTTGAGCTCAAATCCGGCTTTATCCAGATGGTCTCTGCTCAACCATTCTTGGGGCGTACCATTGATGATCCATATGACCACATCAAGAGATTCTTGCAACTCACCAATACGGTTAAATTCAATGGTGTTCCACAAGAGGTAATCCGGTTACAACTTTTTCCCTTTTCTTTAGAGGGACAAGCCCGGCATTGGCTTGCTAAGGAACCGCCACAGAGTATTCTTTCGTGGACGGATTTGGAAACCAAGTTTATCAATTACTTTTTCCCACCCTCTCGTACTACCGCTTTGCGGAATGAAATCATAAATTTTGAACAAAAGTACGATGAGTCGTTTAGTGAATCTTGGGATCGTTTTAAAGATCTTTTAAGAAAATGCCCACAACATGGTTTTACCAAAGTACACCAAATTAATACTTTTTATAATGGTTTAAGCATGAGTGACCAAGATTCACTAAACAGTGCCTCGGGGGGTAATCTTTTGGCTAAGACTTCCAATGCTGCTTGGGATATCATTGAGAATAAGTCTCGTGTGCAAACCAAGAGTGCTCGGACCAATGTCGCTAGTGCTAGTACTAGTGACAGCGATAAGCGACTTGACAAAATCACTACGCTTCTTGAATCGCTCGCTACCCAAACCGCCAGCAACACCAACAGCATCAACGCTAGAAACACTAAAGACGCTCAAGTCAATGCTGTTAGCCAACCATGCGAGATATGCGGGGGTCCTCACTCTTACACCACTTGTACCACCACCCACGACTACCCTTCTGAAAATGTGAATGCAGCATATGGCACCTATCCTCAACCTGCTTATCAAGCTAGACCTCAAGGTGACCGTAATTTGCTTAGCTACCGCTCCAACAACTACCTCTCACCACCCGGTTTTCCTCCAAACAACCCAAACCAACAACAAAACCTCAATCGCCCTCCTCAACAACAACAACAACCTCGTACACCATACATCCCACCTCACAAGCAGCAACAACCACCTCAACGAAACAACCAAGTATACCAGCAACCTGCTTATCAACCACCCGCATACAATGCTCCTCCCAACCAACCCACCGCTTTACACCAAGAAGTGGAAACCTACATGAGGACTAACGATGTGATCGTGGGAAATCTTCAGCGGGAAGTGCTCAACTTGAAAGCTGACCTGGTCAAACAAGGGAATGATCTGAGAGTTGACATGAGAAACACGTTGGATAGTCAAACGAATGACTTAAAGAACATGATGGCTAGTTTCTTCCAAGGTAATCAACCCTCTTCTTCGGGTACTCTTCCGAGTAACACCGTTGCGAATCCAAGAGGGGAGATGAAAGCAATCACCACTCGCAGTGGCAAAGGTACCAAGGAACCCGAGCTTCCTATACCTCCACCGGTGGTTGTGACTAAGGAGAACGAGTCACCTGCTCCTATTCCTCATCCTTCTCCTTCCCCAATTTCTCCACCTCTTACTTCTACCCCTCCTCCACCCAAGGATGTGAGTGATCCTATTCTCTCGAAGCCTTCCTCTTCTTCCAATATACCTTATCCATCTAGGTTGAGGAAAGAGAAGCTCAAAAGCAAGGACGATATTCAGGTTTCGAACTTTCTTAAAATGTTCAAACAATTGAATTTCAACATCTCCTTCGCTGAGGCTCTCGCTCACATGCCTAAGTACGCGAAAATGTTTAAAGATCTTCTGAGTGACAAGGAAAAGCTTCTTGATATTGCCAACACCCAACTTAATGAGAATTGCTCTGCAGTGCTCTTAAGGAAATTGCCAACCAAGCTTGGTGATCCGGGTCGTTTCTTAATCCCTTGCAATTTCCAGGGAGTAGAGAATTGCATGGCCTTAGCCGATCTAGGTGCCAGCATTAATCTTATTCCTCTAAGCGTTTGGAAGCAATTATCTCTCCCTGAGCTAGTCCCCACCAAAATGACTTTGGAATTAGCTAACCGTACGGTTGCTTATCCAGTGGGGATAGCCGAAGACGTCTTTGTAGGAGTCGACAAATTCACTTTCCATGCCGATTTCGTCGTCGTCGACTACGAGATGGACCCTCGTGTGCCCTTGATCGTGGGTCGTCCATTCCTGAGGACCGGTCGCACTCTCATCGATGTTGAAGCCGGTGAGCTTATCATGAGAGTGGGTGACGATAAAATCGTCTTCAACATGGGAAAGTTGTCTAAACAACCTTATTCATACGAGAGTGTTAATTGTATTGACGTTCCGGATGAGGCTTGTGAAGAACACTTTAATGATGCTTGTAAAAATATTCCTACCTCTCTTCCCAATGTTGAAACCGTTTCCTCTATTGATTCATCACTGTCTCTATTTGGAGAAAGTGATTTGTTTTGGAACAATCTTGAAGCCACCATGGGAGATGTGAACTTAGCTACTGATGATTCTCCCACCGATGGGGATGAAGACATGCATTTCTTTGAAAACCTTCTCAATGAAGACAATCCTTCTCCTCCATCTCCCACGGTTATTGCTATCGATACTCCAACTTTGAAAATGCCTCCCATCGAAAATCCTCCAGATTTAGAACTTAAGGAGTTGCCGCCTCATCTCGAGTACGTGTTCCTTGAAGAAGAGAAGAAGTCGCCCATCATTATCGCGAAGGATTTGAAGGAATAAGAAAAATCTCTCCTCATCGCCGTGCTTAAAGATCACAAGAAGGCAATTGCTTGGAAGATTTCTGATATTCGTGGAATTGATCCTCACTTCTGCATACACAAAATTCTCATGGAGGACGACTTTAAGCCCACAATTCAAAGCCAACGAAGGGTGAATCCAAAAATCCATGACGTCATCAAAACAGAGGTTATCAAACTTCTTGATGCGGGTATGATTTACCCTATTTCGGATTCACCATGGGTTAGTCCAGTCCATTGTGTGCTTAAGAAGGGCGGAATAACCGTTGTTCCCAATGAACACAACGAGTTGATTTCCACTCGTCTCGTTACTGGGTGGAGAGTTTGTATAGACTACCGCAAACTCAATGATTCCACGAGAAAGGATCATTTCCCTCTACCTTTTATGGACCAAATGCTTGAACGTTTAGCAGGTAATGAATATTACTGCTTTCTTGATGGTTTCTCGGGTTATTTCCAAATACCCATCGATCCCCAAGATCAAGAGAAGACAACATTCACTTGTCCCTATGGCACATTTGCTTACAAAAGAATGCCTTTTGGCTTATGCAATGCCCCCAGGACTTTCCAAAGGTGCATGTTAGCTATCTTCCATGACATGGTTGAACAAACCATGGAAGTCTTCATGGATGATTTCTCGGTCTTCGGGGATTCCTTCTCTTCTTGCCTTGCCAATTTGGAACGTATGCTTAAGCGGTGCGAAGACACTCGTCTTGTTCTGAATTGGGAAAAATGCCATTTTATGGTAAAAAAGGCATCGTGCTAGGACACAAAATTTCCAAAGCCGGTCTTGAAGTGGACCGTGCTAAAGTCGATGTTATCGCTAAGTTTCCTCCACCTTCAACAGTGAAGGGTGTGAGAAGTTTCCTTGGTCATGTGGGCTTTTACTGTCGATTCATCAAAGATTTTTCTCAAATCGCTCGCCCGATGACCCACCTCTTGGAAAAAGACACTCCTTTTATCTTTTCCAAAGAGTGTCTTGAAGCCTTCAACTCGCTTAAGGAAAAGCTAACTAAGGCACCCGTCTTGGTTACCCCTAACTGGGAGCTTCCCTTTGAGTTGATGTGCGATGCTAGTGACTTTGCTATTGGTGCGGTTTTGGGCCAAAGAGTGAATAAACACTTCCAACCAATCCATTAGGCTAGCAAGACAATGACTGGGGCTCAATTGCATTACACGACAACCGAAAAAGAGCTTTTAGCTTTTGTCTATGCCTTTGAAAAGTTCCGCCCCTATCTTGTCCTTTCCACCACAATCGTTTATACCGATCATTCCTCGTTGAAGTAATTGTTGACAAAGCAAGATTCCAAACCAAGACTTCTTCGCTGGGTTTTGCTTCTCCAAGAATTTAAAATCGAAATTCGCGATAAAAAAGGAGCTGAAAACCTAGCCGCAGATCATCTTAGTAGACTTGAGGATCCTTACCAAGGGGATCATCCGAACAAAGAAATCAATGATTCTTTTCCCCTGGAGACCTTAATGTCTATCAATTCGAATTCTGATGAAACCCCGTGGTTTGCAGACATCGCAAACTACTTAGCGGGTGGAATTCTCAAGGAAGGGTTAACATCCCAACAAAAGAAAAAGTTCTTCAACGACATTAAGACTTACTTTTGGGATGACCCTTACCTATTCAAACAATGTGCCGATTTGATTATTCGCCGATGTGTTGATGGACCGGCAGCTTTAGAAATCCTTGACGCTTGCCACAAAGGACCCACCGGTGGTAACTTTGGTCCCAACTACACCGCCAAAAAAGTGTTTGCCTCGGGATATTATTGGCCCTCCATATATCGTGACGCTCACAATATGGTTAAACGATGTGATGCTTGCCAAAAACAAGGCAAGATCACACATAAAGACGAGATGCCTCAGAATTTCATTCAAGAATGTGACATCTTTGATGTTTGTGGTATCGACTTTATGGGGCCATTCCCTTCTTCTAAAGGAAACAAATACATCCTTGTAGTCGTTGACTACGTCTCCAAATGGGTTGATGAAAGTCCCTAATCAATGCAAGAAACCCTAATCTTAACTTAATCAACACAAGGTATTACTTTTCAAACGTAATCTTATTATTGTATAATAAAGAATTACAAGTGTTATGGATAACACAGTTTGATGACAATGTGTTGTGCACACTTTGAACAACAATAAACCCTAACTTATGAATACAGTCGTAGCTGTTTGATTCACTAAGTTATATGCAATAATGTTCTTAATATCTCAAAGTGTTGAACATTAATGCATGGATACACATCCTATTTATAGTGTTACGAGTTTGACTTAAACAGTACTTGATGGCGACTACACAAGCTTTTACAAGTTCCCACATCAGTCACATGATGTCCTTCTATTCTTGGTAGTCTTCCATTATGCTTTAAGGAACAGTTGTCAAAAACAGTTTCCTTATTCTTCATAGTATCGAACACACAAATGGCATGTCCAAAGTGTGCTGAGAGTTATCAGGGTATTGCCACCCCTGTTAACTCTCAACCCCTCGGAGTCCCTGATACATCTTGGTTGTTATCCATCACATCCAATGAGTATGTCTTCAGGTAATTCTTCGACTTCCCTGACAATGTCTCTGACATGGACTCCTCTGAGGTTGCTCACAGAGACTTGGATCTCTGTGAGTCTTGCGAAACTTGCCTGCCTCCTAGGCACAGGCAAGGGACTATCTAACAGCCTAATTATGTTTAAATCAATGATCAGGGAATCTAACAAGTTTAGATTCCCAAAAATCCCCCCCTATTTAAACATAAATAATGCTAGATCTAACTAAGTTAAGGTAAGTGAGTTTAACAGCTTCTTCTTACACATAACAGATCTAAACAAACATACCTCATGATTTTATTAAAACTTTAAAGAAAATTACAAGTGCATTACATAAGCAAAATAAAATATGAAGGTAAAAAGGGTTGTGAACATCTTCAATAGTCATCATTTTTAATTCTTTCTTCAGCTTCAGCCAAGTCTAATCTGTTATCAATTTCATCCTGCAAAGTCTTTGCAAACTTCTTGGAATACTCTGTGTTGATCTTGAGACACTTCTTGTGACAGAGTAGCTGAATAGTTGAAGCTAAGCACAACTCATCTTCCCTTTGAAAGGCATACTGGCAAGCCTTGTTCATGAATGCCATTCCTCTTTCAGGCTCTGTGTATGTCTGACCATCAACAGGGCCAACAATACCATTTGGGAGGATCAAATCCCTGTGCATGCCATCCACTTGAACATCTTCAGTAACAAAAGTTTCATTAACAATTTGTGAAATCCTTCTCCTTTTGTTGCCTGTCTTTGGGGGTTCTTGTTCAAAAAGCTGTGGTGGGGGATCAATCTTAAGTTTGGCTGCTGTTTCCTTGATCCAGTAAACTTGGCCTTAAGAGTTTTAAACAGAAGGAAATTAGTCTGTCCAGACTTTTTGGCAGCTAAGGCTTCGAGTTCGAACCATTCTGATAACCCAAGTGTCTTTAACCTGAAGTTGTCAAACACATCCATATTTCTCTGTTGGTTTTCCCTCCATAAGATCATCTGTGGGGTGTTTGTGGATTTATGAATGGTGTATTTGAACTTGGTTATCTTGCCAGAAGCATATATGTTGTTCACGCAGGCATCATAGTCAGCTTTGACTTTCCTTAATGCCTCAGCGCGTTTTGTTTCCATTTCCCTCAACCTTTGTTTTTGTTTTTCCCTTTCAGGTGGTGTCATCTTCCTCAGAGTAGCTTCATTCAATTCTTTGGCTGTCTTGAGTTCATTTAATATTTTGAATTCTTCAGCCTGTTGTTCTATTTCTTCAGGGGTCAAAGGAATCTCATCGGAAGGTGTAAAGGTTGAGAATTGGGAAAGGTCTGTGGTGGATCCTCCTGTCTCTAGCATCGCAGCTATTTTCTTAAGTTTGGTATCTGTGTCAACCAAAACTATCTCCTTTCCTTTCTTCGAGACAGAGGACTCCACACTTATGTTTTTCAAAACATCAGCTCTTTTGATAAATGCTGTCTGAGCCTGAGTTTGAATAGCTTTGGGAAGAGAGCTAACAGTGAATTTTAATTTCTTGACAGCTGGTTCATCATCATCCTCAGGCTTGCTGGTGTTAACCAAAACTAGAGACTTTGATGAGCCAGCTCCATCTTGAGTTTGTTGCTCCCCCTGAGTATTATCCTCATCATCAGGTATTACAATAGGTGTGATGACTTGGAGAGGAACAGGTGTGATGGTGGGGTTAGCTGATGATGAGCCTTGTTCAGCAGATGCAAGGCTGAGTGTTGTATTCTTCTCCCCCTCACGTTTATCCTGACTTCGCAGATGTTTGGATGAACGTGCTTGAAAACGCCTTGCAATCTGTTCAACAGAGGCAGCCATAGAGCGTTGTCTTTTCCTTGAAGCCCTGGCAATCTTCAGCAGGAGGTTGGCATTTGCATTTGTATTTGCCTGAACGCGTCTAACAATAAAAATTTCATGTCTGTATTGTCTGTTGCGAACAGCATCAAATTGCCTGTGCATGGTGAGCTCATGTTCATGGAACATGGCAGGGACTGCTGAGTCAATGGCATCTTTTATCCTTGTGGAAATATGACTGAGTCCTTAGGCTACACCTCTTCTTGCACCATCATGAATTAGCTCAGTGACAACCTCAGCCACAGCCTTTTTGATGATGCCTGGGAATGTCACAGTGAAGTTGTGCATCTCAGATTTGATCACATCCAGCTTCCTTGATAAGCGCTCAATATCTGATTGATGATGGACACGCTGAAGATTCTTGATATTGAGGCTTTGCTGAGCATAGTCATCCCCCCTTGGTAATAAGTCAAAGTTGGTCTGGGCAGGATGATCAAACAAGAGAAATTCTGCTGTTGGATCATAAGTTGGTCTTTGGAATACTGTTGTTGATGAGGTAGCAGAGTTTGGAGTATCAACAGCATCCTTGGGAGGAGAAGTCTTGTCACCAGCTGGTGTAGACACAGCTATTTCTTTAGGAGGAGAGACAGACAGCTGGTCTTCCTCATCTTCTTCATCCTCTTCATCGAACATTCCTTCAGGGAATTCATCTTCAGGCATGGGTTCAATATCAGAGACAGAATCCTCTAATGAGAGCATTTCTTCATCAGCATTTAACAGAGGCTCTTCATTATTGGTTTTGTCTTGATTACATGTATCAGCCTCCTTGTCTTGTTGTACCTGAGACTCGATGACTGGCTGTACAATTTCAGCCTGCAAATTTGTTGTAATTAGTAACAGGGAAAAATTTAAGGGGAATGGTCGCCATTTCGCTGTCCCAGAGAGGCTGAGGGTGATTACTCAGCCACTCCAAAGGTTAAATCCTTGGGATTCTTTTAAGTGTGAATAAAATATGGTTAATGATCGCCATTCGCTGCCCCTAGGAAAGCTGAGTGTGATTATTCAGCCCCCCCAAAAGGTTAAAACCTTTGGGACTCTTTTGATTGTGAGACATATGTTGTTTATGGATCGCCATTCGCTGCCCCTAGGAAAGCTGAGTGTGATTATTCAGCCCCCCAAAAGGTTAAGAACCTTTGGGACTCTTTTAAGAGTGAAACATATGTGATTAAAGGTCGCCTGTTACGCTGCCCCTAGGAAAGCTGAGGGTGATGATTCAGCTCCCCCTGAAAGGATAAATCTTTTGGGACTCTTTTAAGGAGGAAACCAAGAGGCTGTGTGAAGTACAGCTGATCAAGGTTGAGACATTAGTGTATTCAGGTTGTTGTAAGCCTGAATACTGTCTAGAGGGTGCAGGGTCATCGGGGTGCTTTATAAACACAAATGAATCATTCCCTGGTGCAAAGACAGGGTGTACAGAAGTCTTAAAGGATTCTAAGTGTATTGACAGACTTCTATGGGTCGAGGATTACCCTAACTTCACCACTCTCTCCTACAGACAAATGAGAGTGGCTGCTTGTGAACCTCTAAAAATGTACACTGATTACCTGTGAGATATCAGCTTGATCAGGCTGGTTTCCTATTGTCTCAGCTGACTTTGAGACACTAGACTCCTGTTGTTTGTCAGCCAATGAATCTGAATCCACATGAGTATCTGGACCAGAGGAGGTGTCAGTCTTCTTTCCCTTGGCCCTAGAAACAGCTTTGGAGTGGGAAGAAGAGGGGATTTTCTTCTTCTTAGGCTGTTGGCCAGAAGAAGCCTTGGACTTAGTAGTGTGCTGCCCAGAGGTCAAAGACATAGACTTGCCAGCAACACTAGAAGTATTCACCTTCTCAGAGGAAGGGAGCAAGGGCTTCTCAGCGTTTGGTACTTGGTTGGCTACATTCAGCATATGGGCGGTGACAGGGACATCTTCAGCTCCTATTTCCTTGTAGATGGCGCCTGTGATGCGATAGGGCTTAAGAGCATTCAAGGCCTTGTTGTGATAGTTATCTCCCAGCAAACTTTCGAAGATCAGAGACAGGAAGCACACATAGCAGATATTCTTTTCCCTGACCTGATTCCTTCCCTTCAGTTGTTCTACCAGGTTGTAGAAGAGAATGCTTCCAACGTCAACATCAGCTCCCCAGATTAATCCATAAGCAATAGCCTGATGGTTGAAAGACATCTGATCCTGTGATCCCTGCATTCCTCCCAGGGATTTAACAATGTGGGTGAAGAGGACACGCCACATGGGAGTGAAATACTTAATCTTCAGAGGAGATTTGGCGAGGACCTCAGCAGGTGTAAGGGCAGGGTTAACGTCATGGCAAGGGTTGAGTGTGGCCAGGGCTTCTTTGACAGCCTTTTTGTCAACTACCTTCAGGCATTCATCTCCATGCTTCAATCCGGCCACACTTGAAAAGTCTTTAAGGGAGAAGGCAAAAGGGTGTTCATTGCATGAAAGGCTAAATGTTATGGTGTCTTCTACCACTTCAGTAGAATACCAGAATTCCCTAAGGTATTCTTGGTAAAAGGTGGATGGGGATTTGGTGAAGGCTTCACAAACGTCACAATTCTGCATGAAATTTACCAGATCTGAATAGGTGCTATTTGGTGCCTTAATCCATCCAATGGCGTTGTTGGAGGCGAGGATGCTCTCATTGATCTCGAAGTTAACATTTGAAGCTTTGGGAACTGAAAACGCCATGGATTTGAGGTTGAAGGAGAAATAAAATGGCGGATAGGTTAAGAGAGATAAGAACTTAGAGAGAGAAGTAGATTTTAGAATGGTGGTGGGTGAGAAGAGAAATGAGACAATATATATTCAAACTAAGTGAACAGTTATTCAACCGTATTAAATGCAAGGTGCGAAAATGACTGCTCAAGTGGGTCCCCTTGACCTTTCAAAAAGTTTGTCTCCTCGTTATCCGAAAAATAAATGATTAAATATTTGAGAATGTTTTTTGTATTTACTTGGAAAGTAACTACCTAGTTTCATGTGAAAAACATTTAATATAGAATCAATCATTTAATGAACACATTTAATATCAAGCCACAGGCTTTGAGATATTGAGCATCCCTAGCTCAGCAACTAGCCTGTTGAACGAAGGTTCAGCCAAAGGCTTTGTAAAGATATCAGCTAGTTGCAGCTCTGTGGGAACAAAATGCAGCTCAATATCTCCCTTCATTATATGATCCCTGATAAAATGATACCTGATATCAATGTGTTTGGTACGAGAGTGAAGAACAGGGTTGTTGGATATGGCAATGGCGCTGGTGTTGTCACAAAAGATTGGCACTTTGTCATACAAGATTTCATAGTCAGCCAATTGACTTTTCATCCAGAGCACCTGAGCACAACAGCTGGCTGCAGCGACATATTCTGCTTCAGCTGAAGACATAGCCACAGAGTTTTGCTTCTTAGCACTCCATCCAATCAATTTTCCTCCTAGGATTTGACAGCTGCCTGAAGTGCTTTTCCTGTCAATACAGCATCCAGCATAATCTGAATCTGAATAGGCCTTGAGATCAAAGCCTGATTCCTTTGGATACCATAGACCTAAGGATGGTGTTCCTTTGAGATACCTGAAAATTCTCTTAACATCCACTAGATGGGATTCTTTTGGGTTAGCTTGGTACCTTGCACAGAGACATGTGGAGAATTGGATAACTGGACGACTAGCTGTTAGATACATGAGTGACCCAATCATGCCTCTATATAAAGTCTCATTGACGGAGACCCCTGACTCATCAGGGCCCAAGTTGTTGGGTGGAAGCATGGGGCATTTCACTGATGCACAATCAGCTAAGTCATATTTTTTAAGTAAATCCTTAACATACTTTTCTTGACAAATTGAAATTCCCTTAGGACATTGTTTAATTTGAAAGCCCAAAAAGTAAGTTAATTCACCCATCATACTCATCTCATATTTCTTGGTCATTAATTTAGCAAAACGTGTACTAAGATTGACATTTGTTGACCCAAAGATGATATCATCCACATAAATCTGCACAATAATGAAATCACTCTTGTCCTTGAAGGTAAAGAGTGTTTTATCAATAGAACCCCTAACAAATTTATTTTCAGTTAAGAAATTTGAAAGAGTTTCATACCATGCTCTTGGATCTTGTTTCAGACCATACATTGCCTTGTGAAGTCTGTACACATGGTTGGGAAACTCGCTGTTCTCAAATCCTTCAGGTTGTGCAACATACACTTCCTCAGCCAAATCACCATTGAGGAAAGCACTCTTAACATCCATCTGATACACAGTGATGTTCATATAGGCAGCATAAGCAAGGAAGATTCTGATGGCTTCAAGTCTAGCAACAGGTGCAAAAGTTTCATCATAATCAATTCCTTCAGTCTGAGAGAACCCCTGTGCTACCAGTCTGGCCTTGTTCCTGATGATGTTCCCAATTTCATCCATCTTATTTCTATAGATCCATCTAGTGCCTGTGATATTCTTTCCAGGTGGAGCTGGCACTAGTGTCCATACTTTGTTCCTTTTGAACTGATTGATTTCTTCTTTCATAGCAGCTACCCATCCTTCTTCTACCAGAGCCTCAGCTACTCTTTTAGGTTCAATTTGTGAGAGAAATTCAGCAAATAGACATTCATTGGCTGAGGCTGACTCTGAGTCTTGGATTCGCTGTCTGGTTGTGATCCCTGCATTTGGTTCCCCAATAATATTGACAAGAAGAATGTGTTGATCTCTTGACCACTTATTTTGAGGAACTGGGGACTCAAGGACAGGAGTACTTGTGGGCACAGCTGGTACAATTTGAGTTTCATTTTGCTGAATAGGAGGGCTTTCTTCAAAGACTACTTTAGTGTCAGAGTCTTCTTCAGCCATATCAAGGGGTGCTATTTCATTATCAGCAGAAGAATCTTTAGGGATTTGAAGAATTGGTGAGTCATCAATATCATGAGAAGGACCATCAGACATTTGAGGTTCTTCTTCATCAAGTTCCTGAGAGGTAGGAACTTCTATGTTGTGAGTAGACAGAGGGTCAAAGGCAGAGACATAAGGGGTGAGAGTGTTGGAGTGATGATGACTGGTAGGTCTGGGTTCTGTGAACTCATCACTTGGAAAAGATACATTTTCATTAAAATCAATTTCATCACCCTCTGTTCCTGTTCTCTGTATGACTTCATCATCTTCATTGAATCTAACATGGAATGTTTCTTCTACTTCTTGTCTTCTGATGTTGAATACTCTGAAGGCTTTGGCTATAGGAGAGTATCCCAAAAAGAAACCATCATCAGCTTTTTCATCAAACTTTCCAAGTTTGTCCCTGTAGTTATAAATAAACACAGGGCACCCAAACACATGAAAATAGCTGACGTCTGGAGATCTTTTTCTGAAAACTTCATAGGAGGTTTTACCATGTCTTTTGACAATGATTGATCTGTTTTGTGTGTAGCAAGCAGTGTGAACAGCTTCTCCCCAAAATTGCTTTGGTAAGGCTGCACCATTTAACATGGTTCTTGCTGCTTCAATCAAAGTCCTGTTTCTTCTTTCAGCCACACCATTTTGTTCAGGGGTGCCAGCTGAAGAGAAGTTCTGTGAAATCCCTTTTTCATCACAAAAAGATTCAAGTTGATGATTCTTGAATTCAGTACCATTATCACTTGTTAGAGCTTTGACTCTAACATCATTCATATTTTCAACCTGTCTGATGAAGGACATGATGGTTTCAGCTGCTTCACTTTTCCTTCTAAGGAAGAACACCCATGTGTATCTTGAAAATTCATCAACTATGACCAAGGTGTATTTGTTGTGATTAATGGTCTGAGGTTTGACAGGCCCAAACAAATCCATGTGAAGGAGATGTAAGCACTTGTCAATGGAGAATGATTGCCTAGTCTTGAATGAAGACCTGTGATGCTTTCCTTTGACAAAGGCAGAACAAGTTTTGTCTTTGGAAAACATTACTGAAGGTAGACCAGCAACCATGTTTTGAGTGGCTATCTTATTGATGTTCTTGAAGTTGAGATGAGACAGTCTTTTGTGCCACAGCCAATTGACACTTTCAGAGGCTTTAGCAAGAAAACAATTTGAGCTGTCTTCAGAGCACACAGCCATGTTGATGACATAAACATCTCTCCTTCTAGGTGCAATCAGCACAACATCATTGTTTTTGTTGAATATGGTTCCCTGAGTCTTAGTAAACAAAACCTTATAGTCAGCATCACACAATTGGCTGATGCTAATAAGATTGTGTTTAAGACCATTCACATATGCAACCCTGGTAAATGTAATCCCATTGCAGTTCACTGAGCCATATCCTTCTGTGTCACCTAAAGAGTTATCTCCAAACACCACTTTAGGACCTGGCTCCTTTGAGTATCTGTGCAGGTATTGTTGAATCCCTGTCATGTGTCTAGAACAGCTACTATCTAGATACCATACCGATTCCTTGAGATATTTCTGCACAGATACATAGAAACAGATTAGTTCCTATGGTGAACCCACTTTCCAGTGGGCTCCCTGAATTGCTTATTAGCAACTCTTGTGTTCCTGAAAAACTTTTGGCGTTGGTATGGACAGTTCATTGTTTCATGGTTATAACTCTTACAGATATCACACCCAGGGAAGTCACCACACTCGTCTGAGTGATGGTCTGTGAACCCACAGAATTTACAGGGAGGATAAGGTTTGTAATTTCCCTGTTGCCTTTTAGAACTCTGTGGTCTGTCCCTAGAGGGTGTTTGAGCTCTTTTAGCTGCCATGTGTCTGTCATGATCTAAGGTCGAATGGTGAGAATTTTTACATATATTGCAATAAGGTTTGATTAACCTTTCCCCTTTGGGTTCACCTAGGACTGACTTAGGTTCATGAGAAGTAGAGCATTCAACGGAAGGCTTAATGTGTTGTTTCAAGAGTTCTACTTCTTTCATAAGAGACAACAGGCGATCTTCAGTGGTAGGTTCAACCTTATTCACAGCTTTAGTAGTAACAGGCTTAAAAGCTACTTGTTTGCCAGTTTGTTTAGCAGGAACATGAAAAACTTTAGCTGAAGGATTCTCAATATCTATCCTAAGTTCATCCTTAGCAGATCTAGAAGAACTGTTGGGTTCAACTCCAGAGAGTTTAGGCAAGGGTGGTAGCTCAGCCACATCTTCAGAGACAGGGTCATTTGTCAAAGTGGTATCTGACATATGAATAGTCTCTGTAGATTTAAAGACAATGTCTTTGGGTTTGGTGAGAATTCTCAGCTTATTTTTCTTAGCAGATATATCCTTTTTTAAGTCAGCAGGCACTTCATCCCTAAGCAATTTATCAATAGTAAACCTAGCACACAGCCATTTTTCAATAATCTTGTTCAATTCAGAGACTTGATCATTTAAAGCAATGTTTTTCAAGGTTAATCTAGCTACTTCATTTTGCAGGGATATTTACTCTAAATTAACCCGCCTGAGGGTTTCACATTCAGCCTTAGCATTTAGCATTTCAGATTTAACAGAGTGAAACTTATCAAGTAGGTTCTTTCTTTGTTCCTCAAAAAGTGTAAATCAATAATGGTGTAATCAAGGACATGCTTACGTTCATCACTATCAGACATGGATAAAAGCCTGTGTACCTTTTTCATTGTGATGTCAACCCATTGTCCTGATCGCGCATCACCTTTTCCAACAGCTGGTTAATCTTCAGCTATCACCATAAAAGCCCTGACTCTGGTGGTGTCTTCTTCATCTGAAGTCAGTGGCTCATCATTCCAATCATAAGTTTCAGCAACCAACCCTTTCTCTGTCTTTTTCTCACCACCTTTCTTTTTGGACAGAGCTTCAATCTTCAAGTTCATTTGTTCTAACTCAGCTTTAAGTGCCTTGTACTTATTTTTGTAATCTTTCTTCTCAGTGTCTGAAGAATTGGATTGAGATGAGTTGTTATGTTGTTTGAACTTGTAGGGTTTGGATGAAGATGATGGATAAGAGGGTGAGGATGTCTTGGTAGAAGGACAGTCTTTTTGATAATGTCCAAGCTTTCCACAGGCAAAACAAGTTTCTTTTGACCTGTCAGTTGGTTTACTAGCTGATCCTACTCTTCCCGATCTTTTGTAGTATCTTCTTTGGTTGGCTAGCAAGGCTCTTTCATGGAATTCTGCATTGAGGTCTGACAAGAACTCTTGGCTGCTACGGGTATCTTCTTCAACATCAGAATCGCTGTCATGAGGATGTGTTGCAGAGATCAATGCTTTGGAAGATGCTCCTTGGACTACGAATCTTTCAGTCTCTGATTTGTAGATAGTATCGATCAGCCCTTCTTCATAATTATACTTACCATAGAGCTGAGCAAGGGTATCATTTTTGATTGAGTTGTTAGCTCTCTGAGTCTGATTCATGCTCAGCCACTTTCTTGGAAGGCTGTTGACAAAAGTAGCATTGATCTCAGCTTGACCAATAGTGACATCATTCATAGCTAGGTCATTTAGAAGAATCTTCAGCCTAGTATAGGTTTGCTGAACCTTTTCACCTTCAAGTGACTTAAAGGAATTAAACTGAAGTCTGAGTGCCTGAATCTTTGTCTCTCTTGTTTCAGAGGGTCCTTCATGGCCAAGAATGAGGTCTGTCCACATTTGTTTAGCTGTGGGACACTGAATGACAGACTTCATGATATGCTTGGGAAGGCAGGATATTATGATGCTTTTAAGACGTTTATCTTGGTTTGCCAATTTCCTATCAGCTGGAGTCCATTGTTTGAGAGGTTTGGGAAGAGGGTTTTCTTCAGTGGATGTAAGCGCCATGGGAATATATGGACCATTTTCTAAAATTTCTAAAAGAAAAGGTTCAAGCCCATCAAGATATACAAGAAATTGACTCTTCCAACTGGCAAAATCTTCTTCATCAAAGACTGGTACACTTGTGACGTGTGATCCACCTCTTGAGTCAAGAAGCTGGGGTAGATCATCGTCATTGGCAGGAGGGTTAAGTCTTGGTGAAGATGGGTTTGTGGAAGGTGATTGTGGTGGGTTAGAAGTTTCTGGCATGGTGGATCTTGATTATAAAACTGAGAACGATGTTTCTTGAAGGTTTTAATATCAAACACTGCTCTGATACCAATTGAAAGTCCCTAATCAATGCAAGAAACCCTAATCTTAACTTAATCAACACAAGGTATTACTTTTCAAACGTAATCTTATTATTGTATAATAAAGAATTACAAGTGTTATGGATAACACAGTTTGATGACAATGTGTTGTGCACACTTTGAACAACAATAAACCCTAACTTATGAATACAGTCGTAGCTGTTTGATTCACTAAGTTATATGCAATAATGTTCTTAATATCTCAAAGTGTTGAACATTAATGCATGGATACATATCCTATTTATAGTGTTACGAGTTTGACTTAAACAGTACTTGATGGCGACTACACAAGCTTTTACAAGTTCCCACATCAGTCACATGATGTCCTTCTATTCTTGGTAGTCTTCCATTATGCTTTAAGGAACAGTTGTCAAAAACAGTTTCCTTATTCTTCATAGTCTCGAACACACAAATGGCATGTCCAAAGTGTGCTGAGAGTTATCAGGGTATTGCCACCCCTGTTAACTCTCAACCCCTCAGAGTCCCTGATACATCTTGGCTGTTATCCGTCACAGCCAATGAGTATGTCTTCAGGTAATTCTTCGACTTCCCTGACAATGTCTCTGACATGGACTCCTCTGAGGTTGCTCACAGAGACTTGGATCTCTGTGAGTCTTGCGAAACTTGTCTGCCTCCTAGGCACAGGCAAGGGACTATCTAACAGCCTAATTATGTTTAAATCAATGACCAGGGAATCTAACAAGTTTAGATTCCCAACAGTTGAAGCTAAAGCTTTACCCACTAATGACGCAAGGGTGGTTTGTAACTTTTTGAAATCTCTATTCGCTAGATTCGGTGTGCCTCGTGCCATTATTAGTGATCGTGGAACTCATTTTTGCAATAACCAATTCGCAAGAGTCATGGCTAAGTATGGTGTAAATCATCGTCTTTCCATAGCCTACCACCCACAAACTAATGGCCAGGCTGAAATCTCTAACCGAGGATTAAAGCGAATTCTGGAAAGAACCGTGGGAGAGCATCGTGCCTCATGGGCTGATAAACTTGATGATGCTTTGTGGGCTTTTCGTACTGCATACAAGACTCCGATTGGTTGCACACCATATCGTCTCGTGTACGGGAAAGCGTGCCACCTCCCCATTGAGTTGGAGCACAAGGCTTACTGGGCCTTGAAGTGGGCTAATTTTGATATCAACAAAGCCGGTGACCTACGCAAGATCCAACTCAATGAGCTCAATGAACTCCGTAATGAGGCTTATGAAAATTCTTTGATCCATAAGGAAAGGACTAAGCTCATTCACGACTCTAAGATTAAGAACCGAGAGTTCCATGTTGGAGACAAAGTCTTACTCTTTAACTCTCGGTTGAAAATCTTTTCGGGCAAGCAATCTCGTTGGTCCGGCCCATTCACCATTGCCCAAATTTTTCCATATGGTACTCTCGAGCTCGCTCAACCTAATGGACCTAATTTTAAGGTGAATGGCCAACGAGTGAAGTTGTACTTTGGTGAGGACACCTCTCAGGAGATGATTCCATCCCTCACCACGTTCCCCATGAACTAATTTTGGGTCGAGTCAGGCTCGTGACTCGGTTATCAAAAACAAGCGCTCCTCTCAACCTTTGAAGAACCGTGCTCCCGTGTTATCCGATATCCGGTTCTATCTCTCAACTATCGTGATTCAATTTTCTTCATACTCACATTTGAAATTGATCACTTTAGTCGTGTCTGCCTTAACTTGAGTTAACCAACGTGCACAATGTCATAAGTGTAGGGGAGACTTTTCCCACATGCTTAAACATTGAGGACAATGTTTATCTTAAGTGTAGGGGGACTTCTATAGAAGTTTTAAGTGGACTTTTCCATGAAAATGCCTTCATTTAACCGGAAAATCTTATTTTTCAACATTTTTCAAAATTTTTAATTAACTTTAGCCATTTAGTCGTAATTTTTAAATTTTTATCGTTGCTTTCGTATGTATATACCCCGCAATAAAGTCAAAAATATTAATAAAGTGGTGTAGCTAGTTTAGAAGTCTTTGACATATTAGGCCCGTTGCGTTTATTTTGACTCAACCCGAATAGACTTATCCAAGTTTATTCTAGCTAGTATCCTTAACCATGTAGACCTTAATTGGTTTATTAGGCTAAGTATCCACGAGTCTCATTACTTGAGATTTTAAATTGTGGAGGACGAGAGATGATAGAGTCAATTATAAGTCGGTATTCTTGCACAAGCTCACTTGGTGTAATTATTTGCCTATTCTCCCATCACTTGCTAATAATTTATCTGCAATAAGTAAGGTCGTACGATTTGAAAAGTTACTTAGCTTCTAGCCCAAGATCGTTTAAAAGTTGCTCGGTAATGATAAGAGTTCATAGCCAAGGCATAACTTATGAAGCGGGGCGCGAAGATTGGCGAGTCCGAAAAGGCCCTAACAAGGCATGAGGATTCCATTTTATTGCTAAAGATCCAAGGTGATGTGAAAAGCATTATTCCCAAAATCGATATGAAGGATCAAGACTCACGACGAAAAGCAATCAACTCCCATAAAGATCATGGAGAAGTCTATCCGAAAAGACCCTAACAAGGTATGAGGATAAATAGATCCAAGTCCGAAAAGGAGGCGGATCGTTGTATCTCAAAATCCCAATTAGAGATTGAAGAAATAATCATGAAGTCGCGGTCAACAAAGTCGGAGAACCCCTCAAAAGTCTCCAAGTGAAGAAACTCTATTAACGATGAGAAGACCATTATCTCAAGCACGTCTCTCAAGATATGAAGTATGAAGTACATGCCAAATATCGGCCCGAGAAAGGTCTCAAATCGTGAACCGAGTTATGCCAAGATATGAACTTTTTGATATCCCGAGAAGCAGTTTTAAGAGATTTTGTCCTTTAGCTAACTATTGATCAAATCGTCCTACTTTGCTTTCAGCCTAAATGAACTATCGAAATAAGTCCAAAAATGCATCTTCGTGATCATTCTAAGACAATAATAAAATATAAGAGATACACCTAGCAATAAGGGAGTTTAAGCATATAATTAAGCCATGTGTGTAAGTGTTTGATTTGCTAACTTATAATAACAATGATCTCGTTTTTAAGCTTCGTTTGGGGAACGTGAAAGTTGAGGGTGATAAATCTTCGCAGCACCAAAGCCCTAATGTAAGTCCTTGATCTCTTTGCAAGTTATTTCCATCCTTTTGTTTACTTTAAAGTTTTAATTTCTCTTAGTACTTTCATTTTTGATTAGTAGTATCTTAATAAGGCCAAGGTTGATTGATTATGAGAAAAGTGTAAATGTGCTTTTTCACTAAGCATTGCATGAGGGCATGACAATGGTTAAGTGTAGGGGATTTGATAGGTGTGTAAACACACATCCTTTTACCACTTATTTCTGGCTAAAACAAGACCAAAACACGTATTTAATATCATTTGTTTGGAATTATGCGTGGTTTTTGTGTTTATTGTGTTTTCAGAGTCAACCGGATGAATATTGAAGAAAACATGGGATTGCACGGGTTTTATCGAGGAAAAAGACTCAAGACGAAGTCTATTGTCCAAGAGATGCAAAACAATTGAAGTCATTGTGCCTATTTGAAGATTTATCGAAGAATAGAGCCAAAGATGGAAGATTCATATATGTCGAAGAACTCGAGTCTAATAAACAAAAGATTATAAGACGAGTTGGAATTATTCACCGACACTTCTCAAATCCAAGTCAGGAACGTTTATTTAAAGAAGCGTGAAGACTAAAGAAGAAAGAAGAAAAGAAGCCCGATACCAAAGCCCATTCACAAGCCCATACACACGCCTATATAAAGGCCCTTACTTCACAAATTGAAAACACTTAGTTAGTCTTAGTTTAGTTTTTCATTTTTTTTCTCTAGTTTTAGAGAGAGAAAGTTCCAAACTTTCTCTCACTAAACTTTTTCCTTGTTTTCATCTTTTAAATTCAAGCTTTCTTTAATTTTTGTACTTTGGAACTCAATAATCTTATTCAAGTTAAGCTTTTAAGTTCTTTAATCTTCTTCTACTTTTCTTAGTTTTCCTAAATCCTTGATCCGATTGTTTCATTCCATACGGTTAGGATTGTTGGATGAGTTCGTGACCAAAAGTTAATCTTTCTTGTTCCTTTTTAAGGTCTTGCGTGAATAGGCTATAAGCTCTCCATGCTTATTGGCTTATTTCTTGTTTAAGCTTATTGTTTTAGGATTTCATCAAGGTTTTAGTCGTTTAAAAGTTCCTTTCATAAAGTTCATGATTTACGTTTTCAAAAGTTGTTAAATTTACTCTTGTTGAAGTGATTAAGTCCCGGTTAAAATAGTTTATTGTACGTGCTTATTGAAGTTTTGGCTTTGCACCATTTTCCGATTGATTTGAGCTTCCATCGCAACACAAGGGTTTACACACATTCCGACAGATTCATTTCTTTAGATAGCAATAACCCAAGAGGGTTTTACTTTGCGATTGGGTAGTAATTCCCCCTTATTCCGATCAGGATTGCGATCGCTTATTGCGATCGCACATTCCGACGGGACTAAGGTCCTTTTTAAGACGAAACTCTGGCCAATTTTCATTTACAACATTCCGATCTAGATCTTTCCGATAGCAACATTCCGATAGACTTCATTGCGATAGACCATCATTCCGACAGCTTGCATTTTAATTATTCCGATGGATTGTTTTGACAAATATTCCGATGGGCATGATTTTGACATTCCGATAGACTTGCAATTCTATATTCCGATGGATTAAGTTTTAAAACTTTACAAAGTTTTAAGTGTTAGTTTTATTAAGTGTTCAAGTGTTTTTCTCATTTTGCCTTTAAGTTTTCAAGCATTCACTTTTAACTTGTCAATCTAGTTTAATCTTTCGAAGCTTTAATTTTACTCTTCGACACTCACTTATTTGTCATTAGTCATTAGTTTAAAATAGATAAAACAAACCATCACCTTTTTATTAACCAAGAACAAATCATTCCACTTAGAGCCGAGATCAATTCGAGAGGATACCGAGATGATTCTAGAACCTAGCAAAAACGCAAGTATCAGCCACATACATATTTTCTGGATTGTCATGAGTAGAAGGACAATCGGTGTATGAATGAGACCCCTCGCAAATCTCACAAGAAGTGGCTACAGCTTTAGCTTGTTGAAATTGGTTTGTAGCCATGGTTAAGAAGTTTTTGTTCATCTTGGCTATTTGGCGGGTAAGTTCGGTTATCTCGGGGTTTGATGAAGTAGAAGAAACATTGGCCCTCGGGGTATTTCTTGAAGATGCGGATGAATCCCAATTTTTGTGGTGAGTGGTCATGTTCTCTATAAGCTCTCTACACTCCTCAGGTCTTCTCTTCATGAATGTACCACCGGCGGCAGCATTAATCGTATCACGATCACGAAAAGTTAAACCATTGTAGAAAGTATCAATCAAAGTGACTGGGAACATATTATGGTTCGGAAAACGGTCGATCAAGACATTATAACGTTACCAAGCATCGAAAGCGACTCATCAGGTTCTTGAGTGAAACCACTGATTTGATTACGAAGACTAGTGACCATGGATGGTGGAAAGTAGCGCGATAAAAATTTTTGAGTCATTTCGTCCCATGTATGAATTGAGTTTTTGGGAAGACGATCAAACCATTTTTCGTCATGGTGGGATAAAGTGTGTGGAAAAAGGTGAAGGCGAAGAAAATCCATGGAAACACCGGGCAATTTCATGCTTTGAGTGACGGTTATGAATTTATCGAGATGTTTGTTGGCATCATCATCCGGTAATCCGCGAAATGGACAAGCGTTTTGAACTTGTTGGATCATGTGATGCTTCAACGAAAATTCAGCAGCCATGATTTGCATCGGCGCAATCGGTCCTCCTCGTCCGTTCATGGTTGGTTGACAAAGCTCATCCATCGTACGAAGGTCGGGTGGAGGGACATGGTTGTTATTGTTATTATTCAAATTGGGGTGAGGTGGGTTGTTATTATTATTATGTACACCGGCCATATCTAAGTCTCTAAGAGTATCGGGCTCAGATTAAGACGTAGATCGAGTACACATACACTAAAATGAAATAGAATATTTTTGGCTTTTTATCTTTTTTATTTTTTTGGATTTTTGAAAATTTTATATTTTTTAGGATTTTTGAAAATTTTTGTGCTTGAAAATAACGTTCCCAAAAGAACGGATCCCAAAATCCAATTTTTCTCACTAAAAACCGTTAATCTTTACGAAAAGAGTCGGTAGCGGCGCCATTTGATACAGAGATTTAGCATATGTGTACTCAATCGTTCTCGGTATCTAATCGAATTGATCACGGTTTAGGGTGGAATTATTGGTGTTGGTCACTAAAAGGGGGAGCTTGATTTTTTAAGTCTACAGATGTCATACCCCACCATGGCGGAATATGGGGCGACGTATGGATATCATCACAACAACAACGTGTCTATAGAGAGAATTATATGAATTAGAAATGTCATAAAAGGTGACACAAATGTCATGACAATATCTCAACAATGCAGGAGTCTAGGTAAGTAGGTAACAGTCCTACCTCTTACCCAAGACAAACAAATAACACAAACAAATCAACATATAGGTTCATAGTATCACTTATTGAAACAAACAGAAAAATAAACTAAGAAGGAACAGGGATCTCCTTCTAAATGCAATCCATATGCCTCCAAAGCTAGCCACTCCTATTCTCAAGCTTAGCCACATTCTCACCTGAAAGAGACACTAAAACACGTCAACATAATGTTGGTGAGAGTCATAGGTTTAGACTCCAACCGAAAACAGATTATATTAAGCTGTGAACAACCATAAACCACTAAACATATGGACAATGTGCTACAAGTATGCATTAACAACTAACATTCAAGATCAATCATTCCAAACCAAATCCAAGGCTCCCAGCCTTACCAAACCCCATGGTACCATAGGCGCCGATACACCTATGTACCAATCCTAAGGCCCCGCCTTGTCATTATCCATTGGTCTCATAGATGCTCACACATATATGTACCTCGCCAAGGCCCCGCCTTGTCAACATTCCCTTGGTACCAAGTCAATTCACAAAACAATCATGAATCAATTAGCAGTTAATCACATAAGTACACACAAGTCCATCACCAATCATAAAACATTCACAGCAACAATTTACAAAACTATAACAAGTGTCTCTTCCATCCCATCTGGAAGTCAAAATCATTAAAAAGATATGGGACTATGAAACTCACCTGATTGAGCTTCTCCAAAAATCCGTGCACTAGCAAAAAGCTAACAAACAAAAGCACACAATCAAAACATGAACCAAACACTAAAATGGCTCATCAACATATGATGGACATCTAACCTTCTCCCATATATGTACCTCATTTATATGCTCTAAGCATCTCATTACACCCCTCTATAAATCCCTTAACTTAGTTTACTTCATAACCCGTCTCGTTAACATTTTACCCAAAACAGTCCCGGTTTTAGGTCCTCAAACTATGGGACGAACACCCCCTTAATCAAAACAATATCTTCTGTAAAAGAAACCCTATGCCCTTACATGTGTTAGATAACTCCTATCGTTTGTCACAACCTTCAAGCTACTGTTAAGGCCCCGATATATATATATATATACTTCTGCCTATCCGCATTTTATCGATTTTAAACATACAAAAAGTTTGTTATAATTAGGGGGTCTTACCCTAACCAACTTGCTTAGCCCTCCTCCAGGTCTCTTATTTAATATATAAACCAACACCCATGCTCATTAGAGGGCGCAAGTGTACTCCTAAGTACCCCAATCACCTTAAAACATTAAATTAAACCCGACTGATTTCAAAACTGTTTTGACCTCCGACGGTTGTAACCTGTTTTTGACCCACCTCCCGACCTCCAATTTAGTTCTCGTTACTTGCATTTTAAAGCCACTTCAATTAGCTATTCAGGGATGCTTGGATCGAAAAATAAGGGTTTTTAGAACTCTAGATATGATCAAAACAAGTGACATAAAATTTTGCCCAGTTTTTAAAAACGAATTTAACACAATTAGCTTAATTAATTACCATCATGTATAATTATTATCTCTAATTAATCTAATCATGTTTATACCATTATAATACATAATTCATAATTATTATCTCTTATTTAATATATAAACCAACACCCATGCTCATTAGAGGGCTCAAGTGTACTCCTAAGTACCCCAATCACCTTAAAACATTAAATTAAACCCGACTGATTTCAAAACTGTTTTGACCTCCGACTGTTGTAACCTATTTTTGACCCACCTCCCTACCTCCAATTTAGTTCTAGTTACTTGCATTTGAAAGCCACTTCAATTAGCTATTCAGGGATGTTTGGATCGCAAAATAAGGGTTTGTAGAACTCTAGATATGATCAAAACAAGAGACATAAAATTTTGCCTAGTTTTTAAAAACGAATTTAACACAATTAGCTTAATTAATTACCATCACCATGTATAATTATTATCTCTAATTAATCTAATCATTTTTATACCATTATAATACATAATTCATAATTAACTTAACCCTAGATCCATCATGTATTGATTGTAAGATAATTAAAAACAATTTAATTAAAAAGTGTATTGAAGATTTTACCTTAGAATTTTTGAAAGAAGAAAAATTAATGAAGAACCCTAAATAGACTCCATTGATTTCGACTTAAGCTTGATCTCCAGGGGATTATGATGTGTTTTTAGTTAATAAAAAGTCTTTATATAATTTCCTAACAAGTCATTGGCCCATTACAAAAGCCCGGTTCCCTTTTTCTTTTTTTTTCCCTTTTCTTTCTTTTTAATCGGCCTAAACCGACTTTAACATATCTTTTTTTATTTTTTTTTATTTTTATTACTTATTATTATGTTATTAATAATACCTTAATTTACCTTAATTTATTTCAGCTCCTAAAGCCTCCGAAACCTTAAAACCGTAAAACTAGTCAATTTTACGCGTATACCGAAAAACGTAAAATATACAGTTTTAAAAAAAATCTTAAATTTTGAAATAAACTTTATAACTAAGTCCTAAATGACTTAAAATCATCCCGAAAAATACTCACATGACTAAACACCTTACCCGAGACCTCTAAATGCTAAACCCCAAATCGTAAAAAAAATACGATTTACTATAATACTTATACGTATACGTAAAACACCAAAATAACACCATTTCATTTCGTAGTAACTAATTTGTGAGCTCGAACATGAAATAACCGTTCCTCGATTTACTTATGAGTACTTTATACCCATAGACGATATCCACACCAACCTCGTTCACGAAAAATAACATGTAAACACGCAAATCACATAGTCACACATAAATTAACCTTAAGATAAGACCAAGTGACGATCCTCAAAACCACGGTTGTCACATCACTCCCTCCTAATAGAAATCTCGTCTCGAGATTTACTCCTTAGGATCGTCATTAACAAACAGTTGAGGATACTTATTCCTCATAAATCCTTCCCGTTCCCACATGAACTCTAGTCCACGTTCTAAATTCCATCTACCCATAACTACGGTATATTACCCTTTTTATCCAACGTCCTAGCTTCACGACCCAAAATTTCTATCGGCTCTTCGATAAAACGAAGACTCGTATCCATACTAATATCATCTAACGGTACTTGAAAGTCAGTTCTTGCTAAGCATTTCCTCAAGTTTTGATACATGAAATACGTCATGCACACTACTCAATTCCTTCGGTAATCTCAACCTATACGCCACTACCCCAATACTTTCAAGGATTTCAAATGGACCCACAAATATAGGTGCTAACTTCCCTTTTCTTTCCAAACCGCATCACCCCTTTCCATGGTGAAACCTTTAGCATAACTTTATCTCAAATCTCAACGGCTTACGCCTCTTGTCCGCATAGCTCTCTTGTCGGTTCTTTTCTATTTTCAACCTCTACTTAGTCACTGCCACCACCTCCATAGTTTTCCGATCCACCTCCGATCCAATACGTTGGCCGCTTCTAACTTCATCCCACTATAACGGTGATCCACCTCATCTCCTATGAATTAACTCCAGCAGTTTCTACTACAATTCCTATCACCATACCTAACGGCTTCTATCCTCTACGGATTTTCCATCATTCGGAAGTTCTCCCAACCTTAAACACATCCAATGGTATATGCAGGATTGCATAACCAAAAGCTTTCCATAATATTCACAAGAAACATGTCATAACCACCACCTCATCCTTGCTTTCCCATGCTCCGCACTAAGTAACTAACCATCCTTCATACTAACATGTGTTACACCTTTTCTCTAGGTGGACGTTCCATTGTTCGTGACTACTAACCTCTTGCTCTAACGGTTTCTCTTCAATATCACTACACTATCTTCACAACCTCTTGCTCCCTCGAATCATTCTTCCTCCATACTACTTTTCGCTTGTCTCTCCACAATCTTAATTTCCATACCATCTTATATCCCGTCTTCAGCCTATAATTTAGGTGTTTCCTCCTTTATTCCTTACATCCTCATCAATGGGGAATATGCCCCTCTCACCGGTGACTCTCTCTTTGTAGGAGAATTCTTCCTAATATAATGCGTTCTCCAACTATCTCCAAATCTCACGTCAATGCTCTAGGCGTCTTTCTAAATTACCCCTATAGTATGCTCATACCAAACATTAGTCTATCAACGGTATACTACGCTTGCTTCCCATCGTTTCTTCCCTTGCCATAATCCTTCATAAGGCATTCCATACATATTAGGCTAACTTTTACGCAAAACCCTCTATTCCATCACATCCGTACGCAATCCTTCCAACTTCTCAACTACGTGACTTCTCATTCCTCTTGAAATATGAGATGAATTTGTCAGTCTATCGACTATCACCCAACTCTCTTCGTACTTATTCCTCCACCCCATTATGTATCCCTTTCACTAACTTCGTCCTTACATCGCCCTTTCTAAGCTACTCCTATCTATGTAGGAAGTATAGTCTACGTCCCTTTTCTCCATATGATTGTCCAAGCCACGCAACATACATGTTGACGCGTTCTCTACTTTAGACAACTCAACTCGTGCAACCTACATCCTTCATTCAAACCACCCTAATACATCATCCATATAGTTCAAGTTCGTCTCAGCTTCACTTCATTCTTCTTATTCCATGTCTCATCAACCATGCTTGCCTTTCCTAGATGGTACTTGGTCCTGCAAGTTTCTTTCATCACTTAACTCCACCCATCACCTTTCCGAAATGTTCAATCAAGATGATTAAATATGTGTTGGAGACGTTCATGATCTGTATAGATCATTCTCTACGTCTCGTACCCCAAATGCCTCTAGCATTCTAGGCAGATATAACAATCCAGCTCCACTAACTAAGTCTATCTAGTTCTTCCAAATCTTTAGTTCCCACAACGTATAAACAACCGCCTTTCTTTGTCGTTCTCGTATACATCCAAATCCTTGCTCCACGTATCGTCATGCTTCGTGAATTCATCCAGTCCTTCCGATAATTCCAAGATCTGCTCATTATCCAATCCACCTCTTCAGCCTCCAAAACGACTCCTCACCCTTCTTCATTGTGCCCCTTGCTGGTTCCACGATATGCCATCATCCCTGACTACTCGTCCTGGCCAACTTAATCCTAAAACTCACACTTGAAAATCTCACGTATAATTCCCTTTCCCAACAACTCCAAGACCAACTCATAATTCGCCTCACTCTCCTTCTTATATTTGAGTAGATCAAGATGTCGTTGATGCTCCCGATGACAACTCGTTTATATATTGTCATGCACCCCCGGTTCATTGACTCCATGAAAACTGCTAGCGCCTCGGCGAAGCCAAAATCATAACCGTAAACCCAAAGCGTTCATACAACATCCTTAGTAGTTTCAACTACGTCTTCCTTGCACCCTCTCTTAGAAGCAATACGAATAAAGTTCTACCTCGTTCTACTCGTAAAAATATACACATATTCTAAAAGACCAATAGTTCCTCTTATCAGACCACTCAACCGCTTTTCACAGCCAATCTACTACTAAGCAACTCAAATTTTACCTTTCATCCGTTTCAATTTCTAACAACTCTTGCTCTTAAAATCATTCCATCAACAATTTCCTTAGAAAGGCACTAACTACAACTCCTCTCACTTCTCCTACTTGCTCTATTTATGGTTCTACCTCACAGTAATAGGAAAACCTACTAAATCTTAGGAAATTTTCAGAAAACTTACATGCCTTACGAACAATCATAAATACCTTTGAGGTATTATATCCCCTTCTAACACTCTCTATGGGGCGTTACTTGTGCCAATATCCATACATTATACAAATCTATATTCATCTCCTTTGGCACTCCTAAGAGACCTCATGACCACATTAGTTCGTCTACGAACTTCTAGCTCTTTCCACCCCACTAAAGGCATTCCGACCATTCTCTCATGGCCACCTACTCAATCGTGTAGGTGCGACCAAGTCTTTCATATGACTACCTCAACGATCCCAATGAATACGAACCCAAAACTACATCCTGAATCCACCAGATACGATCAACGAATCAAACCCACGAATAACTGACGACATTTCACGTGCATGAGTTAAAACAGACCAAAACCAAAAAAGCTCAAAAGGAAAACTCAAACATGTACCAATTCAAATGACTCATGACAACGAAAAATGATCCAAGAAACACTTAATGGCTGCCAAAACATCTTACGCCCCGTGACATATTATTTAAACCGTGCACAAGATCGAATTTTCCAAAAGAATATTTTTCTTTACCTTTCCACATCTATGTGACTCAAACAATCTACAAACGACCCTCTACACGATCTCTAGTGTCACACCCCACCATGGCGGAATATGGGGCACGATGTATGGATATCATCACAACAATAGCGTGTCTATAGAGATAACTAAATGATATAAGAAATGTCATAGAATGGTGACACAAATGTCATGACAATATCTCAACAATGCAGGAGTCTAGGTAAGTAGGTAACAGTCCTACCTCTTACCCAAGACAAACACGTAACACAAACAAAACAAACATATAGGAGCCAACAGTATCACTTATTCAAAAAAACATAAAGGTAAACTAAGAAGGAACGGGGATCTCCTTCTATATGCAATCCTAAGGCATCCAAGTCTAGCCACTTCTATCCTCACGCTTAACCACATTCACACCTGAAAGAGACACTAAAACACGTCAACATAAAGTTGGTGAGAGTCACAGGTTTAGAGTCCAACGCCAAAACAACTATAAGCTGTGAATAACAACCATCAACACAATAACATATGGACAATGTGTTACAAATATGTATTAACAACTAACATTCAAGATCAATCATACCAAACCAAAATCCAAGGCCCACAGCCTTACCAAAAACCATGGTACCATAGATGATCACACTATGTACCTATCCCAAGGCCACTACCTTGTCATTAACCATTGGTCCCATAGACGATCACGCTATGTACCTATCCCAAGGCCCCTACCTTGTCAAACCACAATAACTGAGACGGCACGTGTCCCCCGATCCAAATCATACACAATCAAGAATCACATAGCAGTTAATCACATAAGTGTACACACAAGTCCATCATAACCCATAAAAAGATTCACAACATTATTTACAAATAACTCAACACAGTGTCTCTTCCATCCCATCTGGAAGTCAAAATCAATAGTAAACATGGGACTATGAAACTCACCTGATTGAGCTTCCCCAAACATCCACGCACTAGCAAAAAGCTAACAACCAAAAACACATAATCAAAACATGAACCAAACACTAAAATGGCTCATCAACCTTTGATGGACATCTAACCTTCTCCCATATATATAACTCTTATATATGCTCTAAGCATCTCATTACACCCCTCTATAAAGCCCTTAACTCGTTTTACTTCATAACACATCCCGTTAACATTTTATCAAAAACAGTCCCAGTTTTAGGTCTCCAAACTATAAGCCAAACGCCCACCTAAACATACCCATGATCTCTGTAAAGGGAATATTTATGCCCTCACATATGTTATCTAACACCTCCCACTTGACCTAACCTTAAAGCTACTATTAAGGCCCCGATATATATATATATATATATATATATATATATATATATATATATATATATATATATATATATATATATATATATATATATATATATATATATATATATATATATATATATATATATATATATATATATATATATATATATATATATATATATATATATATATATATATATATATATATATATATATATATATATATATACTTTTGTCATTCCAGATTTACTGATTTTAAACATACAAAACGTTTGTTATGGTTAGGGGGTCTTACCCTAAACCACAACCTTAGCCCAAGTGCAGATACTTACTACGATATATAAACCATCTTTCATGTTCGTTAGAAGATCCCAATGCAACCCTAAGTGCCCCAAACAACCCAAAACTTAAAAAGAAAACAGGCTGACTTCAAAACTGTTTTGACCTCCGACTTTTGTAACCTGTTTTTGACCCACTTCCCTACCTCCAATTTAGTTCTCGTTTCTTGCGTTGTAAAGCCACTTAAATTACCTTTTCAGGGATACTTGGATCGTAAAATAAGAGTTTGTAGAACTCCCAATATGATCAAAACAATTGACTCAAAATTCTGCCCAGTTTTTAAAAACGGGTTTAATTAAATTAGCCTCATTAATTAACCCTAATCCCACTAATTACAAGCCCTAATTTATATAATAATTATAACACCATTAATACAACATTAATTTACTGTTTTTAAATTAAACCCTAACCTAAATCCATCATAAGATGATTATAAAAACATTAAAAACAATTAAATTGAAAAGGGATTTGAATATTTACCTTTGATTTATGAAAACCCCAAAATTTTATGAAGAACCCTAATATTTCTCCATTAAATTCGACCTAAGCTTGATCTACAGGGGATTATGATGTGTTTTTAGTTAATAAAATTCTTTATATAATTATCATATTAATCCTAGCCCAATACAATGTTTCCGTTTTCTCTTTTTTTTCCTTTTTCCCTTTTTTTTTTCTTTTCCAACCATCTATACCCTTTCCATATCATTAAAATTCGTTTTTTTTTCTTTTTATTGTTTAATATTATGTTATTAACAATGCCTTAATTTACCTTAATTTATTTCAGCTCCTAAAACCTCCAAAACCTCAAAACCGTAAAACTAGTCAATTTTTACGCGTTTTACCGTAAAAGTCGTAAAATATACACTTTTAAAAAAAATCTCAAATTTTGAAATAAACTTTATAACTAAGTCCTAAATGAATTAAAACCATCCCGAAAAATATTCCCGTGACTATATACCTCTTCCGAGACCTCAAAATGCTAAACCATAAATCGTAAAAATACGATTTTCTATAATACATATACGTATACGTAAAACCACTAAATAACACCATCTCATTTCATAGTCACTACCATGTGAACTCATGAACATGAAATCATCACACATCGTTTCACTCACAAGGTACCCCGTACCGGAAACGATATCCAAACCACAATCTATACACACCAATAAGCACATAAACACGTAAAGACACGCAACTAGCACAAAATAAAACTAAGTGACGAACCTCAAAACCAGGCTTGTCACATCACTCCCTCCTAATAGAAATCTCGTCCGGAGATTTACTCCTTAGGATCAAACACACAAACAACAAATCACATGAGGATACTTGTTCTAAACGAACTCCTCTCATTTCCACGTGAACTTTAGTTCAAGTTTCAAAATACCACACATAAAAACCAAAAATAATTAAACTCGTTGCCAAACTCTTGACCTCACAGTCAATAAATCTCACAAATGACTCTTTGATAAAACAAAGACTCTTATTAACACAAGTCCCGAATAACCGTACATGCAAAATGCATTCTCAAACAACCTTTACCAATCTCAATACATGAAATGTATCATGTATACAACTCATTTCCCCCAGGTAATTCTATGCTCATACGCTAATGGTCCGATCTTTCCAAAGATCATAAATGGACCTACAAAACTCTACATCAACTCTTCCATTTTACCAAAACATACCACCCGTTACTATGGGTGAAACTTCATACACACTTTGTCACTAACTCTAGTGGTTTCCTCCATCTCTACATAGCATCCCTTGTTGCTCTCATCCTTTCCACAAACACCATTACTACATCAGTAGCCTCTTTTACCAATTCTAGTCCACAATGGGGACAACTCATCCTACCCTTTCATATAGTACCTCAAATGGCATTTATCGACTTCTAGTATGATAACTATCATTATATGAAAACTCAACCATCGCTAATGAGTTTCCTAACTCCCTCTAATCAATCACTCATGTCCTCAGTGTAACACCTAAGGTTGTATAAATATCTCACCTGCCTATCCTTCTCCCAGTTAGCTGGATATACTCATATCCAATCATGTCCATCAACTCCCTTCAGTTCGTACCCCAAGCTACTTAAAAATTCCAATTTCCTTACAAAGTGACCTATGACGGTCTTTCACATATCCATTAGTTCTTCCAATCCAAATCAACTTATGATCTATACACATCATCAAAAGGACGGTTATCTCAGTTAGACTAAGCCCTTCGTCCCTATGGCATATCACACCTATAACTCCTCACCCATTCGATTATCGATACTAAGCCTCCCAAACAATCAGTATAGGTCAGTGCCATTTCCTTTTCCACACTACGACAGTATTAGCCTGCGTTGTGCTTTATTCTACTCATTAGACTCTACCAAAGTTTTACCTTTGGTTCCTATCTCGACCTATTTTATTCTTGCTTTGCTTCTATACACACTTCCTTCTTTTTCCTCAACTCATACCATACATCACAATGTGATGCTTCCCATCGTTTCTTCCCTTGCCATAATCCTTCATAAGGCATTCCATACATATTAGGCTAACTTTTACACAAAACCCTCTATTCCATCATATCCGTACGCAATCCCTCCAACTTCTCAACCACGTGACTTCTCATTCTTCTTGAAATATGAGATGAATTAGTCAGTCTATCGACTATCACCCAACTCTCGTCGTACTTATTCCTCCACCCAATTATGTATCCCTTTCACTAACTTCGTCCTTACATTGCCCTTTCTAAGCTACTCCTATCTATGTAGGAAGTATAGTCTACGTCCCTTTTCTCCATATGATTGTCCAAGCCACGCAACATACGTGTTGACCCGTTCTCTGCTTTAGACAACTCATCTCGTGCAACCTATATCCTTTATCCAAACCGCCCTAATACGTCATCCCTATAGTTCAAGTTCGTCTCAGCTTCACCTCATCCTTCTTATTCCATGTCTCATCGACCATGCTTGCCTTTCCCAGACGGTACTTGGCCTTGAAATTTTCTTTCATCATAACTCCACCCATCACCTTTGCCAAATGTTCAATCAAGATGATTGAATATGTGTTGGAGACGTTCATGATCCGTATAGATCATTCTCCACGTCTCGTATACCAAATGCCTCTAGCATTCTAGACAGATATAACAGTCCAACTCCACTAACTAAGTCTATCCAGTTCTTCCAAATCTTCAGTTCCTGCAACGTATAAGTGATCGCCTTTCTTTGTCGTCCTCGTACGCGTCCAAATCCTTGCTCCACGTATCGTCATGCTTCGCGAATTCATCCAGTCCTTCTGATAATGCCAAGATCGGCTCATTATCCAATCCACTTCTTCAGCCTCCAAAATGCTTCCTCGTCCTTCTTCACTTCGCCCCTTGCTGGTTCCATGATATGTCATCATCTCTAACTACTCATCATGGTAAACTTATTACTAAAACTCACACTCGAAAATCTCACGTATAACTCCACTCCAAAACCAACACAAAATTCGCCTCACTCTCCTTCTCAGATTAGAGTAGATCAAGATGTCGTCGATGCTCCCGATGACAACTCGTTATACAGGTTCATGCACACTTGGCTCATTGACACCGTGAAAACCGCTAGTGCTTTGGCGAAGCCAAATGCATAACCATAAACCCAAAACGTTCAAACAACATCCTTAGCAGTTTCAACTATGTCCTCCTTGCACCCTTTCTCAGCGGCAATACGAATAAATTCCTACCTCGTTCTACTTGCGAAATTCTACACGCATTTTAACAGACCAATACTTCCTCTCATCAGACCACTCAACCTCTTTCCACATCCAATCTACTACTAAGCAACTCAACTTTTATCTTGCATTCCTTGCAAATTTCTAGCAACTCTTGTTTTTAAATCATTCCATCAATAATTTGCCTTGGAAAGGCACTAACTACAACTCCTCTCACTTCTCCTACTTGCTCTATTTATGGTTCTATCTCACAGTAATAGGCAAACCAACTAAATCTCAGGAAATTTTCAGAAAACATACATGCCTTACGAACAATATCCCCTTCCAACACTCTCTATGGCACGTTACTTGTGCCAATTTCCATACCTTTCACAAATCTCTATTCATCTCCCTTGGCACTCCTAATAGACCTCATGCCCACATTAGTTCGTCTACGAACCTCTTTCCTCCCCACTAAGGGTATTCCGACCGTTCTCTCATGGTCACCTACTTATGCGTGTAGGCGCGACCAAGTC
Organism: Glebionis coronaria; assembly: GCA_025667525.1. NCBI lineage: Eukaryota > Viridiplantae > Streptophyta > Magnoliopsida > Asterales > Asteraceae > Glebionis > Glebionis coronaria. The sequence continues at coordinate 437,005,785 of CM046874.1, forward strand.
TTTCATATGACTACCTCAACGTTCCAGAACAATACGAAACCAAAACTACCTCCTGAATCCATCAGATACGATCAACGAATCAAACCAACGGATAAATAACGACATTTCACGTGCACCAGTTAAAACAAGTCAAAAACCATAAGACTCAAAAGAAAACTCAAACCCAAAACGTGTATCAATTCAAAATGACCCATGACAACGAAAAAAAATAATCCAAGAAACACCCAATCGCAACCAAACATATTACGCCCCGTGACATATTATTTAAACCGTGCAAAAGATCGACTTTTCCAAAAGAATATATATCTTTTTTATTTATTTATTTATTACTACCTCCCACATCTATGTGACTCAAACAATCTACAAACATCCCTCTTGACGAACTCAAAACTCAACTCAAAAACTAGGTATCCCGTGCATCCCAAATCATAAAAATAAACTACTATTCAAACTCAACCTTTAACTCGACACTTGTACAATAATTTCGGCCAAGATACTGACCTCCCACGACCATACATTCTGAATATTTGAAAAGTACGTTCCGAGTACGTAATTTTAGGCTTTTGAATCATCCAAAAAGCTTTAAAAACGAACAAGTTATGACCAAAACAGTTTTATATTAATGAAAGATAAAATTGTATGTGAAATCTTCATAAACTCAATTTAACCTTGTATTAATTATTATAAATGACGTGAATCGGTTAAACCCAATTATATACACTATGTAAGTAGTAAGAAATTTTACTTCGCTTCATTTTAAAGAAAGTCTTTTAGAATTTGAAATAAATAAGTGTTGATTAGAAAGAAATCTTATGTTACATCTTGTTTCAAACACAACTCCAACACCTTACCCTTATTTTACCGAATACAACCAACCATCTAACCCTATAATAGATTTCTAAGTCCCCCTTTTTCTCAATATATACCGACCAAAAGAAATGTAAGACCCAACACAAAAGATTTCATTATTTCAAAAGAAATCCCAAGTTATTTCAATAGACTTAAAACCAAGAACACCATTTTAAAACGTACACGTGAAATACGAAACTCAAAGAATACGCTACAAGACACACTTCAAAAGATTCAAAACGTCGTTGAAACTCCACCAAACTCGAGCTCTAAAAAAATTGTTTAAACACAATAGAGTACTAGGTACGTTCCAGTTATAATAACTACTGAACGACCGTAAATCATAACATAACATCTATTAGTATATATACATCCGCATATGTATACCCATCGAATCTCCCAAACATACTCGTTATCATACATATCAAGTCAATCGATCGCGTTATACACTCGTTTTTTTTTCATACGAGTAATGACCATCTCACCATTTCACCATGCCACAACAAGGCACAAAACCCATTACCAAATCCAACCCATATCGTGTGACCTCATAATCACATAACACGACTATAACTCAAAACATATAACACACTAAAAAAATAGCCATATCATAGGCAGCCGTTACATAAACCCATATATTATAAATATACCCAAAATCCACATCTCATCATATACAAGCATGTACTAACCCTCTTTAATGCAATCATACTTGAGAGCCCATTGAAGTTGTGGTACTTGTATAACTATGTTGGCCACCATACTTATACAACTACCCTTTCCCCAATGCACTCCCTCCTATGATGACACTTATAAGAATCAATACAACATATAACACATAAATCCATCTATTCACATAAGCTCATAACCACATAACCAAATAGGTCCAAAACCCCATCTATTAAAATGTCATAGTAAAACTCTTGGAATACCGAAATCCATAGTCTAGCTAAAACAACATAGACTAAATCCAAAACGAAAACATAATCAGTTATAAGTCATGTCACCCATAAGAGTGGAAACAGCTTAAAATCCTCCCTACCAATGTACTCCTAGTAACTCGAACCACCACATGATTTTTAGGGAACATGACTTAAACATCAAAAGAAAAATAACATACCTCAGGTATATAAAATAACTCAACAAAAGGTAGAAACTACCTTGTACCAAATTATGTACTATAATGTATAATTTAAGCAAAATACAACAATGACTAGCCTGGACGATTATGGTTCAACCCGCACTAGTCACAAACCCGAAAAGAAAATAACATGTAACTAAGTATGAACATACTATGGTTTAATTCATACTAGTCAAAACATCGCAATAAATAACATCCATACACATCAATTATTATAAAATGCACACATACTCCTATGACGCCTATATGCATGGACCCTTAAGCTATAGACTAGGCTACGCGACTAGGAAATCTAATTCTCTATAACCATTGTCTCTGATACCATTCTGTCGCACCTCACCATGGCGGAATATGGGGCACGACGTATGGATATCATCACAACAATAGCGTGTCAATAGAGATAACTAAATGACATAAGAAATGTCATAGAATGGTGACACAAATGTCATGACAATATCTCAACAATGCAGGAGTCTAGGTAAGTAGGTAACAGTCCTACCTCTTACCCAATACAAACACGTAACACAAACAAAACACACATATAGGTGCCAACCGTATCACTTATTCAAAAAAACATAAAGGTAAACTAAGAAGGAACGAGGATCTCCTTCTATATGCAATCCTAAGGCATCCAAGTCTAGCCACTTCTATCCTCACGCTTAACCACATTCACACCTGAAAGAGACACTAAAACACGTCAACATAAAGTTGGTGAGAGTCACAGGTTTAGACTCCAACGCCAAAACAGTTATAAGCTGTGAATAACAACCATCAACACAATAACATATGGAAAATGTGTTACAAATATGTATTAACAAATAACATTCAAGATCAATCATACCAAACCAAAATCCAAGGCCCACAGCCTTACCAAAAACCATGGTACCGTAGATGATCACACTATGTACCTATCCCAAGGCCACTACCTTGTCATTAACCATTGGTCCCATAGACGATCACGCTATGTACCTATCCCAAGGCCCCTACCTTGTCTAACCACAATAACTGATACGGCACGTGTCCCCCGATCTAAATCATACACAATCAAGAATCACATAGCAGTTAATCACATAAGTGTACACACAAGTCCATCACAACCCATAAAAACATTCACAACATTATTTACAAATAACTCAACACAGTGTCTCTTCCATCCCATCTGGAAGTCAAAATCAATAGTAAACATGGGACTATGAAACTCACCTGATTGAGCTTCCCCAAACATCCACGCACTAGCAAAAAGCTAACAACCAAAAACACATAATCAAAACATGAACCAAACACTAAAATGGCTCATCAACCTTTGATGAACATCTAACCTTCTCCCATATATATACCTCATATATATGCTCTAAACATCTCATTACACCCCTATATAAAGCCCTTAACTCGTTTTACTTCATGACACATCCCGTTAACATTTTATCAAAAACAGTCCCAGTTTTAGGTCTCCAAACTATAAGCCAAACGCCCACCTAAACATACACATGATCTCTGTAAAGGGAATATTTATGCCCTCACATATGTTATCTAACACCTCCCACTTGACCTAACCTTAAAGCTACTATTAAGGCCCCGATATATATATATATATATATATATATACTTTTGTCATTCCAGATTTACTGATTTTAAACATACAAAACGTTTGTTATGGTTAGGGGGTCTTACCCTAAACCACAACCTTAGCCCAAGTGCAGATACTTACTACAATATATAAACCATCTTTCATGTTCGTTAGAAGATCCCAATGCAACCCTAAGTGCCCCAAACAACCCAAAACTTAAAAAAAAACAGGCTGACTTCAAAACTGTTTTGACCTCCGACTTTTGTAACCTGTTTTTGACCCACTTCCCTACCTCCAATTTAGTTCTCGTTTCTTGCATTGGAAAGCCACTTTAATTACCTTTTCAGGGACACTTGGATCGTAAAATAAGAGTTTGTAGAACTCCCAATATGATCAAAACAATTGACTCAAAATTCTGCCCAGTTTTTAAAAACGGGTTTAATTAAATTAACCTCATTAATTAACCCTAATCCCACTAATTACAAGCCCTAATTTATATAATCATTATAACACCATTAATAAAACATTAATTTACTGTTTTTAAATTAAACCCTAACCTAAATCGATCATAAGATTATTATAAAAACATTAAAAACAATTAAATTGAAAGGGATTTAAATATTTACCTTTGATTTATGAAAACCCCAAAATTTTATGAAGAACCCTAATACTTCTCCATTAAATTCGACCTAAGCTTGATCTCCAGGGGATTATGATGTGTTTTTAATTAATAAAAGTCTTTATATAATTACCATACTAATCCTAGCCCAATACAATGTTTCCTTTTTCTCCTTTTTTCCTTTTTCCCTTTTTTTTTCTTTTCCAACCATCTATACCCTTTCCATATCATTAAATTTCGTTTTTTTTCTTTTTATTGTTTAATATTATGTTATTAACAATGCCTTAATTTACCTTAATTAATTTCAGCTCCTAAAACTCCAAAACCTCAAAACCGTAAAACTAGTCAATTTTTACGCGTTTTACCGTAAAAGTCGTAAAATATACACTTTTAAAAAAAATCTCAAATTTTGAAATAAACTTTATAACTAAGTCCTAAATGAATTAAAACCATCCCGAAAATTATTCCCGTGAATAAATACCTCTTCCGAGACCTCAAAATGCTAAACCATAAATCGTAAAAATACGATTTTCTATAATACATATACGTATACGTAAAACCACTAAATAACACCATCTCATTTCATAGTCACTACCATGTGAACTCATGAACATGAAATCATCACACATCGTTTCACTCACAAGGTACCCCGTACCGGAAACGATATTCAAACCACAATCTATACACACCAATAAGCACATAAACATGTAAAGACACGCAACTAGCACAAAATAAAACTAAGTGACGAACCTCAAAACCAGGGTTGTCACATCTAGACTCAACTCAAAAACTAGGTACCCCGAACATCACAAATCGTGAGTTTAAAACTACTATTCAAAACTCAACCTTGTACCCGATACTTGTACAAAACTTTTGACCAAGCTACAGATCTCCCATGAATATACATTCTGAATATTTGAAAAGTACGTTCCGAGTACATAAATTTCGGCTTTTGAATCACCCGAAAAGCTTTAAAAACGAACAAGTTATGACCAAAACAGTTTTATACTAGTTGTTTTTAAAAAAAAACTAACGAATCCTCTTAGTAATTAACGTAATCCTTTTTAAATGAAAAGAAATAAATGTATGTGAAATTTTCATGAACTTTGTTTAGTCTTGCATAAATAATTATAAATGACGTATATTGATTAAGCTCACTTATATAAACTATTTAAGTATAAAGAAATTTTATTTCGCTTTATTTTAAAGGAAGTCTTTTAGAATTTGAAATAAATAAGTGTTGATTAAAAAAAATCTTATGTTACATTTTGTTTCAAACACGACTCCAACACCTTACCCTTATTTTACCGAATACCACCAACTATCTAACTCTATAGTAGATTTCCAAGTCCTTTTTCCATATACCGACCAAAAGAAATGTAGGACTCAACACAAAAGATATTATTATTCCAACAGAAATCACAAGTTATTTCAATAGACTTAACACCAAAAACACCATTTTAAAACGTACACGTGAAATACGAAAGTCAAAGAATACGCTACAATGGAGGTTTAATATAAAAAAGCGAGCTAGCCACCCTCCGAAGGATACAATCGATAATTGTAGGGGATCATACATATATAGGCATATCGGGATACATATACTTAAATCCGTCTAACATCTACTATACAAGCATGTATTAATCCTCTTTCATGCAATCATACTTAGGAAATCCATTGAAGTTGTGGTACCTGTATAACTATGTTGGCCACCATACTTGTACAATTACCCTTTCCGCAATGCACTCCCTCCTATGATGATACTTATAAGTATCAATACAACACATAACACATACATCCATCAACTCACCTAAGCACATAGCCACATAAACAATAAGGTCCAAAACTCCTACTAGTAAAATAACATAATCAAACTCTTGGAATACACAAATCCATAGTCTAGCTAAAACAGCATAGACTAATTCCAAAACGAAAACAAGTTATAAGTCATGTCTCCCATAAGAGTGGAAACAGCTTAAAATCCTTCATATCCACCTACCCCTAGTAACTTGAACCACCACATGATTCTTAGGGAACATGACTTAAACATCAAAAGAAAAATACTATACGTCAGGTACATAAAATACCTTAACAAAAGACAGAAACTACCATGTACCAAATTATGTACTATAATATACAATTTAAGCAAAATACAACAATAAATAGCATGGGCGATTATGGTTCAACCCGCACTAGTAAATAACATGTGGCTAAGTATGAACTACTATGGTTCAACCCATACTAGTCAAAACTTAACAAACATCGCAAGTAAAAACCAATAACATCCAGAAAACTTTAATTAATATAAAATGCACGCATACTCCTATGACGCCTATATGTAGGGACCCTTAAGCTATAGAATAGGTTACTAGACTAGGCAACCTAATTCTCTATAACCATTGTCTCTGATACCATTCTGCCACACCCCACCATGGCGGAATATGGGGCGCGACGTATGGATATCATCACAACAACAGCGTGTCTATAGAGAGAACTATATGAATTAGAAATGTCATAAAAGGTGACACAAATGTCATGACTATATCTCAACAATGCAGGAGTCTAGGTAAGTAGGTAACGGTCCTACCTCTTACCCAAGACAAACAAATAACACAAACAAATCAACATATAGGTTCATAGTATCACTTATTGAAACAACCAGAAAAATAAACTAAGAAGGAACAAGGATCTCCTTCTAAATGCAATCCAAATGCCTCCAAAGCTAGCCACTCATATTCTCAAGCTTAACCATATTCTCACCTGAAATAGACAATAAAACACGTCAACATAATGTTGGTGAGAGTCATAGGTTTAGACTCCAACCAAAAACAGATTATAATAAGCTGTGAACAACCATAAACCACTAAACATATGGACAATGTGCTACAAGTATGCATTAACAACTAACATTCAAGATCAATCATTCCAAACCAAATACAAGGCTCCCAGCCTTACCAAACACCATGGTACCATAGGCGCCCATACACCTATGTACAAATCCCAAGGCCCCGTCTTGTCATTATCCATTGGTCCCATAGATGCTCACACATCTATGTACCTTCCCAAGGCCCCGCCTTGTCAACATCCCCTTGGTACCAAGTCAAATCACAAAACAATCATGAATCAATTAGCAGTTAATCACATAAGTACACACAAGTCCATCACCAATCATAAAACATTCACAGCAACAATTTACAAAACTATAACAAGTGTCTCTTCCATCCCATCTGGAAGTCAAAATCATTAAAAAGATATGGGACTATGAAACTCACCTGATTGAGCTTCTCCAAAAATCCGCGCACTAGCAAAAAGCTAACAAACAAAAGCACACAATCAAAACATGAACCAAACACTAAAATGGCTCATCAACCTATGATGGACATCTAACCTTCTCCCATATATGTACCTCATTTATATGCTCTAAGCATCTCATTACACCCCTCTATAAAGCCCTTAACTTATTTTACTTCATAACCCGTCTCGTTAACATTTTACCCAAAACAGTCCCGGTTTTTAGGTCCTTAAACTATGGGACGAACACCCCCTTAACCAAAGCTACTGTTAGCTAACTCCTCTCTTTTGCCCCAACCTTAAAGCTACTTTTAAGGCCCCGATATATATATATATATATATATATATATATATATATATATATATATATATATATATATATATATATATATATATATATATATATATATATATATATATATATATATATATATATATATATACTTCTGCCTATCCGCATTTTATCGATTTTGAACATACAAAAAGTTTGTTATGATTAGGGGGTCTTACCCTAACCAATTTGCTTAGCCCTCTTCCAGGTCTCTTACATAATACATAAACCAACACCCATGCTCATTAGAGGGCTCAAGTGTACTCCTAAGTACCCCAATCACCTTAAAACATAAAATTAAACCCGACTGATTTCAAAACTGTTTTTACCTCCGACTGTTGTAACCTGTTTTTGACCCACCTCCCGACCTCCAATTTATTTCTCGTTACTTGCATTTGAAAGCCACTTCAATTAGCTATTCATGGATGATTGGATAGTAAAATAAGGGTTTGTAGAACTCTATATATGATCAAAACAAGTGACATAAAATTTTGCCCAGTTTTTAAAAACGAATTTAACACAATTAGCTTAATTAATTACCATCATCATGTATAATTATTATCTCTAGTTAATCTAATCATGTTTATACCATTATAATACAGAATTCATAATTAACTTAACCCTACATCCATCATGTATTGATTGTAATAGAAATAAAAACAATTTAATTAAAAAGTGTATTGAAGATTTTACCTTAGAACTTTTGAAAGAAGAAAAATTAATGAAGAACCCTAAATAGACTCCATTGATTTCGACTTAAGCTTGATCTCCAGGGGATTATGATGTGTTTTTAGTTAATAGAAAGTCTTTATATAATTTCCTAACAAGTCCTTGGCCCATTACAAAAGCCCGGTTCCTTTTTTTCCCTTTTCTTTCTTTTTAATCGGCCTAAACCGACTTTAACATATATTTTTTTATTTTTTTTTCTTTTTATACTTATTATTATGTTATTAGTAATACCTTAATTTACCTTAATTTATTTCAGCTCCTAAAGCCTCCGAAACCTTAAAACCGTAAAACTAGTCAATTTTACGCGTATACCGAAAAAAACGTAACATATACAGTTTTTAAAAAATCTTAAATTTTGAAATAAACTTTATAACTAAGTCCTAAATGACTTAAAACCATCCCGAAAAATACTCACATGACTAAACACCTTACCCGAGACCTCTAAATGCTAAACCCCAAATCGTAAAAAAAATACGATTTACTATAATACTTATAGGTATACGTAAAACACCAAAATAACACCATTTCATTTCATAGTCACTAATTTGTGAGCTCATGAACATGAAATAACCGTTCTTCGATTTACTTATGAGTACTTTATACCTATAAACGATATCCACACCAACCTCGTTCACGAAAAATAACATGTAAACACGCAAATCACATAGTAACACATAAATTAACCTTAAGATAAGACCAAGTGACGAACCTCAAAACCACGGTTGTCACAACAAATAACATAAATGTAAAAGCTATTAAAAATAAAGAAGAATGTCTAACCTTGATTGATTTTCCAGAATGAATGCTGCACAGTAGAACTTGGTGAAAATAGCTAAAGGTAATTATCTAATTTAAAATAAAGTTGAAAATGTAAATGTCGATGCGTAAAAATTAAATCTTTAAAAGTTAAACTAAAAATCAAGGTTTAAAAATAAATGACGAAAAATTAAAATTTAAAAAGTAAATTTGAAACTTAAAACTTTATAAAAACGTAAACTTGAAAAATATGACTTAAAAATTAAACTAAGTGAAAATGTGTAAAAATTAAACTAGGTAAAAATGGCGGGAAAAATTAAAATTTAAAAACTAATTCGGGAAATTAAAATTTTAAAATAAGTCGGAATGCAAAATTTCGGAATGTGAAATCCCACACACAAGTCGGAATATAGCATTCTGTAGTTAATTCGGGATCTGTGTGTCTTGAATCTAATTCGGAATCTGTTGGTTCTGATTTAGTTCGGAATCCATACCTCCACATATAATTCGGGAAATGAAATAAATGGTTTAATCCGGAATGCGTATTTTCAATGTAATCCGGAATCGGTGTTTTCAGAACTTAATTCGGAATGCTGAGTCCCTCACTTAGTTCGGAATACGCCTTGTACGTAGTTCATAATCTTGGATTCCTGACCTAATTCAGAATCAAGTGTCTACACACAATTCGGAATACACGTTTAATATCTAATCCGGAATACTCAGTCGGGACACAATTCGGAATAGGTCTTCTTTACCTAATTCGGAATACGTCTCCAAGACATAGTTCGGAATAGTAGATGATGCACACAATTCGGGAAATAAGTTGTGGTTTTGGAGGGAAAACAAATTCTAAGTCGGAATAAAGTGACCTGTATGTAAGTCGGGATAATAATGCTTGATCTAATTCGGGATAATCCAAAACATACTTAAATCGGGATAAAAGTAATTTTGCATATAAGTCTGAATATTGGGGTTTGCATGCAGTTTCGGAAAAGATGGTTCCTAAAACCTGGATTAAAATAAATAAGCAAAATCACAATAAGCACTTACCAAAACTTAAACCAAATCAATTTTTATAAAAAGCTAATAAGACACAATTTAAAAACTTTTAAGAACACTAATTAATCAAAATATTTAAAATCAACTTTTTATAAAAAATATTATTAAACTACCAATATCAACTTATTTAAAAACTAATCAAACATAAAAATTAAGCAATAAGCATAATAATCTAAAAACCTCAAACACACCAACTCAATAAGCACAATCCAATAAGCAAACCAATCACATCATCACAAAATTAAACCAACTACATGATTAATTAAGCAAAACAATAGATTATGATTAAGAAAGGTAGAATGAGAATTTATTAAAAAGCTTGATTATATTAAAGATTAAGATCAAAGATTACAAGATTAAAATGAAGGTTTGATAAGCTTAAAAGAAAAACTAGAGAGAAGAAAAATAAAAACACACTTAATCACCTACTAAAATTAAAGACTAATCAACTAACACCATTTAGAAAACTATATATAGGGGAGGTGGAAGGTGTTTGTTTCTTCCTCTTTTCTTCTTATCTTCTCGTCTTTTAAATAACTCATCTTTCTCGACTTTGTCTCGGGATTAGTCGAACGATAACTTGAACTCGTCTTCTAATTTTCTTCTTTTAGTAGACTTGGTTCTTCGACTTCGTTAAACTTCCGTATTTAGACTTTTTCTTCGATAAATCTTCATAATAGGCCTTTGACTTCCGTTCTTCTTGCACTTTTGACCTTTTGACTTCGTCTTTTGTCTTTATCTTCGATAAAAGCCCGTGAAAACCCGTGTTTTCTTCCTTTTTCACATTTTTGTCTTAAAACACAATAAAAACACAAACCACACATAATTCCGCCTTTTACGACATTAAATACACGTTTTGGTCTTGTTATTATTGAAAATAAGTGGTAAAAGGATAAGTGTTTTCACACTTATTAGCTTTTTTTTTCTTTTTAATATTTTTGTGTTAATTCAAAATAGATAAAAATAATAAAAATAAAACTACTAAAACTAAAAATATAAAAATCAAAACTAATTATTTCAATACTAAACTAACTATTATAAAATAAAAAACTTTTATTTATTTAAATTTTACAAAGATTAATAAAATGTTAAAATTAGAAATAAAATAGTAGAATATGCGAAATGAAAGCCGAGACGAGTTACGGGGCAAGGCTGAAACCGTTGGCTTCGTAATTTTGTGCTCTTTCTATTCTCGTGCTTGTTTTGCTGATTTCTTGAACTTTTTCCTTGGTGATTTCTCGATATCTGTGCCTCTTAATACTTTTGGTCCCTTGAGCATGTCTTTTATCTTTTTCTTCAATAAAAGCTCGTGAAATCCCGTGTTTTCTTCATTTATGATCTTTTGTACCTATTTTACACAAACAAACAAAACCACGCGTAATTCCAACATTTACGTTTATAAATACACGTTTTGGTTTGGTTTTTTCTTGTTTTAAGTGGTAAAAGGATAAGTGTTTTCACACTTGTTAAATTATTCTATTGTTGTCCCAAATATATGATGATAATATAATACGAATTTAAGAAAGAAAGAAAGCTAGATATGAGATGAATTTTAGAGAGAGAAAGTAGTGAGAGAAAGTAGAGAGAGAGAGGATTAACTTTGGGAATATTAGATTAGAAGTGAGAAAAAATGAATAACCAACCCTCCTAACATGCTAGGAGGGTAGTATATATAGTCAACCCACATGCGGGCTTTAATGGACTATATATTGGGCCGGGCTTGTCTTATGGACTAATGTTACAACAATAACCTATGACCGAGCATTCTTGTTTGACTCAATATTTTGAGGCTAACAATCTCCCCCAATGTGACGTCATACCCTTTTGATATTTGAAGATCAAAGGAGATTACGAATCTCGTCATAAATGAGCCTTGAACGTGTAACAGTAGTTTTGTTCCTTCATGCTGTGATCTTTGAGCCTTTGTTGTTGTCTTTCGACTTTGTCTTTTAGTCTTGAGATCTTCAAATCATCCTTGACTTTTCATTGCCATCTTGCGATCTTGTGTCTTTATCCACATGCTCACACTATCAATTGTTGGATAAGTCTTTGGGCATGAATATGTGGTTATGAATCTTTGACTTTGCTGAGTACACCGTGACGCCACCTTCTCTAGACAAAACATAGACACGGACTGAATGGCTTTGAGATTCGTCCTAAATCGGTAGCGTTTTACCTCCAGCCGGTGAAGACCGTTATACGATATTAAATATCGTACCTGTGATTAGGTAGATTCAATTAAGAATCTCCTTCACAGGGTTTCGCGGCTGTACTAGTCGTTCTCTTTACTCGACCGTCTCAAAGCAAGACTGCGAACATAAAGAGTGAATCAATTGGATAAATATCCGCTTGATTAAAGTCGTCAATTCAAATTCCTGGAACAAGTTTGATTCATTGAGAATCTTACCATTGTTTCTTTCCAATTGACATAAGTTTGATTCATAAGAATCTCACAAGTCACCTACCGTAGTGCTGTTTGATGTTGACGCTAGAAGGATTTCCATTCGTCACTGTGAGTATTAATGAATATCACTCTGAATGTTCTGGCAAAACCATAAGGATATTGCGTAGAAACCTGAAACGAGTTTGAATCAATTCAGAATCAAACCACTGTTGCTTTTCAGTTTTACATATGTTTAATTCATAATGAATCTTGCATATGACCTACCGCAGTGCTGTTTGATGTTAACACTGGAAGGATTTCCACTCATCATTGTGAATACTAAGAAGTATCACTCTGAGTGTTCTAGCAATATCACAAGGATATAGCGTAGGACTCTCTTGATCTTCCTCCGTGTGTCCTAACGAGATTTGATTGATCTCTTGGCTCTAGACTCGATTTGTGCATTTTTAGTGGTCGGAGGCTGGAGCAGATGCCACCTATTCAATATCAACTATCTTGGAGTGAGAAAGTCAATAGAAATCGTGTTGATCTCCGTGACAATAAAACAAACTTCTTTTGAGAGAAGCCTGAGTAGCTAGGAAAGGGTTGTGCTTCACATCACTGGGTCCATGATGAGTAGTCTTCATGATGTGTTGACCCGGTTTCTGCCTAAGTTGTATGGAGGGCTTCTTTCTTTAGACCCTTTATCCTTACATTTCTTTTTCATTCTTCAACCCCTTCAATGCTTACCAAGACATCATTAATAGCACCTTGTTGTGATTGTTCCAGTGCTATCATCAGTACTTAGTCGGCATTCAGCTACGTTCACATTCTACTCCATCTTTCCTAAGGACTTCTAATAATCTATTGAATTGTCCCTGGGAAGATCCCTCCGGTTCTAGTTGGATCATAGGACTTAAACCTAACCACCCTTTTGACACCAATAACGTCGTCAATTAAAGATGTTGTGGGTATTTGATCGTAACCATGAAAACCACTTTAAATTCTAACAAAGTGTTTGAAAAACATTTAACACCTTGCTAGTTTTGTTGTTTCAGAAATGCTCCCAGATAGGTGTGAAAACACCCATCCTTTTACAACTTAATTCTGGCTAAAACGAGACCAAAACACGTATTTAATATCATTTGTTTGGAATTATGTGTGGTTTTTGTGTTTATTGTGTTTTCAGAGTCAACCGGATGAATATTGAAGAAAACATGGGATTGCACGGGTTTTATCGAAGAAAAAGACTCAATACGAAGTCTATTGTCCAAGAGATGCAAAAGATTTGAAGTCATTGTGCCTATTTGAAGATTTATCGAAGAATAGAGCCAAAGATGGAAGATTCATATATGTCGAAGAACTCGAGTCTATTAAACAAAAGATTATAAGACGAGTTGGAATTATTCACCGACACTTCTCAAAATCCAAAGTCGGAAACGTTTATTTAAAGAAACGTGAAGACTAAAGAAGAAAGAAGAAAAGAAGCCCGATACCAAAGCCCATATCACACGCCTATATAAAGTTTCCACTTCACAATTTGAGAGGGCCTTAGTCTTTAGCTTAGTTTTTAGTTTTCATTTTTTTCTCTAGTTTTAGAGAGAGAAAGTTCCCAACTTTATCTCACTAAACTTTTTCTTTGTTTTCATCTTTTAAATTTAAGCTTTCTTTAATCTTTGTACTTTAGTAATCATTAATTTTATTCAAGTTAAGCTTTTAAGTTCTTTAATCTTCTTCTACTTTTCTTAGTTTACCTAAATCCTTGATCCATTTGTTTAATTTCATACGGTTTGGATTTGTGGATAAGTTCGTGATCAAAGTTTAATCTTTCTTGTTTCTTTTTAAGCTTTCACACGTATAAGTTATAGGCCTTCTATGCTTATTGGCTTATTGCTTGTTTTAGCTTATTGGTTTTCGGATTATTAAAAAGGTTTAGTCATTCAAAAGTTTTGTTTATAAAGTTTATGATTTCTCGTTTTCAAAAGTTATCCAATTTAATCTTTTTGAAGTGTTTAAGTCCCGGTTAAAATAGCTTATTGTAAGTGCTTATTGAAGTTTCAGCTTATTACCATTCTCGGATTGAATTTGTTTCCATCGCAATATAAGGGTTTTTACGCATTCCGACGGTTTCTTGCTTAGTATCGCAATAACCCTTAAGGGTTTTACTTTGCGATAGGTTGTACCTTACCCCTTATTCCGATCTAGGATTGCGATCGCATATTGCGATCGCATATTCCGACGGGATTTAAGGTCCTTTTTGAATCGAAACTCTGCCCATTTTTAGTTTACATCATTCCGATCTGACTTTCCGATCTGGCTCATTCCGATAGATGCACTTTGCGATAGACCATATTCCGATGGACCTTCACTTGAAACATTCCGATGGACCTTCACTTGAAACATTCCGATGGATCAATTTAATTGTATTCCGATGGTGATGATTGTGACATTCCGACAGCTTTGCATTTCTTATATTCCGATGCACAAAGTCTTAAAGTTTTATAAAGTTTTAAGTTTTAATTTAGTTAAGTTTTCAAAGTATTCTTCTAATCTTCTCTTTACGTTTTCAAGCTTTTATTTTTAACTCGTCAATTTAGTTTAATCTTTCAAAGCTTATAATTTACTCAACACCACTTACATTTATTTGCTATTAGTTTAAAATAGATAAACAAACCAACACCTTTTTATTAACCAAGAACAAATCATTCCACTTAGAGCTGAGATCAATTCGAGGAGATTCCGAGACAAATCTAGAACCCATACAAAATCATTGTATCAAATGGCGCCGCTGCTGGCTCTTCTCGTTAAGATTAACAGTTTTTTGTGAGAACTTGGATTTTGGGATCCGTTCTCCGTGAACGTTACTTTTTCATAAAATTTTCAAAAACCCAAAAAAAATATAAAATTTTCAAAAATCCTAAAAAGTAAAAAACATAAAAAAGACAAAAATATTTCTTGTTTGCTTTGTTAGTTCTTTTGCATGTGCATGCGTACACGATCAACGTCTTATCAAGAGCCCGAGCCTCTCAAAGACTTAGACATGGCCGGTGTACAAAACAACAACAATAACCCACCTCTCAACAACAATAATAACAACAACAATAACAATCCACCTCTCAACAATGAGCCTCTACCGGACAATCGCCCGATGATTGAACTTTTGCAAGCACATGTGGAGGGCAACAATGATCCAATTGTCATACCCGCGATTGCAGCTGTGACAACCGTGGTTTTGGATTTGTCACTTGGTCTTACTTTTAGGTTATTTTATGTGTGCTTACTTGAATTGTGTGTTTACGTGTTTATTTTGTGTGAACGAGGTTGGTGTGGTTATCGTTTATGAGTATAGAGTACTCATAAGTAAATCGAGGAACGGTTATTTCATGTTCATGAGCTCACAAGTGGTGACTATGAAATGAAATATGGTAATATTGTGGTGTTTACGTATACGTATAAGTATTATAGTAATAGTATTTTTTTTAGGATTTACGGTTTAGCATTTAGAGGTCTCGGGTGAGGTAATTATCCAAAAGAATATTTTTCGGGATGGTTTTAAGTCATTTAGGACTTAGTTATAAAGTTTATTTAAGAATTTGAGATTTCTTTAAAAGTGTATATTTTACGTCTTTTACGGTAAAACGCGTAAATTTGACTAGTTTTACGGTTTTGAGGTTTTGGGAGTTTTAGGAGCTGAAATAAATTAAGGTAAATTAAGGTAATATTAATAAGATATTAATTAACAATAAAAAGAAAAAAAATAAAGAAAAAAACGAAATTAGGGGTGTTTGGGTCGGTTTAGAAGAGAAAAAAAAGGAAAAAAGGAAAATATTTAAGGAAAGTGGGCTTTGGGTTGGACTAGGATTCACCCATACCCTATATAATGTATATACTAAACCAAATTCATTATTTTTCTCCTGGAGATGAAGGAAATTCGTGAGTCTTATAAAAAAAATTAGGGTTCTTCATAAAATTTGGGGGGTTTTCATAAATCCAAGGTAAATCTTCAAATCCCTTTTTAATTAAATTGTTTTTATGTTTTCTTTAATAATCTTATGATGGATTTAGGTTAGGGTTTAATATAAAAACAGTAAATTAATGTTGTATTAATCATAATATGATGATTACATAAATTAGGGCTTGTAATTAGAGAGATTAGGGTTAATTAATGAGGTTGATTTTGTTAAACCCGTTTTTAAAAACTGGGCAGAATTTCGAGTCAATTGTTTTGATCATATCTGGAGTTCTAGGAACATTCAAGATGCGATCAAACTAGCCCTGAAAAGGTATTTGAAGTGGCTTTCCAATGCAAGAAACGAGAACTAAATTGGAGGTCGGGAAGGGGGTCAAAAACAGGTTACAACAGTCGGAGGTCAAAACAGTTTTGAATTCAGCCTGTTTTCTTTTTAAGTTTTGGGTTGTTTGGGGTACTTAGGGTTGCATTGGGATCTTCTCACCAACATTAGAGATGGTTGATATATTGTAGTAAGTATCTGCACTTGGGATAAGATTGTGGTTTAGGTTAAGACCCCTTAATGGTAAAAAACGTTTAGTACGTTTAAAATCAGGAAATCTGGAATCACAAAAGTAGATATATGTATATCGGGGCCTTAACAGTAGCTTTAAGGTTAGGGCAAGTGGGAGTTGTTAGCCAACATACGTAAGGGTATGAATATTCCTTTTACAGAAACCATGGGTATGTTTAAGTGGACGTTTGACTTAACGTTTTGAGACCTAAAAACTGGGACTGTTTTGTGTAAAATATGAACGGGATAGTTATTAAACTTAACCAAGTTAAGGACTTGTTAAGGAAGGGTAATGGGGTGTTTAGAGTTATAAATGGGGTATTTATATGAGAGGAGGTTAGATGTCCATCATAGGTTGATGAACCATTTTAGAGGTTGGTTCATGTATTGATTTATGTGTTTTTGGATTATTAGCTTGGGGCTAGAGCAAGGACTTTGGAGAAGCAATCAGGTGAGTTCATAGTCCCATTTTACTACGTTTTTAAATGTTTTTTTTCCAGTATGGGATGGAGATGACACTTGAAATGTTCTTTAACATGATTTAGTACTATGTTATAAAATGTGTGGACATAAATGTGTTATTGTGTGACTTGCGTGCTTATGTGTTCTCATATGTGCTTTGGTACGTGTTCTGCTATGTGAATCTTGTTTGGATTGTGATTGGATTTGGTACATAGATGTATGGGCGTCTATGGGACCAGTTGTGATGTGTGTGGAGCGTGGGGCACGATCCGTCCTGAGTACTTGTGCATCGTCTCTTCGGAGGCAAGATATCTCGACGGGGATATAGTTCATCTTCCACAGGTGGTGTGGGAAAGATCCGGATAGTGTGGTGTGTGTTCTTGTGCATGTGACGGGATACTTCTTGATTGTTATAATGTGCTTTGTGAATTGTAGATGTGATTGGTACTTGGCTTGAGTTTTGTTGTGGATGCATGTAGCATGATTATCACATTATGGTCCATTACTATAAATTGTTTTTCTTCAACTTATTTACAACGGATGTCAAGGTTTTTTTATGATGTTCTAGATAACTTAAACCTATGTTCTCACCAACTTTATGTTGACAGATTTTAGTGTCATTTTCAGGTGAGGTAGTTGTGCAAGATGATGTTAGAAGTGGCTAGAGTATAGAGGCTGCTAGGATTGCATTCGGAGGAATCCCTTTCCTCTTAGATTTTATTTTGTGTTTTGATTAAGTGAACGTTGTGGTACCTATATGTTTGATGTTTGTTTATTTGTATGTCTTTGGTAAGAGGTAGGCATGTTACCTACTTACCTAGACTCCTGCATTGTTGAGATATTGTCACGATATTTGTGTCGCCATCTATGATATTTCAATTTCATTTAGTTCTCTCTATAGACACGCTGTTGTTGTGATGATATCCATACGTCGCGCCCCATATTCTGTCATGGTGGGGTGTGACAGAATGGTATCAGAGCCAGGTTATAGAGAATTAGGTTGCCTAGTCGTGTAGCCTAGTCTATAGCTTAAGGGTCCCTGTATATAGGCGTCATAGGAGTATGTGTGCATTTTATAGTAATTGATGTGTTAGAATATTATTTTTGCAGTATTTGTTAGGTTATGAACTACTATGGTTCATACTTAACTACATGTTATTTTCTTTACGAGTTTTGATTAGTGCGGGTGGAACCATGGTCGTATACGCTAGTCATTGTTGGATTTCGCTTAATTATGTTTTCATGTTCTTTATACATTTCGAATTTTGTCTACGCTGGTTCAGCTGGACTACGAGTTTATGTGTTTCGTGCATTGGCTATGTTATTTTAATACATGGTATTTTAATACATGGGGTTTTGGATCTTATCTTGTGTGGTTATGTGCTTGTGATTTGTTGGATTATGTGTTATGTGTAGTATTAATTTCTTATAAGTGTCATCATAGGAGGGAGTACATTGGTGAAAGGGAACATGGATAATTATGGAGGCCTACATAATTATATATGTGCCACAACACCACTGGACTTTCAAGTATAATTGCATGAAAGAGAGTTAATACATGCTTGTATAGTATATGTTGGATGGATTTGAGTGTATGTACGCTTATGCCTATGTATGTAAAATTATTTTCTACTTACCGGTTGTATTCTTGCGATGGTTGCTAGCCTCGCTTCTTTTTGAGATGTTCAACTTCTGTAGTAGCGCATTGCTCGGGTCCTCATTTCACATGTTTGTTTGAACGGTACTTTTGGCGTGAAGGATTTTGAGATGGTGGAGATTTCTTTTTGGGGTAACGATGCCTTTTGTTTCGAGTTATACATGGTAAAAAAATAGAACTTGCAAATTGAAAAAAAAGTTGTTGGTAGTTGATGAAATAAGGAAGTGTCGGAAACATGTTTCAAATAAGGTGGAATATAAATTCTTTAACATATAAGCATGACTCGGTTATTTTAAAATATTTTGGTTTTGATCACCTAGAGTTATTGTTCTTAAGTTAAAAATTTTGTTCTTATTTAGTGAAATATGTTAAAATCATGTAATTAATAGAGTTTTAATTTTCTGGAATTAAAATAAATTAGGTTCTAGTTTTGGTAATTAATGGGGGGTTTTAGGGTTTAAAAATCGTTTTTTTTTTTAATTTGGTATAAATCGGAGTAGGCAGAAACTGTCGCTAAACTGTCAAAATATGTCGCTAACTGTCAGAAACTGTCGCTAATGCCTAGGCAGATTTTGAGAAAAATCGTTTTGGTCATAACTTATTCGTTTTTAAAGGTTTTTGGGTGATTCAAAAGCCTAAAATTATGTACTCGGAACATACTTTTCAAATATTCAGAAAGTTTTGTAATTGGAAGTCAGTAGCTTGGTCGAATTAATTGTACAAGTGTTGAGTTCAAGGTTAATTTTCGGACAATATGGTTTAAACTCGTGTTTTGGGTATTTTGTGGTAATGAACACTTGGAGGGTTAACATAGAGATGAGTTGGGAAGGAATTTGAGAGTTCTTTAGACCTTATTATACGTGGTTATATTTTGATGAGTTTTGATTTATGGTATTTATGAGTAAGACTGAAATCGGGGTGACAGTGTTAAACACGTTGAGTTATGTGACGGCTCCTAACTTGGTTTCAAGACAGTTCTTGTCTGATGAGTTGCGAGATTTAGTTAGGTTGGTTACATAACTTTATGGTTTTGATAAGTTTCCTCGCGGACGGTTAAGGCTCATGTGTTGTTGGTTGAGATTATTTTCGTGTAAACTGAGTTCACGTTTGAACGTGAAGGTTTTATCAGGGATATGCATCCTCGTTTGTTTGCTGAGAATAAGTTTGAGTTTGGGAGTGAATCTCGGGATGAGATTTCTATTAGGAGGGAGTGATGTGACAACCGTGGTTTTGGATTTGTCACTTGGTCTTACTTTTAGGTTATTTTATGTGTGCTTACTTGAATTGTGTGTTTACGTGTTTATTTTGTGTGAACGAGGTTGGTGTGGTTATCGTTTATGAGTATAGAGTACTCATAAGTAAATCGAGGAACGGTTATTTCATGTTCATGAGCTCACAAGTGGTGACTATGAAATGAAATATGGTAATATTGTGGTGTTTACGTATACGTATAAGTATTATAGTAATAGTATTTTTTTTAGAATTTACGGTTTAGCATTTAGAGGTCTCGGGTGAGGTAATTATCCAAAAGAATATTTTTCGGGATGGTTTTAAGTCATTTAGGACTTAGTTATAAAGTTTATTTAAGAATTTGAGATTTTTTTAAAAGTGTATATTTTACGTCTTTTACGGTAAAACGCGTAAATTTGACTAGTTTTACGGTTTTGAGGTTTTGGGAGTTTTAGGAGCTGAAATAAATTAAGGTAAATTAAGGTAATATTAATAAGATATTAATTAACAATAAAAAGAAAAAAAATAAAGAAAAAAACGAAATTAGGGGTGTTTGGGTCGGTTTAGAAGAGAAAAAAAAGGAAAAAAGGAAAATATTTAAGGAAAGTGGGCTTTGGGTTGGACTAGGATTCACCCATACCCTATATAATGTATATACTAAACCAAATTCATTATTTTTCTCCTGGAGATGAAGGAAATTCGTGAGTCTTATAAAAAAAATTAGGGTTCTTCATAAAATTTGGGGGTTTTCATAAATCCAAGGTAAATCTTCAAATCCCTTTTTAATTAAATTGTTTTTATGTTTTCTTTAATAATCTTATGATGGATTTAGGTTAGGGTTTAATATAAAAACAGTAAATTAATGTTGTATTAATCATAATATGATGATTACATAAATTAGGGCTTGTAATTAGAGAGATTAGGGTTAATTAATGAGGTTGATTTTGTTAAACCCGTTTTTAAAAACTGGGCAGAATTTTGAGTCAATTATTTTGATCATATCTGGAGTTCTAGGAACATTCAAGATGCGATCAAACTAGCCCTGAAAAGGTATTTGAAGTGGCTTTCCAATACAAGAAACGAGAACTAAATTGGAGGTCGGGAAGGGGGTCAAAAACAGGTTACAACAGTCGGAGGTCAAAACAGTTTTGAATTCAGCCTGTTTTCTTTTTAAGTTTTCGGTTGTTTGGGGTACTTAGGGTTGCATTGGGATCTTCTCACGAACATGAGAGATGGTTTATATATTGTAGTAAGTATCTGCACTTGGGATAAGGTTGTGGTTTAGGGTAAGACCCCTTAATGGTAACAAATGTTTAGTACGTTTAAAATCAGGAAATCTGGAATCACAAAAGTAGATATATGTATATCGGGGCCTTAACAGTAGCTTTAAGGTTAGGGCAAGTGAGAGTTGTTAGCCAACATACGTAAGGGTATGAATATTCCTTTTACAGAAACCATGGGTATGTTTAAGTGGACGTTTGACTTAACGTTTTAAGACCTAAAAACTGGGACTGTTTTGTGTAAAATATGAACGGGATAGTTATTAAACTTAACCAAGTTAAGGACTTGTTAAGGAAGGGTAATGGGGTGTTTAGAGTTATAAATGGGGTATTTATATGAGAGGAGGTTAGATGTCCATCATAGGTTGATGAACCATTTTAGAGGTTGGTTCATGTATTGATTTATGTGTTTTTGGATTATTAGCTTGGGGCTAGAGCAAGGACTTTGGAGAAGCAATCAGGTGAGTTCATAGTCCCATTTTACTACGTTTTTAAATGTTTTTTTTTCCAGTATGGGATGGAGATGACACTTGAAATGTTCTTTAACATGATTTAGTACTATGTTATAAAATGTGTGGACATAAATGTGTTATTGTGTGACTTGCGTGCTTATGTGTTCTCATATGTGCTTTGGTACGTGTTCTGCTATGTGAATCTTGTTTGGATTGTGATTGGATTTGGTAAAAAGATGTATGGGCGTCTATGGGACCAGTTGTGATGTGTGTGGAGCGTGAGGCACGATCCGTCCTGAGTACTTGTGCATCGTCTCTTCGGAGGCAAGATATCTCGACGGGGATATAGTTCATCTTCCACAGGTGGTGTGGGAAAGATCCGGATAGTGTGGTGTGTGTTCTTGTGCGTGTGACGGGATACTTCTTGATTGTTATAATGTGCTTTGTGAATTGTAGATGTGATTGGTACTTGGCTTGAGTTTTGTTGTGGATGCATGTAGCATGATTATCACATTATGGTCCATTACTATAAATTGTTTTTCTTCAACTTATTTACAACGGATGTCAAGGTTTTTTATGATGTTCTAGATAACTTAAACCTATGTTCTCACCAACTTTATGTTGACAGATTTTAGTGTCATTTTCAGGTGAGGTAGTTGTGCAAGATGATGTTAGAAGTGGCTAGAGTATAGAGGCTTCTAGGATTGCATTCGGAGGAATCCCTTTCCTCTTAGATTTTATTTTGTGTTTTGATTAAGTGAACGTTGTGGTACCTATATGTTTGATGTTTGTTTATTTGTATGTCTTTGGTAAGAGGTAGTCCCGTTACCTACTTACCTAGACGCCTGCATTGTTGAGATATTGTCACGACATTTGTGTCGCCATCTATGATATTTCAATTTCATTTAGTTCTCTCTATAGACACGATGTTGTTGTGATGATATCCATACGTCGCGCCCCATATTCCGTCATGGTGGGGTGTGACAGCAGCCAACAACTTTGAGCTCAAATCCGGCTTTATCCAGATGGTCTCTTCTCAACCATTCTTGGGGCGTACCATTGATGATCCACATGACCACATCAAGAGATTCCTACAACTCACGAATACGGTCAAATTCAATGATGTTCCACAAGAGGTAATCCGTTTACAACTTTTTCCCTTTTCTTTAGAGGGACAAGCCCGGCATTGGCTTGCAAAGGAACCGCCACAAAGTATTCTGGCGTGGACGGATTTGGAGACCAAGTTTATAAACTACTTTTTCCCACCCTCTCGTACTACCGCTTTGCGGAATGAAATTCTCAATTTTGAACAAAAGTACGATGAGTCTTTTAGTGAATCTTGGGACCATTTCAAAGACCTTTTGAGAAAATGCCCACAACATGGTTTTACTAAAGTACACCAAGTTAACACTTTTTATAATGGTTTAAGCATGAATGACCAAGATTCACTAAACAGTGCCTCGGGGGGTAATCTTTTGGCTAAGACTTCCAATGCTGCTTGGGATATCATTGAGAATAAGTCTCGTGTGCAAACCAAGAGTGTTCGGACCAATGTTGCTAGTGCTAGTACTAGTGACAGCGACAAGCGAATTGACAAAATCACTGCGCTTCTTGAATCGCTTGCTACCCAAACCGCTAGCAACACCAATAGCATCAATGCTAGAAACGCTCAAGTCAATGTTGTAAGCCAACCATGTGAAATATGCGGGGGTCCTCACTCTTACACCACTTGTACCGCCACCCAAGACTACCCTTCTGAGAATGTGAATGCAGCATACGGTGCCTACCCTCCGGCCGCTTATCAAGCTCGTCCTCAAGGTGACCGTAACTTGCTTAGCTACCGCTCTAACAACTATCTCTCACCACCCGCTTTTACTCCTAACAACCCAAACCAACAACAAAACCTCAACCGCCCTCCTCAACAACAACAACAACAACAACAATCTCGTGGACCATACATACCACCTCACAAACAACAACATCCACCTCAACGAAACAACCAAGTTTACCAGCAACCTGCTTATCAACCACCCGCATACAATGCTCCTCCCAACCAACCCACCGCATTACACCAAGACATTGGAACCTACATGCGGACTAACGGTGTGATCGTGGACAATCTCCAACAGGAAGTGCGCAACTTGAAAGCAGACCTGGTGAAACAAGGGAACGATCTGAGAGCTGATATGAGAAACACTTTGGATAGTCAAACGAATGACTTAAAGAACATAATGGCTAGTTTCTTCCAAGGTAATCAACCCTCTTCTTCGGGTACTCTTCCGAGTAACACCGTTGCGAATCCAAGAGGGGAGATGAAAGCAATCACCACTCGAAGTGGCAAAGGTACCAAGGAACCCGAGCTTCCTATACCTCCACCGATGATTGTGACTAAGGAGAACGAGTCACCTGCTCCTATTCCTCATCCTTCTACTTCCCCAATTTCTCCGCCTCTTACTTCTAACCCTCCTCCACCCAAGGATGTGAGTGATCCTTCGATCCCAAAGCCTTCCTCTTCTTCCGATATACCTTATCCATCAAGGTTGAGGAAAGAGAAGCTCAAAAGCAAGGATGATATTCAGGTTTCGAACTTTCTAAAAATGTTTAAACAATTGAATTTTAACATCTCCTTCGCTGAGGCTCTCGCTCACATGCCTAAGTACGCAAAAATGTTCAAAGATCTTCTTAGCGACAAGGAGAAGCTTCTTGATATTGCTAACACCCAACTTAATGAGAATTGCTCTGCAGTGCTCTTAAGGAAATTTCCAACCAAACTTGGTGATCCGGGTCGTTTCTTAATCCCTTGTAACTTCCCGGGAGTAGAGAATTGCATGGCCCTAGCCGATCTAGGTGCCAGTATTAATCTAATTCCTCTAAGCGTTTGGAAGCAATTATCTCTCCCTGAGCTAGTCCCCACCAAAATGACTTTGGAATTAGCCAACCGTACGGTTGCTTATCCAGTGGGGATAGCCGAAGACGTCTTTGTAGGAGTCGACAAATTCACTTTTCCTGCCGATTTCGTCGTTGTTGACTACGATATGGACCCTCGTGTGCCATTAAGTGTTGGTCGTCCATTCTTGAGGACCGGTCGCGCTCTCATCGATGTTGAAGCTGGTGAGCTTATCATGAGAGTGGGTGACGATAAAATTGTTTTCAACATGGGAAAGTTGTCTAAACAGCCTTATTCTAACGAGAGTGTTAATTGTATTGACGTTCTTGATGAGGCTTGTGAAGAACACTTCAAAGATTCTTGTAAAAGTATTCATACCTCTCTTCCCAATGTTAAGACCGTTTCCTCTATCGATTCATCACTATCTCTATTTGGAGAAAGTGATTTCCTTTGGAAAGATTTGGAAGCCACCATGGGAGATGTGAACTTAGCTAATGACGATTCTACCACCAATTGGGATGAAGATCTCCGCCTCATTGAGAACCTTCTTAAAGAAGACAATCTTTCTCCACCATCTCCCACGGTTATTGCTATCGATGCTCCGACTTTGGAAACGCCTCCCATCGAAAATCCTCCGGATTTAGAACTTAAGGAGTTGCCGCCTCATCTCGAGTACGTGTTCCTTGAAGAAGAGAAGAAGTCGCCCGTCATTATCGCGAAGGACTTGAAAGAAGAAGAGAAATCTCGCCTCATCGTCGTGCTTAAAGATCATAAGAAGGCAATTGCTTGGAAAATTTCCGATATCCGCGGATTTGATCCGAACTTTTGTACTCATAAGATTCTCATGGAAGATGACTTTAAACCCGCAATCCAGAGCCAAAGAAGGGTTAATCCTCGCATTCATGATGTCATCAAACAAGAAGTTATCAAACTTCTTGATGTTGGCTTGATTTACCCTATCTCGGATTCGCCTTGGGTAAGTCCCGTCCATTGTGTGCCCAAGAAGGGCGGAATAACCGTTGTTTCCAATGAACACAAAGAGTTGATTCCCACTCGTCTCGTTACTGGGTGGAGAGTTTGTATTGATTATCGCAAGCTCAATGATGCCACGAGAAAAGATCACTTTCCTCTTCCCTTCATGGATCAAATGCTCGAGCGTCTAGCGGGTAATGATTATTACTGCTTTTTAGACGGTTTCTCCGGGTATTTTCAAATTCCCATCGATCCCAAGGACCAAGAAAAGACCACATTCACTTGTCCCTATGGAACATTTGCTTACAAACGCATGCCTTTTGGTTTATGTAATGCTCCTGGGACGTTCCAAAGGTGTATGATGGCTATCTTCCATGACATGGTGGAAGACACTATGGAAGTATTCATGGATGATTTCTCGGTCTATGGCGATTCTTTCTCTGCTTGCCTTGCCAATTTAGAACGTATGCTTAAGCGGTGTGAAGACACTCGCCTTATTCTTAATTGGGAAAAATGTCATTTCATGGTAAAAGAGGGCATTGTGCTAGGACACAAGATCTCCAAAGCCGGTCTCGAAGTAGACCGTGCTAAAGTCAATGTTATCGCTAAGTTGCCTCCACCTTCAACCGTGAAGGGTGTGAGAAGTTTCCTGGGTCATGCGGGCTTCTACCGTCGATTCATCAAAGATTTTTCTCAAATCGCTCGCCCGATGACCCACCTCTTGGAAAAATATACTCCTTTTATCTTTTCCAAAGAGTGTCTTGAAAACTCGCTTAAGGATAAGCTAACTAAGGCACCCGTCTTGGTTACCCCTAATTGGGAGCTGCCTTTCGAGTTGATGTGCGATGCTAGTAACTATGCTATTGGAGCGGTTATGGGACAAAGAGTGAACAAACACTTCCAACCGATCCATTACGCTAGCAAGACAATGACGGGGGCCCAATTGCATTACACGACAACCGAAAAAGAGCTTTTAGCTGTTGTCTACGCTTTTGAAAAGTTCCGCCCCTATCTTGTCCTTTCCACCACAATCGTTTACACCGATCATTCCGCGTTGAAGTACTTGTTGACTAAACAAGATTCCAAACCAACGCTTCTCTGCTGGGTTTTGCTTCTCCAAGAATTTAAAATCGAAATTCGCGATAAAAAAGGAGCTGAAAACCTAGCCGCAGATCATCTCAGTAGACTTGAGGATCCTTACCAAGGGGATCATCCTAACAAAGAAATCAATGATTCTTTTCCCTTGGAGACCTTAATGTCTATCAACTCGACTACTGATGAAACCCCGTGGTTTGCGGACATTGCAAACTACTTGGTGGGTGGAATTCTCGTTAACGGGTTAACATCCCAGCAAAAGAAAAAGTTCTTCAAAGACATTAAGACTTACTTTTGGGATGACCCGTATCTATTCAAACAATGTGCTGATTTGATTATTCGCCGATGTGTTGATGGACTGGCAGCTTTGGAAATCCTTGACGCTTGCCACAAAGGACCCACCGGTGGTCACTTTGCTCCCAACTACACCGCCAAAAAAGTGTTTGACTCGGGATTTTATTGGCCCACCATCTATCGTGACGCTCACGATATGGTTAAACGTTGTGATGCTTGCTAAAAACAAGGCAAGATCACACATAAAGACGAGATGCCTCAGAATTTCATACAAGAATGTGAAATCTTTGATGTTTGGGGTATCGACTTTATGGGGCCATTCCCTTCCTCTAAAGGAAACAAATACATCCTTGTAGCCGTTGACTACGTTTCAAAGTGGGTTGAAGCCAAAGCTTTACCCACTAATGACGCAAGGGTGGTTTGTAACTTTTTGAAGTCGCTATTCGCTAGATTCGGTGTGCCTCGTGCCATTATTAGTGATCGTAGGACTCATTTTTGCAATGACCAATTCGCAAGAGTCATGGCTAAGTATGGTGTAAATCATCGTCTTTCCACCGCATACCACCCACAAACTAATGGCCAGGCTGAAATCTCTAACCAAGGATTAAAGCGAATTCTTGAAAGAACCGTGGGAGAGCATCATGCCTCATGGGCTGATAAACTTTATGATGCTTTGTGGGCTTTTCGTACCGCATACAAGACTCCGATTGGTTATACACCATATCGTCTCGTGTACGGGAAAGCGTGCCACCTCCCCATTGAGTTGGAGCACAAGGCTTACTAGGCCTTGAAGTGGGCTAATTTTGATATCAACAAAGCCGGTGACCTACGCAAGATCCAACTCAATGAGCTGAATGAACTCCGTAATGAGGCTTATGAAAATTCTTTGATCTATAAGGAGAAGACTAAGCTCATTCACGACTCTAAGATTAAGAACCGAGAGTTCCAAGTTGGAGACAAAGTTTTACTCTTTAACTCTCGGTTGAAAATCTTTTCGGGCGAGCTGAAATCTCGTTGGTCCGGCCCATTCACCATTGCCCAAATTTTTCCATATGGTACTCTCGAGCTTGCTCAACCTAATGGACCTAATTTTAAGGTGAATGGCCAACGAGTGAAGTTGTACTTTGGTGAGGACATCTCTCAGGAGATTATTCCATCCCTCACCATGTTCCCCATAAACTAATTTTAGGTCGAGTCAGGCTCGTGACTCGGTTATCAAAAACAAGCGCTCCTCGGGAGGCAACCCGAGTTTCTATCCTTTTCTGTTTTAACCTCCTAAGTGTAGGGGACCTATATAGGTGTTTGTATTTGTGTGGTGATGTGATTACAGGGATGAATGCACTCTTGGAACCTTTGAAGAACCGTGCTTCCGTGTTATCCGAAATCCTGTTCTATCTCTCAACTATCGTGATTCAATTTTCTTCATACTCGCATTTTGAAATTGATCACTTTAGTCGTCTCTTCCTTAGCTTGATTTAACCAACGTGCACAATGTCATAAGTGTATGAGAGACTTTTCCCACATGCTTAAACATTGAGGACAATGTTTATATTAAGTGTAGGGGGACTTCTATCAAAGTTTTAAGTGGACTTTTCCATGAAAATGCCTTCATTTAACCGGAAAATCATCTTTTTCTACATTTTTCAAACTTTTAATTAACTTTGGCCATTTAGTCGTAATTTTTAAATTTTTATCGTTGCTTTCATATGTATATATCCCGCAATAAAGTCAAAAATATTAATAAAGTGGTGTAGCTAGTTTAGAAGTCTTTGACATATTAGGCCCGTTGCGATTATTTTGACTCAACCCGAATAGACTTATCCAAGTTTATTGTAGCTAGTATCTTTAACCATGTAGACCTTAATTGGTTTATTAGGCTAAGCATCCACGAGTCTTATTATTTGAGATTTTAAATTGTGGAGAACGAGAAATGATAGAGTCAATTATAAGTCGGTATTCTTGCACAAGCTCACTTGGTGTAATTATTTGCCTATTCTCCCATCACTTGCTAATAAATTATCTGCAATAAGTAAGGTCGTACGATTTGAAAAGTTACTTAGCTTCTAGCCCAAGATCGTTTAAAAGTTGCTCGGTAATGATAAGAGTTCATAGCCAAGGCATAACTTATGAAGCGGGGCGCGAAGATTGGTGAGTCCGAAAAGGCCTTAACAAGGCATGAGGATTCCATTTTATTGCTGAAGATCCAAAGTGATGTGAAAAGCATTATTCCCAAAATCGATATGAAGGATCAAGACTCACGACGAAAAGCAATCAACTCCCATAAAGATCATGGAGAAGTCTATCCGAAAAGACCCTAACAAGGTATGAGGATAAATAGATCCAAGTCCGAAAAGGAGGCGGATCGTTGTATCTCAAAATCCCAATTAGAGATTGAAGAAATAATCATGAAGTCGTGGTCAACAAAGTTGGGGTACCCCTCAAAAATCTCCAAGTGAAGAAACTCTATTAACGATGAGAAGACCATTATCTCAAGAACGTCTCTCAAGATATGAAGTATAAAGTACATGCCAAATATCGGCCCGAGAAAGGTCTCAAATCGTGAACCAAGTTATGCCAAGATATGAACTTTTTGATATCCCGAGAAGCAGTTTTAAGAGATTTTGTCCTTTAGCTAACTATTGATCAAATCGTCCTACTTTGCTTTCAGCCTAAATAAACTATCGAAATAAGTCCAAAAATGCATCTTCATGATCATTCTAAGACAAAAATAAAATATAAGAGATACACCTAGGAATAAGGGAGTTTAAGCATCTAATTAAGCCATGTGTGTAAGTGTTGATATGCTAACTTATAATAACAATGATCTCGTTTTTAAGCTTAGTTTGGGGAACGTGAAACTTGAGGGTGATAAATCTTCGCAGCACCAAATCCCTAATGTAAGTCCTTGATCTCTTTGCAAGTTACTTCCATCCTTTTGTTTACCTTAAAGTTTTGATTTCTTTTAGTACTTTAATTTTTGCTTAGTAGTATGTTAATAAGGCCAAGGTTGATTGATTATAAGGAAAGTGTAAATTTGCTTTATCACTAAGCATTGCATGAGGGCATGGCAATGGTTAAGTGTATGGGATTTGATAGGTGTGAAAACAACCATCCTTTTAACACTTAATTCTGGCTAAAACGAAACCAAAACACGTATTTAATATCATTTGTTTGGAATTATGCGTGGTTTTTGTGTTTATTATGTTTTCAGAGTCAACCGGATGAATATTGAAGAAAACATGGGATTGCACGGGTTTTATCGAAGAAAAAGACTCAAGACGAAGTCTATTGTCCAAGAGATGCAAAAGATTTGAAGTCATTATGCCTATTTGAAGATTTATCGAAGAATAGAGCCAAAGATGGAAGATTCATATATGTCGAAGAACTCGAGTCTATTAAACAAAAGATTATAAGACGAGTTGGAATTATTCACCGACACTTCTCAAAATCCAAAGTCGGAAACGTTTATTTAAAGAAACGTGAAGACTAAAGAAGAAAGAAGAAAAGAAGCCCGATACCAAAGCCCATATCACACGCCTATATAAAGTTTCCACTTCACAATTTGAGAGGGCCTTAGTCTTTAGCTTAGTTTTTAGTTTTCATTTTTTTCTCTAGTTTTAGAGAGAGAAAGTTCCCAACTTTCTCTCACTAAACTTTTTCTTTGTTTTCATCTTTTAAATTTAAGCTTTCTTTAATCTTTGTACTTTAGATTTCATTAATCTTATTCAAGTTAAGCTTTTAAGTTCTTTAATCTTCTTCTACTTTTCTTAGTTTACCTAAATCCTTGATCTGATTGTTTAATTTCATACGGTTTGGATTTGTGGATGAGTTCGTGATCAAAGTTTAATCTTTCTTGTTTCTTTTTAAGCTTTCACACGTATAAGTTATAGGCCTTCTATGCTTATTGGCTTATTGCTTGTTTTAGCTTATTGGTTTTCGGATTATTAAAAAGGTTTAGTCATTCAAAAGTTTTGTTTATAAAGTTTATGATTTCTCGTTTTCAAAAGTTATCCAATTTAATCTTTTTGAAGTGTTTAAGTCCCGGTTAAAATAACTTATTGTAAGTGCTTATTGAAGTTTCAGCTTATTACCATTCTCGGATTGAATTTGTTTCCATCGCAATATAAGGGTTTCTACGCATTCCGACGGTTTCTTGCTTAGTATCGCAATAACCCTTAAGGGTTTTACTTTGCGATAGGTTGTACCTTACCCCCTTATTCCGATCTAGGATTGCGATCGCATATTGCGATCGCATATTCCGACGGGATTTAAGGTCCTTTTTGAATCGAAACTCTGCCCATTTTTAGTTTACATCATTCCGATCTGACTCATTCCGATAGATGCACTTTGCGATAGACCATATTCCGATGGACCTTCACTTGAAACATTCCGATGGACCTTCACTTGAAACATTCCGATGGATCAATTTAATTGTATTCCGATGGTGATGATTGTGACATTCCGACAGCTTTGCATTTCTTATATTCCGATGCACTAAGTCTTAAAGTTTTATAAAGTTTTAAGTTTTAATTTAGTTAAGTTTTCAAAGTATTCTTCTAATCTTCTCTCTACGTTTTCAAGCTTTTATTTTTAACTCGTCAATTTAGTTTAATCTTTCAAAGCTTATAATTTACTCAACGCCACTTACATTTATTTTCTATTAGTTTAAAATAGATAAACAAACCAACACCTTTTTATTAACCAAGAACAAATCATTCCACTTAGAGCTGAGATCAATTCGAGGAGATTCCGAGACAAATCTAGAACCCATACAAAATCATTGTATCACTTCCCCTTCACATGTGCATTGATAACCGAAAGTGTTTCGCACATGTAGGTAAGAGTTAAAGTGCTTGAGTCTTATATAAGATCACATTTTAATCACATTTTCTCCCCCTATCTCTAATATATAAAATCTTTTGATATTAGAGATACCAAATTTGATTAAAATATATTTTGAAAAAATAGTCTTGAAAATCTTTGGGAGAAAGATGTGTTAATCTTTTGCATGAAGTTGAATTGCTACGCCTCAAAAATTGATCCAATGGAATTGTCATTACGAGGATTTGATCCACATTAAACTTTTGAAAGATTTTGAATATCATTGAGAAATTCTTGAAAAAATTGTGTTCAACGCTTTTTGAAAAATCAATTCTTTTTGACGAAAAGGTTTTTCTAAAGCATAAACTTGAGTTCATAGACTTTGAATGTCTTGACGAATCCACTCAAGTGTAAGAAGATTTAACTTCTTTTGCTAAGGGTAAGAGTACAAAAGCGTACACTCCCCCGTGAATTTAGATCCGGGTTGCAATCTGAAAGTGATTACAAGCCATTGTGTTGAGCTCAAAACGTGGAATGTTTTGTGACAAGCTCAACCCAAGATAGATTGCTCTACCCGTTTTTGGAAATATTGTCCAAAATAGACAATTTCCTTTAAAAAAATAGAAATGACATGTTTTGAAAGATATTTACAACTTTCATCCGAGCTTTATGTACATACCCGTGTCGTTATTGAGCGACATTTCTAGGTGCGTCCATATTATCGATACTGAAAGACATGTCGAGAAAAATATTTTTGGATTTTGAAAGATTTTTTAACTTTGTGTTTTGTTTTTATATGTTTTATATTTTTGTATTTTTCTTTTTCATTAATATTTACAGGTAGATGTTTGATAGATGAATCAAGCAGGCTTCTTTGCCAGAACCTCCAGTTCTGCTGGAGTCAAACATCTCATACCAATTTGCCTAACTAGATACGCAAACCTCTCTTTCGGAAGAGCTTTTGTAAACAAGTCAGCTAATTGGTAATTAGTTCCAACAAAGTATAATTCAACAATACCTCTTTCAACTTGTTCCTTAATGAAGTGATATCTGACATCGACGTGCTTCGTGCGGGAATGCTGAACCGGATTGCAGGAGATGGCTATGGCCGACTTTGAGTCACAGTACATAGGTACTTTATCAAAATGGAAGCCATAATCCGTGAGTTGTGTTCTCATCCAAAGAACTTGAGCACAACACGCAGATAGAGACACATACTCTGCTTCGACTGATGAAAGTGACGTGCAATCCTGCTTCTTGGAAGACCATCACACAAGCTTGTCTTGACCTAGAAAATGTGCACCACCAGAAGTACTTTTACGTGTATCAAGACACCCTGCATGATCAGAATCTGAATAGGCCGTTAGAAAGAAACCGGTTTCCCTCGGATACCAGAGTCCCATGTGAATGGTATTCTTAAGGTGCCGAAAGATCCGTTTAACCTCCTTGAGGTGCTTTTCAGTGGGTCGTGCTTGATATCGTGCACAATAGCATGTAGCATGATGTATATCAGGTCTGCTCGCTGTCAAGTACATGAGGGACCCGATCATTGAATGATATCTCGTTTGATCTATGGGTAATCCCTCCAAATCAGCATCTAGGGATGTGGTTGATAATGGTGTCCCAACGGGGTCACATGATGTCATACCATGATTTTTGATTATCTCTTGACAATACTTAGCTTGGTTAATGAAGATACCACTTGGGGATTGGTGAACTTGAATTCCTAGAAAGAATTTCAGTTCGCCCATCATAGATATTTCAAATCTGTTGTGCATTACTTTTTCAAACCATTTTGAAAGTTTTGGGTTTGTAGACCCGAAAATAATGTCATCAACATAAATCTGCACAAGCAAAAGGTCATCCCCATATTTATAAGTGAACAAAGTTAGATCAATGGAACCTTTTGAGAAACCTTTGGAGACCAGAATTTTCGAGAGCTCGTCGTACCACGCCCTTAGAGCTTGCTTGAGTCCATAAAGTGCTTTGTGGAGACGATACACCTTGTCAGGATAATGAGGATTGACGAATCCTTCCGGCTGTGTGACATAGACTTCTTCCTTCAAAGGACCGTTAAGAAACGCCGTCTTTACGTCCATTTGATAGACAATGAATCCCTTATGTGCAGCATAAGCAAGAAAAATCCTGACCGCTTCCATTCAAGCTACTGGTGCAAATGATTCTTCGAAATCAATACCCTCTTTCTGTCCATACCCTTTAGCCACTAGCCTAGATTTATTCTTGATGATCGTGTTTTCTTCATCCATCTTGTTTTTCCAGATCCATCGAAGATTTAATGGTGTTACATCGTATGGTCTGTTAACAAGTTCCCAGACTTTAAGTCTTTCAAATTGTTGAAGCTCATCCGTCATCGATTCAATCCAAGCATGATCAACTAAGGCTTCTTTGATGTTTTTCGGTTCAGCTGAACTCACAGTGCGAACATACAAACATCGCCATCAGTGTGAAGCTGTCGTCTTGTACGAACGGGCTGTGAAGGGTTTCAAGATACATGAACCAAAGGATGATCTCGGGTCCAATGATGTGTTGAAGGATGTCGTTGATAGAACGTATGCATATTTGACGGATCAACATGGCGAGTAGAAGACTCTCCAGTTTCGTGTACCGGTGTACCGAATGGGTTGATAAATTCGTCTTCGTCTATTAATGCATTGTCTGCTTGATTTGTGTTCTCTGGAGCATTGATAGTAGTTGTGGATGTTGTAGGATCGATTGTTGAAGTGATATTCTGAGGAGGTAAATCTGTAGCAACCCGTGTTGACGTAGATGAGGTTGTATCCATTTGTTGACGATGATCGGTATCATCATTCATATCATGAGTGACAGCGGAAGACTTCGATACAACTTGTTTCTCCCCCGTGAAATATTCATCATACATTGGTCCATATAACATTTCCAACTCTTCAATTGTTGTGTCGACTGTCATATCAGCTCTAGGAACATTTTCTGGAACCAGCGTTGAACTTGACGGTTCATTGTTGTGGTCTTGAGTTTCGAGTTCCATGTGGTTGTGAACAGAAGTCGTGTGTCATTGTGGATCGGGACTTAAATTGTTTTGTTCAAGTGCCACTTCTTGCAATTCATCAAATCGGATGTGAATTGTCTCGACAATCAATTTTGTTCTCTTATGTATACTCTATATCCCTTTGACTGAGTTGCATATCCCACAAGAATACATGCATCACCTTTCTCTTTCATCTTATCCAAATTTTCACCATCTCGAATAATGTAACGGATACATCCAAAAACATGAAGGTGTTTGAGTGAAGGTTTTCGATCATGAATTATGTGATATGGTGTCTTTTCATGTCTTGGGATAATTAAGGAACGGTTTTATGTGTAGCATGCGGTTGACACGGCTTCGGCCCAAAAGTAGAGTGGAAGTTTTGAAGCGGATAATAATGTTCGGGCTGCTTCAACCAAAGTATGGTTTCGTCTTTCAACAACGCCGTTTGTTCGGGTGTTCGAGCAATAGATGTTTCATGTTCAATCCCTTCGGCTTCAAAATACTTTCTCAGATTTGAATTCAAAAATTTTGTACCTCTGTCAGTACGAACCACTTTAACTTGAGCTTGAAGACCACGTTGTATCAATTTAAGGAAGCTGATGAGAACGTCGGGTGTTTCATCCTTGGACCTCAAGAAGTGAGTCCATGTGTACCTTGAGTAATCATCGACTATTACCAGAATATATTTCTTTCCATTGATACTCTGAACACGCATGGGACCACACAGATCCATATGAAGAAGATCTAACCGTCCTTTTGAGCTTGGTGTGGTTTTTGTTTTGAAGCTACTTCGTTTAGCTTTACAAAGCTCACAAGAAGAACAAAGATGATCTTTGATGAATTTCAAACTTGGAAGGCCTCTCACAATATCTTTCTTGGAAAGCAAGTTATGGTATCAAAGTTGAGATGAGAAAGTCGTCGATGCCATAACCATGCCTGAGTCGTTGAAGCTTTAGCCATGAAGAAAATTGGAGTAGATGAAGTTGTGTCTTGAAGTGAAATTGTGTAAAAATCAGTACCCCGTGTATCGGTAAGTAAGTCATTCCCATCATAATCACGAACAAAACATGTCTTCTTTCTGAAAGCAACCTCCGAATCCGCATCACAGAATTGACCAACCGAGAAAAGATTGTGATTGAGCCCTTCGACGTAGTATACCCTTTTAATCTTGATATTCCCCTGAACCAAATCTCCATATCCTAGGATCGGTGCAAATTGATCATTTCCGAATCGGACCATACCCAGGAACTTCTCCACGAAGTTAATTAGAAGCTTGAGATTCCCCGTCATGTGCTTTGTGCATCCGGAGTCCAGTATGAATAGAATTATTTGTATCACCTGCAGAAGAGTTAGAACACGATGGAGCATTTGCTAATTTGGATACCACAGTATTTGTGATTATATAATCATTAGTGTCCTTAGAAACATTTAAAGGCATACTAACACTCGTAGTCACATTTTCAGTCCTAATTTTAGGCATCCATTTATATCCGGGAGGACATTGATTAGCAAACCACCATTTCCAAGACTTACTAGCAGACTCATATAATTCCTTAATTTTGCTTCTAGGGTTCTTAGTGGTGGATTCTGATGCATTACTTTTCTTAGTGGGGGTGGCACCAGAATGGTTCATCTTGCGTTTGGGTTGACTAGCTTTAATAGGCATTGCAACTTGCTTCTTAGTTCTAGTATCTACGTCTTTGACTTTATTCCTAGCACACATGGAATGATTAGCATTAGCACACTTTCCACATTTAACACAAACAAATTTCACATTCATTGCATTCAAATCATTCACAGCATTCAAATCGTCATTACATGCGATAACAGACTTTTTATTCTTAAAAACATTCAAATTCCTAGGGTGTTCTTCTACTTGCTTCATCTTCCCTTGATTCTTGTGTTTCCAGACCTTATCATTCACTTGAGTGCTCTTAAGCTGAGGCCGGCTAACACTAGTATTGGAGACTATGCCTATAGTAGAAGACACACGAATATTAGTGTTTCTAGAAGTCTGAGGCGAGTGAGTATCTTTGTTTGTGGGCTTAGTGGACATTCTATACATCCCTGGTTTAATCACATTATTGTGCTTAACGCTTGGTGCTATAGGATTCCTTATGGGTTGATTCTGTGGTAACCTTTCCTTTCCATCCATCTTGGGGGCAAACACAGGTTTTGCAAACGAGGAATTTGATAAAGCAGATGGTTTTCCCATAATAGAGGATCTATTTACTTTAGAGGCATTGGGTTGTCTAACAATAGGTTTCTTAATGCTAGGTTCCACGATTTTCCCACCCATTTTAGCAACGAGTTTCTGCAACTCTGTTATCGCTTTGTCCATGTCTTGTAATTGAGCTTTCAACCCTTTATGTTCCAAATTCTTTTCATTCATTTCTCGAAATGTTTGGGAAATTTTTTCTTGCAATTTATTATCATGTGGAAAACGACCAACATCTTTTTGCAAAGCAAGTTCAAGTGAATGACAATGTTTTTGAAGGAAATCAGTTCTGTGTTGAAGTAACTCAAAAGTATTTTTGTCAACATTTTCTTTACGTTTCGAAAGCTCAATTTCAAGACGTTCACATTCTTTGATCTTATCAAGATATTGGCATGTAACTTCAGAATATTCATCAATATCAGCACAAGATGTAAAATAAGCACACATAACATCTTTAGAAACGCATTCTTGCAAGAGTAAATCATATTCATCTGAGAAATCAGACTTCTCCATTTGAAGATCATCAATGTGTTTCTCAAGAGATTCAACATATTTTAAATCATCATACATTTCAGTCCGAATGAACTCCTCAAGTTGAAGAACAGTTTCTTTAATCAACGCCGTGTTTGGAATTAAGAGTTCTTTGACAAGCAAGGTAATATCTTGAGGAATCGGACGTGTCCACTCAGCATTTTCACGTTTTGCCCAGTCTCTTTCAACAATAGATTTAACATTATCTATGTGATGTTTAAGAATACCTAATGTTTTCCTACTCTTGCTTTTAGATTCATCTAGAGGGAGGTAGTTTATGTATTTGTAAACATTAGATTTCTTAGGGGCAAATGCTTTCTTCCATTGAATTCTCTTTTGTTTGCATTCTAGAAACACGTCCTCACGAGTTTTCTGAGTTTGTTTGTTGAAAAGACCATAGAGACTATTCTCATAGGCATAATTATATGTTTTTACAAACTCCTTATTGACAAGAGGTTGACTATCATCATCCCAAAGGGCAGTCTCTTCACTATCGGCACTAACAGGCATGCAATCAAGATTGGTCCTTTCAGTCTCATCAAGATAAAGACACTGGTTCGCAGCTTGAGCTTTGGCAAGGTACTCAGGACTTGCAAAGCTAGCTTGACCCTTAAACATTGATGGAGGTGCTAGCATTCTTACGGATTGAACAGAATCATGCGTTTTATAAACAACTTTCTTCAAAAATTCGACTTGTTCTTCTAATTTCGTTACTTTTTTAGTTTCTTTATCGTATCTACTTTTGAAGTCTTGTTTTAACGCATCTACCTCTTGTTTCTTATCCTCAATAATTTTAGCAGAATCGGTAGGGGTCATAGAGAGCTTTTGTTCAAGTTCATTTACTTTGGTATTGGCAAGGTATTTTTTTGACGTTCATCCATTAAGAAAACATTATATTGACGCTTCTCTTTGGTTAATAACTCAAGAGTTGTATTATATTTGTTTTCAAAATGGTCCTTTTGACTTTTTAACGAACTTCCCTTGAACCCCTCAAGCTCTTTGGTTTTCTGAAGGAGCTCATCTCTATAGCTTTCAGTCATCTCAGTAGATTTGATAAGAGCAGCTTTGCATTCTTCAAAATTTTGAGTGAGCGTAGCGTTTGCCTTCTTTAATTTCTTTTGACTCTTTTTATTTTTAGTGACATCTTTTTGTAAAGTAGCAATTAAATTAGCAAGCGCAATACGTTCCTCTTCATCATATTCATTTGCATGTTGATCATCCTCAGACTCATTATTGCACATGTCTGATGAATCGGGTGTGGTATTGCTATCAACCGTTTCCATCATACACGTGTCATTAATGGCGTTGGGTAGATCACTATGCTCAGGAATATCACCAAACACATTATATTCATCAGTAGTGTGTACCTTATCGATTGGCTAAGTGTCAAAGATAGGGCCATTGTCATCTTTAGTGACTTTGAGAACTTCTTCAACCTTTGCCATGTACGAGTAATGTGCATCGAGCTCTTGATCAGAATCTTCATCATCAGTATCATCAAGCATTGCTCCTTCCTCGGCTAACAATTTAACCCTGCTTCCATTTTCTTGCATAGCAACATCTTTTCCTTGTGATAGCTGGAGTCTCTAACCCTTTTCGGCTTCCTGCATTCCTTTGCCATATGCCCATAACCTTGGCAATTAAAACATTCAATCCTACTCTGCTGAACCACTTGACTTCCAACAGTTTCCCTGTTCCCGGTAGCAGCAGCAATCCTCTGAGTATCATACTTGGCAGTTTGTCGATCATACCTTGCGGAACCCTCAACATGTGTTGGATTATGTCGATCATACCTAGAAGGACTTTCACCACGTCGACGTGTGTCATACCTTGGAGGACTCTCAACATATTGGTTCTTTGTGTTAGATGATGTGCGAAGATTGTTGCTGGCGGGTTTGTAGATTTTCTTGTAAGTCTTCATTATGAAAGCAATTTGTTGTTTCATCTCTTGGTTCTTTTGAGCTTGATCTTTATCACTATCTTCTTCAGATGAGGACTCAGATGGTGGTGATGGTGCTCTTGGCACTTTACCTCGAGATTTTGTGGATGATGAAGACTTAGATGATGTGGAAGATCGTGGTGAAGATGATGTAGTGGAGTATGGCTTAGGAGCACGAGAGTGATGATCTTGAACATGTTGTGTGGTAGTCACTAAAGCAAGTGGATTAGCCGTCTTTGCAACACGTTCAGTTCGAATCTCATTTGCTTCATTCTGAAATTGCTTCAAGATGTCAAAGAGTCGATGATATGAGACCTCGTCTAACTTTTCTTGTTGTTTCACCAAAGTGACGAACCGTGTCCACTCGGGTTGAAGTTGTTGAAGAAATTGAACATTGACTTGCATGGTGGAGACTTGCAGATTATTTCTTGTCATGTCATTCATCATCTTATAAAACCTGGAGTAGTAAGATTCAATTGATTCTCCATCCCTTGAAGTAAACTTGCCAAAATTCCAAAACAAGTTTGTTTTGACATCTTGTTTGTTGAGTGATTCTCCTTGTTGCAAGCGTTCAATCGCAGTCCACATTTCATGTGCTGTCGGGCATGCATCAACCGTGGAGTAAATATCATCTCCAATCTCACTTAAAACCATATAGATGGCTTCCTTCTCCGCATCATGCCAAGCACAATTTTCAGGTGTGAGATCGGCTCTTGTTTCATCACGTTCACTTGCAGGTATTGGATCAGTAGTATATGTGGCTGCTCTTGGAGGAATGGAGATCTTCTTAAATATATATGGTCCATGAGTAATACATTTTCTCAAGGCATCACCATTAGGTCTTGTATCAAGGTATCGTATGAAACGTGATTGCCATTGAGCATACCGACCAGACACAAGCATTGGTGGTCTCTCTTTGTTACCCGCCACCATTATGTTGTTGTTCGTCACACGATATTCGACAGTAAAATCCATCTCAATATTCTCTGAAATGGTGAAGGGAATATGGATCTTAAGTAGATTTGTTGTGATTGTTGTTGTGGTTTAAATTCCGAAAATTGCAATTTTTCTCCAGTCCGACAATAAATTCTCCAGTCCGACAAAAACGGTAGACCAAAAAATTTTGTATCGCCAAATTTTGAAATTGAGCTAGAAATGTCCTAAATCTAGTATGGAAAAAATTTGAAATTACTTGACGGAAAAATTTTAACTCTTTTTTTTTATCTTCATGTAAACGATATTCCGAAACTAGTATAGATGGTGGCTAAGTCTAAAAAATACTCAAACAAAATTTAGCAAAACACATCATCGGAATTTCGTCGGAATCACTTATCGGAATACAATCGGAATCCCTTCGTCGGAATGATGTCGGAATGTCCTAATCGGAATGCAATCGGAATCCCTTGTCGAAATGACCTAATCGGAATGCAATCAGTACCTTGTCGGAATGATGCCGGAATGACCTAATCAGAATGCAATCGGAATACCTTGTCGGAATGATGTCGGAAAGACCTTGTCGGAATACCAAATCGGAATGCAATCGGAATATTTTAAGTCCAGTCGGAATGATGATCGGAAAAGCTGGTCGGAATGTTAAAACCCTTTTCCAATGCGACTGATCGGAACCACTAATCCCTTTTCCGATTGTACTGATCGGAATAATAGCACTGTTACGAGATTTTGAGGTAAAAAAATGATATTTTCGACAAGAAATCCGTGATTTGAACCAACCAAATGCGACCAAATCCCTACCACAGTTTTGTAGAAGATTTATATCAAGATTTAGAGCATGGAAAACACAAAAAAAATCTTGAATTCGAGATGATTATAATAGAAAATCACACGAACCAAGTAAAAACAACAACGAATCACAAAACTACCCCATGGCGATTGATACCAATTTTTGTCCCAAATATATGATGATAATATAATACGAATTTAAGAAAGAAAGAAAGGTAGATATGAGATGAATTTTAGAGAGAGAAAGTAGTGAGAGAAAGTAGAGAGAGAGGATTAACTTTGGGAATATTAGATTAGAAGTGAGAAAAAATGAATAACCAACCCTCCTAACATGCTAGGAGGGTAGTATATATAGTCCACCCACATGCGGGCTTTAATGGACTATATATTGGGTCGGGCTTGTCTTTTGGACTTTAATTAGTTTAAATCCAAGCCCGTAAACCACGACTAATTAACTACCTATTACAATGTTCTAACTAATGTTACAATAATAACCTATGACCGAGCATTCTTGTTTGACTCAATATTTTGAGGCTAACACCTACACTTGACCATTGCAATGTCTCATGCAATGCATTAATTTTAGAGCAAGATTAATATTTTTCTCATAATTAACCCATCTTGGCCTTTATTACGATATACTATTACTACTACAATAAAAAGAAACTAAACAACGATGAAAAGATTAAAACTTTATTCAAGGAAATAAAAGACATAACAATTTTCAATTTTTTTATTTACTTTAAAATTGTTTGATGGAAGAAACTCGTAAAGAAATCTAAGACTTAAATTAGGGCTTTTGGTGTCATGAATATTTATCAGCCTCAAGCTTCACGTTCACCATACTAAGCGTAAAAACGAGATCGTTGTTATTACAAGTTAGTAAAGCTAACACTTACTCATGTGGTTTAACTATTCACTTAGACACCTTATTCCTACGGTGTATCTCTTGTATTTTATTTTTGTCTTGAATGGTCATGAGGATGTATTTTTTACTTATTTCGATAATTTACTAAGGTCGAAAATAAAGTAGGACGATTTAATTAATAGTTAGCTAAAGTACAAAATCTTTTAAAACGACTTCTCGAAATCTCATAAATTTCATATCTTGGCATAACTCGTTTCACGATTTGAGACCTTTCTCAGACCGATATTTGGCATTTACTTCAAACTTCAAATCTTGAGAGACGATCTTGAAATTATGGTCTTCTCTTCATTTTGGTATACATCTTCATTTGGAGTGAGAGATGCTTCAAACTTTGAACACGACTTCTTCATTTATCCTTGTATTTATTTAGGATTTTTGATATACAATGATCCGCCTCCTTTTCAGTCTTGGATTTATTTAACCTCATACCTTGTTAGGGTCTTTTTGGATTGACTTCTCCATGATCTTTATGGGAGTAATTGCTTCTCGTCGTGTGTCTTGATCCTTCATATTGATTTGGATTAATGATCTTCACATCATCTTTGGATCTTTAGCAAAAAAACGTGAATCCTCATGCCTTGTGAGGGCCTTTTTGGACTCGGATATCCTCATGCCTTGTTAGGGCCTTTTTGGATGCGCCAATCTTCGCGTCCCGCTTCAATAAGTTATGCCTTGGCTATGAACTCTAATTAATCCCGAGCAACTTTTAAACGATTTTTGGGCTAGAAGCTAAGTAATTTTTCAAATCGTACGACTTTATTCATTGCATTTATTTATTGACAAGTGTTGGGAGAAACATCTTATAATTAACTCACATAAATTCATGAAAGAATACAAAACTTATAATTGACTCTATCATTTCTCGTTCTCCATAATTTAAAATCTCAAAGAATTAGACTTGTGGAAGCTTAGCCTAATAAACCAATTAAGGTCCATATGGTTAAGGATACTAGTTAGAGTAACTCAAATAAGTAAACGCGGGTTGAGTCAAAATATTCATAACGGGCCTAATATATCAAAGACGTATATACTTGTTACAACCATTTAATTTATTCATTTTATTTTATTTTATTCATGAAATGGAATATATACATATGATGGTGATGACAAAAGGAAAGAAGATAAAAGAAAATAAATGAAAAATACTACTAGGCCAAAATAGATCAAAATT
Organism: Glebionis coronaria; assembly: GCA_025667525.1. Lineage (NCBI taxonomy): Eukaryota > Viridiplantae > Streptophyta > Magnoliopsida > Asterales > Asteraceae > Glebionis > Glebionis coronaria. Next base: position 437,049,735 of record CM046874.1, read on the forward strand.
TTTGAAAAACGTCAAAAAATATTAATTTTCCGGTTAAAATGGGGATAAATTCATGGAAAAGCCCACTTAACTTTGATAGAAGTCTCTCCTACACTTAATATAAACATTGTCCTCAATGTTTAAGGATGTGGAAGTAAACTCCCCTACACTTAGGACATTGTGCACTTTGTTTAGAATCAAGCTAAGAAAGAGACAACTAAAGTGATTACATTTATTCAACTTATTTATATACAAGTACGAATCACAATAGTTTTGGATAGAAATGGTATCACGGGTACACGGCATCACGGGTCACGTCAAAAGCACCAAAAGTGTATCATTAAAACACATATCCCTACACAATATCACAAAACACAACCTACTTGGCTCCCCCTACACTTATTGGTTGAAAAAGGTAAAAAGGCAGAAAAGGGGTAAAATCTAACCTAGTTATACGATGCTTGATTTTTTATCACGAGTCTCTAGCTCGAATCTATTCCCCGAATATCATCATTCAAATGGGACAAATCATGTAAAAACCGAGATTTCCAAGGGAGGAAAATCTCTCAATGATAAAGGGTGAAGCACACTCATATAAGGAAAACCCCACGAAGGTCCACGGGGGTCAAACACATAATATCCATCTCGAAAGGAAATAAACCCCAAGGTGGTAAAAGCACACAAGTATAGAACAAAAGGGGTATCTTTAGTCAAAAATCTCTTAGAAGGAATGGTATGGTGATATGGTAATGATAGCACTAAATTTGCTATTCCCGGATCAAACACATTTTCCTTAAGGGGAAAATAGCAAGAGGTGTTTTCCTTAAAGCTCAAAATGTCATCGAAATCCGAAGTGGGAGCGTTGTACTCTTCCAAACACGATGTAAAAACATAAGAATCATCGGAGTCATAGGAAAACTCATCCTCATGAGGGAAATAGGAATTTAAAAAGGTATATAAATCTTCCTCAAATGGAATATCCTCTAAAATAGGGTCAATCTCTAAAGGTGGAGGATCCTCTTAAAAGTCCTAACTCCTAATATAGGAGTATAAAAGTCAAAGGGAGACTCAAGAATGGGAGGATCACTCATAGAGATAATAAGATCATTAGGCTCACTAGGTGTCTCATCAAACCTCAAAGAAATGAGATCACTTAAAGAAGTGTCGTCATCATAGTCATCATAGATTGGGGTATCAAAGATTGGAGGCTCTAAAGTTGTCTCCCTAATATCTAAAAGAAAGTGAGCACTTGAAGAAGTGGCATCACTATAGGTGTCATAGAGTGGGGTTTCCTCAAAATCCTAAGTGGAATGATTACTTAAAGAAGAGACATCACTAATATCATCATTAGCTTCCTTATTTTCATCAAAAAGAAGATTATAATTTGAAGTTTCAAAAAGTGGATTTGAATGTACCACAAAATGATTAAGGTTAAACTTTTTAGTTTCAAAAGGATTGATAAAACTTTCTTCATTATCAAAATTAAGCACATCAATCATATTGACCGATTCTTTTCCATTTGATTTACTTGTGATCTTTCCCATTTTAAAAATTTGTATATCATCCCCAACCCTAAGAATTAATTCCCCTTCGGCTACATCAACTAATGCTTTTCCGGTTCTTAAGAATGGTCGACCAAGTATTAACGGAATACGAGGATCCATCACATAGTCAACTACGACAAAATATACGGGAAAAGTGAATGTACCAACCCGAACAAAAACGTCTTCGACAATACCAACGGGGTATGCGAGAGTTCTATTGGCTAACTCGAGATTCATACGAGTCGGTACAAGGTCGGGTAATGATAATTGTTTCTACACACTTAAAGGCATTAAATTAATACTCATCCCAAGATCCGTTAAAGCCATACAATCCTCAATTTCAGGAAATGAGCAAGGTAACACAAATCGACCGGGATCTCCTAGCTTTTCGGGAAGCTCTTTAAGGATAATCGCGGAACAATTCTCATTTAAACGAGTGTTAACAAGCTCTACCATTTTTTATTTCTTATTGAGCAAATCTTTGAGCATCTTAACAAATTTCGGCATTTGAGCAAGAGCTTCAACAAGGCTAATGTTAACATTCACTTGTTTAATCATTTTCAAAAAGTTGCAAAACGTGAACATCATCTTTGTTAAGCAACTTAGTCTTGTTCAACCTAGAGGAATAAGGGATATTGGGCTTAGGAGGTGAAGGTTGAGAAGGAGAAGTACTCTCTTCTTGAACAACCATAGAGTTAGGCTCATTAGGCAATGGAGAACTAGTACTAGGAGTGGTAGTCGGAGGAATCACCGAAGGGGGAGTAGGATTACTCATTGTTACCTCTGGGCCTTGTCTCTCCTTTATGGGTGAAGAGATGGAAGGTCCCACTAAAGTGGCTCCACTTTGAGTAGTAATAGCACTCACATTAGCTTGAGGGTTAGTCTCGGTATTAGAAGGTAAGGCTCCTTGGGGTCTAAGGGTTTGCAACATTTGTATGAACTTCCTATCCGTGGACTCTTGCATTTCTATAAGCTTACGGTCTTGCTCATTAAGTTTTTTAAGAACCAAGTACATTTGAGGATTAGGCATATTGAACCCTTGATTGTTAAACCCTTATTTTGAAAACCTTAGTTTTGAAATTGATTAGCATTTTGAAAGCCTTGATTATTAAAACCTTGGTTTTTCCCTTGAAAATTCCCTTGATTAAAACCCCTCATATTTGAATTCTCTTGAAAAATACCTCTTTGTGGACCTTGGTTCATTGGTGGGTATTGGGGATTGGTTAACAATTGTGGAGGTGGTCAAACATGAGGTTGAAAATCGGGGGAGCCAAATAGTTAGTAGATTTATAAGAAAAATTATTAGCATCCACATTAGGTTTAAAATGAATCCTCTCATTGTAAGCATACACTTGTTGTTGAGATTGATCATAAACCTTACCACAATTTAAGTACAGAGGTGGTGCACCACAAGTCTCACAAGACTCACTCATGGCATGAACGTGCCTAGTGGGAGGGGTATCGACTTTTAAAGCAAGTTTTGTCACAATTGAAGTAAGCTCTTTTATTTGATTATTAACCTCACTATCACTAACACTAGCCATAGTAGCCCTTACACTTTTAGTTTGAACTTTGGCCTTGTTTTCAATTATGTTCCAAGCATCATTCCTTGATTTGACCAAAATATTTCCCCCCGAAGCACTATTTAGTGAGTCTTGGTCATTCAAAGTTAATCCATTGTAAAAAGTATTAATTTGATGAACTTTAGTAAAACCATGTTGAGGACACTTTCTCAAAAGCTCCTTAAATCTATCCCAAGACTCACTAAAAGTTTCCCCATATTTTTGCTTAAAAGTGATTATGTCATTCCTTAAAGTCGTGGTACGAGATGGGGGAAAGAAGTAATTAATAAATTTCGTTTCCAAATCCACCCATGTAACGATACTTTGGGTTGGTTCTTTATCAAGCCAAATCCATGCTTGTCCCTCGAGGGAAAAAGGAAAGAGCAACAAACGAATTGCCTCTTGAGTCACCCCATTATATTTCACCGTATTGGTCAAATGTATAAATCTCATACTATGATCGTGAGGGTCATCTTGGGAACGGCCCAAAAATGATGTAGCAGAAATGATGAGACTGCTTCTATACATAGTCTCATCGTCCAAATCGAGCTTAAAACGCTTAAAATATTATTAAAATACCATAAAATATGCTTGTGTTTGTTCATTGTGTAATTTAGGTACGGATATCATGAAATCAAAAAAATATCACAATAATGAAGCAAAAAACAAACACGGGAAACGAAGCCGTACAAAGAACCAGGCCTGAGTATGAAATTTCCAAAAATACCCTTGAAGTTTTGAACATTGTCAACTTTGGTCCCTCATTTTTGAAGATTTGGCAAGAAAGGCCCTTGGAGAATCCATTTGTACAAGATTAACCCTTGAAGTTTGAAGACAAGTCAAAAGAACCCCTTGAAGAATGCATAAAATGCATATTTAGTCCTTTAAACAAGTTTGATAAACTTTTTGTGGCCAAAATATTAGAAAGTAAACTTTCTTATAAAAGGATTACACTTTTTTGGGCTGTTAAAGATGTATGACAACATAAGGGGAGTTAAGGCGCCATTTTTGGGAGACACTAAAACTTACCCCAGGCAATAGTCACCTGCCACCTCACCCCATTTAAATCCTCCACCAATCACCACCTCTCAATCCCACACGTCACACTCTACTTATTATTTTAAACTGATTTTAACTAATCAGTTAATAAATTTTGAGGTAAACGTTTTCCTAAACCTTTTTAAACCTAAAACTAAATCAAACACCATGTTCATCCTAATCCTAATCCTATAAACCCTAATCCTCAAAACCCAAATTGCCCAATGATAATACCCCAAGTCATCCACATCCCTACTAAACCACCAACTAAATCCATCCCACACTTAACTTGGTACCCTGTGACCTCCATGAGGGTCCCCCATGTTCCCCTACTCAACCCAAAATAGCCAAAAAGGAATCTTGCAGATTATCAACAAACCTAAATTGTTCTTTTGGCCCCAAAGCTATCACCAACGCTCAGGATCGTTTATCACAGCTCAGCAAATCAACGACAAGCACATGGGACCTTTGACCAGATAATTCATCACGACTATTGGGGGCATTTTAGAGATTTCTGTAACTAGGGTTTACACTCTTGTAGTTAGACTAGAATCTTCCTCCAGCTTGTATAAATAGGACGTATGTGTCCTATTTGTAGTTGTTCTAGTTTTTGTATTTTTAAAATTATTAATGACAATGAAAATTTTAAATCTTGCAAATAACTGAGTTCCATGTTACTGTTTTTTTAGTTTAATCTTACTTTCATTGCAAGTTAGCTTAAAGCTTATAAAAATTTCATTTGATAAAAAGTTTTCATCAAATAGACGTTTTTAAGATTTTCAAAACTTTTAGCCAAGATCATGTGGAAGTGAAAGTGGAAGCATGAGATTGGCTTGTTGATCTTTAATTAGTTTCATTTTCTTAGTTTGGTTCAAAGGTTTTGAAGTTTGGTTCCATAGGTTTTGAAAAATCAAAGGTTTTTACTTATTCATGTTATTGGGTACTTATTGTAGCATAAGCTCCCAATAAGCTTATCTGACTAATAAGCTTATTGGTTAGCTTATGGTACAAGTGATCTTTAATCTTAGCAGGTTTTTCATTTTTGTGAAGACATATTGGGTATTGTGACCTTGTAAGTCCATACCATCATCTCTACATCAAGCCATCTTCCCAAAGCCATAAGCTCGTCTTTTCCAGGTAAAAGGAGATGGCATCAGCTATTGTGGGGCCTAGATGTGGGTCCCACTAGGTAACATTCGGCTTGAACCCTCTTTCTTGTTGAAAAATTGTGAATATTTGATTTTGGGTGGATTGACTAATTTGATGTTGGTTATTGGTTTGTTTATGCTTATTCATTAGTCATATGCATGTTTAGACTGTTTGCACTCAGATTTGTAAGATTGTGAGTGCATTTAGTGTGTAAAATTTCATTTTCAGAAATTATATGGGTGTTTGGGTTTGTATGTTAGGCTGAGTATTTGACACCCATTTGGCTTGAAAACAGCTCAAACATTCTCCATTGGTTAGTATTAGGTGTGGTTGATATTTAGTTTCCAGTTTATTAGGATCAAAACAGGTTTTACTTGTTATATTTTTGGGTAAAAATAGCTTAACTAATCAGTGGCCTAAAACTAGCATGTTTTAGTGTTTTTGTTCCCCAAACCTTGTAATCTGCTAGTATTGTTGGTCATTTAGGATTTAGGATTTATTAATTGAGCTTTGGTGTTAATTTGGTCAAGTTATGCTGTTTTCAAATTAACCAATTAGTCAAACAGACCAGACAACTGTTCATCAGACCCCATATCTCATAAGAGTGACTGTATTTGGGACTTTTGTGTGTAATTTTTGTGAGTAGCCTGTGTGTTTTATTGTTTATTTCATTCCCCACAACCCAACTAGTTGTGAGGGTGCCTTTGGTTCCAAGCAATACCCAAGAACAAGTTCAGAAATCAAGTAAATTGCACCAGACATGTTTTTTAGTTAAGTCGGTGGGAACACTCTTCCCACTGATAGTGTAATCTTACCCACTGCTGGGGTAAAAGACAAAGATAATGACAAGTCACTATCATTTTTCTAAGTTTTTTGTCTTTAGTGGTTTATTTAAGATTTTTTTAGCATTCTTATTTTTCCTGGTATTGTTTATTTATTTTAGGATTTTGCATTAAGTTACTTTTTATTTTACTGTTCATTTACTATTTTTTAGATTAAATTCAATTTAAATTAGTTTTAATTATTTCTGTTTTTCTCTTTTAGTGCATAAAATCAATATTTTTCAAATTTTCCAATTTTCTTAGTTTCAAATGTTTTAAGATTTTTAGATTCAAAAAGTTTCATTGTTCATCTTTTTATCTATTTTTTAGATTTAATTTTAGTTTAATTAGGTTTAATTTAAATTTGTTTTGTCTTTTAGTGCAAAAAATTACTTTTTTAAAACTTTTAAATTTTTCTACTGTTTAGTAATATAAATTAGGATTTTTCAAAGTAAGTTTATTTTTAGCATTATTTTCTTATTTTTAATCATTATTTTAGTTTAAAAAATGTTTTTAGCTAATTAAAATTAGAAAAATAGTTTTAAAAAATTAGAAAAAAATACTTTTTAGTGTTTAAATAATATAAGTGAGATATTTGTTTGATAAAATAATATTTTAGGCTTTTTCTTAATTATATTAAATTTTAGGGCTTTAATTAGCATTTAAAATTGAATATTTAATTAATAAAAGGTTTTAAAATTTATTTATTGAATTTTTATTCTTATTTATATTATTTTAGACTTAGTTTTAGTTTTTAATTAATTTTTAGCTTTAATTTTTAACTTTGTCACGTTTTACGTATTTAAGTTCGCGTTTTACGTCATTACGTCATAGTGTAATCGTAGTCGTAGCTCGTCTTTTATTTTTCACTCTTAAAACCAAAAACGATACTAATCCAAACATTGATTTTACATATTGGCACACTTAATTCACACACCTCCTTCGAGAACGAACTCGCACTTATTCGGTTCGTCGGTTTTCCTAAATCGTCGAGTTTAGTACTTGCCCATTATACGTTGTTTTCCTAAACACGTATTTTTACTACGAATCATTTTAGCGCCGGTGCCGGGGAGGTGTTTATAGTGCCATTATTATTATCGTGTTTGTGTGAGTAGTGCGTTTTTGCTTTTCAATTTTTGGAAAGCGTAAATATCGCACATACTCATTTTTGTTAAATAAGTCGTGTTTAGTTTTCCTAAATTAAACACAAAACAATCATTTTACTATATTGTAGATATATTCGTTTTCGTTTTTCTTGTGAATATTATTAATATATTGTATTTACGTAGAACAATAAATATACAAGTACTCCAAAAGCGTGAAAACGCAACCTTAATTGGGATTTCATCACTCAACTATTGTATTCGAATCCAAAGCAAAAGTTTAAAGGCAAAATATATAAATACTTTCGTGAGGCTTAATTTCAATTAACACAAACTATAAGGTGGGTATAAGGCGGTTGTATTTCATGACCTAAGGGAAAAAGGCTCTTAAGTGCTTAGCGCCGCCTCGTTTCCCTCGCTTGCTTGTGCGTGTTTTGAGAAACAGGGCTAATCGAGGGTTTGCCGCCCAATTATTATCTACGTATACTATATTTGCTTGTTTTCAAGATTAAACCCTCTTGAACGTTTTGGTGTTCCACCAACGTTCTAAAGTCATCGAAGGCGTTCACTCCACGTGATCGTTTTCATTCTTTGAGGCTCCTTTAATCGAGAAATCGATTCGAGGTGAGATTTGTAGATTTGAGTCTACATAATACAAAAAAATCCAAAAAAATTAAAAGAAAAATCAAAAACCAAAAAAAATTAAAAAATCGAAAAACCGCAAAAAGAATCTTCTTTGGTACCCCCCATTCTACGCTTAGTGCATGCGCACTCGATCGAAGGATTATTCTAATTCTAGAGACGCTTCGAATGGACGCAATCGTAATCGAAGTAATCGACGACGTAGATGAGATTTAGAAACCGACGTTCCTAATATCGTTATTGAAGAGACCGTAGACGAGATGGCCGACAATCGTTCGATGATGGAATTGCTCCAAGCGCCCACCGAGGGTTATGGAGACGCGATCGTAATTCCCGCTATCGAAGCGGAGAATTTTGAGATTAAGAGCGGAATGCTTTCGTTAATCCAAGCTACGAAGTTTCGAGGTCGTGAAGCCGATAATCCTCACGACCACATTCGGAATTTAGATCGTCTTTTAGCCACGAGCAAGTTTAAGAACGTCAACACCGATGTCGTCAAGCTTATGCTTTTTCCGTACTCGCTCGATGGTTCCGCCAAGGATTAGTACGAGAAAGAGCCACCTAATTCGATAATTACGTGGAAGGATCTCGTTTCCAAGTTCGTTAATCATTTTTTTCCCACCGTCTAAGACAAGGTTTTTCAAAAATGAAATTACGAGATTTGAGCAAAACCGAATGAATCTTTTAGAGACGCGTGGGATCGTTTTAAGGAATTGCTTAGGCAATGTCCTCACCATGGATTTTCCGAGTTGCACCAAATCGATACGTTTTACAACGGTCTTAGTTTTCAAGAACAAGATTCGTTGAATTCCGCCGCCGGTGGCAACCTTTTGTGTAAGACTCCGAAAGATGCATTGATGATTATCGAAAATCGTCCAAGGTTTACCAACTCCGCAATGCACCGAGTGTTGCCAGTGTCGCCAATGTTAGTAGTTCTAATCGCAACATTGACAGAGTTGATGCGAGATTCGACAAGCTAACGAATGTGTTTAGTCTTTTCTCATCGAAATGCAAAAGAAAGACGCTCCCGCTACGATGAAAGTGGTTGAGACTTCGTATACGTTTTGTGGTGGACCTCATAATTATTACGAGTGTGCGGCTAAGGATGGCCAAACGTCGAATGTGAGTGCGTTAAACAACAATTTTTCTAATCAAAATCAAAATAACGTCGGTCCACCGCAACAAGGAAATTATAACCAAGGCAACAATTTTTCGAATCAAAACCGTAACAATTTTCAAGGAAATAATCAACAAGGAAATTTTTCGAATCAAAATCAAGGTTATAATCAAGGTCGTACATTGAATTGGCAAAATCGAGACAACAATCAAAACTCGAATTTTTCAAACAACAACAATCAAGGAAACAATTTTTCAAGTGGTAATCAAAACAATTTTCAAAGAAGTAATCAAAACCAAGGGAACTTTAATTCAAATCAAAATAGTTCGTCAAACGATTTTCAAAATTACATGAAAACGAATGAGGCTAATATGAGACGATTAGAGGGAGAAATTGGTACTTTGAAAAACGACTTTTCTAATACTTTGAAAATTCAAAACAAGAAGATTGAGCAAGGACAAATCGACATTAAAAAGATGTTTTCGGCTATTATAAACAAAGCCTCAGGTGCTTCATCAAGTTCGTTACCTAGTGACACCGTTGCAAATCCGAAGGAACAGTGTAAAGCCGCCTCGTCTCGTGGAAAACGTCGTGTGATTACCCCTAACCTTGATGGATTTCGTGTTGTTCCTTCTTCTCAACCCTCAACTTCTAAGACGTCTTATTGTTCTAAAGTCGATGGGGTGAACGTGGGACCAAGGAAAAGAGTACACACCCTCGTGTACATAAAATTCCATCCACGTTTCAAAAAGAGAGCTTTATCGACCTTACCAAAGTAACCCTTGAAGAAACTTGTGCATCGATCCTTCTTTAAAAAAACCCAAAAGGCATATGCCAAGAAAGGAAGAGGATCCAGGCCAATTTCTATTACCTTGTGATTTTTCCGAGATTGAGGGATGTTTAGCCCTTGCCGATTTAGGTGCTAGCATCAATCTTATGCCTCATTCTCTTTGGAAATTCATGAGATTGTCTAGTCTTACCCCTACGAACATGACAATCGATCTTGCAAATTGTACGCCACTTATACCAATTGGAATAGCCGAGGATGTCTATGTCAAAGTTGGAAAGTTTGTTTTTCCCGCGGATTTAGTCATATTCGATTACGAGTGTGGCCCTAAATGTCCCATTATTTTAGGCCGACCATTTTTATCGACGGCTCGAACCGTAATCGACGTTCACGAGGGGAGACTTACTATGAGATATGGGGATGACAAAATGGAATTTTTCGCAAATAAATCCCAAGTGTCTAATGATCATGAAAAAAATGAGGTTTCAAAACCTAATGTTTCAAATTCTAAGGATTTCAAAATGTTAACTTTAGCGGAAAATATGAGGCTTAATGCATGTTTTGAAAGAATTAAGAAGAACGGTTTTAAAGATGATGATTTTAACGATAAAGAATACACGTACTTAATTCAAAAGGGTATGCGTAGATTTATGGACGAAAAATCACTTTGGAATGTATTTGGCGAGGGATGTATTTGGCGAAACAAGTGAACGACCAATTCCGAAGGGCGACGTTAGTGCCATCACGACAATGACCAAAATGGACTCGTCTTCACCACCTTCGAAGGACCACGTCTTTGAGGCTTCAACTTCTAACTCCATCGAAATGTCTCCATTTCCTAGCCCAACACCCGTTGAGGCGAAAGTTTTTATCGACATCGATCCACTCATCTTAGAAAAGTCACCTAAGCATAGTCATTTGACATGTAAGACCATGGTTGTGAGTACTCACATCGACTCTTTCTTTGATGATGATGATGGCGATTTTGCCGAGATTGAACACGTACTTCGAAATCCACATGCCATTTTTTAGGATTCTCCCAAAAAGACCTCTTCACATGTGAAGTATGATGATTACAAGTTTGATCCCGAGATTCAGGAAATTATCGAACGAGAGCTGGCTCTTTTGCCTCTACTTCCACCTACAAGTGAGGTCGATCTTTCCAAAATCGAGGATGAACTAAATGAGTTGGAACGTCTTATTTTCAATGATGAACCAACTCATTTGACCCAAAATCCAATTCTCGAGGAGTTACCTAATCAGCACTCCTCAAATGAGAATTACGTTTACCACATTCGTGAGGATTTAACTTATCAACAATCCCCATAAATGAATGATGGTTTCGTGCTTGATCGTGATCTTTTCGAGAGAGTTTCTAAAATACTCAAGGAGGGGAATGACAAACCTTGGTTTGAAAAGCCTATCTTTGATGAAGAAATCGATGACATCGATGTTCATGAGGATGACGAGTATGTAGACCCCGAGGGGGCGGTGTTCTTTGTTGACAAACGTTTTGAGAACTTATACAATCCACCACCCCCTAACCGCGACTTAAATGTGAGGATTTTTAGCGTGACTAATGTTGAGTTTGATACGACAAATATTTTCGACATAATAAAATCGGGTTTTCATAAAGAGTTTTTGAACGATGAAAAAGGAAAAGATTTTAAATGTGATTTAAAAGATTTTTCTAAATGTATAACTCCGTCATCACATCGCTATATGAGTGCTACCACCTTGTCTACTCATTTTGACGACGGTTGGTGTGGATCTAGTATGGGGGAAGCCCCTTATGTTCCCTCACATTTCTCCACCGAGGACGAGATTTATGATCACGGAATTGCTTGTAAAGGGAAATCTTGGTCTTCCACTGATGCAATAAATGGAAAATATATTCATTTGCTTTGTGTGAGTCTACCTCGAGTAGCTCATAAGTTTGCCCCACCCATTTCCCCACCTTTCTACTTCTCATCTATTTTCTTCTACCCCTTTGGGGTTCTAGCACATGTTGAAGTGGCGTTGGTTCGTTTATTCCATGAAAACGAGGATGCCATCTTCGATCCTGGTAATTTGCATCATCAAAGGACTTAGTCCTTTATACCGGTTGCTTTTGGGCATTGTTTATCATGTAAGCCCCACCAAAAATGACCAAACCATGATTATCCTTAAATGATCACATTTATGGGGATTCGAGTCGAGCTTTTAACTTGGTTATCAAAAACAAGGTGCCTCGTGGGGGATTCTCATGCTTATCCTTGTAAATATTATCGTTTTCTAATAGAGCAACGAGGGGACTTGTGCTCTTCCAACCTTTGTTCTGTGATTGTTTGTGATTGTGATTTATTAGGTTCGTCGTCATCATTGAAGCCTCGCATGTTCGTTTTACGTATCACTCGAGCTTCGATCGTTGCCTTTGGAGATTCCGATATCCGATGATATCCTTTTATGTTCTAACGTTTATCTTATTAGCATAATACATAAACGGCTTTTAGGATATTAGTTTTGCCCTTTCCATGCTCGACATTAAGCATTCGACTTCATCTCTAGTATGGGGGTGTTTTCACCCCTAGACTCGAAACATTGAGGACAATGTTTAGTATTAGTATGGGGGTGAGTAGATACTTCACCTTGCTTACGTCACCACGCAATCCAATTTCATCTTTTTGTTATCGTTTTGTTGCAAAATAAGGCTAAAAATGGCCAAATTTTAAAAAATTTCGTATTTTTCATAAGTGTTTAAGACACGAATGTAGGTTTTCCGATGGTGAGAATAAGAGTAATTTTTGACTCGACCGTGTGTGTTGAGCACTTAGCTTCGATTCCTTAACTTTTTAGGCTAAGTCTCTTAAATGAGGACGAGAAATGATAGAGTTATTTATAAGTCTCGTAATCTTTCACGATCTCGTGTGTAGTAATTATTAGCTTATTCTCCCCACGCTTTTATAATAAATTGTTAATAAATATTGATTTAGCGGTTTAGTCACTATTGTTGGTTTCTAATTTGTTTTAGAAGCTTCCATGTAATTAAATTGGGAAAACATTAAGGTATCGCCAGCGTCACGGTTTTGAAGTATTGGCAAACCGAATAATCGAAAGCTTCACCTAATAATAAGATTTCAAGTGCTCACCTAAACTAAGCAAAAATTTGAAGCTCACAAGGCCGAAAAATCTATGCACAAATTGAAAGTGAATCAAGCCTTAATCTTTGAAGCTTTAAAGATCCAAAATTCGCTTTAGCTTGAGGATATACGTCAAGTCATAATAAAACCACTGATGATGGCGGATAATAAAAGACAAGGGCAAGACCAAAGTCATAATAAAAGCTTCATGGCGAAGTTGAATAAAAGATGGAGGTAAACCATGATAATAAAACCCCCGATGATGGCGGATAATAAAATTCATGGTAATAAGTCTCATGTTCAAAACCGTTCTAAAATCGTGTTTATCGATCCTTTTTGTTGACTTAATTTTTGACATCGTTGTCTATTAGGGTGAATTATTAATTTAATGATTTTTGTTACACCGTTAAGACTCTAATTTTAGATCTAATCTCTATTTACGCATAAGTCAATGATGTATCCTCGAGATCATTAAGACAAAAAAAATATAAGAGATACCAATTAGGAATAAGGGAGTTTAGGTGTGTAATTAACACTCATGAGATATGATTGTGTTGCTAACTTATAATAACAATGATCTCGTTACACGTTTAGCATGAAATCAAGTGAAAATCGAGGATGACGAACTTATCTCTATGAGGCATTCACGTGTTCTTATTCTTTGACCCTAAAAGTCACTTAACCGTGATGAAAACAATACATTATGTCTAAAACGCGTGTAGTAGTTTATATTTAAATTAGTCTAGTTGGTGGCTAAGTCTAAAAAATACTCAAACAAAATTTAGCAAAACACATCATCAGAATGTCATCGGAATCACTTATCGGAATACAATCGGAATCCCTTTGTCGGAATGATGTCGGAATGTCCTAATCGGAATGCAATCGGAATCCCTTGTCGGAATGACCGAATCGGAATGCAATCGGAATACCTTGTCAGAATGATGTCGGAATGACCTAATCGGAATGCAATCGGAATACCTTGTCGGAATGATGTCGGAAAGACCTTGTCGGAATACCAAATCGGAATACCAATTCGGAATGCAATCGGAATATTTTAAGTCCAGTCGGAATGATGATCGGAAAAGCTGGTCGGAATGTTAAAACCTTTTTCCGATGCGACTGATAGGAACCACTAATCCCTTTTCCGATTGCACTGATCGGAATAATAGCACTGTTACGAGATGTTGAGGTAAAAAAATGATATTTTGGACAAGAAATCCTTTATTTGAACCAACCAAATGCGACCAAATCCCTACCACAGCTATGTAGAAGATTTATATCAAGATTTAGAGCATGGAAAACACAAAAAAAATCTTGAATTCGAGATGATTATAATAGAAAATCACACGAACCAAGTAAAAACAACAACGAATCACAAAAATACCCCATGGCGATTGATACCAATTTTTGTCCCAAATATATGATGATAATATAATACGAATTTAAGAAAGAAAGAAAGGTAGATATGAGATGAATTTTAGAGAGAGAAAGTAGTGAGAGAAAGTAGAGAGAGAGGATTAACTTTGGGAATATTAGATTAGAAGTGAGAAAATATGAATAACCAATCCTCCTAACATGCTAGGAGGGTAGTATATATAGTCCACCCACATGCGGGCTTTAATGGACTATATATTGGGCCGGGCTTGTCTTTTGGACTTTAATTAGTTTAAATCCAAGCCCGTAAACCACGACTAATTAACTACCTATTACAACGTTCTAACTAATGTTACAATAATAACCTATGACCGAGCATTCTTGTTTGACTCAATATTTTGAGGCTAACACCTACACTTGACCATTACAATGTCTCATGCAATGCATTAATTTTAGAGCAAGATTAACATTTTTCTCATAATTAACCCATCTTGGCCTTTATTACGATATACTATTACTACTACAATAAAAAGAAACTAAACAACGATGAAAAGATTAAAACTTTATTCAAGGAAATAAAAGACATAACAATTTTCAATTAATTTATTTACTTTAAAATTGTTTGATGGAAGAAACTCATAAAGAAATCTAAGACTTAAATTAGGGCATTTGGTGTCATGCATATTTATCACCCTCAAGCTTCACGTTCACCATACTAAGCGTAAAAACGAGATCGTTGTTATTACAAGTTAGTAAAGCTAACACTTACTCATGTGGTTTAACTATTCACTTAGACACCTTATTCCTATGGTGTATCTCTTGTATTTTATTTTTTTCTTGAATGGTCATGAGGATGTATTTTTTACTTATTTCGATAATTTACTAAGGTCGAAAATAAAGTAGGACGATTTAATTAATAGTTAGCTAAAGGACAAAATCTTTTAAAACGGCTTCTCGAAATCTCATAAAGTTCATATCTTGGCATAACTCGTTTCACGATTTGAGACCTTTCTTAGACCGATATTTGGCATTTACTTCAAACTTCAAATCTTGAGAGACGATCTTGAAATTATGGTCTTCTCTTCATTTTGGTATACATCTTCATTTGGAGTGAGAGATGCTTCAAAATTTGAACACGACTTCTTCATTTATCCTTGTATTTATTTAGGATTTTTGATATACAATGATCCGCCTCCTTTTCAGACTTGGATTTATTTAACATCATACCTTGTTAGGGTCTTTTTGGATTGACTTCTCCATGATCTTTATGGGAGTAATTGCTTCTCGTCGTGTGTCTTGATCCTTCATATTGATTTGGATTAATGATCTTCACATCATCTTTGGATCTTTAGCAAAAAAAAGTGAATCCTCATGCCTTGTGAGGGCCTTTTTGGACTCGGATATCCTCATGCCTTGTTAGGGCCTTTTTGGATGCGCCAATCTTCGCGTCCCGCTTCAATAAGTTATGCCTTGGCTATGAACTCTAATTAATCCCGAGCAACTTTTAAACGATTTTTAGGCTAGAAGCTAAGTAATTTTTCAAATCGTACGACCTTATTCATTGCATTTATTTATTGACAAGTGTTGGGAGAAACATCTTATAATTAACTCACATAAATTCATGAAAGAATACAAAACTTATAATTGACTCTATCATTTCTCGTTCTCCACAATTTAAAATCTCAAAGAATTAGACTTGTGGAAGCTTAGCCTAATAAACCAATTAAGGTCCATATGGTTAAGGATACTAGTTAGAGTAACTCAAATAAGTAAACGCGGGTTGAGTCAAAATATTCATAACGGGCCTAATATATCAAAGATGTATATACTTGTTAAAACCATTTAATTTATTCATTTTATTTTATTTTATTCATGAAATGGAATATATACATATGATGGTGATGACAAAAGGAAAGAAGATAAAAGAAAATAAATGAAAAATACTACTAGGCCAAAATAGATCAAAATTTTTGAAAAACGTCAAAAAATATTAATTTTCCGGTTAAAATGGGGATAAATTCATGGAAAAGCCCACTTAACTTCGATCGAAGTCTCTCCTACACTTAATATAAACATTGTCCTCAATGTTTAAGGATGTGGAAGTAAACTTCCCTACACTTAGCACATTGTGCACTTTGTTTAGAATCAAGCTAAGAAAGAGACAACTAAAGTGATTACATTTGTTCAACTTATTTATATACAAGTACGAATCATAATAGTTTTGGATAGAAATGGTATCACGGGTACACGGCATCACGGGTCACGTCAAAAGCACCAAAAGTGGATCATTAAAGCACATATCCCTACTGATAGGTGTGTAAACACCCATCCTTTTTACCACTTAATTACAATAATAACCGAGCCAAAACGTGTATTTTATGTCTTTTATGTCGGAATTATGCGTGGTTTGTGTTTTTGTTGTGATTTAGGACGAAATTGTGAAAAGTGGAGAAAACACGGAATTTACGGGCTTTTATTGAAGAAAAAGATGAAAGACGAAGTCAAGAAGTCAAGAGTGCAAAAAGAACGGAAGTCCAAGACCAATTCTGAAGATTTATCGAAGAAAAAATCGAAAGACGGAAGTTTATCAAAAGCCGAAGAACTCAAGTCTATTTTATTGAAGAATTGAAAGACGAGTTTAAAGAAATCCCGAGCCATAAGTCATTAAAGTCCAAGATTAACGAAAGATTAAGAAGGGAAGGACTTAATGGTGCAATTAAGAAGAAAGGAAGGAGAGGAGGAAGCTTCCTCTAAACACCCTCCTAATCTCCTATAAATACCCCTCATTTTCATTTCATTAGTTTTGTTGGCTAGAGTGACACTAGTTCTTCCATCTTTATTTACTTGCACATTTACTTTATTGCACATTTAATTACCTTGTCTTGCACTTTAATTTTCCAAGTAAGTTACTTTTATTTTAATTGCACCTTTACTTTTCTTGTTAAAATCTCTCATTCTACCTTTCTTTCTTTGCTTGATCTTGTTGTTTACATGCTTATTGTCTTGCTTATTTGATTAAAGATTGTGTTTTTATGCTTTCGACTGTTTTAGATCATTGATTTTTATAGATTATTGTGTTTATTTTTAAGTTTTATAAAGTTTTTATAAAAGTTATTTTCGTATAAAGTTAGTTTTTCGTAAATCTTTTTCATTTCATGATTTAAAAATCTTTAAATTTCAGTTTATTAGCTTTTTCTTATACGTGTTTGCTTAGGATTTTAGACTTGTGCTTATTTGAGTTATAGCTTATTTCTTTAGCTTATTTTTCATCCCTTTCTCCGTATTCTGATCTGGTAAATCGGAAAGGGGTTTATTATTCCGACCATAGCTCTTTGGCTTGGTCGGAAAAGGGTTTTCGATATTCCGATTGGAGGAATTTGTGTATATTCCGATCAGGGTGTTGAGCAGTATTCCGATCAGAGGTATTAGTGGTATTCCGATCAGGTAAGTGGTGACAGCATTCCGATTCATAATCCACTCTTCATTCCGATCAGTATCCCACTCTTCATTCCGATCAAGAGGTTTTGATATTCCGATCAGGGTAAGTAGCAACATTCCGATCAAGGTTTGTTTGGATATTCCGATCTGAATAGGTGACAGGGTATTCCGATCTAAGGTTCCGATAAACATTCCGATAGGGAGGTGTGTGTACATTCCGACGAGGTCTGATCGGAATATATTCCGATTTGGCATTGTTTTTCTCTATTTAACTTTGTTTATTTTTCTAAGTTTACATTTTCATATTTTGTCTAATTTTAATTCTCGTCACGCTTTTAATTTAAGTCATTTAATTAATTTACTTTCCGTCACGTTTTTAAACATTGCACCATTTAATTTTAATTAGACTTAGATTTAATTTTAACGCCCATTTTAACTTTTACGTCATTTACTTTAATTGTTTTTGCACTTTTTATTTAAAATCAACCAAAAATATTTGTTTCACCAAAATCAACTGAGTCGTACTTTAAGCCGGAAATCAATTCGTTAAGATATCGAGAACAAGAACTTTAATTTTTATACGGGGTGTCAAAAGCCTTGTATTAAATGGCGCCGTTGCCGGCTCTTTTCGTAAAGATTAACGGTTTTCTGTGAGAGACGCGTTGCTTTTTGGGATCCTTTCACTTGTGAGCGTTATTTTCTTGCTAAAAAAAAAATTTCAAAAAACCATAAAAATTAAAAATTGATAAAAATCCATAAAAATTAAAAATTTCAAAAATCCAAAAAGATTTTATCTTTATTGTGTATATATATTGTCTTTGTGTTTGGTTTCTTTTTCTTTTGCATTTTCAGGTGTATGCGTACTAGATCTTCTAATTATCAAGGGCCCGAGACTCAAGAAGATTTAAGTATGTCAGGTGTTAACAACAATAATAATCCACCGCACCTCAACAATAACAACAATGTTCTTCCACAGCCCGATCTTCGGACAATGGAGGAACTTTGTCAACCTACCATGTTTGGACGAGGAGGACCGATTGCGCCGATGCAAATCAACGCTCCGGAGTTTTCGTTGAAGCACCACATGATTCAGCAAGTGCAAACTAACCCATTCCGTGGATTGCCTGATGATGATGCCAACAAACACCAGTACAAGTTTATTACAATCACCCAAAGCATGAAGTTTCCTGGTGCCACAATGGATGTTCTTCGCCTACAACTCTTCCCACATACTTTATCACATCATGCCGAGAAATGGTTTGATCGTCTCCCGAAGAATTCTATTCATACTTGGGATGACATGACTCAACGCTTTTTGTCGCACTACTTTCCACCATCCATGGTCACGAGCCTTCGCAATCAAATCAACGGTTTCATGCAAGATCCCGATGAATCTCTTTTTGATGCTTGGGAAAGATATAATGTCTTGATTGATCGTTGTCCAAACCACAACATGCTCCCTGTGACCTTAATTGATACTTTCTACAACGGTTTGACTTTTCGTGATCGTGATACGATTAATGCAGCCGCCGGTGGCACATTCATGAAAAGGAGACCCGAGGAGTGTAGAGAGCTAATTGAGAACATGACTACTCACCACAAAAACTGGGATTCCTCTGCTTCTTCTAGGAACAGCCCGAGAGTCAATGTTTCTTCTACCTCAGCAAACCCTGATATGACCGAACTCACCCGCATGATGACTGAAATGAGCAAAAGTATCACGCTTCTCGCTTCAAACCAACAACAACAACAACAAGTTAAAGCGGTCGCACCTTCTTGTGAAACATGCGGCGGTCCTCACTCATACACTGATTGTCCTTCAACTCAAGGAAATCCGGAAAATGTGTATGCTGCTTATGGTAATTATTCACCGGAAAATTACCAAGCTCGACCTCAAGGGGATAGAAATTTGCTGAGTTACCGGTCCAACAACTACCTTTCACCCGGTTTTTCTCCTCAAAACCAAAACCCCGCCAACAACTACAATAGAAGCAACCAAATCCCACCAAGAGCTTCTAATCCTTATCACCCACCCGCTCACCAAACCCCACCCATTAATCCCGATGTTGAAGCCATCATGAGAACCCAAGGTGAGCAAATCAAGAATCTACAGAGCCAAATTATCAATCTTAAAGGAGATATTACCAAGCAAGGAAATGAGATAAGATCCGAGCTTCGAGACAATATTCAATCCTCCTTCAGCAATCAAACGAATGATTTAAAGAATATGCTTGCTAGTTTCTTGCCCACAGCTCAACCTTCTACTTCGAGTTCTCTACCTTCAAACACCGTCACCAATCCGCGAGCAAATGTGAGTGCTATTACTACCCGTAGTGGAATTACCATTGTCGATCCACCAATCCCACCCCCATCATCTACACCTCCTCCACCACCATTTATCCCTACTCCTCCTACACCTAGTACTAGTGCACCATTACCGTCTCCGCCTCGTCATGACGATGTTCCTCGGAAGGACCCTTCAACATCCCAACCTTTACCTACTACACCTGCACCTTCACCACCCAAACCCAATATCCCTTATCCTTCTCGATTAGGCAAGACCAAAATGCTAACCAAGGATGACTCTGAAGTGTCGCGCTATGTAAAGATGATCTCTCAAATGAACTTCAACATTAGCTTTCTCGAAGCACTTGTCCACATGCCAAAATTTGTCAAAGCATTCAAGGAATTGCTTAACAAAAAGGAGAAGTTGATTGAGCTCGCCAACACACGCTTAAATGAAAACTGATCTGCAGTTATTCTTAAAGAACTTCCGTAAAAGCTTGGAGATCCTGGTCGTTTTGTGTTGCCTTGCCTCTTCAACCAAACTGAAGAATTTACTGCCCTAGCTGATCTCGGGGCCAGTATAAATTTGATGCCATTGAGTGTTTGGAAAACACTATCATTACCCAACCTCACTCCAACGAAGATGACTCTTGAACTTGCAAATCGCACTCTCGCTTACCCCGTTGGAAATTGCCGAAGATGTGTTCATAAAAGTTGGCACATTTACTTTCCCGGTCGATTTTGTCGTTGTTGATTATGAAATGGACCCTCGTATTCCTTTAATACTTGGTCGGCCATTCTTGAGAACCGGACGAGCTTTAGTTGATGTGCCCGAAGGTGAGTTAATCTTAAGAGTCGAGAATGATTCACAAGTTTTCAAAATGGGAAAGCTCACAAGTAAATCCTTTGGAGGCCGAGAATCAGTGAATATGATTAATGTGATCGATGATTTTACCGTCTACAACAATCCTCTATTCGACTCTTGCATCGATAATCCACTTTTTCATGATGATGTGGATGATTCTCGCTTCAATTTGCAACCTTCTCCCATTTATGATTCTCCACCGATCTTTGATGCTTATGATGATGAGTCTAGCTCAGATTCGGATGATTTTGATGATTGTACCTCCGAGTATCCCGAGCTGCCCACATATGATGATTTCGATGAGGCTGATACTCTTTCGAGCAATTCTTCTCACGATGAAGATCCTCCGCCATCACTCGATCCTACTTTGGACGATTACTCATTTGAGGAAGACTTCTCTGCGTTTCTCAACACTTACTTCCCTCATGAGAGTGATGCTCCTCCTTTGTACTTTGAAGATTATCGTCTTGATCCTACTTTGGATTTGAAGAACATTCTTTCAAAGGAGAAGAAACTGGTCGACACCAATATCTGCAGCACGTATGAGTTAACACCTCTTTGTCCCCCTTCTGAGGACGAGGTTGTGCTTCTTCGCGGTTCTTCTTCCCACTCTGCTGAGCCTGAGTGCTATTTTCCCCTAAAGGAAAAGGTGTTCGACCCCGGTATCGTTATTCTGCAGCCATCTCAGTATCCACCTGATGAAATAAAAGGAAAAATCTTTGGAAATTTTGAAGAAATGCTTGCACCACTTTACCCTTGCTTCCACCATGCTCCATCGCTGCTTAAGGGAACCTTGCCTACTCTTCTTTGGCTTGCCTTGTTCGCCTTAAGCCTTTGCTATTTAATGGACGAAAACTATGTCTTTGATCCTGGTGGATATGTTTCATGCTTCTTCCTATGATGATCAAGGTCGAGTCAGGCTCACGACTCGGTAAACAAAAATCAAGCGCTTCTTAGGAGGCAACCCATGCATCTATCTTTTCGCTTTCTTTATCATAAGTGTAGGGGAGACCCGTTGGTTTGCTATTTCCTCTCATCTCTTAATCAGGGATTCGAGCTTCAATGATCCACTCTTGATGATTCTTGACGACCCGTGATTCCGTGTTCACTTCTTCCCAGTTCTATCCTAAACTCTTTTCGATTCACTATTTTATATTTTCTCAATATTACAATAGGAATCTCTTTAGTTGTCTCTTCCTTAGCGAGATTTAACCAAAGTGCACAATGTCCTAAGTGTAGGGGAGTTTACTCCCACATGCTTAAACATTGAGGACAATGTTTATATTAAGTGTAGGGGGACTTCTATCGAAGTTAAGTGGCCTTTTCCTTGCATTTTGTCCTCATTTTAACCAGAAAATCAATTTTTCGACATTTTCCAAAATTTTTGATCTAATTTGGCCTATTAGTTTTTCCTTTTGTATAGTTATTTTCTTTCTTTGCTAGAATAAATTTTTAATAAAGTGGTTTTAATTTTCAAACGTTGTGAATCTTTTGACTCAACCCGAGTTTACTTATTTAAGTTACTCTATCTAGTATCCTTAACGTGTTTAAGTCAAGTTTTGCTAGGCTTTTATATAGGGAGCTATAAAACGCGAAAGTCTTAACTCTCACGGGTTAAGAACAAGAACTTTTCGCAAGTTCCTATAATTGATCCTAGAGAGTCGTTTATCAAGGGAACTTTAAAACGCGATTTCCAAACTTGAAAAAGTCTAAGAGTTTGCAAGATCCTATAGGCGACTCGAAAACCCAAAACTTTGATTTAATAGGCTAAGTATCCACGAGTCTCATTCCTTGAGATTTTAAACTGTGGAGAACGAGAGATGATAGAGCCAATTATAAGTTCGGTATTCTTTCGTGAATTTATGTGAGTTAATTATAAGCCTATTCTCCTATCGCTTGCTAATAAATTTATCTGCAATAAATAAGGTTGTACGATTTGAAAAGTTGCTTAGTTTCTAGCCCAAGATCGTTTAAAAGTTGCTCGGTATGGATTAGAGTTCATAGCCAAGGCATAACTTATTGAAGCGGGATGCGAAGATTGGCGAGTCTGAAAAGGCTCTAACAAGGCATGAGGGCTATATTTTGTTGCTAAAGATCCAAAGTGATGTGAAGAGTCATTTATCGAAAATCAATATGAAGGATCGAGACACACGACGAAAATCAAAAACTCCCAAAAAGTCATGGAGAAATGTATCCGAAAAGACCCTAGCAAGGTATGAGGATAAATAGATCCAATTCATAAAAGGAGGCGGATCGTTGTATATCAAAGTCCAAAATAAAGATTGGAGAAAAAATGAAGAAGTCGTGGTCCAAGTATGAATCTCTCTAAACTTCAAGTGAAGAAATTCCATTATGAAGAGAAGACCATAATTTCATGAACGTCTCTCAAGGTTTGAAGTATGAAGTCGCTGCCAAATATCGGTCCGAGAAAGGTCTCAAATCGCGAAGCGAGTTATGCCAAGATATGAACTTTATGAGGTCCCGAGAAGCAGTTTTAAAATATTTTGTCCTTTAGCTAACTATTGATTAAATCGTTCACTTTATTTTCGGCCTAACTAACTATCGAAATAAGTCAAAATGCATCCTCGTGATCATTCAAGACAAATAATAAAATATAAGAGATACCCCTAGGAATAAGGGAGTCTAAGTGAATAATTGGCCCACATGAGTTCGTGTTAGTTTACTAACTTATAATAAAAATGATCTCGTTTTTAAGCTTGGTTTGGAGAAAGTGAAAACTTGAGGATGATGATCATTCATGACACTTCCAAAACCCAAGGTATGCTTTTGATTTCTTTACTTTGAATGTTTATAGTTTTCTATCTCTTTAATAAAGGCCAATATGGATTGATTATGATGAAAAATGTAAACGTGCTTTGTAACTAATGCATTGCATGAGGACATTGCAATGGTCAAGTGTAGGGGATTTGATAGGTGTGTAAACTCCCATCCTTTTTACCACTTAATTACAATAATAACCGAGCCAAAACGTGTATTTTATGTCTTTTATGTCGGAATTATGCGTGGTTTGTGTTTTTGTTGTGATTTAGGACGAAATTGTGAAAAGTGGAGAAAACACGACATTTACGGGCTTTTATTGAAGAAAAGATGAAAGACGAAGTCAAGAAGTCAAGAGTGCAAAAAGAACGGAAGTCCAAGACCAATTCTGAAGATTTATCGAAGAAAAAAATCGAAAGACGGAAGTTTATCAAAAGCCGAAGAACTCAAGTCTATTTTATTGAAGAAATGAAAGACGAGTTTAAAGAAATTCCGAGCCATAAGTCATTAAAGTCCAAGATTAACGAAAGATTAAGAAGGGAAGGACTTAATGGTGCAATTAAGAAGAAAGGAAGGAGAGGAGGAAGCTTCCTCTAAACACCCTCCTAATCTCCTATAAATACCCCTCATTTTCATTTCATTAGTTTTGTTGGTTAGAGTGACACTAGTTCTTCAATCTTTATTTACTTGCACATTTACTTTATTGCACATTTAATTACCTTGTCTTGCACTTTAATTTTCCAAGTAAGTTACTTTTATTTTTTAATTGAACCTTTACTTTTCTTGTTAAAATCTATCATTCTACCTTTCTTTCTTTGCTTGATCTTGTTGTTATGCTTATTGTCTTGCTTATTTGATTAAAGATTGTGTTTTTATGCTTTCGATTGTTTTAGATCATTGATTTTTATAGCTTATTGTGTTTATTTTTAAGTTTTATAAAGTTTTTATAAAAGTTATTTTCGTATAAAGTTAGTTTTTCGTAAATCTTTTTCATTTCGTGATTTAAAAATCTTTAAATTTCAGTTTATTAGCTTTTTCTTATACGTGTTAGCTTAGGATTTTAGACTTGTGCTTATTTGAGTTATAGCTTATTTTTTTAGCTTATTTTTCATCCCTTTCTCCGTATTCCGATCTGGTAAATCGGAAAGGGGTTTATTATTCCGACCATAGCTCTTTGGATTGGTCGGAAAAGGGTTTTCGATATTCCGATTGGAGGAATTTATGTATATTCCGATCAGGGTGTTGAGTAGTATTCTGATCAGAGGTATTAGTGGTATTCCGATCAGGTAAGTGGTGACAGCATTCCGATTGATAATCCACTCTTCATTCCGATTAGTATCCCACTCTTCATTCCGATCAAGAGGTTTTGATATTCCGATCAGGGTAAGTAGCAACATTCCGATCAAGGTTTGTTTGGATATTCCGATCTGAATAGGTGACAGGGTATTCCGATCTAAGGTTCCGATAAACATTCCGATAGGGAGGTGTGTGTACATTCCGACGAGGTCTGATCGGAATATATTCCGATTTGGCATTGTTTTTCTCTATTTAACTTTGTTTATTTTTCTAAGTTTACATTTTCATATTTTGTCTAATTTTAATTCTCGTCACGCTTTTAATTTAAGTCATTTAATTAATTTACTTTCCGTCACGTTTTTAAACATTGCACCATTTAATTTTAATTAGACTTAGATTTAATTTTAACGCCCATTTTAACTTTTACGTCATTTACTTTAATTGTTTTTGCACTTTTTATTTAAAATCAACCAAAAATATTTGTTTCACCAAAATCAACTGAGTCGTACTTTAAGCCGGAAATGAATTCGTTAAGATATCGAGAACAAGAACTTTAAATTTTATATGTGGTGTCAAAAGCCTTGTATTACCTACACAACATCACAAAACACAACCTACTTGGCTCCCCCTACACTTATTGGTTGAAAAAGGTAAAAAGGCAGAAAAGGGGTAAAATCTAACCTAGTTATACGATGCTTGATTTATTTATCACGAGTCTCTAGCTCGACTCGATTCGCCGAATATCATCATTCAAATGGGAAAATCATGTAAAAACCGAGATTTCCAAGGGAGGAAAATCTCTCAATGATAAAGGGTGAAGCACACTCATATAAGGAAAACCCCACGAAGGTCCACGGGGGTCAAACACATAATATCCATCTCGAAAGGAAATAAACCCCAAGGTGGTAAAAGCACACAAGTATAGAACAAAAGGGGTATCCTTAGTCAAAAATCTCTTAGAAGGAATGGTATGGTGATATGGTAATGATAGCACTAATGTCGCTATTCCCGGATCAAACACATTTTCCTTAAGGGGAAAATAGCAAGAGGTGTTTTCCTTAAAGCTCAAAATGTCATCGAAATCCGAAGTGGGAGCGTCGTACTCTTCCAAACATGATGTAAAAACATAAGAATCATCGGAGTCATAGGAAAACTCATCCTCATGAGGGAAATAGGAATTTAAAAATATATATAAATCCTCTTCAAATGGAATATCCTCTAAAATAGGGTCAATCTCTAAAGGTGGAGGATCCTCTTAAAAGTCCTAACTCCCAATATAGGAGTATAAAAGTCAAAGGGAGACTCAAGAATGGGAGGATCACTCATAGAGATAATAAGATCATTAGGCTCACTAGGTGTCTCGTCAAACCTCAAAGAAATGAGATCACTTAAAGAAGTGTCGTCATCATAGTCATCATAGATTGGGGTATCAAAGATTGGAGGCTCTAAAGTTGTCTCCCTAATATCTAAAAGAAAGTGAGCACTTGAAGAAGTGGCATCACTATAGGTGTCATAGAGTGGGGTTTCCTCAAAATCCAAAGTGGAAGGATTACTTAAAGAAGAGATATCACTAATATCATCATTGGCTTCCTTATTTTCTTCAAAAAGAAGATTATCATTTGAAGTTTCAAAAAGTGGATTTGAATGTACCACAAAATGATTAAGGTTAAACTTTTTGGTTTCAAAAGGATTGATAAAACTTTCTTCATTATCAAAATTAAGCACATCAATCATATTGACCGATTCTTTTCCATTTGATTTACTTGTGATCTTTCCCATTTTAAAAATTTGTATATCATCCCCAACCCTAAGAATTAATTCCCCTTCGGCTACATCATATAATGCTTTTCCGGTTCTTAAGAATGGTCGACCAAGTATTAACGGAATACGAGGATCCATCTCATAGTCAACTACGACAAAATATACGGGAAAAGTGAATGTACCAACCCGAACAAAAACGTCTTCGGCAATACCAACGGGGTATGCGAGAGTTCTATTGGCTAACTCGAGATTCATACGAGTCGGTACAAGGTCGGGTAATGATAATTATTTCCACACACTTAAAGGCATTAAATTAATACTCGTCCCAAGATCCGTTAAAACCATACAATCCTCAATTTCGGGAAATGAGCAAGGTAACACAAATCGACCGGGATCTCCTAGCTTTTCGGGAAGCTCTTTAAGGATAATCGCGGAACAATTCTCATTTAAACGAGTGTTAACAAGCTCTACCATTTTTTATTTCTTATTGAGCAAATCTTTGAGCATCTTAACAAATTTCGGCATTTGAGCAAGAGCTTCAACAAGGCTAATGTTAACATTCACTTGTTTAATCATTTTCAAAAAGTTGCAAAACGTGAACATCATCTTTGTTAAGCAACTTAGTCTTGTTCAACCTAGAGGAATAAGGGATATTGGTCTTAGGAGGTGAAGGTTGAGAAGGAGAAGTACTCACTTCTTGAACAACCATAGAGTTAGGCTCATTAGGCAATGGAGAACTAGTACTAGGAGTGGTAGTGGGAGGAATCACCGAAGGGGGAGTAAGATTACTCATTGTTACCTCTGGGCCTTGTCTCTCCTTTATGGGCGAAGAGATGGAAGGTCCCACTAAAGTGGATCCACTTTGAGTAGTAATAGCACTCACATTAGCTCGAGGGTTAGTCTCGGTATTAGAAGGTAAGGCTCCTTGGGGTTTAAGGGTTTGCAACATTTGTATGAACTTCCTATCCGTGGACTCTTGCATTTCTATAAGCTTACGGTCTTGCTCATTAAGTTTTTTAAGAACCAAGTACATTTGAGGATTAGGCATATTGAACCCTTGATTGTTAAACCCTTATTTTGAAAACCTTGGTTTTGAAATTGATTAGCATTTTGAAAGCCTTGATTATTAAAACCTTGGTTTTTCCCTTGAAAATTCCCTTGATTAAAACCCCTCATATTTGAATTCTCTTGAAAATTACCTCTTTGTGGACCTTGGTTCATTGGTGGGTATTGGGGATTGGTTAACAATTGTGGAGGTGGTCTAACATGAGGTTGAAAACCGGGGGATCCAAATAGTTAGTAGATTTATAAGAAAAATTATTAGCATCCACATTAGGTTTAAAATGAATCCCCTCATTGTAAGCATAAACTTGTTGTTGAGATTGATCATAAACCTTACCACAATTTAAGTACATAGGTGGTGCACTACAATTCTCACAAGACTCACTCATGGCATGAACGTGCCTAGTGGGAGGGGTATCGACTTTTAAAGCAAGTTTTGTCACAATTGAAGTAAGCTCTTTTATTTGATTATTAACCTCACTATTACTAACACTAGCCATAGTAGCCCTTACACTTTTAGTTTGAACTTTGGCCTTGTTTTCAATTATGTTCCAAGCATCATTCATTGATTTGACCAAAATATTTCCCCCCAAAGCACTATTTAGTGAGTCTTGGTCATTCAAAGTTAATCCATTTTAAAAAGTATTAATTTGATGAACTTTAGTAAAACCATGTTGAGGACACTTTCTCAAAAGCTCCTTAAATCTATCCCAAGACTCACTAAAAGTTTCCCCATATTTTTGCTTAAAATGATTATGTCATTCCTTAAAGCCGTGGTACGAGATGGGAGAAAGAAGTAATTAATAAATTTCGTTTCCAAATCCGCCCATGTAACGATACTTTGGGTTGGTTCCTTATCAAGCCAAATCCATGCTTGTCCCTTGAGGGAAAAAGGAAAGAGCAACAAACGAATTGCCTCTTGAGTCACCCCATTGTATTTCACCGTATTGGTCAAATGTATGAATCTCATAATATGATCGTGAGGGTCATCTTGGGAACGGCCCAAAAATGATGTAGCAGAAATGATGAGACTGCTTCTATACATAGTCTCATCGTCCAAATCGGGCTTAAAACACTTAAAATATTATTAAAATACCATAAAATATGCTTGTGTTTGTTCATTGTGTAATTTAGGTACGGATATCATGAAATAAAAAATATCACAAGAATGAAGCAAAAACAAACACGGGAAACGAAGCCGTACAAAGAACCAGGCCTGAATATGAAATTTCCAAAAATACCCTTGAAGTTTTGAAGATTGTCAACTTTGGTCCCTCATTTTTGAAGATTTGGCAAGAAAGGCCCTTGGAGAATCCATTTGTACAAGATTAACCCTTGAAGTTTGAAGACAAGTCAAAAGAACCCCTTGAAGAAGGCATAAAATGCATATTTAGTCCTTTAAACAAGTTTGATAAACTTTTTGTGGCCAAAATATAAGAAAGTAAACTTTCTTATAAAAGGATTACACTTTTTGGGCTGTTAAAGATATATGACAACATAAGGGGAGTTAAGGCGCCATTTGTGGGAGACACTAAAACTTACCCCAGCCAATAGTCACCTGCCACCTCACCCCATTTAAATCCTCCACCAATCACCACCTCTCAATCCCACACGTCACACTCTACTTATTATTTTAAACTGATTTTAACTAATCAGTTAATAATTTTTGAGGTAAACGTTTTCCTAAACATTTTTAAACCTAAACCTAAATCAAACACCATGTTCATCCTAATCCCAATCCTATAAACCCTAATCCTCGAAACCCAAATTGCCCAATGATAATACCCCAAGTCATCCAGATCCCTAATAAACCACCAACTAAACCCATCCCACACTTAACTTGGTACCCTGTGACCTCCATGAGGGTCCCCCATGTTCCCCTACTCAACCCAAAATAGCCAAAAAGTAATCTTGCATATTATCAACGAACCTAAATTATTCTCTTGGCCCCAAAGCTATCACCAACGCTCAGGATCGTTTATCACAGCTCAGCAACTCAACGACAAGCACATGGGACCTTTGACCAGAAAATTCATCACGACTATTGGGGGCATTTTATAGATTTCTGTAACTAGGGTTTACACTCTTGTAGTTAGACTAGAATCTTCCTCCAGCTTGTATAAATAGGACGTATGTGTCCTATTTGTAGTTGTTCTAGTTTTTGTATTTTTAAAATTATTAATGACAATGAAAATTTTAAATATTGCAAATAACTGAGTTCCATGTTACTGTTTTTTTAGTTTAATCTTACTTTCATTGCAAGTTAGATTAAAGCTTATAAAAATTTCATTTGATCAAAAGTTTTCATCAAATAGACGTTTTTAAGATTTTCAAAACTTTTATCCAAGATCATGTGGAAGTGAAAGTGGAAGCATGAGATTGGCTTGTTGATCTTTAATTCGTTTCATTTTCTTAGTTTGGTTCAAAGGTTTTGAAGTTTGGTTCTATAGGTTTTGAAAAATCAAAGGTTTTTACTTATTTATGTTATTGGGTACTTACTATAGCATAAGCTCCCAATAAGCTTATCTGACTAATAAGCTTATTGGTTAGCTTATGGTACAAGTGATCTTTTATCTTAGCAGGTTTTTCATTTTTGTGAAGACATATTGGGTATTGTGACCTTGTAAGTCCATACCATCATCTCTACATCAAGCCATCTTCCCAAAGCCATAAGCTCGTCTTTTCCAGGTAAAAGGAGATGGCATCAGCCATTGTGGGGCCTAGATGTGGGTCCCACTAGGTAACATTCAGCTTGAACCCTCTTTCTTGTTGAAAAATTGTGAATATTTGATTTTGGGTGGATTGACTAATTTGATGTTGGTTATTGGTTTGTTTATGCTTATTCATTAGTCATATGCATGTTTAGACTGTTTGCACTCAGATTTGTAAGATTGTGAGTGCATTTAGTGTGTAAAATTTCATTTTCAGAAATTATAGGGGTGTTTGGGTTTGTATGTTAGGCTGAGTATTTGACACCCGTTTGGCTTGAAAACAGCTCAAACATTCTCCATTGGTTAGTATTATGTGTGGTTGATATTTAGTTTCCAGTTTATTAGGATCAAAACAGGTTTTACTTGTTATATTTTTGGGTAAAAATAGCTTAACTAATCAGTAGCCTATAACTACCATGTTTTAGTGTTTTTGTTCACCAAACCTTGTAATCTGCTAGTATTGTTGGTCATTTAGGATTTAGGATTTATTAATTGAGCTTTGGTGTTAATTTGGTCAAGTTATGTTGTTTTCAAATTAACCAATTAGTCAAACAGACCAGACAACTGTTCATCAGACCCCATATCTCATAATAGTGACTGTATTTAGGACTTTTGTGTGTAATTTTTGTGAGTAGCCTGTGTGTTTTATTGTTTATTTCATTCCCCACAACCCAACTAGTTGTGAGGGTGCCTTTGATTTCAAGCAATACCCAAGAACAAGCTCAGAAATCAAGTAAATTGCACCAGACATGTTTTTTAGTTAAGTCGGTGGGAACACTCTTCCCACTGATAGTGTAATCTTACCCACTGCTGGGGTAAAAGACAAATATAGTGACAAGTCACTATCAGTTTTCTAAGTTTTTTGTCTTTAGTGGTTTATTTAAGATTTTTTTAGCATTCTTATTTTTCCTGGTATTGTTTATTTATTTTAGGATTTTGCATTAAGTTACTTTTTATTTTACTGTTCATTTACTATTTTTTAGATTAAATTCCATTTAAATTAGCTTTAATTATTTCTGTTTTTGTCTTTTAGTGCATAAAATTAATATTTTTCAAATTTTCCAATTTTCTTAGTTTCAAATGTTTTAAGATTTTTAGATTCAAAAAGTTTCACTGTTCATCTTTTTATCTAATTTTTAGATTTAATTTTAGTTTAATTAGGTTTAATTTAAATTTTTTTTTCTTTTAGTGAAAAAAAATTACTTTTTTTAAACTTTTAAATTTTTCTACTGTTTAGTAATATAAATTAGGATTTTTCAAACAGTAAGTTTATTTTTATCATTATTTTCTTATTTTTAATCATTATTTTAGTTTAAAAAATGTTTTTAGCTAATTAAAATTAGAAAAATAGTTTTAAAAATTTAGAAAAAATACTTTTTAGTGTTTAAATATTATAAGTGAGATATTTGTTTGATAAAATAATATTTTAGGCTTTTTCTTAATTATATTAAATTTTAGGGCTTTAATTAGCATTTAAAATTGAATATTTAATTAATAAAAGGTTTTAAAATTTATTTATTGAATTTTTATTCTTATTTATATTATTGTAGACTTAGTTTCAGTTTTTAATTAATTTTTAGCTTTAATTTTTAACTTTGTCACGTTTTACGTATTTAAGTTCGCGTTTTACGTCATTACGTCATAGTGTAATCGTAGTCGTAGCTCGTCTTTTATTTTTCACTCTTAAAACCAAAAACGATACTAATCCAAACATTGATTTTACATATTGGCACACTTAATTCACACAACTCCTTCGAGAACGAACTCGCACTTATTCGGTTCGTCGGTTTTCCTAAATCGTCGAGTTTAATACATGCCCATTATACGTTTTTTTCCTAAAAACGTATTTATACTACGAATCATTTTGGTGCCGGTGCCGGGGAGGTGTTTATAGTACCATTATTATTATCGTGTTTGTGTGAGTAGTGCGTTTTTGCTTTTCAATTTTTGGAAAGCGTAAATATCGCATATACTCATTTTTGTTAAATAAGTCGTGTTTAGTTTTCCTAAATTAAACACAAAACAATCATTTTACTATATTGTAGATATATTCGTTTTCGTTTTTCTTGTGAATATTATTAATATATTGTATTTACGTAGAACAATAAATATACAAGTACTCCAAAAGCGTGAAAACGCAACCTTAATTGGGATTTCATCACTCAACTATTGTATTCGAATCCAAAGCAAAAGTTTAAAGGCAAAATATATAAATACTTTAGTGAGGCTTAATTTCAATTAACACAAACTATAAGGTGGGTATAAGGCGGTTGTATTTCACGACCTAAGGGAAAAAGGCTCTTAAGTGCTTAGCGCCGCCTCGTTTACCCCGCTTGCTTGTGTGTGTTTTGAGAAAGAGGGCTAATCGAGGGTTTTTTGCCCAAGTATTATCTACGTATACTATATTTGCTTGTTTTCAAGATTAAACCCTCTTGAATGTTTTGGTGTTCCACCAACGTTCTAAAGTCATCGAAGGCGTTCACTCCACGTGATCGTTTTCATTCTTTGAGGCTCCTTTAATCGAGAAATCGATTCGAGGAGAGATTTGTAGATTTGAGTCTACATAATACAAAAAAATCCAAAAAAATAAAAAAAAACAATCAAAAACCAAAAAAAATGAAAAATCGAAAAACCGCAAAAAGAATCTTCCTTGCTACCCCCCATTTTACGCTTAGTGCATGCGCACTCGATCGAAGGATTATTCTAATTCTTGAGACGCTTCGAATGGACGCAATCGTAATCGAAGGAATGGACGACGTAGACGAGATTTAGAAATCGACGTTCCTAATATCGTTGTTGAAGAGACCGTAGACGAGATGGCCGACAATCATTCGATGATGGAATTGCTCCAAGCGCCCACCGAGGGTTATGGAGACGCGATCGTAATTCCCGCTATCGAAGCGGAGAATTTTGAGATTAAGAGCGGAATGCTTTCGTTAATCTAAGCTACGAAGTTTCGAGGTCGTGAAGCCGATAATCCTCACGACCACATTCGGAATTTTGATCGTCTTTTAGCCAAGAGCAAGTTTAAGAACGTCGACACCGATGTCGTCAAGCTTATGCTTTTTCCGTACTCGCTCGATGGTTCCGCCAAGGATTAGTACGAGAAAGAGCCACCTAATTCGATAATTACGTGGAAGGATCTCTTTTCCAAGTTCGTTAATCATTTTTTCCCACCGTCTAAGACAAGGTTTTTCAAAAATGAAATTACGAGATTCGAGAAAAACCGAATGAATCTTTTAGAGACGCGTGGGATCGTTTTAAGGAATTGCTTAGGCAATGTCCTCGCCATGGATTTTCCGAGTTGCACCAAATCGATACGTTTTACAACGGTCTTAGTTTTCAAGAACAAGATTCGTTGAATTCCGCCGCCGGTGGCAACCTTTTGTGTAAGACTCCGAAAGATGCATTGATGATTATCGAAAATCGTCCAAGGTTTACCAACTCCGCAACGCACCGAGTGTTGCCAGTGTCGCAAATTTTAGTAGTTCTAATCGCAACATTGACAGAGTTGATGCGAGAGTCGACAAGCTAACGAATGTGATTAGTCTTTTCTCATCGAAATGCAAAAGAAAGACGCTCCCGCTACGGCTAAAAGTGGTTGAGACTTCGTGTACGTTTTGTGGTGGACCTCATAATTATTACGAGTGTGCGGCTAAGGATGGCCAAACGTCGAATGTGAGTGCGTTAAACAACAATTTTCTAATCAAAATCAAAATAACGTCGGTCCACCGCAACAAGGCAATTATAACCAAGGCAACAATTTTTCGAATCAAAACCGTAACAATTTTCAAGGAAATAATCAACAAGGAAATTTTTCGAATCAAAATCAAGGTTATAATCAAGGTCGTAATTTGAATTGGCAAAATCGAGACAACAATCAAAACTCGAATTTTTCAAACAACAACAATCAAGGAAACAATTTTTCAAGTGCTAATCAAAACAATTTTCAAAGAAGTAATCAAAACCAAGGGAACTTTAATTCAAATCAAAATAGTTCGTCAAACGATTTTCAAAATTACATGAAAACGAATGAGGTTAATATGAGACGGTTAGAGGGAGAAATTGGTACTTTGAAAAACGACTTTTCTAATACTTTGAAAATTCAAAACACGAAGATTGAGCAAGGACAAATCGACATTAAAAATATGTTTTCGGCTATTATGAACAAAGCCTCGGGTGCTTCATCAAGTTCGTTACCTAGTAACACCGTTGCAAATCCGAAGGAACAATGTAAAGCCGCCTCGTCTCGTGGAAAACGTCGTGTGATTACCCCTAACCATGATGGATTTCGTGTTGTTCCTTCTTCTCAACCCTCTACTTCTATGACGTCTTATTGTTCTAAAGTCGATGGGGTGAACGTGGGACCAAGGAAAAGAGTGCACACCCACGTGTACATCAAATTCCATCCACGGTTCAAAAAGAGAGCTTTATCGACCTTACCAATGTAACCCTTGAAGAAACTTGTGCATCGATCCTTCTTTAAAAAAAACCCAAAAGGCATATGCCGAGAAAGGAAGAGGATCTAGGCCAATTTCTATTACCTTGTGATTTTTCCGAGATTGAGGGATGTTTAGCCCTTGCCGATTTATGTGCTAGCATCAATCTTATGCCTCATTCTCTTTGGAAATTCATGAGATTGTCTAGTCTTACCCCCACGAACATGACACTCGAGCTTGCAAATTGTACGCCACTTATACCAATTGGAATAGCCGAGGATGTCTATGTCAAAGTTGGAAAGTTTGTTTTTCCCGTGGATTTAGTCATATTAGATTACGAGTGTGGCCCTAAATGTCCCATTATTTTAGGCCGACCATTTTTATCGACGGCTCGAACCGTAATCGACGTTCACGAGGGGAGACTTACTATGAGATATGGGGATGACAAAATGGAATTTTTCGCAAATAAATCCCAAGTGTCTAATGATCATGAAAAAACCAAGGTTTCAAAACCTAATATTTCAAATTCTAAGGATTTCAAAATGTTAACTTTAGCGGAAAATATGAGGCTTAATGCATGTTTTGAAAGAATTAAGAAGAACGGTTTTAAAGATGATGATTTTAACGATAAAGAATACATGTACTTAATTCTAAAGGGTATGCGTAGATTTATGGACGAAAAATCACTTTGGGATGTATTTGGCGAAACAAGTGAACGACCAATTCCGAAGGGCGACGTTAGTGCCATCACGACAATGACCAAAATGGACTCGTCTTCACCACCTTCGAAGGACCACGTCTTTGAGGCTTCAACTTCTAACTCCATCGAAATGTCTCCATTTCCTAGCCCAACACCCGTTGAGGCGAAAGTTTTTATCGACATCGATCCACTCATCTTAGGAAAGTCACCTAAGCATAGTCATTTGACATGTAAGACCATGGTTGTGAGTGCTCACATCGACTCTTTCTTTGATGATGACGGTGGCGATTTTGCCGAGATTGAACACGTACTTCGAAATCCACATGCCATTTTTTAGGATTCTCCCAAAAAGACCTCTTCACATGTGAAGTACGATGATTACAAGTTTGATCCCGAGATTGAGGAAATTATCAAACGAGAGCTGGCTCTTTTGCCTCTACTTCCACCTACAAGTGAGTTCGATCTTTCCAAAATTGAGGATGAAGTAAATGAGTTGGAACGTCTTATTTTCAATGACGAACCAACTCATGTGACCCAAAATCCAATTCTCGAGGAGTTACCTAATCAGCACTCCTCAAATGAGAATTACGTTTACCACATTCGTGAGGATTTAACTTATCAACAATCCCCACAAATTAATGATGGTTTCGTGCTTGATCGTGATCTTTTCGAAAGAGTTTCTAAAATACTCAAGGAGGGGAATGACAAACCTTGGTTTGAAAAGCCTATCTTTGATGAAGAAATCGATGAGATCGATGTTCATGAGGATGACGAGTATGTAGACCCCGAGGGGGCGGTGTTCTTTGTTGACAAACGTTTTGAGAACTTATACAATCCACCACCCCTAACCGCGACTTAAATGTGAGGATTTTTAGCGTGACTAATGTTGAGTTTGATACGACAAATATTTTCGACATAATCAAATCGGGTTTTCATAAAGAGTTTTTGAACGATGTAAAAGGAAAAGATTTTAAATGTGATTTAAAAGATTTTTCTAAATGTCTAACTCCGCCATCACATCGTTATATGAGTGCTACCACCTTGTCTACTCATTTTGACGACGGTTGGTGTGGATCTAGTGTGGGGGAAGCCCCTTATGTTCCCTCACATTTCTCCACTGAGGACGAGATTTATGATCCCGGAATTGCTTGTAAAGGGAAATCTCGGTCTTCCACTGATGCAATAAATGGAAAATATATTCATTTGCTTGGTGTGAGTCTACCTCGAGTAGCTCATAAGTTTGCCCCACCCATGTTGAAGTGGCGTTGGTTCGTTTATTCCATGAAAACGAGGACGCCATCTTCGATCCTGGTAATTTGCATCATCAAAGGACTTAGTCCTTTATACCGGTTGCTTTTGGGCATTGTTTATCATGTAAGCCCCACCAAAAATGACCAAACCATGATTATCCCTAAATGATCACATTTATGGGGATTCGAGTCGAGCTTTTGACTTGGTTATCAAAAACAAGGTGCCTCGTGGGGGATTCTCATGCTTATCCTTGTAAATATTATCATTTTCTAATAGCGCAACGAGGGGACTTGTGCTCTTCCAACCTTTGTTCCGTGGTTATTTGTGATTGTGATTTATTAGGTTCGTCGTCATCATTGAAGCCTCGCATGTTCGTTTTACGTATCACTCGAACTTCGATCGTTGCCTTTGGAGATTCCGATATCCGATGATATCCTTTTATGTTCTAACGTTTATCTTATTAGCATAATACATAAACGGCTTTTAGGATATTAGTTTTGCCCTTTCCATGCTCGACATTAAGCATTCGACTTCGTCTCTAGTATGGGGGTGTTTTCACCCCTAGACTCGAAACATTGAGGACAATGTTTAGTATTAGTATGGGGGTGAGTAGATACTTCACCTTGCTTACGTCAACACGCAATCCAATTTCATCTTTTTGTTATCGTTTTGTTGCAAAATAAGGCTAAAAATGGCCAAATTTTAAAAATTTTCGTATTTTTCATAAGTGTTTAAGACACGAATGTAGGTTTTCCGATGTTGAGAATAAGAGTAATTCTTGACTCGACCGTGCGTGTTGAGAACTTAGTTTCGATTCCTTAACTTTTTAGGCTAAGTCTCTTAAATGAGGACGAGAAATGATAGAGTTATTTATAAGTCTCGTAATCTTTCACGATCTCATGTGTAGTAATTATTAGCTTATTCTCCCCACGCTTTTATAATAAATTGTTAATAAATATTTATTTAGCGGTTTAGTCACTATTTTTGGTTTCTAATTTGTTTTAGTAGCTTCCATGTAATTAAATTGGGAAAACATTAAGGTATCGCCAGCGTCACGGTTTTGAAGTATTGGCAACCCGAATAATCGAAAGCTTCACCCAATAATAAGATTTCAAGTGCTCACCTAAACTAAGCAAAAATTTGAAGCTCACAAGGCCAAAAAATCTATGCACAAATTGAAAGTGAATCAAGCCTTAATCTTTGAACCTTTAAAGATCCAAAATTCGCTTTAGCTTGAGGATATACGTCAAGTCATAATAAAACCACCGATGATGGCGGATAATAAAAGACAAGGGCAAGACCAAAGTCATAATAAAAGCTTCATGGCGAAGTTGAATAAAAGATGGAGGTAAACCATGATAATAAAACCCCCGATGATGGCGGATAATAAAATTCATGGTAATAAGTCTCATGTTCAAAACCGTTCTAAAATCGTGTTTATCGATCCTTTTTGTTGACTTAATTTTTTGACATCGTTGTCTATTAGGGTGAATTATTAATTTAATGATTTTGGTTACACCGTTAAGACTCTATTTTTAGATCTAATCTCTATTCACGCATAAGTCAATGATGTATCCTCGAGATCATTAAGACAAAAAAATATAAGAGATACCAATTAGGAATAAGGGAGTTTAGGTGTGTAATTAACACTCATGAGATATGATTGTGTTGCTAACTTATAATAACAATGATCTCGTTACACGTTTAGCATGAAATCGAGTGAAAATCGAGGATGACGAACTTATCTCTATTAG
Organism: Glebionis coronaria; assembly: GCA_025667525.1. Classification (NCBI taxonomy): domain Eukaryota; kingdom Viridiplantae; phylum Streptophyta; class Magnoliopsida; order Asterales; family Asteraceae; genus Glebionis; species Glebionis coronaria. Next base: position 437,088,311 of record CM046874.1, read on the forward strand.
GCATTCACGTGTTCTTATTCTTTGACCCTAAAAGCCACTTAACCGTGATGAAAACAATACATTATGTCTAAAACGCGTGTAGTAGTTTATATTTAAATTTATGTCTTCAATAAATGTCATCATAAATTGATTTTTGGAAGTGCTACTATACTTAATTCTAGCATTGCGTGAGGTCATGGCAATGGTTTAGTACGGGGGAGTAATGAGACTGCTTTTATGCATAGTCTCATCGTTCAAATCGGGCTTAAAACACTTAAAATATCATTAAAATACCATAAAATATGCTTGTGTTTCTTCATTTGTATTTTATGTACGAATATAGTGAAATCAACAAAAGATCACAAGAATGAAGCAAAAACGAACACGGGAAACGAAGCCGCATAAAGAACCGGGCCCGAGTAAGGAATTTCCAAAAATACCCTTAAAGTTTTAAAGATTGTCACTTTGGTCCCTCATTTTTGAAGATTTGGCAAGAAAGGCCCTTGGAGAATCCATTTGTACAAGATTAACCCTTGAAGTTTGAGACAAGTCAAAAGAAGCCCTTGAAGAATGCATAAAATGCATATTTGGTCCTTTAAACAAGTTTGATAAACTTTTTGTGGCCAAAATATAAGAAAGTAAACTTTCTTATAAAAGGATTACACTTTTTTGGGCTGTTAAAGATATATGACAACATAAGGGGAGTTAAGGGGCCATTTGTGGGAGACACTAAAACTTACCCCAGCCAATAGTCACCTGCCACCTTCACCCCATTTAAATCCTCCAGCAATCACCACCTCCCAATCCCACACGTCACACTCCACTAATTATTTTAAACTTATTTTAACTAATCAGTTAATAATTTTGGAGGTAAACGTTTTCCTAAACCTTTTTAAACCTAAAACTAAATCAAATACCATGTTCATCCTAATCCTAATCCTATTAACCCTAATCCTCAAAACCCAAATTGCCCAATGATAATACCCCAAGTCATCCAGATCCCTAATAAACCACCAACTAAACCCATCCCACACTTAAACTTGGTACCCGTGACATCCATGAGGGTCCCCCATGTTCCCTGCTCAACCCAAATAGCCAAAAAGGAATCTTGCAGATTATCTCCGAACATAAATTGTTCTCTTGGCTCCAAAGCTATCACCAACGCTCAAGATCGTCTATCACAGCTCAGCAACTCAAGGACAAGCACATGGGACCTTTGAACAGATAATTCATCACGACTATTGGGGGCATTTTAGAGATTTCTATAACTAGGGTTTACACTCTTGTAGTTAAACTAGAATCTTCCTCCAGCTTGTATAAATAGGACGTTTGTCCTATTTGTAGTTGTTCTAGTTTTTGTATTTTTAAAATTATTAATGATAATGAAAGTTTTAAATCTTGCAAATAACTGAGTTCCATGTTACTGTTTTTTTAGTTTAATCTTACTTTCATTTAAAGTTAGCTTAAAGCTTATAAAAATTTCATTTGATCAAAAGTTTTCATCAAAGAGACGTTTTTAAGATTTTCAAAAATTTTAGCAAAGATCGTGTGGAAGTGAAAGTGGAAGCATGAGATTGGCTTGTTGATCTTTAATTACTTTCATTTTCTCAGTTTGGTTCAAAGGTTTTGAAGTTTGGTTCCATAGGTTTTGAAAAATCAAAGGTTTTTACTTATTCATGTTATTGGGTACTTACTGTAGCATAAGCTCCCAATAAGCTTATCTGACTTATAAGCTTATTGGTTAGCTTATGGTACAAGTGATCTTTTATCTTAGCAGGTTTTTCATTTTTGTGAAGACATATTGGGTATTGTGACCTTGTAAGTCCATACCATCATCTCTACATCAAGCCATCTTCCCAAAGCCATAAGCTCATCTTTTCCAGCTAAAAGGAGATGGCATCAGCCATTGTGGGGCCTGGATGTGGGTCCTACTAGGTAACATTCGGCTTGAACCCTCTTTCTTGTTGAAAAATTGTGAATATTTGATTTTGGGTGGATTGACTAATTTGATGTTGGTTATTGGTTTGTTTATGCTTATTCATTAGTCATATGCATGTTTAGACTGTTTGCACTAAGATTTGTAAGATTGTGAGTGCATTTAGTGTGTAAAATTTCATTTTCAGAAATTATAGGGGTGTTTGGGTTTGTATGTTAGGCTGAGTATTTGACACCCATTTGGCTTGAAAACAGCTCAAACATTCTCCATTGGTTAGTATTAGGTGTGGTTGATATTTAGTTTCCAGTTTATTAGGATCAAAACAGGTTTTACTTGTTATATTTTTGGGTAAAAATAGCTTAACTAATCAGTAGCCTATAACTACCATGTTTTAGTGTTTTTGTTCACCAAACCTTGTAATCTGCTAGTATTGTTGGTCATTTAGGATTTAGGATTTATTAATTGAGCTTTGGTGTTAATTTGGTCAAGTTATGCTGTTTTCAAATTAACCAATTAGTCAAACAGACCAGACAACTGTTCATCAGACCCCATATCTCATAACAGTGACTGTATTTGGGACTTTTGTGTGTAATTTTTGTGAGTAGCCTGTGTGTTTTATTGTTTATTTCATTCCCCACAACCCAACTAGTTGTGAGGGTGCCTTTGATTCCAAGCAATACCCAAGAACAAGCTCAGAAATCAAGTAAATTGCACCAGACCCGTTTTTTAGTTAAGTCGGTGGGAACACTCTTCCCACTGATAGTGTAATCTTATCCACTGTTGGGGTAAAAGACAAAGATAGTGACAAGTCACTATCAGTTTTCTATGTTTTTTGTCTTTAGTGGTTTATTTTAAGATTTTTTCAGCATTCTTATTTTTCCTGTTATTGTTTATTTATTTTAGAATTTTTCATTAAGTTACTTTTCATTTTACGGTTCATTTACTATTTTTTAGATTAAATTCCATTTAAAATAGTTTTACTTATTTCTATTTTTGTCTTTTAGCGCATAAAATTAATATTTTTCAAATTTTCCAATTTTCTAAGTTTCAGAAAAATATTTTAAGATTGTTTTATTCAAAAAATTTCACTGTTCATCTTTTTATCTATTTTTTAGATTTAATTTTAGTTTAATTTGGTTTAATTCAAATCTGTTTTGTCTTTTAGTGCAAAAAATTACTTTTTTAAACTTTTTAATTTTTCTACTGTTTAGTAATACAAATTAAGATTTTTAAAACAGTAAGTTTATTTTTAGCATTATTTTATTATTTTTAATCATTATTTTAGTTTAAAAATTGTTTTTAGCTAACTAAAATTAGAAAAATAGTTTTAAATATTTAGAAAAAATACATTTTAGTGTTTAAATAATATAAGGGAGATATTTGTTTGATAAAATAATATTTTAGGCTTTTTCTTAATTATATTTAGTTTTAGGGCTTTAATTAGCATTTAAAGTTGAATATTTAATTAATAAAAGGTTTTAAAATTTATTTATTGAATTTTTATTCTTATTTATATTATTTTAGACTTAGTTTTATTTTTAATTAATTTTTAGCTTTATTTTATAATTTTGTCACGTTTTACGTATTTACGTTCGCGTTTTACGTCATTACGTCATAGTGTAATCGTAGTCGTAGCTCGTCTTTATTTTTCTCTCTTAAAACCAAAAACGACACTAATCTAAACTTTGATTTTATATATTGGCACACTTAATTCACACACCTCCTTCGAGAACGAACTCGCACTTATTCGATTCGTTGGTTTTCCTAAATCGTCGAGTTTAATACTTGCCCATTATACGTTATTTTCCTAAACACGTATTTTTACTACGAATCACATTTGAATAAAACCCATTTTAATTTCAAAATTATTTGCTCCAATCTCGGGAACCACAATCGCGTCATCATTGCCCTCCACGTGGGATTGCAAGATCTCAATCAGCGGTCGATTATCCGTTGCCATCGTATTGTCGAAAGCTCGATTCTCGGGATCGGCTTGAGAGACGGTCTTTTTGTTCTTTTTCTTCTTCTTAGAAGAATTAGAAGTATTAGTTACACCACTCGGTATGTGTGCACGTGCGCGAGTGCGCATACAACTAAACACGAGGAATGAGGTAGGAGACCTCGGTCGACTTTGAAAGGGAAGAAATTATCCCCCTCGAGGTTCAATATGAAAAAGCTACAAGAAAAAATATACGTAATACTACTTTGGGTGGCAAAACCCTCAATTAGCCTTCTATCTAAAAATACTCACAAGTGAACAGGGGGAATGAGGTGACGCGAAGCACTTAAGTACCTAGCTTCCCTTAGACGACGTTTTATAGCACGTCACCTATCTATTCACCGTATAGTTCGTATTTTTTCGAATTTTTCTTATCGAAAGTATTTATCTATTTTTGTATTTTTTTTTTGTTTGATCGATACACGTATATGGAACCGGAACGCCTCCAAATACGGGGTACTGCAAGCAATACTTATGGAAATTGTATATTGGGGTTCTTATACGTAATATCTATAGTAAAAATAAAATCTTTTTGTATTTTTTTTTAAATAAAATATATTCACAATAAAAGATGAAAGAAATACAAATTAGAAAAATAATAATACGTAATATTTTTGGTGTAATACTTCAGGAAAAGTATTACTTGTGGACTTTTTTTATTTTTTTGGTGCAAATCTTAGGAAAGAATTTGCATTTGTGATTTTTTATTTTTTTTTGTATTTTTTTAGTTTTTGTTTTTTTATATTTTTTATTTTTTTAACAAGAAAAGAGACGTTAAAAATGAACGGATCCCAAAATCAAAATCGTCTCACGAAAAATCGTCAATCGTAACGAGTTCGAAGCGGCAGCGGCTGCATTATAATATCCAATTTTATAACCTTTTTTAACAAGTTATTTAGCAAGTTTATCGTTCCTCAAATCGACTCGAATTGAAATCCTATTTTATCGTAGAGATTAATTGTTCTTGGTTAATAGTACTTGTTTGGAATATATTTCTAATTAAACTTAAAAAATTGGGAATATTATTTTAGGCTAGAGAATATATAAAAATAAAAGCGCAAATAATTCACATAAAATTATTCTAAAATGCAAGACAATGATACTACAATTTAAAATCTAGATTAAACTAATTAAATCTAAGATGCAACAAAACTATATTATCATTAAAAAGATTAATTACTCTAAATGCAAAATTAATCTAAATGCAAGCACGTAATAACAAGTAAAAATGACAAAAATTAAATCACAAAGATAAACTTAAGAATAAAGCGTAAATCTTTAACCTTTATAGCTTATTAATCTCTTTAGATGATAAAGCTTGAAGCTTTATATACTAATAAGCTTAATAATCACCAAAAGGTGTAAACTTTATATTAAAACTAAGCTTATCTAAATGAAAAAAAAAATTTACAAATTTTAAATCTATTTTTAAGACAATATTAATTTTTAAAACTAATTAAAACGATTTTTATAAAAGAGATATTATTTAAAAACAATTTAAACTATATTAATCTAGTTAATTAAATTTATAACGATTAAGATAGATATTTAAAAAGGAAAGAACTATAGTACCCGTGGTCCGAAGAAAACGCTCTAAACACAATCAACATAAGCAATAAAATATGGCCCGTAAAGTACACGACCTCCCATAAGCAACAAAATATGGCCTGTAAAGTACGGCCTACCAAATCAAACTTAATCAAAAGCGTAACCCGACCCGTAATGTACACGGCCTCCCAAATCAAACTCGAACCAAATCTATACAACCCATAAACTCTTTACCAAACTTGATGAATCAATTCGCCAAGATCAAAATAACACAAGAGGTTAGGTTAATATGCAACAATTAATATTTTATAAAGAGATTCAAACAAAACTAATAGATCTGGAATATTTTTTTATATTTTATGAAAATATTTTAATTTTTAAACTAAAAATTAATAGATCTACACTATTTTATCAAATACCTAATAGATCTAAACTAATTTTTATGTTTTATAAAAATACTTTAATTATTAAACTTAAAACTTATAGATCTAAACTAATTTGTATAAAAAAAAGCTAATAGATCTAAACTATTTTTTTAGTTTTTATGAAAATACTTTAAGTTTTAAACTTAAAACTAATAGATCTAAACTATTTTTATAAAAAATCTAATAGATCTAAACTAAAAGTAAATAATTAAAAAGCAAGCTTTTAATAAGTTGTGAACCTAAGCTTAAAACTTATGTGACTCAAAAAGCTAGAAAGATAAATGAACAAACACCCACAATAAGCTAGATCTAGAAAAATAAGCCCACAATAAGCTTGAAATAAGATAACTTATTTCAAACTTATATATAAATCTTAACTTATTTGGAAAAAGTTATAAAAAACTAATTCCAAAATAATAAGCTAGATTATAAGAAAGATTAAGAAAAATAGAATGAGAATAAGATAAAAGAGAATAAGCTAAAACATAAACTTTTATTAATATGAAAGTGCTTAATGATAAGCTAGTACAAAGTTGAAAGGAAATACATTTAAAAAAAAGAAATAAAATTGACATTATTTAGCTATCTAAAATCTACATACAAAATGAAGAAAAATGAGGTGTTATTTATAGTTGAAGTCAAGGTGCTTGGTGTAGATTAGTCTTTTTAGGATTTTAATCACCTTTTCTTCTATAACTTGAGGGCATCTTGGTCATTTGGTAGGTGATGATGTGTTTCCACCAATAGGATGAAAGATACTTTTAGATAGACCAGTGGGAGCACTTCACATGGATTACCATCTTCACCTTTCATTATTCTTTTATCCAAGGGCTCTTGATTAATCTTCTTTAACCAACTCCACCACATTTCATCTTCTAGAAGCATGCACCTAATTACTCACATAAGAAACACACATGCTATTTTTTTCTTTTTAATATTTTTGTGTTAGTTTAAAAATAGATAAAAATACATAAAAATAAAACTACTAAAACTAAAAATATTTAAAAATGAAAATTAATTATTTCAATATTAAACTAACTATTATAAAATAAAAAACTTTTATTTATTTAATTTTTACTAAGATTAATAAAAAGTTAAAATTAGAAATAAAATAGTAGAATATGCGAAATGCAAACCGAGACGAGTTACGAGGCAAGGCCGAAACCGTTGGCTTCGTAATTTTGTGCTCTTTCCATTCTCGTGCTTGTTTTTCTATTTTCTTAACCTTTTTCCTTGGTTATTTCTCGATATCCGTTCCTCTTAATACTTTTGGTCCCTTGAGCGTGTCTTTTGTCTTTTTCTTCAATAAAAGCTCGTGAAATCCCGTGTTTTCTTCATTTATGATCTTTTGTACCAATTTTACACAAACAAACAAAACCACGCGTAATTCCGACATTTTTGTTTATAAATACACGTTTTGGTTTGGTTTTTCCTTGTTTTAAGGGGTAAAACTGTTGGGCCAGTATTTACTGACCCTAAAGCAACTCTAGGATTTGAATATAAAATTCTCCTAAGTGTTTCATGCTCAGCAGTAAGGCCAGTCTGCTGAAGGATGACCAGAGGAACAACGTTCCTACTAAAGACCTTATAGCTGAAGAAAGTTCAGCACTCCCCTTCCAGTGAACTTAGAATATAACGGAGTCTTCGCTTCAAATACTAGGCGGTCTAGTTGCTGAAGAACAAGGACTGAAGAAGGGCTTTCAGTTCAGTTTGGCTTGACAATACCAAACTGAATGATGTCGATCTCCTCTAGGATACTGAAGACTCTTCAGTATTCTGATGGTTTGCATTAGGAGGGAAAAGATAACTTTAAGTCAAAGTAGGTTGCTTGTATACTTAGATATAAGTACAACCTTTATCTTTTCTAGAATAGATTAATATGTACTTTGTACTGTTTATCCAGCATGGGCAGCAACCACCCACTGGATAAACCCATGCATTGGTACATGCAAAATGCAAACCCTAATTTACACTGCGTATATAAAGGAGTGTACATTGGGAGAGAAAAGGTGAAACAATACAAGAGCTTAAACTGTGGAAAACCTTTCTCTCTCGATACCAACTAAACCATATAGCCAAGATGCATATGCACGTTTAGATTGGAGCTTAGACTTTAACTTTGGTTAGATGATAGGTGTGAAAACACCCATCTTTTCTACCACTTAATTACATTAAAACGGGACCTAAACGTATATTTTATGTCGTAAATGGAGGAATTATGCGTGGTTTGTGTTTTTTATTGTGTTTCAGGGTCGAGAAGGTGAAAAGTGGAGAAAACACGGCTTTCACGGGCTTTTATTGAAGAAAAAGACAAAAGACGAAGTCAAAAGATCAAAAGTGGAAAAAGAACGGAAGTCCAAGACCAATTCTGAAGATTTATCGAAGAAACAGTCCAAAGACGAAAGTTTAATAAAGTCGAAGAACTCAGTTCTAATTTAGGAAGAAAATTACAAGACGAGTTCATAGAAATCCCGAGACGAAGTCTTAAAAGTCGAAGAATTTAAAAAGACTGAAAGACCGAGGACCAAGAAAGAAAGAAAGAGGAAGCCACCAACCACTCCCCTCTCCTATAAATACCACCCTCACTTGTTGTGAGAAAGGGGGGTTAGTTTTAGGATTAGATTAGGAGTAGGTAGTTTCTCTCTCTAGATTTATGCTTTCTCTCTCTAGATTAATTTGTGTTTAAGCTTTTGTTATTAAATCCGTGCTTTTTAATTAAGCTTTTCATTTATCATCTTCTTCCTTTCTTGTTTGATTTGTTCTTATTCTTCATTGTTCATGTTCTTGAACTTTTATGATTTTAATCAAGTGGGTTTTGATTGATTTGGTTATGTTTATTAGTTTTGATGATTTGTTTTGATTGATTATTGTTAGTTGATGCTTATTGGTTGTTTTGGTTTAATCTTTTGTTTGATTTTGATTGATTTAAGGATAAATTGTTGTTACTGTATCTCCCCTGTTCTTCGGTTTGGTGGTTTCTGTTACTGTATTCCCAGAACTTCCGGATCAATAGTCCTTCATCCGGAAGTCTAGAAGTTCCGGATCAAGTGCTTCATTCGGAAGTCTATAAAGTTCCGGATCAAGTGATTCATTCGGAAGTTAAAAGTTCCGAATGAAGCAAGCTTCATCCGGAAGTTTAAAAGTTCCGAATGAAGCAAGCTTCATCCGGAAGTCCTAAAGTTCCGAATGAAGCAAGCTTCATCCGGAAGTCCCAGAGTTCCGAATGAAGCAAGCTTCATCCGGAAGTCCCAAAGTTCCGAATGAAGCAAGCTTCATCCGGAAGTCCCAAAGTTCCGAATGAAGCTCTGTCAGTTTGTTTTTGTTTGTTTTTCCTTTTAAGTTTTTGTCTTTTATTTTCAAGCTTTATTTTTCCCGCCTTTTTCTTTATTTGAATTTTTATTTGTTTTCCTTTTATTCAAGTTTAATTTCGTGTCATTTACTTTATTTGAATTTTATTTAAGTTTAAGTTTAATTTTACGTCATTTCATTTCTCGTCATTTACTTTTTAAGTTTTAAATATCGCACCGTTTACATTTTAACTTGTTTTAGTGTTAATTTCTCGTCAATTATTATTTAACCTTGCTCATTTATTTTACTAAAACCAAAAATATTTGTTTCACCAAGAACAACTGAGTCACACAATCAACCGGAAATCAATTCGATTAGATACCGAGAAAACGAACTTTCAACGAGTAAAATCTTGTTATTAAAATGGCGCCGTTGCCGGCTCTTTTCGTAAAGATCGAAGGTTTTTTGTGAGTGACGCGTTGGATTTTGGGATCCCTTCACTTGTGAACGTTATTTTTCGTGTCCAACAATTTTCAAAAATCCAAAAACATTTGAAAAATCATAAAAAGCATTTCTTTTTCAAAGTTTTGCACCAAAAATATTCTTCTTGCTTATCTATCTTTCTTTATGGATTTTTATGTCCATTGCGTCCGGTGTGGGAAACAATTATCTGGGAACAACTCTTGCCAATGGTGTACATGTGAGCGGTGTGGAAACGATCTCGACAATACACAATTCCTATTCGGATTTTGTCCTTTGTGCAACTCGACTAATTCGTCCTTTTTGAATCTACCTCCTCCTGTTCCCCCGTGCATCTATTGTGGAAGCGATTCTCATTGGCATGTTTCGTGCCCGGTTCGATACCCGTATGGTCACGGGCAAGAACCGGGGTACAATTATGACAATGATAATAGCTATCCACAAGATGCACTTGATTTTTCTCCATACCCGGTTTGCAACAACTGTGGGGGTCCTCACGATACCTATTATTGTCAACCACTGAATTGTTATGAACCAAATCCGTGTCCTCGGTTTTCTTCACCTATGGATTATTATGAACCAAACCCGGTTTCTAATTATTCTCAACCGATGAACAACTATGAGCCACAACCTTGCTATAATTCAGGTTTTCAACACTTTGAGCCCCCACATCACACCCTCAATCATCAATCCTCTCAGCAAATTAATCTTGACCCACAACTCACTACCTTGAATGAAGAAACACACTCCATTGTTTTGCAACTTCAAGAAGCCGTTGTTTTGCTTAAAGAACTTAGGGACGAGGAAAGCGACTGCAACAAGAGCAAGTATCTAATCTTAGTGATTATACCCCTCCGCTTGTGCGTCAATGCTATTATGATGATGATGACGATGATGTTGTATGCACTTTCAACTCATCTTCTGAAGTTTCTGCTCCTACTCTCGATGTTCCTACTGCGTCTAAGGATCTAGATTCGTTGCATGAGTTTAGTGATGTTGGTCTTGCCAAAGTATTGGATGATGAGGTTTGTGACTTACCTGCTATGGAGCCTGAGGACGACGTTGCTCTTACGGAAGCGGTCGATCCTAGTGATGACGATTCTTCTCTCTGCTATGAGAATTTCACTTTTGAAATTTCTCAATCTCCACCGGGAGATGCAGAAAATGACGATTTATTCTCTCCGGTTTACGAGCAGTTCACCGATGAACATGATCTTGTGGATGAGGTAGAAGACGTGCTTCTTTGCGATGGATTACGGAAAGTGCACCTTCTTATTGCTCAAATCGAAGCGTTGACTTCTCCTTCTCTTTCCAAGTCTTTACCTCCATCTATTCCTCCCGTTGAAGATAATGACCCATTGCTGGAAGAAATCGATATCCACTCCATTCCTCCAGGTATTGATGACTCTGACACGGAGGGGGACATTATTTTTGATAATTTGCTACAGGAAAGTATTGACCCAAGTCCCCCTCCCGAGCACCTTTCATCCTCACCTTTAGCCATTATTTCGGAGGATGACTGCTTTGACCCGGGAGGTGATATTGATAACAATACGGCTTTGCCGCTTGCTCAGCATCTATTGTCTTTGGGGGAGGACAATGGGCTTACTATACCCAACCCACATCCCGTGGATCTTGAATTCACATACTATACGTATGTTGAAAGGACCTTTCTCCCTTTCAAGACTTATCCCCCCGCCTCTCCTTTGTTGATGTCAACCGGGAACGAGGACAAGGTCTTTGATCCCGGTATCACATTCGAGGCTTCCCCATGGACCATTTAATTCGGGGACGAGTCAGGCTCGTGACTCGGTCAACAAAAACAAGCGCTTTTTGGGAGGCACCCCAATTATCTATCTATTTTCATCATAAGTGTAGGGGGAGCCCCGTTGGTGTTTCTTGTTCTCTTTCTTATCATGTGCAGGGATTAGAGCTTCAAAGACACACTCTTGATGACTTTTGACGAACCGTGACTCCGTGTTCCCTTCTTCCCGGTTCTATCCTAAACTCTTTTCGATTCACTATTTTATATTTTTCAATATTAAAATAGGAATCTCTTTAGTTGTCTCTTCCTTAGCGAGATTTAAACAACGTGCACAATGTCCTAAGTGTAGGGTAGTTTACTCCCACATGCTTAAACATTGAGGACAATGTTTATATTAAGTGTAGGGGGGACTTCTATCGAAGTTAAGTGGTCTTTTCCTTGTATTTGCCCTCATTTTAACCGGAACATCAATTTTTCGACATTTTTCAAAATTTTTAATCTATTTTGGCCTTGTTGTAGTCTCCTTTATTTTTGTTACTTTCTAGCATTTTAATAAAATGGTTTTAGCAAGTTTAGATATCTTAGATATATTAGGCCCGTTGTGAATATTTTGACTCAACCCGAGTTTACTTATCCAAGTTCACTCTAGCTAGTATCCTTAACCATGTAGACCTTAATTGGTTTATTAGGCTAAGCATTCACGAGTCTCATTCCTTGAGATTTTAAATTGTGGAGAACGAGAAATGATAGAGTTGGTTACAAGTTTGGTATTCTCTCATTAACTTATGTGAGTTAATTATGATCTTTTTCTCCCATCACTTGCTAATAAATTATCTGCAATAAGTAAGGTCGTACGATTTGAAAAGTTACTTAGCTTCTAGCCCAAGATCGTTTAAAAGTTGCTCGGTAATGATAACAGTTCATAGCCAAGGCATAACTTATGAAGCGGGGCGCGAAGATTGGCGAGTCCGAAAAGGCCCTAACAAGGCATGAGGATTCCATTTTATTGCTAAAGATCCAAGGTGATGTGAAAAGCATTATTCCCAAAGTCAATATGAAGGATCAAGACTCACGACGAAAATCAATCAACTCCCATAAAGATGATGGAGAAGTCTATCCGAAAAGACCCTAACAAGGTATGAGGATAAATAGATCCAAGTCCGAAAAGGAGGCGGATCGTTGTATCTCAAAATCCCAATTAGAGATTGAAGAATAATCATGAAGTCGTGGTCAACAAAGTTGGAGTACCCCTCAAAAGCCTCCAAGTGAAGAAACTCTATGAACGATGAGAAGACCATTATCTCAAGCACGTCTCTCAAGATATGAAGTATGAAGTACATGCCAAATATAGGCCCGAGAAAGGTCTCAAATCGTGAACCAAGTTATGCCAAGATATGAACTTTTTGATATCCCGAGAAGCAGTTTTGAGAGATTTTGTCCTTTAGCTAACTATTGATCAAATCGTCCTACTTTGCTTTCAGCCTAAATAAATTATCGAAATAAGTCAACAATGCATCCTCGTGATCATTCAAGACATCAATAAAATATAAGAGATACCCATAGGAATAAGGGAGTTTAAGTGATTAATTGAACCGCATGAGTAAATGTTTGTTATGCTAACTTGTACTAACAATGATCTTGTTTTTAAGCTTGGCATGGGGAACGTGAAACTTGAGGGTGATAAACATTCATGACACACAAGCCCTAATGTAAGTCTTAGATTTCTTTACATGTTTCTTCCTTCTTGCATCTTGTTATTTTCTATCTTTTTGATTTTCCTTAGTTGTTTAATAAAGGCCAAGGTAGGTTGATTATGATGGAAAGTGTAAACCTTGCTTTATTGCTATGCATTGCATGAGGGCATTGCAATGGCTAAGTGTAGAGGATTTGATAGGTGTGAAAACACCCATCTTTTCTACCACTTAATTACATTAAAACGGGACCTAAACGTATATTTTATGTCGTAAATGGCGGAATTATGCGTGGTTTGTGTTTTATATTGTGTTTCAGGGTCGAGAAGGTGAAAAGTGGAGAAAACACGGCTTTCACGGGCTTTTATTGAAGAAAAAGACAAAAGACGAAGTCGAAAGATCAAAAGTGGAAAAAGAACGGAATTCCAAGACCAATTCTGAAGATTTATCGAAGAAAAAGTCCAAAGACGAAAGTTTAATAAAGTCGAAGAACTCAGTTCTAATTTATGAAGAAAATTACAAGACGAGTTCATAGAAATCCCGAGACGAAGTCTTAAAAGTCGAAGAATTTAAAAAGACTGAAAGACCGAGGACCAAGAAAGAAAGAAAGAGGAAGCCACCAACCACTCCCCTCTCCTATAAATACCACCCTCACTTGTTGTGAGAAAGGGGGGTTAGTTTTAGGATTAGATTAGGAGTAGGTAGTTTCTCTCTCTAGATTTATGCTTTCTCTCTCTAGATTAATTTGTGTTTAAGCTTTTCTTATTGAATCCGTGCTTTTTAATTAAGCTTTTCATTTATCATCTTCTTCCTTTCTTGTTTGATTTGTTCTTATTCTTCATTGTTCATGTTCTTGAATTTTTATGATTTTAATCAAGTGGGTTTTGATTGATTTGGTTATGTTTGTTAGTTTTGATGATTTGTTTTGATTGATTATTGTTAGTTGATGCTTATTGGTTGTTTTGGTTTAATCTTTTGTTTGATTTTGATTGATTTAAGGATAAATTGTTGTTACTGTATCTCCCCTGTTCTTCGGTTTGGTGGTTTCTGTTACTGTATTCCCAGAACTTCCAGATCAAGAGTCCTTCATCCGGAAGTCTAGAAGTTCCGGATCAAGTGCTTCATTCGGAAGTCTATAAAGTTCCGGATCAAGTGATTCATTCGGAAGTTAAAAGTTCCGAATGAAGCAAGCTTCATCCGGAAGTTTAAAAGTTCCGAATGAAGCAAGCTTCATCCGGAAGTCCTAAAGTTCCGAATGAAGCAAGCTTCATCGGAAGTCCCAGAGTTCCGAATGAAGCAAGCTTCATCCGGAAGTCCCAAAGTTCCGAATGAAGCAAGCTTCATCCGGAAGTCCCAAAGTTCCGAATGAAGCTCTGTCAGTTTGTTTTTGTTTGTTTTTCCTTTTAAGTTTTTGTCTTTTATTTTCAAGCTTTATCTTTCCCGCCTTTTTCTTTATTTGAATTTTTATTTGTTTTCCTTTTATTCAAGTTTAATTTCGTGTCATTTACTTTATTTGAATTTTATTTAAGTTTAAGTTTAATTTTACGTCATTTCATTTCTCGTCATTTACTTTTTAAGTTTTAAATATCGCACCGTTTACATTTTAACTTGTTTTAGTGTTAATTTCTCGTCAATTATTATTTAACCTTGCTCATTTATTTTACTAAAACCAAAAATATTTGTTTCACCAAGAACAACTGAGTCACACAATCAACCGGAAATCAATTCGATTAGATACCGAGAAAACGAACTTTCAACGAGTAAAATCTTGTTATTATTAGACGTTTAAGTAGAGGAGATCAAACCCCATTATCATTCAACCACTTTGTTATTCCGCAAACAAAGTGGGTTATAGATTCATTATTTGATTCTTATAAAAGTCTATACGTTGAAAAGTATATTGGTATTGTTGTTTTAATCTTTCATAGTTCTTATCTATTGTTAAAAAAACTCACTTGAGTCGAAGTAAGAGTTATTACTTAAGTTAATAAGTAATAACGAATTACAAGGGACCAACAAGTGGTATCAGATCAGTTTGATTAGTTAAACTCTTATTTTATTAAACTGCTCATTTAAAAGTTTTCAAATAAAGATCCAAAATGGCTCAAGTTATACTACAAACCCTAGAATATAGGGGTGGCCAACTCAATGTTGATCCTGTACTAGAGGTAGCCAAATTTACAAATTCGAAGAAGAGGTTTCTTGTCCACATGGTTGGAATTAAACCTCAATTCCTTGGAATCATTGAAAATGGTCCTTTTGTTCCCATGGTTGGGGACAATAAAAAACCTGAAGTACAATAGACTATTGATGAGAGAAAAGCTGCTAACCTTGATCAGCGTCTCAAAAGTCTCATCAGTCTGTACTCCCAGATGACCAAATGAATTCTGTTGTAAATTGTAAAACAGCCAAAGCAACATGGGAGGACCTTATTCTTTGCCAGAAGGGACCCTCTGATGTAAAAGAAACCAGAATCATGGATTTAAATCTTCAACACAACACCTTCAAGCACAAAGAAGGGGAAACCCTCACACAGACATTCACCAGATACAAAGAACTGATGAATGAATTTGTGAATGATGGTTTTGAGCTTTCAAAACTTGAAATCAACACAGTTTTTGTTAATGCTTTGCCAAAGAAGTGGCTCAGTTTCTGCCAAAGCTTGAGAATTGTTAATCACATTAAAGATTTTGATCTAGCCTCTCTTTTTGGGAAACTAAAATATGATGAAAACCTATTTGATAGGATTTATGAAGGCTCAAGCAAGAATAAAGCATTAACCATTGCTACACCCTTGTTCACAGCCTTCTTCAGTGAAGCTGTCATTCAAGACTACCAAGATAGTCCTGATGATGAGGAAGATACTAGATCTAGTGAGGAATATCTGAATGACCTCAAAGAGGAATTTCATGAAAGAGCACTTCTGGCCAAGTCTAGAAGGTTCTTTAAGAAAGGAGGCAAGTTCTCCAGCTCCACAAAAGCTTCAGTTGACACTGAATGCTACAAATGTGGGAAGACTGGTCACTATGCTAGGGATTGTTATTCAAAAACATCTCTCCCTTCATATTACTCACCAGCTCAATCAAGACCAACTGGTCAATCATCATTTCAACCAAAACAAATTGCTTCTACTCCATTTCAGCAAAGCAGGGTTGAACTCAGACCAACAAAAGACTTTGAGGCCAAATATAGAGAAATCAAGCAAGATTGGCCTTAATGAGTACTGAAAGCTCCTCATCCAAGACTCCCAAGCATGGCAATAACAAAGGGCTCATTGCTGAAGCCTATGAATGGGATGAAGAAGATGTTTCTTCAGATGATGATGAAATTGTTAATGTAAAAGTGCTGATGGCACTTGCTGATGATGAAGGGGCCAACTCAAATGTTGTCACCAGAAATGGTGAATGGGTCAATGTCACAATCAAAAAGGTACAAACACTTCTTGAATTAGAAGATAAAGATGATATTAAATTTGTCTTTGATTACTTGTGCATTGATCTAAAATTTGTTAAAGAGCAAAGAAACAATTTGCTTGAAAAATTTCATAAACTTGTTCTACAACTTGAAGATTTTGAAAGTAAGCAAATAGAGCTAAAAGAAGCTAAACTTGATATTCTTGCTTTTCAACAATTGAACAAAGAAATTTTGGAGGAAAATAACTCTCTTAGAGTGGAACTAAAAGAAGCAAAAGACATTGTTAAATCTTGGCTTAGAAACTCTGATAGGGTAAATCAATGCATAAGTGAACAAATACCTGCTCAAAAGAGGAAAATGCTTGGTGCTGAAGGATCCTCCAGCACGAAACCTATTGTCTTTGTCAAAACCTCAAATGAGGTTGGTAGCTCGATCCCTGACATTGAAAGGTTAGGTGAAGAGAATTTACCCAAGCATGACACTGGACGAATCCTTCTTCCTGAGTTTCAAGCAAGTGTTGACACTTCAGCACCAGTTGAGTCCTTAGTTACTAAGGATGACTCAGATGATGATATAGAGAATGAAGTAAGTACCCCACTTCCTCCTTTGGAGAAGCTGGTTGGTGTTGAACCCTCTACTGGACCCAATACTATCCAGTCTATCATCAAGTCACACACCACACACAAAGGTAGTTCTTCCAAGAATGTCAAAATTGACACCACAAAGAATTCTTCAGCTCCTGCTGAAGGTTCATATATGGGAACTACCTCTTCAGTTTCAACAAATAAACTGAAGAATGATAGATCTGAGAAAGATGAGAGAATGTCTCTTATCATGCAAGAGATCAATGATCTTAAATTGCAACTCAGGCAGCAGCAAACACCAACACGATTCAAAGATGAACCTTCAGACTCTCCTCATCTCAAGTACAAGACACAATTTAAAAGGGCTTGTGATTTGTGTGGTCTAAATAACCATCTCTCTGAAACTTGCCTAAAAGTGATTTATTGTACAAAATGTGAAAGGACTGACCATCTCACTTGTGAACACACTCAGTATATGCTGTCCAAAACAAGTGCTGATGCTCACAAATCTGAAGCATCTCATTCCAGGCGAAATATGCCTTTCCCACCATGCATTCATTGTGGTATGGGCAATCATCACTCAGATGACTGCCACTATTACCCTGTTTGTAATATTTGTGGAAGTTATGAGCATGATACTCATGGACATAATCGAATCATCTCACTCAGAAGAGGTATTAAACCAAGAAACCCAAACACTATTACCAAATGTTGTGAGACTTGTGGAAGCGATGTCCACACTACATCTGATCACAACCATATAGATTGGTTCAGAAGAGGTGAAGCCCTCCAGGCTAAGAAAGCAAAAACTGTTTAGACCTCTTCTTCTTCTGAGAAATCATACATATCCTCAACAAGAGGACCCTTCAGATCTAAAACACCTTCTAGATCTAAAACCCACACCCAACAAAGGTGGGTTTCAAAACGAAACTGACCATTTCCTTAACTTGTGCGGTGAGATCTCAGGAAGCCTATTTGGTACCTAGATAGTGGCTGCTCAAGGCACATGACAGGCACCAAAAGTTATCTGCACAAGTATAAGGAGGAACAAGGTCCCAAAGTTGTTTTTGGTGATAACTCATTAGCTACTACTGAAGGATTTGGTTCAGTAAAATGCAATGGTATAGTTTTCTCAAGGGTAGCATATGTAAATGGATTGAAGCACAACCTCATCAGCATAAGTCAACTTTGTGATGTAAAGTATCTTGTGTTGTTTGATGACAAAAGGTACAATCTTCAACTCCAATCATGAAATTGTGATGATTGCTCCAAGAGTCAAAGATGTTTATGTCATGAACATGAACTCTACTCAGGAGACATGCTTCTTTGCTAAAGCCTCCAATATTACCAATTGGCTTTGGCATAAAAGGCTCTCACATCTCAATTTAAAAACAATAACTCTGCTGGCAAAACAAAATCTTGTTATTGGTCTTCTTTCACTTGTCTACTCCAAGGACAAACCATGCTCAGCATGTGAAAAAGGGAAGCACCATAGAGCCAATTTTAAAACAAAGCAACTTTCTCAATCAAAGAAAGTCTTCATTTGCTTCACATGGACTTATTTGGCCCAGTATCACCTAGGGCCATTTGTCATGAAAATATACACTTGTCATTGTTGATGAGTACTCTAGGTACACCTGGGTATATTTTCTGACAAAGAAAAGCCATGCACCAGATGCCATAATGTCATTTATCAAAAGAGTTGAAAATCAAAATGACACTCAGGTCAAACAACTCAGAACTAACAATGGCACTGAATTCAGAAATCACTCACTGATCAAATTTTGTGATGACAAAGGAATTTCCCAAAATTTCTCATCTCCTTACACACCTGAACAAAATGGTGTGGCCGAACGAAGGAACAGAACTTTGATTGAAGCAGCAAGGACAATGCTTGCTGGATCTGCCCTCTCTAAGCATTTTTGGACTGATGATGTAGCCACTGCTTGCTACACTCAAAATAGATCCATCATTGTGAAGAGACACATGAAGACTCCCTATGAAGTCTTTAGGGGGAGAATTCCAAACATTACATTCTTACATGTGTTTGGGTGTCCAGTATTCATTCACAATCACAAGGATCACCTTGGGAAGTTTGATGAAAAATCTGATGATGGTTATTTTCTTTTATACTCCCTAGTATCTAAAGCATATAGAGTCTTCAGCACAAGAAGACAATGTATTGAAGAAACCTATCACATCACATTCAATGAAAGTTCTGAAGCTCTCACTTTTACAAATCCATCAGATGATGAACTTCATATACATGAATCTCAAAATTATACATCTGATGAATTTAATCACTATGAGCCTTCTCAAAAATATCAAACTAGCAACTCAGTCCCTCATAATGATCCATTTGAAGATATGACAAGTCCTACAAAAGGAAATCCTTCAGTATCACATACTGATGACTGCCAATCAAATAATGGGCAATCTCAAAATGATCAAAATGATCAGCAAGGAAACACAAATGACCAAAATGGCCAGTCTCAAAACAATCAGCATGCTGACACACATGATCAAAATGATCAATCATAGGCAGCTGCTGAAGAACAATCTGAGCCCCTTGCTCAAAGCTCTCCTATCATCTCTAGGGAATTAAGTCTTGGATATGCTTCTTCTGACCAAGAAGGAAGCCCTCCTATGATTGAACCCTTGTCCACTGAATATCCTTCAGTAGACACTATAGACATTCCAAGCCCAAGTCTATGTTATGGACTTCCAAGCTCTAGCTCTAATCATGATACCAGTACCTATTCTCCAGCTCCACAAAAATCTTGGACTCAAAATAGTCACATACAGCTGGTGAACATAATAGGTAATCCTGGTGAAGGTAGAGTCACTAGATCTATGGCAAAGAAACTGAGTGCTGCTTCATCTAGAGAATGCCTCTATGCAAATTTTCTCTCAGAAATTGAACCTACAAAGGTTTCTGAAGCACTCACACACCCTGGAGGGGTGGATGTCATGCAAGAGGAACTTAATCAATTTGAAAGAAACAAAGTCTGGAAATTGGTTCCTCTTCCATATGGTAAATCAACAACTGGCACCAAATGGGTTTACAAGCTCAAGAGAGATGAAACCAATGCAGTGACCAAAAATAAAGCTAGGCTGGTGGCCCAAGGATTCAATCAAGAGTCTGGTGTTGACTTTGATCAAACCTTTGCTCGAGTTGCACGTATGGAAGCCATACGAATCTTCCTTGCATATGCCACTTACATGAACTTCATCATCTACTAAATGGATGTCAAAAGTGCATTCCTAAATGGTGACCTAAAAGAATAAGTTTATGTTACCCAGCCTCCTGGCTTTAAGAGTAGTAAATACCCAAATCATGTCTACAAGCTTTACAAAGCTTTGTATGGACTGAAGCAAGCTCCAAGAGCATGGTATGAAACTCTTTCAACTTTTCTCATTGAACATAAATTTGTTAGAGGAAAAATAGATAGCACCTTGTTCATCTATAAATCTAAAATTGACACCAATCTGGTACAAATTTATGTGGATGACATAATCTTTGGTTCTATGATGTGCGGAGATATGTATAGTGATAATTTGAGATACGTTATAGGGTAAATTAGAAAATTACCTTTAGGAAAAAGTAATAGTCCAATAATACCAATGACGAATTCAATTAAACACGTGAGTGAGTCGAGTTCGTTGTACACGAAGATCTTATGAATTTGAGACGTTTTGCTTTGATTTGGACAATCGATTTGAATTGGTTTGTGGATTTTAAACTACAATTAAAAACTATGAATTTTAAGCTATTTAAAATTACCCTAAAGTGCATGAATCGTAAACCCGCCTATTTAAAATAAAATCTACAAACAATTAATTACTTAAAATATAAAACTAATTAAAAATTAAACTATATTAGTTATCTATAAAAATAAATCTATTTAAAAATGATAACTTTTAATCTATTAAAAATCTAAATAAACTCTTTTAAAACTAATTAAACTTTATTAAAATAACTTTTTAAACTAATCTATTTAAAAGCTTTATTTAATTAAATCTAGAGTTATAAAAATTAAACTAATTAAAATTGAAACTAATTAAATAAAAACATTTTTATATATATATTTTTTTTAATTTTATTTTATATATCTTATTTTATTAATTAATTAGCTAAAATTAACTTTAAATAAAACATTAGCTAAAAGTATATAAGAAAAACGGATTAAAAGTAAGTAGAATGCTACTTAAACTAAATCTGCTAATCGAAATCACACTATATTAATGAAATTAATGAGAATAAAATCAAACGGGCCTCAAGCCCAGATGGTAAACACGTTGGACATTCAAGCAGGGGGTCTCGAGGTCGATTCCCACGCATGACACAATTTGTTGGAATAACTTTCTTTTTGACAGATTCGGATATCAAGTCATAGGAATGACATTTTGTGAGCTTATTAGTTAAAAGCAGTTAGGAAAACCACTTATTGAGCCTATCTGATCGTTGGGGTCAGATAAGCAGATAATCCAAAGCAATTTAAAAATAACAAACAACCCAAACACACTTATAGAAATTCAAATAGATAGCAGCTAAATTCTGATCTAACATAAGTATCAGTATAAGTCATTCACGCAAAATAGTCATATAAGCCTTAACAAATTAAACAGAAATCAGCAATTGATAAAGTAAATCTAAATAACTAGAACATTCAAAACTAACAAACTTGCAAGAGAATAAAGTAAAAGATATGATAAAACAATCTAAATCAGTAAACAAATCTACACTTAATGCAGATTAACATTTGTATTCATACCAGCAACTTGGACAAATTCATCTCAACCGAAATCAGCTAGCCACCAATTCAACAGCAAAATTATGCAACTAAAAGAATCAGCATACTAATTATTTTACATCAATCCAAAAGATTATCGCAGCTAAAACACGAAACCACCTAACGATGATGGATTCTCAGCGGACTAACTAAGAAATGCAGCAGTAAACGAACTAATCCTCAAAAACAGAGATTCGACAAAGCACACGAGAGACAAGTTCACGAGGATCAAATAAAACTAGTTACTAACCTGACTATGATTGAACGTTAACAGCAGCCTTACAAATTAAAATCTAACCATCCCTATGAGACTATCAGTAAAATCCCATAGCAACAAACAGTATCAAACTCAATCTCAAATATACAACCTACAACTTATTAAACATTAAACAGTAAAAAAAATAAATCAAATAAATTACTCTCAAAACAAGTCAGATCCAAATTATAATAAACAACATCACAGGAAAATCACAAAAGCAGTTACAATTACACTTATAGAGTAAACTTAAAATGGAAAGAAACTAGTACCTTTTGATGAACCCTTTGAGACGTAGACGTGCGCTGAGCAGTCTAAGAACCGAACCGCAACCTTAATCACCTTAATCCACCATTCTCCATCAACTTTCGAACCTCAAAAATTAAGTCAAACCGAAACCACCCTGCTTCTTTTATTTTGCACTCATCTAGTAGGGATAAGTATAATCCAATCTTACTTTAAAGATTAATTATATAAAAATAGTAATATCATTAATTCGCATAACAGTTAAAAAAAATAGCTTAACGAGACAAGATAGAAAAGAAACAACTGATATTTTATTAATTTCCAACAAGATTACAAGATTTAAAAGAAAAGAAATACAAATTAATTCTAAAACTATTTCTACAGCATCATTTTAAAGTAAAAGAAGGATTATCCAATACAAGTAATTTGGGGGTTTTTATAGCCACCCCCAAGGGCTTTGCTGGGGAGATATCCGTATCTTTTTGGAATATTCTTCTTTAATCTGAGCCTTTGGATCTTAATTCCTTTCTCTTTTTTCAAATGGATGGCTATGATGATTTATTCTACCACACGGGATCGCCAACGTGGCATCCGTGTGCTAGTTGTGTTTCTTTTGCAGCCTCTGATTGGTTGGAATGGACTAATGACGTGTTGAATCCAATGAGACGAAGCCACGTAGCTCTCCCGTTCCTCTCATTCTCTTCCTTAAACCATGGGGGTTTTATTCCCCATGGTATGAATTAATTAATTTTAACAAAAGCCCTATGTAAAAACAACTTTTTACATGACTAGGGTTTGGAACAGTGGTGATTTTTTTACTGGTTATTTGGGGAAGAAAGAAAATGGAGAAGATGGGTTCATAGGAAATAACGAGATTAATTTTATGTGTGAGAGAATGAGTGGGGTGAAAAAAAGTGGAACGGTTTATTAAAGAAAATGACGTGTGGTAAAATATTTAATTGAGAAAATTATGTGGAAGTAAAATATATTGGAAACGGTTTATGATAGTTTGACACAAATTGAAACCCTAAAAGCCCATGTTCCTTTTATTTTCATTTCAATCGCAAACTCAATGGGCTTGAAGCCCATGACTCAATCCGTCCATGTATACATTTCCCAATTTGGGCCATTTTCAATTTCCAAGCACACAAAATAATATCGTGAATTATAAATGGGCTTTTAAGCCCATTTACCCAATGGTGGGACCCACTTGGCCCATTTTCCTTGATAATTTAATAAATCCACTCATGTCGAGCTCGGTTTTGGCTTCCTCGATCTTTTTCATCAATCTCGTGCCGGTTATTGCCGGTTTTCGTGAACTTGGTACCTACACACATGAAAACAAGAAACATGCATTTCCAAGGCATATTTGATATAATTCAAGCAATATTTCAATGTTTTAAGCTACAAATGATATGAGTAAAATCACTCATATCAAATTCCCCCATGCTAAGCAATTGCCGTGTCCTCACGCAATGATAAAATAAAACTATATCTACACCATTATTCAACTTTTGACTTTTTATTTAGCAAAGACATAAAATAACTTTAAGGATCACAAAAGCTCAAATAGATTCATCGTCCTCGACCTTTCACTTTTCCATGCCAAGTGCAAAAACAAGATCATTGTTATTATAAGTTGGTAGACTAACACGAACTCATGTGGGCCAATTAATCACTTAGACTCCCTTATTCCTAGGTGTATCTCTTATATTTTATTGTTGTCTAAAATGATCACGAAGATGCATTGTTGACTTATTTCGAAAATTTATTAGGCCAAAAATAAAGTGAACGATTTAATCAATAGTTAGCTAAAGGACAAAATGTAACACCCCCACAAAATGCTATGCGCAGCGGAACTACAACATTGGGTGCTACACAGTTATCATTGCACACAAGATATATCAAACGACTCTAAAAAGACGTCAACTTAAAACTTGAATTAAAAATTGTTAGATGATACATGTCCACGGTTTTTCCAACCCCACTTGGTATAACAGAGTTTAGCGTTTTCGGTCCCCATGAATCTCGACCCAAGAATTTCAGTTTCACAACAACATAACATTAAAATTAAAAATGTTTAAGTAGGAAAGGGAGGAAAAACAAGCAGACTCCAAGCCATACACACAACATCCATCCCATGCACGCTCCATGCTACATTCAGCGGTTACCTGAAACACATGCCAAAATTTGGTCAACGAAAACGTTGAGTGGAATTTATAGGTTTTACAATTCATTTTGAACGTATATAAAATAAAAACCATTCGTGATCATCCATAGACTTGTCGATCAAACAATCTATATTCAGGATACTGACAATTGTGTTTAAGCTCATGACACTAAACCGTTAACTCAATCACCCGCGTAATAATTACCGGCGTGACTCAGATGAAACCATGGCCCCTAATAAGGCATCAGTTGCAATTATACCTTTTCTCTTATCACAAATTATCCGTCCGCAGGGGGTATCAACGTACTAGCCCTCGTCTCGGATAGGGTAGTCAACCCCATAGTACTATCACTTTGTATAAGCGGCTATTTCCCCCTTCTCGAGGGCAGGACAATAGTTAATAGTTCATGAAATTAGGGTCTTTTGCAACTAGGTACTCAACACAATTTCTAAGGCAACATTCGGGTCTAACAATCATTCATGACATACGTTCCTTTTAAAAACTAGCATGCATTTCCCTCGCGGGTAAAACAATTTGAAATAATAGTAAGCGAGGCTATAAATTCACACCTTATATATTAAGTAGTCGGTAGTTCGAGAGATGATCACTGACGACGATACGGATGCCCGGGTAAATCAACACCTATCAACAAATAACGCGTAATGAGTAATCTCATTTTAAATACCTTACGGTACTGTATAAAATACATAGATACTAGTCACTTAGGACAATTATAACTCACGCCAAAACAAAACAACAAGCATCACTCATTTTACACCATTCGTTCTTATTATTTACGTTATCCATTTTTTATCCATTTTCGCCGGTACTTACCGAAAGTACGGGCTGTTTTACTATATTTAACCATTCTTATAAAATTTGACAAAATTCTCAAAAATACTATAAGACCTGTTGATAACACATTTTTAATCCCAATAAAAGTTTTTACTTCTACGACCCGTTACTCAACGCTTTTCCAAAACTACATTTTCCGGGCTGAAATTGTACTTCGACCAACTTGGACCTCTTTGACCTATTTGAAATGCACCTTTGACTTCTTTGACTCCTAAGTCCACTTATAGACTCAATTACACAGGTTTGTGACCAAAATTTGACCCTTGACCTTTTACCAATTCATACTTGTGGTCCTCGGGATTTGACTAAAACTATACATAAATTCGGATTATGAAAGTTCTCGTCTCCCGGTACGCGATCTTTAAAACCTCATAACTTTTAGCTCGTTTTGAGTCACGAGCTCTACCTTATACCAAATTAGAGCTAAGAAGACCCTCTAGGACTACATTTAGCTATCTAGACCTGTAGGAAAAATTATTTTTATGAAAAGGTCTTAAACTTTCTGCCTAAATTTAACCATACCAAAATCACACTTAAGCTCGATTCCAAACCTATTAATCATTACTAGGCTTCATCCTAAGCATTCCCAATCATAACCAAACACTAATTTCAGTCCCTAACCCCTATTGATCATCAACCTCATAATCTAAAAATCTAAAAACAAACATGCAAACACTTATACCCATTTAACACATCAATAAACACAAGGCTAAACACAAAACGAATGCTCAAAATCATCAACCACCATGGCTCCCCAAACACCCCCTTGTGCCGTGGGGTTTGGGTGACCAAATCACCACAACCAAATCAATTTTGGTGGGTTTGATTAGTGATTATACTCACACTTTACATGAATTTAACATGCATTAATCCAATTAACCTCAAAAACGAGTTTGAATGATCTTGAAAATTTTTGGAAAAATTTTGTTAATGCATGTTTGAAATAACCATGGATTAACACTCACCAATGGATTTTAGAAGGTGGTCTAAGGTTAGATTTTGTCAAAACTAAAAAAAAATGGTGGATGGTGGTGGTTTTGGGGGTTTGGCCGTCGGCCTAGAGAGAGAGGAAGAGAGTGTTTGATTTTTTTTTTGTTTAAGTGTTGTGTGTGTTTGTGTTTGTTACCTTTTGTGAGATGGGAGGGGCCAAAGTGGTATTTTTGGATTTCTTTTGGCCTTAAACAAAAACGTCACTAAAACTTTGCGGGATCGACTCACTAGTCAATTTAGAAAATTTTACGGGAGTCAGAAATCATCCCGAACACTCCAAAATATTTTTGGGATACTTTAAATGTACTCGGAAGGCTATAAAACTCACCCGACTCAACTTAACACGAACCGTAAGTAAAATTCTCGAAAAATTACATTATCGATAAATCGTCAATAATTATAGAAATTTGGGCATCCATCGGGATCGTAATCGTCATCGTCCTTCTTGAATCGTCAATCGTAAAAATTATAACCTCGAACATCGGCTTTAACCAATATACTTATATATATATAGAAATTAAAATTTATTAAAAATTTCAAAAATTAGCGTAATTTAGGGTAACGTTAATGACCTCGGTTCTAGGGTGTCACATCCACCCCTCCTTAAAGAGAGCGACGTCCCGGCGCTCGCCTCTTCTTGTACTCACATTTCGTTCTGCTGGAACATATGAGGATACCTTTCCTTGAAAAAGTCCTCACGTTCCCAGGTGTATTCCGGTCCACGCTTAGAATTCCATCGAACCTTCACAATAGGAATTCTACTACGCTTCAGCCTCTTGACCTCTCGGTCCATAATTTCCACAGGTTCTTCCACAAAATGCATTTTGTCGTCCAGTCGAATCTCGTCCAAAGGAATCACCAATTCCTTATCTGCCAAACTCTTCTTCAGGTTCGATACGTGAAACGTGTCGTGAATAGCACTAAGCTCGCTCGGCAATTCTAACTTGTACGCTACTGGTCCAATTCGTTCAACGATCTTAAATGGTCCAATATACCTCGGACTCAACTTTCCTTTCTTCCCAAAACGAATTACACCCTTCCACGGCGATACCTTGAGCATAACCATATCTCCGACTTCAAACTCCAACGGTTTCCTTCTGTTATCGGCATAACTCTTCTGTCGGCTTCTCGCAGCAAGTAGTCGGTTCTTGATTTGCACAATCTTCTCTGTCGTTTCTAAAACCATTTCGGGTCCAGTCAATTGACTTTCTCCTACTTCACTCCAACACACAGGCGATCTACACTTCCTTCCATACAATGCTTCGAACGGTGCTGCCTTGATACTCGCATGATAACTATTATTATACGAAAACTCCACTAGAGGCAAGTGGCGTTCCCAACTTCCTCCAAAATCAATCACGCATGCTCGGAGCATGTCCTCCATCGTCTGAATAGTTCGTTCACTCTGGCCGTCAGTTTCCGGGTGATAAGCCGTACTTAAACTCAATTCAGTGCCCATCGCACGTTGAAGCGATTTCCAAAATTCCGAAGTAAATCTACTATCGCGATCCGAAATGATCGATAACGGCACTCCATGTCTGCAGACGATCTCTTTCACGTACACACTGGCTAGCTTTTCCATGTTGTCCGTCTTCTTCATAGGTAAGAAATGAGCAGATTTCGTTAATCTATCCACTATTACCCATATCATATCACATCCACTAGGAGTTCTAGGTAAACCCGTCACGAAATCCATAGCGATTTTCTCCCATTTCCATTCTGGGATCTCTGGTTGTACCAACAATCCAGATGGTTTCTTATGTTCTGCTCGAACCTTCGCGCAAGTCAAACACTTACTAACGTAACGAGCAATATCCGCCTTCATATTCGGCCACCAATAAACTTTCTTCAGGTCGTGATACATTTTATCCGATCCAGGATGTATCGAATACTTCGACTTATGAGACTCGTTCATAACCAATTCTCGAACTCCAGGCTTTCCTTCCTCAGATGAACACAATGGTAACCAAATCCGATTTTCAAAATATCTCAGTCCGTCCGACCTAATCACGAAAAGAGGTTTCAACATTCGTCCCAAATTCTCAGCTTCAACATTTCCTTTCATTAGTCCCCTCTCTTGAGCCTTCAGTATAGTTTCGGTTAAGTCAACGCTCTCAGTCATCACCAAAGCTCTGACCCTCAAAGGTTTCTCCCGTTCCTTCCTACTCAGTGCATCCGCTACAACATTCGCCTTGCCAGGGTGGTAGCGAATTTCGCAGTCGTAATCACTCAGTAGTTCAACCCATCGTCTCTGTCGCATATTCAACTCCTTTTGATCTAAAATGTGTTGCAAACTCTTGTGGTCAGTGAATACAACACACTTCGTCCCATACAAATAGTGTCTCCACAACTTCAACGCAAAAACTACAGCTCCTAATTCCAAATCGTGCGTCGTGTAGTTCTCCTCATTCTTCCTCAGTTGCCTCGACGCGTAAGCTATCACCTTTTCACGTTGCATCAATACCGCTCCATAACCCTTACGAGATGCATCACAATACACTACGAAGTCTTCGGTTCCTTCAGGCAATGACAATATCGGTGCGGAACATAACTTGTCCTTGAGCGTTTTGAAAGCGAGTTCTTCCTCATTTCCCCATTCATACACCCTATTCTTTTCGGTAAGCCTTGTCAATGGTTTTGCAATCAACGAAAATCCTTCAATGAACCTTCGATAATACCCAGCTAAACCAAGGAATTGTCAAACTTCAGTCGGCGTTGTCGGTGCCGACCATTCCCTGATCGCTTCGACCTTGGCAGGGTCCACGCGAACTCCCTTGCTATCAATCACGTGACCTAGGAACTGCACGGATTCTAACCAAAACTCACACTTCGAGAATTTCGCATACAGCTTCTCCTTCTTTAACAACTCCAAAATCTTCCTCAGGTGCTTCTCGTGCTCCTCCTTACTCTTAGAGTAAATAAGTATATCATCGATGAAAACAATAACAAACTTATCTAGATACGGCTTGCACACGCGATTCATGAGGTCCATGAATACAGCAGGCGCGTTTTTCAACCCAAACGGCATCACTCGAAATTCAAAGTGTCCATACCGCGTACGAAAGGCAGTTACAGGAATATCCTCCTCTCTTACACGCAGTTGATGATACCCTGATCTTAAATCGATCTTTGAGTATACACTGGAACCTTGCAATTGATCAAACAAATCGTCAATCCTCGGCAATGGGTACCGATTCTTAACCGTCAGCTTGTTGAGTTCCCTATAGTCAATACACATCCGAAACGAACCATCTTTCTTCTTCACAAACAACACTGGCGCTCCCCAAGGTGATGAGCTCGGCCTAATAAATCCCTTGTCCATCAATTCCTTCAGTTGATCCGATAACTCCTTTAACTCGGATGGTGCTAAGCGATAAGGTGCACGCGCAACCGGCGCAGCTCCTGGCACCAAATCAATTCGAAACTCGACCTCACGGGTGGGTGGTAAACCCGGCAACTCGTCTGGAAAAACTTCCGGATATTCGCAGATAACAGGTACCTCTTCAATCCTTGCCTCTAAATCACCATCACTCAAAACTTGTGCCAAAAACACATCGCATCCGTTCTCTACATACTTCATCATTTTCAAACAGGAAATCACTTTCAAACGAGAAGTGCATTCGTCTCCCTTCACCGTCAAGACTTTATTCCTCAACGGAATCTGAACTAATCTCTCGCCACAGACGATCATAGCACTGTGCGCCATTAGCCAATCCATTCCCACAATCACGTCAAACGATCCTAGCTCTATAGGCATCAAGTCTATTTTAAAAGCGTAATTTCCTAACTTCAAGGTACACCCTTTCAGTATAGAATTTGTACTAACAATTTTTCCATCGGCTAACTCAATGTTATAACTAGTCGCTAACAACACCGGTTTTCTATCGATATGACGACTAAATTTAACATCTACAAAACTCTTGTCGGAGCCAGAATCAAACAAAATACTAGCATAACAAGCGTCTAGCAAAAACGTACCGGTAACCACGTTAGGACCCTGTGGTTTATCAGCCGTCCCTACTTGATACACGGCAGCAGCATTGTTACCTCCCCGCTTGTTTCCTGCCTTCGGGCAATTCACTTGCATATGGCCTCTCTCTCCACATCCAAAACATCCCCTCATTCTGATAGCATTCGCCCCAGTGGCTACTCCTCCCGCTCGGCAACCAGACGTCCTGTGACCTGCTTTTCCACATTTGCCGCATGTAGGCGGGCAATTCCCGACATGGTACAAATTGCACCTACCACAGTGGGGATTCACTTTTACTCCTCTGGGGTTCGTCACAGCCCTCATCCCTTCATTCCTTCGTTGGTTAAACTGCTGATTGCGGTTCTGACCATTGTTGTTTCGATTTCCACCTCGGTTTTGGCCCTGGGATTGATTGCTTTGTGCCGCTTCCCATTTTCTCTTATTTCCTTCAGCAATGAAGTTCTGCTTGTCCTGGAGCTTGACGTCCATCAATGCGTGAGCCATCTGGACCGCTTCATCAAACGACCCAGGTTTAGACGAAGTCGTCTCACCTTTGATATTGCTGGATAAACCTTTGATGTACTGTTTCATCTTCTTGGCATCATTGGCAAAAACGTCTGGACACAAAAGGCTTAATTCATTAAACCTCCTGGTGTAAGCAGCGATATCATTGTTCTTCAAGGTCAAGTGCCTCAACTCATCTTCCAATTGACCCAATTCCTCTTCCGGGCAAAACTTCTTAGTCAACAGAGCTTTTGTCGCAGTCCACGTCCTTGCATTCGCTACAGCCAATCCAACAGTGGCTACTTGGGTGTTCCACCAACTTAACGCATCATCAAGAAACGTAGCAGCCGCAAACTTCACCTTGTCCGCTTCTGAACAACCGCTGATTTCGAAAGTACTTTCAACCTTTTCCAACCATCTTCTAAGTTCTAGAGCTCCACCAGTTCCACGAAATTGCGTGGGACCGCATTTCATAAAACTAGAATAGGTACACACTCTCAGGGCTTGCTGTCTCCCCGCGTTTCTACCCTGGTCCTGATTTCTCCCGGCTCGGTCTGCTTCTAGCGCATTTGCTATAGCTTCCTGAATCATTGTGTTTACACGATCGGCGGTTAACTTTGGAGGCATGGTGTTATCGAATATCTCTTTCTGCAAGACAGGGAAAATAGAAAAACAATGTAAGTATACATATCAAGATTAAGATGGATTTCTCTTTCAAGACATAATATACATACAACGACACATCACTACAGAGTTACTAATATTCATCAATTCACATCACAAAAGATCAAATTTAAGACATATCACAGATCATGAAAGGTAACATGGATTGTATTGATAATTAACCAAAATCGTGACAAGTATTGCCACTACAATCGTTCACCATAAAACTTAAGTCCTCAAGTTTTTCGTCATAATGCCATCATACAAAAGTCTAAAACAGTTCTATTACAATGATCAAAGAAAAAAAATACAAGACAAGCAACTAGGCATGTAGTGATCCACACGGCCTCTTGGATGGCGGTTCGTCATCATCTTCCTCGGGTTCCTCATTGCTATCGTCCTCGTCCACATCATCCATTTTTCTCTTTCCTTTGTCATTCGGCCCACATTCAGTCTCCTTTTTCGTCCCTGACGTAGACCCACACTCAATCGCTACCTGACTTCCCACAGTAATACAAGCACCTCCAGTAGGTGGCTGGATCATGAAGTCATTAGCCTCCATCTCCAAATCGTCCACGAATCTCCAATCTGGGGGCAATGATGCTCTCACTCGATGTTCCCAACCCTGCATCCTTGACAACCTCACTTGATCTTCCCTAACACGGTCAAGACTAGCGCTCAAATTTGCAACCATCGATCTTAGACTGTTGATATCACTTTTGTTTACATTTCCATCATACTCAATTCTTGCAGTCCTTTCCAACAGTCTTTGATCTGCCCTTTCATGCTCGTCGAATCTACTGATCACCCTTGATTCCACTATGTACCGCATGCACATTGATTCATCCAAACCTCTCACAACACGCCGTACGTCATGATAAACTCTCGGTCCGGGGCAGCAAACTCTTGAGATGCCTTGATGAAGAGAATTTGCGCTCACTGCACCTTCGGCTCTTCTGGGGATACCTGGTGCACCAACCAGATGGGAAGTACGCATAGGCCTGGGGCAAGTAGTTCTCCTTTGGTCGGGGTCCTGGGCTTGCACATCGTTCGTCTCCGCTTGTCCTTCAGCTGTTGTTCCAACACTTCCCCCTTCGCGACCTACGACGTAATCGTTTCCATTATCATTAGGCGGTACCTCGGCCATTCCTGCAATAACAGCGAATTTCGGAGGGTACATAAGTAATTATACAATATTTATAAATACATGCATGCAAATGCAATGCAAAGGTGGTACATATGCCCAAAATGTAATAATATGATGCTCATGCATGATTAATACAAAAATTACGATGTCGGATATTCCACGTATAATTTCAACGTCTACATATAGTAATTTCCATACTTACGTAATAATTACCCACATATATACTTCAACTCAAAAGTATACGTCAAATGCCATGAATACAAAAATAAATCTTACCGGAGCCATGCAGGATAGTTGTGTGTGCTTGGACCATTTCTTACGACACCAAAAGTTATAGTTTAGGATTTTCAAAAACGACCTAGTTCTCTATAACTCATGGCTCTGATTACCAATCTGTAACACCCCCACAAAATGCTATGCGCAGCGGAACTACAACATTGGGTGCTACACAGTTATCATTGCACACAAGATATATCAAACGACTCTAAAAAGACGTCAACTTAAAACTTGAATTAAAAATTGTTAGATGATACATGTCCACGGTTTTTCCAACCCCACTTGGTACAACAGAGTTTAGCGTTTTCGGTCCCCATGAATCTCGACCCAAGAATTTCAGTTTCACAACAACATAACATTAAAATTAAAAATGTCTAAGTAGGAAAGGGAGGAAAAACAAGCAGACTCCAAGCCATACACACAACATCCATCCCATGCACGCTCCATGCTACATTCAGCGGTTACCTGAAACACATGCCAAAATTTGGTCAACGAAAACGTTGAGTGGAATTTATAGGTTTTACAATTCATTTTGAACGTATATAAAATAAAAACCATTCGTGATCATCCATAGACTTGTCGATCAAACAATCTATATTCAGGATACTGACAATTGTGTTTAAGCTCATGACACTAAACCGTTAACTCAATCACCCGCGTAATAATTACCGGCGTGACTCAGATGAAACCATGGCCCCTAATAAGGCATCAGTTGCAATGATACCTTTTCTCTTATCACAAATTATCCGTCCGCAGGGGGTATCAACGTACTAGCCCTCGTCTCGGATAGGGTAGTCAACCCCATAGTACTATCACTTTGTATAAGCGGCTATTTCCCCCTTCTCGAGGGCAGGACAATAGTTAATAGTTCATGAAATTAGGGTCTTTTGCAACTAGGTACTCAACACAATTTCTAAGGCAACATTCGGGTCTAACAATCATTCATGACATACGTTCCTTTTAAAAACTAGCATGCATTTCCCTCGCGGGTAAAACAATTTGAAATAATAGTAAGCGAGGCTATAAATTCACACCTTATATATTAAGTAGTCGGTAGTTCGAGAGATGATCACTGACGACGATACGGATGCCCGGGTAAATCAACACCTATCAACAAATAACGCGTAATGAGTAATCTCATTTTAAATACCTTACGGTACTGTATAAAATACATAGATACTAGTCACTTAGGACAATTATAACTCACGCCAAAACAAAACAACAAGCATCACTCATTTTACACCATTCGTTCTTATTATTTACGTTATCCATTTTTTATCCATTTTCGCCGGTACTTACCGAAAGTACGGGCTGTTTTACTATATTTAACCATTCTTATAAAATTTGACAAAATTCTCAAAAATACTATAAGACCTGTTGATAACACATTTTTAATCCCAATAAAAGTTTTTACTTCTACGACCCGTTACTCAACGCTTTTCCAAAACTACATTTTCCGGGCTGAAATTGTACTTCGACCAACTTGGACCTCTTTGACCTATTTGAAATGCACCTTTGACTTCTTTGACTCCTAAGTCCACTTATAGACTCAATTACACAGGTTTGTGACCAAAATTTGACCCTTGACCTTTTACCAATTCATACTTGTGGTCCTCGGGATTTGACTAAAACTATACATAAATTCGGATTATGAAAGTTCTCGTCTCCCGGTACGCGATCTTTAAAACCTCATAACTTTTAGCTCGTTTTGAGTCACGAGCTCTACCTTATACCAAATTAAAGCTAAGAAGACCCTCTATGACTACATTTAGCTATCTAGACCTGTAGGAAAAATTATTTTTATGAAAAGGTCTTAAACTTTCTGCCTAAATTTAACCATACCAAAATCACACTTAAGCTCGATTCCAAACCTATTAATCATTACTAGGCTTCATCCTAAGCATTCCCAATCATAACCAAACACTAATTTCAGTCCCTAACCCCTATTGATCATCAACCTCATAATCTAAAAATCTAAAAACAAACATGCAAACACTTATACCCATTTAACACATCAATAAACACAAGACTAAACACAAAACGAATGCTCAAAATCATCAACCACCATGGCTCCCCAAACACCCCCTTGTGCCGTGGGGTTTGGGTGACCAAATCACCACAACCAAATCAATTTTGGTGGGTTTGATTAGTGATTATACTCACACTTTACATGAATTTAACATGCATTAATCCAATTAACCTCAAAAACGAGTTTGAATGATCTTGAAAATTTTTGGAAAAATTTTGTTAATGCATGTTTGAAATAACCATGGATTAACACTCACCAATGGATTTTAGAAGGTGGTCTAAGGTTAGATTTTGTCAAAACTCAAAAAAAATGGTGGATGGTGGTGGTTTTGGGGGTTTGGCCGTCGGCCTAGAGAGAGAGGAAGAGAGTGTTTGATTTTTTTTTTGTTTAAGTGTTGTGTGTGTTTGTGTTTGTTACCTTTTGTGAGATGGGAGGGGCCAAAGTGGTATTTTTGGATTTCTTTTGGCCTTAAACAAAAACGTCACTAAAACTTTGCGGGATCGACTCACTAGTCAATTTAGAAAATTTTACGGGAGTCGGAAATCATCCCGAACACTCCAAAATATTTTTGGGATACTTTAAATGTACTCGGAAGGCTATAAAACTCACCCGACTCAACTTAACACGAACCGTAAGTAAAATTCTCGAAAAATTACATTATCGATAAATCGTCAATAATTATAGAAATTTGGGCATCCATCGGGATCGTAATCGTCATCGTCCTTCTTGAATCGTCAATCGTAAAAATTATAACCTCGAACATCGGCTTTAACCAATATACTTATATATATATAGAAATTAAAATTTATTAAAAATTTCAAAAATTAGCGTAATTTAGGGTAACGTTAATGACCTCGGTTCTAGGGTGTCACACAAAATCTTTTAAAACTGCTTCTCGGACTCTCATAAAGTTCATATCTTGGCATAACTTGCTTCGCGATTTGAGACCTTTCTCGGATCGATATTTGGCAGTGACTTAGTACTTCCAACCTTGAGAGACGTTCACGAAATAATGGTCTTCTCTTCATAATATTTCTTCACTTGAAGTTTTGAGAGATTCATACTTGGACCACGACTTCTTCATTTTTCTCCAATCTTTACTTGGGATTTTGATTTACAACGATCCGCCTCCTTTTTGGACTTGGCTTCATTTATCCTCATACCTTATTTTTGGTCTTTTTGGATAGACTTCTCCATGACTTTTTGGCAGTATTTTGCTTTTCGCCGTGTGTCTCGATCCTTCATATTGATTTTTGATAAATGAGTCTTCACATCACTTGAGATCTTTAGCAATAAAACATAGCCCTCATGTCTTGTTAGGACCTTTTTGGACTCGCCAATCTACGCATCCCGCTTCAATAAGTTATGCCTTGGCTATGAACTCTAATCATACCGAGCAACTTTTAAACGATCTTGGGCTAGAAGCTAAGTAACTTTTTAAATCGTTCAACATTATTTATTGCAATTAAATTTATAAACAAGCGATGGGAGAATAGGCTCATAATTAACTCACATAAATTCCCGAAAGAATACCGAACTTATATTTGGCTCTATCATCTCTTGTTCTCCATAAATGGATACTTAGCCTATTAAATCAAAGTTTTGGGTTTTCAAGTCATCTATAGGATCTTGCAACTTCTTATACTTTTGCAAGTTTTAGAATTTGCGTTTTAAAGTTCCCTTGATAAACGACTTTCTAGGATCAATTATAGGAGCTTGCGAAAAGTTCTTGTTCTTAACTCGTATGAATTAAGACCTTCGCGTTTTAAAGCTCCCTATATAATAGCCTAGCAAAACTTAATTCAAATACGTTAAGGAAAAGCTAAGGTTAAAAACCAAGTCGAGTCAAAAACTATTCTTATTGAAAGCTTACATTCGTGTCAAAAACACTTATTTTATTTATTAAAAATTAAAAATAACACTAAAAATTTAAAATTTTATTGAAAAATGAGGAAAACAACACGTTTGGACACGACAAAAGCAATTGCAAGCGATTATATCGATTGACTCCCCCATGCTAAAACCAAACATTGTCCTCAATGTTTCTTAGCTCAAGAGTAACACCCCCTTGCTAAGACACGAAGAGTCTAATGCAATCTCCTAGCATGGAAAGAGTACGCAAATCTATAAGCCGTTTATTAATTATGCCTCAAGATAAAACGTTAGTCGATAAAAATCAAGGGTAGAAAGTGTGCCCCTTTTTGGCATTCAAAGAATGGAAGATCAAGTGGACCGGCAAAAACCGAACACGAGAGTCTTCAAATATTAGGGTCATACCTAAGATCACAACACAACAAATCACGAACACGAGCTTGAAAGATCAAGCCTTATTAGGTGTTAGAAAATAGAAAGAAGATAGAATGTACTCGTTTTTGTTCACCGAGTCATGAGCTCGACTCGATCCCCGCATTCATTGGTCCTTAGGGAAAGTGGTGAAAACCGGCATATTGGAGTAAAAACCAACATGAAGCACGATGCCGGGGTCAAAGATCTCATCCTCGTTGTCGGATGACAAACGAAAATATAAAACTCCAACACGAATCTCTAAAAAGAGATGGTAGTCACAAACAATCGTATGGATGTAGCATGCTCCACGAGATAAACTCGCACCACGATGATAGAGAAGTCTTTCAATTATTACATCGGTGAAAGTCCGAGATTTCCCTAAATAAACGATTCCGGGATCGAATACCTCGTCCTCGGTGGAGAAAGGAAAGGACAACACGGTGTCGTCCCCCCATGCTAATTCTAAAGCATATGAAGCACATGGTAATGGTGGAACAAAAGTCTCAACCATAGCGGTTTCAACTTGCATGACTTTGTCGACCTTTTCACTCTTAGGAACGTGAACAAAGGGATCATGGTACTCAATATGAGTCACATGAAAAACCCGCACATTAAGATCAATGCGAGTGGGAGGGAGATTGGGAATAATGTAAATCTCTCCATCCGAGTCGACATACTCATCACAAAAGGTGTGATCATCATCACAAACCTCATCAACCTCCTTCATAAGAAGATCATCATCACAAAGGTTGTGAGATGTAGGAGGTATGATGTTCTCAAAATCATCTTGAAACAATGGATTATTGTTCAATGAAGCTTCAAATAGAGGATTTGAGTAAGTCACAAAAGTGTCGTCATCCTTGTCATCACAAGAAATTTCCGACAAAGTATCGAGTGTGTCACACTCGGATACAAGATCATCATTCTCATTTGAAGGCAATTCATCGGCGAATTCCTCGAGAATGGTAGGTAAAATACAAGAATCACGTTCGATCTCGAGATCGGAAACGTCTTCACTTCCCCGTGGAAGTGGA
This sequence comes from Glebionis coronaria, assembly GCA_025667525.1. Classification (NCBI taxonomy): domain Eukaryota; kingdom Viridiplantae; phylum Streptophyta; class Magnoliopsida; order Asterales; family Asteraceae; genus Glebionis; species Glebionis coronaria. Next base: position 437,126,640 of record CM046874.1, read on the forward strand.
TCAAGGATAGCAAAAAGTTCCTCGACGAACTTATCCAACGAATAGTCACTAACCTCACTCGGTGTGAAGTTAGGAATCAAAGGCTCTTCAATTGAAGATTGTGCCTTAAGAACATCAACATGATCCTTAGAAGAGAGTGAAAATGAGTCCATTTTCAAAGATTGTTCAATTAAAGCAATGTCACTCTCGGGATCAAAATTCTCATTATCAAACTCACTAGCATCAAATGGCTCACTCAAGTAATCATCTATTTGTTTTTCAATCTTATCATCCTCGTGTGGAGTAAGTATAGAAGAGGTAACATTACAACATGATTCAACAAAATTAGGTTTATCAATTTCTACACTTTCCAATTTCTTAGGAACCAATCTTGAAATTTTTTCCGGTTTGAAAATCATATGTTTATCCCCATGAAACAATTTAAGCTCCCCTTCTTTCATATCAACTAAAACACCAGTCGTACACAAAAATGGTCGTCCTAAAATTATAGGTGCACGAGGATTCGGCTCATAATCAATGATAGCAAAATCGGCTAGGTAAACGAACTCCCCCACTTTAACAATGACATTTTCCGCTATACCAACCGGTCGAGTGGTGGTACCATTAGCAAGCTCAATGATCATTCGAGTGGGAATAAGTCGCAAATAGTCAAGAGTTTTCCAAATGGACAAGGGCATAACGTTAATACTAGCTCCTAGATCGGCTAGAGCTTTGTATTCCCCAAGCTCATCGAAAACACAAGGTATCAAGAAGTGACCCGGATCATTATATTTCTTAGGAAAGAGATCAATGAAATCCGAGGTACTAATCACATTTAAAGTAGCCTTGGTGACATTCCAAAAGGTTTCTTTAGGTGGCACAATAAGCTCAAGCTTCCTTTCTAAATTATCATAAGCGGTGATAGCCTTAAGCTCTCCCCTCGGGTTTGGAATGGTATTACTAGGTAAGCAACCCGAAGAAGATGACGGTTTAGACATAAATCCCTCAAACATCGAAAGCAATTTATTTTTATTTTGTTCCACACTTTGTTGCAAACGATTTTGACCTTGCTCGAACATTTGCTCAAATTTTTGTTCCATTCTTTGTTGATTAAGCTCAATCTTGTTATTTTGCCCCTTTAGTGTATTTTGAAACTCGTTTTTCAAAGTTGCCATTTGTCCTTGAATGTTATTTTGCAAAGCTTTCATATTTGCCTCATTTGACTTCATGTAACTTGACAAATCATTTTGACTATTCCCTTGAAAACCTTGATTGTTTTGATTAGCATTAAACCCATTTCCTTGATTAAAATTCCCTTGGTTACCACGGTTAAAATTATTCCCATTGTTGTACCTATTTTGAACCGGTGGAAAACCCGGTGGAGCAACATGACTTTGACGAGGAACTTGACCGTTGGAGCCATAAGTTCCCGTCGCGGCAAAAGCATTAGCTTGATCAAAACCCGTGTTTAAACAAGCATAATTAGGATGTGCTCCACCACATGATACACAAAAACTCTCAACCATATTAATGGATCCATGAGGATTCTTCCTAAGCTCATTCAAAATTGTGTCAATCCTAGAGTCCAATCTAGCAATCTTGTGATTAGATGAATTCACATTGGAAACAACCAGTGTGTTTCGTGAATATTGTGCTCTAGACTTATCCTCAATTATTCTCCACGCGTCTCTCAGTGTTTTTCTTAAAAGATTACCACCCGCGGCGGCATTTAAAGAATCTTGTTCAATCATATTAAGCCCATTATAAAAAGTATTTATTTGATGCAATTCCGAGAAACCGTGGTGTGGACATTGTCTCAACAAATCCTTAAATCTCTCCCAAGCAACCCCAAACGATTCATGCACTTTTTGTTCAAATCTAGTGATCTCATTCTTAAAATGTGTTGTCTTGGACGGTGGAAAGAAATAATTCATAAACTTTGACACTAAATCATCCCAAGTTAAAATCGAACCCGGTGGTTCTTTCTCATACCAAAGCTTAGCATTACCCCCGAGCGAGTACGGAAAAAGCATGAGCTTAATCACGTCATTCGGCACATCTCTAAACTTGAGAGTCGAGGTAATTCGATTAAAATTCCGAATGTGAGAATGCGGGCTATCGGTCTCATTGCCACGAAATTGGTCGGCACGAATGAGCGATAAAAGACCCGTCTTAATCTCAAAATGATCCGCCAAAATATCCGGCACAACGATTGCTTCCCCATACCCTTCGGTGGGTGCACGGAGCAATTCCTCCATTGTTCGGTTATCGGCCATCTCTACAACAATAGGTGGAATCTCGGGTTCCACTATTCGTTGTTGACGATTTCTATTTCTACGAGGAATATTTTCAAGCCTATTAAAATCAATCACAAGACGTGAAGAACGTAATTGCATACACTACAAAGACGAGAATTTAGAGGATTGAAGAAAAGAAATTAGACAAGAAAGAAGATTATTTTTGGTATTTTTATTTGGTATTGCTCAATCAAAAATGATCGATAAAAAACAAGGAATAAGGATAACTACTATGGAAGTAAATTACCCTCGGTCGACTTTGAAACGATAGGTGAAAACCTAAACGTCTCGAGGTTCAATAAGTAAACAACAAAAAATAAGATTTATTACTACTTGAGTCGGCAAACCAATAATAGGTTGTCCCTCTCAATATACGCACAAGCAAGCGGGGAAACGAGGTGGCACTAAGCACTTAAAAACCTTTTTCCTTAGACGGCCTTTTATAGCACGTCGCCTTATACCCACCTTATAGTTTGTATAAATCGAGTTCAAACTTCTTATTAGTATTTATCTATTTTGCCTTTATTTTTTGTTTTGGGTTCGAATACAATAGCTAGGTGATGAAATCCCAACTAAGGCTTATTTGAAAAGTATTTAAAATTATTGTTCTACGTAATACAATATATTATTCACAAAAAACGAGAAATACGATACATACTATATAATAGAAAAATAACAAAACTTTCCGAGGACGGAAAGGGTCTTCAAATCCACGATCAACAAATCTCCACAAAGACGAATCGTACACAAGATCCCCGGCAGCGGCGCCAAATTTTTTGATGTGCGGAGATATGTATAGTGATAATTTGAGATACGTTATAGGGTAAATTAGAAAATTACCTTTAGGAAAAAGTAATAGTCCAATAATACCAATGACGAATTCAATTAAACACGTGAGTGAGTCGAGTTCGTTGTACACGAAGATCTTATGAATTTGAGACGTTTTGCTTTGATTTGGACAATCGATTTGAATTGGTTTGTGGATTTTAAACTACAATTAAAAACTACGAATTTTAAGCTATTTAAAATTACCCTAAAGTGCATGAATCGTAAACCCGCCTATTTAAAATAAAATCTACAAACAATTAATTACTTAAAATATAAAACTAATTAAAAATTAAACTATATTAGTTATCTATAAAAATAAATCTATTTAAAAATGATAACTTTTAATCTATTAAAAATCTAAATAAACTCTTTTAAAACTAATTAAACTTTATTAAAATAACTTTTTAAACTAATCTATTTAAAAGCTTTATTTAATTAAATCTAGAGTTATAAAAATTAAACTAATTAAAATTGAAACTAATTAAATAAAAACATTTATATATATATATATATATATATATTTTTAATTTTATTTTATATATCTTATTTTATTAATTAATTAGCTAAAATTAACTTTAAATAAAACATTAGCTAAAAGTATATAAGAAAAACGGATTAAAAGTAAGTAGAATGCTACTTAAACTAAATCTGCTAATCGAAATCACACTATATTAATGAAATTAATGAGAATAAAATCCAACGGGCCTCAAGCCCAGATGGTAAACACGTTGGACATTCAAGCAGGGGGTCTCGAGGTCGATTCCCACGCATGACACAATTTTTTGGAATAACTTTCTTTTTGACAGATTCGGATATCAAGTCATAGGAATGACTTTTTGTGAGCTTATTAGTTAAAAGCAGTTAGGAAAACCACTTATTGAGCCTATCTGATCGTTGGGGTCAGATAAGCAGATAATCCAAAGCAATTTAAAAATAACAAACAACCCAAACACACTTATAGAAATTCAAATAGATAGCAGCTAAATTCTGATCTAACATAAGTATCAGTATAAGTCATTCACGCAAAATAGTCATATAAGCCGTAACAAATTAAACAGAAATCAGCAATTGATAAAGTAAATCTAAATAACTAGAACAGTCAAAACTAACAAACTTGCAAGAGAATAAAGTAAAAGATATGATAAAACAATCTAAATCAGTAAACAAATCTACACTTAATGCAGATTAACATTTGTATTCATACCAGCAACTTGGACAAATTCATCTTAACCGAAATCAGCTAGCAACCAATTCAACAGCAAAATTATGCAACTAAAAGAATCAGCATACTAATTATTTTACATCAATCCAAAAGATTATCCCAGCTAAAACACGAAACCACCTAACGATGATGGATTCTCAGCGGACTAACTAAGAAATGCAGCAGTAAACGAACTAATCCTCAAAAACAGAGATTCGACAAAGCACACGAGAGACAAGTTCACGAGGATCAAATAAAACTAGTTACTAACCTGACTATGATTGAACGTTAACAGCAGCCTTACAAATTAAAATCTAACCATCCCTATAAGACTATCAGTAAAATCCCATAGCAACAAACAGTATCAAACTCAATCTCAAATATACAACCTACAACTTATTAAACATTAAACAGTAAAAAAAATAAATCAGATAAATTACTCTCAAAACAAGTCAGATCCAAATTATAATAAACAACATCACAGGAAAATCACAAAAGCAGTTACAATTACACTTATAGAGTAAACTTAAAATGGAAAGAAACTAGTACCTTTTGATGAACCCTTTGAGACGTAGACGTGCGCTGAGCAGTCTAAGAACCGAACCGCAACCTTAATCACCTTAATCCACCATTCTCCATCAACTTTCGAACCTCAAAAATTAAGTCAAACCGAAACCACCCTGCTTCTTTTATTTTGCACTCATCCAGTAGGGATAAGTATAATCCAATCTTACTTTAAAAATTAATTATATAAAAATAGTAATATCATTAATTTGCATAACAGTTAAAAAAAATAGCTTAACGAGACAAGATAGAAAAGAAACAACTGATATTTTATTAATTTCCAACAAGATTACAAGATTTAAAAGAAAAGAAATACAAATTAATTCTAAAACTATTTCTATAGCATAATTTTAAAGTAAAAGAAGGATTATCCAATACAAGTAATTTGGGGGTTTTTTATAGCCACCCCCAAGGGCTTTGCTGAGGAGATATCCGCATCTTTTTGGAATATTCTTCTTTAATCTGAGCCTTTGGATCTTAATTCCTTTCTCTTTCTTCAAATGGATGGCTATGATGATTTATTCTAGCACACGGATCGCCAACGTGGCATCCGTGTGCTAGTTGTGTTTCTTTTGCAGCCTCTGATTGGTTGGAATGGACTAATGACGTGTTGAATCCAATGAGACGAAGCCACGTAGCTCTCCCGTTCCTCTCATTCTCTTCCTTAAACCATGGGGGTTTTATTCCCCATGGTATGAATTAATTAATTTTAACAAAAGCCCTATGTAAAAACAACTTTTTACATGACTAGGGTTTGGAACAGTGGTGATTTTTTTACTGGTTATTTAGGGAAGAAAGAAAATGGAGAAGATGGGTTCATAGGAAATAACGAGATTAATTTTATGTGTGAGAGAATGAGTGGGGTGAAAAAAAAGTGGAACGGTTTATTAAAGAAAATGACGTGTGGTGAAATATTTAATTGAGAAAATTGTGTGGAAGTAAAATATATTAGAAACGGTTTATGATAGTTTGACACAAATTGAAACCCTAAAAGCCCATGTTCCTTTTATTTTCATTTCAATCGCAAACTCAATGGGCTTGAAGCCCATGACTCAATCCGTCCATGTATACATTTCCCAATTTGGGCCATTTTCAATTTCCAAGCACACAAAATAATATCTTGAATTATAAATGGGCTTTTAAGCCCATTTACCCAATGGTGGGACCCACTTGGCCCATTTTCCTTGATAAATTTAATAAATCCACTCATGTCGAGCTCGGTTTTGGCTTCCTCGATCTTTTTCATCAATCTCGTGCCGGTTATTGCCGGTTTTCGTGAACTTGGTACCTACACACATGAAAACAAGAAACATGCATTTCCAAGGCATATTTGATATAATTCAAGCAATATTTAAATGTTTTAAGCTACAAATGATATGAGTAAAATCACTCATATCATTCTACAAGCTTGAAACTTTGCAAAAAATTTGCTAAGCTTATGACCAGCAAGTTTAAGATGAGTATGATGGGAGAACTCACATACTTCCTTGGTCTTCAAATTAAACAATCTGACCAAGGCATCTCCATCAATCAAGAAAAATATGTCAAGGATCTGCTAAAGAAGTATGATATCAATTGTGCTTCAGTAAAGACTCCAATGGTACCCCCTAACAACTTAGGACCTGATCTCACTGGACAATCAGTCAATGAGACTCAATATAGAGGTATGTTTGGGTCACTCATGTACTTAACTGCAAGCAGACCTGACATTCAATTCTCTACATGCCTTTGTGCAAGATACCAAGCAGATCCAAAGGAATCACACCTTACTGCTGTAAAGAGAATCTTCAGATACCTAAAAGGTACACCAAGTCTAGGTCTTTGGTACCCCAAATCCTCAGGTTTTGATCTAAAAGGGTATTCAGATTCTGACTATGCTGGTTGCAATTTGGACAGAAAAAGCACTTCTGGTGCCTGCCAATTGCTAGGTAGCAAACTTGTGTGTTGGAGTGCTAAAAAGCAACAAACAGTTTCCATGTCTTCAACAGAAGCTAAATATGTGGCAGCTGCTGGATGTTGTGCCAATGTTCTTTGGATGAAAAGCCAATTGGCTGATTATGACATAGAATATGAAAAGGTACCAATCTTTTGTGATAACACTAGTGCTATTGCAATATCCAACAATCCAGTCCTTCACTCAAGAACAAAACACATTGACATTAGATATCACTTTATCAGAGATCACATTGTGAAAGGGGACATTGAATTACATTTCATCCCCACTCAATACCAATTGGCTGATATCTTCACCAAACCACTGGATGAACCAACTTTCAAAAGATTGATAATGGAGCTTGGTATGCTGAACATTGATGATACAAAACTTGAACCTTCAGCATTCACTGAAGAAGCTTGAAGGTTCAGCATTTCTTAAAAGATTTTGATTAGTGTTAAGTTGCATTGTCTGAGTAAAGGAGTGTGCAATGTCATGTGTCTATTTCACTTTATGTGATTGTGTATATGATGTTTTGTCGCCTTATCTGATTCACTAAAGCTGAACAAGTAATCAACAGTCATCAAAAGGTTCCTTCAGCAATGCTGAACAAATTTTTTTAATACAACTGAGTAGCTAGGCCTGAGTAGAGGATCGTGCAATGTCATATGTCTTGTTCACTTATGTGAACGTGTATATGGGGTTTTGTCGCCTCATCTGACGCACTAAAGCTCACAAGTATTACCATCAGCTTCAGCATATCTGAGCAACAGCTTTTAAAACAAATCAATCATATGACTCAATGGAGTAAATAGCATTAAATTTCTTGAGAATAAATACAAAACATTCTTTCAAAAGGTGTCAACTGTTTATTTAGGAAATATCAAGCGTCCATATCACAGTCAACAACTTTCTGACAAAATGAGGCGTTTCACTGTTCAAAGCAACATAAAATCATCACCTTTTTCAGAACATTAATGAGAGAGTTTGTGCCATTTGTTCAAAAGAAACCCTAAAAGTTTCATTCTCTTTTCAAATGTTTTACAAAATTTGACAACTCAGTTTAAAAAAGTGTTTACACATATCTTTTGAAGATTGATGATTCAAATCATTTGCAAAAACTATTAAAAAAACACACACAACTCTCTCTCTTTTCAAAAGAAAGCACACACAATAAACATCAATGGCTGCTGAAACAACTACAATAGACTAAGATCACCCTCAATCCTTCCATCCATGTAAACTATCCCATCGAGGACATATTCTTTAAACCCAACAACATCACCTTGATCAAACCAGAAACCCTAACATCTGAACCAGGAAAACAAGTACTAAACATTTTATCCAAATGTGTGATTCATGATGCCTTGTTCAAGGATCCAGGGGTTATGTTTGAAAATGTGTTAAAAGAATTTTGGTTCACAGCACAAGGGTCAACGAACAAGAAATCTATTGAGTTTGTGTCTACAACCTTGGGTATTCATAGGAAAATAAATTTAAAGATATTTAGAAGGGTTTTAGGGTTAAACTATTTAGAGGATTCTAGCAAATATGAGGTTGTTCCCAATGATCTCTCTGTTGTCAAAACGTTTTTTAGAGAAACTGGATACACTGAAGAGATTGGTGATAAATGGGGGTTGAAGAGAATTTGTTTACCACATAAGTGGAAACATTTGATGTCCATCTTAATTGAGTGTCTAGGTGGGAAAACTGGTGGGCTTGATCAAATCAACCAAAAGGATGCCCTGATTTTGTATTGTCTGGCAAAGGGCATAAAAGCTGATTTTGGAAAATTAATCTTTGAAGATCTCCATGGAAAAATGGAGAAGAAAACTAGGGAAAAGAATGTGGTCTACACCAGATTTATGTCCCTCATTTTTGCTTACCAATTTGGTGAAGAGTACTCAAAGTACCAAGGAGTTCAACTAGTTTTTCAAATCTTTGATACCAATCGCTGGAACATTCTAGTCAGCACCACTAAACCTCCTTTCACACAGCCCATGCTAGACATTTGCTCAGCAGATGCTCAAGTAGTGTTTAAAGCTCCACAAGACACTCCTCCAACTGGAGAAGGGGATCTAACAGGCACAAAGTCTGGAGCTTCTTATGGACCACATCAAAAGAGCACATATGTGAATACTCTTAAGTGTAGACATGGGTCTAAGAAAATAGGTCACCCCACATAATCTTCATCAAAGAAGCATTCAGATGATCCCAAAGGCCAAGCTTTGAAAAAACAAAAGTCCTCGGCCAAGGACTAGAACCCAAGCCAGCCGCCACCATCAGTCTCTGCTGAAGGTGGCATGCATCAAGAGGCCCTGAAGGCAACCCATCTCTCAACTTCTTTAGGGGAGAAGGGTGAAGATAGAGCGCATCCTCAGCTCAATAGAGTGGAGTCAGCATCAGCAAGCAATTTAAATCTGAATGCATCTCAAATTTCATTACCAATCTCTATCATTTGTCACTCTGAGTCTGTATCAGGGAATGATGTGTCAGCAAATCCAACAGCTGATACTGACCCTGGCCTATCTATTTCTAATGATGTAGTTCCCTCACAACAGGGTTCTACTAAAGGAACCAAAAACATTATCATTGATCTTAACTCATCAAAGACTCTTTCTCAGGATCCATCAGGTAAAACCAACCCTGGTGGTGAAGGACTTAAAACTGACCAGCATGCTGAAGGTAGCGATCAGCAGACAATGAAGGAAGTGCCTCTCTCCACTGGCGCCAAGGGGGGACACTTGCCTACATTTATTTTCAGCATGTCTGATGATGACTTGGAAAAGGAGTTGCGGCTAAGTGAAAGAGCTCCAGTAAACCTGGATGATAGTGAATCTGAAGCTGACATTGATGATCAAACTCCCAAGCCTCCATCCCCCAAAACCGTCAAGGTAAATGAACTGACAAATCAAGTGTTGGTTCTACAATCACAGGTGACCAAGCTCAAGGAGGAAAAGGCTATTGCTGATGCTGAACTCATTACTCTTAAAGCAAGTCCAGTTCTCCCACTACTGAACAGATCAAAGATGTTATTCTCACTGCACTAAAGCCATTGGTGAAAGATGTGGCCACTACCACTTCTATCAAGAAAGAGATCACCTCCCTCATGGACTCCATTAATGCTGCATCTTTTGAGCACCCTGTTGAATTCAAGCCGATTCTTAATAAGATTAATGAGCTATGTGATTCAGTGTCCAAGATTAAGGATAGGGTGGGTATGCTGGAACAACAAAAGCTGAACTTATCTGATGACGTTCAGCAGAAACTGAATGCTCTTACAAATGTTCCAGCAATGTTAACCAAGGTATCATCCACTTTAGACTCATACGTGCATGGTTACCTGCTGGGGGTTCATCAGAAGCTGCAAGGCAATCTTCTGTTGAGGGGGAGAAAGTCACTATTCAGCAGCTCTTTAAGTAACATGCATAGAAGAAGGCCCAAAAACAACCCATGGTGTATGTATCTCCCTTCAGTGAAGGCAGTCCAGCTAAGACTAAGGGGGAGTCTTCAGCTAAGGACACTCATATTGATGGCCTTACCACCAACATTGAATCATCTAAAAATGGGTCACCTCCCATCAAACCCAAAAGCAAAGGTGAATTCACTTTAGATGAAAGAATTATCAAGTCTGGGCTGGTCACTCAAGAAGAACTTGATAAAATTCACAAGCTTCAAAATGAAGAAAAGCTTAGAGATCTGAAGATGATCTTATATGAAAGAATTGGAAAATCTGAAGTTGAAGGCCTCTTCAAGAAAAAGATGTTACACGAAAAATTCTGTATAGCAAGTTGAACAGAAGATGTCTCTCAGAAATCACAAATGTTGACATGATAACTTACAAGGGAGATATCAATCTAAAGTTCTATAGGGCTGATGAGGCTGATGAGATCATAGATGATGTAACACCCGAGAATTTTTCGTACATTAAATAATAATAAATTATAAATTATTTTCAAAATTCATTTTTAGCGTTATTGAACCTATTGGGTTTGAAAACAGTCATATTTTGTAAAATCTAAAAAATCGCACACTCTGCGTACTGACACAAATAAAATATATTAAATTTTATTGTTAATTGTCATGAAATATTTAATAAAATGATTTATTAAATGATTATTATTTTATTAACGTTTATTAAAAACAAGAACATTTAAATTAGAGTATATTTAAAAAAAAACTTGTCTGAGATACTTGATAAATAATAAACATTTTTCAAACAGTTTATAAAATAATATGAAACAACGGTCAAGTGAATACTCATTTTAATACGAAAAATCATTTAAATCGCAATGGCAAAGATTTCGTGTCTTGAAGCATCCGTTAACTACCATAAACGAGCTCGAATCATTAATTTACAAAAGTTATAAAGAAGTTTCATTTCCTGTCATTGTAAAATAATTACACAATGAACCCCCAACTATTATCTACATTACACAATCCCTTGACAAGTTTTGAATATATAATCAAATTTAGGGTTTGATCATTCATTTTCATCAAAACCCTAGCCACAACTTATATGTTCTCTCCCTCCTCTTTCTCATTTCCGGCGCCGTCGTCCGGCCACTACCTGCCGACGACCATCGCTGCCACCTCAGTAAACCACCGCCAGCCACTGTCACCATCAATACCCTAACCACCACGCTGCCCCCCATCAAGCTACACCATTACCACCATCATCTTGATCTACATCAGCCACCATATTACTACCAACCACCACCGTCGATAAACACCATCAACACCTCCACAACAGATCCGCCTCCAACACCATTATCACATGGCCGTGATAACATCACGCCGCCGCCACCAGCGGTCGAACCTCGCGCCAGCCGCCACTCTTATATCCAGATCAGTGGTCACCATCGAACCACTATTGCCATAGCCTCTTTTCATTTGGTCATCAGCCACTCGTGACCCCACCACCACCACCACCAAAACGTGGTGTGTGCTTCGATTATACGCGTCCACCACTACCACCAGCAGTGGGTTGGTTTCGGCAGAAAGACCAACAATCGAAGGTGTATTGTTTTTTGTTGTGGTTAATGTTCTAAGGGTGTTTGTTTCGGGTTCGTATTCAGCCGATGTGGGTGTTCCTATGACCGATCCGAGTTTCATCAGCCTCACGAGGATTCGTACGTCAGGTATGGCAGAAATCAGCACAGGGTGCGTTTGGTTTATATTGGACAGCAGGTGCGTTTTGGTTAGTAGGATACGAGCAGGAGGGGTGTTTGGGATTACCAGCAGACTGTACGGGAGTGTTTGGGATTCACAGCAGACTTTACGGGGTTGTTGGGGTTTAACATCAGGCGTTTAAGGTGCGTTTGGGTCTGCAGACAGGCGTATGAGGTGCGTTTGGGTCTGCAGACATGTGTATAAAGGGTGTTTGGGACTGCAGACAGTGTATAAGGGTGTGTTTGGGTCTGCAGAAAGTCATACAGGGGTGTTTGGTTGCTGATTATTAGTTTCGGGTGTGTTCGGATGCGGGATGTCGAGGGTTTAGAGTACCGGGCACAATTACAAATTCATGGTTGGTTGTGGTTTAGAAATCGGCTAATGACTTATAAAATCTTATTAATTATAAAAACACATTAAACGGTGGTATGTAAATGGTTAAACGAAAATGTCGAACACTGTAATTATTGCGAGAACTATAAAATAATCATACGTTTAATTATGTGTTTAAATAACCCACATCGGGCGTTTGGCTTTGTGATTTATAACACATGGGTTGTGTTTGGTCATTACTTAATTATGGTAATTAATTGGCCTAAGTTGGATAAATATATATATACTTTAAACGCGATTGGTGTAACGTAGGTTGATTTGAAAATAGAAATTATTGAGAATTGATAAATTTGGAAAACGTTGTATAAACGAATAAGTCATGTCGAAATTTCTATAAAATCTTATACTTTATATTTTGTTCGATACAAACTACTATTATATTTATAAATCGATAAAATAAACAAATAATATTATATATGTAAACCAATAAAAGTTATACTTTTCACCTAAAAGTGACAATTACTAATTAAGTGGTGATTTTATTTGAATGTGTTAACTATGTTGTTAATTACTTTTATCACGAACTTCAGTAAATACAAACTAAATATATACTTTGATTTATTTTTTAAGATTATTATCTATATTATATAATTCAACATATGAATTATATAATCGTCTAATTATACATAATATGTACGGAATACATTATACACTTGATGTGTGCTTATTTTATCCATATTATTTAACCACCCACCAACTATTATAACTTGGAACTTAAATATTTTATCAACGGGTCACGTTGATGTACACATCTATCGAGAACTCAAATACACATTGTTAAGTTATTGTATCTAGCCGATTAGTTAAACCACAACACCATGACCGAGCCGTATTGATTTCCTTTTGTGCGGAGCGTATTATTAACATCACTATTGTTCGCGCTAATACGTCGAGGTGAGTTCATACCCCATCTTTCTATTTTTGGAATCGCTTTATAAATGTTTTAGTCTCTTTTGGGGGAGATGCATGCTTTTCGATGTCAAATACGTGTTTATACGTTTGATGATTGTTTGTGATACATACGTGGTTATACTTCTCCAGTATTGTTTGCGATGCATATGTGTTGATACTTATGAAGAATTGTTTATGCTACATGTTGTGAATATGTGAGCGTGAGTCATTGTTTCTTTTAATCTGCGTTATATGCTTAATCTATTTGGGAGAGATAATGCTTTGTTGCTTATGGATGCAACTGTGCTTGTATAAAAATACTTCGCTGAGATATTGTTCATCTGTGAGATAATTCTTTGTCACTTGCTTGGACGCAAAATGTGCTCTCGTTTTATACTTTGAAGTTGGTTTATGGATATGCCTAAGTAGCTTTAACCCACGTTCTTCTTAGTCCCCTTCATGAACCGTTAATCACTTCTGGATGACCGGTAAAGTGAACCTGATGTTATGGATAGATCTATTGAGGTTTTGGCAACCTTCGTCTGGGGATTGTAAATCGCCACTACCAAACGGATGTATACCATTTGATGTTGTTCTAGGTGGTCTTGGGTTAGACACTTACGGGGGCAACTTGTATTGCATGCGCGCGATGTTTCGGCGTACTTGCCATAGTTCGGTTTCATGAGCTTAGTGCTATCATAAACACTGTGTTGTACCCAATATGATTGACGTCATATCTCCCATGATGGTCTTGCATATCTTATCTATGTTTTTGCGGTCCATTGCTTGCTATGATTTTGAACTTGAATTGCTCTTGTGATCCATCTTGCTATGATCTTGTATTGATCTAGAATTGAATCTTGCTATGATCATGTGATGATCTTGAAATTTGAATCTTGCTATGATCTTGTATGATCTTGATATGCTTCTTATACGTGATCTTGATATGAATTGTGCATGTGATCTTGATATGAATCTTGCATATGATGTTGATATGAATCTTGTATATGAACTGAATTATTTTGTGTTGGCTGTTATGCTTTTGGCTAAATATTGATATATGACTGAACTTTGTAGTAAGTGTTGTTTTTGTTGCGAAACTCTGGATTTCAAAACGCTTTTACGATACTACTTTTGGTAGTGGGCTTTGAAAACTTTTGAAGTGTCATAAATATTTTAATAAAACTTATGAACTCACCAACTTTATGTTGACCATTTTAAGCATGTATTCTCAGGTACTTGACTGTATGATTATTTGGAGTCTGCATTATGATATTTGGCATAGATGTCGTTCTCTCGGATCAAGACTCGGATAATCATGACGTAACAGGCCTCAAAACTAGTGTGCTTCCGTTGGGCCTATTTTGGGGGTGTTACAGATGACTTCCAAGGGAAAGAGCTCTCCTATACTGAATGGATAGAGATGAGCAGAATCATTGAAAAGAAAACATCCAGGAGATGGGTAGAAGTTCGCATAAGAATTGAACACTTCGTGAGAAATCATGAAAGGCTTGGTCAGCATCTGAACATCAGCAACCAGATCTCACTGGAGGATCAAGATCCAATTCTGGAACTGAACAAGAGAGCCACTCTGGTTCAACCTGGTGTGGGTGACATCTTTGTCACCACTAAGAAATACAAAGATCTTGTTCAGTTTGAAAATCATCTCCCTGGACATGTGTTAGAAGAACCAGAATTGGGAATGATTATGTTCAACCATCGTGAACGACAAGACTTTATGGGGATTAGTGATCTTGATGATCTAAACAATGAATTTCTTGGAAATATTCATAAAATCTTCTTTGCTCACCATGGTGGTCCAGGACTCACTGAAGTTGCAAAAACATTCAACATGTGCTTACTATCAATACTGGACATCAGAAATTCTGATCCGTCAGTACAGACCCCTGTCATTGAAGAACTTAGGCCAAAAGATAACTGAATAATCATTTGTAATATTTTAATTGTAATTTGTAATGTTATTAAATAAATGATTATCTGATGTTTATAAGTTATTAATTGTTCAGTGCAAGTAAGAAGAAGTTTTTATGCTCACTTACTACTGACATTAGACTTAGGCTATTTGTATATCCAAATAGGGGGAGATTGTTGGGTCAGTATTTACTGACCCTGAAGCAACTCTAGGATTTGAATATAAAATCACCCTAACACTCTGTTCCCGAGTTTAATGAGGAAAGAAGAAAGAGCGTGTGGGAGGATGTGGAGTGGAGTGAAGAGGAAAGGATTGATATTTTTGTGTTCCCGAGTTAAGGAGAAAAGTAAAGAATATATAACCTTTTTGTGTTCCTGAGTTGGAAGGAAGAGTGAAAAAAATTAAGAATTTTAGTTAAATTAGTAAAAGGAAACAACACTCCTCTTTGCTTTCTTTCCAAATCATCCCAAATTGGGAAGAAGATTAGGAGTGAAATTCTAGAGTAATTTACTCTCAATTACTTTCCTCTTCTCTCTTAAAATAATCACATGAACACAATTTATTTTTACTATCATCCCAAAACTTTCTCTTTCACTCCAAAATTAAACTCGGGAACAGAGTAAGTGTTTCATGCTCAGCAGTAAGGCCAGTCTGCTGAAGGATGACCAGAGGAACAAAGTTCCTACTGAAGACCTTATAGCTGAAGAAAGTTCAGCACTCCCCTTCCAGTGAACTTAGAAGACAAAGGAGTCTTCGCTTCAAATACTAGGTGGTCTAGTTGCTAAAGAACAAGGACTGAAGAAGGGCTTTCAATTCAGTTTGGCTTGAAAATACCAACCTGAATGATGTCGATCTCCTCTAGGATACTGAAGACTCTTCAGTATTCTGATGGTTTGCATTAGGCGGGAAAAGATAACTTTAAGTCAAAGTAGGTTTCTTGTATACTTAGATATAAGTACAACCTTTATCTTTTCTAGAATAGATTAATATGTACTTTGTACTGTTTATCCAGCATGGGCATCAACCACCCACTGGATAAACCCATGCATTGGTACATGCAAAATGCAAACCCTAATTTACACTGCATATATAAAGGAGTGTACATTGGTAGAGAAAAGGTGAACCAATACAAGATCTTAAACTCTGGAAAACCTTTCTCTCTCGATACCAACTAAACCATATAGCCAAGATGCATATGAACGTTTAGATTGGAGCTTAGACTTTAACTTTGGTTAGACGTTTAAGTAGAGGAGATCAAACCCCATTGTCATTCAACCACTTTGTTATTCCTCAAACAAAGTGGGTTATAGATTCTTTATTTGATTCTAATAAAAGTCTATACGTTGAAAAGTATATTGGTATTGTTGTTTTAATCTTTCATACTTCTTATCTATTGTTAAAACAACTCACTTGAGTCGAAGTAAGAGTTATTACTTAAGTTAATAAGTAATAACGAATTACAAGGGACCAGCAAAAACGATAAGTGTTTTCACACTTATTAGCCGTATGGGTGCATCCTAGTTACATGTTTTACAGGATTTTCATGGTGAATGCGATGTGTGCCTTGCATCCTTCACAAGGAGTTGATCTTTCCCACCCAGACTAATTAATTAGAGGCAACCCCTCTAATTGCATAACGAGGTCTCCCCTCTATGTATTCATGCATGGTGGAACCTCATGACCTATATGGGCTATTGGCTAAGTAATACAGCTTTCATATAAAAACATAAGTCTTTTCAAACTATAAAACCAGTTTTATAAACATGTTCGAGGTTTTCCAGGACTTATACATTTTCGCTGCTATTAAGTCTTTATTATGTTTCAGTCATTCATACTATGTCATATATCCTTTCACTGAGCATATTTGCTCAACCGTTACTTTCCTTTTCATGTCCCAAAGTGTTGGAGCATAGTTTGGTTCGGCCGGTTCGACGACTCTCCTGGGCCGTTAATCGTCTTCCCGGGTGCTGAGTAATTGTGTAAACAAAGGTAAACCGCTTAGACGTGGACTCGAGGCCTTAGCCCCGGGGTCCACCTCCGACGGTCAAGTTAGTATCGGGACGATAAGTTGTATAAGAGGTGTAGATGAGAGTGATAACATGTTGTCGAATGAGCCCCTTAGCCCTGTTTATATAGTGCTAGGGTTTCTTGAAGGATAAGTTAGGTACGTGTGCACCGTAGGCCTGTCGGGTCGGGCCTACTCCAGACTATACGTCGACATGTCCCCCAGTCTAGTATGATATGGTCCATGATCATGTTATGCTAGACTTATTCAAGTATCACGCTTACTTAAACAACCGCGTGCGGCTTGCTGCTAGGACATCCTCGTGGGTCGTCCGTAACATATGGCTCCACTCGTAATGGGCTTCCTTTAGCAAAAAGATGATGGGTTGGGGTGCGAATAGTGAGCGTAGCCACTATACGTCATCATGTCCCCCCCAGTTTAGTATGCGAGGTTGTCACCGAGGTTACTAGACTTTACACGATATTCGCTACCTGTAAGAATATCCACGTCGAAAGAAATAGGAAAACATGTATACGTAAGACGGCTGGTTGTGCTCGAATGCTTGGTTTCCCGTGATTAGACGGTAAGGGCCCCGTAAGAAAAAAAGCGTGTTCAATAGCTGGGGTAACACTGGCATTTGAAAGGTATCATTCTTATTCATCTCTAACGTGAGGATGACAAGAAGGTTTTGTGAAGATGGAAGTGGAACCCGTATGTTGCATTATGAATATTTTGAAGGCGTACTTCTTATATCCACTGATGATGCAACATAATGCGAATATTGCATTCGTCTTAAGGCCAACAGAATTCGTACTTTTGTGGCAAAGTGATGCGGATATTACATTCGTCTTATGATCACGACATTTGATAACGACTTCCAAAATTTTGTCACGGTTTTTACTGGATTAAATATAGTTGATCAGGCTCCATCTAATTAAGTATAAACGATATAAATTTTGGAAATTCACTCTTAGCCGGGCCATGTAATTCTTCGCGAAGACGTACTTCCGAAACAAAGAAATGTGCCAACGGAAGACGTACTTCCGCGGCGAAGATAATGAGTGCGCGAAAGAATTACTTCCACGACCAAGGTAACGAGTGCGCGGAAGAATTACTTCCGTGACCAAGATAATGAACCCGTGGAAGGATTCTTCCACGGCGAAAGATAATGAGCTCGTGGAAGGATTCTTCCATGGCGAAAGCAATGCGCCAGTGGAAGGAATACTTCCACGGCGAAGATAATGAGCTCGTGGAAGGATTACTTCCATGGCGAAAGATAATAAGCACGCGGAAGGAATACTTCCACAGCGAAAATAATGAGCACGCGGGAGAGATACTTCCACGGTGAAGATAGTAAGCACGTGGAAGAGATACTTCCACGGCGAAAATAATGAGCACGTGGAAGAGATACTTCCACGACGAAAATAATGAGTACGTGGAAGAGATACTTCCACGGCGAAGATAATAAGCACGTGGAAGGGATACTTCCACGACGAAAAATAATGAGCACGTGGAAGAGATACTTCCACGGCTAAGATAGTAAGCACGTGGAAGAGATACTTCCACGGCGAAAATAATGAGCACGTGGAAGAGATACTTCCACGGCGAAAATGATGAGTACGTGGAAGAGATACTTCCACGACGAAGATAATAAGCACGTGGAAGAGATACTTCCACGGCGAAAATAATGAGTACGTGGAAGAGATACTTCTACGGCGAAGATAATAAGCACGTGGAAGAGATACTTCCACGGCGAAAATAATGAGTACGTGGAAGAGATACTTCCACGGCGAAGATAATAAGCACGTTGAAGATATACTTCCACGGCGAAAATAATGAGCACGTGGAAGAGATACTTCCACGGCGAAGATAATAAGCACGTGGAAGAGATACTTCCACGGCGAAAATAATGAGTATGTGGAAGAGATACTTCCACGGCGAAGATAATAAGCACGTGGAAGAGATACTTCCACGGCGAAACATAATGAGCACGTGGAAGAGATACTTCCACGGCGAAGATAGTAAGCACGTGGAAGAGATACTTCCACAACGAAAATAATGAGCACGTGGAAGAGATACTTCCACGGTGAAAATAATGAGTACGTGGAAGAGATACTTCCACGACGAAGATAATAAGCACGTGGAAGAGATACTTCCACGGAGAAAATAATGAGTACGTGGAAGAGATACTTTCACGACGAAGATAATAAGCACGTGGAAGAGATAATTCCACGGCGAAAATAATGAGTACGTGGAAGAGATACTTCCACGGCGAAGATAATAAGCACGTTGAAGAGATACTTCCACGACGAAAATAATGAGCACGCGGAAGAGATACTTCCACGGCGAAGATAATAAGCACGTGGAAGAGATACTTCCACGACGAAAATAATGAGTACGTGGAAGAGATACTTCCACTGCGAAGATAATAAGCACGTGGAAGAGATACTTCCATCGCGAAAATGATGAGCACTTGGAAGTCATACTTCCACGGCGAAGATAATAAGCACATGGAAGAGATACTTCCACGGCGAAGATAATGAGCACGTGAAAGAGATACTTCCACGGCAAATGATAATGAGCACGTGGAAGAATACTTCCACGGCGAAAGATAACGAGCACGTGGAAGAATACTTCCACGGGGCATGAATAAGCCAACGGAAGAGATACTTCCGTGACAAAGGCATAAGCCAATGGAAGAGATACTTCCATGGCGCAGAAACAAGCGCGCGGAAGGAGTACTTCCGCGGCGAAGGAATAAGCTAATGGAAGAGATACTTCCATGGCAAAGGAATAAGCGCGCAAGGATTACTTCTGCGACGAAGGAATAAGCAAATGGAAGAGATACTTCCATGGCGCAGAAACAAGCACGCGAAAGAAATACTTCGGCGGCGAATAAATAAGCTAATGGAAGAGATATTTCCATGGCAAAGGAATAAGCGCGCGGAAGGAGTACTTCCGCGGCGAAGGAATAAGCCAATGGAAGAGATACTTCCATGGCAAAGGAATAAGCGCGCCGAAGGAGTATTTCCGCGGCGAATGAATAAGCCAATGGAAGAGATACTTCCATGGCGCAGAAACAAGCGCGCGGAAGAAGTACTTCCGCGGCGAAGGAATAAGCCAATGGAAGATATACTTCCATGGCAAAGGAATAAGCGCGCGGAAGGAGTACTACCGCGACGAAGGAATAAGGCAATGGAAGAGATACTTCCATGGCGCAGAAACAAGCACGCGGAAGAAGTACTTCCGCGGCGAAGGAATAAGGCAATGGAAGAGATACTTCCATGGCAAAGGAATAAACCGGCAGAAGGCGGACCTCTGCGACAAAGGAATATATTCAAAGATATTTGTGTGACATATACATAAATAGTGGTATTATTATACCCTAGTAGCCCCCCCCCCCCCCCCCCCCCCCCCCCCAAGTTTAATGGTGCTACACTCGATTAGTAGTATTAAACTTAATCAAGTATTAAAAAAAATACGATCATGTAGACCAACGCGAATGGACGTACCATAGCCGCGTACTAAAGATAGATATTGGTTTCGAATGTGCGAACCAACGCGGATGGGTCTTTCCATAACCGCGAATTGTCACATAGTATAAGATGTATGTTAACTAACTTATTGGATGAGCTATGCCATTACGTGCGACGTACCGCTACTACCATAAGGACGGTCAAAGTTTTGACAAAAATGTTGTTAGACGTGCACAGTGTGTCTTTTGCAAGTCCATCATGAGTCACGTGGTTTGCATAACTTACTACAACGTCTTGATAGCAAGGTGTCTAACAAGGATATATGATCCACGGCCGTTGGGTTTGCAACCCTCTTACACGACAAGTTGAATTATTAGGTTCACACAATCCTCTTATTCTACTTGGGAACTGATGTAGTGATTTTACTACCCTTTAGGAAAAGAGCGTAATTAGGACAAGTATTAACAAATGGTTTAGGAAAACCACAAGTAAGTGACCCAAAGTGGGGATTGTTCTCAAGGAGGCTAGTGTGTTGTGTAAGAAATGATTAATGATGTGATTATGATTTATGAGAAAAGGAAAATAGAAAAGAGATTAGAAGAGAATGACGGTTACGATTATGAATTAAACTAAGACGATAAGTCGTGCACGTAAAACCGTAAAAAGTGACCAAAATTAAAAATTACCCTAAGAATTCCTAGAAAATTACAATAAATCCTACAAAATGTAATTAGAGTTTACAAAAAATCAAAAATCACTCAAACATTTTATTTAATTAAATATTAAATTTTTAATGCTAATTAATGTCCAAAAAATCAATTTAATTAACAAAAAGCCCAAAATGAGATTTTTTAACTTGTAAACCTCTAAAATGACTTAACTATATTTAAAACTATTTTTGAAAATTTTAAAATTAATTAAAACTATTTAAAACAATTAGAAACTATTAAAACTTAAAATTTATCTAATGACAATAAAATTAATCTAAAAATTGTAAAATTCCTAACTTAATATTTTGAACTAAGAAAAATGAAAACTTGTAAAAATCTAAATTTTAGTTTTTAATAATAAAATAATAATAAAATATTAATAAAAATCCAAAATTTATAAAAAATTTTAAAAAGTTGCAAACTAGTTTATTTTAACCTAAATAAAACATAAATGCACTTCAAATTGCCAAAATACCCATATTGGGCCTTAAAATGGGCCAAAAGTCCAAAAGACCCCTTAATGGGCTTTTTATGGCCCAATAAGAAAAATGTTGTCCAAATAAGCCCAAAACTTCCTATCTGACTTAAAATTTGATTTTAAGAACAAAACTCTGAAGGCCTAAAAGCTGAAAATGTGTTTAAGCTAGCTTATTTCAAAGCAGCTTATTCTTAATGGCCTTTTTGGCCCATTAAGCTATAAGTTGATGCCATAAGCTAAAATTTGACACACAAGCTTCTTTTGAGTTACCAAAGAGATCTGTAAAAAGAAAATAAAAGCACAAGAAATAAGCCTGAAATAAGCCAAGACTCTCTTCACAAAACGACAAAATAGTCGTTTTTGAGTTCT
The DNA here is from genome assembly GCA_025667525.1 of Glebionis coronaria. NCBI lineage: Eukaryota > Viridiplantae > Streptophyta > Magnoliopsida > Asterales > Asteraceae > Glebionis > Glebionis coronaria. The sequence continues at coordinate 437,148,869 of CM046874.1, forward strand.
AGACCACCTCAAGTGCTGATTCAAGTTTCAAAAGGTTTTAAATGATTTAATTAAGAAAAATAATCAAAAAGGTTTCCAATAAGCACACTAAATAAGCCAGAATAAGCAATTAAGCACTTATGTAAAAGTCAACTTGATGAGTTTTCTAGTCAAACTTAAAATTCAAACCCTAATAAGCTCCAGATCAAATCAATGGGTCAAATAAGGAAGATATATCACAAAAAATAAGTTGTTGCAAGTCTGGATAAGCCAAAATGGCTTATGAATAAGCTGTTTGATGAATTACACTAGCAGGGGCTAGTTTTGGAGGTTCAGCAGTGGGAAAAGTTTCCACTGCTTGACCAAATTGACTTTTTGTCTTTTGTGACTTTTTTGTGGATTCAGGTTAAGAAAAGGCACCCAAGTGATCAATTAATCACAAGGAGTCAATATCAACAACAAAAACACAAATTCAATCAGCCAATCAATACAGTTACTTCAAAACATCACCAGATATGCATCAGACATGAACAATAAGCAGTTTTCACTCAATAAGCACTTTTAGCAAGATTCAGCCAGCCAAACTTAACCAAATGCATACACAAGCTATAATTAATTCAAATGAACAAATATAAACAGGTTTCATGCATTGATTCAAAGTCTAGATCTAGATTCAAGCAAATAAAAGTTACTGATGAACAAGAACATGCAGTTTTGATACTTTGCTGATATACTTGACCACAAATCCAATTTCAAACACTCAAATCTTCTTAACAGGCTACACAAACTTTGATTTAACACTTGTTAGCCCTAAACATGCATACATTATAGGTGTTTTCAAAATCTTAGGTCAAAATAAGCAAAATCAAGTGAGTTATAGCACAATCTTGGATTTGATGTTTTAAAGTTGAAAACTTTCATGTTTTAGCACTCAACCAAGTATTAAGCAGATACAAACTCAAATAAACAACAAACAACAACTCAATAACAACTTATGCACTTAAACAGGTTAACCCAAACACCCCTTATCTTTTTCAATCCAAGATTTAAACAAGTATAAGTGTGATTTAGTGTTACCCAAGCCCAATCAAACACAATAACAAGTATATTATGTAGTATCAAGCAAGATTAAGCCACAAAAACAACAAGAACAATAGCAGAACTCAAAATCACAAAATTCAAGTATTTTGACAGGTTTTTGGGTTCAAGAACTCAAACCACATGAATGTACATCCACACTCACAAATTTTTGAGCTGATGTGCATAGCAAAACAAGGCACAACGTTCCACAAACAAGCTGCTAAGATTCAACAAGGTTAGAACAAAAATATGAAAATCAGAAAAGTGACAAAGCTTGATTGATGCAACCTTTGTACCCACTCTTTGATTATCCCCAAACCACAAGCCTCACAACACCTTGATAACTCTTTATCGGGGTGTTATGATCAACTTGTAGCCCAAAAATTCCAAAGGTGTACCAAAGACTTAGAAAAATATCAAGATTTGGAAAAATATGCATTTCTTGCACAAACTTTAAAAACAGGTTTTAAGATTTTAGAAACTCAAACATATATCAATAACAAGCAGTAAATAAGATTGGCACTTGGGTTTTCTTCACAAATTCAAACACTTCTCATTAAACATGAAGGAGGATTTACAGAAAAGTGAACAAAGGAAAAACCAAGAGCAAACCTCAATGTATGAGGTCCTATGCCTTTTATAGGCTACAATGACTATCTAGAAAACATAAAAAACGTAAAACCTAATGCTGTAGAAGTCCCAATTTTCCCTTGAGGATTTTGAATTTTTGCTTAACATGTGAACTTCTTGGCAGTTTGTGAAGCTGTAAAGTGTGAAGGAATTTGATCAATGGCTCAAAATAAGCTTAAGTTTCAAGCAAGGGTCTTGGACGTTGGATGGCTGGCAGGGTTTTGGCATCTTCCCAAAAGTGTAGCAGGGGAATCATATGTGGGGTTGTTGGTGGGTGAGGTGTCAAGTTTAAGAGTTGGGTTAGGATTAGGAGACCCTTAATCAATGTTCTGGAAAAGATTAGGGTTTAATTACATGTAATTAAGAAATGCCCAATTGTGTTCATCATCTGAATAGTGCAAGTTTTAATCTGATTTGGGTTTTAAAATTGTGTTAAGCGCCAAATAATTAACTAATTAGAGATTTGTTAATATGGTTGTGAGTGGAAGGCTGAGGTGGAGGAAGGGTGGCATGTGATTGGTGGTTTTGAGTGAGTGGGGTATGTGTCACCCCCTCACAGGTTAAGGTAAGTTTGTTGTCGTCCATCTTTAGCCCCTCTTTTCATCTTTCTTTGTCATTTGTTGTTTTAATAAACACAATCCGAATTCCCTTTGTTGTGGAAGTTTTACTTTTCATACTTTTGCCCCAAATACTTTTCCAAAGTATTTTTAGGGGTATTTCTTGCCAATTGATGATTCTTGAAGGGCCGTTTTGGCATTTTCTTCAAAGATTATGGTCTTGACTTGTATTGTTGACTTCTTGGAGGACTAATATTGACAAGTCTTGATTTATGAGGGACCATTCTTGCCAATTCTTCAAAGTGGAGGGCCCTTTTTGTAAATTTGACAAACTTTAAGGACCAATCTTGTAATTATGAATAAACAAGGGTTTAAAGTGTCAATTCTTCAATATTAGAGGACCCTTCTTGTATAATCTTCAAATCTTCAAGGGTTATTCTTAGAAAATCAACACTAGGGCTTGGTTCATTGTGCGGCTTCGTTTCTCGTGTTCGTTTTTGCTTGTTCTTTGTGATATTTTGTCATTTTCTCAATATCCGTACCTAAAATACACAAGTAACAAACACAAGCATATATTTGGCATTTTGATGATATTTAATGCATTTAAAGCCCATTTTGGACATGAGACTATGAATAAAAGCAGTCTCATCACTCCCCCATACTAAACCATTGTCGTGCCCTCACGCAATGCTAGAATAAAGTATCGTAGCACCTCCAAAATTTTTTTTATTCACTTTTATTGAATGATAAACTAGCTACACTACTACTATTACTACTACTTGCGTTTTAGACATGATGTATGATTTTCATAGCAAAATGGGATGTTTAGGTTCATAGAACAAGAACACGTTAATGCTTCGTTAGAAATAGTTTCGTCATCCTCGATTTTCACCCCAATTCCATGCTAAGCGTGCAACGAGATCATTGTCATTATAAGTTAGTAATGCTAACACTAATCATATGCCCTAATCACATACTTATCCTCCATTTTTCTAAGTTGTATCTCTTATATTTTATTTTATCTTGAATGTTTCACGAGGATACATTTTTACTTATGCGATGATAGAGATTTAGGTCTAAAAATAGAGTCATAACGGTGTAACTAAGACCATCGAATTAATAACCCCTCCTAATAAACAACAATGTCAAAAAATTAAGTCAACAAGAAGGATCGATAAACACGGTTTTTGATATGAGTGATTTTACTCATATCATTTGTATCTTAAAATGAGCTTAAGTTGCATAAAGCACATGAATATATCCTTGTATGTGCATATTTTCTTGTTTCGTGTGTGTAGGTACCAAGTTGGCGAAAACCGGCAAAACCGACACAAGTTTGATGAGAAGATCGAGGAAGCCAAAAACAAGTTCGATTTTTAGCGGATTTAATCTTAATGAAGGATTTTGGGCCAAGTGGGACACACATTTGGTAATTGGGCCTGAAAGCCCAATAGTGGATACATCTTATTTGTTTTATGGTTTAAAGCCCATTTCACAAAAACATGAAATGAATGGAAACAATTTGGGCTTAAAGCCCAAAGTCATTTACAATAGTCTATGAGACGGATAGAAGTTTTCCAAAGCCCAATTCAATGAAACAAATTAAGGGGTAAAGTCCATCACCAAATCAGACGTGTTTATTTAAAGTTTCACTTATTCATTTGGGTCAAAAGTCAAAACCAGTCATGCACCAAACTTTCTTTCTCTCTTTCGATAGAAACAAGGAAAATAACCAGTTAAAACCTTTTTCTCTTTTCACAACCCTAAATTAATAACCCGAAATTGGGGGTTTTTGATATAGAGGCGCGTGAAGTACACGCTTGGGAAATTAATTCCCAATTAAATAGGAGTTTGAAGATGGAGAAAACCAGGGTGACGTGGCCCTTTGCTAGCATTTGATTGGGTGAAGCACATCATCCCCATCATTCCTCCAATCAGGAATGGCCAAGTCAGCAAAGAGAAAGCACAAATATGGCCATGTTGGTGATCCGTGTGATCAAGGCGTTTTTCAGCCCTTGGATGATAAACAGAAAAGAGAGAGAATGGAGAATAGAAGATCAAAGGTTAAGATTTCACTTCATCATCAACAAGCTTTCCCTTGTTCATCTATAAATACCCCCGAAATAAATCAGTAAAAGGATCCCTTTTTCTTTCTTTAGTTTTATAATATTAGATTTAGAATAGGCATTTGTAATTTCTATTTTTATATAGTGTAAAATGATTTAATTCGAGAGTAATAAAAGTGTTTATTTTAATTTCATCTTGCGTTCTTTTATATAAATATTATGTTAAAGTTAATGTCAATCAAAATAAATCAATGTTATAAAATGATAAAATAGTCATATCAGCTTAAATAAATAGCTTTTGTGGTTATTGAGATTGAATTAGGGATAAAAGCTTAAACTCATTGTTTAAGTTTGAATATGACTTTTATTCGAAGATGATGTATGGATCGACTGTATTTGATGTCACTGGTTCGAGTTTGTTTATATGATGTTTTGTGACTCGAATGTTGGTGTTCGTGACATTAAAGTTGTTGATCGAGAGACGTTAGAGTTGATGGTACCGGTGTCGTTTTTAGTCCAAGTCCGCTCAGCGCACGACTTCGTCTCAACGGATCCATCAATAATGGTTAAGCACTTTTTACTTTACGAGTTTTAAATTTAATCTGCATATTTGGATGCTGATTTTGTTTGTTAATGTTTTATTATTTTATGGATTTGTTTTTGGTTTGATAAACTGCCATTATTTCTTTGATGATTAATGTATTATGGATTTGCTATGTTTATGTTCTTTTTATTTGTATGAATCTGCTCGTTTCATACTAGTTGTTTAGATATAAGAGTGCGATGTTTGACATCAGTTATTTGCTGATACGTTTTAGTTTATTCTGATGTGCCAAGATTGTTCATCATATTGTATCTGATTAGTATGCTGCGAGAATTCATTGTAACTGATCTTGTTCGTAACTGTTGCAATAATCATCTTAGCTTTTTAAATTCGGATTTAACCTGCGGATTGTGCTAACACGATTGATCTGTAATACTTAGTTATGCCTGCTGATGGATTAGGAATTTTCTTTGTTCATTTTATTTTGTGATACAACTGCTGCTACGTAACTTGATCTTTTTGCTTAGTTCTTTCTACGTTGTAATTTAGTAGCCTGTAATTTGTCCTGCTGAGTTTTTGTTTAGAGTTGAGTTACTGATTTTGATTCAGTGATCGTTATTGTTTTCCTCTGAATTTGGGTTTCATAGATGCCATTCTTATTCATAGCTAGAACTTTGGGTATAATTTTTCAGCGTGTTGGTTTGAATTTAAATCGTTAACGTGCTTGATGCTTTTGTTGCCATGATTTTTGATTGTATAAATGAGTTTGAATCTGATAGTTATGGAGTCTTATTCAGATTTTTGAAGTTTGAGATTGTTTATTTTTATATCTGATTTATAGAATCTTTGTTTGGCTGTATTTCAGTTTAGTTTATTGCTGATTTACACTACTGCGTTTTATTCACTGAGTTGTGATAGATATTTACCAAAATCTGGACTTCAAAAATAAAAATAAAATAAATAAACATCAAAATATGTCACTCGCAGGTCTCGAACTCGAGACCTGTCTCTCACACTCCCAACGTGATAACCAGCTCGACTGGTTGGTCATTTTGGTTTAATTACAGTCTTTTTAGTTAATATAGCTACTATATAAACTATCAGCTTTAAGTTTAATTTAAATTCATAGTTTTAACTTTAGTTAAATTTAAAGCATTTAATTTACTTTTATAAAGTTTCTAGAATAATAAATAAGTTCAAAATAAAAATAAAATATATTTCATTTTAGAAATTTAAATTGTTATAAAAATTAGTTTTTAAATAAATAAGATTTTTATTAATTTAGATTTTAATAAAATAGTTTTAAAATAGATTTTCTTTATAAAAAGTAAAAGTTAATTTTAAATAGATTTAATTAATTTTTAGATTTAAAATAGTTTTTAAATTTGTTTAAATAGATTTTTAAATAGTGTAAAAGTAAATTTTAGATAAGTTTTTATTTTATTTTACTTAAGTAGTTTAAATTTTTGAATAATTTTAATTTTTTTTATTAGTTTTATTTTTAATAGTTTAAATTTTATATAGTTTTAAATGATTGTCTTTTAGAATTTTATAATGGGAAACGATTCATGCACTTTATTAATTTTATTTGTAGGATTAATTTTAGATTAAAGACCGTAAAACCATTCAAATCAATTGTCCAAATCAAAACAAAACGTCTCAAATTCACTCGATCTTCGTGTACAACGAACTTGGTTCACCAACGTGTTTAATTGAATCCGTCTTTGGTAATTTTAGTCTATTACTTTTTCCTAAAGGTAATTTTCTAATTTACCCTATAACGTATCTAATTATCACATATACAATCACGATCACATCAAAAATTTTGGCGCCACTGCCGGGGATCTTGTGTACGACTCGTTTTCGTGGAGATTTGTTGATCGTTGATTTGAAGACCCTTTCCGTCCTCGAAATGTTTTTATTGATTTATGAAAAATACCAAAAATAATCTTCTTAATCCTCTATCATATTTAATTCTTTTTCTCCTCACCATCCAATTTTTAATTCTTCCATTAATTCCTTCGTCAATTGTGTAGGGTGTGGAGAACCGTTATATGGTCTTTTACCATGTCGGTGGTGTACGTGTGAGCGTTGTGGAAATAATTTACGTCATGATATACGAGTTGGATTTTGTCCTTGTTGTGATGAGATTACTTCATGTGAAAAACCGAATTTTTCGAATAATTCTTTTGATTTCAATCCACCTCCACACCCTACATACGAGACACCCTCGTGTGAGTTTTGTGGAAATAATTCTCATTTAGGAATTAATTGTTCGCATCGATTCTCGCTTAATTACGAGCAAGAACTGAGCTACAATCAAAACTTTAATGATAATTGTTATCCACAAGATTCGACAAGTTTGTCACAACAAAATCTTTGTTGTGAGTATTGTGGAGGTCCTCACGAGAGTTTTTGTTGTCAACCGAGAGATCAAAATTTTTATGAGCCTAGTCCTTGCTATAATTCGATTCCTTCCGGTTTTGACCAATCTCCACAATATTCTTTCGATATTGGACGACTTGAAACAATGTTCCAACAAATAACGAATCAAAGAAATGTCGAAAAGAGCATTGAAGATATGTTGCTAGAAAAGAGACAAATTAACCAAGAGATTAATGATATAACTAATGATTTGGGAAGTCGTAGATTTCATGGAGAAATAATTGAGGAGGGATTTAAAAGAGATTGTGAAATTAAGATTAGACAACTTTCGCAAGATTATAATGGATTAAGCATTGAAATTCGAAAGAAAGAAAAAATTCAAGAGGAAGAAAAATATCTTGCTAATCGTGAACTCGAGCGTTCTCTTCTTATTGACGATGACGAGGATAGTGCTATTTCTTTGCGAGATCTTATTGCTCTACATCCTTCATCTAGTGCAATCGTACTTCCTTTTCATATCTTGCCGGCTAAGGAGCATGAGAATTCACCCATTCTAGATAATGAGGATATTTTTGATCTCACTCCTATTCATGATTCTTCCACCATGGAACCCAAAAATTCTCTAAGCAAGGGGGACGAGCAAATTAGCACTATTCCGGACACGGAATCAGACGAAGTAATAAAGTCTAGTGTTGAGATCCATGTCCAAAACCCAAGAGAGTTCGATGGTGTTTCCAATGAAACGTGTGATTTGCCACGATGTGATGACTCTACTTCTTCTATTCACTTTGATATTTTCTATAATCCTAATGATGAAAATTGTGATGGAAATGAAGATTTTGAGAATGATTCGACTTCTAGTGAATTTTCTAATGAGGAGTTCTCCGATGAACTTTCTTATAAAGATGACATTCACGACTCGGATTTTGAGGGGTTTACCGATGAACCTACTCTTCTTCACCTATTTCCACCGGGAAATGAGGATGATAGTGATCCAGTTTTTGAGAGGTTCACTTTTGAACTTGCTCCTTTAGACCCATTTCCACCGGGAAATGAGGTTGATTTGAATATTCCGATCCTTGAGAAGTTCTCTGATGAACTTACTCATTTAGATGTGGAAGACGTGGTTCTTCGTGAAAAATTATCCAACGTCTATCTTCTCATTTCTAGGATCGAGGCTTTGAATTCTAAGCCTAATGCCAAGTCTTTCTCTTCATCTCCTATTCCCGTTGAGGATAGTGATCCGCTTATGGAGGAGATTGACACTTTTCTTGCTTCTAATGATTCGATATCACCGGGTGTTGATGAATTCGACCCGGAGGGGGACGCTCTCTTTTTAGAGAATTTACTTGATGATGATTTCGTCCCAAGTCCTCCTCGCACCCACTTTGAGCTTAATGTGCGGGTTTTTCATATGTCTCATATTGAGTACCATGAATCGATTGATCACATTTTTAAGGGTGAAATGGTCGTTAAAGCTAAAAATGTTGATTCTACTATGGATGAAACTTTTATCCCACCATTACCATTTGCTTTATATGATCATGGATTAGCATGGGGGGACGACACCGTGTTGTTTATTCTTTTCTCTCCCGAGGACGAGGTATTCGACCCCGAAATCGTAGATTTAGGGAAATCTCGGCCTTTCACCGATTTAATAATTGAAAGACTTTTCGATCATCTTGGTGCGAGTTTATCTCGGGGAGCATGCTATATTCATTCCATAATTTGTGACCACCATCTCTTTTTGGAGATTTGTGTTGGAGTTTTATCCTTTCGTTTGTCATCCGACAACGAGGATGAGATCTTTGACCCCGACATCGTGCTTTATTATGGATTCTATTCCATTATGCCGGTTTTTACCATTTTCCCTAAGGACCAATGAATGCGGGGATCGAGTCGAGCTCATGACTCGGTTAACAAAAACGAGGTGCCTTGTGGGAGAGTCCCATACATTCTATCTTCTATCTATTTTCTAACACTAATAAGGCTTGATCTTTCAAGCTCGTGCTCGTGTTTTGTTGTGTTGTGAATCTTAGGTATGACCCTAATCATTGAAGACTCTCGTGTTCGGTTTTTGCCGGTCCACTTGATCTTCCATTCTTTGAATGCCAAAAAGGGGCACACCCTCAATCCTTTGATTTTTATCGACTAACGTTTTATCTTGAGGCATAATTAATAAACGGCTTATAGATTTGCGTGCTTTTTCCATGTTAGGATTTTGCATTAGACTCTTCGTGTTTTAGCAAGGGGGTGTTACTCTTGAGCTAAGAAACATTGAGGACAATGTTTGGTTTTAGCATGGGGGAGTCAATCGATATAATCGCTTGCAATTGCTTTTGTCGTGTCCAAACGTAATCGTTTTTCCCGTTTTTCATAAAATTTTTAAATTTTTAAATTTTTAGTGTTATTTTTAAGTTTTAATAAATAAAATAAGTGCTTTTGACACAAATGTAGGCTTTCCGTTGGATAAAATAAAAATAGTTTTTGACTCGACTCGGTTTTTACCTTAGCTTTTCCTTAACGTGTTTAAATCTAGTTTTGCTAGGCTTTTATATAGGGAGCTTTAAAACGCGAAAGTCTTAATTCATACGGGTTAAGAACAAGAACTTTTCGCAAGTTCCTATAATTGTTCCTAGAAAGTCGTTTATCAAGGGAACTTTAAAACGCAAATTCTAAAACTTGAAAAAAGTATAAGAAGATGCAAGATCCTATAGATGACTTGAAAACCCAAAACTTTGATTTAATAGGCTAAGTATCCATTGATTTCACATTTTTGAAATTTTACAATATGGAGAACAAGAGATGATAGAGTTCAATAATAAGTTTCTAAAATTAACTCTTCTTTGTGTAAGTATTTTTGTGTTTGATTTAATCTCCTCGTATTTATTTTCCACGCTTGAATAATAAATTGCTTAATAAATGAAGTTTTTAGCGGTTTAGGCTTGATATCTTAACTCGTAACTCCTTCTTTTTTCTTCCCTTGTAATTAAAGTGAGAACACATTAAAGGTGTCTGCTTCATGGACTTTTGATCATGGGATTGCGGAAATTTGGCTTACTATATATATCATATTAATAAAGAAGAATAAATAAAAACATGTTCTCTAGGGGCCTTCGGGTGGGAGTCATGTAGCACTAACCTTGTCATTAGAGCCTTAGGGTGTATGGCAAGGGGACGTGTTGAATAAAAATTGCCTCATCATCATGAGCCATAAGGTGGGATGGTGAATGTCAATTCCCTTATTTTTGTCCAAGGAGCCTTCGGGTGTGGATTTTAAATAAGGAGCACAATTGCATCTTAAAGAGCCACAAGGTGTTATGATGTGATTGTTGCTAACTCCATTAATAAGGTCATAATTGACTTTGGAGGTTTTATTGTTGCTTTTAAGTAGTCCTATTAGGCAAATTTCGGGTCCGGGGATTTATCCCTCAAATCGTGTTAAGTTATCCTTGATGTGGGCTTTCTTTAGTGACAACGGTTTTTGAAGTCGAGGTTAGGTTTTGAGTGTTGAGTTTACACCGTTTTTGCCTTTATTTTTGGACTAATAAATATCAAATAAAGTCAAATGAGCCTTTGGGTGAATGACAAATAAAATCTATAGATACAATTAGGAATAATAGGAGATTGAGTTTAACACAAATTACTTGTATGAGTTGTTTTAATTTTGGGGCTTATGATTGACAATGATCTTTGATGAGATGGCATTTATACATGATCTCATCGTTCTTTTCGGGCTTTTAATGCACTAAAATGTCATAAAATACCCTATACATGCTTGTGTTTGTTTACTTGTGTATTTTAGGTATGGATATCGTGAAAAAGACAAAAGATCACAAGAAACAAGGAAAAACGGACACGAGAAACGAAGCCGTACAAAGAACCAGGCCCTAATTCATGGATTATCCAAGATTTACCCTTGAAGACTTGAAGATATGCAAGATTGATCCTCAAACAATGAAGAAATGACACTTAAAACCCTTGTGAATACATAATTACAAGTTTGGTCCCTTAAGTTTGTCAAAATTGCAAAAAGGTCCTTCAACTTTGAAGATTTGGCAAGATTAGTCCCTCATCAATTCTAATTTGTCAATTATGGTCCCTCATGAAGTCAAAGACACATTGAAGACCTTTAAAGATCAAGAAAGTCCAAAACCAGTCCTTCAAATATGGAAAAATGGCAAAAATAACCCTTGAAATACTTTTGCCAAAGTTTTAGGGCAAAAGTGTGAAGATTGGAACTTTTATAACAAAGGAAAGTGAGTTTTGTGGCTGAAAAACGTTTAATACAACTTTCACCAAAATACAAGGACTCATACTGCCATTCCCAAAGTTTAAATATACAAACACGCGCCAAACAAACACAACCCACCTTTTTCGGATCAAAATCTTTACTATAGCACGTGATGAACCCATAATTACCACTCACTTAACCAAAGGGTAAAATGAAATTACCTTGGCACATGTGTGATTCACACATGCAGAAACCCATCCCAACAATAAAATCCCTCTTCTCCACTCACCTTTGGACCCCACACCCAACCTCATACACCAATGAAAACGCAACTTTCTCCCCAAGGCAAATGACGTGTCAAGATCAACAGCTAAGAGTCATAGCTTAACTCCAAAGCTAAAATGAACGTCCTTGATCATTTTGGACAGCTCATATCAAGGATTCGTCTAGAAGCACTCAAGGGCACTTTTGAGAATTCACATCTAGGGTTTATGAATAGTGTTATGTAAGCATTTGCCTATAAAAGGAGACCTCAACCTGTGAGAGTCCCTTTGTTCCAGATTTTGGCTATCAATCTTTGTAATTCCTTTTTAGTTAAATAAAATTTGAATTTCCTAAATTTGAATTTCTTAAAATTTGTGAAATCTCTTTTGTGTTTATTAAAAGTTGGTGTTAGAATAGTTGAAATTTGAGTTCCATTTGATCTTTTAGACCTTCTTAATCTTTTGGTTAAGGCACGTCTATGATTGAAGGTTTTCAAAGGTTCAAAAAAACCTTGAAGTCCTAGTTTCTGTTTTGGATCTTGTACTAACCCTTAGCCAAAATCCTTAAGCTCCTTCAAGCTTGTTGACACCAAGCCTGAGAAGAGTTTTAAGCTCTTGGTTGAGTTGTTTGCTCATTTGTGTTGAAGAAATATCATAATCAAAACCTTGTTCTACTTTGAACATCAATAGGTTTTGATCTTCCTTTCTGAAGAACCTTGGTCTTGTTCTAGTTGTTGAACAAGGTCCAAGGAGCATAGCTGATCCTCCTATGATGTTGTGGAGGACAGGTATAATCCCTTGTTTAAGTTTCCCCTAAAAATTTCATGTTATTGCCTGTTTTTGATTTTGAGCTTTGATTTTGTGTTCTTGTGTTTGAGGTTGTGATTTTTGTGTTTGAATCTGTTAGTTGTCACCTAGGAAGTGTTTTTGATTCATATAATCAGTAGGTTATTAGTTAAAAACACAAGTTGCTTTGAAAAATGGTAGATTAAGGGTTGTTTGGGATAACAGCCGGATTTGGATTTGTGTTATTTTGAGTTGATGCTTTGTGGTGCTTTTTGTTGGAACATATCTCATAAGTGCTAAGTGATGTTTATCTGCAAGCTTTGTGCATATAAACACCTAGATCCTAAAATAGGCTCTAAAATCTTGTATACTTGTTGAAATTGGCTGTGGTTTAAGGGACACCTACATCTAATCATAGACTAGGGTTAACAAGTGATTAAACCTAGTTAGTTACACCAGGGAAGTAGGATTTGAGTGTTGAAATTGGATCTTTGGTCTTTTATATCAGCAAAGTGTGCAAGTGTTCTTGAAGTTCATATCAGCAAGTGTAATCTACTTTGATCTTGTTCCATACTTTGATTCAGTAATTGATTTAAGTTTGTTAGTGCTTAATCATAGTTTATATAGCTTGTGTATGCATCTGATTGAATTTGGAGTGCTTATTCTAGCTTAAAACTGCTTAAGTGTTCATAACTGCTTAATATCCATGTCTGTGCTAGATCTGAGCATTGTTTGATTAATCTGTGCTAATTGGTGATACCGAAGTGTGTTTTTGTGCTTGATTGTGACTCCTTGTGATTAACTGATCACTTGGGTGCCCTTATCTTCCAATAAAACATACAGAATCTCTCTAAAATCACAGGTCAAATAGTCAAAGCAGTGGGAATTCCTTTCCCCTGCTGCTAGCCACTGCTAGTGTATTTTTATGTGCAGCTTATCATTAAGCTATTCTAGCTTATTTTAACCAGCAACAACTTGGATTTTGTAATAGGTGCTCATTATTTGACCCATTTGTTCATACTGGAGCATTTGGTGGGTTGACTTTAGGGTTTGACTAGAAAACCAACTTAATTGACTTTTTCATAAGTGCTTATTGGCTTATTCCAGCTTATTGGTTTTGCTTATTGGATTTTGGTTGATTGTTTTGGCTTATTGAAGTCATTTGTAACATTTTGCAAGTTGAATCAAGTCCTGAGGTGCCCTAGAACTAAAACCCGACTATTTTGTCTTTTAGTGAATTTGTACTTGGCTTATTTCTGGCTTATTGAGTGTGCTTTTTCAAAATTTCTTTTTACAGATATCTTTATGTTAGCCCTAAAATGTGAGCGCCATTTACGGAATTACATTAGTTTGATATAGCCATACACGCAGGGACTAGTTTTGTTAAGTTAGAATAGTTCGTGCGTATCAAGGCTATATATACCCCTCCATACTTCCATGGAGGGGTGAGGCTTTTCATTCTTTGTGTATTTCACTTTCTCTCTCTAAATACACACACTACATTCAAGCTTTATCTTTCTCTCTCTAAAAATGTCTAAATACTTCTTTTATCCTCCCCAAACTCCGGATCACCTCTTGTTAGCTTGAATCTTATAAGGTTAACAATTGGTATCAGAGCTAACCGGGGGTGTTTTGTGTTTATGTTTGCTTATTTATGTGGCTGCTATGGATTGTTATAGTTTATAGCTTATTGTATAAGTTTCTATGTCACTGTGGTGTTTTTGTGTTACTGATCTGTCCAAAAAATGTCTAAGAGTCTCGAATCCGTCCAAAAGTCTCATACTTTTTTATGGTGTCTGATGGTTTTATCATGGTTTTATCATTGTTGGATCGTCACGTGTTATCTCTGTTCTTTTTCTATCTATTTTTTTATTTTCTGAAACAAGTGTCATATCTGAAAAGAAACAAAGATCCATTTTTTCGGAAAACCATGAAAATGGGTCAAAACCCTTTTCCGATGGGGGTTCCGATGGTGATTCTGATGATGCTTATTCCGATGATGGTTATTTCGATGATGGTTATTCCGATGATGGTTATTCGGATAGTTATTCCGATGGGGTGTTTGAATTATTCCGATGGAGTGGAAAAAAAAACAAAAACAAAACAAAAAAAACATTCCGATCATGCTTATTTATCAGAAAATACCAAGACCATGACTTAAAGAACCATAAAAACATCAACATTCCGATGACACAAAATCATCTTTAACCATAACTCTCTTACACCCCTCACAGAGTCAACTCGGTAATTACCGAGCTGACCGGGTCAACTCAGTGAGTCATGTATACCACCAATCAACAACCTGCCTTATCGCTCCACAATCAACTTATCAATACTACCTAACCCATCGACACCTAAACCCAACTAGACTCGATTTACAACAGAAAAATTCGAGATCTCAGTTTCAATTCGTTAATGACTTGCATGTCGAGATCTTTATAGATCTTTAACGAACTGAGTTTCCTCATTGATCTATGTTGGGTAAATATACCCATCTCTTCTATATTCGAAAATCAAGATTGATTTATAACAATTTTGATGTTATAATCAATCTCAGTTTCGGTGACTCAAACAGCAAGAATCAACAACCTACCAGAAACCCATCACATCTAGACTTGAATCATACCAACAAAAGATCTCAGATATGGTACTTCAATATCAAATGAACCTTTTTTTGATAGATACCATTCGTATCTTCATTGATCTAGACCAAGAACAACAAAAACCCGCCATGCAATCAATTAACATGTACACCTACCCGAGACCATCACAATCTTGAAGCCAATATCTTCTTTCTTCTTCTAATTATTGATTCATATTAAATGGTTCTTGTGATACGAGGTTGGTGATTTATGAGACTGTTGGTTTTGATCTATGTTGTTCAATGATTTCGAGTTGGATTCAAATGATGGATGATTTGATAAATTTGAGTAGATGTTTGAGATTGAGCAGAGATTTGATTGGAGATTGTGATCAAGGTGGGACGAAGATATCTAGATAGAGATGGAGACTGCGTTATGTTTGAGAATGAGATGAGGAAATCCCAATTTTTAGGTATATACGAAGTGGGATTAGGTTTAGGGTTAAAGGTGACTGGGCCATAATAACCGAAATCTCAATGGGCTGTCATTATTCACTTGTATATTCATCTTGGGCCACGTTTGTTTTTATCTTTGGGGCTGCTGCATGTACAAGTGATGTGTGGATTTGGTTTGGGCCGAGTTATACTAAACATTGTGATGGGCTACTAGCAAAGTTTTGATAAGGCCGGATTTGGTATATTGGTTGGACCAAATACGACTTTGATAATTGGACTGATGACATGATTTTTGATGCGCGTATCCGTTCTGTTTCGATCGAAAGTGCTTAAATGACAAAGAAAATTCTAGGTTTTAAACCTAATATTTTCGAAAAATTTCGACGACCTCACCGCAGAGGTCGATCCGCGCATCAGTTGGGCATGTGATTGACGTTGGGCTTAAATGACAAGTTGTCTAGACAAGTTTTGTCCCTTAATGACAATTCATCTCATAATTTGTTCTAGATAACGACATTCAGAAACACAACACCAAAGCAAACAAAACACTTAACCTAAAACGATCCGATGTAAGATTCACTTTAACGACAACGGCTAGTTTTGATTTTACAAAGACAAGTGATCACGAAGTGGATTTGGTATTCTATATTTGAAGTTGAAGTGGGATTTCATGAAGGCGTCTACTTATTTCATCATCGATCCTTCCTTCTATTTTTCTACCCCTTTTCTTCAAACCCAGTCTATCGATTGATGACTTGCTTGGGCGATAAAACTTATGATTGAGACTTGAATTATCTAGTTTCCAATGTCAAGGGGTGGATGGTCGACGACATGGATAACTATCATTTTTGGGTGTCACACGCAGTTGCTCGTGTGGATAACTTCAAGAGGTATAAGAGACTTGTTTCTGCACCGTTCTTCAATCGACATAAGTGCAAGCTTAAGTAACAAATTTGGGGGATTGTACTTCAGTTTCAAGTTTGGAATATCGGGTTTACTTCACATATGGTCACAACAAATAGCCGAATGAATTCGAGGTTGGTAAGTTAGACAAAGAGAGATGGAATCAGCAATCAATTCTCACGGGATATTTATGAGCCTCATAACGACAATGGTACTTCATAGTCTAAGCAAAAATATTTCAAAGTTTCTCAACGAATTTCAAAACTTTTCAAGACATTTGCTTAAGACTAACAACTTCTTGAGTATATGGACGTCCACGATAATGATGCTTTCGAGAGTTCGAAATCATCATGGGGGAAGATCGTGTACTTTGAAGTAATCGGATCAACTTCCAGGGGAAGTAGTGTACATGGAATGGTATCTACTTACTTTATATGATTTTTATGAAGTATTCTGCAGGCGTGAGAAGAATTGTTGTTGATTTCCTGCATGTTACCCCAAACGGATTATCACCAAAAACCAAACGACATGAGACAGTATATAAGCAGTATTATCTGGTGTGGTTCTTCTACAAATTTCTGCTGTGCACTTAAACCGATGAGCTAGAAGATTGTTCAAACTACATCAAAGTGTGAGAATCTGTTTAAGATACATATATTGGTTTGGGGGGAAGCTGATTCAGAAACTTCGTCAAAAAGAAGTCTATGAAGAAAGTTTTTTAATACATGCTGCATGAATTGGGGGGAAGTTAATCCAAATCATGCTTATTACAATTGTTCCACAACAAGTAAAGACAAAGAGGATTCAAGCTGAGGTACAAGTTATGAAGACAAGAAGAATTAAAAGACATCCTCAGCATTGGAAGCGCCTTGGAAGACTTTATTTTGTTGTATTTTTACTTGTTAGGAACATTGTAAGTAATTCCGTATGTCTCCACATTGGGGGAAGATTGTTAGCACTAAAATGTGAGAGCCATTTACGGAATTACATTAGTATGATATAGCCATACACGCAGGGACTAGTTTTGTTAAGTTAGAATAGTTCGTGCGTATCAAGGATATATATACCCCTCCATACTTCCATGGAGGGGTGAGGCTTTTCATTCTTTGTGTATTTCACTTTCTCTCTCTAAATACACACACTACATTCAAGCTTTATCTTTCTCTCTCTAAAAATGTCTAAATACTTCTTTTATCCTCCCCGACCTCCGGATCACCTCTTGTTAGCTTGAATCTTATAAGGTTAACACTTTAGTATCCCAAAAGAAGGTTGTGTGTTAAATTAGAGCATATGGCATTGGCTTATTGCTTAATGGGCTTAATTGCCCAATAAGAATAAGCTGTTAGTTCATTAAGCTGTGATAAGCTTAATTTCAGCTTTTGGGCCTCTAGAGTTTTGTGCTTAGAATAAATTTTTGAGTCAGATAGGGTTTTTCCAAGTCATTTGGGCTTATTTTGACTTTTTGGGCTAAAAAGCCCATTAAGGTGGACTGTTTTTGCTTTTAGCCCATTTGGGGGCCCAATAGGGGTATTCTGGTCATTTCACTTTCATTTTCTGTTTTATTAGGTCAAAATAAACTAGTTTGCAAGTTTTTAGAATTTTTTTAGAATTTTTGGATTTTTAATATTATTTTAATATTATTTTTCAAATTTCACATTTTCGCACTTTTTATATTTTTCTTAGCTTAAATACATTAAAATAGGATTTTTGCAACTCTTAGATTAATTTTATCATCTTTAGATTAATTTTTATAATTATTCTAAGTTTTAATAGTTTTTAAATCATTTTAAATAGTTTTTCTTAGTTTAAAAATTTATAAAAATAGTTTTTAATCTTTTTAGGTCATTTTAGAGGTTTACCAGTTAAAAAATCTTTATTTGGGATTTTTGATAATTAATTTGATTTTTAGGGCTTTAATTAGCATTTAAAAATTATTATTTAATTAATTAAAAGGTTTGAAAAAGTTTTGATCATTGGTAAACTCTTAGTTTATTTATTTTGATTTTTGGTGAATTTTTAGTAATTTTTAGAATTAATTTTTATTTTACGGTTTTACGTTTAGTCGTAGTAGTAATTAATTTCACGTTTTTGTCATCCTCTTTTCTCATCCCTTCTAACCAATATTAATCTCAAATCTTGCTACATTTTAGTCACACACATATACCTCCTTGGAAAACGAACTTTCACTTCATTTGGGTCATTTGTACACGGTCTTCCTAAACCGTCGTATTTAATACTTTCCCTATTTTGGTACTCTTTTCCTAAAGGGTATACAAAAACTCTACAATCATTTTGGCGCCGCTGCCGGGGAGGTGTGTCGTGATTAATTTGTCTTGTTGTTTTTAATATGAACCATAAATAGTATTTGTATTAGTAGAAATCTACTAATACGTATTATCGGTTTTTTTTGTTTTTCTTGTGAAATCATTATTACTATATTGTATTAAGTATCACAGTCAATACAAAATATCTCCAAAAGTGTGAAAACACAACCTTAATTGAGATTTGATCTCCTAATTATTGTATTCGAATCTCAAACAAAAAGAAAAAGGCAAAAATAGATAAATACTTTCGTGAAGCTCGATTTTGAAAAATACAAACTATAAGGTGGGTATAAGGCGGGTATTATAAAATATACCCTAAGGAAAAAGGCTCTTAAGTGCTTCGTGCCGCCTCGTTTCCCCGCTTGCTTGTGAGTTTTTTGAGATTGAAGGCTAATCGAGGGTTTTGCCGCCCAAAGTATTATTACGTATAATATATTTGCTTGGTTTCTTTGTGATTAAACCCTATTGAACAATTTGGTTTTCACCAAAGTTCTAAAGTCATTCGAAGACGTTCACTCCACGTGATCGTTTTCATTCCTTTGAGGCTTCTTTAATCAAGAGTTTGATTCGAGGAGAGATTTGGTAGATTGTTGTCTACGAAGATACACCAAAATCCAAAAAAATTAAAAACAATCAAAAACACAAAAAAATTGAAAATTCACAAAACACCCAAAAAGAATCTTCTTTGCTCACCTCCCATTCTTCGTGAAGTTTATGATCACTCGTATACAAGCAAAACGAGCTCGTAAACGTCTTCAAAAGCAAGCAAATCAAGAGACGTTGATTGAAGAACAAACTCCAATTGTTGAACCTATTGTAGAACAAGAAGTCGTCATGGCTAATCGTGCTATGATGGAGTTGCTACAAGCACCCACCGAGGGTTTTGGAGAGGACATTGTGATTCCTGCTATTCTTGCGGAGAATTTCGAGATTAAGACGGGTTTAATGTCGATGTTGCAAGCTAATAAGTTTAGAGGTCATGAGAAAGACAACCCGCATTACCACATAAGGAATTTTAATCGTCTCACCGCTACTAGCAAGTTTAAGGATGTTCCACATGACGCCATTAAGATGATTTTGTTTCCATACTCGTTAGATGGACCCGCTAAAATTTGGCTTGAGAAAGAACCGCCAAATTCAATTTTGACATGGGGTGATCTCGTTTCTAAGTTTGTGAACAATTTTTTTCCACCATCTAAAACAACACATTTGAAAAATGAGATTTCAAGATTTGTACAACGAAATAATGAAAGTTTTTCAATGGCATGGGAACGCTTTAAAGAAATGTTACATGAATGTCCACACCATGATTTTTCGGAATTACATCAAGTTGATACTTTTTATAATGGGCTTAATGATCATGAACGAGATTACTTGAATGCCGCCGCGGGTGGTAATATTTTGTACAAAACGACCGATGAAGCTTTAAAGATTATCGAGAATAGATCTAAGGTTTATAGCCCTCGTAACACACCGAGTGTTGCCAATTTGGGTTCGTCATCGTCGTCATCGTCTCGTAGCATTAATGCCTTACATGATGAAGTTAATGAGGAAAATCGGTTTTTTGATAGATATGTTAATCTTATGACTCATTGGAAGGCTCAAGAGGCTTTGAATTCCGCTTCGATTAAAGCGGTTGAAAAGAGTTGTTTGTCTTGTGGTGGAGCTCATGATCTTTCCGAGTGCATTACCGCCGGTGGTAACACTTCGAGTGCTTACGTAGCAACGGGAACTTATAACCAAAACGGCCAAGGTTCCCGCCCAAATCAAGCTCCACCAAATCAAAATGCTAATAACTATCGAAACAACAACCAAGGTGGTAATTATCAAGGCAATTCACGTAACTACAACAAAGGTAATTATCAAAGTGGGAATGGACAAGTCACTATGTAACACCCCCAAATTTACACAATTCAATACAGCGGAAGACTCGTTGGTTTTACGGGATAGCACATTACTCACATCATAGACAACGCTTAAAAATCGCGTCGTTTAATAGTAAAGCATTTCCATTCATAAAGATCAAATTTTACATAGGTCCCAAGTCATTGTATATCATACAAGTTTTACAAAGCATTTGAATGAATATTATTATTTAAGTGCGGGCCATGAATTCTTGTTGTCTTCCCGAGAATTACCTTCAAGTACCTGAGATAAAACATGTTAAAAGAAAAGGTCAGCGAAAACGCCGAGTGAATTCATAGAGTTTTAATTAAATCCATCAATATAACATCGGTATAAATTTATTACCGAAAATAATTTTTTACAAATCTTTGTAATAGGCCATAAAATAGCCAAAGTCATTTTATACAAATCCTTATCAAAAATCATAATATAGGCTTTTCCCTTCAAAATCATTATACGAGCCATTGTCGTAAAAACATCATACAATACGTTTTATAACGTTGTATAGAGTTAAATAAAAACCGTTATATGAATATGGTTATGAAAAACCAAAACACGAACATAATATCAATAGTAAGACCCCGTATTGCTAGTCAGGCAATATATCGTAATTTAGTGCGTATAGCAGTATTTCGTTATTTGGATTATTATAAGCCGCATGACATTGTTACCTTACTACAACAAACAACGGGTAGCTAGCCCGAAACTCAATTTGCCCATCTAAATTAGCGTGTCATCACAATAATCACGATTGTGTAAATCTTCTCATACATAAATTCGCTTACCAATCAATGTGGCACGACGGGGATCAACCGTCAAGGCGCGAACTGGGGTGCTCGTCCCCAAATAGTACTATTATATGCATAAGCGTCTACCAAATCCCGGTAGTTCACAATTCATGCTAATGGGACTTTTAGTGATATAACCTAACTTTAATAATCCATTTCATTTTATCTATTGGGTCATTTAATCATTCATCGGGCCATACAAACATTCGGGTCCAAATCAGTAAACAAACAATCGGGACAACTAGTGTCCTATTTCATAAAAACTAACATGTTATCTCCCTAGCGGGTTTATAAAACATTTTATAAAAACATTTAAAAGAGTGCGAGGCTATGAACTCACGTTGATGTGGGAAGGCGGTTATCGGCGATTTGGATGTGCGGTACGTGCTTCAATCACGGAAACCTAGACAAATAATACTCTTCTTAGACTTTTGTCCAATGACTTTATCAAAATAACAATTATGTATATATATGATGACTTTATACATATGATGATGATCAAGTGGGTTTATATATTCTCATTCACTCATTTTTGTGTTATGTGTTGACAACTTTTATATTAGTTTACTAATTTTACCTATTTACATGTTTTAGGTACAATAAGCCTTTTATAAGTCCATTAACTTGTATTAATCCATTTTATACTTTTGTTATCAGTATTATACTTTACATGTTGGGCCCAAGTGGGTTAAGCCCAATAAGTAAATTTATAAGTGTTTAGCCCATTTCGTTGGATTAATTGTCAAATAATGCTAACTTAGCCCGTTAATGTCCGTATGTTATATAGTTTGGGTTTTATCGGTTTTTACTTGTTATATAAGTTCATATATCAGTATGTGATTTTATAAAAGTTTATATTAGACGGGTCCGACCGTCTAAGTTTTATTTGACAAAAACGTTAATCTTTCGGTTTTAGCCGAAAAGACGTAAAACTTAGTATATAGTTTTTGTAACTTATAAAACTTACCAAACTACCATTTTTATATAATGTCCATTTATTTATCCTTATGCATATTTATATAAATGAAATATATAAGTTAGTAGGTTTTAATTCACATTTTATACTATATTTATTTGAGTGCTTATATAATAATATTAAACTTTAATTTCACAAAATCAGTCCTAAATTTTAAGTTTAGTAAAATGTTCATATCTAGAGTTCTATAATGAGATAGGACCTCAAATTTTTATCACAGAAACTACATGATATGTGCTTCATTTTTTTCCTATAGCTACTGATGAATCAACTTCTAAATATTTTAATAACTTCGTCCAAAACAGTGTAGGCAGATTTGCACTCTAAACTTGTTTTGATCATATCTCACTCATTTTTATGATTACATTGTATGGCCAACTCTCACATGTGTATAACACCTAATACTTAATTTAAATTGATTCCACTATGCTATTTTATCAGTTTATCATTTGGTTACTTACTGTTTTTATACAGCCATCATATTTAGCAAGATTTTAACCATTTTACATGTGGTTTTCCATCTTTTTACCCATGTTTATCAAATCTATCAACACCAAATCCCCACATAATATTTTTAATCATCATTCATCATCATATACATATATATAAATAAAGAAATTACAAGATTACATAATCAAAATAACAAGAGGATAGGAAGAACAATCTTTATACCACCAAGGTTGTGTAGGTTATGATCAAGGCTTGGATTTTTGATGGAAAAACTTGTGATAGATCAACACCAATCTTCAAGACCACCAATATTTGTACACTCCTTGTAGAAATCAGCCCTTGTACATCAATAAATCACCATCTTGGATGTTAGGATCACCTCCAATCTTCAAGGCTTCAAGGTTTCTTCATTATATGTGTAGATAACACATAGTTTATGGCTAGAATTGATCAAAATGGGGTGTTTGATGGTGGTTCTTGGACGAAATTTAGAGAGAGAGGAAGGGAGGATGAGTGGTTTGCATGTGTTAAGTTTGTAAATAGTTTGAGTAAAGTGGTTTGGTTGGTTTTGTTAAGAGTAGCTTACAAGTTAAGCTTGAATGGACAAGTGTCCATTTTATGTGTATAAAAATGACACCAAGGTTGTGTTGGTGCTAAGTGTTGCCGTCCCATATTAGTGGGGTGGGGCAAAACTTGTTTTGTCTCATCCCACTAATTTACGGGTATTCCTCGATTCTAGTTTCCTCTATTTGCGTGCCCTCGGATCATTTTACGAAAAATGTTTTTATAAATTATGAATCAACGGCACAAACGAATCTAATAAAAATTGTCTCATAAAAAACGGAGTTCGAAAACGTAAATACGTAATCCTAAGGTTTCCGGTTTAGTTGTAAAGGACGTTAAATTATAATCGTAAGTCCTAATCTCTTCTCGTAAATTTGTGAGTTTATGAACCAACACAAATTTAAAATCTCAAAATAATATTCACGGACAAAATTATTTTCTGAAATGTCGGACTGTCACCAAAGACGGTGTATGTAAACGTGAGCACGTAACGTAGAATCCTCCGGTTTAGACGTAGTCGATGCTACTTCAAGACGTAAATCCAAATTTCTTCCCAGAAATGGGTGAGTTCATAATATAACATTAAAATAATGTTTTTAAATAATATCTGAGTATAAAATATAAACCATAAATTGACGGATTGTCACAGCATTTACCCCTAATAAGGATCTTTGTCCTCAAAGATCATTTTATCTTACTACTCGCTTCTTATAGAGTTAAAGCCATGTGGGTATTTCCTCCACAATCGGTCTTTTCTCACAAGTGTAATCCATTACAATACGCGAGTTTCATCAAACATAAGTACAGGAATAAGATCAGGCTTATTGTTGACTTACTTTCTCTATCCATGATGTTCACGGGTTTTTGATGAATGCAACTTTTCGCCGATCTAAACTTCATTAAGGAATAGTCAGATTTTCACTTGATAGGCATTTTATCAAGTTCGATATACGAAACATAATTCACGCGGTCCCTTGAAGTCCTAGGGTAGATCCAGCTTATATGCCTTTCAAACCAATCTTTTACATCATCTCAATGGTCCCATACAACGGGGACTTATATCCCATGATCTTTCAGATCATCAATTCATTTTTCCATGGTTAAAATTTATGGCATAACTTTGCTACCCATCTGGCACTTCAAGATCTATATTTCATATTCACATAACCTCCTGCCCACTACCGGCAGTCAATAATCAGATCCTAATTTCAACAATCATTTCAGGTCTCGCGGGTCGAGTATTTTGTAAGGTTAGGTTCGCCATCATAGGAAACCTTAAACCTAAAAGACATGTCCAACTCACAATGGGTGTATGTCGGGTGTCTTCATCCCAAATCCTGCTTACAGATGCTCTAATATTTAGATCC
Source organism: Glebionis coronaria (assembly GCA_025667525.1). Taxonomy (NCBI): domain Eukaryota; kingdom Viridiplantae; phylum Streptophyta; class Magnoliopsida; order Asterales; family Asteraceae; genus Glebionis; species Glebionis coronaria. The sequence continues at coordinate 437,173,707 of CM046874.1, forward strand.
TAACAAGATTCGATCTCGATCCTAATACAATGATTATCAATGATAATCTCTCCAAAGGAAAAACGATTATACGGTTTATTACCAAAGGTCAATTATTCAAGCATAACTCAACACTTCTAATGTTTTGTATCGTTACTTTACCTCGTCCCTTCGATTGGGGTGGTAAATAGTACTCTCATCAAGGTTCGTTCCCAATGACTTCTGAGCAAATCTCTAGAAATTCGATGTGAAGCGAGGATCTTGATAGGGATGATCGATACAGGCACACTATATTTACACAACTCCTTTAAATACAAAGAGTCGATTTCTTCATCGAGAATCTATCATTAACAGGAATGATATTAGCAGATTTGGTCAGTCTGTCGACGATGACCCAAATCGAATCAAATTCAGATGATGACCCTTGCAATAGTTTAGACGTTTACCAATGTATGAGGCGATGTCTACCTTCATAATTTGCCATTAGTACAACTTCTTCAGATAAAGATACATTTAGTCAGAAATGACATGAATGGAATACTTATACTTATGAGATTTCAATATGACTAAATCTCAAAATCCTCTATATTCAGGCAACCACAAGCAGCCTTTAAAACATTCACGCCATCGGCTTCTCAATTATGATGGTTCACATTAGCCGCGAACCCCTTTTTACAAACATCGTTTATTTTTATATTGTTCGGCAATTTATTTTGCACAGTCATTATTAAGAAACACATCCTAATTGATTCTTTATCCTTCCTATATAATGTGTCAGTAATTACGTTCACTTTCTTAGATGGAATAAATATCATGACCGTATTTATTCGAAAATTCTTTCTTCACATTTTCTAAGTCTTAGTTCTATCTCAACCATTGTTTTTATCAATTTTGCTCAATTCGACGTTTAAAGCGTCAATAATTACTACAAGTAATTAAATAATATATATTTAATTTTTATGAAACGTAAACACAAAAAGTTTTTAAATATTCTCAGTTTGTCCAATTATATAAAAATGTTCAAAATAAATTTGAATTTAATTAACACAATTTTTGTTGATTTATCGGAAATAATTAGTAAGATCCGTAAATGTTCGAAAAACCTTCGTTTATTCTTTGGAAAAAAAATTCGTAGTTGAAAAGCAAAAATTGTCGTTTCAAATTTTAAGTCATGGTTTAACGGTTTCCTCAATCCCTCTTAGGTTGTCTTGAGGTATACACAAACATTTACCCCTAAATAGGAGTTTAGTTAAATGATTTGTGTATAAGGGAATAATCCCTTAAAAATCCTTTGTTAAAACATTTGTCAAAACATATTTTCATTTTCTTTTTGGTAAAACCCAAAGCCTTAATGGTTCCAATTTTTGAAGAGTCAATATATTCAATTTTCTATTAATCACACGGTCAAATCATATAAAGGATTTAGTCTTTAATCACATGTTAAATATTCAAGGTACAAGTTTTCATTACTCGGCCAATTCAGGGCAGTCTATAAATGATTATTAACTCCTTCCTATTCTTATAAACAAACATATGGTTCTTAATGATCACGAGCATGAATTTATCAAATTACAGCCTACACACGTGATTCACCAAATTTATGAATGCTACATGTGTATTAGTCAATCCAAACGACATCACGTGAAACTCATAATGTTCATTACAAGTTCTGGATGTAGTTATTGGAATAGATAATCTTTTTCGCGGACGCGAAGTTGATGATAACCATGCCGAGGATCAAATCTCCGAATATACGCTAGAACCTTGTAAATGATCGAACAATCTATCATCTTGGGTAGTGGATATATATTTTAATCGTAAATTTACTTAGTTCACGGTAATCAATAAACATAAGGAATGATAACACCATAGCTCTTCATGATGACGAGCTTGGTAGAATAAAAGCTTACTCCGACAACTCTCTCAGTTGTACGGTAATTCTTTTAATTCAGATGGTGTTGACGTACAGTGTACAAGCCACAGGTGCAGTACCGGGAATATAATCAATACCAATTTCAACTTTCCTTAATGGCAAAAGTCTAGGTAATTCACCAATAAATACCTCCTAAAGTTTCAGATAATAGAAACATCTTTTAATAAATTCATATTAGGTTCTTTCTAGATTACAAGATCTATGACTAGTTCACAACCATTCACGATATAATTTCAAGTCTAAATGCAGATATGGTCATCCATCAAGAATTATTTAGATCACTTTTGATAATCAACATCTTACCTTTTAGGGGAATTCTATTCGAGTTCCCATCAATTAATACAATATCGTCATGTCATAATCAATCAATCCATTCTACTGGCACTATCAACTTTTCAGTTTTATTACCGTCGATAAGATGTGAACTTCTCAAAAGACTAATAATAACTCATAACCTTCACAAATTCAAGGATATACAGAGACACAACTACCATTAAAAAAGTAAGGTCAACGCATAATCTACGCGAGAGAATTTCAAATCAGATACAGACGAAAACATTAACGAATATGAGTATATCCCATGTTTTCATAAGTTGAGTACGCATTCGAAAGCTCCTCGGATCGTTACCCAGGTCATTCAAATGAAATCTAATCAAAAGAAATGATAGGAACGTCGATACATCCAATCAGGTATCAACACTCGGTAATCAGATACTTTTCCAAAGAATCTTATCATTTACATGAATGAACAAGAAGGGGATATCAATTGTCAAATAAGACAATATCCATAGATGAGTAAATTCGACTCAGAAGAATAAATGGTACGGGAACATATGTTGGTGTCCCTATCAATATGTCCCTATTTTTCACTTCTAGCAGATCTCATAAAATTTTGTCTTTCACAATCTTCAAAGAAAATTTAGTGTTTATTAATAATTTCATGGTGACTACTAATCAGCCTTGCATGGTCCATTCCAAATTGTATGTAGGCGCGCAACTGTATACAATTTCAAGATTAACGATGCAATACTCAGTTCGTCAAAATTTTATCATCATGTTTATAATAAAAACATTTTCATGCTTAATTCTTAAATAAGAATCAAGAATAAATTTACAAAGATTTTCTTTGTTATGAAAACAATTAAGTTTTCTAAGGTGTTTTATAAACAACCTCATTTCGATAACGATTATTTATAAGTCTCACTTTAAATAATCCATTTGGTGATGAAAACCCAATTTTTCTCAAGGGATACTGTTTTAACTTATAAAAACAATTAGTGATCTGCGAAGGAGTGATGAAAAGTTGTTCACTAAGAACTAACTACAATATGCTAGGAAATGAATTTAGCCAATTAATCATGAGGTTCATGACCTTGATGGCACTTCAAAAAGAATAATCCACAACGTAACTCAAATCGAGATGAGTACTTGTTCAATGGTTGCATCACTAATGCGAACATTTGGATAAAGCAATAAAAGATAGATAACATCGATACATGTAGGATTTAGCTATCAAAGGTAGTCTTTTCATTAATCATAAACAAGTCAAAATTGTACCGTAACACATTACGTGTCACTATGTCATACAATTCCAAGAACTCATCCTACCAACTGATGTCTCAGTTAAGTTATGGATTTTTAAAAGATACCACAATGAATACTAATCTACAAGAGTCATTAGGTGTTCCACATGTCCCGAAATATCCATCGGTCCCAATTCAAAAGAAGATTTCTTCAATTTATTTATTGGACACTGGGCATCCTCGTCATTGGACAATGGCCTAGGAACAACCCTTAACACGAACCAACAATCATTTAAAACCTTATAATTCAATCACAGAACTTAACGACTTCCTCTTAAAAATTTCTTATTTCATACAGGTTAAATTTTACTTCATTCAAGTTTCAACCAAATCATACTCAATGCGATATCCTACATCATTCTCCAATACTTTCAACCTTATTCTTAGACATTCAAAGTGCAATAAAAGCTCGATATGAACAACACTTAATTTCCAATATTATAGCTCTTTCATCAATAGTTATCAAACGAGTCACTAGTATGAAATGAATCACACATTCAATTATACTTCTCGGAAAGGTACTAGTGGCATGAGGCTTTTGGGTAATGGTTCCATTGACAGCCTCAAGTGCAACATTCACCCTTTCGATTTCAATTTAAGAATTGGGTGACAACGAATCAGATGACACATTTCCAGGTGGTAACGTTTTGTCAAACTCCACTCTATAAGGAAAGATCGTCATGACATCGATATCAGTTTTAATCTCACCAATTCTTCTTTAATATCACAATCAACTAATATCTACATTTCTACGAATATTAACCATTTGTTGGGATCATAGATATCCACAACTTGGTTTAGATCTAGGATAGCTAGAATTCCTACGAGAATAGCTTCGATTAATTTACTAGGGGATTTAGGGTTTCTTGTGACAATCTACTTCGTATAAATACCTCGTATAAATATCAAAATAATCATCAAACAATCATGTAATAAAATTACATCATATATATATATATATATATATATATATATATATATATATATATATATATATATATATATATATATATATATATATATATATATATATATATATATATATAATCCAAGTTATATATATATTAAAATAACACTTCTTAGTCTGGCCTTGTCGGTAACTCGGGAATTCTTCGGCACCGTTATAGTCAAAAGATTTCTAGACATTTTGAGAAAAATGTTTATAGTTAAAAGATTTTGAAATGTTTTATTCAAAACCTTTGTTTTAAAAATCTTTCGTTATCTATAACGAGAACTCTGGTACCAAACTGTAACACCCCCAAATTTACACAATTCAATACAGCGGAAGACTCGTTGGTGTTACAGGATAGCACATTACTCACATCATAGACAACGCTTAAAAATCGCGTCGTTTAATAGTAAAGAATTTCCATTCATAAAGATCAAATTTTACATAGGTCCCAAGTCATTGCATATCATACAAGTTTTACAAAGCATTTGAATGGAAATTATTATTTAAGTGCGGGCCATGAATTCTTGTTGTCTTCCCAAGAATTACCTTCAAGTACCTGAGATAAAACATGTTAAAAGAAAAGGTCAGCGAAAACACCGAGTGAATCATAGAGTTTTAATTAAATCCATCAATATAACATCGGTATAAAATTATTACCGAAAATAATTTTTTACAAATCTTTGTGATAGGCCATAAAATAGCCAAAGTCATTTTATACAAATCCTTATCAAAAATCATAATATAGGCTTTTCCCTTCAAAATCATTATACGAGCCATTGTCGTAAAAACATCATACAATATGTTTTATAACGTTGTATAGAGTTAAATAAAAACCGTTATATGAATATGGTTATGAAAAACCAAAACACGAACATAATATCAATAGTAAGACCCCGTATTGCTAGTCAGGCAATATATCGTAATTTAGTGCGTATAGCAGTATTTCGTTATTTGGATTATTATAAGCCGCATGACATTGTTACCTTACTACAACAAACAACAGGTAGCTAGCCCGAAACTCAATTTGCCCATCTAAATTAGCTTGTCGTCCCCAAATAGTACTATTATATGCATAAGCGTCTACCAAATCCCTGTAGTTCACAATTCATGCTAATGGGACTTTTAGTGATATAACCTAACTTTAATAATCCATTTCATTTTATCTATCGGGTCATTTAATCATTCATCGGGTCATACAATCATTCGGGTCCAAATCAGTAAACAAACAATCGGGACAACTAGTGTCCTATTTCATAAAAACTTACATGTTATCTCCCTAGCGGGTTTATAAAACATTTTATAAAAACATTTAAAAGAGTGCGATGCTATGAACTCACGTTGATGTGGGAAGGCGGTTATCGGCGATTTGGATGTGCGGTACGTGCTTCAATCACGGAAACCTAGACAAATAATACTCGTCTTAGACTTTTTTCCAATGACTTTATCAAAATAACAATTATGTATATATATGATGACTTTATACATATGATGATGATCAAGTGGGTTTATATATTCTCATTCACTCATTTTTGTGTTATGTGTTGACAACTTTTATATTAGTTTACTAATTTTACCTATTTACATGTTTTAGGTCCAATAAGCCTTTTATAAGTCCATTAACTTGTATTAATCCATTTTATACTTTTGTTATCAGTATTATACTTTACATGTTGGGCCCAAGTGGGTTAAGCCCAATAAGTAAATTTATAAGTGTTTAGCCCATTTCGTTGGAATAATAGTCCAATAATGCTAACTTAGCCCGTTAATGTCCGTATGTTATATAGTTTGGGTTTTATCGGTTTTTACTTGTTATATAAGTTCATATATTAGTATGTGAGTTTATAAAAGTTTATATTAGACGGGTCCGACCGTCTAAGTTTTATTTGACAAAAACGTTAATCTTTCGGTTTTAGCCGAAAAGACGTAAAACTTAGTATATAGTTTTTATACTTATAAAATTTACCAAACTACCATTTTTATATAATGTCCATTTATTTATCCTTATGCATATTTATATAAATAAAATATATAAGTTAGTGGGTTTTAATTCACATTTTATATTATATTTATTTGAGTGCTTATATAATAATATTAAACTTTAATTTCACAAAATCAGTCCTAAATTTTAAGTTTAGTAAAATGTCCATATCTAGAGTTCTATAATGAGATAGGACCTCAAATTTTTATCACAGAAACTAAATGATATGTGCTTCATTTTATTCCTTTATAGCTACTGATGACTCAACTTCTAAATATTTTAATAAATTCGTCTAATATAGTGTAGGCAGATTTGCACTCTAAACTTGTTTTGATCATATCTCACTCATTTTTATGATTCCATTGTATGGCCAACTCTCACATGTGTATAACACCTTATACTTACTGTAAATTGATTCCGCTATGCCATTTTATCATTTTATCATTTGGTTACTTACTATTTTTATACAGCCATCATATTTAGCAAGATTTTAATCATTTTACATGTGGTTTTCCATCTTTTTACCCATGTTTATCAAATCTATCAACACCAAAACCCCACATAATATTTTTAATCATCAATCATCATCATATACATATATATAAATAAAGAAATTACAAGATTACATAATCAAAATAACAAGAGGATAGGAAGAACAATCTTTATACCACCAAGGTTGTGTAGGTTATGATCAAGGCTTGGATTTTTGATGGAAAAACTTGTGATAGATCAACACCAATCTTCAAGACCACCAATATTTGTACACTCCTTGTATAAATCAGCCCTTGGACATCACTAAATCACCATCTTAGATGTTAGGATCACCTCTAATCTTCAAGGCTTCAAGGTTTCTTTATTATATGTGTAGATAACACATAGTTTATGGCTAGAATTGATCAAAATGGGGTGTTTGATGGTGGTTCTTGGACGAAATTTAGAGAGAGAGAGGAAGGGAGGATGAGTGGTTTGCATGTGTTAAGTTTGTAAATGGTTTGAGTAAAGTGGTTTGGTTGGTTTTGTTAAGAGTAGCTTACAAGTTAAGCTTGAATGGACAAGTGTCCATTTTATGTGTATAAAAATGACACCAAGGTTGTGTTGGTGCTAAGTGTTGCCGTCCCATATTAGTGGGGTGGGGCAAAACTTGTTTTGTCTCATCCCATTAATTTACGGGTATTCCTCGATTCTAGTTTCCTCTATTTGCGTACCCTCGGGTCGTTTTACGAAAAACGTTTTTATAAATTATGAACAACGGCACAAAACGAATCTAATAAAAATTGTCTCATCAAAACGGAGTTCGAAAACGTAAATACGTAATCCTAAGGTTTCCGGTTTAGTCGTAAAGGACGTTAAATTATAATCGTAAGTTCTAATCTCTTCTCGTAAATTTGTGAGTTTATGAACCAACACAAATTTAAAATCTCAAAATAATATTCACGGACAAATTTATTTTCTGAAATGTCAGACTGTCACCAAAGACGGTGTATGTAAACGTGAGCACATAACGTAGAATCCTCCGGTTTAGACGTAGTCGATGCTACTTCAAGACGTAAATCCAAATTTCTTCCCAGAAATGGGTGAGTTCATAATATAACATTAAAATAATGTTTTTAAATAATATTTGAGAAGAAAATATAAACCATAAATTGACGGATACAAATCAAAACCAAAACCGTGATTTTCAAAACACTACATAAGGTTTTCAAAATGCTCACACTAAAAATCTTCAAGGAGAATTTTTGGATTATGCTAAAGCAAATGATGCTAAGTTTGATAACATGCAACGTGAGATGATTAGCTTAAGATCCGAGTTGAAAAACGAGCTTAAAAACGAACTTGCTAATGAACTTAAAACTCATGCAAATAAAATGGAAGGAAATGTCCAATGTCTTCAACAAAACCAACAAAAGATGGAACAAGAACAACATGAGATTAAGCAAGAATTGTTAAAAGCGGATTTAAGGCAATCAAAATTTGAAGACCGAATGGCAAAAATGTTTGAAGCAATCATGTGTAAACCCTCTTCCTCAGGTGGTCTTCCTAGTGATACCATTGCAAACCCGAAGGGAGAAATGAAGTTTATTAGTACACGAAGTGGTAAAACTTTCAAGGAACCAATCTCTCGTCCAAGTACTTCTACGGAGAAGGAAATCGAGAAAGAGCCCGAGGTGATGGTCGAAAAGGAGCATATCACAATCCCACGAAGTACCTCTCATACCACACCTACGGTTGAACCAATACCGATTATGGAACCCGAGCTTCCAAGGCCGTTGCCTAATGTCCAACCCACACCACCCTTACCTTACCCTTCGAGACGAAACAAAGAGAAATTGCAAGAACGTAACAAACAACAAATCGAGCTTTAATAAAATGTTTCAACAAGTTCATTTTGATGTGAGTTTAGCCGACGCGTTGTTATACATGCCTCGTTTCGCCTCCACTTTTGAAAGTATGATGAGCGATAAGGAAAAGCTTTCAAAGCTTGCTAATTGTTCTTCGGTTTATCTTAACCGCATACCAGAAAAAGTTGGTGACCCCGGAAAGTTTCTCATTCCTTGTGACATACAAGATATGAAAGAATGCCTCGCCTTGGCCAATCTTGGTGCGAGCATTAATTTGATGCCATTTTCCATTTGGAAATCGCTTTCGCTCCCGGCTCTTACTCCTTCGAACATGTCTATCGAGATGGCCGATCATTCTACGATTTTAGCATGTGGAGTAGCCGAAGACGTTTTCGTAAAAGTGGGGAAGTTCTACTATCCCGTTGATTTTATAGTAGTTGACATCCCCGCGGATCCTCAAGTTCCTCTAATTTTAGGTCGTCCATTTTTATACACCTCGAGATCGCTTATCGACGTTCATGCAAGAACTATCACTTTGAGATTCAACGAAGAGGAACTTGTTATAAACGCTACTCAAAACTCAAAAAATTCTCATGTTTATGCAATCGCTACCATCAATCACATTGACTTAGTTGATGTGGTTTGCGATGAGTTTTCACAAGAAGTGTTAGGTTTTTCCGATAGCTCGTCAAGTGGCAATCCCACTATTTTGGATCCGATCCTTGCTAATTCTACACCAAATCTCACTCAATTCCAAGGAGGCGATTTCACTTAAAATGAAATCGACAATGAAGATAAGGTGTTGATTAGTGATGATACTTCTATTCCACCATTTCTTCCGCCGATGGAAGTTATGAGTGTTGAACCAAAATCTTCAATCAAGGAACCACCTATCCTTGAATTGAAAGATCTTCCTTCTCACCTTGAATACGCATTCTTGGAAGGTGATGACAAGTTGCCGGTTATTATTGCAAGATGTCTTGCTAATGATTAAAAAACCGAGCTCGTGAAAGTTCTTAAGGCTCATAAAGGGGAAATTGCGTGGAAAATTTCCGACATTAAGGGTATTGACCCAAAATTTTGTACTCACAAGATTTTAATGGAGGAGGACTACAAACCCGAAATTCAAAGTCAAAGAAGGGTAAACCCCAAAATTCACGATGTCATAAAAAAGGAAGTTTTAAAACTCCTTGACGCAGGAATGATTTATCCTATCTCCGATAGCCCATGGGTGAGCCCAATCCATTGTGTCCCTAAAAAGGGAGGAATGACTGTTGTGCCTAATGAAAACAACGAGTTAATTCCCACTCGTGTTGTGACCGGTTGGAGGGTATGTACTGACTATCGAAAGTTAAATGACGTCACTCGTAAAGACCACTTTCCTTTGCCCTTCATGGATCAAATGTTGGAGCGACTCGCGGGAAATGAATTCTATTGCTTTTTAGATGGTTTTTCGGATACTTTCAAATCCTATCGACCCTCGTGATCAAGAGAAGAATACGTTTACGTGTCCTTATGGAACGTTTGCTTATCGTAGGATGCCTTTCGGACTTTGTAATGCATCGGGTACGTTTCAACGGTGTATGATGGCAATTTTTCACGATATGATCGAAAAGTCGATGGAAGTGTTTATGGATGACTTTTCGGTGTTTGGAAATTCGTTCACGTCGTGTTTATCTAATCTCGAGCAAATGTTAAAACGTTGTGAAGAAACCAATCTTGTGCTTAATTGGGAAAAATGTCATTTCATGTGTAAACAAGGAATCATCTTAGGACATAAGGTCTCGAAAGCGGGAATTGAGGTCGATAAAGCTACGGTAGACGTCATCGCCAAGTTACCTCATCCCAAAACCATTAAGGGAGTTAGGAGTTTCCTAGGCCACGCGGGCTTTTATCGTCGTTTCATCAAAGACTTTTCGAAAATCTCTCGACCTATGACACACCTTCTCGAGAAGGATGCTCCTTTTAATTTCAATGAGGATTGTGTTAGAGCTTTTCGAAACTCTTAAAAGGAAACTTACCGAAGCTCCTATTCTTGTTGCTCCTAATTGGGAATTACCCTTTGAAATCATGTGCGATGCAAGTGATTATGCTATAGGGGCCGTCTTAGGACAACATTATGAAAAGCATTTCCGTCCTATCCATTATGCTAGTAAGACGATGACCGAGGCTCAATTAAATTACACCACAACGGAAAAGGAACTCCTTGCCGTGGTCTATGCTTTCGAGAAATTCCGACCTTATCTCGTCATAACTAAAAGCATCGTGTATACCGACCATTCGGCTATCAAGTATCTCTTAGCTAAGCAAGATGCTAAGCCGAGATTGCTTCGTTGGATGCTCCTCCTCCAAGAATTTGATGTCACCGTACTTGACAAAAAAGGAGCCGAGAATCTAGCGGCCGATCATCTCTCTCGTCTAGAAGATCCTCACAAAGATGTTTTCGAGAACAAGGAAATCACCGAAACATTTCCTCTCGAGACTCTCGGTGTAGTGAATTCTAAAGACACCACCCCATGGTTTGCCGACATTGCAAATTACCATGCGGGCAATTTCATAATCAAGGGTATGACGACACAACAAAAGCGAAAATTCTTTCGTGACGTCAAGTTCTATTTTTGGGACGACCCTTAGCTCTTTCGGGTTTGTGCGGATCAACTCGTTCGACGTTGTGTTTTTGGTGCCGAAGCTTCTAATATCCTTAGAGCTTGTCACGAGGGACCCACGGGTGGTTACCACGGTGCTAATCTCACGGCTAAGAAAGTGTTCGATGCCTGCTTCTTTTGGCCTTCTATCTATCGTGATGCACACGCACGTGTGAAGTCGTGTGATTCGTGCCAACGTCAAGGAAAATCGTCTCAACGTGATGAAATGCCGCAAAACATAATTCAAGTGTGTGAGATTTTCGACATTTGGGGCATAGACTTTATGGGGCCGTTCTCATCATCTCATGGTAACAAGTATATCCTCGTCGCGGTGGACTACCTTTCTAACTGGGTGGAAGCTAAGGCTTTGCCTACTAATGATGCTCGTGTGGTAGTGAAGTTTTTGAAGCAACTATTCTCTCGGTTCGGAACCCCTCGTGCTATTATAAGCGATCGTGGAACCCATTTTTGTAATGACCAATTCGAGAAGGTCTTAAAGAAATATGGAGTTACTCATCGTCTTTCTACGGCTTATCACCCGCAAACGAGTGGGAAAGTCGAGGTTTCGAACCGAGCTTTGAAGAGGATTTTGGAGAGGTCGATTGGAGAAAACCGTGCTTCATGGTCCGACAAACTCGATGACGCTTTATGGGCCTTTAGGACCGCTTATAAGACACCTATCGGTTGTACTCCTTATAAGTTAGTCTATGGGAAGAATTGTCATTTGCCTATTGAATTGGAGCACAAGGCATATTGGGCCCTTAAGCATGCAAACTTTGACTTAAAGACCGCGGGAGATCACCGGAAAATACAATTGAATGAATTGGATGAACTAAGAGACAATGCTGATGAAAATTCATTGATTTTCAAAGAAAAGACTAAAAAGTTTCATGATGCAAAAATTAAAAACCGGGTTTTTAACGATGGTGATCAAGTGTTACTTTTTAACTCTAGACTTAAGATATTTTCCGGGAAATTGAAATCTCGTTGGTCGGGTCCTTTCACCGTTACACAAGTGTTTCCTTATGGGACCATCGATCTAGCTCAATATGATGGTCCTAACTTCAAGGTGAATGGACATAGGCTTAAGCACTACTTTGGTGGGGAAATTCCTTCAATGGTTGACCTCGACCAAGTCACCTTCCCCAATGATAATTAGCATTGAGGGGATCGAGTCGAGCTCATGACTCGGTAATAAAAAACGAGGTGCCTCGTGGGGGAGATCCCATGCTTATCCTTTTATGCTTACTAATAACTAATGAGATGGGATTTGTGCTCTTCCAACTCGTTGTCTCGTGGTTGTTTGGGATTGTGTTATCTAGATCATCATCATCATCTACGATTGAAGACTCTCGTGTTCGTTTACGTGAGCCTACATCGTTTGCTTGAAGAAGCTTTTCACAAATCCATTGACATATCCTTTATTGTTCTAACAATTATCTTTTAGCATAATTCATAAACGACTTTAAATATATTGTTGATCACCCTTTCCATACTAGATCCTAAGCATTCGATTCTTCGTCTCTAGTATGGGGGTGCTCCACCTTTAGACTCGAAACATTGAGGACAATGTTTACTTTTAGTATGGGGGGTGAATAGATACTTGCTTTGCTACACCCTCACGTTTTCCAACTTTCAATGTTTTGTTTTGTTGCTAATAAGGCTAAAAATGGCCAAATTTTAAAAATTTCTTAGTTTTCATAAGTGTTTTTAAGACACGAATGTATATTTTCCGATGGGTAGAATAAGAGCTAATTTTTGACTTGATGGGCATTTGGAGCCATTTACATTCCTTAACCCGCTCAATTCAAGTTTTGCTAGACTTTTATATAGGGAACTTTAAAACGCGAAAGTCTTAGCTCATTCGGGTTAAGAACAAGAACTTTTCGCAAGTTCCTATAATTGATCCTAGAAATTCACTTATCAAGGGAACTATAAAATGCATTCTCTAAACTTGAAAAAGTCCAAGAAAGTGCAAGATCCTATAGGTGGCTTGAAAACCCAAAACTTTGATTTGATATAGTCTTAATGAAAGTTAATCCAAATTTGGCTTAATTTTGACTTGCATGGCTAAGTATTCATGAGTCTCTTTAATTAGAGGTCTTTATATAGTGAAGAACAAGAAGGGATAGAGTTAGACAAGTGATCATGCTAAACGTAGAACATTAAAATGTTCTTTCAGAAACTCATATGTTTTTAATTGTGGCTTTTTCTTCCCATAAGATCAATGCATTAGGAATAAAAATAATTGCAATAAGTAAGGTCGTACGATTTGAAAGGTTACTTAGCCTCTAGCGCAAGATCGTTTAAAAGTTGCTCGGGGTTGAATAGAGTTCATAGCCAAGGCATAACTTATTGAAGCGGGACGCGAAGATTGGTGAAGATCCAAAAAGGCTCTAACAAGGCATGAGGAGCTATATTTTGTTGCTAAAGATCCAAGATGATGTGAAGTATCATTATTCCAAAATCAATATGAAGGATCAAGACACACGACGAAAAGCAATTACTCCCCTAAAGATCATGGAGAAAGTCAATCCAAAAAGACCCTAACTAACAAGGTATGAGGATAAATATATCCAAGTCTGAAAAGGAGGCGGATCGTTGTATATCAAAGTCCAAAATAAAGATTGAAGAAAATAGATGAAGTCGTGGTCCAAATATGAAGAATCTCTCAAAAACGTCAAGTGAAGAAATTCCAAAATATGAAGAGAAGACCATAATTTCAAGAACGTCTTTCCAAGATTTGAAGTATGAAGTACATGCCAAATATCGGTCCGAGAAAGGTCTCAAATCGTGAAACGAGTTATGCCAAGATATGAACTTAAGGAGATACACGAGAAGCCGTTTTAAAAGATTTTGTCCTTCGGCTAACTATCGATTAAATCGTGCTACTTTGCTTTCGAACTAATAACTACTCAAATAAGTCAATATGAATCACTTGTGATCCATGACAAATAGTAAAAAAATGCTAGTAACCCATTTCCTTTTATAATAACTAGAATTACGGGGAGAAAAAGTATTACACAATTTGGACGTATGAGTAGTGTTAGCATTGTGACTTGTACCAACAATGATCTCGTTTTTGCACTTAGCATGGAATGTATGACAATCAAGGATGACGAAATTTACTCTAAGGGACATTTACTTGTTTCTATTCTTTAACCCTAAAAGTCACATTCGTGATGAAAATCATATATTATGTCTTTACACATTCTCGTAGTATTGTTGCAAGTCTTTTACTTTTCAATAAAGGGTAATAAATTGAATTTTGGTGATGCTTAGATATTTTATTCTAGCATTGCGTGAGGGCACGACAATGGCTTAGTATGGGGGAGTGATGAGATGGCATTTATACATGATCTCATCGTTCTTTTCGGGCTTTTAATGCACTAAAATGTTATAAAATACCATATATATGCTTGTGTTTATTTACTTGTGTATTTTAGGTATGGATATCGTGAAAAAAGACAAAAGATCACAAGAAACAAGGAAAAACGGACATGAGAAACGAAGCCGTACAAAGAACCATGCCCTAATTCATGAATTATCCAAGATTTACCCTTGAAGACTTGAAGATATGCAAGATTGATCCTCAAACAATGAAGAAATGACACTTAAAACCCTTGTGAATTCATAATTACAAGTTTGGTCCCTTAAGTTTGTCAAAATTGCAAAAAGATCCTTCAACTTTGAAGATTTGGCAAGATTAGTCCCTCATCAATTCTAATTTGTCAATTATGGTCCCTCATGAAGTCAAAGACACATTGAAGACCTTTGAAGATCAAGAAAGTCCAAAATTAGTCCTTCAAATATGGAAAAATGGCAAAAATAACCCTTGAAATACTTTTGCCAAAGTTTTGGGGCAAAAGTGTGAAGATTGGAACTTTTATAACAAAGGAAAGTGAGTTTTGTGGCTGAAAAACGTTTAATACAACTTTCACCAAAATACAAGGACTCATACTGCCATTCCCAAAGTTTAAATATACAAACACGCGCCAAACAAACACAACCCACCTTTTTCGGATCAAAATCTTTACTGTAGCACGTGATGAACCCAGAATTACCACTCACTTAACCAAAGGGTAAAATGAAATTACCTTGGCACATGTGTGATTCACACATGCAGAAACCCATCCCAACAATAAAATCCCTCTTCTCCACTCACCTTTGGACCCCACACTCAACCTCATACACCAATGAAAACGTAACTTTCTCCCCAAGGCAAATGACGTGTCAAGATCAACAGCTAAGAGTCATAGCTTAACTCCAAAGCTAAAATGAACGTCCTTGATCATTTTGGACATCTCATATCAAGGATTCATCTAGAAGCACTCAAGGGCACTTTTGAGAATTCACATCTAGGGTTTATGAATAGTGTTATGTAAGCATTTGCCTATAAAAGGAGACCTCAACCTGTGAGAGTCCCTTTGTTCCGGATTTTCGCTATCAATCTTTATAATTCCTTTTTAGTTAAATAAAATTTGAATTTCTTAAAATTTGTGAAATCTCTTTTGTGTTTATTAAAAGTTGGTGTTAGAATAGCTGAAATCTGAGTTCCATCTTTTAGACCTTCCTTAATCTTGTGGTTAAGGCACGTCTATGATTGAAGGTTTTGAAAGGTTCAAAAAAACCTTAAAATCCTAGTTTCTGCTTTGGTTATTATCTTGTACTAACCCTTAGCCAAAAGCCTTAAGCTCCTTCAAGCTTGTTGACACCAAGCCTGAGAAGAGTTTTAAGCTCTTGGTTGAGTAGTTTGCTCATTTGTGTTGAAGAAATATCATAATCAAAACCTTGTTCTACTTTGAACATCAGCAGGTTTTGATCTTCCTTTCTGAAGAACCTTGGTCTTGTTCTAGTTGTTGAACAAGGTCCAAGGAGCATAGCTGGTCCTCCTAGGATGTTGTGGAGGACAGGTATAATCCCTTGTTTAAGTTTCCCCTAAAAATTTCATGTTATTGCCTGTTTTTGATTTTGAGCTTTGATTTTGTGTTCTTGTGTTTGAGGTTGTGATTTTTGTGTTTGAATCTGTTAGTTGTCACCTAGGAAGTGTTTTTTATTCATAAAATTAGTAGGTTATTAGTTAAAATAACAAGTTGCTTTGAAAAATGGTAGATTAAGGGTTGTTTGGGATAACAGCCTGATTTGGATTTGTGTTATTTTGAGTTGATGCTTTGTGGTGCTTTGTGTTGGAACATATCTCATAAGTGCTAAGTGATATTTATATGCAAGCTTTGTGCATATAAACACCTAGATCCTAAAATAGGCTCTAAAATCTTGTATACTTGTTGAAATTAGTTGTGGTTTAAGGGACACCTAGATCTAATCATAGACTAGGGTTAACAAGTGATTGAACCTAGTTAGTTACACCAGGGAAGTAGGATTTGAGTGTTGAAATTGGATCTTTGGTCATTTATATCAGCAAAGTGTGCAAGTGTTCTTGAAGTTCATATCAGCAAGTGTAATCTGCTTTGATCTTGTTCCATACTTTGATTCAGTAATTGATTTAAGTTTGTTAGTGCTTAATCATAGTTTATATAGCTTGTGTATGCATCTGGTTGAATTTGGAGTGCTTATTCTAGCTTAAAACTACTTAAGTGTTCATAACTGCTTAATATCTATGTCTGTGCTAGATCTGAGCATTGTTTGATTTTTTTGTGCTAATTGGTGATACTGAAGTGTGTTTTTGTGCTTGATTATGACTCCTTGTGATTAACTGATCACTTGGGTGCCCTTATCTTCCAATAAAACATACAAAATCTCTCTAAAATCATAGGTCAAATAGTCAAAGCAGTGGGAACTCCTTTCCCCTGCTGCTAGCCACTGCTAATGTATTTTTGTGTTCAGCTTATCATTAAGCTATTCTAGCTTATTTTAACCAGCAACAACTTGGATTTTGTAATAGGTGCTCATTATTTGACCCATTTGTTCATACTGGAGCATTTGGTGGGTTGACTTTAGGGTTTGACTAGAAAACCAACTTAATTGACTTTTTCATAAGTGCTTATTGGCTTATTCCAGCTTATTGGTTTTGCTTATTGGATTTTGGTTGATTGTTTTGGCTTATTGAAGTCATTTTTAACATTTTGCAAGTTGAATCAAGTCTTGAGGTGCCCTAGAACTAAAACCAGACTATTTTGTCTTTTAGTGAATTTATACTTGGCTTATTTCTGGCTTATTGAGTGTGCTTTTTCAAAATTTCTTTTTACAGATCTCATTAGTATCCCAAAAGAAGGTTGTGTGTTAAATTAGAGCTTATGGCATTGGCTTATTGCTTAATGGCCCAATAAGAATAAGTTGTTAGTTAATTAAGCTGTGATAAGCTCACTTTCAGCTTTTGGGCCTTTAGAGTTTTGTGCTTAGAATTAAATTTTGAGTCAGATAGGGCTTTTCCAAGACATTTGGGCTTATTTTGACTTTTTGGGCTAAAAAGCCCATTAATGTGGACTGTTTTGGCTTTTAGCCCATTTGGGGGCCCAATAGGGGTATTCTGGTCATTTCACTTTCATTTTCTGTTTTATTAGGTCAAAATAAACTAGTTTGCAAGTTTTTATAATTTTTTTTATAATTTTTGGATTTTTAATATTATTTTAATATTATTTTATTATTATTTTTCAAATTTCACATTTTTGCACTTTTTATATTTTTCTTAGCTTAAATTCATTAAAATAGGATTATTGCAACTCTTAGATTAATTTTATCATCTTTAGATTAATTTTTATAATTATTCTAAGTTTTAATAGTTTTTAAATCATTTTAAATAGTTTTTCTTAGTTTAAAAATTTATAAAAATAGTTTTTAATCTTTTTAGGTCATTTTAGAGGTTTACCAATTGAAAAATCTTTATTTGGGCTTTTTGATAATTAATTTGATTTTTAGGGCTTTAATTAGCATTTAAAAATTATTATTTAATTAATTAAAAGGTTTGAAAAAGTTTTGATCATTGGTAAACTCTTAGTTTATTTATTTTGATTTTTGGTGAATATTTGGTAATTTTTAGAATTAATTTTTATTTTACGGTTTTACGTTTAGTCGTAGTAGTAATTAATTTCACGTCTTCGTCATCCTCTTTTCTCATCCCTTCTAACCAATATTAATCTAAAATCTTGCTACATTTTAGTCACACACATATACCTCCTTGGGAAACGAACTTTCACTTCATTTGGGTCATTTGTACACGGTCTTCCTAAACCGTCGTATTTAATACTTTCCCTATTTTGGTACTCTTTTCCTAAAGGGTATACAAAAACTCTACAATCAATCTTGTTTTTACACTTGGCATGGAAAAGTGAAAAGTCGAGGACGATGAATCTATTTGAGTTTTATGATCCTAAAAGTTATTTTTCAAATAATGAAAATTATACATCATGTCTTTGCAAAATAAAGTTTCAAAAGTCAAATAAAAGTGTAGTTAGTGTTTAATTTTATCATTGCATGAGGACACGGCAATTGCTTAGCAAGGGGGACTTTGATATGAGTGATTTTACTCATATCATTTGTATCTTAAAACGAGCTTAAATTGCATAAAACACATGAATATATCCTTGTATGTGCATATTTTCTTGTTTCGTGTGTGTAGGTACCAAGTTCGCGAAAACCGACAAAACCGACACAAGTTTGATGAAAAGATCGAGGAAGCCAAAAACAAGTTCGATTTTAGCGGATTTAATCTTAATGAAGGATTTTGGGCCAAGTGGGACCTACATTTGGTAATTGGGCCTGAAAGCCCAATAGTGGATACATCTTATTTGTTCTATGGTTTAAAGCCCATTTCACAAAAACATGAAATGAATGGAAACAATTTGGGCTTAAAGCCCAAAGTCATTTACAATAGTCTATGAGACGGATAGAAGTTTTCCAAAGCCCAATTCAATGAAACAAATTAAGGGGTAAAGTCCATCACCAAATCAGACGTGTTTATTTAAAGTTTCACTTATTCATTTGGGTCAAAATTCAAAACCAGTCACGCACCAAACTTTCTTTCTCTCTTTGGATAGAAACAAGGAAAATAACCAGTTAAAACCTTTTTCTCTTTTCACAACCCTAAATTAATAACCCAAAATTGGGGGTTTTTGATATAGAGGCGCGTGAAGTACACGCCTGGGAAATTAATTCCCAATTAAATAGGAGTTTGAAGATGGAGAAAACCAGGGTGACGTGGCCCTTTGCTAGCATTTGATTGGGTGAAGCACATCATCCCCATCATTCCTCCAATCAGGAATGGCCAAGTCAGCAAAGAGAAAGCACAAATATGGCCATGTTGGTGATCCGTGTGATCAAGGCGTTTTTCAGCCCTTGGATGATAAACAGAAAAGAGAGAGAATGGAGAATAGAAGAACAAAGGTCAAGATTTCACTTCATCATCAACAAACTTTCCCTTGTTCATCTATAAATACCCCCGAAATAAATCAGTAAAAGGATCCCTTTTTCTTTCTTTAGTTTTATAATATTAGATTTAGAATAGGCATTTGTAATTTCTATTTTTATATAGTGTAAAATGATTTAAATCGAGAGTAATAAAAGTGTTTATTTTAATTTCATCTTGCATTCTTTTATATAAATATTATGTTAAAGTTAATGTCAATCAAAATAAATCAATGTTATAAAATGATAAAATAGTCATATCAGCTTAAATAAATAGCTTTTGTGGTTATTGAAATTGAATTAGGGATAAAAGCTTAAACTCATTGTTTAAGTTTGAATATGACTGTTATTCGAAGATGATGTATGGATCGACTGTATTTGATGTCACTGGTTCGAGTTTGTTTATATGATGTTTTGTGACTCTAATGTTGGTGTTCGTGACATTAAAGTTGTTGATCGAGAGACGTTAGAGGTGATGGTACCAGTGTCGTTTTTAGTCCAAGTCCGCTCAGCGCGCGACTTCGTCTCAACGGATCCATCAATAATGGTTAAGCACTTTTTACTTTACGAGTTTTAAATTTAATCTACATATTTGGATGCTGATTTTGTTTGTTAATGTTTTATTATTTTATGGATTTGTTTTTGGTTTGATAAACTGCCATTATTTCTTTGATGATTAATGTATTATGGATTTGCTATGTTTATGTTCTTTTTATTTGTATGAATCTGCTCGTTTCATACTAGTTGTTTAGATATAAGTCTGCGATGTTTGACATCAGTTATTTGCTGATACGTTTTAGTTTATCCTGATGTGCCTAGATTGTTCATCATATTGTATCTGGTTAGTATGCTGTGAGAATTCATTGTAACTGATCTTGTTCGTATCTGTTGCAATAATCATCTTAGCTGTTTAAATTCGGATTTAACCTGCGGATTGTGCTGACACGATTGATCTGTAATACTTAGTTATGCCTGCTGATGGATTATGAATTTTCTTTGTTCATTTTAGTTTGTGATACAACTGCTGCTACGTAACTTGATATTTCTGCTTAGTTCTTTCTATGTTGTAATTTAGTAGCCTGTAATTTGTCCTGCTGAGTTTTTGTTTAGAGTTGAGTTACTGATTTTGATTCAATGATAGTTATTGTTTGCCTCTGAATTTGGATTTCATAGATGTCATTCTTATTCATAGCTAGAACTTTGGGTATAGTTTTTCAGCGTGTTGGTTTGAATTTAAATCGTTAACGTGCTTGATGCTTTTGTTGCCATGATTTTTGATTGTATAAATGAGTTTGAATCTGATGGTTATTGAGTCTTATTCTGATTTTTGAAGTTTGAGATTGTTTATTTTTATATCTGATTTATAGAATCTTTGTTTGACTGTATTTCAGTTTAGTTTATTGCTGATTTGCACTACTGCGTTTTATTCACTGTGTTGTGATAGATATTTACCAAAATCTGGACTTCAAAAATAAAAATAAAATAAATAAACATCAAAAATATGTCACTCGTAGGTCTCGAACTCGAGATCTGTCCCTCACACTCCCAACGTGATAACCAGCTCGACTGGTTGGTCATTTTGGTTTAATTACAGTCTTTTTAGTTAATATAGCTACTATATAAACTATCAGCTTTAAATTTAATTTAAATTCATAGTTTTAACTTTAGCTAAATTTAAAGCATCTAATTTACTTTTATAAAGTTTCTAGAATAATAAATAAGTTCAAAATAAAAATAAAATATATTTCATTTTAGAAATTTAAATTGTTATAAAAATTAGTTTTTAAATAAATAAGATTTTTATTAATTTAGATTTTAATAAAATAGTTTTAAAATAGATTTTCTTTATAAAAAGTAAAAGTTAATTTTAAATAGATTTAATTAATTTTTAGATTTAAAATAGTTTTTAAATTTGTTTAAATAGATTTTTAAATAGTGTAAAAGTAATTTTTAGATAAGTTTTTATTTTATTTTATTTAAATAGTTTAAATTTTTGAATAGTTTAAAAAAAAATTATTTATGATTAGTTTTATTTTTAGTAGTTTAAATTTTTATATAGTTTTAAAATAATTGTCTTTTAGAATTTTATAATGGGAAACGATTCATGCACTTTATTATTTTAATTTGTAGGATTAATTTTAGATTAAAGACCGTAAAACCATTCAAATCATTTGTCCAAATCAAAACAAAACGTCTCAAATTCACTCGATCTTCGTGTACAACGAACTTGGTTCACCAACGTGTTTAATTGAATCCGTCTTTGGTAATTTTAGTCTATTACTTTTTCCTAAAGGTAATTTTCTAATTTACCCTATAACGTATCTAATTATCACATATACAATCACGATCACATCAGTTTTATAACGGTTTTGAACATGAGACTTATTACCAAGACTTTTATACGCCCCCTACCGGATGGGCCTTATTATCATAGGTTTATCTCCATCTTTTATTCAACTTCACCATGAAGCTTTTATTATGACTTCGGTCTTGCCTTGCCTTTTATTTAACCTCACCATGAGGTGTTTATTATGGCCATAGACGTATATCCTCACGCTAAAAGCGAATTTTGGATCTTTAAAGCTTCAAAGATTAAGGCTTGATTCACTTTCAATTTCATATAGATTTTTCGGCCTTGTGAGCTTCAAATTGTTTGCTTGATTTAGGTGAGCACTTGAAATCTTATTATTAGGTGAAGCTTTCGATTATTCGGGTTGCCAATACTTCAAAACCGTAACGCTGGCGATACCTTAATGTCTTCCCAATTTAATTACATGGAAGCTACTAGAAAAGACTAGAAACCAACAATCAAGACTAAACCGCTAAGTCAATATTTATTAAGCAAAATATATTTACAAGCAAAGGTAGAATAAGCAAACAACGAGAACACATGAGTTTTTGAAAGAATACAAGTACTCTACGTTTAGCATATAATTAACTCTATAATTTCTCGTCCTCATTTAAGAGACTTAGCCTAATATAAAGTTAAGGAATCGAAGCTAAGTGCTCAACACGCACGATTGAGTCAAATATTACTCTTATTCTCGCCATCGGAAAACCTACATTCGTGTCTTCAAACACTATAAAACATGAAAAAAAAATTAAAATTTGGCCATTTTTAGCCTTATTTGCAACAAAACGATAAACAAAAAGATAAACTTCGGAAAGCGTGAAGGTTTGGCAGGGCAAGTATCTTATTCACCCCCATACTAAATTTAAACATTATCCTCAATGTTTCGAGTCTAAGGGTTGGAAAACCCCCATACTAGAGACGTAGTCGAATGCTTAATCTAGCACGGAAAGGGTGTAACCGTTAAATTTAAAGCCGTTTATGATGTGTGCTATAACCTAAGGTTAGAACATAAAAGGATATATCATGGATATTGAGAAATTCTTCCAAGCAAACGATCGAGTGCTCCCATAAAACGAACACGAGAGGATCCAATCGTGAAGATAATGATCATCTAAAAACCACATATCACAAACAACCACGGAACAAAGGTTGGAAGGGCACAAATACCCACACGTTACTACATTAGAAAGCGATAATATGTACATAGGATAAGCATGGGACTTCCCCACGAGGCACCTCGTTTTTTATTACCGAGTCATGAGCTCGACTCGATCCCCTCAATACTAATTATCATTAGGTAAGGTGATTTGGTCGAGGTAGTTCAAGGATGGAACTTCCCCGCCAAAGTAGTGCTTCAACCTATGTCCATTCACCTTGAAATTGGGGCCATCCTTTTGAGCTAGCTCGATGGTCCCATAAGGAAAAAATTGAGTCACGGTGAATGGACCGGACCAACGGGATTTCAACTTGCCAGAAAATATTTTCAAACGAGAGTTAAAAAGCAACACTTGATCTCCAACGTTAAAAACCCGGTTTTTAATTTTTGAGTCATGAAACTTTTTAGTTTTTTCTTTATAAATCAATGAATTTTCATAAGCAATATCTCTCAATTCATCCAATATTGTATTTTCCGGTGTTTTCCCGCGGTCTCAATATCATCATTACAATGCTTAAGGGCCCAATAAGCTTTAAGTTCGAGTTCAATTGGCAAGTGACAATTCTTCCCATACACAAGCATATAAGGAGTGCACCCGATTGGCGTCTTATGAGCGGTCCTAAAGGCCCATAAAGCATTGTCCAACTTATCCTACCAAGATTGTCGGTTTTCCCGAATCGATCTCTCCAAGATCCTTTTCAAAGCTCGGTTTGAAACCTCGACTTGCCCACTCGTTTGTGGGTGATAAGCCGTAGAAACACGATATGTAACCCCATATTTCCTTAGGACCCTTTCGAATTAGTCGTTACAAAAATGGGTTCCACGATCGCTTATGATCGCACGAGGGGTTCTAAACCAAGAAAACAAGCTTTTCAAAAACTTGACTACCACACGAGCATCATTGGTGGGCAAAGCCTTAGCTTCCACCCACTTAGATAGGTAGTCAACAGCGACAAGGATGTACTTATTACCACGAGATGATGGGAACGGCCCCATAAAGTCAATGCCCCAAATGTCAAAGATCTCACACACTTGGATGATATTTTGTGGCATTTCATCGTTTTGTGAGGCTTTTCCTTGTCGTTGGCATGAGTCACACGACTTAACAAGTGCATGTGCATCTCGGTAAATAGTAGGCCAAAAGAAACCAGCATCAAAGACCTTCATAGCCGTGAGATTAGCACCGTGGTGACCACCCGTGGGTCCCTCGTGACAAGCTCTAAGGATGTTAGAAGCTTCGGTGCCAAATACACAACGCCGAATAATTTGATCCGCGCAAGTTTGAAACAAGTAAGGGTTGTTCCAAAAATAGAACTTGACGTCACGAAAGAATTTTCGTTTTTGTTGAGTCGCCATACCCTTGATGATGAAGTTCCCCGCATTGTAATTTGCGATGTCCACAAACCATGGGGTAGATGAATCAAGCTTAGAATTCACTACACCAAGTGTCTCGTGCGGAAATGTTTCGGTGATTTCCTTTGGCTCGTAAACACTTTGGTGAGAATCTTCCAAATGAGAAAGATGATCGGCTGCTAGATTCTCGACTCCTTTTTTGTCAAGGATTTTGTGATCAAATTCTTGTAGGAGGAGAATCCAACAAAGTAATCTCGGCTTTGCATCTTGCTTAGCTATGAGATACTTGATAGCCGAATGATCCGTATACACTATGCATTTAGTCAAGACGAGATAAGGTCGAAATTTCTCAAATGCATACACCACGGCAAGGACGTCCTTCTCCGTTGTAGTGTATTTTAGTTGAGCCTCGGTGATGAGACTGCTTTTATACATAGTCTCATCGTCCAAATTGGGCTTAAAATGCATTAAATATCATCAAAATACCCAAATATATGCTTGTGTTTGTTGCTTGTGTATTTTAGGTACGGATATTGAGAAAATGACAAAAGATCACAAGAATCATGCAAAACGAACACGGGAAACGAAGCCGCACGATGAACCAAGCCCTAATGAAGAATTTTCCAAAGTCAACCCTTGAAGATTTGAAGAATTATGAAGATTGGTCCTCCAAGAAGTCAACAAACAAGTCAAAGCCTTGAAGTATGAAGACATGCCAAAAACAGCCCTTGAAGATTGCCAAAATTGCACTTATAGTCCTTGTTTCAAGTTTATAAACAATATGTGCCAAAATTGCCAAAAGCCCAAACTTGATTACAAAGGAAAAAGAGTTTTGTTGTTGTTTATACAAGTTGAACAAAGAATGTAAATTGAGGGGTCAAACCTGCCAAGACAACCTAAGACAAACCCCCACTCACAGCTTGACACCTCACCAACCTTAAACAATCACCCAATCATATTCACCCTCCCCTCCACGTTACAAATCCACTCACCACTTTTTAAATTAACTTTAAACCGGTTTTAAATTTGGTGGCAAACACATATTTTAAATACTTAACCCCTCTTTTCAGATTAAACACTCCCTAATCCATCCTTAAACCCT
The DNA here is from genome assembly GCA_025667525.1 of Glebionis coronaria. NCBI lineage: Eukaryota > Viridiplantae > Streptophyta > Magnoliopsida > Asterales > Asteraceae > Glebionis > Glebionis coronaria. The sequence continues at coordinate 437,199,441 of CM046874.1, forward strand.
AAAAATTTCCAGGAAGAACACTAATTAAAACAAAGGGTTTTTGGGTGATTCTTTCCAGATCCTTAATTAAACATCCCTTAAACCCAAAACCACCCTTAAACCCCCATCACCATCACCCCACATGCTTGTGCAACCCTCCCCTGCCCCACTATTCACTCTCAAACAAAAACTTGGCAGCAAATCAACATCCCACAACAATTTCGTGTTCTCAAAGGCTAAATGGACGTCTAAGATCTCTTTTTCATTACTGGCATCTCAGCTACAAGCCAAAGATCTTCACATGGCTTAGTTTGGACTGAAAAATTCAAAATCGTCCAAGGGCATTACTGGAAATTCAAGTGTTAGGGTTTTTAGCTGCTATTCACTTCTAGAATCACATTGTAGCCTCTATATAAAGGCATGTAGGACTTAGCTTATTCCTGTTCTTTTTTCTCCTTTTTTCACAACTTTGTAAGTCCTGTTTTTATGAATGAAAAAGGTTTAAGTTTGTTGATGAGAAGAAAGAGCCATGTAACACTCTCATTTTTCGTATGGTACAGTGGAAGGGTCTTTCAGAGTGTTACGGGATAGCACAATAACTCCAATCATAGACAACACATAAAAATGGTTGTACAAGGTTTAACAAACATTCATTCGATAAAAAGGTTTAAAAGTGTACAACAGGTCCCAAATTATACAGGTCATTTAGTTTACAAAACATAGATCGAATGAACATTTTTAATATTAAGTGTGGGCCATCAGAGTCGATCTCCATCCGGATTACCTTCAAGCACCTGAGATAGAAAACATGCAAAAATCATATCAGCGAATGCCAAGTGAATTCATAGAGTTTAATGAAAACCGTTATATAAAACAATCATTTACAATCATTTAAAATCAGAACACAAGTATAATATCGGAAGTAAGTCCACATATTGCTAGTCAGGCAATATATAAATCAAGCATACATCTGAAACCGTCCATGAGACCGTAGTCTCTATATTACCATGATAGGTAATATATTCATCGTAATAGCGTCGTTGTCGTTTATTATTTATGTCTTATAGCATACGTTGTATATTGTATAGGATTATTATTAGCCGCATGACATTGTTACCTTACTGTGAAAACAGCGGACCGCGAACCCGACAAACAATTTGCCCATCTAAGTTAGCGTGTCGTCACAAAAATCACGCTATGGAATCTTCTCATACATAAATTCGCTTACCAATCAATGTGGTACGACGGGGATCAACCGTCAAGGCGCGAACTGGGGTGATCGTCCCCAAATAGTACTATCAAATGCATAAGCGTCTACCAAATCCCGGTAGTTCACAATTCATGCTAATGGGACTTTAAGTGACATAACCTAACTACTAATAATCCTTTTAGTCTCGAATATAGGGTCATAGCATCATTCAGGTCCATCTCATTAAGCATACAATCGGGACTACTTGTGTTCTATTTTTATAAAAATCTAGCATGTTATCTCCCTCGCGGGTTTACAAATCATTTTATAAAACATTTAAAAGAGTGCGAGGCTATGAACTCACGTTGTTAATGAAAGGCGGATTATCGGCTACGGGCGTGCTTCGGTCACGGAAACCTATATAAATAATAATCGGTCTTAGACTCGGTCCAATGACTTTTATAAAAATAACAATATACATATATATGATTATTGTACATATGATGATGATCAAGTGGGTTTATAAATCCTCATTTACTCATTTTAGCGTTTACGTTTTAGTATTGTCTTACTAGTTCACTAGTTTTACCGATTTTACCTATTTTAAGTTCATTAAGTCTTTTATAAGTTCTTTTACTTGTTTTTACCCATTATATACTTATATGATCAGTATATATACTTTTCATGTTGGGCCCTATTGGGTTAAGCCCAAATAATTCTTTTTACAAGTATTTATCTTATTAAGTCCAATTATTAGTCTAATAGGTTTAGTTAGCTCGTAATTGTCCGTAATTCTTATAGTTCGGGTTTTATCGGTTTTTACTTGTCTTAGTTACTTATACATCAGTATATATCTTTTATAAACTTTACATTAGACGGGTTTGGTCGTCTAAGTTTTATTTGATGAAAAACGTTAATTTCACGGCGATAGCCGAAAAAGTCGTAAAAATCAAGTTTATAGTTTTTATTACTTATAAATATTACTTTTACCATCATTTATATATTTTACCCATTTAATTAACCTTTTATACATTTATATAAATAAGTTTTATAAGTTAGTGGGTTTATACTTTACATTTTATAAATTATAAAGTGAGTGCTTATATAATAATAATAAACATTATTTCCAAAACCTGATTTTTAACTTCACATTCACCATTTTTATCATACCTAGAGTTCTACAATGACTTAGAAGCTCATTTTTGGATGACAACTTCTTCATAATATGTGCTAAATATAACTTAGTTATAGCTACTGCCCATTTTGAGTCTAAGTTGCCTTAACAGTCCCTACAAAACTGCTTATTCAGATTGTACCACCTAACTTGTTTTGATCATATCTCACTCATTATTTTGATTCCATTGCATGGCCAACTCTCACATGTGTATAACATCATCTACTTTACTGTAAATAGATCAAACCATGCATTTTTATCAGTTCTTCATTTAGTTATCTACTGTTTTTATACAGCCAACTAATTAGACATGATTTTAGCTTCATTTCTTATGGTTATCATCATTTTTAAGCATGTTTATCAACACTTGATCCCCACACAACATTTTTATCATCATATATACATCATATACATATACAAAATGAAAGAAAATACATTTGTTCTTTACAAAATAATAAGAGAAAAATGTAGAGGATGATCTTCTTTACCAATCCAAGTGGATTTCTTGTTTTAGGAAGGCAAGAACTTGATGAATACAACAAGTATCTCCAAGACCATCAAATATCAAGATCATATGTTGGAAAATCAGCCCTAGGACACAAGCAAATCACCTCCAAAGTTGGTTATATGGCCACCAAATGATCAAGGTTTCAAGGAAACACCTTAATAGGACTAGTAAACATGTGGTTTGTAGTTAGAAAAGATCAATGAGGGTGTTTGTGGCTTGATGTGGGACGGCACAAAGATGAAGGTTGAGAGAGTTTTGAGAGTGAATTGCATGTAAGAAATGGTTAAGTGAAAACCATTTGTTGGTTTTGTGTAGTGGTGGAAGGTTTAGCTTAAAGTGTAAGCATAAGCTTACACTTGTATAAGCTTAGCTAGAATGTGTGCCACCTAAGTGTGGTGGTGTCCTCCTTGCCGTCCCATGTAAGCTAGTGGGATGGGGCAAAGTGTTTTGTCCCATCTCACTAGTTTACGGGTATTTCTCGATTCTAGTTTTCTCGATTTGCGTGCCCTCGGGTCGTTTTACGAAAAACGTTTTTATAAATTATGAATCACCGTCACAAAACGAATCCAATAAAAATTGTCTCATCAAAAACGGAGTTCAAAAACGTAAATACGTAATCCTAAGGTTTCCGGTTTAGTCGTAAAAGACGCCAAATTATGCACGTAAGTCCAAATTTAAATCCGTAAATTGTGAGTTCGTCAACCAACATAAAAATAAGTTTCAAAATATTATACGAGAAAATATTTAACTACCTGAAAATGTTAGATTTGTCACAGCTTTTCCTCCTAAAAGGGATCAACGTCCTCGTGATCCATTTCATTTGGATGTCCGTTTCTTATTGAAATCGAAGAGGTGCGGATATTTCTTCCACATTTCATCCTCTCGTTCCCAAGTATACTCGGCCCATGCTTTGAATTCCATCGGATCTTGACAATAGGTATCCGACTTTGTTTCAGTTGCTTTACCTCACGGTCCATAACTTCTACGGGCTCTTCGATAAAATGCAACTTCCCATCTATTCGAACCTTACCTAACGGAATTTTCTCATCACTCACTGCTAGACATTTCTTCAGATTAGATACATGGAATGTGTTGTGAACACCATGAAGTTCTGGGGGTAACTCTAGTTTGTAAGCCACCGGACCTACTCTAGATAAAATCTTAAAGGGTCCAATATAACGGGGATTCAATTTTCCTCGTTTTCCAAATCTTATAACGCCTTTCCATGGCGATACTTTCAACATTACTCGGTCACCCACTTCAAACTCCATTGGCTTCCGCCGCACATCCGCGTAACTTTTCTGTCTACTACGGGCAGTCAACAACCTCTTCTTAATCTGAACTATCATCTCCGTAGTCTCCCGGATCAATTCCGGTCCCGTGAGCTGGGTATCCCCAACTTCACTCCAACATACAGGAGATCTACACTTCCTACCATACAAAGCTTCAAACGGTGCAGCCTTAATACTAGAATGGTAACTATTGTTATACGAAAACTCTGCTAACGACAAATGTTTATCCCAATTCTTACCAAAGTCTAACACACAAGCTCTCAACATATCTTCCAGTGTTTGTATCGTCCTTTCACTCTGCCCATCAGTCTGGGGGTGATAAGCAGTGCTCATATCGAGATTCGTTCCCAAAGATCTTTGGAGAGATTTCCAAAAATTCGATGCGAATCTAGGATCTCGATCTGAAATGATCGATACAGGCACTCTATGCTTGCATACAACATTATCAAGGTATATTCGAGTCAGCTTCTCCAGTGAGAACTGCTCCTTAACCGGAATGAAGTGTGCTGATTTGGTCAGTCTATCGACAATAACCCAAATCGAATTGTTTCCAGATGATGTTCTAGGAAGCTTGGTGATAAAGTCCATCGTAATTCTCTCCCACTTCCATTCAGGAATCTTTGGTTGTTGAAGTAGTCCTGATGGCTTTTGATGTTCAGCTTTAACTCTAGCACAAGTCAAGCATTGAAGAACATACGTAGTTATGTCGGCTTTCATATTCGGCCACCAATACAACTTCTTCAAATCATGGTACATCTTATCAGATCCTGGATGAATGGAATACTTAGATTTATGGGATTCTAACATAATCAAGTCTCTTAAGCCTCCAAACTTAGGTATCCACATACGACCTCTTAAACATTTCACTCCATCAGCTCTAACCTCTAAAGGATCTCCTTCTCCTCGGAACCCTTCATTAACAAAATTCTCCTTCTTACAAGCTTCTATTTGCGCATTTCTAATTTGCTCAGGCAAATTATTATGCACGGTCAAGACTAGAGAACGCACCCTGATAGGCTCTCTATCTTTCCTACTTAACGCATCAGCAACAACATTGGCTTTTCCTGGGTGATATTTTATATCACAATCATAATCACTTAACAACTCTATCCATCTTCGTTTCCTTATGTTCAACTCTTTCTGGTCGAGAATATACTGTAGGCTTTTGTGATCGGTGAATACCGTACACTTGGTGCCATACAGATAATGTCTCCACAACCTAAGAGCAAAGACCACAGCTCCTAATTCAAGATCATGAGTAGTATAATTCTCCTCATTCTTCCTTAATTGCCTAGAAGCATAAGCTATCACTTTCTCTCTCTGCATCAAAACAGCTCCATAACCTCTAATAGATGCATCACAATACACTACAAAATCTTCACTCCCTTCGGGTAATGATAAGATTGGCGCACTACATAATTTTTGCTTCAATGTCTGAAATGCTCCATCTTCATCACTTCCCCAAACGAAAGGTTTATTCTTCTGAGTAAGCTTAGTCAAGGGTTTAGCTATCAAAGAAAATTCTTTAATGAATCGCCTATAATAGCCAGCTAATCCTAAGAACTGTCGCACTTCCGTTGGCGTTGTCGGTGCAGACCAATTCTTAATAGCTTCAACCTTTGCAGGATCAACATGAATTCCATCTCTGTTAATCACATGACCAAGAAATTGCACAAAATCTAACCAGAAATCACACTTCGAAAACTTAGCATACAACTTTTCATCCTTCAGCAACTTCAAAACAATCCTCAAATGTTCTCTATGCTCATCTTCATTCTTAGAATAGATTAGAATATCGTCAATAAACACAATCACAAATTTATCCAAGTAGGGCTTGCACACTCGATTCATTAAATCCATGAAAACCGCAGGTGCGTTAGTTAACCCAAATGGCATTACTTGAAATTCATAGTGTCCATAACGAGTTCTAAATGCAGTTATAGGAATATCTTCTTCACGGACGCGAAGTTGGTGATATCCTGACCGCAAATCTATCTTAGAATACACACTAGATCCTTGTAGTTGATCAAACAAATCATCAATCCTAGGTAAAGGATATCGATTCTTAATTGTCAACTTATTCAGTTCCCTATAATCAATGCACATACGAAAAGATCCATCCTTCTTCTTAACGAACAAGACTGGAGCTCCCCAAGGCGACGAGCTCGGTCGAATAAAACCTTTATCAGACAACTCCTTAAGTTGCTCAGATAACTCCTTTAATTCAGAAGGGGCTAATCGGTAAGGCGCACGTGCCACCGGTGCAGCACCAGGAATTAAATCGATTCGAAACTCTACTTGCCTTATCGGTGGAAGTCCGGGTAAATCTTTAGGAAATACCTCAGGAAATTCACAAATAATAGGTACATCTTCCAATCGTTTCTCCCTAGACTCATTCCCGGTCACTTGAGCTAAGAATAACTCACAACCGTTCCTGATGTACTTTTGGACTTTAATACATGAAACGATTTTCAAATGGGATTCACCTCGACTACCATCAATTACTAACGTCCTATTCCTAAGAGGAATCTTAACCTTCTTCTCTCCACATAAAATAGTAGCATTATTCAACGACAACCAATCCATACCAATAATAATATCAAAACTACCTAATTCTATCAACATCAAATCAATCGGAAAGGAATGGTTTAAGAGATTTAGAGAGCATCCTTGTAATAGCTTATTAGTTTTCACTAATTTACCATCAGCCAATTCCACCTCGTAACTGGTACTTATCTCAACAGGTTCAATATCAATAAGGGCACTAAGTTTAGTGGATACAAAGCTCCTATCGGCACCCGAATCGAATAAAGCAACAGCATAATGATTGTTGAGTAAAAACGTACCGGTAACGACATTCGGATCCTCTTTCTTCACCTCAATTGTTCCAAGTTGGTAGATACCACCCTGGGGGTTTCTTCCAGGTACAATCGCTTTCAACTTGGGGCATTCCGATTTCCTATGACCTTCTTCATTACAATTGAAGCAAATCGTTCCCTTCTTACACCTTTCAACCTTGTGTCCAAGCTTTCCGCAATTTCGGCACTTCCAGCAGTCGCCATGATGCCTCTTGTTGCCACACTTAGGACATCTATCATCGTTGCGCGGTGCATTGTTGGTAATAGCATTTGCATTCCCCTTTCTCTGGTTCTGACGACGATTGAAATTCTTCCTATAATCACCTCTATCTACACGATCACCGTCTCCCTTTCTTTTCTCACCTACACGGGCTTCATCTTCCTTATCCTGAATTATCTGTCCAATGAGTTGGTAAGCCATTCGAACAGCATCATCAATGGTCAGTGGTTTCGATGATGTCACGTCCCCCCGGATATTCCTGGTCAACCCTTTCACATATTGCTCAATTCGGATCTCTTCGGGTTCAACCAATCGAGGACATAGCAAGGCCAACTCATGGAATCGATTCGTGTAACTATCAATGTCCACACCTTTCATTCTCAAATGAATCAACTCTTGTTCTAACCTAATGATCACACTACGAGGACAAAACTCCAAAGTCATCCACTTCTTGATTTCAGCCCAAGGAGTAGCATTAGCAGCATCAAGACCCATGAAAGCAATTCTCCCGTTCCACCAAGTCAACGCACGACCTTTAAGAGTAGCCATAGCAAAAGTCACCTTATCTTCCTCCTTACACTTACTAATCCTAAACACCGATTCAATCTTCTCGATCCACTGGCTTAGTCCTACAGCACCTTCAGTTCCATTAAAAGGTAGAGGTTCACACTTCATGAACGTCACATAAGTACAGCCACCAACTTCAGGTGCATTAGTTCCAAGTCCTCCTACGTTTCCTCCAGCATTAGCATTCACATTATTAGCATTTACATTCACATTAGTACCGCCAATTCCACTACCGCCAGCTCCACTACCGCCAGCTCCACTACCGCCAGCTCCACTACCGCCAGCTCCACTACCGCCAGCTCCACTACCGCCAGCTTCATTTCTAGCATTTGCCATAAATTCAGTCATAGATGCGGTAACTTGCTCCGTAATAATCCTACGTACATCATCCTCAGTCACAGCCTTCTTGGGCGGCATAGTTCTATAATTCCACAATTTCAAAGTATTAAGCATTCATCCAACAAAGGATTCATATAATATGGATCGAATTCATAATCAAGATACAAATAAGGCACAATATGGAATTCAAGACAAGATACATATTTCATTCGATCTGAAACAAAAGTATTGTCTTAGTACATCCATATCAAAGTTCTAACACTATATACACTCAAAATTCGTGCCAAGTCTATTACTAACAAGTCGGTTCAGTCAAAGCTATAAACACAAAAGATATAAAGGTCACTACTAAACACAGACTGGTCTACTGAGAACCGCCAGATGGTCCATCATCCATCGTCTTCTGGATCTTCGCCGGATGATCACTAGACACATCTTCAGCTGGGCGCTTACGGATTACTCCTCTTTCAACCATGTCAGCATAAAATCTACTGTTCCAACCCACGGATACATTCAACTCCTTTTCTGCTTTCTCACGCATCGCACGAGCCACACTCAACTGAATTTCCATAGAATTCACCTTTCTCTTCATAGCAGCATACTCACCACTTTCCAACACTGATAACCTCTTAAAAGCCTAATTCATACCACGCTCAACATCACTCAAATCCAAACTAAGCAATTCTCGCTCTTTCTCGCCAACCTTAGCCTTCGACTCCAAATAAGCAACCTGAGTCTGAACAACACCTAATCCAACCTCTGTCACACAACTCTTAACACGGGAAGCATCTAGATCACGTCTCAAGGCCCATGGTGCAAGACCATCAATATGAGTAGCCTCTCGAGCACTAGACGACTCTCCTATCTCATGTCTACGAGTAGCAATACCATCGGTACCGTCAGGTGCATCGTCATCCTCATCCTCCTCTGATTCAGAATCAGATTCAGACGATTCAGACATTTCGTCCCTAGGTAACTCATCCTCGGAATCAGACAAACAAACTGGTGGGGGCAAAGGCTCGCCCTCTGGAACATCATACGGATATATAAGCTCAGCTTCCTCATCGTCATCAACCTCAACATCTATACCTACATCTTCCTCGATATCCTCGTCGTCAATCTCATCATCTAACTCATCTAACCCAATCTCATCCTCATTCTCAATATCAGCATTCTCAATATCTACGTCCTCATTACCCACATTCTCAATCTCATTCTCTACTAAGTCAACCCGAGGGGCAATCTGATCTCCTAGTCCTAACTCGGGCTCGGGATCCTCAAATGGTTCCTCCTCGTCATCAATATCAAAATCTACTAAGTCTAAATAAGGATCATCTTCTATATTAGGTTCGGGTATAGCATGGTTTTCTACAGGAATATTAGGGTCAGCCATGACAATCTGCATTTATATATATTTATCTCGTATTAGGATAACATACTAGTTAAACAATTACATAATGAAATCACGATATATACATATATATAAATTAAATTATATATATCAAAATATATATCTTCTCAATAGGGCTTGTTGGTAACGTCGGAGATCTCTGGCACCGTTATAGTCAAAAGATTTTTCAATTATTTTCTCAAATGTTCATTGTCAAAAGATTTTGAAAAGTTTTGTTCAAAACCTTGGTTTTTAAAATCTTTTGTTCTCTACAACGAGAGCTCTGGTACCAAACTGTAACACTCTCATTTTTCGTATGGTACAGCGGAAGGGTCTTTCAGAGTGTTACGGGATAGCACAATAACTCCAATCATAGACAACACATAAAAATGGTTGTACAAGGTTTAACAAACATTCATTCGATAAAAAGGTTTAAAAGTGTACAACAGGTCCCAAATTATACAGGTCATTTAGTTTACAAAACATAGATCGAATGAACATTTTTAATATTAAGTGTGGGCCATCAGAGTCGATCTCCATCCGGATTACCTTCAAGCACCTGAGATAGAAAACATGCAAAAATCATATCAGCGAATGCCGAGTGAATTCATAGAGTTTAATGAAAACCGTTATATAAAACAATCATTTACAATCATTTAAAATCAGAACACAAGTATAATATCGGAAGTAAGTCCACATATTGCTAGTCAGGCAATATATAAATCAAGCATACATCTGAAACCGTCCATGAGACCGTAGTCTCTATATTACCATGATAGGTAATATATTCATCGTAATAGCGTCGTTGTCGTTTATTATTTATGTCTTATAGCATACGTTGTATATTGTATAGGATTATTATTAGCCGCATGACATTGTTACCTTACTGTGAAAACAGCGGGCCGCGAACCCGACAAACAATTTGCCCATCTAAGTTAGCGTGTCGTCACAAAAATCACGCTATGGAATCTTCTCATACATAAATTCGCTTACCAATCAATGTGGTACGACGGGGATCAACCGTCAAGGCGCGAACTGGGGTGATCGTCCCCAAATAGTACTATCAAATGCATAAGCGTCTACCAAATCCCGGTAGTTCACAATTCATGCTAATGGGACTTTAAGTGACATAACCTAACTACTAATAATCCTTTTAGTCTCGAATATAGGGTCATAGCATCATTCGGGTCCATCTCATTAACCATACAATCGGGACTACTTGTGTTCTATTTTTATAAAAATCTAGCATGTTATCTCCCTCGCGGGTTTACAAATCATTTTATAAAACATTTAAAAGAGTGCGAGGCTATGAACTCACGTTGTTAATGAAAGGCGGATTATCGGCTACGGGCGTGCTTCGGTCACGGAAACCTATATAAATAATAATCGGTCTTAGACTCGGTCCAATGACTTTTATAAAAATAACAATATACATATATATGATTATTGTACATATGATGATGATCAAGTGGGTTTATAAATCCTCATTTACTCATTTTAGCTTTTACGTTTTAGTATCGTCTTACTAGTTCACTAGTTTTACCGATTTTACCTATTTTAAGTTCATTAAGTCTTTTATAAGTTCTTTTACTTGTTTTTACCCATTATATACTTATATGATCAGTATATATACTTTTCATGTTGGGCCCTATTGGGTTAAGCCCAAATAAATCTTTTTACAAGTATTTATCTTATTAAGTCCAATTATTAGTCTAATAGGTTTAGTTAGCTCGTAATTGTCCGTAATTCTTATAGTTCGGGTTTTATCGGTTTTTACTTGTCTTAGTTACTTATACATCAGTATATATCTTTTATAAACTTTACATTAGACGGGTTTGGTCGTCTAAGTTTTATTTGATGAAAAACGTTAATTTCACGGCGATAGCCGAAAAAGTCGTAAAAATCAAGTTTATAGTTTTTATTACTTATAAATATTACTTTTACCATCATTTATATATTTTACCCATTTAATTAACCTTTTATACATTTATATAAATAAGTTTTATAAGTTAGTGGGTTTATACTTTACATTTTATAAATTATAAAGTGAGTGCTTATATAATAATAATAAACATTATTTCCAAAATCTGATTTTTAACTTCACATTCACCATTTTTATCATATCTAGAGTTCTACAATGACTTAGAAGCTCATTTTTGGATGAAAACTTCTTCATAATATGTGCTAAATATAACTTGGTTATAGCTACTGCCCATTTTGAGTCTAAGTTGCCTTAACAGTCCCTACAAAACTGCTTATTCAGATTGTACCACCTAACTTGTTTTGATCATATCTCACTCATTATTTTGATTCCATTGCATGGCCAACTCTCACATGTGTATAACATCATCTACTTTACTGTAAATAGATCAAACCATGCATTTTTATCAGTTCTTCATTTAGTTATCTACTGTTTTTATACAGCCAACTAATTAGACATGATTTTAGCTTCATTTCTTATGGTTATCATCATTTTTAAGCATGTTTATCAACACTTGATCCCCACACAACATTTTTATCATCATATATACATCATATACATATACAAAATGAAAGAAAATACATTTGTTCTTTACAAAATAATAAGAGAAAAATGTAGAGGATGATCTTCTTTACCAATCCAAGTGGATTTCTTGTTTTAGGAAGGCAAGAACTTGATGAATACAACAAGTATCTCCAAGACCATCAAATATCAAGATCATATGTTGGAAAATCAGCCCTAGGACACAAGCAAATCACCTCCAAAGTTGGTTATATGGCCACCAAATGATCAAGGTTTCAAGGAAACACCTTAATAGGACTAGTAAACATGTGGTTTGTAGTTAGAAAAGATCAATGAGGGTGTTTGTGGCTTGATGTGGGACGGCACAAAGATGAAGGTTGAGAGAGTTTTGAGAGTGAATTGCATGTAAGAAATGGTTAAGTGAAAACCATTTGTTGGTTTTGTGTAGTGGTGGAAGGTTTAGCTTAAAGTGTAAGCATAAGCTTACACTTGTATAAGCTTAGCTAGAATGTGTGCCACCTAAGTGTGGTGGTGTCCTCCTTGCCGTCCCATGTAAGCTAGTGGGATGGGGCAAAGTGTTTTGTCCCATCTCACTAGTTTACGGGTATTTCTCGATTCTAGTTTTCTCGATTTGTGTGCCCTCGGGTCGTTTTACGAAAAACGTTTTTATAAATTATGAATCACCGTCACAAAATGAATCCAATAAAAATTGTCTCATCAAAAACGGAGTTCAAAAACGTAAATACGTAATCCTAAGGTTTCCGGTTTAGTCGTAAAAGACGCCAAATTATGCACGTAAGCCCAAATTTAAATCCGTAAATTGTGAGTTCGTCAACCAACATAAAAATAAGTTTCAAAATATTATACGAGAAAATATTTAACTACCTGAAAATGTTAGATTTGTCACAAGCCATCTTAATTTTCATTGTTTGCTTGTTGTTTAAATTCCAAGATTGTTTACTTTTCAAGTTTTTTAAAAAATTTTAAGTCTTGTGTTCAAAGGTTTCTGATTTCAAGTTTTCTTTTCAAGTTAAGCTAGAAGGGTTGTTAAACCACATAAGCTTCTACATTCAAGCTTGTATATGACCATACAACCCTGATATCTTGGAGATATCAAGGTGTAGTGGGTATAAAAGTTTGGGTAAAAAGGGCAAAGTGAGGTAAAAAAACCTTTTTGCTTGTTCTTTTAACATCACTGTTTCAATTAAAAAGCTATAAGCTATAAGGAGACTTGTCTGTAAGTCATTCTTATAGCTCATTGGCTCTCATTCCAGGTCACTCTTGTTGTTTTGGTTGGTTTTTAGCAGGTTCTAAACAAGGGCCAATCTTATTTTTTTTTTGTTGAGCAAAGCTTCATCAGAACCTCAACCAAGTTCAGCACAAGCCCGGGCTTGTTTGGAGGTGGTTTTTCAACCACTAAGGGTCCTGGATGTAGGACCCTTAAGGTAGTTCCTTGCTTCTTATTCCAATTTTTAGTTTTCTGAAAAATATTGTGTTTTATATGATTCTGCATGTTGAGTTGTTAAATGTTGGTTTAAGTGTTTGGATGTGCTCAATTTATGATTATATGCATGTTAGGAGTATCTTGATTCAGTTTGAATTAGATTTGAGTAGGATTGCTTTGTTAAAATTGATTTCAGTAATATAAAGGGGTGTTTGGATCAGTGTTTTAAATAGTTTAGATTGTTTAGAATCTGCTTGTAGACTTGTTATATACACTCTTTGGGTTGTCAATAGGTCTTAGGCTAGCTTGGTTTTCAATTTGAGTAAGTTTTAAACCATATGCATGCTTGAAAATTGGTTTAAGTGGTAAAAATCAGTTAAGTCTATTGTCTGCTTGTTTTGCCTGAATTTGTGCATCTATATCTTGTTCATTGTTGGATAATAGGGTGTTTAAGGTTTGTATGTTGCTTGTATGCCATGACATTACCTTGTGTGTAAGTTTTAAGGCTTTGAATCTCATTTGTGTGCACATTGCATCAGCAAGTACTCATCAGAAACATTAGCTATATCAGCAACTTTCATTTGCTATTTTTGTGCTTGATTTGTGTGCTCCTTACCTGTTTTTGTATTTATTTTGACTCCTTATACTCCAAAGAGTATAAGGGTGCCCCATTTGTCCATCAAACATCATCAAAACGCCATCAAATCAAGTCCTCTTGATACCTTTCACTTGTGAAGAAACACCATAAGTGTTCATCAGAAAGTAGTGCAAAACTTGGGCACGTTTTTGGATTTTTAGGGCTTAATTCTTGTTAAATTTGGATTGTGTTTGTGTTTTAGAAGTTAATTAAGTACCTGGATTAAGTTTTAAAAGAAAAAAAAAAGTTTGCAAAAAGCACACCCTGCCTGGGCTCGAACACGCGACCTTGCTTTCCAAGGGCTAGCGTGTTAACCAGTGATCCAGATGGCATTTTACGTTTAGGTTTCATTTCATCATTTATTTAAGGTGCTTTGGTTTTGTAGCTTATTTAACTAACAGCTTTTAAATAAGCAGTTTCTAGCTTATTTCTTTTAGCTTTTTCATGTTTAGCATTTTTCCTAGGTTTGTATAAGGGTTGTTGACTTTTCTGAGCAAAAAGAAAATTTTTCCCTTTTTTTATTAATTTATTAGGATTATTTTAAGTTTTAATTTTAAAAAGTCATTAAAAAATAGAAAAAAGTAATTTAAAAATCTGGAAAAATAGTTTTTAGGTTTTGAATTACATTTTTTAGGTTTACAGCTTTTTAAGTTTTCAAATTAGCTTATTTTGGATTTTATAGGATTTTAGGGTTTTTAGCTAACTTTAAAATTCAATATAAAATTATTAAATAGGTTTCAGAAAATTTGGATTGCATTTTTGTTTTAGTTACATTATTTAGGATTTTTGGTAATTTTTTAGAATTTATTTACAAACTTTTTATTTTTTTGATTATTTTAATATTATTTTATTATTAAAAATTGAAGTTTTATTTTTTTAGTTTTTACATTTTTCCTAGGTTAAGGACACTTAATTAGGAGTTTTGTCACTTTCCAAATATTTTTTAGACTTTTCATTTAATTTCTAGAATTAATTTAAGATTTAATAGATTTTAATAGTTTTTAAGTGTTTAAAAATAGTTTAATTTGGTTTTAAAATTTTTAAAAATAGTTTTTAGCTTAATTAGGATATTTTTGAGGTTTACAAACTATTAGATCTTGTTTAAGGCTTTTTAATAATTAAAAGTGATTTTTAGGGCTTTAATTAGCATTAAAAAGTCATTATCTAATTAATTAAAAGGTTTTAGCAAGTTTGGATTTTTTGTAAACTCTTAGAATATTATTGGGGATTTTTAGTAATTTTTAGGAATTTTTAGGTTAAAAGTTTAATTTTGGCACTATTTACGGTTTTACGTTTTCGCCTTTTTCGTCATAGTTTAATTCGTTTTCGTAACCGTCTTTCTCTCTTAATCCCATTTCTTTCTCAATCATATAATCACAAACATTAATCAATTCTTAACACAACGCACTTGCCTCCTCGAGAACGAACTCACTTAGGGTCATTCACACACGGTTTTCCTAAATCGTCGTGCATACTTGCCCTACTTTGTGCATCCTTTTCCTAAAGGTGTACAAAATTCACAACATCATTTTGGCGCCGCTGCCGGGGAGGCGTGTTGTGTTTTGGTTGAACCATTTTTGTTTTTATATATAGCCATAAAAGTAATTGTATTAGTAGCACTCTACTAATACGTATTATCGTTTTTCGTTTTTTGTGAATACTATTACTATATTGTATACGTAGAACAATAAATTTACAAGTAGTCCAAATACGTGAGAAATCACAACCTTGACTTGGGAGGTCATTACCCAATCATTGTATTCGAATCTCAAACCAAAGAAAAAGGCAAAAATAGATAAATACTTTCGAGAAGCTCGATTTTGAGAAATACAAACTATAAGGTGGGTATAAGGCGGTTGTATTTCACGACCTAAAGGAAAAAGTCTCTTAAGTGCTTCGCGCCGCCTCGTTTCCTCCGCTTGCTTGTGCGTATTTTGATTTTGAAAGCTAATCGAGGGTTTTGCCGCCAAAGTATTACTAAGTATCATATATATTTTCTTGGTTTCTATTGATTAAACCCTCTTGAACAATTTGGTGTTCCACCATCGTTCTAAAGTCATCGAAGGTGTTCACTTCACGTGATCGTTTTCATTCCTTGAGGCTTCTTTAATCGAGAGATTTGATTAAGGAGGAGATTTGTAGATTTGTGTTTACTAATACATTCCAAAAATCCAAAAAAAAGTTAAAAACAATCAAAAACCACAAAAAAATTGAAAAAGTAAAAACACCAAAAAGAATCTTCTTTGCTCGCCTTCTCGTTGTACGTGACGTTTATGCAAACTCGCTCTAAAGCAAGACGTGCTCGTAAACGAAGAAACAAATCCATCACTCCTACTAGTGAGGAGTCTCCTATTGACGAACCCATTGTAGTGAAAGAAGCACCCATGGCTAATCGAACTATGATGGAGTTACTTCAAGCACCCACCGAGGGTTATGGAGAAGCGATTGTGATTCCCGCTATCCTTGCGGAGAATTTTGAGGTTAAGACGGGTTTATTGTCCATGATTCAAAACAACAAGTTTCGAGGTGACGAAAAGGACAACCCTCATAACCACATTCACCAATTTAATCGTCTCACCGCCACATGCAAGTTTAAGGACGTCTCAAACGACTCGATTAAGATGATGCTTTTTCCGTATTCCTTAGCGGGGCCCACAAAAATTTGGTTAGAGAAAGAGCCACCCAATTCTATATTGACGTGGAAGGATCTCGTTTCAAAATTCGTGAACCAATTTTTTCCGCCCTCTAAGACTACGCACTTGAAAAACGAGATTTCAAAGTTTTCGCAAGAGTATAATGAGAGTTTTTCAACGGCTTGGAATAGGTTTAAGGAAATGTTGCACGAATGTCCTCATCATGGTTTTTCCGACTTGCATCAAATAGACACATTTTACAATTGCTTGAATGATCATGAGCGTGATTATCTTAATGCCGCCGCGGGTGGTAATTTTTTGTGTAAGACGGTCGAGGAAGCATTGTTAATCATTGAGAATAGGTCTAAGGTGTATAGTCCTCGTAGCACGTCGAGTGTTCGTAAGACTTCGTCTTCGTCTTCGCCTTCATTGTCACACACCGTTGATGCTTGCCAAATCGAAGCTAATTTGGAGAACAAAATTTTTGATAAATTGAAAGGATTGTTAATTGAGTTTAAAGTTGGTGAACAACCCGCTCCCGCTACGATTAAAGCGGTTGAGGTTTCCTGTATGTATTGTGGTGGAGCTCACGATTATTCCGAGTGCATTACCAACGGTGGTAACACTTCGAGTGCCTTCGCGGCCGCGGGAACTTATAACCAAAACGGTCAAGTTCCTCGCACTAATCAATTGACTCCACCGGGTTTTCCACCAAATCAAAATGCTAACAATTATCGAAACAATCAAGTTGGTTACCAAAGCAATCAAAGGAACAATTTTAAGGGTAATAACAACTATGGAAATCAAGGAACTAGTAGCCAATTGCAAAATCAAAGTCAAAACCGTAATTTTCAAAACACAAGTCAAGGTCTTCAAAATGTTTACACAAAAGAACTTCCAATGGACTTTTTGAATTACGCCACGGCAAATGATAAGATTTTGGAAAACATTCAAGAGCAATTGGCTAGTCAAGCTAGGGACACGGCTAAAAACACTAAGGAGTTGGCTAACTTTGTGAAAGAAAATCTTAACATGAGAAATGAGTTGAAAAATGATTTTGCTAATCAAATTCGAGGTCAAAACAACAAGATAGAGCAAAGTCATGCTAGGCTTGAACAAAGAATTGACCAAAAAGCCGCTAGTCAAGATTTGAAGTTTAATAGTCAAGATGCTAAGCTTAATGCAATTTTAGAAGCCGTCATGGGAAACAAAGCCTCTACTTCGAGTGGTCTACCTAGTAACACCGTTTCAAACCCGAAGGGAGAGATGAAAGTGATTACCACACAAAGTGGTAAGACACTTAAAGAACCGACTCCTCAACCAATTACTCCAACGGTGGAGGAAATTGAGGAAGAACCCGAGGTGGTGGTCGAAAAGGAGCATATTTCAAACCCACAAAGTACCGCTCATGCCACACCTACGGTCGACCCTTTACCAACATTGGAACCCGAGATTCCAAAGGCTATGCCTATGCCCCAACCCACACCACCCTTGCCTTACCCATCGAGACTTAGGAAGGAGAAACGACAAGAGCGCGACAACTACTAATTTGAGCTTTTTATGAAAATGTTTCGTGAGTTGCACCTTAATGTGAGTTTCGCCGATGCTTTGGTCATGATGCCTCGATTTGCCGCTAACTTTAAGAGTATGTTGAACAACAAGGAAAAATTGCACCAAATGTCTAGTTGTTCGTCGGTTTATCTTGATCGCATACCTTAAAATGTCGGTGATCCCGGTAAATTTTTGATCCCTTGTGCAATTCAAGATATGGAAGAATGCTATGCCTTGGCCGATCTTGGTGCTAGCATTAATTTGATGCCACTTGCAATCTTCAAGTCGCTCAATCTTCCTAATCTTACTCCTTCACGAATGTCTATTGAGTTGGCCGACCATTCCACGATTCTCGCATGTGGTTTGGCGGAAGACGTTTTTGTGAAAGTGGGGAAGTTCTACTATCCCGTAGACTTTATTGTTGTTGACATCCCCACGGATCCTCAAGTTCCTCTTATTTTAGGTCGTTCGTTTTTAGATACGTCTATGGCTTTAATTGATGTGCATGCTAGAAAGATCACCTTACGTTTCAACGACGAGGAACTTGTTATAAACGCAACTCAAAATTCTCAACTTTCTCATGTTTATTCCGTTGCAACCATAAACCTCGTTGATATGATCGACGTGGTTTGCGAGGAATTTTCACAAGAAGTTTTAGGGTTTGGTGATGAAGAAACTAGTGGCAATCCCACTATGTTGGATCCAATTCTTGATAATTCGACACCAACCTTCACTCCTTTTGAAGGTGGTGGTTTTACGTTGGAAGAATTTGATGTTCCACGTACTTGTGACGAAGACCTCGACAACGATGAGGACTTCTCGATTATCAAGGATTTTCTCAACGATTTCCCATTTCCTCCACCCGAGGAGGTTATGAGTATCGAGCCCAAATCTTCACTTGAGGAACCACCTATCCTCGAGTTGAAAGATTTACCTCCTCACCTCGAATATGTCTATTTGGAGGAGGACGACAAGTTGCCGGTTATTATTGCGAAGGATCTTTCGAATGATGAAAAAACCGCACTTGTCGATGTTCTAAAGGACCACAAGGGGGCGATTGCGTGTTATCCGACATTAAGGGAATCGATCCCAAGTTTTGTACCCACAAAATCTTAATGGAGGAGGATTTCAAGCCAACAATCCAAAGTCAAAGGAGGGTGAACCCCAAAATTCACGACGTCATCAAAAAGGAGGTCCTTAAACTCCTTGACGCGGGAATGATTTACCCTATTTCTGATAGCCCTTGGGTGAGTCCTATTCATTGTGTCCCTAAAAAGGGAGGGATGACCGTTGTGCCAAACGATGCCAACGAGTTGATTCCCACTAGACTCGTAACCGGATGGAGAGTGTGCATTGACTATCGAAAGTTGAATGAAGCCACTCGAAAAGACCATTTTCCCTTGCCCTTCATGGACCAAATGTTGGAGCGTCTTGCGGGAAACGATTTCTATTGCTTTCTAGATGGTTTTTCCGGTTACTTCCAAATTCCCATCGACCCTCGTGATCAAGAAAAAACTACGTTTACGTGTCCATATGGAACGTTTGCCTATCGTAGAATGCCATTCGGACTTTGTAATGCACCGGGAACTTTTCAACGATGCATGATGGCTATTTTTCATGATATGATCGAGAAGACGATGGAAGTCTTCATGGATGACTTTTCCGTGTTTGGTGATTCTTTCACTTCGTGTTTGTCGAATATAGAGAGAACGTTAAAACGTTGTGAGGAAACCAACCTTGTGCTCAATTGGGAAAAGTGTCATTTTATGGTTAAGAGTGGAATCGTCTTAGGGCACAAGGTCTCGAAAGCGGGGATTGAGGTAGATCAAGCTAAGGTAGACGTCATCGCCAAATTACCTCATCCCAAAACCGTCAAGGGAGTTAGGAGTTTCCTAGGCCACGCGGGCTTTTATCGTCGATTCATCAAGGACTTTTCAAAGATTTCTCGACCCATTACACATCTTCTTGAAAAAGAGGCACGTTTTGTCTTTGACGAAGATTGTGTACGAGCCTTTGAGATCCTTAAGAGGAAACTTACCGAAGCTCCCATTCTTGTTGCTCCCAATTGGAACCTTACCTTTGAACTAATGTGTGATGCTAGTGATTACGCTATTGGGGCCGTTTTGGGGCAACGTCATGATAAGCACTTCTTGCCTATTCACAATGCTAGCAAGACGATGACCGAGGCTCAACTTAAATACACTACAACGGAAAAGGAGTTCCTTGTCGTGGTGTATGCATTTGAGAAATTCCGACCTTATCTCGTCTTGACGAAATGCATAGTGTATACGGACCATTCGGCTATTAAGTATCTCATGGCAAAGCAAGATGCTAAGCCGAGATTACTTCGTTGGATTCTCCTCCTTCAAGAATTTGATCACAAAATCGTTGACAAAAAAGGAGCCGAGAATCTAGCGGCCGATCATCTCTCTCGTTTGGAAGATCCTCACCAAAGTGTTTACGAGCCCAAGGAAATCACCGAAACATTTCCGCTCGAGACACTTGGTGTAGTGAATTCCAAACTTGATTCTTCCACCCCATGGTTTACGGACTTTGCAAATTACCATGTGGGTAACTTCATCGTTAAGGGTATGCCAACTCAAGAAAAACGAAAATTCTTTCGTGATGTCAAGTTCTACTTTTGGAACGACCCTTACTTGTTTCGAACTTGTGCGGATCAAATCATCCAACGTTGTGTATTTGGCACCGAAGCTTCTAACATCCTTAGAGCTTGTCATGAGGGACCCACGGGTGGTCACCACGGTGCTAATCTTACGGCTAAAAAGGTGTTTGATGCCGGCTTCTTTTGGCCTACTATTTACCGAGATGCACAAGATCTTGTGAAGTCGTGTGATGCATGCCAACGACAAGGAAAAGCCTCACAAAAAGATGAAATGCCACAAAATATCATCCAAGTGTGTGAGATCTTTGACGTTTGGGGCATAGACTTTATGGGGCCGTTCCCATCATCTCGTGGTAATAAGTATATTCTCGTTGCGGTTGACTACCTTTCTAAGTGGGTGGAGGCAAAGGCCTTGCCCACCAATGATGCTCGTGTGGTAGTCAAGTTTTTGAAGC
Organism: Glebionis coronaria; assembly: GCA_025667525.1. Classification (NCBI taxonomy): domain Eukaryota; kingdom Viridiplantae; phylum Streptophyta; class Magnoliopsida; order Asterales; family Asteraceae; genus Glebionis; species Glebionis coronaria. The sequence continues at coordinate 437,220,803 of CM046874.1, forward strand.
AATTATTCTCTCGGTTTGGAACCCCTCGTGCTATCATAAGCGATCGTGGAACCCATTTTTGTAATGACCAATTTGAAAGGGTTCTAAGGAAATATGGGGTTACACATCGTCTTTCTACGGCTTATCACCCACAAACGAGTGGGCAAGTCGAGGTTTCAAACCAAGCTTTGAAGAGGATCTTGGAGAGATCCGTTGGGGAAAACCGACAATCTTGGTCGGATAAGTTGGACGATGCTTTATGGGCCTTTAGGACCGCTCATAAGACACCCATTGGGTGCACTCCCTATAAGCTTGTGTATGGAAAGAATTGTCATTTGCCTATCGAGTTAGAACACAAGGCTTATTGGGCCCTAAAGCATTGTAATGATGACATGGAGACCGCGGGAAAACACCGGAAAATGCAATTAAATGAATTGGATGAATTGAGGGATATTGCTTATGAAAATTCATTGATTTATAAAGAGAAAACTAAAAAGTTGCATGATTCTAAAATTAAAAACCGGGTTTTTAACATTGGGGATCAAGTTTTGCTTTTTAATTCAAGATTGAAAATCTTTTCCGGTAAGTTGAAATCCCGTTGGTCCGGTCCATTTACCGTGACTCAAGTATTTCCGTATGGGACCATCGAGCTAGCTCAAGATGATGGTCCTAACTTCAAGGTGAATGGACATAGGTTGAAGCACTACTTTGGCGGGGAAGTTCCATCCTTGAACTACCTCGACCAAGTCACCTTCCCCAATGATAATTAGTATTGAGGGGATCGAGTCGAGCTCATGACTCGGTAATCAAAAACGAGGAGCCTTGTGGGGGAGTCCCATGCTTATCCTATGTACATATTATCGCTTTCTAATGTAGCTTACGTGTGGGGATTTGTGCCCTTCCAACCTTTGTTCCGTGGTTGTTTGTGAATTGTGGTTTTTAGATCATGATCTTCACGATTGGAGCCTCTCGTGTTAGTTTTATGGGAGCACTCGATCATTTGCTTTGGAGACATTTCTCAATATCTAAATGATATATCCTTTTGATGTTCTAACCTTAGGTTTTTAGCACACTTCATAAACGGCTATTACTTATTGGTTACACCCTTTCCATGTTAGATTAGGCATTCGACTACGTCTCTAGTATGGGGGTGTTTGCACCCCTAGACTCGAAACATTGAGGACAATGTTTAACTTTAGTATGGGGGGGTGAATAGATACTTGCCTTGCCAAACCTTCACGCTTTCCAAAGTTTATCGTTTTGTTTATCATTTTTGTTGCAAAATAAGGCTAAAAATGGCCAAATTTTAAATTTTTTCTCATGTTTTATAAGTGTTTGAAGACACGAATGTAGGTTTTCTGATGGCGAGAATAAGAGTAATTTTTGACTCGACTGTGCGTGTTGAGCACTTAGCTTTGGTTCCTTAACTACACATTAGGCTAAGTCTCTTAAATGAGGACGAGAAATGATAGGGTTAATTATAAGTTACTATGCTAAACGTAGAGTACTCGTATTCTTTCAAAAACTCATGTGTTCTCGTTGTTTGCTTATTCTCCCTTCGCATGTAAATATTTTTTGCTTAATAAATATTGACTTGGCGGTTTAGTTAGGATTGTTGGGTTTCTAGTCTTTTCTAGTAGCTTCCGTGTAATTAAATTGGGAAGACATTAAGGTATCGCCAGCGTCACGGTTTTGAAGTATTGGCACCCTAATAATCGAAAGTTTCATCCAATAATAAGATTTCAAGTGCTCACCTAAATCTAGCAAACAATTTGAAGCCCCACAAGGCCTAAAATCTATGCAAAAATTGAAAGTGAATCAAGCCTTAATCTTCGAAGCTTTAAAGATCCAAAATTCGCTTTAGCGTGAGGATATACGTCTTTGACTAATAAAACCACCGATGAGGCGGATAATAAAAGGCAAGGCAAGACCGAAGTCATAATAAAAGCTTCATGGCGAAGTTGAATAAAAGATGGAGGTAAACCAAAGATAATAAGGCCCTTCCATTAGGGGGCGTATAAAAGTCTTGGTAATAAGTCTCATGTTCAAAACCATTATAAAACCGTATTTGTCGATTCTTCTTGTCAACTTAATTTTTTAACATCGTTGTCTATTAGGAGGGGTTATTGATTTGATGGTCTTAGTTACACCGTTAGGACTCTATTTTTAGACCTAAATCTCTATTATCGCATAAGTCAAACAATGTATCCTCGTGAAACATTCAAGACATAATAAAATATAAGAGATACAACTTAGGAATAATGGGAGGATAAGTACGTGATTAGGGCATATGAGTAGTGTTAGCATTACTAACTTATAATGACAATGATCTCGTTGCACGCTTAGCATGGAATTGGAGTGAAAATCGAGGACGACTAAATTATTTCTAACGAAGCATTCACGTGTTCTTATTCTATGAACCTAAACGTCCCATTTTGCGATGAAAATCATACATTATGTCTAAAACACAAGTAGTAGTAATAGTAGTAGTGTAGCTAGTTTATCATTCCAATAAAGTGAATAAAAATGAATTTTGGAGATGCTATGATACTTTATTCTAGCATTGCGTGAGGGCACGACAATGGTTTAGTATGGGGGAGTGATGAGACTGCTTTTATACATAGTCACATCGTCCAAATTGGGCTTAAAATGCATTAAATATCATCAAAATACCCAAATATATGCTTGTGTTTGTTGCTTGTGTATTTTAGGTACGGATATTGAGAAAATGACAAAAGATCACAAGAATCATGCAAAAACGAACACGGGAAATGAAGCCGCACGATGAACCAAGCCCTAATGAAGAATTTTCCAAAGTCAACCCTTGAAGATTTGAAGAATTATGAAGATTGGTCCTCCAAGAAGTCAACAAACAAGTCAAAGCCTTGAAGTATGAAGACATGCCAAAAACAGCCCTTGAAGATTGCCAAAATTGCACTTATAGTCCTTGTTTCAAGTTTATAAACAATATGTGCCAAAATTGCCAAAAGCCCAAACTTGATTACAAAGGAAAAAGAGTTTTGTTGCTGTTTATACAAGTTGAACAAAGAATGTAAATTGAGGGGTCAAACCTGCCAAGACAACCTAAGACAAACCCCCACTCACAGCTTGACACCTCACCAACCTTAAACAATCACCCAATCATATTCACCCTCCCCTCCACGTCACAAATCCACTCACCACTTTTTAAATTAACTTTAAACCGGTTTTAAATTTGGTGGCAAACACATATTTTAAATACTTAACCCCTCTTTTCAGATTAAACACTCCCTAATCCATCCTTAAACCCTAAAAATTTCCAGGAAGAACACTAATTAAAACAAAGGGTTTTTGGGTGATTCTTTCCAGATCCTTAATTAAACATCCCTTAAACCCAAAACCACCCTTAAACCCCCATCACCATCACCCCACATGCTTGTGCAACCCTCCCCTGCCCCACTATTCACTCTCAAACAAAAACTTGGCAGCAAATCAACATCACACAACAATTTTGTGTTCTCAAAGGCTAAATGGACGTCTAAGATCTCTTTTTCATTACTGGCATCTCAGCTACAAGCCAAAGATCTTCACATGGCTTAGTTTTGACTGAAAAATTCAAAATCGTCCAAGGGCATTACTGGAAGTTCAAGTGTTAGGGTTTTTAGCTTCTATTCACTTCTAGAATCACATTGTAGCCTCTATATAAAGGCATGTAGGACTTAGCTTATTCCTGTTCTTTTTTCTCCTTTTTTCACAACTTTGTAAGTCCTGTTTTTATGAATGAAAAAGGTTTAAGTTTGTTGATGAGAAGAAAGAGCCATCTTAATTTACATTGTTTGCTTGTTGTTTAAATTCCAAGATTGTTTACTTTTCAAGTTTTTTAAAAAATTTTAAGTCTTGTGTTCAAAGGTTTCTGATTTCAAGTTTTCTTTTCAAGTTAAGCTAGAAGGGTTGTTAAACCACATAAGCTTCTACATTCAAGCTTGTATATGACCATACAACCCTGATATCTTGGAGATATCAAGGTGTAGTGGGTATAAAAGTTTGGGTAAAAAGGGCAAAGTTAGGTAAAAAACCTTTTTGCTTGTTCTTTTAACATCACTGTTTCAATTAAAAAGCTATAAGCTATAAGGAGACTTGTCTATAAGTCATTCTTATAGCTCATTGGCTCTCATTCCAGGTCACTCTTGTTGTTTTGGTTTGTTTTTAGCAGGTTCTAAACAAGGGCCAATCTTTTTTTTTGTTGAGCAAAACTTCATCAGAACCTCAACCAAGTTCAGCACAAGCCCGGGCTTGTTTGGAGGTGGTTTTTCAGCCACTAAGGGTCCTGGATGTAGGACCCTTAAGGTAGTTCCTTGCTTCTTATTCCAATTTTTAGTTTTCTGAAAAATATTGTGTTTTATATGATTCTGCATGTTGAGTTGTTAAATGTTGGTTTAAGTGTTTGGATGTGCTCAATTTATGATTATATGCATGTTAAGAGTATCTTGATTCAGTTTGAATTAGATTTGAGTAGGATTGCTTTGTTAAAATTGATTTCAGTAATATAAAGGGGTGTTTGGATCAGTGTTTTAAATAGTTTAGATTGTTTAGAATCTGCTTGTAGACTTGTTATATACACTCTTTGGGTTGTCAATAGGTCTTAGGCTATCTTGGTTTTCAATTTGAGTAAGTTTTAAACCATATGCATGCTTGAAAATTGGTTTAAGTGGTAAAAATCAGTTAAGTCTATTGTCTGCTTGTTTTGCCTGAATTTGTGCATCCATATCTTGTTCATTGTTGGATAATAGGGTGTTTAAGGTTTGTATGTTGCTTGTATGCCATGACATTACCTTGTGTGTAAGTTTTAAGGCTTTGAATCTCATTTGTGTGCACATTGCATCAGCAAGTACTCATCAGAAACATTAGCTATATCAGCAACTTTCATTTGCTATTTTTGTGATTGATTTGTGTGCTCCTTACCTGTTTTTGTATTTATTTTGACTCCTTATACTCCAAAGAGTATAAGGGTGCCCCATTTGTCCATCAAACATCATCAAAACGCCATCAAATCAAGTCCTCTTGATACCTTTCACTTGTGAAGAAACACCATAAGTGTTCATCAGAAAGTAGTGCAAAACCTGGGCACGTTTTTGGATTTTTAGGGCTTAATTCTTGTTAAATTTGGATTGTGTTTGTGTTTTAGAAGTTAATTAAGTACCTGGATTAAGTTTTAAAAGAAAAAAAAAGTTTGCAAAAAGCACACCCTGCCTGGGCTCGAACACGCGACCTTGCTTTCCAAGGGCTAGCGTGTTAACCAGTGATCCAGATGGATTTTTACGTTTAGGTTTCATTTCATCATTTATTTAAGGTGCTTTGGTTTTGTAGCTTATTTAATTAACAGCTTTTAAATAAGCAGTTTCTAGCTTATTTCTTTTAGTTTTTTCATGTTTAGCATTTTTCCTAGGTTTGTATAAGGGTTGTTGACTTTTCTGAGCAAAAAGAAAATTTTTCCCTTTTTTTATTAATTTATTAGGATTATTTTAAGTTTTAATTTTAAAAAGTCATTAAAAAATAGAAAAAAGTAATTTAAAAATCTGGAAAAATAGTTTTTAGGTTTTGAATTACATTTTTTAGGTTTACAGCTTTTTAAGTTTTCAAATTAGCTTATTTTTTATTTTATAGGATTTTAGGGTTTTCAGCTAACTTTAAAATTCAATATAAAATTATTAAATAGGTTTCAGAAAATTTGGATTGCATTTTTGTTTTAGTTACATTATTTAGGATTTTTCGTAATTTTTTAGAATTTATTTACAAACTTTTTATTTTTTTTGATTATTTTAATATTTTTATTATTAAAAATTGAAGTTTTATTTTTTTAGTTTTTACATTTTTCCTAGGTTAAGGACACTTAATTAGGAGTTTTGTCACTTTCCAAATATTTTTTAGACTTTTCATTTAATTTCTAGAATTAATTTAAGATTTAATAGATTTTAATAGTTTTTAAGTGTTTAAAAATAGTTTAATTTGGTTTTAAAATTTTTAAAAATAGTTTATAGCTTAATTAGGATATTTTGAGGTTTACAAACTATTAGATCTTGTTTAAGGCTTTCTAATAATTAAAAGTGATTTTTAGGGCTTTAATTAGCATTAAAAAGTCATTATCTAATTAATTAAAAGGTTTTAGCAAGTTTGGATTTTTTATAAACTCTTAGAATATTATTGGGGATTTTTAGTAATTTTTAGGAATTTTTAGGTTAAAATTTTAATTTTGGCACTATTTACGGTTTTACGTTTTCGCCTTTTTCGTCATAGTTTAATTCGTTTTCGTAACCGTCTTTCTCTCTTAATCCCATTTCTTTCTCAATCATATAATCACAAACATTAATCAATTCTTAACACAACGCACTTGCCTCCTCGAGAACGAACTCACTTAGGGTCATTCACACACGGTTTTCCTAAATCGTCGTGCATACTTGCCCTACTTTGTGCATCCTTTTCCTAAAGGTGTACAAAATTCACAACATCACTCGGTCATCGTCTTGCTTGCATAGTGGATAGGTAAGAAGTTCTTATCATGACGTTGCCCCAATACGGCCCCAATAGCGTAGTCACTAGCATCACACATGAGCTCAAAAGGGAGGTTCCAATTGGGAGCAACAAGAATGGGAGCTTTGGTAAGTTTCCTCTTAAGGATTTCAAAGGCTCGTACACAATCTTCGTTAAAGACAAAAGGTGCATCTTTTTCGAGGAGATATGTAATAGGTCGAGATATCTTTGAAAAATCCTTGATGAATCGACGATAAAGCCTGCGTGGCCTAGGAAACTCCTAACTCCTTTAACGGTTTTGGGATGAGGTAATTTACGATGACGTCTACCTTAGCTTGGTCTACCTCAATCCCCACTTTCGAAACCTTGTGCCCTAAGACGATTCCACTTTTAACCATAAATTGACATTTTTCCCAATTAAGCACAAGGTTGGTTTCCTCACAACGCTTCAACATTCTCTCAAGATTCGACAAACACGAAGTGAACGAACAACCAAACACGGAAAAGTCAGCCATGAAGACTTCCATCGTCTTCTCGATCATATCATGAAAAATAGCCATCATACACCTTTGAAACGTTCCCGGTGCATTGCAAAGTCCGAATGGGATTCTACGATAGGCAAACGTTCCATATGGACACATAAACATAGTTTTTTCTTGATCACGAGGATCGATGGGGATTTGGAAGTAACCGGAAAAACCATATAAAAAGCAATAGAAATCGTTTCCCGCAAGACGCTCCAACATTTGGTCCATGAAGGGCAAGGGAAAATGGTCTTTTTGAGTGGCGTCATTCAACTTACGATAGTCAATGCACACTCTCCATCCGGTTACGAGTCGAGTTGGAATTAACTCGTTGGCATCGTTTGGCACAACGGTCATTCCTCCCTTCTTAGGGACACAATGAATAGGACTCACCCAAGGGCTATCGGAAATAGTGTAAATCATTCCCGCGTCAAGGAGTTTTAGGACTTCCTTTTTTATGACGTCGTGAATTTTGGGGTTCACCCTCCTTTGACATTGGATTGTGGGTTTGTAATCCTCCTCCATTAAGATTTTGTGGGTACAAAATTTGGGATTGATCCCCTTAATGTCGGATAACTTCCACGCAATTGCCCCTTTGTGATCCTTTAGAACATCGACAAGTGCGGTTTTTTCATCATTCGAAAGATCTTTTGCAATAATAACCGGCAACTTGTCATCCTCCTCCAAAAATACATATTCAAGGTGAGGAGGTAAATCTTTCAACTCGAGGATAGGTGGTTCCTCAATTGAAGATTTGGGCTCGATACTCATAACCTCCTCGGTTTGAGGAAATGGGAAATCATTAAGAAAATCCTTGATAATCGAGAAGTCCTCATCATTGTCGAGGTCTTCGTCACAAGTACGTGGAACATCTAATTCTTCCAACGTAAAACCACCACCTTCAAATGGAGTGAAGGTTGGTGTCGAGTTATCAAGAACGTGATCAAGCATAGTGGGATTGCCACTATTTTCATCATCACCAAAACCTATAACTTCTTGTGAAAATTCCTCGCAAACAACGTCGATCATATCAACGAGGTTTATGGTAGCAACGGAATAAACATGAGAAATTGGAGAATTTTGAGTTGCATTTATAACAAGTTCCTCGTCGTTGAAACGTAAGGTGATCTTTCTAGCATGCACATCAATTAAAGCCATAGACGTATCTAAAAACGAACGACCTAAAATGAGAGAAACTTGAGGATCCGTGGGAATATCGACAAAGATAAAGTATACCGGATAATAGAACTTTCCCACTTTCACAAAAACGTCTTCCGCCAATCCACATGCGGGAATCGTGGAATGATCGGCCAACTCGATAGACATTAGTGAAGGAGTACAATTAGGAAGATTGAGCGACTTGAATATTGCAAGTGGCATCAAGTTAATACTAGCACCGAGATCGGCCAAGACATAGCATTCTTCCATATCTTGAATTGCACAAGGAATCAAGAATTTAACGAGATCACCGACTTTTTGGGGTATGCGGTTAAGATAAACCGATGAACAACTAGACAATTGTTGCAATTTCTCCTTGTTGTTCAACATACTCTTGAAGTTAGCGGCAAATCGAGGCATCATGACCAAGGCATCGGTAAAACTCACATTAAAATGAACGTCACGAAAATTTTTCATAAAAAGCTCAAATTGGTAATTGTCGCGCTCTTGACGTTTCTCCTTTCTAAGTCTCGATGGATAGGGAAAAGGTGGTGTGGGTTGAGGCATAGGCATAGCCTGTGGAATCTCGGGTTCCAAATGTGGTAATGGGTCAACCGTAGGTGTGGTATGAGCGGTACTTTGTGGGATTGGGGCATTCTCCTTTTCGACCATCACATCGGGTTCTTCCTCAATTGCTTCCTCCGTAGGAGCAATTGGTTGAGGAGTCGGTTCCTTAAGTGTCTTACCACATCGTGTGGTAATCACTTCCATCTCTCCTTTAGGGTTCGATATGGTATTGCTAGGAAGACTACTCGAAGACGGTTTGCACATTATAGCCTCAAACATGGATGAAATTTTATCCTCAAACATAGATTGCCTCTTCTCGGCCTTAATCATCTCTTGTTTTATTTCATGTTTCCCTTGTTCCATTTTTTGTTTGTTTTGTTGTAACCTAGTTACATTTCCCTCCATTTTGTTTGTATGGATCTTAAGCTCATTTGCTAACTCGTTTTTTAAATCCTTTTACAAGTCATTCTTAAACTCGGATCTTAGGCTAATGATCTCTCTTTGAATATTATCAAACCTAGCATCGTTTCCATTTGCGTATTCAACAAATTCATTTGGAAGATCTTTCAAAGTTTGCAAACCCTTGTTGTTGTTTTGAAAATCATTGTTTTGATTTTTGTTTGAAACTTGATTGTTATTAGCCCCTTGATTCACATAGTTGTTTCCCTTATAATTGTTTTTGAAACCAACTTGATTGTTTCGATAGTTGTTGTTAGCATTTTGATTAGGAGAAAAACCCGGTGGAGTCAATTGATTAGAGCGGGTAACTTGACCGTTTTGGTTGTAAGTTCCCGTGGCCGCGTAGGCACTCGAAGTGTTACCACCGTTGGTAATGCACTCGGAGAAATCATGAACTCCACCACAATACATACATGAAACCTCAACCGCTTTAGCCGCAGCAGGAGCACTTTGTTCTCCAACTTTGAATTCAGTTAAAAGACCTTTAAGCTTATCAAAGATTTTGTTTTCCAAGTTCGCCTCAATTTGGCAAGCATCGATGGTATTGGACAAAGAAGGTGAAGCCGAAGAAGAAGCCTTACGAACAATCGATGTGTTACGAGGACTATACACCTTAGATCTATTCTCAATTATCAACAGCGCTTCCTCAACCGTTTTACACAAAAATTACCACCCGCGACGGCATTTAAATGATCATGATAATCATTTTCATGATCATTTAAACCATTGTAAAACGTGTCAGTTTGATGCAAGTCGTAAAAACCGTGATGAGGACACTCATGTAACATTTCCTTAAACCTATACCAAGCCCTTGAAAAACTCTCATTAAATTCTTGTGAAAATTTTGAAATCTCGTTTTTCAAATGCGTAGTCTTAGAGGGCGGGAAAAATTGGTTCACAAACTTAGAAACGAGATCCTTCCACGTCAATATAGAATTGGCTGGCTCTTTCTCTAACCAAATTTTAGCGGACCCCGCTAAGGAATACGGAAAAAGCATCATCTTAATCGAATCATTTGCAACATCCTTAAATTTGCAAGTGGCGGTAAGATGATTGAATTGGCGGATATGGTTGTGCGGGTTGTCCTTTTCATCACCACGGAATTTGTTGTTTTGGATCATCGACAACAAACCCGTTTTCACTTCAAAATTCTCCGCAAGGATGGCGGGAATAACAATAGCCTCTCCATAACCCTCGGTGGGTGCTTGAAGTAACTCCATCATAGTTCGATTTGCCATGGTTGGTTCTTCTTCTACGATAGGTTCGTCAATAGGAGACTCCTCACTAGAAAGATTAGGAGTAGGTATGGACTCCTTTCGGTTTTTTCGTTTACTTGCACGTCTTGATTGATTACGAGTAAGCATAAACGTCACGTACAATGTGGGGATAAGCAAAGAAGATTCTTTTGGTGTTTTTAATTTTTCCAATTTTTTTTGTGGTTTTTGATTGTTTTTACTTTTTTTGGATTTTGTGATTGTATTAGGTAGACAAAAATCTACAAATCTCCTCCTTAATCAAATCTCTTGATTAAAGAAGCCTCAAGGAATGAAAACGATCACGTGAAGTGAACTCCTTCGATGACTTTAGAACGTTGGTGGAACACCAAAACGTTCAAGAGGGTTTAATCAATTGAAACCAGAAAATATATATGATACTTAGATAATACTTTGGTTGGAAAACCCTCGATTAGCCCTTTTTATCTAACACGCAGAAGCAAGCGGGGAAACGAGGCGGCGCGAAGCACTTAAGAGCCTTTTTCCTTAGGGTATATTTTATAATACCCGCCTTATACCCACCTTATAGTTTGTGTTTTTCAAAATTAAGCTTCACGAAAGTATTTATCTATTTTGCCTTTTCTTTCTTGTTTGAGATTCGAATACAATGATTGAGTAATGACCTCCCAATCAAGGTTGTGTTTTCACACTTTTGTAGTACTTGTGAATTTATTGTTCTACGTATACAATATAGTAATAGTATTCAAACAAAAAACGAAAACCGATAATACGTATTAGTAGAGTGCTACTAATACAAATAGATATTATGGCTACATAAAAACAACAATTGTTCAAATCAAAACACAACACGCCTCCCCGGCAGCGGCGCCAAAAAATGATGTAGTGATTTTACTACCCTTTAGGAAAAGAGCGTAATTAGGGCAAGTATTAACAAATGGTTTAGGAAAACCATAAGTAAGTGACCCAAAGTGGGGATCGTTCTCAAGGAGGCTAATGTGTTCTGTAAGAAATGATTAATGATGTGATTATGATTTATGAGAAAAGGAAAATAGAAAAGAGATTAGAAGAGAATGACGGTTACGATTATAAATTAAACTAAGACGATAAGTCGTGCACGTAAAACCGTAAAAAGTGACCAAAATTAAACATTACCCTAAGAATTCCTAGAAAATTGCAATAAATCCAAAAAAATGTAATTAGAGTTTAAAAAAATTTAAAATCACTCAAACCTTTTATTTAATTAAATATTAATTTTTTAATGCTAATTAATGCCCAAAAAATCAATTTAATTAACAAAAAGCCCAAAATGAGATTTTTTAATTTGTAAACCTCTAAAATGACTTAACTAGATTTAAAACTATTTTTTAAAATTTTAAAATTAATTAAAACTATTTAAAAACAATTAAAAACTATTAAAACTTAAAATACTTCTAAAAATTAATCTAATGACAATAAAATTAATCTAAAAATTGTAAAATTCCTAACTTAATGTATTTGAACTAAGAAAAATGAAAAACTTGTAAAAATCTAAATTTTAATTTTTAATAATAATAAAAATCCAAAATTTATAGAGAATTCTAAAAAGTTGCAAACTAGTTTATTTTAACCTAAATAAAACAGAAATGCACTTGAAATTACGAAAATACCCCTATTGGGCCTTAAAATGGGCCAAAAGTCCAAACAGGCCCCTTAATGGGCTTTTTATGGCCCAATAAGAAAAATGTTGTCCAAATAAGCCCAAAACTTCCTATCTGACTTAAAATTTGATTTTAAGAACAAAACTCTGAAGGCCCAAAAGCTGAAAATGTGTTTAAGCTAGCTTATTTCAAAGCAGCTTATTCTTAATGGGCTTTTTGGCCCATTAAGCTATAAGCTGATGCCATAAGCTAAAATTTGACACACAAGCTTCTTTTGAGTTACCAAAGAGATCTGTAAAAAGAAAATTTGAAAAAGCACAAGAAATAAGCCTGAAATAAGCCAAGACTCTCTTCACAAAACGACAAAATAGTCATTTTTGAGTTCTAGAAAACCTCAAGTGCTGATTCAAGTTTCAAGAGGTTTTAAATGACTTAATTAAGCAAAATAATCAAAAAGTTTTCCAATAAGCACACTAAATAAGCCAGAATAAGCAATTAAGCACTTATGTAAAAGTCAACTTGATGAGTTTTCTAGTCAAACTTAAAAGTCAAACCCTAATAAGCTCCAGATCAAATCAATGGGTCAAATAAGGAAGATCTATCACAAAAAATAAGTTTTTGCAAGTCTGGATAAGCCAAAATGGCTTATGAATAAGCTTTTTGATGAATTACACTAGCAGGGGCTAGTTTTGGAGGTTCAGCAGTGGCAAAAGTTTCCACTGCTTGACCAAATTGACTTTTTGTCTTTTGTGACTTTTTGTGGATTCAGGTTAAGCAAAGGCACCCAAGTGATCAGTTAATCACAAGGAGTCAATATCAACAACAAAAACACAAATTCAATCAGCCAATCAATACAGTTAACTCAAAACATCACCAAATATGCATCAGACATGAACAATAAGCAGTTTTCACTCAATAAGCACTTTTAGAAAGATTCAGCCAGTCAAACTTCACCAAATGCATACACAAGCTATAATTAATTCAAATGAACAAATATAAACAGGTTTCATGCATTGATTCAAAGTCTAGATCCAGATTCAAGCAAATGAAAGTTACTGATGAACAAGAACATGCAGTTTTGATACTTTGTTGATATACTTGACCACAAATCCAATTTCAAACACTTAAATCTTCTTAACAGGTTACACAAACTTTGATTTAACACTTGTTAGCCCTAAACATGCATACACTCTAGGTGTTTCCAAAATCTTAGGTCAAAATAAGCAAAATCGAGTGAGTTATAGCACAATCTTGGATTTGATGTTTTAAAGCTGAAAACTTTCAGGTTTTAGCACTCAACCAAGTATTAAGCAGATACAAACTCAAATAAACAACAAACAACAACTCAATAACAACTTATGCACTTAAACAGGTTAACCCAAATGCCCCTTATCTTTTTCAATCCAAGATTTAAACAAGTATAAGTGTGATTTAGTGTTACCCAAGCCCAATCAAACACAATAAGAAGTATATTATGCAGTATCAAGCAAGATTAAGCCACAAAAACAATAAAAACAACAGTAGAACTCAAAATCACAAAATTCAAGTCTTTTGACAAATTTTTGGGTTCAAGAACTCAAACCTCATGAATGTACATCCACACTCATGAATTTTTGAGCTGATGTGCCTAGCAAAACAAGGCATAAGCTTCCACAAACAAGCTGTTAAGATTCAACAAGGTTAGAACAAAAATATGAAAATCAGAAAAGTGAAAAAGCTTGATTGATGCAACCTTTGTACCCACTCTTTGATTATCCCCAAACCACAAGCCTCACAACACCTTGATAACTCTTTATCAGGGTGCTATGATCAACTTGTAGCCCAAAAATTCCAAAGGTGTACCAAAGACTTAGCAAAATATCAAGATTTTGGAAAAATATGCAATTTCTTGCACAAACTTTAAAAACTGGTTTTAAGATTTCAGAAACTCAACATATATCAATAACAAGAAGTAAATAAGACTGGCACTTGGGTTTTCTTCACAAATTCAAACACTTTTCATTAAACATGAAGGAGGATTTACATAAAAGTGAACAAAGGAAAAACCAAGAGCAAACCTCAATGTATGAGGTCCTATGCCTTTTATAGGCTACAATGACTATCTAGAAAACATAAAAAACGTAAACCCTAATGCTGTAGAAGTCCCAATTTGCCCTTGAGGATTTTGAATTTTTGCTTGAACATGTGAACTTCTTGGCAGTTTGTGAAGCTGTAAAGTGTGAAGGAATTTGATGAATGGCTAAGTTTCAAGAAAGGGTCTTGGACGTTGGATGGCTGGTAGGGTTTTGGCATCTTCCTAAAAGTGTAGCACGGGAATCATGTATGGGGTTGTTGGTGGGTGAGGTGTCAAGTTTAAGAGTTGCGTTAGGATTAGGAGACCCTTAATCAATGTTCTGGAAAAGATTAGGGTTTAATTATGATAGGTGTGTAAACACCCATCTTTTCTATCACTTAATTACAGTAATAACCGGACCAAAACGTGTATTTTATGTCTTTTATGTCGGAATTATGCGTGGTTTGTGTTTTTGTTGTGATTTAGGACGAAAAGGTGAAAAGTGGAGAAAACACGGACATTCACGGGCATTTACGGACTTTTATGGAAGAAAAAGATGAAAGACGAAGTCGAGAAATCAAGAGTGGAAAAGAAACAGAAGTCCACGACCACTTCTGAAGATTTATCGAAGAAAAAGTCAAAAGACGGAAGTTTATCAAAAGCCGAAGAATTCAAGTCTATTTTATTGAAGAATTTAAAGACGAGTTCAAAAGAAATCCCAAGCCACAAGTCATTATAGTCCAAGTTTAAAGAAGATTAGAAGAAAAGGACTAATGACGCAATTAATGAAGATTAAAGAAGGAAGGACCTTGATAGGTGTGAAAACACCCATCTTTTCTACCACTTAATTACATTAAAACGGGACCTAAACGTATATTTTATGTCGTAAATGGCGGAATTATGCGTGGTTTGTGTTTTTATTGTGTTTCAGGGTCGAGAAGGTGAAAAGTGGAGAAAACACGGCTTTCACGGGCTTTTATTGAAGAAAAAGACAAAAGACGAAGTCGAAAGATCAAGAGTGGAAAAAGAACGGAAGTCCAAGACCAATTCTTAAGTTTATCGAAGAAAAAGTCAAAAGACGGAAGTTTACCAAAAGCCGAAGAACTCAAGTATAATTTATTGAAGAATTACAAGACGAGTTCAAAGAAATCCCGAGCCAAAGTCATTATAGTCCAAGATTTAAGGAGATTAAAGAAAGGAGGGACCTAATGACGCAATTAAGGAAAATAGGAAAGAGGGAAGGAAGCTTCCTTCCACTAATCCCTTCCTCCCCTATAAATAGACATTACTAGCCATTTGTTTAGTTTGTTGGAGGCTTGACAAGCCTCTCTTCCCCAATTTTCATTTCTCTTGTTCTTTAAATTTATGATCTTTAATTCTCTTGTAACGCACCTTTAATCTTCTTTTAATTCCAAGTAAGTTTACCTTTAATTATTGTTAATCTTTATTTTATTGCCAATCTCCTTCTACCTTTCTTGTTTGATTTGTTCTTTGTTTTGATTGTTCATGTTCTTGAGTTTTTATGATTTTGATCAAGTGGGTTTTGATTAATTTGGTTATGTTTGTTAGTTCTGATGAGTTGTTTTGATTGATTATTGTTAGTTGATGTTTAGTGGTTGTTTTGGGTTAATCTTTTGGTTAATCTTAGTTAGTTTTGATTAAATTCGTACCTTCATGTTCTTTCCCTGTTCTTCGTTCCAACTTACTGTTCCCCAGAAAAAAGTTCCGAATCAATCTTCTAAAAAACTTCCGAATCAATTTAACAAAAAAGTTCCGAATCAATCTTCTAAAAAAACTTCCGAATCAATTTAACAAAAAAAGTTCCGAATCGATCTTCTAAAAAAACTTCCGAATCAATTTAACAAAAAAACTTCCGAATCAGTTTTTAGAAAAAACTTCCGAATCAATTTGTGGCAAAAAGTTCCGAATCGGAACTTTAGAAAAAAGTTCCGAACCAATGACTAAAAAAGTTCCGAATCGGAACTTTCTTAAAAAACTTCCGAACCAAGCAACAAAACTTCCGAACCAATTCCCAAGTTCCGAATCGGAACTTTCCGAATCAAACAAATGCCCACCTGCTAGCTTGCTAGCTTGTCCTTTGTTTCCCGCCAAAACAAGCAGCTAGGCTGGCTGCTTCCAGCAGCTAGCCTGCCTGCTTGCTTGTTATTAGTTTTGTTCCGTAATTGTCTAGTTTTATCTGAAAGTTGTTCCGATTTCATTTCTGAAAGTTACGTATTTTTAGTTGAATTTTTCGTCTAATTTTAAAATTAATATTTTTTCGTAAAGTTCAAGTTTTATTTTTTATTTAGTACCCGCTTTAGGTTTTGCCTCGTTTAGCTTTAAAGTACCATTTTAGTTTCATTCTCTCCTTTTTCATTTTGTAAACTTTATTTTCGAGTCGATAGTTAATTTCTTCGTTTAGTTCTATTTTTATTAATTGTTTCGCTTTAAATTACGTTTTATTATTTGTTTTAATATTCGTTTTAATATCGTTTTAACTTTTAGTTTTTCATATTCACCTTGTTTTACTTTTATTATTTGAACTTGTCTTTAGTTTGTTTTTAAATACTTTTCTCATTTATTTTTAAATTAGTTTTAGATAATCAACTTCCCTTTTTCTTAACCAAAAACGACTGAGTCGCACTTTGAACCGGAAATCAATTCGAAGAGATACCGAGAATAACGAACTCTTTCAACTAGTAAAATCTTGTTATTAAAATGGCGCCGCTGCCGGCTCTTTTCGTGAAGATCGAAGGTTTTTTGTGAGTGACGCGTTGGATTTTGGGATCCGTTCACTTGTGAACGTTATTTTTCTTGTCAAAAATTTTCAAAAATCCAAAAACATTTGAAAAATCATAAAAAGCATTTCTTTTTCAAAGTTTTGCACCAAAAATATTCTTCTTGCTTATCTATCTTTCTTCATGGATTTTTATGTCCATTGCGTCCGGTGTGGGAAACAATTATCTGGGAACAAGTCTTGTCAATGGTGTACATGTGAGCGGTGCAGAAACGATATCGACTACACACAATCTGGATTTTGTCCTTTGTGCAACTCGACTAATTCGTACTTTTTGAACCTACCTCCTGTTCCCCCGTGCATCTATTGTGGAAGCGATTCTCATTGGCATGTTTCGTGCCCGGTTCGATACCCGTATGGTCACGGGCAAGAACCGGGGTACAATTATGACAATGAAAATAGCTATCCACAAGACGCACCTAATTTTTCTCCACACCAGGTTTGCAACAACTGTGGGGGTCCTCACGATACCTATTATTGTCAACCAATGAATTATTATGAGCAAAATCCGGATCCTCGGTTTTCTTCACCTATGGATTATTATGAACCAAACCCGGTTTCTAATTATTCCCAACCGATGAACAACTATGAGCCACAACCTTGCTATAATTCAGGTTTTCAACACTATGAGCCCCCACCGCACTCACTCGATCATCAGCCTCGTCACGGGATGAGTTACCAAGAACCAATTGTCGATCTTGCTACAACTTTTCAAGCGCAATCAAAAGAGCTTTTACACACGCTGCGAACTTGTATGGAGTCATTTTTACAGCAGCAAGATCAGACGAGTACCCATATCCCTGAGCATATTATTGACCCTATAAATAATGAGGAGAGTGATGATGATATTGAGGTTATTTTCGACGAGGAGGAATTTCTAAAGCAAAATACTTCACTCCTTAGTGATGATAGCTTTCACATTCCTGAGATCGATGAGTTTCTTGCTATTGATACACCCGTGGAATACATATCCGGGTATGCTGATGTGGATGGAGATATACTTTTTCAAGAGGATTTATTACACGATGACACTACACCTTCTATTCCAGAGGTAGAAAGATGTGAATCTACTGAAAAAGGAACACAGGTGGAAGGTAATTGTTCTCATACTTCTCATATTATATTGCCACCTCATCCTCCCACGTGCACACCCAAGCGGGTGATGTATCACTTTTACTCTACTCGTTTACTTCTATCGAAGTTAAGTGGTCTTTTCCTTGTATTTGCCCTCATTTTAACCGGAAAATCAATTTTTCGACATTTTTCAAAATTTTTAATCTATTTTGGCCTAGTTGTAGTCCCCTTTATTTTTGCTATTTTTCTCCTATTTTAATAAAATGGTTTTAACAAGTTTAGTTATCTTAGATATATTAGGCCCGTTGTGAATTTTTTGACTCAACCCGAGTTTACTTATCCAAGTTCACTCTAGCTAGTATCCTTAACCATGTAGACCTTAATTGGTTTATTAGGCTAAGCATCCACGAGTCTCATTCCTTGAGATTTTAAATTGTGGAGAACGAGAAATGATAGAGTTGGTTACAAGTTTGGTATTCTCTCATTAACTTATGTGAGTTAATTATGATCTTTTTCTCCCATCACTTGCTAATAAATTATCTGCAATAAGTAAGGTCGTACGATTTGAAAAGTTACTTAGCTTCTAGCCCAAGATCGTTTAAAAGTTGCTCGGTAATGACGAGAGTTCATAGCCAAGGCATAACTTATGAAGCGGGGCGCGAAGATTGGCGAGTCCGAAAAGGCCCTAACAAGGCATGAGGATTCAATTTTATTGCTGAAGATCCAAAGTGATGTGAAAAGCATTATTCCCAAAATCAATATGAAGGATCAAAACTCACGACGAAAAGCAATCAACTCCCATAAAGATCATGGAGAAGTCTATCCGAAAAGACCCTAACAAGGTATGAGGATAAATAGATCCAAGTCCGAAAAGGAGGCAGATCGTTGTATCTCAAAATCCCAAATAGAGATTGAAGAAATAATCATGAAGTCGTGGTCAACAAAGTTGGAGTACCTCTTAAAAGTCTCCAAGTGAAGAAACTCTATGAACGATGAGAAGACCATTATCTCAAGCACGTCTCTCAAGATATGAAGTATGAAGTACATGCCAAATATCGGCCCGAGAAAGGTCTCAAATCGTGAACCAAGTTATGCCAAGATATGAACTTTTTGATATCCCGAGAAGCAGTTTTAAGAGATTTTGTCCTTTAGCTAACTATTGATCAAATCGTCCTACTTTGCTTTCAGCCTAAATAAATTATCGAAATAAGTCAACAATGCATCCTCGTGATCATTCAAGACATCAATAAAATATAAGAGATACCCATAGGAATAAGGGAGTTTAAGTGATTAATTGAACCGCATGAGTAAATGTTTGTTATGCTAACTTGTACTAACAATGATCTTGTTTTTAAGCTTGGCATGGGGAACGTGAAACTTGAGGGTGATAAACATTCATGACACACAAGCCCTAATGTAAGTCTTAGATTTCTTTACAAGTTTCTTCCTTGTTGCATCTTGTTATTTTCTATTTTCCTTAGTTGTTTAATAAAGGCCAAGATAGGTTGATTATGATGGAAAGTGTAAACCTTGCTTTATTGCTAAGCATTGCATGAGGGCATTGCAATGGTTAAGTGTAGGGGATTTGATAGGTGTGAAAACACCCATCTTTTCTACCACTTAATTACATTAAAACGGGACCTAAACGTATATTTTATGTCGTAAATGGCGGAATTATGCGTGGTTTGTGTTTTTATTGTGTTTCAGGGTCGAGAAGGTGAAAAGTGGAGAAAACACGGCTTTCACGGGCTTTTATTGAAGAAAAAGACAAAAGACGAAGTCGAAAGATCAAGAGTGGAAAAAGAACGGAAGTCCAAGACCAATTCTTAAGATTTATCGAAGAAAAAGTCAAAAGACGGAAGTTTACCAAAAGCCGAAGAACTCAAGTATAATTTATTGAAGAATTACAAGACGAGTTCAAAGAAATCCCGAGCCAAAGTCATTATAGTCCAAGATTTAAGGAGATTAAAGAAAGGAGGGACCTAATGACGCAATTAAGGAAAATAGGAAAGAGGGAAGGAAGCTTCCTTCCACTAATCCCTTCCTCCCCTATAAATAGACATTACTAGCCATTTGTTTAGTTTGTTGGAGGCTTGACAAGCCTCTCTTCCCCAATTTTCATTTCTCTTGTTCTTTAAATTTATGATCTTTAATTCTCTTGTAACGCACCTTTAATCTTCTTTTAATTCCAAGTAAGTTTACCTTTAATTATTGTTAATCTTTATTTTATTGCCAATCTCCTTCTACCTTTCTTGTTTGATTTGTTCTTTGTTTTGATTGTTCATGTTCTTGAGTTTTTATGATTTTGATCAAGTGGGTTTTGATTAATTTGGTTATGTTTGTTAGTTTTGATGAGTTGTTTTGATTGATTATTGTTAGTTGATGTTTAGTGGTTGTTTTGGGTTAATCTTTTGGTTAATCTTAGTTAGTTTTGATTAAATTCGTACCTTCATGTTCTTTCCCTGTTCTTCGTTCCTACTTACTGTTCCCCAGAAAAAAGTTCCGAATCAATCTTCTAAAAAACTTCCGAATCAATTTAACAAAAAAGTTCCGAATCAATCTTCTAAAAAAACTTCCGAATCAATTTAACAAAAAAAGTTCTGAATCAATCTTCTAAAAAAACTTCCGAATCAATTTAACAAAAAAACTTCCGAATCAGTTTTTAGAAAAAACTTCCGAATCAATTTGTGGCAAAAAGTTCCGAATCGGAACTTTAGAAAAAAGTTCCGAACCAATGACTAAAAAAGTTCCGAATCGGAACTTTCTTAAAAAACTTCCGAACCAAGCAACAAAACTTCCGAACCAATTCCCAAGTTCCGAATCGGAACTTTCCGAATCAAACAAATGCCCACCTGCTAGCTTGCTAACTTGTCCTTTGTTTCCAGCCAAAACAAGCAGCTAGGCTGGCTGCTTCCAGCAGCTAGCCTGCCTGCTTGCTTGTTTATTAGTTTTGTTCCGTAATTGTCTAGTTTTATCTGAAAGTTGTTCCGATTTCATTTCTGAAAGTTACGTATTTTTAGTTGAATTTTTCTTCTAATTTTAAAATTAATATTTTTTCGTAAAGTTCAAGTTTTATCTTTTATTTAGTACCCGCTTTAGGTTTTGCCTCGTTTAACTTTAAAGTACCATTTTAGTTTCATTCTCTCCTTTTTCATTTTGTAAACTTTATTTTCGAGTCGATAGTTAATTTCTTCGTTTAGTTCTATTTTTATTAATTGTTTCGCTTTAAATTACGTTTTATTATTTGTTTTAATATTCGTTTTAATGTCGTTTTAACTTTTAGTTTTTTCATATTCACCTTGTTTTACTTTTATTATTTGAACTTGTCTTTAGTTTGTTTTTAAATACTTTTCTCATTTACTTTTAAATTAGTTTTAGATAATCAACTTCCCTTTTTCTTAACCAAAAACGACTGAGTCGCACTTTGAACCGGAAATCAATTCGAAGAGATACCGAGAATAACGAACTCTTTCAACTAGTAAAATCTTGTTATTAGACCTAATCTTGTAATTAAGAGAAAAGGAAAGAGGGGAGGAAGCTTCCTAATCCTCCCCTATATATAGATTAGGACTAGCTAAGTTTATTTCTTGTTGGCTAAGTGTGACAATTAGCTCTTCCACCATTCAAATACCTTGTCATTTACTTTTCTTGTCTTGCACCTTAAATTCATTTAATTTCAAGTAAGTTTTCCTTTAATTATTGTCAATCTTTAATTTATCTTGTCAATCTCTTATCTACCTTTCTTAATCTTTGATTTATGTGTTTATGTTTATGTTCATGTTTATGCTTTTATTTTAATCCAAGTTGTTTTTTATTATTGTGGTTAAAGTTGTTTGATTTCTTGTTTTTAATTGTTTGTTTATGCTTACTGTTGATTCGTTGATAGATTTATTAAATTGTTTGTGTTGATTGTGGTTAAATCTGTGTTATCTTTATTGTTACTGTATCCCTTGTTCTTCGGGAGTTTGTTTCTGTTTCTGTATTTCCAGGTTCCGAAGCAAGACAAGAGAAATCCTTCATTCGGAACTCAAAAAGTTCCGAATCAAGGGTTTCATCCGGAACATTCAGAAAGTTCCGGACGAAGGAGAACTTCCGACCCAAGCATTGTTCATCCGGAACTTTAGAACTTCCGAGTCAAGACCTTCATCCGGAACATTCAAAGTTCCGGATCAAGTGATTTCATTCGGAACTTTAAAAAGTTCCGGATCAATACTTCCGAACGAACTTCCGGACGAAAGTTCCGAACGAAAGTTCCGGACGAACTTCCGAACGAAAGTTCCGAACGAACTTCCGGACGAAGGATAAGTTCCGAGTCAAGACAAAAGTTCCGAACCAAGCCTGTTTCATTCGGAACTCAAAAAGTTCCGGATCAAGCTGCTTCATTCGGAAGTCTTGAACTTCCGAATCAAGGGTTCTGTAAGTCTTTCTTTTCTTCAGTCTTTCTTTTTAATTTCAGTCTTTTATTTTCAAGCCTATTTTTCCCATCTTTTATTTTAGTTGCACTTTAAGTTTATTTGCCTTAGCTCAATTTTAGTTTTTGCCTTAGTTTAAGTTTTAGTTGCGTTTAAGTTTGCCTTAGATAGATTTAAGTTTACGTCATTTACTTTAGTGCCTTTTAATTTCAGTCACGCTTTTAAATACCTGCACCTTTACTTTAATTAGACTTAGATTTACGTTAAGTGCCCATTTACTTTTAAGTCTTTGCACATTTAATTAAAAACAACCAAAAATATTTGTTTTACCAAAAGACGACTGAATCGCACATAGGACCTAGATCAATTCGTTAAGATACCGAGAACACGAACTTTATTTTTTATACGGGCAAAAGCTCTGTATCAAATGGCGCCGCTGCCGGCTCTTTTCGTTAAGATTGACGGTTTTCTGTGAGAGACACGTTGCTTTTTGGGATCCGCTCACTTGTGAACGTTATTTTTCTTGCATAAAAAAAAATTCAAAAAATCATTAAAAAAATTAAAAATTGATAAAAAAACCATAAAAATTAAAAATTTCAAAAATCCAAAAAGATTTTATCTTTATTGTGTATATATATTGTCTTTGCGTTTGGTTTCTTTTTCTTTTGCATTTTCAGGTGTATGCGTACTAGATCTTCTAATTATCAAGAGCCCGAGCCTCAAGAAGATTTAGATATGGCAGGTGTTAACAACAACAACATTCCACCGCACCTCAACAATAATAACAATAACAACAATGCTCTTCCACAGCCCGATCTTCGGACCATGGAGGAACTTTGTCAACCAACCATGTTTGGACGAGGAGGACCGATTGCGCCGATGCAAATCAACGCTCCTGAGTTTTCGTTGAAGCACCACATGATTCAGCAAGTACAAACAAACCCATTTAGAGGATTGCCTGATGATGATGCCAACAAACACCTCGACAAGTTCATTACAATCACCCAAAGCATGAAGTTGCCTGGGGCCACAATGGATGTACTTCGCCTACAACTCTTTCCACATACTTTATCGCATCATGCCGAGAAATGGTTTGATCGTCTCCCGAAGAATTCTATTCACACTTGGGATGATATGACTCAACGCTTTCTATCGCGCTACTTTCCACCATCCATGGTCACAAGCCTTCGCAATCAGATCAGCGGTTTCATGCAAGATCCCGATGAATCTCTTTTTGATGCTTGGGAGAGATATAATGTCTTGATCGATAGATGTCCAAACCATAACATGCTCCCTGTGACCTTAATAGATACTTTCTACAACGGTTTGACTTTTCGAGATCGTGATACGATCAATGCAGCCGCCGGTGGCACATTCATGAAAAGGAGACCCGAGGAGTGTAGAGAGTTAATTGAGAACATGACTACTCATCATAAGAACTGGGATTCCTCTGCTTCTTCTAGGAACAACCCGAGAGTCAATGTTTCCTCAACCTCAGCAAACCCTGAGATGACCGAACTCACCCGCATGATGGCCGAAATGAGCAAAAGTATTACGCTTCTCGCTTCAAACCAACAACAACAAGTTAAAGCGGTTGCTAATCCTTGTGAAACATGTGGCGGTCCTCACTCATACACCGATTGTCCTTCTACACAAGGAAATCCGGAAAATGTGTATGCTGCTTACGGTAATTATTCACCGGAAAATTACCAAGCTAGACAACAAGGGGATAAAAATCTGCTGAGTTACCGTTCCAACAATTACCTTTCACCCGGTTTTTCTCCTCAAAACCAAAACCCCGCCAACAACTACAATAGAAGCAACCAAATCCCACCAAGAGATTCTAATCCTTATCAACCACCCACCCAACAACACCCACCCATTAATCCCGATGTTGATGCCATCATGAGAACTCAAGGTGAGCAAATCAAGAATCTATAGAGCCAAATAATCAATTTGAAAGGAGATATCCTGAAGCAAGGTAATGACATCAGAACCGAGGTTCGTGATAATATTCAATCCTCCTTCATCACTCAAACGACTGAATTAAAGACTCTATTGGCTAGTTTCTTGCCCGAAGCTCAACCTTCTTCTTCTTCGGGTTCTCTACCTTCAAACACCGTCACTAATCCGCGAGCTAATGTGAGTGCTATTACTACTCGTAGTGGAGTCACCATCGTAGGACCACCAATCCCACCCCCATCATCTACACCTCCTCCACCACCATGTATCCCTACTCCTCCTACACCTAGTATTAGTGCACCATTACCGTCTCCGCCTCGTCGTGACGATGTCTCTAGGAAGGACCCTTCAACATCACAACCTTCACCAACTACACCTTCACCGTCTCCCTATCAACCCTGAATCTCATACCCTTCTCGCATAGGCAAGACCAATGATCTAACAAAGGAGGACTCTCAAATAACAAAATATATCAATATGATTTCTCAAATGGGCTTCAGCATTAGTTTTCTTGAAGCACTTGTCCACATGCCCAAATTTGTTAAAGCATTTAAGGACTTGCTTAACAAGAAGGAGAAGCTGATTGAACTCGCCAACACACGCTTAAATGAAAACTGCTCTGCAGTTATTCTTAAAGAACTTCCGGAAAAGCTTGGGGATCCCGGTCGTTTTGTGTTGCCTTGCGTGTTCAACAAAACTGAAGAATTTATTGCCCTTGCTGATCTCGGGGCTAGTATTAATCTGATGCCTTTGAGTGTTTGGAAAACACTATCATTACCCGATCTCATTCCAACAAAGATGACTCTCGAACTTGCTAATCGCACTCTCGCTTACCCCGTTGGTATAACCGAAGACGTATTCATTCAAGTTGGCGCATTTACTTTCCCGGTCGATTTTGTCGTAGTTGATTATGAAATGGACCCTCGTATTCCTTTAATACTTGGTCGGCCATTTTTGAGATCCGGACGTGCTTTAGTAGATGTGGCCGAAGGTGAGTTAATCTTAAGAGTCGGGAATGCCTCACAAAATTTCAAAATGGGGACGCCTACAGACAAATCCTTTGGAGGCCGAGAATCAGTGAATATGATTAATGTGCTCGATGACTTTACCGTCTATGACAATCCTCTATTCGATTCTTCTATCGATAATCCACTCTTTGAAGGTGATGAGGATGATTCTCGATCCACTTTGGAACCTTCTCCGATTTATGATTCGCCACCGATCTTTGATGCTTATGATGATAATGATTCTAGCTCAGATTCGATGATTTTGATTGTACTTCTGAGTATCCCGAGATGCCCACTTTTGATGATTTTGATGAGGCTGATACTCTTTCGAGCGATTCTTCACATGATGAAGATCCTCTGCCATCACTCGATCCTACTTTGGACGATTATTCATTTGAGGAAGATTTCTCTGAATTTCTCAACACATACTTCCCTCATGAGAGTGATGATCCTCCTTTGGACTTTGAAGATTATCGACTTGATCCTACTTTGGATTTGAAGCACATTCTGTCAAAGGAGAATAAACCGGTCGACACCGAAATCCGTTGCACATATGATATGACACCTCTTTGTCCCACTTCTGAGGACGAGGTTGTGCTTCTTTGCGGATCTTCTTCACACTCGGCTGAGCCTGAGTGCTATTTTCCCCTGAAGGAAAAGGTGTTCGACCCCGGTATTGAAGTCTTTAAGCCATCTCAGTATCCACCTGATGAAATAAAAGGAAAAATCTTTGGAAATTTTGAAGACATGCTTGCACATCACCCTTGCTTCCACCGTGCTCCATCGCTGCTTAAGGGAACCTTGCCACTTCTTCTTTGGCTTGCCTTGTTCGCCTTAAGCGTTTGCTTATTGATGGACGAAAACTATGTCTTTGATCCTGGTGGATATGTTTCATGCTTCTTCCGTTGATGATCAAGGTCGAGTCAGGCTCCCGACTCGGTAAACAAAAACCAAGCGCTTCTTGGGAGGCAACCCACGCATCTATCTTTTCGCTTTCTTTATCATAAGTGTAGGGGGGAGACCCTTTGGTTTGCTATTTCCTCTCCTCACTTCTTAATCAGGGATTCGAGCTTCAAAGATCCACTCTTGATGATTCTTGACGACCCGTTTTTCCGTATTCTACTTCTTCCCGGTTCTATCCTAAACTCTTTTCGATTCACTATTTTATATTTTCTCAATATTCAAATAGGAATCTCTTTAGTTGTCTTTTCCTTAGCGAAATTTAAACAACGTGCACAATGTCCTAAGTGTAGGGGAGTCTACTCCCACATGCTTAAACATTGAGGACAATGTTTATCTTAAGTGTAGGGGGGACTTCTATCGAAGTTAAGTGGTCTTTTCCTTGTATTTGTCCTCATTTTAACCGGAAAATCAATTTTTCGACATTTTTCAAAATTTTTGATCTATTTTGGCCTATTAGTTTTTCCTTTTTGTATAGTTATTTTCTTTCCTTATTAGAATAAATGTTTAATAAGTGGTTTTAATTTTCAAACGTTGTGAATCTTTTGACTCAACCCGAGTATACTCTAGCTAGTATCCTTAACATGTTTAAGTCAAGTTTTGCTAGGCTTTTATATAGGGAGCTATAAAACGCGAAAGTCTTAACTCTCACGGGTTAAGAACAAGAACTTTTCGCAAGTTCCTATAATTGATCCTAGAGAGTCGTTTATCAAGGGAACTTTAAAACGTGATTTCTAAACTTGAAAGAGTCTAAGAATTTGCAAGATCCTATAGGCGACTCGAAAACCCAAAACTTTGATTTAATAGGATAAGTATCCACGAGTCTCATTACTTGAGATTTTTTAAACTGTGGAGAACGAGAGATGATAGAGCCAATTATAAGTTCGGTATTCTTTCGTGAATTTATGTGAGTTAATTATAAGCCTATTCTCCCATCGCTTGCTAATAAATTTATCTGCTAATAAATAAGGTTGTACGATTTGAAAGGTTACTTAGCTTCTAGCCCCAGATCGTTTAAAAGTTGCTCGGTATGGATTAGAGTTCATAGCCAAGGCATAACTTATTGAAGCGGGACGCGAAGATTGGCGAGTCCGAAAAGGCCCTAACAAGGCATGAGGGCTATATTTTGTTGCTAAAGATCCCAAGTGATGTGAAGAATCATTTATCGAAAATCAATATGAAGGATCGAGACACACGACGTTAAGCAAAACTCCCCAAAAGTCATGGAGAAGTGTATCCAAAAAGACCCTAACAAGGTATGAGGATAAATAGATCCAAGTCATAAAAGGAGGCGGATCGTTGTATATCAAAGTCCAAAATAAAGATTCGAGAAAAATGAAGAAGTCGTGGTCCAAGTATGAATCTCTCAAAACTTTAAAGTGAAGAATTCCTATTATGAAGAGAAGACCATTATTTCATGAACGTCTCTCAAGATTTGAAGTATGAAGTCGCTGCCAAATATCGGTCCGAGAAAGGTCTCAAATCGCGAAGCGAGTTATGCCAAGATATGAACTTTATGAGGTCCCGAGAAGCAGTTTTAAAAGATTTGGTCCTTTAGCTAACTATTGATTAAATCGTTCACTTTATTTTCAGACTAAATAACTATCGAAATAAGTCAAACAATGCATCCTCGTGATCATTCAAGACAACAATAAAATATAAGAGATACCCCTAGGAATAAGGGAGTCTAAGTGAATAATTGGCCCACATGAGTTCGTGTTAGTCTACTAACTTATAATAACAATGATCTCGTTTTTAAGCTTGGTTTAGAGAAAGTGAAAACTTGAGGATGATGATTATTCGTAACATTTTCAAAACCCAAGGTATGCTTTTGATTTCTTTATTTTGTATGTCTTTAATTTTCTATCTCTTTAATAAAGGCCAACGTGGATTAATTATGATGAAAAGTGTAATCTTGCTTTGTAACTAATGCATTGCATGAGGACATTGCAATGGTCAAGTGTAGGGGATTTGATAGGTGTATAAACACCCATCTTTTCTATCACTTAATTACAGTAATAACCGGACCAAAACGTGTATTTTATGTCTTTTACGTCGGAATTATGCGTGGTTTGTGTTTTGTTGTGATTTAGGACGAAAAGGTGAAAAGTGGAGAAAACACGGACATTCACGGGCATTTACGGACTTTTATGGAAGAAAAAGAGGAAAGACGAAGTCGAGAAATCAAGAGTGGAAAAGAAACGGAAGTCCACGACCAATTCTGAAGATTTATCGAAGAAAAAGTCAAAAGACGGAAGTTTATCAAAAGCCGAAGAATTCAAGTCTATTTTATTGAAGAATTTAAAGACGAGTTCAAAAGAAATCCCAAGCCACAAGTCATTATAGTCCAAGTTTAAAGAAGATTAGAAGAAAAGGACTAATGACGCAATTAATAAAGATTAAAGAAGGAAGGACCTAATCTTGTAATTAAGAGAAAAGGAAAGAGGGGAGGAAGCTTCCTAATCCTCCCTTATATATAGATTAGGACTAGCTAAGTTTATTTCTTGTTGGCTAAGTGTGACAATTAGCTCTTCCACCATTTAAATACCTTGTCATTTACTTTTCTTGTCTTGCACCTTAAATTCATTTAATTTCAAGTAAGTTTTCCTTTAATTATTGTCAATCTTTACTTTATCTTGTCAATCTCTTATCTACCTTTCTTAATCTTTGATTTATGTGTTTATGTTTATGTTCATGTTTATGCTTTTATTTTGATCCAAGTTGTTTTTGATTATTGTGGTTAAAGTTGTTTGATTTCTTGTTTTTAATTGTTTGTTTATGCTTACTGTTGATTCGTTGATAGATTTATTAAATTGTTTGTGTTGATTGTGGTTAAATCTGTGTTATCTTTATTGTTACTGTATCCCTTGTTCTTCGGGAGTTTGTTTCTGTTTCTGTATTTCCAGGTTCCGAAGCAAGACAAGAGAAATCCTTCATTCGGAACTCAAAAAGTTCCGAATCAAGGGTTTCATCCGGAACATTCAGAAAGTTCCGGATGAAGGAGAACTTCCGACCCAAGCATTGTTCATCCGGAACTTTAGAACTTCCGAGTCAAGACCTTCATCCGGAACATTCAAAGTTCCGGATCAAGTGATTTCATTCGGAACTTTAAAAAGTTCCGGATCAATACTTCTGAACGAACTTCCGGACGAAAGTTCTGAACGAAAGTTCCGGACGAACTTCCGAACGAAAGTTCTGGACGAACTTCCGGACGAAGGATAAGTTCCGAGTCAAGACAAAAGTTCCGAACCAAGCCTGTTTCATTCGGAACTCAAAAAGTTCCGGATCAAGCTGCTTCATTCGGAAGTCTTGAACTTCCGAATCAAGGGTTCTGTAAGTCTTTCTTTTCTTCAGTCTTTCTTTTTAATTTCAGTCTTTTATTTTCAAGCCTATTTTTCCCATCTTTTATTTTAGTTGCACTTTAAGTTTATTTGCCTTAGCTCAATTTTAGTTTTTGCCTTAGTTTAAGTTTTAGTTGCGTTTAAGTTTGCCTTAGATAGATTTAAGTTTACGTCATTTACTTTAGTGCCTTTTAATTTCAGTCACGCTTTTAAATACCTGCACCTTTACTTTAATTAGACTTAGATTTACGTTAAGTGCCCATTTACTTTTAAGTCTTTGCACATTTAATTAAAAACAACCAAAAATATTTGTTTTACCAAAAGACGACTGAATCGCACATAGGACCTAGATCAATTCGTTAAGATACCGAGAACACGAACTTTATTTTTTATACGGGCAAAAGCTCTGTATCAAATTACATGTAATTAAGAAATGCCCAAACGTGTTCATCATGTGAATAGTGCAAGTTTTAATCTGATTTGGGTTTTAAAAATTGTGTTAAGCGCCAAATAATTAACTAATCAGAGATTAGTTAGTATGGTTGTGAGTGGAAGGCTGAGGTGGAGGAAGGGTGGCATGTGATTGGTGGTTTTGAGTGAGTGGGGCATGTGTCACCCCCTCACAGGTTAAGGTAAGTTTGTTGTCGACCATATTTAGCCCCTCTTTTATTCTTTCTTTGTCATTTGTTGTTTTAATAAACACAATCCGAATTCCCTTTGTTGTGGAAGTTTTGCTTTTCACACTTTTGCCCAAATACTTTTCCAAAGTATTTTCAGGGGTATTTCTTGCCAATTGATGATTCTTGAAGGGCTGTTTTGGCATTTTCTTCAAAGATTATGGTCTTGACTTGTATTGTTGACTTCTTGGAGGACTAATATTGACAAGTCTTGATTTATGAGGGACCATTCTTGCTAATTCTTCAAAGTAGAGGGCCCTTTTTGTAAATTTGACAAAGTTTAAGGACCAATCTTGTAATTATGAATAAACAAGGGTTTAAAGTGTCAATTCTTCAATATTGGAGGACCCTTGTTGTACAATCTTCAAATCTTCAAGGGTTATTCTTGGAAAATCAACACTAGGGCTTGGTTCATTTTTTGCTTGTTCTTTGTGATCTTTTGTCATTTTCTCAATATTCGTACCTAAAATACACAAGTAACAAACACAAACATATATTTGGCATTTTTGATGATATTTAATGCATTTAAAGCCCATTCTGGGCGATGAGACTATGTATAAAAGCAGTCTCATCAGGAACGATAAGTACATGTACGCCCGTAGGCAGAAGATATCTGAGTGTACGGACTAGCGCGGATGGACGTACCTTGACCGCGAATGACGAATAAAAAACATTATATTAAAAAATATATGTAATATATCTTACCGATTTATAAGATATATATAATAAAAAATATCGGAATATATTCCAAAGACTATCTTGTAGTAATTTAAATGATATGTGTAATATCCGTTATTAATATATCCGAACATGCGGATTAAAACGGAAGACGCGGCTCACAATCGTAGTAAAAAAAATAAAATATGACCGAACACAAGCACGGTTGGACATACCACGACCGCGAATAAAAAATAAAATAATTACTGAATGTGCAAACGAGTACGGATGGACGAGCCATGATAGCAAATCATGATATTACTACGTCGGGTCGCGACATATACGAAAAATATATTTAATCAAGTCAAAAAAATATATGTAATATCTTCTTGCCCATTTAAAAGATATATGTAATATCTTTTATTTACTTAAAAAATATTGATAAAATATTTTGTTTATTTTAAAAGATAAGGGTAAATCTTGTTACCTAAAAAATAAGATATTAAAAATATTTGTATAAATTTAAAAGATTGTGTAATATTTTATTAATATAGGACTAACACGGAAGGACGCGGCTCATAACCGCGGATAAAATAAAAGATAAAAAATAAAAAATAAAGTATATCCGAATGTGTGATCTATTGCGGTTGGACGCGGCTCATGACCGCAGCGAATAAATTTAGCCTGAACATGTAGAAGAGCGCGAACGGACATGCTATAACCGCGGATAAAAAATAAAATTAAATATGTCCAAACGTACGGTCGAATGCGGCTAGACATATGATAATGGCGGATATCAAGAACGAAAAAAATAGCCAATATAAAAAACATGTATATTGTACGAATATATTTGCGTATCTTTAAAGTATCAAATATTCACTTAATTTATTTGTACCTATCTCTGAGTTTACAAAGTATAATAAGGAGGAATAAAATATCTCAATTTGAGATGCCAAATTTAAACCTTCGAACATATTTGTTAAATATTTTAATATGTATCAATGTATCAAAGATATAGAATACTTAACAAATATTTTTTGACAGTAACTATTGGCAATTTAAAATAATATTGTTGATGTAAATACAGTATAATACAGTTGGTGTATAATACAGTATACCCGAATGTTCATGATCTTAAATAATATTAAGATTTGTAAGTTATTCATTCCACTTCATTAAAGTTTCAGAAGATTAATGAAGAGATTTTGTATGTAAGAAAGTTAAAGTTCGTGTTCTCGGTATCTTAACGAATTGATTTTCGGTTCAAAGTACGACTCTATTGTTTTTGGTGAAACAAATATTTTTGGTTGTTTTAAAATAAAAGTGCAAAACTTAAAAGTAAATGACGTGTAAAATAAATCTAAAAGTAATTTAAAATAAAGTGGTGCAATATTTAATCTTTGAAAAGTAAATAACTAAATGACGGGAATTTAAAAGCGTGACGAGAATTGAAATTTGACAAAGTATTAAAACGTAAACTTAAAAATTTAAAAAGACAAAATAGAAAACAAACCTAATCGGAATACATTCCGATCGGAATCAAGATCGGAATGTAAACTTACCTCCTGATCGGAATGTTACCTCGTCGGAATGTACTAACCTCCCAATCGGAATGTTGATCGGAAACACCTTGGTCGGAATGCTGTCACCACAAGACCTATCGGAATAACCAAACAAACGCCTCTGATCGGAATACTTAATTAACACCCCAGATCGGAATGATGATCGGAACCCCGGATCAGAATGCTGTCACCTATCCTGGTCGGAATAACCAAACAAACCCCAGATCGGAATGTGTACTTACCTCTTGATCGGAATAACAAAACAATCACCCTGATCGGAATGAGGAGTGGACTCAGATCGGAATTCTGTCACCTAGACCTGATCGGAATACCATACTCACCCTAGATCAGAATATCACAAACCCTTTTCCGACCAAGCAAAGGAGTGCTGGTCGGAATAATAAACCCTTTTCCGATCAAGGAGATCGGAATACAGTAAAGATAACACAATATAAGCACAACTAATAAGCTATTAATCAAATAAGCACACAACAAAAAACTTAATGAAAACCGTATGAGAAAAAGCTAATAAGCTAAAATTTAAAGACTTTTGAAAACATAAAATGAGAAAAAGTATACGAAAACAAACTTTATATAAAAATAACTTTTATAAAAACTTTAGAAACTTAAAGATAAACACAAATAAGCTATAAAAATCAATAATCCAAAACAATCAAAAGCATAAAAACATAACCCTTAATCAAATAAGCAAGATAATAAACACATAAACATAAAGATCAAGCAAAGAAAGAAAGGTAGAATGAGAGATTAACCAAGAAAAGTAAAGGTGCAATAAAAGTAAACTTACTTGGAAATTAAGGTGTAAGACAAGGTAGTTAAAGTGTAATAAGGTAAATGTGCAAGTAAATAAAATGGAAGAAATAGTGTGTCAAACTATCCAACAAAGAAAAATGCTAATCTAGTCTAATCTATATATAGGGGAGGTTAAGGAGTGCTTAGGAAGCTTCCTCCCCTCCTTCATTTCTAATTAATTGCATCATTAGGTCCTTATCTACTTAATCTTTTGTTAATTGTACCATTAGTCCTTAAGCCTTTTAATCTTCTTAAATCTTGGACTTTAATGACTTTTGCCTCGGGATTTCTTTGGACTCGTCTTTTAATTCTTCAATAAATAAGACTTGAGTTCTTCGGCTTTTAGTAAACTTCCGTCTTTTGACTTTTTCTTCGATAAATCTTCAGAATTGGTCTTGGACTTCCGTTCTTTTTGCACTCTTGACTTCTTGACTTCGTCTTTCATCTTTTTCTTCAATAAAAGCCCGTAAATGCCCGTGTTTTCTCCACTTTTCACCTTTTCGTCCTAAATCACAACAAAAATACAAACCACGCATAATTCCGACATAAATGACATAAAATACACGTTTTGGTCCGGTTATTATTGTAATTATGTGGTAAAAAGGATGGGTGTTTACACACCTATCAAATCCCCTACACTTGACCATTGCAATGTCCTCATGCAATGCATTAGTTACAAAGCACGTTTACATTTTTCATCATAATCAATCCACGTTGGCCTTTATTAAAGAGATAGATAATTACAAACATTCAAAGTAAAGAAATCAAAAAGCATACCTTGGGTTTTGGAAATGTTATGAATAATCATCATCCTCAAGTTTTCACTTTCTCCAAACCAAGCTTAAAAACGAGATCATTGTTATTATAAGTTAGCAAACTAACACGAACTCATGTGGGCCAATTATTCACTTAGACTCCCTTATTCCTAGGTGTATCTCTTATATTTTATTATTGTCTTGAATGATCACGAGGATGCATTTTTGACTTATTTAGATAGTTATTTAGTCCGAAAATAAAGTGAACGATTTAATCAATAGTTAGCTAAAGGACAAAATCTTTTAAAACTGCTTCTCGGGACCTCATAAAGTTCATATCTTGGCATAACTCGCTTCGCGATTTGAGACCTTTCTCGGACCGATATTTGGCAGCGACTTCATACTTCAAACTTTGAGAGACGTTCATGAAATAATGGTCTTCTCTTCATATAGGAATTTCTTCACTTGAAGTTTTAAGAGATTCATACTTGGACCACGACTTCTTCATTTTTCTCCAATCTTTATTTTGGACTTTGATATACAACGATCCGCCTCCTTTTATGACTTGGATCTATTTATCCTCATACCTTGCTAGGGCCTTTTCGGATACACTTCTCCATGACTTTTCGGGAGTTTTTTTGCTTTTCGTCGTGTGTCTCGATCCTTCATATTGATTTTCGATAAATGATTCTTCACATCACTTTTGGATCTTTAGCAACAATATGTAGCCCTCATGCCTTGTTAGGACCTTTTTGGACTTGCCAATCTTCGCATCCCGCTTCAATAAGTTATGCCTTGGCTATGAACTCTAATCCATACCGAGCAACTTTTAAACGATCTTGGGCTAGAAGTTAAGTAACTTTTCAAATCGTACAACCTTATTTATTGCAGATAAATTTATTAGCAGGCGATGGGAGAATAGGCTTATAATTAACTCACATAAATTCACGAAAGAATACCAAACTTATAATTGGCTCTATCATCTCTCGTTCTCCACAGTTTAAAATCTCAAGGAATGAGACTCGTGGATGCTTAGCCTATTAAATCAAAGTTTTGGGTTTTCGAGTCGCCTATAGGATCTTACAAACTCTCGGAGACTTTCAAGTTTAGAAATCGCATTTTAAAGTTCCCTTGATAAACGACTCTCTAGGATCAATTATAGGAACTTGCGAAAAGTTCTTGTTCTTAACCCGTGAGAGTTAAGACTTTCGCGTTTTATAGCTCCCTATATAAAAGCCTAGCAAAACTTGACTTAAACACGTTAAGGATACTAGCTAGAGTAAACTTTAGATAAGTAAACTCGGGTTGAGTCAAAAGATTCACAACGTTTGAAAATTAAAACCACTTTATTAAAAATTTATTCTAGCAAAGAAAGAAAAATAACTATACAATAGGAAAAACTAATAGGCCAAAATAGATCAAATATTTTGAAAAATGTCGAAAAATTGATTTTCCGGTTAAAATGAGGACAAATACAAGGAAAAGGGCCACTTAACTTCGATAGAAGTCCCCCTACACTTAATATAAACATTGTCCTCAATGTTTAAGCATGTGGGAGTAAACTCCCCTACACTTAGGACATTGTGCACGTTGTTTAAATCTTGCTAAGGAAGAGACAACTAAAGAGATTCCTATTTTAATATTGGAAAATATAAAATAGTGAATCGAAAAGAGTTTAGGATAGAACCGGGAAGAAGTGAACACGGAATCACAGGTCGTCAAGAATCATCAAGAGTGGATCATTGAGCGCTCGAATCCCTGATTAGAAGAATAGAGGAAATAGCAAACACCAACGGGTCTCCCCCCTACACTTAAGGTAAAAACAAAGAAAAAGATAGATAGATACTTGGGTTGCCTCCCAAAAAGCGCTTGTTTTTGTTAACCGAGTCACGAGCCTGACTCGTCCCTGAATTAAATGGTCCATGGGGAAGCCTCAAATGTAATACCGGGATCAAAGACCTTGTCCTCGTTCCCGGAGGAATATAACAAAGGAGAGGCAGGAGGATAAGTCTTGAATGGTAGGAAGGTCCTTTCAACATACGAGAAGTATGTGAAATCTTGATCCTCGGGAGGTGGTGTGGGTATAGGAATCACATTGTCATCCTCCAAAGACAATGGATGCGGACCAATTGGCAAAGCCGTAAGGTTATCAAACATAGAATGGTCAGTGTCACCTCCTGGGTCAAAGCACTCATCCTCATTTCCCAGAGAGTGAAATTGATACATCACCCGCTTGGGCGTGCATTCAGTGGGATGAGGGGGCAATATAGTAGGAGAAATAAGAGAAGAATTACCTTCCACCTGCGATACCTTTCCAGTAGAGTCAGATCTCTCCACCTCTGCTGTAGAAGGGGGCATGGCTAACAAAGTATGCTTATCAATAGAAAGAGAATCAGAGCTATCAATGTCTTCAATCCCTTCGTCAAAGAGAGGATTCACCTCACTAGATATGTAATCGTCATCCAAATCAAATAAAGGGTTCGAATAAATCTTGAAAGTTTCCTTCGGAATGTCTTCATCAGATAGTGACTCGTCATCACTAGAAGTAATAGTAAAATCATCATCTTGATCAAAAAGAGGATTAGAGAAAGCCAAAGAATCCTCTCCCAAAGTGTTGGTGGAAGGAACATCATCAGAAGAAAGTGCATCATACTCATCGTCACTGTCGGATGTCAACTCATATTCACTTGGAATTGGGACAAGGTTATCAGCACTAGACGTATTGAATTCGTCGGATTCCTTTGCAGGAATTGTGCTAATATCCTCATCCTTTAGGATGGTTGAATCCTTAGGCTCCAGAGCCGGCAAGTCGTGAGAAGGAATAGCATTCTCATCGGTCCCAGAAATAGGACTCTCATCGTCATCACTGTCATAATAATATGGAGGCAAAAGAGGAGGAGTATAAGCATTAAGTTTAGATACCTGCTCTTGGTGTTGATCCGCTTGACATTTCTCCATCATCTTGTTGCAAGCTTCTTGAACTTTTTGAAAGTTGTCAAAAATTGTGGCAAGTTGTTCAGGAGGAAGTGCACAAAAGGGTTGATGATTGACAGTGTGACGTGGGGGCTCAAAGTTATAAACACTGGGATGATAGCACGGAACTTTCTCAAAGACCTTCGACGGATCACAAGAAGAAGCATCATGAGGGCCCCCACAAATATAGCACCACGGGTATGGAGAAAAACCCAGTGCGTCTTGAGGATAGGGATTTTCATAGACGGGAGAGGGTGGGAAAGTATTGTAAGAGTTGAAGTATGAATTTGTTGAATTGCAAAATGGACAAAATCCAAATTGTGTATCGTCGATATCAAAACCACACCGCTCACAAGTACACCATTGACATGTTTGAAAACCATGCCATGGTCTCCCACACCATACGCAAGATGAATCCATGAAGAATTATAAATAAGAGGGGTAAAGAAAAGAATTAAACATAATAGAGGATAAAGAGGAATATTTTTGTTGCAAAACTTTGAAAAAGAAATGCTTTTTATGATTTTTCAAATGTTTTTGGGATTTTTTGAAAATTTTTGACACGAAAAATAACGTTCACGAGTGAACGGATCCCAAAAAGCAACGCGTCTCTCAAAGAAAACCGTTAATCTTTACGAAAAGAGCCGGCAGCGGCGCAATTTTAATGAAGAGATCTTGTATGTAAGAAAGTTAAAGTTCGTGTTCTCGGTATCTTAACGAATTGATTTCCGGTTCAAAGTACGACTCTATTGTTTTTGGTGAAACAAATATTTTTGGTTGTTTTAAAATAAAAGTGCAAAACATAAAAGTAAATGACGTGTAAAATAAATCTAAAACTAATTTAAAATAAAGGGGTGCAATATTTAAACTTTGAAAAGTAAATAACTAAATGACGGTAATTTAAAAGCGTGACGAGAATTAAAATTTGACAAAGTATTAAAACGTAAACTTAAAAATTTAAAAAGACAAAATAGAAAACAAACTTAATCGGAATACATTCCGATCGGAATCAGGATCGGAATGTAAACTTACCTCCTGATCGGAATGTTACCTCGTCGGAATGTACTAACCTCCCAATCGGAATGTTGATCGGAAACACCTTGGTCGGAATGCTGTCACCACAAGACCTATCGGAATAACCAAACAAACGCCTCTGATCGGAATACTTAATTAACACCCCAGATCGGAATGATGATCGGAACCCCGTATCAGAATGTTGTCACCTATCCTGATCAGAATAACCAAACAAACCCCAGATCGGAATGTGTACTTACCTCTTGATCGGAATAACAAAACAATCACCCTGATCGGAATGAGGAGTGGACTCAGATCGGAATGCTGTCACCTAGACCTGATCGGAATACCAAACTCACCCTAGATCGGAATATCACAAACCCT
Source organism: Glebionis coronaria (assembly GCA_025667525.1). Taxonomy (NCBI): domain Eukaryota; kingdom Viridiplantae; phylum Streptophyta; class Magnoliopsida; order Asterales; family Asteraceae; genus Glebionis; species Glebionis coronaria. The sequence continues at coordinate 437,259,310 of CM046874.1, forward strand.
TTTCCGACCAAGCAAAGGAGTGATGGTCGGAATAATAAACCCTTTTCCGATCAAGGAGATCGGAATACAGTAAAGATAACACAAAATAAGCACAACTAATAAGCTATTAATCAAATAAGCACACAACGAAAAACTTAATGAAAACCGTATGAGAAAAATCTAATAAGCTAAAATTTAAAGACTTTTGAAAACACAAAATGAGAAAAAGTATACGAAAACAATCTTTATATAAAAATAACTTTTATAAAAACTTTAGAAACTTAAAGATAAACACAAATAAGCTATAAAAATCAATAATACAAAACAATCAAAAGCATAAAAACATAACCTTTAATCAAATAAGCAAGATAATAAACACATAAACATAAAGATCAAGCAAAGAAAGAAAGGTAGAATGAGAGATTAAACAAGAAAAGTAAAGGTGTAATAAAAGTAAACTTACTTGGAAATTAAGGTGCAAGACAAGGTAGTTAAAGTGCAATAAGGTAAATGTGCAAGTAAATAAAATGGAAGAAATAGTGTGTCAAACTATCCAACAAAGAAAAATGCTAATCTAGTCTAATCTATATATAGGGGAGGTTAAGGAGTGCTTAGGAAGCTTCCTCCCCTCCTTCATTTCTTCTTAATTGCATCATTAGGTCCTTCTCTACTTAATCTTTTGTTAATTGCACCATTAGTCATTAAGCCTTTTAATCTTCTTAAATCTTGGACTTTAATGACTTTTGGCTCGGGATTTCTTTGGAATCGTCTTTTAATTCTTTAATAAATAAGACTTGAGTTCTTCGGCTTTTAGTAAACTTTCGTATTTTGACTTTTTCTTCGATAAATCTTCAGAATTGGTCTTGGACTTCCGTTCTTTTTGCACTCTTGAATTCTTGACTTCGTCTTTCATCTTTTTCTTTAATAAAAGCCCGTAAATGCCCGTGTTTTCTCCACTTTTCACCTTTTCGTCCTAAATCACAAAACATAAACCACGCATAATTCCGACATAAATGACATAAAATACACGTTTTTGTCCGGTTATTATTGTAATTAAGTGGTAAAAAGAATGGGTGTTTACACACCTATCAAAGATTGACACCAACTAAGGAACGTAATTATGCATGTCTGATGGCGCATGCCATTACCATTGTTATAATAGCAATTTGTATTGTTTAAATGACATGCTCACATACGAACCTAAGATATTATATGCCCATGGCAAGATTTAATGGAAGAAAAACAAATACGAGGCATTAGGAATATCGATTTTTGAGATCCGTCTTTGTTTTTCCAATGATGGGAGAACACGAATCGTGTTTTTGTCATGGTCCCACGGAAGCCGCCAACTTGTTGGAGCATATTTGCCTGGGCCGGTTCGACGACTCTCATGGGCCGTTAATCGTCTTCCCGGGTGTTGAGTAATGCTGCAAACAAAGGTAAACTGTTTAGACGTGGACCCGAGGCCGGAGCCCCGGGGTCCACCTGCGACGGTCAAGTTAGTATCGGGACGATAAGTTGTATAAGAGGTGTAGATGAGAGTGATAACCTGTTATAGAATGAGCCCCTTAGCCCTGTTTATATAGTGTTAGGGTTTCTTGAAGGATAAGTTAGGTATGTGTGGGCCGCGGGCCGGTCGGGCTGGGCCTAATCCAGACTATACGTCGACACAAAGCGACATGAACCCAAGGACAGACTTGAGCATATGGAGGACGTGCATAGGATGGAAGTTGCCTTAGACTTCTTCTCCTTTTTGCCTTCATATAGTTATGCTTGTTTGGACACTTGTCTTGTCCTCCTAGTTCATTTACTTTATTTATGTGTTGGGCTTATGTTGGGAATCGATGTTTGATTCCGGTTTTCCGTATGGTCATGTATGTTTTAGTACATTTTACCTTGCATGCTTTGATGACACGCCATAAATACGCATAACGGTCCACTTATCAAAGTGGGGTGTTACATGTTCTTTTTCAGTCACTTCATGTTCCATATTCCCTTCAGACACATCATGTTCCATGTTCTTTACAGTCACGTCACGTTCATGTCCTTCCAGTTTATCATATCTCTAATTCGAGACGAATTATTCTTTTTAGAGGGGAAGAGTTGTAAAACCCGCTTTAAAATCCCTAGAACATTTATTTCATGAAATTACGTATAAATGAAAACTTACGACTAATTAATATACTACACGCAACACGATATTATTATGTATATTTAGTATATTAATTTAATACGATAAGTAATTGTGTATTTAATATTTGTGTATGACATGTATAATTGTAACAAATATAATCCACTACACTGAAAACACGAATACACGAAAGATTTGACAAGGCATGAAAATAAATAAAAGAATAAGGGTGTGTCATGTGTTGGACAATTAAGAAGGGCCAAAAGAAAAGAAAAGACATGGGCTCAAGGCCCATTTGTGTTCCAGGTCCGATTAAAACAAAAGGACGGTGGAGTATATTTTATTTTTAGACAACATGTCCATAAAACCCTAAATACAAAACTCAACGATCGTGTCTTCTCCCATCTCTTTCTTCCGTCGCTTTGATCATCAAAAACAAGGAAGAATCACGTGTGTTTCGATCCACAATCAAGGTGTGTGTCATGATTAATGATTCCTAAATCACTAGCACGCGAATTTGGAAATCATTAAACCCTTTCCTTTGTTTGTTTTGTGCGTTTAAGTAATCAAGAACCCATTAAAAACGAACTAAGAACATGTGGTTACATGTGGGATCAAATAAGATTAAAGGGGTGATGTTGTTATTGCCGGTTTACACTCAAACCGAGACCATTCAAGGTCTTGGTGGGTTTTATCCACCAGCCGCAACCTTCAAGGGTGTCGGCTTGGTTTTGTTCAATCAGTAGCAACCCCAAACACTCCCAACGAGGGTGTTTTGGTTAAAAACAGTGGGTAGTTGTAACCAAATAGCAGGAACTTAATTGAACCAGTGGGTAGAACTGAACAAGCAGCAGGAACAAGGCCATAGTCTGCGTATATATTGGACAACACTATAGGAATATATATCAGACAGAACTATAACATAAGATGTTGGACAGAACTATAGGAATATGTTGGACAGAACTAAAAATCATATGTTGGACAACACTGTTTTCTAGTATGCGTAGTTGCGTTGTTTTGTTTAGTGCGACCGAGACATTAGGTGTCTTGGTAGGCTCGGGTACACATGTATATGTTTGTTAATCAAGTTAGTTTAATTATTAAAATGCAAGTTATAATTAAATTAATCATGCAACTTAGGTTATATTTAGTTAAGATAATTAATCATGGTATTAGCCTAAGCATTTGTTTATTTACGTAATTAAATTAATAACTACACTTTAATTTAATTATATGATTATCAAGCCAAGGTAAAGTTTTATTAAATTAATCATGTCATTAATTAATAATCCCAAATAAAACCATGTATTATATTATTAACTAATAATTATTATATTAGCCTAAAGTATTTATTTAATAACTTTACTATATAATCATGACTTATATATATTATGCTTATTAAAACTATAGCTTATATTTTATATACTTGTTAATCAAGCTTATTTCTAAATACGGAAACTTTTATATTTTTGGAAACTTACTATTTTGGAAACCTTTCTATTTCTGGAAACCTGCTATTTTTAAAAAGTTACTTATTATGATTCAACAAGTATATTAACACATAAAAACATGAAATACACTAATCAGAATACATGAAACATTAAGAGAACACATGATTAACATGAACAAGTAACATAAGTTAAGAACACTTAAAACAAGACAAGAACAAGTAAAACAAGTTAAGAACACACCAAGTAAACTAACAATCAGTTAAGTATAAGTTAATCAAACAACTCATACACATCCCTTTTATTATGTAGCTATCGTGAAGTCGGAGTGATCTTCCACTTTCGTTTCCATCTTCATTACTAGACATAAGGTACGGATATTCCGTCCTTCAGTAAGGACATCATTCTTTCCTTTATTAGGATTCCCCGTTTGCAGCCATATGTTTTCCCAGTAGTTACATGTCTTAAACACATCAGTATATGTTATGATTATTTTAGATCGCCTGAGCTATATACATGCATGCCAGTTTCACCTAGTTATGGGGGTTCCATAACCATAGCACTAGAGGCGTCGGTGTTATGACTCTTCTGTGGTGAGAGTGATTGCTCGTAACGTCCCTTTACAGTATTTGGACTTTGTTATTATTATCATATGGGGCGAATGGGTGCATCCTAGGACTAGTAGTAAGATTTCATGGTAACTGCGGTGTGTGCCTTGTATCCGTTATAGGAGCTGATCCCTCCACTCATACTATATTAACTAGAGGCAACCCCTCTAATTTCATGATGAGGTCACCCCTCTAAGTATTCATGCACGTTGATATAACATGACCTCTATAGGCTCCGGGTATATTTAAAATATTTTTTAGTATAAACTAAACATAAGTCTTTTCAGAAATATAAAACCAGTCTTATAAGCTTAAATCAGGTTTTCCAGGACTTACATTATTCCGCTGCACTATCATTTCATACTTCCAGTTCACTTTACTTATGTTTATGCTATTCATTTCATTGTCATATATCCGTTCACTGAGCGTATTGCTCAGCCGTTACTTTTCTTCCATGTCCCAAAATGGTAGGTACCCATGGACAAACTTGAGCATTTGGAGGACGTGCATAGGATGGAAGCTGCCTTAGACTTCTTCTCCTTTTGCCTTCTTATACTTATGCTTGTTTGGACACTTGTTTTGTCCTTCTCATTTCATTTACTTTAATTATGTTTTGGGATTATGTTTGGGAACCGATGTTTGATTCCGGTTTTCCCTTTGGTCATGTATGTTTTTGTGACAATCCGTCAATTTATGGTTGATATTTTTTTCTCAAGTGTTATTTAAAAATATTATTTTAATGTTATATTATGAACTCACTTATTTTTGGGAAGAAATTTGGATTTACGTCTTGAAGTAGCATCGACTACGTCTAAACCGGAGGATTCTAAGTTACGTGCTTACGTTTACATACATTGTTTTGGTGACAGTCCGACATTTCAGAAAATAAATTTATCCGTGAATATTATTTTGAGATTTTAAATTTGTGTTGGTTCATAAACTCACAAATTTATGAGAAGAGATTAGGACTTACGTGAATAACTTAACGTCCTTTACGACTAAACCGGAAACCTTAGGATTACGTATTTACGTTTTTGAACTCCGTTTTTTATGAGACAATTTTTAATAGATTCGTTTTGTGCCGTTGATTCATAATTTATAAAAACGTTTTTCGTAAAACGACCCGAGGGCACGCAAATCGAGGAAACTAGAATCGAGGAATACCCGTAAATTAGCGGGATGGGACAAACTAATTTATCCCACCCCACTAACTAGGGGGGCCAAACTAGGACACCACATCAAAGATGTGGCATCCTTACACTAACTTAAGCTACACATGGAAGTTAGCTTCATTTGGAAGCTTACTTCACCCACTCATCCCACAAAACCACTAGCTAAACTATTACTTTCATTTCATCTCATGCAAACCACCAACTCCTCTCTTCCTCTCTCTAAAATTCTTCCAAGAACCACCCCTAATCACCCTCATTTGATCAATTTTAACCATGAAATCATGTGTTATTCACACATATGATGAAGCCCTTTTGAAGCTCTATAGATTGATGGTGATTTTAACATCCAAGGAGAAGATTTGGTGATGTTCAAGGGCTGATTTCTACATGAATTTTACAATTATTGGTGGCTATGAAGATTGGTGTTGATCTTTCACAAGTTCTTCCATCAAAATCCAAATCTTGATCATAAACTACACAACCTTGGTGGTATAAAGATTGTTCTTTCCATCCTCTTGTTATTCTGATTATGTAATCATGTATTTTCTTTCTTATTGTATATTTATATGATGAATATATGATGATAAAAATGTTGTGTGGGGATCAAGTGTTGATAAATATGATTAAAGAGATGAAAAACCATAGGTAACAAGGTTAAAATCTTGCTAAATATGATGACTGTATAAAAACAGTAAGTAACCAAATGTTAAACTGATAAAATGGTAAAGTGGAATCAATATACATTAAGTATTAGGTGTTATACACATGTGAGAGTTGTCCATGCAATGGAATCATCAAAATGAGTGAGATATGATCAAAACAAGATGAGTGTACCAATCTGAATAGTCTGTTTTGTAGGGACTGTTAAGGATAGTTAGACATGGAATGAGCAGTAGCTTTAACTAACTTAATTGTAGCACATATCATTTAGTTTATGGTGTCCAAAAATGAGCTTCTATCTCTTTGTAGAACTCAAGATATGGTAAAAATGGTGAAAGTGAAACTAAAAATCAGATTTTGAAGAATTAATGTTTAATAGTATTATATAAGCACTCAAATAATATAGTATAAAATGTGAAATTAAAACCCACTAACTTATGAATTTCATTTATATAAATATGTATAAGGTTAAATAAATGGACACTTTATAAAAATGGTAGTTGAATAAGACTTATAAGCTATAAAAACTATAAACATGATTTTTACTACTTTTTCGGCTATTACCGTAAAATTAACGTTTTTCGCCAATTAAAACTTAGACGATCAAACCCTTCTAATGTAAAGTTTTTAAAAGTCATATACTGATATATATAAGTATCTAATACAAGTAAAAACCGATAAAACCCGAACTATAGGACATACGGACATTAACGAGCTAAGTTAGCATATTAGACTAATAATTTAACTAAATAAGTTAAACACTTATAAAAAGTATTTATTGGGCTTAACCCATTTGGCCCCAACATATAAAGTATAATACTGATAATAAAAGTATAATTGGGCTAATGAATAGTATTGGGCTTGTAATAGGCCCATTGGGCTTCAAAATGTAAACAAGGTTGAACTAGTATAACTAGTCTTAAAAATTTCCAACACATAACACTAAAATAAGTAAATGAGAATATATAAACCCACTTGATCATCATATATATAAAATCATCATATGTATACATAATTATTATTTTGATAAAGTCATTGGACAAAAGTCTAAGACGAGTATTATTTGTTTAGGTTTCCCGTGATTGAAGCACGTACCGTACATCCGAATCGCCGATAAACCGCTTCCCCACATCAACGTGAGTTCATAGCCTCTCACTCTTTTAAATGTTTTTATGAAATGTTTGATAAACCCGCGAGGGAGATAACATATTAGTTTTTATAAAATAGTACACTAGTTGTCCCGGTTGTCTGTTTATTGATTTGGACCCGAATGGTTGTATGACCCGATGAATGATTAAATGACCCGATAGATGAAATGAAATGGATTATTAAAGTTAGGTTATGTCACTAAAAGTCCCATTAGCATGAATTGTGAACTACCAGGATTTGGTAGACGCTTATGCATATAATAGTACTATTTGGGGACGATCACCCCAGTTCGCGCCTTGGCGGTTGATCCCCGTCGTGCCACATTGATTGGTAAGCAAATTTATGTATGAGAAGATTTACACGAGCGTGATTATTGTGACGACATGCTGTTTTAGATGGGCAAATGATTGTCGGGTTAGCTACTCGTTGTTTGGTATAGTAAGGTAACAATGTCATGCGGCTTATAATAATCCAATTAACGAAATACTGCTATACGCACCGAATTATGATATATTGCCTGACTAGCAATACGGGGTCTTATTATTGATTTTATGTTCATGTTTTGGTTTTACATAACCATATTCATATAACGGTTTTTATTTAACTTTATACAACGTCATGAGACGTATTGTATGATGTTTTTTTACGACAATGATTCGTGTAATGATTTTGAAAGCGAAAGCCTATATAATGATTTTCGATAAGGATTTGTATAAAATTACTTTGGCTATTTTATGGCCTATTACAACGATTTGTACAAAATGATTTTCGGTAATAATTTTATACTGATGTTATAATGATGGATTTTATTAACCTCTATGAATTCACTCAGCGTTATAGCTGACCTTTTCTTTTAACATGTTTTATCTCAGGTACTTGAAGGTAATCTCGGGAAGACAACAAGAATTCATGGCCCGCACCTAAATAATTATTTCCATTCAAATGCTTTGTAAAACCTGTATTAAATACAATGACTTGGGACCTATGTAACTTTGATATTTATGAATGGAAATGCTTTATTATTAAACGACGCGATTTTTAAGCGTTGTCTATGATGTGAGTAATGTGCTATCCCGTAACACCAACGAGTCTTCCGCTATATTGAATTGTGTAAATTTGGGGGTGTTATAGTTTGGTACCAGAGCTCTCGTTATAGAGAACGAAAGATTTTTAAAACCAAGGTTTTGAATAAAACATTTCAAAATCTTTTAACTATAAACATTTTGTTGGAAATACGTTTTACGTATTTATGAAGGATCGGTCGCTCCAACGATAACTATGTAATGGGCTCGTGATCTATTTACTTTATGTATGGTCCATATAGCCCACATGTAGGGTGGGCTATATATAACCCCTCCTAGCATGTTAGGAGGGGGTTGTTGATTCCATTTTACAATTAATCATATTTCCATCTTTTCTTTCTCTCTCTACATTTCCCCTTTTCTCTCCTTTCTCTCTCTAATCCCTCATCTAATTCCTTCATCTCTTTATGTTTATCATCTAAATCAACCAACCTAATCCACCAAATCCATGATATAGAATAGGCCATTAATTACGTAGACCTTCAATTGGTATCAAGAGCCATGGTTAGTTTGGTTTATTCTTCTTTTATTTTGTTTGATTTTGGTGGGTTTTGATTTAATCTTGCTTAAATCATAAAAAGTTTGTATTTTTTATAAAAAGTTTGTGTTTTTATATGTTAAATCATATCAAGTCTTCAAATTTAATTACTTTTTAGATAAAAAATCACAAATTTTTATATAAAAATCAAATTTTTTTTATAAAACCTTAAAAAGTTTGTGTTTATAAAAAAGTTGGTGTTTTTTATAAAAGTTTTTGTTTTTCTTTTTTTTAATTTTGTATTTTTTCTTTTGATTAAATCATTCTATTTTGATTGGTTTTTTTGTTTCAACTTCTTAAATTGAACTTTTAATTTTGTTCTCACTTTAATTTTTTTTTTTATTATTATCAATTTTAGTCTATCAATTATCACTTATATTGTTATATCAGTTTATAATCAGTTTTTTTTTTATATATAATCATTTTAAATTTTTTATATACCAGTTTTTATATATTATTTTTTTATTTTTATCTGGGTTTCAAGGCTGTCCAGTTGTCCAGTTGTCCATTGTTTCTGTCCATCTCAGTCCCATCAAATCTGTCATACCCAAAAGTTCCATTTCAAATTCACAAGTTCCGTATCAAATTCAAATGTTCCGAATCAATATCTAACTTCCGAATCAAACCTAAAAAAGTTCCGGGTGAAAGAACTTCCGGATCAAGCCAGAACTTCCGGATCAAGCCAAAAGTTCCGGATCAAGAAGTTCCGGATCAAGAACTTCCGAACCAAGAACTTCCGGATCAAGCCAAAAGTTCCGGATCAAGAAGTTCCGGATCAAGAACTTCCGAACCAAGATCTTCCGGATCAAGAAAGAAGTTCCGGGTGAAGCAACCATATTCAAATTCAACGGGCAAATCATCGTCTTTTGAATAGACTCATTCCCTCGACATCAAAACAAAACGATAGACTCCCTAGTACTCCTAGACTAAACAGACTCGATCACTCACACAAAACAAAACCCTCAACCCTCTCGTCTCTCGTATTACCCACCCAATACACCCTCGTCTCACACCTCTCCGACACAAACACAACACCATCACCAACCGACATCCCTCTCTCACACCTCTCGGCTCAACACTCAACCCTAGACTAACTCAAACGGACTCACCCTCACTCTCGACTCAAAAATACACTCAACCCACAACCATCTGACTCGATCTCAGAACCCTCATCTGTCTTTTACCCACATCGACCCAAACACACACGACTCTCAACCTTGACACATTTTCTAAAAAATATAAAACCAACTCAACCTGCCTAGACTCAATTCGACACACACATAAACTCACCCAAAACCGACTCAACCTGCCTAGACTCAATTCGAATCCAAACAAAACCAACCGTGATCTCAGATTAGATCCTCGTCTCTTTTTTCAAGAATCGTCCACGATCCTTACAAGAGAGATCTGTTCCTCATTGATCGTGACTAACAAACAGTTTCACTTCATCTAAACCTAATCATACACCCTCAATCCTCATGATTTAACCAAACACAATCCCACACAAATCATCACAACTCTCACCTCTCAACAAACCGTCACCAAACACCCCCCCCCCCCTCAATCTCACACTCTCGATTTTCCAAACAGAAAGGACACTACAGTAGAGAGAGGGACTCAACAGAAAAAAAAAAAATTAAAATAATACCTACCCGAGACCTTCATTATAAAGATCTTGAAGCCAGTTCACTCGTCTTCATAGGGAATAGAAGGGATTGTGTTGTTTTTGTGATTGAGAGATATCGTCAGGGGCGGACTTCTCTTTTGTGTGAGAAGATTTAGGTTGTGAGAGAGAGATTAAGTTTTGAGAGAAAATATAGAAGAGAGAGACGAAGAAGTATAATTTTGTGAGAGAGAGAGAGACTTTAATTAGGTTATATTTACTGGGCGGATATAACAATGTAAATGCAAGTGGGGCGGATATATCTAGGCTTGGAAAGTATTTTTTTTAGTTATTTATTTGTGACGGAGAATACAAAGAAAACAAGTGGGGCGGTGGATAGATTGTTTATTGGGCCACGTGTGTAAACAGACGGAGATAACAAGAGTCACGCGTTTTTTCCAACATTTATCCAATTTTTGTTTTATATTTCCAAACTCTTTATCAGTTATATTTTCGAAAAGTTTTTTAAGTAAAGTTATTTTTTTTACCTTTTTTATTTTAAAAAATTTTATTTTTTTGATATTAACTTTTCACTTTTTAATAATCCATTGAGATTTTTATTCTTATTTAAAATTTTCTTTTGAAAATTTTGTACTATTACGTTATAATCGGGACAAGGCAACGTGACGGGATATATTTTTAGCAAATACGGATTTTTTGATCGGGTTTATCAACGTTTGAGCAAAAAGCAATTCTTTTTGAACCAAGAAAAGATTTATATTATCCATCGTTGATTTTTAAAAGTTTTTTTACGGATCCTTCGAAGTTCCTTCACGACTTGGTAAATTCCGAAAACAACTATAATCACGATCATTTTTCATCATAATTAAAGGGAGTATTGGATTCCGATTTGTTTTATCAAACGGTTGAGTCGACAAAAATTTCTTGAGCTGACAATTGAGTTGTCATTCTTAATCGATCTTTAATGGATTCGTTTGATTCGACATGTCAAAAGGGAGAGTTGTATTTCATGCAAAACGAAGTTAGGAAAAGTGGCATCACTTCATTTCAAATGCTTCAGTCTCATCTGGTCACTCTTTCAAGGATTCAAGAAGGGAGCGAATTTGTGACAATCTTTGGACAAGATCGTCATATATTCATCGACTCCATTTTTACCACTTTGACCCAACTCGCCGAGCAACTCAACCATGGAAACTTTAATCACTCTGCATCGGTACTTGTATATAAGGCTCTTGTGACACACCTCACGCCTTTCCTCCAATTTAATATCATCAAGCCTGAAAGTTCAATGATTTGCCAATCGTTTCTTCGAGATACACATACCGAGCTTCGAGTTTTCCGTGATACGATTTTGAAACTCATGTCATCGGTCTCGTCTTCGATATATCAAAGATCACAACTTCAGCAAGTGTATGTGAATGGAGTGCAAGAATCAATGACGCAGATGCAAGAGGATAATGGTCATACGGTTGACAACTTGGAGCCTAACGATGGCACGAGCACAGAATCAGAAGGACAACATGATGCCAGTGGCACGTCAGGGAATGTTCACGATATTTCTCTTGATGACACCTTACCCATTTATGACGCAGAGCCTGCAAACATGGTACAATGTAATGTGGTTTATGATGTATATGCTGATGACATGCCGCATATTGAGCATTCTGAACCTAATTATGACAAACATGGGATGGACAAGAGTGATAGAAATACCACTTATGATTCATCCGATGTGAGTCATAATGGGGGAGAAAGTGTTCAAAATGCTACAGTTCATCATGATAAATGCTTTATAACTGCCTCGTTAACTGATTCTGATTCTAAGATTAAAGAGCTCGAAACGATCGTAGCTCGGCAATCTAAAGATCTTGAGGATGCCAAACTTGAATTTTCTAAGAAAACGGAAAAATTTGAAACATACTTTGAAAAACTTGAAAAGTCAAACGTTGTTCTTGAAAGAAAATTGGATCAAACTGTTCTAGATTCTAAAGCTGAAAAGGATAATCTTTTGAAACAAATTCAACTGCTTGAATCTAAGTTGGCATCCCAAGATAACGTGCTCAAAGAAAATGAAACATTAAAGGCCCAATTACAGGAAAAGGTTTTTGCTATAGCTGCGTTGAAAAACGAATTAAGGAAAACTAGAGAACCTAGTGTGGACACTAAGCTTGAAAAACCATCAATCTTGGGGAAACCGCCTACAAATTAGTTCGTCAGACAACCGATTGTCAGACAACCTACTGCATTTAGATCCGAGCGACCACAATCCTCGAGACCGCGGTTTGCCTCCCAAGTTGATTTGGTTCATCTTATTAGACCTGTCACTCCAGCAACTAGGCCCAATGTGATCACTCCAGCTTTAGCAAGACCAAATCATATGATTGCATCTAGTTTCCCTAAAAATACCAAGACCACGTCTAGAACTAGTTCAAATGACGTTTGCCATGAATCTGATTTTAGGGAAGCTAAGCAAAAGACACATGTAAGAGATAGGAATTTCAAACCTAGTCAGATGCCTTCTAGTTTACCCAACACTGCTAACCGTAGCATGTCCAATCATAGGAGCATCAATCAATCATCTAGGGATTCTAGATCTTACTCGGACATTAAATATGCTACGTGTAAAACATGTAGAAAATGTGTCTTTACGGCAAATCATGATTCCTGTATCAAAAAATTGCTTAATGAGGTGAACTCCTGTGCTAGACTTAAATCCCAGTGGGTTGCTAAAATCAAACCCGTTGGCAAAATGTGGCACCCCACTGGTAGGACTTTCACTCTTGTAGGAAACGAGTGCCCTTTAACTAGGATAGTCTCCGATTCTACTAAGTCTACTAGGGAGGAAATTGCAAAGGATGATACATCACTTAAGCCTAAACTTAAGGTTTTCTATAAAAGGAAACGTTTGCCAGCCAAGACTAGTGAATCATCTACTCATGTCGCCTCTGAAACAAGTAAAGCCAACTGTGAACCCCCATGTGCTTCTATAATTGATATTGCTAACCCACGTCAAAGCATGCAAATTCCTAATGAGATTGCAGGTACCAAAGTTGATGTTCCAAAAGAACGAAGCGGTCCAATCGTTGTGTACCGTTCAACTAAGGACACTCTTAGAGTTTGGTTACTGAAGAAGCAGATATCAGAGAAACAAATGTCTCAGGGGATTCATGGTTAAGCTGCAAACAAGGACTTACAGTCACATAACAGACTGTAACTCGATCTCCAAAGACAGGAAAGTTCATCCCGATGATGACTTATCCTAAAAACGAGAAATTCATTTTTCTCGGGCATGAGCTTATGTTAAAAACATTCCACGTTTTTAAGCTCATGCACTAGGACTTATAGTCACATCACAGACTATAACTCGCTCTTCAAAGAAAGGAAAGTTTATCGCCGATGGTAAACTTATCCTAACAACGAGAAATTAATTTTTCTCGGGCATGAGCTAATAATAAAAACATTCGAAGTTTTTAAGCTCATGCACTATGACTTACAGTTAAATGTCAGACTGTAACTCGAACTTAAAATAAAGGAAAGATTATCTTTTATGATAACTTATCCTCTTAACGAGAAATTCACCTTTCTCGGTCATGAGCTTGTATTAAAACATTCGAAGTTTTAAGCTCAGAAAGGAAAGTGTATCTTTTAAATAAGAGAACTTTTCTTCATAACGAGAAATTAACCTTTCTCGGTCATGAGCTTTCCGTTAAAACAGTCAAAGTTTTCAAGCTCATGAAAATGACTTACAGTTAAATGTCAGACTGTAACTCGAACTTAAAATAAAGGAAAGATTATCTTTTATGATAACTTATCCTCTTAACGAGAAATTCACCTTTCTCGGTCATGAGCTTGTCTTAAAACATTCGAAGTTTTAAGCTCATAAAGGAAAGTGTATCTTTTAACTAAGAGAACTTTTCCTCGTAACGAGAAATTAACCTTTCTCGGTCATGAGCTTTCCGTTAAAACAGTCAAAGTTTTCAAGCTCATGAACACGACTTCTAAGTAAATGTCAGCTTAGGACTCGTCCTTTAGATAAAAGGAAAGTTTATCGCCGATGGTAACTTATCCTTAACAACGGGAAGTTCACAACTTCTCGGACTTGAGCTCGCTTTTAAGATATTCAACATCTTAAGCTCAAGTAATTTGTTTTTCAAAACTTTGAACACAATTTTTCGAGAATTTCTCAAAAGGTTTTTCTAAATCTTTCAAAATTGTGTGTTCAAAAACGTTTTGATAAAACGAGCATGTCTTCTGGAATCGATAATATTTACGAACCTAGAAATGTCATTCAATAATGACACGGGGTTGTAAATAAAGTTCGAGCAGAAGTTCAACCTTTTAAAACATGCTCAAAATGGTTTGCTATTATTTCCGATAGTAACCCGCTTTTCACATTGAAGTCACGCATTTCACCGGAAAGCTTTGACTTCAAAATCCGAAGTTATCAACTCCACAATCCAAAGTTAGTTGCAATTGATATCTACATACTCGACGATGCGACTACTCAAACGGTGACTACAGCTCTTTCAATAGAACACGGGTCAACAATTGAGGGGGAGCCATTGTCCAGCATTCAGATTCCTTGATGCCGAGCGTGCCAAGTTCACATATTGGTGTTCAGACAATGATATCAATCATACACATGGAGTCAAGAGATAACTTCAGAAGTTACGAGGAAGACCAACATTCGTGAACAAGAACCATGTGAATCCTTCATATGATGTTCTCCATCATTCAGGTCCAACCTCGTAAATTGCTAATCTTGTGAATTCATTATCATATATGATCTTTGCACGTAATAAATACCTTACACTTGTGTTTAAAAGGTATTTAATTTACGTTTCAGCACACCCTCATTAATTTGAGGGGGAGCTTGTGTAACTCATGAAGATAATTGGATTTGCATTTTTCTTCCCAAATTTTCTTAAAATGCTATTAAATCAATTGATATTAAAAACATCGATTGGGTTAATATTTTTAATATGGGGGAGAAAATGTGATTTAATATGGGATATGATCAATCATAAATGGTTTAACTTAACGTGTTAGCTCATCCCGACATGTGCGAAATGTTTTCGAATATCGTAGCATATGTTAAGGGGGAGCAAAATGGATTTGCACTTCAAAATGGATTTCATGGTGACATACACTTACCCAAAACATCTCTATTCACGACGGTGAAGATTGTGGTGACATAAGGATGGTAGGATAGGTTAAAGTCCAATGATTTCTCTAGAACCGGAGGAATCTTCCCAAGGACATTCCATAGCTAGAAATAGTAGTCCTTAGGAAAGATGGAGAAAGATTGTGAACGTAGCTGAATGCCGACCAAGTACTTAAGTTAGCACTGGAACAATCACAACAAGGTGCTAGTGATGACGTATTGGTAAGCATTGAAGGGGTTGAAGAATGAAAAAGAAATGTAAAGATAAAGGGTGTAAAGAAAGAAGCCCTCCTTACAACTTTAGGCAGAAACCGGGTCAATACATATGCTATTGAGGTCATTTTTGCTAATGATTCTCGATATTGAAGAAAGACGTCATGGACCCAGTGATGCAATGCACAACCCTTCCCAGCTAACTCAAATATCTCTCAAAAGGTATTTGTTTTAATCACACGGAGATCAACACGTTATCTATTGGTTTATTCACTCCGAATAGACTGGTATTGAAAAGGTGGCACTCCTCTCCAGCCTCCGATCACTAAAAATCCAAAATGCACGATCGAGTCTAGAGCCATTTGAGATCATCAAATATCTCATTAGGACACACTTTCATATTCCTTGCTTCTTCACACACTGTGAAAAGTAAGAAAGATCTTAAGAGTCCTACGCAAAATCTTCATGATCTTGCCTGAACATCCGAGTAATACGAAAGTATTTACAATGAAGATGGAAATCCTTCTTGAGCGAATATCAAAAAGCTCATGGTAGGTGACTTGTGCGGTTCTTTATGAATCAAACTTGTGATAACTGGAAAGCAACAGTGGTTTAATTCTTAAATGAATTTAAACACGTTCCAGGCCTCTACGCATTATCATATGATCTTGCCAGAACACTCAGAGTGACTCTTTATTGATCACAGTGACGAGTGGAAATCCTTCTAGTGTTAACATCAAACAGCACTTGGTAGGTAACTTGCAAGATTCTATATGAATCAAGCTAGTGACAACTGGAAAGCAACGATGGTGCGGTTCTTAATTGAACTTCACTTGTTCCAGGAACATGAATTGACGGCTTCAAATCATGTGGATAATATTATCCAAATGATCCACTCTTTACGTTCGCAGTCAGCTTTGGACGGTCGAGTAAAGAGAACGGGTTTACCCGCGAAATCTTGTCAAGGAGGTTCTTTATTGAAACTACCTGCCACAAGTACGATATTTAATATCGTCCAACGGTCTTCACCGACCGGAGGTAAATTGCTACCGAATTAGAATGAAATGTTCAAGGCCATTTCATCCGTGTATATTGTTTGTTGCTAACTGTCTTATGCAGCGTAACAAGAAGGTGGCATTGCGGTGTACAATCCAGAAGAAGTCGTCACCACATGCTTATACTACATACAATTAGTACTTCAACAAATTCAAGAAAGCCTGAAGGTCAAGTCTTCCGCTGTATCAAACTCTGAAGCTTTCAAGAATTTAAAAGTATAAGTATGTGGAACATGAAGTCACAAAGAGGCAAATATCACAAGTGAAGAATGCACAAGGTCAAGGCAAGGAAACATGCTCAAGACTAAAGTCAAAGATCACATCAAGCATATTCACAAGAACAAGATCGAAGACTCAAGCATAGATGCTAGGTTTAAGATTTTGTAAAAAGATGTGACCTCCCTTAGGGGGAGATTGTTGGAAATACGTTTTTCCCAATAAAGTCTCGGTCACATCTTAGTTAGCATAGATCACGAGATATAGACTATTTAGAACTTTGTAACTTGGAGCGACCTCCCTTAGGGGGAGATTGTTGGAAATACGTTTTACGTATTTATGAAGGATCGGTCGCTCCAACGATAATTATGTAATGGGCTCGTGATCTATTTACTTTATGTATGGTCCATATAGCCCACATGTAGGGTGGGCTATATATAACCCCTCCTAGCATGTTAGGAGGGGGTTGTTGATTCCATTTTACAATTAATCATATTTCCATCTTTTCTTTCTCTCTCTACATTTCCCCTTTTCTCTCCTTTCTCTCTCTAATCCCTCATCTAATTCCTTCATCTCTTTATGTTTATCATCTAAATCAACCAACCTAATCCACCAAATCCATGATATAGAATAGGCCATTAATTACGTAGACCTTCAAATTTTCTAAAAATGTCTAAAAATCTTTTGACTATAACGGTGCCGAAGAATTCCCGAGTTACCGACAAGGCCAGACTGAGAAGTGTTATTTTAATATATATATAACTTGGATTATATATATATATATATATATATATATGATGTAATTTTATTACATGATTGTTTGATGATTATTTTGATATTTATACGAGATATTTATACGACGTAGATTGTCACAAGGAACCTTAAATCCCCTAGAAAATCAATCGAAGCTATTTCCGTAGGAATTCTAGCTATCCTAGATCTAAACCAAGTTGTGGATATTTATGATCCCAACAAAATGGTTAATATTCGTAGAAATATAGATATTAGTTGATTGTGATATTAAAGAAGAATTGGCGAGATTATATCTGATATCGATGTCATGACGATCTTTCCTTATAGAGTGGAGTTTGACAAAATGTTACCACCGAGAAAGATGTCATCTGATTCGTTATTCTTAATTTGAAATCAAAAGGATGAATGTTGCACTTGAGGCTGTCATTGGAACCATTACCCAAAAGCCTCATGCCACTAGTACCTTTCCGAGAAGTCTAATCGAATGATCGAGTCATTTCATACTAGTGACTCATTTGATAACCATTGGTGTAAGAGCTATAGGATTGGAAATTAAGTGTTGATCATATCGATCTTTTATTGCCCTTTTAAGGTTTATGAATAAGGTTGAAAGTACTGGAAAATGAGGTAGGATATCGAATTGAGTATAAAATTGGTTAAAACTTGAATAAAGTAAAATTTAACTCGTATGGAATATGAGATTGTCAAAAGGAATTCTTTAAGTCCTGTGATTGAATTATAAGGTTTTAAATGATTGTTAGTTCGTGTTAAGGGTTGTTCCTAGACCATTGTCCCCTAACGAGGATGCCTTGTGTCCAAGAAATAAATTAAAGAAATCTTCTTCTGAATTAGGACCGATGGATCTTCCGGGACAGGTGGGACACCTAATGACTCTTGTAGATTAGTATTCATTGTGGTATCTTTTAAAAATCCCTAACTTAACTGAGATATCAGTTGGTAGGATGAGTTCTTGGAATTGTATGACATAGTGACACATAATGTGTTACGGTACAATTTTGACTTGTTTGTGATTAATGAAAGACTACCTTTGATTGCTAAATTCTACACGTATCAATGTTATATATCCTTTATTGCTTCATCCTAATGCTCTCATTAGTGATGCAACCATTGAACAAGCACTCATCTCGAATTGAGTTACGTTGTGGATTATTATTTTTGAGTTCCATCGAGGTCATGAACCTCATGATTATTTGGCTAAGCTCATTTCCTATCATATTGTAGTTAGTT
This sequence comes from Glebionis coronaria, assembly GCA_025667525.1. Lineage (NCBI taxonomy): Eukaryota > Viridiplantae > Streptophyta > Magnoliopsida > Asterales > Asteraceae > Glebionis > Glebionis coronaria. Next base: position 437,278,350 of record CM046874.1, read on the forward strand.
CTTGGTGAACAACTTTTCATCACTCTTTTGCAGATCACTCATTGTTTTTATAAGTTAAAACAGTATCCCTTGAGAAAAATTGAGTTTTCATCACCATATGGATTATTTAAAGTGAAATTTATAAGTAATCGTTATTGAAATAGAGTTGTTTATAAAACACCTTGGAAAACTTAATTGTTTTCATAACATGGAACATCTTTGTAAATTCATTTGATTTTTACTTCATGATTAAGCATGAATCCATATATTTTAAAAATGATGATAAAGTTTTGACGAACTGAGTATTGCATCGTTAATCTTGAAATTGTATATAGTTGCGCGCCTACATACAATTTGGAATGGACCATGCAAGGCTGATTAGTAGTCACCATAAAACTGATTAATAAACACTACATTTTCTCTGAAGATTGTGAAAGATTAAATTTTATGAGATCTACAAGAAGTGAAAAATAGGGACATAGTGTTAGGGACACCTACATATGTGCCTGTAGCATCTATTCTTGTGAGTCGAGTTTACTCATCTATGGAAATTGTCTTATTTGACAATTGACAATTCTTTCTTGTCCAATTCTCCCGTAGTGAGATTCTTAGGAAAAGTATCTGATTACCGAGTGTTGATACCCGACTGGATGTATCGACGTTCCTATCATCTCTTTTGATTAGATTTCATTTGAATGACATGGTTAACGATCCGAGGAGCTTTCAAATGCGTACTCAATTTATGAAAACATGGGATATATTCATATTCGTTAAATGTTTTCGTCTGTATCTGATTTGAAATTCTCTCGCGTAGATTATGCGTTGACCTTACTCTTTTCATGGTAGTTGTGTCTCCATATATCCTTGAATTTGTGAAGGATTATGAGTTACAATTAGTCTTTTGAGAAGTTCACATCTTATCGACGGCAATGAAACTGGAAAGTTGATAGTGCCAATAGAATGGATTGATTGATTACGACATAACGACATTGTCTTAATTGATGGGAACTCGAGTAGAAATCCCCTAAATGATAAGATGTTGATTATCAAAAGTGATCTAAATAATTCTTGATGGATGACCATATCCTGCATTTAGACTTGAAATTATACCGTGAATGGTTGTGAATTAGTCATAGATATTATAATCTAGAAAGAACTTAAAATAAATTTGTTAAAAGATGTTTCTGTTATTTGAAACTTTAGGAGGTATTTGTTGATGAATTACCTAGACTTTCGCCATTAAGGCAAGTTGAATTTGGTACTGATTATATTCTCGGTGCTGCACTTGTGGCATGTGCACTGTACGTCAGCACCATCTAAATTAAAAGAATTACCGTACAACTGAGAGAGTTGTCGGAGAAAGCTTTTATTCTACCAAGCTCGTCATTATGAAGAGCTATGGTGTTATCATTCCTTATATTTATTGATTACCGTGAACTAGGTAAATTGACGATTAAAAATCTATATGCACTACCCAAGATGATAGATTTGTTCGATCATTTACAAGGTTCTAGCGTATATTCAAGATTTGATCCTCGGCATGGTTATCATCAACTTTTCGTCCGTGAAAAATATTATCTATTCCAATCATTACATCCAGAACTTGTAATGACCATTATGAGTTTCATGTTATGTTGTATGGATTGACCAATGCACATGTAGTATTCATAAATTTGGTGAATCACGTGTGTAAGCTGTAATTTGATAAATTCATGCTTGTGATTATTAAGGACCATTTGTTTGTTTATAATAATAAGAAGGAGTTAATAATTATTTATATATTGCCCTGAATTGGCCGAACAATGAAAACTTGTACCTTGGATAATTAACATGAGATTTAAGACTTAATCCTTTACATTATTTGACCGTGTGATTAATAGAAAATGGAATATATTGAATCTTCCAAAAGTTAGAAGTCATTTAAGACTATGGGTTTTACCAAAAAGAAAGTGGAAATATGTTTTGACAAATAATTTATTAGAGGATTTTTAAGAGATATTTCCTTATACACAAATCATTTAACTAAACTCCTGTTTAGGGGTAAATATTTGTGTATACCTCAAGACAATCTAAGAGGGATTGAGAAAACCATTAAACCATGACTTAAAATTTGAAACGAAAATTTTTTCTTTTCAACTAAGAAAATTTTTACCAAAGAATAAACGAAGGTTTTTCGAACATTTACGGATCTTACTAATTATTTCCGGTAAGTCAACAAAAATTGTGTTAATTAAATTCAAATTTATTTTGAACATTTTTATATAACTGGACAAACTAAGAAAATTTAAAAACTTTTTGCGTTTACGTTTCATAAAAATTAAATATTTATCATTTAATTACTTGTAGTAATTATCGACGCTTTAAACATCAGATTGAGCAAAATTGAAAAAAAAATGATAGTTGAGACGAAACTAAAACTTAGAAAATATAAAGAAAGAATTTCTGAGTAAATTGTGGACATGATAACTATTTCATCAGGAAAGATGAATATGAATGCTGACGCATTATGTAAAAAGGAAAATATAGATAATAAAAGGGGGTTCGCGGCTAATGTGAACCATTAGAATTGAGAAGCCAATGGCGTTAAATGTTTTAAAAGGCCGTTTATGGTTGCCTGAATGTGGAGGATTTTGAGATTTAGTCATGTTGGAATCTCATAAGTATAAGTATTCTATTCCTTTCATTTCTGACTAAATGTATCTTTATCTAAAGAAGTTGTACTAATGGCAAATTATGAAGGCAGACATCGCCTCATACATTAGTAAACGTCTAACTATTGCAAAGGTCATCATCTGAATTTGATTTGATTTGGGTTAACGTCGACAGACTGACCAAATCTGCTAATATCATTCCTGTTAATGATAGATTCTCGATGAAGAAATTGACTCTTTGTATTTAAAGGAGTTGCGTAAACACAGTGTGCTTGTATCGATCATCTCTATCAAGATCCACGCTTCGCATCGAATTTCTAGAGTTTTGCTCAGAAGTCATTGAGAACGAATCTTGATGAGAGTACTGTGTACCACCCCAATCGAAGGGACGAGGTAAAGTAGCGATACAAAATACTATAAGTGCTGTTTTATATTTGAATGATTGACCTTTGGTAATAAACCGTATAATCGTTTTCATTTAGAGAGATTATCATTGAAAAACTATCGTAATAGGATCAAGATTGAATCTTGTGAGGATATATATTAGAGCATCTGTAAGCAGGATTGGGATGAAGACACCCGACATACACCCATTGTGAGTTGGACATGTCTTTTAGGTTTAAGGTTGCCTATGACGACAAACCTAACCTTAGAAAATACCCAACCCGCGAGACCTGAAATGATCGTTGAAATTAGGATCTGATTATTGACTGCCGGTAGTGGGCAGGAGGTTATGTAAATATGAAATGTAGATCTTGAAGTGCCAGAAGAGTAGCGAAGTTATGCCAAAAATTTTAACCATGGAAAAATGAATTGATGATCTGAAAGATCATGGGATATAAGTCCCCGCTGTATGGGACCATTGAGATGATGTAAAAAGATTGGCTTGAAAGGCATATAAGCTGGATCTACCCTAGGACTTCAAGGGCTGCGTGAATTATGATTCGTATATCTAACTTGATAAAATGTCTATCAAGTGAAAATCTAACTATTCCTTAATGAAGTTTAGATCGGTGAAAAGATGCATTCATCAAAAACCCGTGAACATCATGGATAGAGAAAGTAAGTCAACATTAAGCCTGATCTTATTCCCGTAGTTATGTTTGATGAAACTCGCGTATTGTAATGAATTACACTTGTGAGAAAAGACTGAATGTGGAGGAAATGCCCACATGGCTTTAACTCTATAAGAAGCGAGTAGTAAGATGATCTTTGAGGACAAAGATCCTGTTTAGGGGTAAATGCTGTGACAATCCGTCAATTTATGGTTGATATTTTTTTCTCAAGTGTTATTTAAAAATATTATTTTAATGTTATATTATGAACTCACTTATTTTTGGGAAGAAATTTAGATTTACGTCTTGAAGTAGCATCGACTACGTCTAAACCGGAGGATTCTAAGTTACGTGCTTACGTTTACATACACCGTTTTGGTGACAGTCCGACATTTCAGAAAATAAATTTATCCGTGAATATTATTTTGAGATTTTAAATTTGTGTTGGTTCATAAACTCACAAATTTACGAGAAGAGATTAGGACTTACGTGAATAACTTAACGTCCTTTACGACTAAACCGGAAACCTTAGGATTACGTATTTACGTTTTTGAACTCCGTTTTTTATGAGACAATTTTTATTAGATTCGTGTTGTGCCGTTGATTCATAATTTATAAAAATGTTTTTCGTAAAACGACCCAAGGGCACGCAAATCGAGGAAACTAGAATCGAGGAATACCCGTAAATTAGCGGGATGGGACAAATTAATTTATCCCACCCCACTAACTAGGGGGCCCAAACTAGGACACCACATCAAAGATGTGGCATCCTTACACTAACTTAAGCTACACATGGAAGTTAGCTTCATTTTGAAGCTTACTTCACCCACTCATCCCACAAAACCACTAGCTAAACTATTACTTTCATTTCATCTCATGCAAACCACCAACTCCTCTCTTCCTCTCTCTAAAATTCGTCCAAGAACCACCCCTAATCACCCTCATTTGATCAATTTTAACCATGAAATCATGTGTTATTCACACATATGATGAAGCCCTTTTGAAGCTCTATAGATTGATGGTGATTTTAACATCTAAGGAGAAGATTTGGTGATGTTCAAGGGCTGATTTCTACATGAAGTTTACAATTATTGGTGGCCATGAAGATTGGTGTTGATCTTTCACAAGTTCTTCCATCAAAATCCAAATCTTGATCATAAACTACACAACCTTGGTGGTATAAAGATTGTTCTTTCCATCCTCTTGTTATTTTGATTATGTAATCATGTATTTTCTTTCTTATTGTATATGTATATGATGAATATATGATGATAAAAATGTTGTGTGGGGATCAAGTGTTAATAAATATGATTAAAGAGATGAAAAACCATAGGTAACAAGGTTAAAATCTTGCTAAATATGATGACTGTATAAAAATAGTAAGTAACCAAATGTTAAACTGATAAAATGGTAAAGTGGAATCAATATACAGTAAGTATTAGGTGTTATACACATGTGAGAGTTGTCCATGCAATGGAATCATCAAAATGAGTGAGATATGATCAAAACAAGATGAGTGTACGAATCTGAATAGTCTGTTTTGTAGGGACTGTTAAGGATAGTTATACATGGAATGAGCAGTAGCTTTAACAACTTAATTGTAGCACATATCATGTAGTTTATGGTGTCCAAAAATGAGCTTCTATCTCCTTGTAGAACTCAAGATATGGTAAAAATGGTGAAAGTGAAACTAAAAATCAGATTTTGAAGAATTAATGTTTAATAGTATTATATAAGCACTCAAATAATATAGTATAAAATGTGAAATTAAAACCTACTAACTTATGAATTTCATTTATATAAATATGTATAAGGTTAAATAAATGGACACTTTATAAAAATGGTAGTTGAATAAGACTTATAAGCTATAAAAACTATAAACATGATTTTTACGACTTTTTCGGCTATTACCGTAAAATTAACGTTTTTCGCCAATTAAAACTTAGACGATCAAACCCGTCTAATGTAAAGTTTTTAAAAGTCATATACTGATATATATAAGTATCTAATACAAGTAAAAACCGATAAACCCGAACTATAGGACATACGGACATTAACGAGCTAAGTTAGCATATTGGACTAATAATTTAACTAAATAAGTTAAACACTTATAAAAAGTATTTATTGGGCTTAACCCATTTGGGCCTAACATGTAAAGTATAATACTGATAATAAAAGTATAATTGGGCTAATGAATAGTATTGGGCTTGTAATAGGCCCATTGGGCTTCAAAATGTAAACAAGGTTGAACTAGTATAACTAGTCTTAAAAATTTCCAACACATAACACTAAAATAAGTAAATGAGAATATATAAACCCACTTGATCATCATATATATAAAATCATCATATGTATACATAATTATTATTTTGATAAAGTCATTGGACAAAAGTCTAAGACGAGTATTATTTGTTTAGGTTTCCCGTGATTGAAGCACGTACCGTACATCCGAATCGCCGATAAACCGCTTCCCCACATCAACGTGAGTTCATAGCCTCGCACTCTTTTAAATGTTTTTATGAAATGTTTGATAAACCCGCGAGGGAGATAACATATTAGTTTTTATAAAATAGGACACTAGTTTTCCCGATTGTCTGTTTATTGATTTGGACCCGAATGATTGTATGACCCGATGAATGATTAAATGACCCGATAGATGAAATGAAATGGATTATTAAAGTTAGGTTATGTCACTAAAAGTCCCATTAGCATGAATTGTGAACTACCGGGATTTGGTAGACGCTTATGCATATAATAGTACTATTTGGGGACGATCACCCCAGTTCGCGCCTTGACGGTTGATCCCCGTCGTGCCACATTGATTAGTAAGCGAATTTATGTATGAGAAGATTTACACGAGCGTGATTATTGTGACGACACGCTGTTTTAGATGGGCAAATGATTGTCGGGTTAGCTACTCGTTGTTTGGTATAGTAAGGTAACAATGTCATGCGGCTTATAATAATCCAATTAACGAAATACTGCTATACGCACCGAATTACGATATATTGCCTGACTAGCAATACGGGGTCTTATTATTGATTTTATGTTCATGTTTTGGTTTTACATAACCATATTCATATAACGGTTTTTATTTAACTTTATACAACGTCATGAGACGTATTGTATGATGTTTTTTTACGACAATGATTCGTGTAATGATTTTGAAGGCGAAAGCCTATATTATGATTTTCGATAAGGATTTGTATAAAATGACTTTGGCTATTTTATGGCCTATTACAACGATTTGTACAAAATGATTTTCGGTTATAATTTTATACTGATGTTATAATGATGGATCTTATTAACCTCTATGAATTCACTCAGCGTTATAGCTGACCTTTTCTTTTAACATGTTTTATCTCAGGTACTTGAAGGTAATTCTCGGGAAGACAACAAGAATTCATGGCCCGCACCTAAATAATTATTTCCATTCAAATGCTTTGTAAAACCTGTATTAAATACAATGACTTGGGACCTATGTAACTTTGATATTTATGAATGGAAATGCTTTATTATTAAACGACGCGATTTTTAAGCGTTGTCTATGATGTGAGTAATGTGCTATCCCGTAACACCAACGAGTCTTCCGCTGTATTGAATTATGTAAATTTGGGGGTGTTACAGTTTTAATACATATTACCTTGTATGCTTCGATGACACGCCATAAATACACGTAACGGTCCACTTATCAAAGTGGGGTGTTACACGTGTGGACTATCTTAGAGAAGATCTAACTTTATCTTTGGTTTTTTGTGAATCGGTTTGATTTAAGTTTTCTTGATCATCGTTTTTGGAGAAAATGTATGTAATCTTAATCTTTATGTTAATTACATTGTATGCATAGTTATATGATCTTGTCCACTGCGTTTACTCCTGATGTATATATATTATATACATTAGGTTGTTAAATTCCAACATGATACATATTGGGGCCCTTGTAGGGTTGATCAGATGTTTACGTGGACGTGTCCAAATTGTACTTAGGATGATCCTTTTCACATTTGGTAATATTTATCAATATAGAGACGAGAAATATAATCGTTATTTTATGAAATGACATTTGATCCATATTCATAATTAACAAGTATTAGAAACAAAATGGATGCAATATTGGCCCCTTGTAGGGTTGATCAGATGTTTACGTGGACGTGTCCAAATTGTAGTTAGGATGATCCTTTTTCACATTTGGTAATATTGATCAATATAGAGACGAGAAACATAATCGTTATTTTATGAAATGGCATTTGATCCATATTCATAATTAACAAGTATTAGAAACAAAATGGATGTAATAATTCATACCATAAGGCTGAGATGTTTACTGAAACTATACTCATGTACTTTTGGGAGCATTGATGGTGTTGTTAGACTATCTGTCAATGATAATTTATATTATGATGGAGACTTTCGCCAGTGGGAGCTGTTGGAAATTGCATAAGTCATAGATAATATTTTATACGGCTTAAAGTACATGGTCCTAAGGGGTCACACACTTAAAGTTTTAGACTAATATTTATTAAAAATATAATAATATATGTATATATTTATTGTGTATACTTAATTTGCCATTAATGAATACTTAACGATAGTTAGTTAAAGTTAAAGGTTTAACATATGACTAACTAGAAAGGCTTAAGACTTCAAGGTAATTAGTGTAAATTACCATTACTTAAATTAGAAGTCAAAAGTCAACACCAAGGTGATAAGATCACCTATAGTGGATAGATGGAAGAGGGGACACGAGAAGATAAGAAAAATATTTTCTTGTCTAAGAAATAATGTGTATGTTTACACTTGTTTTCTATCCTATAAATACCAATGGATTTTCACTTCATTCCTTGTAATTGAAAATCCTAGAAATTTGGTTTTCTCTCTCTTTGTAGTTGTCCCTATCAAGAAGAAGAACATGATGTTCTTGGTTTTTGGTTCAAGTATTTCAAGTGGTAAGACCTATCAATCAAGGGTAGTTGCTTGAAGTGTTGCGTGGATACACTTAGAGACATCATATGTTTGATCTTGAGGTTTGGAACTTTGTTGATTCGTGTGGTATATACATATAAAGAGGGTGAGGGGTCTTGATTTTGTGTTTTTAGTTTTCACCATTGTTGATCAAGAAAGATATGTCTTCTAGTTCTTATTATGTTAATTACTTGTGCATATGTGATCTTTTAACTTTCCATTGCTATACTCTCGATGTCTATGATATATGTGATATATCATGTGTTAAACTTCAACACCTAAGCCACAAAAAAAGAAGACCCAATAAACTTAAATAACTCTTTATTAAGTTCTAAAACCTCAACAAACCACCAACATACCTAACTCGTTCTTTTTTATTTGCAATAAGTAAATGAAACACTAAAAAGGTGAAGTTGTTCGGTAAAACACATCATAACACAACCTATATGGGCGAGAGATAAAGTAAAATACAGTTTTGCCAAAAGAAAAATGACTTAACCAATTTGGACAAAATAAGCTACGAGTCAACTTCAAAATAAGATGATAAAATGCTTAGCAAACACAAACAACAAACCACGAAAAATACCCCTCAAAAGCTCTAATACCAATTGTTACGTATCAAAACACCTTTTCTAAGGTCAGGAATGATCAAACCAAGCTAGACAATACATGGTTTTAGTGAAAGAAAGTAGAGAGAGTAAATGAAAAATTATACAGTATGTTTTATTGATAAGTGAAAACCAAATGAAACCAAATCACCCCATGAAGAGTTAGTGGTTATATATATAGTCATAACATAACTTAAATATCCCACCTACAATATTAACCTCGCATGTCACTTGTACCACGTCATCTTTATAATAAGTGGGACTAACACATTCGTATATTTTGCGTTAAGTTTATATAACACAAAAATAATACTACATTAAGGTCAAAGTTACAAACTAAAAACCAAAAAAAACTATCTCTACTAATATACGAAGGGTGAATCCCTTTTGTGTACCGGGTCACGGTTCAACCATCGGGTCAACCCGTGCGAGTCACCGGTTCACGAAAGAGACCATCAAATGACCCCGGGCGAGTCACCAGGTCAACCCCGTCGAGTTACCAGAGCACGGGTTCGACCACCGAGTCAATCTGGTCAAGATGAATGATTAATTATAAAATAAATATTTTCATAAAAGTTAGTTTTGAATATTAATTTTCATACTTTTTAAAAATAAAAATATCTAAAGTAGTTTATAAAGTAAAATGTATATCCACTCAACCTTTAAAATAAATTAAAAACATAAAAATACAAAGACATGATAGAAAGTAAGTGTTAGGGTATGTTTGGTATGGTAAAACGAAATGACGACGTAATGGAATGAATGTCGTAATGTAAGATATTAAGTAATGGAATTACGCATTACGATTATAATTCTATTTGGTTGTCATGATAGAATAGAATGTAATCATTAACAAAAAGACTAAAATAACCTTTTATAATATATATTTTTGTTTGGTGAGGAAATTAATGAAACACTTTTATGTAATATGATTCAATTTTAAGCCGTAATGAAAAAAAGCAAGAATCTCTTAATGAATGAGTAGAAACTAGAAAGGGGGTTGAATAGTTTCTTATATTTACTTGTTAAATGATGGTTTTCAAAAAGCCTTTTTCTCAAAAACTTAGACTTAAGGAAATAAGTGAAATCTTCATATGCACAATATGAACAATGATAGTGTAACTAAACTAATACTAACTAATGTATATGCATAAAGAATAAAGAATGTAAAGAGTTAAGGGTAATGAAAGATCAAACCAAACACCAAGGATTTATAGTGGTTCGGCAACGAAGCTCACTCCTCGTTCCTACTCCACTCCTCGAGTACTCCTTACTCGAGAGTTCACTGCACAACAAGCTCCTTATGGTGGATAAAACCGTACACGTCGCTTAACCAATTTCCGACTCTAAGCTAGAAGTCGAGCCCTAATCGTAGCTAGGACCAATCTACACAACTATACTTAGTACATACACAACTTCCAAATAGACACAACTACTTGGATCTTTACAACTGTGACACAACAACAAATGTATAAGATTTGATCTTCAAAGGATCTTTGGTGGTGGACTCAACACTTCACAAGGATAGTGTTCTTCGCTTTGCACTTGAAGAGGAAGGGATGGATGAGATAGATTCACTTCTAAACAAGTGGTAATCAATCAAATGATCAAGGATTTGAGTGATTTAAGAAGTATGTTTGAATCTGGAAATTTATGTGCAAAAGATGTGAATTAAAAATCTGAGAAAGGTCCACTATTTATAAGACAAAGGGCCAACGGCTATATCTGCCCGCGGTTCCTTATCTCAGCCGGCGGTACCTTATCGATAAGGAACCGCCTAGGCGCTAGGGAACCGCCAGAGTAGACTCTGCTCCCTTTTTGTCCTTTAGTGGTGGAGGTCTTATCTGATTATAAAATATCCTGAAAGAATATTCCAAATTAAAAAAGAATATGCCATTTTCAAATTTTAAAATATTTAACTTAATATAACATTTTCTTAAAAAGAAAATTAATAAAAAAACTTGTCACACTTAATAAAAGGTGAGTTTTAAGAAAAGATTAAATCACTTGATCACTTGATTAAGGTTAGTACTTGTTTAATAATACCTTACGTGAAAATGGGTAAAATGAAAAATACTTGAACTCAAGAATTCATTTTTCGTTGTTTTCGTAAATACTTGTTTTTACATATTGTCGTAATCAAAACTAAGCGAGACCAAAAAATGCAAGTAACGTTTTTAGGCATTATTGCATTAACAATCTCCCCCTTTTTGATTCAGACAATACATAAACTCAATCACACAAAAATAAGATTTTCGAAGACGGGTTTATTCATTTCTCCCCCTTTTTCGAAGCAAAAAGGTTGCACAAGTCGGTGTTGAAGAGACGGACTTTGCAAAGACTCCCCCTTGGTGCTTACTCCCCCTTGCTTGGGGCACCGAGGAATCGAGATATGGTGACAAGCTACATAGAAGCGTTAGTTGAACAAAAGAGACAACCAACAAGAGATAGCTATAGGTCACAAAGAAAATAAAAAGAGAAGAAAACATAAAGACTAAGATCCAAGTGAAGTCATATAAAATAAAAGGAATCATACAAAGATGTATGAAAGAGGAAACAAGCCAAAAGCATAAATCTAATCCTAGTTAATCTAGAATTCTAAGATTTGCTTGAATAAGGTGTCTTGTGGATAAGCAACCAATGCCTATATGAAAGACAAGGTAGTGGCGGAAGGTGGTGGTGGTGGCTTGGTGGAGATCTCATAATCAAAGTGAAGAGGAGGCTTGATTAAGAGACTCTTGATGTAGCTCAACTCCTCATAGATGTGTGCCATAGCAAGATATTGATATTGACAACAATGACAATATGTCCCATGGTGCATGACATTATCATGAGAAGGAGGAAAAACACTAAAGGGTGGTGGTGGAAGAAAAGATGTTCCACAATCAACATTCTTGGTAGGAGAAATGTGATTAAGAGTGTTCTTGGGTGAATTTGGATTGAAAGTGTTCTTGGGTGAGTTGGGATTGAAAGCAATTGGGGAAAATGGAGGAGAATCAAGGCTTTCATTAGGAGAGTAAGACATTTTGGGATGAGAAGTATGGAAAAATGCTTATGGTTAAATAGGGAAGGCTCAAGGTATTTTTAGGGTGGTCAAAGGGTTGAAGCAAAGATTCCCAAAAGTGTTGGAACAAATTTGGAATTTCAGTAATACCCGAAAAAGGAAGCACTGTACGCGGTTCCTTATTTCTTCCGGCGGTTCCTTATTGATAAGGGATCGTGGTTCATATATGGAACCGCCTATAGTGGCTGTGTTTTGGTGGTGAAGGAAGATTTTTCAGCAAATCTTATTTTTATAGTCTAACTTATCATAGGGATATGCTTAAAAGCAAAGATAGACAAAGAGAACACATACTAACTCACCAAATAGGGATTTGACCAAAATGTATGGATTTTAAAAAATCGATGTAGGAGGTGTGTAAGACAAGACCTTAAGTCACGACACAATGATCCTCCATGATTCTATCTTGTTCTTGCTATGTTTGAGAGAATCATACATATGAATTATGTAAGCTCGAGATTAATAGCAAGAATCTATGAAAAACGTTTTTAGATTGAATTAACAATGTCAAAACATTTCTTGACCAGTTTTAAAAGAGACTTTGAGGATTTTGAAAAGGAGAAGAGAAGATTTTCAAGAAGAGTTTAGGAGACTCAATGACTCAAAGTGATAAAAGACTCAAAAGAAAATAAGATACTCAATAAAGGGAAAGCAATTAAGGAATATGTTCAATTAATCCTAGACCTAGACGCAAGTAATTAAAAGGTTCCCTCTTAAGTGGCTTAGTGAAGATGTCGGCTAAGTTATCTTCGGAGGGTACCTTCTCTATTGAAATATTCCCTTTTTGAACATTATCCCTAAGGAAATGGTGACGAATTTCTATGTGCTTGGTTCGCGAATGTTGTACGGGATTCTCGCTAAGGTCTATTAATGTAAAGATTTTACTAGGTTGAAAAGTTTGTTTCTCGGAATCCTCTCAAATTGATCACGGCTCAAAGTGCGACTCAGTTGTTCTTAGTGAATCAAATGAAAGGGTTGTCGTTGTCTAAAGCTAATTAAAAATAAAGACTTGAAACAAATAAAAATAAAGTAAAGACGGTAAAAATAAATATTGAAAGATAAAAACTTGGCGAAAAGTAAATGAGAGAAATTAAAAGCAGTAAAGGTAAATAATGCAAACTAAAACTTAAACTAAAAGGAAGGCAAGTAGAAATGCAAATAAGGAAAAAGGCGAGAAAAGTAAAGCTTAAAAGTAAACACTGGAAAACACTCATTCGGAATAAAACAGTTCATCCGGAATATGTCACTTATCCGGAATAAACTATTTGATTCGGAATAAAGATTTGATCCGGAATAAAAAAGAAAAAAAAAGGTTGATCCGGAATAAAAAGAGAAAACAGGCTGATTCGGAATAAAGACCTTGATCCGGAATATTATTCCAGATGAAAGACTTGATCCGGAATAACCAATATTCCGGATGAAACACTTGATCCGGAATAATCAATACTCCGGATGAAAGACTTGATCCGGAATACAAAGTATTCCGAATGAAGTGATTTGATCCGGAATAACAAATATTCCGAATAAAGGGGTTTGATCCGAAATAATCAAGTATTCCGAATAGAAGACTTGATCCGGAATATTATATATTCCGCATGAAGAGACTGATACAAAATAACAAATTTTGATTCGGAACAAAAGGCTTGATCCGGAATCTGGGCAACATGAACAGAAGGAAGAACAGGGAGATGAAAATAAGGACGAATTTAACCAAAACTAATCATGATTAACCAAAAGATTAAACCAAAACAACCACAAATGATCTACTAACAATAACCAATCAATCCAAATCAATAACACCAACAATCATAACCAAAATAATCAAAACCCACTTGATTGAAAACCATAAAAATATCAAGAACACAACCACAAAGATTAAACATAAACAAGAAAGGTAGATGAGAGATTAAACAAGAAAAATAAAGATTCAATAAAACTTGCTTGAATTAAAGAGTGCAATACATGAAAATTAAAGTGCAAGAATTTAAATGTGCAATATAAAAATGGTGGAAGTGGTGGTTTGTCAAGCCACCCAAAAACTATGAAATGAAGAAGATCTAAACTATATATAGGGGAGATTAGGGAGGAGCTTAGGAAGCTTCCTCCCTCTTTCTTCTTTCTCTAATTGCATGCTTAAGTCCTTAATCTTCTTTAATCTTTTGACTTCAATGACTTTGTCTTGGGATTTCTTTAAACTCGTCTTGAATTTTCTTCATAAATAAGACTCGAGTTCTTCGGCTTTTAGTAAACTTCCGTCTTTTGACTTTTTCTTCGATAAATCTTCAGAATTGGTCTTGGACTTCCGTTCTTTTCGCACTCTTGATCTTTCGACTTCGTCTTTCGTCTTTTTCTTCGATAAAAGCCCGTAATGCCCATGTTTTCTCCACTTTTCACCTCTTCGTCCTAAATCACAACAAAAACACAAACCACGCATAATTCCGACATAAATGACATAAAATACATGTTTTGGCTCGGTTATTATTGTAATTAAGTGGTAAAAAGGATGGGTGTTTTCACACCTATTGATAGGTGTGAAAACACCCATCCTTTTACCACTTATTTCTGGCTAAAACGAGACCAAAACACGTATTTAAGATCATTTGTTTGGAATTATGCGTGGTTTTTGTGTTTATTGTGTTTTCAGAGTCAACCGGATGAATATTGAAGAAAACATGGGATTGCACGGGTTTTATCGAAGAAAAAGACTCAAGACGAAGTCTATTGTCCAAGAGATGCAAAAGATTTGAAGTCATTGCGCCTATTTGAAGATTTATCGAAGAAAAAGGCCAAAGATGGAAGATTCTTATATGTCGAAGAACTCGAGTCTATTAAACAAAAGATTATAAGACGAGTTGGAATTATTCACCGACACTTCTCAAAATCCAAAGTCGGAAACGTTTAATTTTAAAAACAAAAAGACTAAAGAAGAAAGAAGAAAACAAAGCCCATTCACAAGCCCACAAGCAAACGCCTATAAATAGGACTTCTCTTCACAATTTTAGAGGCTAGTTAGTTTTTAGTGTTTAGTTTCACTTTTCATTTTTCCTCTCTAGTTTTAGAGAGAGAAAGTTCTCAACTTTCTCTCACTAAGTTTTCATCTTTCTTTCTTTTAATCTTTCAAGATTAAACCTTTTGTATTGTTGATTTCATTAATCAAGTTTAAGTTTAAGCTTTTAATCTTTCATCTCTTTCTACCTTTCTTTGATTTTTAGATTAATTTTGGTGCGAATTTCATTTGATCCGTGTTGTTCTTATTGATTTCGTGCTTAAAAAGTTAATCTTTATATGCTTACTTAAGTTTTCATACGAATAAGCTTTAAGATCTTTGTGCTTATTGGCTTGTTTTTATGTTTAGCTTATTTACTTTTTGAAAATATTTTCTTAAAAAGTTTATCTTTTTATAGTTTGATTTAAAAGTTGCTTACTTTAAGATTGGATAAGTTGTTATTCGTGCTTATTTAGCCTTTTTCATATTTGATTCGTTCTAGTTTTGGTGTTGGCTTATTCCTATAGCTTATTACCTTGGCTTATTTTCGAATCCCACTTAAATCGGAAAAGGTATAAACCCTTTTCCGATTGGTACTTTCCGATCTTCACCCCCTTATTCCGATCGAGTGATCGGATAAGGGTTTTAACCCATTCCGATTGCATCTCCAATATTCCGATCCTTTGATCGGATTAGGGTTTTGAAGATTCCGATTAGGGTGGTTTTGTGACTTTCCGACAACAAGTATTTGTTAACATTCCGATTAGACCTATTTTTTAGCATTCCGATTGCCTCCTTTTTAGTTATTCCGATTGACTTTTCCGATTGCAGCATTCCGACGAGCCTTGTTTTTCAACATTCCGATCACGATTGTTCCCCAGTATTCCGATCAGGTTGTATTCCGATCTTATTTTCCGAACAGCATATTCTGATCTGACTTCATTTTGCAGTCCGATGGTTTAATTTCTTGTTTTTACAAAATTTCCAAGTTTTAGATTTATTAAGTGTTCAAGTATTTTTTCTAATATAGTCTTTAAGTTTTCAAGCATTTATTTTTAACTCGTAGTTTTAGTTTAATCTTTAAAACTCTTTTCACTCAACGACATTTACATTTATTTGCTTTTAGTTTTAAATAGATAACAAACCAACCTCTTTTTAGTAACCAAGAACAAACTATTCCACTTTGAGCCGTGATCAATTCGAGAAGATTCCGAGAACTAATCTGAACCCAATGAAAAGCAATGTATCAAATGGCGCCGCTGCCGGCTCTTCTCGTTAAGATTAACAGTTTTTTGTGAGAACTTGGATTTTGGGATCCGTTCACCGTGAACGTTACTTTTTCATAAAAACTTTCAAAAACCCTAAAAAATATAAAATTTTCAAAAATCCTAAAAAGTAAAAAACCTTAAAAACCAAAAATATTTCTTGTTTGCTTTGTTAGTTCTTTTGCAGGTGCATGCGTACACGATCAACGTCTTATCAAGAGCCCGAGCCTCTCGAAGACTTAGACATGGCCGGTGTACATAACAACAATAACAATCCACCTCAAAACAACAATAATAACAACAACAATAACAATCCCCCTCTCAACAACAATAATAACAACAACAATGAACCTCTACCAGACAATCGGCCTATGATTGAACTGTTACAAGCACATGTGGAGGGCAACAATGATCCAATTGTCATACCCGCGATTGCAGCCAACAACTTTGAGCTCAAATCCGGCTTTATCCAGATTGTCTCCGCTCAACCATTCTTGGGGCGTACCATTGATGATCCTCATGACCACATCAAACGGTTCTTGCAACTCACGAATACGGTCAAATTCAATGGTGTTCCACAAGAGTTAATCCGTTTACAACTTTTTCCCTTTTCTTTAGAGGGACAAGCCCGGCATTGGCTTGCAAAGGAACCGCCACAAAGTATTCTTACGTGGACGGATTTGGAGACCAAATTTATCAACTACTTTTTCCCACCCTCTCGTACTACCGCTTTGCGGAATGAAATCATCAATTTTGAACAAAAGTACGATGAGTCTTTTAGTGAATCTTGAGACCGTTTTAAAGATCTTTTAAGAAAGTGCCCACAACATGGTTTTACAAAAGTGCACCAAATTAATACTTTTTATAATGGTTTAAGCATGAATGACCAAGATTCACTAAATAGTGCCTCAGGGGGTAATATTTTGGTTAAGACTTCTAATGTCGCTTGGGATATTATTGAAAATAAGTCTCGTGTGCAAACCAAGAGTGTGCGGACCAATGCCTCTAGTGCTAGTACTAGTGACAGCGACAAGCGACTTGATATACTACGCTTCTTGAATCGCTTGGTACCCACACCGCTAACAACACCAACAGCATCAACGCTAAAAACGCTCAAGACGCTCAAGTCAATGTTGTTAGCCAACCATGTAAAATATGCGGGGGTCCTCACTCTTACACCACTTGTACCGCCACCCAAGACTATCCTTCTGAGAATGTTAATGCAGCATACGGTACCTATCCTCCAGCCGCTTATCAAGCTCGCCCTCAAGGTGACCGCAACTTGCTTAGCTACCGCTCAAACAACTTTCTTTCCCCGCCCGGTTTTCCTCCTAACAACCCAAACCAACAACAAAACCTTAATCGCCCTCCTCAACAACAACCTCGTGCACCATACCTACCACCTCCCAAATAACCATATCCACCTCAAAGAAACAACCAAGTTTACCAACAACCTGCTTATCAACCACCCGCCTACAATGCTCCTCCCAACCAACCCACCGCATTACCCCACGATATTGGAACCTACATGAGGATTAATGATGTGATCGTGGACAATCTCCAGCGAGAAGTGCTCAACTTGAAAGCAGACATGGTGAAACAAGGGAACGATCTGCGAGCTGATATGAGAAACACTTTGGCTAGTCAAATGAATGACCTAAGGAACATGATGGCTAGTTTCTTCCAAGGTAATCAACCCTCTTCTTCGGGTACTCTTCCGAGTAACACCGTTGCGAATCCAAGAGGGGAGATGAAAGCAATCACCACTCGCAGTGGCAAAGGTACCAAGGAACCCGAGCTTCCTACACCTCCACCGGTGATTGTGACTAAGTAAAACGAGTCACCTGCTCCTATTCCTCAACCTTCTACTTCCCCAATTTCTCCACCTCTAACTTCTACCCCTCCTCCACCCAAGGATGTGAGTGATCCTTCGATCCCAAAGCCTTCCTCTTCTTCCGATATACCTTATCCCTCAAGGTTGAGGAAAGAGAAGCTCAAAAGCAAGGACGATATTCAGGTTTCGAACTTTCTCAAAATGTTTAAACAACTGAATTTCAACATCTCCTTCGCTGAGGCTCTCGCTCACATGCCTAAGTATGCGAAAATGTTCAAAGATCTTCTTAGCGACAAGGAGAAGCTTCTTGATCTTGCTAACACCCAACTTAATGAGAATTGCTCTGCAATGCTCTTAAGGAAATTGCCAACCAAGCTTGGTGATCCGGGTCGTTTCTTAATCCCTTGCAACTTCCCGGGAGTAGAGAATTGCATGGCCCTAGCCGATCTAGGTGCCAGTATTAACTTAATGCCTTTAAGTGTTTGGAAGCAATTATCTCTCCCTGAGCTAGTCCCCACCAAAATGACTTTGGAATTAGCTAACCGTACGGTTGCTTATCCAGTGGGGATAGCCGAAGACGTTTTTGTAGGAGTCGACAAATTCACTTTTCCTGCCGATTTCGTTGTCGTTGACTACGACATGGACCCTCGTATGCCATTGATCGTTGTTCGTCCATTCCTGAGGACCGGTCGCACTCTCATCGATGTTGACGCCGATGAGCTTATCATGAGAGTGGGTGAAGATAAAATCGTCTTCAACATGGGAAAGCTTTCTAAACAGCCTTATTCATACGAGAGTGTTAATTGTATTGACGTTCTTGATGAGGCTTGTGAAGAACACTTCAAAGATGCTTGTAAAAGTATTCCTACCTCTCTTCCCAATGTTGAGACCGTTTCCTCTATTGATTCATCACTATCTCTATTTGGAGAAAGTGATTTCCTTTGGAAAGATTTGGAAGCCACCATGGGAGATGTGAACTTAGAACATGACGATTCTCCCACCGATTGGGATAAAGATCTTCGCCTCATTGAGAACCTTCTTAAAGAAGACAATATTTCTCCACCATTTCCCAAGGATATTGCTATTGATGAACCGAATTTGAATACGCCTCCCATCGAAAATCCTCCGGATTTAGAACTTAAGGAGTTGCCGCCCCATCTCGAGTACGTGTTCCTTGAAGATAAGAAGAAGTCGCCCGTCATCATTGCTAAGGACTTGAACGAAGAAGAGAAATCTCGCCTCATCGTCGTGCTTAAAGATCATAAGAAGGCAATTGCTTGGAAAATTTCCGATATCCGCGGAATTGATCCGAACTTTTGTACTCACAAGATTCTCATGGAAGATGACTTTAAACCCGCAATCCAGAGCCAAAGAAGGGTTGATCCTCGCATTCATGACGTCATCAAACAAGAGGTTATCAAACTTCTTGATGCCGGCTTGATTTACCCTATCTCGGATTCGCCTTGGGTAAGTCCCGTCCATTGTGTGCCCAAGAAGGGCGGAATAACCGTTGTTCCCAATGAACACAACGATTTGATTCCCACTCGTCTCGTTACTGGGTGGAGAGTTTGTATCGACTATCGCAAACTCAATGATGCCACGAGAAAATATCATTTTCCTCTTCCTTTCATGGATCAAATGCTCGAGCGTCTAGCTGGTAATGACTATTACTGCTTCTTAGACGGTTTCTCCGGGTATTTTCAAATTCTCATCGATCCCAAAGACCAAGAAAAGACCACATTCACTTGTCCCTACGGAACATTTGCTTACAAACGTATGCCTTTCGGTTTATGCAATGCTCCAGGGACGTTCCAAAGGTGTATGATGGCTATCTTCCATGACATGGTGGAAGACACTATGGAAGTATTCATGGATAATTTCTCGGTTTATGGCGATTCTTTCTCTGCTTTCCTTGCCAATTTAGAACGTATGCTTAAGCGGTGTGAAGACACTCGCCTTGTTCTTAATTGGGAAAAATGCCATTTCATGGTAAAAGAGGGCATCGTGCTAGGACACAAGATCTCCAAAGCCGGTCTTGAAGTGGACCGTGCTAAAGTCGATGTTATTTCTAAGTTTCCTCCACCTTCAACCGTGAAGGGTGTGAGAAGTTTCCTCGGTCATGCGGGCTTCTACCGTCGTTTCATCAAAGATTTTTCTAAAATCGCTCGCCCGATGACCCACCTCTTGGAAAAAGATACTCCTTTTATCTTTTCCAACGAGTGTATTGAAGCCTTCAACCTTCTTAAGGATAAGCTAACTAAAGCACCGGTCTTGGTTACCCCTAATTGGGAGCTTCCCTTTGAGTTGATGTGCGATGCTAGCGACTTTGCTATTGGAGCGGTTTTGGGCCAAAGAGTGAACAAACACTTCCAACCAATCCATTACGCTAGCAAGACAATGACGGGGGCTCAATTGCATTACACGATGACCGAAAAAGAGCTTTTAGCTGTTGTCTATGCCTTTGAAAAGTTACGCCCCTATCTTGTCCTTTCCACCACAATTGTTTATACCGATCATTCCGCGTTGAAGTACTTGTTAACTAATCAAGATTCTAAACCAAGACTTCTTCGCTGGGTTTTGCTACTTCAAGAATTTAAAATCGAAATTCGTGATAAGAAGGGAGCTGAAAATCTAGCCGCGGATCATCTCAGTAGACTTGAGGATCCTTATCAAGGGGATCATCCGAACAAAGAGATCAATGACTCTTTTCCCCTGGAGACCTTAATGTCTTTCAACTCGACTTCTGATGAAACCCCGTGGTTTGCAGACATTGCAAACTACTTGGCGGGTGGAATTCTCGTTGACGGGCTAACATCCCAACAAAAGAAGAAGTTCTTCAAAGACATTAAGACTTACTTTTGGGATGACCCGTATCTATTCAAACAATGCGCTGATTTGATTATTCGCCGATGTGTTGATGGACCGGCAGCTTTAGAAATCCTTGACGCTTGCCACAAAGGACCCACCGGTGGTCACTTTGGTCCCAACTACACCGCCAAAAAAGTGTTTGACTCGGGATTTTATTGGCCCACCATCTATCGTGACACTCACGAGATGTTTAAACGTTGTGATGCTTGCCAAAAACAAGTCAAGATCACACATAAAGACGAGATGCCTCAGAATTTCATACAAGAATGTGAAATCTTTGATGTTTGGGGTATCGACTTTATGGGGCCATTCCCTTCCTCTAAAGGAAACAAATACATCCTTGTAGCCATTGACTACGTCTCCAAATGGGTTGAAGCCAAAGCTTTACCCACTAATGACGCAAGGGTGGTTTGTAACTTTTTGAAGTCGCTATTCGCTAGATTCGGTGTGCCTCGTGCCATTATTAGTGATCGCGGGACCCATTTTTGCAATGACCAATTTGCAAGAGTCATGGCTAAGTATGGTGTAAATCATCGTCTTTCCACCGCATACCACCCACAAACTAATGGCCAGGCTGAAATCTCTAACTGAGGATTAAAGCGAATTCTTGAACGAACCGTGGGAGAGCATCGTGCCTCATGGGCCGATAAACTTGATGATGCTTTGTGGGCTTTTCGTACCGCATACAAGACTCCGATTGGTTGTACACCATATCGTCTCGTGTACGGGAAAGCATGCCACCTCCCCATTGAGTTGGAGCACAAGGCTTACCAGGCCTTGAAGTGGGCTAATTTCGATATCAACAAAGCCAGTGACCTACGCAAGATCCAACTCAATGAGCTGAATGAACTCCGTAATGAGGCTTATGAAAATTCTTTGATCTATAAGGAAAAGACTAAGCTCATTCACGACTCTAAGATTAAAAACCGAGAGTTCCAAGTTGGAGACAAAGTTTTGCTCTTTAACTCTCGGTTGAAAATCTTTTCGGGCAAGCTGAAATCTCGTTGGTCCAGCCCATTCACCATTGCCCAAATTTTTCCATATGGTACTCTCGAGCTCGCTCAACCTAATGGACCTAATTTTAAGGTGAATGGCCAACGAGTGAAGTTGTACTTTGGTGAGGACATCTCTCAGGAGATGATTCCATCCCTCACCACGTTTCCCATGAACTAATTTTGGGTCGAGTCATGCTCGTGACTCGGTTATCAAAAACAAGCGCTCCTCGGGAGGCAACCCGAGTATCTATCTTTTTCTGTTTTAACCTCCTAAGTGTAGGGGGCCTCTATAGGTCTTTGTGTTTGTGTGGTGATGTGATTACAGGGATAAGTGCACTTTTGGAATCTTTGAAGAACCGTGCTCCCGTGTTATCCGAAATCCGGTTCTATCTCAACTATCGTGATTCAATTTTCTTCATACTCACATTTGAAATTGATCACTTTAGTCGTCTCTTCCTTAAGTTGATTTAACCAACGTGCACAATGTCATAAGTGTAGGGGAGACTTTTCCCACATGCTTAAACATTGAGGACAATGTTTATCTTAATTGTAGGGGGGACTTTTATCGAAGTTTTAAGTGGACTTTGCCATGAAAATGCCTTCATTTAACCGGAAAATCATCTTTTTCAACATTTTTCAAATTTTTAATTAACTTTGGCCATGTAGTCGTAGTTTTTAAATATTTATCGTTGCTTTCATATGTATATATCCCACAATAAAGTCAAAAATATTAATAAAGTGGTGTAGCTAGTTTTGAAGTCTTTGACATATTAGGCCCGTTGCGATTATTTTGACTCAACCCGAATAGACTTATCCAAGTTTATTCTAGCTAGTATCCTTAACCATGTAGACCTTAATTGGTTTATTAGGCTAAGCATCCACGAGTCTCATTACTTGAGATTTTAAATTGTGGAGAACGAGAAATGATAGAGTCAGTTATAAGTCGGTATTCTTGCACAAGCTCACTTGGTGTAATTATTTGCCTATTCTCCCATCACTTGCTAATAATTTATCTGCAATAAGTAAGGCCGTACGATTTGAAAACTTACTTAGCTTCTAGCCCAAGATCGTTTAAAAGTTGCTCGGTAATGATAAGAGTTCATAGCCAAGGCATAACTTATGAAGCGGGGCGCGAAGATTGGCGAGTCCGAAAAGGCCCTAACAAGGCATGAGGATTCAATCTTATTGCTAAATATCTAAGGTGATGTGAAAAGCATTATTCCCAAAATCCATATGAAGGATCAAGACTCACGACGAAAAGCAATCAACTTCCGTAAAGATCATGGAGAAGTCTATCCGAAAAGACCCTAACAAGGTATGAGGATAAATAGATCCAAGTCCGAAAAGGAGGCGGATCGTTGTATCTCAAAATCCCAATTAGAGATTGAAGAAATAATCATGAAGTCGTGGTCAACAAAGTTGGAGTACCCCTCAAAAGTCTCCAAGTGAAGAAACTCTATTAACGAAGAGAAGACCATTATCTCAAGAACGTCTCTCAAGATATGAAGTATGAAGTACATGCCAAGTATCGGCCCGAGAAACGTCTCAAATCGTGAACCGAGTTATGCCAAGATATGAACTTTTTGATATCCCGAGAAGCAGTTTTAAGAGATTTTGTCCTTTAGCTAACTATTGATCAAATCGTCCTACTTTGCTTTCAGCCTAAATAAACTATCGAAATAAGTCCAAAAATGCATCTTCATGATCATTCTAAGACAAAAATAAAATATAAGAGATACACCTAGGAATAAGGGAGTTTAAGCATATAATTAAGCCATGTGTGTAAGTGTTTGATTTGCTAACTTATAATAACAATGATCTCGTTTTTAAGCTTAGTTTGGGGAACGTGAAACTTGAGGGTGATAAATCTTCGCAGCACCAAAGCCCTAATGTAAGTCCTTGATCTCTTTGCAAGTTATTTCCATATAGCTATTTTCAAGTGAAAATGGTTTTCTATCCTGTTGTTTACTTTAAAGTTTTAATCTCTCGTAGTACTTTAATTTTTGTTTAGTACGTTAATAAGGCCAAGGTTGATTGATTATGAGAAAAGTGTAAATTTGCTTTGTCACTAAGCATTGCATGAGGGCATGGCAATGGTTAAGTGTAGGGGATTTGATAGGTGTGAAAACACCCATCCTTTTACCACTTATTTCTGGCTAAAACGAGACCAAAACATGTATTTAATATCATTTGTTTGGAATTATGCTGGTTTTTGTGTTTATTGTGTTTTCAGAGTCAACCGGATGAATACTGAAGAAAACATGGGATTGCACGGGTTTTA
This sequence comes from Glebionis coronaria, assembly GCA_025667525.1. Classification (NCBI taxonomy): domain Eukaryota; kingdom Viridiplantae; phylum Streptophyta; class Magnoliopsida; order Asterales; family Asteraceae; genus Glebionis; species Glebionis coronaria. Next base: position 437,302,895 of record CM046874.1, read on the forward strand.
TCAAAGAAAAAGACTCAAGACGAAGTCTATTGTCCAAGAGATGCAAAAGATTTGAAGTCATTGCGCCTATTTGAAGATTTATCGAAGAAAAAGGCCAAAGATGGAAGATTCTTATATGTCGAAGAACTCGAGTCTATTAAACAAAAGATTATAAGACGAGTTGGAATTATTCACCGACACTTCTCAAAATCCAAAGTCGGAAACGTTTAATTAAAGAAACGAAAAGACTAAAGAAGAAAGAAGAAAACAAAGCCCATTCACAAGCCCACAAGCAAACGCCTATAAATAGGACTTCTCTTCACAATTTTAGAGGCTAGTTAGTTTTTAGTGTTTAGTTTCACTTTTCATTTTTCATCTCTAGTTTTAGAGAGAGAAAGTTCTCAACTTTCTCTCACTAAGTTTTCATCTTTCTTTCTTTTAATCTTTCAAGATTAAACCTTTTGTATTGTTGATTTCATTAATCAAGTTTAAGTTTAAGCTTTAATCTTTCATCTCTTTCTACCTTTCTTTGATTTTTAGATTAATTTTGGTGCGAATTTCATCTGATCCGTGTTGTTCTTATTGATTTCGTGCTTAAAAAGTTAATCTTTATATGCTTACTTAAGTTTTCATATGAATAAGCTTTAAGATCTTTGTGCTTATTGGCTTGTTTTTATGTTTAGCTTATTTACTTTTTGAAAAGACTTTCTTAAAAAGTTTATCATTTTAGAGTTTGATTTAAAAGTTGCTTACTTTAAGATTGGATAAGTTGTTATTCGTGCTTATTTAGCCTTTTTCATATTTGATTCGTTCTAGTTTTGGTGTTGGCTTATTCCTATAGCTTATTACCTTGGCTTATTTTCGAATCCCACTTAAATCAGAAAAGGTATAAACCCTTTTCCGATTGGTACTTTCCGATCATCACCCCCTTATTCCGATCGAGTGATCGGATAAGGGTTTTAACCCATTCCGATTGCATCTCCAATATTCCGATCCTTTGATCCGATTAGGGTTTTGAAGATTTCGATTTGGGTGGTTTTGTGACTTTCCGACAGCAAGTATTTGTTAACATTCCGATTAGACCTATTTTTTAGCATTCCGATTGCCTCCTTTTTAGTTATTCCGATTGACTTTTCCGATTGCAGCATTCCGACGAGCCTTGTTTTTCAACATTCCGATCACGATTGTTCCCCAGTATTTCGATCAGGTTGTATTCCGATCTTATTTTCCGACCAGCATATTCCGATCTGACTTCATTTTGCATTCCGATGGTTTAATTTCTTGTTTTTACAAAATTTCCAAGTTTTAGATTTATTAAGTGTTCAAGTATTATTTCTAATATGGTCTTTAAGTTTTCAAGCATTTATTTTTAACTCATCTTTTTAGTTTAATCTTTAAAACTCTTTTCACTCAACGACATTTACATTTATTTGCTTTTAGTTTAAAATAGATAACAAACCAACCTCTTTTTAGTAACCAAGAACAAACTATTCCACTTTGAGCCGTGATCAATTCGAGAAGATTCCGAGAACTAATCTGAACCCAATGAAAAGCAATGTATCACCTATCAAATCCCCTACACTTGACCATTGCGATGTCCTCATGCAATGCATTAGTTACAAAGCATGTTTACATTTTTCATCACAATTAATCCACCTTGGCCTTTATTAAAGAGATAGAAAATAACAAAGAAAGTAAAGAAATCAAAAGCATACCTTAGGGTTTTGAAAATGTCATGAATGATCATCATCCTCAAGTTTTCACTTTCTCCAAACCAAGCTTAAAAACGAGATCATTGTTATTATAAGTTAGCAAACTCACACGAACTCATGTGGGCCAATTATTCACTTAGACTCCCTTATTCCTAGGTGTATCTCTTATATTTTATTATTGTCTTGAATGATCACGAGGATGCATTGTTGACTTATTTCGATAGTTTATTAGGCTGAAAATAAAGTGGGACGATTTAATCATTAGTTAGCTAAAGGACAAAATCTTTTAAAACTGCTTCTCGGGACCTCAAAAAGTTCATATCTTGGCATAACTCGCTTCGCGATTTGAGACCTTTCTCGGACCGATATTTGGCAGCGACTTTATACTTCAAATCTTGAGAGACGTTCTTGAAATTATGGTCTTCTCTTCATAATAGGAATTTCTTCACTTGAAGTTTTGAGAGATTCTTCATAAATGGACCATGACTTATTCATTTTTATCCAGTCTTTATTTTGGACTTTGATATACAACGATCCGCCTCCTTTTAGGACTTGGATCTATTTATCCTCATACCTTGTTAGGGCCTTTTTGGATAGACTTCTCCATGATCTTTTGGGAGTACTTGCTTTTCTTCGTGTGTCTCGATCCTTCATATTGATTTTCGATAAATGATTCTTCACATCACTTGGGATCTTTAGCAACAAAATGTAGCCCTCATGTCTTGTTAGGACCTTTTCGGACTCGTCAATCTTCGCATCCCGCTTCAATAAGTTATGCCTTGGCTATGAACTCTAATCCATACCGAGCAACTTTTAAACGATCTTGGGCTAGAAGCTAAGTAACTTTTCAAATTGTACAACCTTATTTATTGCAGATAAATTTATTAGCAAGCGATGGGAGAATAGGCTTATAATCAACTCACATAAATTCACGAAAGAATGCCAAACTTATAATTGACTCTATCATCTCTCGTTCTCCACGATTTAAAATCTCAATGAATGAGACTCGTGGATGCTTAGCCAATTAAATCAAAGTTTTGGGTTTTCGAGTCGCCTATAGGATCTTGCATCTTCTTAGACTCTTTCAAGTTTAGAATTTGCGTTTTAAAGTTCCCTTGATAAACGACTCTCTAGGATCAATTATAGGAACTTGCGAAAAGTTCTTGTTCTTAACCCGTGAGAGTTAAGACTTTCGTGTTTTATAGCTCCCTAAATAAAAGCCTAGCAAAACTTGACTTAAACACGTTAAGGATACTAGCTAGAGTTAACTTAGACAAGTAAACTCGGGTTGAGTCAAAAGATTCACAACGTTTGAAAATTAAAACCACTTTATTAAAAATTTAATCTAGTAAAGAAAGAAAATAACTATACAAAGGTAAAACTAATAGGCCAAAATAGATCAAAAATTTTGAAAAATGTTGAAAAATTGATTTTCCGGTTAAAAAGAGGACAAATACAAGGAAAAGACCACTTAACTTCGATAGAAATCCCCCCTACACTTAAGATAAACATTGTCATCAATGTTTAAGCATGTGGGAGTAAACTCCCCTACACTTAGGACATTGTGCACTTTGTTTAAATCTTGCTAAGGAAAGGACAACTAAAGAGATTCCTATTTTAATATTGAGAAATATAAAATAGTGAATCGAAAAGAGTTTAGGATAGAACCGGGAAGAAGGGAACACGGAATCACGGTTCGTCAAAAGTCATCAAGAGTGTGTCTTTGAAGCTCCAATCCCTGCACATGATAAGAAAGAGAACAACACCACCGGGGGCCCCCCTACACTTATGGTGAAAACAGGAAAGATAGATAGATAATTGGGTTTCCTCCCAAAAAGCGCTTGTTTATATTAACCGAGTCACGAGCCTGACTCGTCTCCGAATTAAATGGTCCATGGAGAAGCCTCGAATGTAATACCGGGATCAAAGACCTTGTCCTCGTTCCCGGTTGACATCAACAAAGGAGAGGCGGGGGGATAAGTCTTGAATGGGAGAAAAGTCCTTTCAACATACGAGAAGTATGTGAAATCAAGCTCCACGGGAGGTGGGGTGGGTAAAGTAAGCATATTGTCATCCCCCAAAGACAATGGATGTTGAGCATTCGGCAAATCCGTAATCTTATCAATCATAATATAATCAATGTCACCTCCCGGGTCAAAGCATTCATCCTCCGTAATAGTGGCTAAAGGGGAGGATGAAAGGTGCTCGGGAGGGGGACTTGGGTCAATACCTTCCTGCAGCAAATTATCATAAATAATGTCCCCCTCCATGTCATCATCATCAATACCTGGAGGTGTGGAGTGAATGTCGATTTCTTCCAGCAATGGGTCATTATCTTCAACGGGAGGAATAGATGGAGGCAAAGACTCGGAGAGAGGAGGAGAAGTCAACTCTTCGATTTGAGCAATAAGAAGATGCACTTTCCGTAATCTGTCGCGGAGAATCACGTCTTCCACCTCATCCACAAGATGAAGTTCATCGGTGAACTTCTCGTAAGCCGGAGAGAATAAATCGTCATCGCCCGCATCTCCCGGTAGAGATTGAGAAATTTCAAAAGTGAAATTCTCATAGCGAGGAGAAAAATCGTCATCACTAGGATCGACCGCTTACGTAAGAGAAACGTCGTCCTCAAGCTCCAAAGCAGATAAGTCACAAACCTCATCATCCAATAATTTGTCGAGACCAACATCACTAAGCTCATTCAACGAATCACAATCCTTAGACACGTTTGGGATATCGAGAGAAGGGATGACAATTGCACTAGGACATTGAGCAGTGAGATCATTCTAAGAAATAGTAGGCTCATCGTCATCATCATCATAATAGTATGGATACACCGTAGGAGGAGTATAAGTCTCGATATTCGATATTTGCTCAGGCCGTTGATCCTCTTGACATTTTTCGATGATCTTGTTGAAAGCTTCTTGAAGTTGTTGACCTTGCTTAACAAGAGTTTCCCATTGTTCGTGGGAGCTCAAATGTTCGAAGGAAGGTTGATGATCGATGAAGTGTTGTGGGGGCTCAAAATGTTGAAAACCTGAATTATAGCATGGGTGTGGCTCATAGTAGTTCATCGGTTGAGAAGAATTAGAACACGGGTTTGGTTAATAATAGTCCATTGGTGAAGAAAACTGAGGACACGGATTTTGCTCATAATAATTCATTGGTTGACAATAAGAGGTATCATGAGGGCCCCCACAGTTGTTGCAAAACGGGTAAGGAGAAAGACTGGGTGCGTCTTGTGGATAGCTATTATCATTGTCATAATTGTACCCCGGTTCTTGCTCGTGACCATACGGGTATCGAACCGGGCACGAAACATGCCAATGAGAATCGCTTCCATAATAGATGCACGGGGGAACAGAAGGTGGATTCAAAAAGGACGAATTAGTCGAGTTGCACAAGGGACAAAATCCGAATTGTGTGTTGTCGATATCGTTTCTGCACCGCTCACATGTACACCATTGACATGAGTCGTTCCTGTATAATCTTGCCCACACCCGACGCAATGGACATAAGAATCCATAAAGAAAGATAGAGAAGCAAGAAGAATATTTTTGGTGCAAAACTTTGAAAAAGAAATGCTTTTTATGATTTTTCAAATGTTTTTGGATTTTTGAAAACTTTTGATACGTAAAATAACGTTCACAAGTGAACGGATCCAAAAGCCAACGCGTCTCTCACAAAAACCGTAAATCCTCACGAAAAGAGCCGGCAGCGGCGCCATTTTAATGTAAAGATTTTACTAGGTTGAAAAGTTCGTTTCTTGGAATCTTCTCGAATTGATCACGGTTCAAAGTGCGACTCAGTTGTTCTTGGTGAATCAAATGAAAGGGTTGTCGTTGTCTAAAGCTAATTAAAAATAAAGACTTGAAACAAATAAAAATAAAGTAAAGACGGTAAAAAGAAATATTGAAAGATAAAAACTTGGCGAAAAGTAAATGAGAGAAATTAAAAGCAGTAAAGGTAAATAATGCAAACTAAAACTTAAACTAAAAGGAAGGCAAGTAGAAATGCAAATAAGGAAAAAGGCGAGAAAAGTAAAGCTTAAAACTAAACACTGGAAAACACTCATTCGGAATAAAACAGTTCATCCGGAATATGTCACTTATCCGGAATAAACTATTTGATTCGGAATAAAGATTTGATCCGGAATAAAAAAGAAAAAAAAAAGGTTGATCCGGAATAAAAAGAGAAAACAGGCTGATTCGGAATAAAGACCTTGATCCGGAATATTATTCCGGATGAAAGACTTGATCCGGAATAACCAATATTCCGGATGAAACACTTGATCCGGAATAATCAATATTCCGGATGAAAGACTTGATCCGGAATACAAAGTATTCCGAATGAAGTGATTTGATCCGGAATAACAAATACTCCGAATAAAGGGGTTTGATCCGGAATAATCAAGTATTCCGAATAGAAGACTTGATCCGGAATATTATATATTCCGCATGAAGAGACTGATACGAAATAACAAATTTTGATTCGGAACAAAAGGCTTGATCCGGAATCTGGGCAACATGAATAGAACGAAGAACAGGGAGATGAAAATAAGGACGAATTTAACCAAAACTAATCATGATTAACCAAAAGATTAAACCAAAACAACCACAAATGATCTACTAACAATAACCAATCAATCCAAATCAATAACACCAACAATCATAACCAAAATAATCAAAACCCACTTGATTGAAAACCATAAAAATATCAAGAACACAACCACAAAGATTAAACATAAACAAGAAAGATAGATGAGAGATTAAACAAGAAAAGTAAAGATTCAATAAAACTTACTTGAATTAAAGAGTGCAATACATGAAAATTAAAGTGCAAGAATTTAAATGTGCAATATGAAAATGGTGGAAGTGGTGGTTTGTCAAGCCACCCAACAACTATGAAATGAAGAAGATCTAAACTATATATAGGGGAGATTAGGGAGGATCTTAGGAAGCTTCCTCCCTCTTTCTTCTTTCTCTAATTGCATGCTTAAGTCCTTAATCTTCTTTAATCTTTTGACTTCAATGACTTTGTCTTGGGATTTCTTTAAACTCGTCTTGAATTTTCTTCATAAATAAGACTCGAGTTCTTCGGCTTTTAGTAAACTTCCGTCTTTTGACTTTTTCTTCGATAAATCTTCAGAATTGGTCTTGGACTTCCGTTCTTTTCGCACTCTTGATCTTTCGACTTCGTCTTTCGTCTTTTTCTACGATAAAAGCCCGTGAATGCCCATGTTTTCTCCACTTTTCACCTTTTCGTCCTAAATCACAACAAAAACACAAACCACGCATAATTCCGACATAAATGACATAAAATACACGTTTTGGCTCGGTTATTATTGTAATTAAGTGGTAAAAAGGATGGGTGTTTTCACACCTATCATCTATAGCACCTTTATTGTCGCACATGATGGGAACATCATTAAGACAAATCCCGTAATCAACAAGCGCTTGCTTCATCCATAGAGCTTTTTGGCATGATTTTCCGGCACTCACATACTCAGCTTCCGTGGTGGATATCGCAAGAGCGGTTTGTTTCTTAGAGAACCAGAAGTTAAACAACAACCCATGAAGGTACAAACACCACTAGTGCTTTTCCGGTCCACATAGTCTCCCGCATGATCCGAGTCCGCGTAGACAATGGTTTCTACGCCGGTTCCTTTAGGATACCATAATCCTAAATGTATAGTGCCCTTAATGTATCGGAAGATACGCTTAACCGCTTCAATGTGAGAGGTTTTGGGAGCCTCTTGGAAGCGAGCACAAAGGCAAACACTAAACATGATATCTGGTCGACTTGCCGTTAGGTACAACAAACTACCAATCATACCTCTATATTTGGTGTTGTCTACCGACTCACAATTATCATCTACGGTGAGTTTAGTATCCGAAGCCATTGGGGTCTTCATTGGTCTAGATTCTTCTAATCCAAATTTTTTTAGCATTTCTTTATCATACTTAGATTGACTAAAGAAAATACCATCGTCCATTTGTTTACTTTGGAGTCCTAAAAAGAAGTTAAGTTCTCCCATCATACTCATTTCAAACTCATCATGCATGATTTTGGCAAAGTCATCACACAATACTTGACAAGTTGAGCCAAATATAATGTCATCAACATATATTTTCACGATTATGAGGTGAGAGCCTTTCTTCTTTGTAAAGAGCGTGTTGTCTACCATTCCCATGGTATACTCATGTTTAACAAGAAACGCTTAAGTCTATCATACCAAGCTTTGGGTGATTGTTTAAGACCATAAAGTGCCTTCTTAAGCTTGTAAACATGATCCGGTTTCTCAAAATCAATGAAGCTGGGAGGTTGAGCCACATATACCTCCTCATTGACCAAACCGTTAAGAAACGTACTCTTTACATCCATTTGTTGAAGCTTAAAATCTAAGGCACAAGCGTAGGCTAAAAGGATTCTAATGGATTCTAATCTTGCTAACGGTGCATATGTCTCGTCTTAATCAATCCCTTCTTGTTGATTATAGCCTTGTGCTACAAGTCTAGCTTTGTTACGAGACACAACACCATTCTCATCTAGCTTATTCCTATATACCCATTTGGTTACTATAATGGTAGAACTTCTAGGTGGAGGAACAAGTTCCCAAACATCATTAGCAACGAATTGATTCGATTCTTCTTGCATCACAATGACCCAACTCTCATCCGTCAAAGCTTCTTTAACATTCTTTGGTTCAATCAAGGAGACGAAACAAAATAATTTGCTTTGGTTTTGGACTTGAGATCTTAGGGTCCTTTGATTTAAGTCACCAATGATATTATTGAGAGTATGATCCTTAGAATCCTTAATGTTTACTTCCTTTTCAACACTAAGGTCTTCAACTCCTATTTTTCTAACCTCTTTGGCTTTAACTACTTCTACTTCATCCAAGTCAGCATCAACCAATGGTAGTGTCTTGGTTAAAGGAGGGGTTTCATCAAAAGTCATGTTAAGTGATTCTTTAATTACGCCCGAGGTTCTATTGAGGACTATGTAGGCTTTGCTAGTTTGGGAATAACCTAAAAAGATACCTTCATAAGACTTTGGGTCGAACTTGGTAAGGTAGTCTTTGGTGTTGAGGATAAATCACTTGCTTCCGAACACCCTAAAGTATTCCAATGAGGGTTTCTTACCTGTAAGAATCTCATAGGGGGTCTTTCCTAGGAAAGGTCGAATAAGAATTCGATTGAGAATATAAGTCGATGTGTCCACGGCATCGCACCAAAACTTTTGAGGCAAAGATTGCTCGTTTAACATCGTCCTACTCATCTCTTGGATGGTCCTATTCTTCCTTTCAACTATCCCATTTGATTGTGAAGTGCGAGGAGTCGAGAAGTTATGGGTAATACCATGAGCTTCACAAAAGGCACCAAATTGCACTTCATTATCAAATTCCCTACCATGATCCGTCCTAATAGAGACAATTGGACATCCTAGTTGATTTTGAATTCTTCGACTAAAGATTTCGAAATGATCGAAAGCTTCATTCTTAGATGCCAAAAATCTAGTCCAAGTGAATCTAGAGTAGTCGTCAACTATAACTAGGGTATAAAGGTTACCTCCATAACTCCGTATGGCGAAAGGTCCAAAGAGATCCATATGTAGGAGTTCTAAGCACCGCGAGGTTGAAACCAAATTCTTGGCTTTGTGACTTGAGTGAACTTGCTTTCCAACTTTGCAAGCATCACAAAAGTGACTATCAAACTTCATCTTGGGGAGGTGTCTTACCAACTCCGTAGAGACTAAAGATTGAATTAGACGCATATTAGCGTAACCTAATCTCCTATGCCAAAGAGTGAAACTATCATCTATAGTCGCAAGACATATGTTGTCTTTTGACTTCTTATTTACCTTCATGACATAAATCCCATGCTTTCTAACACCTTTTCCAATGACCTTTCCATCTTTTACGATTTCACTGTCATTTTCCGAAAAGATGACCTTACACTTATTGTCACAAATTTGACCTATGCTTAAAAGGTTAAACCCTAAATTATCTACGTGCTCAATATTTTCAATAGTCATGGAGTCAAGAGAAACCGTACCTTTGCCAATAATATTACCACGTAGACTACTAGCGAATGTGACGTTACCTCCATCATATGCTTTGTAGCGCGAGAACAAACTTCGATTACCCGTCATGTGTTATAACAACCACTATCCTTAATGTGAGACCCCCAGAATCTGACATGGAACAACTAGGAAACGAGGGGGTATCACGTTATAGTACAAGAAACAATGAATTACAGTTCATACAAAGCTGACGAAATAAAAACATGTACATTACATCATAAAATAATCAGAGTTTTAAACATAGGTCCCAGAGTTTTATATGCGGAAAGATTTTATTATTTCGTCAAGGTTTATAACACTTAGTTAATAAAATACAGAAAACTATCTTCTAACAACTTATAGATTTGACCCAGTTAAACTATACACAGAAATCTCCAAGCTACGATAATATCCTGCGGGCTCCCATCCAAGCAAAACTAAGTAATAATACCTGAGATTAAACATGTAAAATTGTCAACACAAAGTTGAGTGATATTCATAGGTTTAGTGCTAATATTAGTGCGTCAAGGTAATCGGGACGGGGATTGTCAATCTCGATGGATCCACCCACAACATTCGCGCTTAGCGCAAAGCATACGGGGCAATTAACGGTTCATGATAGGAGATGAAACTCAAGGCTAACGTCTAAAAGCAATAATACCATTGAAATCATCTGTAAAGCATACACATTCAGAATAACATACGAGTTCTAGATAGCAATACAGTTTTTTTAATTGGTTGTGTTCCACCATGTAAAATCTCACCCCGTGTTTAGAAACCATGTACAAGTAAAAAGGGGCTATGAACTCACCTTAGCCATGAGGTGTCACACCCCACCATGGCGGAATATGGGGCGCGACGTATGGATATCATCACAACATGGCGTGTCTATAGAGATAACTATATGAAATAAGAAATGTCATAAAATGGTGACACAAAAGTCATGACAATATCTCAACAAATGCAGGAGTCTAGGTAAGTAGGTAACAGTCCTACCTCTTACCCAAGACAAACAAATAACATAACCAAAACAAACATATGTGTGCCACAGTATCACTTATTAAATGAACAAATAAAAATAAACTAAGAAGGAAACGGGGATCTCCTTCTATATGCATTCCTAAGCTCTCCAAATCCTAGCCACTTATGTTCTCATGCTTAACCATAGTATCACCTGAAAGAGACACTAAAACACGTCAACATAAAGTTGGTGAGAGTTATACGTTTAGACTCAAACGCCAAATCATACCAAAAAGTTGTGAGTACTATCAAAGTTCAAAACATATGGACAATGTGATACTACATGCATTAACTAACTAACATTCAAGATTCAACTAATCAAACCAAAAACCATGGCTCCCAGCCATACCAAACCTCATAATCCCATAGGAATCCAAACACCTATGAACCAATCCTCAAGGCCCCGCCTTGTCAACACCCCTTGGTACCAAGTCAAAACATAAACAAATAAAGAATTATCTAGCAGTTAATTACATAAGTATCAACACAAAAGTCCATTACCAACGCCAAACATTCACAGCATAATGTTATAAACAACATAACACAATGTCTCTTCCATCCCATTTGGAAGTCAAAAACAATAGTGAACATGGGACTATGAAACTCGCCTGATTGCTTCTCCAAAAGTCCTCGCACTAGCAAAAGCTAACAATCCAAAAACACATAATCTATACATGAACCGACCACTAAAACGGTTCATCAACCTATGATGGATATCTAACCTCCTCTCATATAAATATCCCATTTATAAACTCTAAACACCCCATTACCCTTCCCTAACAAGTCCTAAACTTGGTTAAGTTCAATAACTATCCCGTTCATATTTTACACAAAACAGTCCTAATTTTAGGTCTCCAAACTATAAGTCATACGCCCACTTAAACATACCCATGGTTTCTGTAAAAGGAATATTCATACCCTTACATATGTTATCTAACCCCTCTCACTTGCCCCAACCTTAAAGCTACTGTTAAGGCCCCGATATATATATATATATATATATATATATATATATATATATATATATATATATATATATATATATATATATATATATATATATATATATATATATATATATATATATATATATATATATATATATATATATATATATATATATATATATATATATATATATATATATATATATATATATATATATATATATATATATATATATATATATATATATATATATATATATATATATATATATATATATATATATATATATATATATATATATATAATATGTATATATATATATATATATATATATACTTTTGTCATTCCAGTTTTACTGATTTTAAACATACAAAACGTTTGTTAGGATTAGGGGGTCTTACCCTAAACCAAAACCTTAGCCCAAGTGCAGATACTTACTAAAATATATAAACCATCTCTCATGTTCGTTAGAAGATCCCAATGCAACCCTAAGTACCCCAAACAACCCAAAACTTAAAAAGAAAACAGGCTGAATTCAAAACTGTTTTGACCTCCAACTGTTGTAACCTGTTTTTGACCCACTTCCCGACCTCCAATTTAGTTCTTGTTTCTTGCATTGGAAAGCCTCTTCAATTAACTTTTCAGGGATATTTGGATTGTAAAATAAGAGTTTGTAGAACTCCCAATATGGTCAAAATAATTGACTCAAAATTCTGCCCAGTTTTTAAAAACGGGTTTAATCAAATTATCTTAATTAATTCACCATAACCCCATTAAATACAAGCCCTAGTTTATGTAATCATCATATTATGATTAATATAACATTAATTTACTGTTTTTATATTAAACCCTAACCTAATCCATCATAAGATGATTAAATAAACATAAAAACAATTTAATTAAAAAGGTTTATGAAGGTTTTACCTTTAATTCAATAGAAGATGAAAAAAACTATAAAAACCCAAAAAAATCTCCTTCTGCCGTCGACTTAAGAGTTCCAGGAATAATAATATGGTTTTTGTTTTTAGTTAACACATTATATAGGGTATGGGTGAACCCAAGTCCAACCCATAGCCCATTTACACTTTCCTTTTCTTTTTTTCTTTCTTTTAGTCGGCCTAACCGCCCATAATATATATATTTTTATTTTTTTTTCTTTTTTTATTGTTAAATAATACACTACTAATATTACCTTAATTTGTCTTAATTTATTTCAGCTCCTAAAGCTTCCAAAACCTCAAAACCGTAAAACTAGTCAAATTTACGCGTTTTACCGTAAAAGACGTAAAATATACACTTTTAAAAAAATCTCAAATTTTGAAATAAACTTTATAACTAAGTCCTAAATGACTTAAAACCATCCCAAAAAATATTCATATGACCAATTACCTCATCCGAGACCTCTAAATGCTAAACCGTAAATCCTAAAAAAAATACTATTACTATAATACTTATACGTATACGTAAACACCAAAATATCACCATTTCATTTCATAGTCACTAAATTGTGAGCTCATGAATATGAAATAACCGTTCCTCTATTTACTTCTGAGTACTCTATACTCATAAACGATAACCACACCAACCTCGTTCACACAAAATAAACACGTAAACACACAAATCAGGTAGTCACACATAAAATAACCTAAAAAGAAGACCAAGTGACGAACCTCAAAACCACGGTTGTCACATCACTCCCTCCTAATAGAAATCTCGTCCCGAGATTTACTCCTTAGGATCGTCATTAACAAACAGCTGAGGATACTTATTCCTCATAAACTCTTCCCGTTCCCACGTGAACTCCGGTCCATGTTTAGAATTCCACCAAACCTTAACTAACGGTATCTTACTTCTTTTCAATGTTTTAACTTCACGGTCCATAATCTCTATCGGCTCTTCAATAAAACGAAGGCTCGCATCTATACTAATATCGTCCACCGATACTTGCAAGTCAGTTCTTGCTAAGCATTTCCTCAAGTTTGAGACATGAAACACATCATGTACACTACTCAACTCTTCCGGTAATCTCAACCTATACGCCACTAGCCCAATCCTTTCAAGGATTTCAAATGGACCCACAAATCTAGGCGCTAACTTCCCTTTCTTCCCGAACCGCATCATCCCTTTCCATGGTGAAACCTTTAGCATAACCTTGTCCCCAACCTCAAATTCCAGCGGCTTACGCCTCTTGTCCGCATAGCTCTTTTGTCGATCTCTAGCCGCCTTTAGTTTATCCTTAAGCACGGTTATCGCATCCGTAGTCTCCTGTACCATCTCCGGTCCAATTAGTTGACTACTTCCTACTTCAGCCCATAGCAACGGTGACCTACACTTCCTACCATAAAGTGCTTCAAACGGTGCACACTCTATACTAGCATGGTAGCTATTATTGTACAAGAATTCTGCCAATGCCAGATGATTCTCCCAACTTCCTCCAAAGTCTATCACACACGCCCTCAACATATCCTCTAACGTTTGTATAGTCCTCTCACTCTGTCCATCCATCTGCGGATGATAAGCTGTGCTCATATCCAGTCTCGTACCCAAGGCTTTCTGCAATAGCCCCCAAAACCTAGACGTAAACCTGTTATCCCTATCTGATATGATCGACACCGGCACCCCATGTTTTGCCACCACATGTTCCAAGTATTTCTTGGCAAACCTTTCCATCGTATCATCCTCCTTCATTGCCACAAAATGGGCAGACTTAGTCAGTTTGTCCACTATTACCCAAATCATGTCATTACCACTGTTGGACCTTGGCAGTTTTGTAATGAAGTCCATGGCAATATTCTCCCAATTCCACTTAGGAACCTCTGGTTGTTGCAGTAATCCTGATGGTGTTTGATGTTCAGCCTTCACCTTGGCGCAAGTCAAACACTCACTAACGTACAAAGCTACATCTTTCTTCATTCCTGGCCACCAATACATATCCCTCATGTCCCGATACATCTTATCAGCTCCTGGGTGTATCGAATACCTCGACGTATGAGCTTCATCCAATATAACCTTCCTTGTATCGCCAAACAACGGAACCCAGATTCTATCCAAGTAATACTTGCAACCATCCCCTCTTTCTTCCATGTACTGATCCATGGTATGTAGATTTTCTTCAACCAGTCTTTCTTCCTTAACGGCCTCTACTTGTGCTGCTCGAATTCTATCTCTAAGGGTTGTCCGAATAGTTATGCTCATTGCCCTTACTCTTTTAGGTTTTAGCCTCTCCCTCCTACTTAGAGCATCCGCCGCCACATTGGCCTTTCCAGGGTGGTACTTAATCTCACAATCATAATCACTAAATAACTCCAACCATCGCCTCTGCCTCATGTTCAAATCTTTCTGATCAAAGATGTGCTATAAGCTTTTGTGATCCGTATAGATCACACTTTTTGTCCCATACAAGTAATGTCTCCATATCTTAAGAGCAAAGACTACAGCTCCTAGTTCCAAGTCATGTGTGGTGTAACTCTTCTCATGGTTTTTCAATTGTCGTGATGCATAAGCTATGACCTTATCTCGCTGCATAAGAACACATCCTAAACCCTGGTTGGACGCATCACAGTAAACCACAAAATCTTCCACCCCTTCTGGTAAGGACAAGATCGGTGCATTACACAACCTATCCTTTAGTGTCTGAAACGCCTGCTCTTGCTCTTTGCCCCATTCATACTTCTGATTCTTTTGGGTCAACAATGTCAAAGGCTTTGATATTCTTGAGAAATTCTCTATAAATCTTCTGTAATATCCTGCCAAGCCTAAGAATGACCTTATTTCTGACGGTGTAGTAGGTGCCTTCCAATCCTTCACTACTTCAATCTTCTTTGGGTCTACATGTATGCCATCCTTGTCGATTGCATGCCCTAGAAATTGTACTTCTTGCAGCCAAAATTCACACTTGGAGAACTTCCCATAAAGTTTCTCCTTCCTGAGCAGTTCTAATACCGACCTTAAATGTTGGTTGTGCTCCTCCTCCGTCTTAGAGTAGATAAGTATGTCATCAATGAAGACTATGACAAACTTATCCAGATATGGCTTGCACACTCGGTTCATTAGGTCCATGAACACTACTGGCGCGTTTGTCCATCCAAATGGCATAACGGTGAATGCAAAGTGTCCATACCTTTTTATGAACGCGGTCTTTTGTATGTCCTCCTCACAGACCCTTAGTTGGTGATAACCGGACCTAAGGTCAATTTTAGAGAAGTATCTTGCTCCTTGTAGCTGATCAAATAAATCGTCAATCCTTGGGAGAGGATAACGGTTCTTAATGGTCAGCTTGTTTAGCTCCCGATAATCGATACACATCCGGAATGATCCATCCTTCTTCTTAACGAATAGCACCGGTGCTCCCCATGGAGAAGAACTTGGTCGAATGAAACCCTTATCCTGCAATTCCTTGAGTTGTTCGGCTAATTCTTGCATTTCTGACGGTGCTAGACGATATGGTGACTTCGCTACGGGTGTTGACCCGGGTACTAAGTCACTCTTAAACTCTACTTGTCATCCGGGAATACATCGACGAACTCTCTTACTACTCGAATCTTATTGATTTGTGGCTCATCGTCCTTGGCATTCATAAGGGACCTGGTCTTCTTCTCCTTCCTTTCTCCGTACACGTATAACACCTTATTATCACCTATGGGGATCTTAACAATCTTTTCATGACACATTAGCTCCGCCCTATGCTTCGATAACCAATCCATCCCAATGATCACATCGAAGCTCCCATGTCCTAGAGGGATTAAATCTATGGTGAACTTAAATTCTCCCAACTCTAATTTGCAGTTTAAAAATATCTCATCTACTTCTTCTTGCTTACCACTAGCTATCTCAATCACATATCCCGGTTTCGTTACACTAGGGTTCATATTTAACAAAGGCACGAATCGAGAAGACACAAAACTAAAATCTGCCCCAGAGTCAAAAAGAATCGTAGCGAGGTGATTGTTAACAGAAAACGTACCCGTCACTACATTCGGGTCCTGAACCGCTTCTACTGCATTTGCAAGGTAAACCCTGCCTCCATTCTGATTTCCCTGATTCTGATTTCCTTCGTTCTTGTTCCAATTCTGATTCCCAGTGTTTCCATTGTTGCGGTTAGCATTGTTCCGGTTTCCACCGCCTTGGTTTCCTTGATTCCCTTCCAAAGCTAGCTGACCTCTGCCCTGGTTGGTTGCTCCAACCAATCTAGGACACTCCCTCTTGAAATGCCGGGTTGTCCACACTCAAAGCAGTTTCCCTCGGTGACATTCATCCTTACATACTGGATTGGTGTTACGTTCATGTTAGGTGCTTCACAGTTTCTAGCAAAGTGTCCCGGTTTCTGGCAATTGAAGAATAATTGGCATGGTGTACCTCTTGGATGGAACCTAGAGCAGGTTCGGCAAGTAGCATTGTTGTTGTTTGAATATCCAGAACCTTGTGGTACTCTCATGGCAAAATTTCTTCCATCTTTTGCCTTCTTAACATTTTTCCAGTTGGTGTCAGGCGATTTCGTGGCTTCTGGCTCCTTTCTTTTATCCCCCGCCTTTACCAAGGTTACACTAGATACTGCCTCCTCAACAAGTATTCCTGGTGTAAGTATAGCTTGCTGTATCGTGTTAGGTTGAGTAGACTTGATCATTCCCCTAATCTGAGTAGGCAATCCAGCAATGTACCGCTTGATTTTGTTTGCCTCAGGGGTAACCAAATGGGGAACCAACTTCGCCAATTCATGGAAGCAATCCGTGTAATCTGCATGAGCCGCTCCAACCATAGCATGTCCCCAAAACTCATTTTCCAGCTTCTCCATCTCATTGCTTGGACAAAACTCCGTTGTCATAAGAGCCTTAAAATCGGCCCAAGCCATAGCATTTGCAGAAACTCTCCCTCTTGCTTGAACTTGAGTATTCCACCAAGTTAAAGCCTTCCCTACCAGTGAACCAGTTACATACATGACCCTTTGATTGGGTAAACAACCACTCATCTGAATCACATTTTCCATCTTCTCAATCCATTGGGTAAGTACTACCGCGCCACCCTTCCCATCATACTCTTTTGCACCACAAGAAGTGAATGCCTTATAGCTACAACCATTGTTTCCACCTCCTCCTTGACCATTGTTGTTGTTGTTGTTGTTGTTCAGGTTGTTAGTCACCTGCTGAACAATGGTTGGTATTATGTTGGCCATTTGAGCAGCAATCAAAGCAGCAAATCAGGATTTCCGTCACCACCACTTCCCCCAGCACCATTTCGCGTATTCACCATGCTATAGTAAAAACATGACACCCGTTAACAACTACCAAAATACTCCATATAGTACACTTACCACCATACACACGCCTAATCATAACCATACATACTACCAGCATCTACTATACAAGCATGTATCAACTCTCTTTCATGCAATCATACTTGAAAGTCCAGTGGTGTTGTGGCACATATATAATTATGTAGGCCTCCATAATTATACATGTTCCCTTTCACCAATGTACTCCCTCCAATGATGACACTTATAAGAAATTAATACTACACATAACACATAATCCATCAACTCACAAGCACATAACCACACAAAATAAGATCCAAAACTCTATTTATTAAAATAACATAGTCAAAAACTTGAAACATCCCAAATCTGTGGTCTAGCTAAACTAGCATAGACATAATCCAAACAAAACATAAATAAGTCTAAGGCATGCCGTCCATAAGAGTCGGAAAAGATTTAAAACAAATAACTATTGGATGCAGTGGATTCGTTATCGGATTCGGTATCGGTTTCTTCTCCTTCATTATTGTTATCCCATGGATAAACTGGTTTAGTCTTGACAGTCCTCAATAGTACCTCCTTATCCCCTTCCTTAGCCGTTATCGTTAGGACTGTCTTATAGACCCACACATTGTTCACTTTCACCTTAGTCATGTGTGCTACCGCCTCACATGGATCCCACTCCTCTGGAACTTTCCTCCTATAGTTTGTACGTATGTGGCATCCTATTCTCGTAATTCCAGTGGCTCGCACCACCACTACGTCACTCTTAAGGGGCATGACTTGAATATCAGAAAAAATACCACTCATCAGATACATAGAATAACATAACAGAAGGCAGGTGCTATCATGCACCAAATTATATACTATAACATACATTTCTAGCAAAGTACAAAAATGACTAGCGTAGATGATGGTAGTTAAACCCGCACTAGTCAAAACCCGAAAGGAAAATAATATGTGGCCAAGTATGAACCATATTAGTTCCTAACTTAACAACATCGCAAAATAACATCCAAACACATCAATTAATATAAAATGCACACATACTCCTATGACGCCTATATGCAGGGACCCTTAAGCTATAGACTAGGCTACGCGACTAGGCAACCTAATTATCTTTAACCATTGTCTCTGATACCATTCTGTCACACCCCACCATGGCGGAATATGGGGCGCGACGTATGGATATCATCACAACATGGCGTGTCTATAGAGATAACTATATGAAATAAGAAATGTCATAAAATGGTGACACAAAAGTCATGACAATATCTCAACAAATGCAGGAGTCTAGGTAAGTAGGTAACAGTCCTGCCTCTTACCCAAGACAAACAAATAACATAACCAAAACAAACATATGTGTGCCACAGTATCACTTATTAAATGAACAAATAAAAGAAACTAAGAAGGAAACGGGGATCTCCTTCTATATGCATTCCTAAGCTCTCCAAATCCTAGCCACTTATGTTCTCATGCTTAACCATAGTATCACCTGAAAGAGACACTAAAACACGTCAACATAAAGTTGGTGAGAGTCATAGGTTTAGACTCAAACGCCAAATCATACCAAAAAGCTGTGAGTACAATCAAAGTTCAAAACATATGGACAATGTGATACTACATGCATTAACTAACTAACATTCAAGATTCAACTAATCAAACCAAAAACCATGGCTCCCGGCCATACCAAACCTCATAATCCCATAGGCATCCAAACACCTATGAACCAATCCCCAAGGCCCCGCCTTGTCAACACCCCTTGGTACCAAGTCAAAACATAAACAAATCAAGAATTATCTAGCAGTTAATCACATAAGTATCAACACAAAAGTCCATTACCAACGCCAAACATTCACATCATAAATTTATAAACAACATAACACAGTGTCTCTTCCATCCAATCTGGAGGTCAAAAACAATAGTGAACATGGGACTATGAAACTCACCTGATTGCTTCTCCAAAAGTCCTCGCACTAGCAAAAGCTAACAATCCAAAAACACATAATCAATACATGAACCAACCACTAAAACGGTTCATCAACCTATGATGGACATCTAACCTCCTCTAGTATAAATATCCCATTTATAAACTCTAAACACCGCATTACCCTTCCCTAACAAGTCCTTAACTTGGTTAAGTTCAATAATTATCCCGTTCATATTTTACACAAAACAGTCCCAATTTTAGGTCTCCAAACTATAAGTCATACGCCCACTTAAACATACCCATGGTTTCTGTAAAAGGAATATTCATACCCTTACATATGTTATCTAACCCCTCCCACTTGCCCAACCTTAAACCTATTGTTAAGGCCCCGATATATATATATATATATATATATATATATATATATATATATATATACTTTCGTCATTTCAGTTTTACTGATTTTAAACATACAAAACGTTTGTTAGGATTAGGGGGTCTTACCCTAAACCACAACCTTAGCCCAAGTGCAGATACTTACTACAATATATAAACCATCTCTCATGTTCGTTAGAATATCCCAATGCAACCCTAAGTACCCTAAACAACCCAAAACTTAAAAAGAAAACAGGCTGAATTCAAAAATGTTTGGACCTCCGACTGTTGTAACCTGTTTTTGACCCACTTCCCTACCTCCAATTTATTCTCGTTTCTTGCATTGGAAAGCCACTTCAATTACCTTTTCAGGGATACTTGGATCGTAAAATAAGAGTTTGTAGAACTCCCAATATGGTCAAAACAATTGACTCAAATTTCTGCCCAGTTTTTAAAAACAGGTTTAATCAAATTATCTTAATTAATTCACCATAACCCCATTAAATACAAGCCCTAGTTTATGTAATCATCATATTATGATTAATATAACATTAATTTCCTGTTTTTATATTAAACCCTAACCTAATCCATCATAAGATGATTAAATAAACATAAAAACATATTAATTAAAAAGGTTTATGAAGGTTTTACCTTTAATTCAATAGAAGATGAAAAAAACTATAAAAACCCAAAAAAGTCTCCTTCTGCCGTCGACTTAAGATTTCTAGGAAGAATAATATGGTTTTTGTTTTTAGTTAACACATTATATAGGGTATGGGTGAACCCAAGTCCAACCCATAACCCATTTACACTTTCCTTTTCTTTTTTTCTTTCTTTTAGTCGGCCTAACCGCCCATAATATATTTTTTTTATTTTATTTTTCTTTTTTTATTGTTAAATAATACACTACTAATATTACCTTAATTTGTCTTAATTTATTTCAGCTCCTAAAGCTTCCAAAACCTCAAAACCGTAAAACTAGTCAAATTTACGCGTTTTACCGTAAAAGACGTAAAATATACACTTTTAAAAAAATCTCAAATTTTGAAATAAACTTTATAACTAAGTCCTAAATGACTTAAAACCATCCCGAAAAATATTCATATGACCAATTACCACATCCGAGACCTCTAAATGCTAAACCGTAAATCATAAAAAAAATACTATTACTATAATACTTATACGTATACGTAAACACCAAAATATCACCATTTCATTTCATAGTCACTAAATTGTGAGCTCATGAATATGAAATAACCGTTCCTTGATTTACTTATGAGTACTCTATACTCATAAACGATAACCACACCAACCTCGTTCACACAAAATAAACACTTAAACACACAAATCAAGTAGTCACACATAAAATAACCTAAAAATAAGACCAAGTGACGAACCTCAAAACCACGGTTGTCACACGAGGTAAGTCAATCACGGTACTCAGCAATTGAGTAAAAACGGTAGTAGTAGACGATCACCGACGATATGGATGCCCAGGGAAACACGAAAACCACAACCTATCAAAATAAGGCGCGCGTTAAGACTCGAACTCAAGAATCGATATGTACCAAATATAATATGACTCAAATGTTTTCAAAGTATTCATGTTTCAAAACCATTGACACGAATCAAATGAATCCGTTTATCCAACTCGTTAAAACACTTGAACACTTGAAAATGACCCGTCATACGACGCCAAGTCAACGCAAGTCAAACTATCCTTTACCCTTATCTGGACCAGTAGCTAAGTCATTTATATAATGACTAAGCACTTGAATAAGTCACCATGTCTGATGATGAATACTCAAACTCACGCAACACAAACATTGAACTAAGTGTCCAAAATAAAAATCAGCAAGTACACCCCGAATGTACACACCGATCTACCCTATCTAGACTTGTCCGTTTTAAGTGAAAATTGGTGTCAATGCCACTTATAACCTGCATAATGCCTCACCAAAATTTGAGCCAAATTTCACACTTTAAAATCCATCAGCTCGACATTTTACTCGACTCCAAATTTGGGACAAATTTATACACTTGTTTTGTAAAACCGTTTAGACCACTTTAAAAGTACTAACTCGACAATCCGTCTTTTGAAACCACTACTAGACTCATCAAACTCAGTTTGTAAACTTTGAAAATCAGTAGCATAAACTATCTAACCAAGCCTAAAGTCCCCGAGAGTCGACCCAAAATCAGCCACAATTTCGGATTGTGCCGACTTGCGTCTCCCGGTACACGAAAACTAAAACTAGCATAACTTTTGACTCGTAATGACTTAGAAGCTCTATCTTATACCAAAACGACCGTCTCGGAAAACTCTACAACAATATCAAATAATCTTAATCTTTCACAGACCTTAAACCCACGGAAAATCAGTTAAAGACCTGCTGTCCTAAATTGTACTTTTAGAAAACAAGTCAAATCAATTTTCCAACCAAAACCATTCATTCCCATACCTCTAGGATCACTATACCATCATTCCTATCAACCAAACACTCCCAAAAACACTTGTATGAAAAATCTAACAAAAATCAAAGTTTAAAAACAAGACTTTTTATGATCAAAACAAGATAATCATACCAAAAATGACACATGCATGATGATTAAAACATCATACAACCATGAAATCATAAGTTTATAAAAACTTGATGCATGTGGGTGATTTTGGTATCAATAGAATCACCATAAAAATCTAAGATGTGGTATTTAAATTGTTTTGATTAAATCATGGTGGTTGATGGTGAAATGAGGGTGTTTTGTGGTGGTGGAGTGGCGGCAAAATGGAAGGAGGAGGAGGGTGTGGTGTTTTTTTTATAAAAGTGATTTGTATGTGTAAGTTGGTGGAAGTAAAATGCATTTTATATGGTGGTTTAAGTGGAGGGACCATTGTTGCCAAGTTTGAAACTTGTGGACTTAAAAACAATTAATAGTTTTAAAGGGTAGAAAATGGTCATTGGTAAATATTGAAAATATTTACGGGACTCGGGTTTCGTAAAAATACTTTTCAAAAGTTACAATGCATCATAAAAATGATTAAATGATTTCTCGACACGACTTAATACGTAATTAAAACTAAATCGTCGAAAATATTAATTATCGAAACAATCGATAAATAAACGTAATATTTTGGGCATCCGTCGGTATCGCGATCACTAGGAATTCTCGTTGTACATTGATTTTGAATAAACTCGTTGTAAAACGCACGCGGATGATTTTAAATCAAAAACTTTGATTTAAATAAATATGGGAAAATAAAATAAAAAATTTATATTTTCATACAAAGTATTTATCGATGATCAGAAAAATACTTAAAAGTATAATTTATTGAAAATTAATATAATCTCGGGATTTACATATAAAATACAAGAAAACGTAATACGTTGTAAAATTCAAGAAGCACCAATAAAAGAATAAAATAATGCTGGCAAAAGTACGGGTTCTCACAGTCTTCCCTCCTAAAGGAACTCTGGTCACCAGAGTTCTCCTGAAAATAGTAGAAGATGCAAACAAGAGGAGGTACAAAGTGTAGAACAATTTCATTGCTTCCCAAGAAATTTCTGCATCACGGCGAACCTTAACAATCGGAACTCACTACGCTTCAGTACGGAGAAATATTCAGAAGATAGAATGAACATGAGAATCGCTTAAATAGACAAAGTGCGATAAAATAAACCAAGATTGTTAATCAACAAGGAGTCGCAAATCGTGCAGCTGTAAAACATGACAATCTTAAAACGTAACAATCCAGTTACAAAAGAAATAGAAGGGAACAATGAATTATGTATGATCATTTAAAATACAAGCTGTCAAAATCAATTGTCTAGTATTTTGGGTATTGCTTCAAACTCAGTTTAAATATTTTCTTGATTAAAAGAAAATTTTACAAGGTGTAGTGATTTAAAAATCTAATTCTATATAAAATGAGTGGGTAAACAGTTGTCAAATCTTTTTCTTGATCAGGATTTTCGAAGCAAAAGTAGAACAGTTCAAAAGAGTTATCCTGATCGGCTTAAGAACTTTTGGATGTCTGCATGAAATTATCGTTAAAACCTCAGGTTATCGTTACTAGTAGAGAAAATAAAAAATTAGATTTTCCAAGTTATTTAGAATCATCGTTAGAAATTATAAATAAATTTGATAATTTCATTAGGTTGACAGTAAAGTATGATAAAATCAATTACTTTAAAAGATACAACTTGACACTGTTTAAACATATGAAAGTCCCTAATCAATGCTAGAAACACTAAACTTAACTAATCAACACAAGTTATTACTTTTCAAACGTAATCTTATTGTTGTATAATAAAGAATTACAAGTGTTATGGATAACACCGTTTGATGACAATGTGTTGTGCACACTTTGGAAAACTAAAACCCTAACTTATGAATACAGTCACAGTTGTTTGATTCAATAAGTTCTAAGCATTAATGGTGTGAATATTCTCAAAGTGTTAAACATTAATGTTGGGCTACACATCCTATTTATAGTGATACGAGGTTAACCTAAGTACTAGTTGATGGTGACTACACAAGACATTCACTTTTCAGACATCTGTCACAAGATGCTCTTCTATTCTTGGTAGTCTGCCATAATGCTTTAAGGAAAGAAATCTTGAAATAGTTTCCTTTTTCTTCATAGTATCGTACACACAAATGGCATGTCCAAAGTGTGCTGAGTGTTAACAGGGTATTGCCACCCCTGTTAACCCTCAACTCCTCAGAGTCCCTGATACATCTTGGCTGTTATCCATCACAGCCAATGAGTATGTCTTCAAGTAATCTTTGACTTCCTTGATAATGTCTCTGACATGGACTCCTCTGAGATTGCTCACAGAGACTTGGATCTCTGTGAGTCTTGCGATGCTTGCCTGCCTCCTAGGCACAGGCAAGTGACTATCTAACAGCTTAATTTGTGTTTAAATCTATGATGCAGGGAATCTAACAAACTTAGATTCCCAACAATCTCCCCCTATTTAAACATAAATATAGCTAGATCTAACTAAGTTAAGGTAAGTGAGATAACAGCTTCTTCTTACTCATAACAGATCTAAACAAACATACCTCATGATTTTATTCATACTTAAAGAAAATTACAAGTTCACTACAAAAGTGAAATAAAATGTGAAGGTAAAATTGAGCTGTGAAGTTCTTCAATAGTCATCATTTTTTATCTTTTCTTCCGCTTCAGCGATGTCTGTTCTAGTATCCAATTCTGCCTGTAAAGCTTGTGCAAAAACTTTGGAATACTCTGAGTTAATCTTGAGTCCCTTTTTGAGACAAAACAGCTGAATTGTTGATGCTAAGCCAAGCTCATCTTCTCTTTGGAATGCATACTGGCAAGCTCTGTTCATGAAGGCCATACCTCTTTCAGGCTCTGTGTAGGTCTGACCATCAACAGGACCAACGATTCCATTTAGTAGTATCAAATCCCTGTGCATTCCATCCACTTGAACATCATCTATGACAAAGGTTTCCTTAACAAGTTGAGAAACCCTTCTTATTTTCTTGTCAGACTTTGGGGGTTCTTGTTCAAATAGCTGTGGTGGGGGATCTATTTTAAGTTTGGCTGCTGTTTCTTTGATCCAGGTGAACTTAGCCTTAAGAGTTTTAAGCAGAAGGAAATTCGCCTGACCAGTTTTTTTGGCAGCTAAGGCTTCAAGTTCAAACCATTCAGATAACCCAAGTTGCTTTAACATGAAGTCCTCAAATACATTCATATTACCCTGTTGGTTGTCTCTCCACAAAATCATTTGTGGTGTGTTGGTGGACTTGTGAATTTTGTATTTGAACTTGGTTATCTTGCCAGGTGCATACCTGTTGTTAACGCATGCATCATAATCAGCTTTAACTTTTCTTAGTGCTTCTGCGCGTTTAGCTTCCATTTCCCCCAACCTTTGTCTCTGCTTCTCCCTTTCAGGTGGAGTCATCTTCCTCAGAGTTGCCTCATTTAGTTCCTTGGCTTTCTTGATTTCATTTAGTCTCTTAAATTCCTCATCCTGTTTCTCTATTTCTTCAGGTGTTAAGGGATTCTCATTGGAAGGTGTGAAGGTTGAAAATTGGGAAAGGTCTGTGGTGGATCCTCCTGTCTCTAGCATCGCAACTATCTTCTTTAGTTTGGTGTCTGTGTCAACCAAAACTATCTCCTTTCCTTTCTTCGAGACAGAGGATTCCACACTCATGTTTTTCAGCTCCTCGGCTCTTTTGATAAACGCTGACTGAGCTTGAGTTTGTATTGCTTTAGGTAGGGAGCTAACAGTGAACTTTAGCTTCTTGGCAGCTGGTTCACCATCATCCCCAGACTTGTTGGTGTTAACCAAAGTCAGGGACTTTGATGAATCAACTCCATCATTATTCTGTTGCTCCCCCTGAGTTTCATTCTCATCATCAGGTACAATTACAGGTGTGATGACTTGGAGGGGGACAGGTGAAGGAATAGTGTTATCAACAGAGGTTGAGCCCTGTTTGGCATATTCAAGGTTAAGTACCTTTTCCTTCTCCCCCTCACGTTCAACCTGTCTCTTCAGACGTTTGGATGAACGTGCTTGAAAGTGCCTTGTAATCTGGTCAACAGAGGCAGCCATATCACGTTGCCTAGTCCATGAAGCTCTGGTAATCTTCAGTAGGAGATTTCAATTTCCATTGGTGGTGCGATGAACACGATCAACAATGAAGTTTGTGTGACGATATTGCCTGCTACGAACAGCTTCAAACTCTCTGTGCATTGTTAACTCATGTTCATGAAAGAGAGCAGGGACTTTTGTGTCAATAGCATCCTTGATTCTTGTGGACAAATGACTAAGTCCTTGGGCCACTCCTTTTCTTGCACCATCTTTGATGGGTTCAGTGACTGCATCCTTAACCGCCTGACGGATGATCCCTGAAAATGTGACAGTGAAATTATGCATCTCCGACTTGATAACATCCAGCTTTCTTGATAGGCGTTCAATATCTGATTGATGATGAACAGGCTGAAGATTATGGATGTTCAGGCTTTGTTGAGCATAATCATCCCTCCTTGGTAAAAGATCAAAGTTGGTTTGGGCAGGATGATCAAACATAAGGAATTCAGCAGTTGGATCATAAGCAGGTCTTTGGAAGACTGTTGTGGTGGAGGTAGCAGAGGTGGGAGTGACAACAGCTTCCTTGGGAGGAGGAGTAATATTATCAGCTGGTGTGGACATAGCTATTTCCTTGGGAGGAGGAGTAATATTATCAGCTAGTGTGGACACAGCTATTTCCTTGGGAGGAGACACAGATTGTTGATTATCTTCTTCTTCTTCTTCTTCCTCCTCAAACATCCCCTCAGGGATTTCTGTCACACCCCACCATGGCGAAATATGGGGCGCGACGTATGGATATCATCACAACATGGCGTGTCTATAGAGATAACTATATGAAATAAGAAATGTCATAAAATGGAGACACAAAGTCATGACAATATCTCATCAGACTCAGGAGTCTAGGTAAGTAGGTAACAGTCCTACCGCTTACCCAAGACAAACAAATAACATAAACAAAACAAACATATAGGTGCAAACATGTATCACTTATCAAAATAAAACATAAAGGTAAACTAAGAAGGAAACGGGGATTCTCCTTCAATATACATTCCTAAGCTTCTCCAATCCTAGCCACTTATGTTCTCATGCTTAACCATAGTATCACCTGAAAGAGACACTAAAACACGTCAACATAAAGTTGGTGAGAGTCATAGGTTTAGACTCCAATGCCAAATCAATTACAAGCTATGAATAACAACCATCAACACAATAACATATGGACAGTGTGCTACAATTATGTATTAACAACTAGCATTCAAGATCAATCGTTCCAAACCAAAATCTAAGGCTCCTACCTTGCCAAACAACATGGTACCATAGATGATCACACTATGTACCTATCCCAAGGCCACTACCTTGTCAAACCACAAGGCCACTACCTTGTCAAACCTCAAGGCCACTACCTTGTCAAACCACAATAACTGAGACGGTACGTGTCCCCCGATCCAAATCATAAACACAATTAAGAATCACATAGCAATTAATCACATAAGTGTACACACAAGTCCATTACCAATCATAAAACATTCACAGCATAAGTTATAAAACCAAACAGTGTCTCTTCCATCCCATCTGGAATTCAAAATCAAAAGTAAACATGGGACTATGAAACTCACCTGATAGCTTCTTCACAAGTCCTCGCACTAGCAACAAGCTAACAAACCAAAAACACGAAATCAATACACGAACCAATCACTAAGATGGCTCTTCAACCTATGATGGACATCTAGTCTATTCCCGTATAATTACCTCATTGTTAAGCTCTAATCACCCCATTACCCTTCCTTAACAAGTCCCTAACTTGGTTAAGTTTAATAGCTATCCCGTTCATAATTTTACACAAAATAGTCCTAGTTTTAGGTCTCAAAACTTTTAGTCAAACGTCCACTTAAACATACCCATGGTTTCTGTAAAAGGAATATTTACACTTTTATACATGTTAGATAAAACCTCCCACCTGCCCTAACCTTAAAGCTACTGTTAAGGCCCAGATATATGTGTATATATTGCTACCTATCCAGAATTCACTGATTTTAAACGTATGAAAAGTTCATTACCATTAGAGGGTCTTACCCTAAACCACAATCTTAGCCCAAGTGAAGATCCTTACTACAATATATAAACCATCTCTCATGTTCGTGAGAATATCCCAATGCAACCCTAAGTACCCCAACCAACCCAAAACTTAAAAAGAAAACAGGCTGATTACAAAAATGTTTTGACCTCCGACTGTTGTAACCTGTTTTTGACCCACTTCCCTACCTCTATTTTAGTTCTCGTTCCTTGCATTGGAAAGCCACTTCAATTACCTTTTCAGGGATACTTGGATCGCATATTGAATGTTCCTATAACTCCCGATATGATCAAAACAATTGACTCAAAGTTCTGCCCAGTTTTTAAAAACGGGTTTAACAAAACCAACCTCATTAATTAACCCTAATCCCTCTAATTACAAGCCCTAATTTATTTAATCATTAAAATATGATTAATATACTGTTTTTAATTAAACCCTAATCTAATCCATCATATGATCATAGAAACATTAAAAACATTTAATATGAAAAGGGTTAAGAAGGTTTTACCTTTGAATTAATAGAAGATGAAGAAAACCTAATTTTTGAAGAACCCTAATTGGCCACCATTGATGAATTTCGGCTAGGAGATGTTATGGAGGTTAAAAACCTGATTATTATGGTTATGAGTTGGGTTTGGTTAAGTCCTAAAGGCCCCCTAATCCCATTACAAGTCCATTGGGCCTGTTTTGGGCTTTTCCCTTCTTTCTTTCTTCTTTGGTGCGTCTAAACCGACCCAAACACCCCTAAATTCGTTTTTTTTTTATTATTATTTAAGATTATGTTATTAATATTACTTTAATTTTCCTTAATTTATTTCAGCTCCTAAAGCTTCCAAAACCACAAAACCGTAAAACTAGTCAAATTTACGCGTTTTACCGTAAAAGACGTAAAATATACACTTTTAAAAAAAATCTCAAATTTTGAAATAAACTTTATAACTAAGTCCTAAATGACTTAAAACCCTCCCTAAAAATATCCATATGACTAATTACCTCATCCGAGACCTCTAAATGCTAAACCGTAAATCGTAAAAATACGATTTTCTATAATACATATACGTATACGTAAAACCACTAAATAACACCATCTCACTTCATAGTCACTACCATGTGAACTCATGAACATGAAATCATCACACATCGTTTCACTCACAAGGTACCCCGTACCGGAAACGATATCCAAACCACAAACTATACCCACCAATAAGCACATAAACACGTAAAGACACGTAACTAGCACAAAATAAAACTAAGTGACGAACCTC
This sequence comes from Glebionis coronaria, assembly GCA_025667525.1. Lineage (NCBI taxonomy): Eukaryota > Viridiplantae > Streptophyta > Magnoliopsida > Asterales > Asteraceae > Glebionis > Glebionis coronaria. The sequence continues at coordinate 437,333,075 of CM046874.1, forward strand.
AAAACCAGGGTTGTCACATCACTCTCTCCTAATAGAAATCTCGTCCCGAGATTTACTCCTTAGGATCAAACACACAAACAACAAATCACACGAGGATACTTGTTCTAAATGAACTCCTCTCATTTCCACGTGAACTTTAGTTCAAGTTTCAAAATACCACATATACAACAAAAAATAATTAAACTCATTGCCAAACTATTGACCTCACAATCAGTAATTCTCCCAGATGATTCTTTGATAAAACAAAGACTCTTAGTAACATAAGTCCAGAATAACCGTACATGCAAAATGCATTCTCAAACAACCTTTACCAATCTTAATACACAAATATAACATGTATACCACTCGTTTCCCCCAGGTAATTCTACGCTCATAAGCTACTGGTCCGATCTTTCCAAAGATTATAAATGGACCTACAAAACTCTACATCAGCTCTTCCATTTTACCAAAACATACCACCCGTTACTATGGGTGAAACTCCCTTTAGTCCGTACCCCAAACTACTTAAAATTTCCAATTTCCTTGCAAAGGGACCTATGACGGTCTTTCACATACCCATTAGTTCTTCCAGTCCAAATCAACCTACGATCTATACACATCCTCTAAAGGATGGTTATCTTAGTTAGACCAATCCCTTCGTCCCTATGGAATATCACACCTATAACTCCTCATCCATTTGATTATCGATACTAATCCTCCCAAACAATCAGTATAGATCAATGCCATTTCTTTTTCCACACTACGACAGCATTAGCCTGCGCTGTACTTTATTCTACTCATTAAGCTCTACCAAAGTTTTACCTCCGGTTCCTATCTCGACCTATTTCATTCATGCTTCGCTTCAATACACACGTCCTTCTTCCTCCTCAACTCATACCATACATCACGATGTGATGCTCCCCATCGTTTCTTCCCTTGCCATAACCCTTCATAAGGCATTCCATACATATTAGGCTAACTTTTACGCAGCACCCTCTATTCCATCACATCCGTACGCAATCCTTCCAACTTCTCAACTACGTGACTCCCATTCCTCTTGAAATATGAGATGAATTAGTCTGTCTATCGACTATCACCCAACTCTCGTCATACTTATTCCTCCACCGCGTTATGTATCCCATCCACCAACTTCGTCCTTACATCGCCCTTTCTAAGCTACTCCTAACCATGTAGGAATTATAGTCTACGTCCCTCTTATCCGTATGATTGTCCAAGCCACGCATCATACACGTTGACGCGTTCTCTGCTTTAGGCAACTCAACTCGTGCAACCTATATACTTTATACAAACCGCTCCAATACGTCATCCCTATAGTTCAAGTTCGTCTCAGCTTCACCTCATTCTTCTTATTCCATGTCTCATCGACCATGCTTGCCTTTCCTAGATGGTACTTGGCCTTGCAATTTTCTTTCGTCACTTAACTCCACCTACCACCTTTGCCAAATGTTCAATCAAGGTGATTGAATATGTGTTGGAGACGTTCATGATCCGTATAGATCATTCTCTACGTCTCGTACACCAAATGCCTCTAGCATTCTAGGCAGATATAACAGTCCAGCTCCACTAACTAAGTTTATCCAGTTCTTCCAAATCTTCAGTTCATGCAACGTATAAGTGATCGCCTTTCTTTGTCGTCCCCATACGCGTCCAAATCTTTGCTCCACGTATCGTCATGCTTCGCGAATTCATCCAGTCCTTCCGATAATGCCAAGATCGGCTCATTATCCAATCCGCCTCTTCAGCCTCCAAAATGCTTCCTCATCCTTCTTCACTTCGCCCCTTGCTTGTTCCATGATATGCCATCATCTCTAACTACTCACCATAGTAAATTTAATACTAAAACTCACACTTGAAAATCTCACGTATAACTCCACTCCAAAACCAACACATAATTCGCCTCACTCTCCTTCTCAGATTTGAGTAGGTCAAGATGTCGTCGATGCTCCCGATGACAACTCGTTTATACACGTTCATGCACACTTGGTTCATTGACACCATTAAAACTGCTAGTGCTTTGGCGAAGCCAAATGCATAACCGAAATCCTAAAGCGTTCATACAACATCCTTAGTAGTTTCAACTATGTCCTCCTTGCACCCTCTCTCAGCGGCAATACGAATAAATTCTTACCTCGTTCTACTTGCAAAATTCTACACGCATTTTAAAAGACCAATGCTTCCTCTCATCAGACCACTCAACCGCTTTCCACATCCAATCAACTACTAAGCAACTCAACTTTTACCTTGCATCCGTTGCAATTTCTAACAGCTCTTGTTCTTAAATCACTCCATCAATGATTTGCCTTGGAAAGACACTAACTGCAACTCCTCTCACTTCTCCTACTTGCTCTATTTATGGTTCTACCTCAAAATAATAGGCAAACCTACTAAATTTCAGGAAGTTTTTAGAAAACAAACATTCCTTACGAACAATATCCCCTTTCAACACTCTCTATGGCACGTTACTTGTGCCAATTTCCATACCTTTCACAAGTCTCTATTCATCTCCCTTGGCACTCCTAATAGACCTCATACCCACATTAGTTCGTCTACGAACCTCTTTCCTCCCCACTAGGGTATTCTGACCGTTCTCTCATGGTCACCTACTTACGCGTGTAGGCGCTACCAAGTCTTCATATGACTACCTCAGCGCTCTCGAACAATACGAAACCAAAACTACATCCTAAATCCATCAGATACGATCAACAAATCAACCCACAGATAACTAACGACATTTCACGTGCACCAGTTAAAACAAGTCAAAAACCATGAGACTCAAAAGAAAACTCAAACCCAAAACGTGTATCATTTCAAAATGACCCATGACAACGAAAAATAATCCAAGAAACACCCAATGACAACCAACACATATTACGCCCCGCGACATATTATTTAAACCGTGCAAAAGATCGAATTTTCCAAAAGAATATATATCTTTTTTTTATCCATTTATTATTACCTCCCACATCTATGTGACTCAAACAATCTACAAACAACCCTCTTGACGAACTCAAAACTCAACTCAAAACTAGGTATCCCGTGCATCCCAAATCATAAAAATAAACTACTATTCAAACTCAACCTCTAACCCGACACTTGTACAATAATTTCGGCCAAGATACTGACCTCCCATGACTATACATTCTGAGTATTTGAAAGGTACGTTCCGAGTACATAATTTTTGACTTTTGAATCACTCAAAAAGCTCTAAAAATGAACAAGTTATGACCAAATCAGTTTTATACTAGTTGTTTTAAAACTAAGGAATAAACTCAGTGATTAATGTAATCCTTTTAAATGACAGATATAATTGTATGTGAAATCTTCATAAACTCAATTTAACCTTGTATAAATAATTAAAAATGACGTAAATCGGTCAAACTCAATTATATAAACTATGTAGGTAGAAAGAAATTTTTACTTCGCTTTATTTCAAATAAAGTCTTTTAGAATTTGAAATATATAAGTGTTGATTAAAAGAAATCTTATGTTACATCTTGTTTCAAACACGACTCCAACACCTTACCCTTATTTTACCGAATACAACCAACCATCTAACTCAATATATACTGACCAAAAGAAATGCAAGACCCAACACAAAAGATTTCATTATCTCAAAAGAAATCCCAAGTTATTTCAATAGACTTGAAACCAAAAACACCATTTTAAAACGTACACGTGAAATACGAAACTCAAAGAATACGCTACAAGACACACTTCAAAAGAACTAAAACGTCGTTTGAACTCCAACAAACTCCAGCACCATAAAACACGAACAGACACAAGGTACGTTCAAGTTATAATAACTAGTGAACGACCATATACCATAACCTAACACGTAGTAGTATATATACATCCGCATATATATACCTATTAAATCTCCCAAAACATACTCGTTATCATACATATCAAGTCGATCGCGTCATACACTCGTTTTTCCATACGAGTAATCACCTTTTCATCATCTCACCATGCCGCAACAAGGCACAAAACCCATATATTATACGTATCCCCAAATTCTACATCTCATCATATACAAGCATGTACTAACCCTCTTTCATGCAATCATACTTGGGAACCCATTGAAGTTGTGGTACTTGTATAACTATGTTGGCCACCATACTTATACAATTACCCTTTCCCCAATGCACTCCCTCCTATGATGACACTAATAAGAATCAATACAACACATAACACATAAATCCATCTACTTACATAAGCTCATAACCACATAACAAAGGTTCAAAACTCCAACTATTAAAATAACATAGTCAAACTCTCGGAATACAAAAATCCATAGTCTAGCTAAAACAGCATAGACTAAATCCAAAACGAAAACATAATCAGTTATAAGTCATGTCGCCCGTAAGAGTGGAAATAGCTTAAAACCCTTCCTATCCACCTACTCCTAGTAACTCGAACCACCACACGATTCTTAGGGAACATGACTTAAACATCAAAAGAAAATAACATACCTCAGGTATGTAAAATAACTCGATAAAAGATAGAATCTACCTTGTACTAAATTATGTACTATAATGTACAATTTAAGCAAAATACTATAGTGACTAGCGTGGACGATTATGGTTCAACCCGCACTAGTCACAAACCCGAAAAGAAAATAACATGTGACTAAGTATGAACATACTACGGTTCAATTCATACTAGTCAAAACATCGCGATAAATAACATCCAAACACATCAATTATTATAAAATGCACACATACTCCTATGACGCCTATATGCAGGGACCCTTAAGCTATAGACTAGGCTACGCGACTAGGCAACCTAATTCTCTATAACCATTGGCTCTGATACCATTATGTCACACCCCACCATGGCGGAATATGGGGCGCGACGTATGGATATCATCACAACATGGCGTGTCTATAGAGATAACTATATGAAATAAGAAATGTCATAAAATGGAGACACAAAGTCATGACAATATCTCATCAGACTCAGGAGTCTAGGTAAGTAGGTAACAGTCTTACCGCTTACCCAAGACAAACAAATAACATAAACAAAACAAACATATAGGTGCCAACATGTATCACTTATCAAAATAAAACATAAAGGTAAACTAAGAAGGAAACGGGGATTCTCCTTTTATATGCATTCCTAAGCTTCTCCAATCCTAGCCACTTATGTTCTCATGCTTAACCATAGTATCACCTTAAAGAGACACTAAAACATGTCAACATAAAGTTGGTGAGAGTCATAGGTTTAGACTCCAACGCTAAATCAATTACAAGCTGTGAATAACAACCAGCAACACAATAACATATAGACAATGTGCTACAATTATGTATTAACAACTAGCATTCAAGATCAATCATTCCAAACCAAAATCCAAGGCTCCTACCTTGCCAAACAACATGGTACCATAGATGATCACACTATGTACCTATCCCAAGGCCACTACCTTGTCAAACCACAAGGCCACTACCTTGTCAAACCTCAAGGCCACTACCTTGTCAAACCACAATAACTGAGACGGTACGTGTCCCCCGATCCAAATCATAAACACAATCAAGAATCACATAGCAATTAATCACATAAGTGTACACACAAGTCCATTACCAATCATAAAACATTCACAGCATAAGTTATAAAACCAAACAGTGTCTCTTCCATCCCATCTGGAAGTCAAAATCAAAAGTAAACATGGGACTATGAAACTCACCTGATAGCTTCTTCACAATTCCTCGCACTAGCAACTAGCTAACAAACCAAAAACACGAAATCAATACACGAACCAATCACTAAGATGGCTCATCAACCTATGATGGACATCTAGTCTATTCCCGTATAATTACCTTATTTTTAAGCTCTAATCACCCCATTACCCTTCCTTAACAAGTCCCTAACTTGGTTAAGTTTAATAGCTATCCCGTTCATAATTTTACACAAAACAGTCCCAGTTTTAGGTCTCAAAACTTTAAGTCAAACGTCCACTTAAACATACACATGGTTTCTGTAAAAGGAATATTTACACTTTTATACATTTTAGCTAAAACCTCCCACCTGCCCTAACCTTAAAGCTACTGTTAAGGCCCAGATATATATGTATATATTGCTACCTAACCAGAATTCACTGATTTTAAACGTATGAAAAGTTCATTACCATTAGAGGGTCTTACCCTAAACCACAATCTTAGCCCAAGTGAAGATCCTTACTACAATATATAAACCATCTCTCATGTTCGTGAGAAGATCCCAATGCAACCCTAAGTACCCCAACCAACCCAAAACTTAAAAAGAAAACAGGCTGATTACAAAACTGTTTTGACCTCCGACTGTTGTAACCTGTTTTTGACCCACTTCCCGACCTCCATTTTAGTTCTCGTTCCTTGCATTGGAAAGCCACTTCAATTACCTTTTCAGGGATACTTGGATCGCATCTTGAATGTTCCTAGAACTCCCGATATGATCAAAACAATTGACTCAAAATTCTGCCCAATTTTTAAAAACGGGTTTAACAAAACCAATCTCATTAATTAACCCTAATCCCTCTAATTACAAGCCCTAATTTATTTAATCATTAAAATATAATTAATATACTGTTTTTAATTAAACCCTAATCTAATCCCTCATATGATCATAGAAACATTAAAAACATTTAATATGAAAAGGGTTAAGAAGGTTTTACCTTTGAATTAATAGAAGATGAAGAAAACCTAATTTTTGAGAACCCTAATTGTCCACCATTGATGAATTTCGGCTAGTAGATATTAGGGAGGTTAAAAACCTGATTATTATGGTTATGAGTTGGGTTTGGTTAAGTCCTAAAGGCCCCCTAATCCCATTACAAGTCCATTGGGCCTGTTTTGGGCTTTTCCTTTCTTTCTTTCTTCTTTGGTGCGTCTAAACCGACCCAAACATCCCTAAATTCGTTTTTTTTAATTATTTAATATTATGTTGTTAATATTACTTTAATTTTCCTTAATTTATTTCAGCTCCTAAAGCTTCCAAAACCACAAAACCGTAAAACTAGTCAAATTTACGCGTTTTACCGTAAAAGACGTAAAATATACACTTTAAAAAAAATCTCAAATTTTGAAATAAACTTAACAACTAAGTCCTAAATGACTTAAAACCATCCCTAAAAATATCCATATGGCTAATTACCTCATCCAAGACCTCTAAATGCTAAACCGTAAATCGTAAAATACGATTTTCTATAATACATATATGTATACATAAAACCACTAAATAACACCATCTCACTTCATAGTCACTACCATGTGAACTCATGAACATGAAATCATCACACATCGTTTCACTCACAAGGTACCCCGTACCGGAAACGATATCCAAACCACAAACTATACCCACCAATAAGCACATAAACACGTAAAGACACGTAACTAGCACAAAATAAAACTAAGTGACGAACCTCAAAACCAGGGTTGTCACAATTTCGTCCTCAGGCATCGATTCAGGTTCAGAGAAATCATCAACTAATGAAAGCACTTCTTCTTCAATATCAAGCAAGGGCTCTTCGTCATTTGATTGATCCTGAATGATTGTATCAGCCTCTTTGTCTTGTTGCTCCAGGGATTCTGTGTTTGGCTGTACAATATCAGCCTGCAAATTGTTTTCATTAGTAACAGGGAAATAAGGAAGGGGAATGGTCGCCATTTCACTGTCCTAGAGAGGCTGAGGGTGATTACTCAGCCACTCCAAAGGATAAATCCTTGGGATTCTTTTAAGGGTGAAAAGTATAAGGTTAATGATCGCCATTCGCTGCCCTTAGGAAAGCTGAGTGTGATTATTCAGCCCCCCCCCAAAAGGTTAAAACCTTTGGGACTCTTTTGATTGTGAAACATATGTTGTTAAAGATCGCCATTCGCTGCCCCTAGGAAGGCTGAGGGTGATTATCCAGCCCCCCCAAAAGGTTAAGAAACCTTTGGGACTCTTTTAATGATGAAATATATGTGGGTGTTGGTCGCCTATTATGCTATCCCTAGGAAAGCCGAGGGTGATGATTCAGCTCCCCCTGAAAAGGATAAATCCTTTGGGATTCTTTTAAGGTGAAAAAGATATGGGTTAAGATCGTCTTATTACGCTGTCCGTAGAAGAGTTAAGGATGATTATTCAGCTCCTCTAAAAGTAAAAATTTTGGGATTCTTTTTCTGAGGGAACCCAGAGGCTGTGTGAGGTACAGCTGGTCAAGGTCGAGACATATATGTATTCCGGTTATTGTTAGCTTGAAAACTGTCTAGAGGGTGCAGGGTCATTGGGGTGCTTTATAAACACAAATGAATCATTCCTCGGTGCATAGACAGGGTGTACAGAAGTCTTAAAGAGTTCTAAGTGCATAGACAAACTTCTATGGGTCGAGGATTACCCTAACTTCACCACTCTCACCTACAGACATTTAAGAGTGGCTGCTTGTGGACCTCTAAAAATTTACACTGATTACCTGTGCGATATCAGCAGAATTCGGCTGGTTCCCTGTTGTCTCGGCTGACATCAAGACACTAGACCCTTGTTGTTGGTCAGCTGAAGTCTCTGATTCCATATGAGTCTCTGGAACAGAGGAGGTGTCGAGGTTCACAATCTTCTTTCCCCTGGCCTTTGCAACAGTTTTGGTGTGGGAAGAAGATGGGTTTTTCTTCTTCTTAGGTTGTTGGCCAGTTGAAGCCTTGGACGTGGTGGTGTGTTGCCCAGAGGTCAAAGACTTAGACTTGCCAGACACACCAGAGGTAATCACCTTCTCTGATGAAGGGAGAAAGGACTTCTCAGCTGAGGGTTGTTTGTTTGCAATGTTCATCATGTGGGAGGTGACAGAGACATCTTCAGCTCTAATTTCCTTGTAGATGGCACCAGTGATACGATAGGGCTTCAGAAAAGTGAGTGCAGAGTTATGATAGCTGTCACCCAACAGGCTTTCAAAGATCAGAGATAGAAAGTGAACGTAGCATATGTTCTTCTCCCTGACTTGGTTCCTTCCTTTCAGCTGTTCAACAAGATTGGAGAAGAGAATACTTCCTACATCTACATCAGCTCCCCAGATCAACCCATATGCAATAAATTGGTGGTTGAAGGACATCTGATCTTGGGATCCCTTCATTCCTCCCAGGGATTTAACTATGTGGGTGAAGAGGACACGCCACATAGGGGTAGAATACTTGATCTTTAGAGGAGACTTAGAGAGGACCTCAGCGGGTGTAAGAGCAGGGTTCACATCATGAAAGGGTTTAAGTGTGGCCAAGGCATCCTTAACAGCCTTTTTGTCAATCACCTTTAGGCATTCATCACCATGTCTTAACCTAGACACACTAGCAAAGTCTTTTAAGGAGAAGGCAAAGGGGTGTTCGTTGCAAGAGAGGCTAAAGGTAATGGTGTCATCAACGACTTCAGCAGAGTACCAGAATTCCCTAAGGTATTCTTGGTAGAAGGTGGTTGGGGATTTTGTGAATGCTTCACTTGCATCACAATTTTGCATGAAGTTTACCAGATCTTAGTAGGATTCGTTTGGAGCCTTGAGCCATCCAATGGAGTTTTTCGATGCAAGAATGCTTTCGTTGAGTTCAAAGTTGACGTTTGCTGCCTTGGGAACTGGGAATGCCATGGATTCAAGGTTGAAGAAGAGCGAAAATGGAGGATGGGTTTAGAGAGAGAAAGCTTAGAGAGAGAGAGATAATTGTGAAATGAGAATAGTGGTAGGTGAGGAGAGACGAGAGACAATATATATATTCAAATGTGGAAACAGTTATTCAACCGCATTTAATGCAAAGTGGGAAAATGACTGAACATGTGGGTCCGTTGACCTTTCAAAAACTGTTTGTCTCATCGTTATTCGAAAAATAAATGATTAAATATTGAGAATGTTTTCTAGCATTTACTTGGAAAGTAACTACCTAGTTTCATGTGAAAAACATTTAATATTGAATCAGACATTTAATGAACACATTTATTATCAAGCCACAGGCTTTGAGATATTGAGCATCCCTAGCTCAGCAACTAGCCTGTTGAACGAAGGTTCAGCCAACGGCTTTGTGAAAATATCAGCTAGTTGCAGCTCTGTGGGAACAAATTGCATCTCAATATCTCCCTTCATTATGTGATCCCTGATAAAATGATACCTGATATCAATGTGTTTGGTACGAGAGTGAAGAACAGGGTTGTTGGAGATGGCATTTGCGCTGGTGTTTTCACAAAAGATTGGCACTTTTTCATATAAGATCTCATAGTCAGCCAATTGACTTTTCAACCAGAGCACCTGAGCACAACAGCTGGCAGCAACGACATATTCTGCTTTAGCAGATGACATTGCCACGGAGATTTGCTTCTTAGCACTCCATCCAACCAATTTTCCTCCTAGGATTTGACAGCTACCTGAGGTGCTTTTCCTGTCAATACAGCATCCAACATAGTCTGAAATCGAATAGGCCTTGAGATCAAAGCCTGATTCCTTGGGATACCATAGACCTAGGGAGGGTGTTCCTTTGAGATACCTGAAAATTTTCTTAACAGCCACTAGATGGGATTCTTTTGGGTTAGCTTGGTACCTTGCACAGAGACATGTGGAGAATTGGATATCAGGACGACTAGCTGTTAAATACATGAGTGACCCAATCATGCCTCTGTATAAAGTCTCATTAACAGAGACCCCTGACTCATCAGGACCCAAGTTGTTGGGTGGAAGCATGGGGCATTTCACTTATGCACAATCAGCTAAGTCATATTTTTTAAGTAAATCTTTAACATACTTTTCTTGACAAATAGAAATTCCCTTAGGACATTGTTTAATTTGAAAACCCAAAAAGTAAGTTAATTCACCCATCATACTCATCTCATATTTCTTGGTCATTAATTTAGCAAAACGTTTACCAAGATTAACATTTGTTGACCCAAAAATGATATCATCCACATAAATCTGCACAATGATGAAATCACTCTTATTCTTGAAGGTAAAGAGTGTTTTATCAATAGAACCTCTGGCAAATTTGTTTTCAGTTAAGAAATTAGAAAGAGTTTCATGACATGCTCTTGGAGCTTGTTTCAGCCCATACATGGCTTTGTGTAATCTGTACACATGATTGGGAAACTCGTTGTTCTTGAATCCTTCAGGTTGTTCAACATATACTTCCTCAGCCAAATGTCCATTGAGGAAGGCACTCTTAACATCCATTTGATACACAGTAAAGTTCATATAAGCAGTATAAGCCAGGAAGATTCTGGTGGCTTCAAGTCTTGCTACAGGAGCAAAAGTTTCATCATAATCAATTCCTTCAGTCTGTGTATACCCCTGTGTCACCAGCCTGGCCTTGTTTCTGATGATGTTTCCAATTTTATCCATCTTATTTCTATAGATCCATCTAGTCCCTGTGATGTTCTTACCAGGTGGAGCTGGCACTAGTGTCCATACCTTGTTCCTTTTGAACTGATTGATTTCTTCCTGCATAGCAGCTACCCACCCATCTTCTACAAGAGCCTCAGCTACTCTCTTAGGTTCAATTTGAGATAGAAATTCAGCAAAGAGACATTCATTGGCTGAGGCAGACTCTGAGTTATGAATTCGTTGTCTAGTAGTAACCCCTGCATTAGGTTCCCCAATGATGATGACAAGAAGAATGTGTTGATCTCTTGACCACTTGGTTTGAGGAGCTGGGGAATCATGGACAGGGACACTTGTGGGTATAGCTAGTACTATTTGAGTTTCATCCTGCTGACTAGGAGGGCTTTCTTCAAAGATTACTTCAGTGTCTGAGTCTACTTCAGCCATATCAAGGGGTACAAGTTCATTATCAGCAGGAGATTCTTTAAGTAGGGGAAAAAAGACTACAAGAAGGTTGTGGTTCTTCTTCATCAAGTTCCTGAGAGGTAGGAACTTCAATGTTGTGTGTAGACAGAGGGTCAAAAGCAGGAACATAAGGAGTGAGAGTGTTGGAGTGATGATGGTGATGACAGGCAGGTCTTGGTTCGGAGAATTCATCACTTGGGAATGAAACATTTTCATTAAAATCAATTTCATCACCCTCTGTTCCAGTTCTCTGTATGACATCATTATCTTCATTGAATCTGACATGAAAGGTTTCTTCTACTTCTTGTCTTTTGATGTTAAATACTCTGAAGGCTTTGGTTGTTGGAGAGTATCCCAAGAAGAAACCATCATCAGCTTTTTCATCAAATTTTCCAAGTTTATCCCTATAGTTGTAAATGAACACAGGGCATCCAAAAACATGAAAATAGCTGACATCTGGAGCTCTGTTTCTGAAAACTTCATCGGAAGTTTTACCATGTCTTTTGACAATGATTGATCTATTTTGGGTATAGCAGGCAGTGTGAACAGCTTCTCCCCAAAATTGCTTTGGTAAAGCTGCACCATTCAACATAGTTCTGGTTGCTTCAATCAAAGTCCAGTTTCTTCTTTCAGCCACACCATTTTGTTCAGGGGTGCCAGCTGAAGAGAAGTTTTGTGATATTCCCTTTTCATCACAAAAAGATTCAAGTTGATGATTCTTGAATTCAGTACCATTATCACTTCTTAGATCTTTGACTCTAACATCATTCATATTTTCAACCTGTCTGATGAAGGACATGATGGTATCAGTTGCATCACTTTTCCTTCTAAGGAAGAAAACCCATGTATACCTTGAAAACTCATCAACTATCACCAAGGTGTATTTGTTGTGATTAATGGTCTGAGGTTTGACAGGTCCAAACAAATCCATGTGAAGGAGATGTAAGCACTTGTCAATAGAAAATGATTGCCTGGTTTTGAAAGAAGACCTATGATGCTTTCCCTTGACACAAGCAGAACAAGTCTTGTCTTTAGAAAACATCACTGAAGGTAGACCAGCAACCAAGTTTTGTGTGTCTATCTTGTTGATGTTCTTGAAGTTGAGATGAGACAGTCTTTTGTGCCACAGCCAATTGACACTTTCAGAGGCTTTAGCTAGAAAACAATTTGAGCTGTCTTCAGAGCAAGAAGCCATGTTGATGACATAAACATCTCTCCTTCTTGGTGAAATAAGCACTACATCATTGTTCTTGTTGAATATGGTTCCCTGAGTCTTAGTAAACAAAACCTTGTAGTCAGCATCACACAATTGGCTGATGCTAATGAGATTGTGTTTAAGACCATTCACATATGCAACCCTTGTAAAAGTTATCCCATTGCAGTTCATTGAGCCGTATCCCTCTGTGTCGCCTGAAGAATTATCTTCAAACACCACTTTAGGACCTGGCTCCCTTGAGTATCTGTGCAGGTATTGTTGAATCCCTGTCATGTGTCTAGAACAGCCGTCTAGATACCATACCGATTCCTTAAGATGTTTCTGCACAGATACATAGAAACAAGTTAGTTCCTATGGTGAACCCACTTTCTAGTGGGTTCCCTGAATTGCTGATTAGCAACTCTTGAGTTCCTATAGAACTTTTGGCGATGGGAAGGACAATTTGTTGTCTCATGGGTGAAACTTCCACAGATATCACAACCTGGGAAGTCACCACACTCATCTGAGTGATGGTCTGTGAATCCACATAATTTACAGGGAGGATAAGGTCTATAGTTCCCTTGTTGTCTTTTAGAACCCTGTTGTCTTTCCCTAGAAGGTGTCTGAGCTCTCTTAACAGCCATTTGTCTATCATGGTCTAAGGTCATGTGATGAGAGTTCTTACAGATATTGCAATAAGGTTTGACTAACCTTTCCCCCTTGGGTTCACCAAGAACAGACTTAGGTTCACGAGAAGTAGAGCATTCAGCGGAAGGCTTAATGTGTTGTTTTAAGATTTCTACTTCTTTCATTAATGACAACAGGCGTTCTTTAGTTGAGGAATCAACTTTGTTCACAGATTTTGTTGAGACAGGCTTAAATGCAACTTGCTTAACAGATTGTTTAGCAGGTACAGAAAATATTTTAGCTGGTGGTTTCTCAACATCTGTTTTAAGATCACCCTTAGCTCCTCTAGAGGAACTACTGGGTTCAACTCCTGAGAGTTTGGGTAAGGGTGGTAATTCAGCCACATCTTCAGAGACAGGGTCATCAGTCAAAATGGGATCTGACATATGAATTGTCTTTGTAGATTTAAAAACAATCTCTTTGGGTTTGGTGAGAATTTTCAGCTTATTTTTCTTAGCAGAGACATCCCTTTTAATGTCAGCAGGCAGTTCATCATTAAGCAATTGATCTATAGTGAACCTACTACACAGCCATTTTTCAATAACCTTCTTTAATTCATATACTTGATCATTTAAGGCACTATTTTTCAAGGTTAACCTACTGACTTCATTTTGAAGGGATATTTTCTCTAAATTAACCCGTTTGAGAGTTTCACATTCAGATTTAGCATTCAACAGTTCATTTTTAAGAGAGTGAAACTTATCAAGCAGGTTCTTTCTTTTTTCCTCAACAAAGTGCAAATCAACAATGGTGTAATCAAGGACATGTTTGCGTTCATCACTATCAGACATAGATAAAAGCATGTGTACCTTTTTCATTGTGATGTCAACCCATTGTCCTGATCTTGCATCACCTTTCCCAACAGCTGGTTCATCCTCAGCTATAGCCATGAAAGCCCTGACTCTGGTAGTATCCTCCTCATCTGAAGTCAGCGGCTCATCATTCCAATCATATGCTTCAGCTACCAACCCTTTCTCTATCTTTTTATCACCTCCTTTCTTCTTAGACAGAGCTTCAAGCTTCAAATTCATCTGTTCTAACTCAGCTTTAAGTGCCTTGTACTTTTTCTTGTAATCCTTCTTCTCATTGTCTGATGAGTTGGATTGGTGAGATGAGTTGTTATGTTGTGGTTTGAACTTGTAAGGTTTGGTGGAAGATGATGGATAGGAAGGTGAGGATGTTTTGGTGGAAGGACAGTCTTTTTGGAAATGTCCAAGCTTTCCACAGGCAAAACAAGTTTCTTTTGATCTGTCAGTCTGTTTACTAGCTGATCCTATTCTCCCTGATCTTTTGAAGAATCTTCTTTGATTTGCTAGCAAGGCTCTTTCATGAAACTCAGCATTAAGGTCTGTTAAGAACTCTTGGCTGCTGTGGGTGTCTTCTTCAACATCAGAGTCGCTGTCATGAGGATGTGGGGTAGAGATCAAGGCTTTGGAAGTTGCTCCTTGAACGACAAATCTTTCAGTCTCTGATTTGTATATAGTATCAATCAGCCCTTCTTCATAATTATACTTTCCATAAATCTGAGCTAAGGTGTCATTCTTGATTGAGTTATTGGCTCTCTGAGTCTGATTCATACTCAGCCACTTTCTTGGAAGGTTGTTGACAAATGTGGCATTAATCTCAGCTTGACCAATGGTGACATCAATCATAGCGAGGTCTTTGAGAAGAATCTTCAGTCTTGTATAGGTTTGTTGAACCTTTTCACCTTCAAGTGACTTGAAAGCATTGAACTGAAGTCTGAGTGCCTGAATCTTGGTTTCTCTGGTTTCAGAGGGTCCTTCATGGCCAAGGATGAGGTCTGTCCATATTTTTTTGGCTGTGGGACACTGAATGACAGACTTCATGATGTGTTTGGGAAGACAGGATATGATGATGCTTTTGAGACGTTTATCTTGGTTTGCCAATTTTCTATCAGCTGGAGTCCATTGTTTGAGAGGTTTGGGAAGAGGGTTTTCTTCAGTAGAGGTAAGCGTCATGGGAACATAGGGACCATTTTCTAGAATTTCTAGAAGAAATGGTTCAAGTCCATCGAGATACACAAGGAATTGACTCTTCCAACTAGCAAAATCTTCTTCATCAAAGACTGGTACCCTGGTGACATGTGATCCGCCTCTTGAGTCAAGAAGTTGGGGTAGATCATCATCATTAGGAGGTGGAGGAGTGAGTCTTGGTGAAGATGGTGATGCATTGTTGTTGTTTCCAGAAGGCGATTGTGGTGGGTTGGATGTTTCGGGCATGGTGGATCTTGATTATAAAACTGAGAACGATGTTTCTTGAAGGTTTTAATATCAAACACCGCTCTGATACCAATTGAAAGTCCCTAATCAATGCTAGAAACACTAAACTTAACTAATCAACACAAGTTATTACTTTTCAAACGTAATCTTATTATTGTATAATAAAGAATTACAAGTGTTATGGATAACACCGTTTGATGACAATGTGTTGTGCACACTTTGGACAACTAAAAACCCTAACTTATGAATACAGTCACAGCTGTTTGATTCAATAAGTTCTAAGAATTAATGGTGTGAATATTCTCAAAGTGTTAAACATTAATGTTGGGCTACACATCCTATTTATAGTGATACGAGGTTGACCTAAGTACTAGTTGATGGTGACTACACAAGACATTCACTTTTCAGACATTTGTCACAAGATGCTCTTCTATTCTTGGTAGTCTGCCATAATGCTTTAAGGAAAGAGATCTTGAAACAGTTTCCTTTTTCTTCATAGTCTCGTACACACAAATGGCATGCCCAAAGTGTGTTGAGTGTTAACAGGGTATTGCCACCCCTGTTAACCCTCAACCCCTCAGAGTCCCTGATACATCTTGGCTGTTATCCATCACAGCCAATGGGTATGTCTTCAAGTAATCTTCGACTTCCTTGACAATGTCTCTGACATGGACTCCTCTGAGGTTGCTCACAGAGACTTGGATCTCTGTGAGTCTTGCGATGCTTGCCTGCCTCCTAGGCACAGGCAAGTGACTATCTGACAGCTTAATTTGTGTTTAAATCTATGATGCAGGGAATCTAACAAACTTAGATTCCCAACAACATAAGTTATAAATTTACCAAAGAGGATGTATAGATCTTAACTTGAAACAGTTATTTTGGTAATTTAAACATTTGATAAAATGTATAAAACGTTCTTAAAAATTAATAATAATTTTTAGAAATTCAAGAAAGTGTTTAAGATATCAAACGATAAACACGTAACAGTTTCTGGTTTTCAGAAAGTGACAAAATAGCAAACGATTATGAAACGAATATCGATCAACAATTAGTATACAAGCAATAGCACGAGGGAATAAAACGGAAGTCGTATCAACTCTTAACAAACGTGATAGAATATTAGCGTCGATGATGAAAGTAATAAGAAACAAAGGATTATAGCGAGTCATCACTTCTTGAATGCAGTTGGTGACACCAATAACGGCTTATTAAGTACTCGGTAGCCGATACACGATCGAAGGAGAAAAGCCACACAACGAATTTTCGAATCTAAGAACTCTTAAGAAGTCACTTGATAGTAATTCCAGTAAAATGAACAACATTAGCAATGAAAGGCGAAATCAACACCTGGTTCACACGAACAAATTTCAAGACGATAAAGTCTAACACACATCATGACAATTACACGAAATCATCGTTCACGTCCAGTCATAAATCATTAATCGCGTCCAAAGACGTTTCGTAGTTCTACCAAGATAGATAGAGATGGTCGATCATAGAAGCCTAACAACGTTGAAACTTTCAAGTCTGGTATCAATGGTAAGAATTTAGGCAAATGGTAACGAAAATTGTATCATGAGGAGGATGAGGTAACAAGTAAAACAAAGATTGTTGGGTAAGAGAATAGGTGCTTGAGGCATGTACTTTGTTCAAGAAAATATAAGGGTTCATATGTGTATGTTGCGAACTGTTGATACTCGCATAAGAAGTAAAAGTTTTCAAAACTTTATTTTATCAAACTTTTTAAGGAACATAGTTAAAAAGTTGATTGTTGGTTAAATATTTAAGGTGACTACTATTCGGCCTTGCATGGCTCCTTCTAAATTAAGCATAGGTGATCAGGCCATGCATAATTCAGGACTAGCAATGCGATGCTCATCTTCGTCAAACCAGTATTACAAGTCATATTATTTAAAATATGTATATAATGCCATTTATAAAAAAAAAACAGAAATCAAAATAGTTTATGAAACTATTCGCCAATAAGTTACTGGCTAGATATTTAATTCAACAATTGAAATGTTACAAGATTATTTACAAGACCCAAGGTAGAACAATTTGTGAGAGTACATTGTAAAATTAATATAAATTAATTTTATAAGATAGCATTCAATTATTTAAGAAAGCCCAAATGAAACCTTTTGTAAAGTGATTCGCAAACAAGACCAGTTTGAGTTTATATGGTAACATGACAATAGTTTATAAAGTAGCGAGTGGGTTACAAGAGGGAAATAAGGAGTAGTTCAAGACAGTCAACGAAATGGTTACAAGGTGATAAGGTTTCAAGAGGTTTAGCCGAAATCGTCAAGAGACACGTGTCTAGATGGTAACGAACGATACGAATGCAAGAACTTCAACCTCGGTCCAAATCAGTTGTACGACAGAAGCAAAGAAAGACAATATAGAATGACAAATAAGTCATATGTAAAAGAAAGGATAAAGGAATCCATATGTGTGCACATCGTGATTAATTTGACAATAATATACCTTTAAGAAAGTAGGGTATCAGTTAACAAATAGTACAATCACACCGAAAAGTTTCTATATTAGGAAGTTACCGAATTTCAAAAGTTCAAGATCTATGTATAAGTATGACCGAACTCAAAATTACTATTTTATACTGGTTCAAACGCAATCCTTTTTTTTAGTTTGCAAAATATCATTAGTTAAAGTTTTACGAGCTCAAACGAACTCAAAAACGCTTGAAATCATATTTTTAAAGTCTATCAGTTTTGACTTTTGAGTTTGACTAGACCAATTAACTCACTAAACGATATTCTAAGACTCAAAGTCTAATGCATTTCGATGTAAAACAATGTTTTGAACAACTTTCTAGTTTTACCCGAGACTTGAAACGGAATAGAAATGGACGAAAATGCCCTTGCATTAAATCTGTCACCAAAACGATATTTTAGAATTACGCAAAAATAAGTTCTTAAACTTCACAATCTCAAATGAGCGTAACCTGCTCGATTTTAATGTCTATTGGCCAAATTTTATGTCCTAAACGGACGTCTCAACAAGTAGAAATATATATTTTTATGTCTAAAGTTATAAAAATATTTTCTCGACACAGCTTGAAATTAAATCTAAATTTCATGATAATTCAAAATTAATGTACACACAAGACTTGTGGATTCCATAAAGACGAAAAGAAGATAAACTGTATAATTAATCATGTAAAGAAAACGAAATATAGAAATGGTTCAAGAATGCCAACGATAAACTAAGAAATCAAACCGTGTCTTCGGCTGCAAGATGCAAAGCAGGAAGGTCTCCTGGCGGCGTGATTTTCCAAAATCACAAGACATACCGAGAAAGAAACAAAATATTAACAAGTCACACTCCTGAGGCGAGGAGGTTTAATGAAAAAGGGAGGATACAAGTAGGATTGTATTCCAAACAATCGTCACATAATAAATGACGATCATGTTTTCAAGGTACAACGGATGTTGTAAGTCGAAGTCGAAATGTAGAATGGTCAATGAAATAAGATGTAATCCATGTACCAAGTGTCGTGTAAAACGGTGGCGTAAAGGTAAATCAAGATTACGAGAACTCACGATATTATTCAGGTACTGATTCAACGAATACTTCGAGATGTGTGAATCACATCCTTTAGTCTTTTCCGGAGACACATTGAGCGTACACAATGGTCTATAGACTAAACATTCAATTACGGATGGTCGGAAAGAAAATCTGCGCATCTAAATAGATATTTTAAAGGAAATAAACAATGAAAGCAACATGCACGGTAGTAAGAATGAAAATCAGGAGTTTTATCAAAGACAACACTTATTCAATTCCGAAAAATGGTATCACGAGAGTATGCACAACATGTAGCAGCGAGTCGAGAAAAACAGATGATTCAAAACAAACGAGTATATGAAGTCAGTCGTATCACGCATAAATGAATAGCAATAGTACTCAGAAAAATGAGCAATGAAAAGTCGGCAGCATACGCGCTCTGAATACAAGTACGTAACGTCATAACGATATAGAATCATTGTAATAAGATCAAGTCACAAGAATAAGAATTCTAGAAATACAGTATAGGCGGATGTAATCACAGTAATATCGAATGATAATCCATGAAGCACAAGGCTTTGAAAAGACACAGTAATTATCGTCATCAGGGTAACGTAATATTTCAACATGTAATCAAGAGATTAATAAGTGTGAAAACACATATCCTTTTACCACTTTATTATAGTAATAACCAAGCCAAAACGTGTATTTTAGGTCGTAAATGTCGGAATTATGCGTGGTTTGTGTTTTTGTTGTGATTTAGGATCAAAATGTGAAAAGGGAAGAAAACACTGGCTTTCACGGGCATTTATCGAAGAAAAAGACAAAAGACGAAGTCAAAAGATCAAGAGTGCAAAAAGAACGGAAGTCCAAGTCCTATTCTGAAGATTTATCGAAGAAAAGTCTAAAGACGGAAGTTTAATAAAGCCGAAGAACTCAAGTCTAATTAATGAAGAAATTACAAGACGAGTTTAACTAATCCCGAGAGAAAGTCGAAAAAGTCGAAGAATTTAGAAGACGAAAAGACGAGAAAGAAAGAAAGGAGGAAGCTTCCAACACATGTTAACCTCCCTTCTCCCTATAAATAGAGACTTCATTTCATTTTTTTAGTTTTGTTCTAATTTGACAAATTAGTTCTCCACTTTATTTTATGCACTTTCATTATTGTCATTTACTTAATCGTCATTTAAATTCCAAGTCTTTAATTTTCAAGTAAGTTTTAATCTTCAATTTTGTGTTCTTTAATCTTTTATCTTTAAGCTTTTTAATCATCTTGTTCTTCTTTACTTCTTGCTTATTCTTAATCTTTTTCTTAATCTTTGTTTGTGTTGATTTCAAGTTTTCATTCTAAACCTTTTTCATTTACTTTTTACATAAAGTTTAAATCTTTTTAATTTTCGTGTCTTGTTTTTGTTGATTTCATACGTTTATCTATTAATCTAGGCTTTTTAGTTAGCTTATTTGTGTCTTGTTTTGCTTATTGTCTTTCAAAAGTTAAGTTTTTAGTGCTTATTTTCGTACTTTTTCTTGTTCCTAGTTTTTAGGAATTTTTGGTTTAAATTCGCAACTTTCACAAGAATTACGAAATTGATCTCTCCCCTGCATTGCGAATTTATTCTTTTTTTTTCTTAACGGTAAATTTATTAAGAAAATGCCACAAAGGCAGAGTACAAAAAGCTACAAGCTTAACAAAAATTAGAAAGGGACACACCCCCCTTCTAACAAGCTTGAGCAATCAAAACATTGGCATGGACAACATCCCATACTCAATATCATAAACAACCAATACAAGCACAACTAGTAAAGGCAATGGACAACACCCATGCTCAATACAAATACAATAAAACAAAGCAACTATAAAACCTATATAGCTGCTACCCATAGCTCAAACTACTTGATCCCAATAGACAAAGACCAAGCTCCTGCATCTCCATGGCACTCCAAAATAGACTTGTTCACTAGTTAGATGTGGAAAACCACTTCAGAATACATGGTAGCTTTGATTCAACCACAAAGGGAAGCAATCTCCACTACCAATCCATCCCCCATGGCAGTGACCACACCCCAAACTATGACACAAGTAGGTAAGCAAAGATACTTACACAAAACCGCCATCAGAAACTAATGCAGGATAATAGGAGAGGTGCCAATATAGCACATCTAGTTTATTACCTCCTCAAAACCCCCATCTATGTAAAACCCAGTGGGAAACCATAGAAGGGGGAAAGAGTACAACTAAACTAGAACCCTCTCACACGATGCAATAAGCCTAAGTATCTATCATCACAACACTAATCAGATACAAGGCTTATACTGATTGCGAATTTATTCTTTCAGCACATTGCAAATTTGTTCTTTCTTCTGATTGCGAAATTGTAGCTTATTTGGATTGCGAATTGGAACCTTCAAATATTGCGAAATTACACCTTCACTATTGCGGATTTGTACTTGTTTCAACTTTGCGAATTTAAATCAAAAACATTGCAGAATTAATTCCGCAATGTAATTGCGGAATCTTGGATTTGGACGATTGCGAATTTGTGCAAAATTCCCGATTGCGGAATTATTCATCTATTGCGAATTTAATTCATAATTTTCTTTATATTGCGAAATTAATTAATTTTTGTTTAAATTTAATTTTCAAACTTGTTTTTCCCGCCAATTTTCTTAGCTTTATTTTTACTCGTTCGTCTTAGTTTATTTTTAGATTATTTAAATTTTCAAAGTTTTCATTTTAATTAAGTTTTTAATTTTTCATATTTACGTTTAATTAGTTTAATTTCTCGTCATTTATTTTTCGAAAGTCTTTAATTTTAGTCTAATCTTTCCTTGCTTTATTTTTATTTTAATTACTCAACGACGCCTTTCCTTTTAATTAGTTTTAGACAACCAAACCCCTCATTTCTTTTTCACCAAGTACAACTGAGCCGCACTAATTAACGGTAATCAATTCGAAAAGATCGGTTTAACGAACTTTCATACGAGGCTTAAAAACCTTGTATTAAATGGCGCCGCTGCCGGCTCTTTTCGTGAAGATTAACGGTTTTTGTGAGAGACGCGTTGCTTTTTAGGAACCGTTCATTCGTGAGCGTTATTTTTCTTGTCCAAAATTTTTCAGAAATCTCTAAAAATTAAAAAAATTCAAAAAAAAATAAAAAATCCCAAAAACATTTGAAAAATCATAAAACACCTTTCTTTTGCAAAGTCTTGCACATTTATTTTTACTACAACGACCATTATATTTGTTTTCCACCAAAAGACGACTGAGTCGTACTTTAAACCAGTAATCAATTCGAAAAGATCGGACGATAACTTTTTATACTAGGCAAAAACCTTGTATTAGAGATGAAATACTGTAACGATAATTGAACATAAATAATAAGGATTAGAGAGTTACCCGCGCAGATATCGAACATCATTGGCAGATTCTGTGTTTGACACTTAGGAACAATAAAATATTTGAACTTTCGATTATAGACTAAGTTTTGAAAAATGACTCAGTTCCCTATAACCATCGCTCTGATACCAATCTGTGAGACCCCCAGAATCTGACATGGAACAACTAGGAAACGAGGGGGTATCACGTCATAGTACAAGAAACAATGAATTACAGTTCATACAAAGCTGACGAAATAAAAACATGTACATTACATCATAAAATAATCAGAGTTTTAAAAATAGGTCCCAGAGTTTTATATGCGGAAAGATTTTATTATTTCGTCAAGGTTTATAACACTTAGTTACTAAAAATACAGAAAACTATCTTCTGACAGCTTATAGATTTGACCAAGTTAAATTATACACAGAAATCTCCAAGCTGCGATAATATCATGCGGGCTCCCATCCAAGCAAAACTAAGTAATAATACCTGAGATTAAACATGTAAAATCGTCAACACAAAGTCGAGTGATATTCATAGGTTTAGCAGTAAACGTGTGGAACACAATAGAATTTGTAAAACACGTAATGGGGGGTTAACTATGTACGTCCATAGTCACGCGGCATATTATTGATGTTTAGTCTCATGAACCGAAGCTTAACTCAAATGTAAGTTCCTCTAGGGAGTATTCAGCCTAAATACTCAAGTATAAACGAATATTAGTGCGTCAAGGTAATCGGGACGGGGATTGTCAATCCCGATGGATCCACCGACAACATTCGCGCTTAGCGCAAAGCATACGGGGCAATTAACGGTTCATGACAGGAGAGGAAACTCAAGGCTAACGTCTAAAAGCAATAATACCATTTAAATCATCTGTAAAGCATACACGTTCAGAATAACATACGAGTTCTGGATAGCAATACAGTTTTTTTAATTGGTTGTGTTCCACTATGTAAAATCTCACCCCGTGTTTAGAAACCATGTACAAGTAAAAAGGGGCTATGAACTCACCTTAGCCACGAGGTAAGTCAATCACGGTACTCAGCAATTGAGTAAAAACGGTAGTAGTAGACGATCACCGACGATATGGATGCCCAGGGAAACACGAAAACCGCAACCTATCAAAATAAGGCGCACGTTAAGACTCGAACTCAAGTATCGATATGTACCAAATATAATATGACTCAAATGTTTTCAAAGTATTCATGTTTCAAAACCATTGACACGAATCAAATGAATCCGTTTATCCAGCGTTACTCGTTAAAACACTTGAACACTTGAAAATGACTCGTCATACGACGCCAAGTCAACGCAAGTCAAAATATCCTTTACCCTTATTTGGACCAGTAGCTAAGTCATTTATATAATGACTAAGCACTTGAATAATTCACCATGTCCGATGATGAATACTCAAACTCACGCAACACAAACATCGAACTAAGTGTCCAAAATAAAAATCAGCAAGTACACCCCGAATGTACACACCGATCTACCCTATCTAGACTTGTCCGTTTTAGATGAAAATTGGTGTCAAGGCCACTAATAACCTGTATAATGCCTCACCAAAATTTGAGCCAAAGTTCACACTTTAAAATCCATCAGCTCGACATTTTACTCGACTCCTAATTTGGGACAGATTTATACACTTGTTTTGTAAAACCGTTTAGACCACTTTAAAAGTACTAACTCGACAATCCGTATTTTGAAACCACTACTAGACTCATCAAACTCAGTTTATAAACTTTGAAAATCAGTAGCATCAACTATCTAACCAAGCCTAAAGTCCCCGAGAGTCGACCCAAAATCAGCCACAATTTCGGATTGTGCCGACTTGCGTCTCCCGGTACACGAAAACTAAAACTAGCATAACTTTTGACTCGTAATGACTTAGAAGCTCTATCTTATACCAAAAAGACCGCCTCGGAAAACTCTACAACAATATGAAATAATCTTAATCTTTCACAGACCTTAAACCCACGAAAAATCAATTAAAGACCTGTTGTCCCAAATTGTACTTTTAGAAAATAAGTCAAATCAATTTTCCAACCAAAACCATTCATTCTCATACCTCTAGGATCACTATACCATCATTCCTATCAACCAAACACTTCCAAAAACACTTGTATGAAAAATCTAACAAAAATCAAAGATTAAAAACAAGACTTTTTATGATCAAAACAAGATAATCTTACCAAAAATGACACATGCATGATGATTAAAACATCATACAACCATGAAATCATAAGCTTATAAAAACTTGATGCATGTGGGTGATTTTGGTATCAATAGAATCACCATAAAAATCTAAGATGTGGTCTTTAAATTGTTTTGATTAAATCATGGTGGATGATGGTGAAATGAGGGTGTTTTGTGGTGGTGGAGTTGCGACAAAATGGAAGGAGGAGGAGGGTGTGGTGTTTTTTTTATAAAAGTGATTTGTATGTGTAAGTTGGTGGAAGTAAAATACATTTTATATGGTGGTTTAAGTGGAGGGACCATTGTTGCCAAGTTTGAAACTTGTGGACTTAAAAACATTCAATAATTTTAAAGGGTAGAAAATGGTCATTGGTAAATATTAAAAATATTTACGGGGCTCGGGTTTCGTAAAAATACTTTTCAAAAGTTACAATGCATCATAAAAATGATTAAATTATTTCTCGAAACGACTTAATACGTAATTAAAACTAAATCGTCGAAAATATTAATTATCGAAACAATCGATAAATAAACGTAATATTTTGGGCATCCATCGGTATCGCGATCACTAGGAATTCTCGTTGTACATTGATTTTGAATAAACTCGTTGTAAAACGCACGCGGGTGATTTTAAATCAAAAACTTTGATTTAAATAAATATGGGAAAATAAAATAAAAATTTTATATTTCCATACAAAGTATTTATCGATGATCAGAAAAATACTTAAAAGTATAATTTATTGAAAATTAATATAATCTCAGGATTTACATATAAAATATAAGAAAACGTAATACGTTGGAAAATTCAAGAAGAACGAATAAAAGAATAAAATAATGCTGGGAAAAGTACGGGTTCTCACACTTAATCCACTCGTCGGACTTCAAATCAATTCCTAAGCATATCTAGGTAACAACATACACGATCAAACATTTGATCCCCAATATCTCATGGGTCCAAAATTGTTAGTTCCAAACATCCCTTGCATTTGGTTGGGATGCATGAATGGAGGAGGGGTTCCCCATGGGGAACAAAAGGGAGGAGGATAATAATTCATATAACCATTTTGTTGTTCATTATTTCTCCTAGGTGTATTTGATCTTGGTTTAGAGTTGTGGTCATTCCTTCTAGGTGTTGGAGTTTTACTTCTAGGTCGTGAATTGTTTTGACTATCTCTTCTAGGTGTTGTCGTTCTACTTCTAGGCTTAGACTCACTCCGTACTCTTGGTGGAGTAGAAGATGGTCTTGATAAATTTCTATTTCCCATTAGAGGTTTACTCAAAGGCTTATAGAACTTATCAACGGATTGTCATCAAGTATGGGTAATTTGACCTTGTTAACAATAAGATGCTTAGGATGTTCACCTAAATTTGACTTTTTAGAAAGTTCAAGATTTTCAGCAAAAATACTTTCTGGCCGCGGTTCCTTATCTATGGCGGCGGTTCCATAGTGATAAGGAACCGCCCCATACAATCTGGGACCGCGTAAAGTAGATAGTTTTTCTGAAAATAAGACTTGTTTAGGTTCACTAGTTGATGCTTCATTTGAGTTGAAACCTACACCAAGTCTTTCCTTAGAATGAATTTGTTTGTTTAACATATCATCAAGAGCATTAGTACCTTTCATGAACTTTTCCAGTTTAATGGAGGTGCTCTTGAGATCTTCATTCTCTAATCTAAGTTTCTCACAACTTACGCAACCTACATCAACTTCTTTATTTTTCTCAAGCTTGGCTAATTTTTCCCTAAGTTCATTAATCTCAATTTCAAGCTTAGTTTTAGTCAAGGTTGTAAATAGCGTGAAGCGTAGCGTAGCGGTGATAGGTGTGAAAACACCCATCCTTTTACCACTTAAATCGGGCTAAGACAAGACCAAAACACGTATTTAATATCATTTGTTTGGAATTATGCGTGGTTTTTGTGTTTATTGTGTTTTCAGAGTCGACCGGATGAATATTAAAGAAAACATGGGATTGCACGGGTTTTATCAAGGAAAAAGACTCAAGACGAAGTCTATTGTCCAAGAGATGCAAAAGATTTGAAGTCATTGTGCCTATTTGAAGATTTATCGAAGAATAGAGCCAAAGATGGAAGATTCATATATGTCGAAGAACTCGAGTCTATTAAATAAAATATTATAGGACGAGTTGGAATTATTCACCGACACTTCTCAAATCCAAGTCGGAAACGTTTATTTAAAAGACGCGTGAAGACTTAAGAAGAAAGAAGAAAAAGAAGCCCGAATCAAAGCCCAATCAAGAGCCCATCAAAACCATACACACGCCTATATAAAGCCTTCACCTCACAAAATTTGACACTTAGTTTTTAGCTAGTCTTTAGCTTTTCATTTTCTCTCTAGTTTTCTAGAGAGAGAAAGTTCCATACTTTCTCTCACTAAACTTTTCCTTTGTTTTTCATCTTTTAATTTAAGCTTTCTTGTACTTTTGATTTCATTAATCTTAATCAAGTTTATGCTTTTAAGTTCTTCAAGCTTTTCTTGCTTTTCTTGATTTGTCAAATTCTTTGATCCGATTGTTGAATTCTATACGGTTTGGATTTTGGAAGTGTTCGTGAATAGAGTTTGATCTTTCTAGTTTTTTTAAGCTCTACGTGAATAAGCCATAAGCTCTCCATGCTTATCGGCTTATTGCTTGTTCAAGCTTATTGATTTCGGATTTCTTATAGTTTTAATCATTTACAAGTTTTGTTTATTAAGATTAAAGTTTCTTGTTTTCAAAAGCTATCAAATTTAATCTCTTTGAAGTGTTAAAGTTACGGAGCACTTGGCTTATTGTGCATGCTTATTGAAATTTTAGCTTTCCACCAATTTCGGAACTCACTTGCTTCCATCGCAAAAGTAGGGTTTTAACACATTCCGACGGGTCTTCTTTGGTCTTGGTATCGCAATAACCCAAAAGGGGTTTCACTTTGCGATAGTTTGTAAGTACCCCCTATTCCGATCTGGGATTGCGATCGCATATTGCGATCGCACATTCCGACGGGGTTTTGGCCCATTTTCTAGTCGAAACTCTGGCTAATTTTTGTCTTCAATATTCCGATCTGGCACATTCCGATAGGCAGTCATTGCGACAGCTTGTTCTTGAACATTCCGATAGAACCAAACATGGACATTCCGATGGTAGTCATGATTACATTCCGATGCTTTTGATTTTCTTATATTCCGATAGAAATAATTTTTGATATTCCGATAGAACAAGTTTTTAAACATTAATTCAATTAAGTTTTCGAAGTAATTTTCTAATCTTTCCTTTACGTTTTCAAGCACTCAACTTTAAGTTACTCAACGTCATTTACATTTAAGTGTTATTAGTTTAAAATTAGGTAAACAAACCAACTCCTTTTTAGTAACCAAGAACAAATCATTCCACTTAAGGCCGAGATCAATTCGAGAGGATATCGAGAGAACATAATCTGAACCCATAGTAAATCGCTATATCAAATGGCGCCGCTGCCGGCTCTTCTCGTTAAGATCAAAAGTTTTTTGTGAGAAATTGGATTTTGGGATCCGTTCCCCGTGAACGTTACTTTTTCATAAAAATTTTTTTTCAAAAACAACTAAAAAATATAAAATTTTCAAAAATCCTAAAAAGTAGAAAACAATAAAAACCAAAAATATTTTTGCTTTGTTTTTCTTTGTTCGTTCTTTTGCAGGTGTATGCGCACTCTATCCACGTCTTATCAAGAGCTCGAGCCTCTCGATAACTTAGACATGGCTGGTGTACAAAACAACAATAACATACCACCTCCGAACAACAATAATAACAACAACAATCCGCCTTTCAACAACATGAATAATAACAACAACAATGAGCACCTTCCGGATAATCGCCCGATGATTGAATTGCTGCAAGCTCATGTTGATGGCAACACGGATCCAATTGTCATCCCTCCAATTGCCGCCAACAATTTCGAGCTCAAGTCAGGCTTTATCCAGATGGTCTCAGCTCAACCGTTCTTGGGACGCACCATTGATGATCCACACGACCACATCAAGAGATTTCTACAACTCACTAACACGGTCAAGTTCAATGGAGTTTCACAAGAAGTGATAAGGTTACAACTTTTTCCCTTTTCTTTAGAGGGACAAGCCCGACATTGGCTTGCTAAGGAACCGCCACAGAGTATTCTCTCGTGGACGGATTTGGAAACAAAGTTTATCAACTACTTTTTTCCACCCTCTCGTACTACCGCTTTGCGGAATGAGATTATAAACTTTGAACAAAAGTACGATGAGTCATTCAGTGAATCTTGGGATCGCTTTAAAGATCTTTTAAGAAAATGCCCACAACATGGTTTTACCAAAGTTCATCAAATAAATACTTTTTACAATGGTTTAAGCATGAATGACCAAGATTCACTGAATAGTGCCTCGGGGGGTAATCTATTGGCTAAGACTTCCAACGCTGCTTGGGACATCATTGAGAATAAATCTCGTGTGCAAACCAAGAGTGTTAGGAC
Source organism: Glebionis coronaria (assembly GCA_025667525.1). Taxonomy (NCBI): domain Eukaryota; kingdom Viridiplantae; phylum Streptophyta; class Magnoliopsida; order Asterales; family Asteraceae; genus Glebionis; species Glebionis coronaria. Next base: position 437,362,531 of record CM046874.1, read on the forward strand.
CAATGTTGCTAGTGCTAGCACTAATGACAGCGACAAGCGATTAGACAAAATCACCACGCTTCTTGAATCGCTTGTCACACACACCGTCAGCAACAACAACAGCAACAACGCCAAAAATGCACAAGTGAACGCTGTCAGCCAACCTTGTGAGATATGCGGTGGTCCCCACTCTTACACAACTTGTACCGCCACCCAAGATTACCCTGCTGAGAATGTTAATGCAGCATATGGCACCTATACTCAACCTGCTTATCAAGCAAAACCTCAAGGTGACCGCAACCTGCTTAGCTACCGTTCCAACAACTATCTCTCACCACCTGGTTTTAATCCTAACAACCAAAACCAACAACAAAACCTCAACCGTCCTCCTCAACAACAACAAACTCGTACACCATACATCCCTCCTCACAAGCAGCAACAACCACCGCAACGAAACACCCAAGTTTACCAGCAACCTGCTTATCAATCACCCGCATATACTGCTCCTTCAAACCAAACCCCCGCATCACATCACGACATTGGAACCTACATGAGAACTAACGATGTGATCGTGTATAATCTCCAACAGGAAGTGCGCAACTTGAAAGCAGATCTGATGAAACAAGGGAATGATCTAAGAGCTGATATGAAGAACACTATGGATAGTCAAACGAATGACTTGAGGAACATGATGGCTAGTTTCTTCAATGGTAATCAACCCTCTTCTCCGGGTACTCTTCCGAGTAATACCGTTGCGAATCCACGAGGGGAGATGAAAGCAATCACCACTCGCAGTGGTAAAGGTACCAAGGAACCCGAGCTTCCTATACCTCCACCGGTGATTGTGACTAAGGAGAACGAGTCGCCTGCTCCTATTCCTCACCCTTCTCCTTCCCCAATTTCTCCACCTCTTCCTTCTACCCCTCCTCCACCCAAGGATGTGAGTGATCCTATCATCCCAAAGCCTTCCTCTTCTTCCAATATACCTTATCCATCTAGGTTGAGGAAAGAGAAGCTCAAAAGCAAGGACGATATTCAGGTTTCGAATTTCCTTAAAATGTTCAAACAACTGAATTTCAATATCTCCTTCGCTGAGGCTCTCGCTCACATGCCTAAGTACGCGAAAATGTTTAAAGATCTTCTGAGCGACAAGGAAAAGCTCCTCGATCTCGCCAACACCCAACTTAATGAGAACTGCTCTGCAGTGCTCTTAAGGAAATTGCCAATCAAGCTTGGTGATCCGGGTCGTTTTCTTATCCCTTGCAATTTCCCGGGAGTAGAGAATTGCATGGCCCTAGCCGATCTAGGTGCCAGTATTAATCTCATGCCTCTAAGTGTTTGGAAGAAATTATCTCTCCCAGAGCTAGTCCCCACCAAAATGACTTTGGAATTAGCCAACCGTACGGTTGCTTATCCAGTGGGGATAGCCGAAGACGTCATTGTAGGAGTCGACAAATTTACCTTCCCTGCTGATTTTGTTGTCGTCGACTACGAGATGGACCCACGTGTGCCACTCATTGTTGGTCGTCCATTCTTGAGGACCGGTCGCACTCTCATTGATGTTGAAGCCGGTGAGCTTATCATGAGAGTGGGTGACGATAAAGTAGTCTTCAACATGGGAAAGTTATCTAAACAGCCTTCTTCTTACGAGAATGTTAATTGTATTGACGTTCTTGATGAGGCTTGTGAAGAACACTTCAAGGATGCTTGTAAAAACATTCCTACCTCTCTTCCCAATGTTGAGACCGTTTCCTCTATCGACTCATCACTATCTCTGTTTGGAGAAAGTGATTTCCTTTGGAAAGATTTGGAAGCCACCTTGGAAGATGTGAAGCAAGAAAATGACGATTCTACTGCCAATTGGGATGACGATCTTAGTTTCATTGCAAACCTCCTCAGAGAAGACAATCCTTCCCCTCCATCTCCCACTATTATTGCTATCGAGACTCCGACTTCGAATACGCCTCCCGTCGACAATCCTCCGGATTTGGAACTTAAGGAGTTGCCTCCCCATCTTGAGTATGTATTCCTCGAAGAAGAGAAGAAGTCGCCAGTCATCATTGCTAAGGACTTGAAGGATGAAGAGAAAACTCGACTCATCGCTGTGCTTAAAGCTCATAAGAAGGCAATTGCTTGGAAAATTTCCGATATCCGCGGAATTGATCCGAACTTTTGTACTCACAAGATTCTCATGGAAGATGACTTCAAACCCACAATCCAGAACCAATGAAGGGTTAATCCTAAAATTCATGACGTCATCAAACAAGAGGTTATCAAACTTCTAGATGCCGGCTTGATCTACCCTATTTCGGATTCGTCATGGGTAAGTCCCGTCCATTGTGTGCCCAAGAAGGGCGGAATAACCGTTGTTCCCAATGAACACAACGAGTTGATTCCCACTCGTCTCGTTACTGGGTGGAGAGTTTGTATTGATTATCGCAAGCTCAATGATGCCACGAGAAAAGACCACTTTCCTCTTCCCTTCATGGATCAAATGCTCGAGCGTCTAGCTGGTAATGACTATTACTGCTTCTTAGACGGTTTCTCCGGGTATTTTCAAATTCCCATCGATCCCAAGGACCAAGAAAAGACCACATTCACTTGTCCCTATGGAACATTTGCTTACAAACGCATGCCTTTTGGTTTATGTAATGCTCCTGGGACATTCCAAAGGTGTATGATGGCTATCTTTCATGACATGGTGGAAGACACTATGGAAGTATTCATGGATGATTTCTCGGTCTATGGCGATTCATTCTCTGCGTGCCTTGCCAATTTGGAACGTATGCTCAAGCGGTGCGAAGACACTCGCCTAGTTCTGAATTGGGAAAAATGCCATTTTATGGTAAAAGAAGGCATCGTCCTAGGACATAAGATCTCGAAAGCCGGTCTTGAAGTAGACCGTGCTAAAGTCGATGTTATCGCCAAGTTGCCTCCACCTTCTACCGTGAAGGGCGTGAGAAGTTTTCTGGGTCATGCGGGCTTCTACCGTCGATTCATCAAAGATTTTTCTCAAATCGCTCGCCCGATGACCCACCTCTTGGAAAAAGATACTCCTTTTATCTTCTCCAAAGAGTGTCTTGAAGCCTTTGACTCACTTAAGGATAAGCTTACTAAGGCACCCGTCTTGGTTACCCCTAATTGGGAGCTTCCCTTTGAGTTGATGTGCGATGCTAGCGATTTTGCTATTGGAGCGGTTCTTGGACAAAGAGTGAACAAACACTTCCAACCGATCCATTACGCTAGCAAGACAATGACTGGGGCACAATTGCATTATACGACAACCGAAAAAGAGCTTCTAGCTGTTGTCTATGCTTTTGAAAAGTTTCGCCCCTATCTTGTCCTTTCCACCACCATCGTGTATACCGATCATTCCGCGCTGAAGTACTTGTTGACAAAGCAAGATTCCAAACCAAGACTTCTTCGCTGGGTTTTGCTGCTCCAGGAATTTAAAATTGAAATTCGTGATAAGAAAGGAGCAGAAAACTTGGCCGCGGACCATCTTAGTAGACTTGAGGATCCTTACCAAGGGGATCATCCGAACAAAGAAATCAACGATTCTTTCCCCCTGGAGACCTTAATGTCTATAAACTCGACTGCTGACGAAACCCCGTGGTTTGCAGACATTGCAAACTACTTGGCGGGTGGAATCCTCGTTGACGGGTTAACATCCCAGCAAAAGAAGAAGTTCTTCAAGGACATAAAGACTTACTTCTGGGATGACCCGTATCTTTTCAAACAATGTGCTGACTTGATTATTCGCCGATGTGTTGATGGACCGGCAGCTTTCGAAATCCTTGATGCTTGCCACAAAGGACCCACTGGTGGTCACTTTGGTCCCAACTACACCGCCAAAAAAGTGTTTGATTCAGGATTTTATTGGCCCTCCATTTATCGTGACGCTCACGATATGGTTAAAAAATGTGATGCTTGCCAGAAACAAGGCACGATCACACATAAAGACGAGATGCCTCAGAATTTCATACAAGAGTGTGAAATCTTTGATGTTTGGGGTATCGACTTTATGGGGCCATTTCCTTCATCTAAAGGAAACAAATACATCCTTGTTGTCGTTGACTACGTCTCCAAGTGGGTTGAAGCCAAAGCTTTACCTACTAATGATGCAAGGGTGGTTTGTAACTTTTTGAAATCGCTGTTCGCTCGATTCGGCGTTCCTCGTGCTATTATCAGTGACCGCGGGACTCATTTTTGCAACGATCAATTTGCAAGAGTCATGGCCAAGTATGGTGTCACTCACCGTCTTTCCACCGCCTATCATCCCCAAACCAATGGGCAAGCCGAGATATCCAATCGTGGATTGAAGCGAATTTTGGAGCGTACTGTGGGAGAGCATCGTGCCGCGTGGGCCGATAAGTTAGATGATGCTCTGTGGGCTTTCCGTACTGCTTACAAGACCCCGATCGGTTGTACACCTTATCGTCTTGTGTACGGGAAAGCATGCCACCTTCCCATCGAGCTGGAGCATAAGGCGCACTGGGCCTTAAAGTGGGCTAACTTCGACATCAACAAAGCCGGTGATCATCGCAAGATTCAACTTAACGAGCTCAATGAACTAAGGAATGAAGCTTATGAGAACTCGCTGATCTACAAAGAGAAGACGAAGATCCTCCATGACGCAAAAATCAAGAACCGAGAGTTCCATGTTGGTGATCAAGTCTTACTTTTCAACTCTCGGTTGAAGATCTTCTCTGGCAAATTGAAGAGCCGCTGGTCTGGTCCATTCACCGTCGCCAACATCTTTCCGTATGGGACCATTGAGCTTTCTCAGCCAAATGGGCCCAATTTCAAGGTGAATGGCCAGCGTCTAAAGCTGTACTTTGGTGAGGACATCTCTAAGGAGATGATTCCATCCCTCACCACGTTCCCCATGAACTAAATTTGGGTCGAGTCAGGCTCGTGACTCGATTATCAAAAACAAGCGCTCCTCGGGAGGCAGCCCGAGTATCTATCCTTTTACGTTTTAACCTCCTAAGTGTAGGGGGGCCTGCATAGGTGTTTGTATTTGTGTGGTGATGTGATTACAGGGATAAGTGCACTCTTGGAAACTTTGAAGAACCGTGCTCCCGTGTTATCCGAAATCCGGTTCTATCTCTCAACTATCGTGATTCAATTTTCTTCATACTCACATTTGAAATTGATCACTTTAGTCGTCTCTTCCTTAACTCGAGTTAACCAACGTGCACAATGTCATAAGTGTAGGGGAAACTTTTCCCACATGCTTAAACATTGAGGACAATGTTTATCTTAAGTGTAGGGGGGACTTCTATCGAAGTTTTAAGTGGACTTTTCCATGAAAATGCCTTCATTTAACCAGAAAATCCTATTTTTCAACATTTTTCAAATTTTTAATTAACTTTGGCCATTTAGTCGTAATTTTTAAATTTTTATCGTTGCTTTCATATGTATATAAAGTCAAAAATATTAATAAGTGGTGTAGCTAGTTTAGAAATCTTTGACATATTAGGCCCGTTGCGTTTATTTTGACTCAACCCGAATGGACTTATCCAAGTTTATTCTAGCTAGTATCCTTAACCATGTAGACCTTAATTGGTTTATTAGGCTAAGTGTCCACGAGTCTCATTACTTGAGATTTTAAATTGTGCAGGACGAGAAATGATAGAGTCAATTATAAGTCGGTATTCTTGCGCAAGCTCACTTGGTGTAATTATTTGCCTATTCTCCCATCACTTGCTAATAATTTATCTGCAATAAGTAAGGTCGTACAATTTGAAAAGTTACTTAGCTTCTAGCCCAAGATCGTTTAAAAGTTGCTCGGTAATGATAAGAGTTCATAGCCAAGGCATAACTTATGAAGCGGGGCGCGAAGATTGGCGAGTCCGAAAAGGCCCTAACAAGGCATGAGGATTCAATTTTATTGCTGAAGATCCAAAGTGATGTGAAAAGCATTATTCCTAAAGTCAATATGAAGGATCAAGACTCACGACGAAAAGCAATCAACTCCCATAAAGATAATGGAGAAGTCTATCCGAAAAGACCCTAACAAGGTATGAGGATAAATAGATCCAAGTCCGAAAAGGAGGCGGATCGTTGTATCTCAAAATCCCAATTAGAGATTGAAGAAATAATCATGAAGTCGTGGTCAACAAAGTTGGAGTACCCCTCAAAAGTCTCCAAGCGAAGAAACTCTATTATGATGAGAAGACCATTATCTCAAGAACGTCTCTCGAAGATATGAAGTATGAAGTACATGCCAAATATCGGCCCGAGAAAGGTCTCAAATCGTGAACCAAGTTATGCCAAGATATGAACTTTTTGATATCCCGAGAAGCAGTTTTAAAAGATTTTGTCCTTTAGCTAACTATTGATCAAATCGTCCTACTTTGCTTTCAGCCCTAAATAGCTATCGAAATAAGTCCAAAAATGCATCTTCATGATCATTCTAAGACAAAAATAAAATATAAGAGATACACCTAGGAATAAGGGAGTCTAAGCATTTAATTAAGCCATGTGTGTAAGTGTTTGAATTGCTAACTTATAATGACAATGATCTCGTTTTTAAGCTTAGTATGGGGAACGTGAAACTTGAGGATGATAAATCTTCGTAGCACCAAAGCCCTAATGTAAGTCCTCGATCTCTTTGCAAGGTATTTCCATCCTTTTGTTTGCTTCAAAGTTTTAAATTTCTCTTAGTATTTTCATTTTCGTTTAGTAGTATATTAATAAGGCCAAGGTTGATTGATTATGAGGAAAGTGTAAATATGCTTTGTCACTAAGCATTGCATGAGGGCATGGCAATGGTTAAGTGTAGGGGATTTGATAGGTGTGAAAACACCCATCCTTTTACCACTTAAATCGGGCTAAGACAAGACCAAAACACGTATTTAATATCATTTGTTTGGAATTATGCGTGGTTTTTGTGTTTATTGTGTTTTCAGAGTCGACCGGATGAATATTAAAGAAAACATGGGATTGCACGGGTTTTATCAAGGAAAAAGACTCAAGACGAAGTCTATTGTCCAAGAGATGCAAAAGATTTGAAGTCATTGTGCCTATTTGAAGATTTATCGAAGAATAGAGCCAAAGATGGAAGATTCATATATGTCGAAGAACTCGAGTCTATTAAATAAAATATTATAGGACGAGTTGGAATTATTCACCGACACTTCTCAAATCCAAGTCGGAAACGTTTATTTAAAAGACGCGTGAAGACTTAAGAAGAAAGAAGAAAAAGAAGCCCGAATCAAAGCCCAATCAAGAGCCCATCAAAACCATACACACGCCTATATAAAGCCTTCACCTCACAAAATTTGACACTTAGTTTTTAGCTAGTCTTTAGCTTTTCATTTTCTCTCTAGTTTTCTAGAGAGAGAAAGTTCCATACTTTCTCTCACTAAACTTTTCCTTTGTTTTTCATCTTTTAATTTAAGCTTTCTTGTACTTTTGATTTCATTAATCTTAATCAAGTTTATGCTTTTAAGTTCTTCAAGCTTTTCTTGCTTTTCTTGATTTGTCAAATTCTTTGATCCGATTGTTGAATTCTATACGGTTTGGATTTTGGAAGTGTTCGTGAATAGAGTTTGATCTTTCTAGTTTTTTTAAGCTCTACGTGAATAAGCCATAAGCTCTCCATGCTTATCGGCTTATTGCTTGTTCAAGCTTATTGATTTCGGATTTCTTATAGTTTTAATCATTTACAAGTTTTGTTTATTAAGATTAAAGTTTCTTGTTTTCAAAAGCTGTCAAATTTAATCTCTTTGAAGTGTTAAAGTTACGGAGCACTTGGCTTATTGTGCATGCTTATTGAAATTTTAGCTTTCCACCAATTTCGGAACTCACTTGCTTCCATCGCAAAAGTAGGGTTTTAACACATTCCGACGGGTCTTCTTTGGTCTTGGTATCGCAATAACCCAAAAGGGGTTTCACTTTGCGATAGTTTGTAAGTACCCCCTATTCCGATCTGGGATTGCGATCGCATATTGCGATCGCACATTCCGACGGGGTTTTGGCCCATTTTCTAGTCGAAACTCTGGCTAATTTTTGTCTTCAATATTCCGATCTGGCACATTCCGATAGGCAGTCATTGCGACAGCTTGTTCTTGAACATTCCGATAGAACCAAACATGGACATTCCGATGGTAGTCATGATTACATTCCGATGCTTTTGATTTTCTTATATTCCGATAGAAATAATTTTTGATATTCCGATAGAACAAGTTTTTAAACATTAATTCAATTAAGTTTTCGAAGTAATTTTCTAATCTTTCCTTTACGTTTTCAAGCACTCAACTTTAAGTTACTCAACGTCATTTACATTTAAGTGTTATTAGTTTAAAATTAGATAAACAAACCAACTCCTTTTTAGTAACCAAGAACAAATCATTACACTTAAGGCCGAGATCAATTCGAGAGGATATCGAGAGAACATAATCTGAACCCATAGTAAATCGCTATATCAAGCGGTATTGCCAAGCTTCAAGCTACACAAGCTATAGCGAAGCTATGACGCTTTCTGAAGCGTGATATATAGCGGCACAAAATTTTATAAATGAATATTTATATAGCGAGTTTACAAAATATAGCAATAATTTAATTCAAATTTAAAGCAAAATCGGCTAATAGTTACTTAAGATTTTTCCCATAATAAAATTACTAAACCAAAGTCTATTAAATAGCCCAAAACTAGTAAACAAGCCTAATTCTTGTAAATTTCCAAATAGATTCAAAAAAAGTGCCACGCTACGCGCTATAGCACGCTATATCGCGCTATATGACGCCTTTTAGCACACTACGCCTATAAATGACGCTTTAGTCTGTTTCGTAACGTGGAGGCCACGCTTCACGCTATAGCACGCTATAAGGCGCACTATAGCGCGCTATTTAGAACCCTGTTTTAGTTGATTTTAAGGTTTTGTTCTTTTCTATAAATTTAAGGCTAAGTTTGTGTAAATTATCATATTGGCCTTCTAATTCAATATCATCTAAGGTGGAGCTATCATTGCTATAATATTCGGTTTCGGAATGTACCTCTCTAGAAGTGTGAGCCATGATACATTTCTCCTCTTTGGGGTTGTCATCGACATCTTCACCGCTATCGCTCCAAGAACCACTAACGAATGCCGTGTGATTCTTATCGCGTGAAGGCTTTGGACACTCACTAATGAAATGATTTGGATCACCACATCTAAAGCAATTCCTATCACCTTTTTCGTTCTTGGCAAACCGATTCTTTGAGAATGGTTTCTTGTCATTGTTGGGTTGCCTCACGTGTTGACCTCGTCTTTTGAAGAACCTCTTGAAATCTCTCACCGCCAATGCATACTCCTCGTCATCGCTATCCGAGGAACTATCATGATCGCTTTGTGCCTTCTTGGCTTTGATTGCAAGAGACTTCCTTTCACTCTTGGTTTTCACCAATTCCGAGTCCTTCAAAATTAGCATCTCATGAACCTTCAAGTTTCCTATGAGTTCATCAAGTGATAAAGTTGAGAGATCTTTCGATTCTTCGATCGCCGTGACTTTTGCTCTCCACTTTGGATGTAAGGCCCTTAGAAACTTCCTAACATTGTTCTTGTTAGAAAAACCTTCATCAAGTGTTTTTAGACTAGTAATAATAGTGTTAAATCTAGCAAAAGCACTATCAATAACTTCGTCTTCTAAGATGACAAATTGTTCATATTGTTGGACAAGAAGATCGATTTTGCTTTCTTTGACTTGGCTATTACCTTGGTGGGTTACTAAAAGAGTGTTCCAAATATCTTTAGCGGTTTCACACATAAAAATCCTTTCATACTCTTTCTTAGGTAAAGCATTATAAATAACCATTTTAGCCTCATTATTTTTCGAAAGTTTCTTTTTAATATCGTCATTAGCTTTGTCAAAAGTGACCAAATCCTTTGTTTTAGAAACTTCATTAAATTGATAAGGTAAAAAATCACCATTGGTAATAACATGCCAAAGATCTAAATCTTTTGATTTCACATAAGTCTCAAATCTATTTTTCCAATAAATAAAACTATTGGTTTCAAAAAGTGGTGGTCTTTGCATAGATTGCCCTTCTAGGTACTTGTTGGAATCCATAGATCGATTCAAGTTTTAAAATACAATATACTTTAAAATACTTGAGCAACCCGCTCTGATACCAATTGTAGAAACTAGAAGGGGGGGGGGGGGTTGAATAGTTTCTTATATTTACTTGTTAAATGATGGTTTCCAAAAAATCATTTTTCTCAAAAACTTATACTTAAGGAAATAAGTGAAATCTTCTTATGCACAATATGAACAATGATAGTGTAACTAAACTAATACTAACTAATGTATATGCACAAAGAATAAAGAATGTAAAGAGTTAAGGGTAAAGAAAGATCAAACCAAACACCAAGAATTTATAGTGGTTCGGCAACGAAGCTCACTCCTCGTTCCTACTCCACTCCTCGAGTACTCCTTACTCGAGAGTTCACTACACAACAAGCTCCTTATGGTGGAGAAAACCGTACACGTCGCTTAACCAATTTCCGACTCTAAGCTAGAAGTCGAGCCCTAATCGTAGCTAGGACCAATCTACACAACTATACTTAGTACATACACAACTTCCAAATAGACACAACTACTTGGATCTTCACAAATATGACACAACAACAAATGTATAAGATTTGATGTTCAAAGGATCTTTGGTGGTGGACTCAACACTTCACAAGGATAGTGTTCTTCTCTTTGCACTTGAAGAGGAAGGGATAGATGAGATAGATTCACTTCTAAACAAGTAGTAATCAATCAAATGATCAAGGAATTGAGTGATTTAAGAAGTATGTTTGAATCTGAAAATTTATGTGCAAAAGAGGTGAATTGAAAATTTGAGAAATGTCCACTATTTATAGGACAAAGGGCCAACGACTATATCTGCCCGCGGTTCCTTATCTTAGCCGGCGGTACCTTATCGATAAGGAACCGCCTAGGCGCTAGGGAACCGCCGGAGTAGACTCCGCTCCTTTTTTGTCCTTTAGTGGTGGAGGTCTTATCTGATTATAAAATATCCTGAAAGAATATTCCAAATCAAAAAAGAATATGCCATTTTCAAATTTTCAAATATTTAATTTAATGAAACATTTTCTTAAAAAGAAAGTTTAATTAAAAACTTGTCATACTTAATAAAAGGTGAGTTTTAAGAAAAGATTAAATCACTTGATCACTTGATTAAGGTGAGTACTTGTTTATTCATACCTTAAGTGAAAATGGGTAAAATGAAAAATACTTGAACTCAAGAATTCGTTTTTCGTTGTTTTCGTAAATGCTTGTTTTTACACATTGTCGTAATCAAAACTAAGCGAGACCGAAAAATGCAAGTAACGGTTTTAGGCATTATTGCATTAACATAATGCTTTTGATGTAATGACTGATTACATGTAATTACTCACTGCATTCCATAATTCTAAACAAACAGAATATTTTCATTACGTCGTAATAATCATTTCTATTCATAAGCTACGAGTCAACTTAAAAATAAGTTGATAAAATGCTTAGCTAACACAAACAACAAACCACGAAAAATACCCCTTAAAAGCTCTAATACCAATTGTTAAGTATCAAAACACCTTTTCGAGGGTCATGGATGATCAAACCAAGCTAGACAATACATGGTTTTAGTGAAAGAAAGTAGAGAGAGTAAATGAAAAATTATACAGTATGTTTTATTGATAAGTGAAAACCAAATGAAAATCAAATCACCCCATGAAGAGTAAGGGGTTATATATATAGGCATAATATAACTTAAATATCCCACCTACAATATTAACTCCGCATGTCACGTGTACCACGTCATCTTTATAATAAGCGGGACTAACACATTCGTATATTTTGCATTAAGTTTATATAACACAAAAAATAATACTACGTTAAGGTCAAAGTTACAAACTAAAAAATATATCTCTACTAATATACGAATGGTGAATCCCTTTTGTGTACCGGGTCATGGTTCGACCACCAGGTCAACCCGTGCGAGTCACTGGTTCACGGAAACGACCATCAAATGAACCCGGGCGAGTCACCAGGTCAACCCCGTCGAGTTACTTTGATTACGACTAGGGGTGTAAATGAGCCGAGACAGCTCGTGAGTTACTCGAAATCGACTCGTAAACTACTCGAAATCGACTCGATCTAAACGAGTCGAGCTCGAGTTCGAGCTACTCGAGTATATATTCGAGCTCCAATATACTCGGCTCGAGAAGCTCGCGAGCCTTATCGAGCTTTAGTTAAATTGATTTTTATCTTTTTATATAAATAAATCGAGTTGAATCGAACTTGGTATGCCGAGTATTTATCGAGTTCGAGCATAACTCGAGTCGAGTTTCGAGCTCGAGTTTTATATGACGAGTCGAGCTTGAGTTCAAAATATAAAGCTCGATCGAACTCGAATCGAATTTCTAACTCGAGTTTTTATATACAAGTCGAGCTCGAACTTGACAGTACTCGGCTCATCCTACGCCCCTAATTAGGACGTACCAAGCATTACGCTAGGCTTTGATGAAAAGAATGTAAAGTGAACACAAAAAAGACGGTGAAACTCTGAAACAAGTGTTTACTTACTTAAATAAATAGTTGGAAGCAAAGAACGTCACCGGATCCATTCAAATCCATCAACACCTACAAAAATTAGGGTCAAATACTTTTACGAACTCTACACACACTCACATTCCCTATTATTTTCTGCTCATAAATTCAAACCTCAAATCACATCAGATTCATCTTCAACTTCATTCAATTAACAAAGGTATATTTTTTCTAGGGTTACCTTTATTTAACTTAATCATCATGTTACATGTTATATATATATGCGCAATTATTGATTTCTATTCAAATTAGGGTTTTACTTTTTTTTGAATTGAATTACTTATTTAGTTTAATTCATATAATTAGGTTCAAGTATGGAAGAACATGATGATGATACTTTTGCTAAATCTATTGATGTTGCTGCTGGTGATTTGGATCGTAACGCGGGTTCGGATATCGTTTTGGAACAAGTTGCACCAGGTTTAGGTGAAGATTCGGAGGATGGAATTAGGGTTTCGACTTCGGAGATATGTGAAGAAGCTAAGGTTTTGAACTCGGATAATGGAGATGGACTGAATAGCGTGGAGGTAAGTACAGACGTTCTTCAAGCAAGTGGATCGAATGGTGATGTAACTGTAATAGATAGCAAGGAGGTAACTGAGGAGGTGGATGTAGAATCTCTTGTACAAGTGGCTGACGGAAAGATTGCAGAGTCGTCGTTTACACCAGCTGATCTTGGTTCTAAGGAAGTGGAGCCGGTTGTGGAAGAGAGTTTTGTCGCAAAAGATGAAGTTCAAGGTAGTGTTTTTGTGGATCCCAGTATAGTTTGTGCTAATAATCAAATTTCTGCAACTGACGTGGTTAATGCAGGGACGAGTGTAGCTATAAAAGATGATGCTCAAGTAAATGAAGTTGAGTCTACTAGCTCAGAGCCTCGGTATATCGTGGAACAGCCTATGGCATGTGATCAAGAAGCGACTGATGGAGACAAAGTGGCGAATGAGAATCTTGAAAAAGAAAATGAAGTGTTTACCTCGAAGATTTCAGGGCTATCAACCACAATGAATCCTGGTTCTGAGGACATTGATGTTGTGGTTATGGAGGAGGGTGTAACCTGCAAAGATGAAGCTCAATATGGTTTTTCTGGGGATCCAAGTTTGGTTTGCTCGGAGGTGGTCAATCAAGCAAGCATTGCAGGTGATGACAGTGTATATACCAGAAATCTAGACGAGAATGGTGATGCTGACAAGCTGAACAAAAAAGGGACTTCCGATTTAGCAACTGAAGATATAACACAGGATGCTGAAAAGGGCGATAATGAAATTGGGGAAAAAGACTCTAAACTGGCTGCTGAATCGTCTAGTGGAGAGCCTCAAGTTGTAGGTGAAACTGATGTTGTAGAAAACGAGGATACAGAAAAGGGTTTGAAAAAAATTGAGGGCATTGTGGAACAGTCTACCGTGTCTGTTCAAGAGGTGGCTTATGGAAATGGTGTTATGGATGACAAATTTGTAAAGGAATACGACGCGGTAGATACTTCGGAAATTCCAGAATTGTCTACCACAGACAATCGTGATACAGATGAAGTCAAGCTTGATGCTGACATGGATGGAGGAGATAATGCAGGGATGGACATTGACGACGTATCTGGTTGGAAAGATGAAATTCCAGAAACTGATGTTATAAGTGGTGCAGGAAAAGATGATCAGTTCGATGTTTTTGTAAACTTTGAAGCTGAACAAGGGCTTCCTGAATCGTCAGGAAAAGATAAAAAACCAATAGTGTATGGGCGTCGTGCAAATGTGGAGGTTCCACTTTATAATGCATTGGATGGGAGTAGATCCCCTGTTCTAGAAGATGAAGATTTGGATATCGAGACAGATTCAGAGGAAGATTATGAATATGTTGAAGAAGAGGAGGGCGGACAATCCCCTGAGCATCTTGAAAATGGAAGTTCCCTTTCACTGCATCAACCACATTATTTCCAGCCACCAAAAATTGAAGGTAAGTTTGTTGTTTCCGATTTGGTTTGGGGTAAAGTAAGGAGCCATCCGTGGTGGCCTGGTCAGATAGTTGATCCTTCTGATGCCTCACAGAAGGCCATGAAGTATTATAAAAAAGATCGCTATTTAGTAGCGTATTTTGGAGATCATTCGTTTGCTTGGAACGATCCATCTGTTCTAAAGCCATTTCGAGCTAACTTCTCTCAAATAGAGAAGCAAACTAATTTAGAGGCGTATAAAGATGCAGTAGAATGTGCTTTGGAAGAAGTCAGTAGGCGGGTAGAATTAGGGCTTGCATGCTCTTGTATTTCTCGGAAAATCTATAAGAAGATTGAATGTCAGGTTATAGAAAACGGAGGAGTTAGACAAAAAGCAACTATAAGACATGGTTTGGATGAATCGGCCAGCGTGAGTTCTTTTGAGCCTGATAAACTTGTGGACTATGTGAGACTACTTGCACAGTTCCCGGATGAAGGTGATAATATGGACCTTGTAATGGCAAAGGCTCAGTTATCATCATATGGTCGTTATAAGGGGTACCGAGAGCTCTCTGAAGTTCAGGTCTTTGCGGATCTGTTGGAAGATGCTGCAACACGTGAAGTGATTGAACAAGGGGTTGAACAAGTTCATAAAAATGGTGAGAAATTCGAGAATAATTTGGTCAAAAGGGCATACCCAATTAAGGAGAAATGTTTATCAGATATAACGGATGAGGCACCAGAAACTGGCAACAGCAAATCAGTTTCTTCATCTGGTTTAAAAAAACGTAAGGCTCCGCGTTCTACTTCTAATGGTTCACTGAAGAAGCCAAGTCGAAAACCTGGCAAAATGTCTACTGCTGCTTTAGTTTCAACTCCAAAGCCGTCTTTCAAAATTGGCCGACTGATTCAGAGAGTAGCAAGCCAGATGACTGGACCTTCATCTGCTCTGAAATCCAATAGCAATACAAAGGTAGACCATGGTCAAGAAGACGGCCAATATACTGATCAAGGTGTGGGCTCTGTTATTCCTTTGCAGACTCCTGAAACTCCCCAAGTTGAAGCATCTGTAGCTGAAATGCTATCTCAACTTCACTTGACTGCTCAGGACCCCATGGAAAAATACGCCCATTTGCATACCATCCTTCCTTTCTTTTACGACCGCAGAGCAGATGTTTATAGCAAGTCGTTGAAGAAAAGCCCACCTGTGGAAAAACCAGTCAGCGTTAGCGAAATAAAAGCTTCCGACGAAAATGATCCCGAGAAGTTTGATTTTGATATTCAGTTTGATGATGTTAATAATGATTCTTATTGGACAGACAGGATTATTCATGACACATCTGAAGAGCAATTGGCGCAAGATCATCAAAATGGGGGGATAGAATATCAGGTTGAGGCCAGTGAACAAGATGAAGAAGATAAACCAGCAAAAAGAAGACGCGGACCTTACAAAAAGAAGGCTGTGGTCGATGAACTAGATAAAGAAGATAAACCAGCAAAAAAAAGGCGTGGACCTTACAAAAAGCAGGTTGTGGCCAGTGTACAAGATACACAAGGAGAACAAGATAAACAAGAGGAACAGGATAAACAAGGCGAACAAGATAAACAAGGCGAACAAAATAAACAAGGCGAACAAAATAAACAAGACGAACAAGATAAACCAGCAAAAAGAAAGCGCCGTAGTAAAAAGCAGGTTGTGGTGGGCAGTGAACAGGATGAACAAGATAAACAAGACGAACAAGATAAACCAGCAAAAATAAGGCGCCATAGTAAAAAGCTGGTTGTGGCCAGTGAACAGGATGAACAAGATAAACCAGCAAAAAGAAGGCGACGTAGTAAACTTGAAAAATTAGAAGTGATGGAAGAGGAAGAACCGGAGATTGTTAAGAGAAGACGTGAAAATTTGGCTACAGAGGTTGTATTGAAGTTCACTGAGGGCATCAATTTTACATCAGTAAATAATCTAAATAAAACCTTTAGACGGTTTGGGCCTTTGATGGAATCAGAAACTGAAGTTGACAGGGAAGGCGGGCGTGCACGAGTGGTTTTCAAAAAATGTTCCGATGCAGAAGTTGCTCAAAACAGTGCTGGAAAAATTAACATTTTTGGGTCAATTGATGTAAATTATGAGCTCAACTATACCCCTTTAGTCTCGTACAAACCTTTACCCCTTCCATCATTTGAAGACCCTTTGCCCCTTCCGTCTTTTGATGACCCTTTGCCCCTTCCGTCATTTGAAGACCCTTTGCCCCTTCCGTCACCACAAGACCCTTTGCCCCTTCCGTCACCACAAGACCCTTTGCCCCTTCCGTCACCACAAGACCCTTTCCCCCTTCCGTCATCACAAGACCCTTTGCCCCTTCCACCACAAGACCCTTTGCCCATTCCGTCATCACATGACCCTTTACCCCTTCCGTCATTTCAAGACCCTTTGCCCCTTCCACCACAAGACCCTTTTCCCCTTCCGTCATCACAAGACCCTTTTCCCCTTCCGTCATCACAAGACCCTTTTCCCCTTCCGTCATCACAAGACTCTTTGTCCCTTATGTCATCACAAGACTCTTTGTCCCTTCCGTCATTACAAGAGCCATTACAAGACCCACTGGATGCAAGCTAAATGTCATTGCTCCAGAAGTTATTCTTGTTATGTACAATATTGTTTCTCTTTCACTAGATATTTAAATATTGTAGTGTATTTTCTACCGATTTGTTTTTTAGTTTTTTTGCCATATTTTATGAAAATATAGCTGCTGATCTTCCGCCCATTATCTTTTTTATGGGGCTCTTTCACTTTTGCACTTGCATATTTTATGTTCCTGATCGTATCACACAAATGAATAAAGGCAACCAATGGCCTAAGGTTCTTGGAAAACTTTTGGCTACAGGAACACATATTAACCGTTCTGTAATACTATATTGGTGATATGTTTTAGATGAAGATTAGGATTAGTAGTTTTGTTACGATACCTGTAGTTTCATAAAAAATGGTATGAATAGGGTTTAGGATTGGTTATACGGATTGTTGTAGAAAGGTTATTCTGCTAAACTTGATTCATTAAACCGGAAAAAGTGTGAAAATAAGTATCATTAAAGAACTGGACCGATCTCAAATGTTCAGATGTTCAGGCGTACTGGCTGTGAAGTATTACATGTTTTTATGTCGAAATGTGTGTCCTTGAGAAAAGTGATCTTGGAATATGATTGCTTCACTATGCCCAAGACTGTTGAGGATAATATAATACGGTTTATAGTCTACCCGTTTGATCACTATATATCCTGTATGGTGGATATTATCTCATGCGACAATAGTCAACTTTTAGAGCCTACTTTCATGTGATTGGAAAGAGGCGAGAGACTTGGCTGTTAGTTATTATGTTTCTTAATAATATCTGATCTGATGTCATGAGGTGATTGACCTTTAGTGATATTTACTTTCAAAAGGCTTTTGATCAAATGTGTTGAATTGCAGGTGTTTTTTTTTCATTGCTTAAATGTAATATGAACAGGACTCTTAAGAGTTCTTGTTATGATCACGGCATTTGGCGCTTCATATTCATTTGATTCAAACGAATTTTAAGTGTAATCATCAGCAAATTCGTCAAATAGTTTTGCTTTAACTCATAAGCTTGCAAGTAGGTCACGATGACTATTCGAAATGAATTTATACTAGAATGTTGTGAAGATATAGACAGAATGTTCACGATGACAGCCAGAGATAATCCAAATCAAACATAATCTGACTTGCTATTTTAACCAGCCTAACCAACTACTGCACCACTAGCGATACACATGGTCATACAGTGCCTAGCATACAAGCATTTGTGTAATCTTTGCAAAAATTAGAAATTTTCTATAACAGTGCAGAAAAAGAGACTACTCTCCCTTCCGCGGAGCGGATAGCAGACCTACTCTCCTTCTGCGGATGAAAAACACAAAATTTGTTTATTAAGTAAACTTGTGGGTCACAAATAGAAAAAGTTATAACATCAAATTATAGTTTCACTGCCATTTAAAATCACGAAATGCTCCGGCTGCATGCAAATAGCAGCATTATTGTCTTGAGGTTTTTGAGTTTATCATCATTGTCCATGCTTCAAAACCCCTATTTATAATCTCTCCCTGCACAAAAGAAAACAAAGAGATTAAAATATGTCGCGGGACTAATTATCCCATTTTTGTTAAGTTCACCAAAAGTTCATGAATTTAATTACATGTAATTTTGTTTGAATAAATGGAATTAAAATGTTCAAACATATGAATAACATTTTAGGCGACTTTCAAGTTTCAACCAAATTTACCAGCGTCTCATTTTACTTCAAATTTTCAAATTTGGCCCATTAGAGTTTCAGCAGAAACCAAATAAAACCATCCTTAAAGAAATGGGTTATAATTCCCATGTCTAGTGAAATAGGATAGTAAGAAGGATGATAATAACGTACCAAAATCTCAAGCCTTATAGACCTCAGGAAGCTGAAGACCTACACTTGCAGCAGATTTTCCAAGTATTCTTTTCATTTCATCTGATCTGTCTACTGCAATGTTGTATGAAAATAGCAAGTCCTGCACCATTATAACCAAATTCAAATTCAATGTGAGATAACCATCACGAGTTTGTATCATTACTACCTACACCAACATCTTGAGCAGTTAAAAGTGCCACCAAGTAACCAACTGCCTTAGTGCAGTTGGCCACCAGGCCTCCTCTTTGGAGCTTGGGAGGGGGTTGTTCCTAGGTTCAAGCCTTCAAGCCTCACAAGTGGCAATGAAAATCCAAATTTTCCTCATCGTGCGAAGCCGTGAGTTCTAGGGATTTCCCTTCACGGGTCTCTCCTAGTGGCTCGGTTCCGGGGCCTGCCCGTATGGATGGTATAACTCGGGGGTCGGATTTCAAGTGTGGTGCCGTTCTAAAAAAAAGTACCACCAAGTACGGGCGCCACGCAAAAAAGAAACCAAATAAATATAAAAAATCTAAAGGCAAGAGTTATAAAAGAGTGTGAGCTGAATTTGTTTGTTGTTGCTTGTTAACAGTTTCCAATTTCAACGATTCTCTTCAGTATTCGTCAAATAGTATTAACCAGAAGCGCACAGGATGCCTCATTGTTCATAATATGGTTGTTCATAAAACGGCGTACTTATTCACAACGTTATTATATATTTTGTTACTACTTGTCCTTTGCTCAATAATCCTCATTAGGTTACTAACCAATCTCGTTACCCACAAAAGTCTAAACTTTTTTTAGGGGTAAATGTGGTCTCCGACATTTCTGGCTGACTAATCCACGGGGTTTGAACCCACCGCCACAGACCTTTTCAGGAGCAAGGCGTGGCCACTTCAAGCTTGTTTGCACCCAGCAGGAACACTGAACTACCTCACTTTTTTAGAGTGATCGTCACACATTTTTAAAGTCTAAACCTTAATGTATTTTTCAACACAAATACCAATTCTAAACTCAACCGTTATATGCAATCACTACATAAGTTTAACAAAAAAGAAAGAAGAAGCCAATAATGTAACATTATCCAGAAACAACCACATGTAAAATCAATGCAGAACCGAAATACATGAAACAAAAATGAAAAAGGGGCACCTGGTGATGATGAACACTGTTCAAAAGATAAGTATAATCACGGGCAATATTTATTTTGTGCTGAAGGAGCGGCATCTCCCACCCATCACCATTTTTCCTAAACTCAGCCTTTATAAAGTTGGTGAAATGCGTCTTATGCTCTTCTTTGCCAATGTGTTTCTTCACTGCTTTCATTAGCTCTCTATAAACCTTAGCAGCTTTCAACGCTTCACCTGACCCCATCCTTTGAAATCAAACTCTACCCTCGTTTGTTACCTAAAGTTCTGAATCCTGAGTCAATCATAAACATTCAAGTAACATTCAAAACTAAACCCAATTTGCGTTCCAAGTAGAAAGATTCAATATTTAGCCTAATAAACCCAGGGGTAAAGCACAAAAAAACATATTAAAAGATAAAATGAGCATATGGGTTTAGTTTTAAGACGAATATGATCTAGTAAGTAACAATTGCAATTGATATAATGAATTTATGGAATTGTTTAAACTTAAAAGTAATGATATTAGAATAGTGATGAACAAGACTAACCGCCAAAATGACTGACCACAGTTCGCCGGAAATGGAGTGGAGGTTTTGTTGGAAGTCAAATGTGCATTTGGGTACCTTCATTTTATGTCCAAGTTTTATATCTGGTACTAATAAGTAGAGGTGGGAAAATGGTTGGGTCTGGTTATGGGTATGGGTCGGGTTTACATGTGTTTAGGTTAGGGGTGTAATCAATCTAAACTTTTATTAAGCAATTCGAGCTCGAGCTCGAGCTTGGCTCGATCAAGCCAAGCTTTTATCAAGCTCAAGCCCAAGCCCAAGTCCAAAAAATAGCTCGAAACTTTATCAAGCTCAAGCTCAAGCTTTTGATAGATCGGCTCGAGTTCTTATCAAGCTTTTTTAAGTTTTATCAAAAATATATTTTTATGATTGAATATTAACCTAATTTTAGGATCTAATTTCATAAATAAATAATATATTTTAGAGGACTTTTAACTCTGATTACATTTATATTTTAGTTTTTGTATTTTAAATGTTTCTTTATTTTTGTAAAATTAATTATTGCATTTACTCGGTAATTGGTGGAATATAATATATGTATAAATATTTGTTGTACTTTTCTTAATACTAAATACAATGTGTCTAAATTGCGCTCGCATTCACATCATGCAATGGCCTTTGGGACCTTAATTGTATTGAAGCGTAAAACATATTTTGAAACCAAGATTGTACGATGATTTTTTGTTGGTTTTATTAATGTTAAATAAATCAAATTTGTTTTAAGTAATGATTTTTGTTTTTTTTTATTTTATACATATGTTTATTGATGAGTTTTATTATAAAAAAAAATTAAATTTATATACATTCAAGCTTTTCAAGACAAGCTCAAGCTTTTATCAACCCTTATCAAGCCAAGCTCAAGCCTAGATTGGTAAAGCTTGACAAGCTATCAAGCCAAGCTCAAGCCTACAATTTTAGTATCAAGCCAAGCTCAAGCCCTATTAATCTTGAGCTCGGATCGACTCGATTACACCCCTAGTTTAGGTGTAGATGAGTTTTTTTAGGAGGATGAGTTTAGATGAGTTTGAGGGTGTGTTTGGTTGCCTGCTTTGGGCTAGGTATTTGACTAAAAGGACAACAAAGCCTCGTTTAGTTATAAAGAAGGGGTTACAAAATGGGACTTATCTCCATTGACGACCATTATTTGAAAAGCTAGGAGAGGTGTTGAGATTTACACTATTGTTGGGGTTACTTTTCTGTTTCTCTTTATCATGTTTTCTTTAAATATATAAAATTTCTTTTTTTATTTAATATATATATTTTGTTGATATAAAAGTTGGATGGACCTTGCTTAACCCGAATTAGGCTTAATTCGGATGTTCGAGGCTCCGGCTCTTGCACCAAGTGAATTTCTAGTTGAGATCCTGCACACTAAACAACACGTTGTTAGCCTTACCGTGGGAACGTATCCTACGAATAGACTCCGGCGTGAGAGTAAGTAATCGGTTTTAGGGTTAGTAATCAGTGAGATATTAGGGTATTGAATAAATCGTACCTTTGTGGAACCCTTGGGGGTTCCTTATATAGGCGGTAGAGTCCCCATTGGGCCTTACCGAATCTTCAGCCCCAAGCAAGAGATAACTACCATAATTGTGGTGATTGTTATCTCCTAATTATGGTTAGTAGATATCTTCTTACTTTAGGGTGAATCACAATCATAATTAGATAGTGATTCTGTCCAACCTTTGTCGCGCGTACCGGGCCGTGGGCCGTACATAACACACGCGGCCTTTATTATCTGAAGCCCATAAGTCCAGAATAATCAGTCCAACCCATCCGTGCTGGGCCGGATACGGGTAGTACCCGTGGACCGGGTCCAACACCCGACTGGGGACTATACGTCATCATGTACCCCAGTCTAGTTGTTACAGCCGTGGGCGTAACCTCTAGACTAACAATTGTTCCCCAGCCGTCCTATAAAAGAATGATTGTCCAAAAAGTGTGCCGGAGACCATACTGTATGGTCGAGACAACTTTAATGAGGGTATTACTGATAGTCAATAAACGGCTGCCTCGTTTACTATACAACGACTGTTCACTTGTCAGGCCTGAAAAAGTGCACCCTATGGGTCCTACCCTTGAGCCACGAAAAAACTAACCTCGATTTGGCCAGTGGGCCCGGCTGACGTTACAGTTACCAAACACAACCCCCACCATTATATTAACATAGTGGGATCCACGTGTCAAGAATCCAACGAAGCACGAAGATCCAAGCAAGACTATATAAGACCCGAGTGTATGACTGTACATACACTACTAACAAAACCTTCGACCGCCATTGTTGTATTCTTTCTATCCTTCTACTCTCATTCCTGCACGGACAACCCATTTTCCAGGTTAGACCACCGCGCCCTTTTCCATATTTACATAAAACATTGTTGGGGATAAACCTACGATCACGTCCGTGCTTAATGAGTATCCGGCAGAGAAATTCATTGAATTCTGCTCGGATTATTCATTCCAGAGAGCGTGCATCCTACTTACCCTGGCGATGGTGAGGCTATCACGGATTACCCACGAGGGAAAATAGGTTGATACACACGTCTCTATGATGCAACTAATTACCGCATTCCCTTCTCTAGATTTCTTGTATATATCCTTACATATCACAACTTCCACATCACCCAATTACATTGTATAAGGGCATATAAAGTGAACCAATTCGAAATTAGTTGCCTCACTACAAATGTAACCCCCTTCGTTAGCTTATTTAGGGTTTTCTACGTCCCACAAATGGTCAATGGTTAGCTGTCTTTCAAAAAAACGACCCAGAAACACTCCGATGTGCTATAACAAGGCTTTAGATTCGTTAAAAAACTGGTACGGCCGGTACTTCTTTGTAGATGAGATTGTATTCCCTTTCCCTTTTGTGCTAAAACATTCAGTCCGTCCGGATTATCCCCCTCCCCCAACACGTATGATGATAGGGATGTTAGGCTGCTAGATATACATCGAACATATTTCCACAAGGGGTTGCCGGAAAACTTCTTATGCTTAATAGGTATCAGCCGCAATTACTACGGCAGAGCGGATCAATACCCCATTTTTCTGAACAGCCGTAATGAGGGTGGGTATAACTAGCTTAAATAAAATACCATAATATACTTGTTATCTGCAACTAATCGTTTCTCTTTTATCTGGTGTGCCCGTAGAGATGAATTTGTTCGGATTAATACGCCAAGGAGATCCAACAAAGGTGCCCGAAGGTACGCGAGCCAGGTGTGAAGATGAGCCCCCACTCCTTGATTCCACGATTAACATAACCATTCCATTGGAAGCAGTCCAAGACCCCCATTCTGACAAGGGCGAGTCTCAAATTGAGAAGTCACCGCTGGACTTCTCCAACGAGGATGGAGAACAACTCTTGTTGGAAGATGAGGATGGTCCCTCTTCCACAACCAAAACCACCACCCTGTATGAAGAAGATCAAGGCGACAACCTTACCAACCTTGATGAAGACATAAACAGACTGTTTGGGTCCGACGAGGAAAAGGCGGCTGAGGACGCGGGTATCCAAACTTATACCAAACCCGCTCCAAAGAGGCGTAAGTCCACCAAAAGGAAGCTCAGGAAAGAGACGGACGTGGAGATAGGGACCTTCAATGCGCCTCCCAAGAAGCTGCGTGAAGACCATCCCAAGTACCAAGAGGGTAGCAGCATGGACGCAACGAAGACCACTGAAATGGTCCCGTCTGCATGCGTGGAAGATCAACAGGATGCCACCATATGGAAGGCCACGCCTGTGACCACGGTGCCACCAACCATGTCAGAGTTGGTTAAAGATTCCACGTAAGTAACACACGACCCTCCACTTATACATCATCATGCCATTCATTTACTATATTAATTGATTGTTTTATCAATAGGGCGATCACACTAATGCCGTGGCGAATGAGGAAGACACCGGCCGGGAGGAGATACCCGAAAGTGAGAAAAAAACGGGTAGCTCCCCCCGCTATTGAGGAAGTGCCACCATCACCTCCTCCTACAGCCAATGAAGAGCCCCTCCCAGAGGGATCGCCCCTACCTTTTCGCCCAAACTGGCGTATATCCGTGGCGAATAGGTTGGGTACGCCAGAGGCTTGCAAGGATTTTATTGACCATGTAACCCCCTGGCCTAATCGTGGACCTCAACGAGCTGACACATGACGATCTCATGGAGCAGTTTAATGTGGCGACCTCTCATCAGGTGGCCATTGGTGCGGCCCTACGGTGTCGCTTCGAGGGAGCCCTGCATCATATTCAAAGTGCTAACAGGAAGATAGGCTACAGGGAGAAGATGGTGGAAGAGCATGAAAAAACCATCGCTACTATTCAAGCCAATCTTTCCACCGCCGAGGCCACTATCAGGGAGAAAGCAAATCACGCCTCCGTGCGTGAGGCCCGTATTTCGGAGTTGCATGACGAGGTCCAATCCTCACACGGTAAGGTATCTACTTACTACATTCATTGTTTGTTTTTTTTTCCAAGATCCAAGTACATTTTTAATGTAGCTAACATCTAAACCGTTATCTGCGGGTAACCATTGCTGAAGCTGCCGCCCAGTCACTGACCAATGAAGTGTCGTTACTCCCCCGTGACCGTGATAATCTACGCCTGTTAGTAAAAGGTGAAGAACAGTTAGCCGCAAAATTCTTCAACTTTAGGGAGGCATGGGAGAAGATTGTCGACGACCGTCTTGAAGACATGGACACCAGGATGGACGCCTTGGCCGTTGATTTCGACGAAGAGTTGTACCCCCACATGCTTACGGCCATCGTTGGCCGTAAGTGGATGATTGGGAGTGGTTTAAGGCGAGCGGTGCTGAAGATTGCTGAATCACCCGAAATGGCCCAACCCTTTGCTAACGTCGTATCTGACGGCATTGACCATGGTAGGCATGGGGTCCTATTAGCTGGAATGAAATAGACGAAACAAGGGCGAGCCACAAAGGATCACACCTTCCACAAGCTTGACGCAGAATAGAACATGATCGCCTCTATGACGGTACTCAAAGACATCGAGTACCCTCTACTAAAGGACTTGGAGGCGTTAAAGATGCTCCCATTGACATGAGTATGGAGCATCTGCACCTGAACACCGACCTTGATGCCCAGCTCACCATCCCCGTGTATGCCAACAATCCCCTTCCTAATGATCCATGGGCTGTGCAAGGAGAGAAAAGTTTGGGGGAGGCTATCAAAGCAAACGTGGATCGTGCACGAGGGAAAAGAGGGAGTCGTGTCATATGTCGTACTCTTACCACGGGGTCCGCCCACTTGCCCAAGTTAGATGGTGTGTCCGTAGCAGATCCCACAAGACCCAGATTGACTATACTGCTCGAAGATGATGCGGCTCCCGGTGGGTCTAACTTAGCATCCATCACCCAGCAAAGGAAAGAAATGGAGAAGTCCATTCCTCCTCAATGATTACAACTTGAAACACTTGTATTTATTTGCTAAAACACTTATGTCTGTCTATAATATTCAACCGTGGATGTCCACGACATTTTGTTTGTGCACATACTTGTCTCAATTTATATATAATGTGTTTAGATAATTGTATATCTTTTTCATGCGCGATATAACACGACTTTATTGAAAAGACTAAGTACTACATGTTACTAGACGCGCACTGTGCGTCTTTAGCATGTCCTCTATTTGTCAATGCGGTATGCTTAAACTTATTACAACGTCTTGTGAATAAGGTGTCTAGTAAGGATCATGATCCGTGCCGCGGGGGTTGCATTCCTCTTATGCGGCAAGTTGAATTATTAGGTTCACTCAATCCTCTTGCTTCTCATAGAAACGGATAGTACATGTACGACTGATGAATGCATATGAATAATGAAACAAAAATAAATAATTCTAAGTGTAAAGAAAAGAAAGTTTGAACAAGAACAAGCCATGGAGCTAGCTAGGCACCACAGTATTTTATTATCACGCTTATGATTTTTTGAGACATAATGGATAAACCCTAAGACAAATGATTCCTAGAAAAACATAAAAATTACATGGACCTTATTGGTGCTGACTATAGCTAGATGTCCATGCGGAAGGTCGTAGCCTTAAAGATGGCATTTTTTGAGGTTGCTGATGTTCCATGTGCGACCTAAGTCTCGGCCATCCATGTCACGCAACCTGTACGCGCCGTTTCCCAAAGGGTCTGTGACATCATATAGTCCTTCCCACTTTGTGTCACACCCCACCATGGCGGAATATGAGGCGCGACGTATGGATATCATCACAACAATAGCGTGTCCATAGAGAGAACTATATGAATTAGAAATGTTATAAAAGGTGACACAAAGGTCATGACAATATCTCACCAATGCAGGAGTCTAGGTAAGTAGGTAACAGTCCTACCTCTTACCCAAGACAAACAAATAACACAAACAAATCAACATATAGGTTCATAGTATCACTTATTGAAACAAACAGAAAAATAAACTAAGAAGGAACGGGGATCTCCTTCTAAATGCATTCCTACGCGACTCCAATCCTAGCCACATATGTTCTCACGCTTAACTACTTTATCACCTGAAAGAGACAATAAAACACGTCAACATAATGTTGGTGAGAGTCATAGGTTTAGACTCCAACCGAAAATAGATTAAAATAAGCTGTGAACCACCATAAACCACTAAACATATGGACAATGTGCTACAAGTATGCATTAACAACTAACATTCAAGATCAATCATTCCAAACCAAATCCAAGGCTCCCAGCCTTACCAAACACCATGGTACCATAGGCGCCCATACACCTATGTACCAATCCCAAGGCCCCGCCTTGTCATTATCCATTGGTCCCATAGATGCTCACACATCTATGTACCTCCCCAAGGCCCCGCCTTTTCAACATCCCCTTGGTACCAAGTCAAACCACAATAACAATCAAGAATCACATAGCGGTTAATCACATAAATGTACACACAAGTCCATCACAAACCATAAAAACATTCACAACACTAGTTACAAAACCACACAGTGTCTCTTCCATCCCATCTGGAATTCAAAACATTTATAAATCATAGAAACATGGGACTATGAAACTCACCTGATTGAGCTTCTCCAAAAATCCGCGCACTAGCAAAAAGCTAACAAACAAAAGCACACAATCAAAACATGAACCAAACACTAAGATGGCTCATCAACCCATGATGGACATCTAACCTTCTCCCATATATATACCTCATTTATATGCTCTAAGCATCTCATTACACCCCTCTATAAAGCGCTTAACTTAGTTTACTTCATAACCCGTCTCGTTAACATTTTACCCAAAACAGTCCCGGTTTTTAGGTCTCCAAACTATAAGCCAAACGCCCACCTAACCATACCCATGATCTCTGTAAAGGAAATCCTATGTCCTTACATATGTTAGCTAACTCCTCCTTTTTGCCCCAACCTTAAAGCTACTGTTAAGGCCCTGATATATATATATATATATATATATATATATATATATATATATATATATATATATATATATATATATATATATATATATATATATATATATATATATATATATATATAGGTATAATTATGATTTGAAACCACAGTTTCAATCCCAGTCATATCCCAGTCACATCTTTTAGCCAATAGTAGTTCAGAATTTCCTAGAAAATCTCCAAATACCACGAAATTTTTGTATGAAAACGCAGTTTTTTGAAAATCGCGTTTTGGAAACGCAGTTTTGAAAACTGCGTTTTAAAATTGTGTTTTGAAGTTCTGGACCGGTCCGGGTATGATCTTGACCGGTTTGAACCGGGTAAGACCTCCTATGAACAGGTCATGTTTAATTTTAAAAATATTTTTGCTAAATGGGGTTTGCATGATTCGAACTCATGACCTCTAGCCTATTAGTTTTGGTGTTTTCCAGTTGAGCTATTGGATTGTTTTTGTTTAATATTTTAAACCCTTATATTTATTATTTGGAATCTAATAAAAACATAGATAATATATTCGTCCTAATCTAATATCAACACAGATAATCTATTTACTGATATCTTTTTTCAAATATTTCCGATATATCATGATACAATTATGTTGATATCTTTTAATTTTTTAAAAACTACATCAAGATATAATCCCTAATTACATGTATATTCCTAAAAAAAATGCATTATTAATAAAATATACGTGACAAAAAAACTACAGATTCCTCCTCCTTCTTAAACCCTAATGATTATGTTGGTTTATTTTATTTGCAGGTCGTCTTTTGGCTAGGCTAAGCATCTCAATATGAGGTAGACTCCTCTTTTTTCTAAAACCCTAATGATTATGTTGTTTATTGTATTTGCAGGTCAATTTTTGTGTGTGCTTTGGCTGCGCTAAGCATCTCAAATATGAGGTATAAGGCATCTATAATATATTTAATTATCTTTTCATTCGTATGAGGTCACTTTTATTTTTAGCCTAGATCATTCTTTAATTTAGTTTGTTGTTTATGTTTAACTTTTTGTATGAATTTTTCCAGGCCCTCAACCAAGAGGATATCGGTATTACAGGTTTATGCTCTCTTTTCAATTATTAAATGCTATTGTTTAATCCTTAATTTCTTGGTTCTGTTGTAGAAATATAATCAGATCTCACCACAGTAAGCAAATCATTGTATAACCATCTCCTGTTCCTTATTGCGGGGGCAGATTATGGTTAAGGATTTGTTGGATCTCATATGAATAACGATGGTTTTGTCCGGTTTATTGTTGTGATTATCGACAAGTCAATTGCGGTTTCTTACTTTATGTTTCCTAAAGCTATTTTGTCATGGCAATACAAATTATCCAAATGTATTTTTTTCTATTTGCTTTACTACTGAATAATATTGCAGATTGCTCGATTAATATTTAAATAATATTTGATGGAAGCATGGGAGTAGATTTCTCAAAATCGCATATCAGGTGTTGTTTTCTCTATTTTATAAAGCTTAGTGCTCGATTTCTTGATTTTTCATTCATCTAATCGAAAACCATATCCAGCAAATGGTGAAGCGCCAAGGCCAGTCCCACCTACATGCGCCCCATCAGCGGAACCAACTTCCCTTGCAGCAGGTGAAGTAGCATTTGCTCTGGCAGGGACACCACCTGCTGGTGTAGATGTAGCAGGCACAAAACCACGCACTAAGTGAACACTGTTTTCTTAATGATATCATTCTATGTATTAAAGTTAGAAAGATGGATATCGAATCATCATATATTGAGTGCTATGGTCCTCGGGGTATAATCATGAGTTTTTGTAAAGACATTTCCAGGCTTGGTTGGTGATCTATCTTTTACTCTTGAAACCAGGTAAGGTCATGAACTTTATGTTTTTTTACTTTGGTATATAGTTTAGTGACTATACTAACTCATCTGTTGGTTATGCTATGATAGAGGACCAAAATTATTGGCGACTATTTGGATGGTCTAGACACGAGGTATTGTTTATCAAAAAAAGTTTGAATATAAATTTTAGCTTATATTGGATTGGATCACATGTGTCAAATGGGTTTATAGTCACCAAAATGTTTTAAGGATCATCATTAAACAGAACCTTAAGAGCCGTAGAACTGGAATCATTAACCCTTTAGTTGTGTTTGATTATGTTAATTTGAATAAACTATGGTGTTGTATTGCAAAATAATTATGTAAAAGCAATATCATCTGCATACAATTCGTTTCTATGCTGGTTTCCATTTTGCCACAGATATTGCAAGAGGTTTGCAGATCACATGGAACGACTATGCACGGTGTAAAAGCATGTTGAAGTATAAGAAGAGGCGGCACCATCTGCAACATACTCTTTTGTATTATGGGTTGACTATTGCAGCTTCAGTATGCTTGCTTTTGCCGACCCCTCTGATGTTTGTCGGTAATTCTTATAGTAACTCAAGACCTGATAATTTCTTTAACTGTATTGTCCTTTACACCTAAGTTAATTTATTAGGAAGAGCATGACAATGGGAACGCTATTGGACTAAATCAACACATCAGCGATCTGATTGACCCACGTTTGAAAGGAAAGTAAATTACTACATCAGATTCCAAGGATCGTTGCATTCAGGTTATATTAGTTTATCATTTTTTACACTAGACATGGAGGGTTTAGCTTGATTGCTCGGAGGTGTCACTATCTGGTATTGCTATTGTTTTTTGGAGTCAGACTCATATATGAATAAAGGTTTAGTTATCATTTTTAGATTTGCAAGCTAATTAATTTTATTGTCATGAAAGGAGCAAACGACATTTGCTGTAGCAGATCCTGTAACAGAACCCTTTTCCTAGAAATACAAATTAATATGAGGTACTTATTTGGAGTTCACAAATACAAAATAAGTTTACTGTGATTTATTCCAGATATTTTTTCAACTGGAGACAACTTGGGAAGTTTCTGATGACTTTGGGTACAAGGAGCTTGGCTCGGTGAAATCTTGACCGTGAGTTTGCTATAATGCCATTTCAGTTCGAGGTTGGTCCTGTAACTGTTTATATCAGCAACTTAGATTATCTATGTAAGCACACTTAGATTAAATTTATAAACAAATAACAACTCTTTATTTCC
Organism: Glebionis coronaria; assembly: GCA_025667525.1. Classification (NCBI taxonomy): domain Eukaryota; kingdom Viridiplantae; phylum Streptophyta; class Magnoliopsida; order Asterales; family Asteraceae; genus Glebionis; species Glebionis coronaria. Next base: position 437,393,674 of record CM046874.1, read on the forward strand.
TATTCGTCTACCTCTGCCAATTCTCCCACGGAAATGATGACCACCGTTGACTGTATCAGAGAATCAACTGGTTGTAGCATCCCAGCAGCCCCCAACTTTTCTGGCACCAACGGCTTTATTTGTATTTTTAAAAATCGAAAATTACTGTTTTCATATCATAGAAGAATTTTAAGTTGTTTAGAACCTGGAAATCAAGTGTGCTTAGAACCAAATTAGAGTCTAGGTCTTCATGGTGAAATGTCGCCTTTCTTCTGGTCTGAGGTATTTTGAGACCGACAAAGGGAGGAGGCTTATTTTGAGGCATTTATGCAATAAAATTGTGCCTGTTAGCGGGCGCTTCTCTAACATGGTCCTACTACCACATAACAGGTAAATTGCTCTTTAAGTTATTTACTTAATGGGGTCGCCTAAAGCTGAAGTTGAACAAAGAATAAAAATGGAATTAGCTAGCAATGTCGTTGGTACGTCTGGTTTGCTGACTAAGATAAACTATTTTTTTCACACGATCTTGATAAAGGAGGAAACGAAGTGGTTAGCCAGGCAACCTTTGGTGCTCCTCCTGTGGCACATTCGTCAGTATTGGCAGAAAACCAATCTACTTCAATGATTTCTTTTCATGAGGCTGCTCAATCTTATGTTGGTTTAGCTTTGGACAATGCCCATTCATAAGTTGTACTACAAGTGTCCTATGAAGGGAGAATAATGTACATTCTATTGTGATGTATGTAACCGGGTTGTGCTTCAAGGTCGTTGGACATATTACTGCGAACAGTTTGACTATGATGCTGATTTGGATTTTGTGGATTGTAAAGAAAGTGATGATTTGAGTGGAGATCCTGATGCTGATGAAAGATCTGACAAGCAGAAACTTGCTGAAGCATTTAAAATTGCTAGGTTAAGTGATCTTGGTCGGAAATACGCGCTAGAACTTATATGATTTCTTCGAAAGTTTTTGTACGCGTGATTTGTGTATGTGTTGAAGATCTTTGCTTTCGTCTAGAGTTGTTTGTACTAATACAAACAGCTATATGACATAACATAATAAATTACTTTTTTATTAACTATTTGATTACTCGTATTAGACACAACTTTGAACCAACATGCAAAGACAAAGCTAAAGGCACATAAGGTATAATTGAATCCATTGTTTGTAACAATTTTCCTATAAAATTATAAAACCATTTACAGAATGTTGTTTCCTGGATAGTATGAAGTATGAACTACAAGAAACTAAATACAACATAATAAAAAGTATTGTTTTCTAAAAAACAAAAATTACTTGAGCAAAAATCAGAGCACAAACTTGCGAATCTTCCTCACCAATAATCACCACAAGTACATTTTCCATCTTCAAAACGATGAAATCTGCTAGCATCTCTCACAATAATCACTCGTCCCGTGGCCTTAGCTATCAACTTTACTGCCAGGTGGCAGTCGTCACAAATCCTGTGACTCTGCACAAGATGCAAAGGCGTTGACTGTGACGTGCTCATAAGCCCATAAGAAACCGCGAGTTTCTTACTATGATATAGTGACATCTGTTCTTCCTGTTCATCGACATCAGGAAGTAAAGTATTTTTCTTTGGAGTATAGCCATAATTCACAATTTCCGACATTAACTTTTTCAAGTTTCTAACTATCTAAACTTGGGATTTTAATTTATTTCCTGAAAGGAAGAATAGAAGATGCACACAACATTTTTGAGAAGATGCCTCATAAGAATGTCATATCATGGAACGCCTTAATCGCTGGATATGGTGATATAGGTCGAGGAATAGAAGCCTTAAAGTTATTCGGCAAAATGATTAAAAAAAGAATGATCCCGAAGCATGTTAATTTTCTTGCTGTTTTATCGGCTTGTAGCTATTCAGGTTTATAGGATGAAGGGTGGAGATATTTGAATCAATGGGTACAGAGTTTAATGTAAAGCCAACCATGCATTATGCATGTATGATTGAGTTATTAGGCCATGAATGCCTATTGGATGAAGCTTTCGCTATGATCCGAGATGCACCCTTTAAGCATACGGTCAACATGTGGGATGCTTTGCTGACAGCTTGTCGAGTCCACAAGAATTTGGAGCTTGGGAAGTTTGCAGCTGAAAAATTATACGGGATGGAGTCCGAAAAGCTTAGTAATTATGTTGTACCTCTAAATATATACAACAGTTGCGGAAAGCGTGAAGAAGCTACTTCGGTTTTCCATACTCATAAAAAGAAAGGTTTGAGGATGTTGCCCGTGTGTACTTGAATAGATGTCAAGAAACAACAGCACAATACAACTTCAAATTTTCAACCAGATGGGTTAAGACTCTATAGTGGCTGGCAATCTTTCACTAATATCATAAAATCTTAACTCGATTTCACATTATTATTATAGTTTTGTTTCAAATGAGCCACTTATTAGTAATGTTTTAAAAACCGGTTTTTTAATTCACCCGGTCAAGCTATCGGGTCACGATCCAATTGGTTTAACCGGGTATTTGGTCAAAATTGATGTCTGATGCCCGGGTCACGATTTAACCGGTCGGTTCAACCCAAGTTTTAAAACATTGCTTATTAGAATACAAACATTATTATTTTTCATATTTCGAGTACTTTGTCTTATTTTTAATATTGGGTTTTGGACTGTATAAAGTAGCCAAAATAATGATTTTAATATGTACGTAGTATTATTGAACAATGTCCAAGTTAAATCGTAATATTTTTTTAAAATTAATTAAGACTAGGATATTTACGTGTTGTGGTTGCAACTGCTATAGCAGTTAACAACCAAATTTCAGTTTATTATTGGTCATCTTCATCATTTTTCTGGTTCTGACATCATAACAACAAAAACACATTCACTATTCGATTTCTGAGTTTTATCCGATTGGAGATTTTGATAGAACCATCGAAATACTTTGATCTTAAAGTGTTTGACACGACTCTCAGATACTGTGATCCACCAAAAATCTAATAAAACGTACTCTTAGAAAAGATTTACGAATCGAACCCGCCCATTGGGCGGGTTACGCCGCTAGTATGTATATATATATATATATATATATATATATATATATATATATATATATATATATATATATATATATATATATATACTTCTGTCTATCCGGATTTTACCGTTTTTGAACATACAAAAAGTTTGTTATGATTAGGGGGTCTTACCCTAACCCATTTGCTTAGCCTTCCTACAGGACTCTTATTTAATATATAAACCAACTCCCATGCTCATTAGAGGGTTCAAATGTACATCTAAGTACCTCAATCACCTTAAAACATTAAATTAAACTCGACTGATTTCAAAACTGTTTTGACCTCCGACTGTTGTAACCTGTTTTTGACCCACCTCCCGACCTCCAATTTAGTTCTAGTTTCTTGTATTTGAAATCCACTTCAGTTACCTATTCAGGGATGCTTGGATCGTAAAATAAGGGTTTGTAGAACTCTAGATATGATCAAAACAAGTGACCTAAAATTCTGCCCAGTTTTTAAAAACGAATTTAACACAATTAGCTTAATTAATTACCATCACCATGTATAATTATTATCTCTAATTAATCTAATCATGTTTATACCATTATAATACATAATTCATAATTAACTTAACCCTAGATCCATCATGTATTGACTGTAAGAGAATTAAAAACAATTTAATTTAAAAGTGTATTGAATATTTTACCTTAGAATTTTTGAAAGAAGAAAAATTAATGAAGAACCCTAAATATACTCCATTGATTTCGACTTAAGCTTGATCTCCAGGGGATTATGATGTGTTTTTAGTTAATAAAAAGTCTTTATATAATTTCCTAACAAGTCCTTGGCCCATTACAAAAGCCCGGTTCCCTTTTTTCCTTTTTTCCCTTTTCTTTCTTTTTAATCGGCCTAAACCGAATTTAACATATATTTTTTTTCTTTTTTTTCTTTTTATTACTTATTATTATGTTATTAATAATACCTTAATTTACCTTAATTTATTTCAGCTCCTAAAGCCTCCGAAACCTTAAAACCGTAAAACTAGTCAATTTTACGCGTATACAAAAAAAACCCGTAAAATATACAGTTTTAAAAAAAAATCTTAAATTTTGGGTTTAGTAACTCAAGACCTGATAATTTCTTTAACAGTATTGTCCTTTACACCTAAGTTAATTTATTAGGAAGAGCATGACAATGGGAACGTTGTTGGACTAAATCAACACATCAGCGATCTGATTGACCCACGTTTGAAAGGAAAGTAAATTACTACATCAGATTCCAAGGATCATTGCATTCAGGTTATATTAGTTTATCATTTTTTACACTAGACATGGAGGGTTTAGCTTGATTGCTCGGAGGTGTCACTATCTGGTATTGCTATTGTTTTTTGGAGTCAGACTCATATATGAATAAAGGTTTAGTTATCATTTTTAGATTTGCAAGCTAATTAATTTTATTGTCATGAAAGGAGCAAACGACATTTGCTGTAGCAGATCCTGTAACAGAACCCTTTTCCTAGAAATACAAATTAATATGAGGTACTTATTTGGAGTTCACAAATACAAAATAAGTTTACTATGATTTATTCCAGATATTTTTTCAACTGGAGACAACTTGGGAAGTTTCTGATGACTTTGGGTATAAGGAGCTTGGCTCGGTGAAATCTTGACCGTGAGTATGCTATAATGCCATTTCAGTTCGAGGTTGGTCCTGTAACTGTTTATATCAGCAACTTAGATTATCTATGTAAGCACACTTAGATTAAATTTATAAACAAATAACAACTCTTTATTTCCTATTCGTCCACCTCTGCCAATTCTCCCACGGAAATGATGACCACCGTTGACTGTATCGGAGAATCAACTGGTTGTAGCATCCCAGCAGCCCCCAACTTTTCTGGCACCAACGGCTTTATTTGTATTTTTAAAAATCGAAAATTACTGTTTTCATATCATAGAAGCATTTTAAGTTGTTTAGAACCTGGAAATCAAGTGTGCTTAGAACCAAATTAGAGTCTAGGTCGTCATGGTGAAATGTCGCCTTTCTTCTGGTCTGAGGTATTTTGAGACCGACAAAGGGATGAGGCTTATTTTGAGGCATTTATGAAATAAAATTGTTCCTGTTAGCGGGCGCTTCTCTAACATGGTCCTACTACCACATAACAGGTAAATTGCTCTTTAAGTTATTTACTTAATGGGGAGGCACTTAATGGGGTCGCCTAAAGCTGAAGTTGAACAAAGAATAAAAATGGAATTAGCTAGCAATGTCGTTGGTACGTCTGGTTTGCTGACTAAGATAAACTATTTTTTTCACACGATCTTGATAAAGGAGGAAACGAAGTGGTTAGCCAGGCAACCTTTGGTGCTCCTCCTGTGGCACATTCGTCAGTATTGGCAGAAAACCAATCTACTTCAATGATTTCTTTTCATAAGGCTGCTCAATCTAATGTTGGTTTAGCTTTGGACAATGCCCGTTCATAAGTTGTACTACAAGTGTCCTATGAAGGGAGAATAATGTACATTCTATTGTGATGTATGTAACCGGGTTGTGCTTCAAGGTCGTTGGACATATTACTGCGAACAGTTTGACTATGATGCTGATTTGGATTGTGTGGATTGTAAAGAAAGTGATGATTTGAGTGGAGATCCTGATGCTGATGAAAGATCTGACAAGCAGAAACTTGCTAAAGCATTTAAAATTGCTAGGTTAAGTGATCTTGGTCGGAAATACGCGCTAGAACTTATATGATTTCTTCGAAAGTTTTTGTACGCGTGATTTGTGTATGTGTTGAAGATCTTTGCTTTCGTCTAGAGTTGTTTGTACTAATACAAACAGCTATATGACATAACATAATAAATTACTTTTTTTATTAACTATTTGATTACTCGTATTAGACACAACTTTGAACCAACATGCAAAGACAGAGCTAAAGGCACATAAGGTATAATTGAATCCATTGTTTGTAACAATTTTCTATAAAATTATAAAACCATTTACAGAATGTTGTTTCCTAGATAGTATGAAGTATGAACTACAAGAAACTAAATACAACATAATAAAAAATATTGTTTTCTAAAAAACAAAAATTACTTGAGCAAAAATCGGAGCACAAACTTGCGAATCTTCCTCACCAATAATCACCACAAGTACATTTTCCATCTTCAAAACGATGAAATCTGCTAGCATCTCTCACAATAATCACTCGTCCCGTGGCCTTAGCTATCAACTTTACTGCCAGGTGGCAGTCGTCACAAATCCTGTGACTCTACACAAGATGCAAAGGCGTTGACTGTGACGTGCTCATAAGCCCATAAGAAACCGCGAGTTTCTTACTATGATACAGTGACATCTGTTCTTCCAGTTCATCGACATCAGGAAGTAAAGTATTTTTCTTTGGAGTATAGCCATAATTCACAATTTCCGACATTAATTTTATCGAGTTTCTAACTATCTAAACTTGGGATTTTAATTTATCTCCTGAAAGGAAGAATAGAAGATGCACGCAACATTTTTGAGAAGATGACTCATAAGAATGTCATATCATGGAACGCCTTAGTCGCTGGATATGATGATATAGGTCGAGGAATAGAAGCCTTAAAGTTATTCGGCAAAATGATTAAAAAAAGAATGATCCCGAAGCATGTTACTTTTCTTGCTGTTTTATCGGCTTGTAGCTATTCAGGTTTATAGGATGAAGGGTGAGAGATATTTGAATCAATGGGTACAGAGTTTAATGTAAAGCCAACCATGCATTATGCATGTATGATTGAGTTATTAGGCCGTGAAGGCCTATTGGATGAAGCTTTCGCTATTATCCGAGATGCACCCTTTAAGCATACGGTCAACATGTGGGATGCTTTGCTGACAGCTTGTCGAGTCCACAAGAATTTGGAGCTTGGGAAGTTTGCAGATGAAAAATTATACGGGATGGAGTCCGAAAAGCTTAGTAATTATGTTGTACCTCTAAATATATACAACAGTTGTGGAAAGCGTGAAGAAGCTACTTCGGTTTTCCATACTCATAAAAAGAAAGGTTTGAGGATGTTGCCCGTGTGTACTTGAATAGATGTCAAGAAACAACAGCACAATACAACTTCAAATTTTCAACCAGATGGGTTAAGACTCTATAGTGACTGGCAATCTTTCACTAATATCATAAAATCTTAACTCGATTTCATATTATTATTATAGTTTTGTTTCAAATGAGCCACTTATTAGTAATGTTTTAAAAACCGGTTTTTTAATTCACCCGGTCAAGCTATCGGGTCACGATCCAATTGGTTTAACCGGGTATTTGGTCAAAATCGATGTCTGATGCCCGGGTCACGATTTAACCGGTCGGTTCAACCCAAGTTTTAAAACATTGCTTATTAGAATACAAACATTATTATTTTTCATATTTCGAGTACTTTGTCTTATTTTTAATATTGGGTTTTGGACTGTATAAAGTAGCCAAAATAATGATTTTAATATGTACGTAGTATTATTGAACAATGTCCAAGTTAAATCGTAATATTTTTTTAAAATTAATTAAGACTAGGATATTTACGTGTTGTGGTTGCAACTGCTATAGCAGTTAACAACCAAATTTTAGTTTATTATTGGTCATCTTCATCATTTTTCTGGTTCTGACATCATAACAACAAAAACACATTCACTATTCGATTTCTGAGTTTTATCCGATTGGAGATTTTGATAGAACCATCAAAATACTTTGATCTTAAAGTGTTTGACACGACTCTCAGATACTGTGATCCACCAAAAATCTAATAAAACGTACTCTTAGAAAAGATTTACGAATCGAACCCGCCCATTGGGCGGGTTACGCCGCTAGTATGTATATATATATATATATATATATATATATATATATATATATATATATATATATATATATATATATATATATATATATATATATATATATATATATATATATATATATATATATATATATATATATATATATATATATATATATATATACTTCTGTCTATCCGGATTTTACCGTTTTTGAACATACAAAAAGTTTGTTATGATTAGGGGGTCTTACCCTAACCCATTTGCTTAGCCCTCCTACAGGACTCTTATTTAATATATAAACCAACTCCCATGCTCATTAGAGGGTTCAAATGTACATCTAAGTACCTCAATCACCTTAAAACATTAAATTAAACTCGACTGATTTCAAAACTGTTTTGACCTCCGACTGTTGTAACCTGTTTTTGACCCACCTCCCGACCTCCAATTTAGTTCTAGTTTCTTTTATTTGAAATCCACTTCAGTTACCTATTCAGGGATGCTTGGATCGCAAAATAAGGGTTTGTAGAACTCTAGATATGATCAAAACAAGTGACCTAAAATTCTGCCCAGTTTTTAAAAACGAATTTAACACAATTAGCTTAATTAATTACCATCACCATGTATAATTATTATCTCTAATTAATCTAATCATGTTTGTACCATTATAATACATAATTCATAATTAACTTAACCCTAGATCCATCATGTATTGACTGTAAGAGAATTAAAAACAATTTAATTAAAAAGTGTATTGAATATTTTACCTTAGAATTTTTGAAAGAAGAAAAATTAATGAAGAACCCTAAATAGACTCCATTGATTTAGACTTAAGCTTGATCTCCAGGGGATTATGATGTGTTTTTAGTTAATAAAAAGTCTTTATATAATTTCCTAACAAGTCCTTGGCCCATTACAAAAGCCCGGTTCCCTTTTTTTCTTTTTTCCCTTTTTTTCTTTTTAATCGGCCTAAACCGAATTTAACATATATTTTTTTTTCTTTTTTTCTTTTTATTACTTATTATTATGTTATTAATAATACCTTAATTTACCTTAATTTATTTCAGCTCCTAAAGCCTCCGAAACCTTAAAACCGTAAAACTAGTCAATTTTACGCGTATACAAAAAAACCCGTAAAATATACAGTTTTAAAAAAAAATCTTAAATTTTGAAATAAACTTTATAACTAAGTCCTAAATGACTTAAAACGATCCCGAAAAATACTCACATGACTAAACACCTTACCCGATACCTCTAAATGCTAAACCCCAAATCGTAAAAAAAATACGATTTACTATAATACTTATACGTATACGTAAAACACCAAAATAACACCATTTCATTTCATAGTCAATAATTTGTGAGCTCATGAACATGAAATAACCGTTACTCGATTTAGTTATGAGTACCTTATACCCATATACGATATCCACACCAACCCCGTTCACGCAAAATAACATGTAAACACGTAAATCACATAGTCACACATAAATTAACCTTAAAATAAGACCAAGTGACGAATCTCAAAACCACGGTTGTCACACTTTGGGCCGAGCTTCCCCGTGTTTTCAGAACGGCTTGCTTCATTCACCCGATAAACAAAGTCTCCCGGCTTAAAAGATACGCCCTTCACCTTAGCATCGTAATACCTTTTCATATTTGCTTTAGCTCTCGCCTCATTACTTGCTACCAACACTTGTTTTTCCTCTAATAGGTCTAAGTTTATCCTTAGCTCCTCGTCGTTCGTGGTAACATTCACTTCCGCAGTGCGGATTGTTGGCATTCCAATTTCGGCTGGTATTACTGCTTTAGTGTCGTACGCTAGTGCGAATGAGGTATCTCCATTAGCAATTTTGATCATTGTTCGATGCGACCACAACACATGTGGTAGTTCATCGACCCACTTAGCGCTTTTGTCATCTAGGCATGCCTTAATTCCTTCTCCCAGACTTCGATTGGCATGCTCCACCAAACCATTGGTCTGCGGGTGTTTAATAGATGCGAAATGCTGCGTGATATTCAATGCCGCGCACCAAACTCTGAATGGATTCTCCGTGAACTGCTTGTCGTCATAGATTATTTCCCCTGGTAAGCCAAAGCGACATACAATATTCTCCCACACGAGCTTTTTTACCTGCTTTCTCGTGATTGTTACCACTACCTTGGCTTCGATCCATCGGGTGAAATAGTCCATGGCGACAATTCAAAACTTAACACCTCTGGCTGCCACTAAAAACGGTCCTGCTATGTCAATTCTAAATGTGATTATCTATATAAACATGATATGAATAAGTAATAAACGCAGAGGAAAGATCACCTACTAACAGATCCATAGATTCATATGATTAATCAATATAAAAAGGGAGATATAAGTATACCTTTGTAGCGTGATTCGGTAGGATCAAACATAGACCATCACCAACACATGATCTAACCAAGAAACCCAAGTGACCAAAGTAGATCACCTCTATGTAAAAACACACTACACGTCACCGTATACCAAATCGATGCTAGTCTTATAACCCGTGCTTCGTAACTCATTCTTACACTACCATAGATATAATATATCATAAAAAAAAACTAGTAACCATCATGTTCACAGGTTGTTATGCCGTGTACACTTTCTATGCCAAATGAAAAACGCATATGAATATTATTATAAAATTAATTGTAACATAATCATACCTTAATTAAATGGTGTATGTTACAAATCATAACCATTTTCCTTTTAAAAAGGCATAAACGTTTTTCTCATTTCATTTGGCATTTTATGGTAGGCTAGTAGCAACAATAATGGGCTTACTAATAAGTTGTGTCTAACACAATATACTAAGTACTAGCTTAGTAATTATAAGCCCGTCATTGATCTAGAGTTACGTAGGTTATATAAATACCGTAAATATAATATATACGATATATTAAGTGGTACCTGTAAAACCCGCATGCTTTTACCATGAATAGTACCCTTACGATAGCACGTACATGATTAGAACTTTCCTTTTATTGCACGTTTACGTTTCACGAACAAGAATTACAAGTATTACGTACGTGTTATAACACGATAAGTATTTATTACGTATTAACACACGATAATTATTTTAATAATAATTATAATCACGAACATACGAACATGAAATCATGAACGTAAATTAATCACGAGCTAATATTACGTAGGTATGTATATTTATTACGATCACGAATAAATATAATAAGTCACGAACGATAACTAATTAAATCACGTGAAATACGAACACGAGAACACACTTATATTTTAGATACGAAAAAAGTTCGGGTTACCCCATGTGGGCCCCCTACCCATGGCTAAAACAAGGAACATGGGCCGAGCCTATGCAAATTTTACTAACTAGGAATTTTGGGAAACATGTTTCATAATCACAAAATTAGAAAACAAGAAAAACCCTAGTTCTTCCTCCTTGTTCTTTTGGCCGCCGGGTTTAGCATCACCAAAGGGGTGTTCGGTTTGATTTTGGCATTAGATTTATTGCAAGGATCGTTGTGTGTTCATCCTCATTTGATTCACGTAATCAATATAACCTTTAACCTTTTTCTTTTTATGTTTTGATTATTAATCACATAAAATCATGAATGTTTTTAATAAACTAATTAAAAACAAGTGTAAACATGTTGTTTTAATCATGGGGTATAATCAATTAAGTGTTTAGGGGTGTTTGTTGTTTGGCCGACGCCTAACCGAGCCCCAAGGGGGGTCTCGGCTTGGCTTAAACTCACACCACCGAGACCTTAAGGTCTCGGTTTGGTGGTGGTGGTGTCACGGCAGTAGCAAGGAAGGGAAACCCCGACCTAGGTCAGGGTATGGTGATGTATTTTGGTCCGGTTCATGGGTTAAAACACGGGTCTGGTTCACACATGTTTAGATTTAAAATACGGTCCGGTTCATGAGTTATTTTTGCAAGGATTAATATTTTTACAAGTTATATGTTTTTTCAAGACTTAAATTAAATTAATTTAAAACATGAACATGATTAATTTAATTTACATGACTTAGGTTATTTAATTTTATTATTAATACATGAATTTTAACCTAAGTATTTTTCCATTTAATTAGACTATATAATTAATTAATTATTAAAACCATGACTTATAATTAATTAATTTACATGACTTAGGTTATATTATTAATAGATAATAATACATGTTTAACTTAAGTATTTTACCTTTATTTAACTAAACCATGTTATATTTAATTAAATACTTTAACCTATAGTTTATTTAATTCACATGAAATAATTAATAAACTATATTATTACTTACATGACTTAGAGTATTAATCAGTAAACACTTAAGCTTATATAATTAGCTTAATTATCCAGCTTATATCTAATTATGGAAACTTTCTATTTTTAGAAACTTATTTGATTAAGGCAGCTAATCTATTTATGGAAACATTCTATTTTTAGAAACTTATCTATTTTAAGCAGTAAATCTGTTTTTGGAAACTTTCTATTTTGGAAACTTTCTATTTTTAGAAACTTTCTATTTTTGGAAACTTTCTATTTTTGGTTACTTTCTATTTTTGGAAACTTTCTATTTTAGGAAACCTGCTATTTTTAGAAAGTTACTTATTATTACATAACAAGTATAATAATACATGAAATACAAGTAATACTTAATCAGAATAGACAGAATATATGGTAAACACAGTATAAAGCTTAAAATCAGTAAAACATGACATGAACATATAAAACAAGCTAAGACATGATATAAAACCAGTTACGTACTCAGTAATCAGATACTTATACACGTATGTATTTATGTAGCATTAGTGATACCCAAGTAGGACTCTATTTCGTTCGTCTTCTTCGTTCACTGGACACAAGGTACGGATTCTCCGTCCTTTCAGTATGGACATTCTTTCCTTATTAGGATTCCCCGTATGCAGCCAACTGTTTTCCCCAGTATATGTTTTATATGTTTTTGAATTGCTTATGTTTAATTAGAATACCTAAAGCCATATACATGCATGACCAGTTTGACCTAGTTATGGAGGTACCATAACCATAACACTAGAGGCACCAGTGTTATGACTTCACCACGATGGAGTGATAGCTTGTAGCGTCCCTTTCTGCTTTTGGCCATTTATTATATTATCAGGTGGGGCGTATGGGTGCATCCTAGTTTACATGTTTTCAGCAGATTACTCAGTGTGAATGTGGTGTGTGCCTTGCATCCTTCACAAGAAGCTGATCCCTCCTACCCAAAACCAGTATATTAAATTAGAGACAACCCCTCTAATTTGCATGACGAGGTCACTCCTCCAAGTATTCATGCACGTTGACATTTCATGACCTATATTGGCTAATGGTAAATATGTTAAACAATTTTTACAAGATAAACATAAGGCTTTTCAAACTATAAAACCAGTTTTACTATGATCTAACCAGGTTATTCAGGACTTAGTCTTTTCCGCTGCTTCATGTTTATATGCCTATATTATTCATGCTTTATTTGTATATCCGTGAACTGAGCGTTATGCTCAGCCGTTTTCCTTTTCATGTTCCCAAAACGGAAGGTACTCAGGGACGCTCGTAGACTTTAAGCGTACGTGCATATGGATCGGAAGCTTCCTAGCCTTCTTTACTTTATGCATTCCTTTATACTTTGATACTCATTTCATGGACATTGTTTAGTCCTTTCATTTATAGTACTTATGTTTGTGTGTGATGAGTTCTACTTTTGGGATACCGATGTTTGATTCCGGTATTTCCTTTATGGTCATGTAATGTTTAGACATTTATCCTTGTATGCTTTGATGACACGCCATAATCACGCATGACATTCCATTTATCAAAATGGGGTGTTACAATTATGGTATCAGAGCCAAGGCTTCGACCTGTAGGCTCTCAAAACACGACCTGTGATTAGTGGGTAGTCACTATGGTCTTCCTAGTACTGACAGTCGGTTTTCATGCATTCATCATTTTCATGCATACATATATATGTCATTGTCGTAGGTTTATGACTAAGTAATGGTTGGTACAGGACTGGCCCTATTTAGTCGCATGTGTTTTATCGAAACTTTTAAATTTGGGACCGACCCATAGGCGTCCCCTCGCCATGTCTTTTTTGTTTTGGGTGAACTGACCATAGGCGTTCACTCTCGCGCATACAAAAGTTTTCATAAAACTGCATCATGCATTCATGTACAAATTTTCCTGCATAAAATTTTTCTCATGATTTATTGGTATAATTTTTTTTCATGTATATAGTTTATGTTTTGATCAGTTTAATCATGTATTTTATGTTATACTGTCAGATGGTTCTCACACGCCAGCTTGAACAACTCAATGCAGCAATCCAAGCTACAATGCAAGCTATGCTTCCTCAGCTGAGGAATGAAATCAGGGCTGAGGTTCAGACTTCCAACAATCAGCAGCATCACCCAGTACCTCCTCTTCCTCCAGCAACATTGGCCACATGGCTGGAGAGATTCAACAAGCTCCGTCCTCGAGATTTTGAGAGAACATATAGCCCCAGTGAAGCTGAAAGCTGGTTGGCTCACATTGAGAAGATCTTCGATGCTATGGGCTGTGACCCCGTTTTCAAGTCGAGGTTAGCATGTAATCGGTTCGAAGGTGATGTGTTAGCATGGTGGATAGCACTAAAGCAGTCTGAGGGAGGTGATGATTGGGTGGTTGGTTTGACATGGGCTCAGTTCAGGGATAGGGTGATGGAGCAGTTCTTTCCCAAGGCTGAGCAAGACAAGCTGAAGAGGGAGTACCATGGGATCCGACAGAGAGCTGGGGAGAATAGCAACGAGTTCATGCAGCGCTTTCTTCGCTTAGCTGGCTTCCTTGGTGCAGCAGCAGGTACTCCTGAAGAGCAGGCACACCACTTCAGGTGGGCTCTTCGTACATCGGCCGCAAACAACTTGGTGTGTGCTATGTTCAACATGGTAGCACAAGTGGCCGATGCAGCACGTAAGCTGGAGATGCTGCAGGAGAGAGATGAGTTCGAGGAAGCAGAGAGACCCGATAAGAGGTAAACATTCGTATTCAAGCGGTGACCAATCCGTATTCTTTCAATATATGTCAATATTTCATCTCTTTAAACTGTATCTTCCAGGCAGAAGACTGGGAACCGGTCTCAGCCGGCTACTCAGCAACAACCTAATCAGCCCAAGGGAAACGGTCAGACTCACGACCGTTCTGCTACGGATAAGCGCGGTGGTAATGATAATTACCGTAACAATGATGGATACTCCAACAGCAGCAGGTCCTTATACTTACGCATTTTCTTATGATTACATGTTATGATTCTTAATTCTGACACATTAGCAAATCTTCTACTAGGAATCATGGTAACGGTAGGGACCAGGACCAGAGAGGTTCACAGCCTAACCGTCCAGCTATCACTGGTATTCAATCTTACGATTATCTGCATTGTCCATCGTACCTATTTTCCATGTCTGATGTATAGTGTATTTATCAGGTTCTCAGCCAGTCAGGACGCCTTTTGGAGGATATACTCATCCTCTTTGCTCTACTTGCCACCGTAGGCACCCAGGGCCATGTCGCAGCGACAGTGACGTATGCTTTAAGTGTGGTCTTCCTGGCCATCGCATGAAGGACTGCCGCAAGGGCGAGATGGAGGGTACATCGGGACATGCTGATACCAAGCCGCCTCCTAATACTGGGCGCGTTTACACGACATCTCGCGATCAGGCCAACAAGTCTACAGGTACCATCACTGGAATCTTGTATATGTATGGTCAAGCTGCATGTGTTCTGTTTGATACGGGTGCTACTCACTCGGTCATTTCTAATGCTTATGCCAAGAATGTTAGGATACTCCCTATGCCACTAGAGAATAGACTCAGTATTTCCACGCCTTTGAGAGACTCTGTACTTATAACCATGTGTACAAGATCCTTCCCCTAGAGTTTGACGACAAGGTTCGTCCTGTTGACGCACTTACGCTGGACATGAATGATTTTGACATGATTTTGGGCATGGATTGGCTATCCAAGCACCATGCTACCATAGACTGCCATTCATATCGAGTCATCTTCGGTGATGTTAATGCGCTAGAGTACATTCACAACGGGTTCGTACCCGACAGGTCTGTACAAATCATATCAATCCTACAAGCACGTGCACTACTGTCACATGGGTGCGAGGGTTATCTAGCTACTGTTCATGACATGGATGCTGAATCCCCATCAATTCAGGATCAGCCGATAGTGTCAGAATTTACAGATGTATTTCCAGAAGAACTTCCGGGCATACCACCTGCACGTGAAGTAGAATTTAATATCTAGCTCATCCCAGGAGCTGAGCCGATTTCTAAGGCTCCTTATCGCATAGATCCCATAGAGTTGAAGGATCTGAAGGATTAATTGCAATAAATTCTGGAACGAGGCTTTATTCGACCGAGCGCTTCTCCATGGGACGCACCGGTCTTATTTGTTAAGAAGAAGGACGGCAGTATGCGTCTTTGCATAGACTATCGCGAGCTCAACAAGATTACCATCAGGAATAGGTATCCACTACCACGTAAAGATGATTTGTTTGACCAACTCCAAGGGGCCAAACATTTCTCCAAGATTGATCTAAGGTCAGTCTATCACCAGCTACGGGTAAAGGAGCAGGACATCGCCAAGACTGCTTTCCATACACGCTATGGCCACTACGAATTTGTAGTCATGCCATTTGGCCTTACCAATGCTCCAGCAGTGTTCATGGATCTGATGAACAAAATCTTCCATGAATTTCTGGACAAGTTCGTCATTGTCTTCATCGATGACATCCTGATTTTCTCTAAGTCCAAGGAGGAACACGAACACCATCTTCGTACAGTACTACAGATTCTTCGCCAGAAGCAGCTGTATGCTAAATTCTCCAAGTGTGAGTTCTGGTTAGACAAGGTGGCATCCTTAGGTCACATTGTATCACCAGAAGGAATCACTATGGATCCAACGAAGGTTGAGGCTATTACCAAGTGGCCGAGGCCGACATCAGCGACTGAAGTTCGTAGTTTCCTAGGCTTAGCTGGTTATTACCGTAGGTTCGTGGAGAACTTTTCCTGCCTTGCACTACCATTGACCAAACTGATGTGGAAAGGGGAGAAATTCGTCTGGACTAAAGAACGAGAGAAGAGCTTTGAAGACCTGAAGCAGAAGTTAGTATGTGCACCTATTCTTACTCTCCCATCTGGTACGGGTGGATTACAAATCTACAGTGATACATCGGGAAAGGGACTTGGCTGCGTTCTCATGCAACATGGGAAAGTGATCACGTACGCTTCATGACAGCTTAAGCCTTATGAGGAAAATTACCCTACGCAGGACTTGGAACTTGCAGCAGTCGTGTTTGCATTGAAGATATGGAGGCACTACTTGTATGGAGAATCATGTGACATTTCCACGGACCACAAGAGCTTGAAGTATATCTTCACTCAGCGTGAATTGAACATGAGACAGAGGAGATGGTTGGAGTTGTTGAAGGATTATGACATTAGTCTACAGTATCATCCCGGTAAGGCGAATGTAGTGGCAGATGCACTTAGCAGAAAGTCCGGAATGATCAACGACATTGAGATTGAGGAGGAAATCATAAGAGACTTGGAGCGACTAGACATAGAAATCATGTTATGTGGACAACACGGTTACTGGGCTAATCTTAGAGTAGAACCCGAGTTACTCTCTAAGATCAAGGAAGCTCAGAAAGATGATGGAGAAATCTGGGCGATAATTCAGAATTTGGAGAAGCAAACAGAATTTCGAGTAGATTCAGATGGTATCTTATGGCAGGGCACGAGACTTTGTGTTCCTGATGATCAAGAACTCCGGGAAGCCTTGTTAGCTGAGGCTCATAGCTCCCCATTTTCTATCCATCCTGGTTCGACCAAGATGTACCATGACTTCAAGCAGTACTTTTGGTGGAGTGGTATGAAACAGGATGTTGCCACTTACGTCTTCAAATGTCTTACCTGCCAGCAGGTCAAGATTGAGCATCAGTGATCTGGCGGTCTTCTTCAACCGTTAGATATTCCAGAGTAGAAGTGGGACAAAATCACCATGGATTTTGTTACTGGTATTCCGCCAACCAAGAGGAAGCACGATGCAATTTGGGTTATTGTTGATCGACTTACCAAATCAGCTCATTTCTTACCGATCCGCAAGGAAGATCCGGTCAGTAAACTCGCCGATACTTATAGAAGGGAGACCATGATACTTCACGGTGCTCCATCCAGCATCATCTCAGACAGAGATCCTCGATTCACTTCGCGATTCTGGAGAAGTCTACAGAAAGCTTGGGGTACACAACTTAAGCTTAGCACGGCTTTTCATCCTCAAACAGACGGGCAGTCAGAGCAAACAATTCAGACATTGGAAGACATGTTAAGGTCATGTGCGTTGGAATGGACGGGTGATTGGGACGATTATATATGTTTGATGGAGTTTGCATACAACAACAGTTGGCACGCAAGTATCAAGTGTGCTCCTTTCGAGATGTTGTAAGGCAGAAAGTGTCGCGCCCCAATCTGCTGGGATCAGGTTGGTGAGCGAACACTTGAAGGACCAGAAATCATAGAGTTGACTAATGAGAAGGTCGCAGTAGCTAAGCAGAAACTGCAAGAAGCACGGTCACATCAGAAGAGTTACACAGACAAGCATCATAGGGACATACATTTTTTGGGTATACCTAGGTTTCCGACTCGACATTGCGAGCCGACTAATCCCAGGGCGACTACCCTTTTGGATAGCCCGGAGTCGTCGCAGGTCAACCTCCGTGGCCACCCAAAACTTATGATATATGTAGGAGATCACGTTTTCTTTAAGGTTTCGCCGGCACGTGGTGTTAGACGTTTTGGTATAAAAGGGAAGCTCAGTCCTCGATTCATCGGACCGTTCATTAAACAATTAAATATTCAAGTGTGAAAAATAAATACGAGGAGAAAGAGCCACGCAAAAAACTTATATAAGAAAGACTTAGCCTCAAAACTTATGATCAACTCTATCATCTCTTGTTCTCCATATTGTAAAATCTCAAAAATGTGAGACTAATGGATACTTAGCCTTGCAAGTCTAAATTAAGACTATACTAAATCGAAGTTTTGGGTTTTCAAGTCATCTATAGGATCTTGCATCTTCTTAGACTTAGATAAGTTTAGAATTTGCGTTTTAAAGTTCCCTTGATAAATGACTTTCTAGGATCAATTATAAGAACTTGCGAAAAGTTCTTGTTCTTAAACCCTTTCGAGTTAAGACTTTCGCATTTTAAAGTTCCCTATATAAAAGTCTAGCAAAACTCGATTTAAGCATGTTACGGAATGAGCTAAGGTAAATACCGATCGAGTCAAAAACTATTCTTATTTTCTCCAACGGAAAGCCTACATTTGTGTCAAAAACACTTATTTTCTTTATTATTAAACACAAAATTACACTAAAAATTTAATTTTTTTATGATAAATGAGAAAAAACGATTACGTTTGAACACGACAATAGCAAGTGCAAGCGATTATATCGATTGATTCCCCCATGCTAAAACCAAACATTGTCCTTAATGTTTCCTAGCTCAAGAATAACACCCCTTTGCTAGAACACGAAGAGTCGAATGCAATAGTCCTAACATGGTAAGAGTACGCAAATCTTTAAGCCGTTTATTAATTACGCCCAAGATAAAACGTTAGTGGATAAAAATCAAAGGATAACAAATTCCCTATTTGACAATCAAAGTAAGGAAGCTCGAGTGGACCGGACAAAAACCGAACACGAGAGTCTTCAATGATTAGGGTCATACCTAAGATTCATAACACAACAAAACACGAGCACGAGCTTGAAAAGATCAAGCCATTATTGTTAGTAAATAGAAAGAAGATAGAATGCATGGAAATCCTCCACAAGGCACCTCGTTTTTGGTAATCGAGTCATGAGATCGACTCGGTCCCCGCATTCATTGGTCCTTAGGGATAGTTTGGAGATCCGGAACAACCTCCGTAGATATGTCCCCTCCAAAATAGTGCTTCACTCGATTACCATTCACCTTAAAGTTAGGCCCGTCTTTTTGAGCGAGCTCAACGGTCAACGGTGCCATAAGGGAATACTTGTGAAATGGTGAATGGTCAGGACGAACAGGACTTAAGTTTGCCCTAGAAAATCTTAAGTCTAGAGTTGAATAAGAGGACTTGATCACCAACATTGAAAATGCGGTTTTTGATCTTAGAGTCATGAATCCTCTTAGTCTTCTCTTTATAGATCAAAGAGTTATCATAAGCTTGATCCTTTAATTCACTTAGTTCATTCAATTGAACCTTGCGATGATCACCCACGGTCCTCAAATCAAAGTTACAATGTTTTAGAGCCCAATACGCCTTATGTTCGAGTACAATTGGCAAGTGGCATGCCATTCCGTAGACCAACCTAAATGGTGTACAACCAATGGGAGTCTTATAGGCCGTACGGAAGGCCCACAATGCATCATCCAATTTATCCGACCATGAAGTGCGATTTTCTCCAATAGATCGCTCCAAAATTCTCTTAAGAGCTCGGTTTAAAACCTCCACTTGACCACTCGTTTGAGGGTGATAAGACGTCGAAATTCGATGAGTGATGTAACACCCCATTTTGATAAATGGAATGTCACGCGTGATTATAGCGTGTCATCAAAGCATACAAGGATAATGTATTAAACATGTAAACCCCGCATGCTTTTACCATGAATAGTATCTTTAAGATCGTACGTACTAGATTAAAACTTTCCTTTTATAGCATGTTTACGTTCACGTATAAGAATTTTAAATATTACGTACGTGTTAGAACACGATAAGTATTTATTACGTATGAACACACGATAAATATTCAAATAATAATTTTAATCCCGAACATGCGATCATGAAATCATGAACGTAATTTAATCATGAGCTAATATCAATTACATATATATATATTTATTACGAACACGAATAAATATATTAGGTCACGATCAATAATTAATTAGAACACATAAAAACACGAACACGATTAAACACGAACACACTATAATAATTAGACTCGGGAAAAGGTACGGGTACCCCATTTGGGGCCCCCTACCCGTGGCTACACCAAGAGGATGGGTCAAGCCCATTTTAATTTTACTAAAACAAGGGAAATAGGGAAAATCTTGGTCATTTTTCACAATACATGAAAAATAACAAAAACCCTAAATCTTTTCTTCATTCTCTCCTTTGGCCGCCGGATATATAACACCGAAAGGGGGTGTTCGGTTGATTTTGATCTTGAATATTGTGCAAGCATTCGTGTGTGTTCATCCTTGATCGATCCATGCATTCGGTATAACCTTTTTAATCCTTTTCTTTTATGTTTTGATTTAATAAGTCACATAAAATCATGATGTTTTTAAAAACTAATTAAAAACATTTATTAAAACATGTAAATGGTTATGGGGTAAATCAAAACAAGGGTTTTTAGGGGTGTTTGTTCTAGCCGACGCCTAAACCGAGCCCTAAGGGGTCTCGGCTTGGCTTTGTAACCACCACCGAGACCTCATGGTCTCGGTATGGTGGTGTGGGTCCCATGGCAGCAGCAAACAAGGGGGAACCCCGACTTGGTTCGGGGTATGTTGTTGATTACGGGTCTGATTCATGGTTTCTAGTCACGATCCGGTTCATTGATTATGTCAAGGTTTATGTTTTTAATAGTTATATGTTAAAAATTAAATTAATAAAACATGACATAATTAATTTAATTAACATGACTTAGGTTATACATTTAAATATTAGATCATGAATTTTAACCTAAGTATTTATCTTTAATTAGACTTTATAATTAATTAATTATTAAAAACCATGATTATAATTAATTAATCAACATGACTTAGGTTATATTATTAGTAATTAATAATACATGTTTTAACCTAAGTATTTTAACTTTATTTAATTAAAAACATGATATACTTAATTAAATACTTTTAACCTATAGCTTATTTAAATTACATGTAATAATTAATAAACTATACTTTATAACAACATGACTTAGAATAATAATCAGAAAACACTTAAGCTTATATAATTAGCTTATTTAACTAGCTTATATCTAATTATGGAAACTTTCTATTTTTAGAAACTTATTTAATTAAGGCAGCTAATCTATTTATGGAAACTTTATATTTTTAGAAACTTATTTAATTAAGACAACTAATCTATTTATGGAAACTTTCTACTTTTAAAAACTTATCTATTTTAAGCAACAATTCTATTTTTGGAAACTTTCTATTTTTGGAAAGTTTCTATTTTTGGAAACTTTCTATTTTTGGTAACTTTCTATTTTTGGAAACTTTCTATCTTAGGAAACCTGCTATTTTTAGAAAGTTACTTATTATTACACCACAAGTATAATAATACATAAAATACAAGTAATACTTAATCAGAATAGACAGAATATAGATAAACACAGTGTTAATGCAAGTGATGCCTAAAAACATTATTAATGTTAACTAATCTTTCTTAGTTTTGATCACAACAAACTATACAACACATTTAGTGTAAAACACAAAATGAATTATTTAACTAACACTATCATCAAGGTAATAATCATATCACTAACCTTTCTTAATCATACTTAGTGATCATCAAAATGATTATCCTTAAAACTCACTTTTGTTAATATGACAAAAGACTTTTTAATAAACTTTCTTTTTTAGAAAATGTTTTATTAGAATGGAAAATGAAAATTTGAAAATAGCATATTCCATATGCTATTAGAATATCCTTTGAAGGCTTCAAATACCTCAGATATTCCTACCCCACTAAAAGACAAAAAACAGAGCGTACTCTAGGGGCAGAACCTTAAGTAGCTAGGCGGTTCCCTAGCGATAAGGAACCGCGGGGCGAGATAAGGTACCGCGCCCAGATAGCCGTTATATATCCGTTATACTTTGTCTCCTTTAAATAGTGGGTCAAATCTCATTTTCCAACAAGCCTCTTGGACGTTTTTCTCAGCCCCCTTTCTCTTTTCTATAACATAATCATTAGTAAATGATCACTTAAAGTGTTAAGGATGTTTACATATGATTATCCTCTTGATCCCCTCCTTTACCGTGTCCAATGAGAAGATCACCCACTCACTAGTTTTGTGATAAAGATGAATCTATGAGCTAGTCATATTCATCATGATACCCCTTTTTGTTTTATGTCAACCATTATATTTATGAATACTTGGACTAGTTGTGTTCATCCAAGTTATTTATGAATACTTAGATTTGTTGTGTACATCCATTGCATATGTGTTTGCTTGGATTTGTGTTGTGTAGATCCAAGCTACATGTGTGTACTTGGATATGTCTAGTTGAGTTGTAATAGATTTGATTAGTAGTTCTCACTAAACTATAAAGTGATGTGGTTGTGTCTTGTGAGTTCTCACTAAACTTGAAAGTGATTAGTAGTTGTGTTGTGTGAAGTTCTCAGTTAGCTTCATAGTGAAGAGTCGTGAAGATTGGTTCTAGCTTTGGATTAGAACTCGACATCTAGCCTTGTGTCGTAAAATGGTGAAGTAGGCAACGTCGTGAAGATTGGTTCTACCTTAAGATTAGAACTCGACATCTAGCCTTGTGTCGTTAAATTGTGAAGTAGGCAACGTTGTGTAGATTGGTCCTAGCTAAAGATTAGGTCTCGACATTTAGCTTAGTGTCGGAAAATAATGTAAGCGACGATGTAAGGTTTTCTCCGCCAAGAAGGGAGCTTGTGGATATAGTGGAAATCTCGAGTAGGTGTACTCGAGGAGTGGAGTAGAAACGAGGATAAAGCCTCGTTGTCGAACCACTATAAATCTTGGTGTCTTCCCACTAGGTTGTCTCCTTCCTTACTCTTTACTTATTTCATTATCATTACACTTACCTATTATCTTTACTAATGCATTTGAATTGAACCTAATCATTATGCAACTTAGCTTCAAGCAAAAGATAGTTTTGATACAAACCAAATTGAAAGTAATTTTAATTTGGTTGCCAATCGAAGAGAAACTATTCAACCCCCCTTCTAGTTTCTACAATTGGTATCTGAGCGATGGTCACTCAAGATCTTTGAAGTATATTGTACTTTGAAACTTGGATATATCCATTGTCTCCTCAAATTAGAAGGTCAAGTTGTACTAAAGTTTCTCTTTGGTCAAAACTATTTTGTTTTTGAAAAATAGGTCTTTTAATTGATAATATTGCATCCCACTTAAGATTAGTAGTCTTTATGCATTTTAGATCTACTCTTGAAATGTATCTATTAGTTTGCATCTTGCTTTGTGTAGGTACTCAGGAAGATCAATCACTTAATTGGTTGTGGATTGAGTTACTTGCACTTGTAGAAGACTCATCTTCATTGATCTTTAACATCTTTGAATATTGATACCAAGATGATTGGGAATGATACTAGTCCTTGAAGACTTAGTACTCATCATAGTCATTGTTGGGCATAACATTGATTCCTTGATGGATTACTCTTTGTAGCTAAGGTACGCTTTCGTTCTTCCACACGCCCTTTGATCATTCTTTTGATCATTGCTTGACTATGTGCTTCTTCTTGGCATCCTTGCCTTGAAATTTGTTTGTGGTTTGTGATTCTTTTCTTTTATCCTCTCAAACCTTCATTGCTTGGATACTTGACTAACTATGGTGATGTAGAGTGAGTTAGTAGTAGCTTAAAGTATCAATCATGAATTCCATGGTTTGCACCCATACGGTTAGTAGGCCCTTTGTGGGAGAGAAAGTGAATTAATACCTTGCTCATATTTTGGTTTAGACTAAGACTATTATTGAAAGTGATCTTAGTCTATACATGAATAATTGCTTGGTGTTTATTCATTACCAAAGCCGTTTAACGTTTCGCCGGAAAGGCACGTCTTAAACCACTATATATGACACAAGCTCTTCGTTACCACTATTTGAAGATTGTCATTAATCCCTTGAGCATTGGTCCTAGTCTTGATTCACTTCCCTTGACTTCTCTCTACTTTGCTGTTTTGCTACGAGTAGTCGTTTGTCCGTTTCGGTTCTTTTCGATCTTGATTCAACTCGTAATCCTTCATTAAAACATATTGCCTAGTGTTTTGATGATCCAATGTTATTCTAAAAGGTTCATGATATATTTTTAAGTATCTTAGAAAATCTTGGTTTTTAAAATTTGGCGTTTTTCATTGATAAAAACCTGCCTCTGTAGGCGGTTCTTTATCTTGGCGGCTCAAACCCGCAGTTCCTTATCGATAAGGTACCGCGGGCAGTAAAGTTTGTTAGAGCGCCAGTTTTAATAAAATAATCTTTTTCAAACCAAACCCTCTCTCTCCCAAAAACACACAGCCGAAGGTTTACCCTTTTTCCACCATTGTTGAAGCTTCCAAAACCTTCAATCACTCAAATTAATTGATTCCAAGTTGTGGGTTTCACTCATCCTTCATCTAACATCAATTAATTGTAAGTATTTTCTTTCATTTTCATCTATTTTGCTCTAGGGTTCATCCTTTCATAATTGAGGATTTTTAAAATTGAAATTGAATTAAAACCTTAATAGGAATGTGGGTTGACATGGTTATTTTACTATGATTCCTTAGGTTCATATTCATTAAGATTTCACTAAAACCCACTTGTAGAACAAATCTGAATTTTGGCTAAATGATTTTGGTTAAAATATGGATTTGAGATGAACCCATGAACAAATAGGTAATGACATTGTTAATGCTTACATAAAAACCTTGTTTTGAAAAACCAATGTTCTAAGTCCATTGTTGATCCAACATAGTTCATATGTTCTTGGTAAATAATGGAATAGCTACATTGTGAACATGAGAATGATATGGATTCAATCTTTTGTTTGTCAAGAAATTGATATAACACATTCTCATATTTTTGATTTTTTTTTTCATATGAGTGATTGGAGAAATATTTTCTTGTGTTTATTTAGGTACTAATCATGCCTTCACAATACCAAAAGGATCATCAACTCACCAAACAGTATATGCCAAACCTATCTGAATTTTGTCACTCAACTCACCTTGCCCATACTTTTTCCTCCTTTCAATCTCGTTGCTTTCATGAGGGTAGAGTTGTCCAAAAGGATATCAAGGATTATGTCTACATCAAGTCCATGTTTGAAAACATTGGATTTGATTGTTTGTTGAACATTAAGGAAGACATCTATCCTCGATTCCTATTGGAGTTCTTTAGCACATACTCCGTCATTGAAAACAACGATGGAATATTTGTTAGGTTCATCTTGAAAGATCAACTCATTCAATACTCTCTCGAAGTTTTTGGTCAAATTCTTGATGTCCCATTTGTAGGCACTTGTCGCTTCACGGATAAATGGAAGCTTAGTGCTCTCCTTGAATCCTACAATTGTCCTCCAAATGATCATGAGGAAATTGATCGTGACTTTATTGTCGATATTGTCTCCAAAAAGCGTAATCGACCCCTTAAGAGAAGCCTTCATACTAAGGTACGTTTGGTGAAACGTCATGAGGTTCTCTTAAGCGACCTTAATGATAATATGGTCCAATGGACCAATATCCTTAGAGAAAATGTGTTTTGTCTTGGTGGAAACCGGGATCATGTTCCGGCGTGTTTAGTGCATATGTTATATTGCATCTTTACCAACACCAATTACAATTTGGCATATTTTATCGCTCAACGGATCAATTATGCTATTCACAAGCCTAAAACAAACCTCCCTTACGCAATTCTTCTCACTCGCCTTTTTAAAAGGGTTGGCCGTGATTTTCCAAATCTTGATCTTTCTCAGTTTCAACCGGTCAAACGGGTCATGCTACCTATTCAAGAGGTATATAAGAGAAAGACAAGATGTGATCGTAAATCCGACTAACAAGAGTTCAATGATGAGGACATGGATATGCTAACAAGTGATGGTGATGTCATTGGCACAAGTGCTCCCATTGATTCTTCGAGCTCTTCTCACCACTCCACAAACTCATTCGTGGATGGTTTAGATGACATTGCTTCCCCTCCTCACCATTCCTCTAGTGAAGTTCCTAATAATCTCAATTTAGAGGAACTTTACCGCCAAAATCTTCGAACCCAAGGTAATTTACATGAACACCGGATTGAGTCAAGAAAGGGAATCAAGTACTTGGGAAAAATGATCAAGGGATTAGGCAAGAAAAGGAGGTGAAGACTTTGAATTATGTCAAAGTTTACTTGTCTTGTGATGTTTAAAACATTTGCTTATTATTACTTTGGTTTGATTGTTGATGAGACTGCTTTTATACATAGTCTCATCGTCCAAATCGGGCTTAAAATGCATAAAATATCATTAAAATACCCAAATATATGCTTGTGTTTGTTACTTGTGTATTTTAGGTACGGATATTGAGAAAACGACAAAAGATCACAAGAATCATTCAATAACGAACACGGGAAACGAAGCCGCACAATGAACCGGACCCAAATCTGGAATTTCCAAAATGGACCTTGAAGAATTGAAGATTGGCAACTTTAGTCCCTCATTTTTGAAGACTTGGCAAGACTAGACCTTGAAGAAATCATCATTGGCAAAATAAGACCTCCATGTTTGAAGATTACACAAGTTTTACCCTTGAAGAATCCAAAAATATGCATTTATGGTCCTTATACAAAGATTGCAAAACATGTTGTGCCAAAAGTGTAAACTTCCCAAAGTTAAATACAAAGGGAATGAAGTGGTTGCTGATTATTTACAAAATGAAGGAAATATGAACCTTGGGGGGCCAAAACTGCCCAGACACCAAACCTACACATCCAATATAAGCTTGACACCTCACCACACAACCCGACCCTACCCATTTACCCAACCCAAACCCAGTCCAAAAACCCACAACCCGTCCCAATAACCAGTTTATTAAAACATGGTCAAATGGTCAACAAATTTCCCACCAAACACATTTTTTAAACTAAACCTTTCCCAAAATGGATTAAACTTTCCCTAAACACCACTTAAACCCTAAAATTTCCCAGGCACAATTGACTTTGAAACAAGGGGGTTTTGTTTCAATCTTTCCAGATCACTAATCAAACTTTTTGTCACCACAACCCACATCCCAAACCAACACAAGACACACCCATGTGTCTTGTGGGACCCTCCCCTGCACCCGTCTTTGTCCCCAAACCCCAATACCAGACAAGTTAAACGGTTGGATGCAACTCCTTGGCCCCCAAGGACAATTTAACGTCCAAGATCACAATGCCACAGCTGGCCATCACTCTCATATCACATGGAGCCTTTTTGACCAATTTCAAGATGAAGACCCAAGGGCTTTTTGGAGATTTCAGCTACTAGGGTTTAGCATTCTAGATAATTCTTTAGAGTAGTATAAATATGGACGGTTTGTGTCCATATTTCTTTGTTCCAGTTTTTCTAGCAAAACTTTGTAATCCCTTTTTATTTAATAAAGTTGGTAATTTTTATGAAAAAGTGTAATTCCTTTTGTTTTATAAAAGTTGGTAAATGTTTTTAAGCTAGAATACTGAGTTCCATTAATTTGTTCAAACAATTTGTGTTTGAAGTTTTCAGAAAAAGGTTTCTGAAAACTTGATTTTCTTGGGTAAAATCTTGTTTTAAAGATTTAGGTTTGCAGGATTGAAAGTGTATTTGGTATAAGTGTTTTTGAAAGGAAAATCATTTAAGGAAGATTTTGAAAAAGGTTTAAGAAAGAAAGATAAAATCAGATTTTTTTTTTGGATATTTTGTGCTTGTTCTTATTTGATCTTAGCAGGTTCATAAGAGCTTGATTTGCCCAAGGGTTCTGCACAGACCCGGGTCTGTTGGAGGTGGTTAAACAACAATCATTTTTGGCGCCGCTGCCGGGGAGGCGTGTTGTGTTTTGATTGAACAATTGTTGTTTTTATACTAACCATAATTAGTATTTGTATTAGTAGCACTCTACTAATACGTATTATCGTTTTTTGGTTTTTGTGTGAATATTATTACTATATTGTATACGTAGAACAATAAATTCACAAGTACTCCAAATACGTGAGAAATCACAACCTTGACTTGGGAGGTCATTACCCAATCATTGTATTCGAATCTCAAACCAAAGAAAAAAAGGCAAAAATAGATAAATACTTTCGTGAAGCTCGATTTTGAAAAATACAAACTATAAGGTGGGTATAAGGCGGTTGTATTTCACGACCTAAAGGAAAAAGGCTCTTAAGTGCTTCGCGCCGCCTCGTTTCCTCCACTTGCTTGTGCGTATTTGATTTTGAGAGCTAATCGAGGGTTTTGCCGCCCAAAGTATTATTACATATCATATATATTTTCTTGGTTTCTATTTGATTAAACCCTCTTGAACGATTTGGTGTTCCACCATCGTTCTAAAGTCATCGAAGGCGTTCACTTCACGTGATCGTTTTCATTCCTTGAAGCTTCTTTAATCGAGAGATTTGATTAAGGAGGAGATTTGTAGATTTTTGTCTACTTAATACATTTCACCAATTTCCAAAAAAGTTAATACAATCAAAAACCACAAAAAAAATTGAAAAATACAAAACACCAAAAAGAATCTTCTTTGCTCATCCCCTCGTTGTACGTGACGTTTATGCTTACTCGCAATCAAGCAAAACGTGCACGTAAACGTCGAAACCGAAAGGAGGCAACACCTATAATGTTTAGATTTTACTAGTTGAAAAGTTCGTTTCTCGGTATCTTAACGAATTGATTTCCGGCTTCAAGTACGACTCAATTGTTTTTGGTGAAAAAGAATATTTTTGGTTGTTTATAAATAAAATGTGCAAGACAATTAAAATAAATGACTTTAAAATAAATCTAAATCTAATTAAAAGGGCACTAATGTAAATAACGCAAATTTAAATCTAACTAAGGCAAACTTAAAACGCAACTAAACTAAAGCTTAAACTAAGGCAAGACTAAAATAAATCTAAGGCAAATAAACTTAAAGTGCGACTAAGTAAAAAGGCGGGAAAAATAAAGCTAGAAATTAAAAAGCAGAAAGTTGAAAACTGAATTTAAACAAAATGAAAATACCCTATTCGGAATATTAGGCTTACTCGGAATATGTCACCTATCCGGAATAATGCCCTCTATGCGGAATAATCGGTCTTACCCGGAATACAAGCCTATGCGGAATAATGCCCTCTACTCGGAATAACACCTATTCGGAATAAAGTCTCTATCCGGAATATCTGTCCCTATTCGGAATATATACTCTATGCGGAATAGTGTGACTATTCGGAATAAAGTGCCTTATGCGGAACAATACCCCTGTGCGGAATATTGTCCTATGCGGAATATTAGCTTAATTCGGAATAAATTTGCTATACGGAAAATTAAACCTATGCGGAATAAAGTTCCTTACTCGGAATATCCAGCCCTATCGGAATACCTGGCTATTCGGAATAGCCAACCTTACTCGGAATAAAACCACTATTCGGAATATTCAATATTCCGAATAGTCTTCCAATGAGAAGCTTTACTCGGAATGTTGCTGGGCTTGGCCGATTCCTGGAAAAGATCAGTAACAAGAAACCGAAGAACAAGGAACAAAATAATAACACGAATCTAACCAAAACAAAGCTAAATCAAACACAAGATTAAATCAAACTAATAACAAAACAACTATTAAGCATAAGCAATCAATCCAAAACAATCAAACTCACAAAACTTAATCAAAATAATCAAAACTACTTGATCAAAATAAGAAAGAATAAGAACATGAACATGAACATAAACAATAAGAATCAAAGATTAAGAAAGGTAGGATGAGATTAACAAGATAAAGATAAAGATTAACAAGAATTAAAAGAAAAACTTACTTGAAATTAAATGGTAATTAAGGTGCAAGACAAGTATTTAAATTTGACAAGTATTTAAATGACAAGGTAATTAAAAGTGGAAGAACTAATTGTGACGATTAGCCAACAAAATGAAAGTAATTAAGATCTAATCTATATATAGGGGAGGATTAGGAAGCCTCCTCCCCTCCTTCATTTCTTCTTAATTGCGTCATTAGGTCCTTAAGCCTTTAATCTTCATTAATTGCACCATTAGTCCTTTTTCCTTCTAATCTTCTTTAAACTTGGACTCTAATGACTTGTGGCTTGGGATTTCTTTTGAAATCGTCTTTTAATTCTTCAATAAAATAGACTTGAGTTCCTCGGATTTTGATAAACTTCCGTCTTTTGACTTTTTCTTCGATAAATCTTCAGAATTGGTCTTGGACTTCCGTTCTTTTTGCACTCTTGACTTCTTGACTTCGTCTTTTCATCTTTTTCTTCAATAAAAGCCCGTGAATGCCCGTGTTTCTCCACTTTTCACAATTTCGTCCTAAATCACAACAAAAACACAAACCACGCATAATTCCGACATAAAAGACATAAAATACACGTTTTAGCTTGGTTATTATTGTAATTAAGTGGTAGAAAAGATGGGTGTTTACACACCTATCAACCTACTCCTAGTTTTTCTAGTGAAGAGACTCCAAGTGAGGAACCTATTGTAGAACAAGAAGCTATCATGGCTAATCGTACTATGATGGAGTTGCTTCAAGCACCCACCGAGGGTTTTGGAGAAGCCATTGTGATTCCCGCCATCCTTGCGGAGAACTTCGAGATCAAGACGGGTTTAATGTCTATGCTTCAAGCAAACAAGTTTCGCGGACACGAAAAAGACAACCCACATTATCACATTAGGCAATTTAATCGTCTCACCGCGACAAGCAAGTTTAAGGATGTACCACACGATGCCATTAAGATGATGTTGTTTCCCTACTCGTTAGATGGACCCGCCAAGATATGGCTTGAGAAAGAACCGCCAAATTCGATTTTGACATGGGCCGATCTCGTGTCTAAATTTGTGAATCAATTTTTTCCACCATCTAAAACAACACATTTGAAAAACGAGATTTCACGATTTACACAAAGATCTAATGAAAGTTTTTCAATGGCTTGGGAAAGGTTTAAAGAAATGTTACATGAATGTCCACACCATGATTTTTCCGAATTGCATCAAATTGACACTTTTTATAATGGGCTTAATGATCATGAACGAGATTACTTAAATGCCGCCGAGGGTGGTAATTTTTTGTGCAAAACAACCGAAGAGGCTTTGAAAATCATTGAAAATAGGTCTAAGGTTTATAGCCCTCGTAACACACCGAGTGTTGCCAATTTGGGCTCGTCATCGTCTCGTTCCATTAATGCCTTGCAAGATGAAGCAAATGAGGAGAATCGGTTTTTCGATAGGTTTTCGACTCTTATGTATCATTGGAAAGCTCAAGAAGCTTCAAATTCCGCTTCGGTTAAAGCGGTTTCTAAGAGTTGTTTGTCGTGTGGTGGAGTTCATGATTTTTCCGAGTGCATTACCGCGGATGGTAACACTTCGAATGCTTATGTAGCCACGGGAACTTATAACCAAAACGGCCAAGGTCCCCGCCAAAATCAAGCTCCACAAAATCAAAATGCTAATAACTATCGAAACAACAACCAAGGTGGTAATTATCAAGGAAATCAAAGGAATTACAACAAGGGTAATTATCAAAGTGGAAATGGGCAAATTTCGAACCAAAATCAAAACCGTGATCTTCAAAACACTAACCAAAGTTTTCAAAATGCTCACACCAAAAATCTTAGTGGAGAGTTCTTAGATTATGCTAAAGCTAATGATGCTAAGTTTGATAACATGCAACGTGAGATGATTAGCTTAAGATCCGAGTTAAAAACCGAGCTTAAAAACGAACTTGCTAATGAATTGAGAAATCATTCTAATAAAATGGAAGGAAATGTCCAACGTCTCCAACAAAATCAACAAAAAATGGAGCAAGGTCAACATGAGATTAAGCAAGAGTTGTTAAAAGCGGATGCTAGGCAATCTAAGTTTGAAGACCGAATGGGAAAAATGTTTGAAGCTATCATGTGTAAGCCCTCTTCTTCGGGTGGTCTTCCTAGTGATACCATCGTAAACTCGAAAGGAGAATTGAAGGTTATTACTACTCGTAGTGGTAAAACTTTCAAAGAACCCATTTCTCGTCCTAGTACTTCTATGGAGAAGGAAAAAGAGAAAGAACCCGAGGTGGTGGTTGAAAAGGAGCAAATTCCAAGCCCACGAAG
Source organism: Glebionis coronaria (assembly GCA_025667525.1). Lineage (NCBI taxonomy): Eukaryota > Viridiplantae > Streptophyta > Magnoliopsida > Asterales > Asteraceae > Glebionis > Glebionis coronaria. The sequence goes on from CM046874.1 coordinate 437,426,525, forward strand.
TACCGCTCAAACCACACCTACGGTTGAACCTATACCAATCATGGAACCCGAGATTCCAAGGCCGATGCCTATGCCCCAACCCACACCACCCTTACCTTACCCTTCAATACGAGATAAGGAAAAGGCACAAGAACGAAATAATTATCAATTTGAACTTTTTATGAAAATGTTTCGTGACTTGCATTTTAATATAAGTTTTGCCGACGCCTTAGTCATGATGCCTCGATTTGCCGCAAACTTCAAAAGTATGTTGAACAACAAAGAGAAATTGCAAAAATCGTCTAGTTGTTCATCGGTTTTTCTAAGCCGCATATCTCAAAAAGTCGGTGATCCTGGAAAGTTTTTAATCCCATGTGCTATACAAGACATGGAAGAATGCTACGCCTTGGCCGATCTTGGTGCTAGTATTAATTTGATGCCTCTTGAGATTTTTAAATCGCTCAATCTTCCCAATCTCACTCCTTCAAGAATGTCAATCGAAATGGCCGATCATTCTATGATTCTAGCTTGTGGAGTTGCCGAGGACGTCTTTGTGAAAGTTGGAAAGTTCTACTATCCTGTAGACTTTATTGTTGTTGATATTCCCATCGATCCTAAAGTTCCTCTAATTTTAGGTCGATCTTTTTTGGATACCTCGAGAGCACTTATCGATGTGCATGCTAGGAAAATCACTCTTCGTTTCAATGAGGAAGAACTCTGATAGGTGTGTAAACACCCATCCTTTTACCACTTAATTCTGGCTAAAACGAGACCAAAACACGTATTTAATATCATTTGTTTGGAATTATGCGTGGTTTTTGTGTTTATTGTGTTTTCAGAGCCAACCGGATGAATATTAGAGAAAACATGGTATTGCACGGGTTTTACTGAAGAAAAAGACTCAAGATAAAGTCTATTGTCCAAGAGATGCAAAAGATTTGACGTCACTGGGCCTATTTGACGATTTATCGAAGGAAAGGACCAAAGATGGAAGATTTACATAAGTCGAAGAAACTCAAGTCTATTAAACGAAGAAATTAAAAGACGAGTTGAATTTAATCGACGACAAATCCCGAATCAGAATCGAAAACGTCAACTTTTCTGAAAAGACGAGAAGACAAGAAGAACGGGAGAAAGCCCACTCACCAACCAAAAGAAAAGCCTATAAAAGGAATCCCCTCACACACATAGTGCCAGTTTTTTAGTTTTCTCTCCTCCCCACTTTTCTCTCCTTCTAGTTCGTCCCATCACCAACACCATTAGGGTGTTTGGTGATTTTGATCTTTGATTTTCTAATCTTGTAATTTTCATCTTTGTTTTATCTTGTTAAAACATTAATCATTCAATACAAAGTCTTGTTTAATCTTTCCATTTCATCTTGTTCATCATCATCTTTATCTTCAAGTTCTTAAGTTCTTATTTTATTGAGTTTTGATCTTCAAAAGTTGTTGGGATTTGTGTTTTTGTTGATGGGATTTGTAGTTTATGGTTAGTAGACGCTTAGTGATTAGTTTATTTAAGTTTTTGGTGAAAAACTTGGTGATTTTTGGATTAAAATCGATTTTCCTTGTTCTTCGGGTATTGTTACTGTTTATGTGTTTCCAGACTTCCGGATGAACAAGAAACTTCCGGATGAACACAAACATTCCGAGTGAACCTAAAAGTTCCGGATGAGCATCATCTTCCGAATGAACTAAGAAGTTCCGGATGAATCTATTTTCCAAAAAGTTCCGAATGAATTTCTTTTTCAAAAGTTCCGTATCAGTATAAAGTTCCGAACGAACTGAAAGTTCCGGATGAACCTAATCTTCCGAATGAACCAAAGTTCCGGACGAGTCAAAAGTTCCGGATGAGTATAAAGTTCCGGATGAACCAGACTTCCGAACAAACTTCCGAATAAACTTCCGATTAAAGTTCCGAATCAAGATGTTCAGAGTGAAAAGTTCCGGATGAACAAAGTTCCGAATCAAGGTTAAAAAAGTTCCGAATCAATCATTTTTGAGCATCATTAATTGTCACTGTTTCCTTAGTGTTACTGTTTCCTCATTTTAGCTTTAATTTCAGTTTTTATTTTAATTTTAATTCAAGTTTTTATTAATTGTCATTAAAGTTATTGTCTTTGATTTAAGTTTTCATTTTAAGTACGTTTTAACATTTAGTATATTAGAAAACCAAACCCTTTTATTTAGTAACCAAGAACAATCATTCCACTTAAAGCTGAGATCAATTCGAGAGGACTGAGAGATTAATCTGAACCCATACAAAAACCGTGTATCAAATGGCGCCGCTGCCGGCTCTTCTCGTTAAGATCAAAAGTTTTTTGTGAGAACTTGGATTTTGGGATCCGTTCCCCGTGAACGTTACTTTTTCATAAAAATTTTCAAAAAAATCCTAAAAAATATAAAGTTTTCAAAAATACAAAAAAAAAATTAAAAAATATAAAAACCAAAAATATTTTTGCTTTGTTTTTCTTTGTTCGTTCTTTTGCAGGTGTATGCGCACTCGATCCACGTCTTATCAAGAGCCCGAGCCTCTCGATAACCTAGACATGGCCGGTGTACAAAACAACAACAACATACCACCTCCAAACAATAATAATAACAACAACAACCCGCCTTTCAACAACATGACCAATAACAACAACAATGAGCCCCTTCCGGATAATCGCCCGATGATTGAATTGCTGCAAGCTCATGTAGATGGCAACACGGATCCAATTGTCATACCTCCAATTGCCGCCAACAACTTTGAGCTAAAATCAGGCTTTATCCAGATGGTCTCTGCTCAACCATTCTTGGGACGTACCATTGATGACCCACATGACCATATCAAGAGATTCTTGCAACTCACCAACACGGTCAAATTCAATGGTGTTCCACAAGAGGTTATCAGGTTACAACTTTTTCCCTTTTCTTTAGAGGGACAAGCCCGGCATTAGCTTGCTAAGGAACCGCCACAGAGTATTCACTCGTGGACGGATTTGGAAACCAAATTCATCAATTACTTTTTCCCACCCTCTCGTACTACCGCTTTGCGGAATGAAATCATAACTTTTGAACAAAAGTACGATGAGTCGTTCAGTGAATCTTGGGATCGTTTTAAAGATCTTTTAAGAAAATGCCCACAACATGGTTTTACCAAAGTACATCAAATTAATACTTTTTACAATGGTTTAAGCATGAGTGATCAAGATTCACTGAACAGTGCCTCGGGGGGTAATCTTTTGGCTAAGACTTCCAATGCTGCTTGGGATATCATTGAGAATAAATCTCGTGTGCAAACCAAGAGTGTTCGGACCAATGTCGCTAGTGCTAGCACTAGTGACAGCGACAAGCGATTAGACAAAATCACTACGCTTCTTGAATCGCTTGTCACCCACACCGTCAGCAACAACAACAGCAGCAACGCTAAAAACGCTCAAGTTAACGCTGTTAGCCAACCTTGTGAGATATGCGGTGGTCCTCACTCTTACACAACTTGTACTGCCACCCAAGACTACCCTGCTGAGAATGTGAATGCGGCATATGGCACCTATCCTCAACCTGCTTATCAAGCTAGACCTCAAGGTGACCGTAATTTGCTTAGCTATCGATCCAACAACTATCTTTCACCACCTGGTTTTCCCCAAAACAACCCAAACCAACAACAAAACCTTAACCGCTCTCCTCAACAACAACAACCTCGTACACCATACATCCCTCCTCACAAGCAGCAACAACCACCTCAACGTAACAACCAAGTTTACCAACAACCTGCTTATCAACCACCCGCATACAATGCTCCTCCCAACCAAACCACCACTGCATTACACCAAGAGGTTGCAACCTACATGAGGACCAATGATGTGATCGTGGAAAATCTCTAACAGGAAGTGCGAAACTTGAAAGCAGACTTGGTCAAGCAAGGAAACGATTTGAGAGCCGACATGAGAAACACGTTGGATAGCCAAACTAATGACTTGAGGAACATGATGGCTGGTTTCTTCCAAGGTAATCAACCCTCTTCTTCGGGTACTCTTCCGAGTAACACCGTTGCGAATCCAAGAGGGGAGATGAAAGCAATCACTACTCGAAGTGGTAAAGGTACCAAGGAACCCGAGCTTCCTATACCTCCACCGGTGGTTGTGACTAAGGAGAACGAGTCACCTGCTCCTATTCCTCATCCTTCTCCTTCCCCAATTTCTCCACCTCTTCCTTCTACCCCTCCTCCACCCAAGGATGTGAGTGATCCTATTCTCCCAAAGCCTTCCTCTTCTTCCAATATACCTTATCCATCAAGGTCGAGGAAAGAGAAGCAAAAGAGCAAGGATGATATTCAAGTTTCGAATTTTCTTAAAATGTTTAAACAACTGAATTTCAATATCTCCTTCGCTGAGGCTCTCGCTCACATGCCTAAATATGCGAAAATGTTTAAAGATCTTCTAAGCGACAAGGAAAAGCTCCTCGATATTGCCAACACCCAACTTAATGAGAATTGCTCTGCAGTGCTCTTAAGGAAATTGCCAACCAAGCTTGGTGATCCGGGTCGTTTCTTAATTCCTTGCAATTTCCCGGGAGTAGAGAATTGCATGGCCCTAGCCGATCTAGGTGCCAGTATTAATCTCATGCCTCTAAGTGTTTGGACGCAATTATCTCTCCCAGAGCTAGTCCCCACCAAAATGACTTTGGAATTAGCTAACCGTACGGTTGCTTATCCAGTGGGGATAGCCGAAGACGTCATTGTAGGAGTCGACAAATTCACCTTTCCTGCTGATTTTGTTGTCGTCGACTACGAGATGGACCCTCGTGTGCCACTAATTGTTGGTCGTCCATTCTTGAGGACCGGTCGCACTCTCATTGATGTTGAAGCCGGTGAGCTTATCATGAGAGTGGGTGATGATAAAGTAGTCTTCAACATGGGAAAGTTGTCTAAACAGCTTTATTCATACGAGAGTGTTAATTGTATTGACGTTCTTGATGAGGCTTGTGAAGAACACTTTAATGATGTTTGCAAAAGTATTCCTACCTCTCTTCCCAATGTTGAGACCGTGTCCTCTATTGATTCCTCATTATCTCTATTTGGAGATAGTGATTTGTTTTGGAAAGATCTTGAAGACACCATGGGAGATGTGAACTTATCTAATGATGATTCTCCTACCGATGGGAACGAAGACATGCATTTCTTTGAGAGCCTTCTTAACGAAGACAATCCTTCTCCTCCATCTCCCACGGTTATTGCTATCGATACTCCGACTTTGAAAACGCCTCCCGTCGAAAATCCTCCGGATTTAGAACTTAAGGAGTTGCCGTCTCATCTTGAGTACGTATTTCTTGAAGAAGAGAAGAAGTCGTCAGTCATCATTGCTAAGGACCTAAAGGAAGACGAAAAAGCCCGACTTATCACCGTGTTGAAAGATCATAAGAAGGCTATTGCTTGGAAGATTTCGGATATTCGTGGAATTGATCCTCACTTCTGCACACACAAAATTCTCATGGAGGACGACTTTAAGCCCACAATTCAAAGCCAACGAAGGGTGAATCCAAAAATCCATGAAGTCATCAAAACTGAGGTTATCAAACTTCTTGATGCGGGTATGATTTACCCTATTTCGGATTCACCATGGGTTAGTCCAATCCATTGTGTGCCCAAGAAGGGCGGAATAACCGTTGTTCCCAATGAACACAACGAGTTGATTTCCACTCGTCTCGTTACTGGATGGAGAGTTTGTATAGACTACCGCAAACTCAATGATGCCACGAGAAAGGATCATTTCCCTCTACCTTTTATGGACCAAATGCTTGAACGTTTAGCGGGTAATGAATATTACTGCTTTCTTGATGGTTTCTCGGGTTATTTCCAAATACCCATCGATCCCCAAGATCAAGAGAAGACAACATTCACTTGTCCCTATAGCACGTTTGCTTACAAAAGAATGCCTTTTGGCTTATATAATGCCCCCGGGACTTTCCAAAGGTGCATGTTAGCTATCTTCCATGACATGGTTGAACAAACCATGGAAGTCTTCATGGATGATTTCTCGGTCTTCGAGGATTCCTTCTCTTCTTGCCTTGCCAATTTAGAACGTATGCTTAAGCGGTGCGAAGACACTCGCCTTGTTCTGAATTGGGAAAAATGCCATTTTATGGTAAAAGAAGGCATCGTGCTGGGACACAAGATTTCCAAAGCCGGTCTTGAAGTAGACCGTGCTAAAGTCGATGTTATCGCCAAGTTGCCTCCACCTTCAACCGTGAAGGGTGTGAGAAGTTTTCTGGGTCATGCGGGCTTCTACCGTCGATTCATCAAAGATTTTTCTCAAATCGCTCGCCCGATGACCCACCTCTTGGAAAAAGATACTCCTTTTATCTTTTCCAAAGAGTGCCTTGAAGCCTTCAATTTGCTTAAGGATAAGCTTACTAAGGCACCTGTCTTGGTTACCCCTAATTGGGAGCTGCCCTTTGAGTTGATGTGCGATGCTAGTGATTTTGCTATTGGAGCGGTTCTGGGACAAAGAGTGAATAAACACTTCCAACCAATCCATTACGCTAGCAAGACAATGACGGGGGCACAATTGCATTATACGACAACCGAAAAAGAGCTTTTAGCTGTTGTCTATGCTTTTGAAAAATTCCGCCCCTATCTTGTCCTTTCCACCACCATCGTGTATACCGATCATTCCGCATTGAAGTACTTGTTGACAAAGCAAGATTCCAAACCAAGACTTCTTCGCTGGGTTTTGCTGCTCCAGGAATTTAAAATCGAAATTCGCGATAAAAAAGGAGCTGAAAACCTAGCCGCGGATCATCTCAGCAGACTTGAGGATCCTTACCAAGGGGATCATCCGAATAAAGAAATCAATGATTCTTTTCCCTTGGAGACCTTAATGTCTATAACTTCGAATTCTAATGAAACCCCGTGGTTTGCGGACTTTGCAAACTACTTGGCGGGTGGAATTCTCAAGAAAGGGTTGACGTCTCAACAAAAGAAAAAGTTCTTCACCGACATTAAGACTTACTTTTGGGACGACCCTTACCTATTCAAACAATGTGCCGACCTGATTATCCGCCGATGTGTTGACGGACCGGCAGCTTCCGAAATCCTTGATGCTTGCCACAAAGGACCCACCGGTGGTCACTTTGGTCCCAATTACACCGCCAAAAAAGTGTTTGATTCGGGATTTTATTGCCCCTCCATATATCGTGATGCTCACAATATGGTTAAACAATGTGATGTTTGCCAAAAACAAGGCAAGATCACACATAAAGACGAGATGCCTCAGAAGTTCATTCAAGAGTGTGAAATCTTTGATGTTTGGGGTATCGACTTTATGGGGCCATTCCCTTCTTCTAAAGGAAACAAATACATCCTTGTAGCCGTTGACTACGTCTCCAAATGGGTTGAAGCCAAAGCTTTACCCACTAATGACGCAAGGGTGGTTTGTAACTTTTTTAAAGCTCTTTTCGCTAGATTCGGTGTGCCTCGTGCTATTATTAGTGACCGTGGGACTCATTTTTGCAATGACCAATTCGCAAGAGTCATGGCTAAGTACGGTGTAAATCATCGTCTTTCCACAACCTACCACCCACAAACTAATGGCCAGGCTGAAATATCCAACCGAGGACTTAAGCGAATTCTGGAAAGAACCGTGGGAGAGCATCATGCCTCATGGGCTGCTAAACTTGATGATGCTTTGTGGGCTTTCTGTACTGCTTACAAGACCCCGATCGGCTGTACGCCTTATCGTCTTGTGTACGGGAAAGCGTGCCACCTCCCCATTGAGTTGGAGCACAAGGCTTATTGGGCCTTGAAGTGGGCTAATTTTGATATTAACAAAGCCGGTGACCTACACAAGATCCAACTCAATGAGCTCAATGAACTTCGGAATGAGGCTTATGAAAATTCTTTGATCTATAAGGAAAGAACTAAGCTCATTCACGACTCCAAGATCAAAAACCGAGAGTTCCATGTTGGAGACAAAGTCTTACTTTTTAACTCTCGGTTGAAAATCTTCTCGGGAAAGCTCAAATCTCGTTGGTCCGGCCCATTCACCATTGCCCAAATTTTTCCATATGGTACTCTCGAGCTCGCTCAACCTAATGGACCTAATTTTAAGGTGAATGGCCAACGAGTGAAGTTGTACTTTGGTGAGGACACCTCTCAGGAGGTGATTCCATCCCTCACCATGTTCCCCATGAACTAATTTTGGGTCGAGTCAGGCTCGTGACTCGGTTATCAAAAACAAGCGCTCCTCGGGAGGCAGCCCGAGTATCTATCCTTTTATGTTTTAACCCCCTAAGTGTAGGGGAACCTCTATAGGTTGCTTTCTTTGAGTGGTGATGTGATTACAGGGATAAGTCCACTCTTGGAATCTTTGACGAACCGTGCTCCCGTGTTATCCGAAATCCGGTTCTATCTCTCAACTATCGTGATTCAATTTTCTTCATACACACATTTGAAATTGATCACTTTAGTCGTCTCTTCCTTAACTTGAGTTAACCAACGTGCACAATGTCATAAGTGTAGGGGAGACTTTTCCCACATGCTTAAACATTGAGGACAATGTTTATCTTAAGTGTAGGGGGGACTTCTATCGAAGTTTTAAGTGGACTTTTCCATGAAAATGCCTTCATTTAACCAGAAAATCTTATTTTTCAACATTTTTCAAATTTTTTTATTAACTTTGGCCATTTTGTCGTAATTTTTAAATTTTTATCTTTGCTTTCATATGTATATATCCCACAATAAAGTCAAAAATATTAATAAAGTGGTGTAGCTAGTTTAGAAGTCTTTGACATATTAGGCCCGTTGCGTTTATTTTGACTCAACCCGAATAGACTTATCCAAGTTTATTCTAGCTAGTATCCTTAACCATGTAGACCTTAATTGGTTTATTAGGCTTAGTATCCACGAGTCTCATTACTTGAGATTTTAAATTGTGGAGGACGAGAAATGATAGAGTCAATTATAAGTCGGTATTCTTGCACAAGCTCACTTGGTGTAATTATTTGCCTATTCTCCCATCACTTGCTAATAATTATCTACAATAAGTAAGGTCGTACGATTTGAAAAGTTACTTAGCTTCTAGCCCAAGATCGTTTAAAAGTTGCTCGGTAATGATAAGAGTTCATAGCCAAGGCATAACTTATGAAGCGGGGCGCGAAGATTGGCGAGTCCGAAAAGGCCCTAACAAGGCATGAGGATTCCATTTTATTGCTAAAGATCCAAGGTGATGTGAAAAGCATTATTCCCAAAATCAATATGAAGGATCAAGACTCACGACGAAAAGCAATCAACTCCCATAAAGATCATGGAGAAGTCTATCCGAAAAGACCCTAACAAGGTATGAGGATAAATAGATCCAAGTCCGAAAAGGAGGCGGATCGTTGTATCTCAAAATCCCAAATAGAGATTGAAGAAATAATCATGAAGTCGTGGTCAACAAAGTTGGAGTACCTCTCAAAAGTCTCCAAGTGAAGAAACTCTATGAACGATGAGAAGACCATTATCTCAAGCACGTCTCTCAAGATATGAAGTATGAAGTACATGCCAAATATCGGCCCGAGAAAGGTCTCAAATCGTGAACCAAGTTATGCCAAGATATGAACTTTTTGATATCCCGAGAAGCAGTTTTAAGAGATTTTGTCCTTTAGCTAACTATTGATCAAATCGTCCTACTTTGCTTTCAGCCTAAATAAACTATCGAAATAAGTCCAAAAATGCATCTTCATGATCATTCTAAGACAAAAATAAAATATAAGAGATACACCTAGGAATAAGGGAGTTTAAGCATATAATTAAGCCATGTGTGTAAGTGTTTGATTTGCTAACTTATAATAACAATGATCTCGTTTTTAAGCTTAGTTTGGGGAACGTGAAACTTGAGGGTGATAAATCTTCGCAGCACCAAAGCCCTAATGTAAGTCAGTGATTTCTTTGCAAGTTATTTCCATGTAGCTATTTTCAAGAGAAAATGGTTTTCTATCCTTTTGTTTCCTTTAAAGTTTAATTTCTTTTAAGTTCTTTAATTTTTGTTTAGTAGTGTTTTAATAAGGCCAAGGTTGATTAATTATGAGAAAAATGTAAAATTGCTTTATCACTAAGCATTGTATGAGGGCATGGCAATGGTTAAGTGTAGGGGATTTGATAGGTGTGTAAACACCCATCCTTTTACCACTTAATTCTGGCTAAAACGAGACCAAAACACGTATTTAATATCATTTGTTTGGAATTATGCGTGGTTTTTGTGTTTATTGTGTTTTCAGAGCCAACCGGATGAATATTAGAGAAAACATGGTATTGCACGGGTTTTACTGAAGAAAAAGACTCAAGATAAAGTCTATTGTCCAAGAGATGCAAAAGATTTGAAGTCACTGGGCCTATTTGACGATTTATCGAAGAAAAGGACCAAAGATGGAAGATTTACATAAGTCGAAGAAACTCAAGTCTATTAAACGAAGAAATTAAAAGACGAGTTGAATTTAATCGACGACAAATCCCGAATCAGAATCGAAAACGTCAACTTTTCTGAAAAGACGAGAAGACAAGAAGAACGGGAGAAAGCCCACTCACCAACCAAAAGAAAAGCCTATAAAAGGAATCCCCTCACACACATAGTGCCAGTTTTTTTAGTTTTCTCTCCTCCCCACTTTTCTCTCCTTCTAGTTCGTCCCATCACCAACACCATTAGGGTGTTTGGTGATTTTGATCTTTGATTTTCTAATCTTGTAATTTTCATCTTTGTTTTATCTTGTTAAAACATTAATCATTCAATACAAAGTCTTGTTTAATCTTTCCATTTCATCTTGTTCATCATCATCTTTATCTTCAAGTTCTTAAGTTCTTATTTTATTGAGTTTTGATCTTCAAAAGTTGTTGGGATTTGTGTTTTTGTTGATGGGATTTGTAGTTTATGGTTAGTAGACGCTTAGTGATTAGTTTATTTAAGTTTTTGGTGAAAAACTTGGTGATTTTTGGATTAAAATCGATTTTCCTTGTTCTTCGGGTATTGTTACTGTTTATGTGTTTCCAGACTTCCGGATGAACAAGAAACTTCCGGTTGAACACAAAAGTTCCGAGTGAACCTAAAAGTTCCGGATGAGCATCATCTTCCGAATGAACTAAGAAGTTCCGGATGAACCTATTTTCCAAAAAGTTCCGAATGAATTTCTTTTTCAAAAGTTCCGAGTCAATCTAAAGTTCTGAATCAGTATAAAGTTCCGAACGAACTGAAAGTTCCGGATGAACCTAATCTTCCGAATGAACCAAAGTTCCGGACGAGTCAAAAGTTCCGAATGAGTATAAAGTTCCGGATGAACCAGACATTCGAACAAACTTCCGAATAAACTTCCGATTAAAGTTCCGAATCAAGATGTTCCGAGTGAAAAGTTCCGGATGAACAAAGTTCCGAATCAAGGTTAAAAAAGTTCCGAATCAATCATTTTTGAGCATCATTAATTGTCACTGTTTCCTTAGTGTTACTGTTTCCTCATTTTAGCTTTAATTTCAGTTTTTATTTTAATTTTAATTCAAGTTTTTATTAATTGTCATTAAAGTTATTGTCTTTGATTTAAGTTTTCATTTTAAGTACGTTTTAACATTTAGTATATTAGAAAACCAAACCCTTTTATTTAGTAACCAAGAACAATCATTCCACTTAAAGCTGAGATCAATTCGAGAGGACTGAGAGATTAATCTGAACCCATACAAAAACCGTGTATCAAACTCGTCATTAATGCAACTCAAAACTCCACACTTTCTCATGTGTATTCTATCACGTCTTTGTACAATGTCAATCCCATCAAAAACATTTGCAAAAGAATTTCAAAAAGAGTTTTGGAAGTTGTTGAGAAAAATGAAGTTCCGTCCCCTCCGCCGGTGGAGGTTAAGAGTGTTAAGCCTACGGTTCCAATTGTGAATGATTCTTCGGATGATGAATACGTTGATCCCGATGGGGGAGTTTTCTTTGTCGACAAACGTTTTGAAAACTTACCACCACCTTTACCAAAACGCTTTTCAAATGTGAGAATTTTTAGTGTGACTAATATTGCTTTAGAAACACCAAATATTTTTGACATAATTAAATCGGGTTTTCACAAGGAGAGTTTAAAACATGAAAAAGGAAAAGATTTTGAATTGAATTTAAAAGATTTTTCTACAACTCTAACTCCGTCATCACCACGTGTATTGAGTGCTACAAGCTCGTCTTCTCCTTTTGACGATGCTTTGTGTGGACTTAGTGTGGGGGAATCCCTTTATGTTCCCTCCCCTTTCTCCACCGAGGACGAGATATTTGATCCTGGAATTGCTTATAAAGGGAAATCTCGGTCTTCCACCGATGCAATAAATGGAAAATCTTTCTATTTGATTGGTGCGAGTCTACCTCGAGTAGCTCAATGTTTTCATGACTTACCCATTGTCCCACCCTTCTATTTCTTCTCACCTATTTTCTTGAAACTCTTTGAGTTTTTGTTGACTTACGATGAAGTGGCGTTGATTTGTTTTTCCAACGAAATCGAGAACGCCATCTTCGATCCCGGTATTTTGCACCATCAAAGGACTTAGTCCTTTATACCGGTTGTTTTTGGGCCTTGTTTATCATGTAAGCCCCACCAAAAATTGACCATACCAATATTATCCCTAAATGATCACATTTATGGGGATTCGAGTCGAGCTTTTGACTCGGTTATCAAAAACAAGGTGCCTCGTGGGGGAGACCCATGCTTATCCATGTACATATTATTGCTTTCTAATTAGTTTAATGTGAGGGGATTTGTGCCCTTCCAACCTTTGTTCCGTGGTTGTTTGTGAATTGTGGTTTTTAGATCATGATCTTCACGATTAGAGCCTCTCGTGTTCGTTTTATGGGAGCACTCGATCGTTTGCTCTGGAGACATTTCTCAATATCCAAATGATATATCCTTTTGATGTTTTAACCTTAGGTTTTTAGCACACTTCATAAACGGCTATTAATTTATTGGTTACACCCTTTCCATGCTAGATTAGGCATTCGACTACGTCTCTAGTATGGGGGTGTTTGCACCCCTAGACTCGAAACATTGAGGACAATGTTTAACTTTAGTATGGGGGGTGAATAGATACTTGCCTTGCCAAACCTTCACGCTTTCCAAAGTTTATCTTTTTGTTTATCGTTTTGTTGCAAAATAAGGCTAAAAATGGCCAAATTTTAAAATTTCTCTCATGTTTTGTAAGTGTTTGAAGACACGAATGTAGGTTTTCCGATGGCGAGAATAAGAGTAATTTTTGACTCGACCGTGCGTGTTGAGCACTTAGCTTTGATTCCTTAACTTCACATTAGGCTAAGTCTCTTAAATGAGGACGAGAAAAGATAGAGTTAATTATAAGTTACTATGCTAAACGTAGAGTACTCGTATTCTTTCAAAAACTCATGTGTTCTCGTTGTTTGCTTATTCTCCCTTCGCATGTAAATATTTTTTGCTTAATAAATATTGACTTAGCGGTTTAGTTAGGATTGTTGGGTTTCTAGTCTTTTCTAGTAGCTTCCGTGTAATTAAATTGGGAAGACATTAAGGTATCGCCAGCGTCACGGTTTTGAAGTATTGGCAACCCGAATAATCGAAAACTTCACCCAATAATAAGATTTCAAGTGCTCACCTAAATCTAGCAAACAATTTGAAGCCTCACAAGGCCGAAAAATCTATGCAAAATTGAAAGTGAATCAAGCCTTAATCTTCGAAGCTTTAAAGATCCAAAATTCGCTTTAGCGTGAGGATATACGTCTTTGGCTAATAAAACCACCGATGAGGCGGATAATAAAAGGCAAGGCAAGACCGAAGTCATAATAAAAGCTTCATGGCGAAGTTGAATAAAAGATGGAGGTAAACCAAAGATAATAAGGCCCTTCCGTTAGGGGGCGTATAAAAGTCTTGGTAATAAGTCTCATGTTCAAAACCGTTATAAAACCGTGTTTATCGATTCTTCTTGTCAACTTAATTTTTTAACATCGTTGTCTATTAGGAGGGGTTATTGATTTAATGGTCTTAGTTACACCGTTAGGACTCTATTTTTAGACCTAAATCTCTATTATCGCATAAGTCAATGATGTATCCTCGTGAAACATTCAAGACAAAATAAAATATAAGAGATACAACTTAGGAATAATGGGAGGATAAGTACGTGATTAGGGCATATGAGTAGTGTTAGCATTACTAACTTATAATGACAATGATCTCGTTGCACGCTTGGCATGGAATTGGGGTGAAAATCGAGGACGACGAAATTATTTCTAACGAAGCATTCACGTGTTCTTATTATATGAACCTAAACGTCCCATTTTGCGATGAAAATCATACATTATGTCTAAAACGCAAGTAGTAGTGATAGTAGTAGTGTAGTTAGTTTATCATTCCAATAAAGTGAATAAAAATGAATTTTGGAGGTGCTACGATACTTTATTCTAGCATTGCGTGAGGGCACGGCAATGGTTTAGTATGGGGGAGTGATGAGACTGCTTTTATACATAGTCTCATCGTCCAAATCGGGCTTAAAATGCATAAAATATCATTAAAATACCCAAATATATGCTTGTGTTTGTTACTTGTGTATTTTAGGTACGGATATTGGGGAAAAGACAAAAGATCACAAGAATAATTCAATAACGAACACGAGAAACGAAGCCGCACAATGAACCGGACCCAAATCTGGAATTTCCAAAATGGACCTTGAAGAATTGAAGATTGGCAACTTTAGTCCCTCATTTTTGAAGACTTGGCAAGACTAGACCTTGAAGAAATCATCATTGGCAAAAGAAGACCTCCATGTTTGAAGATTACACAAGTTTTACCCTTGAAGAATCCAAAAATATGCATTTATGGTCCTTATACAAAGATTGCAAAACATGTTGTGCCAAAAGTGTAAACTTCCCAAAGTTAAATACAAAGGGAATGAAGTGGTTGCTGATTATTTACAAAATGAAGGAAATATGAACCTTGGGGGGCCAAAACTGCCCAGACACCAAACCTACACATCCAATATAAGCTTGACACCTCACCACACAACCCGACCCTACCCATTTACCCAACCCAAACCCAGTCCAAAAACCCACAACCCGTCCCAATAACCAGTTTATTAAAACATGGTCAAATGGTCAACAAATTTCCCACCAAACACATTTTTTAAAACTAAACCTTTCCCAAAATGGATTAAACTTTCCCTAAACACCACTTAAACCCTAAAATTTCCCAGGCACAATTGACTTTGAAACAAGGGGGTTTTGTTTCAATCTTTCCAGATCACTAATCAAACTTTTTGTCACCACAACCCACATCCCAAACCAACACAAGACACACCCATGTGTCTTGTGGGACCCTCCCCTGCACCCGTCTTTGTCCCCAAACCCCAATACCAGACAAGTTAAACGGTTGGATGCAACTCCTTGGCCCCCAAGGACAATTTAACGTCCAAGATCACAATGCCACAGCTGGCCATCACTCTCATATCACATGGAGCCTTTTTGACCAATTTCAAGATGAAGACCCAAGGGCTTTTTGGAGATTTCAGCTACTAGGGTTTAGCATTCTAGATAATTCTTTAGAGTAGTATAAATATGGACGGTTTGTGTCCATATTTCTTTGTTCCAGTTTTTCTAGCAAAACTTTGTAATCCCTTTTTATTTAATAAAGTTGGTAATTTTTATGAAAAAGTGTAATTCCTTTTGTTTTATAAAAGTTGGTAAATGTTTTTAAGCTAGAATACTGAGTTCCATTAATTTGTTCAAACATTTTGTGTTTGAAGTTTTCAGAAAAAGGTTTCTGAAAACTTGATTTTCTTGGGTAAAATCTTGTTTCAAAGATTTATGTTTGCAGGATTGAAAGTGTATTTGGTATAAGTGTTTTTGAAAGGAAAATCATTTAAGTAAGATTTTGAAAAAGGTTTAAGATAGAAAGATAAAATCAGATTTTTTTTGGATATTTTGTGCTTGTTCTTATTTGATCTTAGCATGTTCATAAGAGCTTGATTTGCCCAAGGGTTCTGCACAGACCCGGGTCTGTTGGAGGTGGTTAAGCAACCACTGAGGGGCCTGGATGTAGGTCCCTCTAGGTAAAAATCTTGACCTTGTTTTCAGTTTTATAAGATTTTGTGATTTGGTATGATTTTTGTGTAAGTGTTGAAGTGACTGTTTCTTTTGGTTTGATTATGCTTATTATGCATGTCTAGGTAGATTAGAATCAGTTTGAGTGTGATTGAAAGTCATTTGGTGTGTTAAAAATCATATTCAGAATTTTAAGGAGTGTTTGGATTAGGGCTTTAAATGGTTTAAATGGTTTAGATTCTGCTTGTAATCTTGTTTTATTCACTCACTAGGAGTTGTTAGGTTAAATGTTAGTATAGGTTTTCAGTTTGGACAAGTTTTGAACAAGTTTGTATGATAAAAAAATTGAGTAAGTAGCTAATTTCAGAAACTGCCTGAATTGGCCGTTTTTGTGTGAATTTGTGCCATCAAGTTTGATAATCTGCTAGATATTAGGTCATTTTAGGGTTGTGCATTGCTTGTATGCCATGTTAGTGATTTGTATGCAAGATATTGGCCTTTAAATCTCATTTTTATGCAAGTGCATTGGTCAATTGTTCATCAGAAAAACATTGCCTTAATCAGAAACTGTTTGAGCTAATTGTGGTTGATTTTTGTGAAGTAGCTTGTTGTTTTTGTGTTAGCATTGACTCCCTATACTCAACTGAGTATAGGGGTGCCCCATTTGTCCAAAAAAACATCAACAAAAGCCAAAATCAAGTCCTCTTGATCCAGTCTTCACAAGTGAAGATATCACTTTGTGTTCATCACACTAGCAGCCTAACTGGGCACGTTTTTGATTTCTAAAAAGCTTGATTATAGCTTGTTTTTGATTAAAAGGTTGTTTTGGGATAAGTTAAAGTTACTGTGTTTGTGTTTTTAAAATTTAAAAAAGAAAAAAAAATAAAAAGTAAAAAGGACGTGGCCAGGAATCGAACCTGCGCCACTTCTCTCACAACACACACAACTTACCAACGCGCCCTTGGGTCTTTTACTGCTAAAGACTCGTTTCAAATTGTATTTAAAGGGTTTTAGTTTGGGCTTTTCAAAATTAAGCCGTAGCTAAGTAAGCCATTTCATGCTTATTGGTTATGCTTTTTTGCTTGTTTTCATTTTTCTTGTGTTTGTCACTTAGTTTAGGATTTTTAGCATAAAGTTTTGATTTTTCTCTTTCTTTATTTATTTTTTATTAATTTTTATTTACCCGTTTTTATTTAATTAGATTAAAAATAGTATAAGTAGTTTTAAAATTTTATAAAAAATATTTTTAGGTTTTATTTAAGTAATTTGAGGTTTACAGCCAATAAAGTTTTCAAAAAGTCTTATTTTTGATTTTATAGGATTTTAGGGTTTTTTACCAACTTTAAAATTTTATATAAAATTATTAAATAGGTTTTAGAAACTTTTAATTGCATTTTTGTCTTAGTTACATTATTTAAGATTTTTGGTAATTTTTTAGATTTATTTTATAAACTTTGAATTTTTTTGATTATTTTAATATTATTTTATTATTAAAAATTAAAAGTTTGATTTTTAACTTTTTTCATTTTTCCTAGATTGTAGACACTAAATTAGGAATTTTGTAACTTTCCAAATATTTTTAGGGCTTTTCAATTATTTTCTAGAATTAATTTAAGTTTTAATTGATTTTAATAGTTTTTAAGTGTTTAAAAAAAGTTTTATTTGGTTTTAAAATTTAAAAAAAATAATTTTTAGCTTAATTAGGTCATTTTTGAGGTTTACAAACTTTAAAATCTTGTTTAGGGCTTTTTAATAATTAATTGTGATTTTTAGGGCTTTAATTAGCATTAAAAAGTCATTATCTAATTAATTCAAAGGTTTTAGCAAGTTTGGATTTTTTGTAAACTCTTAGAATATTATTGTGGATTTTTAGTAATTTTTAGGAATTTTTAGGTTAAAATTTTAATTTTTGTACTATTTACGGTTTTACGTGATCGCCTTTTTCGTCTTAGTTTAATCCGACTTCGTAACCGTCTTTCTCTTCTCACCTCATTTCTATTTTCTCTTCTCATAACAATAAAATAATCATTAATCAATTCATTACACAACACACGTGCCTCCTCGAGAACGATCCCCACATTGGGTCATAAGTGTTTACGTTTTCCTAAACGTACGCTTAATACTTACCGCTTTTACCTTCCTTTTCCTAAAGGGGTAAAAATACAACAATCAATTGTGTATCAACTTATGCTACATGTTTGGATTACTATTTATTTTGATCCTAAATATTGTTTATGCCATCATGTTTGTAATTTACATAGCTTTGTGCATGCCTTATGATAGTTAGCTTCTTAGATTTTGGTCAGTAGTTATCTTTGGCTTGTGAATTCTTTGATAAAAATCTGGGTTAACCAAAATTTGGGATGTGAAATTTTTGAAAGACCTCTAGTCGCGGTTCCATATCAACCCGCGACTCCTTATCGATAAGGAACCGCCGGTCCTAGATAAGGAACCGCCGCCATTGTGTCCGGCAGAATCTTTTGCTTTACACTATTTTCTTCAATCTGTGTAAACTTTGCATGATTCTTTGCAAAAACCTGCATATTTCCTAAACTAGGTTACCTAAATTCATTATTCACCTAAAATGATTTTAACCCATTACTAGTTTGGATCATCCACTCACCCATTTAAACCCACCTTGTTAGTCATGTTCTTCACACATCAAAACATCCTTCCCTAACCCTTAAACCACCCTTGTCAACCATGGTTTCTACAAAAACCTCAAACACCCCAAGGAAAACACTTAAGATTAGGATTAAGGTACCCAAGCCTAACTCCTCACCCTTTCACACACCCAAAAATGAGATGGTTCCAATCCTCATTTCCTCATCACCTTCACCACCCCTTGCACCATGCAAGACAACATCCACCCATGGTACTAACCACTCCATTGGTTCTACCTCCTCTTCATTCAACTCAAGAATGAATGAGCTCTCTTGTTGTCCCATATATTTGTGATGATTAAGCAATGAATAAAGAAAGAAAATAGATGAAGAAGAGATGAATTCCTAGAGAGAGAAAGTAGTGAGAGAAAGTAGAGAGGAGATGATTAACTTGGTGAGATTAGATTAAGAAAATGAAGTTACAAATGACCATCCACCCTCCTAACATGCTAGGAGGGTAGTATATATAGTCCACCCACATGCGGGCTTTAATGGACTATATATTGGGCCGGGCTTGTCTTTTGGACTTTAATTAGTTTAAATCCAAGCCCGTGAACCACGACTAAATAACTACTTATTACAACGTTCTAATAAATATTACAATAGAAACCTATGACCGAACATTCTTGTTTGACTCAATATTTTGAGGCTAACAATCTCCCCCAATGTGAGGTCATTCCTCTTTGATATTTGGATTCCAATGGAGATTTATGAATTTCGTCATAAATGAGTCTTGAACGTGTAACAGTAGTTTTGTTCCTTCATGCTGTGATCTTTGAGCCTTTGTCGTTGTCTTTTGACTTTGTCTTTAAGTCTTGAGATCTTCAAATCATTCTTGACTTGTCTTTGCCATCTTGTGATCTTGTGTCTTTATCCACATGCTCACACTATCAATTGTTGGATAAGTCTTTGGGCATGAATATGTGGTTGTGAATCTTTGACTTTGCTGAGTACACCGTGACGCCACCTTCTCGAGACAAAACATAGACACGGACTGAATGGCTTTGACATTCGTCCTAAATCGGTAGCGTTTTACCTCCGGTCGGTGAAGACCGTTATACGATATTAAATATCGTACCTGTGATCAGGTAGATTCAATTAAGAATCTCCTTGACAGGGTTTCGCGGCTGTACTAACCGTTCTCTTTACTCGACCGTCTCAAAGCAAGACTGCGAACATAAAGAGTGAATCAATTGGATAAATATCCGCTTGATTAAAGTCGTCAATTCAAATTCCTGGAACAAGTTTGATTCATTAAGAATCTTACCATTGTTGCTTTCCAGTTGACACAAGTTTGATTCATAAGAATCTCACAAGTCACCTACCGTAGCGCTGTTTGATGTTGACGCTAGAAGGATTTCCATTCGTCACTGTGAATATTAATAAATATCACTCTGA
Source organism: Glebionis coronaria (assembly GCA_025667525.1). Lineage (NCBI taxonomy): Eukaryota > Viridiplantae > Streptophyta > Magnoliopsida > Asterales > Asteraceae > Glebionis > Glebionis coronaria. The sequence goes on from CM046874.1 coordinate 437,446,610, forward strand.
ATGTTCTGGCAAGACCATAAAGATATTGCGTAGAAACCTGAAACGAGTTTGAATCAATTCAGAGTCAAACCACTGTTGCTTTTCAGTTTTACATATGTTCAATTCATAAAGAATCTTGCATATGACCTACCGCAGTGCTGTTTGATGTTAACACTGGAAGGATTTCCACTCATCATTGTGAATACTAAGTAGTATCACTCTGAGTGTTCTAGCAATATCACAAGGATATAGCGTAGGACTCTCTTGATCTTCATCCGTGTGTCCTAACGAGATTTGATTGATCTCTTGGCTCTAGACTCGATTTGTGCACTTTTAGTGGTCGGAGGCTGGAGCAGATGCCACCTATTCAATATCAACAATCTCGGAGTGAGAAAGTCAATAGAAGTCATGTTGATCTCCGTGACAATAAAACAAACTTCTTTTGAGAGAAGCCTGAGTAGCTAGGAAAGGGTTGTGCTTCACATCACTGGGTGCATGATGAGTTTGTCTTCATGATGAGGTGACCCGGTTTCTGCCTAAGTTGTATGGAGGGCTTCTTTCTTTACACCCTTTATCCTTACATTTCTTTTTCATTCTTCAACCCCTTCAATGCTTACCAAGACATCATTACTAACACCTTGTTGTGATTGTTCCAGTGCTAGCATCAGTACTTAGTCGGCATTCAGCTACGTTCACATTCTACTCCATCTTTCCTAAGGACTTCTAATAATCTATTGGATTGTCCCTGGGAAGATCCCTCCGGTTCTGGTTGGATCATAGGACTTAAACCTAACCACCCTTTTGACACCAATAACGTCGTGAATTAAAGATGTTGTGGGTATTTGATCGTAACCATGAAAACCACTTTAAATTCTAACAAAGTGTTTGAAAAACATTTAACACCTTGCTAGTTTTGTCGTTTCAGAAAAGCTCCCCCTTCACATGTGCATCGATAATCGAAAGTGTTTCGCACATGTAGGTAAGAGTTAAAGTGCTTGAGTCTTATATATGATCACATTTTAATCACATTTTCTCCCCCTATCTCTAATATATAAAATCTTTTGATATTAGAGATACCAAATTTGATTAAAATATATTTTGAAAAATAGTCTTGAAAATTTTCGGGAGAAAGATGTGTTAATCTTTTGCATGAAGTTGAATTGCTCCCCCTCAAAAATTGATCCAATGGAATTGTCATTACGAGGATTTGATCCACATTAAACTTTTGAGGATAGGAGTTGTTGAACACACAATTTTTGAAAGATTTTGAATATCATTGAGAAATTCTTGAAAAAATTGTGTTCAACGCTTTTTGAAAAATCAATTCTTTTTGGCGAAAAGGTTTTTCTAAAGCATAAACTTGAGTTCATAGACTTTGAATGTCTTGACGAATCCACTCAAGTGTAAGAAGATTTAACTTCTTTTGCTAAGGGTAAGAGTACAAAAGTGTACACTCCCCCGTGAATTTAGATCCGGGTTGCAATCTGAAAGTGATTACAAGCCATTGTGTTGAGCTCAAAACGTTGAATGTTTTGTGACAAGCTCAACCCAAGATAGATTGCTCTACCCGTTGTTGGAAATATTGTCCAAAATAGACAATTTCCTTTTGAAAAGATAGAAATGACATGTTTTGAAAAATATTTACAACTTTCATTCGAGCTTTATGTACACACCCGTGTCGTTATTGAGCGACATTTCTAGGTACGTCCATATTATCGATACTGAAAGACATGTCGAGAAGAATATTTTTGGATTATCAAAGATTTTTTAATTTTGTATTTTGCTTTTTGATTAATATTTACAGGTAGATGTTTGATAAATGAATCAAGCAGGCTTCTTTGCCAGAACCTCCAGTTCTGCTGGAGTCAAACATCTCATACCAATTTGCCTAACTAGATACGCAAACCTCTCTTTCGAAAGAGCTTTTGTAAACAAGTCAGCTAATTGGTAATCCGTTCCAACAAAGTATAGTTCAACGATACCTCTTTCAACTTGTTCCTTTATGAAGTGGTATCTGACATCAATGTGCTTCGTGCGGGAATGCTGTACCGGATTGCAGGAGATGGCTATGGCTGACTTTGAGTCACAGTACATAGGTACTTTATCAAAATGGAAGCCATAATCCGTGAGTTGTGTTCTCATCCAAAGAACTTGAGCACAACACGCAGATAGAGACACATACTCCGCTTCGGCTGATGAAAGTGACGTGCAATCCTGCTTCTTGGAAGACCATCCCACAAGCTTGTCTTGACCTAGAAATTGTGCACCACCAGAAGTACTTTTACGTGTATCAAGACACCCTGCATGATCAGAATCTGAATAGGCGGTTAGAAAGAAACCGGTTTCCCTCGGATACCAGAGTCCCATGTGAATGGTATTCTTAAGGTACCGAAAGATCCGTTTAACCTCCTTGAGGTGCTTTTCAGTGGGTCGTGCTTGATATCGTGCACAATAACACGTAGCATGATGAATATCAGGTCTGCTTGCTGTCAAGTACATGAGGGACCCGATCATGGAACGATATCTCGTTTGATCTATGGGTAATCCCTCCAAATCAGCATCTAGAGATGTGGTTGATAATGGTGTCCCAACAGGGTCACATGAGGTCATACCATGCTTTTTGATTATCTCTTGACAATACTTAGCTTGGTTTATAAAGATACCACTTGGGGATTGGTGAACTTGAATTCCTAGAAAGAATTTTAGTTCGCCCATCATAGACATTTCAAATCTGCTGTGCATTACTTTTTCAAACCATTTTGAAAGTTTTGGGTTTGTAGACCCGAAAATAATGTCATCAACATAAATTTGCACAAGCAGAATGTCATCCCCATATGTATAAGTGAACAAAGTTAAATCAATGGAACCTTTTGAGAAACCTTTGGAGACCAGAAATTTCGAGAGCTCGTCGTACCACGCCCTTGGAGCTTGCTTGAGTCCATATAGTGCTTTGTGGAGACGATACACCTTGTCAGGATAATGAGGATTGACGAATCCTTCCGGCTGCGTGACATAAACTTCTTCCTTCAAAGGACCGCTAAGAAACGCCGTCTTGACGTCCATTTGATAGACAATGAATCCCTTATGTGCAGCATAAGCAAGAAAAATCCTGACCGCTTCCATTCGAGCTACTGGTGCAAATGATTCTTCAAAATCAATACCCTCTTTCTGTCCATACCCTTTAGCCACTAGCCTAGATTTATTCTTGATGATCGTGTTCTCTTCATCCATCTTGTTTTTCCAGATCCATCGAAGATTTAATGGTGTTACATCGTATGGTCTGTCAACCAATTCCCAGACTTTAAGTCTTTCAAACTGTTGAAGTTCATCCGTCATCGATTCAATCCAAGCATGATCAGCCATGGCTTCTTTGATGTTTTTCGGTTCAGCAGTACTCACGGCGAGTGCGAACATACAAACATCGCCATCGGTTTCAAGCTGTCGTCTTGTACGAACGGGCTGTGAAGGGTTTCCAATGACATGAACCAAAGGATGATCTCGGGTCCAATGATGTGTTGAAGGATGTCGTTGATAGAAAGTATGCATATTTGACGGATCAACATGGCGAGTAGAAGACTCTCCAGTTTCGTGTACCGGTGTACCGAATGGGTTGATGAATTCGTCTTCGTCAGATAATGCATTGTCTGCTTGATTTGTGTTCTCTGGAGCAATGACAGTAGTTGTAGATGTTGTAGGATCGATTGTTGAAGTAATATTCTGAGGAGGTAAATCTGCAGCAACCCGTGTTGAAGTAAATGAAGTTGTATCTTGTTGTTGACGATGATCGGTTTCATCATTCTTATCATGAGTGACAGCGGAAGACTTCGATACAACTTGTTTCTCCCCCGTGAAATATTCATCATACATTGGTCCATATAACATTTCCAACTCTTCAATGGTCGTGTCGACTGTCATATCAGCTCTTGGAACATTTTCTGGAACCAACGTTGAACTTGACGGTTCATTGCTGTGGTCTTGAGTTCCGAGTTCCGTGCGGTTGTGAACGGAAGTCGTTTGTCGTTGTGGGTCGGGACTTAAACTGTTTTGTTCAAGTGCCATTTCTTGAGATTCATCAAATCGGATGTGAATTGTCTCGACAATCAATTTTATTCTTTTGTTGAACACTCTATATCCCTTAGACTGAGTTGCATATCCCACAAGAATACATGCATCACCTTTTTCTTTCATCTTATCCAAATTTTCACCATCTCGTATAATGTAACAAGTACATCCAAAAACATGAAGGTGTTTGAGTGAAGGTTTTCGATCATGAATTATGTGATATGGTGTCTTTTCGTGTCTTGGGATAATTAAGGAGCGGTTTTGTGTGTAGCATGCGGTTGACACGGCTTCGGCCCAAAAGTATAGTGGAAGTTTTGAAGCAGATAATAATGTTCGAGCAGCTTCAACCAAAGTACGGTTTCGTCTTTCAACAACGCCGTTTTGTTCGGGTGTTCGAGCAATAGATGTTTCATGTTCAATCCCTTCGGCTTCAAAATACTTTCTCAGATTAGAATTCAAAAATTCTGTACCTCTGTCAGTACGAACCACTTTAACTTGAGCTTGAAGACCACGTTGTATCAATTTTAGGAAGCTGATGAGAACGTCGGGTGTTTCATCCTTGGACCTCAAGAAGTGAGTCCATGTGTACCTTGAGTAATCATCGACAATTACAAGAATATATTTCTTTCCATTGATACTCTGAACACGCATTGGACCACACAGATCCATGTGAAGAAGATCTAACCGTCCTTTAGAGCTTGGTGTTGTCTTTGTTTTGAAGCTACTTCGTTTAGCTTTACAAAGTTCACAAGAAGAACAAAGATGATCTTTGATGAATTTCAAGCTTGGAAGGCCTCTCACAATATCTTTCTTGGAAAGCAAGTTAATGGTATCAAAGTTGAGATGAGAAAGACGTTGATGCCATAACCATGCCTGAGTCGTTGAAGCTTTAGCCATGAAGCAAATTGGAGTTGATGAAGTTGTGTCTTGAAGTGAAATTGTGTAAAGATCAGTACCCCGTGTACCGGTAAGTAAGTCATTCCCATCATAATCACGAACAAAACATGTCTTCTTTCTGAAAGCAACTTCCAAATCCGCATCACAGAATTGACCAACTGAGAAAAGATTGTGATTGAGCCCTTCGACGTAGTATACCCTTTTAATCGTGATATTCCCTTGAACCAAATCTCCATATCCTAGGATCGGTGCAAATTGATCATTTCCGAATCGGACCGTACCTAGGAACTTCTCCACGAAGTTAATTAGAAGCTTGAGATTCCCCGTCATGTGCTTCGTGCATCCGGAGTCCATTATGAAGAGAATTATTTGTATCACCTGCAGAAGAGTTAGAACACGATGGAGCATTTGCTAAATTGGATACCACAGTAGTTGTGATAGTAGAATCATTAGTGTCCTTATCAACATTTAAAGGCAAACTAACACTCGTTTTCACATTTTCTGTCGTAACTTTAGGCATCCATTTATATCCGGGAGGACATTGATTAGCAAACCACCATTTCCAAGACTTACTGGCAGACTCATATAATTCCTTAATTTTGCTTCTAGGATTCTTAGTGGTGGAGTCTGATGCATTACTTTTCTTAGTGGGGGTTGCACCAGAATGGTTCACTTTGCGTTTGGGTTTACTAGCTCTAATAGGCATTGCAACTTGCTTCTTAGTGCTAGTATCTACGCCTTTGACTTTATTTATAGCACACATAGAATGATTAGCATTAGCACACTTGCCACATTTGACACAAACAAATTTCACATTCATAGCATTCAAAGTTGAATCATTCAAATCGTCATGACACGCGATTACAGACGTTTTATTCTTAGAAACATTGAAAATCCTAGGGTGTTCTTCTACTTGCTTCATCTTCCCTTGATTCTTGTGTTTCCAGACCTTATCATTCTCTTGAGTGCTCTTAAGCTGAGGCCGGCTAACACTAGTAGTGGAGACTATTCCTGTAGTAGAAGACACACGAATATTAGTGTTTCTAGAAGTCTGAGGCGAGTGAGTATCTTTGTTTGTGGGCTTAGTGGGCATTCTATACATCCCTGGTTTAATCACATTATTGTGCTTAACGCTTGGTGCTACAGGATTCCTTATGGGTTGAGCTTGTGGTAACCTTTCCTTTCCATCCATCTTGGGGGCAAACACAGGTTTTGCAAACGAGGAATTAGATAAAGCAGATGGTTTTCCCAAGATAGAGGATCTATTCTCTTTAGAGGCATTGGGTTGTCTAACAACATTTTTCTTAATGCTAGGTTCCACAATTTTTCCACCCATTTTAGCAATGAGTTTCTACAACTCTGCTATCGCTCTGTCCCTGTCTTGTAATTGAGCTTTCAACTCTTTAATTTCCAAATTCTGTTCATTCATTTCTCGAAATGTTTGGGAAAGTTTTTCTTGCAATTTATTATCATGTGAAAAACGACCAACGTCTTTTTGCAAAGCAAGTTCAAGTGAATGACAATGTTTTTGAAGGAAATCAGTTTTGTGTTGAAGTAACTCAAAAGCCTTTTTGTCAACATTTTCTTTCCGTTTCGAAAGCTCAATTTCAAGACGTTCACATTCTTTGATCTTATCAAGATATTGGCATGCAACTTCAGAATATTCATCAATATCAGCACAAGATGTAAAATAAGCACACATAATATCTTTAGAAACGCATTCTTGCAAGAGTAAATCATATTCATCAGAAAAAACGGACTTGTCCATTTGAAGATCATCAATTGCTTTCTCAAGAGACTCAACATATTGTAAATCATCAAACATTTCAGACCGAATTAAGCTTTCGAATTTAAGAACATTTTCTTTTAGTGTGGCCGCGTTCGGTATTAAGATTTGTTTGACAAGCACAGTTATGTCTTGAGGAATTGGTTTCTTCCACACGTCATTTTGTCGTTGTTTCCAATCATTATCAATAATAGACTTAATATTATCTATGTAATGAGTAAGAAACCCAAATATCTGCCTACTCTTGCTTTTAGAAGCATCTAGGGGCAAGTAGTTGATGAACTTAGAAACGTTTGTTTTCTTAGTGGCAAACGCTTTCTTCCATTGAATTCTCTTTTGCCTGCATTCTAAAAATACTTCCTCACGAGATTTCTGAGTTTGTTTGTGGAACAGACCATAGAGACTATTCTCATAAGCATAATTATATGGTTTCACAAACTCCTTATTAACTGATGGTTGACTATCAGCATCCCAAAGGGCAGTCTCTTCACTATTGGAACTTAGAGGCATGCAATCAAGATCTGTCCTTTCAGTCTCATCAAGATAAAGATGCGGGTTCGCAGCTTGAGCTTTGGCAAGGTACTCAGGACTTGCAAAGCTAGCTTGACCCTTAAACATCGATGGAGGTGCTAGCATTCTTACGGATTGAATAGAATCATGCGTTTTATAAACAACGTTCTTCAAAAAATCGACTTGTGCTTCTAGTTTCGTAACTTTTTCCGTTTCTTTATCATATCTACTTTTGAAGTCTTGTTTTAACGCATCTACCTCTTGTTTCTTATCCTCTAGAATTTTAGCAGAATCAGTAGTGGTCATAGAGAGCTTTTGTTCAAGTTCATTAACTTTGGTATTGGCAAGGTACGTTTTTTGACGTTCATCCATTAAGAAAACATTATATTGACGCTTCTCTTTAGCTAATAACTCAAGAGTGGTATTATATTTGTTTTCAAAGTCGTCCTTTTGACTTTTTAACGCACTTCCCTTGTACCCCTCAAGCTCTTTGGTTTTCTGAAGGAGCTCATCTCTATAGCTTTCAGTCATCTCAGTAGATTTGATAAGAGCAGCTTTGCATTCTTCAAAACTTTGAGTGAGCGTAGCGTTTGCCTTCTTTAATTGCTTTTGACTCTTTTTATTTTCAGTGACATCTTTTTGTAAAGTAGCAATTAAATTAGCAAGCGCAATACGTTCCTCTTCATCATATTCATTTGCATGTTGATCATCCTCAGACTCATTATTGCACATGTCTGATGAATCGGGTGTGGTATTACTATCAACCGTTTCCATCATACACGTGTCATTAATGGCATTGGGTAGATCACTATGCTCAGGGATATCACCAAACACATTATATTCATCAGTAGTGTGTACCTTATCGATTGGCTCAGTGTCAAAGATAGGACCATTGTCATCTTCAGTGACTTTGAGAACTTCTTCAACATGTGCCATGTACGAGTAATGTGCTTCTAATTCCTGGTCGGAGGCTTCATCATCAGTGTCATCAAGCATAGCTCCTTCCTCAGCTGACAGTTTGACCCCTGCTTCCATCTTTTTGCATAGCAACATCTTTTCCTTGTGATAGCTGGAGTCTCTAACCCTTTTCGGCTTCCTGCATTCCTTTGCCATATGCCCAAAACCTTGGCAATTAAAACACTGAATCCCGCTTTGCTGAACCACTTGACTTCCAACCGTTTCCCTATTCCCAGTAGCAGCAGCAATCCTCTGAGTATCATACTTTGCAGTTTGTCGATCATATCTTGCAGAACCCTCAACATGCGTTGGATTATGTCGATCATACCTAGAAGGACTTTCACCACGTCGACGTGTGTCATACCTTGGAGGACTCGCAACATATCGGTTCTTTGTGTTAGATGATGTTCGAAGATTGTTGTTGGTGGGTTTGTAGATCTTCTGGTAAGTCTTCATAATGAAAGCAATTTGTTGTTTCATCTCACGATTCTTCTGAGCTTGATCTTCATCACTATCTTCTTCAGATGATGACTCAGATGGTGGTGAAGTTGCTCTTGGTGCTTTGCCGCGTGATCTTGTGGATGATGAAGACTTGGATGATGTGGAATATCGTGGTGAGGATAATAGGCTAGAGTATGGCTTAGGAGCACGAGATCGATGATCTTGGACATTTTGAGTGGTAGTTAATAAAGCAAGTGGATTAGCCGTCTTTGCAACTCGTTCAGCTCGAATTTCATTTGCTTCATGCTGAAATTGTTTCAAGATATCAAAGAGAGTGTGATAGTTTACCTTGTCTAACTACTTCTGTTGTTTCACCAAAGTGACAAAACGTGTCCACTCTGGTTGGAGTTGTTGTAGAAATTGCACATTGACTTGCATGGTGGATACTTCCAAGTTGTTTCTTGTCATATCATTCATCATCTTGTAAAATCTTGAATAATAGGACTCAATTGATTCTCCATCCAATGCAGTAAACTTACCAAAGTTCCAAAACAAGTTTGTTTTGACATCTTGCTTGTTGAGAGACTCTCCTTGTTGCAAGCGTTCAATGGCCGTCCACATTTCTTGTGCTGTAGGACATGCATCGACTGTGGAATAAATATCATCTCCAATTCCACTTAGGATCATATAGATCGCTTCTTTTTCTGCATCATGCCAAGCACGTTTCTCGGGTGTAAGGTCAGATAAAGTTTCCTTTTTCTTTGTTGCAGGTACTTCTGGACATGTGTCTGTGGCTGGTGTATAAGGAACATCAATTTCAGAAAAGACATATGGGCCATTGTTAATACATTGTCTCAAGGCATCACCATTAGGTCTTGTATCAAGATAGCGAAGAAAGCGTGATTGCCATTGAGCATATCGACCAACCACAAGCATTGGTGGTCTCTCTTTATTACCCGCGACCATGATGTTGTTGTTCGTCACACGATATTCTGCGGTAGAATCCATCCCAAAATTCTCTGTAATGATGAAGTGAGTATGGATCTTAAGTAGATTTGTTGTGATTGTTGTTGTGGTTTAAATTCCGAAAATTGCAAATTTTCTCCAGGCCGACAATAAATTCTCCAGTCCGACAAAAACGGTAGTCCAAAAATTTTGTAATCGCCAAAATTTGAAATCGAGCTAGAAATGTCCTAAAACTAGTATGGAAAAAATTTGAATTTACTTGACGAAATTTTTTTTTTTTTTTTTTATTATTTTTTTTTATCTTCGTGGAAACGATATTCTGAAACCAGTCTAGATGGTGGCTAAGTCTAAAAAATACTCAAACAAAATTTAGCAAAACACATCATCGGAATGTCCCCTAATCGGAATAACCAATCGGAATGTTATCGGAATGCACCAATCGGAATGTTATCGGAATGCACCAATCGGAATGTTATCGGAATGCACCAATCGGAATGTATGATCGGAAAACACCAATCGGAATGTGCTAATCGGAAATCACCAATCGGAATGTGCTATCGGAAAACACCAATCGGAATGTGCTATCGGAAACACCAATCGGAATGCAAATCGGAATGCCAATCGGAATATTGTTGTCCAGTCGGAATGATGGTCGGAATGTTGGAAGTCCAATCGGAATGTTGATCGGAATCGCAATCGGAATCTATAAACCCTTTTCAGATTACACCAATCGGAATGTATCCCCCTTTTCTCGGACAAAACTCAACCAATACGTGATTTTAAGCCAAAAAATGATCAAAAAACCCAAAAATTTTGTGTTTTTTGCCAAAGTAAATATACCAAATCACTACTACAACTATGTATAAGATGTAGATGAAGAAGTAAAGCACGGAAACACAAAAAAATTTGAATCCGAGATGATTTATGGATTAAATCATTCGAATCAAATATAATAACACCAACCAATCACAAATCTACCCCGTGGCGATTGATACCAAATGTTGTCCCATATATTTGTGATGATTAAGCAATGAATAAAGAAAGAAAATAGATGAAGAAGAGATGAATTCCTAGAGAGAGAAAGTAGTGAGAGAAAGTAGAGAGGAGATGATTAACTTGGTGAGATTAGATTAAGAAAATGAAGTTACAAATGACCATCCACCCTCCTAACATGCTAGGAGGGTAGTATATATAGTCCACCCACATGCGGGCTTTAATGGACTATATATTGGGCCGGGCTTGTCTTTTGGACTTTAATTAGTTTAAATCCAAGCCCGTGAACCACGACTAAATAACTACTTATTACAACGTTCTAATAAATATTACAATAGAAACCTATGACCGAACATTCTTGTTTGACTCAATATTTTGAGGCTAACATCTCTTCACCCATCACTCCAAGTGCACCCTTGGATGTGACCACACAACCCCAACCAATCCAAAGCATTCCTTTTGTGAATGACTTTGATGACACCTTGGTGACTTCACCATTTACCCCTCCTAACTCACCCATTTCACCAACCTTGGAGAACACACCTCTACACTCACCCATTTCTCCTTTGGGGAACATGCCTCCACTCTCACCCACATCACCCTTGGTGAACATGCCTCCTCCACCTCCACCACACTCAAACACTCCAATCTTGGGTGTCCCACTTTCCCTCCTCTTGGGTGATCCTTACTATGGGTTTCAAGAGACTCATGGTCCTAATTGTCCATGTTGTCTCTACAACCACTACATCATCCATAACCTTAGGATGGAGATGTTTGGACTACATAGGAGATTGCAAGAGTTATTGCTTACCTTGTTCTCCATGCCTCCTCCTAGGAGATGAATGATGAGTTTTCTAAATAAATGGTTTTCAACAAAACCAGGCCAAAGAAGACTACTCATCTAGATCTACTATTAAGCTAACTTTGTATTAGTTAGTTGTTTTTTTTCTTATGTCATTGTACTTTCTTCCTTCATGAGTTTTTCATGAAGTTAGTTAATGGATTTAGCTTTATGTGTTTCTACTCTTATGTGCACATTAATCAACTTTAATTTGAAATTAAAATTGAACCTAAATCTATCACAGCCTCTAAAAACTTGATTAAAATTTGTTCAAAATGATATCTAAATATTTTGTCACCCTTTGTCAAGACATTCTTTGTGAATGTGTTGCTTTTATACAACCCTAGCATAATTTAGTGCTAATAGAGGTAAAATTCCAAGATTTGCAATTTTTTGAAAAAGTCTTAGTTTTTCTCAAAACCCTGGAAAAACTTGGTTTCAAGTCCACTGCACGCGGATCCTTAAAGTCCCGCGGTTCCTTAAGTGATAAGTAACCGCCGGTCCCTATAAGGTACCGCGGACAGAAACTGACTTTTGACTTGTTTTTGGTCAAAATTCTTTAAACCCTATACCCTGTCAAGATTCCTTGTTTGCTCAATTTGGCTAAACATTCCTTGACACTTCACATTTTGTATTCAAATTCTTACCTTGATTACATTTTACTTACATCTCCAACCTTGAGATTTTATTCTCACACCTTCCCAACCTTGAGAATTCATTCTCACACATCTCCAACCTTGAGATTTTATTCTCACACCTTCCCAACCTTGAGATTTCATTCTCACACCTTCACAATGCCTAACTCCTCCATTCCTAACCTTGACATTTCTTTGTCACAACCCCACTCACCCAAAGCTTCCTCATCAAGCTTTCAAAGAAACCGAAATCTCGGTTCGACCTATTTGGGTTAAGAAGAATGAACCATCTTCTTCTAAACCACCCAAAAACCCTACCTTCTCTCCAATCAAGTATTGGAATGAGACTTATACCATTAACCCCATCACCGGAGCAAAAGAAAATGTTCCCCCACCACCTCAATCCTTCAACACCCCTCAACTCAATGACCTTTCAACCTTCCCAACCTCACAAGGCATTGTGAAAACATTTCCTACCCTATTACCCCACCACCACCAAACCCTAGGTTTGATGCCCTACCCCCATCAAAAGATTTTGTGTTGCATCATGGATCCTCGTGTGCTTGTTGTCGATTTCAACAAATTGAACTTGCTCATGTATATGAGAAGTTAAATTTCCTTGAATTCCTCCTCACTCGACCTCCTATCCAAGTTTTTGTTCTGGTGGACAAAACTTCGAATGATGCATCGTCGTCTTATTTTTCCAACTAAAGGACTAACTACTCTTAGAGTCTTTATTACTTTAGTTGTTTTGGAATCTTTTATTTTTTTAGCAGTCTTGGAAAATTATCACTATTAGAATAGCTTATGCTTAGTGGTTTATTTTCCATATATTTTTTTTTGCTTTAGATACTCATATTGTGTGTATGACTATCTACCATGTTATATCTTTTTTTTATGTAACCTTTGTGTTGTTTGTGTGTTACTTCCTTAGTTCTCTTTTGAGTTGATCATGGTTAATTTTTACAATTGCTTATGGGTGATTCCATCAATTCTAAACTTTAACCCATTGACAAGTTTATTGTAACACCCCATTTTGATAATGGAAATGTCACATGCAATTATGGCGTGTCATCAAAGCATACAAGGAAAAATGTCTAAACATTACTTGACCATAAAAGGAAAATACCGGAATCAAACATCGGTATTCCAAATGTAAAGCTCATCACACACAAACATAGTATAATAAAGGAAAGGACTAAACAACGTCCATAGCAAATGTATCATAGAAAGGAAATGCATAAAGTAAAGAAGGCTATAAAGCTTCCAGTCCATATGCACGTACTCTTAATGTCTACGAGCGTCCCTGAGTACCTGCCGTTCTGGGAACATAGAAAAGGAAAACGGCTGAGCAATACGCTCAGTGCACGGATGTACAATAAAACATGAATAGGATAAGCATATATCATATAACAACGGAAGAAAACTAAGTCCCGAGTAACCTGGTTAAGTCTTGATAAAACTGGTTTATAGTTTGAAAAGCCTTATGTTTATCTTGTAAAAACTGTTTATCATATTTTACCATTAGCCAAAATAGGTCATGAAAATCCACCGTGCATGAATACTTGGAGGGGTGACCTCATCATGCAAATTAGAGGAGCTGCCTTTATATTAATATACTGGTTTTTGGGTAGGAGGGATCAGCTCCTTGTGAAGGATGCAAGGCACACACCACATTCACCATGAAATCCTGACTGAAAACATGTAACTAGGATGCACCCATACGCCCCACATGATAAATATAATATAAATGGCCAAAATCTGAAGGGACGCCACGAGCAATCACTCCGCCGTGGTGAAGTCATAACATCAGTGCCTCTAATGTTATGGTTATGGTACCTCCATAACTAGGTGAAACTGGTCATGCATGTATATGGCTATAGGTATTCTTAATTAAACATAAGCAAATCAAACACGTAACTTATACTACGGGAAAACATTTGGCTGCATACGGGGAATCCTAATAAGGAAAGAATGTCCTTACTGAAAGGACGAGAATCCGTACCTTATGTCCAGTGAACGAAGAAGATGAACTGAGAGGAATCCTACTTCCGTATCACTAGTGCTACATAAATACATACATGAATAAGTATCTGCTTACTAAATACGTAGCTGGTTTTATGTCATGTCTTAGCTTATTTTATATGTTCTTACCATGTTTTACTGTTTAAAGCCTTAAACTGTGTTTATCTTATACTCTTGTTTAATCTGATTAAGTATTTTTGGTATTTCATGTATTATTATACTTACCGTGTATTAATAAGTAACTTTCCAAAAATAGCAGGTTTCCTAAAATAGAAAGTTTCCAAAAATAGAAAGTTTCCAAAAATAGAAATTTCCAAAAATAGAAAGTTTCCAAAAATAAAAAGTTTCCAAAAATAGAAAGTTACTAAAAATAGAAAGTTTTTAAAAATAGAAAGTTTCCAAAAATAGAAAGTTTCCAAAAATAGAAAGTTTCCAAAAATAGAATTACTGCTTAAATTAGATAAGTTTCTAAAAATAGAAAGTTTCCATAAATAGATCAGCTGCCTTAATTAAATAAGTTTCCATAAATAGATTAGCTGTCTTATTTAATTAAGTTTCTAAAAATAGAAAGTTTCCATAATTAGAAATAAGCTAGTTAAATAAGCTAAGTATATAAGCCTAAGTGTTTTCATGATTATTTTCTAAGTCATATGATATAATGTATAGTTTAATAATTATGTCATGTAATTAGATTAAACTATAGGTTAAAATATTTAATTAAAGTATAACATGTTTTTAATTAAATAAAGTTAAATACTTAGGTTAAAACATGTATTATTATTTATTCATAATATAACCTAAGTCATGTTAATTAATTAATTATAACCATGGTTTTTAAATAATTAATTAATTATAAGTCTAAAATAGAAAAAAAATACTTAGGTTAATTAATTTCATGATTATTAATAATTAAAATAACCTAAGTCATGTTATTAAATTAATCATGTCATGTTATTAATTTAATTTTAACATAAGATCATAAAAATAAAAAAAAACTAAACATACACCATGAACCGGATCTTGACTAAGAACCATGAACCGGACATGAAATCGACACCGTACCCCGAACCAAATCGGGGAACCCCTTGTCTTGATGCTGCCGTGGGACCCACACCAACCAACCGGGACCATAAGGTCTCGGTGGTGGTCGGATGGCCAAACCGAGACCCTCTCGGGTTCGGTGTAGGCTGCGGCCAAAACAAAAACACCCCTAAACAACCCTTTTGATTTTTATTCAACCCCAAATTCATGTTAGATCTATGATTTAATTAGGTTTTATGAAAAACATAACATGTTCCTATGTAATTAAAAGATTAAATCAAAAGAAAAAGGTTTAAATGATTTACCGAATACGTGGATCTAAAGAACGAAGAACAAACACGAACACCAACAAGAATTCCAAGATCCAAGATCAACAAACACCCCTTTTTGGTGTGTTGAAGGTGGCGACCAAAAGAGAAAAAGAAGGAGGAGAGGAGGATTTTAGGTTTTCTGTAAAATCTTCTGTAAAACAATAATGAGTAGTGTAATTTCCTTAACCTCCTTTTTAGTGAAAAATTGAAACGGGCTTGGCCCATTTGTTCCTTGTAGCCGCGGGTAGGGGGCCCCACATGGGGTACCCGTACCTTTTTCCGTGTCTCGATGTTTAGTTATTCGTTCGTGATTATTTGTGTTCGCGTTTTATGTGTTCTCGTTACGTAATTATCGTGATCTAATATATTTATTTACGCTCGTAATAAATATATATACGTAATTAATAATAGTTCGTGTTTTAATTACGTTCATGATTTCATGATCGCATGTTCGTGATTAATTATTGTCAAATAATTATTACGTGCTCGTGCGTAGTAAATACTTATCGTGTTCTAACACGTACGTAATACGTAAAATCCTAACACGTAATCGTAATCATGCTATATTAGGAAAGTTTTAATCTAGTACGTACGATCTTAAGGGTACTATTCATGGTAAAAGCATGCGGGTTTTACATTTATCATCTTCATTGGATTGAAGCTTGATTTTGTCAATTACCTTTTTGGACATACTTAGCAAAATACTTGCTTCTAATTTGAGATTTCTTCTCTCTCTCCTCTCAAGTTACTTAGTAGGTAGTGATCATATATACATTGGTGCTTCTTTTCTTTCTACTAACCTTTGTGTAGCATGTCACCTTAGCTCACATACTTGGTGCCCCAAGCAAGGGGGAGCAACCACCAAGGGGGAGCTACTAGCAAAGTCCGAGTTTCTTCAAAAGACTTGTGCTAACCTTTTTGCTACGACAAAGGGGGAGAAATGATAGTGATAAACTCGTTAATAATTCGATATTTTGTGTTTCTACGTAAATGAGTTTATCGTTTGTCGTAATCAAAAAGGGGGAGATTGTTAATGCAAGTGATGCCTAAAAACATTATTAGTGTTAACTAATCTTTCTTAGTTTTGATCACAACAAACTATACAACACATTTAGTGTAAAACACAAAACGAATTATTTAACTAACACTATCATCAAGGTAATAATCATATCACTAACCTTTCTTAATCATACTTAGAGATCATCAAAATGATTATCCTTAAAACTCACTTTTGTTAATATGACAAAAGACTTTTTAATAAACTTTCTTTTTTAGAAAATATTTTATTAAAATGGAAAATGAAAATTTGAAAATAGCATATTCCATATGCTATTAGAATATCCTTTGAAGGCTTCAAATACCTCAGACATTCCTACCCCACTAAAAGACAAAAAACGAAGCGTACTCTAGGGGCGGAACCTTAAGTAGCTAGGCGGTTCCCTAGCGATTAGGAACCGCCGGGATAGATAAGGTACCGCGCCCAGATAGCCGTTATATATCCGTTATACTTTGTCTCCTTTAAATAGTGGGTCAAATCTCATTTTCCAACAAGCCTCTTGGACGTTTTTCTCAGCCCCCTTTCTCTTTTCTATAACATAATCATTAGTAAATGATCACTTAAAGTGTTAAGGATGTTTACATATGATTATCCTCTTGATCCCCTCCTTTACCTTGTCCAATGAGAAGATCACTCACTCACTAGTGTTGTGATAAAGATGAATCTATGAGCTAGTCATATTCATCATGATACCCCTTTTTGTTTTATGTCAATCCATTGTATTTATGAATACTTAGACTAGTTGTGTTCATCCAAGTTATTTGTGAATACTTGGATTTGTTGTGTACAGCCATTGCATATGTGTTTGCTTGGATTTGTGTTGTGTAGATCCAAGCTACATGTGTGTACTTGGATATGTCTAGTTGAGTTGTAATAGATTTGATTAGTAGTTCTCACTAAACTATAAAGTGATGTGGTTGTGTCTTGTGAGTTCTCACTAAACTTGAAAGTGATTAGTAGTTGTGTTGTGTGAAGTTATCACTTAGCTTCAAAGTGAAGAGTCGTGAAGATTGGTTCTAGCTTTGGATTAGAACTCGACATCTAGCCTTGTGTCGTAAAATGGCGAAGTAGGCAACGTCGTGAAGATTGGTTCTGCCTTAAGATTAGAACTCGACATCTAGCCTTGTGTCGTTAAATTGTGAAGTAGGCAACGTTGTGTAGATTGGTCCTAGCTAAAGATTAGGTCTCAACATTTCGCTTAGTGTCGGAAAATAATGTAAGCGATGATGTAAGGTTTTCTCCGCCAAGAAGGGAGCTTGTGGATATAGTGGAAATCTCGAGTAGGTGTACTCGAGGAGTGGAGTAGAAACGAGGATAGATCCTCGTTGTCGAACCACTATAAATCTTGGTGTCTTCCCACTAGGTTGTCTCCTTCCTTACTCTTTACTTATTTCATTATCATTACACTTACCTATTATCTTTACTAATGCATTTGAATTGAACCTAATCATTATGCAACTTAGCTTCAAGCAAAAGTTAGTTTTGATACAAACCAAATTGAAAGTAATTTTAATTTGGTTTCCAATCGAAGAGAAACTATTCAACCCCCCCTTCTAGTTTCTACACACAATTTAAAGCTTAAAACAGTAAAACATGACATGAACGTATAAAATAAGTTAAGACATGACATAAAATCAGTTACGTATTTAGTAAGCAGATACTTATACACGTATGTATTTAGGTAGCATTAGTGATACCGAAGTAGGACTCTCTTCCGTTCGTCTTCTTCGTTCACTGGACATAAGGTACGGATTCCCGTCCTTTCAGTATGGACATTCTTTCCTTATTAGGATTCCCCGTATGCAGCCAACTATTTTCCCGTAGTATAAGTTTATATGTTTGATTGCTTATGTTTAATTTAAAATACCTGAAGCCATATACATGCATGACCAGTTTCACCTAGTTATGGAGGTACCATAACCATAACATTAGAGGCACTGGTGTTATGACTTCCCCACGGCAGAGTGATTGCTCGTGGCGTCCCTTCAGCTTTTGGCCATATTATTATATTTATCATGTGGGGCGTATGGGTGCATCCTAGTTACATGTTTTCAGCAGATTACTTAGTGTGAATGTGGTGTGTGCCTTGCATCCTTCACAAGGAGCTGATCCCTCCTACCCAAAACCAGTATATTAAATTAGAGGCAGTCCCTCTAATTTGCATGATGAGGTCACCCCTCCAATTATTCATGCACGGTGGATTTTCATGACCTATATTGGCTAATGGTAGAACATGTTAAACAATTTTTATAAGATAAACATAAGGCTTTTCAAAATATAAAACCAGTTTTACTAAGACTTAACCGGGTTATTCGGGACTTAGTTTCTTCCACTGTTATATGCTTATATGCTTATATTATTCATGCTTTATTGTACATCCGTGCACTGAGCGTATTGCAGCCGTTTTCCTTTTCATGTTCCCAAAACGGCAGGTACTCAGGGACGCTCGTAGACTTTAAGCGTACGTGCATATGGACTGGAAGCTTTCTAGCCTTTCTTTACTTTATGAATTATCTTTACTTTGATACTCTTTCCATGGACATTGTTTAGTCCTTTCATTTACAGTACTTATGTTTGTGTGTGATGAGCTTTACTTTTGGACTACCGATGTTTGATTCCGGTATTTTCTTTTATGGTCATGTAATGTTTTAGACATTTATCCTTGTATGCTTTGATGACACGTCATAATTACGCGTGACATTCCATTATCAAAATGAGGTGTTACAATTATGGTATCAGAGCCAAGGCTTCGACCTGTCGGCTCTCAAAATATGGCCTGTGATTAGTGGGTAGTCACTATGGTCTTCCTAAAACTGACAGTCGTTTTCATGCATTCATCATTTTTATGCATACATATATATGTCATTGTCGCAGGTTTATGACTAAGTAATGGTTGGTACAGGATTGGCCCTATTTAGTAGCATGTGTTTTATCGAAACTTTTAAATTCGGGACCGACCCATAGGCGTCCCTCGCCATGTCTTTTATTTTAGGTGAACTGACCATAGGCGTTCACTCTCGAGCATACAAAAGTTTTCATAAAACTGCATCATGCATTCATATACAAATTTTCTTGCATAAAATTTTTCTCTTGATTTATTGGTATAAATTTTTTTCATGTATATATATTTTATGTTTTGATCTGTTTAATCATATGTTTAATGTTATACTGTCAGATGGTTCTCACACGCGAGCAGGAACAACTCAATGCAGCAATCCAAGCTGCAATGCAAGCTTTGCTTCCTCAACTGAGGAATGATATCAGGGCTGAGGTTCAAGCTGCCAACAATCAGCAGCAAAACCAAGCACCTCCTCCTCCTCCACCTCCAGTGACATTGGCAATATGGCTGGAGAGATTCAACAAGCTCCGTCCTCGAGCTTTCGAGAAAACAGATAGCCCCAGTGAAGCTGAAAGCTGGTTGGCTCACATCGAGAAGATCTTCAATGCTATGGGTTGTGACCCCGTGTTCAAGGCGAGGTTGGCATGCTATCGAAGGCGAGTGTTAAATTGGTGGTTAGCATTGAAACAGTCTGAGGGAGGTGACGATTGGGTGGTTGGTTTGACATGGGCTCAGTTTAGAGATAGGGTGATGGAGCAGTTCTTTCCCAAGGCTGAGCAAGACAAGCTCAAGAGGGAGTACCATGGGATCCGACAGAGAGCTGGGGAGAATAGCAATGAGTTTATGCAACGCTTTCTTCGCTTAGCTGGTTTCCTTGGTGCAGCAGCAGGTACTCGTGAAGAGCAGGCACACCACTTTAGGTGGGCTCTTCGCACATCGGTCACAAACAATATGGTGTGTGCTACGTTCAACACTGTAGCACAAGTGGCCGATGCGGCACATAAGCTGGAGATGCTGCATGAGAGAGATGAGTTCGGGGAAGCTGAGAAACCCGACAAGAGGTAAACATTCGTATTCAAGCGGTGATCAATCCGTATTCTTCTATATATGTCAATTATTCATCTCTTTAAATTGTATCTTTCAGGCAGAAAACTGGGGACCGGTCTCAGCCGGCTACTCAGCAGCAGCCTCATCAGCCCAAGGGAAACGGCCAGACTCACGATCGTTCTGCTATGGATAGGCGTGGCGGTAATGATAATTACCGTAACAATGCTGGACACTCCAACGGCGGCAGGTCCTAGTACTTACGCATTTTCTTATGATTTCATGTTATAACTCATAATTCTGACACTCTAGCAAATCTTCTACCTGGAACCATGGAAACGGTAGGGACCAGAACTAGAGAGGTTCACAGCCTAGCCGTCCAGCTATCACTGGTATTCAATCTTACGATTATTCGCATTGTCCTTTGTACCCTATTATCATGTCTCATGTAAAATGTTTTATTAGGTCCTCAGCCAACCAGAGCACCTACTGGAGGATATACTCATCCTCTTTGCTCTACTTGCCACCGTAGGCAACCAGGGCCATGTCGTCGTAACACTGACGTATGCTTCAAGTGTGGTCTTCCTGGCCATATCATGAAGGACTGCCGTAAGGGCGAGATGGAGGGCACATCAGGACATGCTGATACCAAGCCGCCTCCTACCACTGGACGTGTCTACACGACATCTCGAGATCAGGCCAACAAGTCTACAGGTACCATCACTGGAATCTTGTATATGTATGGCCAAGTTGTGTGTGTTCTTTTTGATACGGGTTCTACTCACTCGGTCATCTCTACTACTTATGCTAAGAACATTAGGATGCTCCCCATGCCACTAGATAATATACTGAGTATTTCCACGCCTTTGTGAGACTCTGTACGCATAACCCATGTATACAAGAGTCTTCCCCTAGAATTTGACGATAAGGTTCGTCCTGTTGACGCACTTCCGCTGGACATGAATGACTTTGACATGATTTTGGGCATGGATTGGCTATCCAAGCATCATGCTACCATAGACTGCCATTCATATCGAGTTATCTTTGGTGATGTTAATGCACCAGAGTACATTCACAACGGGTTCGTACCCGGAAGGTCTGTACAAATCATATCTACCCTGCAAGCGCGTGCACTACTGTCACATGGATGCGAGGGTTATCTAGCTATGGTTCACGACATGGATGCTGAATCCCCATCAATTCAGGATCAGCCAATAGTGTCGGAATTCCAAGATGTATTTGCAGAAGAACTTCCGGGCATACCACCTGCACGAGAAGTGGAATTCAATATCGAGCTTATTCCAGGAGCTGAACCGATCTCCAAAGCTCCTTATCGCATGGCTCCCTTAGAGTTAAAGGAGCTGAAGGATCAACTGCAAGAACTTCTAGAACGAGGTTTCATTCGACCGAGCGCATCTCCATGGGGTGCACCGGTCTTGTTTGTTAAGAAGAAGGACGACAGTATGCGTCTTTGCATAGACTATCGCGAGCTCAACAAGATTACTATCCGGAATAGGTATCCACTGCCGCGTATAGACGACCTGTTTGACCAAATCCAAGGGTCCAAACACTTCTCCAAGATTGATTATAGGTCAGGCTATCATCAGCTACGGGTTAAGGAGCAGGACATCGCCAAGACTGCTTTTCGTACCCGCTATGGCCACTACGAATTTGTAGTTATGCCATTTGGACTGACCAATGCTCCAGCAGTGTTCATGGATTTGATGAACAAAATCTTCCATGAATTTCTGGACAATTTTGTCATTGTCTTCATCGATGACATCCTGATTTTCTCAAAGTCCAAGGAGGAACACGAAGACCATTTTCGTACAATACTACAGATTCTTCGCCAGAAGCAGCTGTATGCTAAATTCTCCAAGTGTGAGTTCTAGTTAGACAAGGTGGCATTCTTAGGTCACATTGTATCAGCAGAAGGAATCACTATGGATCCAACAAAGGTTGAGGATATTACTAAGTGGCCGAGGCCGACATCAGCGACGGAAGTCCGCAGTTTCTTAGACTTAGCTGGCTATTACCGTAGGTTCGTGGAGAACTTTTCCCGCTTAGCACTACCATTGACCAAACTGATGCGGAAAGGGGAGAAATTCGTCTGGACTGAAGGACGAGAGAAGAGCTTTGAAGACCTGAAGCAGAAGCTAGTATCTGCACCTATTCTTACTCTCCCATCTGGTACGGGTGGATTTCAAATCTACAGTTATGCATCGGGGAAGGGACTTGGCTGTGTTCTCATGCAACATGGGAAAGTGATCGCGTACGCTTCACGGCAGCTTAAGCCTTATGAAGAAAATTACCCTATGCATGACTTGGAACTTGCTGCAGTCGTGTTTGCATTGAAGATATGGAGGCACTACTTATATGGAGAATCATGTGACATTTTCACGGACCACAAGAGCTTAAAGTATATCTTCACTCAGCGTGAATTGAACATGAGGCAGAGGAGATGGTTAGAGCTGTTGAAGGATTATGACATTAATCTGCAGTATCATCAGGGAAAGGCAAATGTAGTAGCAGATGCACTTAGCAGGAAGTCCGGAATGATCAACGACATTAAAATTGAGGAGGAAATCATAAGAGACTTGGAGCGACTAGACATCGAGATCATGGTACGTAGACAACACGGTTACTGGGCTAATCTTAGAGTAGAACCCGAACTACTCTCAAAGATCAAGGAAGCTCAGAAAGATGATGGAGAAATCTGGGCGATAGTTCAGAATTTGGATAAACAGACGGAATTCAAAGTAGATGCAGATGGTATTGTATGGCAGGGCACGAGACTCTGTGTTCCTGATGATCAAGAACTCCGGGAAGCGTTGTTAGCTGAAGCTCATAGCTCCCCATTCTCTATACATCCTGGTTCGACTAAGATGTACCATGACATCAAGCAGTACTTTTGGTGGAGTGGTATGAAACAGGATGGGCCACTTACGTCTCCAAATGTCTTACCTACTAGCAGGTTAAGATCGCGCATCAGCGATCTGGCGGTCTCCTTCAACCGTTAGATATCCCAGAGTGGAAGTAGGACAAAATCACCATGGATTTTGGTACTGGTCTTTCGCCTACCAAGAGGAAGCACGATGCAATTTGGGTTATCGTAGATCGACTAACCAAATCAGCTCATTTCTTACCGATCCGCAAGGAAGATTCGGTAAGTAAACTCGCCGATACGTATAGAAGAGAGATCATGAGACTCCACGGTGCTCCATCCAACATCGTCTCAGACAGAGATCCTCGATTCACTTCGCGATTTTAGAAGAGTCTGCAGAAAGCTCGGGGTACACAACTTAAGCTTAACACGGCTTTTCATCCTCAAACAGACGGGCAGTCAGAGCGAACGATTCAGAAATTGGAGGACATGTTGAGGTCATGTGCGTTAGAATGGACGGGTGATTGGGACGATTATATCTGTTTGGTGGAGTTTGCATACAACAATAGTTGGCACGCAAGTATCAAATGTGCTCCTTTTGAGATGTTGTATGGCAGAAAGTGTCGCGCCCCAATCTGCTGGGATCAGGTTGGTGAGCGAACACTTGAAGGACCAGAGATCATAGAAATGACTAATGAGAAGGTCGCTGTAGCTAAGCAGAAACTTCAGGAAGCACGGTCACGTCAGAAGAGTTACGCCGATAAGCATCGTAGGGACATACATTTTAACGTAGGAGATCACGTCTTTCTTAAGGTTTCGCCGGCACGTGGTGTTAGACGCTTCGGGATTAATGGGAAGCTCAGTCCTCGTTTCATCGGACCGTTTGATATCATTGAACGAGTCGGTGAAGTATCTTACCGGTTAGCGTTACCTCCACACCTTTCGCATGTACACAATGTGTTTCATGTGTCCTTACTCAGAGGGTACCAGTATCATCCCCTTCACATGGTTCAGTATCTACTGGAACAGATACGTGAAGATCTCAGTTTTATAGGAGAACCCGAACAAGTTCTTGACAGACAAGAACGAGTCATGAGATAGAAGACGATTCCATTCGTCAAAATCCTTTGGAGGGATTATACCGAGCGGGAAGCCACTTGGGAAACAGAGGAGTCTATCCGGGCTTCTTACCCTCATTTCATATTTTAAATTCGGGTATGTTCTTCTTTTCCAGTTTACTTTATTTATAATTTGGGGACGAATTATTCTTTTTAGGGGGGAAGAGTTGTAAAACCCGCATGCTTTTACCATGAATAGTACTCTTAAGATCGTACGTACTAGATTAAAACTTTCCTTTTATAGCATGTTTACGTTCACGTATAAGAATTTTAAGTATTACGTACGTGTTAGAACACGATAAGTATTTATTACGTATGAACACACAATAATTATTCAAATAATAATTATAATTCCGAACATGCGATCATGAAATCATGAACGTAATTTAATCACGAGCTAATATTAATTACGTATATATATTTATTACGAACACGAATAAATATATTAGGTCACGGTCAATAATTAATTAGAACACATAAAAACACGAACACGATAAAACACGAACACACTATAAGTGGATCGATCAAGGATGAACACACACGAATGCTTGCACAATATTCAAGATCAAAAATCAACCGAACACCCCCTTTTGGTGTTATATATCCGGCGGCCAAAGGAGAGAAGGAAGAAAAGATTTAGGGTTTTTGTTATTTTTCCTGTATTGTGAAAAATGACCAAGATTTTCCCTATTTCCCTTGTTTTAGTAAAATTAAAATGGGCTTGGCCCATCCTCTTGGTGTAGCCGTGGGTAGGGGGCCCCACATGGGGTACCCGTACCTTTTTCGGTATAACCTTTTTAATCCTTTTCTTTTATGTTTTGATTTAATAAGTCACATAAAATCATGATTTTTTTAAAAACTAATTAAAAACATTTATTAAAACATGTAAATGGCTATGGGGTAAATCAAAACAAGGGTTTTTAGGGGTGTTTGTTCTAGCCGACGCCTAAACCGAGCCTTAAGGGGTCTCGGCTTGGCTTTGTAACCACCACCGAGACCTCAAGGTCTCGGTATGGTGGTATGGGTCCCACGGCATCAGCAAACAAGGGGGAACCCCGACTTGGTTCGGGGTATGTTGTTGATTACAGGTCCGGTTCATGGTTTCTAGTCACGATCCGGTTCATTGATTATGTTAAGGTTTATGTTTTTAATAGTTATATGTTAAAAATTCAATTAATAAAACATGACATAATTAATTAAATTAACATGACTTAGGTTATAAATTTAATTATTAGATCATGAATTTTAACCTAAGTATTTATCTTTAATTAGACTTTATAATTAATTAATTATTAAAAACCATGACTATAATTAATTAATCAACATGACTTAGGTTATATTATTAGTAATTAATAATACATGTTTTAACCTAAGTATTTTAACTTTATTTAATTATAAATATGATATATTTAATTAAATACTTTTAACCTATAGTTTATTTAAATTACATGTAATAAGTAATAAACTATACTTTATAACAACATGACTTAGAATAATAATCAGAAAACACTTAAGCTTATATAATTAGCTTATTTAACCAGCTTATATCTAATTATGAAAACTTTCTATTTTTAGAAACTTATTTAATTAAGGCAGCTAATCTATTTATGGAAACTTTCTATTTTTAGAAACTTATTTAATTAAGGCAGCTAATCTATTTATGGAAACTTTCTATTTTTAGAAACTTATCTATTTTAAGCAGTAATTATATTTTTGGAAACTTTCTATTTTTGGAAACTTTCTATTTTTGGAAACTTTCTATTTTTGGTAACTTTCTATTTTTGGAAACTTTCTATTTTTGGTAACTTTCTATTTTTGGAAACTTTCTATCTTAGGAAACCTGCTATTTTTAGAAAGTTACTTATTATTACACCACAAGTATAATAATACATGAAATACAAGTAATACTTAATCAGAATAGACAAAAATATAAGATAAACACAGTTTAAAGCTTAAAACAGTAAAACATGACATGAACGTATAAAATAAGTTAATACATGACATAAAATCAGTTACGTATTTAGTAAGCAGATACTTATGCACGTATGTATTTATGTAGCATTAGTGATACTGAAGTAGGACTCTCTTCCGTTCGTCTTCTTCGTTCACTGGACATAAGGTACGGATTCCCGTCCTTTCAGTATGGACATTCTTTCCTTATTCGGATTCCCCGTATGCAGCCAACTGTTTTCCCGTAGTATAAGTTTATATGTTTGATTGCTTATGTTTAATTTAGAATACCAGAAGCCATATACATGCATGACCAGTTTCACCTAGTTATGGAGGTACCATAACCATAACATTAGAGGCATTGGTGTTATGACTTCCTCACGGCGGAGTGATTGCTCGTGGCGTCCCTTCAGCTTTTGGCCATATTATTATATTTATCATGTGGGGCGTATGGGTGCATCCTAGTTACATGTTTTCAGCAGATTACTCAGTCTGAATGTGATGTGTACCTTGCATCCTTCACAAGGAGCTGATCCCTCCTACCCAAAACCAGTATATTAAATTAGAGGCAGCCCCTCTAATTTACATGATGAGGTCACCCCTCCAATTATTCATGCACAGTGGATTTTCATGACCTATATTGGCTAATGGTAGAATATGTTAAACAATTTTTATAAGATAAACATAAGACTTTTCAAACTATAAAACCAGTTTTACTAAGACTTAACCGGGTTATTCGGGACTTAGTTTCTTTCGCAGTTATATGCTTATATGCTTATATTATTCATGCTTTATTGTACATCCGTGCACTGAGCGTATTGCTCAGCCGTTTTCCTTTTCATGTTCCCAAAACGGCAGGTACTCAAGGACGCTCGTAGAATTTAAGCGTACGTGCATATGGTCTGGAAGCTTTCTAGCCTTTCTTTACTTTATGAATTATCTTTACTTTGATACTCTTTCCATGGACATTGTTTAGTCCTTTCATTTACAGTACTTATGTTTGTGTGTGATGAGCTTTACTTTTGGACTACCGATGTTTGATTCCGGTATTTCCTTTTATGGTCATGTAATGTTTTAGACATTTATCCTTGTATGCTTTGATGACACGCCATAATTACGCGTGACATTCCATTATCAAAATGGGGTGTTACAAAACATCACATGATCATAAAGGAAATACCGGAATCAAACATCGGTACCCCCAAAAGTAGAACTCATCACACACAAACATAAGTACTGTAAATGAAAAGGACTAAACAATGTCCATGGAAATGAGTATCAAAGTATAAAGAAACGCATAAAGTAAAGAAGGCTAGGAAGCTTCCAATCCATATGCACGTACGCTTAAAGTCTACGAGCGTCCCTGAGTACCTGCCGTTTTGGGAACATGAAAGGAAAACGGCTAAGCATAACGCTCAGTGCACGGATGTACAAATAAAGCATGAATAATATAAGCATATAAGCATGAAGCAGCGGAAAAGACTAAGTCCTGGATAACCTGGTATATCTTAGTAAAAACTGGTTTTATAGTTTGAAAATCCTTATGTTTATCTTGTAAAAATTGTTTAACATGTTTACCATTAGCCAATATAGGTCATGAAATATCAACGTGCATGAATACTTGGAGGGGTGACCTCGTCATGCAAATTAGAGGGGCTGCCTCTAATTTAATATACTGGTTTGGGTAGGAGGGATTAGCTCCTTGTGAAGGATGCAAGGCACACACCACATTCACCTGAATAATCTGCTGAAAACATGTAAACTAGGATGCACCCATACGCCCCACCTAATAATAATAATAATATGGCCAAAAGCTGAAGGGACGCCACGAGCTATCACTCCATCATGGTGGAATCATAACACTGGTGCCCCTAGTGTTACGGTTATGGTACCTCCATAACTAGGGGAAACTGGTCATGCATGTATATGGCTTTAGGTATCTAATTAAACATAAGCAATTCAAAAACATATAAAACATATACTGGGGAAAACAGTTGGTTGCATACGGGAAATCCTAATAAGGAAGAATGTCCATACTGAAAGGACTAGCAAAAGTTTCCACCGGCTAGCCGGTGGTTACCCCTGCTGCCGCGGCCTAAGGTTCCCCCTGCTTTCCTTATTTAGCCACCGGCTTAAGCTGGTGGTGGTTCCTTGTTCTTAGCCGAGACCCACCAAGCGGGGGTTCCTGATTGTGGTAAATTACACCTCTTGTTTAGGAAAACAAAAGAGCGTAAATGAGCGGTAAGTATTAAGTGATGATTTAGGAAAATCAAGCACTAATGACCCTTATAAAGTGAAGTGAAAGTTCGTTTCCCAAGGAGGTATATGTGTGTGACTAAAATGTAATTAGTTTGAGATTAATATTGGTTAGAAAGGGATGAGAAAAGAGGATGACGAAGACGTGAAATTAATTACTACTACGACTACACGTAAAACCGTAAAATGAGTAAAAATAAAAATTAATTCTAAAAATTACCAAAAATTCACCAAAAATCAAAATAAATAAACTAAGAGTTTACCAATAATCAAAACTTTTTCAAACCTTTTAATTAATTAAATATTAATTTTTAAATGCTAATTAAAGCCCTAAAAATCAAATTAATTATCAAAAAGCCCAAATAAAGATTTTTCAATTAGTAAACCTCTAAAATGACCTAAAAAGATTAAACAAATTTTTTATTAATTTTTAAACTAAGAAGAACTATTTAAAATGATTTAAAAACTAATAAAACTTAAAATAATTATAAAAATTAATCTAAAGATGATAAAATTAATCTAAGAGTTGCAAAAATCATATTTTAATGTTTTTAAGCTAATAAAAATATAAAAAGTGCAAAAAAGTGAAATTTGAAAAATAATAATAAAAAAATAATATTAAAATAATATTAAAAATCCAAAAATTATAAAAAATTCTAAAAACTTGCAAACTAGTTTACTTTAACCTAAATAATCAAAAAATGAAATTGAAATTACCAAAATACCCCTATTGGGCCCCCAAATGGGTCAAAAGCAAAAACAGTCAAGCTTATTGGGCTTTTTAGCCCAAAAAGTCAAAATAAGCCCAAATGACTTAGAAAAGCACTATCTGACTCAAAATTTAATTCTAAACACAAAACTCTGAAGGCCCAAAAGCTGAAAGTGAGCTTATCACAGCTTAATGAACAAACAGCTTATCCTTATTGGGCCAATAAGCCCATTAAGCAATAAGCTAATGCCATAAGCTCTAATTTGACACACAACCTTCTTTTGGGATACTAAAGAGATCTGTAAAAAGAAATTTTGAAAAAGCACACTCAATAAGCCAGAAATAAGCAAAATAGAAATCCACTAAACGACAAAATAGTCGGGTTAGAGTTCTAGGGCGTTTCAGAAGCTCTGGTTTGTTGCAAAAGCTCACAAATAGCTTAACTAAGAATAATCAATCAATAAAATCACAAAAAGCCAAGTAGAAAAAGCTGTAAGAACCAATAAGTTGGCTGAAAAAGCTAAATAAGCTAGTTTTCTAGCAAAAGCTTAACCAAAAGACTTGTAACCTTCCAGATTTGTTATTAAGCTGAGAAAAATGAGCTCTATCACAAAAACCAAGTTGTTGCATGTACCAATAAGCAAAACAGATTCAATAAGCTATGTGACCAAGTTTGACCAAAAGTCAAACGCTGACAAGAGAAACTCAACCGCTGACAAGCACAAATTGGACGTTGACAGACTTAATGAAGTGTTTAGACTTGTTTTCACCCTGCTGGTCAAGGTTTGAGTACAAACCTTGTGAATCAAGGTCTACCAGTTGGGTAGACTTGATGAGTTTTGGCACAAATAAGCCAATAAGCCAGTGGGCTTATAAGCTTGTGAGATAAGAAGCAAGCAAAAAGCACAAACCAAGTAATACACAAGGAACCAAATACTAGCATAAAACAACAGGAATCAAACCAATAGCATTAAAATCTCATAGCATGCATTTGCTGATCTAAATGACCAAAAGCTGATATTCAATAAGCTATAGACTACTCAATAAGCAACCAAACTCTAAAACCAGATAATGCAGAGTTGCACAACCAACAAATCTATAAGCAAACCAAGTTTCACACCTTAATTCAAACAATTAAACAAATTAGACCTGCTGATGTGTTTGACTGAAAAAGTGTTCAAAAACTAGCAACCTATGATTTTTAGTTATACCTTGTTTTAGACCTATCCAACACTTGAAACCACTTGTATATCATCAAACAAACATATATAAACCAAAAGGAGCCAAGCTCCAAGGCCCTAAGGCCTTTGAACCAACAAACACAAACAACCCTTAATCCACAACTTTTCAAAGCAACTTGTGATTCCAACTAATAACCTACTGATTTTATGAATCAAACACACTTCCTAGATGAATACTAACAGATTCAAACATAAATATCACAATCATAAACACAAGAACACAAAATCAAAGAGCAAATCATAAAACAGGCAATAACATGAAATTTTTAGGGGAAACTTAAACAAGGGATTATACCTGTCCTCCACAACATCCTAGGAGGACCAACTATGCTCCTTGGACCTTGTTCAACAACTAGAACAAGACCAAGGTTCTTCAAAAAGGAAGATCAAAACCTGTTGATGTTCAAAGTAGAACAAGGTTTTGATTATGATATTTCTTCAACACAAATGAGCAAACAACTCAACCAAGAGCTTAAAACTCTTCTCAGGCTTGGTGTCAACAAGCTTGAAGGAGCTTAAGGCTTTTGGCTAAGGGTTAGTACAAGAATATAACCAAAACAGTAACATGGATTTCAAGGTTTTTGAACCTTTGAAAACCTTATAAACATAGACGTGCCTTAACCACAAGATTAAGGAAGGTCTAAAAGATCAAATGGAACACAGATTTCAGCTATTCAAACACCAACTTTTAATAAACACAAAAGAGATTTCTCAAATTTTTGGAAATTCAAATTTTATTTAAATAAAAAGGAATTACAAAGATTATAGCCAAAATCTGGAACAAAGGGACTCTCACAGGTTGAGGTCTCTTTTATAGGCAAATGCTAACCTAACACTATTCATAAACCCTAGATGTGAATTTCCCAAATTATCATTGAGTGCTTGATGCCGTTTGTTATTGGTGAGCTGTCCAAAATGATCAAGGACGTTCATTTTAGCTTTGGAGTTAAGCTATGACTCTTAGCTGTTGATCTTGACACGTCATTTGCCTTGGGGAGAAAGTTGTGTTTTCATTGGTGTATGAGGTTGAGTGTGGGGTCCAAAGGTGAGTGGAGAAGAGGGATTTTATTGTTGGGATGGGTTTCTGCATGTGTGAATCACACATGTGCCAAGGTAATTTCATTATACCCTTTGGTTAAGTGAGTGGTAATTCTGGGTTCATCACGTGCTACAGTAAAGATTTTGATCCGAAAAAGGTGGGTTGTGTTTGTTTGGTGCGTGTTTGTATATTTAAACTTTGGGAATGGCAGTATGAGTACTTGTATTTTGGTGAAAGTTGTATTAAACGTTTTGTCAGCTACAAAACTCACTTTCCTTAGTTATTAAAGTTCCAATCTTCACACTTTTGCCACCAAACTTTTCCAAAAAGGTTTTAAGGGTTGTTTTTATCATTTTTGGATATTTCAATGGCTGGTTTTCGACACTCTTGATCCTCAAAGGTCTTTAATAGATGTTTGCCTTCATGAGGGACCATAATTGACAATGTTGAATAGTTGAGGGACTAATCTTGCCATTTCTTCAAAGTTGAAGGACCTTTTTGCAATTTTGACAAACTTAAGGGACCAAACTTGTAATTATGAATTCACAAGGGTTTTAAGTGTCATTTCTTCATTCATTGAGAATAAATCTTGCATATCTTCAAGTCTTCAAGGTTTAATCTTGGATAATTCATGAACTAGGGCCCGGTTCTTTGTACGGCTTCGTTTCTCGTGTCCGTTTTTCCTTGTTTCTTGTGATCTTTTGTCTTTTTCACGATATCCGTACCTAAAATACACAAGTAAACAAACACAAGCATATATATGGTATTTTATGACATTTTAATGCATTTAAAGCCCGAAAAGAACAATGAGATCATGTATAAATGCCATCTCATCACTCCCCCATACTAAGCCATTGCCGTGCCCTCACGCAATGCTAGAATAAAGTATCTAAGCATCACCAAAATTCAATTTTATTAACCTTTATTGAAAAGTAAAAGACTTGCAACAATACTACGAAGATGTGTAAAGACATAATGTATGATTTTCATCACGAATGTGACTTTTAGGGTCAAAGAATAGAAACAAGTAAATGTCCCTTAGAGTAAATTTCGTCATCCTTGATTGTCATACATTCCATGATAAGTGCAAAAACGAGATCATTGTTGGTACAAGTCACAATGCTAACACTACTCATACGTCCAAATTGTGTAATACTTTTTCTCCCCGTAAACCTAGTTATTATAAAAGGAAATGGGTTACTAGCATTTTTTAACTATTTGTCATGGATCACAAGTGATTCATATTGACTTATTTTAGTAGTTATTAGTCCGAAAGCAAAGTAGAACGATTTAATTGATAGTTAACCGAAGGACAAAATCTTTTAAAACGGCTTCTCGTGTATCTCCTTAAGTTCATATCTTGGCATAACTCGTTTCACGATTTGAGACCTTTCTCGAACCGATATTTGGCATGTACTTCATACTTCAAATCTTGGGAAGACGTTCTTGAAATTATGGTCTTATCTTCATATTTTGGAATTTTCTTCACTTGACATTTTTGAGAGATTCTTCATATTTGGACCATGACTTCGTCATTTTTCTTCAATCGTTATTTTGGACTTTGATATACAACGATCCGCCTCCTTTTCGGACTTGGATATTTTTATCCTCATACCTTGTTAGGGTCTTTTTGGATAGACTTTCTCCATGATCTTTAGGGGAGTAATTGCTTTTAGTCGTGTGTCTCGATCCTTCATATTGATTTAGGAATAATGATACTTCACATCATCTTGGATCTTTAGCAACAAAATATAGCTCCTCATGCCTTGTTAGGGCCTTTTTGGATATTCACCAATCTTCGCGTCCCGCTTCAATAAGTTATGCCTTGGCTATGAACTCTATTCAACCCCGAGCAACTTTTAATCGATCTTGCGCTAGAGGCTAAGTAACCTTTCAAATCGTACGACCTTACTTATTGCAATTATTTTTTTATTCCTAATGCATTGATCTTATGGGAAGAAAAAGCCACAATTAAAAACATATGAGTTTTTGAAAGAACATTTTCATGTTCTACTTTTGGCATGATCACTTGTCTAACTCTATCACTTCTCGTTCTTCACTATATAAAGACCTCTAATTAAAGAGACTCGTGAATACTTAGCCATGCAAGTCAAAATTAAGCCAAATTTGGATTAGCTTTCATTAAGACTATATCAAATCAAAGTTTTGGGTTTTCAAGCCACCTATAGGATCTTGCACTTTCTTGGACTTTTTCAAGTTTAGAGAATGCATTTTATATTTCCCTTGATAAGTGACTTTCTAGGATCAATTATAGGAACTTGCGAAAAGTTCTTGTTCTTAACCCGAATGAGCTAAGACTTTCGCGTTTTAAAGTTCCCTATATAAAAGTCTAGCAAAACTTGAATTGAGCGGGTTAAGGAATGTAAATGGCTCCAAATGGCCATCAGGTCAAAAATTAGCTCTTATTCTACCCATCGGAAAATATACATTCGTGTCTTAAAAACACTTATGAAAACTAAGAAAATTTTTAAAATTTGGCCATTTTTTAGCCTTATTAGCAACAAAAACAAAACATTGAAAGTTGGAAAACGTGAGGGCGTAGCAAAGCAAGTACCTATTCACCCCCCATACTAAAAGTAAACATTGTCCTCAATGTTTCGAGTCTAAAGGTGGAGCACCCCCATACTAGAGACGAAGAATCGAATGCTAAGGATCTAGCATGGAAAGGGTGATCAACAATATATCTAAAGCCGTTTATTAAGTATGCTAAAAGATAATTGTTAGAACAATAAAGGATATGTCAATGGATTCGTGAAAAAATTCTTCAAGCAAACGATGGAGGCTCACGTAAACGAACACGAGAGTCTTCAATCGTAGATGATGATGATGATCTAGATAACACAATCACAAATAACCACGAAACAACGAGTTGGAAGGGCACAAATCCCCTCTCATTAGTTACTAGTAAGCATAAAAGGATAAGCATGGGATCTCCCCCACGAGGCACCTCGTTTTTGATTACCGAGTCATGAGCTCGACTCGATCCCCTCAATGCTAATTATCATTGGGGAAGGTGACTTGGTCGAGGTCAACCATTGAAGGAATTTCCTCACCAAAGTAGTGCTTAAGCCTATGTCCATTCACCTTGAAGTTAGGACCATCATCTTGAGCTAGCTCGATGGTCCCATAAGGAAACACTTGTGTAACGGTGAAAGGACCCGACCAACGAGATTTCAATTTCCCGGAAAATATCATAAGTCTAGAGTTAAAAAGTAACACTTGATCACCAACGTTAAAAACCCGGTTCTTAATCTTTGCATCATGAAACTTTTTAGTCTTTTCTTTGAAAATCAATGACTTTTCATAAGCATTGTCTCTTAGTTCATCCAATTCATTCAATTTTATTTTCAGGTGATCTCCCGCGGTCTTTAAGTCAAAGTTTGCATGCTTAAGGGCCCAATATGCTTTGTGCTCCAATTCAATGGGCAAATGACAATTCTTCCCATAGACTAACTTATAAGGAGTGCATCCGATAGGTGTCTTATAAGCGGTCCTAAAAGCCCATAAAGCGTCATCGAGTTTGTCGGACCATGAAGCACGGTTTTCTCCAATCGACCTCTCTAAAATCCTCTTCAAAGCTCGGTTCGAAACCTCAACTTGCCCACTCGTTTGCGGGTGATAAGCCGTAGAAAGACGATGAGTAACTCCATATTTCTTTAAGACCTTCTCGAATTGGTCATTACAAAAATGGGTTCCACGATCGCTTATAATAGCACGAGGGGTTCCGAACCGAGAGAATAGTTGCTTCAAAAACTTCACTACCACACGAGCATCATTATTAGGTAAAGCCTTAGCTTCCACCCACTTAGAAAGGTAGTCCACCGCGACGAGGATATACTTGTTACCATGAGACGACGGGAACGGCCCCATAAAGTCTATGCCCCAAATGTCGAAAATCTCACACACTTGAATTATGTTTTGCGGCATTTCATCACGTTGAGACGATTTTCCTTGACGTTGGCACGAATCACACGACTTCACAAGTGTGTGTGCATCACGATAGATAGAAGGCCAAAAGAAGCCGGCATCGAACACTTTCTTAGCCGTGAGATTAGCACCGTGGTGACCACCCGTGGGTCCCTCGTGACAAGCTCTAAGGATATTAGAAGCTTCGGCACCAAAAACACAACGTCGAACGAGTTGATCCGCACAAACCCGAAAGAGATAAGGGTCGTCCCAAAAATAGAACTTGACGTCACAAAAGAATTTTCGCTTTTGTTGTGTCGTCATACCCTTGATTATGAAATTGCCCGCATGGTAATTTGCAATGTCGGCAAACCATGGGGTGGTGTCTTTAGAATTCACAACACCGAGAGTCTCGAGAGGATATGTTTCAGTGATTTCCTTGTTCTCGAAAACATCTTTGTGAGGATCTTCTAGACGAGAGAGATGATCGGCCGCTAGATTCTCGGCTCCTTTTTTGTCAAGCACGGTGACATCAAATTCTTGGAGGAGAAGCATCCAACGAAGCAATCTCGGCTTAGCATCTAGCTTAGCTAAGAGATACTTGATAGCCGAGTGGTCAGTATACACGATGCTTTTAGTTAAGACGAGATAAGGTCGGAATTTCTCAAAAGCATAGACCACGGCAAGGAATTCCTTTTCCGTTGTGGTGTACTTTAATTGAGCTTCGGTCATCGTCTTACTAGCATAATGGATAGGACGGAAATGCTTTTCATAGCGTTGCCCTAAGACGGACCCTATAGCATAATCACTTGCATCGCACATGATTTCAAAGGGTAATTCCCAATTAGGAGCAACAAGAATGGGAGCTTCGGTAAGTTTCCTTTTAAGAGTTTCGAAAGCTCTAACACAATCCTCATTGAAATTAAAAGGAGCATCCTTCTCGAGAAGGTGTGTCATAGGTCGAGAGATTTTCGAAAAGTCTTTGATGAAACGACGATAAAAGCCCGCGTGGCCTAGGAAACTCCTAACTCCCTTAACGGTTTTGGGATGAGGTAACTTGGCGATGACGTCTACCTTAGCTCTATCGACCTCAATCCCCGTTTTCGAGACCTTATGTCCTAAGACGATTCCTTGTTTACACATGAAATGACATTTTTCCCAATTAAGCACAAGATTGGTTTCTTCACAACATTTTAACATTTGCTCGAGATTAGATAAGCAGGACATGAACGAATTGCCAAACACCGAAAAGTCATCCATAAACACTTCCATCGACTTCTCGATCATATCGTGAAAAATGGCCATCATACACCGTTGAAACGTACCCGGTGCATTACAAAGTCCGAAAGGCATCCTACGATAAGCAAACGTTCCATAAGGACACGTAAACGTAGTCTTCTCTTGATCACGAGGGTCGATAGGGATTTGAAAGTAACCAGAAAAACCATCTAAAAAGCAATAGAATTCATTTCCCGCGAGTCGCTCCAACATTTGATCCATGAAGGGCAAAGGAAAGTGGTCTTTACGAGTGGCGTCATTTAACTTTCGGTAGTCTATACACACCCTCCAACCGGTCACAACACGAGTGGGAATTAACTCGTTGTTTTCATTAGGCACAACGGTCATTCCTCCCTTTTTAGGGACACAATGGATTGGGCTCACCCATGGGCTATCGGAGATAGGATAAATCATTCCCGCGTCAAGGAGTTTTAAAACTTCCTTTTTAATGACATCGTGAATTTTGGGGTTTACCCTTCTTTGACTTTGAATTGCGGGTTTGTAGTCTTCCTCCATTAAAATCTTGTGAGTACAAAATTTTGGGTCAATACCCTTAATGTCGGAAATTTTCCACGCAATTGCCCCTTTATGAGCCTTAAGAACTTTCAAGAGCTCGGTTTTTTCATCATTAGCAAGACCTCTTGCAATAATAACCGGCAACTTGTCATCACCTTCCAAGAATGCGTATTCAAGGTGAGAAGGAAGATCTTTCAATTCAAGGATAGGTGGTTCCTCGATTGAAGATTTTGGCTCAACACTCATAACTTCCATCGGCGGAAGAAATGGTGGAATAGAAGTATCATCACTAATCAACACCTCATCTTCATTGTCGATTTCATTTGAAGTGAAATCGCCTCCTTGGAATGGAGTGAGATTTGGTGTAGAATTAGCAAGAATCGGATCCAAAATAGTGGGATTGCCACATGACGAGCTATCGGAAAAACCTAACACTTCTTGTGAAAACTCATCGCAAACCACATCAACTAAGTCAATGTGATTGATGGTAGCGATTGCATAAACATGAGAAGGTTTTGAGTTTTGAGTAGCGTTTATAACAAGTTCCTCTTCGTTGAATCTCAAAGTGATAGTTCTTGCATGAACGTCGATAAGCGATCTCGAGGTGTATAAAAATGGACGACCTAAAAATAGAGGAACTCGAGGATCCGCGGGGATGTCAACTACTATAAAATCAACGGGATAGTAGAACTTCCCCACTTTCACGAAAACATCTTTGGCTATTCCACATGCTAAATTCGTAGAATGATCGACCATCTTGATAGACATGTTCGAAGGAGTAAGAGCCGGAAGCGAAAGCGATTTCCAAATGGAAAATGGCATCAAATTAATGCTCGCACCAAGATCGGCCAAGGCGAGTGTAACACCCCCAAATTTATACAACTCAATATAGCGGAAGACTCGTTGGTGTTATGGGATAGCACATTACTCACATCATAGACAACGCTTAAAAATCGCATCGTTTAATAATAAAGCATTTCCATTCATAAATATCAAGTTTACATAGGTCCCAAGTCATTGTATTTCATACAGGTTTTACAAAGCATTTCAATGGAAATTATTATTTAAGTGCTGGCCATGAATTCTTGTTGTCTTCCCGAGAATTACCTTCAAGTACCTGAGATAAAACATGTTAAAAGAAAAGGTCAGCGAAAACGCCGAGTGAATTCATAGAGTTTAATAAAATCCATCAATATAACATCGGTATAAAATTATTACCAAAAATCATTTTGTACAAATCTTTGTAATAGGCCATAAAATAGCCAAATTCATTTTATACAAATCCTTATCAAAAATCATAATATAGGCGTTTGCCTTCAAAATACTTATACGAACCATTGTCGTAAAAACATCATACAATACGTTTTATAACGTTGTATAGAGTTAAATAAAAACCGTTATATGAATATGGTTATGAAAACCAAAACACGAACATAATATCAATAGTAAGACCCCGTATTGCTAGTCAGGCAATATATCATAATTTAGTGCGTATAGCAGTATTTTCGCTATTGGATTATTATAAGTCGCATGACATTGTTACCTTACTATACCAAACAACGGGTAGCTAGCCCGAAAATCAATTTGCCCATCTAAATTAGCGTGTTGTCACAATAATCACGCTTGTGTAAATCTTCTCATACATAAATTCGCTTTCCAATCAATGTGGCACGACGGGGATCAACCGTCAAGGCGCGAACTGGGGTGATCGTCCCCAAATAGTACTATTATATGCATAAGCGTCTACCAAATTCCGGTAGTTCACAATTCATGCTAATGGGACTTTTAGTGACATAACCTAACTTTAATAATCCATTTTATTTCATCTATCGGGTCATTTAATCATTCATCGGGTCATACAATCATTCGGGTCCAAATCAATAAACAAACAATCAGGACAAATGGTGTCCTATTTTATCAAAACTAACATGTTATCTCCCTCGCGGGTTTATAAAACATTTCATAAAAACATTTAAAAGAGTGCGAGGCTATGAACTCACGTTGATGTGGGAAGGGGTTATCGGCGATTCGGATGTACGGTACGTGCTTCAATCACGGAAACCTAGACAAATAATACTCGTCTTAGACTTTTGTCCAATGAATTCGTCAAAATAACAATGATGATTTTATATATATGATGATGATCATGTGGGTCCATATATCTTTACTTATTCATTATAGTGTTTATGTGTTGGTAACTTTTATACTAGTTACACTAGCTCAACTTGTTTACATTTTGGAGGCCCAATAGTCCCATTACAAGCCCAATACATTATATTAGTCCACTTTACACTTTTATTATCAGTATTATACTTTATATGTTGGGCCCAAATGGGTTAAGCCCAATAAATAAGTTTATAAGTGTTTTACTAACTAGTCGGGTTTATTGTCCATTAAGGCTACTTTGGCCCGTTAATGTCTATATGTTGTAAAGTTCGGGTTTTATCGGTTTTTTCTTGTTATATATGTTTATACATCAGTATGTGACTTTTAAAAACTTTACATTAGACGGGTTTGATCGTCTAAGTTTTAATTGGCGAAAAACGTAATTTTTACTGTAATAGCCGAAAAAGTCGTAAAAATCATGTTTATAGTTTATAAGTTATAAAACTTATCAAACTACCATTTTTATAAAAAGTCCATTTATTTATCTTTATACATATTTATATAAATGTAATATATAAGTTAGTGGGTTTTAATTCAAATTTTATACTATATTTACTTGAGTGCTTATATAATACTATTATACTTTAATTTCCAAAATCTGATTTTTACTTTTACTTTCATCATTTTTACCATATCTTGAGTTCTACAAGGAGATAGAAGCTCAATTTTGGACACCATAAACTACATGATATTTGCTACAATTAACTTAGGTTTAGATACTGCTCAAACCAACTCTAAATATCCCTAACAGTCAGTTTTGTGTACAAGACCTAATACTTACTGTATATTGATTCCACTTTACCATTTTATCAGTTTAACATTTGGTTACTTACTGATTTATACAGCCTACCATTTAAGCAAGATTTAACCATTTTTACATGTAGTTTGTCCATATTTTTACCCATGTTTATCAAATCTATCTACACCAAATCCCCACATAATATTTGGTAACTCCGTCTTCTTATCTCTAGGTATCTCCGTCTATATAAACTTCTTGTTTGACTTTTGCCTAATATCTCTCTCTTCTCCCTTCACATAACAGATAATACACCCCCGTCTATCATCTCATCTCCACACCAAAAGCATATTCAGAAAACAGACACACGTCCCCTTTATTTTGACAGCCACCAAACCTACGTCTCTCTTCTCCCTTTACAAATACACATCCGTCTCTCTATCTCATCTACAATCCTCCGTCCCTTATTTTCACTCTACCAATTAACCCCCTCGAAAAAATCATCTAAATAAATCAAATCCGTGGAGTTCGTCTGAACGAGTACCAGACGTGAAGAGGTCTTTAAGATCCGTAAATTGGGTCTCGGGTAAGATTAGTTAAGAATTGATTGTTGCATGTCGGTTTGTGTGATGAGTTTAAATCGAAATACAGAATGAGTCTAACATTCTTGTTATACTCGAGTCTTGGATGTTTCGAATATTAAAAAAAAGACGGTTGAAAACCCAACACTGATCAATGAAGATTATTTAGATCGTGTTTAGATCTTATTAAAGATCTTGATAAAGATATCCGAAACACGAACTAAAAAATGAGATCAATTTGTGATGATGATTTAATTGTTTGAGTCGAAGTTGAGTTTTGATAAATTTGTTGTGTGAGTTTGTTGAGGGTGTACGAGTGGTGTTTGGAGTTGAGTGATGTGAGATGGAGTTGTGTGTTTGATGAGAGTCTAGGGTGAGTGGATGTGGCAGTCGAGACTGTTGGTTGAAAATGATTTGTGGAGTCGAGTTTGTTTACAAGGGTGTGGGTGTGAGGGTGAGTCGAGGGTGAAAATGAGTCTGAGTGAGTCTTTAAATGCCCGTTATATTTGAATCGTCTTCAGTTCATTCAACCGTTCATGCGGAATAATTTAACAAAGTTGGTTCATCCGGAATGTTTTTGCAAAAACGGTTCATCCGGAATAATTCTAACAACTAAGTTCATTCGGAATATTTCACAAAAAATGGTTCATCCGGAATAACTCACAAAGTGGTTCATCCGGAATGTTTTGAAAGAACTCTTCGTTCGGAATATTTTTGCAAGATTGGTTCATCCGGAATAACTTAATACCTTGTTCATTCGGAATGTAAAATCGGTTCATCCGGAATGTTTATTGATCCGGAATAAACTGGTTGATCCGGAATAAATTCTTTATCCTGAATAACTAGTTGATCCGGAATAACCCACTCGTTCGGAATAACGGTTGATGCGGGAAAAAAACTGATGCGGAAAAAACTGATGCGGAAAAAAAAAATGTTGATCCTGAAAAAACTGTTCGTTCGGAAAAAAAAAACTTTGGTACGAGGAAAACAAGCTCGAAATCAGTTTAAAAAGAAAATACGTTTTAAAAACTATAAAACGTTACTTATCACAAGAAACATAAAGAAAAAATGTGGCCCAACAATATGTTATAATGAGGATGTATATCAGTGGACAGTTTTGACAGTAAAACAGAAAATTGAAAAACACTAAAAAAAATAATAAAAAAAATTAAAAATTAAAAATTAAAAAATAGACTATCAAAATAGATAAAAAATGAAATTGATAACCAATTGTAAAAAGAAAATTGAAAAACACTAAAAAAATAAATAAATAAAAAAAATAAAATAAAAATAAAAAAAATAAAAATAAAAAAATAGACTATCAAGTGAAAAATTAAATTAAAAAGTTCAATCAAAATATATAATCAAAATAAAAATACAACGTGTTTTTTCAATCAAAATACAAAATTAAAAAAGATAAAACACAAACTTTTTATAAAAAACACAAACTTTTTTAAGATTTGATAATAAAAATTTGTGATTATTATATAAAATAAGTAAATCAAAGATTTAAAGCATAAAAACACAAACTTTTTAAGATTTAAGCTTTTTAAAAAAATCAAAACCCACCAAAATCAATTAAAAATAAAAGCAATAATAAACCAATCTAACCTTGGCTCTTGATACCAATTGAAGGTCTACGTAAATCTTGGCCTATTATACATGATTGATTAGATGGATTTGATAGATTGGATTGAATAATAATAGAAGATTAAACGAGAAGGAGATGAGGGTGTAGAGAGAGAAAGGAGAGAAAAGAGAAGAGTAGAGAGAGAAAGGGAATATGATTAATGAAAAATGTAATAACCAACCCCTCCTAACATGCTAGGAGGGGTATATATATAGCCCACTCTACATGTGGGCTGTATGGACTATATGATAATAACTAGATCACGAGCCCATTACATTAATATATCGTTAGAGCGACCGATCCTTCATAAATACGTAAAAACATATTTCCAACAATCTCCCCCTAAGGGAGGTCGCTCCAAGAAACAAAGTTCTAAATATTTTATATCTCGTGATCTATGCTAACTAAGATGTGACCGAGACTTTCTTGGGAAAAACGTTTTTCCAACAAATTTATTTTGCACAGTCATTATTAAGAAACACATCCTAATTGATTCTTATCCTTTCTATATAATGTGTCAGTATCTACATTCACCTTTCCTGATGAACTAATTATCATGACCACAATTTACTCAGAAATTCTTTCTTCATATTTTCTAAGTTTTGGTTTCGTCTCAACTATTATCTTTATTAGTTTCGCTCAATCCGACGTTTAAAGCGTCGATAATTAATACAAGTAAATAAATAATAAATATTTAATATTTATGAAACGTAGCGTAAAAGTTTTTAAATTTTCTCAGTTTGTCCAATTATATAAAAAAAATGTTCAAAATAAATTTGAATTTAATTAACACAATTTTTGTTGATTTATCGGAAATAATTAGTAAGATCCGTAAATGTTCGAAAAACCTTCGTTTATTCTTTGGTAAAAATTTTCTTAGTTGAAAAGCAAAAATTGTCGTTTAAAATTTTAAGTCATGGTTTAACGGTTTCCTCAATCCCTCTTAGGTTGTCTTAAGGTATACATAAACATTTACCCCTAAACAGGAGTTTAGTTAAATGGTTTATGTATATAAGGGAATAATCCCTTAAAAATACTTTGTTAAAACATCTTTCAAAACATATTTCTATTTTCTTTTTGGTAAAACCCAAAGCCTTAATGGTTCCAATTGGTGAAGAGTCAATATATTCCATTTTTTTATTAATCACACGGTCAAATAATATAAAGGATTAAGTCTTTCATCACATGTTAAATATTCAAGGTACAAGTTTTCACTACTCGGCCGACTCAGGGCATTCTACAAATAAGTATTAACTCATTCTTATTCTTATAAATAAACAAATGGTGCTTAATGATCACAAGCATGAATTTATCAAATTACAGCCTACACGCGTGATTCACCAAATTTATGAATGCTACATGTGCATTGGTCAATCCAAACGACATCACGTGAAACTCATAATGTTCATTACAAGTTCTGGATGTAGTGATTGGAATAGATAATCTTTTTCGCGGACGCGGAGTTGATGATAACCATGCTGTGGATCAAATCTTTAAAACATACACTAGAACCTTGTAAATGATCGAACAAATCTATCATCTTGGGTAGTGGATATAGATTTTTAATCGTCAATTTACCTAGTTCACGGTAATCAATAAGTATAAGAAATAATAACATCATAGCTCTTCATGATGACGAGCTTGGTAGAATAAAAGCTTTCTCCAACAACTCTCTCTGTTGTACGGTAATTCTTTTAATTTAGATGGTGCTGACGTACAGTGCACATGCCACAGGTGCAGCACCGGGTATATAATCAATACCAATTTCGACTTGCCTTAATGGCAAAAGTCTAGGTAATTCACCAATAAATACCTCCTAAAGTTTCAGATAACAGAAACATCTTTTTAATAAATTCATATTAGGTTCTTTCTAGATTATAATATCTATGACTAATTCATAACCATTCATAGTATAATCTCAAGTCTAAATGCAGGATATGGTCATCCATCAAGAATTATTTAAATCACTTTTGATAATCAACATCTTATCATTTAGGGGAATTCTATTCGAGTTCCCATCAATTAAGACAATGTCGTCATGTCATAATCAATCAATCCATTCTACTGGAATTATCAACTTTCCAGTAATTACCGTTGATAAGATGTGAACTTCTCAAAAGACTGATAATAACTCATAATCCTTCACAAATTTAAGGATATATGGAGACACAACTACCATCCAAAGAGTAATGTCAACGCATAATTTACGCGAGATAATTTCAAATCAGATACAGACAAAAACATTTAACTAATATGAATATATCCCGTGTCTTCATAATTTGAGTACGCATTCGAAAGCTCCTCGGATCGTTACCCAGGTCATTCAAATGAAACCAAATCAAAAGAAATGGTAGGAACGTCGATACATCCAGTCGGGTATCAACACTCGGTAATCATATACTTTTTCAAAGAATCTCGCCACGGGAGAATTAGACAAGAAA
This sequence comes from Glebionis coronaria, assembly GCA_025667525.1. Taxonomy (NCBI): domain Eukaryota; kingdom Viridiplantae; phylum Streptophyta; class Magnoliopsida; order Asterales; family Asteraceae; genus Glebionis; species Glebionis coronaria. Next base: position 437,491,466 of record CM046874.1, read on the forward strand.
GGAATATCAATTGTCAAATAAGACAAGTTCCACAGATGAGTAAATTCGACTCAGAAGAATAAATAGTACGGGCACATATGTAGGTGTCCCCATAAATATGCCCCTATTTTTCACTTCTTGCAGATCTCATAAAATTTTAATCTTTCACAACTTCAAAGAAAATGTAGTTTTTATTAATCAATTTTATGGTGACTACTAATAAGCCTTGCATGGTCTCTTCCAAATTGTATGTAGGCGCGCAACTATATACAATTTCAAGATTAACGATGCAATACTCAGTTCGTCAAAATTTTTATCATCATGTTTATAATAAAAACATTTTCATGCTTAATTCTTAAATAAGAATCAAAAATAAATTTACAAATATTTTCTTTGTTATGAAAACAATTATGTTTTCCAATGTGTTTTATAAACAACTTCATTTCGATAACGATCACTTATAAATCTCACTTTGAATAATCCTTATAGTGATGAAAATTCAGTTTTTCTCAAAGGATACTGTTTTAACTTTATAAAAACAATGAGTGATCTGCAAAAGAGTGATGAAAAGTTGTTCACCAAGAATTAACTACAATATGATAGGAAATTAGCTTAGCCAATTAATCATGAGGTTCATGACCTCGATGGCACTCAAAAAGAATAATCCACAACGTAACTCAATTCGAGATGAGTACTTGTTCAATGGTTGCATCACTAATGCGAGCATTAGGATGAAGCAATAAAAGATAGATAACATCGATACATGTAGAATTTAGCAATCAAAGGTAGTCTTTTCATTAATCACAAACAAGCCAAAATTGTACCGTAACACATTGTGTGTCACTATGTCATACAATTCCAAGAACTCATCCTACCAACTAGTGTCTTAGTTAAGTTAGGGATTATTTTTAAAAGATACCATAATGAATACTAATCTACATGGGTCATTAGGTGTTCCACATGTCCCGGAAGATCCATCGGTCCCAATTCAGAAGAAGATTTCTTCAATTTATTTATTGGACACTGGGCATCCTCGTCATTGGACAATGGCCTAGGAACAACCCTTAACACGAATCAACAATCAATTAAATCCTTATAATTCAATCACAGGAACTGACGACTTTCTCTTAACAATTTCTTATTCTATACAAGTTAAATTTTACTTTATTCAAGTTTCAACCAAATCATACTCAATGCGACATCCTACCTCATTCTCCAATACTTTCAACCTTATTTTTAGGCCTTTAAGTGCAATAAAAGCTCAATATGAACAACACTTAATTTTCAATCCTGTTGCTTCTTACAACAATAGTTATCAAATAAGTCACTAGTATGAAATGACTCGATCATTCAATTAGACTTCTCGGAAAGGTACTTGTGGCATGAGGCTTTTGGGTAATGGTTCCAATGACAGCCTCAAGTGCAACATTCCCCCTTTCGATTTCAAGTTTCAGAATTGGGTGACAACGAATCAGATGACACCTTTCCAGGCGGTAACGTTTTGTCAAACTCCACTCTATAAGGAAAGATCGTCATGACATCAATATCAGTTTTAATCTCGCCAATTCTTCTTTAATATCACAATCAACTAATATCTACATTTCTACGAATATCAACCGTTTGTTGGGATCATAATTATCCACAACTTGGTTTAGATCTAGAATAGCTAAAATTTCTACGAGAATAGCTTCGATTGATTTGCTACGGGAGTTAGGGTTTCTTGTGACAATCTACGTCGTATAAATACCCCCGTATAAATATAGAAATAATCATCAAACAATCATGTAATAAAATTACATCATATATATATATATATATATATATATATATATATATAATCCAAGTTATATATATATATATATATTAAAATAACACTTCTCAGTCTGTCCTTGTCGGTAACTCGGGAATTCTTCGGCACCATTATAGTCAAAAGATTTTTAGACATTTTGTGAAAAATGTTTATAGTTAAAAGATTTTGAAATGTTTTATTCAAAACCTTGGTTTTAAAAATCTTTTGTTCTCTATAATGAGAGCTCTGATACCAAACTGTAACACCCCCAAATTTATACAACTCAATACAGCGGAAGACTCGTTGGTGTTACGGGATAGCACATTACTCACATCATAGACAACGCTTAAAAATCACGTCGTTTAATAATAAAGCATTTCCATTCATAAATATCAAGTTTACATAGGTCCCAAGTCATTGAATTTCATACAGGTTTTACAAAGCATTTGAATAGAAATTATTATTTAAGTGCGGGCCATGAATTCTTGTTGTCTTCCCGAGAATTACCTTCAAGTACCTAAGATTAAACATGTTAAAAGAAAAGGTCAGCGAAAACGCCGAGTGAATTCATAGAGTTTAATAAAATCCATCAACATAACATCGGTATAAAATTATTACCGAAAATCATTTTGTACAAATCTTTGTAATAGGCCATAAAATAGGCAAATTCATTTTATACAAATCCTTATCAAAAATCATAATATAGGTGTTTGCCTTCAAAATACTTATATGAACCATTGTCGTAAAAACATCATACAATACGTTTTTTAACGTTGTATAGAGTTAAATAAAAACTGTTATATGAATATGATTATGAAAACCAAAACACGAACATAATATCAATAGTAAGACCCCGTATTGCTAGTCAGGCAATATATCGTAATTTAGTGCGTATAGTAGTATTTTCGCTATTGGATTATTATAAGCCGCATGACATTGTTACCTTACTATACCAAACAACGGGTAGCTAGCCCGAAACTCAATTTGCCCATCTAAATTAGCGTGTTGTCACAATAATCACGCTTGTGTAAATCTTCTCATACATAAATTCGCTTACCAATCAATGTGGCACGACGGGGATCAACCGTCAAGGCGCGAACTGGGGTGATCGTCCCCAAGTAGTACTTTATATGCATAAGCGTCTACCAAATCCCGGTAGTTCACAATTCATGCAAATGGGACTTTTAATGACATAACCTAACTTTAATAATCCATTTTATTTCATCTATCGGGTCATTTAATCATTCATCGGGTCATACAATCATTCGGGTCCAAATCAATAAACAAACAATCGGGACAAATGGTGTCCTATTTTATCAAAACTAACATGTTATCTGCCTCGCGGGTTTATAAAACATTTCATAAAAACATTTAAAAGAGTGCGAGGCTATGAACTCACGTTGATGTGGGAAGGCGGTTATCGGCGATTCGGATGTACGGTACGTGCTTCAATCACGGAAACCTAGACAAATAATACTCGTCTTAGACTTTTGTCCAATGAATTTATCAAAATAACAATGATGATTTTATATATATGATGATGATCATGTGGGTCTATATATCTTTACTTATTCATTATAGTGTTTATGTGTTGGTAACATTTATACTAGTTACACTAGCTCAACTTGTTTACATTTTGGAGGCCCAATAGGCCCATTACAAGCCCAATACATTATATTAGTCCATTTTACACTTTTATTATCAGTATTATACTTTATATGTTGGGCCCAAATGGGTTAAGCCCAATAAATAAGTTTATAAGTGTTTTACTAACTAGTCGGGTTTATTGTCCATTAAGGCTACTTTGGCCCGTTAATGTCTATATGTTGTAAAGTTCGGGTTTTATTGGTTTTTGCTTGTTATATATGTTTATACATCAGTATGTGACTTTTAAAAACTTTACATTAGACGGGTTTGATCGTCTAAGTTTTAATTGGCGAAAAACGTTAATTTTACGGTAATAGCCGAAAAAGTCGTAAAAATCATGTTTATAGTTTTATAACTTATAAAACTTATCAAACTACCATTTTTATAAAAAGTCCATTTATTTATCTTTATACATATTTATATAAATGTAATATATAAGTTAGTGAGTTTTTATTCAAATTTTATACTATATTTACTTGAGTGCTTATATAATACTATTATACTTTAATTTCCAAAATCTGATTTTTACTTCTACTTTCACCATTTTTACCATATCTTGAGTTCTACAAGGAGATAGAAGCTCAATTTTGGACACCATAAATAAATGATATTTGCTACAATTAACTTAGTTTTAGCTACTGCTCAATCCAACTTTAAATATCCCTAACAGTCCGTCCAAAACTGACTATTCAGATTGGTACTCTAAACTTGTTTTGATCATATCTCACTCATTATAATGATGCCATTGCATGGCCAACTCTCACATGTGTACAAGACCTAATACTTACTGTATATTGATTCCACTTTGCCATTTTATCAGTTTAACATTTGGTTACTTACTGTTTTTATACAGCCTACCATTTAAGCAAGATTTAACCATTTTTACGTGTAGTTTGTCCATCTTTTTACCCATGTTTAACAATTTTTGTTGATTTATCGGAAATAATTAGTAAGATCCGTAAATGTTCGAAAAACCTTCGTTTATTCTTTGGTAAAAATTTTCTTAGTTGAAAAGCAAAAATTGTCGTTTCAAATTTTAAGTCATGGTTTAACGGTTTCCTCAATCCCTCTTAGGTTGTCTTAAGGTATACACAAACATTTACCCCTAAACAGGAGTTTAGTTAAATGGTTTATGTATATAAGGGAATAATCCCTTAAAAATACTTTGTTAAAACATCTTTCAAAACATATTTCTATTTTCTTTTTGGTAAAACCCAAAGCCTTAATGGTTCCAATTGGTGAAGAGTCAATATATTCCATTTTTTTATTAATCACACGGTCAAATAATATAAAGGATTAAGTCTTTCATCACATGTTAAATATTCAAGGTACAAGTTTTCACTACTCGGCCGACTCAGGGCATTCTACAAATAATTATTAACTCATTCTTATTCTTATAAATAAACAAATGGTGCTTAATGATCACAAGCACGAATTTATCAAATTACAGCCTACACGCGTGATTCACCAAATTTATGAATGCTACATGTGCATTGGTCAATCCAAACGACATCACGTGAAACTCATAATGTTCATTACAAGTTCTGGATGTAGTGATTGGAATAGATAATCTTTTTCGCGGACGCGGAGTTGATGATAACCATGCTGTGGATCAAATCTTTAAAACATACACTAGAACCTTGTAAATGATCGAACAAATCTATCATCTTGGGTAGTGGATATAGATTTTTAATCGTCAATTTACCTAGTTCACGGTAATCAATAAGTATAAGAAATAATAACATCATAGCTCTTCATGATGACGAGCTTGGTAGAATAAAAGCTTTCTCCAACAACTCTCTCTGTTGTACGGTAATTCTTTTAATTTAGATGGTGCTGACGTACAGTGCACATGCCACAGGTGCAGCACCGGGTATATAATCAATACCAATTTCGACTTGCCTTAATGGAAAGAACAATCTTTATACCACCAAGGTTGTGTAGTTTATGATCAAGGCTTGGATTTTGATGGCAAAACTTGTGATAAACCAATATCATCTTCAAGTCCACCAATCTTAAAGAACTCCTTGTGGAAAATCAGCCCTAAGACTCCATAGAAACTCCTCTTTGTATGTTATAATCACCTCCAATCTTCAAGGCTTCAAGAGGGCATCATCTTGTGCAAGAATAACATAGGATTTCATGGATAAATTTAGATCAAATGGGGTGTTTATGGTGTAGGTTAGACGAAAATGGAGCTAGAGAGAGAGAATGTTTGGTTGTTTTGCATGTAAGAATGAGAGAATAGTTTGTGCTAGTGGTTTTTGATAGTCTTGGTGGTTTATGCATGCACTAGGGACATGTGTCCTTAATGTTATGTTAGCTTTGACACATATTTGTTGTGTTGGAGAAGCCTTAGCCACCCATTTGTATAGGGGTGGGCAAGTGTAAACTTGTCCCATCCCTATTAGTTTACGGGTACTCCTTGATTCTAGTTTCCTCGATTTGCGTGCCCTCGGGTCGTTTTACGAAAAACGTTTTTATAAATTATGAATCAACGGCACAAAACGAATCTAATAAAAATTGTCTCATCAAAAACAGAGTTCGAAAACGTAAATACGTAATCCTAAGGTTTCCGGTTTAGTCGTAAAGGACGTGAAATTAAAATCGTAAGTCCTAATATGTTCTCGTAAATTTGTGAGTTTATGAACCATCACAAATTTAAAATCCCAAAATAATATTCACGGATAAATTTATTTTCCTGAAATGTCGGACTGTCACCAAAACGGTGTATGTAAACGTAAGCACGTAACGTAGAATCCTCCGGTTTAGACGTAGTCGATGCTACTTTCTTCGTAAATCCAAATTACTTCCCAAAAATAAGTGAGTTCATAATATAACATTAAAATAATATTTTTAATTAATATTTGAGAATAAAATATCAACCATAAACTGATGGATTGTCACAGCGAGGCATTCTTTCATATCTTGTATGTCACAAGGAATGAGAAACTTTCCGGGGTCACCAACTTCTTCAGGTATGCGGTTAAGATAAACCGAAAAACAATTAGCAAGCTTTGAAAGCTTTTCCTTATCGCTCATCATACTTTTAAAAGTGGAAGCGAAACGAGGCATATATAACAACGCGTCGGCTAAACTCACATCAAAATGCACTTGTTGAAACATTTTTATAAAAAGCTCGATTTGTTGTTTGTTACGTTCTTGCAATTTCTCTTTGTTTCGTCTCGAAGGATAAGGTAAGGGAGATGTGGGTTGGACATTAGGCAACGGCCTTGGAAACTCGGTTCCACAATTGGTATTGGTTCAACCGTAGGTGTGGTATGAGCGGTACTTCGTGGGATTGTAATGTGCTCATTTTCGACCATCACCTCGGGCTCTTTCTCGATTTCCTTCTCCGTAGAAGTACTTGGACGGGAGATTGGTTCCTTGAAAGTTTTACCACTTCGTGTAGTAATAACCTTCATTTCTCCCTTCGGGTTTGCAATGGTATCACTAGGAAGACCACCCAAGGAAGAGGGTTTACACATGATTGCTTCAAACATTTTTGCCATACGGTCCTCAAATTTTGATTCCCTTAAATCCGCTTTTAACAATTCTTGCTTAATCTCATGTTGTCCTTGTTCCATCTTTTGTTGATTTTGTTGAAGACGTTGGACATTTCCCTCCAGTTTATTTGCATGAGTTTTAAATTCATTAGCAAGTTCGTTTTTAAGCTCGTTTTTCAACTCAGATCTTAAGCTAATCATCTCACGTTGCATGTTATCAAACTTAGCATCATTTTCTTTAGCATAATCCAAAAATTCTTCTTGAAGATTTTTAGAGTGAGCATTTTGAAAATCTTGTGTAGTGTTTTGAAAATCACGGTTTTGGTTTTGACTAGTAACTTGTCCATTCCCACTTTGATAATTCCCTTTGTTGTAGTTACGTGAATTTCCTTGATAATTACCACCTTGGTTGTTGTTTCGATAGTTATTAGCATTTTGATTTGGTGGAGCTTGATTTGGGCGGGAACCTTGGCCGTTTTGGTTATAAGTTCTCGTTGCTACATAAGCACTCGAAGTGTTACCACCGGCGGTAATGCACTCGGAAAGATCATGAGCTCCTCCACAAGACAAACAACTCTTTTCAATCGCTTTAACCGAAGCGGAATTCAAAGCCTCTTGAGCTTTCCAATGAGTCATAAGATTAGCAAATCTATCGAGAAACCGATTTTCCTCATTAGCTTCATCATGTAAGGCTTTAATGCTACGAGACGATGACGACGATGACGAACCCAAATTGGCAACACTCGGTGTGTTACGAGGGCTATAAACCTTAGATCCATTCTCGATAATCTTTAAAGCTTCATAGTTCGTTTTGCACAAAAAATTACCACCCGCTGCGGCATTCAAGTAATCTCGTTCATGATCATTAAGCCCATTATAAAAAGTATCAACTTGATGCAATTCCAAAAAATCATGGTGTGGACATTCATGTAACATTTCTTTAAATCGTTCGCATGCCATTGAAAAACTTTCATTATTTCTTTGCACAAATCTTGAAATCTCATTTTTCAAATGTGTTGTTTTTGATGGTGGAAAACATTTGTTCACAAACTTAGAAACGAGATCACCCCATGTCAAAATCGAATTTGGCGGTTCTTTCTCAAGCCAAATTTTTGCGGGTCCATCTAACGAGTATTGAAACAACATCATCTTAATGGCGTCATGTGGAACATCCTTAAACTTGCTAGTTGCTGTGAGACGATTAAAATTCCTTATGTGGTAATGCGGGTTGTCTTTCTCATGACCTCTAAATTTATTAGCTTGCAACATCGACATTAAACCCGTCTTAATCTCAAAATTCTCCGCAAGGATAGTGGGAATCACAATGGCCTCTCCAAAACCCTCGGTGGGTGCTTGTAGCAACTCCATCATAGTACGATTAGCCATGACGACTTCTTGTTCTACAATAGGTTCAACAATTGGAGTTTGTTCTTCAATCAACGTCTCTTGATTTGCTTGCTTTTGAAGACGTTTACGAGCTCGTTTTGCTTGATTACGAGTGATCATAAACTTCACGAAGAATGGGAGGTGAGCAAAGAAGATTCTTTTTGGGTGTTTTGTGAATTTTCAATTTTTTTGTGTTTTTGATTGTTTTTAATTTTTTTTTTGGATTTTGGTGTATCTTCGTAGACAACAATCTACCAAATCTCTCCTCGAATCAAACTCTTGATTAAATAAGCCTCAAAGGAATGAAAACGATCACGTGGAGTGAACGCCTTCGAATGACTTTAGAACTTTGGTGAGAACCAAATTGTTCAAGTGGGTTTAATCACAAAGAAAACCAAACAAATATATTATATGTAATAATACTTTGGGCGGCAAAACCCTCGATTAGCCTTCAATCTCAAAATACTCACAAGCAAGCGGGGAAACGAGGCGGCGCGAAGCACTTAAGAGCCTTTTTCCTTTGGGTATATTTTATAATACCCGCCTTATACCCACCTTATAGTTCGTATTTTTCAATATCGAGCTTCACGAAAGTATTTATCTATTTTTGCCTTTTTCTTTTTGTTTGAGATTCGAATACAATAATTAGGAGATCAAATCCCAATTAAGGTTGTGTTTTCACACTTTTGGAGATATTTTGTATTGATTGTGATACTTAATACAATACAGTAATAATAATTTCACAAGAAAAACCAAAAACCGATAATACGTATTAGTAGATTTCTACTAATACAAATACTATTTATGGTTAATATTAAAAACAACAAGACAAATTAATCACGACACACCTCCCCGGCAGCGGCGCCAAAATGATTGTGGTAAATTACACCTCTTGTTTAGGAAAACAAAAGAGCGTAAATGAGCGGTAAGTATTAAGTGATGATTTAGGAAAATCAAGCACTAATGACCCTTATAAAGTGAAGTGAAAGTTCGTTTCCCAAGGAGGTATATGTGTGTGACTAAAATGTAATTAGTTTAGATTAATATTGGTTAGAAAGGGATGAGAAAAGAGGATGACGAAGACGTGAAATTAATTACTACTACGACTACACGTAAAACCGTAAAATGAGTAAAAATAAAAATTAATTCTAAAAATTACCAAAAGTTCACCAAAAATCAAAATAAATAAACTAAGAGTTTACCAATGATCAAAACTTTTTCAAACCTTTTTATTAATTAAATATTAATTTTTAAATGATAATTAAAGTCCTAAAAATAAAATTAATTATCAAAAAGCCCAAATAAAGATTTTTCAATTGGTAAACCTCTAAAATGATCTAGAAAGATTAAAAAATATTTTTATAAAATTTTAAACTAAGAAAAACTATTTAAAATGATTTAAAAACTAAAAAAAATTAAAATAATTATAAAAATTAATCTAAAGATGATAAAATTAATCTAAGAGTTGCAAAAATCCTATTTTAATGTATTTAAGCTAAGAAAAATATAAAAAGTGCAAAAATGTGAAATTTGAAAAATAATAATAAAATAATATTTAAATAATATTAAAAATCCAAAAATTATAAAAAATTCTAAAAACTTGCAAACTAGTTTATTTTAACCTAAATAATCAGAAAATGAAAGTGAAATTACCAAAATACCCCTATTGGGCCCCCAAATGGGTCAAAAGCAAAAACAGTCAAGCTTATTAGGCTTTTTAGCCCAAAAAGTCAAAATAAGCCCAAATGACTTGGAAAAGCACTATCTGACTCAAAATTTAATTCTAAACACAAAACTCTGAAGGCCCAAAAGTTGAAAGTGAGCTTATCACAGCTTAATGAACAAACAGCTTATCCTTATTGGGCCAATAAGCCCATTAAGCAATAAGCCAATGCCATAAGCTCTAATTTGACACACAACCTTCTTTTGGGATACTAAAGAGATCTGTAAAAAGAAATTTTGAAAAATCACACTCAATAAGCCAGAAATAAGCAAAATAGAAATCCACTAAACGACAAAATAGTCGGGTTAGAGTTCTAGGGCGTTTCAGAAGCTCTGGTTTGTTACAAAAGCTCACAAATAGCTTAACTAAGAATAATCAATCAAGAAAATCACAAAAAGCCAAGTAGAATAAGCTGTAAGAACCAATAAGCTGGCTGAAAAAGCCAAATAAGCTAGTTTTCTAGCAAAAGCTTAACCAAAAGACTTGTAACCTTCCAAATTTGTTATTAAGCTGTGAAAAATGAGTTCTATCACAAAAACCAAGTTGTTGCATGTACCAATAAGCAAAACAGATTCAATAAGCTATGTGACCAAGTTTGACCAAAAGTCAAACGCTGACAAGAGAAAATCAACCGCTGACAAGCACAAATTGGACGTTGACAGACTTAATGAAGTGTTTAGACTTGTTTTCACCATGCTGGTCAAGGTTTGAGTACAAACCTTGTGAATCAAGGTCTACCAGTTGGGTAGACTTGATGAGTTTTGGCACAAATAAGCCAATAAGCCAGTGGGCTTATAAGCTTGTGAGATAAGAAGCAAGCAAAAAGCACAAACCAAGTAATACACAAGGAACCAAATACTAGCATAAAACAACAAGAATCAAACCAATAGCATTAAAATCTCATAGCATGCATTTGCTGATCTAAATGACCAAAAGATGAAATTCAATAAGCTATAGACTACTCAATAAGCAACCAAACTCTAAAACCAGAAAATGTAGAGTTGCACAACCAACAAATCTATAAGCAAACCAAGTTTCACACCTTAATTCAAACAATCAAACAAATTAGACCTGCTGATGTGTTTGACTAAAAAAGTGTTCAAAAACTAGCAACCTATGATTTTTAGTTATACCTTGTTTTAGACCTATCCAACACTTGAAACCACTTGTATATCAGCAAACAAACATATATAAACCAAAAGGAGCCAAGCTCCAAGGCCCTAAGGCCTTTGAACCAGCAAACACAAACAACCCTTAATCCACAACTTTTCAAAGCAACTTGTGATTCCAACTAATAACCTACTGATTTTATGAATCAAACACACTTCCTAGATGACTACTAATAGATCCAAACATAAAAATCACAATCATAAACACAAGAACACAAAATCAAAGACCAAATCATAAAACATGCAATAACATGAAATTTTTAGGGGAAACTTAAACAAGGGATTATACCTGTCCTCCACAACATCCTAGGAGGACCAGCTATGCTCCTTGGACCTTGTTCAACAACTAGAACAAGACCAAGGTTCTTCAAAAAGGAAGATCAAAACCTACTGATGTTCAAAGTAGAACAAGGTTTTGATTATGATATTTCTTCAACACAAATGAGCAAACAACTCAACCAAGAGCTTAAAACTCTTCTTAGGCTTGGTGTCAACAAGCTTGAAGGAGCTTAAGGCTTTTGGCTAAGGGTTAGTACAAGAATATAACCAAAACAGTAACAAGGATTTCAAGGTTTTTGAACCTTTGAAAACCTTATAAACATAGACGTGCCTTAACCACAAGATTAAGGAAGGTCTAAAAGATCAAATGGAACACAGATTTCAGCTATTCAAACACCAACTTTTAATAAACACAAAAGAGATTTCTCAAATTTTTGGAAATTCAAATTTTATTTAAATAAAAAGGAATTACAAAGATTATAGCCAAAATCTGGAACAAAGGGACTCTTACAGGTTGAGGTCTCTTTTATAGGCAAATGCTAACCTAACACTATTCATAAACCCTAGATGTGAATTTACCAAATTATCCTTGAGTGCTTGATGCTGTTTGTTGTTGGTGAGTTGTCCAAAATGATCAAGGACGTTCATTTTAGCTTTGGAGTTAAGCTATGACTCTTAGCTATTGATCTTGACACGTCATTTGCCTTGGGGAGAAAGTTGCATTTTTATTGGTGTATGAGGTTGAGTGTGGGGTCCAAAGGTGAGTGGAGAAGAGGGATTTTATTGTTGGGATGGGTTTCTGCATGTGTTAATCACACATGTGCCAAGGTAATTTCATTTTACCCTTTGGTTAAGTGAGTGGTAATTTTGGGTTCATCACGTGCTACAGTAAAGATTTTGATCCGAAAAAGGTGGGTTGTGTTTGTTTGGCGCGTGTTTGTATATTTAAACTTTGGGAATGGCAGTATGAGTCCTTGTATTTTGGTGAAAGTTGTATTAAACTTTTTTGAGCCACAAAACTCACTTTCCTTTGTTATTAAAGTTCCAATCTTCACACTTTTGCCACCAAACTTTTCCAAAAAGGTTTTAAGGGTTGTTTTTGTCATTTTTGGATATTTCAAGGGCTGGTTTTGGACACTATTGATCTTAAAAGGTCTTCAGTAGATGTTTGCCTTCACGAGGGACCATAATTGACAATGTCGAATAGTTGAGGGACTAATCTTGCCATTTCTTGAAAGTTGAAGGACCTTTTTGCAATTTTGACAAACTTAAGGGACCAAACTTGTAATTATGAATTTACAAGGGTTTTAAGTGTCATTTCTTCATTCATTGAGGATCAATCTTGCATATCTTCAAGTCTTCAAGGTTTAATCTTGGATAATTCATGAACTAGGGCCCGGTTCTTTGTACGGCTTCGTTTCTCGTGTCCGTTTTTCCTTGTTTCTTGTGATATTTTGTCTTTTTCACGATATCCATACCTAAAATACACAAGTGTTGATACAAAAGTTGGGTGATCCTTGCTAGACCCGAATTAAGCTTAATTCGGGTTGACTGGACTCCGGCTCCTGCACCAAGTGAATCGTATGGTTGGGACCCTACACACTAAACAACACGCGTTAAGCTTACCGTGGGAATGTTTTCCACGATTAGACTCCGACGTGAGAGTAAGTAATCGATTAGGGTTATAGGAATCGGATGAGAGTTTGAGAGTGTAGAATGTAATACCTTTGTGGAACCCTTGGGGGTTCCTTATATAGGCAGTGAAACCCTAATGGGCCGTCACTGATGCTTCGGCCCCAAGGCAAGGATAATCACCAGATTTAGATTGATTGTTATCTTCTAATTATGGTGAGTGAATATCCTCTCCTTTGGGATAAATCCTAATCATAGTAGGAGTATGATTCTGTCTAACCCTGCACCAGGCATGTCGGGCCGTGGGCCGCACACATGTGTGCGGTTACTGTTCATCCAAGCCCATAAGCTCAAATAACACTATTCCCACCCATCTGTGATGGGCCGGAGACGGGTAGTACCCGTGGGCCGGGTCCATGACCCGGCTGGGGACTATACGTCATCATGTCCCCCCAGTCTAGTTGTTACAGCCGTAGGTGTAACCTCTAGACTATCAAGATGCTCCCTGGACGTACCAAGAAAGATCTTTTGAGAAAATGATGATTATCAAAAAAAAATTTTGGCCGCACATGTGGCCGCCTGACGTTAGGAATTTATTCCAATAGTACCTCAACCGCACGTGACGACCGAGACAAATTAAATGTAGCATTGAATTTGGTCTTACGTAAGACCGCATATCCCGACATAATTGACTGTTCACCTGCCACTTGACTGACAAAGTGCAAACAGTCAGAACCTCGAGCGGCGTAAACTACTGAGTCAGAAGTGACCCGTGTGTCCCACCTGACTTTTCACTTGCCACTACACCCTAGCCACACGATTAAGGATAGTGGAAAACACATGTCATGCATCCAACAGACCATGACACACAAGGCAACCCTATAAATAAGCCACCCCTACGGCTGTGTGAAACACACAGTCTTTTTCTCCATTTCTGCCATTAAAGCTTTTCTTCTTAGCACCACTTTCTCACACACGGATCCCTTCCATCACAGGTTAGAATACCACGTCTTTAACTTTTTATTTAGTAATGGCCCAAAGAAACAACCCCTCCATTGGATCCGTGCTCAATGTAATGACCCAGGAGCAGTTAGATCACTTTTGCACCAAATACTTCATTCCTACCAATATACACCCTTCACTCCCTGGTGCCGGAGACATCATAACTGAGGCTCCGCAGGGAAAGATTGGCTTATATACTCGCCTTTTTGATGCGACCAACTACCGCATTCCTTTCACTCGCTTCCTCATAGATCTCTTAGGATATTATGATGTACATATTAGCCAACTTCACTGTATAGGCGCATGTAAGGTTAGTCAGTTTAAAATCCTTTGTCGCGCTAGAAGAATCCCACCAACCGTAGAGCTTTTCCGGCTATTTTACACTCCTAGTTTAGTAAATGGTTGGTTATCCTTTAAGAAATGATCTCCCAATAGCCCCCAGTCCTATAATAAGCCCATGGACTCCTTGAAAAACTGGTACGGCCATTATTTTTCATTGACTCGATAGTGTGGCCGGCCGATTATGTCTTCAAACATAGATTACCTCATGACCCTCCTCCGCACGCCAGTACATACACTCCCCAACATTCCCAAGAAATAGATAGGAATAGAACAGGGTCCATAGAAACCTTCCCGAATCATTCCTCTGTTTGCTAGGTATTAGCCGCAACTATTTCAGCTCGTCCAACAGATATCCTGTGTTTTGGAGAAGGCATGGTGAAGGTAGGTTTAGCATCCGTACATCAAAGACGCATACATTTATATGTTAATGCCTAACATACTTCGTTTATTATGGCAGAAAGGAACTTCTTTGGAATCCTACGTCAAGGCGATCCAAAGCTTGTACCAGAGGGATCCCGTCCCAGACGTGAGAACGAGGTACCCCTCCTCGAGCATACCCAAAACGTGACGGTTGCCCTGGAGGCCGTGCCGGACCCCCATTCAGATGAAGAGGAAACAACGCTCATGAGAACCCCCGTGGAATTTGACAACGAGGATGGTGATAACATGATGCTTGAAGATGAAGCCGGGCCCTCCTCGCCGCCTAAGACTGCCACCCTCGCATACGGGGAAGAGCAAGGAGACAATATTAAGAGGACCACCTCCAGTCTTGACCAAATGTTGGGCGATGACGAGGAGGAGATGCAACAAGTCAATAAAGAAGAAGATGATGGAGTAGAAAAAGAACTTGAAGAGGAAGCTGAAGAAGAAGAAGCCCAGCCCGCCCCTCAGCGTACCCGCAGAAAAAACAAGCGGGTGAGAAGAGTAGCTCTGGCCGAGATTGATGAACACAATGCCCCCCCCCAAAAAAACTTCGCGAGGACCACCCCCTCTATCAATCCGTTGGGAGCACCACCCAGGCCTCTGAAACGGTGCGGGCCGCACATGTGGACCCGGTTACTCAAGTTCCCCCGACTGCATCAGAACTAGCAGGGAACAACATGTAAGGCTACCTCTTTCTTAAGTAAGAGCCACGACTTTCCTTAAACAATACTTGATATTTACTCCAAATGTGTGTTTTGCAGAGATGAACAAACTGGTGCCGCGCCCCCCCCCCCCCTGATGCATAGAAAGAGAAGGGGAAAGAGAAGGAAATGGAGAGAGAACCTGTGCTGCATGCAGCCGCAACCAGATCCGCCCTGCCTTTGAAGAAGGTACCCCCACAGCTTCCCAAGAGATCCCAATGTCCGGCCCTCATTAACCGTTCAATCCTGTCTGGAAGATTACTACTGCGTCGCGGATGAGAGAGGCCGAGGAGTGCCGTGAGTACCTTAACAACTGCATCCCCCTGGTTTGGTACAAGATGTAAATGTACTAAGCCATGCGGACTAGGTGGATGAGTACAATGGCGCCCTGGTGCATCAAATGGCGATGGGTACTTTGATGAGGGTAAGATTTGAAGCTGCTTTAGGGCATGTGGAGTCCCTTAAGAGGAAGGTTGGCTGAAGAGAGAGGATGATCGAAGACAATGAAACCTAAATTACCACCCTCCAATCCCAACTTGCTACCGCCAAGGCAACTGTGAAAGAACAATCGGCCCGCGCCAATGCCCATGACCAGCATGTAGCCGAGCTTGAGACAAAACTTGAGGCTGCAACAACCAAGGTATGTATCTGCGCCGCATCACTCCTATGCCATAATAACCACCATTCTAATAAGTAATGTATCTCATACAGGTGACCGTGGCAGAAGCGTCAGCCAAGTCCTCCTCCAACCAAGTGTCCATGCTCACCAAGAAGCTTGAGGGTGCCCATACGATGATCCAAGGCGGGGAAAAAGTAAAAGAGGAGCTTGCTCATGAGAGGGCCACAACCGAACAGCTGAGGGAGGCGTCTGCCCAAAAAGATGTGCTAATAAATGCCCTTATCACCGAACGTGATAACGTGCTATACCCCCAACTACTAGCAGCCATTGCTGGCCGTAGGTGTTGGTGGGTCACGGGGCACGTCTAGCCATTACCAAGGTGTTGGAGGCCCCCGAATTTGTTCAGCAGTTTGCTAGCCTTGTGTCAGATGGCGTTGATCACGGCCGCCATGAAGGAATGGTCAAGGCCGCAGAGCTAATCAGGAAGAAGCAAAACTTCACAAAGCGTGCCTTCTTCAACACCGGAGCTGCGAACAAGATGACTGCTTCCATGGCCGCAATGCGAGATCTACACTACCCATTCTTGGCCGAACTGGAAGCCACAAAGGATGCATCGAACATGGAGGTTATGGAAAAACTTAGTCTTGGTGCATTCTCTCAAGATGAGGGACATTCCCGGGCTTCCTTCACTCCCTCGCCCAGCCACCTCACCCTTCCTATTTATGAGGATGTGACCAGAATCGTAGTTGATGTAGTAACCCGAACATTAAAATCAACATTTAGACCGAGATCTAATCTAATTTCTAGTATTCGGATCAATATTTATTACTCGACTTTTATTTGTGATATTTGTTCGACGAATAATATTGATTTCTCGGCTAACCGACAAGGTTAAGGGTTTAACGTATTGAGTACGTGTCATTTATTAATTATCGGCAAAGACTATGTCCGTCATCGACCGTAAATATCCTCGTTATGACATATAAATATTTTTTGTTGTCTTCGTTTTAGTTTCTCGTTCTACAAGCATTTTTCGTAATTGACGCTAAACCTTTAGGCGCCATTCGTTTATACGACGCGTTAATGTTTATTAAATTATAAACCCACATTTATATATCAAAATATGAATGTTCTCTGAATATCGACGTTTTTATTTTACATCGAGCGTTTATTTTTCGTGCTTTACGTGTACCTTTCAAATCGTGTAACTTTTAAAATATCGGACATTAATAATATCCGCTTTAACAAATTATGAAGCAAATTCTTTTTATCAATCTCACCCTCCATAAATTTTACACGTTTCAACCACAAAACACGTGTCTAGGAAGACTAATATAGGACAAATGTATCTCGTTCATGTTATAGATCTAATAACAATTTTTTTTCATTTTTACCAAAATGAAAACTAAACACTCCTCCATTTCTTTCTATTTCTACCGTGACCAACCAACCTCAAAACATATTCTCACTTTTGTTTTTACTAGTTATTTTATTAAGGGTGAAGTTTATATGATACTAGATTGCTATTGATATCTTTTCAAACATCATCATTATATTTTTAAGATCTTTTGGGGCTGGGTTAAAAAGTGGTGCTTCATGTATTAATATTGGGTAAAAAGATCCTTGAGATGGTTAAATTGATGGTTAGATTAAGGGTTGGAGATCTCTTGAAGTTTTGTTGACTTATTGTCGTATTTTCATCACTTCCTTTGTAAGGTTTATTTATTTGTTCTTGTATCTAGTTTGATTATAATTTTTGGTGATATTTTCATGACTTCATTTTTGTAATTTAGTATTCTAATACTTGTTTAATAATTTTGGACATTGTATATGAATTTGTTACATCAAAATACAAGCCTTGAATCATAGTTGTGATTTTAAGAATGTAATTACTAAATAAAACATGTAGTCTTTAGAAGTTCAGTAAGTAATGAGTATTAGTTAAAAATATAAGAGTATAGCTCTGTGTTTTATGGTGATTTGGCCGGGTGGCCCGTCTCGTGACGATACCCGATGAATTAATTATGACTGAAACAGTGAAAAGGGGCCGAATCTAATCACCAGTTTTACACGGCCAAAAACTCTTAGAAACTGTATAGTGACCCCTAAATATATAAAACTAAAAGTTGTAGCTAAACTTATGTAGAACACACACGAATCGGATAGTTTTCTACGGATAAACGGTTTGGAAATGGCGGCCAAAACGGTGAAACTGAAGTTGGCTGCGAAAAACAGCCAACTCTTCTAAGTGATAAAATGGGTAAATAAGCTATGATAAATATAAATTAGAGGCAATTGAACTTATAATAAGTAAACTAAATAAGTTAAGAATGACTTTAGTAAAAATAACTCATCTAGTATTCTAATCGGTTTAGGAGAAACGGTCTAATTAACGAGACATGTCGTGAAAATTGTAAGAATTAGACTATATTAAATTAAGGTAAAACGTGATGATTTTTATAAACACTGAAATGGTATGAGCCGCTTTTTAGTAAATATAGACTCGTTTATTTATTGATAACTAGAATACCCGAGACCCGGCAATCGTGGACATTAAGTTTACATCGTTATGAGGCGTTTTAGAACCCGTAATACATATAAAGTAGATTTGGGCCACAAAAGCCCAACTTACACTTATAATGGCTATTGGGCCATTATAGGACCTGAGATTAATAATGTATATGGATATCAATAATGAGTTTGAAATGGACTTAGGTTATATAAATGATTAATGAGTCACTAATGGGCTAGAATGGGCTTAATGGTCATAATGAGAAGATATATGTTAAATTGTTATGAAAGGTTTTATTAAAAGTTTTATAAAACTTATGCAATGTACAAACTTACTAAAGTAAACTATTTACATATATTTTTGACTTATGTATAGTTTCGATCCTAAGACGCGTCTCGTCATTCTAGGTCTCGTTCGGTCATATGACGACCGTTGGGCATCTCGCTCTCGATCAACGATTGATTGTTATCTCGTGAAGTCGTGTATCGACTATTGGATGTTTATTCCTCGATAAACGTTGATAGCTATATCAGGTGAGTTCATAGCCTCGCTTTTACTGTTTTATATATGTTTATAAACCCGCGAGGGGGAATACATGCTCTTGGTAAATAAGCATACGTGTTGTATCCTTTTGAAAGGATACATGATTGTGAATAAACATTCGTTGTTGGAATATATGCTTTTAACGAATACAAGCTGTTGTTAATAAATGTAAATAAGTTTGATTGAATTCTTTTGGAAAATGAACACAAGCGTTGATTGTATAGGTAATGAGCCACTATTAGTAAGGCTAAGTTGCTTATTGCTAGTGAAAAGTCCCTATAAATCGTGAACCGTTAACTACCTATGATAGGTAGGCGCTCGTACAGACGAATGGATCCATTGGGAATGATGACCCCCACCCAGGCAGGTCGCACCTGTGAGTTGGAGGCTCAGCTGGGTGTGTTGTACGTGAAGTATGGGGTATTTGGCAAGATACCTGACTAGGGCAAACTTATTGATTAAGGCATCGGTGTCATGAGCTTAGCGTAATAGTGTGGAATATAGGTATTGTATGTGTTGCAATATCACCAATGGATGAGATTCTTGTGTTCAAAAGCTTTATGGTTTATTTAAAAACCCATTATTGTTTATTAAAAACCTATGAATTCACTCAACCGTTGTGTTGACATGTTAGCATGTATTCTCAGGTGTATAGGTTTAAGAGCAGCTGGAGCATGGAGCCGCGCGGGATAAAGTTAAGGCAAAACAAAAAATTTCCATTCGATACATTTGACAAATCTTTATTTTTTTCTTAAGGTTTGTATAAATTGGTGGGACCTCTTTTTTTTTAGTTAACTCTGATTTAATAAAATTATCGAATAGTTTATTTTATAAAACGTCTCTTTTGAGGTCGTTTTCTATGACTGTGTGTGATGTGCTATGAAGTAACGCCCAATGTTGATATTCCGCTGCCTTGTGAAATTGGGGGTGTTACAGATTGGTATCAGAGCACTAGTTATAGCGAACTAGGTCATTTTAAAACCTAGACTATAACTGCTCTTTCGTAAAACTGTTTGATTGCCTTACAAAGTATCCGCGCGCTAATGGCTTCTAGAAACCAATGCTTGGTTGTGATAAGGTGATCCTATGTGTATGTAGAAATGGTTGTACGTATATGAATGTACATACTATGGTCTTTAAAGGCATTGCCCGTGAAGCAATAGTTCTTGCGTGATTATCGTACATTTTATAATGCGGTTTTGAACAGAGTTTGGCCTCGCCGCCAATCACCTTTCTCGATAATAAATTTATTATCTGAATACAAGTGTGAAACTCGTTTGAAACTTTGAGTATGTATATATTTTTTCGTAATCTATCGCATATCGACTTGTTTAAGTTCGATTGTTATCATTGTATCGGGATATGCCATTTTAGGACATCTCTTTCTGAAACGTAATTGATTGATGTAATATTCGTGTTCCGAGTACTTCTTATGATTTTGAAAAATCATTTATACGAGGCGACATCTTCTATGTAATGTGACGTGTGATTTGATTTTATATATGACTACGTTTTATTGGCGAAAAGGAGGATACCAATGTTGGACTTAAGATATATATATCCTAACCAAATATATAGTTTGGGTACAACAAAGATATGCTCGTAGTAGTCATTCGGTTGAGTGACTTAATACCCTGTATCTAAATGGAATGGAACATTTAGATATAGAGATTTTAACTCGCCCAACTCTGAGTCGTTTAAGGTTGTCTTATTGAAATGGTTTGGGACATTTAAATAAGAAAATTTTAAACCACTAGACCTTATATTGTTAATGATTTCTTTATTCAAATGGTATGGGACGTTTTAATACAGAAATCATGGAGTAAGTTTGACACCCTGTACTTTTCTTGGCATTTAATTGGTTATGATATCGCGTTTTGTGACGGTATTACTGAGTAGGATGATTTATAATCGTCCTGTTGAAATAAATTGGGACGCCTTTTTATTTGAACAAGATAGTTATAAGTTCCCGTACCATAAATTTATAAATTCTTGTTTACATGGATTGAGACGCCTTTTGATGTAAACAAGAAATTATAAATAAGTGGGCTCAAGAGTGCTTGACTTGGTTTGTGACTATTTTTGTATACGGATGTATTTCTTCGACTCATATTTCATTGGTACGAATCGTTCTTTTCCATCGTCATTATGGTCATTATTGATTAGCGTCTATGTACGAGTAACCCGTTATACTTATCTCGAGTTATGATTTATTTTTATGGATCGTTTCTAATAAGTCCTGACTATCGCGAGCTTTATAAGTTAACTGTTAAGAACCTTTATCCATCCCGAGAATAGACGACTCATTTAATTGACTTCAATATTTAAGTATATAATTGTAGGTCGATCGACAATCGATTTATCATCAACAAACTCATTTTAAGCGAAAAGATTTTAAATTTAACTTGTTATTATCAAGGGTTCATTAAAGGCTTTCTCGATGGTTAATGGTGGTTAGCCATATTTGAGATTTATGTGCAAAAAAAAAAAAAAAAAAATTTGCTTGTTTTTGTTTATATGATATGCGCTTTAGTCGATTGGTCATACATTGTGCGAGCTCGAGGCGGTATTATGTAGTGATGTCTCATCTTGGGTAACGCATACCCTGCATCATCTTTTGGGTATGAATCTGTTGGTGAGCACCCTGTAATATCATTTTGGGTAAGGATCCGTGTGTGAGCACCCTCCGATGAAAAAATAAAATTGTTTGGATATGCATCCATTGCTATCAGGCCAGTGAACATCCTTTAACTTGCAAACTTTCCTTTGACTGGACTTATATGAAAATCCTATCAAATATTCTTATTTGTCATGGCTTGGCTATTTAGCAAGCATGATTTAAATTGATTGAACTTATTTGATTTGGCATGGCTTGGCTATTTTGCAAGCATGTCGTAATGTGATTATATGTGCCTAATGATGGCTTTTATATTTGATTTGGATCATAGTTCCTCCGATCGAGTAATGTATACCCCGAACGATTCCCGTGTCGATGAATTCGCTTTTGACGAAATAAGTTTGCATGTTCGAGATGAATGCAATTAGGTGATTTTGTATGACTAGTACTAATTACCTCGTCTTGATTATTTTGTAATGTTTCGATGGGCTTATGTGTGATCCATGCGATTTTCTTTTACGACATAATTGTTTTTATCAGACCCGTGGACCATATGTGTTTCGATTTGATCGACGTGATCATCGATAGTTTTGAATTGATTCTCGCATTGAAGATTTTTTAAATGCGCCTACTTATTTCAAATCTTCACTTTTCATGTGGAATTTTTCGAACTTATCGACTGTCACAAGTTTGATAAGCTAGTAGTAATGTACCTTGAGGCACTTCCAAAAATTGACCGCTTGTTAATTTTCGCTTTCAATGGATTCTCTTTCGAGTTATGTATTATTCTTTACTTATAAGGGCTAAAGCTACATTTAAAACGTTCATTCATGGTTGTTATGGATATTCGTTGCTTTGAATTTTGTTCATTGGAAATTCGTAGAAACCTCAGCGATAACTTGTCTATCTTTCACCTCTTTGCCCTTTAACCGAAGACTATTGAGACGAATTAAGCGCTGGGACATCGCTTCCTAAAGGGGTAGATGATGTAGTAACCCGAACATTAAAATCAACATTTAAACCGAGATCTAATCTAATTTCTAGTATTCGGATCAATATTTATTACTCGACTTTTATTTGTGATATTTGTTCGACGAATAATATTGATTTCTCGGCTAAGCGACAAGGTTAAGGGTTTAACGTATTGAGTACGTGTCATTTATTAATTATCGGCAAAGACTATGTCCGTCATCGACCGTAAATATCCTCGTTATGACATATAAATATTTTTTGTTGTCTTCGTTTTAATTTCTCGTTTTACAAGCATTTTTCGTAATTGACGCTAAACCTTTAGGCGCCATCCGTTTATACGACGCGTTAATGTTTATTAAATTATAAACCCACATTTATATATCAAAATATGAATGTTCTCTGAATATCGACGTTTTTATTTTACATCAAGCGTTTATTTTTCGTGCTTTACGTGTACCTTTCAAATCGTGTAACTTTTAAAATATCGGACATTAATAATATCCGCTTTAACAAATTATGAAGCAAATTCTTTTTATCAATCTCACCCTCCATAAATTTTACACGTTTCAACCACAAAACACGTGTCTAGGAAGACTAATATAGGACAAATGTATCTCGTTCATGTTATAGATCTAATAACAATTTTTTTTCATTTTTACCAAAATGAAAACTAAACACTCCTCCATTTCTTTCTATTTCTGCCGTGACCAACCAACCTCAAAACATATTCTCACTTTTGTTTTTACTAGTTATTTTATTAAGGGCGAAGTTTATATGATACTAGATTGCTATTGATATCTTTTCAAACATCATCATTATATTTTTAAGATCTTTTGGGGCTGGGTTAAAAAGTGGTGCTTCATGTATTAATATTGGGTAAAAAGATCCTTGAGATGGTTAAATTGATGGTTAGTTTAAGGGTTGGAGATCTCTTGAAGTTTTGTTGACTTATTGTCGTATTTTCATCACTTCCTTTGTAAGGTTTATTTATTTGTTGTTGTATCTAGTTTGATTATAATTTTTGGTGATATTTTCATGACTTCATTTTTGTAATTTAGTATTCTAATACTTGTTTAATAATTTTGGACATTGTATATGAATTTGTTACATCAAAATACAAGCCTTGAATCATAGTTGTGATTTAAAGAATGTAATTACTAAATAAAACGTGTAGTCTTTAAAAGTTCAGTAAGTAATGAGCATTAGTTAAAAATATAAGAGTATAGCTCTGTGTTTTATGGTGATTTGGCCGGGTGGCCCGTCTCGTGACGATACCCGATGAATTAAATATGACTGAAACAGTGAAAAGGGGCCGAATCTGATCACCAGTTTTACACGGCCAAAAACTCTTAGACACTGTATAGTGACCCCTAAATATATAAAACTGAAAGTTGTAGCTAAACTTATGTAGAACACACACGAATCGGATAGTTTTCTACGGATAAACGATTTGGAAATGGCGGCCAAAACGGTGAAATTGAAGTTCGCTGCGAAAAACAGCCAACTCTTCTAAGTGATAAAATGGGTAAATAAGCTATGATAAATATAAATTAGAGGCAATTGAACTTATAATAAGTAAACTAAATAAGTTAAGAATGACTTTAGTAAAAATAACTCATCTATATTATATACGGTTTAGGAGAAACGGTCTAATTAACGAGACATGTCGTGAAAATTGTAAGAATTAGACTATATTAAATTAAGGTAAAACGTGATGATTTTTATAAACACTGAAATGGTATGAGCCGCTTTTTAGTAAATATAGACTCGTTTATTTATTGATAACTAGAATACCCGAGACCCGGCAATCGTGGACATTAAGTTTACATCGTTATGAGGCGTTTTAGAACCCGTAATACATATAAAGTGGATTTGGGCCACAAAAGCCCAACTTACACTTATAATGGCTATTGGGCCATTATAGGACCTGAGATTAATAATGTATATGGATATCAATAATGAGTTTGAAATGGACTTAGGTTATATAAATGATTAATGAGTCACTAATGGGCTAGAATGGGCTTAATGGTCATAATGAGAAGATATATGTTAAATTGTTATGAAAAGTTTTATTAAAAGTTTTATAAAACTTATGCAATATACAAACTTACTAAAGTAAACTATTTACATATATGTTTGACTTATGTATAGTTTCGATCCTAAGACGCGTCTCGTCATTCTAGGTCTCGTTCGGTCATATGACGACCGTTGGGCATCTCGCTCTCGATCAACGATTGATTGTTATCTCGTGAAGTCGTGTATCGACTATTGGATGTTTGTTCCTCGATAAACGTTGATAGCTATATCAGGTGAGTTCATAGCCTCGCTTTTACTGTTTTATATATGTTTATAAACCCGCGAGGGGGAATACATGCTCTTGGTAAATAAGCATACGTGTTGTATCCTTTTGAAAGGATACATGATTGTGAATAAACATTCGTTGTTGGAATATATGCTTTTAACGAATACAAGCTGTTGTTAATAAATGTAAATAAGTTTGATTGAAATCTTTTGGAAAATGAACACAAGCGTTGATTGTATAGGTAATGAGCCACTATTAGTAAGGCTAAGTTGCTTATTGCTAGTGAAAGTCCCTATAAATCGTGAACCGTTAACTACCTATGATAGGTAGGCGCTCGTACAGACGAATGGATCCATTGGGAATGATGACCCCCACCCAGGCAGGTCGCACCTGTGAGTTGGAGGCTCAGCTGGGTGTGTTGTACGTGAAGTATGGGGTATTTGGCAAGATACCTGACTAGGGCAAACTTATTGATTAAGGCATCGGTGTCATGAGCTTAGCGTAATAGTGTGGAATATAGGTATTGTATGTGTTGCAATATCGCCAATGGATGAGATTCTTGTGTTCAAAAGCTTTATGGTTTATTTAAAAACCCATTATTGTTTATTAAAAACCTATGAATTCACTCAACCGTTGTGTTGACATGTTAGCATGTATTCTCAGGTGTATAGGCTTAAGAGCAGCTGGAGCATGGAGCCGCGCGGGATAAAGTTAATGCAAACCAAAAAAATTTCCATTCGATACATTTGACAAATCTTTATTTTTTTTAAGGTTTGTATAAATTGGTGGGACCTCTTTTTTTTAGTTAAATCTGATTTAATAAAATTATAGAATGGTTTATTTTATAAAACGTCTCTTTTGAGGTCGTTTTCTATGACTGTGTGTGATGTGCTATGAAGTAACGACCAATGTTGATATTCCGCTGCCTTGTGAAATTGGGGGTGTTACAATTGATGAGCAACCATTAAGAGAGGTGCTGGAGAGGAATGCGGCTCAAGCTTTGCAGCGGAAGGAACGCAGTGAAATATTGCCTTGTCTGGCTGAAGAACAATGAGAGATAGGTAGGTTTCTCCCCCCCCATGTAGGGTGCCCTTAATTTGTTATCTATTTTGGACAGTTTGGTTTGTAACCTTTAAACATTTTCCCGTGGATGTCCACGGTACCTTATGATTGTAAGCACTTGTTATGCTATGTATAAGTCCGTGGTAGGCACGGCAATTTTGATGTTTTGGAAACTTGTTTATATTCTTTTAGATATCAGGTATCTGTGTCACATGACATGTCACGTCTTACCCAGAATAAAACTAAGTCTATACTTTACTAGACGTGCGACGTGCGTCTTTACTATGCAAAGCACTACGTGAGCGCGGCATATGGAAACTTATCACAACGTCTCCTGAATAAGGTGTCTAGTAAGGATACATGATCCGCGTCACTGGGGTTGCATCCCTCTTATGTGACAAGTTGAATTATTAGGTTCACTTAATCCTCTTACCCCACCTGGAGGCGCATTGTACATGTACGGTATTGAATGAATGCATATGAATAAGACATGGCACATTATAATAATAACAATTAAATCCATATGACTATAACGAAATCTAAAGAAAAACAATTTGCACAAAACAAGTCGTGGAGCTAGCTAGGCACCACGACATTTTATTAGAACATTTACATTTTTTGTTTTAACAAGAATGGGAAGTCCTAAAAACAAAAAAGAACCTAGAAAAAACATAAGAAACAAAACAGAGGGAGCACATGGATCTTCATTAAAGCCAAATATAGCGAAGTATCCATGCGGAAGCCGTAGCTTTCAAAGATAGCACCTTTTGAGATTGAAGAGGTTCCACGTGCGTTCCAGATCGCGGCCATCCATGTCATGTAACTTGTACGCGCCCCGTCCTAAGGCTCCCGTGACCTCATACGGTCCTTCCCACTTAGGACCCAGCTTTCCTGTATTCTCCACTCGACTTGCTTCGTTAGCACGATAGACATAATATCGCGGTCGAAAAGAAACACCTTTAACCTTGGCATCATAATAAGCCTTCATCTTAGCCTTGGACTTGGCCTCATTGATAGCCGCTATCTCCCTTTTTTCTGCCAACAAATCCAGATTGATCCGGAGTTGCTCGTCGTTCGTGACGACATTAACCTCCGCAGTGCGGATGGTAGGCATTCCTATTTCTGCTGGTATAACAGCTTCAGTGCCGTAGGCCAATGCGAATGGAGTGTCCCTGTTGGTTGTTTTAATCATAGTCCTATGCGCCCATAGAACATGTGGTAGTTCGTCCACCCATTTGGCACTTTGTTCCTCTAAGCGTGCCTTGATGCCGTTTCCCAAGCTTCTATTTGCCCGTTCCACAAGACCATTTGTCTACGGGTGCTTAACAGACGCGAAACGTCGTTTGATATTCAATGCTGCGCACCAGTCCTTGAATGGATTATCCGCGAACTGCTTCCCGTTGTCCGAGATGATTTCTCCTAGTAGGCCAAAGCGGCACATGATGTTCTCCCAAACAAACTTTTTAACTTGTTTGCCTGTGATGGATTTGACTTCCTTGGCCTCTATCCAACGTGTAAAGTATTCCATTGCGACAATCAAGAATTTGACTCCCCCCGCAGCTACAGGAAATGGTCCTGCAATGTCGATCCCCCACTTGTAGAATGGCCATGGGGATGTAATAGGTGTAAGTTCCTGCTGCGGATGTCGCGGCACTGGTCTGTGCACTTGGAAATCACTGCACTTGCGAATCATGTCGCGCGCGTCCCTATGCATGGTAGGCCAATAATATCCTGTGCGTAGGGCTCGAGCCACCACGTATCGGGGGCCCGCGTGCATTCCGCATAACCCTTCATGTATCTCACTGATCACGTAAGTGGCCTGACGTGGTCCCACACACCGCAACCACGGCTGCAAGAAAGAGCGCTTATAAAGGATACCTTCTCGAAGCTCGAAGTGCTGCGACTTCCTTCTGATGCGCCGTGCCGCTTTTTCCTCGTCCGGAAGGGTTTCATTAGTCAAATAGTTGACGATCAGGGTCATCCATGTAGGTCCGTCCTCCTCAACTATAGTAGCGACCTCCCCTTATATTATAGACTTTTCCTTGAGTATTTCCACCAAGACTTGCTTGGATAAGTGGGCGAAACTTGTAGACGCGATCTTGCTAAGAGCGTCCGCCTTCTTATTCTCACCTCTTGGTACCTGCTTGATAGAAAACTTGCTGAAATCCGCGATGAGTGACTTGACTTTCTCCAAGTATCGGACCATGTTATCCTCCTTAGCTATATATCCTCCCTGAATGTGGTTCGCGACAAGCCGTGAGTCTACGTAGGCCTCAAGGTTGCGGACTCCCATTCTAGCGGCGATTTTTAAACCCGCAATCAATGCTTCATATTCTGCCTCATTATTGGTGGCTGTGAACTCAAAGCGAAGGGCGTACGTAAACTCCATTCCTTCCGGATTCGTAAGGATGAGACCAGCTCCTGACCCATCCGTACACGAAGATCCGTCCGTGAATAACACCCATGGTTCTGCTGGAGTTTCGTCTTGTGTTACGATTGGTCCTTCTTCATCCGGCTTCTCTATCAAGAAATCCGCCAAGATTTGGCCTTTAACAACCGTCCTTGGTCTATAAGATATGTTGTGTTCTCCCAATAGAATGCTCCACTTTTGTAGCCTACCTGCCACATCCGGTCTAGAGATGACTTGTTTTATTGGTTGGTCGGTAATGACTACAATTGGGTGCGCCTGAAAGTATCGGCGCAACCGTTTTGTAGCAAACACTAGCGCCAAAACCAATTTTACCATAGAGGAGTAATTCAACTCCGGCCCTTGTAATGTTCTACTTATGAAGTAGACCGGAGTTTGGACCGTGTCCCTATCCGTCATGAGCACCGCACTTATTGCTCCATGTGTGGTTGATAGATACATAATGAGCTCCTCCTGTGGCCGGGGAGCTACTAGCATGGGGAGAGATGCGAGGTGTTGCTTGAGTTGACCAAAGGCTTCCTCAGCTTCTTTTGTCCACCGGAAGTCTCCCTTCTTAATGCACTTATTGAGTGTTTTGAATAGGGGGAGTGACTTCTCTGCGGACTTTGATAAGAACCTGTTTAGCCCGGCCAGCTTCCCGTTTAAGGACTGCACCTCTTTCCGTGTCTGAGGGGATGGTAGTTGTATTACTGCGTCTGTTTTTTGGGCAAGGTTTGATGCCATTTGGATCAATCATATATCCAAGGAACATTCCTTCCGTTGCCCCAAACGTGCATTTCTTTGGATTTAGCTTCATATTAATCCTCCTCAATGTGTCAAACGTCTCTTGGACATCTCGGAGAAGTGCATCCTCCATATGACTTTTGATGACTAAGTCATCCACATAGACCTCCAGGTTGCGGCCTATCTGTGAGTCGAAGGCCTTGTCCACAAGCCGCTGGTATGTTGCACCGACGTTCTTTAGTCCGAACGACATTTTTGTATAACAGTATACGCCTTGACTAGTATGGAACGCCGTCTTCTCTGCGTCCTCTTCTGCCATCTGGATCTGGTGGTACCCTTTATATGCGTCTAAGAAGCACTTAAAGGGATATCTACATAGGGATTCCACCTTCCAGTCAATCTCTGGTAACGGGTAACAATCCTGTGGATAGGCTTTGTTCAGATCCGTGAAATCCACGCACATGCGCCAGCTTCCGTCATGCTTTTTGACCATCACTGGGTTGGATAACCACTCGTGGTAGTATACCTCGCGCATGATACCTGCGTCCAATAGTTTCCGTACCTCATCCAACATCACTTGGTTGCGTTCAGGTGCCTGACCGCGCTTCTTTTACTTGACGGGTGGGTATCCCTGGCGGGTCTGGAGCTTATGTTCTGCTATCGCGCGCGGTACGCCCGTCATATGCTTGGGCTCCCATGCGAATACATCTAAATTTGCCTTCAAGAGAGAGCACATGGCCCTCTTGCCATCATTCGAGAGCGTTCCCCCTATGGACACCTCTTGTTCCGGGTAATCAGGATGGATTGCCACCTTCCAATTGGGAAGTGGTGATCTGTCCTTGGGGGGAACAGGTTGAACCGGTGCTGTCACGGCATGACACTCAGATGCTGGTATGATTGTGTTATAGATGGTGACAATTCCTCCTTCCACAGGGAATTTGATCATTCCGTGTGTCGTGGAAGGTACCGCTCGTATGGCCAGGATACCCGGTCTGCCTATGATCCCATTGTATGGAGAGTGTCAGCGTATCACCATAAAGTTCATCCACGCCGTGGTGGAGTGCTCTTCGTTCCCAATGGTTACAAGCAGCCGCAGTTGCCCTATTGGCCAGATGGTGTCTCCACTAAAACCAATGAGCGGCGCCGTGGCCGGTACCAATTGGCTTCTTTTTTCTGGTCGTAACTGTACAAAACAGTGTTTGTACAGTACTTCTGCTGATGACCCTCCATCCACATACATGCGACGAACATTGTGTGTTCCAATGCTTATCTCAATAGTAAGAGGCGCATCAATCACATCGCTTGCTGTGATGGGAGGGAATGAGATTTCTCTGCCGCGTGAAAATTTTTGACTAATTTTCTGCCTAGTGCGGCGCTGTCTGGATTGGATCATATATATAGTTGAAGGTTTGTCCTTTTGGGGATCCTTCTTGTCATACTTCTTGTTGTCTTTTCATCCTTCCAATCCTTAACCAAATGCTTGAGTTTACCTGACTTGATCAGTGACTCAATGTGCTTCTTGAGCTGGATACATTCCTCCGTACCATGGCCCTTGTCGTTATGGAATTCGCAGAAACGATTTCCTTGGCGACGGTCCAGCAGAGTCGTCATTGGGGGAGGCCTCGGAAAATTAGCCCCTTCCGTAAGCAAGATCTCCCGGTAGGACATCTTTAGAGGGGTAAACTTATCGTCCGACCGTCCTCCCTTGTTTTGGCTCTTGTAATCTGAGCCCCTACTATTGTTCTGGTTGCTTTGATAGCCCGACTGTCTCCTGGACTGGTCCTTCGATCGGTAGCTGTTTCCTTTTGAAGGATAGGCCGCGGCAATCGCGGTTTCCCCCTCTACGAAGTTTCTGACTCTTTCCATGAGGTCGTCATACCTCTCCGGACGCTTTTCATTGAGACGCCTGATTAATTCCCTGTCTGTTATGGCATGCATATAGTAGGAAATTTTTAGGAGTTCCGGCATTGTCTTTGTGCGTGTGCACTCGTCATTGAAGCGTTCAGTGAAGGCTTCCGTAGACTCCCCCGACCGTTGCTTGACGGTTGCCAATGAGACCGGGTCCATATTATACTTCTTCCGCTGAGTATAATTATTCTTGAACGTAGTGCGTAATTCAGTGAAGCTATCAATGCTTCGCAGAGGAAGTCCTTCAAACCAGTCACGAGCATTGCCGATCAAGGTTGAATTGAACATTTGGCACCATATAGGCATGAGCAATCGCTCAATTTTAGCCTGCGTATCAAATAACTTGAGGTGATTAATAAGTGTGAAAACACTTATCCTTTTACCACTTATTTCCAATAATAACAAGACCAAAACGTGTGATTTATGTCGTAAAAGTCGGAATTATGCGTGGTTTGTGTTTTTATTGTGTTTTAGGACCAAAATATGAAAAAGGAAGAAAACACGGGTTTTCACGGGCTTTTATCGAAGAAAACGGGAAAAGACAAAGTCAAAAGATCAAGAGTGCAAAAAGAACGGAAGTCCAAGGCCTATTCTGAAGATTTATCAAAGAAAAAGTCTAAAGGCGGAAGTTTAACGAAGTCGAAGAACTTAAGTCTAATAGAAGAAGAAAATTAAAAGACAAGTTCAAATCCCGAGACGACAAAGACAAAGAATTAAAGTCGAGTCGAGAAAACGTGAAGAAAGCAAGAAAGAAGATGCAACACATGCACACCTTCCACCTTCCCTATAAATACCCTCCTAATAGTCATTAGGAGGGTAGTTAGTTAATTTAGCTAGTTTTTCACTTTTTCATTTTCTCTAGTTTTAGAGAGAGAAAGTCTTAAACTTTCTCTCACTAAATTTCATCTTCTTTCTTAATCTTTCAAGATTAAACACCTTGTATTGCTTATTTTATTAATCAAGTTCATTTTAAGCTTTTTATCCTTAATCTCATTCTACTTTTCTTTGATTTAAGATTGATTTTGGTGCGATTATCAATAGATCCGTGTTGTTCTTAATGATTTCGTGCTTAAAAAGTTAATCTTTTGATCATTTCATAAGTTTTCATTTGATTAAGCTTTAAGACTTTTGTGCTTATTGGCTTATTTTTATGATTAGCTTATTTACTTTATAAAAATCTTCCTTAAAAAGTTTATGTTTTTATTGTTTGATCCAAAAAGTTGCTTATTTTGAGGTCGAATAAGTTGAGATAAGTGCTTATTTGATTCGGTTAAGCTTTTGGATTGTTAAGTTTCGGGTATTAGCTTATTAAAGTTAGCTTATTCCCTAGCTTAACCGAATTCCATAATTTTAGGAAAGGGTACAATCCCCTTTCCGATAGCAGATTCCGAGCAGACGCCCCTTCCCTTTTTCCGATTGATCAAATCGGAAAAGGGTTTGGAAATTCCGATTTGCACCCCATTCATCCCGATCTTAGTGATCGGATTAGGTTTTTATATTCCGACGGCAAGGTTTTTGACTTAATCCGATTGGGACTTTTCCCCATATTCCGATAAGCAGGGTTTGCCATCATTCCGATTTGCCTTTCTTTTGATCATTCCGATTGGTGGTCGTCCTTTGTTATTCCGATTGGTTGACTTGCACTTTATTCCGATTGTGGCCAAGTTGGACATTCCGATTGACCCTTTTTGTCCCACATTCCGATTGGGTGTTTTAGCAATATTCCGACCACCAGATCGGAATACATTCCGATCTGGGCTTGTTTTGGCATTTTCCAATTGAGTTGTTTTGGTTTATTCCAATCTTACTTTCTTTTAGTACTTTTTAACTAAGTTCTTATTTTTAGTAAGTTTTCCAAGTGTTAATTTTATTTGGTGTGCTAGTACTTTTCCATTGTTACCTTTAAGTTTACAAGCATTTATTTTTACTTGTCATTTTAGAATTAATCTTTATTATTCCATTTTACTCAACGACACTTTAATTACTTGCTAATAGTTTAAAACAAACAAACCAAACCATTCTCTTGATTCACCAAAAGACGATTGAGTCGCACTTAAGACCGGTTTTCAATTCGAAAAGATTCGGACGATAAGATTTTATACCTAGCCAAAAGCGAAGTATTAAATGGCGCCGCTGCCGGCTCTTTTCGTTACGATTAACGGTTTCTAGTGAGAGACGCATTGAATTTTGGGATCCGTTCTTTGCACGTTATTTTCCTTGCTTTAAAAATTTTCAAAAATCCTAAAAAATATAAAACTCTTCAAAACTACAAAAACATTATAAAATCATTAAAAAGCAATTCTTTTCAAAAGGTTTTGCACCAAAAAGATTATATAGATATTCTCTGTGTATATTTTTCTTCTGCAGGTGTATGCGTACTAGATCTTCGAACTATTCTGAGCCCGAGACTCGTGAAGATTTAGATATGGCTGGTGTTAATAACAACAATAATCACCCACCTCAACCCAATTTGAACAACAACAACAACAACAATGTCCTGTTACCTGATTTACGAACGATGGAGGAATTGTGTCAACCCACCATGAACGGACGCGGAGGCCCGATTGCGCCAATGCACGTCACGACTCAGGAGTTTTCGTTGAAGCATCACATGATCCAGCAAGTACAAACGAACCCATTTCGTGGAATTCCGGATGATGATGCCAACAAACACCTCGACAAATTCATTACCATTACCTAAAGCATGAAGTGCCCCGGTGTTTCTATGGATGACCTTCGCCTCCAACTTTTTCCCCACTCGCTTTCTCACCATGCCGAAAAATGGTTTGACCGTCTTCCTTAGAATTTTATTCATACGTGGAATGACATGTCTCAACTCTTTTTATCGCGCTACTTTCCCCCATCCATGGTCACTAGCCTTCGTAACCAAATCAGTGGATTCATGCAAGAGAATGATGAATCGCTTTTCGATGCTTGGGAACGATACAATGATTTGATCGACCGCTGTCCAAATCACAATATGCTCCCCGTCACTCTCATTGACACCTTCTACAATGGTCTCACTTTTCGTGATCGTGACACGATCAATTCCGCCGCCGGTGGTACCTTTATGAAAAGGAGACCGGAGGAGTGTCGAGAGTTGATCGAAAACATGACTACTCACCACAAGAATTGGGATTCATCCGCATCCTCAAGATCTAACTCGAGAGTCAATGTTTCTTCTACTACCTCCAGTCCTGAAATGACTGAAATTTCTCGACAACTCGCTGAAATGAACAAGAATTTCATGGCCATGGCCACAAACCACTTTCAACAAGCTAAAGCCGTTGCTATTTCTTGTGACACATGTGGTGGCCCTCATTCTTATAATGATTGTCCTTCTACCCAAGCCAATTTTTCTGAAAATGTTAACGCAGCTTACGGCACTTATCCCACGGGAGGCTATCAAGCCCGCCCTCAAGGAGACCGTGGCTTGCTAAGTTATCGTTCCAACAATTATCTTGCTCCTCCCGGTTTCCCTCCCGCAAACCAAAACCAACAACAAAGCTATAACCGAAACAACCAATCCCAACCTCGTGCAAACAATCAATATCAATCCCAACGAAACCCATACCCAACTCAAGGAAATTCTCCAGCTTACCAAGCTCCACCTCTCAATCAACCGATGGCAGTAAATCAAGACGTCGAGACGTTCATGAAGACTAATCGTGAGATGGTGACGAATCTTCAGAGTCAATTTGTCAACTTGAAGAATGACATGGTGAAACAAGGGAGCGATATTCGAGCCGAGCTAAGGAATGATATGGCCAAACACAGCAATGAAATTAATGCCAACATGCAAAACTCTTTTAATAATCAAGCTGTTCACCTTCGTGATATGATTGGTTCGCTCATCCAAAGTAATCAACCCTCTTCTTCGGGTACTCTTCCGAGTAATACCGTTGCAAATCCAAGAGGGGAGATGAAAGCAATCACTACTCGTAGTGGAAAAGGTTATATGGAACCCGAGCTTCCTACACCTCCACCCGTGATTGTGAATAAGGAAAAAGAGCAACTTTCTTCACCTCCTTCACCTTCTATCCCCATTTCCCCACCACCCGTGGTTATGAGTGATCCTATTCCCTTAAAGCCTTCTTCTTCATCCAATATACCTTATCCTTCAAGGTTGAGGAAAGAGAAGCAAAAGAGCAAGGATGATATTCAGGTTTCCAACTTTCTAAAAATGTTTAAACAATTGAATTTTAACATCTCCTTTGCCGAGGCTCTCGCTCACATGCCCAAATAAGCTAATATGTTTAAAGATCTTCTAAGTGATAAGGAAAAGCTTCTTGACATCGCTCAGACCCAACTTAATGAGAACTGCTCCGCAGTGCTCTTAAGGAAATTGCCCACCAAACTTGGTGATCCGGGTCGCTTCTTGATTCCTTGCAACTTACCGGGAGTAGAGAATTGCATGGCCCTAGCCGATCTAGGTGCCAGTATAAACTTAATGCCTTTAAGTGCTTGGAAGCAATTATCTCTCCCCGAGCTAGTCCCCACCAAAATGACTTTGGAATTAGCCAACCGTACGGTTGCTTATCCAGTGGGGATAGCCGAAGATGTCTTTGTTGGCGTTGACAAATTCACCTTCCCGGTGGATTTTGTCGTCGTTGACTATGAGATGGATCCCCGTGTTCCATTAATCGTCGGACGTCCATTCCTGAGGACCGGTCGCACTCTCATTGATGTAGCCGCGGGCGAAATAATCATGAGAGTTGGTGACGATAAAATTATCTTCAACATGGGTAAGATTTCTAAGCAACCTTATTCATATGAGAGTGTTAATGCTATTGATGTTCTCGATAAGGCTTGTTAAGAACATTTTCATGATGCTTGCAAAAGTACTCTTTCTTCTCTACCTAATGTTGAGACCGTTGCCTCAATTGCTCCAGCATTGACTCCTTTTGGAGAAAGTGACTTGGATGATTTCGAAGCTAGCTTGGGTCCTCTCGATATTAAGTATGATAATTTGTCCACCAATTGGGATGAAGACATTCGTACTATTGAGAGACTTCTCAATGAAGACCCGTTCTCTCCTCCTGCTCCTAAAGAGGTGACTAATGATGATCCATCGTTAGTTTCACCATCTATTGAGGATCCTCCCACTCTTGAGCTTAAGGACCTACCTCCTCATGTTGAGTACGTTTTCCTGGAAGATAACGAGAAGTTACCGGTCATCATCGCAAAGGACCTGAAAGAAGACGAAAAAGCCCGACTTGTCGCCGTGTTGAAGAAGCATAAAAGAGCTATCGCTTGGAAAATATCCGACATCCATGGAATTGATCCTCACTTCTGCACACATAAAATTCTCATGGAGGACGACTTTAAGCCCACAATTCAAAGCCAACGAAGGGTGAATCCTAAAATCCATGAAGTCATCAAAAAAGAGGTTATCAAACTTCTTGATGCGGGTATGATTTACCCTATTTCGGATTCACCATGGGTTAGTCCAGTCCATTGTGTGCCTAAGAAAGGCGGCATCACCGTTGTGCCCAATGCAAACAACGAGTTGATTCCTACCCGTCTCGTTACTGGGTGGAGAGTTTGTATAGACTACCGCAAACTCAATGATGCCACGAGAAAGGATCATTTCCCTCTACCTTTTATGGACCAAATGCTTGAACGTTTAGCGGGTAATGAATATTACTGCTTTCTTGATGGTTTCTCGGGTTATTTCCAAATACCCATCGACCCCCAAGATCAAGAGAAGATAACATTCACTTGTCCCTATGGCACATTTGCTTACAAACGAATGCCTTTTGGCTTATGCAATGCCCCCGGGACTTTCCAAAGGTGCATGTTGGCTATCTTCCATGACATGGTTGAGCAAACCATGGAAGTCTTCATGGATGATTTCTCGGTCTTCGGGGATTCCTTCTCTTCTTGCCTTGCCAATTTGGAACGTATGCTTAAGCGGTGCGAAGACACTGCCTTGTTCTGAATTGGGAAAAATGCCATTTTATGGTAAAAGAAGGCATTGTGCTAGGACACAAAATTTCAAAAGCCGGTCTTGAAGTCGACCGTGCTAAAGTAGATGTCATAGCCAAATTACCTCCACCTTCAACCGTGAAGGGTGTGAGAAGTTTTCTGGGACATGCGGGCTTCTATCGTCGATTCATTCAAGATTTCTCTAAAATCGCTCGCCCGATGACCCACCTCTTGGAAAAAGATACTCCTTTTATCTTTTCTAAAGAGTGTCTCGAAGCCTTCAATCTTCTTAAGGATAAGCTAACTAAGGCACCCGTCTTGGTTACCTCTAATTGGGAGCTGCCTTTTGAATTGATGTGCGATCCTAGCGACTTTGCTATTGGTGCGGTTCTGGGCCAACGAGTGAATAAACACTTCCAACCAATCCACTATGCTAGCAAAACAATGACGGGGGCTCAATTTCATTATACGACAACCAAAAAAGAGCTTTTAGCTGTTGTCTATGCTTTTGAGAAATTTCGCCCCTATCTTGTTTTATCTCCCACCATCGTATACACGGACCATTCCGCGTTGAAGTACTTGATGACAAAGCATGACGCTAAGCCAAGACTTCTTCGCTGGGTTTTACTCCTTCAAGAATTCAACATTGAAATTCGTGACAAGAAGGGAGCCGAAAACCTGGCCGCGGATCATCTGAGCAGACTTGAGGATCCATATCAAGGGGATCATCCAAACAAAGAGTTCAATGACTCTTTCCCCCTTGAGACCTTAATGTCTATAAATCTCAATCTTGATGGCACCCCGTGGTTTGCGGACATTGCAAACTACTTAGCGGGTGGTATTCTCATCAAAGGGTTAACATCCCAACAAAAGAAGAAGTTCTTGAATGATGTTAAGACTTACTTTTGGGATGACCCTTATCTATTCAAACAATGTGCTGATCTGATCATTCGTCGATGTGTTGACGGACCGGCAGCTTTTGACATCCTCCAAGCTTGCCACAAAGGACCCACCGGTGGTCACTTTGGTCCCAACTACACCGCTAAGAAAGTGTTTGATTCTGGATTCTATTGGCCAACCATTTATCGTGACGCTCACGAAATGGTTAAGCATTGTGATGCTTGCCAACGTCAAGGCAAGATCACACCTAAGGATGAGATGCCTCAAAATTTCATACAGGAATGTGAAATCTTTGATGTATGGGGCATCGACTTTATGGGGCCATTCCCATCATCCAAAGGGAACAAGTACATCCTCGTCGCCGTCGACTACGTTTCTAAATGGGTTGAAGCCAAGGCTCTTCCTACGAATGATGCGAGGGTGGTTGTGAACTTTTTGAAGCAGCTTTTCACTCGATTTGGCGTTCCTCGTGCTATTATCAGTGACCGCGGGACTCATTTTTGCAACGATCAATTTGCAAGAGTCATGGCTAAGTATGGTGTCAATCACCGTCTTTCCACCGCCTATCATCCCCAAACCAATGGGCAAGCCGAGATATCCAACCGTGGCTTGAAGAGAATTTTGGAGCGTACTATGGGAGAGCATCGCGCCGCGTGGGCCGATAAGTTAGATGATGCTCTGTGGGCTTTCCGTACTGCTTACAAGACCCCGATCGGTTGTACACCTTATCGTCTTGTGTACGGGAAAGCCTGCCACCTACCCATCGAGCTGGAACATAAGGCGCATTGGGCCTTGAAGTGGGCTAACTTCGACATCAACAAAGCCGGTGATCATCGCAAGGTTCAACTTAACGAGCTCAATGAACTGAGGAATGACGCTTATGAGAACTCGCTAATCTACAAGGAGAAGACGAAGATCATTCATGACGATAAAATCAAGAACCGAGAGTTCCACGTTGGTGATCAAGTTTTACTCTTTAACTCTCGGTTGAAGATCTTCTCTGGCAAGTTGAAGAGCCGCTGGTCTGGTCCATTCACCGTCGCCAAAGTCTTTTCGTATGGGACCATTGAGATTTCTCAGTCGAATGGGCCCAATTTCAAGGTGAATGGCTAGCGTCTGAAGCTGTACTTTGGTGAGGACATCTCTCAAGAGATGATTCCATCCCTCACCACGTTCCCCATGAACTAAATTGGGTCGAGTCAGGCTCGTGACTCGGTCAACAAAAACAAGCGCTTCTCGGGAGGCAACCCGTGTTCTATCCTTTACTGCTTTCATAATAAGTGTAGGGGGAGCCCCACATATGTTTGTCGTTTTGTTTCTTGTGCTGTGCAGGGATTAAAGCTTCAGAGAACATCTTGATGACTTTTGACGAACTGTGATATCGTGTTTCCCATCTTCCCGGTTCTATACTAAACTCTTGTGATCCAATATTTCATATTTTATATGTTCACATTGAATTCACTTTAGTTGTCCTTTCCTTAGCAAGATTTAAACAAAGTGCACAATGTCCTAAGTGTAGGGGAGTTTACTCCCACATGCTTAAACATTGAGGACAATGTTTATATCAAGTGTAGGGGGGACTTCTATCGAAGTAAGTGGTCTTTTCCATGAATTTGCCCTCATTTTAACCGGAAAACTTGATTTTTCGACATTTTTCAAAATTTTTAATCTATTTTGGCCTAATTGTATAGTTGTATTTGCCTTTGTTATGTTTATTTTCTCTCCATTGCTAGAATAAATTTTCAATAAAGTGGTTTTAGATTTTTCTTAGTCGTAAACATTTTGACTCAACCCGAGTTTACTTACCTAAGTTACTCTAGCTAGTATCCTTAACGTGTTTAAATCAAGTTTTGCTAGGCTTTTATTTAGGGAGCTATAAAACGCGAAAGTCTTAACTCTCACGGGTTAAGAACAAGAACTTTTCGCAAGTTCCTATAATTGATCCTAGAGAGTCGTTTATTAAGGGAACTTTAAAATGCGATTTCTAAACTTGAAAAAGTCTAAGACTTTGCAAGATCCTATAGGCGACTCGAAAACCCAAAACTTTGATTTAATAGGCTAAGCATCCACGAGTCTCATTCCTTGAGATTTTAAACTGTGGAGAACGAGAGATTGTTGGGCCAATGAAAGTTTTAACTATGGCCCTGTCTAGATTTGTTTAAATTAGACTAAGTGTTGAAAGGTCGCTGAGAAGACCAGCGACAGAGACTAGACCAGTGGAAGGCAAAGCCTTAGCTGGCACACCAGGATCATTCAAGTCAAAGACAACGTTAGAGAAGTCGAAGACAATCTGAAGTCAGACTCACCAGCGATTATGGATAGCTGGGATGTCAAAGGAATGCACTGGTGTTCAAGGATCTCTGAGTTGACAACACTCAGAGATCACTTAAGAACCCTAGAGACTTGGATCAAGCAAAGCTTATCCAAACCCTTATAGTTTAGGCGGGAGAATCTCTCAAGTGTTTTGAGCGGGACAAAACAAGAGATTCAAAGTCAATGCCTAGTAGGACCTAGTGGGACAAAGGTGAACAGTTGGCAGAACTGTTTACCTAAAGTAGTTAAAGGCATGTCTCGATTTGGACATGCATTTAATACGTTGTACTCTTCCATTCAGAAGATGACACGTATCAACTACCCCCACTAAGGATACAACCTCGTACCACTATAAATAGGGGATGAGAAAGAAGTTAAGATTCAACCCTTGTGCTTGGAATCTTTATCTAAGTTCTTTCTCCCACTTGAACCACTGAGGCCTCAGCTGTCCATCAGCGACTCGTTGGTTCACTTGTAAACTTGAGTCTCGAATCAAGTTTACTTGTTCTAGGGTTCATTTCTTGTTGTTATTCAACAGGTGTATTCATAACACTTTGTAATACTTTGTTGATAATAGTTAATAAAGGATTACTCGTTTGAAAAGTATATCTATTGTGTGTTATTGTTTTCGTGTCTTAGTTTCAACAATAATCGTATTTTGGGACTTTCAATTGGTATCAGAGCGGTTTGATTTATAAAACCTTTCTAAAAACCGTTCTAGTTTTTAAAATCAAGATCCAAATATGATTGAAACTATTCCACCACCGTTTGGTCAATCTAACCAAGCAAATACTTCAACAAACGCTCCAGCCACCACATCTACTACCATGCCTACACCTGTTGTAAGCACTGGTGTAAATGAGGATGATCTTCCACAACTTCTTGATAATCGTGGAGGGTCACATGTGTCTAATGTTCCAGCGTTTGATGAAGAAGATTTCTCAAGTTGGAAAAGTGAATTTCTTATATACTTAGATGGCCTAGAACCCTTCTTGTTTGAAATCTTAGAAAATGGTCCTTATGTACCGCTGGCTATTTCCTCTACTCCAGAGAGACCCATTAAGAAACCTGTGCCCAGTGTTAAATTTGTCCCATCAGAAGTCACTTCTCCTCACTCCACCTCTGTGGTTGAGAAGGACTCTGACAAAGAATCTGACGCATCAGCTACTCCCAAGCTTGCTGGTGCTAACCCATCAGATTCCTTGCTTGGCCCAAAACCTGTTCTCAAAACCTCTGGGAACCTCACTTCCAAAGTTGCTGATAAAGCACACAAGAAGGTTTATGTGGCCAAAAACACTGACATACCCACTTCTTCCACAGAAGAGTTATCTCCCACCAAGAAACTTCTCCTCACCCTGATGGAAGAGGTTAAAGGGTTGAAAGAAAAAATCAACCCCAAGGATAACAGTCCTTCTGTTAACTCCCTTGGTGAAAGCTCCAGCAGCTCTAAGGGGAGAACACTTTTCAGACCTTGCAAACACTGTGGGTTCAAAAATCATTCCTCAGATGATTGTTCCAAGAGACCCAAGTGTATCACATGTGAGTCCTCTGAACACTCTTCTAGAGAGCATGAGGAGATCATCGCTGTTCAGAGAACTCGAACACAGCTTAGATCTAAGACCCCTCACAGGCCCTCTAGAAGACCTGAGCAACCAAAATCCAGAGAAAGTTCTCAGGGATACAGGCCTAATCCTCCCTGCAAATATTGTGGCTTTTATGACCACCACTCTGATGAGTGTGAACATTACCCTGGTTGTGACATCTGTGGCAGCATGCGACATGAAACCAGGGATTGCAACCAAAGAGGGGGAGAAAGGCCCAGAAGACCCAATGTCGCCAGTCAGCGACAGCATGGACCCACTGGAAAGTGGGTTCATCATAGAAACTAATCTGGTTTGTTATATCTATGCAGGCATACCTAAAGAAATCTGTTTGGTATTTGGATAGCGGGTTCTCCAGACACATGACAGGAATTAAACAATATCTGCATAGATATAAGAAGGAGCCTGGTCCAAAAGTAGTCTTTGGGGATGACTCCTCAGGGGCCACTGAAGGATATGGCTCAGTGGATTGCAATGGAATTACCTTCACAAGGGTCGCCTATGTAAATGGTTTGAAGCACAACCTTATTAGCATCAGTCAACTCTGCGATGCTGGGTTTAAGGTTCTGTTCACAAAGACCCAAGGAACTATCTTCAATCAGGACGATGATGTCGTTCTAATTGCACCCAGAAGAAGGGATGTCTATGTCATTGACATGACGTCATCCCCTGAAGGAGAGAACACCTGTCTCTTTGCTAAAGCATCTGATAGCGAAAATTGGCTCTGGCATAAGAGACTCTCCCATCTCAACTTCAAAAACATCAACAAACTGGCAAAGAATGACTTGGTAGCTGGACTTCCCTCTCTGACCTTCAGCAAGGACAGACCCTGCTCAGCCTGCGAGAAAGGGAAGCATCACAGGGCTTCATTCAAAACAAAACAATCATTCTCCATTAACAAGTGCCTTCATCTTCTTCACATGGACTTGTTTGGACCAGTTAAACCTCAATCCCTCAATCACAACAAATATACCCTGGTCATTGTAGATGAAT
This sequence comes from Glebionis coronaria, assembly GCA_025667525.1. Classification (NCBI taxonomy): domain Eukaryota; kingdom Viridiplantae; phylum Streptophyta; class Magnoliopsida; order Asterales; family Asteraceae; genus Glebionis; species Glebionis coronaria. Next base: position 437,534,465 of record CM046874.1, read on the forward strand.
TCTCCAGATACACATGGGTATTCTTTCTTAAGAGAAAGAGTGATGCTGCTGAAAGAATCATGTCCTTCATCAGAGAAATAGAAAACCTCAATGACTGCAGAGTAAAGGCTATCAGAAGTGACAATGGCACTGAATTCAAAAACCATGCCATGGAAGCCTTTTGTGATGAAAAGGGTATATCACAGAACTTCTCAAACCCAGGAACCCCTGAACAAAACGGTGTCGCTGAAAGAAGAAACAGAACACTCATTGAAGCTGCCAGAACAATGCTCAGCGAATCCAGACTTCCTAAACAATTCTGGGGTGAGGCTGTGTACACAGCATGCTACACACAAAACAGATCCATTATTGTGAAGAGACATGGCAAGACCGCTTATGAAGTGTATAGGAAGAGAGCCCCTGATGTAAGCTACTTCCATGTCTTTGGTTGCCCTGTTTTCATTCACAATTACAAAGATCACCTGGGTAAATTTGATGAAAAATCAGATGATGGATTCTTCCTTGGATACTCTCCCACCTCCAGATCTTTCAGAGTATTCAATATTCGCAGGCAAGAACTAGAAGAGTCCATTCATGTCACCTTTAATGAAGCTGATGCTGTCATAACACACACCAACTCAGAGGATTGTGACATTGACTTCAACGAAGTTAAATCTTATCCCAAAGATGATTTCTCAAATCCCAAGGAATCATCTCAAAGACGTCACAAAGATCTCCCATATGTTCAAGCTTTTGATCCTCACTCCATCTCTGACATCACTCCAGAGACTGTTGATGTTGAATCTCTTACTCAAATCTCTGAAGAAAATGCTGATCCTGTCACTTTGGATATTCAATCAGATGAAGAGATCATGGACGAAGAGATTACATGTGATGAACCTCCATCACTCCCTGAACTTGAAGTGACTCCTGATCCCACAGAGACTCCTGCTCCACAATCCAAATGGAGTAGGAACCAAGATATTCTTCTAGTTAATATTCTTGGAGAACCCTCTGAGGGAGTCACCACCAGAGGAAAATTAAAAACTCTAGAAACCGCCTCTGCAAATGAATGCCTGTTTGCAAATTTTCTCTCTGAGGATGAACCTAAGAACGTGGCTGCTGCTCTGCTTGATGAAGGCTGGGTTGTTGCCATGCAAGATGAACTCAATCAGATCAAGAGAAACAAGGTGTGGACTCTGGTTAAAGCTCCAGCTGGTAAGCAAGTGGTTGGAACAAAATGGGTCTACAGAAATAAAAGGGATGAAGCTGGTATGATTATAAAAAACAAGGCTAGGCTCGTGGTGCTGGGTTATAACCAATCTGAAGGAATTGATTATGATGAAACCTTCGCACCAGTGGCCAGATTGGAAGCCATCAGAATCTTCCTAGCCTTTGCAGCTTATATGGGTTTCATGGTTTATCAGATGGATGTGAAGAGTGCCTTTCTCAATGGGAAACTTGCAGAGGAAGTATATGTCAGTCAACCCCCAGGGTTTGAAAACAGTGACTACCCAAATCATGTCTGCAGACTTCACAAAGCTCTCTATGGGCTGAAACAAGCGCCCAGAGCCTGGTATGAAACTCTCTCAAAATTCCTTCTTGAAAATAAATTTGTCAGAGGTACCATTGACCAAACCTTGTTCACCTATAGGTCCAAGGGTGACGTCATATTAGTACAGATTTATGTGGATGACATAATTTTTGGTTCAACCAATGTTAACTTGAGCAAACAATTTGCCAAACTTATGACCAAAAAATATGAAATGAGCATGATGGGGGAACTAACCTTTTACTTGGGTTTTCAAATCAAACAAAATTCAAAAGGAATTTCTATTTGTCAAGAAAAGTATGTTAGAGATTTGCTCAAGAAGTATGATCTGTCTGATTGTGCATCAGTGAAATGCCCCATGCTTCCTCCCAACAACTTGGGAGCTGATGAGTCAGGGGTCTCTGTCAATGAGACCTTATATAGAGGCATGATTGGGTCACTAATGTATCTCACAGCAAGCAGACCAGACATACAATTCTCCACTTGTCTCTGTGCTAGGTACCAAGCTAACCCCAAGGAATCCCACCTTGTAGCTGTTAAAAGAATTTTCAGGTACTTGAAAGGATCTCCCTCATTGGGTCTCTGGTACCCAAATGGTTCAGGCTTCGACCTTAAAGCTTACTCCGACTCAGATTACGCTGGGTGCTGCCTTGACAGAAAGAGCACCTCTGGTAGCTGTCAAATCCTTGGAGGAAAGTTGGTATGCTGGAGTGCTAAGAAGCAAAACTCTGTGGCTATGTCATCAGCTGAGGCTGAATATGTTGCGGCCGCTGGTTGCTGTGCACAAGTTCTCTGGATGAAGAGTCAGCTGGCTGACTATGGAATTAACTATGAGCAGGTTCCTATATTCTGTGACAACACCAGTGCCATAGCCATCTCCGATAATCCGGTACTTCATTCCAGAACCAAACATATTGACATCAGGTATCACTTTATCAGAGACCATATTCTTAAAGGTGATATTGAGCTACATTTCATACCCACTGAGTACCAGCTCGCTGATATTTTCACTAAGCCGCTGGCTGAGCCAAGTTTTACTAGGCTTGTCGCTGAGCTGGGAATGCTCAATATTGTCAAATAAATCTGATGATGACCTCTGTCTCTGGGCATTTAAGGGAATTGAATGTAACGAGGTAGTTACATTTCAATGGGAATGTTTTTTAATCAGATATTAAATTCAAATGATTATCTCTTTATGCCACCAACTTTCCCGCTTTCCAAGGGGACAAGTATACCATGAAAGGTCAAGGGGACCCACAAGTTTCTGAAAAAGGTTAATCTTTGCATTTAATGCTCTTATTGGAAAACGGCTAAACCTTTCAAAACCCTTGACCCAAAATTATTTCTTGTCACTTTGAAAATCTTCTCTCACACATACCTTCTCATCTTCTCCATTCTCTCACCACCTTCAAACTCACAACAATGGCGTCTTCTTCACCAAACCAAACCTTCGTTGTACAAGCCGCCACAAACGTCGATTTCGAGATCTCAGATGGCAAGATTGCTTTGAATAACTGTGTGGCTCTTCTCGAACACAACAACCCTCTCTACCATCCGTTGTTCAAATTCCTCAAGAACTCCACCATTGGCGAAGCTATCACCAAGGAACCCTCCACGTGTTACTCTCAATACCTTCGAGAGTTCTGGTACAGCGCTGAAGTCGATTCATCCTCTTCCCAAATCACCTTCAACCTTTCCACCCATCCACAACCTCTCACCTTTGATTTCACAACTTTTGCCACAGCCATTGGACTCCCTTGCAACAACAATATATCAGCTTTACCCACCAGTGTCACCGTGAGAAAAGCTCTGGCCACCCTTCAACCTCATGATGATCATGAACAACCTTTCACTGCTGCTGGCTTCCAAAGCAAATCCCTCATTAAGGTCAACTACTTCTCTCCCACATGGAGAACGCTGATGCTGTACATTGTCAAATGTCTGGGAGGGAACACTGGCTCTCACGACCAACTGAATGGCTCCCAACTGGCCATTGCCTACAGCTTAATCTGGGGTCTGGACATTGGAATCGCCCACATACTTTACACCGATCTCATTGCCAAGTTGGAAAGCAAAGGAAAGAAGACTCGTGGTGCCACCATCTGCTACACCAGATATCTCTCTCTTGTCTTAGAAGATATTCTTGGTGAATCCTACACCAATGATGCCTTACACTCCTTTCCCTCTCATCATATCACCGCTGCATCACTGAAAGCTCCAACTGAAGATGAAGTGCCTCTTACCAGGCATATGATGAAGGTTGCTGGACTACTTGCTGAGGATGATGAGCCCTTGATCCCTCAACCTGAGGTGAATGCTGAAAGTATGGCTGATAAGTCTCTGTCCAAGACCTCTGTGCAATCTACTTCTCAGCCCAAGGTGCTTAAGGAAAAGAAGAAGAAGAGGAAAGACATCCCCCTTTCCTCTGAAACCCCTTCTGTTAATCCTTCCAAGAAGACAAAGACAAAGAAGAACCCATCCCCTTCTCTGGTGGATGTGGTAGTAGAGCCCATTGCTGACAAACAACCAGAGTCTAGTGTCTCCATGTCAGCGAAGACGACTAAGATCCCTCTCCACGCTGATATCACTCAGGTATTAGTCTGACCTTTATTTTTCCTCTCAGAGGTCCACATACATTCGCTCTCATTATCTGTAGGAGAGAGTGATGTATTTTAGAGTTTGCCTCAACTCTTAGCGTGTCTGTGTCAGCACCTAGACCTTTAGGACTCTCTGTACACTCTGTCTTCACTAGGAAATGATTCACTTGTGCTTCTAACGCACCCCGATGATCCTTCAACCTCTGGACTGTGCTCTTGGCAAACAACAACCTGAGCACATATAAGTCCCGACCCAGAGTCTCTGCACTTCTCAGTGACTCTGGGTCCCCATCATTAATAAAAGAGTCCCAAAGAATTTATTCTTTTGGAAAGGCTGAATCATCACCCTCAATCTTTCTAGGGGCAGCGATAAAAGGCGACCATCACCCTCATATTAATTCACAATCAAAAGAGTCCCAGGGAGTAATCCCTCAGGGGGAGCTGGATAATCACACCCAGCTATCCCAGGGGCAGAGAAAGGCGACCATTCCCATATCATGTTTCACAAATAAAAGAGTCCCAAGGAGAAATCCTTCAGGGGGAGCCGGATAATCACACCCAGCTATCCTAGGGGTAGCGAATGGCGATCCTCAACATACCTATTTCACACTTAAAAGAGTCCCAAGGAGAAATCCTTAGGGGGGGCTGGATAATCACACCCAGCTTTCCTAGGGGCAGCGACTGGTGATCTATAACTGCATTATTTTTCACAACTGGTTACTAATAACTCTTATCACAGGCTCACAATCTTCATCAGGAACAACTTAACAATGATGATTACTTGATCGCTGATGACAATTCCGCTGAAGGTGCCACACTTGATCTTGATGCCCTCTCAGACTTCGAATCTCTGCCTGATGATGAAGTTCTTATTATAGAGGAAGGCCCCTTCACCTCTGACTTTGAGGAAATGAGCACTGATGACTACAACCTGTCCTCCATTGAGCTGACACCGGTCTCTGTCCCCTCCCTTCCTAATGTTCAAGAACTAGCTGCCAAAAGGCTATGGGAACAGAGACTTAGCTCCCCTGCACCTGTTCCATTTCCCACCTTGCCAAATGTCATGGAGCTGGGGGCTAAGCAACACCTGGAATACCTACTCTCACGCAGGTCAGCACAAGTCCCACGAATGAAAGATGTACAGGAACTGGCTGCTGAGGCGTTATGGGAAAAGAGAGGGGATATCAGCATCACGAAACCCAAGGTCACAAACGACGCTCTTCTCTCTGAGATCCAGACCCTGACTCATGCTGCTGAGGAGCTTACTACAAACTTGGAAACCTCACTAACTTCATCAGTGGAGTCTTCCATGACCGCACTGCTTCCGCAACTGCTGAACAACGCTCTGAAGGCACAACTACCTGATCTAATCAACCAGAGTCTTCAGACGTACATACCATCTACTCTAACCTCAGCGGTAAAGGCAAATGTTGCAGCCATAGCTCAGGCTGCTGAACCCTCAAGACTTCTTCTTCAGGAACTTCTCCAAGGTGAACTCAAGGAAATTTGCATATTTGTTCACCAGGAGTTCCTTCGCTTCAATAAGGCAGGTTCAGGCAGAGCACCTGCTGGGGCTATGCCTGAGGGGGAGAAGTCTGCCTCCTCTTCTGAAGAAGAAGCTGATGATGATGTTGTATCTACGGGGGAGCAGCAGAAGAAAAAGCCTACACCTGAAATACCAACACCCACTCCACTGAGATCCTTCAAACCTGCTGCTGATTCTGTGAAAGATAAAGGTAAAGGGATTGCAGTTGAGCAACCTGAAATTACCCTACACTCCCTTCAAGCTGAAGGTGGATCCAAACCCTCCAAAAACTCTGAGCTCAACAAATTCAAAAGCGCTGATGAACCACCACTCACCCCAGAGCAAGCCAAAGCCCAAATCCTTGAACATCAAAGGTTAGCAAATATCAGGGCTGCTGAACTAAGGAGCAAAGAAGCTCTGGACAAGCTCTCTCCCTCTGCTAAGAAAGCTCAACTGGCTAAACTCAAGGAACTGGAGGTTAAGAGGAACAACCTCTTAACAGAATATCAAAGGCTGGTCAACCAGAGATCTGAACCAGGTCGTATCACCAAGTATACATGCTTCACCAACAAAGACAAAAAGGTGGTAATGACTATTTATAGGGAGAATGACATGCAGAATTATAAAGTCTCCAGCGACTTCAAGCTCAGAGATCTGAGCCTCTCTGAGTGGTTGGAAATACTATCTCTTGCCCAAAAGAAGACTGGGCCTGGTCCTGCCCAAATGATGAAAAACATTCAAGCAAAACTCAATTGGGTAAGAGATACTGCAAAGAAGCTGAAGGTACCCCTACCTCCACAGCTTTCCACTCAATCATCTTCTCAGACACAAAGAAAGAGGAAAACACCAATGGGGCCTCTGACAGAAAGGTTGGTCACTGAAGATGTAGTGGTAGATGGGATGCTCAGAAACTTGGTCCTTCCCAAGGAAATCACCAAACCCATAGAAGGCCAAGTTTACACTGAGCCAGAGGCAGGTATGGTATTTATGAATGGTAACTGTGATTATGCTTTTCAGCGTTTGAATGAGCTACCTCTGGCTTCAACCATTCAGCTGATCAGACTCAAGCAGGGCATCCTTAGAAATTGCAAAGAAGCTGATGAGTTCGATTTTGAAATTGAACTTGTCATTAACTCTAGGAGTGACAAAGTCGAAGCCCAGAGAATCTGTGATCAAGGTCTTGATCGCTGAAGAACCTATTTATTTTTGTTTATGTTTTCACCTTAGGGTGCTATTGTAATAGACTAGGTTCTTTCTGATTAATAAAACTTTGAGGTATGTTTGTTAAATTATGTGTAAGAAGAAGCTGTGTACTCACTTACAATAATTTTAGACTTAGTATAATTTATAAACAAATAGGGGGAGATTGTTGGGCCAATGAAAGTTTTAACTATGGCCCTGTCTAGATTTGTTTAAATTAGACTAAGTGTTGAAAGGTCGCTGAGAAGACCAGCGACAGAGACTAGACCAGTGGAAGGCAAAGCCTCAGCTGGCACACCAGGATCATTCAAGTCAAAGACAACGTCAGAGAAGTCGAAGACAATCTGAAGTCAGACTCACCAGCGATTATGGATAGCTGGGATGTCAAAGGAATGCACTGGTGTTCAAGGATCTCTGAGTTGACAACACTCAGAGATCACTTAAGAACCCTAGAGACTTGGATCAAGCAAAGCTTATCCAAACCCTTATAGTTTAGGCGGGAGAATCTCTCAAGTGTTTTGAGCGGGACAAAACAAGAGATTCAAAGTCAATGCCTAGTAGGACCTAGTGGGACAAAGGTGAACAGTTGGCAGAACTGTTTACCTAAAGTAGTTAAAGGCATGTCTCGATTTGGACATGCATTTAATACGTTGTACTCTTCCATTCAGAAGATGACACGTATCAACTACCCCCACTAAGGATACAACCTCGTACCACTATAAATAGGGGATGAGAAAGAAGTTAAGATTCAACCCTTGTGCTTGGAATCTTTATCTAAGTTCTTTCTCCCACTTGAACCACTGAGGCCTCAGCTGTCCATCAGCGACTCGTTGGTTCACTTGTAAACTTGAGTCTCGAATCAAGTTTACTTGTTCTAGGGTTCATTTCTTGTTGTTATTCAACAGGTGTATTCATAACACTTTGTAATACTTTGTTGATAATAGTTAATAAAGGATTACTCGTTTGAAAAGTATATCTATTGTGTGTTATTGTTTTCGTGTCTTAGTTTCAACAATAATCGTATTTTGGGACTTTCAGAGATGATAGAGTCAATTATAAGTTCGGTATTCTTTCGTGAATTTATGTGAGTTAATTATAAGCCTATTCTCCCTCCGCTTGTTAATAAATTTATCTGCAATAAATAAGGTTGTACGATTTAAAAGGTTACTTAGCTTCTAGCCCCAGATCGTTTAAAAGTTGCTCGGTACGGATTAGAGTTCATAGCCAAGGCATAACTTATTGAAGCGGGATGCGAAGATTGGCAAGTCCGAAAAGGCCCTAACAAGGCATGAGGGCTACATTTTGTTGCTAAAGATCCAAAAGTGATGTGAAGAATCATTTATCAAAAATCAATATGAAGGATCGAGACACACGACGAAAAGCAAGAACTCCCCAAAAGTCATGGAGAAGTCTATCCGAAAAGACCCTAACAAGGTATGAGGATAAATAGATCCAAGTCCTAAAAGGAGGCGGATCGTTGTATATCAAAGTCCAAAATAAAGATTGGAGAAAAATGAAGAAGTCGTGGTCCAAAGATGAAGAATCTCTCAAAACTTCAAGTGAAGAAATTCCTATTATGAAGAGAAGACCATAATTTCAAGAACGTCTCTCAAGATTCGAAGTATGAAGTCGCTGCCAAATATCGGTCCGAGAAAGGTCTCAAATCGCGAAGCGAGTTATGCCAAGATATGAACTTTATGAGGTCCCGAGAAGTAGTTTTAAAAGATTTGGTCCTTTAGCTAACTATTGATTAAATCGTTCACTTTATTTTCGGCCTAAATAACTATCGAAATAAGTCAACAATGCATCCTCGTGATCATTCAAGACAAAAATAAAATATAAGAGATACACCTAGGAATAAGGGAGTCTAAGTGAATAATTGGCCCACATGAGTTCGTGATAGTTTGCTAACTTATAATAAAAATGATCTCGTTTTTAAGCTTGGTATGGGGAACGTGAAACTTGAGAGGGGTAAACTTATCGTCCGACCGTCCTCCCTTGTTTTGGCTCTTGTAATCTGAGCCCCTACTATTGTTCTGGTTGCTTTGACAGCCCGACTGTCTCCTGGACTGGTCCTTCGATCGGTAGCTGTTTCCTTTTGAAGGATAGGCCGCGGCAATCGCGGTTTCCCCCTCTACGAAGTTTCTGACACTTTCCATGAGGTCGTCATACCTCTCCGGACGCTTGTCATTGAGACGCCTGATTAATTCCCTGTCTGTTATGGCATGCATATAGTAGGAAATTTTTAGGAGTTCCGGCATTGTCTTTGTGCGTGTGCACTCGTCATTGAAGCGTTCAGTGAAGGCTTCCGTAGACTCCCCCGACCGTTGCTTGACGGTTGCCAATGAGACCGGGTCCCTATTATACTTCTTCCGCTGAGTATAATTATTCTTGAACGCAGTGCGTAATTCTGTGAAGCTATCAATGCTTCGCAGAGGAAGTCCTTCAAACCAGTCACGAGCATTGCCGATCAAGGTTGAATTGAACATTTGGCACCATATAGGCATGAGCAATCGCTCAATTTTAGCATGCGTATCAAATAACTTGAGGTGATTAATAAGTGTGAAAACACTTATCCTTTTACCACTTATTTCCAATAATAACAAGACCAAAACGTGTGATTTATGTCGTAAAAGTCGGAATTATGCGTGGTTTGTGTTTTTATTGTGTTTTAGGACCAAAATATGAAAAAGGAAGAAAACACGGGTTTTCACGGGCTTTTATCGAAGAAAACGGGAAAAGACAAAGTCAAAAGATCAAGAGTGCAAAAAGAACGGAAGTCCAAGGCCTATTCTGAAAATTTATCGAAGAAAAAGTCTAAAGGCGGAAGTTTAACGAAGTCGAAGAACTTAAGTCTAATAGAAGAAGAAAATTAAAAGACAAGTTCAAATCCCGAGACGACAAAGACAAAGAATTAAAGTCGAGTCGAGAAAACGTGAAGAAAGCAAGAAAGAAGATGCAACACATGCACTCCTTCCACCTTCCCTATAAATACCCTCCTAATAGTCATTAGGAGGGTAGTTAGTTAATTTAGCTAGTTTTTCACTTTTTCATTTTCTCTAGTTTTAGAGAGAGAAAGTCTTAAACTTTCTCTCACTAAATTTCATCTTCTTTCTTAATCTTTCAAGATTAAACACCTTGTATTGCTTATTTTATTAATCAAGTTCATTTTAAGCTTTTTATCCTTAATCTCATTCTACTTTTCTTTGATTTAAGATTGATTTTGGTGCGATTATCAATAGATCTGTGTTGTTCTTAATGATTTCGTGCTTAAAAAGTTAATCTTTTGATCATTTCTAAAGTTTTCATTTGATTAAGCTTTAAGACTTTTGTGCTTATTGGCTTATTTTTATGATTAGCTTATTTACTTTATAAAAATCTTCCTTAAAAAGTTTATGTTTTTATTGTTTGATCCGAAAAGTTGCTTATTTTGAGGTCGAATAAGTTGAGATAAGTGCTTATTTGATTCGGTTAAGCTTTTGGATTGTTAAGTTTCGGGTATTAGCTTATTAAAGTTAGCTTATTCCCTAGCTTAACCGAATTCCACAATTTTAGGAAAGGGTAAAATCCCCTTCCCGATAGCAGATTCCGAGCAGACGCCCCTTCCCTTTTTCTGATTGATCAAATCAGAAAAGGGTTTGGAAATTCCGATTTGCACCCCATTCATCCCGATCTTAGTGATCGGATTAGGTTTTTATATTCCGACGGCAAGGTTTTTGACTTAATCCGATTGGGACTTTTCCCCATATTCCGATAAGCAGGGTTTGCCATCATTCCGATTTGCCTTTCTTTTGATCATTCCGATTGGTGGTCGTCCTTTGTTATTCCGATTGGTTGACTTGCACTTTATTCCGATTGTGGCCAAGTTGGACATTCCGATTGATCCTTTTTGTCCCACATTCCGATTGGGTGTTTTCGCAATATTCCGACCACAAGATCGGAATACATTCCGATCTGGGCTTGTTTTGGCATTTTCCGATTGAGTTGTTTTGGTTTATTCCGATCTTACTTTCTTTTAGTACTTTTTAACTAAGTTCTTATTTTTAGTAAGTTTTCCAAGTGTTAATTTTATTTGGTGTGCTAGTACTTTTCCATTGTTACCTTTAAGTTTACAAGCATTTATTTTTACTTGTCATTTTAGAATTAATCTTTATTCTTCCATTTTACTCAACGACACTTTAATTACTTGCTAATAGTTTAAAACAAACAAACCAAACCATTCTCTTGATTCACCAAAAGACGATTGAGTCGCACTTAAGACCGGTTTTCAATTCGAAAAGATTCGGACGATAAGATTTTATACCTAGCCAAAAGCGAAGTATTAGTGATCATCCGGGTTACCAGTTCCATCATAAGTCTTGACACACGCCGGCATGCGACGTTTTGTGTCCTCGGAGTAATTCCGTATGCGGAGAGTAAAAGGATCTTCCCTGGGGTCTGCCCACGGACGGGTGAGACTAGGGTCACACCACGGTTGAGAAAGATCTTCTGCTTCCGTCTCTCGGTAATAGGGACCGCCATAGTACTCCTCATTGTCTGGTGGTGGAGGAGTGCGCCTAGGTCGACGACGCTTGGGCGGATGGTCATCTGAGTCCTCTCCTGATGGACCGGGAGAAGGAGGTGGTGCCCCATCTTTTGGGTGAGGGCCGCTCTTGTGAAAAGAACCAGGAGCCTTCTTCGTGGTATTCATCCTATCCCACACACTTGTGCGGTGGTTGGTTCTGGTCAGTTCCAGATCTGGTCGTTCGGGTGAACCGTCGGACTTCTCTCCCTCTTCTCTGGACTGTATTAGTTCCTACATGAGACGATCCCCTATGCTTTCGAACACATTCCTAGGTTGGGGAGTTTCCTCAAAGAGGCTCCGCTCCTGAGGTCGTGTCCTTCTCTTCCTCTGAGTTTGAGAAGAGGTGCTTGGTCCGGCATTGCCAAAGTTGAGTCTAGATTGGAGGTCCCTTCCTAGATTCAACCATGACGCAATCCCTGGGACGATCCTATCAAAGTTCTGCGTGAGAACTCGAGTGAGATCCTCCTCGCTGAGTGGTTCGACCTCTACTTCTTCCTCGGTCGATGGTCTGCGCGGCTCCTTGTTAGGGGGATTGGGCGCACTCCCTGGATCAGGATTATCCAAGGTCGAAGTAGGTGGTAGGGTCATGGAGAACGTGCTTGTCACCCCCATGGACTGAAGACCTCTCCGGCTGTTTGGCCCGGCAGCTTGATGGCTAGGGGATCGATTGGGAATTAGTATCCCTTCCCATTGGGACTTCCGATTTCTAGGATTTGTGTTCCTGGGATTTCCCTGCGGATGCCCCTTCGTCATTGAAGATTCAAGATGAGATTTTTGCTCTAGCTTAGTGTAATGGTCCCACGGATGGCGCCAACTTGTTGATACAAAAGTTGGGTGATCCTTGCTAGACCCGAATTAAGCTTAATTCGGGTTGGCTGGACTCCGGCTCTTGCACCAAGTGAATCGTATGGTTGGGACCCTACACACTAAACAACACGCGTTAAGCTTACCGTGGGAATGTTTCCCACGATTAGACTCCGGCGTGAGGGTAAGTAATCGATTAGGGTTATAGGAATCGGATGAGAGTTTGAGAGTGTAGAATGTAATACATTTGTGGAACCCTTGGGGGTTCCTTATATAGGCAGTGAAACCCTAATGGGCTGTCACTGATGCTTCGGCCCCAAGGCAAGGATAATCACCAGATTTAGATTGATTGTTATCTTCTAATTATGGTGAGTGAATATCCTCTCCTTTGGGATAAATCCTAATCATAGTAGGAGTATGATTCTGTCTAACCCTGCACCGGGCATGCCGGGCCGTGGGCCGCACACGTGTGTGCGGTTACTGTTCATCCAAGCCCATAAGCTCAAATAACACTATTCCCACCCATTTGTGATGGGCCGGATACGGGTAGTACCCGTGGGCCGGGTCCATGACCCGGCTGGGGACTATACGTCATCAACAAGTAAACAAACACAAGCATATATATGGTATTTTATGACATTTTAATGCATTTAAAGCCCGAAAAGAACGATGAGATCATGTATAAATGCCATCTCATCAGTTGCCTTTGTTCCTGAGGCCAAGACACAGAACACACACCGAGACCTTGAGGTCTCGGTTGGTGTGAAACAAAAGCAAGCCGAGACCCCCTTGGTCTCGGTTCCATGTGTCGGCCAAAACAAACACCCCTTAAACCCTAATTAATTTTACCCCATGATTTATTAACATGTATTTACTTATTTTTATACCATTCATGATTTCATGTGTTCAATTAATCAAGAACATAAAAAAGAAAAATTGTTTAGGGTTTACCGATTACGTGAAACAAAGGAGAATGAACACACGAACAACCTTGTGAGAAATCAATCACCAAAATCAACCAACACACCCTTGTGTGTGTTCTATACCCGGCGGCCAAGAAGAGGAAAAAGAGGGATTAAGGTTTTGTTTATTTTCTAACTTCTGTAATTATGAAAATAAGTTTTCCCTTTATTTCTTGTTTAGTAAAAATTGCATGGGCTTGGCCCTTTGTCTTGTGTTTAGCCGCGGGTAGGATGGGGCCCACAAGGGTAACCCATAGGTTTCTCGTGTCTAATATTAAGTGTGTTCTCGTGTTCGTGTTTACATGATTTAAATAGTTATCGTTCGTGTCTTATTATATTTATTCATGATCGTAATAAATATACATAAATATGTAATACTAAGATCGTGATTATTTACGTTCATGATTTCATGTTCGTATGTTCGTGATTATAATTATTATTGAAATAATTATCGTGTCTTAATACGTATTAAATATTTATCGTGTTATAACACGTACGTAATACTTGTAAATCTTTTTCGTGAATCGTAAACGTGCTATAAAAGGAAAGTTCTAATCATGTACGTATGATCATAAGGGTACTATTAATGGTAAAAGCATGCGGGTTTTACAACTCTTCCCCCCTTAAAAGAATAATTTGTCCCTGAATTATAGATAAAGTAAACTGGAAAAGAAGAACATACCCGAATTCAAAATATGAAATGAGGGTAAGAAGCCCTGATAGACTCCTCTGTTTCCCAAGTGGCTTCCCGCTCGGTATGATCCCTCCAAAGGATTTTGACAAATTGAATCGTCTTCCTTCTCATGACTCGTTCTTGTCTATCAAGAACTCGTTCGGGTTCTTCTATGAAAGTGAGATCTTCACGAATCTGTTCCAGTGGACACTAAACCATGTGAAGGGATGATACTTGTACCCTCTGAGTAAGGACACATGGAAAACATCGTGAACATGAGAAAGCTGCGGAGGTAACGCTAAGCGGTAAGATACTTCACCGACTCGTTCAATGACATCAAACGATCCGATGAATCGAGGACTGAGCTTCCCTTTGTTCCAAAACGTCTAACACCACGTGCCGGCGAAACCTTAAGGAAAACGTGATCTCCTACGTTAAAATGTAAGTCCCTACGATGCTTGTCTGCATAACTCTTCTGACGTGACCGTGCTTCTTGCAGTTTCTACTTAGCTACTTCGACCTTCTCATTAGTCAACTCTATCATTTCTGGTCCTTCAAGTGTTCGCTCACCAACCTGATCCCAGCAGATTGGGGCGCGACACTTTCTGCCATACAACATCTCGAAAGGAGCACACTTGATACTTGCGTGCCAACTGTTGTCGTATGCAAACTCCACCAAACAGATATAATCGTCCCAATCACCCGTCCATTCCAACGCACATGACCTCAACATGTCTTCCAATGTCTGAATCGTTCGCTCCGACTGCCCGTCTGTTTGAGGATGAAAAGCCGTGCTAAGCTTAAGTTTTGTCCCCCAAGCTTTCTGCAGACTTTGCCAAAATCGCGAAGTGAACCGAGTATCTCTGTTTGAGACGATGCTGGATGGAGCACCGTGAAGTTTCATGATCTCCCTCCTATAATTATCGGCGAGTTTACTGACCGAATATTCCTTGCGGATCGGTAAGAAATGAGCTGATTTGGTAAGTCTATCAACGATAGCCCAAATCGCATCGTGCTTCCTTTTTGTCTGCGGAAGACCGGTAACAAAATCCATGGTGATCTTGTCCCACTTCCACTCTGGAATATCTAACGGTTGAAGGAAACCACCAGATCGCTGATGCTCGATCTTAACCTGCTGGCAGGTAAGACATTTGGAGACATAAGTTGCAACATCCTATTTCATACCACTCCACCAAAAGTACTGCTTGATGTCATGGTACATCTTGGTCGAACCAGGATGAATAGAGAATGGGGAGCTATGAGCCTCAGCTAACAATGCTTCCCGGAGTTCTTGATCATCAGGAACACAAAGTCTTGTGCCCTGCCATAAGATACCGTCTGCGTCTACTCGAAATTCTGTCTGCTTCTCCAAATTCTATTATCGCCCAGATTTCACCATCATCCTTCTGAGCTTCCTTGATCTTAGAGAGTAACTTTGGTTCCACTCTATGATTAGCCCAGTAACCGTGTTGTGCACGTACCATGATCTCTATGTCTAGTCTCTCCAAGTCTCGTATAATTTCCTCCTCAATTTTAATGCCATTTATCATTCCGGATTATTTGCTAAGTGCATCTGCCACTACATTCGCCTTGCCGAGATGATACTGCAGATTAATGTCATAATCCTTCAACAGCTCTAACCATCTCCTCTGTCTCATGTTCAATTCACGTTGAGTGAAGATATACTTCAAGCTCTTGTGGTCCGTCAATATGTCACATGATTCTCCATACAAGTAGTGCCTCTATATCTTCAAAGCAAACACGACTGCTGCAAGTTCCAAGTCATGCGTAGGGTAATTTTCCTCATAAGGCTTAAGCTTCCGTGAAGCGTACGCGATCACTTTCTCATGTTGCATGAGAACACAGCCAAGTCCCTTCCCCGATGCATCACTGTAGATTTGATATCCACCTGTACCAGATGGGAGAGTAAGAATCGGTGCAGATACTAACTTCTGCTTTAGGTCTTCAAAGCTCTTCTCTCTTTCTTCAGTCCAGACAAATTTCTCCCTTTTCCGCATCAGTTTGGTCAATGGTTGTGCTAAATGGGAAAAGTTCTCCACGAACCTACGGTAGTAACCAGCTAAGCCTAAGAAACTACGGACTTCAGTCGCTGATGTCGGTCTTGGCCACTTGGTATTAGCCTCAACCTTTGCTGGTACCATCGTGATTCCTTCTGCTGATACAATATGGCCTAAGAATGCCACCTTGTTTAACCGAAACTCACAGTTGGAGAATTTAACATACAGCTGCTTTTGGCGAAGAATCTATAGTACTGTACGAAGATGGTCTTCGTGTTCCTCCTTGGACGTAGAGAATATCAGGATGTCGTCAATGAAGACAATGACGAACTTGTCCAGAAATTCATGGAAGATTCTGTTCATCAGATCCATGAACATTGCTGGAGCATTGGTAAGGCCAAATGGCATGACTACAAATTCGTAGTGGCCATAGCGTATACGGAAAGCAGTCTTGGCGATGTCCTGCTCCTTAACCCGTAGCTGATGATAGCCCGACCTTAGATCAATCTTGGAGAAATGTTTGGCCCCTTGGAGTTGGTCAAACATATCATCTATGCGTTGTAGTGGATACCTATTTCTGATGGTAATCTTGTTGATCTCGCGATAGTCTATGTAAAGACGCATACTGCCGTCCTTCTTCTTAACGAATAAGACCGGTGCGCCCCATGGAGATGCGCTCGGTCGAATAAAGCCTCGTTCCAAAAGTTCTTGCAATTGCTCCTTCAGCTCCTTCAACTCTATGAGAGCCATGCGATAAGGAGCCTTGGAAATCGGTTCAGCTCCTGGGATGAGTTCGATATTAAATTCTACTTCACGTGCAGGTGGTATGCCCGGAAGTTCTTCTGGAAATAAATCTGGAAATTCTAACACTATCGGCTGATTCTGAATTGATGGGGATTCAGCATCCATGTCATGAACAGTAACTAGATAGCCCTCACAACCATGTGAAAGTAATGCACGTACTTGCAGGGTTGATATGATTTGTACAGACCTTCCGGGTACGAACCCGTTGTGAATGTACTCTGGCGCATTAACATCACCGAAGATGACTCGATATGAATGGCAGTCTATGGTAGCATGATGCTTGGATAGCCAATCCATGCCCAAAATCATGTCAAAATCATTCATGTCCAGCGTAAGTGCGTCAACAGGACGAATCTTGTCATCAAAATCTAGGGGAAGGCTCTTGTACACATGGGTTATGCGTACAAAGTCTCCCAAAGGCGTGGAAATACTCAGTATATTCTCTAGTGGCATGGGGAGTATCGCTAACATTCTTGGCATAAGTAGTAGAAATGACCGAGTGAGTAGCAGCCGTATCAAACAGAACATATACAGATTGACCTTACATATACAAGATTCCAGTGATGGTACCTGTAGACTTGTTGGCCTGATCACGAGATGTCGTGTAAACGTGTCCACTAGTAGGAGGTGGCTTGGTATCAGCATGTCCCGATGTACCCTCCATCTATCCCTTGCGGCAATCCTTCATGCGATGGCCAGGAAGACCACACTTGTAGCATGCGTCGCTGTCGCGGCGACATGGCCCTGGGTGCCTACGATGGCAGGTAGAGCAAAGAGAATGAGTATATCCTCCAGCATGTGTCCTGACTGGCTGTGAGCCTGATAAGAACAATATACATGAGACATGATGAAAGGTACAAAGAACAATGCGGATAAATCATAAGATGGAATACCAGTGATAGCTGGACGGTTAGGCTGTGAACCTCTCTGGTTCTGGTCCTTCCCGTTACCATGATTCCTGGTAGAAGATTTGCTAATGTGTTAGAATTAAGAATTATAACGTGTAATCATAAGAAAAATGAGTAAGTATAAGGACCTGCTGCTGTTGGAGTGTCCAGCGTTGCTACGGTAATTATCATTACCTCCACGCCTATCCATAGCAGAAAGGTCGTGAGTCTGACTGTTTCCCTTGGGCTGATTAGGCTGTTGCTGAGTAGCCGGTGAGACCGGTCCCAGTCTTCTGCCTGGAAGATACGGTTTAAAGAGATGAAATATTGACATGTACTGAAAGAATACGGATTGGTCACCGTTTGAATACGAATGTTTACCTCTTATCGGGTCTCTCTGCTTCCCCGAACTCATCTCTTTCCTGCAGCATCTCCAGCTTACGTGCTGCATCGGCCACTTGTGCTACCACACCAAGTTGTTTGCGACCGATGTACGAAGATCCCACCTGAAGTGGTGTGCTTGCTCTTCAGGAGTACCTGTTGCTGCACCAAGAAAACCAGCTAAGCGAAGAAAGCGATGCATGAACTTGTTGCTATTCTCCCCAGCTCTCTGTCGGATTCCATGGTACTCTCTCTTCAGCTTGTCTTGCTCAGCCTTGGGAAAGAACTGTCCCATCACCAAATCCCTGAACTGAACCCAAGTCAAACCAGCCACCCAATTATCACCTCCCTTAGACTGCTTCAGTTCCATCTACTATGATAGTACATCACCTTCGAACTTGTAGCAAGCCAACCTCGACTTGAAGACGGGGTCACAGCCCATAGCATTGAAGATCTTCTCAATGTGAGCCAACCAGCTTTCAGCTTCACTGGGGCTATCTGTTCTCTCGAAAGCTCGAGGGCGTAGCTTATTGAATCTCTCCAGCCATGTGACCAATGTTGCTAGAGGAGGAGGAGGTACTGGGTGTTGCTGCTGATTGTTGGCAGCCTGCACCTCAGCCCTGATTTCGTTCCTCAACTGAGGAAGCATAGCTTGCATTGCAGCTTGGATTGCCGCATTGAGTTGTTCCTGCTCGCGTGTGAGAACCATCTAACAGTATAACATAAACTACATGATTAAACTGATCAAAGCATAAACTATATACATGAAAAAAAAATTATACCAATAAATCATGAGAAAAATTTTATGCAAGAAAATTTATACATGAATGCATGATGCAGTTTTATGAAAAGTTTTGTATGCGCGAGAGTGAACGCCTATGGTCAGTTCACCCAAAACAAAAGACATGGCGAGGGGACGCCAATGGGTCGGTCCCAAATTTAGAAGTTTCGATAAAACACATGCGACTAAATAGGGCCAGTCTTGTACCAACCATTACTTAGTCATAAACCTACGACAATGGCATATATATGTATGCATGAAAATGATGAATGCATGAAAACCGACTGTCAGTTCTAGGAAGACCATAGTGACTACCCATTAATCACAGGCCGTGTTTTGAGATCCTACAGGTCGAAGCCTTGGCTCTGATACCATAATTGTAACACCCCATTTTGATAAATGGAATGTCATGCGTGATTATGGCGTGTCATCAAAGCATACAAGGATAATGTACTAAACATCACATCACCATAAAGGAAATACCGAAATCAAACATCGGTACCCCAAAAGTAGAACTCATCACACACAAACATAAGTACTGTAAATGAAAAAGACTAAACAATGTCCATGGAAATGAGTATCAAAGTATAAATAAATGCATAAAGTAAAGAAGGCTAGGAAGCTTCCAATCCATATACACGTATGCTTAAAGTCTACGAGCGTCCTTGAGTACCTGCCGTTTTGGGAACATGAAAGGAAAACGACTAAGCATAACGCTCAGTGCACGGATATATAAAAAAAGCATGAATAATATGTTGGGAATAAAATATAGCCAGTCTACTTGAGCGCTGACAAGAGTAAAACAAGCGTTGATAGGAAGAAAACAAACGCTGACAGATCAAGCGTTGACAAGAAGAAGTCAAGCGTTGATACATTGAAGACAAGCACTGATGGAAAGATTTATTCTACGCGTATATTGTTTCTAGTTTGTTTCTAGTAAGGATAAGTTCAACATTGTATTTACTATAATTATCTTTACCTAGAATAGTTGATACGTAGACTCTTGTACAAGGCTTCTTATGTCTATAAAAAAAGACCTTTAGGTTATTGTTCAATATAAGTTTTCATACGTTAAACACTTTCATTGTAAGCAAGTTTGTTATCATTAATCAAAGTGAAAGTTTGTTTACATCTTTGTGTTCTTGTTTAAGTGTTAATTCCGCGTAACACTTAGATTATCATATACATATACAAAGGTTTCTCTAAGTGTATAACTTGATCTAATCTCGTATACATAAAGCTAAATCGATCTAAGTTTGGGATCAACAAGTGGTATCAGAGCTTGTTGAGGAACTTTTGATCTAAAAGAACACAAGAACCCTAAAATCACCAAAACCCTAATTTTCACAAAAGCCTAAAAACATCATGTCAAATCCAGAAGTAACCTCCTCCTCCTCACCATTACCAAAAATCAAGATTCCCATGCTTGATGCAACCAACTTTGAATTGTGGAAATTCAACTTTGAGCAATTCCTGGGGATCTATGACTACACTCTCTGGGAGATAATTGAATATGGAAACACATACAATAGAGCTAAAAAGGTTGCTGCTGCCATTACTACAAGAACTGCTGTTGCTGGATGTCCAGAAGCAGATAAGAAAGAAAAACCTGGTGATGGTAGAGCTGTGTCTGCTGAAGACATAGCAAAGAGAAGGGTTGATATGAAAACCCTAAACATTCTGAAACTCTCTTTGGGACAAGAGAACCAGCATAAATACAGGGGTTATGATTCTACTAAAGACCTTTGGGCAGCTCTTGAAGTTGCATATGGTGGCAATGATGATACTAGGGAAGAGAAGAAGAAGCAACTCATGCATGAGTATGCTGTTTTCAAGGCTCAACCTAATGAGAAGCTTAGCAGTGTGAGAATCAGACTGCTTGACATTACAAGCAAGCTGTCCTTCATGGGGACACAACTTGGTTATGTTGACATTAATGCCACTTTTCTTAAAAGTCTTGGTGATGCGTGGAAGATTAAGGCAAGATCTATTCTTGCCAATAACACTCACAAAAGTTCCACTTTTGATGATGTATACAACAAACTAAGGCTGTTGGAGAATGAAACTCTTTTGGAGCATGGAAGTAAGCCTACCAATAGTAACATGGCCTTTTCTCACATAGTGAGGGCCAATTTGATCAGAAGGACTCTTACATGCATCCAGTTACTGGATCAACATGTGTCAACGCTGGAACATGTCCTGTCAACGCCTCATATTCAGATGCTGACACATACAAATGTGATTCACCAAGAGTTAAACCTGCTGGTTTGGATCTGGATACTGTATGTGCTTACATTGCTTCTTTGCCCAATGGTTCAGTGATTACATATGAGGACCTTGAGCAAATAAGTGATGAGCACTTGGAAGAGATGGATATTAAGTGGAACATGGCTCTTGCTAGTATAAGAGCAAGCATGTGGAATAGAAGGTTTAAGAAGAAGATGACCTTTAATGCAAAGGACACTGCTGGATTTGATAAATCCAAGGTTGAATGCTATAATTGTCATCGTATGGGGCATTTCATGAGGGAATGCAGATCTCCTAGAAGATCTGATGCTGGCAAACCCTCAAGCCAAATTGTTAAGGCTCAGGATCCTAAGGCCATGGTTGCAGTACAAGAAGTTGATGGTATGGGATGGGATTGGAGCTATTTGGCTAAGGATAGGGAAGAGGATAAAGCTTTGGTTGCTGAGATAGAAGAAGAAGAGCATGTGCAATATGCTCTCATGGCACACTCCTTCTCTTCATCAGATAATGAGGTATACGATGATGCTTTTTGTAGTAAGGGTTGTAGGTTAAATACAGAGAAACTTAACAAAGAGGTGTTAAGATTATTAGATGATGTGAGTACTGAGAGATGCAAACTGTCTAACTACCAACTTGCTCTCACTCAAACTGAGAAGATAGTTTCTGAGTACAAGAAAATAGAAATTGATTTAAAAGATAAAATAAATATCTTAAAACATGAGTTAGATGCTAGTAATGATGTTAGAAACATCATGGAAAGGGTTAATAGTGAGTTACAGGCTAAGTTAGATGAAGCTATTAAGAATAAGGATAATGTTGGCCTTAAAATTCAGAGATTTGATAAGGCCACACAAACCCTAGGAGAATGTGTTAATAAACAAAGGGGTCCTAAGGACATGACTGGGATTGGGATGAAAGACTACACTGTGGTTCCACCACCAGCTGGTGACTTCTATGGTGTCCAAAGAAAGGACCTATCTTGGACTGGTTTACAAGAACTCCAAGAGGAGGAATTCATTCCTCCACCAAGAGTCATTACCCCAGTTGAAGAGTATCAACAGAAGTTGACTGACTTGAATGAATGGAAGAAAGCCAATCCTACCTTATTTGTTAAGGGTGGCTTGTTATGTGAAAGTCCTAATGAGTCAACCCCTATTAAGGTAACAAACCCAATCACTGGTAAGGCTGTTGACCTTGGCTCAAACACTCTTAGAAAACCTAGCATCAAGTATGCAGAAATGTATAGGAATACTAGGTCACCTAAAAGCCAAGTTAGTAATGATGGAACAGGCTTCTTCTCTTCTAGACCTAGGGTTGTGTCTAGAAAAGCCTGTTACACTTGTGGTAGCTTTTCACATTTAGCATATAAGTGTGTCAACGTTTCCAAGGTCAACGCTGTTAGAAAGTCAAACGTTGTCAGACCCAAAACTTTTGTGGAGCAAAGTCCAAAAGTTGTTAGACCAGCCCCATTCTTCACTAGAGGGTCTAACACTCATGGACAAAGACCATTTCAAAAGACCAATACTTGGTCTAATAGGCAATGGGTTTCTGTAGCAAACCCTAGGTTCAACGCTGTCAAGGGTAATTTCAGCGTTGACAAGACCAAATCCAACGCTGACAGAAACGTGACCAGACCTAAATATTTGCAACCACAGGGTAAGGGGTCTAAAGCTTCTTCAAGCTTGACATGGAGACCTAAGAAAGATCAAAACCCTAATGATAATGGGATTTCTATGACCTGCAACAGATTTAATTACATTTCAAAGGTCATTACAAAACCCATTGGGGTTAACTGGGTATTTCATCCAAAGAGGGATGAACAAGGGGTTGTTATGAGAACTAGGTTTGTTCTTGTTGAACAACCAGATGAATCTAAGTCTGATAAGGCTTGGGTTCCCAAAGAAAACTAATTTGTTTTCTTTATGTGCAGGGCATTCAAAAACAGGTCAATGATTATGGATATTGGGACAGTGGATGCTCCAGGCACATGACAGGGAAGGAAGATTATCTGACTAACTTCACTCCCATTAAGGATGGTGATAAGGTTTACTTTGGAGGCGGATATGGAACTATCACAGGCAAAGGAACTCTTCTCACCAAGAACTTGTGTTTTGAAAACGTGTTTCTGGTAAAGGAACTTGATTACAATCTTTTTAGTGTATCACAAGTTTGTGATAACAAAAATAAAGTTCTGTTTACTAATACTGAATGCTTGGTGTTAAGCAAGGATTATAAAATCCCTGATGAGAAATATATTGATTATAGAACACCTAGACATAAATACATCTATAATGTAAATCTGAATAGGATTAGGATGAATAACAATATGTCATGTTTTTATGCTAAAGCTTCAGTAGATGAGAGTAATCTATGGCACAGGAGACTAGGGCACATAAACTTTAAGAATATAAACAGGCTTGTGAGACTTAGCTTGGTTGATGGCTTGCCTGAAAAGGCTTTCCACAATGACCACTCTTGTGTTGCATGTCTTAAAGGCAAGCAGCACAAGGTCTCATTCAAGTCTAAACAGGTGCACTCTAGTACTAGACCACTTCACTTGTTGCATATGGACCTGTTTGGTCCAACTACTATAGAGAGTTTGAATGGTAAATCATACTGCTTTGTCATCACAGATGACTTTTCCAGGTTTACTTGGACTTTCTTTTTAGCTATGAAGAGTGATACAACTGACACTTTAATTGACTTTATTACTCAGATAGAGAAGAAAACTGGTAATGAAGTTAAAATGCTTAGAAGTGACAATGGTGATGAGTTTAGAAATAAGCTTTTGGATGATTTTTGTGCCAAGAAAGGGATTACTAGGCAGTTTAGTGTTGCCAGAACCCCACAACAAAATGGGGTTGCTGAGAGGAAGAATAGAACCCTAATTGAAGCAGCCAGGACTATGTTGGCTGATGCTCATTTCCCTATAGCTTTTTAGGCTGAGGCTGTGAATATAGCATGCTATGTTCAAATAGAGCATTGGTTAACAAGATACAGAACAAAACACCTTATGAATTACTTTGGGGAAGAAAACCCTAATATTGGTTTTCTTAAACCTTTTGGTTGTCATGTAGTTGTACTTGATACTAGTGATGCCTTAGGTAAGTTTAGTGCAAAAGGTGATGAAGGCTATTTCATGGGGTATTCAATGCAGAGCAAGGGATATAGGGTTTATCTTAAAAAGGAAAAACGTATACTTGAGAGAGTACATGTTAGGTTTTTAGAGAGTAAACCTAGTGATCCTGAAAGTGGTCCAAATTGGTTGTTTGACTTGGAACCTCTATCTAGGACTTTACATTATATGCATGTCACTAATCCAAACATTGTGAAGGTAACTTCAAATGTTGTGGAAGAACAAGTTGTTGATGTTTCAGATATACAGATTAATGAAGAGGTTGGATCACAAACAGACAAGTCATCTTCTATACAAGAGTATGTCACAATTCCCATATGGACAGATTCTTTTGCTACTGCTGCTGCTGCTGGAAAGGATAATGGTGGTTCCCAAGTATCACTAGTTAACAACATGCATGGTCCTTCAGGCGCTGACAAAGGAAAATCTAGCGCTGACAGGACAAATTCAGACGTTGATGGCTCAAACGTTGACAACACCATTTTAGGCGTTGCCAACCCAAACGCTGACAACCAAGGTTCAGGCGTTGACAACACTTTTGAGCATCTTTTCTCTTCTAATTTTGAACAAGGTGAACCTTCCAATTTATATGAAGAGGTTCATCCTAATATTGATGAAAGAGAGTCTGAAGAAGAAGATATTAGCAACTTGGATAATGAGATTGAAGACAACAGAATTTTTGAAGGAGGAGTTCTCACTTCTACTATGAAGAATCATCCCTCTTCTTAGATTATTGGGGATGTTATGAATCCTGTTCAGACTAGAAGATCTCATCAGAATCTTGGTGGATTCATTGCCAATATACACAAGAAGGTTGATACCCCTCTTGTTCAATCATGCTTGTTTGCCTGTTTTCTGTCACAACATGAACCCAAGAAGATCTTTGATGCTCTCAAAGAACCAAGTTGGGTGGAAGCAATGCAGGATGAGCTTCACCAATTTGCAATTCAGGATGTTTGGGAGCTGGTTGATTGTCCCAGATATGTCAGACCTATTGGGACAAGATGGGTTCTAAGAAACAAGAGAGATGAAAGAGGCATTGTGGTCAGAAATAAGGCACGTTTAGTGGCTCAGGGATATACACAAGAGGAAGGGATAGACTATGAGGAGGTCTTTGCACCAGTTGCAAGGATTGAAGCTATAAGGATTTTTCTAGCCTATGCATCCTGCATGGGCTTCACTGTCTATCAAATGGATGTGAAGAGTGCCTTCCTCTATGAAACAATTGTTGAGGAGGTGTATGTGATGCAGCCTCCTGATTTTGAAGATCCAAAGAATCTAGACAATGTGTATAGAGTCAAGAAGGCTATGTATGGACTTCATCAAGCCCCAAGAGCATGGTATGGTACATTGTCCACTTATTTGGTGGAAAATAGATTCAAGAGGGGCACCATAGACCAGACATTATTTACCAAGAAGGCTGGTAAGGATGTCTTGCTTGTCCAGGTTTATGTTGATGATATCATTTTTGGATCCACTAATCCAAAGATGAGTGAAGACTTCTCCAAGCTTATGACAGACAAATTCAAGATGAGTGGAATGGGGGAGATGAACTTCTTTCTTGGGTTACAAGTTCAGCAGAAAGAAGTTGGTATCTTCATCTCCCAAGATAAATATGTGGCAGAGATCTTGAAGAAGTTTGGCTTTTCTCCACAGGAAAAGATGGCTACTACTCCTATGGATAGAGAACACCCTTGGTGAAAGATTGGAGATGGAAAAGATGTGGATGGCAGGCACTATAGATCAATGATTGGTTCATTGATGTATCTCACAGCCTCCAGACCTGACATCATGTTTGCTGTGTGTGCTTGTGCACGCCATCAAGTGACTCCCAAAGAATGTCACCTTTATGCTGTCAAGAGAATCTTTAGGTACCTAAGATGTTATCCCAGTCTTGGCTTGTGGTACCCAAAAGATTCACCTTTGGAGCTTATTGCATATTCAGACAATGACTATGGAGGTGATAAGTTTGATAGAAAATCCACAACTGGTGGATGTCAGTTTCTTGGGAGCAGGTTGATATCTTGGCAATGCAAGAAACAAACAGTGGTGGCTAGTTCTACAACTGAAGCAGAGTACGTTGTTGTAGCTGCTTGTTGTGGACAAGTTTTATGGATTCAGAACCAGTTGTTGGATTATGGGTATAATTTCATGCATACCAAGATATTTGTTGACAATAACAGCACTTTATGCATTATTAAGAATCCTGTACATCATTCTAAAACTAAACACATAGAAATTAGACACCATTTTATAAGGGATTGTTTTGAAAAGGGTTTAATACAACCAGATAGGGTTGACACAGAAGAGAATGTGTCAGATTTACTAACTAAACCTTTTGATGCTAGAAGGTTTCAATACTTGGCAACAAATATTGGAATGATCGATCTCACATAATATGTGTTTTGGGGTCTTTTTGTAAAAGTATTTACAGGATAATGCATTGTTATTGGTCTTTTTAAGGATTTAGATTTTCCACTATATTTTTCTAACACTGACAAAGGTTGCTTTAACGCTGATAAGTGTTATTGTAACGTTGTCAGCAATATATTTGTCTAACGCTGACAAAGCTTTTCTTAACGCTGACAAGTGTTATCGGGGCGTTGTCAGCAACAATGTTAGTTTTGTGGTTTTTAATCAAAATGTGCAGGTGGTGTTAGCATTATACCATTGGATACAGAGTTTCTTATGGATCCTTGGAGAATCATTTGAGCATGTTTTTATTTATGGATGATCGTTGGAATTTTCTATTCCTATCTTGACATAAATTTTTTATGTTCATGCATATTTTTGGAAACATTTGTATCACAGTTTCAGGGGAGGTTTTAGGAACCTTTAGGACTTTTGGGTATCCTTAAAATACTCTTATCACAATTCTAGATTGTGTCCACAGGTGAGTATGAGTTAGTTTTTCTAAATCACGAGGCATGTAGCATGCAAAGTTGATATACTATGCATGCTGCCAAGACATTTTTGGCCTAGAATTGGTTGTGGTCTGTTGGGAGACTTGGGAATGATTTTATCATGGGTTTTACCTAGGAGTAACAAGGAATTTTATGAGGTAACTTAGTTGTTAAGAGTTTTGGTTAGCAAGGGACACTAGAGGACTGTTATGTCTATCTTGCATAAGCAAGTGTGCATAACTGGACAGTGCTTGCCGCCCTATAATAATCATCAACTTATAGGTTATCTTCTCTAGGATAAATTACTTTGTTAAGGTCATTTTTAATTTTTATAAATTTTTATTTTTGGACGCTGACAAGTATTTTTCCAAGCGTTGTTATGACCAATTTAGACGCTGACATGGCTTTGGCAAACGTTGACAAGAATATAGCCGTTGGGCGTTGATGGGTTATTTTTGACCGTTGACACTCAATGGGACCTACCTAGTTGTTACTTTTTGACGAATTTTTGGGCCGTAATTTTGGGAGCAGATAACTTTCATTTAATGCATGAGATAAACTTATTTCTTTTCAATATTTTCATGATTGTATTTTTGAAAATAGTTGCCTAATTTTTGACCAATCACATGCATTTTTCTCTCCTATAAATTTGGCTCCTATTTTAAACAGGATACCTATCATTCTTGTCTAACAATATTTTCTCCTATACTTCATCTTTATCAATTCTTCAAACAGCTTTCAACAATGGCACCAAAATTTAAACCAAGTGATTTGGAATTGGGATTCAATTTTCAACACAACATGGTAGCATATTTGGACGCTGATAACACTCTGTTTCCCCAATATACACAAATGGTGGCGTATTTGAATGCATCCCCAATTAGGTATGCTCTTTCTCATGCTCCACTCATTCCTGTCACACATATTAAATAGTTTTGGAACAATGTTAGTTCCTCAACATTTAATAGAGTGACTACATTATCATCTATTGTTCATGGGCGCACATGGGTGGTTACTGAAGCTTTGGTTCGCCAAGCTTTGCATCTTGATGATGCAGATGGTATAACCACCCTCCCCATTAATGAAATAGAACAAGGACTAAGGGCTTTGGGTTATCCTTTCCCTGATGAGGGGACTTTAAAAAATATCATAAACAGGAGTTTCCCCCAGCCTGGAAGTACCTAATACATGTCCTCTTGCAATGTTTGAGTCCCAAATGTACTGCACAAAATGAGATCAATTGATCTATTGCTAGTGCTATTGTGTGCATTGCTACTGGGCAAAAGTTTAATTATTCCAAAATGATTTTTGAGGGCATGTGTAAAAATAAAGGGAATAAAATGACCTTAGCTTATCCCAGATTTTTACAAATGGTTTTTGATGTCCAAAGTTACTGCACAAGGGATCATGATGATTTTTATGAGATCCCTGTGCAAAAGAAAGCAATTTTTACAAAGATGAACTCACCTCCACATCGTGACTTACCCTTAACCCCAGCTATGATTGCTGTCATTGAAGCAGCACAACCCCAACCAGACCCACAACCCCAACTTGACCCAATACCTGAACCTTTACCTTCACCACAACACATGCAAATTGACCAAGAACCCTTCGACGCTGACACATTAAATGTTGGCGTTGACATGCCTATTCCAAACGTTGACACCCATCCTTCACAGACCCAAACACCCCTTAACCAACCCACATCCACCCAATCCACATCATCTTCTCCACCAACACAATATAGGTTGCAAAAACGCCAAAGGACTACTGGAGTGTTCTCCTCTAGTCACTACAACAAAATGTGGCTAATGTAGCATTTTATAAGCAACACTTTTTAAAAATGTTACATTTTATAAAAAATTAAACATCAAGCAACATTTGCAAAATAAGTGCTGCATTTGTTGACGTAATGCAGCATTTCATAATAAGTGTTGCAATCTTGCATCTAATTTTTTATAAAAATATTAAACTAACTCCTGCCCTCCAAAATGAAATTAGTCAAACTGACTCCCGCTCCTCCCAAAATTATTTTTCCCCAAATCTATTTTTCCCCTTTCTCACTCATAATTGAAAGTTTTAGCCGCCTACCATTCTCCACTGATTCTATCTCCTTTCTCAGGTTTCTCGCTCATTCGTTAATCTCTAGCCAGTCTGTAACTCCACAATCGGTTTTTAACCGTGTTGTCTCTACTCTCGAGCCCTTATCAAGGTAACTAAAGTCCATCTTCGATAGATTGTATATCCTATATTTTTATATTATTATGTTTGATTGCTAGCTAAATAGTCAATGGATGTATACTGATCTTATCTTCATGTTCTTGGATCTTATTCAATTTTTTTCAATTACACTGATTGTGTATGCTTAGTGTTTTTATTTGCTGTTACCATTACCATATAATCAACCTCGACAAAGATTCTGTTCTATGAATTTCAAAGCCAAGTGGGCGAAATTATGATTAAGTTATTTATACCATGCCTTCAACCTACAAGTACGGGTGTTATAGGGTCGGGTTATCGGATAATTGAGTCTTATCGGTTCGGGTTGAGTCGGGTTTTCGATAGAAAAAACTAACCCGCAACCCGACCCGATAAAGAGTTGGGTTATCGGGTTCAGGTTAATATCGGGTCGGGGTGATTCGGGTTAATCGGGTTGCATGATTTAATTTGACTGAAGAATAAGCTCGTATGTATATATATAACATAATGTCTAAACTAATTAGATAAATGTATTAGAGTGACATATGTGACTTAATCACTTAATGCCATATATTATATTATGTACTTGGTCACTAATTTTGTTAGTAAAATTCATGCAAAAAATGAATATCCTACTGTTGTTCAAGGTAATATCAGTAGTAGCAATTTGTTTCACCTTGATTTCAATATTGGGTGGCAAGGATGGACACGAGACTACTTACTTGCTTCATTCTAGATTATATTTATAAACATACAGAACTATCAACTACTGTAAAACGAACTAAAATCAAATATGAAAAACGCAACTTCAAGATATCGGGTTGACCCGATAACCCGTTAAGGAAAATAATACAACCCGAACCCGACCAGATAACGATATCGGGTTATCGGGTTCGGGTCAAATTAACCCGATAGGGTTTTTTCAACCCGATTAAACCCGACCCGATAAGCCTTATCGGGTTCGGGTCGGGTCAACCCGACCCGACCCTACTGACACCCCTACCTACAAGGATGTCTAGGTTTATCTTTCTTCAATATCTATTTAAGGTTTTATTTTTTGGGCTGCGGCTGGGTGTTTCTGCTTATACATTTTTATTTTTGTGTTGCAGATCATTTTTTAGCTTTTTAATGTTCATCAAGCAGTCCTTTAATGTGTAACCTATGTGTTCTTAGCATCCAATAAACTACATATGGTGATTTTCAATGAACTATAATACAGGTACTCATATCTTATACATACATTATTCTACATAGAATTATGATTGAAAGCTATAGTGCAGCAAAAAGTAACATATACACCAAATATTGTTGACGCACATTCATTCCGTTTCTTGGTGTTCTTTGTTTGTTGTCTTAGACATTTACGACTCTATGCCAAATATGTCACTTGTATCACAGACATTTAAGTGCTTTCATATTCTCGCAATGTGTTGCACTATACACGTATACATGTCGTTGACTGGATCTTCCTTAATTTAATCTTAAGTTAGGTTGTATCTAGAATCACCCATTTACCTGATAATGGGTCAATTTCGATTATATATTGTTGCTTAAATATTAACAAGTTGACAGTCCTAAAGTGTATTCAGATGCTTACAACCTTTTATACACCCTGTAAAATAGTTTTTGTAGTACATGTTTTATAATCATTTTTTACAATAAGTATTGATTGCATTATAAAAATGCAAACGTTCCACCCATCTACATTGGCATTACAACTTTTAACCATAACATATCAATTTGACCCATTACTGAATAAAGACAATATTTAAGGTTTTAATCCAAGCACAAGTCTTGACGAATATTAAGATCTACAAAATGGTTCAATTTGGCCTACATGGTAAATATTGCTTTCACTTTAATTAAGATCATCAACAAGAGATATGACTTATACACAAGCTGATTAAACTATATATGTACTAAAAAAATATAGTGAACTAGTCTTGTCGAGAGCAAATATAGAGTGAACATTCAAGTGAAAAAGATGATGCTCGTTACTATGTGGAACAAGAGCATCCTATACCTCAATTTCTTTTAACTGAAAAGTTTAGTTAACTCCTTGAATGATAAACCAAATGTAAGATATATACAGCTGTAAGAGTAAGTATGGTGATGCTCTAGCTCTTTGTTTTACCTATACTAACTATTAGGATATTGAATAGAAAATAAAGTCATGGCATTAGGTAAAGTTAGAAGTTGTTGAATGTGATTTAGTTTTCTGTCATTTAGTTCTTTCAATTTGATTTGCTTATTAAGATGGCTACTTATACGGAATGTGTGGCATTTCTTATAAAACAACTTATAGATTCCTTCTTTCTCCCACATACAACTATATTTGGCCGTTTCATGAGTGAAGGGTTAGAAAGGTTTAAAAATTATTTGCTGCCACAAAGACGCAAACTATAGAAACGCATTCACCATATAAATCGACCATTACGAGGATTTGAAATCGACAATTATGGAGCTTCTTCTTGAGCGGTACATGAAATTAAATAATTGTTAGAAAAAATCTTAGAACTATCTGCACTTGTGTAAGACCAGGTAACAAACATTTTTACCTTCAGCCATTCATTGTGCTTTTGATAGTTTTACCTTCCTTTATGATTCTATATGTGGGAATCATGAGTTTAATGATCATGTTTGTAGATTTTGTTTAATATAAACTTGTTAAGTGATTTCAAGTTAAAATTTAAGGAAAAGCGTTGGAAATGGTCATATGGATTCCTTTATTCATTTAACTACTCATTTGTTCTCTTTATGGAACATGATGGAAGGGAGAAATGATAGGTGTTGTTAGGTTTTCTCTAATAGTTTTATGAATGGATCCCTTATGAAAACATGATGTCAAATTGACGGTTATTAGTTTCTCCAGATATTTTCCATGTTTGTATAGATGTACGTGTATTAATTTTATTTGATAATACTAATAAGTATTTGGACGTATTAACTAATGAAACTCTATTTTAGAGCTGTAACATCAATTATATGATCAGTTATCTTTACAAAGATACTTTTGTATTTTGCTTTAGCAGCTAACTACTGAAGTGGTTAGCGTTTACAAGCTCTAGCCTTTTGTTTTCATATTTTATGTCAATAAGGTTTCGACTAAAGAAGAAGTAGATGTTCTTTCTGCATGATTGCGTAGTCGTGCCAATATACCATGTCTCATAATTTATTCCCTTATAAGTTAATCATCTAAGGGAAACATTTCATTTTTCATTGAACTCTGTTCATTGTTGCAGATCACGTTTATAAAGAGATCGTCGCGTTACCAGTAACAACTCATCCAATGACTCAATTTACAACTGGTGTTATGGCTCTACACTCTGCAGGTTAGTTTTTAATTGTTATTGGTCTTGTACATTTAAACCTGAACAATATTATTTGGTGACTTTTCTCCTTCAGCATACCTTCTTGACTGGTCGTTTCCCTTACCATTGACCTTTTAAATGTTATAGGTGCTATACATACAAAAGGTTTATGATAATATATCAAACAGATTACATTGCCATTGCCCTCTGTGTATATATTATGCATCTATGTATTTCTACATACGTGGATATCTATACATGCATATATACGCTTAGATATATGAATCTGGTACGTATAAGCATGTCATTAGGATATAATGGTCTTTAGATAAAGATAATACGACTAGCTGAACTGAAACATACCATTACCGTATTATCATACTTCACATTTTTATTTTCGATACGAAAGTTTTAAAACTCGTGCTAAATCGGTAAAACCAACAAACAAAATAGGACCAGAGTGTGACTGGTTGTGTAACGTTGGATTTATGGTTAATGAGTTGAAAAAACGTATCGGGTCAGGTCCAAAACTGAATAAAAATGAGGTCAGACCAAAATTTCTTTTATGTTTAATAAAATAAAGCCATTTTTTTTATAAAAAGGACTGAGTGCGATTGTCATGTGCTGGAGTGCGATTGTGGAATCAAGATCTTTAAGTAACTTTCCTGTTTTTTGTCTTCTCTTCTTTCTTATAGTGTTTTGGGTGTATAATCATCTTTTATTTCAAGTTATGGGTTACTTCATGATTATAGAAAAAGGACAAGTGAGCCGAAATATATTATTTATTATCATCTATGTGATCGATAATGGAATACTTTAAGTGACATAATTGTAAGGAAACGACCTTGTCACGGGTGCTATACAATGGCCTTGGTAGTATTCTCGAGGTGTCTAATCATGAAAGTAATGTAGTGTATGTTGCACTTTTGAACCATGTATAATAGCTTCAAGCTAACAATAGGTTGAATTTATGTGAAACATAATCAACAATGACTGTACTGGTATATGGTTTGGACTGCTCTAGACGACTCAGCAAGAAAAGGAGTATTTAAAGTGTATGTTCTCAAATTCATTACATATATTTGTTGTAGGTAAAATAAAGTAATTAAGTGAATTGTCCCATGTAGAACTAGATCATGAGCAGAGGCCGTAGAATTGGACAAGTTGGTTAATGGCTCAACTCGGGTAGTTTGCTACTTATGTAAATGGGTCATGTTGACGTAAATCACTTTTTTGTTTAGAGATTTAACATTTTAGTTAAAGATTCTGGTTTTGTTTTACAGACACAATACTGGTTAAGTGACTAAGCATGGGTCAGTTCTACAATATAAACTCTATAGCTAATACCAAAATAACTTTTATCTATTTCCGGTTAATAGTATGTCTTTTATATAATCATTGTAACTAAATAGTTTTCCTACTTGTTAAAACAGATTGACAACCGCGCTCCTGCACTTTTGAAAGCTGAAATGCCTGGTGAGCTCGATGAGGTGCTAAAATGGTAGCCTCTACCATTCATATATAGGGTAAATAATTCACTAATGGTATTTATCTTTTATATTTAAAGACATGTAGAAAAATATTATCTTAATCATTTCCGTGTATTGCAGGCTGCATTGATTCAATTTACTTTATGAAAACAAATCTGTACGTGGAGCCGTGGAGGGGTGTAAAGAAAACGTTGAAGATTTATGGAATGTTAATCAGATAACCTATCTTTTTAGATTATTTATGTTTAACTTGGTTAAAGTACAATATCATGTATCATATTGTATTTGATTATTTTATTATAGAATGGAAAATTTTGAATTTATATAAAAAGCTGCGTATTATAAACATTCAATATTGTGTTGTATGAAATAAAAGTGCTATAAATCATAAAAAAAAGTGTTGCACTAATATAATAAAACACCAAAAAGTGTTGCACTTGATACATAAAAGTGTTGTATGTTTTGTGGTTTCAAATGAAAAGTGTTGTCATTTAATCTAAGAGTGTTGCACATGTATGTATAAGTGTTGCATTTGAGTGTAAAAAATGTTGCAATTTAGTTTAAAAGTGTTGCACATAAAAGTATTACAATTGCTATACATAGGCAACACTTTCAAAAACTGTTGCATAATCCAATATAAGTGTTGCATATACCTAAGGCGACGTTGCATAACGTAGCACTTTAAAAAGTGTTACATTATGTGTAATGCAACATTTTAAAGGCATAATACAACACTTTATTGGTGTTGCTTTAACTTCATTTTGTTGTAGTGAGTGGTCCTAGCCATGTAGGAGAGAGAACCACCACCACCGGTGTGGTTGGTGCTATGGATGAGGCTGGGACTATTGGTTCTGGCTTAGAAGCATATTTTTGTTAGTATTAGTTTAGCTACACTATCATTGTTCATATTGTGCATAAGAACATTTCACATATTTCCTCAAGCCTAAGTTTTTGAAAAAGGATTTTTGGAAACCAAATTTTAACAAGTAAATATAAGAAACTATTCAACCCCCCCCCCCCCTTCTAGTTTCTACAAATACAATGTTGAACTTATCCTTACTAAAAAAAAACTAGAAACAATATACGCGTAGACTAAATCTTTCCATCAGTGCTTGTCTTCAATGTATCAACGCTTGACTTCTTCTTGTCAACGCTTGATCTGTCAGCGTTTGTTTTCTTCCTATCAACGCTTGTTTTACTCTTGTCAGCGCTCAAGTAGACTGGCTATATTTTATTCCTAACAATCCTCCCCTAAACTTGATATTTACTCTAATAATCAAGTTTCTGAATAAACATTAAGAACTAGGAGGAATCTTACAACACTTATCATATTGGTAATAAATATGTCTGATCAAATCTTTGGCCATGTCACTTGAATAATCAATTTCCAGTTGTGTAGTCTTCATCTTCTCCAAGACTTCCTTGGACATGGAATACTGACCATCTACAAGTAGATACTCAGCAAACTTTGTAGAACTCAAATAATATACACCAGCAGCTGAATACAATCTCCATTGAAGACCACTGAGGTCATCTTCAAGATCCTGCCAAATAGCAGGATCTTCATCTCTTGGTCCACACATTTTCTTGAATGTTGACCATAGTTTTATTGCATTGACTGAAGTGGGAGCTTTAGTCTCATACTTGGCCTCTAACAACCTCCATAGGTCTACCAAGTCTTCTCTATCAAAACTTACAAACAAAGATATAAGAGTGGTAAAAGTGTGAACCTCTTTTCCATACCTGCCAATCTTCCAAAACCCACATTCATCTTCTTCATAGCTTATAATAGGGTTTCTGGAATCAAGTGGTAACACTTGTACCATATCTGAAGCTTCCAATGGTGAGAGCTTGAGGCTCTTTCTTATAACAGCTTCACTTGGATTTAACCTATCCATATCTTTGGGAAACTCAAGAGGGACTCCCTTCTTCACAGGTCTGGGAACAATCATTGCCTTCTTAAGCTCCATTTCTTCTACAAGTTCTTCTTTCCTTTCATCAGAAAGAAGTCTTAGAGTGTTTTCTTCCTGCACTCTTGCCCAAATAGGAAAAGCTTTAAACTCCAACTCTTCAAATGTCAATCCAATCAAATTCTTATAAGTCCATCCTGTTCCATGACATCTGAGTAGCATAGAGTACAACTCCCTTCTATCCCTTTTCAACATTGAGAGAATATTGCTAGCCTTGTGTTTCAGAATTACCTTACAATCCTTTTGTACTCTTAGAAGAATCTCCAAACCCCATATCTGGTCTGAAATAGTCAAATGTGGATTCTCCATACACCTATCTTCCCAAGCATGGTACATCTAAACAACTTCTGGCATGTCAAAATCTACTTGCAATTTCAACTCATTCAACTTCTCTTTTGCCAACTCATCACCATACTCAAGTCTTTCTGGTTGTTCTATAATCATTACACTTGAGTCTGAACTGGATTCATCACTTCCTTCTTGTTCTTCTGAAGTGACAACAAAAGGTGATTCACCCACCTTCTTTCTTTCTGGTTCCACAATTTGTGCAGCCAACCTTCTATCAAACTCAATCTGTGTTGCATTCTTTGGAACATCTACTTCTACCATAATACCCTTACCCTTATCTAATGGATCAATTATGGGTAAGGTAGATGGTAATACCTGTGAGGAAACTTCTTTGAGGATGGATGATGACTGGAATACATCAACCTCATCTGCAGGTCTGTCAATGCTCAATTTTGCTTTGTCAGCGCCCAAGATACTCATGTCAGCGTTCAAATCTTGCTTGTCAACGCCCAAATTACATGTCTCAGCGCCTCTTGTAATTTCCTCCAACATAGCTGTAAAAGACACATTTAAGTTTGTAGGAGTGACTAGAGACGTATCAAAACCTGGTTGTTTCTTCAAACTAGTTAGGGCCTCAGCAACACCCAAAGATTCACCATCATGTGAGCCTTTATCACTCACATTTATCTGTTCATCCTCCCCTTTGGAAGATTCCTCCATCCCACGCCTTGTGCTAGCATTCTCCAAGATAACAATCCTCTCCCTCAATTGCTTGAGTTCAAGGCCTTGTGTACTGACAACTTGTACCAAGTCTGCATTTGGCTTTTGCAAGCTAATGCAGACTGCCGTCAATTCCATTAAAGTCATTGGTTCCAATCTGCCCTCCTCTAAAATGGGTATTTGACCTCCCAAGTTAGATTCATTGGGCATGGATGAGGTCTTAAAGATGATAGGACAGTCTTCACAAAGAATAAAGAATGATAGTGTAGCTAATCTAATATTAACACATGTATATGCAAAAAGAATAAAGAATGTAAAGAGTTAAGGGTAAAGAAAGATCAAACCGAACACCAAGGATTTATAGTGGTTCGGCAACGAAGCTCACTCCTCGTTCCTACTCCACTCCTCGAGTACTCCTTACCCGAGAGTTCACTACACAACAAGCTCCTTATGGTGGAGAAAACCGTACATGTCGCTTAACCAATTTCCGACTCTAAGCTAAAAGTCGAGCCCTAATCGTAGCTAGGACCAATCTACACAACTATACTTAGTACATACAAAACTTCCAAATAGACACAACTACTTGGATCTTCACAACTATGACACAACTACAAGTATATAAAAATTGATCTTCAATGGATCTTTGGTGGTGGACTCAACACTTCACTAGGATAGTGTTCTTCTCTTTGCACTTGGAGAGGAAGGGATGGAAGAACAAGATTCACTTCTGTAGGATTGTAAATCTTGCTTATGTGTTAGAGAGAGAAAGAGATAGAGAGATGGTGGATTTCACACAAAGCTAGAGAGAGAAAGTAATGTTTACTATGTGAAAAATAATGAAACCACACACCCTCTCCATCAAAGGAGAGGGTTTATATATACCCAAGCCTTGTGATGGGCTTGGGCTTACATTGTTGGGCCGGCCTACACATGTTGTAGGCTAGGCTTGGCTTTGTTTGTTTAATAAAGATGTCTAGACTACGAGCTACTACTAAGTATATTGTCGGAGTGACCGAATCTTCCTAAATACGTAAAAACGTATTTCTAACAATCTCCCCCTAAGGGAGGTCACTCCAAACAAGGGTGTTACCCTAGTTACAATAATAAAATAAACCTAGCATACTATGCTTTTCTTGAGCTCGTAGTCTTCGTCTTTCTTTTCTTTTTCTTTTCTGGTGAACATGCCGATGTGATCTTTGATATCAGTCTTGAGCATTAATCTCTTGCCTTGATCTCGAGCATCCTTCACTTGTGATCTTCGCCTCTTCGTGACCTCACGTCCCACATACTTATGCCTTAGTAATTCTTGAAAGCTTCAGAGTTCGATACAGCGGAAGACTTAACTTTTAGGCTTTCTTGAATTAGATAAGGTATTAAGTGCATAAAGTATAAGCATGCGGGGACGACTTCTTCTCGGATTCCGCAATGCCACCGTCTTCAAATGCCGCAACATAAGTAGACACGAACGAAATGGCTTTGAACATTTCATTCTAATTCGGTAGCATTTTACCTCCGGTCGGTGAAGACCGTTGGACGATATTAGATATCGTACCCGTGACGGATAGTTTCAATTAAGTAACTTCCTGACAGGATTTCGCGGGTAAACCCGTTCTCTTTATTCAACCGTCCAAAGCTGACTGCGAACATAAAGAGTGAATCATTTGGATAAAGATATCCGCATGATTTGAAGCCGTCAATTCATGTTCCTGGAACAAGTGAAATTCAATTAAGAACCGCACCATCGTTGCTTTCCAGTTGTCACGAGCTTGATTCGTATAGAATCTTGCAAGTTACCTACCAAGTGCTGTTTGAGGTTAACACTAGAAGGATTTCCACTCATCACTGTGAACACTAAGGTATCACTCTGAGTGTTCTGGCAAGATCACTAAGATATTGCGTAGAGGCCTGGAACGTGTTTAAATTCAGTTAAGAATTAAACAGCTGTTGCTTTCCAGTTATCACAAGTTTGATTCATAAAGAATCGCACAAGTCACCTACCATGAGCTTTTTGATGTTCGCTCAAGAAGGATTTCCATCTTCATTGTAAATACTTTCGTATTACTCGGATGTTCAGGCAAGATCATGAAGATTTTGCGTAGGACTCTTAAAATCTTTCTTACTTTTCACAGTGTGTGAAGAAGCAAGGAAATATGAAAGTGTGTCCTAGTGAGATATTTGATGATCTCAAATGGCTCTAGACTCGATCGTGCACTTTGGATTTTAGTGATCGGAGGCTGGAGAGGAGTGCCACCATTTCAATACCAATTTATTCGGAGTGAATAAATCGATAGATAACGTGTTGTCTCCGTGTGATTAAAACAAATACCTTTTGAGAGATATCTGAGTTAGCTGGGATGGGTTGTGCATTGCATCACTGGGTCCATGATGTCTGTCTTCAATATCAAGATTCATTAAAATGATCTCAATAGCATATGTATTGACCCGGTTTCTGCCTAAAGTTGTAAGGAGGGCTTCTTTCTTTACACCCTTTATCTTTACAATTCTTTTTCATTCTTCAACCCCTTCAATGCTTACCAATACGTCATAACTAGCACCTTGTTGTGATTGTTCCAGTGCTAACTTAAGTACTTGGTCGACATTCAGCTACGTTCACATTCTTTCTCCACCTTTCCTAAGGACTACTATTTCTAGCTATGGAATGTCCTTGGGAAGATTCCTCCGGTTCTGGAAGAATCATAGGACTTAACCTATCCTACCATCCTTATGTCACCACAATCTTCATCGTCGTGAAATAAATGGGTTTTGGGTAAGTATATGTCACCATGAAAATCCATTTTGATATAGAAAATCCATTTTGCTCCCCCTTAACATATGCCACGATATTCGAAAACATTTCGCATATGTAGAGATGAGCCAGCACATTAAGTCAAACCATTTGTGATAATATTCCATATTAAATCACATTTTCTCCCCCATATTAAAAATATTAACCCAAGCGATGTTTTTAATATCAATTGATTTAATGAAGTTTTAACAAAGGTTTTGGGAAGAAAAATGCGAGTCCGTTTTATCTTCATGACATCTATTTGTAACATGATCACATATTCACCATATTAGAAAAGAATTGACAAGGTTGGACCTGATAGATGAGAACATCATATGATAAGATCAAATGGTTCTTGGCAGCATATGTTGGTCGCCTCGTCACGTCTGAAGTCATCTCTTGACACCACATGTACGATTGGTATTGTTGTCTTGACACCAACTTGTGAACTTGACACGTTCGGCATCGAAGATTTGAATGCTTGACAATTGCCCCCCCCCCCCCCCCCCCCCCCTCAATTGTTGACCCGTGTTCTATTGAAAGAGTTGTAGTCGTCGGTTGAGTAGTCGCATCGTCGAGTATGTAGATACCAATTGTAGATTGCTATGGTTGTAGAGATGATAGCTTCATAAAAACAAGACTTCTCTTGTTTTAACAAATAAATGCACTGAGGCGTACATAGATTTGTGTTAGACCAAGTTATAAAGTAAACTTGATCCCTTACAAGGTTTGAAAGTAAACCTTGCCCGAGAAAATTAATTCCCGTTGTTAGCCAAAGCTTTCATAAGAAATACCTGACTTTAATGTGAAAACCGGGTTGCAGTCTGAAATAACTACAAGCCATATAGGCATGTTTTATGAAATATTTACAACTTTTGTACGAACTCTATTTATGGCGCCGTGTCAATATTAATCAACATTTCTAAGGCCGTAAATATTATCGTACCAAAAGACTTGCCTTTGAAAAATAAAGTAAAAATATTTTTGTATTTTTATGAATTTTTCAATTTTTATGGTTTTTATATGGTTTTATATTTTTGTATTTTGCTTTTGTGGATAAAAATATAAACAATATATACAGATGATCACCAAGGATACGGAGAATAGTTTTACCAAGACTATTCTTTCGCTTCATCTGCTAGTTCCTTTAGAGTCTCAGGCGAGAAGGTTCTCATTCCTAGCTTGTCGGCCAAAAATTCAATTCGAGCGCGATCTAAAGCCTTCGTGAAAATATCCGCCAATTGATACTCAGATCGGACAAAGTAAAGCTCTATTACTCCATTTTCCACTTGCTCCTTGATGAAGTGGTAGCGAATGTCAATATGCTTCGACCGGGAGAATTGAACGTTGTTGCAGCATAAGGCAATTGCACTCTTGTTGTCGCAGTACATCGGAATCTTGTTGAAACCTAGACCATAGTCGGTTAATTGCGATCTCATCCAAAGAATTTGAGCACAGCAACCGGACATAGCTATGTATTCTGCTTCCGTACTTGAAATTGCAGCGCTTTTCTGCCTTTTCGATGCCCAACTGATTAGTCGATCTCCTAATAGTTGCAAAGTTCCACTCGTGCTACGCCGTGTATCTTGACAACCCGCGTGATCCGCATCTACATATGCCATTAGTGCAATAGAAGAGTCCTTCGAATACCAAAGTCCCCGATTAATGGTTCCTTTAAGATATCGAAAGATCCTTTTAATAGTAGCTAAGTGTAACTCAGTAGGCCTAGTTTGATACCTGGCACACATACATATAGCAAACTGAAGATCAGGTCGACTAGCTGTGATATACAGAAGAGTACCGATCATTCCACGATAAAGCGTCGGATCAACGACAACTCCATGTGGATCTGCATCAAGCTTAGTTCGTTCCACCATTGGAGTATCCACGGGGTCGCAAGATTCCATCTTATACTTCTTAAGCGATTCAAAGGCATACTTGGATTGATTGATAAAGATGCCTCTAGGACTCTGAGATATCTGAAGACCTAAGAAGAATGATACCTTGCCCATCATTGACATCTTAAACTTGGAAGACATGAGTGTCCCAAACTCATCCGATAAGGTTTGGGTCGAGGCTGCAAATATAATATCATCAACATATATTTGTACCATAATCATATCTTTACCTCGTTTCTGAATGAACAGCGTGGGATCCACCTTGCCTTTAGCGAAGCCTTGCGTAATGAGGAATTGTGACAAAAGATCATACCATGCGCGAGGAGCTTGCTTCAACCCATAGAGAGCCTTCTTAAGCTTGTACACATGATTAGGATAATTAGGATTCACAAAACCATCCGGCTGTTGAACATAGACCTCTTCCTTGAGTTCACCATTAAGAAATGGCGTCTTCACATCCATCTGATAGACGACCATATTCATATGGGCTGCATAAGCGAGGAATAGTCTAATAGCTTCCAAAAGGGCAACAGGTGCAAAGGATTCCATAAAGTCGATGCCCAATAATTGCTTGTATCCACGAGCTACTAGACGAGCTTTGTTCTTCAATATTCCGCCTAACTCATCGAGTTTCACCTTGTAAACCCATTTCAAAGTGAGTAACTGCACTTGATCCGGGCATGGGACAAGTTCCCAAACATCAAGACGTATGAATTCGTTAAGTTCTTCTTGCATAGCTTCTATCCAACAGGATTGAGTAAAAGCTTGTTGACATGTCTTAGGTTCAACTTCAGTGAGAAAAGCATCAAAGTGACAAAACAGTGCACTTTCTTGTAACTGAATTCGTGTGGATACTGGACGATTAGGGTCACCAATAATAGAATCTATAGGATGATCCTTTGTCCACTTGCTGTCATGTTCACGAATCCGTGGATTGGAGTAAACTGTAGAAGGAGCTTCCTCTGAGGTGAACGACCCGGCTTGATTAGGGTCGGGAATAGATACACCAAAGAATGGAAGTTCACGCATTTGAGCGAATTCCAAATCGTGATCATCATCATCCTCTTCATCATCAATAGGCATGACATGGGTAGTTGAAACATGTGTTGGTTGAGAATTACTTGTTGAAGGTATATCTTGACCAATTGTTGGTGCAGATGTATCTGATTGTGCAACGGTTGCTGGAGCGACAACTTCGGTTACCGGAGCTATTACTTCAGGTTCTGGAGCAACAATACTTGGAGGAGTAAAGAATTCATCAAAGAATGGTTGAAACAACGTATCCCATTCCTTCCTAGTAGGTGGTGTAAATGATGATGAAGTAGGGTTGTTTGGGACAAGACCAGAACTAATATTACTGGGTCCCATTTCATGAAGTGCGGGTTCAGAGCTGCTTTGCTCAGAAGCCATTGCTGTCAGCTCATCAAAATCAACATTCATAGTTTCGAGGATCTTGCGAGAGTTACGGTTGTATATTCGGTATGCCTTCTTTGCGGGGGCGTAACCAATGAAAATACCAATATCAGCCTTTGGTTGAAGTTTTCCCAAATTGTCACCATCATTATTTGGATAACAAAGAGAACCAAATACATGAAGATATGATAAATCTGGTACTTTTCCATGGAGAAGTTCATAAGGTGTTTTACCATGGCGTTTACGAATTAGTGACCGGTTTTGGGTGTACACTGCTGTAGATACTGCTTCTGCCCATAAAAACAATGGAGCCTTTGCGTAAATTAACATCGTTCGAGCAGCTTCCATAAGTGTGCGATTTCGCCTTTCAACGACACCGTTTTGTTGTGGAGTGCGTGCAACGGATGTTTCATGAGAAATGCCAACTTCTTCATAATAATCACGCAAAATTTGATTCACAAATTCGGTTCCATTATCTGTACGAATGCGTCGGACAGTAGTGTTGAGACGCAATTGAATCATCTTGAGAAATCCGATGATGAATTTAGGTGCCTCATTCTTTGCTTTAGGAAATTTCACCCATGTAAACCGAGAGTAATCATCGACAATGACGAGGATGTACTTTTTGCCACTAAGACTTTCAACACGCATTGGCCCACAAAGATCCATATGCAAAAGATAAAGTTTCTCTTGGTTGGTGTCTTCCGTCTTGGGTTTGTAAGATTTCTTAGTGCTTTTCCCCCTTGTACACGCGGAACACAAATGATCCTTGTGAAATGATAGTTTAGGAAGACCACGAACAAGTTCGTTTTTGGCCAAGTGATTAATAGCGTCAAAGTTAAGATGAGATAACCGTCGATGCCATAACCAAGACTTAGTCTTCGATGCTTTGGAGAGAAGACATACGGGAGAAGCGGCCATCATGTCTTGTAGAGACAAAGTATACAAATTATTCCCTCGAGTACCTTTCAATAAATCAACCCCTTCCAAATTACGAATGAAGCAGGTATGCTCTCGAAAAGCAACTTCTAGGTTTGCATCACAAAATTGTCCCACAGAAAATAAGTTGTGACCGAGACCTTCCACATAATACACTCTTGAAATTATAACATTCCCAATATGATATTCACCATAACCCATTATCT
This sequence comes from Glebionis coronaria, assembly GCA_025667525.1. Taxonomy (NCBI): domain Eukaryota; kingdom Viridiplantae; phylum Streptophyta; class Magnoliopsida; order Asterales; family Asteraceae; genus Glebionis; species Glebionis coronaria. The sequence continues at coordinate 437,578,697 of CM046874.1, forward strand.
TTGCAATATGATCATTTCCAAATCGAACCGTACCAAGAAACTTGCTGACGAAATTTCTGAGCTGAGAGCGATCTCCGGTTATATGCTTGGAGCAACCAGAGTCCAAATACCAGAGAACAATTTAGACCACCTGTTTTCAATCACAACAGTAGACAATGCATTGGAAACTATTGGTTCCGGAGTGTTAGCAGATACAGATATGTTATTATCAGAATTGCTAACATTTTTGTTATCCTTAGATTTCCTGCATTTTCTAATGTGAGTTTTAGCATTTACAGGTTTTACTGTTCCAATTTGCTGAGGTTTTGGAGTATTAGCGGGCACTACAGTGGGAGTAGACCTATTTAAAGGGCACTTTGTTCCTACAGTAGTGTTGGTGTTCCTAGTTAAAGGACACGCTTGTGTTTTGGTAGCCTTGGTACTCCTAGTTAAAGGGCACGCTTTCTTCGCTTTAGTGGGAGTGATCCTAGTCAAAGGGCACGTATTTCCTACTATAGTGAAAGTTCTACCAGTGGGGCGCCACATCCAGCCAACTTAGGTTAACACTTTCCCAGTCGGTTTCCATTCTAATCCATTTTTCCGGGCATGCATCTCATTCACATGGTCAATAAGGCAAGAATCATGACGACTAGAAAACATACATTCATTGCAATTCCAACATTTTAAATTAGAATTCACAGTAGGCTTAGAATGCTGCACAACCGCAGAGCCTTTAGGTTTAGCTACATGATTCTTTTTATTCAAAACAGAAATAACATTCCTAGGATGGGCTTCTACTTTCTTCTTCACTTGACTACTAGATGGGGGCAAGATCCTATCATTCTTCTTGTTTCTTTTAAGCTTAGATCTTTGAGCCTTAGTAGTGGTGCTTACTCCTGTAGAAGGCAACACGGGAATATTAGAAGCTGGTTTTGATTCCGCCTTATCTTTAGTGACCAAGGTTTGAGATGATTTAGTCTTAGGGCCCTTGTTAAGTGGTGTGACGGCTATAAGGTTCCTTTTGATGGCACTAGAGGACGGTGCTGAGATAGTGGCTGCGTTATCCACAACATTCTTACCTTTTAGAGTACGAAGTGTTTCCTTTAACTCAGCCAAGACCAGATTTTTATCACAAATTTGTTCCCTCAAATCAGATATTTCCACCGACTTTCGATTCAATTGTTCAATCAATGATTGATTCTGTGCAGTGGTATCAACACATGCGGGCTGTACTGAATCGAAGAGTCGTGTATTTTTCTGTTTTAAGTTATCAACTTTGGACAAAATCTTGGAAACTCGATTATCTAGATCAAGTCTAAAATTCTCAGCGGCCTCAAGTACGTTCACACAGTTAAGCTCCTTAGATTTCTCTATTTCTATCGGCAAAGAGTTAGCAACTTTGTCACTTGGCTGACGCTGTTTTGATTGTAAATTCAATCGAAAATTCTTTTCAAAATTTGCATCATCGATATTAACACCTTCGAATGACGTTTCAAAGATTTCTTGAATAAATTGTTGCTTGCATTCAAGCGAAATACAATGTGTTTGAATCTCATCAAAACGTTTTGAAAGCGAAGAATATGAATCTTGAAGCTTTAAAAATTCAGCGTCAGATTCGTGACAAGTACTATTGATAGGTGTGTAAACACCCATCTTTTCTACCACTTAATTACAATAATAACCGGACCAAAACGTGTATTTTATGTCTTTTATGTCGGAATTATGCGTGGTTTGTGTTTTTGTTGTATTTTAGGATGAAATTATGAAAATTGGAGAAAACACGAGAACTCACGGGCATTCACGGCTTTTATTGAAGAAAAAGATGAAGGGCGGAGTCGAGAAGTCAAGAGTGGAAAAAGAACGGAAGTCCAAGACCAATTCTGAAGATTTATCGAAGAAAAAGTCAAAAGACGGAAGTTTTATCAAAAGCCGAGAAACTCAAGTCTATTTTATTGAAGAAATTAAAGACGAGTTCAAAAGATATCCCGAGCCACAAGTCCTTAAAGTCCAAACTTAAAAGAAAGATGAGAAGAAAAGGACTAATGACGCAATTAATGAAGATTAAATGAAGGGAGGACTTAATCTTGCAATTAACAAGAAATGAAGGAGGGGAGGAAGCTTCCTAATCCTCCCCTATAAATAGATTAGGATTGTTATCATTTGTTTTGTTGGCTAAGTGTGACAATTAGCTCTTCCACCATTTTAAATACTTGTCATTTATATTAATTGTCATTTTAATTACCTTGTCTCGCACCTTAAATTCATTTAATTTCAAGTAAGTTTTCATTTAATTCTTGTCAATCTTTACTTTATCTTGTCAATCTCTTATCTACCTTTCTTATTCTTTGATTTGTTGTGTTTATGTTATGTTCATGTTCATGCTTTTATTTTGATCCAAAGTGTTTTTGATTATTATGGTTAAAGTTGTTTAATTTCATGTTTTTGATTGATTGTTGATGCTTATTTGTGGGTTCGTTACTGTTTTTATTGATACGCGTGTTTAGTTTTGATTACTTTTTGTTTATACCTGCTACTGTATTACCTTCCTTGTTCTTCGGAAGATTTTGCTTGTTTCTGTGTTTCCAGATTTAGTTCCGAACCAAGGAAGGATTGAAGGTTCATTCGGAAGTCAAAACTTCCGGACCAAGGCTTCATTCGGAAGTCAAAACTTCCGAACCAAGGTTGTTCTTTCGGAACTCAAAAAGTTCCGAATCAAGGAAACTCATTCGGAACTTCACAAGTTCCGAATAAAAGAACTTCATTCGGAACTTCAAAAGTTCCGAACCAAACTTACTCATTCGGAAGTCAAAACTTCCGAACAAAGATCTTCATTCGGAACCTTCCGAATCAATATCTTCCGAACCAATTCCAGAAGTTCCGAACCAAGGGCCTTCATTCGGAACTTCAAAAGTTCCGAATCAAGGATCTTCATCCGGAAAGTTCCGAATCAAGAGGTGACCAAATCTTCCGAATCAAGGCAAGTTCTACAAGATTCCGAATCAGCAAGTTCCGAATGAAAGATTGTTTTGGATAAGTGACATATTCAGACGAGTTTGTTCCGGATCAAGGACTTTGGTAATATTCCAAGTGAAGAAGAATCATTTCAACCAAAGGTGACATTTAGGTCGAGTGATTATTCCAAACGAAGGTTTATTCCGAATGAGCTGTATTTAGGTTCTTATTAGCTTTTATCTTTAATTTTTATCTTCAAACTTTATTTTACTTGCCTTTTATTTAATTGCACTTTTAGATTATTTGCCTTAGTTTTAGTCGCACTTTAAGTTTGCCTTAGATAGATTTAAGTTTACGTCATTTTACTTTAGTGCCTTTTAATTTTAGTCACGTTTTTAAATACTCGCACTTTATTTTAATTAGACTTAGATTTACTTTAAGAGCACTTTTACTTTTAAGTCTTTGCATCTAAATTTAAAATCAACCAAAAATATTCTTTTTCACCAAAGATCATCTAAGTCACACATAGAGAACTAAGATCAATTCGTTAAGATACCGAGAACACGAACTTAATCTTTAATTTTCATACGGGCAAAAGCCGTGTATCAACTATCTACCACATTATCCACAGATTCAACATTATGCACAATAGAATCATTATCAACAGTTGTATTCACACAGACAGAAACTATATCATGAGACATCACTTGATTCAGAAGCAGATCATTATGGCGTGAAACCCGTTCTATTTCAAGTAAACTGTTTTCATAAGCATCTTCCATTTCATTGAAAACACGTCTAACTTCTTCTATTTCCAAAAACAAATCTTGATCAATATTACGAAGACAAGCTTTAACATTCTTTACAAACGGAACAATTTCATCTCGAAACGCAGCTCTAGTGTGCTCAAAGTTCCATTCACCTTCCGTTATGGCCGTGGCCGTCGTACGTTCCAAAATGACCTTGTCAAAATCGGCTAAGTGTTGGTGAACCGTATTTAAGTTAACGGACGCCTTACTTACCGGTGGAATTAACTTCGTTAAATCCTTTTTGACGAGTGTAGGAGACGTACTAGGAAGGTTTTCATTTGACAAACTTTGGGGCACAAGAACTGTTAATTCTGCTAATTCCTTTTGTAAACGAATGCGTGTCTTTTTCGAAAATTGATCTTTGTTATGTTGATCATAATCAATTGTATGGAATTTTGAAAGCATTTTAGAATGAGTTTCATCCCCAAGTGATTGTGTCTCCTCAGTACTACGAACAAAAGGTGCTTCTTTCGATTTGCCAATTATGGTCATATCATAAAGACCGGGAATATATTCCTGAGCTTGTTTTGCATAACCAGGATTAGGTGGTAAATCTTGAAGACGCTTAAGTTCGAATTCTTTAAATGATTTAGTTAAAAGATGAACCTTTTCTGTGGAAGCGTATTGTTTTAAAAGCTGTTGTTCTTTGAATTTAAGAAGTTTGGTAGCATTAATTTCCGATTCAACCTTTTTATACTCGAGAGTTTCGAAATCCATTTTAAGTTTCTGAAAATCATTGACAACCGACTCTTTTTCTTTTAATTCATTGGAAAGATTAGCTTTTAATGATTCTATTTCTCTCAAGTGTTCAATCTTTTCAAAACGAAATTGGTCAAATTCAGAACATGTTATTTTCTCTTCTTGAGGGACCATTTCAAAAGTTTTGACCTTTTCTTTATGCAACGCAAGCTCAGCAGTTAGGGTGGAATTCGTATCTACGGATTGTCTGAGGGCCATATGCATTTGATCAATAATATGTTTAGGTACCATGACCAAATCATGTTGAGCATGAGATTCCATACCCGTCGTAGCATTTGGTTGAGGTTCACTCAAATGTGTAGGATTGGGTACTACATCATTTGAGTTACTAGTTCCCGAATGCTGTTCAAGGTTGTCATTTTCATGCCCAACTTGATGTTGGTTATCATCAATATTATTAGATGTGGTTGGTACCTCACGGATGACATCAGAACCGTAGTGAGAGAGATTAGCAACGAGAGCAGCTTGGGCAGAGTGAATGTCATCACAATCTGAATCGTATGCATCAAGATCGTCCGCTTGATAAGCTGCATTAGAAGTGGAGACGACTGCAATGCCTTCAGTATCTGCTGCCCCTGGGTCTGCAAGAAATGCTAACTCCTCTGAATCCAAAATCTTCCCCTTAGACTGAGCATCAACCAAATACATCTTCTCACGAAACCATGCATCATCCCTCCTCCTTTTCGGCTGAGTGCATTCCCTAGCCATATGACCTTGTCCTCGGCAATTGTAGCAAGTCACAACCTTTTTAGGACCACTAGGACTCCCATTTCCATTAGCTTGAGAATTCACAGCTTGATTGTTCCCAGTCCTTGTAGGAGGTCCATATGAATTTTGCCTTCCCTGAATAGGTTGCACCATCACTTGACCATCTTGAACAGTGGCTTGTTGTCGAGGATTTGATGAGGTACGGAGCTGATTGTTTGTTGGTGGAAATCCTCTAGTTGCAACAAGTTTTGACAAGTAGGCTGTGAGATGGTTTAGAACATCAGCTGGCGTATCATTTGGTGTAAAGACCGGTGCTTCGATTGGTGGAAGTTCATTAGAGTAGAAAGCTTGTGCTGGTTGTGCTTCAATTGGAAAATATCCTTGCTGAGGAGTATAGCCCAATGGAGAGGTGTTGGCTTGTGATGGTGATGTCTGATATGGTGGTTGCTGTGGAAAAGATTGTTGATGAACACCTTGTTGAAATGCTTGCTGTGGCATCACTAGTGGTGGATAAGATGGTTGTTGTGGTTGCTGATAGTTGTGTGGTGGTGTCTGCTGCAAGTGTGATGGTTGCTGATAAGTATAAGCCATGTTTTGTTGAGAAGCATACATTGCAAGTGGATCATGAACTTGAGGTGTAGACAACCGAGCCTCGATCACATGGCATTCGTGTTGTTGAAGAAAGGCTTGAAGTTGATCCACATTGGTGTTATGCAAGTCCTTAGCCAATTTAACATCCGTCGCGTATTTTTTCCATTCTGAAGGAAGAGTGTTCAAATACTTGGTGTTCAATTGAAAGGTAGGAATTGTCATGCCATAGATATTGAGCTCATTCAACAATAGGGTAAATCTCAAATAGTAATCATTGAGAGTCTCCCCTGGCACATAGGAAAACTTATCAAAAGTATCATAAAGCTTACACTCTCGTTCTTGTTTAGTTAACGAGGTGCCTTGCATGAGAACACGAATTCTATCCCATAACTCTTTGGCAACTTTATGTTTGCTGACGAGTTTGTAGACATCTGGAGGAAGGGCTTGGAGAATGATGTTTGTAGCATACTTATCACATTTGTCTTGAATCTTCATATCTCCAGTCAATTCACCCGTTGTGCGAGGACGAGTAGTTGTACCTTCCGTCACAGTACCATAATCTAATGGTCCATTGAGCACCGATGCCCAAATGAGATGTCCATTCTCCTTGTTCAACATATAAAGTTCCATTCGGGAAGCCCATTCCTCATACATAGTCTTCACCAACATTGGTGGACGATTATCCGTACCCGAGAGGATGGACTTATCCGTAAGAGATGTGTACTCCATTTTAATAAGTTAAGATTTACAAACTTTGATCGATCAATGAAAGAAAGTAAATGTGTTTGTTGTTGTGAGTTGAAGTCGAGAAACAATGTTAAAATCCCCTAAAATATGTTCTCAATAAACCAAAAATTCCAAGTCAAAATTACACACGGAATAACCTTGATCGGAATGTACCTAATCTGAATACCAAATCTGAATGCCAATCGGAATGCCAATCTGAATACCAATCGGAATGTCAATCTGAATGCCAATCGGAATGTCAAATCTGAATGCCAATCGGAACATCAAATCTGAATGCCAATAGGAATACCAATCGGAATGCCAATCGGAATGCCAATCGGAATGTCGTGATCGGAATATCAAATCTGAATGCCAATAGGAATACCAATCGGAATGCCAATCTGAATGCCAATCGGAATGTCGTGATCGGAATACCAATCGGAATGCCTAAACCCTAGTCCAATTACACTGATCGGAATGTACTAGAAACCCCTTTCCGATGACCAGATCGGAATATTTCCCACTTTTCTCGGACAAAACTCAACCAATTCGTGATTTTAAGCCAAAAAATGATCAAAACACCCAAAAATTTTGTGTTTTTAGCCAAAGTAACTATACCAAATCCCTACCACAACTATGTAGAAGATTTGTATCAAGAAAAAACCATCAAAAACACAAAAAATTTTGGACGTATGTAATAAGGATCAAAATAGGCGTGTAAATCAAGAACACAAACACAAAAACCAAGCAATCATCCCATGGCTCTTGATACCATTTGTAGGATTGTAAATCTTGCTTATGTGTTAGAGAGAGAAAGAGATAGAGAGATGGTGGATTTCACACAAAGCTAGAGAGAGAAAGTAATGTTTACTATGTGAAAAATAATGAAACCACACACCCTCTCCATCAAAGGAGAGGGTTTATATATACCCAAGCCTTGTGATGGGCTTGGGCTTACATTGTTGGGCCGGCCTACACATGTTGTAGGCTAGGCTTGGCTTTGTTTGTTTAATAAAGATGTCTAGACTACGAGCTACTACTAAGTATATTGTCGGAGTGACCGAATCTTCCTAAATACGTAAAAACGTATTTCTAACAACTTCTTAAACAAGTAATAATCAAACAAATGATCACAGATTTGAGTGATTAAAGAAGGGGTTTGAATCTGGAAATGAATGTGCAAAAGAGGTGAGGTAAAAAGCTGAGAATGGTCCACTATTTAAAGGATAAAGGAGCCAACGGCTATATCTGCCCGCGGTACCTTATCACAGCCCGCAGTACCTTATCGATAAGGTACCGCCTAGGCGCTAAGGTACTGCCGGACTAGACTCCGCTCCTTTTTGTCCTTTAGTGGTGGAGGTCTTATCTGGGTATAAAAAATATCCTGAAAGGATATTGTAGAAATGTAAATCTTGCTTATGTTTTAGAGAGAGAAAGAGATAGAGAGATGGTGAGAACACACACACTTAGAGAGAGAAAGTGAAAGAAAAACACTTTTTCACTATGTGTAAAAATGAGGAACACACACCCTCTCTATCAAAGGAGAGGGTTTATATACCCAAGCCTTGCGATGGGCTTGGGCTTACAATGTTGGGCCGGCCTACACATGTTGTAGGTTAGGCTTGACTTTGTTTGTTTAATAAAGATAACTAGACTACGAGCTACTACTTAATATATTGTCGGAGTGACCGAATCTTCCTAAATACGTAAAAACGTATTTCCAACAATCTCCCCCTAAGGGAGGTCACTCCAAACAAGGGCGTCACCCGAGTTACAATGATAAAATAAACCTAGCATACTATGCTTGTCTTGAGCTCGTAGTCTTCGTCTTTCTTTTCTTTTTCTTTTCTGGTGAACATGCTGATGTGATCTTTGATATCAGTCTTGAGCATTAATCTCTTGCCTTGATCTCGTGCATCCATCACTTGTGATTTTCGCCTCCTCTTCGTGACACCATGTCCCACATACTTATACCTTCGTAATTCTTGAAAGCTTCAGAGTTCGATACTGCGGAAGACTTAACTTTTAGGCTTTCTTGAATTAGATGAGGTATTAAGTGCATAAAGTACAAGCATGCGGGGACGACTTCTTCTTGGATTCCGCAACGCCACCGTCTTCAAATGCCGCAACATAAGTAGACACGAACGAAATGGCTTTGAACATTTCATTCTAAATCGGTAGCATTTTACCTCCGGTCGGTGAAGACCGTTGGACGATATTAGATATCGTACCTGTGACGGATAGTTTCAATTAAGTAACTTCCTGACAGGATTTTGCGGGTAAACCCGTTCTCTTTATTCGACCGTCCAAAGCTGACTGCGAACATAAAGAGTGAATCATTTGGATAATAATATCCGCATGATTTGAAGCCGTCAATTCATGTTCCTGGAACAAGTGAAATTCAATTAAGAACCGCACCATCGTTGCTTTCCAGTTGTCACGAGCTTGATTCGTATGGAATCTTGCAAGTTACCTACCAAGTGCTGTTTGAGGTTAACACTAGAAGGATTTCCACTCATCACTGTGAACACTATAGAGTGTCACTCTGAGTGTTCTGGCAAGATCACTAATATATTGCGTAGAGGCCTGGAACGTGTTTAAGTTCAGTTAAGAATTAAACAACTGTTGCTTTCCAGTTATCACAAGTTTGATTCATAAAGAATCGCACAAGTCACCTACCATGAGCTTTTTGATATTCGCTCAAGAAGGATTTCCATCTTCATTGTAAATACTTTCGTATTACTCGGATGTTCAGGCAAGATCATGAAGATTTTGCGTAGGACTCTTAAAATCTTTCTTACTTTTGACAGTGTGTGAAGAAGCAAGGAAATATGAAAGTGTGTCCTAATGAGATATTTGATGATCTCAAATGGCTCTAGACTCGATCGTGCATTTTGGATTTTAGTGATCGGAGGCTGGAGAGGAGTGCCACCTTTTCAATACCAATTTATTCGGAGTGAATAAATCAATAGATAATGAGTTGTCTCCGTGTGATTAAAACAAATACCTTTTGAGAGATATCTGAGTTAGCTGGGACGGGTTGTGCATTGCATCAATGGTCCATGATGTCTATCTTCAATATCGAGAATCATTAAAATGATCTCAATAGCATATGTGTTGACCCGGTTTTTGCCTAAGTTGTAAGGAGGGCTTCTTTCTTTACACCCTTTATCCTTACAATTCTTTTTCATTCTTCATCCCCTTCAATGCTTACCTATCCTACCATCCTTATGTCACCACAATCTTCATCGTCGTGAAATAAATGGGTTTCGGGTAAGTATATGTCACCATGAAAATCAATTTTGATATGCAAATCCGTTTTGCTCCCCCTTAACATATGCCACGATATTCGAAAACATTTCGCACATGTCGGGATGAGCCATCATATTAAGTCAAACCATTTGTGATAATATCCCATATTAAATCACATTTTCTCCCCCATATTAAAAATATTAACCCAATCGATGTTTTTAATATCAATTGATTTAATGAAGTTTTAACAAAGGTTTTGGGAAGAAAAATGCAAGTCCGTTTTATCTTCATGATACCAAATGTATGAGATATGATATCGATTTGTAGCATGATCACATATTCACCATATTAAAAAAGAATTGACAAGGTTGGACCTGATAGATGAGAACATCATATGATAAGATCAAATGGTTCTTGTCAGCATATGTTGGTCGCCTCGTCACGTCTGAAGTCATCTCTTGACACCACATGTACGATTAGTATTGTTGTCTTGACACCAACGTGTGAACTTGGCACGTTCGGCATCAAAGATTCTGAATGCTTGACAATTGCTCCCCCTCAATTGTTGACCCGTGTTCTATTGAAAGAGCTGTAGTCGTCGGTTGAGTAGTCGCATCGTCGAGTATGTAGATACCAATTGTAGATTGCTATGGTTGTAGAGATGATAGCTTCATAAAAACAAGACTTCTCTTGTTTTAACAAATAAATGCACTGAAACGTACATTGATTTATGTTAGACCAAGTTATAAAGTAAACTTGATCCCTTACAAGGTTTTAAGGTAAACCTTGCCCGAGAAACTTAATTCCTGTTGTGAGCCAAAGCTTTCATAAGAAATACTTGACTTTAATGTGAAAACCGGGTTGCAGTCTGAAATAACTACAAGCCATAAGGGCATGTTTTATGAAATATTTACAACTTTTGTACGAACTCTATTTATGGCGCCGTGTCAATATTAATCGACATTTCTAAGGACGTAAATATTATCGTACCAAAAGACATGCCTTTAAAAAATAAAGTAAAAATATTTTTGGATTTTTCTAGATTTTTTAATTTTTATGGTTTTTATATGGTTTTATATTTTTGTATTTTGCTTTTGTGGATAAAAATATAAACAATATATACAGATGATCACCAAGGATACGGAGAATAGTTTACCATCACTATTCTTTCGCTTCATCTGCCAATTCCTTTAGAGTCTCAGGCGAGAAGGTTCTCATTCCTAGCTTGTCGGCCAAAAATTCAATTCGAGCGCGATCTAAAGCCTTCGTGAAAATATCCGCCAATTGATACTCAGATCGGACAAAGTAAAGCTCTATTATTCCATTTTCCACTTGCTCCTTGATGAAATGGTAGCGAATGTCAATATGCTTCGACCGGGAGAATTGAACATTGTTGCAGCATAAGGCAATTGCACTCTTGTTGTCGCAGTACACTGGAATTTTCTTGAACCCTAGACCATAGTCGGTTAATTGTGATCTCATCCAAAGAATTTGAGCACAACAACCACACATAGCTATGTATTCTGCTTCCGTACTTGAAATTGCAGCGCTTTTCTGCCTTTTCGATGCCCAACTGATTAGTCGATCTCCTAGTAGTTGCAAAGTTCCACTCGTGCTACGCCTTGTATCTTGACAACCCGCGTGATCCGCATCTGCATATGCCATTAGTGCAATAGAAGAGTCCTTCGAATACCAAAGTCCCCGATTAATGGTTCCTTTAAGATATCGAAAGATCCTTTTAACAGTAGCTAAGTGTAACTCAGTAGGCCTAGTTTGATACCTGGCACACATACATATAGCAAACTGAATATCAGGTCGACTGGCTGTGATATACAGAAGAGTACCGATCATTCCACGATAAAGTGTCGGATCAACGGCAACTCCATGTGGATCTGCATCAAGCTTAGTTCGTTCCACCATTGGAGTATCCACGGGGTCGCAAGATTCCATCTTATACTTCTTTAGCGATTCAAGGGCATACTTGGATTGATTGATAAAGATGCCTTTGGGACTCTGAGATATCTGAAGACCTAAGAAGAATGATACCTTGCCCATCATTGACATCTTAAACTTGGAAGACATGAGTGTCCCAAACTCATCCGATAAGTTTTGGGTCGAGGCTACAAATATAATATCATCAACATATATTTGTACCTAATCATATCTTTACCTCGTTTCTGAATGAACAGCGTGGGATCCACCTTGCCTTTAGCGAAGCCTTGCGTAATGAGGAATTGTGACAATAGATCATACCATGCGCGAGGAGCTTGCTTCAACCCATAGAGAGCCTTCTTAAGCTTGTACACATGATTAGGATAATTAGGATTCACAAAACCATCCGGTTATTGAACATAGACCTCTTCCTTGAGTTCACCATTAAGAAATGCCGTCTTTACATCCATCTGATATACGATCATATTCATGTGGGCTGCATAAGCGAGGAATAGTCTAATAGCTTCCAAACGGGCAACAGGTGCAAAGGATTCCATAAAGTCGATGACTAATAATTGCTTGTATCCACGAGCTACTAGTCGAGCTTTGTTCTTCAGTATTCCGCCTAACTCATCGAGTTTCACCTTGTAAACCTATTTCAAAGTGAGTAACTGCACTTGATCCGGGCATGGGACAAGTTCCCAAACTTCAAGACGTATGAATTCGTTAAGTTCTTCTTGCATAGCTTCTATCCAAAAGGATTGAGTAAAAGCTTGTTGCCATGTCTTAGGTTCAACTTCAGTGAGAAACGCATCAAAATGACAAAACATTGCATTTTCTTGTAGCTGACTTCGTGTGGATACCGGACGATTAGGGTCACCAATAATAGAATCTATAGGATGATCCTTTGTCCACTTGCTGTCATGTTCACGAATCCGTGGATTGGAGTAAACTATAGTAGGAGCTTCCTCTAAGGTTGACGACCTGGCTTGATTAGGGTCAGGAATAGGTACACCAAAGAATGGAAGTTCACGCATTTGAGCGAATTCCAAATCGTGATCATCATCGTCCTCTTCATCATCAATAGGCATGACATGGGTAGTTGAAACAGGTGTTGGTTATGAATTACTTGTTGATGGTATATCTTGACCAATTGTAGGTACAGATGTGTCTGATTGTGCTTCGGTTGCTGGAGCGACAACTTCGGTTACCGGAGCTATTACCTCAGGTTCTGGAGCGACAATACTGGGAGGAGTAAAGAATTCATCAAAGAACGGTTGAAACAACGTATCCTATTAATTCCTAGTAGGTGGTGTAAATGAAGATGAAGTAGGGTTGTTTGGGACAAGACCAGAGCTAATGTTACTGGGTCCCATTTCATGAAGTGTGGGTTCAGAGCTGCTTTGCTCAGAAGCCATTGCTGTCAGCTCATCAAAATCAACATTCATAGTTTCAAGGATCTTTCGAGAGTTACGGTTGTAGATTCAGTATGCCTTCTTTGCGGGTGCGTAACCAATGAAAATACCAATATCAGCCTTTGGTTGAAGTTTTCCCAAATTGTCACCATCATTATTTGGATAGCAAAGAGAACCAAATACATGAAGATATGATAAATCTGGTACTTTTCCATGGAGAAGCTCATAAGGTGTTTTACCATGGCGTTTACGAATTAGTGACCGGTTTTGGGTGTACACTGCTGTAGATACTGCTTCTGCCCATAAAAACAATGGAGCCTTTGCGTAAATTAACATCGTTCGAGCAGCTTCCATAAGTGTGCGATTTCGCCTTTCAACGACACCGTTTTGTTGTGGAGTGCGTGCAACGGATGTTTCATGAGATATGGCAACTTCTTCATAATAATCACGCAAGATTTGATTCACAAATTCGGTTCCATTATTTGTACGAATGCGTCGGACAGTAGTGTTGAGACGCACTTGAATCATCTTGAGAAATCCGATGATGAATTTAGGTGCCTCGTTTTTGGCTTTAAGAAATTTCACCCATGTAAACCGAGAGTAATCATCCACAGTAACGAGGATGTAGTTTTTGCCAATAAGACTTTCAACACGCATTGGCCCACAAAGATCCATATGCAACAGATAAAGTTTCTCTTGGTTGGTGTCTTCCGTCTTGGGTTTGTAAGATTTCTTAGTGCTTTTCCCCATTGTACACGCGGAACACGAATGATCCTTGTGAAATAAAAGTTTAGGAAGACCACGAACAAGTTCGTTTTTCGTCAAATGATTAATGGCGTCAAAGTTAAGATGAGATAACCGTCGATGCCATAACCATGACTTAGTCTTCGATGCTTTGGAGAGAAGATATACGGGAGAAGCGGCTATCATGTCTTGTAGAGACAAAGTGTACAAGTTATTTCCTCGAGTACCTTTCAATAAATTAACCCCTTCCAAATTGCGAATGAAGCAGGTATGTTCTCAAAAAGCAACTTCTAGGTTTGCATCACAAAATTGTCCCACAGAAAATAAGTTGTGACCGAGACCTTCCACATAATACACTCTCAAATTTATAACATTCCCAATATGATATTCACCATAACCCATTATCTTTGCAATATGATCATTTCCAAATCGAACCGTACCAAGAAACTTGCTGACAAACTTTCTGAGCTGAGAGCGATCTCCGGTCATATGCTTGGAGCAACCAGAGTCCAAATACCAGAGAACAATTTGGACCACCTGTTTTCAACAACAACAGTAGACAATTCATTGGAAACTATTGGTTCCGGAGTGTTAGCAGATACATATAAAATATTATCAGAATTGCTAACATTTTTGTGACCCTTAGATTTCCTGCGTTTTCTAATGTGAGTCACTAATAGGTTTTACTGTTCCAACTTTCTTAGGTTTTGGATTATTCGCGGGCACTACAGTGGGAGTAGACCTATTTAAAGGGCACTTGGTTCCTACAGTAGTGTCGGTGTTCCTAGTTAAAGGACACGCTAGTGTTTTGGTAGCCTTGGTACTCCTAGTTAAAGGGCACGCTTTCTTCGCTTTAGTGGGAGTGATCCTAGTTAAAGGGCACGTATTTCCTACTATAGTGAAAGTTCTACCAGTGGGGCGCCACATCCAACCAACTTGGGTTAACACTTTCCCAGTCGGTTTCCATTCTAATCCATTTTTTCGGGCATACATCTCATTCACATGGTCAATAAGGCAAGAATCATGACGACTAGAAAACATACATTCATTGCAATTCCAACATTTCAAATTAGAATTCACACTAGGCTTAGAACGCTGCACAACCGCAGAGCCTTTAGGTTTAGCTACATGATTCTTTTTATTCAAAACAGAAATAACATTCCTAGGATGGGCTTCTACTTTCTTCTTCACTTGACTACTAGATGGGGGCAAGATCCTATCATTCTTCTTGTTTCTTTTAAGCTTAGATCTTTGAGCCTTAGTAGTGGTGCTTACTCCTGTAGAAGGCAACACGGGAATATTAGAAGCTGGTTTTGATTCCGCCTTATCTTTAGTGACCAAAGTTTGAGATGGTTTAGTCCCAGGGCCCTTGTTAAGTGGTGTGACGGCTATAAGGTTCCTTTTGATTGCACTAGAGGACGATGCTGAGACAGTGGCTGCGTTATCCACAACATTCTTACCTTTTAGAGTACGAAGTGTTTCCTTTAACTCAGCCAAGACCAGATTCTTATCACAAATTTGTTCCCTCAAATCAGATATTTCCACCGACTTTCGATTCAATTGTTCAATCAATGATTGATTCTGTGCAGTGGTATTAGCACATGCGGATTTTACTGAATCGAAGAGTCGTGTATCTTTCTATTTTAAGTTATCAACTTTGGACAAAATCTTGGAAACTCGATTATCTAGATCAAGTTTAAAATTCTCAGCGGCCTCAAGTACATTCACACAGTTAAGCTCCTTAGATTTCTCTATTTCTATCGGAAAAGATTTAGCAACTTTGTCACTTGGCTGACGCTGTTTTGATTGTAAATTCAATCGAAAATTCTTTTCAAAGTTTGCATCATCGATATTAACACCTTCGAATGACATTTCAAAGATTTCTTGAATAAATTGTTGCTTGCACTCAAGCGAAATACAATGTGTTTGAATCTCATCAAAACATTTTGAAAGCGAAGAATATGAATCTTGAAGCTTTAAAAATTCAACGTCAGATTCTTGACAAGTACTATCTACCACATAATCCACAGATTCAACATTATGCACAATAGAATCATTATCAACACTTGTATTCACACAGACAGAAACTATATCATGAGACATCACTTGATTCAGAAGCAGATCATTATGGCGTGAAACCCGTTCTATTTCAAGTAAACTGTTTTCATAGGCATCATTCATTTCATTGAAAACACGTCTAACTTCTTCTATTTCCAAAAGCAAATCTTGATCAAGATTACTAAGACAAGCCTTAACATTGTCTACAAACGGAACATTTCATTTCGGAACGCAACTCTAGTGTGCTCAAAGTTCCATTCACCTTCCGTTATGGCCGAAGCCGTCGTACGTTCCAAAATGACCTTGTCAAAATCGGCTAAGTGTTGGTGAACCGCATTTAAGTTAACGGACGCCTTGCTTACCGGTGGAATTAACTTTGTTAAATCCGTTTTGACAAGTGTAGGAGACGTACTAGGAAGGTTTTCATTTGACAAACTTTGGGGCACAAGAACTGTCAATTCTGCTAATTCCTTTTGTAAGCGAATGCGTGTCTTTTTTGAAAATTTATCTTTGTTATGTTGATCATAATCAATTGTATGGAATTTTGAAAGCATTTTAGAATGAGTTTCATCCGCAAGTGATTGTGTCTCCTCAGTACTACGAACAAAAGGTGCTTCTTTCGATTTGCCAATTATGGTCATATCATAAAGACCGGGAATATATTCCTGAGCTTGTTTTGCATAACCGGGATTAGGTGGTAAATCTTGAAGACGCTTAAGTTCGAGTTCTTTAAATGATTTAGTTAAAAGATGAACCTTTTCTGTGGAAGCGTATTGTTTTAAAAGTTGTTGTTCTTTGAATTTAAGAAGTTTGGTAGCATTAATTTCTGATTCAACCTTTTTAGACTCGAGAGTTTCGAAATCCATTTTAAGTTTCTGAAAATCATTGACAACCGACTCCTTTTCTTTTAATTCATTAGAAAGATTAGCTTTTAATGATTCTATTTCTTTCAAGTGTTCAATCTTTTCAAAACGAAATTGGTCAAATTCAGAACATGTTATTTTCTCTGCTTGAGGGACCATTTCAAAAGCTTTGACCTTTTCTTTATGCAACGCAAGCTCAACAGTTAGGGTGGAATTGGTATCTACGGATTGTCTGAGGGCCATATGCATTTGATCAATAATATGTTTAGGCACCATTACCAAATCATGTTGAGCATAAGATTCCATACCCGTCGTAGCATTTGGTTGAGGTTCACTCAAATGTGTAGAATTGGGTACCACATCATTTGAGTTACTAGTTCCCGAATGCTGTTCGAGGTTGTCATTTTCATGCCCAACTTGATGTTGGCTATCATCAATATTATTAGATGTGGTTGGTACCTCACTGATGACATCAGAACCGTAGTGAAAGAGATTAGCAACGAGAGCAGCTTGGGCAGAGTGAATGTCATCACAATCCGAATCGTATGCATCAAGATCTTCCGCTTGATAAGCTGCATTAGAAGTGGAAAAAACTACAATGCCTTCAGTATCTGCTGCCCCTGGGTCTGCAAGAAATGCTAACTCCTCTGAATCCAAAATCTTCCCCTTAGACTGAGCATCAACTAAATACATCTTCTCACGAAACCATGCATCATCCCTTCTCCTTTTCGGCTGAGTGCATTCCCTAGCCATATGACCTTGTCCTTGGCAATTGTAGCAAGTCACAACCTTCTTAGGACCAATAGGACTCCCATTTCCACTAGCTTGAGAATTCACAGCTTGATTGTTCCCAGTCCTTGTAGAAAGTACATATCAATTTTGCCTTCCCTGAATTGGTTGCACCATCACTTGACCATCTTGAACAGTGGCTTGTTGTCGAGGATTTGATGAGGTGCGGAGCTGATTTTTTGTTGGTGGAAATCCTCTAGTTGCAACAAGTTTTGACAAGTAGGCTGTGAGATGGTTTAGAACGTCAGCTGGCGTATCATTTGGAGTAAAGACAGGTGCTTGGATTGGTGGAAGTTCATTAGAGTAGAAAGCTTGTGCTGGTTGTGCTTCAATTGGAAAATATCCTTGCTGAGGAGTATAGCCCATTGGAGAAGTGTTGGATTGTGTGGTGATGTCTGATATGGTGGTTGCTGCGGAAAAGATTGTTGATGAACACCTTGTTGAAATGCTTGTTGTGGCATCACTGATGGTTGATGATAGGTGTGTGGTGGTGGTTGTTGCAAGTATGATGGTTGTTGATAAGTATAAGCCATGTTTTGTTGAGAAGCATACATTGTAAGTGGATCATGAACTTGAGGTGTAGACAACCGAGCCTCGATCACATGGCATTCGTGTTGTTGAAGAAAAGCTTGAAGTTGATCCACATTGGTGTTATGCAAGTCCTTAGCCAATTTAACATCCGTCACGTATTTTTTCCATTCTGGAGGAAGAGTGTTCAAATACTTGGTGTTCAATTGAAAGGTAGGGATTGCCATGCCATATATATTAAGCTCATTCAACAATAGGGTAAATCTCAGATAGTAATCATTAAGAGTCTCCCCTGGCACATAGGCAAACTTATCAAAAGTATCATAAAGCTTACACTCTCGTTCTTGTTTAGTTAACGAGGTGCCTTGCATTAGAACACGAATTCTATCCCATAACTCTTTGGCAACTTTATGTTTGCTGACGAGTTTGTAAACATCTGGAGGAAGGGCTTGGAGAATGATGTTTGTAGCATACTTATCACATTTATCTTGAATCTTCATATCTCTAGTCAACTCACCCGTTGTGCGAGGACGAGTAGTCGTACCTTCCGTCACTGTACCATAATCTAATGGTCCATTGAGCACCGATGCCCAAATGAGATGTCCATTCTCCTTGTTCAACATATAAAGTTCCATTCGGGAAGCCCATTCCTCATACATAGTCTTCACCAACATTGGTGGACGATTATCCGTACCCGAGAGGATGGACTTATCCGTAAGAGATGTGTACTCCATTTCAATAAGTTAAGATTTACAAACGTTGATCGATCAATGAAAGAAAGTAAATGTGTTTGTTGTTGTGAGTTGAAGTCGAGAAACAATGTTAAAATCCCCTAAAATATGTCCTCAATAAACCAAAAATTCCAAGTCAAAATTACACACAATTTTTTATGGAAAAATTTGTGATTATCGGAATGTTGATCTGAATAGTGATCTGAATGCTGATCGGAATGTCCTATCGGAATACTTTATAGGAATTCTGATCGGAATGTGATTATCTGAATGCTGATCGGAATGTGGTTATCTGAATGCTGATCGGAATACCCTGATCGGAATATCCTTATAGGAATGCACAAATCGGAATACCTAATCGGAATACCTAATCGGAATATCTGATCCGAATGCCTGATCGGAATGTACCCAAAATCGGAATCCCTAAACCCTATTCTGATTACACTGATCGGAATGTCCTATAAACCCTTTTCCGATGACCTGATCGGAATAATTCCCACTTTTCTCGGACAAAACTCAACCAATTCGTGATTTTAAGCCAAAAAATGATCAAAACACCCAAAAATTTTGTGTTTTTAGCCAAAGTAACTATACCAGATCCCTACCACAACTATGTAGAAGATTTGTATCAAGAAAAAACCATCAAAAACACAAAAAAAAATTTGGACGTGAAAATGGATCAAAAATGGCGTATGAATCAAGAACACAAACACATGAACAATACAATCATCCCATGGCTCTTGATACCATTTGTAGAAATGTAAATCTTGCTTATGTTTTAGAGAGAGAAAGAGATAGAGAGATGGTGAGAACACACACACTTAGAGAGAGAAAGTGAAAGAAAAACACTTTTTCACTATGTGTAAAAATGAGGAACACACACCCTCTCCATCAAAGGAGAGGGTTTATATACCCAAGCCTTGCGATGGGCTTGGGCTTACAATGTTGGGCCGGCCTACACATGTTGTAGGCTAGGCTTAACTTTGTTTGTTTAATAAAGATAACTAGACTACGAGCTACTACTTAATATATTGTCAGAGTGACCGAATCTTCCTAAATACGTAAAAACGTATTTCCAACAGATATTCTTAACAGAATAAGAATATGCCATTTTCAAATTTCAAAAAATTAATTTAATAAAACATTTTCTTAAAAATAAAGTTTAATAAAAACTTGTCACATTTAATAAAAAGTGAGTTTTAAGAAAAGATTAAATCACTTGATCACTTGATTAATGTTAGTACTTGTTTATCCATACCTTAAGTGAAAATGGGTAAAATGAAAAATACTTGAACTCAAGAATTCGTTTTTCGTTGTTTTCGTAAATGCTTGTTTTTACATATTGTCGTAATCAAAACTAAGCGAGACCGAAAAATGCAAGTAACGTTTTTAGTCATTATTGCATTAACAATCTCCCCTTTTTTGATTCCGACAATACATAAACTCAATCACACAAAAACAAGATTTTCGAAGACGAGTTTATTCATTTCTCCCCCTTTGTCGAAGCAAAAAGGTTGCGTAAGCCGGTGTTGAAGAAACGGACTTTGCAAAGACTCCCCTTGGTGCTTACTCCCCCTAGCTTGGGGCACCGAGGAATCGAGATATGGTGACTAGCTACATAGAAGGGTTAGTTGAACAAAAGAAACAACCAACAATATATAGCAATAGGTCACAAAAAGAAAATTAAAAGAGAAGAAAACATAAAGACAAAGATCCAAGATAGGTTACTAAAGAAACATCATACAAAGAAGTATGGAAAAAGAAACAAGCCAAAAGCATAAATCTAATCCTAGTTATTCTAGAATTCTAAGATTTGCTTGAATTTGGTGTCTTCAGGATAAGCAATCAATGCTTATATGAAAGACAAGGTAATAGCAGAGGGTGGTGGTGGTGGCTTGTTGGAGATCTCATAATCAAAGTGAAGAGGAGGCTTGATTAAGAGACTCTTGATGTAGCTCAACTCCTCATAGATGTGTGCCATAGCAAGATGTTGATATTGACAACAATGACAATATGTTCCATGGTGCATGACATTATCGTGAGAAGGAGGAAGAACACTAAAGGGTGGTGGTGGAAGAAAGGAAGTTCCACAATCAACATTCTTGGTAGGAGAAATGTGATTAACAGTGTTCTTAGGTGGGTTTGGATTGAAAGCCATTGGAGAAAATGGAGGAGATTCAAGGCTTTCATTGGGAGAATAAGACATTTTGGATGTGAAGTAATGCAAAATGCTTATGGTTTAAATAGGGAAGGCTTAGGGTATTTTTGGGGTGGTCAAAGGGTTTGAAACAAAGATTCTCAAAAAGGTTGGAGCAAACCTGGAGTTTCAGACAAAAAGCCGAAAAGGAAGGCCACTGTAGGCGGTTCCTTATCTATGGTGGCGATACCTTATCAATAAGGTACCGCGGCTCACTTATGGAACCGCCTGCAGAAGCAGGGTTTGGTGTTTGGAGAAAGATTTTTCAGCAAATCTTATTTTTCTAGTCTAACTTATCATAGGGATATGCTTAAAAGCAAAGATAGACAAAGAAAATATATGCAAACTTACCAAATAGAGATTTGACCAAAATACATGGATTAAAGAATCAATGTAGGAGGTGTGTAAGACAAGACCTTAAGTCATGACACAATGATCCTCCATGATTCAATCTTGTTCTTGCTATGTTTGAGAGAATCATACATATGAATTATGTAAGCTCTATATTAATAGCGAGAATCTATGAAAAATCGTTTTTAGATTGAATTAACAATGTCAAACGAATTTCTCAACCATTTTCGAAAGAGACTTTGAGAGTTTTGAAAAGGAGATGGGAAGATTTTTCAAAGGAATTTTAAAAGACTCAAGGACTCAAAGTGGTAATAGAAAACACACAATAAGAAAAGAATTTAAGGAAGATGTTCCATTAATCCTAGACCTAGACGCAAGTAATTAAAAGGTTCCCTCTTAAGTGGCTTAGTGAAGATATCGGCTAAGTTGTCCTCGGAGGGCACCTTTTCAATAGTAATTTTCCTCTTTTGAACATTATCCCTAAGGAAATGGTGTCTAATTTCTATGTGTTTGGTTCGCGAATGTTGCACGGGATTCTTGCTTAGGTCTATAGCGCCTTTATTATCGCACATGATGGGAACATCATCAAGAGAAATCCCGTAATCAACAAGTGCTTGCTTCATCCATAGAGCTTGTTGGCATGCTTTACCGGCACTCACATACTTGGCTTCCGTGGTGGATATCGCAAGAGCGGTTTGTTTCTTGGAGAACCAAGAAGTTAAACAACAACCCATGAAGGTACAAACTCCACTAGTGCTTTTCCGGTCCACATAGTCTCCCGCATGATCCGAGTCCGCGTAGACAATGGTTTCTACGCCGGTCCCTTTAGGATACCATAATCCTAAATGTATAGTGCCTTTAATGTATCGGAAGATACGCTTAACCGCTTCAAGGTGAGAGGTTTTGGGAGCCTCTTGGAAGCGAGCACAAAGGCAAACACTAAACATGATATCCGGTCGACTTGCCGTTAGGTACAACAAACTACCAATCATACCTCTATATTTGGTGTTGTCTACCGACTCACAATCATCATCTACGGTGAGTTTAGTATCCGAGGCCATAGGGGTCTTCATTGGTCTAGATTTTTCTAATCCAAATTTCTTTAGCATTTCTTTAGCGTACTTAGATTGACTAAAGAAAATACCATCGTCCATTTTTTTAATTTGGAGTCCTAGAAAGAAGTTAAGTTCTCCCATCATACTCATTTCAAACTCATCATGCATGATGTTGGCAAAGTCATCACACAATTCTTGACAAGTTGAGCCAAATATAATGTCATCAACATATATTTGTACGATTATGAGGTGAGGACCTTTCTTCTTTGTAAAGAGTGTATTGTCTACCATACCCATGGTATACTCATGTTTAACAAGAAACGCTTTAAGTCTATCATACCAAGCTTTGGGTGCTTGTTTGAGTCCATAAAGTGCTTTCTTAAGCTTGTAAACATGGTCCGGTTTCTCAAAATCAATGAAGCCGGGAGGTTGAGCCACATATACCTCCTCATTGATCAAACCGTTAAGAAATGCACTCTTTACATCCATTTGTTGAAGCTTAATATCTAAGGCACAAGCGTAGGCTAAAAGGATTCTAATTGATTCTAATCTAGCTACCGGTGCATATGTCTCGTCATAATCAATCCCTTCTTGTTGATTATAGCCTTGAGCTACAAGTCTAGCCTTATTACGAGACACAACACCATTCTCATCTAGCTTATTCCTAAATACCCATTTGGTTCCTATAATGGTAGAACTTCTAGGTATAGGAACAAGTTCCCAAACATCATTGGCAACGAATTGATTCAATTCTTCTTGCATCGCAATGAACCAACTCTCATCCGTCAAAGCTTCTTTAACATTCTTTGGTTCAATCAAGGAGACAAAACAAAAGAAGTTGCTTTGGTTTTGGACTTGAGATCTTAGGGTCCTTTGATTTAAGTCACTAATGATATTATTGAGAGTATGATCCCTAGACTCCTTAATGTTTACTTCCTTTTCAACACTAAGGTCTTCAACTCCTATTTTTCTAACCTCTTTGGCTTTAACTACTTCTAATTCATCCAAGTCATCATCAACCAATGGTGGTGTCTTGGGTGAAGGAGGGGCTTCATCAAAGGTTACGTTGAGTGATTCTTCAATAACCCCTGAGGTTCTATTTAGGACTATGTAGGCCTTACTAGTTTGGGAATAACCGAAAAGGATACCTTCGTAAGACTTTGGGTCAAACTTGGTAAGGTAGTCTTTGGTGTTGAGGATAAAGCACTTGCTTCCAAACACCCTAAAGTATTCTAATGAGGGTTTCTTACCTTTAAGAATTTCATAGGGGGTCTTTCCTAGGAAAGGTCGAATAAGAATTCGGTTGAGAATATAAGTCGATGTATCCACGGCATTGCACCAAAACTTTTGAGGCAAAGATTGCTCGTTTAACATCGTCCTACTCATCTCTTGGAGAGTCCTATTCTTCCTTTCAACTACCCCATTTGATTGTGGAGTGCGAGGAGCCGAGAAGTTATGGGTAATACCATGAGCTTCACAAAAGGCACCAAATTGCACTTCATTATCAAATTCCCTACCATGATCCGTCCTAATAGAAACAATTGAACATCCTAGTTGATTTTGAATTCTTCGACTAAAGATTTCGAAGTGATCGAAAGCTTCATTCTTAGATGCCAAAAATCTAGTCCAAGTGAATCTAGAATAGTCATCAACTATAACTAGGGTATAAAGGTTACCTCCATAACTCCGTATGGCGGAAGGTCCAAAGAGATCCATATGTAGGAGCTCTAAGCACCGAGAGGTCGAAACCAAATTCTTGGCTTTGTGACTTGAGTGAACTTGCTTTCCAACTTTGCAAGCATCACAAAAGTGACTATCAAACTTAATCTTGGGGAGGTGTCTTACCAACTCCTTAGAGACTAAAGATTGAATTAAACGCATATTAGCGTGACCTAATCTCCTATGCCAAAGAGTAGAACTATCATCTATAGTCGCAAGACATATGTTGTCTTTTGACTTATTATTAACCTTCATGACATAAAGCCCATGCTTTCTAACACCTTTTCCAATGAATTTTCCATCTTTTACGATTTCACTGTCATGTTCCGAAAAGATGACCTTACACTTATTATCACAAATTTGACCTATACTTAAAAGGTTAAAACCTAAGTTATCTACGTGCTCAACATTTTCAATGGTCATGGAGTCAAGAGAAACCGTACCTTTGCCAATGATATTACCACGTAGACTACTAGCGAATGTGACGTTACCTCCATCATATGCTTTGTAATGCGAGAACAAACTTTGATTACCCGTCATGTGTTTAGAACATCCACTATCCTTAATCCACTCATCGGGCTCCAAATCAATTCCCAAGCATATCTCTTTAGAAGTGTGAGCCATAAGACATTTCTCCTCTTTGGGGTTGTCATCATCATCTTCACCGCTATCGCTCCAAGCGCCACTAACGAATGCCGTGTGGTTCTTATCACGAGCGGGCTTTGGACAATCACCAATGAAGTGATTTAAATCACCACATCTAAAGCAACTCCTATCACCTTTTTCGTTCTTGACAAACCGATTCTTTGACAATGGTTTCTTGTCATAGTTTGGTTGCCTAACGTGTTGACCTCGTCTCTTGAAGAACTTCTTGAAATCTCTCACCGCCAATGCATACTCCTCGTCATCACTTTCCGAGGAACTATCATGGTTACTTTGTTCCTTCTTGGCTTTAAGTGCAAGAGATTTTCTTTCACTCTTGGTTTTTACTAATTCCGAGTCCTTCAAAATTATCATCTCATGAACCTTCAAGTTTCCTATGAGTTCATCGAGTGATAAAGTTGAGAGATCTTTCGACTCTTCAATAGCCGTGACTTTTGCTCTCCACTTTGGATGTAAGGCCCTTAGAAACTTCCTAACATTGTTCTTGCTAGAAAAACCTTCATCAAGTGCTTTTAGACTAGTAATAATGGTGTTAAACCTAGCAAATGCACTATCAATAGTTTCATCTTCTAAGATGACAAATTGTTCATATTGTTGGACAAGAAGATCGATTTTACTTTCTTTGACTTGGTTATTACCTTGGTGGGTTACTAAAAGAGTGTTCCAAATATCTTTAGCGGTTTCACACATAAAAATTCTTTCATACTCTTTCTTAGGCAAAGCATTATAAATCACCATTTTAGCCTCATTATTTTTTGAAAGTTTCTTTTTAGTATCATCATTAGCTTTGTCAAAAGTGACTAATTCTTTTGTTTTAGAAACTTCATTAAATTAAAAGGGTAAAAAATCACCATTGGTAATAACATGCCAAAGATCTAAATCTTTTGATTTCACATAAGTTTCAAATCTATTTTTCCAATAAATAAAACTATCGGTTTCAAAAAGTGGTGGTCTTTGCATAGATTGCCCTTCTAGATACTTGTTGGAATCCATAGATCGATTCAAGTTTTAAAATACAATATACTTTAAAAAATCTTGAGCAACCCGCTCTGATACCAACTGTAGAAACTAGAAGGGGGGGGGGGTTGAATAGTTTCTTATATTTACTTGTTAAAATATGGTTTCCAAAAATCCTTTTTCAAAAACTTAGGCTTGAGGAAATATGTGAAATGTTCTTATGCACAATATGAACAATGATAGTGTAGCTAAACTAATACTAACAAAAATATATCCACAAAGAATAAAGAATGATAGTGTAGCTAATCTAATATTAACACATGTATATGCAAAAAGAATAAAGAATGTAAAGAGTTAAGGGTAAAGAAAGATCAAACCGAACACCAAGGATTTATAGTGGTTCGGCAACGAAGCTCACTCCTCGTTCCTACTCCACTCCTCGAGTACTCCTTACTCGAGAGTTTACTACACAACAAGCTCCTTATGGTGGAGAAAACCGTACACGTCGCTTAACCAATTTCCGACTCTAAGCTAAAAGTCGAGCCCTAATCGTAGCTAGGACCAATCTACACAACCACATACACAACTTCCAAATAGACACAACTACTTGGATCTTCACAACTATGACACAACTACAAGTATATAAAAATTGATCTTCAATGGATCTTTGGTGGTGGACTCAACACTTTACTAGGATAGTGTTCTTCTCTTTGCACTTGGAGAGGAAGGGATGGAAGAACAAGATTCACTTCTTAAACAAGTAATAATCAAACAGATGATCGAAGATTTGAGTGATTAAAGAAGGGGATTGAATCTGGAAATGAATGTGCAAAAGAGGTGAGGTAAAAATCTGAGAATGGTCCACTATTTAAAGGATAAAGGAGCCAACGGCTATATCTGCCCGCGGTACCTTATCACAGCCCGCGGTACCTTATCGATAAGGTACCGCCTAGGCGCTAAGGTACCGCCGGACTAGACTCCGCTCCTTTTTGTCCTTTAGTGGTGGAGGTCTTATCTGGGTATAAAAAATATCCTGAAAGGATATTCTTAACAGAATAAGAATATGCCATTTTCAAATTTCAAATAATTAATTTAATAAAACATTTTCTTAAAAATAAAGGTTAATAAAAACTTGTCACATTTAATAAAAAGTGAGTATTAAGAAAAGATTAAATCACTTGATCACTTGATTAAGGTTAGTACTTGTTTATCCATACCTTAAGTGAAAATGGGTAAAATGAAAAATACTTGAACTCAAGAATTCGTTTTTCGTTGTTTTCGTAAATGCTTGTTTTTACATATTGTCGTAATCAAAACTAAGCGAGCCCGAAAAATGCAAGTAACGTTTTTAGTCATTATTGCATTAACAGTATTTTCTATAATTATCTTTACCTAGAATAGTTGATACGTAGACTCTTGTACAAGGCTTCTTATGTCTATAAAAGAAGACCTTTAGGTTATTGTTCAATATAAGTTTTCATACGTTAAACAGTTTCATTGTAAGAAAGTTTGTTATCATTAATCAAAGTGAAAGTTTGTTTACATCTTTGTGTTCTTGTTTAAGTGTTAATTCCGCATAACACTTAGATTATCATATACATATACAAAGGTTTCTCTAAGTGTATAACTTGATCTAATCTCGTATACATAAAGCTAAATCGATCTAAGTTTGGGATCAACATAATATAAGCATATAAGCAAGAAGCAGCGGAAAAGACTAAGTCCTGGATAACCTGGTATATCTTAGTAAAACTGGTTTTATAGTTTGAAAAGCCTTATGTTTATCTTGTAAAAACTGCTTAACATGTTCACCATTAGCCAATATAGGTCATGAAATATCAACATGCATGAATACTTGGAGGGGTGACCTCGTCATGCAAATTAGAGGGGCTGCTTCTAATTTAATACACTAGTTTGGGTAGGAGGGATCAGCTCCTTGTGAAGGATGCAAGGCACACACCACATTCACCTGAATAATCTGCTGAAAACATGTAAACTAGGATGCACCCATATGCCCTACCTTATAATAATAATAATAAGGCCAAAAGCTAAAGGGACGCCACGAGCTATCACTTCGTCGTGGTGGAGCCATAACACTGGTGCCTCCAGTGTTACGGTTATGGTACCTCCATAACTAGGTGAAACTGGTCATGCATGTATATGGCTTTAGGTATCTAATTAAACATAAGCAATTCAAAAACATGTAAAACATATACTGGGGAAAACAGTTGGCTGCATACGGGAAATCCTAATAAGGAAGAATGTCCATACTGAAAGGAAGGAGAATCCGTACCTTGTGTCCAGTGAACGAAGAAGACGAACGGAAGAGAGTCCTACTTCGGTATCACTAATGCTACATAAATACATATGTGTATAAGTATCCGATTACTGAGTACGTAACTGGTTTTATATCATGTATTAGCTTGTTTTATATGTTCGTGTCATGTTTTACTGATTAAAGCTTTATACTGTGTTTATCATGTATTCTGTCTATTCTGATTAAGTATTTCTTGTATTTCCAGTATTATTATACTTGTTGTGTAATAATAAGTAACTTTCTAAAAATAGCAGGTTTCCTAAAATAGAAAGTTTCCAAAAATAGAAAGTTTCCAAAAATCGAAAGTTTCCAAAAATAGAAAGTTTCCAAAAATAGAAAGTTTCCAAAAACAGAATGTTTCCAAAAATATATTTACTGCTTAAAATAGATAAGTTTCTAAAAATAGAAAGTTTCCATAAATAGATTAGCTGCCTTAATAAAATAAGTTTCTAAAAATAGAAAGTTTCCATAAATAGAAATAAGCTGGATTATTAATCTAATAATATAAGCTTACGTGTTTACTGATTAATATTCTAAGTCATGTGATTAAATAGTATAGTTTATTAATTATTTCATGTAAATTAAATAAACTATATGTTAAAGTATGGGTTAAGTCCATATATTAGTAATGTACTTTTCAACTTTTGCACATCTAGGTAACCAAGTCAATATATTATCAATATGGTCACTAAAACTGTGACAATCCGTCAATTTATGGTTGATATTTTATTCTCAAGTGTTATTTAAAAACATTATTTTAATGTTATATTATGAACTCACTTATTTTTGGGAAGAAATTTGAATTTACATCTTGAAGTAGCATTGACTACGTCTAAACTGGAGGATTCTACGTTACGTGCTTACGTTTACATACACCATTTTGGTGACAGTCCGACATTTCAAGAAATAAATTTATCCGTGAATATTATTTTGGAATTTTAAATTTGTGTTGGTTCATAAACTCACAAATTTACGAGAAGAGATTAGGACTTACGATTATAATTTAACGTCCTTTACGACTAAACCGGAAACCTTAGGATTACGTATTTACGTTTTCGAACTCTGTTTTTGATGAGACAATTTTTATTAGATTCGTTTTGTGTCATTGATTCATAATTTATAAAAACGTTTTTCGTAAAACGACCCGAGGGCACGCAAATCGAGGAAACTAGAATCGAGGAATACCCGTAAATTAGCGGGATGGGACAAAACAAGTTTATCCCACCCCACTCATATGGGAAGGCCAAAACTTGACACCACAACATGTGATGTGTCCAAGTTGTGGCTAGTTGCTTACACTTGTTAAGCAAAGCTTAACAAGTAAGCTACTTCTTCCACCAAACTAACAAAACCACTTCACTTTACCACTTGCTCTCATAAACACATGCAAACCACTCATACTCTCCTCCCTCTCTCTCTAAATTTCGTCCAATAACCACCCCTAAACACCCTCATTTGATCAGATTTAACCATGCAATCATATGTTATTCACACATATGATGAAGCCCTTTTCAAGCTCTATTGACTGGTGGTGATTTTAACATCCAAGGAGAAGATTTGGTGATGTCCAAGGGATTATTTCTACATGAAGTTTACAAGTATTGGTGGTCTTGAAGATTGGTGTTGATCTATCACAAGTTTTGCCATCAAAAATCCAAGCCTTGATCATAAACTACACAACCTTGGTGGTATAGAGATTGTTCTTCCTATCCTCTTGTTATTTTGATTATGTAATCTTGTATTTTTTTTATTTATGTATATGTATATGATGATGAATGATGATTAAAAATATTATGTGGGGATTTGGTGTTGATAGATTTGATAAACATGGGTAAAAAGATGGAAAAACCACATGTAAAAATGGTTAAATCTTGCTTAATAAGATGGCTGTATAAAAACAGTAACTAACCAAATGATAAACTGATAAAATGGAACGGTGGAATCAATTTACAGTAATTATTAGATGTCATACACATGTGAGAGTTGGCCATGCAATGGAATCATCAAAATGAGTGAGATATGATCAAAACAAAATTAGTATACCAATCTGAATAGTCTGTTTTGTAGGGACTATTAAGGATACTTAGACATGGATTGAGCAGTAGCTATAACTAACTTATTTGTAGAACATAATATGAAGTTTATTCCATCCAAAAATGAGCTTCTATCTCCTTATAGAACTCAAAATATGATAAAAATGGTGAAGATGAAACTAAAAATCAGATTTTGAAGAATTAATGTTTAATAGTATTATATAAGCACTCAAACTAATATAGTATAAAATGTGAATTAAAACCCACTAACTTATAAATTTCATTTATATAAATATGTACAAGGTTAAATAAATAGACACTTTATAAAAATGGTAGTTGAATAAGATTTATAAGTTATAAAAACTATAAACATGATTTTTATGACTTTTTCGGCTATTACCCTAAAATTAACGTTTTTCGTCAATTAAAACGTAGACGATCGGACCGTCTAATGTAAACTTTTTAAAAGTCATATACTGATATATAAGTACTTAATACAAGTAAAAACCAATAAAACCCGAACTATATAACATGCGGACATTAACGGGCTAAGTTAGCGTTATTGGACTAATAATACAACTAAATAGGCTAAACACTTATAAACTTACTCATTGGGCTTAACCCACTTGGGCCCAACATGTAAAGTATAATACTGATAATAAAAGTATAAAATGGTCTAATTTAAGGTAATGGACTTATAATGGGCTTATTGGGCGTAAAACATGTAAATAGGTAAAACTACTAAACTAATATAAAAGTTGTCAACACATAACACTAAGATGAGTAAATGAGAATGTATAAAACTACTTGATCATCATATATATAAAATCATCATATGTATACATAATTGTTATTTTTATAAAGTCATTGGACAAAAGTCTAAGACGAGTATTATTTGTCTAGATTTCCGTGATTGAAGCACGTACCGTACATCCAAATCGCCGATAACCCGCCTTTCCCAATCAACGTGAGTTCATAGCCTCACACTCTTTTAAATGTTTTTATAAAATGTTTTATAAACCCGCGAGGGAGATAACATGTTAGTTTTTATGAAATAGGACACTAGTTGTCCCGATTGTTTGTTTATTGATTTGGACCCGAATGATTGTATGACCCGATGAATGATTAAATGACCCGATAGATGAAATGAAATGGATTATTAAAGTTAGGTTATGTCACTAAAAGTCCCATTAGCATGAATTGTGAACTACCGGGATTTGGTAGACGCTTATGCATATAATAGTACTATTTGGGGACGATCACCCCAGTTCGCGCCTTGACGATTGATCCCCGTCGTGCCACATTGATTGGTAAGCGAATTTATGTATGAGAAGATTTCCATAGCGTGATTATTGTGACGACACGCTAACTTAGATGGGCAAATTGAGTATCAGGTTAGCTACCCGTTGTTGGTTATAGTAAGGTAACAATGTCATGTGGCTTATAATAATCCAAATTAACGAAATACTGCTATATGCACCGAATTACGATATATTGCCTGACTAGCAATATGGGGTCATACTATCGATATTATGTTCGTGTTTTGATTTTTATAACCATAATCATATAACGGTTTTTATTTAACTCCATACAACGTTATAAAACGTATTGTATGATATTTTTACGACATTGGTTCGTATAATGATTTTGAAGGCGAAAGCCTATATTATGATTTTGATAAGGATTTGTATAAAATGACTTTGGCTATTTTATGGCCTATTACAATGAATTGTACAAAAATGATTTTCGGTAATAATTTTATACCGATGTTAAATTGATGGATTTTATTAAACTCTATGAATTCACTCGGCGTTATCGCTGACCTTTTCTTTTAACATGTTTTATCTCAGGTACTTGAAGGTAATTCTCGGGAAGACATCAAGAATTCATGGCCCGCACTTAAATATTAATTTCCATTCAAATGCTTTGTAAAACCTGTATAAAATATAATGACTTGGGACCTATGTAACTTTGATATTTATGAATGGAAATGCTTTATTATTAAACGACGCGATTTTTATGCGTTGTCTATGATGTGAGTAATGTGCTATCCCGTAACACCAACGAGTCTTCCGCTGTATTGAGTTGTATAAATTTGGGGGTGTTACAGTTTGGTACCAGAGCTCTCGTTATAGAAAATGAAAGATTTTTAAAACTAAGGTTTTGAATAAAACTTTTCAAAATCTTTTAACTATAAACATTTTTCTAAAAATGTCTAAAAATCTTTTGACTATAACGGTGCCGAAGAATTCCCGAGTTACCGACAAGGCCAGACTGAGAAGTGTTATATTAATATATATATAACTTGGATTATATATATACATATATGATGTAATTTTATTACATGATTGTTTGATGATTATTTTGATATTTATACGAGATATTTATACGACGTAGATTGTCACAAGGAACCCTAAATCCCCTAGTATATTAATCGAAGTTATTCTCGTAGGAATTCTAGCTATCCTAGATCTAAACCAAGTTGTGGATATTTATGATCCCAACAAATGGTTGATATTCGTAGAAATGTAGATATTAGTTGATTGTGATATTGAAGAAGAATTGGCGAGATTAAAACTGATATCGATTTCATGACGATCTTTCCTTATAGAGTGGAGTTTGATAAAACGTTACCACCTAGAAAGATGTCATCTGATTCGTCGTCATCCAATTCTTAAATTGAAATCGAAAGGGGGAAAGTTGCACTTGAGGCTGTCATTGGAACCATTACCCAAAAGCCTCATGCCACTAATACCTTTCCGAGAAGTCTGATTGAATGTGTTAGTCATTTCATACTAGTGACTCATTTGATAATTATTGATAAAGGAGTTATAGGATTGGAAATTAAGTGTTATTCATATTGAGCTTTTATTGCCCTATTAAGGTTTATAAATAAGGTTGAAAGTATGGGAGAATAAGGTAGGATATCGAATTGAGTATAAAATTGGTTAAAACTTGAATAAAGTGAAACTTAACCTGTATGGAATATGAGACTGTTAAGAGGAAGTCGTTAAGTTCTTTGATTGAATTATGAGGTTTTAAATGATTGTAGGTTCGTGTTAAGTGTTGTTCCTAGGCCATTGTCCAATGACGAGGATGCCCAGTGTCCAATAAATAAATTGAAGAAATCTTCTTCTAAATTGGGACCGATGGATCTTCTGGGACAGGTGGGACACCTAATGACCCTTGTAGATTAGTATTCGTTGTGGTATCTTTTAAAAATAATCCCTAACCTAACTGAGACATCAGTTGGTAGGATGAGTTCTTGGAATTGTATGACATAGTGACACGAAATGTGTTACGGTGCAATTTTGACTTATTTGTGATTAATGAAAAGACTACCTTTGATTGCTAAATTCTACATGTATCGATGTTATCTATCTTTTCTTGCTTGTTCCTAATGTTCGCATTACTGATGCAACCATTGAACAAGTACTCATCTCGAATTGAGTTACGTTGTGGATTATTCTTTTTGAGTGCCATCGAGGTCATGCACCTCATGATTATTTGGCTAAGCTCATTTCCTATTATATTATAGTTAGTTCTTGGTGAACAACTTTTCATCACTCTTTTGCAGATCACTCATTGTTTTTATAAGATACAATAGTATCCCTTGAGAAAAACTGAATTTTCATCACTATAAGGAATATTCAAAGTGAGATTTACAAGTGATTGTTATCAAAATGAAGTTGTTTATAAAACACCTTGGAAAACTTAATTGTTTTCATAAAGAAAATCTTTGTAAATTTATTTATGATTCTTATTTAAGAATTAAGCATGAAAATGTTTTTATTATAAAGATGATGATAAAATTTTGACGAACAGAGTATTGCATCGTTAATCTTGAAATTGTATATAGTTGCGCGCCTACATACAATTTGGAATGGACCATGCAAGACTAATTAGTAGTCACCATAAAACTAATGAATAAACACTACATTTTCTTTGAAGATTGTGAAAGATTAAATTTTATGAGATCTACAAGAAGTGAAAAATAGGGACATAGTGTTAGGGACACCTACATATGTGCCTATAGCATCTATTCTTCTGAGTCGAATTTACTCATCTGTGGAAATTCTCTTATTTGATAATTGACAATTCTTTCTTGTCCAATTCTCCCGTAGTGAGATTCTTAGGAAAAGTATCTGATTACCGAGTGTTGATACCCGATTGGATGAATCGACGTTCCTATCATTTGTTTTGATTAGACTTCATTTGAATGACCTGGGTAATGATCCGAGGAGCTTTCGAATGCGTACTCAAATTATGAAACATGGGATATATTCATATTCATTAAATGTTTTCGTCTGTATCTGATTTGAAATTCTATCGCGTAGATTATGCGTTGACCTTACTCTTTTAATGATAGTTATGTCTCTAAATATCCTTGAATTTGTAAAGGATTATGAGTTATTATTAG
Source organism: Glebionis coronaria (assembly GCA_025667525.1). Lineage (NCBI taxonomy): Eukaryota > Viridiplantae > Streptophyta > Magnoliopsida > Asterales > Asteraceae > Glebionis > Glebionis coronaria. Next base: position 437,613,245 of record CM046874.1, read on the forward strand.
TCTTGTGAGAAGTTCACATCTTATCAACGGTGACGAAACTGGAAAGTTGATAGTGCCATTAGAATGGAATGGTTGATTATGACATGACAACATTGTCTTAGATGATGGGAACTCGAGTAGAATTCCCCTAAATGACAAGATGTTGATTATCAAAAGTGATCTAAATAATTCTTGATGGATGACCATATCCGCATTTAGACTTGAAATTATACCGTGAATGGTTGTGAATTAGTCATAGATATTATAATCTAGAAAGAACCTAATATAAATGTATTAAAAGATGTTTATGTTATCTGAAACTTTAGGAGGTATTTGCTGGTGAATTACCTAGACTTTCGCCATTAAGGCAAGTTGAATTTGGTATTGATTATTTTCCCGGTGTTGCACCTGTGGCATGTGCACTGTACGTCAGCACCAACTAAATTAAAAGAATTACCGTACAACTGAGAGAGTTGTCGGAGTAAGCTTTTATTCTACCAAGCTCGTCATCATGAAGAGCTATGGCGTTATCATTCCTTATATTTGTTTAATTACCTTGAACTAAATAAATTGACGATTAAAATCTATATCCACTACCCAAGATGATAGATTTGTTCGATAATTTACGAGGTTCTAGCGTATGTTTAAAAAAAAATTGATCCTCGGCATGGTTATCATCAACTTCGCGTCCGCGAAAAAGATTATCTATTCAAATCACTACATCCATAACTTGTAATAAACATTATGAGTTTCATGTTATGTCGTTTGGATTGACTAATACACATGTAACATCCATAAATTTGGTGAATCTCGTGTGTAGGCTGTAATTTGATAAATTTATGCTTGTGATCATTAAGGACCATCTGTTTGTTTTTAAGAATAGGAAGGAGTTAATAATTATTTATAGATTGCCCTAAATTGGCCGAACAATGAAAACTTGTACCTTGAATATTTAACATGTGATGAAAGACTTAATCCTTTAAATTATTTGACCGTGTGATTAATAAAAAAAACGGAATATAATGACTCTTCAAAAATTGGAACCATTAAGGCTTTGGGTTTTACCAAAAAGAAAATGGAAATATGTTTTGACAAATGTTTTAACAAAGAATTTTTAAAGGATTATTCCCTTATACACAAATCATTTAACTAAACTCCTGTTTAGGGGTAAATGTTTGTGTATACCTCAACACAACCTAAGAGGGATTGAGGAAACCATTTAAACCATGACTTGAAATTTGAAACGACACTTTTTGCTTTTCAACTAAGAAATTTTTTACCAAAGAATAAACGAAGGTTTTTCGAACATTTACGGATCTTACTAATTATTCCGATAAATCAACAAAAATCATGTTAATTAAATTCAAATTTGTTTTGAACATTTTATTATAATTGGTCGAACTAAGAAATTTAAACTTTTTTCGTTTACGTTTCATAAAATTAAATATCTATTATTTAATTACTAGCAATAGTTATCGACGCTTTAGACGTCGGATTGAGTAAAACGGATAAAAATGATAGTTGAGAAGAAACTAAAACTCAGAAAATGTGAAGGAATAATTTTTGAATAAATACGGACATGATATTTATTTCATCAAGGAAGGTGAATATAATTACTGACACATTACGTAGAAAAGATGAAGAACCAATTAGGACATGTTCCTTAATAATGAAGGTGCAAAATAAATTGCCGAACAATATAAAAATAAACAATGCTTGTAAGAAGGATAATATAGATAATATAAAGGGGTTCGCGACTAATATGAACCATTAGAATTGAGGAGCCGATGGCGTTAAATGTATAAAAGGCCACTTGTGGTTGCCTAAATATGGAGATTGTGAGATATAGTTATGTTGGAATCTTGTAAGTATAAGTATTTTATTCATGACATTTATGATTTAATGTATTTTTATCTTAAGAAGTTGTACTAATGGCAAATTATGAAGGCAGGCATCGCCTCATACATTAGTAAACGTCTAACTATTGCAAAGGTCATCATCTAAATTTGATTCGATTTGGGTAACCGTCGACAGACTGACCAAATATGCTAATATCATTCCTGTTAATGATAGATTCTTGATGAAGAAATTGACCCTTTTGTATTTAAAGGAGTTGTGTAAACGTGGTGTGCCTGTATCGATCATCTCTATCAAGATCCTCGCTTCGCATCGAATTTCTAGAGATTTGCTCAGAAGTCATTGAGAACGAATCTTGATGAGAGTACTGTGTACCACCCCAATCGAAGGGACGAGGTAAAATAACGATACAAAATACTTGAAGTGTTGTTTTATGCTTGAATGATTGACCTTTAGTAATGAACCGTATAATCGTTTTCCTTTGGAAATATTATCATTGATAATTATCGTGTTAGGATCGAGATCGAATCTTGTTAGGATCTATATGAGAGCATCTGTAATCAGGAGTTGGGATGAAGACACCCGACATACACCCATTATGAGTTGGACATGTCTTTTAGGTTTAAGGTTTTCTATGACGACAAACCTAACCTTACAAAATACCCGACCCGCGAGACCTGAAATGGTTGTTGAAATTAGGATCTGATTATTGACTACCGGTAGTAGGCAGGAGGTTATGTGAATATTTAATGTAGATATTGAAGTGCCGGATGGGTAGCGAAGTTATGCCAAAAAATTTTACTTTGGAAAAACGAATAGATGATATGAAAGATCATGGGAAATAAGTCCCCGTAGTATGGGACCATCAAGATGATGTAAAAGTTGGTATGAAAGACATATAAGCTGGATCTACCCTAGGACTTCAAGTGCTACGTGAATTATGTTTCGTATATCGAACTTGATAAAATGTCTATCAAGTGAAAATCTTATTATTCCTTAATGAAGTTTGGATCGGCGAAAAGTTGCATTCATCAAAAACCCGTGAACATCATGGATAGAGAAAGTAAGTCAACATTAAGCCTGATCGTACTCCCGTGGTTATGTTTGATGAAACTCGCGTATTGTAATGAATTACACTTGTGAGAAAAGACCGAATGTGGAGGAAATACCCACATGGCTTTAACTCTATAAGAAGCGAGTAATAATATAAAATGATCTTTGAGGACAAAGATCCTGTTTAGGGGTAAATGCTGTGACAATCCGTCAATTTATGGTTGATATTTTATTTCAAGTGTTATTTAAAAACATTATTTTAATGTTATATTATGAACTCACTTATTTTTGGGAAGAAATTTGAATTTACATCTTGAAGTAGCATTGACTACGTCTAAACCGGAGGTTTCTACGTTACGTGCTTACGTTTACATACACCGTTTTGGTGACAGTCCGACATTTCAAGAAATAAATTTATCCGTGAATATTATTTTGGAATTTTAAATTTGTGTTGGTTCATAAACTCACAAATTTACGAGAAGAGATTAGGACTTACGATTATAATTTAACGTCCTTTACGACTAAACCAGAAACCTTAGGATTACGTATTTATGTTTTCGAACTCTGTTTTTGATGAGACAATTTTTATTAGATTCGTTTTGTGTCATTGATTCATAATTTATAAAAACGTTTTTTCGTAAAACGACCCGAGGGCACGCAAATCGAGGAAACTAGAATCGAGGAATACCCGTAAATTAGCGGGATGGGACAAAACAAGTTTATCCCACCCCACTCATATGGGAAGGCCAAAACTTGACACCACAACATGTGATGTGTCCAAGTTGTAGCTAGTTGCTTACACTTGTTAAGCAAAGCTTAACAATTAAGCTAATTCTTCCACCAAACTAACAAAACCACTTCACTTTACCACTTGCTCTCATAAACACATGCAAACCACTCATACTCTCCTCCCTCTCTCTCTAAATTTCGTCCAAGAACCACCCCTAAATACCCTCATTTGATCAAATTTAACCATGAAATCATATGTTATTCACACATATGATGAAGCTCTTTTCAAGCTCTATTGATTGGTGGTGATTTTAACATCCAAGGAGAAGATTTGGTGATGTCCAAGGGATGATTTCTACATGAAGTTTACAAGTATTGGTGGTCTTGAAGATTGGTGTTGATCTATCACAAGTTTTGCCATCAAAAATCCAAGCCTTGATCATAAACTACACAACCTTGGTGGTATAGAGATTGTTCTTCCTATCCTCTTGTTATTTTGATTATGTAATCTTGTATTTTTTTATTTATGTATATGTATATGATGATGAATGATGATTACAAATATTATGTGGGGATTTGGTGTTGATAGATTTGATAAACATGGGTAAAAAGATGGAAAACCCACATGTAAAAATGGTTAAATCTTGCTTAATAAGATGGCTGTATAAAAACAGTAACTAACCAAATGAAAAACTGATAAAATGGCATGGTGGAATCAATTTACAGTAAGTATTAGATGTCATACACATGTGAGAGTTGGCCATGCAATGGAATCATCAAAATGAGTGAGATATGATCAAAACAAAATTAGTATACCAATCTGAATAGTCTATTTTGTAGGGACTGTTAAGGATACTTAGACATGGATTGAGCAATAGCTATAACTAACTTATTTGTAGCACATAATATGAAGTTTATGCCATTCAAAAATGAGCTTCTATCTCCTTATAGAACTCAAAATATGATAAAAATGGTGAAGATGAAACTAAAAATCAGATTTTGAAGAATTAATGTTTAATAGTATTATATAAGCACTCAAACTAATATAGTATAAAATGTGAATTAAAACCCACTAACTTATAAATTTCATTATATAAATATGTATAAGGTTAAATAAATAGACACTTTATAAAAATTGTAGTTGAATAAGATTTATAAGTTATAAAAACTATAAACATGATTTTTATGACTTTTTCGGCTATTACCGTAAAATTAACGTTTTTCATCAATTAAAACTTAGACGATTGGACCCGTCTAATGTAAACTTTTTAAAAGTCATATACTGATATATAAGTACTTAATACAAGTAAAAACCGATAAAACCCGAACTATATAACATACGGACATTAACAGGCTAAGTTAGCGTTATTGGACTAATAATACAACTAAATAGGCTAAACACTTATAAACTTACTCATTGGGCTTAACCCACTTGGGCCCAACATGTAAAGTATAATACTGATAATAAAAGTATAAAATGGTCTAATTTAAGGTAATGGACTTATAATGGGCTTATTGGGCGTAAAACATGTAAATAGGTAAAACTAGTAAACTAATATAAAAGTTGTCAACACATAACACTAAGATGAGTAAATGAGAATGTATAAAACTACTTGATCATCATATATATAAAATCATCATATGTATACATAATTGTTATTTTTATAAAGTCATTGGACAAAAGTCTAAGACGAGTACTATTTGTCTAGGTTTCCGTGATTGAAGCACGTACCGTACATCCGAATCGCCGATAACCCGCCTTTCCCAATCAACGTGATTTCATAGCCTCGCACTGTTTTAAATGTTTTTATAAAATGTTTTATAAACCCGCGAGGGAGATAACATGTTAGTTTTTATGAAATAGGACACTAGTTGTCCCGATTGTTTGTTTATTGATTTGGACCCGAATGATTGTATGGCCCGATGAATGATTAAATGACCCGATAGATGAAATGAAATGGATTATTAAAGTTAGGTTATGTCACTAAAAGTCCCATTAGCATGAATTGTGAACTACCGGGATTTGGTAGACGCTTATGCATATAATAGTACTATTTGGGGACGATCACCCCAGTTCGCGCCTTGACGGTTGATCCCCGTTGTGCCACATTGATTGGTAAGCGAATTTATGTATGAGAAGATTTCCATAGCGTGATTATTGTGACGACACGCTAACTTAGATGGGCAAATTGAGTATCGGGTTAGCTACCCGTTGTTGGTTATAGTAAGGTAACAATGTCATGTGGCTTATAATAATCCAAATTAACGAAATACTGCTATATGCACCGAATTACGATATATTGCCTGATTAGCAATATGGGGTCATACTATCGATATTATGTTCGTGTTTTGATTTTTATAACCATAATCATATAACGGTTTTTATTTAACTCCATACAACGTTATAAAACGTATTGTATGATAATTTTACGACATTGGTTCGTATAATGATTTTGAAGGCGAAAGCCTATATTATGATTTTGATAAGGATTTGTATAAAACTACTTTGGCTATTTTATGGCCTATTACAATGAATTCTACAAAAATGATTTTCGGTAATAATTTTATACCGATGTTAAATTGATGGATTTTATTAAACTCTATGAATTCACTCGGCGTTATCGCTGACCTTTTCTTTTAACATGTTTTATCTCAGGTACTTGAAGGTAATTCTCGGGAAGACATCAAGAATTCATGGCCCGCACTTAAATATTAATTTCCATTCAAATGCTTTGTAAAACCTGTATAAAATATAATGACTTGGGACCTATGTAACTTTGATATTTATGAATGGAAATGCTTTATTATTAAACGACGCGATTTTTATGCGTTGTCTATGATGTGAGTAATGTGCTATCCCGTAACACCAACGAGTCTTCCGCTGTATTGAGTTGTATAAATTTGGCGGTGTTACAAAAACCGGCTAAGTTTTTTAAATATAGGTAATATGACCTGCTAATTTTCCAACTAGACATAAATTTAATTTTAAATTTCCAGCTAAATAATTATTGTTTTAATATTTTTTATACATTGCTTTATAATTGTCTTCTTCTCCAAAAAAATAAAATAAACCGCCATGTTCTTCCAATCGCATCTCGAAATCCTTCAAATCAAAACCCATAGCTACAGAATCTCGAAATCCTTCAAATCGAAACCCAGATCGTATCTTAAACCCCTGAAATCGAATATTAAAACCCTATAAATCGAATCTTCAAGAATCTGCCATGAGAACGATGCTTCAAATATTGATTGTATTCAATTTATATTATCATATGATATCAGGCGATAGGTTATTTTTTTCAGTTTTGATTTGCTCCGATGAAAAAAAAAAGAAAATCTTGAAAAACATCAATAATTGTTCCTGTGTATTTAATATGTTCTTAACCACCATTTGAGATTTATTAAATTTAAAGAATTAAAAGGAAATCAGATCTTGAAAAGAAAGATATCGGTGATAAATTGTATATGAAATTATAGGAATTAAGTCAGATGTATGTAGTTAAATTATTAGACAAAAAGTAATTAAAAAAGAATACTGGAAAAAAAAGGTAGATGAACAATGACATACCCGGATATCTTTTAATATAATTGTGTTTAATGTAGGTGTATTGAAGCTTTGGATATGGATTTAACATGGTGATGCGTATATGATTTTTGTATAAAATGGAGAGTCTTATAAGATATGCCACGTAAGCAAAGATATAAGCATAAAAACTAATAAAAATGACAAATAATCAACTTTTACCTGCTACACCGGTAGTAGGTCACCCTATTGCTGATAATAAAACAATTTTGAAAGTATCTATACTAGATTGGTAATATAACGCCTTGATTACCTAGATGTGTAAAATGTTAAAAGTACATTGCTAATATATAGACTTAACCCTTAAAGTATTTAATTAAATATAACATGATTTAATTAAATAAAAGTAAAAATACTTAGTTTAAAACCTGTATTAATATCTATCAATAACATAACCTAAATCGTGGAAATTAATTAATTATAAGTCATGATTTTAATAATTAATTAATCATATAGTCTAAATGAAACGATAATTACTTAGATTAAAATCCATGTATTATTAATAATATTAATAACCTAAGTCATGTATAAATTAAATTAATCATGTACATGTTTTAATTAATTTAATTTAATCTTGTAAAAATAAACTTGTAAATTAATTAACCTTGTAAAAAATAATGTCATGCCCGAAACCCGTGTCTTAATTATTAAACGTATCGTGTACCGTGTTATTAAACCCCGTGGACCGGACCCGTGAACCGGTCAACAATGCACCCTTGGTCTTGACTAGCCGCCGGCTAGCAGAAGTTCCTATCGGCTAGCCGGTGGTTACCCCTGCTGCCGCAACCTAAGGTTCCCCCTGCTTTCCTTATTTAGCCACCGGCTTAAGCCGGTGGTGGTTCCTTGTTCTTAGCCGAGACCCAGCAAGCCAAAAACACACCCCGACCAAGGTCGGGGTTCCCTTTGCTCTTGCGGCCGAGACACACAACACACACCGAGACCTTGAGGTCTCGGTTGGTGTGAAACAAAAGCAAGCCGAGACCCCCTTGGTCTCGGTTCCATGCGTCGACCAAAACAAACACCCCTTAAACCCTAATTAATTTTACCCCCATGATTTATTAACATGTATTTACTTGTTTTTATACCATTCATGATTTCATGTGTTCAATTAATCAAGAACATAAAAAAGGAAAAAGGGTTTAGGGTTTACCGATTACGTGAAACATAGGAGAATGAACACACGAACAAACTTACGAGAAATCAATCACCAAAATCAACCAACACACCCTTGTGTGTGTTCTATACCCGACGACCAAGAAGAGGAAAAAGAGGGATTAGGGTTTTGTTTATTTTCTAATTTCTGTAATTATTAAAATAAGTTTTCCCTTTATTTCTTGTTTAGTAAAAATTGCATGGGCTTGGCCCTTTGTCTTGTGTTTAGCCGCGGGTAGGATGGGGCCCACAATTGTAACCCATAGGTTTCTCGTGTCTAATATTAAGTGTGTTCTCATGTTCGTGTTTACATGATTTAAATAGTTATCGTTCGTGTCTTATTATATTTATTCATGATCGTAATAAATATACATAAATATTTAATACTAAGCTCGTGATTATTTACGTTCATGATTTCATGTTCGTATGTTCGTGATTATAATTATTATTTAAATAATTAATGTGTCTTAATATGTATTAAATACTTATCGTGTTATAACACGTACGTAATACTTGTAAATCTTGTTTGTGAATCGTAAACGTGATATAAAAGGAAAGTTCTAATCATGTACGTATGATCATAAGGGTACTATTCATGGTAAAAGCATGCGGGTTTAACAAGTGACACCATATTTCTTTAGAACTTTATCAAATTGTTCATTACAAAAATGGGTCCCTCGATCACTGATTATAGCCCGCGGAGTTCCAAACCTAGCAAAGAGTTGTTTCAAAAATTTCACCACTACTCGAGCATCATTATTAGTAGGCAAAGCCTTAACTTCAACCCATTTCGACAAATAGTCCACGACTACGGGAATATACTTATTTCCTTTTGATGATGGAAATGGCCCCATAAAATTGATTCCCCATACGTCAAAGATTTCACAAACTTGTATTATATTTTGAGGCATTTCATCCCTTTGTGAATTCTTTCCTTGACGTTGATAAGCATCACAAGTCTCGAGCAAGTCTTGGGCATCTCAATATATGGAAGGCCAAAAGAAACCGGCATCAAAGACTTTTTTCACGGTGGAGTTGGCACCATGATGTCCCCCGGTGGGTCCTTCATGACAAGCTTTAAGAATATCTTTAGCTTCTTTGCCAAACACACACCTACGAATCACTTGATCCGCGCATACTCGAAACAAATAGGGATCATCCCAAAAATAGCAAGATATGTCCTTGAAAAATTTCTGTTTTTGTTGGGACGACATACCCTTACGAACTTCCCCGCATGGTAATCTGCGATGTCCGCAAACCATGGGGTACTATCATCACCACGAAAAGCAATCATACCAAGCGTCTCGAGAGGAAATGTTTCATTAATTTCCTTGTTCTCTCGATCGCTTTGGTGAGGATTCTCAAGTCTAGATAGATGATCGGCCGCGAGATTCTCGGCTCCTTTTTTGTCAATAATTTTGACATTAAATTCTTGAAGGAGGAGAATCCACCGGAGCAACCTCGGCTTTGCATTTTGTTTATTAAGAAGATATTTGATAGCCGAGTGGTCCGTATACACTATGGTTTTAGACAAGACGAGGTATGGGTCTAAACTTTTCGAAAGCATATACAACGGCAAGTAACTCCTTTTCCGTTGTAGTATACTTAGTTTGAGAATCCGTCATAGTCTTACTTGCATAGTGTATAGGCAAGAAATGTTTGGTCTTACGTTGCCCCAAAACTGCACCTACCGCGTAATCACCAACATCACACATTATTTCAAAAGGTAGATCCCAATCCGGGGCAACTAAAATTGGTGATTCGGTTAATTTCTTTTTAAGCATCTCAAAGGCTTTGATGCACTCATCCAAAAAGAAGAATGGAGTCTCTTTTTCCAAAAGATGGGTCATAGGCCGAGCTATCTTAGAGAAGTCTTGGATAAACGTGTTAACTTGGATTCACTAATGAATACGGGTTTATGATCCGGAGGTCGGGGAGGATAGAAGTGTTGTTTAGCCATTTTAGTGAGAGAAACAAGAGAGAATAAAAGTGTGTTTTATTCTAGAGAGAGAAAGGTAAGACAAGAAATGAAAAGCCTCACCCCTCCATGGAAGTATGGAGGGGTTTATATAGCCCGGGACTTGGACTTTACATATGACAATATTAGTCCCTGCAAGTCCCGGCTATGAAACTAATGTAATTCCGTTAGTCGCACACATTTTAAGGCTAACAATCTTCCCCCAATGTGGTGACATACGGAATTACTTACAATGTTCCTAACAAATGCAAATACAACAAAAATATGACAGTATTAAGTTTGCTTCCAATGCTGAGGATGACACGATTGTCTTCAAGTCTTCTAGAAAAACTTTTACCCCATTTTGAATTCTCTTTGTCTTTGCTTGTTGAGGAACCATTGTATCATGTATGAACTGGATTAACTTCCCCCCAATTCATACCACATGTCTTGAAAAGCTTTCTTCATAGACTTATTTTTGACGAAGCTTCTGAATCAGCTTCCCCCCAAACCAATATCCCTGTCTTGAGCAGAACCTGTAGCTTGAGCAATCTTCTATCTTTGACATTTAAAGTGCACAGCGGAATTTTGTAGAAGAAGAAGTAAACCCCACCAAGTAACTCCTACCTTGACATTTTTCGTCTTCATGATTATGTGTTTGGGGGAACATGTAAGAAATCAGCAACAAATCTTCTCACGCATGTAGAATACTTCCCCCTGGAAGTTGAACTAAGTACCCAAAAGTACACGTTCTTCCCCCATGATGGTTACGAACTCTCGTAAGCATCATCTGACGTGTGCGGTCAAAATCGCGAGATGTTCTTGTTGAAAGTATGATGGTGACGAACACTCAGAAGCATCATCTGACGTGTACGCTCAGAATCGCGAGATGTTCTTATCAGGAGTAAGAAGGTTAAGAACACTCGGAAGCATCATCTGTCGTGTACGCACAGAATCGTGAGATGTTCTTGTCAAGAGTATGGTGGTTAAGAACACTCGGGAGCATCATTTGACAAGTACAATCAGAATCGAGAGATGTTCGTATCTGAAGTAGAAATCTTTGTTGACATTTTGTAGCTCAAGTTGCTCGTGAGAATTGTTTGCTGATCACATCTCTACTCTTGTACTCTCTGGCTAAACTTACCGACCTCGTATTCTTTCGGCTATCTGTAGTGACTACTGGTGAAGTAAATATGATATTCCAAACTTGAAACTGAAGTAGAATCTACCAAATTTGTTACTTACGCTTAGCATTGTTGTTGATTGACGAACGGTGCAGAGAAACGTCTCTTAGTACCTTATACATAAAAGAAGGGAGAAGTATAAGATGTAAAACACCTCTTGAAGTATCCACAACTACAGGTGAGTGTGACACTGAGCACTACAACGTAACTCCTTAAGTGATAGTTGTCCATGTCGTCGACCATCCACCCCTTGACAGTGGAAACTAGATAAATCAAGTCTCAATCATAAATGCTGAAGCGAATCATCAATCGATAGAGGGGGTGAAAAGGCTCGATGATGAATTGAGTAGACGCCTTCGTGATATTCCACTTCACCTTCAAATAATAAATACCAAATCCACTTCGTAATCACTTGACATTACTTTGCCCGAATACAAGCCGTTTTTGACAATTTCAGTGAATCTTAAAGGATCGTTTTGGTGTTTGTTTGTTTTTGTCTTCGTGTATGTTGTGTGTTATTTGATTGTCGTTAACTAGATACCACCATTGACAAAGAGATGAGAAGTCGTCAATGTTGTATAGTTAACTTTACAACATTAGCATGGCCCGCTGATACTGATCCGATCCGATCCGTCATCAATTCAACCCAATCAATAACACAATTTAATATCAAATTTTTCATTGATATTAAATTTGTATAACAATCCAACATGTATCGAGAAATAAGAAATGTTATACTAACATGCTCGGCCCATTAAAAATGAACCGAATCAAGCCCTTAACCCAATTCCACGAACGTTATATATGGCATGCTATAGCACCATGTACACGGCCCACCATCATAAAAATTATACTCGTCTAGGAAAGGAGAGTAATCTGGGCCCAACTTTTGATGAAATTTGAAGATATTTCCCTTGAAAAGTTGTTTATTTCAGAAAAAACAAGATTAGTATAGTCGTCACCCATTGGATTGATGGCTTGGTTAGCTGACTCATTAAGTTTGCATATGCACGTGGCTCAACTTTAAACGTGGCACATTTAGCCAAAGTGGGACATGATATTTAAGAACCTTCACAGCTCCATTTCATTAGGGATAAATAACCTAATATAGAAAACTCCGCCCCCCACTTTGCTTTGGTAAATCACGCCTCCCTATTTTTTTTCACCATCTCACAAAACCGTCTCATCTATCAGCTCTCATCATGATAGATCTATTGTGCATCATTTATCCATTGTCTCCTTTAATTACCTTACAATAACCCACGAAGAAATCATGTGATATTCGAGTTCAAGATCATTAAGTTGATCTCAGGTAGGCAAATTGTATGATGATTAAATTTGTTTTTATTAAAATCGAAACAAAGAATGAATGTAACAGTCTTGTTAAAATTCTTTCTTTAAATTTCGGATAAGAAACAGTACACCCTACAAAGAACTATGATGATTTGATGTTTTGTGAAAAATCTGTGAAGATCGAGGCTAGCATGTCGTTACACGAATGGATATCAGAGATTTTTTTTTCATGTTTTAATGAGTCTAGTTGATGTTGGAGATGGAGTTTAGATAGGACGATGGTATAGGATATAGAGTCAGGGTTTGATTGTTGATGATGTTGAAATGGTTTGAAACAGTTTTAAGGTCTCGGTTTAATTCTAGTTTTGACATGATCCAAGTGTTTTTCATTTAAAGAACTAGTCATTGCAATGTTTCCACTTCCCATCGCAATGTTATCACTCCATCGCAATGGTTCAGATTGTCAAACTCCCATCGCAAAGTCAAACAATCCATCGCAATATATCAGAAACCCCATCGCAATGAATCAAAAACCACCCATCGCAATGGTCAAAATAAATAAGGCCATCGCAATATTTCAAAACACCCCATCGCAATATTACAAAAATCTGTCCATCGGAATGTTTCAAAAAAATTCAACAGCATTTGGCCTTATAATACCATTGCGATAGGTCAAACCACCCATCGCAATGAGGGACAGTCGGACCCATCGGAATGTTTCAAAAACAAACCCCATCGGAATGTAGCAGTGATTCCCATCTGAATATGCATCGGAAAGCCATCAGAATACTTCCATTGGAAAGGGTTTTACAGCAGACAAAAATAGATCCTGAAACTTTGTTGAATCTGTCCTTTTCCCAATAAAAAACTGTTAATTTTTCCTTGTCATTATTCCCAACAAAATGATAAAGTGACAGATTTAGATATGAATAATATGACACGAACACTTAAAAAGTGATACTGAAGGAAACAGTAACGAGATATGGATAACAAATATATGAAAGATCATATAGGATAAAAGACACAAAAGAGTTGACAGATTTAGAGAAATTCAAACCGTGAACGAATCAAGCATAAACACGAACAAGATCACGAATCAAAAACACGAAACACCCCCGGTTAGCTCTGATACCAATTGTTAACTTGGATTCACTAATGAATACGGGTTTATGATGCGGAGGTCGGGGAGGATAGAAGTGTTGTTTAGCCATTTTAGTGAGAGAAACAAGAGAGAATAAAAGTGTGTTTTATTCTAGAGAGAGAAAGGTAAGACAAGAAATGAAAAGCCTCACCCCTCCATGGAAGTATGGAGGGGTTTATATAGCCCGGGACTTGGACTTTACATATGACAATATTAGTCCCTGCAAGTCCCGGCTATGAAACTAATGTAATTCCGTTAGTCGCACACATTTTAAGGCTAACAAAACGTCTATAGAAGCCGGCATGACCGAGAAAACTTCTAACTCCCTTAACGGTGGTTGGTGGAGGTAATTTGGCAATCACGTCGATTTTAGCCCTATCTACCTTAATACCGGCCTTATAGATCTTATGTCCTAAAACTATTCCTTCTTTGCACATGAAATGGCATTTTTCGTAGTTAAGCACGAGATTTGTTTCCTCACAACGTTGTAACATTCATTCCAAGTTAGAGAGACATGAAGCAAAAGACTCCCCAAAAACCGAGAAATCATCCATTAAGACTTCCATGGTTTTCTCAATCATATCATGAAAAATGGCCATCATACACCTTTGGAACGTCCCCGTAGCATTGCATAATCCAAAAGGCATTCTACGATAAGCAAATGTTCCATAAGGAAAAGTGAATGTGGTTTTTTCTTGATCACGAGGGTCTATAGGAATTTGGAAATAGCCGGAAAATCCATCCAAAAAGCAATAGAGTTCATTTCCCGCTAGTCTCTCTAACATTTGATCCATAAAAGGTAATAGAAAATGATCCTCCCTAGTGGCATCATTAAGCTTTCTATAGTCAATACAAACACGCCATCTGGTCACGAGTCTAGTAGGAATCAATTCATTGTTCTCATTAGTCACTACCGTCATTCCTCCTTTCTTGGAACACAATGCACGAGGCTAACCCATGGGCTATCGAAGATAGGGTAGATCATTCCGGCGTCTAGAAGTTTCATAACTTCCTTTTTGATCACCTCATGAATCTTTGGATTAACCCTTCTTTGATTTTGGATAGCGGGTTTATAATCTTCCTCCATCAAAAATTTATGAGTGCAAAATTTTGGGTCAATACCCTTGATGTCAGAGATTTTCCATGCAATGGCCCGTTTATGTTTCTTTAAAACCTTAGTAAGTTCCTCCTTTTCATTATCTTTCAATCCCTTAGCAATAATCACCGGTAATTTATCCGTTCCCTCAAGAAAAGCATACTCCAAATGAGTGGGAAGATCCTCAAGCTCTAGTTCGGGTGCTTCTTCAAGAGAGGTTTTCACTTTTGTTTCATTTTCGTTCACAACTTTAATTTCCATAGGTGGTGATTGAAAAGGATCTTCATTCAAAAATGCTTCAAGCAAGTTGATATCTCCATCCATATCATGATAATCCTCATCATACGTCGATGGCAAATCCGGTGTCCTAAGAAAAGCATCAACCTCCTACAAGATAAAATCACTAGTCCCGAATGGAGTAAGGGGTGGAGAAGAAAGGGCAATAATAGGATCTGATAAAGAAGGATTGCCACTTTTGGAATTAGCCGAGAATCCAAGCACTTCTTGAGAATATTCCTTACAAGCAACATCAATCATGTCAACACGATTGATTGATTCCCTGAAATTCTCATAAGAATACTTAGAAACGTGCCCGATATCAAAGGTAACGGTCTCATCATCAAAACTTAAAGTCATTTTTCCACTTTTCATGTTAATTAAGGCACTAGCCGTAATAAAAAAGGTCACGGCACACGTGAATCTTCGGGGTAATCCACAACTACAAAATCCGCCGAAAAATGAAGCTTCCCTACCTTAACAAAGACATCCTCGGCTATACCTACCGGAAGGGCGGTCGATCGATCCGCAAGCTCGAGAGTCATTCTAGTAGGTGTGAGCTCGGGAAGTGATAACCTTTTCCACACGGAAAGAGGCATCAACTTAATGCTAGCGCCAAGATCGGCTAATGCTAAACATTCTTTCATTTCCGGAAATTCACAAGGGATAAGAAATCTTCCGGGGTCTCCAAGCTTTTCAGGAAGCTTTTTAGTGAGAACCGCCGAATAATTAGCATCAAAAGAACGATTAAGCTCTTCAAGCTTCCCTTTATCGCTAATCAATTTCTTGAAAGTCGAAGCAAACTTAGGCATATAAAGCAATGCATCCGCGAAACTAACATTTAAGTGAAGTTGCTTTAACATCTTAAGAAATTAGACATTTGAGCATTGTATCTTTCGCGGAGCTTCTCTTGGTTAAGTCTCGAAGGGTAGGGTAGTGTGGGTTTAGTCTTCGGAAGCTCGGGTTCCAGAATAGGCACATGGTCTACCTTTGGTGGATTAGGAATTTCCTTTTCTTTAACCACCTCGGGTTCTTGCTCCACTTCCCTCACCGGAGAGGTACTAACATGTGGAAGTAAAGGTCCGTCTAAAGCCTTCCCACTACGTATGGTAATAGCTTTCATCTCACCATTCGGGTTTGGAATGGTGTTGCTAGGTAAGCCACCCGAAGAAGAGGAAGGTTTGTTCATTATTGCTTCAAACATCGAAAGAATTTTGTTCTCAAACTTAGCTTGATTTCCCTCGATACGGTTTTGGTTTTGCTCTAAACGAGTTTGATTAATCTCAATCTTGTTATTTTGACCCTTGATCGTATTTTGAAAATCGAGTTTCAAAGTGTTCATTTGTCCTTGAAGATTATTTTGAAAAGCTTTCAAATTTGCCTCATTTATTTTGATATAGCTTGACAAATCATTTTGATTGTTGTTTTGAAAACCTTGATTGTTTTGATTGCCATGAAATCTTCCTTGATTAAGATTCCCTTGGTTACCACGGTTAAAATTATTCCCATTGTTTCCGTTATTGTATCTATTTTGAACCGGTGGAAAACCTGGTGGAGCAACATGGTTTTGACGAGGAGCTTGACCGTTAGGGCCATAAGTTCCCGTAGCCGTAAAAGCACTAGCTTGATCAAACCCCGTAGTTAAACAAGCATAATTCAGATGTGGTCCACCACATAATACACAAAAATTCTCAACCGCATTAATCAAACCATGAGGATTCTTCCTAACCTCATTCAAAATCGTGTCAATCTTAGAGTCCAATCTAGGAATCTCGGGATTAGATGAATTCACATGAGAAACAACCGGTGTGTTCCGTGAATATTGAACTCTATATTTATTCTCAATGATACCCCATGCGTCTCTCGGAGTTTTTCTTAAAATATTACCACCCGCGGCGGCATTTAAAGAATCTTGTTCAACCATATTAAGTCCATTATAAAAAGTATTTATTTGGTGTAACTTCGCGAAACCGTGGTGTGGACATTGTCTCAACAAATCCTTAAACCTTTCCCAAGCATCTCCAAATGATTCATGCACTTTTTGTTCAAATCTAGTTATTTCATTCTTAAAGTGAGTTGTTTTAGATGGTGGAAAGAAGTAATGCTTGAACTTAGACACTAGATCGTCCCATGTCAAAATCGAACCCGGTGGTTCCTTTTCATACCAACGTTTAGCGTTTCCCTCGAGCGAGTACGGAAAAAGCATGAGCTTAATCGTGTCATTCGGCACATCTCTAAACTTGAGAGTCGAGGTGATACAAAGAAAATTCTGAATGTGAGAATACGGGTTATCCGTCTCATTACCTCGAAATTGGTCGGCACGAATAAGTGATAAAAGACCCGTCTTAATCTCATAATGATCCGCCAAAATAGCCGGCACAACGATTGCTTCTCCGTACCCTTCGGTGGGTGCACGGAGCAATTCCTCCATTGTTCGGTTATCGGCCATATTAACAACAATAGTAAGAAGCTCGGGTACTACTACTCGTTGTTGACGATTTCAATCCTTCGAGAAATGTTTTCAAGTCTATCGTGATTAATCAAAAGTCGAGTAGAATGCAATTGCATAAACCAAAACGACGAGAATTTAGAGGGTTGAAGAAAAGAAAATAGATTAGAAGAAGATTATTTTTGTTATCTTTTTCAAATCAATCAAAGATTGATAAAAACAAGGAGTGAGAGTATTTACTATGGAAGTAAATGACCCTCGTTCGACTTTGAAACGTAGGTGAAAACCTAAACGTCTCGAGGTTCAATAAGTAAACAACGACAAAAATATGGTTTATTACTACTTGAGGCGAAAAAACAATAATCGGTTGTCCCTCGCGATATACGCACAAGCAAGCGGGGAAACGAGGTGGCACAAAGCACTTAAAAACCTTTTTCCTTAGACGGCATTTTATAGCTCGTCGCCCTATACCCACCTTATAGTTTGTATAAACCGATTTCAAACTTTTTATTAGTATTTATCTATTTTGCCTTATTTTTTTGTTTGGGATTCGAATAAAATAGTTGAGTGATGAATTCCCAACTAAGGTTTGCGTTTTCACGCTTTTGGAGGTAGGTAAATTTATTGTTCTACGTAATACAATATATTAGCAACAAAAAACACGAAAAACGATATTTATATTATATATATAGAAAATAACAAAACTTCCCAAGGGTGGAAAGGGTCTTCAAATCAACGACCAACAAATCGCCACGAAAGAATCATACACAACTTCCCCGGCAGCGGCGCCAAAATTTTTGATGTGTGGGAAACGTGACGGTGTATTTAATGTAATACGTTATAGAGCAAATAGTAATAAATTATCTTTAGGAAAAAGTAATAATCTAAAATTAGCTAAAGACGGATTAATTAACATGAGAGTGATCCAGGTTCGTTGTACACGAAGAAATTGTGAATTTGAGACTTTCGTTTTGATTTAGACAATTTATTTGAATAGGTTTCGGTTTTTATCAAAAAATCCTACGTTTATATTAAAAGCGCATGAATCCTGGAAATTAATCTACAAGACGGAATAATATCTAGATATTTTTTTTACTTTATTTATTTAAACTAATAAACTTGTAATTAATTTATTTTGAACAATATTTTAATAAAAGTAATTATATATATTTTTTTATTTCTATTTTTTTATATTTAATCTAAAGTAATAAAAACTGATTTATATAAAACAAAATTTAATTAAAATACAATCAAGAAAAATCCTAAACGTTTTAGATAAAAATTAAAGTAAATCAACTCTACTATATAAAATTCTAGCTGCCAATATTTAACAAAAAGCCTGTCAGATCAAATGGTTGGGGCGTTGGTGTGATGAACAAGAGGTCTCGAGTTCGAGACCAGTGAATGGCATATTTTTGCAATTATTTGTTTTTGGAACAGTAAATCAATAATGAAACTACAGCAGGCTAACAATTATCAAAAGCAACATTGACAAGGCTAAAGTAAACAAGAGAGTCACTCAACAACAGCATCCATATAAAGGATTCAATAGTTAAAAAAAATTCAGCAAATGCACTTACAGCTAATGAAATTCATAAGCAATAAAAATTAAAAAAAACTCCAATAATCAGCAAAAATAATTCGAGACAACTAGGAAAGAAATTAGACAGAAGAAAAATCCTAATAAAGCAATTCGTAATAACAAATCAGCAGCTAAAGTTGACAGATAACACAAACCAAACAAACTCAGTTGATCCACCAATCTAAGTCAAGGTATAAGCAACAATGCTAAATTTACACGCAGACAGATCATACAAGTATGGCAGCAGCAGAAAAAAATCAGCAGGTTCAACAGCTTAAAAACAAGTACTCCACACCGTAAAAACTTAAAAAAACAGTTCACATGTATAAATTTAACTCAAATCTCAGCAAACTTTAATTAAACCATATTCTTACTCATTACATATGATAAAAATTCAGTAACTTAGAATACTCAAAAGCTTAGCAGCTTCAAGCAACCATAATACATGAACACGATAAGCAAGATCAAACTCAGATTCATACAATCTTATTCATAGCTAAATAAAACATAGCAGATTCATCATCATTTATTTATGAACACTAAGCGGTTTCCAAACATAATATCTCATGAGAATTCAAGCATAAAAACAGATCCAATTGTGCATTCAGTAAGTTCAACGAGACACAATGATTAACAGTAGCTCATATTCATACATGTATCGTTAAATTCGATAAATACACTTAAGCTAAAAGCAGTGTTGTAAATATCGGTCATGGCGGCCGATATATCGGTGATATATCGCTTGGCGGTGGTCCACCGCCACGCCATGGAGCATATCGGCCAACTTGGCGTTTTGGTCAAATATCGGTCAATATCAGTCAATATCGGTCAATATCAGTAAAAAATCGGTTGACTTTTGGTATTTTGATTGTGTTTTTATTTTTTAATGTAAATTTTACAAGATATATAACTAAAACTAATAAATACATTAATAAAATTATAAAAATATATAAGAATTTAAGATTTATATTAAATAAATATTATAAATATATATAATAATGATAAAAATATATAAAATAATGATAAAAGTATATAAAATAATGATAAAAATATATAAAATAATGATAAAATATATAAAATAATGATAATTTATAGTACCCGCCGAGAAACCGATATATCGCCGCCAAGACGATATATCGCTTGGCGGTGGTCGACCGCCAAGACCCCGCCGAGCGATATTTACAACCTTGGCTAAAAGAACGAATGCTCAGCAGATTTAAACTTAACAACTCTAAAACTTAAATAAGACTTAGCAAACTAACAGATTCATATAATCATTATACATTAGCATGAAAATCATAATTTCAGATCCATATCATAAACAGTCAGATTATTCAATCAAACAAATAGCAAATTATACTATAAAAGCAGAAAGTAAATCATAAAATGAGATTGACCTTCGAATAGAAGTCTCCATTGATGGCGAAATAAGAGCTCTGTATAGGATTTTCGAGTCACAACTCCAAACAATCAGACCACATCAATATTTTACAAGAACAAAATCTCGAACCACAATCATAATATCGAACCATCGAACCAGTATATCAGTTTTAATGCTCATTCAGTGGGAATGAATATCTATCCCTAATTCGATCTTAAGCACTCACATAAGCTATAGAATAAGCTTATATGAATATATAATATCAACTTATAGATTTAGATTGCAACAATCACTTAGAAAAATAAATGGCGAGACAAAGAGATTAAAACTGAAATATTAATTTTATCAATCAAAACAGCATTACAATATCTTTAAAAAGAAATTACAAATCTAACTAAAAATTAACATTATAACATTAGAAAGAAAATGGGATAATGATTACAATGAGAAGAGGGGGTTTATATAGGCCGAACCCGAGGGTGAGGGGTGAAGAGTTGCTCGATTTTTTACCCTTAGATCCTCTTTTCAATCATTTCTCTCCTGTTTGTTATGATCCCACGGCTGATAATGGTCTTCCATCACACAGATTGCCATGGTGGCACAATCTGTGCTAGTTTGATGATGAGGTGGAGGGTTATAATTGGCTCTTTGTCAGGATGGCAGTAAATTAGCCAATAAGAGGCCACTCATGACGAATTGGTTGTCCACGTCACAACCTTGTATTAAGCATCTTGTGAAAATACACGCTCCATATCTTCCTTGTTTCTCTGAATAGTAGCGCGTGGCCATCACTCGCTGGGTCAAATGATATGCCCTAAAAATTAGGGTTCTTGGCTGCATTCTTTGTTCTTCCCCGATTTTCTTCTCTCGTTTCTTTATTCTCTTTGTTTTTTTTACCGAAAGTTATGTTGACCAAAAGTTATATAAAACTTTCCACCATCTCTTTTTTCCTTTGATCTTGTTGGCCTTTTGACCCAATTATATATATTACTTCATCCGTCCCACTTTTTATTGGGCTTTGACCCAATATATGACCCAAAGTTTATATAAACTTCGTCTTTCACTTATTTTTGGGCTTGCAATGGGGCTTTTGACTTGGGCTTTTATTGTTTATCCAAAGTAACTTCATAACGATATTAATGGGCTTTCAGGCCCATTAGGATCAAGTGGGTCCCACCAAGGCCCAATAGTCTTTAATAAATTTGAATCCTCGAATAAAAACGACCCCGACGTTTGGCTTTTGATAAACTCTTCAATCTCGTGTCGGTTTTTCCGGCTTTATGAAGTTTTTGAAACTTGTGTACCTACACACATGAAACAATAAAACAATCATATAAATTACAAAATTCATATTAAATAAGCATTTTAAATCCATTTTATGATATAAATGAATTGAGTATTTTACTCATATTAGTGATGTTGTTCAATCATATGACCAAGATCATCATTCGTCTTCCTATTATTCGTCGTATGATTCGTCTTATAATTGTGATGAAAATCAAAATGATGAAATGAGTTATAACGCCTTTGGTAATTATATGTGACGTAATAATGAAATTGTAACAACGATTCAAGAACAAATGGCGGATCTAAATAAATTTTACAAAGAACATTTGGCAACCAAAAAGAATCTTTCATAAAATTGGAAAACGAATATGATGCCATTTTTAAAGAGTAAGAACGTTTGTATGACCAAAATCAAGAGATGTGAAAAAAATATGTAGATGAAATTAAGGAAGGTCACGCTAGTGAGCGAGAAAAAATTCTTTTAATGTTTGAGACCTTAGTGTAAAAGTTTACATCATCGAATTCTTCGTCAAATGATACCAATCCTAATCCCGAAGGAGAGGTTCAAATTGTTTCGACCCCTATGACTCGAACATCTCGTATTGATCCCGCTCTCTCGAATTTTAGAGTCGTGTTACCTTCGTCATCTAATAATAACGTAGAGGAAAGGAAAACTTCATCAAACGAAGTTTTTAAAAATGTTTTTGAAAAGAAACAACAACAAGAACTCATAGGGTATGTAGGCACAATGTCAATTGTTGAAACACATTTAAAAACCAATTTTTCTAGTAAAGATGAAATTATTTATGATTTTCTAAATCAATATACACAAAATTTGGATGAAGAAATTCCATTAAATGATTTCGAAAAAGAAGATTACGATAAGGTTTTAAGGAAAATCGTTGACCCCCAATTTTAAAAGATGA
The DNA here is from genome assembly GCA_025667525.1 of Glebionis coronaria. Lineage (NCBI taxonomy): Eukaryota > Viridiplantae > Streptophyta > Magnoliopsida > Asterales > Asteraceae > Glebionis > Glebionis coronaria. The sequence continues at coordinate 437,636,170 of CM046874.1, forward strand.
TCGAAAATTATTTCTGGAGGGACGTGTTGGTATTTTTGCTAAGTTATTTGAGAATCCACGTTCGATCCCTCCGAAGGACAAAATTAAAACCGTCAAGGCTAAACCGTCTCGTGACGAGCCTTTTATTCCTAATCCCACACCGTGTGAGATTTTGGATTTATCATATGAGAAGTCCGCCAATGCCTTATTCACATCGATACGTTTTTCATCACCGAATTCGAAACCACGACGACAAAATCTTCAAGAAAAGAGCCTTTTATTCCTAGTTTCACGACGGTTGAAACTAGTGATTTGACTATCAATGATTTGATTCCTCTTCCACGAGGAAGAGAAGACGTTTTTCATCTCGATGGCGATTTTATCGAGATCAAACGTATACTTGATGATCCGCCTTCGATTTTCGAGTTTGATGACGACCGTTACGTTAGCCCGGAGGGGGATATTTTCTTAATCGATTCACGTTTTAAAACTTTTAACCCCCCTCCCGCCTTCAAGATAAATGTGAAAGTTTTTAATGTGCCTAGAATTATTTTGGAAACACCAAATATTTTCAATTTAATCAAATTGGATTTTCATAATAAAGAGTTAAAAATGAAAAAGGGAATGATCTTAAAATCAGTTTGAAAAATGTCCCAAATTTAACTCCGTCATCACCCCGTTTAATCGAGATTGCTACAAACGCGTCTACTCCTTTTGACGAAGTTTTGTGTGGATCTAGTGTGGGTGAAGCCCCATTTGTTTCCTCACACTTCTCCATCGAGGATGATATTTTTGACCCTAGTATCATGTTTAGGGGTAAGTCTTGGTCTTTTACTAAAGTAGTCACTAGAAATTATTTCTACACTTACGATGCGAGTTTACCTCGAGTAACTCGATTTGTGTGCCCACCCAATGTCCCACCATTCTATTCTCATTCTATTTACTTATGTCCCATTGTGGCGATGATCTTCAAAGTCGTGTTGTTTCTGTTAATGCAATAATGCCTAAAAACGTTACTTGCATTTTTCGGTCTCACTTAGTTTTGATTACGACAATATGTAAAAACAAGCATTTATGAAAACAACGAAAAACGAATTCTTGAGTTCAAGTATTTTTCATTTTACCCATTTTCACTTAAGGTATGGATAAACAAGTACTAACCTTAATCAAGTGATCAAGTGATTTAATCTTTTCTTAAAACTCACTTTTTATTAAGTGTGACAAGTTTTTATTAAACTTTCTTTTTAAGAAAATGTTTTATTAAATTAATTATTTGAAAATTTGAAAATGGCATATTCTTATTTGGATAGGAATATTCTATCAGGTTATTTTTTAAACCAGATATGACCTCCACCACTAAATGACAAAAAGGGAGCGAAGTCTAGTCCAGCGGTACCTTAGCTCCTAGGCGGTTCCTTATCGATAAGGTACCGCGGGCTAAGATAAGGTACCGCGGGCAGATATAGCCGTTGGCCCTTTGTCCTATAAATAGTGGACCATTCTTAGCTTTTCAATTCACCTCTTTTGCACATCTATTTCCAGATTCAAACACTCTTCTTTAATCACTCAAAGCTTTGATCATTTGTTTGATTACTACTTGTTTAAGAAGTGAATCTTGTTCATCCATCCCTTCCTCTCCAAGTGCAAAGAGAAGAACACTATCCTTGTGAAGTGTTGAGTCCACCACCAAAGATCCATTGAAGATCTAATTTTATACATTTGTAGTTGTGTCATAGTTGTGAAGATCCAAGTAGTTGTGTCTATTTGGAAGTTGTGTATGTACTAAGTATAGTTGTGTAGATTGGTCCTAGCTATGATTAGGGCTCGACTTTTAGCTTAGATTCGGAAATTGGTTAAGCGACGTGTACGGTTTTCTCCACCATAAGGAGCTTGTTGTGTAGTGAACTCTCGTGTAAGGAGTACTCGAGGAGTGGAGTAGGAACGAGGAGTGAGCTTCGTTGCCGAACCACTATAAATCCTTGGTGTTCGATTTGATCTTTCTTTACCCTTAACTCTTTATATTCTTTATTCTTTGTGCATATATTTTTGTTAGTATTAGTTTAGTTACACTATCATTGTTCATATTGTGCATAAGAAGATTTCACATATTTCCTCAAGCCTAAGTTTTTGAAAAAGGATTTTTGAAAACCACATTTTAACAAGTAAATATAAGAAACTATTCAACCCCCCCCCCCCTCTAGTTTCTACAATTGGTATCAGAGAGGGTTGCTCAAGAACTTTTAAAGTATATTGTATTTTAAAACTTGAATCTATCTATGGATTCCAACAAATACCTAGAAGGGCAATCTATGCAAAGACTACCACTTTTTGAAACCGATAGTTTTATTTATTGGAAAAATAGATTTGAAACTTATGTGAAATTAAAAGATTTAGATCTTTGGCATGTTATTACCAATGGTGATTTTTTACCCTATCAATTTAATAAAGTTTCTAAAACAAAAGAATTGGTCACTTTTGACAAAGCTAATGACGACTCTAAAAAGAAACTTTCAAAAAATAATGAGGCTAAAATGGTGATTTATAATGCTTTGCCTAAGAAAGAGTATGAAAGAATTTTTATGTCTGAAACCGCTAAAGATATTTGGAAAACTCTTTTAGTAACCCACCAAGGTAATATCCAAGTCAAAGAAAGCAAAATCGATCTTCTTGTCCAACAATATGAACAATTTGTCATCTTAGAAGATGAAACTATTGATAGTGCATTTGCTAGGTTTAACACCATTATTACTAGTCTAAAAGCACTTGATGAAGGTTTTTCTAGCAAGAACAATGTTAGGAAGTTTCTAAGGGCTTTACATCTAAAGTAGAGAGCAAAAGTCACGACAATTGAAGAGTCGAAAGATCTCTTAACTTTATCACTCGATGAACTCATAGGCAACTTGAAGGTTCATGAGATGATAATTTTGAAGGACTCGGAATTAGTGAAAACCAAGAGTGAAAGAAAATCTCTTGCACTTAAAGCCAAGAAGGCACAAAGTGACCATGATAGTTCCTCGGATAGCGATGAAGAGGAGTATGCATTGGCGGTGAGAGATTTCAAGAAGTTCTTCAAGAGATGAGGTCAACACGTTAGGAAACCCAACAATGATAAGAAACCATTCTCAAAGAATTGGTTTGTCAAGAATGAAAAAAGTGATAGGAATTGCTTTAGATGTGGTGATCCAAATCACTTCATTGGTGATTGTCCAAAGCCCTCTCGTGATAAGAATCACACGGCGTTCGTTAGTGGCTCTTTGAGCGATAGCGGTGAAGATGACGATGACAACCCCAAAGAGGAGAAATGTCTTATGGCTCACACTTCTAAAGAGGTACATTCCGAAACCAAATATTATAGCAATGATAGATCTACTTTTGATGATATTGAATTTGAAGGCAAATATGATAGTTTACACAAACTTAGTCTTAAATTCATAAAAAAGAATAAAACCTTAAAATCAACCAAAACTAAGCTTGAAAATGAGATCAATGAACTTAGAGAGAAATTGGCAATACTTGAGAAAAATAAAGAAGTGGATTTAGGTTGCTTAAGTTATGAGAAACTAAGATTAGAGAATGAAGATCTCAAGAGCACCTCAATAAATTGGAAAAGTTCATGAAAGGTACTAGTGCTCTTGATGATATGTTAAACAAACAAGTTCATTCTAAGGAAAGACTTGGTCTAGGTTTTAACTCAAATGAAGCCCTCAACAAGTGAACCTAAACAAGTCAGATTTTCACAAAAATACCCACTGTACGCTGGTCCCAGATTGTATGGGGCAGTTCCTTATCACTATGGAACCGCCGCCATAGATAAGGTACCGTGGCTAGAAGATGAATTTTGTGAAAATCATGAATTTTCTGAAAAGTCAAAATCAAGTGAAAAACCAAAGCATCTTATTGTTAATAAGGTAAAATTACCCATACTTGACGACAATGCTATTGATAAGTTCTACAAGCCATTAAGTAAACCTCTCATGGGAAATAGAATTTTATCTAGACCATCTTCTACTCCACCTAGAGTACGGAATGAGTCTAAGCCTAGAAGTAGAACGACAACGCCTAGAAGAGATAATCAAAACAATTCACGATCTAGAAGTAAAACCCCAACACCTAGAAGAAATGATCATAACTCTAAACCTAGATCAAATACACCCAGGAGAAATAATGAACAACAAAATGGTTATATGAATTACTACCCTCCTCCATTTTGTTCTCCATGGGGAACCCCTCCTTCATTCATGCATCCCAACCAAATGCAAGGGATGTTTGGAACTAACAATTTTGGACCCATGAGATATTGGGGACCAAATGTTTGATCTTGTGTGTTGTTACCTAGATATGCTTGGGAATTGATTTGGAACCCGACGAGTGGATTAAGGATAGTGGGTGTTCTAAACACATGACGGGTAACCGAAGTTTGTTCTCGCACTACAAAGCATATGATGGAGGTAACGTCACATTTGCAAGTAGTCTACGTGGTAATATCATTGGCAAAGGTACGGTTTCTCTTGACTCTATGACCATTGAAAATGTTGAGCACGTAGATAACTTAGGGTTTAACCTTTTAAGTATAGGTCAAATTTGTGATAATAAGTGTAAGGTCATCTTTTCGGAACATGATAGTGAAATCGTAAAAGATGGAAAAGTCATTGGAAAAGGTGTTAGAAAGCATGGGCTTTATGTCATGAAGGTTAATAAGAAGTCAAAAGACAACATATGTCTTGCGACTATAGATGATAGTTCTACTCTTTGGCATAGGATATTAGGTCACGCTAATATGCGGTTAATTCAATCTTTAGTCTCTAAGGAGTTGGTAAGACACCTCCCCAAGATGAAGTTTGATAGTCACTTTTGTGATGCTTGCAAAGTTGGAAAGCAAGTTCACTCAAGTCACAAAGCCAAGAATTTGGTTTCGACCTCTCGGTGCTTAGAGCTCCTACATATGGATCTTTTTGGACCTTCCGCCATACGGAGTTATGGAGGTAACCTTTATACCCTAGTTATAGTTGATGACTATTCTAGATTCACTTGGACTAGATTTTTGGCATCTAAGAATGTAGCTTTCGATCATTTAGAAATCTTTAGTCAAAGAAATCAAAATCAACTAGGATGTCTAATTGTCTCTATTAGGACGGATCATGGTAGGGAATTTGATAATGAAGTGCAATTTGGTGCCTTTTGTGAAGCTCATGGTATTACCCATAACTTCTCGGCTCCTCGCACTCCACAATCAAATGGGGTAGTTGAAAGAAAGAGTAGGACTCTCCAAGAGATGAGTAGGACGATGCTAAACGAGCAATCTTTGACTCAAAAGTTTTGGTGCAATGCCGTGGACACATCGACTTATATTCTCAACCGAATTCTTATTCGACCTTTCCTAGGAAAGACCCCCTATGAGATTCTTAAAGGTAAGAAACCCTCATTGGTATACTTTAGGGTGATTGGAAGCAAGTGTTTTATCCTCAACACCAAAGACTACCTTACCAAGTTTGACCCAAAGTCTTATGAAGGTATCCTTTTAGGTTATTCCCAAACTAGCAAAGCCTACATTGTCCTAAATAGAACCTCGGGGGTTATTGAAGAATCACTCAACGTAACCTTTGATGAAACCCCTCCCTCACCCAAGACACCACCATTGGTTGATGATGACTTGGATGAATTAGAAGTAGTAAAAGCCAAAGAGGTTAGAAAAATAGGAGTTGAAGACCTTCGCGTTGAAAAGGAAGTAAACATTAAGGAGTCTAGGGATCATACTCTCAACAATGTCATTGGTGACTTAAATCAAAGGACCCTAAGATCTCAAGTCCAAAACCAAAGCAACTTCTTTTGTTTCGTCTCCTTGATTGAACCAAAGAATGTTAAAGAAGCTTTGACGGACGAGAGTTGGGTCATTACGATGCAAGAAGAATTGAATCAATTCGTTGCCAATGATGTTTGGGAACTTGTTCCTCTACCTAGAAGTTCTACCATTATAGGAACCAAATGGGTATATAGGAATAAGTTAGATGAGAATGGTGTTGTGTCTCGTAACAAAGCTAGACTTGTAGCACAAGGCTATAATCAACAAGAAGGAATTGATTATGACGAGACATATGCACCGGTAGCTAGATTAGAATCCATTAGAATCCTTTTAGCCTACGCTTGTACCTTAGACTTTAAGCTTCAACAAATGGATGTAAAGAGTGCATTTCTTAACGGTTTGATCAATGAGGAGGTATATGTGTCTCAACCTCCCAGCTTCATTGATTTTGAGAAACCTGATCATGTTTACAAGCTTAAGAAGGCACTTTATGGTCTCAAACAAGCACCCAAAGCTTGGTATGATAGACTTAAAGCGTTTCTTGTTAAACATGAGTATACCATGGGGATGGTAGACAATACGCTCTTTACAAAGAAGAAAGGTCCTCACCTCATAATCGTACAAATACATGTTGATGACATTATATTTGGCTCGACTTGTCAAGAATTGTGTGATGACTTTGCCAAAATCATGCATGATGAGTTTGAATTGAGTATGATGGGAGAACTTAACTTCTTTTTAGGAATCCAAATTAAACAAATGGACGATGGTATTTTCTTTAGTCAATCTAAGTACGCTAAAGAAATGCTAAAGAAATTTGGATTAGAAGAATCCAGACCAATGAAGACCCCTATGGCCTCGGATACTAAACTCACCGTAGATGATGATTGTGAGTCGGTAGACAACACCAAATATAGAGGTATGATTGGTAGTTTGTTGTACCTAACGGCAAGTCGACCGGTTATCATGTTTAGTGTTTGCCTTTGTGCTCACTTCCAAGACGCTCCCAAAACCTCTCACCTCGAAGCGGTTAAGCGTATCTTCCGATACATTAAAGGCACTATACATTTAGGATTATGGTATCCTAAAGGGACCGGTGTAGAAAACATTGTCTACGCGGACTCGGATCATGTAGGAGACTATGTGGACCGGAAAAGCACTAGTGGAGTTTGTACCTTCATGGGTTGTTGTTTAACTTCTTGGTTCTCCAAGAAACAAACCGCTCTTGCAATATCCACCATGGAAGCCGAGTATGTGAGTGCCGGAAAAGCATGCCAACAAGCTCTATGGATGAAGCAAGCGCTTGTTGATTACGTGATTTCTCTTGATGATGTTCCCATCATGTGCGATAATAAAGGTTCTATAGACCTTAGCAAGAATCCCGTGCAACATTCACGAACCAAACACATAGAAATTAGACACCATTTCCTTAGGGATAATGTTCAAAAGGGGAACATTTCAATTGAGAAGGTACCCTCCGAAGACAACTTAGCCGACATCTTCACTAAGCTACTTAAGAGGGAACCTTTTAATTACTTGCGTCTAGGTCTAGGATTAATGGAACATCTTCCTTAATTTCTTTTCTTTTTGTGTGATTTCTTTTACCACTTTGAGTCATTGAGTCTTCCAAACTCTTTTTGAAAAACCCTCTCTTCTCCTTTTCAAAATTCTCAAAGTCTCTTTCGAAAAAGGTTGAGAAATATGTTTGACATTGTTAATTCAATCTAAAAACGATTTTTCATAGATTCTCGTTATTAATCTAGAGCTTACATAATTCATATGTATGATTCTCTCAAACATAGCAAGAACAAGATAGAATTATGGAGGATCATTGTGTCATGACTTAAGGTCTTGTCTTACACACCTCCTACATCGATTTTTTTAAAGCCATGTATTTTGGTCAAATCTCTATTTGGTAAGTTTGCATATGTTTTCTTTGTCTATCTTTGCTTTTAAGCATATCCCTATGATAAGTTAGACTAGAAAAATAAGATTTGCTGAAAAATCTTCCTCCAAACACCAAACACAGCCTCTGCAGGCGGTTCCATATGTGAACCGCGGTGCCTTATTGATAAGGTACCGCCAGCCTAGATAAGGAACCGCCTACAGTGCCTTTTTTTTTCGGGTTTTTGTCTGAAACTCCAGATTTGCTCCAACATTTTTGAGAATCTTTGTTTCAAACCCTTTGACCACCCCAAAAATACCCTAAGCCTTCCCTATTTAAACCATAAGCATTTTGCCATACTTCACACATCAAAATGTCTTACTCTCCCAATGAAAGCCTTGAATCTCCTCCATTTTCTCCAATTGCTTTCAATCCCAACTCACTTAAAAACCATTACTGTGACAATCTAACATTTTCAGGTAGTGAATTATTTTCTCGTATAATATTTTGAAACTTATTTTTGTGTTGGTTGATGAACTCACAATTTACGGATTTAAATTTGGGCTTACGTGCATAATTTAGTGTCCTTTACGATTAAACCGGAAACCTTAGGATTACGTATTTACGTTTTTGAACTCCGTTTTTTATGAGACAATTTTTATTGGATTCGTTTTGTGCTGTTGATTCATAATTTATAAAAACGTTTTTTCGTGAAACGACCCGAGGGCACGCAAATCGAGGAAACTAGAATCAAGGAGTACCCGTAAATTAGTGAGGTGGGACAAAATAAATCATCCTACCCCACTACGCATGGGACGACCCAAACATGACACCACATCAAAGATGTGGCATCATGTAAACATTAAGCTAACAAGTGTAAGCATTAGCTTAACACTTAAGCTTACTTCCTTCCACTAACTCAAAAACAACTAGCTTCTCATTACCACCATTTCACACATGCAAAACAATCTCAATTCTCTCTCAAACCATCACCATTCCCGTCTTTAAGAACAAACACCCCTTTTGATCTTTTCTAGCCACAAAATACTTGTTATCTAGCTATATCATGGAGTTACCTTGAAGCCTTGATCACTTGGTGGCCATTTTAACAACAAAGGAGGTGATTTGCTTGTGTCCTAGGGCTTATTTCTCAACATACTTTCTTGGTGTTTGATGATCTTGGGGTTACATTTGGTGTTCATCAAGTTCTTGTCTTCCAAAAACAAGATATACGCTTGGTTGGTAAAGAAGATCATCCTCTCGATTTTCTCTTGTTATTTTTGTAAAGATCAAATGTATTTTCTTTCTTGTTGTATATTTATATTATGAATATATGATGATACAAATGTTGTGTGGGGATCAAGTGTTGATAAATATGCTTAAAAAGATTAATAACCATAAGAAACAAGGCTAAAATCATGATTAACTTGTTGGCTGTATAAAAACAGTATGTAACCAAAACTTGAACTGATAAACTTGCATGGTAGAAACCATTTACAGTAAGTACAAGATGTCATACACATGTGAGAGTTGGCCATGCAATGGAATCATTAAAATGAGTGAGATATGATCAAAACAAGATGAGTGTGCTAATCTGAATAAGCTGTTTTGTAGGGACTGTTAAGGATAGATAAACTTAAAATGAGCAGTAGCTATAACTAAGTTAATTGTAGCTCATAATATGAAGTTCATTCCACCCAAAATGGAGCTTCTAATTCATTGTAGAACTATAGATATGATAAAAATGGTGAAGATGAAAATAAAAATCAGATTTTGAAGAATTAATGTTTATTACTATTATATAAGCACTCAAATTATATAGTATAAACTGTGAAATTAAAACCCACTAACTTATGAATTTCATTTATATAAATATGTATAAGGTTAAATAAATAGATAAATTATAAAAATGGTAGTGGAATAATATTTATAAGTTATAAAAACTATAAACTTGATTTTTACGACTTTTTCGGCTATTACCGTAAAATTAACGTTTTTCGCCAATTAAAACTTAGACGATCAAACCCGTCTAATGTAAAGTTTTTAAAAGTCGTAGACTGATATATAAGTATCTAATACAAGTAAAAACCGATAAAACCCGAACTATAAGACATACGGACATTAACGAGCTAAGTAAGCATATTGGACTAATAATTGGACTAAATAAGTTAAACACTTATAAAAAGTACTTATTGGGCTAAACCCATTTGGGCCCAACATGTAAAGTGTAAATAATGATAGTATAAGTATAAAATAGATTAAAACAAGTTAAAGAACTTATAATAAGCTTATTGGACTTAAAATATGTAAATAAGGTAAAACTAGTAAACTAGTAAAAAGTTACTAATACATGAATGCTAAAGTGAGTAAACAAGGATATATAAACCCACTTGATCATCATCATATGTACAAAAATCATCATATTTATATTGTTATTTTGATAAAGTCATTGGACAAAAGTCTAAGACCGATTATTATTTATATAGGTTTCCGTGACCGAAGCACGCCCGTAGCCGATAATCCGCCTTTCATTATCAACGTGAGTTCATAGCCTCGCACTCTTTTAAATGTTTTATAAAATGATTTGTAAACCCGCGAGGGAGATAACATGCTAGATTTTGATAAAAATAGAACACAAGTAGTCCCGATGGTATGCTTAATGATATGGACCCGAATGATGCTATGACCCTATAAACGAGACAAAAAGGATTATTAGTAGTTAGGTTATGTCACTTAAAGTCCCATTAGCATGAATTGTGAACTACCGGGATTTTGTAGACGCTTATGCATTTGATAGTACTATTTAGGGACGATCACCCCAGTTCGTGCCTTGACGGTTGATCCCCGTCGTACCACATTGATTGGTAAGCGAATTTATGTATGAGAAGATTCCATAGCGTGATTTTTGTGACGACACGCTAACTTAGATGGGCAAATTGTTGTCGGGTTCGCGGCCCGTTCTTTTCATAGTAAGGTAACAATGTCATGCGGCTAATAATAATCCAATATAATTAATAAGTGTGTAAACACTTATCCTTTTGCCACTAAAATCAAGGAAAAACAAGACCTAATCATGTGTTTTATATCGTTAAAGTCGGAATTACGCGTGATTTTGTGTTTTTGTGTTAAAATAGGTACAAATGATCAAAAGGAAAGAAAACACGGGATTTCACGGTCAAATGTTGAAGAAAAGTCTAAAAAGAGACGAAGACAAGATCAAAAGACCAAATGTGTGCCAAGATCACGAAAACCGTCAAAACCAACAAGGAATTAAAGAAAATAATTAAGGAAGCCAAGATCGAGCTCATTTTAGTGGAATTAATCATTTGTGAAGATATTCGAGCCAAGTGGGCCCCACATTTAATAAATGGGCTCAAAAGCCCATTTAAGGAAATAGGGTTACTTAACTTTTCACCACAAGTCCAATTGAAAGCCCATTCATGGAGAATTATGGCACGGATTAAGGAGTGTTTTGGTTTTGGGCCTCAAGCCCAATTACATTAACTTGTAACGGGTAAAGTGAAGTTTTCACTTGGTCAAGATGGTCAACTCTCATCACCAGTAAACTCACAAACGTAAACTCATTCACACACTTCATCCACGTGTATTCCCCATTTACCTTTCCCCATATACTTAAAATAAATAAAACAAACATTTACCCTACCCTTTTATTTGTTACGTTACAAACGAAGTAAACACACACACCCACCTTCTCCTTCCCCCAAATCTCGTAGCCATTCCCTCAAAACCCTAGTTTTTATCTGCCAAAAATTACACACCCAAATTGGGGCTTTTACCCTTATGGGTTAATTCAATCTATGAGAAATAAAACCCCCCAAGAATCGGAGGCAAACACTGGAGTGGTCCTCATCTCTCTCTGACGTGGCTTTTTACTATATTGTGATTGGATGGAACACATCACTCCTCAAATCCTCCAATCACAATAATACACGCTGGCAATCTGTGGCTCTAGATGGATTTTCAACCATTGATCAAGAGAAGAAAAGAGAGAGAATGAAGAATGAAGAAATCAAGGGCTGTGATTCTACTCCGTGGGCACCAAGGTTTGAGGGTTTTCCCTTTAAAAACCCCCATTTCTCACATGTAATCAAGTTTTTATTTTTATTTTTAATTTCCAGAAAAAAATAGATTAGGGTTTAATGTAATTTTTAAATTTCAGTTTATGTAATCTTTTTTAATTACTGAAAAAATTAAGTGTTTAAGTAATTCTCGTCTCATATTTAATTCCTGTTAATTTTTTTTATAAAATCTGCTTAATCCATTTTGATTACTGTTCTCATTATAAAAAAATATAAAAAATATATATATATAAATCTGTTCGAGTGCTGGATCGGTTGATTATTGAAGGTGGTGTTTGGTGTTGCTTCGGTTCACAAGGTGGCCCAGCGCCTACCTTCTACCCAACGGATTCGACTCAAGGTTCCTTTTAATCTCTTTCTAATTTACTTGTTCTAGATTATTTTGTTTGTGTTATCTGCTAAGTTTGATTTTTCAGCTTATTGTTTTAGTTTTTGTATTGCGTTAGGTTAAAATCTTGGATTAAGTTTGAATCTGCTTAGATAAGTTTATTGGTTTGCATAACTGTTGGATCTATTTCTTTGTCTAGTATAAACTTTAGCTTATTTTTGATATAATGTTTAAGTTTGTTTAGACTAAAAGTTCCTGATTAATCTGCTTATGTCTGTTTAAGTTTCAGTTGGTTTAAATAGTTTGGTATTTATATCTGTTTTATTTGCATATTAGGTTTATTTGAAGTCTGCTTAAGTTTTAGAGTGTTAGTTTGGATTTATTTGGATTGTTGCTCTGTAAGTTTGATTTAAGCTGTTTGGTTTAATCATTGGTTTGGATTTGCTTATTTTGGATCTTAGTTTTTAGCTTAATATATTTTAGCTTTTTATAGATTTCTGTCAGCTTATTTGGTTTGTGTATAATCTCTGTTTGCTGGTTTGTTATTACTGTTATTTTTGTGTCTAGGACAACAGATACAATTTATCTGTTGTTCCTTTTTGATATTCCAAAAAAAGTTCCAAAAAAAAGATAAATAGCAAAAATATTGGTCCTGAAGGGTCTCGAACTCGAGACCCCTCACTTAACTTTCCTACGCCCCAACCAGTTGCTCTAGTGTCTCATTTGTGTATTATTTTGCATTCAGTAACTAATATAGTTTAACTTGTCTAAAACTGGCAGATTTAAGTTAGTTTTATTAAGTTTAAATCAAGTTTTTTTTTAGTTTAATTAAATTTATATAAAAGTTTTGTTTTATTTTAATCCAGTTTATTTTGAAAAATATAAAAAGTAAAAAAAAAATATTTTATTTACTTTTAAAATTTTAGACTTACTTTTCAATAGATTTTATTATTAGTTTATTTCAATTAATTAGTTTAAAAATTAGATTTCATTTAAAGTTTTAAAAGTATTTAGTTTAAAATTAATTAAATTTCAATTTAGATTTAAGTTTTATTTTTTAAAAAAAATAGTTTTCATTAAAAAGTCTTTATTTTAGTTTTGATTAAATTTTAAAATAAATTTTATTTAAATTAGTTTATATTAAATTATTAAAATAGTTTTTTAATATTAAATAGAATTTAGTCTTAAAAAAAAATACTAAAATAGTTACCAAAAACAAGTTAAGTCGAAACGTTAATCCGATTTCAATTTGAGTCGAGTCGAGGAAAAACGAACATTAATCGATTAAAAAGGATTAAAAACCCTAAAATCAAATGGCGCCGCTGCCGCTTCGCTCGTACGATTGACGATTGTTCGTGAAGACGTTTGGATTTTGGGATCCGTTCGCTTTGAACGTTAATTTTCTTGCACAAAAAATCAAAAATACAAAAAAAAAATCAAAAACTTAAAAATACAAAAAAATTAAAAAAATCACAAAAGCAATTTCTATCCTAAGAATTGCACCAAAAAAAAATTAAAAAATCCAAAGTAATACTTTTTCCTAAAAATATTACACCAAAAATATTACGTATTAGTGTTAAATTTTTAGTTCGATTTCTTTCGATTTTTCTTTTGAATATTTATTTTTCTAAAAAATACAAAAAGATTTTTCTTTTACTATATTCTATTACGTAGCACAATAATTTACCTACTTTTCAAATAAGCCTTAGTTGGGATTTTATCACCTAACTATTGTAGTCGCATCCATAACAAGAAAAAAGGGCAAAATAGATAAATACTAGTAAGACGTTTGAACTCGAAATATACAAACTATAAGGTGGGTATAAGGCGACGCGCTATAAAAGGCCGTCTAAGGAAAAAGGTTTTTACGTGCTTTGTGCCACCTCGTTTCCCCGCTTGCTTGTGCGTATATTGAGAGGGACGACCAATTATTGGTTTGCCAACTCAATTAGTAATTAAGTATATATTTTGTAAGATTTTTCATATTGCTCATCGAGAGGGAAAATCCTTTTCCTCTCAAAGTCGACCGAGGTCACCTACCTCATTCCAAGTTTTAATTGTATGCGCACTCGCGTGCGTACATACATACCGAGTGGTGTACCAAACTCTTCCAATTCTTCCAAAAAGAAGAAGAAGAAGAAAAACAAAAAGACTGTCATTCAAGCGGATCCCGAGAATCGAGCTTTCGACATAACGATGGCAACGGATAATCGACCAATGATTGAGATTCTACAATCTCACGTTGAAGGAAACGATGACGCGATTGTGGTGCCGAATATTGGAGCAAATCATTTTGAACTTAAATCGGGTTTTATTCAAATGGTTTCCGCTACACCATTTTTAGGCCGTACTAATGATGACCCACACACTCATATCAAACGTTTCATCCAATTAGCTAATACCGTCAAATACAATGGGGTGCCACAAGAGGCCATTTGTTTGCAACTTTTTCCTTTTTCCCTCGAGGGACAAGCCCGGATTTGGCTTGATAAGGAACCACCCCAAAGTATTACTACATGGATTGATTTAGAGACCAAGTTCATTAACTACTTTTTTCCACCATCACGGACCACGTCTTTAAGGAATGAAATAATCACCTTTGAGCAACAATATGGGGAAACGGATTAGTGAGTCTTGGGATCGATTTAAAGAGCTTTTAAGAAAATGTCCACAACACGGTTTCACTAAAGTGCATCAAATAAATACGTTTTACAATGGTTTGACTCTAAATGACCAAGACTCACTTAATAGTGCCGCGGGGGGCAATATTCTTGTGAAAACTATGAACGAGGCTTGGGCTATAATCGAAAACACAGCTAAAGTACAAACCAAAAGTGTTAGGGCCACTATGGTGAGTGCTAGTTCTAGTGAGAGTGACAAGAGAATCGATAAACTCACTTCGCTTGTTGAAACACTTGCTCTAAAAACCGATGCCTTAAATGGTCAAGTTAATGCCTTGAAAGGAAATAGTGAAACGTGTGAGACTTGTGGTGGACCACATTCTTATTTCAATTGTGACAAGGTTTACAATAATCAACAACAACAAGTTTGTGCTTTTAATGCTAATGAGAGGGTTCAATTTAAACCTAATGTTGATGTTAACCATTTGTCTTACAAGAGTACTAATTATTTGGCTCCCCCGGGTTTTGTAGCACCTCAAAGACCACCCCCACCCGCCCAAACTACCCAATACCAAAATAGGAACCAAGGTCCTCAAATGGGTAATTTTCAAGGGAATGCTAATCAAGGGAATTTTAATGGTCAAAATCAAGGGTTTCAAAATAATAACCAAGGTTTTTATAATAACAACGGTTTTCAATCTCAATATCAAAACCAAGGTTTTCCTAATCAAGGGGTTAACAATCAAGGGTTTAATCAAATGAACATGCAAAATCCTCAAATGGGCTTGGTTCTACAAAAATTGACCGAACATGAGAAAATCATGAAAGCAATGCAAGAATCTTCTAGACAAATACAAGAGTCCAAAGATAAGAGATTTTTGACAATGATTCAAGCCCTTAGACCCCAAGGTACCTTACCATCCAATACCGAGATTAACCCTCGTGCTAATGTGAGTGCTATCAATACTCGAAGTGGAGCCACTTTAGTGGGACCTTCCATCTCTTCGCCCATAAAGGAGAGACAAGGCCCGGAGGTCATAATGAGTATTCCTACTCCCCCTCCGGTGATTCCCCCCACTACCACTCCTAGTTCTAGTCCTCCATTGCCGAAAGAGCCTATTCCTACGGTTGTTCAAGAAGCGAGTCCTTCTCCTTCTCAACCTTCTAAGTCTAAGTCTAATATTCCTTATCCATCTAGGTTAGGCAAGGCTAAAGTGCTCACCAAAGATGACGTTCATGTCTCTAACTTTTTGAAAATGATTTCCAATGTGAATGTTAACATAAGCCTTATTGAAGCACTTGCTCAAATGCCAAAATTTGTGTAAATGTTTAAAGATTTGCTTAATAAGAAAGAAAAAATGGTTGAGCTCGTGAACACTCGTTTAAATGAGAATTGTTCCGCAGTTCTTCTCAAAGAGCTTCCCGAAAAGTTAGGAGATACCGGACGATTCGTGTTACCTTGCTCGTTTCCTCAAATCGATGATTGTATGGCTTTAGCGGATCTCGGCGCTAGCATCAATCTTATGCCACTTTCGGTTTGGAAACAATTGTCATTACCCGACCTTGTACCGACTCGTATGACTTTAGAGTTAGCTAATCGAACTCTCGCATACCCCATTGGTATTGCCGAAGATGTTTTTGTTCGAGTTGGTACATTTACTTTTCCCGTGGACTTTGTCGTCGTCGACTATGAGATGGATCCTCGTATTTCGTTAATACTTGGTAGACCATTTTTAAGATCCGGAAGATCCTTAGTTGACGTAGCCGAAGGGGAGTTAATTCTTAGGGTTCGGGATGAACAACAAGTTTTTAAAATGGGAAAAATCACAACAAAATCAAATGGAAAAGAGTCGGTCAATATGATTGATGTTCTTAATTATGACAATGAAGAGATTTTTATTAATCCTTTTGGAATTGAAAAGTCTAATCAAAATGATTTTGTGATAAACTCATCCCTTCCCTTAGAGCCTCAAATTTTTGAAACTCCCATTTATGACACCTATATTGATGACACTTCTTCAAGTGATCACACTATCTTCGGTTTAGACGACTCGTCTTTTGACCCATCCATTTTAGACCCACCCACTTTTGACCCACCCATTTATGATCGACCAATCTTTGATACCTACGATGATGACACTTCTTTAAGTGATCTCATTAACTTTGATGACCCACCCCATGATCTTAATGAACCTCATATCTCTATGAGTGATTCATACATAGAGACTCCTTTTGACTTCTATACTCCAATTTTAGAGGTCATGACTATTGAGGAGGATCCTCCACTCTTAGAGATCATTCCTACTTTAGAGGTTATTCCATTTGAGGAGGATTTAGATATCTTTCTAAATACCTATTTTCCTCACGAGGATGAGTTTTCCTATGACTCCGATGATACTTATGTTTTCACATCAAGTTTGGAAGAGGACGACCTTCCCACTTTGGATTTTGATGATATTTTGAGCTTAAATGTCACTACCTCTTGATATTTTCCCGTTAAGGAACCTGTGTTTGATCCCGGAATAGAGACTTTTGTGTTTTCATTGCCATACCACCTTATCTTCCCTAGTAAGAGACTTTTGCCTAAGGATACCCCTCTTTACTTTGACTTGCGTACCACCTCGGGGTTTATTTCCTTTTGTGATGGAAATTATGTGTTTGACCCGGGTGGATTTTTCATGGGGTATGCCTTGTATAACTTTGTTTCCCCTTTATCATGGAGATATTTTTCCTCCCTTGGAAATCTCGGTTTTCCATGATTTTCCCATTTGAATGATGATATTCGGGAATTCGAGTCGAGCTAGAGATTCGTGATGAAAAATCAAGCATCGTATAACTAGGTTAGATTCTTACCTTTACCACCCTTTTCACCTTTTTCACCTTCACCCATTTTCACCAATAAGTGTAGGGGGAGCCACGTAGGTTGTTTGTGTGTTGTGATGTTGTGCAGGGACATGTGCTTTGATGATCCACTTTTGGTACTTTTGACGCGACCCGTGATCCCGTGTTCCCGTGTACCCAGTTCTATCAAAACTATTGTGATTCATACTTGTATATAAATAAAACAAATAAATGTAATCACTTTAGTTGTCCCTTCCTTAGCTCGATTTTAAACAACGTACTCAATGTCCTAAGTGTAGGGGAGTTTATTCTCCCACATGCTTAAACATTGAGGACAATGTTTATATTAAGTGTAGGGGGACTTCTATCGAATTTTAGTGGGCTTTTCCATGAATTTGACCCCATTTAACCGAAAAATTTAAAAAAATTTCAACGTTTTTCAAATTTTTGATCTATTTTGGCCTAGTAGTATTTTTATTTATTTTCTTTCCTTTTATCATCGCATCGTAATAATTTCCATTTCAAAGAATAGGGTCAAATAAATAAATAAATAAATAAATAAAATGGTTTTAACAAGTTTAGATGTCTTTGGTATATTAGGCCCGTCGTGAATATTTTGACTCAACCCGAGTTTACTTATCCAAGTTCACTCTAGCTAGTATCCTTAACCATATGGACCTTAATTGGTTTATTAGGCTAAGCATCCACGAGTCTAATTCCTTGAGATTTTAAATTGTAGAGAACGAGAGATGATAGAGTTAATTATAAGTTTGGTATTCTTTCATTAACTTATGTGAGTTAGTTATGAGCTTTTTCTCCCATCGCTTGTTAATAAATATATTTGCAATAAATAAGGTTGTACGATTTGAAAAGTTACTTAGCTTCTAGCACAAGATCGTTTAAAAGTTGCTCGGTATTAATTAGAGTTCATAGCCAAGGCATAACTTATTGAAGCGGGACGCGAAGATTGGCTTATCCAAAAAGGCCCTAACAAGGCATGAGGATTCACTTTTCGCTTAAGATCCAAAGATGATGTGAAGATCATTAATCCAAATCAATATGATGGATCAAGACACACGACGAGAAGCAATTACTCCCCTAAAGATCATGGAGAAGTCTATCCAAAAAGACCCTAACAAGGTATGAGGATAAATAGATCCAAGTTCGAAAAGGAGGCGGATCGTTGTATATCAAAATCCTAAATAAAGAAGAGGATAAATGAAGAAGTCGTGGTCAACGTTTGAAGCATCTTTCACTCCTAATAAAGATGTATACCAAAATGAAGAGAAGACCATAATTTCAAGATCGTCTCTCAAGATTTGAAGTTTGAAGTACAAGCCAAATATCGGTCCGAGAAAGGTCTCAAATCGTGAAACGAGTTATGCCAAGTGATAGGTGTGAAAACACCCATCCTTTTTACCACTTAATTACAATAATAACCGAGCCAAAACGTGTATTTTATGTCATTTATGTCAGAATTATGCGTGGTTTGTGTTTTTGTTGTGATTTAGGACGAAAAGGTGAAAAGTGGAGAAAACACGGGATTTCACGGGCTTTTATCGAAGAAAAAGGCAAAAGACAAAGTCGAAAGATCAAAAGTGGAAAAAGAACGGAAGTCCAAGACCAATTCTGAAGATTTATCGAAGAAAAAGTCAAAAGACGGAAGTTTACTAAAAAGCCGAAGAACTCAAGTCGAATTTATTGAAAATTACAAGACGAGTTTGAAGAAATCCCAAGACAAAGTCCAAGTATTAAGAAGATTAACAAAAGATTAAGAAGATTAAGGACTCAAGTGTGCAATTAAGAGAAAGAAGAAAGAGGGAGGAAGCTTCCTAAGCTCCTCCCTAATCCCCCTATATATAGATTAGGTAGTTTCAATGTTTAGAGGTGTGGAAGGCCTGACAAGCCTCTCTTCCCCCATTTTCATTTTCCTGTTCTTTAATTTTATGCACTTTAATCTTCATATAATGCACCTTTAATTTTCTTTTAATTCCAAGTAAGTTTACCTTTAATTGTTGTTAATCTTTACCTTATTGCTAATCTCCTTCTACCTTTCTTGTTTGATTTGTTCTTCATTTTCATTGTTCATGTTCTTGAGTTTTTATGGTTTTGATCAAGTGGGTTTCGATTAATTTGGTTATGTTTGTTAATTTTGTTGATTTGTTTTGATTGAGTATTCTTAGTTGATGCTTATTGGTTGTTTTAGTTTAATCTCTTGGTTTGTTTTGATTAGATTTGATCGAGTTCGTATATTGTTCTTCATCCCCTGTTTTTTGTTCAAGTTACTGTATCTTCCCCAGTTATTCCGTATAATATGCCTTCTTTGTCCCTTATTCGGAATGTATGATTATTCCGGATAGGAGTCTCTATTCGGAATATTAGGTTATTCCGAGTAGGACCTTTATTCGGAATGTTCATTTTATTCCGAGTAACTAGTTATTCCGCATATGCACCATTTATTCCGAATAGCTATTTTTATTCCGCATAGCAGCTTTTTATTCTGGGTAGGATTTATTCCGCATAGCTTATTATTCCGAGTAAGATTTATTATTACGCATAGCTTTTTATTCCGAGTAGGCATTTTTATTCCGCATAGACCTTTATTCCGAGTAGAGTGTTTTTCCATTTATATTCCGCATAACATATTTTTATTCCGAATAGAGTTTTTCAGTTTTTAGTTTTAAAACTTTATTTTTCCCGCCTTTTTCTTTATTCGCATTTTTACTTGCTTCCCTTTTATTTTAAGTTTTAACTTGCGTCATTTACTTTTATTGCCTTTAAATTCCTCGTCATTTATTTCCCGTCAAGTTTTAATCCTTCATTGTTATTTCTTTTTACCGTCTTTACTTTATTTTAATTGTTTCAAGTTTTTATTTTTAATTAGTTTTAGACAACGACAACTCTTTCATTTGATTCACCAAGAACAACTGAGTCGCACAATTAACCAGAGATCAATTCGAAGAGATTCCGAGAAAACGAACTTTTTCAACGAGTAAAAATCTCTTACATTAAAATGGCGCCGCTGCCGGGCTCTTTTCGTGAGGATTTACGGTTTTTTTGTGAGAGACGCGTTGGCTTTTGGGATCCGTTCACTCGTGAACGTTATTTTTGTATCAAAAATTTTCAAAAATCCAAAAACATTTAAAAAACATAAAAAGGCATTTCTTTTTTAAAGTTTTGCACCAAAAATATTCTTCTTGCTTATCTATCTTTCTTTATGGATTTTTATATCTATTGCGTCCGGTGTGGGAAACAATTATCTGGGAACAACTCTTCTCAATGGTGTACATGTGAGCGGTGTGGAAACGATCTCGACAATACACAATTCCTATTCGGATTTTGTCCTTTGTGCAACTCAACTAATTCACTCTTTTTGAACCCACCTCCTCCTGTTCCCCCGTGCATCTATTGTGGAAGCGATTCTCATTGGCATGTTTCATGCCCGGTTCGATACCCGTATGGTCACGGGCAAGAACCGGGATACAATTATGACAATGATAATAGATATCCACAAGACGCACCTGATTTTTCTCCATACCCGGTTTGCAGCAATTGTGGGGGTCCTCAAGATACCTATTTTTGTCAACCAATGAATTATTATGAGCAAAATCCGTGTCCTCAGCTTTCTTCACCTATGGATTATTATGAACCAAACCCGGTTTTCTACTTCTTCCCAACCGATGAACTACTATGAGCCACAACCATGCTATAATTCAGGTTTTCAAACATTTGAGCCCCCACATCACACCCTTAATCATCAATCCTCTCAGCAAACTAGTCTTGATCAACAACTCACTTCTTTGAATGGCATTCTAGAAAGCCTAGCTCAACTCCGAGCTAACTTGCATCAGGAAAGGCAACCGTTGCTTGATGTGGACGAAACCTTGAAAACCACCGACACCCTTTTTGAGCCAATTTAGTCGTTTTCCCTTCTTTTCTACACCAAAATGTTTAATTACAGCGTGGGATAGAATCGGTGAAATTGAACATACTCGGGGCGATGAACAACAAAAGTTGTTGCATGAGCTTCTTAAAGATGTGGAGGTTATCAAGGAAGAGTTAGCCGACTATGCCACTCCTAATTGGACTCGTCCCATCTATTATGATGATGACGAAGACGATGATGTCTACACTTTCAACCAATCTTCTGAAGTTGCTGCTCCTACTGTCGATGCTCCTACTGCGTCTAAGGATCTAGATTCGTTAAATGAGCTTAGTGATGTTGGTCCCGACAAAGTATTGGATGATGAGGTTTGTGACTTACCTGTTATGGAGCCTGAGGACGACATTGCTCTTACTGAAGAGGTCGATCCTAGTGATGACGATTCTTCTCTCTGCTATGAGAATTTCACTTTTGAAATTTCTCAATCTCCACTGGGAGATGCGGGGTGATGACGATTTATTCTCTTCGGCTTACGAGAAGTTCACCGATGAACTTGATCTTGTGGATGAGGTGGAAGACGTGCTTCTTCGCGATAGATTACGGAAAGTACATCTTCTTATTGCTCAAATCGAAATCTTGACTTCTCCTCCTCTTTCCGAGACTTTACCTCCATCTATTCCTCCCGTTGAAGATAATGACCCATTGCTGGAAGAAATCGATATCCACTCCATCCCTCCAGGTATTGATGATTATGACACGGAGGGGGACATTATTTTTGATAATTTGCTGCAGGAGGATATTGTCCCAAGTCCCCCTCCCGAGCACCTTTCATCCACTCCGTTAGAAACCATCACAGAGGATGAGTGCTTTTACCGGGAGGTGACATTGATTGATACTATCATTGATGACATCATGGCTTTGCCGAATGCTCAACCTCCATTGTCTTTGGGGGATGACAATGTGCTTACTATACCCAACCCACCTCCCGTGGATCTTGAATTCACATACTTCTCGTATATTGAACGGACCTTTCTCCCATTCAAGACTTATCCCCCCGCCTCTCCTTTGTTGATGTCAACCGGAACGAGGACAAGGTTTTTGATCCCGGCATCACATTCGAGGCTTCCCCATGGACTATTTAATTCGGGGACGAGTCAGGCTCGTGACTCGGTTAACAAAAACAAGCGCTTTTTGGGAGGCAACCCAATTATCTATCTATTTTCACCATAAGTGTAGGGGGAGCCCCGTGGTGTTTCTTGCTTTCTTTCTTATCATGTGCAGGGATTAGAGCTTCAAAGACACACTCTTGATGACTTTTGACGAACCGTGACTCCGTGTTCCCTTCTTCCCGGTTCTATCCTAAACTCTTTTCGATTCACTATTTTATATTTCTCAATATTAAAATAGGAATCTCTTTAGTTGTCTTTTCCTTAACGAGATTTAAACAAAGTGCACAATGTCCTAAGTGTAGGGGAGTTTACTCCCACATGCTTAAACATTGAGGACAATGTTTATATTAAGTGTAGGGGGGACTTCTATCGAAGTTAAGTGGTCATTTCCTTGTATTTGCCCTCATTTTAACCGGAAAATCAATTTTTCGACATTTTTCAAAATTTTTAATCTATTGTGGCCTAGCTGTAGTCTCCTTTATTTTTGTTACTTTCTAGCATTTTAATAAAATGGTTTTAGCAAGTTTAGATATCTTAGATATATTAGGCCCGTTGTGAATATTTTGACTCAACCCGAGTTTACTTATCCAAGTTCACTCTAGCTAGTATCCTTAACCATGTGGACCTTAATTGGTTTATTAGGCTAAGCATCCACGAGTCTCATTCCTTGAGATTTTAAATTGTGGAGAACGAGAAATGATAGATTTAGTTACAAGTTTGGTATTCTCTCATTAACTTATGTGAGTTAATTATGATCTTTTTGTCCCATCACTTGCTAATAAATTATCTGCAATAAGTAAGGTCGTACGATTTGAAAAGTTACTTAGCTTCTAGCCCAAGATCGTTTAAAAGTTGCTCGGTAATGATAAGAGTTCATAGCCAAGGCATAACTTATGAAGCGGGGCGCGAAGATTGGTGAGTCCGAAAAGGCCCTAACAAGGCATGAGGATTCCATTTTATTGCTGAAGATCCAAAGTGATGTGAAAAGCATTATTCCCAAAATCAATATGAAGGATCAAGACTCACGACGAAAAGCAATCAACTCCCATAAAGATCATGGAGAAGTCTATCCGAAAAGACCCTACCAAGGTATGAGGATAAATAGATCCAAGTCCGAAAAGGAGGCGGATCGTTGTATCTCAAAATCCCAATTAGAGATTGAAGAATAATCATGAAGTCGTGGTCAACAAAGCTGGAGTACTCCTCAAAAGTCTCCAAGTGAAGAAACTCTATAACGAAGAGAAGACCATTATCTCAAAAACGTCTCTCGAAGATATGAAGTATGAAGTACATGCCAAATATCGGCCCGAGAAAGGTCTCAAATCGTGAACCAAGTTATGCCAAGATATGAACTTTTTGATATCCCGAGAAGCAGTTTTAAGAGATTTTGTCCTTTAGCTAACTATTGATCAAATCGTCCTACTTCGCTTTCAGCCTAAATAAATTATCGAAATAAGTCAACAATGCATCCTCGTGATCATTCAAGACATCAATAAAATATAAGAGATACTCGTAGGAATAAGGGAGTTTAAGTGATTAATTGAACCACATGAGTAAATGTTTGTTATGCTAACTTGTACTAACAATGATCTTGTTTTTAAGCTTGGCATGGGGAACGTGAAATTTGAGGGTGATGAACATTCACGACACACAAGCCCTAATGTAAGTCTTAGATTTCTTTACAAGTTTCTTCCTTGTTGCATCTTGTTATTTTCTACCTTTTTGATTTTCCTTAGTTGTTTAATAAAGGCCAAGGTAGGTTGATTATGATGAAAAATGTAAACTTGCTTTGTAACTAATGCATTGCATGAGGACATTGCAATGGTTAAGTGTATGGGATTTGATAGGTGTGAAAACACCCATCCTTTTTACCACTTAATTACAATAATAACCGAGCCAAAACGTGTATTTATGTCATTTATGTCGGAATTATGCGTGGTTTGTGTTTTTGTTGTGATTTAGGACGAAAAGGTGAAAAGTGGAGAAAACACGGGATTTCACGGGCTTTTATCGAAGAGAAAGGCAAAAGACAAAGTCGAAAGATCAAAAGTGGAAAAATAACGGAAGTCCAAGACCAATTCTGAAGATTTATCGAAGAAAAAGTCAAAAGACGGAAGTTTACTAAAAAGCCGAAGAACTCAAGTCGAATTTATTGAAAATTACAAGACGAGTTTGAAGAAATCCCAAGACAAAGTCCAAGTATTAAGAAGATTAACAAAAGATTAAGAAGATTAAGGACGCAAGTGTGCAATTAAGAGAAAGAAGAAAGAGGGAGGAAGCTTCCTAAGCTCCTCCCTAATCCCCCTATATATAGATTAGGTAGTTTCAATGTTTAGAGGTGTGGAAGGCCTGACAAGCCTCTCTTCCCCCATTTTCATTTTCCTGTTCTTTAATTTTATGCACTTTAATCTTCATATAATGCACCTTTAATTTTCTTTTAATTCCAAGTAAGTTTACCTTTAATTGTTGTTAATCTTTACCTTATTGCTAATCTCCTTCTACCTTTCTTGTTTGATTTGTTCTTCATTTTCATTGTTCATGTTCTTGAGTTTTTATGGTTTTGATCAAGTGGGTTTCGATTAATTTGGTTATGTTTGTTAATTTTGTTGATTTGTTTTGATTGAGTATTGTTAGTTGATGCTTATTGGTTGTTTTAGTTTAATCTCTTGGTTTGTTTTGATTAGATTTGATCGAGTTCGTATATTGTTCTTCATCCCCTGTTTTCTGTTCAAGTTACTGTATCTTCCCCAGTTATTCCGTATAGTATGCCTTCTTTGTCCCTTATTCGGAATGTATGATTATTCCGGATAGGAGTCTCTATTCGGAATATTAGGTTATTCCGAGTAGGACCTTTATTCGGAATGTTCATTTTATTCCGAGTAACTAGTTATTCCGCATATGCACCATTTATTCCGAATAGCTATTTTTATTCCGCATAGCAGCTTTTTATTCCGGGTAGGATTTATTCCGCATAGCTTATTATTCCGAGTAAGATTTATTATTCCGCATAGCTTTTTATTCCGAGTAGGCATTTTTATTCCGCATAGACCTTTATTCCGAGTAGAGTGTTTTTCCATTTATATTCCGCATAGCATATTTTTATTCCGAATAGAGTTTTTCAGTTTTTAGTTTTAAAACTTTATTTTTCCCGCCTTTTTCTTTATTCGCATTTTTACTACCTTTTATTTTAAGTTTTAACTTGCGTCATTTACTTTTATTGCCTTTAAATTCCTCGTCATTTATTTCCCGTCAAGTTTTAATCCTTCATTGTTATTTATTTTTACCGTCTTTACTTTATTTTAATTGTTTCAAGTTTTTATTTTTAATTAGTTTTAGACAACGACAACTCTTTCATTTGATTCACCAAGAACAACTGAGTCGCACAATTAACCAGAGATCAATTCGAAGAGATTCCGAGAAAACGAACTTTTTCAACGAGTAAAATCTCTTACATTACCAAGATATGAACTTTATGAGGTTTCGAGAAGCAGTTTTAAAAGATTTTGTCCTTTATCTAACTATTGATTAAATCGTCCCACTTTATTTTCGGCCTTAATAAATTATCGAAATAAGTCAAAAATGCATCCTCGTGATCATTCAAGACAAAAATAAAATACAAGAGTTACACCGTAGGAATAAGGGGGTCTAAGTGATTAATTAAACCACATGAGTAAGTGTTAGTTGTGCTAACTTGTAGTAACAATGATCTCGTTTTTACGCTTGGTATGGGGAACGTGAAACTTGAGGGTGATTAATATTCATGACACCAAAGCCCTAATCTAAGTCTTAGATTTCTTTACAAGTTTCTTCCATCAAATAAATTTCTAAGTCAATAAATGATTATAAATTTTGTCTCTTTCTTAAGTTTTATCTTTTTGTCATAGTAGTAGTAGTAATAGTAATAAAGGCCGAGATGGATTAATTATGAGAAAAATGTAACTTAATGCTTTAAAACTATGCATTGCATGGGGTCATTGCATTGGTCAAGTGTAGGGGATTTAATAAGTGTGTAAACACTTATCCTTTTGCCACTAAAATCAAGGAAAAACAAGACCTAATCATGTGTTTTATATCGTTAAAGTCGGAATTACGCGTGGTTTTGTGTTTTTGTGTTAAAATAGGTACAAATGATCAAAAGGAAAGAAAACACGGGTTTTCACGGTCAAATGTTGAAGAAAAGTCCAAAAAGAGACGAAGACAAGATCAAAAGACCAAATGTGTGCCAAGATCACGAAAACCGTCAAAACCAACAAGGAATTAAAGAAAATAATCAAGGAAGCCAAGATCGAGCTCATTTTAGTGGAATTAATCATTTGTGAAGATATTCGAGCCACGTGGACCCCACATTGGATAAATGGGCTCAAAAGCCCATTTAAGGAAATAGGGTTACTTAGCTTTTCACCACAAGTCCAATTGAAAGCCCATTCATAGAGAATTATGGCACGAATTAAGGAGTGTTTTGGTTTTGGGCCTCAAGCCCAATTACATTAACTTGGAACGGGTAAAGTGAAGTTTTCACTTGGTCAAGATGGTCAACTCTCATCACCAGTCAACTCACAAACGTAAACTCATTCACACACTTCATCCACGTGTATTCCCCATTTACCTTTCCCCATATACACAAAATAAATAAAACAAACATTTACCCTACCCTTTTATTTGTTACGTTACAAACGAAGTAAACACACACACCCACCTTCTCCTTCCCCCAAATCTCGCAGCCATTCCCTCAAAACCCTAGTTTTTATCTGCCAAAAATTACACACCCAAATTGGGGCTTTTACCCTTATGGGTTAATTCAATCTATGAGAAATAAAACCCCCCAAGAATCGGAGGCAAACACTGGAGTGGTCCTCATCTCTCTCTGACGTGGCTTTTTACTATATTGTGATTGGATGGAACACATCACTCCTCAAATCCTCCAATCACAATAATACACGCTGGCAATCTGTGGCTCTAGATGGATTTTCAACCATTGATCAACAGAAGAAAAGAGAGAGAAAGAAGAATGAAGAAATCAAGGGCTGTGATTCTACTCTGTGGGCACCAAGGTTTGAGGGTTTTCCCTTTAAAAACCCCCATTTCTCACATGTAATCAAGTTTTTATTTTTATTTTTAATTTCCAGAAAAAATAGATTAGGGTTTAATGTAATTTTTAAATTTCAGTTTATGTAATCTTTTTTAATTAATGAAAAAATTAAGTGTTTAATTAATTCTCGTCTCATATTTAATTCCTTTAATTTTTTTATAAAATCTGCTTCATCCATTTTGATTACTGTTCTCATTATAAAAAAATATATATATAAAAAAAATATATATATAAATCTGTTCGAGTGCTGGATCGGTTGATTATTGAAGGTGGTGTTTGGTGTTGCTTCGGTTCACAAGGTGGCTCAGCGCCTACCTTCTACCCAACGGATTCGACTCAAGGTTCCTTTTAATCTCTTTCTAATTTACTTGTTCTAGATTATTTTGTTTGTGTTATCTGCTAAGTTTGATTTTATCAGCTTATTGTTTTAGTTTTTGTATTGCGTTAGGTTAAAATCTTGGATTAAGTTTGAATCTGCTTAGATAAGTTTATTGGTTTGCATAACTGTTGGATCTGTTTCTTTGTCTAGTATAAACTTTAGCTTATTTTTGATATAATGTTTAAGTTTGTTTAGACTAAAAGTTCCTGATTAATCTGCTTATGTCTGTTTAAGTTTTAGTTGGTTTAAATAGTTTGGTATTTATATCTGTTTTATTTGCATATTAGGTTTATTTGAAGTCTGCTTAAGTTTTAGAGTGTTAGTTTGGATTTATTTGGATTGTTGCTGTGTAAGTTTGATTTAAGCTGTTTGGTTTAATCATTGGTTTGGATTTGCTTATTTTGGATCTTAGTTTTTAGCTTAATATATTTTAGCTTTTTATAGATTTCTGTCAGCTTATTTGATTACTTATTTGGTTTGTTTATAATCTCTGTTTGCTGGTTTGTTATTGCTGTTATTTTTGTGTCTAGGACAACAGATAAAATTTATCTGTTGTTCCTTTTTGATATTCCAAAAAAAATTCCAAAAAAAAAGATAAATAGCAAAAATATTGGTCCTGAAGGGTCTCGAACTCGAGACCACTCGCTTAACTTTCCTACGCCCCAACCAGTTGCTCTAGTGTCTCATTTGTGTATTATTTTGCATTCAGTAACTAATATAGTTTAACTTGTTTAACACTGGCAGGTTTAACTTAGTTTTATTAAGTTTAAATCAAGTTTTTTTATTTTAATTAAATTTATATAAAAGTTTTGTTTTATTTTAATCCAGTTTATTTTGAAAAATATAAAAAGTTAAAAAAAAATTTATTTA
Source organism: Glebionis coronaria (assembly GCA_025667525.1). NCBI lineage: Eukaryota > Viridiplantae > Streptophyta > Magnoliopsida > Asterales > Asteraceae > Glebionis > Glebionis coronaria. The sequence goes on from CM046874.1 coordinate 437,665,114, forward strand.
CTTTTAAAATTTTAGACTTACTTTTCAATAGATTTTATTATTAGTTTATTTCAATTAATTAGTTTAAAAATTAGATTTCATTTAAAGTTTTAAAAGTATTTAGTTTAAAATTAATTAAATTTCAATTTAGATTTAAGTTTTTTTTTTTAAATAGTTTTCATTAAAAAAGTCTTTATTTTAGTTTTGATTAAATTTTAAAATAGATTTTATTTAAATTAGTTTAAATTAAATTATTAAAATAGTTTTTTAATATTAAATAGAATTTAGTCTTAAAAAAATACTAAAAAAGTTACCAAAAACAAGTTAAGTAGAAACGTTAATCCGATTTCAATTCGAGTCGAGTCGAGGAAAAACGAACATTAATCGATTAAAAAGGATTAAAAACCCTAAAATAAAAATAATAATAATCCTATTACCTATATAATAATCCTATATAATCTAAATATCCGATATGATACGACGCTAATAACGATAATAATATTACCTATAATGGTAATATTGAGGCTACGGTCTCATGGACGGTTTAAGATGTATGCTTGATTTATATATTGCCTGACTAGCAATACGAGGACTTACTTCCGATATTATACTTGTGTTCTGATTTTAACGATTGTTTTATATAACGGTTTTTATTAAACTCTATGAATTCACTCGGCATTCACTGATATGATTTTTGCATGTTTTTATCTCAGGTGCTTGAAGGTAATCCGGATGGAGATCGACTCTGATGGCCCACATAATATTAAAAATGTTCATTCGATCTATGTTTTGTAAACTAAATGACCTGTATAATTTGGGACCTGTTGTACACTTTAAAACCTTTTATCGAATGAATGTATGTTAAACCTTGTACAACTATTTTTATGTGTTGTCTATGATTGGAGTTATTGTGCTATCCCGTAACACTCTGAAAGACCCTTCCGCTGCACCGATACGAAAATTGAGAGTGTTACAGTTTGGTACCAGAGCTCTCGTTATAGAGAACAAAAGATTTTAAAAACCAAGGTTTTGAACAAAACTTTTCAAAATCTTTTGACAATGAACATTTGAGAAAATATTTGAAAAATCTTTTGACTATAACGGTGCCAGAGATCTCCGACGTTACCAACAAGCCCTATTGAGAAGATATATATTTTGATATATATAATATAATTTATATATATGTATATATCGTGGTTTCATTATGTAATTGTTTAAATAGTATGTTATCCTAATACGAGATATATTGTAACACCCCCACAATTGTTATGCGCAGCGGAACTACAACAATGGGTGCTACACAGTATTCATTGCACACAAGATATATCAAACGACGCTAAAAAGACGTCGACTTAAAAATTCAACATTTAAAATTGTTAGATGATACATGTCCACAGTTTTTCCAACCCCAAATAGTGCACAGAGTTTAGCGTTTTCGGTCCCCATGAATCTCAACCCCAAAAACTTCAGTTTTACAACCGCATGACATTAAACATAAAAATTGTTTAAGTAGAAAAGGAGGGAAAAACAAGCGGACGCCAAGCCGATCACACAACATCCATCCCATGCATGCTCCATCCTACTGCTCAGCGGTTACCTGAAATACATGCCAAAAATTTGGTCAACGAAAACGTTGAGTGGAATTCATAGGTTTTTTCAATCCATTTGAACGTATATATAATAAAAACCATTCGTGATCATTTATAGTCTTGTCGATCAAACAAACTATAATCAGGATACTGACAATTGTGTTTAAGCTCATGACACTAATCCGTTAACTCAATCACCCGCGTAAATATACCGGCATGATTCAGATGAAACCAGTGCCCCTTCTAAAGGCATCAGTTGCAATTATACCTTATTTCTCATACAAAATAATCTACCGCAGAACTTACTATAAGTACAGCTTCTCGGCTAGCATTGGGTCGTTAACCCCGTAGTACTACAAATTGCATAAGCGGCTATTTCCCCCTTCGCAAGGGCAAGACAATAGTTAATAGTTCATGAATTTAGGGACTTTTGCAACTTTGGTACTCAACACAATTTCTAAGGCAACTTTCGGGTCTAACAATCATTCATGATATACGTTCCTTTTAAAAACTAGCATGCATTTCCCTCGCGGGTAAAACAATTTGAAATAATATAAGCGAGGCTATAAATTCACACCTTAGATATTAAGTAGTCGGTAGTTCGAGGAGTGATCACTGACGATGTTACGGATGCCCGGGTAAATCAACACCTATCACAAATAACGCGTAATGAGTAATCTCATTTAAATACTTACGGTACTGTATAAAATACATATATACAAGTCACTTAAGACAAATATAACTCACGCCAAAAACAAAAACAACAAGTATCATTCATTTTATACCATTCATTCTTATAACCTACGTTGTCCATTTTTACACGTTCTCGCCGGTACTTGACTAAAGTACGGGCTGTTTTACCTTATTAAACCATGCTTATAAAATTTGACAAAATTTCCAAAAATCCTATATGACCTGTAGATAACATGTTTTTAAGCCCAACAAAAGTTTTCACTTTTACGACCCGTCACGCAACTCATTTCCACGACTACATTTTACGGGCTGAAATTGCGCTTCGACCAATTTTGACCACTTTGACCTATATGAAAAATACCTTTGACTTCCTTGACTCATAAGTCAACATATAGACTCATTTGTACAGGTTAGGGACCAAGTTTTGACCCTTGATCATTCACCAAATTATACTTGTGACCCTCGGGATTTGACTAAAACTTTGCACAAATCCGGATTGTGAAAGTCCTCGTCTCCCGGTACCCGATCTTTAAAATGTCATAACTTTTAGCTCGTTTTGAGTCACGGGCTCTACCTTATACCAAATTAAAGCTAGAAAAACCCTCTATCACTATATTTAGTTTCCAAGACCTGGAACAAAAATCATTTTTCCAAAATAGACCAAATGTTTCTGCCTAAAAATGACTATACCAAAAACATGCTTAGACTCGATTCCAAGACTTCTAACCAACACTAAACATCATCCTAAGCCTTCCCAAACATATCCTAACATCAAACTTCCATCCTACCCCTATTGATCAACCAATCTCAATATCAAGAATCAAAGAAAAATAAACATGCAAGTAATAAAACCTATATGAATCTTTCTAAAACAACAAACCAAACACAAATATAACATGCAAATTCAACAACCACCATGGCTCTCCAAACACCCCCTTTGCCGTGGGGTTTGGGTGACCAAATCACCACAACCAAATTAATTTTGGTGGGTTTTCATGGTGTTTATACTTCCATAACACTAAATATCAACATGCATTAGCTCAATTAGCCACAAAAACGAATTTGGATCATATGAAAAATCTTGAAAAATTTTTATCAATGCATGTTGGATTTGAGCACATGAATAGGTGGGTAATGACCAAACTAAGCGTGGTCTAACCTTAGATTTTTGAAAAATCAAGTAGAAAAGATTTTAGGTGGATTTTTGTTTGGGTTGGGGTGTGCCGTGAGCTAGAGAGAGAAGAGAGGGAGTGATGGTTTTGATTTTTGGTGAAATGTTGTATGTGTTTGTGTGTGTTTCAATTTTGGCCCTTTTTGATAGTTAGGAGGGACCTTTGTGCAATTTTGGGCTTCTTTTGTCCTTAAATAGAAAACGACCTCAAAACTTTGCGGGTTTGACTCATTTGTCAATTTTGAAAATTTTACGGGAGTCGGAAATCTTCCCGAACGCTCCAAAATATTTTTGGGATACTTTAAATGTACTTGGAAGGCTATAAAACTCACCCGACTCAACTTAACACGAACCGTAAATAAAATTCTCGAAAAATTACATTATCGATAAATCGTCAAAAATTATATAAAATTGGGCATCTCTCGGGATCGTAATCGTCATCGTCCTTCTCAAAACGTCAAACGTAAAAATTATAACCTCGAACATCGGTTTTAACCAAAATACTTATAATTATAGAAATTAAAATTTATCAAAAATTTCAAAAATTAGCGTAATTTAGGGTATCGTTAATGACCTCGATTCTAGGGTGTCACATCCACCCCTCCTTAAAGAGAGCGACGTCCCGGCGCTCGCCTCTTCTTGTACTCACATTTCGTGCTACTGGAACAAATGAGGATACCTTTCCTTGAAAAAGTCCTCACGTTCCCAGGTGTATTCCGGTCCACGCTTAGAATTCCATCGGACCTTCACAATGGGAATCCTACTATGCTTCAACCGCTTGACCTCCCGGTCCATGATTTCCACAGGTTCTTCCACAAAGTGCATTTTGTCGTCTAGTCGAATCTCGTCCAAAGGAATCACCAATTCCTTGTCCGCCAAACTCTTCTTCAGGTTCGATACGTGGAACGTGTCATGAATAGCACTAAGCTCGGTCGGCAATTCTAACTTGTATGCTACTGGTCCAATTCGTTCAACGATCTTAAACGGTCCAATATACCTCGGACTCAACTTTCCTTTCTTCCCAAAACGAATTACACCCTTCCACGGCGATACCTTGAGCATAACCATATCTCCAACTTCAAACTCCAACGGTTTCCTTCGGTTATCAGCATAACTTTTCTGTCGGCTTCTCGCAGCAAGTAGTCGGTTCTTGATCTGCACGATCTTCTCTGTTGTTTCTAATACCATTTCGGGTCCAGTCAATTGACTTTCCCCTACTTCACTCCAAAACACGGGCGATCTACACTTCCTTCCATACAATGCTTCGAACGGTGCCGCTTTGATACTCGCGTGATAACTATTATTGTACGAAAATTCCACTAGAGGCAAGTGGCGTTCCCAACTTCCTCCAAAATCAATCACGCACGCTCGGAGCATGTCCTCCATCGTTTGAATCGTTCGTTCACTCTGGCCGTCAGTTTCCGGGTGATAAGCCGTGCTTAAACTCAACTCAGTGCCCATCGCACGTTGAAGCGATTTCCAAAATTCCGACGTAAATCTACTGTCACGATCCGAAATGATCGATAACGGCACTCCATGTCTACAGACGATCTCTCTCACGTACACGCTGGCGAGTCTTTCCATGCCGTCCGTCTTCTTCATAGGTAAGAAATGAGCAGATTTCGTCAACCTGTCCACAATTACCCATATCATATCGCATCCACTAGGAGTCCTAGGTAAACCCGTCACAAAATCCATTGCGATTTTCTCCCATTTCCATTCTGGGATTTCCGGTTGTACCAACAATCCAGATGGTTTCTTATGCTCTGCCTGAACCTTCGCGCAAGTCAAACACTTACTGACGTAACGAGCAATATCTGCCTTCATATTCGGCCACCAATAAACTTTCTTCAGGTCGTGGTACATCTTATCCGATCCAGGATGTATCGAATACTTCGACTTATGCGACTCATTCATAACCAATTCTCGAACTCCAGGCTTTCCTTCCTCAGATGGACACAATGGTAACCAAATCCGATTCTCAAAATATCTTAGTCCGTCAGATCTAATCACAAAAAGAGGTTTCAACATTCGTCCCAAGTTTTCGGCTTCAACATTCCCTTTCATCAATCCTCTCTCCTGAGCCTTCAGTATGGTTTCGGTTAAGTCAACGCTCTCACTCATCACTAAAGCTCTAACCCTCAAAGGTTTCTCCCGTTCCTTCCTACTCAAAGCATCTGCTACAACATTCGCCTTCCCAGGGTGATAGCGAATTTCGCAGTCATAATCACTCAGTAGTTCAACCCATCGTCTTTGTCGCATATTCAACTCCTTTTGATCTAAAATGTGCTGCAAACTCTTGTGATTAGTGAATACAACACACTTTGTCCCATACAGATAGTGTCTCCACAGCTTCAACGCAAACACTACCGCTCCTAATTCCAAATCGTGCGTCGTGTAGTTCTCCTCATTCTTCCTTAATTGCCTCGACGCGTAAGCTATCACCTTTTCACGTTGCATTAATACCGCTCCATAACCTTTACGAGACGCATCACAATACACCACGAAGTCTTCGGTTCCCTCAGGCAATGATAAAATCGGCGCTGAACATAACTTGTCCTTGAGCGTTTCGAAAGCAAGCTCTTCCTCATTTCCCCATTCATACACCCTATTCTTCTCGGTAAGCCGCGTCAATGGTTTCGCAATCAACGAAAATCCTTCGATAAACCTTCTATAATACCCAGCTAAACCCAAAAATTGTCGAACTTCAGTCGGCGTCGTCGGTGCTGACCATTCCCTGATTGCTTCGATCTTAGCAGGATCTACACGAACTCCCTCACTATCAATCACATGACCTAGAAACTGCACTGATTCCAACCAAAACTCACACTTAGAGAATTTTGCATACAGTTTCTCCTTCCTTAACAACTCCAAAATCTTTCTCAGGTGCTTCTCGTGCTCCTCCTTACTCTTAGAGTAAATAAGTATGTCGTCGATGAAAACAATAACAAACTTATCTAGATACGGCTTGCACACGCGATTCATAAGATCCATGAATACAGCAGGCGCGTTCGTCAACCCAAACGGCATCACTCGAAATTCAAAGTGTCCATACCGCGTACGAAAGGCAGTTACAGGAATATCCTCCTCTCTTACACGCAGTTGATGATACCCTGATCTTAAATCGATCTTTGAGTATACACTGGAACCTTGTAATTGATCGAACAAATCATCAATCCTCGGTAATGGGTACCGATTCTTAACCGTCAGCTTATTGAGTTCTCTATAGTCAATACACATTCTAAACGAACCATCCTTCTTCTTTACGAACAACACTGGCGCTCCCCAAGGTGATGAGCTCGGCCTAATAAATCCTTTGTCCATCAATTCCTTCAATTGATCCGCTAACTCCTTTAACTCAGATGGTGCTAAGCGATAAGGTGCACGTGCAACCGGTGCAGCTCCTGGCACTAAATCAATTCGAAACTCGACCTCACGATTAGGCGGTAAACCTGGCAACTCGTCTGGAAAAACGTCCGGATACTCGCGAATAATTGGTACCTCTTCAATCCTCGCCTCTACATCACCATCACTCGAAACTTGTGCCAAAAACACATCGCATCCGCTCTCTACGTACTTCATCATCTTCAAACACGAAATCACCTTCAAACGAGAAGTGCATTCGTCTCCCTTTACCGTCAAAACCCTATTCCTCAGCGGAATCTGCACCAATCTCTCACCACAGACGATTGTAGCACTATGCGCCATTAGCCAATCCATTCCCACAATCACGTCAAACGATCCTAGCTCTATAGGCATCAAGTCGATTTTAAAAGCGTAGTTTCCTAACTTCAAGGTACACCCTTTCAGTATAGAATTCGTACTAACAATTTTTCCATCGGCTAATTCAACATTATAACTAGTCGTTAACAACACCGGTTCTCTATCGATATGACGACTAAATCTAACGTCTACAAAACTCTTGTCGGAGCCAGAATCAAATAAAATACTAGCATAACAAGCGTCTAGCAAAAACGTACCGGTAACCACATTGGGACCTTGTGGTTTATCAGCAGTTCCCACTTGATACACAACAGCCGCATTATTTCCTCCCCGTCTGTTCCCTGCCTTCGGGCAATTTGCTTGCACATGCCCCCTTTCTCCACAGCTATAACACCCTCTCATCCTGATAGCATTAGCCCCAGTGGCTACTCCTCCCGTTCGACAACTAGCAGTCCTATGACCTGCCTTTCCACACTTGCCGCATGCCGGCGGGCAGTTTCCAACATGATACAAGTTGCACTTTCCACAGTGGGGATTCACTTTCACACCTCTAGGGTTTGTCACGGCCCTCATCCCTTCGTTCCTTCTCTGATTAAACTGCTGATTACGGTTCGGCCCTTGGTTGATTCGGTTTCCTCCTCGGTTCTGGCCTTGGGATTGATTGCCTTGTGCTGTCTCCCATTTTCTTTTGTTACCCTCAGCAATGTAGTTCTGCTTGTCCTGAAGCTTAACATCCATCAAAGCGTGTGCCATTTGAACCGCTTCGTCAAACGTTCCAGGTTTCGACGAAGTTGTTTCACCCTTGATGTTGCTAGATAAACCCTTAATATACTGCTTCATTTTCTTGGCATCATTGGCAAATATGTCCGGACACAAAAGACTTAACTCATTGAATCTCCTGGTGTAAGCAGCTATATCGTTGTTCCTTAAGGTCAAATGCCTCAATTCGTCCTCCAATTGCCCCAATTCCTCCTCTGGGCAGAACTTCTTGGTCAACAAAGCTTTGGTTGCATTCCACGTTCTCGCATTCGCCACAGCCAATCCCACCGTAGCTACCTGGGTGTTCCACCAGCTTAACGCATCATCCAGAAATGTAGCTGCTGCAAACTTTACTTTATCCGCCTCTGCACAACCACTGATTTCAAACGTACTCTCAACTTTTTCCAACCATCGCCTAAGTTCTAGGGCTCCACCCGATCCACGGAACTGCGTAGGACCGCACTTCATAAAGCTTGAATAGGTACACACTCTTGGGGCTGGTTGTCTCCCCGCGTTCCTTCCTGGATCCTGATTTCTCCCAGCTCGGTCCGCTTGCAACGCATTAGCTATCGCTTCCTGAATCATGTTGTTAACACGATCGGCAGTCAACTTTGGAGGCATTGTGTTATCGAATATCTCTTTCTGCAAGACAAGAAAAATAGAAAAACAATGTAAGTATTCATATCAAGTTTCCCAGACATAAAATACATACAACGACACATCACTACGGAGTTACTAATATTCATCAATTCACACCACAAAAGATCAAATTTAAGACATATCACAGATCATGAAAGGTAACATAGATTGTATTGATAGTTAACCAAAATCGTGACAAGTAATGCCACTACAATCATTCACCACAAAACATCAAGTACTTGAGTTTCTCGTCATAATACCATCATACAAAGGTCTAAAATAGTTCTATTACAATGATCAAAGAAAAATACAAAACAAGTAACTAGGCATGTGGTGATCCACACTGCCTCTTGGATGGCGGCTCGTCGTCGTCTTCCTCGGTTTCCTCATCACTCACGTCCTCATCCACATCATCCACTTTTCCCTTTCCTTTCTCATCTGGCCCACATTCTGTTTCCTTTCTCGTCCCTGATGTGGATCCATGCTCAATCGCTACTTGATTTCCCACCGAAATACAAGCACCTCCAGTAGGCGGCTGAACCATGAAGTCATTCGCCTCCATCTCCACATCGTCCACGAATCTCCAATCCGGGGGCAATGAATCCCTCACACGATGCTCCCAACTCTGCATCCTCGACAACCTCATCTGATCTTCCCTCACACGATCAAGACTAGCACTCAAATTCGCAACCATTGATTTCAAACTGTTGATGGCACTTGTGTTCATCATCCCATCATACGCAATTCTTGAAGTCCTTTCCAACAGTCTTTCGTCCGCCTTGTCATTCTCGTCGAATCTACTGACCACCCTTGATTCCACTACATACCTCATGCACATCGATCCTTCCAACCCTCTCACAGTCCGTCGCACGTCATGATAATTCCTCGGTCCGGGACAGCAAATTCTTGGGATGCCTTGATGAAGAGAATTTGCGCTCATTGCACCTTCGGCTCTTCTGGGAATATCTGGTACACCAACCAGATGGGAAGTACGCATAGGCGTGGGACAAGTAGTTCTCCTTGAGTCGGGGTCCTGGGCTCGTACATCGTTACCGTTATCGTTGGGCGGTACCTCGGCCATTCCTGCAATAACAGCGAATTTCGGAGGGTACATAAGTAATTATACAATAATTATAAATATATGCATGCAAATGCAATGCAAAGGTGGTACATATGCCCGAAATGTAATAATATGATGCTCATGCATGATAAATATGAAAATTACGATGTCGGATATTTCACGTAAAATTTAACGTCTACATATAGTAATTCCATACTTATATAATAATTACCCACATATATACTTTACTCAAAAGTATACGTCAAATGCCATAAATACAACAATAAATCTTACCGGAGCCATGCAGGATAGTTGTGTGTGCTTGGACCCTTTCTTACGACACCAAAAGTTATAGTTTAGGATTTTCAAAAACGACCTAGTTCTCTATAACTCGTGGCTCTGATTACCAATCTGTAACACCCCCACAATTGTTATGCGCAGCGGAACTACAACAATGGGTGCTACACAGTATTCATTGCACACAAGATATATCAAACGACGCTAAAAAGACGTCGACTTAAAAATTCAACATTTAAAATTGTTAGATGATACATGTCCACAGTTTTTCCAACCCCAAATAGTGCACAGAGTTTAGCGTTTTCGGTCCCCATGAATCTCAACCCCAAAAACTTCAGTTTTACAACCACATGACATTAAACATAAAAATTGTTTAAGTAGAAAAGGAGGGAAAAACAAGCGGACGCCAAGCCGATCACACAACATCCATCCCATGCATGCTCCATCCTACTGCTCAGCGGTTACCTGAAATACATGCCAAAAATTTGGTCAACGAAAACGTTGAGTGGAATTCATAGGTTTTTTCAATCCATTTGAACGTATATATAATAAAAACCATTCGTGATCATTTATAGTCTTGTCGATCAAACAAACTATAATCAGGATACTGACAATTGTGTTTAAGCTCATGACACTAATCCGTTAACTCAATCACCCGCGTAAATATACCGGCATGATTCAGATGAAACCAGTGCCCCTTCTAAAGGCATCAGTTGCAATTATACCTTATTTCTCATACAAAATAATCTACCGCAGAACTTACTATAAGTATAGCTTCTCGGCTAGCATTGGGTCGTTAACCCCGTAGTACTACAAATTGCATAAGCGGCTATTTCACCCTTCGCAAGGGCAAGACAATAGTTAATAGTTCATGAATTTAGGGACTTTTGCAACTTTGGTACTCAACACAATTTCTAAGGCAACTTTCGGGTCTAACAATCATTCATGATATACGTTCCTTTTAAAAACTAGCATGCATTTCCCTCGCGGGTAAAACAATTTGAAATAATATAAGCGAGGCTATAAATTCACACCTTAGATATTAAGTAGTCGGTAGTTCGAGGAGTGATCACTGACGATGTTACGGATGCCCGGGTAAATCAACACCTATCACAAATAACGCGTAATGAGTAATCTCATTTAAATACTTACGGTACTGTATAAAATACATATATACAAGTCACTTAAGACAAATATAACTCACGCCAAAAACAAAAACAACAAGTATCATTCATTTTATACCATTCATTCTTATAACCTACGTTGTCCATTTTTACACGTTCTCGCCGGTACTTGACTAAAGTACGGGCTGTTTTACCTTATTAAACCATGCTTATAAAATTTGACAAAATTTCCAAAAATCCTATATGACCTGTAGATAACATGTTTTTAAGCCCAAAAAAAGTTTTCACTTTTACGACCCGTCACGCAACTCATTTCCACGACTACATTTTACGGGCTGAAATTGCGCTTCGACCAATTTTGACCACTTTGACCTATATGAAAAATACCTTTGACTTCCTTGACTCATAAGTCAACATATAGACTCATTTGTACAGGTTAGGGACCAAGTTTTGACCCTTGATCATTCACCAAATTATACTTGTGACCCTCGGGATTTGACTAAAACTTTGCACAAATCCGGATTGTGAAAGTCCTCGTCTCCCGGTACCCGATCTTTAAAATGTCATAACTTTTAGCTCGTTTTGAGTCACGGGCTCTACCTTATACCAAATTAAAGCTAGAAAAACCCTCTATCACTATATTTAGTTTCCAAGACCTGGAACAAAAATCATTTTTCCAAAATAGACCAAATGTTTCTGCCTAAAAATGACTATACCAAAAACATGCTTAGACTCGATTCCAAGACTTCTAACCAACACTAAACATCATCCTAAGCCTTCCCAAACATATCCTAACATCAAACTTCCATCCTACCCCTATTGATCAACCAATCTCAATATCAAGAATCAAAGAAAAATAAACATGCAAGTAATAAAACCTATATGAATCTTTCTAAAACAACAAACCAAACACAAATATAACATGCAAATTCAACAACCACCATGGCTCTCCAAACACCCCCTTTGCCGTGGGGTTTGGGTGACCAAATCACCACAACCAAATTAATTTTGGTGGGTTTTCATGGTGTTTATACTTCCATAACACTAAATATCAACATGCATTAGCTCAATTAGCCACAAAAACGAATTTGGATCATATGAAAAATCTTGAAAATTTTTTATCAATGCATGTTGGATTTGAGCACATGAATAGGTGGGTAATGACCAAACTAAGCGTGGTCTAACCTTAGATTTTTGAAAAATCAAGTAGAAAAGATTTTAGGTGGATTTTTGTTTGGGTTGGGGTGTGCCGTGAGCTAGAGAGAGAAGAGAGGGAGTGATGGTTTTGATTTTTGGTGAAATGTTGTATGTGTTTGTGTGTGTTTCAATTTTGGCCCTTTTTGATAGTTAGGAGGGACCTTTGTGCAATTTTGGGCTTCTTTTGTCCTTAAATAGAAAACGACCTCAAAACTTTGCGGGTTTGACTCATTTGTCAATTTTGAAAATTTTACGGGAGTCGGAAATCTTCCCGAACGCTCCAAAATATTTTTGGGATACTTTAAATGTACTTGGAAGGCTATAAAACTCACCCGACTCAACTTAACACGAACCGTAAATAAAATTCTCGAAAAATTACATTATCGATAAATCGTCAAAAATTATATAAAATTGGGCATCTCTCGGGATCGTAATCGTCATCGTCCTTCTCAAAACGTCAAACGTAAAAATTATAACCTCGAACATCGGTTTTAACCAAAATACTTATAATTATAGAAATTAAAATTTATCAAAAATTTCAAAAATTAGCGTAATTTAGGGTATCGTTAATGACCTCGATTCTAGGGTGTCACATATATATAAATGCAGATTGTCATGGCTGACCCTAATATTCCTGTAGAAAACCATGCTATTCCCGAACCTAATGTAGATGATGATCCTTATCTAGACTTAGTAGATTATGATATGGATGATGATGAGGAGGAACCATATAAGGATCCCGAGCCCGAGTTAGGACTAGGAGATCAGATTGCCCCTCAGGTTGATATGGTAGAGAATGAGATTGATAATGTTGATATAGAGAATGATGATGAGATTGGGTTAGATAATTTAGATGATGAGATTGACGACGAGGATGTCAAGGAGGATGTAGGTATAGATGTTGAGGTCGATGATGATGAGGAAGCCGAGTTTATTTATCCTTATGATGTCCCAGAGGGCGAGCCTTTAACCCCACCAGTTTATTTGTCTGATTCTGAGGTTGAGATACCTAGGGATGAAATGTCTGAATCGTCTGAATCTAATTCTGAATCAGAGGAGGATGAGGATGATAATGCACCTGATGGTACTGATGGTATTGCTACTCGTAGACGTGTGATAGGAGAGTCGTCTAGTACTCGAGAGGCTACTCATATTGATGGTCTTGCACCATGGGCCTTGAGACGTGATCTAGATGCTTCCTATGTTAAGAGTAGTATGACGGAGATTGGATTAGGTGTTGTTCAGACTCATGTTGCTTATTTGGAGTCGAAGACTAAGGTTGGCGAGAAAGAGCGGGAATTGCTTAGTTTGGATTTGACTGATGTAGAGCGTGGTTTGAATGAGGCTTTTAGGAGGTTATCGGTGTTAGAAAGTGGTGAGTTTGCTGCTATGAAGAAAACGGTGAATTCTATGGAGAATCAGTTGAATGTAGCTCGTGCGATGCGTGATAAAGCTGAAAAGGAGTTGAATATATCTGTGGGATGGAATAGTAGATTTTATGCTGACATGGTTGAAAGAGGAGTGATCCGTAAGCGCCCAGCTGAAGATGTGTCTAGTGATCGTCCGACAAAGATACAGAAGACGATGGATGATGGACCATCTGGCAGTTCTCAGTAGACCAGTCTGTGTTTAGTAGTGACCTTTGTATCTTTTGTACTTTTGTAGCTTTGACTAAACCGACTTGTTAGTAGTAGACCTGGCACGAATCTTGAGTATATATAGTGCTAGAACTTTGATATGGGATGTAACTAAGACAATGCTTTTGTTTCAAATCGAATGAAATATGTATCTTGTCTTGAATTCCATATTGTGCCTTATTTGTACCTTGATTATGAATTCAATCCATATTATATGAATCCTTTGTTGGGTGAATGCTTAATACTTTGAAATTGTGAAATTATAGAACTATGCCGCCCAAGAAGGCTGTGACTGAGGATGATGTAGGTAGGATTATTACGGAGCAAGTTACCGCATCTATGACTGAATTTATGGCAAATGCTAGAAATGAAGCTGGCGGTAGTGGAGCTGGCGGTAGTGGAGCTGGCGGTAGTGGAGCTGGCGGTAGTGGAGCTGGCGGTAGTGGAATTGGCGGTACTAATGTGAATGTGAATGCTAATAATGTAAATGCTAATGCTGGAGGAAATGTAGGAGGACTTGGAACTAATGCACCTGAAGTTGGTGGCTGTACTTATGTGACGTTCACGAAGTGTGAACCTCTACCTTTTAATGCAACTGAAGGTGCTGTAGGATTAAGCCAGTGGGTTGAGAAGATTTAGTCGGTGTTTCGGATTAGTAAGTGTAAGGAGGAAGATAAGGTGACTTTTGCTATGGCTACTCTTAAAGGTCGTGTGTTGACTTGGTGGAACGGGAGAATTCCTTTCATGGGTCTTGATGCTGATAATGCTACTCCTTAGGCTGAAATTAAGAAGTGGATGACTTTGGAGTTTTGTCCTTGTAGTGTGATTATTAGGTTAGAACGAGAGTTGATTCATCTGAGAATGAAAGGTGTGGACATTGATAGTTACACAAACCGATTCCATGAGTTGGCCTTGTTATGTCCTCGATTGGTGGAACCCGAAGAGATTCGAATTGAACAAAATATTAAAGGGTTGACTAGGAATATCCGGGGGGACGTGACATCATCTTAACCACTGACCATTGATGATGTTGTTCGAATGGCTTACCAACTCATTGGACAGATAATTCATGATAGGGAAGATGCAGCCCGTATTGGTGATAAAAGAAAGGGAGACGGTGATCGTGTAGATAGAGGTGATAATAGGAAGAATTTCAATCGCCGTCAGAACCAGAGAAAGGGGAATGCAAATGCTCTTACCAACAACACACCGCGCAACGATGATAGATGTCCTAAGTGTGGCAACAAGAGGCATGCTGGCGACTGCTGGAAGTGCCGAAATTGCGGAAAGCTTGGACACAAGGTTGAAAGGTGTAAGAAGGGAACCATTTGCTTCAACTGTAATGAAGAAGGTCATAGGAAATCGGAATGCCCCAAGTTGAAAGCGATTGTACCTGGAAGAAACCCCCAGGGTGGTGTTTATCAACTTGGAACAATTAAGGTGAAGAAAGAGGATCTGAATGTCGTTACTGGTACGTTTTTACTCAACAATCATTATGTTGTGGCTTTATTTGATTCGGTTGCTGATAGGAGCTTTGTATCCACTAAATTTAGTGCCCTTATTGACATTGAACCTGTTGAGATAAATACCAGTTACGAGATAGAATTGGCTGATGGTAAATTAGTGAAAACTAATAAGCTATTAGAAGGATGCTCTCTAAATCTCTTAAACTATTCCTTTCCGATTGATTTGATGTTGATAGAATTAGGTAGTTTTGATATTATTATTGGTATGGATTGGTTGTCGTTGAATAATGATACTATTTTATGTGGAGAGAAGAAAGTTAAGATTCCACTTAGGAATAGGACGTTAGTAATTGATGGTAATCGAGGTGAATCCCGTTTGAAAATCGTTTCATGTATTAAAGTCCAAAAGTACATCAGGAACGGTTGTGAGTTATTCTTAGCTCAAGTGACCGGGAATGAGTCTAGGGAGAAACGATTGGAAGATGTACCTATTATTTGTGAATTTCCTGAGGTATTTCCTAAAGATTTACCCAGACTTCCACCGATAAGGCAAGTAGAGTTTCGAATCAATTTAATTCCTGGTGTTGCACCGGTGGCACGTGCGCCTTACCGATTAGCCCCTTCTGAATTAAAGGAGTTATCTGAGCAACTTAAGGAGTTGTCTGATAAAGGTTTTATTCGACCGAGCTCGTCGCCTTGTGGAGCTCCAGTCTTGTTCGTTTAGAAGAAGGATGGATCTTTCCGTATGTGCATTGACTATAGGGAACTGAATAAGTTGACAATTAAAAATAGATATCCTTTACCTAGGATTGATGATTTGTTTGATCAACTACAACGATCTAGTGTGTACTCTAAGATAGATTTGCGGTTAGGATATCACCAACTTCGTGTCTGTGAAGAAGATATTCCTATACTCGCATTTAGAACTCGTTATGGACACTATGAATTTCAAGTAATGCCATTTGGGTTAACAACGCACCTGCGGTTTTCATGGATTTAATGAATCGAGTGTGCAAGCCCTACTTGGATAAATTTGTGATTGTGTTTATTGACGATATTCTAATCTATCGAAGAATGAAGATTAACATAGAGAACATTTAAGGATTGTTTTGAATTTGTTAAAGGATGAAAGGTTGTATGCTAAGTTTTCAAAATGTGATTTCTGGTTAGATTCTGTGCAATTTCTTGGTCATGTGATTAACAAAGATGGAATTCATGTTGATCCTGCAAAGGTTGAAGCCATTAAGTTATGGTATGCACCGACAACGCCAACGGAAGTGCGACAGTTCTTAGGATTGGCTGGCTATTATAGGCGATTCATTAAAGAATTTTCTTTGATAGCTAAACCTTTGACTAAGCTTACCCAGAAGAATAAACCTTTCGTTTGGGGAAGTGATGAAGATGGAGCATTTCAGACATTGAAGTAAAAATTATGTAGTGCGCCAATCTTATAATTACCCGACGGGAGTGAAGATTTTGTAGTGTATTGTGATGCATCTCTTAGAGGCTATGGAGCTGTTTTGATGCAGCGAGAGAAAGTGATAGCTTATGCTTCTAGGCAATTAAGGAAGAATGAGGAGAATTATACTACTCATGATCTTGAGTTAGGAGCTGTAGTCTTTGCTCTTAGGTTGTGGAGCCATTATCTGTATGGCACCAAGTGTACGGTATTCACCGATCACAAAAGCCTACAGTATACTCTCGACCAGAAGGAATTGAACATGAGGCAACGAAGATGGATAGAGTTGTTAAGTGATTATGATTGTGATATAAAATATCACCCAGGAAAAGCCAATGTTGTTGCCGATGCGTTAAGTAGGAAAGATAGAGAGCCTATAAGGGTACGTCCTCTAGTCTTGACCGTGCACAATAATTTTCCTGAGCAAATTAGAAATGCGCAAATAGAAGCTTGTAAGAAGGAAAAAATTTTTAATGAAGGGTTCCGAGGAGAAGGAGATCCTTTAGAGGTTAGAGCTGATGGAGTGAAATGCTTAAGAGGTCGTATGTGGATACCTAAGTTTGGAGGCTTAAGAGACTTGATTATGTTAGAATCCCATAAATCTAAGTATTCCATTCATTCAGGATCTGATAAGATGTACCATGATTTGAAGAAGTTGTACTAGTGGCCGAATATGAAAGCTGATATTGCTATGTATGTTCTTCAATGCTTGACTTGTGCTAGAATTAAAGCTGAACATCAAAAGCCATCAGGACTACTTCAACAGCCAAAGATTCCTGAATGGAAGTGGGAGCGAATTACGATGGACTTTATCACCAAGCTTCCTAGAACATCATCTGGAAACAACTCGATTTTGGTTATTGTCGACAAACTGACCAAATCAGCACACTTCATTCCGGTTAAAGAGCAGTTCTCACTAGAGAAGCTGACTCGTATATACCTTGAGAATGTTGTATGCAAACATGGAGTGCCCGTATCGATCATTTCAGATCGAGATCCTAGATTCGCATCGAATTTTTGGAAATCTCTCCAAAGATCTTTGGGAACGAATCTTGACATGAGCACTGCTTATCACCACCAGACTGATGGGCAGAGTGAAAGGACGATAAAAACACTAGAAGATATGTTGAGAGCTTTTGTGTTAGATTTTGGTAAGGATTGGGATAAACATTTGCCGTTAGCAGAGTTTTCGTATAACAATAGTTACCATTCTAGTATTAAGGCTGCACCGTTTGAAGCTTTATATGGTAGGAAGTGTAGATCTCCTGTATGTTGGAGTGAAGTTGGGGATACCCAGTTCACGGGACCGAAATTGATCCGGGAGACTACGGAGATGATAGTTCAGATTAAGATTAGGTTGTTGACTACCCGTAGTAGACAGAAAAGTTACGCGGATGTGCGGCGGAAGCCAATGGATTTTAAAGTGGGTGACCAAGTAATGTTGAAAGTATCGCCATGGAAAGGCGTTATAAGATTTGGAAAACGAGGGAAATTGAATCCCCGTTATATTGGACCCTTTAAGATTTTATCTAGAGTAGGTCCAGTGGCTTACAAACTAGAGTTACCCCCAGAACTTCATGATGTTCACAACACATTCCATGTATCTAATCTGAAGAAATGTCTAGCAGTGAGTGATGAGAAAATTTCATTAGATAAGGTTTGAATAGATGGGAAGTTGCATTTTATCGAAACCCGTAGAGGTTATGGATCGTGAGGTAAAGCAACTGAAACAAAGTCGGATACCTATTGTCAAGATCCGATGGAATTCAAAGCATGGACCGAAATACACATGGGAACGAGAGGATGAAATGTGGAAGAAATATCCGCACCTCTTCGATTTCAATAAGAAACGGACATCAAATAAAATGGATCACGAGGATGTTGATCCCTTTTAGGAGAAAAAGCTGTGACAATCTAACATTTTCAGGTAGTGAATTATTTTCTCGTATAATATTTTGAAACTTATTTTTGTGTTGGTTGATGAACTCACAATTTACGGATTTAAATTTGGGCTTACGTGCATAATTTAGCGTCCTTTACGATTAAACCGGAAACCTTAGGATTACGTATTTACGTTTTTGAACTCCGTTTTTGATGAGACAATTTTTATTGGATTCGTTTTGTGCCGTTGATTCATAATTTATAAAAACGTTTTTTCGTGAAACGACCCGAGGGCACGCAAATCGAGGAAACTAGAATCAAGAAGTACCCGTAAATTAGTGAGGTGGGACAAAATAAATCATCCCACCCCACTACACATGGGACGGCCCAAACATGACACCACATCAAAGATGTGGCATCATGTAAACATTAAGCTAACAAGTGTAAGCATTAGCTTAACACTTAAGCTTACTTCCTTCCACTAACTCAAAAACAACTAGCTTCTCATTACCACCATTTCACACATGCAAAACAATCTCAATTCTCTCTCAAACCATCACCATTGCCGTCCCATATTCAAGAACAAACACCCCTTTTGATCTTTTCTAGCCACAAAATACTTGTTATCTAGCTATATCATGGAGTTACCTTGAAGCCTTGATCACTTGGTGGCCATTTTAACAACAAAGGAGGTGATTTGCTTTTGTCCTAGGGCTGATTTTTCAATATACTTTCTTGGTGTTTGATGATCTTGGGGTTACATTTGGTGTTCATCAAGTTCTTGTCTTCCAAAAACAAGATATACTCTTGGTTGGTAAAGAAGATCATCCTCTCTATTTTCTCTTGTTATTTTTGTTAAGATCAAATGTATTTTCTTTCTTGTTGTATATTTATATGATGAATATATGATGATAAAAATGTTATGTGGGGATCAAGTGTTGATAAATATGCTTAAAAAGATTAATAACGATAAGAAACAAGGCTAAAATCATGATTAATTTGTTGGCTGTATAAAAACAGTATGTAACCAAAACTTGAACTGATAAACTTGCATGGTAGAATCCATTTATAGTAAGTACAGGATGCCATACACATGTGAGAGTTGGCCATGCAATGGAATCATTAAAATGAGTGAGATATGATCAAAACAAGATGAGTGTGCTAATCTGAATAAGCTGTTTTGTAGGGACTGTTAAGGATAGATAAACTTAAAATGAGCAGTAGCTATAACTAAGTTAATTGTAGCTCATAATATGAAGTTCATGCCCCCCAAAAATGAGCTTCTAATTCATTGTAGAACTCTAGATATGATAAAAATGGTGAAGATGAAAATAAAAATCAGATTTTGAAGAATTAATGTTTATTACTATTATATAAGCACTCAAATTATATAGTATAAAATGTGAAATTAAAACCCACTAACTTATGAATTTCATTTATATAAATATGTATAAGGTTAAATAAATGGATAAATTATAAAAATGGTAGTGGAATAATATTTATAAGTTATAAAAACTATAAACTTGATTTTTACGACTTTTTCGGCTATCACCGTAAAATTAACGTTTTTCGCCAATTAAAACTTAGACGATCAAACCCGTCTAATGTAAAGTTTTTAAAAGTCGTATACTGATATATAAGTATCTAATACAAGTAAAAACCGATAAAACCCGAACTATAGGACATACGGACATTAACGAGCTAAGTAAGAATATTGGACTAATAATTGGACTAAATAAGTTAAACACTTATAAAAAGTACTTATTGGGCTTAACCCATTTGCGCCCAACTTGTAAAGTGTAAATACTGATAATATAAGTATAAAATGGATTAAAACAAGTTAAAGAACTTATAATAAGCTTATTGGACTTAAAATATATAAATAAGGTAAAACTAGTAAACTAGTAAAAAGTTACTAATACATGAACGCTAAAATGAGTAAACAAGGATATATAAACCCACTTGATTATCATCATATGTACAAAAATCATCATATTTATATTGTTATTTTGATAAAGTCATTGGACAAAAGTCTAAGACCGATTATTATTTATATAGGTTTCCGTGACCGAAGCACGCCCGTAGCCGATAATCCGCCTTTCATTATCAACGTGAGTTCATAGCCTTGCACTCTTTTAAATGTTTTATAAAATGATTTGTAAACCCGCGAGAAAGATAACATGCTAGATTTTGATAAAAATAGAACACAAGTAGTCCCGATGTTATGCTTAATGATATGGACCCAAATGATGCTATGACCCTATAAACGAGACAAAAAAGATTATTCGTAGTTAGGTTATGTCACTTAAAGTCCCATTAGCATGAATTGTGAACTACCGGGATTTGGTAGACGCTTATGCATTTGATAGTACTATTTGGGGACGATCACCCCAGTTCGCGCCTTGACGGTTGATCCCCGTCGTACCACATTGATTGGTAAGCGAATTTATGTATGAGAAGATTCCATAGCGTGATTTTTGTGACGACACGCTAACTTAGATGGGCAAATTGTTGTCGGGTTCGCGGCCCGTTCTTTTCATAGTAAGGTAACAATGTCATGCGGCTAATAATAATCCTATGTAATCTAAATATCCGATATGATACGACGCTAATAACGATAATAATATTACCTATAATGGTAATATTGAGGCTACGGTCTCATGGACGGTGTAAGATGTATGCTTGATTTATATATTGCCTGACAAGCAATACGAGGACTTACTTCCGATATTATACGTGTGTTCTGATTTTAACGATTGTTTTATATAACGGTTTTTATTAAACTCTATGAATTCACTCAGCATTCGCTGATATGATTTTTGCATGTTTTTATCTCAGGTGCTTGAAGGTAATCCGGATGGAGATCGACTCTGATGGCCCACATAATATTAAAAATGTTCATTCGATCTATGTTTTGTAAACTAAATGACCTGTATAATTTGGGACCTGTTGTACACTTTAAAACTTTTTATCGAATGAATGTATGTTAAACCTTGTACAACCATTTTTATGTGTTGTCTATGATTGGAGTTATTGTGCTATCCCGTAACACTCTGAAAGACCCTTCCGCTGTACCGATACGAAAATTGAGAGTGTTACAATTACAATCCTAACCCACCCAAGAACACTCTTAATCACATCTCTCCTACCAAGAATGTTGATTGTGGAACATCTATTCTTCCACCACCACCCTTTAGTGTTCTTCCTCCTTCTCATGATAATGCCATGCATCATGTAACATATTGTCATTGTTGTCAATATCAACATCTTGTTATGGCACACATCTATGAGGAGTTGAGCTACATCAAGAGTCTCTTAATCAAGCCTCCTCTTCACTTTGATTATGAGATCTCCAACAATCCACCACCACCCTCCGCCATTACTTTGTCTTTCATATAAGCATTGGTTGCTTATCCACAAGACACCAAATTTAAGCAAATCTTAGAATTCTAGAATAACTAGGATTAGATTTATGTTTTTGGCTTGTTTTTTTTCCATACATCTTTGTATGATGTTTTTTTTAGTAACCAATCTTGGATCTTTGTCTTTTTGTTTTCTTCTCTTTTATTTTGTGGCCTATTGCTATATCTTGTTGGTTGTTTCTTTTGTTCAACTAACCATTCTATGTAGCTTGTCACCATATCTCGATTCCTCGGTGCCCCAAGCTAGGGGGAGTAAGCACCAAGGGGGAGTCTTTGCAAAGTCCGTTTCTTCAACACCGACTTGTGCAAACTTTTTGCTTCGACAAAGGGGGATAAATGAATAAACTCGTCTTCGAAAATCTTGTTTTTTGTGATTGAGTTTATGTACTGTCGGAATCAAAAAGGGGGAGATTGTTAATGCAATAATGCCTAAAAACGTTACTTGCATTTTTCGATCTCGCTTAGTTTTGATTACGACAATATGTAAAAACAAGCATTTACGAAAACAACGAAAAACGAATTCTTGAGTTCAAGTATTTTTGATTTTATCCATTTTCACTTAAGGTATGGATAAACAAGTACTAACCTTAATCAAGTGATCAAGTGATTTAATCTTTTCTTAAAACTCACTTTTTATTAAGTGTGACAAGTTTTTATTAAACTTTCTTTTTAAGAAAATGTTTTATTAAATTAATTATTTGAAATATTGAAAATGGCATATTCTTATTTGGATAGGAATATTCTATCAGGATATTTTTTAAACCAGATATGACCTCCACCACTAAAGGACAAAAAGGGAGCGGAGTCTAGTCCAGCGGTACCTTAGCTCCTAGGCGGTTCCTTATCGATAAGGTACCGTAGGCTAAGATAAGGTACCTGATATGAGCTTAAACTCATATCCTTTTATCAACAAATAACCCTAAAACACGAAGCAAAATACCCTTTTATATTGTAAAAAGCAGTGTTATGTGGTATGTTTGTGTTTGTGTGATCTTATGTAGGTAAAAGGATACAATTTCAAGCAAACAAGGAAAAACCAAGCTAAAATGGATGAAAAAGACAAGGAAGGATCACAAGTGACAAGTTTTCAAAGCTCAAGGACCTATCTTGACAAGTCTTGAAAGTTGAGGGACTTAAAGTGCAAATACTGCAAAGTCAAGATCCAAGTCAAACCTGGTCAAACTACAAAGTCAATCAAGTCAAAGGGCCATTCTTGTTGAAGAATGAAAGTTGAAGGGCCAAAATTGTCAAAGGAATGAAGTTTCTAGCCTTAAAGAGAAATCTGCCAAGTTAAGGGACTTAAATTGCCAAGTTTGGAAAGTATTGCAAGTTGAATCCATGTGCAAAGGCTTTTAACCAATCAGAAACAAGGAAACATGTCACACGGATCAAACAATTAAATCCCACTACAAGCCGCCACATTTAATGCAAGATCACAACAGTGTGATCCGTGTAACACTTTTTCCACCAATAAGAAGCTGCCACGTGTCTCTCTCTTTCACCAAAATATTTTCCAGGATCGCGTTTTTGATAGAATGCATTTCAGAAGAAGATCAAAATATCAAAGTTGCTCGTTTTGATGAGACGAATCCAATGGTGCAACTTAATTAGCATATTATCCAATGAATCAAAAATCCCCAAAATGTGTTCATCACCTTTAAAGAAGATTGGCAGAATTCATCCACGTGTCAAGCAATGATTGGCCTGAACACGTCACATCTCCAACAAACTCTCAAGTCTAGCCTATAAATACACAACTTGTTCTTCATTTTCAGTAGTAGTTAATTTTCAGAAAACACCTAGTTCTCTCAATTTTACTTTTCTCCTTTTTCCCTCCTTTTCATCTAACAACTCAAGAGACTGACAACCTCTTGAGTTTGTTAGTTAGTTAGAACCCTTGTAACTACATTTGTAACAGAATTCATCAATAAAATTTCAAATTCCAGTTTTCCCGCCAATTCTTGTTCTTCAATTCCTGCTACTTTCTTGCTGTTATTGGATTCAATTGTTGCTGTTAGAAGTTTGTTATGATCATACATTGATCATAACTGACTTGGTTGAAGACTTGTTGCTGTTTGATCAGAATTTCAGTCCTTTCCATTGTTCTTGAAGTTTCATATGCAGAATGATGATTTGTAGCTGTTTTGGTGATTGATAAGAGTTGATAGCTAGTGATAGGTGGTGGTATCATTAGGGCAAGAGAGCTCAGCGCTCCTCTTCTACCCAAAGGTTTTCTACAATAGGTTCTGAGTTTCTGATTTAAGTTCCTCTAAACAGTTCTTGCATGCTATATTTCCTAGTGTAATGATTGATGGCTGCCTGATTCTATTTGATAAGTGGTTGTTTGATTGAGTGAGTCTAGTGTATTGTAGCTTAATCTTGTTCACTTGAGTTTAGTATTGAAGTTTTTGGCTTAATTTCAGTAATTGCTTAGCTAAACACCTTAATTGAGTTCTAGTTGGTAAACTTGCTTGATTTCAGTTTCATTAGCCTTCATTTTGATCACATAAACAAGTTTGCTATAGCTCTTAATTCAGTTCTAATCATAGCTCAAAAATCCTTTATAAAAGATTGATCATAATCAGATAAGGAGTGTTTGGGTCTAGTGTTAAATCAGATTTCAAGTGTTGTTAATTAGTGTTTAAGTGTTCATTTGCAGTCCTTAGAAGTTAACAAGTAGTCCTGAGTCTTTTATAAGTCATACATATAGTCAAAAAGGCAATTGGTTAATAAAAAGTTTGGGTCATTCATTTTAACAGCTTTTAGTTCAAAACTTGTCAGATTCATTTGCTTATTTCTCCTTCATTACTAGATCAAAATTGCTCAAACCAGTTTCTAGTTATAGCTTAATACATAATCTTTCAGACTTTAGGAGGAAATTCTACAGTTTTCAGAAATAAGCAAGAAATCAGCTTATTAGTTAAGACCTGAGCAAATTGCATTCTCTGATATAAGTGGTTGACTGTTTTGCTAGATCTCACAATCCACTTCATAAAAGTCCTTATTTTCTTTCACAAATCAGTTTAGAAAGGGTTGAATATGAGATTTTGAGATTTTGAGCTTTTTCATAAATCTGGTCAACTTTTGGTCAACATAAGCTCATTTGAGCTTATTTTCAGATTTCTAGCTTATTAGTGGATGAAAATTGTTCTAGTTTGATTTCCCCTACTTTAAATCAAGTGCTTATTCATTTTCTTTACAAAAATCAAGTTGTGGATGTCTGGATTATGCTATAGCTTATTTTGAGCTTATTGATAAGCTCTCTTTTGCTTATTTTGGACTTTTAGACATTTTCCTTAAACACACGTTTCTATTATTGGATTTGAAGTAGTTTGCAATTTGTTTCAGCTTAATTGGTTGAGAAATAAGCTCAAACGAGCTTATTCTTTCATTAAGCCCGTTTTTTGGTTATAAGTTTGGAAATTTGCACTTTAGTCCCTAGGAGTTTAATTAGTGTTTAAACTTAGCTAATCTTTCTAATTTTGTGGTAATTGCAAAAGTTAGTCCCTGGATTTGTTAGTTTGTTTAATTTCAGTTTTAGAAGTTTGTTAGTTTGTTAAATTTGGTTAGTTTGTTAGAATTTTTACAAGTTTAGTCCTTGTAGTTAACTGTTTTACATTTTTAGTCCTTATAATTTTTAGAATTTACATTTCAAGCATTTATATTTCATAGAAATTACATTTTCAGTCCTTATACTTTTAAATTTTGCATTTTAATATTTTACTTGAATAAAATTTGGAATTTGCAATTTGTTTTACGTATAAATAGGTTTATATTTTTCATTTTTACTTAGTGTTGTTTGAATTAGCAATAGATTACCAAGCAAGCTTGAACAACCAAAAACAATTAAAAATTTGATATTGATTGGACTTTCTATTAGTTAAGAACTGAGAAAACGAACTTGCATTATACACATTTCAAATGGCGCCGCTGCCGGTTCTTTGACTACACGAGAGACTATCGATTGACGGTTTTCATTGGCTTTTGGGATCCGTTCACTTTGTGAACGTTATTTTTACGTATCATAAATCAAAAACAAATAAAAAATCAAAAATATAAAAATATATAAAAACTAAAAAATTAACAAAACAATTCTTTTCCTAAAGAATTGACCAAAAAAATTAAAAAAATCCAAAAAGCAATCTTTTTCCTAAGAGATTGCAACCAAAAATATATATTATTGGCTTCTCTCGATTTTTATGTACATATAGTATTTTCCTTTAAAAAACTCATAAATACAAAAATATTTTCCATATATTATTATAAGTAAATACGTATACGTATAAGAACAATCAATCTACATATCTTCCATAAGTATTGCCGAGGCAATACACCGTGTTGAGGGGCGCTCCGGTCCTTGACACGCGTATCGATCAAACAAAATAAAGCAAGAATAGATAAATACTCTCAATAAGTAATAATTCGAAGAATACGAACATTTAAGTGAATAGAAAGGCGATGTGCTATAAAATGCCATCTAAGGGTCAATAGGTACTTAAGTGCTTCGCGCCACCTAACCCCCCGTTCACTTGGGAGTATTCTAAGAAGGAAAGCTTCATTGAGGGTCTTGCACCCAAAGTAGTATTACATATATTGTTACTTTCTTGTGGATATTTAATATCGAAACTCGAAGAGGATAATCTTATTCTTTTCAAAGTCACACGAGAGCTTCTCTCTCATTCCTCGTATTGAGTTGCATGCTCACTCGCGGGCGTGCACAAATACCGATTGGTGTACAACCTCTTCCTCCGAAAAGGAAGAAGAAAAGAAAGAGTAAGACCACCATCGTCCACCAAGCCGATCACGAGAATCGTGCTTTGTCACCACCACAAGGAGCCATGGCTGTTGATAACCGTACTTTGTTTGAACGTATGCAAACCAACATTCATGGATTTGTTAGTGCCATTAAGATTCCCGACTATCCCGCTAACACATTTGAGCTACATACATCTATGATCAATATGGTTGCTGCATCACCTTTCTATGGAAAACAAAATGAGGATCCCCATGCTCATCTTAAGAGATTCCTTTCACTTTGCAATACCATTAAGCATAATGGGGTTCCACCGGATGTCATTAGATTGTTGTTAGTGTCATTTTCACTAGATGGGAGTGCTAAGCATTGGTTAGACACCCAACCACCCGATAGTATCACCACATGGGATGGTTTTACCACTAAGTTTTTGAACAAATTCTTTCCTCCACAAAAGACTATGGCTTTGAGAAATATGATTATGGGCTTTACACAAAAACCTAGTCAATCCTTTGGTGATGCTTGGGAAGAGTATAGTGAGTTGTTGAGGCGATGCCCTAATCATGGAATGGATGATCTAAGCAAAATCAATACTTTCTACAATGGCCTTAAACCTCACCACCAAGATTCACTAAATGCTTCCGCGGGAGGGAGTATTCATTTCAAGACATACCAAGAGGCTTTAACCATTATTGAGACTAAGGCAATGGTTCAAACCAATGATCCATTTGAGGAAAGAGTTCATGTTATCCAAAACACTTCTCAAATCCCTTTTGACAACCAACTCCTCAAGTTTCAAGAAGCTATTTTTCAAAGGATGGATAGAGAAAGTGAGAGGCATTTGCAAGCACAACAAGACATGCTTCAAACTTTTAAGAGCATGACATTGAACAATTCCTCAAACAATGTGAATGCCATCACCATTTCTTGTGTTACTTGTGGAGGACCTCACTCTTATGAACAATGTGACAAGGTGCAAGGGTATCAAGGGGAATGTTATGCTTACCAAGAGGAACACCGTGAACACTTCAAGCCTAACATTAATCCAAATAACCTTTCTTACAAATCCCAAAATTACCTTACTCCACCCGGTTTTCCACCCCAACCACCCACCCAAATTCAACAAAATCCTCCTCAAATTCTAGCAAGGAATCAAGGGCAAAGACAACCATACCAAGGAAATAATTACAAAGCACCCAATCAATTTCAACCTCAAGCTAATACCTTTTATCCACCACAACAAGGATTTAATCAACCACTTCCATTTATTCCCAATCAAGCATATGCTCCAATTCCAAATCAAGCTTACCCTCAAAACCAAACTCAAGGATATGGGATGCAAGAGACTCAAGAGTATGTTGACAAGAAAATGCGTGATATTGAGAAGAGAATGAATGACCAAGTGAAACGTACAATAGAGGAACAAATCAATAGGGTTTTAGTGGCGGTAACTCAAAGACCACAAGGGGCTTTACCTTCCAACACACAAACAAATCCTAGGGCTAATGTCAATGCCATTACAACAAGAAGTGGTACAACAACAAAGGATCCTTCACCTCCTAAACCTACTATTGTTCAACCCACTTGTGCTCCTACTTGTGATAAGCCTTCTACTTCTACTCCACCTCCTCAAAGTGCTCCTATTCACTCAAACACACCTTCTCAACCACCTCATACTTCTCCTTCAACTTCCACACTTCCCAATGAAGAGGCTAACAAAGACAAATCTTCCACTACAACACCTATTCCACCTACACCAAAACCTACTCTTCCATACCCTTCAAGGTTGAAAAAGGACAAGTTAAAGAACAAAGATGACATACAAGTGTCCAATTTCTTAAGGATGTTCAAGCAACTCAATATCAACATATCCTTTGCGGAAGCTCTTGCTTATATGCCAAAGTTT
This sequence comes from Glebionis coronaria, assembly GCA_025667525.1. NCBI lineage: Eukaryota > Viridiplantae > Streptophyta > Magnoliopsida > Asterales > Asteraceae > Glebionis > Glebionis coronaria. The sequence continues at coordinate 437,693,869 of CM046874.1, forward strand.
GCTAAGATGTTCAAGGATTTGCTCTCCAACAAAGAAAAATTGGTTGACTTGCCCAACACATCACTTAATGAAAATTGTTCCGCGGTGTTACTTAAAACTTTACCAACAAAACTTGGAGATCCGGGGCGCTTCTTGATACCTTGTAATTTTCCCGGTGTTGAAAATTGCATGGCTTTGGCGGATTTAGGGGCAAGCATAAATCTCATGCCTTTATCGGTTTGGAAACAACTCTCTCTTCCCGAGCTCACCCCCACTAGGATGACTCTTGAACTAGCCAACCGAACCATAGCTCACCCCGTAGGTATAGCGGAAGATGTGTTTGTAGGTGTGGATAAGTTTACTTTTCCGGCCGACTTTGTAGTGGTCGATTATGACATGGATCCTAGAGTGCCTTTGATTGTTGGTAGACCGTTTTTGAGAACGGGTCGTACCTTGATAGATGTGGCGGAAGGAGAATTAATTATGAGAGTAGAGGATGAGAAAGTGGTGTTTAAGTTAGGGAAAGTTTGTGATAGAAGAGAGGTTAAGGAGTCTAGACCTTGTGAGACGATTAACATTGTGGATGTGTTAGATGAAGTGTGTAATGAACACTTTCATGATGCTTGTAAGAATGCTAGTGATGAGATTCCACATGTTGAAACCGTGGCCTCAATTGCTCCCTCTTTAACACCTTTTGGAGAGAGTGATTTCCTCTTGGAGGAATTTGAGTCCAACTTTCTTGGTGATGATGATTCTCCCATTAATTGGGAAGAAGATATTCTTACAATCCAAAAGTTGCTCAATGAGGACCCTATTCCTTCCCCTATTCCACAAGAGATTACCATTGAGGAACCTTCCATAGTGAAACCTTCCATAGAGAGTCCACCTCCCATTGAACTTAAGGAACTTCCATCCCACTTAGAATATGCTTTCTTAGAAGGAAAAGACCAATTACCGGTGATTATTGCTAAGGAATTGAAAGAGGATGAGAAGGAGCAACTTATTGAAGTCCTTAAGAAACATAAGAAAGCTTTAGCATGGAAAATATCCGACATAAGGGGAATTGATCCACATTTTTGTACTCACAAAATCCTTATGGAGGATGATTATAAACCCGCCATTCAAAACCAAAGGAGAGTTAACCCAAAAATTCATGAGGTTATTAAGAAGGAAGTGATTAAACTCTTAGATGCGGGTATGATTTACCCCATTTCCGACTCTCCATGGGTTAGCCCGGTTCATTGTGTTCCAAAGAAGGGTGGAATCACCGTGGTGCCTAATGAGAACAATGAGCTTATTCCCACGAGACTTGTAACCGGTTGGAGAGTATGCATTGATTATAGAAAACTTAATGAGGCAACTAGGAAAGACCATTTCCCGCTTCCCTTTATGGATCAAATGCTTGAACGCTTAGCGGGAAATGAGTACTATTGTTTTCTTGATGGCTTTTCGGGTTATTTCCAAATCCCAATTGACCCTAAGGATCAAGAAAAGACCACATTCACTTGTCCATACGGTACATTTGCTTACAAGAGGATGCCTTTTGGCCTATGTAATGCACCGGGGACGTTTCAAAGGTGCATGATGGCAATTTTCCATGATATGATAGAGCAAACCATGGAGGTTTTTATGGATGACTTTTCCGTATTTGGGAACTCCTTTAGCTCGTGTCTCACCAATCTTGAGAGAATGCTTAAGCGTTGTGAGGAAACACGTTTGGTGCTTAATTGGGAGAAATGTCACTTTATGGTAAAAGAGGGGATTGTTTTAGGACACAAGATATCCAATAAGGGATTAGAAGTTGATCGTGCCAAAATTGATGTGATTGCTAAGCTTCCCCCACCCACCTCGGTTAAAGGTGTGAGGAGTTTCTTAGGTCATGCGGGTTTTTATAGGCGCTTTATACAAGATTTCTCTAAGATAGCTAGACCGATGACTCATCTCTTGGAGAAAGAGGCTCCTTTCATTTTTGACCAAGCTTGTTTAGAATCTTTTGAGACAATTAAGGAAAAATTGACAAAGGCTCCCGTTTTGGTTTCTCCAAATTGGGAATTACCTTTTGAACTTATGTGTGATGCTAGTGATTATGCGGTGGGGGCCGTCTTAGGACAAAGAGTTAATAAGCATTTCCAACCTATACACTATGCGAGTAAAACCATGACCGGTGCACAACTTCATTACACTACCACGGAAAAAGAGTTGCTTGCTATAGTATATGCTTTTGAGAAGTTTAGACCATACCTTGTGCTTTCCAAGACCATAGTGTATACGGATCATTCCGCTCTCAAGTATCTTATGACAAAACAAGATGCTAAGCCTAGGCTTTTGAGATGGGTTTTGTTGCTTCAAGAGTTTAAGATAGAGATTCGTGATAAAAAAGGGGCCGAGAATTTAGCGGCGGATCATTTGAGTAGACTTGAGCATCCTTTTCAAGGAGATTTCCCACATCAAGAAATCAATGAATCCTTTCCATTAGAGGAGCTCATGTCTATCTCTTCCCAAGAGGATGCCACACCTTGGTTTGCGGATATTGCAAACTATCTTGTGGGCAATGTGCTTATTGAGGGTCTTACTTACCAACAAAAGAAAAAGTTTCTTAAGGAAGTTAAGTATTACTTTTGGGATGATCCATATCTTTTTAGGCAATGTGCGGACCAAATCATTAGACGGTGTGTAGATGGGCCCGAGGCATTTAAAATCTTAGAGGCATGTCATAAAGGACCTACGGGTGGACATTTTGGGCCTAACTACACCGCCAAGAAAGTCTTTGATTCGGGTTACTATTGGCCTTCCATTTACAAGGATGCCCAAGAGATGGTGAAATTTTGTGATGTTTGCCAAAGACAAGGAAAAATTACACAACGTGATGAGATGCCACAAAATTTTATCCAAGAGTGTGAGATATTTGATGTATGGGGAATAGATTTCATGGGACCTTTTCCATCCTCTAAGGGAAACAAGTATATACTTGTGGCGGTGGATTATGTGTCCAAGTGGGTGGAGGCTAAAGCCTTACCTACTAATGATGCTAGAGTGGTTGTAAAGTTCTTGAAACAATTGTTTGCTAGATTTGGTGTACCTCGGGCCATCATAAGTGATCGTGGTACGCATTTTTGTAATGATCAATTCACAAGAGTTATGAAGAAATATGGAGTGAATCATAGACTTTCTACCGCGTATCACCCTCAAACAAATGGTCAAACCGAGGTCACAAATCGTGGTTTAAAGAGAATTTTAGAGAGAACGGTGGGAGAGCATAGAGCTTCTTGGTCGGATAAGCTTGATGATGCTTTGTGGGCGTTTAGGACGGCTTTTAAGACACCAATTGGTTGTACTCCTTATAGGCTTGTCTATGGAAAAGCGTGCCACCTCCCATTTGAGTTAGAACATAAGGCATCTTGGGCTCTCAAGTGGGCTAACTTTGATTTAAACCAAGCCGGTTCACATAGGAAAGATCAACTCAATGAGATGGATGAGTTGAGAGCCAATGCCTATGAGAATTCTTTGTTATATAAGGAAAAAACTAAGAAATTGCATGATGCTAAGATTAAGAATCGTGAGTTCAAAGTTGGAGAGCCGGTTCTCCTCTTTAACTCAAGATTAAAGCTTTTTGCGGGCAAGCTTAAGTCGAGATGGTCCGGTCCATTCACTATTGCTCAAGTGTTTCCATATGGAACTCTTGAGTTGTCCCAACCCGATGGTCCAAATTTTAAAGTGAATGGTCACCGTGTTAAGCATTACTTTGGGGAGGACATTTCCGTTGAAATGGTCCAAGAGGTCCCCATTTTCCCCATGAATTAATTCATTGAGGGACGAGTCGAGCTAGAGACTCATTAACTCAAGCATCGTATAACTAGGTTAGAGTGTTGTAGGTTAGAAATAAAGGCATAGATTTGGAGATAAGTGTAGGGGAGACCTTCTTTTGTCTTCATGCTTGTTTGTAGGGTTGCTCACTCATCTCATGCTTTGGAGCTTATGGAGGAGGCCCTTGTATCCGGTTCACTTCGTTACTTTAGTGATTTTTCATTGACACGTTGTGCTTAAACTTGATTTCACTAATAGTAGTCCTTTCCTTAACTTGGGTTAAGCAAAGTCTATTCATTGTCATAAGTGTAGGGGAGTTCACTTCCATGCTCTTAAACATTGAGGACAATGTTTAGCTTAAGTGTAGGGGGGTCTTCTATCGAAGTGACCTTACCTAGAACTTGTCATTGTCTTGCATGATAACATGGAAAATTGGATTTTCAACATTTTTCAAATTTTTGATCTACTTTGGCCACAAAAATATGCATTCATAATTTTTGCATCAATCATTTTTCATTTGCATAACACATTTGCATTGTATATATTCTTTTATTTTTCATCAAAAATATATAAAAAGGAAAAAAAATATAATAAAACATGGTTTTAACAAATTTAGACTTCTTTGACATATTAGGCCCGCCATGGATATTTTGACTCAACCCGAGTTTGCTTATTTTAGCATTCTCTAGCTAGTATCCTTAACCATGTAGTCCTTCATTGGTCTATTAGGCTAAGCTTCCACCAATTTCATTATTTGAAATTTTAAATTTGTGGAGAATGGGAAATGATAGAGTTGAAGCAAGTATAAAAGGGCTAGATAGACTTCATGGCAATTACTTGTGGCTAAACCCTTCTCTTCTCTACCTCTATTTTCTTCGCTTGTATATAATTGTTAATAAATAATCAAGTACGGTTTTAATTGGTTCGTAATCTCTTATGCATTTTTGGCTAATCATTTATGGTTGATATGAGTACGTCTTAAGATTCTAAGTTAGCACGTTTTATGTGTACTAGACTTGTGTCATGCTCCATATTTAGCGGGTGTTTTTCCTTTTCTTCTTTGCAAATTTTTTGGAGAGGAATAAAGAAAAATAAGAGCGGCTTATGAAAAAAAATGAGTGGCTAGAAAAAAAAAAAGAAAAAAAAAAAAAAAATAATGCAAGACTCCCAAGAGGGGCAGTGTGGTGTTAATTATAGTGACTATTGAGTTCCAATATTACCTTGACGGGTTGCGGGGATTCAATAGATTGCTCCAATCCAATATTACCTTGACGGGTTGCGGGGTTGAAGATCCAAAATCTCAAAAAGATGCGGATGTAAATTATTGCGTGAGTTTTATTTTTCTTTCCTTAGCGAGTGTGTAGTTACTTATGAAAGCATGACATGAGGATTTTACACATAAGGCGAATGACTTATTATTCTTAATACGGACTTGTATTAATTGTGAGCGGTTTTTCAAGTAATGGATGAGAAGATTACTTAGGATTAAAACCGTCCTTCCTTATTTTTGGATTTTACATTTCTTATATTTCACACTTTAATAATGACAAATTTGCTCACAAGCAATTTGCTCAAATAATAACCGGTTCCACATTTAATTGTCATGAATAAGTTGATGCACTTTTTACTTGTGAATGCAATGATTCCATTTACTAGCTTGGTATGGGGAAAGTGAAACTTGAGGGTGATAAGTGTCCATGGTACCCAAGCCCTAATCCAAGTCATTGAATTCTTTATGAGTTATTTCCATCAAAACCATTTCAAGAAAAATCAAAAAGATATAGATAGAATTGTATTTTAATCCATTGCATTGTTAAAAGTCAAAATCATGCATCATTTAGTTTAGAGTAGTGTAGATGCATCTCATATGGCCAAGGTGGATTAATTATGAGGGAAATGTAAATTTTTTTAAGCCTTGAAAGATAATATTGCATGAGGACATGGCAATGCTCAAGTGTAGGGGAATTTGATATGAGCTTAAACTCATATCCTTTTATCAACAAATAACCCTAAAACACGAAGCAAAATACCCTTTTATATTGTAAAAAGCAGTGTTATGTGGTATGTTTGTGTTTGTGTGATCTTATGTAGGTAAAAGGATACAATTTCAAGCAAACAAGGAAAAACCAAGCTAAAATGGATGAAAAAGACAAGGAAGGATCACAAGTGACAAGTTTTCAAAGCTCAAGGACCTATCTTGACAAGTCTTGAAAGTTGAGGGACTTAAAGTGCAAATACTGCAAAGTCAAGATCCAAGTCAAACCTGGTCAAACTACAAAGTCAATCAAGTCAAAGGGCCATTTTTGTTGAAGAATGAAAGTTGAAGGGCCAAAATTGTCAAAGGAATAAAGTTTCTAGCCTTAAAGAGAAATCTGCCAAGTTAAGGGACTTAAATTGCCAAGTTTGGAAAGTATTGCAAGTTGAATCCATGTGCAAAGGCTTTTAACCAATCAGAAACAAGGAAACATGTCACACGGATCAAACAATTAAATCCCACTACAAGCCGCCACATTTAATGCAAGATCACAACAGTGTGATCCGTGTAACACTTTTTCCACCAATAAGAAGCTGCCACGTGTCTCTCTCTTTCACCAAAATATTTTCCAGGATCGCGTTTTTGATAGAATGCATTTCAGAAGAAGATCAAAATATCAAAGTTGCTCGTTTTGATGAGACGAATCCAATGGTGCAACTTAATTAGCATATTATCCAATGAATCAAAAATCCCCAAAATGTGTTCATCACCTTTAAAGAAGATTGGCAGAATTCATCCACGTGTCAAGCAATGATTGGCCTGAACACGTCACATCTCCAACAAACTCTCAAGTCTAGCCTATAAATACACAACTTGTTCTTCATTTTCAGTAGTAGTTAATTTTCAGAAAACACCTAGTTCTCTCAATTTTACTTTTCTCCTTTTTCCCTCCTTTTCATCTAACAACTCAAGAGACTGACAACCTCTTGAGTTTGTTAGTTAGTTAGAACCCTTGTAACTACATTTGTAACAGAATTCATCAATAAAATTTCAAATTCCAGTTTTCTCGCCAATTCTTGTTCTTCAATTCCTGCTACTTTCTTGCTGTTATTGGATTCAATTGTTGCTGTTAGAAGTTTGTTATGATCATACATTGATCATAACTGACTTGGTTGAAGACTTGTTGCTGTTTGATCAGAATTTCAGTCCTTTCCATTGTTCTTGAAGTTTCATATGCAGAATGATGATTTGTAGCTGTTTTGGTGATTGATAAGAGTTGATAGCTAGTGATAGGTGGTGGTATCATTAGGGCAAGAGAGCTCAGCGCTCCTCTTCTACCCAAAGGTTTTCTACAATAGGTTCTGAGTTTCTGATTTAAGTTCCTCTAAACAGTTCTTGCATGCTATATTTCCTAGTGTAATGATTGATGGCTGCCTGATTCTATTTGATAAGTGGTTGTTTGATTGAGTGAGTCTAGTGTATTGTAGCTTAATCTTGTTCACTTGAGTTTAGTATTGAAGTTTTTGGCTTAATTTCAGTAATTGCTTAGCTAAACACCTTAATTGAGTTCTAGTTGGTAAACTTGCTTGATTTCAGTTTCATTAGCCTTCATTTTGATCACATAAACAAGTTTGCTATAGCTCTTAATTCAGTTCTAATCATAGCTCAAAAATCCTTTATAAAAGATTGATCATAATCAGATAAGGAGTGTTTGGGTCTAGTGTTAAATCAGATTTCAAGTGTTGTTAATTAGTGTTTAAGTGTTCATTTGCAGTCCTTAGAAGTTAACAAGTAGTCCTGAGTCTTTTATAAGTCATACATATAGTCAAAAAGGCAATTGGTTAATAAAAAGTTTGGGTCATTCATTTTAACAGCTTTTAGTTCAAAACTTGTCAGATTCATTTGCTTATTTCTCCTTCATTACTAGATCAAAATTGCTCAAACCAGTTTCTAGTTATAGCTTAATACATAATCTTTCAGACTTTAGGAGGAAATTCTACAGTTTTCAGAAATAAGCAAGAAATCAGCTTATTAGTTAAGACCTGAGCAAATTGCATTCTCTGATATAAGTGGTTGACTGTTTTGCTAGATCTCACAATCCACTTCATAAAAGTCCTTATTTTCTTTCACAAATCAGTTTAGAAAGGGTTGAATATGAGATTTTGAGATTTTGAGCTTTTTCATAAATCTGGTCAACTTTTGGTCAACATAAGCTCATTTGAGCTTATTTTCAGATTTCTAGCTTATTAGTGGATGAAAATTGTTCTAGTTTGATTTCCCCTACTTTAAATCAAGTGCTTATTCATTTTCTTTACAAAAATCAAGTTGTGGATGTCTGGATTATGCTATAGCTTATTTTGAGCTTATTGATAAGCTCTCTTTTGCTTATTTTGGACTTTTAGACATTTTCCTTAAACACACGTTTCTATTATTGGATTTGAAGTAGTTTGCAATTTGTTTCAGCTTAATTGGTTGAGAAATAAGCTCAAACGAGCTTATTCTTTCATTAAGCCCGTTTTTTGGTTATAAGTTTGGAAATTTGCACTTTAGTCCCTAGGAGTTTAATTAGTGTTTAAACTTAGCTAATCTTTCTAATTTTGTGGTAATTGCAAAAGTTAGTCCCTGGATTTGTTAGTTTGTTTAATTTCAGTTTTAGAAGTTTGTTAGTTTGTTAAATTTGGTTAGTTTGTTAGAATTTTTACAAGTTTAGTCCTTGTAGTTAACTGTTTTACATTTTTAGTCCTTATAATTTTTAGAATTTACATTTCAAGCATTTATATTTCATAGAAATTACATTTTCAGTCCTTATACTTTTAAATTTTGCATTTTAATATTTTACTTGAATAAAATTTGGAATTTGCAATTTGTTTTACGTATAAATAGGTTTATATTTTTCATTTTTACTTAGTGTTGTTTGAATTAGCAATAGATTACCAAGCAAGCTTGAACAACCAAAAACAATTAAAAATTTGATATTGATTGGACTTTCTATTAGTTAAGAACTGAGAAAACGAACTTGCATTATACACATTTCAGTACCGCGGGCAGATATAGCCGTTGGCCCTTTGTCCTATAAATAGTGGACCATTCTCAACTTTTCAATTCACCTCTTTTGCACATCTATTTTCAGATTCAAACACTCTTCTTTAATCACTCAAATCTTTGATCATTTGTTTGATTACTACTTGTTTAAGAAGTTAATCTTTTTCATCCATCCCTTCCTCTCCAAGTGCAAAGAGAAGAACACTATCCTTGTGAAGTATTGAGTCCACCACCAATGATCCATTGAAGATTTAATTTTATACATTTGTAGTTGTGTCATAGTTGTGAAGATCCAAGTAGTCGTGTCTATTTGGAAGTTGTGTATGTACTAAGTATAGTTGTGTAGATTGGTCCTAGCTACGATTAGGGCTCGACTTTTAGCTTAGAGTCGGAAATTGGTTAAGCGACGTGTACGGTTTTCTCCACCATAAGGAGCTTGTTGTGTAGTGAACTCTCGAGTAAGGAGTACTCGAGGAGTGGAGTAGGAACGAGGAGTGAGCTTTGTTGCCGAACCACTATAAATCCTTGGTGTTCGGTTTGATCTTTCTTTACCCTTAACTCTTTACATTCTTTATTCTTTGTACATATATTTTTGTTAGTATTAGTTTAGTTACACTATCATTGTTCATATTGTGCATAAGAAGATTTCACATATTTCCTCAAGCCTAAGTTTTTGAAAAAGGATTTTTGAAAACCACATTTTAACAAGTAAATATAAGAAACTATTCAACCCCCCCCTTCTAGTTTCTACAGTTTCGTTTATCATCCAAAAACGAAGACACGATCTTTGACCCCGGTATAAGGACTATGTCTTTATTATCGGTTGCTTTGGGCTTTGTGCTTTTCATATAAGACCCACATGACCATTACCATGATAATCTCTAAATGATCATATTTATGGGGATTCGAGTTGAGCTTTTGACTTAGTTATCAAAAACAAGGTGCCTAGTGGGGAAATTCTTATGCTTATCCTTGTAAATATTTTTGCTTTCTAAATAGTGTAATTTGAGGGGATTTGTGCCCTTCCAACCTTTGTTTCGTGGTTGTTTGTGACTTTTGTTTAACGTAGGTCGTTACCATGACGATTGAAGCCTCTCCTGTTCGTTTTACTCGAGCTTCGATCATTTGTTTTGAATATTTTCCGATATGCGATGATATATATCCTTTACGTTCTAACAATTATCTTTACACACACTTCATAAATGGCTTAAGATTAACTAGTTAAACCCTTTCCATGCTAGATTATGCATTCTACATTTCATCTCTAGTATGGGGGTGTTCCACCCTTAGACTCGAAACATTAAGGACAATGTTTAACTTTAGTATAGGGGGTAAATAGATGCTTTACCTTGCTTACGCCATCACGCAATCCAATTTTCATCTTTTTGTTATCGTTTTGTTGCAAATAAGGCTAAAAATGGCCAAATTTTAAATTTTTTCTCTTTTCATAAGTGTTTAAGACACGAATGTAGACTTTCCGTTGGTGACAATAAGAGTAATTTTTGACTCGACCGTGCGTGTTGAGCACTTAGCTTCGATTCCTTAACTTTTTAGGCTATGTCTCTTAAATGAGGACGAGAAATGATATTTTTAATTATAAGTTACTATGCTAAATGTAGAATACGCGTATTCTTTCAAAAACTCACGTGTCCTAATTATTTGCTTATTCTCCCCTCGCTTGTATATATTTAATTGTTAATAAATATTGACTTAGCGGTTCAGTCTCTATTGTTGGTTTCTAGTTGATTCTAATAGCTTCCATGTAATTAAATTGGGAAAACATTTGAGAATCGTCAGCGTCACAGTTTTGAAGTATTGGCAACCCAAATAATCGAAAGCTTCACCCAATAATAATTGAAGCACCTCTTCACCTAAATCAAGCAAAAATTCGAAGCTCACAAGACCGAAAAATCTATCCAAAAATTGAAAGTGAATATCTTAAATCTTGATGCTTTAAAGATCCAAAATTACGTTTTACGTTGAGGATATAGGTCTTTGGCCTTAATAAACACCTCATGGCGAGATTAAACAAAAGGAAAGGAAATACCGAAGCCCAAAAAAGCGGAGTTAAACCTATGATAATAAGGCCCATCCGTTAGGGGGTGTATAAAAGTCTTGGTAATAAGTCAAGTGTTTAAAACCGTTATAAAACCGTTATAAAACCGTGTTTATCGAATCTTATTTGTTGACTTAATTTTTTTGACGTCATTGTCTATTAGGAATGGTTATTAATTCGATGATTTTGGTTACACCGTTTAGTCTCTATTTTTGGATCTTAATCTCTATTATCGCATGAGTAAAAAATATATCCTGGTGATCATTCGAGACAAAAATAAAATATAAGAGATACCAATTAGGAATAAGGGACTCTAAGTACGTGATTAGAGCATATGAGTAGTGTTAGCATTACTAACTTATAATGACAATGATCTCGTTACACGCTTAGCATGGAATTGGGTAAAAATCGAGGATGACGAACTTATCTCTATGAGGCATTCATGTGTTCTTATTCTTCGACTCTAAAAGTCACGTTCGCGTGATGAAAATCATACATTATGTCTAACACACGTAGTAGTAATTGAGTAAGTTCAAAATTTTAATAAATGTCATATAAAAATGAATTTTGGAAGTGCTACGATATTGTATTCTAGCATTGCGTGAGGGCACGACAATGGTTTAGTATATGGGAGTAATGAGACTGCAGTTATACATAGTCTCATCGTCCAAAACGGGCTTAAAATGCATATATCATAAAATACCATGAAATATGTTTGTATTTGTTTGTTGTGTATTTTAGGTATGGATATCTTAAAAAGACAAAATATCACAAAGAAACAAGAAAAAATGAACATGAGAAACGAAGCCGCACAAAGAACTGGACCCAATTGATGAATTTCCAAGAAAGTCCCTCAAGTTTGAAAAATGACAAGTTTGGTCCCTCATCTTTAGAGACTTGTCATAATTGGTTATTGAAGACCATTTTATACAAGAATTGTCCTTGATATTGAAAGATTTGGCAAAAATAGCCCTTGAAGGAAGCTCAAAGTTACAAAACTAGTCCTTATGTAAAGTTTCAAAGTTGGGAGGGCTGTTTTTATAATTACCTCATAGTTGATTACAAAGGAAATTATCCCTAATATGCTGTGAAAATGTTTGGGAGCGTAATGACTACTGTTCTAAGAATGAGAGGCTAACTGTATGCAAAACATACCCACATCCACCATCCTACCTAACCTAACATACCCATCACCCAACTCATGTCCACCAGGCCTGATATTGGATGAAAAAGGAGTGTGAGGCCCGAATTTCATTACCCTAGCCTAAAATATATAAACCAATACTCCTCTTTTGGGCCCGTTTTTGCCGTACAGCCCGAAAACCACTACTACACCACCCCAGCCCGTTTTCCCCAAACCCAAAACAAATCAACCAGCCCGTTACTCTTTTTTTTCTGTTACCAACGTTAGAAAAAAGAAAAAGAAGACAACCACTTTTATTATTAACAGACGACAAAGAAGAAAAAAAGGGGATTAGGGTTCATCTTAACAATGGCGGCCACCATAATCTCAAACCTTAATTAAACCCTTCTTTTGACCATCACAATCAACCCACCCCACATGGATTTTTTTTCACCACCAGCTCATCAAATGGACCCCCACCATCACGAGATAACCATGTAGATTGACTTGAAGACCCATCCTAGGGTGTGGATTTAATGACTTGGTGCCCACAACAAGTTTAAAAGCTCAGATTTTATCTCCTCCTGACTACATCACATGTGTTTGGTAGAGATTCACAAGACTTCAACAAATCAACTTCGCATATGCGAATCTTTAAAGGATCTCAAGGGCATGATAGGAACATCACCTTTTAGGGTTTTATGATTCTAGAAAACTTCATGTAGCTGTATAAAAAGCAATAGGCAGTTAGCATTTTTTTCTTGTTCTAGAATTTTAATGTAATTCCTTTTTCAATTGAATGAAAAACTTGGTTTTTAAATCTGAGTTCCACACATTTACTTTATAGTGTTGTTGCATTAATTGCACACCTAAATTTTCTTTTTACTTAAATTTTCTACAAAAATCATGTTAATATTCACGGGTTACGGTTCATCAGCTTTTGATGGGAGCTTATTGAAGAAATAAGTTTTCTAATAAAGGTCATTAGTTATTCTTAGAGTGTGTTCAAGGTTTTGATAGTTGGTTGCAAAGTATTGAAGGTTTTCAAGTTTTGGTGTGTTGAAGTACCTTTGATAAGCTGTTAAGAGTTTAATTATTTTGGGTTACTTGGTAAAGATCTCAGAAAGTGTTCTTCGTATTTGTTGGGTAATAAGCGGAATAACGTGGATTATTGGGTATAAGCTGGTGAGGTGAAAAAGAGATTATATATGTTTCTAGGTCAGGTTGCATAAGTTGGACCCTTTGTAAGTTCTCAAAACACTCTTATTGCTTTTACCTATATTCTGCTTTTGCTCATTTTCTCTCTGCTTATTTGCTTTAACTGATGTCTGCTTTAAGTTTTTTAGTGTTTATGTGCTTATTATTTTATTTTCCTTGTTTATTTTTGTTGTTTTTAATGATTGTTGATACTTACTGTTCTTCTATCTTGCAAAAATCAGTTTTTCATTAGCTTAATTTTCATAGACTGCAATTTTAAACTAGAGTTTGGGAGAACTTGAATTTCTGTCATCAGCATAGATATAGCCATTAATTTTGATTGCTCTTTGCTATTGAGGTCAGTTTAAGCAATAATCAGCCTATAGTTTTCAATTAAACTCAAAAATCAAAAAAATAAGTTGGTATTTTTATCTCTTATATCTAGTGTTTTGTGTTGCTTTAATTTCTGAGAACGCTTATGTTGATCCCAAACTTAGATCGATTAGCTTTGTGTATACGAGATTAGATCAAGTAATACACGTAGAGAAACCTTTGTATATGCTTTATGAATCTAAGTGTTATGCGGAATTTAACACTTAAACAAGAACACAAGATATAAACAAAACTTTCACTTTGATTATGAATGTCGAACTTGCTTACAATGAAAGATGTTTACGAACGAAAACTTATATGAAACGTTGATTAACTTGATAATAAACATTAACCTAAAGGCCTTCTTTTATAGACACAAGAAGCCTTGTACAATAAGCTACGTATCAACTATTCTAGGTAAATATAAATATAGAAAATACATTGTCGTTTCTATCCTCACTAGAAGTATTATAGAATATAATAAACGTGTAGATTATATCTTCCATCAGTGCTTGTCTTCAATGTGTCAACGCTTGACTTTAACTTGTCAACGCTTGAGCTGTCAGCGCTTGTTTTGTTCTTGTCAACGCTTGATTTGTTCTTGTCAGCGCTCAAGTGATCTGGCCTTAATTTATTCCCAACAATCCTCCCCTAAACTTGATATCCACTCTTATGATCAAGTTTCTGAATAAGCATTAAGGACTAGGAGGAGTCTGACAAACCTTCTTATATTGGTAATGAATAAATCTGATCAAATCTTTTGCCACGTCACTTGAATAATCTATTTCCAGCTGAGTGTCCTTCATCTTTTCCAAAATAGCCTTGGATATGAAATACTGAGCATCCACAAGTAGATACTCGGCAAACTTTGTAGAACTCAAATGGTATACACCAGCAGCTGAATATAACCTCCATTGAAGACCATTGAGGTCATCTTCAAGATCCTTCCATATTGCAGGATCTTCATCTTTTGGCCCACACATTCTTTTGAATGTGGTCCAAAGTTTTATTCCATTAGCTGAAGTTGGTGATTCAGCCTCATACTTGGTCTCCAGTAACCTCCAAAGGTCCACCAAGTCTTCTCTATCACAACTTGCAAACAAAGATATGAGAGTGGTAAAAGTGTGTACCTCCTTGCCAAATCTGCCAATCTTCCAGAATCCACATTCATCCTCATCATAACTCACAATTGGATTCCTCGAATCTAATGGTAACACTTGCACCATATCTGAAGCTTCTAATGGGGAGAGCTTGAGGCTCTTTCTTATAACTGCTTCACTTGGATATAGTGAATCCATATCTTTTGGAAATTCAAATTTAATTCCCTTCTTCACTGGCCTGGGAATCATCATAGCTTTCTTGATTTCCATTTCTTCTGCAAGTTGCTCCTTTCTTTCATCTGAAAGAAGTCTGAGAGTGTTTGCTTCCTGCACTCTCACCCAAATGGGATAAGCCATGTTTTCCAACTCATCAAATGTCAAAGCCTTCAACTTCTGATGTGTCCATCCAACTCCATGACATCTGAGCAACATAAAGTAGAGCTCCCTTCTATCCCTTTTCAACTCTGAGAGAATATTGCTTGCCTTGTGTTTCAAAATTACCTTACAATCCTTCTGAAGTCTAAGAAGAAGCTCCAAACCCCATATTTGATCTGAAATGGTCAAGTCTGGATTATCCATGCAGTTTTCTTCCCAAGAATTATACATTTGAACCACCTCTTGCATGTCAAAGTCAACCTACAACTTCAACTCTCTCAGCTTCTCTTTGGCCAACTCATCTCCATACTCAAGCCTTTCAGGTTCTATAATCATTACACTTGAGTCTGAGCTAGCTCCATCACTTTCTTCTTCTGAAGACACAACAAATGGTGACTTCTCCTTTTTATCTTGTTCCATGATTTGTGCAGCCAACCTTCTATCAAATTCAACTTGAGCTGCATCCTTTGGAACAATTTCTTCTACCAATTTACCCTTACCCTTATCTGATGGTGCAATGGTTGGTAAGGTAGATGGTAATACCTGAGTAGAAACTTCCTTGATGATAGATGATGACTGGGATACATCACCTTCATGTGCAGGTCTGTCAACGCCCAAATTTATCCTATCAGCGCCCAAAATACTTCTATCAGCGTCCAAACTTTCCTTGTCAACGCTCAAATATTTTCCCTCAGCGCCTTGTGTAACCTCTCTCAACATATCTGTAAATGATAAATTTAAATTGGTTGGAGAGACTAAGGACGTATCAAAACCTGTTTGTTTCTTCAAAGATGTAAGGGCTTCAGCAACATCCATTGATTGACCATCTTGGCTACCCTTATCACTCAGATTTATTTGATCTTCCTCCCCTTTGGAAGACTCCTCCATACCCCTCCTAGCATGATCACCTTCCAAAACAATAATCCTCTCCCTCAATTGCTTGAGTTCAAGGCCTTGTGAGCTGACAATTTGTACTAAGTCTGCATTTTGCTTTTGCAAGCTAATACAGACTACCGTCAATTCCAAAAGAGTCATTGGTTCCAGTCTTCCCTCTTCTGAAATGGGGATTTGACCTCCCAAGTCAGATTCATTGGGCATGGATGAGGACTTAATTATGGTGGGACTGCCTTGGCCAGCTTCTAAGCCAGAACCAATAGTCCCAGCCTCATCCAGGTCACCAGCCACACTTGTGGTGGTGGTTCTCTCTGCTACATGGCTAGGACCACTAGAGGAGAACACTCCAGTAGTCCTTTGGCGTTTCATCAACCTATATTCAGGAGGTGTGGAAGATGGTGTGGAAGAATGAGTGGATGTGGGTTGGTTAAGGGGTGTTTGGGATTGTGAAGGTTGTGTGTCAGCGTTGGAAATAGGCACATCAACGCCAACATTTAATGTATCAGCGTTGAAGGGTTCTTGGTCAAGGTGCATGTGTTCAGGTGAAGGTAAAGGTTCAGGAATAGGTTCAAGTTGTGGTTGAGGGTCAATTTGAGGTTGGGGGTCTGGTTGGGGTTGTGCTGCTTCAATAACAGCAAGCATGGCTTGGGTTAAAGGTAAGTCTCTGTGGGGTGGTGAATCCATCTTCATAAAAATAGCTTTCTTTTGCTCAGGGATTTTATAAAAATCATTGTGATCCCTTGAGCAGTATCCTGGATCATCAAAAACCATTTGCAGAAAACGGGGATAAGCTAAAGTCATTTTTGTCCCCTTGTTTTTACACATCCCCTCAAAAATCATTTTAGAATAGTTATATTTTTGCCCTGTTGCAATGCACACAATAGCACTTGCAATGGATCTATTGATCTCATTGTGTGCAGTACATTTGGGACTCAAACATTGAAGGAGGACGTGTATGAGGTACTTCTTGCTTATGATACTTGTTTAGAGTACCTTCATCAGGAAAGGGATATCCCAAAGCCCTAAGCCCTTGTTCTATTTCATTTATGGGAAGGGTGGCTATACCATCAGCATCATCAAGATGCAAGGCTTGGCGTACCAAAGCCTCAGTAACCACCCAAGACCTCCCATGAACAATAGAAGTCAATGTGGTCACTCCATTAACTGTTGAGGAACTAACAGTGTTCCAAAACTGCTTAATGTGTGTGACTGGAATGAGTGGTGCATGAGAAAGAGCATACCTTAATGGGGATGCGTTCAAATACGCCACCATTTGTGTGTATTGAGGAAACAGATCATTATCAGCGTCAAGATAAGCAATCATGTTGTGTTGTGATCTGAACCCCAATTCCAATTCTGCTGAGTTAAACGTTGGTGCCAATGATGAAAGCTGTTAATTTTAAGTGTAGAAGATGAAGTTAATAAGAGAAAAGTGTTAGACAAGAATTATAGATACCCTGTTTAAAATAGGAGCCAAATTTATAGGAGAGAAAGAATGCATGTGATTGGCCCAAAAATAGGCAAAGATTTTCAAAAATCAATCATGAAAATATTGAAAAAGTTATAAGTTATCTCATGCATTAAATGAAAGTAACAACTCCTAAAATTACGGCTTGAAAATATGTCAAAAAGTAACAACTGGGTAGGTCCCATTGAGTGTCAACGGTCAAAAATAACCCATCAACGCCCAACGGCTATAATCTTGTCAACGTTTGCCTAAAGCCATGTCAGCCTCCAATTTGGTCACAACAACGCTTGGAAAATTCTTGTCAGCGTCCAAAAATAAAAATATTTTAAAAAGTGAAAAATGACCTTAACAAGTAATTTATCCTAGAGAAGATAACCAAAAGCTGATAATTATCATAGGGCGGCAAGCACTGTCCAGTTATGCACACTTGCATAAGCAAGATAGACATAACAGTCCTCTAGTGTCCCTTGCTAACCAAAACTCTTAACAACAAAGTTATCTTATAAAATCCTTGTTACTCCCAGGTAAATCCCATATCAAAATCATTCCCAAGTCTCCCAACAGACCACAACCAATTCTAGGCCAAAAATGTCTTGGCAGCATGCAAAGTTGGTATACTATGCATGCTACAGTGCCTCATGATTTAGTAAAACTAACTGATACTCACCTGTGGACACAATCTAGAATTGTGATAAGAGTATCATATGGATACCCAAAAATCCTAAAGGTTCCTAAAACCTCCCCTTAAACTATGATACAAAAAGTTTGCTAAAATCATGCATGAACATAAAAAATTTATGTCAAGATAGGAATGAAACATTCCAACCATCATCCATAAATAAAAACTTGTCCAAATGCTTCTCCATTGATCCATAAGCAACTCTGTATCCAATTGTATATTGCTAACACCATCTGCACATTTAGATTGAAAACCACAAAACTAAGATTGTTGCTGACAACGCCCGATAACACATGACAGCGTTGAAGGAAGCTTTGTCAGCGTTAGACAATTATATTGCTGACAACGTTGCAAAAACACTTATCAGCGTTCAAGCAACCTTTGTCAGTGTTAGAAAAATATAGTGGAAAATCTAAATCATCAATAAGACCAATAATAATAATGCATCATCTTGTACATACTTTTACAAAAAGGAATCCAAAACACATATTATGTGAGATTAACCATTCCAATACTTGTTACCAAGTATTGAAATCTCCCAGCATCAAAAGGTTTAGTTAATAAATCTGACACATTTTCCTCAGTGTCAACCCTATCTGGTTGTATTAAACCTTTCTCAAAGCAATCTCTTATAAAATGGTGTCTAATTTCTATGTGTTTAGTTTTAGAATGATGTACAGGATTCTTAATGATGCATAAAGTACTATTATTTTCAACAAATATCTTAGTATGCATGAAATTATACCCATAGTCCAATAGCTGGTTCTGAATCCACAACACTTGACCACAACATGCAGCTGCAGCCACATACTCTGCTTCAGTTGTAGAATTAGCCACCACTGTTTGTTTCTTGCATTGCCAAGATATTAACCTGCTCCCAAGAAACTGACATCCACCAGTTGTGGATTTCCTATCAAACTTATCACCTCCATAATCACTATCTGAATATGCAATCAGCTCCAATGGTGAATCCTTTGGGTACCACAAACCAAGACTGGGATAACATCTTAGGTACCTAAAGATCCTCTTCACAGCATAAAGGTGACATTCTTTGGGAGTCACTTGATGGCGTGCACAAGCACACACAGCAAACATAATGTCAGGTCTGGAGGCAGTAAGATACATCAAGGATCCAATCATGGATCTATAGTGCCTGACATCAACATCTTTCCCATCTCCAATCTTTCCCCAAGGGTGTTCTCTATCCATAGGAGTAGTAGCCCTCTTTTCATGTGGAGAAAAGCCAAACTTCTTCAAGATTTCAGCAACATATTTGTCCTGGGAGATGAAGATACCATCCTCTTTCTGCTGAACTTGTAAACCTAGAAAGAAGTTCATCTCCCCCATAGCACTCATCTTGAATTTGTCTGTCATAAGCTTGGAGAAATCCTCACTCATTTTTGGATCAGTAGACCCAAAAATGATATCATCAACATATACCTGCACAAGCAACACATCCTTGCCTTTCTTCTTTGTAAACAGTGTCTGATCTATGGTGCCCCTCTTGAATCCATTGTCCACCAAATAGGTAGACAAAGTACCATACCATGCTCTAGGGGCTTGATGAAGGCCATACATAGCCTTTTTGACTCTATACACTTTATCTGGATGCTCTGGATCCTCAAAACCAGGAGGTTGCATTACATATACTTCCTCAACAATGGTGCCATAGAGGAAAGCACTTTTGACATCCATTTGATAGACTGTGAAGCCCATGCAGGAGGCATAAGCTAGAAAAATCCTAATAGCTTCAATCCTTGCAACTGGTGCAAAGACCTCCTCATAGTCTATCCCCTCCTCTTGTGTATAACCTTGAGCCACTAACCTTGCCTTGTTTCTGACCACAATACCTCTTTCATCTCTTTTGTTCCTGAGAACCCATCTTGTCCCTATAGGTCTGACATATCTAGGACAATCAACCAGCTCCCAAACATCCTGAATTGCAAATTGGTGAAGCTCATCCTGCATTGCTTCCACCCAACTTGGTTCTTTGAGAGCATCAAATATCTTCTTGGGTTCTTCTTGTGACAGAAAACATGCAAACAAACATGCTTGTACAAGAGGGGTATCAACCTTCTTGTGTATATTGGCAATAAATCCACCAAGACCTTGATGAGATCTTCTAGTCTGAACTGGAGTCATAATATCACCAATGATCTGAGATGTGGGGTGATTCTTCATTGTGGAAGTGAGAACCCCTCCTTCAAAAAGTCTGGTGTCCTCAACTTCACGCTCTATGTTGCCAATATCTTCTTCATCAGACTCTCTTTGATCAACATGAACCTCTTCAAGGATATTGGAAGGTCGACCTTGTTCAAAATTGGAAGAGAAAAGATACCCATAAGTGTTGTCAACGTCTGAATCTTGGTTGTCAGCGTCTGGGCTAACAGCGCTTGAAATGTTGTTGTCAACGTCTGAGCCATCAACGTCTGAATTGGTCTTGTCAGCGCTAGATTTGCCTTTGTCAGCGCCTGAAGAACCATGCATGTTTGTATCTGGTGGTTTTTGAAAACCACCATTATCTTGTCCAGCAGCAGCAGCAGCAGCAAAAGCATCTGTCCAAATGGGAATTGTGACATATTCAAATGTAGGAGATGCCTTTTCTGCTTGTGATCCAACCTTCTCATGAACCTGTGTACCTGAAACATTAACAACTTGTTCCTCCACAACATTTGAAGTTACCTTCACAATGTCTGGATTAGTGACAGGCATATAATTTAAAGTTCTAGATAAGGGTTCCAAATCAAACAACCAATTAGGACCACTCTCAGGATCACTAGGTTTATTCTCTAAGAACCTAACATGTACTCTCTCAACTATACGTTTGTCCTGTTTAAGATAAACCCTATAACCCTTGCTCTGGACTGAATACCCCATGAAGTAGCCCTCATCACCTTTTGCACTAAATTTCCCTAAGGCATCACTAGTATCTAATACTACTACATGACAACCAAAAGGTCTGAGAAAACCAATATTAGGTTTTCTTCCCCAAAGTAACTCATAAGGTGTTTTGTTCTGAAGTTTGTTAACCAATGCTCTATTTTGCACATAACATGCTGTATTAACAGCCTCAGCCCAAAAGGCTATTGGAAAGTGAGCATCAGCCAACATTGTTCTGGCTGCTTCAATTAGGGTTCTATTTTTCCTCTCAGCAACCCCATTTTGTTGTGGGGTTCTAGCAATACTGAATTGCCTAGTAATTCCTTTCCTGGCACAAAAATCATCTAGCTTCTTGTTCCTAAATTCTCCACCATTATCACTCCTAAGCATTTTAACCTCATTTCCAGACCTTTTCTCAATCTGAGTGATAAAATCAATAAGAACATCAGCTGTGTCACTCTTCATAGCTAGAAAGAATGTCCAAGTAAACCTAGAAAAGTCATCTGTGACAACAAAGCAATATGACTTACCATTCAAACTCTCTATGTTTGTTGGACCAAAGAGCTCCATGTGAAGCATATAAAGAGGTCTGGAACTAGTG
Organism: Glebionis coronaria; assembly: GCA_025667525.1. Taxonomy (NCBI): domain Eukaryota; kingdom Viridiplantae; phylum Streptophyta; class Magnoliopsida; order Asterales; family Asteraceae; genus Glebionis; species Glebionis coronaria. Next base: position 437,715,414 of record CM046874.1, read on the forward strand.
TGCACCTGTTTGGACTTGAATGAGACCTTGTGCTGCTTGCCTTTAAGACATGCAACACAAGAGTGGTCATTGTGGAAGGCCTTCTCAAGCAAACCATCAACTAAACCAAGCCTCACAAGTCTATTTATATTTTTAAAATTTATGTGCCCTAGTCTCATGTGCCACAAATTACTCTCATCTACTGAGGCCTTAGCATAAAAACAAGACATATTTGTATTCATTTTAATCCTATTTAAATTCACATTATATATGTCCTTATGCCTAGGTGTTCTATACTCAATATATTTCTCATCAGGGATCTTAAAATCCTTGCTTAACACCAAACACTCAGTATCAGTAAAAAGAACCTTATTTTTGTTATCACAAACTTGTGATACACTAAACAGATTATAATCCAGTTCTTTTACCAGGAAGACGTTCTCAAAACGCAGATTATTGGTGAGAAGGGTTCCTTTGCCTGTGATAGTCCCATATCCACCTCCAAAGTATACCTTATCACCATCTTTAATAGGGGTGAAATTCGTCAGATAGTCTTCCTTTCCTGTCATGTGCCTTGAGCATCCACTATCCTAATATCAATAATCATTGATCTGTCTTTGAATGCACTGCACATAAAGAAAACAAATTAGTTTTCTTTGGGAACCCAAGTCTCAAAAGACTTGGATTCATCTGGTTGTTCAATAAGAACAAACTTAGTTCTCACAACAACCCCATTCTCATCCTTTTTAGGATGAAATACCCAGTTAACCCCAATAGGTTTTGTAATGACCTTTGAAATGTAATTAAATCTATTGCAAGTCATTGAAATCCCATTATCATTAGGGTTTTGATCTTTCTTGGGTCTCCATGTTAAGCTTGAAGAAGCTTTAGACCCCTTACCTTGTGGCTGCAAATATTTAGGTCTGGTCACGTTTCTGTCAGCGTTAGAATTTGTCCTGTCAACGCTGAAATTACCCTTATCAGCGTTGAACCTAGGGTTTGCTACAGGAACCCATTGCCTATTTGACAAGGTGTTTGTCTTTTGAAAAGGTCTTTGTCCATGAGTGTTAGACCTTCTAGAAAAGAATGGGGCAGGTCTAATCACTTGTGGACTTTGCTGCACACAAGGTTTGGGTCTGACAACGTTTGACTTCCTAACAACGTTGACTTTCTTCCTATCAGCGCTGAAATTGTTCCTGTCAGCACTGGCTTTGGGAGCGTTGACACACTTGTATGCCAAATGTGAAAAGCTACCACAAGTGTAACAGGCTTTCTTAGACACACCCTTAGGTCTAGAAGAGAAGAAACCTGTTCCATGATTGCTAACTTGGCTCTTGGGTGACCTATTATTCCTATACATCTCTGCATATTTAATGGTAGGTCTTCTAACAGTGTTTGAGCCTAGGTCAACAGCTTTACCAGTGATTGGGTGAGTAACCTTAATGGGTGGTGATTCATTGGGACTTTCACATAGCAAACCTCCCTTAACAAATAGAGTAGGGTTAGCTTTCTTCCACTCATTTAGGTCAGTCAGTTTTTGTTGATACTCTTCCACTGGAGTGACAACTCTTGGTGGAGGAATGAATTCCTCCTCTTGGCATTCTGGTATACCAGTCCAAGACAAGTCCTTTCTAAGGACACCATAGAAGTCACCAGCTGGTGGTGGAACCAGAGAGTAATCATTCATCCCAATCCCAGTCATGTCCTTAGGATCCCTTTGTTTAGCTACACAGTCTCCTAGGGTTTGGGTGGCTCTATCAAATCTTTGAATTTTGAGGTCAACATTATCTTTATTCTTAATGGCCTCATCTAACTTAGCCTGTAGATCTCTATTAACCTTTGTCATGATGTTTCTAACATCCATACTACCCTCTAGCTCATGTTTTAAGATATTGATCTTATCCTTTAAGTCAAATTCCATTTTCTTGTATTCAGAAACGGTTTTCTTAGTTTCAGTAAGAGCTAGTTGGTAATTAGACAATTTACACCTTTCAGTGCTCATATCATCTTTTAGTTTTAACACCTCTTTGTTAAGTCTTTCAGTGTTTAACCTACAACCTTTGCTACAAAAAGCATCATCATATACCTCATTATCAGATGAAGAGGAGGAGTGTGCCATGAGAGCATATTCAACATGCTCTTCTTCTTCAATATCAGCAACCAAAGCTTTATCCTCTTCAGCATTCTTAGCCAGATAGCTCCAATCCCATCCTGTACCATCAATTCCTTGAACTGCAACCATGGCTTTGGAATCCTGAGCTTTAACAACCTGACTTGAGGGTTTACCAGCATCAGATCTTCTAGGAGATCTGCATTCCCTCATGAAGTGCCCCATACGATGACAGTTGTAGCATTCAACTTTGGATTTATCAAATCCAGCTGTGTCTTTAGCATTGAAGGTCATCTTCTTTTTAAACCTTCTGTTCCACCTATTTGCTCTTATACTAGCAAGAGCCATGTTCCACTTGATGTCCATCTCTTCCAAGTGCTCATCACTTATCTGCTCAAGGTCCTCATATGTAATCACTAAACCATTGGGCAAAGAAGCAATGTAAGCACAAACAGTATCCAAATCCAAACCAGCAGGTTTAACTCTTGGGGAGTCATTCTTGAATGTGTCAGCGTCTGAAAAGGAGACGTTGAAAGGACTAGTTCCAGCGCTGACATATGATGATCCAGTAACTGGATGCATATAAGAGTCCTTCTGATTGAATTGACCTTCACTATGAGAGAAGAAGGCCATGTTGCTGGTGCTAGATTTGCTTCCATGCTCTGAAAGAGTTTCATCCTCCAACAGTCTTAGTTTGTTGTAGATGTCATCAAACGAGGAGCTCTTGTAAGTATTATTGGCAAGAATAGATCTTGCCTCAATCTTCCATGCCTCACCAAGACTTTTAAGAAAGGTAGCATTAGTGTCAACATCACCAACTTGTGTCCCCATGAAGGACAACTTGCTTGTGATGTCAAGCAATCTGCTTCTCACACTACTTAGTTTCTCATTGGGTTGAGCTTTGAAGACAGCATAATCATGCAGAAGTTGCTTTTTCTTTTCTTCCTTAGTGTCTGCATTGCCACCATATGCAACTTCAAGTGCTTCCCAAAGATCCTTAGCAGATTCATAGCCTCTATATTTGTGTTGGTTTTCTTGTCCCAAAGAGACTTTCAGAATATTTAGGGCTTTCATGTCAACCATTTTCTTTGCAATATCTTCAGCACCTACAGCTCTACCATCTCCAGGTTTTTCTTTCTTATCCTCTTCAGGGCATCCTTCAACAGCTGTTCTTTGACTAATGGCATCAAGAATCTTTTGAGCCTTATTGAATGAGTTTCCATATTCAATAATCTCCCAGAGTGTGTAGTCATAGATCCCCAGATATTGTTCAAAGTTGAACTTCCATAAGTCAAAGTTGGTTGCATCAAGCATGGGAATCTTGATGTTTGGTAAGGCTGAGGAGGAGGAGGTTATTGCTTCAGACATGATGTTGTTAGGGTTTTGGTGTTTTTAGGGTTTCTGAGAAAATTAGGGTTTTGGTGTTCGTGTATGGTGTTCTTTAAAGATCAAAAGTTCCTCAACAAGCTCTGATACCACTTGTTGATCCCAAACTTAGATCGATTAGCTTTGTGTATACGAGATTAGATCAAGTAATACACGTAGAGAAACCTTTGTATATGCTTTATGAATCTAAGTGTTATGCGGAATTTAACACTTAAACAAGAACACAAGATATAAACAAAACTTTCACTTTGATTATGAATGTCGAACTTGCTTACAATGAAAGATGTTTACGAACGAAAACTTATATGAAACGTTGATTAACTTGATAATAAACATTAACCTAAAGGCCTTCTTTTTAGACACAAGAAGCCTTGTACAATAAGCTACGTATCAACTATTCTAGGTAAAGATAAATATAGAAAATACATTGTCGTTTCTATCCTTACTAGAAGTATTCTAGAATATAATAAACGTGTAGATTATATCTTTCATCAGTGCTTGTCTTCAATGTGTCAACGCTTGACTTTAACCTGTCAACGCTTGAGCTGTCAGCGCTTGTTTTGTTCTTGTCAACGCTTGATTTGTTCTTGTCAGCGCTCAAGTGATCTGGCCTTAATTTATTCCCAACAGCTTAGGATTAAGGTTTAAGTTTATTTGCTATTAGTTTTGGAGGTTAGAGTAGTTCTAATCTGCCTTTTGTTTGAATAAAAAACTTTAAAAGTTAAAAAGTCAAGCGTTCTTCAAGTTTCTTTGTTAGAAATTCAGTAGGTGGATAAAATCAGTGTTAGTTTTTCTATGTTGTTTTCATGCTTTATATTTTTGTTGGTCATCAGATATGATAGGATATTTAAGAGTTCTATTTGGTTAGTAGCACTCTAAGTATCAATCTGTCACTCATAGTGACCCCTAATTAAGCCTGTAGATAATACTATCATTCATATAGTATATTGGGATACTCAGGCTTAAGTTGTTGTTCTATATTGACCTTAGTGTTTATTGCTTTAGGTGCATAAATGAACTCAATTAGATTAATAGTAATAAAACATAATCGTTATTCTTGGTAATTTGGTACCTAATAATGATCAGTAATTATAAAGTTAAGAAATGTATCGACACTCTGAACGCTCCTTGCCTAATGAAATTTTTAAACACTCTTACAATATCCTTGGCACACATGCGCGTTATAAAATATACATAATAATTTTCTTAGTTAATGCACAATACTATATTAGTCGATTTGGTTAAAAATTCAAATTGATTAATAAATATGTTTAGGTAATAGGTTTGTAGACGAATAGTTTAGAAGAGATCTCCCAAGTAGGATGCGGCATACAATACGGATAGTGGTATGGTCGTTTGTGAGGTGCATCGAGTCTATTACCTTATCTGATAATTAGTAATTGTTAGAATGATAAAGTGAATTATTACACTATGTTTAGACTATGATAAGGATCATATATTATGAGCCTCTAATTTATGTGTAGATTGCCATTATTAGGACTGCATATGTGGATCTTTTGACTGCTTATGTGAAAGTGTTGGGCAGACATCTTAATATTACTAATACGTACTTAAAACAACACTATTTTAATTGTTCTTAACCAATTAAAAATAATACGTATTGGTATTTGAAATGTGTATAATGCAAGTTCGTTTTCTCAGTTCTTAACCAATAGAAAGTCCAATCAATATCAGATTTATTATTGTTCTTGGTTGTTCAAGCTTGCTTGGTAATCTATTGCTAATTCAAACAACACTATTTAAAAATGAAAAATATAAACCTACTTATACGTAAAACAAGTTGCAAATACCAAGATTTTATTCAAGTAAAATATAAAATGCAAAACTTGAAACTAAAAGGACTGAAAATGTAATTTCTATGAAATGTAAATGCTTGAAATGTAACTTCTAAAAATTATAAGGACTACTAATGCAAAACAGTAAACTAAAAGGACCAATTATGTAAAAACTTTAACAAACTAACTAAAATTGTAACTAACCAACAACTTGATAACTGAAATTTAACAAACTTCAAAAATCCAGGGACTAAATCTTTGCAAACCCTAATTTCTAGAAGATTAGCCAAGTATACAACTCTGTTAAAAATGGAAGGACTAAACAGCAATATTTGAAAGTTTTTGAGTAAAAACGGGTAACAAGAAAGAATAAGCTCGTTTGAGCTTATTACTCAACTAAAATCAATGAGACAACTTGCAAAAGACTTAAAATCTCATTTAAGCTACGTGTGTCTGAGGAATTTAGCTAAAAGTAAAAAATAAGCAATTGAGTGCTTATTAATAAGCACAAAATAAGCTACAGCTTATTTCAATCAGTCACAACCTGATTTTTGTAAAGAAACTGATTAAGCACTTGATTTAAAGAAGGGGAAATCAAACTAGATCCATTTTCATCCAGTAATGAAAAAGAAATCTGAAATAAGCTCTTTTGAGCTTATGTTGACCAAGTTTGACCAACTTTTTGGAAAAAGCTCGAAACTTCAAAACTTAATATTCAACACTTACTAAATGGATTTGTGAAAGAAAACAACAACTTTTGTGAAGTAGATTGAGAGAACCAGTAAAAAAGTAGGCACTTTACATCAGAGAATGACAAATGCTCAGTCATGGACTAAAAAGCTATTTTCTAGCTTATTACCTAAAACTGTAGAATTTCCTTATAGAAACTGAAAGTTTATGATGTAAGCTAGAACTAGAAACAAGTTTGAGCAAATTTTATCAAGTAATGAAGGAGAATTCAGCAATTGAAAGTAACAAGTTTACCAAACTAAAGCTGAAATAAGAATGACCCAAACTATTTGTTAACCAATTGCCTGTTTGACTGTTTTTATGGCTTGTAAAAGGTATAATACCACTTTTGATCAACTAAGGACTGAAAATGAACCCTTTAACACCAATTCTTAACACTTGAAAAACACTTTAAAGCTATTCCCAAACACACCTTAAACTGTTATGATCAAACTTTTACAAAGACTTATTTAGCATTGGTTTAAGCTGATTCACAAACTATAACAGTCTAGTTTTAATGACCAAAATGAAAGCTATTAGAACTGAAACTAAGCAATTACCAAAGCTAGAACTCAATTAAGCTGTTATGCTAAAAAGTGAATGAAATGATGCAGAAACTACAACTCAGAACTCAGGAATGCAAAATTAAGCTACAAAACACTCAAAGCACAATCAAACAACAACTATTATCAAGTTTATCATGCAGCATCAAATTCTACACTAGGAAAATAAGCATGGCAATTGCACTTGAGTGGAATCAGAAATAAGAGCTATAAAACCTAATGTAGATATCCTTTGGGAAGAAGAGGAGCGCTGAGCTCTCTTGCCCTAGTGATAACCACCACCTATCACTAGTAATCAACAAGTATCATCCATCAAATCAGCTACAATCATCTGGAATCAATCAAACTGCATACAAATCTTCAAGAACAATGGTATGGACTGAATTCTGAACAAACAGCTACAAAACTTCACCAATGTAAGCTATGATCAATGGTTAATCATAACAAACATCAAACAGCAACAAGTATATCCAATAGCAACAAGAATCAACAGGAATTTGAAGAACAGAATTTGGCGGGAAAAGGAAATTTGAAATTTATTGAGTGAATTCAGTTACAAAAGTGGTTACAAGCTACTAACTAACTAACTGACTCAAGAGTTTGTCAGGCTCTTGAGTAGTTAGAGGAAAAGTGAGGGAAAAATGGAAAGGAAAATTGAACTATGTGTTTTTACAATTTTAAGCTACAATGAGAAATGAGGTACAAGCTATCTATTTATAGGCAAGATAGGAGATTCTGTTGGAGTTGTGACGTGTCAGAACCAGTAGTAACTTGCCACGTGGAAAAATTCTGCATTTGCTCTTTGAAGGTGATGAACTAATTTGGGTGTTTTTGATTGAGTGGACGATTTGTTAATTGGATTGCACCATTGAATTCCTCTCTTCAAAACGAGCAAAATTGATGTTTTGATCTTCTCATGAAACGGCTTCAATCAAAAACCCGATCCTGGAAATATTTCTTGTTAAAGAAGATGACACGTGTCATTCCCTGGTTGGCTTAAAACAAGTCACACGGATTGAAACTGTTGAGATATGATATTAAATGTGGCGGCAGTTAGTGGGCAATTAATGCTTGATCCGTGTGAGGTGTATTCTCCTTTCCCATTGGTTAAACTCTTGACACATGGATTTAACTTGCATTTCTTTCCAAAGTTGGCAGATTTGGTCCCTATACTTGGCAGATTCCCATTTCAAGCTAGTATCTTCATTCCTTTGTCATTTTTGGTCCTTTAACTTCCATAGTTTGTACAAAATGGCCCTTTGACTGAGTTGACTTGATAGTTTGACCAGGTTTGACTTGAATCTTGACTTTTCATTATTTGCACTTTAAGTCCTTCAACTTTCATCACTTGTCAAGATAGGTCCTTGAACTTCAAAGTCTTGTCACTTTTGATCCTCTTTTGTCTTTTTTTTCATCCATTTGAGCTTGGTTTTTCCTTATTTGCTTGAAAATGTATCTTCTTACCTACAAAAGTGCACACAAACACAAACATACCACATAATACTGTTTTTGCCAAATAATTTGGTATTTTGCTTCATGTTTTAGGGTTATTTGTTGATAAAAGGATATGAGTTTAAGCTCATATCAAATTCCCCTACACTTGAGCATTGCCATGTCCTCATGCAATATTATATTTCAAGGCTTAAAAATTTACATTTCCCTCATAATTAATCCACCTTGGCCATATGAGATGCACCTATACTACTCTAAACTAGATGATGCATGATTTTGACTTTTAATAATGCAATGAATCAAAATACAATTCTATCTATATTTTTTTGATTTTTCTTGAAATGGTTTTGATGGAAATAACTCATAAAGAAATCAATGACTTGGATTAGGGCTTGGGTACCATGAACATTTATCACCCTCAAGTTTCACTTTCCCCATACCAAGCTAATAAATGGGATCATTGCATTCACAAGTAAAAAGTGCATCAACGTATTCATGACAATTAAATGTGGAACCGGTTATTAATTGAGCAAATTGCTTGTGGGCAAATTTGTCATTATTCAAGTGTGAAATATAAGAAGTGTAAAATCCAAAAATAAGGAAGCACGGTTTTAATCCTAAGTAATCTTCTCATCCATTACTTGAAAAACCGCTCACAATTAATACAAGTCCGTATTAAGAGTAATAAGTCATTCGCCTTATGTGTAAAATCCTCATGTCATGCTTTCATAAGTAACTACACACTCGCTAAGGAAAGAAAAATAAAACTCACACAATAATTTACATCCGCATCTTTTTGAGATTTTGGATCTTCAACCCCGCAACCCGTCAAGGTAATATTGGATTGGAGCAATCTATTGAATCCCCGCAACCCGTCAAGGTAATATTGGAACTCAATAGTCACTATAATTAACACCACACTGCCCCTCTTGGGAGTCTTGCATTATTTTTTTTTTTTTTCTTTTTCTTTTTTTTTTCTAGCCACTCATTTTTTTTCATAAGCCGCTCTTATTTTTCTTTATTCCTCACCAAGAAATTTGCAAAGAAGAAAAGGAAAAACACCCGCTAAATATGGAGCATGACATAAGTCTAGTACACATAAAACGTGCTAACTTAGAATCTTAAGACGTACTCATATCAACCATAAATGATTAGCCAAAAATGCATAAGAGATTACAAACCAATTAAAACCGTACTTGATTATTTATTAACAATTATATACATGCGAAGAAATAGAGGTAAAGAAGAGAAAGGTTTAGCCACAAGTAATTGCCATGAAGTCTATCTAGCCCTTTTACACTTACTTCAACTCTATCATTTCCCATTCTCCACAAATTTAAAATTTCAAAGAATGAAATTGGTGGAAGCTTAGCCTAATAGACCAATGAAGGACTACATGGTTAAGGATACTAGCTAGAGAGTGCTAAAATAAGCAAACTCGGGTTGAGTCAAAATATCCATGGCGGGCCTAATATGTCAAAGAAGTCTAAATTTGTTAAAACCATGTTTTATTATATTTTTCCTTTTTATATATTTTTTGATGAAAAATAAAAGAAGAAATATATACAATGCAAATGTGTTATGCAAATTAAAAATGATTGATGCAAAAATCATGAATGCATATTTTTGGTGGCCAAAGTAGATCAAAAATTTGAAAAATGTTCGAAAAATTAATTTTCCAAGTTATCATGAAGTTAAGGCAATGGTCTAGGTAAGGTCACTTCGATAGAAGACCCCCCTACACTTAAGCTAAACATTGTCCTCAATGTTGAAGAGCATGGAAGTATAAAAACTTCCCCTACACTTATGACAATGAATAGACTTTGCTTAACCCAAGTTAAGGAAAGGACTACTATTAGTGAAATCATGTTGAAGCACAAGGTGTCAATGAAAAATCACTAAAGTAACGAAGTGAACCGGATCAAAGGGCCTCCTCCATAAGCTCCAAAGCATGAGATGAGTGAGCAACCCTACAAACAAGCATGAAGACAAAAGAAGGTCTCCCCTACACTTATCTCCAAATCTATGCCTTTATTTCTAACCTACAACACTCTAAACCTAGTTATACGATGCTTGAGTTAATGAGTCTCTAGCTCGACTCGTCCCTCAATGAATTAATTCATGGGGAAAATGGGGACCTCTTGGACCATTTCAACGGAAATGTCCTCCCCAAAGTAGTGTTTAACACGGTGACCATTCACTTTAAAATTTGGACCATCGGGTTGGGACAACTCAAGAGTTCCATATGGAAACACTTGAGCAATAGTGAATGGACCGGACCATCTCGACTTAAGCTTGCCCGCAAAAAGCTTCAATCTTGAGTTAAAGAGGAGAACCGGCTCTCCAACTTTGAACTCACGATTCTTGATCTTAGCATCATGCAATTTCTTAGTCTTTTCCTTGTATAGCAAAGAATTCTCATAGGCATTGGCTCTCAACTCATCCATCTCATTGATTTGATCTTTCCTATGTGAACCGGCTTGGTTTAAATCAAAGTTAGCCCACTTGAGAGCCCAAGATGCCTTATGTTCTAACTCAAATGGAAGGTGGCACGCTTTTCCATAGACAAGCCTATAAGGAGTACAACCAATTGGTGTCTTAAAAGCCGTCCTAAACGCCCACAAAGCATCATCAAGCTTATCCGACCAAGAAGCTCTATGCTCTCCCACCGTTCTTTCTAAAATTCTCTTTAAACCATGATTTGTGACCTCGGTTTGACCATTTGTTTGAGGGTGATACGCGGTAGAAAGTCTATGATTCACTCCATATTTCTTCATAACTCTCGTGAATTGATCATTACAAAAGTGCGTACCACGATCACTTATGATGGCCCGAGGTACACCAAATCTAGCAAACAATTGTTTCAAGAACTTTACAACCACTCTAGCATCATTAGTAGGTAAGGCTTTAGCCTCCACCCACTTGGACACATAATCCACCGCCACAAGTATATACTTGTTTCCCTTAGAGGATGGAAAAGGTCCCATGAAATCTATTCCCCATACATCAAATATCTCACACTCTTGGATAAAATTTTGTGGCATCTCATCACGTTGTGTAATTTTTCCTTGTCTTTGACAAACATCACAAAATTTCACCATCTCTTGAGCATCCTTGTAAATGGAAGGCCAATAGTAACCCGAATCAAAGACTTTCTTGGCGGTGTAGTTAGGCCCAAAATGTCCACCCGTAGGTCCTTTATGACATGCCTCTAAGATCTTAAATGCCTCGGGCCCATCTACACACCGTCTAATGATTTGGTCCGCACATTGCCTAAAAAGATATGGATCATCCCAAAAGTAATACTTAACTTCCTTAAGAAACTTTTTCTTTTGTTGGTAAGTAAGACCTTCAATAAGCACATTGCCCACAAGATAGTTTGCAATATCCGCAAACCAAGGTGTGGCATCCTCTTGGGAAGAGATAGACATGAGCTCCTCTAGTGGAAAGGATTCATTGATTTCTTGATGTGGGAAATCTCCTTGAAAAGGATGCTCAAGTCTACTCAAATGATCCGCCGCTAAATTCTCGGCCCCTTTCTTATCACGAATCTCGATCTTAAACTCTTGAAGCAACAAAACCCATCTCAAAAGCCGAGGCTTAGCATCTTGTTTTGTCATAAGATACTTGAGAGCGGAGTGATCCGTATACACTATGGTCTTGGAAAGCACAAGGTATGGTCTAAACTTCTCAAAAGCATATACTATAGCAAGCAACTCTTTTTCCGTGGTAGTATAATGAAGTTGTGCACCGGTCATGGTTTTACTTGCATAGTGTATAGGTTGAAAATGCTTATTAACTCTTTGTCCTAAAACGGCCCCCACCGCATAATCACTAGCGTCACACATAAGCTCAAAAGGTAATTCCCAATTTGGAGAAACCAAAACGGGAGCCTTTGTCAATTTTTCCTTAAGTGTCTCAAAAGAGTCTAAACAAGCTTGGTCAAAAATGAAAGGAGCCTCTTTCTCCAAGAGATGAGTCATCGGTCTAGCTATCTTAGAGAAATCTTGTATAAAGCGCCTATAAAAGCCCGCATGACCTAAGAAACTCCTCACACCTTTAACCGAGGTGGGTGGGGGAAGCTTAGCAATCACATCAATTTTGGCTCGATCAACTTCTAATCCCTTATTGGATATCTTGTGTCCTAAAACAATCCCCTCTTTCACCATAAAGTGACATTTCTCCCAATTAAGCACCAAACATGTTTCCTCACAACGCTTAAGCATTCTCTCAAGATTGGTGAGACACGAGCTAAAGGAGTTCCCAAATACGGAAAAGTCATCCATAAAAACCTCCATGGTTTGCTCTATCATGTCATGGAAAATCGCCATCATGCACCTTTGAAACGTCCCCGGTGCATTACATAAGCCAAAAGGCATCCTTTTGTAAGCAAATGTACCGTATGGACAAGTGAATGTGGTCTTTTCTTGATCCTTAGGGTCAATGGGTATTTGAAAATAACCCGAAAAGCCATCAAGAAAACAATAGTACTCATTTCCCGCTAAGCGTTCAAGCATTTGGTCCATAAAGGGAAGCGGGAAATGGTCTTTCCTAGTTGCCTCATTGAGTTTTCTATAATCAATGCAAACTCTCCAACCGGTTACAAGTCTCGTGGGAATAAGCTCATTGTTCTCATTAGGCACCACGGTGATTCCACCCTTCTTTGGAACACAATGAACCGGGCTAACCCATGGAGAGTCGGAAATAGGGTAAATCATACCCGCATCTAAGAGTTTAATCACTTCCTTCTTAATAACCTCATGAATCTTTGGGTTAACTCTCCTTTGGTTTTGAATGGCGGGTTTATAATCATCCTCCATAAGGATTTTGTGAGTACAAAAATGTGGATCAATTCCCCTTATGTCGGATATTTTCCATGCTAAAGCTTTCTTATGTTTCTTAAGGACTTCAATAAGTTGCTCCTTCTCATCCTCTTTCAATTCCTTAGCAATAATCACCGGTAATTGGTCTTTTCCTTCTAAGAAAGCATATTCTAAGTGGGATGGAAGTTCCTTAAGTTCAATGGGAGGTGGACTCTCTATGGAAGGTTGTACTATGGAAGGTTCCTCAATGGTAATCTCTTGTGGAATAGGAGAAGGAATAGGGTCCTCATTGAGCAACTTTTGGATTGTAAGAATATCTTCTTCCCAATTGATGGGAGAATCATCATCACCAAGAAAGTTGGACTCAAATTCCTCCAAGAGGAAATCACTCTCTCCAAAAGGTGTTAAAGAGGGAGCAATTGAGGCCACGGTTTCAACATGTGGAATCTCATCACAAGCATTCTTACAAGCATCATGAAAGTGTTCATTACACACTTCATCTAGCACATCCACAATGTTAATAGTCTCACAAGGTCTAGACTCCTTAACCTCTTTTCTATCACAAACTTTCCCTAACTTAAACACCACTTTCTCATCCTCTACTCTCATAATTAATTCTCCTTCCGCCACATCTATCAAGGTACGACCCGTTCTCAAAAATGGTCTACCAACAATCAAAGGCACTCTAGGATCCATGTCATAATCGACCACTACAAAGTCGGCCGGAAAGGTAAACTTATCCACACCTACAAACACATCTTCCGCTATACCTACGGGGTGAGCTATGGTTCGGTTGGCTAGTTCAAGAGTCATCCTAGTGGGAGTGAGCTCGGGAAGAGAGAGTTGTTTCCACACCGATAAAGGCATGAGATTTATGCTTGCCCCTAAATCCGCCAAAGCCATGCAATTTTCAACACCGGGAAAATTACAAGGTATCAAGAAGCGCCCCGGATCTCCAAGTTTTGTTGGTAAGGTTTTAAGTAACACCGCGGAACAATTTTCATTAAGTGATGTGTTGGGCAAATCAACCAATTTTTCTTTGTTTGAGAGCAAATCCTTGAACATCTTAGCAAACTTTGGCATATAAGCAAGAGCTTCCGCAAAGGATATGTTGATATTGAGTTGCTTGAACATCCTTAAGAAATTGGAGACTTGTATGTCATCTTTGTTCTTTAACTTGTCCTTTTTCAACCTTGAAGGGTATGGAAGAGTAGGTTTTGGTGTAGGTGGAATAGGTATTGTGGTGGAAGATTTGTCTTTGTTAGCCTCTTCATTGGGAAGTGTGGGAGGTAAAGGAGAAGTATGAGGTGGTTGAGAAGGTGTGTTTGAGTGAATAGGAGCACTTTGAGGAAGTAGAGTAGAAGTAGAAGGCTTATCACAAGTAGGAGCACAAGTGGGTTGAACAATAGTAGGTTTAGGAGGTGAAGGATCCTTTGTTGTTGTACCACTCCTTGTTGTAATAGCATTAACATTGGCCCTAGGGTTTGTTTGTGTGTTGGAAGGTAAATCCCCTTGTGGTCTTTGATTTACCGCCATTAAAAGCTTATTGAATTGGTCATTCATTTTCTTGTCTATAGCTTGGAATTTCCTTTCATTCTCTTGATTCATCTTTTGCAAAAGATCCATTGTGTTTAACTCTTGTGGCACATAACCTTGAAAACCTTGAGGTTGGAAAGGTAAAGGTTGGGAGTTAAATCCTTGATTTGGTGGATAAAAGGTACTTGCTTGAGGTTGAAATTGATTGGGTGCCTTGTAGTTATTTCCTTGGTATGGTTGTCTTTGCCCTTGATTCCTTGCTAAAATTTGAGGAGGATTTTGTGGAATTTGGGTGGGTGGTTGGGGTGGGAAGCCGGGTGGAGTAAGGTAATTTTGGGATTTGTAAGAAAGGTTATTTGGATTGATGTTAGGCTTGAAGTGTTCACGGTGTTCCTCTTGATAAGCATAACATTCCCCTTGATACCCTTGCACCTTGTCACATTGTTCATAAGAGTGGGGACCTCCACAAGTAACACAAGAAATGGTGATGGCATTCACATTGTTTGAGGAATTGTTCAATGTCATGCTCTTAAAGGCTTGAACTATCTCTTGAGTCATTTCTTGTTGTCCTTGTTTGACTTGTTGAAGGATCTCTTAGTGATATTTAAGGAATTGGTTATCACAAGGTGTTTGAGAAGTGTTTTGGATAACATGAACTCTTTCTTCAAATGGATCGTTTGTTTGAACCAATGCCTTAGTCTCAATAATGTTCAAAGCCTCATGGTATGTCTTGAAAAGAATACTCCCTCCCGCGGAAGCATTTAGTGAATCTTGGTGGTGAGGTTTAAGGCCATTATAGAAGGTATTGATTTGGCCTAGATCATCCATTCCATGGTTAGGGCATCGCCTCAACAACTCACTATACTCTTCCCAAGCATCACCAAAGGATTGACTAGGTTTTTGTGTAAAGCCCATAATCAAATTTCTCAAAGCCATAGTCTTTTGTGGAGGAAAGAATTTGTTCAAAAACTTAGTGGTAAAATCATCCCATGTGGTGATACTATCGGGTGGTTGGGTGTCTAACCAATGCTTAGCACTCCCATCTAATGAAAATGAAACTAACATCAATCTAATGACCTCAGGTGGAACCCCATTATGCTTAATGGTGTTGCAAAGTGAAAGGAATCTCTTAAGGTGAGCATGGGGATCCTCATTTTGTTTTCCAAAGAAAGGTGATGCAGAAACCATATTGATCATAGATGTATGTAGCTCAAATGTGTTAGCGGGAAAGTCGGGAATCTTAATGGCACTAACATATCCATGAATGTTGGATTGCATACGTTCATACAAAGTACGGTTATCAATAGCCATGGCTTCTTGTGGTGGTGACAAAGCACGATTCTCGTGATCGGCTTGGTGAACGGTGGTGGTCTTACTCTTTCTCTTTTTCTTCCTTTTCGGAGGAAGAGGTTGTACACCAATCGGTATTTGTACACGCCCGCGAGTGAGCATGCAACTCAATACGAGGAATGAGAGAGAAGCTCTCGTGTGACTTTGAAAAGAATAAGATTATCCTCTTCGAGTTTCAATATTAAATATCCACAAGAAAGTAACAATATATGTATTTACTACTTTGGGTGCAAGACCCTCAATGAAGCCTTCCTTCTTAGAATACTCCCAAGTGAACGGGGGGTTAGGTGGCGCGAAGCACTTAAGTACCTATTGACCCTTAGATGGCATTTTATAGCACATCGCCTTTCTATTCACTTAAATGTTCGTATTCTTCGAATTGTTGCTTATTGAGAGTATTTATCTATTCTTGCTTTATTAAATTTTATCGATACGCGTGTCAAGGACCGGAACGCCCCTCAACACGGTGTAATGCCTCGGCAATACTTATGGAGATATGTAGATTGATTGTTCTTATACGTATACGTATTTACTTATAATAATATATGGAAAATATTTTTGTATTTATGAGTTTTTAAAGGAAAATACTATATGTACATAAAAACTGAGAGAATCCAATAATATATATTTTTGGGTGCAATCTCTTAGGAAAAAGATTGCTTTTTGGATTTTTTAATTTTTTTGGTCAATTCTTTAGGAAAAGAATTGTTTTGTTAATTTTTTAGTTTTTATATATTTTTATATTTTTGATTTTTTTATTTGTTTTTGATTTATGATACGTAAAAATAACGTTCACCAAATGAACGGATCCCAAAAACCAATGAAAACCGTCAATCGATAGTCTCTCGTGTAGTCAAAGAACCGGCAGCGGCGCCATTTGAAATGTGTATAATGCAAGTTCGTTTTCTCAGTTCTTAACCAATAGAAAGTCCAATCAATATCAGATTTATTATTGTTCTTGGTTGTTCAAGCTTGCTTGGTAATCTATTGCTAATTCAAACAACACTATTTAAAAATGAAAAATATAAACCTACTTATACGTAAAACAAGTTGCAAATACCAAGATTTTATTCAAGTAAAATATAAAATGCAAAACTTGAAACTAAAAGGACTGAAAATGTAATTTCTATGAAATGTAAATGCTTGAAATGTAACTTCTAAAAATTATAAGGACTACTAATGCAAAACAATTAACTAAAAGGACCAATTATGTAAAAACTTTAACAAACTAACTAAAATTGTAACTAACCAACAACTTGATAACTGAAATTTAACAAACTTCAAAAATCCAGGGACTAAATCTTTGCAAACCCTAATTTCTAGAAAGATTAGCCAAGTATACAACTCTGTTAAAAATGGAAGGACTAAACAGCAATATTTGAAAGTTTTTGAGTAAAAACGGGTAACAAGAAAGAATAAGCTCGTTTGAGCTTATTACTCAACTAAAATCAATGAGACAACTTGCAAAAGACTTAAAATCTCATTTAAGCTACGTGTGTCTGAGGAATTTAGCTAAAAGTCAAAAATAAGCAATTGAGTGCTTATTAATAAGCACAAAATAAGCTACAGCTTATTTCAATCAGTCACAACCTGATTTTTGTAAAGAAACTGATTAAGCACTTGATTTAAAGAAGGGGAAATCAAACTAGATCCATTTTCATCCAGTAATGAAAAAGAAATCTGAAATAAGCTCTTTTGAGCTTATGTTGACCAAGTTTGACCAACTTTTTGGAAAAAGCTCGAAACTTCAAAACTTAATATTCAACACTTACTAAATGGATTTGTGAAAGAAAACAACAACTTTTGTGAAGTAGATTGAGAGAACCAGTAAAACAGTAGGCACTTTACATCAGAGAATGACAAATGCTCAGTCATGGACTAAAAAGCTATTTTCTAGCTTATTACCTAAAACTGTAGAATTTCCTTATAGAAACTGAAAGTTTATGATGTAAGCTAGAACTAGAAACAAGTTTGAGCAAATTTTATCAAGTAATGAAGGAGAATTCAGCAATTGAAAGTAACAAGTTTACCAAACTAAAGCTGAAATAAGAATGACCCAAACTATTTGTTAACCAATTGCCTGTTTGACTGTTTTTATGGCTTGTAAAAGGTATAATACCACTTTTGATCAACTAAGGACTGAAAATGAACCCTTTAACACCAATTCTTAACACTTGAAAAACACTTTAAAGCTATTCCCAAACACACCTTAAACTGTTATGATCAAACTTTTACAAAGACTTATTTAGCATTGGTTTAAGCTGATTCACAAACTATAACAGTCTAGTTTTAATGACCAAAATGAAAGCTATTAGAACTAAAACTAAGCAATTACCAAAGCTAGAACTCAATTAAGCTGTTATGCTAAAAAGTGAATGAAATGATGTAGAAACTACAACTCAGAACTCAGGAATGCAAAATTAAGCTACAAAACACTCAAAGCACAATCAAACAACAACTATTATCAAGTTTATCATGCAGCATCAAATTCTACACTAGGAAAATAAGCATGGCAATTGCACTTGAGTGGAATCAGAAATAAGAGCTATAAAACCTAATGTAGATATCCTTTGGGAAGAAGAGGAGCGCTGAGCTCTCTTGCCCTAGTGATAACCACCACCTATCACTAGTAATCAACAAGTATCATCCATCAAATCAGCTACAATCATCTGGAATCAATCAAACTGCATACAAATCTTCAAGAACAATGGTATGGACTGAATTCTGAACAAACAGCTACAAAACTTCACCAATGTAAGCTATGATCAATGGTTAATCATAACAAACATCAAACAGCAACAAGTATATCCAATAGCAACAAGAATCAACAGGAATTTGAAGAACAGAATTTGGCGGGAAAAGGAAATTTGAAATTTATTGAGTGAATTCAGTTACAAAAGTGGTTACAAGCTACTAACTAACTAACTGACTCAAGAGTTTGTCAGGCTCTTGAGTAGTTAGAGGAAAAGTGAGGGAAAATGGAAAGGAAAATTGAACTATGTGTTTTTACAATTTTAAGCTACAATGAGAAATGAGGTACAAGCTATCTATTTATAGGCAAGATAGGAGATTCTGTTGGAGTTGTGACGTGTCAGAACCAGTAGTAACTTGCCACGTGGAAAAATTCTGCATTTGCTCTTTGAAGGTGATGAACTAATTTGGGTGTTTTTGATTGAGTGGACGATTTGTTAATTGGATTGCACCATTGAATTCCTCTCTTCAAAACGAGCAAAATTGATGTTTTGATCTTCTCATGAAACGGCTTCAATCAAAAACCCGATCCTGGAAATATTTCTTGTTAAAGAAGATGACACGTGTCATTCCCTGGTTGGCTTAAAACAAGTCACACGGATTGAAACTGTTGAGATATGATATTAAATGTGGCGGCAGTTAGTGGGCAATTAATGCTTGATCCGTGTGAGGTGTATTCTCCTTTCCCATTGGTTAAACTCTTGACACATGGATTTAACTTGCATTTCTTTCCAAAGTTGGCAGATTTGGTCCCTATACTTGGCAGATTCCCATTTCAAGCTAGTATCTTCATTCCTTTGTCATTTTTGGTCCTTTAACTTCCATAGTTTGTACAAAATGGCCCTTTGACTGAGTTGACTTGATAGTTTGACCAGGTTTGACTTGAATCTTGACTTTTCATTATTTGCACTTTAAGTGCTTCAACTTTCATCACTTGTCAAGATAGGTCCTTGAACTTCAAAGTCTTGTCACTTTTGATCCTCTTTTGTCTTTTTTTTCATCCATTTGAGCTTGGTTTTTCCTTATTTGCTTGAAAATGTATCTTCTTACCTACAAAAGTGCACACAAACACAAACATACCACATAATACTGTTTTTTCCAAATAATTTGGTATTTTGCTTCATGTTTTAGGGTTATTTGTTGATAAAAGGATATGAGTTTAAGCTCATATCAATTACTGCGTCTCTAATAAGTGTAAAAACACTTATCCTTTTACCACGTATAACAAGGATAAACTAAGCCAAAACGTGTATTTTATGTCGTAAAAGTCGGAATTATGTGTGGTTTGTGTTTTTGTTGTGTGTTTAGGGCCAAAAGATGAAAAATGAAGAAAACACGGGCTTTCACGGGCTTTTATCAAAGAAAAAGACAAAAGACGAAGTCAAAAGATCAAAAGTGCAAGAAGAACGGAAGTCAAAGGCCTATTCTGAAGATTTATCGAAGAAAAAGTCTAAAGACGGAAGTTTAACGAAGTCGAAGAACCAAGTCTACTAAAAGAATAAAATTAGAAGACGAGTTCATTTTATCATTCGACAAATCCCGAGCCAAACTCGAGAACGTCAAATTTAATTAAAAGACGAGAAGACAAAGAAAAAGAAAGAAGAAAGCATCTCACCAACCACCTCTCATCTCCTATAAATAGAAGACCTCATATTCTATTTGAGGGTGTTAGGAGTTAGAGTTTTTAGTTAATTTTTAGTTTTTCAATTCTAGAGAGAGAATGGGTGTTTTTTTCTCTCACTAGTAAAAACAACATCTTTGTCTTTCTTTTATTTTTCCTTAATCTAATCTTTCTTTTTTTAGTCTAATCTTTGCTTGATCTTCATCTCTTTTATCATCTTTGTTTATTTTCTTCATTATCATACTAGTTCTTCATCCATTTCATCTCACTTCATCACGTCGCATAAAGATCTTCCATTTTCATGTTTCCTGGTACGTGTGTAAAGGTCTTACAAGTTGTATCATTCGCCTAGGGATTCGTGGTTAGCTTCTTGGTGTTTTCGTTGGCTTAATATCCTTAAAAAGTTGCGAAAATAGTGCTAAAATTCGTCACTTTTCCGAGTTCCACTTTTTTAGGAGAATCTGCATCAATTTCGCAATATTAAAAAATATTTCGGAATTGTGCCCCTTTGTGTATTGCGAATTTGTTTCCCTTCAAATATTGCGGAATTGTGTCTCTTGGTCTTTGCGGAATTGTGTCACAAATGTTTACTTTGCGGATTTGAATCCAAGTGAGTTCTGCGAATTTGAATACCAATTTAGGCATTGCGGAATTATACCACTTTTGGCTTTGCGGAATTGTGGTCATTCTACTTTGCGGAATTATTACCCTTTAGACATTGCAGAATCATTTCCATTATTGCGGAATTATCACAACTTTGCGGAATTGTGTCTCTTTGATATTGCGGAATTATTGCTTGTGGATTGCGGAATTATTACTTGTGGATTGCGGAATTATTACTTTTGAGTATTGCGGGATTGTTCTTCTTGGTTTTTGCGGAATTATAAGAATATTGAGGAATTATTACTTGTTCCAAATTAAACTTCAAATTTTCTTTTCCCGCCATTTTTTCTTAAGCTTTATTTTTAACTTATCTTGTCTTAGTTTATTTTTAAGTATCTTATTTTCAAGTTTACATTTTATCAAGTTTTAATCTTTCGAAAATTATTTTAAAAGTCTTAATTTTTAGTTTAATCTTTTCAAATTTTTAACTTTATTTTAATAGATAATCAACCTTAGTTATTTTACCAAGATCAACTGAGCAACTTTCATTTCGGATAAGCTATCAAGGTTAGACATCCTCCTTTTTTATGTTTAATAACCTTGTCGTTTGTATTACTAATAGACATAGATAATCAAAAGCTCCCCCTTTTAGTGACCAAAAACAATAATTCCACCCTAAACCGTGATCAATTCGAATTGAATCGAGTACGAACAACACTTCACTCAAATAAAAACTACACCAAAACTTGTCATATTAAAATGGCACCGTTGCCGGCTCTTTTTGTAAAGATTAACGGTTTTTTGTGAGAAAAATTGGATTTTGGGATCCGTTCTTTTGGGAACGTTATTTTCATAGCATAACAAATTTCAAAAAAATCATAAAAAATATAAAATTTTCAAAAAATCCAAAAAATAAAAAAGATAAAAAATCAAAAATATATTTGCATTTTTAGTGTATACGTACTCGATCTTCGTCTTATCTTGAGCCCGAGACTCGTAGAGACCTAGATATGGCCGGTGTGCACAATAATAATTATCCACCTCACCCCGTTGTGAATAATAACAACCATCACCCTCAACCCGACCTTCGTACGATGGAGGAGCTATGCCAACCAACTATGAATGAACGTGGAGGACCGATTGCGCCGATGCAAATCACGGCTCCCGAATTTTCGTTGAAGCATCATATGATCCAACAAGTTCAAAATGCTTGCCCATTTCGCGGATTACCGGATGATGATGCCAACAAACACCTCGATAAATTCATAACCGTCACTCAAAGCATGAAATTGCCCGGTGTTACCATGGAATTTCTCCGTCTTCATCTTTTTCCACACACTTTATCCCACCATGCCGAAAAATGGTTTGATCGTCTTTCTAAAAACTCAATTCATACATGGGACGATATGACTCAACGATTTTTATCGCGCTTCTTTCCACCATCCATGGTCACTAGTATTAGGAATCAAATCAGTGGTTTCACTCAAGAACCCGATGAGTCTCTTTTCGATGCTTGGGAATGTTATAATGTCTTGATCGATCGTTGTTCTAATCATCACATGCTCCCCATCACTCTAATTGATACTTTCTACAACGGTTTAACTTTTCATGATCGTGATACAATTAATGTCGCCGCCGGTGGTACATTCATGAAAAGAAGACCTGAGGAGTGTAGAGAGCTTATTGAGAACATGACCACTCATCACAAAAATTGGGATTCATCCGCATCCTCAAGAAATACCCCGAGGGTCAATGTTTCTTCTACTTCATCAAACTCCGAGTTAACCGAACTCACCCGCCAAATAGCCGAGATGAACAAAATTTTTCTAACCATGGCTACGAAGCAATATCAACAAGTTAAAGTTGTAGTACTGTTGATCCCAAACTTAGATCGATTTAGCTTGTGTAAACGAGATTAAATCAAGTTAAACACGTAGAGAAACTTTGTTGTATATGTAACAATTCAAGTATTATGCGAAATTAATACTTAAACAAGAACACACAAACAATGTAAACCAAACTTTCACTTTGATTGATAAAACAAACTGCGTACAATGAAAGTGTGAAAACGTATATTAAACTAAAACCTAAAGGCCTCCTTTTATAGAATAAGTAGCCTTGTACAAGAGTCTATGATAGGTGTGAAAACACCCATCCTTTTACCACTTAATTCTGGCTAAAACGAGACCAAAACACGTATTTAATATCATTTGTTTGGAATTATGCGTGGTTTTTGTGTTTATTGTGTTTTCAGAGTCGACCGGACGAATATTGAAGAAAACATGGGATTGCACGGGTTTTATCGAAGAAAAGGACTCAAGACGAAGTCTATTGTCCAAGAGATGCAAAAGATTTGAAGTCGTTGTGCCTATTTGAAGATTTATCGAAGAATAGAGCCAAAGATGGAAGATTCATTTATGTCGAAGAACTCGAGTCTATTAAACAAAAGATTATAAGACGAGTTGGAATTATTCACCGACACTTCTCGAATCCAAGTCGGAAACGTTTATTTAAAGAAGCGTGAAGACTAAAGAAGGAAGAAGAAAAAGAAGCCCAAGCCAAAGCCCAATCACAAGCCCACCACCATTACACATGCCTATATAAAGGCCTTACCTCACAAATTTTCACACACTTAGTTTAGCTTAGTTTTTTTTTTCATTCTCTCTAATTTTAGAGAGAGAAAGTTCTAAACTTTCTCTCACTAGAATTCATCTTTTTCTCTTTCTAGATCAAAACATTTGTATTACTTTTCATTAATCAAGATCAAGTTTTTATCTTTTAATCTTTAATCTCATCCTTCCTTTCTTTTACTTTTATTGATTTTGGTACAAATCTCGTATGATCCGTGTTGTTCGTCAATGATTTGTGCTTAAAAAGTTGATTACTTTTTATGTTTCCTTAAGTTTATACATAAATAAGCTTTGAGATCCTTGTTCTTATTGGCTTATTTATTGATTTAGCTTATTTACTTTCTAAAGTTTTTATAAAAAGTTCATCTTTTTATCATTTGATTTATGCTTTTGCTTATTTGAAGTTAGATAAGTTGTTCTTAAGTGCTTATTTGATCAGCTTATAGTTGGATTCGAGTTTGTTTTGGGAGTTAGCTTATTCCATAAGCTTATTTTCTTAGCTTTTTACTCGAATTTGCACCATTTTCGGAAAGGGTAACTCCCTTTTCCGACCTTGTATTCCGACCAAGCCACATCCCTCTTTCCGATCGACCGATCGGAAAAGGGTTTAGTTTTTCCGATTGTTGGCATTTTGAACATTCCGATTGTCCATTTCAAGTATTCCGATTGTTGCATTTTTCCCTATATTCCGATTAATGCCATATTCAGTTATTCCGATTGGTAAGTTTAGTAGATTCCGATTGGCTTGATTCTAAGTATTCCGATTACACCTCTTTTGAACATTCCGATTGATATCCATTGTATTATTCCGATTGGCATCATTTCATCATATTCCGATCACATGATCGGAATACTATTCCGATTGAGGGGATTTTTCCACTATTCCGATTTGAGGAGTTTTGCTCCGATCTTACTTTCTTTTAGTACTTTTCAATTAAGTTCATATTTTTCACAAAGTTTTCCAAGTGTTAGTTCTTATTGAATATCTATTTATTTTTCTAATATAATCTTTAAAGTTTTCAAACATTTAATTCTAAATTCGTCTTTTCACTTTAATCATTTAAGTCTTTAATTTTAATCTTCGACACTTAATATATTTGATAGAAGTGATTTTCAATGGGTTCAATTTTACTCTCAATATCCTCTCGAATTGATCTCGGCCTTAAGTGGAATGATTTGTTCTTGGTTAATAAAAAGGAGTTTGGTTTGTTTATCTATTTTAAACTAATGACAAGTAATTAGGCGTCGAAGAGTAAAATTTAAACTTTGAAAGATTAAAACTAAAAAGGCAAGTTAAAATTAAATGCTTGAAAACTTAAAGATTATATTAAGAAAATAAATGATCACTTAATAAAAACTAATACTAGGAAAACTTAGTAAAAATAATGAGCTTAATTGAAAAGTACTAAAAGAAAGTAAGAACGGAACAAAGCAAAACAAGTGAATCGAAATAATGGAAAAATGCCCTCAATCGGAATATTATTCCGATCGAGTGATCGGAATGTGTAAAATGGTGCGTGATCGGAATAAGGGACCAATAGATGCAATCGGAATATTACAAAGTGAACTGATCGGAATATTTAAAAGACCCCCAAATCGGAATATGTCAAAATAGGCAAATCGGAATATGGTAGAACTTGCTGCAATCGGAATATGGCTAAAGGTCCACGATCGGAATAAACAAACTAGGCTCGGTCGGAATGTCAAAACCCTTTTCCGATCAGCCCGATCGGAAAAAGGGTGCTGCTTGGTCGGAATGTACGGTCGGAAAAGGGAGTTACCCTTTCCGAAAATAGTGCAAATTCGAGTGAAAAGCAAAGGTATTAAGCTATTGGAATAAGCTAAAACCCAAAACTAACTCGAATCTAATAATAAGCTGATCAAATAAGCACTAAAAACACTTTATTTAAGCTTAAAATAAACAACTTTTGAATCAAATCAATAAAAAGATGAACTTTTCATAAAAACTTTTAAAAAGTAAATAAGCTAAATCAACAAATAAGTCAAAAAGAACAAGGATCTTAAAGCTTATTAGTGTATAAACTTAAGGAAACATAAAAAGTAAACAACTTTTTAAGCACAAATCATTGATGAACAACACGGATCATACGAGATTTGTACCAAAATCAATGAAAATCAAAGAAAGGAAGGATGAGATTAAAGATTAAAAGATAAAAACTTGAACTTGATTAATGAAAAATACTACAAAGTCTTGATCTTGAAATAGAAAAAGATGAAATCTAGTGAGAGAAAGTTTAGAACTTTCTCTCTCTAAAACTAGTGAGAATGAAAAGTGAAAAACTACCTAAAAGACTAAGTGTAAAACTAAGTGTGAATTTTTGTGAAGTAAGGGCCTTTATATAGGCGTGTGTATGGTGGTGGGCTTTGTGATTGGGCTTTGATTTGGGCTCCTTTTTCTTCTTTCGTCTTTAGTCTTCATGCGTCTTAAATAAACGTTTCTGACTTGGATTTGAGAAGTGTCGGTGAATAATTCCAACTCGTCTTATAATCTTTTGTTTAATAGACTCGAGTTCTTCGACATAAATGAATCTTCCATTTTTGGCTCTATTCTTCGATAAATCTTCAAATAGGCACAACGACTTCAAATCTTTTGCATCTCTTGGACAATAGACTTCGTCTTGAGTCTTTTTCCTCGATAAAACCCGTGCAATCCCATGTTTTCTTCAATATTCATCCGGTTGACTCTGAAAACACAATAAACACAAAAACCACGCATAATTCCAAACAAATGATATTAAATACGTGTTTTGGTCTTGTTTTAGCCAGAATTAAGTGGTAAAAGGATGGGTGTTTTCACACCTATCAAATCCCCTACACTTAACCATTGCCATGCCCTCATGCAATGCTTAGTGACAAAGCACATTTACACTTTTCTTATGATTAATCAACCTTGGCCTTATTAAAATACTACTAAACAAAAATTAAAGTACGAAGAGAAATTAAAACTTTAATGTAAACAAGAGGACAGAAAATAGCTTTCGTGGAAATAGCTTGTAAAGAGATCAAGGACTTACATTAGGGCTTCGGTGCTGCGAAGATTTATCACCCTCAAGTTTCACGTTCCCCAAACTAAGCTTAAAAACAAGATCATTGTTATTATAAGTTAGCAATTCAAACACTTACACACATGGCTTAATTAAATGCTTAAACTCCCTTATTCCTAGGTGTATCTCTTATATTTTATTTTTGTCTTAGAATGATCATGAAGATGCATTTTTGGACTTATTTCGATAGTTTATTAAGGCTGAAAGCAAAGTAGGACGATTTGATCAATAGTTAGCTAAAGGACAAAATCTCTTAAAACTGCTTCTCGGGATATCAAAAAGTTCATATCTTGGCATAACTTGGTTCGCGATTTGAGACCTTTCTCGGGCCGATATTTGGCATGTACTTCCTACTTCATATTTTGAGAGACGTTCTTGAGATAATGGTCTTCTCGTCGTTAATAGAGTTTCTTCACTTGGATCCTTTTGAGGGGTACTCCAACTTTGTTGACCACGACTTCATGATTATTCTTCAATCTCTAATTGGGATTTTGAGATACAACGATCCCCCTCCTTTTCGGACTTGGATCTATTTATCCTCATACCTTGTTAGGGTCTTTTCGGATAGACTTCTCCATGATCTTTATGGAAGTTGATTGCTTTTCGTCGTGAGTCTTGATCCTTCATATTGATTTGGGAATAATGCTTTTCACATCACTTTTGGATCTTCAGCAATAAAATTGAATCCTCATGCCTTGTTAGGGCCTTTTCGGACTCGCCAATCTTCGCGCCCCGCTTCATAAGTTATGCCTTGGCTATGAACTCTTATCATTACCGAGCAACTTTTAAACGATCTTGGGCTAGAAGCTAAGTAACTTTTCAAATTGTACGACCTTACTTATTGCATATAATTTATTAGCAAGTGATGGGAGAATAGGCAAATAATTACGCCAAGTGAGCTTGCGCAAGAATACCGACTTATAATTGACTCTATCATTTCTCGTCCTCCACAATTTAAAATCTCAAGTAATGAGACTCGTGGATACTTAGCCTAATAAACCAATTAAGGTCTACATGGTTAAGGATACTAGCTAGAATAAACTTGGATAAGTCTATTCGGGTTGAGTCAAAATAAACGCAACAGGCCTAATATGTCAAAGACTTCTAAACTAGCTACACCACTTTATTAAAATTTTTGACTTTATTGCGGGATATATACATATGAAAGTAACGATAAAAATTTAAAGATTACGACTATATGGCCAAAGTTAATTAAAAATTTGAAAAATGTTGAAAAAGATGATTTTCTGGTTAAATGAAGGCATTTTCATGGAAAAGTCCACTTAAAACTTCGATAGAAGTCCCCTCTACACTTAAGATAAACATTGTCCTCAATGTTTAAGCATGTGGGAAAAGTCTCCCCTACACTTATGACATTGTGCACGTTGGTTAACTCGAGTTAAGGAAGAGACGACTAAAGTGATCAATTTCAAATGTGAGAATGAAAAAAAATTGAATCACGATAGTTGAGAGATAGAACCGGATTTCGGATAACACGGGAGCACGGTTCTTCAAAGATTCCAAGAATGCACTTATCACTGTAATCACATCACCACACAAACACAAACGACCAAAATAGGTCCTCCCCTACACTTAGGGGGTTAAAGGGATAGATACTCGGGTTGCCTCCCGAGGAGCGCTTGTTTTTGTTAACCGAGTCACGAGCCTGACTCGACCCAAATTCAGTTCATGGGGAACGTGGTGAGGGATGGAATCATCTCCTGAGAGATGTCCTCACCAAAGTACAATTTCAGACGCTGGCCATTCACCTTGAAATTGGGCCCATTTGGCTGAGAAAGCTCAATGGTCCCATACGGAAAGACTTTGGCGACGGTGAATGGACCAGACCAGCGGCTCTTCAACTTGCCAGAGAAGATCTTCAACCGAGAGTTAAAAAGTAAGACTTGATCACCAACGTGGAACTCTCGGTTCTTGATTTTTGCGTCATGAAGGATCTTCAGCTTCTCTTTGTAGATCAGCGAGTTCTCATAAGCTTCATTCCTCAGTTCGTTGAGCTTGTTGAGTTGAATCTTACGATGATCACCGGCTTTGTTGATGTCGAAGTTAGCCCACTTCAAGGCCCAGTGCGCCTTATGCTCCAGCTCGATGGGAAGGTGGCATGCTTTCCCGTACACAAGACGATAAGGTGTACAACCGATCGGGGTCTTGTAAGCAGTACGGAAAGCCCACAGAGCATCATCTAACTTATCGGCCCACGCGGCACGATGCTCTCCCACAGTACGCTCCAAAATTCGCTTCAATCCACGATTGGATATCTCGGCTTGCCCATTGGTTTGGGGATGATAGGCGGTGGAAAGACGGTGATTGACACCATACTTAGCCATGACTCGTGTAAATTGATCGTTGCAAAAATGAGTCCCGCGGTCACTGATAATAGCACGAGGAACGCCGAATCGAGCGAACAGCGATTTCAAAAAGTTACAAACCACCCTTGCATCATTAGTAGGTAAAGCTTTGGCTTCAACCCACTTTGAAACGTAGTCAACGGCTACAAGGATGTATTTGTTTCCTTTAGAGGAAGGGAATGGCCCCATAAAGTCGATACCCCAAACATCAAAGATTTCACACTCTTGAATGAAATTTTGAGGCATCTCGTCTTTATGTGTGATCGTGCCTTGTTTTTGGCAAGCATCACATCGTTTAACCATCTCGTGAGCATCACGATAGATGGTGGGCCAATAAAATCCCGAATCAAACACTTTTTTGGCGGTGTAGTTGGGACCAAAGTGACCACCAGTGGGTCCTTTGTGGCAAGCATCAAGGATTTCTAAAGCTGCCGGTCCATCAACACATCGGCGAATAATCAAGTCGGCACATTGTTTGAAAAGATACGGGTCATCCCAAAAGTAAGTCTTGATGTCTTTGAAGAACTTTTTCTTTTGCTGGGATGTTAACCCGTCAACGAGGATTCCACCCGCCAAGTAGTTTGCAATGTCCGCAAACCACGGGGTTTCATCAGCAGTCGAGTTGATAGACATTAAGGTCTCCAGGGGAAAAGAATCATTGATTTCTTTGTTTGGATGATCCCCCTGGTAAGGATCCTCAAGTCTGCTGAGATGATCCGCGGCTAGGTTTTCTGCTCCTTTTTTATCGCGAATTTCGATTTTAAATTCCTGGAGCAGCAAAACCCAGCGAAGAAGTCTTGGTTTGGAATCTTGCTTTGTCAACAAGTATTTCAGCGCGGAATGATCGGTATACACAATTGTGGTGGAAAGAACAAGATAGGGGCGGAATTTTTCAAAGGCATAGACAACAGCTAAAAGCTCTTTTTCGGTTGTCGTATAATGCAATTGTGCCCCCGTCATTGTCTTGCTAGCGTAATGGATTGGTTGGAAGTGTTTGTTCACTCTTTGTCCCAGAACCGCTCCAATAGCAAAATCATTAGCATCGCACATCAACTCAAAGGGAAG
The DNA here is from genome assembly GCA_025667525.1 of Glebionis coronaria. NCBI lineage: Eukaryota > Viridiplantae > Streptophyta > Magnoliopsida > Asterales > Asteraceae > Glebionis > Glebionis coronaria. Next base: position 437,745,239 of record CM046874.1, read on the forward strand.
CTCCCAATTAGGGGTAACCAAGACGGGTGCCTTAGTTAGCTTATCCTTAAGCGAGTTGAAGGCTTCAAGACACTCTTTGGAAAAGATAAAAGGAGTATCTTTTTCCAAGAGGTGGGTCATCGGGCGAGCGATTTGAGAAAAATCTTTGATGAATCGACGGTAGAAGCCCGCATGACCCAGGAAACTTCTCACACCCTTCACGGTAGAAGGTGGAGGCAACTTGGCGATAACATCGACTTTAGCACGGTCTACTTCAAGACCGGCTTTGGAAAACTTGTGGCCCAGCACGATGCCTTCTTTTACCATAAAATGGCATTTTTCCCAATTCAGAACAAGGCGAGTGTCTTCGCACCGCTTAAGCATACGTTCCAAATTGGCAAGGCAAGAAGAGAAGGAATCCCCGAAGACCGAGAAGTCATCCATGAAGACTTCCATGGTTTGTTCAACCATGTCATGGAAGATAGCTAACATGCACCTTTGGAAAGTCCCGGGGGCATTGCATAAGCCAAAAGGCATTCTTTTGTAAGCAAATGTGCCATAGGGACAAGTGAATGTTGTCTTCTCTTGATCTTGGGGATCGATGGGTATTTGAAAATAACCCGAGAAACCATCAAGAAAGCAGTAATATTCATTACCCGCTAAACGTTCAAGCATTTGGTCCATAAAAGGTAGAGGGAAATGATCCTTTCTCGTGGCATCATTGAGTTTGCGGTAGTCTATACAAACTTTCCACCCAGTAACGAGACGAGTGGAAATCAACTCGTTGTGTTCATTGGGAACAACGGTTATTCCGCCTTTCTTATGCACACAATGGATTGGACTAACCCATGGTGAATCTGAAATAGGGTAAATCATACCCGCATCAAGAAGTTTGATAACCTCTGTTTTGATGACTTCATGTATTTTTGGATTCACCCTTCGTTGGCTTTGAATTGTGGGCTTGAAGTCGTCCTCCATGTGAATTTTGTGTGTGCAGAAGTGAGGATCAATTCCGCGAATATCAGAGATTTTCCATGCAATAGCCTTCTTATGAGCTTTCAACACGGTGATAAGTCGGGCTTTTTCTTCTTCCTTTAGGTCCTTAGCAATGATGACTGGCGACTTCTTCTCTTCTTCAAGGAATACATACTCAAGATGGGGCGGCAACTCCTTAAGTTCCAAATCCGGAGAATTTTCGACGGGAGGCGTATTCGAAGTCGAAGTATCGATAGCAATGACCGTGGGAGATGGAGGAGAAGGATTGTCTTCGTTGAGAATATTGTCAAAGAAATTCATGTCTTCATCCCCATCGATAGGAGAATCATTAGTAGCTAAATTCACATCTCCCATGGTGTCTTCAAGATTGTTCCAAAATAAATCACTATCTCCAAATAGAGACAACGATGAATCAATAGAGGACACGGTCTCAACATTGGGAAGAGAGGTAGGAATACTTTTGCAAGCATCATTAAAGTGTTCTTCACAAGCCTCATCAAGAACGTCAATATAATTAACACTCTCATATGAATAAGGCTGTTTAGACAACTTTCCCATGTTGAAGACTACTTTATCGTCACCCACTCTCATGATAAGCTCACCGGCTTCAACATTGATGAGAGTGCGACCGGTCCTCAAGAATGGACGACCAACAATTAGTGGCACACGGGGGTCCATCTCGTAGTCGACGACAACGAAATCAGCAGGGACGGTGAATTTGTCGACTCCTACAATGACGTCTTCGTCTATCCCCACTGGATAAGCAACCGTACGGTTAGCTAATTCCAAAGTCATTTTGGTGGGGACTAGCTCTGGGAGAGATAATTGCTTCCAAACGCTGAGAGGCATAAGATTAATACTGGCACCTAGATCGGCTAGGGCCATGCAATTCTCTACTCCCGGGAAATTGCAAGGAATTAAGAAACGACCCGGATCACCAAGCTTGGTTGGCAATTTCCTTAAGAGCACTGCAGAGCAATTCTCATTAAGTTGGGTGTTGGCAATATCGAGGAGCTTTTCCTTGTCGCTCAGAAGATCTTTAAACATTTTCGCATATTTAGGCATGTGAGCGAGAGCCTCAGCGAAGGAGATATTGAAATTCAGTTGTTTAAACATCTTAAGAAAGTTAGAAACCTGAATATCGTCCTTGCTTTTGAGCTTCTCTTTCCTCAACCTAGATGGATAAGGTATATTGGAAGAAGAGGAAGGCTTTGGAAGAATAGGATCACTCACATCCTTGGGTGGAGGAGGGGTAGAAGGAAGAGGTGGAGAAATTGGGGAAGGAGAAGGATGAGGAATAGGAGCAGGTGACTTGTTCTCCTTAGTCACAACCACCGATGGAGGTATAGGAAGCTCGGGTTCCTTGGTACCTTTGCCACTTCGAGTGGTGATTGCTTTCATCTCCCCTCTTGGATTCGCAACGGTGTTACTCGGAAGAGTACCCGAAGAAGAGGGTTGATTACCGTGGAAGAAACTAGCCATCATGTTTCTTAAGTCATTCGTCTGACTATCCATAGTGTTCTTTATATCAGCTCTCAGATCATTCCCTTGTTTCATCAGGTCTGCTTTCAAGTTGCGCACTTCCTGTTGGAGATTATCCACGATCACATCGTTAGTCCTCATGTAGGTTCCAATGTCTTGATGTGATGCGGGGGTTTGGTTGGAAGGAGCAGTGTATGCGGGTGGTTGATAAGCAGGTTGCTGGTAAACTTGGTTGTTTCGTTGAGGTGCTTGTTGCTGTTTGTGAGGTGGGATGTATGGTGTACGAGATTGTTGTTGTTGTTGAGGAGGTCGGTTGAGGTTTTGTTGTTGGTTTTGGTTGATAGGAGTAAAACCAGGTGGGGAAAGATAGTTGTTGGAGCGGTAGCTAAGCAAATTACGGTCACCTTGAGGTCGGGCTTGATAAGCAGGTTGAGGATAGGTGCCGTATGCTGCATTTACATTCTCAGCAGGGTAGTCTTGGGTGGCGGTACAAGTTGTGTAAGAGTGAGGACCACCGCATATCTCACAAGGTTGGCTGACAGCATTAACTTGAGCGTTCTTAGCGTTGTTGCTGTTGTTGTTGCTGACGGTGTGGGTGACAAGCGATTCAAGAAGCGTAGTGATTTTGTCCAATCGCTTGTCGCTGTCATTAGTGCTAGCACTAGCGACATTGGTCCGAACACTCTTGGTTTGCACACGAGATTTGTTCTCAATGATATCCCAAGCAGCATTGGAAGTCTTAGCCAAAAGATTACCCCCCGAAGCACTGTTCAGTGAATCTTGGTCACTCATGCTTAAACCATTGTAAAAAGTATTGATTTGATGTACTTTGGTAAAACCATGTTGTGGGCATTTTCTTAAAAGATCTTTAAAACGATCCCAAGATTCACTGAACGACTCATCGTGTGACAATCCGTCAATTTACGATTGATATTTTATTCTCAAATATTATTTGAAAATATTATTTTAATGTTACAATATGAACTCACTTATTTTTGGGAAGAAATTTGGATTTACGTCTTGAAGTAGCATCGACTACGTTTAAACCGGAGGATTCTACGTTACGTGCTTACGTTTACATACACCGTCTTTGGTGACAGTCCGACATCCCAGAAAATAAATTTATCCACGAATATTATTTTGGAGTTTTAAATTTGTGTTAGTTCATAAACTCACAAATTTACGAGAAGAGATTAGGACTTACGATTTTATTTTAACGTCCTTTACGACTAAACCGGAAACCTTAGGATTACGTATTTACGTTTTCGAACTCCGTTTTTGATGAAACAATTTTTATTGGATTCGTTTTGTGACGTTGATTCATAATTTATAAAAACGTTTTTTGTAAAACGACCCGAGGGCACGCAAATCGAGGAAACTAGAATCGAGAAATACCCGTAAACTAGTGAGATGGGACAAAACACATTGTCCCACCCCACTAGCTTACATGGGACGGCACAATATGTACAACACACCACCTTTGGCTTACTAGTTAGACACTTGTCTAACTAAGCTTAAAATTTAAGCTTCCACTATCAAAACCATTTGCAACATACCACTCTCCTCATTTGCAACATGCAAACTACTCCAAAACCCTCTCCCTCTCTTCTCTATGCCGTCCCACACTCCACCATAACACCCATTTTGATCTTAAATTAACCATGAAATCCTATGTTATACTTGCATATGTTGAAGCCACTTTGAAACCCTATTGATTGGTGGTGCTCATAACATCCATAGAGGAGTATTCATGGTGTCTTGGGGCTGATTTTCTACAAGGAGTCTATGAAGAATGGTGTTCTTGAAGATGGTGTTAGCTATGCACAAGTTTCTCCATCAAAAATCCATGTTTTGATCAACCTACATCATCATGGTGGTATAAAGATTGTCCTCCTCATCTTCTTGTTATTTTGATTATTTAAACATGTATTTTATTTTCTATTGTATATATTTATGATGATTATATGATGATAAAAATGTTATGTGGGGATTTGTTGTTGATAATCATGGATAAAAAGGTGAAAAACCATAAGAAACAAGGTTAAAATCTTGGTTAAATTTGATGACTGTATAAAACAGTAAAGAACTATATGGTAATCTGATAAAATGATGAAGTAGAATGGATTTACAGTAAGCTATGGGTCTTGTACACATGTGAGAGTTGGCCATGCAATGGAATCATTGTAATGAGTGAGATATGATCAAAACAAGTTTAGGGTATAAATCTGAGGTTACTGTTTTGGACGATTTTTAGAAAATATTTAGAAGATGATTCAACAGTAGCCATAGAAGCGTTAAATGTAGCACATATCATGTAGTTTAAGTGATAAAAATTTGAGCTTCTAATTCATTATAGAACTCTAGATATGTTAAAAATGGTGAACATGAAGTTAAAAATCAGATTTTTGGAAATAATGTTTATTATTATTATATAAGCACTCACATTATAATATATAAAATGTATAAATATAAACCCACTAACTTATAAAACTTATTTATATAAATGTATAAAAGGTTAATTAAATGGGTAAATTATATAAATGGTGGTAAAATAATATTTATAAGTAATAAAAACTATAAACTTGATTTTTACGACTTTTTCGGCTATCGCCGTGAAATTAACGATTTTCGCCAAATAAAACTTAGACGACCAAACCCGTCTAATGTAAAGTTTATAAAAGTCATATACTGATGTTTAAGTAACTAATACAAGTAAAAACCGATAAAACCCGAACTATAAGAAATACGGACGTTAACGGACTAAATTAACGTTATTGGACTAATAATACAACAAAAATAGACTAGAACACTTATAAACTTATTATTGGACTTAACCCATTTGGGCCCAACTTGAAAGTGTATGTACTGATAATATAAGTACAAAAAGGATTAATACAAGTTAAGAACTTATAATAGGCTTATTGGACCTAAAACACGTAAATAGGTAGAACGAGAAAACTAGTATAAAAGTTATCAACACATAACTCTAAAATGAGTAAACGAGAATATGTAAACCCACTTGATCATCATATATATATATAATCATCATATGTATACATAATTGATATTTTATAAAGTCATTGGACAAACGTCTAAGACCGAGTATTATTTGTCTAGGTTTCCGTGATTGAAGCACGTACCGTACATCCAAATCGCTGATAACCGCCTTCCCACATCAACGTGAGTTCATAGCTTCGCACTCTTTTAAATGTTTTTATAAATGTTTTATAAACCCGCGAGGGAGATAACATGTTAGTTTTTATAAAATTAGGACACCATTTGTCCCGATTGTTTGTTTATTGATTTTGGACCCGGATGAATGAATGACCCGATTGTATGACCCGATAAATGATTAAAGGACCCGATAGATGAAATCAAATGGATTATTAAAGTTAGGTTATGTCACTAAAAGTCCCATTAGCATGAATTGTGAACTACCGGGGGTTGGTAGACGCTTATGCATTTAATAGTACTATTTGGGGACGATCACCCCAGTTCGCGCCTTGACGGTTGATCCCCGTCGTGCCACATTGATTGGTAAGCGAATTTATGTATGAGAAGATTTCCATAGCGTGACCTTTGTGACGACACGCTACTTTAGATGGGCAAAATTGGTATCGGGTTAGCTACCCGTTTTGATATAGTAAGGTAACAATGTCATGCGGCTTGTAATAATCCAAAATTAACGAAATACTAATAGACGCTCCGAATTACGATGTATTGCCTGACTAGCAATACAGGGTCATACTATTGATATTATGTTTGTGTTTTGGTTTTCATAACCATATTCATATAACGGTTTTTATTTAATCTATACAACGTTGCAAAACGTATTGTATGGTGTTTTTACGACATTGGCTCGTATGATAATTTTTAAGGCAAATGCCTATATTATGATTTTCGATAAGGATTTATATAGAATGACTTTGGCTATTTTATAGCCTACTACAAAGATTTGTATAAAATGATTTTGGCTAATTTACGGCCTATTACAATGATTTGTACGAATTGATTTTTGGTACTAATTTTATACCAAAGTTATATTGATGGAATTTATTAAACTCTATGAATTCACTCGGCGTTATCGCTGACCTTTTCTTTTAACATGTTTTATCTCAGGTACTTGAAGGTAATTCTCGGGAAGACGACAAGAATTCATGGCCCGCACTTAAACAATATTTTCCATTCAAATACTTTGTAGAACTTTGTATGAAATAATATGACTTGGGACCGATGTAACTTTGATATTTATGAATGGAAATGAGTTATTATTAAACGACGCGATTTTTATGCGTTGTCTATGATGTGAGTAATGTGCTATCCCGCAACACCAACTAGTCTTCCGCTGTACTGAGTTGTATAAATTTGGGGGTGTTACAGTTTGGTACCAGAGCTCTCGTTATAGAGAACGAAAGATTTTTAAAATGAAGGTTTTGAATATAACTTTTCAAAATCTTTTAACTATAAACATTTTTCTAAAAATGTCTAAAAATCTTTTGACTATAACGGTGCCGAAGAATTCCCGAGTTACCGACAAGGCCAGACTGAGAAGTGTTATTTTAATATATATATACTTGGATTATATATATATATATATATATATATGATGTAAATTGATTACATGATTGTTTGATGATTATTTTGATATTTATACGAGGTATTTATACGACGTAGATTGTCACAATGTACCCTAAATCCCCTAGTAAATTAATCGAAGCTATTCTCGTAGGAATTCTAGCTATCCTAGATCTAAACCAAGTTGTGGATATTTATGATCCCAACAAATGGTTGATACTCGTAGAAATGTAGATATTAGTTGATCGTGATATTGAAAAAGAACTGGCGAGATTAAATCTGATATCGATGTCATGACGATCTTTCCTTATAGAGTGGAGTTTGACAAAACATTACCACCTGGAAGGATGTCATCTGATTCGTTGTCACCCAATTCTTAAATTTGAAATCGAAAGGGTGAATGTTGCACTTGAGGCTGTTATTGGAACCATTACCCAAAAGCCTCATGCCACTAATACCTTTCCGAGAAGTCTAAGTTAAATGATCAAGTCATTTCATATTAATGACTCATTTGATAATTGTTGTTGTAAGAGATATAGGATTGGAAATTAAGTGTTGATTCATATTAAGATTGTATTGCCTTTACGAGGCCGAAGAATAAGATTGAAAGTATTGGAATATGAGGTAGGATATTGCATTGAGTATAAGTTGATTGAAACTTGAATAAAGTAAAATTTAACCCATATGGAATATGAGATTTTTAATAGAAGTCGTTAAGTTTTGTGACTGAATTATAAGGTTTAATTGATTGTTGATTAGTGTTAGGCGTTGTTCCTAGGCCATTGTCCACTAACGAGGATGCCCAGTGTCCAATAAATAAATTGAAGAAATCTTCTTCTGAATTGAGACCAATGGATCTTCCGGGACAGGCAGGACACCTAATGACTCTTGTAGATTACTATTCATTGTGGTATCTTTTTAAAATCCCTAACTTAACTGAGATATCAGTTGGTAGGATGAGTTCTGAGAATTGTATGACATAGTGACACGTAATGTGTTACGGTACAATTTTGACTTGTTTGTGATTAATGAAAAGATTACCTTTGATTACTAAATTCTACATGTATCGATGTTATCTATCTTTTCTTGCTTCTTCCTAATGTTCGCATTAGTGATGAAACCATTGAACAAGTACTCATCTTGATTTGAGTTACGTTGTGGATTATTCTTTTGAGTGCCATCGAGATCATGAACCTCATGATTATTTGGCTAAGCTCATCTCTTTTCATATCATAGTTAATTCTTGGTGAACAAGTTTTCATCACTCTTTTGCAGATCACACCTTCTTTTTATAAGATGAAACAGTATGCCTTGAGAAAAATTGAATTTTCATCACTATAAGGATTATTCATAGTGAGATTTATAAGTGATTGTTATTGAAATGAGGTTGTTTATAAAACGCTTTGGAAACTTAATTGTTTTCATAACAAAGAAAATCTTTGTAAATTTAATTTTGATTCTTATTTAAGGAATTAAGCATGAAAATGATTTTACTATAAACATGGATGATAAAATTTTGACGAACTGAGTATTGCATCGTTAATCTTGAAATTGTATATAGTTGCGCGCCTACATACAATTTGGAATGGACTATGCAAGACTGATTAGTAGTCACCATAAAACTAATGAATAAACACTACATTTTCTTTGAAGATTGTGAAAGATTAAAATTTTACGAGATCGGCAAGAAGTGAAAAATAAGGACATAATGTTAGGGACACCTACATATGTGCCTGTAGCATCTATTCTTCTGAGTTGAATTTACTCATCTGTGGAAATTGTCTTATTTGACAATTGACAATTCTTTCTTGTCCAATTCTCCCGTAGTGAGATTCTTAGGAAAAGTATCTGATTACCGAGTGTTGATACCCGACTGGATGTATCGACGTTCTTATCATTTCTTTTGATTTGGTTTCATTTGAATGACCTGGGTAACGATCCGAGGAGCTTTCGAATGCGTACTCAAATTATGAAAACATGGGATATATTCATATTCATTAAATGTTTTCGTCTGTATCTGATTTGAAATTCTCTCGCATAGATTATGCGTTGACCTTAATCTTAGGATGATAGTTGTGTCTCTATATATCCTTGAATTTGTGAAGGATTATGAATTATTATTAGTCTTTTGAGAAGTTCACATCTTATCGACAGCAACGAAACTGGAAAGTTAGTAGTGCCAGTAGAATGGATTGATTGATTATGACATGACGACATTGTCTTAATTGATGGGGACTCGAGTAGAATGCCCCTAAATGATAAGATGTTGATTATCAAAAGTGATCTAAATAACTCTTGATGGATGACCATATCCTGCTTTTAGACTTGAAATTATACCATGAATGGTTGTGAATTAGTCATAGATATTATAATCTAGAAAGAACTTAAAATGAAGGTATTAAAAGATGTTTATGTTATCTGAAACTTTAGTAAGTATTTGTTGGTAAATTACCTAGACTTTCGCCATTAAGGCAAGTTGAAATTGGTATTGATTATATTCCTGGTGCTGCACCTGTGACTTGTGCACTGTACGACAGCACCATCTGAATTTAAGGAATTACCGTACAACTGAGAGAGTTGTCGGAGAATGATTTTATTATACCAAGCCTGTCATCCTAAAGAGCTATGGTGTTATCATACCTTATATTTATAAATTACTGTGACAGAATAAATTGACAATCGAAAACGATATCCATAACTCGAAATGGAAGATTTGTTCGATCATTTACAAGGTTCTAGCGTATGTTTTAAAGATTTGATCCACGGCATGGTTATTATCAACTTCGCATCTGCGAAGAAGATTATGTATTCCAATCACTACATCCGGTACTTGTAATGAACGTTATGAGTTTCACGTGATGTCGTTTGGATTGACAATGCACATGTAGTATTCATGAATTTGGTAAATCACGTGTGTAGACTGTAATTTGATAAATTCATGCTCGTGATCATTAAGGACTATATGTTTGTTTATCAGAATAAGAATGAGTTAATAATTATTTATAGACTGCCCTGAATTGGCCGAACAGTGTAACCTGAACCTTGAATAATTAACACGGGATTAAAGACTTAATACTTTACATGATTTGACTATGTAATTAAAAGGATAATGGAATATAAATTGACTCTTCAAAAAAATTAAGAGCCCTCTTAAGACTTTGGATTTTACCAAAAAGAAATGGAAATATGCTTTGACAAATGTTTTAACAAAGGATTTATAAGGGACTCTTCCCTTATACACAAACCATTTAACTAAACTTCTGTTTAGGGGTAAATGTTTGTGTATACCTTAAGACAATCTAAGAAGGATTGAGGAAACCATTTAAACCTTAACTTGGAATTTGAAACGAAAATTTTTACTTTTCAACTAAGAAAACTTTGACCAAAGTATAAACAAAGATTTTTCGAACATTTACGAAATCTTATTAAATATTTTCGATAAATCAACAAAAATATTGTTAATTAAATTAAAATTTATTTTGAATATTTTATATAATTGGTCGAACTAAGAAATTTAAACTTTTAACGTATACGTTTCATAAAAATTAAATAATTATTGTTAATTTACATATAATAATTATCGACGCTTTAGACGTCGGATTGAGAAAAACTGATAAAAATGATAGTTGAGACGAAACTGAAACATAAAAGATATGAAGAAAGAATTTTGAATAAATACAATTATGATATTTATTTCATCAAGAGAAAGTGAACGTAATTACTGACGCATAATATAGAAAGGATATCTGAGTGAATTGTGGACATGATAATTATATCATCATGAGAAGTGAATATAGATACCGACGCATTATGTAGAGAAGATAAAGAACCAGTTAGGACATGTTCCTTATTAATAAAGGTGCAAAATAAATTGCCGAACGATATAAAAATAAACAATACTTGTAAAAAGGATAATATAGATAATAAAAGGGGTTCGCGGCTAATGTGAACCATTAAAAATTGAGAAGCCAATAGCGTTAAATGTTTTAAAGACCACATGTGATTGTCTAAATATGGAGGATTGTAAGATATAGCTATGTTGGAATTTGTAAGTATAAGTATTATATGTATGTCATTTTTGACTAAAAGTATCTTTGTCTGAAGAAGTTGTACTGACGACGAATTATGAAGGCAGACGTCGCCTCATACATTAGTAAACATCTAGCTATTTCAAAGGTCATCATCTGAATTTGATTCGATTTGGGTCATCGTCGACAGACTGACCAAATCTGCTGATATCATTCCCGTTAATGATAAATGCAAAAAGAGTTATGTAAACATAGTGTGCCTGTATCGAACATCTATATCAAGATCCTCGTTTCGCATCGAATTTCTAGAGATTTGCTCAGAAGTCGTTGGGAACGAACCTTGATGAGAGTACTGTTTACCACCCCAAATCGAAGGGACGAGATAAAGTAACGATACAAAGTAATATAAGAGCTGTTTTATGTTTGAATGATTGACCTTTGGTAATAGACCGTATAATCGTTTTCCTTTGGAAGAGATTATCATTGATAATCATCGTATTAGGATTGAGATCGAATCTTGTTAGGATTTATATTAGAGCATCCGTAAGCAGGAGTTGAGATAAAGACACCCGACATACACCCACTACGAGTTGGACATGTCTTTTAGGTTTAAGGTTTCCTATGATGGCGAACCTAACCTTGCAAAATACCCGACCCGCGAGATCTGAAATGATTGTTGAAATTAGGATTTGATTATTAACTGCCGATAGTGGGCAAGAGGTTATGTGAATGTGAAATGTAGATCTTGAAGTGCCAAATGGGTAGCGAAGTTATGCCACCATTTTTAACCTTGGAAAAATGAATTCATGAACTGACAAATCATGGGATATAAGTCCCCGTTGTATGGGACCATTGAGATGATGTAAAAATTGGGATTGAAAGGCATATAAGCTGGATCTACCCTAGGACTTCAAAGACTGCGTGAAATATGTTTCGTAAATCGAACTTGATGGAATATCTATCACGTGAAAATCTGATTGTTCTTAGTAAAGCTTAGATCGGCGAAAAGTTGCATTCATCAGAAACCCGTGAACATCATGGATAGAGAAAGTAAGTCAACATCAAGCCTGATCTTATTCCCGTAGTTATGTATGATGAAACTCGCGTATTATAATGAATTGCACTTGTGAGGAAAGACCGAATGTGGAGGAAATACCCACATGGCTTTAACTCTATAAGAAGCGAGTAGTAAGGTAAGATGATCTTTGAGGACAAAGATCCTGTTTAGGGGTAAATGCTGTGACAATCCGTCAATTTACGATTGATATTTTATTCTCAAATATTATTTGAAAATATTATTTTAATGTTACAATATGAACTCACTTATTTTTGGGAAGAAATTTGGATTTACGTCTTGAAGTAGCATCGACTACGTTTAAACCGGAGGATTCTACGTTACGTGCTTACGTTTACATACACCGTCTTTGGTGACAGTCCGACATTCCAGAAAATAAATTTATCCACGAATATTATTTTGGAGTTTTAAATTTGTGTTAGTTCATAAACTCACAAATTTACGAGAAGATATTAGGACTTACGATTTTATTTTAACGTCCTTTACGACTAAACCGGAAACCTTAGGATTACGTATTTACGTTTTCGAACTCCGTTTTTGATGAAACAATTTTTATTGGATTCGTTTTGTGACGTTGATTCATAATTTATAAAAACGTTTTTCGTAAAACGACCCGAGGGCACGCAAATCGAGGAAACTAGAATCGAGAAATACCCGTAAACTAGTGAGATGGGACAAAACACATTGTCCCACCCCACTAGCTTACATGGGACGGCACAATATGTACAACACACCACCTTTGGCTTACTAGTTAGACACTTGTCTAACTAAGCTTAAAATTTAAGCTTCCACTATCAAAACCATTTGCAACATACCACTCTCCTCATTTGCAACATGCAAACTACTCCAAAACCCTCTCCTTCTCTTCTCTATGCCGTCCCACACTCCACCATAACACCCATTTTGATCTTAAATTAACCATGAAATCCTATGTTATACTTGCATATGTTGAAGCCACTTTGAAACCTTATTGATTGGTGGTGCTCATAACATCCATGGAGGAGTATTCATGGTGTCTTGGGGCTGATTTTCTACAAGGAGTCTATGAAGAATGGTGTTCTTGAAGATGGTGTTGGCTATGCACAAGTTTCTCCATCAAAAATCCATGTTTTGATCAACCTACATCATCATGGTGGTATAAAGATTGTCCTCCTCATCTTCTTGTTATTTTGATTATGTAAACATGTATTTTATTTCCTATTGTATATATTTATGATGATTATATGATGATAAAAATGTTATGTGGGGTTTTGTTGTTGATAATCATGGATAAAAAGGTGAAAAACCATAAGAAACAAGGTTAAAATCTTGGTTAAATTTGATGACTGTATAAAACAGTAAAGAACTATATGGTAATCTGATAAAATGATGAAGTAGAATGGATTTACAGTAACCTATGGGTCTTGTACACATGTGAGAGTTGGCCATGCAATGGAATCATTGTAATGAGTGAGATATGATCAAAACAAGTTTAGGGTATAAATCTGAGGTTACTGTTTTGGACGATTTTTAGAAAATATTTAGAAGATGATTCAACAGTAGCCATAGAAGAGTTAAATGTAGCACATATCATGTAGTTTATGTGATAAAAATTTGAGCTTCTAATTCATTAAAGAACTCTAGATATGTTAAAAATGGTGAACATGAAGTTAAAAATCAGATTTTTGGAAATAATGTTTATTATTATTATATAAGCACTCACATTATAATATATAAAATGTAAAAATATAAACCCACTAACTTATAAAACTTATTTATATAAATGTATAAAAGGTTAATTAAATGGGTAAATTATATAAATGGTGGTAAAATAATATTTATAAGTAATAAAAACTATAAACTTGATTTTTACGACTTTTTCGGCTATCGCCGTGAAATTAACGTTTTTCGCCAAATAAAACTTAGACGACCAAACCCGTCTAATGTAAAGTTTATAAAAGTCATATACTGATGTTTAAGTAACTAATACAAGTAAAAACCGATAAAACCCGAACTATAAGAAATACGGACGTTAACGGACTAAATTAACGTTATTGGACTAATAATACAACAAAAATGGACTAGAACACTTATAAACTTATTATTGGACTTAACCCATTTGGGCCCAACTTGAAAGTGTATGTACTGATAATATAAGTACAAAAAGGATTAATACAAGTTAAGAACTTATAATAGGCTTATTGGACCTAAAACACGTAAATAGGTAAAACGAGAAAACTAGTATAAAAGTTATCAACACATAACTCTAAAATGAGTAAACGAGAATATGTAAACCCACTTGATCATCATATATATATATAATCATCATATTTATACATAATTGATATTTTATAAAGTCATTGGACAAACGTCTAAGACCGAGTATTATTTGTCTAGGTTTCCGTGATTGAAGCACGTACCGTACATCCAAATCGCTGATAACCGCCTTCCCACATCAACGTGAGTTCATAGCCTTGCACTCTTTTAAATGTTTTTATAAATGTTTTATAAACCCGCGAGGGAGATAACATGTTAGTTTTTATAAAATTAGGACACCATTTGTCCCGATTGTTTGTTTATTGATTTTGGACCCGGATGAATGAATGACCCGATTGTATGACCCGATAAATGATTAAAGGACCCGATAGATGAAATCAAATGGATTATTAAAGTTAGGTTATGTCACTAAAAGTCCCATTAGCATGAATTGTGAACTACCGGGAGTTGGTAGACGCTTATGCATTTAATAGTACTATTTGGGGACGATCACCCCAGTTCGCGCCTTGACGGTTGATCCCCGTCGTGCCACATTGATTGGTAAGCGAATTTATGTATGAGAAGATTTCCATAGCGTGACCTTTGTGACGACACGCTACTTTAGATGGGCAAACTTGGTATCGGGTTAGCTACCCGTTTTGATTTAGTAAGGTAACAATGTCATGCGGCTTGTAATAATCCAAAATTAACGAAATACTAATAGACGCTCCGAATTACGATGTATTGCCTGACTAGCAATACAGGGTCATACTATTGATATTATGTTTGTGTTTTGGTTTTCATAACCATATTCATATAACGGTTTTTATTTAATCTATACAACGTTGCAAAACGTATTGTATGGTGTTTTTACGACATTGGATCGTATAATAATTTTTAAGGCAAATGCCTATATTATGATTTTCGATAAGGATTTATATAAAATGACTTTGGCTATTTTATGGCCTACTACAAAGATTTGTATAAAATGATTTTGGCTATTTTACGGCCTATTACAATGATTTGTACGAATTGATTTTTGGTACTAATTTTATTCCAAAGTTATATTGATGGAATTTATTAAACTCTATGAATTCACTCGGCGTTATCGCTGACCTTTTCTTTTAACATGTTTAATCTCAGGTACTTGAAGGTAATTCTCGGGAAGACGACAAGAATTCATGGCCCGTACTTAAACAATATTTTCCATTCAAATACTTTGTAAAACTTTGTATGAAATAATATGACTTGGGACCGATGTAACTTTGATATTTATGAATGGAAATGAGTTATTATTAAACGACGCGATTTTTATGCGTTGTCTATGATGTGAGTAATGTGCTATCCCGTAACACCAACTAGTCTTCCGTTGTACTGAGTTGTATAAATTTGGGGGTGTTACACATCGTACTTTTGTTCAAAATTTATGATTTCATTCCGCAAAGCGGTAGTACGAGAGGGTGGGAAAAAGTAATTGATAAACTTTGTTTCCAAATCCGTCCACGAGAGAATACTCTGTGGCGGTTCCTTAGCAAGCCAATGCCGGGCATGTCCCTCTAAAGGAAAGGGAAAAAGTTGTAACCTTATAACCTCTTGTGGAACACCATTGAACTTGACCGTGTTGGTGAGTTGCAAGAATCTCTTGATGTGGTCGTGTGGGTCATCAATGGTACGTCCCAAGAATGGTTGAGCGATCTGGATAAAGCCTGATTTTAGCTCAAAGTTATTGGCGGCAATTGGTGGTATAACAATTGGATCCGTGTTGCCATCGACATGAGCTTGCAGCAGTTCAATCATCGGGCGATTATCCGGAAGGGGCTCATTGTTGTTGTTATTGTTCATGTTGTTGAAAGGCGGGTTGTTGTTGTTATTATTGTTGTTCGGAGGTGGTATGTTATTATTGTTTTGTACACCAGCCATGTCTAAGTTATCGAGAGGCTCGGGCTCTTGATAAGACGTGGATCGAGTGTGCATACACCTGCAAAAGAACGAACAAAGAAAAACAAGGCAGAAATATTTTTGGTTTTTATGTTTTTTAATTTTTTTGTATTTTTGAAAATTTTATATTTTTTTTAGTGTTTTTGAGATTTTTGATGAAAAAGTAACGTTCACGGGGAACGGATCCCAAAATCCAAGTTCTCACAAAAAACTTTTGATCTTAACGAGAAGAGTCGGCAGCGGCGCCATTTGATAGAAGTGATTTTCAATGGGTTCAATTTTACTCTCGATATCCTCTCGAATTGATCTCGGCCTTAAGTGGAATGATTTGTTCTTGGTTAATAAAAAGGAGTTTGGTTTGTTTATCTATTTTAAACTAATGACAAGTAATTAGGCGTCGAAGAGTAAAATTTAAACTTTGAAAGATTAAAACAAAAAAGGCAAGTTAAAAGTAAATGCTTGAAAACTTAAAGATTATATTAAGAAAATAAATGATCACTTAATAAAAACTAATACTAGGAAAACTTAGTAAAAATAATGAGCTTAATTGAAAAGTACTAAAAGAAAGTAAGAACGGAACAAAGCAAAACAAGTGAATCGAAATAATGGAAAAATGCCCTCAATCGGAATATTATTCCGATCGAGTGATCGGAATGTGTAAAATGGTGCGTGATCGGAATAAGGGACCAATAGATGCAATCGGAATATTACAAAGTGAACTGATCGGAATATTTAAAAGACCCCCAAATCGGAATATGTCAAAATAGGCAAATCGGAATATGGTAGAACTTGCTGCAATCGGAATATGGCTAAAGGTCCACGATCGGAATAAACAAACTAGGCTCGGTCGGAATGTCAAAACCCTTTTCCGATCAGCCCGATCGGAAAAAGGGTGCTGCTTGGTCGGAATGTACGGTCGGAAAAGGGAGTTACCCTTTCTGAAAATAGTGCAAATTCGAGTGAAAAGCAAAGGTATTAAGCTATTGGAATAAGCTAAAACCCAAAACTAACTCGAATCTAATAATAAGCTGATCAAATAAGCACTAAAAACACTTTATTTAAGCTTAAAATAAACAACTTTTGAATCAAATCAATAAAAAGATGAACTTTTCATTAAAACTTTTAAAAAGTAAATAAGCTAAATCAACAAATAAGTCAAAAAGAACAAGGATCTTAAAGCTTATTAGTGTATAAACTTAAGGAAACATAAAAAGTAAACAACTTTTTAAGCACAAATCATTGATGAACAACACGGATCATACGAGATTTGTACCAAAATCAATGAAAATCAAAGGAAGGATGAGATTAAAGATTAAAAGATAAAAACTTGAACTTGATTAATGAAAAATACTACGAAGTATTGATCTTGAAATAGAAAAAGATGAAATCTAGTGAGAGAAAGTTTAGAACTTTCTCTCTCTAAAACTAGTGAGAATGAAAAGTGAAAAACTACCTAAAAGACTAAGTGTAAAACTAAGTGTGAATTTTTGTGAAGTAAGGGCCTTTATATAGGCGTGTGTATGGTGGTGGGCTTTGTGATTGGGCTTTGATTTGGGCTCCTTTTTCTTCTTTCGTCTTTAGTCTTCTTGCGTCTTAAATAAACGTTTCCGACTTGGATTTGAGAAGTGTCGGTGAATAATTCCAACTCGTCTTATAATCTTTTGTTTAATAGACTCGAGTTCTTCGACATAAATGAATCTTTCATTTTTGGCTCTATTCTTCGATAAATCTTCAAATAGGCACAACGACTTCAAATCTTTTGCATCTCTTGGACAATAGACTTCGGCTTGAGTCTTTTTCCTCGATAAAACCCGTGCAATCCCATGTTTTCTTCAATATTCATCCGGTTGACTCTGAAAACACAAAAACCACGCATAATTCCAAACAAATGATATTAAATACGTGTTTTGGTCTTGTTTTAGCCAGAATTAAGTGGTAAAATGTTAGCCTCAAAATATTGAGCCAAACAAGAATGCTCGGTCATATGTTTATTATGTATCGTATTTTAGAACGTTGTAATAGGTAGTATATTAGTCGTGTTATACGGGCTTAACTTTAGGCTAAAGCTCATTAATAAGTAACTAAAGCCCAAAAGAAAAGCCCGGCCCAAACCATATAGTCCATAAAGAAGCCCGCATGTGGGTGGACTATATATACCACCCTCCTAGCATGTTAGGAGGGTTGGTGGTTCATTTTCTCATTTTCCTTAATCTAATATTCACAAGTTAATCCTCTCCTCCTCTCTACTTTCTCTCACTACTTTCTCTCTCTAAGAATTCTTCTCATTTCTACCTTTCTTTCTTAATAATTCGTATTATATCATTCATTTATTAGGGACAACAATTGGTATCAATCGCCACGGGGTAGATTTGTTATTGGTTGTTCTTCTTATATTTGATTCGTGTGATTTCTTCCATAAATCAACTCGAATTCAAATTTTTTTGTGGTTTTCGTGTTCTTTATCTTGCTACAAATCATCTATATACTTGTTCTAGAGATTTGGTTGTTTTGGTTTGGTAAAAATCACGAATTTGTTGCCTAAAAGTTGCCAAAAACCGTTGCCTAAAAAGTTGGAAGAAAAAGCACCATTATTGCGACAGCTTGATTTTAGGACAGGAGAGTACGATTTCGATCGCAATAACCCTAGGGTTTTACTTTGCGATCTGTATTGCGATAGCCCCTTATTCCGATCTGAACATTCCGATCGTTATTGCGATCTGGATTGCGACGGATTTAAGGCAATCTTGAAACGTTACTCTGCCCACATTGCGACAGCCTCATTGCGATAGGTACACATTCCGATCTGGGATTTCGATAGGTACCCATTGCGATCTGAATATTCCGATCTGAGATTTCGATAGGTACTCTTTGCGATCTGAACATTCCGACGGGTGCACATTGCGATCAAAAGGACATTCCGATCTAAGCAACATTCCGATGGGCATTCCGATGACACATTCTAGCTCAATTTCAAAATTTGGTGATTACAAATTTTTTAGGTCTACCGTTTTGTCGGACTGAGGAATTTATTGTCGGGCTGAGAAAAAATCGCAATTTTCGGAATTACAACAACCAAACAATCACAACAAATCTACTTAAGATCCATATTCACTTCATCATTTCAGAGAATATTGAGATGGATTCTACTGCCGAATATCGTGTGACGAACAACAACATAATGGTGGCAGGTAACAAAGAGAGACCACCAATGCTTGTATCTGGTCGGTATGCTCAATGGCAATCACGTTTCATACGATATCTTGATACAAGACCCAATGGTGATGCCTTGAGGAAATGTATTACTCATGGACCATATATATTTAAAAAGATCTCAGTTCCTCCAAGAGCAGCCACAGATACCACTGATCCAATACCTGCAAGTGAACGTGATGAGAAAAGAGCTGATCTCACACCTGAAAATTGTGCTTGGCATGATGCGGAGAAGGAAGCCATCTATATGGTTTTAAGTGGGATTGGAGATGATATTTACTCCACGGTTGATGCATGCCCGACAGCACATGAAATGTGGACTGCTATTGAACGCTTGCAACAAGGAGAATCACTCAACAAACAAGATGTCAAAACAAACTTGTTTTGGAATTTTGGCAAGTTTACTTCAAGGGATGGAGAATCAATTGATTCATACTACTCCAGGTTTTATAAGATGATGAATGACATGACAAGAAATAACCTGCAAGTCTCCACCATGCAAGTCAATGTCCAATTTCTTCAACAACTTCAACCTGAGTGGACACGGTTTGTCACTTTGGTGAAACAACAAGAAAAGTTAGACGAGGTCTCATATCATCGACTCTTTGACATCTTGAAGCAATTTCAGAATGAAGCAAATGAAATTCGAGCTGAACGTGTTGCCAAGACAGCTAATCCACTTGCTTTAGTGACTACCACTCAACATGTTCAAGATCCTCACTCTCGTGCTCCTAAGCCATACTCCAATACATCATCTTCACCACGATATTCCACATCATCTAAGTCTTCATCTTCCACAAAATCTCGAGGTAAAGCGCCAAGAGCACCATCACCACCATCTGAGTCCTCATCTGAAGAAGATAGTGATGAAGACCAAGCTCAAAAGAACCGAGAGATGAAACAACAAATTGCTTACATAATGAAGACTTACAAGAAAATCTACAAACCCACCAACAACAATCTTCGCACATCATCTAACACAAAGAACCGATATGTTGAGAGTCCTCCAAGGTATGACACACGTCGACGTGGTGAAAGTCCTTCTAGGTATGATCGACATAACCCAACACATGTTCAGGGTTCTGCAAGATATGATCGACAAACTGCTAAGTATGATGCTCAGAGGATTGCTGCTGCTACTGGGAATAGGGAAACGGTTGGAAGTCAAGTGGTTCAGCAGAGTGGGATTCAATGTTTTAATTGCCAAGGTTATGGGCATATGGCAAAGGAATGCAGGAAGCCGAAAAGGGTTAGAGACTCCAGCTATCACAAGGAAAAGATGCTGCTATGCAAGAAAATGGAAGCAGGGGTTAAATTGTCAGCTGAGGAAGGAGCCATGCTTGATGATACTGATGATGAAGATTCTGATCAAGAGCTTGATGCACATTACTCGTACATGGCAAAGGTTGAAGAAGTTCTCAAAGTCACTGAAGATGACAATGGTCCTATCTTTGACACTGAGCCAATCGATAAGGTACACACTACTGATGAATATAATGTGTTTGGTGATATTCCTGAGCATAGTGATCTACCCAATGCCATTAATGACACGTGTATGATGGAAACGGTTGATAGCAATACCACACCCGATTCATCAGACATGTGCAATAATGAGTCTGAGGATGATCAACATGCAAATGAATATGATGAAGAGGAACGTATTGCGCTTGCTAATTTAATTGCTACTTTACAAAAAGATGTCACTGAAAATAAAAAGAGTCAAAAGCAATTAAAGAAGGCAAACGCTACGCTCACTCAAAGCTTTGAAGAATGCAAAGCTGCTCTTATCAAATCTACTGAGATGACTGAAACCTATAGAGATGAGCTCCTTCAGAAAACCAAAGAGCTTGAGGGGTACAAGGGAAGTGCGTTAAAAAGTCAAAAGGACGATTTTGAAAACAAATATAATACAACTCTTGAGTTATTAGCTAAAGAGAAGCGTCAATATAATGTTTTCTTAATGGATGAACGTCAAAAAACGTACCTTGCCAATACCAAAGTTAATGAACTTGAACAAAAGCTCTCTATGACCACTACCGATTCTGCTAAAATTCTAGAGGATAAGAAAAAAGAGGTAGATGCGTTAAAACAAGACTTCAAAAGTAGATATGATAAAGAAACCGAAAAAGTTACAAAACTAGAAGCACAAGTCGACTTTTTGAAGAACGTTGTTTATAAAACGCATGATTCTATTCAATCCGTAAGAATGCTAGCACCTCCATCGATGTTTAAAGGTCAAGCTAGCTTTGCAAGTCCTGAGTACCTTGCCAAAGCTCAAGCTGCGAACCCGCATCTTTATCTTGATGAGACTGAAAGGACAGATCTTGATTGCATGCCTGTTAGTGCCAATAGTGAAGAGACTGCCCTTTGGAATGATGATAGTCAACCACTTGTCAATAAGGAGTTTGTGAAACCATATAATTATGCTTATGAGAATAGTCTTTATGGTCTTTTCAACAAACAAACTCAGAAAACTCGTGAGGAAGTGTTTCTAGAATGTAAACAAAAGAGAATTCAATGGAAGAAAGCATTTGCCCCTAAGAAATCTAATGTTTACAAATACATCAACTACCTCCCTCTAGATGAATCTAAAAGCAAGAGTAGGAAAACATTAGGTATTCTTAAACACCACATAGATAATGTTAAATCTATTGTCGAAAGAGATTGGGCAAAACGTGAAAATGCTGAGTGGACACGTCCGATTCCTCAAGATATTACCTTGCTTGTGAAAGAACTCTTAATTCCTAACACGGCGTTGATTAAAGAAACTGTTCTTCAACTTGAGGAGTTCATTCGGACTGAAATGTTTGATGATTTAAAATACGTAGAATCTCTTGAGAAACACATTGATGATCTTCAAATGGAGAAGTCTGATTTCTCAGATGAATATGATTTACTCTTGCAAGAATGCGTTTCTAAAGATGTTATGTGTGCTTATTTTACATCTTGTGCTGATATTGATGAATATTCTGAAGTTGCATGCCAATATCTTGATAAGATCAAAGAATGTGAACGTCTTGAAATTGAGCTTTCGAAACGAAAAGAAAATGTTGACAAAAAGGCTTTTGAGTTACTTCAACACAAAACTGATTTCCTTCAAAAACATTGTCATTCACTTGAACTTGCTTTGCAAAAAGATGTTGGTCGTTTTCCACATGATAATAAATTGCAAGAAAAACTTTCTCAAACATTTCGAGAAATGAATGAACAGAATTTGGAAATTAAAGGGTTGAAAGCTCAATTACAAGACAGGGACAGAGCGATAGCTGAGTTGCAGAAACTCATTGCTAAAATGGGTGGGAAAATTGTGGAACCTAGCATTAAGAAAAATGTTGTTAGACAACCCAATGCCTCTAAAGAGAATAGATCCTCTATCTTGGGAAAACCATCTGCTTTATCTAATTCCTCGTTTGCAAAACCTGTGTTTGCCCCCAAGATGGATGGAAAGGAAAGGTTACCACAACCTCAACCCATAAGGAATCCTATAGCACCAAGCGTTAGGCACAATAATGTCATTAAACCAGGAATGTATAGAATATCCACTAAGCCCACAAACAAAGATTCTCACTCGCCTCAGACTTCTAGAAACACTAATATTCATGTGTCTTCTACTACAGGAATAGTCTCCAATACTAGTGTTAGCCGGCCTCAGCTTAAGAGCACTCAAGAGAATGATAAGGTCTGGAAACACAAGAATCAAGGGAAGATGAAGCAAGTAGAAGAACACCCTAGGATTTTCAATGTTTCTAAGAATAAAACGTCTGTAATCGCGTGTCATGACGATTTGAATGATTCAACTTTGAATGCTATGAATGTGAAATTTGTTTGTGTCAAATGTGGCAAGTGTGCTAATGCTAATCATTCTATGTGTGCTATGAATAATGTCAAAGGCGTAGAAACTAGAACTAAGAAGCAAACTGTGATGCCTATTAGTGCTAGTAAACCCAAACGCAAAGTGAACCATTCTGGTGCTACCCCCACTAAGAAAAGTAATGCATCAGACTCCACCACTAAGAATCTTAGAAGCAAAATTAAGGAATTATATGAGTCTGCCAGTAAGTCTTGGAAATGGTGGTTTGCTAATCAATGTCCTCCCGGATATAAATGGATGCCTAAAGTTAGGACAGAAAATGTGAAAACGAGTGTTAGTTTGCCTTTAAATGTCGATAAGGACACTAATGCTTCTACTCTCACAACTAATGTGGTATCCAATTTAGCAAATGCTCCATCGTGTTCTAACTCTTCTGCAGGTGATACAAATAATTCTCTTCATAATGGACTCCGGATGCACGAAGCACATGACGGGGATTCTCAAGCTTCTAATTAACTTCGTGGAGAAGTTCCTAGGTACGGTCCGATTCGGAAATGATCAATTTGCACCGATCCTAGGATATGGAGATTTGGTTCAGGGGAATATCACGATTAAAAGGGTATACTACGTCGAAGGGCTCAATCACAATCTTTTCTCGGTTGGTCAATTCTGTGATGCGGATTTGGAAGTTGCTTTCAGAAAGAAGACATGTTTTGTTCGTGATTATGATGGGAATGACTTACTTACCGGTACACGGGGTACTGATCTTTACACAATTTCACTTCAAGACACAACTTCATCAACTCCAATTTGCTTCATGGCTAAAGCTTCCTCGACTCAGGCATGGTTATGGCATCAACGTCTTTCTCATCTCAACTTTGATACCATTAACTTGCTTTCCAAGAAAGATATTGTGAGAGGCCTTCCAAGCTTGAAATTCATCAAAGATCATCTTTGTTCTTCTTGTGAACTTTGTAAAGCTAAACGAAGTAGCTTCAAAACAAAGACCACACCAAGCTCTAAAGGACGGCTAGATCTTCTTCACATGGATCTGTGTGGTCCCATGCGTGTTCAGAGTATCAATGGCAAGAAATATATTCTAGTAATAGTCGATGATTACTCAAGGTACACATGGACTCATTTCTTGAGATCCAAAGATGAAACTCCCGACGTTCTCATCAGCTTCCTTAAATTGATACAACGTGGTCTTCAAGCTCAAGTTAAAGTGGTTCGTACTGACAGAGGTACAGAATTTTTGAATTCTAATCTGAGAAAGTATTTTGAAGCCGAAGGGATTGAACATGAAACATCTATTGCTCGAACACCCGAACAAAACGGCGTTGTTGAAAGACGAAACCGTACTTTGGTTGAAGCTGCTCAAACATTATTATCCGCTTCAAAACTTCCAC
This sequence comes from Glebionis coronaria, assembly GCA_025667525.1. Taxonomy (NCBI): domain Eukaryota; kingdom Viridiplantae; phylum Streptophyta; class Magnoliopsida; order Asterales; family Asteraceae; genus Glebionis; species Glebionis coronaria. The sequence continues at coordinate 437,769,977 of CM046874.1, forward strand.
TATACTTTTGGGCCGAAGCCGTGTCAACCGCATGCTACACACAAAACCGCTCCTTAATTATCCCAAGACACGAAAAGACACCATATCACATAATTCATGATCGAAAACCTTCACTCAAACACCTTCATGTTTTTGGATGTACTTGCTACATTATTCGAGATGGTGAAAATTTGGATAAAATGAAAGAGAAAGGTGATGCATGTATTCTTGTGGGATATGCAACTCAGTCTAAGGGATATAGAGTGTTCAACAAAAGAACAAAATTGATTGTCGAGACAATTCACATCCGATTTGATGAATCTCAAGAAATGGCACTTGAACAAAGCAGTTTAAGTCCCGATCCACAAGGACAAACGACTTCCGTTCAAAACCGCACGGAACTCGGAACTCAAAACCACAGCAATGAACCGTCAAGTTCAACGCTGGTTCCAGAAAATGTTCCTAGAGCTGATATGACAGTCGATACGACAATTGAAGAGTTGGAAATGTTATATGGACCAATGTATGATGAATATTTCACGGGGGAGAAACAAGTTGTATCGAAATCTTCCGCTGTCACTCATGATATGAATGATGATACCAATCATCGTCAACAAAAGGATACAACTTCATCTACTTCAACACGGGTTGCTGCAGATTTACCTCCTCAGAATAGTACTTCAACAATCGATCCTACAACATCCACAACTACTGTCATTGCTCCAGAGAACACAAATCAAGCAGACAATGCATCATCTGACGAAGACGAATTTATCAACCCATTCGGTACACCGGTACGCGAAACTGGAGAGTCTTCTACTCGCCATGTTGATCCGTCAAATATGCATACGTTTTATCAACGACATCCTTCAACACATCATTGGACCCGAGATCATCCTTTGGTTCACGTAATTGGAAACCCTTCACAGCCCGTTCGTACAAGACGACAGCTTGAAACCGATGGCGATGTTTGTATGTTCGCACTCGCCGTGAGTACTGCTGAACCGAAAAACATCAAAGAAGCCATGGCTGATCATGCTTGGATTGAATCGATGACGGATGAACTTCAACAGTTTGAAAGACTTAAAGTCTGGGAACTTGTTGACAGACCATACGATGTAACACCATTAAATCTTCGATGGATCTAGAAAAACAAGATGGATGAAGAGAACACGATCATCAAGAATAAATCTAGGCTAGTGGCTAAAGGGTATGGACAGAAAGAGGGTATTGATTTTGAAGAATCATTTGCACCAGTAGCTCGAATGGAAGCGGTCAGGATTTTCCTTGCCTATGCTGCACATAAGGGATTCATCGTATATCAAATGGACGTAAAGACGGCGTTTCTTAACGGTCCTTTGAAGGAAGAAGTCTATGTCACGCAGCCGGAAGGATTCGTCGATCCTCATTCTCCTGACAAGGTGTATCGTCTCCACAAAGCACTTTACGGACTCAAGCAAGCTCCAAGGGCGTGGTACGACGAACTCTCAAAATTTCTGGTCTCCAAAGGTTTCTCAAAAGATTCTGATCATGCAGGGTGTCTTGATACACGTAAAAGTACTTCTGGTGGTGCACAATTTCTAGGTCAAGACAAGCTTGTGGGATGGTCTTCCAAGAAGCAGGATTGCACGTCACTTTCATCAGCCGAAGCGGAGTATGTGTCTCTATCTGCGTGTTGTGCTCAAGTTCTATGGATGAGAACACAACTCACGGATTATGGCTTCCACTTTGATAAAGTACCTATGTACTGTGACTCAAAGTCAGCCATAGCCATCTCCTGCAACCCGGTACAGCATTCCCGTACGAAGCACATTGATGTCCGATATCACTTCATAAAGGAACAAGTTGAAAGAGGTATCGTTGAATTATACTTTGTTGGAACGGATTACCAATTAGCCGACTTGTTTACGAAAGCTCTGTCGAAAGATAGGTTTGAGTACCTCGTTAGGCAAATTGGTATGAGATGTTTGACTCCAGCAGACCTGGAGATTCTGGCAAAGGTGCCTGCTTGATTTATCTATCAAACATCAACTTGTAAATATCTTTGAAAAAGCAAAATACAAAAATATAAAACACATAAAAGCAAAACACAAAATAAAAAATCTTTCAAAATCCAAAAATATTCTTCTCGACATGTCTTTCAGTATCGATAATATGGACGTACCTAGAAATGTCGCTCAATAACGACACGGGTGTGTACATAAAGCTCGAATGAAAGTTGTAAATATTTTTCAAAACATGTCATTTCTATCTTTTCAAAAGGAAATTGTCTATTTTGGACAATATTTCCAACAACGGGTAGAGCAATCTATCTCGGGTTGAGCTTGTCACAAAACATTCAACGTTTTGAGCTCAACACAATGGCTTGTAATCACTTTCAGATTGCAACCCGGATCTAAATTCACGGGGGAGTGTACGCTTTTGTACTCTTACCCTTAGCAAAAGAAGTTAAATCTTCTTACACTTGAGTGGATTCGTCAAGACATTCAAAGTCTATGAACTCAAGTTTATGCTTTAGAAAAACCTTTTCGTCAAAAAGAATTGATTTTTCAAAAAGCGTTGAACACAATTTTTTCAAGAATTTCTCAATGATATTCAAAATCTTTCAAAAATTGTGTGTTCAACAACTCCTATCCTCAAAAGTTTAATGTGGATCACATCCTCGTAATGACAATTCCATTGGATCAATTTTTGAGGGGGAGCATTTCAACTTCATGCATAGATTGACACATCTTTCTCCCGAAGATTTTCAAGACTATTTTTCAAAATATATTTTAATCAAATTTGGTATCTCTAATATCAAAAGATTTTATATATTAGAGATAGGGGGAGAAAATGTGATTAAAATGTGATCATATATAAGACTCAAGCACTTTAACTCTTACCCACATGTGCGAAACACTTTCGATTATCGATGCACATGTGAAGGGGGAGCTTTTCTGAAACGACAAAACTAGCAAGGTGTTAAATGTTTTTCAAACACTTTGTTATAATTTAAAGTGGTTTTCATGGTTACGATCAAATACCCACAACATCTTTAATTTCACGACGTTATTGGTGTCAAAAGGGTGGTTAGGTTTAAGTCCTATGATCCAACCAGAACCGGAGGGATCTTCCCAGGGACAATCCAATAGATTATTAGAAGTCCTTAGGAAAGATGGAGTAGAATGTGAACGTAGTTGAATGCCGACTAAGTACTGATGCTAGCACTGGAACAATCACAACAAGGTGTTAGTAATGATGTCTTGGTAAGCATTGAAGGGGTTGAAGAATGAAAAAGAAATGTAAGGATAAAGGGTGTAAAGAAAGAAGCCCTCCATACAACTTAGGCAGAAACCGGGTCAACTCATCATGAAGACAAACTCATCATGGACCCAGTGATGTGAAGCACAACCCTTTCCTAGCTACTCAGACTTCTCTCAAAAGAAGTTTGTTTTATTGTCACGGAGATCAACACGACTTCTATTGACTTTCTCACTCCGAGATAGTTGATATTGAATAGGTGGCATCTGCTCCAGCCTCCGACCACTAAAAGTGCACAAATCGAGTCTAGAGCCAAGAGATAAATCAAATCTCGTTAGGACACACGGATGAAGATCAAGAGAGTCCTACGCTATATCCTTGTGATATTGCTAGAACACTCAGAGTGATACTACTTAGTATTCACAATGATGAGTGGAAATCCTTCCAGTGTTAACATCAAACAGCACTGCGGTAGGTCATATGCAAGATTCTTTATGAATTGAACATATGTAAAACTGAAAAGCAACAGTGGTTTGATTCTGAATTAATTCAAACTCGTTTCAGGTTTCTACGCAATATCTTTATGGTCTTGCCAGAACATTCAGAGTGATATTCATTAATATTCACAGTGACGAATGGAAATCCTTCTAGCGTCAACATCAAACAGCGCTACGGTAGGTGACTTGTGAGATTCTTATGAATCAAACTTGTGTCAACTGGAAAGCAACAATGATAAGATTCTTTATGAATCAAACTTGTTCCAGGAATTTGAATTGACGACTTTAATCAAGCGGATATCTATCCAATTGATTCACTCTTTATGTTCGCAGTCTTGCTTTGAGACGGTCGAGTAAAGAGAACGGTTAGTACAGCCGCGAAACCCTGTCAAGGAGATTCTTAATTGAATCTACCTGATCACAGGTACGATATTTAATATCGTATAACGGTCTTCACCGACCGGAGGTAAAACGCTACCGATTTAGGACGAATGTCAAAGCCATTCAGTCCGTGTCTATGTTTTGTCTCGAGAAGGTGGCGTCACGGTGTACACAGCAAAGTCAATGATTCAGAAACCACATACTCATGCCTAAAGACATATTCAACAATTAATAGTGTGAGCATGTGGATGAAGACACAAGATCGCAAGATGGCAAAGACAAGTCAAGGATGATTTGAAGATCTCAAGCTTAAAGACAAAGTCGAAAGACAATGACAAAGGCTCAAAGATCACAGCATGAAGGAACAAGACTACAATTACACGTTCAAGACTCATTTATGGCGAGATTAGTAATCTCTACATATTTCCTAAATGACCAAGGTTTATGACCTCTCATTGGGGGAGATTGTTAGCCTCAAAATATTGAGCCAAACAAGAATGCTCGGTCATATGTTTATTATGTATCGTATTTTAGAACGTTGTAATAGGTAGTATATTAGTCGTGTTATACGGGCTTAACTTTAGGCTAAAGCTCATTAATAAGTAACTAAAGCCCAAAAGGAAAGCCCGGCCCAAACCATATAGTCCATAAAGAAGCCCGCATGTGGGTGGACTATATATACCACCCTCCTAGCATGTTAGGAGGGTTGGTGGTTCATTTTCTCATTTTCCTTAATCTAATATTCACAAGTTAATCCTCTCCTCCTCTCTACTTTCTCTCACTACTTTCTCTCTCTAAGAATTCTTCTCATTTCTACCTTTCTTTCTTAATAATTCGTATTATATCATTCATTTATTAGGGACAACATAAAAGGATGGGTGTTTTCACACCTATCAATCTTTTCATTAGTTTAAAATAGATAAACAAACCAACCACCTTTTATTAACCAAGAACAAATCATTTCACTTAAGATCGAGATCAATTTGAGAGGACTGAGAGATTAATCTGAACCACAAGAAAAACCTTGTATCAAATGGCGCCGCTGCCGGCTCTTCTCGTTAAGATCAAAAGTTTTTTGTGAGAACTTGGATTTTGGGATCCGTTCCCCGTGAACGTTACTTTTTCATAAATATTTTCAAAAAATCCTAAAAAATATAAAATATTAAAAAAATACAAAAATATTAAAAAACATAAAAACCAAAAATATTTTTGCTTTGCTTTTCTTTGTTCGTTCTTTTGCAGGTGTATGCGCACTCGATCCACGTCTTATCAAGAGCCCGAGCCTCTCGATAACTTAGACATGGCTGGTGTACAAAACAATAACAACAACCCACCTTTCAACAACATGAATAACAACAACAATGAGCCCCTTCCGGATAATCGCCCAATGATTGAACTACTGCAAGCTCATGTAGATGGCAACACTGATCCAATTGTCATACCTCCAATTGCCGCCAACAACTTTGAGCTAAAATCAGGCTTTATCCAGATGGTCTCCGCTCAACCATTCTTGGGACGTACCATTGATGATCCACACGACCACATCAAGAGATTTTTGCAACTCACTAACACGGTCAAGTTCAATGGTGTTCCACACGAGGTAATACGGTTACAACTATTTCCCTTTTCTTTAGAGGGACAAGCCCGGAATTGGCTTGCTAAGGAACCGCCATAGAGTATTCTCTCGTGGACGGATTTGGAAACAAAATTTATCAATTACTTTTTCCCACCCTCTCGTACTACCGCTTTGCGGAATGAAATCATAAATTTTGAACAAAAGTACGATGAGTCGTTCAGTGAATCTTGGGATAGTTTTAAAGATCTTTTAAGAAAATGCCCACAACATGGTTTTACCAAAGTACATCAAATTAATACTTTTTACAATGGTTTAAGCATGAGTGACCAAGATTCTCTAAACAGTGCCTCGGGGGGTAATCTTTTGGCTAAGACTTCGAATGCTGCTTGGGATATCATTGAGAATAAGTCTCGTGTGCAAACCAAGAGTGTTCGGACCAATGTCGCTAGTGCTAGCACTAATGACAGCGACAAGCGACTTGACAAAATCACTACGCTTCTTGAATCGCTTGTCACCCACACCGTCAGCAACAACAACAGCAGCAACGCTAAAAACGCTCAAGTTAACGCTGTCAGCCAACCTTGTGAGATATGCGGTGGTCCTCACTCTTACACCACTTGTACTGCCACCCAAGACTACCCTGCTGAGAATGTGAATGCAACATATGGCACCTATCCTCAACCTGCTTATCAAGCTAGCCCTCAAGGTGACCAAAATTTGCTTAGCTACCGCTCCAACAACTACCTCTCACCACCCGGTTTTTCTCCAAACAACCCAAACCAACAACAAAACCTTAATCGCCCTCCTCAACAACAACAACCTCGTACACCATACATTCCTCCTCACAAGCAGCAACAACCACCTCAACGAAACAACCAAGTTTACCAACAACCTGCTTATCAACCACCTGCATACAATGCTCCTTCCAACCAAACCCCCGCATCACATCAAGACATTGGAACCTACATGAGGACTAACGATGTGATCGTGTATAATCTCCAACAGGAAGTGCGCAACTTGAAAGCAGACCTGATGAAACTAGGGAATGATCTGAGAGCTGATATGAAAAACACCATGGACAGTCAAACGAATGACTTAAGAAACATGATGGCTAGTTTCTTCCAAGGTAATCAACCCTCTTCTTCGGGTACTCTTCCGAGTAATACCGTTGCAAATCCAAGAGGGGAGATGAAAGCAATCACCACTCGAAGTGGCAAAGGTACCAAGGAACTCGAGCTTCCTATACCTCCACCAGTGATTGTGACTAAGGAGAACGAGTCACCTGCTCCTATTCCTCATTCTTATCCTTCCCCAATTTCTCCACCTCTTCCTTCTACCCCTCCTCCACCCAAGGATGTGAGTGATCCTATTCTTCCAAAGCCTTCCTCTTCTTCAAATATACCTTATCCATCTAGGTTTAGGAAAGAGAAGCTCAAAAGCAAGGACGATATTCAGGTTTCGAACTTCCTTAAAATGTTCAAACAATTGAATTTTAACATCTCCTTCGCTGAGGCTCTCGCTCACATGCCTAAGTACGCGAAAATGTTTAAAGATCTTCTGAGCGACAAGGAAAAGCTCCTCGATATTGCCAACACCCAACTTAATGAGAATTGCTCTGCAGTGCTCTTAAGGAAATTGCCAACCAAGCTTGGTGATCCGGGTCATTTCTTAATTCCTTGCAATTTCCCGGGAGTAGAGAATTGCATGGCCCTAGCCGATCTAGGTGCCAGTATTAATCTCATGCCTCTAAGCGTTTGGAAGCAATTATCTCTCCCTGAGCTAGTCCCCACCAAAATGACTTTGGAATTAGCTAACCGTACGGTTGCTTATCCAGTGGGGATAGCCGAAGACGTCTTCGTAGGAGTCGACAAATTCACTTTTCCTGCTGATTTCGTCGTCGTCGACTACGAGATGGACCCTCGTGTGCCACTAATTGTTGGTCTTCCATTCCTGAGGACCGGTCGTACTCTTATCGATGTTGAAGCCGGTGAGCTTATCATGAGAGTGGGTGACGATAAAATCGTCTTTAACATGGGAAAGTTGTCCAAACAACCTTATTCCAACGAGAGTGTTAATTGTATTGACGTTCTTGATGAGGCTTGTGAATAACACTTTAATGATGCTTGCAAAAGTATTTCTACCTCTCTTTCCAATGTTGAAACCGTGTCCTCTATTGATTCATCGTTGTCTCTATTTGGAGATAGTGATTTATTTTGGAACAATCTTGAAGATACCATGGGAGATGTGAATTTAGCTACTAATGATTCTCCCACCGATGGGGATGAAGACATGAATTTCTTTGACAATCTTCTCACCGAAGACAATCCTTCGCCTCCATCTCCCACGGTCATTGCTATCGATACTCCGACTTTGAAAACGCCTCCCGTCGAAAATCCTCCGGATTTAGAACTTAAGGAGTTGCTGCCCCATCTCGAGTATGTATTTCTTGAAGAAGAGAAGAAGTCACCAGTCATCATTGCTAAGGACCTAAAGGAAGAAGAAAAAGCCCGACTTATCGCCGTGTTGAAAGATCATAAGAAGGCTATTGCTTGGAAAATTTCTGATATTCGTGGAATTGATCCTCACTTCTGCACACACAAAATTCTCATGGAGGACGACTTTAAGCCCACAATTCAAAGCCAACGAAGGGTGAATCCAAAAATACATGAAGTCATCAAAACAGAGGTTATCAAACTTCTTGATGCGGGTATGATTTACCCTATTTCGGATTCACCATGGGTCAGTCCAATCCATTGTGTGCCTAAGAAGGGCGGAATAACTGTTGTACCCAATGAACACAACGAGTTGATTTCCACTCGTCTCGTTACTGGGTGGAGAGTTTGTATAGACTACCGCAAACTCAATGACGCCACGAGAAAGGATCATTTCCCTCTACCTTTTATGGACCAAATGCTTGAACGATTAGCGGGTAATGAATATTACTGCTTTCTTGATGGTTTCTCGGGTTATTTCCAAATACCCATCGATCCCCAAGATCAAGAGAAGACAACATTCACTTGTCCCTATGGCACATTTGCTTACAAAAGAATGCCTTTTGGCTTATGCAATGCCCCCGGGACTTTCCAAAGGTGCATGTTAGCTATCTTCCATGACATGGTTGAACAAACCATGGAAGTCTTCATGGATGATTTCTCGGTCTTCGGGGATTCCTTCTCTTCTTGCCTTGCTAATTTGGAACGTATGCTTAAGCGGTGCGAAGACACTCGCCTTGTTCTGAATTGGGAAAAATGCCATTTTATGGTAAAAGAAGGCATCGTGCTGGGACACAAGATATCCAAAGCCGGTCTTGAAGTAGACCGTGCTAAAGTCGATGTTATCGCCAAGTTGCCTCCACCTTCAACCGTGAAGGGTGTGAGAAGTTTTCTGGGTCATGCGGGCTTCTACCGTCAATTCATCAAAGATTTTTCTCAAATCGCTCGCCCGATGACCCACCTCTTGGAAAAAGATACTCCTTTTATCTTTTCCAAAGAGTGCCTTGAAGCCTTCAACTCACTTAAGGATAAGCTAACTAAGGTACCCGTCTTGGTTACCCCTAACTGGGAGCTTCCCTTTGAGTTGATGTGCGATGCTAGTGATTTTGCTATTGGAGCGGTTCTGGGACAAAGAGTGAACAAACACTTCCAACCAATCCATTACGCTAGCAAGACAATGACGGGGGCCCAATTGCATTATACGACAACCGAAAAAGAGCTTTTAGCTGTTGTCTATGCTTTTGAAAAATTCCGCCCCTATCTTGTCCTTTCTACAACAATTGTGTATACCGATCATTCCGCGCTGAAGTACTTGTTGACAAAGCAAGATTCCAAACCAAGACTTCTTCGCTGGGTTTTGCTACTCCAAGAATTTAAAATCGAAATTCGTGATAAAAAAGGAGCTGAAAACCTAGCCGCGGATCATCTCAGTAGACTTGAGGATCCTTACCAAGGGGATCATCCGAACAAAGAAATCAATGATTCTTTTCCCTTGGAGACCTTAATGTCTATCAACTCGACTGCTGATGAAACCCCGTGGTTTGCGGACATTGCAAACTACTTGGCGGGTGGAATTCTCGTTGACGGGTTAACATCCCAGCAAAAGAAAAAGTTCTTCAAAGACATCAAGACTTACTTTTGGGATGACCCGTATCTTTTCAAACAATGTGCCGACTTGATTATTCGCCGATGTGTTGATGGACCGGCAGCTTTAGAAATCCTTGATGCTTGCCACTAAGGACCCACTGGTGGTCACTTTGGTCCCAACTACACCGCCAAAAAAGTGTTTGACTCGGGATTTTATTGGCCCACCATCTATCGTGATGCTCACGAGATGGTTAAACAATGTGATGCTTGCCAAAAACAAGGCACGATCACACATAAAGACGAGATGCCTCAGAATTTCATACAAGAATGTGAAATCTTTGATGTTTGGGGTATCGACTTTATGGGGCCATTCCCTTCATCTAAAGGAAACAAATACATCCTTGTAGCCGTTGACTACGTTTCTAAGTGGGTTGAAGCCAAAGCTTTCCCTACTAATGATGCAAGGGTGGTTTGTAACTTTTTGAAATCGCTGTTCGCTCGATTTGGCGTTCCTCGTGCTATTATCAGTGACCGCGGGACTCATTTTTGCAACGATCAATTTGCAAGAGTCATGGCTAAGTATGGTGTCAACCACCATCTTTCCACCGCCTATCATCCCCAAACCAATGGGCAAGCCGAGATATCCAACCGTGGATTGAAGCGAATTTTGGAACGTACTGTGGGAGAGCATCGTGCCGCGTGGGCCGATAAGTTAGATGATGCTCTGTGGGCTTTCCGTACCGCTTACAAGACTCCGATCAGTTGTACACCTTATCGTCTTGTGTACGGGAAAGCGTGCCACCTCCCCATTGAGTTGGAGCACAAGGCTTACTGGGCCTTGAAATGGGCTAATTTCGATATCAACAAAGCCGGTGACCTACGCAAGATCCAACTTAATGAGCTCAATGAACTCCGTAATGAGGCTTATGAAAATTCTTTGATCTATAAGGAAAGGACTAAGCTCATTCACGACTCTAAGATTAAAAACCGAGAGTCCCATGTTGGAGACAAAGTCTTACTTTTTAACTCTCGGTTGAAAATCTTTTTGGGAAAGCTCAAATCTCGTTGGTCCGGCCCATTCACCATTGCCCAAACTTTTCCATATGGTACTCTCGAGCTCGCTCAACCTAATGGACCTAATTTTAAGGTGCATGGCCAACGAGTGAAGTTGTACTTTGGTGAGGACATCTCTCAGGAGATGATTCCATCCCTCACCACGTTCCCCATGAACTAATTTTGGGTCGAGTCAGGCTCGTGACTCGGTTATCAAAAACAAGTGCTCCTCGGGAGGCAGCCCGAGTATCTATCCTTTTATGTTTTAACCTCCTAAGTGTAGGGGGACCTGTATAGATGTTTGTTTTTGTGTGGTGATGTGATTACAGGGATGAATGCACTCTTGGAACCTCTGAAGAACCGTGCTCCCGTGTTATCCGAAATCCGGTTCTATCTCTCAACTATCATGATTCAATTTTCTTCATAACTAACATCTGAAATTGATCACTTTAGGCGTCTCTTCCTTAACTTGAGTTAACCAACGTGCACAATGTCATAAGTGTAGGGGAGACTTTTCCCACATGCTTAAACATTGAGGACAATGTTTATCTTAAGTGTAAGGGGGACTTCTATCGAAGTTTTAAGTGGACTTTTCCATGAAAATGCCTTCATTTAACCGGAAAATCTTATTTTTCAACATTTTTCAAATTTTTTATTAACTTTGGCCATTTAGTCGTAATTTTTAAATTTTTATTGTTGCTTTCATATGTATATATCCCGCAATAAAGTCAAAAATATTAATAAAGTGGTGTAGCTAGTTTAGAAGTCTTTGACATATTAGGCCCGTTGCGTTTATTTTGACTCAACCCGAATAGACTTATCCAAGTTTATTCTAGCTAGTATCCTTAACCATGTAAACCTTAATTGGTTTATTAGGCTAAGTGTCCACGAGTCTCATTACTTGAGATTTTAAATTGTGGAGGACGAGAAATGATAGAGTCAATTATAAATCGATATTCTTGCACAAGCTCACTTGGTGTAATTATTTGCCTGTTCTCCCATCACTTGCTAATAATTTATCTACAATAAGTAAGGTCGTACGATTTGAAAAGTTACTTAGCTTCTAGCCCAAGATCGTTTAAAAGTTGCTCGGTAATGATAAGAGTTCATAGCCAAGGCATAACTTATGAAGCGGGGCGCGAAGATTGGCGAGTCCGAAAAGGCCCTAACAAGGCATGAGGATTCCATTTTATTGCTAAAGATCCAAGGTGATGTGAAAAGCATTATTCCCAAAGTCAATATGGAGGATCAAGACTCACGACGAAAAGCAATCAACTCCCATAAAGATGATGGAGAAGTCTATCCGAAAAGACCCTAACAAGGTATGAGGATAAATAGATCCAAGTCCGAAAAGGAGGTGGATCGTTGTATCTCAAAATCCCAAATAGAGATTGAAGAAATAATCATGAAGTCGTGGTCAACAAAGTTGGAGTACCTCTCAAAAGTCTCCAAGTGAAGAAACTCTATGAACGATGAGAAGACCATTATCTCAAGCACGTCTCTCAAGATATGAAGTAGGAAGTACATGCCAAATATCGGCCCGAGAAAGGTCTCAAATCGTGAACCAAGTTATGCCAAGATATGAACTTTTTGACTTTGCTTTCAGCCTTAATAAACTATCGAAATAAGTCCAAAAATGCATCTTCATGATCATTCTAAGACAAAAATAAAATATAAGAGATACACCTAGGAATAAGGGAGTTTAAGCATTTAATTAAGCCATGTGTGTAAGTGTTTGAATTGCTAACTTATAATAACAATGATCTTGTTTTTAAGCTTAGTTTGGGGAACGTGAAACTTGAGGGTGATAAATCTTCGCAGCACCGAAGCCCTAATGTAAGTCCTTGATCTCTTTACAAGCTATTTCCACGAAAGCTATTTTCTGTCCTCTTGTTAACATTAAAGTTTTAATTTCTCTTCGTACTTTAATTTTTGTTTAGTAGTATTTTAATAAGGCCAAGGTTGATTAATCATAAGAAAAGTGTAAATGTGCTTTGTCACTAAGCATTGCATGAGGGCATGGCAATGGTTAAGTGTAGGGGATTTGATAGGTGTGAAAACACCCATCCTTTTACCACTTAATTCTGGCTAAAACGAGACCAAAACACGTATTTAATATCATTTGTTTGGAATTATGCGTGGTTTTTGTGTTTATTGTGTTTTCAGAGTCGACCGGATGAATATTGAAGAAAACATGGGATTGCACGGGTTTTATCGAAGAAAAGGACTCAAGACGAAGTCTATTGTCCAAGAGATGCAAAAGATTTGAAGTCGTTGTGCCTATTTGAAGATTTATCGAAGAATAGAGCCAAAGATGGAAGATTCATTTATGTCGAAGAACTCGAGTCTATTAAACAAAAGATTATAAGACGAGTTGGAATTATTCACCGACACTTCTCGAATCCAAGTCGGAAACGTTTATTTAAAGAAGCGTGAAGACTAAAGAAGGAAGAAGAAAAAGAAGCCCAAGCCAAAGCCCAATCACAAGCCCACCACCATTACACATGCCTATATAAAGGCCTTACCTCACAAATTTTCACACACTTAGTTTAGCTTAGTTTTTTTTTCATTCTCTCTAATTTTAGAGAGAGAAAGTTCTAAACTTTCTCTCACTAGAATTCATCTTTTTCTCTTTCTAGATCAAAACATTTGTATTACTTTTCATTAATCAAGATCAAGTTTTTATCTTTTAATCTTTAATCTCATCCTTCCTTTCTTTTACTTTTATTGATTTTGGTACAAATCTCGTATGATCCGTGTTGTTCGTCAATGATTTGTGCTTAAAAAGTTGATTACTTTTTATGTTTCCTTAAGTTTATACATAAATAAACTTTGAGATCCTTGTTCTTATTGGCTTATTTGTTGATTTAACTTATTTACTTTCTAAAGTTTTTATAAAAAGTTCATCTTTTTATCATTTGATTTATGCTTTTGCTTATTTGAAGTTAGATAAGTTGTTCTTAAGTGCTTATTTGATCAGCTTATAGTTGGATTCGAGTTTGTTTTGGGAGTTAGCTTATTCCATAAGCTTATTTTCTTAGCTTTTTACTCAAATTTGCACCATTTTCGGAAAGGGTAACTCCCTTTTCCGACCTTGTATTCCGACCAAGCCACATCACTCTTTCCGATCGACCGATCGGAAAAGGGTTTAGTTTTTCCGATTGGTGGCATTTTGAACATTCCGATTGTCCATTTCAAGTATTCCGATTGTTGCATTTTGCCCTATATTCCGATTAATGCCATATTCAGTTATTCCGATTGGTAAGTTTAGTAGATTCCGATTGGCTTGATTCTAAGTATTCCGATTACACCTCTTTTGAACATTCCGATTGATATCCATTGTAGTATTCCGATTGGCATCATTTCATCATATTCCGATCACACGATCGGAATACTATTCCGATTGAGGGGATTTTTCCACTATTCCGATTTGAGGAGTTTTGCTCCGATCTTACTTTCTTTTAGTACTTTTTAATTAAGTTCATATTTTTCACAAAGTTTTCCAAGTGTTAGTTCTTATTGAATATCTATTTATTTTTCTAATATAATCTTTAAAGTTTTCAAACATTTAATTCTAAATTCGTCTTTTCACTTTAATCATTTAAGTCTTTAATTTTACTCTTCGACACTTAATATCTTTTCATTAGTTTAAAATAGATAAACAAACCAACCACCTTTTATTAACCAAGAACAAATCATTTCACTTAAGACCGAGATCAATTTGAGAGGACTGAGAGATTAATCTGAACCACAAGAAAAACCTTGTATCAGTCTACGTATCAGCTATTTTAGGTAAAGATAAACATAAGAATTACATTGTCGATCATATCTTTACTAGAAACATACTAGAAACACAATACGTGTAGACTAAGTCTTCTATCAGTGCTTGACATCTTTTTATCAACGCTTGACTTCTTCCTATCAATGCTTGTCCTGACAACGCTTGATTTCTTCTTATCAACGTCTAGTTTGCTCTTGTCAACGTCCAAGTGTATTGGCTATATTTTATTCCCAAAAATCCTCCCCTAAAATTGATATCTACTCTAGTAATCAAGTTTCTTAATAAAAACTAAGAACTAGGAGGATTCTTACAAATTGCATTATATTGGAAATAAATATATCTAATAAATCTTTGGCCACGTCACTTGAGTAGTCAATTTCCAACTGTGTTGTCATCATTTTCTTCAAAACTTCTTTGGACATAGGATACTCAGCATCCACAAGAAGATATTCAGAAAACTTTGTAGAACTCAAATGATACACACCAGCTGCTGAATATAGACGCCATTGAAGTCCACTGATATCATCCTCAAGATCCTTACAAACTAGATCTTCTTCTTCTGGTGCACACATTCTCTTGAATGTTGACCAAAGCTTTATTCCATTGACTGAAGTAGGTGCTTCAGTCTCATACTTGGCCAACAGTAACTTCCAAAGATCTGCCAAGTCTTCCCTATCCATACTTGCAAACAAAGACATAAGAGTAGTAAAAGTATGTACCTCTTTCCCATATCTGCCAATCATCCAAAACCCACTTGCATCTTCTTCATAACTAATGATAGGGTTTCTAGAATCATGAGGTAATACTTGTACCATATCTAAAGCTTCCATGGGTGAGAGCTTAATACTCTTTCTAATAACAGCTTCACTAGGATTCACTTTATTTAAATTTGAACAAAACTCAAGTGGAACTCCCTTCTTCAATGGTCTTGGTATAATCATAGCCTTTTGAATCTCCATCTCCTCTGTAAGTTCTTCTTTCCTTTCATTTGAAAGAAGTTTGATAGTGTTCATCTCTTGCTTTCTTGCCCAAATAGGATAAGCCTTATACTCCAATTCTTCAAAGGATAGTTCCTGCAACTTCTGAAAAGTCCAACCTCCTTGATGACATCTAAGCAACATATAATAAAGCTCCATTCTATCTCTCTTAGACTGTGAGAAAACTTTGCTAGCCTTATACTTTTGGATTACTTGACAATCCTTTTGAATCCTGAGAAGAATCTCCAATCCCCAAATCTGATCTGATAAAGACATATCAGGATTCTCCATGATCTTATTCTCCCAAGCAAAGTACATCTGAGCAACTTCTGGCATCTCATAATCTACCTTCAATTTCAATTCTACAAGTTTTTCCCTTGCCAACACATCACCATATTCAAGTCTTTCTGGTTCTTCAATAATCATAATACTTGAATCTGTGCTCTCATCATTACTTCCTTCTTGTTCCTCAGAAGTAACCATAAATGGTGATTCAACAACCTTCTTCTTTTCTTGTTCCATAAGTTGTGCAACCAACATTGAATCAAATTTTACTTGTGTTTCATCCTTTGGAACCTCTGTTTCTACCATGATTCCTTACCCTTTTCTAATGCATCAATGATGGGTAAAGATGATGATGGTACCTGTGAAGACACTTCCTTGATGATAGTTGATGACTGGAATACATCAACCATATATGCAGGTTTATCAACGTCCAAAACCTGTGTGTCAACGCCCAACTTACTTTTGTCAACGCTTGACTTGTCAGTGTCAAAAATATGCTTGTCAACGCTCACCCTACTCTTGTCAGTGCTTCTTGTGAACTGCTCCATCATTGCTGTAAAGGATAAGTTCAAATTTGTAGGAGTAACCAAAGAGACATCAAAACCTGGTTGCTTCTTCAAATCTGTAAGAGCTGCAGCCACACCCAAAGATTCTCCATCATATGAGCCTTTGCCACTCAAATCAATGGGCTTTGTAGCAGCTTCATGTGATCCTTTATCACTCAAATTAATAGGCTCTGTAGCAGCTTCCTCCCCTTTGTAAGAATCCTCCCCTGATGAAAGGATTCTTGTCTGCCTTCTCCTATTGTTAGCAGCTTCCAAAACAACAATCCTCTCCATCAATTGCTTGAGTTCAAGTCCTTGGGTAGAGACAGTATGTACCAAGTCTGCATTCTGCTTTTGCAAGCTAATGTAGATAGCCATAATTCCAACATTGTATATGGTTCCAATCTGCCCTCCTCTAGAGTGGGAATTTGACCTCCCAAAATAGAGTCATGGGGAATGGATGAGGTCTTAAGGATGTTAGGACTGACTTGGCCTGCATCTAAGCGAGTACCAATAGTCCTAGCCTCACCCATATCACCAACCACACTTGTGGTGGTCGTTCTCTCTGCAACATGGCTAGGACCACCAGAGGAGAACACTCCAATGGTCCTTTGGTGTTTTTCCATCCTATAGTCTGGGGGTGAAGAAGATGATGTGGATTGGGTAGTAGTTTGAAGGTTAAGGGGTGGTTGGGTTTGTTGTAGAAGGGTGTCAACATTTGGATTTGATGTATCAACGCCAACATTTAATGTGTCAGCGTGGAAGGGATCTTGGTCAAGTTCCATATGTTGAGGTAAAGGTGATGGTTCAGGTAATGGGTCAAGTTATGGTTGAGGGTCAGGTTGAGGTTGTGCTGCTGCAATAAGAGCAAGCATGGCTTGGGTAAGGGGTAAGTCTCTGTGAGGGGGTGAATTCATCTTACTAAAAATAGCTTTCTTTTGCACAGGGATCGCATAAAAGTCATCACGATCCCTGGTGCAATACCTTTGTTCATCAAAAATCATTTGTAAAAATCTTGGGTAAGCCAGAGTCATCTTATTACCCTTGTTTTTACACATGCCATAAAAATCAGCTTAGAAAAATTACACTTTTGCCCATTAGTAATACACACAATTGCACTAGAAATGGATCTGTTAATTTCATTATGTGTAGTACATTTGGGACTTAAACATTGAAGGATGACATGTATTAAGTACTTCCAAGCTGGGGGAAATTCCTGTTTATTATATTTGTTTAAAGTACCATCTTCAGGGAAAGGATACCCAAAAGCTTGAAGTCTCTGTTCTATCTCACCAATGGGTAGAGTGGTTATACCATCTGCATCATTAAGATGCAAAGCCTGGCGAACTAAGGCTTCAGTAACCACCCATGGACGCCCATGGACAATAGCAGTTAATGTAGTCACATTATTAAGCGTTGAGGTACTAACAGTGTTCCAAAACTGTTTAATATGAGTGACAGGGATAAGAGGAGCATGAGAAAGTGCATACCGTAATGGGGATGCATTCAAATACGCCACCATCTGAGTATATTGAGGAAACAGAGCATCATCAGCCTCCAAATAAGCAACCATGTTATGCTGACTTCTGAATCCCAATACCAAGTCACTCGGTTTAAACTTAGGCGCCATTGATGTAGAAAGCTGTGTGAAAGGTTATGAAAGATGAATTACAAGAGAAAAATTTGTTAGACAAGAATATGAAATTACCCTGTTTAAAAAGAAGGAGCCAAATTTATAGGAGAGGTAGACACATGTGATTGGTCAAGAAGGAGGCAGTTATTTTCAAAATATAATGATGAAAATCTTTAAAAGAAAATAACTTATCTTGTTAATTAATTAAACGTTACCAACTCCTAAAATTACGGCCCCAATTTTCGTCAAAAATAACAACTGGGTAGGACCCAATGAGTGTCAACGGTCAAAAATAACCCATCAACACCCGACGGCTATATTCTTGTCAACGTTGGAAAAAGCCATGTCAACATCTAAATTGGTCACAACAACGTTTGGAAATAGACTTGTCAACGTCCAAAAATAAAAATAATAAAAATGAAAAAGGACCTTAACAAAGTGATTTATCTTAGTGAAGATAACCTATAAACTGAAAATTACTATAGGGTGCAAGCACTGTCCAATCATGCACACTTGCTTATGCAAGATAGACATAACAATCCTCTAGTGTCCCTTGCTAACCAAAGTTCTTAACAGTGAAGTTATCTCATAAAATCCTTTGTAACTTCCCAGGAAAGCCCAATAAAAATCATACCCAAGTCTCCCAACAGACCACTCCCAATTCTAGGCCAAAAAGTCTTGGCAGCGTGCATAGTATATCAACTTTGCATGCTACAGTGCCTCATGAGTTAGTAAACTAATTCATACTCACCAGTGGACACAATCTAGAATTGTGATAAGAGTATTATAAGAATACCCAAAAATTCCTAAAAGGTTCCTAAACCTTCCCTTAAACTATGAGACATAAGTTGCCAAATAATATGCATGTAGTAAAAATTTATGTCAAGATAGGAATAGAAATATTCCAACCATCATCCATAAATTGAAACATGCTCCAATAATGCTCCAAGAATCCATAAGCAACTCTGTATCTAATTGTACAATGCTAACAACGCTTGTATAATTAGATCAAAAACCACAAAACTAACATGTTGCTGACAACGTCACGTTAACACTTATCAGCGTTAAAATAACCTTTGTCAGTGTTAGAAAATAAAGTGGAAAATCTAATTTTGTATAAAGACCAATAACAAATGCATATCCTCTACATACTTTTACAATAAGATCCCAAAACACATATTAAGTGAGATTGATCATTCTAATACTTGTTAACAAGTATTGAAATCTTCCAGTATCAAAAGGTTTAGTTAATAAATCAAACACATTTTCTTCTGTGTCAACCCTATCTGGTTGTATTAAACCTTTTTCAAAACAATCTCTTATAAAATGATGTCTAATTTCTATGTGTTTTGTTTTAGAGTGATGGACAGGATTTTTAATAATGCATAAAGTACTGTTATTGTCTACAAAAATCTTGGTATGCATGAAATTATACCCATAATCCAACAGCTGATTCTGAATCCATAAAACTTGTCCACAACAAGCAGCTGCAGCAACATACTCTGCTTGTAAAATTGGCCACCACTGTTTGTTTCTTGCATTGCCAAGATATCAATCTACTCCCAAGAAATTCGCATCCACCAGTTGTGGATTTTCTATCAAATTTGTCACCACCATAATCACTGTCTGAATATGCAATAAGCTCCAATAGGGAATCTTTTGGATACCATAATCCCAGGTCTGGATAACACCTAAGGTATCTAAAGATCCTCTTGACAGCATGAATATGACACTCTTTTGGAGTCACTTGATGGCGTGCACATGCACACACAACAGACATAATGTCAGGTCTTGAAGCTGTGAGATACATCAATGAACCAATCATTGACCTATAATGCCTGACATCTACCTCTTTTCCATCTCCAACTTTTCCCCAAGGGTGTTCCCTATCCATAGGTGTGCTAGCCCGTTTCTCATGTGGAGAAAAGCCAAACTTCTTCAAGATTTCTGCTACATATTTATCTTGAGAGATGAAGATACCATCTTCTTTCTGCTGTACTTGTAATCCTAGAAAGAAGTTCATCTCCCCCATTGCACTCATCTTGAAATTGTCTGTCATGAGTTTGGAAAAATCTTCACTCATCTTTGGACTAGAAGAGCCAAAGATGATATCATCCACATAGACCTGTACAAGTAAGAAATCCTTACCAGTCTTATTTGTAAACAAGGTCTGGTCAATGGTGCCCCTTTTAAATCCATTTTCCACCTGATAAGTGGACAATGTGCCATACCATGCTCTTGGGGCTTGATGAAGTCCATACATAGCTTTCTTCACTCTATACACCTTGTCTGGATGTTCTGAATTTTCAAAACCAGAAGGATGCATTACATAAACCTCCTCTACAATTGTGCCATAAAGAAAAGCACTCTTCACATCCATTTGATAGACTGTAAAGCCCATGCAGGAAGCATAGGCTAGAAAAATCTGTATAGCCTCAATCCTTGCAACAGGTGCAAAGACCTCCTCATAGTCTATCCCTTCCTCTTGTGTATATCCTTGTGCCACTAAACGTGCCTTGTTTCTGACCACAATGCCTCTCTCATCCTTTTTGTTTCTAAGAACCCATCTTGTCCCAATAGGTCTAACATGTTTAGGACAATCAACCAACTCCCAAACATCCTGGATAGCAAATTGGTGAAGCTCATCTTGCATTGCTTCCACCCAACTTGGTTCTTTGAGAGCATCAAAAATCTTCTTGGGTTCCTGTTGTGACAGAAAATAGGCAGACAAACATGCTTGAACAAGAGGGGTATCAACCTTCTTGTGAATATTGGCAATAAATCCTCCATGATTCTGATGAGACCTTCTAGTTTGCACAGGAGTCATCACATCACCAATAATTGGAGAAGGAGGATGATTTCTGATTGTAGAAGTAAGCACTCCTCCCTCTATAAGTGTAGTATCCTCAATCTCATCTTCCATGTTACCAATATCCTCCTCAGACTCTCTTCCATCATCATCTGTATGAACCTCTCCATTTCTGTTTGAAGGTTCACCTTGTTCAATATTATTGGAATAGAAAAGATGGTCAAAAGATCTGTTAACGCCAGAACCAAAGCTGTCAACGTTTGAGCTATCAATGCCTGAATTTATCTTGTCAGCGCCAGCATTTCCTTTTTCAGCGCCTGAAAGATCATGCATGTTTTCAACTGGTGATACTTGGGGACCACCTTTTTCCTTTCCAGCAGCAGTAGCAGTAGCAAATGCATCTGTCCATATGGGAATGGTAACATACTCAAGTATGGGTGCTAATTTATCTACTTGTGATCCAACCTCTTCATCAACCTGTTTACTTGAAACATTAACAACTGGTTCTTCCACAACATTTGAAGTCACCTTCAAAATGTTTGGATTAGTAACAAGCATATAATTCAATGTCCTAGATAGAGGTTCCAAGTCAAATAACCAATTTGGACCACTTTTAGGATCACTAGGTTTACTTTCTAAAAACCTAACATGTACCTTTTCAAGTATACGTTTTTCTTTCTTAAGGTAAACTCTATATCCTCTACTCTGCACTAAATAACCCATGAAGTAGCCTTCATCACCTTTAGCACTTAATTTACCTAAGGCATCACTAGTATCCAACACAACTACATGACATCCAAAAGGTTTAAGAAAACCAATATTAGGTTTCCTGCCCCAAAGTAACTCATAAGGTGTTTTGTTATGAATCTTGTTGACTAATGCCCTATTCTGAACATAACAAGCTGTATTCACAGCCTCAGCCCAAAAAGCAATGGGAAAGTGAGCATCAACCAACATAGTCCTAGCTGCTTCTATGAGGGTTCTATTCTTTCTCTCAGCTACCCCATTTTGTTGTGGGGTTCTAGCTACACTAAACTGTCTAGTAATCCCTTTCTTGGCACAAAAGTCATCTAACAACTTATTTCTAAACTCACCACCATTGTCACTTCTAAGCATCTTAACCTCATTACCAGACTTCTTTTCAATTTGGGTAATGAAGTTAATCAAAGTATTAGCAGTGTCACTTTTCAAAGCTAAAAAGAAAGTCCAAGTAAATCTAGAAAAATCATCAGTGATGACAAAACAGTAGGATTTACCATTTAAGCTTTCTATATTAGTTGGACCAAACAAGTCCATATGTAGCAAGTGAAGTGGTTTAGAACTAGAGTGCACTGGTTTAGACATAAATGAGACCTTGTGCTATTTTCCTTTAAGGCATGCAACACAAGAGTGGTCATTGTGGAAAGCCTTTTCAGGCAAACCATCAACTAAACCATGTCTCACAAGCCTATTTATATTCTTAAAATTAATGTGCCCTAATCTTCTGTGCCAAAGATTACCTTCATCAACTGAAGCCTTAGCATATAGACATGACAAATTATTATTCATCCTAATTCCATTAAGATTCACATTATAAATGTCCTTATGCCTAGGTGTTCTATAATCAATAAATTTCTCATCTGGTATTTTAAAATCTTTGCTCAACACCAAGCATTCAGTATCAGTGAAAAGAACCTTATTTTTGTTATCACAAACCTGTGATACACTAAACAGATTATAGTCAAGTTCTTTTACTAGAAACACGTTTTCAAAACACAAATTGTTGGTTAGAAGAGTGCCTTTGCCAGTAATAGTTCCATATCCACCTCCAAAGTACACTTTGTCACCATCTGTAATGGGGATAAAATTTGCCAGCTAATCTTCTTTCCTGGTCATGTGCCTAGAGCATCCACTATCCCAATATACATAATCATTAACCTGTTTTTGAATGCCCTGCACATAAAGAAAACAAATTAGTTTTCTTTGGGAACCCAAGCCTGAGCAGCCTTGGATTCATTTGGTTGTTCAACAAGAACAAACTTAGTCCTTATGACAACCCCTTGTTCATCCCTTTTTAGATTAAACACCCAGTTAACCCCAATTGGTTTTGTTATGACCTTTGAAATATAATGAAATCTGTTACAGGTCATATAAATTCCATCTGAATTAGGGTTTTAGTTTTGCTTAGGTCTCCATGTCAAGCTAGAAGAAGCTTTAGACCCCTTTCCCTTTGGTTGCAAATATTTACTATTATTTGGTCTGGCAACGTTCCTGTCAGCGTTTAATTTGTTCCTGTCAACGCTTAAATTACCCTTATCAGCGTTGAACCTAGGGTTTGCTACAGGAACCCATTGTCTGTTAGACCACGTATTGGTCTTCTGAAAAGGTCTTTGTCCATAAGTATTAGACCCTTTAGTAAAGAATGGGGCTGGTCTAACAACTTGTGGACTTTGCTGGACAAAAGGTTTGGGTTTGACAGTGTTTGACTTTCTATCAGCGTTGACCTTTGAAGCATTGACACACTTATAGGCTAAATGTGAAAAACTTCCACAAGTATAACAGGCTTTTCTAGACATAGCTCTAGGTCTAGAAGAAAAGAAACCTGTCCCATTATCACTAATTTGGCTTTTTGGTGACCTAGGTTTTCTATACGTTTCTGCATATTTAATACTAGGTTTTCTATCAACGTTTAAGCCAAGATCAACAGTCTTGCCAATGGTTGGGTTTGTCACTTTTATGGGTGTAGACTCATTTGGGCTATCACTAAGCATGCCACCCTTAACAAACAAGGTAGGGTTGGCTTTCTTCCATTGGTCCAAGTCAGTCAACTTCTGCTTGTATTCCTCTACTAGGGTAAGAATCCTTGGTGGATGAATAAATTCCTTTTCTTGGAGTTCTGTTATACCAGTCCAAGACAAGTCCTTTCTAAGGACACCATAGAAGTTCGCAGCAGGTGGTGGAACACCAACATACTCTTTCATCCCAATTCTAATCATATCCATAGAATCCCTCTGTTTACTGACACATTTTTCTAGGGTTTGTGAGGCTTTACCAAATCTCTAAATTTTAAGATCTACATTATCTTTGTTTTTGATAGCCTCATCTAACTTAGCTTGTAAAAAACCATTGGCCCTCTCCATGATGGTTCTAACCTCAACACTAGCATTTAAATCATGAGTTAAAATATTGATCTGATCTTTTAGGTCAAACTCCATTTTCTTATACTCAGCTACAGTCTTTTCAGTTTGAGTAAGAGCAAGTTGATAGTTAGATAACTTGCATCTTTCATTAACCACATCTGTTGTCAATTTTAAAACTTCTTTCTTAAGTTTTTTAGTGTTCAGACGACAACCTTTACTACAAAATGCATCATCATATACCTCATTGTCTGATGAAGATGAAGAGTGTGCCAGGAGAGCATAGTGAACATGCTCTTCTTCTTCCTTTTCTGCAACCAAAGCTTTGTTCTCTTCTGCATCCTTGGCCAAATAGCTCCAATCCTAGCCAACACCATCAATGTCTTGCATGGCAACCATAGCTTTGGAATCCTGAGCCTTTATGATTTGGCTTGAAGGTTTTCCAGCATCAGATCTTCTTGGAGATCTGCATTCTCTCATAAAGTGTCCCATTCGATGACAATTATAACACTCAACCTTAGATTTATCAAATCCAGTAGTGTCCTTAGCATAGTCATCTTCTTCTTAAATCTTCTATTCCATCTATTTGCCCTTATGCTTCCAAGGGCCATATTCCACTTTATATCCATCTCCTCCAAATGCTCATCACTAATTTGCTCAAGGTCCTCATATGTAATTACTGAACCATTGGGCAATGAAGCAATGTATTCACACACAATATCTAGATCAATACCAGCAGGCTTAACTCTTGGTGAGTCAACTTTGTATGTGTCAGCGTCTGAATGTGGAGCGTTGACAAAGCTTGATCTAGCGTTGACACAAGGTGATCCAGTAACCGGGTGCATGTATGACTCCTTTTGATCAAATTGACCTTCACTATGTGAGAAGAAGGCCATATTTCTATTGGTAGACTTGCTTCCTTGATCCAAAAGAATTTCATTCTCTACCAGCCTCAGTTTATTGTAAACATCATCAAAAGTAGAACTTTTGTGAGTATTATTAGCAATTATAGACCTTGCTTCAATCTTCCATGCATCACCAAGACTTTTAAGAAAAGTGGTGATGATACCAACATCACCAAGCACTGTTCCCATAAAGGACAGCTTGCTTGTAATGTCAAGAAGTCTGCTTCTCACTCCACTTAGCTTTTCATTGGGTTGAGCTTTAAAAACAGCATACTCATGCAAGAGTTGCTTCTTTTTCTCTTGTACAGTATCAGCATTACCACCATAAGCAACTCCAAGGGTTGCCCAAAGATCTTTTGCAGACTCATAGCTTCTATATTTGTACTGATTGGCTTGTCCCAAAGAGAGTTTGAGAATGCTTAGGGTTTTCATGTCATTCCTTCTCTTTGCTATGTCCTCAGCTGAGACAGCTCTACCATCTTCAGGTTTTTCTTTTCGATCCTCTTCAGTAGAGCCTTGAGTTGATCTTGTCTGGATAGCAGCTACAATCTTTTCAGCCTTATTGAATGTGTTTCCATATTCAATAATTTCCCATAGGGTGTAGTGATGGATTTGAAGATACTATTCAAAGTTAAACTTCCACAGCTCAAAATTGTCTGGGTCTAGCATGGGAATATTGATGTTGGGGTTTGAGGAGGAGGAGGAGTTTAACTATGGAGTAGACATGTTGTTTTTAGGGTTTCTTGAAAATTAGGGTTTTTGGCGATTTAGGGTTTTTGTGTTCTTTAGATCAAAGTTTCTCAACAAGCTCTGATACCACTTGTTGATCCCAAACTTAGATCGATTTAGCTTGTGTAAACGAGATTAAATCAAGTTAAACACGTAGAGAAACTTTGTTGTATATGTAACAATTCAAGTATTATGTGGAATTAATACTTAAACAAGAATACACAAACAATGTAAACCAAACTTTCACTTTGATTGATAAAACAAACTTGCGTACAATGAAAGTGTGAAAACGTATATTAAACTAAAACCTAAAGGCCTCCTTTTATAGAATAAGGAGCCTTGTACAAGATTCTACGTATCAGCTATTTTAGGTAAAGATAAACATAAGAAATACATTGTCGATCATATCTTTACTAGAAACATACTAGAAACACAATACGTGTAGACTACGTCTTGTATCAGTGCTTGACTTCTTCTTATCAACGCTTGACTTCTTCCTGTCAACGCTTGTCCTGACAACGCTTGATTTCTTCTTATCAACGTCCAGTTTGCTCTTGTCAGCATCCAAGTGTATTGGCTACATTTTATTCCCAACAAGCACTTTTTGTGAGACTTGCGGCGGTCCTCACTCATACACCGATTGTCCTTCTACTTAACACAATTCTTGTGAGAACGTGTACGCGGCTAACGGTAACTTTTCCACAGGAGGCTATCAAGTACGTCCTCAAGGTGACCGCAATTTACTAAGTTATCGTTCAAACAATTTTCTTTCACTACCCGGTTTTCCTCCTCAATACCAAAACAACCTCAATCGTAACAATCAAAGCCAACCTCGAGCTCCTAATCAATATCAAACCCAAAGAAACCCATATCCAACTTAAGGTAATGATCAAGTTTAGCAACCTCCCATATATCAACCACCCGCTTACCAAGTTCCCCCTCCCAACCAACCCACGACATTTAATCACGAGGTTGAAACTTACATGAGGACTAATGACGCGCTTGTGAAGAATCTTCAGAGCCAAATTATTAACTTGAAAGGTGACATGGCTAAACAAGGGAATGAACTTTGATCCGAGCATAGGAATGACATGCAAAACTCTTTAAGCAATCAACGAATGACTTAAGGGATATGATGGCTAGTTTCTTCCAAAGTAATCAACCCTCTGCTTCGGGTTCTCTTCCGAGTAACACCATTGCAAACCCAAGAGGGGAGATGAAAGCAATCACCACCCAAAGTGGAAAAGGCTATAAGGAACCCGAGATTCCTAAACCTACTTCGGTGATTTTGATAAAGGATAACGAGCAACCTTCACCAATTCCTCCATCTTCTACATCTACCCCTCCTCCACCCAAGGATGTGAGTGAGAAATCCATTCTAAAGCCTTCATCTCAACCCGACATACCTTATACTTCAAGGTTGAGGAAAGAGAAGTTGAAGAACAAGGATGATATTCAAGTTTCCAAACTTTCTTAAAATGTTTAAACAATTAAATTTCAACATCTCCTTTGCCGAGGCGCTCGCTCACATGCATAAATATGCTAAAATGTTCAAAGATCTTCTAAGTGATAAGGAAAAACTCCTTGATATTGCTCAAACCCAACTTAATGAGAATTGCTCCGCGGTTCTTTTAAGGAAATTACCAACCAAACTTGCTGATCTGGGTTGCTTTCTCATTCCTTGCAACATTCCCGGGGTAGAGAATTGTATGGTCCTATCCAGTCTAGGTGATAGCATCAACTTAATGCCTTTAAGCGTTTGGAAACAATTATCTCTACCCGAGCTAGTCCCCACACGAATGACATTGGAGTTAGTTAACCGTATGGTTGCTTATCTGGTGGGGATAGCCGAAGATGTCTTCGTCGGTGTCGACAAATTCACCTTTCTGGCGGATTTTGTTGTCGTTGACTACGAGATGGATCCCCGTGTTCCATTAATCATTGGACGTCCATTCTTGAGGACCGGTCGCACTCTTATTGATGTAGCCGCGGGCGAATTAATCATGAGAGTTGGTGACGACAAAATCGTCTTTAACATGGGTAAAGTTTCTAAGCAACCTTAGGAACACGAGAGCGTTAATTTCATTGACGTACTTAATGAGGCTTGTGAAGAACATTTCAAAGACGCTTGTAAAAGTGGTTTTTCCTCTCTACCCATTGTTGAGACCGTTGCCTCTATTGCTCCCTCATTGACTCCATTTGGAGAAAGTGATTTTCTTTTGAAAGAATTTGAAGCAAGTTTAGGGGATGTGGACTTAAAATATGATGATTCTCCCACCGATTGGGAAGAAGACATTCGTACCATTGAGAAACTTCTAAATGAGGACCATATTTCTCCACCTTCTCCGATAGAAGTTACAAACGATGATCCTAATTTGACTAAGCCTTCCGTCGACAATCCTCCGGATTTAGAGCTTATGGATTTACCGTCTCATCTTGAATACGTTTTCCTAGAAGCCAATAAGAAGTTACCCGTCATCATTTCAAAGGACTTAAAGGAGGATGAAAAATCTCGACTTATCGATGTGCTCAAAAATCATAAGAAAGTAATTGCTTAGAAAATTTCTGACATTCGCGAAATTGATCCTAACTTTTGCACTCATAAAATTCTCATGGAAGATGACTTTAAACCTGCAATCCAAAGCCAAAGAAGGGTTAATCCAAAAATTCATGACGTCATCAAGAAAGTAGTTATCAAACTTTTAGATGCCGAAATGATTTACCCTATTTCGGATTCGCCATGGGTTCATCCGGTCCATTGTGTGCCTAAGAAAAGCGGAATAACCGTTATTCCCAATGAAAACAACGAGTTGATTCCTACTCGACTTGTCACGGGATGGCGAGTTTGCATAGACTATCGCAAGCTCAATGATGACACTCGTAAGGATCATTTTCCTCTTCCTTTCATGGATCAAATGCTCGAGCGTTTAGCGGGTAATGACTACTATTGCTTCTTAGACGGTTTCTCCGGGTATTTTCAAATTCCCATCGATCCAAAAGACCAAGAGAAAACCAAATTCACTTGTCCTTATGGAACATTTTCTTACAAAAGAATGCCTTTCGGCTTATGCAATGCTCCCGGGACTTTCCAAAGGTGTATGATGGCTATATTCCATGACATGGTTGAAGAAACTATGGAAGTCTTTATGGACGATTTCTCAGTCTATGGTGATTCTTTCTCATCTTGCATTGCCAATTTATAACGTATGCTCAAACGGTGTAAAGACACTCGTCTTGTTCTAAATTGAGAAAAATGCCATTTCATGGTAAAAGAAGGCATTGTTCTTGGACATAAAATTTCCAAAGCCGGTCTTGAAGTCGACCGTGCTAAAGTCGATGTGATTGCTAAATTACCTCCTCCTTCAACCGTGAAGGGTGTGAGAAGTTTTCTTGGTCATGCGGGCTTCTATCGTCAATTCATTTAAGATTTTTCTAAGATAGCTCGCCCGATGACCCACCTCTTGGAAAAAGATACTCCTTTTATCTTCTCTAAAGAGTGTATCGAATCTTTCCATCTTCTTAAGGATAAATTAACTAAGGCATCGGTCTTAGTTACCCCTAATTGGGAATTACTTTTTGAATTGTTGTGCGATGCTAGTGATTTTCATATTGGAGCGGTTTTGGGACAAAGAATCAACAAACATTTCCAACCAAACCATTACGTTATCAAGACAATGACGGGGGACTCAATTGCATTACACTACAACTGAAAAGAGCTTTTAGCTGTTGTATATGCTTCTAAAAAATTTCGCCCCTATCTTGTCCTTTCAACCACCATTGTGTACACCGATCATTCCGCGTTGAAGTACTTGTTAACAAAACAAGATTCTAAACCAAGACTTCTTCGTTTGGTTTTACTCCTTCATGAATTCAAAACTGAAATTCGTGATAAAAAGGGAGCGGAAAACCTAGCCGCAGATCATCTTAGTAGACTCGAGGATCCTTATCAAGGGGAACTTCCAAATCAATAGATTAATGAATCTTTTCCCCTTGATACCTTGATGTCTATTAACTCCAATCTTGATGAGACCCTGTGGTTTGCGGACTTTGCAAACTACTTGGCGAGTGGAATTCTCATCGTAGGGTTATCGTCCGAACAAAAGAATAAATTCTTTAAGGACATGAAAACTTACTATTGGGACGACCCTTATCTCTTCATACAATGTGCTGACTTGATCCTTTGGCGGTGTGTTGACGGGCCCGCGACTTTACAAATCTTGGAAGCTTGCCATAAAGGACCAACCGGTGGTCACTTTGGACCCAATTACACCGCGAAAAAAGTATTTGACTCTGGATTCTATTGGCCCACCGTTTATCGTGATTCACACGAAATGGTTAAGCATTGTGATGCTTGCCAGCGACAAGGCAAGATCACACATAAAGATGAGATGCCTCAAAATTTCATCCAAGAATGTGAAATCTTTGACGTATGGGGCATCGACTTTATGGGGCCATTTCCATCATCTAAAGGGAACAAGTACATCCTCGTCGCCGTTGACTATGTATCCAAATGGGTTGAAGCAAAGGCTTTACCTACTAACGATGCGAGGGTGGTTGTGAACTTTTTGAAACAATTATTTGCTCGATTCGGTGTTCCTCGTGCTATCTTTAGTGATCGCGGGACTCATTTTTGCAATGATCAATTTGCACGAGTCATGGCTAAGTATGGTGTCAATCACCGTCTTTCCACCGCATATCCTCCACAAACTAATGGTCAAGCCGAGATCTCTAACCATGGACTTAAGCGAATCTTAGAGCGTACCGTGGGAGAGCATCGTGCCTCATGGTCTGATAAGTTAGATGATGCTTTGTGGGCTTTCTGTACCGCTTATAAGACACCTATAGGTTGTACCCTTATCGCCTTGTGTACGGAAAGGCGTGCCACCTCCCCATTGAGTTGGAGCATAAGGCTTATTGGGCCTTAAAATGGGCTAATTTTGATATAAACAAAGCCGGTGATCTTAGGAAAATCCAACTCAATGAACTTAATGAACTTAGAAATGAGGCTTATGAGAATTCATTGATCTACAAGGAGAAAACTAAGCTCATTCATGATTCTAGGATTAAGAACCGAGAGTTTCACATAGGTGATCAAGTTTTACTCTTTAACTCTCGGTTGAACATCTTTTCTAGAAAGCTTAAGAGCCGTTGGTCCGGCCCATTCACTATCGCCAAAATCTTCCCTTATGGCACCATTGAGTTATCTCAACCAAATGGGCCCAACTTTAAGGTGAATGGCCTACGTGTTAAGTTGTACTTTGGTGAGGTCATCTCTCATGAGATGATTCCATCCCTCACCATGTTTCCATTGAATTAGTTCTGGGTCGACTCAGGCTCGTGACTCGGTCAACAAAAACAAGCGCTTCTCGAGAGGCAACATGATGATCTATCCTTTACCCGTTTTCATAATAAGTGTAGGGGGGCTACATAGGTGTTTGTTGTCTTGTTTCTTATGATGTGCAGGGATTAAAGCTTTCAAAGAGTAGTTTTGATGATATTTGACGACCAGTGATCCCGTGTTCTCGTCTTCCTGATTCTATCCTAAACTTTTGTGATTCAATATTTCATATCTTATATGTTGACATTGAAATCACTATAGTCGTCTCTTCCTTAGCGAGACTTAAACAAAGTGCACAATGTCCTAAGTGTAGGGGAGTTTACTCCCACATGCTTAAACATTGAGGACAACGTTTATATCAAGTGTAGGAGAGACTTCTATCGAAGTAATAAGTGGGCTTTTCCATGAATTTGTCCCCATTTTAACCGGAAATTTGATTTTTCGACGTTTTTCAAAATTCTTGATCTATTTTGGCCTAGTAGTATTTTTCAATTATTTTCTTTTATTTTCTTGCATCGTATGTATATATTTCATTTCAAGAATAAAGTCAAAAGAAAAATAAATAGTTAAATAAAATGGTTTTAATGAGTTTAGATATCTTTGATATATTAGGCCCCTCATGAATCTTTTGACTCAACCCGAGTTTACTTATTTGAGTTTACTCTAGCTAGTATCCTTAACGTGTTTAAATCGAGTTTTGCTAGGCTTTTATATAGGGAACTTTAAAACGCGAAAGTCTTAACTCTTATGGGTTAAGAACATGAACTTATCGCAAGTTCCTACAATTGATCATAGAAAGTCGTTTATCAATGGAACTTTAAAATGCGAATTCTAAACTTGAAAAAGTCTAAGAAGTTGCAAGATCCTATAGATGACTTGAAAACCCAAAACTTTGATTTAATAGGCTAAGCATCCACGAGTCTCATTCCTTGAGATTTTAAATTGTGGAGAACGAGAGATGATAGAGTCAGTTATAAGTTTGGTATTCTTTCATGAATTTATGTGAGTTTATTATGAGCTTTTTCTCCCATCGCTTGTTAATTTAATTGCAATAAGTAAGGTCGTACGATTTGAAAACTTACTTAGCTTCTAGCATAAGATCTTTTAAAAGTTGCTAAGTATTAATTAGATTTCATAACCAAGGCATAACTTATTAAAGCAGGATGCGAAGATTGGCTAGTCCGAAAAGGCCCTGACAAGGCATGAGGGCTACATTTTATTGCTAAACATCCAAAGTGATGTGAAGAATCATTTATCAAAAATCAATATGAAGGATCAAGACACACGACGAAAAGCAAATACTCCCCTAAAGATCATGGAGAAGTCTATCCGAAAAGACCCTAGCAAGGTATGAGGATAAATAGATCCAAGTCCTAAAAGAAGGCAGATCGTTGTATATCAAAATCCCAAATAAAGATTGGAGAAAAATGAAGAAGTCGTGGTCCAACTTTGAAGAATCTCTCAAAAACTTCAAGTGAAGAAATTCCTATTATGAAGAGAAGACCATTATTTCAAGAACGTCTCTCAAGATTCGAAGTATGAAGTCAATGCCAAATATCGATCCAAGAAAGGTCTCAAATCGCGAAACGAGCTATGCCAAGATATGAACTTGATGAGGTTTCGAGAAGCAGTTTTAAAAGATTTTGTCC
Organism: Glebionis coronaria; assembly: GCA_025667525.1. Taxonomy (NCBI): domain Eukaryota; kingdom Viridiplantae; phylum Streptophyta; class Magnoliopsida; order Asterales; family Asteraceae; genus Glebionis; species Glebionis coronaria. The sequence continues at coordinate 437,802,552 of CM046874.1, forward strand.
TTTAGCTAACTATTGATTAAATCGTCCTACTTTATTTTCAGCCTAAATAAACTATCAAAATAAGTCAAACAATGTATCCTCATGATCATTCAAGACAAAAATAAAATATAAGAGATACACCTAGGAATAAGGGAGTCTAAGTGAATAATTGGGCCACATGAGTGCGTGTTAGCTTTACTAACTTATAATAACAATGATCTCGTTTTTAAGCTGGGTTTGGGGAACGTTAAACTTGAGGGTGATAAACATTCATGACAACCAAAGCCCAAATGTATGTCTTCGATCTCTTTACTTGTTCTTCCTTCAAGCATTTAGTAATTTTCTATCTTTTTTAGTTTCCTTTTTGTCTAGTATTTAATAAAGGCCAAGATAGGTTAAATATGATGGAGAATGTAAATTGTGCTTTGAAACTAATGCATTGCATGAGGCCATTGCAATGGTCAAGTGTAGGGGATTTAATAAGTGTAAAAACACTTACCCTTTTACCACTTATAACAAGGATAAACCAAGCCAAAACGTGTATTTTATGTCGTAAAAGTCGGAATTATGCGTGGTTTGTATTTTTGTTGTGTTTTAGGGCCAAAAGATGAAAAAGGAAGAAAACACGGGCTTTCACGGGCTTTTATCGAAGAAAAGACAAAAGACGAAGTCAAAAGATCAAAAGTGCAAGAAGAACGGAAGTCAAAGGCCTATTCTGAAGATTTATCGAAGAAAAAGTCTAAAGACGGAAGTTTAACGAAGTCGAAGAACCAAGTCTACTAAAAGAAGAAAATTAGAAGACGAGTTCATTTTATCATTCGACAAATCCCGAGCCAAAGTCGAGAACGTCAAATTTAATTAAAAGACGAGAAGACAAAGAAAAAGAAAGAAGAAAGCATCTCACCAACCACCTCTCATCTCCTATAAATAGAAGACCTCATATTCCATTCGAGGGTGTTAGGAGTTAGAGTTTTTAGTTATTTTTTAGTTTTTCAATTCTAGAGAGAGAATGGGTGTTTGTTTCTCTCACTAGGAAAAACAACATCTTTGTCTTTCTTTTATTTTTCCTTAATCTAATCTTTCTTTTTAGTCTAATCTTTGTTTGATCTTCATCTCTTTTATCATCTTTGTTTATTGTCTTCATTATCATACTAGTTCTTCATCCATTTCATCTCACTTCATCACGTCGCATAAAGATCTTCCATTTTCGTGTTTCTTGGTTCGTGTGTAAAGGTCTTACAAGTTGTATCATTCGCCTAGGGATTCGTAGTTAGCTTCTTGGTGTTTTCGTTGGCCTAATATCCTTAAAAAGTTGCGAAAATAGTGCTAAAATTCATCACTTTTCCGAGTTCCACTTTTTAGGAGAATTTGCATCAATTTCACAATATTTAAAAATATTGCGGAATTGTGCCCCTTTGTGTATTGCGAATTTGTTTCCCTTCAAATATTGCGGAATTGTGTCTCTTGGTGTTTGCGGAATTGTGTCACAAATGTTTACTTTGCGGATTTGAATCCAAGTGAGTTTTGCGAATTTGAATACAAATTTAGGCATTGCGGAATTATACCACGTTTGGCTTTGCGGAATTGTGGTCATTCTACTTTGTGGAATTATTATCCTTTAGACATTGCGGAATCATTTCCATTATTGCGGAATTATCATTCTCTGGCCCAACTCTAACAAACTGGTTTTTCTTTCTCACAGAATTAGGGAAATCATTAGATTCTTCTTCCTTTTTTTGGTAACATATACCGAGATTGGCTGGGAAATCCCCCTTCGATAGACAGGTGGCAACTTGACCTCTAAGTAAGGACAGGAACGCCCGTCCCCAATCAAACACCACAATCATGAAAAGCACCTGAACCGAGACCTAAAGCTGAACCGCTGAAGGAACCTCTTTCCGTTGTTAAAGCAAGTACGCTTTTCAAGCATTTTCCTTACTCTTACTCAACTTTGCGGAATTGTGTCTCTTTGATATTGCGGAATTATTACTTGTGGATAGCAGAAGTATTACTTGTGGATTGCGGAATTATTACTTTTGAGTATTGCGGGATTGTTCTTCTTGGTTTTTGCGGAACTATAACAATATTGAGGAATTATTACTTGTTCCAAATTAAACTTCAAATTTTCTTTTCCCGCCTTTTTTTCTTAAGCTTTATTTTTAACTTGTCTTGTCTTAGTTTATTTTTAAAGTGTCTTATTTTCAAGTTTACATTTTATCAAGTTTTAATCTTTTGACAATTATTTTAAAAGTCTTAATTTTTAGTTTAATCTTTTCAAATTTTTAACTTTATTATAATAGATAATCAACCTTAGTTATTTTTACCAAGATCAACTGTGCAACTTTCATTTCGGATAAGCTATCAAGGTTAGACATCCTTCTTTTGTTTTTATGTTTAATAATTGTGTCGTTTATATTACTAGTAGACATAGATAATCAAAAGCTCTCCCTTTTAGTGACCAAAAACAATAATTCCACCCTAAACCGTGATCAACTCGAATTAAATCGAGTACGAACAACACTTCAATCAAACAAGAACTACACCAAATCTTGTCATATTAGTCTCTAAAACAAAACATTTCCAAAGAAAAAATGCTATTATTTTGCAATATCAAAATGACTTAACTCTATTACAGTGATTTTTATAAGTTTCAAAGGTTATGATATGTTTTAAGAGGCCCCGTATGTTTTTAAGTAGTTTACAAGAATGTTTTAGGGAAGGGGTGAAATGAGTTATTAGTAGCTTATACACAGACGACGTATCTCACTAACCTAGTACCAAAAAAGTCCTTGCGTACTTAACACAAAGACAGTTTATGGTATCCGGCCTCATATATTCTTTACTTACACACGACCGAATATGTTGTACTCTCGATCTGAATAGTATGTGTGAACATGAATGATCGTTAAATAACTAGCACTACTCGGTTAAATAACTAAAATCTTATCATCTTTGCAATAAATGTATTAAGGTGCTTTTATCTATAGCGTGGAATTTTTTGCTAAGTTTTGATATACTAGTTTATTCACTCATTGTTCTGTTATTATAACTGCTATATGGAAACGTTGGCGATGCACCTTATTTATCCATACATTGCTTATTATAATTGCTTATGTGATACTATTTCTGATGTACCTTATTTATCTAGTTTGTTGTAACTGCTTATGTGTAATGTTGGTACATGACCTTAACTATGCAGATGTTGTTGATTATAACTACTTAAGTAGTTTAGGTTATCCTTCCTTGAAAGGTACAAATACATGCTCTGTCCACAGCTAGGGGAAAGACTCCTGATTTCAGTTATTTTCTATACTTGTTTATTTTGACCAACACATGGTTGGTTTATAAACGAACAACATCCTTATGTTGCGAAGTTGTTGTTGTGACTGATTTGTGGTTTTGTTTCATAGTTGGCGTACCTCATCTAGTTCCAATCCATATCTGTTGAGATGTTACTTGACTAACATGGTCAGCTTATACACGGCTAGCCGGTGTCTCATGAGAATGTGTTTTGGTTACTGTGGTTGTTCGTTTTGTTTGATACTTGCTTATTTATACACGACCAAGTGAACAATTTTTGTTTAACTGGCACATGGTTGGTTTATAGCTGATCAGTTCGTATGTGTTGAAAACTTGTTTTTGTGACATGGTTAGCTTGTCTCCTGAGAATTTGTTTTAGAGGTGGTCATTGTTGGTTTGTTTGATACATGACGATACTCATTTGTTTCCGTTGTATAACTCATCTTTTTCCTTCAATCACTTATTATCGATTTGATTCTCTGTCTGACACTGTGGATAACATATTGATCTGCTTCCTTAAGAAGTATGAATACCTGCTTTATCCACATCTAGGGGATAGATTTAAGATTGCATGTAGATTTGCTATTGGGTGTGGGATTTTTTGTGCGAATCTAGCGAAAAAAATATATTGCATCCATTGTGGCTTTATTTGTGTCTTGGCGGAGCTATTATATTGCACCCCTAATGGTTTACTTGTATTGTGGCGTTGAATGTTTATATTACAGGCATGTACATTATATATGTATAATGGGACGGAAATTTTATTCTAGCCTTGTCCATTACCTCTGTGTTATAAGTTGAATCGTTAAATTAACAAGTTCATTCTATCCCTTACACTGTGGATAACATCTTGATCTGCTAATTTATGCTTATTATTATGACGGCTTATGTGTCAGTATTGGGCAGGCACTTTAATATTACTACGTTTCTCAAATAAAGTTTTAAATTTCACAAGTAAAAAATGCCCTCTTTTCCCAAAACCAATTTGTCTTAACTCTATTACAATTATTTTTAAAAGTAGCAAAGGTTATGTTGTCTTTTAGCTGGTCCTGTATGTTTTTAAGTGGTTTAGTTGGATGTTCTAGGAAGGGGTAAAATTAGGAATTAGTAGCTTATACACGACCAACTTATCTTACTAACCTAGTACCAAAATAGACATTACATAGTTAACACAATGACAGTTTATGGTATCGAGCCTCAGATATTCTTTGCTTACACACGGCCGAATATTCTGTACTCTCGATCTGAATATTCTGCGTGATCTTGAATGCTCGTTCTATGACAACACATCATAACCAAGACTACTCAGTTAAATAACTAAAATATTATAATATTTGTAATAAACGTATTAAGGTCCTTTATTCTATAGTATGGAAGTTTTTATTAAGTAAAGGAAAGGATTTCTAGAGAAAAGGATAGGAATTATCTTTTCAATACACTTTTTTCAGCCTAAAAAAACAAAACTTATTTCGATAAACCATTTGTTCTGCCTACCAAACACAAAACCATATTGAATAGACTTATTGTTTTGGCCTTCGTTTTTATTTTTATTTGGTAATTTCATCCAATGATTTCGAACATTTTTTTATAATTGTATATGCAACTCTTGCTGCTATTAATATTGGAGACTATTGCCTAACACTGTGGATAACATCTTGATCTGCTTCCTTGAGAAGTACGGATACTTGCTCTGTCCACAGCTAGGGGATAGAATTTTGATTTCAGTTCTTTCTTATACTTATTCATCTTGATTGACACATGGTTGGTTTATACACAATCAACCTCTGTATGTTGTGAAGTTGTTTTTTTAGGTAAAGGGAACTATACCCTGTTGGGAATAAAATGTAGCCAGTCCACTTGAGCGCTGACAAGAGGAAAACAAGCGTTGATACGAAGAATACAAACACTGACAGATCAAGCGGCGTTGATAGTTTGAAGACAAGCACTGATAGGAAGATATGGTCTACGCGTATTATGTTTCTAGTTTGTTTCTAGTAAAGATAGGATCAACATTGTATTTTCTATAATTATCTTTACCTAGAATAGTTGATACGTAGACTCTTGTACAAGGCTTCTTATGTCTATAAAAGAAGACCTTTAGGTTATGTTTCATAATAAGTTTTCATACGTTAAACACTTTCATTGTAAGCAAGTTCGTTATTATCAATCAAGTGAAAGTTTGTTTTACATCCTTTGTGTGTTCTTGTTTAAGTGTTAATTCCGCATAACACTTAAATTACTTTATACATAAACAAAGTTTCTCTACGTGTATAACTTGATCTAATCTCGTTTACACAAGCTAAATCGATCTAAGTTTGGGATCAACAAGTGGTATCAGAGCTTGTTGAGAAACTTTGATCTAAAAGAACACAAGAACCCTAAAATCACCAAAACCCTAATTTTCACAAAACCCTAAAAACATCATGTCCACTCTAGAAGTAACCTCCTCCTCCTCAAACCACAACATCAAGATTCCCATGTTAGATGCAAACAATTTTGAGTTGTGGAAGTTCAACTTTGAGCAATATCTGCAAATCCATGACTACACTCTCTGGTAGATTATTGAATATGGAAACACATTCAATAAAGCTCAAAAGATTGCAGATGCCATTTCTACAAGATCAGTTGTTCAAGGATGTTCCGAAGAAGATAAGAAAGAAAAACCCGACGATGGTAGAGTTGTGTCTGCTGATGACATAGCAAAGAAAAGGGTTGATATGAAAACCCTAAGCATTCTGAAACTTTCTTTGGGACAAAAAAATCAGCACAAATACAGAGGTTATGAGTCTGCAAAAGACCTTTAGGCAGCCCTTGAAGTTGCCTATGGTGGTAATGCTGATACTAAGGAAGAGAAGAAGAAGCAACTCTTCCATGAGTATGCTGTTTTTAAGGCTCAACCTAATGAGAAGCTTAGCAGTGTGAGAAGCAGACTGCTTGACATCTCAAGCAAGTTGTCCTTCATGGGGACAATAATTGGTGATGTTGACATTATTGCCACTTTTTTTTAAAAGCCTTGGTGATGCATGGAAGATTGAGGCAAGATCTATAATTGCCAATAACACTCACAAAAGTTCTACTTTTGATGATATCTACAACAAACTGAGGCTGTTGGAGAATGAAACTCTTTTGGAGCATGGAAGTAAGTCTACCAATAGTAACATGGCCTTCTTCTCACATAGTGAAGGTCAATTTCATCAGAAGGATTTATACATGAACCCAGTTATTGGATCAACATGTGTCAACGCTGGATCATATCCTATCAACGCCTCACATTCAGACGCTGACACATACAAAATTTACTCACCAGGAGTTAAGCCTGCTGGTTTGGATCTGGATAATGTGTGTGCATACATTGCTTCATTGCCCAATGGTTCAGTGATTACATATGAGGACCTTGAGCAAATAAGTGATGAACACTTAGAGGAGATGGATATAAAGTGGAATATGGCTCTTGCAAGTATAAGAGCAAACAGATGGAATAGAAGGTTCAAGAAGAAGATGACCTTTAATGTAAAGGACAATGCTGGATTTGATAAATCCAAGGTTGAGTGCTACAATTGTCATCGTATGGGGCACTTTATGAGAGAATGCAGATCTCCAAGAAGATCTGATGCTGGAAAACCCTCAAGTTAAATTGTTAAGGCTCAGGATCCTAAGGCCATGGTGGCAGTGCAAGAAATTGATGGTATTGGATGGGACTGGAGCTATTTGGCTAAGGATCGGAAGAGGATAAAGCTTTGGTTCCTGAGATTGAAGAAGAAGAGCATGTTCAATATGCTCTCATGGCACACTCCTCATCTTCATCAGACAATGAGGTATATGATGATGCTTTTTGTAGTAAGGGTTGTCGTTTAAATACTGAAAAACTTAACAAAGAGGTTTTAAGATTGTTAGGAGATGTGAGTACTGAGAGATGCAAGTTGTCTAACTATCAAATTGCTCTCACTCAAACTGAAAAGACAGTTTCTGAGTATAAGAAAATGGAGCCTGACCTAAAAGATAAAATAAATATCTTAAAACATGATTTAAATACTAGTAATGATATTAGAAACATCATGGAAAGGGTCAATGCTGAATTACAGGCTAAGTTAGATGAGGTTATCAAGAATAAGGATAATGTAGACCTTAAAATTCAGAGATTTGATAAGGCCTCACAAACCCTAGGAGAATGTGTTAGTAAACAGAGGGATTCTACGGACATGATTGGGATTGAGATGAAAGAGTATTCTGATGTTCCACCACCAGCTGGGGACTTCTATGGTGTCCAAAGAAAGGACTTATCTTGGACTGGTTTACCAGAACTCCAAGAAGAGGAATTTATTCCTCCACCAAGAGTCCTTACCCCAGTTGAGGAATATAGGCAAAAGTTGACTGACTTGAATGAATGGAAGAAAGCCAACCCTACCTTGTTTATCAAGGGTGGCATGCTTTGTGATAGTCCTAGAGTTGTGTCTAGAAAAGCCTGTTCACTTGTGGTAGCTAATAAGTGTGTAAACACTTATCCTTTTACCACTTATTTCCAATAATAACAAGACCAAAACGTGTATTTTATGTCATAAAAGTCGGAATTATGCGTGGTTTGTGTTTTTATTGTGTTTTAGGACCAAAAGATTAAAAAGGAAGAAAACACGGGCTTTCACGGGCTTTTATCGAAGAAAACGGGAAAAGACGAAGTCAAAAGATCAAGAGTGCAAAAAGAACGGAAGTCCAAGGCCTATTCTGAAGATTTATCGAAGAAAAAGTCTAAAGACAGAAGTTTAATGAAGTCGAAGAACTCAAGTCTAAATTAAAGAAGAAAATTAACAAGACAAGTTCAAATCCCGAGACGACGTTGAGAAAAGACAAAGAATTAAATCGAGTCGAGAAGACGTGAAGAAAGGAAGAAAGAAGAAGCAACACATGCACTCCTTCCCATTTTTCCCTATAAATGCCCTCCTAATACACATTAGGAGGGTGGTTAGTTTTTAGTTTTAGTTTTCATTTTTCACTTTTCTTTTCTTGTTTTAGAGAGAGAAAGTTCTAAACTTTCTCTCACTAAGTTTTCATATTTCTTTCTTTTAATCTTTCAAGATTAAACATTTGTGTATTGTTGATTTCATTAATCAAGTTCTAGTTAAGCTTTTAATCTTTCATCTCATTCTACCATTCTTTGATTTTTAGATTGATTTTGGTGCGAATTTCATTTGATCTGTGTTGTTCTTAATGATTTCGTGCTTAAAAAGTTAATCTTTTTATGCTTACTTAAGTTTTCTTTCGAATAAGCTTTGAGATCTTTGTGCTTATTGGCTTATTTACATGTTTAGCTTATTTACTTTTTAAAAGTTTCCTTAAAAAGTTTATCTTTTTATAGTTTGATTTTGAATATTGTTTAGCTTAAGTTGAAAAAGTTGTTATTTGTGCTTATTGAGTCCTTTTCATTATAGATTCGTGCAAGTTTTAGTTTGAGCTTATTCCCTATAGCTTATAGCTTGGCTTATTTCGAATCCCACATAAATCAGAAAGGGTCTAAACCCCTTTCCGATCGCTACATTCTGACTGAGCACCCTCCCATTATTCCGATCGTATTGATCGGATTAGGGTTTATCTCATTCCGATTTGAGCTTCTATATTCCAATCACCTTGGATCGGAATAGGGTTTCATATTCCGACTGTGGCCTTGTTGATTATTCCGATTGAGGGCTTTGCATATTATTCTGATTTGATTCAAGTTAGATATTCCGATTGTATTAATTTACCACATTCCGTTCAACTCTTTTGTCACACATCCCGATTGCATTAGTATTCCGACCAGGGTGTTGTCATTATTCCGATCTGATTCCTTTTCAGACATTCCGACGAGGACATTTTGCACATTCCGATCAGTGTTTTCCGACTACATATTCCGATTAATGCATTTTGGATATTCTGATTTGGCAGTAATTGTTTGTTTTCCAATTGTTTAATTTCTTGTTTTTGCAAAGCTTTCAAGTGTTAGATTTATTAAGTGTTCAAGTAATTTTCCTAATCTTGTCTTTAAGTTTTCAAGCATTTATTTTTAACTCGTTATTTTTAGTTTAATCTTTAAACTTCTACCTTACTCAACGTCACTTACTTATTTGCTATTAGTTTAAAATAGATAATCAACCAAACCATTCTCTTGTTGACCAAAAGACAATTGAGTCGCACTTTAGACTGGAAATCAGTTCGAAAAGATTTGGGACTACGAATTTTGATACTTGGATACAACCGTGTATTAAATGGCATCGCTGCCGGCTCTTTTCGTTAAGATTAACGGTTTCTAGTGAGAGACGCATTGAATTTTGGGATCCGTTCTTTGAACGTTATTTTCCTTGCTTCAAAAATTTTCAAAAACCATAAAAAATATAAAATTCTTCAAAAATACAAAAACATTGAAAAATCATAAAAAGCAATTCTTTTCCAAGGGTTTGCACCAAAACGATTATATAGATATTCTCTTTGTGTCTATTTTCTTCTACAGGTGTATGCGTACTAGATCTTCGAACTATTCTGAGCCCGAGACTCGTGAAGATCTAGATATGGCTGGTGTGAATAACAATAATAACAACCCACCTCTACCCAATTTGAATAACAACAACAACAACAATGTTCCCCTACCTGATTTACGAACCATGGAGGAGCTATGCTAACCTACGATGAACGGACGCGGAGGCCCGATTGCGCCGATGCACATCACGGCTCAGGAGTTTTCGTTGAAGCATCACATGATCCAACAAGTGCAAACTAACCCATTTCGCGGAATTCCGGATGATGATGCCAACAAACACCTCGACAAATTCATTACCATCACCCAAAGCATGAAGTCGCCCGGTGTTTCTATGGATGAACTTCGCCTTCAACTATTTCCCCACTCGCTTTCTCACCATGCCGAAAAATGGTTTGACCGTCTCCCAAAGAATTCTATTCATACTTGGAATGACATGACTCAACGCTTTTTGTCGCGCTACTTCCCACCATCCATGGTCACAAGCCTTCGTAACCAAATTAGTGGATTCATGCAAGACAATGATGAATCGCTCTTTGATGCTTGGGAACGATACAATGATTTGATCAACCGCTGTCCAAATCACAACATGCTCCCCGTCACTCTCATTGATACTTTCTACAATGGTCTCACTTTTCGTGATCGTGACACGATCAACGCCACCGCCGGTGGTATATGAAAAGGAGACCGGAGGAGTGTAGAGAGTTGATTGAAAACATGACTACTCACCACAAGAATTGGGATTCATCCGCATCCTCAAGATCTAACTCGAGAGTCAATGTTTCTTCTACTACCTCCAATCCCGAGATAACCGAACTTACACGAAATATCGCGGATATGCATAAGGATTTCATGACCATGGCCACAAACCACTTTCAACAAGCTAAAGCCGTTGCTATTTCTTGTGACACATGTGGTGGTCCTAATTCTTACAATGATTGTCCTTCTACCCAAGGCAATTTTTCTGAAAACGTTAACGCGGCATACGGTACTTATCCTACGGGAGGCTATCAAGCTCGTCCTCAAGGAGACCGTATTGCTAAGTTATCGTTCAAACAACTATCTTTGTTGGGTCTACTAGATGTAGATCTTGCAGCCTGTCAGGAATGGTGTATGACTTCTGTAATCACAAGTCAATCCACAGAGAGACTCTATACACAATATGAATGTAGAATACAAATATAATAAAGAAGAAAAGAATAACTATAAATACTTGATCCTTTCTAAGGATTTCTAATATTGATAATCACTAGAACTACGTTTGGTGAAGGTGTGTCTAACCCTTCTGCCTAAGGTTCCTTTTATACTACAAGGAAACCCTAATACAGCATTAAACAAAACGTGTAAAACTGATATGCATATCCTTTCCTAACATATCTCATGCATATCTTAACAGAATATTAAATAAATAATAAAGTTTGACTTCGACTAGGACCAGGAGCAGGACTTGCTCCTACTACCACTAGGACCAGGAGGAACTACATACCTCCTAGTCTACCTATTACATTTAACAATTACAATGGACCTAACAATCCTCCCCTAAACTTGAATTTGACCTGTTGAGTTCAAGTTTCTTGGAAAACGTGCAATTAAAGCCCGAGGATTGAATCAGCAAAACTAATAGCAGCAACAGAAAGATAAGAATCAGAGTAACCACCGCAACATGAAACACTAGAAGCTTCTCCAAAGCTTGGAACAAATCAGCATTGTGTTGAATCTTTTCAGCAACATGAGTAGATTTGATGAGCCTTTACCAAGTAGCTGCTCGCTCTTGGGCTAGCCAGTCTTTCTAGTGGAATAAGCATCACCCTGGGAGACTAGAACCCAGCCCAACTCTTAGAACGTGAATCAATGGTGAGTGGGAGTACCCTGATGATTTTAGGCAAACCATCACAGCCGTCAACGAATTTGATATGTCTTTACCAGAAGCCGTACCCCGCTGGACTCGCCAACTCTCAGCAATAAAGCATCGGTGAGTTGAAAACCCTATAGCTTTAAGCAAGCTATTACAGCTATCAACGGATTTGATAAGATCTTTACCAAGAGCCGTACCCCCTTGGATTAGCCACTTTTCAGTCCAAGACTATGGCAAGTGAAAACCATCCAGTTTTGGGTAACCTGGCAACCATCAACGAATTTGAGAATCGAACCAGGAGCCGTACCCTCAAGGTGAATCAACTTTTTCTTGTCGATTAGACATGGTAAGTTGAGAACCATTTGTTGTGAGGACCAAGTCCAACACCAAGTGAAACCAGCAACCAGCACAAGCACAAACCAAGAACCAGAACCCATAGTGAAGCAGCAAATGGTATTATAGTTACAAGTATAAAATCCAAGATGTGTTTAAAGTATAAGCAGATATTATATAAAAAGTATGTTTTTTTTTAACTATAAAGAATGAAATTCACCAATCACTTTACATATTGGTGAAAAGAATGATAAGAAGAACAAATGAACAAAAAATACAAAATAAAAACACTTACAATCCAACCACATCACAAACCAGAAGCAGCTTTCTTATCAGCCTTCAAACGCGCCTGAATGCCTTCCACCAATGCTGTGGCCATAGAGGACTCATTTCCTGATGGAGCATTGGAAATTTGCAAATGACTAGCCAACATCGCCTCCATCGAAGAAATTGTCAAAGGATAATCCACATCTGTCAGCATAAAAACCATATGACCAGATTCTAATTCCAACATATGCACACCACATCCTGCGTATAATTTCCATCGTTGAATCACCCATTGTATTTGATCCTTCCATATACCCGAAACAGGAGCATGAGGAGGTGCATCCAACATCAGCTTAAGATCAGCCCAGATACGCAGATCATGCCATGTAGACACAACCATGGGGTCAAAAGGCATGCTAGAATCCACTAATCCATATAACGCCATAAGATCCATACGATCAGCCTAAGACAACACACCCTGCAAACCCGAAGCCAAACGCACAGACCCATCACCCAGAGTAATTCTATGGGATACCCCACCAGGAAGAGTTGCGGAACGCTCAACCGTGTAACCAGTAATGTTCCCATTTCCCAAAGGCAAGTCAAAATCACTGTCAGAAGCTGCATCAATCAAATTCTCAGGATCACGCTTCTCATAAGGGACTATCTTGCCACGGAGAACACGTCGAGCTTGTTTCTAGCGAAGCGAACGTCTAGGTGTGGGATCAGCAGGTGTGGGTTCAAACTTTACCTTTACCTCAGCAGCAGCAGTGGGAGCAAGAGAAGTAGACTCATGAGTTTGCCCACCCAATGGATCAATAGGAGCCGCATCAGAAGTAGGAATTGGTTGAGGTCCAGGAACCGGTGGTGATGGAGATGGCACATCAGGTGTAGCAGCTGCAGTAGTTGTAGTAGCAAAGGTGGTGGTGGTAGTGTGACAAATCTAACATTTTCAGGTAGTGAAATTATTTCTCGTATAATATTTTGAAACTTATTTTTGTGTTGGTTGACGAACTCACAATTTACGGATTTAAATTTGGGCTTACGTGCATATTTGGCGTCTTTTACGACTAAACCGGAAACCTTAGGATTACGTATTTACGTTTTTGAACTCCGTTTTTGATGAGACAATTTTTATTGGATTCGTTTTGTGACGGTGATTCATAATTTATAAAAACGTTTTTCGTAAAACGACCCGAGGGCACGCAAATCGAGAAAACTAGAATCGAGAAATACCCGTAAACTAGTGAGATGTGACAAAACACTTTTCCCCACCCCACTAGCTTATATGGGACGGCAATATGACACCACCACACATAGGTGGCATCAAGCTAACAACTACTTACACAAGTGTAAGCTTGTGCTTACACCTTAAGCAACTTTTCCCACTAACTAAACAAAATTAGCAAATGGTTTCATTTCTACCATTTCCTTCCATGCAATCCACTCTAAAACTCTCTCAACTTACCCCTTTTGTGCCGTCCCAAATAAAGCAACAAACACCATCATTGATCTTTTCTAGCCACAAACCACATGTTTACTAGTCCTATTAAGGTGTTTCCTTGAAGCCTTGATCATTTGGTGGCCATATAAACAACTTTGGAGGTGATTTGCTTGTGTCCTAGGGCTGATTTTCCAACATATGATCTTGATATTTGATGGTCTTGGAGATACTTGTTGTGTTCATCAAGTTCTTGCCTTCCTAAAACAAGAAATCTACTTGGATTGGTAAAGAAGATCATCCTCTACATTTTTCTCTTATTATTTTGTAAAGAACAAATGTATTTTCTTTCATTTTGTATATGTATATGATGTATATATGATGATAAAAATGTTGTGTGGGGATCAAGTGTTGATAAATATGCTTAAAAATGATGATAACCATAAGAAATGAAGCTAAAATCATGACTAATTAGTTGGCTGTATAAAAACAGTAGATAACTAAATGATGAACTGATAAAAATGCATGGTTTGATCTATTTACAGTAAGTAGATGATGGTATACACATGTGAGAGTTGGCCATGCAATGGAATCAAAATAATGAGTGAGATATGATCAAAACAAGTTAGGTGGTATAATCTGAATAAGCAGTTTTGTAGGGACTGTTAAGGCAACTTAAACTCAAAATGGGCAGTAGCTATAACTAAGTTATATGTAGCACATTTTATGAAGAAGTTGTCATCCAAAAATGAGCTTCTAAGTCATTGTAGAACTCTAGATATGGTAAAAATAGTGAATATGAAGTTAAAAATCAGATTTTGGAAATAATGTTTATTATTATTATATAAGCACTCACATTATAATTTATAAAATGTAAAAATATAAACCCACTAACTTATAGAACTTATTTATATAAATGTATAAAAGGTTAATTAAATGGGTAAATTAGATAAATGGTGGTAAAAATAATATTTATAAGTAATAAAAACTATAAACTTGATTTTTACGACTTTTTCGGCTATCACCGTGAAATTAACGTTTTTCGCCAAATAAAACTTAGACGACCAAACCCGTCTAATGTAAAGTTTATAAAAGTTGTATACTGATGTATAAGTAACTAATACAAGTAAAAACCGATAAAACCCGAACTATAAGAATTACGGACATTTACGAGCTAAATAAACGTATTGGACTAATAATTGGACTTAATAAGATAAAACTTGTAAAAAGAATTATTTGGGCTTAACCCATTTGGGCCCAACATGAAAGATATATATACTGATCATATAAGTATAAAATGGGTAAACACAAGTAAAAGAACTTATAAAAGACTTAATGAACTTAAAATAGGTAAAATCGGTAAAACTAGTGAACTAGTAAGACGATACCAAAACGTAAACGCTAAAATGAGTAAACGAGGATTTATAAACCCACTTGATCATCATCATATGTACAAAATCATCATATGTATATTGTTATTTTGATAAAAGTCATTGGACCGAGTCTAAGACCGATTATTATTTATATAGGTTTCCGTGACCGAAGCACGCCCGTAGCCGATAATCCGCCTTTCATTAACAACGTGAGTTTATAGCCTCGCACTCTTTTAAATGTTTATAAAATGATTTGTAAACCCACGAGGGAGATAACATGCTAGATTTTTATAAAAATAGAACACAAGTAGTCCCGATTGTATGCTTAATGATATGGACCCGAATGATGCTATGACCCTATATTCGAGACTAAAAGGATTATTAGTAGTTAGGTTATGTCACTTAAAGTCCCATTAGCATGAATTGTGAACTACCGGGATTTGGTAGACGCTTATGCATTTGATAGTACTACTTGGGGACGATCACCCCAGTTCGCGCCTTGACGGTTGATCCCCGTCGTACCACATTGATTGGTAAGCGAATTTATGTATGAGAAGATTCCATAGCGTGATTTTTGTGACGACACGCTAACTTAGATGGGCAAATTGTTTGTCGGGTTCGCGGCCCGCTGTTTTCACAGTAAGGTAACAATGTCATGCGGCTAATAATAATCCTAATCCAAATAAAAATGTATCCTATATATGATAACGACGCTATTACGATGAATATATTACCTATCATGGTAATATAGAGACTGCGGTCTCATGGACGGTTTCAGATGTATGCTTGATTTATATATTGCCTGACTAGCAATATGTGGACTTACTTCCGATATTATACTTGTGTTCTGATTTTAAATGAATGTAAATGATTGATTTATATAACGGTTTTCATTAAACTCTATGAATTCACTCGGCATTCGCTGATATGATTTTTGCATGTTTTCTATCTCAGGTGCTTGAAGGTAATCCAGATGGAGATCGACTCTGATGGCCCACACTTAATATTAAAAATGTTCATTCGATCTGTGTTTTGTAAACTTAATGACCTGTATAATTTGGGACCTGTTGTACACTTTTAAACCTTTTTATCGAATGAATGTTTGTTAAACCTTGTACAACCATTTTTATGTGTTGTCTTTGATTAGAGTTATTGTGCTATCCCGTAACACTCTGAAAGACCCTTCCGCTGTACCGATATGAAAAATGAGAGTGTTACAGTTTGGTACCAGAGCTCTCTTTGTAGAGAACAAAAGATTTTAAAAACCAAGGTTTTGAACAAAACTTTTCAAAATCTTTTGACAATGAACATTTGAGAAAATATTTGAAAAATCTTTTGACTATAACGGTGCCAGAGATCTCCGACGTCACCAACAAGCCCTATCGAGAAGATATATATTTTGATATATATAATATAATTTATATATATGTATATATCGTGATTTCAATATGTAATTGTTTAACTAGTATGTTATCCTAATACGAGATAAATATATATAAATGCAGATTGTCATGGCTGACCCTAATATTCCTGTAGAAAACCATGCTATTCCCGAACCTAATATAGAAGATGATCCTTATTTAGACTTAGTAGATTTTGATATTGATGACGAGGAGGAACCATTTGAGGATCCCGAGCCCGAGTTAGGACTAGGAGATCAGATTGCCCCTCAGGTTGACTTAGTAGAGAATGATATTGAGAATGTGGGTAATGAGAATGTGGATATTGAGAATGTGGGTAATGAGAATGTGGATATTGAGAATGATGATGAGATTGGGTTAGATAATTTAGATGATGAGATTGACGACGAGGATGTCGAGGAGGATGTAGGTATAGATGTTGAGGTTGATGACGATGAGGAAGCCGAGCTTATTTATCCGTATGATGTTCCAGAGGGCGAGCCTTTGCCCCCACCAGTTTGTTTGTCTGATTCTGAGGATGAGTTACCTAGGGATGAAATGTCTGAATCGTCTGAATCTGATTCTGAATCAGAGGAGGATGAGGATGACGATGCACCTGACGTTACTGATGGTATTGCTACTCGTAGACGTGAGATAGGAGAGTCGTCTAGTACTCGAGAGGCTACTCATATTGATGGTCTTGCACCATGGGCCTTGAGACGTGATCTAGATGCTTCCCGTGTTAAGAATTGTGTGACAGAGGTTGGATTAGGTGTTGTTCAGACTCAGGTTGCTTATTTGGAGTCGAAAACAAAGGTTGGCGAGAAAGAGCGGGAATTGCTTAGTTTGGATTTGAGTGATGTAGAACGTGGTTTGAATGAGGCTTTTAGGAGGTTATCGGTGTTGGAAAGTGGTGAGTATGCTGCTATGAAGAGAAAAGTGAATTCTATGGAGATTCAGTTGAGTGTGGCTCGTGCGATGCGTGAGAAAGCCGAAAAGGAGCTGAATATATCTGTGGGTTGGAACAGTAGATTTTATGCTGACATGGTTGAAAGAGGAGTAATCCGTAAGCGCCCAGCTGAAGATGTGTCTAGTGATCGTCCGGCGAAGATCCAGAAGACGATGGATGATGGACCATCTAGCGGTTCTCAGTAGACCAGTCTGTGTTTAGTAGTGACCTTTATATCTTTTGTGTTTGTAGCTTTGACTGAACCGACTTGTTAGTAGTAGACTTGGCACGAATTTTAAGTGTATATAGTGTTAGAACTTTGATATGGATGTACTAAGACAATACTTTTGTTTCAGATCGAATGAAATATGTATCTTGTCTTGAATTCCATATTGTGCCTTATTTGTATCTTGATTATGAATTCGATCCATATTATATGAATCCTTTGTTGGATGAATGCTTAATACTTTGAAATTGTGGAATTATAGAACTATGCCGCCCAAGAAGGCTGTGACTGAGGATGATGTACGTAGGATTATTACGGAGCAAGTTACCGCATCTATGACAGAATTTATGGCAAATGCTAGAAATGAAGCTGGCGGTAGTGGAGCTGGCGGTAGTGGAGCTGGCGGTAGTGGAGCTGGCGGTAGTGGAGCTGGCGGTAGTGGAGCTGGCGGTAGTGGAATTGGCGGTACTAATGTGAATGTGAATGCTAATAATGTGAATGCTAATGCTGGAGGAAATGTAGGAGGACTTGGAACGAATGCACCTGAAGTTGGTGGATGTACTTATGTGACGTTCATGAAGTGTGAACCTCTACCTTTTAATGGAACTGAAGGTGATGTAGGACTAAGCCAGTGGATTGAGAAGATTGAATCGGTGTTTAGGATTAGTAAGTGTAAGGAGGAAGATAAGGTGACTTTTTCTATGGCTACTCTTAAAGGTCGTGCGTTGACTTGGTGGAACGGGAGAATTGCTTTCATGGGTCTTGATGCTGCTAATGCTACTCCTTGGGCTGAAATCAAGAAGTGGATGACTTTGGAGTTTTGTCCTCGTAGTGTGATTATTAGGTTAGAACAGGAGTTGATTCATTTGAGAATGAAAGGTGTGAACATTGATAGTTACACGAATCGATTCCATGAGTTGGCCTTGCTATGTCCTCGATTGGTTGAACCCGAAGAAATCCGAATTGAGCAATATGTGAAAGGGTTGACCAGGAATATCCGGGGGGACGTGACATCATCGAAACCACTGACCATTGATGATGCTGTTCGAATGGCCTACCAACTCATTGGACAGATAATTCAGGATAAGGAAGATGAAGCCCGTGTAGGTGAGAAAAGAAAGGGAGACGGTGAGCGTGTAGATAGAGGTGATTATAGGAAGAATTTCAATCGCCGTCAGAACAAGAGAAAGGGGAATGCAAATGCTCTTACCAACAATGCACCGCGCAACGATGATAGATGTCCTAAGTGTGGCAACAAGAGGCATCCTGGCGACTGCTGGAAGTGCCGAAATTGCGGAAAGCTTGGACACAAGGTTGAAAGGTGTAAGAAGGGAACGATTTGCTTCAACTGTAATGAAGAAGGTCATAGGAAATCGGAATGCCCCAAGTTGAAAGCGATTGTACCTGGAAGAAACCCCCAGGGTGGTATCTACCAACTTGGAACAATTGAGGTGAAGAAAGAGGATCTGAATGTCGTTACCGGTACGTTTTTACTCAACAATCATTATGCTGTTGCTTTATTCGATTCGGGTGCCGATAGGAGCTTTGTATCCACTAAATTTAGTGCCCTTATTGATATTGAACCTGTTGAGATAAGTACCAGTTACGAGGTGGAATTGGCTGATGGTAAATTAGTGAAAACTAATAAGCTATTAGAAGGATGCTCTCTAAATCTCTTGAACCATTCCTTTCCGATTGATTTGATATTGATAGAATTAGGTAGTTTTGATATTATTATTGGTATGGATTGGTTGTCGTTGAATGATGCTACTATTTTATGTGGAGAGAAGAAGGTTAAGATTCCTCTTAGGAATAGGACGTTAGTAATTGATGGTAGTCGAGGTGAATCCCGTTTGAAAATCGTTTCATGTATTAAAGCCCAAAAGTACATCAGGAACGGTTGTGAGTTGTTTTTAGCTCAAGTGACCGGGAATGAGTCTAGGGAGAAACGATTGGAAGATGTACCTATTATTTGTGAATTTCCTGAGGTATTTCCTAAAGATTTACCCGGACTTCCACCGATAAGGCAAGTAGAGTTTCGAATTGATTTAATTCCTGGTGCTGCACCGGTGGCACGTGCGCCTTACCGATTAGCCCCTTCTGAATTAAAGGAGTTATCTGAGCAACTTAAAGAGTTGTCTGATAAAGGTTTTATTCGACCGAGCTCGTCGCCTTGGGGAGCTCCAGTCTTGTTCGTTAAGAAGAAGGATGGATCTTTTCGTATGTGCATTGATTATAGGGAACTGAATAAGTTGACAATTAAAAATTGATATCCTTTACCTAGGATTGATGATTTGTTTGATCAACTGCAAGGATCTAGTGTGTATTCTAAGATAGATTTACGGTCAGGATATCACCAACTTCGCGTCCGTGAAGAAGATATTCCTATAACTGCATTTAGAACTCGTTATGGACACTATGAATTTCAAGTAATGACATTTGGGTTAACTAACGCACCTGCGGTTTTCATGGATTTAATGAATCGAGTGTGCAAGCCGTACTTGGATAAATTTGTGATTGTGTTTATTGACGATATTCTAATCTATTCTAAGAATGAAGATGAACATAGAGAACATTTGAGGATTGTTTTGAATTTGTTGAAGGATGAAAGGTTGTATGCTAAGTTTTCGAAGTGTGATTTCTGGTTAGATTCTGTGCAATTTCTTGGTCATGTGATTAACAGAGATGGAATTCATGTTGATCCTGCAAAGGTTGAAGCTATTAAGAATTCGTCTGCACCGACAACGCCAACGGAAGTGCGACAGTTCTTAGGATTGGCTGGCTATTATAGGCGATTCATTAAAGAATTTTCTTTGATAGCTAAACCCTTGACTAAGCTTACCCAGAAGAATAAACCTTTCGTTTGGGGAAGTGATGAAGATGGAGCATTTCAGACATTGAAGCAAAAATTATGTAGTGCGCCAATCTTATCATTACCCGACGGGAGTGAAGATTTTGTAGTGTATTGTGATGCATCTCTTAGAGGCTATGGAGTTGTTTTGATGCAGAGAGAGAAAGTGATAGCTTATGCTTCTAGGCAATTAAGGAAGAATGAGGAGAATTATGTTACTCATGATCTTGAGTTAGGAGCTGTGGTCTTTGCTCTTAGGTTGTGGAGACATTATCTGTATGGCACCAAGTGTACGGTATTCACCGATCACAAAAGCCTACAGTATATTCTCGACCAGAAGGAATTGAACATGAGGCAACGAAGATGGATAGAGTTGTTAAGTGATTATGATTGTGATATAAAATATCACCCAGGAAAAGCCAATGTGGTTGCTGATGCGTTAAGTAGGAAAGATAGAGAGCTTATCAGGGTGCGTTCTCTAGTCTTGACCGTGCACAATAATTTGCCTGAGCAAATTAGAAATGCGCAAATAGAAGCTTGTAAGAAGGAGAATTTTGTTAATGAAGGGTTCCGAGGAGAAGGAGATCCTTTAGAGGTTAGAGCTGATGGAGTGAAATGTTTAAGAGGTCGTATGTGGATACCTAAGTTTGGAGGCTTAAGAGATTTGATTATGTTAGAATCCCATAAATCTAAGTATTCCATTCATCCGGGATCTGATAAGATGTATCATGATTTGAAGAAGTTGTACTGGTGGTCGAATATGAAAGCTGACATAGCTAGGTATGTTCTTCAATGCTTGACTTGTGCTAGAGTTAAAGCCGAACATCAAAAGTCATCAGGACTACTTCAACAGCCAAATATTCCTGAATGGAAGTGGGAGCGAATTACGATGGACTTTATCACCAAGCTTCCTAGAACATCATCTGGAAACAATTCGATTTGGGTTATTGTCGATAGACTGACCAAATCAGCACACTTCATTCCGGTTAAGGAGCAGTTCTCACTGGAGAAGCTGACTCGAATATACCTTGATAATGTTGTATGCAAGCATGGAGTGCCTGTATCGATCATTTCAGATCGAGATCCTAGATTCGCATCGAATTTTTGGAAATCTCTCCAAAGATCTTTGGGAACGAATCTCGATATGAGCACTGCTTATCACCCCCAGACTGATGGGCAGAGTAAAAGGACGATACAAACACTGGAAGATATGTTGAGAGCTTGTGTGTTAGACTTTGGTAAGAATTGGGATAAACATTTGTCGTTAGCAGAGTTTTCGTATAACAATAGTTACCATTCTAGTATTAAGGCTGCACCTTTGAAGCTTTGTATGGTAGGAAGTGTAGATCTCCTGTATGTTGGAGTGAAGTTGGGGATACCCAGCTCACGGGACCGGAATTGATCCGGGAGACTACGGAGATGATAGTTCAGATTAAGAAGAGGTTGTTGACTGCCCGTAGTAGACAGAAAAGTTACGCGGATGTGCGGCGGAAGCCAATGGAGTTTGAAGTGGGTGACCGAGTAATGTTGAAAGTATCGCCATGGAAAGGCGTTATCAGATTTGGAAAATGAGGAAAATTGAATCCCCGTTATATTGGACCCTTTAAGATTTTATCTAGAGTAGGTCCGGTGGCTTACAAACTAGAGTTACCCCCAGAACTTCATGGTGTTCACAACACATTCCATGTATCTAATCTGAAGAAATGTCTAGCAGTGAGTGATGAGAAAATTCCGTTAGGTAAGGTTCGAATAGATGGGAAGTTTCATTTTATCGAAGAGCCCGTTGAAGTTATGGACCGTGAGGTAAAGCAACTGAAACAAAGTCGGATACCTATTGTCAAGATCCGATGGAATTCAAAGCATGGACCGGAGTATACTTGGGAACGAGAGGATAAAATGTGGAAGAAATATCCGCACCTCTTCGATTTCAATAAGAAACGGACATTCAAATGAAATGGATCACGAGGACGTTGATCCCTTTTAGGAGGAAAAGCTGTGACAAATCTAACATTTTCAGGTAGTGAAATATTTTCTCGTATAATATTTTGAAACTTATTTTTGTGTTGGTTGACGAACTCACAATTTACGGATTTAAATTTGGGCTTACGTGCATAATTTGGCGTCTTTTACGACTAAACCGGAAACCTTAGGATTACGTATTTACGTTTTTGAACTCCGTTTTTGATGAGACAATTTTTATTGGATTCGTTTTGTGACGGTGATTCATAATTTATAAAAACGTTTTTCGTAAAACGACCCGAGGGCACGCAAATCGAGAAAACTAGAATCGAGAAATACCCGTAAACTAGTGAGATGGGACAAAACACTTTGCCCCACCCCACTAGCTTATATGGGACGGCAATATGACACCACCACACATAGGTGGCATCAAGCTAACAACTACTTACACAAGTGTAAGCTTGTGCTTACACCTTAAGCAACTTTTCCCACTAACTAAACAAAACTAGCAAATGGTTTCATTTCTACCATTTCCTTCCATGCAATCCACTCTAAAACTCTCTCAACTTACCCCTTTTGTGCCGTCCCAAATAAAGCAACAAACACCATCATTGATCTTTTCTAGCCACAAACCACGTGTTTACTAGTCCTATTAAGGTGTTTCCTTGAAGCCTTGATCATTTGGTGGCCATATAAACAACTTTGGAGGTGATTTGCTTGTGTCCTAGGGCTGATTTTCCAACATATGATCTTGATATTTGATGGTCTTGGAGATACTTGTTGTGTTCATCAAGTTCTTGCCTTCCTAAAACAAGAAATCCACTTGGATTGGTAAAGAAGATCATCCTCTACATTTTTCTCTTATTATTTTGTAAAGAACAAATGTATTTTCTTTCATTTTGTATATGTATATGATGTATATATGATGATAAAAATGTTGTGTGGGGATCAAGTGTTGATAAATATGCTTAAAAATGTTAATAACCATGAGAAATAAGGCTAAAATCATGATTATTTAGTTGGCTGTATAAAAACAATATATAACAAACCAGAAGCAGCTTTCTTATCAGCCTTCAAACGCGCCTGAATGCCTTCCACCAATGATGTGGCCATAGAGGACTCATTTCCTGATGGAGCATTGGAAATTTGCAAATGACTAGCCAACATCGCCTCCATCGAAGAAATTGTCAAAGGATAATCCACATCTGTCAGCATAAAAACCATATGACCAGATTCTAATTCCAACATATGCACACCACATCCTGCATATAATTTCCATCGTTGAATCACCCATTGCATTTGATCCTTCCATATACCCGAAACAGGAGCATGAGGAGGTGCATCCAACATCAGCTTAAGATCAGCCCAGATACGCAGATCAGGCCATGAAGACACAGCCATGGGGTCAAAAGGCATGCTAGAATCCACTAATCCATATAACGCCATAAGATCCATACGATCAGCCCAAGACAACACACCCTGCAAACCCGAAGCCAAACGCACAGACCCATCACCCAGAGTAATTCTATGGGATACCCCACCAGGAAGAGTTGCGGAACGCTCAACCGTGTAACCAGTAATGTTCCCATTTCCCAAAGGCAAGTCAAAATCACTGTCAGAAGCTGCATCAATCAAATTCTCAGGATCACGCTTCTCATAAGGGCCTATCTTGCCACGGAGAACACGTCAAGCTTGTTTCTAGCGAAGCGAACGTCTAGGTGTGGGATCAGCAGGTGTGGGTTCAAACTTTACCTTTACCTCAGCAGCAGCAGTGGGAGCAAGAGAAGTAGACTCATGAGTTTGCCCACCCAATGGATCAATAGGAGCCGCATCAGAAGTAGGAATTAGTTGAGTTCCAGGAACCGGTGGTGATGGAGATGGCACATCAGGTGTAGCAGCTGTAGTAGTTGTAGTAGCAAAGGTGGTGGTGGTAGTGTGACAAATCTAACATTTTCAGGTAGTGAAATATTTTCTCGTATAATATTTTGAAACTTATTTTTGTGTTGGTTGACGAACTCACAATTTACGGATTTAAATTTGGGCTTACGTGCATAATTTGGCGTCTTTTACGACTAAACCAGAAACCTTAGGATTACGTATTTACGTTTTTGAACTCCGTTTTTTATGAGACAATTTTTATTGGATTCGTTTTGTGACGGTGATTCATAATTTATAAAAACGTTTTTCGTAAAACGACCCGAGGGCACGCAAATCGAGAAAACTAGAATCGAGAAATACCCGTAAACTAGTGAGATGGGACAAAACACTTTGCCCCACCCCACTAGCTTATATGGGACGGCAATATGACACCACCACACATAGGTGGCATCAAGCTAACAACTACTTACACAAGTGTAAGCTTGTGCTTACACCTTAAGCAACTTTTCCCACTAACTAAACAAAACTAGCAAATGGTTTCATTTCTACCATTTCCTTCCATGCAATCCACTCTAAAACTCTCTCAACTTACCCCTTTTGTGCCGTCCCAAATAAAGCAACAAACACCATCATTGATCTTTTCTAGCCACAAACCACATGTTTACAAGTCCTATTAAGGTGTTTCCTTGAAGCCTTGATCATTTGGTGGCCATATAAACAACTTTGGAGGTGATTTGCTTGTGTCCTAGGGCTGATTTTCCAACATATGATCTTGATATTTGATGGTCTTGGAGATACTTGTTGTGTTCATCAAGTTCTTGCCTTCCTAAAACAAGAAATCCACTTGGATTGGTAAAGAAGATCATCCTCTACATTTTTCTCTTATTATTTTGTAAAGAACAAATGTATTTTATTTCATTTTGTATATGTATATGATGTATATATGATGATAAAAATGTTGTGTGGGGATCAAGTGTTGATAAATATGCTTAAAAATGATGATAACCATAAGAAATGAAGCTAAAATCATGACTAATTAGTTGGCTGTATAAAAATAGTAGATAACTAAATGATTAACTGATAAAAATGCATGGTTTGATCTATTTACAGTAAGTAGATGATGTTATACACATGTGAGAGTTGGCCATGCAATGGAATCAAAATAATGAGTGAGATATGATCAAAACAAGTTAGGTGGTATAATCTGAATAAGCAGTTTTGTAGGGACTGTTAAGGCAAATTAAACTCAAAATGGGCAGTAGCTATAGCTAGGTTATATGTAGCACATATTATGAAGAAGTTGTCATCCAAAAATGAGCTTCTAAGTCATTGTAGAACTCTAGATATGGTAAAAATGGTGAATATGAAGTTAAAAATCAGATTTTGGAAATAATGTTTATTATTATTATATAAGCACTCACATTATAATTTATAAAATGTAAAAATATAAACCCACTAACTTATAGAACTTATTTATATAAATGTATAAAAGGTTAATTAAATGGGTAAATTAGATAAATGGTGGTAAAAATAATATTTATAAGTAATAAAAACTATAAACTTGATTTTTACGACTTTTTCGGCTATCGCCGTGAAATTAACGTTTTTCGCCAAATAAAACTTAGACGACCAAACCCGTCTAATGTAAAGTTTATAAAAGTTGTATACTGATGTATAAGTAACTAATACAAGTAAAAACCGATAAAACCCGAACTATAAGAATTACGGACATTTACGAGCTAAATAAACGTATTGGACTAATAATTGGACTTAATAAGATAAAAACTTGTAAAAAGAATTACTTGGGCTTAACCCATTTGGGCCCAACATGAAAGATATATATACTGATCATATAAGTATAAAATGGGTAAACACAAGTAAAAGAACTTATAAAAGACTTAATGAACTTAAAATAGGTAAAATCGGTAAAACTAGTGAACTAGTAAGACGATACCAAAACGTAAACGCTAAAATGAGTAAACGAGGATTTATAAACCCACTTGATCATCATCATATGTACAAAATCATCATATGTATATTGTTATTTTGATAAAAGTCATTGGACCGAGTCTAAGACCAATTATTATTTATATAGGTTTCCGTGACCGAAGCACGCCCGTAGCCGATAATCCGCCTTTCATTAACAACGTGAGTTCATAGCCTCGCACTCTTTTAAATGTTTTATAAAATGATTTGTAAACCCACGAGGGAGATAACATGCTAGATTTTTATAAAAATAGAACACAAGTAGTCCCGATTGTATGCTTAATGATATGGACCCGAATGATGCTATGACCCTATATTCGACACTAAAAGGATTATTAGTAGTTAGGTTATGTCACTTAAAGTCCCATTAGCATGAATTGTGAACTACCGGGATTTGGTAGACGCTTATGCATTTGATAGTACTATTTGGGGACGATCACCCCAGTTCGCGCCTTGACGGTTGATCCCCGTCGTACCACATTGATTGGTAAGCGAATTTATGTATGAGAAGATTCCATAGCGTGATTTTTGTGACGACACGCTAACTTAGATGGGCAAATTGTTTGTCGGGTTCGCGGCCCGCTGTTTTCACAGTAAGGTAACAATGTCATGCGGCTAATAATAATCCTAATCCAAATAAAAATGTATCCTATATATGATAACGACGCTATTACGATGAATATATTACCTATCATGGTAATATAGAGACTGCGGTCTCATGGACGGTTTCAGATGTATGCTTGATTTATATATTGCCTGACTAGCAATATGTGGACTTACTTCCGATATTATACTTGTGTTCTGATTTTAAATGAATGTAAATGATTGATTTATATAACGGTTTTCATTAAACTCTATGAATTCACTCGGCATTTGCTGATATGATTTTTGCATGTTTTCTATCTCAGGTGCTTGAAGGTAATCCGGATGAAGATCGACTCTGATGGCCCACACTTAATATTAAAAATGTTCATTCGATCTGTGTTTTGTAAACTTAATGACCTGTATAATTTGGGACCTGTTGTACACTTTTAAACCTTTTTATCGAATGAATGTTTGTTAAACCTTGTACAACCATTTTTATGTGTTGTCTATGATTGGAGTTATTGTGCTATCCCGTAACACTCTGAAAGACCCTTCCGCTGTACCGATATGAAAAATGAGAGTGTTACAGGTAGCATGTGTGATAGTGGTAGCAGGACCAACAGAAGAACCCAAAGGAGCAACCAAAGGAGTAGTAGAGGTACCAACAGAAGTAGCAATAAAAACCGGTGGACTAGCAGCAGAACCAGGAGTAGGAGCAGATGAAGGACCAGTAGAAACAGCAAGCGAATAAGAGGTCACCACACGAGGATGGTAGATAAATCGTTCCGGAATAGGTTGACTCTGACGCTTCACCATACGTTCATAAAGTTCTTTGAGCTCATCAAAAGATAAAGCCCGAACCCTGTCCCACTTCCAAGAAGCATTAAAATGAGCAGCGGACTGATACTTCACATAGCGCTGCATCTGCTTGCGCTCCTCAGTCCTTGATAAAGGTCTGTTCTTTCTCTTTTCCCGAAGCTGTGCAGCAAGGGCCAACTGTTGCTTGCGCATCAATACCATGGCTCTCGGAATACAATTGTGCTCATCAACATCGTCACCCAAAAGATCTGTAAACTGATCATAATCCCTGGTGAGAATAGTCAACACATGCATCCAATCACTATCACTCCAATGCATTGCATCGTGCTGAACTTGTTCACGCCTGCGCTGTCTAAGCTCCTCTTCTGCAGCCCTATCAGCCGCATCAATCTCGGCCTGAATTCGTTGAGCAGCCTCCTCACCAAGCCTATCCTCTTCAAGCTGTCGGCGAGTACGTTTGCGAGATGGTGATGGAGCATCAGTCATTGGGGCCTTGCCCTTCGAATCATGGGAGGGACCAGCATTGGAACCAGCAGCAGGACCAGAATCACCATCCATAGGAGTGGGAATAGCAGCAGGAGAAGGAACACTGGAGGATGTTGGAGGAACCAGCAAATCATCATACACTTTATCAGCAAAGGCAGCCTTTGCCAATAATGTCAAACCATCCTCAACACGCTCCGTACCCTCCTCATCAGAATCTGAATGGATCACATGCTTCTTTCGGCGTCTTTGCTGAGTTTCCAAAGCTTTGATGCGATCAGCCAGAGGAAGAACAAACTCCCTAGTAAGTTTCTGGTGTTGGTTCAAATCAGCTTCCAATGAAATCATCCGCTCATGATACCTGCGCATAAGATCAAGTAAATACATAAGTGTAGTAGGCTCCTCCGCCTGCCCACCAAGAGAACTTGGGTCAGGGAAAGCGTCATTGGAGCCCGAAGCAACAGACAGATCAACCTGTGGAGTACTAGCACTAAAAGGTTTATCAAATGAGTGTGGAGCAGGACTAGGAGGTGGAGTTTCCACAAATGGAGACTTGGGTGGTGCCGAAGAAGGACCAGCCTTGGAGGGGGATGGTTTTTCAACCACCACCTCTTCAACCAGTTCCTCCTCAACCACATGAGAAGGACCACCAGTAGGAGCCTCCTCCTCCATAGGGTCATCATCAATCACAACAAACTCAGGAGCCTCCTCCTCCTCACCCATAGGACCCTGAGCCAGTCCCAACATGGCCTCAGTCAGCGGCCTCCACTCCCCGGTAAACCCATGGACCATATTGTAATACACTTTTGCAGTAAGCTTAGACGGCACATGTTCAGTCCTATCACGAGGAATGCAAACCAGTATTTGTTGTAAAAACCTAGGATGCATAAGAAACTTCTTTCTAGAACCAGCATTAGATAGATTACTAACCATCCCCTCAAACAGATAATGAGAAAAGTTAAATACCCTACCCTGAGCTAAGCAAATAAGAGCAGTAGCCAAGGGAGTAGGGAAAGCATCCCAACTCCCAGACTTGGGACTCATACAATGAATTAGAAAGTGCACCAGAAGCTTCCATTGGGGGGAAAACCTATTTTTCTGGAAGTTAACTTCCCCCCATGTTTGTATCCTAAAGCAGCCATCCCCTCCAATACCTCCGAATTGGGGATGGACTCAACACCACCCTCATCCTGAAGATAAAGGGAAGAGAGAATAGAAGCCTCAGTCACCACGTATGCACGTCCATCTATGGTAGCATGGAGTGCACGTGGACGACCAACCACATCCACAAGTCGAGCAGGCGCCCAAAATTGACGAATAACACTATCATAAATAGTGGGACATACAGTAAACGCAAACCTTAGGTTGGAAGCTTCAATGAAATCCAGAATGTCAGTAAAATGATCACGATGTGGACCATCACCCAGATAAGCAACTCGATTGTGAGCAGGTTGGTAAGCAAGAGCAGCCATGGATCTTGATTAATTGATGTAAGAAGGATTTTGGTTAGGGTGGAGAGAGTAGGATCGGTTTTGTGTGTGTTTTGATTGGAATGAGTGAGTCAAGGGGTTAAGTTGACCATTAATAAGGAAAATAGTAACTGTTCATTGACCCCTATTAATGGGGGGTTTCCCTTTCAAATATATACATAATTGCATAGTAACCACTTGCCCTTTTTAACATAATTACCAACCCCCAATTTACCATAGGTAATTAAAAATGTAAATACCAAGATTGGGAGCGTTGACCAAAAGTCAAAGCACACAATGGTCAGACCAAGAGCAAAACGTGGTCAACAAAGGACAAAAGGAATGAACAGTGTCCCAGACCAGTACCAGAAGCCAATCACCACTTGACAAGGAAGGATTTTGAACCACCAGCAGCCAACCAATTACGACTAGAAGCTGACCAATGAGGACCAGAAGCCAGTCATGTAAGACCATATCCACCAGAAGTGAGCAAAATCCTCCACCAGAAGTAACACACACCACCAGAACCAAGATAAAATGTTGTTAAAATCTATAAATACGTTAATCTGTCCTAAGAATATGTACACAAAGCCTCCCCTTAGGCTTAGCCTCCCCTCAATCCTAGACCTCAAGGATTGACCATCCCAATGTGAACCACCAAGTGGTTAAACCGAGGACCATCAAATGCTTTAGTCAGCAAATCAGCAACATTATCATCCGTATGAACCTTAAGAACCTGAATCAGCTTCTTCTCATTGGCATCCCGTATAAAATGATGCCGAATTTCAATATGCTTCGTTCGCTGATGAAAAACATGATTCTTCACAATGCAGATAGTGCTTTGATTGTCAATAAAAATTTTGGTGTTCATAAAGTTGAAACCATAATCCAACATCTGATTTTGGATCCACAACACCTGTTCACAACAACTAGCAGCAGCAACATATTCAGCTTTTGTTGAAGAAGTAGCTACTATTGTCTGTTTCTTGCATTGCCATGAAATAAGACGACGACCCAAAAATTGACAACCACCAGTAGTAAACTTCATGTCATTATTAGCACCAGCATAGTCACTATCACTATATGCTTCTAGAACAAAAGGTGATTCTCTAGGATACCATAAGCCCAGTTTAGGTTGAGCCTTGATATATTTGAAAATCTTCTTTACTGCATTTAAGTTCGAAACCGTTGGAGTCACCTGGTGTCAAGAACAAGCACTTACTGCAAACATGATATCCGGACGTGATGCAGTCAAATACATGAGGGAGCCAATCATAGACCTGTACATGTGAACATTAACCGGGGGATCTGGCTCATTCTTTAGTTGGACTTTAGCAACTTCATAAGGAGTTGCTGCTGGTCGAAGAGGATCTATGTCAAGCTTCTAAAGAATCTCATGGACATATTTATCTTGACTGATGAAAATCCCATCCGTTTGTTGCTTGACCTGAAGACCAAGGAAGAAAGAAAGCTCTCCCATCGCGCTCATCTGAAATTTGCCTTTCATCAAGTGTTCAAACTCATCACACCATTCCTTCCTAGTAGAACCAAAGATAATGTCGTCCACATAAACCTGAACAAGGATAATGTCCTTGGAATTCCTCCGAAGAAATAGTGTTTTGTCAATAGTACCCCTTCTATAGCCATTCTTTAACAAGAAAGTGGAAAGACGCTCATACCAAGCTCTAGGAGCCTGATGTAATCCATAAAGAGCCTTGACCACCTTGTAAACTTTCTTGGGATGAAGTGGATCTACAAAGCCCTTAGGTTGAGTGACATACACCTCCTCATCAATTTTGCCATAGAGAAATGCACTCTTGACATCCATCTGAAACACCGTAAAGCCCACATAAGAAGCAAAAGCCAAAAACAGACGAATGGCCTCTATCCTTTTAACCGGAGCAAAAACTTCAGTGTAGTCAATGCCCTCAATTTGAGTGTGTCCTTGTGCGACAAGCCTAGCTTTATTCCTTACGACAATACCCCGTGCATCCTTCTTGTTCTTGAGAATCCATTTGGTATTGATTGCTGTCTTTCCATCTGGTAAGTCAACCAGAACCCAAACATTCTGAAACAAAAATTGCTGCATTTCCTCCTGCATAGCCTCCACCCAACTTTGATCCTCAAGAGCATGAGAAACTGACCTAGGTTCCACCTGTGAAAGAAAACAAGCAAACAAACAGTGTTGAAAGTCCGTATGATTATTACGCTTTTGATCTTCAATATAGCTCACAAGAGCATGATGATCAGACGAGGCCTTCTGCTGCATTCTGCGTGTCTTGACAGTAGAACCAGGATCTCCAATGATGTGAGTGGTAGGATGATCTTTGTGTGATTGCAAGACTGGATTGGAAGAAACCTCCACTTCTGGTGCCAAGTTATTGAGATCACCAACAAAGTCAGCATCATATGAAGCAGTGTTGAAAATCCCATGCACCGGTTGTTTATGAATATCATCCAACTTGGTAGAAGACTTCTTTTGATGGTTCCCCAAATCAGAAGGACTAGAGAAACGAGTATTGGAAGCAGACACACTAGCTGGAGTACCAGTAGGTGATAAGCTAGCACTAGGAGCATAAGCTGGGGTACCAGGAGCAGCTTTTTCAGTAGGCTCAGCCAAGGGGAACTCAAAACCACCTTGAGTAGTTGCTGTAGTAGCTTCTTGTTGTTGTTTGAATAGTGTGTCAAGAGCTACTTGGGAATCCGGTACAACCAATGGAGTTGCATCACTAGGAGGAGTAGGAGAGACAGTGGTGGAGTAGGATGGAACCACAAAAATGTCATCCTCATCATCTGAATCAGAAAGATTAGAAGGAACACCAGTACTAGAAGTTGTAAACACTTGTGGGCCTGCATCATGGTTAGTTTTGAAGCGAAAATATCCTAACGAATCACTAAGATAATCAAGATCAAAATACCATTCAGGACCCTTGCCTTGGATGTTTGACTTCTCTTCAAAATACCTGAGATTTATAGTTTCAATGATCCGCTTGGCTTGGAGATTGTAGACACGATAGGCCCGAGAGTGAGCTGAATATCCCACAATGTATCCTTCATCTGCCTTGCCATCAAACTTCCCCAAATAGTCACTATTATTCAGAATGGTGACTGGACACCCAAAAGGCTTCAAATGAGCAATATTAGGAACTTTGCCCGTGAGAAGCTCATAAGGAGTCTTCTTGTGAGGATTGGTAATAGAAACCCTATTCAAAACATAACTTGCAGTATTAACAGCTTCTGTCCAGAACATGGTTGGAAGCTTGGAATCGGCAAGCATAGTTCTTGCTGTTTCTATTAGTGTCCTGTTCTTTCTCTCTGCCACGCTATTCTATTGAGGAGTCCTAGCTGCACTATAATCTCTTTTGATGCCCTTAGCATTACAAAGTGCTATGAGGTCTTTATTTTCGAACTCGGTTCCATTGTCGCAACGAATACCTTTAACCTTCTTGGTCAACTGGTTCTCAATAAGGGTAAGAAAATCTCTAAGAATTGAGTAGGTCTCACTCTTGGCAGCCATGAAGAACACCCACGAAAACCTGCTATAACCATCAGTTACCACCGAACAGAATTGCTTGTGGTCAATGCTTCTAATGGAAGTAGGACCAAATAAATCCATGTGTAGTAGCTACAATGGTTCAGTAATAAGACTAAGAGCAGTAATGGCCTTGAAGGATGCTTTGTGCTGTTTGCCTTTGCTGCAGGCAACACAATTTATATCATTTCTAAACGACTTGGGAGGTAAACAAGATTCAGATTTGCAAGTTTGTGAATGGTCTTGAAGTTCACATGCCCCATCCTTCGGTGCCATTGTGTAGCTTCATCTTCTGAGGCTTTAGCAACTAGACATGCTAGCTGACCAGTAGGATTGACTTCATTCAGCTTGATACTATAGAGATTGTGTCTTCTAGGGATTCTGAGGAGAACTTGTGAGTCATCCGGAAGCTGAAAGTCTTTGGAGAGCACAAGTGCATCAGTATCGGTGAAGAGAACAAACTGCTTCTTGTCACAAATCTGAGAGACAGATATCAAGTTGAAATGCTGAAGTGCTTCCACGTAGTAGACCTGCTCAAAATTTAGATTTGGCGTCTTAATTGTTCCTTTGCCAGTGATTCTGCCTTCACCCCCACCAAAATAGACCTTGCCTCCATGAAATGGTACAAAGTTAGAGAGAAGACTTTTATTGCCAGTCATGCTCCTGGAGCAACCACTATCAACAATGCCTAGACTAGGATCCTGGTATGGAGTAAGCTACAACAACAAGATAATAAAAATGCAAAAGTTAGTGTCTTAAGGGTACCCAAACCTTTTCAGGTTTGAGCCTGCCTTGTGGATCTTTAGAAGAGTGCCAAGAAGATTGATGAGATCCACCGTTGTTCCTTGGTTGCCAATGCATCATATGGGTATTATTATTTGACCAAGAACAACCTGTTGAGGGCTTAACAGCAGTGCCCAAACTTCCCAAACCAAAATACGTGTGGTCCAAATTATGTGGATAAACTGGATTAAAATTTTGAAAATAATTACTAGAGGTTTGTAATCCAATGTTTCTCCAATGATCAGACACTAAAGGAAAGGACCTTCTAGAAGAAGGAAACGATTGAGCACTAGGATTGAGTCTTCTAGAAGCATATGGGGCAGCTCCTGGTGGACCAGGAGCAGGATAAGCATGATTAACAGAAACATGTGTGTCATAAAAATCACAATCTTTAATTAAATGAAAAGCACTTCCACAAACGAAACATGTTTTAAAAGACCTTTTATTAGAATGAGATTGTTTCATACTGCCTACATTATTACACACATTTCTAGGAGTAACATTCTTCCTAGGACCCAAGAAACTAGGACCAGACACACTTGACTTAGCAGCAACTCTTTCTTCACACTTCCTAGCACCAGTAGCAGCATGATCATTCAACTTGGAACTTGTAGATCTTGACTCTTCACTTGAACCACTAGATGCAGAGTCACTAGCTTTGTCACTGAAAGTACACGAGACAAAGTCATTAGAATTAGTAGAACTTTTTGGGGACTCATGCATCTGTGATCCATCCAAGTCATTATGCCATGAAGTGGGCATAAAAGTTCCAGTAAGAGGAGGAGGGACAGCATGCATTTCTGCTGCTGGTTTAAACCTATTGTAACTAGGTTTTCCCTCGTCCTCTTTGTCGGCATCAAAGACACTTGAAAAAGATAAATCAAACACATCTTCGGAATCAATATATTTTTCAAATCCTAATCCTCTTTTAGTTCTACCAGACATGCTACTATCAATTAATTTTGAAAGATTTTTAGTTGCCTTTTGCCATTTGTCAAATCTCAACATTGTAGCATCTAATTTTTCTTGCATCTCCTCTTTTTCTTTGATACTGGCATCTCTTACTTTTTCTGTATATTTAAGCATATTTTTTGTGTTTTCGAAATTGATTCTTAGTATTCTGATTTTATCCTCATACTCACGTTGAGTATCTTGAAGCCACCTCTTTTGTTGTTCCAATGTGTTTAATGAAGCCTTATAGGCTTGGACCTCTAGAAAGTACTTATCATTTTGATCATTTACTTCATTAAATTGGGACAACAATTCAGAGTACTTATCATGACAACCAAGAGGACAATGTTGTACCTGAGGTGAGATGCCCATAAGAGCAAACTCGTCTGCTTCTTCTGCATTTGAGAGATTCCCAGCAATCATTGCAAACACGTCAGTCGAGGACTCAGCTGATTCCATAGTAGAAGCCTGATGATCATTCCAGTTGACCATAGAGTCAACAGATACCAATGCCTTCTTGTCATCTTTTATCTCCTGAACCTTAAAGGCTGAGTACCTGCTCTTCTCCTGGTCATTCTTGCTTGGACATTCCCTTGCAAAGTGACCTTGTTGCTGGCAGTTATAGCATCGAACTTTGCTTCTGTCGAATCTTGCTGGCTCCCGAGGGTTGTAATTAAATTTCCTTCCTGCTTTCTTCTCAAACTTGTGAACCCTAAGAGTGAGCATGGCCATCTGCCATTTAAGATCCATTTCATCCAGGTCAAGTTTATCGACCTGTTTGAAGTCATCAAAAGCAAGTTGTTGTTGAACATCAACATCAGCCACAAAAGAATGGAGAACAGCTTCTACCATGCTACCAGACTTGGCAGTAGGATCAGGAGCAGAAGTATGCTAAAAAGTGTGTTGAGAGGACACAGTATTGCTTGGGCTACTAGCATATGACATGGGACTGGATGCAATAGAACTTACAAAGGCAGAATTAGCAGGAGTGGGAAAAGAGTCACTTAAAAACCTCTCACATGAGGTTCAAAAGTTCTGAGCTTATGAAACAGATCATCAAAGTTGAGATAGTCAAGCCCACCTTTGGCTTTGAGAGAGATCACCACCTGATTCCATGAGTAGGGTAAGGCTTTAAGAAACCTTGCATTAATATCACCATCATCAGGCTTTGACCGAAGCTGATTCAATTGGCTCAATATCTTCTGAAACCTGTCATATCCTTGATGTAAACCTTTAGTTTCTGAGATTTTGAATTCTGTGAATTCATCTCTCAGCATGGATCTTCTCATTTTCTTTGACTCCTCATTCCCACCAAACCTTGCTTTTATGCCATTCCAGATCTCTCTGGCATCATCCAAATGGTAGACGTCACCCATGTGATCTTCAGGAAGAGATTGAAGCAAAATCGTTTTTGCTTTGACCACCTTCTGAATAGCTATGATTTCTATATGAGATTTAGGGTCAAGAAGAGTAATATTACCATTCTTGTCTCTTCCAGTTAGCTTCCTGTTGTTCCCATTCAGAATGATCTTCCAAAGATCTTGATCAGTATTGGTGATCCACCATTCCATCTTCATTGCCCAGTTATCATATTCATCGTTTTTCAGAAGAGGGAATTTACCATTTGTGTTGGAAACCGTAGCAACGATCTGCTGAGGTTGCACGATTTTAGGAGTGCTGTCTTCTCCTGTTTGAGTAGAAGTTGAGGCAGACATGATAAAACAATAATGTCAGAAATAAGAAAACTTGATTCTTCTTGTATAGAGACCCTCCCAGGCTCTGATACCACTTGTTGGGTCTACTAGATGTAGATCGTGCAGCCTGTCAGGAACGGTGTATGACTTCTGTAATCACAAGTCAATCCACAGAGAGACTCTATACACAATATGAATGTAGAATACAAATATAATAAAGAAGAACAGAATAACTATAAATACTTGATCCTTTCTAAGGATTTATAATATTGATAATCACTAGAACTACGTTTGGTGAAGGTGTGTCTAACCCTTCTGCCTAAGGTTCCTTTTATACTACAAGGAAACCCTAATACAGCATTAAACAAAACGTGTAAAACTGATATGCATATCCTTTCTTAACATATCTCATGCATATCTTAACAGAATATTAAATAAATAATAAAGTTTGACTTCGACTAGGACCAGGAGCAGGACTTGCTCCTACTACCACTAGGACCAGGAGGAACTACATACCTCCTAGTCTACCTATTACATTTAACTATTACAATGGTCCTAACAATCTTGCTCCACCCGGTTTCCCTCCTCTAAACCAAAACCAACAACAAAGCTATAACCGAAACAACCAATCCCAACCTCGTGCTAACAATCAATTTCAATCCCAAAGAAACCCATACCCAACTCAAGGAAATTCTCAAGCTTACCAAGCTCCACCTCTCAATCAACCGATGGCATTGAATCAAGACGTCGAGACGTTCATGAAGACTAATCGAGAGATGGTGACGAATCTTCAGAGTCAATTCGTCAACTTAAAGGGCGAAATGGCGAAACAAGGGAACGATATTCGAGCCGAGCTAAGGAATGACATGGCAAAACAAAGCAATGAGATTCGTGCCGACATGAGAGATTCTTTCAGCACTCAAGCGCTTAACATACGTGATATGATTGGTTCGCTCTTCCAAGGTAATCAACCCTCTTCTTCGGGTACTCTTCCGAGTAACACCGTTGCGAATCCAAGAGGGGAGATGAAAGCAATCACTACTCGTACTGTAAAAGGTTATACGGAACCCGAGCTTCCTATACCTCCACCCGTGATTGTGAACAAGGAAAAAGAGCAACTTCCCCTACCTCCTTTGTCTTCTACCCCCATTTCCCCACCACCCGTGGTTGTGAGTGATCCTACTCCCCTAAAGCCTTCTTCTTCATCCAATATACCTTATCCTTCAAGGTTGAGGAAAGAGAAGCAAAAGAGCAAGGATGATATTCAAGTTTCAAACTTTCTCAAAATGTTTAAACAATTGAATTTTAACATCTCCTTTGCCGAGGCTCTCGCTCACATGCCTAAATACACGAAGATGTTCAAAAAGATCTTCTTAGTGACAAGGAGAAGCTTCTTGACATTGCTCAGACCCAACTTAATGAGCATTGCTCTGCCGTTCTCTTAAGGAAATTGCCCACCAAACTTGGTGATCCAGGTCGCTTCTTGATTCCTTGCAACTTCCCGGGAGTAGAGAATTGCATGGCCCTAGCCGATCTAGGTGCCAGTATAAACTTAATGCCTTTAAGTGTTTGGAAGCAATTATCTCTCCCCGATCTAGTCCCCACCAAAAAGACCTTGGAATTAGCTAACCATACGGTTGCTTATCCAGTGGGGATAGCCGAAGACGTCTTCGTTGGCGTTGACAAATTCACCTTCCCGGCGGATTTTGTTGTCGTTGACTACGAGATGGATCCTCGTGTTCCATAAATCGTTGGACGTCCCTTCTTGAGGACCGGTCGCACTCTCATTGATGTAGTCGCGGGCGAAATAATTATGAGAGTTGGTGACGATAAAAATTATCTTCAACATGGGTAAGATTTCTAAGCAACCTTATTCATATGAGAGTGTTAATGCTATTGATGTTCTCGATGAGGCTTGTGAAGAACATTTTCATGATGCTTGCAAAAGTACTCTCTCTTCTCTACCCAATGTTGAGACCGTTGCCTCAATTGCTCTGTCATTGACTCCTTTTGGAGAAAGTGACTTGGATGATTTTGAAGCTAGCTTGGGTCCGCTCGATCTTAAGTATGATGATTCTTCCATCGATTGGGATGAAGACATTCGTACTATTGAGAGACTTCTCAATGAAAACCCGTTTTCTCCTCCTTCTCCTAATGAGGTGACTAATGATGATCCATCGTTAGTTACACCATCTATTGAGGATCCTCCTACTCTTGAGCTTAAGGACCTACCTCCTCATCTAGAGTACATTTTCCTAGAAGATGACAAGAAGTTACCGGTCATCATCGCAAAGGACCTGAAAGAAGAAGAAAAATCCCGACTTATCACCGTGTTGAAGAAACATAAAAGAGCTATCGCATGGAAAATCTCTGACATTCGTGGAATTGATCCTCGCTTTTGCACACATAAAATTCTCATGGAGGACGAATTTAAGCCCACAATTCAAAGCCAACGAAGGGTGAATCCTAAAATCCATGAAGTCATCAAAAAAGAGGTTATCAAACTTCTTGATGCGGGTATGATTTACCCTATTTCGGATTCACCATGGGTTAGTCCAGTCCATTGTGTGCCTAAGAAAGGTGGAATCACCGTTGTGCCCAATGCCAACAACGAGTTGATTCCTACACGTCTCGTTACTGGGTGGAGAGTTTGTATAGACTACCGCAAACTCAATGATGCCACGAGAAAGGATCATTTCCCTCTTCTTTTTATGGACCAAATGCTTGAACGTTTAGCGGGTAATGAATATTACTGCTTTCTTGATGGTTTCTCGGGTTATTTCCAAATACCCATCGATCCCCAAGATCAAGAGAAGACAACATTCACTTGTCCCTATGGCACATTTGCTTACAAAAGGATGCATTTTGGATTATGCAATGCCCCCGGGACTTTCCAAAGGTGCATGTTGGCTATCTTCCATGACATGGTTGAGCAAACCATGGAAGTCTTCATGGATGATTTCTCGGTCTTTGGGGATTCCTTCTCTTCTTGCCTTGCCAATTTGGAACGTATGCTTAAGCGGTGCGAAGACACTCGCCTTGTTCTGAATTGGGAAAAATGCCATTTTATGGTAAAAGAAGGCATTGTGCTAGGACATAAAATCTCTAAAGCCGGTCTTGAAGTCGACCGTGCTAAAGTTGATGTCATAGCCAAATTACCTCCACCTTCAACCGTGAAGGGTGTGAGAAGTTTTCTGGTTCATGCGGGCTTCTATCGTCGATTCATTCAGGATTTCTCTAAAATCGCTCGCCCGATGACCCACCTCTTGGAAAAAGATACTCCTTTTATCTTTTCTAAAGAGTGTATCGAAGCCTTCAATCTTCTTAAGGATAAGCTAACTAAGGCACCGGTCTTGGTTACCCCTAATTGGGAGCTACCCTTTGAATTGATGTGTGATGCTAGCGACTTTGCTATTAGTGTGGTTTTGGGCCAACGAGTGAATAAACACTTCCAACCAATCCACTATGCTAGCAAAACAATGACGGGGGCTCAATTGCATTATACGACAACCGAAAAAGAGCTTTTAGCTGTTGTCTATGCTTTTGAAAAATTTCGCCCCTATCTTTTTTTATCCACCACAATCGTATACACGGACCATTCTGCGTTGAAGTACTTGATGACTAAGCACGACTCTAAGCCAAGACTTCTTCGCTGGGTTTTACTCCTTCAAGAATTCAACATTGAAATTCGTGACAAGAAGGGTGCCGAAAACCTAGCCGCGGATCATCTTAGTAGACTTGAGGATCCATATCAAGGGGATCATCCGAACAAAGAGATCAATGACTCTTTTCCCCTTGAGACCTTAATGTCTATTAATCTCAATCTGGATGACACCCTGTGGTTTGCCTACATTGCAAACTACTTAACGGGTGGTGTTCTCATCAAAGAGTTAACATCCCAACGAAAGAAGAAGTTCTTGGATGATGTTAAGACTTACTTTTGGGATGACCCTTTTCTATTCAAACAATGTGTTGATCTGATCATTCGTCGATGTGTTGATGGACCGGCAGCTTTGCAAATCCTTGCTGCTTGCCATAAAGGACCCACTGGCGGTCACTTTGGTCCCAACTACACCGCTAAGAAAGTGTTTGACTCTGGATTCTATTGGCCCACCATTTATCGTGACGCTCACAAAATGGTTAAGCATTGTGATGCTTGCCAACGCCAAGGGAAGATCACACATAAAGATGAGATGCCTTAAAATTTCATACAAGAATGTGAAATCTTTAACGTATGGGGCATCGACTTTATGGGGCCATTTCCATCATCCATAGGGAACAAGTACATCCTCATAGCCGTTGACTACGTTTCTAAATGGGTTGAAGCTAAGGCTCTCCCTACGAACGATGCGAGGGTGGTTGTGAACTTTTTGAAGCAGCTTTTCGCTCGATTCGGCGTTCCTCGTGCTATAATCAGTGACCGCGGGACTCATTTTTGCAATGATCAATTTGCAAGAGTCCTGGCTAAGTACGGTGTTAATCGTCGTCTTTCCACCGCCTATCATCCCCAAACCAATGGGAAAGCCGATAATTCCAGCCGTGGATAGAAGCGAATTTTGGAGCGTACTGTGGGAGAGCATCGTGCCGCGTGGGCCGATAAGTTAGATGATGCTCTGTGGGCTTTCCGTACAGCTTATAAGACCCCGATTGGTTGTGCACCGTATCGTCTTGTGTACGGGAAAGCATGCCACCTCCCCATCGAGCTGGAACGCAAGGCGTACTGGGCCTTGAAGTGGGCTAACTTCGACATCAACAAAGCCGGTGATCTTCGCAA
Source organism: Glebionis coronaria (assembly GCA_025667525.1). NCBI lineage: Eukaryota > Viridiplantae > Streptophyta > Magnoliopsida > Asterales > Asteraceae > Glebionis > Glebionis coronaria. The sequence goes on from CM046874.1 coordinate 437,843,941, forward strand.
GATTCAACTCAACGAGCTCCACGAACTGAGGAATGAAGCTTACGAGAACTCACTCATCTACAAGGAGAAGACCAAGATCATTCATGACGCAAGGATTAAGAACCGAGAGTTCCACGTTGGTGATCAAGTCTTACTTTTTAACTCTCGGTTGAAAATCTTCTCTGGCAAGTTGAAGAGCCGCTGGTCTGGTCCATTCACCGTCGCCAAAGTCTTTCCATATGGGACCATTGAGCTTTCTCAGCCAAATGGGCCCAATTTCAAGGTGAATGGCCAGCGTTTGAAGCTGTACTTTGGTGAGGACATCTCCCATGAGATGATTACATCCCTCACCACGTTCCCCATGAACTAAATTGGGTCGAGTCAGGCTCGTGACTCGGTGAACAAAAACAAGCGCTTCTCGGGAGGCAACCCGTGATCTATCCTTTACTGCTTTCATAATAAGTGTAGGGGGAGCCCCGTATGTGTTTGTTGTCTTGTTTCTTGTGTTGTGCAGGGATTCAAGCTTCAAAGAGCACCTTGATGACTTTTGACGAACCGTGATACCGTGTTCTCATCTTCCCGGTTCTATCCTAAACTCTTGTGATTCAATATTTCATATCTTATATGTTCACATTGAATTCACTTTAGTTGTCCTTTCCTTAGCAAGATTTAAACAAAGTGCAAAATGTCCTAAGTGTAGGAGAGTTTACTCCCACATGCTTAAACATTGAGGACAATGTTTATCTCAAGTGTAGGGGGACTTCTATCGAAGTAAGTGGTCTTTTCCATGAATTTGCCCTCATTTTAACCGGAAAATTTGATTTTTCGACATTTTTCAAAATTTTTAATCTATTTTGGCCTAGTTGTATAGTTGTATTTTCCTTTGTTATGTTTATTTTCTTTCCTTGCTAGAATAAATTTTCAATAAAGTGGTTTTAAATTTTTTTTCTAAGTCGTGAATATTTTGACTCAACCCGAGTTTACTTATCTAAGTTTCCTCTAGCTAGTATCCTTAACGTGTTTAAGTCAAGTTTTGCTAGGCTTTTATATAGGGAGCTATAAAACGCGAAAGTCTTAACTCTCACGGGTTAAGAACAAGAACTTCTTGCAAGTTCCTATAATTGATCCTAGAGAGTTATTTATCAAGGGAACTTTAAAATGCGATTTCTAAGCTTGAAAAAGTCTAAGAATTTGCAAGATCCTATAGATGACTCGAAAACCCAAAACTTTGATTTAATAGGCTAAGCATCCACGAGTCTCATTCCTTGAGATTTTAAATTGTGGAGGACGAGAGATGATAGAGTCAATTATAAGTTTGGTATTCTTTCGTGAATTTATGTGAGTTAATTATAAGCCTAATCTCCCTTCGCTTGTTAATAAATTTATCTGCAATAATTAAGGTTGTACGATTTAAAAGGTTACTTAGCTTCTAGCCCAAGATCGTTTAAAAGTTGCTTGGTACGGATTAGAGTTCATAGCCAAGGCATAACTTATTGAAGCGGGATGCGAAGATTGGCGAGTCCGAAAAGGCCCTAACAAGGCATGAGGGCTACATTTTGTTGCTAAAGATCCAAAAGTGATGTGAAGAATCATTTATCGAAAATCAATATGAAGGATCGAGACACACGACGAAAAGCAAAAACTCCCCAAAAGTCATGGAGAAGTCTATCCGAAAAGGCCCTAACAAGGTATGGGGATAAATGGATCCAAGTCCAAAAAGGAGGCGGATCGTTGTATATCAAAGTCCAAAGTAAAGATTGGAGAAAAATGAAGAAGTCGTGGTCCAAATATGAAGAATCTCTCAAAAGTTCAAGTGAAGAAATTCCTATTATGAAGAGAAGACCATAATTTCAAGAACGTCTCTCAAAGATTCGAAGTATGAAGTCGCTGCCAAATATCGGTCTGAGAAAGGTCTCAAATCGTGAAGCGAGTTATGCCAAGATATGAACTTTATGAGGTCCCGAGAAGCAGTTTTAAAAGATTTTGTCCTTTAGCTAACTATTGATTAAATCGTTCACTTTATTTTCGGCCTAATAAACTATCGAAATAAGTCAACAATGCATCCTCGTGATCATTCAAGACAAAAGTAAAATATAAGAGATACACCTAGGAATAAGGGAGTCTAAGTAAATAATTGGCCCACATGAATTCGTGTTAGTTTGCTAACTTATAATAACAATGATCTCGTTTTTAAGCTTGGTATGGGGAACGTGAAACTTGAGGATGATAAACGTTCACGGCAACCAAAACTCAATGTAAGTCTTTGATTTCTTTACTTGTTTCTATCTTTTTATGTTTAGTATTTAATAAAGGCCAAGGTGGGTTATTTATGATGAAGAATGTAAACCGTGCTTTAAAATTAATGCATTGCATGAGGGCATTGCAATGGTCAAGTGTAGGGGATTTAATAAGTGTGTAAACACTTATCCTTTTACCACTTATTTCCAATAATAACAAGACCAAAACGTGTATTTTATGTCGTAAAAGTCGGAATTATGCGTGGTTTGTGTTTTTATTGTGTTTTAGGACCAAAAGATTAAAAAAGAAGAAAACACGGGCTTTCACGGGCTTTTATCGAAGAAAACGGGAAAAGACGAAGTCAAAAGATCAAGAGTGCAAAAAGAACGAAAGTCCAAGGCCTATTCTGAAGATTTATCGAAGAAAAAGTCTAAAGACGGAAGTTTAATGAAGTCTAAGAACTCAAGTCTAAATTAAAGAAGAAAATTAACAAGACAAGTTCAAATCCCGAGACGACGTCGAGAAAAGACAAAGAATTAAATCGAGTCGAGAAGACGTGAAGAAAGGAAGAAAGAAGAAGCAACACATGCACTCCTTCCCATTTTTCCCTATAAATACCCTCCTAATACACATTAGGAGGGTGGTTAGTTTTTAGTTTTTGTTTTCATTTTTCACTTTTCTTTTCTAGTTTTAGAGAGAGAAAGTTCTAAACTTTCTCTCACTAAGTTTTCATCTTTCTTTCTTTTAATTTTTCAAGATTAAACATTTGTGTATTGTTGATTTCATTAATCAAGTTCTAGTTAAGCTTTTAATCTTTCATCTCATTCTACCTTTCTTTGATTTTTAAATTAATTTTGGTGCGAATTTCATTTGATCCGTGTTGTTCTTAATGATTTCGTGCTTAAAAAGTTAATCTTTTTATGCTTACTTAAGTTTTCTTTCGAATAAGCTTTGAGATCTTTGTGCTTATTGGCTTATTTACATGTTTAGCTTATTTACTTTTTAAAAGTTTCCTTAAAAAGTTTATCTTTTTATAGTTTGATTTTGAAGATTGTTTAGTTTAAGTTGAAAAAGTTGTTATTTGTGCTTATTGAGTCCTTTTAATTATAGATTCGTGCAAGTTTTAGTTTGAGCTTATTCCCTATAGCTTATAGCTTGGCTTATTTCGAATCCCACATAAATCGGAAAGGGTCTAAACCCCTTTCCGATCGCTACATTCCGACTGAGCACCCTCCCATTATTCCGATCGTATTGATCGGATTAGGGTTTATCTCATTCCGATTTGAGCTTCTATATTCCGATCACCTTGGATCGGAATAGGGTTTCATATTCCGACTGTGGCCTTGTTGATTATTCCGATTGAGGGTTTTGCATATTATTCCGATTTGATTCAAGTTAGATATTCCGATTGTATTAATTTACCACATTCCGATCAACTCTTTTGTCACACATTCCGATTGCATTAGTATTCCGACCAGGGTGTTGTCATTATTCCGATCTGATTCCTTTTCAGACATTCCGACGAGGACATTTTGCACATTCCGATCAGTGTTTTCCGACTACATATTCCGATTAATGCATTTTGGATATTCCGATTTAGCAGTAATTGTTTGTTTTCCAATTGTTTAATTTCTTGTTTTTGCAAAGCTTTCAAGTGTTAGATTTATTAAGTGTTCAAGTAATTTTCCTAATCTTGTCTTTAAGTTTTCAAGTATTTATTTTTAACTCGTTATTTTTAGTTTAATCTTTAAACTTCTACCTTACTCAACGACATTTACTTATTTGCTATTAGTTTAAAATAGATAATCAACCAAACCATTCTCTTGTTGACCAAAAGACAATTGAGTCGCACTTTAGACTGGAAATCAATTCGAAAAGATTTGGAACTACGAATTTTGATACTTGGATACAACCGTGTATTAGTAGCTTTTCACATTTAGCTTATAAGTGTGTCAACGCTTCCAAGGTCAACGCTGAAAAAAGGTCAAACACTGTCAGACCCAAAACTTTTGTGGAGCAAAGTTCACAAGTTGTTAGACCAACCCCATTCTTCACTAAAGGGTATAACACTCATGGACAAAGACCTTTTCAGAAGACCAATACATGGTCTAATAGGCAATGGGTTCCTGTAGCAAACCCTAGGTTCAACGCTGATAAGGGTAATTTTAGCATTGACAAGACCAAATCCAACGCTGACAGAAACGTTGCCAGACCTAAATATTTGCAACCACAGGGAAAAAGGTTTAAAGCTTCTTCTAGCTTGACATGGAGACCTAAGCAAGATCAAAACCCTAATTCTAATGGGATTTCTATGACCTGCAACAGATTTAATTATATTTCAAAGGTCATCACAAAACCAATTGGGGTTAACTAGGTGTTTCATCCTAAAAGGGATGAACAAGGGGTTGTTATGAGAACTAAGTCTGTTCTTGTTGAACAACCAGATGAATCCAAGTCTGCTCAGTCTTGGGTTCCCAAAGAAAACTAATTTGTTTTCTTTATGTGCAGGGCATTCAAAAACATGTGAATGATTATGGCTATTGGGATAGTGGAAGCTCTAGGCACATGACTGGGAAGGAAGACTATCTTACAAACTTCACTCCCATTAAGGATGGTGATAAAGATTACTTTGGAGGCGGATATGGAACTATCACAGGCAAAGGAACTCTTCTCACCAAAAACTTGCGTTTTGAAAACGTGTTTCTGGTAAAAGAACTTGATTATAATCTTTTCAGTGTATCACAAGTTTGTGATAACAAAAATAAGGTTCCTTTTACTGATACTGAATGCTTGGTGTTGAGCAAGGATTTTAAAATACCAGATGAATATTGACTATAGAACACCTATGCATAAGGACATTTATAATGTTAATCTTAATGGTATTAGGATGACTAATAATATGTCATCTTTTTATGCTAAAGCTTCAGTTGATGAGAGTGATCTATGGCACAGGAGACTAGGGCACATTAACTTCAAAAATATAAACAGGCTTGTGAGACTTGGCTTGGTTGATAGTTTGCCTGAAAAGGCTTTCCACAATGACCACTCTTGTGTTGCATGCCTTAAAGGCTAACAGCACAAGGTCTCATTTAAGTCTAAACAGGTGCAATCTAGTTCAAAACCACTTCACTTGCTGCATATGGACATGTTTGGTCCAACTAATATAGAGAGTTTGAATGTTAAATCATACTGCTTTGTCATCACATATGACTTTTCTAGGTTTACTTGGACTTTCTTTTTAGCCATGAAAAGTGACACTGTTGATACTTTAATTAGCTTTATTACTCAGATTGAGAAGAAAACTGGTAATGAAGTTAAAATGCTTAGAAGTGATAATGGTGGTGAGTTTAGAAATAAACTGTTGGATGATTTTTGTGCCAAGAAAGGGATTACTAGGCAGTTTAGTATTGCCAGAACCCCACAGCAAAATGGGGTTGCTGAGAGAAAGAATAGAACCCTAATTGAAGCAGCCAGGACTATGTTGGCTGATGCTCACTTTCCCATAGCTTTTTGGGCTGAGGCTGTGAATACAGCTTGTTATGTTCAGAATAGAGCATTGGTCAACAAGATACATAACAAAACACCTTATGAGTTACTTTGGGGAAGGAAACCTAATATTGGTTTTCTTAAATCTTTTTGCTGTCATGTAGTTGTCTTAGATACTAGTGATGCCTTAGGTAAGTTTAGTGCTAAAGGTGATGAAGGCTACTTTATGGGTTATTCAGTGCAGAGCAAAGGATATAGGGTTTACCTTAAGAAGGAAAAACGTATACTTGAAAAAGTACATGTTGGGTTTTTAGAGAGTAAACCTAGTGATCCTGAAAGTGGTCCAAATTGGTTGTTTGACTTGGAACCTCTATCTAGGACTTTGAAGTATATGCCTGTTACTAATCCAGACATTGTGAAGGTAACTTCAAATGTTGTGGAAGAACCAGTTGTCGATGTTTCAGGTACACAGGTTACTAAAGAGGTTGGATCACAAGCAGACAAGTCATCTCCCATACTTGAGTATGTTACTGTTCCCATATGGACAGATGCTTTTGCTGCTGCTGCTGCTGGAAAGGATAATGGTGGTCCCCACGTATCACCAGTTAACAACATGCATGGTCCTTCAGGCGCTGACAAAGGATAATCTGGCGCTGACAGGACAAATTCAGGCGTTGATGGCTCAAACGTTGACAACACCATTTCAGGCGTTGATGGTTCAAACGCTGACAACTTTGGTTCAGGCGTTGACAACACTTTTGAGCATATTTTCTCTTCCAATTTTGAACAAGGTGAACCTTTAAGCAGACATGAAGAGGTTCATACAAATATTGATGGAAGAGAGTCTGAAGAAGATATTGGTAACTTGGATGATGAGATTGAAGACAACAGACTTTTTGAGGGAGGAGTTCTTACTTCTACAATGAAGAATCACCCCACTTCTCAAATTATTGGAGATGTGATGTCTCCTGTTCAGACTAGAATATCTCATCAGATTCTTGGAGGATTTATTGCCAATATACACAAGAAGGTTGATACCCCTCTTGTTCAAGCATGTTTGTTTGCCTGTTTTCTGTCACAACAGGAACCCAAGAAGATTTTTGATGCTCTCAAAGAACCAAGTTGGGTGGAAGCAATGTAGGATGAGCTTCACCAATTTGCTATTCAGGATGTTTGGGAGCTGGTTGATTGTCCCAGATATGTCAGACCTACTGGGACAATATGGGTTCTTAGAAACAAGAGAGATGAAAGAGGCATTCTGGTAAGAAACAAGGCACGTTTAGTGGCTCAGGGATATACACAAGAGGAAGGGATAGACTATGAGGAGGTCTTTGCACCAGTTGCAAGGATTGAGGCTATAAGGATATTTCTAGCCTATGCTTCCTGCATGGGCTTCACTGTCTATCAAATGGATGTGAAGAGAGCTTTTCTGTATGGCACAATTCTGGAGGAGGTGTATGTGATGCAGCCTCCTGGTTTTGAAGATCCAGAACATCCAGACAAGGTGTATAGAGTCAAGAAAGCTATGTATGGACTTCATCAAGCCCCAAGAGCATGGTATGGCACATTGTCCACTTATCTGGTGGAAAATGGATTCAAAAGGGGCACCATAGACCAGACATTATTTACAAAGAAGGTTGGTAAGGATGTCTTACTCGTTCAGGTTTATGTTGATGATATCATCTTTGGCTCCACCAATCCAAAGATGAGTGAAGACTTTTCCAAGCTTATGACAGACAAATTCAAGATGAGTGCAATGGGGGAGATGAACTTCTTTCTAGGGTTACAAGTTCAGCAGAAAGAAGATGGTATCTTCATCTCTCAGGATAAATATGTAGCAGAGATCTTGAAGAAGTTTGGCTTTTCTCCACATGAAAAGAGGGCTACTACTCATATAGATAGAGAACACCCTTGGGGAAAAGTTGGAGATGGAAAAGATGTGGATGTCAGGCACTATAGATCAGTGATTGGTTCATTGATGTATCTCACAGCCTCAAGACCTGAAATTATGTTTGCTGTGTGTGCATGTGCACGCCATCAAGTGGCTCCCAAAGAGTGTCACCTTTATGTTGTCAAGAGAATCTTTAGGTATCTTAGATGTTATCCAGATCTTGGACTGTGGTACCCAAAAGATTCACCATTGGAGCTTATTGCATATTCAGACAGTGACTATGGTGGTGACAAATTTGATAGAAAATCCACAACTGGTGGATGTCAGTTTCTTGGGAGTAGGTTGATATCTTGGCAATGCAAGAAACAAACAGTGGTGGCCAATTCTACAACTGAAGAAGAGTATGTTGCTGCAGCTGCTTTTTGTGGACAAGTCTTATGGATTCAGAACAAGCTGTTGGATTATGGGTATAATTTCATGCATACCAAGATTTTTGTAGACAATAACAGTACTTTATGCATTATTAAAAATCCTGTACATCATTCTAAAACAAAACACATAGAAATTAGACATCATTTTATAAGGGATTGTTTTGAAAAGGGTTTAATACAACCAGATAGGGTTAACACAGAAGAAAATGTGTCTGATTTATTAACTAAACCTTTTGATGCTGGAAGGTTTCAATACTTGGTGACAAGTATTGGAATGATCAATCTCACATAATATGTGTTTTGGGGTCTTATTGTAAAAGTATATACAGGATAATGCATTGTTATTGGTCTTTTTGAGAAGTTAGATTTTCCACTATATTTGTCTAACGCTGACAAAGGTTACTTTAACACTGACAAGTGTTATTGTGACGTTGTCAACAACAATGTTAGTTTTGTGGTTTTTAATCTAAGTGTGCAGGCGTTGATAGCATTGTACCATTGGATACAAAGTTGCTTATGGATCCTTAGAGAATCATTTGGAGCATGTTTCAATTCATGGATGATGGTTGGAATATTTATATTCCTATCTTGACATAAATTTTTATATTCGTGCATATTATTAGGCAACATATGTATCACAGTTTGAGGGGAGGTTTTAGTAACCTTTAGGACTTTTGGGTATTCTTATAATACTCTTATCACAATTCTATATTGTGTCCACAGGTGAGTATGGGTTAGTTTTACTAAATCATGAGGCACTGTAGCATGCAAAGTTGATATACTATGCATGCTGCCAAGACATTTTTGGCCTAGAATTGGATGTGGTCTGTTGGGAGAATTGGGAATGATTTATTATGGGTTTTACCTGGGAGTTACAAGGAATTTTATGAGATAACTTAATTGTTAAGAATTTTGGTTAGCAAGGGACACTAGAGGACTGTTATGTCTATCTTGCATAAGCAAGTGTGCATAACTAGACAGTGCTTGCCGCCCTATAATAATTATCAATTTATAGGTTATCTTCACTAGGATAAATTACTTTGTTAAGGTCCTTTTTCATTTTTATTACTTTTATTTTTTGGACGCTGACAAGTATTTTCCCAAGCGTTGTTATGACCAATTTAGACGCTGACATGGCTTTGGCAAACGTTGACAAGAATATAGACGTTGATGGGTTCTTTTTAACCGTTGACACTCATTAGGACCTACCCAGTTGTTATTTTTGACGAATTTTGGGGCCGTAATTTTGGGAGCAGATAACTTTTAATTAATGCATGAGATAACTTATTTTCTTTTCTATATTTTCATCATTATATTTTGAAAATAGTTGCCTCATTTTTGACCAATCACATTTACCTATCTCTCCTATATATTTGGCTCCTATTTTTAAATAGGGTACCTCATATTCTTGTCAAACAATTTTATCCTATAATTCATCTTTCTCAATAATTCACAAACAACTTTCTTCAACAATGGCACCAAAGTTTGAACCAAGTAACTTGGTATTGGGATTCAGGAGTCAACACAACATGATTGCTTATTTGGACGCTGATGATACTCTGTTTCCACAATACACCCAGATGGTGGCGTATTTGAATGCAAGTCCTATTAGGTATGCTCTTTCTCATGCTCCTCCCATCTCTGTCACACATATTAAACAGTTTTGGAACATTGTTAGTTCCTCAACAATTAATAATGTAACTACATTATTATCTATTGTTCATGGGCGTACATGGGTGGTTACTGAAGCCTTGGTTCGCCAGGCTTTGCATCTTGATGATGCAGATGATATAACCACCCTCCCCATTCATGAAATAGAACAAGGGCTTCGGGCTTTGGGTTATCCTTTCCCTGATGAGGGAACTTTAAACAAATATCATAAACAAGAGTTTCCCCCAGCCTGGAAGTACCTCATACATGTCATCCTACAATGTTTGAGTCCCAAATGTACTACACACAATGAAATTAATAGATCAATTGGTAGTGCAATTGTGTGCATTGCAAATGGGCAAAACTTTAATTATTCTAAAATGATTTTTGATGGCATATGTAAAAGCAAAGGGAATAAGATGACTTTGGCTTATCCCAGATTTTTACAAATGGTTTTTGATGTGCAAAATTACTGCACAAGGGATCATGATGATTTTTATGAGATCCCTGTGCAAAAGAAAGCTATTTTTACCAAGATGAATTCACCCCCTCACCGTGAATAACCCCTCACCCAAGCTATGCTTGCTGTTATTGCAGCAGCACAACCCCAACCAGATCCACAACCACAACTTAACCCAATACCAGAACCTTTGCCTTCACCTCAACACATGGAAATTGACCAAGAACCCTTCAACGCTGACACCTTAACTGTTGGCGTTGACACAAGTAATCCAGACGTTGACACCCTTCCTTCATAGACCCAAACACCCCTTAACCTTCCCACATCCACCCAATCCACATCATCTTCTACCCCACCACAATATAGGTTGCAAAAACGCCAAAGGACTACTGGAGTGTTCTCCTCTAGTGGTCTTAGCCATGTAGAAGAGAGAACCACCACCACAAGTATGGTTGGTGCTATGGATGAGGCTGGGACTATTGGTTCTGGCTTAGATGCAGACCAAGACAGTCCTAACATCTTTAAGACCTCATCCATGCCCCATGACTCTAACTTGGGAGGTCAAATACCCATTTTAGAGGAGGGCAGATTGGAACCATACACATTGATGGAATTGACGGCTGTCTGCATTAGCTTGCAAAAGCAAAATGCAGACTTGGTACAAATTGTCAGTACACAAGGCCTTGAACTCAAGCAATTGAGGGAGAGGATTGTCATATTATAGAATGCTAGCACTAGGCGTGGGATGGAGGAATCTTCCAAAGGGGTGGATGAGCAGATTAATGTGAGTGATAAAGGCTCACATGATGGAGAATCTTTGGGTATTGCTGAGGCCCTAACTGAATTGAAGAAGCAACCAGGTTTTGATAGATCTCTAGTAACTCCTACAAATTTAAACTTGTCTTTTACAGCTATGTTGGAGCAATTTACAAGAGACGCTGAGACAAGTAAGTTGGGCGTTGACAAGCAAAATTTGAACACTGACACACCAAGCGCTAACAAGAGTAATTTGGGCGCTGACACAAGGAATTTGAGCGTTGACAGACCTGCAGATGTGGTTGATGTATCCTAGTCATCAGCTATCATCAAAGACGTAACATCACAGGTATTACCATCATCCTTACCCATCATAGATCCATTAGATAAGGGTAAAGGAATTATGGTAGAAGTAGAAGTTCCAAAGAATGCAGCACAGGTAGAGTTTGATAGAAGGTTGGCTGCACAACTTGTGGAACAAGAAATAAAGAAGGTTGGTGAATCACCATTTGTTGTCACTTCAGAGGAACAAGAAGGAAGTGATAAAGAAAGTTCAGATTCAAGAGTGATGACAATTGAACAACCAGAAAGACTTGAATATGGTGATGACTTGGCAAGGGAGAAGCTTAGAGAGTTGAAATTGCAAGTAGACTTTGATATGCCAGAAGTTGTTCAGATGTACCATGCTTGGGAGAATAGGATTATGGAGAATCCAGATTTGACTATTTCAAACCAGATTTGGGGGTTGGAGATTCTTCTAAGAGTTCAAAATGACTGCAAGGTAATTCTGAAACACAAAGCTAGCAATGTTTTCTCACTGCTGAAGAGGGATAGAAGAGAGCTATATTACATGCTACTCAGATATCATGGAACTGGATGGACCTTCAAGAAATTGTAGGGATTATCTTTTCAAGAATTGGAGTACAAGGCTTATCCCATTTGGGCAAAAGTGCAGGAAATGAACACTCTAAGACTTCTTTCAGATGAAAGGAAAGAAGAACTTGCAGAAGAGATGGAGATTCAGAAGGAAATGATTGTTCTAAGGCCTTTGAAGAAGGGAGTTCCACTTGAGTTCCCTAAAGATATGGATAAATTGAATCCCAGTGAAGCTGTTATAAGAAGGAGCATCAAGCTCTCGCCCATGGAAGCTTCAAATATGGTACAAGTGTTACCTCTTGATGCCAGAAACCCTATCATAAGCCATGAAGAAGATGCACTGGGTTTTGGAAGATTGGCAGGTATGGGAAAGAGGTACACACATTTACTACTCTTGTGTCTCTTTTTGTAAGTGTGGATAGAGAAGACTTGGTAGACCTTTGGAGGTTGTTGGAGGCCAAGTATGAGACTGAAGCTCCTACTTCAGTCAATGGAATAAAACTTTGGTCAACATTCAAGAGAATGTATGGACCAAAAGAAGAAGATCCTGCTGTCTGGAAGGATCTTGAGGATGATATCAGTAGTCTTCAATGGCGTTTATATTCAGCTGCTGGTGTGTACTACTTGAGCTCTACAAAGTTTGTTGAGTATCTTCTTGTAGATGGTCAGTATTCCATGTCCAAAGCAGTTTTGGAAAAGATGAAGACAACACAGCTGGATATTGACTATTCAAGTGACGTGGCCAACGATTTGATTAGGCATGTTTATTACCAATATGATAAGATTTGTAAGATTCCTCCTAGTTCTTAATTTTTATTCAGAAACTTGATTACTAGAGGAGATATCAAGTTTAGGGGAGGATTGTTGGGAATAAAATGTAGCCAGTCCACTTGAGCGCTGACAAGAGGAAAACAAGCGTTGATAAGAAGAAAACAAACGCTGACATATCAAGCGGCGTTGATAGGTTGAAGACAAGCACTGATAGGAAGATATGCTCTACGCGTATTATGTTTCTAGTTTGTTTCTAGTAAAGATAGGATCAACATTGTATTTTCTATAATTATCTTTACCTAGAATAGTTGATACGTAGACTCTTGTACAAGGCTTCTTATGTCTATAAAAGAAGACCTTTAGGTTATGTTTCATAATAAGTTTTCATACGTTAAACACTTTCATTGTAAGCAAGTTCGCTATTATCAATCAAGTGAAAGTTTGTTTTACATCCTTTGTGTGTTCTTTTTTAAGTGTTATTTCCGCATAACACTTAAATTACTTTATACATAAACAAAGTTTCTCTACGTGTATAACTTGATCTAATCTCGTTTACACAAGCTAAATCGATCTATGTTTGGGATCAACAAGAATTGAGGAATCCTAAGATTCCGGATCTTTTAAGCTACTAGGAATGCATCATGTTCATATGATTAGATAATCAAAGCGGAATTAGAACACGACACATTAACAAGGTGTTTGGACACAAAGAACATGAACTAAAACAAATGGATTGCTAATTATATTAATAATCAACAATCACTAGATGTGTGTACATTGAATCCCACACCTAGTCGACAAACGCTTTAGGTTTACATTGTATATGAAAGATATATAAATAAACCTAATACCCTTGGTTCCTTTTATAGTGTAAGGAATAGGGTTTACAAGAGATAAGTATGAATAAACATGTAAATCTTCTATTCAAATAAACATATACATAATATATTCTGCATACTTATCTAAATAGAAGCTTCCAAAGGCTTCTTGTCTACGTTTCTGTCAATGCTTTAATTGCATGTGACAGCGCTTGTATTGCACTTGACAATGCTTGCTTCTGTCAACGCCTGATTTGTTCTTGAAAACGCCTGGAATACACTTGTCAACGCTTAGACAAATGCCTTCATGTTTTCTTCATTTTTGAGTTTCTGCCACATCAACCTTTTGAACCAACAATCTTCCCCTAGTTGATGTCGGCAAAACACTTTGTGTATCTCTTGTAAGTTGTACATCATCTTAAAATTGCTTCCCCTCAATTGTAGCATGTATGTCTTCCCCTTTTTGTCACATCAACAGGGAAGTAAACAATGTATGCAATCTTAAAGATTCTCCAGATGTAGAAGTAGAATAACCCAAACTTTGTATTTCTTTCACCCAATTGCTCACAAGTTGATAAACTCTTCCCCTAGTTGTCGAAACGACTAGAGAAAAATGCAACTCTTTCATTGCAAAAGGAGGCTCAGTTTATTGGTACGAACGGGAACTGAAACCAACAAAAATCGCACAACTATAAGCCAGTTGTTAGCTATAACAATATATTTAGATCCAATGATCAAGGTGTATTGCTCACCCATCAAATTTTATTACATGGGTACTGGTAACCTTCACGACTATGAGCCAATCGTATGCTATAACAATATATTTAGTCCAATGACAAGGTGTATTGCTCACCACAGTTTTTGTTACATGGGAACTGGTAACCTTCACGACTATGAGCCAATCGTACGCTGTAACAATATATTTAGTACAGAGACAAGGTGTATTGCTCACCTTAATAAGAAAATTTTTTTGTGAAAACTAACTTCAACATCAAACTTACCATAAGAATTCTTCCCCTTAATCATATACGACTTTATAAAAAATATCCGAGCCATAAATATCAATTTGATATTCTGTATAGAAACGGAGATCCCATGTACCTTCGTGTGTGAATACCTCCTTTTTGTGTGCTAAAAACCTACCAATTTTCTCAAACAGCAACTATTCCTTTTGTTGTCCAATATCCTTCACTGTCCAATATATCAACACTGTGTGTTGTCCAATATCGGACAACACTTATCAGCGTTGAAAAATGTATATATCGGACAACAAGTGTCAGCGCTTCCCAACATCGCTTAACGTATTCCTGTCAGCGCCAACTTTGTACCTGTCAGCGCCTGACCATCAGTGTCTCATCCATGCCTTGTCAGCGTCACACCAACATCTATCAGCATCACATCAACATCTATCAGTGTTTAAATAACACATGTCAGCGGGTAATAAATCTAAGGTTTTATAAACCCTAAATCATGATTTTATGTGAAAACCATAAACTGCAGTGAACTTTGACATCGAATATCTTCTTCATGAGAGCTCAGATCGAAGATCCCTTCAATGAGATCCTAGACACAAGTTTCAAGAACCTACAGATCGAATTTCACGACGATCCAACGGTTAACGAAGGAGAAATCGCGTTTTTACTATTACTGTTCACAGAAAACAGCATATGACCACTGCTGATTTTGACGCTTAATAACTTTTTCTTGGGAATAGATCTCGACAATCCCTCCAGTGGATATCTAGATATATGTGTGTAGAACACACACAAAAAATTTCGTGGCGATCCAACGGTTCAATAAAAAGTTATGGCCTTCTGAATACTGCTGTGCACACAAAAACGTCCAGAAAAACCCTAGACGGATTTTTCTATTCTTCTCGATACACGAACACCTTGTTGGTCCTAGCATCACGAGCCACGAGGCTCTGATACCAATTGAGGAATCCTAAGATTCTAGATCTTTTAAGCTACTAGGAATGCATCATGTTCATATGATTAGATAATCAAAGCGGAATTAGAACACGACACATTAACAAGGTGTTTGGATACAAAGAACATGAATTAAAACAAATGGATTGCTAATTATATTAATAATCAACAATCACTAGATGTGTGTACATTGAATCCCACACCTAGTCGACACACGCTTTAGGTTTACATTGTATATGAAAGATATATAAATAAACCTAATACCCTTGGTTCCTTTTATAGTATAAGGAATAGGGTTTACAAGAGATAAGAATGAATAAACATGTAAATCTTCTATTCAAATAAACATATACAGAATATATATCGCATACTTATCTAAATAGAAGCTTCCAAAGGCTTCTTGTCTACGTTTCTGTCAATGCTTGAATTGCATGTGACAACGCTTGGATTGCACTTGACAATGCTTGCTTCTGTCAACGCCTGATTTGTTCTTGACAACGCCTGGAATACACTTGTCAACGCTTAGACACATGCCTTCATGTTTTCTTCGTTTTTGAGTTTCTGCCAGATCAACCTTTTGACCCAACATACCCCGGTAAAATATACTACTCCAAAAAACGTTTAAGTACAAAAGATATAGGTGAAGTCCTAAATCAAATACCGTTACATAGGCAACAACCAAGTAAATAATAGCTAAAACTAAAACCCCTACATAAGAGAACAAACTCTCATATCACGACTCAAAGAATTACTATTTCCTACCACTATAATGGAGCTGAAAGTCATAGAAATCCTTAATTTGTCCCAGAAAATCATGAATCTGTTCCGCATAATCATCATCATATATATCATACTCCTCTTCAAGTGGATGGCCTCCTCCCATCAAAGAGAGTAAGCCTCATAATCTTCACATCCGAGTCGCTGATATTTGCAAGATCTAAGTGTTCAAAGGATCGTTTTGGTGTAATAGAAGAATCTGTAGCCTCCTAAGCAGCCTCCTTACCCTTTGTCGCAACCTGCGTATGTGAAACATCCTTGCTTACATCCATCGAAGCTTCTTGATTTTTGCTTCCCGACTCTACCTTTTCTACCACATCAAACATCAAATCCCTATCCCTAAGTTTATCAAACGAGTTTTTGAGCTCCAACAGATTAATATCATCACTGTTATGTTTCGGTCTGTTCGAACTCTTAACCATGGACGAATTGGATTTTGAAGTTTTCATAACCCATGTAGTATTAGGTTTGGAGAACCGCAAACCTTCAATATGGCACGACTTGAAAACTTGAGGCTATTTTCTATTTGCATTCGAATATACCTCAGCTTCATCACGCTTCGGATAAACAACTTTAGGTTTCTTAGGGCAATCTGAATCCATATGATCAAAAATCTTGCAAACATCACACCTTGGCGGTTTCCATTCATATTCCGCCGTGATTGTTTCCATAGAATACCCCTCTTCACCTTAAATTGGAATTGCCACAACAAACGACTCAACAAGAGCTTTTTCTGCATTTAACTCAACCAAGGCACGCGCAGAAGAGCACCGTTTGCATGATTCACACACATATCCGCCGTATGAGCATCCAACATAATATGTTTTCCAACCTTGGTGGTAACTAAACTCAGCCCGAATTCAGAATAAGCAACAATAGGTACATCGTGTAATTTGACCCACACCAAAACTGTTTTAATATCATCTTTGATCAGCTTCTTTGTTGGATTCCATACATTAAGCATAATATGTGATAACCTAATACGCCAAGGACCATTTTCAAGAACCTGCTCCATACCACTGTTAGATGAGAATTGAAAGAAAAAGAAACCATGATGAAACATGGTCCTCTCAAGCCTAAATCGATCCCACGCGTTATTAACATACTTCTCAACAATTGGAAATGCATGTCTTCTTCCAGATAGTAGCCGTAAAGTGTATTAGCATTTTTATTTGCCTTATCATCAACCGCATCTTTAGGAAGTCCAATATCTGCACCAAGAACTATGGTAGCATTAACAAGCTCTGATATTATAACCTTTGTACCCCTTACACCCCTACCACAGTAGCAAATGACGACTAAGCTAGGTCAGTACTAGGCTTCAAATAAAACCGCGTTTTCATTAGTATTTATACCCAACGTCTCCTTAGGCTGTAAACACCCCACATTCCCATTATTCCCATGCGGTGTACACGCTGCCCTTCCATCATCCATAATCCAATATAGACTTGAAAGTATGATCTTTGGGATTATGAGTAATAATTTTGGCAGGACCATCAACCAACGTAGCTTCGCTGATTACCTCCCCATGTTTAGCTTGTGGACGTGTACCCTCTTTCCCAATCACTTTCCCCTCAATGTTACGAATTTTCTTTGCCAGATCCTTCCCAATTGTCTTTGGTTTCTTGTTGACAACAGTAGCAGGTCGAGGACTATTGAGGAATCCTTCTCCATCTCTCTAACCCATAACCAGGAAAACCATAAGAATTCTAAGCGACACAAAAGAAACCCTAAAAAAGTTTTATAACTTTGAAGAAATATGTCAACCCTCAATCAGCCGATCCTCTACTACAAGAACTAGCCCCAATCTCGTATAAGCGATACAAGGAAACAAGTTAAGTAGAGATCGCAAAAAGCAAAACAATTATTGTTTAGAATAAAAGATACGGCGGCACAAACCTTAATATGAAAAAAACTAACAACTGATCGAATCCTATCTAATTAGCAAGACTCATACCCGCTCTTTAAACCAATCAAGATTTAATGATCAGGCAAGTCTTCGTTATACAACAAAACCCTAACCGAACAGGAAATCCTAATCAGTTCAAAAAAATAGGTATACAAAATAACGCTAATAAAGATCACCAAAGATCAGAAGAGGGATTTATGATCGGAAAGATTTTTTAGGGCGGCCGAAAATCACCATTTTTAGAGAGAGAAAATACTAGGGTTTTTCAAAAAAAATTGCGAAGTTGTTGTGACTATGATTGGTGGTTTTGTTTTATAATTGGCGGACCTCATCTATATCCAACCCGTCTTTGTTGAGTTGTTATTTGGATGATATGGTTGGCTTATACACGGCCAACCAAGTCTTGTGAGAACGTGTCTTGCTTATCTGTTCGTAGTTCCTTATTATAACTGCTTATATAGAAGTGTTAGTTGGGCTGCTAATATATGTGTATTATTATGACTACTTATGTGGAAGTATTGGGCGTGCACCATAATGTTATTGTGTTTCTTATATAGAGTTTTAAATTTCACAAACAAAAAAATGCCATTTTTTTCCCAAAACCAAATTGTCTCAACTCTATTACAATTATTTTTGAAAGTGGCAAAGGTTATGGTGTGTTTTAACACGTCCTGTATGTTTTTAAGAGGTTTACAAGGAAGTTTTGGGAAGGGGTGTAATGAGTTATTAGTAGCTTATACACGAGCGATGTATCTCACTAACCTAGTACCAAAACAGTCCTTGCATACTTAATAGAAAGACAGTTTATGGTATCTGGCCTCAGATATTCTTTGCTTACACAGGGCCGAATATGTGTATTCTCGATCTGAATAGTCTGCCTGAACTTGAATCTCGTTCTATGACTACACATCGTAACTAGGACTACCCGGTTAAATAACTAAAATCTTATAATCTTTGCAATAAATGTATTAAGGTGACTTTCTCTATACCATGGAAGTTTTTGCTAAGATTTTGATATGGAAATGTTGGTGATGCACCTTATTTATCTGTATATTGCTTATTATAACTACTTATGTGATACTGTTCATGGTGCACCTTATTTATCATGTTTGTTTTAACTGCTTATGTGTAATGTTGGTACATGAGCATAACTATGCACCTGTTGCTGATTATAACTACTTAAGTAGTTTAGGGTTATGCTTCCTCGAGAGGTACGAATACCTGCTCTGTCCACAGCTAGGGGAAAGACTCCTGATTTCTGTTATTTTCTATACTTGTTAATCTTGACCAACACATGGTTGGTTTATAAACGACCAACATCCTTATGTTACGAAGTTGTTGTTGTGACTGATTGGTGGTTTTGTTTCATAGTAGGCGGACCTCATCTAGGTCTAACTCGTGTATGTTGAGATGCTATTTGGCTAACATGGTCGGCTTATACACGGCTAGCCGGTGTCTCATGAGAATGTGTTTTGGTTACTGTGGTTGTTGGTTTTGTTTGATAGTTGCTTGTTTATACACGACCAAGTGAACAATTTTTGTTTGACTGACACATGGTTTGTTTACAATCGATCAATCCATATCTATTGAGAAATTGTTTTGGCAACATGGTTAGATTATACACGGCCAACCGGTCTCTCTTGAGCATTTGTTTTAGTGGTGGTCGTTGTTGGTTTGTTTGATACATGGCGGTACTCATTTGTTTCCGATGTGTAACTTATCTTTTTCCTTTGAATAACTGATTATCGAGTTGATTCTCTGCCTAACATTATGTATAACATCTTGATCTGCTTCATTCAGAAGTATGAATACCTGCTATGTCTACAGCTAGGGATAGATCTGAGATTGCACGTAGATTTGTTGTTGGGTATGGGAGTATTTGTGCGAATCTATCGAGACAAATATATTGCAGCCATTGTGGCTTTATTTGTGTCTTGGCGGGGCTATTATATTGCATCCCTGGCGGGTTATTTGTATTATGGCGTTGAATGTTTATATTGAAGTCATGTATGTTATATATGTATAACGGAAGGGCAATTTTATTCCAGCCTTGTCCGTTACCTTTGCGTTATAAGTTAAATCACTTAATTAACGAGTTCATTCTCTGGCTTATACTGTGGATAACATCTTGATATGCTAATTTATGTGTATTACTATGACGGCTTATGTGTAAGTATTGGGCAGACACCTTAATATTACTGCGTTTCTCAAATAAAGTTTTAAATTTCACAAGTAAAAACGCCATCTTTTCCCAAAACCAATTTGTCTTAACTTTATTACAATGATTTTTAAAAGTGTCAAAGGTTATGGTGTGTTTTAACAGGTCCTTTATATTTTTAAGTGGTTTACTGGGATGTTCTGGGAAGGGGTAAAATTACGTATCAGTAGCATATACACGGCCAACGTATCTCACTAACCTAGTACCAAAATAGTCCTTGCATACTTAACACAATGCCAGTTTATGGTATCGGACCTCATATATTCTTTGCTTACACATGGCCGAATATTCTATACTCTTGATCTGATAGTCTGTGTGAACTTGAATGCTCACTCTATGACTACGCATCATAACTACGACTACTCGGTTACATAACCAAAATCTTATAATCTTTGCAATAAACGTATTAAGGTGCTTTTGTCTATAGTGTGGAAGTTTTTTTTAAGTAAAGGAAAGGATTTCAAGAGAAAAGAATAGGGATTATCTTACGATTTCGTAATTACAGTCATAATTGGGGAATTAGATAGATTGAACCCACTTTCTATTATAATGATCATGGAAGATTTGAAACTAACAGCCAAACCCAACAAGTGAAGTATATGTATTGAGTCAGAAGATAGTCTTTTGTTTAGTTTTTATAAGAAATAAGGACCTCTAGCATAAATAGTTAATAGCAGGGACTAATAGTGCAAGGTACACATTATAGTAAGAATATTTGAAAAGCCTTTTCTTTAGTTTTATAAGAACTATGGTGGGAAAAAATCTCCAGTTTTGTATGGATGAATATATCATCCTATATGATCAAGAATAGATTTCTAGAATGTGTAAGCTAATCACGTGATGTAAAAAGGCCTCTTAAGTTGTTCCCAGTCGTTGGTAAGTTCTAAATTTTTAATTTATAATTCATGATTATGGAAGAAAATGTAGGTTTTTGTTAGTAAGTGTTTTATTGAATAATTCATAATTATAATCCAATTTAGCATGCTTTTATGTCTTGTGAAAATTTGTAATGATGTCTGTGATTGTTGGTTTTGTTTCATATTTGACAGCACTCATGTGTTTCTATAACAACCCATTATTTTCATCTATGTATTATGTACATTATTCTTGTGAGATAAATAATACTTTGTTTATATGGTGAAAATTTTTGTTTTTCCTATATGAATTATGTGTGTAGCTTACATATCAAGGTGCACAAACCCACACAACCCACACTATCAATTCTTCTTGTGTTCATCGGATGTGAAGACCTTATATATATATCAAGTCTAAACTCTAAAAGTAATCTAATAAATATATTATGCATAAGAACATCTCAAATATAACAAAGATGTGCTAAATCATTAAAGAGCCTTAGAAATCCTAGAAATCCATTGTAAACTAATGTTTTAAGTAATATAACTACACAATACCTATATATGAGTATCAAATAAAAATGTACAAGTTATAAACTATCATATAGAAGAGATATTTGATTATAAAATACTAAGTATAAGTAATATAAAGCTAATTACAAGTATAAAACCTAGTAACTAGGATTAGCGCCTAAAATCCATATCACAATGAATTAGAAGCTAATCTCTTGTAACCAATTACAAACTAAACTAAGTATCATATTAAGATCATACATTTATTCCAAGATAAGTTACAAATTACTAAAGAACAAAGTACAAGTTTTTAAAGCATGGAATACTAATTTAACCTATTCCCTCCTAGGATATGATTAACCTTTACAAACTCTTAAACCAAGTATGTAGAATCCTTAGAAACCTTAAACACGTCATATAAGACCTAGAATAAGTTTACATGAGGAGATAAACACTAATTACCCAAAGAAGAAAGTCATTAGGCTTAATGACCTAAAAACCCTCATATTAAGCATTTTACATAGAATCAATACCTAATATTTTAGGAAAAGTCTACAAACACTCATAGAATTAGGTTATAACATTATATTAAGACAATGTACAAGTACCCTAAAGCACAAGGTACTACATTTCAATGAATGGCTTATAAATTAAGACAATGTACAAGTACCCTAGAGACTTCATGAACACATTAAGGACAATGTAGGATTTATAAATTAAGTTTACATCAATAGCTAAATCAATGACAATGGATTTAACAAGGATATAACCCTAGATCATTTGAAACCCTAATCTAGCTAGGTTTTCTTCCCAATTTCACTTCAAACCTTTGTTAAACTTCAAACCAAGGACCTAAACTTCTTAATTACAATGTATATACCCTAATTATACCCTAATCCATAACTAATCACATTCCTGAACCCTTAATTACAAGAATTACAAAGTTATAAAGTTACAAGCCCTAGAAATGCATCCGACTAGGTTTTACCCTCCAAAAACCTATTTAAACTCCTTTCCTACAAAATTCAAACTTAAACCGTATATTTTAGGATATTTTGAGAAATTTTACAAGTAGGTGCGTCACCTACTTGTCGATGAAAACTCATCATCGTTATCATTTAAATTCGTGGCTACTTAAGGACCTTAAGCTTAGATATTTTGTTCCTAACGTCCATGAGTCCTTCCCAAACTTCCCTAGCATCCTTTAGTCATGTATCTACTCTCCTTACACATTTCAATTCATAACTTGGAGCCTAAGTGTTGGAAAATACTATAAATAGGGCGTATACCTTTCATTTGAAATCGGCCCTCTGTTTTCTCTTAACCTCGATACTATTCTGAATTCCACTTCTAAAAAAGGTGTAGGACTCTTAGAAGACCCGAAACCAGGTCTAGAAAGAATCCATTGAAGCTCTGGAAGCTTTGGTAGCAAGTTGTGTTCATAAGAAGTCATAAGGAGCCATTTTGGAGCTACCTAGGTTTGTGAGACTAAGCTGTATGCCTGTGACTGAAATATCTTTACGAGATTCAGACTCTGTAAGACAATGTAAGTTCATAGCCTCACTTTTAAATTCTTTATAAACGATTTAAAAACCCGTGAGGGGAATATATGCCAAAAATAGAATACATATGTTTTTGAACTATACGCTTTTACTAAAATATGTTATTGTACGAGTGCCCAAACTGTTACTTACTACCCAAATTTCATAAGTCATAGAACACTTTATGTGTGTGCTAATATGGTGAATAGATCTATTGGAAGTAACGAATCCTGCTTGTGTTACCCGTTCGAGTGGGTAATCAAGCACACTTTATTAGAACTAATGGGTAATCTGTACCTGCAGATTACTTGTCATGACAATCCGTCATAATGGTCACTCTGGTAAAATTCTCGTTTGTTTTGATGTTTTGAGCTTAGTGAAATAAAATATTGTTTTATGTGAGCGAATAGTAACATAGCTCAAAGTGGTAGACATGTATTCAAAACTGTTATTACAAACCTATGAATTCACTCAACCTTTGTGTTGACTTTTAAGCATATATTTCAGGTATTACTGACTGATAGCATGAAGCAACACAAGGATTGCAGGAATAGACTTGATTTTGAAATTATTGACATAGCTTTTTGGGACCTTATATTGTAAAACTCTAAATTTTAAATGATATAAAATAAAGTTGATTTAATCACTCTTTTAAGTTATTTTCTATAATTATGACTTGTGTTCCATGATGTAATACCCCAGATTAGCTTCCGTTTCTATATGGAAAATTAGGGGTGTTAAAGATTAGTATCAGAGCCATGGTTATGGAGAACAATAATTAAAATCTTGACCATAACTACTTTTCCTAAAAATTTAAGAAAGTCCTCTGTGCCAATGCTAGTGCTGCTACAAGAATGAGGTAATATTATGCCAATACCAGTACTGTTACCCTTCAGAACAATGTATAAATGATATTATGATGTATTATGTTTATGTGTAAGTAATATAATGTGACTGTTATAAATAAGTTTTGATATTTTAGTGACTCCTCCAGAAATATGTATTCGTATCTTCCTCCTATTATCATCTTATCAGGTTCAAAAGATTCGCGTTCTGCAAGTATTCCTAACGACTTCCTGAAGTATATTTCCAATCTACAGATGAATAATCTTTATGATATAATGAAGAAGTTCTTCCCGAGTGAAGATATTATAGATAAAGTTAAAGGACTTAGGAAAGACTGAAGAATCATACAACGATATTTTAAGAAGCTGGAAGGAGATTTTGAAGGAGCCAAGTCCAAGTTGTAGAGAAGACAAGAGATACACGATGAAGAAATTGTTCAAGCTCGACTAAAGATTGCTACCCTAGAGTTAATCATTATGGACATTCAAATTAGACATCGACCCAATATACGAAGTTTTTTATGCTATCAAGGAACTCAAAAAAAAGAGAAGAAGACACTAGACTAGAATTTGTGAATATTTACAAATCCGGATAACTGACAAGATGATTTGTGATTATTCTCAATTTTATGTCTTTACTTTTATGTTAATAGTGAAGCCTGTCTTGTAAATATAGACAAGACAAGTTGCTAATAAATAAAAGATGGGTTATCCGTTAAAACCTCGTCATTCTATTTACTCGCCTCTAGAAATCTGGGATTTCAAAGTTTTCATCAATATAATAGAATATTTATTCAGTTTTTGGATTCGTGTTATGATAATACTTAAATAAGATAACTTATGATTGTCTTATTTAAATAAATTGATCCTTCATTAATATATGATAATTATAAACTATCAAAAAATAATTTTCTAAATGTTGTTCACATGAGTCTGATCAATTCAAAAAGTTTTGGGCTTAAGTGTATAGCTCATTCACAAATGTGTTTTTCCAATATATATAAGACGTTTTCTTTTATTTTATGATTATACGATAGTACCATAATAAGAACCTTATGAATGATATGCCAATTGATTCAATACCCTTATGTATAACGATTTTGACAAATATATCATTCTTACCCTATGTTATCTTGTGTGTGTTGATAGAATGGCTCTCAAAAGAGCATCGGCATCTGCAACGACAACAATGACTCAAGAAGAAATTAGGCAATTCGTAGCTGATAGTGTTGCTGCAGCTCTGCAAGCACGAGCTACCAATATGCCTAATGCTGAAAGGAATAATGTTCAAAGAGAAATTCCTGTACTCAAGAGATGTAGCTACAAGGAATTCATGAGCTTTCAACCTTTTAACTTCAAAGGATCTAAAGGTGTTGTTAGTCTTATTCGTTGGTTTGAGAGAACTGGATCAGTATTTGCTCGAAGTGCTTGTGCTAAGGACTGCAAAGTGAAATTTGCTATTGGTACACTAACTGATGAAGCATTATCCTGGTGGAATTCATTTGCTCAACCCATCGGAATTGAAGAAGCTTATAAGACCACCTGGTCTGAATTTAAGAAGTTGTTGATAAAGAAGTGTTGTCCTAGAAACGAGATTAGAAAGATGGAAGAAGAATTTTATCAACTTAAGGTGGAAGGAAATGATCTCAAGACTTACATAAGAAAATTCCAAGAGCTAGCACTATTATGCCCAACTATGATGCCATATTCTAAGAAACTTATGGAAGCATTAATAGTAGGATTGCCTCAAAGTATTGAGGGAAACGTTACTGTTTCAAAGTCCCAAACTTTGGAAGAAGTCATTTCTATAACTCAAAGGCTAATGTATCAGGTTCTAAAGCGCAGTCTTGTGCAAGGAACTGAGGATCATAAGAGGAAGTTTGAAGATAAAAGAGACACCAACGTTAATGAAGACCATTATTGCTCCAAGGATCACGAGAACGATAATCACTTCAACAATCGCTACAATAATGATCGTGAGGATAAGAGGCAAGAGAACTTCAAAGATAATACTGCCATCCCAGCTGAGAGAAAGATCTATGTTGGAAAACTTCCACTATGTAGAAGATGTACTTTGCATCACAAAGGACCTTGCACTATTCAGTGCCAGATTTGCTACAATGTAGGTCATCTAACTAAGAACTGGAAGAAGAAAGGGTCAGCTACTCGAAATAAATAAGCCGCATTTCTGTTTTTTGATAAGAGGTCTTACTTTAAATTAAATCTCAAGACGAGATTTTCTTTAAGGGGTAGAGACTATAACAACCCAGTAATTTCATCTATGTATTATGTAAATTATTCTTGTGAGATAAATAATACTTTGTTTTTATGGTGAAGTTTTTTGTTTTTCCTATATGAATTATGTGTGTAGCTTACATACCAAGGTGCACAAACCCACACAACCCACACTATCAATTCTATTGTGTTTATGGGATGTGAAGACCTTATACATATATCAAGTCTAAACTCTAAAAGTAATATAATAAATATATTATGAATAAGAACATCTCAAATATAACAAAGATGCCTTAAATCATTAAAGAGCCTTAGAAACCCTAGAAATCCTTTGTAAGCTAATGTTTCAAGTAATATAACTACACAATACCTATATATGAATATCAAATAAAAATGTGCGAGTTATAAACTATCATATACAAGAGATATTTGATTATAAAATACTAAGTATAAGTAATATAAAGCTAATTACAAGTATAAGACCTAGTAACCAGGATTAACACCTAAAATCTATTTCACAGTGAATTAGAACCTAATCTTTTGAAACAAATTATAAACTCAAAAAAGTATCATATTAAGATCATACATTTATCCCAAGATAAGTTACAAATTACTAAAGCACAAAGTACAAGTTTTTAAATCATGGAATACTAATTAAACCTATTCCCTCTTAGGATATGATTAACCTATACAAACCCTTAAACCAAGTATGTAGAATCCTTAAAAACCTTAAACAAATCATATAAGACCTAGAATAAGTTTACATGAGGAGAAAAACATTAATTACCTAAAGTAGAAAGTCATTAGGCTTAATGACCTAAATACCCTTATATTAAACATTTTACTTAGAATCAATATCTAATCTTTTAGGACTAGTCTAAAAACACTCATAGCATTAAATTTAGGTTATAACATTATATTAAGACAATGTACAAGTACCCTAAAGAATAAGGTACAACATTTTAATGGCTTATAAATCAGGTCAAAATAGGTATTTTCACACTTTAGACATTTTTACTTAGACTAACTTAGTAAAACCAATGTACAGACTTCATGAACACATTGAGGACACTATAGGATGTATAAATTAAGTTTAACTCAGTAGATAGATCAAGGATAATGGATTTAATAAGGATTTAACCCTAGATCATTAGAAACCCTAATCTGGCTAGGTTTTCTTCCCAATTTCACTTCAATCTATTGTTAAACTTCAAACCAAGGACCTAAACTTCTTAATTACAATGTCTAAACCCTAATCATACCCTAATCCATGAATAATCACATTGCTAAATCCTTAATTACAAGAATTACAAAGTTACAAAGTTACAAGCCCTAGAAATGCACCCGACTAGTTTTTTCCCTCCAAAAACCTATTTAAACTCCTTCCCTCCCAAATTAAAACCCAAACCATATATTTTAGGATATTTTGAGATATTTTACAAGTAGGTGTATCACCTAAATGTAGATGAAAACTCATCATCCTTATCATTTAAATTCGTGACTCCTTAATGAGCTTAAGCTTAGATATTTTGTTCCTAGCTTCCATGAGTCATTCCTAGACTTCCCTAGTATTTGTTAGTAATCTAATCTACTGTCCTTACATATTCAATTCTTAACTTGGAGCCTAAGTGTTGGAAACTACCATAAATAACGTTTATACGTTTCATTTGAAACTGGCAACCTGTTCTCTCTTAACCTCCATACCCATTCTGAATTCTACTTCTACAAAAGTTCTAGGACTCATAGAAGACTAGAAACCAGGTCTAGAATGAATCTATTGAAGCTTTAGTAGCAATTTGTGTTCATAAGAAGTTAGAAGGAGCATTTTGGAGCTACCTAGGTTTGTGAGACTATGTTGTTTGCCTGTGACTGAAATATATTTGACGTGATTTAGACTCCGTAGGCCAAGGTGAGTTCATAGACTCACTGTTAAATGCTTTCTGAATGATTTGAAAACCCGTGAGGGGGATATATGCCAAAACTAGAATACATGTGTTTTTGAACTGTACGCTTTTACTAAAATATGTACTTGGACGAGTGGCGAAACTGTTACTTGCGACCCATATTTCATAAATCATTGAACACTTTATGTGTGCGCTATTATGGTGAATAGATCTATTGGAACTAACGAATCCTGTTTGTGTTACCCGTTCGAGTAGGTAATCGAGCACACTTTATTAGAACTAACGGGTAATCTATATAATAACCATTTTTATTATAATCGTTTTTCCTCGACTCGACTCGAATTGATTTACAACTTAACACAAGATTTATTTGTTTTTGGTTAATAATAATTTCTTGGTATCTATTGTCTAATTAAATTAAAAATGGGGAAAATTATTTAGGATAAGGAATCTATAAAAATAAAAGCGCAAATAGTTCAAATAAAATTATTCTAAAATGTAAAATAAGATTTAAACTCTAAGATGCAACAAAACTAAACTATAATTAAAAATAATAATAATTCTAAATGAGAAATTAAACTAAATTCAAGCATGTAATAATAAGTAAAAAATGACAAAAATTAAATCCTTAAAATTAAAGCATAAAGCTATAACCTTTTTATCTTATTAATCTTTTTAGATGATTAACCTTGAAGCTTTATGTACTAATAAGCTTAATAATCATAAAAAGTGTAAACTTTATACTCAAACTAAGCTTATCTAAATGAAAATTACTTTTTAAATCGATTTTTAAAACAAAAATAACTTTTAAAACTAATTAAAAACGATTTTAATAAAAGAGATATTTTATGAAAACAATTTAAACTAAATTAATCTAATCAATTAAACTAAAACGATTAAGCTCGAAAAATAAAAAGGAGAGAACGTTGGTACCCGTGGTCCGTAGAAAGCGCTCTAAACAAAATCAATCATAAGCAACAACATATGGCTCGTAAAGTACACGACCTCCCAAATCAAACTAAAGCTAAGCGTAACTCGGCCCGTAAAGTACAAGGCCAACCAAATCAAACTCGAACCAAATTAATCAACCATAAGCTCTTTACCAAACTTGATAAATCGATTCGTCAAGATCACAATAACACAAGAGGTTAGAGTAATAAGCAATTAGTAATCAGTAATATTATATAAAGAGACTCGAACAAAATTAATAGATCTAGAATATTTTTTATATTTTATTACAATTTTATCATTTTTAAACTAAAAATTAATAGATCTACACTATTGTATCTAATACCTAATAGATCTAAACTATTTTTTTAGATTTTATGAAAATATATTAATTTTTAAGCTTAAAACTTATAGATCTAAACTAATTTGTATAAAAAACTAATAGATCTAACAATTTTTTTGTTTTATGAAAGTATTTTTAACTTTAATAGATCTAAAAAAACGAATAGATAAAAACTAAAAGTAAGTAATTAAAAAGCTAGCTTATAAATAAGTCATAAGCCTAAGCTCAGAACTTATGAGATTTAAAAAGCTAAAAAGCTAATTAAATAAATCCTCCAACAATAAGCTAGATCTAGGAAAATAAGGCAACAATAAACTTGAAATAAAATGAATTATTCCAAACTTATATATAAATCTAACTTATTAGGAAAAAGTTATAAAAACTTATCCCAAATAATAAGATAGATTATAAAGAAAATAAAAAGAAAGGAAGAATAAGAATTAAAAAAAGAGATTATTAATAAGCTAAAACTTGAATTTTATTAATATTGAAAACTCTTAATGAAAAGCTATTACAAAACTTGAAAGAAAAATACACTATGTGAAAAACTACACTATATGAAAAAACTTGAAAATATAATGAGATGGGGGGGTTTTATAAGTTGATGGAGCACATGGGTATTTTAGTAGTTTTCTCTCTCTTTCTTAGCTTGGAAGCTACGTAGCATATGGGGGCAGTTGGCTCTTTTTCTTGTTATCATCGCCTTCTAGAAGGTCTTATAGGATCATGTGAAATCATAAGCCTGACACACGTCCAGCCTTTCTTGTTATCATCGCCAGGGACACGTGTCACCTCCCTATAGGCCAGCCGCCACTACAACAACTGATATACTGCCACCTCGTACTGACGTGGCGGTGTTGCCGCCACGTGTCACCTTCTCAGTGGCCAACCACCACTGCACCTCTACAATTGCCTGCCATCTCGGACTGACGTGGCGGCGCTGCCGCCAAGTGTCACGTCGCTATTGGCCAACTGCCACTGCAACTGCCACCTCGTACTGCAGATGTCGGTGCCGCCATTTCTGAACCTCGGACTGACACCTGTACCTCGTACCCACAACATTTATTATTAGTCAGTGCCACGTGGCGCGCTGGCATTGGCTAGCCGCCGCCACGTGGATGCTGACGTAATTCTGACGTCAGCCGGTTTGAACCGGGTCGGTTCGGGTCGGTCAACGGGTCGGGTCGGGTCAGGTCCGGGTCGGGTCTGCCACGTGGATCACTGAGGTGGTGCCACGTGGCATTGGATATATAATCCTCGCCACAAGCCATGCCCAGGATCGAACTTTGGTCGTCTGGGTCGCGACTTTAAAAGACTAAGGGGTGCCAGCTGAGCTGAGCAACCCCTTGGTTATATAGTTCCAATTTTAATTCTTGAGCCCTTGTTGTGAAATGAACTGGCATCTTTGACCCCCCTTTGACTTGTTTATTTAATAATAACAATAATGATGATGATGCTAGGAGTGACTTTATTCTATTTACTAGACTTGGTTTTTGTATTCAAAAGGGGGTGGGAGCGCAGCTTGTTTCGCGTCTCCCTTCGAATTTTGTGTGATTAATAAATAACATTAATAAAAAAATAAAAAATAATAATAATAAGAATAATAAGAATAAACGAAATTTATAATATTTTTATAAAACTTTTATTTTATTTTTATTTTTATATTTTTTCGAAAATATATTTTATTTATATTATTTATTTTATTTAATTATTAAAAACTATTTATTTAATTTAAAAACTTAATAAATTTTAAAAAATCATAGAAAATAAACCGTGAGGAGTTACGACGCGAGATCGGAACGATTGGCTTCATAATTTTGTTATCTTCCACGTGGTTTATTAGTGGATGACTTTAAATAATGGCAAAAATGGACCTTGTTGTGAAAACTTCATTAAATCTTCATCCTTAGCCCTCCAAACTCCATTCTTTTGGCACTTTTGGTCTTTTGACTTCATCTTTGACTTTTTATTCATTAAATTCCTGTGAAATTCCGTGTTTTCTTCATTCATGATATTTTGTACCTATTTCACACAAAAACACAAAACCACGCGTAATTCCGACTTTTAAGATATTAAATACACGTTTTGGTTTGGTTTTTCCTTGTTTTAAGTGGTAAAAGGATAAGTGTTTACACACTTATTACTGTACCTGCATATTACTTGTCATGACAATCCGTCATGATGGTTACTTCGTTGAATTCTTGTTAGTTTTGATGTTATGAGCTTAGTGCAATAAAATATTGTTTTATGTGAGCGAATAGTTACGTAGCTCAAAGTGGTAGACATGTATTCAAAACTGTTATTACAAACCTATGAATTCACTCAACCTTTGTGTTGACTCTTAAGCATATATTTTAGGTATTAGTGACTGATAGCATGAAGCAGCACAAGGATGGCATGAAGAGGATTGATCTTGAAATTATTGACATAGATTTTTGGGACCTCATATTATAAAACTCTGATTTTTAAATGATATATAAAGAAAGTTGATTTAATCACTCTTTTGAGTTGTTTTCTATTATTATGACTTGTGTTCCATGAAATAATACCCCAGATTAGCTTCCGCTGCTATATGGTAAAAATGCGGGTGTTATAGTTTCCGTTGTGGTATGCTCTCATATTCTTGCTTTATATTTCTTAAATTACGAGTTGATTCTCTACTTGACACTGTGGACTCCTTGATCTACTTCCTTAAGAAGTTGAGGGTTTTCTGTTTTACTAGATCTAGTGGTCTAGGGAGGTGGAAGAAGATGGTAGCCATGGTTAGAGAGAGCTCAAGAGGTTGTAGGTGTTTCTAGAGAGAGAAAGGAAAATGTATTAATGAAAAGAGAAAAAAACAATCAACAACCCCTCCTTGGAAGCCTTGGAAGGGTATTTTTAGTCACTCACGTGCCTACACTATACATAGTTTCCTAGTCTAGTATTTGCGTGAGTGACTATGATAACTTATGGGAATTCTTAAATGTCGTCATATAAATTGTATTTCCAACAATCTTCCCCCATGAGACGACATGTAGACTCTTAAGCATATATTTTAGGTATTAGTGACTGATAGCATGAAGCAGCACAAGGATGGCATGAAGAGGATTGATCTTGAAATTATTGACATAGATTTTTGGGACCTCATATTATAAAACTCTGATTTTTAAATGATATATAAAGAACGTTGATTTAATCACTCTTTTGAGTTGTTTTCTATTATTATGACTTGTGTTCCATGAAATAATACCCCAGATTAGCTTCCGCTGCTATATGGTAAAAATGCGGGTGTTATAGTTTCCGTTGTGGTATGCTCTCATATTCTTGCTTTATATTTCTTAAATTACGAGTTGATTCTCTACTTGACACTGTGGACTCCTTGATCTACTTCCTTAAGAAGTTTAGGGTTTTCTGTTTTACTAGATCTAGTGGTCTAGGGAGGTGGAAGAAGATGGTAGCCATGGTTAGAGAGAGCTCAAGAGGTTGTAGGTGTTTCTAGAGAGAGAAAGGAAAATGTATTAATGAAAAGAGAAAAAAACAATCAACAACCCCTCCTTGGAAGCCTTGGAAGGGTATTTTTAGTCACTCACGTGCCTACACTATACATAGTTTCCTAGTCTAGTATTTGCGTGAGTGACTATGATAACTTATGGGAATTCTTAAATGTCGTCATATAAATTGTATTTCCAACAATCTTCCCCCATGAGACGACATGTAGAATTCCTTACAATATTTTTCCTAACAAGTACATAATGATTAAGAACAAAAGCTTCCATGAAGCGTCCAATGCTGATGAAGTCTTCTGAGGTCTTTGACTTCAAGTCTTCTGATATTAAGATTTTGCTAGTTGAAAATTCGTTTCTCGGTATCTTCTCGAATTGATTTCTGGTTCAAAGTGCGACTCAGTTGTTCTTGGTAGAAAAGAAATAGAATGGTTGTCGATGTCTACACTAATTAAAATAAAGACTTGAAACAATAAAAGTAAAAATAAAATAAAAACGGTAAAAAGAAATACTGAAAGATAAAAACTTGGCGAAAAGTAAATGACGGGAAATTAAAAGGAAAATAAAGTAAATAAGACAAACTTAAACTCAAACTAAAAGGTAGACAAGTAAAAGTGCTATTAAAAAGGCGGGAAAAATAAAACTTAAAACTAAATGTATAAAATCACAAAAAAAACTGAAAACACTCATTCGGAATAAATCCTTCATTCGGAATAAATCCCTTCATTCGGAACAAAATGATTCATTCGGAACAAATTACTTCATTCGGAACAAATTCCTTCATTCGGAACAAATTACTTCATTCGGAACAAATTGGTTCGTTCGGAACAAATTCCTTCATCCTGAATAAAAAGAAACTGATTCGGAATAATTGAAGAGAAACACTGATTCGGAATATTTTTGATTCGGAACAAAACTGATCTGGGACAAAACTGATTCGGAATAAAATTTATTCGGAATATTTTAAAAGACCTTCATTTGGAACATTAAAGAAAAACTGATTCGGAATAATAAAAGAAAATTTGGTTCGGAACTTAGCTACTCATCCGGAATTGATTATTCCGGATGAACACTTTGATTCGGAATACCTGAATGAAAAATGCTTTACTCGGAATGTTTAAAACAAAAGCTTCATCCAGAATGTTTGGAGCTCATTCGGAATCTGGGAAACATAAAAACAGTGCGACGAACAAGGAAGAAGAAAAGAAACGAATTTAAACAAAATCAATCAAGATCAACCAAAAGATTAAACCAAAGCAACCACAAATGATCTAATAACAATAACCAAACAATCCAAATCAATAAAACTAACAATCATAACCAAATTAATCAAAACCCACTTGATTGAAAACCATAAAAATAAAAGAACATAAACATTAAGATTAATCAAGAAAGGAAGATGAGAGATTAACAATAAAAGTAAAGATTCAATTGACAATTAAAAGTAAACTTACTTGAATTCAAGTAATTAAAGGTGCATGACAAGGTAATTAAAGGTGCAAGCAATTAAGGTGCAAAAATTAAAGATGGAAGAGCATAGTTTGTCAAACTAGCCAACAAAAAAAATGAAGGGAAATGACATCTATTTATAGGAGATTAGGGAGGTGCTTAAAGGAGGCTTCCTCCCCTCTTTTTTCTTTCTTTAATTGCATCATTAAGTCCTTAATCTTCTTAGTTCTTCGACTTTAATGACTTTGTCTCGAGATTTCTTTAAACTCGTCTTGAAATTTCTTCATAAATAAGACTTGAGTTCTTCGGCTTTTAGTAAGCTTCCGTCTTTTGACTTTTTCTTCGATAAATCTTCAGAATTGGTCTTGGACTTCCGTTCTTTTTGCACTCTTGATTTCTTGACTTCGTCTTTTGTCTTTTTCTTCGATAAAAGCCCGTGAAAGCCCGTGTGTTCATTCTTTTTCATATTTTGATCCTAAATCACAACAAAAACACAAACCACGCATAATTCCGACATTTACGACACAAAATACACGTTTTGGCTTGGTTATTATTGTAATTAAGTGGTAAAGGATGGGTGTTTTCACACCTATCATCTTCACTCCAGAGTGACTCATCTTTGTAGTAACTTGTAGTTGAAGTACTGTAACGGCACGAGCTAAGTAACCCATATAAATCTGGTTAAGGAGAAGCTTCTAGATTAACTTCCTCCTAATTCATGCCACATATTATTGATGTAGAAGATTTTAATAGCTTCCCCCCTAAATCGACAATCCTCGTGAGCAGTTTCAAAGCTTTCAATAAAGCTTAGAATGATTAAGCGCTCATCGGAATTTAACAAGCAAACCCCATCATATGAAATGATAATGTTGCTATGAGTGATTGAAAATTTGGGGCACACCAAGTAGATCAACAATGTCTATTCTCACTCTTGAATAATTCTTCTCAATTTTCTTCCCCCTGAGAGTTTAAGTTATGCATACTAGAAAGAATCAAGACATTTCTTCCCCCACACAGTTGAAGAAAGGAAACCAATCTCATGTATGAAGCCCAAAAACCTGAAGTACACACTTTATCCCATTCATGAAGTTGACATTGTCACATTAGAGTTAATTAAGTCCCGGAATGTACATATCTTCTTCCGGAGATGCATCAGGGTCAATTAAGTCTCGGAAATGCATATCTCTCCATATGGGATAAGGATGATGTTTAATTGAAACATCAAAACAATTAATCATCGAACAATAGTGTACCTCTTTTACCCATAAGAGACTGTATCTTTCATTTTTTCCCTCATGTAAGTTGAAAGATGTACTAAACGCCACAAGTTAAAACACTGATTTTCTTTGCGGTTATGACATTTGTTTCCCCGAAATGCCTTCAAATCAAAAGAAGGTATGAAGTTCGTCACGTGTACTCATTGTGCCTTCAATATGTCTTATTCTTCCCCCTTGATGGTTTCGAAACCTCGGAACTAGCAATGAGCCATACGCACATGTACCAGAAATCTCGTGAGAATAATAAATTAGCTTAATTATATTTTGCGAGAATCAGTTGCTGATCGAAATTCTCTACTAATAAACTCTACATGGCTATCTATACCAACCTCTTTGTAGGCTATTTGAAGTGACCACTGATGGAATGAATCTGATATACCAAATGTGAAACTGAAAATGCATGTTTGCTCCCTGTGGTTTGTCCGTAATGCAGGCGCACTCCCCGACTTTACGAAAGTGCAATTAAGCTCCCCAACGTTTATGATAACTAAGCAGGCGGCCTCCCCAGTGTTATCTGATAGGTGTGTAAACACCCATCCTTTTTACCACTTAATTACAATAATAACCAAGCCAAAACGTGTATTTTATGTCATTTATGTCGGAATTATGCGTGGTTTGTGTTTTTGTTGTGATTTAGGACGAAAAGGTGAAAAGTGGAGAAAACACGGGCATTCACGGGATTTTATCGAAGAAAAAGACAAAAGACAAAGTCAAGAAATCAAGAGTGCAAAAAGAACGGAAGTCCAAGACCAATTCTGAAGATTTATCAAAGAAAAAGTCAAAAGACGGAAGTTTACTAAAAGCCGAAGAACTCGAGTCTAATTTATTGAAGAATTAAAAGACGAGTTTAAAGAAATCCCGAGACAAAGTCATTAAGTCAAAAGATTAAGAAGATTGAGGACTTAATGACGCAATTAGAGAAAGAAGAAAGAGGGAGGAAGCTTCCACTAAGCACCTCCCTAATCCACTATAAATAGATTTTGTTCATTTCATTTGTAGTGGTTGGGTGGATTGACAACCCACCTCTTCCACCATTTTCATTCCTTGCACAATTTAATTTCTTGCACTTTAATTTTCCTTGTATCGCACCTTTTAATTCATTTTAATTCCAAGTAAGTTTTATTGAATCTTTAGTTTTCTTGTTTAATCTCTCATCTATCTTTCTTGTTTGTGTTTAATCTTTGTGTTCATGTTCTTGAGTTTTTATGGTTTTCAATCAAGTGGGTTTTGATTGATTTGGCTTTATTTGTTAGTTTGGTTGATTTGTTTTGATTGATTATTGTTAGTTGATGTTTATTGGTTATTTTGGTTTAATCTTTTGGTTTGTTTTGGTTGATTTGATTAAATTCGTCCTTGTTCTTCATTCCCTGTTCATAGTTCTGTTTATGTGCCCAGATTCCGGATCAAAGCCATTTGTTCCGAATCAATCGTTTCAGCAGTTTATTTCGGATCATCACCAGTTTTATTTATTCCGGATAGAGTCTTTTATTCGGAATGTTAATTTATTCCGGATAGAGTCCTTCATTCGGAATGTTAATTTATTCCGGATAGAGTCCTTCATTCGGAATGTTAATTTATTCCAGATAAAGTCCTTCATTCGGAATGCTAATTTATTCCGGATAGAGTCCTTTATTCGGAATATTTATTTATTCCGGATAGAGTCCTTCATTCGGAATGTTAATTTATTCCGGATCAAACTCCTTATTCCGAATCAACCTCTTTTCCCTTTTTATTCCGGATCAAAGCCTTATTCCGAATCAACTAGTTTATTCCGGATAAGTGACATATTTCGGATGAACTGTTTTATTCCAAATGAGTGCTTTCCAGTTTTTAGTTTTAAGCTTTACTTTTCCCGCCTTTTTCCTTATTTGCATTTTTACTTTCCTTCCTTTTAGTTTAAGTTTAAGTTTGTGTCATTTACTTTATTTCCCTTTTAATTTCTCGTCATTTACTTTTCACCAAGTTTTTTATCTTTCAGTATTTCTTTTTACCGTCTTTACTTTATTTTTATTTGTTTCAAGTCTTTATTTTTAATTAGTGTAGACACCGACACCCTTTCATTTGATTCACCAAGAACAACTGAGTCGCACATTGAAACGGAAATCAATTCGAAAAGATACCGAGAACGAATTTTTTCAACTAGTAAAATCCCAACATTAAAATGGCGCCGCTGCCGGCTCTTTTCGTAAAGATTAACGGTTTTTTGTGAGAGACGCGTTGGCTTTTGGGATCCGTTCACTCGTGAACGTTATTTTTCGTGTCAAAAATTTTAAAAAAATCCCAAAAACATTTGAAAAATCATAAAAAGCATTTCTTTTTCAAAGTTTTGCACCAAAAGTATTCTTCTTGCTTGTCTATCTTTCTTTATGGATTCTTATGTCCATTGCGTCGGGTGTGGGAAACAATTATCTGGGAACGAATCATGTCAATGTTGTTCATGCGAGCGATGCGGAAGAGATCTTCCTCCTATTTCAATCGATTCACAAATAGGATTTTGCCCATCGTGTAATTCGATTAATTCATCCTTTACTTCTAATGAACTTACTGCTCCCTCTTGCATGTATTGTGGAAGCGATTCTCATTGGCATGTTTCGTGTCCAATTCGATACCCGCCTCATGGCGAGCAAGAACTGGGTTACAATTATGACAATGGTAATAGCTATCTACAAGAAGCACCAGATTTTTCTCCATACCCATGTTGCCAAAATTGTGGGGGCCCTCATGATACTTCTTATTGTCAGCCAATGAATTATTATGAGCAAAATCCGTGTCCTCAGTTTTCTTCACCAATGGATTATTATGAACCAAACCCGTGTTCTAATTCTTCTCAAACGATGAACTACTATGAGCCACACCCATGCTATAATTTAGGTTTTCAACACTTTGAGCCCCCACATCACACCCTCAATCATCAATCCTCTCAGCAAATTAGTCTTGACCAACAACTAACTTCTTTGAACCATATTCTAGAAAGTTTAGCTCAAATCCGAGCTGACTTGCATCAGGAAAGGCAACCTTTGCTTGATGTGGACGAAACCTTGAGAACCACCAACACTTTTTTGAGCCAATTTGGTCGTTTTCCCTTCTTTTCTACACCAAAATGTTTAATTACAGCATGGGATAGAATTGGTTTAATTGAACATACTCGGGGAGATGAACAAAAAAATTTGCTTCATGAGTTCTTAAAGATGTGGAGGTTATCAAGGAAGAGTTAGCCGACTATGTCACTCCTAATTGGAATGGTCCTGTCTATTACGATGATGATGACGACGATGATGTCTACGCTCTCGACCCATCTACTGAAGTTGCGACTCCTACTCTCGATATTCCTACTGCGTCTAAGGATGATGATTCATTGAGTGAGCTTAGTGATTTTGGTCTCGATAAATTCTTTGATGATGAGGTGTGTGACATACCGACTGCTATGGAGTCTGAGGACGACGTTGCTCTTACGGAAGAGGTCGATCCCGATGATACCGATTTTTCTCCTCGCTATGAGAATTTCACTTTTGAAATTTCTCAATCTCCACCGGGAGATGCGGGCGATGACGATTTATTCTCTCCGGCTTACGATAAGTTCACCGATGAACTTGCTCTTGTAGATGAGGTGGAAGACGTGATTCTCCGTGACATATTACGGAAAGTGCTTCTTATTCCTCAAATCGAAGAGTTGACTTCTCCTCCTCTTTCCGAGTCTTTACCTCCATCTATTCCTCCTGTTGAAGATAATGACCCATTGATGGAAGAAATCGACATTCACTCCATACCTCCAGGTATTGACGATGATGACACGGAGGGGGATATTATTCTTGATAATTTGCTGCAGGAAGGTATTGACCCAAGTCCCCCTCCCGAGCACCTTTCATCCTCCCCTTTAGCCACTATTACGGAGGATGAGTGCTTTGACCCGGGAGGTGACATTCACTATTTCATGATTGATAACATTACGGCTTTGCCGAATGCTCAGCCTCCATTGTCTTTGGGGGATGACAATGTGCTTACTTTACCCACCCCACCTCCCGTGGATCTTGATTTCACATACTTTTCGTATGTTGAAAGAACCTTTCTCCCATTCAAGACTTATCCCCCCGCCTCTCCTTTGTTGATGTCCTCCGGGAACGAGGACAAGGTCTTTGATCCCGGCATTACATTCGAGGCTTCCCCATAGACCATTTAATTCGGGGACGAGTCAGGCTCGTGACTCGGTTAATATAAACAAGCGCTTTTTGGGAGGCAACCCAATTATCTATCTATTTTTCATGATTTCACCATAAGTGTAGGGGGAGCCCCGTTGGTGTTTCTTGCTTTCTTTCTTATCATGTACAGGGATTAGAGCTTCAAAGACACACTCTTGATGACTTTTGACGAACCGTGATTCCGTCTTCCCATCTTCCCGGTTCTATCCTAAACTCTTTTCGATTCACTATTTTATATTTTCCATTATTAAAATAGGAATCTCTTTAGTTGTCTCTTCCTTAGCGAGATTTAAACAAAGTGCAAAATGTCCTAAGTGTAGGGAGTTTACTCCCACATGCTTAAACATTGAGGATAATGTTTATATTAAGTGTAGGGGACTTCTATCGAAATTAAGTGGTCTTTTCCTTGTATTTGTCCTCATTTTATCCGGAAAATCAATTTTTCGACATTTTTCAAAAATTTTGATCTATTTTGGCCTATTAGTTTTTCCCTTTGTATAGTTATTTTCTTTCTTTGTTAGAATAAATTTTTAATAAAGTGGTTTTAATTTTCAAACGTTGTGAATCTTTTGACTCAACCCGAGTTTACTTATCTAAGTTTACTCTATCTAGTATCCATAACGTGTTTAGGTCAAGTTTTGCTAGGCTTTTATATAGGGAGCTATAAAACGCGAAAGTCTTAACTCTCACGGGTTAAGAACAAGAACTTTTCGCAAGTTCCTATAATTGATCCTAGAGAGTTGTTTATCAAGGGAACTTTAAAACGCGATTTCTAAACTTGAAAAAAGTCTAAGAGTTTGCAAGATCCTATAGATGACTCGAAAACCCAAAACTTTGATTTAATAGGCTAAGCATCCACGAGTCTCATTCTTTGAGATTTTTAAATTGTGGAGAACGAGAGATGATAGAGTCAATTATAAGTTTGGTATTCTTTCGTGAATTTATGTGAGTTAATTATAAGCCTATTCTCCCATCGCTTGCTAATAAATTTATCTGCAATAAATAAGGTTGTACGATTTGAAAAGTTACTTAGCTTCTAGCCCAAGATCGTTTAAAAGTTGCTCGGTCTGGATTAGAGTTCATAGCCAAGGCATAACTTATTGAAGCGGGATGCGAAGATTGGCGAGTCCAAAAAGGTCCTAACAAGGCATGAGGGCTACATTTTGTTGCTAAAGATCCAAAAGTGATGTGAAGAATCATTTATCGAAATAAATATGAAGGATCGAGACACACGACGAAAAGCAAAAACTCCCCAAAAGTCATGGAGAAGTCTATCCGAAAAGACTCTAACAAGGTATGAGGATAAATAGATCCAAGTCCAAAAAGGAGGCGGATCGTTGTATATCAAAGTCCAAAATAAAGATTGGAGAAAAATGAAGAAGTCGTGGTCCAAATATGAATAATCTCTCAAAACTTCAAGTGAAGAAATTCCTATTATGAAGAGAAGACCATTATTTCATGAATCTCTCAAGGTTTGAAGTATGAAGTCGCTGCCAAATATCGGTCCGAGAAAGGTCTCAAATCACGAAGCAAGTTATGCCAAGATATGAACTTTATGAGGTCCCGAGAAGCAGTTTTAAAAGATTTTGTCCTTTAGCTAACTATTGATTAAATCGTCCAACTTTATTTTCAGCCTAAATAACTATCGGAATAAGTCAACAATGCATCCTCGTGATCATTCAAGACAATAATAAAATATAAGAGATACACCTAGGAATAAGGGAGTCTAAGTAAATAATTGGCCCACATGAGTTCGTGTTAGTTTGCTAACTTATAATAACAATGATCTCGTTTTTAAGCTTGGTTTGGAGAAAGTGAAAACTTGAGGATGATGATCATTCATGACATTTCCAAAACCCGAAGGTATGTTTTTGATTTCTTTACTTTGAATGTTTATAATTTTCTATCTCTTTAATAAAGGCCAATACGGATTGATTGTGATGAAAAGTGTAATCGTGCTTTGTAACTAATACATTGCATGAGGACATTGCAATGGTCAAGTGTAGGGGATTTGAGAGGTGTGTAAACACCCATCATTTTTACCACTTAATTACAATAATAACCAAGCCAAAACGTGTATTTTATGTCATTTATGTCGGAATTATGCGCGGTTTGTGTTTTTGTTGTGATTTAGGACGAAAAAGTGAAAAGTGGAGAAAACAGGGGCATTCACGGGATTTTATCGAAGAAAAAGACAAAAGACGAAGTCAAGAAATCAAGAGTGCAAAAAGAACGGAAGTCCAAGACCAATTCTGAAGATTTATCGAAGAAAAAGTCAAAAGACGGAAGTTTACTAAAAGCCGAAGAACTCGAGTCTAATTTATTGAAGAATTAAAAGACGAGTTTAAAGAAATCCCGAGACAAAGTCATTAAGTCAAAAGATTAAGAAGATTGAGGACTTAATGACGCAATTAGAGAAAGAAGAAAGAGGGAGGAAGCTTCCACTAAGCACCTCCCTAATCCACTATAAATAGATTTTGTTCATTTCATTTGTAGTGGTTGGGTGGATTGACAACCCACCTCTTCCACCATTTTCATTCCTTGCACAATTTAATTTCTTGCACTTTAATTTTCCTTGTATCGCACCTTTTAATTCATTTTAATTCCAAGTAAGTTTTATTGAATCTTTACTTTTCTTGTTTAATCTCTCATCTACCTTTCTTGTTTGTGTTTAATCTTTGTGTTCATGTTCTTGAGTTTTTATGGTTTTCAATCAAGTGGGTTTTGATTGATTTGGCTTTATTTGTTAGTTTGGTTGATTTGTTTTGATTGATTATTGTTAGTTGATGTTTATTGGTTATTTTGGTTTAATCTTTTGGTTGATTTGATTA
Source organism: Glebionis coronaria (assembly GCA_025667525.1). Lineage (NCBI taxonomy): Eukaryota > Viridiplantae > Streptophyta > Magnoliopsida > Asterales > Asteraceae > Glebionis > Glebionis coronaria. The sequence goes on from CM046874.1 coordinate 437,886,547, forward strand.
AATTCGTCCTTGTTCTTCATTCCCTGTTCATAGTTCTGTTTATGTGCCCAGATTCCGGATCAAAGCCATTTGTTCCGAATCAATCGTTTCAGCAGTTTATTCCGGATCATCACCAATTTTATTTATTCCGGATAGAGTCTTTTATTCGGAATGTTAATTTATTCCGGATAGAGTCCTTCATTCGGAATGTTATTTTATTCCGGATAGAGTCCTTCATTTGGAATGTTAATTTATTCCGGATAGAGTCCTTCATTCGGAATGCTAATTTATTCCGGATAGAGTCCTTTATTCGGAATGTTTATTTATTCCGGATAGAGTCCTTCATTCGGAATGTTAATTTATTCCGGATCAAACTCCTTATTCCGAATCAACCTCTTTTCCCTTTTTATTCCAGATCAAAGCCTTATTCCGAATCAACTAGTTTATTCCGGATAAGTGACATATTCCAGATGAACTGTTTTATTCCGAATGAGTGCTTTCCAGTTTTTAGTTTTAAGCTTTACTTTTCCCGCCTTTTTCCTTATTTGCATTTTTACTTGCCTTCCTTTTAGTTTATGTTTAAGTTTGTGTCATTTACTTTATTTCCCTTTAATTTCTCGTCATTTACTTTTCACCAAGTTTTTTATCTTTTAGTATTTCTTTTTACCGTCTTTACTTTATTTTTATTTGTTTCAAGTCTTTATTTTTAATTAGTGTAGACAACGACACCCTTTCATTTGATTCACCAAGAACAACTGAGTCGCACATTGAACCGGAAATCAATTCGAAAAGATACCGAGAACGAATTTTTTCAACTAGTAAAATCCCAACATTATTATCTTTGACCCGTTATGTTATTTTCATCAGGGGCAAGGTTTTACCTATTAAATAATAATAAACACTTTTTCCATCACTCCTATAAGAACATTCGATTCAAAGGCTTTTTCCAGAAATCCCCTTTTCTCTCATAAACCCTAATTTTTTTTAAACACATCTAAAAACACCAAAAATGAATTGTTTTTTGTGGTAATCGAAGCCTTGTCCGTACGTCATGGACTGATACAAACCCAGGATGTAATGGCAATACTCATCATAGTCTGTAACTGTATCAACCTGCAATCCCCAAATAAACACACTTTTTTACTGATTAGCGAGACAAATGTGAAGCAAAAATACCAAAAGGGAATTTATAAGAAAACATATTGCATCTGGCGCCTCATGTATACTGATATTCTCAATAAGAATGGTGAGGATTACAATAATACTGTTAGATTTATGTTAAATTAGAAACTTTGTGAATTGGTGTTCGGACTTTTTCTTGTTTCTATACTTCACAAATACTTGAAGTACTAATTACATGTACCTCTTTACATATAAATTTTGCCATTCCTGCACCTATTTTCATGGTAATATCCTCAATTGCCTGCTGATAACTACAGAATAGTAGAGACGTTTGAATTAGCACGTAAATGCAAGATACTTATACATTACATGATACCTAACTGGCTAACTACAGTCAATAGTTATATGTAAATGCAACCTTCCATTAAGCTCCAAAAAAGCAGTAGAAACATGATGAAACTGATCCATGAGAATCTTGTATTCCTTTGTACCACCTTTTGATAAATGAAACGACTAGGTTCAGCAAGTATATCATAAATATTGTATAATGCAAGATTACCACAAAAACAATTCACTTTTGGTGTTTTTAGATGTGTTTAAAAAAAATTAGGGTTTATGAGAGAAAAGGAGATTTTTGGAAAAAGCCTTTGAATCGAGTGTTCTTATAGGACTAATGGAAAAAATGTTTATTATTATTTAATAGGTAAAAAGACGGTCTTGCCCCTGATGGAAATAATGTAACTGGTCAAAGATAACACTGGGGAGGCCGCCTGCTTACTTATCATAAACGTTGGGGAGCTTAATTGCACTTTCATAAAGTCGGGAAGTGCGCCTGCATTTTGGACAAACCACTGGGAGCAAACATGCATTTCCCTCAACTGAATAAGAATTCCTCGATCATGTGACTTAAGCTTGCACTATTTTTGAATGACGAACGATGTAGAAATTTCCTTGTTGAGAAATTTCTAAGTACCCAATACATTACTAAAGAAGTATAAAAGCACAACACCTCTTGAAATTATACACATCGACTATGCGCGTGACACTGAGTACAACAATGTAGCTCCTTTAAGTGATAGTTATCTAGGTCATCAACCATCCACCCCGAACCCGATTAAGCACGAGCAAGTTCAAATAATAATACCCGATCAAATCCGTAGCCACTAAAATTCAAATTAAGCCATTTTTCTCGGTCTCATCAAATAAATTTTTGTCACTTTGACTCGTCACTTTAATCACTTTATCTCTTCACTATGTCAGGTTTAAAGCCCGACAATACGACCGATGGCTAAAAATTACTAGTAAAACTTAAAGTGAATAAACCATTTTAAGCCATTGGCTAAAAATTATACATAAAAATTACATCATTTTGTCATTTTTGACATCCGAATATAACCATAGACCACATAGTATCATGATTTATGTCAAGTTTAACAAAATTTGACAAAATAATCGGATAAGGTGTACAAGCCCATGCCAAAAGCTATTCACTCGGCCCACTTGAAGTTTTCATAGAAAACTCGGTTTATCATTTGTGTTGAGTTGGCCCAGTGTGATTTGTATCCGGTCCACACAGCCCAACAATATCTTTGTTCAATACTCGGCCCACAATAATCATATATTTTATAAAGAAAATCCTAGGCCAAAGTAGATTCACGGTTCATTGAGTGCAAAGCCCAAAACTTATATTTATGTTTCGGTCTTAACGTTTTAGGTTTAGGGATATAAGATGCCACAAACCTTAATCTCATTTTATTAGCCTCCATCTCATCTCTGTCTCCTACTTTACGCAGCCAAAAGATATTCACCATCTAAACCATGTAACCATTATCAAAACAATGTTCACTCTCACAGTGATTCAACACAGATCTCGTTATCACACAAACCCAAATCCTCTTCTCACACAAACTGAATCCGAAACCCATCAATTTCAATCTTTCTAAGCCAGTTAAACATGACTTCAAGATCGATAGAGGTCTCGGGTAAATATTTCTGGCATGATTTTGAGATTTCAAACGAATTAAACACTGATTATAACAAAGTTGTTATAAATCAGTGATTAAATTCGAAAATTAAAGTGGGTTCGCCCGACATAGTGAGATCTGTATAGATTTTGGCATGCATGTCGCAATGCGAATTGAATCTGAGATCAAATATTTGTTTTGTCAACTTGGTTATGATAGATGAATGAAACTGATGAAGGTTGAGATTCGGGTAAGATTGAGGTTTTAATTAAGTCAAATCAGATTTTTCTTCTTTAATTGATTCAAACACAATTTTCTTTCACTATCACCATTTTGGAATGATTTTAAATTTACATTTCGCAATGTTTTTAAGGCTGCCTATTTCGCAATGTTTCTTTAAAAACCATTTCGCAATGTTTTTTTATAAAAACAATTTCGCAATGTTTTTTTAGAAACAATTTCGCAATGATGATAGACTCCCATTTCGTAATATTACAAAAAATAATCTCATTTCGTAATAAATCTAAGTGACGAGTTCACAATCTTGTTGAGTCCATTTCTCAATATTTTGAGATCTCCTAACACGCATGTTACACCCTCATTTTATCTTTACGCAGCGGAATATTGATCTCGGGTATTACTTCATAAAACACATTTCATAATAATAGAAAACAACAAATAATAATAGAAAACAACAAATGATGAAATCAACTTTCTTTATATTCATTGAAAAATTAGAGTTTTACGATATGAGGTTCCTAAAATCTAAATAATTTCAGTCTTGTCCCTTTTAATGCCATCTTTGTGCTATCAATTAACAATTCCTGAATATATGCTTACAAGTGAATTCATAGGTTTGTAATAACAGTTTAGAATACAAGTATGTTATCCGGGCTACGTTGTTATACATCCGCATAAAATAGTGTGCTCATGACCCCGCTGTTAGACAATAACCAACAAACTGCCCTTATAAGAAGGAAGCCTGCCAAACTATCATTAGTTTAGCAAAATAAAGTGTATCTGTTAGCCAAGGTAGGAACCTTCAGCTACTGGCAAGCGTGACTTGCCCAGATAAGGGATGTCAAACCCCAAATAGTACTATTCACAATATTAGCGCTCATTTTCAAGAATGATTAGCGGTTCATGATCAAAAAGGGACTTAATGGCAGTAGTAAACATATTATCAAAAATCATATCTAAGAAGCATACCAAAAACACTTGTATTCTATTTTTAGCATATATCCCTCTCACGGGTTTTCAAATCATTTAGAAAGCATTAAAAGTGAGGCTATGAACTCACCTTATGTCCATAGAATCTGAGTCACAGATAATCAGCTTGATCATACAAACCACAACTTGATCTCATAAACAACAACTTGATCTCACACAAACCTGGATTAGTACATTGTGTATAGTATCAAGTCTTTGACTTTTAAATCTATATTGTTAAGTGTTGGTTATATATTCTTTCATTATTATTTGGTTGTAATTCTAGCACCATTGTTCGGGTCATCATACTCAGAAACCTTTCTATAAACGTTTGAGGAGCGATGACACTTTAAATCGTAAATTCAACCACTCAGTTAAAACGTAATATCGAGATGAAACATCTTTGTACAAAGCTACCTACTAACATGATACATTCATTACTTCCTCATATTCATAATTAATCTTCTTTAGTTTCAAAATTGGTAAAAATAACCCTTTTGTTATAATTTGGTATAATTACACTTTTAACCCCTAAAGTATATAGTTTTAGTATTTGCATTTCAAACCCTCAATATTTAACCTCAGGACCTCAAACTTTCCAACATTTATTATTATAGATTTAACTTTCATAAGATGACACTTTTGGTCCAAAATGTTAAATATTTCAAAAATGATAGTTTTAGTGCCTATACTTGCAAAAATCACATAACAACCTCAAAAATGGACCAGATTATCTAGGATTTTAAAACAAAGTTTCAAAACAAGTTTATAATCACAATAACAACATTTTTCCAGAATTATAACTTTTAAAATGGGATTTTGCTTATTATTTCATGTAAATTACAAAACTAGGATTTTAAGACATATTTAACTTATAACTTCCATTTAAAATGATGAAATGACTTAGTTACTTTTAGATTATCTTTCTAACATCTTATTAACAGTATAAAAACTCTAAGAAAGTATTATATCAAGATCAAAGCATAGCTAACAAAGTGATTTTCTAGAATGCTCCAAAATGGCTCATAATGAGGTATATAGACTATATCTTCCTCATAACTCTTCAAGAACTCCTACAAATTCTTCCAAAGCTTGCTACTGATCTTGGGGACATATTAGGACTTCAATGGTGGTATACTAACAGAATGCATAGGTGTTTAGGTAAGAAATGGAAGGATGATTCTAAAATGAAGCTAAAGGATCCTATTTATACTATTTCTAACCCTTAAGCTCCAATTTTTGCACCAAAATGTGTAAGAACCAGGGAGTGGTGACTAATGAAGCCTAGGAAAGATCTATAAAAGTCTAGGAATGACTCATGGAAGCTAGATTCAAGTTTATCTAAGGTTAAGGCTATAAGGAAGCCACAAAATTTTAAGATAGGAATGAATATGTGTCATCTACAAGTAGGTGATGCACCTAATTGTAAAATATCTCAAAATATCTGGCCAATGTTTGAATTTAGGAGGGAAAGCATTTTGAATAGGTTTTGGAGGGAAAAACCTAGCCAGATACAAAACTAGGGCTTGTAACTTTATACTTTATGATTTTGGTGATTAAGGGCTTAGAAATGTGATTAGTGATGTATTAGGGTTTAATCAGGTTATATACAATGTAATTTAGAAGTTTGGGACTTTGGTTTGAAGTTTAATAAAGGTTTGATGTGAAAATGGGAAGAAAACTTAGGCGAGTTAGGGTTTCTAATGATTTATGGTTAAGTCTTATTAAAAGTGATTATCCTTCAACTAAATACTGATGTAAACTCAATTTATACATCCTACATTGTCCTCAATGTGTTCGTGAAGTCCCTACATTGGTTTTATTAAGTTATTCTAAGCAAACATGTCCAAAGGGTGAAAATACCTATTTTGACCTAATTTACAAGCCATGCATTGAAATCTTGTACCTTGTGCAATAGGGTACTTGTACATTGTATTAATATAATCTTATAACCTTAATAAAGTCCTATAAATATTTATAGACTTGTCCAAAAAGACTAGGTAGTGATTCTATGCAGATTTCTTAATATTAGGATTTTTAGGTCATTAATCCTAATGACTTTCTATCTTGGGTAATTAGTGTTTGTACCTTTATAAACACTTATTATAGGGCTTATATAGTATGTTTATGACTTCTAGAGATTCTACATTTTTAGTTTAAGGGTTTGTATAGGTTGATCATATTCTAGGGACAATTATATGAGCTTAAGATCCTATGCTTTGATAACTTGTACTTTATGCTTTACCAACTTGTAACTTGACTTGAAATAAATATATATTCTTAATATGATATATAGTTGAGTTTTATAATTTATGGCAAAAGATTAGACTCTAATTCAATGTGAAATGGATTTTATATGTTAATCTTGGTTACTAAGTCTTAACTTGTAATTAGCCTTGGATTAGTGAATATTAGCATTTTGTGATCAATTAACTTTCCTTTATATGATAGATTGTAATTATCATATTGTTTTTGATAGTTTTACATGGAATTACATTGCTAGAAATATTGTTTACCAAGGGTTTTTAGGTGGTGATCAAGACTATTATGTATAATTACTTGTACTTAGCTTTGTATGGTTTGTTCTTGCCATTCTTAGGTATTATTATGTCTTCAAAGTAAAGTTTGCAACTTGTTTATATTCCATAATGTAACACCCCCAATTTACCTTTACGCAACGGAATATTGATCAGGGGTATTACTTCATAGTACCATAGTCACAATAATAGAAAAATGCCAAAAGACATTTTTATAAAACAAATGTTATCATTCATTTATTTAAAGTAGAGTTTAACAAACAACTGTACATACGCTGTACAAACACAGGTTTCCCAAAGATCTAGTTTTATTGATAGAATGATCACTTATTCAAGACTCCACCACCCTCCATAGCATGCCAGTCTTCAATCACATGAGATATATGCTTAAAGTCAACACAAAGGTTGAGTGAATTTATATGTTTTAAACATGATTTGAATACAAGTATGATTCTCGGGCTACAGTGTTATATACCCAGTTTTAAATTCATTGATTCTTATTGCACTAGCTCATGACCCGCGACTAGACATTATCAGAAAAATCCAATAAATTGCCCTTAAGAAGGAAGATTGTTAGACTATCCTGAGTTATGCAAAATAAAGTATATCTTTTTAGCCTAGGAATGGACCATTAGCGGCTAGCAAGTGCGACTTGCCTATATAGGAGATGTTAGTCTCCAATAGTACTATTCACGATATTAGCGCTCATTAAATGATTAGCGGTTCACGATTAAAAAGGGACTTGGGATGACAACAAGTAAACATAGTGTCAATAATCATGTAGGCAGCATACAAAAACACTTGTATTCTAGTTTTACATATATCCCCTCATGGGTTTTCAAATTGTTTGTAAGCTTTTAAAATGTGAGGCTATAAACTCACCTTAGCCTATAGAGTCTTTTGATTTATCCAACCACAACCTTCTCACGGGATCTGGACTAACACACAATATGCATATATATCAAGTGTTAGTCTTGATTTCATTCTCTTTAATCAACATTATTTGATTGAATTAATTTTTGGAGTAATCGTATCAGTGTTCGGGCCATCATACTCAGAAGCCATTCTATAAACGTTTGAGGAGCAAAGGCACTTTAAATCGTAAACCCAACCACGCAGTCAGAACGTAATATCGAGATGGAACAACTTTGTACAAAGCTCTCTACTAACATGACACAACATGTTTTATTACATTTTGAGTTTTAATGTTGGCAAAAATAGTCCTTGTTATATTTTGGTGTAATTATACTTTTTACCCTTTAAGTATAAAGTTTCATAATTTGCAATTTAAACCTTCATATTTAACCTTAGAGTCTCAAACTTTCCAACATCTATTCTTATAGCTTTTAATTTTATAAAATGACAGTTTTGGCCCAAAATGATTTATTGTTTCAAAAATGACAGTTTTAGTCCATGAACTTATAAAAATCACATAACAAGCTCAAAAATGATCCAAATGATCTAGGATTTGAAAAAAACGTTTCTAAACATGTTTATAATCATAATAACAATATTTCTTTAGAATTATAGCTTTTGAAATGGGTTTTTGCTTATTATTTCATGTAGATTACAATACTAGGGTTTTAAGACATTTTTAACTTATAACTTTCATTTAAAATGATGAAATGACTTAGTTTCTTTTGGATTATCTTTATAATATAGTTTTGGCATTATAAAAAGTCTAATTAAACATTATAACAAGATCAAAGCCTCGGTTAACATAGATTTACATAGGTAGCTCCAAAATGGCTCCTTATGGCTTCTTATGAACACAACTTGCTATCAAAGCTTCAAGATATTTAATTGCTAGATTCTAGACCTGGTTTTTGGTCTTGTGGGATGTCCTAAGACGTATATAGAGGTGGAAATGGAGAATGGGTATGAGATACAAAGGAAACGGGGTGCAAGCTTCAAATGAAGACATACGCCCCTATTTATACTTGAAATGACCCTTGGCCTCCAAGTTATGCATTCAAACGTGTAATAAGGATAGAGTGGTGACTAAAGAAGGCTAGTGAAGATCTACACAAGTTCATAGCTTGTAGCTTGGTCCTAATCCTTCCTTGTGGTCTAAAATAAGTCACGACAACATATAGATAGGAATGGTGATATGTAGCAAGCAAGGAGGTGATCCACATACTTGTCACAATCCTAAAATATCTTAGTATGAATAAATATCTGGTTTTCAAACTTGTAATGGAGGGAAATGGTTTGAAAATGAGTTTTGGAGGGAAAATGTAAAACTGGATTCAAAATATAGGGCTTGTAACTTATGCTTTGTGTTTTTGGTGATTAAGGGCTTAGGAAAGTGATTAGTGAATGATTAGGGCTTAATTAGGGTTTATAAATTATATTTAAGATATTTGGGGCTTTGGTTTGAAGTTTAACAAAGGTTTGATGTGAAAATGGGAAGTATACATTTCTAGATTAGGATTTTCTAATGATCTAGGGTTTAATATTAGAAAATGTGATTATCCTCCTCTTATATACTGATGTAAACTTAATTTAGGTCCTAGAAATTTTTTCTTAAGTGTCCAATGAGTTCTCCCACTTGGTTTAAGGGTTTAGTTAAGGTAAACATGTCTAAAGAGTGAAAATACCTATTTTGACCTAATTTACAAGTCATGCATTGAAATATTCTACCTTACTCATTAGGGTACTTTTACATTGTCTTAATATAATCTTATAATCTTAATGAAGTTCTATGAGTATTTTTAGACTTGTCCAAAAAGAACTAGGTGGTGATTCCATGTAGATTTCTTAATATTAGGGTGTTTAGGTCATTAATCCTAATGATTTTCTAACTTAGGTATAGGGTTTATATCCTTATGTATGCTTATCCTAGGGATTATATGATATGATTATGACTTCTATGGGTTTGACACTCTTAGTTTGAGGGTTTATATAAGTTGATCATATTCTAGGGTTATTTAAATAAGATTTAGGTTCTATGCTTTGAAAACTTGTACTTTATGCTTTAATAATTTTTAACATAGTTGAAGATAAATGTATGATAATATTATGATACTTAGTTGAGTTTTATGTTTTGTTTCAAAAGGTTAGAGTCTAATTAATTATAGATTAGATTTTATATGCTAATCTTGGTTTTAGGTCATTTTCTTGTAATTAGCTTGTGATTAGTGAATATTAGTGTTTTGTGATTATTTAACTTTCCGTTATTTGGTGGATTTGATTTAGTGTAGAGTGTTTAATAATACTATATTGTTATTTTGAGGTTACATTGCTTGAAATATTAGTTTATAGGGGATTTCTAGGGTTTCTATGGTAATTTAGGGTATCCTTGTTATATTTGAGTTGTTCTTATTCATTGTTTATTCAAATGATAACTTTTAGAACTCATACTTGATATATACATGGTGTTTACAACATATAGGCATATGTCGATGTGGCAATTGTGATAGTGAGATCCATAAGTCAGTCATGAAGTATAGTGAAAATGCAAAAATTTCAGAGTAAAATAACCTTTTTATTTATGAACATGGATATTACATTAACTAAAACTACTGGTTGTTATAGTATGTCCCCTTATTTGAAATCTCGTCCCAAGATTTAACTAGAACTAGGATTAATAGAAGAAAATAGATGTGGATATTTAGCTCGGAATTGATCTTCACGTTCCCAAGTATACCCAGGTCCTCTTTTCGAGTTCCATCGTACCTTAATTATTGGGATATGGTTCTGCTTCAAGCTTTTCACTTCTTTATCCATAATTTCCACCAGCTCTTCTATAAAATTTAACTTATCACCGAGTTGAAGTTCTTTCATCGGTATGATGAGAGATTCATCTGATAAGCACTTCTTAAGATTCTAAACACGAAAAGTATTGTGAACATTACTAAACACGAAAAGACAGATGTAAAACGACTATCACGATTTGAGATTATAGATAATGGCACTCCGTGTTGTGAGATTATTTCCTTAATGTACAATCTCGAAAGAGTTTCCATATTATCAGTCTCTTTAATAGGAAGAAATCGTGCAAAATTTGTAAGATGATCAACAAAAACCCAGATGGTGTCATGTCGATTTGATGTCTTAGGTAATTTAGTCACAAAACCCATCGTAATTCTTTCCCGTTTCCATATTGGAATCTCTTGTTGTATCAATAGACCGGATGGTTATTGATACTCTGCTTTAACTCTTGCACACTAAATTACCATGGGCAGGTAAACAACTACGATTTTTAATACAACGAATTCCATCTTGACGAACTTCAAACTCTTTATCCATTCCTCTTAATCTTTCTGCTCCAACATTTTCTTCTTTAAGTGCTTCTTCTTACACTTCGAGAATTTGGGTAGGTAACTTCGGTAAAAGAGTTATCATTAATGATTTAACTCGTAACGGCTTAACATGTTCTTTTCGACATAAAGCATCCGCTACTACATTGGCTTTACCTGGGTGATAACGAATTTCATAATCGTAATCAACAAGTAATTCTAACCAACGTCGCTGTCTCATATTCAATTCTTTCTGCTGAAGAATATATTGAAGACTCTTGTTATCGGTAAATACTACACACTTCGTACCATAGAGGTAATGTCTCCAGATCATCAGAGAAAATATCACTGCTCCTAATTCTAGATCATGAGTAGTATAATTATTCTCATTCGATTTAAGTTGCCTTGATGCATAAGAAATAAACTTATTCCTTTGCATAAGCACTGCTCCCATTCCTTGGATAGATGCATCATAGTAAACGATAAAGTCATCGTTACCTTCTAGTAATGCTAGGATAGGTGCTTCACACAACTTCTGTTTCAATAATTGAAAAGCTATCTCTTGACTATCTCCCTAGACAAATGGTTTATTTGTCTGAGTTAATTCTGTCAAAGCTTTAACAATCTTTGAAAAACCTTCGATAAATCTTCGATAATACCCAACAAGTCCTAAAACTTGTCTAATTTCCGTAGGCGTACTAGGCTTACTCCAATTTTTCACCGCTTCAATCTTCACAGGATCCAGACGAATACCTTGGCTATCAATGACATGTCCTAGGAATTGAACAACATTGATCCAGAATTCGCATTTCGAGAACTTCGCATACAACTCCTCCTTCTTAAGTAACTCGAGAATTATACCAAGATGCTTGGCATGTTCTTCTCTGTTACGAGAGTAGATAAGAATATCATCGATAAACACGATTACAAATTTTTCCAAGTATGGCTTACACACTCTGTTCATGAGATCTATGAAAACAGCTGGTGCATTGGTTAAACCAAAAGGCATAACTTGAAATTCATAATGTACGTATCATGTCCTGAAAGCAGTTTTAGGAATATCGTCTTCCTTAACTCTTAATTGATGATAACCTGACCATAAATCAATTTTCGAGTATACGCTTGATCCTTGAAGTTGATAAAATAAATCGTCGATTCTGGGTAATGGGTAGCGATTCTTTATGGTAAGTTTGTTTAACTCACGATAATAGATACACATTCTAAAAGATACATCTTTCTTTTTCACAAATAAGATTGGAGCTCCCCACGGCGATATACTTGGTCTAATAAATCCTCGATCAGTTAGTTCTTGGATTTGACTTAACAATTCTTGCATTTCCGAAGGTGCTAATCGATAAGGCACTTTAGCAATAGTTGTTGCTCCTGGTATCAAATAGATTTGGAATTCAACTTGACGTTCAGGTGGCAAACCTGGTAATTCTTCGGTAAATACTTCGGGAAAGTCAACTATCCAAATATCTTATAGTCGCTTCGCTTCTTGCAGTTTCTCCGTCACTTGAACTAAGAAAACTTGAATACCTCGGGATACATACTTATTTATCTTTAAGCATGATATGAGATTTAGTGGAGTCTTACTTCGCTCACCATGGACAATCAAAACTTCACCGTTAATAGGAATATGAACGGCTTTCTCGTCACACAAGATTTTATCATGCCATTTAGATAACCAATCCATCCCCATGACTACGTCAACGCTACCGAGCTTAATTGGCATAAGATCGATTTCAAAGGATTGACGTAACAAAGTAATGATACATCCTTAAATAATGGTATTAGTGCTAATTATTTTTCCATCGGCCATTTCTACATCGTACTTAGTATTCATGGAAACAATCGGTATACCTAACTTAGCAGCAATTTTAACAGATATGAAACTTCTATCAGCTCCTGAGTCAAATATTACTTTAACCAGATGTTGATTTAGATGCAACATACCTGTAACCGTATTTTGATCTTGATGAGTATCGTTCAGCAATAAGCTTTTCCTCTACTATTGCTCTCTTTACGACACTCATTTACCAGATGCCCTTTTTCTCCACAGTTATAGCAAACCTTACTTACGGGAATTTGATTACTCCCAGTAGCTGGTCCTTTACCTCTGTAGAATCTTGTCTGATGTCCTGTTTTTCCACAGTTCTGACACTTGATAGTGTAAAACCGTGTGTGATGTAGAGAACATTTCTGACAAAAGGGTTGTCTTCCATTATAACCAGTGTTCGTAGTCATATCATAAACTTTATAAAAATAATTTGTTTTGTTCTGCTGCTGACGATTATTGCCTTGATTATAATTACGAAAACTATTCTTTTGGAAGTTACGATTAATAGGAAAATTCCTCTTATCATTAAACTTCCTCTTGTTATTGACTGCCACTGGTGCAGGATTATACCTTATCACTTGATCCATTAACCTTTGAGTAATGGTGATAACTTCCTCTAATGTTTGGGGTTTAGAGGCGGTAACATTCCCTTCTATGCTTCTAGGCAATCCTCCAATAAAAGCTTCCATCAACCTTTCAGTATTAGGCACCATATTAGGACATAGTGTTGCTAATTCCTGAAATCTTTGGATATAAGCTTTAAGATTATTCTCCTTCACTACTAAATTATAGAATTCCTCTTCCATTTTCCTAATCTCATTGCGAGGACAATACTTCTTAGTTAGCAGAGTTTTGAATTCATTCCACGGAATACGATAAGCTTGTTCTATTCCAATGGGTTGTACATAAGTAATCCACCAAGACAAAGATTCTTCTATTAACGTACCCGTAGCAAACTTCACTTTACAATCTTCAGAATAGTCACTGTGAACAAATACTGATTCAGTTCTCTCAAACCAACGGATAAGTCCAACAACTCCTTCAAATCAGTTAAAAGGCTGACAGTTCATGAAATCCTTGTAAGTACATCTTCTTTCAACAGGAACTTCTCTTCTAATAGCATTTCCATTACTTGCGCCGGCTACATTGGTGGCTTGTGCTTGCAAAGCTGCAGTCACACTCTCAGCAACCAATTGCCTTATTTCTTTAGGTGTCATATTTATTGTCGTAGATGTTGATGCTCTTGTAGGAGCCATCCTACCACATAATAACACTTGATATTAAATTTTCATACGTGTAGTATGGAATAAATTTAATACATCATTGTCGAGTCCTCATCATTTTAGGAATTTCATATATATGAGGATTCATAATATGAATGATGATTTTCATAACAAACTCATATATGAGGATTCATAATATGAATTATGATAAAATGACAAGAGTTTCAAGAAAAAAGCACACTTCTTTATTTATTAACAACTTATCGTTCATATTTACACGATAAGCATCGCAGTTACATAAAGAAAACTGTACATATTTACAAACTCAGACTAGATTTCTAAGCTTAATTCCTCATTTTAATCTCCTCAATTCTGTCCAAAATATATCCGGAGTCAGATTGTTGAGTAGTTTTGAGATCTTCAATGAGTATTTCTAAATTAAGCCCAGTCCTCGTAAGTCCTTCTCTCATTTCAGTGTTCTCCTTATCAAGTCTTGCCATCGCTACTTCAAAATGATGCATTCTTTTACTCAGTTAAATATTATGGCGTCGGGTAACGTCCATTTTATATTCCAACTGTGTAAAATGCTCTTCAATTTCTGCTCTTCCTCTTATCAAATTTCTAACATTACTTTCGACTCTTCTAAAATCTTCTAAGGAAATTGCATCGAGATGACTTGCAATTGTAGATAATTGTCGGTCATGCTTTTCCACAATCCGTGCTTTAGAGACCTCTTGAGTTTCATAAGGATCTTCACGACTTCAATTGGGAGACGAATAAAGATCCTCAGGTAACAGAAAATGAGGCGTAGGTGAAGGTGTATTATTCATCACTTCAGTTTGATGTGAGAAATGTTCTTGTACTTCAGGAGTATCGTAAAAAGACAAATTCGAAACACGCACATCTGTGGAAGATGGAGTGAACATCATAATTTCTCTTTCATCATCATCGGAGATGAGAATATAGGTGGAAGTAGACATCCTTGTAGTGTTTATGACATAATAACATAAGATATGCTTCTAAAGAGATAAAAATCTTACGCTGGCGCTGCTAATGGCTGGTAGTCTTGAATTGTTAAAATCTCAGTTATAGTTTAGGAAAACCTTATTCTCTATAACTGTGAGCTCTGATGCCAATCTGTAACACCCCTATTTTACCTTTACGCAGGGGAATAATGATCAGGGGTATTACTTCATAGTACCATAGTCGCAATAATAGAAAATGCCAAAAAGACATTTTTATAAAACAAATGTTATCATTCATTCATTTAAATCAAAGTTTAACAAACAATTGTACATACGATGTACATATACAGGTTTCCCAAAGATCTAGTTTTATTGATAGAATGATAACTTATTCAAGACTCCACCCTCCATAGCATGCCAATCTTTAATCACCTGAGATATATGCTTAAAGTCAACACAAACGTTGAGTGAATTTATAGGTTTTAAACATGATTTGAATACAAGTATGACTCCCGGGCTACAGTGTTATACACCTAGTTTTAAATTCATTGATTCTTATTGAACTTGCTCATGACCCACGACTAGACATTATCAGAAAAATCCAACAAATTGCCCTTAAGCAGGAAGATTGCCAGACTATCCTGAGTTATGCAAAATAAAGTATATCTGTTTAGCCTAGGAATGGACCATTAGCTGCTAGCAAGTGTGACTTGCCCAGATAGGAGCTGTCAGTCTCCAATAGTACTATTCACGATATTAACGCCCATTAAATGATTAGCGGTTCACGATTAAAAAGGGACTTGGGATGGCAACAAGTAAACATAGTGTCAATAATCATGTAGGAAGCATACAAAAACACTTTTATTCTAGTTTTGCATATATCACCCTCACGGGTTTTCAAATTGTTTGTAAGCTGTTAAAATGTGAGGCTATAAACACACCTTAGCCTATAGAATCTTTTGATTTATCCAACCACAACCTTCTCACGGGATCTGGACTGACACACAATATGCATATATATCAAGTGTTAGTCCTGAGTTTCTCTTTAATTAACATTCTTTGATTGAATTAATTTTTGGATTAATAGTATCGGTGTTCGGGCCATCATACTCAGAAGCCATTCTATAAACGTTTGAGGAGTGAGGGCACATTAAATCGTAAACCCAACCACTCAGTCAGAACGTAATATCGAGATGGAAAATCTTTGTACAAAGCTCCCTACTAACATGACACAACATGTTCTATTACATTTTGAGTTTTCATGTTGGCAAAAATAGTCCTTTTTGTTATAGTTTGGTGTAATTACACTTTTTACCCTTTAAGTATAAAGTTTCATAATTTGCAATTTAAACCTTCAATATTTAACCTTAGGGTCTCAAACTTTCCAAAATTTATTCTTATAGCTTGTAATTTCATAAAATGACACTTTTGCCAAAAATGATTTATAGTTTCAAAAATGACAGTTTTAGTCCTTGAACTTGTAAGAAGCACATAACAAGCTCAAAAATGATCCAAATGATCTAGGATTTGAAAACAAAGTTTCTAAACATGTTTATAATCATAATAAAAACATTTATTCAGAGTTATAGTTTTTGAGATGGGATTTTGCTTACTATTTCATGTAGATTAGAAAACTAGGGTTTTAAGACATCTTTAACTTATAACTTTCATTTAAAAAGATGAAATGACTTAGTTTCTAATAAGTGTGTAAACACTTATCCTTTTGCCACTAAAATCAAGGAAAAACAAGACCTAATCATGTGTTTTATATCGTAAAAGTCGGAATTACGCGTGGTTTTGTGTTTTTGTGTTTAAATAGGTACAAATGATCAAAAGAAAAGAAAACACGGGATTTCACGGTCAAATGTTGAAGAAAAGTCCAAATAAGAGACGAAGACAAAGTCAAAAGATCAAAAGTGTGCAAGAGATCACGAAAACCGGCTAAACCGACACGATTTTGAAGAAATGATCAAGGAAGCCGAAATCGAGCTCCATTCTATCAGATTTAATCTTTTCGTGAAGACGTTTGGATTTTGGGATCCGTTCCTTTTGAACGTTACGTTTCTTGTTAACAAAATCAAAATTACAAAAAAAAAAAAATCAAAAACTTAAAAATACAAAAAAATTAAAAAAACCACAAAAGCAATTTCTTTCCTAAGAATTTCACCAAAAAAAATTAAAAAAATACAAAAGTAATACTTTTTCCTAAAAGTATTACACCAAAAGTATTACGTATTAGTGTTATTTTTTTAGTTCGATTTCTTTCGATTTTTATTGTGAATATATATTTTTTTTAAAAAATACAAAAAGATTTTTCATTTACTATAGTATATTACGTAGCACAAATAAATTTACCTACTTTTCAAATAAGCCTTAGTTGGGATATCATCACCTAACTATTGTATTCGTATCCATATCGAAATAAAAAGGCAAAATAGATAAATACTAGTAAGACGTTTGAACTCGAAATATACAAACTATAAGGTGGGTATAAGGCGACGCGCTATAAAAGGCCGTCTAAGGAAAAAGGTTTTTAAGTGCTTTGTGCCACCTCGTTTCCCCGCTTGCTTGTGCGTATATTGAGAGGGACGACCGATTATTGGTTTACCGACTCAAGTAGTACTTAAGTATATATTTTTGTAGCTTTTTACTATTGCACCTTGAGAGGGAAAATCCTTTTCCTCTCAAAGTCGACCGAGGTCACCTGCCTCATTCCTTGTGTTTAGTTGTATGCGCACTCGCGCGCGTGCACACATACCAAGTGGTGTACCAAAAATTTCTAATTCTTCCAAAAAGAAAAAGAAGAAAAACAAAAAAACCGTCATTCAAGCCGATCCCGAGAATCGTGCTTTCGACAATACAATGGAAACGGATAACCAACCTATGCTCGAGATTCTGCAATCTCACGTTGAAGGAAACGATGACGCTATCGTTGTCCCCGTAATTGGAGCAAATAATTTTGAACTCAAATCGGATTTAATTAAAATGGTTTCCGCTATCCCATTTTTGGGTCATTCCCAAGATGACCCCCATGATCATATCAAGAGATTTATCCATTTGTCCAATACCGTCAAATACAATGGGGTGCCACAAGAGGCTATTCGTTTGCAACTCTTTCCTTTTTCCCTCGAGGGACAAGCCCGGATTTGGCTTGATAAGGAACCACCCCAAAGTATTACTACATGGATCGATTTAGAGACCAAGTTCATTAACTACTTTTTTCCACCATCACGGACCACCTCTTTAAGGAATGAAATCATTAATTTTGAGCAAAAATATGTGGAATCTTTTAGTGAGTCTTGGGATCGATTTAAAGAGCTTTTAAGAAAATGTCCACAACACGGTTTCACTAAATTGCATCAAATAAATACGTTTTACAATAGTTTGACTCTAAATGACCAAGACTCACTTAATAGTACGGGGGGGGGGGGGGGCAATATTCTTGTGAAAACCATGAACGAGGCTTGGGACATAATTGAAAACAAGGCTAAAGTGCAAACCAAGAGTTTTAGGGCTACTATGGCAAGTGCTAGTACTAGTAATAATGAGGTGACTAATCAAATTAAGGAGCTTACTTCAATTGTGAAACACCTTGCTCTAAAAACCGACGCCCTCACTACACATGTGAATGCCGGGAAAGAAACTTGTGAACCATGTGAGACTTGTGGTGGACCACATTCATATTTCAATTGTGACAAGGTTTACAATCAACAACAACAAGTTTGTGCTTTTACTGCTAATGAAAGGGTTCCATTTAAACCTAATATTGATGTTAACCATTTGTCTTACAAGAGTACTAATTATTTGGATCCCCCAAGTTTTGTAGCACCTCAAAGACCACCCCCACCCGCCCAAAATACCCAATACCAAAATAGGAACCAAGGTCCTCAAATGGGTAATTCTCAAGGGAATGCAAATCAAGGGAATTTTAATGGTCCAAATCAAGGGTTTCAAAATAATAATCAAGGTTTTTATAATAACAACGGTTTTCAATCTCAATATCAAAACCAAGGTTTTCCTAATCAAGGGGTTAACAATCAAGGGTTCAATCAAATGAATATACAAAATCCTCAAATGGACTTGGTTCTACAAAAATTGACCGACCATGAGCGAATTTTGAAACAAATGCAAGAATCGACTGATAAGAAATTTTTGACTATGTTGCAAACCTTTAGACCCCAAGGAGCCTTACCTTCAAATACCGAGATTAACCCTCGTGCTAATGTGAGTGCTATCAATACTCGAAGTGGAGCCACTTTAGTGGGACCTTCCATCTCTTCACCCATAAAGGAGAGACAAGGCCCGGAGGTCATAATGAGTAATCCTACTCCCCCTTCGGTGATTCCTCCCACTACCACTCCTAGTACTAGTGCTCCATTGCTGAAAGAGCCTATCCATACGGTTGTTCAAGAAGCGAGTCCTTCTCCTTCTCAACCTTCAAAGTCTAAGCCTAATATCCCTTATCCCTCTAGGTTAGACAAGGCTAAAGTGCTCACCAAAGATGACGTTCATGTCTCTAACTTTTTGAAAATGATCTCCAACGTCAATGTTAACATAAGTCTTATTGAAGCACTTGCTCAAATGCCATAATTTGTGAAAATGTTTAAAGATTTGCTTAATAAGAAAGAAAAAATGGTTGAGCTCGTGAACACCCGTTTAAATGAGAATTGTTCCGCGATCCTTCTCAAAGAGCTTCCCGAAAATCTAGGAGATCCCGGACGATTCGTGTTACCTTGCTCGTTTCCTCAAATCGATGATTGTATGGCTTTAGCGGATTTCGGTGCTAGCATCAATCTTATGCCACTTTCGGTTTGGAAACAATTATCTTTACCCGACCTTGTACCGACTCGTATGACTTTAGAGTTAGCTAATCGAACTCTCGCATACCCCGTTGGTATTGCCGAAGATGTTTTTGTTAGAGTTGGTACATTTACTTTTCCCGTGGACTTTGTCGTCGTCGACTATGAGATCGATCCTCGTATTCTGTTAATACTTGGTAGACCATTCTTAAGGTCCGGAGAGCCTTAGTTGATTTAGCCGAAGGGGAGTTAATTCTTAGGGTTCGGGATGAACAACAAGTTTTTAAAATGGGAAAAATCACAACAAAATCAAATGGAAAAGAGTCGGTCAATATGATTGATGTTCTTAATTATGATAATGACGAGATTTTTATTAATCCTTTTGGAATTGAAAAATCTAATCAAAATGATTTTGTGATAAATTCATCCCTTCCCTTAGAGCCTCAAAATTTTGATACTCCCATTTATGACACCTCTAGTGATGACACTTCTTCAAGTGATCACACTATCTTCGGTTTAGACGACTCGACTTTTGACCCACCCACTTTTGACCCACCCATTTATGATACCCCAATCTTTGATACCTACGATGATGACACTTCTATAAGTGATCTCATTAATTTTGATGACCCACCCCATGATCTTAATGCACCTCATATCTCTATGAGTGATTCTTCCATGGAGACTCCTTTTGACTTTTATACTCCAATTTTAGAAGTCATGACTTTTGAGGAGGATCCTCCACTCTTAGAGATCATACCGACTTTAGAGGTTATTCCATTTGAGGAGGATTTAGATATCTTTCTAAATACCTATTTTCCTCATGAGGATGAGTTTTCCTATGATTCCGATTATACTTATGTTTTCACATCGAGTTTGGAAGAGGACGACCTTCCCACTTTGGATTTTGATGATATTTTGAGCTTAAATGTCACTACCTCTTGCTATTTTCCCGTTAAGGAATCGGTGTTTGATCCCGGAATAGAGACTTTCGTGCTTTCATTGTCTTATCACCATAACACCGTTCCTCGTAAGAGACTTTTGCCTAAGGATACCCCACTTTTCTATGACTTGCGTACCACCTCGGGGTTTATTTCCTTTTGTGATGGAAATTATGTGTTTGACCCGGGTGGATTTTCATGGGGTATGCCTTATATGACTTTGTTTCACCTTTATCATGGAGAGATTTTCCTTCCTTGGAAATCTCGATTTTTCCATGATTTTCCCATTTGAATGTTGACATTCGGGAATTCGAGTCGAGCTAGAGACTCGTGATAAATAAATCAAGCATCGTTTAACTAGGTTAGTTTTTTTTACCCTTTTTCACCTTCACCCATTTTCACCAAAAAGTGTAGGGGGGAGCCAAGTAGGTTGTTTGTGTTGTGATTATGTAGGGACATGTGCTTTGATGATCCACTTTTGGTACTTTTGACGAGACCCGTGTCCCCGTGTTTCCTGTATACCCGGTTCTTCGATAAGTTTTTGCTATTGTGATTCAATCTTGTATATAAATAAAACAACTAAATGTAATCACTTTAGTTGTCCTTTCCTTAGCTCGATTTTAAACAACATACTCAATGTCCTAAGTGTAGGGGAGTTTATTCTCCCACATGCTTAAACATTGAGGACAATGTTTATATTAAGTGTAGGGGGGATTTATATCGAAATTTTAGTGGGCTTTTCCATGAATTTGACCCCATTTAACCGGAAAATTTTAAAAAAATTTCAACGTTTTTTAATTTTTTGATCTATTTTGGCCTAGTAGTATTTGGTTTTATTTTTTTCCTTTTGTCATCGCATCGTATTTATATTTCCTATTTAAAGAATAAAGTCAAAAATAAATAAATAATTGAATAAAATGGTTTTAACAAGTTTAGATCTCTTTGATATATTAGGCCCGTCGTGAATATTTTGACTCAACCCGAGTTTACTTATCCAAGTTTACTCTAGCTAGTATCCTTAACCATATGGACCTTAATTGGTTTATTAGGCTAAGCATCCACAAGTCTCATTCGTTAATATTTTAAATTGTGGAGAACGAGAGATGATAGAGTTGATAATAAGTTTAAGGGTTAATTTTTGCTTATATGGTTTTTGTGGCTCTTTCTTCCCGCTTGTATATTTAAATTGCTTAATAAATGAGGATTTTTGCGGTGTCGATTCGATATCTTAACTCTTAGCCAAATCTTTATTCTCCTTGTAATTAAAGCATGAACACATTGAGGGTTCCAGCGTTGTGGACTTCCGACTAAGGTGGCTCATAACCAATAAGTAGGAGGTATTCAGACCATGGGACCGCGGAATTTGGCCTACTATACATATCATAATAAAAAGAATAAGATTAAAACATGACCTCAAGGAGCCTTAGGGTGTGGGGCATGTAGCACGAACCTTGTCATTAGAGCCTTAGGGTGTATGGCATGGTAAGTGTTGAATAAAAATTGATCAATACAATCAATTCCCTCGTTTATCGTTCAAGGAGCCTTAGGGTGTGGACAATAGACGGGGAGCATTTTTACATCTTAAAGAGCCTAAGGGTATATGATGTGAACTTGCTAAACTCCACATAAAGTCTACATGACTTTGGAGGAATAATTAATAAGTAGTACTATTTGGCCAAATTTTGGGTCCGAGAATTTATTCCCCAAATCGTGTTAAATCATCCTTGATGTGGGCTTACTTTAGTGACAACGTTTTTGAGGACGAGGTTAGGTTTTGAGTGTCAGGTTTGCACCGTTTGGCCTTCATTTTTGGAATAATAATTATCAAATAAGTCAAATGAGCCTACGGGTGAATGACAATCAATAAAATCTAGAGATACAAAGTAGGAATTGGAGAAAGAGTATTACACAATTATCTTATATGAGTGGGATTTAACTTGAGAACTTATGGTAAACAATGATCTCGTTTTTAAGCTTAGTATGGGGAACGTGAAACTTGAGGGTGATTAATATTCATAACACCAAAGCCCTAATTCAAGTCTTAGATTTCTTTACAAGTTTCTTCCATCAATAATTTCCAAGTTAAATTTTTATCTTTTCATCGTAGTAGTATTAGTATATCTTAATAAAGGCCGAGATGGATTAATAACGAGAGAAATGTAACTTTATGCTTTAAAATAATGCATTGCATGGGGTCATTGCAATGGTCAAGTGTAGGGGATTTAATAAGTGTGTAAACACTTATCCTTTTGCCACTAAAATCAAGGAAAAACAAGACCTAATCATGTGTTTTATATCGTAAAAGTCGGAGTTACGCGTGGTTTTGTGTTTTTGTGTTTAAATAGGTACAAATGATCAAAAGAAAAGAAAACACGGGATTTCACGGTCAACTGTTGAAGAAAAGTCCAAAAAAGAGACGAAGACAAAGTCAAAAGATCAAAAGTGTGCAAGAGATCACGAAAACCGGCTAAACCGACACGATTTTGAAGAAATGATCAAGGAAGCCGAAATCGAGCTCCATTCTATCGGATTTAATCTTTTTGAAGACATTGGAGTTTTGTGGGTCCCTCATTCGGGTTAATGGGCTCAAAATCCCATTTAAAAGATAAAAGCCCAAAAGCCCATGTTAAACATTACGGATGGGAAGAGTTAAATTAAATGGGCTAAAGCCCATTTTGATAAATAATATGGGACGTTAGAAACAAAAATTGGGCCAAGATATTTACACAAAATGAGAGTGAAAGTTTATTTGCTCAGTCAATAGTTAAGTCAACTTTTTAGCTACTTCACAACACACGTGTAACACCATACACGTCCCTCCCTAATCTACAATTGTAACTTTCCTTACCTACCTCACCCAACGTTTTATATATAAAACGTTTATTCACTCTCCCCACTCACGTTTAATAAAAAACATTTTTATTCACCCAACTTACCCTACATCCACCCACACTCAATCTCACCCACACCTAAACAACTCACCCCACGTGTAACAAACATTGCACCTCCCCACTTCACGTTTAAAATAAATAAATGTTTATCCCATACTCACACATTTACTCCAGTCAACCCTTATTTTCTCCAACCCCACACGTGTCAACATTCACTCCCTACCACACCCCAATACACACGATTTAAATAAAAAAAAGATTACCCCTTACCCACTCATTTAACCATTCGATAGAAACAAGAAATACCCTCACTGTTTATTCTCTCTTCCAAAACTTACACAACCTCCTCCTCCATTTTTTTACCCTAACCCTAAAATCACCATATCAAAAATACCCATTGGGGGTTTCACCAAAAACGTGTGATTCACACGTTTACATATTAAATCCCCACATGAATCGGAAGTAAACACTAGTGAGTGGTCCTCAATCCTATCCTACGTGGCTCATCTTTTGGTTTTGATTGGTGGAAACAAATCCATAACTCCACTCCATCCAATAAGATGCCTCCACATCATCATAGAAGAAAAACAAGAAGCACAAAAACGCCACGAGGGCAATCCGTGTGCAAGAAGGGTTGATCTCATCCGTTTGATCACAAGAAAAAGAGAGAGAAGAAAAGAAACGACCTGGATTAATTGCTTATCTTTGAAGCTACCAGGAAGGTTTTGAGGGTTTCTCCTATAAAAACCCCTAATGTGTAATTTATTGATGGCACTTTTCTTTATTTTTAATTTTCAGTAAACTAGATTTAGGTTTAATTTTGTATTTCTTTTAATTTCCAGTTATTGTAATTTTTTGATTATTAATGAAAAAGTAGATTTTAATTAATTAGTCTCTCTCAATTTAAGTTTCTGTCAATTTTTATTAATCTGCTTCCTCTTTTTTTTTTACTGTTATACGTCTTTAATTAATTTTAGTCTCAATTTAAATTTTAGTCAGTTTAAATTCGTCTTTAATTTTTTTTGTTACTGTTCGACTATTATTTATATAAAAAAAATAAAAATAAAAATAAAAAACAATAGAAAGAGTGAAAGTTATTTCTCCCCCACTGGGAGAATCAAAAGGCTACTGTTCGAGTGCTATTTTCATTCGTTTCGAGGTAAGCTGTTGGTGTTGATGATGTGATGTTCGAAGGTGGTGTTTTGGGTTTAAATCAATAAGACGGCTCAGCGCCGATCTTCGTCGCAACGGAATCATCAATAGGTTTTTCATCTCTTTTATTTAATTGTTGAGTTATTATTTAGTTTTAGTTTTGTGTAATCTGCTTATGTTTGTTACTGTTTAATCTGCTTGTTTACCTTATCTGTGTTGGTTTAAGATTATTTGGATATGCTTATTGTTTTAATATTTTTTGAATCGGTTTATGTTCATTAGCTTATTTAGAACGGGTAGTTTGTTTTCTGCTTAATTGATATATATTGTTTTTTAGACTTGTCGTTTTGCTTATCTGCCTAGCTTATTTAGTTTTCAGATTATTTAATATTCTGAGATTTAAGATTGCTTATTTGGTTTTAAGTTTTCTTTTAGTTTTGTTTTTAGTTGTTATTAGCTTATCGGATTCTGCTTATTAGATTATTGAGCTTATTCAGTATAGCTTATTTGGTTTGTTTGCTTATTATTAATCTAGTTGTTAATTTGCTTATGAAGTTTTCAGTTATTGCTTATTTGGTCCTTTCTTTTATTTGCTGATTTATTGCTGTGCAACAAAACAGATTCAATTGATCTGTTTGAGTTCTCATTAATCCAAAAAGAAAAAAATAAATTAAAATAGCTAAAATTTTGTCACTGGTGGGAATCGATCCCCCGACCCCTCGCACAATAGTCGAACGCCCCACCCAGTTGCTCTTAGCTTACTTTTGTGTTTGTTTATGCATTAATTAGTTAATATAGGATATTAGAATTTTAACTGGCAGCCTTTAATTAATTAGTTTAATTCTATTTTAGGTTTAATTAAATTTAATTAATAGTAAAAAAGTTAATTCAGTTTTTATAAATTAAAAAGATAAAAAAATATATTTTTATTTTTATTTACTTTTATAAATTCTAAATTAGTTTTCATTTTACTTTTATTTTAAAATAGTTTTCCTTTACGTTTTTAAATTTAGTTTCAAAATTAGTTTTCCATTTAGTTTTGTTTTCAAAAAAAATAAATAATAGATTTCATTTTATTAGTTTAAAATTATTTAGATTTAAAATTTAGATTTAAGTTTTATTTTAAAGTATTTTTCATTTAAAAGTTTTTATTTGAATTAGTTTTCAAATTTATTTATGTTTTAAATTAGTTAATTAAATAGTTTTCTTTTAATTAAATAGTTTTTAATTAGATTATAAATACCAAAAATATTATTTACCAAAAACAAATTAAGTTTTACGATTAATCGGATTTCAATTTTGAGTGAGTCGATGAAACGAACATAATTGCAAGAGCATACAAAATCTTAATTTCAAATGGCGCCGCTGCCGCTTCGCTCGTACGATTGACGATTTTTCGTCACTGGTGGGAATCGATCCCCCGACCCCTCGCACAACAGTCGAACGCCCCAACCAGTTGCTCTAAGCTTACTTTTGTGTTTGTTTATGCATTAATTAATTAATATAGGATATTAGAATTTTAACTGGCAGCTTTTAATTAATTAGTTTAATTCTATTTTAGGTTTAATTAAATTTAATTAATAGTAAAAAAAGTTAATTCAGTTTTTATAAATTAAAAAGATAAAAAAATATATTTTTATTTTATTTACTTTTATAAATTCTAAATTAGTTTTCATTTTACTTTTATTTAAAAATAGTTTTCCTTTACGTTTTTAAATTTAGTTTCAAAAATTAGTTTTCCATTTAGTTTTGTTTTTTTTAAAAAAAATAATAGATTTCATTTTATTAGTTTAAAATTATTTAGATTTAAAATTTAGATTTAAGTTTTATTTTAAAGTATTTTTCATTTAAAAGTTTTTACTTGAATTAGTTTTCAAATTTATTTAAGTTTTAAATTAGTTAATTAAATATTTTTCTTTTAATTAACTAGTTTTTAATTAGATTATAAATACCAAAAATATTATTTACCAAAAACAAATTAAGTTTTTACGATTAATCAGATTTCAATTTCGAGTGAGTCGAGGAAACGAACATAATTGCAAGAGCATACAAAATCTTAATTTCAGTTTCTTTTGGATTATCTTTCTAACATAATTTGGCATTATAAAAAGTCTAATTAAACATTATAACAAGATCAAAGCCTTGGTTAACATAGATTTACCTAGGTAGCTCCAAAATGGCTCCGTATGGCTTCTTATGAACACAACTTGCTATTAAAGCTTCAAGAGCTTCAATAGCTAGCTTCTAGACCTGGTTTTTGGTCTTGTTAGATGTCCTAAGACGTAGATAGATTTGGAAATGGAGAATGGGTATGAGATACAAAGGAAACATGGTGCAAGTTTCAAATAAAGACATACACCCCTATTTATACTTGAAATGACCCTTAGCCTCCAAGTTATGCATTCAAACGTGTAATAAGGATATAGGGGTGACTAATGAAGGCTAGTGAAGATCTACACAAGTTCATAGCTTATATCTTGGTCCTAATCCTTCCTTGTGGTCTAAAATAAGTCACGTCAACATAAGGATAGGAATGGTGATGTGTAGCAAGAAAGGAGGTGATCCACCTACTTGCCATTCTCCTAAATTATCTTAGGATGAATAAATATCTGGTTTTCAAACATGGAATGGAGGGAAATGGTTTGAAAATGATTTTTCGATGGAAAATGTAAAACTGGATTCAAAATCTAGGGCTTGTAACTTATGCTTTGTGTTTTTTGTGATTAAGGGCTTAGGAAAGTGATTAGTGAATGATTAGGGATTAATTAGGGTTTAGAAATTCTATTTAATATATTTGGAGCTTTGGTTTGAAGTTTAACAAAGATTTGATGTGAAAATGGGAAGTATACATTTGTAGATTAGGGTTTTCTAATGATCTAGGGTTTAATCTTAGCGAATGTGATTATCCTTCTCTTAGCTACTGATGTAAACTTAATTTAGGTCCTAGACATTGTTTCTTAAATGTCCAATGAGTTCTCACACTTGGTTTAAGGGTTTAGTTAGGGTAAACATGTCTAAAGAGTGAAAATACCTATTTTGACCTAATTTACAAGTCATGCATTGAAATCTTGTACCTTGTGCATTAGGGTACTTGTAAATTGTCTTAATATCATCTTATAATCTTAATGAAGTCCTATGAGTATTTGTAGACTTGTCTAAAACGAACTAGGTAGTGATTCCATGTAGATTTCTTAATATTAGGGTTTTTAGGTCATTAATCCTAATGATTTTCTAACTTGGGTAATTAGGGTTTATATCCTTATGTATGCTTATTCTAGATCTTATATGATATTTTTATGACTTATATGGGTTCTACATTCTTATTTTGAGGGTTTATATAAGTTGATCATATTCTAGGGTTATTTAAATACGATTTAGGTTTTATGGTTTGAAAACTTATACTTTATGCTTTAATAATTTGTAACTTAGTTGAAGATAAATGTATGATCATATTATTATACTTAGTTGAGTTTTATGTTTTGTTGCAAAAGATTAGAGTCTAATTCATTAAAGATTGGATTTTATATGCCAATCTTGGTTTTAGGTCATTTTCTTGTAATTACTTTGTGAATAGTGAATATTAGTGTTTTGTGATTATTTAACTTTCCTTTATTTGGTGGATTAGAATTAGTGCAGAGTGTTTAATAATAGTGCATTGTTATTTTGAGGTTACATTGCTTGAAATATTAGTTTATAGGGGATTTCTAGGGTTTCTATGGGAAGGGTATCCTGGTTATATTTGAGTTGTTCTTATTCATTGTTTATTCATATGATAACTTTTAGAACTCAGACTTGATATATACATGGTGTTTAAAACATATAGATATATGTTGATGTGGCAATTGTGATAGTGAGATCCATAAGTTAGTCATGAAGTATAGTGAAAATGTAAAAATTTCAGAGTAAAATCACCTTTTTATTTATGAACATGGATATTACATTAACCCAAACTACTGGTTGTTATACATAATGACTTATTCATATGTATTCTTCATTCATAGTTTACCATTCTTGAGTTTACAACTCATTTGTAGGGATTCTAGGGTTTCTAAGGGAATTTAGGGCATCATAGTTACATTTCAGATGTTCTTATCAATATTAATCTTATTAGATCACTTTAAGATCTTAGACTTGATATATACATTTTATTGACAACATATAGGAATATGTTGTAATGGCAGTTCAGGTTGTGAGAAGCAGTTCATCTTACCAGGTAAGGTATAAAAGAAACATTTCTTGCCAAATATTCATATTAAGACAATGATAACGCTCAAATCTAACATATTTATATGTGCGTATTCGTGGTGTTTATGCATATATTTGTATGATTATTATGAACATATGATACTTAATGATGCTTATTAGTTATTATAGGTTCATCATTGGTTACATCACGATAAATGAAGAAAAGACGTGCAATAGAGGTGAAAATATGAACGAGACATGAAAGTTTAGCTCTCGTATGATAAATAATACAATGATAAGGAGTCTCAGAAAGTTTGGAAGAAAGAAAGGTGGAAGAAACAAAGAAGAAGGACTAGATAGGAAAAGTGGGAAAGTTGGCCCAGTTTCCACCGGCAACACTTCTGCTGCCGCCGGAAAATCTACACTCAGTTGCCACCAGCGGAAAATCAATGCCCAGTTTCCACCGGCAACACAATTGTTGCCGCCGGCAAATCAGCCATCAGCAAACATCAAACTTGCCACCAACATTTCTCCTGCAACCACTTTTCTAAGAAAACTTAGACCCTTCCATTACTTCACCTTGCTCACCAAATTCAGCCATAACTCCATTGTAACTCCTTCAAAGCTTCATTACACTCATCATTATTCACCTTTGGCTCCAAGAAAACTACTTGGTGGCCAAGAATAATTCTAGTATAAATAAGACCCATGGGGGTAGTGTTTATAATAATCTCATCACATTCTCAATCATCATCTTCTACAACCTATATTCCCATATTTCTGTGATTTTGGTATCACCCCTCACCCAAGTGGTGAGGGGTGGTGGAATTGGTTCCCATGAATGTGTAATAAGCCATGGAAGAAGTAGAGAATGGAAACCATACACCATAAACAATTCAATCTCCAATAATCCTTATTCTCAAACACCCCAAAAGGCTCTATACTCGCACCAAGAGGTTGATGGCCAAGAAGGCTATGGGTAGAATGCCTTGTACTTTGGTTGTTCTATTGGTTAGAATCATTTGGATACTTTGTAGCTATGGATTCTAATGTTTGGTAACTTATTCTTTATTATTCAATGTAGTTTATGTTCATATTCATGGTGATTCTTATGTTTTGTGATATTGTGAATGTCTTAATACTTATTTTGTTTATATGAAAACTTGTGATATATGGATGTTTGGATTCTATTAGTGTTTGTATTGGATTATAGTGATAACATTATATTTGGTTGAATTGGAGCTTGTTCTTGTTTGTCAATTTGGTTAATCATTGTTGAGTCTATATGTCAGAATTATTCTCAATATTGTTGATTTCAATTCGTTCACTGACAAATGATTCGGTCTTGTGCTTGTGAAGATTGTGCAAGAGACTTAATAAACATAACAAGGAAAGGTTTAATCTAGATTATAGGTCGAAAGGAGTCTTTTGAATATATTGTTCTAATCATCTTTCAAGTAAATAGAACTTATCAAATCGATAACCAAGTCTATGGGTCGAAAGAATTCTTTTTGTTATTGGTTTAGGCATAAGGCTCATGAGTGACCACTTGATTGAGACTTATGTATTATTGATTTATAAAGCACTAGTGTCTTATTATTGGTTCTATAGGTCGAAAGGATTACCTTTAATATGTTTTTACAAACTAATCATCCATAGGTCCATGTGATCATTTAGCCATACATGTATGTCTTTTTTGTGTGCCTTTAATGATTCTCATGGTGATGTGATCGTGACAATCATATCTACCATTGTTACAAACAACTACACTTGAGTATAACCAAGTCCTATGGGACGACCTTGACTTACCAACCTAATTGCAACATGACTAGAGTATACTTGCTCGAATTTGTGTTCCTAATTATTATCGGTAGTTCTTGTTTATAAATTTAAAACCCATTGTGTGGAAGGATCCCATATCAAGTTTTTGACTTCTTGTCGGGGGTTTGTAATTGCAATTCTTTTTAAATATACCTAGCGTACGAGCACATCAAGTTTTTGGCACCGCTGCCAGGGACTTGCTAGTTCATACTCTTGAGTTTGTTTGTTTGTATCTTTGTTAGTTGGAATCGTTGTCTTGTTGATTGCTTGCTTGCTTGTGTCCTTTTTTCTTGAATCGTTTTTGTTACCAATTGCTACATAACCCGAAAGAGTTTTTTTACCCGCATAGGGGGGACGAATTTCGCATAGGAGGAATTCGGTTGGTGGTTGATTACTCAATTGGAGGCTTTTAATTGCTCTAAATTCCGTTCTTAGTTTGTTGCTCTTGAATGATTGCTCTAGCCCTTGACAAAGGTTAGAGCACCCTATGCTTAAAATCTCTTATTTCTAAAAAAGTTGCTTAAATTGTCTTGGCGCCAAAATCATATGTTTGTGTTGGGATTTCCTCTCTTGTGTTCTCAAAATGCTTGTTTCAATGATTGCTTCCAAGTTCTGTTCTAAGTGCTTGTTTTCAAAAACCCAAAAACCTTGTCTCGAATCACTCTAGTTTATGACTAGAACTACTTGACCACATGAATTTTTGTGTATGTTTGTGTTTTGTGAGTTTGTGTCTTGTTATGTGTCATGTGAATAAGTGTTTTTTATGTCTTGTGTGTTTGCTTGATTGTGTGCTTATTTGCATTTCCCATTGTATGCATACTTTTAGTTCTTATTTTCCAAGTTTAAAGGGGCGTTTGGATTCATCATTTTCTAACGATTTTGATCACTAAAAAAATTATCTTTTAGTCAAAATAAATGGTATTTGATACCTTAAGTCATATTTGTTAAAATAAAAAAAATTAAATTTTTTTTGGAAAATAAATGGTAAATCAAAAAAAAATATATTTTTTTTTTGCTGCACTGGAGCACTTGCCGCCGGCAAGACAAGGCCGCCGGCCGGCAAAAGCTCCACTGTTTCACCTTGCCTCCGGCACCCTTGCCGGCAAAATCTCCACTGTTTCACCTTGCCGCCAGCAACACCCCCATTCCAGCCGGCAAGGTTGTGAGACCAAAAAATAAAAAAATAAATAATTTTTTTTATCTTCTTATATTTAAACTTGGCATTCACCAAAATCATTCCTAATTGTGTTTTACACTTGTTTAACATACGTTAATCGAGTTTTGAACTAATTATTAATAAAGCTTATATCCCGCCCAACCGCCCCGTTTTAATAATTTTGTGCCTTGTTCGTATTTCTATTCGCCCCGGTTAATTCTCAAACCCCGTGGATAGAACCCGAAGTCTAGAAAACCATCCGGTTTAATAGATTTGGTACAAAACCTATATTATATTTTTTGTTTCATTTAGTTAAAAAAATATTAAATAGGTTTTATTTTTAGATTTGAGATATATGTTGGTGTTGAGAGTTTGTGTGCATTTTATTGCTTGTGTTTAAAATTTTTTTTTTATGAAAACCATTGCTCGAAACTTATACTATTTGTTTCCCGGAAATTTTTTCGAGTAGTAAAATTTTTGAGTCATGATAAAAAAACAGAAAAAAACGTCATTTAAATCTTATTTCTTATTTCCTAAGACGTACCCTACTCGTTCCCTAAATATTTTTGCGAGTTGGATAAGTTTTATAGTAAGTTTTTGTGAAAGAAAAAAAATAAATATACAAACTCATAAGCATCTACTAGTTCTCAAATCTCATTTTTTTCTTTTAGTTGTTCATTTTTCATTTTTAATATTTCTTAGTATTTTCATGGCACCAAATAAAGCTTTTTTTCTCTCATCTTTAGATTATCAGTCGTTTTTGTAATTAAAAAAATAAAATAAAAATAAAATTAGTTTTTCTTGTTAGTTTTTGTTGAGTCGTGTTGTGTTTTTAAATGTTTAGATTGTTTTTAATTCTCATATATGTGATGTATATATATGCATAATGTTTGTTCTTGTTTGTGTTAGTTGTCTTGTGTGTGTTTCATTTTGTTTGCATGTGTGCTTGTTTGTGTTTGTTTAAGTTCGTGTGGTTAATGTATGAACTTTGTGGGTGTGTTCGCTGGAAACCCTCACGAGACTACAACTCGTCCACTCGGGATACCGAGGGGTTTAAAAGCTTGTTGTATATGCTAAATGCAATCGTGTTGCCTACGAAAGTGTGCTTAATAAATTTAAGTGTTTCGTAGTTTAGTTTAATTTGCAGGTTCAATAAAGCTTATGGAAGATGGATTGATCTGTTGATGGATTGTATGTGTATACGCTCATTGGAGATGAAATCGCTTGATCTTCCTTATTTGTCATCTTACAGTATGGAGATCAATTGCAATTTCATAGTCCGGGAAGTTTCGTTTCTCTTTGACTATTTATTTATTTTCCTCACTTTTCACGCTTTGAAGTTTATTTTTAGCATTGACTCCAATCCGAAACTTAAGTGTGAGGGGAAATAAATGGGAAACGAAACCAGTTTTAGTATCTAAATTTTTTGGGGCTAAAACAAATATAAAAAAATAAAGAAAAAAGTTATAAAAAAGAGGGAAAATTGTATACTTGTTTGCCCTTAGGATCTAAATGTTTTCACAGATTTGTATGTAGATATATTTCAATAATCATCCACATGGTGTAAATTTTTTTTTTTTAAGATAAAATAAAAAAGAAAAAATAAGTTTTAGTGAGATCACACTTGTGTGATATAAGTGTATATGCGTGATAAAGAGGCAACCTTAGGAATAAACCCAAATAGCTTTTTCCAATTTTCTCTTTAGCTAGTTTCATTGTAACACCCCATTTTGGAAATGGAAATATCACATCAATTATGGCGTGTCATCAAAGCATACAAGCAAAAATGTCTAAACATTACTTGACCATAAAAGGAAAATACCGGAATCAAACATCGGTAGTCCAAAAGTAAAGCTCATCACACACAAACATAGTATAATAAAGGAAAGGACTAAACAATGTCCAAAGCATAAGTATGATAAGAAAGGAAATGCATAATGTAAAGAAGGCTAGACAGCTTCCGGTCCATATGCACGTACTCTTAGTGTCTACGAGCGTCCCTGAGTACCTGCCGTTTTGGGAACATAGAAAAGAAAACGGATGAGCAAATACGCTCAGTGCACGGATGTACAATAAAGCATGAATAGGATAAGCATATACATATAACACCGGAAGAAAACTAAGTCCCGAGTAACCTGGTTAAGTCTTAATAAAACTGGTTTTAATAGTTTGAAAGTCTTATGTTTATCTTATAAAAACTGTTTGTCATATTTTACCATTAGCCAATATAGGTCATGAAAATCCACCGTGCATGAATACTTGGAGGGGTGACCTCATCATGCAAATTAAAGGGGCTGCCTCTAATTTAATATACTGGTTTTGGGTAGGAGGGATCAGCTCCTTGTGAAGGATGCAAGGCACACACCACATTCACCATGAAATCCTGAATAAAAACATGTAACTAGGATGCACCCATACGCCCCACATGATAAATATAAATAAATGGCCAAAAGCTGAAGGGACGCCACGAGCAATCACTCCGCCGTGGTGAAGTCATAACATCAGTGCCTCTAATGTTATGGTTATGGTACCTCCATAACTAGGTGAAACTGGTCATGCATGTATATGGCTATAGGTAATCTTAGTTAAACATACGCAATCAAACACATAACTTATACTACAGGAAAACAGTTGGCTGCATACGAGGAATCCTAATAAGGAAAGAATGTCCATACTGAAAGGACGGGAATCCGTACCTTATGTCCAGTGAACGAAGAAGATGAACTGAGAGGAATCCTACTTCCGAATCACTAGTGCTACATAAATATATACATGAATAAGTATCTGCTTACTAAATACGTAGCTAGTTTTATGTCATGTCTTAGCTTATTTTATGTGTTCTTACCATGTTTTACTGTTTTAAAGCCTTAAACTGTGTTTTATCTTATATTATGTTTAATCTGATTAAGAATTTCTGGTATTTCATGTGTTATAATACTTACTGTGTAATAATAAGTAACTTTCCAAAAATAGCAGGTTTCCTAAAATAGAGAGTTTCCAAAAATAGAAAGTTTCCAAAAATAGAAAGTTTCCAAAAATAGAAAGTTACCAAAAACAGAAAGTTTCCAAAAATAGAAAGTTTCCAAAAATAGAAAGTTTCCAAAAATAGAAAGTTTCCAAAAATAGAATTACTGCTTAAAATAGATAAGTTTCTAAAAATAGAAAGTTTCCATAAATAGATCAACTACCTTAATTAAATAAGTTTCTATAAATAGATTAGCTGCCTGAAATAAATAAGTTTCTAAAATAGAAGGTTTCCATAAATAGATTAACTGCCTTATTTAATTAAGTTTCTAAAAATAGAAAGTTTCCATAATTAGAATTAAGCTGGTTAAATAAGCTAAGTATATAAGCCTAAGCGTTTTCATGATTATTTTCTAAGTCATATGATATAATGTATAGTTTAATAATTATTTCATGTAATTAAATTAAACTATAGGTTAAAATATTTAATTAAAGTATAACATGTTTTTAATTAAAAAAGTTAAATACTTAGGTTTAAATATGTATTATTATATATTAATAATATAACCTAAGTCATGTTAATTAATTAATTATATCCATGGTTTTAAAATAATTAATTAATTATAAGTCTAAAATATAAAAATACTTAGGTTAATTAATTTCATGATAATTAAATAATTAAATAACCTAAGTCATGTTTTTAAATTAATCATATCATTTTATTAATTTAATTTTAACCTAAGATCATAAACATAAAAAAAACTAAACATACACCATGAACCGGATTTAAGCTAAAAACAATGAACCGGACATGAAATCGACACCGTGTTTTACTGCTGCCGTGGGACCCACACGCACCAACCAAGACCGTATGGTCTTGGTGGTGGTCGGCTTGGCCAACCGAAACCCCTTCGGGTTCGGTGCAGCCTGCGGCCAAAAACAAACACCCCTTAAAACACCCTTTTGATTTTATTTAACACCAAATCATGTTAGATCCATGTTTAATTATTAGGTTTTTGTAAAAACATAACATGTTCTTGATTTATAAAAAGATTAAATCAAAAGAAAAGATTTAAAAAGAATTTACCGAATTCGTGGATCAAAAGGATGAAGAACAAACACGATCACCAAGCAAAATTCCAAGATCCAAGATCACAAACCACCTCTTATGGTGGTTGTAGGGTGGCGGCACAAAGGAGACAAGGGAGGAGGGTTTTTAGGTTTTTCTAAAAATCTTCTGTAAAATTTTATGAATAGTGAAAATCCCCTTTTTCCCTTTTAGTAAATTTGACAAATGGGCTTGGCCCATTTGCCCTTGTAGCCGCGGGTAGGGGCCCCACTTGGGGTACCCGTACCTTTTTCCGTGTCTCGTTGTTAAGTTAAACGTTTGTGATTATTTGTGTTCGTGTTTTAAATGTTCTCGTTACGTAAATACCGTGATCTAATATATTTAATTACGCTCGTAATAAATATATATACGTAATTAATAATAGTTCGTGTTTTAATTACGTTCATGATTTCATGATCGCATGTTCGTGATTAATTATCGTCAATTAAATATTACTTGATCGTGCGTAGTAAATACTTATCGTGTTCTAACACGTACGTAATACGTAAACTCCTAACACGTAATCGTAATCATGCTATATTAAGAAAGTTTAAATCTAGTACGTACGATCTTAAGGGTACTATTCATGGTAAAAGCATGCGGGTTTTACAACTCTTCCCCCCTAAAAAGAATAATTCGTCCCCGAATTATAGATAAAGTAAACTGGAAAAGAAGAACATACCCGAATTCAAAATATGAAATGAGGGTAAGAAGCCCGGATAGACTCCTCTGTTTCCCAAGTGGCTTCCCGCTCGATATGATACCTCCATAGATTTTTGACGAATGGAATCGTCTTCTTTTTCATGACTCGTTCTTGTCTGTCAAGAACTCGTTCGGGTTCTTCTATAAATGTGAGATCTTCACGTATCTGTTCCAGTGGATACTGAACCATGTGAAGGGGATGATACTAGTACCCTCTGAGTAAGGACACATGAAACACATTGTGCACATGCGAAAGCTGCGGAGGTAACGCCAATCGGTAAGATACTTAATCGACTCGTTCAATGATATCAAACGGTCCGATGAAACGAGGACTGAGCTTCCCTTTAATCCCGAAGCGTCTAACACCACGTGCCGGTGAAACCTTAAGGAAGACGTGATCTCCTACGTTAAAGTGTATATCCCTACGATGCTTATCGGCGTAACTCTTCTGACGTGACCGTGCCTCCTGAATTTTCTGCTTAGCTACTGCGATCTTCTCATTGGTCATCTCTATGATTTCCGGTCCTTCAAGTGTTCGCTCGCCAACCTGATCCCAGCAGATTGGGGCGCGATACTTCCTGCCATACAACATCTCAAATGGAGCACACTTGATACTTGCGTGCCAACTGTTGTTGTATGCAAACTCCACCAAACAGATGTAATC
The DNA here is from genome assembly GCA_025667525.1 of Glebionis coronaria. Taxonomy (NCBI): domain Eukaryota; kingdom Viridiplantae; phylum Streptophyta; class Magnoliopsida; order Asterales; family Asteraceae; genus Glebionis; species Glebionis coronaria. The sequence goes on from CM046874.1 coordinate 437,924,010, forward strand.
GTCCCAATCACCCGTCCATTCCAACGCACATGACCTCAACATATCTTCCAATGTCTGAATTGTTCGCTCCGACTGTCCGTCCGTTTGAGGATGAAAATCCGTGCTAAGCTTAAGTTGTGTACCCCAAGCTTTCTGCAGACTTCTCCAAAAGCGTGAAGTGAATCGAGGATCTCTGTCTGAGACGATGCTGGATGGTGCACCGTGGAGTCTCATGATCTCTCATCTGTACGTATCTGCGAGTTTACTTACCGGATCTTCCTTGCGGATCGGTAAGAAATGAGCTGATTTGGTAAGTCGATCAACAATAACCCAAATTGCATCATGCTTCCTTTTGGTAGGCGGAAAACCGGTAACAAAATCCATGGTGATTTTGTCCCACTTCCACTCTGGGATATCTAACGGTTGAAGGAGACCGCCAGATCGCTGATGCTCGATCTTAACCTGCTGGCAGGTAAGACATTTGGAGACGTAAGTGGCCACATCCTGTTTCATACCACTCCACCAAAAGTACTGCTTGATGTCATGGTACATCTTAGTCGAACCAGGATGTATCGAGAATGGGGAGCTATGAGCTTCAGCTAAAAAAGCTTCCCGGAGTTCTTGGTCATCAGGAACACAAAGTCTCGTGCCCTGCCATACGATACCATCTGCATCTACTCTGAATTCCGTTTGCTTCTCCAAATTCTGTACTATCGCCCAGATTTCTCCGTCATCCTTCTGAGCTTCCTTGATCTTAGATAGCAACTCGGGTTCTACTCTAAGATTAGCCCAGTAACCGTGCTGTCCATGTACCATGATCTCGATGTCTAGTCGCTCCAAGTCTCTGATGATTTCCTCTTCGATTTTAATGCTGTTGATCATTCCGGACTTCCTGCTAAGAGCATCTGCTACTACATTTGCCTTTCCGCGATGATACTGTAGATTAATGTCATAATCCTTCAACAGCTCCAACCATCTCCTCTGCCTCATGTTCAATTCACACTGAGTGAAGATATACTTCAAGCTCTTGTGGTCCGTGAAAATGTCACATGATTCTCCATATAAGTAGTGCCTCCATGTCTTCAATGCAAACACGACTGCAGCAAGTTCCAGGTCGTGCGTGGGGTAATTTTCTTCATAAGGCTTAAGCTGCCGTGAAGCATACGCGATCTATTTCCCATGTTGCATGAGAACACAGCCAAGTCCCTTCCCCGATGCATCGCTGTAGATTTGAAATCCACCCGTACCAGATGGTAGAGTAAGAATAGGTGCAGATACTAGCTTCTGCTTCAGTTCTTCAAAGCTCTTCTCTCGATCTTCAGTCCAGACGAATTTCTCCCCTTTTCGCATCAGTTTGGTCAATGGTAGTGCTAGGCGGGAAAAGTTCTCCACGAACCTACGGTAATAGCCAGCTAAGCCTAAGAAACTGCGGACTTCCGTCGCTGATGTCGGCCTTGGCCACTTAGTAATGGCCTCAACCTTCGCTGGATCCATACTGATTCCTTCTGCTGATACAATGTGACCTAAGAATGCCACCTTGTATAACCAGAACTCACACTTGGAGAATTTAGCATACAGCTGCTTCTGGCGAAGAATCTGTAGTACTATACGAAGATGGTCTTCGTGTTCCTCCTTGGACTTTGAGAAAATCAGGATGTCATCGATGAAGACAATGACGAACTTGTCCAAAAATTCATGGAAGATTCTGTTCATCAAATCCATGAACACTGCTGGAGCATTTGTCAGACCAAATGGCATAACTACAAACTCGTAGTGGCCATAACGGGTACGAAAAGCAGTCTTAGCGATGTCATGCTCCTTGACCCGTAGCTGATGGTAGCCTGACCTAAGATCAATCTTGGAGAAATGTTTGGCCCCTTGGAGTTGGTCAAACAGATCGTCGATGAGTGGCAGCGGATACCTATTCCGAATGGTAATCTTGTTGAGCTCGCGATAATCTATGCAAAGACGCATACTGCCGTCCTTCTTCTTAACAAACAAGACCGGTGCGCCCCATGGAGATGCGCTCGGTCGAATGAAACCTCGTTCAAGAAGTTCTTGCAGTTGATCCTTCAGCTCCTTCAGCTCTATGGGAGCCATGCGATAAGGAGCCTTGGAGATTGGTTCAGCTCCTGGAACCAGCTCGATACTGAATTCCACTTCTCGTGCAGGTGGTATGCCCGGAAGTTCTGCTGGAAAAACATCTTGGAATTCCGACACTATGGGTTAATCCTGAATTGATGGGGATTCAACATCCATGTCGTGAACCGTAGCTAGATAACCCTCGCAGCCATGTGACAGTAGTGCACGCGCTTGCAGGGTAGATATAATTTGTACAGACCGTCCGAGTATGAACCCATTATGAATGTACTCTGGTGCATTAACATCACCGAAGATAACTCGATACGAATGGCAGTCTATGGTAGCATGATGCTCGGATAGCCAGTCCATGCCCAAAATTATGTCAAGGTCATTCATGTCCAGCGGAAGTGCGTCGACAGGTCGAACCTTATCGTCAAATTCTAGGGGAAGACTCTTGTATACATGGGTGATTAATACAGAGTCTCTCAAAGGCGTGGAAATAGTAAGCCTATTTTCTAATGGCAAGGGAGGCATCCTAATGTTCTTAGCATAAGCAGTAGAAATAACCGAGTGAGTAGCACCCGTATCGAAAAGAACACATGCAGCTTGACCATACATATACAAGATTCCAGTGATGGTACCTGTAGACTTGTTGGCCTGGTCTCGAGATGTCATGTAGACACGCCCGGCAGTAGGAGGCGGCTTGGTATCAGCATGTCCCGATGTACCCTCCATCTCGCCCTTACGGCAATCCTTCATAGTATGGCCAGGAAGACCACACTTGAAGCACGCATCAATATTACGGCGACATGGTCCTGGGTGCCTACGGTGGCAAGTAGAGCAAAGAGGATGAGTGTATCCTCCAGCAGGTGCTCTGGCTGGCTGAGAACCTGATAAAACATTTTACATAAGACATGATAGTTGGGTACAAAGGACAAAGCGGATAATCATAATATTGAATACTAGTGATAGCTGGACGGCTAGGCTGCGAACCTCTCTGGTTCTAGTCCCTACCGTTTCCATGGTTCCTGGTAGAAGTTTGCTAAAGTGTCAGAATCTGAGTTATAACATGGAATCATAAGGAAATTGCGTAAGTATTAGGACCTGCTGCTGTTGGAGTGCCCATCGTTGTTACGGTAATTATCATTACCGCCACGCCTATCCGTAGCAGAATGGTCGTTAGTCTGAACGTTTCCCTTGGGCTGATGAGGCTGCTGCTGAGTAGCCGGCTGAGACCGGTCCCCAGTTTTGTGCTTGGAAGATACAGTTAAGAGATGAATAATTGACATATGGAAAATATACGGATTGGTCACCGCTTGAATACGAATGTTTACTGATAGGTGTGAAAACACCCATTTTTTCTACCACTTAATTACATTAAAACTGGACCTAAACGTATATTTTATGTCGTAAATGGCGGAATTATGCGTGGTTTGTGTTTTTATTGTGTTTCAGGGTCAAAATGTGAAAAGGAAAGAAAACACGTTCTTTCACGGGCGTTTATTGAAGAAAAAGACAAAAGATGAAGTCGAAAGATCAAGAGTGGAAAAAGAACGGAAGTCCAAGACCAATTCTGAAGATTTATCAAAGAAAAAGTCAAAAGACGGAAGTTTAACAAAAGCCTAAGAACTCAAGTCTAATTTATTAAAGAATTACAAGACGAGTTCAAAGAAATCCCGAGCCAAAGTCATTATAGTCCAAGATTTAAGAAGATTAAAGAAAGGAGGGACCTAATGACGCAATTAAAGAAAAGAGGAAAGAGGGGAGGAAGCTTCCTTCCACTAATCCCTTCCTCCCCTATAAATACACATTATTAGCCATTTGTTTAGGTTGTTGGAGGCTTGACAAGCCTCTATTCCCCATTTTTCATTTTTCTTGTTCCTTAATTTTATACACTTTAATTTTCATGTAACGCACCCTTGATTCTCTTTTAATTCCAAGTAAGTTTACCTTTAATTGTTGTAAATCTTTATCTTATTGCTAATCTCCTTCTACCTTTCTTGTTTGATTTGTTCTTTATCTTGATTGTTCATGTTCTTGAATTTTTATGATTTTGATCAAGTGGATTTTGATTGATTTGGTTATGTTTGTTAGTTTTGATGATTTGTTTTGATTGATTATTGTTAGTTGATGCTTATTGGTTGTTTTGGTTTAATCTTTTGTTTGATTTTGATTAATTTGAGGGTAGAATCGTGTTACTGTATCTCCCTGTTCTTCGGGGAAGGTTGTTTCTGTATTTTATCATTCCCAGGTAAGCTTCATCCGGAAATTGAAAAGTTTCGAGTGAAGTAGCTTCATCCGGAAGTCAAAAGTTCCGAATGAAGCAAGCTTCATCCGGAAGTCAAAAGTTCCGAATGAAGCAAGCTTCATCCAGAAGTCCATAAGTTCTGAATGAAGCAAGCTTCATCCGGAAGTCCAAAAGTTCCGAATGAAGCAAGCTTCATCCGGAACATTAGAAGTTCCGGATCAAGCCAGTTCATTCGGAAGTTTTAAACTTCCGAATCAAGGTCTGTCAGTTCTTTTTGTTTGTTTTTCTTTTTTAAGTTTTTGTCTTTTATTTTCAAGTTTTATTTTTTCCCGCCTTTTTATTTATGTGCACTTTTACTTGTTTTCCTTTTATTCAAGTTTAATTTCATGTCATTTACTTTATTTACCTTTTAATTTTCTCTCAATTTACTTTTCGCCAAGATTTTATCTTTCATTGTTTCTTTTTACTGTCTTTACTTTATTTTTTATTTGTTCCAAGTTTTCATTTTAAATTAGTGTTAGACAACGACAACTCTTTTATTTGATTCACCAAGAACAACTGAGTCGCACAATTAACCAGAGATCAATTCGAAGAGATACCGAGAACGAATTTTTCATCGTAAAATCTTGTTATTAAAATGGCGCCGCTGCCGGCTCTTTTCGTGAAGATCGAAGGTTTTTTGTGAGAGACGCGTTGGCTTTTGGGATCCGTTCACTTGTGAACGTTATTTTTCGTGTCCAAAAATTTTCAAAAAAATCCAAAAACATTTGAAAAATCATAAAACGCATTTCTTTTCCAAAGTTTTGCACCAAAAATATTCTTCTTGCTTATCTATCTTTCTTTATGGATTTTTATGTCCATTGCGTCCGGTGTGGGAACCAATTATCTGGGAACAACTCTTGTCAATGGTGTACATGTGAGCGGTGCGGTAACGATATCGACAATACACAATTCCTATTCGGATTTTGTCCTTTGTGCAACCCTACTAATTCATCCTTTTTGAACCCACCTCCTCCTGTTCCCCCGTGCATCTATTGTGGAAGCGATTCTCATTGGCATGTTTCGTGCCCGGTTCGATACCCGTATGGTCACGGGCAAGAACCAGGATACAATCATGGCAATGATAATAGCTATCCACAAGACGCACCTGATTTTTCTCCAAACCTGGTTTGCAACAACTGTGGGGGTCCTCACGCTACCTATTATTGTCAACCAATGAATTGTTATGAGCCAAATCCGTGTCCTCAGTTTTCTTCACCTATGGATTATTATGAACCAAACCCGGTTTCTAATTATTCTCAACCGATGAACAACTATGAGCCACAACATTGCTATAATTCAGGATTTCAACACTTTGAGCCCCCACATCACACCCTCAATCATCAATCCTCTCAGCAAATTAATCTTGACCCACAACTCACTACCTTGAATGAAGAAACACACTCCATTGTTTTGCAACTTCAAGAAGCCGTTGTTTTGCTTAAAGAACTTAGGGACGAGGAAAAGCGACTGCAACAAGAGCAAGTATCTAATCTTAGTGATTATACCCCTCCGCTTGTGCGTCAATACTATTATGATGATGATGATGATGATGCTGTATGCACTTTCAACTCATCTTCTGAAGTTACTGATCCTACTCTCTATGTTCCTACTGCGTCTAAGGATCTAGATTCGTTGAATGAGCTTAGTGATGTTGTTCTCAACAAAGTATTGGATGATGAGGTTTGTGACTTACCTGCTATGGAGCCTGAGGACGACGTTGCTCTTACAAAAGAGGTCGATCCTAGTGATGACGATTCTTCTCTTTGCTATGAGAATTTCACTTTTGAAATTTCTCAATCTCCACCGGGAGATGCAGACGATGACGATTTATTCTCTCCGGTTTATGAGAAGTTCACCGATGAACATGATCTTGTGGATAAGGTGGAAGACGTGCTTCTTCGCGATAGATTACGGAAAGCTCATCTTCTTATTGCTCACATCGAAGAGTTGACTTCTCCTTCTCTTTCCAAGTCTTTACCTCCATCTATTCCTCCCGTTGAAGATAATGACCCATTGCAGGAAGAAATCGATATCCACTCCATCCCTCCAGGTATTGATGATTCTGACACGGAGGGGGACATTATTTTTGATAATTTGTTGCAGGAAAATATTGTCCCAAGTCCCCCTCCCGAGCATCTTCCATCCTCCCTTTTAGCCACTATCACGGAGGATGAGTGCTTTGACCCGGGAGGTGACATTGATTATGCTATGATTGATACCATCACGGCTTTGCCGTTTGCTCAGCTTCCATTGTCTTTGGGGGAGGACAATGTGCTTACTATACCCAACCCACCTCCCGTGGATCTTGAATTCACATACTATACGTATGTTGAAAGGACCTTTCTCCCTTTCAAGACTTATTCCCCCGCCTCTCCTTTGTTGATGTCCTCCAGGAACGAGGACAAGGTCTTTGATCCTGGTATCACATTCGAGGCTTCCCCATGGACCATTTAATTCGGGGACGAGTCAGGCTCGTGACTCGGTCAACAAAAACAAGCGCTTTTTGGGAGGCAACCCAATTATCTATCTTATTTCACCATAAGTGTAGGGGGGAGCCCCGTTGGTGTTTCTTGTTCTCTTTCTTATCATATGCAGGGATTAGAGCTTCAAAGACACACTCTTGATGACTTTTGACGAACCGTGATTCCGTGTTCCCTTCTTCCCGGTTCTATCCTAAACTCTTTTCGATTTACTATTTTATATTTCTCAATATTAAAATAGGAATCTCTTTAGTTGTCTTTTCCTTAACGAGATTTAAAAAAAGTGCACAATGTCCTAAGTGTAGGGGAGTTTACTCCCACATGCTTAAACATTGAGGACAATGTTTATATTAAGTGTAGGGGGGACTTCTATCGATGTTAAGTGGCCTTTTCCTTGTATTTGTCCTCATTTTAACCGGAAAATCAATTTTTCGACATTTTTCAAAATTTTTAATCTATTTTGGCCTGGTTGTAGTTCCCATTATTTTTGCTATTTTTCTCTCTTATTTTAGTAAAATGGTTTTAGCAAGTTTAGATATCTTAGATATATTAGGCCCGTTGTGAATATTTTGACTCAACCCGAGTTTACTTATCCAAGTTCACTCTAGCTAGTATCCTTAACCATGTAGACCTTAATTTGTTTATTAGGCTAAGCATCCACAAGTCTCATTCCTTGAGATTTTAAATTGTGGAGAACGAGAAATGATAGAGTTGGTTACAAGTTTGGTATTCTCTCATTAACTTATGTGAGTTAATTATGATCTTTTTCCCCCATCACTTGCTAATAAATTATCTTCAATAAGTAAGGTCGTACGATTTGAAAAGTTACTTAGCTTCTAGCCCAAGATCGTTTAAAAGTTGCTCGGTAATGATAAGAGTTCATAGCCAAGGCATAACTTATGAAGCGGGGCGTGAAGATTGGCGAGTTCGAAAAGGCCCTAACAAGGCACGAGGATTCAATTTTATTGCTGAAGATCCAAAGTGATGTGAAAAGCATTATTCCCAAAGTCATTATGAAGGATCAAGACTCACGACGAAAAGCAATCAACTCCCATAAAGATGATGGAGAAGTCTATCCGAAAAGACCCTAACAAGGTATGAGGATAAATAGATCCAAGTCCGAAAAGGAGGCGGATCGTTATATCTCAAAATCCCAAATAGAGATTGAAGAAATAATCATGAAGTCGTGGTCAACAAAGTTGGAGTACCTCTCAAAAGTCTCCAAGTGAAGAAACTCTATGAACGATGAGAAGACCATTATCTCAAGCACGTCTCTCAAGATATGAAGTATGAAGTACATGCCAATAATTGGCCCGAGAAAGGTCTCAAATCGTGAACCAAGTTATGCCAAGATATGAACTTTTTGATATCCCGAGAAGCAGTTTTAAGAGATTTTGTCCTTTAGCTAACTATTGATCAAATCGTCCTACTTTGCTTTCAGCTTAAATAAATTATCGAAATAAGTCAACAATGCATCCTCGTGATCATTCAAGACATCAATAAAATATAAGAGATACCCATAGGAATAAGGGAGTTTAAGTGATTAATTGAACCGCATGAGTAAATGTTTGTTATGCTAACTTGTACTAACAATGATCTTGTTTTTAAGCTTGGCATGGGGAACGTGAAACTTGAGGGTGATAAACATTCATGACACACAAGCCCTAATGTAAGTCTTAGATTTCTTTACATGTTTCTTCCTTGTTGCATCTTGTTATTTTCTATCTTTTTGATTTTCCTTAGTTGTTTAATAAAGGCCAAGGTAGGTTGATTATGATGGAAAGTGTAAACCTTGCTTTATCACTAAGCATTGCATGAGGGCATTGCAATGGTTAAGTGTAGGGGATTTGATAGGTGTGAAAACACCCATTTTTTCTACCATTTAATTAAATTAAAACTGGACCTTAACGTATATTTTATGTCGTAAATGGCGGAATTATGCGTGGTTTGTGTTTTTATTGTGTTTCAGGGTCAAAATGTGAAAAGGAAAGAAAACACGTTCTTTCACGGGCGTTTATTGAAGAAAAAGACAAAAGATGAAGTCGAAAGATCAAGAGTGGAAAAAGAACGGAAGTCCACGACCAATTCTGAAGATTTATCAAAGAAAAGTCAAAAGACGGAAGTTTAACAAAAGCCGAAGAACTCAAGTCTAATTTATTGAAGAATTACAAGACGAGTTCAAAGAAATCCCGAGCCAAAGTCATTATAGTCCAAGATTTAAGAAGATTAAAGAAAGGAGGGACCTAATGACGCAATTAAAGAAAAGAGGAAAGAGGGGAGGAAGCTTCCTTCCAGTAATCCCTTCCTCCCCTATAAATACACATTATTAGCCATTTGTTTAGGTTGTTGGAGGCTTGACAAGCCTCTATTCCCCATTTTTCATTTTTCTTGTTCCTTAATTTTATACACTCTAATTTTCATGTAACGCACCCTTGATTCTCTTTTAAATCCAAGTAAGTTTACCTTTATTGTTGTTAATCTTTATCTTATTGCTAATCTCCTTCTACCTTTCTTGTTTGATTTGTTCTTTATCTTGATTGTTCATGTTCTTGAATTTTTATGATTTTGATCAAGTGGGTTTTGATTGATTTGGTTATGTTTGTTAGTTTTGATGATTTGTTTTGATTGATTATTGTTAGTTGATGCTTATTGGTTGTTTTGGTTTAATCTTTTGTTTGATTTTGACTAATTTGAGGGTAGAATCGTGTTACTGTATCTCCCTGTTCTTCGGGGAAGGTTGTTTCTGTATTTTATCATTCCCGGGTAAGCTTCATCCGGAACTTGAAAAGTTCCGAGTGAAGTAGCTTCATCCAGAAGTCAAAAGTTCCGAATGAAGCAAGCTTCATCCGGAAGTCAAAAGTTCCGAATGAAGCAAGCTTCATTCGGAAGTCCATAAGTTCCGAATGAAGCAAGCTTCATCCGGAAGTCCAAAAGTTCCGAATGAAGCAAGCTTCATCCGGAACATTAGAAGTTCCAGATCAAGCCAGTTCATTCGGAAGTTTTAAACTTCCGAATCAAGGTCTGTCAGTTCTTTTTGTTTGTTTTTCTTTTTTAAGTTTTTGTCTTTTATTTTCAAGTTTTATTTTTTCCCGCCTTTTTATTTATGTGCACTTTTACTTGTTTTCCTTTTATTCAAGTTTAATTTCGTGTCATTTACTTTATTTACCTTTTAATTTTCTCGCAATTTACTTTTCGCCAAGATTTTATCTTTCATTGTTTCTTTTTACTGTCTTTACTTTATTTTTTATTTGTTCCAAGTTTTCATTTTAAATTAGTTTTAGACAACGACAACTCTTTTATTTGATTCACCAAGAACAACTGAGTCGCACAATTAACCAGAGATCAATTCGAAGAGATACCGAGAACGAATTTTTCAACTAGTAAAATCTTGTTATTATTTACCTCTTGTCGGGTCTTTCAGCTTCCCCGAACTCATCTCTCTCCTACAACATCTCCAGCTTTCGTGCTGCATCGGCCACTTGTGCTACAGTGTCCAACGGAGCACCTGGTAAGTTATTGGCGATCCTTGGATTGAGAGCCCAACGAAAATGTAGTGCTTGTTCTTCAGTGGTGCCTGCGGCTGCTCTCAAGACACCAGTGTAGCGAAGGAAACACTGCATGAAGTCGGTGCTGTCTTAGTCAGGTCGGTGTCTAAGGGTATAGTATTACCTCATGAGCCGATTCCTTCCTTCCATGGGAAAGATGTTAGGCGGGGGAGGATAACCGTCGTTATGAAGAAGAGCGTCTTGCATCTCTGCATCAGCAGCTGCAAATATTGCCCAGATATTGTCTGTGTTTGCCATCTGACAGTATAACATAAAATGTATGATTAAAAAGATCAAAACATAAAATATATATATATATACATAAAAAAAGTTATACTAAAATTTCACCAGAAAAATTTTATGCAAGAAAATTTTGTGTATGAATGCATGATGTAGTTTTATAAAAACTTTTGTATGCTCGAGAGTGAACGCCTCTGGTCAGTTCACTCAAAACAAAAGACACAACGAGGGGACACCTATGGGTCGGTCCCAAATCTAAAAGTTTCGATAAAACACATGTGACTAAATAGGGCCAGTCCTGTACCAACCATTACTTAGTCAAAAACCCTGCAACAATGACATGTATATGTATGCTTAAAAAAATGATGAATGCATGAAAACAACTGTCAGTTCTAGGAAGACCGTAGTGACTACCCACTAATCACAGGTCATATTTGAGAGCCTACAGGTCGAAGCCTTGGCTCTGATACCATAATTGTAACACCCCATTTTGGAAATGGAAATATCACAACAATTATGGCGTGTCATCAAAGCATACAAGGAAAAATGTCTAAACATTACTTGACCATAAAAGGAAAATACCGGAATCAAACATCGGTAGTCCAAAAGTAAAGCCCATCACACACAAACATAGTATAATAAAGGAAAGGACTAAACAATGTCCAAAGCATAAGTATCATAAGAAAGGAAATGCATAATGTAAAGAAGGCTAGACAGCTTCCGGTCCATATGCACGTACTCTTAGTGTCTACGAGCGTCCCTGAGTACCTACCGTTTTGGGAACATAGAAAAGGAAAACGGCTGAGCAAATACGCTCAGTGCACGGATGTACAATAAAGCATGAATAGGATAAGCATATAACATATAACAGCGGAAGAAAACTAAGTCCCGAGTAACCTGGTTAAGTCTTAATAAAACTGGTTTTAATAGTTTGAAAGTCTTATGTTTATCTTATAAAAACTGTTTGTCATATTTTACCATTAGCCAATATAGGTCATGAAAATCCACCGTGCATGAATACTTGGAGGGGTGACCTCATCATGCAAATTAGAGGGGCTGCCTCTAATTTAATATACTGGTTTTGGGTAGGAGGGATCAGCTCCTTGTGAAGGATGCAAGGCACACACCACATTCACCATGAAATCCTGAATAAAAACATGTAACTAGGATGCACCCATACGCCCCACATGATAAATAAAAATAAATGGCCAAAAGCTGAAGGGACGCCACGAGCAATCACTCCGCCGTGGTGAAGTCATAACATCAGTGCCTCTAATGTTATGGTTATGGTACCTCCAAAACTAGGTGAAACTGGTCATGCATGTATATGGCTATAGGTAATCTTAGTTAAACATAAGCAATCAAACACATAACTTATACTACGGGAAAACAGTTGGCTGCATACGAGGAATCCTAATAAGGAAAGAATGTCCATACTGAAAGGAAGGGAATCCGTACCTTATGTCCAGTGAACGAAGAAGATGAACTGAGAGGAATCCTACTTCCGAATCACTAGTGCTACATAAATATATACATGAATAAGTATCTACTTACTAAATACGTAGCTGGTTTTATGTCATCTTAGCTTATTTTATGTGTTCTTACCATGTTTTACTGTTTTAAAGCCTTAAACTGTGTTTTATCTTATATTATGTTTAATCTGATTAAGAATTTCTGGTATTTCATGTGTTATAATACTTACTGTGTAATAATAAGTAACTTTCCAAAAATAGCAGGTTTCCTAAAACAGAGAGTTTCCAAAAATAGAAAGTTTCCAAAAATAGAAAGTTTCCAAAAATAAAAAGTTTCCAAAAATAGAAAGTTACCAAAAATAGAAAGTTCCAAAAATAGAAAGTTTCCAAAAATAGAAAGTTTCCAAAAATAGAAAGTTTCCAAAAATAGAATTACTGCTTAAAATAGATAAGTTTCTAAAAATAGAAAGTTTCCATAAATAGATCAGCTGCCTTAATTAAATAAGTTTCCATAAATAGATTAGCTGCCTGAAATAAATAAGTTTCTAAAAATAGAAGGTTTCCATAAATTGATTAACTGCCTTATTTAATTAAGTTTCTAAAAATAGAAAGTTTCCATAATTAGAATTAAGCTGGTTAAATAAGCTAAGTATATAAGCCTAAGCATTTTCATGATTATTTTCTAAGTCATATGATATAATGTATAGTTTAATAATTATTTCATGTAATTAAATTAAACTATAGGTTAAAATATTTAATTAAAGTATAACATGTTTTTAATTAAATAAGTTAAATAATTAGGTTTAAATATGTATTATTATATATTAATAATATAACCTAAGTCATGTTAATTAATTAATTATATCCATGGTTTTAAAATAATTAATTAATTATAAGTCTAAAATATAAAAATACTTAGGTTAATTAATTTCGTGATTATTAATTAATTAAATAACCTAAGTCATGTTATTAAATTAATCATATCATTTTATTAATTTAATTTTTAACCTAAGATCATAAACATAAAAAAAACTAAACATACACCATGAACCGGATTTAAGCTAAAAACAATGAACCGGACATGATCGACACCGTGTTTTACTGCTGCCGTAGGACCCACACGCACCAACCAAGACCGTATGGTCTTGGTGGTGGTCGGCTTGGCCAAACCGAAACCCCTTCGAGTTCGGTGCAGCCTGCGGCCAAAAACAAACACCCCTTAAAACACCCTTTTGATTTTATTTAACACCAAATCATGTTAGATCCATGTTTAATTATTAGGTTTTTGTAAAAACATAACATGTTCTTGATTTATAAAAAGATTAAATCAAAAGAAAAGATTTAAAAATAATTTACCGAATTCGTGGATCAAAAGGATGAAGAACAAACACGACCACCAAGCAAAATTCCAAGATCCAAGATCACAAACCACCTCTTATAGTGGTTGTAGGGTGGCGGCACAAAGGAGACAAGGGAGGAGGGTTTTTAGGTTTTTCTAAAAATCTTCTGTAAAATTTTATGAGTGGTGAAAATCCCCTTTTTCCCTTTTAGTAAATTTGACAAATGGGCTTGGCCCATTTGCCCTTGTAGCCGCGGGTAGGGTCCCCACTTGAGGTACCCGTACCTTTTTCCGTGTCTCGTTGTTAAGTTAAACGTTTGTGATTATTTGTGTTCGTGTTTTAAATGTTCTCGTTACGTAAATACCGTGATCTAATATATTTAATTACGCTCGTAATAAATATATATACGTAATTAATAATAGTTCGTGTTTTAATTACGTTCATGATTTCATGATCGCATGTTCGTGATTAATTATCGTCAATTAAATATTACTTGATCGTGCGTAGTAAATACTTATCGTGTTCTAACACGTACGTAATACGTAAACTCCTAACACGTAATCGTAATCATGCTATATTAGGAAAGTTTAAATCTAGTACGTACGATCTTAAGGGTACTATTCATGGTAAAAGCATGCGGGTTTTACATTCATCGATTAGCTAACCTCCCATATCCTCTTTTTAGCACTCTCGTTTAGTGTTAGATACCCTTAGAACACCTGTTGAGCCATTCTTTTCATTTTTGTTAAATCCAATAAAAAGAAAAAAAATATCTAACCTTAAACCTTAGCCTAACCCTTGTCAAAGTCTAAATGGTGGGTTGCTAGTTGCTTTGTATGGTGGATCGTTTTTGTTGATTATTAGTTGCCACTCGTCGCTATGTTTGTGTGTGCCATTCCAACAAAGATGAAGATGAGCTCCTTTATGTTTGTACTTTTTGTGGTGTGTGCTTAAGCGAAGTGTGAGGGGAGCATGTGATGTTTGTTGAAATAAAAAAAAAAAAAAAAGAGGAGGATGAGAAAAGTGAAAAAGAAAGAAAAAAAAACAAGTCATCGAAAAAAAAGTAACACAAAAAAGTGATGAAAAAATAGCCAATGAGCTATATTATGAAGATGAAGGAAGACGAAGTATGTTTAGATATCGATTAGCCAATGTGCTAAGACGTGATATGTGTATGTGTTGATCGATATGTGTTGAATAAAGCTCGTAGCTATGATTATTTTTGGGCTTGTGATATGTCCGGTAACTAGCAACATGGGACTTAGAATTTTAACTTGTATATTCATGACACCTCTTATAAATATCCTATGTCTTATCCATACCCATTAACCCAAAACCTTAGCCTTGTAACCCCAATAAAAGTCCTCTTTAGATGTGTACACTTGGTGCTCATGCCATTTGATTTAGTCTTGTTTGTACTTGGCAGATTTTCATCTTATTTTTCTAAACCATTTTCATGCACCATGGTGGAAAGTATTTTTATTTTACTTGCTTGAGGACAAGCAACCTCTTAAGTCTGAGGGGGTTTGCACCATTGGCGATTTTGTATATATAGAAAAAAAATCCCAAAAATATTTTCTTTTACTTGCATGAGGACAAGCAACCTCTTAAGTGTGAGGAGGTTTGCACCTTTAGCCACTTCTTATAAAAACCAAAAAGATTTTCAATTTTTCATAGAATTTTAAAATTTTTATTTTCTTTTAGAACTTAGTTATTTTGTTCAACTTTAAATTTATTTTATTTGCTTGAGGTCAAGCAAAGTTTTTCTTTTCCTTGCTCGAGGACGAGCAAAACTTAAGTGTGAGGGGATTTGATAACGCTCAAATCTAACATATTTATATGTGCGTATTCGTGCTGTTTATGCATATATTTGTATGATTATTATGAACATATGATACTTAATGATGCTTATTTGTTATTGTAGGTTCATCAATGGTTACATCATGATAAATGAAGAAAAGACGTGAATTAAGGTGAAAAGATGAACGAGACATGAAAGTGTAGCTCTCGTATGATAAATAATACAATGATAAGGAGTCTCGGAAAGTTTTGAAGAAAGAAAGGTGGAAGAAACAAAGAAGAAGGACTAGATGGGAAAAGTGGGAAAGTTGGCCCAGTTGCCACCGGCAACACTTCTGCTGCCGCCGGTAAATCTACACTCAGTTGCCACCAGCGGCAAATCAATTCCCAGTTGCCACCAGCAACATAATTGCTGCCGTCGGCAAATCAACCATCAGCAAACATCAAACTTGCCACCAACATTTCTCCTGCAGCCACTTTTCCAAGAAAACTTAGACCCTTCCATTACTTCACCTTGCTCACCAAGTTCAGCCATAACTCCATTGTAACTCCTTCAAAGCTTCATTACACTCATCATTATTCACCTTTGGCTCCAAGAAAACTACTTGGTGGCCAAGCATAATTGAAGTATAAATAAGACCCATGGGGTAGTGTTTATAATAATCTCATCACACTCTCAATCATCATCTTCTACAACCTATATTCCCATATTTCTGTGATTTTGGTATCACCCCTCACCCAAGTGGTGAGGGGTAGTGGAATTGGTTGCCATGAATGTGTAATAAGTCATGGAAGAAGTAGAGAATGGAAATCATACACCATAAACAATTCAAACTCCAACAATGCTTATTCCCAAACACCCCAAAAGGCTCTATACTCGCACCAAGAGGTTGATGTCCAAGAAGGCTATGGGTAGAATGCATTGTACTTTGGTTGTTCTATTGGTTAGAATCATTTGGATACTTTGTAGCTATGGATTCTAATGTTTGGTAACTTCTTCTTTATTATTCAATGTATTTTATGTTCATGTTCATGGTGATTCTTATGTTTTGTGATATTGTGAATGTCTTAATACTTATTTTGTTTATATGAAAACTTGTGATATATGGATGTTTGGATTCTATTAGTGTTTATATTGGATTATGGTGATAACATTATATTTGGTTGAATTGGAGCTTGTTCTTGTTTGTCAATTTGGTTAATCATCGTTGAGTCTATATTTCAGAATTATTCTCAATATGGTTGATTTCAATTCGTTCACTGACAAATGATTCGGTCTTGTGCTTGTGAAGATTGTGCAAGAGACTTGATAAACATAACAAGTAAGGTTTAATCTAGATTATAGGTCGAAAGGAGTCTTTTGAATATATTGGTCTAATCATCTTTCAAGTAAATGGAACTTATCAAATCGATAACCAAGTCTATGGGTCAAAGAATTCTTGTTGTTATTGGTTTAGGCATAAGGCTCATGAGTGACCACTTGATTGAGACTTATGTATTATTGATTTATAAGGCACTAGTGTCTTATTATTGGTTCTATAGGTCGAAAGGATTACCTTTAATATGTTTTTACAAACTAATCATCCATATGTCCATGTGATCATTTAACCATACATGTATGTCTTTTTTGTGTTCCTTTAACGATTCTCATGGTGGTGTGATCGTGACAATCATATCTACCATTGTTACAAACAACTACACTTGAGTATAACCAAGTCCCATGGGACGACCTTGACTTACCAACCTAATTGCAACATGACTAGAGTATACTTGCTCGAATTTGTGTTCCTAATTATTATCGGTAATTCTTGTTTATAAATTTAAAACCCAATGTGTGGAAGATCGCATATCAAGTTTTTGACTTCTTGTCGGGGGGTTTGTAATTGCAATTCCTTTTAAATATACCTAGCGTACGAGCACATCAGAAAATCATAGCTTATACCATAGATGTGAATTTTGAGGATTGTCATAGTCTCTCCCTCTTAAAGAAATCTCATCCCATGATTATAAGGGTAAAATAGCTTATCAAGGGCAAACCTAGCTCTTAGGTGCTCAAATTATTTCTTAGAATTTTATTCACATATCAAGAATACAGCTTTACTGTTTGTATTTTGGTTTCAAATCAATCTCTTTTATCATCATTTTCATCAAAATGGTTATACATGAAATATCATTCATGTCTTAGTGATCAAAATCATTTTATTACCTCATAAGAATTTAGTTTAATACCAAATGGAATATTGAAAACATACCAGTTAATCATATAAATCGTCCTTAGATTCCAAAATACGAAAAGGATTGTGATTATTGCTGAGTTCTTTGGGAAAATCAAGTCAATATGTCACTGCTTGTTAGCCTCAAAATATTGAGTCGACAAACTAAGTATGATACTTAGAGGATTGCTACTATTGCTGGGAATAGGGAAACTGTTGGAACTCAAGTGATTCAGCAAAGTGGGATTCAGTGCTTTAATTGTCAAGGTTATGGGCATATGTCAAAGGAATGTAGGAAGCCAAAACGGGTTCGAGACTCTGGATATTATAAGGAAAAGATGCTGCTATGCAAGAAGATGGAAGCTGGGGTTAAATTTTCGGCTGAGGAAGGATCAATGCTTGATGACACTAATGATGAAGCCTCCGACCAAGAACTTGAAGCACATTACTCATATATGGCAAAGATTGAAGAAGTTCTCAAAGTCACTGAAAATGACAATGGTCCTATCTTTGATACTGAGCCAATCGATAAGGTACATACTAACAACGAGTATAATGTGTTTGGTGATATTCATGAGCATAGTGAGCTTCCAACAACCATTACTAACACATGTATGATGGAAACGGTTGATAGAAATACCACACCTGATTCATCAGACATGTGCATTAATGAGTCTGAGGATGATCAACATGCAAACGAGTATGATGCTGATGAGGAGCGTATTACGCTTTCTAACTTAATTGCTTCTTTACAAAAAGATGTCAAAGAAACTAAAAAGAGTCAAAAGCAATTAAAAAAGGCAAACGCTACACTCACTCAAAATTTTGAAGAAAGCAAAGCTGCAGTTATAAAATATAGTGAGCTTCTTGCAAGCTACAGAGATGAGCTTATTCAAAAAGGCAAAGAGTTGGCTAGGTACAAAGGGGGTGTCATTACTACTGTTAAGGATGTGTTTGAAACTAAATACAATGAAACTCTTAAGCTTTTAGAACAAGAGAAACGTAATTATAACACCTCTTTAAGTACTAAACGACACAAAACGTATCTTGCTACCACTAAAGTGAATGAGTTAACTCAAAAGATTGGTTTTCTTCAAGAGGATAAAACTAAACTAGTCACTGCGAAGACAGAAGAGGTTGCTAACTTGCAAAAATCTTTCAAACTAAAACAAGCAAAAGACATCGACAAAGTCGTGGAACTTGAAGTTTAAATTGATTTTTATAAGAAAATTGTTTATAAAACAAATCAATCAATTCAAACCACGCGAATGTTGGCACCTCGTTCGATTTTCAAGGTTAAAGCTAGTTTTGCTGGTCCTAAGTACCTTGATGAGATGGCATTTATACATGATCTCATCGTTCTTTTCGGGATTTAAATGCATAAAAATGTCATAAAAATACCATATATATGCTTGTGTTTCTTTACTTGTGTATTTTAGGTATGGATATCATGAAAAAGACAAAAGATCACAAGATACAAGGAAAAACGGACACGAGAAACGAAGCCGTACAAAGAACCGGGCCCTAATTCATGGAATACTCAACAAATACCCTTGAAGACTTGAAGACAAACAAGATTGATCCTCATTTATTGAAGAAATGACACTTAAAACCCTTGTATATTAATAATTACAAGTTTGGTCCCTTAAGTTTGTCAAAATTACACAAAAGGTCCTTCAACTTTGAAGAAATGGCAAGATTAGTCCCTCAACAATTTCAAATTGTCAATTATGGTCCCTCATCAAGCCAAAGATACATTGAAGACCTTTGAAGATCAAGAATGTCCAAAATCAGTCCTTCAAATATGCAAAAGTGGCAAAAATAACCCTTATAAACCTTTTTGGAAAGTTTTGTGCCAAAAGTGTCAAGTCCTGAAAGTTGTTACAAAGGATTTGGGCGTTGATACACTTTTATTCACAAATGAAAGAAGAAGGGAAGAAAAAGGACCAAAGTTGCCAAGTTTAGAAGTTTAAACTTAACAAACACGCGCCAAACACAAAATCCCTACTAAATTCGGATCAAACGTGGCACTGTTCACACGTATGAACCCAGATTTAACTTTTTACCAGCAAGGGGGTTTTTACAGTTACCTACACCAAAACACAATTAACCTTCACATGAACATTCCCATGCCTAAACTCACACTCCCACTCACCCAAAGGACCCCACCATTCAAACCGGTTCACCTATCACATCACTACTTTCCCTCCAAGTAAAATGACGTGGCCAAATCAACAGACTAGACTCTTTGCTTCATATTAAAGCTGAAATGAACGTCCAAGATGCATTTGAACAGCTCATTCCATCAAAAGGTCTAGAAGGACCAAGGGCATTTTAGAGAATTTAGTGCTAGGGTTTGTGAATAGTGTTTAACCAGGCATTTGCCTATAAAAGGAGTCCTCAACATGTGAGAGTCCCTTTGTTCCAGTTTTAGGCTATCAATCTTTGTAATTCCTTTTTAAGTTTAATAAAATTTGAATTTCTGAAAATTTTGAATTCTCTTTTTGATTTGATTAAAAGTTGGTGTTAGAATAGCCTAAATCTGAGTTCCATTTGATTGTTAAGACCTTCCTTAATCTTGTTGGTAAGGCACGTCTTGGTTCATAAGGTTTTTAAGGTTCAAAGACCTTGAAGTCCTTGTTTCTGATTTTGGTTTTATTTGTGTACTAACCCTTAGCCATAAGCCTTGAGCTCCTTCAAGCTTGTTGAAACCAAGCCTGAGAAGGGTTTTAAGCCTTTGGTTGAGTTTGTTTGCTGCTTGTGTTGAAGACATATCATAATCAAAGCCTTGTTCTACTTTGAACATCAGCAGGCTTTGATCTTTTTCACTGAAGTACCTTGGTCTTGTTCTAGTTGTTGAACAAGGTCCAAGGAGCATAGCTGGCCCTCCTAGGATGTTGTGGAGGGTAGGTATAATCTCTTGGTTAAGATTCCCCTAAATATTTCATGTTTATGCCTGTTTTGGATTTGGTACTTGGATTTTGAGTTCTTGTGTTTGTGCTGGTAATTTTTGAGTTTGATTGTGTTAGTTGCTACCTGGTAAGTGTTTTTGATCATTAAAATTAGTAGGTTATTAGTTAAAATCACAAGTTTCTTTGTTAAGTAGTGGATTAAAGGGTGTTTGGGTCTACTGCTTGAATTGGATTTGTGGTTTGTTAAGTGGTTGTTTTTTGTTAGCAAGAGTTGGTATCTGTTATTTAGGTGCTATTGTTCATCTGTTTGCAGGTTTTAAGGGTTTGAACACATAGATTCATAAAATAGGGTATAAAATCTTGAATACTTGGTAAAATTGGCTAGGATTTTGAGGACACCTAGATCTAAGCATAGGCTAGGGCTAACAAGTTCTAAATCTTAGTTAATCACACCAGGGAAGAAGGATTTGAGACCTGAAATTGGATCAAGTGTCAAATAGATCAGCAAACTTGTTTCTGCATATGTTCATTATTCATCAGTAACTTTTCATGCTTTGATCTTATTGTTTACTTTGATTCAGTGTTTGATTCTTGTTGCTTTGTGTTTATTCATAGTTTATATAGCTTGTGTATGCATCATGTTAAGTTTGGTTGGCTTATTCTTGCTAAATCTGCTTATTAAGTGCTTAACTGCTTATTTCCATATATGGGCTATATCTGGCAACTATTTGATTGATTGTGGCTTATTATGTGAACCAAATTGTGATTTTCTTGTTGCTATTAACTCCTTGTGATTCACTGATCACAAGGTGCCTTTGTTTCCAATTGAATCCAACCAGAACTCTCAAATAAGCTTGGTCAAATAGTCAAAGCAGTGGGAACTCCTTTCCCCTGCTAGTTACCACTGCTAGTGTAAAATTGGGTTCAGCTTATCAATAAGCTATAATAGCTTATTTTAACCAGCAACAACTTGGATTTTGTAATAGGTGCTCATTATTTGACCCATTTGTTCATACTGGAGCATTTGGTGGGTTGACTTTAGGGTTTGACTAGAAAACCAACTTCATTGACTTTTTCATAAGTTCATTTGTGCTTATTCTGGCTTATTGGTTGTGCTTATTGGATTTTTATTGATTGATTTGGCTTATTGAGTCAATTTGTGATCTTTTGCAAGTTGAATCAAGTCCTGAGGTGCCTTATTTCTCAAACCCGACTATTTTGTCGTTTTGTGAAATAATACTTTGCTTATTTCTGGCTTATTGAGTGAGCTTTTTCAAAATTTCTTTTTACAGATCTCATATGCATCCCAAAAGAAGGTTGTGTGTCAAATTAGAGCTTATGGCATTAGCTTATTGCTTAATGGGCTGAAAAGCCCAATAAGAATAAGCTGTGTGCTTAATAAGCTGTGATAAGCTCATATTCAGCTTTTGGGCCTTTAGAGTTTTGTTCTTAGAATTGAATTTTGAGTCAGATAGGGCTTTTCCAAGTCAATTGGGCCAAGTTTGACTTTTTGGGCCCAAAAGCCCAATTGTGTTGACTGTTTTTTGGTTTTGGCCCATTTGAGGGCCCAATAGGGGTATTCTGGTAATTTCACTTTGATTTTCTGATTATTTAGGTTAAAATAAACTAGTTTGCAAGTTTTTAGAATTTTTTATAATTTTTGAATTTTTAATATTATTTTAATATTATTTTTCAAATTTCACATTTTCCAACTTTTTACATTTTTCTTAGCTTTAATACATTAAAATAGGAATTTAGCAACTTTTGGAATAATTTTATCTCTTTTAGATTAATTTTTATAATTATTTTAAGTTTTAATAGTTTTTAAATCATTTTAAATAGTTTTTATTAGTTTAAAAATTTATAAAAATAGTTTTTAATCTTTTTAGGTCATTTTTGAGGTTTACCAATTGAAAAATCTTTATTTGGGCTTTTTGAAAATTTATTTGATTTTTAGGGCTTTAATTAGCATTTAAAAATTGAATATTTAATTATTTAAAAGGTTTGAAAAAGTTTTGATCATTGGTAAAATCTTAGTTTACTTATTTTGATTTTTGGTGAATTTTTGGTAATTTTTAGAATTAATTTTTATTTTTGTGGTTTTTAAGGTTTTACGTTTTAACTTTCTAGTAGTAATAATTTTTATTTTTTACGTCTTCGTCATCTTCTTTTCTCATCCCCTTCTAAACCAATCATTAATCACAAAAATTTAACATGTTTTTCACACACATATACCTCCTTGGGAAACGAACTTTGAACTTCATCTAGGGTCATTTGTACACGGTTTTCCTAAACCGTCGTATTTAATACTTTCCCTATTTACGCTCTTTTCCTAAAGAGTAGTAAAACACTACAATCATTTTTGGCGCCGCTGCCGGGGAGGTGTGTCGTGATTAATTTGAATTGTTGTTTTTAATATTAACCATAAATAGTATTTGTATTAGTAGAACTCTACTAATACGTATCATCGGTTTTCTTGTTTTTTCTTGTAAAAATATTATTACTATATTGTATTAAGTATCACAACAAATAAACAATATCTACAAAAGTGTGAAAACACAACCTTAATTGGGATTTCATCACTCAATTATTGTATTCGAATCTCAAACAAAAAGAAAAAGGCAAAAATAGATAAATACTTTCGTGAAGCTCGATTTTGAAAAATACAAACTATAAGGTGGGTATAAGGCGGGTATTATAAAATATACCCTAAGGAAAAAGGCTCTTGAGTGCTTCGCGCCGCCTCGTTTCCCCGCTTGCTTGTGAGTATTTTGAGATTGAAGGCTAATCGAGGGTTTTGCCGCCCAAAGTATTATTACGTATAATATATTTGCTTGGTTTCTTTGTGATTAAACCCTCTTGAACAATTTGGTTTTCACCAGAGTTCTAAAGTCATTCGAAGGCGTTCACTCCACGTGATCGTTTTCATTCCTTTGAGGCTTCTTTAATCAAGAGTTTGATTCGAGGAGAGATTTTGTAGATTGTTGTCTACGAAGATACACCAAAATCCAAAAAATTAAATATCATCAAAAACACAAAAAAATTGAAAATTCACAAAACACCCAAAAAGAATCTTATTTGCTCACCTCCCATTCTTCGTGAAGTTTATGATCACTCGTAATCAAGTAAAACGAGCTCGTAAACGTCTTCAAAAGCAAGCCAATCAAGAGACGTTGATTGAAGAACAACCTCCAATTGTTGAACCTATTGTAGAACAAGAAGTCGTCATGGCTAATCGTACTACGATGGAGTTGCTACAAGCACCCACCGAGGGTTTGGAGAGGCCATTGTGATTCCCGCCATCCTTGCGGAGAAATTCGAGATTAAGACGGGTTTAATGTCGATATTGCAAGCAAATAAGTTTAGAGGTCACGAGAAAGACAACCCGCACTATCATATTAGGAATTTTAACCGTCTCACTGCTACTAGCAAGTTTAAGGATGTTCCACTTACTCCATTAAGATGATGTTGTTTCCATACTCGTTAGATGGACCCGCTAAAATTTGGCTTGAGAAAGAACCGCCAAATTCGATTTTGACATGGGCCGATCTCGTTTCTAAGTTTGTGAACAAGTTTTTTCCACCATCTAAAACAACACATTTGAAAAATGAGATTTCACGATTTGTGCAAAGAAATAATGAAAGTTTTTCAATGGCATGGGAACGATTTAAAGAAATGTTACATGAATGTCCACACCATGATTTTACGGAATTACATCAAGTTGATACTTTTTATAATGGGCTTAATGATCATGAAAGAGATTATTTGAATGCCGCCGCGGGTGGTAATTTTTTGTGCAAAACGACAAATGAGGCTTTACAAATCATCGAGAATAGATCTAAGGTTTATAGCCCTCGTAACACACCGAGTGTTGCCAATTTGGGTTCGTCATCATCGTCACAATCGTCTCGTAGCATTAATGCCTTACATGATGAAGCTAATGAGGAAAATCGGTTTTTTGATAGATTTGCTAATCTTATGTCCCATTGGAAAGCTCAAGAAGCTTCAAATTCCGCTTCGGTTAAAGCGGTTGCTAAGAGTTGTTTGTCTTGTGGTGTAGCTCATGATCTTTCCGAGTGCATTACCGTGGATGGTAACACTTCGAGTGCTTATGTAGCAACGGGAACTTACAACCAAAACGGTCAAGGTCCCGCCCAAATCAAGCTCCACCAAACCAAAATGTTAATAATTATCGAAACAACAACCAAGGTGGTAATTACCAAGGCAATTCACGCAACTACAACAAGGGGAATTATCAAAATGGGAATGGACAAATTTCTAATCAAAACCAAAACCGTGATTTTCAAAACACTACTCAAGGTTTTCAAAATGCTCACACAAAAAATTTGCAAGGAGAATTTTTGGATTATGCTAAAGCAAATGATGCTAAATTTGATAACATGCAACGTGAGATGATTAGCTTAAGATCCGAGTTGAAAAACGAGCTAAAAATGAACTTGCTAATGAACTTAAAACTCATGCAAACAAAATGGAAGGAAATGTCCAACGTCTTCAACAAAATCAACAAAAGATGGAATTAGGACAACATGAGATTAAGCAAGAAATTATTAAAAGCGGATGCTAGGCAATCAAAATTTGAGGACCGAATGGCTAAGATGTTTGAAGCAATCATGTGTAAACCCTCCTCCTCGGGTGGTCTTCCTAGTGATACCATTGCAAACCCGAAGGGAGAAATGAAGGTTATTACTACACGAAGTGGTAAAACTTTCAAGGAACCAATCTCTCGTCCAAGTACTTCTACGGAGAAGAAAATCGAGAAAGAACCCGAGGTGATGGTCGAAAAGGAGCACATTACAATCCCACGAAGTACCGCTCAAACTACACCTACGGTTGAACCAATACCAATTGTGGAACCCGAGTTTCCAAGGCCGTTGCCTAATGACCAACCCACACCACCTTTACCCTACCCTTCGAGACGAAACAAAGAGAAATTGCAAGAACGTAAGAAACAACAAATCGAGCTTTTTATAAAAATGTTTCAACAAGTGCATATTGATGTGAGTCTAGCCGACGCGTGGTTGTATATGCCTCGTTTCGCTTCCACTTTTAAAAGTATGATGAGCGACAAGGAAAAGCTTTCAAAGCTTGCTAATTGTTCTTCGGTTTATCTTAACCGCATACCGAAAAAAGTTGGTGACCCCGGAAAGTTTCTCATTCCTTGTGACATACAAGATATGAAAGAATGCCTCGCCTTGGCCGATCTTGGTGCGAGCATTAATTTGATTCCATTTTCCATTTGGAAATCACTTTAGCTTCCGGCTCTCATTCCTTCGAACATGTCTATCGAGATGGCCGATCATTCTACGATTATGGCATGTGGAATAGCCGAGGATGTTTTCGTGAAAGTGGGAAAGTTCTACTATCCCGTTGATTTTATAGTAGTTGACATCCCCGCGGATCCTCAAGTTCCTCTAATTTTAGGTCGTTCATTTTTAGACACTTCGAGATCGCTTATCGATGTTCATGCAAGAACTATCACTTTGAGATTCAACGAAGAGGAACTTGTTATAAACGCTACTCAAAACTCGAAACCTTCTCATGTTTATGCAATCGCTACCATCAATCACATTGACATCGTTGATGTGGTTTGCGATGAGTTTTCACAAGAAGTGTTAGGTTTTTCTGATAGCTCGTCAAGTGGCAATCCTACTATTTTGGATCCGATTCTTGCTAATTCTACACCAAATATCACTCCATTCCAAGGAGGCGATCTCACTTCAAATGAAATCGACAATGAAGATGAGGTGTTGATTAGTAATGATACTTCTATTCCACCATTTCTTCCGCCGATGGAAGTTATGAGTGTTGAACCAAAATCTTCAATCGAGGAACCACCTATCCTTGAATTGAAAGATCTTCCTTCTCACCTTGAATACGCATTCTTGGAAGGTGATGACAAGTTCCCGGTTATTATTGCAAAATGTCTTGCTAATAATGAAAAAACTGAGTTCTTGAAAGTTCTTAAGGATCATAAAGGGGCAATTGCATGGAAAATATCCGACATTAAGGGTATTGACCCAAAATTTTGTACTCACAAGATTTTAATGGAGGAGGACTACAAACCCGCAATTCAAAGTCAAAGAAGGGTGAATCCCAAAATTCACGATGTCATTAAAAAGGAGGTCCTTAAACTCCTTGACGCAGGAATGATTTATCCTATATCCGATAGCCCATGGGTGAGCCCAATCCATTGTGTCCCTAAAAAGGGAGGAATGACCGTTGTGCCTAATGAAAACAACGAGTTAATTCCCACTCGTGTTATGACCGGTTGGAGGGTGTGTATTGACTACCAAAAGTTAAATGACACCACTCGTAAAGACCACTTTCCTTTGCCCTTCATGGATCAAATGTTGAAGCGACTTCCGGGAAATGAATTCTATTGCTTTTTAGATGGTTTTTCCAATTACTTTCAAATCCCTATCGACCCTCGTGATCAAGAGAAGACTACGTTTACGTGTCCTTATGGAACGTTCGCTTATCGTAGGATGCCTTTCGGACTTTGTAATGCACCCGGTACGTTTCAACGGTGTATGATGGCGATTTTTCACAATATGATCGAGAAGTCGATGGAAGTGCTTATGGATGACTTCTCGGTGGTTGGCAATTCGTTCACGTCGTGTTTATCTAATCTCGAGCAAATGAAAAAACGTTGTGAAGAAACCAATCTTGTGCTTAATTGGGAAAAATGTAATTTTATGTGTAAACAAGGAATCGTCTTAGGACATAAGGTGTCGAAGGTGGGGATTGAGGTTGATAAATCTAAAGTAGACGTCATCGCCAAGTTACCTCATCCCAAAACCGTTAAGGGAGTTAGGAGTTTCCTAGGCCACGCGGGCTTTTATCGTCGCTTTATCAAGGACTTTTCGAAAATCTCTCGACCTATGACACACTTTCTCAAGAAGGATGCTCCTTTTAACTTCAATGAGGATTGTGTTAGACCTTTTGAAACTCTCAAAAGGAAATTTACCGAAGCTCCCATTCTTGTTGCTCCTAATTGGGAATTACCCTTTGAAATCATGTGCGATGCAAGTGATTATGCTATAGGGGCCGTCTTAGGGCAACGTTATGACAAGCATTTCCGTCCTATCCACTATGCTAGTAAGACGATGACCGAGGCTCAATTAAATTACACCACAACGGAAAAGGAATTCCTTGCCGTGGTCTATGCTTTTGAGAAATTCCGACCTTATCTCGTCTTGACTAAAAGCATCGTGTATACCGACCATTCGGCTATCAAGTATCTCTTAGCTAAGCAAGATGCTAAGCCGAGATTGCTTCGTTGGATGCTCCTCCTCCAAGAATTTGATGTCACCGTGCTTGAAAAAAAGGAGCCGAGAATCTAGCGGCCGATCATCTCTCTCGTTTAGAAGATCCTCACAAAGATGTTTTCGAGAACAAGGAAATCACCGAAACATTTCCTCTCGAAACTCTCGGTGTAGTAAATTCTAAAGACACCACCCCATGGTTTGCCGACATTGCAAATTACCATGCGGGCAATTTCATAATAAAGGGTATGACGACACAACAAAAACAAAAATTCTTTAGTGACGTCAAGTTCTATTTTTGGGACGACCCTTATCTCTTTCGGGTTTGTGCGGATCAACTCGTTCGACGTTGCGTGTTTGGTGCCGAAGCTTCTAATATCCTTAGAGCTTGTCACGAGGGACGCACGGGTGGTCACCACGGTGCTAATCTCACGGTTAAGAAAGTGTTCGATGCCGGCTTCTTTTGGCCTTCTAACTATCGTGATGCACACGCACTTGTAAAGTCGTGTGGTTCGTGCCAACATCAAGGAAAATCGTCTCAACGTGATGAAATGCCGCAAAACATAATTCAAGTGTGTGAGATTTTCGACATATGGGGAATAGACTTTATGGGGCCGTTCCCATCGTCTCATGGCAACAAATATATCCTCGTCGCGGTGGACTACCTCTCTAAGTGGGTGGAAGCTAAGGCTTTGCCTACTAATGATGCTCGTGTGGTAGTGAAGTTTTTGAAGCAACTATTCTCTCGGTTCGGAACCCCTCGTGCTATTATAAGCGATCGTGGAACCCATTTTTGTAATGACCAATTCGAAAAGGTTCTAAAGAAATATCGAGTTAATCATCGTCTTTCTACGGCTTATCACCCGCAAACGAGTGGGCAAGTCGAGGTTTCGAACCGAGCTTTGAAGAGGATTTTAGAGAGGTCAATTGGAGAAAACCGTGCTTTATGGTCCGACAAACTCGATGACGCTTTATGTGCCTTTAGGACCGCTTATAAGACACCTATCGGTTGCACTCCTTATAAGTTAGTCTATGGGAAGAATTGTCATTTGCCCATTGAGTTGGAGCACAAGGCATATTGGGCCCTTAAGCATGCAAACTTTGACTTGAAGACCGCGAGAGATCACCGAAAAATACAATTGAATGAATTGGATGAATTAAGAGATAATGCTTCTGAAAAATCATTAATTTTTAAAGAAAAGACTAAAAAGTTTCATGATTCAAAGATTAAAAACCGGGTTTTTAACGTTGGTGATCAAGTGTTGCTTTTTAACTCTCGACTTAAGATATTTTCCGGGAAATTGAAATCTCGTTGGTCGGGTCCGTTCACCATTACACAAGTGTTTCCATATGAGACCATTGAGCTAGCTCAAGATGATGTTCCTAACTTCAAGGTGAATGAATATAGGCTTAAGCACTACTTTGGTGGGGAAATTCCTTCAATGGTTGCCCTCGACCAAGTCACCTCCCCCAATGATAATTAGCATTAAGGGGATCGAGTCGAGCTCATGACTCGGTAATCAAAAACGAGGTGCCTCGTGGGGGAGATCCCATGCTTATCCTTTAGGCTTACTATTCACTAATAAGGGGACTTGTACCCTTTCAACTCGTTGTCTCGTGGTTGTTTGTGATTGTGTTATCTAGATCATCATCATCATCTACGATTGAAGACTCTCGTGTTCGTTTACGTGAGCCTCCATCGTTTGCTTGAAGAAGTTTTTCACGAATCCATGACATATCCTTTATTGTTCTAACAATTATCTTTTAGCATACTTAATAAACGGCTTAAGATATATTGTTGATCACCCTTTCCATGCTAGATCCTAAGAATTCGACTCTTCGTCTCTAGTATGGGGGTGCTCCACCTTTAGACTCGAAACATTGAGGACAATGTTTACCTTTAGTATGGGGGGTGAATAGGTACTTGCTTTTCTACGCCCTCACGCTTTCCAATTTTCAATATTTTGTTTTGTTGATAATAAGGCTAAAAATGGCTAAATTTTAAATTTTTTCTTAGTTTTCATAAGTGTTTTTAAGACACGAATGTATATTTTCCGATGGGTAGAATAAGAGTTAATTTTTGACTTGATGGGCATTTGGAGCCATTTACATTCCTTAACCCGCTCAATTCAAGTTTTGCTAGACTTTTATATAGGGAGCTTTAAAACGCGAAAGTCTTAACTCTTTCGGGTTAAGAACAAGAACTTTTCGCAAGTTCCCATAATTGATCCTAGAAAGTCACTTATCAAGGGAACTATAAAACGCATTCTCTAAACATGAAAAAGTACAAGAAAGTGCAAGATCCTATAAGTGGCTTGAAAACCCGAAACTTTGATTTGATATAGTCTTAATGAAAGCTAATCCAAATTTGGCTTAATTTTGACTTGCATGGCTAAGTATTCACGAGTCTCTTTAATTAGAGGTCTTTATATAGTGAAGAACGAGAAATGATAGAGTTAGACAAGTGATCATGCTAAACGTAGAACATGAAAATGTTCTTTCAAATACTCATATGTTTTTAATTGTGGCTTTTTCTTCCCATAAGATCAATGCATTAGGAATAAATCATAATTGCAATAAGTAAGGTCGTACGATTTGAAAGGTTACTTAGCCTCTAGCGCAAGATCGTTTAAAAGTTGCTCGGGGTTGAATAGAGTTCATATCCAAGGCATAACTTATTGAAGCGGGACGCGAAGATTGGCAATCATCCAAAAAGGCCCTAACAAGGCATGAGGAGCTCTATTTTTGCTAAAGATCCAAAGATGATGTGAAGTATCATTATTCCTAAATCAATATGAAGGATCGAGACACACGACGAAAAGCAATTACTCCCCTAAAGATCATGGAGAAAGTCTATCCAAAAAGACCCTAACAAGGTATGAGGATAAATATATCCAAGTCCGAAAAGGAGGCGGATCGTTGTATATCAAAATCCAAAGTAAAGACTGAAGAAAAATGATGAAGTCGTGGTCCAAATATGAAGAATCTCTCAAAAACGTCAAGTGAAGAAATTCCAAATATATGAAGAGAAGACCATAACTTCGAGAACGTCTTCCCAAGATTTGAAGTATGAAGTACATGCCAAATATCGGTTCGAGAAAGGTCTCAAATCGTGAAACGAGTTATGCCAAGATATGAACTTAAGGAGATACACGAGAAGCCGTTTTAAAAGATTTTGTCCTTTGGCTAACTATCGATCAAATCGTGCTACTTTGCTTTCGGACTAATAACTACTCAAATAAGTCAATATGAATCACTTGTGATCCATGACAAATAGATAAAAAAATGCTAGTAACCCATTTCCTTTTATAATAACTAGGATTGCGGGGAGAAAAAGTATTACACAATTTGGACGTATGAGTAGTGTTAGCATTGTGACTTGTACCAACAATGATCTCGTTTTTGCACTTAGCATGGAATGTATGACAATCAAGGATGACGAAGTTTACTCTAAGGAACATTTGCTTGTTTCTATTCTTTGACCCTAAAAGTCACTTTTTGTGATGAAAATCATACATTATGTCTTTACACATCTTCGTAGTATGTTGCAAGTCTTTTACTCTTCAATAAAGGTTAATAAAATTGAACTTTGGTGATGCTTAGATACTTTATTCTAGCATTGCGTGAGGGCACGGCAATGGCTTAGTATGGGGGAGTGATGAGATGGCATTTATACATGATCTCATCGTTCTTTTTGGGCTTTAAATGCATAAAAATGTCATAAAAATACCATATATATGCTTGTGTTTGTTTACTTGTGTATTTTAGGTATGGATATCGTGAAAAAGACAAAAGATCACAAGATACAAGGAAAAACGGACACGAGAAACAAAGCCGTACAAAGAACCGGGCCCTAATTCATGAAATACTCAACAAATACCCTTGAAGACAAACAAGATTGATCCTCATTTATTGAAGAAATGACACTTAAAACCCTTGTATATTAATAATTACAAGTTTGGTCCCTTAAGTTTGTCAAAATTACACAAAAGGTCCTTCAACTTTGAAGAAATGGCACGATTAATCCCTCAACAATTTCAAATTGTCAATTATGGTCCCTCATCAAGCCAAAGATACACTGAAGAACTTTGAAGATCAAGAATGTCCAAAATCAGTCCTTCAAATATGCAAAAGTGGCAAAAATAACCCTTATAAACCTTTTTGGAAAGTTTTGTGCCAAAAGTGTCAAGTCCTGAAAGTTGTTACAAAGGATTTGGGCGCTGATATACTTTTATTCACAAATGAAAGAAGAAGGGAAGAAAAAGGACTAAAGTTGCCAAGTTTAGAAGTTTAAACTTAACAAACACGCGCCAAACACAAAATCCCCACTAAATTCGGATCAAACGTGGCACTGTTCACACGTATGAACCCAGATTTAACTTTTTACCAGCAAGGGGGTTTTTACAATTACCTACACCAAAACACAATTAACCTTCACAAGAATCAATCCCATGCCTAAACTCACACTCCCACTCACCCAAAGGACCCCACCATTCAAACCGGTTCACCTATCACATCACTACTTGCCCTCCAAGTAAAATGACGTGGCCAAATCAACAGCCTAGACTCTTTGCTTCATATCAAAGCTGAAATGAACGTCCAAGATGCATTTGAACAGCTCATTCCATCAAAACGTCTAGAAGGACCAAGGGCATTTTAGAGAATTTAGTGCTAGGGTTTGTGAATAGTGTTTAGCCAGGCATTTGCCTATAAAAGGAGACCTCAACATGTGAGAGTCCCTTTGTTCCAGTTTTAGGCTATCAATCTTTGTAATTCCTTTTTAAGTTTAATAAAATTTGAATTTCTGAAAATTTTGAATTCTCTTTTTGATTTGATTAAAAGTTGGTGTTAGAATAGCCTAAATCTGAGTTCCATTTGATTGCTAAGACCTTCCTTAATCTTGTGGTTAAGGCACGTCTTGGTTCATAAGGTTTTTAAGGTTCAAAGACCTTGAAGTCCTTGTTTTTGATTTTGGTTTTATTTGTGTACTAACCCTTAGCCATAAGCCTTGAGCTCCTTCAAGCTTGTTGACACCAAGCCTGAGAAGGGTTCTATGCCTTTGGTTGAGTTTGTTTGCTGCTTGTGTTGAAGAAATATCATAATCAAAGCCTTGTTCTACTTTGAACATCAGCAGGCTTTGATCTTCTTCATTGAAGTACCTTGGTCTTGTTCTAGTTGTTGAACAAGGTCCAAGGAGCATAGCTGGTCCTCCTAGGATGTTGTGGAGGGCAGGTATAATCTCTTGGTTAAGATTCCCCTAAATATTTCATGTTTATGCCTATTTTGGATTTGGTACTTGGATTTTGAGTTCTTGTGTTTATGCTGGTAATTTTTGAGTTTGATTGTGTTAGTTGCTACCTAGTAAGTGTTTTTGATCATTAAAATCAGTAGGTTATTAGTTAAAATCACAAGTTTCTTTGTTAAGTAGTGGATTAAAGGGTGTTTGGGTCTACTGCTTGAATTGGATTTGTGGTTTGTTAAGTGGTTGTTTGTTGTTAGCAAGAGTTGGTATCTGTTATTTAGGTGCTATTGTTCATCTGTTTGCAGGTTTTGAGGGTTTGAACACATAGATTCATAAAATAGGGTATAAAATCTTGAATACTTGGTAAAATTGGCTAGGATTTTGAGGACACCTAGATCTAAGCATAGGCTAGGGCTAACAAGTGCTAAACCTTAGTTAATCACACTAGGGAAGAAGGATTTGAGGCCTGAAATTGGATCAAGTGTCAAATAGATCAGCAAACTTGTTTCTGCATATGTTCGTTGTTCATCAGTAACTTTTCATGCTTTGATCTTGTTGTTTACTTTGATTCAGTGTTTGATTCTTGTTGCTTTGTGTTTATTCATAGTTTATATAGCTTGTGTATGCATCCTGTTAAGTTTGGTTGGCTTATTCTTGCTAAATCTGCTTATTAAGTGCTTAACTGCTTATTTCCATATCTGGGCTATATCTGGCAACTGTTTGATTGATTGTGGCTTATTGTGTGAACCAAATTGTGATTTTCTTGTTGCTATTGACTCCTTGTGATTCACTGATCACAAGGGTGCCTTTGTTTCCAATTGAATCCAACCAGAACTCTCAAATAAGCTTGGTCAAATAGTCAAAGCAGTGGGAACTCCTTTCCCCTGCTAGTTACCACTGCTAGTGTAAAATTGGGTTCAGCTTATCAATAAGCTATAATAGCTTATTTTAACCAGCAACAACTTGGATTTTGTAATAGGTGCTCATTATTTGACGCATTTGTTCATACTAGAGCATTTGGTGGGTTGACTTTAGGGTTTGACTAGTAAACCAACTTCATTGACTTTTTCAGAAGTTCATTTGTGCTTATTCTGGCTTATTGGTTGTGCTTATTGGATTTTTATTGATTGATTTGGCTTATTGAGTCAATTTGTGATTTTTGCAAGTTGAATCAAGTCCTGAGGTGCCTTATTTCTCAAACCTGACTATTTTGTCGTTTTGTGAAATAATACTTTGCTTATTTCTGGCTTATTGAGTGAGCTTTTTCAAAATTTATTTTTACAGATCTCATAAGCATCCCAAAAGATGGTTGTGTGTCAAATTAGAGCTTATGGCATTAGCTTATTGCTTAATGGGCTGAAAAGCCCAATAAGAATAAGCTGTGTGCTTAATAAGCTGTGATAAGCTCATATTCAGCTTTTGGGCCTTTAGAGTTTTGTTCTTAGAATTGAATTTTGAGTCAGATAGGGCTTTTCCAAGTCAATTGGGTCAAGTTTGACTTTTTGGGCCCAAAAGCCCAATTGTGTTGACTGTTTTTTGGTTTTGGCCCATTTGAGGGCCCAATAGGGGTATTTTGGTAATTTCATTTTGATTTTCTGATTATTTAGGTTAAAATAAACTAGTTTACATGTTTTTAGAATTTTTTATAATTTTTGAATTTTAAATATTATTTTAATATTATTTTATTATTATTTTTCAAATTTCACATTTTCCAACTTTTTACATTTTTCTTAGCTTTAATACATTAAAATAGGAATTTATCAACTTTTGGAATAATTTTATCTCTTTTAGATTAATTTTTATAATTATTTTAATTTTTAATAGTTTTTAAATCATTTTAAATAGTTTTTATTAGTTTAAAAATTTCTAAAAATAGTTTTTAATCTTTTTAGGTCATTTTTGAGGTTTACCAATTGAAAAATCTTTATTTGGGCTTTTTGATAATTTATTTGATTTTTAGGGCTTTAATTAGCATTTAAAAATTGAATATTTAATTATTTAAAAGGTTTGAAAAAGTTTTGATCATTGGTAAACTCTTAGTTTACTTATTTTGATTTTTGGTGAATTTTTTGTATTTTTTAGAATTAATTTTTATTTTTGTGGTTTTTAAGGTTTTACGTTTTAACTTTCTAGTAGTAATAATTTTTATTTTTTACGTCTTCGTCATCTTCTTTTCTCATCCCCTTCTAAACTAATCATTAATCACAAACATTTAACAAGTTTTTCACACACATATACCTCCTTGGGAAACGAACTTTGAACTTCATCTAGGGTCATTTGTACACGGTTTTCCTAAACCGTCGTATTTAATACTTTCCCTATTTACGCTCTTTTCCTAAAGAGTAGTAAAACACTACAATCATACCTCGAGCAAGCTCAATCTGATAACCCGCGACTGTATCTTGAGGAGTCCTAATGGACCGACCTTGATTGTCTTCTTGTTAGGCCCGTTAGTGATGAGTCACTATGTTTTGAAGTTGAGAGTAGATCACCAGTGAATAAAGACTTTGTGAAACCATATAATTATGCTTATGAAAATAGTCTTTATGAAATTTCAAAACCACAAAAACAGAAGCCTCGTGAGCAAATATTTTACGAATGTGCACAAATAAGAATTAAATGGAGACAATTTTTTTCCACTAAGAAAACTAATGTTTCAAAATATATCGGGTACTTGCCGCATCAAGCTTCTATAAGCAAGAGTAAGTAAGCACTTAGTATTCTTAAGAGTAACATTGAAAATTTCAAGAAGGTTATTGATGATGACTGGAAAAACGTGAACTTTTGAAAGGTGATAAAGAAATTCTTCACGATATAACTATTCTTGTGAAAACTATTTTGATTCCTCTTGCGGAGAGAATAAAGAAACATGCTTTAGAATTTGAAAATGTTGATCCCAAACTTAGATCGATTTAGCTTTATGTATACGAGATTAGATCAAGTAATACACTTAGAGAAACCTTTGTATATGTATATGATAATCTAAGTGTTATGCGGAATTAACACTTAAACAAGAACACACAAGATGAAAACAAACTTTCACTTTGATTAATGATATCAAACTTGCTTACAATGAAAGTGTCTAACGTATGAAAACTTATATTGAACAATAACCTAAAGGTCTTCTTTTATAGGAATAAGAAGCCTTGTACAATAATCTAGGTATCAACTATTCTAGGTAAAGATAAATATAGAAAATACATTGTTGTTCCTATCTTTACTAGAAGTAATCTAGAATATAATAAACGTGTAGATCATATCCTTCCATCAGTGCTTGTCTTCATTGTATCAACGCTTGACTTTGTCTTGTCAACGCTTGATCTGTCAGCGTTTGTTTTACTCCTGTCAACGCTTGTTTTACTCTTGTCAGCGCTCAAGTAGACTGGCTATATTTAATTCCCAACAATCCTCCCCTAAACTTGATATCTACTCTAGTAATCAAGTTTCTGAATAAACATTAAGTACTAGGAGGAATCTTACAAACCTTCTCATATTGGTAATAAATAAATCTGATCAAATCTTTGGCCACGTCACTTGAATAATCAATTTCCAGCTGTGTGTTTTTCATCTTTTCCAAAACTTCCTTGGACATGAAATACTGACCATCTACAAGTAGATACTCAGCAAACTTTGTAGAACTCAAATAATAAACACCAGCAGCTGAATACAATCTCCATTGAAGACCACTGAGGTCATCTTCAAGATCCTTCCAAATAGCAGGATCTTCATCTCTTGGTCCACACATTCTCTTGAATGTGAAACACAGTTTTATTCCATTGACTGAAGTTGGTGCTTCAGTCACATACTTGGCCTCTAACAACCTCCATAGGTCTACCAAGTCTTCTCTATCAAAACTTGCAAACAAAGATATAAGGGTGGTAAAAGTGTGAACCTCTTTTCCATACCTGCCAATCTTCCAAAACCCACATTCATCTTCTTCATAGCTTATAATAGGGTTTATGGAATCAAGTGGTAACACTTGTACCATATCTGAAGCTTCCAATAGTGAAAGCTTGAGGCTCTTTCTTATAACAGCTTCACTTGGATTTAATGGATCCATATCTTTGGGAAAATCAAGAGGGACTCCCTTTTTCACTGGTCTGGGAACAAACATTGCCTTCTTAAGGCTCCATTTTCTCTGCAAGTTCTTCTTTTCTTTCATCAGAAAGAAGTCTTAGAGTGTTTTCTTCCTGCACTCTAACCCAAATAGGATAAGCTCTACACTCCAATTCTTAAAATGTCAATCCAATCAATTTCTTATAAGTCCACCATGTTCCATGACATTTGAGCAGCATGAAGTACAACTCCTTTCTATCCCTTTTCAAATTTAAGAGAACATTGCTTGCTTTATGTTTCAGAATGACCTTGCAATCCTTTTGTACTCTGAGAAGAATCTCCAAACCCCATAACTGATCTGAAATGGTCAAATGTGGATTCTCCATACACCTATCTTCCCAAGCATGGTACATCTGAACAACTTCTGGCATATCAAAATCAACCTGCAATTTCAGCTCATTCAACTTCTCTTTTGCCAATTCATCACCATACTCAAGCCTTTCTGATTGTTCTATGATCATAACACTTGAGTCTGAACTGGCTTTATCACTTCCTTATTGCTCTTCTGAAGTGACAACAAAAGGTGATTCACCCACCTCCTTTCTTTCTTGTTCCACAATTTGTGCAACCAACATTCTATCAAACTCAATTTGTGCTGCATTCTTTGGAACAACTTCTTCTACCATAATACCCTTACCCTTATCTAATGGATCAACTGTTGGTAAGGTAGATAGTAATTCCTGTGAAGAAACCTCTTTGATGATGGATGATGACTGGAATACATCAACCTCATTTGCAGGTCTGTCAACGCCCAAATTTGCTTTGTCAACGCCCAAAATACTCATGTCAGCGTTCAAATCTGTCTTGTCAACGCCCAAAGTACCTGTCTTAGCGCCTCTTGCAATTTCCTCCAACATGGCTGTAAATGAAGTTTGTAGGAGAGACTAGAGACGTATCAAAACCTGTCTGTTTCTTCAACTCAGTAAGGGTTTCAGCAACACCCAAAGATTCTTCATCAAATGAACCTTTTCCACTCTCAACAAATGGTTCTGTAGCAGCTTCATGTGAGCCTTTATCACTCAAATTAACAAGCTCTGTAGTAGCTTCCTCCCCTTTGTAAGAATCCTCCTTAGATAAAAGGACCCTTGTCTACCTTCTCCTTGACTCAGCTGTTTCCAAAATAACAATCCTCTCCCTCAATTGCTTGAGTTCAAGGCCTTGTATGCTGACAACTTGTACCAAGTCTGCATTTTGCTTTTGCAAGCTCATGCAGACTGCCGTCAATTCCATCAAAGTCATTGGTTCCAATATGCCCTCTTCTAAAACGGGTATTTGACCTCCCAAGTTAGATTCATTGGGCATGGATGAGGTATTAATTATGGTAGGACTGTCTTGACCAGCTTCTAAGCCAGAACCAATAGTCCCAGCCTCATCCATAGCACCAACCACACCAGTGGTGGTGGTTCTCTCTGCTACATGGCTAGGACCACTAGAGGAGAACACTCCAGTAGTCCTTTGGAATTTTTGTAACCTATATTGTGTTGGGGGAGAAGAAGATGTGGATTGGGTGGATGTGGGTTGGTTAAGGGGTGTTTGGGTCTGTGAAGGATTTGTGTCAACGTTTGAAATAGGCACATCAACGCAAAAATTTAATGTGTCAGCGTCGAAGGGTTCTTGGTCAATTTGCATATGTTGTGGTGAAGGTAAAGGTTTAGGTATTGGGTCAATTTGGGGTTGGGGGTCTGGCTGGGGTTGTGTTGCTTCAATGACAGTAATCATAGCAGGGGTGAGAGGTAGGTCACGATGTGGGGGTGAGTTCATCTTCATAAAAATTGCTTTCTTTTGCACAGAGATCTCATAAAAATCATCATGATCCCTTGTGCAGTAACCTTGGACATCAAAAACAATTTATAAAAATCTGTGATAAGCTAAAGTCATTTTGTTCCCTTTATTTTTACACATGCCCTCAAAAATCATTTTGGAATAATTAAACTTTTGCCCAGTTGCAATGCACACAATAGCACTTGCAATAGATCTATTGATCTCATTGTGTGCAGTACACTTGGGACTCAAACATTGCAAGAGGACATGTATTAGGTACTTCCAGGCTGGGGGAAACTCCTGTTTATGATACTTATTTAAAGTTCCTTCAGCAGGAAAAGGATAACCCAAAGCCCTTAGTCCTTGTTCTATTTCAGTAATAGGGAGGGTGGTTATACAATCTGAATCATCAAGATGCAAAGCTTGGCGAACCAAAGATTAAGTAACCACCCATGTGCGCCCAAGAACAATAGAAGATAATGTAGTCACTCTATTAACTGTTGAGGAACGGACATTTTTCCAAAACTGTTTAATATGTGTGACACGAATGAGTGGAGCATGAGAAAGAGCATACCTAAAAGGGGATGCGTTCAAATACGCCACCATTTGTGTGTATTGGGGAAACAGAGTATCATCAGCTTCAAGATACGCGATCATGTTGTGTTGACTTCTGAATCCTAATTACAAATCACTTGGTTTGAATTTTGGTACCATTGTTGAAAGCTGTTTGAATGATTGATAAAGATGAAGTTTATGAGAGAAAATTGTGTTAGACAAGAATAATAGGTACCCTGTTTAAAATAGGAGCCAAATATATAGGAGAAGAAAATGCATGTGATTGGCCCAAAAATAGGCAAGTATTTTCAAAATGCAATCATGAAAATATTGAAAAAGAATAAGTTTATCTCATGCATTAAATGAGAGTTATCTTCTCCCAAAATTACGGCCTAAAAATATGTCAAAAAGTAACAACTGGGTAGGTCCCATTGAGTGTCAACGGTCAAAAATAACCCATCAACGCCCAACGGCTATATTCTTGTCAACGTTTGCCAAAGCCATGTTAGCGTCTAAAACTGGTCACAACAACGCCTGGAAAGATACTTGTCAGCGTCCAAAAATAAAAATGTTTAAAAATGAAAAATGACCTTAACAAAGTAATTTATCCTAGAGAAGATAACCAAAAAGTTGATAATTATTATAGGGCGGCAAGCACTGTCCAGTTATGCACACTTGCTTATGCAAGATAGACATAACAGTCCTCTAGTGTCCCTTGCTAACCAAAAATCTTAACAACTAAGTTACCTTATAAAACTCTTTGTCACCCCCAGGGAAAACCCATGACAAAATCATTCCCAAGTCTTCCAATAGACCACAACCAATTCTAGGCCAAAAATGTCTTGGCAACATGCATAGTATATCAACTTTGCATGCTACAGTGCCTCATGATTTAGTAAAACTAACTCATACTCACATGTGGACACAATCTAGAATTGTGATAAGAGTATCATATGGATACCCAAAAATTCCTAAAGGTTCCTAAAACCTCCCTTTAAACTGTTATACATATGTTGCTAAAAATATACATGAACATAAAAAATTTATGTCAAGATAGGAATTAAAATTACAACCATCATCCATAAATAAAAAAAACATGTCCAAATGCTTCTCCAATGATCCATAAGCAACTCTGTATCCAATGGTATACTGCTAACACCACCTGCACATTTAGATTGAAAACCACAAAACTAACATTGTTGCTGACAACGCCCCGATAACACTTGTCAGTGTTAAGAAAAGCTTTGTCAGCGTTAGACAAATATATTGCTGACAACGTCACAAAAACACTTATCAGCGTTCAAGCAACCTTTGTCAGTGTTAGAAAATAATAGTGGAAAATCTAAATCCTCAAAAGACCAAAATGCATTATCCTATACATACTTTTACAAAAAGACTCCAAAACACATATTATGTGAGTTTGATCCTTCCAATACTTGTTACCAAGTATTGAAACCTTCCAGCATCAAAAGGTTTAGTTAGTAAATCCGACACATTTTCTTCTGTGTCAACCCTATCTGGTTGTATTAAACCTTTTTCAAAACAATCTCTTATAAAATGGTGTCTAATTTCTATGTGTTTAGTTTTAGAATGATGTACAGGATTCTTAATAATGCATAATGTGATGTTACTGTAAACAAATATCTTAGTATGTATGAAATTATACCCATAGTCCAACAGCTGGTTCTGAATCCACAAAACCTGTCAACGACAAGCAGCTGCAACCACATACTCTGCTTCAGTTATAGAATTTGCCACCACTGTTTGTTTCTTGCATTGCCATGATATTAACCTGCTCCCAAGAAACTGACATCCACCAGTTGTGGATTTTCTATCAAACTTATCACCTCCATAGTCACTGTCTGAATATGCAATCAGCTCCAATGGTGAATCCTTAGGGTACCACAAGCCAAGACTAGGATAGCATCTTAGGTACCTAAAGATCCTCTTGACAGCATAAAGGTGACATTCTTTGGGAGTCACTTGATGACGTGCACAAGCACACACAACAAACATGATGTCAGGTCTGGAGGCTATGAGATACATCAATGAACCAATCATTGATCTATAGTGCCTGACATCAACATCCTTTCCATCTCCAATCTTTCCCCAATGGTGTTCTCTATCCATAGGAGTAGTAGCCCTCTTTTCATGTGGATAAAGGCCAAACTTCTTCAAGATCTCTGCCACATATTTATCCTGGGAGATGAAGATACCATCTTCTTTCTGCTGAACTTGTAACCCTAGAAAGAAGTTCATCTCCCCCATAGCACTCATCTTGAATTTATCTGTCATAAGCTTGGAGAAATCCTCACTCATCTTTGGATCTGTGGATCCAAAAATGATGTCATCAACATAGACCTGAACAAGTAGAACATCCTTACCTTTCTTCTTTTTAAACAGTGTCTGATCTATGGTGCCCCTCTTGAATCCATTGTCCATCAAATAAGTAGACAAAGTACCATACCATGCTCTTGGGGCTTGATGAAGTCCATACATAGCCTTCTTGACTCTATACACCTTGTCTGGATTCTCTGGATACTCAAAACTTGGAGGCTGCATCACATATACCTCCTCAACAATTATTCCATAGAGGAAGGCACTCTTGACATCCATTTGATAGACAGTGAAGCCCATGCAGGATGCATAGGCTAGAAAGATCCTTATAGCTTCAATCCTTGCAAATGGTGCAAAGACCTCCTCATAGTCTATCCCCTCCTCTTGTGTATATCCCTGAGCCACTAATCTTGCCTTGTTTCTGACCATAATACCTCTTTCATCTCTCTTGTTTCTTAGAACCCATCTTGTCCCTATAGGTCTGACATATCTGGGACAATCAACCAGCTCCCAAACATCCTGAATTGCAAATTGGTGAAGCTCATCCTGCATTGCTTCCACCCAACTTGGTTCTGTGAGAGCATCAAATATCTTCTTGGGTTCCTGTTGTGACAGAAAATAGGCAAACAAACATGCTTGCACAAGAGGGGTATCAACCTTCTTGTGAATATTGGCAATAAATCCACCAAGACCTTGATGAGATATTCTAGTCTGAGCAGGAGTCATAATATCACCAATGATTTAAGAAGTTGGGTGATTCTTCATAGTAGAAGTGAGAACTCCTCCTTCAAAAAGTCTGGTGTCTTCAATCTCATTATCCATGTTGCCAATATCTTCTTCTTCAGACTCTCTTTCATCAATATGAGGATGAACCTCTTCATATAAATTAGAAGGTTCACCTTGTTCAAAAGTAGAAGAGAAAAGATGTGCAAAAGTGTTGTCAACGCCTGAACCTTGGTTGGCAGCGTTTGGGCTAACAACGCTTGAAATGTTGTTGTCAACGTTTGAGCCATCAGCGTCTGAATTTGTCCTGTCAGCGCTAGATTTGCCTTTGTCAGCGCCTGAAGGACCATGCATGTTGTTATCTGGTGGTACTTGGGGACCACCATTATCTTTTCCAGCAGCAGCAGCAGCAGCAAAAGCATCTGTCCATATGGGAATTGTGACATACTCTAGTATAGGAGATGACTTTTCTGCTTGTGATCCAACCTTTTCATGAACCTGTGTACCTGAAACATCAACAACTTGTTCCTCCACAACATTTGAAGTTACCTTCACAATGTCTGGATCAGTGACAGGCATATAATTTTAAGTTCTAGATAAAGGTTCCAAGTCAAACAACCAATTTGGACCACTTTCAGGATCACTAGGTTT
This sequence comes from Glebionis coronaria, assembly GCA_025667525.1. Taxonomy (NCBI): domain Eukaryota; kingdom Viridiplantae; phylum Streptophyta; class Magnoliopsida; order Asterales; family Asteraceae; genus Glebionis; species Glebionis coronaria. The sequence continues at coordinate 437,967,034 of CM046874.1, forward strand.
ACTCTCTAAAAACCTAACATGTACTCTTTCAAGTATATGTTTTTCCTTTTTAAGATAAACCCTATATCCCTTGCTCTACACTGAATACCCCATGAAATAGCCTTCATCACCTTTTGCACTAAATTTACCTAAGGCATCACTAGTATCTAAAACAACTACATGACAACCAAAAGGTCAGAGAAAACCAATAGTAGGTTTTCTTCCCCAAAGTAACTCATAAGGTGTTTTGTTATGTATTTTGTTGACCAATGCTCTATTTTGAACATAGCAAGCTGTATTAACAGCCTCAGCCCAAAAAGCTATAGGGAAATGAGCATCAGCCAACATGGTTCTGGCTACTTCAATTAGGGTTCTATTCTTTCTTTCTGCAACCCCATTTTTCTGTGGGGTTCTGGCAACACTAAATTGCCTAGTAATCCCTTTCCTGGCACAAAAATTATCTAACACTTTATTCCTAAATTCACCACCATTATCACTCCTAAGCATTTTAACTTCATTACTAGTCTTCTTCTCAATCTGAGTGATAAAGTCAATTAAAGTGTTAGCTGTATCACTCTTCATAGCTAAAATAAAGTCCAAGTAAACCTAGAAAAGTCATCTGTGATGACAAAGCAGTATGATTTACCATTCAAACTTTCTATATTAGTTGGACCAAATAGGTCCATATGAAGCAAGTGAAGTGGTCTAGTACTAGAGTGCACCTGTTTAGACTTGAATGAGACCTTGTGCTGCTTGCCTTTAAGACATGCAACACAAGAGTGGTCATTGTGGAAAGCCTTTTCAGGCAAACCATCAACCAAGCCAAGTCTCACAAGCCTGTTTATATTCTTAAAGTTTATGTGCCCTAGTCTCCTGTGCCATAGATTACTCTCATCTACTGAAGCTTTAGCATAAAAACATTACGTATTGCTATTCATTCTAATCCCATTCAGATTCACATTATATATGTCTTTATGTCTAGGTGTTCTATAGTCAATATATTTCTTATCAGGGATCTTATAATCCTTGCTTAACACCAAACATTTAGTATCAGTAAACAGAACTTTATTTTTGTTATCACAAACTTGTGATACACTAAAAAGATTGTAATCAAGTTCCTTTACCAAAAATACGTTTTCAAAATGCAAGTTCTTGGTGAGAAGTGTTCCTTTGCCTGTGATAGTTCCATATCCGCCTCCAAAGTAAACCTTATCACCATCCTTAATGGGAGTGAAGTTAGTGAGATAATATTCCTTCCCTGTCATGTGCCGTGAGAATCCACTGTCCCAATATCCATAATCATTGACCTGTTTTTGAATGTCCTGCACATAAAGAAAACAAGTTAGTTTTCTTTAGGAACCCAAGCCTTAGCAGACTTGGATTCATCTGGTTGTTCAACAAGAACAGACTTGGTTCTCATAACAACCCCTTGTTCATCCTTCTTTGGATGAAATACCCAGTTAACCCTAATAGGTTTTGTAATGACATTTGAAATGTAATTAAGTCTATTGCAGTTCATTGAAATCCCATTATCATTAGGGTTTTGATCTTTCTTTGGTCTCCATGTCAAGCTTGAAGAAGCTTTAGACCCCTTACCCTGTGGTTGCAAATATTTAGGTCTGGTCACGTTTATGTCAGCGTTGGATTTGGTCTTGTCAACACTGAAATTACCCTTGTCAGCGTTGAACCTTGGGTTTGCTACAGAAACCCATTGCATATTAGACCAAGTATTTGTCTTTTGAAATGGTCTTTGTCCATGAGTGTTAGACCCTCTAGTGAAGAATGGGGCAGGTCTAACAACTTGTAGACTTTGTTGCACACAAGGTTTGGGTCTGACAACGTTTGACTTTCTAACAACGTTGACTTTGGAAGCGTTGACACACTTATATGCTAAATGTGAAAAGCTACCACAAGTGTAACAGGCTTTTCTAGACACAACCCTAGGTCTAGAAGAGAAGAAACCTGTTCCATCATTACTAACTTGGCTTTTAGGTGACCTAGTATTCCTATACATTTTTGCATACTTGACACTAGGTTTTCTAACAACGTTTGAGCCAAGGTCAACAGCCTTACCAGTGATTGGGTTTGTAACCTTAATGGGGGTTGACTCATTAGGACTTTCACATAACAAGCCACCCTTAACAAATAAGGCAGGGTTGGCTCTCTTCCATTCATTTAAGTCAGTCAACTTCTGTTGATATTCTTCAACTGGGGTAATGACTCTTGGTGGAGGAATAAATTCCTCCTCTTGGAGTTCTGGTAAACCAGTCCAAGATAGGTCCTTTTGTTGGACACCATAGAAGTCACCAGCTGGTGGTGGAACCACAGAGTAGTCTTTCATCCCAATCCCAGTAATGTGCTTAGGATCCCTTTGTTTATTCACACATTCTCCTAGGGTTTGTGTGGCCCTATTAAATCTCTGAATTTTAAGGTCAACATTATCTTTATTATTAATGGCCTCATCTAGCTTAGTCTGTAATTCACTATTAACCCTTTCCATGATGTTCCTAACATCATTACTAGCATCTAACTCATGTTTTAAGATATTTATTTTATCCTTTAAATCAAATTCCATTTTCTTGTATTCAGAAACTGTCTTCTTAGTTTGAGTGAGAGCTAATTGATAGTTAGACAGTTTGCATCTCTCAGTACTCATATCATCTAATAATCTTAACACCTCTTTGTTAAGTTTCTCAGTATTTAGCCTACAACCTTTACTACAAAAAGCATCATCGTATACCTCATTATCTGATGAAGAGGAGGAGTGTGCCATGAGAGCATATTGAACATGCACTTCTTCTTCTATCTCAGCAACCAAAGCTTTATCCTCTTCCACATCTTTAGCCAAATAGCTCCAATCCCATCCCATACCATCAATTTCTTGGACTGCAACCATGGCCTTAGGATCCTGAGCCTTTACAATTTGACTTGAAGGTTTGCCAGCATCAGATCTTCTAGGAGATCTACATTCCCTCATGAAGTGCCCCATACGATGACAGTTGTAGCACTTAACTTTGGATTTATCAAATCCAGCTGTGTCCTTTGCATTGAAGGTCATCTTCTTCTTAAACCTTCTATTCCAACTATTTGCTCTTATACTAGCAAGAGCCATGTTCCACTTGATATCCATCTCTTCCAAGTGCTCATCACTTATCTGCTCAAGGTCCTCATATGTAATCACTGAACCATTGGGCAAAGAAGCAATATAAGCACATACAGTATCTAGGTCCAAACCAGCAGGTTTAACTCTTGGTGAGTCACTTTTGTATGTGTCAACGTCTGAATAGGAGGCGTTGACAGGACATGTTCCAGCGTTGACACATGATGATCCAGTAACTGGATGCATGTAAGAGTCCTTCTGATCAAATTGGCCTTCACTATGTGAGAAGAAAGCCATGTTACCGTTAGTATACTTACTTCCATGCTCTAAAAGGGTTTCATTCTCCAACAGCCTTAGTTTGTTGTAGATATCATCAAAAGTAGAACTTTTGTGAGTGTTGTTGGCAAGTATAGATCTTGCCTCAATCTTCCATGCTTCACCAAGACTTGTAAGAAAAGTGGCATTAATGTCAACATCACCAAGTTGTGTCCCCATGAAGGAAAATTTGCTTGTAATGTCAAGCAATCTGCTTCTCACACTGCTAAGCTTCTCATTGGGTTGAGCTTTGAAAACAGCATAATCATGCATGAGTTGTTTCTTCTTTTCTTCCCTAGTTTCTTCATTGCCACCATATGCAACTTCAAGAGATGCCCAAAGGTCTTTAGCAGAATCATAACCTCTGTATTTATGCTGGTTCTCTTGTCCTAAAGAGACTTTCAGAATATTTAGGGTTTTCATATCAACCCTTCTTTTTCCTATCTCTTCAGCAGACACAGCTCTACCATCACTAGGTTTTTCTTTCTTATCTGCTTCTGGACATCCAACAACAGCAGTTCTTGTAGCAATAGCAGCAACAACCTTTTCAGCTCTATTGAATGTGTTTCCATACTCAATGATCTCCTAGACAGTGTAGTCATAGATCCCCAAATATTGCTCAAAGTTGAATTTCCACAATTCAAAGTTGGTTGCATCAAGCATGGGAATCTTGATGTTTGGCAAAGGTGAGGAGGAAGAGGTTATTTCTGGATTTGACATGATGTTGTTTAGGGTTTTGAGAAAATTTGGGTTTTGGTGATTTTAGGGTTCTTGTGTTCTTTAAGATCAAAAGTTCCTCAACAAGCTCTGATACCACTTGTTGATCCCAAACATAGATCGATTTAGCTTTATGTATTCAAGATTAGATCAAGTAATACACTTAGAGAAACCTTTGTATATGTATATGATAATCTAAGTGTTATGCGGAATTAACACTTAAACAAGAACACACAAGATGTAAACAAACTTTCACTTTGATTAATGATATCAAACTTGCTTACAATGAAAGTGTTTAACGTATGAAAACTTATATTGAACAATAACCTAAAGGTATTCTTTTATAGGAATAAGAAGCCTTGTACAATAATCTACGTATCAACTATTATAGGTAAAGATAAATATAGAAAATACATTGTTGTTCCTATCTTTACTAGAAGTAATCTAGAATATAATAAACGTGTAGATCACATCCTTCCATCAGTGCTTGTCTTCAATGTATCAACGCTTGACTTTGTCTTGTCAACGCTTGATCTGTCAGCGTTTGTTTTACTCCTGTCAACGCTTGTTTTACTCTTGTCAGCGCTCAAGTAGACTGGCTATATTTTATTCCCAACAGAAACGTTAATAGAGCAAGAAATGTTTGACGATTTGAAATATGTGGAATCTCTTGAAAAAGAAATTGACGACCATCAACCTGAAAGAGATGATTTTTCTATAGCCTATAATCTACTCTTACAAGAATGCCTCTCAAAAGATATTATGTGTGTCTATGTTACATCTTGTGCTGATATCGATGAATATTCTGATGTTGCATGCAAATATCTTAATCAAGTCAAAGAGTGTGAACGTCTTGAAACTGAGATTTCGAATAAAATTGACCAAAAAGAGTTTTCGTTACTTCAACATAGATATGATTTTCTTCAAAAACATTGTCATTCACTTGAACTTGCTTTGCAAAACAAAGTTGGCAGTTTTTCAAATGGTACACCTTTGGAAGTAAAATTATCTAAGTCATGTCGATTAATAAACGAAAAAAAGTCTTGATATTGCGGATTTGAAAGATTAGTTACAAGAAAAAGACATAGCAATAGCAGAGTTGAAGAAACTCGTTGCTAAGATGGGTGGTAAAGTTGTGGAACCTACCGTTAAGAAATTTGTTGTTAGACAACCCAATGCTTATAAAGTGAATAGATCCTCTATCTTGGGAAAACCATCCGCTTTCTCAAATTCCTCGTTTGCAAAACCTGTGTTTGCCCCCAAGATGGATGGAAAGGAAAGGTTACCACAGAATCAACCCATATGGAATACTCTAGCACCAAGCTTTAAGCACAATAACGTGATTAAACCAGGAATGTATAGAATGACCACTAAACCCACACACAAAGTTAGTCAATCACCTCAGACTTCTAGAAACACTAATACTCGTGTGTCTTCTACTACATGAGTAGTCTCCACTGCTAGTGTTAGTCGGCCTCAACTTAAGAGCACCCAAGTGAATGATAAGGTTTGGAAACACAAGAGTAAAGGGAAGACGAAGGAAGTAGAAGAATACCCTAGGAATTTGCATGTTTCTAAGAATAAAATGTCTGTAATAGCATGTAATGACGATTTGAATGATTCGACTGCTTTAAATGCTTTAAATGTTAAGTTTGTTTGTGTGAAACGTGGAAAATGTGCTAATGCTGATCATTCTATGTATGCTATGAATAATGTGAAAGGCTTAGATACTAGAACTAAGAAGCAAGTTGTGATGCCTATTAGTGCTAGTAAACCCAAACACAAAGTGAACCATTCTGGTGTAACCCCCACTAAGAAAAGTATTGCATCAGACTTCATCACTAAGAACCATAGAAGCAGAATTAGGGAATTATATGAGTCTCCTAGCAAGTCTTGGAAATGGTGGTTTGCTAATCAATGTCCTCCAGGATATAAATGGATGCCTAAGGTTAGGAAAGAAAACGTGACAACGAGCATTATTGTGCCTTTAAGTCCTGAAACTAGGGAAACTAATTGTAACACCCCCAAATTTATACAACTCAATACAGCGGAAGACTCGTTGGTGTTACGGGATATCACATTACTCACATCATAGACAACGCTTAAAATCGCGTCGTTTATTAATAAAGCATTTCCATTAATAAATATCAAAGTTACATCGGTCCCAAGTCATATTATTTCATACAAAGTTTTACAAAGTATTTGAATGGAAATTGTTGTTTAAGTGCGGGCCATGAATTCTTGTTGTCTTCCCGAGAATTACCTTCAAGTACCTGAGATAAAACATGTTAAAAGAAAAGGTCAGCGATAACGCCGAGTGAATTCATAGAGTTTAATAAAATCCATCAATATAATATCAGTATAAAATTATTACTGAAAATCATTTTGTACAAATCATTTTAATAGGCCATAAAATAGCCAAAGTCATTTTATACAAATCTTCATCAAAATCATAATATAGGCGTTTGCCTTAAAAATCATTATACGAGCCAATGTCGTAAAAACATCATACAATACGTCTTATGATGTTGTATGAAAATAAAAATAGGGTATAAAATCTTGAATACTTGGTAAAATTGGCTAGGATTTTGAGGACACCTAGATCTAAGCATAGGCTAGGGCTAACAAGTGCTAAACCTTAGTTAATCACACTAGGGAAGAAGGATTTGAGGCCTGAAATTGGATCAAGTGTCAAATAGATCAGCAAACTTGTTTCTGCATATGTTCGTTGTTCATCAGTAACTTTTCATGCTTTGATCTTGTTGTTTACTTTGATTCATTGTTTGATTCTTGTTGCTTTGTGTTTATTCATAGTTTATATAGCTTGTGTATGCATCCTGTTAAGTTTGGTTGGCTTATTCTTGCTAAATCTGCTTATTAAGTGCTTAACTGCTTATTTCCATATCTGGGCTATATCTGGCAACTGTTTGATTGATTGTGGCTTATTGTGTGAACCAAATTGTGATTTTCTTGTTGCTATTGACTCCTTGTGATTCACTGATCACAAGGGTGCCTTTGTTTCCAATTGAATCCAACCATAACTCTTAAATAAGCTTGGTCAAATAGTCAAAGCAGTGGGAACTCCTTTCCCCTGCTAGTTACCACTGCTAGTGTAAAATTGGGTTCAGCTTATCAATAAGCTATAATAGCTTATTTTAACCAGCAACAACTTGGATTTTGTAATAGGTGCTCATTATTTGACGCATTTGTTCATACTAGAGCATTTGGTGGGTTGACTTTAGGGTTTGACTAGTAAACCAACTTCATTGACTTTTTCAGAAGTTCATTTGTGCTTATTCTGGCTTATTGGTTGTGCTTATTGGATTTTTATTGATTGATTTGGCTTATTGAGTCAATTTGTGAGTTTTGCAAGTTGAATCAAGTCCTGAGGTGCCTTATTTCTCAAACCTGACTATTTTGTCGTTTTGTGAAATAATACTTTGCTTATTTCTGGCTTATTGAGTGAGCTTTTTCAAAATTTATTTTTACAGATCTCATAAGCATCCCAAAAGATGGTTGTGTGTCAAATTAGAGCTTATGGCATTAGCTTATTGCTTAATGGGCTGAAAAGCCCAATAAGAATAAGCTGTGTGCTTAATAAGCTGTGATAAGCTCATATTCAGCTTTTGGGCCTTTAGAGTTTTGTTCTTAGAATTGAATTTTGAGTCAGATAGGGCTTTTCCAAGTCAATTGGGTCAAGTTTGACTTTTTGGGCCCAAAAGCCCAATTGTGTTGACTGTTTTTTGGTTTTGGCCCATTTGAGGGCCCAATAGGGGTATTTTGGTAATTTCATTTTGATTTTCTGATTATTTAGGTTAAAATAAACTAGTTTACAAGTTTTTAGAATTTTTTATAATTTTTGAATTTTAAATATTATTTTAATATTATTTTATTATTATTTTTCAAATTTCACATTTTCCAACTTTTTACATTTTTCTTAGCTTTAATACATTAAAATAGGAATTTATCAACTTTTGGAATAATTTTATCTCTTTTAGATTAATTTTTATAATTATTTTAATTTTTAATAGTTTTTAAATCATTTTAAATAGTTTTTATTAGTTTAAAAATTTCTAAAAATAGTTTTTAATCTTTTTAGGTCATTTTTGAGGTTTACCAATTGAAAAATCTTTATTTGGGCTTTTTGATAATTTATTTGATTTTTAGGGCTTTAATTAGCATTTAAAAATTGAATATTTAATTATTTAAAAGGTTTGAAAAAGTTTTGATCATTGGTAAACTCTTAGTTTACTTATTTTGATTTTTGGTGAATTTTTTGTATTTTTTAGAATTAATTTTTATTTTTGTGGTTTTTAAGGTTTTACGTTTTAACTTTCTAGTAGTAATAATTTTTATTTTTTACGTCTTCGTCATCTTCTTTTCTCATCCCCTTCTAAACTAATCATTAATCACAAACATTTAACAAGTTTTTCACACACATATACCTCCTTGGGAAACGAACTTTGAACTTCATCTAGGGTCATTTGTACACGGTTTTCCTAAACCGTCGTATTTAATACTTTCCCTATTTACGCTCTTTTCCTAAAGAGTAGTAAAACACTACAATCATACCTCGAGCAAGCTCAATCTGATAACCCGCGACTGTATCTTGAGGAGTCCTAATGGACCGACCTTGATTGTCTTCTTGTTAGGCCCGTTAGTGATGAGTCACTATGTTTTGAAGTTGAGAGTAGATCACCAGTGAATAAAGACTTTGTGAAACCATATAATTATGCTTATGAAAATAGTCTTTATGAAATTTCAAAACCACAAAAACAGAAGCCTCGTGAGCAAATATTTTACGAATGTGCACAAATAAGAATTAAATGGAGACAATTTTTTTCCACTAAGAAAACTAATGTTTCAAAATATATCGGGTACTTGCCGCATCAAGCTTCTATAAGCAAGAGTAAGTAAGCACTTAGTATTCTTAAGAGTAACATTGAAAATTTCAAGAAGGTTATTGATGATGACTGGAAAAACGTGAACTTTTGAAAGGTGATAAAGAAATTCTTCACGATATAACTATTCTTGTGAAAACTATTTTGATTCCTCTTGCGGAGAGAATAAAGAAACATGCTTTAGAATTTGAAAATGTTGATCCCAAACTTAGATCGATTTAGCTTTATGTATACGAGATTAGATCAAGTAATACACTTAGAGAAACCTTTGTATATGTATATGATAATCTAAGTGTTATGCGGAATTAACACTTAAACAAGAACACACAAGATGAAAACAAACTTTCACTTTGATTAATGATATCAAACTTGCTTACAATGAAAGTGTCTAACGTATGAAAACTTATATTGAACAATAACCTAAAGGTCTTCTTTTATAGGAATAAGAAGCCTTGTACAATAATCTAGGTATCAACTATTCTAGGTAAAGATAAATATAGAAAATACATTGTTGTTCCTATCTTTACTAGAAGTAATCTAGAATATAATAAACGTGTAGATCATATCCTTCCATCAGTGCTTGTCTTCATTGTATCAACGCTTGACTTTGTCTTGTCAACGCTTGATCTGTCAGCGTTTGTTTTACTCCTGTCAACGCTTGTTTTACTCTTGTCAGCGCTCAAGTAGACTGGCTATATTTAATTCCCAACAATCCTCCCCTAAACTTGATATCTACTCTAGTAATCAAGTTTCTGAATAAACATTAAGTACTAGGAGGAATCTTACAAACCTTCTCATATTGGTAATAAATAAATCTGATCAAATCTTTGGCCACGTCACTTGAATAATCAATTTCCAGCTGTGTGTTTTTCATCTTTTCCAAAACTTCCTTGGACATGAAATACTGACCATCTACAAGTAGATACTCAGCAAACTTTGTAGAACTCAAATAATAAACACCAGCAGCTGAATACAATCTCCATTGAAGACCACTGAGGTCATCTTCAAGATCCTTCCAAATAGCAGGATCTTCATCTCTTGGTCCACACATTCTCTTGAATGTGAACCACAGTTTTATTCCATTGACTGAAGTTGGTGCTTCAGTCACATACTTGGCCTCTAACAACCTCCATAGGTCTACCAAGTCTTCTCTATCAAAACTTGCAAACAAAGATATAAGGGTGGTAAAAGTGTGAACCTCTTTTCCATACCTGCCAATCTTCCAAAACCCACATTCATCTTCTTCATAGCTTATAATAGGGTTTATGGAATCAAGTGGTAACACTTGTACCATATCTGAAGCTTCCAATAGTGAAAGCTTGAGGCTCTTTCTTATAACAGCTTCACTTGGATTTAATGGATCCATATCTTTGGGAAAATCAAGAGGGACTCCCTTTTTCACTGGTCTGGGAACAAACATTGCCTTCTTAAGGCTCCATTTTCTCTGCAAGTTCTTCTTTTCTTTCATCAGAAAGAAGTCTTAGAGTGTTTTCTTCCTGCACTCTAACCCAAATAGGATAAGCTCTACACTCCAATTCTTAAAATGTCAATCCAATCAATTTCTTATAAGTCCACCATGTTCCATGACATTTGAGCAGCATGAAGTACAACTCCTTTCTATCCCTTTTCAAATTTAAGAGAACATTGCTTGCTTTATGTTTCAGAATGACCTTGCAATCCTTTTGTACTCTGAGAAGAATCTCCAAACCCCATAACTGATCTGAAATGGTCAAATGTGGATTCTCCATACACCTATCTTCCCAAGCATGGTACATCTGAACAACTTCTGGCATATCAAAATCAACCTGCAATTTCAGCTCATTCAACTTCTCTTTTGCCAATTCATCACCATACTCAAGCCTTTCTGATTGTTTTATGATCATAACACTTGAGTCTGAACTGGCTTTATCACTTCCTTATTGCTCTTCTGAAGTGACAACAAAAGGTGATTCACCCACCTCCTTTCTTTCTTGTTCCACAATTTGTGCAACCAACATTCTATCAAACTCAATTTGTGCTGCATTCTTTGGAACAACTTCTTCTACCATAATACCCTTACCCTTATCTAATGGATCAACTGTTGGTAAGGTAGATGGTAATTCCTGTGAAGAAACCTCTTTGATGATGGATGATGACTGGAATACATCAACCTCATTTGCAGGTCTGTCAACGCCCAAATTTGCTTTGTCAACGCCCAAAATACTCATGTCAGCGTTCAAATCTGTCTTGTCAACGCCCAAAGTACCTGTCTTAGCGCCTCTTGCAATTTCCTCCAACATGGCTGTAAATGAAGTTTGTAGGAGAGACTAGAGACGTATCAAAACCTGTCTGTTTCTTCAACTCAGTAAGGGTTTCAGCAACACCCAAAGATTCTTCATCAAATGAACCTTTTCCACTCTCAACAAATGGTTCTGTAGCAGCTTCATGTGAGCCTTTATCACTCAAATTAACAAGCTCTGTAGTAGCTTCCTCCCCTTTGTAAGAATCCTCCTTAGATAAAAGGACCCTTGTCTACCTTCTCCTTGACTCAGCTGTTTCCAAAATAACAATCCTCTCCCTCAATTGCTTGAGTTCAAGGCCTTGTATGCTGACAACTTGTACCAAGTCTGCATTTTGCTTTTGCAAGCTCATGCAGACTGCCGTCAATTCCATCAAAGTCATTGGTTCCAATATGCCCTCTTCTAAAACGGGTATTTGACCTCCCAAGTTAGATTCATTGGGCATGGATGAGGTATTAATTATGGTAGGACTGTCTTGACCAGCTTCTAAGCCAGAACCAATAGTCCCAGCCTCATCCATAGCACCAACCACACCAGTGGTGGTGGTTCTCTCTGCTACATGGCTAGGACCACTAGAGGAGAACACTCCAGTAGTCCTTTGGAATTTTTGTAACCTATATTGTGTTGGGGGAGAAGAAGATGTGGATTGGGTGGATGTGGGTTGGTTAAGGGGTGTTTGGGTCTGTGAAGGATTTGTGTCAACGTTTGAAATAGGCACATCAACGCAAAAATTTAATGTGTCAGCGTCGAAGGGTTCTTGGTCAATTTGCATATGTTGTGGTGAAGGTAAAGGTTTAGGTATTGGGTCAATTTGGGGTTGGGGGTCTGGCTGGGGTTGTGTTGCTTCAATGACAGTAATCATAGCAGGGGTGAGAGGTAGGTCACGATGTGGGGGTGAGTTCATCTTCATAAAAATTGCTTTCTTTTGCACAGAGATCTCATAAAAATCATCATGATCCCTTGTGCAGTAACCTTGGACATCAAAAACAATTTATAAAAATCTGTGATAAGCTAAAGTCATTTTGTTCCCTTTATTTTTACACATGCCCTCAAAAATCATTTTGGAATAATTAAACTTTTGCCCAGTTGCAATGCACACAATAGCACTTGCAATAGATCTATTGATCTCATTGTGTGCAGTACACTTGGGACTCAAACATTGCAAGAGGACATGTATTAGGTACTTCCAGGCTGGGGGAAACTCCTGTTTATGATACTTATTTAAAGTTCCTTCAGCAGGAAAAGGATAACCCAAAGCCCTTAGTCCTTGTTCTATTTCAGTAATAGGGAGGGTGGTTATACAATCTGAATCATCAAGATGCAAAGCTTGGCGAACCAAAGATTAAGTAACCACCCATGTGCGCCCAAGAACAATAGAAGATAATGTAGTCACTCTATTAACTGTTGAGGAACGGACATTTTTCCAAAACTGTTTAATATGTGTGACACGAATGAGTGGAGCATGAGAAAGAGCATACCTAAAAGGGGATGCGTTCAAATACGCCACCATTTGTGTGTATTGGGGAAACAGAGTATCATCAGCTTCAAGATACGCGATCATGTTGTGTTAACTTCTGAATCCTAATTACAAATCACTTGGTTTGAATTTTGGTACCATTGTTGAAAGCTGTTTGAATGATTGATAAAGATGAAGTTTATGAGAGAAAATTGTGTTAGACAAGAATAATAGGTACCCTGTTTAAAATAGGAGCCAAATATATAGGAGAAGAAAATGCATGTGATTGGCCCAAAAATAGGCAAGTATTTTCAAAATGCAATCTTGAAAATATTGAAAAAGAATAAGTTTATCTCATGCATTAAATGAGAGTTATCTTCTTCCAAAATTACGGCCTAAAAATATGTCAAAAAGTAACAACTGGGTAGGTCCCATTGAGTGTCAACGGTCAAAAATAACCCATCAACGCCCAACGGCTATATTCTTGTCAACGTTTGCCAAAGCCATGTTAGCGTCTAAAACTGGTCACAACAACGCCTGGAAAGATACTTGTCAGCGTCCAAAAATAAAAATGTTTAAAAATGAAAAATGACCTTAACAAAGTAATTTATCCTAGAGAAGATAACCAAAAAGTTGATAATTATTATAGGGCGGCAAGCACTGTCCAGTTATGCACACTTGCTTATGCAAGATAGACATAACAGTCCTCTAGTGTCCCTTGCTAACCAAAAATCTTAACAACTAAGTTACCTTATAAAACTCTTTGTCACTCCCAGGGAAAACCCATGACAAAATCATTCCCAAGTCTTCCAATAGACCACAACCAATTCTAGGCCAAAAATGTCTTGGCAACATGCATAGTATATCAACTTTGCATGCTACAGTGCCTCATGATTTAGTAAAACTAACTCATACTCACATGTGGACACAATCTAGAATTGTGATAAGAGTATCATATGGATACCCAAAAATTCCTAAAGGTTCCTAAAACCTCCCTTTAAACTGTTATACATATGTTGCTAAAAATATACATGAACATAAAAAATTTATGTCAAGATAGGAATTAAAATTACAACCATCATCCATAAATAAAAAAAACATGTCCAAATGCTTCTCCAATGATCCATAAGCAACTCTGTATCCAATGGTATACTGCTAACACCACCTGCACATTTAGATTGAAAACCACAAAACTAACATTGTTGCTGACAACGCCCCGATAACACTTGCCAGTGTTAAGAAAAGCTTTGTCAGCGTTAGACAAATATATTGCTGACAACGTCACAAAAACACTTATCAGCGTTCAAGCAACCTTTGTCAGTGTTAGAAAATAATAGTGGAAAATCTAAATCCTCAAAAGACCAAAATGCATTATCCTATACATACTTTTACAAAAAGACTCCAAAACACATATTATGTGAGTTTGATCCTTCCAATACTTGTTACCAAGTATTGAAACCTTCCAGCATCAAAAGGTTTAGTTAGTAAATCCGACACATTTTCTTCTGTGTCAACCCTATCTGGTTGTATTAAACCTTTTTCAAAACAATCTCTTATAAAATGGTGTCTAATTTCTATGTGTTTAGTTTTAGAATGATGTACAGGATTCTTAATAATGCATAATGTGATGTTACTGTAAACAAATATCTTAGTATGTATGAAATTATACCCATAGTCCAACAGCTGGTTCTGAATCCACAAAACCTGTCAACAACAAGCAGCTGCAACCACATACTCTGCTTCAGTTATAGAATTTGCCACCACTGTTTGTTTCTTGCATTGCCATGATATTAACCTGCTCCCAAGAAACTGACATCCACCAGTTGTGGATTTTCTATCAAACTTATCACCTCCATAGTCACTGTCTGAATATGCAATCAGCTCCAATGGTGAATCCTTAGGGTACCACAAGCCAAGACTAGGATAGCATCTTAGGTACCTAAAGATCCTCTTGACAGCATAAAGGTGACATTCTTTGGGAGTCACTTGATGGCGTGCACAAGCACACACAACAAACATGATGTCAGGTCTGGAGGCTATGAGATACATCAATGAACCAATCATTGATCTATAGTGCCTGACATCAACATCCTTTCCATCTCCAATCTTTCCCCAATGGTGTTCTCTATCCATAGGAGTAGTAGCCCTCTTTTCATGTGGATAAAGGCCAAACTTCTTCAAGATCTCTGCCACATATTTATCCTGGGAGATGAAGATACCATCTTCTTTCTGCTGAACTTGTAACCCTAGAAAGAAGTTCATCTCCCCCATAGCACTCATCTTGAATTTATCTGTCATAAGCTTGGAGAAATCCTCACTCATCTTTGGATCTGTGGATCCAAAAATGATGTCATCAACATAGACCTGAACAAGTAGAACATCCTTACCTTTCTTCTTTTTAAACAGTGTCTGATCTATGGTGCCCCTCTTGAATCCATTGTCCACCAAATAAGTAGACAAAGTACCATACCATGCTCTTGGGGCTTGATGAAGTCCATACATAGCCTTCTTGACTCTATACACCTTGTCTGGATTCTCTGGATACTCAAAACTTGGAGGCTGCATCACATATACCTCCTCAACAATTATTCCATAGAGGAAGTCACTCTTGACATCCATTTGATAGACAGTGAAGCCCATGCAGGATGCATAGGCTAGAAAGATCCTTATAGCTTCAATCCTTGCAAATGGTGCAAAGACCTCCTCATAGTCTATCCCCTCCTCTTGTGTATATCCCTGAGCCACTAATCTTGCCTTGTTTCTGACCATAATACCTCTTTCATCTCTCTTGTTTCTTAGAACCCATCTTGTCCCTATAGGTCTGACATATCTGGGACAATCAACCAGCTCCCAAACATCCTGAATTGCAAATTGGTGAAGCTCATCCTGCATTGCTTCCACCCAACTTGGTTCTGTGAGAGCATCAAATATCTTCTTGGGTTCCTGTTGTGACAGAAAATAGGCAAACAAACATGCTTGCACAAGAGGGGTATCAACCTTCTTGTGAATATTGGCAATAAATCCACCAAGACCTTGATGAGATATTCTAGTCTGAGCAGGAGTCATAATATCACCAATGATTTAAGAAGTTGGGTGATTCTTCATAGTAGAAGTGAGAACTCCTCCTTCAAAAAGTCTGGTGTCTTCAATCTCATTATCCATGTTGCCAATATCTTCTTCTTCAGACTCTCTTTCATCAATATGAGGATGAACCTCTTCATATAAATTAGAAGGTTCACCTTGTTCAAAAGTAGAAGAGAAAAGATGTGCAAAAGTGTTGTCAACGCCTGAACCTTGGTTGGCAGCGTTTGGGCTAACAACGCTTGAAATGTTGTTGTCAACGTTTGAGCCATCAGCGTCTGAATTTGTCCTGTCAGCGCTAGATTTGCCTTTGTCAGCGCCTGAAGGACCATGCATGTTGTTATCTGGTGGTACTTGGGGACCACCATTATCTTTTCCAGCAGCAGCAGCAGCAGCAGCAGCAAAAGCATCTGTCCATATGGGAATTGTGACATACTCTAGTATAGGAGATGACTTTTCTGCTTGTGATCCAACCTTTTCATGAACCTGTGTACCTGAAACATCAACAACTTGTTCCTCCACAACATTTGAAGTTACCTTCACAATGTCTGGATCAGTGACAGGCATATAATTTTAAGTTCTAGATAAAGGTTCCAAGTCAAACAACCAATTTGGACCACTTTCAGGATCACTAGGTTTACTCTCTAAAAACCTAACATGTACTCTTTCAAGTATATGTTTTTCCTTTTTAAGATAAACCCTATATCCCTTGCTCTACACTGAATACCCCATGAAATAGCCTTCATCACCTTTTGCACTAAATTTACCTAAGGCATCACTAGTATCTAAAACAACTACATGACAACCAAAAGGTCAGAGAAAACCAATATTAGGTTTTCTTCCCCAAAGTAACTCATAAGGTGTTTTGTTATGTATTTTGTTGACCAATGCTCTATTTTGAACATAGCAAGCTGTATTAACAGCCTCAGCCCAAAAAGCTATAGGGAAATGAGCATCAGCCAACATGGTTCTGGCTACTTCAATTAGGGTTCTATTCTTTCTTTCTGCAACCCCATTTTTCTGTGGGGTTCTGGCAACACTAAATTGCCTAGTAATCTCTTTCCTGGCACAAAAATTATCTAACACTTTATTCCTAAATTCACCACCATTATCACTCCTAAGCATTTTAACTTCATTACTAGTCTTCTTCTCAATCTGAGTGATAAAGTCAATTAAAGTGTTAGCTGTATCACTCTTCATAGCTAAAAAGAAAGTCCAAGTAAACCTAGAAAAGTCATCTGTGATGACAAAGCAGTATGATTTACCATTCAAACTTTCTATATTAGTTGGACCAAATAGGTCCATATGAAGCAAGTGAAGTGGTCTAGTACTAGAGTGCACCTGTTTAGACTTGAATGAGACCTTGTGCTGCTTGCCTTTAAGACATGCAACACAAGAGTGGTCATTGTGGAAAGCCTTTTCAGGCAAACCATCAACCAAGCCAAGTCTCACAAGCCTGTTTATATTCTTAAAGTTTATGTGCCCTAGTCTCCTGTGCCATAGATTACTCTCATCTACTGAAGCTTTAGCATAAAAACATTACATATTGCTATTCATTCTAATCCCATTCAGATTCACATTATATATGTCTTTATGTCTAGGTGTTCTATAGTCAATATATTTCTTATCAGGGATCTTATAATCCTTGCTTAACACCAAACATTTAGTATCAGTAAACAGAACTTTATTTTTGTTATCACAAACTTGTGATACACTAAAAAGATTGTAATCAAGTTCCTTTACCAAAAATACGTTTTCAAAATGCAAGTTCTTGGTGAGAAGTGTTCCTTTGCCTGTGATAGTTCCATATCCGCCTCCAAAGTAAACCTTATCACCATCCTTAATGGGAGTGAAGTTAGTGAGATAATATTCCTTCCCTGTCATGTGCCGTGAGAATCCACTGTCCCAATATCCATAATCATTGACCTGTTTTTGAATGCCCTGCACATAAAGAAAACAAGTTAGTTTTCTTTAGGAACCCAAGCCTTAGCAGACTTGGATTCATCTGGTTGTTCAACAAGAACAGACTTGGTTCTCATAACAACCCCTTGTTCATCCTTCTTTGGATGAAATACCCAGTTAACCCTAATAGGTTTTGTAATGACATTTGAAATGTAATTAAGTCTATTGTAGTTCATTGAAATCCCATTATCATTAGGGTTTTGATCTTTCTTTGGTCTCCATGTCAAGCTTGAAGAAGCTTTAGACCCCTTACCCTGTGGTTGCAAATATTTAGGTCTGGTCACGTTTATGTCAGCGTTGGATTTGGTCTTGTCAACACTGAAATTACCCTTGTCAGCGTTGAACCTTGGGTTTGCTACAGAAACCCATTGCATATTAGACCAAGTATTTGTCTTTTGAAATGGTCTTTGTCCATGAGTGTTAGACCCTCTAGTGAAGAATGGGGCAGGTCTAACAACTTGTAGACTTTGTTGCACACAAGGTTTGGGTCTGACAACGTTTGACTTTCTAACAACGTTGACTTTGGAAGCGTTGACACACTTATATGCTAAATGTGAACAGCTACCACAAGTGTAACAGGCTTTTCTAGACACAACCCTAGGTATAGAAGAGAAGAAACCTGTTCCATCATTACTAACTTGGCTTTTAGGTGACCTAGTATTCCTATACATTTTTGCATACTTGACACTAGGTTTTCTAACAACGTTTGAGCCAAGGTCAACAGCCTTACCAGTGATTGGGTTTGTAACCTTAATGGGGGTTGACTCATTAGGACTTTCACATAACAAGCCACCCTTAACAAATAAGGCAGGGTTGGCTCTCTTCCATTCATTTAAGTCAGTCAACTTCTGTTGATATTCTTCAACTGGGGTAATGACTCTTGGTGGAGGAATAAATTCCTCCTCTTGGAGTTCTGGTAAACCAGTCCAAGATAGGTCCTTTTGTTGGACACCATAGAAGTCACCAGCTGGTGGTGGAACCACAGAGTAGTCTTTCATCCCAATCCCAGTAATGTGCTTAGGATCCCTTTGTTTATTCACACATTCTCCTAGGGTTTGTGTGGCCCTATTAAATCTCTGAATTTTAAGGTCAACATTATCTTTATTATTAATGGCCTCATCTAGCTTAGTCTGTAATTCACTATTAACCCTTTCCATGATGTTCCTAACATCATTACTAGCATCTAACTCATGTTTTAAGATATTTATTTTATCCTTTAAATCAAATTCCATTTTCTTGTATTCAGAAACTGTCTTCTTAGTTTGAGTGAGAGCTAATTGATAGTTAGACAGTTTGCATCTCTCAGTACTCATATCATCTAATAATCTTAACACCTCTTTGTTAAGTTTCTCAGTATTTAGCCTACAACCTTTACTACAAAAAGCATCATCGTATACCTCATTATCTGATGAAGAGGAGGAGTGTGCCATGAGAGCATATTGAACATGCACTTCTTCTTCTATCTCAGCAACCAAAGCTTTATCCTCTTCCACATCTTTAGCCAAATAGCTCCAATCCCATCCCATACCATCAATTTCTTGGACTGCAACCATGGCCTTAGGATCCTGAGCCTTTACAATTTGACTTGAAGGTTTGCCAGCATCAGATCTTCTAGGAGATCTACATTCCCTCATGAAGTGCCCCATACGATGACAGTTGTAGCACTTAACTTTGGATTTATCAAATCCAGCTGTGTCCTTTGCATTGAAGGTCATCTTCTTCTTAAACCTTCTATTCCAACTATTTGCTCTTATACTAGCAAGAGCCATGTTCCACTTGATATCCATCTCTTCCAAGTGCTCATCACTTATCTGCTCAAGGTCCTCATATGTAATCACTGAACCATTGGGCAAAGAAGCAATATAAGCACATACAGTATCTAGGTCCAAACCAGCAGGTTTAACTCTTGGTGAGTCACTTTTGTATGTGTCAACGTCTGAATAGGAGGCGTTGACAGGACATGTTCCAGCGTTGACACATGATGATCCAGTAACTGGATGCATGTAAGAGTCCTTCTGATCAAATTGGCCTTCACTATGTGAGAAGAAAGCCATGTTACCGTTAGTATACTTACTTCCATGCTCTAAAAGGGTTTCATTCTCCAACAGCCTTAGTTTGTTGTAGATATCATCAAAAGTAGAACTTTTGTGAGTGTTGTTGGCAAGTATAGATCTTGCCTCAATCTTCCATGCTTCACCAAGACTTGTAAGAAAAGTGGCATTAATGTCAACATCACCAAGTTGTGTCCCCATGAAGGAAAATTTGCTTGTAATGTCAAGCAATCTGCTTCTCACACTGCTAAGCTTCTCATTGGGTTGAGCTTTGAAAACAGCATAATCATGCATGAGTTGTTTCTTCTTTTCTTCCCTAGTTTCTTCATTGCCACCATATGCAACTTCAAGAGATGCCCAAAGGTCTTTAGCAGAATCATAACCTCTGTATTTATGCTGGTTCTCTTGTCCTAAAGAGACTTTCAGAATATTTAGGGTTTTCATATCAACCCTTCTTTTTGCTATCTCTTCAGCAGACACAGCTCTACCATCACTAGGTTTTTCTTTCTTATCTGCTTCTGGACATCCAACAACAGCAGTTCTTGTAGCAATAGCAGCAACAACCTTTTCAGCTCTATTGAATGTGTTTCCATACTCAATGATCTCCTAGACAGTGTAGTCATAGATCCCCAAATATTGCTCAAAGTTGAATTTCCACAATTCAAAGTTGGTTGCATCAAGCATGGGAATCTTGATGTTTGGCAAAGGTGAGGAGGAAGAGGTTATTTCTGGATTTGACATGATGTTGTTTAGGGTTTTGAGAAAATTTGGGTTTTGGTGATTTTAGGGTTCTTGTGTTCTTTAAGATCAAAAGTTCCTCAACAAGCTCTGATACCACTTGTTGATCCCAAACATAGATCGATTTAGCTTTATGTATTCAAGATTAGATCAAGTAATACACTTAGAGAAACCTTTCTATATGTATATGATAATCTAAGTGTTATGCGGAATTAACACTTAAACAAGAACACACAAGATGTAAACAAACTTTCACTTTGATTAATGATATCAAACTTGCTTACAATGAAAGTGTTTAACGTATGAAAACTTATATTGAACAATAACCTAAAGGTATTCTTTTATAGGAATAAGAAGCCTTGTACAATAATCTACGTATCAACTATTATAGGTAAAGATAAATATAGAAAATACATTGTTGTTCCTATCTTTACTAGAAGTAATCTAGAATATAATAAACGTGTAGATCACATCCTTCCATCAGTGCTTGTCTTCAATGTATCAACGCTTGACTTTGTCTTGTCAACGCTTGATCTGTCAGCGTTTGTTTTACTCCTGTCAACGCTTGTTTTACTCTTGTCAGCGCTCAAGTAGACTGGCTATATTTTATTCCCAACAGAAACGTTAATAGAGCAAGAAATGTTTGACGATTTGAAATATGTGGAATCTCTTGAAAAAGAAATTGACGACCATCAACCTGAAAGAGATGATTTTTCTATAGCCTATAATCTACTCTTACAAGAATGCCTCTCAAAAGATATTATGTGTGTCTATGTTACATCTTGTGCTGATATCGATGAATATTCTGATGTTGCATGCAAATATCTTAATCAAGTCAAAGAGTGTGAACGTCTTGAAACTGAGATTTCGAATAAAATTGACCAAAAAGAGTTTTCGTTACTTCAACATAGATATGATTTTCTTCAAAAACATTGTCATTCACTTGAACTTGCTTTGCAAAACAAAGTTGGCAGTTTTTCAAATGATACACCTTTGGAAGTAAAATTATCTAAGTCATGTCGATTAATAAACGAAAAAAAGTCTTGATATTGCGGATTTGAAAGATTAGTTACAAGAAAAAGACATAGCAATAGCAGAGTTGAAGAAACTCGTTGCTAAGATGGGTGGTAAAGTTATGGAACCTACCGTTAAGAAATTTGTTGTTAGACAACCCAATGCTTATAAAGTGAATAGATCCTCTATCTTGGGAAAACCATCCGCTTTCTCAA
Source organism: Glebionis coronaria (assembly GCA_025667525.1). NCBI lineage: Eukaryota > Viridiplantae > Streptophyta > Magnoliopsida > Asterales > Asteraceae > Glebionis > Glebionis coronaria. The sequence continues at coordinate 437,988,842 of CM046874.1, forward strand.
ATTCCTCGTTTGCAAAACCTGTGTTTGCCCCCAAGATGGATGGAAAGGAAAGGTTACCACAGAATCAACCCATATGGAATACTCTAGCACCAAGCTTTAAGCACAATAACGTGATTAAACCAGGAATGTATAGAATGACCACTAAACCCACACACAAAGTTAGTCAATCACCTCAGACTTCTAGAAACACTAATACTCGTGTGTCTTCTACTACATGAGTAGTCTCCACTGCTAGTGTTAGTCGGCCTCAACTTAAGAGCACCCAAGTGAATGATAAGGTTTGGAAACACAAGAGTAAAGGGAAGACGAAGGAAGTAGAAGAACACCCTAGGAATTTGCATGTTTCTAAGAATAAAATGTCTGTAATAGCATGTAATGACGATTTGAATGATTCGACTGCTTTAAATGCTTTAAATGTTAAGTTTGTTTGTGTGAAACGTGGAAAATGTGCTAATGCTGATCATTCTATGTATGCTATGAATAATGTGAAAGGCTTAGATACTAGAACTAAGAAGCAAGTTGTGATGCCTATTAGTGCTAGTAAACCCAAACACAAAGTGAACCATTCTGGTGTAACCCCCACTAAGAAAAGTATTGCATCAGACTTCATCACTAAGAACCATAGAAGCAGAATTAGGGAATTATATGAGTCTCCTAGCAAGTCTTGGAAATGGTGGTTTGCTAATCAATGTCCTCCAGGATATAAATGGATGCCTAAGGTTAGGAAAGAAAACGTGACAACGAGCATTATTGTGCCTTTAAGTCCTGAAACTAGGGAAACTAATTGTAACACCCCCAAATTTATACAACTCAATACAGCGGAAGACTCGTTGGTGTTACGGGATATCACATTACTCACATCATAGACAACGCTTAAAATCGCGTCGTTTATTAATAAAGCATTTCCATTAATAAATATCAAAGTTACATCGGTCCCAAGTCATATTATTTCATACAAAGTTTTACAAAGTATTTGAATGGAAATTGTTGTTTAAGTGCGGGCCATGAATTCTTGTTGTCTTCCCGAGAATTACCTTCAAGTACCTGAGATAAAACATGTTAAAAGAAAAGGTCAGCGATAACGCCGAGTGAATTCATAGAGTTTAATAAAATCCATCAATATAATATCAGTATAAAATTATTACTGAAAATCATTTTGTACAAATCATTTTAATAGGCCATAAAATAGCCAAAGTCATTTTATACAAATCTTCATCAAAATCATAATATAGGCGTTTGCCTTAAAAATCATTATACGAGCCAATGTCGTAAAAACATCATACAATACGTCTTATGATGTTGTATGAAAATAAAAACCGTTATATGAATATGGTTATGAAAACCAAAACACGAACATAATATCAATAGTATGACCCTGTATTGCTAGTCAGGCAATACATCGTAATTCGGTGCGTCTAGTAGTATTTCGTTAGTTTTGGATTATTATAAGCCGCATGACATTGTTACCTTACTAAACCAACAACGGGTAGCTAACCCGATACCAATTTTGCCCATCTAAAGTAGCGTGTCGTCACAAAGGTCACGCTATGGAAATCTTATCATACATAAATTCGCTTACCAATCAATGTGGCACGACGGGGATCAACCGTCAAGGCGCGAACTGGGGTGATTGTCCCCAAATAGTACTATTAAATGCATAAGCGTCTACCAAATCCCGGTAGTTCACAATTCATGCTAATGGGACTTTTAGTGACATAACCTAACTTTAATAATCCATTTAATTTCATCTATCGGGTCCTTTAATCATTTATCGGGTCATACAATCGGGTCATTCAATTATTCGGGTCCAAATCAATAAACAAACAATCGGGACAAATGGTGTCCTAATTTTATAAGAACTAACATGTTATCTCCCTCGCGGGTTTATAAAACATTTATAAAAACATTTAAAAGAGTGCGAGGCTATGAACTCACGTTGATGTGGGAAGGCGGGTTATCGGCAATTCGGATGTACGGTACGTGCTTCAATCACGCAAACCTAGACAAATAATACTCGTCTTAGACTCATGTCCAATGAATTTATAAAAATAACAATTATGTATACATATGATGATTATATGTATATGATGATCAAGTGGGTTTACATATTCTCGTTTACTCATTTTAGTGTTATATGTCGATAACTTTTATACTAGTTTACTAGTTTTACTTATTTACACGTTTTAAGTCCAATAAGCTTATTATAAGTTCTTTAGCTTGTTTTAATCCTTGTCATACTTATTTTATCAGTATGTATACTTTCCATGTTGGTCCCAAATGGGTTAAGCCCGATAAGTTCTTTTTACAAGTTTTTATCTTATTTAGTCCAATTATTAGTCCAATATGCTTAATTAGCTCGTAAATGTCCGTATTTCTTATAGTTCGGGTTTTATCGGTTTTTAATTGTATTAAATACTTATATATCAGTATATGACTTTTATAAACTTTACATTAGACGGGTTTGGTCGTCTAAGTTTTATTTGGCGAAAAACGTTAATTTTACGGCGATAGCCGAAAAAGTCGTAAAAATCAAGTTTATAGTTTTTATTACTTATAAATATTATTTCACCACCATTTATATAATTTATCCATTTAATTAACCTTTTATATATTTATATAAATAATTTTTATAAGTTAGTGGGTTTTTATTTTACATTTTATACATTAAAATATGAGTGCTTATATAATAATAATAAACATTAATTCAAAAATCTGATTTTTATCTTCATGTTCACCCTTTTTACCATATCTAGAGTTCTATAATGAATTAGAAGCTCATTTTTGGGTGACAAGTTCTTCATATTATGTGCTACATTTAACTTAGTTATAGCTACTGCCCATTTTGAGTTCATCTTGCCTTAAAAGTCCCTACAAAACTGCTTATTCAGATTAGACCACCTAACTTGTTTTGATCATATCTCACTCATTATTTTGATTCCATTGTATGGCCAACTCTCACATGTGTATAACATCTTGTACTTACTGTAAATGGATCATACCATGCAATTTTATCAGTTCTTGTTTTAGTTATATACTGTTTTTATACAGCCAACTAAATAATCAAGATTTTAACCTCATTTCTTATAATTATTATCATTTTTAAGCATATCTATCAACACTTGATCCCCACACAACATTTTTATCATCATATATACATCATATACATATACAAAATGAAAGAAAATACATTTGTTCTTTACAAAATAACAAGAGAAAAATGGAGAGGATGATCTTCGTTACCAACCAAGTATTTTCCTTGTTTTTGGAAGACAAGGACTTGATGAACACAACAAGTAACTCCAAGACCATCAAATATCAAGAACATATGTTGGGAAATCAGCCATAGGACACAAGAAAATCACCTCCAATGATGTTAATATGGCCACCAAATGATCAAGGCTTCAAGAGAACTCCTTAATAGAGCTAGTAAACATGTGTTTCATGGCTAGAAGAGATCAAAAGGGGTGTTTGTTGCTTTATTTTGGACGGCAAGGGGAGGGGTGTTGAGAGGATTTTGATGTTGGTTTGCATGTAAGAAATGGTGGAAGTGAAAACTAGTTGCTAGTTTTGAAGTTAGTGGAAGTGTAAGTAGCTTAAAGAGTAAGCTTGCTTACACATGTAACAAGTTGGCTAACTTGATGCCACCTTCATGGTGTGGTGTCAAGTGTGCCATCCAACATTGCTAGTGGGGTGGGACAATGTATTTTGTCCCATCTCACTAGTTTACGGGTATTTCTCGATTCTAGTTTTCTCGATTTGCGTGCCCTCGGGTCGTTTTACGAAAAAAGTTTTTATAAATTATGAATCAACGGCACAAAACGAATCTAACAAAAATTGTCTCATCAAAAACGGAGTTCGAAAACGTAAATACGTAATCCTAAGGTTTCCGGTTTAGTCGTAAAGGACGTTAAAATAAAATCGTAAGTCCTAATCTCTTCTCGTAAATTTGTGAGTTTATGAACCAACTCAAATTTAAAACTCCAAAATAATATTCACGGATAAATTTATTTTCTGAAATGTCGGACTGTCACCAAAGACGGTGTATGTAAACGTAAGCACGTAACGTTGAATCCTCCGGTTTAGACGTAGTCGACGCTACTTCAAGACGTAAATCCAAATTACTTCCGAAAAATAAGTGAGTTCATATTGTAACATTAGAATAATGTTTTCAAATAAATATTGAGAATAAAATATCAACCATAAATTGACAGATTGTCACAGCATTTACCCCTAAAAAGGATCTTTGTCCTCAAAGATCATCTTACCATACTACTCGCTTCTTATAGAGTTAAAGCCATGTGGGTATTTCCTCCACATCCGATCTTTTCTCACAAGTGTAATCCATTATTATACGCGAGTTTCATCAAACATAACTACGGGAATAAGATCAGGCTAAATGTTGACTTACTTTCTCTATCCATGATGTTCACGGGTTTCTGATGAATGCAACTTTTTGCCGACCTAAGCTTTACTAAGAACAATCAGATTTTCACTTGATAGATATTCCATTGAGTTCGATTTACGAAACATAATTCACGTAGTTCTTGAAGTCCTAGGGTAGATCCATCTTATATGCCTTTCAATCCAACTTTTACATCATCTCAATGGTCCCATACAACGGGGACTTATATCCCATGATTTGTCAGATCATGAATTCATTTTTCCAAGGTTAAAAATTGTGGCATAACTTCGCTACCCATTTGGCACTTCAAGATCTACATTTCACATTCACATAACCTCTTGCCCACTACCGGCAGTCAATAATCAGATCCTAATTTCAACAATCATTTCAGGTCTCGCGGGTCGAGTATTTTGTAAGGTTAGGTTCGCCATCATAGGAAACCTTAAACCTAAAAGACATGTCCAACTCACAATGGGTGTATGTCGGGTATCTTCATCTCAACTCCTGACTACAGATGCTCTAATATTTAGATCCTAACAAGATTCGATCTCAATCCTAACAAGATGATTATCAATGATAATCTTTCCAAAGGAAAACGATTATACGGTCTATTACCAAAGGTCAATCATTCAAACATAGAACATCGCTTATAGTATTTTTGTATCGTTACTTTACCTCGTCCCTTCGATTGGGGTGGTACATAGCACTCTCATCAAGGTTCGTTCTCAATGATTTCTGAGCAAATCTCTAGAAATTCGTTGCGAAGCGAGATCTTTGATAAAGATGTTTGATACAGGCACACTATGTTTACATAACTCTTTTGCATTTATCATTAACGGGAATGATGTTAGCAGATGTGGTCAGTCTGTCGACTATGACCCAAATCGAATCAAATTCAGATGATGACCTTTGTAATAGCTAGACGTTTACTAATGTATGAGGCGATATCTGCCTTCATAATTTGTCATTAGTACTCGTTCTTCTGATAATGATACATTAAATCATAAATGTCAAGAATAAAATACTTATACTTACAAGAATTCAATATGACTACATTTCTAAATCTCCATATTTAGGCAACCACAAACGACCTTTTAAATTATTTAAGGCCATCGGCTTCTCAATTTTAATGGTTCACATTAGCCGCGGACCACTTTTATTATCTATATTATCCTTTTTATAAGCATCGGCTATATTTTAAATTGTTCGGCAATTTTATTTTGTACCATCATTACTAAGGAACACATCCCAATTGGTTCTTTATCCTTTCTATATTATGTGTGAGTACCTACATTCACTTTCCTAGATGGAATAGTTATCATGTCCGTATTTATTCAAAAATTATTTCTTCACATTTTCTTTGTTTTAGTTTCTTCTTTACGATTATCTTTATCTGTTTTACTCAATCCGATGTCTAAAGCGTCGATAATTACTACAAGTAATTAAATAATAATTAGTTAATTTTTATGAAACGTAAACGTAAAAATTTTAAAAATTCCTTAGTTCGACCAATTATATAAAATGTTCAAAATAAATTTGAATTTAATTAACAAGATTTTTGTTGGTTTATCGAAAATAATTAATAAGATTCGTAAATGTTTGAAAAATCTTTGTTTATTCTTTGGTAAAAAATTTCTTAGTTGAAAAGCAAAAATTGTCATTTCAAATTCTAAGTCATGGTTTAAATGGTTTCCTCAATCCCTCTTAGGTTGTCTTAAGGTATACACAAACATTTACCCCTAAACAGGAGTTTAGTTAAATTATTTGTGTATAAGGAAATAATCCCTTAAAATTTTTTTTGATAAAATATCTGTCAAAACATATTTGCACTTTTTTTTTGTACATCCCAGAGCCTTAAGAGGGCTCTAAATTTTTGAAGAGTCAATATAGGTTCCATTATCTTATTAATCACATGGTCAAATAATGTAAAGGATTAAGCCGTTAATCACATGTTAAATATTTAAAGTACATGTTTTCATTGTTCAGCCAATTCAGGGCAATTTATAACTAATTATTAACTCATTCTTATTCTTATATACAAACAAATGGTTCTTAATGATCACGAGCATGGGTTTATCAAATTACAGCCTACACACGTGATTCACCAAACTTATGAATGCTACATGTGTATTAGTCAATCCAAACGTCACCACGTGAAACTCATAATGTTCATTACAAGTACAGGATGTAGTGATTGGAATACATAACCCTTTTTCGCAGATGCGAAGTTGATGATAACCATGCCGTGGATCAAATCTTTAAAACATACGCTAGAATCTTGTAAATGATCGAACAAATCTTCCATTTCAAGTTATGGATTTCGTTTTCGATTGTCAATTTACTCAGTTCACAGTAATCTATAAATATAAGGAATGATAATACCATAGCTCTTCATGATGACGAGCTTGGTAGAATAAAATCTTTCTCCGACAACTCTCTCAGTTGTACGGTAATTCCTTTAATTCAGATGGTGCTGACGTACAGTGCACAAGCCACAGGTGCAGCACCAGAAATATACTCAATACCAGTTTCAACTTGCCTTAATGGCAAAAGTCTAGGTAATTCATCAACAAATACCTCCTAAAGTTTCAGTTAATGGAAACATATTTTAATAAATTCATATTAGGTTCTTTCTAGATTACAATATCTATGACTAATTCACAACCATTCACGGTATAATTTTAAGTCTAATTGCAGGATATGATCATCCATCAAGAATTATTTATATCACTTTTGATAATCAACACCTTATCTTTTAGGGGAATTCTATTCGAGTTTCCATCAATTAAGACAATGTCATCATGTCATAATCAATCAATCCATTCTACTGGCACTATCAACTTTCCAGTTTTATTGCCGTCGATAAGATGTGAACTTCTCAAAAGACTAATAATAGCTCATGATCCTTCACAAATTCAAGGATATATGGAGACATAACTAACCTTAAAAGAGTAAGGTCAACGCATAATCTACGCGAGAGAATTTCAAATCAGATACAGACGAAAACATTTAACGAATATGAATATATCCCATGTTTTCATAATTTGAGTACGCATTCGAAAGATCCTGGGATCGTTACCCAGGTCATTCAAATGAAATCAAATCAAAAGAAATGATAGGAACGTCGATACATCCAGTCGGGTATCAACACTCGGTAATCAGATAGTTTTCCTAAGAATCTCACTACGGGAGAATTGGACAAGAAAGAATTGTCAATTGTCAAATAAGACAATTTCCATAGATGAGTAAATTCGACCCAGAAGAATAAATAGTACGGGCACATATGTAGGTGTCCCTAACACTATGTCCCTATTTTTCACTTCTTGCAGATCTCATAAAATTTAATCTTTCACAATCTTCAAAGAAAATGTAGTTTTTATTCATTAGTTTTATGGTGACTACTAATCAGCCTTGCATGGTCCATTCCAAATTGTATGTAGGCGCGCAACTATATACAATTTCAAGATTAACGATGCAATACTCAGTTCGTCAAAATTTTATCATCCATGTTTATAGTAAAATCATTTTCATGCTTAATTCTTAGATAAGAATCAAGAATAAATTTACAAAGATTTTTTTTATTATGAAAACAATTAAGTTTTCCAAGATGTTTTATAAACAACTTCATTTCGATAACAATCACTTATAAATCTTACTTTGAGTAATCCTTTTAGTGATGAAAATTCAATTTTTCTCAAGGAATACTGTTTTATCTTTATAAAAACAATGAGTGATCTGCAGAAGAGTGATGAAAGCTTGTTCACCAAGAACTAACTACAATATGATAGGAAATGAGCTTTAGCCAAATAATCATGAGGTTCATGATCTCGATGGCACTCAAAAGAATAATGCACAACGTAACTCAAATCGAGATGAGTACTTGTTCAATGGTTGCATCACTAATGCGAACATTAGGATGAAGCAATAAAAGATAGATAACATCGATAAATGTAGAATTTAGCAATCAAAAGTAGTCTTTTCATTAATCACAAACATGTCAAAATTGTACCGTAACACATTACATGTCACTATGTCATACAATTCTCAAAACTCATCCTACCAACTGATATCTCAGTTAAGTTAGGGATTTTTAAAAGATACCACAATGAATACTAATCTACAAGAGTCATTAGGTGTCCTGCCTGTCCCAGAAGATCCATCGGTCCCAATTCAGAAGAAGATTTCTTCAATTTATTTATTAGACACTGGGCATCCTCGTTTGTGTACAATGGTCTAGGAATAACACTTAACACGAATCAATAATCAATTAAAACCTTATAATTCAATCACAAAACTTAATGACTTCCTTTTAACAATCTCATATTCCATACGGGTTAAATTTTACTTTATTCAAGTTTCAACCAATTTTATACTCAATTCGATATCCTACCTCATTTCCCAATACTTCCATCCTTATTCTTACACCTTAAAAGGGCAATAAAAGCTCGATATGATCAATACTTAATTTCCAATCCTATAACTCCTTTATCAATAATTATTAAATGAGTCACTAGCATGAGATGACTCACACATTCAATTAGATTTCTCGGAAAGGTATTAGTGGCATGAGGCTTTTGGGTAATGGTTCCAATGACAGCCTCAAGTGCAACATTCACCCTTTCGATTTCAATTTAAGAATTGGATGACAACGAATCAGATGACATCTTTCTAGGTGATAACGTTTTGTCAAACTCCACTCTATAAGGAAAGATCGTCATGACATCGATATCAGATTTAATCTCGCCAATTCTTCTTTCAATTTCACAATTAACTAATATCTACATTTCTACGAATATCAACCATTTGTTGGGATCATAAATATCCACAACTTGGTTTAGATCTAGGATAGCCAGAATTCCTACGAGAATAGCTTCGATTGATTTGCTAGGGGAGTTAGGGTTACTTGTGACAATCTACGTCGTATAAATACCTCGTATAAATATAGAAATAATCATCAAACAATCATGTAAGAAAATTACATCATATATATATAATCCAAGTTATATATATAAAAATAACACTTCTCAGTCTGGCCTTGTCGGTAACTCGGGAATCCTTCGGCACCGTTATAGTCAAAAGATTTTTAGACATTTTTAGAAAAATGTTTATAGTTAAAAGATTTTGAAATGTTTTATTCAAAACCTTGGTTTTAAAAATCTTTCGTTCTCTATAACGAGAGCTCTGGTACCAAACTGTAACACCCCCAAATTTATACAACTTAATACAGCGGAAGACTCGTTGGTGTTACGGGATAGCACATTACTCACATCATAGACAACGCTTAAAATCGCGTCGTTTATTAATAAAGCATTTCCATTAATAAATATCAAAGTTACATCGGTCCCAAGTCATATTATTTCATACAAAGTTTTACAAAGTATTTGAATGGAAATTGTTGTTTAAGTGCGGGCCATGAATTCTTGTTGTCTTCCCGAGAATTACCTTCAAGTACCTGAGATAAAACATGTTAAAAGAAAAGGTCAGCGATAACGCCGAGTGAATTCATAGAGTTTAATAAAATCCATCAATATAATATCAGTATAAAATTATTACTGAAAATCATTTTGTACAAATCATTTTAATAGGCCATAAAATAGCCAAAGTCATTTTATACAAATCTTCATCAAAATCATAATATAGGCGTTTGCCTTAAAAATCATTATACGAGCCAATGTCGTAAAAACATCATACAATACGTCTTATGATGTTGTATGAAAATAAAAACCGTTATATGAATATGGTTATGAAAACCAAAACACGAACATAATATCAATAGTATGACCCTGTATTGCTAGTCAGGCAATACATCGTAATTCGGTGCGTCTAGTAGTATTTCGTTAGTTTTGGATTATTATAAGCCGCATGACATTGTTACCTTACTAAACCAACAACGGGTAGCTAACCCGATACCAATTTTGCCCATCTAAAGTAGCGTGTCGTCACAAAGGTCACGCTATGGAAATCTTATCATACATAAATTCGCTTACCAATCAATGTGGCACGACGGGGATCAACCGTCAAGGCGCGAACTGGGGTGATTGTCACCAAATAGTACTATTAAATGCATAAGCGTCTACCAAATCCCGGTATTTCACAATTCATGCTAATGGGACTTTTAGTGACATAACCTAACTTTAATAATCCATTTAATTTCATCTATCGGGTCCTTTAATCATTTATCGGGTCATTCAATCATTCGGGTCCAAATCAATAAACAAACAATCGGCACAAATGGTGTCCTAATTTTATAAAAACTAACATGTTATCTCCCTCGCGGGTTTATAAAAAATTTATAAAAACATTTAAAAGAGTGCGAGGCTATGAACTCACGTTGATGTGGGAAGGCGGGTTATCGGCAATTCGGATGTACGGTACGTGCTTCAATCACGGAAACCTAGACAAATAATACTCGTCTTAGACTCATGTCCAATGAATTTATAAAAATAACAATTATGTATACATATGATGATTATATATATATGATGATCAAGTGGGTTTACATATTCTCGTTTACTCATTTTAGTGTTATATGTCGATAACTTTTATACTAGTTTACTAGTTTTACTTATTTACACGTTTTAAGTCCTATAAGCTTATTATAAGTTCTTTAGCTTGTTTTAATCCTTGTCATACTTATTCTATCAGTATGTATACTTTCCATGTTGGTCCCAAATGGGTTAAGCCCAATAAGTTCTTTTTACAAGTTTTTATCTTATTTAGTCCAATTATTAGTCCAATATGCTTAATTAGCTCGTAAATGTCCGTATTTCTTATAGTTCGGGTTTTATCGGTTTTTACTTGTATTAGATACTTATATATCAGTATATGACTTTTATAAACTTTACATTAGACGGGTTTGGTCGTCTAAGTTTTATTTGGCGAAAAACGTTAATTTTACGGCGATAGCCGAAAAAGTCGTAAAAATCAAGTTTATAGTTTTTATTACTTATAAATATTATTTCACCACCATTTATATAATTTATCCATTTAATTAACCTTTTATATATTTATATAAATAAGTTTTATAAGTTAGTGGGTTTTTATTTTACATTTTATACATTAAAATATGAGTGCTTATATAATAATAATAAACATTAATTCAAAAATCTGATTTTTATCTTCATGTTCACCATTTTTACCATATCTAGAGTTCTATAATGAATTAGAAGCTCATTTTTGGGTGACAAGTTCTTCATATTATGTGCTACATTTAACTTAGTTATAGCTACTGCCCATTTTGAGTTCATCTTGCCTTAACAGTCCCTACAAAACTGCTTATTCAGATTAGACCACCTAACTTGTTTTGATCATATCTCACTCATTATTTTGATTCCATTGTATGGCCAACTCTCACATGTGTATAACATCTTGTACTTACTGTAAATGGATCATACCATGCAATTTTATCAGTTCTTGTTTTAGTTATATACTGTTTTTATACAGCCAACTAAATAATCAAGATTTTAACCTCATTTCTTATAGTTATTATCATTTTTAAGCATATCTATCAACACTTGATCCCCACACAACATTTTTATCATCATATATACATCATATACATATACAAAATGAAAGAAAATACATTTGTTCTTTACAAAATAACAAGAGAAAAATGGAGAGGATGATCTTCGTTACCAACCAAGTGTTTTCCTTGTTTTTGGAAGACAAGGACTTGATGAACACAACAAGTAACTCCAAGACCATCAAATATCAAGAACATATGTTGGGAAATCAGCCCTAGGACACAAGAAAATCACCTCCAATGATGTTAATATGGCCACCAAATGATCAAGGCTTCAAGAGAACTCCTTAATAGAGCTAGTAAACATGTGTTTCATGGCTAGAAGAGATCAAAAGGGGTGTTTGTTGCTTTATTTTGGACGGCAAGGGGAGGGGTGTTGAGAGGATTTTGATGTTGGTTTGCATGTAAGAAATGGTGGAAGTGAAAACTAGTTGCTAGTTTTGAAGTTAGTGGAAGTGTAAGTAGCTTAAAGAGTAAGCTTGCTTACACATGTAACAAGTTGGCTAACTTGATGCCACCTTCATGGTGTGGTGTCAAGTGTGCCGTCCAACATTGCTAGTGGAGTGGGACAATGTATTTTGTCCCATCTCACTAGTTTACGGGTATTTCTCGATTCTAGTTTTCTCGATTTGCGTGCCCTCGGGTCGTTTTACGAAAAACGTTTTTATAAATTATGAATCAACGGCACAAAACGAATCTAACAAAAATTGTCTCATCAAAAACGGAGTTCGAAAACGTAAATACGTAATCCTAAGGTTTCCGGTTTAGTCGTAAAGGACGTTAAAATAAAATCGTAAGTCCTAATCTCTTCTCGTAAATTTGTAAGTTTATGAACCACCTCTAATTTAAAACTCCAAAATAATATTCACGGATAAATTTATTTTCTGAAATGTCGGACTGTCACCAAAGACGGTGTATGTAAACGTAAGCACGTAACGTTGAATCCTCCGGTTTAGACGTATTCGACGCTACTTCAAGACGTAAATCCAAATTACTTCCCAAAAATAAGTGAGTTCATATTGTAACATTAAAATAATGTTTTAAAATAAATATTGAGAATAAAATATCAACCATAAATTGACGGATTGTCACACTAATGAATCAGAAATCATAACTAACATGGAATCCAATTTAGCAAATGCTCCATCGTGTTCTAATTCTTCTGCAGGTGATATAAATAATTCTCTTCATACTGGACTCCGAATGCACGAAGCACATGACGGGGAATCTCAAGCTTTTAATTAACTTCATGGAGAAGTTCCTGGGTATGGTCCGATTCGGAAATGATCAATTTGCACCGATCCTAGGATATGGAGATTCGGTTCAGGGGAATATAACGATCAAAAGGGTATACTACGTTGAAGGGCTCAATCATAATCTTTTCTCGGTTGGTCAATTATGTGATGCAAATTTGGAGGTTGCTTTCAGAAAGAAGACATGTTTTGTTCGTGATTCTGATGGGAATGACTTCCTTACCGGTTCAAGGAGTACTGATCTTTACACTATTTCACTTCAAGACGCAACTTATACAACTCCAATTTGCTTTATGGCTAAAGCTTCAACGACTCATGCATGGTTATGGTATCAACGTCTATCTCATCTTTATTTTGATACCATCAACTTGCTTTCCAAGAAAGATATTGTGAGAGGCCTTCCAAGCTTGAAATTCATCAAAGATCATATTTGTTCTTCTTGTGAGCTTTGTAAAGCTAAACGGTGTAGTTTCAAGACAAAGACTACTCCAATCTCTAAAGGACGGTTAGATCTTATTCATATAGATTTGTGTGGCCCCATGCGTGTTCAAAGCATCAATGGCAAGAAATACCTTATGGTAATTATCGATGACTACTCAAGGTACATGTGTCTTGAGGTCCAAGGATGAAACACCTGAGGTTCTCATTAACTTCCTTAAGCTAATACAACATAGTCTTCAAGCTCAAGTAAAAGTGGTACGTACTAACAGAGACACAAAATTCTTGAATTCAACTTTGAAGAATTATTTTGAAGCCGAAGGGATTGAACATGAAACATCTATTGCTCGAACACCCGAACAAAACGGCGTTGTTGAAAGACGAAAACGTACTTTAGTTGAGGCTGCTCGAACATTATTATCCGCTTTAAAACTACCATTATTCTTTTAGGCCGAAGCCTTGTCAACTGCATGCTACACACAAAACTGATCCTTAATTATCCCAAGACACGAAAAGGCACCATATCACATAATTCATGATTGAAAACCTTCACTTAAACACCTTCATGTTTTTGGATGTACGTGTTACATTATTCGAGATGGTGAAAATCTGGACAAGATGAAAGAGAAAGGTGATGCATGCATTCTAGTGGGATATGCAACTCAATCTAAGGGATATAGATTGTACAACAAGAGAACAAAATTGATAGTCGAGACTATTCATATCAAATTTAATGAATTATAAGAAATGGAACTTGAACAAAACAGTTTAAGTCTCGATCCACAACGACAAAAGACTTATGTGCACAACCGCACGAAACTCGGAACTCAAGACCACAACAATGAAACGCCAAGTTCAAAGATGGTTCCTGAACATGTTCCAAGAGCAGATATGACAGTGGACACGAAACTTGAAGAGTTAGAAATGTTATATGGACCAATGTTTGATGAATATTTCACGGGGGAGAAACATGTTGTATCAAAGTCTTCCGCTGTCACTCATGATAAGAATGATGATACCGATCATCATCAATAAAAGAATACAACTTCATCTACTTCAACATGGGTTGCTGCAGATTTACCTCCTCAGAATATCACTTCAACAATCGATCCTACAACCTCCACAACTAATGTCATTGCTCCAGATAACACAAATCAAGAAGACAATGCATTATCTGACGAAGACGAATTTATCAACCCATTCGGTACACCGGTACACGAAACTAGAGAGTCCTACTCGTCATGTTGATCCGTCAAATATGCATACATTCTACCAACGACATCCGTCAACACATCATTGGACCCGATATCATCCTTTGGTTCATGTAATTGGAAACCCTTCACAACCCGTTCATACAAGACGACAGCTTGAAACCGATGGCGATGTTTGTATGTTCGCACTCGCCGTGAGTACAGCTGAACCGAAAAACATCAAAGAATCCATGGCAGATCATGCTTGGATTGAATCGATGCAAGATGAACTTCTTCAATTTGAAAGACTTAAATTCTGGGAACTTGTTGACAGACCATCTGATGTAATTCTATTAAATCTTCGATGGGTCTAGAAAAACAAGATGGATGAAGAAAATACAATCATCAAGAACAAAGCTAGGCTAGTGGCTAAATGGTATGGCCAGAAAGAGGGTATTGATTTTGAAGAATCATTTGCACCAGTAGCTCGTATGGAAGCGGTCAGGATTTTCCTTGCTTATGCTGCACATAAGGGATTTACTGTTTATCAAATGGACGTGAAGACATCATTTCTTAACGGTCCTTTGAAGGAAGAATTATGTGTCACGCAGCCGGAAGGATTTGTTAATCCTCATTATCCTGACAAGGTGTATCGTCTCCACAAAGCACTTTATGGACTCAAGCAAGCTCCAAGGGCGTGGTACGATGAGCTCTCGAAATTTCTGGTATCCAAAGGTTTCTCAAAAGGTTCCATTGATCTAACTCTGTTCACTTATAAATATGGGAATGACATTTTGCTTGGGCAGATTTATGTTGATGACATTATTTACGGGTCTACAAACCCAAAACTTTCAAAATGGTTTGAAAAAGTAATGCACAACAAATTTGAAATGTCAATGATGGGCGAACTAAAATTCTTTCTAGGAATTCAAGTTCACCAATCCCCAAGGTGGTATCTTTATAAACCAAGCTAAGTATTGTCAAGAGATAATCAAAAAGCATGGTATGACTTCATGTGACCACGTTGGGACACCATTATCAACCACATCCCTAGATGCTGATTTGGAGGGAGATGCCATAGATCAAATGAAATATCGTTCCATGATCGGCTCCCTCATGTACTTAACAGCAAGTCGACCAGATATATCACATGCTACGTGTTATTATACACGATATCAAGCACGACCCACTGAAAAGCATCTCAAGGAGGTTAAAAGGATCTTTTGGTTCCTCAAGAATACCATTCATTTGGGACTCTAGTATCCGAGGGAAACCGGTTTCTTTCTAACGGCCTATTCACATTCTGATCATGCTGGGTGTCTTGATACACGAAAAAGTACTTCTGGTGGTGCACAATTTCTAGGTCAAGATAAGCTTGTGGGATGATGTTCCAAGAAGCAGGATTGCACGTCACTGTCATCAGACGAGGCAGAGTATGTGTCTCTATCTGCGTGTTGTGCTCAAGTTCTTTGGATGAGAACACAACTCACGGATTATGGCTTCCACTTTGATAAAGTACCTATGTACTGTGACTCAAAGTCCGCCATAGCCATCTCCTGCAATCCGATACAGCATTCCCAGTCAAAGCACATTGATGTCAGATATCACTTCATTAAGGAACAAGTTGAAAGGGGTATCGTTGAACTATACTATGTTGGAACTGATTACCAATTAGCTGACTTGTTTACAAAATCTCTTTCGAAAGAGAGGTTTGCGTATCTAGTTAGGCAAATTGGTATGAGATGTTTGACTCCAGTAGAACTAGAGACTCTGGCAAAGACGCCTGCTTGATTCATCTATCAAACATCTACTTGTAAATATTTTTGAAAAAGCAAAATACAAAAATATAAAACATATAAAAGCAAAACACAAAATTAAAAATCTTTCATAATCCAAAATGATTCTTCTCGACATTTCTTTCAGTATCGATAATATGGACGTGTCTAGAAATGTCGCTCAATAACGACACGGGCGTGTACATAAAGCTCGATTGAAAGTTGTAAATATTTTTCAAAACATGTCATTTCTACTTTTAATAAAGAAAAATGTCTATTATAGACAATTTTTCCAACAAAGGGTAGAGAAATCTATCTTGGGGTTAGCTTGTCACAAAACATTCAACGTTTTGATCTCAACACAATGGCTTGTAATCACTTTCAGATTGCAAGCCGGATCTATATTCACGGGGGAGTGTACGATTTAGTACGCTTACCCTCGGAAAAAGAAGTAAAATCTTCTTACACTTGAGTGGATTTGTCAAGACATTCAAAGTCTATGAACTCAAGTTTATGCTTTGTTGATCCCTTTGGTTGGATCTATATTCTGTTAAGAATTAGTATAGTAGTTTGTAATCAAACTAAAACACTTTGAGCACTCTTACTAATACTAAATAAGTTATGCGGAATCTAACTTATAAAGCACAGAAGAACAGAATTACTTTTAACTATTCGATTCTCTTATTAATCGACTTGAATGAGGTACATGAAAGACATTGTACCTATGTTCCTTTTATAGAGTAAGGAACCCTAGAAACCTTAGAATATTCTATAAAGATAACTATATCACAGACGATATATTATCAATATTCTAACTATTTAGATATATCACATAAGATATACTCTAACTATAACTATGACGTATCTTATACAAAGATATATTCGTCCTAATCATCGTCGCAGTACTTACTTTATAAGTAGCAGTACTTACTATGTACCGCGTTAATACTAACGGTACTTACATAACACTAACAATACTTGAAATACACTAACGGTACTTGACACTTAACAAATAACTCCCAACAATCCTCCCCTAAACAAGAAATGATAACTTGTTGTCTTCTTGTTTCCCTTGTACTGGATGTATAAAAATACATGTCTTTAGTCTTTCCTTCATCCTTGGATTGAACTCGGTAATTTGTATTTGTATCCAACTGAATGTAGCCAAACACTTCAAATGTAGATCTTCTTCTGATAAGATAATCTTCAAAAATCATGAATATCATCTTTGTCTTCAAACTATGATCTTCTTGTGTCTTCTAAACATTCATTCATCTTTGCAGCATCAGTTATTGTCTTCTTGAGTTTAATCTTTGAACTCTGAATCATGAACCTTTGTCTTGATTTGATGAGACAAAACCTTCTAAGTATTTTTCTTTGAATACTTCTTTGCTTGCAATCTTCATACCTGAAATAAAGCAGTTAACAACAAACACCAATCTGTATTGGCTTCATGATTTTTAGCAAATCACCAGCTATCAACGGATTTGATAAATTCTTTACCAGTTAGCCGTACACTTTGGAACAGCCAATAATTTATTCATAAAGAATAAGGTGTAATGAAAAACCTTACAATTTTTGGTAAATTGTCAACCATCAACGGATTTGATGAAGTCTTTACCTAGTACCGTTTGTCTAGGACTAGCCAACTATTTGTCTCGAAACAAGGTGAGTTAGAACCATATAGTTTTTAGCAAACTATCAGCTTTCAACGGATTTGATAAGTCTTTACCACAAACCGTTTGCTTATGGACTAGCCAGTTCTTATGTGTGTTAGACATGGTGAACTGAGAACCATTTGTGAAGTGTGACTGAAAGTCAAACACTTAAGGCTCTTTCTCAGCTACTTCCTAATCTTTCAAATCCTTGATTTGTTGTTTAACCATTCTGATCAACTCCAAAGCATCAGCAAATTCTTCTGTAACATCCAATTGTTGTTCTAACATCCTTTCCAACAATTTTCTTTTGAAAGGGTAAGTTTTCTCTTGCATCATATAGTATGTAACATCATCTACATCCAAAATATGCAATCCACATGACCTGTAATATCTCTAGTAACTAGGAACCTGATTCTCTAATTCCTTCAACATTTCTTGATCATAGTTGTGTGGCTCATACATAAAGAGAAATTCCCAGTATAATAGTGATACTTCAGTTTTACCTGCACTGGCTTCTTGAACTAACCTTGAAAGATCCTGAATATCTTGTCTGTCAAGAATGTGAAGAATATCCTCCAAAAGTCTGAATACTCTTGTTGTGCCATCAGTTCTCTGAATTCTATGAGCTTCAAGTCCTTGATCTGTAGAGTAAATCCATTTAGCAATAGATGCTTTCTTTCCAAAAATCTCTGTATCAATACATTGATCTTCAAAATTTACAATCTTCAAGTACTTCTTTAAACTCTCATCATCATCACTATCCTCTGTTGTTTTTTTATCTTTCTTGGCTTTCTTCTTTGTCTTTGTTGACCTTTTCCTTTTAACACCCTTGGAAATTCCTTCAAGTTCTGTTGAACCCTCTTCCAAGTTTGTATGTACCGTCTCCTCAGTATGTACTGTTGTATGTACTGTTGACTGTGTATGTACTGCTTGTACATTCTCAGTCTGAGCAATGTCTTGAGTTTCAACTCCTGTATTCATTCTTTGAGCAGTCTCTTCCTCCCTTGAACTTACCTTCTCCTTTCTATTCTTCCTCACATAAGTGGTCTTGATAGGTGGAGATGTGTTTGTAGGTTCAACATTACTTGGCTCAATTCTAGGAGCACTACCAAATTGTCTTTGTTGTTGCAGATGTCTCTTAAACTCTTCAACAGCTTTTCTATCTGCTTCAGATCCAATCTCAACAAAATTCAATTCAGTCCTCTTACTTTGCTCATACAAAGTCTTGATTTCTTAAAAATTCTTCTTGACCAGCTGAATATGAGTAAATCCCTTAACTTTCTTAAGAAAATTCATCATCTGATTTCTAATCTGCATAGTAGTTGGAGGCTTAATCTTTTCTTTTCTTCTCTTTCAGCAAAGAATCTTTGTTGCTCCCTTAGCAGATCATCAATCAATTTTGATTTCTCTTCTTCATCATATGCATCTCTCTCTTCAGCTATCAATGAGTCTGCAAGAAGCTCACTTGCATGTATTTCAGCTTGAATCCTATCATACTCTTGTAAGTTCTATTCTTGTTGTATTCTTTTGGCTTCCTATAAATTCTGCTTTGCTACAAGTTCTTCCTGTAATTCATTTTCACAAATTTGTGCTTGCGTTCTATAAGCAAATTCCTCATCATGGTCTATTTGATTAAATCTGTACATGACTTTGTTTATATCATCATCTGAATCACTTTCATCTTCAGATTCTGATAATAATTTCTTCTTCCCCTTATCTTTTGGATCAATCTTAGGTAGCTTCTTCTTCAGCTTGGTAGCTTTATCCTCATTAGCTTGCTGTTGAATAACTATACATTTAGTAGGGTGTGAAGCTTGAACTTTCTTACCTTGAATTTGATTCTTTTTGGCAAGAACTTCTTGTTGTGTCTTTTTCTCTGCCTCTGCTTGTTTAGTCTTCTTTCTTAAATCAAGCAGCAAATGGGCTAAAGTCTCATCTTCTTCAAAAGGAGTTTGACTTTCTAGTGAAGGATGATCACCAGTGGTACTTGCAATCGACTTAGTTGGCTTAGCAGTACTTGGGTCTTCAACAATGTCAGCAGTACTTGCAATCGGCTTAGTTGACTTAGAAGTACTTGGATCTTCAACAATGTTGATTTCACCAGTATTAGACACACTTGTTCTTCAATCACTTGTGTATCCCCAGATAATTTTTCTTCCATAGAAGCCATCATATCAACTTGCACTTCTTCAATCTTATCTGATTTATTGCTTTGTGGTGATGGAGCAGGAAACTGAACATTAATTTCCTCCAACTTCTCATAGAAAGCACTCCAAATTGTGTGAAGTGGTGATTGAGGTGATGGTTCTGGCTGAGTTACCAATGTTACATCAACTTGTGGCTCCTTTGAAGTAGGTTGTGGTTCTTGCTGCTGAATCTCCATATCTGAAGGTCCATCCACACCAGTCTCTAAACCAGTTCCATCTGCATAAGTCCCCATGACATCTGTATCCAATTCAAAATTGATGTCATTACCAGAGATCTTTGTCTGATTATTAGAAGAAGGTGGTTGTCCTTCATAATTCCTCCCCTGTTTGGTTGCATTCAATTGCCTTTTCTTGTGGTTCCTGAATCTTTGCTTTTTGATTGCAGTCTTCTGAATAGATCTATGTTGCCTCATCCAAGGTGACACTTTGTTCCTTAGCTTGATTAGGCTTGCTTCCAATTCAACAATTTTCTTGTCTTGAACAAGCTTTTCTTTTTGCAATACCTGTACCTGTTGGGACAAACTTGTACACAAAGTAGTTAAATTTGAAACATCCACCACCTCTGGTGCTTGTACTTGTGGTGAACCACTAGCAACAATAGCAGCAGCAGGTGTGTGGATCATCTCATCAGTGTTTGGTGGAACACCAACATTGTGAGAAGAAGATTGTGAATCTTCTAGGGAATGGGAACTCTGGTGAGAAGGAGTTTGCTGAGAAGCAATAGCATTGCTAGGTTCCTCACCTTCTTGATTGGCAGGTTGGGCTATCATATGAGCAAACAATGGTGTTACTGTTCCTATAAAGGCATTGCCTTGTTTGGTCAAGAAAGAGAAAGTTCTCTTTGTGAATGTAGGACCATCCCATGTATCAGTTAACTCTTTTAGGTTAGGTATTTTGTGACTAACTAAAGTCTGAATGAATCTAGGATACATCAAAAACTTCTTAGTCCCTTCCAAATTCCTAGTCATGCCTTCAAAAATTAATTTTGAAAAATTAAAAACCCTGTTATTTGCTAGACAAACACCAGCTGATGGCAATGCAGCAGGAATTTGATCAAAAGATGTACTTTTGGAACTTAAACAATGAATAATAGCATGAAAAAGCAATTTCCATTGAGGTGAAAATAATGCTTTAAAGAAAGTAAGACTTTCCCTACCACTTCCATAGCCCATGGCTGCAATGCCATCATGAATCTCTGTATTGTTAAGCATACTAAGTCCATTTTCATCATTTAATCTCAAAATTTCTCATAGCAGTACCTCAGTTACATATATGTTTCTATGATTCACCCTAGCCTTAATGCAAGGTTGATCAAACCGAGTACCTAATACAACAGTATTCCAAAATTGGTCAACAATGGAAATGGAGACAACTGGACTTACAGTGAGTGCAAAGCGAACATGACTTCGAGATAAGAAACCAACCATCTAATGGAAACCAAGAGAGTCATCATTCGTAGCAAGATTCGCAACTAAATTATACTTAGAGATTACTTGTAAAGCAGCCATTAGTATTTTTGATTATCGAAAGATTAGAGAGAAGGTTATAGAATCAAAAGATAAAAATAAAAGATTAGGTGAATCAATTGTGTAATTGGGGTAAGTATTTAAGTAAATAACAAAACCAAGCGCGAAGAAACCGCCAAATTTACAAAAGAGACCCTTAACGGTACAACGGACATGTAGCGGTACATGGAACATAAGCGGTATTTGGATTTGTGCTAGCGATACTTGGATTGACAACGGTACCTCATAATTTTGACCAGTTCATGCTTTCCACTAGCAATGTAACCTCTTTTATCTTTTTCTATTAACCTGCAATCACATCAAAAACACAAAACATAGACTATACAATAAAAATTATAAAAATTTGTACAGCTATTACCTACCCTCAACATATGCAGCATGTTATTGGTTAAGGATTCCAATGTGTCACCAAGAATTCGAATCTCTTTGCATCAAATGCCTTGGTCAACAAATCAGCTACATTGTTGTCTGTATGAATCTTCAAGACTTGAATAAGCTTTTTGTCATGAGCATCTCTTATAAAGTGATGTCTTATTTCAATATGCTTGGTCTTGGAGTGAAATACTGGATTCTTGACAATGCATATAGTACTTTCATTATCAATGTAAATCTTGGTGTTCATGAAGTTAAACCCATAGTCCAACAATTGATTCTGAATCCAAAGTACTTGTCCACAGCAATGAGCATCAGCTACATATTCAGCTTCAGTTGTAGAAATAGCAACAATGGTTTGCTTCTTACACTGCCATGATATGAGTCTTCTGCCTAGGAATTGACAACCTCCTGTTGTGGATTTCCTATCATGATTAGCTCCAGCATAATCACTATCTGAGTAAGCTTCCAATTCAAAGGTGGAATCTCTAGGATACCATAATCCTAAATTGGGTTGACTTTTAAGATATTTAAAAATCTTCTTTACAACATGTAGATGTGACACCTTTGGATGAACTTGGAACCTTGAACAGGAACACACATCAAACATTATATCTGGTCTTGAAGTAGTAAGATACATCAATGAACCAATCATTGATCTGTATAGATGATGTCAACATCTTCTCCATGTTCATCTTTTGATAGAGACTTCTTGGCTTCAAAATGTGTGCTTGTACTCCTTGTATCCATACATGAAAATTTCTTCAAGATTTTAGCAACATATTTATCTTGGCTGATAAATATTCCATCTTTCCTTTGTTTGACTTGCAGTCCCAAAAAGAAAGTTAGTTCTCCCATAGAATTCATTTGAAATCTTCCTTTCATCAAAGCTTCAAACTCTTCACACCATGTCTTCTTGGTAGAACAAAAAATGATGTCATCAACATAAACTTGAACTAAAATGATGTCCTTAGCATTCTTCTTGATGAACAGAGTTTTCTCAATGGTTCCTCTCCTATACCCATGTTCTAGCAGAAAATTGGATAAGGTTGCATACCAGGCTCTTGGAGCTTGATGCAGACCATAAAGTGCTTTGATAACCTTGTAGACTCTATTGGGGAATTTAGGATCTACAAAACCCGGAGGTTGTGAGACATATACCTCCTCTGAAATAGTACCATATAGAAAGGCACTTTTCACATCCATTTGATAGAGTATAAATCCCATATATGATGCAAAGGCCAAAAATAACCTAATGGCTTCTATCCTTGCCACTGGTGCAAAAACCTCATCATAGTCTATCCCTTCTTCCTGTCTATAGCCTTGAGCAACAAGTCTTGCCTTGTTCCTCACAACAACCCCTCTTTCATCCTTCTTGTTCCTGAAGACCCATCTTGTACCAATTACTCTTTTACCCGAGGGAAGATCCACAGGAATCCAAACTTTTTGTAGCTCAAATTGTGTTAATTCTTCTTGCATGGCATCTACCCAACTTTCTTCATCAAGAGCATGAGAAATGTTTTGGGCTCTACTTGAGATAAGAAACAGGCAAACAAACAATGCTGAGTATCTTTATGATTTGTTCTCTGCTGTTGTTTGACATAACTCACAAGTGCATGAGTTTAAATATTTGTTTGTAGTTGTCTTTTGGTTTGTACAGCAGATTTGGGATCTCCAATGATCTGTGTAGTAGGATGGTTGTTGTTGACTTTATGAGTGGGAATAGAACTGACTAGAATTTCAGTTTCCAAATTTTTGAAATCATTTACTGCACCCTGCTCATCATAGGAAGCTTTAGAGAAGATTCCTTCAGTTGGACTAGCATATAAGTCTTCATCAGCCAATGCTTGTAAAATCTCTTCTAGTGAGTCGACGGATTTGGCAGATTTTAACTTAGTAGTACTTGCAGATGAAGTACACCTAGGTATAGTATGTACTGGTGAGTGTTGTGAATCAAAAGATTCTTCTCCTAAATGCTTACTAGCAGATGTAGCATTATTTTCTTGATCTTGAAGCCTCTGAAGCTCCTGGGAGGCTTGATCATCATTTGATGGCATGGTTTGCTTCTTGGGAGTTGCAAACATGGGAGTAATAGTAGGCATGTTGGGTACATAGACATGAACATTATCATCTGATGAAGAAACATCTTCTTGAGTACCTGCATTAGTTGCAATTGACTCCTCACCTGCATTGTTAGTTTGACAATCCTTTTGCAAAGAATAGTAATCCATGGAGTTAGTTAGATAACCTAAATCAAATATCCAAGCATAACCTATTCCTGGGACATTGGGTTTATTTTATAAGAAATTGACATGAGCATTTTCTTCAACCTTCTTAGTTGCCAAATTATAAACCCTATATGCTTTACTCTATAGTGAATATCCTACAAGATATCCTGGATCAGACTTTCCATCAAACTTTCCCAAATAATCAAGAGTATTTAGTATGGACACATGACACCCAAAAGGTCTTAAATGACTTATGTTAGGCATTACATCAGTCAAGAGTTCATAAGGTGTTTTGTTTTGAGGCTTGGTCACTAGGACTCTATTTAACACATAACATGCAATATTGATTGCTTTTGCCCAAAAGGTATTTGGCAAAAGTGAATCAGCCAACATAGTTCTAGCAGCCTTAATCAATGTCCTACTCTTCCTTTCAGCTACTCCATTTTGTTGTGGAGTTCTAGGATTACTAAATTGTCTCTTAATTCCTTTAGACCTACAGAATTCATCAAATTCAACATCCTTAAATTTTGTTCCATTATCATTCCTAATGATTAAAACCTGTTTAGTGAACTACTTTTCAACTAAAATGATAAAATCCTTTAGTAATTCACTTATTTCACTTTTAAGAGCTAAAAAGAAAACCCAACTGAATCTACTATAATCATCAGTTATGACTAGAAAAAAGGTCTTATGACTAATGCTTTTGATAGAAACTGGACCAAACAATTCCATATGCAAAAGCTGCAAAGGTTTTGTCACAGTTTTAACAGTCTTGGTCTTACAAGAGGCTCTATGTTGTTTACCTTTTTGACAAGCAGCACATGTAAAATCATTTTGAAAAGATTTGTTAGGTAGTCCTCTAACCAAATTCTTATTCACTAATCTATTAAGATTCTTGAAATTTACATGACCTAACCTTCTATGCCACAAATTTGACTCATCTAAAGAAGCCTTAGCTAGCAAACATGTAATACCACCTGTTGGAGTAATAGTATGAAGATTAAAGGTGTACACATTTTCTTACCTGGGTACTTTAAGCAGTATTTGAGATTCCTTAGGCATCTCAAAGTCTTTAGATAACACCAAGCAGTCTTTGTCTGTGAATAGCACCTTGTTCTTTTTATCACACATTTGTGATATAGAAAAGAGATTGAACTCATTCAATTCTTTTACAAATAACACATCTTCAAATTCCAACTTTCCTGTGTTGATTTTCCCTTTGCCAGTGATTCTACCTTTGCTACCCCCAAAGGCTACTGGTCCTCCTTTGAATTCTTCAAATTCAGTAAGAAAATCTTTGTTTTTTGTCATGTGTCTTAAGCATCCACTATCTACTATTCCTTTATCTTTCAATTCATCAATTAGATGCCCCTGCACACAAATAAAACTCATTAGTTTTTAACAGGGACCCAAGCCACATTTGGCTCGGATCTTGTGGGACCTACACATTTAAGAGTTTGTACTGAAGCATTCCCAGTAATGCTCCTTTTACTCTTATACTTCATGGTTTCATTTATGTAGTCAAAGTCATAGGGTGACTCTATGTGCTCAGACTTCTTTGACTTAAGTACTGCTTTAGCGGTACTTGTTTTAACACATGATTTAGCTCTTTTAGGAACCCACATTTGTATTGGTCTGTTCTTATCCTTACTTCTAGGTACTTTAACTTTTTCAAGAACTTTCTTATAAGTCTTGGAGAACTTTGGTTTTACAGACTTTAAACCATCAGTACTTAAATTTGGTCTAGCAGTACTTGCAGGTCTAGCCTTGCCGGTACTTGCTTTACCAGACTTTAAAGGTACTAGACCTTGTTTCATAAGTACTGCCCTAGGAACAAAACTTTTGGTAGAGTTATTTTTAACCTGTTTAACTACCCTTGTGTGATCAAACTTAGGTTTCTCATCTTTAAGTTTCTGATTCCTATAAACCTGTGCATTTTTCCCATTACTGTTTTTCATGACCCTTTGTGTAGCCTTTTGTTTCACAATTTTATCTTCATGTAGTGTACAATCTTTGATAAAATGAATTAGGCTACCACACACATAACATCCTTTTCTTCTTAATGAAGACCCAAAAGGTTGTTTTGACTTTACTTTTTCAAAACCTAGTCTACCCCCTTTGGTTTTAGTATGTTGTACATTGTTTTCCAATATCTTGCTAGGAGTTTTTACCTGCTTGGGAGCAGAACTAGTCTTAGATTCATCAGAAACAAAGTTGTTCATTAAAGGTGGATAAACAATATTTTTGGTCACATCAGTCTTTTCTTGGGACAAAGTACTAGAGTTAAAGACATTATTAACCTTAGGTTCTTCTAACTCTATATTAGTATCATTACAAGGGGGCATGAAAATTCCTGATAATGGTGGAGGAACTGCCTTCATTCCTTCAGCATATCTATCATTTTCAGGTGTATTATCTACCTCACTAGAACTATCAAAGATCCCTTTTGATAAGTCCTTGTCAGTTAAGGTTATCCCAGGTTAGTCCTCAATATATCCTAGGCCTGTTTTATCATAATATCCCATTTGTGAATTAATCAATTTTCCCAAACCTTTAGAGGATTTTTGACAATGACTAATCACTTCCCTTTCATTACAAAGACTGGCTTTTAAAGCTTCATTTTCTGTTGAAATTTTTAACAGTTGTCTTTCAAAAGCTTTTATTTCCATATCTTTTTCCCTCATTTGAAGAGTCAAAATCCTTATTTTCTCTTCATAGTTTTGTTGAGCCTTTTTGTACAAAACTATATTTTCTTCTAATTTAACAACACCATGTTTAAAAGCAGTTAATTCTATAGTACATGTGTTAACTTTTTGATACTGTTCCTCTAGTTCTACTTTTAGGCTATTAAGTTTAAGAACACGGTCTTTAGAACAAGAATGTACCTCAGTATCTCCATGTGAGAGAGCCATTAAACCAAGATCTTCTTCTTCTTCTTCTGCCCAGTTTACCACTCCATCTATAGTAACCAATGCTTTGGTTCCTTTTGGACTGTAACACCCCCACAAATGTTATGCGCAGCGGAACTACAACATTGGGTGCTACACAGTATTCATTGCACACAAGATATATCAAACGACGCTTAAAAGACGTCAACTTAAAACTTGAATTTAAAATTGTTAGATGATACATGTCCACGGTTTTTCCAACCCCAATTGGTACAACAGAGTTTAGCGTTTTCGGTCCCCATGAATCTCAACCCAAGAATTTCAGTTTCACAACAACATTACATTTAAACTTAAAATTGTTTAAGTAGAAAAGGGAGGAAAAACAAGCAGACTCCAAGCCATACACACAACATCCATCCCATGCACGCTCCATTCTACACTTCAGCGGTTACCTGAAACACATGCCAAAATTGGGTCAACGAAAACGTTGAGTGGAATTCATAGGTTTTACAATCAATTTGAACGTATATAAAATAAAAACCATTCGTGATCATTCATAGACTTGTCGATCAAACAATCTATATTCAGGATACTGACAATTGTGTTTAAGCTCATGACACTAATCCGTTAACTCAATCACCCGCGTAATAAATACCGGCGTGATTCAGATGAAACCAGTGCCCCTTCTAAAGGCATCAGTTGCAATTATACCTTATCTCTCATACAAGATAATCTACCGCAGAACTTACTCAACGTACAGCTTCTCGGCTAGCATTGGGTCGTTAGCCCCGTAGTACTACAAATTGTATAAGCGGCTATTTCCCCCTACTCGAGGGCAGGAAAATAGTTAATAGTTCATGAATTTAGGGTCTTTTGCAACTTTGGTACTCAACACAATTTCTAAGGCAACATTCGGGTCTAACAATCATTCATGATATACGTTCCTTTTAAAAACTAGCATGCATTTCCCTCGCGGGTAAAACAATTTGAAATAAATATAAGCGAGGCTATAAATTCACACCTTAGATATTAAGTAGTCGGTAGTTCGAGGGATGATCACTGACGACGAAACGGATGCCCGGATAAATCAACACCTATCACAAATAACGCGTAATGAGTAATCTCATTTTAAATACCTTACGGTACTGTATAAAATACATATATACTAGTCACTTAGGACAATTATAACTCACGCCAAAAACAAAACAACAAGCATCACTCATTTTACACCATTCGTTCTTATTATTTACGTTATCCATTTTTATCCATTTTCGCCGGTACTTACCGAAAGTACGGGCTGTTTTACCATATTTAACCATACTTATAAAATTTGACAAAATTCTCAAAAATCCTATAAGACCTGTAGATAACATGTTTTTAATCCCAATAAAAGTTTTTACTTCTACGACTAGTTACTTAACGCTTTTCAAAAACTACATTTTACGGGCTGAAATTGTACTTCGACCAACTTTGACCTCTTTGACCCATTTGAAATGCACCTTTGACTTATTTGACTCCTAAGTCAACTTATAGACTCATTTACACAGGTTTGTGACCAAATTTTAACCCTTGACCATTTACCAATTCATACTTGTGGTCCTCGGGATTTGACTAAAACTATACATAAATTCGGATTATGAAAGTTCTCGTCTCCCGGTACTCGATCTTTAAAACCTCATAACTTTTAGCTCGTTTTGAGTCACGGGCTCTACCTTATACCAAATTAAAGATAAAAAGACCCTCTACAACTACATTTAGTTTTCAAGACCTGTAGAAAAAATAATTTTTATGAAAAGGCCTCAAAGTTTCTGCCTAAATTTGACTACTCCAAAATCATGCTTAAACTCGATTCCAATCCTACTAATCACCACTAGGCATCATCCTAAGCTTCCTTAATCACAACCAAACACAAATTTTCAGTCCTACCCCTATTGATCAACCAACCTCATAATCTAAAATCAAAGAAAACAAACATGCAACCACTTAAACCTATTTAAAACATCACTAAACACAATACCAAACACAAAGATAATACTCAAAATCATCAACCACCATGGCTCCCCAAACACCTCCTTGTGCCGTGGGGTTTGGGTGACCAAATCACCACAACCAAATTAATTTTGGTGGGTTTTATTGGTGATTATGCTTCCATTACACATGAATTTAACATGCATCACAACAATTAGCCTCAAAAACGAATTTGATTGTTCTTGAAAATTTTTGGAAAATTTATTTGAATGCATGTGGGATTTAAATGCATAGAAAGGTGGGGAATGACAAGATTATATGTGGTCTAACCTTAATTTCAATGAAAATCAAGTAGAAAAATTTTTTGATGGTGTTCTTGGTGGTTTGGGGGTGACCGTCGGCTTTAAGGACAAGAGAGGAGAGAGTTTGATTTTTTTTTGTCAAGTGTTACTATGTGTTTGTGTTTAGTGCCTTTTTGTGGTATTGGGAGGGACCAAAATGCAAATAAAGGTTTCTTTTGGCCTTAAGTAAAAACGCCATTAAAACTTTGCGGGTTCGACTCACTAGTCAATTTTGAAAATTTTACGGGAGTCGGAAATCATCCCGAACACTCCAAAATATTTTTGGGATACTTTAAATGTACTCGGAAGGCTATAAAACTCACCCGACTCAACTTAACACGAACCGTAAATAAAATTCTCGAAAAATTACATTATCGATAAATCGTCAATAATTATAGAAATTTGGGCATCCCTCGGGATCGTAATCGTCATCGTCCTTCTTGAATCGTCAATCGTAAAAATTATAACCTCGAACATCGGCTTTAACCAAAATACTTATAAATATAGAAATTAAAATTTATTAAAAATTTCAAAAATTAGCGTAATTTAGGGTAACGTTAATGACCTCGGTTCTAGGGTGTCACATCCACCCCTCCTTAAAGAGAGCGACGTCCCGGCGCTCGCCTCTTATTGTACTCACATTTCGTTCTACTGGAACAGATGAGGATACCTTTCCTTGAAAAAGTCCTCACGTTCCCAAGTGTATTCCGGTCCACGCTTAGAATTCCATCGGACTTTCACAATAGGAATTCTACTACGCTTCAGCCTCTTGACCTCTCGGTCCATAATTTCCACAGGTTCTTCCACAAAATGCATTTTGTCGTCTAGCCGAATCTCGTCCAAAGGAATCACCAATTCCTTATCCGCCAAACTCTTCTTCAGGTTCGATACGTGAAACGTGTCGTGAATAGCACTAAGTTCGGTCGGCAATTCTAACTTATACGCTACTGGTCCAATTCGTTCAACGATCTTAAATGGTCCAATATACCTCGGACTCAACTTTCCTTTCTTTCCAAAACGAATTACACCCTTCCACGGCGATACCTTGAGCATAACCATATCTCCAACTTCAAACTCCAACGGTTTCCTTCTGTTATCGGCATAACTCTTCTGTCGGCTTCTCGCAGCAAGTTGTCGGTTCTTGATTTGCACAATCTTATCTGTCGTTTCTAAAACCATTTTGGGTCCAGTCAATTGACTTTCTCCCACTTCACTCCAACACACAGGCGATCTACACTTCCTTCCATACAATGCTTCGAACGGTGCCGCCTTGATACTCGCATGATAACTATTATTATACGAAAACTCCACCAGAGGCAAGTGGCGTTCCCAACTTCCTCCAAAATCGATCACGCATGCTCGGAGCATGTCCTCCATCGTCTGAATAGTTCGTTCACTCTGGCCGTCAGTTTCCGGGTGATAAGCCGTGCTTAAACTCAATTCAGTGCCCATCGCACGTTGAAGCGATTTCCAAAATTCCGACGTAAATCTACTATCGCGATCCGAAATGATCGATAACGGCACTCCATGTCTACAGACGATCTCTTTCACGTACACACTGGCGAGCTTTTCCATGCTGTCCGTTTTCTTCATAGGTAAGAAATGAGCAGATTTCGTTAACCTATCCACAATTACCCATATCATATCACATCCACTAGGAGTCCTAGGTAAACCCGTCACGAAATCCATAGCGATTTTCTCCCATTTCCATTCTGGGATCTCTGGTTGTACCAACAATCCAGATGGTTTCTTATGTTCTGCTTGAACCTTCGCGCAAGTCAAACACTTACTGACGTAACGAGCAATATCCGCCTTCATATTCGGCCACCAATAAACTTTCTTCAGGTCGTGGTACATTTTATCCGATCCAGGATGTATCGAATACTTCGACTTATGCGACTCGTTCATAACCAATTCTCGAACTCCAGGCTTTCCTTCCTCAGATGAACACAGTGGTAACCAAATCCGATTCTCAAAATATCTCAGTCCGTCTGACCTAATCACGAAAAGAGGTTTCAACATTCGTCCCAATTTCTCAGCTTCAACATTCCCTTTCATTAGTCCTCTCTCCTGAGCCTTCAGTATAGTTTCGGTTAAGTCAACGCTCTCAGTCATCACTAAAGCTCTGACCCTCAAAGGTTTCTCCCGTTCCTTCCTACTTAGTGCATCCGCTACAACATTCGCCTTGCCAGGGTGGTAGCGAATTTCGCAGTCGTAATCACTTAGTAGTTCAACCCATCGTCTCTGTCGCATATTCAACTCCTTTTGATCTAAAATGTGCTGCAAACTCTTGTGGTCAGTGAATACAACACACTTCGTCCCATACAAATAATGTCTCCATAGCTTCAACGCAAAAACTACAGCTCCTAATTCCAAATCGTGCGTCGTGTAGTTCTCCTCATTCTTCCTCAGTTGCCTCGACGCGTAAGCTATCACCTTTTCACGTTGCATCAATACCGCTCCATAACCCTTACGAGACGCATCACAATACACTACGAAGTCTTCGGTTCCTTCAGGCAATGACAATATCGGTGCGGAACATAACTTATCCTTAAGCGTTTTGAAAGCGAGTTCTTCCTCAATTCCCCATTCATACACCCTATTCTTTTCGGTAAGCCTCGTCAATGGTTTTGCAATCAACGAAAATCTTTCAATGAACCTTCGATAATACCCAGCTAAACCAAGGAATTGTCGAACTTCAGTCGGCGTTGTCGGTGCCGACCATTCCCTGATCGCTTCGACCTTGGCGGGATCCACACGAACTCCCTTACTATCAATCACGTGACCTAAGAACTGCACTGATTCTAACCAAAACTCACACTTCGAGAATTTTGCATACAGCTTCTCCTTCCTTAACAACTCCAAAATCTTCCTCAGGTGCTTCTCGTGCTCCTCCTTACTCTTAGAGTAAATAAGTATGTCATCGATGAACACAATAACAAACTTATCCAGATACGGCTTGCACACGCGATTCATGAGGTCCATGAACACAGCAGGCGCGTTCGTCAACCCAAACGGCATCACTCGAAATTCAAAGTGTCCATACCGCGTACGAAAGGCGGTTACAGGGATATCCTCCTCTCTTACACGCAGTTGATGATACCCTGATCTTAAATCGATCTTTGAGTATACACTGGAACCTTGCAATTGATCAAACAAATCGTCAATCCTCGGCAATGGGTACCGATTCTTAACCGTCAGCTTATTGAGTTCCCTATAGTCAATACACATCCGAAACGAACCATCTTTCTTCTTCACAAACAACACTGGCGCTCCCCAAGGTGATGAGCTCGGCCTAATAAATCCTTTGTCCATCAATTCCTTCAGTTGTTCCGATAACTCCTTTAACTCAGATGGTGCTAAGCGATAAGGTGCACGCGCAACCGGCGCAGCTCCTGGCACCAAATCAATTCGAAACTCGACCTCACGGGTAGGTGGTAAACCTGGCAACTCGTCTGGAAAAACTTCCGGATAATCGCAGATAACAGGTACCTCTTCAATCCTCGCCTCTAAATCACCATCACTCGAAACTTGTGCCAAAAACACGTCGCATCCGTTCTCCACATACTTCATCATTCTCAAACAGGAAATCACTTTCAAACGAGAAGTGCATTCGTCTCCCTTTACCGTCAAAACTTTATTCCTCAACGGAATCTGAACTAATCTCTCGCCGCAGACGATCATAGCACTGTGCGCCATTAGCCAATCCATTCCCACAATCACGTCAAACGATCCTAGCTCTATAGGCATCAAGTCGATTTTAAAAGCGTAATTTCCTAACTTCAAGGTACACCCTTTTAGTATAGAATTCGTACTAACAATTTTTCCATCGGCTAACTCAACGTTATAACTAGTTGCTAACAACACCGGTTTTCTATCGATATGACGACTAAATTTAACATCTACAAAACTCTTGTCGGAGCCAGAATCAAACAAAATACTAGCATAACAAGCGTCTAGCAAAAACGTACCGGTAACCACATTAGGACCCTGTGGTTTATCAGCCGTTCCCACTTGATACACCGCAGCCGCGTTGTTACCTCCCCGCTTGTTTCCTGCCTTCGGGCAATTCACTTGCACATGACCTCTCTCTCCACAACCATAACATCCCCTCATTCTGATAGCATTAGCCCCAGTGGCTACTCCTCCCGTTCGACAACCAGACGTCCTATGACCTGCTTTTCCACACTTGCCGCATGCAGGCGGGCAATTCCCAACATGGTACAAATTGCACCTACCACAATGGGGATTCACTTTCACTCCTCTAGGGTTCGTCACTGCCCTCATCCCTTCATTCCTTCTTTGGTTAAACTGCTGATTTCGGTTCGGACCATGGTTGCTTCGATTTCCACCTCGGTTCTGGCCCTGGGATTGGTTGCTTTGTGCCGCTTCCCATTTCCTCTTGTTGCCTTCAGCAATGGAGTTCTGCTTGTCCTGGAGCTTGACGTCCATCAATGCGTGAGCCATCTGGACCGCTTCATCAAACGATCCAGGTTTTGACGAAGTTGTTTCACCTTTGATATTGCTGGATAAACCCTTAATGTACTGTTTCATTTTCTTGGCATCATTGGCGAAAACATCTGGACACAAAAGGCTTAATTCATTAAACCTCCTAGTGTAGGCAGTGATATCGTTGTTCTTCAAGGTCAAGTGCCTCAACTCATCCTCCAATTGTCCCAATTCCTCTTCTGGGCAAAACTTCTTAGTCAACAGAGCTTTCGTCGCATTCCACGTCCTTGCATTTGCTACAGCCAATCCAACCGTGGCTACCTGAGTATTCCACCAACTTAACACATCATCAAGAAACGTAGCAGCCGCAAACTTCACTTTGTCCGCTTCTGCACAACCGCTAATTTCGAACGTACTTTCAACCTTTTCCAACCATCGTCTAAGTTCTAAAGCTCCACCCGTTCCACGAAACTGCGTGGGACCACATTTCATAAAACTAGAATAGGTACACACTCTCGGGGCTTGCTGTCTCCCCGCGTTCCTTCCCTGGTCCTGATTTCTCCCGGCTCGGTCCGCTTCCAGCGCATTTGCTATAGCTTCCTGAATCATGGTGTTAACACGATCGGCGGTCAACTTTGGAGGCATGGTGTTATCGAATATCTCTTTCTGCAAGACAGGGAAAATAGAAAAACAATGTAAGTATACATATCAAGTTTCCGAGACATAATATACATACAACGACACATCACTACGGAGTTACTTATATTCATCAATTCACATCACAAAAGATCAAATTTAAGACATATCACAGATCATGAAAGGTAACATAGATTGTATTGATAATTAACCAAAATCATGACAAGTATTGCCACTACAATCGTTCACCACAAAACTCAAGTACTTAAGTTTCTCGTCATAATGCCATCATACAAAAGTCTAAAACAGTTCTATTACAATGATCAAAGAAAATACAAAACAAGTAACTAGGCATGTGGTGATCCACACGGCCTCTTGGATGGCGGCTCGTCACCATCTTCCTCGGGTTCCTCATCACTATCGTCCTCATCCACATCATCCATTTTTCTCTTTCCTTTGTCATCCGGTCCATATTCCGTCTCCTTTTTCGTCCCTGATGTGGATCCACACTCAATCGCTACCTGACTTCCCACCGTAATACAAGCACCTCTAGTAGGCGGCTGAATCATGAAGTCATTAGCCTCCATCTCCAAATCGTCCACGAATCTCCAATCCGGGGCAATGATGCTCTAACTCGATGCTCCCAACTCTGCATCCTTGACAACCTCACTTGATCCTCTCTAACACGGTCAAGACTAGCGCTTAAATTTGCAACCATCGATCTTAGACTGTTGATGTCACTTTTGTTCACATTCCCATCATACTCAATTCTTGCAGTCCTTTCCAACAGTCTTTGATGTTCCCTTTCATTCTTATCAAACCTCTTAATTACCCGGGTCTCAACTACAAACCGCTCATACATCAACCTCTCCATCCTCCTCAAACGACCTGCAGGATCCCAGTAGTGTCTTGGTCTCGGAAAGTAGACCCTTGCAATATTCTCATGAATCGATGGCGACTTGGATGATTTGCTGGACTCTCCACTGCTCCCATTACTTACTCGAACAAATCCTAGCACTGTTCTCAAATAGTCCTTACAATTGTCCATCGGGCGATTAAACGGTTGCTGCTCATATCGACCGGTTGGTGGTACTTCATAACCCTTTGGCGAATTCGGAGATTGAAACAAATCTGGTTCGGTCTGGCCTACAGCATTCTCGGGAATGCCATCATCCATTAGCTCCTCGGGCTCTTCTTCAGAATCCTCACTCTCGTCACTACTAATGCTAAAATTATCCACCTCACTTTCGTCATTGTCGTTTTCCGGCCCTATTTCCTCTTCTGGAGCGATCCATCCATTATCATTGTCCGGCGGGTTCGGAGGGAACGGTCCCCCTTCGTGACCTACGACGTAATCGTTTCCATTATCATTAGGCGGTACCTCGGCCATTCCTGCAATAACAGCGAATTTCGGAGGGTACATAAGTAATTATACAATATTTATAAATACATGCATGCAAATGCAATGCAAAGGTGGTACATATGCCCGAAATGTAATAATATGATGCTCATGCATGATTAATACAAAAATTACGATGTCGGATATTCCACGTATAATTCAACGTCTACATATAGTAACTCCATACTTACGTAATAATTACCCACATATATACTTCACTCAAAAGTATACGTCAAATGCCATAAATACAACAATAAATCTTACCGGAGCCATGCAGGATAGTTGTGTGTGCTTGGACCATTTCTTACGACACCAAAAGTTATAGTTTAGGATTTTCAAAAACGACCTAGTTCTCTATAACTTATGGCTCTGATTACCAATCTGTAACACCCCCACAAATGTTATGCGCAGCGGAACTACAACATTGGGTGCTACACAGTATTCATTGCACACAAGATATATCAAACGACGCTAAAAAGACGTCAACTTAAAACTTGAATTTAAAATTGTTAGATGATACATGTCCACGGTTTTTCCAACCCCAATTGGTACAACAGAGTTTAGCGTTTTCGGTCCCCATGAATCTCAACCCAAGAATTTCAGTTTCACAACAACATTACATTTAAACTTAAAATTGTTTAAGTAGAAAAGGGAGGAAAAACAAGCAGACTCCAAGCCATACACACAACATCGCACGCTCCATTCTACACTTCAGCGATTACCTGAAACACATGCCAAAATTGGGTCAACGAAAACGTTGAGTGGAATTCATAGGTTTTACAATCAATTTGAACGTATATAAAATAAAAACCATTCGTGATCATTCATAGACTTGTCGATCAAACAATCTATATTCAGGATACTGACAATTGTGTTTAAGCTCATGACACTAATCCGTTAACTCAATCACCCGCGTAATAAATACCGGCGTGATTCAGATGAAACCAGTGCCCCTTCTAAAGGCATCAGTTGCAATTATACCTTATCTCTCATACAAGATAATCTACCGCAGAACTTACTCAACGTACAGCTTCTCGGCTAGCATTGGGTCGTTAGCCCCGTAGTACTACAAATTGTATAAGCGGCTATTTCCCCCTACTCGAGGGCAGGACAATAGTTAATAGTTCATGAATTTAGGGTCTTTTGCAACTTTGGTACTCAACACAATTTCTAAGGCAACATTCGGGTCTAACAATCATTCATGATATACGTTCCTTTTAAAAACTAGCATGCATTTCCCTCGCGGGTAAAACAATTTGAAATAAATATAAGCGAGGCTATAAATTCACACCTTAGATATTAAGTAGTCGGTAGTTCGAGGGATGATCATTGACGACGAAACGGATGCCCGGATAAATCAACACCTATCACAAATAACGCGTAATGAGTAATCTCATTTTAAATACCTTACGGTACTGTATAAAATACATATATACTAGTCACTTAGGACAATTATAACTCACGCCAAAAACAAAACAACAAGCATCACTCATTTTACACCATTCGTTCTTATTATTTACGTTATCCATTTTTATCCATTTTCGCCGGTACTTACCGAAAGTACGGGCTGTTTTACCATATTTAACCATACTTATAAAATTTGACAAAATTCTCAAAAATCCTATAAGACCTGTAGATAACATGTTTTTAATCCCAATAAAAGTTTTTACTTCTACGACTAGTTACTTAACGCTTTTCAAAAACTACATTTTACGGGCTGAAATTGTACTTCGACCAACTTTGACCTCTTTGACCCATTTGAAATGCACCTTTGACTTCTTTGACTCCTAAGTAAACTTATAGACTCATTTACACAGGTTTGTGACCAAATTTTAACCCTTGACCATTTACCAATTCATACTTGTGGTCCTCGGGATTTGACTAAAACTATACATAAATTCGGATTATGAAAGTTCTCGTCTCCCGGTACTCGATCTTTAAAACCTCATAACTTTTAGCTCGTTTTGAGTCACGGGCTCTACCTTATACCAAATTAAAGATAAAAAGACCCTCTACAACTACATTTAGTTTTCAAGACCTGTAGAAAAAATAATTTTTATGAAAAGGCCTTAAAGTTTCTGCCTAAATTTGACTACTCCAAAATCATGCTTAAACTCGATTCCAATCCTACTAATCACCACTAGGCATCATCCTAAGCTTCCTTAATCACAACCAAACACAAATTTTCAGTCCTACCCCTATTGATCAACCAACCTCATAACCTAAAATCAAAGAAAACAAACATGCAACCACTTAAACCTATTTAAAACATCACTAAACACAATACCAAACACAAAGATAATACTCAAAATCATCAACCACCATGGCTCCCCAAACACCCCCTTGTGCCGTGGGGTTTGGGTGACCAAATCACCACAACCAAATTAATTTTGGTGGGTTTTATTGGTGATTATGCTTCCATTACACATGAATTTAACATGCATCACAACAATTAGCCTCAAAAACGAATTTGATTGTTCTTGAAAATTTTTGGAAAATTTATTTGAATGCATGTGGGATTTAAATGCATAGAAAGGTGGGGAATGACAAGATTAGATGTGGTCTAACCTTAATTTCAATGAAAATCAAGTAGAAAAAAATTTTGATGGTGTTCTTGGTGGTTTGGGGGTGACCGTCGGCTTTAAGGACAAGAGAGGAGAGAGTTTGATTTTTTTTTGTCAAGTGTTACTATGTGTTTGTGTTTAGTGCCTTTTTGTGGTATTGGGAGGGACCAAAATGCAAATAAAGGTTTCTTTTGGCCTTAAGTAAAAACGCCATTAAAACTTTGCGGGTTCGACTCACTAGTCAATTTTGAAAATTTTACGGGAGTCGGAAATCATCCCGAACACTCCAAAATATTTTTGGGATACTTTAAATGTACTCGGAAGGCTATAAAACTCACCCGACTCAACTTAACACGAACCGTAAATAAAATTCTCGAAAAATTACATTATCGATAAATCGTCAATAATTATAGAAATTTGGGCATCCCTCGGGATCGTAATCGTCATCGTCCTTCTTGAATCGTCAATCGTAAAAATTATAACCTCGAACATCGGCTTTAACCAAAATACTTATAAATATAGAAATTAAAATTTATTAAAAATTTCAAAAATTAGCGTAATTTAGGGTAACGTTAATGACCTCGGTTCTAGGGTGTCACATGGACTTCTGCTGTTTCCTTTTGGAAAGCTTTCAATTATTCTTGGACTGGTTCTATAGCTGTGCTTGGACTTCTGATTGCTATCATCAGCTTTATCTCTAGAGAATTCTCTTGCAAAGTGTCCATTCCTTCCACAGTTATAGCATTCAACCTTGGACTTATCATATCCTAATGGCTCATTAGGATCATCAGTCATTTTTCTTCCAGTCTTCTTTAAAAACCTATTAGATCTTACTGAAACCATAGCAGCTTGCCATTTAAGATCTATCTCTTCAACATCAGCATCATCCATTTGGAACAAGTCATTGAGTGTTAATCTTGGCCTGTTGTCTTGTCCAGCAAAGAATGAGAAGGCATCATTGTCACTAAACAATGGTGAAGACCTTCCATGTGGATTTTGAGAGACTATAGGACTGCTTTCAATACTTTGTGGGTAAGTACTGCTTGTATGTCCTCCAGCGGTATTTGTGAAGTATGTACCGCTGCTAGATCCACTAGCAGTATTATGAAAGTAAGTACCGCTGTTCCCATCTGATACAAACGCCAAGTTAGACTTTGAAGTAGTTGCTGTCTTTACTTCAGTGCCTTTCACATCCATCTTATATGCTCTAAGATTGTTTTAGAGATGATCAAAAGGAATTGTTTCCAAATCATCTCTTGTGATGAAGTGCATCTTTCCACTCTGGTGGAACACTTCTTAAGAATTTTAGATTAGCTTCTTCATTAGGAATTACTTGTCCATAAACTGCTAACTGAATAAGCAGTTTGCTAAACCTTCCATATCCATCATGTATCACCTCTATACTGGTAATTGAGAAGTTATCAAATTCTTGCTTAAGAACAATCTTCTTAATCTTCTTAGATTTGTCATTGCCCCTAAATCTAAGTTTTATAGCATCCCACATACCTTTAGCAACCTTATAATGATGAAAGCTTGGTAGAATGTCTTCAGAAAGAGCCATAGCCAAGGCAGTTCTGGCTTTTCTTTCTCTGATCTCTGCTTGTACCTCCTCAGCAGTCACAGCAGGTAGAACATAGCATGTATTGTCTGACAACCTGTGTAGCTTCTTTGATGTATTCCCATTCTTGATAAATTGCCACACAATGTGATCTGTGTGATTCAAGTAATGTTCCATCTGCATAGCCCATGTCTCATAATTGTCACCTTTGAGAACTGGAAGTTTAACAGCAGACAGAGTATGAGAAGGTGTTGGTGTAGAGGTAGCTACAGCATTCACGGCTTGAACACCTTGTGCGGGTGCAGGATGCACAACTTGTGGTTGTCTCTGTGGAATAGGATCATGGATCTGAGCATCATTCAAGTGAGCATCATCACCTTCTGGTTGAGACATTGAGTTTTGGGATGTGTGGAGTGTTTGGGGTCGTGTTCTTCTTTTCCAGAGTTTCTCAGCAAGCTCTGATACCACTTGTTGATCCCTTTGGTTGGATCTATATTCTGTTAAGAATTAGTATAGTAGTTTGTAATCAAACTAAAACACTTTGAGCACTCTTACTAATACTAAATAAGTTATGCGGAATCTAACTTATAAAGCACAGAAGAACATAATTACTTTTAACTATTCGATTCTCTTATTAATCGACTTGAATGAGGTACATGAAAGACATTGTACCTATGTTCCTTTTATAGAGTAAGGAACCCTAGAAACCTTAGAATATTCTATAAAGATAACTATATCACAGACGATATATTATCAATATTCTAACTATTTAGATATATCACATAAGATATACTCTAACTATAACTATGACATATCTTATACAAATATATATTCGTCCTAATCATCATAGCAGTTGTTACTTTATAAGTAGCAGTACTTACTATGTACCGCGTTAATACTAACGGTACTTACATAACACTAACAGCACTTCAAATACACTAACGGTACTTGACACTTAACAAATAATTCCCAACATGCTTTAGAAAAACCTTTTCGCTAAAAAGAAATAGTGTGACAATCCGTCAATTTATGGTTGATATTTTATTCTCAAGTATTATTTAAACACATTATTTTTAATGTTATATTATGAACTCACTTATTTTGGGAAGAAAATTGGACTTACATCTTGAAGTAGCATCGACTACGTCTAAACCGAAGGACTCTACGTTACGTGCTTACGTTTACATACATCATTTTTTGTGACAGCCCAACATTTCAGGAAATAAATTTATCCGTGAGTATTATTTTGGGATTTTAAATTGGAGTTGGTTCATAAACTCACAAATTTACGAGAAGAGATTAGGACTTACGTGAATAATTTAACGTCCTTTACGATTAAACCGGAAACCCTAGGATTACGTATTTACGTTTTTGAACTCCGTTTTTGATGTGACAATTTTTTTTAGATTCGTTTTATGCCGTTGATTCATAATTTATAAAAACTTTTTCGTAAAACGACCTGAGGGCACGCAAATCGAGGAAACTAAAATCGAGGAGTACACGTAAGTTAATAGGGATCGGACAAGTTTACACTTTCCCACCCCTATACAAGTGGCATCCAAGAGTACACAACACACTCTTGATGTGTCAAGTTTACTTAAGTAAACAAGGACACTTGCCCCTCTTTCTTTCCAAACCACTAGCTACACAAACCTAGCTAAACCATGAAACCATTTCACATACATGCAAAAACTCCATTTTCTCTCTTCCTCTCTCTCTATGAACGTCTACCACCACCACAATCATCATCATACACCAAAAACTTAACCACAAATCTTATGTATAAGTTACATATGATGATAACCTATTAAAGACATGAAGATTGGAGGTGATCTTAACAACTAAAAAGGAGTTTCCATGGATATTAGGGGCTGATTTTCAAGAAGATAATCATGCACATGAAGATCTCAAGGAGTTCATTTACCAAGTTAAAGATGTGATAACAAGAACCAAGTCTTGTTCATCCAAAAACTCATCATTTCATCACTTTGGTGGTATAGAGATTGTTCTTCCTATCCTTTTGTTATTTTGATTATGTAAACTTGTATTTCCTTTATTTATGTATATATATATGATGATGAATGATGATTAAAAATATTATGTGGGGATTTGGTGTTGATAGATTTGATAAACATGGGTAAAAAGATGGAAAAACCACATGTAAAATGGTTAAAAAATCTTGCCTAAAATGACGGCTGTATAAAAACAGTAAGTAACCAAATTATAAACGGATAAACTTGCATGTTAGAATCAATTTATAGTAAGTATTAGATGTCATACACATGTGAGAGTTGGCCATGCAATGGAATCATCAAAATGAGTGAGATATATGATCAAAACAAAATTTGTATACCAATCTGAATAGTCTGTTTTTTAGAGACTGTTAAGTATACTTATACATGGATTGAGCAGTAGCTATAACTAAGTTATTTGTAGCACATAATATGAAGTTTATGTCATCCAAAAATGAGCTTCTATCTCCTTATAGAACTCAAGATATGATAAAAATGGTGAAAGTGAAACTAAAAATCAGATTTTGTGAAATTAAAGTTTAATAGTATTATATAAGCACTCAAATAATATAGTATAAAATATGAAATTAAAACCCACTAACTTATATATTTCATTTATATAAATATTGGTAAGGATAAATAAATCGACATTTTATAAAAATGGTAGTTTGGTAAGTTTTATTAGTTATAAAAACTATAAACATGATTTTTACGTCTTTTCGGCTAATAACGTAAAATTAACATTTTTCGTCAATTAAAACTTAGACGATCGGACCCGTCTAATGTAAACTTTTTAAGAAGTCATATACTGATATATAAGTACTTAATACAAGTAAAAACCGATAAAACCCGAACTATATAACATACGGACATTAACGGGCTAAATTAGCATTATTGGGCTATTAATCCAACTAAATGGGCTAAACATTTATAAATTTACTTATTGGGCTTAACCCAGTTGGGCCCAACATGTAAAGTATAATACTGATAATAAAAGTATAAAATGGTCTAATTTAAGGTAATGGACTTATAATAGGCTTATTGTACCTAAAACATGTAAATAGGTAAAACTAGTAAACTAGTATAAAAGTTACCAACACATAACACTAAAATGAGTAAATGAGAATGTATAAACCCACTTGATCATCATCATATGTATAAAATCATCATATGTATACATAATTGTTATTTTGATAAATTCATTGGACAAAAGTCTAAGACTGATTATTATTTGTCTAGGTTTCCGTGATTGAAGCACGTATCGTACATCTGAATCGCCGATAACCGCCTTTCCCAATCAACGTGAGTTCATAGCCTCGCACTCTTTTAAATGTTTTTATGAAATGTTTTATAAACCCGCGAGGGTAATAACATGTTAGTTTTGATAAAATAGGACACCATTTGTCCCGATTGTTTGTTTATTGATTTGGACCCGAATGATTGTATGACCCGATGAATGAATATATGACCCGATGTATGAAATAAAATGGATTATTAAAGTTAGGTTATGTCACTAAAAGTCCCATTA
The DNA here is from genome assembly GCA_025667525.1 of Glebionis coronaria. NCBI lineage: Eukaryota > Viridiplantae > Streptophyta > Magnoliopsida > Asterales > Asteraceae > Glebionis > Glebionis coronaria. The sequence goes on from CM046874.1 coordinate 438,032,756, forward strand.
GCATGAATTGTAAACTACCAGGATTTGGTAGATGCTTGTGCATATAATAGTACTATTTGGGGACGATCACCCCAGTTCACGCCTTGACGGTTGATCCCCGTCGTGCCACATTGATTGGTAAGCGAATTTATGTATTAGAAGATTTCCATAGCGTGATTTTTGTGACGACACGCTAACTTAGATGGGCAAATTGAGTTTCGGGTTAGCTAACCGTTGTTTATTATAGTAAGGTGACAATGTCATGTGGCTTATAATAATCTAAAAATAACGAAATACTGCTATACGCACTGAATTCCAATGAATTGCCTGACTAGCAATACGGGGTCTTATTATTGATATTATGTTCGTGTTTTGGTTTTATATAACCATATCCATATAACGGTTTTTATTTAACTTTATACAACGTTATGAAACGTATTGTATGATGTTTTTACGACATTGGTTCGTATAATGGTTTTGAAGGAAACAACCTATATTATGATTTTTGATAAGGATTTGTAAAAAATGACTTTGGCTATTTTATGTCCTATTACAAAGATTTGTACAAAATGATTTTCGGTAATAATTTTATACCGTTGTATATTGATGGATTTAATTAAACTCTATGAATTCACTCGGCGTTTTCGCTGACCTTTTCTTTTAACATGTTTATCTCAGGTACTTGAAGGTAATTCTTGGGAAGACAACAAGAATTCATGGCCCGCACTTAAATAATAATTTCCATTCAAATACTTTGTAAAACCTGTATGAAATACAATGACTTGGGACCTATGTAAAATTTTATATTTATGAATGGAAATGCTTTATTATTAAACGACACGATTTTTATGCATTGTCTATGATGTGAGTAATGTGCTATCCCGTAACACCAACGAGTCTTCCGCTGCTTTGAATTGTGTAAATTTGGGGGTGTTACAGTTTGGTATCAGAGCTCTCGTTATAGAGAACGAAAGACTTTTAAAACCAAGGTTTTGAATAAAACATTTCAAAATCTTTTAACTATAAACATTTTTCACTAAATGTCTAAAAATCTTTTGACTATAACGGTGCCGAAGAATTCCCGAGTTACCGACAAGGCCAGACTGAGAAGTGTTATTTTAATATATATATATATATATATATATATATATATATATATATATATATATATATATATTAAGTCTTTTTCTTCCTGGAGTAGGGCCCTCTTCCGGTTTTCGAGACTCCGAATTTGGTCTCGGAAAAACTGCATCCTTCTGCCTACGTCATATATATATATATATATATATATATATATATATATAACTTGGATTATATATATATGATGTAATTTGATTATATGATTGTTTGATGATTATTTTGATATTTATACGAGGTATTTATACGACGTAGATTGTCACAAGAAACCCTAACTCCCCTAGTAATTAAACGAAGCTATTCCGGTAGGAAATCTAGCTATTCCTGATCTAAACCAAGTTGTGGATATTTATCATCCCAACAAAATGGTTGATATTCGTAGGAATTTTGGTATTAGTTGATTATGATATTAAAGAAGAATTGGCGAGATCAAATCTGATGTTGATGCCATGACGATCTTTCCTTATAGAGTGGAGTTTGACAAAACGTTACCACCTGGAAAGGTGTCATCTGATTCGTTGTCACCCAATTCTTAAATTGAAATCGAAAGGGTGAATGTTGCACTTGAGGCTGTCATTGGAACCATTACCCAAAAGCCTCATGCCACTAGTACCTGTTCGAGAAGTCTAATTGAATGATCAAGTCATTTCATACTAGTGACTAATTTGTAACTATTGATGAAAGAGCTATAGGATTGGAAATTAAGTGTTGATCATAATCGAGCTTTTATTGCTCTTTTGAGGTTTATGAATAAGGTTGAAAGTGTTGGAAAATGAGGTAGGATATCGCATTGAGTATAAGTTGGTTGAAACTTGAATAAAGTAAAATTTAACCCGTATGGAATATGACATTGTTAAGAGGAATTCGTTAAGTCATGTGATTGAATTATAAGGGTTTAATTGATTGTTGATTCATGTTAAGCGTTGTTCCTAGGCCATTGGCCAATGATGAGGATGCCCAGTGTCCAGGAAATAAATTGAAGAAATCTTCTTCTGAATAGGGACCGATGGATCTTCTGGGACAGGTGGAACCCCCATGACTCTTGTAGATTAGTATTCATTGTGGTATCTTCTAAAAATCCCTAACATAACTGAGATATCAGTTGGTAGGATGAGTTCTTGGAATTGTATGACATAGTGACACACAATGTGTTACGGTACAATTCTGACTTGTTTGTGATTAATGAAAAGACTACCCTTGATTGCTAAATTCTACATGTATCGATGTTATCTATCTTTTCTTGCTTGTTCCTAATGTTCACATTAGTGATGCAACCATTGAACAAGTACTCATCTCGAATTGAGTTACGTGGTGGATTATTCTCTTTGTATTCCTGAGTGCCATCGAGGTCATGGACCTCATGATTATTTGGCTAAGCTCGTTTCCTATCATATTGTAGTTAGTTCTTGGTGAACGAATTTTCATCACTCTTTTGCAGATCACTCATTGTTTATATAAAGATAAAACAGTATCCCTTGATAAAGATTGAATTTTCATCACCGTAAGGATTATTTAAAGTGAGATATATAAGTGATCGTTATCGAAATGAGGTTATTTATAAAACATCTTGGAAAACTTAATTGTTTCCATGATAAAGAACATATCTGTAAATTCATTTTGAATTAAGCATGAATATATATTTTAAACATGATGATAAAGTTTTGACGAACTGAGTATTGCATTGTTAATCTTGAAATTGTATATAGTTGCGCGCCTACATACAATTTGGAATAGACCATGCAAGGCTGATTAGTAGTCACCATAAAACTGATTAATAAACACTACATTTTCTTTGAAGATTGTGAAAGATTAAATTTTATGAGATCTGCAAGAAGTGAAAAATAGGGACATAGTGTTAGGGACACCTACATATTTGCCTGTAGCATCTATTCTTCTGAGTCGAATTTACTCATCTGTGGAAATTGTCTTATTTGACAATTGACAATTCTTTCTTGTCTAATTCTTCCGTGGTGAGATTCTTTGGAAAAGTATCTGATTACCGAGTGTTGATACCCGACTGGATCTATTGACGTTCCTATCATTTCTTTTGATTAGATTTCATCTGAATGACCTGGGTAACGATCCGAGGAGCTTTCGAATGCGTACTCAAATTATAAAAACATGGGATATATTCATATTCATTAAATGTTTTGCGTCTGTATCTGATTTGAAATTCTCTCGCATAGATTATGCGTTAACCTTACTCTTTTAAGGTTAGTTATGTCTCCTGATATCCTTGATTTTGTGAAGGATTATGAGTTATTATTAGTCTTTTGAGAAGTTCACATCTTATCGACGGTAATAAAACTTGAAAGTTGATAGTGCTAGTAGAATGGATTGATTGATTATGACATGACGACATTGTCTTAATTGATGGGAACTCGAGTAGAATTCCCCTAAATGATAAGATGATGATTATCAAAAGTGATCTAAATAATTCTTGATCGATGATCATATCATGCATTTAGACTTAAAATTATACCATGAATGGTTATAAATTGATCATAGATCTTGTAATCTAGAAAGAACTTAAAGTAAATGTATTAAAAGATGTTCCTACTATCTGAAACTTTAGGAGGTATTTGCTGGTGAATTACCTAGACTTTCGCCATTAAGGCAAGTTGAATATGGTATTGATTATATTCCCAGTGCTGCACCTGTGGCGTGTGCACTGTACGTTGGCACCATCTGAATTAAAGGAATTACAGTACAACTAAGAGAGTTGTCGGAGAAAGATTTTATTCTACCGAGCTCGTCATCATGAAGAGCTATGGTGTTATTATTCCTTATGTTTACTGATTACCGTGAACTAGGTAAATTGACGATTAAAAATCTATATCCACTACCCAAGATGATAGATTTGTTTGATCATTTAGAAGGTTGAAGCGTATATTCAAAAATTTGATCCTCGGCATGGTTATCATCAACTTCGCGTCCGCGAAAAAGATTATCTATTCCAATTACTGCAACCAGAACTTGTAATGAACATTAAGAGTTTCACGTGATGTCGTTTGGATTGACTAATACACATGTAGCATCCATAAATTTGGTGAATCACGTGTGTAGGCTGTAATTTGATAAATTCATGCTTGTGATCATTGAGGACCATTTGTTTGTTTCTAAGAATAAGAATGAGTTAATAATTATTTATAGACTGCCTTGAAGTGGCCGAACAATGAAAACCTGTACCTTGAGTATTTAACATGAGATTTAAGACTAAATCCTTTACATTATTTGACCGTGTGATTAATAAGATAATGGAATCTATATTAACTTTTCAAAATTTTGAGCCATTTAAGATTTTGGGTTTTACCAAAAAGAAAGTGGAAATATGTTTTGACAGATATTTTATCAAAGAAATTTTTAAGGGATTATTTTCTTATGCCCAAATCATTTAACTAAACTCTTGTTTAGGGGTAAATATTTATGTATACCTCAAGACAACCTAAGAGGGATTGAGGAAACCATTTAAACCATGTCTTGAAATTTGAAGCGACAATTTTTGCTTTTCAACTAATAAAATTTTGACCAAAGTGTAACCAAAGATTTTTCGAACATTTACGAATCTTAATATTTATTTTCGATAAATCAACAAAAATCGTGTTAATTAAATTCAAATTTATTTTGAACATTTTTATATAATTGGTCAAACTAAGAAATTTAAAGTTTTTACGTTTACGTTTCATCAAAATTAAATATTTAACATCTAATTACTTGTAATAATTATCGACGCTTTAGACGTCGGATTGAGCAACACTGATAAAAGTGATAGTTGAGACGAAACTAAAAATTAGAAAATATGAAGAAAGAATTCTTGAATGAATACGGTCATGATATTTATCAGGGAAGGTGAATGTAGATACTGACACATTATATAGAGAGGATAAAGAACCAATTAGGATGTGTTCCTTAGTAATGATTGTGCAAACTAAATTGCCGAACAATTTAAAAATAGCCAATGCTTGTAAAAAGAATAATATAGATAAAAAGGGGTTCACGGCTAATGTGAACCATTAGAAATGAGAGCCGATGGCGTTAAATGAATAAAATGCCACTTGTGGTTGCCTAAATATGGAGGTTTGTGAGATGTAGTCATGTTGGAATCTCATAAGATTAAGTATTCTATTCATGCCATTTCTGATTTAATGTATCTTTATCTGACGAAGTTGTACTGATGGAAAAATTATGAAGGCAGACATCGCCTCATACATTAGTAAACGTCTAACTATTGCAAAGGTCATCATCTGAATTTGATTCGATTTGGGTCATCGTCGACAGACTGACCAAATCTACTAATATCATTCCAGTTAATGATAAATTCTCGATGAAGAAATTGACTATTTTGTATTTAAAGGAGTTGTGTAAACATGGTGTGCCTGTATCGATCATCTCTATCAAGATCCTCGCTTCGCATCGAATTTCTAGAGATTTGCTCAAAAGTCATTGAGAACGAATCTTGATGAGAGTACTGTTTACCACCCTAATCGAAGGGACGAGGTAAAGTAACGATACAAAATACTATACGTGCTGTTTTATGCTTGAATGATTGACCTTTGGTAATAAACCGTATAATCATTTTCCTTTGGAGAGATTATCATTGATAATTATCGTATTAGGATCGAGATCGAATCTTGTGAGGATCTATATAAAAGAGCATCTGTAAGCAGGAGTTGGGACGAAGATACCCGACATACACCCACTGTGAGTTGGACATGTCTTTTAGGTTTAAGGTTTCCTATGATGACAAACCTAACCTTACAAGATACCCGACCCGTGAAACCTGAAATGATTATTGAAATTAGGATCTGATTATTGACTACCGGTAGTAGGCAGGAGGTTATGTGAATATGAAATGTAGATCTTGAAGTGCAGGATGGGTAGCGAAGTTATGCCAAAAATTTTCACCTTGGAAAAATGAATTGATGATCTGAAAGATCATGGGAAATAAGTCCCCGTTGTATAGGACCATTGAGATCATGTAAAATTTGATATTTATGAATGGAAATGCTTTATTATTAAACGACGTGATTTTTATGCGTTGTCTATGATGTGAGTAATGTGCTATCCCGTAACACCAACGAGTCTTCCGCTGTATTGAATTGTGTAAATTTGGTTTGAAAGGCATATAAGTTGGATCTACCCTAGGACTTCAAGGGCTGCGTGAATTATGTTTCGTATATCTAACTTGATGAAATGTTTATCAAGTGAAAATCTGACTATTCCTTAATGAGGTTTTGATCGGTGAAAAGTTGCATTCATCAAAAACCCATGAACATCATGGATAGAGAAAGTAAGTCAAGTTAAGCCTGATCTTATTCCCGTAGTTATGTTTGATGAAACTCGCGTATTGTAATGAATTACACTTGTGAGAAAAGACCGAATGTGAACGAAATACCCACATGGCTCTAACTCTATAAGAAGCGAGTAGTAAGATAAATCGATCTTTGAGGACAAAGATCCTGTTTAGGGGTAAATGTTGTGACAATTCGTCAATTTATGGTTGATATTTTATTCTCAAGTATTATTTAAACACATTATTTTTAATGTTATATTATGAACTCACTTATTTTGGGAAGAAAATTGGACTTACATCTTAAATTAGCATCGACTACGTCTAAACCGGAGGACTCTACGTTACGTGCTTACGTTTACATACACCATTTTTGGTGACAACCTGACATTTCAGGAAATAAATTTATCCGTGAGTATTATCTTGGGATTTTAAATTTGAGTTGGTTCATAAACTCACAAATTTACGAGAGGAGATTAGAACTTACGAGAATAATTTAACGTCCTTTACGATTAAACCAGAAACCCTAGGATTACGTATTTACGTTTTTGAACTCCGTTTTTGATGAGACAATTTTTATTAGATTCGTTTTGTGCCGTTGATTCATAATTTATAAAAACGTTTTTCGTAAAACGACCCGAGGGCACGCAAATCGAGGAAACTAGAATCAAGGAGTACCCGTAAATTAATAGGGATGGGACAAGTTTACACTTTCCCACCCCTATACAAGTGGCATCCAAGAGTACACAACACACTCTTGATGTGTCAAGTTTACTTAAGTAAACAAGGACACTTGTCCTTGTTTCTTTCCAAACCACTAGCTACACAAACCTAGCTAAACCATGAAACCATTTCACATACATGCAAAAACTCCATTTTCTCTCTTCCTCTCTCTCTATGAACGTCTACCACCACCACAATCATCATCATACACCAAAAATTTAACCACAAATCTTATGTATAAGTTACATATGATGATAACCTATTGAAGACATGAAGATTGGAGGTGATCTTAACAACTAAAAAGGAGTTTCCATGGATCTTAGGGGCTGATTTTCAAGAATATAATCATGCACATGAAGATCTCAAGGAGTTCATTTGCCAAGTTAAAGATGTGATAACAAGAACCAAGTCTTGTTCATCCAAAAACTCATCATTTCATCACTTTGGTGGTATAGAGATTGTTCTTCCTATCCTTTTGTTATTTTGATTATGTAATCTTGTATTTACTTTATTTATGTATATGTATATGATGATGAATGATGATTAAAAATATTATATGGGGATTTGGTGTTGATAGATTTGATAAACATGGGTAAAAAGATGGAAAAACCACATGTAAAATGGTTAAAATCTTGCTTAAAATAAAGGCTGTATAAAAACCGTAAGTAACCAAATTATAAACTAATAAAATTGCATGGTGGAATCAATTTACAGTAAGTATTAGATGTCATACACATGTGAGAGTTGGCCATGCAATGGAATCATCAAAATGAGTGAGATATGATCAAAATAAAATTTGTATACCAATCTGAATAGTCTGTTTTATTAGGACTGTTAAGGATACTTATACATGGATTGAGCAGTAGCTATAACTAAGTTATTTGTAGCACATAATATGAAGTTTATTTCATCCAAAAATGAGCTTCTATATCCTTATAGAACTCAAGATATGATAAAAATGATGAAAGTGAAACTAAAAATCAGATTTTGTGAAATTAAAGTTTAATAGTATTATATAAGCACTCAAATAATATAGTATAAAATATGAAATTAAAACCCACTAACTTATATATTTCATTTATATAAATATGTATAACGATAAATAAATCGACATTTTATAAAAATAGTAGTTTGGTAAGTTTTATAATACCGTAAAATTAACGTTTTTCATCAACTAAAACTTAGACGATCGGACCCGTCTAATGTAAACTTTTTAAAAAGTCATATACTGATATATACGTACTTAATACAAGTAAAAACCGATAAAACCCGAACTATATATGAAAGTCCCTAATCAATGCTAGAAACCCTAAACTTAGCTAATCAACACAAGGTATTACTTTTCAAACGTAACCTTATTATTGTATAATAAAGAATTACAAGTGTTATGGATAACACTGTTTGATGACAATGTGTTGTGCACACTTTGAACAACTATAAACCTTAACTTACGAATACAGTCGCAGCTATTTGATTCTATAAGTTCAAAGCATTAATGTTATGAATATACTCAAAGTGTTGAAGATTAATGCATGGATACACATCCTATTTATAGTGATATGAGGTTGACCTAAATAGTACTTGATGGTGACTACACAAGACTTTCACTTTTAAGACATCAGTCACATGATGCTCTTCTATTCTTGGTAGTCTGCCCTTATGCTTTAAGGAAACAGTTGTCGAAACAGTTTCCTTTTTCTTCATAGTCTCGAACACACAAATGGCATGTCCAAAGTGTGCTGAGTGTTAACAGGGTATTGCCACCCCTGTTAACCCTCAACCCCTCAGAGTCCCTGATACATCTTGGCTGTTATCCATCACAGTCAATGAGTATGTCTTCAAGTAATCTTTGACTTCCTTGACAATGTCTCTGACATGGACTCCTCTGAGGTTTCTCATAGAGACTTGGATCTCTGTAAGTCTTGCGATACTTGCCTGCCTCCTAGGCACAGGCAAGGGACTATCTAACAGCTTAATTATGTTTAAATCTATGATCAGGGAATCTAACAAGCTTGGATTCCCAACAATCTCCCCCTATTTAAACATAAATATTGCTAGATCTATCTAAGTTAAGGTAAGTGAGTTAACAGCTTCTTCTTACTCATAACAGATCTAAACAAACATACCTCATGATTTTATTCATACTTAAAGGAAATTACAAGTACATTACAAAAGTGAAATAAAATGTGAAGGTAACAATGGGCTGTGAATTTCTTCAATAGTCATCATTTTTAATCTTTTCTTCAGCTTCAGCTATGTCTAATTTGTTATCCAACTCTTCCTGCAAAGTTTTTACAAACACTTTGGAATACTTTGTGTTGATCTTGAGTCCCTTCTTGTGACAAAGCTGCTGGATAGTTGATGCTAAGCACAACTCATCTTCTCTTTGAAATGCATACTGGCAAGCTCTGTTCATGAATGCCATTCCTCTTTCAGGCTCTATGTATGTCTGACCATCAACAGGGCCAACTATACCATTGGGTAGAACCAAATCCCTGTGCATTCCATCCACTTGAACATCATCTATGACAAAAGTTTCCTTAACAAGTTGAGAAACTCTTCTTCTTTTCTTACCAGTCTTTGGGGGTTCTTGTTCAAAAAGCTGTGGTGGGGGATCTATCTTGAGTTTGGCAGCCGTTTCTTTGATCCAGGTAAACTTGGCCTTAAGAGTCTTAAGCAGAAGAAAATTAGCCTGTCCAGTTTTTTTGGCAGCTAAGGCTTCAAGTTCAAACCATTCAGATAACCCAAGTGTCTTTAGCCTGAAGTTGTCAAACACATTCATGTTTCCCTGTTGGTTGTCTCTCCACAAGATCATCTGTGGGGTGTTGGTGGATTTGTGAATTGTGTATTTGAACTTGGTTATCTTGCCAGGTGCATACCTGTTGTTAACGCAGGCATCATAATCAGCTTTGACTTTTCTTAGTGCCTCAGTGCGTTTAACTTCCATTTCCCTCAACCTTTGTTTTTGCTTCTCCCTTTCAGGTGGAGTCATCTTCTTCAGAGTAGCTTCATTCAATTCTTTGGCTGTCTTGAGTTCATTTAGTCTTTTGAATTCCTCAGCCTGTTTCTCTATTTCTTCAGGGGTTAAAGGATTCTCATTGGAAGGTGTAAAGGTTGAAAATTGGGAAAGGTCTGTGGTGGATCCTCCTGTCTCTAGCATCGCGGCTATCTTCTTTAGTTTGGTGTCTGTGTCAACCAAAACTATCTCATTTCCTTTCTTCGAGATAGAGGATTCCACATTCATGTTTTTCAAAACTTCAGCTCTTTTGATAAATGTTGTCTGAGCCTGAGTTTGTATTGCTTTGGGAAGGGAGCTAACAGTGAACTTTAGCTTCTTGGCAGCTGGTTCACCATCATCCCCAGACTCGCTGTTGTTAACCAAAGTCAGGGACTTTGATGAATCAGCTCCATCTTGATTCTGTTGCTCCCCCTGAGTATTATCCTCATCATCAGATATGGTAATAGGTGTGATGACTTGGAGGGGGACAACTGAAATGGTGTTGTCAGCTGATGTTGAGCCTTGTTTAGCAGATTCAAGTTTAAGTGTTGTTTCCTTCGCCCCCTCACGTTAATCCTGTCTATGCTGACGTTTGGATGAATGTGTTTGAAAGTGCCTTGCAATCTGTTCAACAGAGGCAGCCATAGCATGTTGCCTTTTCCTTGAAGCCCTGGAAATCTTCAGCAGAAGTTTGCAGTTTCCATTAGTATTACCCTGAACGCGATTAACAATGAAGTTTGTATGACGGTATTGCCTGTTGTGAATATCTTCAAATCGTCTGTGCATAGTTTGCTAATGTTCATGGAATAAGATAGGGACCTCTGAGTCAATTACATCCTTGATTCTTGTGGATAGGTGACTAAGTCCTTGTGCTATACCTTTTCGTGCACCATCCTTGATGGGTTCAGTAACCGCCTCAGCAACAGCCTTTTGTATGATCCCTGGAAATGTGACAGTGAAGGTGTGCATTTCAGACTTGATCACATCCAGCTTCCTTGATAAGCGTTCAATGTCAGATTGATGATGAACATGCTGAAGATTATGTATGTTGAGGCTTTGTTCAGCATAATCATCCCCCCTTGGTAAAAGATCATAGTTGGTTTGGGCAGGATGATCAAACATGAGAAATTCAGCTGTTGGATCATAGGCTGGGCGTTGGAAGACTGTTGTTGTTGAGGTAGCAGAGTTGGGAGTAACAACAGCTTCCTTGGGAGGAGGAGTATTATTTCCAGCTGAAGGGGACACAACTATTTCTTTGGGAGGAGAGACAGATTGTTGATCTTCCTCATCTTCTTCATCCTCCTCCTCAAACATCCCCTCAGGAATTTCATCTTCAGGCATTGATTCAAGATCAGAGACATCATCCACTAATGACATCATTTCTTCTTCAATATTAAGCAAAGGCTCTTCGTCATTTTTTTGGTCTTGAATAATTGTATCAGCCTCTTTCTCCTGTTGTACTTGGGATTCCGTGGCTTGCTGTAAAATTTCAGCCTACAAGTTGGTATAATTAGTAACAGGGAAAAAATAAGGGGAATGGTCGCCATTTCGTTGTCCCAGAGAGGCTGAGGGTGATTACTTAGCCACTCCAAAGGATAAATCCTTGGGATTCTTTTAAGTGTGAAAAATATATGGTTAATGATCGCCATTCGCTGCCCCTAGGAAAGCTGAGTGTGATTATTCAGCCCCCCCCCCAAAAGGTTAAAACCTTTGGGACTCTTTTGATTGTGAAACATATGTTGTTTTATGATCGCCATTCGCTGCCCCTAGGAAGGCTGAGTGTGATTATTCAGCCCCCCAAAAGGTTAAGAAACCTTTGGGACTCTTTTAAGAGTGAAACATATGTGGGTTAAGGTCGCCTGTTACGCTGCCCCTAGGAAAGCTGAGGGTGATGATTCAGCTCTCCCTAAAAAGGATAAATCCTTTGGGATTCTTTAAAGGTGAAAAAGTTAAGGGTTAAGATCGTCTTATTACGCTGTCCCTAAAAGAGCTGAGGATGATTATTCAGCTCCCCTAAAAGTAAAACTTTTGGGATTCTTTTTCTGAGGGAACCAAGAGGCTGTGTGAAGTACAGCTGATCAAGGTTCAGACATATGTGTATCCAGGTTGTTGTTAGCCTGAATACTGTCTAGAGGGTGCACGGTCATCGGGGTGCTTTATAAACACAAATGAATCATTCCTTGGTGCAAAGACAGGGTGTAGAGAAGTCTTAAAGAGTTCTAAGTGCATAGACAGACTTCTATGGGTCGAAGATTACCCTAACTTCACCACTCTCTCCTACAGACAATTGAGAGTGGCTTCTTGTGAACCTCTAAAAATGTACACTGATTACCTGTGAGATATCAGCTGGATTTGGCTGGTTTCCTGTTGTCTCAGCTAACTTTGAGACACTAGACCCCTGTTGTTGGTCACCAGAAGTATCTGATTCCACATGAGTATCTGGAATAGAGGAGGTGTGTTGGTTCACAGTCTTCTTTCCCTTGGCCTTAGCAACAGATTTGGTGTGGGAAGAAGATGGGTTTTTCTTCTTCTTAGGCTGATGGCCAGAAGAAGCCTTGGACGTCGTAGTGTGCTGCCCAGAGGTCAAAGACTTAGACTTGCCAGACACACTAGAGGTAATCACCTTCTCAGAAGAAGGGAGCAAGGACTTCTTAGCTTTTGGTTGTTTGTTGGCAACGTTCATCATATGAGAGGTGACAAGGACATCTTCAGCTCCAATTTCTTTATAGATGGCACCTGTGATGCGATAGGGCTTTAGAGCAGTCAACGCAGAGTTATGGTAGTTGTCTCCCAACAGGCTTTCAAAGATCAGCGACAAGAAGCGAACATAGCAGATATTCCTTTCCCTGACTTGGTTCCGTCCCTTCAGCTGTTCAACAAGGTTGGAGAAGAGAATGCTTCCACCATCAACATCAGCTCCCCAGATCAGCCCATAAGCTATAGATTGATGGTTAAAGGACATCTGATCTTGGGATCCCTGCATTCCTCCTAGGGATTTAACAATGTGGGTGAAGAGGACACACCACATGGGTGTAAAGTACTTAATCTTCAGAGGAGATTTCGAGAGGACCTCAGCAGGTGTAAGAGCAGGGTTTACATCATGGAAGGGTTTGAGTGTAGCCAGGGCATCCTTAACAGCCTTTTTGTCAACCACCTTAAGGCATTCATCACCATGTTTTAATCCAGCCACACTCGAGAAATCTTTAAGGGAGAAAGCAAATGGGTGTTCATTGCAAGATAGGCTAAAGGTTATTGTGTCATCTACTACTTCAGCAGAGTACCAGAATTCCCTAAGGTATTCTTGGTAGAAGGTGGTTGGGGATTTGGTGAAGGCTTCACTTAAATCACAGTTTTGCATGAAGTTTACCAAATTTGAGTAGGTTTCATTTGGAGCCTTGATCCATCCAATGGAGTTGTTTGAGGCGAGGATGCTTTCGTTGAGTTCGAAGTTAATATTTGCTGCCTTGGGAATGGGAAAATCCATGGATTCAAGGTCGAAAAAGAGTGAAAATGGAGGATGGTTTAAGAGTGAGAAGAACTTAGAGAGAGAAATAGATTAGTGAAAAGAGAATAGTGGTGGGTGAGGAGAGATGAGAGACAATATATATATTCAAATAAGTAAACAGTTATTCAACCGCATTTAATGCAAAGTGGGAAAATGACTGCTCATGTGGGTCCCTTGACCTTTCAAAACTTATTTGACTCCTCGTTATTCGAAAAATAAATGATTAAATATTGAGAATGTTTTTTTCATTTACTTGGAAAGTAACTACCTAGTTTCATGTGAAAAACATTTAATATAGAATCAGTCATTTAATGAACACATTTATTATCAAGCCACATGCTTTGAGATATTGAGCATCCCTAGCTCAGCAACTAGCCTGTTGAACGAAGGTTCAGCCAAAGGCTTTGTGAAAATATCAGCTAGTTGCAGCTCTGTGGGAACAAAGTGCAGCTCAATATCTCCCTTCATTATATGATCCCTGATAAAATGATACCTGATATCAATGTGTTTGGTACGAGAGTGAAGAACAGGGTTGTTGGATATGGCAATGGCGCTGGTGTTGTCACAAAAGATTGGCACTTTGTCATATAAAATTTCATAGTCAGCCAATTGACTTTTCATCCAGAGCACCTGAGCACAACAGGTGGCTGCAGCGACATATTTTGCTTTAGCTGAAGACATAGCCACAGAGTTTTGCTTCTTAGCACTCCATCCAACCAATTTTCCTCCTAGGATTTGACAGCTGCCTGCGGTGCTTTTCCTGTCAATACAGCCAGCATAGTCTGAATCTGAATAAGCCTTGAGATCAAAGCCTGATTCCTTGGGATACCATAGACCTAGGGATGGTGTTCCTTTGAGATACCTGAAAATTTTCTTAACAGCCAATAGATGGGATTCTTTTGGGTTATCTTGGTACCTTGCACAGAGACATGTGGAGAATTGGATATCAGGACGACTAGTTGTCAGATACATGAGTGACCCAATCATGCCTCTATATAAAGTCTCATTAACAGAGACCCCTGACTCATCAGGGCCCAAGTTGTTGGGTGGAAGCATAGGGCATTTCACTGATGCACAATCAACTAAGTCATATTTTTTAAGTAAATCCTTAACATACTTTTATTGACAAATTGAAATTCCCTTAGGACATTGTTTAATTTGAAAGCCCAAAGAGTAAGTTAATTCACCCATCATACTCATCTCATATTTCTTGGTCATTAATTTAGCAAATCGTTTACTAAGATTGACATTTGTTGACCCAAAGATGATATCATCCACATAAATCTGCACAATGATGAAATCACTCTTATCCTTGAAGGTAAAGAGTGTTTTATCAATAGAACCCCTTACAAATTTATTTTCAGTTAAGAAATTAGAAAGAGTTTCATACCATGCTCTTGGAGCTTGTTTCAGCCCATACATGGCTTTGTGTAACCTGTACACATGATTGGGAAACTCGCTGTTCTCAAATCCTTCAGGTTGTTCAACATACACTTCCTCAGCCAAATCTCCATTGAGGAATGTACTCTTAACATCCACCTGATACACAGTGAAGTTCATATAGGCAGCATAAGCCAGGAAGATTCTGATGGCTTCAAGTCTTGTAACAAGAGCAAATGTTTCATCATAATCAATTCCTTCAGTCTGAGTATACCCCTGTGCCACCAGCCTGGCCTTGTTTCTGATGATGTTCCCAATTTTATCTATCTTATTTCTATAGATCCATCTAGTGCCTGTGATATTCTTTCCAAGTGGAGTTGGCACTAGTGTCCATACTTTGTTCCTTTTGAATTGATTGATTTCTTCTTGCATAGAAGCTACCCACCCTTCTTCTACAAGAGCCTCAACTACTCTCTTAGGTTCAATTTGTGAGAGAAATTCAGCAAAGAGACATTCATTGGCTGAGGCAGATTCTGAGTCATGAATTCACTGTCTAGTGGTAACCCCTGCATTAGGTTCCCCAATAATGTTGACAAGAAGAATGTGTTGATCTTTTGACCACTTATTTTGAGGAGCTGGGGACTCAAGGACAGGAACACTTGTGGAGACAGCTGGTACAATTTTAGTTTCATCCTCCTGACTAGGAGGACTTTCTTCAAAGACTACTTCAGTGTTAGAGTCTTCTTCAGCCATAAGAAGAGGTACAAGTTCATTATCAGCAGGAGATTCTTTAGGGATTTGAAGAATTGGTGAGTCATCAATAGCAGTAGAAGAAGAGGGACTACCAGAGGTCTGTGGTTCTTCTTCATCAAGTTCCTGAGAGGTAGGAACTTCTATGTTGTGAGTAGACAGAGGGTCAAAGGCAGGAACATAAGGAGTGAGAGTGTTGGAGTGATGATGGTGATGACTGGTAGGTCTTGGTTCTGAGAATTCATCACTTGGGAAAGACACATTTTCATTAAAATCAATTTCATCACCCTCTGTTCCAGTTCTCTGTAAGACTTCATCATCTTCATTGAATCTGACATGAAAAGTTTCTTTTACTTCTTGTCTTCTAATGTTAAATACTCTGAAGGCTTTGGCTGTTGGAGAGTATCCCAAGAAGAAACCATCATCAGCTTTTTCATCAAATTTTCCAAGTTTATCCCTGTAGTTGTAAATGAAAACAGGGCATCCAAAAACATGAAAATAGCTGACATCTGGAGATCTTTTTCTGAAAACTTCATAGGAAGTTTTACCATCTCTTTTGACAATGATTGATCTGTTTTGTGTGTAGCAGGCAGTGTGAACAGCTTCTCCTCAAAATTGCTTTGGTAAGGCTGCACCATTCAACATGGTTCTGGCTGTTTCAATCAAATTCATGTTTCTTCTTTCAGCTACACCATTTTGTTCAAGGGTGCCAGCTGAAGAGAAGTTTTGTGAAATACCTTTTCATCACAAAAAGCTTCAAGTTGATGATTCTTAAATTCAGTACCATTATCACTTCTTAGAGCTTTGACTCTAACATCATTCATATTTTCAACTTGTCTGATGAAGGACATGATGGTATCAGCTGCATCACTTTTCCTTCTGAGGAAGAACACCCATGTGTATCTTGAAAACTCATCAACTATGACCAAGGTGTATTTGTTGTGATTAATGGTCTGAGGTTTGACAGGCCCAAACAAATCCATGTGAAGGAGATGCAAGCACTTGTCAATAGAGAATGATTGCCTAGTCTTGAATGAAGACCTGTGATGCTTTCCTTTGACACAGGCAGAACAAGTCTTGTCTTTGGAAAACATCACTGAAGGTAGACCAGCAACCAGGTTTTATGTGGCTATCTTGTTGATGTTCTTGAAGTTGAGATGAGACAGTCTTTTGTGCCACAGCCAATTGACACTTTCAGAGGCTTTATCAAGAAAACAATTTGAGCTGTCTTCAGAGCAAACATCCATGTTGATGACATAAACATCTCTCCTTCTAGCTGAAATAAGCACAACATCATTGTTTTTGTTGAATATGGTTCCCTGAGTCTTAGTAAACAAAACCTTGTAGTCAGCATCACACAATTGGCTGATGCTAATAAGATTGTGTTTAAGACCATTCACATATGCAACCCTGGTAAACGTTATCCCATTGCAGTTCACTGAGTCGTATCCCTCTGTGTTACCTGAAGAGTTATCTCCAAACACAACTTTAGGACCTGGCTCCTTTGAGTATCTGTGCAGGTATTGTTGAATCCCTTTCATGTGTCTAGAACAGACACTGTCTAGATACCATACCGATTCCTTGAGATGTTTTTACACAGATACATAGAAACAGATTAGTTCCTATGGTGAACCCACTTTCCAGTGGGTTCCCTGAATTGCTGATTAGCAATTCTTGTGTTCCCGTAGAACTTTTGGCGTTGGGAGGGACAATTCACTGTTTCATTGGTAAAACTTCCACAGATATCACACCCAGGGAAGTCACCACACTCATCTGAGTGATGGTCTGTGAATCCATAGAATTTAAAGGGAGGATAAGGTTTGTAGTTTCCCTGTTGTCTTTTTGAACCCTGTTGTCTATCCCTAGAGGGTGTCTGAGCTCTCTTAACTGCCATATGTCTATCATGATCTAAGGTCATATGGTGAGAGTTCTTACATATATTACAATAAGGTTTGATTAACTTTTCCCCTTTGGGTTCACCTAGGACAGACTTAGGTTCATGTGAAGTAGAGCATTCAGCGGAAGACTTAATGTGTTGTTTCAAGAGTTTTACTTCTTTCATTAGAGACAACAGGCGTTCTTCAGTGGAAGGGTCAACCTTATTCACAGCTTTAGTTGAGACAGGCTTAAAAGCAACTTGTTTACCATATTGTCTAGCAGGCATATTAAAAACTTTAGCTGGAGGTTTCTCAACATCTGTTCTAAGTTCACCCTTAGCAGCTCGTGAGGAACTGCTAGGTTCAACTCCAGAGAGTTTGGGCAAAGGTGGTAACTCAGCCACATCTTCAGAGACAGGGTCATTAGTCAAAGTGGTATCTGACATACGAATAGTCTCTGTAGATTTGAAGACAATGTCTTTGGGTTTGGTGAGAATTCTCAACTTATTTTTCTTAGCAGATATATCCCTTTTAATGTCAGCAGGCAGTTCATCATTAAGCAATTGATCTATTGTGAACCTAGCACACAGCCATTTTTCAATAACCTTGTTTAATTCAGAAACTTGATAATATAAGGCAATGTTTTTCAAGGTTAACCTAGTGACTTCATTTTGCAGGGATATTTTCTCTAATTTAACCCGTCTGAGAGTTTCACATTCAGATTTAGCATTTAGCAGTTCAGTTTTAACAAAGTGAAACTTATCAAGTAGGTTCTTTCTTTGTTCCTCAACAAAGTGTAAATCAACAATGGTGTAATCAAGGACATGCTTGCGTTCATCACTAACAGACATAGATAAAAGCCTGTGTACCTTTTTCATTGTGATGTCAACCCATTGTCCTGATCTTGCATCACCTTTTCCAACAGCTGGTTCATCCTCAGCTATAGCCATAAAAGCCCTAACTCTTGTAGTATCTTCCTCATCTGAAGTCAGTGGCTCATCATTCCAATCATAAGCTTCAGCTACCAACCCTTTCTCTGTCTTTTTATCACCACCCTTCTTCTTAGATAGAGCTTCAAGCTTCAAATTCATCTGTTCTAACTCAGCTTTAAGTGCCTTGTACTTGTTTTTGTAATCCTTCTTCTCATTGTCTGATGAATTGGATTGGTGAGATGAGTTGTTGTGTTGTTTGAACTTGTAAGGTTTGGATGATGATGATGGATAGGAGGGTGAGGATGTCTTGGTGGAAGGACAGTCTTTTTGGAAGTATCCAAGCTTTCCACAGGCAAAGCAAGTTTCTTTTGACCTGTCAGTTTGTTTACTAGTTGATCCTATTCTCCATGATCTTTTGAAGAATCTTCTTTGGTTGGCTAGAAAGTCTCTTTCATGAAACTCTGCATTAAGGTCTGTCAAGAACTCTTGGCTGCTGCGGGTGTCTTCTTCAACATCAGAGTCGCTGTCATGAGGATGTGGTACAGAGATCAAGGCTTTGGAAGATGCTCCTTGAACTACAAATCTTTCAGTCTCTGACTTGTAAATAGTATCAATCAGCCCTTCTTCATAATTATACTTTCCATAAAGCTGAGCTAAGGTGTCATTCTTGATTGAGTTATTTGCTCTCTGAGTCTGATTCATACTCAGCCACTTTCTTGGAAGGCTGTTGACAAATGTGGCATTAAACTCAGCTTGACCAATGGTGACATCATTCATTGCTAGGTCATTAAGAAGAATCTTCAGCCTTGTATAGGTTTGTTGAACCTTTTCACCTTCAAGTGACTTAAAGGCATTGAACTGAAGTCTGAGTGCCTGAATCTTTGTCTCTCTTGTTTTAGAGGGTCCTTCATGGCCAAGGATGAGGTCTATCCACATTTGCTTGGCTGTGGGACACTGAATGACAGACTTCATGATATGTTTGGGAAGACAGGATATGATGATGCTTTTGAGACGTTTATCTTGGTTTGCCAATTTCCTATCAGCTGGAGTCCATTGTTTGAGAGGTTTGGGAAGAGGCTTTTCTTTAGTGGAGGTAAGCGCCATGGGAATATAAGGACCATTTTCTAAAATTTCTAGAAGAAATGGTTCAAGTCCATCGAGATACACAAGAAATTGACTCTTCCAACTGGCAAAGTATTCTTCATCAAAGACTGGTACACTTGTGACATGTGATCCACCTCTTGAGTCAAGAAGTTGGGGTAGATCATCGTCATTGGAAGGAGGGTTGAGTCTTGGTGAAGATGGTGTTGCAGAAGGTGAATGTGGTGGGTTAGAAGTTTCTGGCATGGTGGATCTTGATTATAAAACTGAGAACGATGTTTCTTGAAGGTTTTAATATCAAACACCGCTCTGATACCAATTGAAAGTCCCTAATCAATGCTAGAAACCCTAAACTTAGCTAATCAACACAAGGTATTACTTTTCAAACGTAATCTTATTATTGTATAATAAAGAATTACAAGTGTTATGGATAACACCGTTTGATGACAATGTGTTGTGCACACTTTGAACACTATAAACCTTAACTTATGAATACAGTCGCAACTGTTTGATTCTATAAGTTCAAAGCATTAATGTTATGAATATACTCAAAGTGTTGAACATTAATGCATGGATACACATCCTATTTATAGTGATACGAGGTTGACCTAAATAGTACTTGATGGTGACTACACAAGACTTTCACTTTTCAGACATCAGTCACATGATGCTCTTCTATTATTGGTAGTCTGCCATTATGCTTTAAGGAAACAGTTGTCGAAACAGTTTCCTTTTTCTTCATAGTCTCGAACACACAAATGGCATGTCCAAAGTGTGCTGAGTGTTAACAGGGTATTGCCACCCCTGTTAACCCTCAACCCCTCAGAGTCCCTGATACATCTTGGCTGTTATCCATCACAGCCAATGAGTATGTCTTCAAGTAATCTTTGACTTCCCTGACAATGTCGCTGACATGGACTCCTCTAAGGTTGCTCACAAAGATTTGGATCTCTGTAAGTCTTGCGATACTTGCCTGCCTCCTATACACAGGCAAGGGACTATCTAACAGCTTAATTATTTTTAAATCTATGATCAGGGAATCTAACAAGCTTGGATTCCCAACAATATAACATACGGACATTAACGGGCTAAATTAGCATTATTGGGCTATTAATCCAACTAAATGGGCTAAACATTTATAAATTTACTTATTGGGCTTAACCCACTTGGGCCCAACAAGTAAAGTATAATACTGATAATAAAAGTATAAAATGGTCTAATTTAAGGTAATGGACTTATAATAGGCTTATTGGACCTAAAACATGTAAATAGGTAAAACTAGTAAACTAGTATAAAAGTTACCAACACATAACACTAAAATGAGTAAATGAGAATGTATAAACCCACTTGATCATCATCATATGTATAAAATCATCATATATATACATAATTGTTATTTTGATAAATTCATTGGACAAAAGTCTAAGACCGATTATTATTTGTCTAGGTTTCCGTTATTGAAGCACGTACCGTACATCCAAATCGTCGATAACCGCCTTTTCTAATCAACGTGAGTTCATAGCCTCACACTCTTTTAAATATTTTTATGAAATGTTTTATAAACCCGCGAGGGAGATAACATGTTATATTTGATAAAATAGGACACCATTTGTCCCGATTGTTTGTTTATTGATTTGGACCCGAATGATTGTATGACCCGATGAATGAATATATGACCCGATGTATGAAATAAAATGGATTATTAAAGTTAGGTTATGTCACTAAAAGTCCCATTAGCAAGAATTGTGAACTACCGGGATTTGGTAGACGCTTGTGCATATAATAGTACTATTTGGGGACGATCACCCCAGTTCGCGCCTTGACGGTTGATCCCCGTCGTGCCACATTGATTGGTAAGCGAATTTATGTATGAGAAGATTTCCATAGCGTGATTTTTGTGACGACACGCTAACTTAGATGGGCAAACTGAGTTTCGGGTTAGCTACCCGTTGTTTATTATAGTAAGGTAACAATGTCATGCGGCTTATAATAATCCAAAAATAACGAAATACTGCTATACGCACTGAATTACAATGAATTGCCTGACTAGCAATACGGGGTCTTATTATTGATATTATGTTCGTGTTTCGGTTTTATATAACCATATCCATATAACGGTTTTTATTTATCTTTATACAACGTTATGAAACGTATTGTATGATGTTTTTACGACATTGGTTCGTATAATGGTTTTGAAGGCAACAACCTATATTATGATATTTGATAAGGATTTGTATAAAATGACTTTGGCTATTTTATGGCCTATTACAAAGATTTGTACAAAATGATTTTCGGTAATAATTTTATACCGATGTATATTGACGGATTTAATTAAACTCTATGAATTCACTTGGCGTTTTCGCTGACCTTTTCTTTTAACATGTTTTATCTCAGGTACTTGAAGGTAATTCTCGGGAAGACAACAAGAATTCATGGCCCGCAATTAAATAATAATTTCCATTCAAATGCTTTGTAAAACCTGTATGAAATACAATGACTTGGGACCTATGTAAAATTTGATATTTATGAATGGAAATGCTTTATTATTAAACGACACGATTTTTATGCGTTGTCTATGATGTGAGTAATGTGCTATCCCGTAACACCAACGAGTCTTCCGCTGTATTGAATTGTGTAAATTTGGGGGTGTTACAAATAGAGTTTTTCAAAAAGCGTTGAACACAATTTTTTCAAGAGTTTTTCAATGATTATTCAAAATCTTTCAAAAATTATGTGTTCAACAACTCCTATCCTCATAAAGCGAAATGTGAATAATATCCTCACAATGACAATTCAATTGGATCAATTTTTGAGGGGGAGCTTTTCTAAGTCATGATAAGTTTGACACATTTTTCTCTCGAAAGTTTTCAAGACTATTTTTCACAATATATTTTAATCAAATTTGGTATCTCTAATATCAAACGATTTTATATATTAGAGATAGGGGAGAAAATGTGATTAAAATGTGATCTAAAGACTCAAGCACTTATGGTTACGATCTCATACCCATAACATCTTTAATCCATGATGTTATTGGTGTCAAAAGGGTGGTTAGGTTTAAGTCCTATGATCCAACCAGAACCGGAGAGATCTTCCCAGGGACAATCCAATAGATTATTAGAAGTCCTTAGGAAAGATGGAGTAGAATGTGAACGTAGCTGAATGCAGACTAAGTACTGAAGCTAGCACTGGAACAATCACAACAAGGTGCTAGTAATGATGTCTTGGTAAGCATTGAAGGGGTTGAAGAATGAAAAAAAATGTAAGGATAAAGGGTGAAAAGAATTAGCTCTCCATACAACTTAGGCAGAAACCGGGTCAACACATCATGAAGACAACACATCATGGACCCAGTGATGTAATGCACAACCGCTCCCTAGCTGACCCAGGATTCTCTCAAAAGAAGTTTGTTTTATTGTCACGGAGATCAACACGACTCTATTGACTTTCTCACTTCGAGATAGTTGATATTGAATAAGTGGCATCTGCTCCGGCCTCCGACCACTAAAAGTGCACAAATCGAGTCTAGAGCCAAGAGATCAATCAAATCTCGTTAGGACACATGGAATGACGATAAAGAGAGTCCTACGCTATATCCTTACTTTAACACCCCCAAATTTACACGCAACGGAATCTATCTTTGGGTGCTAAACAATGATACAAAAACACATAATTTATAAAGAACGACTCGAAAAGAGATGTTTTAGATTTATCGTTCCTAAAACATTTGTCAGAGTAGCGTAGTCCCAAGTAATCGTTACCAAAAGATAAGTTAAAACAACATATTGGTTTGTTTTAAAAATGGAACGATAAATAAATGAAAGAGTTTGAACAACAAAAGCAGTGCACAACTTCATTCCCCGTGACCTCCAAGCTTCCACTTCTTGATTACCTGAAATACATGTGAGTAAAACAATCAGCAAAAATGCCGAGTGAATCTATAGGTTTATGAAATCAATTTCAACACAAGCAAAGATTATAAGTTTGTGGCATGCTTATAAGCATCAAATAATAATTCGCATCAACAATAATAATTGTATATAGCATAAATTGCAATAAGCTCATGGAACCGAGCCCTTAGACACTCCCATATCAGTCTAATAAGACGAGAGATTTATTAATTGTCGGTTACCTCCAGATTATTGGTACATTGCCGTATACCTGACTTCTCAATACAATATATTCAAACAGTGTGGAGGTCGGGCCTAAGCTTCTATGACAAGTCCACAAAAACTGAACCGGGGCGGCTTCCCCCATAGATCTATTAATTGTACTAGTGGTTAACCCATCATAGGTTAATTAACGGTCCATAATTGAGGTTTTAACAAAGGCAATCACTTAATGCAATTTAAAGGCAACCACGGGTCCATTCATAGAGGGACAGAGCATACCATAGAAATCTTGTGTTCTAAGTTTATAAAACATGTATTCCCCCTCGCGGGTTTAAAATCATTTAATAACTAGTATAAAGCGAGGCTATAGACTCACGTTGATAATGAAAGGCAGATTATCGGCTACGGGCGTGCTTCGGTCATGGAAACCTATATAAATAATAATCGGTCTTAGACTCTTGTCTAATGACTTTTATCAAAATAACAATATACATATGATGATTTTGTACATATGATGATGATCAAGTGGGCTTATATATCCTTGTTTACTCATTTTAGTGTTTACGTTTTGGTAACTTTTTACTAGTTTACTAGTTTTACCTACTTACCTATTTTAAGTCCAATAAGCTTAGTATAAGTTCTTTAACTTGTTTTAATCCATTTTATACCTATATTATCAGTATATATACTTTCCATGTTGGGCCCAAATGGGTTAAGCCCAATAAGTTCGTTTTATAAGTTTTTATCTTATTTAGTCCAATTGTTAGTCCAATATGCTTAGTTAGCTCGTTAATGTCCGTATGTCGTATAGTTCGGGTTTTATCGGTTTTTACCTGTATTAGTTACTTATATACCAGTATATGACTTTTAAAAACTTTACATTAGACGGGTTAAATCATCTAAGTTTTATTTGGCGAAAAACGTTAATTTTACGGTAATAGCCGAAAAAGTCGTAAAAATCAAGTTTATAGTTTTTATTACTTATAAGTATTATTCCACTACCATTTATATAATTTATCCATTTAATTAACCTTTTACATATTTATATAAATAAGTTTCATAAGTTAGTGGGTTTTTATTTTACATTTTATACAATAAAATTTGAGTGCTTATATAATAATAATAAACATTAAATCTCAAAATCTGATTTTTATCTTCATGTTCACCATTTTTATCATATCTAGAGTTCTATAATGAATTAGAAGCTCATTTTTGGGTGGCATGATCTTCATATAATGTGCTACATTTAACTTAGTTATAGCTACTGCTCATTTTAAGTTTATCTTGCCTTAACAGTCCCTACAAAACTGCTTATTCAGATTAGAACACCCAACTTGTTTTGATCATATCTCACTCATTATATTGATTCCATTGCATGGCCAACTCTTACATGTGTATAACATCTTGTACTTACTGTAAATGGATTATACCATGCAATTTTATCAGTTCAAGTTTTAGTTATATATTGTTTTTATACAGCCAACTAAATAATCATGATTTTAGCCTTATTTCTCATGGTTATTAACATTTTTAAGCATATTTATCAACACTTGATCCCCACACAACATTTTTATCATCATATATACATCATATACATATACAAAATAAAGAAAATACATTTGTTCTTTACAAAAATAACAAGAGAAAATGGAGAGGATGATCTTCTTTACCAACCAAGTGTATTTCTTGTTTTTGGAAGACAAGAACTTGATGAACACCACAAGTAACTCCAAGATCATCAAACACCAAGAACAATAGTTGAGAAATCAGCCCTAGGACACAAGCAAATCACCTCCAATGTTGTTAAAATGGCCACCAAATGATCAAGGCTTCAAGATAACTCCATGATAGAGCTAGTAAACATGTATTTCATGGCTAGAAAAGATCAAAAGGGGTGTTTGTAGCTTAAATATGGATGGCAATGGTGAAGGTTTTTGAGAGGATTTGTGTTGATTTTGCATGTAAGTAAATGGTGTGTGAGTTAGTTGCTAGTGGTTTTGACTAGGAAGTAGAAAGTGTAAGCTTAATGTGTAAGCTAATGCTTACACTTGTAGCTAGTTAGTTAACATGATGCCACATCCTTAGATGTGGTGTCATGTGTGCCATCCCATGTTAGCTAGTGGGGTGGGATAATGTATTTTGTCCCACCTCACT
Source organism: Glebionis coronaria (assembly GCA_025667525.1). Classification (NCBI taxonomy): domain Eukaryota; kingdom Viridiplantae; phylum Streptophyta; class Magnoliopsida; order Asterales; family Asteraceae; genus Glebionis; species Glebionis coronaria. The sequence continues at coordinate 438,058,694 of CM046874.1, forward strand.
AATTTACGGGTATTCCTAGATTCTAGTTTTCTCGATTTGCGTGCCCTCGGGTCGTTTCACGAAAAACGTTTTTATAAATTATGAATCAACGTCACAAAACGAATCCAATAAAAATTGTCTCATAAAAAACGGAGTTCAAAAACATAAATACGTAATCCTAAGGTTTCCGGTTTAGTCGTAAGGGACGCTAAATTATGCACGTAAGCCAAAATTTAAATCCGTAAATTGTGAGTTCGTCAACCAACACAAAAATAAATTTCAAAATATTATACGAGAAAATATTTCACTATCTGAAAATGTTAGATTGTACTTTTTAAAAGTCTAAACGTACACAAAAAATAATAATATAACGACTCGATACGTAATTGAAATGACATCGTCGAAAGTATTAAATATCGAAACTATCGATAATAAAATATAAAATATTTGGCATCCGTCGGTATCGCGATCACTAGTAGTCCTCGTTGCTCGTCAAAATATTAAAATATAATATATCGGTTTCAACTTAAACCGTTAAACATAATAATATTTAACGTTATAAAATACTTCAAAATAATTGAAAATAGAATTAAATTATGACCTTATTTTTACGGGTTTTACATCCTCACCACCTTAAGGGAGCGACGTCCCGGCGCTCAACTCGCCTCACTTTCGCCAACACGCATTAAAGTCTCAATAAACATCGTCGTTGAAAGTCATAAAGATATTACATAATATGTGTTCTACATGATCGGACGTCATCGGATGATGCCGTCTCAAGTTCTCACAACTTACGATCATTTGACTAGATCACATACCACATAAGTACATAAAAATAAAAGGTCGAACAATAACATCAAGTATAGATTTCCATCGTTAATCATCGGGAAAACCTTGAACGAACCCTTGATAATAACCACTTGATCACAAGAGTCTTTCCACTTGCGGTGTCGGCTTCAACATACTCCTCGAGGTCGTAACGAATTTATTAACTCCATTCATTAAGAGATTCGGTCCTCAATCATTCCACGAGTACACACATAAATCCTGGTGACACTTATCGTTTCTTCTTATACACTGCTTCCCGAGATTCATTTTAAACTCAGAATAAAATAGTGATCTTCAATACGAGGAACAGAACGAGATAAAAATGAATTTAATAAACGCATAAACGGACAAGATGTGGTAAAATGATTTAAGGTTAACGATCGACGAGGGATCTCGAATCACGTAACCGTAAAACATAATAATTCACAATACTAGAAAAATGAGGGCGAAGAATGATTTAAATATTAATATTAAAATAACGTTTGTCACAGTTATCCGTCCCGGATTTGTATTACCTTAAAACTTAGTTGAGGTACCTTCTTGATAAAGATGATATATTAAAAATAGAAGTTAAATAGCTTCATAATTTATTTTGGTTGTCTTAAGAAACTTTGAAAGAATAACACGAATTTATTAATTAAACTCGTATTGATGGTTACAATTTAGAAAATATAATTTTCAAATTAAATCATTATTAAATCATTGTTAGGAATATAAATTAAACCGGTAATTTTCATTACAATAAAAGTAAAGTATGATAAGTCAATTAGTTCAAAAGATAGAGCATAATTTCATTTTAAACATTAGTTTTAGTTATACAAAATATGATGTATAAATTTGACCTTTTTCTTATGGTAGTTATTTCGATAATTGAAAATCATTGGAAAATGTATAAAAGTTCCATAAAATTTTATAATACGTTGTAGAAATACATAAATGTGTTTATTATTTCAAAATAAATATGGGATATATTCGGGTTTCGAAAGGTGACAAGACAACAACGAATACAAATGGAAATAATAGTCAACAATTAGTACGAAATCAACGGTACAAAAGAGAACGAAGCAAATGTCGTATGAATTTTTAAAGAGAATAATAAAATAAAGGCGTCGATGGTATTACGATAAGAAATGATAGATTAAACAAGTTGTCAATTTTGTTAGTGCGGTCGATGGTTCACCAATATCAGCTCGTTAACTTAGCGGTGGTCGATACATGATCGGAAATAAGATTCATACAAAAATTTTAATAAATAAAATTCCTAATAATCACTTGTAATTAAAACAAATCAAATGAACGATGTTAGTGTTTAAAGAGAGAAGTCAAAGCACGGTTCACAAGAGTGGATTTCGAGACAAACGAGAGTGACGGACGTCATCCCGGATATACGGAAATCACTCTAGTGATAATTCATTATTCACGTGCGGAGACATTCCAAAGATCTACCCAGTCGTATATAAAGAAGATTGGACAAAAAGGAAGGATAAAACATCGAGACTTTCAATTCTTTTATCAACAGTCAATAATTAGACGAGCAGTCAAAAGAAATCAGTTATAAGACAAAATGAAGTAACAAGTGGAAAAACGATTGTCGAGTAAAAATGTATTCGTAAGCGCGTAATTCGTTTAACGAAAGGTAAGAAAACATATGCGGATGCATAGAAATTGCGCTACTTGCATAAAATATGAAGGTTTTTAAAACTACTTTTCATTTTATTTCATTTTATTTATCTTTATCATAAATACAAGTAAAAAGTTGATTATTATCAAGATTTTTAAGTTGACTACTATTTAGCCTAGCATGGCTCCTTCTAAATTAGACATAGGTGATCAGGCCATGTATAATTTAGGAATAGCAATGCAATGCTCAGTTTCGTCGAAAAGTATTACGTTTCTTATGTTTATATATAAACCATGCCATCTGTAAAATGGAATTTAAAAATAGTTTATAAATTTATAGGATACAAGTAATTTGTGAGATACTTAATAAGCAACTTTTAATCTTACGAAAAGTATTTTATAAGACCAAAGTAAACATAATTGGTGAAAATAATCGTAAAACAATATCAGATTTATTTATAATATGACATTATGACAACGTATAAAGTAGTCAATGTTTTGCAAAAAGTGGCAAATAGTAGCTCATAAAACAACCAATGAAATGGTTACAAGTTGTTAAGTTTTCAAAGGGTTATAAGGTTTAGACGAAAACGCCATGAGACACGCGATAAGAATGTCAACGAAGAATGTGAAGGCAGAACTTCAAAACTCAACTCAAATCAGTGGAAGGTTAGAAGAAAACGAAAATAAAATAACGTCGAATGACAAATGAGTCATATATATATGAAAAGAATAAAACAATCCACATGTTTATTCTTTGTAAGATACTCGACACAACATGCTTTTAGGAAAGTATGTTATTCGCTTTTAAATTACACCATTAATCCGGTAATTGCTAATCCTGTACTATTTTTTTTATTTTTAAATATTTTCACATGCAACTAGTATTCGTTAGTTGTAAAATAATATTTGTTAAAATTTTACGATCTCAAATGAAATCAAAACAGCTTAGAAACATTTAAAACTCATGTTCTGAATTTTCTATCAGATTTAACTTTTTTAATATGAGCCGATTAATTGACCCGATAAACGACATCTCCAAGACTCAGAGTCTAAAGCATTTTGATGCAAAACGACGTTTCAGACGACTTTCTAGTTTTTCACGAGACCTGAAAACCAATGTAAAATGACCAAAATACCCCTGCAAGTTCTGTGCAGGTTTGACTATTTTATTTTAAAAACGCAGGTTTTACTTTTAAGTTTTGACCTGTTTATACTGCCCCTACAGTTTCTTCATAAAGTGTATTTTTTGACACTTCTTAACGGCTCAAAATATATACATATATACACACATGTCTTGTGGATTTTATAACAACGAAAAAATAAATCTCGTAATGAGCATCAAATAAAATATAGCATGATGAATGACAGAAAATGCTTCAAGGTATTCAACACGAAATTTAGGAAGCAAGACGGTGAAAAACGTTCGTAATTTAGATTTCAAAATGCAATGTAGGCAAATCTCCTTGGTGCCACGATTGTCAAAAACACAAAACATAACAAGAAAAAAAATGAAACATTAACATGCTACACTCCGGGAGCGAGAAGGTTAATGAAAAACAAATGATACAATTTTATATAAGTAAAATCGTATTCCAATTCTAGCGCCATAATCTAGACGACGATTTATAAAATGACGATGACGTTACCGAGATATAAGCGAACAATACACTTCGTAGTCGATACATATAAATGTCAACGAATTAAATCTTCGCATGTCGTGTAAAACGATAATAAAATCAACAAAATATTATGAAAACCATGATAGTATTCAACACGATTATAGGAGAGTTTCAAAATGTGTGACTCACACGATAGTGGTTAGTCTTTTCCAAGGACACATTGAACTACACAATGGTCTAGAGACTACGTTTCAAGACGTCCAAGCACAAATAGCCGGAAGACGATTTGGATATCTACGTAGATATCTCAAAGAGTTAAATAATGAAAGTAACGCGCGCAGATGGAGGTATGTAAGGTCATAATATAAAATTTGCAATAAAAAGAATTTAAATACTTCAAAAATAAATACAGAAAGATCTTGAAAATTCAATGTATTTATTTAAGTGAATCATTAATAAATGATAAACTTTTATCGAAAAGTTTAACGACATAAATATATATCGATAAAAGGGACCCTAGATATAAATATATATCAATAAAGGGATCATAGTATTTATTTATAAATACTTGGCAATAAAAGGATACGTAATAACGTATACTAAAGTTGTAATCCCAGAAGTAGCTTGAACCTGAAGTCACGCGAAATCATGTAATAAAATCGACAGTTAAAGTTTAGGTTTTTAGAAAAAGACCTAGTTCTCTATAACTCATGGCTCTGGTACCAATCTTTAACACCCCCAAATTTACACGCAGCGAAATCCATCTTTGGGTGCTAAACAATGATACAACAACACATAATTTATAAAGAACGACTCGAAAAGAGACGTTTTAGATTTATCGTTCCTAAAACATTTGTCAGAGTAGCGTAGTCCCAAGTAATCGTTACCAAAAGATAAGTTAAAGCAACATATTGGTTTGTTTTAAAAATGGAACGATAAATAAATCAAAGAGTTTGAACAACAAAAGCAGTGCACAACTTCATTCCCCGTGACCTCCAAGCTTCCACTTCTTGATTACCTGAAATACATGTGAGTAAAACAATCAGCAAAAATGCCGAGTGAATCTATAGGTTTATGAAATCAATTTGAACACAAGCAAAGATTATAAGTTTGTGGCATGCTTATAAGCATCAAATAATAATTCGCATCAACAATAATAATTGTATATAGCATAAATTGCAATAAGCTCATGGAACCGAGCTCTTAGACACTCCCATATCAGTCTAATAAGACGAGAGATTTATTAATTGTCGGTTACCTCCAGATTATTGGTACATTGCCGTATACCTGACTTCTCAATACAATATGTTCAAACAGTGTGGAGGTCGGGCCTAAGCTTCTATGACAAGTCCACAAAAACTGAACCGGGGCGGCTTCCCCCATAGATCTATCAATTATACTAGCGGTTAACCCATCATAGGTTAATTAACGGTCCATAATTGAGGTTTTAACAAAGGCAATCACTTAATGCAATTTAAAGGCAACCACGGGTCCATTCATAGAGGGACAAAGCATACCATAGAAATATTGTGTTCTAAGTTTATAAAACATGTATTCCCCCTCGCGGGTTTAAAATCATTTAATAACTAGTATAAAGCGAGGCTATAGACTCACGTTGATAATGAAAGGCGGATTATCGGCTACGGGCGTGCTTCGGTCACGGAAACCTATATAAATAATAATCGGTCTTAGACTCTTGTCTAATGACTTTTATCAAAATAACAATATACATATGATGATTTTGTACATATGATGATGATCAAGTGGGCTTATATATCCTTGTTTACTCATTTTAGTGTTTACGTTTTGGTAACTTTTTACTAGTTTACTAGTTTTACCTACTTACCTATTTTAAGTCCAATAAGCTTAGTATAAGTTATTTAACTTGTTTTAATCCATTTTATACCTATATTATCAGTATATATACTTTCCATGTTGGGCCCAAATGGGTTAAGCCCAATAAGTTCTTTTTATAAGTTTTTATCTTATTTAGTCCAATTGTTAGTCCAATATGCTTAGTTAGCTCGTTAATGTCCGTATGTCCTATAGTTCGGGTTTTATCGGTTTTTACCTGTATTAGTTACTTATATATCAGTATATGACTTTTAAAAACTTTACATTAGATGGGTTTGATCGTCTAAGTTTTATTTGGCGAAAAACGTTAATTTTACGGTAATAGCCGAAAAAGTCGTAAAAATCAAGTTTATAGTTTTTATTACTTATAAGTATTATTCCACTACCATTTATATAATTTATCCATTTAATTAACCTTTTACATATTTATATAAATAAGTTTCATAAGTTAGTGGGTTTTTATTTTACATTTTATACAATAAAATTTGAGTGCTTATATAATAATAATAAACATTAATTCTCAAAGTCTGATTTTTATCTTCATGTTCACCATTTTTATCATATCTAGAGTTCTATAATGAATTAGAAGCTCATTTTTGGGTGGCATGATCTTCATATTATGTGCTACATTTAACGTAGGTATAGCTACTGCTCATTTTAAGTTTATCTTGCCTTAACAGTCCCTACAAAACTGCTTATTCATATTAGAACACCCAACTTGTTTTGATCATATCTCACTCATTATATTGATTCCATTGCATGGCCAACTCTCACATGTGTATAACATCTTGTACTTACTGTAAATGGATTATACCATGCAAGTTTATCAGTTCAAGTTTTAGTTATATACTGTTTTTATACAGCCAACAAAATAATCATGATTTTAGCCTTATTTCTCATGGTTATTAACATTTTTAAGCATATTTATCAACACTTGATCCCCACACAACATTTTTATCATCATATATACATCATATACATATACAAAATAAAGAAAATACATTTGTTCTTTACAAAAATAACAAGAGAAAATGGAGAGGATGATCTTCTTTACCAACCAAGTGTATTTCTTGTTTTTGGAAGACAAGAACTTGATGAACACCACAAGTAACTCCAATATCATCAAACACCAAGAACAATAGTTGAGAAATCAGCCCTAGGACACAAGCAAATCACCTCCAATGTTGTTAAAATGGCCACCAAATGATCAAGGCTTCAAGATAACTCCATGATAGAGCTAGTAAACATGTATTTCATGGCTAGAAAAGATCAAAAGGGGTGTTTGTAGCTTGTATATGGATGTAAATGGTGAAGGTTTTTGAGAGGATTTGTGTTGATTTTGCATGTAAGTAAATGGTGTGTGAGTTAGTTGCTAGTGGTTTTGACTAGGAAGTGGAAAGTGTAAGCTTAAGGTGTAAGCTAATGCTTACACTTGTAGCTAGTTAGTTAACATGATGCCACATCCTTAGATGTGGTGTCATGTGTGCCATCCCATGTTAGCTAGTGGGGTGGGATAATGTATTTTGTCCCACCTCACTAATTTACGGGTATTCCTTGATTCTAGTTTTCTCGATTTGCGTGCCCTCGGGTCGTTTCACGAAAAACGTTTTTATGAATTATGAATCAACGTCACAAAACGAATCCAATAAAAATTATCTCATCAATAACGGAGTTCAAAAACATAAATACGTAATCCTAAGGTTTCCGGTTTAGTCGTAAGGGACGCTAAATTATGCACGTAAGCCCAAATTTAAATCCGTAAATTGTGAGTTCGTCAACCAACACAAAAATAAGTTTCAAAATATTATGTGAGAAAATATTTCACTACCTGAAAATGTTAGATTGTACTTTTTAAAAGTTTAAACGCACACGAAAAATAATAATATAACGACTCGATACGTAATTGAAACGATATCGTCGAAAGTATTAAATATCGAAACTATCGATAATAAAATATAAAATTTTTGGCATCCGTCGGTATCGCGATCACTAGTAGTCCTCGTTGCTCGTCAAAATATTAAAATATAATATATCGGTTTCAACTTAAACCGTTAAACATAATAATATTTAACGTTATAAAATACTTCAAAATAATTGAAAATAGAATTAAATTATGACCTTATTTTTACGGGTTTTACACTTACGATATTGCTAGAACACTCACAGTGATACTACTTAATATTCACAATGATGAGTGGAAATCCTTCCAGTGTTAACATCAAACAGCACTTCGGTAGGTCATGTGCAAGATTCTTTATGAATTGAACATGTGTAAACTGAAAAGCAACAATGGTTTGTTTCTTTATTGATTCAAACTCGTTTCAGGTTTCTACACAATATCTTTATGGTCTTGCCAGAACATTCAGAGTGATATTCATATTCACAATAACGAATGGAAATTCTTCTAACGTCAACATCAAACAGTGCTACGGTGGGTAACTTGCGAGATTCTTTATGAATCAAGCTTGTGTCAACTGGAAAGCAACAATGGTAAGATTCTTTAAGAATCAAACTTGTTCTAGGAATTTGAATTGATGACTTTAATCAAGAGGATATTTATCAAATTGATTCACTCTTTATGTTTGTAGTCTTGCTTTGAGATGGTCGAGTAAAGAGAACGACTAGTATAGCCGTGAAACCATGTCAAGGAGATTTTTAATTAAATCTACCTAATCACAGGTACGATATTTAATATCATATAACAGTCTTCACCGATCGGAGGTAAAATGCTACCAATTTAGGACGAATGTCAAAGCCATTCAGTCCATGTCTATGTTTTGTCTGAAGAAGGTGGCGTTACGGTGTACTCAGCAAAGTCGAAGATTCAAAACCACATACTCATGCCCAAATACATACTCAACAATCAGGAAAGCTAAAGACTTCCATAACTCTAATGATTAAAATCTTCCTTATCAATTAATGTAGAGGAATGACCTCTCTTCAAAGGAGATTTTTTAGCAAGTTTTCAAGATGATGTAAAGTATGAGCATGTGGATGAAGACACAAGATTTCAAGGTGACAAAGACAAGACAAGGATGATTTGAAGATCTCAAGGTTAAAGACAAAGTCGAATGACAACGACAAAGGCTCAAAGATCACAGCATGAAGGAACAAGACTACTATTACACGTTCAAGACTCATTTATGACGAAATTCGAAATCTCCATTGATATCCAAATATCGAAGAGGAATGACCTCACATTGGGGGAGATTTTTAGCCTCAAAATATTGAGTCAGACAAGAATGCTCGGTCATAGTTTATTATTGTGACATTTATTAGAACGTTGTAATAGGTAGTATAATAGTCGTGACATTACGGGCTTGATGGCTAGCTTAAAAGGCCTCTTTCAAGGTACTAAGCATTTATTCAAGCCCAGAACAATCAAACATATAGCCCATTATGCCACATGTAGGAAAGGCTATAAATACCCTTCCTAGCATGTTAGGAAGGGTGTTGGTTATTCATTTTCTTAATCTAATCCTCCCTATGTTTCACACTTCTCTCTCTTTTCTCTCTCTACTTTTTCTCTCTAGAATTCATCTACTTCATCTATCTTTCTTCTTTATTTCTTGTTTGATCATCACAAATTAGGGACAACGCTGCTCAATTCAAAATCTTGAATTGATTATCATATTTTTCAAAATCAATTTGGGTACTGATAGAGAAAACTTCCTTCTCACATAGATATTGTTTAATATGGTGTAGTTTCTCATTCACAGTGAGAAATCTTTATCAAAACAGTCTTTCTAATTTACCATTTAAATCTAGCAGTTACTTAACGGTCACTATTCAATGTACTATGAAGCTCTATTCTCATATAACTTTCTCAAATAGTTTCATGAACTACTTTGGGTTTCGTAAGTTGAAAATATCCAACTTTAGCCCAACAGATACGCAAATGGCACTTCTCTCCATAGAGTGCTTTGAATACTACTGCTTTAAGTATAGCAGGATAACTATTGTCATACGAGAAATTTTACCAATGTTAAGTGTCCTTCCAAACTTTATAAGACATACAGGGAGTATGTAGTTTTAGTATCTAGATAGTTATTTCACTTAGTACATTAGTATACTTATCTTAAGTATAACACACAAATTTTGAGTATACTTTTAGGATAAAGATGTGAAATACTCTTCACGATCTTAGATGATAGATATTGATACTCTATGTCAACAGATTATTTCACATATAATCTTGTCAGAGTTTCCATATTATCAATTTCCTAAATAGGAATAAATCCTACAGTTCTTAATAAGATAATTGACAATGATCCGGATGGCATCATGTCTACTTAAAGTAACAAAATCCTCATTGTTCTTTCCTATTTCCATGGAGGAAATTCAGGTTGAACTGTAAGTCAGATGACTTAATAGTCTGCTTTTAAGAGCATACTATAAGGATTTCAAAGTTTCTGCGAGTTGAATGGAATACTTTAACTTACAAATTCCAAATCTAGGAAAAATATTCACATATTCTCACTTAATGTTGTAACGTTTTATTAAGTCCACACTTGTCTTATATCGAATCTCTTTAAGTCCATTTATAAATTCTCACTAACATAAAGATCCGTCCAACTTTATGCAAGGAAGAAATTATAAATTTGGTGATTTAAATTTATTTATTTGACTGACGAAGCGTCCTAATTCAATCAAATAAATAAAATGTAAATCATTGACTTAGAAAATTCCGACATAACACGAATATAAACAAATATTCTACCCTTAGGTTTCCTTTTTACGTTGGCGTGTGTAAGACGTCTTGTATATAATATCTAGGAATACGATTTTTCAAGAGACGAATGACGTGAAAACATAAGATGATATTTTATTCCCTATAAAATACAGAACAATGTTACCAAGCATATGATTTATAAGGCCACATGCCCTTAAAAATCCAAGTCCAATGATCTATTATGCTGAAAATATGACATCAGATAGTTTAAATTTCTGTGTGATGAAGGGTGCATTTCTTACACAGAAGAAAATTTCCATCATATTCACAGTAGATTGGATTCTAATTTACTTGAATTTTATAGACGTTCTTTCACTACTGAATTTATGGTTAAGATTTTTCTGATTTTTGCACATGATTGTGCTTAATTACCTTGTATATTAACTCTTTGGGTAGAGGTAAATGACTTTTTCCAATATATTGGGATTTTGGAAGTGGTAATCTTTAAAAATCTTTGATAAAATTCCTAACAAAATCTTCTGATGGAGTGTTCTTAATAGAATTTGAGATGAAATTCCTTGACATAATTCAATGATAGAATTTTCTGATGAAGGCTTTTCTCATTCTACGGAATAGGATTTAACTCTACTAACTCTTAAAATTTCCTCTTGTATGTCTCGAGGTTATTTCCTTTCATCGCTAGATAGCAGAATTCTCCTTTCACCTTCTCGATCATCTTTATAAGTGATAATTTAACAAAGCGATATCACGAACTTCTTTTATCTCAATAGGTTGAGTATTAATAACCCACCAAGATAACTGATGAAGTGTTATCTCACTTATAGCAAGCTTCATTTCTCAATTCCAAATACGATTACTATGATAGAAAACTAATTAATTTGGCTTCTTCAATCCAACGGGTGATACTAATAACATCTTTTCTTCCTTGGATATTAAAAACTAATCAATCATAGAATCGTATTTCGAATAATAATTCTCATTTACTATTTGTAATTGCAGGATTGCAGCCACATTATCGTTAATCATTCGTCTCACATATTTAGGGTTAAGGTATACTCATATCGGAAAACATTAGTCACATATGTATATGGATACATATAAATGCTTATCGAACACAAGGTATATCTTTTGGGTTTATTTGGTAGGGTGCAGGGGAAACTTAATATGTTGATTATCATTCATATCTGAGGATAATAAATCCAACTATGAAACATAGTTCTAAAGTTTACAACAGATTTATAAAGATATGAATCATGCATAATCGTAACATAATTTTTCCATGATATGGAAAGGAGGAATATAACAGAAAATGTAAAAACTCGTCTTATAGAACAAGCTTCTCTTTTACATATCCTATAGAAGAATCTTTTGATGGACAAAAGTCGAGAATAGAATAGTTCTAGAAAACTTGGGAAGTTTCCTTTCTCTTTCTTCAAACTTGCGGGTTATGGTCAACTTGATAATTATCATTATCATAGAAGATAACAGAAATTCTAAAGAATATATACTTTTTCAATTATATGCTTTTCTTAGAATTAACGCAATTTTATTCATAATTACTTGTGAGAAAACCAAGAAATAGGGGTTTCTTACTCCTCAAAAATAAATATGAAATGACATGATGAGAAACACAACTTTTATTTATTAACAACTTGTCTGTTTAAACTTACAAGACAAGCTTCACTGTTAACATAAAAGTGAAGACATAAAGTTGAAAGTATTTACAACTTAATAGTCTAATGTTTTCATCTCTCCCCTTAAGTTCTTTGATGGCATCAAAAAGACTTCGTATATTGGCTCGATGTCTAATTTGAATGTCCTCAATGACTTATTCATGAGTAGAAATATTCAGTCGAGCTTGAACAATCTCTTCATTGTGTATCATCTGTCTTCTCTGCAACTTGGCTTTAGTTTCTTCTAAATATCCTTCTAATTTCTCAAAATCTCGTTGTATAATTCTTCGGCCTTTCATAAGCCCTTCAACTTTATCTTCAAGATCTTTAATATGCTTGGGAGGAAATTCTTTCATATAGGGTAGGATATCTTTAATTTTTTGTTCATAGGTATTTTTGGGTAAGTTTTAAGATATAGGTGAGGGTACATTAATAGGGTAAGGTGATGGAAAATTTTGGTGTCGGGGTGAAAAATCTACTTCTTCATTATATGCTTGTATAACTTGCATATAGGGGTCGTCATCAAAGGGTAAAACGGATTTTGGAATTCTCTGGTCTTTGGGTGTATTTTCTGAAGTATCATATGGATTATTCATCGGGAGAGTGGAAATAAACTTTGGGAAGTTATCAGGAACACTTGTAGAATGCCCTTCTTGAGAATCCGTTAAGATGATAATAGGAGGGAGATAGGGATACCTATTTCTAGAGACGTCAATAAATCCTAAAATATTTCTTACTCATAAGTATAATTTTTATACTTACACATAAACATGGTCTCATTTACACATTGTTCTACCGGGTAGAAGTCCTAGTATTGGTATAATATTACCTCATTCTTGTAGCAGCACTTGCATGGGCACGAAGGACTTTCTTGAAATTATTGGGAAAGGTAGTTATAGTCAAGATTTTATTTCTTGTTCTCTATAACCATGGATTTGAGTACCAATCTGTAACACCCCCATTTTACCTTTACGCAACGAAACATTGATATGGGGTATTACTTCATAGAACACAAGTCATAATAATAGAAAACAACTCAAAAGAGTGATGAAATAAACTTTCTTTATATTTCATTGAAAAATCAAAATTTTACAATATGAGGTTCCCAAAATATAGAATAATTTAAGTCTTGTGCCTCTTCATGCCATCTTTGTGATGCTCCATGCTATCAATCAACAATTCCTGAAATATATGCTTACAAGTCAACACAAAGGTTGAGTGAATTCATAGGTTTGTAATAACAGTTTTGAATACAAGTATGTTCTCCGGGCTACATTGTTATACACCCAAATAAAATAGTTATCATACTGCACTATGCTCATGACCCCGCTGCTAGACAATAACCAACCAACTGCCCTTAAGAAGGAAGCCTGCCAGACTATCCTTAGTTTAACAAAATAAAGTGTATCTGTTAGCCAAGGTAGGAACCTTCAGCTGCTGGCAAGCGCGACTTGCCCAGATAGGGGATGTCAACCCCCAAATAGTACTATTCATAATGTTAGCGCTCATTTTTAAGAAATGATTAGCGGTTCACGATTAAAAAGGGACTTAAAGTAAACATAGTGTGAATAATCATATCTGAGAAACATACCAAAAACACTTGTATTCTATTTTTAGCATATATCTCCCTCACGGGTTTTCAAATAATTTAGAAAGCATTAAAAGTGAGGCTATGAACTCAACTTATGTCCATAGAATCCGAGCTATAATCAGATATATTTCATTCATAGATAATCAGCTTGATCATACAAACCACAACTTGGTTTCATAAACAACAGCTTGATCTCATACAAACCTGGATTAATACATTTTGTATAGTATCAAGTCTTTGACTTTTAGTTTAATATTGTTAAGTGTTGGTTATATATTCTTTCATTATTATTTGGTTGTAATTCTAGCATCATTGTTTGGGCCATCATACTCAGAAGCCATTTTATAAACGTTTGAGGAGCGAGGGCACTTTAAATCGTAAACCCAACCACCCAGTCAGAATGTAATATCGAGATGGAACATATTTGTACAAAGCTCCTTACTAACATGATACTTTCATTACTTCCTCATATTCATAATTAATCTTCTTTAGTTTCAAAATTGGCAAAAATAGCCCTTTTTGTTATACTTTGGTATAATTACACTTTTAACCCCTAAAGTATATAGTTTTAGTATTTGCATTTTAAACCCTCAATATTTAACCTTAGGACCTCAAACTTTGCAATATTTATAATTATAGCTTTAAATTTCATAAAATGACACTTTTGGTAAAAAATGTTAAATAGTGTCAAAAATGACAGTTTTAGTCCCTATACTTGTAAAAATCACATAATAACCTCAAAAATAGACCAAATTATCTAGAGTTTTTTAAAAAAAGTTTAAAAACAAGTTTATAATCATAATAAAAATATTTTTCCAGAATTATAGCTTTTGAAATGGATTTTTGCTTATTATTTCATGTAAATTACAAAACTAGGGTTTTAAGACATCTTTAACTTATAACTTCCATTTAAAATGATGAAATGACTTAGTTTCCTTTAGATTATCTTTCTAACATCTTATTAACAGTATAACAACTCTAAGAAAGTCTTATAACAAGATCAAAGCATAGTTAACAAAGTGATTACCTAGGATGCTCCAAAATGGCTCCTAATGAGGTATATGGACTATATCTTCCTCATAACTCTTCAAGAACTCCCAGAACTTCTTACAAAGCTTGCTACTGATCTTAGCGACATCTTAAGAATTCAATGGTGGTATAGGAATAGAATGTATAGGTGTTTAGGTAAGAAATGGAAGGATGATTCTAAAATGAAGCTAAAGGCTCCTATTTATACTATTTCTAACCCTTAAGCTCCAATTTTTGCCCCAAAACGTGTAAAAACCAGGGAGTGGTGACTAATGAATCCTAGGAAAGATATATTCAAGTCTAGGAATGACTCATGGAAGCTAGATTCAAGTTTATCTAAGGTTAAGGCTATAAGGAAGCCACAAAATTTTAAGATAGGAATGAATAGGTGTCATCTACAAGTAGGTGATGCACCTACTTGTAAAATATCTCAAAATATCCCAAAATATCTGGCCAATGTTTGAATTTAGAGGGAAATCATTTTGAATAGGTTTTGGAGGGAAAAACCTAGCCGGATACAAAACTAGGGCTTGTAACTTTATACTTTGTGATTTTTGTGATTAAGGGCTTAGGAATGTGATTAATGATGTATTAGGGTTTAATTAGGGTATATAAATTGTAATTAAAAAGTTTGGGACTTTGGTTTGAAGTTTAATAAAGGTTTGATGTGAAAATGGGAAGAAAACTTAAGCGGGTTAGGGTTTCTAATGATTTATGGTTAAGTCTTAGTAAAAGTAATTATCCTTCAACTAAATACAGATGTAAATTCATTTTATACATCCTACATTGTTCTCAAGGTGTTCATGAAGTCCCTACATTAGTTTTATTAAGTTATTCTAAGTAAACATATCATAAGGGTAAAAATACCCATTTTGACATAATTTACAAGCCATGCATTGAAATCTTATACCTTGTGCATTAGGGTAATTGTACATTGTTTTAATATAATCTTATAACCTTAATGAAGTCCTATAAATATTGATAGACTTGTCCAAAAGGACTAGGTAGTGATTCTATGTAGATTTCTTAATATCAGGGTTTTTAGGTCATTAATCGTAATGACTTTCTATCATGGTTAATTAGTGTTTATACCTTTATAAATACCTTTTTAGGGCTTTTATATTATTTTTATGACTTCTAAGGATTATACATTTTTATTTTAAGGGTTTGTATAGGTTGATCATATTCTAGGGACAATTATAGGAGCTTAAGATCCTATGCTTTGATAACTTGCACTTTATGCTTTACCAACTTGTAACTTGAATTGAAATAAATGTATATTCTTTATATAATATATAGTTGAGTTTTATAACTTATGGCAAAATATTAGACTCTAATTCAATGTGAAATGGATTTTACATGCTAATCTTGGTTACTAGGTCTTAACTTGTAATTAGCCTTGGATTAGTGAATATTAGCATTTTGTGATCAATTAACTTTCCCTTTTATGATAGATTGTAATTAGTATATTGTTTTTGATACTTGTACATGGAATTACATTGCTTGAAATATTGTTTACCAAGGGTTTTTAGGTGGTAATCTAGACTATTATGTACAACTATTTGTACTTAGTTTTGTATGGTTTACTCTTGCCATTATTAGGTATTATTATGTCTTCAAAGTATAGTTTGAAACTTTTTTATATTCCATAATGACTTATTCATATGTATTATTCATTCATAGTTTACCATTCTTGAGTTTACAACTCATTTATAGGGATTCTAGGGTTTCTAAGGGAATTTAGGGTATCATAGTTAAATTTGAGATGTTCTTATCAATATTGAACTTATTAGATCACTTTTAGATCTTACACTTGATATATAAATTGTATTGACAACATATAGGAATATGTTGTAATGGCAGTTCAAGTTATGAGAAGCAGTTCATCTTGCCAAGTAAGGTATAAAAGTAAAAATTTCTTGCCAAATTTTCATATTGAGACAATCATAACTTATAGCATAGATGTGAATTTTGAGGATTTTCACAATGCAATATGAAAATCTTATTCAAAAGTACCTTTTCTGTGATTTCCAGATCTGATCTTATCTTTTCATCTTCAAAAAACTATCATTAAACCCAGAAATGATGATAAAATTGATGATACCAAAAATGAAACCATGACCCAGAAATGATACTAGTGATAATAGATTTGAAACCATGAACTAGAAAAAAAATTATGACTGATTGTGACAAAAGAAACCAATAATAGTGATAAACAGATCAGAAAAACAGTGATAACCCGATCTGATAGAAAATAGTGAACGAGACAAAAATATTATGTGACAAAAAATAGTGACCAAAACAATGAGATAAAACACGGATTATAGACCATCGAATCAAGTAAAACACGCCAATACAAGGATTGAACCATAGCTCGAGATACCAATTATGGGTTTGCTATTTTACTAGATCAAATGTTCTAGGGAGGTGGAAGAAGATGGTAGCCATGGTTAGAAAGAGAAAGAGAGGCTGTAGGTGTTTCTATAGAGAGAAAGGAAAATGTATTAATGAAAAGAGAAAAACACAATCAACAACCCGTCCTTGGAAGCCTTGGAGGGGTATTTATAGTCACTCACACGCCTACACTATACATAATTTCCTAGTCTAGTCTTTGTGTGAGTGACTATGATAACTTATGGGACTTCTTAAATGTGGTCACATAAAGTGGATTTCCAATAGAAGTGTCGCTGCTTGTTCTGTCCACAACGAGCGGATAGACTTGTGACTGCAATGAGATTTGGTTTTAGGTGTGGTAATCTCTGTGCGAACTTGGTAAGAGCCTAGAGCTTACTAGAAAACTAAAACACCATTATATAAGAGTCAGTAACAAATTTGAGAACTGGTCCATGGAAAGTAGACAACATGTAAACATATAGAAAAACTTGGTACTTACTAACAAAAAGGTTCTAGAAATCATAGAAATAGATAATCGCTAAGTAATGCACTTAGCTAGAATTAGGCACATCAAAGGCATGAGTTATTTATTTTCTAAATATAAGAGATTCAGTTCTATTGATCATATGAATTTAGCACCTCACCAGAAACTTTCTCTTCGACAATGTTAAGATAGGAAAAGAAAATATGTTGATGTGTTGAGGTCAATGGGATTGCCTACAAATGTGAACGTTGCTACCATTGAACTATTGACAAATTAAAATAATGTCTTGATATTTCTTATGATTCAAAAGTGCAAGAATCTGAAACCTTGGTAGGAGGTATGTAAAATCCCATGGCACAAGTTTTATCCGTTATTCCACAAAGGTTTTGCGGTGTTGTATAATTTGTTAGTATTTTGGGTCTTGATAATCGATGATTGCCGGATAGATTCTTGAATTGTTTACGAAAACACATTCTTGATACAATATTTATACGCTATCCATTGCCTAGGGCTACAAGAAATTTGTATAGAGATAAGAAAAGAATGAACACTCAAATTCATGGCAAAAGAAACTGAGCAAAATATGGAGAGTTTTGTATGTTATGATTCTTCATCTTGATTCTTGATGAAAAAGACTGATGCGATCGTGATAGTATATGTGATAATTAGATACATTATATGGTAAATTAGAAAATTACCTTTAGGAAAAAGTAATAGACTAAAATTACCAAAGACAGATTCAATTAAACACCTTAGTGAACCAAGTTCGTTGTACACGAAGATCTTATGAATTTGAGACGTTTTGCTTCGATTTGGACAATTGATTCGAATTGGTTTTAGGTTTTTAAATCTAAAATTAATTCTACCAGTTTAAAACTAATTAATCCTAAGTGGATGAATCGTTACCCCGAATAAATTTAAAAAAATTAAAGCTATACAATACACAGCTTTTGACACCCCGTATAAAAATTAGTTCGTTTAAGTATGTCTCTTCGAATTGAAAACTGGTTAAATGTGCGACTCAATCGTTCTTTGGTGAAACAAAAGATGTCGTTGTAGTATATTAAAAATGCAAGACTTAAAAGTAAATGGCGGTATATTAAATCTAAAGCTAATTTAAAATAAATGACGTTAATTAAAACTTTGAAAAGTAAAATAATTAAATGACTTGAAATTAAAGCGTGACGAGAATTAAAATTTGACAAAGTATTAAAATGACAACTTAAAAATTAAACAAGACAAAATAGTAAAACAACCCTACCGTCGGAATACATTCCGATCGGAATCCCAATTGGAATGTACCTTACCTTTCTGATCAGAATGTGATCGGAAAGAGGTCTCGTCAGAATACAACTAGTCAATCGGAATGAAGTTAAAAACACCCCTATCGGAATGTTGATCGAAAACCCCCGGATCGGAATGATGTCACCTATCTTGAACGGAATACCCAAACTAACACCTCTGATCGGAATGTGGAGTGGACTCAGATCGGAATGATGTCACTTACCTCTTGATCGGAATAACCAAACTCATCCTTTGATCGGAATACCAATCGGAATCCTAATCCCTTTTCCGACCAAGCAACAAGAGTGCTGGTCGGAATGATAAACCCTTTTCCGACTGGTATGGTCGGAATACAGTGGAAAGAACACAAAATAAGCAAGACAAATAAGCTATTACTCAAATAAGCACTAGAATAAAATCCTAAGCAAACACGTATAAGAAAAAGCTAGTAAACTAAAATTTAAAGACTTTTGAAAACACGAAAAGAAGTATACGCAAACAAACTTTTATATAAAAATAACTTTTATAAAAACTTTAGAAACTTAAAGATAAATACAAATAAGCTATAAAAATCAATGATCCAAATCAATCAAAATCATAAAAACATAATCTTTAATCAAATAAGCAACACAATAAGTATGTAAACAACAAGATTAAAGCATGGAAAGAAAGGTAGATGAGAGATTAAAACAAGAAAATTAAATATTAACAAGAATTAAAAGAACACTTACTTGAAATTAAATGGTAATTAAGGTGCAAGACAAGTATTTAAATTTGACAAGTAATTAAATGACAAGGTAATTAAAAGTGGAAGAACTAATTGTCACTATTAGCCAACAAAATGAAAATGATTTATCTAATGACTATATATAGGGGAGGATTAGGGAATGCTTAGGAAGCATCCTCCCCTCCTTCATTTCTTCTTAATTGCACCATTAAGTCCTTCCCTTATTAATCTTTTGTTAATCTTGGACTTTAATGACTTTTGACTCGGGATTTCTTTAAACTCGTCTTTTAATTCTTCAATAAATAAGACTTGAGTTCTTCGGCTTTTAGTAAACTTCCGTCTTTTGACTTTTTCTTCGATAAATCTTCAGAATTGGTCTTGGACTTCCGTTCTTTTTGCACTCTTGACTTCTTGACTTCGTCTTTCATCTTTTTCTTCAATAAAAGCCCATGAATGCCCGTGTTTTCCCCACTTTTCACCTTTTCGTCCTAAATCACAACAAAAACACAAACCACACATAATCCCAACATAAATGACATAAAATACACGTTTTGGCTCGGTTATTATTGTAATTAAGTGGTAAAAAGGATGGGTGTTTACACACCTATCAAATCCCCTACACTTGACCATTGCAATGTCCTCATGCAATGCATTAGTTACAAAGCACGTTTACATTTTTCGTCATAATCAATCCACGATGGCCTTTATTAAAGAGATGGAAAATTATAAACATTCAAAGTAAAGAAATCAAAAGCATACCTTGGGTTTTGGAAATGTCATGAATGATCATCATCCTCAAGTTTTCACTTTCTCCAAACCAAGCTTTAAAACGAGATCATTGTTATTATAAGTTAGCAAACTAACATGAACTCATGTGGGCCAATTATTCACTTAGACTCCCTTATTCCTAGGTGTATCTCTTATATTTTATTGTTGTCTTGAATGATCACGAGGATGCATTGTTGACTTATTTCGATAGTTATTTAGGCCGAAAATAAAGTGAACGATTTAATCAATAGTTAGCTAAAGGACAAAATCTTTTAAAACTGCTTCTCGGGAACTCATAAAGTTCATATCTTGGCATAACTCGCTTCGCGATTTGAGACCTTTCTCGGACCGATATTTGGCAGCGACTTCATACTTCAAACCTTGAGAGACGTTCATGAAATAATGGCCTTCTCTTCATAATAGGAATTTCTTCACTTGAAATTTTGAGAGATTCTTCATATATGGACCACGACTTCTTCATTTTTCTCCAATATTTATTTTGGAATTTGATATACAACGATCCGCCTCCTTTTTGGACTTGGATCTATTTATCCTCATACCTTGTTAGGGCCTTTTCGGATAGACTTCTCCATGACTTTTGGGGAGTTTTTGCTTTTCGTCGTGTGTCTTGATCCTTTATATTGATTTTCGATTAATGATTCTTCACATCACTTGGGATCTTTAGCAACAAAATATAGCCCTCATGCCTTGTTAGGGCCTTTTCGGACTCGCCAATCTTCGCATCCCGTATGAACTCTAATCCATACCGAGCAACTTTTAAATGATCTTGGGCTAGAAGCTAAGTAAATTTTCAAATCGTACAACCTTATTTATTGCAGATAAAATTATTAGCAAGCGATGGGAGAATAGGCTCATAATTAACTCACATAAATTCACGAAAGAATACCGAACTTATAATTGGCGCTATCATCTCTCGTTCTCTACAGTTTAAAATATCAAGGAATGAGACTCGTGGATGCTTAGCCTATTAAATAAAAGTTTTGGGTTTTCGAGTCGCCTATAGGATCTTGCAAACTCTTAGAATTTTTTAAGTTTTAGAAATCGCATTTTAAAGTTCCCTTGATAAACGACTCTCTAGGATCAATTATAGGAACTTGCGAAAAGTTCGTTTTCTTAACCCGTGAGAGTTAAGACTCTCGCGTATTATAGCTCCCTATATAAAAGCCTAGCAAAACTTGACTTAAACACGTTAAGGATACTAGCTAGAGTAAACTTTAGATACGTAAACTCGGGTTGAGTCAAAAGATTCACAACGTTTGAAAATTAAAACCACTATATTCAAAATTTATTCTAGAAAGGAAGGAAAATAACTATAAAAAAGGAAAAACTAACGGGCCAAAATAGATCAAAAGTTTTGAAAAATGTCGAAAAATTGATTTTCCGGTTAAAATGAGGACAAATACAAGGAAAAGGCCACTTAATCTTCGATAGAAGTCCCCCCTACACTTAACATAAACATTGTCCTTAATGTTTAAGCATGTGGGAGTAAACTCCCCTACACTTAGGACATTGTGCACGTTGTTTAAATCTTGATAAGGAAAGGACAACTAAAGAGATTCCTATTTTAATATTGGAAAATATAAAATAGTGAATCGAAAAGAGTTTAGGATAGAACCGGGAAGAAGTGAACACGGAATCACGGGTCGTCAAGAATCATCAAGAGTGGATCATTGATCGCTTGAATCCCTGATTATAAGAGGAGAGGAGAGGAAATAGCAAACCAACGGGTCTCCCCTACACTTAGGATAAAGAAAGCTAAAAGATAGATGCATGGGTTGCCTCTCAAGAAGCGCTTGATTTTTGATTACCGAGTCGTGAGCCTGACTCGACCTTGATTAGCAGAGGAAGAAGCATGAAACATATCCACCGGGATCAAAGACATAGTTTTCTTCCATCAAGTAGCAGAAGCTTAAGGCAAACAAGGCAAGCCAAAGAAGAGTAGGCAAGGTTCCCTTAAGCAGCGATGGAGCATGGTGGAAGCAAGGGTGAAGTGGTGCAAGCATGTCTTCAATAATTCCAAAGATTTTTCCTTTTATTTCATCAGGTGGATACTGAGATGGCTGC
This sequence comes from Glebionis coronaria, assembly GCA_025667525.1. Classification (NCBI taxonomy): domain Eukaryota; kingdom Viridiplantae; phylum Streptophyta; class Magnoliopsida; order Asterales; family Asteraceae; genus Glebionis; species Glebionis coronaria. The sequence goes on from CM046874.1 coordinate 438,081,325, forward strand.
AGAATATCGATACCGGGGTCAAACACCTTTTCCTTTAAGGGAAAATAGCACTCAGGCTCAGCAGAATGTGAAGAAGATCCGGGAAGAAGATGCACAACCTCGTCCTCAGAAGGTGGACACATAGGTGTTAAATCATACGTGCTGCGGGTGTTGGTGTCGATCGGTTTCTTCTCCTTTGAAAGAATTGTCTTCAAATCCAAAGTAGGATCAAGACGATAATCTTCAAAATCTAAAGGAGGAGCATCACTCTCATGAGGGAAGTAAGTGTTGAGAAACGTAGAGAAGTCTTCCTCAAAGGAGTAATCGTCCAAAGTAGGATCGAGTGATGGCGGAGGATCTTCATCATATGAAGAATCACTCGAAAGAGTATCAGCCTCATCAAAATCATCATAAGTGGGCATCTCGGGATACTCGGAAGTACAATCATCAAAATCATCCGAATCTGAGCTGGAATCATCATCATAAGCATCAAAGATCGGTGGAGAATCGTAAATGGGAGAAGGTTCCAAATTGGATAGAGAATCATCGACATCATCTTGAAAAAGTGGATTATCAATGCAAGACTCGAATAGAGGATTGTTGTAGATGACAAAATCATCGAGCACATTAATCATATTCACGGATTCTCGTCCAAAGGATTTGCTTGTAAGCTTCCCCATTTTGAAAACTTGTGCATCATTCCCAACTCTTATGATTAACTCACCTTCGGCAACATCAACTAAAGCTCGTCCGGTTCTCAAGAATGGCCGACCAAGTATTAAAGGAATACGAGGGTCCATTTCATAATCAACAACGACAAAATCGACCGGGAAAGTAAATGTGCCAACTTTGATGAACACATCTTTGGCAATACCAACGGGGTAAGCGAGAGTGCGATTTGCAAATTCAAGAGTCATCTTTGTTGGAGTAAGGTTGGGTAATGATAGTGTTTTCCAAACACTGAAAGGCATAAGATTAATACTGGCCCCGAGATCAGCTAGGGCAGTAAATTCTTCGGTTTCGTTAAAGATGCAAGGCAACACAAAATGACCGGGATCTCCAAGTTTTTCCGGAAGTTCTTTAAGAATAACTGCAGAACAGTTTTCATTTAAGCGTGTGTTGGCGAGCTCAATCAACTTCTCCTTCTTGTTAAGCAATTCCTTGAATGCTTTCACAAATTTCGGCATGTGGACAAGTGCTTCAACAAGGCTAATGTTGATGTTCATTTGAGAGAGCATCTTCACATAGCTCGACACTTGACAGTCATTCTTGGTTAGCTCGTTGGTCTTGCCTAAGCGAGAAGGATAAGGGATATTGGGTTTGGGTGGTGAAGGTGAAGGTGTTGAAGGTTGAGATGTTGAAGGTTCCTTCCTAGGTACATCGTCATGACGAGGTGGAGACGGTAATGGTGCACTAATACTAGGTGTAGGAGGAGTAGGGATAAATGGTGGTGGAGGAGGTGTAGATGAAGGGGGTGGGATAGGTGGTCCTACGATGGTGACTCCACTACGGGTAGTAATAGCACTTACATTTGCTCGCGGATTGGTGACGGTGTTTGAAGGTAGAGAAATCGAAGAAGAGGGTTGAGCGGCGGGCAAGAAACTAGCAAGCATATTCTTAAAATCATTTGTTTGATTGCTGAAGGAGGATTGGATATTATCGCGAAGCTCGGATCTAAGGTCATTTCCTTGCTTGGTAATATCTCCTTTCAGATTGATAATTTGGCTCTGTAGATTCTTGATTTGCTCACCTTGGGTTCTCATGATGGCTTCAACATCGAGATTGAGAGGTGGGGTTTGTTGTGCGGGTGGGTGATAAGGATTAGAAGCTCTTGGTGGGATTTGGTTGCTTCTATTGTAGTTGTTGGCGGGGTTTTGGTTTTGAGGAGAAAAACCGGGTGAAAGGTAGTTGTTGGACCGTTAACTCAACAAATTTCTATCCCCTTGAGGTCGAGCTTGGTAATTTTCCGGTGAATAATTACCATAAGCTACATATACATTTTCCGGATTTCCTTGTGTAGAAGGACAATCGGTGTATGAGTGAGGACCGCCGCATGTTTCACAAGAAGGTGCAACCGCTTTAACTTGTTGTTGTCAGTTTGAAGCGAGAAGCAAGATACTTTTGCTCATTTCAGTCATCATGCGGGTGAGTTTGATCATATCAGGGTTTGCTGAAGTGGAAGAAACATTGACTCTCGGGTTGTTCCTTGAAGAAGCGGAGGAATCCCAGTTTTTGTGGTGAGTAGTCATGTTCTCAATAAGCTCTCTACACTCCTCGGGTCTCCTTTTCATGAATGTGCCACCGGCGGCTGCATTAATCGTATCACGATCTTGAAAGGTCAAACCGTTGTAGAAAGTATCAATTAAGGTCACAGGGAGCATGTTGTGGTTTGGACAATGATCAATCAAGACATTATATCTTTCCCAAGCATCAAAAAGAGATTCATCGGGATCTTGCATGAAACCATTGATTTGATTACGAAGGCTCGTGACCATGGATGGTGGAAAGTAGCGCGACAAAAAGCGTTGAGTCATGTCATCCCAAGTGTGAATTGAATTCTTCGAGAGACGATCAAACCATTTCTTGGCATGATGTGATAAAGTATGTGGGAAGAGTTGAAGGCGAATTTCATCCATTGTGGCACCGGGGCACTTCATGCTTTAGGTGATTGTAATGAACTTGTCGAGGTGTTTGTTGGCATCATCATCAGGCATTCCTCTAAAAGGATTTGTTTGCACTTGCTGAATCATGTGGTGCTTCAACGAAAACTCTGGAGCCGTGATTTGCATCGGCGCAATCGGTCCTCCTCGTCCAAACATGGTAGGTTGACAAAGTTCCTCCATTGTCCGAAGATCGGGCTGTGGAAGAACATTGTTGTTATTGTTGAGGTGCGGTGGATTATTGTTGTTGTTAACACCTGACATACTTAAATCTTCTCGAGTCTCGGGCTCTTGATAATTAGAAGATCTAGTATGCATACACCTACAAAGACAAAAGAAAACAATACCAAACACAAAGAGAATATATATACACAATAAAAATAAAATCTTTTTGGATTTTTGAAATTTTTAATTTTTATGGATTTTTATCAATTTTTAATTTTTATGGTTTTTTGAAATTTGATTTTTTTTATGCAGGAAAAGTAACGCTCACAAGTGAACGGATCCCAAAAAGCAACGCGTCTCTCACAGAAAACCGTTAATCTTTACGAAAAGAGCCGGCAGCGGCGCCATTTGATAACTAGATTTTACTTAGTTAAAAAGTTCTTTTTCGTATGTCTAATCGAATTGAAAAATGGTTTTAAGTGTGACTCTATTGTTCTTGGTTAAGAAAAATATTTGTCGTTGTTGAAAAATAAAAATGCAAGACTTAAAAATAAATGGCGTTAATTTAAATCTAAATCTAATTAAAACTTAAATTGTGCAATATTAAAAACTTTGAGAAGTAAAATAATTAAATGACTTGAAATTAAAGCGTGACGAGAATTAAAATTTGACAAAGTATTAAAATGACAACTTAAAAATTAAACAAGACAAAATAGTAAAACAACCCTACCGTCGGAATACATTCCGATCGGAATCCCAATCGGAATGTACCTTACCTTTCTGATCGGAATGTGATCGGAAAGAGGTCTCGTCGGAATACAACTAGTCAATCGGAATGAAGTTAAAAACACCCCTATCGGAATGTTGATCGGAAACCCCCGGATCGGAATGCTGTCACCTATCCTGATCGGAATACCCAAACTAACACCTCTGAACGGAATGTGGAGTGGACTCAGATCGGAATGCTGTCACTTACCTCCTGATCGGAATAACCAAACTCATCCTTTGATCGGAATACCAATCGGAATCCTAATCCCTTTTCCGACCAAGCAACAAGAGTGCTGGTCGGAATGATAAACCCTTTTCCGACTGGTATGGTCGGAATACAGTGGAAAGAACACAAAATAAGCAAGACAAATAAGCTATTACTCAAATAAGCACTAGACTAAAATCCTAAGCAAACACGTATAAGAAAAAGCTAGTAAACTAAAATTTAAAGACTTTTGAAAACACGAAAAGAAAAAGGTTTACGCAAACAAACTTTTATATAAAAATAACTTTTATAAAAACTTTAGAAACTTAAAGATAAATATAAATAAGCTATAAAAATCAATGATCCAAATCAATCAAAAGCATAAAAACATAATCTTTAATTGTTAGCCTTAAAATGTGTGCGACTAACGGAATTACATTAGTTTCATAGTCGGGACTTGTAGGGACTAATATTGTCATATGTAAAGTCCAAGTCCCGTGCTATATAAACCCCTCCATACTTCCATGGAGGGGTGAGGCTTATCATTTCCTTCTTGTCTTTCTCTCACTAGAATAAAACACACACTTTTATTCTTACTTGTTTCTCTCTCTACCATGGCTAAACAACACTTCTATCCTCCCCGACCTCCAGATCGAACCCGTGTTCTTAGTGAATCCATGATTAACAATTGGCATCATTCTCTAGTCATCGTTGGTTCCATAGTTAACGACACTAAATCAAACTCGCCAAACACAACAAACAAACACGAAGACAAAAACAAACAAACACCAAAACGATCCTTTAAGATTCACTGAAATTGTCAAAAACGGCTAGAATTCGGGCAAAGTAATGTCAAGGGATTACGAAGTGGATTTGGTATTTATTATTTGACGGTGAAGTGGAATATCACGAAGGCGTCTACTCAATTCATCATCGAGCCCTTTCACCCCCTCTATCGATTGATGATTCGCTTCAGCATTTATGATTGAGACTTGATTTATCTAGTTTCCACTGTCAAGGGGTGGATGGTCGACGACATGGACAACTATCACTTAAGGAGTTACGTTGTAGTGCTCAGTGTCACACTCATCTGTAGTTGTGGGTAATTCAAGAGGTGTTTTACATCTTATACTTCTCTCTTCTTTTATGTATAAGGTACTAAGAGACGTTTCTCTGCACCGTTCGTCAATCAACAACAGTGCTAAGCGTAAGTAACAAATTTGGGAGATTGTACTTCAGTTTCAAGCTTGGAATATCAGGTTTACTTCACCAGTGGTCACTACAGATAGCCGAAAGAATACGAGGTTGGTAAGTTTAGCTAGAGAGTACAAGTGTAGAGATGTGATCAACAAACAATTCTCACGAGAAACTTGAGCTACAAAATGTCAACAAAGATTTCTACTTCAGATACGAACATCTCGCGATTCTGATTGTACTTGTCAGATGATGCTCCCGAGTGTTCTTTACCACCATACTCTTGACAAGAACATCTCAAGATTCTGTGCGTACACGATAGATGATGCTTCCGAGTGTTCTTAACCTTCTTACTCCTGATAAGAACATCTCGCGATTCTGAGCGTACACGTCAGATGATGCTTCTGAGTGTTCGTCACCATCATACTTTCGACAAGAACATCTCGCGATTTTAACCGTACACATCAGATGATGCTTCCAAGAGTTCATCACCATCATGGGGGAAGAACGTGTACTTTAGAGACTTAGTTCCCACTCTGGAGTACTTAGTTCAACTTCCAGGGGGAAGTATTCTACAAGCGTGAGAAGATTTGTTGCTGATTTCTTACATGTTCCCCCAAACTCATAATCATGAAGACCAAAAATGTCAAGATAGTAGTTACTTTGTGTGGTTTGCTTCTTCTTCTACAAAATTCCACTGTGCACTTTAAATGTCAAAGAAAGAAGATTGCTCAAGCTACAGGTTCTGCTCAAGACAGGGATATTGGTTTGGGGGGAAGCTGATTCAGAAGCTTCGTCAAAAAAAAGTCTATGAAGAAAGCTTTTCAAGACATGTGGTATGAATTGGGGGGAAGTTAATCCAGTTCATACATGATACAATGGTTCCTCAACAAGCAAAGACAAAGAGGATTCAAACTGGGGTAAAAGTTTTTCTAGAAGACTTGAAGACAACCGTGTCATCCTCAGCATTGGAAGCAAACTTAATACTGTCATATTTTTGTTGTATTTGCATTTGTTAGGAACATTGTAAGTAATTCCGTATGTCACCACATTGGGGGAAGATTGTTAGCCTTAAAATGTGTGCGACTAACGGAATTACATTAGTTTCATAGTCGGGACTTGCAGGGACTAATATTGTCATATGTAAAGTCCAAGTCCCGTGCTATATAAACCCCTCCATACTTCCATGGAGGGGTGAGGCTTATCATTTCCTTCTTGTCTTTCTCTCACTAGAATAAAACACACACTTTTATTCTTACTTGTTTCTCTCTCTACCATGGCTAAACAACACTTCTATCCTCCCCGACCTCCAGATCGAACCCGTGTTCTTAGTGAATCCATGATTAACATTAATCAAATAAGCAACACAATAAGCATGTAAACAACAAGATTAAAGCATGGAAAGAAAGGTAGATGAGAGATTAAAACAAGAAAATTAAAGATTAAAAAGAATTAAAAGAACACTTACTTGAAATTAAATGGTAATTAAGGTGCAAGACAAGTATTTAAATTTGACAAGTAATTAAATGACAAGGTAATTAAAAGTGGAAGAACTAATTGTCACTATTAGCCAACAAAATGAAAATAATTTATCTAATGACTATATATAGGGGAGGATTAGGGAATGCTTAGGAAGTTTCCTCCCCTCCTTCATTTCTTCTTAATTGCACCATTAAGTCCTTCCCTTCTTAATCTTTTGTTAATCTTGGACTTTAATGACTTTTGGCTCGGGATTTCTTTAAACTCGTCTTTTAATTCTTCAATAAATAAGACTTGAGTTCTTCGGCTTTTAGTAAACTTCCGTCTTTTGACTTTTTCTTCGATAAATCTTCAGAATTGGTCTTGGACTTCCGTTCTTTTTGCACTCTTGACTTCTTGACTTCGTCTTTCATCTTTTTCTTCAATAAAAGCCCGTGAATGCCCGTGTTTTCCCCACTTTTCACCTTTTCGTCCTAAATCACAACAAAAACACAAACCACGCATAATCCTAACATAAATGACATAAAATACACGTTTTGGCTCGGTTATTATTGTAATTAAGTGGTAAAAAGGATGGGTGTTTACACACCTATCACTATATTAAAATTTAAACTATTCAAATAAAATCAAATAAAAACTTATTTATTTAAGTAAAATTACTTTTCCTCTATTTTAAAAGTCTAATAAAAACTATTTTACTTCTAAAAACTAATCAAATTTAATTTATTTAAAAACTAACTTTTTAAAATCTAATTATCTAAAAACTAATTAAAATTCTAAAAATAAAACATTTTTTTATTTTGTTTTTATTTAATTATTATTTAATCTTTATAAAAAAATAATTTGTAAAATTAATTAAAACCATGTAATTAAAATTAACTAAAAGCTGTGTTAGCCCTATATTTTATATAGTCGAACAAGAATGTAATAGGTCATCTTAGTCGTTAAAAGGTCTTATATTGTAATAGGTTAGTCGGGAAAACCGGGCTTGGACTTTAAGCTAATATTGTATAAGTTAGGGGCGTAAGCCCAAAACAAAGCCAAGCCCGGCCCAAGGAAACAAAGCCCACGGCCCAAAAGGCCAAGGGTATATAACCCTCTTTCACATGTGAAAGAGGGTGTTGGTTCATTTCATTAAACACATAGTTTTAGTGTAAACCTTCCACTTCTCTCTCTACTTTCTCTTTCTACTTTTCTTCTCTTTCTCTCTCTAAGAATCTTGTGTTATGGATTAAATGGGAACAACATTTGGTATCAAGAGCCTATAGTGGATAGGTGATTGAAGATTCGTATGTGGTGTTCTTGAATTTTCGTGGCCTTTTTGATCTTCATCTCACGTCCAAAACTTCTTTTTTGTGTTTTTTATAGTCTTTTCTTGATACAAATCATCTACATACTAGTATTAGTGATTTGGGTATCTTGGTTTTGGCTAAAACACAAATCTTTTGGATCAAAAGTTGCGAAATTTCTTCTTGTTCTTCATTCCGAAATTCTAGCAGAAACTTCCATCGGAAAGTACAAATTGTACTTGGGCTTCCATCGCAATAACCTTACCATCGGAAAGGGTTTGGTTCTACATTGCGATCGTTGGTTTTTATTACTTATTCCGATCTGGACATTCCGATCGTACTTTGCGATCTGGATTCCGACGGGTATAAGGAAGTATTTTAAGTCGTTACTCTGCTTGAATTTTGACAGCCACATTGCGATCTGGACATTCCGATAGGCTTTGCGATCTGAGTATTCCGACAGGCTTTCCGATCTGGACATTACGATCTGGACATTACGATCTGAGCATTGCGATCTGAGCATTGCGATTGAGCATTCCGATTGAGCATTCCGATTGAGCATTCCGATCTGGACATTCCGATCATGACATTCCGATAAGTATTCCGATGGACATTTCGATGGATATTTTGTTTGAGTAATTTTTAGACTTAGCCACTATCTAGACTAGTTTCGGAACGTAGTTTACACGAAGATTAAAAAAAAAAAAAAAAATTTGAATTCAAATTTTTTCCCTACTAGTTTTTGGCTATTTCTAACTCAAATTCAAAATTTGGCGATACAAAATTTTTCGGCTTACCGTTTTGTCAGACTGAGGAATTTATTGTCGGACTGAGAAAATTTTTTTTGAATTTTCGGAATTTCAATTTTAACCACACATCATCACAACAAATCCACTAAGATCTGCAATTCATCCACAAGTATTCACCATGTCTAACAACAACATCAACATTGCAACTGCTAATCAAATTCGTTTGGAACAAGGTGGCAACGGTAACCCACCTGTGCTCACTGCCGGTTGCTACGTTCAATGGAGATCTCGCTTTCTCAGATTTCTCGATGGAAAAGAAAACCGAACTGCTCTTCGTCACTGCCTTGAGAACCCACCTCTAGTTTTTGAATTCAAACCAATTACAACACAGGCAGAGGATGGTACTTCATCAACTATACGAGCTATGGAGGATTTTGACACATGCTCTGCTGAGAAAAAGAAACTCCTCCAAGCTGAAGCTGATGCTATAAATATCATACTCACTGGAATAGATAACGATATCTATTCCACAGTTGATGCATGTCCTAATGCAATGGAAATGTGGAATGCAATTCATCGATTGAAGCAAGGTGAGTCAATCAATGTTCAAGATCTCGAGACTAATCTACTTTGGGAGTTTGGAAAATTCACATCTGAAGATGGTGAATCCATTGACTCATATTACTCGAGATTCTACAAAATGATGAATGAGCTTGTCAGAAATCAGTGCACCATCTCCAATCATCATGCCAATGTTCAGTTTCTACTTCAACTCAAACCGGAATGGCAAAGGTTTGTGACTTTGGTCAAACAAAGGGAGGATATCAAGACTATATCTTACCACAAACTTTATGATATCTTGAAACAACATCAGAACGAAGTGAATGAACTAAGGGCTGAAAAGGCAGAACGGTCTGCTAATTCTATTGCTTTTGTGGCTGCTACTTCAACAAAACCCGTTCCCCGTCAACAACCACCTACTCATTCCTCAAAGTCATCAAGCTCATCCACCAAACCTCTAGTTGCTGCTAAACACAAAGCGAAAGCAATTGTCCCCACTCCACCTCCAAAGTATGACACCGAGTCAGATGGAGACAGTGATGATGAACAAACTTCAAGGGACAAGAAGATTGAAGAACTCATGTCTTTACTCACCACAACTTATAAGAAGATCTACAAACCTACCAACAACAACCTCAGATCATCATCCAATGCTAAATATAAGGAAGTTGATCATGCACCTAGGTATGATCGTGATGCTAGGTATGATAATCAGAGGATGCTGAATCAAGTTGGGGCTAGAGATACTGTAGGCACTCCGGTGGTGCAGAAGACTGGGATTCAATGCTTCAATTGCAAGGGATTTGGGCACATGGCTAGGGAATGTAAGAAGCCAAAACGGGTTAAGGATTCGGGATATCACAAGGAAAAGATGTTGCTGTGCAAGAAAGAAGAAGCAGGAATTCCACTCACAGCAGATGAAGTTGACTGGCGTGATGACACTGATGATGAAGCCGATGATCAAGAGTTAGAGGCACATTATGTGTACATGGCAAAGATTCAAGAAGTGATCCCAGACACTGATGATACTTCTGGACCCATCTATGATTCTGAGCCACTTGAAAAGGTACCATCACATGATAACTATAATGTGTTTGCTAATGAACGACGGCATTCTGAGCAACCCGAAAGCATCAATGACACATATGTAATGGACACGGAGGATAGCAATATCTCTACGGATTCACAGCATATGTGTAATGATGACGGAAAAGCTGTTCAGGATACTGACTCGGATGAGGACCGTGATTTGCTTGCGTCTATTATTAATTCTTTAAAACGTGAAATTGATGAAAACAAAGAAGCTAATAAACGTTTGAAGCAAGCAAACACATCCTTAGCCGAGGAGATAGACAGGCTTAAAGAGTGTGATTATGTAAAAGAAGCTGATCGACGGGTTGCAATAGCTAATGGTTTGGTATATGAACGTAAGGTGCTCAACGAACAATATTGTTCTGAAGTAACACACGAAATTCATATGTCAAAACAGAAGATATCGGAACTTGAAGAACAACTGCTGCTACATAAACTCCAAATTACTGAATTAGAGTCAGTTAACAAAGATCAAACTGAGCTTTATAAAACTCGTGAAGAAAAGGATATTGAAAAAATTCTTTCTTTGGAAAAGAGAGTCGACACGTTAAACAACATTGTTTACAAAACGGGTCAGTCTATTCAAACTATGAATATGCTCAATAGAAATATGAAAACGAGTTTTGTCAAGCCTGAATATCTCAAGAAAGCTCAAAGTACCAAGCCTGCTCTTTATGATATCGGTTGTTATGTTGATAATCTTGCTCTTATGCTTTCCCCTGACTGCGACGTAATCATTCGTCAACAAGAAGAAAGTCTATCAAACTTAAGTGATTTAATAAACCTTTCTGATTCTAACAATCATATTAAGTTTGTCCCTCAAAAAGAACTTTCAAAAGAACAAAAAATGTATAATAGTGTTCCACCACCAAGTGATGAACCACAAAAGAAAGTTTCTTTAAAAAGGAGTTTCAAAAAGCAATCAATTTTGTTAGAAAAGCGAATTTTGGATGACAAACATAAATGGAATGAGAAAAGCAAAAGTGTTCAGCAATTTGAGTTTATAAAACAAGGGGTTTTAAATATGTACAAAGGTGTCGTCGACTATGAAAAAGTTTCTAGGGATACCATTTGGAATATTAAACCTAACCCACAAGTAGAAGTCGTCATTCAACAATGTATTGTTCCAACCATTGATGATCTTTCAAAAAATGTGGAAATGTTTTATACAGCTCTCACTGAGGAAATGTTAACTGATTTATGTTATGTTAAATCTCTTGAAGATGAAGTTGATTTTCTTCAAAATAAATTAAAGACACAAGAACACCAACTTTCTAACGAAATTGATCGACTTTCCAAGGAATATTTTTATGCTGACCATATGAATGATATACTTGGTGTGTATACCGATCTGGATCAATATTGTCATGTAGCATGTCTAGTGTCAGAATCGGACGCGAAATGTCGCAATCTTGAAGTAGAGCTTTCGAAACAAATTCAGTCATATAACAAACTTTCGAAAAGTTTTTCTCAACTTGAGAAACACTCCATTTCTCTTGAACTTGCTTTACAAAAAGGTGAAAAATCTCATAATCATAAAAAGTGTCAAGAAATGTCAGCTTCTTCGTTTCGTCTACTAAATGAAATAGATTTCGAAATAAATGATTTGAAAGCTCAGCTAAAAGAAAGGGACATTGCCATAAGTGAGTTACAGAAACTCATTGAGAAAATGAAAGGAAAGTGTTTTGGGTAAACCATCCGCAGTTCGTCAACTGAATGCGGTTAAATGCCCTAAATCATCTGTTTTGGGACAGTCCCCACAGACTTTGCCTAAGATAGGAAATGATAAGAGTACCAATGTGATAGCACCTGGAATGTATAAGATGAACACTAATCCCACTCAAACTGGAACATCGCGGTTACCTCAGAATATTAAGAAAACTAATCAACGTGTGTCTTCTTCTACAGGAGTAATCCCCACTACTAGCGTTAGCGGACCACAGCTTAAGAGCAATAGAATGCAAGATAAGGTCATGCCTAACAATAGTCAAGGAAAGAAGTTGGAAGTAGAAGACCACCGTAGGAATTTTAAGTTTTCTAAGAATAAAACGTCTGTAATTGAATGTAATGACAGTTTAAATGCTAAGACCTCGAATGTTGAATTTGTTTGTGTTGAATGTGGCAAATGTGTTCGTACTTTCAATCATGATGCTTGTGCTCTTAATCATAATGGCGTGAATACTAGAACTAGGAAGCCTATTCCTGTGCCCACTAGTACTAGAGAACCCACAAGAACTTTGAACCAATCCACTGATCAACCACTTAAGAAACTAAGTGCGTTAGACTCCACTACTCTGCGTAAACAAAACATATTAAAGAAGCTATATGAGAACATGATTAGGACATGTACACGGGGGTATTCGAGATTTACACCACCCGAATACAAATGGGTACCTAAGTTAACCACTTTAGTGATTGGGTCTAGGAATATCAGCTTGCCTGTAGACTTTGCATCTAGGCCCACTACTATTTTGGAACCCGTTTCTATCATGGGCTCCCATTTGTCAAATGCTACATTGTCTTCTAATTCTTCTGCAGCTCGTCGAACTCATCCCATTCATAATGGACTCCGGGTGCACAAAGCACATGACGGGCAATCTCAAGCTTCTCATTAACTTCGTGGAGAAGTTTCTGGGTACGGTACGGTTTGGAAATGATCAGTTTGCACCGATACTCGGATATGGAGACTTGGTTCAAGGGAATATCACTATAAAACGGGTTTATTACGTCGAGGGACTGAATCACAATTTATTCTCGGTTGGTCAATTTTGTGATGCGGATTTGGAAGTGGCTTTTCGGAAATCTACTTGCTATGTTAGAGACTACGATGGGAATGACCTTCTTACAGGTTCTCGTGGTTCTGATCTCTACATAGTAACTCTTCAAGACACATCTTCAACAAATCCAATATGCTTAATGGCTAAAGCTTCATCATCTCAAGCATGGTTATGGCATCAACGATTGTCACATCTCAACTTTGACACAATCAACTTGCTTTCTAAGAATGATATTGTGACCGGTCTTCCTAAGTTGAAATTCGTCAAAGACCATCTTTGTTCTTCTTGTGAGTTGGGGAAAGCAAAACGGAAGTCTTTCAAATCAAAGACTACCCCAAGCTCAAAACGACGATTAGAACTTCTACACATGGATTTATGTGGTCCCATGCGTGTAGAGAGTATTAACGGGAAAAAGTATATTCTCGTGATTGTTGATGATTACTCTAGATACACATGGACTTTCTTCTTAAGGTCCAAAGATGAAACACCAGAGGTTCTCAAAAACTTTCTCAAGATAATACAACGCAATCTTCAAGCTCAAGTCTTAACCGTAAGAACGGATAGAGGTACTGAATTTTTGAACAAGAACTTGCAATCTTACTTTCAAGAAGAAGGCATCGAACATCAAACGTCTATTGCTCGAACTCCTGAACAAAACGGCGTTGTCGAAAGGCGGAACCGTACTTTGGTTGAGGCTGCTCGAACAATGCTCTCTGCTTCAAAATTACCGTTATTCTTCTGGGCTGAAGCAATTGCAACAACCTGTTATACTCAGAATCGTTCTCTTGTTATCCCTAGACATGAAAAGACACCTTACCACATCATCAATGGCAGGAAACCTACTGTCAAATTCTTTCACGTATTTGGATCTTTATGCTACATTCTTAAAGACGGTGAGAATCTCGACAAGATGAAAGAAAAAGGTGATGCATGTATTTTTGTGGGGTATGCGACATTGTCGAAAGGATATCGGGTCTATAACAAGAGAACAAAGATCATTGTCGAAACAATTCATGTGAACTTTGACGAATTGCCACAAATGGTACTTGATCACAACAGCTCAAGTCCCGCACCTCAATGTCCAGCAATGGCACCTACACAAAACAGTGTACGTCCCGTGCAAGAATGTCAACAAAGTACTCCTACAGCAGACTCGACGGATACGACACATATGAATGAGTTGGTTGACTTATATGATCCAATGTTTGATGAATATTACTATGGAAACAATCAAGTTGTGTCAAAGCCTTCCGCTGTCAATACTACTGATGCACCCGAACAAAGTAAAAAAGACACAACTGCCTCTACTTCAGCAACCGTTGCTCAAGAGAATATTCCATTAGATACTCAACAAACTCCAGAAACAGTCATACAACCAACATCACCAACCGTCAATGCTGAAGGAGGAAACAACAATCAAGCAGTCGATGCACAACCTGACGATGAAGAATTTATCAATCCGTTCGGTACACCGGTACACGAAGTCGGAGAGTCTTCTAGTCAACATGTTGATCCGTCCAACATGCATACATTCTACCAACCATATCCATCCACTCACCATTGGACACGTGATCATCCATTGGAGCAAGTCATTGGAAATCCTTCACAACCGGTTCGAACACGCAGACAACTCGAAACCGATGGCGATGTGTGTATTTATGCACTCACCGTGAGTTCAACTGTACCTACAAACATCAAACAAGCCATGACTGATCATGCGTGGATTGAATCAATGCAAGACGAAATTCATCAGTTTGAACGCCTAAATGTTTGGGAACTTGTTGACAGACCCTATGGAATGTCAATTTTAGATTTCAAATGGATCTGGAAAAACAAACTGGATGAAGAACAAACCATCATCAAAAACAAATCTCGTCTTGTGGTTAAGGGATACCGTCAACAAGAAGGCATAGACTACGATGAATCATTCGCTCCAGTCGCTCGTTTGGAAGCAGTCAGGATATTCCTTGCTTATGCTGCACATAAGGGCTTCACGGTTTTTTAGATGGACGTTAAAACTGCTTTTCTCAACGGTCATTTGAAGGAAGAAGTGTATGTGAATCAGCCGGAAGGATTCGTCGATCCTCATCATCCTGACAAAGTCTATCGTCTCAAGAAGGCTGTATATGGACTTAAACAAGCTCCAAGGGCATGGTACGAAGAACTTTCAAACTTCTTGGTGTCCAAAGGATTCTCCAAAGGTTCTATTGATCCTACTCTCTTTACTAATAAATATGGGGATGACATAATGCTGGTGCAAGTTTATGTTGATGACATTATTTTTGGTTCTACGAACCCAAAACTTTCAAAACGTTTTGAAAAATTAATGCACAACAGATTTGAAATGTCAATGATGGGGGAGCTAAAATTCTTTTTAGGCCTCCAGATTCATCAATCCCCACGTGGTATCTTCATTAACCAAGCTAAGTATGCTCAAGAGATACTTAAAAAGCATGGTATGACCTCATGTGCTCGCGTTGGTACACCATTGTCGACCACATCCCTAGACGCTGACTTGTACTCATATCCCGTAGATCAAACGCGATATCGCAGTATGATCGGGTCACTTATGTACCTTACAGCCAGCAGGCCTGATATTCATCATGCCACATGCTATTGTGCACGATATCAAGCCAGACCTACTCAAAAGCACCTCAAAGAGGTTAAACGGATCTTTCGGTACCTTAAGAATACCATTCACATGGGACTCTGGTATCCGAGGGAAACCGGTTTTCATCTAACGGCTTTTTCAGATTCTGATCACGCAGGTTGTCTTGATAGTCGTAAAAGCACTTCTGGTAGCATACAATTTCTAGGGGAAGACAAGCTTGTCAGCTGGTCGTCAAAGAAGCAGGATTGCACTTCGCTCTCATCAGCTGAAGTAGAATATGTGGCTCTATCCGCGTGTTGTGCTCAAGTCCTCTGGATGAGAACTCAACTCACGGATTATGGCTTCCACTTTGATAAAATACCTATGTATTGTGACTCAAAGTCGGCCATAGCCATATCTTGCAACCCGGTTCAGCACTCCCGCACCAAGCACATCGATGTCAGATATCACTTCATCAAGGAACAAGTGGAATGCGGCATCATGGAATTATACTTTGTCAGAACTGAGTACCAGCTGGCAGACTTGTTTACAAAAGCTCTATCGAAAGATAGGTTTGCGTATCTCGTTGGCCGTCTTGGTATGAAGTATATGACTCCCGAAGACTTGGAGGTTTTGGCAAATGAAGTTGCTTGATTTTTCTCTCATAATGACTTCTAAGCGCATCACAGCTTAGGACTCGAACCTTAACTAAGGAAAGTCTATCTCGGACGATAACTTATCCTTCTCAACGAGAAATTCATATCTCTCGGTCATGAGCTTCTCATAAAAACATTCAAAGTTTTTAAGTTCATGAAAAACGATTTCTAAGTAAATGTCAACTTAGAACTCGAACTTCAACTTAAGGAAAGTTTATCACGGATGATAACTTATCCTTCACAACGGGAAATTTATTTTTCTCGGTCATGAGCTAGTCACAAAACAATCAAAGTTTTGAGCTCATGAAAAACGGACCCGAAAGGGGAGTGTACGTTTCAGTGCGCTTTCCCTAATCAATAGAAGAGAAGTCTTCTATCATGATTATTTTAAAACCGTTGAACACAATTTTTCAAGAATTTCTCAAAAGGTTTTTCTAAATCTTTCAAAATTGTGTGTTCAACACTCCCTTCCTCATAAGTGGTTTTTATATCTCAAAATTGTCATATGTTATTTTGATCAATTTTTTAGGGGGAGCGTTTTAAAATCAAGCCTTTTAATGTTGTTGGGTACATCTCTAAAATTGTCATATTTTATGTATCCAACACATTCCGAAAATGATATGAAATTGTCAAATGTAATATATTATATCGGAAAAGGCATCTCAACTCCGTACCTCAACATATTTTGTGGTGTCGTTTTTCTAAAATTTTGTCTCAAGACACACATATATTGTTGAGGGGGAGCGACCCGACTGAAAATGTTCCATGATTCATGCGTGCACACATGTTTCTCTCCCAATCGGTTTTCAGAAATTGTCATATTTTAATCAATTAGTATCTCTAATATGATGTTTTTATATTAGAGATAGGGGAGAAAATGTGATTAAAATGTAATATATCGCAACATGTGATCTTAAAGACTCAAGTGCAACTCTTTCCTTCACATGCCAAACTATTTCGTATACCGATGCATGTGTGTAGGGGGAGCTTTTCGGAAATGTAAAACTTTCAAGTGTTAAAAGTTTTGATTTTTATCAAGCACTTTGAATGGTTTTCAATGGTTTTATGGTTACGATCTTTACCCAAAACAACCTACTATCCACGACGGAACGATGGAGTCAAAAGGTGGTTTAGGATAGGAAACTAAGTCCTATGATCCAACCAGAACCGGAGGGATCTACCCAAGGACGTTCCATAGCTAGAAATAGTTGTCCTTAGGAAAGATGGAGTGGAATGAAGCTGAATGCGGACCAAGTACTTAAGTTAGCACTGGAACAATCACAACAAGGTGCTAATGATGACGTATTGGTAAGCATTGAAGGAGTTGAATATTCTATGCAACTTAGGTAGAAACCGGGTTAACACATCTTTTGAAGACAAGTGTCATGAACCCAGTGATACGATGCACAACCCTTCCCCAGCCATTCGAGTTTCTCTCAAAAGAAACTTGTCTCATTGTCACGGAGATCAACACGTATCTATTGACTTTCTCACTCCGAGTCAGTTAATATTGAAAAGGTGGCAGTCTGCTCCAGCCTCCGATTACCAAAATGCACTTATTGAGTCTAGAGCCAAACGAGATCAAATTATCATCTCATTAGGACACAATCGAGTCCTACGCATTATCCTTGTGATATTGCCAGAACATCTGAGTGATACGATTCACAATGAAGATGGAAATCCTGCTTGAGCCAGCATTAAACAAGCTCATGGTAGGTAACTCGTGCGATTCTACACGAATCAAACTTGTGAGAACTGGAAAGCAACTAAGTTTCGATTCTTAATTTATTCAAACTTGATTCCAGGTTTCTTCGCAAAATCCATGTGATCTTGCCAGAACATTCAGAGTGACACTCATTAGTGTTCACAGTGACGAATGGAAATCCTTCCAGTGTCAACATCAAACAGCACTGCGGTAGGTAACTCGCAAGATTCTCTATGAATCAAGCTTGTGACAAACTGGAAAGCAACAATGGTGCGATTCTTTTAGAATCAAACTTGTTCCAGGAAATCTGAATTGACGACTCTAATCAGACGGATAATTTATCCTTATGATTCACTCTTTACGCTCGCAGTCTGCTTTGAGACGGTCGAGTAAAGAGAACTGGCTACTACCGCCGGGAAACCCTGTCAAGGAGGTTCTTAATCGAATCTACCTGATCACAGGTACGGTATTTAAATACCGTTTAACGGTCTTCACCGACCGGAGGTAAAACGCTACCGAGTTAGGGTGAAATGTTCAAAGCCATTTCATCCGTGTCTATATATGTTGCTGCATATCAAGAAGGTGGCGTAGCTGTGCAACCGATGTCGATTCAGAAGTCTCAAGAGCACAAGATGGCGATAATCAAGATACCTAAGAATGTAAGAATGTAATAGGTGATTAGTCACAAGGAGTACAGATGAAGATCTCAAGCACTCAAAGTCAAATGACAAAGGCTCAAGATAAATATCACGAAAGCATGAAGGAACAAAGCTGTTACAAACAAGATCAAGACCAAGATACAAGACCAAAGCAGGAAGATCTCCTCTACAAGAATGTATTCACTCAATCATCTTATGCTTTTTAAGCTTTTAAAGATGACCGATACATTGGGGGAGATTGTTAGCCCTATATTTTATATAGTCGAACAAGAATGTAATAGGTCATCTTAGTCGTTAAAAGGTCTTATATTGTAATAGGTTAGTCGGGAAAACCGGGCTTGGACTTTAAGCTAATATTGTATAAGTTAGGGGCGTAAGCCCAAAACAAAGCCAAGCCTGGCCCAAGGAAACAAAGCCCACGGCCCAAAAGGCCAAGGGTATATAACCCTCTTTCACATGTGAAAGAGGGTGTTGGTTCATTTCATTAAACACATAGTTTTAGTGTAAACCTTCCACTTCTCTCTCTACTTTCTCATTCTACTTTTCTTCTCTTTCTCTCTCTAAGAATCTTGTGTTATGGATTAAATGGGAACAACAAGCTGGAAAACACTAAACAATCTTTATAGAGGAGTAAGTTAACACAAAAAAATGTGCTAGATAGACTGGTTAACATGTTGGGCCCATGACCAGGAGGTCATGGGTTCGAATCTTGCTGGAGACATTTTTATGATAGATTAATTTTTGACAAAGAAAATTAAAATTGGGATCACATGGATGATCTTTTCACAAAATCTATGAAAAAATGATAAGAATATCAGCTTGTGAGCTTATCAGATCAATGGAATCTGATAGCTTATAAGTATATAAGATAAACCAATATTATAAACCAAGACAAAAGCTATAACCAAACACTCAAATCTCAGCAGTCATAAACAAAATTGATCACCACAGGGAATTAAAGCAGTTCATCAGAAAACAAGTCCAACAAGCAGCTTAATAAAATTACAGCAGTAAATCAAAATAACTAGCTCTAAAATCAACAAAATAAGTAACGAAGCAGGTACCAGATAAATGAAATATCAGCAGCATATTAAGCAACTAATGTAAACAGATAAACCAAAATAAGAAGCAGAAGTTATTACAACAAGTATAAACAAAAGCAACACTAATCCTATTATCAGTAAATGGACACTTGCAGATAAACTAATTAATCAGATGAAAAACTTTTTGAGATTATTTTACTTCAAACCCTTAGTATAACCCAAACCCCATATTTGAACAAATTAAAACTCAACGTTCTTTTTATCAGGTTAAAAGAAAATTTCAGATAAAAAAACTTTTATAAGTTCTTCACTAACATCTAAATTATAAAACTTTATTTAAATCGAAATCAACAAAGCTTATAATATTATCTTCAAACCCTAATCCATTATCCTTATAACAAATGGAGAGTTTAAGACTAATTTATAAATTTTTAACTTGAAATTAAACTGGAAACACACCTTTTGTAGAAATCCTTTGAGAAGAAGGTTGTGCTGAACAACCTTAATGAACCGATTCTATGCCATTCGTCTAACAGCATATATCATCATCCCACGAACATCAAATACCATTCGAGTTTTTTTTAAATAAACTTTCAGTAGGAAAGTTCATCTCCAATATTTATTTTTAGTAATTTTAGTAAAACTATTAATTAGTTTCATCAAATAACATTTACCATTATAATATCAAATCAGTTTCAAGTATAAAATGCAATAGTAAATTTAAACAGAAAGTAAATCAAGGAAAATACTCAAATCACTTTTTTATTAATTACCAAGAAACACTTACAATACCTTTAAGAAAGAAATTACAAGATTAAACCTAAAACTAATTTAACATTATAACATTGAAAAATAAAATTGGATAAAAATTACACAATAATTGGGGGTTTTTATAGGCAAACCCCCATGCCTACTGATAAAGTTTGTTGAGAGGATCTTCAATCTTGGCCTTTGATTTCTTCACTTTCTTTCTTCTCTTTGATCCAACGGTTGAGATGGATTTACTAGCACACAGATCGCCAACGTGGAATGATTGTGCGCTAGTTGTGCTAGTTTTGTGATGAGCTGGCTTCATTTAATTGGTGGAGTGATTGTTATTTGCTGTCACAGCCACTCATATGGTGCTATGTCGAAGATGCCTTCCACTTCTTCCTTCCAAAAACAATGGGGATTTAATCTCCCTCGTGTGAATCACACTCTCCACATAAATCCCCCAATTTATTTATCGATTTAGTGAATTAGGGTTTTGGAGGAATAGTGAACTCTGGTTATTTGTTTGGGGTGAGGGAGAAAGATAGCATAGGTTATAACGAAAAGTTTAATCAACGTGTGTGTGTTTATGTGTTGTGAGTGGGTGAATAAAAGTTGACCAAGAAATGAAAAGTAAATAACTCTTCATACATTTAATTAACTTACCAACTCTAATGGGTTATGAAAAAGCCCAACGTCCCACTTATCATAACTTTAGGAAATGATTTAGTCTTGTAGCCCTTAAACTTAAATTCGTTACATAGTTAATTTACATTGGGCCTTATAATGGGCTGGTTTCTCAAAAATGGAAAGTTAAGATTCCTTATTGGGCTTTTGAGCCCAATAACCAAGAGTGGGACCGACAAATTCCAATGAACCTTCATTAGGTTAAAATCCATTAAAACGAGCTTGACTTTGGCTTTGCCGATCTTTTCTTCAGACTCGTGTCGGTTTTTGTCGATTTTCACGATCTTTGGTACCTACACACATTAAACAACAAACATACAAATACAATGCCATATTCATGGTTTTTATGCATTTTAAGCTCATTTTAAGATACAAATGATATGAGTAATATCACTCATATCAAACTCCCCCTTGCTAAGCAATTGCCGTGTCCTCATGCAATTATAAAATAAAACACTAACTACACCATTATTTAACTTGTTGACTACTTTTATTTTATAAAGACATAATGTATTGCTTTCATTATTTGAAAAATAACTATTAGGATCATAAAACTCAAATAGATTCATCGACCCCGACTTTTCACTTTTCCATGCCAAGTGTAAAAACAAGATCATTGTCAATCATAAGCCCCAAAATTAAAACAACTCATACAAGTAATTTGTGTTAAACTCAATCTCCTATTATTCCTAATTGTATCTCTAGATTTTATTTGTCATTCACCCAAAGGCTCAATTGAGTTTATTTGATATTTATTAGTCCAAAAATGAAGGCAAGAACGGTGTAAACTCAACACTCAAAACCTAACCTCGACTTCAAAAACCGTTGTCACTAAAGAAAGCCCACATCAAGGATAACTTAACACAATTTGAGGGATAAATCCCCGGACCCAAAATTTGGCTAATAGGACTACTTAAAAGCAACAATAAAACCTCCGAAGTCAATTATGACCTTATTAATGGAGTTAGCAACAATCACATCATATCACCTTGTGGCTCTTTAAGATGTAATTGTGCTCCTTATTTAAAATCCACACCCAAGGCTCCTTGGACAAAAACAACGGAATTGACATTCACCATCCCACCTTATGGCTCATGATGAAGCAAATTTTATTCAACACGTCCCCTTGACATACACCCTAAGGCTCTAATGACAAGGTTAGTGCTACATGACTCCCACCCGAAGGCTCCTAGAGAACATGTTTTTATTTATTCTTCTTTATTAATATGATATTTATAGTAAGCCAAATTTCCGCAATCCCATGATCAAAAGTCCATGACGCTGACACCCTTAATGTGTTCTCACTTTAATTACAAGGGAAGAAAAAGATGGAGTTACGAGTTAAGATATCAAGCCTAAACCGCTAAAAAGTTCATTTATTAAGCAATTATTATTCAAGTGTGGAAAATAAATACGAGGAGATTAAATAAAACACAGAAAATACTTGCACAAGGAAGAGTTAACCTTAGAAACTTATGATTGAACTCTATCATTTCTTATTCTCCATATTGTAAAAATTTCAAAAGTGTGAAATCAATGGATACATAGCCTATTAAATCAATGTTTTGGGTTTTCAAGTCATCTATAGGATCTTGCATCTTCTTATACTTTTTCAAGTTTTAGAATTTGCGTTTTAAAGTTCCCTTGATAAAATACTTTCTAGGATCAATTATAGCAACTTGCGAAAAGTTCTTGTTCTTAACCCGTATGAGTTAAGACTTTCGCGTTTTAAAGCTCCCTATATAAAAGCCTAGCAAAACTTAATTCAAATATGTTAAGGAAAAGCTAAGGTAAAAACCAAGTCGAGTCAAAAACTATTTTTATTTTCACCAACAGAAAGCCTACATTCGTGTCAAAAGCACTTATTTTATTTATTGAAACTTAAAAATAACACTAATAATTTAAATTTTTTATGAAAAATGAGAAAAAACGATTACGTTTAGACACGACAAAAGCAATTGCAAGCGATTATATCGATTGACTCCCCCATGCTTAAACCAAACATTGTCCTCAAAGATTCTTAGCTCAAGAGTAACACCCCTTGCTAAAACACGAAGAAACTAATGCAAAATCCTAACATGGAAAGAGCACACAAATCTATAAGCCGTTTAATAATTATGCCTCAAGATAAAACGTTAGTCGATAAAATCAAAGGAAAAGAGTGTGCCCCTTTTTGGCATTCAAAGAATAGGAGATCAAGTGGACCGATAAAAACCGAACACGAGAGTCTTCAAATATTAGGGTCATACCTAAGATTCAGAACACAACAAAACACGAGCACGAGCTTGAAAGATCAAGCCTTATTAGTGTTAGAAAATACATAGAAGATCGAATGTATGGGACTCCCCCACAAGGCACCTCGTTTTTGTTAACCGAGTCATGAGCTCGACTCGATCCCCGCATTAATTGGTCCTTAGGGAAAGTTTGAAGATCCGGGACAACCTCCGTAGGTATGTCCCCTCCAAAGTAGTGTTTCACAGGATGACCATTCACCTTAAAGTTAGGCCCGTCTTTTTGAGCTAGCTCAACGGTGCCATAACGAAAAACTTGTGCAATGGTGAATGATCCGGACCAACGAGATTTAAGATTGCCCGAGAAAATCTTAAGTCTAGAGTTGAATAAGAGGACTTGATCACCAACATTGAAAATGCGGTTTTTGATCTTAGAGTCATGAATCCTCTTAGTTTTCTCTTTATAGATCAAAGAATTTTCATAAGCTTGATCCCTTAATTCACTTAGTTCATTCAATTGAACCATGCAATGATCACCCGCGGTCCTCAAATCAAAGTTACAATGCTTAAGAGCCCAATACGCCTTATGTTCGAGTTCAATTGGCAAGTGGCATGCTTTTCCGTAGACCAACCTAAATGGTGTACAACCAATTGGCGTCTTGTAAGCCGTACGGAAAACCCATAATGCATTGTCCAATTAATCCGACCATGAAGTGCGATTTTCTCCAACAGAACGCTCCAAAATCCTTTTAAGAGCTCGGTTTGAAACCTCCACTTGACCACTCGTTTGAGGGTGATAAGCCGTAGAAAGTCGATGAGTGACACCATATTTCTTTAGAACTTTTTCAAATCAAAGTTACAATGCTTAAGAGCCCAATACGCCTTATGTTCGAGTTCAGTTGGCAAGTGGCATGCTTTTTCGTAGACCAACCTAAATGGTGTACAACCAATTGGCGTCTTGTAAGCCGTACGGAAAGCCCATAATGAATCGTCCAATTTATCCGACCATGAAGTACGATTTTCTCCAATAGAACGCTCCAAAATCCTTTTAAGAGCTCGGTATGAAACCTCCACTTGACCACTCGTTTGAGGGTGATAAGTCGTAGAAAGTCAATGAGTGACACCATATTTCTTTAGAACTTTTTCAATTTGTTCATTACAAAACCGGGTCCCACGATCACTTATAATAGCCCGCGGAGTTCCAAACCTAGCAAAGAGTTGTTTCAAAAATTTCACCACAACTCGAGCATCATTCGTGGGCAAAGCCTTAGCTTCGACCCATTTAGAAAAATAGTCCACGGCTACGAGAATATACTTATTTTCTTTCGAAGATGGAAATGGCCCCATAAAATCGATCCCCCATATGTCAAAGATTTCACAAACTTGGATAATGTTTTGAGGCATTTCATCCCTTTGTGAGTTCTTTCCTTGACGTTGACAAGCATCACAAGTATTGATCAAGTCTTGGGCATTACGATATATGGAAGGCCAAAAGAAGCCGACATCAAAGACTTTCTTCGCGGTGGCGTTGACACCATGATGTCCCCCGGTGGGTCCTTCATGACAAGATTTAATGATATCTTGAACTTCTTTACCAAACACGCACCTACGAATCACTTGATCCGCGCACACACGAAACAAATATGGGTCGTCCCAAAAGTAATAGGATATATCCTTGAAAAACTTTCGTTTTTGCTGGGACGACATACCCTTGATCACAAACTTCCCCGCATGGTAATTTGCAATGTCCGCAAACCATGGGGTACTAGCATCACCACGAAAAGCAATCATACCAAACGTCTCGAGAGGAAATGTTTCATTGATTTCCTTGTTCTCTCGATCGCTTTGGTGAGGATTCTCAAGTCGAGATAAATGATCGGCCGCGAGATTCTCGGCTCCTTTTTTTGTCTAGAATTTTGACATTAAATTCTTGAAGGAGGAGAATCCACCGGAGGAACCTCGGCTTAGCATCTTGTTTTTTAAGAAGATATTTGATAGTTGAGTGGTCCGTATACAATATGGTTTGAGACAAGACGAGATATGGTCTAAACTTTTCAAAAGCATACACAACGGCAAGAAACTCCTTTTCTGTTGTAGTATACTTTGTTTGAGCATCCGTCATAGTCTTACTAGCATAGTGTATAGGCAAGAAATGTTTTGATTTACGTTGCCCGAAAACCGCACCTACTGCGTAATCACTAGCATCACACATAATTTCAAAAGGTAGGTCCCAATCCGGAGCAACCAAGATTGGAGATTCAGTTAATTTCTTTTTAAGCATCTCAAAGGCTTGAATACACTCATCCGAAAAGATGAAAGGAGTCTCTTTTTCCAAAAGATGGGTCATAGGCCGAGCTATCTTAGAGAAGTCTTGTATAAAACGTCTATAGAAGCCGACATGGCCGAGAAAACTCCTAACTCCCTTAACGGTGGTGGGTGGAGGTATTTTGGCAATCACGTCGATTTTAGCCCTATCAATACCGGCCTTAGAGATCTTATGTCCTAACACAATTCCTTCTTTGCACATGAAGTGACATTTTTCATAATTAAGAACAAGATTCGTTTCCTCAAAACGTTGGAACATTCTTTCAAGGTTAGAGAGACATGAAGTAAAAGATTCCCCAAAAACCGAGAAGTCATCCATGAAGACTTCCATGGTTTTTTCGATCATATCATGGAAAATGGCCATCATACACCTTTAGAACGTCCCCGGAGCATTTCATAGTCCAAAAGGCATGCGACGATAAGCAAATGTTCCATAAGGACAAGTGAATGTGGTCTTTTCTTGATCACGAGGGTCAATGGGGATTTGAAATAGCCGGAAAATCCATCCAAAAATCAATAGATATCGTTCCCCGCTAATCTCTCTAACATTTGATCCATAAAAGGTAATGGAAAATGATCCTTCCTAGTGGCATCATTAAGTTTCCAATAGTCAATACAAACACGTCAACCGGTCACAAGTCTAGTAGAAATCAATACATTATCCTCATTAGTAACAACCGTCATTCCTCCTTTCTTTGGAACACAATGCACGGGGCTAACCCATGGACTATCCGAGATAGGGTAGATCATTCCAGCGTCTAGAAGCTTAGTGACTTCCTTTTTGATCACCTCATGAATCTTTGGATTGACCCTTCTTTTATTTTGGATAGCGGGTTTATAATCATCCTCCATTAGAATTTTATGAGTACAAAATTTTGGATCTATACCCTTAATGTCGGAGATTTTCCATTCAATGGTCCGTTTATGTTTCTTAAGCACTTTAATAAGTTCATCCTTTTCATTTTACTTTAATCCCTTAGCAATAATCACCGGTAACTTATCCGTTCCTTCAAGAAAAGCATACTCCAAATGAGTGGGAAGTTCCTTAAGTTCTAAATCGGGTGCTTCTTCAATAGATGTTTTCACTTTAGTCTCATTTTCATTCACAACTTTTAAATCCATAGGTGGTGATTCAAAGGGATCTTCATTCGAAAAGGCTTCAAGTAAATCGATATCTCCCTCCATATCATGATAATTCTCATCATATGTAGATAGCAAATCCGGTGTGCTAAGAAAATCATCCACCTCCTCCAAGATAAAATCACTAGCCCCAAATGGAGTAAGGAGTGGAGACGAAAGGGAAATAATAGGATCCGATAAAGAAGGATTGCCACTTTCGGAATTAGCCGAGAATCCAAGCACTTCTTGAGAATATTCTTCACAAGTAACATCAATCACATCAATTTGATTAATTGATTCCTCGTAATACTTGGAAAAATATTTAGTGTTATCACCAACATCAAGTGTAACACTTTCATCATCAAAACGTAAAGTCAACTTCCCCGCTCTCATGTCAACTATAGAACTAGCCGTCATTAAAAACGGTCTTCCCAAAATTAGTGGTACATGAGAATCTTCGGGATAATCGCAAACTACAAAGTCCGTTGGAAAGATGAGTTTCCCTACTTTGACAAACACGTCCTCGGCTATACCTTTTGGAAAGGTGGTCGATCGATCCGCTAGCTCGACAGTCATATTAGTAGGTGTAAGCTCAGGAAGTGATAACCATTTCCAAACGGAAAGAGGCATCAAATTAATGCTAGCGTCAATGTGACAATCTAACATTTTCAGGTAGTGAATTATTTTCTCGTATAATATTTTGAAACTTATTTTTGTGTTGGTTGATGAACTCACAATTTATGTATTTAAATTTGCGCTTACGTGCATAATTTAGCGTTCTTTACGACTAAACCGGAAACCTTAGGATTACGTATTTACGTTTTTGAACTCCGTTTATGATGAGACATTTTTTATTAGATTCGTTTTGTGCCGTTGATTTATAATTTATAAAAACGTTTTTCGTAAAACGACCCGAGGGTACGTAAATCGAGGAAACTAGAATCGAGGAATACCGGTAAATTAGTGGGATGGGACAAAACAAGTTTATCCCACCCCACTAACAAAGGGACGGCTAAGAGGGGCACCACTTCACTTGATGTGGCACCCTTATAACAAGTAACTTACACTTGTAAGCATAAGCTTAACAAGTAAGCTACAAGTTTCCACTAAACCATAAAAACCACTAACCCTTACCATTTGCTTCCATTTCACATGCAAAACAACTCACATATACTCTCTCCCACCCCCCATTGCCGTCCCACATCCACCATCAAACACCCCATTTGATCATTTCTAGCCATAAGTCTTATGTTGTCTATTCATATTATGGAGATACCTTGAAGCCTTGATTGATTGGTGGCCATATTAACAACAAAGAAGGTGATTTGCTTGTTTCCTAGGGCTAATTTCTCAACAAACAATCTTGGTGATTGATGATCTTGAAGATATATTTGGTGTTTATCAAGTTATTGTCATCCAAAAACAAGATATAATCTTGGTTGGTAAAGAAGATCATCCTTTCTATTTCTCTTGTTATTTTTGTAAAGATCAAATATATTTCCTTTCTTATTTTATATGTATATGATGAATATATGATGATAAAAATGTTGTGTGGGGATCAAGTTTTGATAAAAATGATTAAAGAGATGGAAAAACCATAGGTAATAATGTTAAAATCTTGCTTAAAATGATGGCTGTATAAAAACAGTAAGTAACCAAGTTATAAACTGATAAAATTGCATGGTGGAATCAATTTAAGTAAGTATTAGATGTCATACACATGTGAGAGTTGGCCATGCAATGGAATCATCAAAATGAGTGAGATATGATCAAAACAAAATTTGTATACCAATCTGAATAGTCTGTTTTGTAGGAACTGTTAAGGATACTTAGACATGGATTGAGCAGTAGCTATAGCTAACTTATTTGTAGCAAATAATATGAAGTTTATGCAATCCAAAAATGAGCTTCTATATCTTTATAGAACTCAAGATATGATAAAAATAGTGAAGATGAAACTAAAAATCAGATTTTGTGAAATTAAAGTTTAATAGTATTATATAAGCACTCAAAATAATATAGTATAAAATATGAAATTAAAACCCACTAACTTATAAATTTCATTTATATAAATATGTATAAGGTTAAATAAATGGACACTTTATAAAAATGGTAGTTGAATAAGATTTATAAGTTATAAAAACTATAAACATGATTTTTACGACTTTTCGGCTATTACCTTAAATTTAACGTTTTTCACCAATTAAAACTTAGACGATAAAACTCGTCTAATGTAAAGTTTTTAAAAGTCATATACTGATATATAAGTACCTAATACAAGTAAAAACCGATAAAACCTGAACTATATGACATACGGACATTAACGAGCTAAGTTAGCATATTTGGACTAATAATTTAACTAAATAAGTTAAACACTTATAAAAATTACTTACTGGGCTTAACCCATTTGGGCCCAACATGTAAAGTATAAATACTGATAACAAAAGTATAAAATGGATTAATACAAGTTAATGAACTTATAATAGGCTTATGGGACCTAAAATATGTAAATAGGTAAAACTAAGTAAACTAGTAAAAAGTTACCAATACATAAACACTAAAATGAGTAAATAAGAATATATAAACTCACTTGATAATCAGCATATGTACAAAATCATCATATGTATATTTTTTATTTTGATAAAGTCATTGGAAAAAAGTCTAAGACCGATTATTTATATAGGTTTCCCGGACCGAAGCACACCCGTAGCCGATAATCCGCCTTTCATGATCAACGTGAGTTCATAGCCTCACACTCTTTTAAATATTTTGTAAAATGATTTGTAAACCCGCGAGGGAGATAACATGATACTTTTTGATAAAAATAGAACACAAGTAGTCCTGATGGTATTCTTAAATGATATGGACCCGAATGATGCGATGACCCAATAAAAGAGATAAAAAGGATTATTAGTAGTTAGGTTATGTCACTTAAAGTCCCATTAGCATGAATTGTGAACTACCGGTATTTGGTAGACGCTTATGCATATGATAGTACTATTTGGGGACGATCACCCCAGTTCACGCCTTGACGGTTGATCCCCGTCGTACCACATTGATTGGTAAGAGAATTTATGTATGAGAAGATTTACATAGCTTGATTTTTGTGACGACACGCTAACTTAGATGGGCAATTTTTTTGTCGGGTTCGCGGCCCGTTGTTGTGATAGTAAGGTAACAATGTCATGCGGCTAATAATAATCCAAATGTATTCCAATGTAATCTAAATATCTGATATGATACGATGCTAATAATGATGATAATATTACCTATAATGGTAATATTGAGGCTACGGTCTCATGGGTTTAAGATGTATGCTTTGATTTATATATTGCCTGACTAACAATACGAGGACTTACTTCTGATATTATACTTTTGTTCTGATTTCAACGATTGTTTTATATAACGGTTTTACTAAACTCTATGAATTCACTCGGCATTCTCTGATATGATTTTTGCATGTTTTTGTCTCAGGTGCTTGAAGGTAATCCGGATGGAGATCGACTCTGATGGCCCACATAATAATAAAAATGTTCATTCGATCTATGTTTTGTAAACCTAATGACCTGTATAATTTGGGACCTGTTGTACACTTTAAAACTTTTTATCGAATGAATGTATGTTAAACCTTGTACAACCATTTTTATGTGTTGTCTATCATTGGAGTTATTGTGCTATCCCGTAACACTCTAAAAGACCCTTCCGATGTACCGATACGAAATTTGAGAGTGTTACAGTTTGGTACTAGAGCTCTCGTTATAGAGAACGAAAGATTTTAAAAACCAAGGTTTTGAACAAAACTTTTCAAAATCTTTTAACTATGAACATTTGAGAAAATATTTGAAAAATCTTTTGACTATAACGGTGCCAAAGATCTCCGACGTTACCAACAAGCCCTATTGATAAGATATATATTTTGATATATATTATTTAATTTATATATATGTATATATCGTGGTTTTAGTATGTAATTGTTTAATAAGTATGTTATCCTAATACGAGATATATATAAATGCAGATTGTCATGGCTGACCCTAATATTCCTGTAGAGAACCATGCTATTCCCGAACCTAATGTAGATGATGATCCTTATTTAGAGTTAGTAGATTATGATATGGATGATGATGAGGAGGAACCATTTGAGGATCCCGAGCCCGAGATAGGACTAGGAGATCAGATTGCCCCTTAGGTTGATATGGTAGAGAATGAAATTGATAATGTTGATATTAAGAATGGTGATGAGATTGGGATAGATAATTTAGATGATGAGATTGACGACGAGGATGTCGAGGAGGATATAGGTATAGATGATGAGGTTGATGATGAGGAGGAAGCTAAGCTTATTTACCCTTATGATGTTCCGGAGGGCGAGCCCTTACCCCCTCCAGTTTATTTGTCTGATTATGAGGTTGAGCTACCTAGAGATGAAATGTCTGAATCGTCTGAATCTGATTCTGAATCAGAGGAGGATGAGGATGATAATGCACCTGACGGTACTGATGGTATTGCTACTCGCAGACGTGTGATAGGAGATTCGTCTAGTGTTCGAGAGGCTTCTCATATGAATGGTCTTGCACCTTGGGCCTTGAGACGTGATTTAGATGCTTCCCGTGCTCAGAGTAGTATGACAGAGATTGGATTAGGTGTTGTTCAGACTCATGTTGCTTATTTGGAGTCGAAGACTAAGGTTGGTGAGAAAGAGCGGGAATTGCTGAGTTTGGATTTGACTGATGTAGAGCGTGGTTTGAATGAGGCTTTTAGGAGGCTATCTGTTTTAGAAAGTGGTGAGTTTGATGCCATGAAGAAAAAGGTGAATTCTATGAAGATTCAGTTGAATGTAGCTCGTGCGATGCGTGAGAAACCTGAGAAGGAGTTGAATATTTCTGTGGGTTGGAATAGTATGGTTGAAAGAGGAGTGATCCGTAAGCGCCCAGCTGAAGATGTGTCTAGTGATCGTCTGACAAAGATACAGAAGACGATGGATGATGGACCATCTGGCGGTTCTCAGTAGACCAGTCTGTGTTTAGTAGTGACCTTTGTATCTTTTGTACCTTTTCTAACTTTGACTGAACCGACTTGTTAGTAGTAGACCTGGCACAAATTTTGAGTATGTATAGTGCTAGAACTTTGATATGGGATGTAATTAAGACAATGCTTTCGTTTCAAATCCAATGAAATATGTATCTTGTCTTGAATTCCATATTGTGCCTTATTTGAATCTTGATTATGAATTCAGTCCATATTATATGAATCCCTTGTTGGGTGAATGCTTAATACTTTGAAATTGTGAAATTATAGAACTATGCCGCCCAAGAAAGCTGTGACTGAGGATGATGTACGTAGGATTATTACGGAGCAAGTTACCGCATCTATGACTGAATTTATGGAAAATGCTAGAAATGAAGCTGGCGGTAGTGGAGCTGGCGGTAGTGGAACTGGCGATAGTGGAGCTGGCAGTAGTGGAGCTGGCGGTAGTGGAGCTGGTAGTAGTGGAATTGGTGGTACTAATGTGAATATGAATGCTAATAATGTGAATGCTAATGCTGGAGGAAATATAGGAGGACTTAAAACTAATGCACCTAAAGTTGGTGGTTGTACTTATGTGACGTTCATGAAGTGTGAACCTCTACCTTTTAATGGAACTGAAGGTACTGTAGGATTAAGCCAGTGGATTGAGAAGATTGAGTCGGTGTTTCGGATTAGTAAGTGTAAGGAGGAAGATAAGGTGACTTTTGCTATGGCTACTCTTAAAGGTCGTGCGTTGACTTGGTGGAACGGGAGAATTCCTTTCATGGGTATTGATGCTGCTAATGCTACTCCTTGGGCTGAAATTAAGAAGTGGATGACTTTGGAATTCTATCCCCGTAGTGTGATCATTAGGCTAGAACAAGAGTTGATTCATCTGAGAATGAAAGGTGTGGACATTGATAGCTACACAAACCGATTCCATGAGTTGGCCTTGCTGTGTCCTCGATTGGTGGAACCCGAAGAGATTCGAATTGAACAATATATTAAAGGGTTGACCAAGAATATCCGGGGGGACGTGACATCATCTAAACCACTGACCATTGATGATGCTGTTTGAATGGCTTACCAACTCATTGGGCAGATAATTCAGGATAAGAAAGATGAAGCCCGTGTTGGTGAGAAAAGAAAGGGTGATGGTGATCGTGTATATAGAGGTGATAATAGGAAGAATTTCAATCGCCGTCAGAACCAGAGAAAGGGGAATGCAAATGCACTTACCAACAACACACCGTGCAACGATGATAGATATCCTAAGTGTGACAACAAGAGGCATGCTGGCGACTGCTGGAAGTGCCGAAATTACGGAAAGCTTGGACACAAGGTTGAAAGGTGTAGGAAGGGAACCATTTGCTTCAACTGTAATAAAGAAGGTCATAGGAAATCGGAATGCCCCAAGTTGAAAGCGATTGTACCTGGAAGAAACCCCCAGGGGTGGTGTTTATCAACTTGGAACAGTCGAGGTGAAGAAAGAGGATCTGA
Source organism: Glebionis coronaria (assembly GCA_025667525.1). NCBI lineage: Eukaryota > Viridiplantae > Streptophyta > Magnoliopsida > Asterales > Asteraceae > Glebionis > Glebionis coronaria. The sequence continues at coordinate 438,114,515 of CM046874.1, forward strand.
ATGTCGTTACTGGTACGTTTTTACTCAACAATCATTATGTTGTTGCTTTATTTGATTCGGGTGCTGATAGGAGCTTTGTATCCACTAAATTTAGTGCCCTTATTGACATTGAACCTGTTGAGATAAATACCAGTTACGAGGTGGAATTGGCTGATGGTAAATTAGTGAAAACTAATAAGCTATTAGAAGGATGCTCTCTAAATCTCTTGAACTATTCCTTTCCGATTGATTTGATGTTGATAGAATTAGGTAGTTTTGATATTATTATTGGTATGGATTGGTTGTCGTTGAATAATGCTACTATTTTATGTGGAGAGAAGAAGGTTAAGATTCCTCATAGGAATAGGACGTTAGTAATTGATGGTAATCGAGGTGAATCCCGTTTGAAAATCGTTTCATGTATTAAAGTCTAAAAGTACACCAGGAACGGTTGTGAGTTATTCTTAGCTCAAGTGACCGGGAATGAGTCTAGGGAGAAACAATTGGAAGATGTACCTATTATTTGTGAACTTCCGAGGTATTTCCTAAAGATTTACCCGGACTTCCACCGATAAGGCAAGTTGAGTTTCGAATCGATTTAATTCCTGGTGTTGTACCGGTGGCATGTGCGCCTTCCGATTAGCCCCTTCTGAATTAAAGGAGTTATCTGAGCAACTTAAGGAGTTGTCTGATAAAGGTTTTATTCGACCGAGCTCGTCGCCTTGGGGAGCTCCAGTCTTGTTCGTTTAGAAGAAGGATGGATCTTTCCGTATGTGCATTGATTATAGGGAACTAAATAAGTTGACAATTAAAAATCGATATCCTTTACCTAGGATTGATGATTTGTTTGATCAAGTACAAGGATCTAGTGTGTATTCTAAGATAGATATGCGGTCAGGATATCACCAACTTCGCGTCCGTGAAGAAGATATTCCTATAAATGCATTTAGAACTCGTTATGGACACTATGAATTTCAAGTAATGCCATTTGGGTTAACTAACGCACCTACGGTTTTCATGGATTTAATGAATCGAGTGTGCAAGCCCTACTTGGATAAATTTGTGATTGTGTTTATTGACGATATTATAATCTATTCTAAGAATGAAGATGAACATAGAGAACATTTAAGGATTATTTTAAATTTGTTAAAGGATGAAAGGTTGTATGCTAAGTTTTCGAAATGTGATTTTTGGTTAGATTTTGTGCAATTTCTTGGTCATGTGATTAACAAGGATGGAATTCATGTTGATCCTGCAAAGGTTGAAGCCATTAAGAATTGGTCTGCACCGACAACGCTAACGGAAGTGCGACAGTTCTTAGGATTGGCTGGCTATTATAGGCGATTCATTAAAGAATTTTCTTTAATAGCTAAACCCTTGACTAAGCATACCCAGAAGAATAAACCTTTCGTTTGGAGAAGTGATGAAGATGGAGCATTTCAGATATTGAAGCAAAAATTATGCAGTGCGCAAATTTTATCATTACCCGACGGGAGTGAAGATTTTGTAGTGTATTGTGATGCATCTCTTAGAGGTTATGGAGCTGTTTTGATGCAGCAAGAAAAAATGATAGCTTATGCTTCTAGGAAATTAAGGAAGAATGAGGAGAATTACACTACTCATGATTTCGAGTTATGAGCTGTAGTCCTTTCTCTTAGGTTGTGGAGACATTATTTGTATGGCACCAAGTGTACGGTATTCACCGATCACAAAAGCCTACAGTATATTCTCGATCAGAAGGAATTGAACATGAGGCAACGAAGATGGATAGAGTTGTTAAGTGATTATGATTGCGATATAAAATATCACCCAAAAAAAGCCAATGTTGTTGCCAATGCGTTAAGCAGAAAAGATAAAGAGCCTATCAGGGTACGTTCTCTAGTCTTGACCGTGCACAATAATTTGCCTGAGCAAATTAGAAATGCGCAAATAAAAGCTTGTAAGAAAGAAAATTTAGTTAATGAAGGGTTCCGAGGAGAAGGAGATCCTTTAGAGGTTAGAGCTGATGGAGTGAAATGCTTAAGAGGTCGTATGTGGATACCTAAGTTTGGAGGCTTAAGAGACTTGATTATGTTAGAATCCCATAAATCTAAGTATTCCATTCATCCAGGATCTGATAAAATGTACCATGATTTGAAGAAGTTGTACTGGTGGCCGGAATATGAAAGCTGATATTGCTATGTATGTTCTTCAATGCTTGACTTGTGCTAGAGTCAAAGCGGAACATCAAAAGCCATCAGGACTACTTCAACAGCCAAAGATTCCTAAATGGAAGTGGGAGCGAATTACGATGGACTTTATCACCAAGCTTCCTAGAACATCATCTGGAAATAACTCGATTTGGGTTATTTTCGACAGACTGACCAAATCAGCACACTTCATTCATGTTAAAGAGAAGTTCTCACTAGAGAAGTTGACTCGTATTTACCTTGATAATGTTGTATGCAAGCATGGAGTGCCTGTATCGATCATTTCAGATCGAGATCCTCGATTCGCATCGAATTTTTGGAAATCTCTCCAAAGATCTTTGGGAACGAATCTCGACATGAGCACTGCTTATCACCCCAGACTGAAGGGCAAAGTGAAAGAACGATACAAACACTAGAAGATATGTTGAGATCTTGTGTGATAGATTTTGGTAAGAATTGGGATAAACATTTGCCTTTTACAGAGTTTTCATATAACAATAGTTACCATTCTAGTATTAAGGCTACACCGTTTGAAGCTTTGTATGGTAGGAAGTGTAGATCTCCTGTATGTTGGAGTGAAGTTGGGGATACCCAGCTCACGGGACCGGAATTGATCCGGGAGACTACGGAGATGATAGTTCAGATTAAGAATAGGTTTTTGACTGCCCGTAGTAGACAGAAAAGTTACGCGGATGTGCGGCGGAAGCCGATGGAGTTTAAAGTGGGTGACCGAGTAATGTTGAAAGTATCGCCATGGAAAGGCGTTATAAGATTTGGAAAGCGAGGAAAATTGAATCCCCGCTATATTGGACCCTTTAAGATTTTATCTAGGGTAGGTCTGGTGGCTTACAAATTAGAGTTACCCCCAGAACTTCATGGTGTTCACCACACATTCCTTGTATCTAATCTGAATAAATGTCTAGTAGTGAGTGATGAGAAAATTTCGTTGGATATGGTTCGAATAGATGGGAAGTTGCATTTTATCGAAGAACCCGTAGAGGTTATGGATCGTAGGGTAAAGCAACTGAAACAAAGTCGGATACCTATTGTCAAGATCCGATGGAATTCAAAGCATGGACCGGAATTTACTTGGGAACGAGAGGACGAAACGTGGAAGAAATATCCGCACCTCTTTGATTTCAATAAGAAACGGACATCAAAATGAAATGGATCACGAGGACGTTGATCCCTTTTAGGAGGAAAAGCTGTGACAATCTAACATTTTCAGGTAGTGAATTATCTTCTCGTATAATATTTTGAAACTTATTTTTGTGTTGGTTGATGAACTCATAATTTACGGATTTAAATTTCGGCTTACGTGCATAATTTAGCGTCCTTTACGACTAAACCGGAAACCTTAGGATTACGTATTTAAGTTTTTGAACTCCGTTTTTGATGAGACAATTTTTATTAGATTCGTTTTGTGCCGTTGATTTCTAATTTATAAAAACGTTTTTCGTAAAACAACCTGAGGGCACGCAAATCGAGGAAACTAGAATCGAGGAATACCCGTAAATTAGCGGGATGGGACAAAACAAGTTTATCCCACCCCACTAACAAAGGGACGGCCAAGAGGGACACCACCTCACTTGATGTGGCACCCTTATAACAAGTAGCTTACACTTGTAAGCATAAGCTTAACAAGTAAGCTACAAGTTTCAACTAAACCACAAAAACAACTAACCCTTACCATTTGCTTCCATTTCACATGCAAAACAACTCACGTATACTCTCTCCCACCCCCCATTGTCGTCCCACATCCACCATCAAACACCCCATTTGATCATTTCTAGCCACAAGTCTTATGTTATCTATTCATATTATGGAGAAACCTTGAAGCCTTGATTGATTGGTGGCAATATTAACAACAAAGAAGATGATTTGCTTGTGTCCTAGGGCTAATTTCTCAACAAACAATATTGGTGATTGATGATCTTGAAGATATATTTGGTGTTCTTCAAGTTATTGTCATCCAAAAACAAGATATAATCTTGGTTGGTAAAGAAGATCATCCTTTCCATTTCTCTTGTAATTTTTGTAAAGATCAAATGTATTTTCTTTCTTATTTTATATGTATATGATGAATATATGATGATAAAAATGTTGTGTGTGGATCAAGTGTTGATAAATATGATTAAAGAGATGAAAAACCATAGGTAATAATGTTAAAATCTTGCTTAAAATGATGGCTGTATAAAAACAGTAAGTAACCAAGTTATAAACTGATAAAATTGCATGGTGGAATCAATTTACAGTAAGTATTAGATGTCATACACATGTGAGAGTTGGCCGTGCAATAGAATCATCAAAATGAGTGAGATATGATCAAAATAAAATTTGTATACCAATCTGAATAGTCTGTTTTGTAGAGACTGTTAAGGATACTTAGACATGGATTGAGCAGTATCTATAGCTAACTTATTTGTAGCACATAATATGAAGTTTATGCCATCTAAAAATGAGCTTCTATCTCTTTATAGAACTCAAGATATGATAAAAATGGTGAAGATGAAACTAAAAATCAGATTTTGTGAAATTAAAGTTTAGTAGTATTATATAAGCACTCAAAATAGTATAGTATAAAATGTGAAATTAAAACCCACTAACTTATAAATTTCATTTATATAAATATGTATAAGGTTAAATAAATGGACACTTTATAAAAATGGTAGTTGAATAAGATTTATAAGTTATAAAAACTATAAACATGATTTTTACGACTTTTCGGCTATTACCGTAAAATTAACGTTAATGTAAAGTTTTTAAAAGTCATATACTGATATATAAGTACCTAATACATGTAAAAACCGATAAAACTCGAACTATATAACATACGGACATTAACGAGCTAAGTTAGCATATTTGGACTAATAATTTAACTAAATAAGTTAAACACTTATAAAAATTACTTATTGGACTTAACCTATTTGGGCCCAATATGTAAAGTATAAATACTGATAATACAAGTATAAAATGGATTAATACAAGTTAATGAACTTATAATAGGCTTATTGGACCTAAAATATGTAAATAGGTAAAACTAAGTAAACTAGTAAAAAGTTACCAATACATAAATACTAAAATGAGTAAATAAGAATATATAAACCCACTTGATCATCATCATATGTACAAAATCATCATATGTATATTTGTTATTTTGATAAAGTCATTGGACAAAAGTCTAAGACCGATTATTATTTATATAGGTTTACGTGACCGAAGCACACGCGTAGCCGATAATCTGCCTTTCACGATCAACGTGAGTTCATAGCCTCGCACTCTTTTAAATGTTTTGTAAAATGATTTGTAAACCCGCGAGGAAGATAACATGATATTTTTTGATAAAAATAGAACACAAGTAGTCCCGATGTTATGCTTAAATGATATGGACCCGAATGATGCGATGACCCAATAAAAGAGATAAAAAGGATTACTAGTAGTTAGGTTATGTCACTTAAAGTCCCATTAGCATGAATTGTGAACTACCGGGATTTGGTAGACGCTTATGCATATAATAGTACTATTTGGGGATGATCACCCCAGTTCACGCCTTGACGGTTGATCCCCGTCGTACCACATTGATTGGTAAGCGAATTTATGTATGAGAAGATTTACATAGCGTGATTTTTGTGACGACACGCAAACTTAGATGGGCAAATAGTTTGTCGGGTTCGTGTCCCGTTGTTGTGATAGTAAGGTAACAATGTCATGCGGCTAATAATAATCCAAATGTATTCCAATGTAATCTAAATATCTGATATGATACGATGCTAATAACGGTGATAATATTACCTATAATGGTAATATTGAGGCTACGGTCTCATGGACGGTTTAAGATGTATGCTTTGATTTATATATTGCCTGACTAGCAATACGAGGACTTACTTCTGATATTATACTTGTGTTCTGATTTCAACGATTGTTTTATATATCGGTTTTATTAAACTCTATGAATTCACTCGGCATTCGCTGATATGATTTTTGCATGTTTTTATCTCAGGTGCTTGAAGGTGATCCGGATAGAGATCGACTCTGATGGCCCACATAATAATAAAAATGTTCATTCGATCTATGTTTTGTAAACCTAATGACCTGTATAATTTGGGACCTGTTGTACACTTTAAAATTTTTTATCGAATGAATGTATGTTAAACCTTGTACAACCATTTTTATGTGTTGTCTATGATTGGAGTTATTGTGCTATCCCGTAACACTCTAAAAGACCCTTCCGCTGTACCGATACGAAATTTGAGAGTGTTACAGCCAAGATCGGCTAATGCTAAGCATTCTTCCATATTAGGGAACTCACATGGTATCAAAAATTTGCCCAAGTCTCCAAGCTTTTTGTGAAGCTTTTGTGTAAGAACCGCGGGACAATTAGCATCTAATGATGTAGACACTTCAACCAATTTCCCTTTATCATTCATCAATCTCTTAATAGTCGAAGCAAACTTAGGCATGTAAAGCAATGCATCCGCGAAACTAAGATTAATATGAAGATTCTTAAACATCTCTAAAAAAGTAGCCATTTGAGCATTGGAATTTTCGCGGAGCTTCTCTTGGTTAAGTCTCGAAGGGTAGGGTAGTGTGGGTTTAGTCTTCGGAAGCTCGGGTTCCGGAATAGGCAATTGGTCAACCTTTGGTAGAATAGGAATTTCCTTTTCTTTAACCACCTCGGGTTCTTGCTCCACTTCCCTCACCGGAGAGGTACTCACATGTGGAAGCAAAGGTCCGTATAAAGCTTTCCCACTACGTGTGGTTATAGCTTTCATCTCACCCTTCGGGTTTGGAATGGTGTTGCTAGGTAAGCCACCCGAAGAAGAGGAAGGTTGACTCATAAAAGATTCAAACATCGAAAGCAATTTGTTTTGACTTTGTTCCATACTTTGTTGCATACGGTTTTGGTTTTCTCTAGCCTTTGTTGATTAAGCTCAATCTTGTTATTTTGCCCTTTAATCGTATTTTGAAAATCGAGTTTCAAAGTATTAATTTTCCCTTGAATTTTGTTTTGAAAAGCTTTCAAATTTGCCTTATTTGACTTGATATAGCTTGACAACTCATTTTGGTTATTTTGAAAACCTTGATTATTTTGATTAGCATTAAACCCATTTACTTGATTGTAATTCCCTTGGTTACCACGGTTAAAATTATTCCCATTGTTTCCATTGTTGTACCTATTTGAACCGGTGGAAAACCCGGTGGAGGAACATGATTTTGATGAGGAACTTGACCGTTGGAGCCATAAGTTCCCGTCGCGGCAAAAGCACTAGCTTGATCAAACCCCGTGGTTGAACAAGCATAATTAGGATGTGCTCCACCACATCATACACAAAAATTCTCAACTGCATTAATCGATCCATGAGGATTCTTCCTAATCTCATTCAACAAAGTCGCAAATCCATTATCAATCTTAGAGTCCAATCTAGCAATCTCGATATTAGACAAATTCACATTGGAAACACTCGGTGTGTTTCGTGAATATTGTGCTCTATACTTATTCTCAATTATACACCACGCGTCTCTCAGAGTTTTTCTTAAAAGATTACCACCCGCGACGACATTTAGAGAATCTTGTTCAATCATATTAAGCCCATTATAAAAAGTATTGATTTGGTGCATTTCTGAGAAACCGTGGTGTGGACATTGTCTTAACAAATCTTTAAATCTTTCCCAAGCAACCCCAAACGTTTCATGCACTTTTTGTTCAAATCTAGTGATCTTGTTCTTAAAGTGTGCTGTTTTGGACGGTGGAAATAAATAATTCATGAACTTAGACACTAAATCATCCCATGTCAAAATCGAACCCGGTGGTTCTTTCTCATACAAAATCTTAGCATTACCCTCGAGCGAGTACGAAAAAAGCATGAGCTTAATCGCGTCATTCAGCACATCTCTAAACTTGAGAGTCGAGGTAATTTGAAGAAAATTCCGTATGTGAGAATGCGGGTTATCGGTCTCATTGCCACGAAATTGGTCGGCACGAATGAGTGAAAAAAAACCCGTCTTTATATCATAATGATCCTCCAAAATAGCCGGCACAAAGATTTATTCTCCATACCCTTTGGTGGGGGCACGGAGCAATTCCTCCATTGTTCGGTTATCGGCCATCTCTACAACAATAGGTGGTAGCTCGGGTTCCACTATTCGTTGTTGATGATTTCTATTTCTATGAGGAATATTTTCAAGCCTATTAAAATCAATCACAAGTCTAGAAGAACGTAATTGCATACGCTACAAAGACGAGAATTTAGAGGATTGAAGAAAAGAAATTAGACAAGAAGAAGATTATTTTTGGTATTTTATTTGGTATTGCTCAATAAAAAATGATTGATAAAAACAAGGAATAAGGATAACTACTATGGAAGTAAATTATCCTCGGTCGACTTTGAAACGATAGGTGAAAACCTAAACGTCTCGAGATTCAATAAGTAAACTACAAAAATAAGATGTAATACTACTTGAGTTGGCAAACCAATAATCGGTCGTCCCTCTCAATATACGCACAAGCAAGCGGGGAAACGAGGTGGCACAAAGCACTTAAAAACCTTTTTCCTTAGACGGCCTTTTATAGCTCGTCGCCTTATACCCACCATATAGTTTGTATAAATCGAGTTCAAACTTCTTATTAGTATTTATCTATTTCGGCTTTTTTTCGTTTTGGATTCGAATACAATAGCTAGGTGATGAAATCCCAACTAAGGTCTTGTTTGGAAAGTAGGTAAATTTATTGTTCTACGTAATATAATATAGTAATCACAAAAAACGAGAAAAACGATACATACTATAATAATAGAAAAATAACAAAACTTTCCGAGGACGGAAAGGGTCTTCAAATCAACGATCAACAAATCTCAACGAAGCGAATCGTACACAACATCCCCGGCAGCGGCGCCAAAATTTTTGATGTGATCGTGATAGTATATGTGATATTTAGATACGTTATAGGGTAAATTAGAAAATTACCTTTAGGAATAAGTAATAGACTAAAATTACCAAAGACGGATTCAATTAAACACGTTAGTGAACCAAGTTCGTTGTACACGAAGATCTTATGAATTTGAGACGTTTTGCTTCGATTTGGACAATTGATTCGAATTGTTTTTCGGTTTTTAAATCTAAAATTAATTCTACTAATTTAAAACTAATTAATCCAAGGTGCATGAATCGTTACCCCGAATAAATTTAAAAAAAATTAAAGCTATATTAAAATTTAAACTATTTAAATAAAATCAAAAACAAACTTATTTATTTAAGTAAAATTACTTTTACTCTAATTTAAAAGTCTAATAAAAACTATTTTACTTCTAAAAATTAATCAAATTTAATTTATTTAAAAACTAACTTTTTTAAAATCTAATTATTTAAAAACTAATTAAAATTCTAAAGTAAAACATTTTTTTTATTTTGTTTTTATTTAATTATTATTTAATCTTTATAAGAAAAAAAATAATTTGTAAAATTAATTAAAACTATGTAATTAAAATTAACTAAAAGCTGGCAAACACTAAACAATCTATATTAATTATTAGAGGAGTAAGTTAACACAAAAAAGGTGCTAGATAGACTGGTTAACACGTTGGGCCCATGACCATGAGGTCATGGGTTCGAATCTTGCTGGAGACATTTTTTTGATAGATTAATTTTTGACAAAGAAAATTAAAACTGGGATCACAGGAATGATCTTTTCACAAAATCTATGAAAAACTGATAAGAATATCAGCTTGTGAGCTTATCAGATCAATGGAATATGATAGCTTATAAGTATATAAGATAAACCAATATAATAAACCAAGACAAAAGCTATAACCAAACACTCAAATCTCAGCAGTCATAAACAAAATTGATCAGCACAGGGAATTAAAGCAATTCAGTAGAAAACAAGTCCAACAAGCAGCTTAATAAAATTACAGTAGTAAATCAAAATAACTAGCTCTAAAATCAACAAAATCAAGTAACGAAGCAGGTACCAAATAAATGAAATATCAGCAGCATATTAAGCAACTAATGTAAACAGATAAATCAAAATAAGAAGCAAAAGTATTACAACAAGTATAAACAAAAGCAACACTAATCCTATTATCAGTAAATGGACACTTGCAGATAAACTAATTAACCAGATGAAAAACTTTTTGAGATTATTTTACTTCAAACCCTCAGTATAACCCAACCCCCATATTTGAACAAATTAAAACTCAATGTTCTTTTTATCAGGTTAAAATAAAATTTCCAGATAAAACAACTTTTATAACTTCTTCACTAACATCTAAACTATAAAACTTTATTTAAATCAAAATCAACAAAGCTTATAATATATCTTCAAACCCTAATCCATTATCCTTATAAAAAATAGACAGTTTTGTTGGGAATAAATTTAGGCCAGAACACTTGAACGCTGACAGGAACAACTCAAGCGTTGACAAGAGCAAAGTGAGCGCTGACAGCATAAGCGTTGACAAGATAAAGTCAAGCGTTGACAGATTGAAGACAAGCACTGATGGAAGTTGTGAGCTACATGTATATTATATTCTAGATTACTTCTAGTAAGGATAGAAACGACAATGTATTTTCTATGTTTATCTTTACCTAGAATAGTTGATCCGTAGCTTATTGTACAAGACTTCTTGTTCTATAAAAGAAGATCTTTTAGGTTAATGTTTAATATCAGTTTTCATAGTATTCGCAAGTTAAACCTTTCATTGTAATCAACACGATTATTCTAATACAAGTGAAAGTTTGTTTAACATCATTGTGTTTTAGATCAAGTGTTAATTCCGCATAACACTTTGTTACTTTATTCATAAGCAAAGGTTTCTCTACGTGTAGTACTTGATCTAATCTCGTATACACAAAGCTAATCGATCTAAGTTTGGGATCAACAAGTGGTATCAGAGCTTGTTGAGAAACTTTTGATCTTTAAGTAACGCAGAACCCTAAAACACCAAACCCTAAAAACCCTAAATTCTCAAAACCCTAAAAACACCATGTCTGGCACAAATCAACCTCCTGCTTTGCTGCAAAACAACTTCTCAAACCCTAGTATCAAAATTCCCATGTTTGATGCCAGGAACTTTGAGCTTTGGAAATCCAATTTTGAGCAATACATAGCTATTCATGACTACACTCTTTGGGAAATTATCGAATATGGGAACACATTCGATAAAGCAGCAAAGATTACTACTGCTATTGCTACAAGGACAGCTGTTCCTAATTGTCCTGAATCTGATAAGGTGGAAAAACCTGAAGATGGGAGAGCTGTTGCTGTTGAAGATATAGCCAAGAAGAGGGTGGACATGAAAATCCTGAACATCTTGAAACATGCCCTAGGTCATGAGAATCAGCACAAGTACAAACGATTTGAGTCTGCAAAAGAGCTTTGGGAAGCTCTTGAAGTAGCACATGGTGGCAATGCTGACACAAAAGAAGAAAAGAAGAAGCAACTCTTGCATGAGTATGCTGTCTTTAAAGCTCAACCTAATGAGAATCTCAGCAGTGTGAGAAGTAGACTTCTTGATATCACAAGTCAACTTTCCTTCATGGGAAAACAGATTGATGATCCTGAATTGAATGCTACTTTTCTCAAAAGCCTTGGTGATGTATGGAAGATTGAGACAAGATCTATTCTTGTCAATAACACCCACAAGACTTCCAGGTTTGATGACATCTTCAACAAGTTAAGGCTGTTGGAGAATGAATGGCAATTGGAGAGTGATAACAAATCTTCCAGCAGCAACATGGCCTTCTTTTCACAAAGTGAAGGCCAATTTGATTCCATGAACTTCTATGGACATTCAGCAACTGGATCTCAAGGTGTCAACGTTGGATGTCAATCTGTCAGCGCTGGATCATACCCTGTCAACGCTTTGTACTCAAGCGCTGACACACACAATCATGGCGCTGATAGAATTAAACCTGCTGGTTTTGATCTTGATACTGTGTGTGCATTCATTGCTTCTTTGCCTAGTGATTCAAGGATTACTTATGAAGATCTTGAGCAGATAAGTGATGAACAATTGGAAGAGATGGACATCAAGTGGACTATGGCTCTTGTAAGCTTAAGAGCAAACAGGTTCAATAAAAGGTTCAAGAAGAAAATGACCTTTAATGCTAAGGATGTTGCTGGCTTTGACAAGTCCAAGGTAGAGTGCTACAACTGTCATAGGATGGGGCACTTTATGAGGGAATGTAGATCTCCAAGGAGATCTGATGCTGGGAAGCCTTCTAGCCAAATGATTAAGAACCCAGATCCCAAGGCCATGGTTGCTGTTCAACAAATTGATGGCGTTGGAGAATGGGATTGGAGCTGGATGGCTAAGAATGAGGAAGAGGACAGAGCTTTGGTTGCTGAAGTTAAAGAAGAGCATGCTGAATATGCTCTCATGGCACACTCCTCCTCTTCATCAGATAATGAGGTATATGATGATGCTTTCTGTTCTAAGGGTTGTCGTTTAAATACTGAAAAATTAAAACAAGAGATAGTTAAATTATTAGATGATGCAAGTACTCTAAGATGCAAAGTATCTAACTATCAAATTGCTCTTACCCAAACAGAAAAGACAGTAGCTGAGTATAAGAAAATGGAGTTTGATTTAAAGGATCAAATAAATATCTTAAAACATGAGTTACATCAGAGTAAGGATGTTCAAGATATAGTAAATAGGGTTAATCTTGATTTGATAGCTCAGTTAGAGGAGGCTAACAAAAACAAAGATAATGTGAGTCTTAAAATCCAGAGATTTGATAAGGCCACACAAACCCTAGGAGAGTGTGTTAGTAAACAAAGAGACTCTAAGGATATGAGTGGGATTGGGATGAATAACTATACTGTTGTTCCACCACCAGCTGGGGATTTCTATGGTGTCCAATCAAAGGACTTATCTTGGACTGGCTTGCCAGAATGCCAAGAGGAGGAGTTTATTCCTCCACCTAGAGTGACTTCCCCAGTTGAGGAATATCAGCAAAAGCTGACTGACCTAGAAGAGTGGAAGAAAGCAAACCACACTTTGTTTGTTAAGGGAGGGTTATTGTGTGAAAGTCCAAATGAGCTCACACCTATCACAAAACCAATTGATGATCCTAAACCTATTAAGATCACACACCCTACCACTGGCAAACCTGTTGACCTTGGCCCACAAAATGTTAGAAAACCTAGTGTTAAATATGCAGAGATGTATAGAAATTCTAGGTCACCAACAAGCCAAGTTAGTAACCATGGAACAGGCTTCTTTGCTTCTAGACCTAAGACTATGTCTAGAAAAGCTTGTTACACATGTGGGAGCTTCTCACATTTGGCCTACAAATGTGTCAACGCTTCCAATGTCAACGCTGACAGGAACCATTTCAGCGCTGACAAAAGTCAACATAGGTCAAACACTGTCAGACCCAATACCTTTGTGAACAAAAATTCACAAGTTGTTAGACCAGCTCCATTCTTTTCTAGAGGGTCTAACACACAAGGCCTAAGACCTTTTCAAAAGTCAAATACTTGGTCAAATAGGCAATGGGTTCCTGTAGCAAACCCTAGGTACAACGCTGATAGGAGCAATCGGGGCGCTGACAAGAGAAATTTCAGCGCTGACAAACCTAGGTATTTGCAGCCACAGGGAAATAGGTCTAAAGCTTCTACTAGCTTAACATGGAGACCAAAACAAGACCAGAACCCTAATAATACTGGTATTTCTATGACATGCAACAGGTTTCATTATATTTCAAAGGCATTGTCAACACCAATTGGGGTTAACTGGGAATTTCATTCAAACAGGGATGAAAATGGGGTTGTTATGAGAACCAAGTCTGTTCTTGTTGAACAACCAAATGAATCCAAGTCTTCCAAGGCTTGGGTTCCCAAAGAAAACTAATGTGTTTTCTTTATGTGCAGGGCATTCAGAAGAAGATCAATGACTATGGATACTGGGATAGTGGATGCTCAAGGCACATGACTGGAAAGGAAGACTATCTGACCAATTTCTCTCCTATTCAAGATGGTGATAAGGTATACTTTGGAGGTGGCTACGGCACAATCACAGGAAAAGGAACCCTTGTCACCAACAATCTTAGGTTTGATAATGTCTTCTTGGTGAAAGACCTGGATTATAATTTGTTTAGTGTATCACAAGTGTGTGATAACAAAAATAAGGTTCTTTTCACAGATACTGAGTGCTTGGTGTTAAGCAAAGATTATAAGCTCCCTGATGAGAAATATATAGATTTTAGAACACCAAGGCATAAAGACATATATAATGTGAATCTTAATGGAATTAAGGTAAATAATAAAATGTCATGTCTGTATGCTAAGGCCTCAGTAGATGAAAGTAATCTTTGGCACAGGAGACTAGGGCACATAAACTTTAAGAATATTAATAGGCTTGTGAGGCTTGGTTTAGTTGATGGTTTGCCTGAAAAGGCTTTCCACAATGACCACTCTTGTGTTGCATGCCTTAAGGGCAAGCAGCACAAGGTCTCATTCAGGTCTAAACAGGTGCACTCTAGTTCTAAACCCCTTCACTTATTGCATATGGACCTCTTTGGTCCTACTAATATAGAGAGTTTAAAGGGTAAATCATATTGTTTTGTCATTACTGATGATTACTCCAGGTTCACATGGACTTTCTTTTTAGCCAAGAAAAGTGAAACTGCCCTAAGTCTGATTAATTTCATTACCCAGATTGAAAAGAAAAATGGTAATGAGGTCAAAATTATTAGAAGTGACAATGGGGGTGAGTTTAGAAATCAGTTATTAGATGATTTTTGTGCCAAGAAAGGGATTACTAGGCAGTTTAGCATAGCTAGAACTCCTCAGCAAAATGGAGTTGCTGAAAGAAAGAATAGGACCCTTATTGAAGCAGCCAGAACCATGTTGGCTGATGCCCACTTTCCTATAGCTTTTTGGGCTGAAGCTGTTAACACAGCTTGTTATGTTCAAAATAGGGCATTGGTCAACAAGATACATAATAAGACACCTTATGAATTACTTTGGGGAAGGAAGCCAAATATTGGTTTTCTAAAGCCTTTTGGTTGTCATGTAGTTGTGTTAGAAACTAGTGAGGCCCTAGGTAAATTTGATTCAAAAGGTGATGAAGGCTACTTCATGGGTTATTCAGTGCAGAGTAAAGGATATAGGGTTTACATTAAAAAGGAAAAACGTATACTTGAAAAGGTACATGTTAGGTTTTTAGAAAGTAAACCTAGTGATCCTGAGAGTGGTCCAAATTGGTTGTTTGACTTAGAACCTTTGTCTAGAGCTTTAAATTATATGCCTGTTACTGATCCAGACATTGTGAAGGTAACTTCAAGTGTTTTGGAAAAGAGAATTGGTAATGTTTCAGGTATACAGGTTGCTAAGGAGGATGGACCACCAGCAGTTGAATCATCTCCCACACAAGACTATGTTACACTTCCTATATGGACAGATGAGTATTATGCTGCTGCTACTGCTGCTACTGCTGCAAGGAAAGATAATGGTGGTGTTCAAGTACCACCAAATACAAACATGCATGATTCTCCAAGCGCTGACAAAGGGAAATCAAGCGCTGACACGACCAATTCAGACGCTGATGGCTCCAACGCTGACAACACCAGTTCAGGAGTTGTTAGCCCAAACGCTGACAAACAAGGATCAGACTTTGGAGACACCTTTACACAGCTTTTCTCTTCTCATTTTGAACAAGGTGGACCTTCCAATATCCATGAAGAGATTCCTGTTGATGAAGAAGAATCTGAAGAAGATATTGGCAACATGGAGCGTGAAATTGAGGACACCAGACTTTTTGAAGGAGGAGTTCTCACTTCCACAGCAAAGGATCACCCCACATCTCAAATCATTGGTGATGTTATGGCTCCAGTTCAGACAAGAAGATCCCATCAAGGTCTTGGTGGATTTATTGCCAATATACACAAGAAGGTTGATACCCCTCTTGTACAAGCATGTTTGTTTGCCTGTTTTCTGTCACAGGAAGAACCCAAGAAGATTTTTGATGCTCTCAAAGAACCAAGTTGGGTGGAAGCAATGCAGGATGAGCTTCACCAATTTGCTATACAGGATGTTTGGGAGCTGGTTGATTGTCCTAGATATGTGAGACCAATTGGGACAAGATGGGTTCTAAGGAACAAGAAAGATGAAAGAGGCATTGTGGTCAGAAACAAGGCACGTTTGGTAGCTCAGGGTTATACACAAGAGGAAGGCATAGATTATGAAGAAGTCTTTGCTCCAGTTGCAAGAATTGAAGCTATCAGAATTTTCTTAGCTTATGCTTCTTGCATGAATTTTACTGTTTATCAAATGGATGTGAAGAGTGCTTTCCTCTATTGCACAATTGTTGAGGAGGTTTATGTAATGCAGCCTCCTGGTTTTGAAGATCCTGAGAATCCAGACAAGGTTTATAGAGTAAAGAAGGCAATGTATGGCCTTCATCAAGCCCCAAGAGCATGGTATGGTACATTATCCACCTACTTGGTGGAAAATGGTTTCAAGAGGGGCACCATAGACCAGACACTGTTTACAAAGAAGAAAGGAAAACATGTGTTACTTGTGCAGGTCTATGTAGATGACATCATTTTTGGCTCTACTGATCCAAAAATGAGTGAGGAATTTTCCAAGCTCATGACAGATAAATTCAAGATGAGTGCAATGGGTGAGATGAACTTCTTTCTAGGTTTACAAGTTCAACAGAAAGAAGATGGTATCTTCATCTCCCAGGACAAGTATGTAGCTGAAATCTTGAAGAAATATGGTTTTTCTCCACATGAGAAGGAGGCTTCTACTCCTATGGATAGACAATACCCTTGGGGAAAAATTGGAGCTGGAAAGGATGTGGATGTTAGGCACTATAGATCAATGATTGGATCATTGATGTATCTTACAGCCTCAAGACCTGACATCATGTTTGCTGTGTGTGCATGTGCACGCCATCAAGTGACTCCCAAAGAATGTCACCTTTTTGCTGTGAAGAGGATTTTTAGGTACCTAAGATGCTACCCAGATCTTGGATTGTGGTACCCAAAAGATTCTCCCTTGGATCTTATTGCTTATTCAGACAGTGATTATGGAGGTGACAAGTTTGATAGGAAATCCACAACTGGTGGATGCCAATTTCTTGGGAGCAGATTAATATCTTGGCAATGCAAGAAACAAACAGTGGTGGCAAACTCTACAACTGAAGCAGAATATGTGGCAGCAGCTGCTTGTTGTGGACAAGTCTTATGGATTCAGAACCAGCTGTTGGATTATGGGTATAATTTTATGCATACCAAGATTTTTGTAGACAATAACAGTACTTTATGCATTATTAAAAATCCTGTACATCACTCTAAAACCAAACACATAGAAATTAGACATCATTTTATAAGAGATTGCTTTGAGAAAGGTTTAATACAACCAGATAGGGTAGATACTGAAGATAATGTAGCTGATTTATTAACTAAACCTTTTGATGCTGGAAGATTTCAATATTTGGTAACAAATATTGGAATGGTAAATCTCACTTAATATGTGTTTTGGAACAAATTTTTGTAAAAGTATGTACAGGATAATGCATTGTTATTGGTCTTTATGATGATTTAGATTTTCCACATTATTTTTCTAACACTGACACAGGTAAATGTAACGCTGTCAAGTGTTATTTTGCCGTTGTTGGAGATATTATGGTCTAACGCTGACAAGAGTTCCTTCAGCGCTGTTAAGTGTTGTCGGGACGCTGTTAGCAACAAATGTTAGTTTTGTGGTTTTCATCTAAATGTGCAGGTAATGGTAGCTTTATGCCATTGGATACAGAGTTGCTTATGGATCTTTGAAGAACTATTTGGACATGTTTTGTTTATGGATGATGGTTGGAATATTTATATTCCTATCTTGACATAAATTTTTAATGTTCATATATATATTTTTGAGAACTCATGTATCATAGTTTGAGGGGAGGTTTAAGGAACCTTTAGGACTCTTGGGTATTCTTAGAATACTCTCATCACAATTCTAGATTGTGTCCACTGGTGAGTATGGGTTAGTTTTACTAAACCATGAGGCACTGTAGCATGCATAGTATATCAACTTTGCATGCTGCCAAGACATTTTTGGCCTAGAATTGGTTGTGGTCTGTTGGGAGGCTTGGAAATCCTTTTGATATGGGTTTTACCTGGGAGTAACAAGGATTTTATGAGGTAACTTGGTTGTTAAGAATTTTGGTTAGCAAGGGACACTAGAGGACTGTTATGTCTATCTTGCTTATGCAAGTGTGCATAACTGGACAGTGCTTGCCGCCCTATGATAATTATCAGCTTTTGGTTATCTTCTCTAGGATAAATTACTTGTTAAGGTCATTGTTCACTTTTTAAAACAATTTTATTTTTGGACGCTGACAAGATTTTTCCAAGCGTTGTTGTGACCAAAATGGACGCTGACATGGCTTTAGGCGAACGTTGACAGGATTATAGCCGTTGGGCGTTGATGGGTTATATTTGACCGTTGACAAACAATGGGACCTACCCAGTTGTAACTTTTTGACATATTTTCAAGCCGTAATTTTAGGAGTTGTTACTTTCATTAAATGCATGAGATAACTTATAAACTTTTTCAATATTTTCATGATTGATTTTTGAAAATCTTTGCCTATTTTTGGGCCAATCACGTGCATTCATCCACTCCTATAAATTTGGCTCCTATTTTAAACAGGGTATCTATAATTCTTGTCTAACACTTTTCTCTTATCAACCTTCATCTTTTATACATCAACTTAACAGCTTTCATCAATGGCACCAAGATTTAACTCAGCAGAATTGGATTTGGGGTTCAAGTCTCAACACAACATGATTGCATATCTTGTTGCTGATAATACTTTGTTCCCTGAATACACACAGATGGTGGAGTATTTGAATGCATCCCCATTAAGGTATGCTCTTTCTCATGCCCCACTCATTCCAGTCACACACATTAAACAGTTTTGGAACACTGTCAGTTCCTCAACAGTTAATGGAGTGACAACATTGAATTCTATTGTACATGGGAGACCTTGGGTGGTTACTGAGGCCTTGGTACGCCAGGCCTTGCATCTTAATGATGCTGATGGTATAACCATGCTTCCCATATCTGAAATAGAACAAGGGCTTAGGGCTTTGGGATACCCTATTCCTGATGAAGGTACTCTAAATAAGTACCATAAGCAGGAATTTCCCCCAGCCTGGAAGTACCTAATTCACATTCTCCTTCAATGTTTGAGTCCCAAATGTACTGCACACAATGAGATCAATAGATCCATTGCATCTGCTATTGTGTGTATTGCAACAGGGCAAAATTATAATTGGTCTAAAATGATTTTTGAAGGAATGTGTAAAAACAAGGGGACAAAAATGACTTTAGCTTATCCCCGTTTTCTGCAAATGGTTTTTGATGCTCAAAGATATTGTTCAAGGGATCACAATGACTTTTATAAGATCCCTGAACAAAAGAAGGCTATTTTCACCAAGATGAATTCACCACCTCATAGAGACCTACCCTTAACCCAAGCCATGCTTGCTGTTATTGCAGCAGCACAACCCCAACCAGACCCCCAACCTCATATTGACCCTCAACCACAACTTGAACCTATCCCTGAACCTTTACCCTCACCTGACCAAATGCAAATCGACCAAAATCCCTTTGACGCTGACACATCTAATGTGGGCGTTGATGTGCCTATTCTCAACGTTGACACTCAACCATCACAATCCCAAACACCCCTTAATCAACCTACATCTACACCATCTTCTACACCATCTTCCACACCACCAGAATATAGGTTGATTAAACTCCAAAGGACTGCTGGAGTGTTCTCCTCTGGTGGTCCTAGCCATGAAGCAGAGAGAACCACCACCACAAGTGTGGCTGGTGACCTGGATGAGGCTGGGACTATTGGTTCTGGCTTAGAAGCTGGCCAAGACAGTCCCACCATAATTAAGTCCTCATCCATGCCCAATGAACCTAACTTGGGAGGTCAAATTCCCATTTTGGAAGAGGGCAGACTGGAACCAATGACGCTTTTAGAATTGACGGCTGTCTGCATTAGCTTGCAAAAGCAAAATGCAGACTTAGTACAAATTGTCAGTAACCAAGGCCTTGAACTCAATGAATTGAGGGAGAGGATTGTTGTTTTAGAGAGTGCTCATTCAAGGGGAGGTATGGAGGCGTCTTCCAAAGGGGAGGAAGCAAGAAATCTGAGTGATAAGAGCAGTCAAGATGGTCAATCATTGGATATTGCTGAAGCTCTTACTAGTTTGAAGGAACAAAAAGGTTTTGATACGTCCTTAATCTCTCCAACAAATTTAAATTTATCATTTACAGATATGCTGAGAGAGGTTACACAAGGCGCTGAGGGAAAATATTTAAGCGTTGATAAGACAAGTGTGGACGCTGACAGAAGTATTTTGGGCGCTGATAGAGGAAATTTGGGCGTTGACAGATCTGCATATGGAGGTGATGTATTCCAGTCATCATCTATTATCAAAGATGTTCCTACTCAGGTATTATCATCTACCTTACCAACAATTGAACCAACAGATAAGGGTAAGGGTAAGTTGGTAGAAGAAGTTGTTCCAAAGAATGCAGCTCAGGTTGAATTTGATAGAAGATTGGCTGAGCAAATGATGGAACAAGGTGAGAAGGAAAAGTCACCATTTGTTGTGACTTCTGAGGAAGAAAGTGATGGAGGCAGCTCAGATTCAAGTGTGATGATTGTTGAACCAGAAAGACTTGAGTATGGTGATGAGCTTGCTAGGGAAAGGCTGAGAGATTTGAAGTTGCAAATTGATTTTGATATGCCAGAGGTAGTTCAGATGTACAATTCTTGGGAAGAAAGCTGCATGGATAATCCAGACTTGACCATTTCTGATCAGATATGGGGTTTGGAAATTCTTCTTAGAGTTCAGCAGGATTGTAAGGTAATGTTGAAGTACAGGGCAAGCAACATTCTCTCTGAGTTAAAAAGGGATAGAAGGAAGCTCTACTTTATGTTGCTCAAATGTCATGGAGTTGGATGGACACATCAGAAGCTGAAGGCTTTGACATTTGATGAGTTGGAACATAGGGCTTATCCTATTTGGGTGAAAGTGCAGGAAGAGAACACTTTCAGACTTCTTTCAGATGAAAGAAAGGAACAACTTGCAGAAGAGATGGCAATCAAGAAAGCTATGATAGTCCCTAGACCAGTGAAGAAGGGATTTGTTCTTGAGTTTCCAAAAGATATGTCTCAACTGTATCCAAGTGAAGCAATCATTAGAAAGAGCCTCAAGCTCTCCCCATTAGAAGCTTCAGATATGGTTCATGTGTTACCACTAGATTCCAGGAATCCAATTATAAGTTATGAGGAAGATGAATGTGGATTCTGGAAAATTGGAAGATTTGGCAAGGAGGTACACACTTTTACCACTCTCATATCTTTATTTGCAAGTTGTGACAGAGAAGACTTGGTAGACCTTTGGAGGTTGCTAGAGACCAAGTATGAGGCTGAAGCACCAACTTCAGCCAATAGAATAAAACTTTGGACCACATTCAAAAGAATGTGTGGGACAAAAGAAGAAGATCCTGAAATATGGAAGGATCTTGAAGATGACCTCAGTGGTCTTCAATGGAGGTTATATTCAGCTGCTGGTGTATACCATTTGAGTTCTACAAAGTTTGCTGAGTATTTACTTGTAGATGCTCAGTATTTCATATCCAAGGCTGTTTTGGAGAAGATGAAGGACACCCAGTTGGAGATAGACTATACAAGTGACGTGGCAAAGAATTTGATCAGATTTATTTATTACCAATATGATAAGATTTGTCAGACTCCTCCAAGTTCTTAATGTTTATTCAGAAACTTGATCATAAGAGTGGATATCAAGTTTAGGGGAGGATTGTTGGGAATAAATTTAGGCCAGAACACTTGAACGCTGACAGGAACAACTCAAGCGTTGACAAGAGCAAAGTGAGCGCTGACAGCATAAGCGTTGAAAAGATAAAGTCAAGCGTTGACAGATTGAAGACAAGCACTGATGGAAGTTGTGAGCTACACGTATATTATATTCTAGATTACTTCTAGTAAGGATAGAAACGACAATGTATTTTCTATGTTTATCTTTACCTAGAATAGTTGATCCGTAGCTTATTGTACAAGACTTCTTGTTCTATAAAAGAAGATCTTTTAGGTTAATGTTTAATATCAGTTTTCATAGTATTCGCAAGTTAAACCTTTCATTGTAATCAACACGATTATTCTAATACAAGTGAAAGTTTGTTTAACATCATTGTGTTTTAGATCAAGTGTTAATTCCGCATAACACTTTGTTACTTTATTCATAAGCAAAGGTTTCTCTACGTGTAGTACTTGATCTAATCTCGTATACACAAAGCTAATCGATCTAAGTTTGGGATCAACAAGTTTAAGACTAATTTATAAATTAAATTGAAATTAAACTAGAAACACACCTTTTGTAGAAATCCTTTGAGAATAAGGTTGTGCTGAACAACCTTAATGAACCGATTTTATGCCATTCGTCTAACACCATATATCATCATCCCACGAACATCAAATACCATTCGTGTTTTTTTTAAAATAAACTTTCAGTAGGAAAGTTCATCTCCAATATTTATTTTTAGTAATTTGAGTAAAACTGTTAATTAGTTTCATCAAATAACATTTACCATTATAATATCAAATCAGTTTCAAGTATAAAAATGCAATAGTAAATTTAAACAGAAAGTAAATCAAGGAAAATACTCAAATCACTTTTTATTAATTACCAAGAAACACTTACAATACTTTTAAGAAAGAAATTACAAGATTAAACCTAAAACTAATTTAACATTTTAACATTGAAAAATAAAATTGGATAAAAATTACACAATAATTGGGGGTTTTATAGGCAAACCCCCATGCCTGCTGATGAAGTTTGTTGAGAGGATCTTCAATCTTGGCCTTTGATTTCTTCACTCTCTTTCTTCTCTCTGATCCAACGGTTGAGATGGATTTACTAGCACAAGATCGCCAACGTGGCATGATTATGTGCTAGTTGTGCTAGTTTTGTGATGAGTTGGCTTCATTTAATTGGTGGAGTGATTGTTATTTGCTGTCACAGCCACTCATATGGTGCCACATCGAAGATGCCTTCCACTTCTTCCTTCCGAAAACAATGGGGATTTATTCTCCCTCGTGTGAATCACACGCTCCACATAAATCCCCCAATTTATTTATCGATTTAGTGAATTAGGGTTTTGGAGGAATAGTGAACTCTGGTTATTTGTTTGGGGTGGGGGAGAAAGATAGCACAGGTTATAACGAAAAGTTTAAACAACGTGTGTGTGTTTATGTGGTGTGAGTGGGTGAATAAAAGTTGACTAAGAAATGAAAAGTAAATAACTTTTCATACGTTTATTTAACTGACCAACTCTAATGGGTTATGAAAAAGCCCAACGTCCCACTTATCATAACTTTAGGAAATGATTTAGTCTTGTAGCCCTTAAACTTCAATTCGTTACATAGTTAATTTACATTGGGCCTTATAATGGGCTGGTTTCTCAAAAATGGGAAGTTAAGATTCCTTATTGGGCTTTTGAGCCCAATAACCAAGAGTGGGGCCCACAAAATCCAATGAACCTTCATTAGGTTAAAATTCATTAAAACGAGCTTGACTTTGGCTTTGCCGCTCTTTTCTTCAGACTCGTGTCGGTTTTTGTCGATTTTCGCGATCTTTGGTACCTACACACATTAAACAACAAACATACAAATACAATGCCATATTCATGGTTTTTATGCATTTTAAGCTCATTTTAAGATACAAATGATATGAGTAATATCACTCATATCAAAGACCAACTTATGTTTATAAAATATATAAACATATGTATGAGAAGATTGCGTCTTTTGTTGAAGAGTCACCCCTTTTACAATGGTCATAACACATTCTTTAAATCTGTGTCCAATAACAGTTTTGTAGCAACCCAAAATTGTCGCTAACTTCTTTCATTAAAGATATATGTATATTGACAATTTAGTGACACACGAATTCTGTCACTATGACATACTAATATGACTGATTTGATGTTGTGTGTTTGAGTGTTGTTCGTACTCAAGTCAATTCGAATTGATCATGGTTTAGGGTGGACTTATTGTTTTTGGTTAATAAAAGGGGGAGCTTATGATTATCTATTTCTACTTGTAAAATAAACGCTAAAATTATTAAACATAAATATAAAAATAAAAGAGAGAAATATAACCTTGATTGGCGGGAAAAGAAAATTTGAAAATTAATTTGGAACAAAGATCAATTCCGCAATTAGGAAGAAAAACTCAAACCTGTCGGAATACCCCTTGTCGGAATACAATCGGAATAATGATCGGAAAAACTTGTCAAAATGTGATCGAAAACACTGTCGAAATATCTAAAACTGTATCGGAATAACAACGGTAACACCTATCAGAATATGTATCGGAAAATCCGTCGAAACGTCTGTCGGAAACACCGTCGGAATGACTGATCACCAATCCTATCGGAATAATGATCGGAAAAATGATCGGAATACTCAAACCCTTTTCCGATGAAAGTTATCGGAATAACTATCGGAAAGATAAACCCTTTTCCATTGGAGTTTTTGTCGAAATACCGGTACTTTTCCGAAAATAAAGGTAAGAATCATGATTTTAACCAATCAACGCACCCAAAGAACTATCCAAAACCCACGAAACACAAGAAAACAAGGACAACATTAAAGAGCTATCTACGAATCCCTTGGCGAATGATACCGCTTGTAGGAGTTTTACACACGAAAACCAAATACGAAAATGGTAGAACTTTATGTGAGGAGATGATGTGGGACGAAATGGATGAAGAATGTGTATGATGATGAAGAAAATAAACAAAGATGATAAAAGAGATGAAGATAAAACAAAGATTATACTAAAAAGGAAGAATAGATTAAAGAAAGAAAAAGAAAAACAAAGATGATGTTTTTCCTAGTGAGAGAAAGAAACACCTCTTCTCTCTCTAGAATGAAAACAAAAATTAACTAACTAACTCTCTCACCCCCCTAATGAACTATTAGGAGGGTATTTATAGGAGAAGGGGAGGGTGTTGTTGCTTCCTTCTTTCTCTTGTCTTCTCGTCCTTTTTAAATAAGTCGTCTTTCGCGACTTTGTCTCGGGATTAGTCGAATGATAAAATGAACTCGTCTTCTAATTTTCTTCTTTTAGTAGACTTGGTTCTTCGACTTCGTTAAGCTTCCGTCTTTAGATTTTTTCTTCGATACATCTTCAGAATAGGCCTTTGACTTCCGTTCTTCTTTCACTTTTGATCTTTTGACTTCGTCTTTTGTCTTTTTCTTCGATAAAAGCCAGTGAAAGCCAGTGTTTTCTTCCTTTTTCATATTTTTGTCCTAAAACACAATAAAAATACAAACCACGCATAATTCCGACTTTTATGACATTAAATACACGTTTTGGTCTTGTTTTTATTATAATTAAGTGGTAAAAGGATAAGTGTTTTCACACTTATTAAATCCCTTACACTTGACCATTGCAATGCCCTCATGCAATGCATAATTTCAAAGCATAGTTTAACATTCTCCATCATAATTAACCCACATTGGCCTTTATTAAATACTAGAAACTTAAGGAGACTAAAAAGATAGAAAATTACAAAATGCTAGAAAGAGGAACAAGTAAAGAGATCGAAGACTTACATTAGGGCTTTGGTTGTCATGAATGTTTATCACCCTCAAGTTTCACGTTCCCCATACCAAGCTTAAAAACGAGATCATTGTTATTATAAGTTAGTAAAGCTAACACTTACTCATGTGGCTCAATTATTCACTTAGACTCCCTTATTCCTAGGTGTATCTCTTATATTTTATTTTTGTCTTGAATGATCACGAGGATGCATTTTTGACTTATTGCGATTGTTTAGTTAGGCCGAACATAAAGTAGGACGATTTAATCAATAGTTAGCTAAAGGAAAAAATCTTTTAAAACTACTTCTCGAAACCTCGTAAAGTTCATATCTTGGCATAACTCGCTTCACGA
This sequence comes from Glebionis coronaria, assembly GCA_025667525.1. Lineage (NCBI taxonomy): Eukaryota > Viridiplantae > Streptophyta > Magnoliopsida > Asterales > Asteraceae > Glebionis > Glebionis coronaria. The sequence goes on from CM046874.1 coordinate 438,140,700, forward strand.
TTTGAGACCTTTCTCGGACCGATATTTGGCATTGACTTCATACTTCGGATCTTGAGAGACGTTCTTGAAATAATGGTCTTCTCTTCATAATAGGAATTTCTTCACTTGAAGTTTTTGAGAGATTCTTCATACTTGGACCACGTCTTCTTCATTTTTCACCAATCTTTATTTTGGATTTTGATATACAACGATCCGTCTCCTTTTAGGACTTGGATCTATTTATCCTCATACCTTGCTAGGGTCTTTTCGGATAGACTTCTCCATGATCTTTAGGGGAGTATTTGCTTTTCGTCGTGTGTGTCGATCCTTCATATTGATTTTGATAAATGATTATTCACTTCACTTTGGTTCTTTAGCAACAAAATGTAGCCCTCATGCCTTGTTAGGGCCTTTTTGGACTCGCCAATATTCGCATCACGCTTCAATAAGTTATGCCTTGGCTATGAACTCTAATTATTCCCGAGCAACTTTTAAACGATCTTTTGTTAGAAGCTAAGTAACTTTTCAAATCCTACAACCTTACTTATTGCAATTATATTTATTAACAAGCGATGGGAGAAAAAACTTATAGTTAACTCACATAAATTCATGAAAGAATACCAAACTTATAATTGACTCCATCATCTCTCGTTCTCCACAATTTAAAATCACAATGAATGAGACTCGTGGATGCTTAGCCTATTAAATCAAAGTTTTGAGTTTTCAAGTCATCTATAGGATCTTGCATCTTCTTAGACTTTTTCAAGTTTAGAATTTGCATTTTGAACTTCCCTTGATAAACGACTTTCTAGGATCAAATATAGGAACTTGCGAAAAGTTCTTGTTCATAACCCGTAAGAGTTAAGACTTTTGCGTTTTAAAGTTCCCTATATAAAAGTCTAGCAAAACTTGATTTAAACACGTTAAGGATACTTGCTAGAGTAAACTCAAATAAGTAAACTCGGGTTGAGTCAAAAGATTCATGACGGACCTAATATATCAAAGATATCTAAACTCATAAAAACCATTTTATTTAACTATTTATTTTTCTCTTTATTCTTGAAATGAAATATATACATACGATGCCAGAAAATAAAAGAAAATAATTAAAAATACTACTACGTCAAAATAGATCAAAAAATTTGAAAAGCGTTGAAAAATTAAATTTTCCGGTTAAAATGAGGACATATTCATGGAAAATCCCACTTAACTTTGATAGAAGTCCCCCTACACTTGATATAAACATTGTCCTTAATGTTTAAGCATGTGGGTGTAAATTCCCCTACGCTTAGGACATTGTGCACTTTGTTTAAATCTTTCTAAGGAAGAGATAACTAAAGTGATTTCAATGTCAACATATAAGATAAGAAATATTGAATCACAAGAGTATAAGATAGAACTGAGAAGATGGGTACACGGGATCAGGGGTCGACAAATAGCATCAAAAGTGGATCTTGGAAATCTTTGATCCCTACACATCATAAGAAACAAGACAACAAACACATACGTGGCTCCCCTACACTTAATATGAAAACGGTTAAAAAGGATAGATCATCGGGTTGCCTCCCGAGAAGCGCTTGTTTTTTGTTAACCGAGTCACGAGCCTGACTCGACCCAGAAATAATTCAGGGGAAACGTGGCGATGGATGGAATCATCTCGTGAGAGATGTCCTCACCAAAGTACAACTTAACACGTTGGCCATTCACCTTGAAGTTGGGCCCGTTTGGTTGGGCTAGCTCAAGAGTACCATACGGGAATATTTTAGCAACGGTGAATGGGCCGGACCAACGACTTTTAAGCTTACCCTAAAAGATTTTCAACCGAGAGTTAAAGAGTAAAACTTGATCACCTATGTGAAACTATCGGTTTTTAATCTTGGAGTCATGAATGAGCTTAGTTTTTTCCTTATAGATCAAAGTGTTTTCATAAGCATCATTCCTTAATTCATTGAGTTGGATTTTCCTAAGATCACCGGCTTTGTTGATATCAAAATTAGCCCATTTCAAGGCCCAATAAGCCTTATGATCCAACTCAATGGAGAGGTGGCAAGCCTTTTCGTACACAAGGCGATAAGGAGTACAACCTATAGGCGTCTTATAAGCGGTGCGGAAAGCCCACAAAGCATCATCTAACTTATCAGCCCATGAGGCATGATGCTCTCCCACAGTACGCTCTAAGATTCGCTTAAGTCCATGGTTAGAGATCTCGGCTTGACCATTAGTTTGTGGATGATACGCGGTGGAAAGACGGTGATTGACACCATACTTAGCCATGACTCGTGCAAATTGATCATTGCAAAAATAAGTCCCGCGATCACTAATGATAGCACGAGGAACGCTGAATCTAGTAAATAATTGCTTTAGGATATTAACAACAACCCTCGCATCGTTAGTGGGTAAATCCTTTGCTTCAACCTATTTAGAAATGTAGTCAACGGCTACGAGGATGTATTTATTCCCTTTGGAAGATGGAAATGGCCCTATAAAGTCGATGTCCAATACGTCAAAGATCTCACATTCTTGGATGAAATTTTGAGGCATCTCATCTTTATGTGTGATCTTTCCTTGCCTTTGGCAAACATCACAATGTTTAACCATTTCATGAGCGTCATGATAAATGGTGGGCCACTTAAATCCGGAGTCGAAAACTTTCTTCGCGGTATAATTAGGACCAAAGTGACCACCGGTGCGTCCTTTGTGGCAAGCTTCAAAGATTAGTAAAGCTACCGGCCCATCAACACACCGAAGAATGACAAGATCCGCATATTGCTTTAAAAGGTAAGGGTCGTCCCAATAATAGTGCTGAATATCCTTAAAGAATTTTTCTTTTGTTGGGAAGTTAACCCTTCCATAAGAACACCACCCGCTAAATAGTTTGCAATGTCCATAAACCATGGAATATCGTTAATATTGGAGTTAATCGACATTAAGGCCTCATGGGGAAAGTATTCATTAATTTCTTGATTAGGCAGTTCCCCTTGATAAGGATCCTCGAGTCTATTAAGATGATCCGCGGCTAGGTTTTCCGCTCCCTTTTTATCACGAAATTCAATTTTAAATTCTTGGAGGAGCAAAACCCAACGAAGGAGTCTTGTTTTAGCATCTTTCTTGGTCAACACGTATTTTAAAGCGGAATGGTCGTTGTAAACGATGGTGGTGGAAAGCACAAGATAGGGGCGAAATTTCTCAAAAGCATACACTATGGCTAAAAGCTCTTTTTCGGTAGTAGTATAATGCAATTGAGCCCCCGTCATTGTCTTGCTAGCATAATGTATTGGTTTAAAATGTTTGTTAATTCTTTGTCCCAAAACCGCTCCAATAGCAAAATCACTAGCATCGCACATCAATTCAAAAGGTAACTCCCAATTAGGGGTAACTAAGACCGGTGGCTTAGTTAATTTATCCTTAAGAATATTGAAGGAGTCGAGACACTCTTTAGAAAAGATAAAAGGGGTATCTTTTTCCAAGAGGTGGGTCATTGGGCGAGCTATCTTAGAAAAATCATGAATGAATCGAAGATAGAATCCCGCATGACCTAAAAAACTCCTAACTCCTTTGACGGTGGTAGGTGGAGGCAACTTAGCAATGACGTCAACTTTAGCACGGTCGACTTCGATACCGTCTTTGGAAATTTTATGACCAAGGACAATGCCTTCTTTTACCATGAAATGGCATTTATCCCAATTAAGAACGAGACGAGTGTCTTCACACCGTTTAAGCATACGTTCTAAATTGGCAATGCAAGAAGAGAAAGAATCACCATAGACCGAGAAATCGTCCATAAAGACTTCCATAATTTCTTCAACCATGTCATGGAATATAGCCATCATACACCTTTGGAAAGTCCCGGGAGCATTGCATAAGCCGAAAGGCATTCTTTTGTAAGCAAATGTTCCATAAGGACAAGTGAATGTGGTTTTCTCTTGGTCTTTTGAATCGATAGGAATTTGAAAATACTCAGAGAGACCGTCTAAGAAGCAATAGTAGTCATTACCCGCTAAACGCTCGAGCATTTGATCCATGAAAGGAAGAGGAAAATGATCCTTACGAGTGGCATCATTAAGCTTGCGATAGTCTATGCAAACTCGCCAACCCATAACAAGTCGAGTAGGAATCAAATCGTTGTTTTCATTAGGAACAACGGTTATTCCGCCTTTCTAAGGAACACAATGGACGGGACTAACCCATGGTGAATCCGAAATAGGGTAAATCATTCCGGCATCTAGAAGTTTGATAACTTCTTTCTTGATGACGTCATGAATTTTTAGATTAACCCTTCTTTGACTTTGGATTGCGGGTTTAAAGTCATCTTCCATGAGAATTTTATGAGTGCAAAAGTTAGGATCAATTACGCGGATGTCGGAAATTTTCCAAGCAATTGCTTTCTTATGATTTTTGACCACATCGCTAAGTCGAGATTTTTCATCCTCTTTTAAGTCCTTTGAAATGATGACAGGTAACTTCTTATTGTCTTCTAGGAAAACGTATTCAAGATGAGACGGTAAATCCTTAAGCTCTAAATCCGGAGGATTGTCGGTGGAAGGCTTAGTCAAATTCGGATCATCGTTTGTAACTTCCATAGGAGAAGGTGGAGAAATATGGTCCTCATTGAGAAGTTTCTCAATGGTACGAATGTCTTCTTCCCAATCGGAGGGAGAATCGTCATATTTTAAGTCTACATCCCCTAAACTTGCTTCAAATTCTTTCAAAATAAAATCACTTTTTCTAAACTGATTCAATGATGGAGCAATAGAAGCTACGTTATCAACATGAGGTAAAGGATAAAGACTATTTTTACAAGCGTCTTTTAAATGTTCTTCACAAGCCTCATCAAGTACGTCAATGAAATTAACATTCTCGTGTTCATAAGGTTGCTTAGAAAGTTTACCCATGTTAAAGACGATTTTGTCGTCACCAACTCTCATGATTAATTCGCCTACAGATAAATCAATAAGAGTACGACCGGTCCTCATTAATGGACGTCCAACGATTAATGGAACACGGGGATCCATATCGTAGTCAACGACAACAAAATCTACCAGAAAGGTGAATTTGTCGACACCTACGAAGACATCTTCGGCTATCCCCGCCGGATAAGCAACCGTACGGTTAGCTAATTCGAATGTCATTCGCGTCGGGACTAGCTCGGGTAGAGATAATTGTTTCCAAATGCTTAATGGCATTAAGGTGATACTAGCACCTAGATCGGCTAGGGCCATACAATTCTCTACCCCGGGAAAGTTACAAGGAATGAGAAAGCGACCCGGATCACCAAGTTTGGTTGGTAATTTCCTTAAGAGAACCGCGGATAAATTCTCTTTAAGTTGGGTTTGAGCAATATCAAGAAGATTTTCCTTATCACTTAGAAGATCCTTAAACCTTTTAGCATATTTAGGCATGTGAGCAAGCACCTCGGCAAAGGAGATGTTGAAATTCAATTGTTTAAACATTTTAAGAAAGTTTGAAACTTGAATATCATCCTTGTTCTTCAACTTCTCTTTCCTCAACCTTGAAGGATAAGGTATGTCCGGTTGAGAGGTAGGCATTGGAATATATTGGTCACTCACATCCTTTGGTGGTGAAGGGGTGGGGTTGGAAGGTGAAGGAATTGGTGAAGGTTGCTCGTTATCCGTTGTCACAATCACCGGAGTAGGTTTAGTAATCTCGGGTTCCTTATATCCTTTTCCACTACGGGTAGTGATTGCTTTCATCTCCCCTCTTGGATTAGCAATGGTGTTACTCGGAAGAGAACCCGAACCACAGGGTTGATTACTTTGGAAGAAACTAGCCATCATATCCCTTAAGTCATTTGTTTTATTACTTAAAGAGTTTCGCACGTCATTCCTAAGCTCGACTCGAAGATCATTCCCTTGTTTAGCCATGTCACCTTTCAAGTTAATAATTTGGCTTTAAAGATTTTTAACCAACACGTCATTAGTCCTCATGTAGGTTTCGACCTCTTGATTATATGTCGTGGATTGGCTAAAAGGTAGAGCTTGGTAAGCAGGTGGTTGATAGGTGGGTGGTTGGTAAACTTGGTTATTTCCTTGAGGTGGATTTGGATTTATTTGGGTTTGATATTGATTAGGAGCTCGAGGTTGGCTTTGATTGTTTCGATTAAGGTTGTTTTGGTTTTGAGGAGGAAAACCGGGTGGAGAAAGAAAATTGTTTGAACGATAACTTAGCAAATTACGGTCACCTTGAGGAGGACCACCATCGCGTACACGTTCTCACAAGAATTATCTTGAGTAGAAGGACAATCGGTGTATGAGTGAGGACCGCCGCAAGTCTCACAAAAAGTGCTACAACTTTAACTTGTTGATATTGCTTCGTAGCCATGGTTAAGAAATTTTTGTTCATCTCGGCTATTTGGCGGGTGAGTTCGGTTAACTCGGAGTTTGGTGAAGTAGAAAAACATTGACCCTCAGATTATTTCTTGAGGATGAATCCCTATTTTTGTGATGAGTGGTCATGTTCTCGATTAGCTCTCTACACTCCTCGGGTCTTCTTTTCATAAATGTACCACCGACGGAGGCATTAATCGTATCACGATCACTAAAAGTTAAACCGTTGTAGAAAGTATCAATTAGAGTGACGGGGAGCATATTATGGTTAGGACAACGATCGATCAAGATATTATAACGTTCCCAAGCATCGAAAAGAGAATCATTGGGTTCTTGAGTGAAACCACTGATTTGATTTCTAAGACTAGTTACCATGGATGGTGGAAAGAAGCGCGAAAAAAATCGTTGAGTCATCTCGTCCCACGTATGAATTGAGTTTTTAGAAAGACGATCAAACCATTTTTCGGCATGGTGGGATAAAGTGTGTGGAAAGAGATGAAGACGGAGAAAATCCATGGTAACACCGGGCAATTTCATGCTTTGAGTGACGGTTATGAATTTATCGAGGTGTTTGTTGGCATCATCATCCGGTAATCCGCGAAATGGGCATGCATTTCGAACTTGTTGGATCATGTAATGCTTCAACGAAAATTCGGGAGCCGTGATTTGCATCGGCGCAATCGGTCCTCCACGTCCATTCATCGTCGGTTGGCATAACTCCTCTATCCTACGAAGGTCGGGTTGAGGGTGGTTGTTATTATTCACAACGGGGTGAGGTGGATTATTTTTATTATGTACACCGGCCATATCTAGGTCTTTACGAGTCTCGGGCTCAAGATTAGACGAAGATCGAGTACGCATACACTAAAAATTCAATACATTTTTTGATTTTTTTTATCTTTTTTATTTTTTTTGGATTTTTGAAAATTTTATATTTATTTTTTTTAGGATATTTTATTTTTTATTTTTTATTTTTTTTTTGAATTTTTTTTATGCTATGAAAATAACGTTCCCAAGAGAACGGATCCCAAAATCCAATTTTTCTCACAAAAAACCGTTAATCTTTATTAAAAGAGCCGGCAGCGGCGCCATTTTAATATGACTGATTTGATGTTGTGTGTTTGAGTGTTGTTCGTACTCGATTCAATTCGAAATGATCACGGTTTAGGGTGGACTTATTGTTTTTGGTCACTAGAAGGGGGAGCTTATGATTATCTATTTCTACTTGTAAAATAAACGCTAAAATTATTAAACATAAATATAAAAATAAAAGAGAGAAATCTAACCTTGATTGGCGGGAAAAGAAAATTTGATAATTAATTTGGAACAAAGATCAATTCCGCAATTAGGAAGAAAAACTCAAACCTGTCGGAATACCCCCTGTAGGAATACAATCGGAATAATGATCGGAAAAGCTGTCGGAATGTGATCGAAAACCCTGTCGGAATATCTAAAATTGTATCAAAATAACAGACAGTAACACCTATCGGAATATGTATCAAAAAATCCGTCGGAATGTCTGTTGGAAACACCGTCGGAATGACTGATCACCAATCCTATCGGAATAATGATCGGAAAAATGATCGGAATACTTAAACCCTTTTCCGATGAAAGTTATTAGAATAACTATCGGGAAGATAAACCCTTTTCCGATGGAGTTTTTGTCGGAATACCAGTACTTTTCTGAAAATAAAGGTAAGAATCGTGATTTTAACCAATCAACGCACCCAAAGTCCTATCCAAAACCCACGAAACTCAAGAAAACAAGGACAACATTAAAGAGTTATCCACGAATCCCTTAGCGAATGATACCAATTGTAGGAGTTTTACACACGAAAACCAAACACGAAAATGGTAGAACTTTATGTGACGAGATGATGTGGGACGAAATGGATGAAGAACGAGTATGATGATGAAGAAAATAAACAAAGATGATAAAAGAGATGAAGATCAAACAATGATTAAACTAAAAAGGAAAGATTAGATTAGAGAAAGAAAACAAAAAACAAAGATGGTGTTTTTCCTAGTGAGAGAAACAAACACCCCTTCTCTCTCTAGAATGAAAACAAAAATTAACTAACTAACTCTCTCACCCCCCTAATTAACTATTAGGAGGGTATTTATAGGAGAAGGGGAGGGTGTTGTTGCTTCCTTCTTTCTCTTGTCTTCTCGTCTTTTTTAAATAACTCGTCTTTCTCGACTTTGTCTCGGGATTAGTCGAATGATAAAATGAACTCGTCTTCTAATTTTCTTCTTTTAGTAGACTTGGTTCTTCGACTTCGTTAAGATTCCATCTTTAGATTTTTTCTTCGATACATCTTCAGAATAGGCCTCTGACTTCCGCTCTTCTTGCACTTTTGATCTTTTGACTTCGTCTTTTGTCTTTTTCTTTGATAAAAGCCTATGAAAGCCCGTGTTTTCTTCCTTTTTCATATTATTGTCCTAAAACACAATAAAAACACAAACCACGCATAATTCCGACTTTTACGACATTAAATACACGTTTTGGTCTTGTTTTTATTAGAATTCTGTCACTAAATTTCCCTTGAATACATTAAAAACCTTTCCCATTTTCCATACTTGAAATCAAGTTAATAGTTTATACAAGCATGGATTTCGCACCTCCGAACTGGTATTATAACGTAACTTGAAATCAATTTGGTTTGGGGTAAATCACCATTACACAAAAATGATTGATGACCCTAAAATCACCAACAATCCTCTCCTATTTTAGTGTAATCCTTGATTTCTCGACAATCAACACAAATTAAACTCGTAAATAAATGAAAATATCGTTCGATTTAAATTTGCATCTTAGTATACTACACATTCCAAATATTCGAATATCAGAGTGTCACTAAGGATTGAACTCTTTTTATTCATAATGAATACCTGAAGATAATATACACACACGTTTCATACTCCAATGTTTGTACTTGACGCTTTACAAGGCATGCGCCCTTATCCAATCGTGAGCATAGAGGAAGCCATAGTCCAAGCTTCTTGAAGCGACAATACTTCATACTCACATATGTATTTCTTTTAATCATGCCCTGCGTTGCACTTTTTCAAAAGAACTATTAAGAAGATAAACTTCAACCTATTTATCTTGCACGTCCGAACACATACCTTGGGATAACAAAACATGTGTTCTGATCTCTAAGTGTGGGTTTTCCACATTGAATTCAGATTTTAGCATTACACTACAGGGGAATTGGGTATCTCACAATTAGATGATCTAATGTACTTTAATCCCTATTACCGATTTCATACACTAAGTCTCTAGCTCAAACACCATGATCAACCAAACACCCCCATATGACCGTTGGGTGTTGGTGATCAAAACACCCAACCCATTTTATTTTTGGTTGCTTTTATTAATGATTTAACATTGCCCAATAATTAATCAAACATGCATATCATCTAATTACATCAAAACATACTTTTGAAAAATCTTTTAATTCTTGAAAAATCTTGTTAATGCATGTTGGATTTTATTATGTAAAAACACTTACAATTGGATTTTAAAAGGTGGTCTTAACTTGGATCAGATCAAAAACAAGAATTTTTTTTGTGGTGGTGGTGGTGGTGGTGAAGGCTGACGGCCAAAAGAGAGAGAGAGGAGAGTGATAAATTTTTTTTGAATTATGTTGTGTGTTTTTCCCTTCCTCTCTTTTTGTAAAATTTGAGGGGCCTTTGGTTCAATTTGGAAAATCTTTTGGCCTTATTTTTAAACGACTCTACAAAATAGCAGGAAACGACTTACTAGTCGGCTTTGAAAATTTGCGGGAGTCGGGGGTCGTCCCGAACACTCCAAAATACTTTTAAGGCAATTTAAACGCACCCGGAATGAAATAAAACGCACCCAGCTCGACTTAACACGAACCAAAAATAAAATTCTTGAGAAATTATAATATCGATAAAGTGACAATAAAACATAAAAATTGGGCATCCGTCGGGATCGTAGTCGTCATCGTCTTTCTTAAATCGTCAATCGTTAAGACTACGACCTTAAACATCGGTTTCAACTTAAACAATCAAATATACAATAAACGAAATTTCTTAAAAATTTAAAAAATATTTGTAATTTAGGGTAAAATAAGTGACCTCGGTTTCTGGATATCACATCCACCCCTCCTTAAAGAGAGCGACGTCCCGGTGCTCGCCTCTTCTTATACTCACATTTCGTGTCGCTAGAACAGATGAGGACATCTCTCCTTGAAGAAGTCTTCACGTTCCCAGGTATATTCCGGTCCACATCTAGAATTCCACCGTACCTTCACAATGGGAATTCTACTGTGCTTCAATCTCTTAACCTCTCGGTCTAAAATCTCCACTGGTTCCTCCACGAAATGCATTTTATCGTCAAGCTGAATCTCGTCCAAAGGAATCACCAATTCCTTATCCGCCAAGCTTTTCTTCAAATTCGATACGTGAAACATGTTGTGAATAGCACTAAGCTCATTCGGCAATTCTAACTTATACGCTACAGGTCCAAATCGTTTAACGATCTTGAATGGTCCAGTATACCTTGGACTCAGCTTTCCTTTCTTTCCAAAACGTATCACACCCTTCCATGGCGAAACCTTAAGCATGACCATGTATCCGAACTCAAAATCCAACGGTTTCCTCCTATTATCGGCATAACTCTTCTGTCGGCTTCTTGCCCAAGTAAACGGTTCTTAATTTGCACAATCTTCTCTATCGTCTCCAAAACCATTTCGGGCCCAGTCAATTGACTCTCATCCACTTCGCTCCAACACACAGGAGATCTACACTTCCTTCTATACAATGCTTCAAATGATGCAGCCTTAATGCTCGCATGATAACTGTTATTATATGAAAACTCCACTAAAGGCATGTGGCGTTCCCAACTTCCCCGAAATCAATCACGCATGCTCGAAGCATGTCCTCCAATGTCTGAATAGTTCGTTCGCTTTGGCCATCAGTTTCAGGGTGATAGGCCGTGCTCAAACTCAATTCGGTGCCCATCGCACGTTGAAGAGATTTTCAAAATTCCGAAGTAAACCTGCTATCGCGATCCGAAATGATCGATAAATGTACACCATGTCTACAAACAATCTCCTTCACGTACACACTGGCAAGTTTCTCCACGCTATCCGTCTTCTTCATAGGTAAAAAGTGAGCAGATTTCGTCAATCTATCCACTATTACCCGAATCATATCACAACCACTAGGAGTTCTCGGTAAACCCTTCATAAAATCCGTAGCGATATTTTCCCATTTCCATTCTGGTATCTCAGGTTGTACCAACAAGCCAGGCGGTCTCCTATGTTCAGCTTTAACCTTCGCGCAAGTCAAACACTTACTGACGTAACGAGCAATTTCTGCCTTCATATTCGGCCACCAGTATACTTTCTTCAGATCATGATACATCTTATTCGCTCCAGGATGTATCAAGTACTTCGACTTATGAGACTCACGCATAACTAAATCTCGTACTCCAGGCATTCCTTCCTCGGATGGACATAGCGGTAACCAAATCCAATTCTCAAAATATCTCAGCCCGTCTGACTTTACCACAAGAAGTGGATTCTACAGTCTTCCCAGATTCTCAACGCTAATATTTTATTTCATCAATCCCTTCTCTTGAGCCTTCAATATTGTTCCGGTCAAATCAACACCCTCAGTCATCACTAATGCTCTGACTCTAAAAGGTTTCTCTCTATCCTTCCTACTAAGTGCATCCGCTAAAACGTTCGCCTTGGCAGGATGGTAGCGAATCTCGCAGTCATAGTCACTCAGTAGCTCTACCCATCGCCTTTGTCTCATATTCAACTCCTTTTGGTCTAAAATGTGCTGCAAACTCTTGTGGTCAGTGAATACAACACACTTAGGGTCTGTTTGTTTAGTCTTTTTATTAAGTTCTGTAAAATTAAAGAGTTTGTAAAAATATATGTTGTCTGTTTGTAGACGGATATATGACTGTTTGTTTTGTGTGCTGAATATAGAGTCTGAATCACAAAATTTTACTATTGTGTCCTTTTAAATTAGTTAAGTGAGGGAGTTGGAGGGTAAGTATGTAAAATAAATATAATAAGTCATAACTTAATACACAAGGCACCCTCCTGCTAGCTTTTTCCAGAAAGTCGTTAGTTTATTTAAGCACAAAACAAACAAACGACTTATGACTTAATCCATATTCCTATTTTTTAATTAAGACTCTATAAGTTCTTATCAAACACTACCTTAGTCCCATACAAATAGTGTCTCCACAACTTTAGTGCAAAAACTACAGCTCCCAATTCCAAATCATGCGTAGTGTAGTTTTCCTCATGCTTCCTCAATTGTCTCGACGCGTAAGCGATCACCCTCTCACGTTGTATCAAAACAGCTCCATTACCCTTATGAGACGCGTCACAATAAACCATGAAGTCTTCGATTCCTTCCGGCAATGAAAAAATCGGAGCAGAACACAATTTGTCCTTAAGTGTTTTGAAAGCGTTTTCTTCATCATTTACCCATTCAAACACTCGATTCTTCTCAGTAAGCTTGGTCAACGGCTTCGAAATCAACGAAAACCCTTCGATGAATCTTCGATAATAACCAGCTAAACCAAGAAATTGTCGAACTTCAGATGGCGTTGTCGGTGCCGACCATTCCTTAATTGCCTCTACTTTGGCAGGATCCACAAGAACTCCTTCACTATCAATCACATGCCCAAGAAATAATACAGGTTCCAACCAAAATTCACACTTGGATAATTTCACGTACAGCTTCTCTTTCTTTAACAGCTCCAATATCGTCCTCAAGTGCTTCTCATGTTCTTCTTTGCTCTTGGAGTAAATAAGAATATCATCAATGAATACAATAACAAATTTATCCAAATGCGATTGCACACTCGATTCATAAGGTCCATAAATACTGTAGGCGTATTCGTTAACCCAAAAGGCATCACTCGGAATTCAAAATGTCCATATCGCGTACGAAAGGAAGTTATAGGAATATCCTCCTCTCTAAATCGCACTTGATGATACCCTGATCTCAAGTCAATCTTTGAGTACACACAGGAACCTTGCAACTGATCAAATAAATCGTCAATCCTCGGCAATGGATACCGATTCTTAACCGTCAATTTGTTAAGCTCTCGATAGTCGATACACATTCTAAACGACCCATCCTTCTTCTTTACAAACAACACAGGCGCTCCCCATGGTGATGAACTCGGTCGTATAAACCCCTTATCCATCAATTCTTTCAATTGATCAGATAACTCACTCAGTTCTAACGGTGCCAATCGATAAGGTGCACGAGCAACTGGTGCAGCTCCTGGCATCAAATCGATTCGAAATTTCACTTCACGAGAGGGCGGTAAACCCGTCAACTCATCAAGAAAAAACTCCAGATACTCTCGAATCACAGGCACCTCTTCCAACTTTGTCTCTACATCACCATCACTAGAAATCTGCGCCAGAAATACATCACATTATTCGCCCATATACCTCATCATATTCAAGCAGGATATTAGTCTCAGACGGGAAGTACATTCATTACCCTTCACAGTCAATACCCTATTCCTCAACGAGATTTGGACCAACCTTTCTCCACAAACAATCACCGCACTATGCGCCATTAACAATCTTTCCATCGGCTAATTCCACATTATAGTTAGTCGTTAGCATCACCGGTCCTCTATTGATAAGACGACTAAATTTTACGTCTACAAAGCTTTTGTCGGATCCAGAATCAAATAATACACTAGCATAACGAGCGTTAAGTAGAAACGTACTGGTCACCACATTCGGGCCTTGCGGTTTATCAGCGGTACCTACTCGGTATAAAGCAGCAACATTATTTCCTCCTTGCCTATTCCCAGCTTTCGGGTAGTTTCCTTGCTTGTGCCCCTTTTCTCCACATCCAAAAAAAACCATTACTCTCGTGGCATTTGCTCCTGTAGCCACACTTCTAGATCGACAATATGCAACTTTATGACCCGCCTTTCCACACTTGCTACATGCAGGAGGACAATTCCCAATATGGTACAAGTTACAACGACCACAGTGAGGATTGACCTTAACTCCTCTGGGGGGTAGTAGCAGCTCTCATCCCATCATTCTTTATTTGGTTGAACTGCTGGTTACGATTTTGTCCTTGATTGTTGTTGCGATTACCCCTACGATTATGTCCTTGCGATTGATTCACCTGGGCAGCTTCCCATTTCCTTTTGTTTCCCTCAACAACATAGTCTTTCTTATCTTGCAACTTAACATCCATCAGTGCATGAGCCATCTGAACAGCCTCATCAAATGATCCGGGATTTGAAGAAGTAGTCTCACCCTTAATGTTGCTCGACAAACCCTTGATGTATTGTTTCATCTTCTTGCGATCGTCTACGAAAGCATCAGGACACAATAGGATCAACTCATTAAACCTCCTTGTATAAGTAGTGATGTCATTATTCTTCAAAGACAAGTGCCTCAACTCGTCCTCTAACTGACCCATCTCTTCCTCGGGAAAAAACTTCTTAGTCAAAAGTGCCTTGGTTGCAGCCCAAGTTCTTCCATTTGCTACCACTAATCCGACAGTAGCCACCTGGTTGTTCCACCAGCTTAAAGCATCATCGATGAAAGTAGCAGCTGCAAATTTAACTTTGTTTGCCTTAGCGCATGAAAGTGCTTTCAATCTTTTCCAACCATCTACAAAGTTCCAAAGCTCCACCGGTACCACGAAACTGCGTGGGACCACATTTCACAAAACCCGTGTAAGAACACTCCCTAGGGGCTTATTGTCTTTCCACATTTCCACCTTGACCATGGTTTCGGTTTGCACGATCTGCCTCAAGATCATTGGCGATTTCCTCTTGAATCATAGTGTTCACACGGGTAGCTATCAACTTTGGAGGCATGGTGAAGTCTCAATTACACCTCTCTGTAATGACAGAGAAATAGAAAACAAGGTAAGTATACACATCAAGATTAAGAAGGATTTCTCTTTCAAGACATAATATAAGTACAACCACACATCAACGACAAGGTTACTAATATTCATCAATCACATCACAAAATAGCAAATTTAATACTTATCATAGATTATGAAAGGTAAACATAGATTGCATTGATAGATCAACCAAAATCTATGACAAGTAATGCCACTACAATAATACACCAAAAAACTTAAAGTTATCGAGTTTTCATCACAATACCATCATACAGGAGTCTAAAATAGATCGATTACAAGGATCAAAAGATAAAAATAAAATACAAGTACCTAGCCACATGGTGATCCACATGACCTCTTGGACGGTGGTTCTTCTTCATCCTCTTCGGGTCCTTCGTCACTGTCTTCTTCCTCGTCCATCTTTCTCTTCCTTTTATCACTCGGCTCACATTCAGTCACCCTCTTCGTTCCAGAAGTAGACAAACTCCGATGCTACCTGACTCCCTAAAGCGACACACTCACCCCTGGTGGGTGGTTGAACCATGAAATCATTAGCCTCCCGCTCAGAGTCATCCACAAATCTCCAATCTTGCGGTAGGGATAATCTTACACGGTGCTCCCAACTCTGCATCCTAACCAACCTAGCCTGGTCTTCCTTAACCCGCTCAAGATTTGCACTCAGATTTGCTATCATGGATCTCAAACTGTTAATATCAATCTTATTCAATGCTCCATCGAACTCAGCCCTTGCAGTCCTTGCCAATAACTTCTGATGTGCTCTTTCCTTCTCGTCAAACCTTTTCATCACTCTAGTCTCCACCACATAACGTTCGTACATTAATCTATCCATTCTTCTCAAACGATCTTCAGATTCCCAATAATTCCTTGGCCTTGGAAAATATACCTTCGCAATATTTTCGTGAAGAGAACGCGATCTAGCTACAGCACTAGAATCTGCACCAAACTCATTATTTACCCGAACAAACCCCGACACAGTCCTCAAATAATCCTTACAAATAGCCATTGGGGGACGAATAGGTTGCTGATCATAACGACTTGTTGGAGGCACTTCGTATCCTTTTGGTGAATTGGTTGATTGAACCAAATCAGGCTCAGTCTGACCAACGACATTTGCTGGAATTCCATCATCCACCGGATCCTCCTCCTTAGAATCCTCTCCACCATCGTCACTAACACTGAAGTTGTCTACATCACTTTCATCACCATCATTTCCGGTTCTCTTTCCTCTTCTTGAGCTATCCATCCATTGTCGTCATTCGGCGGCTTCAGAGGAAACGGTCCCCCTTCGTATCCTACAACAAATTCGTCTCCATTTCTGTTAGGCGGTACCTCGACCATCTCTGCAATAACAGAAAACTTTGGATGGTACGTAAGGTCATTATTCAATATTTATAATTATATGCATGCAAATGAAATGAAAAGGTGGTACACACGCCCAAAATGCGATAATATGATGCTCATGCATATTGATGAGACTGCTTTTATACATGGTCTCATCGTCCAAAACGGGCTTAAAATGCATAAAATATCATAAAATATGCCAAATATATGCTCGTGTTTGTTACTTGTGTATTTTTAGGTACGGATATTGAGGAAATGGAAAAAGATCACAAGAATCAATCAAAAACGAACACGCGAAACGAAGCCGCACAATGAACCGGGCCCAAGTTTGGAATTTTGCAAAATGACCCTTGAAGAATTGAAGATTGGCAAATTTGGTCCCTCATCTTTGAAGAACTTGTCACAAATGACCCTCCAAATGTCAATTGTACAAGTATGGTCCTTATTATTTGAAGATTGTACAAGACCAGTCCTTGAAGAATCCAAGAAAGTACAAGAAAGCCCTTGTTAAAAGTTTTTAAAGGTCTTGTGCAAAAAATGACAAGATGGCAAAAGTTGTTATATGCAAATTAGGCGTTGACAAGCTTTTTATACAAAGTGCAAGGAAGAAAGAACTTTGGGGGCCAAAACTGCCAGACACTTAAACTTCTCCCAACCAATCAACCATCCACCTCAGCACCAACAACCAACCACAACCCTCCACTTCACCACCCCCCTACCACGTCACAACCCACCACCACTTAAATACTGATTTATTTAATCAGTATTAATCCTTCCCACCAAAACAACAATTTAAATTAACCCATCCCCCAAAACAGATTAAAACCCCTCGTAATCCCCTTATAAACCCTAATCCCACCCAGGTCTAATCTCCCTTAAATCAAGGTTTTTACCCAATTGCCTCCAGATTGTTGATTACCCTCCACCTCACTTGATCCCACATCACAAAACTCCACAAGACACACCATGTGTCTTGTGGGACCCTCCCCTGCAACGTCTTTTTCCCCCAAAACCCAAGAGGAGACAAGTTTAGCGACTCAGATCAACTCCTTTGTCCCCAAGGCTCATTCAACGTCCAAGATCATCCAAGACCAGCTAGCCATCACTCTCATATCACATGGAGCAATGTTGACTGATTTTGAAGACTTCAACCAAGGGCATTATAGGGAAATCAGCTGCTAGGGTTTTACATTGTTTAGTAGTTCTAGATAGTTCTTATCATTGTATAAATAGGACGCCTGTGTCCTATTTTCCCTCTTGTTCTAGATTTTTTTACTCCAACTTGTAATTCCTTTTTAAATTAATTAAAAGTTTGGTATTTTTCTTGTGTTGAAATTGTAATCCCTTTTTACTTGTTTTAAAAGTTGGTAAATGATTGTTGAGTGAAAAATCTGAGTTCCATCATATTTGTGAAACATTTTGTGTGTTTCAAGTTTTCAAAAAGGTTTTTGAAAAAGGTTTGTAAGTTTCTGAAATCCAAGGCTTTTTGAAGTGAAAGTGGATAAGAGTCTTTGGTTTTTGATCTTGTGATTGTTTTTAAAACGTGTTAAGTATCATTGGTTCAAGTTTTTAAGAGGTTTGAGAAGTTATCAAAAAAATCAGAAAATTATATTTGTGCTTGTTTCTTTTTCACTTTTTCTTAGCAGGATTGTGTTGATTATTTTGTCCAAGGATCAGCTCAGGCCCCAGCCTGATTGGAGGTGATTTTTCAACCACAAAGGGTCCTGGATGTAGGACCCTTAAGGTATTCCTTGTTTCTCTTTCCCATTTTCAGTTTCTGAAAATTATATGAATTTGTATGATTTTACATGAAAGCTGGAAATTTGTTGTTTGAAGTATTGGATATTGCTTGTTTAGGTTTGATATGCATGTTTAGAAGGATTGTAATCAGTTTGAGTATATTTTGAAAGGATTTGCTTTGTTTAAATTTGATATCAGAATTTTAAAGGAGTGTTCGGGATAAGAGTTTGTATGGATTAAAAGGTTTAAATCTTGGTTAAGGTATGTTTAGAATCACTCTATAGGATAGCATAGGATTGTTGTTAGTTTGTTTATCAGTTGGGACAAGTTTTGGAACACATTGCATGCTAAAATGTTGAAATAGAAGCTTAAAATCAGCAAGTGCCATTTTTTCTGCTTGTGTTGGTGAAATTTGTGCATCATTCTTGATAATCTGTTAGAAATAGGGTCAAGTAGGGTTTGCTATTGTTTGTTAGTTAATTGGTGAAGTTGAATGCAAAATCTTGGCTTTTGAATCTCATTTTTGAGCAAGTAATCAAGATAAAAGCCACCAGACCTGCTAATATTACATCAGTAACTTGCATTTGCTACTTGTGTGCTATATTTGTGACTTTTGTGTTTGATTCTGCTTAGTACTTGCTTTATTTGTGTTTGTGTTTGACTCCTTGTACTCCAAAGAGTACAAGGGTGCCCTTTGTTCCATCAAAAACACCACCAATCACACAATCAAGTCCTCTTGATTGATATATTCACAAGTGAAGAAATAACATTCTGCTTGTGTTCATAAAAAAGGAACCTGGGCACGTTTTTGGTTCTCTTTTGTTTAATCCTGGGCCATTTTGGATTTAAGTTGTGTTTTAGTAAGTAAAAAGGTCATCAGTTTGTGTTTTAAAAGTAAAAAAAAAATAAAAAATTGCAAAACCTCACCTTGCCTGGGCTCGAACACGCGACCTCTCTTATGGAGGAGTAACGTGTTAACCAGTGATCTAGATGGGTTTTTATGTTATGGACTCATTTCATTAATTACTTAAGCAGTTTTGGTTTTGTGCTTATTTAAATAAACCGTAGCTTAATTGGGCTTTTTACGCTTATTGTATAAGCTTATTTGCTAGTTTACAATTTTCCTAGGACTTTATTAAGTTTTCAGACTTTTCTGTTTAAAAAGTAGATTTTTCCCTTTATTTAATTATTTATTAGGATTATTTTTAGATTTAATTTTAGAAAGTGAATTAAAAATAGTAAATAGTATTTTAAAAATCCAGAAAAATAGTTTTTAGTTTTTATTTAAGTTATTTGAGGTTTACATTTCAAAAAGTTTTCAGAAAGTCTTATTTTTAATTTTATTTGATTTTAGGGTTTTTTAAAAAGTTTAAAAATTAATATAAAATTAATAAAAAGGTTTTAGGAACTCTAATTTGCATTTTTGTTCTAGTTACATTATTTAGGATTTTTGGTAATTTTTTAGAATTTATTTAAAAACTTTTTAATTTTTTGATTATTTTAATATTATTTTATTGGTAAAAATTCAAAGTTTGTTTTTTCTACTTTTTTCATTTTTCCTAGGTTATAGACATTAAATTAGGAACTTTGTAACTTTCCAAATGTTTTTTAGGCTTTTCATTTAATTTTTAGAATTAATTTAAGATTTAATAGATTTTAATAGTTTTTAAGGGTTTAAAAATAGTTTAAATTGGTTTTAAAATTTTTAAAAATAGTTTTTAGCTTAATTAGGTCATTTTTGAGGTTTACAAACTTGAAAACCTTGTTTGGGGCTTTTTAATAATTAATTGTGATTTTTAGGGCTTTAATTAGCATTAAAAGGTCATTATTTTATTAATTAAAAGGTTTTAGCAAGTTTGGATTTTTTGTAAACTCTTAGACTTTTATTGTGGATTTTTAGTAATTTTTAGGAATTTTTAGGTTAAAATTTTAATTTTTATGTTTTTTACGTTTCTACGTCTTAACTTTCTAGTAGTAGTTTTTGTTAATTTTTATTTTTTCGTCTTCGTCATTTTCTCTTCTCTTTTCTTCTTAATAAAATCATCAAACAATTAATCAATCATTCACTACACAAAACACGTGCCTCCTCGAGAGAACGAACTCACTTTTCTTAAGGGTCATTTACACACGGTTTTCCTAAATCATCGTGCACGCTTGCCCTATATTCTAGTTGCTTGTTTTTCCTAAAGCAAGTATCTAATTTTACAACTATCAAAATGTGCCGCTGCCGGGGAGGCGTGTTGTGTTTTGATTGAACCATTGTTGTTTTTTATATTAGCCATAATAGTATTTGTATTAATAGCACTCTACTAATACGTATTATCGTTTTTCGGTTTTTGTGTGAATATTATTACTATATAGTATACGTAGAACAATAAATACACAAGTACTCCAAATACGTGAGCAATCACAACCTTGATTCGGGATTTCATCACTCGATCATTGTATTCGAATCTCAAACCAAAGAAAAAGGCAAAAATAGATAAATACTTTCGTGAAGCTTAATCTTGATAATACAAACTATAAGGTGGGTATAAGGCGGTTGTATTTCACAACCTAAAGGAAAAAGGCTCTTAAGTGCTTCGCGCCGCCTCGTTTCCTCCGCTTGCTTGTGCGTATTTGATTTTGAGAGTGAATCGAGGGTTTTGCCGCCCAAAGTATTACTACATATCATATATATTTTCTTGGTTTCTATTGATTAAACCCTCTTGAACGATTTGGTGTTCCACCATCGTTCTAAATTCATCGAAGGCGTTCACTCCACGTGATCGTTTTCATTCCTTGAGGCTTCGTTAATCAAGAGATTTGATTAAGGAGGAGATTTGTGGACTTTTTGTCTACTTAATACATTCCCCAATTTCCAAAAAAGGTTAATACCATCAAAAACCAAAAAAAAATTGAAAAAACAAAAAAAATACCGAAAAGAATCTTCTTTGCTCGTCTCCACGTTGTACGTGACGTTTATGCTCACTCGTAATCAAGCAAAACGTGCACGTAAACGAAAGAACAAAACTCCCACTCCAACTCATTCTAGTGAGGAGTCTCCTATTGACGAACCCATTGTACGAGAAGCACCTACCATGGCGAATCGAACTATGATGGAGTTACTTCAAGCACCCACCGAGGGTTATGGAGAAGCTATTGTGATTCCCGCAATCCTTGCGGAGAATTTTGAGGTCAAAACGGGTTTGTTGTCGATGATCCAAAACAACAAATTCCGTGGTGATGAGAAGGACAATCCTCACAACCATATCCGCCAATTTAATCGTCTTACCGCCACGTGCAAATTAAAGGATGTCTCGAATGACTCGATTAAGATGATGCTTTTTCCGTATTCCTTAGCGGGGCCCGCTAAAATTTGGTTAGAGAAAGAGCCACCCAATTCTATATTGACGTGGAAGGATCTCGTTTCAAAGTTTGTGAACCAATTTTTTCCGCCCTCTAAGACTACGCATTTGAAAAATGATATTTCTAAATTTTCACAAGAATCAAATGAAAGTTTTTCTACGGCTTGGAATAGGTTTAAGGAGATGTTACATGAATGTCCTCATCACGGTTTTTCCGACTTACATCAAATCGACACGTTTTACAATGGACTCAACGATCATGAAAGAGATTATTTAAATGCCGCCGCGGGTGGTAATTTTTTGTGTAAAACGGTTGAAGAAGCTTTGGTCATAATTGAGAATAGGTCTAAGGTTTATAGCCCTCGTAACACACCTAGTGTTGCCAAAATGGGCTCATCATCGTCTCGTTCCATTAATGCCTTGCAAGATGAAGCTAATAAAGAAAATCGTTTTTTCGATAGGTTTTCGACCCTTATGTCCCATTGGAAAGCTCAAGAAGCTTCTAATTCCGCTTCGGTTAAAGCGGTTTCTAAGAGTTGTTTGTCGTGTGGGGGAGCTCATGATCTTTCCGAGTGCATTACCGCGGATGGTAACACTTCGAATGCTTTTGTAGCCACGGGAACTTACAACCAAATCGGTCAAGGTTCTCGTTCAAATCAAGCTCCACCAAATCAAAATGCTAATAATTATCGCAACAACAACCAAGGTGGAAATTACCAAGGAAATTAAAGGAATTATAACAAAGGTAATTACCAAAGTGGAAATGGGCAAATTTCTAATCAAAACCAAAACCGTGATTTTCAAAACAATGCCCAAGGTTTTCAAAACGATCACACTAAAAATCTTCAAGGAGAATTTTTGAATTATGCTAAGGCTAATGATGCTAAGTTTGACAACATGCAACGTCAAATGGTTAGCCTAAGATCCGAGTTGAAAAACGAGCTTAAAAACGAACTTGCTAATGAATTTAAAACTCATGCTAACAAAATGGAAGGAAATGTCACACGTCTCCAACAAAATCAACAAAAAATGGAGCAAGGACAACATGAGATTAAGCAAGAATTGTTAAAAGCGGATGCTAGGCAATCTAAGTTTGAAGACCGAATGGCTAAAATGTTTGAAGCTATCATGTGTAAGCCCTCTTCTTCGGGTGGTCTTCCTAGTGATACCATCGTGAACCCGAAAGGAGAATTGAAGGTTATTACTACTCGTAGTGGTAAAACTTTCAAAGAACCCATTTCTCGTCCAAGTACTTCTATGGAGAAGGAAAAAGAGAAAGAACCCGAGGTTGTGGTTGAAAAGGAGCAAATTACAAGCCCACGAAGTACCGCTCAAACCACACCTACGGTTGAACCCATACCAATCATGGAACCCGAAATTCCAAGGCCGATGCCTATGCCTACTATGCCCCAACCCACACCACCTTTACCCTACCCTTCAAGACGAGACAAGGAAAAGGCACAAGAACGAAATAATTATCAATTTAAACTCTTTATGAAAATGTTTCATGACTTGCATTTCAATATAAGTTTTGCCGACGCCTTAGTCATGATGCCTCGATTTGCCGCGAACTTCAAAAGTATGTTGAATAACAAAGAAAAATTGCAAAAATCGTCTAGTTGTTCTTCGATTTTTCTAAGCCGCATACCTCAAAAAGTCGGTGATCCTGGAAAGTTTTTAATCCCATGTGCTATACAAGACATGGAAGAATGCTACGCCTTGGCCGATCTTGGTGCTAGTATTAATTTGATGCCTCTTGAGATTTTTAAATCGCTCAATCTTCCAAATCTCACTCCTTCAAGAATGTCAATCGAAATGGCCGATCATTCTACGATTCTAGCTTGTGGAGTTGCCGAGGACGTCTTTGTGAAAGTTGGAAAGTTCTACTATCCTGTAGACTTTATTGTTGTTGATATTCCTATCGATCCTAAAGTTCCGTTAATTTTAGGTCGATCTTTTTTGGATACCTCGAGAGCACTTATCGATGTGCATGCAAGAAAAATCACTCTTCGTTTCAATGAGGAAGAACTCGTCATTAATGCAACCCAAAACTCCACTCTTTCTCATGTGTATTCCATCACATCTTTGTATAATGTCAATCCCATCAAAAACATTTGCAAAAAGATTTCAACTAGAGTTTTAGGAGTTGTTGAGAAAAATGAAGTTTCGTCCCCTCCGCCGGTGGAGGTTAAGAGTGTTAAGCCTATGTTTCCAATCTCGAGTGATTCTTCGGATGATGAATACGTTGATCCCGATGGGGAGGTTTTCTTTGTTGACAAAAGATTTGAAAACTTGCCACCACCTAAACCAAAAAGATTTCAAAATGTGAGAATTTTTAGTGTGACTAACATCGTTTTAGATACACCAAATATTTTTGACATAATTAAATCGGGTTTTCACAAGGAGAGTGTAAAAGATGAAAAAGGAAAAGATTTTAACTTGGATTTAAAAGATTTTCTTACAACTCTAACTCTGTCATCACCGCGTGTATTGAGTACTACAAGCTCGTCTTCTCCTTTTGACGATGCTTTGTGTGGATTTAGTGTGGGGGAATCCCCTTATGTTCCCTCCCCTTTCTCCACCGAGGACGAGATATTTGATCCTGGAATTGCTTATATAGGGAAATCTCGGTCTTCCACCGATGCAATAAATGGAAAATCTTTTCATTTGATTAGTGCGAGTCTACCTCGAGTAGCTCAATGTTTTTATGACTTACCCATTGTCCCACCCTTCTATTTCTTCTCTCCTATTTTCTTCTACCCCATTGGGGTTTGTGTTGGAGTGGCGTTGTTTCGTCTTTCATCCAAAAACGAGGACGCTATCTTTGACCCCCGTATATGTTTATCGGGTTTTTAAAGTACTCCATGTGCTTTTGGGCCTTGTTTATCATGTAAGCCCCACCAAAAATTGACCATACCATGATTATCCCTAAATGATCACATTTATGGGGATTCGAGTCGAGCTTTTGACTCGGTTATCAAAAACAAGGTGCCTCGTGGGGGAGACCCATGCTTATCCATGTACATATTATTGCTTTCTAATTAGTTTAATGTGAGGGGATTTGTGCCCTTCCAACCTTTGTTTCGTGGTTGTTTGTGAATTGTGTTTTTTAGATCATGATCTTCACGATTGGAGCCCCTCGTGTTCGTTTTATGGAAGCACTCGATCGTTTGCTTTGGAAGCCTTTCCCAATATCCAAATGATATATCCTTTTACGTTCTAACCTTAGGTTTATAGCACACTTCATAAACGGCTATTACTTATTGGTTACACCCTTTCCATGCTAGATTAGGCATTCGACTACATCTCTAGTATGGGGGTGTTTGCACCCCTAGACTCGAAACATTGAGGACAATGTTTAACTTTAGTATAGGGGGGTGAATAGATACTTGCCTTGCCAAACCATCACGCTTTCCAAAGTTTATCGTTTTGTTATCGTTTTTGTTGCAAAATAAGGCTAAAAATGGCCAAATTTTAAATTTTTTCTCATGTTTTATAAGTGTTCGAAGACACGAATGTAGGTTTTCCGATGGCGAGAATAAGAGTAATTTTTGACTCGACCGTGCGTGTTGAGCACTTAGCTTTGATTCCTTAACTACACATTAGGCTAAGTCTCTTAAATGAGGACGAGAAATGATAGAGTTAATTATAAGTTACTATGCTAAACATAGAGTACTCGTATTCTTTCAAAAACTCATGTGTTCTCGTTGTTTGCTTATTCTCCCTTCGCTTGTAAATATTTTTTGCTTAATAAATATTGACTTAGCGGTTTAGTTAGGATTGTTGGGTTTCTAGTCTTTTCTAGTAGCTTCCGTGTAATTAAATTGGGAAGACATTAAGGTATCACCAGCGTCACGGTTTTGAAGTATTGGCACCCCAATAATCGAAAGCTTCACCAAATAATAAGATTTCAATTGCTCACCTAAATCTAGCAAACAATTTGAAGCCCCACAAGGCCTAAAATCTATGCAAAATTGAAAGTGAATCAAGCCTTAATCTTCGAAGCTTTAAAGATCCAAAATTCGCTTTAGCGTGAGGATATACGTCTTTGGCTAATAAAACCACCGATGAGGCGGATAATAAAAGGCAAGGCAAGACCGAAGTCATAATAAAAGCTTCATGGCGAAGTTTAATAAAAGATGGAGGTAAACCAAAGATAATAAGGCCCTTCCGTTAGGGGGCGTATAAAAGTCTTGGTAATAAGTCTCATGTTCAAAACCATTATAAAACCGTGTTTATCGATTCTTCTTGTCAACTTAATTTTTTGACATCGTTGTCTATTAGGAGGGGTTATTGATTTGATGGTCTTAGTTACACCGTTAGGACTCTATTTTTAGACCTAAATCTCTATTATCGCATAAGTCAATGATGTATCCTCGTGATCATTAAGACAAAATAAAATATAAGAGATAAAACTTAGGAATAATGGGAGGATAAGTACGTGATTAGGGCATATGAGTAGTGTTAGCATTACTAACTTATAATGACAATGATCTCGTTGCACGCTTGGCATGGAATTAGGGTGAAAATCAAGGACGATGAAATTATTTCTAACGAAGCATTCACGTGTTCTTATTCTATGAACCTAAACGTCCCATTTTGCGATGAAAATCATACATTATGTCTAAAACACAAGTAGTACTAATAGTAGTAGTATAGCTAGTTTATCATTCCAATAAAGTGAATAAAAATGAATTTTGGAGATGCTTTGATACTTTATTCTAGCATTGCGTGAGGGCACGGCAATGGTTTAGTATGGGGGAGTGATGAGACTGCTTTTATACATGGTCTCATCGTCCAAAACGGGCTTAAAATGCATAAAATATCATAAAATATGCCAAATATATGCTCGTGTTTGTTACTTGTGTATTTTTAGGTACGGATATTGAGGAAATGGAAAAAGATCACAAGAATCAATCAAAAATGAACACGGGAAACAAAGCCGCACAATGAACCGGGCCCAAGTTTGGAATTTTGCAAAATAACCCTTGAAGAATTGAATATTGGCAAATTTGGTCCCTCATCTTTGAAGAACTTGTCACAAATGACCCTCCAAATGTCAATTGTACAAGTATGGTCCTTATTGTTTGAAGATTGTACAAGACCAGTCCTTGAAGAATCCAAGAAAGTACAAGAAAGCCCTTGTTAAAAGTTTTTAAAGGTCTTGTGCCAAAAATGACAAGATGGAAAAAGTTGTTATATGCAAATTAGGCGTTGACAAGCTTTTTATACAAAGTGCAAGGAAGAAAGAACTTTGGGGGCCAAAACTTCCAGACACTTAAACTTCTCCCAACTAGTCAACCATCCACCTCAGCACTAACAACCAACCACAACCCTCCACTTCACCACCCCCTACCACGTCACAACCCACCACCACTTGAATACTGATTTATTTAATCAGTATTAATCCTTCCCACCAAAACAACAATTTAAATTAACCCATCCCCCAAAACAGATTAAAACCCCTCCTAATCCCCTAATAAACCCTAATCCCACCCAGGTCTAATCTCCCTTAAATCAAGGGGTTTTTACCCAATTGCCTCCAGATTGTTGATTACCCTCCACCTCACTTGATCCCACATCACAAAACGCCACAAGACACACCCATGTGTCTTGTGGGACCCTCCCCTGCAACGTCTTTTTCCCCCAAAACCCAAGAGGAGACAAGTTTAGCGACTCAGATCAACTCCTTTGTCCCCAAGGCTCATTCAACGTCCAAGATCATCCAAGACCAGCTAGCCATCACTCTCATATCACATGGAGCAATGTTGACTGATTTTGAAGACTTCAACCAAGGGCATTATAGGGAAATCAGCTGCTAGGGTTTTACATTGTTTAGTAGTTCTAGATAGTTCTTATCATTGTATAAATAGGACGCCTGTGTCCTATTTTCCCTCTTGTTCCAGATTTTTTTACTCCAACTTGTAATTCCTTTTTAAATTAATTAAAAGTTTGGTATTTTTCTTGTGTTGAAATTGTAATCCCTTTTTACTTGTTTTAAAAGTTGGTAAATGATTGTTGAGTGAAAAATATGAGTTCCATCATATTTGTGAAACATTTTGTGTGTTTCAAGTTTTCAAAAAGCTTTTTGAAAAAGGTTTGTAAGTTTCTGAAATCCAAGGCTTTTTGAAGTGAAAGTGGATAAGAGTCTTTGGTTTTTGATCTTGTGATTGTTTTTAAAACGTGTTAAGTATCATTGGTTCAAGTTTTTAAGAGGTTTGAGAAGTTATCAAAAAAATCAGAAAGTTATATTTGTGCTTGTTTCTTTTTCACTTTTTCTTAGCAGGATTGTGTTGATTATTTTGTCCAAGGATCAGCTCAGGCCCCAGCCTGATTGGAGGGGGTTTTTCAACCACAAAGGGTCCTGGATGTAGGACCCTTAAGGTATTTCCTTGTTTCTCTTTCCCATTTTCAGTTCCTGAAAATTATATGAATTTGTATGATTTTACATGAAAGCTGGAAATTTGTTGTTTGAAGTATTGGATATTGCTTGTTTAGGTTTGATATGCATGTTTAGAAGGATTGTAATCAGTTTGAGTATATTTTGAAAGGATTTGCTTTGTTTAAATTTGATATCAGAATTTTAAAGGAGTGTTTGGGATAAGAGTTTGTATGGATTAAAAGGTTTAAATCTTGGTTAAGGTCTGTTTAGAATCACTCTATAGGATAGCATAGGATTGTTGTTAGTTTGTTTATCAGTTGGGACAAGTTTTGGAACACATTGCATGCTAAAATGTTGAAATAGAAGCTTAAAATCAGCAAGTGCCATTTTTTCTGCTTGTGTTGGTGAAATTTGTGCATCATTCTTGATAATCTGTTAGAAATAGGGTCAAGTAGGGTTTGCTATTGTTTGTTAGTTAATTGGTGAAGTTGAATGCAAAATCTTGGCTTTTGAATCTCATTTTTGAGCAAGTAATCAAGATAAAAGCCACCAGACCTGCTAATATTACATCAGTAACTTGCATTTGCTACTTGTGTTATTTGTGACTTTTGTGTTTGATTCTGCTTAGTACTTGCTTTATTTGTGTTTGTGTTTGACTCCTTGTACTCCAAAGAGTACAAGGGTGCCCTTTGTTCCATCAAAAACACCACCAATCACACAATCAAGTCCTCTTGATTGATATATTCACAAGTGAAGAAATAACATTCTGCTTGTGTTCATAAAAAAGGAACCTGGGCACGTTTTTGGTTCTCTTTTGTTTAATCCTGGGTCATTTTGGATTTAAGTTGTGTTTTAGTAAGTAAAAAGGTCATCAGTTTGTGTTTTAAAAGTAAAAAAAAAAAAGAAAAAAATTGCAAAACCTCACCTTGCCTGGGCTCGAACACGCGACCTCTCTTATGGAGGAGTAACGTGTTAACCAGTGATCTAGATGGGTTTTTATGTTATGGACTCATTTCATTAATTACTTAAGCAGTTTTGGTTTTGTGCTTATTTAAATAAGCCGTAGCTTAATTGGGCTTTTTAAACTTATTGTATAAGCTTATTTGCTAGTTTACAATTTTCCTAGGACTTTATTAAGTTTTCAGACTTTTCTGTTTAAAAAGTAGATTTTTCCCTTTATTTAATTATTTATTAGGATTATTTTTATATTTAATTTTAGAAAGTGAATTAAAAATAGTAAATAGTATTCTAAAAATCCAGAAAAATAGTTTTTAGTTTTTATTTAAGTTATTTGAGGTTTACATTTCAAAAAGTTTTCAGAAAGTCTTATTTTTAATTTTATTTGATTTTAGGGTTTTTTAACAACTTTAAAAATTAATATAAAATTAATAAAAAGGTTTTAGGAACTCTAATTTGCATTTTTGTTCTAGTTACATTATTTAGGATTTTTGGTAATTTTTTAGAATTTATTTAAAAACTTTTTAATT
Organism: Glebionis coronaria; assembly: GCA_025667525.1. Taxonomy (NCBI): domain Eukaryota; kingdom Viridiplantae; phylum Streptophyta; class Magnoliopsida; order Asterales; family Asteraceae; genus Glebionis; species Glebionis coronaria. The sequence goes on from CM046874.1 coordinate 438,170,239, forward strand.
TTTTGATTATTTTAATATTATTTTATTGGTAAAAATTCAAAGTTTGTTTTTTCTACTTTTTTCATTTTTCCTAGGTTATAGACATTAAATTAGGAACTTTGTAACTTTCCAAATGTTTTTTAGGCTTTTCATTTAATTTTTAGAATTAATTTAAGATTTAATAGATTTTAATAGTTTTTAAGGGTTTAAAAATAGTTTAAATTGGTTTTAAAATTTTTAAAAATAGTTTTTAGCTTAATTAGGTCATTTTTGAGGTTTACAAACTTGAAAACCTTGTTTGGGGCTTTTTAATAATTAACTGTGATTTTTAGCGCTTTAATTAGCATTAAAAGGTCATTATTTTATTAATTAAAAGGTTTTAGCAAGTTTGGATTTTTTGTAAACTCTTAGACTTTTATTGTGGATTTTTAATAATTTTTAGGAATTTTTAGGTTAAAATTTTAATTTTTGTGTTTTTTACGTTTCTACGTCTTAACTTTCTAGTAGTAGTTTTTGTTAATTTTTATTTTTTCGTCTTCGTCATTTTCTCTTCTCTTTTCTTCTTAATAAAATCATCAAACAATTAATCAATCATTCACTACACAACACACGTGCCTCCTCGAGAGAACGAACTCACTTTTCTTAAGGGTAATTTACACACGGTTTTCCTAAATCATCGTGCACGCTTGCCCTTTATTTTAGTTGCTTGTTTTTCCTAAAGCAAGTATCTAATTTTACAACTATCACATATGCAATACAAGAATTACGGTATCGAGTACTCCACGTACAATTTCAACGTTTACTTATAGTAGTTCAATATTTACGTAATAAATACTCATACATTCATTTCAATTTAAAAGGGATACGTCTATTCCATCAATACCAAAAATAACCTTACCGGAGCCATGCAGGATAGTTGTGTGCTTGGACAATTTCTTACGACACCAAAAGTTATAGTTTAAGATTTTTCAAAACGACCTAGTTCTCTATAACTCATGGCTCTGATTACCAATCTCTAACACCCCCACAAATGCTATGCGCAACGAAACTACAACATTTGGGTGCTAGGCAGTTATCATCACACAAAAGTTATTTCGAACGACTCAAAGAGACGTAGGAATTTAAACATTAATTAACCATTGTTAAAAACAACATTGTCTACCGCTTCCCAAACCCCAAAGTTATTACAACAAAGAGTTGCATTTTGGTCCCCACTTAATCTCAACCCAAAATACATTACATGTTTACATAACAAGACATAAAAAGTTTTTAAGTTATGAAAAGGGACGAAAGACTAGGTAGACCGCCAAGCCACAACAACATCCATCCTAGCATGCTCCTTGCTACCATCTCATCGATTACCTGAAACACATGCTTAAAGGGGTCAACAATTAATGTTGAGTGGAATATATAGGTTTTACAATCATATTTTGAACATAAGTATATAAAATCAATCAAGATCATTCATAGACTTGTCGATCAAACAATCTATTAATCAAGGTTATTACAATTGTGTTTAAGCTCATGACACTAATCCGTTAACTCAATCATCCGCGTATATTTACCAGCATGATTAAGATGAAACCAGTGCCCCTTCTAAAGGCATTAGTTGCAATTATACCTTATTTCTTATCACAAGTTATTCGTCCGCAGGGGGTACTCAACGTACTAGTCCTCGTCTCGGATAGGTTCGTCAACCCTATAGTACTATCAATTGTATAAGCGGCTATTTTTAATCCACACAAGGATTAAACAATAGTTAATAGTTCATGAATATAGGGTCTTATGCAACTAGGTACTCAACACAATTTAGGCAACTTTCGGGTCCAACAATCATTCATGACATATGTTCGTTTCATTTAAAATAGCATGCATTCCACCTCGCGGATAAAACCATTTAAAAACAATATAGAGCGAGGCTATAAATTCACACCTTGTATAGAAGTAGTTGACGTAACGGATGACGATCACTGACGATGAGGATGCCCGGAAAATTCAACACCTAACAAACAACGCGTAATGAGTTAACTCATTTATATAACTTTAAATAATGTATAATACATACATATTAGTCAATTGTCATAATTACTAACTCACGCCCAAACCAAACAAGTAGTTGTTACTAGACATATACCATTTATCTACGTTATTAAAAGTGCGTCCCATTTTATGATCTCGCCGATACTTACCAAAAGAATGGGCTGTTTTCTATGACTTAAGCACCTATATAAAATTCAAGAAAATTTGTAAAAATACCTTATGACCTGTAGAAAACTCATTTTAAATCTCATAAAAAGTTTTCACTTTTATGACCAATTACTCATTACATTTCTAAACATAAACTTTTAGGACTGATTTTGTACTTTGACCATGTTGGACTTGTTTGACCCATTTAAAAGACACCATTAGCTACTTTGACTCCTAAGTCCAAAAATAGACTCACAAATGCAGGTTTGAAACCAAAAATCAACTTTCTATCATTTACCAAACTCTATCTATGGTCCCCGAGATTTGACCTAAAACCAAACACAATTTCGGATTATGTTGATTTCTCATCTCCCAGTACACGAACTTTCAAAATATCATAACTTTTGACTCGTTTGGAGTCGTAAGCTCTTTCTTATACCAAATCGAAGCTAAGACAAAGCTCTAAAACTACATCCTATGTTTAGGACCTGTATTTAGACTTAAGGTTTTCAAAAATGGCCTCAAACAATCTGCCTGAATTTTACCACTTCAAAATCACCTTAACACTTGATTCCAGACCATTTTAACATCACCTAGCCCTACCTTAACCACTCATGACCACTCCTAATCACATTAATCAGTCCCTAATACTAAGAACATCAAATCCCCATGAAAACCCAAATCCTAAATCATACATGCAATTAGTTTAACCCATTTAAAAACACCTAAAACACAATCCTAAATACAAACCCACAACAAGAACACATCAAACACCATGATCAACCAAACACCCCCATATGGCCGTGGGGTGTTTGTGATCAAAACACCAAACCCATTTGATTTTTGGTTGCTTTTATTAATGATTTAACATTACCCAATCATTAATCAAACATGCATATCATCTAATTACATCAAAACCTACTTTTGAAAAATCTTTTAATTCTTGAAAAATCTTGTTAATGCATGTTGGATTTGATTATGTAAAAAAACTTACGATTGAATTTAAAAAGGTGGTCTTAACTTGGATTAGATCAAAAACAAGAAAAAAAATTGTGGTGGTGGTGGTGGTGAAGGCCGACGGCCAAAAGAGAGAGAGAGGAGAGTGATATATTTTTTTTTAGTTATGTTCTGTGTTTTTCCCTTCCTCCCTTTTCGTAAAATTTGAGGGGCATTTGGTGCAATTTGGAAAATCTTTTGGCCTTATTTTAAACGACTCTACTAAATAGCGGGAAACGACTTACTAGTCGGCTTTGAAAATTTACGGGAGTCGAGGGTCGTCCCGAACACTCCAAAATACTTTTAAGGAAATTTAAACGCACCCAGAATAAAATAAAACGCACCCGACTCGACTTAACACGAACCGAAAATAAAATTCTCAAGAAATTATAATATCGATAAAGTGACAATAAAACATAAAAATTGGGCATCCGTCGGGATCGTAGTCATCATCGTCTTTCTTAAATCGTCAATCGTTAAGATTACGACCTTAAACATCGGTTTCAACTTAAACAATCAAATATACAATAAACGAAATTTCTTAAAAATTTCAAAAATATTCATAATTTAGGTTAAAATAAGTGACCTCGGTTTCTGGGTATCACACTAGCGAACCTCTTTGTCAAGTTGTAAGTTATATTCTTGTTATAACAAGCATTTACATGGTAACATTGACTTTTAAACATAGATGTTTAATCAAGTCCTTTGAACTTTACACTTCTAACTCAAGAAGGTAAAACAACAATCTTGATGTCACCATTGGATACGTTGTGCAACTTAAAACCTTTTATCCCAAATATTATGTTCATACTAAGCATAAACCCAACACTTATCAATGTATAATATTATTGATCAGTTATCCAAAGTGCATCAATTCATTGTTATCATATTCAATGATCTCCGTCGTCATAAACCACAATCCATGATTTCTTACAAATACGACACTACTCGGTTTATAGCCACCCAACATATCATTTACATGTAAACAAATAATATCTACCAGTCACCAATTGGCTGTCTAAATATACAAGTATCATGTATCCTTTAGACAAGACTATTTTATCAAATATGCCCACATGCACCTTGCATGTTTAGAAACTTTCATTAGTTATCCTTGTAACTTAACACTACATCTTTCAATGCAACAGTCACGCAGAAATCAACATTGAACAAAGTGAATTATATATTGGTGTTTCACAATACGATCCATCCAACATGTCAATAGTGTTCCACTTTCTTATATTCTCTGATGTTCTTTTCGCAAGTCTTAAATTTATATTACAAGGTTTAGACAAAACAAGGGACTAGAAATACAAATACGGGTAAGTATACCCTTTCGTTCGTAATATAGCTTGTATTGGTAAGCCAGGATCGTTCGTTGAGACTTAGTTTCGTTTTGGTAATCAATATAATAATTGAAGAAAGAAATGATTGATTAGAATAACAATAGTAACAAATATGACTAATATGGGATAAATCGTATGAGTTCGTGATGATGATAATAATGATCGAGATATGTTATGTAGGTAAAGAGTGATAATTCTTTTTCGTCAAAATGGCGTTTCCACAATTTACTTTTGGGTGATTCAAGACTTATGTTTATTTGAGCGACTAAACTCAAAACAAGTTGCCAACGAGTTCAATACTTTATCACGGTTTCTAAGCGGATCTCTCCAACCAAAGATTCAAAACCATAGACAAGTCTTTAAAAACTTATTACAACGATTTGCGTTTCTCAACGCCAAGCCATCATAACAAATCAACTCTAGATAAAACATGGTTTATAGAACTAGGTGGTAAAATGGTTCTACAACATTAGCTTGAAATCAATTTATAAAGGATCATATCATAGCATCATCACTAATCATAGTCACTGTAAAACCCACATGCTTTTACCATGAACAGTACACTTAGTAACGTACGTAGATATTAAAACTTTCCTTTTATAGCATGAACACGTGTCATGATTAGTAATTACAGAAGTTATGTACGTATTATTACACGAAAAGTATTAAGTACATGTTAGTACACGATAATTATTATCAATAATAATTATAATCACGAACAGGAAATAATGAACGTAAAAATCACGAACACGTAACTATGTACTTAATTAATATTATACTATTTATATCGTTATGTAAAAGTATTTAAAACACGAACATTTAATAATAACGTAACACGTAAACACGAATACACGAACACATAATAAAACAGACACGAGAAAGGCTTCGGGTTTCCCTTTGTGGGCCCTACAAGCCGCGACACAAAAGAAGAGAGGGGCCCAACCCATGATTTGTTTTATTAAAAATAACAAAAAGGGAAACTAGAAATTTACACAGAGGGGCCCAACCCTAAACTCTTGTCTCTCTCTCTTGGCCGGAGGCAACAACACCACAAGGAGGTGTTTGATTTTATTTTTGTTCAAGAAATTCAAGGGTGTGTTTGTGTAATCGTTCTCCATTCATTCTACGTGTTTGGTAATTCGTAAACCCTTATGTTTTTTTTTCTTTTATTTAATTTTTAAAACATGAACTTTAATTAAATAGAAACATGGATAAAAACATGACATGGGATCAAGGGGTAAAGATTAAGGGTGTTTTCGGGTTGGTTGTTTCGGCCGACACACAAACCGAGAGCCCTATGGCTCTCGGCGTGTTCTTGTCACGACCACCAACCGAGATCTAGATCTCGGTGGTGTTGGGGTTCGGTCGACAGCAGGACAAGGCACCCTGACATATGTCGGGGGTGTCCTTGTGGTTATATGGGTCTCGACAGCAAGCAAACCAACACAACCGACCCAGCCGGTGGCTAGGTTGGTCAAGCAGGGGGAACCGCAGGCATCGCAGGGGAGACCACCGGCTAACTGCTGGTGGGAAGTCTTGTGTCAGCGGCTAGCCGAGAGAAGCAAGACCACCGACTTAAGCCGGTGGCAGCATAATGAAAGCAGGGGAAACCGGCTCAACCAGTTTGCCCCTGTTTTTAGGGGTGTTTGGTTCGGACCGGTTCACGGGTTTTCACGGGTCTGGTTCACGACATGTTTAATTAATTATACGGGTCCGGTTCATGGCTAAATTTTACAAGCTTAATTAATTTTTACAAGTATATAATTTTACAAAGTTAATTAAATTAATTTAACATGGCATATAATTAATTTAATTAAAACATGGACTTAGGTTAATTATTATTTATTAAATAATACATGTTATAACCTAAGTATTTAATTATTTATTTTAGACTATAGTATTAATTAATTATTAGAACATGAAATATAATTAATTAATAATCATGACTTAGATTAATATTAATATAGTATTAATACATGTTTTAACCTAAGTATTTTTATACAGTTTAATTTAATTAAATCATGCTTATATTTAATTAAATCATGTAACCTATAGTTTATTTAATTAACAGAATATTATTAATAAACTATACTATCACTACATGACTTATGATATTAATTTAGCTTAATTCTAAATATGGAAACTTTCTAATTAAGGAAACTTACCATGTTTGGAAACTTTCTGTTTTTAGAAACTGATCTATTTTAAGAAGTTAATCTATTTTTGAAAAGTTTCTATTTTTGGAAACTTTCTGTTTTAGGAAACCTGCTATTTTTAGAAAGTTACTTAATCAGAATATACAGAATACGTGATAAACACAACATAACGTTAAAATCAGTAAAACAAGACATGAACATATAAAACAAGTTAAGACATGATAAAATCAGTTACGTACTCAGTAATCAGAATACTTATACACGTATACTATTTATGTAGCATTAGTGAGATCGAAGTAGGACTCTCTTCCGTTCGTCTTCTTCGTTCACTGGACATAAGGTACGGATTTCCCGTCCCTACGGTATGAACATTATTTCCTTATTAGGATTCCTCATCTGCAACCAACTGTTTTCCCAATATTTGTTTTATATGTTTGATACTTATGTTAGATTAAGAGCCTAAGCCATATACATGCATGACCAGTGTCACCTAGTTATGGAGGTACCATAACCATAACACTGGAGGCACCAGTGTTATGACTTCCCTATAGCGAAGTGATTGCTCGTGGCGTCCCTTTTCAGTTTTGGCCATTATATTATATTATCATGTGGGGCGTATGGGTGCATCCTAGTTACATGTTTAGCAGTATTATCAGAGTGAATGCGATGTGTGCCTTGCATCCTTCACTAGGAGTTGGTTCCTCCTACCCAAACAATTTAATTAGAGGCAACCCCTCTAATTGCATGACGAGGTCTCCCCTACAAGTATTCATGCACGGTGGAACCACATGACCTATATGGGATATTTGGCTAACTAAACAGATTTTCATCGAAACATTAGTCTTTTCAAACTATAAAACCAGTTTTATGAACATGAATCCAGATTACTCAAATATTATGATATTCTGCTGCTATTAGTCTTGTATGCTTACGTTATTTCATGTCATACTTGTATATCCGTGCACTGAGCGTTATGCTCAGCCGTTTTCCTTTCATGTTCCCAAACGGTAGGTACTAAAGGGCGCTCGTAGACTTTAAGCGTACGTGCATATGGATTGGAAGCTTTCTATGCGCTCGTAGACTTTTGCTACTTATTCTATGGACATTGTTTAGTCCTTTTCCTTTATAGTACTTATGTTTGTGTGTGATGAGCTTATACTTTCGGGTACCGATGGTTGTTTCCGGTATTTCCTTTTACGGTCATGTAATGTTTTAAGACATTTTCCTTGTATGCTTTGATGACACGCTATAATTACGTGTGACATTCCATTTACCAAAATGGGGTGTTACAATTATGTTATCAGAGCCCAAGGCTCCGACGTGTAGGCTCTCAAAACACGACATGTGATTTGTGGGTAGTCACTATGGTCTTTCTAGAACTGACAGTCGGTTTTCATGCATTAATTGTTTTCATGCATTCATGTTATATGTCATTGTCGCAGGTTTATGACTAAGTAATGGTTGGTATAGGACTGACCCAATTTAGTCGCATGTGCTTTTATCGAAACTTTTAACTTTGGGGCCGACCCATTGGCGTCCCCTCTTCATGTCTTTTGTTTTGGGTGAACTGACCATAGGCGTTAACTCTCGAGCATATAAAAGTTTTCATAAACTGCATCATGCATTCATGCACTGTTTTCCTACATAAAATTTTTCTCATGATTTATTGACATAATTTTTTTTCATGTATATATTTTATGTTTTGATCAGTTTAATCATGTATCTTTGTTTTATACTGTCAGATGGTTCTCACACGCAATCAGGTACAACTTAATGCAACAGTCCAAGCTACGATGCAAGCTTTGCTTCCTCAACTGAGGAACGAAATCAGGGCTGAGGTGCAGGCTGCCAACAATCAGCAACAACACCCAGTTCCTCCTCCTCCATCAACATTGGTCACATGGCTGGAGAGATTCAACAAGCAACGTCCTCGATCCTTCGAGAGAACTGATAGCCCTAGTGAAGCTGAAAGCTGGTTGGCTCATATCGAGAAGATATTCGATGCAATGGGCTGTGACCGCATCTTCAAGTCGAGGTTGGCCTGTTACAAGTTTGAAGGTGATGTACTGGGATGGTGGAAGGCAGTCAAGCAGTCTGAGGGAGGTGACAATTGGGTGGCTGGTTTGACTTGGGCTCAGTTCAAGGAGTTAGTGATGGGACAGTTCTTCCCCAAGGCTAAGCAAGACAAGCTGAAGAGATAATACCATGGAATCAGGCACATAGCTGGGGAGAACAACAACGAGTTCATGCAGCGCTTTCTTCGTTTGGCTGGTTTTCTTGGCGCAGCAGCAGGTACTGCCGAAGAGCAAGCATACCACTTCCGGTGGGCTCTTCGTACATCGATCGCCAACAACTTGGTGTGTGCTACCTTCAACATGGTGGCACAAGTTGCCGATGCATCACGTAAGCTGGAGATGCTGCAGGAAAGAGAGGAGTTCGGGGAAGCAGAGAGACCCGATAAGAGGTATTTATTCGTTATTGAGCGGTGACCATTTCGAATTCATTCAGTACTATCCAATGTTTATATCTCTCTTTAAACTGCATCTTTCAGGCAGAAGACTACCGGTCTCAGCCGGCTACTTAGCAATAGCCTACTCAACCCAAGGGTAACGGTCAGACTCAAGACTATTCTGCTACTGATAGGCGTGGCGGTAATGATAATTACCTTAACAACGCTGGAAACTCCAACAATAGCAGGTCATTACACTTACTCATTTCCTATGTTACATGTGATAATTCATAATTCTGACTGATTATAGGATTTTTACACACTTTTAGGAAAAAGGCGTAAAAGCGGCAAGTATTAAGTGTCGGTTTAGGAAAACCAAGCACTAATGACCAAATGAAGGTGAAAGTTCGTTTCCCAAGGAGGCTAGTGTGTTGTGTAAGAAATTATTAATGTTTGTGATTATGATTATGAGAAAAAAATAGAAAAGGATGACGGTTACGATTCTAAATTAAACAAAGACGAAAAGTCGTGCACGTAAATTCGTAAAATATGAAGAAATTTAAAAATTTACCTAAAAATTCCTAGAAAATTGCAATAAATCCTAAAAAATGTAATTAGAGTTTACAAAAAATCAAAAATCACTCAAACCTTTTATTTAATTAAATAATAATTTTTTAATGCTAATTAAAGCCCAAAAAAACCATTTAATTAATAAAAAGGCCAAAATGAGATTTTTCACTTTGTATACCTCTAAAATAACTTAAATAAATTAAAAACTATTTCTAAAAAATTTATAATTACTTAAAACTATTTAAAAATGATTAAAACTACAAAAATATTAAAAATAATTCTAAAGATTAATTAAATGACAACAAAATTAATCTAAAAATTTTAAAATTCCTAACTTAATGTATATAAACTAGGAAAAATGAAAAACTTGCAGAAATCAAAAATTTAATTTTTAATAATAAAATAATATTAAAAATCCAAAATTTATAAAAATTCTAAAAAGTTGCAAACTAGTTTATTTTAACCTAAATAAAACAGAAATGAACTTGAAATACAAAAAATACCCCTATTGGGCCTCCAAATGGGCTAAATAGCAAAATAGGCCCTTAATGGGCTGAAAATAGGCTCAATAAGAAAAAGTTCACCAAATAAGCCCAAAATCTCCTATTTGACTCGAAATTCAATTTTAAACACAAAATTTCAAAGGCCCAAAAGCTGAAAGTGAGCTTATCACAGCTTATTTCAAAGCAACTTATTCTTAATGGGCTTTTTGGCCCATTAAGCTAAAAGCTGATGCCATAAGCTGAAATTTGACACACAACCTTCTCTTGACCTAATTAAGCTGTTTGTAAAAAGAATTTTTGAATAAGACCAAGAAATAAGCCTGAAATAAGCTAAAGCTCTCTATAGAAATCGAAAAAATAGTAGTTTTTGAGTTCTAGACCAATTCAAGGGCTGATTCAAGTTGCAAAACGTTTCAAATGACAAAACTAAGATTAATAATAAAAAAGATTTCAAAAAGAACCACTCAATAAGCTGGAATAAGCAATAAGTACTTAATGTAAAAGTTAACTTAGTTGGTTTTCTAGTCAAACCTAAAAGTCAAACCCTAAAAAGATCCAGATTAGTCAAATGGGTCAAATAAGGAAAATTGATTACAAAAACAAAGTTGTTGCAATTCAGAATAAGCTAGAATAGCTTATGAGTAAGCTGTTTGAAAATTAACACTAGCAGTGGCTAGTTTTGGGTATCCAACAGTGGGAAAAGTTTCCACTGCTTGACTTGTTTGACTTTTTGTCTTTTGTGGATTTTTGTTGGATTCAGAGCACACAAAGGCACCCATATAACCATTGGGTTATAAGGAGTCAATCACAATCAAATAAACACAAATCCTAACAGCCAATTAGTACAGTTTAATCAAAACATGCCCAGATATGACACAGACATGAACATACGCAGTTACGGACAAGTTAAGCAGTTTTAGCAAGAATAAGCCAACGAAATTTCACCAAATGCATACACAAGCTATAAATAATTCAAATGAACACAAATAAACTTGTTTCATACACTGATTCAAGGATTAGAAAAAGATTCAAGCTAATAAAAGTTACTGATGAACAAACAGATGAACACAAGTGAGGTTATTGATGTATTTGACCACAAATCCAATTTCAAACACTCAAATCTTTTAAACAGGTTATACTAACTTTGTTTAATCATTTTTTGTCCCTAAACATGCATACACCCTATGTGTTTCCAAAATCTTAGGTCAAAATAATCAAAATCAAAGCAATTATAGCACTTAATCAGATTTGGTGTTTCAAAGAGCAAAAGTTGCAAATATCAGAACTCAAACACTTATATAACAGATACAAGCACAATCCAACACTTAGCACTTACTCAAAATAGCATACAAAGCATAAACTTGTAACAAGTAGTAATCCTAAACACCCTTTAAACTTTTTAAATCAAAATTTAAAAAAGTAAATGTGTGATTCAGTCTTACCCAAGCCTAATAACAACAATATCATGCAGTATCAAGCAAATTCAAGCCATAAGAACACTTCATACAACAGCATAACTCAAATTCACACAAAACCACTTTTTCAACTGATTTTTGGGAAAAGAGACTCAAACCTAATGGATGTACATCCACACCTATGATTGTTAGAGCTGATGTGTCTAGCCCAACAAGACACAAGCTTCCAATAACACCTGCTAAGATTCAACAAGGTTAAAGGCACAATTTATATAAAACAGAAAAATGAAAAAAAAGCTGATTAATGCAACCTTTGTACCCACTCCTTGATTATCCCCAAACCACAAGCTCACAACACCTTGATAATCTTCTTATCAGTGTGCTATGATCACTTGTAATCTAAAAATTACAAGGATGTACCAAAGAACTTAGCAAAATATCAGTTTTTGGAAAATTATGCAATTTCTTGCACAAGATTTGAAAACACGTTTTGAAACTTAAAAATCACAAACATTGATCAATAACAAGCATAGAATAAGAATGTCACTTGGATTTCTTCAACAATTCAAACTCTATTCCATTAAACTGAAAGTAGGATTTACAGAAAAGTAAACAAGGAAAAACCAAGAGCAAGCTACAATGTTGTGATGCTAATGCCTTATATAGGCTACAAGAAACCCTGAATGCCGAATAAAAAATGTAAACCCTAGTTGGTGAGTTTCAAGATTTGCCCTTGTGGAGTTTGAAAATGCTTGATCATGTGAGAACTTTTGGATGTACGTTGAGGTGTAAAAGTGTTACCAATTGATCAACGGGTCTATATTGAGCTTAGGATTAAAGCAGGTTTGTGGGACGTTGGATGGGTGGCATGTTTTGGCATCTTCCTCTCAAACATATGCATGGGGCTATTCATGTGAGCCTTGGGGTGATGTGGTAGGGAAAGTAAGAGTTGGGTTTTGTTTAGTACCACCTTAATCTTAAATCTGGAAAAGATTAAGGGTTAATTCCATGGGATTAAGAAATACCCAAATCGTGTTCATAGTATGAATAGTGGGTGTTTAATCTTGTTTTGAGTTTAAATATATGTTAACCGCGTTTTTAAAATTTAATTTAATAAGTTAGTTAAAAACCAGTTAAGTGGAAGGTGGCATGGCAAAATGGTGGAGTATGATTGGTTGTGGGGAGTTAATGGGGAACGTGTCCATCTCTGAGTGGCCTAGGTATCTTTCTTGTCTTGGCAAATATTACCCCCAATCTTCCATACTTCTTTCATTCTTTGTTTAATAGCTCAAAAACTGAAAACCCTTTGTATTTGAAGTTTCAGTTTTTAGACTTTTGCTCCGAAAAGTTTTGTAAAGGTAATTAAGGGTATTTCTTGTTATTTGATGATTCTTCAAGGGTTGTTTTTGGCATTTCTTCATTCTTCATGGTCTTGACTTGTATGATTGACTTCTTGGAGGACTAAAAATGACAAGTCTTCATAAATGAGGGACCATTCTTGCCAATTCTTCAAAGTTGAGGGTCCTTTTTGTAATTTTGACAAACTTTAGGACCAATCTTGTAATTATGAACAAACAAGGGTTTAAAGTGTTAATTCTTCAATATTGGAGGACCCTTATTGTTCAATCTTCAAATCTTCAAGGGTTATTCTTGGAAAATCAACTCTAGGGCTTGGTTCATTGTGCGGCTTCGTTTCTCGTGTTCGTTTTTGCTTGTTTCTTGTGATCTTTTACCATTTTCTCAATATCCGTACCTAAAATACACATGGAACAAACACAAGCATATATTTGGCATATTTCATGATATTTTATGCATTTTAAGCCAATTTTGGACGATGAGACTATGTATAAAAGCAGTCTCATCACTCCCCATACTAAACCATTGTCATGCCCTCACTCAATGCTAGAATAAAGTATCATAGCACCTCGGAAATTCGTTTTTATGCACTTTTATTGAATAATAAACTTGCTACACTACTACTATTACTACTACTTGTGTTATAGACATAATGTATGATTCTCATCGCAAAATGGGACGTTTAGGTTCATAGAACAAGAACACGTGAATGCTTCGTTAGAAATAATTTCATCGTCCTTGATTTTCACCCCAATTCCATGCCAAGAGTGCAACGAGATCATTGTCATTATAAGTTAGTTATGCTAACACTACTCATATGCCTTAATCACGTACTTAGACTCCCATTTTCCTGTGGTATCTCTTATATTTTACTCTTGTCTTGAATGTTCACGAGGATACATTTTTTACTTATGAGATGATAGAGATTTAGGTCTAAAAATAGAGTCATAACGGTGTAACCAAGACCATCGAATTAATAACCCCCCCTAATAGACAACGATGTCAAAAAATAAGTCAACAAGAAGGATCGATAAACACTGTTTTATAACGGTTTTGAACATGAGGCTTATTACCAAGACTTTTATATGCCCCCTAACGGATGGGCCTTATTATCATAGGTTTACCTCTATCTTTTATTCAACTTCGCCATGAAGCTTTTATTATGACTTCGGTCTTGCCTTGCCTTTTATTTAACCTCGCCATGAGGTGTTTATTATGGCAAAGACGTATATCCTCACGCTAAAGAGATTTTTTGATCTTTAAAGCTTCAAAGATTAAGGCATAATTCACTTTCAATTTCGCATAGATTTTTCGGCCTTGTGAGCTTCAAATTATTAGGTGAGCACTTGAAATATTATTGTTAGGTGAAGCTTTCGATTATTCGGGTTGCCAATACTTCAAAACCGTGACGCTGGCGATACTTTAACGTCTTCCCAATTTAATTACATGGAAGCTACTAGAAAAGACTAGAAACCAACAATCAAGACTAAACCGCTAAGCCAATACTTATTAAGCAAAATTTATATACAAGCGAAGGGAGAATAATCAAACAATGAGAACACATGAGTTTTTGAAAGAATACGAGTACTCTACGTTTAGCATAGTAACTTATAATTAACTCTATCATTTCCCGTCCTCATTTAAGAGACTTAGCCTAATGTGAAGTTAAGGAATCGAAGCTAAGTGCTCAACACGCATGGTCGAGTAAAAAATTACTCTTATTCTCGCCATCGGAAAATCTACATTCGTATCTTCAAACACTTATTAAACATGAGAAAATTTTTAAAATTTGTCCATTTTTAGCCTTATTTGCAACAAAACAAAAAGATAAACTTTGGAAAACATGAAGGTTTGGCAAGGCAAGTATCTATTCACCCCCATACTAAAGTTAAATATTGTCCTCAATGTTTCAAGTCTAAGGGTAGGATACCCCCATACTAGAGACGAAGTCGAATGCATAATTGATAGGTGTGACAACACCCATCCTTTTACCACTAATTATAATAATAACCAAGCCAAACGTGTATTTAATGTCGTAAAAGTCGTAATTATGCGTGGTTTGTGTTTTAGTTGTGATTTAGGACCAAAATGTGAAAAGGGAAGAAAACACGGGCTTTCACGGGCTTTTATCGAAGAAAAAGACAAAAGACGAAGTCAAAAGATCAAGAGTGCAAAAAGAACGGAAGACAAAGGCCTATTCTGAAGATTTATCGAAGAAAAAGTCCAAAGACGGAAGTTTAACGAAGTCAAAGAACCAAGTCTAATTAATGAAGAAATTAGAATACGAGTTCATTTTATTTATCGACAAATCCCGAGACAAAGTCGTGAATGACGAGTTTATTGTCAAAGACGAAAGAAGAAAGATGGGAAGAGAAAAGAAAAGAAAGAAAGAAGAAAGCATAAACATCCCCTCCTATAAATACCCTTCTAATGACACATTAGGAGGTGTTAGATAATTTGACAAATTAGTTCTCCAATTTATTTCATGCATTTTTTCATATTGTCATTTACATACTTGTCTTTAATTTCAAGATTATTTCAAGTAAGTCTTTAATTTGTGTTATTGAATCTTAATCTTTAATCAAGCTTTTCATTATTCTCATTCTACCTTTCTTGTTTTGTTTAATGTTTATGCTTATTTGCTTATTGTTATGCTTAATTGATTGTTCTTAATGTTTTTATGTGTTTGATTGTGTTAGCTTATTGATCTTATAGCTTTTATTGTGATTTTCGTAATTTTAATTAAGTTTTTTTAAAAGTTATTTTATAAAAAGTTGATTTTAAATATTTTGATTATTTAATGTTTTTAAAAGTTTTTAAATTTTGACTTATTTGCTTTTTCTTAAAGTTGATTTGGTTAAGTTTTTAGATAAGTGCTTATTTGGTTTTTAGCTTATTTCTAGTTTTGCTTAAATTGTTCCTTATCTGGGTTCCTAAACCCTTTTATTCCGACTTAGGTCTATTTTCCCTCCAAAATCAAACCCCAGTATCCCGAAATACTTGCTATCTTACTATGCCGAATTAGGTCTAGGAATCACTTATTCCGGATTACGTGGGGGGCAATTCTTCCGACTTGTTTGTGAGTGTCAGATTCCAGATTATAGATGGAAGCCAGATTCCGGATTTTGTCAAGGAGCCACAATCCATATTAAGTGCAAAACGTGGATTCCGGATTATATCTTGCAACTTGATTCCGAATTAAGTATAACACACCGATTCCGGATTAAGTGCTAATCCCTGGATTCTGAATTACTTGTCAACCATAGATTCCGGATTACTGTTTTATCTCTATTCCGAATTAGGTGTTGATGGTGCATTTCGGATTGTGTTAAGAAGTCTACATTCTGGATTAGTTCAAAACCAAGTATTCCGAATTAGGTTGCATATGTGTATTCCGAATTAGAAGTAGATTTCGCATTCCGAACTAGGTTAAGATATCACGGATTCCGAATTAGGTTAAGCATCTTGTTTCCCGACTTAGGTTTTGGTTCTTGTTTCCTGAATTAGTTTTTAAACTTTATTTTTCCTGCCAATTTTCTTAAGTGTTATTTTAATTGTTTTACCTTAAATTTATTTCAAGTTTGCATTTTTATTAAGTTTCCAAATTTACTTTTTGTCAAGCTTTATCTTCTCGTCATTCACTTAATTACTTTTAAAGTCTTTATTTTTAGGTTTATATTTAAAGCTTTAATTTTTCGCCATTTACTTTTTAATCATTTATAGTTTTATTTACTTTGTCATTTACGTTAAAGTTTGCATTTTTATTTTACTCAACGACAAAATCTCTTTTTTATCCACCAAGAACAACTGAGTCACACATTTAACCCTTTTCAATTCGAATCGAGTCGAGACGATTTCAACTTAATAAAATTCAGTTATTAAAATGGCGTCGCTGCCGGCTCTTTTCGTGAAGATTAACGGTTTTCTATGAGAGACGGGTTGGATTTTGGGATCCATTCACTCGTGAACATTTTTTTCGTGTAAAAAAATTTCAAAAATCCTAAAAATAATTTTTTTTCAAAAATCCAAAAACATTTAAAAAAACTCATAAAAAGCATTTATTTTTCAAAGTTTTGCACCAAAAATATTTTATTTTTACGTTAACCATATTTCCTCTATTTCTTTGCTATCTTTTTCTTTTGTAGGTGTATTTGTACTCGCTCATCGTCTTATTCTGAGCCCGAGACTCTTGAAGACTTAGACATGGCCGGTGTACATAACAATAATAATCCACCTAACCCCAACATGAATAATAACCACCATGTCCCTCAACCCGACCTTCGTACGATGGAGGAGCTTTGTCAACCAACAATGAATGGACGTGGAGGACCGATTGTGCCGATGCAAATCACGGCTCTCGAATTTTCGTTGAAGTATTATATGATCCAACAAGTTCAAAATACTTGTCCATTTCGCGGATTACCGGATGATGATGCCAACAAACACCTCGACAAATTCATTACCGTCACTCAAAGCATGAAATTGCCCGGTGTTACCATGGATTTTCTTCGCCTTAAAGTATTTACACACACTTTATCCCACCATGCCAAAAAATGGTTTGATCGTCTTCCAAAGAATTCAATTCATACATGGGACGAAATGACTCAACGATTTTTGTCGCGCTACTTTCCACCATCCATGGTAACGAGCCTTCAAAATCAAATCAGTGGTTTCACACAAGAACCTGATGAGTCACTTTTTGATGCTTGGGAACGTTATAATGTTTTGATTGATCGATGTCCTAACCATAATATGCTCCCCTTCACCTTAATTGACACTTTCTACAACGATTTAACTTTTCGTGATCGTGATATGATTAATGCAGCCGCCGGTGGCACATTTATGAAAAGAAGACCCGAGGAGTGTAAAGAGCTTATAGAGAACATGAACACTCATCACAAAAATTGGGATTCATCTGCATCCTCGAGAAATAATCCGAGAGTCAATGTTTCTTTTACTTCTTCCAGTCCCAAGATGACCGAAGTCACCCGCATGATAGCCGAAATGAACAAAAATATCCAACTCATGGCTACAAATCAACTACCACAAGTTAAAGCTGTATCACTTTCTTGTGAGACTTTCGGCGGTCCTCATTCATACAATGATTGTCCTTCTACTTATGACAATCCGGAAAACGTGTATGCGGCTCACGGTAACTATTCCAAGGAAGGCTATCAAGCCCGACCTCAAGGTGAGCGTAACTTGCTAAGTTATCGTTCCAACAACTTTCTTTCACCCGATTTTTCTCCTCAAAACCACAACCCAAACAACTTAAATAGAAGCAATCCAAACCCACCTCGAGCTTCTAATCCATATCACCCACCCGCTCACCAAGTTCTACCCCTCGCTCAGTCCACGACATTTAATCAAGATGTGGAAAATTTCATGAGGACCCAAGGAGAGGTGGTTAAGAATCTTCAAAGCCAAATCATTAACTTGAAAGGTGATATCACTAAACAAGGGAATGATATTCGAACCGAGATTAGAAATAACATTCAAACTTCTTTAAGCAATCAAATGAATGATTTGCGGAATATGATGGCTAGTTTCTTCCAAAACACTCAACCCTCCACTTCGGGCTCTCTTCCTTCGAATACCATCACCAACCCAAGAGCTAACGTGAGTGCTATTACTACACGCAGTGGAGAAACTATAGTAGGACCATCTACCCCTCCCCTAGTTACTCAATATGCACCTCCTTCACACCCATTTATTCCTCCTACTTCCACGCCTAGTACTAGTTCTACATTACCGTCTTCACCTCTTACGGAAGAAGTACCAAAGACAAAACCTTCATCATCTCCACCTTCTACCTCTAAACCTTCTACTTCTACACATTCACCTTCTACACCTACACCTCCTAAGCCCAATATTCTCTATCCATCTCGGTTAGACATGTGCAAATTGCTCACCAAGGATGACATTCAAGTGACAAACTATAGAACAATGATAATCTTATAACTAATCCAGAGGGCTGTTGTTATTCTAGAGAGAGAGAGTAGAGAGAGAAACAAAGAAAACTTTATTAATGTGAAAAATAAGTAAACAACCAACACCCCTTTCCATGGTGGAAAGGGATTTATATACCAAGTCACTTAATGGACTTGGGCTTCCGGCCCATGAAAATGCCCATGGGTCGGGCTAATGTAAATGATAAACAAACTTATACTACGATCCTATATCTATATTGTTGGAGTGACCGAGACTTTCTTAATACAAAAAACGTATTTCCAACAATCTCCCCCAAAGGGAGGTCGCTCCAAATTTACAAAGTCCTAATCTAGCATGTTAGATCTTGTTCTTGAGCTCGTAGTCCACTTTCTCTTTTCTTCTTTAACTTTTCTTCCTTTTGTGAATATGTGTTGAATAACATTAGGCTTTTGCTTGGAACATGTTCTTTTGGCCTTTCACGTGCAATCTTTATCTTCTTATGATATTTGCCTCTTCGTGACTTCATGTCTCACATACCTATCCTTTGTTAAATTCTTGAAAGTTTCAGAGTCGTTACAGCGGAGGACTTTTAGGTCAGACTTTCTTGAATTTGATGAAATATTTGATGCAAAAGGAATAAGTATGTGAGGACGACTTCAACTGGTACACCGCAATGCCACCGTCTTCAAATGCAGCAACATAATAACACACGAATAAAATGGCTTTGACATTTTATTCTGATTCGGTAGCATTTTACCTCTGGCCGGTGAAGACCGTTGGACGATAATAAATATCGTACTTGTGACAGGTAGCTCTAATTAAAGATCTCCTTGACAAGATTTCGTGGGTAAACCCGTTCTCTTTATTCGACTATCCAAAGCTGACTGCGAACATAAAGAGTGAATCATTTGGATTAAAAATCCGTATGATTGAAGTCATCAATTGATGAAACCTGGAACAAGTGAATTTCAATTAAGATTTTCACCATTGTTGCTTTCCAGTTGTCACGAGCTTGATTCATATAGAATCTTACACGTCACCTACCAAGTGTTGTTTGATGTTAACACTAGAAGGATTTCCACTCGTCACTGTGAACGCTAAAGAGTGTCACTCTGAGTGTTCTGGCAAGATCATACGATGATGCGTAGAGGCCTGAAACGAGTTTAAGTTCAATTAAGAATTAAACTACCGTTTCTTTCTAGTTTTCACAAGATTGGTTCTTAAAGAACCGCACGTGTCACCTACCATGAGCTTGTTTGATGTTGGCTCAAGCAGGATTTCCATCTTCATTGTAGTACTTGAGTATTACTAGGATGTTCTGGAAACATTACAAGAATACTGCGTAGGACTCATAAAGATCTCTTACTTTTCACAGTGTGTGAAGAAGCAAGAAATATATGGAAAGTGTCCTAATGAGACTTTTGATGATCTCGTGGCTCTAGACTCGATAGTGCGTTTTGATTTAGTGAGCGATGGCTAGAGAGGATTGCCACCTATTCAATATCATTCTATTCGGAGTGAATAAACCAATAAATAATGTGTTGAGCTCCGTTTGATTAAAACAAACATCTTTTGAGAGATATTTGAGTTAGCTAGGAGGGGTTGTGCATGACATCATTGGGTCCATGATATCTTGTCTTCAATATTGAGAATCATTTAAAAATGATCCCAATAATAGATGTGTTGACCTGGTTTCTGTCCAAAGTTGTAAGGAGGGCTTCTTTCTTTTCACCCTTTATCTTTACATTTCTTTTTCATTCTTCAACCCCTTCAGTACTTACCAATACATCATCACTAGCACCTTGTTGTGATTGTTCCAGTGCTAGCGTCAGTAATTAGACAGTACTCTGCTACGTTCACAATCATCTCCAACTTTCCTAGGACTTCTAATTCTATCTAGGGAATTGTCCTTGGAAAGATTCCATCGGTTCTGATGAATCATTGGACTAATACCTAATCCTACCACCCTTTTGTCACCACATCCATCGTGACTTAAGTGTGTTTTAGGTAAGTAATGTCACCATGAAAAATCCTTAAAAATCACTTAAAGAACTTGTGATATTATAATCAAAGTTTTTGTGCCTTAAAAGTTTTGTTCAT
Organism: Glebionis coronaria; assembly: GCA_025667525.1. NCBI lineage: Eukaryota > Viridiplantae > Streptophyta > Magnoliopsida > Asterales > Asteraceae > Glebionis > Glebionis coronaria. Next base: position 438,191,227 of record CM046874.1, read on the forward strand.
AAAAAACGCTCCCCCTTAACATGTGCATTACACATATTAAGTTGGTTTATCTTTTAAGTCTTCTTCATTTTTTAGCCAAATATCATTAAGTCTCCTTAATTCCATTTTCTCCCCTTATCCAAAATGTTTACCATTAATATTTGGGATACTGAATGGATTAACCGGTCTTTGTTTAAAAATGAAATTAATCTATGGCCATAGAACGTATTAATGCTCCCCCTCAAGTTAATGAGGGTTAGTTGTAGTGCTTGAGTATGATAGATTTTGAAAGATTTAGAATCTCGTGAGAAATTCTTGAAACATGATCATACTTTCATACTACAACAAGCCACAAAAGCACAATATTCACAATATTTACATATTCACAAATTAAACAATATGGAGATGACCTGAGATAGGACCCATTAGATGGATCGTTTCATTAGCTTGTGGTGCGCTCCATATGGTCTACCACCAACAAATCGTTCAAGACTCCTCATCAAGCGTCTTTCCCGCAGCTTGTCATTAATCTTGTTGATCAAGTAGGTTGCACTTGTTTCGTACCCTTTGTGCCACTGGTCGATAAGTTGGGGATGCTTCTTGGTTCTGTTGATCTGAATCAATGTGTCCCTAACTTTCTCAAGAGTCCCGTCACTAAACCGAGAGAGTTCCGCTATTCTCAGGAATTTCTTCTCACCAGATCCATTCAAGTAGGAAGTGCCTGGAACCGGTTTTGTAGTGCTTGTGTAGGGGCTTTTGTCGTGATGAATAGCAGGAACCTGCGTGTATGGAGCAGTTAGGTTTAGCTTCTTCTGATAACTCTCAACGCCAAGTTGCAAGTCTTCAACTCTTTTCTTGATCACAATGCGACGAGTATGCATTCGTAGAGCTGAATTTAGGGAAATGTAGTCTTCAGTGTCCAAGTGTTTGAGTGTGTCTTGAGTCATCAACAGTAACATGTCTTCAATGTCAACAAGAGGAAGATCTGAGAAGTCTCCTTCCATGATGGAGTAGTATTTGTCGTCTTCTCTTTTTAATCTGATCTCTATTATGTGATGATAGCCGAATTTGGGTTCAATCCTTACTCCTAGAATAGCCTTGATTCTGAACTCGGATTTTGATGGAGTCTTTGACTTGAAACCACATGCGTAGCTATAAGCTTTATGTATGGTTTCTCCCCAATGTGATGCACCCAATTAATCATACTGATCATACTCAGGGATTAATTTCCTTACCCATATACGATCAACCTTTTCCTCAATCCAGTTTTTATAATACGAGTATCTATCCTTTTTATCCGTTTTTATAATAAGTGTAGGGGGAGACCCTCGTATGTGTTTGTTGTTTTCTTTCTTCTCATGTGCAGGGATTCGAGCTTTCAAAGATCCATTCTTGATGACTTTTGACGACCCGTGATTCCGTCTACCCGTCTTCCCGGTTTTATCCTAAACTCTTTTGATTCACTATTTTATATTCTTCAATATCAAAATAGGAATCACTTTAGTTGTCTCTTCCTTAGTAAGATTTAAACAACGTGCACAATGTCCTATGTGTAGGGGAGATTACTTCCACATGCTTAAACATTGAGGACAATGTTTATATTAAGTGTAGGGGGACTTCTATCGAAGTTAAGTGGGCTTTTACATGAATTTCTCCTCATTTTAACCGGAAAATTGGTTTTTCGACATTTTTCGAAATTTTTGATCTATTTTGGCCTATTAGTATTTTCCTTTGTTATCGTTATTTTCTTTCATTAGAATGAATTTTTGTAACACCCCATTTTGATAAACGGAATGTCACGCGTGATTATGGCGTGTCATCAAAGCATACAAGGATAAATGTCTAAACATTACATGACCATAAAGGAAATATCGGAATCAAACATCGGTATCCCAAAAGTAGAACTCATCACACACAAACATAAGTACTGTAAATGAAAAGGACTAAACAATGTCCATGGAAATGAGTATCAAAGTATAAAGAAATGCATAAAGTAAAGAAGGCTAGGAAGCTTCCAATACATATGCACGTACGCTTAAAGTCTACGAGCGTCCCTGAGTACCTGCCGTTTTGGGAACATGAAAAGGAAAACGGCTGAGCAATACGCTCACTACACGGATATACAAGTATAGCATGAATAATATAAGCATACAAACATGAAGCAGCGGAAAAGACTAAGTCTTGTATAACCTGGTTATATCTTAGTAAAACTGGTTTTATAGTTTGAAAAGCCTTATGTTTATCTTGTAAAAACTATTTAACATATTTACCGTTAGCCAATATAGGTCATGAAATATCAACGTGCATGAATAATTGGAGGGGTGACCTCGTCATGCAAATTAGAGGGACTGCCTCTAATTTAATATACTGGTTTTGGGTAGGAGGGATCAGCTCCTTGTAAAGGATGCAAGGCACACACCACATTCACAATGAGTAATCTGCTGAATACATGTAAACTAGGATGCACCCATACGCCCCACCTGATAATAATAATATGGCCAAAAGCTGAAAGGGATGCCACGAGCTATCTCTCCGCCGTGGTGAAGTCATAACATTGGTGCCTCTAGTGTTATGGTTATGGTACCTCCATAACTAGGTGAAACTGGTCATGCATGTATATGGCTTTAGGTATTCTAATTTAAACATCAGCAATTCAAAAACATATAAAACATATACTGGGGAAAACAGTTGGCTGCATACGGGGAAATCCTAATAAAGAAAGAATGTCCATACTGAAAGGATGGAGAATCCGTACCTTATGTCCAGTGAACGAAGAAGACGAACGGAAGAGAATCCTACTTCAGTGTCACTAATGCTACATAAATACATATGTGTATGAGTATCTGATTACTGAGTACGTAACTGGTTTTATATCATGTCTTAGCTTGTTTTATATGTTCATGTCATGTTTTACTGATTTAAGCTTTATACCGTGTTTATTATATATTCTGTCTATTCTGATTAAGTATTACTTGTATTACATGTATTATTATACTTGTTGTGTAATAATAAGTAACTTTCTAAAAATAGTAGGTTTCCTAAAATAGAAAGTTTCCAAAAATAGAAAGTTTCCAAAAATAGAAAGTTACAAAAAATAGAAAGTTTCTGAAAATAGAAAGTTACCAAAAATAGAAAGTTTCCAAAAATAGAAAGTTTCCAAAAATAGAAAGTTTTCAAAAATAGAAAGTTTCCAAAAATAGAAAGTTTCCAAAAATAGAATTACTGCTTATAATAGATAAGTTTCTAAAAATAGAAAGTTTCCATAAATAGATTAGCTGCGTTAATTAAATAAGTTTCTAAAAATAGAAAGTTTCCATAATTAGATATAAGCATGATCTATCTTAAGTGTTTACTGATTAATATTCTAAGTCATGTGATTATATAGTATAGTTTATTAATTATTTCATGTGAATTTAATAAACTATAGGTTTAAGTATTTAATTAAATATAACATGATTTAATTAAATAAAGGTAAAATAAATACTTAGGTTAAAACATGTATTATTATCTATTAATAATATAACCTAAGTCATGTAAATTAATTAATTATAAGTCATGGTTTTAATAATTAATTAATTATATAGTCTAATTAAATGATAATAACTTAGGTTAAAATTCATGTATTAATAATAAAATTAATAACCTAAGTCATGTAAATTAAATTAATCATGTTCATGCTTTTAATTAATTTAATTTAAGTCTTGTAAAAAATATAATATAACTTTAAAAAATAACTCATGAACAAGACCGTGTTTTAAATCTAAACATACGTGAACCGGACCCGTGTTTTAAATCTAAACATGTGTGAACCGGACCCGTGTTTTAACCTGTGAACCGGACCTAAAAAGACCACCATACCCCGACCTAGGTCGGGGTTTCCCTTCCTTGCTGCTGCCGTGACACCACCACCACCAAACCGAGACCTTAAGGTCTCGGTGGTGTGAGTTAAAGCCAAGCCGAGACCCCTTGGGGCTCGGTTTAGGCGTCGGCCAACAACAAACACCCCCTTAACACTTAATTGATTTAACCCCATGATTAAATAATATGTTTATAACTTGTTTTTAATTAGTTTATTAAAAACATTCATGATTTTATGTGATTAATAAATCAAAACATAAAAGAAAAAGAGGTTAGGGTTTATACCGATCGCGTGAAATCAAGAGGATGAACACACTAACGATCCTTGCAATAAATCTAACACCAAAATCAAACTGAAACACCCCTTTGGTGATGCTAAACCCGACGGCCAAAAGAACAAGGAAAAGAAGATTTAGGGTTTCTTTGTTTTTCTTAAATTTTGTTATTATGAAAATAACTTTTCCTTAAATTCCATGTTTAGTAAAAATTATGGGCTTGGCCCCTTTGGTCTTGTGGTGTCCGCGGGTATGGGGCCCACATAAGGGTAACCCGAACATTTATCGTGACTAAATAATTAGTGTGTTCTCGTGTTCATGTTTTTACGTGATTTAATTAGTTATCGTTCGTGACTTAATACATTTATTCGTGCTCGTAATAAATATACATACATACATAATATTAGCTCGTGATTAATTTACGTTCATGATTTCATGTACGTATTTTCGTGATTATAATTATCATTGAAATAATTATCGTGTGTTAATACTTAATAAATCCTTATCGTGTTATAACACGTACGTAATACTTGTAATTCATGTACATGAAACGAAAACATGTTATAAAAGGAAAGTTCTAATCATGTACGTACTATTGTTAGCGTACTATTCATGGTAAAAGCATGCGGGTTTTACAACTTTTCCCCTCTAAAAAGAATAATTCGTCCCCGAATTACAGATAAATTAAACTAGAAAAGAAGAACATACCCGAATTCAAAATATGAAATGAGGGTAAGAAGCCCGGATGGACTCCTCTGTTTCCCAAGTGGCTTGCCGCTTGGTATGATCCCTCCAAAGGATTTTGACGAATAGAATCGTCTTCCTTCTCATGACTCGTTCTTGTCTGTCAAGAACTCATTCGGGTTCTTCTATGAAAGTGAGATATTCACGAATCTGTTCCAGTGGATACTGAACCATGTGAAGGGGATGATACTGGTACCCTCTGAGTAAGGACACATGGAAAACATTGTGTACATGAGAAAGGTGCGGAGGTAACGCTAAACGGTAAGATACTTCACCGACTCGTTCAATGATATCAAACGGTCCGATGAATCAAGGAATGAGCTTCCCTTTAATTCCAAAACGTCTAACACCACGTGCCGGCGAAACCTTAAGGAAAACGTGATCTCCTACGTTAAAATGTAAGTCCCTACGATGCTTGTCTGCGTAGCTCTTCTGACGTGACCGTGCTTCTTGAAGTTTCTTCTTAGCTACTGCGACCTTCTCATTAGTCAACTCTATGGTTTCAGGTCCTTCAAGTGTTCGCTCACCAACCTGATCCCAGCAGATTGGGGCGCGACACTTCCTGCCGTACAACATCTCGAAAGGAGCACACTTGATGCTTGCGTGCTAACTGTTGTTGTATGCAAACTCCACTAAACAGATGTAGTCGTCTCAATCACCCGTCCATTCCAACGCACATGACCTCAACATGTCTTCCAATGTCTGAATCGTTCGCTCTGACTGCCCATCTGTTTGAGGATGAAAAGCCGTGCTATGCTTAAGTTGTGTACCCCAAGCTTTCTGCAGACTTCTTCAGAATCGTGAAGTGAATCTGGGATCTCTGTCTGAGACGATGCTGGATGGAGCACCGTGAAGTCTCATGATCTCCCTTCTATAGGTATCGGCGAGTTTACTGACCGAATCTTCCTTGCGAATCGGTAAGAAATGAGGTGATTTGCTAAGTCGATCGACAATAACCCAAATAGCATCGTGCTTCCTCTTTATTGACGGAAGACCAGTAACAAAATCCCTGGTGATTTTGTCCCACTTCCACTCTGGAATATCTAACGGTTGAAGAAGAATACCAGATCGCTGATGCTCGATCTTAACCTGCTGGCAGGTAAGACATTTGGACACGTAAGTGGCAACATCCTGTTTCGTACCACTCCACAAAAAGTACTGCTTGATGTCATGGTACATCTTGGTCGAACCAGGATGTATAGAGAATGGGGAGCTATGAGCCTCAGCTAACAAGGCTTCCTGGAGTTCTTGATCATCAGGAACACAAAGTCTCGTGCCCTGCCATAAGATACCATTTGCGTCTACTCAAAATTCTGTCTGCTTCTCAAAATTCTGAATTATCACCCACATTTCTCCATCATCTTTCTGAGCTTCCTTGATCTTAGAGAGTAACTCGGGTTCTACTCTAAGATTAGCCCAGTAACCGTGCTGTCCACGTACCATGATCTCTATGTCTAGTCACTCTAAGTCTCTTATAATTTCCTCCTCAATCTCAATGTCATTGATCATTCCGGACTCTCTACTAAGTGCATCTGCCACTACATTCGCCTTGCCGGGATGATACTGCAGATTAATGTCATAATCCTTCAACAGCTCTAACCATCTCCTCTGTCTCATGTTCAATTCACGCTGATTGAAGATATACTTCAAACTCTTGTGGTCCGTGAAAATGTCACATCATTCTCCTTACAAGTAGTGCCTCCATATCTTCTATGCAAACACGACTGCTACAAGTTCCAAGTCATGCGTAGGGTAATTTTCTTCATAAGGCTTAAGCTGCCTTGAAGCATACGCGATCACTTTCCCATGTTGCATGAGAACACAACCAAGTACCTTCCCCGATGCATCACTGCAGATTTGAAATCCACACGTACCAGATGGGAGAGTAAGAATAGGTGCAGATACTAACTTCTGCTTCAGGTCTTCAAAACTCTTCTCTCGTTCTTCAGTCCAGACGAATTTCTCCCCTTTCCGCATCAGTTTGGTCAATGGTAGTGCTAGGCGGGAAAAGTTCTCCACGAACCTACGATAATAACCAGCTAAGCCTAGGAAACTACGGACTTCAGTCGCTGATGTCGGCCTTGGCCATTTGGTAATAGCCTCAACCTTCACTGGATCCATCGTGATTCCTTCTGCTGATACAATGTGACCTAAGAATGCCACCTTGTCTAACCAGAACTCACACTTGGAGAATTTCGCATACAGCTGCTTCTGGCGAAGAATCTGTAGTACTGTACGAAGATGGTCTTCATGTTCCTGCTTGGACTTAGAGAAATTCAGGATGTCATCGATGAAGACAATGACGAACTTGTCAAGAAATTCATGGAATATTCTGTTAATCAAATCCATGAACACTGCTGGAGCATTGGTAAGGCCAAATGGCATGACTACAAATTCGTAGTGGCCTTAGCGTGTACAGAAAGCAGTCTTGGCAATGCCCTGCTCCTTAACTCGTAGCTGATGATAGCCTGAACTTAGATCAATCTTGGATAAATGTTTGGGCCCTTGGAGTTGGTCAAACAGATCGTCTATACGTGGGAGCGGATACCTATTCCTGATGGTAATCTTGTTGAGCTCGCGGTAGTCTATGCAGAGACGCATACTGTCGTCCTTCTTCTTAACAAATAAGACCGGTGCGCCCCATGGAGATGCGTTCGGTCGAATAAAGCCTCGTTCCAAAAGTTCTTGCAATTGATCCTTCAGCTCCTTTAACTCTATGGGAGCCATGCGATAAGGAGCCTTGGAAATTGGCTCAACTCCTGGGATGAGCTCGATATTAAATTCTACTTCTCGTGAAGGTGGTATGCCCGCAAGTTATTCTTGAAATACATCTGCAAATTCTGACACTATCGGCTGATCCTGAATTGATGGGGATTCAACATCCATGTCATGAAAAGTAGCTAGATAACCCTCGCAACCATGTGAAAGTAATACACGTGCTTGCAGGGTTGATATGATTTGTACAGACCTTCCGGGTACGAACCCGTTGTGAATGTACTCTGGCGCATTAACATCACCGAAGATCACTCGATATGAATGGCAGTCTATGGTAGCATGATGCTTGGATAGCCAATCCATGCCCAAAATCATGTCAAAATCATTCATGTCCAGCGGAAGTGCGTCAACTGGACGAACCTTGTCGTCAAACTCTAGGGGAAGGCTCTTGTACACATGGGTTATAAGTACAGAGTCTCTCAAAGGTGTGGAAATACTGAGTCTATTCTCTAGTGGCATGGGGAGTATCCTAACATTCTTGGCATAAGCAGTAGAAATGACCGAGTGAGTAGCACCCGTATCAAACAGAACACATGCAGCTTGACCATACATATACAAGATTCCAGTGATGGTACCTGTAGACTTGTTGGCCTGATCGCGAGATGTCGTATAAACGCGTCCAGTAGTAGGAGGCGGCTTGGTATCAACATGTCCTGATGTGCCCTTCATCTCGCCCTTGCGGTAGTCCTTCATGCGATGGCCAGGAAGACCACACTTGAAGCATGCGTCACTATCGCGGCGACATGGCCCTGGGTGCCTACGATGGCAAGTAGAGCAAAGAGGATGATTATATCCTCCAGCAGGTGTCCTGACTGGCTGAGAACCTAATAAAAACACTATACATGAGACATGAAATTAGAGTACAAAGGACAATGCAGATAATCGTAAGATTTAATACCAGTGATAGCTGGACGGTTAGGCTGCGAACCTCTCTGGTTCTAGTCCCTACCATTACCATGATTCCTGGTAGAAGATTTGCTAATGTGTCAGAATTTAGAATCATAACATGTAATCATAAGAAAATGCGTAAGTATAAGGACCTGCTGCTGTTGGAGTGTCCAGCGTTGTTACGGTAATTATCATTACCGCCACGCCTATCCGTAGCAGAACGGTCGTTAGTCTGCCCTTTTCCTTTGGGCTGATTAGGCTGTTACTGAGTAGCCGGCTGAGACCGGTCCCCAGTCTTCTGCCTGGAAGATACAAATTAAAGAGATGAAATATTAACATATTATGAAAGAATACGATTGGTCAACGCTTGAATACGAATGTTTACCTCTTATCGGGTCTCTCTGCTTCCCCGAACTCATCTCTCTCCTGCAGCATCTCTAGCTTACGTGTTGCATCGGCCACTTGTGCTATCGTGTTGAACGTAGCACACACCAAGTTGTTTGTGACCGATGTGCGAAGAGCCCAACCTGAAGTGCTGCGTCTGCTCTTCATGAGTACCTGCTGCTGCACCAAGGAAACCAGCTAAGCGAAGAAAGCGCTGCATGAACTCGTTGCTATTCTCCCCAGCTCTGTATCGGATCCTATTGTACTCTCTCTTCAGCTTCTCTTGCTCAGCCTTGGGAAAGAACTGCTCCATCACCCTATCCCTGCACTGAGCCCATGTCAAACTAGGCACCCAATCATCACCTCCCTCAGACTGCTTCAGTGCTATCCACCATGCTAACACGTCACCTTCGAACCGGTAGCATGCCAACCTCGACTTGAAAACGGGGTCACAGCCCATAGCATCAAAGATCTTCTCAATGTGAGCCAACCAGCTTTCAGCTTCACTAGGGTATCTAGTCTCTCGAAAGCTCGAGGACAGAGCTTGTTGAATCTCTCCAGCCATATGGCCAATGTTGCTGGAGGAGGAGGAGGAGGTAATGGGTGATGCTGCTGATTGTTGGCAGCCTGAACCTCAGCCCTAATTTCGTTCCTCAGCTGAGGAAGCATAGCTTGCATTGCAGCTTGGATTGCTGCATTGAGTTGTTCCTGCTCGCGTGTGAGAACCATCTGACAGTATAACATAAAATACATGATTAAAACATAACTATATACATGAAAAAAAATTTATACCAATAAATCATGAGAAAACAAATTTTTATGGAGGAAAACTAGTACATGAATGCATGATGCAGTTTTATGAAAACTTTTTTATGCGCGAGAGTGAACGCCTATGGGTCGGTCCCAAATTTAAAAGTTTCGATAAAACACATGCGACTAAATGGAATGTCACGCGTGATTATGGCACGCGTGATTACCCACTAATCACAGGTCATGTTTTGAGAGCTTACATGTCGAAGCCTTGGCTCTGATACCATAATTGTAACACCCCATTTTGACAAATGGAATGTCACGCGTGATTATGGCGTGTCATCAAATCATACAAGGATAAATGTCTAAACATTACATGAACACAAAGGAAATACCGGAATCAAACATCGGTATCACAAAAGTAGAACTCATCACATACAAACATAAGTACTGTAAATGAAAAGGACTAAACAATGTACATGGAAATGAGTATCGAAGTATAAAGAAATGCATAAAGTAAAGAAGGCTAGGAAGCTTCCAATCCATATGCACGTACGCTTAAAGTCTACGACCGTCCCTGAGTTTGGGAACATGAAAAGGAAAACAGCTGAGCAATACGCACTGTGCACGGATATACAAGTATAGCATGAATAATATAAGCATACAAACATGAAGCAGCGGAAAAGACTAAGTCCTGTATAACCTGGTTATATCTTAGTAAAACTGGTTTTATAGTTTGAAAAGCCTTATGTTTATCTTGTAAAAACTGTTTAACATATTTACCGTTAGCCAATATAGGTCATGAAATATCAACGTGCATGAATACTTGGAGGGGTGACCTCGTCATACCAAATTAGAGCAGCTTCCTCTAATTTAATATACTGGTTTTGGGTAGGAGGGATCAGCTCCTTGTGAAGGATGCAAGGCACACACCACATTCACACTAAGTAATCGGCTGAAAGCATGTAAACTAGGATGCACCAATACGCCCCACCTGATAATAATAATATGGCCAAAAGCTGAAAGGGACGCCACGAGCTATAACTCCGCCGTGGTGAAGTCATAACACTGGTACCTCCAGTGTTATGGTTATGGTACCTCCATAACTAGGTGAAACTGGTCATGCATGTATATGGATTTAGGTATTCTAATTTAAACATAAGCAATTCAAAAACATATAAAACATATACTAGGGAAAACAGTTGGCTGCATACGGGGAAATCCTAATAAGGAAAGAATGTCCATACTGAAAGGATGGAGAATCCGTACCTTATGTCCAGTGAACGAAGAAAACGAACGGAAGAGAGTACTACTTCGGTATCACTAGTGATACATAAATACATACGTGTATAAGTATCTAACTACTGAGTACGTAAGTAGTTTTATATCTTGTCTTACCTTGTTTTATATGTTCATGTCATGTTTTACTGATTTAAGCTTTATACTGTGTTTATCATATATTCTGTCTATTCTGATTAAGTATTACTTGTATTACATGTATTATTATACTTGTGTAAAAATAAGTAACTTTCTAAAATTAGCAGGTTTCCTAAAATAGAAAGTTTCCAAAAATAGAGAGTTTCCAAAAATAGAAAGTTTCCAAAAATAGAAAGTTTCCAAAAATAGAAAGTTTCCAAAAATAGAATTATTGCTTAAAATAGATAAGTTTCTAAAAATAGAAAGTTTCCATAAATAGATTAGCTGCCTTAATTAAATAAGTTTCTAAAAATAGAAAGTTTCCATAATTAGATATAAGCTGGATAATTAAGCTACTTATATAAGCTTAAGTGTTTACTGATTAATATTCTAAGTCATGTGATTATATAGTATAGTTTATTAATTATTTCATGTGAATTAAATAAACTAAAGGTTTAAGTATATAATTAAATATAACATGATTTAATTAAATAAAGGTAAAATAAATACTTAGGTTAAAACATGTATTATTATCTATTAATAATATAACCTAAGTCATGTAAATTAAATAATTATAAGTCATGGTATTAATAATTAATTAATTATATAGTCTAATTAAATGATAATTACTTAGGTTAAAAGTCATGTATTAATAATAAAATTAATAACCTAAGTCATGTAAATTAAATTAATCATGTTCATGCTTTTAATTAATTTAATTTAAGTCTTGTAAAAAAATATAATATAACTTGTAAAAAATAACTCATAAACCGGATCGTGTTTTAAATCTAAACATGTGTGAACCGGACCCATTTTTTAAATCTAAACATGTGTGAACCAGACCCGTGTTTTTACCCGTGAACCGGACCCAAAAACACCACCATACCCCGACTTAGGTCGGGGTTTCCATTCCTTGCTGCTGTCGTGACACCACCACCACCAAACCGAGACCTTAAGGTCTCGGTGGTGTGAGTTAAAGCCAAGCCGAGACCCCCTTGGGGCTGGGTTTAGGCGTCGGCCAACAACAAACACCCCCTTAACACTTAATTGATTTAAACCCATGATTAAATAACATGTTTATAACTTGTTTTTAATTAGTTTATTAAAAACATTCATGATTTTATGTGATTAGTAAATCAAAACATAAAAGAAAAAGAGGTTAGGGTTTATACCGATCACGTGAAATCAAGAGGATGAACACACTAACGATCCTTGAAATAAATCTAACACCAAAATCAAAGCGAAAAACACCTTTGGTGATGCTAAACCCGGCGGCCAAAAGAACAAGGAAAAGAAGATTTAGGGTTTCTTTGTTTTTGTTAGATTTTGTTATTATGAAAATAACTTTTCCTTAAATTCCATGTTTAGTAAAAATTATGGGCTTTGCCCCTTTGGTCTTGTGGTGTCCGCGGGTATGGGGCCCACATAAGGGTAACCCGAACATTTCTCGTGACTAAATAATTAGTGTGTTCTCGTGTTCATGTTTTTACGTGATTTAATTAGTTATCGTTCGTGACTTAATATATTTGTTCATGCTCGTCATAAATATACATACATACGTAATATTATCTCGTGATTAATTTATGTTCATGATTTCATGTTCGTATGTTCGTGATTATAATTATCATTGAAATAATTATCGTGTGTTAATACGTAATAAATACTTATCGTGTTATAACACGTACGTAATACTTGTAATTCTTGTACGTGAAACGTAAACATGTTATAAAAGGAAAGTTCTAATCATGTACGTACTATTGTAAGGGTACTATTCATGGTAAAAGCATGCATGTTTTATAATTTTAATAAATGGTTTTAATAAGTTTAGATGTCCTTGATATATTAGGCCCGTCATGAATCTTTTGACTCAACCCGAGTTTACTTATTTAAGTTTACTCTAGCTAGTATCCTTAATGTGTTTAAATCAAGTTTTACTAGGCTTTTATATAGGGAACTTTAAAACGCGAAAGTCTTAACTCTTACGTGTTAAGAACAAGAACTTTTCGCAAGTTCCTATAACTGATCCTAGAAAGTCGTTTATCAAGGGAACTTTAAAATGCGAATTCTAAAACTTGAAAAAGTCTAAGAAGTTGCAAGATCCTATAGATGACTTGAAAACCCAAAACTTTGATGATAGAGTCATTCCTTGAGATTTTAAATTGTGGAAAACGAGAGATGATAGAGTCAATTATAATTTGGTATTCCTTCATGAATTTATGTGAGTTAATTATTAGCTTTTTCTCCCATCGCTTGTTAATAAATATAATTGCAATAAGTAAGATCGTACAATTTGAAAAGTTACATAGCTTCTAGCACAAGATCGTTTAAAAGTTGCTCGGTATTAATTAGAGTTCATAGCCAAGGCATAACTTATTGAAGCGGGATGCGAAGATTGGCGAGTCCGAAAAGGCCCTAACAAGGCATGAGGGCTACATTTTGTTGCTAAAGATCCAAAGTGATGTGAAGAATCATTTATCAAAAATCAATATGAAGGATCAAGACACACGACGAAAATAAAATACTCCACTAAAGATCATGGAGAAGTATATCCGAAAAGACCCCAACAAGGTATGAGGATAAATAGATCCAAGTCCAAAAAGGAGGCGGATCGGTGTATATCAAAATCCCAAATAAAGATTGGAGAAAAATGAAGAAGTCATGGTCCAAGTTTGAAGAATCTCTCAAAAACTTCAAGTGAACAAATTCCTATTATCAAGAGAAGACCATTATTTCAAGAACGTCTCTCAAGATTTGAAGTATGAAGTCAATAAAAAATATCGGTCCGAGAAAGGTCTCAAATCGTGAAGCTAGTTATGCCAAGATATGAACTTTATGAGGTCCCGAGAAGTAGTTTTAAAAGAATTTGTCCTTTAGCTAACTATTGATTAAATCTTCTTACTTTATTTTCGGCCTTAATAATCTATCGAAATAAGTCAACAATGCATCCTCGTGATCATTCAAGAAAACAATAAAATATAAGAGATACACCTAGGAATAAGGGAGTCTAAGTGAATAATTGGGCCACATGAGTTTATGTTAGTTTGCTAACTTATAATAACAATGATCTCGTTTTTAAGCTTGGTTTGGGGAACGTGAAACTTGAGGGTGATAAACATTCATGACAACCAAATCCCTAATGTAAGTCTTCGATTTCTTTACTTGTTTTCTTCCTTCAAATATTTTGTAATTTTCTATCCCTTTAAGTTTCCTTAATGTCTTGTGTTCAATAAAGGCCAAGGTGGGTTAATTATGATGGAAAATATAAATCTTGCTTTATAATTAAGGCATTGCATGAGGGCATTGCAATGGTCAAGTGTAGGGGATTTGATAGGTGTGAAAACACCCATCCTTTTACCACTAAATTATAATAATAACCAAGCCAAACGTGTATTTAATGTCGTAAAAGTCGGAATTATGCGTGGTTTGTGTTTTTGTTGTGATTTAGGACCAAAATGTGAAAAGGGAAGAAAACACGGGCTTTCACGGGCTTTTATCGAAGAAAAAGACAAAAGACGAATCAAAAGATCAAGAGTGAAAAAAGAACGGAAGTCAAAGGCCTATTTTGAAGATTTATCGAAGAAAAAGTCTAAAGACGGAAGTTTAACGAAGTCAAAGAACCAAGTCTAATTAATGAATAAATTAGAAGACGAGTTCATTTTATTTATCGACAAATCCAGAGACAAAGTCGTGAGTGACGAGTTTATTGTCAAAGACAAAAGACGAAAGACGAGAAGAGAAAAGAAAAGAAAAGAAAGAAATAAGAAAGCATAAACACCCCCTCCTATAAATACCCTCTTAATGACACATTAAGAGGTGTTAGCTAATTTGACAAATTAGTTCTCCAATTTATTTCATGCACTTTTTCATATTGTCATTTACATACTTGTCTTTAATTTCAAGATTATTTCAAGTAAGTCTTTAATTTGTGTTATTGAATCTTAATCTTTAATCAAGCTTTTCATTGTTCTCATTCTACCTCTCTTATTTTGTTTAATTGATGAGATGGCATTTATACATGATCCCATCGTTCTTTTCGGGCTTTAAATGCATAAAAATGTCATAAAATACCATATATATGCTTGTGTTTGTTTACTTGTGTATTTTAGGTATGGATATCGTGAAAAAGACAAAACATCACAAGAAACAAGGAAAAACGGACACGAGAAACGAAGCCGTACAAAGAACCGGGCCCTAGTTCATGAATTATCTAAGATTTACCCTTGAAGACTTGAAGATATGCAAGATTGATCCTCAAACAATGAAGAAATGATACTTAAAACCCTTGTGAATTCATAATTACAAGTTTGGTCCCTTAAGTTTGTCAAAATTTGAAAAAAGGTCCTTCAACTTTGAAGAAATGGCAAGATTAGTCCTTCATCAATTCTAATTTGTCATTAATGGTCCCCCATGAAGTCAAAGATACATTGAAGACCTTTGAAGATCAAGAAAGTCCAAATTCAGTCCCTCATATATGGAAAAATGGCAAAAACAACCCTTGAAACACTTTTGCCAAAGTTTTGGGGCAAAAGTGTGAAATTCAGAACTTGAATAACAAAGGAATACAAGTTTTGTTGGCTGAAAAAGTTTAATACCCATTTCACTAAAACACAAGGGCCAAAGGTGCTCATTTGAAACATTCAAACTCAAAAATGCGCCAAACACTTTGCCACTCCACAAAAAACGGATCAAAAAGGTTACTATTCACCTTTCACCACCAGTTACCATTCCACTTAAACCAAAGGGTAAATCTCAATTACCCACACCCACGTGTGATTCACACATGCAGAATCCCATCCCACACACAAAACCCTCATCTCCACTCACCAAAGGGACCCACCCATTCACACGTCAACCAATAAACATCCAACTTAGCCTCCAAGGAATGCTAGGTGTCAAAATCAACAGCCCACACTCCTTGCTTGGTTACAAAGCTAAAATGGATGATTTGGATGAATTTGGACAGCTCAAACAACAAATGCATCTATAAGATTCAAGGGCATTTTAGGGACTTCATACCTAGGGTTTTCTCATTGTAATCTCAGCCTTTGTGGCCTATATAAGGACTCCTCAACTTGTGAGAGCGCCTTGTTCCAGTTTTACCTTTTAAACATTGTAATTCATTTTTGAAATTTATAAAAGTTGGTATTTTGAGAAAATTGTAATTCCATTTTATGTTTTTGAAAGTTGGTGTTGTTTAAGGGTAATTCTGAGTTCCATTTGTTGTTATAAGTGTGCTTGAATCATTTGGTTCAAGTACGTTTATTGTTTGTTAAGGTTTTCAAGTTTGAAAAAAGCTTGAAAAGGTGTTTCTGATTTTGATATTTTTGTTGTACTAATCCTTAACCAAAAGCTATAAGCTCTTGCAAGCTTGTTGACACCAAGCTTGTGAAGGGATTAGGGCCTTTGGTTGGGCTGTTTGTTCATTGTGTTGAAGAAATTAAGCCCTTGAGTTTCTGCTTTGAAACATCAACCAAGGCATTCATCCATCTTTTTTGTTGAAGTACCTTGGTCTTGTTCTAGTTGTTGAACAAGGTCCAAGGAGCATAGCTGGTCCTCCTAGGATGTTGTGGAGGACAGGTATAACCTCTTGTTAAGTTTCCTCTTAAAAATATATGATCTTGTCTGTTTTGTATTTTGGTATGTGATTTGGTGATTTTGGGTTTGTGCTTTGTGTTTTGTGGTTGAAATCTGTTAGTTGTCACCTAGTGTAGCTATTTGATCTATAAAATCAGTAGGTTGTGTTTAAAAATCACAAGTTTGTTTGAAAAGTGCTTATTAAAGGACTGTTTAGGATTACTGGTTCATAAGGCCTTGTGGCCTTGTGCCCTTGGTTCTTAGGGTTTGGGAAGTCTAAACAAGTCATTTTGAACAAGTTTTAGTCATTGGTTAAGTTTCTGAAAGTTTGGAAAAAGGATTTCAAGTTTTGCAAAAATCTGATAAAAAGTGTTTTGGAATTGGTCAAACACATCAGATCCAATAACTTCTTTGTTAGTTGGATCTAAGGTCTGAAATCAGGTTTGGGAATAGTTTGGGTGATAAGCTATCTATTGGTTATCTGGTTGTTAAATTTGGTATCTTATTGAGTGTGCTATAGCTTATCAAAGTTGGCTGAAGTGGTCATTTTGCATCAACAAAGTGACCACCTCATTTGGTGTTTTCATTTGTACTTCTAATGTAAGGATTGTTGTTTTGTTGCTTGGATCCTTTTTGTGTGCTGCTTGTGAGGTTATTTGGCTATTTGGATTGCTTTGTTGATAGCTTATAAGCTTACTGGCTTATTGGCTTATTTGTGCCAAAACTCATCAAGTCTACTCAACTGGTAGACCTTGATTCACAAGGTTTGTACTCAAGCCTTGACCAGCAGGGTGAAAAACAAGTCTAAACACTTCATTAAGTATGTCAACGTCCAATTTGTGCTTGTCAGCGTTTGATTTTCTCTTGTCAGTGTTTGACTTTTGGTCAAACTTGGTCACATAGCTTATTGAATCTGTTTTGCTTATTGGTACATGCAACAACTTGGTTTTTGTAATAGAACTCATTTTTCTCAGCTTAATAACAAGTCTGGAAGGTTACAAGTCTTTTGGTTAAGCTTTTGCTAGAAAACTAGCTTATCTGGCTTTTTCAGCCAGCTTATTGGTTCTTACAGCTTATTCTACTTGGCTTTTTGTGATTTTCTTGATTGATTATTCTTAGTTAAGCTATTTGTGAGCTTTTGCAACAAACCAGAGCTTCTGAAACAGCCTAGAACTCTATCCCGACTATTTTGTCGTTTTGTGGAATTGTTCTTTGCTTATTTCTGGCTTATTGAGTGTGCTTTTTCAAAATTTCTTTTTACAGATCTCTTTAGTATCCCAAGAGAAGGTTGTGTGTTAAATTAGAGCTTATGGCATTGGCTTATTGCTTAATGGGCTTAATGGCCTAATAAGAATAAGTTGTTTGTTCATTAAGATGTGATAAGCTCACTTTCAGCTTTTGGGCCTTCAGAGTTTTGTGTTTAGAATTAAATTTTGAGTCAGATATTGCTTTTCCAAATCAATTGGGCCAAGTTTGACTTTTTGGGCCCATTAAGCCCATTTGTGTTGATTGTTTTGGGTTTTGGCCCATTTGGGGGCCCATTAGGGGTAATTTGGTAATTTCACTTTCATTTTTTGATTATTTAGTTAAAATAAACTAGTTTGCAAGTTTTTAGAATTTTTTATATTTTTTGGATTTTTAATATTATTTTAATATTATTTTATTATTATTTTTCAAATTTCACATTTTTGCACTTTTTATATTTTTCTTAGCTTAAATACATTAAAATAGGATTTTTGCAACTTTTAGATTAATTTTATCATCTTTAGATTAATTTTTATACTTATTTTAAGTTTTAATAGTTTTTAAATCATTTTAAATAGTTTTTCTTAGTTTAAAAATTTATAAAATTAGTTTTTAATCTTTTTAGGTCATTTTAGAGGTTTACCAATTGAAAAATCTTTATTTGGGCTTTTTGATAATTAATGTGATTTTTAGGGATTTAATTAGCATTTAAAAATTAATATTTAATTAATTAAAAGGTTTGAAAAAGTTTTGATCATTGGTAAACTCTTAGTTTATTTATTTTTATTTTTGGTGAATATTTGGTAATTTTTAGAATTAAATAATTTTACTCATTTTATGGTTTTACGTTTAGTCGTAGTAGTAACTAATTTCACGTCTTCGTCATTCTCTTTTCTCATCCCCTTCTAACCAATATTAATCTCAAATCTTGCTACATTTTGGTCACACACATATACCTCCTTGGGAAACGAACTTTCACCTTTTGGTCATTTGTACACGGTTTTCCTAAACCGTCTTATTCAATACTTTCCCTATTTACCTCCTTTTCCTAAAGGAGTGGTAAACACTACAATCATTTTGGCGTCGCTGCTGGAGAGGTGTGTCGTGAATAATTTGTCTTGTTGTTTTTAATATTAACCATAAATAGTATTTGTATTAGTAGAAATCTACTAATACGTATTATCGGTTTTTTTGGTTTTTCTTATGAAATTATTATTACTATATTGTATTAAGTATCACAATCAATACAAAATATCTCCAAAAGTGTGAAAACACAACCTTAATTGGGATTTGATCTCCTAATTATTGTATTCGAATCTCAAACAAAAGAAAAAGGCAAAAATAGATAAATACTTTCGTGAAGCTCGAGTTTGAAAAATACAAACTATAAGGTGGGTATAAGGCGGGTATTATAAAATATACCCTAAGGAAAAAGGCTCTTAAGTGCTTCGCGCCGCCTCGTTTCCCCGATTGCTTGTGAGTATTTTGAGATTGAAGGCTAATCGAGGGTTTTGCCGCCCAAAGTATTATTACGTATAATATATTTGTTTGGTTTTCTCTGTGATTAAACCCTCTTGAACAATTTTGTTTTCACCAAAGTTCTAAATTCATTCGAAGGCGTTCACTCCACGTGATCGTTTTCATTCTTTTGAGGCTTCTTTAATCAAGAGTTTGATTCGAGGAGAGATTTGGTAGATTGTTGTCTACGAAGATACACCAAAATCCAAAAAAAAAAATTAAAAACAATCAAAAACACAAAAAAAATTGAAAATTCACAAAACACCCAAAAAGAATCTTCTTTGCTCACCTCCCATTCTTCGTGAAGTTTATGATCACTCGTAATCAAGCAAAACAAGCTCGTAAACGTCTTTAAAAGCAACCAAATCAAGAGACGTTGATTGAAGAACAACCTCCAATTGTTGAACCTATTGTAGAACAAGAAGTCGTCATGGCTAATCGTAATATGATGGAGTTGCTACAAGCACCCACCGAGGGTTTTGGAGAGGCCATTGTGATTCCTGCTATCCTTGCGGAGAATTTCGAGATTAAGACGGGTTTAATGTCGATGTTGCAAGCTAATAAGTTTAGAGGTCATGAGAAAGACAACCCGCATTACCACATAAGGAATTTTAATCGTCTCACCGCAACTACCAAGTTTAAGGATGTTCCACATGACGCAATTAAGATGATGTTGTTTCCATACTCGTTAGATGGACCCGCTAAAATTTGGCTTGAGAAAGAACCGCCAAATTCAATTTTGACATGGGGTGATCTCGTTTCTAAGTTTGTGAACAACTTTTTTCCACCATCTAAAACATCACATTTGAAAAATGAGATTTCAAGATTTGTACAACGAAATAGTGAAAGTTTTTCAATGGCATGGGAACGATTTAAAGAAATGTTACATGAATGTCCACACCATGATTTTTCGGAATTATGTCAAGTTGATACTTTTTATAATGGGCTTAATGATCATTAACGAGATTACTTGAATGCCGCCGCGGGTGGTAATTTTTTGTGCAAAACGACCGATGAAGCTTTAAAGATTATCGAGAATAGATCTAAGGTTTATATCCCTCGTAACACACTGAGTGTTGCCAATTTGGGTTCGTCATCGTCGGCATCGTCTCGTAGCATTAATGCCTTACATGATGAAGCTAATGAGGAAAATCGGTTTTTCGATAGATTTGCTAATCTTATGACTCATTGGAAAGCACAAGAGGCTTTAAATTCCGCTTCGGTTAAAGCGGTTGAAAAGAGTTGTTTGTCTTATGGTGGAGCTCATGATCTTTCCGAGTGCATTACCGCCGGTGGTAACACTTCGAGTGCTTATGTAGCAACGGGAAATTATAACCAAAACGGCCAAGGTTCCCGCCCAAATCAAGCTCCACCAAATCAAAATGCTAATAACTATCGAAACAAAAATCAAGGTGGTAATTATCAAGGCAATTCACGTAACTACAACAAGGGGAATTATCAAAGTGGGAATGGACAAGTCACTAATCAAAACCAAAACCGTGATTTTCAAAACATTACACAAGGTTTTCAAAATGCTCACACTAAAAATCTTCAAGGAGAATTTTTGGATTATGCTAAAGCAAATGATGCTAAGTTTGATAACATGCAACGTGAGATGATTAGCTTAAGATCCGAGTTGAAAAACGAGCTTAAAAACGAACTTGCCAATGAACTTAAAACTCATGCAAATAAAGTGGAAGGAAATGTTCAACGTCTTCAACAAAATCAACAAAATATAGAACAAGGACAACATGAGATTAAGCAAGAATTGTTAAAAGCAGATTTAAGGCAATCAAAATTTGAGGACCGAATGACAAAAATGTTTGAAGCAATCATGTGTAAACCCTCTTCCTCGGGTGGTCTTCCTAGTGATACCATTGCAAACCCGAAGGGAGAAATGAAGGTTATTACTACACGAAGTGGTAAAACTTTCAAGGAACCAATCTCTCGTCCAAGTACTTCTACAGCGAAGGAAATCGAGAAAGAGCCCGAGGTGATGGTCGAAAAGGAGCATATTATAATCCCACGAAGTACCGCTCATACCACACCTACGATTGAACCAATACCAATTATGGAACCCGAGATTCCAAGGCCATTGCCTAGTGTCCAACCCACACCACCCTTACCCTACCCTTCGAGACGAAACAAAGAGAAATTGCAAGAAAGTAACAAACAACAAATCGAGCTTTTTATAAAAATGTTTCAACAAGTGCGTTTTGATGTGAGTTTAGCCGACGCGTTGTTATACATGCCTCATTTCGCTTCCACTTTTAAAAGTATGATGAGCGATAAGGAAAAGCTTTCAAAGCTTGCTAATTGTTCTTCGGTTTATCTTAGCCGCATACCGGAAAAAGTTGGTGACCCCAGAAAGTTTCTCATTCCTTGTGACATACAAGATATGAAAGAATGCCTCGCCTTGTCCGATCTTGGTGCGAGCATTAATTTGATGCCATTTTCCATTTGGAAATCACTTTCGCTTCCGGCACTTACTCCTTCGAACATGTCTATCGAGATGGCCGATCATTCTACAATTTTAGCATGTGGAGTAGCCGAAGATGTTTTTGTGAAAGTGGGGAAGTTCTACTATCCCGTTGATTTTATAGTAGTCGACATCCCCGCGTATCCTCAAGTTCCCCTAATTTTAGGTCGTCCATTTTTAGACACCTCGAGATCGCTTATCGACGTTCATGCAAGAACTATCACTTTGAGATTCAACAAAGAGGAACTTGTTATAAATGCTACTCAAAACTCAAAACCTTCTCATGTTTATGCAATCGCTACCATCAATCACATTGACTTAGTTGATGTGGTTTGCGATGAGTTTTCACTAGAAGTGTTAGGTTTTTCTGATAGCTCGTCAAGTGGCAATCCCACTATTTTGGATCCGATTCTTGCTAATTCTACACCAAATCTCACTCCATTCCAAGGAGGGGATTTCACTTCAAATGATATCGACAATGAAGATGAGGTGTTGATTATTGATGATACTTCTATTCCACCATTTCTTCCGCCGATGGAAGTTATGAGTGTTGAACCAAAATCATCAATCGAGGAACCACCTATCCTTGAATTGAAAGATCTTCCTTCTCACCTTGAATATGCATTCTTGGAAGGTGATGACAAGTTTCCGGTTATTATTGCAAGGGGTCTTGCTAATGATGAAAAAACCGAGCTCTTGAAAGTTCTTAAAGCTCATAAAGGGGCAATTGCGTGGAAAATTTCCGACATTAAGGGTATTGACCCAAAATTTTGTACTCACAAGATTCTAATGGAGGAGGACTAAAAACCCGCAATTCAAAGTCAAAGAAGGGTGAATCCCAAAAATCACGATGTCATCAAACCGGAAGTTTTGAAACTCCTTGACGTGGGAATGATTTATCCTATCTCCGATAGCCCATGGGTGAGACCAATACATTGTGTCCCCAAAAAGGGAGGAATGACCGTTGTGACTAATGAAAACAACGAGTTAATTCCCACTCGTGTTGTGACCGGTTGGAGGGTGTGTATTGACTACCGAAAGTTAAATGACGCCACTCGTAAAGACCACTTTCCTTTGCCCTTCATGGATCAAATGTTGGAGCGACTCGCGGGAAATGAATTCTATTGCTTTTTAGATGGTTTTTCCGGTTACTTTCAAATCCCTATCGACCCTCGTGATCAAGAGAAGACTACGTTTACGTGTCCTTATGGAACGTTTGCTTATCGTAAGATGCCTTTCAGACTTTGTAATGCATCGGGTACGTTTCAGCGGTGTATGATGGCAATTTTTCACGATATGATCGAGAAGTCGATGGAAGTGTTTATGGATGACTTTTCGGTTTTTGGCAATTCGTTCACGTCGTGTTTATCTAATCTCGAGCAAATGTTAAAATGTTGTGAAGAAACCAATCTTTGCTAAATTGGGAAAAATGTCATTTTATGTGTAAACAAGGAATCGTCTTAGGACATAAGGTCTCGAAAGAGGGGATTGAGGTCGATGAAGCTAAGGTAGACGTCATCGCCAAGTTACCTCATCCCAAAACCGTTAAAGGAGTTAGGAGTTTCCTAGGCCACGCGGGCTTTTATCGTCGTTTCATCAAAGACTTTTCGAAAATCTCTCGACCTATGACACACCTTCTCGAGAAGGATGCTCCTTTTAACTTCAATGAGGATTGTGTTAGGGCTTTCGAAACTCTTAAAAGGAAACTTACCGAAGCTCCCATTCTTGTTGCTCCTAAATGGGAATTACCCTTTGAAATCATGTGCGATGCAAGTGATTATGCTATAGGGGCCGTCTTAGGGCAACGTTATGAAAAGCATTTCCGTCCTATCTATTATGCTAGTAAGATGATGAGCGAGGATCAATTAAAGTACACAACAACGGAAAAGGAATTCCTTTCCGTGGTCTATGCTTTTGATAAATTCCGACCTTATCTCGTCTTAACTAAAAGCATCGTGTATACCGACCATTCGGCTATCAAGTATCTCTTAGCTAAGCAAGATGCTAAGCCGAGATTGCTTCGTTGGATGCTCCTCCTCCAAGAATTTGATGTCACCGTGCTTGACAAAAAAGGATCCGAGAATCTAGCGGCCGATCATCTCTCTCGTCTAGAAGATCCTCACAAAGATGTTTTCGAGAACAAGGAAATCACCGAAACATTTCCTCTCGAGACTCTCGGTGTAGTGAATTCTAAAGACACCACCCCATGGTTTGGCGACATTGCAAATTACCATGTGGGGAATTTCATAATCAAGGGTATGACGACACAACAAAAGCGAAAATTCTTTCGTGACGTCAAGTTCTATTTTTGGGACGACCCTTATCTCTTTCGGGTTTGTACGGATCAACTCGTTCGACGTTGTGTTTTTGGTGCCGAAGCTTCTAATATCCTTAGAGCTTGCCACGAGGTACCCACAAGTGGTCACCACGGTGCTAATCTCACGGCTAAGAAAGTGTTCGATGCCGGCTTCTTTTGGCCTTCTATCTATCGTGATGCACACGAACTTGTGAAACCGTTTGATTCGTGCCAACGTCAAGGAAAATCGTCTCAACGTGATGAAATGCCGCAAAACATAATTCAAGTGTGTGAGATTTTCGACATTTGGGGCATAGACTTTATGGGGACGTTCCCATCGTCTCATGGTAACAAGTATATCCTCGTCGCGGTGGACTACCTTTCTATGTGGGTGGAAGCTAAGGCTTTACCTACTAATGATGCTCGTGTGGTAGTGAAGTTTTTGAAACAACTATTCTCTCGGTTCGGAACCCCTCGTGCTATTATAAGCGATCGTGGAACCTATTTTTGTAATGACCAATTGAGAAGGTCTTAAAAAATATGGAGTTATTGATCGTCTTTCTACGGATTATCACCCGCAAACGAGTGGGCAAGTCGAGGTTTCGAACCGAGCTTTGAAGAGGATTTTAGAGAGGTCGATTGGAGAAAACCATGCTTCATGGTCCGACAAACTCGATGACGCTTTATGGGCTTTTAGTACCGCTTATAAGACACCTATCGGTTGTACTCCTTATAAGTTGGTCTATGGAAAGAATTGTCATTTGCCTATTGAATTGGAGCACAAGGCATATTGGGCCCTTAAGCATGCAAACTTTGACTTAAGGACCGTGGGAGATCACCAGAAAATACAATTGAATGAATTGGATGAACTAAGAGACAATGCTTATGAAAATTCATTAATTTTCAAAGAAAAGACTACACAGTTTCATGATGCAAAGATTAAAAACCGGGTTTTTAACACTGGTGATCAAGTGTTACTTTTTAACTCAAGACTTAAGATATTTTCCGGGAAATTGAAATCTGGTTGGTCGGGTCCTTTCACCGTTACACAAGTGTTTCCTTATGGGACCATCGAGCTAGCTCAAGATGATGGTCCTAACTTCAAGGTGAATGGACATAGGCTTAAGAGCTACTTTGGTGGGGAAATTCCTTCAATGGTTGACCTCGACCAAGTCACCTTCCCCAATGATAATTAGCATTGAGGGGATCGAGTCGAGCTCATGACTCGGTAATAAAAAACGAGGTGCCTCGTGGGTGAGATCCCATGCTTATCCTTTTATGATTACTAATAACTAATTAGAGGGGATTTGTGCCCTTCCAACTCGTTGTCTCGTGGTTGTTTGTGATTGTGTTATCTAGATCATCATCATCATCTACGATTGAAGACTCTCGTGTTCGTTTACGTGAGCCTCCATCGTTTGCTTGAAGAAGTTTTTCACGAATCCATTGACATATCCTTTATTGTTCTAATAATTATCTTTTGGCATACTTCATAAACGGCTTTAGATATATTGTTGATCACCCTTTCCATGCTAGATCCTAAGCATTCGATTCTTCGTCTCTAGTATGGGGGTGCTCCACCTTTAGACTCGAAACATTGAGGACAATGTTTACTTTTAGTATGGGGGGCGAATAGATACTTGCTTTGCTACGCCCTCACGTTTTCCAACTTTCAATGTTTTATTTTATTGCTAATAAGGCTAAAAATGGCCAAATTTTAAAACTTTTCTTAGTTTTCATAAGTGTTTTTAAGACACGAATGTATATTTTCTGATGGGCAACATAAGAGCTAATTTTTGACTTGTTGGGAATTTGGAGCCATTTACATTCCTTAACCCCGCTCAATACAAATTTTGCTAGACTTTTATATAGGTAACTTTAAAACGCGAAAGTCTTAGCTCATTCGGGTTAAGAACAAGAACTTTTCACAAGTTCCTATAAATGATCCTAGAAAGTCACTTATCAAGAGAACTATAAAATGCATTCTCTAAACTTGAAAAAGTCCAAGAAAGTGCAAGATCCTATAGGTGGCTTGAAAACCCAGAACTTTGATTTGATATAGTCTTAATGAAAGCTAATCCAAATTTGGCTTAATTTTGACTTGCATGGCTAAGTATTCACGAGTCTCTTTAACTAGAGGTCTTTATATAGTGAAGAACGAGAAGTAATAGAGTTAGACAAGTGATCATGCTAAACGTAGAACATGAAAATGTTCTTTCAAAAAATCATATGTTTTTAATTGTGACTTTTTCTTCCCATAAGGTCAATGCATTAGGAATAAAAATAATTACAATAAGTAAGGTCATACGATTTGAAAGGTTACTTAGCCTCTAGCACAAGATCGTTTAAAAGTTACTCGGGGTTGAATAGAGTTCATAGCCAAGGCATAACTTATTGAAGCGGGACGCGAAGATTGGTGAAGATCCAAAAGTCCCTAACAAGGCATGAGGAGCTCTATTTTGTTGCTAAAGATCCAAGATGATGTGAAGTATCATTATTCCTAAATCAATATGAAGGATCGAGTCACACGACGAAAAGCAATTACTCCCCTAAAGATCATGGAGAAAGTCTATCCAAAAAGACCCTAACAAGGTATGAGGATAAATATATCCAAGTCCGAAAAGGAGGCGGATCGTTTTCTATCAAAGTCCAAAATAAAGATTGAAGAAAAATGATGAAGTCGTGGTCCAAATATGAAGAATCTCTCAAAAACGTCAAGAGAAGAAATTCCAAATATATGAAGAGAAGACCATAAATTAGAGAACTTCTTCCCAAGATTTGAAGTATGAAGTACATGCCAAATATCGGTCCGAGAAAGGTCTCAAATCGTGAAACGAGTTATGCCAAGATATGAACTTAAGGAGATACACGAGAAGCCGTTTTAAAAGATTTTGTCCATCGGCTAATTATCGATTAAATCGTGCTACTTTGCTTTCGGACTAATAACTACTCAAATAAGTCATATGAATCACTTGTAATCCATGACAATTAGTTAAAAAATGCTAGTAACCCATTTTCTATTATAATAACTAGGATTTCGGGGAGAAAAAGTATTACACAATTTGGACGTATGAGTAGTGTTAGCATTGTGACTTGTACCAACAATGATCTCGTTTTTGAACTTAGCATGGAATGTATGACAATCAAGGATGACGAAGTTTACTCTAAGGGACATTTACTTGTTTCTATTCTTTGACCCTAAAAGTCACATTCGTGATGAAAATCATACATTATGTCTTTACACATCTTTGTAGTATTGTTGCAAGTCTTTTACTTTTCAATAAAGGTTAATAAAATTGAATATTTGTGATGCTTAGATACTTTATTCTAGCATTGCGTGAGGGCACGGCAATGGCTTAGTATGGGGGAGTGATGAGATGGCATTTATACATGATCTCATCGTTCTTTTCGGGCTTTAAATGCATAAAAATGTCATAAAATACCATATATATATGCTTCTGTTTGTTTACTTGTGTATTTTAGGTATGGATATCGTGAAAAAGACAAAATATCACAAGAAACAAGGAAAAACGGACACGAGAAACGAAGCCATACAAAGAACCGGGCCCTAGTTCATGAATTATCCAAGATTTACCCTTGAAGACTTGAAGATATGCAAGATTGATCCTCAAACAATGAAGAAATGACACTTAAAACCCTTGTGAATTCATAATTACAAGTTTGGTCCCTTAAGTTTGTCAAAATTTGCAAAAAGGTCCTTCAACTTTGAAGAAATGGCAAGATTAGTCCTTCATCAATTCCAATTTGTCATTAATGGTCCCTCATGAAGTCAAAGATACATTGAAGACCTTTGAAGATCAAGAAAGTCCAAATTCAGTCCCTCAAATATGGAAAAATGGCAAAAACAACCCTTGAAACACTTTTGCCAAAGTTTTGGGGCAAAAGTGTGAAATTCAGAACTTGAATAACAAAGGAATAAAAGTTTTGTTGGCTGAAAACGTTTAATACCCATTTCACTAAAACACAAGGGCCAAAAGTGTTCATTTGAAACATTCAAACTCAAAAATGCGCCAAACACTTTGCCACTCCACAAAAAACGGATCAAAAAGGTTACTATTCACCTTTCACCACCAGTTACCATTCCACTTAAACCAAGGGTAAATCCCAATTACCCACACCCACGTGTGATTCACACATGCAGAATCGCATCCCACATACAAAACCCTCATCTCCACTCACCAAAGGGACCCACCCATACACACGTCAACCAATCAACATCCAACTTAGCCCCCAAGGAATGCCAGGTGTCAAAATCAACAGCCTACACTCCTTGCTTGGTTACAAAGCTAAAATGGACGATTTGGATGAATTTGGACAGCTCAAACAACAAATGCATCTAGAAGATTCAAGGGCATTTTAGGCACTTCATACCTAGGGTTTTCTCAATGTAATCTCAGCCTTTGTGGCCTATATAAGGACTCCTCAACTTGTGAGAGAGCCTTGTTCCAATTTTACCTTTTAAACATTGTAATTCCTTTTTGAAATTTATAAAAGTTGGTATTTTGAGAAAACTGTAATTCCTTTTTATGTTTTTGAAAATTGGTGTTGTTTAAGGGTAATTCTGAGTTCCATTTTTGTTATAAGTGTGCTTGAATCATTTGGTTCAAGGACGTTTATTGTATGGTAAGGTTTTCAAGTTTGAAAAAAGCTTGAAAAGGTGTTTCTGATTTTGATATTTTTGTTGTACTAATCCTTAACCAAAAGCTATAAGCTCTTGCAAGCTTGTTGACACCAAGCTTGTGAAGGGATTAGGGTCTTTGGTTGGGGTGTTTGTTCATTGTGTTGAAGAAATCAAGCCCTTGAGTTTCTGCTTTGAAACATCAACCAAGGCATACATCCATCTTTTTTGTTGAAGTACCTTGGTCTTGTTCTAGTTGTTGAACAAGGTCCAAGGAGCATAGCTGGTCCTCCTAGGATGTTGTAGAGGACAGGTATAACCTCTTGTTAAGTTTCCTCTAAAAAATATGTGATCTTGTCTGTTTTGTATTTTGGTATGTGATTTGGTGATTTTGTGTTTGTGCTTTGTGTTTTGTGGTTGAAATCTGTTAGTTGTCACCTAGTGTAGCTATTTGATCTATAAAATCAGTAGGTTGTGTTTAAAAATCACAAGTTTGTTTGAAAATTGCTTATTAAAGGACTGTTTGGAATTACTGGTCCTTAAGGCCTTGTGGCCTTGTGCCCTTGGTTCTTAGGGTTTGGGAAGTCTAAACAAGTCATTTTGAACAAGTTTTAGTCATTGGTTAAGTTTCTAAAAGTTTGGAAAAAGGATTTCAACTTTTGCAAAAATCTGATAAAAAGTGTTTTGGAATTGGTCAAACACATCAGATCCAATAACTTCTTTGTTAGTTGGATCTAAGGTCTGAAATCAGGTTTGGGAATAGTTTGGGTCATAAGCTAGCTATTGGTTATCTGGTTGTTAAATTTGGTAGCTTATTGAGTGTGCTATAGCTTATCAAAGTTGGCTGAAGTGGTCATTTGCATCAGCAAAGTGACCACTTCATTTGGTGTTTTCATTTGTACTTCTAATGTAAGGATTGTTGTTTTGTTGCTTGGATCCTTTTTGTGTGCTGCTTGTGAGGTTATTTGGCTATTTGGATTGCTTTGTTGATAGCTTATAAGCTTACTGCTTATTGGCTTATTTGTGCCAAAACTCATCAAGTCTACTCAACTAGTAGACCTTGATTCACAAGGTTTGTACTCAAGTCTTGAGCAGCAGGGTGAAAAACAAGTCTAAACACTTCATTAAGTCTGTCAACGTCCAATTTGTGCTTGTCAGCGTTTGATTTTCTCTTGTCAGCGTTTGACTTTTGGTCAAACTTGGTCACATAGCTTATTTAATTTGTTTTGCTTATTGGTACATGCAACAACTTGGTTTTTGTAATAGAACTCATTTTTCTCAGCTTAATAACAAGTCTGGAAGTTTACAAGTCTTTTGGTTAAGCTTTTGCTAGAAAACTAGCTTTTTGGCTTTTTCAGCCAGCTTATTGGTTCATACTGCTTATTCTACTTGGCTTTTTGTGATTTTCTTGATTGATTATTCTTAGTTAAGCTATTTGTGAGCTTTTGCAACAAACCAGAGCTTCTGAAACAGCCTAGAACTCTATCCCGACTATTTTGTCGTTTTGTGGAATTGTTCTTTGCTTATTTCTGGCTTATTGAGTCTGCTTTTTCAAAATTTCTTTTTACAAATCTCTTTAGTATCCCAAGAGAAGGTTGTGTGTCAAATTAGAGCTTATGGCATTGGCTTATTGCTTAATGGGCTTAATGGCCTAATAAGAATAAGCTGTGATAAGCTCACTTTTAGCTTTTGGGCCTTCAGAGTTTTGTGTTTAATATTAAATTTTGAGTCAGATATGGCTTTTCCAAATCAATTGGGCCAAGTTTGACTTTTTGGGCCCATTAAGCCCATTTGTGTTGATTGTTTTGGGTTTTGGCCCATTTTGGGGGCCCATTAGGGGTAATTTGGTAATTTCACTTTCATTTTCTGATTATTTAGGTTAAATAAACTAGTTTGCAAGTTTTTTGAATTTTTTATAATTTTTAGAGTTTTAATATTATTTTAATATTATTTTATTATTATTTTTCAAATTTCACATTTTTGCACTTTTTATATTTTTCTTAGCTTGAATACATTAAAATAGGATTTTTTTCAACTTTTAGATTAATTTTATCATCTTTAGATTAATTTTTATAATTATTTTAAGTTTTAATAGTTTTTAAATCATTTTAAATAGTTTTTCTTAGTTTAAAAATTTATAAAAATAGTTTTTAATCTTTTTAGGTCATTTTAGAGGTTTAGCAATTCAAAAATCTTTATTTGGGATTTTTGATAATTAATTTGATTTTTAGGGCTTTAATTAGCATTTAAAAATTAATATTTAATTAATTAAAAGGTTTGAAAATTTTTTGATCATTGGTAAACTCTTAGTTTATTTATTTTGATTTTTGGTGAATACTTGGTAATTTTTAGAATTAAATTTTAATTTTACTCATTTTACGGTTTTACGTTTAGTCGTAGTAGTAACTAATTTCACGTCTTCGTCATTCTCTTTTCTCATCCCCTTCTAACCAATATTAATCTCAAATCTTGCTACATTTTGGTCACACACATATACCTCCTTGGGAAACGAACTTTCCCTTTAGGGTCATTTGTACACGGTTTCCAAAACCGTCGTATTCAATACTTTCCCTATTTACCTCCTTTTCCTAAAGGAGTGGTAAAACACTACAATCATTTTGGCGCCGCTGCTAGGGAGGTGTGTCGTGATTAATTTGTCTTGTTGTTTTTAATATTAACCATAAATAGTATTTGTATTAGTAGAAATCTACTAATACGTATTATCGGTTTTTTTTGTTTTTCTTGTGAAATTATTATTACTATATTGTATTAAGTATCACAATCAATACAAAATATCTCCAAAAGTGTGAAAACACAACCTTAATTGGGATTTGATCTCCTAATTATTGTATTCGAATCTCAAACAAAAGAAAAAGGCAAAAATAGATAAATACTTTCGTGAAGCTCGATTTTGAAAAATACAAACTATAAGGTGGGTATAAGGCGGGTATTATAAAATATCCCCAAAGGAAAAAAGCTCTTAAGTGCTTCGCGCCGCCTCGTTTCCCTGCTTGCTTGTGAGTATTTTGAGATTGAAGGCTAATCGAGGGTTTTGTCGCCCAAAGTATTATTACGTATAATCTATTTGCTTGGTTTTCTTTGTGATTAAACCCTCTTGAACAATTTGGTTTTCACCAAAGTCCTAAATTCATTCGAAGGCGTTCACTCCACGTGATCGTTTTCATTCTTTTGAGGCTTCTTTAATCAAGAGTTTGATTCGAGGAGAGATTTGGTAGATTCTTGTCTACGAAGATACACCAAAATCCAAAAAAAAATTTAAAAACAATCAAAAACACACAAAAAAAATTGAAAATTCACAAAACACCAAAAAATAATCTTCTTTGCTCACCTCCCATTCTTCGTGAAGTTTATGATCACTCGTAATCAAGCAAAACAAGCTCGTAAACGTCTTCAAAAGCAACCAAATCAAGAGACGTTGATTGAAGAACAACCTCCAATTGTTGAACCTATTGTAGAACAAGAAGTAGTCATGGCTAATCGTAATATGATGGAGTTGCTACAAGCACCCACCAAGGGTTTTGGAGAGGCCATTGTGATTCCCGCTATCCTTGCCGAGAGTTTCGAGATTAAGACGAGTTTAATTTCGATGTTGCAAGCTAATAAGTTTAGAGGTCATGAGAAAGACAACCCGCATTACCACATAAGGAATTTTAATCGTCTCACCGCAACTACCAAGTTTAAGGATGTTCCACATGACGCAATTAAAATGATGTTGTTCCCATACTCGTTAGATGGACCCGCTAAAATTTGTCTTGAGAAAGAACCGCCAAATTAAATTTTGACATGGGGTGATCTCGTTTCTAAGTTTGTGAACAACTTTTTTCCACCATCTAAAACATCACATTTGAAAAATGAGATTTCAAGATTTGTACAACGAAATAATGAAATTTTTTCAATGGCATGGGAACGATTTAAAGAAATGTTACATGAATGTCCACACCATGATTTTTCGGAATTACATCAAGTTGATAATTTTTATAATGGGCTTAATGATCATTAACGAGATTACTTGAATGCCGCCGCGGGTGATAATTTTTTGTGCAAAACGACCGATGAAGCTTTAAAGATTATCGAGAATAGATCTAAGGTTTATAGCCCTCGTAACACACTGAGTGTTGCCAATTTGGGTTCGTCATCGTCGTCATCGTCTCGTAGCATTAATGCCTTACATGATGAAGCTAATAAGGAAAATCAGTTTTTCGATAGATTTGCTAATCTTATGACTCATTGTAAAGCACAAGAGGCTTTAAATTCCGCTTCGGTTAAAGCGGTTGAAAAGAGTTGTTTGTCTTGTGGTGGAGCTCATGATCTTTCCGAGTGCATTACTGTCGGCGGTAACTGTTAGAAATACGTTTTAACGTATATTAGAAGTATCGGTCACTCCACAATATGATTTATGTTGTAATAGCTCGTAGTTAGTAATTAGTTATCATTTGCTTATTAACTTAAGTAAGAACCGGTCCATGGGCTTGTCATGGACCGGCCCAAGTCCACTTATGACTTGGAACTATAAATACCCCTTTCCACTAAGGAAAGGGGTTGGTTGTTATCATTTCTTAATTTCCACTTAATAAAATTCACATAGTTTCTCTCACTTTCTCTCTCTAACTTTCTCTCTCTAGAAATTAACAAACCCCTTCATAGATTCATTGATTATCAATATTCTACATTTGGTATCAAGAGCTATGGGGTGATTTAAGGTGGTGATTTGTGTGGTTTTTTAGTTTTTGATTGTGTTAGTGTTCTTTAAGAAAAATCATCTTGATTCTTGGTGTTTTTGATGTTTTTGTGATTGGGATTAGTGGATAAGTATTAGTTGTTACTTATTTTAGTCGAAAGCACAAAACTTTTTGGGTTATTTGGTCAAAATCTGGGCTTAATCTTACTTTTTACTGTTCGACTGTTCATTGGAGGAGGTTTCTGTTCATTCAGCAGAAGTTCCGGATCAAGGAGTTCCGGATCAAGGAGTTTCGAATCAAGGAGTTCCGAGTCAAGAAGTTCCGTATCAAGAAACTTCCGAACCAAGAAGTTCCGGATCAAGAAACTTCCGGATCAAGAAGTTCCGAGTCAAGGAGTTCCGAATCAAGAAACTTCCGAACCAAGAAGTTCTGAGTCAAGGAGTTCCGAATCAAGAAACTTCCGAACCAAGAAGTTCCGGATCAAGAAACTTCCGAACCAAGAACTTCCGAGTCAAGAAGTTCCGGATCAAGCCAAAGTTCCGAACCAAGAACTTCCGAGTCAAGAAGTTCCGGATCAAGCCAAAGTTCCGAACCAAGAACTTCCGAGTCAAGAAGTTCCGGATCAACCCAAAAGTTCCGAATCAAGGTAATCTTCCGAATCAATACAAAGTTCCGAATCAAGGTAATCTTCCGAATCAAACTTCCGAATCAACAAAAAAGTTCCGAATCAAGGGTAATTTTGCTTGTTTTTTCGACGATTTTTTAGAGGATTTAATCTTGGTTTCATACAACAAAAACACAACACAATTCACAAGCTTTACTTCACTGCTCGATCAACCGATAATCTCTGTTTCTTTGAAGAAAAACAAAATGAATCCAAATTCAGTGATGCCTCAGATGACATCTCTTACGGATATATCAATCATAACGGGAACTGATAGCCGTCCACCGATGCTCATTAAAGAGGTGTTTGAGGCATGGCAAGGTCGAATGATGCAATATCTAAAGGGGAAACCGACATACGGAAGGCTTATGGTCAAATCGATTTTGAATGGTCCACTCGACTATGGTACCATTACGGTTGACAACGTGACTAGACCACGAGAATTTGAAGAACTCACTCCAGCCCAACAACTCGTTGCAGATGCAGATGAAAAAGCTCTTCAAACAATTCTCCAAGCACTTCCCCATGACATCTATAGGATGGTGAGTCAGTATACGGTGGCAAAGGATCTATGGGAACGTCTTAAGGTGTTGCTACAAGGCACGTCTCTCACCAAACAAGAAAGGGAGTGTCAGCTGTATGATTTGTTTGATAGATTCACCTACAACCCAGGGGAAACGCTCCACGATTATTACTTCAGATTCACCACACTTATGAATGATCTGAATGTATACAATCTTGTGATCGCACCATTCCAGGTTAACACCAAATTCTTGAATACTCTACCTCAAGCTGAATGGGGTGAGTACATTACTGATGTGAAGTTAACCCGGGATTTGCATAAGTGCAACTTAGATCAAATCTATGCCTTCCTTCAGCAGCATGAGAAGCATGTGATTATGCACCGTTCTCCTCGTGGTATGCACCCAGATTCTTTAGCATTGATGGCGAATCAACCAAGCTTGTCTCACAACAACACACCCTATATCTTGGGACATCAAGCTTATCATCAATCACCTTACATGACACCAGCCTTTCCCCAATACTCGATTCTACCACAACCACCCACCTCACATCAGCAACAATATCGGTTCAATGCACCCTCACCACAGTATGCTTCACAACCTCATCCAGCAAATGTTCCCCAATATGGAAGTGTGGTACCATATCACATCTTACCTGAGGAAGAAAGGGAAGAGAGTGAAGAAGAGGGTACGGGTGAAGAAGAAGAAGAAGAAGAAGAAGAAGGTGAAAAGGAGAAAGACGATGACGAAGGTGGTGATGATGATGAGGGTGGTGATGATGATGAGGATGATGACGATGATGAGGATGATGAGGATGATGATGGCGATGATGGTGGTGATGAGAATCAGGAGAGTGCAAGGGGTAGTAACGGGGATGATAATCAGGATGATGATGGGGGTGAACAACCGAAAAAGGGAGACAAGGTTACCAGCTCCAAGAAGACTGCTACTAAGACTGGAACCAAGTCCACCAAAGATGCAGCACCGAAGGATAAATCGACATCCTCGGAATCACGAAGAACTAAGTGGCGCCACGATGTGAATGCCACTACAACATCTTCGGCTCCCGGTATCTCTATCGCTGTGTCTGTACCTATTACCACTAACCCCATTAGTTCTGCTGTTGTTCCTCCTGTGATTGCAGAATCAGTGACGGAACCCGAAGCTGCACAACATTCTCCAGTTCACGACACTGCTGAAATGCCTGAAACTGAACCAACTGATGTTCGCACTTCAACTCCTCAACAACAAGCTCAAAAATCTACGGTTCCTGAACCAAGCATAAGAGTTTGGGAAGACACGTTGGAGATAGACGAGTCTGCACCACCACAAGCTTGGATCACGGCAGCAGCTCAATATGATCCGATCACAGATGCTGACAAAGATGTGCTGTATCTGCGTATCCGAAGTCCGATTGACTTATGTGCATTTCTTGCTCATGAGTATAAGACTTCGGTTACTCCATCCTTGGTCAAGAAAGCGATGAAAGATAAAAGACTGCGTGCCAAAACCCGATTACCCCGAATGGAGTTCGAGTATTATGCCGATGAGATCATAAAGGCTTTGAAAACCGTTCAAAGGCCAGGACTTCATGAATCAGACAGAGCTCCACCTCCAATGGATCCTGCTCAAGATAATCAGATTGCTCTTGACTTCTTCGTCACCAACGATCTTGAGTATCTACTGAAGGGATCATCAAAGTATGCAACATCCCTGACTTTGCTGAAAGCTGCCAACTGGGGGACAATACCCTTCATCGAGGAAAAGGTAAATCGACTCTGGGTCCCAAAAATGAATCGTAATTATGATATGTATGCTGTCATAGGTGCATCTCATTGGGACGAACGAGTCCGAAGGGCGTACAGGGGTTGCTGCATGGTCAAGTCTGGAAGCAATGTTAGATCCGACATCCGTATCTCCAGCATCTTAAGAA
Organism: Glebionis coronaria; assembly: GCA_025667525.1. Classification (NCBI taxonomy): domain Eukaryota; kingdom Viridiplantae; phylum Streptophyta; class Magnoliopsida; order Asterales; family Asteraceae; genus Glebionis; species Glebionis coronaria. The sequence goes on from CM046874.1 coordinate 438,227,868, forward strand.
TGAAAACTGAAGCCAAGAACGGCTACTATCATGTGACGGAGATTCGCTTGAAAAGGGAGGATGACAGGGAATACAAAATCCAGCAAGGAGATTTTTCCATCATTCGCCTTGAGGATATTGAAGATATGCTGCTTCTGATGACCCGAGATCAACTTACTCACATTCCTCGTGAAGACCTGATTGCTTTGAATACAGCACTTCGTATGTTCACACGAAGCGTTGTCATCAAGTCACGAGTTGAGGATCTTCAGTTGGGAGTCGAAAGCTATCAGAGGAGGCTCAATTTAACCCGTCCTGTGAATCAAGTGCTACCTCAACACGTAGAAAGATGTCCTTATACAGGCATTTCTGTCCCGAATTCCGGCATTTTCTACTTGAACAGTCGAGGTTTGATGAAGTTTATGAGGGTGGGTGAGCTTCACAAGTATAGTGATGGAACTCTTATACAAGTCAGAGATAAGTTGGAGCATCTGAACTCGGGTGGGGCTTTGCCAGAGATGACGGAGGATTGGCATCCGGGTTACCGGCAGATGGCAAAGTATGTGATCAAAAAGATCGATCAAAAGCTCCGTGAACGTAGATTGATGAGGAGCTTGGAAAGATTCGTGGGTGGAAGACCGTATTTAGTGCACCACAAGCTACTGCAACGATCCATCTGATGGGTCGTACATCTCAGGTCACTTTATATTGGTTTTCAATTGTGAATATGTAAATTTGTGAATAATGTGCTTGCATGGCTTGGTGTAGTGTTAAGGTATGATAATTTTTCAAGAATTTCTCACGAGATTCTAAATCTTTCAAAATATGTCATACCAAAGCACTACAACTATCCCTTATTAACTTAAGGGGGAGCAATAACTTGTTCTATGGCCAAACATTGATTTCATTTTTACCCAAAGACCGGTTAATCCATTCAATATCCCAAATATTAATGGTTAACATTTTGGATAAGGGGAGAAAATGGGATTAAGGAGACGTAAGTGTTACTTGGCTAAAAGATGAAAAAGACTTAAAGATAATCCAACTTAATATGTGTTAAGCACGTGTTAAGGGGGAGCGTTTTTGATGATCAAAACACCTAAGGTACAAAACTTTTGATTTTAATATCACAAGTACCTTAGGTGATTTTCAATGATGTTTTCATGGTGGCAATTCCTTCCCAAAACACGCTTTATTCACGACGGATGTGGTGACAAAAGGGTGGTAGGAATAGGTTTAGTCCAATGATTCATCAGAGCCGATGGAATCTTCCCAAGGACAATTCCCTAGATAGAATTAGAAGTCCTAGGAAAGATGGAGAAAGAATGTGAACGTAGCTGAATGCCGACCAAGTACTTAAGCTAGCACTGGAACAATCACAACAAGGTGCTAGTGATGACGTATTGGTAAGCATTGAAGGGGTTGAAGAATGAAAAAGAAATGTAAAGATAAAGGGTGTAAAGAAAGAAGCCCTCCTTACAACTTTAGGCAGAAACCGGGTCAATACATATGCTATTGAGGTCATTTTTGTTAATGATTCTCGGTATTGAAGAAAGACATCATGGACCCAGTGATGCAATGCACAACCCTTCCCCAGCTAACTCAAATATCTCTCAAAAGGTATTTGTTTTAATCACACGGAGATCAACACGTTATCTATTGGTTTATTCACTCCGAATAAACTGGTATTGAAAAGGTGGCACTCCTCTCCAGCCATCGCTCACTAAATCAAAACGCACAATCGAGTCTAGAGCCAAGAGATCATTAAAAGTCTCATTAGGACACTTTCCATTTATTCCTTGCTTTCTCACACACTGTGAAAAGTAAGAGATTTTCATGAGTCCTACGCAATATTCTTGTAATATTGCCAGAACATCCGAGTAATACGTAAGTATTACAATGAAGATGGAAATCCTGCTTGAGCCAACATCAAACAAGCTCATGGTAGGTTACACGTGCGGTTCTTTTAGAACCAATCTTGTGAAAAACTGGAAGGTAACAGTGGTTTAATTCTTAATTGAACTTAAACTCGTTCCAGGCCTCTTCGCATTATCATATGATCTTGCCAGAACACTCAGAGTGACTCTTTATTGACCACAGTGACGAGTGGAAATCCTTCTAGTGTCAACATCAAACAGCACTTGGTAGGTAACGTGCAAGATTTTTTATGAATCGAGCTCGTGACAACTGGAAAGCAACGATGGTGAAAATCTTAATTGAAATTCACTTGTTCCAGGTTTCATGAATTGACGGCTTTTAATCACAAGGATAATTTATCCAAGTGATTCACTCTTTATGTTCGCAGTCAGCTTTGGACGGTCGAATAAAGAGAACGGGTTTACCCGCGAAATCCTGTCAGGAAGTTACTTAATTGAAACTATCCGTCACGGGTACGATATCTAATATCGTCCAACGGTCTTCACCGACCGGAGGTAAAATGCTACCGAATTAGAATAAAATGTTCAAAGCCATTTTATTCGTGTCGTTGCTGTGTACCTGCTAAAGACGGTGGCGTTGCTGAGTACCTGTTGAAGACGGTGGCGTTGCTGTGTACCAGTGAAGACGGTGGTGTTGCGGTGTACCTGTGAAAGTCGTTCCCACATGCTTATGTCTTTTGCAACAAAAATTCAAGAAAGTACAAGATGAAGTCTTCCGCTGTACCAAACTCTGAAGCTTTCAAGAATCCAACAAAAAGACGTAAGTGTGTGGAACATGAAGTCACGAGGAGGCAAAGTTCACAAGAAAGGCAAAGATCGCACGTGAAAGGCCAAAGAACAATGCTCTCAAGTCAAAGCCAAAAAGATCAAACCAACATATTCACAACAAAAGAAAGAAAAAGAAGAAAAGACTACGAGCTAAAGAACGAAGACTTAGTATAGTATGCTAGGTTTAGAACTTTGTAACGTGGAGTGACCTCCCTTAGGGGGAGATTGTTAGAAATACGTTTTAACGTATATTAGAAGTATCGGTCACTCCACAATATGATTTATGTTGTAATAGCTCGTAGTTAGTAATTAGTTATCATTTGCTTATTAACTTAAGTAAGAACCGGTCCATGGGCTTGTCATGGACCGGCCCAAGTCCACTTATGACTTGGAACTATAAATACCCCTTTCCACTAAGGAAAGGGGTTGGTTGTTATCATTTCTTAATTTCCACTTAATAAAATTCACATAGTTTCTCTCACTTTCTCTCTCTAACTTTCTCTCTCTAGAAATTAACAAACCCCTTCATAGATTCATTGATTATCAATATTCTACAGTAACACTTCGAGTGCTTATGTAGCAACGAGAACTTATAACCAAAACGGCCAAGGTTCCCGCCCAAATCAAGCTCCACCAAATCAAAATGCTAATAACTATCGAAATAACAATCAAGGTGGTAATTATCAAGGCAATTCACGTAACTACAACAAGGGTAATTATCAAAGTGGGAATGGACAAGTCACTAATCAAAACCAAAACCGTGATTTTCAAAACACTACACAAGGTTTTCAAAATGCCCACACTAAAAATCTTCAAGGAGAATTTTTGGATTATGCTAAAGCAAATGATGCTAAGTTTGATAACATGCAACGTGAGATGATTAGCTTAAGATCCGAGTTGAAAAACGAGCTTAAAAACGAACTTGCCAATGAACTTAAAACTCATGCAAATAAAATGGAAGGAAATGTTCAACGTCTTCAACAAAATCAACAAAAGATAGAACAAGGACGACATGAGATTAAGCAAGAATTGTTAAAAGCGGATTTAAGGCAATCAAAATTTGAGCACCGAATGACAAAAATGTTTGAAGCAATCATGTGTAAACCCTCTTCCTCGGGTGGTCTTCCTAGTGATACCATTTCAAACCCGAAGGGAGAAATGAAGGTTATTACTACACGAAGTGGTAAAACTTTCAAGGAACCAATCTCTCGTCCAAGTACTTCTACGGAGAAGGAAATCGAGAAAGAGCCCGAGGTGATGGTCGAAAAGGAGCATTTACAATCCCACGAAGTACCCGCACATACCACACCTACGGTTGAACCAATACCAATTATGGAACCCGAGATTCCAAGGCCATTGCCTAGTGTCCAACCCACACCACCCTTACCCTACCCGTCGAGACGAAACAAAGAGAAATTGCAAGAACGTAACAAACAACAAATCGAGATTTTTATAAAAATGTTTCAACAAGTGCATTTTGATGTCAGTTTAGCCGACGCGATGTTATACATGCCGTGTTTCGCTTCCACTTTTAAAAGTATGATGAGCGATAAGGAAAAGCTTTCAAAGCTTGCTAATTGTTCTTCGGTTTATCTTAACTGCATACCGGGAAAAGTTGGTGACCCCGGAAAGTTTCTCATTCCTTGTGACATACACGATATGAAAGAATGCCTCGCCTTGTCCGATCTTGGTGCGAGCATTAATTTGATGCCATTTTCCATTTGGAAATCGCTTTCGCTTCCGGCTCTTACTCCTTCGAACATGTCTATCGAGATGGCCGATCATTCTACAATTTTAGCATGTGGAGTAGCCGAAGATATTTTTGTGAAAGTGGGGAAGTTCTACTATCCCGTTGATTTTATAGTAGTCTACATCCCCGCGGATCCTCAAGTTCCCCTAATTTTAGGTCGTTAATTTTTAGACACCTCGAGATCGCTTATCGACGTTCATGCAAGAACTATCACTTTGAGATTCAACGAAGAGGAACTTGTTATAAATGCTACTCAAGCCCTTGAGTTTCTGTTTGTTCATTGTGTTGAAGAAATCAAGCCCTTGAGTTTCTGCTTTGAAACATCAACCAAGGCATTCATCCATCTTTTTTGTTGAAGTACCTTGGTCTTGTTCAGGTAGTTGAACAAGGTCCAAGGAGCATAGTTGGTCCTCCTAGGATGTTGTGGAGGACAGGTATAACCTCTTGTTAAGTTTCCTCTAAAAAATCATATGATCTTGTCTGTTTTGTATTTTGGTATGTGATTTGGTGATTTTGTGTTTGTGCTTTGTGTTTTGTGGTTGAAATTTGTTAGTTGTCACCTAGTGTAGCTATTTGATCTATAAAATCAGTAGGTTGTGTTTAAAAATCACAAGTTTGTTTGGAAAGTGCTTATTAAAGGACTGTTTGGGATTACTGGTTCATAAGGCCTTGTGGCCTTGTGCCCTTGGTTCTTAGGGTTTGGGAAGTCTAAACAAGTCATTTTGAACAAGTTTTAGTCATTGGTTATGTTTCTGAAAGTTTGGAAAAAGGATTTCAAGTTTTGCAAAAATCTGATAAAAAGTGTTTTGGAATTGGTCAAACACATCAGGTCCAATAACTTCTTTGTTATTTGGAACAAATGTCTGAAATCAGGTTTGGGGATAGTTTGGGTGATAAGCTATCTATTGGTTATCTGGTTGTTAAATTTGGTAGCTTATTGAGTGTGTTATAGCTTATCAAAGTTGGCTGAAGTGGTCATTTGCATGAGCAAAGTGACAACCTCATTTGGTGTTTGCATTTGTACTTCTAGTGTAAGGATTGTTGTTTTGTTGCTTGGATCCTTTTTGTGTGCTGCTTGTGAGGTTATTTGGCTATTTGGATTGCTTTGTTGATAGATTATAAGCTTACTGGCTTATTGGCTTATTTGTGCCAAAACTCATCAAGTCTACTCAACTGGTAGACCTTGATTCACAAGGTTTGTACTCAAGCCTTGACCAGCAGGGTGAAAAACAAGTCTAAACACTTCATTAAGTTTGTCAACGTCCAATTTGTGGATGTCAGCGTTTGATTTTCTCTTGTCAGCGTTTGACTTTTGGTCAAAAATGGCCACATAGCTTATTGAATCTGTTTTGCTTATTGGGACATGCAACAACTTGGTTTTTGTAATAGAACTCATTTTTCTCAGCTTAATAACAAGTCTGGAAGGTTACAAGTCTTTTGGTTATGCTTTTGCTAGAAAACTAGCTTATTTGGATTTTTCAGCCAGCTTATTGGTTCTTACAGCTTATTCTACTTGGCTCTTCGTGATTTTCTTGATTGATTATTCTTAGTTAAGCTATTTGTGAGCTTTTGGAACAAACCAGAGCTTCTGAAACAGCCTAGAACTCTATCCCGACTATTTTGTCATTTTATGGAATTGTTCTTTGCTTATTTCTGGCTTATTGAGTGTGCTTTTTCAAAATTTATTTTTACAGATCGCTTTAATATCCCAAGAGAAGGTTTTGTGTCAAATTAGAGCTTATGGCATTGGCTTATTGCTTAATGGGCTTAATGGCCCAATAAGAATAAGCTGTTTGTTCATTAAGCTCTGATAAGCTCACTTTCAGCTTTTGGGCGTTCAGAGTTTTGTGTTTAGAATTAAATTTTGAGTCAGATAGGGCTTTTCCAAATCAATTGGGCCAAGTTTGACTTTTTGGGCCCATTAAGCCCATTTGTGTTGACTGTTTTGGGTTTTGGCCCATTTGGGGGCCCATTAGGGGTAATTTGGTAATTTCACTTTCATTTTATGATTATTTAGGTTAAAATAAACGTGTTTGCAAGTTTTTAGAGTTTTTTATAATTTTTGGAGTTTTAATATTATTTTAATTTTATTTTTTTTATTATTTTTCATTTTCACATTTTTCCACTTTTTATATTTTTCTTAGCTTAAATACATTAAATAGGATTTTTGCAACTTTTAGATTAATTTTATCATCTTTAGATTTACTTTTATAATTATTTTAAGTTTTAATAGTTTTTAAATCATTTTAAATAGTTTTTCTTAGTTTAAAAATTTATAAAAATAGTTTTTAATCTTTTTAGGTCATTTTAGAGGTTTACCAATTGAAAAATCTTTATTTGGGCTTTTTGATAATTAATTTGATTTTTAGGGCTTTAATTAGCATTTAAAAATTAATATTTAATTAATTAAAAGGTTTGAAAAAGTTTTGATCATTGTTAAACTCTTAGTTTATTTATTTTGATTTTTTGTGAATTTTTGGTAATTTTTAGAATTAAATTTTATTTTTACTCATTTCCGGTTTTACGTTTAGTCGTAGTAGTAACTAATTTCACGTCTTCGTCATTCTCTTTTCTCATCCCCTTCTAACCAATATTAATCTCAAATCTTGCTACATTTTATTCACACACATATACCTCCTTGGGAAACGAACTTTCACCTTTGGGTCATTTGTACACGGTTTTCCTAAACCGTCGTATTCAATACTTTCCCTATTTACCTCATTTTCCTAAAGGAGTGGTAAAACACTACAATCATTAATCTTTATGCTTATTTGCTTATTGTTATGCTTAATTGATTGTTATTTATGTTTTTATGTGTTTGCTTGTGTTAGCTTATTGATCTTATAGCTTTTAGTGTGATTTTCTTAATTTTAATTAAGTGGTTTTAAAAGTTATTTTATAAAAAGTTGATTTTAAATATTTTGATTATTTAGTATTATTAAAAGTTTTTAAATTTTGACTTATTTTCTTTTTCTTAAAGTTGATTTGGTTAAGTTTTTAAATAAGTGCTTATTTGGTTTTTAGCTTATTTCTAGTTTTGCTTAAATTGTTCCTTATCCGGGTTCCTAAACCCTTTTATTCCGACTTAGGTCTATTTTCCCTCCAAAACCAAACCCAGTATCCCAAACTACTTGCTATCTTAATATTCCGAATTAGGTCTAGGAATCACTTATTCCGAATTACGTGTGGGACAATTATTTCGACTTGTGTGTGAGTGTCAGATTCTGGATTATAGATGGAAGCCAGATTCCAGATTATGTCAAGGAGCCACATTCTGGATTAAGTGCAAAACGTGGATTCCGGATTTTATCTTGCAACTTGATTCCGAATTAAGTATAACACACCGATTCCGGATTAAGTGCTAAACCCTGGATTCCGAATTACTTGTCAACCATAGATTCCGGATTACTGTTTTATCTCTATTTTGAATTAGGTGTTGATGGCGCATTCCGGATTGTGTTAAGAAGTCTACATTCCGGATTAGTTCAAAACCAAGTATTCCGAATTAGGTTCATATGTATATTCCGAATTAGAAGTAGATTTCACATTCCGAACAAGGTTAAGATATCACGCATTCCGAATTAGGTTAAGCATCTTGTTTCCCGACCTAGGTTTTGGTTCTTGTTTCCTGAATTAGTTTTTAAACTTTCTTTTTCCCGCCAATTTTATTAAGTGTTATTTTAGTTGTTTTATCTTAGATTTATTTCAAGTTTGCATTTTTATTAAGTTTTCAAATTTACTTTTTGTCAAGCTTTAATTTCTCGTCATTCACTTAATTACTTTTAAAGTCTTTATTTTTAGGTTTATCTTTAAAGCTTTAATTTTTCGCCATTTACTTTTTAATCATTTATATTTTTATTTACTTTGTCATTTACGTTAAAGTTTGCATTTTTATTTTACTCAACAACAAAATCACTTTCTTTTATCCACCAAGAACAACTGAGTCACACATTTAACCTTTTTCAATTCGAATCGAGTCGAGACGATTTCAACTTAATAAAATTCAGTTATTAATAATCTAGCATGGAAAGGGTGTAACCGTTAAATTAATAGCCGTTTATGAAGTGTGCTAAAAAACCTAAGGTTAGAATATCAAAGGATATATCATGGATATTGAGAAATTCTTCAAAGCAAACGATCGAGTGCTCCCATAAAACGAACACGAGAGGCTCCAATCGTGAAGATAATTATCATCTAAAAACCACAATGCACAAACAACCACGGAACAAAGGTTGTAAAAGCACAAATCCCCTCACGTTACTACATTAGAAAGCGATAGTATGTATATGGATAAGCATGGGACTCCCCCACGAGGCACCTCGTTTTTGATTACCGAGTTATGATCTCGACTCGATCCCCTCAATACAAATTATCATTGGGGAAGGTGACTTGGTCGAGGTAGTTCAAAGAGGGAACTTCCCCACCAAAGTAGTGCTTCAACCTATGTCCATTCACCTTGAAATGGGGTCCATCATTTTGAGCTAGCTCGATGGTCCCATATGGAAAAACATGGGTAACGGTGAATGGACCCGAGCAACGGGAGTTCAACTTGCTGGAAAAGATTTTCAAACGTGAGTTAAAAAGCAACACTAGATCTCCAATGTTAAAAACCATGTTTTTAATTTTAGAATCATGAAACTTTTTAGTTTTTTCTTTGTAAATCAATGAATTTTCATAAGCAATGTCTCTCAATTCATCCAATTCATTCAATTGCATTTTCTGGTGTTTTCCCGCGGTCTCAATGTCATCATTACAATGCTTAAGGGCCCAATAAGCTTTGTGTTCGAGTTCAATTGGCAAGTGACAATTCTTCCCATACACTTGCTTATATGGAGTGAACCCGATGGGCGTCTTATGAGCGGTACGAAAGGCCCATAAAGCATCGTCTAACTTATCCGACCATGATTTTCGGTTCTCTCCAATCGATCTCTCCAAGATCCTCTTCAACGCTCGGTTTGAAACCTCGACTTGCCCACTGGTTTGTGGGTGATAAGCCGTAGAAAGCCGATGTGTAACCCCATATTTCCTTAGGACCCTTTCGAATTGGCATTACAAAAATGGGTTCCACGATCACTTATGATCGCACGAGGAGTTCCAAACCGAGAAAACAAACTCTTAAAAAACTTGACTACCACACGAGCATCGTTCGTGGGAAAATCCTTAGCTTCCACCCACTTAGATAGGTAGTCAACAGCGACAAGGATGTACTTATTACCAAGAGATGATGGGAACGACCCCATAAAATCAATTCCCCAAACATCAAAGATCTCACACACTTGGATGATGTTTTGTGGCATTTCATCGTTTTGTGAGGCTTTTCCTTGTCATTGGCATGAGTCACACGACTTGACAAGTGCATGTTCATCTCGGTAAATAGTAGGCCAAAAGAAACCGGCATCAAAGACCTTCTTCGTCGTGAGATTAGCACCATGGTGACCACCCGTGGGTCCCTCGTGACAAGCTCTAAGGATGTTTGAAGCTTCGGTGCCAAACACACAACGTCGAATAATTTGATCTGCACAAGTCCGAAAGAGGTAAGGGTCGTTCCAAAAGTAGAACTTGACGTCACGAAAGAATTTTTGTTTTTGTTGAGTCGTCATACCCTTAATGATGAAGTTCCCCGCATGGTAATTTGTGATGTCCGCAAACCATGGGTGGATGAGTCAAGCTTATAATTTACTACACCAAGTGTCTCGAGAGGAAATGTTTCGGTGATTTACTTTGGCTCATACACACTTTGGTGAGGATCTTCCAAACGAGGAAGATGATCGGCCGCTAGATTCTCAGCTCTTTTTTTGTAAAGGATTTCGACATCAAATTCTTGTAGGAGGAGAATCCAAAAAAGCAATCTCGGCTTTGCATCTTGTTTAGCCATGAGATACTTGGTCGCTGAGTGATCCGTATACACTAAGAATTGGGTCAAGACGAGATAAGGTTGGAATTTCTCAAATGCATACACCACGACAAGGAATTCCTTTTCTGTTGTAGTGTATTTAAGTTGAGCCTCAGTCATCGTCTTGCTAGCATAGTGAATACGCAAGAAGTGCTTATCATGACGTTGCCCCAAAACGGCCCCAATAGCGTAATCACTTGCATCACATATGAGTTCAAAGGGGAGGTTCCAATTGGGAGCAACAAGAATGGGAGCTTCGGTAAGTTTCCTCTTAAGGATTTCAAAGGCTCGTACGCAATCTTCGTTACAAACAAAAGGAGCATCTTTTTCGAGGAGATGTGTAATAGGTCGAGAAATCTTTGAAAAATCCTTGATGAATCGACGATAAAAGCCCGTGTGGCCTAGGAAACACCTAACTCCCTTATCGGTTTTGGGATGAGGTAATTTGGCGATGACGTCTACCTTAGCTTTGTGTACCTCAATCCCTGCTTTCGAAACCTTGTGCCCTAAGACGATTCCTTCCTTAAACATAAAATGACATTTTTCCCAATTGGCACAAGGTTGGTTTCCTCACAACGTTTCAACATTCTCTCAAGATTCAACAAACACAAAGTGAACGAACAACCAAACACGGAAAAATCATCCATAAAGACTTCCGTCATCTTCTCGATCATGTCTTGAAAAATAGCCATCATGTACCTTTGAAAGGTTCCCGGTGCATTAAAAAGTCCGAATGGCATTCTACGATAGGCAAACGTTCCATATGGACACGTAAACGTAGTTTTTTCTTGATCACGAGGATCGATGGGGATTTGGAAGTAACCGGAAAAACCATTTAAGAAGCAATAGAAATCGTTTCCCGCAAGACGCTCCAACATTTGGTCCATGAAGGGCAAGGGAAAATTGTCTTTACGAGTGGCGTCATTCAACTTACGATAGGTCGATACACACCCTCCAACTGGTCACGAGTCGAGTTGGAATTAACTCGTTGGCATCGTTTGGCACGACGGTCATTCCTCCCTTCTTAGGGACACAATAAATAGGACTCACCCAAGGCCTATCGGAAATAGGGTAAATGATTCCCGTGTCAAGGAGTTTAAGGACTTCCTTTTTGATGACGTCGTGAATTTTGGGGTTCACCCTCCTTTGACATTAGATTTCGGGTTTATAGTCCTCCTCCATTAAGAATTTGTGGGTACAAAATTTAGGATCGATCCCCTTAATGTCGGATAATTTCCACGCAATTGCCCCTTTATGGTCCTTTAGAACGTCGATAAGTGCGGTTTTTTTATCATTCGAAAGATCCTTCGCAATAATAACCGGAAACTTATCGTCTCCTTCCAAGAATACGTATTCAAGATGAGGAGGTAAATCTTTCAACTCGAGGATTGGTGGTTCCTCAATTGAAGATTTGGGCTCGATACTCATAACCTCCTCGGATGGAGGAAATGGGAAATCGTTAAGAAAATACTTGATAATCGAGAAGTCCTCATCGTTGTCGAGGTCTTCGTTACAAGTATGTGGAACATCAAATTCTTCCAACGTAAAACCACCACCTTCAAATGGAGTAAAGGATGGTGTCGAATGATCAAGAATGTGATCAAGCATAGTGGGATTGCTACTATTTTCATCGTTACCAAAACCTAAAACTTCTTGTAAAAATTCCTCGCAAACGACGTCGATCATATCAACGAGGTTTATGGTCGCGACGGAATAAACATGAGAAATTGGAGAGTTTTGTGTTGCGTTTAAAACAAGTTCCTCGTCGTTGAAACGTAAGGTGATTTTTCTAGCATGCACATCAATCAATGCCATTGACGTATCCAAAAACGAACGACCTAAAATGAGAGGAACTTGAGGATCCCTGGGAATATCGACAACGATAAAGTCTACCGGATAACAGAACTTTTCCACTTTCACAAAAACATCTTCGGCCAATCCAGATGCGGGAATCATGGAATGATCGGCCAATTCGATAGACATTAGTGAAGGAGTAAGATTAGGAAGATTGAGCGACTTGAAGATTGCAAGTGGCATCAAGTTAATACTAGCACTAAGATCGGCCAAGGCATAACATTATTCCATATCTTGGATAGCACATGGAATCAAGAATTTACCCGGATCACCGACTTTTTAAGGTATGCGGTTAAGATAAAACGATGAACAACTAGAAAATTGTTTCAATTTTTCCTTGTTGTTTAACATACTCTTAAAGTTAACGGCAAATCGAGGCATCATGACCAAAGCGTCGGCAAAACATACATTGAAATGCACATCACGAAACATCTGCTTAAAAAGCTCGAATTGGTAATTATCACGTTCTTGCCGTTTCTCCTTACGAAGTCTCGATGGGTAGGGCAAAGGTGGTGCGGGTTGAGGCATAGGCATAGCCTTTGGAATCTTGGGTTCCAATGATGGTAATGGGTCAACCGTTGGTGTGGCATGAGCGGTACTTCGTGGGATTGGGATATGCTCCTCTTCGACCACCACTTCGGATTCTTCCTCAATTTCCTCCACCGTTGGAGTAATTGGTTGAGGAGTCGGTTCCTTAAGTGTCTTACCACTTCGTGTGGTAATCACTTTCATACTCCCTTAGGGTTCGATATGGTGTTGCTAGGAAGACTACTCGAAGACGGTTTACAAATTATAGCCTCAAACATGATTGAAATTTTATCCTCAAACATAGATTGCCTCTTATCGGCCTTATGCATCTCTTGTTTTATTTCATGTTGCCCTTGTTCCATCTTTTGTTGGTTTTGTTGTAACCTAGTTACATTTCCCTCCATTTTGTTGGTATGGATCTTAAGCTTATTTGCTAACTCATTTTTCAACTCCTTTTTCAAGTCATTCTTAAACTCGGATCTTAGGCCAATGATCTCTCTTTGAATATTATCAAACCTAGTAATACTAGGGATTGCCTCGTATGAAAGTTCGTTGTTCTGATCTTTTCGAATTGATTACTAGTAGAAAGTGCGACACAATCGTTATTGGTGGAAAACTAAATGGTTTCGGTTATCTATTTTATACTAAAAGTAAATATGAAAATGTCGTTGAGTAAAATAAAAGCTTTAAAAATTAAGCTTTAAAATAAGAGATTTCGGGAAGCGTGCTATTTTTGGAAATTAAAACGTAATGAATTTAAAACTTGAAAACTTTGTAAAATTAAACAAATAACCCCGTTGGAATCTAGATCGGAATCCCGTCGGAACACAGTAATCATAATACATAAAAAGACAGTTATCGGAATATGGCAAAGTGAACCTCGTCGGAATAATCCGTCGGAATAAGTCAAAAGAAACACTGTCGGAATAGGTGTCGGAATAACCACTCTATCGGAATATATGAAACAGATAACTATCGGAATAGCAGAGTCACCTCTATCGGAATACCAAATAAACCTTACCGTCTGAATACAAATAGGAATGAAAATCGGAATAGAAAACCCAATTCTGATACTATGTATCGGACTAAAAAGTGAAACTGGTCGGAATATGAAAGCCCTAATCCGATGTTAGATCAGAATGCTTGTCGAAATGGGGAAACCCCTTTCGGATGGTTTTTGAATTCGAAATAAGCCAAGTTTTCAAGTTACTTTTGATAAGCTCAGACCAAGACTTAACCAAATTAATAATAAGCCGAACTAATAAGCGTAAAATAAGAACTTTCAAAACTTAAAATAAACAACTTTTTAAATCAAACCATAAAAAGATGAAACTTTTATGAAAAACTTTTAAAGCAAATAAGCTAAATACAAAATAAGCCAATAAGCATGATAAGCTCAAAGCTTCATCCGTATAAAAACTTAGATATGAATAAAAATATAAACTTTTTAATCACATAAGCATTAAGATGAAACAAAATCAAAGATTATCACTAATCAAGATCAAAATCAAAAACAAGAAAGGTAGAAGAAGATTAAGATAAAAACAAGATTAAACTCTCAAAAGTAAAGATTTGATTCAAACAAGAAAGGAATAAAAAGATGAAGTTTTCCTAGTGAGAGAAAGTTAAACACTTTCTTTCTCTAAAAACTAAAACTACTAAAATTCAAAATGAACTAATTAACTAACACCCTCATAATGTGTCATTAGGAGGGTATATATAGGGGGTGGGGAGTGCATGTGTTGCTTCCTTCTTTCTTTCTTCTCGTCTCGGCTTAAATTCTTTGTCTTTCTCGACGTCGTCTCGGGATTTGTCTATATAGATTGAACTTGTCTTATAATTTTCTTCTTCTATTAGACTTGAGTTCTTCGACTTCATTAAACTTCCGTCTTTAGACTTTTTCTTCGATAAATCTTCAGAATAGGCCTTGGACTTCCGTTATTTTTGCACTCTTGATCTTTTGACTTCGTCTTTTGTCTTTTTCTTTGATAAAAGCCCGTGATAGCCCATTTTTTCTTCCTTTTTCATATTTTTATCCTGAAACACAATAAAAACACAAACCACGCATAATTCCGACATTTACGACATAAAATACACGTTTTGGTCTTGTTATTATTGGAAATGAGTGGTAAAAGGATAAGTGTTTTCACACTTATTAAATCCCCTACACTTGACCATTGCAATGCCCTCATGCAATGCATTAATTTCAAAGCACATATTACATTTCTCATCATAAATAACCCACCTTGGCCTTTATTAAATACTAAACACTAAGTAAACTAAAAGAACAAAACAAGGTAAAGAAATAAAAGACTTACATTGGGGTTTTGAATGCGATGAATGTTTATCATTCTCAAGTTTCACGTTCCCCATACCAAGCTTAAAAACGAGATCATTGTTATTATAAGTTAGCAAACTAATCACGAACTCATGTGGCCCTATTATTTACTTAGACTCCCTTATTCATAGGTGTGTCTCTTATATTTTATTGTTGTCTTAAATGATCATGAGGAAGCTTTGTTTGACTTATTTCGATAGTTTATTTAGGCTGAAAATAAAGTGGGACTATTTAATCAATAGTTAGCTAAAGGACAAAATCTTTTAAAACTGCTTCTCGGGACTTCATAAAGTTCATATCTTGGCATAACTTGCTTCACGATTTGAGACCTTTCTCGAACCGATATTTGGCAGCGACTTCATACTTCGAATCTTTGAGAGACGTTCTTGAAATTATGGTCTTCTCTTCATATTAGGAATTTCTTCACTTGAACCTTTGAGAGATTCTTCATACTTGGAACATGACTTCTTCATTTTTCTCCAATTATTATTTTGGATTTTGATATACAACGATCCGCCTCATTTTAGGACTTAGATCTATTTATCCTCATACCTTGTTAGGGACTTTATGGATTGACTTCTCCATGATCTTTAGGGGAGTATTTGCTTTTTGTCGTGTGTCTTGATCCTTCATATTGATATTTGATAAATGATTTTTCACATCACATTTGGATCTTTAGCAACAAAATGTAGCCCTCATGTCTTGTTAGGACCTTTTCGGACTCGCCAATCTTCGCATCCCGCTTCAATAAGTTATGCCTTGGCTATGAACTCTAATAAATACCGAGCAACTTTTAAACGATCTTGTGCTAGAAGCCAAGTAACTTTTCAAATCGTACAACCTTATTTATTGCAAATAAATTTATTAGCAAGCGATGGGAGAAAAAGCTTATAATCAACTCACATAAATTCAAGAAAGAATACCAAACTTATAATTGACTCTATCATCTCTCGTTCTCCACAATTTAAAATCTCAAGGAATGAGACTCGTGGATGCTTAGCCAATTAAATCAAAGTTTTGGGTTTTCAAGTCGTCTATCGGATCTTGCAACTTCTTAGACTTTTTCAAGTTTAGAATTCGCATTTTAAAGTTCCCTTGATAAACGACTTTCTAGGATCAGTTATAGGAACTTGCAAAAAGTTCTTGTTCTTAACCCGTGAGAGTTAAGACTTTCGTGTTTTAAAGCTCCCTATATAACAGCATAGCAAAACTTGACTTAAACACGTTAACGATGCTAGCTAGAGTAAACTTAGATAAGTAAACTCGGGTTGAGTCAAAAGATTCACGACGTTGAAAAATTTAAAACAACTTTATTAAAAAATTTATTTTAGCAAGTAATACAAGGATTTACCAAGTATGAAAGAGATTCGTTGTAATCGGTCTCTTCGAATTGATTACTAGTTAACTGTGTGACTCAGTCGTATTTTGGTGGAAAACAAATAGATTTGGTCGTTGCAGTAAAGTAAATGTGCAAGACGTTAAAGTAAATGACGGTTAATTAAAACTAAAACTAATTAAAAAGTAAATGGTGCAATATTTAAAACTCTTAAAAGTAATTGACGAGAAATTAAATGACGTAAAATTAAAGCTCGACGAAAAGTAAAATTGACAATGTAATAAAAATAAGAATTTGAAAACTTAAAATAATGCAAACTTAGAAATTTAACTAAGGCAAAATAATAACACAAAACCCAATCCATCAGAATCCCATCAGAATGCTGTCACCACAAGCCGTCGGAATACTTATCGGAATGTAGGTATCGGAATATAGGAACAAAACTATCAGAATATGTCTAATAAGAAAATCTATCGGAATGTTTGAAAAGTAAAACCGTCGGAATATTGATCGCAATATCCTATCGAAATGAGCCTATCGGAATACTTAAAAACGAAACTATCGGAATACTTAAAATGAAACCATCGGAATGTGCCTATCTGAATGTGGAAGCTATCGGAATATGGCTGTCAAAAATTTGGCAGCATTCCGTCGCAATACAGCCTTAAGCCCCGTCGCAATCCACGATCGCGATGAGCGATCGGAATCTTGATCGGAATAAGGGGGAGTATCACAATACTGATCGTAATGTAGAAACCCTTGTGGTTTTTGCGATCGTAACAAGCTGTCGGAATCCAAATCCCTTTTCAATTGGAATGAAATTCGCAATAAGAAAACCAATAAGCACTTAGACAATAAGCAAAATAAAAAAAAAATAAATCAAGGCAATAATAAGACGAACAAAATAAGATACAAATTTAAAGACTTTTTCAAAACACAAAATAAGCAAACTTTAAAAAGATTAAGAAAACTTTAAAACTAATAAGCTAAATACAAAATAAGCCAATAAGTATGTCAAGCTTAAAGCTTAAATCATATAAAAGCGTAGATAGAAATAAAAGGATAAACTTTTTAATCAAATAAGCAATAAGATCAAGCAAATGAATGCTTAATCTGAATTAATAATCAAAATCAAAAGCAAGAAAAGTAGAATAAGATGATAATAAGAAGCTTGATTAAAGGAAAATAAAGATTAACAACAAAATTAAAAAACTTACTTGAATTAAAGGCAAGAAATTTATGGTGCAAAACAAGGTAATTAAATTGACAATTAAGTAAATGACATGAAAATAAATGTGCAAGTAATGAAAATAGTGGAAGGCTAGTTTGTCAAATTAGCCAACAACTATAAAAATGAAATGAAGCTCTCTATTTATAGGTCGATTAGGGAGGTAAGCATGTGTTGGAAGCTTCCTTCTTTCTTTCTTTCTTTCCCGTCTTTTCGTCTTCTAAATTCTTCTACTTTTTCGACTTTGTCTCGGGACTAATTAAACTCGTCTTGTAATTTCTTCATTAATTAGACTTGAGTTCTTCGGCTTCATTAAACTTCCGTATTTAGACTTTTTCTTTGATAAATCTTCAGAATAGGCCTTGGACTTCCGTTCTTTTTGCACTCTTGATCTTTTGACTTTTACTTTTGTCTTTTTCTTCGATAAAAGGCCGTGAAAGCCCATGTTTTCTTCCCTTTTAATATTTTGATCCTAAATCACAACAAAAACACAAAGCACGCATAATTCCGACATTTACGACATAAAATACACGTTTTGGCTTGGTTATTATTATAATTAAGTGGTAAAAAGGATAAGTGTTTTCACAGTTATTAAATCCCCTACACTTGACCATTGCAATGTCCTCATGCAATGCATTAATTACAAAGCAAGTTTACATTTTCCATCATAATCAATCCACATTGGCCTTTATTAAAGAGACAAAATATTTAAAGGAAGAAAACAAGTAAAAAGATCAAAAACTTACATTAGGGTTTTGGAATGTCATGAATGATTATCATCCTAAAGTTTCACGTTCCCCATACCAAGCTTAAAAACGAGATCAATGTTATTATAAGTTAGCAAACTACCACAAACTCATGTGGGCCAATTATTTACTTAGACTCCCTTATTCCTAGGTGTATCTATTATATTTTATGATTGTCTTGAATGATCACGAGGATGCATTGTTGACTTATTTGGATAGTTTATTAGGTCGAAAATAAAGTAGGAAGATTTAATCAATAGTTAGCTAAAGGACAAAATCTTTTAAAACTGCTTCTCAGGACCTCATAAAGTTAATATCTTGGCATAACTCGCTTCACGATTTGAGACCTTTCTCGAATCGATATTTGGCATTGACTTCATACTTCAAATCTTGAGAGACGTTCATGAAATAATGGTCTTCTCTTCATATTAGGAATTTCTTCACTTGAACTTTTTGAGAGATTCTTCATATTTGGACCACAACTTCTTTATTTTTCTCCAATCTTTATTTGGGATTTTCGATATACAACGATCCGCCTCCTTTTAGGACTTGGATCTATTTATCCTCATACCTTGTTAGGGCCTTTTTGGATAGACTTCTCCATGATCTTTAGGGGAGTATTTGCTTTTCGTCGTGTGTCTCCATCCTTCATATTGATTTTTGATAAACGATTCTTCACACCACTTGGGATCTTTAGCAACAAAATGTAGCCCTCATGCCTTGTTAGGGCCTTTTCGGACTCGCCAATATTCGCATCCCGCTTCAATAAGTTATTCCTTGGCTATGAACTCTAATTAATACCGAGCAACTTTTAAACGAT
Source organism: Glebionis coronaria (assembly GCA_025667525.1). NCBI lineage: Eukaryota > Viridiplantae > Streptophyta > Magnoliopsida > Asterales > Asteraceae > Glebionis > Glebionis coronaria. The sequence continues at coordinate 438,247,045 of CM046874.1, forward strand.
CTTGTACTAGAAGCTAAGTAACTTTTTACATCGTACAACCTTACTTATTGCAATTAAATTTATTAACAAGTGATGGGAGAAAAAGCTTATAATCAACTCACATAAATTCATGAAAGAATACCAAACTTATAATTGACTCTATTATCTCTCGTTCTCCACAATTTAAAATCTCAAGGAATGAGACTCGTGGATGCTTTGCCTATTAAATCAAAGTTTTGGGTTTTCAAGTCATCTATGGGATCTTGCAAATTCTTAGACTTTTTCAAGTTTAGAATTCGCATTTTAAAGTTCCCTTGATAAACGACTTTCTAGGATCAATTATAGGAACTTGCGAAAAGTTCTTGTTCTTAACCCGTAAGAGTTAAGGCTTTCGAGTTTTAAAGTTTCCTATATAAAAGCCTAGCAAAACTTGACTTAAACACGTTAAGGATACTAGCTAGAGTAAACTTGGATAAGTAAACTCGGGTTGAGTCAAAAGATTCACAACGTTGAAAATTTAAAACCACTTTATTAAAATTTATTCTAGCAAAGAAATAAAATAACTATACATAGGTAAAACTACTAGGCCAAAATAGATCAAAAATTTTGAGAAATGTCGAAAAAATCAATTTTCCGCCTAAAATGAGGACAAATACAAGGAAAGGCCCACTTAACTTCGATAGAAGTCCCCCCTACACTTAATATAAACATTGTCCTCAATGTTTAAGCATGTGTGAGTAAACTCCCCTACACTTAGGACATTGTGCACTTTGTTTAAATCTTGGTAAGGAAGAGACAACTAAAGTGATTCCTATTTTAATATTGAACAATATAAAATAGTGAATCAAAAGAGTTTAGGATAAAACCGGGAAGACGGGTACACGGAATCACGGGTCGTCAAAAGTCATCAAGAATGGATCTTTGAAAGCTTGAATCCCTGCACATGATAAGAAAGAAAACAACAAACACATACGAGGGTCTCCCCTATACTTATTATAAAAACAAAAAAAAGGATAGATACTGCGGGTTGCCTCCAGAGAAGCGCTTATTTTTGTTAAACGAGTCATGAGCCTGACTCGACCTTGATTAACATAGGAAGAAGCTTGAAACACATCCATCGGGATCAAAGACATGGTTTTCGTCCATCAAATAGCACAAGCTTAAGGCGAACAAGGCAATCCAAAGAAGAGTAGGCAAGGTTCCCTTAAGCAGTTGTTGAGCACGGTGGTAGCAAGGGTGAAGAGGTGCAAGCATATCTCCATTGTTTCCAAAAATATTTCCTTTTATTTCATCAAATAGATACTGAGATGGCTTAGAAATTGCAATACCGGGATCAAACACATTTTCCTTTAGGGAAAATAACACTCAGGCTTAGTAGAGTTTGAAGAGGATCCGCTCATAAATCGTACAATCTCATCCTCAGAAGGTGGATAGAGAGGTGTCAAAACATAAGTACTACGGATGTTGGTGTCTTCCGGTTTCTTCTCCTTTGAAACGAGTTTTTTCATATCCAAAGTAGGATAAAGAGCATCATCAAAGTCCAAAGGAGGAGAATCATTCTCATTTGGGAAGTAAGTGTTGAGAAAAGTAGCAAAATCTTCCTCAAATAAGTAGTCATCCAAAGTAGGATCAAGTATTGTTGGTGGAGGATCTTCATCAAAAGTATGAGTAAGGTCATCATGAGAAGAATCACTCGAAAGAGTATCGAAATCCTCAAAATCAAAATCATCATATGTTGGCATGTCTTTATACTCAGAAGAAAAATCATTGGAATCATCCATGTCAGAACTAGAATCATCATCATAGTCATCATAAATTGGAGGAGACTCATGAATTGGTGGGGGATCTAATTTAGAGGGAGAATCATCCACATCATCTTGGAACAGTGGATTATCATAGCAAGAATCGAAAAGAGGATTGTTATAGACGACAAAATCATCAAGCACATTAATCATATTCGCTGATTCTCTTCCATTGGGTTTGGTTGTGATCTTCCCCATTTTAAACACTTCTGCATCATTTCCGACCCTTAAAATGAGCTCACCTTTAGCAACATCGACTAATGCTTTTCCGGTTCTCAAGAATGTCCGACCAAGTATTAACAGAATACGAGGGTCCATTTCATAATCAACAACAACAAAGTGGATCGGCAAAGTGAAGCTGCCAACGTTAATGAACACATCTTCGGCAGTACCAACGGGGTAAGCGAGAGTGCGATTTGCTAGCTCAAGAGTCATCTTTGTTGGTGTAAGGTCGGGTAATGATAGTGTTTTCCAAACACTTAAAGGCATCAGATTTATAGTTTCCCAGAGATCAGCTAAGGCAGTAAATTCTTCGGCTTTGTTAAAAATGCAAGGCAACACAAAACGACCGGGATCTCCAAGTTTTTCCGGAAGTTCTTTGAGAATGACTGTAGAACAGTTTTCATTTAAGCGTGTGTTGACAAACTCATCCATCTTTTCCTTCTTGTTAAGCAGTTCCTTGAAAGCTTTCACAAATTTCGGCATTTGGACAAGTGCTTCAACGAGGCTAATGTTGAAATTCATTTGAGAGATCATCTTCATGAAAGAAGTGATTTGAGCATCCTCTTTAGTAAGCAATTTGCTCTTGTCTAAGAAGGATAAGGGATGTTAGGTTTATAGGTGGAAGGTGGGGTTGGTGAAGGGTTTTTCTTGGGTGCTTCAGCTGGTTGAGGTGGAGACGGAATGGAGAACTAATACAAGGTGTAGGAGTAGGAGGGATAAATGGTGGTGGAAGAGGTGTAGATGGAGTAACTGGGGGAAGGATAGATGGTCCTACTAAGGTTGCTCCACTGCCTGTAGTAATAGCACACACATTCGCTCTCGGTTTGGTGATGGTATTTGAAGGAAGAGATCCCGAAGTAGAGGGTTGAGTAGTTGGTAAGAAACTAGCCAGCATATTCTTCAACTCATTTGTTTGAGTGCTAAAAGAGGTTTGTATATCATGTCGAAGCTCGGATCTAATATCATTACCTTGCTTGTGATATCTCCATTCAAGTTGATAATTTGGCTTTGCAGATTCTTAATTTGCTCTCCGTGGGTCCTCATAAAAGTTTCCACATCTTGATTAATGGGTGGGGCTTGTTGAACGGGTGGGTGATAAGGATTAGAAGCTCGTGGTGGGTTTGGGTTGCTTCTATAGTAGTTGTTGGGGTTGTGGTTTTGAGGAGAAAAACCGGGTGAAAGAAAGCTGTTAGAAGGATAACTTAGCAAGTTACGATCACCTTGAGGTCAAGCTTGATGGCTTTCCGTTGAATAGTTACCATAAGCTGCATACACGTTTTCCGGATTGTCATGAGTAGAAGGACAATCAGTGTATGAATGAGGACCGCCGCAAATCTCACAAGAAGTTGCAACAGCTTTAACTTGTTGTTGTTGATTTGTAGCCAACAGTTGCATATTCTTGCTCATTTCGACCATTGCGCGGGTCAATTCGGTGATATCAGGGTTTGAAGAAATAGAAGAAACATTGACTCTCGGGTTATTCCTTAAAGATGCGGATGGATCCCAATTTTTGTGGTGAGTAGTCATGTTCTCTATAAGCTCTCTACACTCCTCAGGTCTTCTTTTCATAAATGTGCCACCGACGGCTGCATTAATCGTATCACGATCACGAAAAGTTAAACCATTGTAGAAAGTATCAATTAAGGTGACGGGGAGCATGTTGTGATTTGGACATCGATCGATCAAAACATTATATCGTTCCCAAGCATCAAAAAGTTATTCATCGGGTTCTTGAGTAAATCCACTGATTTGATTTCGAAGGCTCGTGACCATGGATGGTGGAAAGTAGTGCGACAAAAATCATTGAGTCATCTCATCCCAAGTATGAATTGAATTCTTCGGAAGACGATCAAACCATTTTTCGGCATGGTGGGATAAGGTGTGTGAAAATAGGTGAAGGAGAAGAAAATCTATAGTAACCCCGGGCAACTTCATGCTTTGAGTAACGGTAATGAACTTGTCGAGGTGTTTGTTGGCATCATCATCCGACAATCCGCGAAATGGACAAGTGTTTTGAACTTGTTGGATCATGTGATGCTTCAACGGAAACTCTAGAGCCGTGATTTGCATCGGCGCAATCGGTCCTCCTCGTCCATTCATCGTAGGTTAACACAACTCCTCCATCGTTCGAAGGTCGGGTGGGGGAACATTGTTGTTGTTATTCATGTTGGGGTGGGGTGGATTATTGTTGTTGTGCACGCCAGCCATAACTAAATTTTCACGAGTCTCGGGCTCATAATAAGTTGAAGATCTAGTACGCATACACCTGCAAAAGAAAAAGAAAAAGATACCAAAGAAATAGAGAAAATATATGTACTTGTAAAAATAAAAATAAAATCTTTTTGGTGCAAAACTTTGAAAAAGAAATGCTTTTAATAAGTTTTTTAATGTTTTTTTATTTTTTTGAAAATTTTTAATTTTTATGGATTTTTGAAAATTTTTAAGCAAGAAAAAAACGTTCACGAATGAACGGATCCAAAAATTCAACGCGTCTCTCACAGAAAACCGTTAATCTTCACGAAAAGAGCCGGCAGGGGCGCCATTTAATAACTGGCATTTACTCATTTAGAAAAATTGTTCGTTGAAATCGGTCTCTTCGAATTGATTACTGGTTAACTGTGTGACTCAGTCGTCTTTTGGTGGAAAACAAATAGATTTGGTCGTTGTAGTAAAGTAAATGTGCAAGACGTTAAAGTAAATGACGGTTAATTAAAACTAAAACTAATTAAAAAGTAAATGGTGCAATATTTAAAACTTTTAAAAGTAATTGACGAGAAATTAAATGACGTAAAATTAAAGCTCGACGAAAAGTAAAATTGACAATGTAATAAAAATAAGAATTTGAAAACTTAAAATAATGAAAACTTAGAAATTTAACTAAGGCAAAATAATAACACAAAACTCAATCCATCAGAATCCCATCGGAATGCTGTCACCACAAGCCGTCGGAATACTTATCAGAATGTAGGTATCGGAATATAGGAACAAAAATATCGGAATATGGCTAAAAAGAAAATCTATCGAATGTTTGAAAAGTAAAACCGTCGGAATATTGATCGCAATATCCTATCGGAAAGAGCCTATCGGAATACATAAAAACGAAACTATAGGAATACTTAAAATGAAACCATCGGAATGTGGCTATCTGAATGTGCAAGCTTTCGGAATATGGCTGTCAAAAATTTGGCAGCATTCCGTCGCAATACAGCCTTAAGCCCCGTCGCAATCCACGATCGCGATGAGCGATCGGAATCTTGATCGGAATAAGGGGGAGTATCGCAATACTGATCGCAATGTAGAAACCCTTGTGGTTTTTGCGATCGTAACAAGCTGTCGGAATCCAAATCCCTTTTCAGTTGGAATGAAATTCGTAATAAGAAAACCAAATAAGCACTTAGACAATAAGAAAATAACAATAACTAAATCAAGGCAATAATAAGACGAACAAAATAAGCTACAAATTTAAAGACTTTTTCAAAACACAAAATAAGCAAACAAAATAAGCAAACTTTAAAAAGATAAAACTTTTAAGAAAACTTTAAAACTAATAAGCTAAATACAAAATAAGCCAATAAGTATGTCAAGCTTAAAGCTTAAATCGTATAAAAGCCTAGATAGAAATAAGAAGAAAAACTTTTAATCAAATAAGCAATAAGATCAAGCAAATGAATGCTTAATCTGAATTAATAATCAAAATCAAAAGCAAGAAAATTAGAATAAGATGATAATAAAAAGCTTGATTAAAGGAAAATAAAGATTAACAACAAAATTAAAAAACTTACTTGAATTAAAGGCAAGAAATTTAAGGTGCAAAACAAGGTAATTAAATTGATAATTAAGTAAATGACATGAAAATAAATGTGCAAGTAATGAAAATGGTGGAAGACTAGTTTGTCAAATTAGCCAACAACTATGAAAATGAAATGAAGCTCTCTATTTATAGGGAGATTAGGGAGGTAAGCATGTGTTGGAAGCTTCCTTCTTTCTTTCTTTCTTTCCCGTCTTTTCGTCTTCTAAATTCTTCGACTTTTTCGACTTTGTCCCGGGATTAATTAAACTCGTCTTGTAATTTATTCATTAATTAGACTTGAGTTCTTCGGCTTCATTAAACTTCCGTCTTTAGACTTTTTCTTCGATAAATCTTCAGAATAGGCCTTGGACTTCCGTTCTTTTTGCACTCTTGATCTTTTGACTTCGTCTTTTGTCTTTTTCTTTGATAAAAGCCCGTGAAAGCCCATGTTTTCTTCCCTTTTCATATTTTGATCCTAAATCACAACAAAAATACAAACCACGCATAATTCCGACATTTACGACATAAAATACACGTTTTGGATTGGTTGTTATTATAATTAAGTGGTAAAAGGATAAGTATTTTCACACTTGTTAGCAAGGAAAGTAAATAACGATAACAAAGGAAAATACTACTATACAACTAGGCCAAAATAGATTAAAAATGTCGAAAAATCAAATTTTCCGGTTAAAATGAGGGCAAATTCATGGAAAAGCCCACTTACTTCGATAAAAGTCCCCCTACACTTGATATAAACATTATCCTCAATGTTTAAGCATGTGGGAGTAAACTCCCCTACACTTAGGACGTTGTGTACTTTGTTTAAATCTTGCTAAGGAAAGGACAACTATAGTGATTTCAATGTGAACATATAATATATGAAATATTGAATCACGACAGTTTAGGATAGAACCGGGATGACGGGTACACGAGATCACGGTTCGTCAAAATTCATCGAGAATGGATCTTGAAGCTTTAATCCCTGCATATCAAAAGAAACAAGACAACAAACACATACGGGGCTCCCCCTACACTTATTATGAAAACGATAAATGATAGATCAACGGGTTTCCTCCCGAGAAGCTCTTGTTTTTCTTAATCGAGTCACGAGCCTGACTCGACCCAGAACTAATTCAAGGGAAAAGTGGTGAGGGATGGAATCATCTCATGAGATATGTCCTCACCAAAGTACAGCTTCACACGCTGGCCATTCACTTTAAATTTTGGCCCATTTGGCAGAGAAAGCTCAATGGTGCCATAGGGGAAGACTATGGCGACGGTGAATGGACTAGACCAACGGCTCTTCAGCTTGCCCGAGAAGATCTTAAACCGAGAGTTAAAGAGTAAAACTTGATCACCAACGTGAAAATCTCGGTTCTTAATCCTTGAATCATGAATGATCTTGGTCTTCTCTTTGTAGATCAATGAATTCTCATAAGCTTGATTCCTAAGTTCATTGAGTTCATTGAGTTGAATCTTCCGAAGATCACCGGCTTTGTTGATGTCAAAATTGGCCCACTTCAAGGCCTAGTACGCCTTATGTTCCAGCTCAATAGGGAGGTGGCATGCCTTCCCGTACACAAGACGATAGGAGTGCAACCTGTAACAGCCCAAAATGTGATATGCGGAAGCGGTGAAGCTCGGGGGCTGTTACGTCAATGTATCATAGTTCAAGGTACAAGAGAACGACTCTAAATGAGACGTTCTATAAAAATACCTCGTTGAATTTAAATAAAAGCATCAAAGTACAAAAGGTCTCAGTTTCAAAAGATAGCGTAGCGGAATATAAAAGTTTTAAACATCAATGAGATAACAGTTCAAAAGCATAAGTGAATAAATGTCCGAAGATAGCCAAGAAATGCATGCGGACTCCAAGTACTTCACATAGCAGATACAAATCATCATCAATTACCTGAGATAAATGCTAAATTGGGTCAACATAAAGTTGGTGAGAATATAGGTTTCAAGTAAAAATTCATAGTAAATCGATTTCAGATTTCATTTCATGTACACATGCAACTATAGGAGGTATAGTGCCAAGTGTAGGATAAATTGGGTGTTCACAATATTTATGATAGCTAAGCTCGTGACATCGAAACTAATGATCCAGTACATACAATAGATTGTATATATAAATTTTGCCCCAATGGAGTACCTAGCCAAGATAACTCCGTTCACATCAATGGTATACACTCGTCCGACGTTAGAATGCCCGAGTGGAGGTTTTCAGCCCTCAATAGATCGATATATATCATAAGAGCTTACTCCAGCAGAGTAATTAACGATTCACGATAGTGGGGACTACGACTAAAGTAACTTAAGCTATCTCATAAACAGTGTTCACAAAACGTTCACAGAAATCAAGTTTTACTTGCGCCCAGAAGCATGCATCGAAAGCATTTATCACATCCCAAAACATTAAACATATAAAACAGTTTAATAGGGATCTATAAACTCACCTCAAGCAACGATTCAAACCGCACAAGTATGATCAAATAGTAGCTAGCAACTCTAGCAACAACCTAAATATAATACTATAGTTTAGGCGCTAGCAAATAAGTCACAATAGTTCGTCACGTACGTTACTCATCAATCATATATATTATTTGGTTGTTAAAATCGTGACTTGTAAATATCATATCGTTATAAACATTATAGTATATATATATACTTAGGCAAAAATATTTATTTTTGACTCGACGAAATTTCGACAGCCTTTCGGCGTATATTTTAATTTACCCAAATTTATCTTAATAAATTTTCCAACACGATTTCTAACAAAAATTCGGCAGCCTTTCGGCGTCAAATAAAAATTTGCCATTTTTAGTAAGTACTCAAATCTCGTCCTAAAACCCCTAATTTCAACACTTTCTCAATCGCCGATGTTTCAACAAGTCATTTTCCCGCAATAGTATCAATTTCCACTTTCAACGCTCAAACTTTTAATGATACACCAAGTATTCACATTTCGCACTAATACCCTTTTACAAAACGATCCAAACATTCATATACAACTTTTAGTAACCATTTCGACACTTAAAACAACTGCGCTTAACTCGAAAATGTCGTTTCGACCACTTTAAAAATCTAGACAACAAGTACGTTATAGTGTTTTTCACAAAAATTAAGTTTTCCGACAAAGAAATTTAAACGACCGTATCATACTCATTTTAGCTCCGTTTTTAGCCCATAATATATCGAAACGAAGGTCTTAACTTATATTTTCATAATATTGTAGTAAACTAGTGTCAAAACAATTTTTACGACTCTCTATGCCTCATATAAAAATCGGACAGATTATATACTTTTCGTAAAAACTCGTTTTCGACCATTTTCAAGCGTACCCACTAGTATTAACACTACTAGTTCCCTCCAGTTATTCATAAACACACTCAAAATCAAAGATTTATCTTCAAGTCCACAAATCTAAAAATATACATTTTTATATTTTACAAGTCTTTCAATTAAACCATTTTCATGCATGGATCTAATAGATCCACACATAATTTTCATAGATCTAAAATATTTCATGACCAAAAAATTTTTTATCATTTTATTTCAAGAAAATAGTTTATGAGTAACATACATGCATAGATCTACATAGATTATGCATGAAAAAGAAAAGATGAAAAAGGTTTAAGAAATAACCTTGGGTAACGACTCTACGTAACCACGACAACCCGATCTACGCTCTAACCAACAAATAATCAACAAGAACCCAACTTCTATAAACTACAACCAAAACTTCCCAAATTTACAAACCAAGAAAACCCATTCTTCTTTATACTTGTACAAACCCTAGGATATTTTTATTTTGTGTTAATTGTTCTTAAAATGAAGCTTCAAAAATTCAACAATGGTGGAAATGGTGTTTGTGTTGGTGCCGTGTGTTTTAGAGTGAGAAGGAGAGTTGTGTGTGTTTTTTTTTGTGAAGTGTATTAGTGAATAATGTGAAGTGATTTTGAGGTTAAAAGGTTAATAAGTTAAAATGTGTAGTAAAGTGTAAGTTAAGCTCAAAATAGCAAATGAAGAAAATTTGGTTTATCTTGCATGTGGGTGAGTTGTTTGGCCGGTTATGGGGAGGGTCCCACAAGGTAAATAATTCAAAAATTTTACTATGGTAACTAGTTAGAAGGTGTAAGGTAAAAAGGTTAGTTTGTTTTAGGTAAATGTCGAAAATATATAGTTATGTTTAAAATTACGTAAAACTTAAGTATTTGACGAAATATATTAAATTTACGATTTTTCAACGAAAACTGATATTTTATAATTTATAAAGTATTTTATGCATGCTAACGACGGTTAGACGTAAAAACAACGTAAAGTACGAAAACGCAATACGTTAATTAAATATTCACAGGATATACGATTTATTACTATAAATAGCAAAATACAAAAATACAGGCATATATAAACATATACAGAAATATTTAAATACGTTGTTCATGAAAATACGATCACGCTGTTAAAAACTAAACAGTTAAGCACATAATTCACAAATAACGAATAATCTCACGGATTATCGTCAATTCATTGACCGTCTTAGCACTTTGGTCAGGATCACAGAAAGTGTTCAGAATAATGACTGAGCACAGTGTCAGATCATTACTCGTCATCAAACAGTTTTTTAGAAAACGGGGGATAACTTCCCGGTTCCAACACAGTTAAATCACGTAGTTGACTAAATAAAAAGTCAAAGGGTAAAATAGTCATTTTACAAAGTAGGAAAATTACCAGGTGTTATATCATCCCCTTGATAGAGAAGCTTTGTCCTCAAAGCTTAGGAGTGTCACGGGTTCTAGAGTTGTCAAAGAGTTGCGGATATTTCTTGCGAAATTGATCCTCACGCTCCCAAGTGAATTTAGGTCCACGTTTAGAATTCCACCTCACCTTGATGATCGGAATACGACTCTGCTTCAATCTTTTGACCTCACGGTCCATTATTTCAACAGGTTCTTCGACAAATAGCATCTTGTCGTCGATTCGGAGTTCCTCCAACGCTATAACGAGTGTCTCATCAGAAAGGCACTTCTTCAAGTTCGACACATGAAAAGTGCTGTACACGCGGCTCAACGCTTGTGGTAATTCGAGACGATAGGCTACGGTTCCAACCTTTGCCAGAATTTTGAAAGGTCCAATATAACGGGGTTCAACTTTCCTCGCTTGCCAAAACGTACCACACCTTTCCAAGGCGATACTTTTAGCATCACTTTGTCTCCCACTTGAAATTCGAGAGGCTTACGTCGAATGTCGGCGTAACTCTTTTGACGATCACGGGCTGCTTGAATTCGGCTCTTGATTTGAACAATCTTCTCAGTTGTTTCACGAATGAGTTCAGGGGCAGTGAGTTGACTATCCCCAACCTCACTCCAACACACAGGCGAGCGACATTTACGACCATACAACGCTTCAAACGGTGCAGCCTTAGTACTGGTATGATAACTGTTGTTGTAAGAGAATTCCTGATAGGTGTGTAAACACCCATCCTTTTTACCACTTAATTACAATAATAACCGAGCCAAAACGTGTATTTTATGTCATTTATGTCGGAATTATGTGTGGATTGTGTTTTTGTTGTGTTTTAGGACGAAAAGGTGAAAAGTGGAGAAAACACGGGCATTCACGGGCTTTTATCGAAGAAAAAGACGAAAGACGAAGTCAAGAAGTCAAGAGTGCAAAAAGAACGGAAGTCCAAGACCAATTCTGAAGATTTATCGAAGGAAAAGTCAAAAGACGGAAGTTTACTAAAATCCGAAGAACTCAAGTCTAATTTATTGAAGAATTACAAGACGAGTTCAAAGAAATCCCGAGACAAAGTTGTTAAAGTCAAAGAATTAAGAATATTAACAAAGAATTAAGAAGAGCAAGGACTTAATGATGCAATTAAGGAAAGCAGAAAGAGGGGAGGAAGCTTCCTAAGCACCTCCTTAATCTCCCCTATAAATAGATTAGATTAGATTTCATTTTCTCTTGTTGGCTAGAGTGACACTAGTTCTTCCATCTTTAATTTTTGCACATTTACTTTTCATGTCAATTTAAATACATTATCTTGCACTTTTAATACCTTTTAATTCCAAGTAAGTGTTCTTTAATATTGTTGCTTTAATCTTCATTTACCTTTGATCAAGTTTCTTTTCATCATTCTCATCCTACTTTTCTTGTTTTTGGTTTGTTACAAATTCGGATTAAGCAAGTTTTTGCTTAATCTCTTGCTTGTTTGATTAAAGGTTTTGTCTTTTCTTTTCCCTTTTAGCTTTCATACGAAATAAGCCATAAGTTTGACAATCTTGTGTGGTTATTTGGTATTTAGCTTAAGTGTTTTCAAAGTTTTCTTAAAAGTTTTACCTTTTAAATTCCATTTCATTAAGTTTCGTCTTTTAAATTTCGAAAGGTTTTAACTTTTTAGCTTATTGTCTCGTTTTGTTTCCATTTCATTTTAGTTTTTGTTACTGCTTATTAGAATTAGCTTATTTGGTTATTGATAGGTGTGTAGACACCCATCCTTTTTACCACTTAATTACAATAATAACCGAGCCAAAACGTGTATTTTATGTCATTTATGTCGGAATTATGCGTGGTTTGTGTTTTGTTGTGATTTAGGACGAAAAGGTGAAAAGTGGAGAAAACATGGGCATTTACGGGCTTTTATCGAAGAAAAAGACGAAAGACGAAGTCAAGAAGTCAAGAGTGCAAAAAGAACGGAAGTCCAAGACCAATTCTAAAGTTTTATCAAAGAAAAAGTCAAAAGTCGGAAGTTTACTAAAAGCCGAAGAACTCAAGTCTTATTTATGAAGAAATGTCGAGACGAGTTTACAGAAATCCCGAGACAAAGTCATTAAAGTCCAAGATTTAAAGAAGATTAAGAGGACAAGGACTTAAGCATGCAATTAAGAAAAGATGAAAGAGGGGAGGAAGCTTCCTAAGAACCTCCCTAATCTCCACTATAAATAGGCCATTAGTGTTTTCATGTCTTTTTGTTGGATAGCTTGACAAACTATTTCTTCCACTTTACTTTCCTTGTCATTTAATTTCATGTCATTTAAATACATTGTCTTGCACCTTTAAATACCTTTAATTCAAGTAAGTTTCCTTTTAATTATTGTCAATCTTTACTTTATTGTTTGATCTCCTATCTTCCTTTCTTTAATCTTTATGTTAATTTGTTCATGTTCATGTTCTTATTTTATTGATTTGATTTAAGTGGGTTTTGATTATTTTGATTAGTTTTGTTAGTTTTATTGATTTGGTTTGTTTGATTATCATTAATAGATGTTTATTGATTAGTTTGATTTAATCTTGTGGTTGATTTTGATTTGTTTGGATTAGATTCGTGTTCTTTTTTGTCCTCCGTGTTCTTCGCTTGTCTGCTTATTTTTCCAGGAAACATTCTGGATCAAGCCAAGGTTATTCTGAGTGAAGGTGTGTTTCTTGGTTATTCCGGATCAAGGTGTGTTCATCAGGAATATTAGACATTCCGGATCAGTAGTGCTTATTCGGAATAATTTATTATTCCGGATCAAGCATTTCATCCGGAATGCCAAACATTCTGGATCAGCCTTTTATTCCGGATCAAGTGACATGTTCTGGATCAACCGCACATTCTGAATCAGATTATATTCCGGATCGGCAAGTTCATCCGGAATAATTTATTATTCAGGATCAAAGTGCTTCATTCGGAATATTAAAACATTCCGGATCAAGGGTTTAGCCAAGGTGTTAACCAGGATCAATTCGATTAGACCAACACAACGAATATAATTTTTATACGGGCAAAAGCCCAGTTATCAAATGGCGCCGCTGCCGGCTCTTTTCTTAAAGATTAACGGTTTTCTGTGAGAGACGCGTTGCTTTTTGGGACCCGTTCACTTGTGAACGTTTATTTTCTTGCACAAAAAATTTCAAAAATCCATAAAAATTAAAAATTGTTAAAAAAATCCATAAAAATTAAAATTTTCAAAAATCCAAAAAGATTTTATTTTTATTGTGTGTATATATATTGTCTTTGCGTTTGGTATTGTTTTCTTTTGCCTTTGTATGTGTATGCGTACTAGATCTTCTACTTATCAAGAGCACGAGACTCGAGTAGATTTAGTTATGGCAGGTGTTAACAACAACAATAATCCACCGTACCTCAACAATAATAACAACAATGTTCATCCACAGCCTGATCTTCGGACAATGGAGGAGCTTTGTCAACCTACCATGTTGGACGAGGAGGACCGATTGCGCCGATGCAAATCACGGCTCTTGAGTTTTCGTTAAAGCACCACATGATTCAGCAATTGCAAACTAATCCATTCGCCGGAATGCCTGATGATGATGCTAACAAACACCTCGACAAGTTAATTACAATCACCCAAAGCATGAAGTTGCCCGGTGCCACAATGGATGTTCTACGCCTTCAACTCTTTCCACATACTTTATCACACCACGCCGAGAAATGGTTTGATCGTCTCCCGAAGAATTCCATTCATACTTGGGATGACATGACTCAATGCTTTTTGTTGCGCTAGTTTCCACCATCCATGGTCACGAGCCTTCGCAATCAAATCAGCGGTTTCATGCAAGAACCCGATGAATCTCTCTTTGATGCTTGGGAAAGATATAATGTCTTGATCGATCATTGTCCAAACCACAACATGCTCCCTGTGACCTTAATTGATACTTTCTACAACGGTTTGACTTTTCGAGATCGTGATACGCTTAATGCAGCCGCCGGTGGCACATTTATGAAAAGGAGACCCGAGGAGTGTAGAGAGCTTATTGAGAACATGACTACTCACCAGAAAAACTGGGATTCCTCCGCTTCTTCAAGGAACAACCCGAGAGTCAATGTTTCTTCTACTTCAGCAACCCCCGACATGACCGAATTCACCCGCATGATGACTGAAATGAACAAAAATATCTTGCTTCTCGCTACAAAACAACAACATCAAGTTAAAGCGGTTGCTAATCCTTGTGAAACATGCGGCGGTCCACACTCATACACTGATTGTCCTTCTACTCAAGGAAATCCGGATAACGTGTATGCAGCTTATGGTAATTATTCACCGGAAAATTACCAAGCTCGACCTCAAGGGGATAGAAATTTGCTGAGTTACCGATCAAACAACTACCTTTCACCCGGTTTTTCTCCTTAAAACCAAAACCTCAACAACAACTACAATAGAAGCAACCAAATCCCACCTAGAGCTTCTAATCCTTATCACCCACCCACTCAACAAGCCCCACCCATGAATCAAGATGTTGAAGCCTTGATGAGAACCCAAGGTGAGCAAATCAAGAATCTGTAGAGCCAAATTATCAATCTGAAAGGAGATATTACCAAGCAAGGAAATGACATAAGATCCGAGCTTCGAGATAATATTCAATCCTCCTTCAGCAATCAAACGAATGACTTGAAGAATATGCTGGCTAGTTTCTTGCCCACAACTCAACCCTCTTCCTCGAGTTCTCTACCTTCAAACACCGTCACCAATCCGCGAGCAAATGTGAGTGCTATTACTACCCGTAGTGGAGTTACCATAGTAGGAGACCACCTATCCCGCCCCCATCATCTACACCTCCTCCACCACCATTTATCCCTACTCCTCCTACACCTAGTATTAGTGCACTATTACTGTCTCCGCCTCGTCATGACGATGTACCCAAGAAGAACCCTTCAACATCTCAACCTTCACCTATTACACCTTCACTACCCAAACCCAATATCCCATATCCTTCTCGCTTAGGCAAGACAAAAATGCGCACAAAGGATGACATTCAAGTGTCGAATTATTTGAAGATGATCTCTCAAATGACTTTCAACATTAGCCTTGTTGAAGCACTTGTCCACATGCCGAAATTTGTCAAAGCATTCAAGGAATTTCTTAACAAGAAGGAGAAGCTGATTGAGCTCGCCAACACACGCTTAAATGAAAACTGTTCTACAGTTATTCTTAAAGAACTTCTGGAAAAACTTGGAGATCCCGGTCGTTTTATGTTGCCTTGCATCTTTAACAAAACCGAAGAATTTACTGCCCTTGCTGATCTCGGGGCCAGTATTAATCTTATGCCTTTTAGTGTTTGGAAATCACTATCATTACCCGACCTTACTCCAACAAAGATGCCTCTTGAGCTTGCAAATCGCACTCTCGCTTACCCCGTTGGTATTGCCGAAGACGTGTTCATTAAAGTTGGCACATTTACTTTCCCGGTCGACTTTGTCGTTGTTGATTACGAAATGGACCCTCGTATTCCTTTAATACTTGGTCGGCCATTCTTGAGAACCGGACGAGCTTTAGTTGATGTTGCCGAAGGTGAATTAATTTTAAGAGTCGGGGATGATGCACAAGTTTTCAAAATGGGGAAGCTTACAAGCAAATCCTTTGGACGAGAATCCGCGAATATGATTAATGTGCTCGATGATTTTGTCATCTACAACAATCCTCTATTCGAGTCTTGCGTTGATAATCCACTTTTTCAAGATGATGTGGATGATTCTCTCTCCAATTTGGAACCTTCACCCATTTATGATTCTCCACCGATCTTTGATGCTTATGATGATGATTCTAGCTCAGATTCGGATGATTATGATGACTTTGCTTCCGAGTATCCCGACATGCCCATTTATGATGATTTTGATGAGGCCGATACTCTTTCGAGTGATTCTTCTCATGATGAAGATCCTCCGCCATCCATGCTTGATCCTCCTTTGGATAATTACTCATTTGAGGAAGACTTCTCTACATTTCTCAATACATACTTCCCTCATGAGAGTGATGCTCCTCCTTTGGACTTTGATGATTATTGTCTTGATCCTACTTTGGATTTGAAGAAAATTCTTTCAAAGGAGAAGCAACCGGTCGATACCAACATCCGCAGCACGTATGATTTGACACCTCTTTGTCCACCTTCTGAGGACGAGGTTGTGCATTTTCTTTGCGGATCTTCTTCAAATTCTGTTGAGCCTGAGTGCTATTTTCCCTTAAAGGAAAAGGTGTTCGACCTCGGTATCAATATTCTTCAGCCATCTCAGTATCCATCTGATGAAATAAAAGGAAATATCTTTGGAACTTATGGAAATCTGCTTGCACCACTTGACCCTTCCTTCCACCATGCTCCATCGTTGCTTAAGGGAACCTTGGCTACTCTTCTTTGGCTTTCCTTGTTCTCCTTAAGCTTGTGCTATTTGATGGACGAAAACTATGTCTTTGATCCTGGTGGATATGTTTCATGCTTCTTCCTTTTCTAATCAAGGTCGAGTCAGGATCATGACTCGGTAATCAAAAATCAAGCGCTTCTTGGGAGGCAACCCATGTTTCTATCTTTTAGCTTTCTTTATCCTAAGTGTAGGGGAGACCCGTTGGTGTTTGCTATTTCCTCTCTTCTACTATTCAGGAATTCGCACGCTCAATGATCCATTCTTGATGATTTTTGACGACCCGTGATTCCGTTGTTCCCATTTTCCCGGTTCTATCCTAAACTCTTTTCGATTCACTATTTTATATTTCTCAATATTAAAATAGGAATCTCTTTAGTTGTCTTTTCCTTAGCGAGATTTAAACAAAGTGCACAATGTCCTAAGTGTAGGGGAATTTACTCCCACATGCTTAAACATTGAGGACAATGTTTATATTAAGTGTAGGGGGACTTCTATCGAAGTTAAGTGGTCTTTTCCTTGTATTTGTCCTCATTTTAACTGGAAAATCAATTTTTCGACATTTTTCAAAATTTTTGATCTATTTTGGCCTATTAGTTTTTACCTTTGTATAGTTATTTTCTTTCTTTGCTAGAATAAATTTTTAATAAAGTAGTTTTAATTTTCAAACGTTATGAATCTTTTGACTCAACCCGAGTTTACATATCTAAGTTTACTCTAGCTATTATCCTTAACGTGTTTAAGTCAAGTTTTGCTAGGCTTTTATATAGGGAGCTATAAAACGCGAAAGTCTTAACTCTCACGGGTTAAGAACAAGAACTTTTCGCAAGTTCCTATAATTGATCCTAGAGAGTCGTTTATCAAGGGAACTTTAAAATGCGATTTCTAAACTTGAAAGAGTCTAAGAATTTGCAAGATCCTATAGGCGACTCGAAAACCCAAAACTTTCATTTAATAGGCTAAGCATCCACGAGTCTCATTCCTTGAGCTTTTAAACTGTGGAGAACGAGAGATGATAGAGCCAATTATAAGTTTGGTATTCTTTCGTGAATTTATGTGAGTTAATTATAAGCCTATTCTCCCATCACTTGCTAATAAATTTATCTGCAATAAATAAGGTTGTACGATTTGAAAAGTTACTTAGCTTCTAGCCCAAGATCGTTTAAAAGTTGCTCGGTATGGATTAGAGTTCATAGCCAAGGCATAACTTATTGAAGCGGGATGCGAAGATTGGCGAGTCCAAAAAGGTCCTAACAAGGCATGAGGGCTACATTTTGTTGCTAAAGATCCAAAAGTGATGTGAAGAATCATTTATCAGAGATCAATATGAAGGATCGAGACACACGACAAAAAGCAAATAATCCCGTAAAGATCATGGAGAAGTCTATCCGAAAAGGCCCTAACAATGAAAAAGTCGTGGTCCATTTATGAAGAATCTCTCAAAATTTCAAGTGAAGAAATTCCTATTATGAAGAGAAGACCATTATTTCTTGAACGTCTCTCAAGGTTTGAAGTATGAAGTCGCTGCCAAATATCGGTCCGAGAAAGGTCTCAAATCGCGAAGCGAGTTATGCCAAGATATGAACTTTATGAGGTCCCGAGAAGCAGTTTTAAAAGATTTTGTCCTTTAGCTAACTATTGATTAAATCGTTCACTTTATTTTTGGACTAAATAACTATCGAAATAAGTCAACAATGCATCCTCGGGATCATTCAAGACAACAATAAAATATAAGAGATACACCTAGGAATAAGGGAGTCTAAGTGAATAATTGGCCCACATGAGTTCATGTTAGTTTTCTAACTTATAATAACAATGATCTCATTTTTAAGCTTGGTTTGGAGAAAGTGAAAACTTGAGGATGATGATTATTCATGACATTTTCAAAACCCTATGGTAGCTTTTGATTTCTTTACTTGTTATGTTATTTTCTATCTCTTTAATAAAGGCCAAGGTAGATTGATGGTGATGAAAAATGTAAACTTGCTTTGTAACTAATGCATTGCATGAGGACATTGCAATGGTCAAGTGTAGGGGATTTGATAGGTGTGTAAACACCCATCCTTTTTACCACTTAATTACAATAATAACCGAGCCAAAACGTGTATTTTATGTCATTTATGTCGGAATTATGCGTGGTTTGTGTTTTTGTTGTGATTTAGGACGAAAAGGTGAAAAGTGGAGAAAACACGGGCATTTACGGGCTTTTATCGAAGAAAAAGACGAAAGACAAAGTCAAGAAGTCAAGAGTGCAAAAAGAACGGAAGTCCAAGACCAATTCTGAAGATATATCGAAGAAAAAGTCAAAAGACGGAAGTTTACTAAAAGCCGAAGAACTCAAGTCTTATTTATGAAGAAATGTCGAGACGAGTTTAAAGAAATCCCGAGACAAAGTCATTAAAGTCCAAGATTTAAAGAAGATTAAGAGGACAAGGAATTAAGCATGCAATTAAGAAAAGATGAAAGAGGGGAGGAAGCTTCCTAAGCACCTCCCTAATCTCCACTATAAATAGGCCATTAGTGTTTTCATGTCATTTTGTTGGATAGCTTGACAAACTATTTCTTCCACTTTACTTTCCTTGTCATTTAATTTCATGTCATTTAAATACATTGTCTTGCACCTTTAAATACCTTTAATTCAAGTAAGTTTCCTTTTAATTATTGTCAATCTTTACTTTATTGTTTGATCTCCTATCTTCCTTTCTTTAATCTTTATGTTAATTTGTTCATGTTCATGTTCTTATTTTATTGATTTGATTTAAGTGGGTTTTGATTATTTTGATTAGTTTTGTTAGTTTTATTGATTTGGTTTGTTTGATTATCATTAATAGATGTTTATTGATTAGTTTGATTTAATCTTGTGGTTGATTTTGATTAGTTTGGATTAGATTCGTGTTCTTTTTTGTCCTCCGTGTTCTTCGCTTGTCTGCTTATTTTTCCAGGAAACATTCCGGATCAAGCCAAGGTTATTCTGAGTGAAGGTGTGTTTCTTGGTTATTCCGGATCAAGGTGTGTTCATCCGGAATATTAGACATTCCGAATCAGTAGTGCTTATTCGGAATAATTTTTTATTCTCGATCAAGCATTTCATCCGGAATGCCAAACATTCCGGATCAGCCTTTTATTCCGGATCAAGTGAAAATATTCTGGATCAACCGCACATTCCGAATCAAATTATATTCCGGATCAGCAAGTTCATCCGGAATAATTTATTATTCCGGATCAAAGTGCTTCATTCGGAATATTAAAACATTCCGGATCAAGGGGTTAGCCAAGGTGTTAACCAGGATCAATTCGATTAGACCAACACAACGAATATAATTTTTATACGGGCAAAAGCCCAGTTATCATGCTTATTGCGAATTTGCTCCCCATCGAAAAGTGGGGGATTTGGCACATTGCGATGGCTCGACTTCTCCACATTCCGATTGTGACAGAATAGGATCAAGGGATTTCACATTGCGACTGCTTATTCCGATCTGAGGATTGCGACCTAGTAACATCTCCCTCATTCCGATCTGTAATTGAGATCGCACATTGCGATCGCATATTCCGACGGCTCTTGAGGTTTTCTAAGTCGAAGTGCTGGCCAAATTTCCTTAGCAACATTTCGATCTAGGATTACGATCTGACACTTTGCGATCTGAACAACATTCCGATAGGTTGCACTTTCATTATTCCGATAGGTAGCATCTTTCTACATTTCGATAGATTTTCACCCATATTCCGATCTGACATTCCGATGGACTTGGTGACAGCTTTCCGATCTGGATTCCGATGGAATGGGGTTTAGAATTATATTTTGCTTTGTTTTGTTTTTAAGTTACATTTTTAATACTTCGTCAAATTTAATTTTCGTCACGCTTTAACTTTAAGTCATTTAATTAATTTACTTTTAAAAGTTTTAATATTGCACAATTTAAGTTTTAATTAGTCTTAGATTTAAATTAACCGTCATTTACTTTTAAAGTCTTGCAATTTAAATTTACTACAACGACACAAAACTTTGTTTCACCAAAAGACAACTGAGTCGCATAGTTAACCAAGATCAATTCGATTAGACATACGACAAAAAACAATTTTCCTAACTAAAACCTAGTTATCAAATGGCGCCGCTGCCGGCTCTTTTAGTAAAGATTAACGGTTTTCTGTGAGAGACGCGTTGCTTTTTGGGACCCGTTCATTCGTGAGCGTTATATTTCTTGCTCAAATTTTTCAAAAAACCATAACAATTAAAAAAATTGTTAAAAATCCATAAAAATTAAAAATTTTCAAAAATCGAAAAAGATTTATTTTCTTTATAGTGTATATATATTCTCTTTGTGTTTGGTATCTTTTCTTTTGCCTTTGTAGGTTTATTCGTACTAGATCTTCTAATTATCAAGAGCCCGAGACTCGAGAAGATTTAGTTATGGCAGGTGTGAACAACAACAATAATCCACCGCACCTCAATAATAACAACAACAATGTTCTTCCACAGCCCGATCTTCGGACCATGGAGGAGCTTTGTCAACCCACCATGTTTGGACGAGGAGGAACGATTACGCCGATGCAAATCACGGCTCCGGAGTTTTCATTGAAGCATCATATGATACAGCAAGTGCAAACAAATCCTTTTCGAGGAATCCCTGATGATGATGCCAACAAACACCTCGACAAATTCTTTACTATTACCCAAAGCATGAAGTTGTCCGGTGCCACAATGGATGTTCTTCGCCTTCAACTCTTTCCACATACTTTATCACACCACGCCGAGAAATGGTTTGATCGTCTCCCGAAGAATTCCATTCATACTTGGGATGACATGACTCAACGGTTTTTGTCGCGCTACTTTCCACCATCCATGGTCACGAGCCTTCGCAATCAAATCAGCGGTTTCATGCAAGAACCCGATGAATATCTCTTTGATGCTTGGGAAAGATATAATGTTTTGATCGATCGTTGTCCAAACCACAACATGCTTCCAGTCACATTAATTGATACTTTCTACAACGGTTTGACTTTTCGTGATCGTGATACGATTAATGCAGCCGCCGGTGGCACATTTATGAAAAGGAGACCCGAGGAGTGTAGAGAGCTTATTGAGAACATGACTACTCATCATAAAAACTGGGATTCCTCCGCTTCTTCAAGGAACAACCCGAGAGTCAATATTTCTTCTACTTCAGCAAGCCCCGACATGACCGAGTTGAAGTTAGTAATGCTAACACTACTCATATGCCCTAATCACGTACTTATCCTCCCATTATTCCTAAGTTGTATCTCTTATATTTTATTTTGTCTTGAATGTTTCACGAGGATACATTGTTTGACTTATGCGATAATAGAGATTTAGGTCTAAAAATAGAGTCCTAACGGTGTAACTAAGACCATCAAATCAATAACCCCTACTAATAGACAACGATGTCAAAAAATTAAGTTGACATGAAGAATCGATAAACACGGTTTTATAACGGTTTTGAACATGAGACTTATTACCAAGACTTTTATACGCCCCCTAACGGAAGGGCCTTATTATCTTTGGTTTACCTCCATCTTTTATTCAACTTCGCCATGAAGCTTTTATTATGACTTCGGTCTTGCCTTGCCTTTTATTATCCACCTCATCGGTAGTTTTATTAGCCAAAGACGTATATCCTCACGCTAAAGCGAATTTTGGATCTTTAAAGCTTCGAAGATTAAGGATTGATTCACTTTCAATTTTGCATAGATTTTTCGTCCTTGTGGGGCTTCAAATTGTTTGCTAGATTTAGGTGAGCACTTGAAATCTTATTATTGGGTGAAGCTTTTGATTATTCGGGTGCCAATACTTCAAAACCGTGACGCTGGCGATACCTTAATGTCTTCCCAATTGAATTACACGGAAGCTACTAGAAAAGACTAGAAACCCAACAATCCTAACAAAACCGCTAAGTCAATATTTATTAAGCAAAAAATATTTACAAGCGAAGGGAGAATAAGCAAACAACGAGAACACATGAGTTTTTGAAAGAAGAGCGACTTCTACGTTTAGCATAGTAACTTATAATTAACTCTATCATTTCTCGTCCTCATTTAAGAGACTTAGCCTAATGTATAGTTAAGGAATCAAAGCTAAGTGCTCAACACGCACGGTCGAGTCAAAAATTACTCTTATTCTCGCCATCGGAAAATCTACATTCGTGTCTTCAAACACTTATAAAACATGAGAAAAAAATTTTAAATTTGGCCATTTTTAGCCTTATTTTGCAACAAAAACGATAAACAAAAAGATAAACTTTGGAAAGCGTGAAGGTTTGGCAAGGCAAGTATCTATTCACCCCCCATACTAAAGTTGAACATTTTCCTCAATGTTTCGAGTCTAGGGGTGCAAACACCCCCATACTAGAGACGTAGTCGAATGCCTAATCTAGCATGGAAAGGGTGTAACCAATAAATTAATAGCCGTTTAGGAAGTGTGCTAAAAACCTAAGGTTAGAACAATAAAGGATATATCATTTGGATATTGAGAAAGTCTTCAAAGCAAACGATCGAGTGCTCCCATAAAACAAACACGAGAGGCTCCAATCGTGAAGATCATGATCTAAAAACCACAATTCACAAACAACCACGAAACAAAGGTTGGAAGGGCGCAAATCCCCTCACATTAAACTAATTAGAAAGCAATAATATGTACATGGATAAGCATGGGTTTCCCCCACGAGGCACCTTGTTTTTGATAACCGAGTCAAAAGCTCGACTCGAATCCCCATAAATGTGATCATTTAGGGATAATCATGGTATGGTCAATTTTTAGTGGGGCTTACATGATAAACAAGGCCAAAAAAAACAACCGGTATTAAGGACTAAGTCCTTTGATGGTGCAAAATACCAGGATCGAAGATGGCGTTCTCGTTTTCATTGGAAAAACAAATCAACGCCACTTCATCATGAGTCAACATAAACCCAAAGGGTTTCAAGAAAATAGATGAGAAGAAATAGAAGGGTGGGACAATGGGTAAGTCATAAAAATCATGAGCTACTCGAGGTAGACTCGCACCAATCAAATAGAAAGATTTTCCATTTATTGCATCGGTGGAAGACCGAGATTTCCCTTTATAAGCATTCTGGGATCAAATATCTCGTCCTCGGTGGAGAAAGAGGAGGGAACATAAGGGGCTTCCCCCACACTAAGTCCACACAAAGCATCGTCAAAAGGAGAAGACGAGCTTGTAGTACTCAATACAAGTGGTGATGACGGAGTTAGAGTTGTAGAAATATCTTTTAAATTCAATTTAAAATCTTTCCCTTTTTCATCTTTTAAACTCTCCTTATGAAAACCCGATTTAATTATGTCAAAAATATTTGGTGTTTCTAAGGCAATATTAGTCACACTAAAAATTCTCACATTTGTAAACCGTTTGGGTAAAGGTGGTGGTAAGTTCTCAAAACGTTTGTCAACAAAGAAATCTCCCCCATCGGGATCAACACATTCATCATTCGAGGAATCATTCGTGATTAGAATCGTAGGCTTAACACTCTTAACCTCCACCGGTGGAGGGGACGGAAAATCGTTTTTTATCATCAACTTCTAAAACTCTTTTTGAAATCCTTTTACAATTGTTTTTTATGGGACTAACATTGTTCAAAGACGTGATAGAATACACATGAGGAAGTGTGGAGTTTTGAGTTGCATTAATGACGAGTTCTTCCTCATTGAAACGAAGAGTGATTTTCCTAGCATGCACATCGATAAGTGCTCTCGAGATATACAAAAATGATCGACCTAAAATTAGAGGAACTTTAGGATCGATGGGAATGTCAACAACAATAAAGTCTACGGGATAGTAGAACTCTCCAACTTTCACGAAGACGTCCTCGGCTACCCCACAAGCTAGAATCGTAGAATGATCAGCCATCTCAATTGACATTCTTGAAGGAGTGAGATTGGGAAGATTGAGCGACTTAAAAACCTCAAGAGGCATCAAATTAATACTAGCACCAAGATCGGCCAAGGCGTAGCATTCTTCCATGTCTTGTATAGCACATGGGATTAAAAACTTACCGGGATCACCGACTTTTTGAGGTATGCGGCTAAGAAAAACCGAAGAACAACTAGACGATTTTTGCAATTTCTCTTTGTTATTTAACATACTTTTAAAGTTCGCGGCAAATCGAGGCATCATGACTAAGGCGTCGGCAAAACTTATGTTAAAATGCAAGTCACGAAACATTTTCATAAAAAGTTCAAATTGATTGTTATTTCGTTCTTGTGCCTTTTCCTTGTTTCGTCTTGAAGGGTAAGGTAAGGGTGGTGTGGGTTGGGGCATAGGCAAAGGCCTTGGGATCTCGGGTTCCACTTTTGGTAATGGTTCAACCATAGGTGTGGTTTGAGCGGTACTTCGTGGGCTTGGAATTTGCTCCTTTTCTACCACCACCTCGGTTTCTTTCTCTTTTTCCTTCTCCGTATAAGTACTTAGACGAGAAATGGGTTATTTGAAAGTTTTACCACTACGAGTAGTAATAACCTTCAATTCTCCTTTCGGGTTCACGATGGTATCACTCGGAAGACTACTCGAAGAAGAAGGTTTACACATGATAGCTTCAATCATTTTTCCCATTCGGTCTTCAAACTTAGATTGCCTAGCATCCGCTTTTAACAACTCTTACTTAATCTCATGTTGACCTTGCTCCATTTTTTGTTGATTTTGTTGGAGTCGTTGGACATTTCCTTCCATTTTATTAGCATGAGTCTTAAGTTCATTAGCAAGTTCTTTTTTAAGCTTGTTTTTCAACTCGGATCTTAAGCTAACCATTTCACGTTGCATATTATCAAACTTAGCATCGTTTGCTTTTACATAATTCAAAAACTCTCCTTGAAGATTTTTGGTGTGATCATTTTGAAAACCTTGAGTGGTAGTTTGAAAATCACGGTTTTGGTTTTGGTTTGAAATTTGCCCATTTCCACTTTGATAAATACCCTTGTTGTAGTTACGTTGAGTGCCTTGATAATTACCACCTTGATTGTTGTTTTGATAGTTATTAGCATTTTGATTTGGTGGAGCTTGATTTTGGTGGGAACCTTGACCGTTTTGGTTGTAAGTTCCCGTTGCTACATAAGCACTCGAAGTGTTACCGTCCGCGGTAATGCACTCGGAAAGATCATGAGCTCCACCACAAGACAAACAACTCTTAGCAACTGCTTTAACTGAAGCGTAATTCGAAGCTTCTTGAGCTTTCCAATGGGACATAAGGTTAGCAAATCTATCAAAAAACCGATTTTCTTCATTTGCTTCATCATGTAAGGCATAAATGCTACGAGACGATGACGAGCCCATTTTGGCAACACTCGGTGTGTTACGAGGGCTATAAACCTTAGACCTATTCTCAATTATCATGAAAGCTTCCTCAACCGTTTTACACAAAAAATTACCACCCGCGACGGCATTTAAATAATATCTTTCATGATCATTAAGTCCATTGTAAAACGTGTCAATTTGATGCAAGTCGGAAAAACCGTGATGACGAAAATCATGTAACATTTCCATAAACCTATTCCAAGCCGTTGAAAAACTTTCATTACATTCTTGTGAAAATTTTGAAATCTCGTTTTTCAAGTGCGTAGTCTTAGAGGGCGGAAAAAATTGGTTCACGAATTTTGAAACGAGATCCTTCCACGTCAATATAGAATTGGGTGGCTCTTTCTCTAACCAAATTTTAGCGGGCCCCGCTAAGGAATACGGAAAAAGCATCATCTTAATCGAGTCATTCGAGACATCCTTAAACTTGCAAGTGGCGGTAAGACGATTGAATTGGCGGATATGGTTGTGTGGATTGTCCTTATCATCACTACGGAATTTGTTGTTTTGGATCATCGACAACAAACCCGTTTTCACCTCAAAATTCTCCGCAAGGATAGCGGGAATCACAATAGCCTCTCCATAACCCTCGGTGGGTTCTTGAAGTAACTCCATCATAGTTCGATTCGCCATGGTTGGTGCTTCTCTTACAATGGGTTCGTCAATAGGAGACTCCTCACTAGAATGATTTGGAGTGGGAGTTTTGTTCTTTCGTTTACGTGCACGTTTTGCTTGATTACGAGTTAGCATAAACGTCACGTACAACGAGGGGACGAGCAAAGAAGATTCTTTTTGGTGTTTTTAACTTTTTCAATTTTTTGGATTTTTGATTGTTTTTACTTTTTTTGGATTTTTGGAATTGTATTAGGTAGACAAAAATCTACAAATCTCCTCCTTAATCAAATCTCTCGATTAAAGAAGCCTCAAGGAATGAAAACGATCACGTGAAGTGAACGCCTTCGATGACTTTAGAACGATGGTGGAACACCAAATTGTTCAAGAGGGTTTAATCAAATGAAACCAAGAAAATATATATGATACGTAATAATACTTTGGGCGGCAAAACCCTCGATTAGCTTTCAAAATCAAAATACGCACAAGCAAGCGGAGGAAACGAGGCGGCGCGAAGCACTTAAGAGCCTTTTTCCTTTAGGTCGTGAAATACAACCGCCTTATACCCACCTTATAGTTTGTATTTTTCAAAATCGAGCTTCTCGAAAGTATTTATCTATTTTTGCCTTTTTTCTTTGGTTTGAGATTTGAATACAATGATTGGGTAATGACCTCCCAAGTCAAGGTTGTGATTTCTCACGTATTTGGAGTACTTGTGAATTTATTGTTCTACGTATACAATATAGTAATAGTATTCACAAAAAACGAAAAACCGATAATACGTATTAGTAGAGTGCTACTAATACAAATACTTATTAAGGCTATATAAAAACAACAATTGTTCAAATCAAAACACAACACGCCTCCCCGGCAGCGGCACCAAAATGATAGTTGTAAAAATACCACTTGTTTAGGAAAACAAGGGTAAAATATAGGGTAAGCACGACGATTTAGGAAAACCGTGTGTAAATGACCCTAAAGTGAGTTCGTTCTCGAGGAGGCTATTGTGTTATGTGTGTAATGATTTGGATAATGATTTGTGATTATATTGAGAAAAAGAAAATAGAAATGGGGTGAGAAGAGAATGACGGTTACGAAGACGGATCGAGCTAAGACGAAAAGGTCGTTCACGTAAAACCGTAAAAACTACAAAATGAAAAATTTTAAACCTAAAATTAATTAATAGTTAAAACTAAGTCAAAAATAATATAAATAAGAATAAAAATCCAACAAAAATATTTTAAAACCTTTTATTAATTAAATATTCAATTTTAAATGCTAATTAAAGCCCTAAAATTAAATATAATTAAAAAATGTCCAAAATATTACTTTATTGAACAAATAACTCACTTATATTATTTAAAGACTAAAAAGTATTTTCCTAATTTTTAAAAACTATTTTTCTATTTTTTAAAGGCTAAAAACTATTTTTAAACTAAAATAATAATAAAAAATAATAAAATAATGCTAAAAATAATTTTCCAATTTTAAAAAAAATCCTAAATTATACTAAAGAACAGTAGAAAAATAAAAAAGTTTGAAAAATATAAAAATTTTCACTAAAGGACAAAAACAGTTATAATAAAAACCCTAATTAAACTAAATTAATTCTAAAAAATAAATAAATAAGTGAACAGTAAAAACTTTTTGAACTAAAAATCTTAAATTATTTTTCTAAATCCAAGAAAAATCTTTAAATTGAAAAATAATTGTTTTTGTCACTAAAAGACAAAAACAGAAATTAAAAAGTTAATTAAAAATAGCTATTTAATCTAAAAAATATTAAATGAACAGTAAATTAAAAACTAATTAAACAGAAAAATCAAAATTAAAATAAGAAAAATAATAAAACTGGTTTCAAGTCCTAATTCTTAATTAAGTCCACAAAAGACAAAAAATCCAACTTTCTGATAGTGATACTTGCTAGGGTTTGTCTTTTAGCTCAACAGGGTTAACTTGTGTATTAGCAGGGGGAACTATGTTCCCACTGATAGTGCAAATAAATGGTCAGTTGACCAATAAGCTTAGGAAAGCTTATTTGAAGCTTTTTCTTGGGCAATAAGGCACTCCCACAACCAGTTGGGTTGTGGGAAGTCAATGAGAGCAAATAAAACACAAATCCAAGCCAAAAGTCACACAAACAAGCCCATGAAAGATACTGATTAAGCAAGTATGTTTCTGATGAACAGTAATTCTTGTTTATATGCACAAAAATGAATTTCAAAACCCAATAACTTGCATACAAGTTAAGCAAATGACATGAAACTTATAGCAAACCCTAGATCATACCAATCATTATCAACCTTAACAACCTTATGAACCAAATCCAACAAAAACAGTCCACAAAAGGACTTACTGATATTAGCTACTTAGGCGAAATTTTAACATGCAATTTTACTCTAAAACAGTCCACAAAAGGACTTACTGATATTAGCTGGTGGCGTACCCCATAAAGCTTCCCTCTCCTCTCTAAACCGCTGACATGGAACAGTAGGCTTCTTCTTCAAGTTGGATGTCTTCCTAATCCCACTCCTCCTATGGGGCTCAACTCTCTCAGGTACAACAGTCAATGCATCAACCCTACTATCATCATCAGCCTCAGCATCCTCGCTATCACTACTAGCCACAACCATCCTAATGTCAGTATCACTCTCAATCTCATCATCCATGTCCTCATCATCCTCACGATCTACCTCATATCCATCCATATCATCATCACCCTCATGATCTACCTCAACACCATCCATATCATCCTCATGACCTACCTCATGTCCATCTATACCCTCATCACCCTCGTGATCTACCTCAATACCATCTACGTCATCCTCATCATCCTCATCGTCCTCACTACCACTAACCCACTCGATCAAAGTACGATGCACAACAGGTGGCATCCCATCAACAACATCGGAAGTATCAGACAACACATCAGGCTCACCCTCATCATCCTCCTCCGGGTCCTCGTCAGGGTCATACACCGCACCTTCCTCCTCAGGATCAGCCTCCTCAGGAGCCTCCTCTGGGACATTCTCCGGCTCGACATGATCTGGTATCATCTCAATCTCGTCTTCCCACTCTTCGTCAGCAGAGTCGGGCTGGTAAGTAATAGTAGATGACGACATAACCTGCAACAACCAAAATGCGCATTAAAGCAGTTGTAGGGTATGCATGAAATAATCATGTATAGAAATTAAAGTATGCAAACCAGCGAGATGCATATGTATATAATACATATTACGTATTACATAATATATATTACATATTACTTATAGTGTTATCCTACGTAATACATTACGTAGTACACATATATATACAGAGTAACAAGTAGCCACATCGGTTACAGTCTAGGCCTAAAATGCAAACCTAGTACTCTATAACCAAGGCTCTGATTACCAAATCTGTAACACCCCAAAATGTGATATGCGGAAGCGGTGAAGCTCGAGGGTTGTTACGTCATTGTATCATACTTCAAGGTACAAGAGAACGACTCTAAATGAGACGTTTTATAAAAATACCTCATTGAATTTAAATAAAATCATCAAAGTACAAAAGGTATCAGTTTCAAAAGATAGCGTAGCGGAATATAAAAGTTTTAAACATCAACGAGATAACAGTTCAAAAGCATAAGTGAATAAATGTCCGAAGATATCCAAGAAATGCATGCGGACTCCAAGTACTTCACACAGCAGATACAAATCATCATCAATTACTTGAGATAAATGCTAAATTGGGTCAACATAAAGTTGGTGAGAATATAGGTTTCAAGTAAAAATTCATAGTAAATCGATTTCAGATTTCATTTCGTGTACACATGCAACTATAGGATGTATAGTGCCAAGTGTAGGATAAATTGGGTGTTCACAATATTTTTGATAGCTAAGCTCGTGACATCGAAACTAATGATCCAGTACATACAATAGATTGTATATATAAATTTTGTCCCAATGGAGTACCTAGCCAAGATAACTCTGTTCACACAAATGGTATACACTCGTCCGGCGTCAGAATGCCCGAGTGGAGGTTGTCAGCCCTCAATAGATCCATCCATATCATAAGAGCTTACTCCAGTAGAGTAATTAACGATTCATGATAGTGGGGAGTACGGCTAAAGAAACTTAAGCAACCTCATAAACAGTGTTCACAAAACGTTCACAGATTCAAGTTTTACTTGCGTCCAGAAGCAAGCATCGAAAGCATTTATCACATCCCAAAACATTAAACATATAAAACAGTTTAATAGGGATCTATAAACTCACCTCAAGCAACGATTCAAACCGCACAAGTATGATCAAATAGTAGCGAGCAACTCTAGCAACAACCTAAATATAATACTATAGTTTAGGCGCTAGCAAATAAGTCACAATAGTTCGTCACGTACGTTACTCATCAATCATATATATTATTTTGTTGTTAAAATCGTGACTTGTAAATATCATATCGTTATAAACATAATAGTATATATATACTTAGGCAAAAATATTTATTTTTGACTCGACGAAATTTCGACAACCTTTCGGCGTAAATTTTAATTTACCCAAATTTATCTTAATAAATTTTCTAACACGATTTCTAATGAAAATTCGACAGCCTTTCGGCGTCACATAAAAATTTGCCATTTTTAGTAAGTACTCAAATCTCGTCCTAAAACCCCTAATTTCAACACTTTCTCAATCGCCAATGTTTCAACAAGTCATTTTCCCGCAATAGTATGAATTTCCACTTTCAACGCTCAAACTTTTAACGATACACCAAGTATTCACATTTCGCACTAATACCCTTTTATAAAACGATACAAACATTCATATACATCTTTTAGTAACCATTTCGACACTTAAAACAACTCCGTTTAACTCGAAAATGTCGTTTCGACCACTTTAAAAATCTAGACAGCAAGTACGTTATAGTGTTTTTCACAAAAATTAAGTTTTCCGACAACGAAATTTAAACGACCGTATCTTACTCATTTTAGCTCCGTTTTTAGCCCATAATATATCGAAACGAAGGTATTAACTTATAGTTTCATAATATCGTAGTAAACTAGTGTCAAAACAATTTTTACGACCCTCTATGCCTCTTATAAAAATCGGACAGATTATATACTTTTCGTAAAAACTCGTTTTCGACCATTTTCAAGCGTACCCACTAGTAGTAACACTACTAGTTCCATCCAATTATTCATAAACACACTCAAAATCAAAGATTTATCTTCAAGTCCACAAATCTAAAAATATACATTTTTATATTTTACAAGTCTTTCAATTAAACCATTTTCATGCATGGATCTAATAGATCCAAACATAATTTTCATAGATCTAAAATATTTCATTACCAAAAATAATTTTTATCATTTTATTTCAAGAAAATAGTTGATGAGTAACATGCATGTTGGAAATACGTTTTACGTATTAAGAAGGATCGGTCGCTCCAACGATAGTCCATGTAATAGCTCGTAGTTTAGTTACTTATCTTTATTTAACAAACAAACCCAAGCCTAGCCTACAACATGTGTAGGCCGGCCCAAATGTAAGCCCAAGCCCATGACAAGGGCTTGGGTATATAAACCCTCTCCATAGATGGAGAGGGTGTGTGGTTCTTTATTTTTACACATAGTAAACTTTTGTTTCTCTCTCTAGAATTGTGTGAGTTCCACCATCTCTCTATCTCTTTCTCTCTTTAAAAACATAAGCAAGATTTACATATCATCAAATGGTATCAAGAGCCATGGGATGAGTGTATTGTTTATGTGTTTGTTTTTATAAAATTTCGTGTGTTTTTGATCCCTAAATCCCACGTCCAAATTTTTTTGGTGTTTTTTGTGGTTTGATCTTCACCAATATCATCTACATATGCGTATTAGTGATTTCGGTTACTTGGATCGCTAAAGAACGCAAAATATTTTAGTGTTTGGATTCATTTTTGGCATCAAGATTCGTCCTTTTTAAGTACAATACGAATCCCTTGTTTTTCTCCACTTTTCGCAATACCTGGTATAAATTCGCAATTGTTTGTTTTATTGCGAAATCTTGCACCTTGCTGATTGCGAAATTTTCAATCTTGAGTATTGCGGAATTGTCACATAATTGCGGATTTAGGAGTTGCGAAATCTTGGCTTAATTCCGGATTTATTGTATTGCGAAATGTTGTGCTTTAAGTGAATTATGAATTTTAATCCTCCAAGGTATTGCGGAATTATCTCAGCATTGCGAATTCTACTTCTGAAAAATTGCGGAATCTTGGATTTTTGAAAATTGCGGAATCTTGAAAATTGATTAATTGCGGAATCTTGCAAATTGATTAATTGCGGAATCTGGTCTATCGGGTAATTGCGAAATCCTGCATTTCAAGTAATTGCGGAATCTTGCAATTTATTGCGAAATCTTGTGGTTTGAATTATTGCGAAATCTTCCAAGCAATTGCGAAATCTTCAAGAGTTGCGGATTTGTGTATTGCGAATTCTTGCAATTGGGTATTGCGAAATCCTATGTTTTGAGTGATTGCGAAATCATATCCCCAATGGGATTGCGAAATTTTTAGAATTTTTCAAGATTTTTCAAGATTTTCAAAAAACGTGATTTTTCAAGATTTGAAGTGGATTTTTTTGTTTCTCAAGAAGACAATTTTAGGGGATTTTAACATAGTTTCTCGACTTCAACACACGACAACAAGCACATTTACTTTCTCTCATTTTTAGATCAAAATTTGTAAATCTTAACTTATCGAAATGGAGTACACATCTCTTACGGATAAGTCCATCCTCTCGGGTACGGATACTCGTCCACCAATGTTGGAGAAGTCTATGTACGAGGATTGGACTTCCCGAATGGAACTTTACATGTTGAACAAAGAGAATGGACATCTCATTTGGGCATCGTTGCTCAATGGACCATTAGATTATGGTACAGTGACAGAAGGTACAACTACTCGTCCTCGCACAACGGGTGAATTGACTGGAGATATGAAGATTCAAGACAAATGTGATAAGTATGCTACAAACATAATTCTCCAAGCCCTTCCTCCAGATGTCTACAAACTCGTTAGCAAACATAAAGTTGCCAAAGAGTTATGGGATAGAATTCGTGTTCTAATGCAAGGCACCTCGTTAACTAAACAAGAACGAGAGTGTAAGCTTTATGATACTTTTGATAAGTTTGCCTATGTTCCAGGGGAGACTCTCAATGACTACTATCTGAGATTTACCCTATTGTTGAATGAGCTAAATATTTATGGCATGGCAATTCCTATGTTTCAATTGAACACCAAGTATTTGAACACTCTTCCTTCAGAATGGAAAAAATATGTGACGGATGTTAAATTGGCTAAGGACTTGCATAACACCAATGTGGATCAACTTCAAGCTTCTCTTCAACAACACGAATGCCATGTGATTGAGGCTCGGTTGTCTAAACCTCAAGTTCATGATACACTTGCCATGGATGCTTTTCAACAAAACATGGCTTATACTTATCAACAACCATCATACTTGCAGCAGCCACCACCACACACCTATCAGCAACCACATCAACCATCTTATCAACCACCAATGATGCCACCACAAGCAATTCAACAAAGTGTTCATCAACAATCTTTTCCACAGCAACCACCATATCAGACATCACCATCACAAGCCAACACTTCTTCAATGGGCTATACTCCTCAGCAAGGATATTTTCCAATAGAAGCACAACCAGCACAAGCTTTCTACTCTAATGAACTTCCACCAATCCAAGCACCGGTCTTTACTCCAAATGATATGCCAGCTGACGTTCTAAACCATCTCACTGTCTACTTGTCAAAACATGTTGTAACTAGAGGATTTCCACCAACAAAGAATCAGCTCCGCACCTCTTCAAATCCTCGACAACAAGCTACTGTTCAAGATGGTCAAGTAACAGTACAACCTATTCAGGGAGGAAAAATTCATATCGACCTCCTACAAGCACTGTGAATGATCAAGCTATATATTCTCAAGCTAATGGAAATGGAAGCCCCATTAGTCCTCAAAAGGTTTTGACTTGCTACAATTGCCGAGGACAAGGTCATATGGCTAGGCAATGCACTCAGCCGAAAATGAGAAGGTATGAAGCGTGGTTTCGTGAGAAGATGTATTTAGTTGATGCTCAGTCTAAGGGAAAGATTTTGGATTCAGAGGAGTTAGCATTTCTTGCACACCCAGGGGCAGCAGATACTGAAGGCATTATAGTCGTTTCCACTTCTAATGCAACTTATCAAGCAGATGATCTTGACGCATATGATTCGGATTGTGATGACATTCACTCTGCCCAAGCTGCTCTCGTTGATAATCTCTCTCACTACGGTTCTAATGTCGTCAGTGAGGTACCAACCACATCTAATAATATTGATGATAACCAACATCAAGTTGGGCATGAAAATGACAACCTCGAACAACATTCGGGAACTAGTAAATCAAATGATGTGGTACCCAATCCTACACATTTGAGTGAACCTCAACCAAATGCTACGACGGGTATGGAATCTTATGCTCAACATGATTTGGTCATGGTACCTAAACATATTATTGATCAAATGCATATGGCCCTCCGACAATCCGTAGATAGCAATTCCACCCTAACTGCTGAGCTTGAGTTGCATAAAGAAAAGGTCAAAACTTTTGAAATGGTCCCTCAGGCAGAGAAAATAACATGTTCTGAATTTGACCAATTTCGTTTTGAAAAGATTGAACACTTGAAAGAAATAGAATCATTAAAAGCTAATCTTTCCAATGAATAAAAAGCAAAAGAGTCGGTTGTAAATGATTTTCAGAAACTTAAATGGATTTCGAAACTCTCGAGTCTAAAAAGTTTGAATCGGAAATTAATGCTACCAAACTTCTTAAATTCAAAGAACAACAACTTTTAAAACAATACGCTTCCACAGAAAAGGTTATTCTTTTAACTAAATCGTTTAAAGAACTCGAACTTAAGCGTCTTCAAGATTTACCACCTAATCCCGGTTATGCAAAACAAGCTCAGGAATATATTTCGTGTCTTTATGATATGACCCTAATTGGCAAATCGAAAGAAGCACCTTTTGTTCGTAGTACTGAGGAGACACAGTCACTTGCGGAAGAAACTCATTCTAAAATGATTTCAAAATTCCATACTATTGATTATGATCAGTATAACAAAGATCAGTTGTCTAAAAAGACCCGCATTCGCTTACAAAAGGAATTAGCTAAATTGACAGTTCTTGTGCCCCAAAGTTTGTCAAATGAAAACCCTCCTAGTACGTCTCCTACACTTGTCAAAACGGATTTAACGAAGTTAATTCCACCGGTAAGTAAGGCGTCCGTTAACTTAAATGCGGTTCACTAACACTTAGCTGATTTTGACAAGGTCATTTTGGAACGTACGACGGTTTTGGCCATAACAGAAGGTGAATGGAATTTTGAGCACACTAGAGCTGCGTTTCGAGTCGAAATTGTTCCGTTTGTAAAGAATGTTAAAGCTTGTCTTAGTAATCTTGATCAAGATTTGCTTTTGGAAATAAAAGTTAGACGTGTTTTCAATGAAATGGATGATGCTTATGAAAACAGTTTACTTGAAATAGAACGAGTTTTACGCCAAAATGATCAGCTTTTGAAGCAAGTGATGTCTCATGATATAGTTTCTGTCTGTGTGAATAAAAGTGTTGATAATGATTCTATTGTGCATAATGTTGAATCTGTGGATAATGTGGTAGATAGTACTTGTCACGAATCTGACACTGAATTTTTAAAGCTTCAAGATTCATATTCTTCGCTTTCAAAACGTTTTGATGAGATTCAAACACATTGTATTTCGCTTAAATGCAAGCAACAATTTATTCAAGAAATCTTTGAAACGTCATTTGAAGGTGTTAATATCGATGATGCACACTTTGAAAAGAATTTTCGATCGAATTTACAATCAAAACAACGTCAGCCAAGTGACAAAGTTGCTAAATATTTGCCGATAGAAATAGAGAAATCTAAGGAGCTTAACTGTGTGAACGTACTTGAGGCCGTTGAGAATTTTAAACTTGATCTAGATAATCGAGTTTCCAAGATTTTGTCCAAAGTTGATAACTTAAAATAGAAAAATACACGACTCTTCGATTCAGTAAAGCCCGCATGTATTGATACCACTGTACAGAATCAATCATTGATTGAACAATTGAATCGAAATTCGGTGGAAATATCTGATTTGAGGGAACAAATTTGTGATAAGAATCTGGTCTTGGCTAAGTTAAAGGAAACACTTTGTACTCTAAAAGGTAAGAATGTTGTGGATAACGCAGCCACTGTCTCAGCATCGTCCTCTAGTGCAATCAAAAGGAACCTTATAGCCGTCACACCATTTAATAAGGGACCTAGGACTAAACCATCTCAAACTTTGGTCACTAAAGATAAGGAGGAATCAAAACCAGCTTCTAATATTCTTGTGTTGCCTTCTACAGGAGTAAGCACTACTACTAAGGCTCAAATATCTAAGCTTAAAAGAAAAAAGAAGAATGATAGGATCTTGCCCCCATCTAGTAGTCAAGTGAAGCAGAAAGTAGAAGTCCATCCTAGGGATGTTATTTCTATTTTGAATAAAAAGAATCATGTAGCAAAACCTAAAGGCTCTGCGGTTGTGCAGCGTTCTAAGCCTACTGTGAATTCTAATTTGAAATGTTGGAATTGAAATGAATGTATGTTTTCTAGTCGTCATGATTCTTGCCTTGTTGACCATGTGAATGAGATGAATGCCCGGAAAAATGGATTAGAATAGAAACCGACTGGGAAAGTGTTAACCCAAGTTGGTTGGTTGTGGCGCCCCACTGGTAGAATTTTCACTATAGTTGGAAATATGTGCCCTTTAACTAGGATCACTCCCACTAAAGCGAAGAAAGCGTGCCCTTTAACTAGGAGTACCAAGGCTACCAAAACACAAGCGTGTCCTTTAACTAGGAACACTGACACTACTGTAGGAACCAAGTGCCCTTTAAATAGGTCTACTCCCACTGTAGTGCCCGCGAATAATCCAAAACCTAAGAAAGTTGGAACAGTAAAACCTATTAGTGCTAAAACTCAAATTAGAAAACGCAGGAAATCTAAGGGTCTCATAAATGCTAGCAATTCTGATAATCTTATATCTCTATCTGCTAACACTCCGGAACCAATAGTTTCCAATGCATTGTCTACTGTTGTTATTGAAAACAGGTGGTCCAAATTGTTCTCTGGTATTTGGACTCTGGTTTCTCCAAGCATATGACCGGAGATCGCTCTCAGCTCAGAAATTTCGTTAGCAAGTTTCTTGGTACGGTTATATTTGGAAATGATCATATAGCAAAGATAATGGGTTATGGTGAATATCATATTGGGAATGTTATAATTTTAAGAGTGTATTACGTGGAAGGTCTCGGTCACAACTTATTTTCTGTGGGACAATTTTGTGATGCAAACCTAGAAGTTGCTTTTCGAGAGCATACCTACTTCATTCGTAATTTGGAAGGGGTTGATTTATTGAAAGGTACTCGAGGAAATAATTTGTATACTTTGTCTCTACAAGACATGATGGCCGCTTCTCCCGTATGTCTTCTCTCCAAAGCATCGAAGACTAAGTCATGGTTATGGCATCGACGGTTATCTCATCTTAACTTTGTGGCTATTAATCATTTGGCGAAAAACGAACTTCTTCGTGGTCTTCCTAAACTTTCATTTCACAAGGATCATTTGTGTTCCGCGTGTACAATGGGTAAAAGCACTAAGAAATCTTACAAACCCAAGACGGAAGACACCAACCAAGGTAAACTTTATCTGTTGCATATGGATCTTTGTGGGCCAATGCGTGTTGAAAGTCTTAGTGGTAAAAGGTACATCCTCGTTATTGTGGATGATTAATCTCGGTTTATGATAGGTGTGTAAACACCCATCCTTTCTACCACTTAATTACAATAATAACCGAGCCAAAACGTGTATTTTATGTCTTTTATGTCGGAATTATGCGTGGTTTGTGTT
This sequence comes from Glebionis coronaria, assembly GCA_025667525.1. NCBI lineage: Eukaryota > Viridiplantae > Streptophyta > Magnoliopsida > Asterales > Asteraceae > Glebionis > Glebionis coronaria. The sequence continues at coordinate 438,285,884 of CM046874.1, forward strand.
TTTGTTGTGATTTAGGACGAAAAGTTGAAAAGTGGAGAAAACACGGGAATTCACGGGCATTTACGGACTTTTATTGAAGAAAAAGATGAAAGACGAAGTCAAGAAGTCAAGAGTGCAAAAAGAACGGAAGTCCAAGACCAATTCTGGAGATTTATCAATGAAAAAGTCAAAAGACGGAAGTTTATCAAAAGCCGAGAAACTCAAGTCTAATTTATTGAAGAATTTAAAGACGAGTTCAAAAGAAATCCCGAGCCAAAAGTCATTTAAGTCCAAGTTTTAAGAAGATTAGAAGAAAAGGACTAAGCATGTAATTAATGAAGATTAAAGAAGGAAGGACTTAAGCTTGTAATTAAGAGAAAAGGAAAGAGGGGAGGAAGCTTCCTAATCCTCCCCTATATATAGATTAGGACTAGTTAATTAGTTTTCTTGTTGGCTAACTTGACAAATTAGCTCTTCCACATTTATTTTCTTGCACATTTAAATACTTTTCAATTTAATTACCTTGTCTTGCACGTAAAATTCCTTTAATTTCAAGTAAGTTTCCATTTAATTCTTGTCAATCTTTACTTTACCTTGTTAATCTCTCATCTACCTTTCTTAATCTTTGATTTTCATGTTTATGTTTGTGTTCATGTTCATATTCTTATTTTGATCAAGTGGTTTTTGATTATTGTGGTTAAATTTGTTTGTTTGTTGGTTTAAACTGTTGATTATGATTAATTGATGTTTCGTTATTAGCTTAATTAAATCGTTTGTTTGATTTTGTTTAATTTGTGATATATTACTTGTTACTGTGATCCCTTGTTCTTCGGGGAAGTTGTTGCTGTATCTGATCTTTCCAGGTGAAGTTCCGAGCCAAGAGAAGAGAAGGTTCTCATTCGGAACTCCAAAAGTTCCGGATCAAGAGGTCTCATTCGGAACTCCAAAAGTTCCGACTCAAGCGTTGCTCATTCGGAAGTCTCAAACTTCCGGACGAAAACTTCCGGATCAAGGGAAAGTTCGGGATCAGCACATTCATTCGGAACTTTAGAAGTTCCGAACGAATCTTCCGAGTCAAGACTTCCGGACGAAATCTTCCGGATCAATACTTCCGAACCAAAGTTCCGGGTCAAGAGGTTCATTCGGAACTCAAAAAGTTCCGGATCAACCAAAACTTCTGAACCAAAGTTCTGGATCAAGAAGTTCCGGGTCAAGACTGTTTCATTCGGAACTTTAAAAGTTCCGAGTCAAGCCAGCTCATTCGGAAGTTTTGAAACTTCCGAATCAAGGTTTCTTTCAGGTTCTTTTTAGTCTTTCTTTTTAAATTTCTATTCTTTTATTTTTAAGCTTATTTTTCCTGCCTTTTTATTTAAATTGCACTTTAATATTACTTGTCTTAGACTTATTTTAGCCTTGCCTTAGTTTAAGTTTTAGTTGCGTTTTAAGATTGCTTTAGTTAGTTTTAAATTTGCGTCATTTACTTTAGCGCCCTTTAATTTCAGTCACGTTTTTAAATACTTGCACTTACTTTAATTAGACTTAGATTTAAATTTACGCACTTTTACTTTAATTGTTTTGCACTTTTATTTAAAAACAACCAAAAATATTTGTTTCACCAAAAACAATAGAGTCACATAGAGAACCTAGATCAATTCGTTAAGATACCGAGAACAATAATTGAACCTAGCAAAATTTGTTCATTAAAATGACGCCGCTGCCGGCTCTTTTCGTAAAGATTAACGGTTTTCTATGAGAGACGCGTTGCTTTTTGGGATCCGTTCACTTGTGAGCGTTATTTTTCTTGCATAAAAAATTCAAAAAATCATAAAAATTAAAAATTGATAAAAAGACATAAAAATTAAAAATTTCAAAAATCCAAAAAGATTTTATCTTTATTGTGTATATATATTGTCCTTGTGTTTGGTTTCTTTTTCTTTTGCATTTTCAGGTGTATGCGTACTAGATCTTCTAATTATCAAGAGCCCGAGACTCAGGAAGATTTAGCTATGTCAGGTGTGAACAACAATAATCCACCGCACCCTAATAATAACAACAATGTTCATCCACAGCTCGATCTTCGAACCATGGAGGAGCTTTGTCAACCAACCTTGTTTGGACGAGGAGGACCGATTGCGCCGATGCAAATCAACGCTCCTGAGTTTTCGTTGAAGCACCACATGATTCAGCAAGTGCAAACTAACCCATTCCGTGGATTGCCTGATGATGATGCCAACAAACACCTCGACAAGTTCATTACAATCACCCAAAGCATGAAGTTGGCTGGTGCCACTATGGATGAACTTCGCCTACAACTCTTTCCACATACTTTATTACATCATGCCGAGAAATGGTTTGATCGTCTCCCGAAGAATTCTATTTACACTTGGGATGACATGACTCAACGCTTTTTATCGCGCTACTTTCCACCATCCATGGTCACGAGCCTTCGCAATCAAATCAGCGGCTTCATGCAAGACCCTGATGAATCTCTTTTTGATGCTCGGGAGCGATATAATGTCTTGATCGATATATGTCCAAACCACAACATGCTCCCTGTGACATTAATTGATACTTTCTACAACGGTTTGACTTTTCGAGATCGTGATACGATTAATGCAGCCGCCGGTGGCACATTCATGAAAAGGAGACCCGAGGAGTGTAGAGAGTTAATTGAGAACATGACTACTCACCACAAAAACTGGGATTCCTCTGCTTTTTCTAGGAACAACCCGAGAGTCAATGTTTCCTCCACCTCAGCAAACCCTGATATGACCGAACTCACCCGTGTGCTGACTGAAATGAACAGAAGTATGCAACTCTTGGCTTCAAACCAACAACAACAACAACAAGTTAAAGCTGTTGCTGCTCCTTGTGAAACATGCGGCGGTCCTCACTCATACACCGATTGTCCTTCTACACAAGGAAATCCGGAAAATGTGTATGCAGCTTATGGTAAGTATTCACCGGAAAATTACCAAGCTAGACAAGAAGGGGATAGAAATCTGCTGAGTTACCGGTCCAACAATTACCTTTCACCTGATTTTTCTCCTCAAAACCAAAACCCCGCCAACAACTACACTAGAAGCAACCAAATCCCACCAAGAGCTTCTAATCCTTATCACCCACCCGCCCAACAAAACCCACCCATTAACCCCGATGTTGAAGCCATCATGAGAACCCAAGGTGAGCAAATCAAGAATCTGCAAAGCCAAATTATCAATATTAAAGGAGATATCACGAAGCAAGGAAATGAGATTAGATCTGAGGTTCGCGATTGTGAGACCCCCAAAATCTGACGTGGAACAACTAGGCAACGAGGGGGTAACACGTCATAGTACAAGAAACAATGAATTACAGTTGACACAAAGCTGACATAATAAAAGCATATATATCACATCATAAATGATCAGAGTTTTAAACATAGGTCCCAGAGTTTTATATGCGGAAAGATATATTATTTCATCATGATTTATAACATAAAGTTGCCCAAAAGATATAATAAATTTCTGACAGTTTATACTAAAACCAGTCTTTTAAAAGCATCACAGAAATCTCCAAGCTGCGATAATATCCTGCGGGCTCCCATCCAAGCAAAGCTAAGTAATAATACCTGAGATTAAACATGTAAAATCGTCAACACAAAGTTGAGTGAAATTCATAGGTTTAGCAATAAAGGTGTGGAACACAAGCATTCATTTGTGAAACAAGTAAATAGAGAAAATGGTTATGATCATTAACCATAGTCTGAAACCAATATTATTGCTGTTTAGTTCATGAACCGAAGCTTAACTCAAAGTAAGTTCCTCTAGGGAGTATTCAGCCTAAATACTCAAGTATAAACAAATGTAAGTGCGTCAAGGTAATCGGGACGGGGATTGTCAATCCCGATGGATCCACCCACAACATTCGCGCTTAGCGCAAAGCATACGGGACAATTAACGGTTCATGATCAAGAGAGGAAACTTAAGGCTATTAACTATAAGCAATAATATCAATGAAAACGGTTGGAAAGCATACAAGTCTGAATAGCATACAAGTTCTGAATAGCATACAGTTTTTTTTAAATGGATGTGTTCCACCATGTAAAATCTCACCCCGCGTTTAGAGACAATGTACAAGTAGTAAAAGGGGCTATGAACTCACCTTTAGTAAGTAATCACAAGGTAAAAGGGGCTGAGCAAAAAGAAGTCTTCACGGACCTATGCAATGGTGACGCGTAATAAGAATGCGTTCAATGAAGCAATAACGTTTTAGAAGTGGTGGGACATCGTATGACTAGGTAACTTGCGTGCGATGGCGAGACCTAAGCTTAAGTTAAAATTTTGACCCAACACCTTGAACCTACTGTAATAACCTAATATCAACCTTGTATGATGGTCCAAGCATTTATGTATGGGTTCCGAACACGTTTAAGACTCGGTTTGAAAAACCAAAACAAGGGACTGCATACAGTTTTCTGAAAAAGGCTGTGAAGATTTGGTCATATCTAAAAATCTATAATAGTACAGGAGGTGAAATGTCTTGACATGTATATGTATTTATCTTACCTTTAAAATTTGGGAAAGAACAGCCCTAGAACTATTTTCAATCAACGGGAAATGCACTTTTAATGACAGACTATCAAAACAGAAAGTTGTAAACGTCTTTCGTACCTTACGGTAGATTAAGCATAAATCCCAATCGGTAAAAGATTTTGACACGAAACCAAAAAGAGAAGTTTTATTATATTTGTAGCTACTGTAAAAAGTCATAAAATAATAAATTAATCCTTTTTACCCAAGTCAATTTACCCACGTTTTAAGCATAACATTCAGATTTCACCTAGTTTAGTAAAACGACCGTTTCAGGCTCATCCGGACACTTCCCGTTTCCATCCAACTCAACACATACTAATCACATCAGTGGGTATCCATTTTTCAAATAAAAACAAGGTCATATGTTTAATAAAATTTTGCCATGACCTGTTTGTTTCTGTGGTGATTTCCATACTACAAAAACGACTCCATTTAGCTACCTAACCTCAGTCAAGCAACATTTAGGCTATACCAAATCGCCACGCAAGTGTCCTAAGTCCTAATATGCCCTAAGTATCTATAATCTCAGTGGGTTTCACCCAAGGAATTCAAAATTCATGAATAAAAAGAATCAAAGTACTAGTAACATCAAAACTAAATTGCTAGGAGTGACTATACCTTCATAACAAGTAGGAATTAATCCAAACACGCAAATTAAAAAATTCCTCCTCCTTGATCCTTAGAAATTTCGTGGCCCTTAGCCACGTGTTAAGTCAATCACGGTACTCAGCAACTGAGTAGAAACAATGTAGTGAGACGATCACCGACGATATGGATACCCGGGGAAAACACGAAAACCGTAACCTATCACAATAAGGCGCGCGTTAAGACTCGAACTCAATATCGCTATATATACCAAATATAACATGACTCAAATGTATTCAATGTATACACGTTTCAAAACCATTGACACGAAACAAAAGAATCCATTTATCCAACGTTACTCGTTATAACACTTGAACACTTGAAAATGACTCGTCATACGACGCCAAGTCAACGCAAGTCAAACTATCCTTTACCCTTATTTGGACCAGTAGCAAAGTCATTTATATAATGACTAAGCACTTGAGTAAGTCACCATGTCCGATGGTGAACACTCAAACTCACGCAACACAAGCATTGAACTACGTGTCCAAATTAAAAATCAGCAAGTACACCCCGAATGTACACACCGATCTACACTATCTAGACTTGTCCGATTTAGATGAAAATTGGTGTCAAGGTCACTTATAACCTGTATAAGACCTCACCAAAATTTGAGCCAAAGTTATCACTTTAAAACCCATCAGCTCGACCCTTTACTCGACTCCAAAATTTAGGACAGATTTGTGTACTTGTTTTGTAACACCGTTTCGACCACATTAAAAATACTATCTCGACAATCCGTCTTTTGAAACCACTACTAGACTCATCAAACTCAGTTTGTAAACTTTGAAAATCAGTAGTATCAACTATCTAACCAAGCCTAAAGTCCCCAATAGTCGACCCAAAATCAGCCACAATTTCGGATTGCGCCGACTTGCGTCTCCCGGTACACGAAAACTAAAACTAGCATAACTTTTGACTCGTAATGAGTTACAAGCTCTATCTTATACCAAAACGACCGTCTCGGAAAACTCTACAACAATTTCAAATAATCTCAGTCTTTCACAGACCTTAAACCCACGAAACATACTGTTTAAGGCTGTTGTCCCAAATTAGCTTTTTAGAAAACATGACAAATCTATTTTTCACTAAAAACCAATCATTCCCATACCCCTAGGATCACTATACTATCATACCCATCAACCAAACACTCCTAAAAACACTTGTATGAAAAACCTAACAAAAATCAAAGATTAAAAACAAGACTTTTAAGGATCAAAACATGATAATCTTACCAAATATAACATATGCAAGATGATTACAACATCATAAAATCATGAAATCAAAAGTTCTTGAAATCTTGATGCATGTGGGTGATTTTAGTATCAAAAGAATCACCATTGAATTTTATGAATGGGTCTTGTTTTAGTTTTTGTCAAATCATGATGGATGGTGGTGGATTGTGGTGGTGGAGTGGCGGTAAAATGAAGAGGGGAGGGAGGAGTGGTGATTTTTTTTTAAATGTGTTTATGTGTGAGTGGAAGTGGAAGAAATAGGTTTATATATGGTAGGTAGTGGAGGGACCAAAGTTGCCAATTTGCAAACTTGTGGATCTAAATACAATTAATAGTTTTAAAAGGTAAAAAATGGTTATTGCTAAATGTTAAAAATATTTACGGGGCTCGGGTTTCGTAAAAATACTTTTCAAAGTTACAATGCATCGTAATAATGATTATACGATTTCTCGACACGGCTTAATACGTAATTAAAACGACATCATCAAAAATATTAAGTATCGAAACAATCGATAAGTAAACGTAAAATTTTGGGCATCCGTCGGTATCGCGATCACTAGGAATTCTCGTTGTACATTGATTTGAATAAACTCGTTGTAAAACGCACACGGGTGATTTTAAATCAAAAACATTGATTTAAAATAAATATGGAAAAATAAAATGAAAATTTATAATTCCATACAAAGTATTTATCGATGATCAGAAAAATACTTAAAAAAAAGTATAATTTAAAAATCTCATGATTTACATATAGCAATACAAGAAAACGTAATACGTTGGAGAAATTCAAGAAGCACGAATAAAAAGAATAAAATAATGCTGGGAAGGTACGGGTTCTCACAGCGATAATATTCAATCCTCCTTCAGCACTCAAACGAATGAATTAAAGAACTTTTTGGCTAGTTTCTTGCCCGCAGCTCAACCTTCTTCTTCGAGTTCTCTACCTTCAAACACTGTCACCAATCCGCGAGCTAATGTGAGTGCTAATACTACTCGTAGTGAAGTTACCATCGTAGGACCACCAATCCCACCCCCATCATCTACACCTCCTCCACCACCATGTATCCCTACTCCTCCTACACCTAGTATTAGTGCACCATTACCGTCTCCGCCTCGTCATGACGATGTATCTCGGAAGGACCCTTCAACATCCAAACCTTTACCTACACCTGCACCTTCACCACCTAAACCCAATATCCCTTATCCTTCTCTCTTGAACAAACCTAACTTGCTAACAAAGGAGGACTCTCAAGTGACAAACTATATCAAGATAATTTCTCAAATGAACTTCAGCATTAGTTTTCTTGAAGCACTTGTCCACATGCCCAAATTTGTTAAAGCATTTAAGGAATTGCTTAACAAGAAGGAGAAGCTGATTGAACTAGCCAACACACGCTTAAATGAAAACTGCTCTGCAGTTCTTCTTAGAGAACTTCCGGAAAATCTTGGAGATCCCGGTCGTTTTGTGTTGCCTTGCGTGTTCAATAAAACTGAAGAATTTACTGCCCTTGCTGATCTCAGGGCCAGTATTAATTTGATGCCACTGAGTGTTTGGAAAACACTATCGTTGCCCGACCTCACTCCAACAAAGATGACTCTTGAACTTTCTAATCGCACTCTCGCTTACCCCGTTGGTATAGCCGAAGACGTGTTCATTAAAGTTGGCGCATTTACTTTCCCGGTCGATTTTATCGTAGTTGATTATGAAATGGACCCTCGTATTCCTTTAATACTTGGTCGGCCATTCTTGAGAACCGGACGTGCTTTAGTGGATGTTGCCGAAGGTGAGTTAATCTTAAGAGTCGGGAATGACTCACAAATTTTCAAAATAGGGAAGCTTACAGGCACATACTATGGACGAGAATCAGTGAATATGATTAATGTGCTCGATGACTTTACCGTCTATGACAATCCTCTATTCGATTCTTCCATCGATAATCCACTCTTTGACGATGATGTGGATGATTCTCGTTCCACTTTGGAACCATCTCCCATTTATGATTCTCCATCGGTCTTTGATGCTTATGATGATGATTCTAGCTCAGATTCGGATGATTTTGATGATTGTACTTCTGAGTATCCCGAGATGCCCACTTTCGATGAATTTGATGAGGCCGATACTCTTTTGAGCGATTCTTCACATGATGAAGATCCTCCGCCATCACTCGATCCTACTTTGGACGATTACTCATTTGAGGAAGACTTCTCTCCATTTCTTAATACTTACTTCCCTCATGAGAGTAATGCTCCTCCTTATGATTTTAAAGATTATCGTCTTGATCCTACTTTTGATTTGAAGCACATTTTTTCTAAGGAGAAGAAACCGGTCGACACTGAAATCCGCAACACATATGACTTAACACCTCTTTGTCCCACTTCTGAGGACGAGGTTGTGCTTCTTCGCGGATCTTCTTCACACTCTGCTGAGCCTGAGTGCTATTTTCCCTTAAAGGAAAAGGTGTTCGACCCCGGTATTGAAGTCTTTAAGCCATCTCAGTATCCACCTGATGCAATAAAAGGAAAAATCTTTGGAAATATTGACGACATGCTTGAACCACTTCACCCTTGCTTCCACCGTGCTCCATCTTTGCTTAAGGGAACCTTGCCACTTCTTCTTTGGCTTGCCTTGTTCGCCTTAAGCTTGTGCTATTTGATGGACGAAAACTATGTCTTTGATCCTGGTGGATATGTTTCATGTTTCTTCCATTGATGATCAAGGTCGAGTCAGGCTCATGACTCGGTTAACAAAAATCTAGCGCTTCTTGGGAGGCAACCCATGCATCTATCTTTTCGCTTTCTTTATCATAAGTGTAGGGGAGACCCGTTGGTTTGCTATTTCCTCTCCTCACTTCTTAATCAGGGATTCGAGTTTCAATGATCCACTCTTGATGATTCTTGACGACCCGTGATTCCGTGTTCTACTTCTTCCCGGTTCTATCCTAAACTCTTTTCGATTCACTATTTTATATTTTCTCAATATTAAAATAGGAATCTCTTTAGTTGTTCTTTCCCTTAGTGAGATTTAAACAAAGTGCACAATGTCCTAAGTGTAGGGGAGTTTACTCCCACATGCTTAAACGTTGAGGACAATGTTTATGTTAAGTGTAGGGGGGACTTCTATCGAAGTTAAGTGGTCTTTTCCTTGTATTTGTCCTCATTTTAACCGGAAAATCAGTTTTTCGACATTTTTCAAAATTTTTGATCTATTTTGGCCTATTAGTTTATCCCTTTGTATAGTTATTTTCTTTCCTTATTAGAATAAATGTTTAATAAAGTGGTTTTAATTTTTAAACGTTGTGAATCTTTTGACTTAACTCGAGTTTACTTATCTAAGTTTGCTCTAGCAAGTACCCTTAACGTGTTTAAGTCGAGTTTTGCTAGGCTTTTATATAGGGAGCTATAAAACGCGAAAGTCTTAACTCTCACGGGTTAAGAACAAGAACTTTTCGCAAGTTCCTATAATTGATCCTAGAGAGTCGTTTATCAAGGGAACTTTAAAATGCGATTTCTAAACTTGAAAAAGTTTAAGAATTTGCAAGATCCTATAGGCGATTCGAAAACCCAAAACTTTGATTTAATAGGCTAAGCATCCACGAGTCTCATTCTTTGAGATTTTAAACTATGGAGAACGAGAGATGATAGAGCCAATTATAAGTTCGGTATTCTTTCAGGAATTTATGTGAGTTAATTATAAGCCTATTCTCCCATCGCTTGCTAGATAATTTATCTGCTAATAAATAAGGTTGTACGATTTGAAAAGTTACTTAGCTTCTAGCCCAAGATCGTTTAAAAGTTGCTCGGTATGGATTAGAGTTCATAGCCAAGGCATAACTTATTGAAGCGGGACGCGAAGATTGGCGAGTCCGAAAAGGCCCTAACAAGGCATGAGGGCGATATTTTGTTGCTAAAGATCCAAAGTGATGTGAAGAATCATTTATCGAAAATCAATATGAAGGATCGAGACACACGACGAAAAGCAAATACTCCCAAAAAGTCATGGAGAAGTGTATCCGAAAAGACCCTAACAAGGTATGAGGATAAATAGATCCAAGTCATAAAAGGAGGCGGATCGTTGTATATCAAAATCCAAAATAAAGATTGGAGAAAAATGAAGAAGTCGTGGTCCAAGTATGAATCTCTCAAAACTTCAAGTGAAGAAATTCCATTATGAAGAGAAGACCATTATTTCATGAACGTCTCTCAAGGTTTGAAGTATGAAGTCGCTGCCAAATATCGGTCCGAGAATGGTCTCAAATCGCGAAGCGAGTTATGCCAAGATATGAACTTTATGAGGTCCCGAGAAGCAGTTTTAAAAGATTTTGTCCTTTAGCTAACTATTGATTAAATCGTTCACTTTATTTTCAGACTTAATAACTATCAAAATAAGATAAAAATGCATCCTCGTGATCATTCAAGACAATAATAAAATATAAGAGATACACCTAGGAATAAGGGAGTCTAAGTGAGTAATTGGCCCACATGAGTTCGTGATAGTTTACTAACTTATAATAACAGTGATCTCGTTTTTAAGCTTGGTTTGGAGAAAGTGAAAACTTGAGGATGATGATTATTCATGACATTCCCAAAACCCAAGGTATGCTTTTGATTTCTTTACTTTGAATGTTTGTAGTATCTATCTCTTTAATAAAGGCCAACGTGGATTGATTGTGATGAAAAATGTAAACTTGCTTTGTAACTAATGCATTGCATGAGGACATTGCAATGGTCAAGTGTAGGGGATTTGATAGGTGTGTAAACACCCATCCTTTCTACCACTTAATTACAATAATAACCGAGCCAAAACGTGTATTTTATGTCTTTTATGTCGGAATTATGCGTGGTTTGTGTTTTTGTTGTGATTTAGGACGAAAAGGTGAAAAGTGGAGAAAACACGGGAATTCACGGGCATTTACGGACTTTTATTGAAGAAAAAGATGAAAGACGAATTCAAGAAGTCAAGAGTGCAAAAAGAACGGAAGTCCAAGACCAATTCTGAAGATTTATCGAAGAAAAAGTCAAAAGACGGAAGTTTATCAAAAGCCGAGAAACTCAAGTCTAATTTATTGAAGAATTTAAAGACGAGTTCAAAAGAAACCCCGAGCCAAAAGTCATTTAAGTCCAAGTTTAAAGAAGATTAGAAGAAAAGGACTAAGCATGCAATTAATGAAGATTAAAGAAGGAAGGACTTAAGCTTGTAATTAAGAGAAAAGGAAAGAGGGGAGGAAGCTTCCTAATCCTCCCCTATATATAGATTAGGACTAGTTAATTAGTATTCTTGTTGGCTAACTTGACAAATTAACTCTTCCACATTTATTTTCTTGCACATTTAAATACTTGTCAATTTAATTACCTTGTCTTGCACATTAAATTCCTTTAATTTCAAGTAAGTTTCCATTTAATTCTTGTCAATCTTTACTTTATCTTGTTAATCTCTCATCTACCTTTCTTAATCTTTGATTTTCATGTTTATGTTTGTGTTCATGTTCATATTCTTATTTTGATCAAGTGGTTTTTGATTATTGTGGTTAAATTTGTTTGTTTGTTGATTTAAACTGTTGATTATGATTAATTGATGTTTCGTTATTAGCTTAATTAAATCGTTTGTTTGATTTTGTTTAATCTGTGATATATTACTTGTTACTGTGATCCCTTGTTCTTCAGGGAAGTTGTTGCTGTATCTGATCTTTCCAGGTGAAGTTCCGAGCCAAGAGAAGAGAAGCTTCTCATTCGGAACTCCAAAAGTTCTGGATCAAGAGGTCTCATTCGGAACTCCAAAAGTTCCGACTCAAGCGTTGCTCATTCGGAAGTCTCAAACTTCTGGACGAAAACTTCCGGATCAAGGGAAAGTTCCGGATCAGCATATTCATTCGGAACTTTAGAAGTTCCGAACGAATCTTCCGAGTCAAGACTTCCGGACGAAATCTTCTGGATCAATACTTCCAAACCAAAGTTCCGGGTCAAGAGGTTCATTCGGAACTCAAAAAGTTCCGGATCAACCAAAACATCCGAACCAAAGTTCCGGATCAAGAAGTTCCGGGTCAAGACTGTTTCATTCGGAACTTTAAAAGTTCCGAGTCAAGCCAGCTCATTCGGAAGTTTTGAAACTTCCGAATCAAGGTTTCTTTCAGGTTCTTTTTATTCTTTCTTTTTAAATTTCTATTCTTTTATTTTTAAGCTTATTTTTCCTGCCTTTTTATTTAAATTGCACTTTAATATTACTTGTCTTAGACTTATTTTAGCCTTGCCTTAGTTTAAGTTTTAGTTGCGTTTTAAGATTGCTTTAGTTAGTTTTAAATTTGCGTCATTTACTTTAGCGCCCTTTAATTTCAGTCACGTTTTTAAATACTTGCACTTACTTTAATTAGACTTAGATTTAAATTTACGCACTTTTACTTTAATTTTTTTGCACTTTTATTTAAAAACAACCAAAAATATTTGTTTACCAAAAACAATAGAGTCACATAGAGAACCTAGATCAATTCGTTAAGATACCGAGAACAACAATTGAACCTAGCAAAATTTGTTCATTAGTTTATATGGGTGAAATTTCTTACAACAAAAAATGAGGCACCTAAATTCATCATCGGATTTCTCAAGATGATTCAAGTGTGTCTCAACACTACTGTCCGACGCATTCGTACAGATAATGGAACCGAATTTGTGAATCAAATCTTGCGTGATTATTATGAAGAAGTTGGCATATCTCATGAAACATCCGTTGCACGCACTCCACAACAAAAAAGGTGTCGTTGAAAGGCGAAATCGCACACTTATGGAAGCTGCTCGAACGATGTTAATTTACACAAAGGCTCCATTGTTTTTATGGGCAGAAGCAGTATCTACCGCAGTGTACACCCAAAACCGGTCACTAATTCGTAAACGCCATGGTAAAACACCTTATGAGCTTCTCCATGGAAAAGTACCAGATTTATCATATCTTCATGTATTTGGTTCTCTTTGCTATCCAAATAATGATGGTGACAATTTAGGAAAACTTCAACCAGAGGCTGATATTGGTATTTTCATTGGTTACGCACCCGCAAAGAAGGCATACCGAATCTACAACCGTAAGTCTCGTAAAATCCTCGAAACTATGAATGTTGATTTTGATGAGCTGACAGCAATGGCTTCTGAGCAAAGCAGCTCTGAACCCGCACTTCATGAAATGGGACCCAACAACATTAGTTCTGGTCTTGTCCCAAACAACCCTACTTCATCATCATTTACACCACCTTCTAGGACTGAATGGGAAACGTTGTTTCAACCGTTCTTTGATGAATTCTTTACTCGTCCAAGTATTGTTGCTCCAGAACCTGAGGTAATAGCTCCGGTAACCAAAGTTGTCGCTCTAGCAACCGAAGCACAATCTAATACGTCTGCACCTACAATTGGTCAAGCTATACCATCAACGAGTAATTCTCAATCTACACCCGAACAAACTACCCATGTCATGCCTATTGATGATGAAGAGGATGATGATGATCATGATTTGGAATTCTCTCAAATGCGTGAACTTCCATTCTTTGGTGTACCAATTCTCGACCCTAATCAAGCCGGGTCATCCACCTCAGAGGAAGTTTCTTCTACAGTTTACTCCAATCCACGGATTCGTGAACATGACAGCAAGTGGACAAAGATCATCCTATAGATTCTATTATTGGTGACCCTATTCGTCTGGTATCCACACGAAGTCAGCTACAAGAAAATGCAATGTTTTGTCATTTTGATGCTTTTCTCACTGAAGTTGAACCTAAGACATGGCAAGAAGCTTTTACTCAATCTTGTTGGATAGAAGCCATGCAAGAAGAACTTAATGAATTTATACGTCTTGAAGTATGGGAACTTGTCCCATGGCCGGATCAAGTGCAGTTACTCACTGTGAAATGGGTTTACAAGGTGAAACTCGACGAGTTAGGCGGAATATTGAAGAACAAAGCTCGACTAGTAGCTCGTGGATACAAGAAAATATTGGGCATCGACTTTATAGAATCCTTTGCACATGTTGCCCGTTTGGAAGCTATTAGACTATTCCTCGCTTATGCAGCCCATATGAATATGATCGTCTATCAGATGGATGTGAAGACGGTATTTCTTAATGGTGAAATCAAGGAAGAGGTCTATGTTCAACAACTGGATGGTTTTGTAAATCCTAATTATCCTAATCATGTGTACAAGCATAAGAAGGATCTCTATGGGTTGAAGCAAGCTCCACGCGCATGGTATGATCTATTGTCACAGTTCCTCATTAAGCAAGGCTTCGCTAAAGGCAAGGTGGATCCCACGCTGTTCATTCAGAAATGAGGTAAATATATGATTATGGTACAAATATATGTTGATGATATTATATTTGCAGCTGATAGGTGTGTAAACACCCATCCTTTTACCACTTAATTCTGGCTAAAACGAGACCAAAACGCGTATTTAATATCATTTGTTTGGAATTATGCGTGGTTTTTGTGTTTATTGTGTTTTCAGAGCCAACCGAATGGATATTGGAGAAAACATGAGATTGCACGGGTTTTATCGAAGAAATAGACTCAAGACGAAGTCTATTGTCCAAGAGATGCAAAAGATTTGAAGTCAATGGGCCTATTTGAAGATTTATCAAAGAAAAGGACCAAAGATGGAAGATTTACATATGTCGAAAGAACTCAAGTCTATTAAACGAAGAAATTAAAAGACGAGTTGAATTTATTCGACGACAAATCCCGAATCAGAATCGAAAACGTCCACTTTTCTGAAAAGACGAGAAGACAAGAAGAGAGGAAGAAAGCCCACTCACCAGCCAAATACAAGGACTATATAAGGACAAACCCCTCACACATTTGGGGCTAGTTTTCATTTCCCATTCATTTTCTTTTCTTTCGTAGGAAGCCAACACCATTAAGGTGTTGGTATTTTTTTCATTCTTATTTGAATCTTTGATTTTGTAAGTGTTTAATCTTTCCTTTTGTTTACTCTACATTAATCCATCAATATAATCCTTCCATTAATCTCGTTCATCCTCATCTTTTTGATTTAAAAGTTTAAAGTTCTTATTTGGTTGATTTGATCTTCTAAAGTTATTGGGTTTTGTTTTTTTATTGTTGGGATTTGATGTTTATAGTTAGTAGATGATTGGTGGTTAGTTTTGTTTAAGTTTTGGTTAAAATACTTGGTTGATTTTGGCTTAAAATCGTATTACCCTGTTTGTTGTCTGCTTACTGTTCTTCGTCTGCATCATTTTACCAGGTTCCGAATCAGTGTGTTTGAAAAAGTTCCGAATCAGTCCATTTGAAAAAGTTCCGAATGAGTGTGTATTCTAAAAGTCCCGAATGAGTGCTTTTCTTTTTGAAGATCCGAACTAGTTATTTGTTTAAAGTTCCGAACCAGATGTTTTATTTGTTCCAAATCAGTTTGTTTTGAATCAGTTAATTCTTCCGAATGAGTAGTTTTTGTCATAAATATTCCGGATCAGTTTTCTTTTGAGCTTTCCGAATCAGTGTTAAGTGATATTTTACTGTTTACTGTTTTATTGTTTAAATTTTAAATCAAGGTTCATTCTATTAACTGTTTTGGTTTAAGTTTTTATCACTGTACGCATTTAATCCTTTTAGTAGATTACAAAACCAATCCCTTTTTAGCAACCAAGAACAATTATTCCACTTTGAGCCGTGATCAATTCGAGAAGATACCGAGACATAATCTGAACCACAAGCAAAAGCTTTGTATCAAATGGCGCCGCTGCCGGCTCTTCTCGTAAAGATTAAAAGTTTTTTGTGAGAACTTGGATTTTGGGATCCGTTCGCCGTGAACGTTACTTTTTCATAAAAAAAATTCAAAAACCCTAAAAAATATAAAATTTTCAAAAATCCTAAAAATTAAAGAACATAAAAACCAAAAATATTTCTGCTTTGTTTTTGCTTTGTTAGTTCTTTTGCAGGTGCATGCGTACACGTTCAACATCTTATCAAGAGCCCGAGCCTCTCGAAGACTTAGACATGGCCGGTGTACACAATAACAACAATAACCCACCTCAAAACAATAACAACAACAATGAACCTCTACCGGACGATCGCCCGATGATTGAACTTTTGCAAGCACATGTAGAGGGCAACAATGATCCAATTGTCATACCCGCGATTGCAGCCAACAACTTTGAGCTCAAATCCGGCTTTATTCAGATGGTCTCTGCTCAACCATTCTTGGGGCGTACCATTGATGATCCACATGACCACATCAAAAGGTTTCTGCAACTCACGAATACAGTCAAATTCAATGGTGTTCCACAAGAGGTAATCCGTTTACAACTTTTTCCCTTTTCTTTAGAGGGACAAGCCCGGCATTGGCTTGCAAAGGAACCGCCACAAAGTATTCTGACGTGGACGGATTTGGAGACCAAATTCATAAACTACTTTTTCCCACCCTCTCGTACTACCGCTTTGCGGAATGAAATCATTAATTTTGAACAAAAGTACGATGAGTCTTTTAGTGAATCTTGGGACCGTTTTAAAGATCTTTTATGAAAGTGCCCACAACATGGTTTTACCAAAGTGCACCAAATTAATACTTTTTATAATGGTTTAAGCATGAATGACCAAGATTCACTAAACAGTGCCTCGGGGGGTAATATTTTGGTTAAGACCTCTAATGCCGCTTGGGATATTATCGAGAATAAGTCTAGAGTGCAAACCAAGAGTGTGCGGACCAATGCCGCTAGTGCTAGTACTAGTGACAACGACAAGAGACTTGAAAAAATTACGTCGCTTCTTGAATCGCTTGTTACCCACACCGCTAGCAACACCAACAACATCAACGCTAAAAACGCTCAAGTCAATGCTGTAAGCCAACCATGTGAAATATGCGGGGGTCCTCACTCTTACACCACTTGTACCACCACCCAAGACTATCCTTCTGAGAATGTTAATGCAGCATACGGTACCTATCCTCCAACCGCTTATCAAGCTTGTCCTCAAGGTGACCGCAACTTGCTTAGCTACCGCTCAAACAACTTTCTTTCCCCGCTCGGTTTTCCTCCAAACAACCCAAACCAACAACAAAACCTCAATCGCCCTCCTCAACAACAACCTCGTGCACCATACCAACCACCTCAAAGACAACCATATCCACCTGAAAGAAACAACTAAGTTTACCAACAACCTGCTTATCAACCACCCGCCTACCATGCTCCTCCTCCCAACCAACCCACCGCATTACACCAAGATGTTGAAACCTACATGAGGACTAATGATGTGATCGTGGAAAATCTTCAGCGGGAAGTGCTCAACTTGAAAGCAGACATGGTAAAACAAGGGAACGATATTAGAAACGATATGCAAAATTCTTTGAGTAGTCAAACGAATGACTTAAGGAACATTATGGCTGGTTTCTTCCAAGGTAATCAAACCTCTTCTTCGGGTACTCTCCCTAGTAACACCGTTGCGAATCCAAGAGGGGAGATGAAAGCAATCACCACTCGCAGTGGCAAAGGTACCAAGGAACCAGAGCTTCCTATACCTCCACCGGTAATTGTGACTAGGGAAAACGAGTCACCTGCTCCTATTCCTCATCCTTCTACTTCCCCAATTCCTCCACCTATTACTTCTACCCCTCCTCCACCCAAGGATGTGAGTGATCCTTCGATCCCAAAGCCTTCCTCTTCTTCCGATATACCTTATCCCTCAAGGTTGAGGAATGAGAAGCTCAAAAGCAAGGATGATATTCAAGTTTCGAACTTTCTCAAAATGTTTAAACAATTGAATTTCAACAACTCCTTCGCTGAGGCTCTCGCTCACATGCCTAAATATGCGAAAATGTTCAAAGAACTTCTTAGTGACAAGGAGAAGCTTCTTGATATTGCTAATACCCAACTTAATGAGAATTGCTCCGCAGTGCTCTTAAGGAAATTGTCTAACACCCCCAAATTTATACAACTCAATACAGCGGAAGACTAGTTGGTGTTACGGGATAGCACATTACTCACATCATAGACAACGCATAAAAATCACGTCGTTTATTAATAAAGCATTTCCATTCAGAAATATCAAAGTTACATAAGTCCCAAGTCATTATATTTAATACAGGTTTTACAAAGCATTTCAATGGAAATAAGTATTTAGCTGCGGGCCATGAATTCTTGCTGTCTTCCCCAGAACTACCTTCAAGTACCTGAGATAAAACATGTTAAAAGAAAAGGTCAGCGATAACGCCGAGTGAATTCATAGAGTTTAATAAATTCCATCAATATAATATCAGTATAAAAGTATTTCTGAAAATCATTTTGTACAAATCGTTTTAATAGGCCATAAAATAGCCAAAGTCATTTTATACAAATCCTTATCGAAAATCATAATATAGGCATTTGCCGTAAAAATCATTATACGAGCCAATGTCGTAAAAACATCATACAATACGTCTTATGACGTTGTATAAAATCAAATAAAAACCGTTATATGAATATGGTTATGAAAACCAAAACACAAACATAATATCATTAGTATGACCCTGTATTGCTAGTCAGACAATACATCGTAATTCGAAGCGTCTAGTAGTATTTCGTTAGTTTTGGATTATTATAAGCCGCATGACATTGTTACCTTACTAAACCAAAACGGGTAGCTAACCGGATACCAATTTTGCCCATCTAAAGTAGCGTGTCGTCACAAAGGTCACGCTATGGAAATCTTCTCATACATAAATTCGCTTACCAATCAATGTGGCACGACGGGGATCAACTGTTAAGGCGCGAACTGGGGTGATCGTCCCCAAATAGTACTATTAAATGCATAAGCGTCTACCAAATCTCGGTAGTTCACAATTCATGCTAATGGGACTTTTAGTGACATAACCTAACTTTAATAATCCATTTTATTTCATCTATCGGGTCCATTAATCATTTATCGGGTCATACAATCGGGTCATTCAATCATTCGGGTCCAAATCAATAAACAAACAATCGGGACAAATGGTGTCCTATTTTATAAAAACTAACATGTTATCTCCCTCTCGGGTTTATGAAACATTTATAAAAACATTTAAAAGAGTGCGAGGATATGAACTCACGTTGATATGGGAAGGCGGGTTATCGGCAATTCGGACGTACGGTACGTGCTTCAATCACGGAAACCTAGACAAATAATACTCGTCTTAGACTCATGTCCAATGACTTTATAAAAATAACAATTATGTATACATATGATGATTATTTATATATATGATGATCAAGTGGGTTTACATATCCTCATTTACTCATTTTTATGTTATGCGTCGATAACTTTTATACTAGTTTTCCTCGTTTTACCTATTTACGTGTTTTAGGTTCAATAAACCTATCATAAGTTCTTAACTTGTATTAATCCTTGTTACTTATATTATCAGTATCTACACTTTACAAGTTGGGCCTAAATGGGTTAAGCCAAATAATAAGTTTATAAGTGTTTTCGTCCATTTTTGTTGTATTATTAGTCCAATAATGTTAATTTAGTCTGTTAACGTCCGTATGTCCTATAGTTCGGGCCTTATCGGTTTTTACTTGTTATACATGTTTATATATCAGTATATAAGTTTTATAAAGTTTACATTAGACGGGTCCAACCATCTAAGTTTTATTTAACAAAAACGTTAATTTTATGGTATTAGCCGAAAAAGTCGCAAAAATCATGTTTATAGTTTTATAACTTTTAAAACTTAACAAGTTACCATTTTTATGAAATGTACACTTATTTAACCTTTTACATACTTATATAAATAAAATCCATAAGTTAGTGGGTTTTTATTTTATATTTTATACTATTAAATTTTGAGTGCTTATATAATAGTAATATACTTTAATTTCCAAAATCTGATTTTTATCTTTACTTTCACCAAAACTGCCATATCTTGAGTTCTATATGGAGATAGAAGCTCAAATTTTTATCACATAAACTACATGATATGTGATCCATTTAACTCTTCTATAGCCACTGTTGAATCATCTTCTAAGTATTTTCGAAAAATCGTCCAAAACAGTGAACTCAGATTTATACCTTAAACTTGTTTTGATCATATCTCACTCATTACAATGATTCCATTGCATGGCCAACTCTCAAATGTGTATAAGACTCATAGCTTACTGTAAATGGATTCTACTTCATCATTTTATCAGTCCATGACCTGTTTCTTTACTGTTTTATACATCCAACAAATTTAACCAAGATTTTAACCTTGTTTCTTATGGTTTTTCACCTTTTTAATCATGTTTATCAACACCAAATCCCCACATAACATTTTTATCATCATATAATCATCATATACATATACAATAGGAAATAAAATACATGTTTACATAATCAAAATAACAAGAAGATGAGGAGGACAATCTTTATACCACCATGTTGATGTAGGTTATGATTTGGACATGGATTTTGATGGAGAAACTTGTGGATAACCATGACCATCTTCAAGATCACCAATCTTCATGAATACCTTGTGGAAAATCAGCCCTACTACTCCATGAAAACTCCTCCTTGGATGTTATAAGCACCACCAATCAATAGGGTTTCAAAAGGGCTTCAACATATGCAAGTATAACATAGGATTTCATGGTTGTTTTTGATCAAAATGGTGTTTGTGGGAGAAATATGGGACGGCATATTTGGGAGGAGAAGAGAGAATATTGAGTGGTTTTGCATGTAAGTAAAATGGTGGAATGAAAAGTGTAGCTAGTTTTGAGATAGTGGAGTGGTAAAAAGCTTAGGATGTAAGCTAACTTACAAGTGTAAGTTACTAACTTACAAGGGTGCCACATACTTGTTTTGGCCTTCCAACATAGCTAGTGGGGTGGGACAATGTATTTTGTCCCATCTCACTAGTTTACGGGTATTGCTCGATTCTAGTTTCCTCGATTTGCGTGCCCTCGGGTCGTTTTACGAAAAACGTTTTTATAAATTATGAATCAATGTCACAAAACGAATCCAATAAAAATTGTCTCATCAAAAACGGAGTTCAAAAACGTAAATACGTAATCCTAAGGTTTCCGGTTTAGTCGTAAAGGACGTTAAAATAAAATCGTAAGTTCTAATCTCTTCTCGTAAATTTGTGAGTTTATGAACTAACACAAATTTAAAACTCCAAAATAATATTCACGGATAAATTTATTTTCTGAAATGTCGGACTGTCACCAAAGACGGTGTATGTAAACGTAAGCACGTAACGTAGAATCCTCCGGTTTAAACGTAGTCGATGCTACATCAAGACGTAAATCCAAATTTCTTCCCAAAAATAAGTGAGTTCATATTGTAACATTAAAATAATATTTTCAAATAATATTTGAGAATAAAATATCAATCGTAAATTGACGGATTGTCACAAATTGCCAACCAAACTTGGTGATCCGGGTCGCTTCTTAATCCCTTGCAACTTCCCGGGAGTAGAGAATTGCATGGCCCTAGCCGATCTAGGTGCCAGTATTCACTTAATGCCTTTAAGTGTTTGGAAGCAATTATCTCTCCCTGAGCTAGTCCCCACCAAAATGAATTTGGAATTAGCTAACCGTACGGTTGCTTATCCAGTGGGGATAGCCGAAGACGTTTTTGTAGGAGTCGACAAATTCACTTTTCCTTCCGATTTCGTTTTCGTTGACTACGACATGGACCCTCGTGTGCCATTGTTCGTTGGTCGTCCATTCTTGAGGACCGGTCGCACTCTCATCGATGTAGAAGCGGGTGAGCTTATCATGAGAGTGGGTGACGATAAAATTGTCTTCAACATGGGAAATCTTTCTAAACAGCCTTATTCATACGAGAATGTTAATTGTATCGACGTTCTTGATGAGGCTTATGAAGAACACTTCATAGATGCTTGTAAAAGTATTCCTACCTCTCCTCCCAATGTTGAGACCGTTTCCTCTATTGATTCATCACTATCTCTATTTGGAGAAAGTGATTTCCTTTGGAAAGATTTTGAAGCAACCATGGGAGATGTGAACTTAGAAAATGACGATTCTCCCACCAATTCGGATGAAGACATTCGTCTCATTGAGAACCTTCTCAAAGAGGACCATAATTCTCCACCATCTCCCGAGGCTATTGCCATCGATGCACCAAATTTGAATACGCCTCCCATCGAAAATCCTCCGGATTTAGAACTTAAGGAGTTGCCGTCCCATCTCGAGTACGTGTTCCTTGAAGAAAAGAAGAAGTCGCCCGTCATCATTGCTAAGGACTTGAAAGAAGAAGAGAAATCTCGCCTCATCGCCGTGCTTAAAGATCATAAGAAGGCAATTGCTTGGAAAATTTCCGATATCCGTGGAATTAATCCAAACTTTTGTACTCACAAGATTCTCATGGAAGATGACTTTAAACCCGCAATCCAAAGCCAAAGAAGGGTTAATCCTCGATTTCATGATGTCATCAAACAAGAGGTTATCAAACTTCTTGATACCGGCTTGATTTACCCTATTTCGGATTCGCCTTGGGTAAGTCCTGTCCATTGTGTGCCCAAGAAGGGCGGAATAACCGTTGTTCCCAATGAACACAACGAGTTGATTCCCACTCGTCTCGTTACTAGGTGGAGAGTTTGTATCGACTATCGCAAACTCAATGATGCCACAAGAAAAGATCATTTCCCTCTTCCTTTCATGGATCAAATGCTCGAGCGTCTAGCTGGTAATGACTATTACTGCTTTTTAGACGGTTTCTCCGGGTATTTTCAAATTCCCATCGATCCCAAAGACCAAGAAAAGACCATATTCACTTGTCCTTATGGAACATTCGCTTACAAACGCATGCCTTTCGGTTTATGCAATGCTCTTGGGACGTTCCAAAGGTGTATGATGGCTATCTTCCATGACATGGTTGAAGAAACTATGGAAGTCTTCATGGATGATTTCTCGGTTTATGGCGATTCATTCTCTGCTTGCCTTGCCAATTTAGAACGTATGCTTAAGCGGTGTGAAGACACTCGCCTTGTTCTTAATTGGGAAAAATGCCATTTCATGGTAAAAGAGGGCATCGTGCTAGGACACAAGATCTCCAAAGCCGGTCTTGAAGTGGACCGTGCTAAAGTCGATGTTATTGCTAAATTGCCTCCACCTTCACCGTGAAGGGTGTTAGAAGTTTCCTGGGTCATGCGGGCTTCTACCGTCGCTTTATCAAAGATTTTTCTAAAATCGCCCGCCCGATGACCCACCTCTTGGAAAAAGATACTCCTTTTATCTTTTCCAAAGAGTGTATTGAAGCCTTCAACATGCTTAAGGATAAGCTAACTAAGGCACCGGTCTTGGTTACCCCTAATTGGGAGCTTCCCTTTAAGTTGATGTGCGATGCTAGTGACTATGCTATTGGAGCGGCTTTGGGCCAAAGAGTGAACAAACACTTCCAACCAATCCACTATGCTAGCAAGACAATGACAGGGGCTAAATTGCATTACACGACAACCGAAAAAGAGCTTTTAGTTGTTGTCTATGCTTTTGAAATGTTTCGCCCTATCTTGTCCTTTCTACCACCATCGTGTATACCGATCATTCCGCGTTGAATTACTTGTTAACTAAACAAGATTCCAAACCAAGACTTCTTCGCTGGGTTTTGCTACTTCAAGAATTTAAAATCGAAATTCGTGATAAGAAGGGAGCTGAAAACCTATCCGTGGATCATCTCAGCAGACTTGAGGATCCTTATCAAGGGGAACATCCGAACAAAGAGATCAATGACTCTTTTCCCCTGGAGACCTTAATGTCTATCAATTCGAATCAGGATGAAACCCGTGGTTTGTGGACATTGCAAACTACTTGGTGGGTGGAATTCTCATTGACGGGTTAACGTCCCATCAAAAGAAAAAGTTCTTCAAAGACATTAAGACTTACTTTTGGGATGACCCGTATCTCTTTAAACAATGCGTTGATTTGATTATTCGCCGATGCGTTGATGGACCGGCAGCTTTAGACATTCTCGAAGCTTGCCACAAAGGACCCACCGGTGGTCACTTTTGTCCCAACTACACCGCCAAAAAAGTGTTTGACTCAGGATTTTATTGGCCCACCATTTACCATGATGCTCACGAGATGGTTAAATATTGTGATGCTTGCCAAAAACAAGGCAAGATCACCCATAAAGATGAGATGCCTCAAAATTTCATACAAGAATGTGAAATCTTTGATGTTTGGGGTATCGACTTTATGGGGCCATTCCCTTCATCTAAAGGAAACAAATACATCCTTGTAGTCGTTGACTACGTATCTAAATGGGTTGAAGCCAAAGCTTTACCCACTAATGACCCAAGGGTGGTTTGTAACTTTTTGAAATCGCTATTTGCTAGATTCGGTGTGCCTCGTGCCATAATTAGTGATCGCGGGACTCATTTTTTCAATGATAAATTCGCAAGAGTCATGGCTAAGTATGGTGTCAATCATCGTCTTTCCACCGCTTACCACCCACAAACTAATGGCCAGGCTGAAATCTCTAACCGAGGATTAAAGCAAATTCTTGAATGAACCGTGGGAGAGCATCGTGCGTCATGGGCCGATAAACTTGATGATGCTCTGTGGGCTTTTTGTACCGCATACAAGACTCCGATTAGTTGTTAACCATATCGTCTCGTGTACGGGAAAGCATGCCACCTCCCTATTGAGTTGGAGCACAAGGCTTACTGGGCCTTGAAGTGGGCTAATTTTGATATCAACAAAGCCGGTGACCTACGCAAGATCCAACTCAATGAGCTGAATGAACTCCGGAATGAGGCTTATGAAAATTTTTTGATCTATAAGGAAAAGCCTAAGCTCATTCACGACTCTAAGATTAAAAACCGAGAGTTCCAAGTTGGAGACAAAGTTTTGCTCTTTAACTCTCGGTTGAAAATCTTTTCGGGCAAGCTGAAATCTCGTTGGTCCAACCCATTCACCATTGCCCAAAATTTTCCATATGGTACTCTCGAGCTCGCTCAACCTAATGGACCTAATTTTAAGGTGAATGGCCAACGAGTGAAGTTGTACTTTGGTGAGGACATCTCTCATGAGATGATTCCATCCCTCACCACGTTTCCCATGAACTAATTTTGGGTCGAGTCAGGCTCGTGACTCGGATATAAAAAACAAGCGCTCCTCGGGAGGCAGCCCGAGTATCTATCCTTTTCCGTTTTAACCTCCTAAGTGTAGGGGGACCTATATAGGTTGTTTGTGTTTGTGTGGTGATGTGATTACAGGGATGAATGCACTTTTGGAAGATTTGAAGAACCGTGCTCCCGTGTTATCCGAAACCTGGTTCTATCTCTCAACTATCATGATTCAATTTTCTTCATACTCACATTTGAAATTGATCACTTTAGTCGTCTCTTCCTTAGCTTGATTTAACCAACGTGCACAATGTCATAAGTGTAGGGGAGACTTTTCCCACATGCTTAAACATTGAGGACAATGTTTATATTAAGAGTAGGGGGGACTTCTATCGAAGTTTTAAGTGAACTTTTCCATGAAAGTGCCTTCATTTAACCGGAAAATCATCTTTTTCAACATTTTTCAAATTTTTTATTAACGTTGGCCATTTAGTCGTAATTTTTAAATTTTTATCGTTGCTTTCATATGTATATATCCCGCAATTAAGTCAAAAATATTAATAAAGTGGTGTAGCTTGTTTGGAAGTCTTTGACATATTAGGCCCGTTGCGATTATTTTGACTCAACCCGAATAGACTTATCTAAGTTTATTCTAGCTAGTATCCTTCACCATGTAGACCTTAATGGGTTTATTAAGCTAAGCATCCACGAGTCTCATTACTTGAGATTTTAAATTGTGGAGAATGAGAAACGATAGAGTCAATTATAAGTCGGTATTCTTACACAAGCTCACTTGGTGTGATTATCTGCCTATTCTCCCATCACTTGCTAATAATTTATCTGCAATAAGTAAGGTCGTACGATTTGAAAAGTTACTTAGCTTCTAGCTCAAGATCGTTTAAAAGTTGCTCGGTAATGATAAGAGTTCATAGCCAAGGCATAACTTATGAAGCGGGGCGCGAAGATTGGCGAGTCCGAAAAGGCCCTAACAAGGCATGAGGATTCAATCTTATTGCTAAAATATCCAAGGTGATGTGAAAAGCATTATTCCCAAAATCAATATGAAGGATCAAGACTCACGACGAAAAGCAATCAACTCCCATAAAGATCATGGAGAAGTCTATCCGAAAAGACCCTAACAAGGTATGAGGATAAATAGATCCAAGTCCGAAAAGGAGGCGGATCGTTGTATCTCAAAATCCCAATTAGCGATTGAAGAAATAATCATGAAGTCGTGTTCAACAAAGTTAGAGTATCCCTCAAAAGTCTCCAAGTGAAGAAACTCTATTAACGAAGAGAAGACCATTATCTCAAGAACGTCTCTCAAAGATATGAAGTATGAAGTACATGCCAAATATCGGCCCGAGAAAGGTCTCAAATCGTGAAGTGAGTTATGCCAAGATATAAATTTTTTGATATCCCGAGAAGCAGTTTTAAGAGATTTTGTCCTTTAGCTAACTATTGATCAAATCGTCCTACTTTGCTTTCAGCCTAAATAAACTATCGCAATAAGTCCAAAAATGCATCTTCATGATCATTCTAAGACAAAAATAAAATATAAGAGATACACCTAGGAATAAGGGAGTTTAAGCATATAATTAAGCCATGTGTGTAAGTGTTTGTTTTGCTAACTTATAATAACAATGATCTCGTTTTTAAGCTTAGTTTGGGGAACGTGAAACTTGAGGGTGATAAATCTTCGCAGCACCAAAGCCTTAATGTAAGTCCTTGATCTCTTTGCAAGTTATTTCCATATAGCCATTTTCAAGTGAAAATGGTTTTCTTTCCTTTTGTTTACTTTAAAGTTTTAATTTCTCTTAGTACTTTAATTTTTGTTTAGTAGTATGTTAATAAGGCCAAGGTTGATTGATTATGAGAAAAGTGTAAAATTGCTTTATCACTAAGCATTGCATGAGGGCATGACAATGGTTAAGTGTAGGGGATTTGATAGGTGTGTAAACACCCATCCTTTTACCACTTAATTCTGGCTAAAACGAGACCAAAACGCGTATTTAATATCATTTGTTTGGAATTATGCGTGGTTTTGTTGTGTTTTCAGAGCCAACCGGATGGATATTGGAGAAAACATGGGATTGCACGGGTTTTATCGAAGAAATAGACTCAAGACGAAGTCTATTGTCCAAGAGATGCAAAAGATTTGAAGTCAATGGGCCTATTTGAATATTTATCGAAGAAAAGGACCAAAGATGGAAGATTTACATATGTCGAAAGAACTCAAGTCTATTAAACGAAGAAATTACAAGACGAGTTGAATTTATTCGACGACAAATCTCGAATCAGAATCGAAAACGTCCACTTTTTTGAAAAGATGAGAAGACAAGAAGAGAAGAAGAAAACCCACTCACCAGCCAAAGACAAGGACTATATAAGGACAAACCCCTCACACATTCGGGGCTAGTTTTCATTTCCCAGACATTTTCTTTTCTTTCGTAGGAAGCCAACACCATTAAGGTGTTGGTGATTTTTTTCATTCTTGTTTGAATCTTTGATTTTGTAAGTGTTTAATCTTTCCTTTTGTTTACTCTACATTAATCCATCAATATAATCCTTCCATTAATCTCGTTCATCTTCATCTTTTTGATTTAAAAGTTTAAAGTTCTTATTTCGTTGATTTGATCTTCTAAAGTTATTAGGTTTTGTGTTTTTATTGTTGGGATTTGATGTTTATAGTTATTAGATGATTGGTGGTTAGTTTTGTTTAAGTTTTGGTTAAAATACTTGGTTGATTTTGGCTTAAAATCGTATTACCCTGTTTGTTGTCTGCTTACTGTTCTTCGTCTGCATCATTTTACCAGGTTCCGAATCAGTGTGTTTGAAAAAGTTCCGAATCAGTCCATTTGAAAAAGTTCCGAATGAGTGTATTCTAAAAGTCCCGAATGAGTGCTTTTCTTTTTGAAGATCCGAACCAGTTATTTGTTAAAGTTCCGAATCAACTTTTTATTATTAGTTCCGAATCAAAGATTTCAAAAGTTTCGAACCAACTTTGTGTTCTAAGTTCCGAACCAGATGTTTTAAAAGTTCCGAACCAGTTTTTTGAGAAAGTTCCGAGTCAGTTTATTACTAAAAGTTCCGAACCATGTTTGTTTTAAAAGTTCCAAACCAGATTTTTGCCAAAAGTTCCGAATCAACTTTGTGTTCAAAGTTCTGAACCAGATGTTTTATTTGTTCCAAATCAGTTTGTTCCGAATCAGTTAATTCTTCCGAATGAGTAGTTTTTGTCATAAATATTCCGGATCAGTTTTCTTTTGAGCATTCCGAATCAGTGTTAAGTGAGATTTTACTGTTTACTGTTTTATTGTTTAAATTTTAAATCAAGGTTTATTTTATTAACTATTTTGGTTTAAGTTTTTATCATTGTACGCATTTAATCCTTTTAGTAGATTAGAAAACCAATCCCTTTTTAGCAACCAAGAACAATTATTCCACTTTGAGCCGTGATCAATTCGAGAAGATATCGAGACATAATCTGAACCACAAGCAAAAGCTTTGTATCAGCAGTCTCGACCCAAACCTTATCCGACGAATTTGGG
Organism: Glebionis coronaria; assembly: GCA_025667525.1. NCBI lineage: Eukaryota > Viridiplantae > Streptophyta > Magnoliopsida > Asterales > Asteraceae > Glebionis > Glebionis coronaria. The sequence continues at coordinate 438,314,870 of CM046874.1, forward strand.
ACACTCATGTCTTCCAAGTTTAAAATGTCAATGATGGGCAAGGTATCATTCTTCTTAGGTCTTTAGATATCTCAGTGTCCCAGAGGCATCTTTATCAATCAATCCATGTATGCCCTTGAATCGCTAAAGAAGTATAAGATGGAATCTTGCGACTCTGTGGATACTCCAATGGTGGAACGAACTAAGCTTGTTGCAGATCCACATGGAATTGCCATTGATCCGACACTTTACCGTGGAATGATCGGTACCCTTCTGTATATCACAGCTAGTCGACCTGATCTTCAGTTTGCTATATGTATGTGTGCTCGGTATCAAACTCGGCCTACTGGGTTACACTTGGCTACTGTGAAACAGATCTTTCGATATCTTAAAGGAACCATTAATAGGGGACTTTGGTATTCGAAGGACTCTTCGATTGCACTAATGGCATATGCAGATGCGGATCACGCGGGTTGTCAAGATACAAGGCGTAGCATGAGTGGAACTTTGCAACTACTAGGAGATCGACTAATCAGTTGGGCATCGAAAAGACAGAAAAGCGCTGCAATTTCAAGTACGGAAGCGGAATACATAGCTATGTCCGGTTGCTGTACTCAAATTCTTTGGATGAGATCGCAATTAACCGACTATGGTCTAGGTTTCAACAAAATTCCGATGTACTGTGACAACAAAAGTGCAATTGCCATATGATGCAACAATGTTCAATTCTCTCGGTCAAAGCATATTGACATTCGCTACCACTTTATCAAGGAGCAAGTGGAAAATGGAGTGATCGAGCTTTACTTTGTCCGATCTGAGTATCAATTGGCGGATATTTTCAAGAAAGGCTTTAGATCACGCTCGAATTGAATTTTTGGCCGACAAGCTAGGAGTGAAAACCTTCTCGCCTGAGACTCTAAAGGAATTGGCAGATGAAGCGAAAGAATAGTGATGGTAAACTATTCTCCGTATCCTTGGTGATCATCTGTATATATTGTTTATATTTTTATCCACAAAAGCAAAATACAAAAATATAAAACCATATAAAAACCATAAAAATTGAAAAATTCATAAAAATCCAAAAATATTTTTACTTTATTTCTAAAAGGCATGTCTTTTGGTACGATAATATTTACGGCCTTAGAAATGTCGATTAATATTGACACGGCGCCATAAATAGAATTCGTACAAAGTTGTAAATATTTCATAAAACATGCCTAAATGGCTTGTAGTTATTTCAGACTGCAACCCGGTTTTTACATTAAAGTCAAGTATTTCTTATGAAAGCTTTGGCTCTCAACAGGAATTAATCTTCTCGGGCAAGGTTTACTTTAAAACCTTGTAAGGGATCAAGTTTACTTTATAACTTGGTCTAACACGAATAAATGTACGTTTCAGTGCATTTATTTGTTAAAACAAGAGAAGTCTTGTTTTTATGAAGATATCATCTCTACAACCATAGCTATTTACAATTGGTATCTACATACTTGACGATGCAACTACTCAACCGACGACTACAGCTCTTTCAATAGAACACGGGTCAACAATTGAGGGGGAGCAATTGTCAAGCATTCAGAATCTTCGATGCCGAACGTGCCTAGTTCACAAGTTGGTGTCAAGACAACAATACCAATCGTACATGTGGTGTCAAGAGATGACTTCAGATGTGACAATCCGTCAATTTATGGTTGATATTTTATTCTCAAGTATTATTTAAAAACATTATTTTAATGTTATAATATGAACTCACTTATTTTTGGGAAGTAATTTGGATTTACGTCTTGAAGTAGCGTCGACTACGTCTAAACCGGAGGATTTTACGTTACGTGCTTACCTTTACATACACCGTTTTGGTGACAGTCCGACATTTCAGAAAATAAATTAATCCGTAAATATTATTTTGGGATTTTAATTTTTAGTTGGTTCATAAACTCACAAATTTACGAGAAGAGATTAGGACTTACGATTTTAATTTAACGTCCTTTACGACTAAACCGGAAACCTTAGGATTACGTACTTACGTTTTTGAAATCCGTTTTTGATGAGACAAATTTTATTGGATTCGTTTTGTGCCGTCGATTCATAATTTATAAAAACGTTTTTCGTGAAACGACCCGAGGGCACACAAATCGAGGAAACTAGAATCGAGGAGTACCCGTAAATTAGTGAGGTGGGACAAAATAGATTATCCCACCCCCACTACACATGGGACGGCCCAAGTAAGACACCACATCAAAGATGTGACATCTTTATACTTAATAAACATACAAGTGTAAGTTAGCCTTACACTTAAGCTAGTTTCCTTCCACTCATCCCACAAAAACAACTATCTACACATACCACCATTTCACCCCATGCAAAACAACTCAATTCTCTCTCAATACCACCACCATTGTTGTCCCACTTTAAGCATAAACACCCCTTTTTGATCTTTTCTAGCCACAAAATACTTGTTATCTAGCTATATCATGGAGTTACCTTGAAGCCTTGATCACTTGGTGGTCATTTTAACAACAAAGGAGGTGATTTGCTTGTGTCCTAGGGCTGATTTCTCAACGTACTTCCTTGGTGTTTGATGGTCTTGGAGTTACATTTGGTGTTCATCAAGTTCTTGTCTTCCAAAAACAAGATATACTCTTGGTTGGTAAAGAAGATCATCCTCTCCATTTTCTCTTGTTATTTTTGTAAAGATCAAATGTATTTTCTTTCTTATTGTATATGTATATGATGAATATATGATGATAAAAATGTTGTGTGGGGATCAAGTGTTGATAAATATGCTTAAAAAGATTGATAACCATAAGAAACAAGGCTAAAATCATGATTAATTTGTTTGCTGTATAAAAACAGTATGTAACCAAAACTTTAACTGATAAACTTGCATGGTAGAATCTATTTACAGTAAGTACAAGATGTTATACACATGTTAGAGTTGGCCATGCAATGGAATCATTAAAATGAGTGAGATATGATCAAAACAAGATGAGTGTGCTAATCTGAATAAGATGTTTTGTAGGGACTGTTAAGGATAGATAAACTTAAAATGAGCAGTAGCTATAACTAAGTTAATTGTAGCACATAATATGAAGTTCATGCCATCCAAAAATGAGCTTCTAATTCATTGTAGAACTCTAGATATGATAAAAATGGTGAAGATGAAAATAAAAATCAGATTTTAAAGAATTAATGTTTATAACTATTATATAAGCACTCAAATTATACAGTATAAAATGTGAAATTAAAACCCACTAACTTATGAATTTCATTTATATAAATATTTATAAGGTTTAATAAATTGGTAAATTATAAAAATGGTAGTGGAATAATATTTATAAGTTATAAAAACTATAAACATGATTTTTACAACTATTTCGGCTATTACCGTAAAATTAACGTTTTTGCTAAATAAAACTTAGACGGTTGGACCCGTCTAATGTGAACTTTATAAAACTCATATACTGATATATAAACATATATAACAAGTAAAAACTGATAAAACCCGAACTATAAAACATACGGACATTAACGGGCTAAGTTAACATTATTGGACTAATAATACAACAAAATGGGCTAAAACACTTATAAACTTATTTATTGGGCTTAACCCATTTGGGCCCAACATGTAAAGTGTGATACTGATAATATAATATATTGGGCTTGTAATGGGCCCATTGGACCTAAAACACGTAAATAGGTAAAACTAGTAAACTAGTAAGAAGTTACCAATACATAAACACAAAAATGAGTGAATGAGAATATATGTAAACCCACTTGATCATCATATATATAAAATCATCATATGTATACATAATTGATATTTTTATAAAGTCATTGGACAAGAGTCTAAGACGAGTATTATTTATCTAGGTTTCCGTGATTGAAGCACGTACCGTACGTCCGAGTTGCCGATAACCCGCCTTCCCATATCAACGTGAGTTCATAGCCTCGCACTCTTTTAAATGTTTTTATGAAATGTTTTATAAACCCGCGAGGGAGATAACATGTTAGTTTTTATAAAATAGGACACCATTTGTCCCGATTGTTTGTTTATTGATTTGGACCCGAATGATTGTATGACCCGATTGTATGACCCGATAAATGATTAAAGGACCCGATAGATGAAATTAAATGGATTATTAAAGTTAGGTTATGTCACTAAAAGTCCCATTAGCATGAATTGTGAACTACCGGGATTTGGTAGACGCTTATGCATATAATAGTACTATTTGGGGACGATCACCCCAGTTCGCACCTTGACGGTTGATCCCCGTCGTGCCACATTGATTGGTAAGCGAATTTATGTATGAGAAGATTTCCATAGCGTGACCTTTGTGACGACACGCTAATTTAGATGGGCAAATTGAGTTTCGGGTTAGCTACCCGTTGTTTGGTTTAGTAAGGTAACAATGTCATGTGGCTTATAATAATCCAAATTAACGAAATACTGCTATACGCTCCGAATTACGACCTATTGCCTGACTAGCAATACGGGGTCATACTATTGATATTATGTTCGTGTTTTGGTTTTCATAACCATATTCATATAACGGTTTTTGTTTAACTCCATACAACGTTATAAAACGTATTGTATGATATTTTTACGATATTGGCTCGTATAATGATTTTTAAGGCAATTGCCTATATTATGATTTTGATAAGGATTTGTATAAAATGACTTTGGCTATTTTATGGCCTATTACAAAGATTTGTACAAAATGATTTTTGGTAAAAAATTTATACCAAAGTTATATTGATGGAATTTATTAAACTCTATGAATTCACTCGGCGTTATCGCTGACCTTTTCTTTTAACATGTTTTATCTCAGGTACTTGAAGGTAATTCTCGGGAAGACAACAAGAATTCATGGCCCGCACCTAAATGCTTATTTCCATTCAAATACTTTGTAAAACTTTGTATGAAATAATATGACTTGGGACCTATGTAACTTTGATACTTATAAATGGAAATGCTTTATTAATAAACAACGCGATTTTTTAAGCGTTGTCTATGATGTGAGTAATGTGCTATCCCGTAACACCAACGAGTCTTCCGCTGTATTGAGTTGTATAAATTTGGGGGTGTTACAGTTTGGTACCAGAGCTCTCGTTATAGAGAACGAAAGATTTTTAAAAACCAAGGTTTTGTATAAAACATTTCAAAATCTTTTAACTATAAACATTTTTCTAAAAATGTCTAAAAATCTTTTGACTATAACGGTGCCGAAGAATTCCCGAGTTACCGACAAGGCCAGACTGAGAAGTGTTATTTTAATATATATATAACTTGGATTATATATATACATATGATGTAATTTTATTACCTGATTGTTTGATGATTATTTTAATATTTATACGAGGTATTTATATGACGTAGATTGTCACAAGGAACCCTAAATCCCCTAGTAAATTAATCGAAGCTATTCTTGTAGGAATTCTAGCTATCCTAGATCTAAACCAAGTTATGGATATTTATGATCCCAACAAAATGGTTGATATTCGTAGAAATGTAGATATTAGTTGATTGTGATATTGAAAAAGAAATGGCGAGATTAAAACTGATATCGATGTCATGACGATCTTTCCTTATAGAGTGGAGTTTGACAAAACGTTACCACCTAGAAAGATGTCATCTGATTCGTTGTCATCCAATTCTTAAATTTGAAAATCGAAAGGGTGAATGTTGCACTTGAGGCTATCATTGGAACCATTACCCAAAAGCCTCATGCCACTAGTACCTTTCCAAGAAGTCTAATTGAATTATCGAGTCATTTCATATTAGTGACTCATTTGATAACTGTTGATGAAAGAGCTATAGGATTGGAAATTAATTGTTGATCATATCGAGCTTTTATTGCCATTTAAAGGTTTATGAATAAAGTTGAAAGTATTGGAAAATGAGGTAGGATAATGCATTTGAGTATAAGTTGGTTGAAACTTGAATAAAAGTAAAATTTAACCCGTATGGAATATGAGATTGTTAATATAAGTCGTTAAGTTCTTTGATTGAATTATGAGGTTTTAAATGATTGTAGGTTCGTTTTAAGGGTTGTTCCTAGGCAATTGTCCAATAATGAGAATGCCCAGTGTCCAGGAAATAAATTGAAGAAATCTTCTTCTGAATTGGGACCGATGGATCTCTCGGGACATGTGGAACACCTAATGACTCTTTTAGATTAGTATTCATTGTGGTTTCTTTTAAAAATAATCCCTAACTTAACTGAGACATCAGTTGGTAGGATGAGTTCTTGGAATTGTATGACATAGTGACACGTAATGTGTTACGGTACAATTTAGACTTGTTTGTGATTAATGAAAAGACTACCTTTGATTGCTAAATTCTACATGTATCAATGTTATCTATCTTTTCTTGCTTCATCCTAATGTTCGCATTAGTGATGCAACCATTGAACAAGTACTCATCTCGATTTGAGTTACGTTGTGGATTATTCTTTTTGAGTGCCATCGAGGTCATGAACCTCATGATTATTTGGCTAAAGCTCATTTTCAATCATATTGTAGTTAGTTCTTGGTGAACAAGCTTTCATCACTCTTTCGCAGATCACTCATTGTTTTTATAAGATAAAACCGTATCCATTGAGAAAAATTGAATTTTCATCACTATAAGGATTATTCAAAGTAAGATTTATAAGTGATTGTTATCGAAATGAGGCTGTTTATAAAACACCTTGGAAAACTTAATTGTTTTTATAACAAAGAAAATCTTTGAAAATTTATTTTTGATTCTTATTTAAGAATTAAGCATGAAAATGTTTTGTTATAAACATGATGATAAAATTTTGACGAACTGAGTATTGCATCGTTAATCTTGAAATTGTATATAGTTGCGCGCCTACATACAATTTGGAATGGACCATGCAAGACTGATTAGTAGTCACCATAAAACTAATGAATTAACACTACATTTTCTTTGAAGATTGTGAAAGATTAAAATTTTTATGAGATCTGCAAGAAGTGAAAAATAGGGACATATTGATAGGGACACCTACATATGTGCCCGTATTATTTATTCTTCTAAGTCGAATTTACTCATCTGTGGAAATTGTCTTATTTGACAATTGACAATTCTTTCTTGTCCAATTCTCCCGTAGTGAGATTCTTAGGAACAGTATTTGATTACCGAGTGTTGATACTCGACTGGATGTATCGACGTTCCTATCATTTCTTATGATTTGATTTCATTTGAATGACCTGGGTAACAATCCGAGGAGCTTTCGAATGCGTACTCAAATTTTGAAAACATGGGATATATTCATATTCTTTAAATGTTTTCGTCTGTATCTGATTTGAAATTCTCTCGCATAGATTATGCGTTGAACATACTCTTTTAATAGTAGTTGTGTCTCCATATATCCTTGAATTTGTTAAGGATTATGAGTTATTATTAGACTTTTGAGAAGTTCACATCTTATCGACGGCAATAAAACTGGAAAGTTGGTAATGCCAGTAGAATGGATTGATTGATTATGACATGGCGACATTGTCTTAATTGATGGGAACTCGAGTAGAATTTCCCTAAATGATAAGATGTTGATTATCAAAAGTGATCTAAATAATTCTTGACGGATGACCATATCCTGCATTTAGACTTGAAATTTTACCGTGAATGGTTGTGAATTGATCATAGATATTATAATCTAGAAAGAACTTAAAATAAATGTATTAAAAGATGTTTCCGTTATCTTAAACTTTAAGAGGTATTTTACCTAGACTTTCACCATTAAGGCAAGTTGAATTTGGTATTGATTATATTCCCAATGCTGCACTGGTGGCATGTGCACCATACGTCAGCACCATCTGAATTAAAGGAATTACCGTACAACTTAGAGAGTTGTCGGAGAATGATTTTATTCTACCGAGCTCGTCATCATGAAGAGCTATGGTGTTATCATTCCTTATATTTATAGATTACTGTGAACTGAGTAAAATGACAATCGAAAACAATATCCATAACTCGAAATGGAAGATTTGTTCGATCATTTACAAGGTTCTAGCGTATGTTCTAAATATTTGATCCATGGCATGGTTATCATCAACTTCGCATCTACGAAAAAGATTATGTATTCCAATCACTACATACGGTACTTGTAATGAACATTATGAGTTTCATGTGATGCCGTTTGGATTGACTAATACATATGTAGCATTCATAAGTTTGGTGAATCACGTGTGTAGGCTGTAAATTGATAAATTCATGCTTGAGATCATTAAGGACCATTTGTTTGTTTATAAGAATAAGAATGAGTTAATAATTAGTTATAAATTGCTTTGAATTGGCTGAACAATGAAAACCTGTACCTTGAATAATTAACATGTGATTTAAGAATTAATCCTTTACATTATATGACCATGTGATTAATAAGATAATGGAATCTATATTGACTCTTCAAATTAAAAGCCCTTTTAAGACTTTGAGTGTTACTGAAAAGAAAAGTGCAAATATGTTTTGACAAATGTTTTAACAAAGGATTTTTAAGGGATTATTCCCTTATACACAAAACATTTAACTAAACTCCTGTTTAGGGGTAAATGTTTTTGCATACCTTAAGACAACCTAAGAGGGATTGAGGAAACCGTTAAACCATGACTTAAAATTTGAAATGACAATTTTTGCTTTTCAACTAAGAAAATTTATACCAAAGAATAAACGAAGGTTTTTCGAACATTTACGAATCTTATTAATTATTTTCGATAAATCAAAAAAAATCTTGTTAATTAAATTCAAATTTATTTTGAGCATTCTATATAACTGGTCGAACTAAGAAATTTAAATTTTTACGTTTACGTTTCATAAGAATTTAATAATTATTATCTAATTAATTGTAATAATTATCGACGCTTTAGACGTCGGATTGAGTAAAACGGATAAAAATGATAGTTAAGAAGAAACTAAAACATAGAAGATATGAAGAAAGAATTTTCGAATAAATACGGTCATGTTATATATATTTCATCAGGAGAAAGTGAATGTAGATACTGATATATTATATGGAAAGTATAAAGATTCAATTAAGATATATTTCTTAATAATGACTGTGCAAAATAAATTGCCGAACAATATAAAAATAAACGATGTTTGTAAAAAGGATGATATAGATAATAAAAAGGGGTTCGCGGCTAATGTGAACCATTAGAATTTAGAAGCCGATGGCGCTAAATGCTTTAAAAGGCCACTTGTGGTTGTCTAAATATGGAGATTTGAGATATAGTTATGTTGGAGTCTTGTAAGTATAAGTATTCTATTTATGTCATTTCTGACTAAAAGTATCTTTGTCAGAAGAAGTCGTACTAATGTCAAATTATGAAGGCAGACATCGCCTCATACATTAGTAAACGTCTAACTATTGCAAAGGTCATCATCTGAATTTGATTCGATTTAGGTCATCGTCGACAGACTGACCAAATCTGCTAATATCATTCTCGTTAATGATAAATTCTTGATGAAGAAATAAACTCTTTTGTATTTAAATGAGTTATGTAAACATGGTGTGCCTGTATCGATCATCTCTATCAAGATCCTCGCTTCGCATTGAATTTCTATAGATTTGCTCAGAAGTCATTAAGAACGAATCTTGATGAGAGTACTATGTACCACCCCAATCGAAGGGACGAGGTAAAGCAACGACACAAAATACTATAAGTGCTGTTCTAGGTTTGAATGATTAACCTTTGGTAATAAACTGTAAAATCGTTTCCCTTTAGAGAGATTATCCTAGAAAACTATCGTATTAGGATCGAGATCGAATCTTGTTAGGATCTATATTAGAGAATCTGTAAGCAAGAGTTGAGATGAAGACACCCGACATACACCCATTGTGAGTTAGACATGTATTTTAGGTTTAAGGTTTCCTATGATGGCGAACCTAACCTTACAAAATACTCGACCCACGAGACCTGAAATGATTGTTGAAATTAGGATCTGATTATTGACTGCCGGTAGTGGGTAGGAGGTTATGTGAATATGAAATGTAGATCTTGAAGTGCCAGATGGGTAGCGAAGTTATGCCAAAATTATTAACCATGGAAAAATGAATTGATGATCTAAAAGATCATGGGATATAAGTCCCCGTTGTATGAGACCATTGAGATGATGTAAAAGATTGGTTTGAAAGGCATATAAGCTGGATCTGCCCTAGGACTTCAAGAGCTGCGTGAATTATGTTTCATATATCGAACTTGATAAAATGCCTATCGAGTTAGAATCTGATTGTTCCTTAGTAAAGCTTAGATCGGCGAAAAGTTGCATTCATCAGAAACCCGTGAACATCATGGATAGAGAAAGTAAGTCAACATTAATCCTGATCTTATTCCCGTAGTTATGTTTGATGAAACTCGCGTATTGTAATGGATTACACTTATGAGAAAAGACCGAATGTGGAGGGAATACCCACATGGCTTTAACTCTATAAGAAGCGAGTAGTAAGATGATCTTTGAGGACAAAGATCCTGTTTAGGGGTAAATGCTGTGACAATCCGTCAATTTATGATTGATATTTTATTCTCAAGTATTATTTAAAAACATTATTTTAATGTTATAATATGAACTCACTTATTTTTGGGAAGTAATTTGGATTTACGTCTTGAAGTAGCATCGACTACGTCTAAACCGGAGGATTTTACGTTACGTGCTTACATTTACATACACCGTTTTGGTGACAGTCCGACATTTCAGAAAATAAATTTATCCGTAAATATTATTTTGGGATTTTAATTTTTAGTTGGTTCATAAACTCACAAATTTACGAGAAGAGATTAGGACTTACGATTTTAATTTAACGTCCTTTACGACTAAACTGGAAACCTTAGGATTACGTATTTACGTTTTTGAACTCCGTTTTTTATGAGACAATTTTTATTGGATTCGTTTTGTGCCGTTGATTCATAATTTATAAAAACGTTTTTCGTGAAACGACCCGAGGGCACATAAATCGAGGAAACTAGAATCGAGGAGTACCCATAAAATAGTAAGGTGGGACAAAATACATTATCCCAACCCACTACACATGGGACGGCCCAAGTAAGACACCACATCAAAAATGTGGCATCTTTATACTTAATAAACATACAAGTGTAAGTTAGCCTTACACTTAAGCTAGTTTCCTTCCACTCATCACACAAAAACAACTAGCTACACATACCACCATTTCACCTCATGCAAAACAACTCAATTCTCTCTCAAAACCACCACCATTGTCGTCCCACTTTAAGCACAAACACCCCTTTTTGATCTTTTCTAGCCACAAAATACTTGTTATCTTGCTATATCATGGAGTTACCTTAAAGCCTTGATCACTTGGTGGCCATTTTAACAACAAAGGAGGTGATTTGCTTGTGTCCTAGGGCTGATTTCTCAACTTACTTCCTTGGTGTTTGATGGTCTTGGAGTTACATTTGGTTTTCATCAAGTTCTTGTCTTCCAAAAACAAGATATACTCTTGGTTGGTAAAGAAGATCATCCTCTCCATTTTCTCTTGTTATTTTTGTAAAGATCAAATGTATTTTCTTTCTTATTGTATATGTATATGATGAATATATGATGATAAAAATGTTGTGTGGGGATCCAGTGTTGATAAATATGCTTAAAAAGATTGATAACCATAAGAAACAAGGCTAAGATCATGATTAATTTGTTGGCTGTATATAAAAACAGTATGTAACCAAAACTTGAACTGATAAACTTGCATGGTAGAATCCATTTACAGTAAGTACAAGATGTTATACACATGTGAGAGTTGGCCATGCAATGGAATCATTAAAATGAGTGAGATATGATCAAAACAAGATGAGTGTGCTAATAAGAATAAGCTGTTTTGTAGAGACTGTTAAGGATAGATAAACTTAAAATGAGCAGTATCTATAACTAAGTTAATTGTAGCACATAATATGAAGTTTATGCCATCCAAAAATTAGCTTCTATATCATTGTAGAACTTTAGATATGATAAAAATGGTGAAGATGAAAATAAAAATCAGATTTTGAAGAATTAATGTTTATTACTATTATATAAGCACTCAAATTATATAGTATAAAATGTGAAATTAAAACCCACTAACTTATGAATTTCATTTATATAAATATGTATAAGGTTTAATAAATGTATAAATTATAAAAATGGTAGTGGAATAATATTTATAAGTTATAAAAACTATAAACATGATTTTTACGACTATTTCGGCTATTAAAGTAAAATTAACGTTTTTGCTAAATAAAACTTAGACAGTTGGACCCGTCTAATGTGAACTTTATACATATACTGATATATAAACATATATAACAAGTAAAAACCGATAAAACCCGAACTATAAAACATACGGACATTAACGGACTAAGTTAACATTATTGGACTAATAATACAACAAAATGGGCTAAAACACTTATAACTTATTTATTGGGCTTAACCCATTTGGGCCCAACATGTAAAGTGTGGTACTGATAATATAATATATTGGGCTTGTAATGGGCCTATTGGACCTAAAACACGTAAATAGGTAAAACTAGTAAATAAGTAAGAAGTTACCAATACATAAACACAAAAATGAGTGAATGAGAATATATGTAAACCCACTTGATCATCATATATATAAAATCATCATATGTATACATAATTGATATTTTTATAAAGTCATTGGACAAGAGTCTAAGACGAGTATTATTTATCTAGGTTTCCATGATTGAAGCACGTACCGTACGTCCGAGTTGCCGATAACCCGCCTTCCCATATCAACGTGAGTTCATAGCCTCGCACTCTTTTAAATGTTTTTATGAAATGTTTTATAAACCCGAGAGGGAGATAACATGTTAGTTTTTATAAAATTGGACACCATTTGTCCTGATTGTTTGTTTATTGATTTGGACCCGAATGATTGTATGACCCGATTGTATGACCCGATAAATGATTAAAGGACCCGATAGATGAAATTAAATGGATTATTAAAGTTAGGTTATGTCACTAAAAGTCCCATTAGCATGAATTGTGAACTACCAAGATTTGGTAGACGCTTATGCATATAATAGTACTATTTGGGGACAATCACCCCAGTTCGCGCCTTGACGGTTGATCCCCGTCGTGCCACATTGATTAGTAAGCGAATTTATGTATGAGAAGATTTCCATAGCGTGACCTTTGTGACGACACGCTAATTTAGATGGGAAAAATGAGTTTCGGGTTAGCTACCCGTTGTTTGATTTAGTAAGGTAACAATGTCATGCGGCTTATAATAATCCAAATTAAGAAATACTGCTATACGCTCCGAATTACGACGTATTGCCTGACTAGCAATACGGGGTCATACTATTGATATTATGTTCGTGTTTTGGTTTTCATAACCATATTCATATAACGGTTTTTGTTTAACTCCATACAACGTTATAAAACGTATTGTATGATATTTTTACGATATTGGCTCGTATAATGATTTTTAAGGCAATTGCCTATATTATGATTTTGATAAGGATTTGTATAAAATGACTTTGGCTATTTTATGGCCTATTACAAAGATTTGTACAAAATGATTTTTGGTAAAAATTTTATACCAAAGTTATATTGATGGAATTTATTAAACTCTATGAATTCACTCGGCGTTATCGCTGACCTTTTCTTTTAACATGTTTTATCTCAGGTACTTGAAGGTAATTCTCGCGAAGACAACAAGAATTCATGGCCCGCACCTAAATGCTTATTTCCATTCAAATACTTTGTAAAACTTTGTATGAAATAATATGACTTGGGACCTATGTAACTTTGATACTTATGAATGGAAATGCTTTATTAATAAATGGCGCGATTTTTTAAGCGTTGTCTATGATGTGAGTAATGTGCTATCCCGTAACACCAACGAGTCTTCCGCTGTATTGAGTTGTATAAATTTGGGGATGTTACATCAGACGTGACGAGGCGACCAACATATGATGACAATAACCATTTGATCTTATCATATGATGTTCTCATCAATCAGGTCCAACCTTGTCAATTTTTTTAATATGGTGAATATGTGATCATGTTACAAGTCGATATCATATCTCATACATTTGGTATCATAAAGACAAAACGGACTTGCATTTTTCTTCCCAAAACCTTTGTTAATACTTCATTAAATCAATTGATATTAAAAACATCGATTGGGTTAATATTTTTAATATGGGGGAGAAAATGTGATTTAATATGGGATATTATCAAAAATGTTTTGACTTAACGTGATGGCTCATCCCGACATATGCGAAATGTTTTCGAATATCGTGGCATATGTTAAAGGGGAGCAAAACGGATTTGCATATCAAAATGGATTTTCATGATGACATATACTTACCCAAAACCCATTTATTTCACGACAATGAAGATTGTGGTGACATAAGGATGGTAGGATAGGTTAAGTCCTATTATTCTTCTAGAACCGGAGGAATCTTCCCAAGGACATTCCATAGCTAGAAATAGTAGTCCTTAGGAAAGATGGAGAAAGATTGTGAACGTAGCTGAATGCCGACCAAGTACTTAAGTTAGCACTGGAACAATCACAACAAGGTGCTAGTTATGACGTATTGGTAAGCATCGAAGGGGTTGAAGAATGAAAAAGAATTGTAAAGATAAAGGGTGTAAAGAAAGAAGCCCTCCTTACAACTTTAGGCAGAAACTGGGTCAACACATATGCTATTGAGATCATTTTAATGATTCTCGATATAGAAGACAGACATCATGGACCTAGTGATGCAATGCAAAACCTATCCCAGCTAACTCAGATATCTCTCAAAAGGTATTTGTTTTAATCACACGGAGACAACACATTATCTATTGATTTATTCACTCCGAATAAATTGGTATAGAAAAGGTGGCACTCCTCTCCAGCCTCCGATCACTAAAATCCCAAATGCACGATCGAGTCTAGAGCCATTTGAGATCAACAAATATCTCATTAGGACACACTTTCATATTTCCTTGCTTCTTCACACACTATGAAAAGTAAGAAAGATTTTAAGAGTCCTACGCAAAATCTTCATGATCTTGCCTGAACATCCGAGTAATACGAAAGTATTTACAATGAAGATGGAAATCCTTCTTGAGCGAATATCAAAAAGCTCATGGTAGGTGACTTGTGCGATTCTTTATGAATCAAACTTGTGATAACTGGAAAGCAACAGTGGTTTAATTCTTAACTGAATTTAAACACGTTCCAGGCCTCTACGCAATATCTTAGTGATCTTGCAAGAACACTCAGAGTGATACCTTAGTATTCACAGTGATGAGTGGAAATCCTTCTAGTGTTAACCTAAAACAACACTTGGTAGGTAACTTGCAAGATTCAGTATGAATTAAGCTCGTGACAACTGGAAAGCAACGATGGTGTGATTCTTTAATGAATCAAACTTGTTCCAAGAATCAGAATTGACGGCTTCAATCATGCGAATAATTTTTTCCAAATGATTCACTCTTTACGTTCGCAATCAGCTTTGGACGGTCGAGAAAAGAGAACGGTTTTACCCGCGAAATCTTGTCAAGGAGATTTTTAATTAAATCTACCTGCCACGAGTACGCTATTTTATATCGTCCAACGGTCTTCACCGACCTGAGGTAAAATGCTACTGAATTAGAATGAAATGTTCAAAGCCATTTCGTTCGTGTCTACTTATGTTGCGGCATTTGAAGACGGTGGCGTGGCGGGATCCAAGAAGAAGTCGTCCCCGCATGCTTATACTTTATGCACTTAATACCTCATCTAATTCAAGAAAGCCTAAAAGTTAAGTCTTCCGCTGTATCGAACTCTGAAGCTTTCAAGAATTTCGAAGGTATAAGTATGTGGGACGTGAGGTCACGAAGAGGCGAAGATCACAAGTGATGGATGCACGAGATCAAGGCAAGAGATTAATTCTCAAGATTGATATCAAAGATCAAATCAGCATGTTCACCAGAAAAGAAAAAGAAAAGAAAAACGAAGACTACGAGCTCAAGAGAAGCATAGTATGCTAGGTTTATCTTATTATTGTAACTTGGGTAATGCCCTTGTTTGGAGTGACCTCCCTTAGGGGAGATTGTTGGAAATTCGTTTTACGTATTAATAAGGATCGGTCACTCCAACGATAGTCCATGTAATAGCTCGTAGTTTATTTACTTATCTTTATTTAACAAACAAACCCAAGCCTAGCCTACAACATGTGTAGGCCGGCCCAAATGTAAGCCCAAGCCCATGCCAAGGGCTTAGGTATATAAACCCTCTCCATAGATGGAGAGGGTGTGTGATTCTTCATTTTTACACATAGTAAACTTTTGTTTCTCTTTCTAGAATTGTGTGAGTTCCACCATCTCTCTATCTCTTTATCTCTCTAAAAACATAAGCAGGATTTACATATCATCAATGCATGCATAGATCTACATAGATTATGTAACAATCCGTCAATTTATGGTTTATATTTTATTCTCAATATTTAATTGAAAACATTATTTTAATGTTATAATATGAACTCACTTATTTTTGGGAAGAAATTTGGATTTACGTCTTGATGTAGCATCGACTACGTCTAAACCGGAGGATTCAACGTTACGTGCTTACGTTTACATACACCATCTTTGGTGACAGTCCGACATTTCAGAAAATAAATTTGTCCGTGAATATTATTTTGAGATTTTAAATTTGTGTTGGTTCATAAACTCACAAATTTATGAGAAGAGATTAGGACTTACGATTATAATTTAACGTCCTTTACGACTAAACCGGAAACCTTAGGATTACGTATTTACGTTTTCGAACTCCGTTTGTGATGAGACAATTTTTATTAGATTCGTTTTGTGCCGTTGATTCATAATTTATAAAAACGTTTTGGTAAAACGACCCGAGGGCACGCAAATCGAGGAAACTAGAATCGAGGAATACCCGTAAATTAGCGGATGGGACAAAAAAAGTTTATCCCACCCCTATACACATGGGACGGCCACAATGCTACACCACACCAACTTGGTGTCAAGTTTTAAACAAATTACTTACACTTGTAAGTTAGCTTAACTTGAAAGCTACAAGTATCCATCAAACTATCAAAACCACTAACACTTACCATTTACATCCATTTCCATCCATGTAAAAACTCACAACTCTCTCCTCCCTCTCTCTAAAATTCGTCCCGTACCACCATCAAACAACCCATTTTGATCAATTTAACCACAAAATCTTATGTTATTCACACATATGATGGAAACCTCTTCAAGCACTATTGATTGGTGGTGATTTTAACATCCAAGAAGAAGATTTGGTGATGTTCAAGGGCTGATTTCTACATGAAGTTTACAAGTATTGGTGGCCATGAAGATTGGTGTTGATCTATCACAAGTTCTTCCATCAAAAATCCAAGCCTTGATGAATACCTACACAATCTTGGTGGTATAAAGATTGTTCTTCCCAACCTCTTGTTATTTTGATTATGTAATCATGTATTTTCTTTATAATTGTATATGTATATGATGAATATATGATGATAAAAATGTTGTTTGGGGATCAAGTGTTGATAAATATGATTAAAGAGATGAAAAACCATAGGTAACAAGGTTAAAATCATGCTTAAAATGATGGCTGTATAAAAACAGTAAGTAACCAAATGTTAAACTGCTAAAATGGCATGGTGGAATCGATTTACAGTAAGTAATAGATGGCATACACATGTGAGAGTTGGCCATGCAATGTAATCATCAAAATGAGTGAGATATGATCAAAACAAGATTAGTGTGCCAATCTGAATAGTCTGTTTTGTAGGGACTGTTAAGGATAGCTAGACATGGAATGAGCAGTAGCTATAACTAACTTATTTGTAGCACATAATATGAAGTTTATGTCATCCAAAAATGATCTTCTATCTCCTTATAAAACTCAAGATATGATAAAAATGGTGAAGCTGAAACTAAAAATCAGATTTTGAAGAATTAATGTTTAATAGTATTATATAAGCACTCAAACTAATATAGTATAAAATGTGAATTAAAACCCACTAACTTATAAATTTCATTTATATAAATATGTATAAGGTTAAATAAATGGACACTTTATAAAAATGGGAGTTGAATAAGATTTATAAGTTACAAAAACTATAAACATGATTTTTACGACTTTTTCGGCTATTACCGTAAAATTAACGTTTTTCGTCAATTAAAACTTAGACGATCGGACCCGTCTAATGTAAACTTTATAAAAGTAATATACTGATATATAAGTACCTAATACAAGTAAAACCGATAAAACCCGAACTATACGACATACGGACATTAACGAGCCAAGTTAGCATATTTGGACTAATAATTTAACTAAATAAGTTAAACACTTATAAAAATTACTTATTGGGCTTAACCCATTTGGGCCCAACATGTAAAGTATAAATACTGATAATACAAGTATAAAATGGTTGAATACAAGTTAATGGACTTATAATAGGCTTATTGAACCTAAAAACATATAAATAGGTAAAACTAGTAAACTAGTATAAAAGTTACCAATACATAAACACTAAAATGAGTAAATAAGAATGTATAAACCCACTTGATAATCATAATATGTAAAAAATCATCATATGTATACATGATTGTTATTTTTATAAAGTCATTGGACAAGAGTCTAAGAAGAGTATTATTTGTCTAGGTTTCCGTGATTGAAGCACGTACCGTACATCCGAATTGCCGATAACCCGCTTTCCCACATCAACGTGAGTTCATAGTATCGCACTCTTTTAAATGTTTTTATGAAATATTTTATAAACCCGCGAGGGAGATAACATGTTAGTTTTGATAAAATAGGACACCATTTGTCCCGATTGTTTGTTTATTGATTTGGACCCGAATGATTATATGACCCGATGTATGAAATAAAATGGATTATTAAAGTTAGGTTATGTCACTAAAAGTCCCATTATCATGAATTGTGAACTACCGGGATTTGGTAGACGCTTATGCATATAATAGTACTATTTGGGGACGATCACCCCAGTTTGCGCCTTGACGGTTGATCCCCGTCGTGCCACATTGATTGGTAAGCGAATTTATGTATAAGAAGATTTACAAAGCGTGATTATTGTGACGACACGCTAATTTAGATGGGCAAATTGAGTTTCAGGCTAGCTACCCGTTGTTTGTTGTAGGAAGGTAACAATGTCATGCGGCTTATAATAATCCAAATAACGAAATACTGCCATACGCACTAAATTACGATATATTGCCTGACTAGCAATACGGGGTCTTACTATTGATATTATGTTCGTGTTTTGGTTTTTCATAACCATATTCATATAACGGTTTTTATTTAACTCTATACAACGTTATAAAACGTATTGTATGATGTTTTTAACGACAATGGTTTGTATAATGATTTTGAAGGGGAAAGCCTATATTATGATTTTTGATAAGGATTTGTATAAAATGACTTTGGCTATTTTATGGCCTACTACAAGGATTTGTACAAAATGATTTTCGGTAATAATTATATACCGATGATATATTAATGGTTTTATTAAACTCTATGAATTCACTCGGCGTTATCGCTGACCTTTTCTTTTAACGTGTTTTATCTCAGGTACTTGAAGGTAATTCTCGCGAAGACAACAAGAATTCATGGCCCGCACTTAAATAATAATTTCCATTCAAATGCTTTGTAAAACCTGTATGAAATACAATGACTTGGGACCTATGTAAATTTGATATTTATGAATGGAAATGCTTTATTAATAAACGACACGATTTTTAAGCGTTTTCTATGATGGGAGTAATGTGCTATCCCGTAACACCAACGAGTCTTCCGCTGTATTGAATTGTATAAATTTGGGGGTGTTACAGTTTGGTACCAGAGCTCTCGTTATAGAGAACGAAAGATTTTTAAAACCAAGGTTTTGAATAAAATATTTCAAAATCTTTTAACTATAAACATTTTTCTAAAAATGTCTAAAAATCTTTTGACTATAACGGTGCCAAAGAATTCCCGAGTTACCGATAAGGCCAGACTGAGAAGTGTTATTTTAATATATATATATAACTTGGATTATATATATATATATATATATATATATATATATATATATATATATATATATATATATATATATATATATATATATATATATATATATATATATATATATATATATATATATATATATAAATATATATATATATATATATATATATATATATATATATATATATATATATATATATATATATATATATATATATATATATAAATATATATATATATATATATATATATATATATATGTATATATATATATATATATATATATATATATATATATATATATATATATATATATGATGTAATTTTATTACATGATTGTTTGATGATTATTTTGATATTTATACGAGGTATTTATACGACGTAGATTGTCACAAGGAACCCTAAATCCCCTAGTAAATTAATCGAAGCTATTCTCGTAGGAATTCTAGCTATTCTAGATCTAAACCAAGTTTTGGATATTTATGATCCCAACAAAATGGTTGATATTCGTAGGAATGTTGATATTATTTGATTGTGATATTAAAGAAGAATTGGCGAGATTAAATCTGATATCGATGTCATGACGATCTTTCCTTATAGAGTGGACTCTGACAAAACGTTACCACCCGGAAAGGTGTCATCTGATTTGTTGTCATCCAATTCTTAAACTTGATATCGAAAGGGATGAATGTTGCACTTGAAGCTGTCATTGGAACCATTACCCAAAAGCCTCATGCCACTAGTACCTTTCCGAGAAGTCTAATTGAATGATCGAGTCATTTTATACTAGTGACTCATTTGATAACTATTGTTGAAAGAGCTATAGGATTGGAAATTAAGTGTTGTTCGTTTCAAGCTTTTATATCCCTTTTAAGGTCTAAGAATAAGGTTGAAAGTATTGGAGAATGAGGTAGGATATCGAATTGAGTATGATTTGGTTGAAACTTGAATGAAGTAAAATTTAACTTGTATGGAATAAGAAATTGTTAAGAGGAAGTTGTTGAGTTCTGTGATTGAATTATAAGGTTTTAAATGATTGTTAGTTTGTGTTAAGGGTTGTTCCTAAACCATTGTCCAATAACGAAGATGCCCAGTGTCCAATAAATAAATTGAAGAAATCTTCTTCTGAATTGGGACCGATGGATCTTTCGGGACATGTGGAACACCTAATGACTCTTGTGGATTAGTATTCATTATGGTATCTTTTAAAAATAATCCCTAACTTAACTGAGACATCAGTTGGTAGGATGAGTTCTTGGAATTGTATGACATAGTGACACATAATGTGTTACGGTATAATTTTGACTTGTTTGTGATTAATGAAAAGACTACCATTGATTGCTAAATTCTACATGTATCGATGTTATCTATCCTTTATTGCTTCATCCTAATGCTCCATTAGTGATGCAACCATTAAACAAGTACTCATATCGATTTGAGTTACGTTGTAGATTATTTCTGAGTGCCATCGAAGTCATGAACCCTCATGATTATTTGGCTAAGCTCATTTTCTATCATATTGTAGTTAGTTCTTGGTGAACAAGTTTTCATCACTCTTTTGCAGATCACTCATTGTTTTTATAAGATAAAACAGTATTCCTTGAGAAAAACTGGATTTTCATCACTATATGGATTATTTAAAGTGAGATTTATGAGTAATCATTATTGAAATAAAGTTGTTTATAAAACACCTTGGAAAACATAATTGTTTTCATAACAAAGAAAATCTTTGTAAATTTATTTTTATTTCTTATTTAAAGAATTAAGCATGAAAATGTTTTTATTATAAACATGATGATAAAATTTTGAGGAACTGAGTATTGCATCGTTAATCTTGAAATTGTATATAGTTGTGCGCCTACATACAATTTGGAATAGACCATGCAAGGCTGATTAGTAGTCACCATGAAACTATTAATTAACACTACATTTTCTTTGAAGTTGTGAAAGATTAAATTTTATGAGATCTGCAAGAAGTGAAAAATAGGGACATTTTGATAGGGACACCTACATATGTGCCTATAGCATTTATTCTTCTGAGTCGAATTTACTTATCTGTGCAACTTGTCTTATTTGACAATTGATATTCCCTTCTTGTCCAATTCTCCCGTAGTGAGATTCTTAGGAAAAGTATCCGATTACCGAGTGTTGATACCCGACTGGATGTATCGACGTTCCTATCATTTCTTTTGATTAGATTTCATTTGAATGACCTGGGTAACGATCCGAGGAGCTTTCGAATGCGTACTCAAATTATGAAAACATGGGATATATTCATATTCGTTAAATGTTTTCGTCTATATCTGATTTGAATTTCTATCGCGTAGATTATGCGTTGACCTTACTCTTTTAAGGTTAGTTATGTCTCCTGATATCCTTGAATTTGTGAAGGATTACGAATTATTATTAGTCTTTTGAGAAGTTCACATCTTATCGACGGCAATAAAACTGAAAAGTTGGTAATGCCAGTAGAATGGATTGATTGATTATGACATGACGACATTGTCTTAATTGATGGGAACTCGAATAGAATTCCCCTAAATGATAAGATGTTGATTATAAGAAGTGATCCAAATAATTCTTGATGGATGACCATATCCTGCATTTAGACTTGAAATTATACCACGAATGGTTGTGAATTAGTCATAGATATTATAATATAGAAAGAACCTAATGTGAATTTAATAAAAGATGTTTCTATTATCTGAAACTTTAAGAGGTATTTGCTGGTGAATTACCTAGACTTTCGCCATTAAGGCAAGTTGAATTTGGTATTGATTATATTCCTGGTGCTGCACCCGTGGCGTGTGCACTATACATCTGCACCATCTAAATCGAAAGTGTTACCGTACAAGTGAAAGAGTTGTCGGGGAAAGCTTTTATTCTACCAAGCTCGTCATCATGAAGAGCTATGGTGTTATTATTTCTTATATTTATCGATTACCGTGAACTAGGTAAATTGACGATAAAAATCTATACCCACTACCCAAGATGATAGATTGTTCGATCATTTACAAGGTTCTAGCGTATATTCAAGATTTGACCCACGGCATGGTTATCATCAACTTCGCATCCGCGAAAGAGATTATCTATTCCAATCATTACATCCAGAACTTGTAATGACCATTATGAGTTTCATGTTATGTTGTTTGGATTGACCAATGCACATATAGCATTCATAAATTTGGTGAATCGCATGTGTAGGTTGTAATTTGATAAATTCATGGTGGTGATCATTAAGGACTATTTGTTTATTTATAAGAATAAGAGTGAGTTAACAATTATTTATAAATTGCACTAAATTGGCCGAACAATGAAAACCTGTACCTTGGATAATTAACATGAGATTTAAGACTAAATCCTTTACATTATTTGACCGTGTGATTAATAAGATAATGGAATCTATATTGAATTTTCAAAGATTAGAGCCATTAAGACTTTGGGTTTTACCAAAAAGAAAGTGCAAATGTGTTTTGACAAATGTTTTATCGAAAAGAACTTTTGAGGGATTATTCCCTTATACCCAGAACATTTAACTAAACTCTTGTTTAGGGGTAAATGTTCGTGTATACCTCAAGACAACCTAAGAGGGATTGAGGAAACCATTTAAACCATGACTTCAAATTTGAAACGATAATTTACGCTTTTCAACTAAGAAAATTTTGACCAAAGTATAACCAAATATTTTTCAAACATTTACGGATCTTATTAAATATTTTAATTATTTTCGATAACTCAACAAAAATCTTGTTAATTAAATTCAAATTTATTTTGAACATTTTTATAATTGGTCGAACTAAGAAAATTAAAATTTTTATGTTACGTTTCATAAAAGTTAAATATTTATTATTTAATTAGTTGTAATAATTATCGATGCTTTAAACGTCGGATTAAGAAAAACTGATAAAAATAAAAGTTGAGATAGAACTAAGACATAGAAAATGTGAAGAAAGAACTTTCGAATAAATACGGTCATGATATTTGTTCCATCTAGGGAAGTGAACGTAATTACTGACACATTATGTAAGGTTAAAGAATCAATTAGAATGTGTTCCTTAGTAATGACTGTGCAAATAAATTGCCGAGCAATTTAAAAAAATAGCCGATGCTTGTATGAAGGATAATATAGATAATAAAAAGGGTTCACGGCTAATGTGAACCATTAGAATTAAGAATCCGATGGCGTTAAATGTATAAAAGGCCGTTTGTGGTTGCCTAAATATGGAGATTTTGAGATTTAATTATGTTGGAATCTCGTAAGATTAAGTATTCTATTCATGTCATTTCTGACTAAATGTATCTTTATCTGAAGAAGTTGTACTAATGGAAAATTATGAAGGCAGACATTGCCTCACACATTAGTAAACGTCTAACTATTGCAAAGGTCGTCATCTGAATTTGATTCGATTTGGGTCATCGTCGACAGACTGACCAAATCTACTAATATCATTCCTGTTAATGATAGATTCTTGATGAAGAAATTGACTCTTTTGTATTTAAAGGAGTTATGTAAGCATGGTGTGCTTGTATCGATCATCTCTATCAAGATCCTCGCTTTGTATCGAATTTCTAGAGATTTGCTCAGAAGTCATTGAGAACGAATCTTGATGAAAGTACTGTGTACCACCCCAATCGAAGGGACGAGGTAAAGTAACGATACAAAATACTATAAGTGTTGTTTTATGTTTGAATGATTGACCTTTGGTAATAAACTGTAAAATCGTTTTCCTTTGGAGAGATTATCATTGATAATTATCGTATTAGTATCAAGATCGAATCTTGTGAGGATATATATTAGAGCATCTGTAAGTAGGAGTTGGGATGAAGACACCCGACATACACCCATTGTGAGTTGGACATGTCTTTTAGGTTTAAGGTTGCCTATGATGGCGAACCTAACATTAAAAAATACTCGACCCGCGAGACCTGACATGATTATTGAAATTAGGATCTGATTATTGACTGCCGTTAGTGGGCAGGAGGTTATGTGAATATGAAATGAAGATCTTGAAGTGCCAGATGGGTAGCGAAGTTATGCCAAAAATTTGTACTTTGGAAAAACGAATAGATGATCTGAAAGATCATGGGAATTAATTCCCCGTTGTATGGGACCATTGAGATGATGAAAAAGTTGATTTGAAAGCATATAAGCTGGATCTACCCTAGGAATTCAAGGGCTGCGTAAATTATGATTCGTATATCTTACTTGATGAAATGTCTATCAAGTGAAAATCTGATTACTTATTGATGAAGTTTAGATCGGCGAAAAGTTGCATTCATCAAAAACCCGTGAACATCATGGATAGAGAAAGTAAGTCAACATTAAGCCTGATCTTATTCTTGTAGTTATTTGTGATGAAACTCACGTATTGTAATGGATTACACTTGTGAGAAAAGACCGAATGTGAAGGAAATACCCACATGGCTTTAACTCTATAAGAAGCGTGTAGTAAGATAAAATGATCTTTGAGAACAAAGATCATGTTTAGGGGTAAATGCTGTGACAATCCGTCAATTTATGGTTTATATTTTATTCTCAATATTTAATTGAAAACATTATTTTAATGTTATAATATGAACTCACTTATTTTTGGGAAGAAATTTGGATTTACGTCTTGAAGTAGCATCGACTACGTCTAAACCGGAGGATTCAACGTTACGTGCTTACGTTTACATACACCATCTTTGGTGACAGTCCGACATTTCAGAAAATAAATTTGTCCGTGAATATTATTTTGAGATTTTAAATTTGTGTTGGTTCATAAACTCACAAATTTACGAGAAGAGATTAGGACTTACGATTATAATTTAACGTCCTTTACGACTAAACCGGAAACCTTAGGATTACGTATTTACGTTTTCGAACTCCGTTTTTGATGAGACAATTTTTATTAGATTCGTTTTGTGCCGTTGATTCATAATTTATAAAAACGTTTTCGTAAAATGACCCGAGGGCACGCAAATCGAGGAAACTAGAATCGAGGAATACCCGTAAATTAGCGGGATGGGACAAAACAAGTTTATCCCACCCTAAACACATGGGACGGCCACAATGCTACACCACACCAACTTGGTGTCAAGTTTTAAACAAATTACTTACACTTGTAAGTTAGCTT
This sequence comes from Glebionis coronaria, assembly GCA_025667525.1. Lineage (NCBI taxonomy): Eukaryota > Viridiplantae > Streptophyta > Magnoliopsida > Asterales > Asteraceae > Glebionis > Glebionis coronaria. The sequence goes on from CM046874.1 coordinate 438,340,953, forward strand.
AACTTGAAAGCTACAAGTATACACCAAACTATCAAAACCACTAACATTTACCATTTACTTCCATTTCCATCCATGCAAAAACTCACAACTCTCTCCTCCCTCTCTCTAAAATTCGTCCCATACCACCATCAAACAACCCATTTTGATCAATTTAACCACAAAATCTTATGTTATTCACACATATGATGGAAACCTCTTCAAGCACTATTGATTGGTGGTGATTATAACATCCAAGGAGAAGATTTGGTGATGTTAAAGGGCTGATTTCTACATGAAGTTTACTAGTATTGGTGGCCATGAAGATTGGTGATGTTTTCTACATGAAGTTTACTATATTCATATAACGGTTTTTATTAAACTCTATACAACGTTATAAAACGTATTGTATGATGTTTTTAACGACAATGGTTCGTATAATGATTTTGAAGGCGAAAGCCTATATTATGATTTTTGATAAGGATTTGTGTAAAATGACTTTGGCTATTTTATGGCCTACTACAAGGATTTGTACAAAATGATTTTCGGTAATAATTATATACCGATGATATATTAATGGTTTTATTAAACTCTATGAATTCACTCGGCGTTATCGCTGACCTTTTCTTTTAACATGTTTTATCTCAGGTACTTGAAGGTAATTCTCGGGAAGACAACAAGAATTCATGCCCCGCACTTAAATAATAATTTCCATTCAAATGCTTTGTAAAACCTGTATGAAATACAATGACTTGGGACCTGTGTAAATTTGATATTTATGAATGGAAATGCTTTATTAATAAACGAAACGATTTTTAAGCGTTGTCTATGATGTGAGTAATGTGCTATCCTGTAACTCCAACGAGTCTTCCGCTGTATTGAATTGTATAAATTTGGGGGTGTTACAGATTATGCATGAAAAAGAAAAGATGAAAAAGGTTTAAGAAATAACCTTGAGTAACGGCTCTACGTAACCACGACAACCCGATCTACGCTATAACCAACAAATAATCAACAAGAACCCAACTTCTATAAACTACAACCAAAACTTCTCAAATCTACAAACCAAGAAAACCCATTCTTCTTTATACTTGTACAAACCCTAGGATATTTTTATTTTGTGTTAATTGTCCTTAAATTGAAGCTTCAAAAATTCAACAATGGTGGAAATGGTGTTTGTGTTGGTACCTTAGTATTCACAGTGATGAGTGGAAATCCTTCTAGTGTTAACCTAAAACAACACTTGGTAGGTAACTTGCAAGATTCAGTATGAATTAAGCTCGTGACAACTGGAAAGCAACGATGGTGTGATTCTTTAATGAATCAAACTTGTTCCAGGAATCAGAATTGACGGCTTCAATCATGCGAATAATTTTTTCCAAATGATTCACTCTTTACGTTCGCAATCAGCTTTGGACGGTCGAGAAAAGAGAACGGTTTTACCCGCGAAATCTTGTCAAGGAGATTTTTAATTAAATCTACCTGCCACGAGTACGCTATTTTATATCGTCCAACGGTCTTCACCGACCTGAGGTAAAATGCTACTGAATTAGAATGAAATGTTCAAAGCCATTTCGTTCGTGTCTACTTATGTTGCGGCATTTGAAGACGGTGGCGTGGCGGGATCCAAGAAGAAGTCGTCCCCGCATGCTTATACTTTATGCACTTAATACCTCATCTAATTCAAGAAAGCCTAAAAGTTAAGTCTTCCGCTGTATCGAACTCTGAAGCTTTCAAGAATTTCGAAGGTATAAGTATGTGGGACGTGAGGTCACGAAGAGGCGAAGATCACAAGTGATGGATGCACGAGATCAAGGCAAGAGATTAATTCTCAAGATTGATATCAAAGATCAAATCAGCATGTTCACCAGAAAAGAAAAAGAAAAGAAAAACGAAGACTACGAGCTCAAGAGAAGCATAGTATGCTAGGTTTATCTTATTATTGTAACTTGGGTAATGCCCTTGTTTGGAGTGACCTCCCTTAGGGGAGATTGTTGGAAATTCGTTTTACGTATTAATAAGGATCGGTCACTCCAACGATAGTCCATGTAATAGCTCGTAGTTTATTTACTTATCTTTATTTAACAAACAAACCCAAGCCTAGCCTACAACATGTGTAGGCCGGCCCAAATGTAAGCCCAAGCCCATGCCAAGGGCTTAGGTATATAAACCCTCTCCATAGATGGAGAGGGTGTGTGATTCTTCATTTTTACACATAGTAAACTTTTGTTTCTCTCTCTAGAATTGTGTGAGTTCCACCATCTCTCTATCTCTTTCTCTCTCTAAAAACATAAGCAGGATTTACATATCATCAATGCATGCATAGATCTACATAGATTATGTAACAATCCGTCAATTTATGGTTTATATTTTATTCTCAATATTTAATTGAAAACATTATTTTAATGTAATAATATGAACTCACTTATTTTTGGGAAGAAATTTGGATTTACGTCTTGATGTAGCATCGACTACGTCTAAACCGGAGGATTCAACGTTACGTGCTTACGTTTACATACACCATCTTTGGTGACAGTCCGACATTTCAGAAAATAAATTTGTCCGTGAATATTATTTTGAGATTTTAAATTTGTGTTGGTTCATAAACTCACAAATTTATGAGAAGAGATTAGGACTTACGATTATAATTTAACGTCCTTTACGACTAAACCGGAAACCTTAGGATTACGTATTTACGTTTTCGAACTCCGTTTGTGATGAGACAATTTTTATTAGATTCGTTTTGTGCCGTTGATTCATAATTTATAAAAACGTTTTGGTAAAACGACCCGAGGGCACGCAAATCGAGGAAACTAGAATCGAGGAATACCCGTAAATTAGCGGATGAGACAAAACAAGTTTATCCCACCCCTATACACATGGGACGGCCACAATGCTACACCACACCAACTTGGTGTCAAGTTTTAAACAAATTACTTACACTTGTAAGTTAGCTTAACTTGAAAGCTACAAGTATCCATCAAACTATCAAAACCACTAACACTTACCATTTACATCCATTTCCATCCATGTAAAAACTCACAACTCTCTCCTTCCTCTCTCTAAAATTCGTCCCGTACCACCATCAAACAACCCATTTTGATCAATTTAACCACAAAATCTTATGTTATTCACACATATGATGGAAACCTCTTCAAGCACTATTGATTGGTGGTGATTTTAACATCCAAGAAGAAGATTTGGTGATGTTCAAGGGCTGATTTCTACATGAAGTTTACAAGTATTGGTGGCCATGAAGATTGGTGTTGATCTATCACAAGTTCTTCCATCAAAAATCCAAGCCTTGATGAATACCTACACAATCTTGGTGGTATAAAGATTGTTCTTCCCAACCTCTTGTTATTTTGATTATGTAATCATGTATTTTCTTTATAATTGTATATGTATATGATGAATATATGATGATAAAAATGTTGTTTGGGGATCAAGTGTTGATAAATATGATTAAAGAGATGAAAAACCATAGGTAACAAGGTTAAAATCATGCTTAAAATGATGGCTGTATAAAAACAGTAAGTAACCAAATGTTAAACTGCTAAAATGGCATGGTGGAATCGATTTACAGTAAGTAATAGATGGCATACACATGTGAGAGTTGGCCATGCAATGTAATCATCAAAATGAGTGAGATATGATCAAAACAAGATTAGTGTGCCAATCTGAATAGTCTGTTTTGTAGGGACTGTTAAGGATAGCTAGACATGGAATGAGCAGTAGCTATAACTAACTTATTTGTAGCACATAATATGAAGTTTATGTCATCCAAAAATGATCTTCTATCTCCTTATAAAACTCAAGATATGATAAAAATGGTGAAGCTGAAACTAAAAATCAGATTTTGAAGAATTAATGTTTAATAGTATTATATAAGCACTCAAACTAATATAGTATAAAATGTGAATTAAAACCCACTAACTTATAAATTTCATTTATATAAATATGTATAAGGTTAAATAAATGGACACTTTATAAAAATGGGAGTTGAATAAGATTTATAAGTTACAAAAACTATAAACATGATTTTTACGACTTTTTCGGCTATTACCGTAAAATTAACGTTTTTCGTCAATTAAAACTTAGACGATCGGACCCGTCTAATGTAAACTTTATAAAAGTAATATACTGATATATAAGTACCTAATACAAGTAAAACCGATAAAACCCGAACTATACGACATACGGACATTAACGAGCCAAGTTAGCATATTTGGACTAATAATTTAACTAAATAAGTTAAACACTTATAAAAATTACTTATTGGGCTTAACCCATTTGGGCCCAACATGTAAAGTATAAATACTGATAATACAAGTATAAAATGGTTGAATACAAGTTAATGGACTTATAATAGGCTTATTGAACCTAAAAACATATAAATAGATAAAACTAGTAAACTAGTATAAAAGTTACCAATACATAAACACTAAAATGAGTAAATAAGAATGTATAAACCCACTTGATAATCATAATATGTAAAAAATCATCATATGTATACATGATTTTTATTTTTATAAAGTCATTGGACAAGAGTCTAAGACGAGTATTATTTGTCTAGGTTTCCGTGATTGAAGCACGTACCGTACATCCGAATTGCCGATAACCCGCTTTCCCACATCAACGTGAGTTCATAGTATCGCACTCTTTTAAATGTTTTTATGAAATATTTTATAAACCAGCGAGGGAGATAACATGTTAGTTTTGATAAAATAGGACACCATTTGTCCCGATTGTTTGTTTATTGATTTGGACCCGAATGATTATATGACCCGATGTATGAAATAAAATGGATTATTAAAGTTAGGTTATGTCACTAAAAGTCCCATTATCATGAATTGTGAACTACCGGGATTTGGTAGACGCTTATGCATATAATAGTACTATTTGGGGACGATCACCCCAGTTTGCGCCTTGACGGTTGATCCCCGTCGTGCCACATTGATTGGTAAGCGAATTTATGTATAAGAAGATTTAAAAAGCGTGATTATTGTGACGACACGCTAATTTAGATGGGCAAATTGAGTTTCAGGCTAGCTACCCGTTGTTTGTTGTAGGAAGGTAACAATGTCATGCGGCTTATAATAATCCAAATAACGAAATACTGCCATACGCACTAAATTACGATATATTGCCTGACTAGCAATACGGGGTCTTACTATTGATATTATGTTCGTGTTTTGGTTTTTCATAACCATATTCATATAACGGTTTTTATTTAACTCTATACAACGTTATAAAACGTATTGTATGATGTTTTTAACGACAATGGTTTGTATAATGATTTTGAAGGGGAAAGCCTATATTATGATTTTTGATAAGGATTTGTATAAAATGACTTTGGCTATTTTATGGCCTACTACAAGGATTTGTACAAAATGATTTTCGGTAATAATTATATACCGATGATATATTAATGGTTTTATTAAACTCTATGAATTCACTCGGCGTTATCGCTGACCTTTTCTTTTAACGTGTTTTATCTCAGGTACTTGAAGGTAATTCTCGCGAAGACAACAAGAATTCATGGCCCGCACTTAAATAATAATTTCCATTCAAATGCTTTGTAAAACCTGTATGAAATACAATGACTTGGGACCTATGTAAATTTGATATTTATGAATGGAAATGCTTTATTAATAAACGACACGATTTTTAAGCATTTTCTATGATGGGAGTAATGTGCTATCCCGTAACACCAACGAGTCTTCCGCTGTATTGAATTGTATAAATTTGGGGGTGTTACAGTTTGGTACCAGAGCTCTCGTTATAGAGAACGAAAGATTTTTAAAACCAAGGTTTTGAATAAAATATTTCAAAATCTTTTAACTATAAACATTTTTCTAAAAATGTCTAAAAATCTTTTGACTATAACGGTGCCAAAGAATTCCCGAGTTACCGATAAGGCCAGACTGAGAAGTGTTATTTTAATATATATATATAACTTGGATTATATATATATATATATATATATATATATATATATATATATATATATATATATATATATATATATATATATATATATATATATATATATATATATATATATATATATATATATATATATATATATATATATATATATATATATATATATATATATATATATATATATATATATATATATATATATATATGATGTAATTTTATTACATGATTGTTTGATGATTATTTTGATATTTATACGAGGTATTTATACGACGTAGATTGTCACAAGGAACCCTAAATCCCCTAGTAAATTAATCGAAGCTATTCTCGTAGGAATTCTAGCTATTCTAGATCTAAACCAAGTTTTGGATATTTATGATCCCAACAAAATGGTTGATATTCGTAGGAATGTTGATATTATTTGATTGTGATATTAAAGAAGAATTGGCGAGATTAAATCTGATATCGATGTCATGACGATCTTTCCTTATAGAGTGGACTCTGACAAAACGTTACCACCCGGAAAGGTGTCATCTGATTTGTTGTCATCCAATTCTTAAACTTGAAATCGAAAAGGGTGAATGTTGCACTTGAAGCTGTCATTGGAACCATTACCCAAAAGCCTCATGCCACTAGTACCTTTCCGAGAAGTCTAATTGAATGATCGAGTCATTTTATACTAGTGACTCATTTGATAACTATTGTTGAAAGAGCTATAGGATTGGAAATTAAGTGTTGTTCGTTTCAAGCTTTTATATCCCTTTTAAGGTCTAAGAATAAGGTTGAAAGTATTGGAGAATGAGGTAGGATATCGAATTGAGTATGATTTGGTTGAAACTTGAATGAAGTAAAATTTAACTTGTATGGAATAAGAAATTGTTAAGAGGAAGTTGTTGAGTTCTGTGATTGAATTATAAGGTTTTAAATGATTGTTAGTTTGTGTTAAGGGTTGTTCCTAAACCATTGTCCAATAACGAAGATGCCCAGTGTCCAATAAATAAATTGAAGAAATCTTCTTCTGAATTGGGACCGATGGATCTTTCGTGACATGTGGAACACCTAATGACTCTTGTGGATTAGTATTCATTATGGTATCTTTTAAAAATAATCCCTAACTTAACTGAGACATCAGTTGGTAGGATGAGTTCTTGGAATTGTATGACATAGTGACACATAATGTGTTACGGTATAATTTTGACTTGTTTGTGATTAATGAAAAGACTACCATTGATTGCTAAATTCTACATGTATCGATGTTATCTATCCTTTATTGCTTCATCCTAATGCTCCATTAGTGATGCAAGCATTAAACAAGTACTCATATCGATTTGAGTTACGTTGTAGATTATTTCTGAGTGCCATCGAAGTCATGAACCTCATGATTATTTGGCTAAGCTCATTTTCTATCATATTGTAGTTAGTTCTTGGTGAACAAGCTTTCATCACTCTTTTGCAGATCACTCATTGTTTTTATAAGATAAAACAGTATTCCTTGAGAAAAACTAGATTTTCATCACTATATGGATTATTTAAAGTGAGATTTATGAGTAATCATTATTGAAATAAAGTTGTTTATAAAACACCTTGGAAAACATAATTGTTTTCATAACAAAGAAAATCTTTGTAAATTTATTTTTATTTCTTATTTAAAGAATTAAGCATGAAAATGTTTTTATTATAAACATGATGATAAAATTTTGACGAACTGAGTATTGCATCGTTAATCTTGAAATTGTATATAGTTGTGCGCCTACATACAATTTGGAATAGACCATGCAAGGCTGATTAGTAGTCACCATGAAACTATTAATTAACACTACATTTTCTTTGAAGTTGTGAAAGATTAAATTTTATGAGATCTGCAAGAAGTGAAAAATAGGGACATTTTGATAGGGACACCTACATATGTGCCTATAGCATTTATTCTTCTGAGTCGAATTTACTTATCTGTGCAACTTGTCTTATTTGACAATTGATATTCCCTTCTTGTCCAATTCTCCCGTAGTGAGATTCTTAGGAAAAGTATCCGATTACCGAGTGTTGATACCCGACTGGATGTATCGACGTTCCTATCATTTCTTTTGATTAGATTTCATTTGAATGACCTGGGTAACGATCCGAGGAGCTTTCGAATGCGTACTCAAATTATGAAAACATGGGATATATTCATATTCGTTAAATGTTTTCGTCTATATCTGATTTGAATTTCTATCGCGTAGATTATGCGTTGACCTTACTCTTTTAAGGTTAGTTATGTCTCCTGATATCCTTGAATTTGTGAAGGATTATGAATTATTATTAGTCTTTTGAGAAGTTCACATCTTATCGACGGCAATAAAACTGAAAAGTTGGTAATGCCAGTAGAATGGATTGATTGATTATGACATGACGACATTGTCTTAATTGATGGGAACTCGAATAGAATTCCCCTAAATGATAAGATGTTGATTATAAGAAGTGATCCAAATAATTCTTGATGGATGACCATATCCTGCATTTAGACTTGAAATTATACCACGAATGGTTGTGAATTAGTCATAGATATTATAATATAGAAAGAACCTAATGTGAATTTAATAAAAGATGTTTCTATTATCTGAAACTTTAAGAGGTATTTGCTGGTGAATTACCTAGACTTTCGCCATTAAGGCAAGTTGAATTTGGTATTGATTATATTCCTGGTGCTGCACCCGTGGCGTGTGCACTATACATCTGCACCATCTAAATCGAAAGTGTTACCGTACAAGTGAAAGAGTTGTCAGGGAAAGCTTTTATTCTACCAAGCTCGTCATCATGAAGAGCTATGGTGTTATTATTTCTTATATTTATCGATTACCGTGAACTAGGTAAATTGACGATAAAAATCTATACCCACTACCCAAGATGATAGATTGTTCGATCATTTACAAGGTTCTAGCGTATATTCAAGATTTGACCCACGGCATGGTTATCATCAACTTCGCATCCGCGAAAGAGATTATCTATTCCAATCATTACATCCAGAACTTGTAATGACCATTATGAGTTTCATGTTATGTTGTTTGGATTGACCAATGCACATATAGCATTCATAAATTTGGTGAATCGCGTGTGTAGGTTGTAATTTGATAAATTCATGCTGGTGATCATTAAGGACTATTTGTTTATTTGTAAGAATAAGAGTGAGTTAACAATTATTTATAAATTGCACTTAATTGGCCGAACAATGAAAACCTGTACCTTGGATAATTAACATGAGATTTAAGACTAAATCCTTTACATTATTTGACCGTGTGATTAATAAGATAATGGAATCTATATTGAATTTTCAAAGATTAGAGCCATTAAGACTTTGGGTTTTACCAAAAAGAAAGTGCAAATGTGTTTTGACAAATGTTTTATCGAAAAGAACTTTTGAGGGATTATTCCCTTATACCCAGAACATTTAACTAAACTCTTGTTTAGGGGTAAATGTTCGTGTATACCTCAAGACAACCTAAGAGGGATTGAGGAAACCATTTAAACCATGACTTCAAATTTGAAACGATAATTTACGCTTTTCAACTAAGAAAATTTTGACCAAAGTATAACCAAATATTTTTCAAACATTTACGGATCTTATTAAATATTTTAATTATTTTCGATAAATCAACAAAAATCTTGTTAATTAAATTCAAATTTATTTTGAACATTTTTATAATTGGTCGAACTAAGAAAATTAAAATTTTTATGTTACGTTTCATAAAAGTTAAATATTTATTATTTAATTAGTTGTAATAATTATCGATGCTTTAAACGTCGGATTAAGCAAAACTGATAAAAATAAAAGTTGAGATAGAACTAAGACATAGAAAATGTGAAGAAAGAATTTTCGAATAAATACGGTCATGATATTTGTTCCATCTAGGGAAGTGAACGTAATTACTGACACATTATGTAAGGTTAAAGAATCAATTAGAATGTGTTCCTTAGTAATGACTGTGCAAATAAATTGCCGAGCAATTTAAAAAAATAGCCGATGCTTGTAAGAAGGATAATATAGATAATAAAAAGGGTTCACGGCTAATGTGAACAATTAGAATTAAGAATCCGATGGCGTTAAATGTATAAAAGGCCGTTTGTGGTTGCCTAAATATGGAGATTTTGAGATTTAATTATGTTGGAATCTCGTAAGATTAAGTATTCTATTCATGTCATTTCTGACTAAATGTATCTTTATCTGAAGAAGTTGTACTAATGGAAAATTATGAAGGCAGACATTGCCTCACACATTAGTAAACGTCTAACTATTGCAAAGGTCGTCATCTGAATTTGATTCGATTTGGGTCATCGTCGACAGACTGACCAAATCTACTAATATCATTCCTGTTAATGATAGATTCTTGATGAAGAAATTGACTCTTTTGTATTTAAAGGAGTTATGTAAGCATGGTGTGCTTGTATCGATCATCTCTATCAAGATCCTCGCTTTGTATCGAATTTCTAGAGATTTGCTCAGAAGTCATTGAGAACGAATCTTGATGAAAGTACTGTGTACCACCCCAATCGAAGGGACGAGGTAAAGTAACGATACAAAATACTATAAGTGTTGTTTTATGTTTGAATGATTGACCTTTGGTAATAAACTGTAAAATCGTTTTCCTTTGGAGAGATTATCATTGATAATTATCGTATTAGTATCAAGATCGAATCTTGTGAGGATATATATTAGAGCATCTGTAAGTAGGAGTTGGGATGAAGACACCCGACATACACCCATTGTGAGTTGGACATGTCTTTTAGGTTTAAGGTTGCCTATGATGGCGAACCTAACATTAAAAAATACTCGACCCGCGAGACCTGACATGATTATTGAAATTAGGATCTGATTATTGACTGCCGTTAGTGGGCAGGAGGTTATGTGAATATGAAATGAAGATCTTGAAGTGCCAGATGGGTAGCGAAGTTATGCCAAAAATTTGTACTTTGGAAAAACGAATAGATGATCTGAAAGATCATGGGAATTAATTCCCCGTTGTATGGGACCATTGAGATGATGAAAAAGTTGATTTGAAAGCATATAAGCTGGATCTACCCTAGGAATTCAAGGGCTGCGTAAATTATGATTCGTATATCTTACTTGATGAAATGTCTATCAAGTGAAAATCTGATTACTTATTGATGAAGTTTAGATCGGCGAAAAGTTGCATTCATCAAAAACCCGTGAACATCATGGATAGAGAAAGTAAGTCAACATTAAGCCTGATCTTATTCTTGTAGTTATTTGTGATGAAACTCACGTATTGTAATGGATTACACTTGTGAGAAAAGACCGAATGTGAAGGAAATACCCACATGGCTTTAACTCTATAAGAAGCGTGTAGTAAGATAAAATGATCTTTGAGAACAAAGATCATGTTTAGGGGTAAATGCTGTGACAATCCGTCAATTTATGGTTTATATTTTATTCTCAATATTTAATTGAAAACATTATTTTAATGTTATAATATGAACTCACTTATTTTTGGGAAGAAATTTGGATTTACGTCTTGAAGTAGCATCGACTACGTCTAAACCGGAGGATTCAACGTTACGTGCTTACGTTTACATACACCATCTTTGGTGACAGTCCGACATTTCAGAAAATAAATTTGTCCATGAATATTATTTTGAGATTTTAAATTTGTGTTGGTTCATAAACTCACAAATTTACGAGAAGAGATTAGGACTTACGATTATAATTTAACGTCCTTTACGACTAAACCGGAAACCTTAGGATTACGTATTTACGTTTTCGAACTCCGTTTTTGATGAGACAATTTTTATTAGATTCGTTTTGTGCCGTTGATTCATAATTTATAAAAACGTTTTCGTAAAATGACCCGAGGGCACGCAAATCGAGGAAACTAGAATCGAGGAATACCCGTAAATTAGCGGGATGGGACAAAACAAGTTTATCCCACCCTAAACACATGGGACGGCCACAATGCTACACCACACCAACTTGGTGTCAAGTTTTAAACAAATTACTTACACTTGTAAATTAGCTTAACTTGAAAGCTACAAGTATACACCAAACTATCAAAACCACTAACATTTACCATTTACTTCCATTTCCATCCATGCAAAAACTCACAACTCTCTCCTCCCTCTCTCTAAAATTCGTCCCATACCACCATCAAACAACCCATTTTGATCAATTTAACCACAAAATCTTATGTTATTCACACATATGATGGAAACCTCTTCAAGCACTATTGATTGGTGGTGATTATAACATCCAAGGAGAAGATTTGGTGATGTTAAAGGGCTGATTTCTACATGAAGTTTACTAGTATTGGTGGCCATGAAGATTGGTGATGTTTTCTACATGAAGTTTACTATATTCATATAACGGTTTTTATTAAACTCTATACAACGTTATAAAACGTATTGTATGATGTTTTTAACGACAATGGTTCGTATAATGATTTTGAAGGCGAAAGCCTATATTATGATTTTTGATAAGGATTTGTGTAAAATGACTTTGGCTATTTTATGGCCTACTACAAGGATTTGTACAAAATGATTTTCGGTAATAATTATATACCGATGATATATTAATGGTTTTATTAAACTCTATGAATTCACTCGGCGTTATCGCTGACCTTTTCTTTTAACATGTTTTATCTCAGGTACTTGAAGGTAATTCTCGGGAAGACAACAAGAATTCATGCCCCGCACTTAAATAATAATTTCCATTCAAATGCTTTGTAAAACCTGTATGAAATACAATGACTTGGGACCTGTGTAAATTTGATATTTATGAATGGAAATGCTTTATTAATAAACGAAACGATTTTTAAGCGTTGTCTATGATGTGAGTAATGTGCTATCCTGTAACTCCAACGAGTCTTCCGCTGTATTGAATTGTATAAATTTGGGGGTGTTACAGATTATGCATGAAAAAGAAAAGATAAAAAAGGTTTAAGAAATAACCTTGAGTAACGGCTCTACGTAACCACGACAACCCGATCTACGCTATAACCAACAAATAATCAACAAGAACCCAACTTCTATAAACTACAACCAAAACTTCTCAAATCTACAAACCAAGAAAACCCATTCTTCTTTATACTTGTACAAACCCTAGGATATTTTTATTTTGTGTTAATTGTCCTTAAATTGAAGCTTCAAAAATTCAACAATGGTGGAAATGGTGTTTGTGTTGGTGCCGTGTGTTTTAGAGAGAGAAGGAGAGTTGTGTGTGTTTTTTTTTGTGAAGTGTATGAGTGAATAATGTGAAGTGATTTTGAGGTTAAAAGGTTAATAAGTTAAAATGTGTAGGAAAGTGTAAGTTAAGCTCAAAATGGCAAATGAAGAAAATTTGGTTTATCTTGCATGTGGGTGAGTTGTTTGGCCGGTTATGGGGAGGGTCCCACAAGGTAAATAATTCAAATTTTTTACTATGGTAACTAGTTAGAAGGTGTAAGGTAAAAAGGTTAGTTAGTTTTAGGTAAATGTCGAAAAGTATATAGTTAAGTTTAAAATTACGTAAAACTTAAAAATTTGACGAAATAAATTAAATTTACGTTTTTTCGACGAAAACTGATATTTCATAATTTATAAAGTATTTTATGCATGCTAACGATGGTTAGACGTAAAAAACGACGTAAAGTACGAAAACGCGATACTTTAATTAAATATTCACATAAAATACGATTTATCACTATAAATAGCAAAATACTAAAATACAGGCGTATATAAACATATACAGAATTATTTAAATACGTTTTTCATCAAAATACGATCACGCTGTTAAAAACTAAACAGTTAAGCACATAATTCACAGATAACGAATAATCTCACGGATTATCGTCAATTCATTGACCGTCTCAGCACTTTGGTCAGGTTCACAGAAAGTGTTCAGAATAATGATTGAGAAAAGTGTCAGGTCATTACTCTTCATCAAACAGTTTTTCAAAAAACGCGGGATAACTTCCCGGTTCCAACACAGTTAAATCACATAGTTGACTAAATAAAAAGTCAAAGGGTAAAATAGTCATTTTACAAAGTAGGAAAATTACCAGGTGTTACACAACCAATCGGAGTCTTATATGCGGTACGGAAAGCACACAAAGCATCGTCTAACGTATCGGCCCACGAGGCACGATGCTCTCCCATAGTACGCTCAAGAATTCGCTTCAATCCACGGTTAGATATCTCGGCTTGACCATTTTTTTGGGGATGATAAGCGGTGGAAAGGCGGTGATTGACACCGTACTTAGCCATAACTCGAGTAAATTGATCATTGCAAAAATGAGTCCCGCGATCACTGATTATAGCACGAGGAACACCGAATCGAGCAAATAACTGCTTCAAAAAGTTCACAACCACCCTCCCATCGTTCGTAGGGAGAGCCTTTGCTTCAACCCATTTGGATACGTAGTCAACGGCTACACGGATGTACTTGTTCCCTTTGGATGATGGAAATGGCCCCATAAAGTCGATGCCCCATACGTCAAAGATTTCACATTCTTGGATGAAATTTTGAGGCATCTCATCTTTATGTGTGATCTTGCCTTGGCGTTGGAAAGCATCACAATTTTTAACCATTTAGTGAGCGTCACGATAAATGGTGGGCCAATAAAATCCAGAGTCGAAAACTTTCTTCGCGGTGTAATTGGGACCAAAGTGACCACCGGTGGGTCCTTTATGGCAAGCTTCGAGAATGTCTAAAGTTGCAGGTCCATCAACACATCGACGAATAATCAGATCAGCACATTGTTTGAAGAGATAAGGGTCATCCCAAAAGTAAGTCTTAACATCTTTAAAAAACTTCTTCTTTTGTTGGGATGTTAACCCTTCGATGAGAATACCACCCGCTAAGTAGTTTGCAATGTCTGCAAACCACGGGGAGTCATCACGATTGGAATTGATAGACATTAAGGCCTCAAGGGAAAAGAGTCGTTGATCTCTTGATTCAGATGATCCCTTGATAAGGATCCTCAAGTCTACTTAGATGATCCGCGGCTAGGTTTTAGGCTCCCTTTTTGTCACGAATTTCGATTTTAAATTCTTGAAGAAGAAAAACCCAACGAAGAAGTCTTGGCTTGGAATATTGTTTAGTTAACAAGTACTTCAACGCGGAATGGTCGGTATAGACAATGGTGGTGGAAAGGACAAGATAGGGGCGGAATTTTTCAAAGGCATACACTACAGCTAAAAGCTCTTTTTCGGTAGTGGTATAATGTAATTAAGCCCCCGTCATTGTATTGCTAGCATAA
The DNA here is from genome assembly GCA_025667525.1 of Glebionis coronaria. NCBI lineage: Eukaryota > Viridiplantae > Streptophyta > Magnoliopsida > Asterales > Asteraceae > Glebionis > Glebionis coronaria. The sequence goes on from CM046874.1 coordinate 438,356,099, forward strand.
TGGATTGGTTGGAAGTGTTTGTTCACTCTTTGGCCCAAAACCGCTCCAATGGCAAAGTCGGTAGCATCGCACATCAATTCAAAAGGTAGCTCCCAATTACGGGTACCCAAGACCGGTGCCTTAGTTAGCTTGTCCTTAAGAAGATTGAAGGATTCAATACACTATTTAGAAAAGATAAAGGGAGTATCTTTTTCCAAGAGGTGGGTCATCGGGCGAGCGGTTTTAGAACAATCTTGAATGAAACGCCGATAGAAGCCCGCATGACCAAGGAAACTTCTCACACCCTTCACGGTTGAAGGTGGAGGTAATTTGGCTATGACATCAACATTAGCGCGGTCCACTTCAAGACCGGCTTTTGAGATTTTATGTCTAAGCACAATGCCTTCTTTTACCATGAAATGGCATTTTTCCCAATTTAGAACAAGGCGATTGTCTTCACACCGCTTAAGCATGCGTTCCAAATTGGCAAGGCAAGAAGAGAAAGACCGAGAAATCATCAATGAAGACTTCCATAGTTTCTTCAACCATGTCATGGAAGATAACCATCATACACCTTTGGAAAGTCCCAGGAGAATTGCATAAGCCGAAAGGCATTCTTTTGTAAGCAAATGTTCCATAAGGACAAGTGAATGTGGTTTTCTCTTAGTCTTTAGGATTGATGGGAATTTGAAAATACCCAGAGAAACCGTATAAGAAGCAATAATAGTCATTACCCGCTAGACGCTCAAGCATTTGATCCATGAAAGGAAGGGGAAAATGATCCTTTCTCGTAGCATCATTGAGTTTATGATAGTCTATACAAACTCTCCACCCTGTAACGAGACGAGTAGGAATCAACTCGTTATTTTCATTGGGCACAACGGTGATTCCGCCTTTCTTAGGCACACAATGGACCAGACTAACCCATGGTGAATCCGAGATAGGGTAGATCATTCTCGCATCAAGAAGTTTGATAACCTCTTTTTTGATAACATCATGGATCTTGGGATTCACCCTTCTTTGGTTTTGAATAGTGGGTTAAAAGTCGTCCTCCATGAGAATTTTATGTGTGCAAAAGTGAGGATCAATTCCACGACTATCAGAGATTTTCCAATCAATCGCTTTCTTGTGATTCTTCAACACGTCTATAAGTCGAGATTTTTCTTCTTCTTTCAAGTCCTTTGCGTTGATGACGGGTAACTTCTTATTGTCTTCAAGGAACACTTATTCGAGATGAGACGGAAGATCCTTAAGCTCTAAATCCGGAGGATTTTTGATGGAAGGCATAGTCAAATTCGGATCATCGATAGAGATTTCCTTAGGAGATGGTGGAGAAATATGGTCCTCATTGAGAAGTTTCTCAATGGTACGAATGTCTTCATCCCAATTGGAAGGAGAATCGTCATATTGTAAGTCCACATCCCCCAAAGTTGCTTCAAATTCTTTCAAAAGGAAATCACTTTCTCCAAATGGAGTCAGTGAGGGAGCAATAGAGGCAACGGTCTCAACAATGGGTAGAGAAGAAGAACCACTTTTACAAGCGTCTTTGAAATGCTCTTCACAAGCCTCATCAAGAACGTCAATGAAATTAACGCTCTCGTTTTCAGAAGGTTGTTTAGAAAGTTTACCCATGTTGAAGACGATTTTACCGTCACCAACTCTCATGATTAATTCGCCCGCGGCTACATCAATGAGAGTGCGCCATTTAATACTAGGGATTGCCTCGTATGAAAGTTCGTTGTTCTGATCTTTTCCAATTGAATACTAGTAGAAAGTGCGACTCAATCGTTCTTGGTGGAAAATTAAATGGTTAGGTTATCTATTTTAAACTAAAAGTAAATATGAAAATGTCATTGAGTAAAAAAACTTTAAAAATTAAGCTTTAAAAATAAGAGATTTCAGGAAGCGTGCAATTTTTGGAAATTAAAACGTAATGAATTTAAAACTTGATAACTTTGTAAAACTAAACAAATAACCCCGTCGGAATCCAGATCGGAATCCCGTAGGAATACAGTAATCGGAATACATAAAAAGACAGTTATCGGAATATGGCAAAGTGAACCTCGTCGGAATAATACGTCGGAATAAGTCAAAGGAAACACTGTCGGAGTAGGTGTCGGAATAACCACTCTATTGGAATATATGAAACAGATAACTATCGGAATAACATAGTCACCTCTATCGGAATACCAAATAAACCTTACCGTCGGAATAGAAATAGGAATGACAATCGGAATAGAAAACCCTATTCCGATACTATGTATCGGAATAAAAAGTGAAACTGGTCGGAATATGAAAGCCCTAATCCGATGTGAGATCGGAATGCTTGTCATAATGGGGAAACCCCTTTCCGATGGTTTTTGAATTCGAAATAAGCCAAGTTTTCAAGCTACTTTTGATAAGCTCAAACCAAGACTTAACCAAATTAATAATAAGCCGAACTAATAAGCATAAAATAAGAACTTTCAAAACTTAAAATAAACAACTATTTAAATCAAACCATAAAAAGATGAAAATTTTAAGAAAAACTTTTAAAGCAAATAAGCTAAATACAAAATAAGCCAATAAGCATGATAAGCTCAAAGCTTAATCCGTATAAAAACTTAGAGATGAATAAAATGATAAACTTTTTAATCACATAAGCATTAAGATGAAACAAAATCAAAGATTATCACTAATCAAGATCATAATCACAAACAAGAAAGGTAGAAGAAGATTAAGATAAAAACAAGATTAAACTCTCAAAAGTAAAGATTTAATTCAAACAAGAAAGGAATAAAAATATGAAGTTTTCCTAGTGAGAGAAAGTTAAACACTTTATCTCTCTAAAAACTAAAACTACTAAAATTGAAAATGAACTATTTAACTAACACCCTCCTAATGTGTCATTAGGAGGGTATATATAGGAGGTGGGGAGTGCATGTGTTGCTTCCTTCTTTCTTTCTTCTCGTCTCGACTTAAATTCTTTGTCTTTCTCGACGTCGTCTCGGGATTTGTCGATATAAATTGAACTTGTCTTATAATTTTCTTCTTCTATTAGACTTGAGTTCTTCGACTTCATTAAACTTCCGTCTTTAGACTTTTTGTTCGATAAATCTTCAGAATAGGCCTTGGACTTCCGTTCTTTTTTCACTCTTGATCTTTTGACTTCGTCTTTTGTCTTTTTCTTTGATAAAAGCCCGTGATAGCCCATGTTTTCTTCCTTTTTCATATTTTTATCCTGAAACACAATAATAACACAAAGCACGCATAATTTCGACATTTACGACATAAAATACACGTTTTGGTCTTGTTATTATTGGAAATGAGTGGCAAAAGGATAAGTGTTTTCACACTTATTACCTAGCATCATTTCCATTTGCGTATTCAACAAATTCATTTGGAAGATCTTTCAAGTTTTGCAAACTCTTGTTGTTGTTTTGAAAATCATTGTTTTGATTTTTGTTTGAAACTTGGTTTTTATTAGCCCCTTGATTCCCATAGTTGTTACCCTTGTAATTGTTTTTGTAACCAACTTCATTGTTTTGATTGTTGTTAGCATTTTGATTGGGAGCAAAACCCGGTGGAGTCATTTGATTAGAGCTGGTAACTTGACCGTTTTGGTTGTAAGTTCCCGTGGCCGCGTAGGCACTCAAAGTGTTACCACCGTTTGTAATGCACTCGGAGAAATCATGACCTCCACCATAATACATGCAAGAAACCTCAACCGCTTTAGCTGTAGCGGGGGTAGATTGTTCACCAACTTTAAACTCAATCAAAATTCCTTTACGCTTATCAAAGATTTTGTTTTCCAAATTTGCCTCAATTTGGCAAGCATCGATGGTATGAGAAAATGAAGGTGAAGTTGAAGACGAAGCCTTACGAACACTCGATGTGTTACGAGGACTATAGACCTTAGACCTATTCTCAACAATCAACAATGCTTCCTCGACCGTTTTACACAAAAAATTACCACCCGCGTCGGCATTAAGATAATCTCTCATGATCATTCAATCCATTATAAAACGTGTCAATTTGATGCAAGTCGGAAAAACCGTGATGCGGACACTCATGTAACATTTCCTTAAACCGATTCCAAGCCGTAGAAAAGCTCTCATTAAACTCTTGTGAAAATTTTGAAATCTCGTTTTTCAAATGCGTAGTCTTAGAGGTCGGGAAAAATTGGTTCACAAATTTTGAAACGAGATCCTTCCACGTGAACATAGAATTGGGTGGCTCTTTCTGTAACCAAATTTTATCGGGCCCCGCTAAGGAATACAGAAAAAGCATCATCTTAATCGAGTCGTTAACAACGTCCTTAAACTTGCAAGTGGCGGTAAGACGATTGAATTGGCGGATATGGTTGTGAGGGTTGTACTTTTCATCACCATGGAATTTGTTGTTTTGGATCATCGACAACAAACCCGTCTTAACTTCAAAATTCTCCGCAAGGATGGCGGGAATCACGATAGCTTCTCCATAACCCTCGGTGGGTGCTTGAAGTAAGTCCATCATAGTACGATTAGCCATGGTAGCTTCTTGTTCTACGATAGGTTCGTAAATAGGAGATTCTTCACTAGAAAGGTTAGGTGTGGTCTCCTTTCGATTTTTTCGTATACGTGCACGTCTTGCTGGATTACGAGTAAGCATAAACGTCACGTATAACGTGGGGATAAGCAAAGAAGATTATTTTTGGTGTTTTAACTTTTTCAATTTTTTTGTGGTTTTTGATTGTTTTTACTTTTTTTTATTTTGGTGATGTATTACGTAGACAAAAATCTACAAATCTCTCCTCAAATCAATTCTCTCGATTAAAGGAGCCTCAAGGTATGAAAATGATCACGTGAACTGAATGCCTTCGATGTCTTTAGAACGTTGGTGGAACACCAAAACGTTCAAGAGGGTTTAATCAATTGAAACCAAGAAAATATATATGATATGTAGATAATACTTTGATTGGCAAACCCTCGATTAGCCCTTTTTATCTAAACACGCACAAGCAAGCGGGGAAACGAGGCGGGGCGAAGCACTTAAGAGCCTTTTTCCTTAGGGTATATTTTATAATACCCGCCTTATACCCACCTTATAGTTTGTGTTTTTCAAAATTAAGCTTCACGAAATTAATTATCTATTTTTCCTTTTTTCTTTGTTTGAGATTCGAATACAATGATCGAGTGATGAAATCCCGAATCAAGGTTTTGTTTTCACACTTTTTGAGTACTTGTGAATTTATTGTTCTACGTATACAACATAGTAATATTCACACAAAAAAACGAAAAACCAATAATACGTATTAGTAGAGTGCTACTAATACAATTATATTTATGGATAATATAAAAACAACAATTGTTCAAATCAAAACACAACACGCCTCCCCGGCAGCGGCGCCAAAATGATTGTAGGATTTTACACACTTTTAGGAAAAAGGCGTAAAAGCGGCAAGTATTAAGTGCCGGTTTAGGAAAACCAAGCACTAATGACCAAATGAAGGTGAAAGTTCGTTCCCAAGGAGGCTAGTGTGTTGTGTAAGAAATGATTAATGTTTGTGATTATGATTATGAGAAAAGAAAATAGAAAAGGATGACGGTTACGATTCTAAATTAAACTAAGCCGAAAAGTCGTGCACGTAAATCCGTTAAATATGACGAAATTTAAAAATTAACCTAAAAATTCCTAGAAAATTGCAATAAATCCTAAAAGATGTATTTAGAGTTTACAGAAAATCAAAAATCACTCAAACCTTTTATTTAATTAAATAATAATTTTTTAATGCTAATTAAAGCCCAAAAATCAATTTAATTAAGAAAAAGCCGAAAATGAGATTTTTCACTATGTAAACCTATAAAACAACTTACATAAATTGAAAAATATTTTTGAAAATTTAAAATTACTTAAAACTATTTAAAAATGATTCAAACTACAAAAATATTAAAATAATTCTAAAAATTATATAATTGACAACAAAATTAATCTAAAAATTTGAAAATTCCTAACTTAATGTATATAAACTAGGAAATATGAAAAACTTGCAAAAATACAAAATTTAATTTTTAATAGTAAAATAATAAAATAATAGTAAAAAAAAAAAAAAAAAAAAAGTAAAATAATAATAAAATAATATTAAAAATCAAAAATTTATAAAAAATTCTAAAAAGTTGCAAATTAGTCTATTTTAAACTAAATAAAATAGAAATGAACTTGAAATTCCAAAAATACGCATATTGGGCCTCCAAATGGGCTAAATAGCAAAACAGGCCCTTAATGGGATGAAAATAGGCCCAATAAGAAAAAGTTCACCAAATAAGCCCAAAATATCCTATATGACTCAAAATTCAATTTTAAACACATAATTTCAAAGGCCCAAAAGCTGAAAGTGAGCTTGTCACAACTTATTTCAAAGCAGCTTATTCTTAATGGGCTTTTTGGCCCATTAAGCTATAAGCTGATGCCATAAGCTGAAATTTGACCTAATTAAGCTGTTTGTAAAAAGAATTTTTGAATAAGCCCAAGAAATAAGCCTTAAATAAGCTAAAGCTCTCTATAGAAAATGACAAAATAGTCGTTTTTGAGTTCTAGACCAATTCAAGGGCTGATTCAAGTTGAAAAATGTTTCGAATGACAAAACTAAGCTTAATAATAAAAAATATTTCGAAAAGAACCATTCAATAAGCTGGAATAAGAAATAAGCACTTAATGTAAAAGTCAACTTAGTTGGTTTTCTAGTCAAACCTAAAAGTCAAACCCTAAAAAGCTCCAGATTAGTCAAATGGGTCAAATAAGGAAGATTGATTACGAAGACAAAGTTGTTGCAAGTCAGAATAAGCTAGAATAGCTTATGAATAAGCTGTTTGAAAATTAACACTAGCAGTGGCTAGGTTTGGGTGTCCAGTAGTGGGAAAGTTTCCACTGCTTGACTTCTTTGACTTTTTGTCTTTTGTGGATTTTTGTTGGATTCAGAGCACACAAAGGCACCCTTATAACTAGTGGGTTATAAGGAGTCAATCACAATCAAATAAACACAAATCCTAACAACCAATTAGTACAGTTTAATCAAAACACGCCCAGATATGACACAGACATGAACATAAGCAGTTATGGACAAGTTAAGCAGTTTTAGCAAGAATAAGCCAACCAAATTTCACCAATTGCATACACAAGATATAAATAATTCAAATGAACAAAAATATACTTGTTTCATACACTGATTCAAGGATTAGACAAAGATTCAAGATAATAAAAGTTACTGATGAAAAAACAGATGAACACAAGTGAGGTTGCTGATGTATTTGACCACAAGTCCAATTTCAAACACTCAAATCTCTTAAACAGGTTATACTAACTTTGTTTAATCACTTTTTATCCCTAAACATGCATACACTCTATGTGTTTCCAAAATCTTAGGTCAAAATAATCAAAATCAAAGCAGTTATAGCACTTAATCAGATTTGGTGTTTCAAAGAGCAAAAGTTGAAAATATCAGAACTCAAACACTTTTATTATAGATACAAGCATAATCCAACACTTAGCACTTACTCAAAATAGCATACAAAGCATAAACTTGTAACAAGCAGTAATCCCAAACACCCCTTAAACTTTTTAAATCAAAATTTAACAAAGCGAATGTGTTACTATATTCATGAAGTTATTGCTTGTTTCTTGTGATCTTTTACCATTTTCTCAATATCCGTACCTAATATACACATGGAACAAACACAAATATATATTTGGCATATGTCATGATATTTTATGCATTTTAAGCCTATTTTGGACGATGAGACTATGTATAAAAGCAGTCTCATCACTGGCACATTAACAATCTTCTACAAGGAATCATGGTAACGGGAGGGAGCATAACTAAAGAGGTTTACAGCCTAACTGTCCAGCTATCACTGGTAATACATCTTAGGAGTTTCTTCATTTTTCTTTGTACCTATTAATCATGTTGATGAGATGGCATTTATACATGATCTCATCGTTATTTTCGGGCTTTAAATGCACTAAAATGTCATAAAATACCATATATATATATGCTTGTATTTGTTTACTTCTGTGTTTTAGGTATGGATATCGTGAAAAAGACAAAAGATCACAAGAAACAAGGAAAAAGGGACACGAGAAACGAAGCCGTACAAAGAACCGGGCCCTAATTCATGAATTATCCAAGATTTACCCTTGAAGACTTGAAGAAATACAAGATTGATCCTCAAACAATGAAGAAATGACACTTAAAACCCTTGTGAATTCATAATTACAAGTTTGGTCCCTTAAGTTTGTCAAAATTACAAAAATGGTCCTTCAACTTTGAAGAAATGGCAAGATTAGTCCCTCATCAAATCTAATTTGTCAATTATGGTCACTCATGAAGTCAAAAAAATATTAAAGACCTTTGAAGATCAAGAAAGTCCAAAACAAGTCCTTCAATTATGAAAAAATGGTAAAAACAACCCTTTAAACCTTTTCACCAAAGTTTTGTGGCAAAATTATAAACATGGAAAAGTTTATTAACAAAGGAAAGTAAGTTTGTGAGCTGAAATACTTCATATGCATACTTTGCCAAAGACCAAGGGTTACTACTCCCAACTTTGAAAGTTTAAACACACAAACACGCGCCAAACACTTAACCTCCACTGATTTCAGATCAAACTAGTTACTGTAGCACGTGATGAACCTAGTATTTACTTTTTACCAACAAAGGGTAAATTGCAATTAGTTGTTCCCCGTGTGATTCACACATGCAGAAACCCATCCCAACATTAAATCCCTCTTCTCCACTCACCAAAGGACCCCACACCCAAAACCGTTCCACCTATCACATCACAACTTTCTCTCCAAGTAATCTGACGTGTCAATATCAACAGCTAAGAGTCATAGCTTAACTCCAAAGCTAAAATGAACGTCCTTGATCATTTTAGACAGCTCATATCAAGGATTCATCAAGAAGCACTCAAGGATAATTTGGGAAATTCACATCTAGGGTTTATGAATAGTGTTATGTTAGCATTTGCCTATAAAAGGAGACCTCAACCTGTGAGAGTCCCTTTGTTCTAGATTTTGGCTATCAATCTTTGTAATTCCTTTTTAGTTAAATAAAATTTGATTTTCTGAAAATTTGTGAAATCTCTTTTGTGTTTATTAAAAGTTGGTGCTAAAATAGCTGAAATTTGAGTTCCATTTGATCTTTTAGACCTTCCTTAATCTTGTGGTTAAGGCACGTCTATGTTTGAAGGTTTTCAAAGGTTCAAAAACCTTGAAATCCTTGTTTCTGATTTGGTTATTATCTTGTACTAACCCTTAGCCAAAAGCCTTAAGCTCCTTCAAGCTTGTTGACACCAAGCCTGAGAAGAGTTTTAAGCTCTTGGTTGAGTTGTTTGCTCATTTGTGTTGAAGAAATATCATAATCAAAACCTTGTTCTACTTTGAACATCATCAGGTTTTGATCTTCCTTTTGAAGAACCTTGGTCTTGTTCTAGTTGTTGAACAAGGTCCAAGGAGCATAGTTGGTCCTCCTAGGATGTTTTGGAGGATAGGTATAATCCCTTGTTTAAGTTTCCCCTAAAAATTTCATGTTATTCCTTGTTTTATGATTTGGTCTTTGATTTTTGTTGAATCTAAGATCGTTAGACTCAAACAGTCAAAACCGTTAGACTCAAACAGTCAAAACCGTTTTATCTAGGTTGATCATCATTCATATGATGACATAGCAGAATAAGAACAATGATCATGAATAAGATGTTTAACAAAGATGAATAATTCCCAAAGGGTTTGTATTATATATGATTAACACAAACCACTCTAGGTGTGTGTACATTGAATCCCACACCTAGAGATCATAATAGCAGTAGGTTACATTTTGTGTGTTGGAACTGATAAATAAAACCTATGCCTCGTGGTTCCTTTTATAACTTAAGGAACCCTGGGATACATAGAAACTAAATAAAGTAATAATGACTAAATCAAAACTGACTTATTCATTCTTATCCTGTGTTGACCAAATCTTCATACTTATCACTAGCAGTGGGAAGTACACTAGCAGGGGCAAGTACTCCGGCAGGGGAAACATGCTCTAGCAGGGGAAAGTACTCCAGCAGGGGGAACTCCAGCAGGGGGATCTCCAGCAGTGGGAATTCTATCAGTGATAATGTCCTATTTGGTTTTTCTTGTTTCCATAGTGATTTGACTCATCAACTTTTGACCCAACAATCTTCCCCTAGTTGATGATGTCAAAACACTTCCCCTTAAACATACAACACCAAAGATCAACAGGCTGAACGTTCTTTGTAGACAACTTCCCCTTTTTTACATGATCAAATAGGGGTCTTCTATATGAACAACCTTGATTTTCAACTACTACTAACCAATATCATACATCAAACCCAAGTATTCCACTTTTCAAAATACCCTCCATGAAGCACATAGGGACCAGATCCTAATAAAAAATGATTTTGAGCAATAGATACTCACACTAGTTGTAGTAATACCAATGAGTAGTAGCAAAAATCTTCACCGTGACATCATATGTGAATGATTAACACTTTATCAAATGAGCTTCCCCTTTAAGTGTGTTAGTCATTAATGAATCTTCAATTCTGTAGGCTTTATGTAATGATTACATATGAAGAATATGAATTATAACTTACTTGATGATGAAGTAGAATAACCCAAACTTGCGTTTTATATCTTGCACTAACCACGTGACAAAGGGTTGCTATATATAAAATCCTCATTTTTCATGAAAATAAGACACTGAGCATGATAATGTAACTCCTTCAAGTGATAGAAAGTATGTGCATAGAGTACCATAAGAAAAATCACACATTCCTAGATCTTGTATCACTTTGTCACTAGGCATTTAAGCATAAAACCCGTACCCGTGAAAATCTCCTTCATCTTCAAACAAATGATAAAAACTTTTCTTCGTAATCAATAAAAATAAAATGAGCCTTTATACCTTTAAGACCGGTTGCTGTGAATATACCAAACTCCAAAATATTGTTGTCCCAAAAACCAAATCTGACACCAGGGGGAACTTTCAAAAACAGTGGGAATCTATTAATGAAAGCAGGGGGAACTATTGAAGGCAGGGGGGGTCATAGTAGGGGCTTCTTTTAATGAAAGCAGGGGGAACTTTTTCAAAAGCAGGGGAAATTTTAATGCCACTGTTTTTTGTTATTAACTGTGCCAAACTCACACAAGTGGGAATGAATTTATAACATTGAAATAAATAACAAAAACAAAGGCAATTAAAAATTACCCTACTGTGTACAAACGTTGTTTCTTACCTGCTGTTTAGCCCTTTTGCATTAGTTCTTCATGTGAATACAAGCCAGGTCCCACCATTAACCAATCACATGATCAACTTGGAATTTGTTAAAACACAAATAGTACGTCTGCTGCTATCCCATCACAAGAGACATATTATGACTTGGACAAGTGTACTTCTTGCATCATAATCCCACGTTGACGCCATTATGGCTTGGACCCCATCTGGACAATCATGATACCATTCAATATCAATAGTGAATGTTATTGACGTTTGTTGCTTTTCATACGTGTGAACACAAGAATTTAGAACACAAATCCATGTGAACCCATATAGCTGGCCCAAAGAACAATATGCAACCCTCACTCTTGTCCATATGCGCAACATCTAGAAAGGAATATAAGTTTAAACAATTAACCCCACGTGATGTTTAAACAAATCACCCCCATTTAATTGGACAAAACGTCAATGTATTTGTTGACTATTCTAGTAGAATTAATCATATGAACAAGAAACGACAACCAATATATAACAATATTGTTGCACTACTGTTGCATTCTTCCTTTTATTTTGGACGAATCAACATATGAAAGTTTCTGTTAACCAAAACCACGCGTCAAGAACAACAGCAACAAAAATTAATTATTGCCTAGGGTTTTAACACAAACCCTAGATCTTCACAGCAACACGAACATGAAAACATCTTCATTCTCCTAGATATCAAGAGCCACCCGCTCTGATACCACTTGTTGAATCTAAGATCGTTAGACTCAAACAGTCAAAACCGTTTTATCTAGGTTGATCATCATTCATATGATGACATAGCGGAATAAGAACAATGATCATGAATAAGATGTTTAACAAAGATGAATAATTCCCAAAGGGTTTGTATTATATATGATTAACACAAACCACTCTAGGTGTGTGTACATTGAATCCCACACCTAGAGATCATAATAGCAGTAGGTTACATTTTGTGTGTTGGAACTGATAAATAAAACGTATGCCTCGTGGTTCCTTTTATAACTTAAGGAACCCCGGGATACATAGAAACTAAATAAAGTAAAAATCAAAACTGACTTATTCATTCTTATCCTGTGTTGACCAAATCTTCATACTTATCACTAGCAGTGGGAAGTACACTAGCAGGGGCAAGTACTCCGGCAGGGGAAACTTGCTCTAGCAGGGGAAAGTACTCCAGGAGGGGGAACTCCAGCAGGGGGATCTCCAGCAGTGGGAATTCTAGCAGTGATAATGTCCTATTTGGTTTTTCTTGTTTCCATAGTGATTTGACTCATCAACTTTTGACCCAACAATTTTGTGTTCTTGTGTTTATGGTTGTGATTTTTGTGTTTGAATCTGTTAGTAGTCATCTAGGATGTGTTGTTGAATCATAAAATCAGTAGGTTGTGTTTAAAAATCACAAGTTGTTTTGAAAAGTTGTGGATTAAGGGCTGTTTGGGATTACTGGTTCATAAGGCCTTGTGGCCTTGTGCCCTTGGTTCTTAGGGTTTGGGAAGTCTAAACAAGTCATAATATACAAGTTTTAGTCATTGGTTAAGTTTCTGAAAGTTTGGAAAAAGGATTTCAATTTTTGCAAAAACCTGATAAAAGTGTTTTTGAAATTGGTCAAACACATCAGATCCAACAACTTCTTTGTTACTTGGATCTAAGGTCTGAAATCAGGTTTGGGAATAGTTTGGGTGATAAGCTATCTATTGGTTATCTGGTTGTTGAATTTGGTAGCTTATTGAGTGTGCTATAGCTTATCAAAGTTGGTAGAAGTGGTCATTTGCATCAGCAAAGTGACCACCTCATTTGGTGCTTGCATTTGTAATCCTAGTGTATGCCTTGTTGTTTTGTTGCTTGGATCCTATTTGTGTGCTGCTTGTGAGGTTATTTGGCTACTTGGATTTATTTGTTGATAGCTTATAAGCTTACTGGCTTATTGGTTTATTTGTGCCAAAACTTATCAAGTCTACTCAACTGGTAGACCTTGATTCACAAGGTTTGTACTCAAGCCTTTACCAGCAGGGTGAAAAACAAGTCTAAACACTTCATTAAGTCTGTCAACATCCAATTTGTGCTTGTCAGCGTTTGATTTTCACTTGTCAGCGTTTGACTTTGGTTAAACTTGGTCATATAGCTTATTGAATCTGTTTTGCTTATTGGTACATGCAACAACTTAGTTTTTGTAACATAACTCATTTTTCTCAGCTTAATAACAAGTCTGGAAGGTTACAAGTCTTTTGGTTAAGCTTTTACTAGGAAACTAACTTATTTGGCTTTTCAGCCAGCTTATTGGTTCTCACAGCTTATTCTACTTGGCTTTTTGTGATTTTCTTGATTGATTATTCTTAGTTAAGTTATTTGTGAGCTTTTGCAACAAACTAGAGCTTCTGAAACAGCCTAGAACTCTATCCCGACTATTTTGTCATTTTGTGGAATTGTTCTTGGCTTATTTCTGGCTTATTTAGTGTGCTTTTTCAAAATTTCTTTTTACAGATCTTTTTAGTATCCCAAAAGAAGGTTGTGTGTCAAATTAGAGCTTATGGCATTGGCTTATTGCTTAATGGGCTTATTGGCCCAATAAGAATAAGCTGTTTGTTCATTAAGCTATGATAAGCTTACTTTCAGCTTTTGGGCCTTCAGAGTTTTGTGTTTATAATTGAATTTTGAGTCAGATAGTGCTTTTCCAAGACATTTGGGCTTATTTTGTCTTTTTGGGCTAAAAAGCCCATTAAGGTGGACTGTTTTTGCTTTTAGCCCATTTGGGGGCCCAATAGGGGTATTCTGGTCATTTCACTTTCACTTTCTGTTTTATTAGGTTAAAATAAACTAGTTTGCAAGTTTTTAGATTTTTTATAATTTTTGGATTTTTAATATTATTTTATTATTATTTTTCAAATTTCACATTTTTGCACTTTTTATATTTTTCTTAGCTTAAATACATTAAAATGGGATTTTTGCAACACTAAGATTAATTTTATCATCTTTAGATTAATTTTTATAATTATTTTAAGTTTTAATAGTTTTTAAATCATTTTAAATAGTTTTTCTTAGTATAAAAATTTCTAAAAATAGTTTTTAATCTTTTTAGGTCATTTTAGAGGTTTACCAATTGAAAAATCTTTATTTGGGCTTTTTGATAATTAATTTGATTTTTAGGGCTTTAATTAACATTTAAAAATTAATATTTAATTAATTAAAAGGTTTTTTGATCATTAGTAAACTCTTAGTTTATTTCTTTTGATTTTTGGTGAATTTTTGGTAATTTCTAGAATTTATTTTTATATTTGGGCTTTTTACGGTTTTACGTGTAGTCGTAGTAGTAATTAATTTCACGTCTTCGTCATTCTCTTTTCTCATCCCCTTCTAACTAATATGCTAAGAATGTTAGGATATCCCCTATGCCCTTAGAGAATGTTTTAAACATTTCAACACCTTTAAGAGACTCGGTACGCATAACCCATGTGTACAAGAGCCTTTGCCTAGAGTTTGACGACAAGATTCGTCCTGTTGACGCACTTCCACTGGATATGTGTGATTTTGACAAGATATTAGGCGTGGACTGGCTATCCAAACATCACGCCACCATAGACTACCATACATATCGGGTAATCTTCGGTGATGTCAATGCACCAGAGTACATTTACAACGGGTTCGTACCTGGAAGGTCTGTACAAATCATATCGACCATGCAAGCACGTGCACTACTGTCACATGGTTGTGAGGGATATCTTGCTACTATTCATGATTTGGAGTCTGAAGCTCCATATATCCAAAATCAGCCGATCGTGTCAGAATTCTCAGACGTGTTTTCAGAAGAACTTCCGAGCATACCACCTGCTCGTAAAGTGGAGTTTAATATTGAGCTCGTCCCAGGGGCTGAGCCAATATCCAAGGCTCCTTATCGCATGGATCCCATAGAGCTGAAGGAGTTAAAGGAACAACTTCAGGAACTGTTAAAACGCGGTTTCATTCGACCTAGTGCTTCTCCATGGGGCGCACCTGTTTCATTCGTAAAAAAGAAGGATGGCATCATGCATCTATGCATAGACTATCGTGAGCTTAACAAGATCACCATCAAGAATAGGTATCCGCTTCCACGCATTGACGAGTTGTTTGACCAAGATCTGAGGTTTGGCTATCATCAGTTACGGGTTAAGGAGCAGGACATCGCCAAGACTGCTTTCCATACACGTTATGGGCACTACGAGTTTGTAGTCATGCCTTTTGGCCTTACCAATGCTCCAGCAGTCTTCATGGATTTGATGAAACATATCTTCTATAAGTTCCTGGAAAAGTTCGTCATTGTCTTCATTGATGACATTCTGATTTTCTCTATGTCCAAGGTAGAACACGAAGACCATCATCGTACAGTACTACAGATACTTCGCAAGAAGCAGCTGTATGCTAAATTCTCCAAGTTTGAGTTCTGGTTAGACAAGCTGGCGTTCTTAGGTCACATTGTATCAGCAGAAGGAATCACCATGGATCCAGCAAAGGTTAAGGCTATTACCAAGTGGCCAAGGCCAACATCAACGACTGAAGTTCGTAGTTTCCCAGGCTTAGCTGGTTACTACCGTAGGTTCATAGAGAACTTTTCCCGTTTAGCACTTCCATTGACCAAACTGATTGAGAAAGGGGAGAAATTCGTTTGGACTGAAGAAAGAGAGAAGAGCTTTGAAGACCTAAAGCAGAAGTTAGTATCTGCACCGATTCTTACTCTCCCATATGGTACAAGTGGATTTCTAATCTACAGTGATGCTTCAGGGAAGGGACTTGGATGTGTTCTCATGCAACATGGGAAAGTGATTATGTACGCTTCACGACAACTTAAGTCTTATGAGGAAAATTACCCTACGCATGACTTGGAACTTACAGCAGTCGTGTTTGCATTGAAGATTTGGAGGCACTACTTGTATGGAGAATCATGTGATATCTTCACAGACCACAAGAGCCTGAAATACATCTTCACTCAACGTGAACTGAATATGAGACATAGGAGATGGTTAGAGCTGTTGAAGGATTATGACATTAATCTGCAATATCATCCCGACAAGGCGAATGTAGTGGCAGATGCACTTAGTAGAATGTCCGGTATGATAAACGACATTAAAATTGAGGAGGAAATTATAAGAGACTTAGAGCGACTAGACATAGAGATCATGGTACGTGGACAACACGGTTATTGGGCTAATATTAGAGTGGAACCTAAGTTACTCTCTAGGATCAAGGAAGATCAGAAGGATGATGTTGAAATTTGGGCGATCATTCAGAACTTAGAATAGCAGACGGAGTTTCGGTTGGATGATTGGATCTTATGGAAGGGCACTAGACTTTGTGTTCCTGATAATCTTACGCTCAGGGAAGCGTTGTTAGCTGAAGCTCATAGCTCCCCATTCTCCATTCATCCTGGTTCGACCAAGATGTACCACGACATCAAGCAATACTTTTGGTGGAGTTGTATGAAACTGGATGTTGCTACTTACGTCTCCAAATGTCTTACCTGCCAGCAAGTTAAGATCGAGCATCAGTGGTCTAGTGGTTTAGTTCAACCGTTAGATATTCCAGAGTGGAAATGGGACAAGATCACCATGGATTTTGTTACCGGTCTTCCGCAGACAAAGAGGAGGAATGATGCCATTTGGGTTATCGTTGATCGAATTACTAAGTCAGCTCTTATCTTACTGATCCACAAGGATGATCCGGTCTGGAAACTCGCCGACACTTACAAGAAGGAGATCATGAGACTTCATGGTGGTCCATCCAGTATCGTCTCGGACAGAGATCCTCGTTTCACTTCTCGGTTCTGGAAGAGTCTGCAGATTGCTTGGGGTACAAAACTTAAGCTTAGCACGGTTTTTCATCCTCAAACAGACGGGCAATTGAAGCGAACGATTCAGACATTAGAAGACATGTTGAGATCATGTGCGTTGGAGTAGACTGGAGATTGGGACGATTACATCTGTTTGGTAGAGTTTGAATACAACAACAGTTGGCACGCCAGCATTAAGTGTGCACCATTTGAGATGTTGTATGGAAGAAAGTGTCGCGCCCCAATCCGCTATGATTAGGTTGGTGAGCGAACACTTGAAGGACCAGAAATGATAGAGTTGACCAACGAGAAGGTCGCTGTAGCTAAGCAGAAATTGCAAGAAGCACGTTCACGTCAGAAGAGTTATGCCGACAAGCATCGTAGGGACTTACATTTTAACGTATGAGATCACATCTTTCTTAAGGTATCGACGGTACATGGTGTTAGACGTTTTGGAATCAAAGGGAAGCTCAGTCCTTGACTCATCAGACCGTTTGATGTCATCGAGCGAGTCGGTGAAGTATCTTATTGTTTAGCGTTACCTCCGCAGCTTTCTCACGTTCATGTCGTTTTCCATGTGTCCTTACTCAGAGGGTACAAGTATCATCCCCTTCACATGGTTCAGTATCCACTGGAATAGATTGGTGAAGATCTTACCTTCATTGATAAACCCGAACGAGTTCTTGACAGGCAAGAACGAGTCATGAGGAAGAAGACGATTCCATTCGTCAAAATCCTTTGGAGGGACCATACTGAGCGGGAAGCCACTTGGGAAACGGAGGAGTCCATCCGGGCTTCTTACCCTCATTTCATATTTTGAATTCGGGTATGTTCCTCTTTCAGTTATTTTATCTATAATTCGGGGACAAATTATTCTTTTTAGGGGGGAAAGTTGTAAAACCCGCATGCTTTTACCATGAACAGTACACTTGGTAACGTACATACATATTAAAACTTTCCTTTTATAGCATGAACACGTGTCACGATTAGTAATTACAGAAGTTATCTACGTATTAAGTACGTGTTAGTAAACGATAATTATTATCAATAATAATTATAATCACGAACATGAAATCATGAACGTAAAAATAACGAACACGTAACTACGTACTTAATTAATATTATACGATTTATATCGTTATGTACAAGTATTTAAAATACAAACATTTAATAATAACGTAACACGTAAACATGAACACACGAACACGTAATAAAATAGACACGGGAAAGGCTTCGGGTTTCCCTTTGTGGGCCCTACAAGCCGTGGCACAAGAGAAGAGAGGGGCCCAGCCCATGATTTGTTTTATTAAAAATAACAAAAAGGGAAACTAAACATTTACAGAGTTTTCACAAAATTGCAAAAACCCTAATCTCTTGTCTCTCTCTCTTGGCCGACGGCAACAACACCACAAGGAGGTGTTTGATTTGATTTTTGTTCAAGAAATTCAAGGGTGTGTTCGTGTAATCTTTATCCATTCATTCCACGTGTTTGGTAATCAGTAAACCCTTTTGTTTTTATTTTTTTATTTAATTAATTGAAACATGAACTTTAATAAAATAAAAACATGGATAAAAACATGACTTGGTATCAAGGGGTAAAGATTAAGGGTGTTTTCGGGTTGGTTGTTTCGGCCGACACACAAACCAAGAGCCCTATGGCTCTCGGCGTGTTCATGTCACGACCACGAACCGAGATCTAGATCTCGGTAGTGTTAGGGTTAGGTCGAAAGCTGGACAAGGTACCCCGACATGCGTCAGGGGTGTCCTTATGGTTATATAGGTCTCGGCAGCAAGCAAACCAACACCACCGGCCCAACCGGTGGCTAGGTTGGTCAAGCAGGGGGAACCGCAGGCAGCGCAGGGGAGACCACCGGCTAACTGCCGGTGGGAACTCTTGTGTAAGCGGCTAGCCGAGAGAAGCAAGACCACCAGCTTAAGCGGGTGGCAGCATAACGAAAGTAGTGGCAACCGGCTCAGTCGGTTTGCCAATGTTTTTAGGGGTATTTGGTTCTGACCGGTTCACGGGTTTTCACGGGTCCAGTTCACGACATGTTTAATTAATTATACGGGTCCGGTTCATGACTAAATTTTACAAGCTTAATTAATTTTTACAAGTATATAATTTTACAAGTTAATTAAATTAATTTAACATGGCATATAATTAATTTAATTAAAACATGGACTTATGTTAATTATTATTTATTTAATAATACATGTTAAAACCTAAGTATTTAATTATTTATTTTAGACTATAGTATTAATTAATTATTAGAACATGAAATATAATTATTTAATAATCATGACTTAGGTTAATATTAATATAGTATTAATACATGTTTTAACCTAAGTATTTTTTACACTTTAATTTAATTAAATCATGCTTATATTTAATGAAATCGTATAACCTATAGTTTAATTAATTAATAGAATATTTTTAATAAACTATATACTATAACTACATGACTTATAATATTAATCCAGCTTAATTCTAAATATGGAAACTTTCTAATTCAGGAAACTTACTATTTTTGGAAACTGTCTATTTTTAGAAATTGATCTATTTTAAGAAGTTAATCTATTTTTGGAAACTTTCTATTTTTGGAAACTTTCTATTTTTGGAAACTTTCTATTTTTGGAAACTTTCTATTTTAGGAAACCTGCTACTTTTAGAAAGTTACTTATTATTACACAACAAGTATAATAATACAAGAAACACAAGTAATACTTAATCAGAATATAAAGAATACATGATAAACACAACATAACGTTAAAATCAGTAAAACAAGACATGAACATATAAAACAAGCTTAGACATGATAAAATCAGTTACGTACTCAGTAATCAGAAAACTTATACACGTATTTATGTAGCATTAGTGAGATCGAAGTAGGACTCTCTTCCGTTCGTCTTCTTCGTTCACTGGACATAAGGTACGGATTTCTCGTCCCTTCAGTATGGACATTCTTTGCTTATTAGGATTCCCCATCTGCGTGGTTTGTGTTTTCCCAGTATTTGTTTTATATGTTTGATACTTATGTTAGATTAAGAGCCTAAGCCATTAATAAGTGTGAAAACACTTATCCTTTTACCACTTAATTATAATAATAACCGAGCCAAAACGTGTATTTTATGTCGTAAATGTCGGAATTATGCGTGGTTTGTGTTTTTGTTGTGATATAGGACTAAAATGTGAAAATGGAAGAAAACACGGGCTTTCACGGGCTTTTATCGAAGAAAAAGACAAAAGACGAAGTCAAAAGATCAAGAGTGCAAAAAGAACGGAAGTCCAAGGCCTATTCTGAAGATTTACCGAAGAAAAGTTTAAAGACGGAAGTTTAATAAAAGCCGAAGAACTCAAGTTTAAATTAATGAAGAAATTACAAGACGAGTTTATTAATCCCGAGAAAAAGTCGAAAAAGTCGAAGAATGTGACACCCTAGAATCGAGGTCATTAACGATACCCTAAATTACGCTAATTTTCGAAATTTTTGATAAATTTTAATTTTTATAATTATAAGTATTTTGGTTAGAGCCGATGTTCGAGGTTATAATTTTTACGTTTGACGTTTTGAGAAGGACGATGACGATTACGATCCCGAGGGATGCCCAATTTTATATAATTTTTGACGATTTATCGATAATGTAATTTCTCGAGAATTTTATTTACGGTTCGTGTTAAGTTGAGTCGTGTGAGTTTTATAGCCTTCCAAGTACATTTAAAGTATCCCAAAAATGTTTTGGAGCATTCGGGAAGATTTCCGACTCCCGTAAAATTTTCAAAATTGACAATTGAGTCAAACCCGCAAAGTTTTGAGGTTGTTTTCTATTTAAGGACAAAAGAAACTAGAAATTGCAACAAGGTCCCTCCTAACTAACAAAAGGGGGCAAAGTGGACAAACACACAAACACACACAAACATTTACAAGAAAAATCAAACACACACTCCCTTGTCTCTCTCAAAACCCACGGCACACCCTCAAACACACAAAAATCCACCAAAAATCTTTTCTACTTGATTTTTCAAAAATCTAAGGTTAGACCACGCTTAGTTTGGTCATTACCCACCTATTCATGTAATCAAATCCAACATGCATTGATAAAAATTTTTCAAGATTTTTCATATGATCCAAAATTCGTTTTTGTGGCTATTTGAGCTAATGCATGTTTATTTTGAGTGTTATGGAAGTATAAACACCATGAAAACCCACCAAAATTAATTTGGTTGTGGTGATTTGGTCACCCAAACCCCACGGCAAAGGGGTGTTTGGGGGAGCCATGGTGGTTGATGAATATGCATGTTATTATTGTGTTTGGTTTGTTGTTTTAGAAAGATTCATATAGGTGTTACTACTTGCATGTGTATTTTTCTTTGATTTTGATATTGAGATTGGTTGATCAATAGGGGTAGGATGGAAGTTTGATGTTAGGATATGTTTGGGAAGTCTTAGGATGATGTTTAGAGTTGGTTAGAAGTCTTGGAATCGAGTCTAAGCGTGTTTTTGGTATAGTCATTTTTAGGCAGAAACATTTGGCCTATTTTGGAAAAATGATTTTTGTTCCAAGTCTTGAAAACTAAATATAGTGATAGAGGGTTTTTCTAGCTTTAATTTGGTATAAGGTAGAGCCCGTGACTCAAAACGAGCTAAAAGTTATGACATTTTAAAGATCGGGTACCGGGAGACGAGGACTTTCACAATCCGGATTTGTGCAAAGTTTTAGTCAAATCCCGAGGGTCACAAGTATAATTTGGTGAATGATCAAGGGTCAAAACTTGGTCCCTAACCTGTGCAAATGAGTCTATATGTTGACTTATGAGTCAAGGAAGTCAAAGGTATTTTTCATATAAGTCAAAGTGGTCAAAATTGGTCGAAGCGCAATTTCAGCCCGTAAAATGTAGTCGTGGAAATGAGTTGCGTGACGGGTCGTAAAAGTGAAAACTTTTGTTGGACTTAAAAACATGTTATCTACAGGTCATATAGGATTTTTGGAAATTTTGTCAAATTTTATAAGTGCGGTTTAATAAGGTAAAACAGCCCGTACTTTAGTCAAGTACCGGCGAGAACGTGTAAAAATGGACAACGTAGGTTATAAGAATGAATGGAATAAAATGAATGATACTTGTTGTTTTTGTTTTTGGCGTGAGTTATATTGGTCTTAAGTGACTTATATATATGTATTTTATACAGTACCGTAAGTATTTAAATGAGATTACTCATTACGCGTTATTTGTGATAGGTGTTGAATTACCCGGGCATCCGTTTCATCGTCAGTGAACACTCCTCGAACTACCGACTACTTAATATCTAAGGTGTGAATTTATAGCCTCGCTTATATTATTTCAAATTGTTTTACCCGCGAGGGAAATGCATGCTAGTTTTTAAAAGGAACGTATATCATGAATGATTGTTAGACCCGAAAGTTGCCTTAGAAATTGTGTTGAGTACCAAAGTTGCAAAAGTCCCTAAATTCATGAACTATTAACTATTGTCTTGCCCTTGCGAAGGGGGAAATAGCCGCTTATGCAATTTGTAGTACTACGGGGTTGACGACCCAATGCTAGCCGAGAAGCTGTACTTATAGTAAGTTCTGCGGTAGATTATTTTGTATGAGAAATAAGGTATAATTGCAACTGATGCCTTTAGAGGGGCACTGGTTTCATCTGAATCATGCCGGTATATTTACGCGGGTGATTGAGTTAACGGATTAGTGTCATGAGCTTAAACACAATTGTCAGTATCCTGATTATAGTTTGTTTGATCGACAAGACTATAAATGATCACGAATGGTTTTTATTATATATACGTTCAAATGGATTGAAAAACCTATGAATTCCACTCAACGTTTTCGTTGACCAAAATTTTGGCATGTATTTCAGGTAACCGCTGAGCAGTAGGATGGAGCATGCATGGGATGGAGGTTGTGTGATCGGCTTGGTGTCCGCTTGTTTTACCCTCCTTTTCTACTTAAACAATTTTTATGTTTAATGTCATGTGGTTGTAAAACTGAAGTTTTTGGGTTGAGATTCATGGGGACCGAAACGCTAAACTCTGTGCACTATTTGGGGTTGGAAAAACTGTGGACATGTATTATTTAACAATCTTAAATGTTCAATTTTTAAGTCGACGTCTTTTTTTAGCGTCGTTTGATATATCTTGTGTGCAATGAATACTGTGTAGCACCCATTGTTGTAGTTCCGCTGCGCATAACAATTGTGGGGGTGTTACAGATTGGTAATCAGAGCCACGAGTTATAGAGAACTAGGTCGTTTTTGAAAATCCTAAACTATAACTTTTGGTGTCGTAAGAAAAGGGTCCAAGCACACACAACTATCCTGCATGGCTCCGGTAAGATTTATTGTTGTATTTATGGCATTTGACGTATACTTTTGAGTAAAGTATATATATGTGGGTAATTATTATATAAGTATGGAATTACTATATGTAGACGCTAAATTTTACGTGAAATATCCGACATCGTAATTTTCATATTAATCATGCATGAGCATCATATTATTACATTCCGGGCATATGTACCACCTTTGCATTGCATTTGCATGCATATATTTATAATTATTGTATAATTACTTATGTACCCTCCGAAATTCGCTGTTATTGCAGGAATGGCCGAGGTACCGCCCAACGATAACGGGAACGATTACGTCGTAGGTCACGAAGGGGGACCGTTACCTCCGAACCCGCCGGACAATAATAATGGATGGATCGCTCCAGAAGACGAAATAGGGCCGGAAAACGACAATGGCGAAAGTGAAGTGGATAATTTCAGCATGAGTAGTGACGACAATGAGGATTCCGAAGAAGAGCCCGAGGAGCTATTGGATGATGGCATTCCCGAGGATGCCGTAGGCCAGACCGAACCCGACTTGTTTCAAACCCCGAGTTCGCCGAAGGGTTATGAGATACCACCGACCGGTCGTTATGAGCAGCAACCTTTTGATCGCCCGATGGACAATAGTAATGGGAGCAGTGGAGAGTCATCCAAGTCGCCATCAATTCACGAGAACATTACGAGGGTCTATTTTCCGAGACCGAGTCACTACTGGGATCCCGCAGGTCGTTTGGGGAGGATGGAAAGGTTAATGTATGAGCGGTTTGTAGTTGAGACTAGGGTGATTAAGAAGTTTGATAAGACTGAAAGGGAGCATCAAAGATTGTTGGAAAGGACTTCAAGGATTGCGTATGATGGGATGATGAACACAAGTGCCATCAACAGTTTGAAATCAATGGTTGCAAATTTGAGTGCTAGTCTTGATCGTGTGAGGGAAGATCAGATGAGGTTGTCGAGGATGCAGAGTTGGGAGCATCGTGTGAGGGATTCATTACCCCCGGATTGGAGATTCGTGGACGATGTGGAGATGGAGGCGAATGACTTCATGGTTCAGCCGCCTACTGGAGGTGCTTGTATTTCAGTGGGAAGTCAAGGAGCGATTGAGCATGGATCCACATCAGGGACGAGAAAGGAAACAGAATGTGGGCCTGATGAGAAAGGAAAGGGAAAAGTGGATGATGTGGACGAGGACGTGAGTGATGAGGAAACAGAGGACGACGACGAGCCGCCATCCAAGAGGCCGTGTGGATCACCACATGCCTAGTTACTTGTTTTGTATTTTTCTTTGATCATTGTAATAGAACTATTTTAGACCTTTGTATGATGGTATTATGACGAGAAACTCAAGTACTTGATGTTTTGTGGTGAATGATTGTAGTGGCATTACTTGTCACGATTTTGGTTAACTATCAATACAATCTATGTTACCTTTCATGATCTGTGATATGTCTTAAATTTGATCTTTTGTGGTGAGAAATGATGAATATTAGTAACTCCGTAGTGATGTGTCGTTGTATGTATTTTATGTCTGGGAAACTTGATATGAATACTTACATTGTTTTTCTATTTTTCTTGTCTTGCAGAAAGAGATATTCGATAAAACAATGCCTCCAAAGTTGACTGCCGATCGTGTTAACAACATGATTCAGGAAGCGATAGCTAATGCGTTGGAAGCAGACCGAGCTGGGAGAAATCAGGATCCAGGAAGGAACGCGGGGAGACAACCAGCCCCGAGAGTGTGTACCTATTCAAGCTTTATGAAGTGCGGTCCTACGCAGTTCCGTGGATCGGGTGGAGCCCTAGAACTTAGGCGATGGTTGGAAAAAGTTGAGAGTACGTTTGAAATCAGTGGTTGTGCAGAGGCGGATAAAGTAAAGTTTGCAGCAGCTACATTTCTGGATGATGCGTTAAGCTGGTGGAACACCCAGGTAGCTACGGTGGGATTGGCTGTGGCAAATGCGAGAACGTGGAATGCGACCAAAGCTTTGTTGACAAAGAAGTTTTGCCCAGAGGAGGAATTGGGGCAATTGGAGGATGAATTGAGGCATTTGACCTTGAAGAATAACGATATAGCTGCTTACACCAGGAGATTCAATGAGTTAAGTCTTTTGTGTCCGGACATATTTGCCAATGACGCCAAGAAAATGAAGCAGTATATTAAGGGTTTATCTAGCAACATCAAGGGTGAAACAACTTCGTCGAAACCTGGAACGTTTGACGAGGCGGTTCAAATGGCACACGCTTTGATGGACGTTAAGCTTCAGGATAAGCAGAATTACATTGCTGAGGGTAACAAAAGAAAATGGGAGGCATCACAAGGTAATCAATCCCAAGGCCAGAACCGAGGAGGAAACCGAAACAACCAAGGGCCGAACCGTAATCAGCAGTTTAATCAGAGAAGGAACGAAGGGATGAGGGCCGTGACAAACCCTAGAGGTGTGAAGGTGAACCCCCATTGTGGAAAGTGCAACTTGTATCATGTTGGAAACTGCCCGCAGGCATGCGGCAAGTGTGGAAAGGCAGGTCATAGGACTGCTAGTTGTCGAATGGGAGGAGTAGCCACTGGGGCTAATGCTATCAGGATGAGAGGATGTTATAGCTGTGGAGAAAGGGGGCATGTGCAAGCAAATTGCCCGAAGGCAGGGAACAGACGGGGAGGAAATAATGCGGCAGCTGTGTATCAAGTGGGAACTGCTGATAAACCACAAGGTCCCAATGTGGTTACCGGTACGTTTTTGCTAGACGCTTGTTATGCTAGTATTTTATTTGATTCTGGCTCCGACAAGAGTTTTGTAGACGTTAGATTTAGTCGTCATATCGATAGAGAACCGGTGTTGTTAACGACTAGTTATAATGTTGAATTAGCCGATGGAAAAATTGTTAGTACGAATTCTATACTGAAAGGGTGTACCTTGAAGTTAGGAAACTACGCTTTTAAAATCGACTTAATTGAACCTTGCAATTGATCTGGTCCAGTGTATACTCAAAGATCGATTTAAGATCAGGGTATCATCAACTGCGTGTAAGAGAGGAGGATATTCCTGTAACTGCCTTTCGTACGCGGTATGGACACTTTGAATTTCGAGTGATGCCGTTTGGGTTGACTAACGCGCCTGCTGTATTCATGGATCTTATGAATCGCGTGTGCAAGCCGTATCTAGATAAGTTTGTTATTGTTTTCATCGACGACATACTTATTTACTCTAAGAGTAAGGAGGAGCACGAGAAGCACCTGAGGAAGATTTTGGAGTTGTTAAGGAAGGAGAAACTGTATGCAAAATTCTCTAAGTGTGAGTTTTGGTTGGAATCAGTGCAGTTTCTAGGTCATGTGATTGATAAGGAAGGAGTTCGTGTAGATCCTGCTAAGATCGTGGCAATCAGGGAATGGTCAGCACCGACGACGCCGACTGAAGTTCGACAATTTCTGGGTTTAGCTGGGTATTATAGAAGGTTTATCGAAGGATTTTCGTTGATTGCGAAACCATTGACGAGGCTTACCGAGAAGAATAGGGTGTATGAATGGGGAAATGAGGAAGAGCTTGCTTTCGAAACGCTCAAGGATAAGTTATGTTCCGCGCCGATTTTATCATTGCCTGAAGGAACCGAAGATTTCGTGGTGTATTGTGATGCGTCTCGTAAAGGTTATGGAGCAGTATTAATGCAACGTGAGAAGGTGATAGCTTACGCGTCGAGGCAATTAAGGAAGAACGAGGAGAACTACACGACGCACGATTTGGAATTAGGAGCGGTAGTTTTTGCGTTAAAGTTGTGGAGACACTATCTGTATGGGACAAAGTGTGTTGTATTCACTGATCACAAGAGTTTGCAGCACATTTTAGATCAAAAGGAGTTGAATATGCGACAAAGACGATGGGTAGAACTATTGAGTGATTACGATTGTGAAATTCGCTATCACCCTGGGAAGGCGAATGTTGTAGCAGATGCTTTGAGTAGGAAGGAACGGGAGAAACCTTTGAGGGTTAGAGCTTTAGTGATGAGTGAGAGCGTTGACTTAACCGAAACCATACTGAAGGCTCAGGAGAGAGGATTGATGAAAGGAAATGTTGAAGCCGAGAATTTGGGACGAATGTTGAAACCTATTTTCGTGATTAGGTCTGACGGACTAAGATATTTTGAGAATCGGATTTGGTTACCATTGTGTCCATCTGAGGAAGGAAAACCTGGAGTTAGAGAATTGGTTATGAATGAGTCGCATAAGTCGAAGTATTCGATACATCCTGGATCGGATAAGATGTACCACGACCTGAAGAAAGTCTATTGGTGGCCGAATATGAAGGCAGATATTGCTCGTTACGTCAGTAAGTGTTTGACTTGCGCGAAGGTTCAGGCAGAACATAAGAAACCATCTGGATTGTTGGTACAACCGGAAATCCCAGAATGGAAATGGGAGAAAATCGCAATGGATTTTGTGACGGGTTTACCTAGGACTCCTAGTGGATGCGATATGATATGGGTAATTGTGGACAGGTTGACGAAATCTGCTCATTTCTTACCTATGAAGAAGACGGACAGCATGGAAAGACTCGCCAGCGTGTACGTGAAAGAGATCGTCTGTAGACATGGAGTGCCGTTATCGATCATTTCGGATCGCGACAGTAGATTTACGTCGGAATTTTGGAGATCGCTTCAACGTGCGATGGGCACTGAACTGAGTTTAAGCACGGCTTATCACCCGGAAACTGACGGCCAGAGTGAACGAACGATTCAAACGATGGAGGACATGCTCCGAGCGTGCGTGATTGATTTTGGAGGAAGTTGGGAACGCCACTTGCCTCTGGTGGAATTTTCGTACAATAATAGTTATCATGCGAGTATCAAAGCAGCACCGTTCGAAGCATTGTATGGAAGGAAGTGTAGATCGCCCGTGTGTTGGAGTGAAGTAGGGGAAAGTCAATTGACTGGACCCGAAATGGTATTAGAAACAACAGAGAAGATCGTGCAGATCAAGAACCGACTACTTGCTGCGAGAAGCCGACAGAAAAGTTATGCCGATAACCGAAGGAAACCGTTGGAGTTTGAAGTTGGAGATATGGTTATGCTCAAGGTATCGCCATGGAAGGGTGTAATTCGTTTTGGGAAGAAAGGAAAGTTGAGTCCGAGGTATATTGGACCGTTTAAGATCGTTGAACGAATTGGACCAGTAGCGTACAAGTTAGAATTGCCGACCGAACTTAGTGCTATTCATGACACGTTTCACGTATCGAACCTGAAGAAGAGTTTGGCGGACAAGGAATTGGTGATTCCTTTGGACGAGATTCGACTAGACGACAAAATGCACTTTGTGGAAGAACCTGTGGAAATCATGGACCGGGAGGTCAAGCGGTTGAAGCATAGTAGGATTCCCATTGTGAAGGTCCGATGGAATTCTAAGCGTGGACCGGAATACACCTGGGAACGTGAGGACTTTTTCAAGGAAAGGTATCCTCATTTGTTCCAGTAAGACGAAATGTGAGCCCAAGAAGAGGCGAGCGCCGGGACGTCGCTCTCTTTAAGGAGGGGTGGATGTGACACCCTAGAATCGAGGTCATTAACGATACCCTAAATTACGCTAATTTTCGAAATTTTTGATAAATTTTAATTTTTATAATTATAAGTATTTTGGTTAGAGCCGATGTTCGAGGTTATAATTTTTACGTTTGACGTTTTGAGAAGGACGATGACGATTACGATCCCGAGGGATGCCCAATTTTATATAATTTTTGACGATTTATCGATAATGTAATTTCTCGAGAATTTCATTTACGGTTCGTGTTAAGTTGAGTCGTGTGAGTTTTATAGCCTTCCAAGTACATTTAAAGTATCCCAAAAATGTTTTGGAGCATTCGGGAAGATTTCCGACTCCCGTAAAATTTTCAAAATTGACAATTGAGTCAAACCCGCAAAGTTTTGAGGTTGTTTTCTATTTAAGGACAAAAGAAACTAGAAATTGCAACAAGGTCCCTCCTAACTAACAAAAGGGGGCAAAGTGGACAAACACACAAACACACACAAACATTTACAAGAAAAATCAAACACACACTCCCTTGTCTCTCTCAAAACCCACGGCACACCCTCAAACACACAAAAATCCACCAAAAATCTTTTCTACTTGATTTTTCAAAAATCTAAGGTTAGACCACGCTTAGTTTGGTCATTACCCACCTATTCATGTAATCAAATCCAACATGCATTGATAAAAATTTTTCAAGATTTTTCATATGATCCAAAATTCGTTTTTGTGGCTATTTGAGCTAATGCATGTTTATTTTGAGTGTTATGGAAGTATAAACACCATGAAAACCCACCAAAATTAATTTGGTTGTGGTGATTTGGTCACCCAAACCCCACGGCAAAGGGGTGTTTGGGGGAGCCATGGTGGTTGATGAATATGCATGTTATTATTGTGTTTGGTTTGTTGTTTTAGAAAGATTCATATAGGTGTTACTACTTGCATGTGTATTTTTCTTTGATTTTGATATTGAGATTGGTTGATCAATAGGGGTAGGATGGAAGTTTGATGTTAGGATATGTTTGGGAAGTCTTAGGATGATGTTTAGAGTTGGTTAGAAGTCTTGGAATCGAGTCTAAGCGTGTTTTTGGTATAGTCATTTTTAGGCAGAAACATTTGGCCTATTTTGGAAAAATGATTTTTGTTCCAAGTCTTGAAAACTAAATATAGTGATAGAGGGTTTTTCTAGCTTTAATTTGGTATAAGGTAGAGCCCGTGACTCAAAACGAGCTAAAAGTTATGACATTTTAAAGATCGGGTACCGGGAGACGAGGACTTTCACAATCCGGATTTGTGCAAAGTTTTAGTCAAATCCCGAGGGTCACAAGTATAATTTGGTGAATGATCAAGGGTCAAAACTTGGTCCCTAACCTGTGCAAATGAGTCTATATGTTGACTTATGAGTCAAGGAAGTCAAAGGTATTTTTCATATAAGTCAAAGTGGTCAAAATTGGTCGAAGCGCAATTTCAGCCCGTAAAATGTAGTCGTGGAAATGAGTTGCGTGACGGGTCGTAAAAGTGAAAACTTTTGTTGGACTTAAAAACATGTTATCTACAGGTCATATAGGATTTTTGGAAATTTTGTCAAATTTTATAAGTGCGGTTTAATAAGGTAAAACAGCCCGTACTTTAGTCAAGTACCGGCGAGAACGTGTAAAAATGGACAACGTAGGTTATAAGAATGAATGGAATAAAATGAATGATACTTGTTGTTTTTGTTTTTGGCGTGAGTTATATTGGTCTTAAGTGACTTATATATATGTATTTTATACAGTACCGTAAGTATTTAAATGAGATTACTCATTACGCGTTATTTGTGATAGGTGTTGAATTACCCGGGCATCCGTTTCATCGTCAGTGAACACTCCTCGAACTACCGACTACTTAATATCTAAGGTGTGAATTTATAGCCTCGCTTATATTATTTCAAATTGTTTTACCCGCGAGGGAAATGCATGCTAGTTTTTAAAAGGAACGTATATCATGAATGATTGTTAGACCCGAAAGTTGCCTTAGAAATTGTGTTGAGTACCAAAGTTGCAAAAGTCCCTAAATTCATGAACTATTAACTATTGTCTTGCCCTTGCGAAGGGGGAAATAGCCGCTTATGCAATTTGTAGTACTACGGGGTTGACGACCCAATGCTAGCCGAGAAGCTGTACTTATAGTAAGTTCTGCGGTAGATTATTTTGTATGAGAAATAAGGTATAATTGCAACTGATGCCTTTAGAGGGGCACTGGTTTCATCTGAATCATGCCGGTATATTTACGCGGGTGATTGAGTTAACGGATTAGTGTCATGAGCTTAAACACAATTGTCAGTATCCTGATTATAGTTTGTTTGATCGACAAGACTATAAATGATCACGAATGGTTTTTATTATATATACGTTCAAATGGATTGAAAAACCTATGAATTCCACTCAACGTTTTCGTTGACCAAAATTTTGGCATGTATTTCAGGTAACCGCTGAGCAGTAGGATGGAGCATGCATGGGATGGAGGTTGTGTGATCGGCTTGGTGTCCGCTTGTTTTTCCCTCCTTTTCTACTTAAACAATTTTTATGTTTAATGTCATGTGGTTGTAAAACTGAAGTTTTTGGGTTGAGATTCATGGGGACCGAAACGCTAAACTCTGTGCACTATTTGGGGTTGGAAAAACTGTGGACATGTATTATTTAACAATCTTAAATGTTCAATTTTTAAGTCGACGTCTTTTTTTAGCGTCGTTTGATATATCTTGTGTGCAATGAATACTGTGTAGCACCCATTGTTGTAGTTCCGCTGCGCATAACAATTGTGGGGGTGTTACAAAGAATTTAGAAGACGAAAAGACGAGAAAGAAAGAAAGAAAGAAGCAACACATGCTTAACCTTCCCTAATCACCTATAAATACCCTCCTAATCTCACATTAGGAGGTGCTGGCTATTTTGACAAACTAGTCTTCCATTTTAATTACTTGCACTTTTCTTAGTTGCACCTTTAATTTCTTGTCTTTCACCTTAAATTTGTAAGCTTTTAATTCTTGTCTTTATTTGTAATTGTTGAATCTTAATCTTAATCAAGTTTTATTTTAATCTCTCATTCTACCTTTCTTGTCTTGATTTAATCTTTATGTTAATGTTCTTATTGTCATGCTTAATTGATTAATGGTTATGTTGTTTATGTTATTTCTTGTGTTTGCTTATTGATTTATAGCTTATTGTGTTTTTCTTAACTTTTATTAAGTGCTTATTAGTTAATTTTTATAAAAAGTTGATTTTTAATATTTTTATTATTTAGTATTTCTAAAAGTTTTTAAATTTTTGTTTAATAGCTTTTTCTTAAATTTGATTTTGGTTAAGTTTTAGTTAAGTGCTTATTTGTTTCTAGCTTAATTTTAGTTTATAGCTTATTTAATTTTAGTGGTTATCCGGGTTTGGTAAAACCCTCTTATTCCGAACACTACTCAGATCCATCATTCCGGATAAGCCTCCTTTTGGGATTCCGGATAGAGCTTCGAAACCCTATTATTCCGGATAGAACTACGATCAGGTATTCCGGATAGCTAGCTTGGAATTATTCCAGATAAGTGTGACAAACTTATTCCGGATAGTGGAGTGTAAGCTATTCCGAATAAGCAACAGAAGAGTATTCCGGATAAGTCTTTTGAGATTTATTCTGGATAAGGAAATGTTCTATATTCCGGATAAGTATTCGGAATACATTCCGGACAGTGACAGTTTTTGGGAAATCCGGATAAGGGGTATTTGTTTATTCCGGATAAGGTTTAGAAGGAGATTCCGGATAAGCTGTTTTTAGGAATTCCGGACAAGGGAAAGTTAATTATTCCGGATAAGGAACCTAAGTGATTCCGGATTAGGAGTGACAGTCTACATTCCGTATAAGCTTCGGGTGACGTATTCCGGATAACTGTAACCTAGTTATTCCGGATAAAGCCTTGTTTGAATATTCCGGATAATCAGCAGAACGAGTATTCTGGATAGCATGTTGAAGCAACATTCCGGATGAGAGTGACACTTTTATTCTGGCTAAGCATCAAGTTTGTTATTCAGGATAAGAGTAAGATTGGATTCCAAATAGTGACAGTATTTTGGATCCCGATCACGTTCTATTTACTTCCTTTTAATTTTTATTTTTAAGCATTTATTTTCCCGACATTTTTCTTATGTGTTATTTTTATTGCTTTGTCTTAGTTTACTTTTAAAGTTCACATTTTAATTACATTGTCAATTTAATCTTTCGTCACGCTTTAATTTTAAGTCATTTAATTCATTTACTTTTAAAGGTTTTAATATTGCACCATTTACATTTTAATAAGTTTTAGATTTAATTACCCGCCTTTTACTTTAAAGTTTTGCACATTTACTTTACAACGACCAAAAATATTCTTTTTCACCAAAAGACGACTGAGTCGCACTTTAAACCAATAGTCAATTCGCATTGAATCGTGACGAACAAATTTTCATACTAGGCAAAAACCCGGGTATTAAATGGCGCCGCTGCCTGCTCTTTTCGTTAAGATTAACGGTTTTCTGTGAAAGACAAGTTGAATTTTGGGATCCGTTTACTCGTGAACGTTACTTTTCTTGCTTAAAAATTTCAAAAAATCAATAAAAATTAAAAAAATTTCAAAAATCCAAAAAGATTTTATTTTTATTTTTATAGTGTATATATATTGTCTATTTCTTTGGTATCTTTTTCTTTTGCTTTTGCACGTTTATGCGTACTAGATCTTCAACTTCTCCATAGCCTGAGACTCGTGAAGATTTAGATATGGCAGGTGTGAACAACAACAATAACCCACCGCACCTCAACAATAACAACAACAATGTTCTTCCACCACCCGACCTTAGGACAATGGAGGAGCTTTGTCAACCCACCATGAATTGACGAGGAGGACCGATTGCGCCGATGCAAATCATGGCTCCGGAGTTTTCGTTGAAGCATCACATGATCAAACAAGTGCAGAACACTTGTCCATTTAGTTCATTACCGTTACTCAAAGCATGAAGTTGCCCGGTGTTACTATGGATTTTCTTCTCCTTCACCTATTTCCACACATCTTATCCCACCATGCCGAAAAATGGTTTGATCGTCTTCCAAAGAATTCAAATCATACTTGGGATGAGATGACTCAACGCTTTTTGTCACGCTACTTTCCACCTTCCATGGTCACGAGCCTTCAGAATCAAATTAGTGGATTTACTCAAGAACCCGATGAATCACTTTTTGATGCTAGGGAACGATATAATGTTTTGATCGATCGATGTCCAAACCACACATGCTCCCCGTTACTTTGATTGATACTTTCTGCAATGGTTTAACTTTTCGTGATCGTGATACGATAAATGCAGGCGCCGGTGGCACATTTATGAAAAGAAGACTCGAGGAGTGTAGAGAGCTTATTGAGAACATGACTACTCACCACAAAAATTGGGATTCATCCGCATCCTCAAGATCAAACCCGAGAGTCAATGTTTCTTCTACTTCTTCAAACCCTGATATCACCGAATTGATCCGCGCAATGGTCGAAATGAGCAAGAACATGCAACTCTTGGCTACAAATCATCAACAACAAGTTAAATCTGTAGCAATTTCTTGTGAGACTTGCGGTGGTACTCATTCATACACTGATTTTCCCTCTACTCAAGACAATCCGGAAAAAGTGTATGCGGCTTATGGTAACTACTCAACGGAAAACCATCAAGCTCGACCTCAAGGTGATCGTAACTTGCTAAGTTACCGTTCTAACAACTTTCTTTCACCCGGTTTTTCTCCTCAAAACCACAACCCCAACAACTACAATCGAAGCAAGCAAATCTCACCTCGAGCTTCGAATCCTTATCACCCACCCGCTCAACAAGCCCCACCCATTAATCAAGATGTTGAAACCTTAATGAGAACCCAAGGAGAGCAAATTAAGAATCTGCAAAGCCAAATTATCAACTTGAAAGGGGATATCACTAAGCAAGGTAATGACATTAGATCCGAGCTTCGACATGATATACAAACCTCTTTTAGCACTCAAACAAATGATTTAAAGAATATGCTGGCTAGTTTTTTACCAACCACTCAACCCTCTACTTCGGGCTCTCTACCTTCAAATACCGTCACCAATCCGAGAGTGAATGTGAGTGTTATTACTACACACAGTGGAGCAACCTTAGTAGGACCATCTATCCCTCCCCCAGTTACTCCATCTACACCTCCTCCACCACCATTTATCCCTCCTACTCCCACACCTAGTATTAGTTCTCCATTACCGTCTCCACCTCTTACTGAAGTACCCAAGATGAACCCTTCACCAACCCCACCTTCCACCTTTAAACCTTCAACATCTCAACCTTTACCTGCTGCACCTTCCACCTATAAACCCAATATTCCTTATCCATCTCGCTTAGACAGGGACAAATTGCAAACCAAGGATGACATTCAAGTGTTAAACTATTTGAAGAAAGTTTCGGAAATGACCATAACCTTTAGCCTTGTTGAAGCTCTAGCACAAATGCCTAAATTTGTCAAGATGTTTAAGGAATTACTTAATAAGAAGGAGAAGATGGCCGAGTTTGTTAATACTCGATTGAATGAAAATTGTTCTGTCGTCCTTCTTAAAGAACTTCCAAAGAAACTTGGAGATCCCGGTCGTTTTGTGCTACCATGTACTTTTCACCAAACCGAAGAATTTACTGCCTTAGCTGATCTCGGGGCAAGTATAAATCTGATGCCTTTAAGTGTTTGGAAAAAAGTTATCATTACCTGATCTTACTCCAACAAAGATGAATCTTGAGCTAGCAAATCGTACTCTCGCTTACCCCGTTGGTATTGTCGAAGATGTGTTTATTAAAGTTGGCACCTTCCCTTTTCCGGTCGACTTTATTGTTGTTGATTATGAAATGGACCCTCTTATTCCTTTAACACTTGGTCGGCCATTCTTGAGAACCGGAAAAGCCTTAGTCGATGTTGCCGAAGGTAAGTTAATCTTAAGGGTCGGGAATGATGCACAAGTGTTCAAAATGGGGAAGATCACAACAAAATCAAATGGAAGAGAATCAACGAATATGATTAATGTGCTTGATGATTTTATCGTCTACAACAATCCCCTCTATTCGATTCTTGCTATGATAATCCACTGTTCCAAGATGATGTGGATGATTCTCTATCTAATTCTGATCCTCACCAACTTATGATTCTCCATCGATCTTTGATGCTTATGATGACGATTCTAGTTCCGATGTAGATGATTATGATAATTTTACTTCTGAGTATCCAGACATGCCCACTTATGATGATTTTGATGAGGCCGATACTCTCTCGAGTGATTCGTCACATGATGAAGATCCTCTGCCAACAACACTTGATCCTACTTTGGATGACTACTCATTTGAGGAAGACTTTGCTACTTTTCTCAACACTTACTTCCCAAATGAGAGTGATGCTCCTTCTTTGGACTTTGATGATTATGGTCTTTATCCTCCTTTGGATATGAAGAAACCACTTTCAAAGGAGAAGAAGCCGGCCGACACCGATATCCGCAACACTTATGTCTTGAAACCTCTATATCCACCCTTTGAGGATGAGATTGTGAGATTTATGAGCGGATCTTCTTCAACTTCTACTGAGCCCGAGTCTTATTTTCCCTAAAGGAAAAGGTGTTCGACCCCAGTATTGCACTTTTTAATCCATCTCAGTATCCATCTGATGAAATAAAAGGAAAGATTTTTTGAACATATGGAGATAGGAATGCACCTCAGCACCCTTGCTACCACCGTGCTCCATCTTTGCTTAAGGGAACCTTGCCTACTCTCTCTTGGCTTACCTTGTTCGCCTTAAGCTTGTGCTATTTGATGGACGAAAACCATGTATTTGATCCCGGTGGATATATTCCATGCTTCTTCCCATGATAATCAAGGTCGAGTCAGGCTCACGACTCGGTTAACAAAAACAAACGCTTCTCGGGAGGCAACCCGCAGTATCTATAATTTTTCTTTGTTTTATAATAATTGTAGGGGGAGACCCTAGTATGTGTTTGTTGTTTTCTTTCTCATCATGTGCAGGGATTCGAGCTATCAAAGATCCATTCTTGATGACTTTTGACAACCCGTGATTCCGTGTACCCGTCTTCCCGGTTCTATCCTAAACTCTTTTGATTCATTATTTTATCAATTATGATTTAAATAGGAATCACTTTAGTTGTCTCTTCCTTAGCAAGATCTAAACAAAGTTCACAATGTCCAAATGTAGGGGAGTTTACTTCCACATGCTTAAACATTAAGGACAATGTTTATATTAAGTGTAGGGGGGACTTCTATCGAAGTTAAGTGGGCTTTTCCTTGTATTTGTCCTCATTTTAACCGGAAAATTGGTTTTTCGACATTTTTCAAAATTTTTAATCTGTTTTGGCCTAGTAGTTTTACCTTTGTTATAGTTATTTTCTTTCTTTGCTAGAATAAATTTTAATAAAGTGGTTTTAATTTTTAAACGTCGTGAATCTTTTGACTCAACCCGAGTTTACTTATCCAAGTTTACTCTAGCTAGTATCCTTAACGTGTTTAAGTCAAGTTTTGCTAGGCTTAGGGAACTTTAAAACGCGAAAGTCTTAACTCTTACGGGTTAAGAACAAGAACTTTTCGCAAGTTCCTATAACTGATCATAGAGAGTCGTTTATCAAGGGAACTTTAAAATTCGAATTCTAAACTTGAAAGAGTCTAAGAAGTTGTAAGATCCTATTGATGACTTGAAAACCCAAAACTTTGATTTAATTGGCTAAGCATCCACGAGTCTCATTCCTTGAGATTTTAAATTGTGGAGAACGAGAGATGATAGAGTCAATTATAAGTTTGGTATTCTTTCATGAATATATGTGAGTTGATTATAAGCTTTTTCTCCCATCGCTTGCTAATAAATTTAATTGCATTAAATAAGGTTTTACGATTTGAAAAGTTACTTCGCTTCTAGCACAAGATCGTTTAAAAGTTGCTCGGTATTGATAAGAGTTCATAGCCAAGGCATAACTTATTGAAGCGGGATGCAAAGATTGGCTAGT
Source organism: Glebionis coronaria (assembly GCA_025667525.1). Lineage (NCBI taxonomy): Eukaryota > Viridiplantae > Streptophyta > Magnoliopsida > Asterales > Asteraceae > Glebionis > Glebionis coronaria. The sequence continues at coordinate 438,394,038 of CM046874.1, forward strand.
CCGAAAAGGCCCTAACAAGGCATGAGGGCTACATTTTCTTGCTAAAGATCCCAAGTGATGTGAAGAATCATTTATCAAAAATCAATTGAAGGATCGAGACACACGACGAAAAGCAAATACTCCCCTAAAGATCATGGAGAAGTCTCTCCAAAAAGGCCCTAACAAGGTATGAGGATAAATAGATCCAAGTCCGTAAAGGATGCGGATCGTTGTATATCAAAGTCCCAAATAAAGATTGGAGAAAATGAAGAAGTCGTGGTCCAAATATGAAGAATCTCTCAAAAAGTTCAAGTGAAGAAGTTCCTATTATGAAGAGAAGACCATTATTTCATGAACGTCTCTCAAGATTTGAAGTATGAAGTCGCTACCAAATATCGGTCTGAGAAAGGTCTCAACTCGTGAAGTGAGTTATGCCAAGATATGAACTTTATGAGGTCCCGAGAAGTAGTTTTAAATGATTTTGTCCTTTAGCTAACTATTGATTAAATCGTCTCACTTTATTTTCGGCCTAATAAACTATCGAAATAAGTCAACAATGCATCCTCATGATCATTCAAGACAACAATAAAATATAAGAGATACCCCTAGGAATAAGGGAGTCTAAGTGAATAATTAGCCCACATGAATTCGTGTTAGTTTGCTAACTTATAATAACAATGATCTCGTTTTTAAGCTTTGTTTTGGAAAAGTGAAACTTGAGGATGATGAACATTCATGACATTTCCAAAACCCTAAGGCAAGTTTTGGATCTTTTTACTTGTTTTCTTCTTTTGAATATTTTTGTCTCTTTAATAAAGGCCATGGTGGATTGATTATGATGGAAAATGTAAAAGTTGCTTTGTAATTAATGCATTGCATGAGGACATTCAATGGTCAAGTGTAGGGGATTTAATAAGTGTGAAAACACTTATCCTTTTACCACTTAATTATAATAATAACCAAGCCAAAACGTGTATTTTATGTCGTGAATGTCGGAATTATGCGTGGTTTGTGTTTTTGTTGTGATTTAGGACTAAAATGTGAAAATGGAAGAAAACACGGGCTTTCACGGGCTTTTATCGAAGAAAAAGACAAAAGACGAAGTCAAAAGATCAAGAGTGCAAAAAGAACGGAATTCCAAGGCCTATTCTGAAGATTTATCGAAGAAAAGTCTAAAGACGGAAGTTTAATAAAAGTCGAAGAACACAAGTCTAAATTAATGAAGAAATTACAAGATGAGTTTATTAATCCCGAGACAAAGTCGAAAAAGTCGAAGAATTTAGAAGACGAAAAGACGAGAAAGAAAGAAAGAAAGAAGCAACACATGCTTAACCTTCCCTAATCACCTATAAATACCCTCCTAATCTCACATTAGGAGGTGTTGGCTATTTTGACAAACTAGTCTTCCATTTTATTTACTTGCACTTTTCTTAATTGCACATTTAATTTCTTGTCTTGCACCTTTAATTTGTAAGCTTTTAATTCTTGTCTTTATTTTTAATTGTTGAATCTTAATCTAATTCAAGTTTTATTTTAATCTCTCATTCTACCTTTCTTGTCTTGATTTAATCTTTATGTTTATGTGCTTATTGTCATGCTTAATTGATTAATGGTTATGTTTTTTATGTTATTGATTGTGTTTGCTTATTGATTTATAGCTTATTGTGTTTTTCTTAACTTTTATTAAGTGCTTATTAGTTAATTTTTAAAAAAAGTTGATTTTTAGTATTTTTATTATTTAGTATTTCTAAAAGTTTTTAAATTTTGGTTTAATAGATTTTTCTTAAAATTGATTTTGGTTAAGTTTTAGTTAAGTGATTATTTGTTTCTAGCTTATTTTTAGTTTATAGCTTATTTGATTTTAGTGGTTATCCGGGTTTGGTAAAACCCTCTTATACCGAACACTACTCAGATCCATCATTCCGGATAAGCCTCCTTTTGGGATTCCGGATAGTGCTTCGAAACCCTATTATTCCGGATAGAACTACGATCAGGTATTCCGGATAGCTAGCTTGGAATTATTCCGGATAAGTGTGACAAACTTTTTCCGGATAGTGGAGTGTAAGCTATTCCGAATAAGCAACAGAAGAATATTCTGGATAAGTCTTTTGAGATTTATTCCGGATAAGGAAAAGTTCTATATTCCGGATAAGTATCCGGAATACATTCCGGACAGTGACAGGTTTTGGGAATTCGTGATAAGGGGTATTTGTTTATGTCGGATAAGGTTTAGAAGGAGGTTCTGGATAAGCTGTTTTTGGGAATTCCGGAAAAGGGAAAGTTAATTATTCCGGATAAGGAACCTAAGTGAAGAGGATAAGGAGTAACAATCTACATTCCGGATAAGCTTCGGGTGACGTATTTCGGATAACTGTAACCTAGTTATTCCGGATAAAGCCTTGTTTGAATATTCCGGATAATCAGCAGAACGAGTATTCCGGATAGCATGCTGAAGCAACATTCCAGATAAGGGTGACAGTTTTATTCAAGATAAGCATCAAGTTTGTTATTCAGGATAAGAGTAAGATTAGATTCCAGTTAGTGACAGTATTTTGGATCCCGACTCAGGTTCTGTTTACTTCCTTTTTATTTTTATTTTTAAGCATTTATTTCCCGCCATTTTTCTTAAGTGTTATTTTTATTGCTTTGTCTTAGTTTAATTTTAAAGTTCACATTTTTATTACATTGTCAATTTAATCTTTCGTCACGCTTTAATTTTAAGTCATTTAATTCATTTACTTTTAAAGGTTTTAATATTGCACCATTTACATTTTAATTAGTTTTAGATTTAATTACCCGCCTTTTACTTTAAAGTTTTACACATTTACTTTACAACGACAAAAAATATTCTTTTTTCACCAAAAGAAGACTGAGTCGCACTTTAAACCAATAGTCAATTCGGATTTAATCGTGACGAACAAATTTTCATACTTGGCAAAAAACCGGGTATTAGCCATATACATGCATGACCAGTGTCACCTAGTTATGGAGGTACCATAACCATAACACTGGAGGAACCAGTGTTATGACTTCCCCACGGCGAAGTGATTGCTCGTGGCGACCCTTTTCAGTTTTGGCCATTATATTATATTATCATGTGGGGTGTATGGGTGCATCCTAGTTACATGTTTAGCAGTATTATCAAAGTGAATGTGATGTGTGCCTTGCATCCTTCACTAGGAGTTGATCCCTCCTACCCAGACTATTTAATTAGAGGCAACCCCTCTAATTGCATGACGAGGTCTCCCCTCCAAGTATTTATGCACGGTGGAACCTCATGACCTATATAGGATATTTGGCTAATTAAATAGATTTTCATAGAAACATAAGTCTTTTCAAACTTTAAAACCAGTTTTATGAACATGAATCCAGTTTACTTAGAACTTATGATATTCCGCTGCTATTAGTCTTGTATGCTTACGTTATTCCATGTCATACTTGTATATCCGTGCACTGAGCGTTATGCTCAGCCGTTTTCCTTTCATGTTCCCAAAAGGCAGGTACTCAAGGGCGCTCGTAGACTTTAAGCGTACGTGCATATGGATTGGAAGCTTTCTATCCTTCTCTACTTTATGCATTTCATCATACATTTTGCTACTTATTCTACGGACATTGTTTAGTCCTTTTCTTTTACAGTACTTATGTTTGTGTGTGATGAGCTTATACTTTGGTGTACCGATGGCTGTTTCTGGTATTTCCTTTTATGGTCATGTAATGTTTTAAGACATTTTCCTTGTATGTTTTGATGACACGTCATAATCACGCGTGACATTCTATTTACCAAAATGGGGTTTTACAGTCACATACCCATATAGTCACAAATAGCTTAGCCTAGCATAGTAATCAAAGTAACAAATGGAATAGAGTAAGAGAACATCATACTTAGATTTGATCGAATTAACGAGTACACAAGTGTCATGATTGTATCGTTCCTCCAAGAATCTAAGAGTAGAATACTCTCGTTACAAGTATTTCCCAAAAGTGGATAATAATGAAAATACTACTAAGAAGCTAAGAATACTCGGATTAGAGTAGTAGTTTTAGAATGAGATATGTCAAATGAGTAAAAGTGGCTCCTATTTATAGTGCTGGTTGAGAGCAAATGTGCGCCGCACTTATCCGTAAGTTCGCCGCACTTTGGATGTGGGAATGTGCACCGCACTTCTGACAATGTGCTCCGCACTTTTGTGCGTTCCGGAATCTTTTTTCAATAGTTTGGCTAAATTGCACAATAAGGACCCTCCTTTGTATTCTCTTCACTTTGCTTCTCCATACTTCATACTTGCATATAGAACACAATATATTAAGTATCGAAATATCTTATTTATATTAGAAAGTGGTATTATAATAAAGGGTTGAATATATATATATATATATATATATATATATATATATATATATATATATATATATTTTGGTCGTTATCAAATTCCTCCACACTTAGCTATTGCTTGCCCTCAAGCAATCAAAGAGAGAAAACAAATTAGATTTTAAAAATGCTTTAAGTGTTATAAAGTATGATAGGAAAATGATTAAATTTTTATAAGTAGCAAAAGAAAATGACAAATAACTTCAGCACCTCACATGGATAGTGTTTAGATTTTAAGTTCACACAAGTGTCACTCACGAGCGGCAAATGTAAGGTAACACTCAAATAGCACGGACATAAAATAGATAGCTACCATAGGTTTGTACATGACACATAAACATAACCGTTGCGGCGTGAGCACCAGATAAATTTTCAAAGAGAAAAAATGTGATAATGATGAGGGTGTAAGAACAAAATATGCCTTGTCAAAGTCGTAGAACAACTATACTAAAATACTTTTTTAAGAGTACATCATATATACTTTTTCGACTTGACAAATGGATAGGCATTATATTGAGATAATAGCACGAGGGATAATATAACACATAGGTACGAGTGCAACATATTTTAGCAAGCCAGTGTAGCTTAACTAAAATGATAAAATGGTGATTTATTTTGCCTCTTCTCGAAATTATCTATAAATTAACCTCACTGCGGTTTAGTAAATGATGATCAAACACAAATTCTTAAGCATACTAGATTATCGGCTTTCACACAAAAGAGAGAAATATAAGGCTAGGTTCCCTCACATATTTGGTGGATGGTTTTTGTGCTTAGTTATAGTGTCAATCAATGAGATTTTTGCTTTTCTAAAAACTTTATTTATTTTAAAATATATCAATTTTTATTTTATTTTCAAAAAGGTTTTTATGTGGTGAAATTTTTATTTATTATTATTTTTCCTATTTGTCCCTCCTCCACACTTAATGTGAACGTCGTCCTCGAGGTGATAACTGATAAAAACTAAAAATAGGGAAAATGCAAAGGGAAACGAGAACTTCCCGGGGCTAAGTAGAAAATTGCGGGACTTCAACACATGAATCCAACCTAGAGCTCCAAATTTGCTATTTTCCTGCATGCTATAAAACATATCAAAACACATGCAATATTTACATGGCCTCCTCCACACTTAAGCTAAAAGTGTGGGACAAAATACAGATTGCCTTCCGAATAGCGCTAAGTTTAGAGTCTTCAGCCAGACTCGGCTACTCGGTTTTATTTCAAAAAGAAGGGGATTTCTTCTTCATCGAATTCATTACAACTTTCTTCTTCGTGGTAGAGCTTGAGTCTATTTCCATTGACAATAAAAGTGGTATTGTCTATACTGTAGAGTTCAACATATCCGGACGGATATTGGCGTTTTACTGTGTAAGGTCCAGTCCATCTCGATGTAAGCTTAGGTTGCTTGAATTTATATTTCGAGATAAAGAGAAGTAATTTCTATCCATTTTGATATATTTTCTTTGTCGCAGTTTGCGATCATGCCACACTTTGGTTCGTTCTTTGTATAAAAGCGAACTTTCATAAGCTTGATGTCGAAATTCATCTAACTCATGAAGTTGAAATATACATTTTCCCCAGCTGCAATAAGATCAGGGTTGCAGTTCTTAAGTGACCAATATGCATTGTGTTCAATTTCGATTGGTATGTGGCATGTTCTTCCATATAAGAGCTTGTACGGTGTGGTTCCAGTTGGTGTTTTGAAAGCGGTACGAAAGTGTAACACCCCACCATGGCGAAATATGGGGCGCGACATATGGATATCATCACAACAAACGGTGTCTCTATAGAGAAAACTAAAATGCAACTATAATGTCATAAAATGCTGGCAAAAATGTCATGACAATATCTCAACAATGCAGGAGTCTAGGTAAGTAGGTAACAGTCCTACCTCTTACCCAAGACAAACAAATTACACTAACAATCACATATAGGTGCCAACAATATCACTACCGAAACAAACAGAAAGAAAATAAACTAAGAAGGAACGGGGATCTCCTTCTAAATGCATTCCTACTCGACTCCAATCCTAGCCACATAAGTTCTCACGTTTAATCACGTATCACCTAAAAGAGACACTAAAACACGTCAACATAAAGTTGGTGAGAGTCATAGGTTTAGACTCCAACGCTAATTCAGTTACAAGCTGTGAATAACAACCATCAACACAATAACATATGGACAATGCGCTACAAGTATGCATTAACAACTAGCATTCATGTTCAATCAATCATCACAATACCAAGGCATCACGCCTTACCAACAACCACAATTTCCAAGGCATCACGCCTTACCAACAACCATAATTTCCAAGGCATCACGCCTTACCGAACACCATGGTACCATAGGCGCCCATACACCTAGGTACCAATCCCAAGGCCACTACCTTGTCATTAACCATTGGTCCCATAGAAGATCACGCTATGTACCTATTCCAAGGCCACTACCTTGTCATACACAAACAAGAACAACATAGCAGTTAATCACATAAAGTACACACAAGTCCATCTCAAATCACAAACACATTCACAGCATCAAATTAGAAAATAACTCAACACAGTGTCTCTTCCATCCCATCTGGAAGTCAAAATCAATAATAAACATAGGACTATGAAACTCACCTGATTGAGCTCCTCCAAGAGTCCGCGCACTAGCAAAAGCTAACAAACCAAAAACACATAATCAATACACGAACCAATCACCAAGATGGCTCATCAACCTATGATGCACATCTAACCTACTCCCATATATAAACCTCATCTATATGCTCTAAGCATCCCATTACACCCCTCTATAAAGCCCTTAACTCGTTTTATTTTATAACCCATCCCATTAACATTTTATCAAAAATAGTCCCAGTTTTAGGTCTCCAAACTATAAGCCAAACGCCCACCTAAACAGACCCATGATCTCTGTAAAGAGAATATTCATACTTTTACATACGTTAGCTAACTCCTCCCACTTTCCCTAACCTTAAAGCTACTGTTAAGGCCCCGATATATTCATATATATTATCGTCATTCCAGATTTACTAATTTTAGACGAATGAAAAGTTTGTTATGATTAGGGGGTCTTACCCTAAACCAAAACCTTAGCCCAAGTACAGATACTTACTATAATATATAAAACATCTCTCATGTTCGTTAGAAGATCCCAATGCAACCCTAAGTACCCAAAACAACCCAAAACTTAAAAAGAAAACAGGCTGAATTCAAAACTGGTTTGACCTCCGACTGTTGTAACCTGTTTTTGACCCGCTTCCCAACCTCCAATTCAGTTCTCGTTTCTTGATTTAGAAAGCCAACTCAATTACCTATCGAGGGCTAGCTTGATCGCATCTTGAATGCTCCTAGAACTCTAGATATGATCAAAACAATAGACTCAAAATTCTGCCCAGTTTTTAAAGACGGGTTTAACAAAATTAACGTCATTAATTAACCCTAATCCCTCTAATTACAAGCCCTAATTTTTTTAATCATTAAAATATGATTAATATATTGTTTTTAATTAAACCCTAACCTAAATCCATCATAAGATGATCATAGAACATTAAAAATAATTTATATGAAAGGGTTTTGAAGATTTACCTTTAAATTAATGGAAGATGAGAAAAACCCAATTTTTTAAGAACCCTAATTGGCCACCATTGTTAAAATTCGACTATGAGATGTTATGGGGTGAAAAACCTGATTATTTTTGTTATGGATGGGTTTGGTTAAGTCCTAAAGGCCTCCTAATCCCATTACAAGTCCATTGGGCCTGTTTTTGGGCTTTTTGGTTATTTTCTTCCTTCCTTTTTTTTAATCATAATAACCGACCCTCACCTCTTAGATTTCGTTTTTTATTTATTTTAATTATTAATAATTCTATTAATAATATTACTTTAATTTTCCTTAATTTATTTCAGCTCCTAAAGCCTCCAAAACCTCAAAACCGTAAAACTAGTCAAATTTACGCGTTTTACCGTAAAAGACGTAAAATATACATAGGACTAATTACCTCATCCGAGACCTCTAAATGCTAAACCGTAAATCGTAAAAATACGATTTTCTATAATACATATACGTATACATAAAACCATTAAATACCATCTCACTTTATAGTCACTACCATATGAACTCGTGAACATGAAATCATCACACATCGTTTCACTCACAAGTTACCCCGTAGCGGAAACGATATCGAAACCACAAATTATACACACCAATAAGCACATAAACACGTAAAGACACGTAACTAGCACCAAAATAAAACTAAGTGACGAACCTCAAAACCAGGGTTGTCAGAGAAAGGCCCATAGAGCATCTTCTAATTTCTTAGACCAACAACCAGGGTTGTTTTGGACAGTCTTTTCAAGGATTCTCTTAAGAGCTCTATTAGTATTTTCAACTTGGCCACTCGTTTGAGGGTGGTAAGATGTAGAAAATCGGTGGTTGACTCCATATATTTTCATGATTTTTTCCATGAGTTTGTTACAGCAATGAGTTCCTCTATCGTTTATTAGTTCTTTTTGAATTATAATACTACAGAACAGTTTCTTTAAGAATGCTATAACAACTCTTGCATCGTTAGAATGCAAGGCTTGAGCTTCGGCCCATTTCAATACATAGTCGACGGCGACTAAAATGTAAGCAGATTTATAAGATATAGGAAATGGTCCCACGAAGTTACCCCACACGTCAAAGATTTCACAGACTTGGATATTATTCAGAGGCATTTCATCTTTTTTTTTAAGATTTACAGTCCTTTGACATGCTTCACATAATCGTACTAAGGTATGAGCTTCACGAATAATCTTTGGCCAGTAAAAGCCAGCGTCGAACACATTTTTAGCGGTGGTGTTCGCTGCACAATGTCCTCCGGTCGGTCCGTAGTGACATTCATCGAGAATTTTTCGCGATTCGGATCTGGAAATACAACGTCGGATCATTCAATTGGAAAATATTATAAATAGGTGATGATCGTCCCAAAAGTATTTTCTAAGTTCAGAAAAGAATCTTTTCTTTTGTTGATATGTCATTCCATTTCGTAAAATACCTACAGCTTAATAGTTTGCAAAGTGTACGAACCATGGTGTAATGTTAGTATTTATTTGAATTATGTGTTCATCGGGAAAATCATGGATTTCATCATCGCTAGAATCATCATTCACTATGTGAGATAAATGATCAGCAACAACATACTCAACACCTTTTTTAACTTTAATTTCTAAATCCAATTCTTGTAAAAGCAATATCCACCATATGAGACAAGGTTTGACATCTTGCTTTTTAAACAAGTACTTTAAGGCTGAGTGATCGGTGTAAACTATTGTTTTTAACAATACGAGGTATGATAAGAATTTGTCAAACGCATAAACTACAGCCATGCGTTCTTTTTCCGTGATGGTGTAATTTTGTTGGGCTGCATTTAGAGTTCTACTAGCAAAGTAGATGGGGTGAAATTGTTTTCCATCTTTTTGTCCAAGGACGACTCCAAGGGCATGTTCACTTGCATCGCACATAAGCACAAATGGAAGGTTCAAATTGGGACTTGCAATAATTGGTGTGCATGTAAGCTTTGCTTTAAGAGTTTCAAATGCTAAAAAGCATTCATCATTAAAATCGAATGTTCTTTCTTTTTCTAGAAGTTTAGTTAAAGGTCTTGCGATCTTCGCAAAGTCTTTGATAAATCGTCAGCAAAATATGACATGACCTAAAAAATTTCTAATGCCTTTGACATTAGTAGGTGGTGGGAGTTTTGAAATTACGTTTATTTTTTATTTATCAACTTCTAAGCCGGCGCCAGACACTTTGTGTCCAAGCACAATTCCTTCTTTAACCATAAAGTGACATTTTTCCTAGTTTAGCACAAGGTTTGCTTCTTCACATCATGCTAACATTTCTTCAAGATTGCTAAGACATGTGTCGAAAGAATTTCCAAAGACGGAAAAATCGTCCATGAAGACTTCCACTGATTTTTCAATCATATCGTGAAAGATTGCAATCAGACACCTCTGAAAAGTAGCAGGTGCATTGCATAAGCCAAAAGGCATGCGCTTATACGCGTGAGTTACAAATGGCAAGTAAATGTGGTTTTCTCGTGATCCATAGGGTTGATTGGGATTTGAAAATATCCGAAAAACCATCGAGGAAACAAAAGTATTCATTCCCTGGGAGTCTTTCAAACATTTGATCCATAAAGAGCAAAGGAAAATGATCTTTCGTAGTTGCGTCATTTAATTTTCGATAGTCAATACAAACTCTCCATCCGGTGATGGTTAGTGTTGGTACTAATTTATTGTTCTCGTTAGTTACTACAATGATACCTCCCTTTTTAGGTACACAATGAATAGGACTAACCCAGGGGCTATCGGCGATTGGGTAGATTATTCCAGAATCGAGGAGTTTAAGGATCTCATTTTTAACAACGTCGTTCATGTTAGGATTTAGTCTTAGTTGTTTTTCAACAGTTGGTTTCTTGTTATCCAAAAGTTGGATTTTGTGTTTAAAGAACGATGGACATATGCCAGGAATATCAGAAGTTTTCCAAGCAAAAGCTTGTTTATGCTTCTTGAGAACTTCAATTAGATCGTTTTTGTGTTCTTCTGAAAGTTGGGATGAAACAATTACAGGTAGTAACTTTTTTTCTTGAAGAAACGCATATTCCAGATGTTCAGGAAGAAGTTTAAGTTCTAAATCTGTAGGGGGCTCTTCCACAGATTTCTTAACATTGAAATCGGTTTCGAAAGTTATGGTTTCAAATGGTGTTTCTTTGTCTTCTTCAGGTGTTTCTATAGGTTCGTCAGTATTACCGGCTATGAAGGCGTCAAATTCAGCAAAAAGTTCTTCTTCAAGGATGGTTCCTTCGATAGAATATAAAATTTTGCTTCCTTCATCAAGAAGAGCGTCGAAATCGGCTTCAATGACTTCGTCAATGACATCAATGCTAAAGCAAGTATCGTCATTAGAATAAGAGTGTTTCATTGCTTCATCGATAGAAAAGGAAATTCTATCTTCTCCAACACCAAGGTTGAGTTGTTTTTGTTTCAAACGAATCACAACGTCAGCTGTATGCAAGAAAGGTCTACCGAGGATAAGTGGTACCTTGCTATCTTTTTCCATCTCTAGGATTACAAAGTCGACAGGAAAAATGAATTTTCCAACTCCAACGAGCATGTTTTCGGCTATTCCCATTGGGTATTGAAAAGAACGGTCCGCGAGGCGAACACACATTTTTGTGGGTTTGAGAACATCTTTTGAGAATTTAGCATACAAGGAGTATGACATTAGGTTGATACTAGCGCCAAGATCGGCCATGGCGTTACAAGAGTATGAGTGATGGAAAGTACATGGAATTAGAAAACTTCCAAGATCTCCAAGTTTTGGTGCTACTTTGTTTTGGATAATGGCAGAACATTCATCATTTAGAAATGCTGAAGATACATCTTCAAACTTATGTTTGCTTTTGATAAGTTCTTTGAGAAATTTGCCATAGTTTGGCATTCCAGCCAGAACATCGACTAAAGGCATGTTGATTCTAGTTTCTTGGATTAAGTCGAGGAATTTACCATACTTATCTTACATCTTTTGCTTGCGTAAGCATTGGGGGTATGGTACTGTTGGTTTATATGGTTTTGGTGTTGGGTTTGAGTTTTTAGTAGGTTTGGTTTTCGTTGGTTGGGCTTCATTCTCATCGTCACTGTCGAGTGGGTTTTCGATTGGTGTGTCTTGGGTAGGTTTGGTAGGTGATTCATAAGATAAACCACTCCGCGTGAATACGACATTCATATGTTCATTACGAGCTTGCGGTGGTTGATATTTTTTTTGTTTTTGGGGTTTGGGTTGGTGTTGCTAGATAAAGAACCAGAAGCGCGATTCGATTGCTTATCGACAAAATGATCAAACTTAGCTTCAAGGTTTTGAATGGAAGTTTGGTGATTTTTGTTTGAAGTCTCGAACTTTGTTTTGAGGTCAGTGAATGTATCTCATACGAAAAGGTTGGTTTTTCTTTGAGATTCGATAAAATTGTCGAGCTTGGTTTCGAGGTTGGGTTTATTTTCGGTTTGGTTAGGTTTCTTTTCGTCTCGATCGTGTTTGGTCCACTGGTTGTGGATCTTGCAGCCTGTTAAGGATGCTGAACGTCTTTTGTAATCACAAGTCTATTCACAGAGAGATTCTTAATGTAACACAATGTATAAGAGATGAATACAAATACTATGATCAAGAAGAAATAGAATAACTAAATATCTTGATCCTTACTAAGGATTTCTACTATTAATATGAAATGAATACTGGTGAAAGGTGTGTCTAACCCTTCAGCCAATGGGTTCCTTTTATACTACCAGGAAACCCTAAAACTACATTAAACATAAACGTTTAACTCCTGATATGCATATCCTTTCCTAACATATCTCATGCATATCCTAACAAACTACTAAGAATAACATTGTTTGACTTTCTACTAGACCAGGAGCACGTGTTGCTCCTACTACTACTAGGACCAGGATGAACTACATACCTCCTAGTTCATCTATTATTAACAGATATTACATAGGTCCTAACAGTCCTCCCCTAAACTTGAATTTGACTGGTTGAGTTCAAGTTTCTTGGTAGATCTTGCAAAAGCAGCACGAGGATTGAAACAACAAAAATGAAAGTAGCACAATAACCATCAGAAGTGAAAGCACAGAGAACGCTGCAACTAAGAACTCGGAGAAGCTTCTTGAAAGCTTGGAACATATCTGCACATGTTGAATCTTCACAGCAACAGGAGCAGATTTGATAAGCCTTTACCAAGTAGTTTCTTGCTCTTGGGATAGCTAGTCTTTGTGGTGGAATAAGCATCACCCTGGGAGACCAGAACCCAGCCTAACTCTTAGAACGTAAATCAATTGTGAGTGGGAGTACCCTAATGATTTTGGGAAAATCATCACAGCCGTCAACGGATTTGATAAAGTATTTACCAGAAGTCGTACCCTTCCGGACTAGCCAACTCTTAGCAATAAAGCATCGGTGAGCTGAAAACCCTCTGGCTTTGAGCAAGCAATTACAGCTATCAACGGATTTGATGAAAGTCTTTACCAAGAGTCGTACCCCCTTGGACTAGCCACTTTTCAGTCTAGGACCAAGGCAAGGGAAAACCCTCCAATTTTGGGTAAACTGGCAACCATCAACGGATTTGAGAATCACACCAGAGCTGTACCCTCATGGTGAACCAACTCTTTCTTATCTGTAGACCATGGTGAGTTGAACACCATTTTTTGTGTGGAACAGAGCCAACACTAGTAGTACATCACATTACAGCCCAAGTGTGAAAAATCCAAGAGATAAAGAGTTTGATAACGGAAAAGTATAAGCAAATATTATATGATTTACAACTTTTGAAATTTCCATCACATGTTAGAAGTATAAGCAGATATTATATAAAAGTATGTTTTTTTAAACTAATAAAGTGTGAGTCACCAATCACTGTACATATTGGTGAAAAGAATTAATGGACGGATTTTGCATCAATTTAAAGTTCGTTTCTCGGAATCTCTTCGAATTGATCTCTGGTTAATTGTGCGAGATTAGTTGTTCTTGGTGAATCAAATAAAGAGTGGTCGTTGTCTAAAACTAAAGGAAAATAAAGACTCGGAACAATTAAAGATAAAGTAAAGACGGTAAAAGGAGACAATAATGAAAGATTAAAACTTGACGGGAAATAATTGACGAGAAATTTAAAAGACAAATAAAGTAAATGGTGCCAATTAAAACTTAAATAGAAAGGAAAGCAAGTAAAAATGCAAGTAAAGAAAAGGCGGGAAAATAAAGTTTAAAAACTAAAACTGAAAACCTATTCGGAATAAGTATTCCGAATAAGGATGGCTATGCGGAATAAATGAACTATGCTGAATATTTAAGACCATGCGGAATAAAGGAGAAAACGTCCTATGCGGAATATATAGCTATGCGGAATAAAAATAAAAAGGTTATTCGGAAAAATGACTCTATGCGGAAAATTAAAGCTATGCGGAAAAAAACTCTATTCGGAATATCTGAAAAATGACTATGCGGAAAAAGTAGAAAATGTCCTATGCGGAATGTTTAAAAGGAACCTTTATGCGGAATAATTTGAACAAAACCCTTATGCGGAATAATCGGAACATTCCGAATGGGGGTTTCCTATGCGGAATAATCTGAATATTCCGAATAGGGTTCCCTATGCGGAATATTAAGATATTCCGAATAGGGTTTCCTATGCGGAATATTAAAATTTTCCGAATAGGGAAACAAGAAATCAAACCATTCGGAATAACCGATATTCCGAATAAGGGACGAAATTTAGCAGCTATTCGGAAAGTCTGGGAAAGATACAGTAACAGAGACGAGACTCAGAAAATGAAGAACAAAGTACGAATTTGATTAAATCTATCCAAATCGAACCAAAAGATTAAACCAAAACAACCAATAAACATCAACTAACAATAATCAATCAACACAAATCATCAAAACTAACAAACAAAGCCAAATCAATCAAAACCCACTTGATTGAAAAATAAGAAAACTCAAGAACATGAACACAAAGATTAAGGACAAATCAAGCAAGAAAGGAAGAAGGAGTTTAACAATAAAGTAAAGATTAACATCAATTAAATGGAAACTTACTTGGAATTAAAAGAAAATTAAAGTTGCATTACATGAAGATAAAGTGCATTAAAGAACATGAAAATGAAAATGGTGGAAGGATGGGTTGTCAAACCACCAACAACTCTCAACAAATGAGGTTGGTTGGTATTTATAGGGAGATTAGGGAGGAGCTTAGGAAGCTTCCTCCCTCTTTCTTCTTTCTCTTAATTGCACACTTGGGTCCTTGATCTCTTTAATCTTTTGTTAGTCTTCTTAATACTTGGACTTTGTCTTGGGATTTCTTCAAACTCGTCTTGTATTTTCTTCATAAATAAGACTCGAGTTCTTCGGCTTTTTAGTAAACTTCCATCTTTGACTTTTTCTTCGATAAATCTTCAAAATTGGTCTTGGACTTCCGTTCTTTTTCCACTCTTGATCTTTCGACTTCATCTTTCGTCTTTTTCTTCGATAAAAGCCCGTGAATGTCGTGTTTTCTCCACTTTTCACCTTTTCGTCCTAAATTACAACAAAAACACAAACAACGCATAATTCCGGCATAAATGACATAAAATACACGTTTTGGCTCGGTTATTATTGTAATTAAGTGGTAAAAAGGATGGGTGTTTACACACCTATCAAATCCCCTACACTTGACCATTGCAATGTCCTCATGCAATGCATTAGTTACAAAGCATGTTTACATTTTTCATCATAATCAATCCACGTTGGCCTTTATTAAAGAGATAGAAAATTATAAAAATGCAAAGCAAAGAAATTAAAAGCATACCTTGGGTTTTGAAAATGTCATGAATAATCATCATCCTCAACTTTTCACTTTCTCCATACCAAGCTTAAAAACGAGATCATTGTTATTATAAGTTAGTAAACTAACACGAACTCATGTGGGCCAATTATTTACTTAGACTCCCTTGTTCCTATGGGTATCTCTTATATTTTATTATTTGTCTTGAATGATCACGAAGATGCATTGTTTGGCTTATTTCGATAATTATTAAGTCTGAAAATAAAGTGCACGATTTAATCAATAGTTAGCTAAAGGACCAAATCTTTTAAAACTGCTTCTCGGGATATCAAAAAGTACATATCTTGGCATAACTTGGTTCGCGATTTGAGACCTTTCTCGGGCCGATATTTGGCAGCGACTTCATACTTCAAATCTTGAGAGACGTTCATGAAATAATGGTCTTCTCTTCATAATTGGAATTTCTTCTCTTGGAATTGGTGAGAGATTCTTCATATATGGACCACGACTTCTTCATTTTTCTCCAATCTTTATTTTGGATTTTGATATACAACGATCCGCCTCCTTTATTGACTTGGATCTATTTATCCTCATACCTTGTTAGGGTCTTTTCGGATACACTTCTCCATGACTTTTTTTGGAGTTTTTGCTTTTCGTCGTGTGTCTCGATCCTTCATATTGATTTTCGATAAATGATTCTTCACATCACTTTTGGATCTTTAGCAACAAAACATAGCCCTCATGCCTTGTTAGGGCCTTTTCGGACTCGCCAATCTTCGCGCCCCGCTTCATAAGTTATGCCTTGGCTATGAACTCTCGTCATTACCGAGCAACTTTTAAACGATCTGGGGCTAGAAGCTAAGTAACTTTTCAAATCGTACAACCTTATTTATTAGCAGATACATTTATTAGCAAGCGATGGGAGACTAGGCTTATAATTAACTCACATAAATTCACGAAAGAATACCGACTTATAATGGGCTCTATCATCTCTCGTTCTCCACAGTTTAAAATCTCAAGTAATGAGACTCGTGGATACTTAGCCTATTAAATCAAAGTTTTGGGTTTTCGAGTCGCCTATAGGATCTTGCAAATTCTTAGACTCTTTCAAGTTTAGAAATCGCATCTTAAAGTTCCCTTGATAAACGACTCTCTAGGATCAATTATAGGAACTTGCGAAAAGTTCTTGTTCTTAACCCGTGAGAGTTAAGACTTTCGCGTTTTATAGCTCCCTATATAAAAGCCTAACAAAACTTGACTTAAACACGTTAAGGATACTAGCTAGAGTAAACTCGGATTGAGTCAAAAGATTCACAATGTTTGAAAATTAAACCACTTATTAAACATTTATTCAAGCAAAGAAAGAAAATAGCTATACAAAAGGGAAAAACTAATAGGCCAAAATAGATTAAAAATTTTGAAAAATGTCGAAAAATCGATTTTCTGGTTAAAATGAGGACAAATACAAGGAAAAGACCACTTAACTTCGATAGAAGTCCCCCTACACTTAAGATAAACATTGTCCTCAATGTTTAAGCATGTGGGAGTAAGCTCCCCTACACTTAGGACATTGTGCACGTTGTTTAAATCTCGCTAAGGAAAAGACAACTAAAGAGATTCCTATTTTAATATTGAGAAAATATAAAATAGTGAATCGAAAAGAGTTTAGGATAGAACCGGGAAGAAGGGAACACGGAGTCATGGTTCATCAAAAGTCATCAAGAGTGTGTCTTTGAAGCTCTAATCCCTGCAATGATAAGAAAGAAAACAAGAAACTCCAACGGGGGCTCCCCCCTACACTTATGATGAAAATAGATAGATAATTGGGTTGCCTCCCAAAAAGCGCTTGTTTTTGTTGACCGAGTCACGAGCCTGACTCGTCCCCGAATTAAATGGTCCATGGGGAAGCCTCGAGTGTGATATCGGGATCAAAGACCTTGTCCTCGTTCCCGGTGGACATCAACAAAGGAGAGGCGGGGGAGTAAGTCTTAAAAGGGAGAAAGGTCCTTTCAACATACGTATAGTATGTGAATTCAAGATCCACGGGAGGTGGGTTGGGTATAGTAAGCACATTGTCCTCCCCCAAAGACAATGGAGGCTGAGCAAACGGCAAAGCCGTATTGTTATCAATCATAGCAGAATGAATGTCGCCTCCCGGGTCAAAGCACTCATCCTCCGAGATAGTCTCTAAAGGGGAGGATGAAAGGCGCTCGAGAGGGGGACTTGGGACAATATCTTCCTGCAACAAAGTATCAAAAAATATAATGTCCCCCTCCGTGTCATAGTCATCAATACCTGGAGGGATGGAGTGGATATCGATTTCTTCCTGCAATGGGTCATTATCTTCAACGGTAGGAGGAGATGTAGGTAAAGGCTTGGAAATATCAAGAGAATTCAACTCTTCGATTTGAGCAATAAGAAGGTGCACTTTCCGTAATCTATTGCGAAGAAGTACGTCTTCCACCTCATCCACAAGATCATGTTCATCAGTGAACTTCTCGTAAACCGGAGAGAAGAAATCGTCATCACCCGCATCTCCTGGTGGAGATTGAGAAATTTCAAAAGTGAAATTCTCATAGCAGAGAGAAGAATCGTCATCACTAGGATCGACCTCTTCTGTAAGAGCAATGTCGTCCTCAGGCTCCATAGCAGGTAAGTCACAAACCTCATCATCCAATACTTTGTCGAGAACAACATCACTCAGCTCATTCAACGAATCGAGATTCTTAGATACAGTAGGAACATCGACAGTAGGAGCAGCAACTTCAGAAGATTGGTGGAAAGTGTAGACATCATCGTCGTCGTCATCATCATAATAGATGGGACGAGTCCAGTTAGGAGTGACGTAGTCGGCTAACTCTTCCTTGATAACCTCCACATCTTTAAGAAGCTCATGCAGCAACTTTTGTTGTTCATCGCCCCGAGTATGTTCAATTTCACCAATTTTATCCCACGCTGTAAGTAAACATTTAGGTGTAGAAAAGAAGGGAAAACGGCGAAATTGGCTCAAAAAGGTGTCGGTGGTTTTCAAGGTTTCGTCCACATCAAGCAACGGTTGCCTTTCCTGATGTAAGTCAGCTCGAAGTTGAGCCATACTTTCTAGTATGTCATTCAAAGAAGTGAGTTGTTGATCAAGACTAGTTTGCTGAGAAGATTGATGAGTGAGGGTGTGATGTGGGGGCTCAAAATGTTGAAAACCTGAATTATAGCATGATTGTGGCTCATAGTAGTTCATCGGGTGGGAGGAATTAGAAACCGGGTTTGGTTCATAATAATCCATAGGTGAAGAAAACTGAGGACACGGATTTTGCTCATAATAATTCATTGGTTGACAATAGGAAGTATCGTGAGGACCCCCACAGTTGTTGTAGAACGGTTGAGGAGAAAGACTGGGTGCGTCATGTGGATAGCTATTATCATAGTCATAATTGTAACCCGGTTCTTGCCCGTGAACATACGGGTATGGAACCGGGCACGAAATATGCCAATGAGAATCGCTTCCACAATAGGTGCACGTGGGAATAGGAGGTGGGTTCAAAAAGGACGAATTAGTCGAGTTGCACAAAGGGCAAAATCCGAATTGTGTGTTGTCGATATCGTTTCCGCACCGCTCACATGTACACCATTGACAAGAGTCGTTCCCGTACAATCGTCTCCCACATCCGACACAATGGACATAAAAATCCATGGAGAAAGATAGATAAGCAAGAAGAATATTTTTGGTGCAAAACTTTGAAAAAGAAATGCTTTTTATAGATTTTTCAAATGTTTTTGGATTTTTGAAATAGTTGACACGAAAAATAACGTTCACAAGTGAACGGATCCCAAAATCCAACGCTTCACTCACAAAAAACCTTCAATCTTCACGAAAAGAGCCGGCAGCGGCGCCATTTTAATGTACGGATTTTGCATCAATTTAAAGTTCGTTTCTCGGAATCTCTTCGAATTGATCTCTGGTTAATTGTGCGAGATTAGTTGTTCTTGGTGAATCAAATAAAGAGTGGTCGTTGTCTAAAACTAAAGGAAAATAAAGACTCGGAACAATTAAAGATAAAGTAAAGACGGTAAAAGGAGAAAATAATGAAAGATTAAAACTTGGCGGGAAATAATTGACGAGAAATTTAAAAGACAAATAAAGTAAATGGTGTCAATTAAAACTTAAATAGAAAGGAAAGCAAGTAAAAATGCAAGTAAAGAAAAGGCGGGAAAATAAAGTTTAAAAACTAAAACTGAAAACCTATTCGGAATAAGTATTCCGAATAAGGATGGCTATGCGGAATAAATGAACTATGCTGAATATTTAAGACCATGCGGAATAAAGGAGAAAACGTCCTATGCGGAATATAAAGCTATGCGGAATAAAAATAAAAAGGTTATTCGGAAAAATGACTCTATGCGGAAAATTAAAGCTATGCGGAAAAAAACTCTATTCGGAATATCTGAAAAATGACTATGCGGAAAAAGTAGAAAATGTCCTATGCGGAATGTTTAAAAGGAACCTTTATGCGGAATAATTTGAACAAAACCCTTATGCGGAATAATCGGAACATTCCGAATGGGGGTTTCCTATGCGGAATAATCTGAACATTCCGAATAGGGTTCCCTATGCGGAATATTAAGATATTCCGAATAGGGTTTCCTATGCGGAATATTAAAATTTTCCGAATAGGGAAACAAGAAATCAAACCATTCGGAATAACCGATATTCCGAATAAGGGACGAAATTTAGCAGCTATTCGGAAAGTCTGGGAAAGATACAGTAACAGAGACGAGACCCAGAGAATGAAGAACAAAGTACGAATTTGATTAAATCTATCCAAATCGAACCAAAAGATTAAACCAAAACAACCAATAAACATCAACTAACAATAATCAATCAACACAAATCATCAAAACTAACAAACAAAGCCAAATCAATCAAAACCCACTTGATTGAAAAATAAGAAAACTCAAGAACATGAACACAAAGATTAAGGACAAATCAAGCAAGAAAGGAAGAAGGATATTAACAATAAAGTAAAGATTAACATCAATTAAATGGAAACTTACTTGGAATTAAAAGAAAATTAAAGTTGCATTACATGAAGATAAAGTGCATTAAAGAACATGAAAATGAAAATGGTGGAAGGATGGGTTGTCAAACCACCAACAACTCTCAACAAATGAGGTTGGTTGGTATTTATAGGGAGATTAGGGAGGAGCTTAGGAAGCTTCCTCCCTCTTTCTTCTTTCTCTTAATTGCACACTTGGGTCCTTGATCTCTTTAATCTTTTGTTAGTCTTCTTAATACTTGGACTTTGTCTTGGGATTTCTTCAAACTCGTATTGTATTTTCTTCATAAATAAGACTCGAGTTCTTCGGCTTTTTAGTAAACTTCCATCTTTGACTTTTTCTTCGATAAATCTTCAGAATTGGTCTTGGACTTCCGTTCTTTTTCCACTCTTGATCTTTCGACTTCATCTTTCGTCTTTTTCTTTGATAAAAGCCCGTGAATGTCGTGTTTTCTCCACTTTTCACCTTTTCGTCCTAAATTACAACAAAAACACAAACCACGCATAATTCCGGCATAAATGACATAAAATACACGTTTTGGCTCGGTTATTATTGTAATTAAGTGGTAAAAAGGATGGGTGTTTACACACCTATCAAGAATGCATAAAATATCAAAAGTATAGAAGAAACAAACCAATCACTGGCCAGAAGCAGCAACCTTGTCCGCAAGTATCCGAGCTTGAATACCTTCAACCAAGGTGTTGGCCATAGAAGACTCGTTACCAGAAGGAGAATTTGACACCACCATGTGACACTCCAACATATCTTCCATGCTAGAAATTGTAAGAGGATACTCCGAATCCACAAGCATAAACACACTAGCATCAGATTCCAACTCCAATACATGCACACCACAACCCGTATACAGATTCCACCTAGTAATCACCCAGCGAGGCTGTTCCTTCCACACCCCAACACTAGGAGAATCAGGGGGACAATCCAACATTATTTTCAAATCACCCCAAAGGACCAACCCATGTCAGCTAGGCACATCACTAGGAGACTTTAGAATAGCAGCATAACCAACCTATATAGTAGCATAAGATCACGACGTTCTACCCAAGATAAGATTCTTTGCGGCCCAGATACATATTTATGGTAGCCATCACTAGTCTTGATCAAATGTGTATATTCACCAGCAGCAATGGGGGATGACTGAACTTCCCAATGCACAATCCAGCCACGGCCAAGGGGCATGTCATCCTCGCTATCACAAGCGACATCAATTAAGTGGACAGGATTCCTCTTCTCTAATAGAACTGTCTTACCACGGCGAGCCTTCTTCTTATGAATAGACCGGCGAGGGATGGGGACAGTAGTAGAGGGTTCCTCCTTTACCTTGACAGTAATGGCAGCAACAGTAGAAGTATGAGCATCAACATTCATTGGATCAGTAGTAGCTTCAGGTACGATGTGTGTAGGGATTGGTTCAGAAACCGGTGGAGGCGTAGGATCATCAATAGGGGTAGGATTAACAGCAGGTGTGGCATCCACAACAGGTGTGGTGGTATCATCAATAGGAGAAGGGGTGGGATCAACCTTCGAAGAAGAAGTCAAGTGAACAGCAGGAGTAGCTTAACCAAAAGTTAGGACACCAGAGGTACCTTCTTCTAGAACAACGGATGATGGACCCATATAGTAGCATAAGATCACGACGTTCTACCCAAGAAAAATGCTTTGCAGCCCAGATACATATTCATGGTAGCCATCACTAGTCTTGATCAAATGTGTATATTTACCAGCAGCAATGGGGGACGGCTGAACTTCCCAATGCACAATCCAGCCACGACCAAGTGGCATGTCATGCTCGCTATCAGAAGCGACATCAATTTAGTGGGCATGATCCCTCTTCTCCAATGGAACTGACTTACCACGACAAGCCTTCTTCTTGCGAATAGACCGGCGAGGGGTGGGGACAGTAGTAGAGGGTTCTTCCTTTACCTTGATAGTAGTGGCAACAACAGTAGAAGTATGAGCATCAACATTTATTGGATTGTTGGGAATAAATGTATGAGTATTAGTTCCCCCTGCTGGTTGGTCAGACTTCCCCCCTGCTAGAGTAAGTTCCCCCTGTTGAATAACAAAGGCAGGGGGATTGGTCCCCTTGCTGGAAGTCAAAGACCCTGCTACTAAGATAGACTTGGAAGAGATTATGACGCGTTTCAATTACTACTCCAAGATAGTTTCCTAGTTTGTTAGTAGTGATCTTGTACGTGAGTCCTTGTTCTATAAAAGGACTCACTAGGTTATCATGTAAACCATCTTTCTCTGTTCATTTCATCTTCACACTTTAAGGTTGTATAACCCTAATACCACTATTGGGTATTCGTATATCTTTGATATATTAAAGTTTAACATTTGATCTTAATATTTGTTGTGCTAAACACTATATTTCGCATCTTGTTTAGTTACTTTGTATTGCAAAGTTTCTCTAGTGTTAGTTGGAATTTATTCTTTCTATCATAACCCTTAAACAAGCTAAGGTTTAAGATCTGAGTTTGGGATCAACCAGTGGTATCAGACCTTGTTGAGAAACTTTGACAAAACCAAGAACAAAACATCTCTTTCAACCAACATCAACCATGTCCTCAGATTCTCACTCATCCTCAAACAACAACAATTATCTCAAACTACCTATTCTGGATCCTGAAAACTTTGCACTATGGGAATTCAGGATTCAGCAATATCTCAAGATGTAACAATATGTTCTATGGGAGATCATAGAGTTTGGTGATCAATTCACAAAAACAGTAGTAGTTGAAAAAAGATAAGGGAGAGGCTGGTGGTGAAAGCTCCAGAGGTGATAGCAAAAAGAAATCTACTGCTCTTGCAGACAAGGAGGTACTAGCAAGAAGGCATGATGTCATAGCTCATAGTTCTTTGCTGTTGGCTCTACCTGATAGATGTCAGCTAGCTTCATGAAGTTCAAAACTGCTAAGGAACTTTGGGAAGCAATAGGCAACACATTTGGAGCGAATGAGGCCACAAAGAAGAAGAAAAAGAATCAAATGCTTGACCAAATTGCTTCTTTCAAAGCAAATGGTGATGAAGCAATTGGTTCTATCTACAATAGGCTTCAAGATCTGGTTGCTCAACAGGAGTTCTTTGACATTAAAGAGTCAAGAGAACAGGTGAATACAAGATTCCTCAACAGCCTTCAGAAAGAATGGTTTGTTTACAAATACATTTGGCAAAATAGAGATGACATTGATGATAAGAACATTGATGACATCTACAATATCCTGAAAGTTTTTGAGCCAGTGGTGAATGAGATGAAGTCATCAGGAACCATCCCCACAAATTCAAGTGGATATGCTGATTCCCCTGCTAATATGGCCTTTATATCTCATAGTAGTGAAATCTCCAAAGGCAATGGGATTGAAGTTTCCCCTGCTACCCATTCCCCTGCTGTAAGATCTGGATCATCTTATGATGAAGAAAGGCCTGCAACATTCAGCCTTGACACTGCTTGTGCTTTCATAGCATCTCAAGGATCTCAAGGGTCTACTATGTTACATGAAGATCTGAATCAAATAAGTAAGAAAGGAATGGAGGAGATGGACGTCAAGTGGAACACGGCTCTACTCAGCATGAGAACCAATAGATTTTACAAGAAGTATAGGAAGAAGATTTCCATACCTTCTGATGTAGCTGGATTTGACAAATCAAAGGTGAAATGCTACAACTGTGGCAAGAAAGGCCACTTTGCTAGGGAGTGAAGAGGACCAAAGAATGGAAGCAACTATAGGAAGGAAAGCAGGGATGAGGATTCTGGTGCTAAGGCTATGGTAGCCATGCAAGGGATAGATGGAGCAAGTGGATGGGATTGGAGTGCTATGACAGAGAGTGTTAAAAGGAATCAAGCCCTAGTTGCTGAAGAGAAAGAGGAAGAGTTTGCTCTTATGGCCATGTCAGCATCTAGTTCAGACTATGAGGTATATGATAATTCATATTGTACCAAAGCTTGTAGAAAAATACTGAGTCATTGAATGATCAAATGAGAAAGTTAAAACTTGATTACATTCATTGTGATAATGATTTAGATAACTATAAACTTGCTCTAGAACAGTTAGAGTCAACCGTAAGAGAATATAAACAAAGAGAAAATGATTACAGAGATCACATTGTCATATTAGAAAGAGATGCTAAGGAAAAAGATGATTCCATTAAGGAATTAACTGCTGAATTAGAAGTTTTTAGATCTAACAAGAAGATAGATGAACAAACTGTTGAAAATTTTGGAAAAGCTTCTAAAGATCTCACTAAGGCAGTTGAAATTGGACAATCTCCAAGGGACAAAACAGGTTTTAGAGTAAAAAATGAACATGCTACAATTACACCACCACCTGCTAATATACATGCACCCATGCCTATGAAAGATATTTCTTGGACTGGTCTTCCATGTTTCAAAAAGCAGGAGGACATTGAGTTTGACTTAAATGCCTACATACCAAAGAATCTAGAAACAGAAGAATATCTAGTGAAAGTTAGTGCTGTTAGGGATTTTGAAAAGGAACAAATTGCTTTAAAACAGTGGAAAATAAATAATCATGTTCTCTTTTCAAGAGAAGGATTGTTCGGAAGTGATTTCAGTTCTAAAAGTAGTTCATCCAAAACCTCTAGCAGATCTGAATCTGGACCAAAACCCCCTAAAACTACTGTTAAATATGTTGTTATGTATAGACCCATTAGAGGTAATAAGAGGAACTGGAACAACCAAAAGTATCATCAATTAGGAGAAGACTTTGTGAAAAACACCAAACCTTGTTTCACTTGTAGCAGTTTTGATAACATTTATCATGATTGTCAAGCACCAATGGAAATGGTGGCTGCAAATCCTTTAAAGGAAATGCAACCAAAAGACATTCTATTGAATGCAGGGGCAAAATCCTTTTCCCCCGCTAAGTATGTTGCCCCTGCTTTGAGAATTAAGGTGTCTAAAAAGTATGCAGTTCCTGCACTAAGAAAGGTGAATGATGCATGTCCCAAATCTAGTTCTTATGTGACTAAACCAGAACCTCATACTGCATATAAAGCTGCCTCTAGACCCTACCAACACACCAATAGAGGCCAAAACAAAAGATGTGTTCCCTCTGCTAAGCATAGGGATTCCCCTGCTAAGTCTAGGGTATCCCCTGCTGGCAAAGTTTTGCCCTCTAGAAACATGGGAAGATGGGAAAAAGCTGTGAAAGCCGCAACTCGCTGGGTCTCGGTACCCAAATGGGGTACTCAATCCAATGGTGTATCTCTAGTCTTTGACAAGTTATCTTACATTGATACACGAGGTAGATCCAAGTCAGTAATCGCTTGGGTCCCCAAGAGAAACTAAATTGTTTTTCTTTTTGTAGGTGACAAAGCAGACCATAAATGATAAAGCCTATTGGGATAGTGGATGTTCAAGGAGTATGACTGGACATAAATCCTATATGTCTAACTTTGTTCCCCTGCATGACTATGATGGTGTTTCTTTTGGAGATGGGCATGGTACAATCATAGGAAAAGGGACTATTATCACTAATGGAATGACATTTGATAATGTTTACTTGGTGAAAGAGCTAAAGTACAATCTTTTTAATGTGACCCAGATGACTGATAACAAGAATTTTGTCCTCTTTACCGATACTGGATGTCTTGTTTTGGTAAAGGAGTTTGTTTTGCCACCAGACACTCCTATTGTGCTCAGAACCCCAAGACAGAAGAACATGTACACCATTGATTTAAAGGACATTACTCTTCAAGACATTGAAAACTGTTTCATTGCCAAAGCATCAGTTGATGAATGCAAGAAATGGCATAGAATACTTGGTCATCTTAACTTCAAGAACATGAAAAAGATGGTAATGTTTAATCTTTTTCATGGTCTTCTTTCCAAGTCCTTTGCCAATGATCATACTTGTGTTGCTTACCTGAAAGGGAAGCAACACAGAGCCTCTTGCAAGTCAAAAACAAGTCTGTCCACCACCAAGCCATTGGAATTGCTGCAAATGGACCTGTTTGGTCCTACTTCTGTGGTAAGCATAATGATGAAATGATACTGCCTGGTGATTACTGATGATTTTTCAAGGTTCACATGGACATTCTTCCTATTTAAAAAGAGTGACACATCAGATGTAATCATAGGTTTTATTAATCAGATTGAACTTTCCAAGAGTATGAAGGTGGTGACCATTAGATCAGACAATGGTGGTGAGTTTAGAAACAAGAAGCTGGACACTTTCTTCACAAACAAAGGAATAAGGAGGGAATACAGTATAGCAATAGCACCTCAACAAAATGGAGTTACAGAAAGAAGAATCATGACACTTATTGAAGCTGCAAGGACTATGCTGTCTGATTCCAAGCTTCCAGTTATCTTTTGGGCTGAAGTTGTAGCCACTGCTTGTTATGTTCAAAATAGGGCCTTGGTGGTAAAGGCACACAACAAGACCCAAATACTGGGTTTTTGCAAATCCTTTTTAAGCAATGATTGTTCGTTTTCCTCGACTCACTCGAATTGATATCCAATTAACGTAAGACTTAATTTTCTTTTTGGTAAATAAAACTTGTGGTATTTTAAACTAGCTAAACAGACTATTTAATTAAAAGCTATTTAATTAAATTTAAAAATCTAATTTAAACTAATTTTAATTAAAACTATTTTTGATAAAAATATAAACTAATTAAAAACTTAACTTTATAAAAACTTGAAATGAAATCTATTTAAATTTTTAATAAATTAAATAAAACTTTGAATTAAGATTAATGAAAATCTTTTAATTAGAATTACTTAAACTAAAAACTTATATTAAACTAATTTGAATAAAACTGGCAGAATAAATTTAACCTATATTAATTCAAAGACATAAAGTAAAACACAAATAAGGGTTCAGCTAGAGGAGATGGTATGGTTGCTGGACAGGTATACGAGAGGTCTAGGGATCTAGTCCCAACCCAGACGAAATTTGATTAATATTTTTTAGTTATTGGAATTTGAACAAACAGACTAAAGAGTCTGTTATTAATACAGCAATATAAGCAGAATAAGCTACATAAAATAAGCAAGAAAAAGCAGTTACAATGAAAATAAGCAAATAATACAATTTAAGAAATCCTAACTAGGAATAACAAATAAGCAAATCTAAGCAAACCGAAGCTAGCAGATCTACACAACCCGAATAAGCAGATCTCCTCAACTATCTAAACCAAAATGAAATAAGCAAAAGGTAATAAGCAGTCCAAACAACTTAATGAAACTAAACAGTAGAAAATACTAACCAAATAAACCAAGAAAAACAAGCAGATTCAGAAAATCATAAACTAGAATAAATCTATAAAAACTCAAAACATAAGCAGATCCAATAAACTAAATAAACCAAACAATAAGCAGATAAAACTAACTGGAAATAAACAAAGCAACGAAACTAGCAGATCAAATAAAACTAAATCAAATAGAACTAGCAAATTAACTATTAAACTAAAACTAAAATTAACAAGAAAATTAAAAAGAGAATAGAACCTTGATAACGATTTCCGTTGGGTCGAAGGATGGCGCTGAGCCTCCTTGTGAACCGAAGCTACACACACCACCTCAATCATCACCGTAACATCACCATCAAATCCTTCCTCGAACAAAAGAACCAAACAATATATATCGATCCAGTAACAGTACCCGATCCAATATTTTATAAGTCTCCAGTGGGGAAATTTATTTACACTTTCTTTTATTTATTTATTTTATTTATTTTTTTTATCAATAATAATAATAATAAAACGCTAACAGTAATATATAAAAGCAGATTTGAAGATTAAAATTGGCAGAAAATAAATTGAGACGAAAGTAATAAAACTAACTTTTCATTAATATTAATAAAAATTACAATAACTGAAAAATAAAAAATTACAATATTAAATCTAAAACACTTTTGCAGAAAATTAAAAATAAAGAAAAGTGCTTCCCAATTACATCATTGATGGGGGTTTTTATAGGCAAAGCCCCAAAACCTTCTTGGTGGCTTAATAAGTAAGCAATAAATCCTAGCCGCTCTTCTTCTTTTCTCTTTCTTCTTCACTTGATCAACGGTGGAAAATACCACCCATCGCATGGATTGCCAGCCTGGATGGAGAGATGTGTTACTTGTGTTTCTTCCTTGATGATGTGGCGGATTAATATTGGACGGAGGGGATATAGAGAGGTGTTTCCACCAATCAAATACAAAGGGATGGCCACATTGGGTTTCGATTGAGGACCACAGTTAGTGTTTATCCCTGAATCTTGTGGGGAATTAATCATACTCGTGTGAATCACACGTATTGGGAAAAAGCCCCAATTTTTATGGGTAAAATTGTGTGATGGGTAAATTAGGGTTTGGAGAAAAGCTGTGTTAATTTCTTTGGGAGAGAAAGAAAACAGTGAAGGGTTGTTTTATTGTTTGTAATGAATGAAAAGTGAGTGGGGAGGGTAAAAAATAATTTAATGCGTGAGTGGGTGTGATAAACACGTGGGTGAGAGTTGGTTGTTACGTGTGAGAGATTTGGATTGACTGGGGAGTTGGCCAAGTATTTGTTTCATACATCCCATTTTTAGCACATGGGCTTGTGGCCCAAAAATGTAAATAACACTCCGTCCCATTTTGTTTATTGGTGTGGGCTGGGCCCAATTTGTATTCGTCTTTTTAACTTTGGAGTATTGGGCCATAATGGGCTTTCTAGTTTTTAAACAAGAAACATTTAGCTTCCAAATGGGCTTTTGAGCCCATTAACCCAAATGCGGGACCCACAAGCCCATTAAACTTCATAAAATATTAATTCCACTAAAAATGAGCTCGATTTCGGCTTCGTTGGTCATTTTCTTCAAACTCGTGTTGGTTTAGCCGGTTTTCGTGAACTTGGGCACACTTTTGGTCTTTGACTTTGTCTTCGTCTCTTTCTTGGACTTTTCTTCAACATTTGACCGTGAAATCCCGTGTTTTCTTTCCTTTTGATCATTTGTACCTATTTTAACACAAAAACACAAAACCACGCGTAATTCTGACTTTTACGATATAAAACACATGATTAGGTCTTGTTTTTCCTTGATTTTAGTGGTAAAAGGATAAGTGTTTACACACTTATTAAATCCCCTACACTTGACCATTGCAATGACCCCATGCAATGCATTATTTTAAAGCATAAGGTTACATTTTTCTCATTATTAACCCATCTTGGCCTTTATTATTATTACTATGACGGAAAGATAAAAACTTGAAAGGAAACAAAAGTTATAACAATTTATTAACTTGGAATTTATTTGATGGAAGAAACTCGTAAAGAAATCTGAGACTTGAATTAGGGTGTTGGTGTCATGAATATTAATCACCCTCAAGTTTCACGTTCCCCATACCAAGCTTAAAAACGAGATCATTGTTTACCATAAGTCCTTAGGTTAAAACCACTTATATAAGATAATTGTTTAAACTCTTTCTCCAAGTCCTAGGTTGTTTCTCTAAATTTTATTGATTGTCATTCACCCTTAGGCTCATT
This sequence comes from Glebionis coronaria, assembly GCA_025667525.1. Lineage (NCBI taxonomy): Eukaryota > Viridiplantae > Streptophyta > Magnoliopsida > Asterales > Asteraceae > Glebionis > Glebionis coronaria. The sequence goes on from CM046874.1 coordinate 438,424,288, forward strand.
TGACTTATTTGATAATTATTAGTCCAAAAATGAAGGCCAAACGATGCAAACCGGACACTCAAAACCTAACCTCGTCCTCAAAAACGTTGTCACTAAAGTAAGCCCACATCAAGGATGATTTAACACGATTTGGGGAATAAATTCTCGGACCCAAAATTTGGCCAATAGTACTACTTATTAATTATTCCTCCAAAGTCATGTTGACTTTATGTGGAGTTTAGCAAGTTCACATCATATACCCTTAGGCTCTTTAACATGTAAAAATGCTCCCCGTCTATTGTCCACACCCTAAGGCTCCTTGAACGATAAACGAGGGAATTGATTTTTGATCAATTTTTATTCAACACTTACCATGCCATACACCCTAAGGCTCTAATGACAAGGTTCGTGCTACATGCCCCACACCCTAAGGCTCCTTGAGGTCATGTTTTAATCTTATTCTTTCTTTATTTATGATATATATAGTAGGCCAAATTTCGCGGTCCCATGGTCCGAATACCTCATACTTAGTGGTTATGAGCCACCTTAGTCGGAAGTCCACAACGCTGGCACCCTCAATGTGTTCATGCTTTAATTACAAGGAGAATAAAGATTTGGCTAAGAGTTAAGATATCGAATCGACACCGCAAAAATACTCATTTATTAAGAAATTAAATATACAAGCGGGAAGAAAGAGCCACAAAAACTCATATAAGCAGAAATTAACCCTTAAACTTATTATCAACTCTATCATCTCTCGTTCTCCACAATTTCAATTCTCAAAGAATGAGAATCGTGGATGCTTAGCCTAATAAACCAATTAAGGTACATATGGTTAAGGATACTAGCTAGAGTAAACTCGGATAAGTAAACTCGGGTAAGTCAAAATATTCACGATGGGCCTAATATATCAAAGATATCAAAACTTGTTAAAACCATTTTATTTATTTATTTATTTTTGACTTTATTCTTGAAATGGAAAATATTATGATGCGATGACAAAAGGTAAGAAAATAAATGGAAATACTACTAGGCCAAAATAGATCAAAAATTTGAAAAACGTTGAAATTTTTTTAAATTTTCCGGTTAAATGGGGTCAAATTCATGGAAAAGCCGACTAAAATTTCGATAGAAATCCCCCTTCACTAAATATAAACATTTTCCTCAATGTTTAAGAATGTGGGAGAATAAACTCCCCTACACATAGGACATTGAGTACGTTGTTTAAAATCGAGCTAAGGAAGGGACAACTAAAGTGATTACATTTATTCGTTTTATTTATATACAAGAGTGAATCACAATAGCAAAAACTTATCGAAGGAACCGCGTACACGAGAAACACGGGAACACGGGTCTCGTCAAAATCACCAAAAGTGGATCATTAAGCACATGTCCCTGCACACAACATCACAACACAAACAACCTATTTGGCTCCCCCCTACACTTATTGGTGAAAATAGTTGAAGGTGAAAAAGGGTGGAAAAAGGGTAAAAATCTAACCTAGTTAAACGATGCTTGATTTTTCATCACGGGTATCTAGCTCGACTTGATTTCCCGAATGTCATCATTCAAATGTGAAAATCATGGAAAAATCGTGATTTCCAAGGGAGCAAAAACTCTCCATGATAAAGGGGTGAAACAAAGTCATATAAGGCATACCCCATGAAAATCCACCCGGGTCAAACACATAATTTCCATCACAAAAGGAAATAAACCCCGAGGTGGTTAAATCACGCAAGTCAAAGAAAAGTGGGGTATCCTTAGGCAAAAGTCTCTTACAAGGAAGGGTGCTATGCAATGAAAGCACAAAAGTCTCTATTCCGGGATCAAACACCGGTTCCTTAATGGGAAAATAGCAAGAGGTAGTGATATTTAAGCTCAAAATATCATCAAAATCCATAGTGGGAAAGTCCTCCTCTTCTAAACTCGATGTGAAAACATAAGTATCATCGGAGTCATAAGAAAACTCTTCCTCATGAGGATAATAGGTATTTAGAAAGATATCTAAATCCTCCTCAAATGGAATAACCTCTAAATTAGGAATGATCTCTAAGAGTGGAGGATCCTCCTCAAAAGTCATGACTTCTAAAATTGGAGTATAAAAGTCAAAAGGAATCTCCATGGAAGAATCACTCATAGAGATATGAGGTGTATTAAGTTCATAGGGTGGGTCATCAAAGTTAATGAGATCACTTAAAGAAGTGTCATCATCGTAGGTATCGGAGATTGGGGTATCATAAATGGGTGGGTCAAAAGTGGGTGGGTCAAAAGATAGGTCGTCTAAACCGAAGATAGTGTGATCACTTGAAGAAGTGTCATCACAATAGGTATCATAAATGGGAGTTTCAAAAATTTGAGGCTCTAAGGGAAAGGATGAAGTTATCACAAAATCATTTTGATTAGACGTTCCAATTCCAAAAGGATTAATAAAAATCTCGTCATTATCATATTTAAGGACATCAATCATATTGACCGACTCTTTTCCATTTGATTTTGTTGTGATTTTTCCCATTTTAAAAACTTGTTGTTCATCCCGAACCCTAAGAATTAATTCCCCTTCGGCTACATCAACTAAGGCTCTTCCGGATCGTAAGAATGGTCTACCAAGTATTAACGGAATACGAGGATCCATATCATAGTCGACGACGACAAAGACCACGGGAAAAGTGAATGTACCGACTCGAACAAAAACATCTCCGGCAATACCAACGGGGTATGCGACAGTTCGATTAGCTAACTCTAAAGTCATACGAGTCGGTACAAGGTCGGGTAATGACAATTGTTTCCAAACCGAAAGTGGCATAAGATTGATGCTAGCGCCGAGATCCGCTAAAGCCATACAATCATCGATTTGAGGAAACGAGCAAGGTAACACGAATCGTCCGGGATCTCCTAGCTTTTCGGGAAGCTCTTTGAGAAGAATTGCGGAACAATTGTCATTTAAACGAGTGTTCACGAGCTCAACCATTTTTTCTTTCTTATTAAGCAAATCTTTAAAAATTTTCACAAATTTTGGCATTTGAGCAAGTGCTTCAATAAGACTTATGTTAACATTGACGTTGGAAATCATTTTCAAAAAGTTGGAGACATGAACGTCATCTTTGGTGAGCACTTTAGCCTTGTCTAACCTAGAGGGATAAGGGATATTAGGCTTAGACTTTGAAGGTTAAGAAGGAGAAGGACTCGCTTCTTGAACAACCGTAGGGATAGGCTCTTTCGACAATGGAGCACTAGTACTAGGAGTGGTAGTGGGCTGAATCACCGAAGGGGGAGTAGGATTACTCATTATGACCTCCGGGCCTTATCTCTCCTTTATGGGCGAAGAGATGGAAGGTCCCACTAACGTGGCTCCACTTCGAGTATTGATAGCACTCACATTAGCACGAGGGTTAATCTCAGTATTGGATGGTAAGGCTCCTTGGGGTCTAAGGGCTTGAATCATTGTCAAAAATCTCTTATCGGTCGATTCTTGCATTTGTCGAGTAGATTCTTGCATTTGTTTCATAATCCTCTCATGTTCAGTCAATTTTTATAGAACCAAGTCCATTTGAGGATTTTGCATGTTCATTTGATTAAACCCTTGATTAGGAAAACCTTGGTTTTGATATTGAGATTGAAAACCGTTGTTATTATAAAAACCTTGGTTATTATTTTGAAAACCTTGATTTTGACCATTAAAATTCCCTTGATTTGCATTCCCTTGAAAATTACCCATTTGAGGACCTTGGTTCCTATTTTGTTATTGGGAATTTTGGGCGGGTGGGGGTGGTCTTTGTGGTGCTACAAAACCCGGGGGATCCAAATAATTAGTACTTTTATAAGAAAAATGGTTAACATCAACATTTGGTTTAAATGGAACCCTTTCATTGGCATTAAAAGCACAAACTTGTTGTTGTTGATTGTAAACCTTGTCATAATTGAAATATGAATGTGGTCCACCACAAGTCTCACACGTTTCACAAGTTTCTTTCATGGCATTAACTTGACCATTTAGGGTTTCAGTTTTTAGAGCAAGTGATTCAACAAGCGAAGTGTGTGTATCGATTCTCTTGTCACTCTCACTAGAACTAGCACTCGCCATAGTGGCCCTAACAATCTTGGTTTGCACTTTAGCCTTGTTTTCAATTATGGCCCAAGCCTCGTTCATTGATTTCACAAGAATATTGCCCCCGCGGCATTATTAAGTGAGTCTTGGTCATTTAGAGTTAAACCATTGTAAAACGTATTTATTTGATGCACTTTGTTGAAACCGTGTTGTGGACATTTTCTTAAAAGTTCTTTAAATCGATCCCAAGACTCACTAATCGTTTCTCCATATTTTTGCTCAAAAGTAATGATTTCATTCCTTAAAGAGGTGGTCCGTGATGGTGGGAAAAAGTAATTAATGAACTTGATCTCTAAATCAATCCATGTTGTAATACTTTGGGGTGGTTCCTTATCAAGCCAAATCCGGGCTTGTCCCTCGAGGGAAAAAGGAAAGAGTTGCAAAGGAATAGCATCTTGTGGCACCCTATTGTTTTGACGGTGTTTGCTAATTGTATGAAACGTTTGATATGAGCATGTGGATCATCATTAGTACGGCCTAAAAATAGTGTAGCGGAAACCATTTGAATAAAACCAGTTTTAAGTTCAAAATGATTAGCTCCAATATCCGGCACCACAATCGCGTCATCGTTTCCTTCAACGTGATATTGTAGAATCTCAATCATTGGTCGATTATCCGTTGCCATCGTATTGTCGAAAGCTCGATTCTCGGGATCGTCTTGAATGACGGTCTTTTTGTTTTTCTTCTTCTTCTTCTTTTTGGAATAATTGGAAGAATTTGGTACACCAATCGGTATGTACGTATGCGCGCGAGTGCGCATACAATTAAAACTTTGGGAATGAGGTAGGAGACCTCGGTCGACTTTGAGAGGAAAAGGATTCTCCCTCTAGAGGTGCAATATGAAAAAGCTACAAAAATATATACTTAAGTACTAACTGAGTTGGCAAACCAATAATCGGTCGTCCCTCTCAATATACGCACAAGCAAGCGGGGAAACGAGGTGGCACAAAGCACTTAAAAACCTTTTTCCTTAGACGGCCTTTTTTAGCGCGTCGCCTTATACACACCTTATAGTTTGTATATGTCGAGTTCAAACGTCTTACTAGTATTTATCTATTTTGCCCTTTTATTTGTTATGGATGTGAATACAATAGTTAGGAAATCCCAACTAAGGCTTATTTGAAAAGTAGGTAAATTTATTGTGCTACGTAATATAATATAATAAAAGAAAAATCTTTTTGTATTTTTTTTAGAAAAATATATATTCACAATAAAAACGAAAGAAATCAAACTAAGAAAAATAACACTAATACGTAATATTTTTGGTGTAATACTTTTAGGAAAAAGTATTACTTTTGTATTTTTTGGGTGCAAATCTTAGGAAAGAAATTGCTTGTGTGATTTTTTAATTTTTTTTAATTTTAATTTTTTTGATTTTTTTGAATTTTTGATTTTTGTGCAAGAAAATTAACGTTCAAAATGAACGGATCCCAAAATCCAAGCGTCTTCACGAAAAATCGTCAATCGTACGAGCGAAGCGGCAGCTGCGCCATTTTAATACTGGGTTTTTGCAAATCCATTTTAAGCAATGATTGTTCGTTTTCCTCGACTCACTCGAATTGATATCCAATTAAAGTAAGACTTAATTTTGTTTTTGGTAAATAAAACTTGTGGTATTTTAAACTAACTAAAAAGACTATTTAATTAAAATCTATTTAATTAAATTTAAAAATCTAATTTAAAGTAATTTTAATTAAAACTATTTTTGATAAAAATATAAACTAATTAAAAACTTAACTTTATAAAAACTTGAAATGAAATCTATTTAAATTTTTAATAAATTAAATAAAACTTTGAATTAAGATTAATGAAATCTTTTAATTAGAATTACTTAAACTAAAAACTTATATTAAACTAATTTGAATAAAACTGGCTGCATAAATTTAACCTATATTAATTCAAAGACATAAAGTAAAACACAAATAAGGGTTCAGCTAGAGGAGATGGTATGGTTGCTGGACAGGTATACGAGAAGTCTAGGGATCGAGTCCCAGTCCAGACGAAATTTGATTAATATTTTTTAGTTTTTGGAATTTTAACAAACAGACTAAAGAGTCTGTTATTAATACAACAATACAAGCAGAATAAGCTACATAAAATAAGCACGAAAAAGCAGTTACACTGAAAATAAGCAAATAATACAATTTAAGAAATCCTAACTTGGAATAACAAATAAGCAAATCTAAGCAAACCGAAGCTAGCAGATCTACACAACCCGAATAAGCAGATCTACTAAACTATCTAAACCAAAATGAAATAAGCAAAAGGTAATAAGCAGTCCAAACAACTTAATGAAACTAAACAGTAGGAAATACTAACCAAATAAACCAAGAAAAACAAGCAGATTCAGACAATCATAAACTAAAATAAATCTAAAAAAACTCAAAACATAAGCAGATCCAACAAACTAAATAAACCAAATAATAAGCAGATAAAACTAACTGGAAATAAACATAGCAACAAAACTAGCAGATCAAATAAAACTAAATCAAATAGAACTAGCAAATTAACTATTAAACTAAAACTAAAATTAACAAGAAAATTAAAAAGAGAATAGAACCTTGATAACGATTTCCGTTGGGTCGAAGGATGGCGCTGAGCCTCCTTGTGAACCGAAGATACACACACCACCTCAAATCATCACCGTAACATCACCATCAAATCCTTCCTCGAACAAAACTTCGAACCAAACAATATATATCGATCCAGTAACAGTACCCAATCCAATATTTTATAAATCTCCAGTGGGGAAATTTATTTACACTTTGTTTATTTTTTTATTTTTTTATTTTTTTTATCAATAATAATAATAATAAAACGTGAACAGTAATATATAAAAGCAGATTTGAAGATTAAAATTGGCAGAAAATAAATTGAGACGAAAGTAATAAATCTAACTTTTCATTAATATTAATAAAAATTACAATAACTGAAAATAAAAAAATTACAATATTAAATCTAAACTACTTTTGCAGAAAATTAAAAATAAAGAAAAGTGCTTCCTAATTACATCATTGATGGGGGTTTTTATAGGCAAAACCCCAAAACCTTCTTGGTGGCTTAATAAGTAAGCAATAAATCCTAGCCGCCCTTCTTTTTTTCTCTTTCTTCTTCACTTGATCAACGGTGGAAAATACCACCCATCACATGGATTGCCAGCCTGGATGGAGAGTTACTTGTGTTTCTTCCTTGATGATGTGGTGGATTAATATTGGATGGAGGGGATATGGAGAGGTGTTTCCACCAATCAAATACAAAGGGATGGCCACGTTGGATTTGGATTGAGGACCACAATTAGTGTTTATCCCTAAATCTTGTGGGGAATTAATCATACTCGTGTGAATCACACGTATTGGGAAAAAGCCCCAATTTTTATGGGTAAAATTGTGTGACGGGTAAATTAGGGTTTAGAGAAAAGCTGTGTTAATTTTTTTGGGAGAGAAAGAAAACAGTGAAAGGTTGTTTTATTGTTTGTAACGAATGAAAAGTGAGTGGGGAGGGTAAAAAATAATTTAATGCGTGAGTGGGTGTGATAAACACGTGGGTGAGAGTTGGTTGTTACGTGTGAGAGATTTGGATTGACTGGGGAGTTGACCAAGTATTTGTTTCATACGTCCCATTTTTAGCACATGGGCTTGTGGCCCAAAATGTAAATAACACTCTGTCCCATTTTGTTTATTGGTGTGGGCTTGGCCCAATTTGTATTCGTCTTTTTAACTTTGAGCCCATTAACCCAAATACAGGACCCACAAGCCCATTAAACTTCATAAAATATTAATTAAACTAAAAATGAGCTCGATTTAGGCTTCGTTGGTCATTTTCTTCAAACTCGTGTTGGTTTAGCCGGTTTTCGTGAACTTGGGCACACTTTTGGTCTTTAACTTTGTCTTCGTCTCTTTCTTGGACTTTTCTTCAACATTTGACTGTGAAATCCCGTGTTTTCTTTCCTTTTGATCATTTGTACCTATTTTAACACAGAAACACAAAACCACGCGTAATTCTGACTTTTACGATATAAAACACATGATTAGGTCTTGTTTTTCCTTGATTTTAGTGGTAAAACCATAAGTGATTACACACTTATTAGACCCCTTACTAGTTGTTTAATGGCAGACCCCCTTTGATTGACTTTTTCAGACCATTTGGATGTCATGTGATCATTCTGAACACAATTGACAATTTAGGTAAATTCAATGAAAAAGGGGATGATGGGTACTTTATATGTTATTCATTAAACACCAAGGGATATAGGGTTTTCAACAAGAAGACAAGCAAAGTGACAGAAAATCTCCATGTAGATTTTCTTAAAGACAAGCCTGAAGATGTACAAACAGGTCCTGATTGGTTCTTTGACATTGAAGTACATTCTAAATCAATGAATTATGTGCATGTTGCTTTGTAGAATACTAACATTTCAGGTACAAAAGAACCAACTGCTTTGGAGAAGCCACCAATGAGGTAAATGACTGTACCCTCATTGTTTCCCATTGATGATGCTGCTACAAAAACAGATGAAGAAGATGACACATCTCAAAGGAAGGAGCAGTCAATCCCTTCCCCTACTAAGTCAACTCCTGAAAGCGATGGAATGGCTGAAAGCAGTGGAATCTAGGATTTCCCTGCTGGACCAAATGTTTCCCCTGCTGCTAGAGAACCAGTTGTCAATGATGTAAATGATGAAGAAAGAGAATCCCCACTCATTTCTTCATCTTTACCAATCACTTTATCTAGCAGTGGAAGCAAAATAATTAGGAATGGAGGTCCAAGTTATTCAGAGCTACATTCAGCTCACCCGTATCCATCCCTCAGACATGTAGTATCATTTAGAAGCTCTTTCGAGGATTTCTTTCCCAATCAAGATAGTACTCTAGATCCTGATTTGGAAAAGGATGAAACAGAGGTAATCATTAGCATGCATCCTACCTACATAATCAATAAAGATCACCCCCAATCCCAAATCATATGTGACTCCCAGACAAACAAGGTATTCAGTAAAGGAACACAGCTTCATTTCCAACATTACAATGAAGTTTAACCATGAAAATACGTAATGCTGGCTGTTTACTGCCTTTTTGTCACAAGAAGAGCTAAAGAAGATTTTTCAGGCTCTCAATGATCCAAGCTGGGTTGAAGCCATGCAAGAAGAACTCTTGCAATTTGACATCCAAGAAGTATGGATGTTGGTAGATTGTCCAAAATGGGCAAGAACCATTGGGACAGAGTGGGTGCTCAGGAACAAAAAGAATGAGAGGGGCATTATAGTCAGAAACAAAGCAAGACTGGTAGCATAGAGATATACTCAGGAAGAAGGTATTGATTATGAAGAGGTCTTGGCTACAGTAGCCAGAATTGAAGCCATAAGATTGTTTCTGGCTTATGCTTCCTTCATGGACTTCACATTATATCAAATGGATGTTAAGAGTGCCTATTTATATGGCACCATTGATGAAGAAGTTTATGTAGAAATGTAAATCTATGATTATGTTTTTAGAGAGAGAAAGAGATAGAAAGATGGTGGATTACACACACTTACAGAGAGAAAACCAATGTTTACTATGTGTAAATTATGAAACCACACACCCTCTCCATCTAAGGAGAGGGTTTATATACGCAAGCCTTGTAATGGGCTTGGGTTAACACGTTTGGGCCGGCCTACACAAGTTGTAGGCTAGGCTTGGACTTGTTTGTTAAATAATGATGTCTAGACTACGAGCTACTACTTAGTATATTGTCGGAGTGACCGAACCTTCCTAAATACGTAAAAACGTATTTCCAACAATCTCCCCCTAAGGGAGGTCACTCCAAACAAGGGCGTTACCCGAGTTACAATAATGAAATAAACCTAGCATACTATGCTTGTCTTGAGCTCGTAGTCTTCGCCTTTCTTTTCCTTTATCTTTTCTGGTGAACATACTGATGTGATCTTTGATATCAATATTTGAGCATTAATCTCTTGCCTTGATTTCGTGCATCCATCACTTGTGATCTTCGCCTCTTCGTGACACCATGTCCCACATACTTATACCTTCGTAATTCTTGAAAGCTTCAGAGTTCGATACAGCGGAAGACTTAACTTTTAGGCTTTCTTGAATTATATGAGATATTAAGTGCATAAAGTATAAGCATGCGGGGACGACTTCTTCTTGGATTCCGCAACGCCACCGTCTTCAAATGCCGCAACATAAGTAGACACGAACGAAATGGCTTTGAACATTTCATTCTAATTCGGTAGCATTTTACCTCCGGTCGGTGAAGACCGTTGGACGATATTAGATATCGTACCTGTGACGGATAGTATCAAATAAGTACCTTCCTGACAGGATTTCGCGGGTAAACCCGTTCTCTTTATTCGACCTTCCAAAGCTGACTGCGAACATAAAGAGTGAATCATTTAGATAATAATATCCGCATGATTTGAAGCCGTCAATTCATGTTCCTGGAACAAGTGAAATTCAATTAAGAACCGCACCATCGTTGCTTTCCAGTTGTCACGAGCTTGATTCATATAGAATCTTGCAAGTTACCAACCAAGTGCTGTTTGAGGTTAACACTAGAAGGATTTCCACTCATCACTGTGAACACTAAGGTATCACTCTAAGTGTTCTGGCAAGATCACTAAGATATTGCGTAGAGGCCTGGAACGTGTTTAAATTCAGTTAAGAATTAAACAGATGTTGCTTTCCAGTTATTACAAGTTTGATTCATAAAGAATCGCACAAGTCACCTACCATGAGCTTTTTGATATTCGCTCTAGAAGGATTTCCATCTTCATTGTAAATACTTTCGTATTACTCGGATGTTCAGGCAAGATCATGAAGATTTTGCGTAGGACTCTTAAAATCTTTCTTACTTTTCACAGTGTGTGAAGAAGCAAGGAAATATGAAAGTGTGTCCTAATAAGATATTTGATGATCTCAAATGGCTCTAGACTCGATCGTGCATTTTGGATTTTAGTGATCGGAGGCTGGAGAGGAGTGCCACCTTTTAAATACCAATTTATTCGGAGTGAATAAATAGATAGATAACGTGTTGTCTTCGTGTGATTAAAACAAATACCTTTTGAGAGATATCTGAGTTAGCTGGGATGGGTTGTGCATTGCATCACTGGGTCCATGATGTCTGTCTTCAATATCGAGAATCATTAAAATGATCTCAATAGCATATGTATTGACCCGGTTTCTGCCTAAGGTTGTAAGGAGGGCTTCTTTCTTTACACCCTTTATCTTTACAATTCTTTTTCATTCTTCAACCCCTTCAATGCTTACCAATACGTCATAGCTAGCACCTTGTTGTGATTGTTCCAGTGCTAACTTAAGTACTTGGCCGGCATTCAGCTACGTTCACAATCTTTCTCCAACTTTCCTAAGGACGACTATTTCTAGCTATGGAATGTCCTTGGGAAGATTCCTCCGGTTCTCGAAGAATCATAGGACTTAACATATCCTACCATCCTTATGTCACCACAATCTTCATCGTCGTGAAATAAATGGGTTTTGGGTAAGTATAAATCACCATGAAATCCATTTTTGATATGCAAATCCATTTTGCTCCCCCTTAACATATGCCACGATATTCGAAAACATTTCGCATATGTCAGGATGAGCCAGCACATTAAGTCAAACTATTTGTGATAATATCCCATATTAAATCACATTTTTCTCCCCCATATTAAAAAAATTAACGCAATCGATGTTTTTAATATCAATTGATTTAATGAAGTTTTAACAAAGGTTTTGGGAAGAAAAATGCAAGTCCATTTTATCTTCATGATATCAAACGTATGAGATATGATACCGATTTGTAACATGATCACATATTCACCATATTAGAAAAGAATTGACAAGGTTGGACCTGATAGATGAGAACATCATATGATAAGATCAAATGGTTCTTGTCAGCATATGTTGGTCGCCTCGTCACGTCTGAAGTCATCTCTTGACACCACATGTACGATTGGTATTGTTGTCTTGACACCAACTTGTGAACTTGGCACGTTCGGCATCGAAGATTCTGAATGCTTGACAATTGCTCCCCCTCAATTGTTGACCCGTGTTCTATTGAAAGAGCTGTAGTCGTCGGTTGAGTAGTCGCATCGTCGAGTATGTAGATACCAATTGTAGATTGCTATTGTTGTAGAGATGATAGCTTCATAAAAACAAGACTTCTCTTGTTTTAAAAAATAAATGCTCTGAAACGTACATATATTTGTGTTAGACCAAGTTATAAAGTAAACTTGATCCCTTATAAGGTTTTAAAGTAAACCTTGCCCGAGAAAATTAATTCCCATTGTTAGCCAAAGCTTTCATGAGAAATACCTGACTTTAATGTGAAAACCGGGTTGCAGTCAGAAATAACTACAAGCCATTTAGGCATGTTTTATGGAATATTTACAACTTTTGTACGAACTCTATTTATGGCGCCGTGTCGATATTAATCAATATTTATAAGGCCGTAAATATTATCGTACCAAATGACATGCCTTTGAAAAATAAAGTAAAAATATTTTTGGATTTTTCTAGATTTTTCAATTTTTTATGGTTTTTATATGGTTTTATATTTTTGTATTTTGCTTTTGTGGATAAAAATATAAACAATATATACAGATGATCACCAAGGATATGGAGAATAGTTTTACCAAGACTATTCTTTCGCTTCATCTGCTAGTTCTTTTAGAGTCTTAGGCGAGAATGTTCTCATTCCTAGCTTGTCGGCCAAAAATTCAATTCGAGCTCGATCTAAAGCCTTCGTGAAAATATCCGCCAATTGATATTCAGATCGGACAAAGTGAAGCTCGATTACTCCATTTTCCACTTGCTCCTTGATGAAATGGTAGTGAATGTCAATATGCTTCGACCGGGAGAATTGAACATTGTTGCAGCATAAGGCAATTGCACTCTTGTTGTCGCAGTACATCGGAATTTTGTTGAAACCTAGACCATAGTCGGTTAATTGCGATCTCATCCAAAGAATTTGAGCACAGCAACCGGACATAGCTATGTATTCTGCTTCCGTACTTGAAATTGCAGCGCTTTTCTGCCTTTTCGATGCCCAACTGATTAGCCGATCTCCTAGTAGTTGCAAAGTTCCACTCGTGCTACGCCTTGTATCTTGACAACCTGCGTGATCCACATCTGCATATGCCATAAGTGCAATAGAAGAGTCCTTCGAATACCAAAGTCCCCGATTAATGGTTCCTTTAAGATATCGAAAGATCCTTTTAACAGTAGCTAAGTGTAACTCAGTAGGCCTAGTTTGATACCTGGCACACATACATATAGCAAACTGAAGATCAGGTCGACTAGCTGTGATATACAGAAGAGTACCGATCATTCCACGATAAAGCGTCGGATCAACGACAACTCCATGTGGATCTGCATCAAGCTTAGTTCGTTCCACCATTGGAGTATCCACGGGGTCGCAAGATTCCATCTTATACTTCTTAAGCGATTCAATGGCATACTTGGATTGATTGATAAAGATGCCTTTGGGACTCTAAGATATCTGAAGACCTAAGAAGAATGATACCTTACCCATCATTGACATCTTAAACTTGGAAGACATGAGTGTCCCAAACTCGTCAGATAAAGTTTGGGTCGAGGCTGCAAATATAATATCATCAACATATATTTGTACCATAATCATATCTTTACCTCGTTTCTGAATGAACAGCATGGGATCCACCTTGCCTTTTGCGAAGCCTTGTGTAATGAGGAATTGTGACAATAGATCTTACCATGCGCGAGAAGCTTGCTTCAACCCATAGAGAGCCTTCTTAAGCTTATACACATGATTAGGATAATTAGGATTCACAAAACCATCCGGCTGTTGAACATAGACATCTTCCTTGAGTTCACCATTAAAAAATGCCGTCTTCACATCCATCTGATAGACGATCATATTCATATGGGCTGCATAAGCGAGGAATAGTCAAATAGCTTCCTAACGGGCAACAGGTGCAAAGGATTCCATAAAGTCGATGCCCAATAATTGCTTGTATCCACGAGCTACTAGTCGAGCTTTGTTCTTCAATATTCCGCCTAACTCATCGAGTTTCACCTTGTAAACCCATTTCAAAGTGAGTAACTGCACTTGATCCGGGCATGGGACAAGTTCCCATACTTCAAGACGTATAAATTCATTAAGTTCTTCTTGCATAGCTTCTATCCAACATGATTGAGTAAAAGCTTGTTGCCATGTCTTAGGTTCAACTTCAGTGAGAAAAGCATCAAAGTGACAAAACATTGCACTTTCTTGTAACTGACTTCGTGTGGATACCGGACGATTAGGGTCACCAATAATAGAATCTATAGGATGATCCTTTGTCCACTTGCTGTCATGTTCACGAATCCGTGGATTGGAGTAAACTGTAGAAGGAGCTTCCTCTGAGGTGGACGACCCGGCTTGATTAGGGTCGGGAATAGGTACACCAAAGAATGGAAGTTCACGCATTTGAGCGAATTCGAAATCGTGATCATCATCATCCTCTTCATCATCAATAGGCATGATATGGGTAGTTGAAACATGTGTTGGTTGAGAATTACTTGTTGAAGGTATATCTTGACCAATAGTAGGTTCAGATGTGTCTGATTGTGCTTCGGTTGCTGGAGTGACAACTTCAGTTACCGGAGCTATTACCTCAGGTTCTAATGTTACTGGGTACCATTTCATGAAGTGCGGGTTCAGAGCTGCTTTTCTCAAAAGCCATTGCTGTCAGCTCATCAAAATCAACATTCATAGTTTCGAGGATCTTGCGAGAGTTACGGTTGTAGATTCGGTATGCCTTCTTTGCGGGTGTGTAACAAATGAAAATACCAATATCAGCCTTTGGTTGAAGTTTTCCCAAATTGTCACCATCATTATTTGGATAGCAAAGAGAACCAATACATGAAGATATGATAAATCTGGTACTTTTCCATGGATAAGCTCATAAGGTGTTTTACCATGGCGTTTACGAATTAGTGACCGGTTTTGGGTGTACACTGCTGTAGATACTGCTTCTGCCCATAAAAACAATGGAGCCTTTGCGTAAATTAACATCGTTCGAGCAGCTTCCATAAGTGTGAGATTTTGCCTTTCAACGACACCGTTTTGTTGTGGAATGCGTGCAACGGATGTTTCAGGAGATATGCAAACTTCTTCATAATAATCACGCAAGATTTGATTCACAAATTCGGTTCCATTATCTCTACGAATGCGTCAGACAGTAGTGTTGAGACGCACTTGAATCATCTTGAGAAATCCGATGATGAATTTAGGTGCCTCATTTTTGGCTTTAAGAAATTTCACCCATGTAAACCGAGAGTAATCATCAACAACGACGAGGATGTACTTTTTGCCACTAAGACTTTCAACACGCATTGGTCCACAAAGATCCATATGCAACAGATAAAGTTTCTCTTGGTTGGTGTCTTCTGTCTTGGGTTTGTATGATTTCTTAGTGCTTTTCCCCATTGTACACGCGGAACACAAATGATCCTTGTGAAATGATAGTTTAGGAAGACCACGAACAAGTTCGTTTTTCGCCAAGTGATTAATAGCGTCAAAGTTAAGATGAGATAACCGTCGATGCCATAACCATGACTTAGTCTGCGATGCTTTGGAGAGAAGACATACGGGAGAGGCGGCCATCATGTCTTGTAGAGACAAAGTATACAAATTATTCCCTCGAGTACCTTTCAATAAATCAACCCTTCCAAATTGCGAATGAAGCAGGTATGCTCTCGAAAAGCAACTTCTAGGTTTGCATCACAAAAATGTCCCACAGAAAATAAGTTGTGACCGAGACCTTCCACATAATATACTCTTGAAATGATAACATTCCCAATATGATATTCACCATAACCCATTATCATTGCAATATGATCATTTCCAAATCGAACCGTACCAAGAAACTTGCTAACGAAATTTCTAAGCTGAGAGCGATCTCTGGTCATATGCTTGGAGCAACCAGAGTCCAAATACCAGAGAACAATTTGGACCACCTGTTTTCAACAACAACAGTAGACAAAACTATTGGTTCCGGAGTGTTAGCAGATACAGATATAGAATTATCGGAATTGCTAACATTTTTGAGACCCTTAGATCTCCTACGTTTTCTAATGATATTTTTAGCACTAACAGGTTTTACTGTTCCAACTTTCTTAGGTTTTGGATTATCCGTGGGCACTACAGTGGGAGTAGACCTATTTAAAGGGCACTTAGTTCCTACAGTAGTGTCGGTGTTCCTAGTTAAAGGACACGCTTGTGTTTTGGTAGCATTGGTACTCCTAGTTAAAGGGTACGCTTTCTTCGCTTTAGTGGGAGTGATCCTAGTTAAAGGGCACGTATTTCCAACTATAGTGAAAGTTCTACCAGTGGGGCGCCACATCCAACCAACTTGGGTTAACACTTTCCCAGTCGGTTTCCATTCTAATCCATTTTTCCGGGCATACATCTCATTCACATGGTCAATAAGGCAAGAATCATGACGACTAGAAAACATACATTCATTGCAATTCCAACATTTCAAATTAGAATTCACACTAGGCTTAGAACGCTGCACAACCGAAGAGTCTTTAGGTTTAGCTACATGATTCTTTTTATTCAAAACAGAAATAACATTCCTAGGATGGGCTTCTACTTTCTTCTTCACTTGACTACTAGATGGGGGAAAGATCCTATCATTCTTCTTGTTTCTCTTACGCTTAGATCTTTGAGCCTTAGTAGTGGTGCTTACTCCTGTAGAAGGCAACACGGGAATATTAGAAGCTGGTTTTGATTCCACATTATCTTTAGTGACCAAATTTTGAGATGGTTTATTCCTAGGGCCCTTGTTAAGTGGTGTGACGGCTATAAGGTTCCTTTTGATAGCACTAGAGGACGATGCTGAGACAGTGGCTGCGTTATCCACAATATTCTTACCTTTTAGAGTACGAAGTGTTTCCTTTAACTCAGCCAAGACCAGATTTTTATCACAAATTTTTTCCCTCAAATCAGATATTTCCACCGACTTTCGATTCAATTGTTCAATCAATGATTGATCATGTGCAGTGGTATTAGCACATGCGGGCTTTACTGAATCGAAGAGTCGTGTATTTTTCTGTTTTAAGTTATCAACTTTGGACAAAATCTTGGAAACTCGATTATCTAGATCAAGTTTAAGATTCTCAGCGGCCTCAAGTACGTTCACACAGTTAAGCTCCTTAGATTTCTCTATGTCTATCGGCAAAGATTGAGCAACCTTGTCACTTGGCTGACGCTGTTTTGATTGTAAATTCAATTGAAAATTCTTTTCAAAGTTTGCATCATCGATATTAACACCTTCGAAAGACGTTTCAAAGATTTCTTGAATAAATTGTTGCTTACATTCAAGCGAAATACAATGTGTTTGAATATCATCAAAACGTTTTGAAAGCAAAGAATATGAATCTCGAAGCTTTAAAAATTCAGCGTCAGATTCGTGACAAGTACTATCTACCACATTATCCACAGATTCAACATTATGCACAATAGAATCATTATCAACACTTGTATTCACACGGACAGAAACTATATCATGAGACATCACTTGATTCAGAAGCAGATCATTATGGCGTGAAACCCGTTCTATTTCAAGTAAACTGTTTTCATAAGCATCATTCATTTCATTGAAAACACGTCTAACTTCTCTTATTTCCAAAAGCAAATCTTGATCAAGCTTACTAAGACAAGCCTTAACATTGTCTACAAACGGAACAATTTCATTTCGGAACGCAGCTCTAGTGTGCTCAAAGTTCCATTCACCTTCCGTTATGGCCGAAGCCGTCGTACGTTCCAAAATGACCTTGTCAAAATCGGCTAAGTGTTGGTGAACCGCATTTAAGTTAACGGACGCCTTGCTTACCGATGGAATTAACTTCGTTAAATCCGTTTTGACAAGTGTAGGAGACGTACTGGGAAGGTTTTCATTTGACAAACTTTGGGGCACGAGAACTGTTAATTCTGCTAATTCCTTTTGTAAGCGAATGCGTGTCTTTTTCGAAAATTGATCTTTGTTATGTTGATCATAATCAATTGTATGTAATTTTGAAAGAATTTTAGAATGAGTTTTATCCGCAAGTGATTGTGTCTCCTCAGTACTACGAACAAAAGGTGCTTCTTTCGATTTGCCAATTATGGTCATATCATAAAGACCGGGAATATATTCCTGAGCTTGTTTTGCATAACCGGGATTAGGTGGTAAATCTTGAAGACGTTTAAGTTCGAGTTCTTTAAATGATTTAGTTAAAAGATGAACCTTTTCTGTGGAAGCGTATTGTTTTAAAAGCTGTTTTTCTTTGAATTTAAGAAGTTTGGTAGCATTAATTTCTGATTCAACCTTTTTAGACTCGAGAGTTTCGAAATCCATTTTAAGTTTCTGAAAATCATTGACAACCGACTCCTTTTCTTTTAATTCATTAGAAAGATTAGCTTTTAATGATTCTATTTCTTTCAAGTGTTCAATCTTTTCAAAACGAAATTGGTCAAATTCAGAACATGTTATTTTCTCTTCTTGAGGGACCATTTCAAAAGTTTTGACCTTTTCTTTATGCAACGCAAGCTCATCAGTTAGGGTGGAATTGGTATCTACGGATTGTCTGAGGGCCATATGCATTTGATCAAATATATGTTTAGGCACCATGACCAAATTATGTTGAGCATAAGATGTCATACCCGTCGTAGCATTTGGTTGAGGTTCATTCAAATGTGTAGGATTGGGTACCACATCATTTGAGTTACTAGTTCCCGAATGATATTCGAGGTTTTCATTTTCATGTCCAACTTGATGTTGGTTATCATCAATATTATTAGATGTGGTTGGTACCTCACTGATGACATCAGAACCGTAGTGAGAGAGATTAGCAACAAGAGCAGCTTGTGTAGAGTGAATGTCATCACAATCCGAATCGTATGCATCAAGATCATCCTCTTGATAAGCTGCATTAGAAGTGGAAACAACTGCAATTCCTTCAGTATCTGATGCCCCTGGGTCTGCAAGAAATGCTAACTCCTCTGAATCCAAAATCTTCCCCTTAGACTGAGCATCAACCAAATACATCTTCTCATGAAACCATGCATCATCCCTCCTCCTTTTCGGCTGAGTGCATTCCCTAGCCATATGACCTTGTCCTCGGCAATTGTAGCAAGTCACAACCTTCTTAGGACCAATAGGACTCCCATTTCCACTAGCTTGAGAATTCACAGCTTGATTGTTCCCAGTCCTTGTAGGAGGTCCATATGAATTTTGCCTTCCCTGAATAGATTGCACTGTTACTTGACCATCTTGAACAGTAGCTTGTTGTCGAGGATTTGATGAGGTGCGGAGCTGATTGTTTGTTGGTGGAAATCCTCTAGTTGCAACAAGTTTTGAGAAGTAGGCTGTGAGATGGTTTAGAACATCAGCTGGCGTATCATTTGGAGTAAAGACCGGTGCTTGGATTGGTGGAAGTTCATTAGAGTAGAAAGATTGTGCTGGTTGTGCTTCTATTGGAAAATATCCTTGCTGAGGAGTATAGCCCAATGGAGAGGTGTTGGCTTGTGATGGTGATGTTTGATATGGTGGTTGCTGTTGAAAAGATTTTTGATGAACACTTTGTTGATATTCTTGTTGTGGCATCATTGGTGTTTGATAAGATGGTTGTTGTGGTTGCTGATAGATGTGCGGTGGTGGCTGCTGCAAGTATGATGGTTGTTGATAAGTATAAGCCATGTTTTGTTGAGAAGCATACATTGCAAGTGGATCATGAACTTGAGGTGTAGACAACCGAGCCTCGATCACATGGCATTCGTGTTGTTGTAGAAAAGCTTGAAGTTGATCCATATTGGTGTTATGCAAGTCCTTAGCCAATTTAACATCCGTCACGTATTTTTTCTATTCTGGAGGAAGAGTGTTCAAATACTTGGTGTTCAATTGAAAGGTAGGGATTGCCATGCCATAGATATTAAGATCATTCAACAATAGGGTAAATCTCAGATAGTAATCATTGAGAGTCTCCCCTGGCACATAGGCAAACTTATCAAAAGTATCATAAAGCTTACACTCTCGATCTTGTTTAGTTAACGAGGTGCCTTGCATTAGAACCCGAATTCTATCCCATAACTCTTTGGCAACTTTAGGTTTGCTGACGAGTTTGTAGACATCTGGAGGAAGGGCTTGGAGAATGATGTTTGTAGCATACTTATGACATTTATCTTGAATCTTCATATCTCTAGTCAACTCACCTGTTGTGCGAGGACGAGTAGTCGTACCTTCCATCACTGTACCATAATCTAATGGTCCATTGAGCACCGATGCCCAAATTAGATGTCCATTCTCCTTGTTCAACATATAAAGTTCCATTCGGGAAGCCCATTCCTCATACATAGTCTTCACCAACAATGGTGGACGATTATCCGTACCCGAGAGGATGGACTTATCCGTAAGAGATGTGTACTCCATTTCAATAAGTTAAGATTTACAAAGTTGATCGATCAATGAAATAAGGTTAAGTATTTTTGTGTTGTTGTAAGTTAAAATCGAGAAAAAATGTTAAAATCCCCTAAAATATGTTCTCGATAAACAAAAAATTCCAATTCAAAATTTTTTAAGGAATAATTTTTGGATGGTCGGAATGTCTAGATCGGAATGCCAGATCAGAATGTCAGATCGGAATGCCAGATCGGAATGTAAGATCGGAATGTCTAGATCGTAATATAACCCTGTCGAAATGTTGTTGGTATCGAAATGCCTAGATCGCAATGCAAAGCTGTCGAAATGATTCAGATCGCAAAGTCCTATCGGAATGTTCAGATCGCAAAGTCCTATCGGAATGCTTAGATCGCAAAGAGTTGTCGGAATGATTCAGATCGGAATATAGCTGATAAAATTTAGGCAGAGTAACGACTTAAAACTTCCTTATAACCGTCGGAATCCCAGATCGCAAAGAACGATCGGAATTTCCAGATCGGAATAAGTATCGAAATCCAAGTATCGCAATGTGGAACCAGTCACTTTCCGATGGTGATGGTTATTGCGATGGAGACCCCTTTGCACTTGTACTTTCCGATGGTGATGTTTGCATGAATTTCGGAATGAAGAACACAAGAACGTTTTGCACTTTCGATCCAAGAATGATTGTGTTTTAACCAAAACTAAGATACCAAAAACACTATAACATGAATCACTACGTTATACTACTTGAAATCACGATCAAACACAAAAAAAAAATTGAGGATTCGACAAGAAATACTCAACAACCTACGAAATGTTTATAAAACATACGCAACACTAAAAACAAACATATATTTCATCCCAAGCTCTTGATACCATTTGTAGAAATGTAAATCTATGCTTATGTTTTTAGAGAGAGAAAGAGATAGAAAGATGGTGGATTACACACACACTTAGAGAGAGAAAACCAATGTTTACTATATGTAAATTATGAAACCACACACCCTCTCCATCTAAGGAGAGGGTTTACATACCCAAGCCTTGTAATCGGCTTGGGTTTACACGTTTGGGCCGGCCTACACAAGTTGTAGGCTAGGCTTGGACTTGTTTGTTAAATAACGATGTCTAGACTACGAGCTACTACTTAGTATATTGTCGGAGTGACCGAACCTTCCTAAATACGTAAAAACGTATTTCCAACAGTTTATGTGATGAAACCTCCAGGGTTTGAACACCCAGAAAACCCAGACATAGTTTACAAGGTGAAGAAGGCTATGTATGGAATTCATCAAGCTACTAGGGCCTGGTATAGAACTCTCTCTAAATACCTGTTGGATAATGGCTTCAACAGGGGGAAAATTAACCAGACCCTGTTTATAAAGAAACAAAAGGGTGACTTTCTTTTTGTGCAAGTATATGTGGATGACATCATCTTTGGATCCATAATCTGCTTAGCAAAGAGTTTGCCAAGTTGATGCAAGATAAATTTCAAATGAGTGCAATAGGTGAACTCAAATTCTTTTTGAGGTTACAAGTTCAGCAGAGGAAAGATGGGATCTTTATCTCACAAGACAAGTATGTTGCTGAAATTGTGAAGAAGTTTGGAATGTGTGAAGGAAAGAAAGTCTCCACTCCAATGGATAAGGAGCATCCTTGGGGAAAAGATGGCCCAGGGAAGCCTATTGATGTTAGGAACTATAGGTCCATAATTGGATCTCTCACGTACCTTACAGCTTCAAGAACTCACATCATGTTTCTAGTCTGTTTATGTGCAAGATACCAAGTGACACCCACATAATGTCATCTTTTTGTTGTGAAGAGAATCTTTAGGTATTTGAAGTGTACTCCAACTTTAGGACTTTGGTATCCCAAGGAGTCACCATTTGAGCTAGTATCCTATTCAGATAGTGATTATGCTAGTGACAACAATGATAGGAATTCTACAACAGGTGGATATCAGTTTTTGGGAAGCAGGCTTATATCTTGGCAGTGTAAAAATCAGACTCTTCTGGCCACATCCACAACTGAAGCTGAATATGTAGCAGTTGCTACATGCTGTGGACACGTTCTTTGGGTTCAGAACCAACTACTTGATTATGGGTACAATTTTATTAAAACCAAGATATTCATTGACAATAACAGCACCATTTGCATTATTAAAAATCCTGTTTTTCATAGCAAGAATAAACATATTGAAATCAGACATCATTTCATTAGAGATTGTTTTGAAAAAGGAATGATTGTCCCAGAGGCAATTGATACAGAACTTAATGTTGCTGATCTTTTGACAAAAGCTTTTGATGTAGGGAGATTTCAGTACTTGGTGGCAAGTATTGGGATGATCACTCCCTAAAATTCGATGTCTGACTTGTCTTGTGTATTCAGGATTGTATTATGGTTGTTGTTGTACATATGTTAGTCACTTTTTCAATTATTTTTCATTCCACTGCTTTTTGAACAAAGATTCCTCTGCTGGGGTTAATCCCCCTACTAAGGAACTTTTCCTTGCTGGGAGTTTTTCTCTTAGATAGGTTTGTTCCTTTTAAGTGGTTATATGTGGTTTTAGACTAACAATGCAGAGATCCTAATGGCGCATACTATATTATGGGAGGATCATGCATACGCTCTATGTTTCAGGGGAGGTTAGGTCACACCTTTAGGACTTAGGGGGTCATTAGGATACTCATATATGATTCTAGATCATATCCACTGGTGAGTAGGGTTTTGGGACAATGAAGACTTACTGCAAAGCCTGTTGGAGTTTTGAAACCTTGAGGCACTGTAATGTGTACTTAAAATTCTTTATTGAGCAGCTTGCTTCCTAATTTATGATTTTTAGTGGATATTGCCAAGACCAACTAACCATAGAAAGGAAATGGTAGGGATGGAGTCTACGGTATGCTTATTTTATTGGGTTGACCAGGTGCATGATTGCTTATGTGTTAACTTTTTCTGTTTGGAACTTGGCTGAATTGAGGACTCTTGAGTTTCTATGTATCTAACTTGTTTTTACAAGGGTGTGTATTAGGGCAGATATGTTTAGCATTGATCTATTCAGGTTAAGTCTAATACCCTTAGGAAAGTTTTCCCTGCTTTAATTTTTGATACCCCTGCTAATACAACTTTCCCCTGCTTTGCAAAATATTCCCCTACTTGACCGTTAACCGACAATACCGTTGCCCTACTTATAGCCGTTGGGCCTGCTTGCTAACTTTTTGGTTAGGGAATATTTTATTCTTTTCAAAAGATATTTAAGGTGTTTTCTTTGTTGATTGGTAACCTTTTTATTATTATTTCAAATAAATTACTTTCTTATCAAGATTTATTTCTGATCTTTTCGCAAATTGATACTTTGGTCCAATCACAGCTCTTCAGTTCGCCTATATAAACTCAATTCTCTTAACCAGCAGGCCTAACTCACTCTTTCGATCAAATACCACTACTTTTTCACAAACATAAACCTATTTACTCTTAAAATGCCTTCCACGACTCTAAAATTGCTGCTAACCATAATCAGATTGATCTTTTATCTCAAGAGCCTGCTGAATTCACTGATGTTGTTGCTTACCTAAAATCTTGCTATTTCAGGTTAGCTCTTGTCATCAATCCTGGAATCTAAACCTCACACATCCAACAGTTTTGGTCTAATGCAAAGATTGAAACAATGGATGGACAGGTGACAATTAAGAGCCTGGTTGATGGCCATCCCAAGGTGGTTACAATTGCCTTCATTCGAGACAAATTAGTCTTGGATAATGACGGTGGGGTGGTTGCTTTTGAAAGGGGATAAAAATTTTGAGGGTCTTACAAACTTGGGTTACAACATTTCTGCTGATCAAAAATGTAAATTTGTTAAAGGTCAGTTTGCACCCTATTGGAAGTTTTTAATTCACACAATTTTGCAATGATTATCATCAAAAACTACAGCTTTTAATGAATTTGGGAGTCAAGTTGCTTCTGCCTTGATCTGCTTGGAAACAGGGAGAAAATATTGTTTTTCTCAAATGATTTTTGTAGGTATGGTAAAAAATGTTACAAGTCATTCAAAAATTTGTATGTATCCAAGTGATAGGTGTGTAAACACCCATCCTTTTACCACTTAATTCTGGCTAAAACAAGACCAAAACACGTAATTAATATCATTTGTTTGGAATTATGCGTGGTTTTTGTGTTTATTGTGTTTTCAGAGCTAACCGGATGAATATTAAAGAAAACATGGGATTGCACGGGTTTCATCAAGGAAATAGACTCAAGATAAAGTCTATTGTCCAAGACGTGCAAAAGATTTGAAGTCACTAGGCCTATTCGAAGATTTATCGAAGAAAAGGACTAAAGACGGAAGATTTTCATAAGTCGAAGAAACTCGAGTCTATTTAACGAAGAAATTAAAAGACGAGTTGGATTTAATCGACAACAAATCCCGAATCAGAATCGAAAACGTCAACTTTTCTGAAAAGACGAGAAGACAAGAAGAAAGGGAGAAAGCCCACTCACCAACCAACCACTAGGAGTATAAATAGATCACTCCCTTCACATTTTAGAGAGTTAGCTTCATTTTTGTTTTTCCAGTACCTTAGGTTCGTTCATCAACCAACTCCATTAGGGAGTTTGGTGATTTCCATTTTTTCTTTTCATCTTGTAATCTTCAATCATTAACCTTGTTACTTTTTCATTAATCAATCCATTCCATCTTTTCATTTATCTTGTTCTTCATCATCTCTTTTTGCAAGTTCTTAAGTTTTTCTTTGATTCTAGTTTGATCTTAAAAAGTTGTTGATTTAGTGTTTTTATTGGTGGGATTTGTTTCTTATGATGTTTAAATGATTTGTGTTTAATTTGGTAAAACCTTTTTAAGTATTCGATTTGATTTTAGATTTTTAATTGAGTTCCCAGTCGTGTCTGCTGCTACTGTTCTTCAACCCCAGATATTCCGAATTGCCTTGACTTTCCGAATAGACCATTTCTTTGTTTGTCCTATTCGGAATTTTGGATATTCCGAATAGGGTTGTTTATGTTTCATTACTCGGAACTTTTCAATTATTCCGAATAGCAGTTTTCATTTCTCCTTATTCGGATTATTTTCCGAATAGGCCTTATATTCCGAATTGCCTCAATCTTCCGAATAGCATTGTTTTTCCGAATAACCTCTTTATTCCGAATAGAGTTTTTATTCCGAATAGGGATTTCCATTTTTCCCCTATTCGGAACATTTTACATTTTCCGAATAGCTTCATTTTTGTTTCCTTACTCGGAATATTTTCCGAATATCCCTTATTTTCCGCATAGACATTATATTCCGAATAGCTTATTTTTCTACATTCCGAATAGGGTATTTTCTCAATAAAGTATTTTTCCAGTTTTGCCTATTATTTGTTACTTCATTACCATTTTATTCACTTATCTATTTAGTAGTATAGAAAACCAAATCCACTTTTTTGTCACCAAGAACAAATCATTCCACTTTTAACTGAGATCAATTCGAGAGGATTCCGAGAATTTAGAACTCATACTAAAACCATTACATCAAATGGCGCCGCTGCCGGCTCCTCTCGTTAAGATCAAAAGTTTTTTGTAGAACTTGGATTTTGGGATCCGTTCCCCGTGAACGTTACTTTTTCCTAAAAATTTTCAAAAACACAAAAAAAAAAAAAAAAAAAAAAAAAAAAAAAAAATTTCAAAAATCCTAAAAAGTAAAAAACAATAAAAACCAAAAATATTTTTGCTTTGTTTTTCTTTGTTCGTTCTTTTGCAGGTGTATGCGCACTCGATCCACGTCTTATCAAGAGCCCGAGCCTCTCGATAACTTAGACATGGCTGGTGTACAAAACAACAATAACATACCACCTCCGAACAACAATAATAACAACAACAACCCGCCTTTCAACAACATGAATAACAACAACAATGAGCACCTTCCGGATAATCGCCCAATGATTGAATTGCTGCAAGCTCATGTCGATGGCAACATGGATCCAATTGTTATTCCTCCAATTGCCGCCAACAATTTCGAGCTCAAGTCAGGCTTTATCCAGATGGTCTCAGCTCAACCATTCTTTGGACGAACCATTGATGACCCACACGATCACATCAAGAGATTTCTACAACTCACGAACACGGTCAAGTTCAATGGCGTTCCACAAGAAGTGATAAGGTTACAACTTTTTCCCTTTTCTTTAGAGGGACAAGCCCGGCATTGGCTTGCTAAGGAACCGCCACAGAGTATTCTCTCGTGGACGGATTTGGAAACAAAGTTTATCAACTATTTTTTTCCACCCTCTCGTACTACCGCTTTGCGGAATGAGATTATAACCTTTGAACAAAAGTACGAAGAGTCATTCAGTGAATCTTGGGATCGCTTTAAAGATCTTTTAAGAAAATGCCCACAACATGGTTTTACCAAAGTTCATCAAATAAATACTTTTTACAATGGTTTAAGCATAAATGACCAAGATTCACTGAATAGTGCTTCGGGGGGTAATCTCTTGGCTAAGACTTCCAATGCTGCTTGGGATATCATTGAGAACAAGTCTCGTGTGCAAACCAAGAGCATTAGGACCAATGTTGCTAGTGCTAGCACTAATGACAGCGACAAGCGATTAGACAAAATTACCACGCTTCTTGAATCGCTTGTCACCCACACCGTCAGCAACAACAACAGCAACAACGCCAAAAATGCACAAGTGAACGCTGTCAGCCAACCTTGTGAGATATGTGGTGGTCCCCATTCTTACACCACTTGTACCGCCACCCAAGATTACCCTGCTGAGAATGTGAATGCGGCATATGGAACCTACCAACAACCTGCTTATCAAGCTAGACCTCAAGGTGACCGTAACTTGCTTAGCTACCGCAGCAACAACTATCTTTCCCCACCTGGCTTTCCTCCAACCAACCCAAACCAACAACAAAACCTTAACCGCCCTGCTCAACAACAACAACAACCTCGCCAACCATATATCCCACCTCACAAGCAGCAACAACCACCTCAAAGAAACAATCAAGTCTACCAACAACCTGCTTACCAACCACCTGCATACAATGCTCCTCCCAACCAACCCACCGCTCTTCACCAAGAAGTGGAAACTTATATGAGGACTAACGATGCGATAGTGGGAAATCTTCAGAGAGAAGTGCTCAACCTGAAAGCCGATTTGGTAAAGCAAGGAAATGATTTGCGTGCTGACATGAGAAATACGTTGGATAGCCAGACGAATGATCTGAGGAACATGATGGCTAGTTTCTTCCAAAGTAGTCAACCCTCTTCTTCGGGTACTCTTCCGAGTAACACCGTTGCGAACCCAAGAGGGGAGATGAAAGCAATCACTACTAGAAGTGGTAAAGGTACCAAGGAACCCGAGCTCCCTATACCGCCACCGGTGGTTGTGACTAAGGAGAACAAGTCGCCTGCTCCTATTCCTCCTCCTTCCCCAATTTCTCCACCTCTTCATTCTACCCCTCCTCCACCCGTGGTTGTGAGTGACCCTATTCCTCTCAAGCCTTCATCTTCTTCCAATATACCTTATCCTTCAAGGTTGAGGAAAGAGAAGCAAAAGAGCAAGGATGATATTCAAGTTTCGAACTTCCTTAAAATGTTCAAGAAACTGAATTTCAATATCTCCTTCGCTGAGGCTCTCGCTCACATGCCCAAGTATGCCAAAATGTTTAAAGATCTTCTGAGCGACAAGGAAAAGCTCCTCGATCTCGCCAACACCCAACTTAATGAGAACTGCTCTGCAGTGCTCTTAAGGAAATTGCCAATCAAGCTTGGTGATCCGGGTCGTTTTCTTATCCCTTGCAATTTCCCGGGAGTAGAGAATTGCATGGCCCTAGCCGATCTAGGTGCCAGTATTAATCTCATGCCTCTAAGTGTTTGGAAGCAATTATCTCTCCCAGAGCTAGTCCCCACCAAAATGACTTTGGAATTGGCCAACCGTACGGTTGCTTATCCAGTGGGGATAGCCGAAGATGTCATTGTAGGAGTCGACAAATTCACCTTCCCTGCCGATTTTGTTGTCGTCGACTACGAGATGGACCCACGTGTGCCACTCATTGTTGGTCGTCCATTCTTGAGGACCGGTCGCACTCTCATTGATGTTGAAGCCGGTGAGCTTATCATGAGAGTGGGTGACGATAAAGTAGTCTTCAACATGGGAAAGTTATCTAAACAGCCTTCTTCTTACGAGAATGTTAATTGTATTGACGTTCTTGATGAGGCTTGTGAAGAACACTTCAAGGATGCTTGTAAAAACATTCCTACCTCTCTTCCCAATGTTGAGACCGTTTCCTCTATCGACTCATCACTATCTCTATTTGGAGAGAGTGATTTCCTTTGGAAAGATTTGGAAGCCAGCTTAGGAGATGTGAAGCAAGACAATGACGATTCTACTGCCACTTGGGATGAAGACCTCAGTTTCATTGCAAACCTCCTCAAAGAAGACAACCCTTCCCCTCCATCTCCCACTATTATTGCTATCGAGACTCCGACTTCGCCTACGCCTCCCGTCGACAATCCTCCGGATTTGGAACTTAAGGAGTTGCCACCCCATCTTGAGTATGCATTCCTCGAAGAAGAGAAGAAGTCGCCAGTCATCATTGCTAAGGATTTGAAGGATGAAGAGAAAGCCCGACTTGTCGCTGTGTTAAAAGATCACAAGAAGGCTATTGCTTGGAAGATTTCGGACATTCGTGGAATTGATCCTCACTTCTGCACACACAAAATTCTCATGGAGGACGACTATAAGCCCACTATTCAAAGCCAACGAAGGGTGAATCCAAAAATCCATGAAGTCATCAAAACAGAGATTATCAAACTTCTTGATGCGGGTATGATTTACCCTATTTCGGATTCCCCGTGGGTTAGTCCAATCCATTGTGTGCCCAAGAAGGGCGGAATAACCGTTGTTCCCAATGAACACAACGAGTTGATTCCCACTCGTCTCGTTACTGGGTGGAGAGTTTGTATAGACTACCGCAAACTCAATGATGCCACGAGAAAGGATCATTTCCCTCTACCTTTCATGGACCAAATGCTTGAACGATTAGCCGGTAATGAATATTACTGCTTTTTGGATGGTTTCTCGGGTTATTTCCAAATACCCATCGATCCCCAAGATCAAGAGAAGACTACATTCACCTGTCCCTATGGCACTTTCGCTTACAAAAGAATGCCTTTTGGCTTATGTAATGCGCCAGGGACTTTCCAAAGGTGTATGTTAGCTATCTTCCATGACATGGTTGAACAAACCATGGAAGTCTTCATGGATGATTTCTCGGTCTTCGGGGATTCCTTCTCATCTTGCCTTGCCAATTTAGAACGTATGCTAAAGCGGTGCGAAGACACTCGCCTTGTTCTAAATTGGGAAAAATGCCATTTCATGGTAAAAGAAGGCGTCGTGCTTGGACATAAGATTTCGAAAGCCGGTCTTGAAGTAGACCGTGCTAAAGTTGACGTTATAGCAAAGTTGCCTCCACCTTCCACTGTGAAGGGTGTGAGAAGTTTCTTGGGTCATGCGGGCTTCTACCGTCGATTTATCAAAGATTTTTCTCAAATCGCTCGCCCGATGACCCACCTCTTGGAAAAAGATACTCCTTTTATCTTTTCCAACGAGTGCCTTGAAGCCTTTAACTCACTTAAGGATAAGCTAACTAAGGCACCAGTCTTGGTTACCCCTAATTGGGAGCTTCCTTTTGAGTTGATGTGCGATGCTAGTGATTTTGCTATTGGAGCGGTTCTTGGACAAAGAGTGAACAAACACTTCCAACCGATCCATTACGCTAGCAAGACAATGACTGGGGCACAATTGCATTATACGACAACCGAAAAAGAGCTTTTAGCGGTTGTCTATGCTTTTGAAAAATTTCGCCCTTATCTTGTCCTTTCCA
The DNA here is from genome assembly GCA_025667525.1 of Glebionis coronaria. NCBI lineage: Eukaryota > Viridiplantae > Streptophyta > Magnoliopsida > Asterales > Asteraceae > Glebionis > Glebionis coronaria. The sequence continues at coordinate 438,454,680 of CM046874.1, forward strand.
CCACCATTGTGTATACCGATCATTCCGCGTTGAAGTACTTGTTGACAAAGCAAGATTCCAAACCAAGACTTCTTCGCTGGGTTTTGCTGCTCCAGGAATTTAAAATCGACATCCGCGATAAAAAAGGAGCAGAAAACCTAGCCGCAGACCATCTTAGTAGACTTGAGGATCCATACCAAGGGGATCATCCGACCAAAGAAATCAATGATTCTTTTCCCTTGGAGACCTTAATGTCTATAAACTCGAAGCCGAATGAAACCCCGTGGTTTGCGGACTATGCAAACTACTTGGCGGGTGGAATTCTCAAGGAAGGGTTGACGTCCCAGCAAAAGAAGAAGTTCTTTACCGACATCAAGACTTACTTTTGGGACGACCCTTACCTATTCAAACAATGTGCTGATCTGATAATTCGCCGATGTGTTGATGGACCGGCAGCGTCGGACATCCTTGATGCTTGCCACAAAGGACCCACCGGTGGTCACTTTGGTCCTAACTACACCGCTAAGAAAGTGTTTGATTCAGGATTTTATTGGCCCTCCATATATCGTGATGCTCACAATATGGTTAAGCGATGTGATGTTTGCCAAAAGCAAGGCAAAATCACACATAAAGACGAGATGCCTCAGAATTTCATCCAAGAGTGTGAAATTTTTGATGTTTGGGGTATCGACTTTATGGGGCCATTCCCTTCATCTAAAGGAAACAAATACATCCTTGTAGCCGTTGACTACGTTTCAAAGTGGGTTGAAGCCAAAGCTTTGCCTACTAATGACGCAAGGGTGGTTTGTAACTTTTTGAAAGCTCTATTCGCTCGCTTCGGTGTGCCTCGTGCCATTATTAGTGATCGTGGGACTCATTTCTGCAATGACCAATTTGCTCGAGTCATGGCTAAGTACGGTGTAAACCATCGTCTTTCCACAGCCTACCACCCACAAACTAATGGCCAGGCTGAAATATCCAACCGAGGTCTTAAGCGAATTCTTGAAAGAACCGTGGGAGAGCATCGTGCCGCATGGGCTGATAAACTCGATGATGCTTTGTGGGCTTTCCGTACCGCTTACATGACCCCGATCGGTTGTACGCCTTATCGTCTTGTGTACGGGAAAGCGTGCCACCTCCCCATTGAGTTGGAGCACAAGGCCTATTGGGCCTTGAAGTGGGCTAATTTTGATATAAACAAAGCCGGTGACCTACGCAAGATCCAACTCAATGAGCTGAATGAACTCCGGAATGAGGCTTATGAAAATTCTTTGATCTATAAGGAAAGAACTAAGCTCATTCACGACTCCAAGATCAAAAACCGAGAGTTCCATGTTGGAGACAAAGTCTTACTTTTTAACTCTCGGTTGAAAATCTTTTCGGGCAAGCTCAAATCTCGTTGGTCCGGCCCATTCACCATCGCCCAAATTTTTCCATATGGTACTCTCGAGCTCGCTCAACCTAATGGACCAAATTTTAAGGTGAATGGCCAACGAGTGAAGTTGTACTTTGGTGAGGACACCTCTCAGGAGGTGATTCCATCCCTCACCACGTTCCCCATGAACTGAATTTGGGTCGAGTCAGGCTCGTGACTCGGTTATCAAAAACAAGCGCTCCTCGGGAGGCAGCCCGAGTATCTATCCCTTTAACCCCCTAAGTGTAGGGGAGGACCTATTTTGGTCATTTGTGTTTGTGTGGTGATGTGCTTACAGGGATTACTGCAATCTTGGAAATCTTTGAAGAACCGTGCTCCCGTGTTATCCGAAATCCGGTTCTATATCTCAACTATCGTGATTCAATTTTCTTCATTCTCACATTTGAAATTGATCACTTTAGTCGTCTCTTCCTTAACTTGAGTTAACCAACGTGCACAATGTCATAAGTGTAGGGGAGACTTTTCCCACATGCTTAAACATTGAGGACAATGTTTATCTTAAGTGTAGGGGAGACTTCTATCGAAGTTTTAAGTGGACTTTTCCATGAAAATGCCTTCAATTAACCGGAAAATCATCTTTTTCAACATTTTTCAAATTTTTAATTAACTTTGGCCATTTAGTCGTAATTTTTAAAATTTTTATCGTTGCTTTCATATGTATATATTCCGCAATAAAGTCAAAAATATTAATAAATTGGTGTAGCTAGTTTAGATATCTTTGACATATTAGGCCCGTTGCGTTTATTTTGACTCAACCCGAATAGACTTATCCAAGTTTATTCTAGCTAGTATCCTTAACCATGTAAACCTTAATTGGTTTATTAGGCTAAGTGTCCACGAGTCTCATTATTTGAGATTTTAAATTGTGGAGGACGAGAAATGATAGAGTCAATTATAAGTCGGTAATCTTGCGCAAGCTCACTTGGTGTAATTATTTGGCTATTCTCCCATCACTTGCTAATATTTATCTGCAATAAGTAAGGTCTTACGATTTGAAAAGTTACTTAGCTTCTAGCCCAAGATCGTTTAAAAGTTGCTCGGTAATGATAAGAGTTCATAGCCAAGGCATAACTTATGAAGCGGGGCGCGAAGATTGGCGAGTCCGAAAAGGCCCTAACAAGGCATGAGGATTCAATTTTATTGCTGAAGATCCAAAGTGATGTGAAAAGCATTATTCCTAAAGTCAATATGAAGGATCAAGACTCACGACGAAAAGCAATCAACTCCCATAAAGATCATGGAGAAGTCTATCCGAAAAGACCCTAACAAGGTATGAGGATAAATAGATCCAAGTCCGAAAAGGAGGCGGATCGTTGTATCTCAAAATCCCAATTAGAGATTGAAGAAATAATCATGAAGTCGTGGTCAACAAAGTTGGAGTACCCCTCAAAAGTCTCCAAGTGAAGAAACTCTATTATGATGAGAAGACCATTATCTCAAGAACGTCTCTCGAAGATATGAAGTATGAAGTACATGCCAAATATCGGCCCGAGAAAGGTCTCAAATCGTGAACCAAGTTATGCCAAGATATGAACTTTTTGATATCCCGAGAAGCAGTTTTAAGAGATTTTGTCCTTTAGCTAACTATTGATCAAATCGTCCTACTTTGCTTTCAGCCTTAATAAACTATCGAAATAAGTCCAAAAATGCATCTTCATGATCATTCTAAGACAAAAATAAAATATAAGAGATACACCTAGGAATAAGGGAGTTTAAGCATTTAATTAAACCATGTGTGTAAGTGTTTGATTTACTAACTTATAATAACAATGATCTCGTTTTTAAGCTTAGTTTGGGGAACGTGAAACTTGAGGGTGATAAATCTTCGCGACACCAAAGCCCTAATGTAAGTCTCTGATCTCTTTACAAGTTATTTCATTTCTTTTTGTTTATCTTAAAGATTTTATTTCTCATGGTTATTTGATTCTTAATTAGTAGTATTTGAATAAGGCCGAGGTTGATTAATTATGAGAAACATGTAAAATTGCTTTATCACTAAGCATTGCATGAGGGCATGGCAATGGTTAAGTGTAGGGGATTTGATAGGTGTGTAAACACCCATCCTTTTACCACTTAATTCTGGCTAAAACAAGACCAAAACACGTAATTAATATCATTTGTTTGGAATTATGCGTGGTTTTTGTGTTTATTGTGTTTTCAGAGCTAACCGGATGAATATTAAAGAAAACATGGGATTGCACGGGTTTCATCAAGGAAAAAGACTCAAGATAAAGTCTATTGTCCAAGACGTGCAAAAGATTTGAAGTCACTAGGCCTATTCGAAGATTTATCAAAGAAAAGGACTAAAGACGGAAGATTTTCATAAGTCGAAGAAACTCGAGTCTATTTAACGAAGAAATTAAAAGACGAGTTGGATTTAATCGACAACAAATCCCGAATCAGAATCGAAAACGTCAACTTTTCTGAAAAGACGAGAAGGCAAGAAGAAAGGGAGAAAGCCCACTCACCAACCAACCACTAGGAGTATAAATAGATCACTCCCTTCACATTTTAGAGAGTTAGCTTCATTTTTGTTTTTCCAGTACCTTAGGTTCGTTCATCAACCAACTCCATTAGGGAGTTTGGTGATTTCCATTTTTTCTTTTCATCTTGTAATCTTCAATCATTAACCTTGTTACTTTTTCATTAATCAATCCATTCCATCTTTTCATTTATCTTGTTCTTCATCATCTCTTTTTGCAAGTTCTTAAGTTTTTCTTTGATTCTAGTTTGATCTTAAAAAGTTGTTGATTTAGTGTTTTTATTGGTGGGATTTGTTTCTTATGATGTTTAAATGATTTGTGTTTAATTTGGTAAAACCTTTTTAAGTATTCGATTTGATTTTAGATTTTTAATTGAGTTCCCAGTCGTGTCTGCTGCTACTGTTCTTCAACCCCAGATATTCCGAATTGCCTTGACTTTCCGAATAGACCATTTCTTTGTTTGTCCTATTCGGAATTTTGGATATTCCGAATAGGGTTGTTTATGTTTCATTACTCGGAACTTTTCAATTATTCCGAATAGCAGTTTTCATTTCTCCTTATTCGGATTATTTTCCGAATAGGCCTTATATTCCGAATTGCCTCAATCTTCCGAATAGCATTGTTTTTCCGAATAACCTCTTTATTCCGAATAGAGTTTTTATTCCGAATAGGGATTTCCATTTTTCCCCTATTCGGAACATTTTACATTTTCCGAATAGCTTCATTTTTGTTTCCTTACTCGGAATATTTTCCGAATATCCCTTATTTTCCGCATAGACATTATATTCCGAATAGCTTATTTTTCTACATTCCGAATAGGGTATTTTCTCAATAAAGTATTTTTCCAGTTTTGCCTATTATTTGTTACTTGTTTTAAGTTTACTTCATTACCATTTTATTCACTTATCTATTTAGTAGTATAGAAAACCAAATCCACTTTTTTGTCACCAAGAACAAATCATTCCACTTTTAACTGAGATCAATTCGAGAGGATTCCGAGAATTTAGAACTCATACTAAAACCATTACATCACCAAGGTTTGTTGAAATTTTGTTGGATATGAGGCAACATGGTAAAATTCGTCACAAGGACTATTTTGAAGCTAACACTGTGGGTTTTCTTTTACTAATCTGGTGGTCTAATATGGTGGTAGATGGTCGTGGAAGCCATGGAAGGAGATAGACAGAGAAGGTTGTGTGTGAAAATAAATAAAATGTATTAAGATGAAAATAAAACACAAGCAACACCCCTCCTTGGAAGCCTTGGAGGGGTATATATAGTCACACATCGCACCTAAACTATACATTGTTTCCTAGTCTAGTCTAAGCGTGTGTGACTATGATAACTAATAGGAATTCTTAAATGTCGTCACATAAAGTGAATTTCCAACAATCTTCCCCCATGGGACGACGTGTAGAACTCCTTACAATATATTTCCTAATAATAAGTGTGAAAACACTTATCCTTTTTACTACTTATTTCCAATAATAACAAGACCAAAACGTGTGATTTATGTCGTAAAAGTCGGAATTATGCGTGGTTTGTGTTTTTATTGTGTTTTAGGACCAAAATATGAAAAAGGAAGAAAACACGGGTTTTCACGGGCTTTTATCGAAGACAACGGGAAAAGACGAAGTCAAAAGATCAAGAGTGCAAAAAGAACGGAAGTCCAAGACCTATTCTAAAGATTTATCGAAGAACAAGTCTAAAGATGGAAGTTAATGAAGTCGAAGAACTCGAGTCTAAATAAATGAAGAAATGTTAAAACAAGTTTAATTAATCCCAAGACGACATCGAGAAAGACAAAGAATTAAAATCGAGTCGAGAAGAAAAAGAAAGAAGAAAGCACCACACATGCCTCCCACTTCCCTATAAATACCCTCCTAATCACATTAGGAGGGGAGTTAGCTAGTTTTTACTTTTAAGTTTTCTTTCTAGTTTCAGAGAGAGAAAGTTCCCAACTTTCTCTCACTAAGTTTTTCTTTGTTTTCAACTTTTAAATTTAAGCTTTCTTTAATATTTGTATTTGAATTCCATTAATCAATTTCAAGTTAAGTTTTGTGTTCTTTAATCTTCTTCTACATTTCTTGGTTACTTTATCTTTGATCCGAATTTCACATCTCATTCTTATGTCTTTATGTTTTCGTGAGTAAAGGATTGATCTTCTTGGTTTACACATAAGTTCTTACACGTTTAGGCCATAAGCTCGTAATGCTTATTTGCTTATTTCGAGTTTAGCTTATTGATTTTCGGATTTTTCAAAGGTTTTAGTAATTTTAAAGTTCATTCCATAAAGTTTATAATCTTTCATGTTTTGGAAGTGATCGAATCTAAGCTTTTTGAGTTGGTTAACATTCGGACTAGATAGCTTATTGCACTTGCTTATTGAGTTTTACATTTTCCATCAATTTCGGATTAAGTATTGCTTCCCATCGCAATACAAGAGACTTTGTACACATTCCGACGGGACTCAAAGTTTTGATCGCAATAACCCATTAGGGTTTTACTTTGCGATCGGGTGTCTATTTCCCCTTATTCCGATCTGGGTTTGCGATCGCATATTGCGAGCGCACATTCCGACGGGACTAAGGTCTTTGTTAAGTTGAAACTCTGCCCAATTTTAGTCAGCATTATTATGATCTGAAACATTCCGATAGATACACATTGCGATAGAAGCTTTTACAACATTCCGATTGTGTCTTATTCATCATTCCGATTGCACCATCTCCCAGACATTCCGATTAGGGCTTGTTTAGTGATTGTTTTTATAAAATTTACAAGTGTTATTTTTGTTAGTGTTCTAGTACTTCTCCAATATTGCTTCTAAGTTTTCAAGCGTTACTTTTAACTCATTTTAGTTTTAATCTTTAAACTTCTACTTTACTCAACGTCACTTAAATCTACTTGCTATTAGTTTAAAATAGATAATCAAAACCAAACCATTCTCTTGATTCACCAAAAGACAATTGAGTCGCACTCTTAACCAATAGTCAATTCGAAAGGATTCGGATGATAAGATTTTATACCTAGCCAAAAGCGAAGTATTAAATGGCGCCGCTGCCGGCTCTTTTCGTTAAGATTAACGGTTTTTAGTGAGAGACGCATTGAATTTTGGGATCCGTTCTTTGAACGTTATTTTCCTCGCTTCAAAAATTTTCAAAAACCCAAAAAAATATAAAACTCTTTAAAAATACAAAAACATTAAAAAATCATAAAAAGCAATTCTTTTACAAAGATTTTGCACCAAAAAGATTATATAGATATTCTCTCTGTGTATATTTTTCTTCTGCAGGTGTATGCGTACTAGATCTTCGAACTATTCTGAGCCCGAGACTCGTGAAGATTTAGATATGGCTGGTGTTAATAACAACAATAATAACCCACCTCTACCTAATTTGAATAACAACAACAACAACAACAATGTCCACCTACTTGATTTACGGACAATGGAGGAATTGTGTCAACCCACCATGAACGGACGCGGAGGCCCAATTGCGCCAATGCACGTCACGGCTCAGGAGTTTTCGTTGAAGCATCACATGATCCAGCAAGTGCAAACTAACCCATTTCGCGGAATTCCGGATGATGATGCCAACAAACACCTCGACAAATTTATTACCATAACCCAAAGCATGAAGTGCCCCGGTGTTTGTATGGATGACCTTCGCATTCAACTTTTTCCACACTCGCTTTCTCACCATGCCGAAAAATGGTTTGACCGTCTTCCTAAGAACTCTATTCATACATGGAACGACATGACTCAACGCTTTTTGCCGCGCTACTTTCCCCCATCCATGGTCACAAACCTCCGTAACCAAATCAGTGGATTCATGCAAGACAATGATGAATCGCTTTTTGATGCTTGGAAACGGTACAATGATTTGATCGACCGCTGTCCAAATCATAATATGCTCCCCGTCACTCTCATTGACACCTTCTACAATGGTCTCACTTTTCGTGATCGTGACACGATCAATGCCGCCGCCGGTGGTACCTTTATGAAACGGAGACCGGAGGAGTGTCGAGAGTTGATTGAAAACATGACTACTCACCACAAGAATTGGGATTCATCCGCATCCTCAAGATCTAACTCGAGAGTCAATGTTTTTTCTACTACTTCCAATACCGAGATATCCGAACTTACTCGAAAAATCGCGAGTATGCACAAGGATTTCATGTCCATAGCCACAAACCACTTTCAACAAGCTAAAGCCGTTTCTATTTCTTGTGACACATGTGGTGGTTCTCATTCTTATAATGATTGTCCTTCTACCCAAGGCAATTTTTCAGAAAACGTTAACGCAGCTTACGGTACTTATCCCACGGGAGGCTATCAAGCCCGCCCTCAAGGAGACCGTGGCTTGCTAAGTTATCGTTCGAACAACTATCTTGCTCCACCCGGTTTCCCTCCTGTAAACCAAAACAACCAATCCCAACCTCGTGCTAACAATCAATATCAATCCCAATGAAACCAATACCCACCTCAAGGAACTTCTCAAGCTTACCAACTTCCACCTCTCAATCAACCGATGGCAGTGAGTCCAGACGTCGAGACATTCATGAAGACTAATCGGGAGATGGTGACGAATCTTCAGAGTCAAGTCCGCAACTTGAAGGGAGAAATGGCGAAACAAGGGAACAATATTCGAGCCGAGCTAAGGAATGACATGGCAAAACACAACAATGAAATTCATGCAAACATGAGAGACTCTTTCAATACTCAAGCGGTTAACCTTCGTGATATGATTGGTTCGCTCATCCAAGGTAATCAACCCTCTTCTTCGGGTACTCTTCCGAGTAACACCGTTGCGAATCCAAGAGGGGAGACGAAAGCAATCACCACTCGTAGTGGAAAAGGTTATATGGAACCCGAGCTTCCTACACTTCCACCTGTGATTGTGAACAAGGATAAAGAGCAACTTTCCCCACCTCCTTCACCTTCTATCCCCATTTCCCCACCACCCGTGGTTGTGAGTGATCCTATTCCCTTAAAGCCTTCTTCTTCATCCAATATACCTTATCCTTCAAGGTTGAGGAAAGAGAAGCAAAAGAGCAAGGATGATATTCAGGTTTCAAACTTTCTAAAAATGTTTAAACAATTGAATTTTAACATCTCCTTTGCCGAGGCTCTCGCTCACATGCCTAAATACGCTAAGATGTTTAAAGATCTTCTAAGTGATAAGGAAAAGCTTCTTGACATTGCTAAGACCCAACTTAATGAGAACTGCTCCGCAGTGCTCTTAAGGAAATTACCCAACAAACTTGGTGATCCGGGTCGCTTCTTGATTCCTTGCAACTTCCCGGGAGTAGAGAATTGCATGGCCCTAGCCGATCTAGGTGCCAGTATAAACTTAATGCCTTTAAGTGTTTGGAAGCAATTATCTCTCCCCGAGCTAGTCCCCACCAAAATGACTTTGGAATTAGCCAACCGTACGGTTGCTTATCCAGTGGGGATAGCCGAAGATGTCTTTGTTGGCGTTGACAAATTCACCTTCCCGGCGGATTTTGTTGTCGTTGACTACGAGATGGATCCTCGTGTTCCATTAATCGTTGGACGTCCCTTCCTGAGGACCGGTCGCACTCTCATTGATGTAGCCGCGGGCGAAATAATCATGAGAGTTGGTGACGATAAAATTGTTTTCAACATGGATAAGATTTCTAAGCAGCCTTATTCATATGAGAGTGTTAATGCTATTGATGTTCTCGATGAGGCGTGTGAAGAACATTTTCATGATGCTTGCAAAAGTACTCTTTCTTCTCTACCCAATGTTGAGACCGTTGCCTCAATTGCTCCGGCATTGACTCCTTTTGGAGAAAGTGACTTGGATGATTTCGAAGCTAGCTTAGGTCCTCTCGATATTAAGTATGATAACTCGTCCACCGATTGGGATGAAGACATTCGTACTATTGAGAGACTTCTCAATGAAGACCCGTTTTCTCCTCCTTCTCCTAAAGCGGTGACTAATGATGATCAATCATTAGTTACACCATCTATTGAGGATCCTCCTACTCTTGAGCTTAAGGACCTACCTCCTCATCTGGAATACGTTTTCCTTGAAGACAACGAGAAGTTACCGGTCATCATCGCGAAGGACCTGAAAGAAGAAGAAAAAGCCCAACTCATCGCCGTGTTGAAGAAGCATAAAAGAGCTATCGCTTGGAAAATCTCCGACATCCGTGGAATTGATCCTCATTTCTACACACATAAAATTCTCATGGAGGACGACTTTAAGCCCACAATTCAAAGCCAACGAAGGGTGAATCCTAAAATCCATGAAGTCATCAAAAAAGAGGTTATCAAACTTCTTGATGCGGGTATGATTTACCCTATTTCGGATTCACCATGGGTTAGTCCAGTCCATTGTGTGCCTAAGAAAGGCGGTATCACCGTTGTGCCCAATGCCAACAACGAGTTGATTCCTACCCGTCTTGTTACTGGGTGGAGAGTTTGTATAGACTACCGCAAACTCAATGATGCCACGAGAAAGGATCATTTTCCTCTACCTTTTATGGACCAAATGCTTGAACGTTTAGCGGGTAATGAATATTACTGCTTTCTTGATGGTTTTTCGGGTTATTTCCAAATACCCATCGATCCCCAAGATCAAGAGAAGACAACATTCACTTGTCCCTATGGCACATTTGCTTACAAAAGAATGCCTTTTGGCTTATGCAATGCCCCTGGGACTTTCCAAAGGTGCATGTTGGCTATCTTCCATGATATGGTTGAGCAAACCATGGAAGTCTTCATGGATGATTTCTCGGTCTTTGGGGATTCCTTCTCTTCTTGCCTTGCCAATTTGGAACGTATGCTTAAGCGGTGCGAAGCCACTCGCCTTGTTCTGAATTGGGAAAAATGCCATTTTATGGTAAAAGAAGGCATTGTGCTAGGACACAAAATCTCTAAAGCCGGTCTTGAAGTCGACCGTGCTAAAGTTGATGTCATAGCCAAATTACCTCCACCTTCAACCATGAAGGGTGTGAGAAGTTTTCTAGGTCATGCGGGCTTCTATCATCGATTCATTCAGGATTTCTCTAAAATCGCTCGCCCGATGACCCACCTCTTGGAAAAAGATTCTCCTTTTATCTTTTCTAAAGAGTGTCTCGAAGCCTTTAATCTTCTTAAGGATAAGCTCACTAAGGCACCGGTCTTGGTTACCCCTAATTGGGAGCTGCCTTTGAATTGATTTGCGATGCTAGCGACTTTGCTATTGGTGCGGTTTTGGGCCAACGAGTGAATAAACACTTCCAACCAATCCACTATACTAGCAAAACAATGATAGGGGCTCAATTGCATTATACGACAACCGAAAAAGAGCTTTTAGCTGTTGTCTATGCTTTTGAAAAATTTCGCCCCTATCTTGTTTTATCTCCCACCATCGTATACACGGACCATTCCGCGTTGAAGTACTTGATGACTAAGCATGATTCTAAGCCAAGACTTCTTCGTTGGGTTTTACTCCTTCAAGAATTCAACATCGAAATTCGTGACAAGAAGGGAGCCGAAAACTTGGCCGCGGATCATCTGAGCAGACTTGAGGATCCATATCAAGGGGATCATCCGAACAAAGAGATCAATGACTCTTTCCCCCTGGAGAACTTAATGTCTATAAATCTCAATCTTGATGACACCCCGTGGTTTGCGGACATTGCAAACTACTTAGCGGGTGGTATTCTCATCAAAGGGTTAACATCCCAACAAAAGAAGAAGTTCTTGAATGATGTTAAGACTTACTTTTGGGATGAACCTTTTCTATTCAAACAATGTGCTGATCTGATCATTCGTCGATGTGTTGACGAACCGGCAGCTTTTGACATTCTCCAAGCTTGCCACAAAGGACCCACCGGTGGTCACTTTGGTCCCAACTACACCGCTAAAAAAGTGTTTGATTCTGGATTCTATTGGCCCACCATTTATCGTGACGCTCACGAAATGGTTAAGCATTGTGATGCTTGCCAACCCCAAGGCAAGATCACACATAAGGATGAGATGCCTCAAAATTTCATACAGGAATGTGAAATCTTTGATGTATGGGGCATCGACTTTATGGGGCCATTTCCATCCTCCAAAGGGAACAAGTATATCCTCGTCGCCGTCGACTACGTTTCTAAATGGGTTGAAGCTAAGGCTCTTCCTACGAATCATGCGAGGGTGGTTGTGAACTTTTTGAAGCAGCTTTTCGCTCGATTTGGCGTTCCTCGTGCTATTATCAGCGACTGCGGGACTCATTTTTGCAACGATAAATTTGCAAGAGTCATGGCTAAGTATGGTGTCAATCACCGTCATTCCACCGCTTATCATCCCCAAACCAATGGGCAAGCCGAGATATCCAACCGTGGATTGAAGAGAATTTTGGAGCGTACTGTGGGAGAGCATCGCGCCGCGTGGGCCGATAAGTTAGATGATGCTCTGTGGGCTTTCCGTACTGCTTACAAGACCCCGATCAGTTGTACACCTTATCGTCTTGTGTACGGGAAAGCCTGCCACCTACCCATCGAGCTGGAACATAAGGCGCACTGGGCCTTGAAGTGGGCTAACTTCGACATCAACAAAGCCGGTGATCATCGCAAGATTCAACTCAACGAGCTCAATGAACTGAGGAATGAAGCTTATGAGAACTCGCTGATCTACAAGGAGAAGACCAAGATGATTCATGACGCAAAAATCAAGAACCGAGAGTTCCACGTTGGTGATCAAGTCTTACTCTTTAACTCTCGGTTGAAGATCTTCTCTGTCAAGTTGAAGAGCCGCTGGTCTGGTCCATTCACTGTCGCCAAAGTCTTTCCATATGGGACCATTCATCTTTCTCAGCCGAATGGGCCCAATTTCAAGGTGAATGGCCAGCGTCTGAAGCTGTACTTTGGTGAGGACATCTCTCATGAGATGATTCCATCCCTCACCACGTTCCCCATGAACTAAATTGGGTCGAGTCAGGCTCGTGACTCGGTGAACAAAAACAAGCGCTTCTCGGGAGGCAACCCGTGATCTATCCTTTATTGCTTTCATAATAAGTGTAGGGGGAGCCCCGTATGTGTTTGTTGTCTTGTTTCTTGTGCTGTGCAGGGATTAAAGCTTCAGAGAGCATCTTGATGACTTTTGACGAACCGTGATACCGTGTTCCCATCTTCCCGGTTCTATCCTAAACTCTCGTGATTCAATATTTCATATTCTATATGTTCACATTGAATTCACTTTAGTTGTCCTTTCCTTAGCAAGATTTAAACAAAGTGCACAATGTGATAAGTGTAGGGGAGTTTACTCCCACATGCTTAAACATTGAGGACAATGTTTATCTCAAGTGTAGGGGGGACTTCTATCGAAGTAAGTGGTCTTTTCCATGAATTTGCCCTCATTTTAACCGGAAAACTTGATTTTTCGACATTTTTCAAAATTTTTAATCTATTTTGGCCAAGTTGTATAGTTGTACTTTCCTTTATTATGTTTATTTTCTTCCCTTGCTAGAATAGATTTTCAATAAAGTGGTTTTAAATCTTTCTTAGTCGTGAACATTTTGACTCAACCTGAGTTTACTTATCTAAGTTTACTCTAGCTAGTATCCTTAACGTGTTTAAGTCAAGTTTTGCTAGGCTTTTATATAGGGAGCTATAAAACGCGAAAGTCTTAACTCTCACGGGTTAAGAACAAGAACTTTTCGCAAGTTCCTATAATTGATCCTAGAGAGTCGTTTATCAAGGGAACTTTAAAATGCGAATTCTAAACTTGAAAAAGTCTAAGAATTTGCAAGATCCTATAGGCGACTCGAAAACCTAAAACTTTGATTTAATAGGCTAAGCATCCACGAGTCTCATTCCTTGAGATTTTAAACTGTGGAGAACGAGAGATGATAGAGTCAATTATAAGTTCGGTATTCTTTTCATGAATTTATGTGAGTTAATTATAAGCCTATTCTCCCTTCGCTTGTTAATAAATTTATCTGCAATAAATAAGGTTGTACGATTTAAAAGGTTACTTAGCTTCTAGCCCCAAATCGTTTAAAAGTTGCTCGGTACGGATTAGAGTTCATAGCCAAGGCATAACTTATTGAAGCGGGATGCGAAGATTTGCGAGTCCGAAAAGGCCCTAACAAGGCATGAGGGCTACATTTTGTTGCTAAAGATCCAAAAGTGATGTGAAGAATCATTTATCGAAAATCAATATGATGGATCGAGACACACGACGAAAAGCAAATACTCCCCTAAAGATCATGGAGAAGTCTATCCAAAAAGACCCTAACAAGGTATGAGGATAAATAGATCCAAGTCCTAAAAGGAGGCGGATCGTTGTATATCAAAGTCCAAAATAAAGATTGGAGAAAAATGAAGAAGTCGTGGTCCATATATGAAGAATCTCTCAAAATATCAAGTGAAGAAATTCCTATTATGAAGAGAAGACCATAAGTTCAAGAACGTTTCTCAAAGATTCGAAGTATGAAGTCGCTGCCTAATATCGGTCCGAGAAAGGTCTCAAATCGTGAAGCAAGTTATGCCAAGATATGAACTTTATGAGGTCCCGAGAAGCAGTTTTAAAAGATTTGGTCCTTTAGCTAACTATTGATTAAATCGTTCACTTTATTTTCGGCCTAAATAACTATCGAAATAAGTCAAACAATGCATCCTCGTGATCATTCAAGACAAAAATAAAATATAAGAGATACACCTAGGAATAAGGGAGTCTAAGTGAATAATTGGCCCACATGAGTTCGTGATAGTTTGCTAACTTATAATAACAATGATCTCGTTCTTAAGCTTGGTATGGGGAACGTGAAACTTGAGGATGATAAACGTTCATGGCAGCCAAAACCCAATGTAATTTTTTAATTTCTTTACCTGTTTCTATCTTTTTATGTTTAGTATTTAATAAAGTCCAAGGTGGGTTATTCATGATGGAAAATGTAAACCGTGCTTTAAAATTAATGCATTGCATGAGGGCATTGCAATGGTCAAGTGTAGGGGATTTAATAAGTGTGAAAACACATATCCTTTTACCACTTATTTCCAATAATAACAAGACCAAAACGTGTGATTTATGTCGTAAAAGTCGGAATTATGCGTGGTTTGTGTTTTTATCGTGTTTTAGGACCAACATATGAAAAAGTAAGAAAACACGGGTTTTCACGGGCTTTTATCGAAGAAAACGGGAAAAGACGAAGTCAAAAGATCAAGAGTGCAAAAAGAACGGAAGTCCAAGACCTATTCTAAAGATTTATCGAAGAACAAGTCTAAAGACGGAAGTTAATGAAGTCGAAGAACTCGAGTCTAAATAAATGAAGAAATGTTAAAACAAGTTTAATTAATCCGGAGACGACATCGAGAAAGACAAAGAATTAAAATCGAGTCGAGAAGAAAAAGAAAGAAGAAAGCACCACACATGCCTCCCACTTCCCTATAAATACCCTCCTAATCACATTAGGAGGGGAGTTAGCTAGTTTTTACTTGTAAGTTTTCTTTCTAGTTTTAGAGAGAGAAAGTTCCCAACTTTCTCTCACTAAGTTTTTCTTTGTTTTCAACTTTTAAATTTAAGCTTTCTTTAATCTTTGTATTTGAATTCCATTAATCAATTTCAAGTTAAGTTTTGTGTTCTTTAATCTTCTTCTACATTTCTTGGTTACTTTATCTTTGATCCGAATTTCACATCTCATTCTTATGTCTTTATGTTTTCGTGAGTAAAGGATTGATCTTATTGGTTTACACATAAGTTCTTACACGTTTAGGCCATAAGCTCGTAATGCTTATTGGCTTATTTCGAGTTTAGCTTATTGATTTTTGGATTTTTCAAAGGTTTTAGTAATTTTAAAGTTCATTCCATAAAGTTTATAATCTTTCATGTTTTGGAAGTGATCAAATCTAAGCTTTTTGAGTTGGTTAACATTCGGACTAGATAGCTTATTGCACATGCTTGTTGAGTTTTACATTTTCCATCAATTTCGGATTAAGTATTGCTTCCCATCGCAATACAAGGGACTTTGTACACATTCCGACGGGACTCAAAGTTTTGATCGCAATAACCCATTAGGGTTTTACTTTGCGATCGGGTGTCTATTTCCCCTTATTCCGATCTGGGTTTGCGATCGCATATTGCGATCGCACATTCCGACGGGACTAAGGTCTTTGTTAAGTTGAAACTCTGCCCAATTTTAGTCAGCATTATTACGATCTGAAACATTCCGATAGATACACATTGCGATAGAAGCTTTTACAACATTCCGATTGTGTCTTATTCATCATTCCGATTGCACCATCTCCCAGACATTCCGATTAGGGCTTGTTTAGTGATTGTTTTTATAAAATTTCTAAGTATTATTTTTGTTAGTGTTCTAGTACTTTTCCAATATTGCTTCTAAGTTTTCAAGCGTTACTTTTAACTCATTTTGGTTTTAATCTTTAAACTTCTACTTTACTCAACGTCACTTAAATCTACTTGCTATTAGTTTAAAATAGATAATCAAAACCAAACCATTCTCTTGATTCACCAAAAGACAATTGAGTCGCACTCTTAACCAATAGTCAATTCGAAAGGATTCGGACGATAAGATTTTATACCTAGCCAAAAGCGAAGTATTACCTAACAAGTACATAATGATTAAGAACAAAAGCTTTCATGAAGCGTCCAATGCTGATGATGTCTTCTGAGGCCTTTGACTTCAAGTCTTCCCTTCAAAACGACTCATCTTTAAAGTAACTTGTAGTAGAAATACTGTAACGGCACGAGCTAAGTAATCCATATACTTCTGGTTAAGGAGAAGCTTCTGAATTAACTTCCCCCTAATTCATGCCACATAAACTTGATGTAGAAGCTTTTAAATAGCTTCCCCCTAAACCGACAATCCTCGTAAGCAACTTCAAAGCTTTCAATAAAGATTAGAATGATTAAGCACACAACGGAAATTTAAAAGCAAACCCCATCATATAACATGATAATGTTGCTATGAGGGATTGAAAGTAAGGGCCACACCAAGTAGATCAACAACTTCCCTTCTCACGCTTGAATAATTCTTCTGAATTTTTCTTCCCCCTGAGAGTTCAAGTTATGCATACTAGAAAGAATCAAGACATTTCTTCCCCCACATAGTTGAAGAAAAAAAACCAATCCCAAGTATGAAGCTCAAATACTGAAGTAGACACTTTATCCCATTCATGAAGTTGACATCGTAACACCAGAGTCAATTAAGTCCCGGAAATGCACATATCTTCTTCCGGAGATGCACCATAGTCAATTAAGTCCTGGAAGTGCATATCTCTCCATATAGGGTAACGATGATGAATAATTGCAACATCAAAACAATTAAACATCGAATCAGTAGTGTACCGTTTAGAGATTGATAACGCCACGAGTTAAAACGCTGATTTTCTCTGCGGTTATGAGAATTGTCTTCCCGGAATGTATTCAAATCAAAAGAAGGTATGAAGTTCATCACGTGTACTCGTTGTGCGTTTAATGTGTCTTCTTCTTCCCCCTTGATGGTTTCGAAACTCGAAACCAGCAATAAATCGTACGCACATATACCTGAAATCTCGTGAGAATAATAAATAAGATGAATTATATATTTTGTGAGAATCAGCTGCTGATCGAATTTCTCTACTCATAAACTCTCCATGGCCATATTTACCAACCCCCTTGTAAGCAATTTGAAGTGACCACTGATAGAATGAACCAGATACATCAAACGTGAAACTGAATAAGAATCCTTCGATCTTGTGACTTAAGCTTGCACTGTTGTTGAATGAGGAACGGTGGAGAAATCTCTAAGTACCCAATACATCACTAAAGAAGTTACAAGCACAACACCTCTTGAAATTATCCACGTCGACAAAGCGCGTCACACTGAGTACAACAATGTAACCCCTTTAAGTGATAGTTATCCGAGTCATCAACCAACCACCCCGATCCCGGAAACTAGATAAATAAGTCTTCATTCTAAGATTAAGCACGAGCAAGTCATCTTTGAAAGATAAAATAAATACACGCCTTCGAAAAATCCGTCTTCAACTTCACATAATTAATACCCGATCAAACAAATTCGTAGCTACTAAAAATATAGCCATTTTTCTTGGTCTTGTCTAGTAAGTCTCGTCACATTGTTACGTCTTTTTATCTCGTCACATTGTCTCGACAGAGTCGCGAGAAAATAAACATTAATTTCATGTAAATGATAAAATTGAAAAATTAAAATTTATCATTACAACTAATGAAACTAACTTTTCGTCCCATGTCAAATGCTCAAAGTTTTATCTGGTCCACATATGTTCCATACGTTCCAAAATAATTTTTGGACAAGTTGAGATATGTTTAGATTTAATGGCCCAAGTAACTTTTCCAGTCCATTCACTTTACACCATGAACCGGTCCATCAGTTTTCTATACCTAAAAATTAGGTATAAGATGCATCACCCCTAATCACTCTCACCATTTAACACATAACCTAATCAACTTCACCTTGTTTTCATCTCTCATCCTAAATAATACCGAAACCTCCGTCCCAAAACCATCCAACCTCCTCATTTCTACAGCCACCAAAACTCATTGTTTCCATCCGATTACAATAACTCCCATAATTTCATCATCAATCTCAGCCAACACATATACTCACCCAATCTCAATCTTCAATCATCTAAAAGATTGCTCTTTCATCAATTTGAATAAACCCACATCCGCCTCATTCCACAAATCATATGAGCCTGTACGAATCAATCGAATAATAAAAAATTACCACTTTCAAGGCACGGCTTCAAGATCTGGTAAAAGGTTCTCGGGTAGGTTTGCATGTTTGAATTGAATTTTAATCGAAGTAATGACCTGATTATAACGAAATAGTTATACATCTTTCATGACTTTCGTATATTAATCACAGATCTGTGATGATGATGTTCGTTTTCGTGTATGATCTTAAAGAATCTACACATGCATGACGAAAAAAAATCTGAGATCATAATTATGTTTTAGTTGTGAGTTAGATTCGAGTTTTGTTATGATTATTAGTAGAAGGGATTAGGTGACGATGGGACATAGGTGTAGATGTTGTTGGATTTGTTGTGGAGTAATAAGGGAGATGAGTAATATGTGTTTTGGTCAAGTCTTGTTTTTTTGTTAAACTTGTCACAAGGTTTGTTCAAACTGCATCGGAATTTTTTTCTGTCCTAACCCATCGCAATGTAAACAAAACAAGCCATCGTAATGTATGAATATCCATCGCAATGTTTTCAAAGTACTGCATCACAATATTTCCATTATCAGTCCATCGGAATGTTTGAAAAAATTCAGCAGCATGTTGTCTTAATATACCAATGCGATAGGTCAAACCACCCATCACAATGAGACCCATCAGAATGAGTCCCATCGCAATGCCTACAGTTGAACCCATCGGAATGTATAAAAAAACCCCATCAAAATCAATGCGATCGAAAGTGGCCATCGAAATTCATGCATCAGAACGCATCTATCTAAAAACTTATCCATATTACATTTTCCTTGAATTCCGGATCTGGGGATTTTTTGGATCTGATTTTCTGGGCAAATCTTCAAATAAAAAAACTGTATACCATATTTGAAAATATTTTACATTGATAAAATACCATATTATAAAAAAGATCAGAACCGAAAAAGATATTATGTACAGGACAGATAAGGGACCAAAGAAAACCAGAAATATGGACCATGGACTAGTAATATTACTAGATGAATGATGACAAAAAAATGTAGTGACAAGAAACTATCGAGACAAAAAAGTAACGGATTTAGAACAAAAAATTAATAGACCGAGACCAAAAGAATTTAACCACCGAATCAATAACAAAAACACGACGATCCAAGGATTGAACCGTAACTCTGATGCCAATTGTGGATTTGCTTTTACTAATCCGGTGGTCTAATATGGTGGTAGATGGTGGTGGAAGCCATGGAAGGAGATAGAGAGAGAAGGTTGTATGTGAAAATAAAGAAAATGTATTAAGATGAAAATGAAACACAAGCAACACCCCTCCTTGGAAGCTTTGGAGGGGTATATATAGTCATACATTACACCTAAACTATACATTGTTTCCTAGTCTAGTCTAAGCGTGTGTGACTATGATAACTAATGGGAATTCTTAAATGTCGTCACATAAAGTGAATTTCCAACAAACCCCCATACAACAAAATTGTTCACCACTCTTGCAGCACCTACCATACAATTTTCTTGCAGGGAAGGTCCCCTTACACCAATCATGATGGACCAGATCAGAAGAGAAGCTTCTTCCAAATCAAGAGCAGCCCAAACCCCTCTTGCTGATGCCCCTGCTAGTGATACCCCTGCCAGATAACTTCTCCCTGCCAACCCACAATAAGAAAGAAGAACCAAAACCAGGTTTGCTAGGTCTCCCTTATCAGGTAAACCTTCACAAGGAGCAGAGAGGAGAGTCTCCAAAAGGTTGAAGCACATTGGGGGTTTGGCTGCCACTACTGTCTCATCCCCAAGGGATGAGCAGGATAGTGATACCATAAGTAAGTCCTCTCCTCACTCAGTGATACCCAAAAAGAGAGCAATCTCCTCCTAGGGTTGAGAGCAGAATGAAACCACTATCCATCTTGGAATTGACGAATATGTGCATTAGCTTGAAAGAGCAAAATGCACAACTGGTATAAACTGTCAAAAAGCAAGGTCTGGTTATTAATAGTTTGGAGACCAGACTTGCTACACTTGAGGGGAGGAGAAGACCAAAGCTTATTGTTTCTACAGATGAGGATGCTTACAAAGGGGAGGAAGTTCCTCAAATAGATGAGTGTACTCAGTGGTATGCATTTCCTAGTGGTCAGGATCTAGGACAAGAAAAGGTGGCAAATGATGAGAAAGGGAGTGATAAGGGGAGTGACACAAAAGATATTGCCCAAGCCTTGTTGAATATAGGAAATCAAGAAGAAGCCCTTGCTTCTACAAATGTTTCCCCTGCTACAATTCATCCCCCTGCAATAAGTCCTTCCCCTTCTAAACCTATTACTCAAACATTTGTTAGGAAGAACAAAAGGCAACCAACTCAGAAGGGGATAAAGATTGGAGAAGATGCACCCAAAGCAAAACCAACAGTGGATCCAAAAGACAAAGGAAAGGGGAAGATGATTGAATATCCCAAGAGGAAGTACAAGTACAAAAAACCTAAACAACTAAGGGCTCAAGAGGAACATTATGCATAAGTAGCTCAAAGAGTACATGAAGAAGAGCTACACATGCAAGAACAAAGAATGAAACAGATGTGAAAAGGAGCACAACATGAGCAGGGACAAGTACAAATGAGGCCCAGAGAAATTCTTAAACAAGTTGAAATCATGCATAGAGAGCTGGATGACAGGGTACCTCATGTTCAAGAATTTATAGAGCAATGGGACAAGGAGTTGGTGAATGCTCCTTTGGAAGAAAGATATGAACTGATTATTTTAGTCTTTAATTTTCAAAATGATTATCTGGAAAGAAGAATGAGTCAGATTTAGAAGAAAAAACATTTGAGGTCTGAGAAGGGGAGGCTAGCACATTAAAAGGTTATGCTCAAAAGACACAAGAGGTGGACTGATGCTCACTTCAAAGATATGACTTTTGAGGAGATAGAGAGAGAAGCTAGGCCAGTACTAAGGGAGACAAATGTGGATGACTTCATAGGCATAGGTACTCCTAAAGAGGTTGAGTATCTCAGGAGGAAAGATGAGATAATACAAAAAGCTAGGAAGACCAGAAAAAGAAAGGCTGAAGGAGTGGCAGTGGAAACAACACAAACAGGTGCATCAACCCAAGCAGGTGCAACTTTTCCATCAGTTGAACGATATGTTCTCAATTCACAGAGAGCAGCCAAAAGGTTAAAAAGGATGGAAAGAATTGGTACAGTCACTAAGGAAACTCAACATCCTTCCAATGAAGAAATAGATCAACATTTGATTATGGAAGAGAATGATGAAATTGCACCAAGTGAGTTTGGGAAGAAGTACAACATAGTAGAGTATGCTGTTTATGAGCACAAAGGAATGTCTTGGTGGAAGCTTACAAGAGCTGACAATACAGCACAGACCTTTCTAAGGATAGATCTGTTATTTCAAACATTAGACAAAGAGGACTTAGATGATCTATGGAAGATTTTAAAAAAGACATTTGCTGCCAACCCTCCTACTTTGGATGGTGTAGAGAAAGACTGGGTGATTTGGGACAGCATGCACAGGATGTATGAGCGTGAGTTGTTTGATCATATCTTTGATGCAGTGAATGGGGCAAAGATGCTATATTGTAAGCTGTTTACCAATTCTGGGTTTATGAGGTAGCCATGGAAGGTGTAAGTGTTTATTTGCTTAATCATCGTTATTATCCTTTCACTCAAGAGACCTTCAAGAAGCTGGCACAAGATGATTTAATTGTGGATGCTAAAGAACCTGTTGCTTATGATTTGGTAAGATTAATTCATAGTCAACTTTGGCCAGGAAGTTTGTAAGCATTCTCATCAACTAGCATTTATTCAGAAACTTGTCTTTAGGCTAAAGCACAAGTTTAGGGGAGGATTGTTGGGAATAAATGTATGAGTATTAGTTCCCCCTGCTGGTTCGTCAGAGTTCCCCCTGCTAGAGTAAGTTCCCCCTACTGAATAACAAAGGCAGGGGGATTGGTCCCCCTGCTGGAAGTCAAAGACCTTGCTACTAAGATAAACTTAGAAGAGATTATGACGCGTTTCAGTTACTACCCCAAGATAGTTTCCTTCTTTGTTAGTTGTGATCTTGTACGTGAGTCCTTGTGCTATAAAAAGGACTCACTAGGTTATCATGTAAAACATCTTTCTCTGTTCATTTCATTTTCACACTTTAAGGTTGTATAACCCCAATACCACTATTGGGTATTCGTATATCTTTGATATATTAAAGTTTAACGTTTAATCTTAATATTTTTTCTTGTGCTAAATACTATATTCCGCATCTTGTTTAGTTACTTTATATTGCAAAGTTTCTCTAGTGTTAGTTGGAATTTATTCTTTCTATCACAACCCTGAAACAAGCTAAGGTTTAAGATCTGAGTTTGGGATCAACAAGGATCAGTAGTAGCATCAACTGTAATGTGTGTGGGGATTGGTTCAGAAACCGGTGTAGGTGTAGGATCATCAACAGGGGTAGGATTAACAGCAGGTGTGGCATCCACAACTGGTGTGGTGGTATCATCAATAGGAAAAGGGGTGGGATCAACCTTCGAAGAAGTCGAGTGAACAGCAGGAGTAGCTTCACCAAAAGTTGGGACACCAGAGGTACCTTCTTCTAGAACAACGGATGATGGAGTGGGAGCAGCATTAGGATCAGAGGTTTGAACAACAGGAGTAGGTGGGCAAAAGATGGCATTAGCAGGTTTGGCGCATCCTTCTGCTTGATCATCTTTGTGTACAAATTCTTAAGCTCATCATCAGACAACTTCCTTACCCTCTTCCATGTCAATCCATAGGTGAAATAGGATCCAAATTGATTTTTCACATGTTGCTGCATTAACTTCTTTTGCTCAGCATAAGAGAGAGGTCGCTTGCGTCGATTTTGGTGAAGTTGAGCAGCCAGATCCTCTCGTTGTCGTTGCATCAAAGACATTGCCCTACAAACACAATTCCCCTGATTCACATCTGCACCCAGTACATCGGTGAACTGAGAGTAGTCAGAGGTGAGGATGGTAACCACATTCATTCAATCCGCGTTATCCTAAAACATGGCATTGTGTCTTATCTTCTCACGGCGTTGTTGCTTTAAAGCTTCATCCTCAGCCGCAGGCGTTGAGGTAGACGCATCCTCTTGGTCTAGCTCCTCTTGTAGCTTCTGAGTAGACTCCTCTCATAATCTTTCTTCTTCCATTTGTCTACGGGTTCTCTTTCTAGGAGGGGATGGTGCATCAGTCATAGGGGCTTTACCCTGTGGGTCATGGGAGGTAAGAAGAGCTGAGGATGAAGGACCAGTAGTATCAGTCCTTGAAACCGGGCCAACAGCAGTAGATGGAATGCTTGAAGCACTAGGAGGAGTAGGTAACTCTTCACTCGGCTTTGAGGCAAAAGCAGCACTGGCCAAAACAGTCAACCAATCTTCCTCCTCATCCTCATCAGAATCAGATAACACCACCTTCTTCTTATGGCGCTTCAACAACTCTGCCAATGACTTGACCTTGTTTGCCAAACGGAGCACAAAATCCCTAGTGAGCTTTCGATGCTTTTTGAGCTCATCCTCTAAAGATATGATCTTCTCATAGTACATGTGCACCAAAGCCAGCAATGATGTCAGAGTAAAAGGTACCTCAGCTTCCCCACCAAGAGGACTTGGTTTGGGGGATGCGTCATTAGGACCAGAAGCAAAAGATTGGTTAGCCATATGATCATGAGAGCTAGAAGGCTCTTCAATTGAATGATGAACTGGGCTAGGAAGGGGAGAATCAACAAAGGGGGACACATGTGGGCGAGATGAGGAGGTAGCCTTTGAGATAAATGGCATGTCTGCCACCACCTCTCTAGCCGGTTCCTCAACCTCCACATGAGGTACCCATGCAGCAGGAATCTCCTCCTTCATGGGATCATCAACCAATTGAGGTTCCTCCTCGGCTTGAACAGCCGAAGGAACCACATTGGGACCACATTGGGCAAGACCCAACATAGCAGCATTGAGGGGCCTTTGAGGACCAAGATAACCAATTGTCATATTCGCATATACTTTTGGAGTGAGCTTAACACATTCTTTCGTATTTCTAGGTAAACACATAAGAATCTGTTGCAAAAACCTAGGATACATGAGAAACTTCTTTTTAGAACCAGTAGCACTAAGATTGCTAAGCAAACCATCAAGCAGATAACGAGAAAAGTTAAATGGGCGACCCTGAGCAATACACACGAAACCAGTAGCAAGAGAGATGGGAAATACATCCTAACTCCCAGCTTTGGGACTCAAGCATTGAATCAAGAAGTGGACAAGCAACTTCCATTGAGGGGAAAACCAATTTTTCTGAAAGTTAAACTTCCCCTGATGATTGTAAGCAATTGCAGCGAATCCATCCAACACCTCCGCATTTGGGAGAGAAATAATGCCATCTTCATCTTGGAGATGAAGGGCAGAACGAATGGATGCTTCAGTCACCACATAGGAGCGACCATCAATAGTAGCATGGATCTCCAACGGGTGACCCAAAACCGCGTGGGTGTTGGCAGTAGCCCAGAACTGACGGATGACTGAGTCATACACAGTTGGGTAAATAGTAAGGGCATACCTGAGATTAGAAGCCTCGATGTACTCCAATATGTCAAGGAACTCCTCCCTTCTTGGGCCTTCTCCGAGATAAGCAACCTTGTTGTGATCGGGTTTGTACTATAGAGATGCCATGGATGATGATTGAGAAGTTGAATATGATTGCTTGAAGATGGTTAAGGGTATGAGCGTATGTGTGTGTGTTTAGTTTGTGATAAGTGAGTCAAATGATCCCTTTGACCATAAATAATGGTTAGGGAAAACTGTTCATTAACCCCTAATTATGGGGGTTTCCCTTTCCAAGTTAATACATTAATGGTGAGTAACCACTTGCCCTTTAATCCATTATTAGAAAATCCCAATTACCAAAGATAAAAATATATGTGCACCAGAAGTAACTTGCGTTGACTGAAAGTCAAAACGGCTAGAGGTCAACGCTAGGAGAAGCAAGTGGTCAACAAAAGTCAACATAATGAACAGTGACCCAAGATGATACTAGAAGCCAAACACACGTGGAGGGGTTTTGACCTACTAGGAGCAGAAGAGTGCCACTAGGAGTAACCAATTTCTTCCACTAGAAGTAGCACACACAACAAATACCCATGAAAAGTGTCGTAAGTAGCTACCAGAAGTAAGAATGTAAAAGCATACATTTACAAGAATCCTCCCCTTGGGCTTTGCCTCCCCTCAATCCTAGATCTTAAGGATTGACCATACCAATGTGAACCACCAAGTGGTTAAACGGTGGACCATCAAACGCTTTAGTCAACAAATCAGCAACACTATCATCCGTATGTACCTTGAGAACCTGTAACAGCTTCTTTTCATTGGCATCACGTATAAAATGGTATCGAATCTCTATATGCTTGGTTCGTTGATGAAACACAGGATTCTTCACTATGCAGATAGTGCTTTGATTGTCGATGAAGATTTTGGTGTTCATAAAGTTGAACCTATAATCCAACATTTGATTTGGTATCTACAAGACTTGTCCACAACAACTAGCAGCAGCTACATATTCAGCTTCTGTTGAGGAAGTAGCTACTATTGTCTGTTTCTTACATTTCCATGAGATGAGTCTTCGTCCCAAAAATTGACAACCACCAGTAGTAGACTTCCTATCATTATTAGCACCTGGATAATCACTATCACTATAAGCTTCAAGAATAAAAGGTGATTCCCTTGGATACCACAACCCTAGCTTGGATTGTGCCTTGATATATTTGAAGATTTTCTTGAAAACATTCAAATTATACACGGTAGGTGCCACTTGATGTCTAGAACAAGCACTAACAGCAAACATAATGTCCAGGCGTGAGGCAGTCAAATACATGAGTAAGCCAATCATTGACCTGTACATGTGAACATTTACGAGGGGATCTGGCTCATTCTTGAGTTTGACTTTAGTGACTTCATAAGGTGTTGCTACTGGTCTAAGAGGTTTCACATCAAACTTCTGAAATATCTCATGAACATACTTATCTTGACTAATGATGATACCATCCGACTGCTGCTTGACTTGAAGATCAAGGAAAAATGTTAGTTCTCCCATGGCACTCATCTTAAATTCGCCTTTCATTAGCTGTTCAAACTCATCACACCATTCCTTCTTGGTAGAGCCGAAGATAATGTCATCTACATACACCTGAACCAGGATGATGTCTTTGGCATTCCTTTTAAGGAACAATGTTTTGTCAATAGTGCCTCTTCTGTAGCCATGTTTCAACAAGAAAGTGGATAGACGCTCATACCAAGCTCTAGGAGCTTGATGAAGTCCATATAGAGCTTTGATCACCTTGTAGACTTTCTTAGGATGAAGGGGATTCACAAAGCCCTTAGGTTGAGTGACATAAACTTCCTCGTCAATCTTGCCATAAAGAAATGCACTCTTGACATTCATCTGAAAAACCATAAAGCCAAAATAAGAAGCAAAAGCAAAAAACGAACGAATGGCCTCAGTTCTTGCAACATGAGCAAAGACTTCAGTATAGTCAAGTCCTTCAAGTTGAGTGTGACCTTGCATCTTTCTTGCTTTTGAGAATCCATTTGGTACCAATTGCTGTCTTTCCATCTGGTAAATCAACTAGGATCCAAACATTCTGAAACAAGAATTGTTGCATCTCCTCCTGCATAGCCTCCACCCAACTTTGATCCTTAAGAGCATGTGAGACAAACCTAGGTTCAACCTATGACAGAAAACAACCAAACAAACAATAAAGAAAATCTGTATGATTATTACGCCTTTGGTCTTCAATGTAGCTCACAAGAGCATGATGACCAGAAGTTGCTTTCTTATGCATGCCACGAGTCTTGACAGTAGAACCATGATCTCCTATAATTTGAGTAGTAGGATGAACTTTATGGAACTGCTGAATAAGATTAGGACCTACTTCTACCTCGGTTGACAAGTTATTAAGATCCCCGACTATGCCATCATCATACGAAGCAGAGTCGAAAATGCCATCTATTGGTTGCTTATGAATATCATCCAGCTTAGTTGAAGACTTCTTTTGATAGTTTCCTAGGTCAGAAGGACAAGAGAACCTATTTGTGGAAGTAGGATCACTAACCGGGCTTCCGATAGGTGTTGAACTTGCACTAGGAGTAACAATAGGATCACAAGGAGTAACTGGTACAATAGGAGTACCCAAAGGAAACTCAAAGCCTCCTTGAGTAGCTGCTATAGTAGCATCTTGTTGTTGCTTAAGTAGTGTATCAAGAGCTCCTTGTGAGTCCATAAATTCTGATGAAGTAGAACCAATAGGAGTAGCAGTGTTGTCGGTAGCGACTTTGGTGGAATAAGATGGTATGATAAAAATGTCATCATCATCATCTGAGTCCGAAAAGTTAGACGTAGCACCTGCACTAGAAGACGCAAACATTTGTGGACCTGCATTTTGGTTAGTTTAGAAACGAAAATATCCCAATGAGTCACTAAGATAATCAAGATCAAAATACCATTCAGGACCTTTGCCTTAGATGTTTGTCTTCTCCTCAAAGTACCTGAGATTGATAGTTTCAATTACACGCTGGGCAGTGAGATTATATACCTTATAGGCTCTCGAGTGAGCTAAATATCCCACAATATAGCCTTCATCCGCCTTACAATCAAATTTCCCCAAATAGTCACTAGTATTTAGAATGGTGACAGGATAGCCAAATAGCTTCAAATGAGTAATGCTTGGGACTTTAGCTGTGAGTAGCTCATAGGGAGTCTTCTTATGTGGATTGGTAATAGAGACCCTATTTAGAACATAACACGTAGTGTTGACAGCTTCTGTCCAAAACATAGTCGGAAGCTTGGAATCAACAAGCATGGTTCTTGCAGCTTCTATAAGAGTCCTGTTTTTCGGTCCTGGAACACCATTCTGTTGAGGAGTCCTGGCAGCACTATAAAATCTTTTGATACCCTTGGAATTGCAAAGTGCTATGAGTTCTGCATTCTTGAACTCAGTTCCATTGTCACAACGAATACCTTTCACCTTCTTGGACAGCTGATTCTCAATGAGTGCAATGAAGTCTTTGAGAATAGGGTAGGTCTCACTTTTAGCATCCAGAAAGAAAACCCACGAAAACCTGCTATAGCCATCAGTTACCACAAGACAATAGTGTTTATGGTCAATGCTCCTAATAGAGGTAGGACCAAACAAATCCATATGTAGTAGCTGCAATGGTTCAGTTACTAAGCTTAGAGCAGTAATGGCTTTGAAGGATGCTTTGTGTTCTTTGCCTTTGCTGCTAGCAAGGCAATTGATGTCATTCCTGAACGTTTTGGGAGGTAAACCAGAGACCAAGTTCATATTCGCCAGCTTGTGAATGGTCTTGAAGTTTACATGTCTCATCCTCCTATGCCATTTGGTGGCTTCATCTTCTGATGCTTTGGTAACCAAACAAACTAGTTGACCAGTAGGATTAACTTTATTCAGCTTGATACTGTAGAGGTTATGTCTTCTTGTGATTTTGAGTAGAACATGGGAGTCATCCGGTAACTTAAAGTCTTTGGACAACACCAGAGCTTCAGTATCCGTAAACAGGACAAACTGCTTCTTGTCACAAATCTGAGAGACAGATATCAAGTTGAAGTGTTGAAGTGCTTCTACATAGTAAAACTGCTTAAAATTAAGGTTAGGGGTCTAAATGGTTCCTTTGCCAGAGATCCTTCCTTCACCATCTCTAAAGTACACCTTCCCGTCTTGAAATGGTACAAAGTTAGTCAAAAGTCCTTTATTCCCTGTCATGCTCCTAGAGCATCCACTATCTACAATTCCAAGAGATGGATCTTGGTATGCAGTAATCTTAAACAACAAAAAAGTCATATGTAAAAGTTAGTGTCTTAAGGGGACCCAAACCTTTTCAGGCTTGAGTCTGCCTCGTGGATCATTAGTAGATAGCTAAGAATATTGATGAGATCCACTGTTGTTCTTGCGTTTCCTGTGCATCATATTGGTGTTATGTTGTGACCAAGAACAACCTGCTGAGGGCTTAAAAACAGAACCCAAATATCCCAACCCAAAATGTGTTTGGTCTGAAGTAGTAGCATAATGCTGATTAAAATTCTGAAAATAATTGCTGGTTGGCCTATTATGGGTATAGGCATTGCTTATCCAAGAAGTAGAAGCTAAAGGAGAGGTCCTTCTAGTAGAAGGAAAAGATTGGGCACATGGATTTAATCTTCTGGAAGAAAAACCCACACCAATAGGAGCAACTCCTGGTGGACCATCAGTAGAATAAGATTGATAAACAGGAGGCTTTTGATCAAAAAAATCACAATCCTTCATCAGATGAAATTTACTACCACAAACAAGTCATGTTTTAAAAGACCTTTTATCCAAATGATATTGTTTTAAACTACTATTCTTATTACAGACCACTCTGGGAGAATCAACATTCCTAGATTTCAACAAACTAGAATTAAAAACAATGGAAGTAGAAGCAGTAGCAACTCTCTCATCACTCATTCTAGCACTAGTAGTAGAAGTGTCATTTGTTTTGGGACTCGAAGGTCTTGACACTTCACTTGAACCACAGGATGCATAGTTACTTGCCTTGTCCTTCAAAGTAAAAGAGAGAAAGTCATTAGTATTTTATAGAGCTTTTGGGAGACTCATGCATCTATGATCCATCCAAGTCTGAATGCATGGATGTGGGCATAAATGTTCCTGTAAGAGGTGGAGGAACAACATGCATTGTGGCAGCTAGTTTAAACCTATTGTACTAGGTTTTCCCTCCTCCTCTTTGTCAGGATCAAAGACACCTAAAAAGGATAAATCAAAAACATCATCTGGACCAATATATTTTTCAAAACCTAACCCTCTCTTAGTTCTACTAGACATGCTACTATCTAGTTTGGAAAGATTCTTGGGTGTTTTTTGCCATTTATCAAATCTTAATAGTGTAGCATCCAATTTTTCTTGCATTTCTTATTTTGCCTGAATACTCTCAATGTTAAGTTTGTCAGTACATTTAAGCATGTTAGTGGTATTCTCTAAATCAATGCTTAACACTCGAATCTTATCCTCATACTCAAGTTGAGTATTTTGAAGCCACTTCTTTTGTTCTTCTAAAGTTTCTAGATAACTCTTATAAGATTGAACTTCTAAAAAATATTTGTTATTTTGAGCATTTAGTTCACTTCATTGTGTTAAGAGGTCTGAGTATTTATCATCACAACCAAGAGGGCAATTTTGTACCTAAGGAGAGATTCACATAAGAGCAAACACCTCTGCTTCCTCTGCATCAGATATGTGACCAACAATCATAGCAAAGACATCAGTAGAAGACTCAACTGATTCCAATGCTTGTGTCTCATGCTTATTCTAGTTGACCATGGTATCAACCGCCACCAAAGCTTTCTTTTCATCCTTGAGCTCTTGAACCTTGAAAGGTGAATACTTGTTCTTCTCCTGGTCATTTTTGTTAGGGAACTCCCTAGCAAAATGTCCTTGCTGCTGATAGTTATAACATTTGACCTTGCTCTTATCAAACCTGGCTGACTCTCTTAGGTTGTAGCTGAATTTTCTACCAGCCTTCTTTTCAAACTTATGAACACGGAGAGTGAGCATAGCCATCTACCACTTAAGGTCCATTTCATCCAGGTCAAGTTTATCAACCTATTTGAAATCATCAAAGGCTAGCTGCTGTTGTAGATCAACATCAGCAACAAAAGAGTGGAGAACAGTTTCTATCATGCTACTAGTCCTGGCTTTTGATTCAGCAGTAGAAGTATGTTGGGATGATAAAGTATAACTTAGGATACTAGCATAAGACATTGGACTAGAGCCCATGGAACTCACAAAAGCAGAATTAGCATGAGTAGAGTAGGAGTCACTCGAGTATCCTTTCACATGAGACTCAAAGGATTTGAGTTTATAGAACAATTCATCAAAAGAGAGATATTCAAGGCCTCCTTTTGCTTTTAGAGAGATGACTACCTGATTCCATGAATGAGGCAGAGCTCTAAGAAACCTGACATTGATGTCTTCATTCTCTGGTTTGGACCTGAGTTGATTCAATTGACTGAGAATCTTTTGAAACCTGTCATAGCCTTGATGAAGACCTTCTGTCTCAGAAATCTTGAATTTAGTGAATTCATCTCTTAGCATGGATTTGCGCATCTTCTTGGATTATTCGTTCCCTCCAAATCTTGCATTGATGCCATTCCAAATTTCCCTAGCATCATCCAAGTGATAGAAATCACCCATATGATCATCAGGAAGAGACTGAAGCAAAATAGTTTTTGCTTTGATTTCCTTTTGTACAGTTGTTATTTCTTCATGAGATTTAGGATCTAGAATGATGATCTGACCATTCTTGTCTCTACTAGTTTTCTTCTTGCTGTTGCCATTCTGAACAATCTTCCATAAGTCTAGATCAGTATTGGTGATCCAGCACTCCATCTTCATGGCCCAGCTATCATACTCTTCCTTCTTCAAGAGTGGGTTTTTTCCATTTGTATTGGAAACAGTAGCAACGATTTGCTGTGTTGTGGTGGTGCTTGGTTCTCCTGTTTCAGTAGAACTAGAAGCAGACATGATTAGACAAAGTTGTTAAAAAAATTGGTTCTTCTTGAGCAGAGACTCTCCCAGGCTCTAATACCACTTGTTGGGTCCACTGGTTGTGGATCTTGCAGCCTGTTAAGGATGGTGAACGACTTCTGTAATCACAAGTCTATTCACAGAGATACTCTTAATGTAACACAAAGTATAAGTGAAGAATACAAATACTATGATCAAGAAGAAACAGAATAACTAAATAACTTGATCCTTACTAAGGATTTCTACTATTAATATGAAATGAATACTGGTGAAGGGTGTAACACCCCCAAGTTACCACGCAGCGGAATACCACTTTGGGGCGCTACACATAGCACATCGCACACAATCATAGACAACGACCTCAAAAGAGACGTTAAAATAATATACATCATTGTCTAAAAGTTTCCCATCCCAATATATATTAAATCAGAGTAGCGTTTAGTCCCAAAAACCATTACCAACACATCACATTCATCATACAAAGACTTAAAAGTCATTTATTCATTTCAAAGGATGAAAAAATAATATAAAACGTTACACAAGTAAGCACCAACTTCCTCCTCACATGCTCCGCTGCTATCCATCTTGATTACCTGAAATACATGCTTAAAATCATCAACACAACGGTTGAGCAAGTCTATAGGTTTTGCAAATCATCATTTGAACACAAGAATTTTAATCATCTCAAGCTTGTC
The DNA here is from genome assembly GCA_025667525.1 of Glebionis coronaria. NCBI lineage: Eukaryota > Viridiplantae > Streptophyta > Magnoliopsida > Asterales > Asteraceae > Glebionis > Glebionis coronaria. The sequence continues at coordinate 438,487,502 of CM046874.1, forward strand.
ACACAGACAAGTCATATATATATATCGATAAATGCCTTAAGCTCATGCAACTGAACGTTAACCAACACGCCAAACCGAGTCACTTACGGCGCCCCTACAACAGGTAATATTGTCATATACCAACGACCTCTTATACATAATATCCCTTTCAGGTGATCACAAGGATACATACCCTAGGATAAGGCTGTCAAACCAAATAGATCTATCATATGTATTAGCGTTTACCTCGCAAGGTTATTAACAATTCATGAAATTCAGGGACTTCATAAGACAATGGTACTTAGGCATTTATCATCATATTCGGGTCCAGCATACCGAAAGCAACTTGTGTTCATTTTATAAAACAACATGTATTCCCCCTCGCGGGTTAAAAATCATTTACAAGATAATATAAAAGCGAGGCTATAGACTCACCTGATATAGCTATCACACATTTATCGAGGAACAAACATCCACTAGTCGATACAAGACTTCACGAGATATCAGTCGCTCATTGCTCGAGAACGAGATGCCCAACGGTCGTCATATGACCGAACGGGACCTATCATGACGAGACGCGTCTTAGGCTCGAGACGAGAAATAAATCATACATATATGTATATAGTTCACTTTAGTAATTTTGGACATTGTATAAGTTTTATAAAACTTTTTATAATACATTCGATAATAAGTTACCATATATTTTGTCATTTTGATAATTAAGCCCATTCTAGCCCATAAAAAGTTTATGTAACTTAAGTTCATTTCAGACTCAGTATTGATCTTGAAATACATGATTTATCTCAGGTCCAATAACGGCCCAATAGCCATTATACGTGTAAGTTGGGCTTTTGTGGCCCAAATCCACATTATATGTATTACGGGTTCTAAAACGCCTCATAACGATGTCAACTTAATGTCCACGATGGTCGGGTCACGGGTATTCTAGTTATCAATAAATATACGAGTCTATATTTACTGAAAAGCATTTCATACCATTTCGGTGTTTATAAAAATCATCACGTTTAACGTTAATTAAATATAACCCAATTCTTCGACATGTCTTGCTAAATAGATCATATCTCCTGAACCGTAAATCCTCTAGGCGAGCTATTTATATCAAAATTATTATTAACTTATATAGTTTACTGATTATAAGTTCAATTACACCTAAAATATACTTATCATAGCTCCATTGCTCATTTTCTCACTTAGAAGAGTTGGCTGTTTTTCGCAGCCAACTTCAGTTTCACCGTTTTCGCCGCCATTTCCAAACCGTTTATCCGTAGAAAACTATGCGATTCATGTGTGGTCTACATATGTTTATCTACAACTTTTAGTTGTACATATTTATGGTTTATTGATATAAGAAGAAACTCATATCAATTAATCAACAAAACACCCTAAAACACAAGGAAATTACCTAACTTTTGTGCTATAAAAGCAGTATTATGTGGTATGTTCTTTGTTTGTGCTCAAATAGGTAAGAAGGATACAATTTCAAGCAAACAAGAAGAAAATCAAGCTTAATTGGATGAAAAATACAAAGAAGGATCAAAAGTGACAAGACTTTGAAGTGCAAGGACCTATCTTGACAACTTTACAAAGTTGAGGGGCTAAAGTGCAAAATTGTCAAAGTCAAGATTAAAGTTAAATAAGGTCAACATTCAAGTCAACTCAGTCAAAAGAGCTATTTGATCAAGTTTGCAAGTGGAAGGACTGAAATTGCCAAAGGAATGAAGACTAGAGCTCATTTTATAAAACTGTCAACTTAAAGGACCTTTTCTGCCATTTTTGAAAGATAAAACTAGTTCAATCCATGTTAAATGAAATGGGCCAATCAGAATGCAAGAAATGAGAAATTTGGATTGCCACTTCTGCTTTGGGAAATAATAAACAATACAAGTCAGATTCCACTTAATCGCCCACAACCAATCAAAACACACCATATCCCTTCACACGGATCACACTATTCTTTTGGATAGTGATCCGTGTGACAAATATTGATCCAACCACAAGATGACACCTGTCACCTTCTTCAACAAACAAAACCCAGATACGAATTTGATCTCTACTGCATCTCAGAAGAAGTGTTCTACATGAAACTTATTCATTTTCAAGTCCTAAATCCATCCCAACCATCCAATCAAGCTCAAATCAACTCACCAAGAAATGCCCAAATTGAAACTTGTAACGGCTAAATCCAATTGAGAAGATGAGGACACGTGGAAGCAATTAATTGGCTCAGACACGTCACTTACCCCTACTTCAACACATTTCCATTCTATAAATAGGGCATGTACTTCTCATTTGTAGATACGTAGCTAGTGTGAAAACACACACACTAGATTTTAGTTCTTTCTCTCAATTCTGTTAGTAGTTGTAGTTAACAACTCTTAAAAGCATGACAACCTTTTGAGAGTCTGTTAGGTAGTTATAACAAACCTTGTAACCACTTTTCATTCATAATCAATAAATTTCAAATTTCCCTCCAAATCCTTCACTGCTTATCTATTGTTCATCCTGCATTGTTCTTGCTTTGTTTCTAATGATCATGAGTGATCATTAGAAGCTTGTTGAAGATTGTTGCTGATTGAGTTCATCCTGTAGCTGAATTCTTAGTTCTGATCATCCAATTTCAAGCATTGATGTTTTTCTGATCATCAATGGCGTTTAAGGATTGATTAGTTGTTGATTGGTTGTTGATTAGTAGTTACTAGTGCTAAGGTGGTGGTTTAGCACTAGTTAGATAGCTCAGCGCTACTCTACTCCCCAAAGGAGGCCTTAGCTAAAAGGTTCTTAGTTTCTGCATTTTAATTCCACTCAATTGTTGCAGGCATGCTTAATTCTTAGTGTAACCTTGTTTGATATATGATCAAGTATGTTTCTGAGTAGAAGTTGTAGTTTGAGTAGCTTATTTGCAGTCTTGTACTTGTTGATTAGCTTAACTTTCATTCTTGGCTGCATATAATCAGTAAGATTAGCTCATAAGTACATTTAGGGTATTAAACTGCTTCATATCTCAAATCTTGTCCTTAAGAATTACATTTCATTCAACACACTTAGCTTGATAACTTTCTTTGATAATTGTAGCTTTTAACTCAAAATTCCTTTACAAAAGTTTTAAAAATTCAGTAAACTTGTGTTTGGGATTAAGATTTAAATTGAGTTCAAGTCTTGTTAGTTGGCTAAGTCTAGCTTTCATTCAGTCAGTATGTCATTGCAAGTTAGTTTACAAAGTTTTAAAGTCAAGATTTTAGTCAAAAAGGCAAATGACATCATAAAAAGTTTGGGTCAGTTTTGTTTAACTAGTTTTCAGAAAAGTCTTGATTTTCAAAACATTGCCATTTCTTTGTTACTTGATGGATTTACTTGAAATTTGTTTCTAGTCCTTACACATCATATGTAGTTTAAGTGTGTAGCAGGAAATTGTACAGTATCAAGTAATAAGATAGATATAAGCCTTAGTTTAAGCACTTGAGCATTTTCAATTCCCTGTGATAAAAAGCTTGACTGTTTTCTCATACTGGCTTATCCACTTCAGAAACTTGCTTATTTTCTTTCACAAATCACTCCAAAAAGTGTTCCTGGATAAGTTTTGAGATTTTCAGATTTTTGGATTTTTGGTCATCGAAAGTCAACATAAGCTCATTTTAGCTTATTTTCAGTTTTAGAGCTTATTAATGAATCATTTTCTTTGAAACAAGATTTACCCTTCTTCTATTAGGCTGATTAACAGGTTTTTGCTATAAAATCAAATTGTGCATGTGTAGCTTATTGGGTAGCTTATTTTGTGCTTAATGGATTTAGCTTATTTGAGTTCTAGCTAGTTTCAGCTTATTTCCTTTCACATGTCTAGCTTAATTTCAATTTTAAGACTTTTGAAATTGGTTTGAGCTTATTTGGTTAAGAAATAAGCTCACACGAGCTTATTTTAGTCCTTGTGCCCGTTTTGGTTTAAAAGTTTTGAAAATTGCATTCTAGTCCTTTGAGTGTTAATCAGTTTCATTTACAGGTTAAAATTCCACTTAATTAGGTTTTGCAAAAGTAAGGTCCTTAGATTTTCAAGTATGTTAAAAAGTGGTTAGTTAGTTTTCAAAATAGTTAAAAGTTAGTTACTTTGTTTGATAAATTTTCACATTTAGTCCATTTGGTTAAATGTTTTTGCATATATAGTCCCTAGACTTTTTGACTTTGTATTTTTGGCATTTATTTTTCATTCAACTTACATTTTCAGTCCTTATATTTTGTAGAATTTACATTTGAGCATTTTAATTGAATAAATACTTGGTTTGTGCACTTTGTTTTACGTATAAGTAGACTTTATTTTTCATCTTAGCAAGGATTTGTTTGAATTAGCTATAGAATATCCAAATACTTTACCAACCAAAAATAATTAAAAACTCGATCTTGTTAGGACTTTCAATTTGTTAAGAACTGAGAAAATGAACTTCAACTATACACATTTCAAATGGCGCCGCTGCCGGGGAACATAATTATTTTTCATTAAAAATTATTTTTCATAATTTTTGCATTAATCATTTTTCATTTGCATATCACATTTGCATTGTATATATTTTTCTTTTGTTTTTCATCAAAAATCCAAAAGAGTAAAAAATATAATAAGGATATGGTTTAACAAATTTAGACTTCTTTGACATATTAGGCCCGCCATGGATATTTCGACACAAACCGAGTTTGCTTATCCAAGCATTCTCTAGCTATTATCCTTAACCATGTAGTCCTTCATTGGTCTATTAGGCTAAGCATCCACTAGTCTCATTCTTTGAGATTTTAAATTTGTGGAGAATGGGAAATGATAGAGTTGAAGCAAGTATAAAAGGGCTAGATAAACTTCATGATAATTACTTGTGGCTAAACCCTTCTCTTCTTTACCTCTATTTTCTTCGCATGTATATATGTTAATAAATAATCAAGAACGGTTTTAATTGGTTTGTAATCTCTTATGCATTTTTTACTAATCATTCATGGTTGGTATAAGTACGTCTTAAGATTCCAAGTTAGAACGTTTTATGTGTACTAGACTTATGTCATGCTTAATATTTAGCGGGTGTTTTTCCTTTTATTCTTTTAAACTTTCTTTGTGAGGAATAAAGAAAAATAAGAGCGGCTTATCAAAAAAATGAGTGGCTAGAAAAAAAAAGAAAAAAAAAAGAAAAATAATTATACAAGACTCCCAAGAGGGGCAGTGTGGTGTTAATTATAGTGACTATTGAGTTCCAATATTACCTTGACGGGTTGCGGGGATTCAATAGATTGCTCCAATCCAATATTACCTTGACAGGTTGCGGGGTTGAAGATCCAAAGTCTCAAAAAGATGGCGGATGAAAATTATTGCGTGAGTTTATTTTTCTTTCCTTAGCGAGTGTGTAGCTACTTATGAAAGCATGACATGAGGATTTTACACATAAGGCGAATGACTTATTACTCTTGAAACGGACTTATATTAATTGTGAGCGGTTTTTCAAGTAATGGATGAGAGGATTACTTAGGATTAAAACCGTGCTTCCTTATTTTTGGATTTTGCATTTCTTATACTTCACGCTTGAAATAAATGACAAATTTGCCCATAATAAATTTGCTCAATTAATAACCGGTTCCACATTTAATTGTCATGAATAAGTTGATGCACTTTTTACTTGTGAATACAATGATCCCATTTTTAATCTTGGTATGGGGAAGTGAAACTTGAGGGTGATAAATGTCCATGGTACCCAAGCCCTAATCAAACTCATTGAATTCTTTATGAGTTATTTCCATCAAAACCATTTCAAGAAAAAAAACCAAAAAGATATAAATAGAATTGTATCTTGTGCATTATATTAAAAATAAAAATCATGCATCATATAGTGTAGAGTAGTGTAGATGCATTCCATAATGGCCAAGGTGGATTAATTATGAGGAGAATGTAAACTTGAGCTTTAAAATATAGTATTGCATGAGGACATGACAACGTTCAAGTGTAGGGGATTTGATATGAGCAAAAACTCATATCAATTAATCAACAAAACACCCTAAAACACAAGGAAATTACCTAACTTTTGTGCTATAAAAGCAGTATTATATGGTATGTTCTTTGTTTGTGCTCAAATAGGTAAGAAGGATACAATTTCAAGCAAACAACAAGAAAATCAAGCTTAATTGGATGAAAAAGACAAAGACGGATCAAAAGTGACAAGACTTTGAAGTGCAAGGACCTATCTTGACAACTTTACAAAGTTGAGGGGATAAAGTGCAAAATTTTCAAAGTCAAGATTAAAGTCAAATAAGGTCAACCTTCACTCAGTCAAAAGAGCTATTTGATCAAGTTTGCAAGTGGAAGGACTGAAATTGCCAAAGGAATGAAGACTAGAGCTCATTTTATAAAACTGTCAACTTGAAGGACCTTTTCTACCATTTTTGAAAGATAAAACTAGTTCAATCCATGTTAAATGAAATGGGCCAATCAGAATGCAAGAAATGAGAAATTTGGATTGCCACTTCAGCTTTGGGAAATAATAAACAATACACGTCAGATTCCACTTAATCTCCCACAACCAATCAAAACACACCATATCCCTTAACACGGATCACACTATTCTTTTAGATAGTGATCCGTGTGACAAATATTGAGCCAACCACAAGATGACACCTGTCACCTTCTTCAACAAACAAAACCCAGATACGAATTTGATCTCTACTGCATCTCAGAAGAAGTGTTCTACATGAAACTTATTCATTTTCAAATCCTAAATCCATCCCAACCATCCAATCAAGCTCAAATCAACTCACCAAGAAATGCCCAAATTCAAACTTGTAACGGCTAAATCCAATTGAGAAGATAAGGACACGTGGAAGCAATTAATTGGCTCAGACACGTCACTTACCCCTACTTCAACACATTTCCATTCTATAATTAGGGCATGTACTTCTCATTTGTAGATACGTAGCTAGTGTGAAAACACACACACTAGATTTTAGTTCTCTCTCTCAATTCTGTTAGTAGTTGTAGTTAACAACTCTCAAAAGCTTGATAACCTTTTGAGAGTCTGTTAGGTAGTTATAACAAACCTTGTAACCACTTTTCATTCATAATAAATAAATTTCAAATTTCCCTCCAAATCCTTCACTGCTTATCTACTGTTCATCCTGCATTGTTCTTGCTTTGTTTCTACTGATCATGAGTGATCATTAGAAGCTTGTTGAAGATTGTTGCTGATTGAGTTCATCTTGTAGCTGAATTCTTAGTTCTGATCATCCAATTTCAAGCATTGAAGAGTTTCTGATCATCAATGGCGTTTAAGGATTGATTAGTTGTTGATTGGTTGTTGATTTGTAGTTACTAGTGCTAAGGTGATGGTTTAGCACTAGTTAGATAGCTCAGCGCTACTCTACTCCCCAAAGGAGGCCTTAGATAAAAGGTTCTTAGTTTCTACATTTTAATTTCACTCAATTGTTGCAGGCATGCTTAATTCTTAGTGTAACCTTGTTTGATATATTATCAAGTGTGTTTCTGAGTAGAAGTTGTAGTTTCAGTAGCTTATTTGCAGTCTTGTAATTGTTGATTAGCTTAGCTTTCCTTCTTGGCTGCATATAATCAGTAAGATTAGCTCATAAGTACATTTAGAGTATTAAACTGCTTCATAGCTCAAATCTGGTCCTTAAGCATTACATTTCATTCAACACACTTAGCTTGATAACTTTCTTTGATAATTGTAGCTTTTAACTCAAAATTCCTTTACAAAAGTTTTAAAAATTCAGTAAACTTGTGTTTGGGATTAAGATTTAAATTTTGTTCAAGTCTTGTTAGTTGGTTAAGTCTAGCTTTCATTCTGTCAGTAAGTCATTGCAAGTTAGTTTACAAAGTTTTCAAGTCAAGATTTTAGTCAAAAAGACAAATGGCATCATAAAAAGTTTGGGTCAGTTTTGTTTAACTAGTTTTCAGAAAAGTCTTGATTTTCAAAACATTGCCATTTCTTTGTTACTTGATGGATTTACTTGAAATTTGTTTCTAGTCCTTACACAACATATGTAGTTTAAGTGTGTAGCAGGAAATTATACAGTATCAAGTAATAAGCTAGATATAAGCCTTAGTTTAAGCACTTGAGCATTTTCAATTCCCTATGATAAAAAGCTTGACTGTTTTCTCATACTGGCTTATCCACTTCAGAAACTTGCTTATTTTCTTTCACAAATCACTCCAAAAAGTGTTCCTGGATAAGTTTTGAGATTTTCAGATTTTTGGATTTTTGGTCTACGAAAGTCAACATAAGCTCATTTTAGCTTATTTTCAGTTTTAGAGCTTATTAATGAATCATTTTATTTGAAACAAGATTTCCCCTTCTTCTATTAGGATGATTAACAGGTTTTTGCTATAAAATCAAATTGTGCATGTGTAGCTTATTGGGTAGCTTATTTTGTGCTTAATGGATTTAGCTTATTTGAGTTCTAGCTAGTTTCAGCTTATTTCCTTTCCCAGGTCTAGCTTAATTTCAATTTTAAGAATTTTGAAATTGGTTTGAGCTTATTTGGTTAAGAAATAAGCTCAAACGAGCTTATTTTAGTCCTTGTGCCCGTTTTGGTTTAAAAGTTTTGAAAATTGTATTCTAGTCCTTTAAGTGTTAATCAGTTTCATTTACAGGTTAAAATTCCACTTAATTAGGTTTTGCAAAAGTAAGGTCCTTAGATTTTCAAGTTTGTTAAAAAGTGGTTAGTTAGTTTTCAAAATTGTTAAAAGTTAGTTACTTTGTTTGCTAATTTTTCACATTTAGTCCATTTGGTTAACTGTTTTTGCATATATAGTCCCTAGACTTTTTGACTTTGTATTTTTGGCATTTATTTTTCATTAAATTTACATTTTCAGTCCTTATATTTTGTAGAATTTACATTTGAGAATTTTAATTGAATTAATACTTGGTTTGTGCACTTTGTTTTACGTATAAGTAGACTTTATTTTTCATTTTAGCAAGGATTTGTTTGAATTAGCTATAGAATATCCAAATACTTTACCAACCAAAAACAATTAAAAACTCGATCTTGTTAGGACTTCCAATTTGTTAAGAACTGAGAAAACAAACTTCAACTATACACAATTATACAAAGATTACGAGTTATCAGCTGTGAAACATAGCTAGTCATATTTTGACTAGTTTCACTATTTTGATCATATCTCATGAACCGAGAATCGTCACACGACGGTTCACCCGACCAATTAATCACAAAAACTATATCTACCCATAAATAAAAATAACTAACCCTCAATAGCTAATGATATTATTCGTTTATACAGTTCTTGCTACTGTCCTATAAATAAAAATTATAAACAATAGCAAGGGCTTGTTTATCACCTTTAATATATCAAAAACATATATACAATGTCACAAAACTTCTAATCAACTATTACTTCAATATAATAAGAGGTGAAATGGTATTTACATAGTATATAAAAATAATAATGGTAATGATGAAGATAGAAATTCTTACTAAATCATTTACTTCGTCTCAGTAACTTTAAAATGAACACGTTGATGATCATTTTGTACGAAATAATCCCAAGGCAAGTGCTACAACAATAACCCTTCAATATTTATTCCATAGATCACCGAATATTTATTTTGTGAGATTGTTTATATGCATTTTGTTGTTCGGCAAATAAGAAAGACAAAAGCAAGATATGTGATCTTTGTTTTTGTTATCAATAGATATATATATTGATAAGATCTAAAACCAGAAGATTTGCAATAACATGTGAGACCCTTAGGACAGATGTCCAAAAAGGGTGAAACGTGTAGCATGGAAATGAGTGGTAAGATTAATATAGAATTTTGTTTTATAATTTAGTAAAGCGGGTATAATCGAAGCCCGATATTTTAAAAGTTACGCGATTTAAAAGATACACGCTAAACCACAAAAAATAAACGCTCAATATAAAACAAAAAAACGTCGACATTTGGATAAAGCTTATATTTTTATAAAGACACGAGGGCTTATAACTTAATAGACGTTAACGTGTCGTATAAACGAATGATATCAAAAGTTTTAAGGTAAATAAAAAAAATTAAAACGACGACAACAGAAAATATTTCTATGCCATAACGAGGATATTCATGGTCGATGACAGACATAGACTTTATAGATAAATAATAAGTGACAAGTATTTGATACGTTAAATCCCTAACCTTCCCGGTTAGCCGAGAATTCAATATTATTCGTCGAAAGAACATGACAAATAAAAGTCGAGTAGTAAATATTGGTACGAATATTAGAAATAAGATTAGATCTTGGCCTAAATGTTGATTTTAAAGTACAGGTTATTACAAAGGGTGTGTATAACCCTTTAGCCAATGGGTTCCTTTTATACTACAAGGAAACCCTAAAACTACATTAAACATAAAAGCGTAACTCCTGATATACATATCCTTTCCTAACATATCTCATGTATATCCTAACAAACTACTAAGAATAACATTGTTTGACTTTCTACAAGACCAGGAGCACGTGTTGCGCCTACTACTACTAGGACCAGGACGAACTACATACCTCCTAGTTCATCTATTATAAATAGCTATTACATAGTTCCTAACAGATTGTAATTTGGTTTATCGTTAGATCTCTAATTATCGCGGTCACGATTACGATAATCGTTAAAAAATCAAGTTCGACGAAAGGTGTTCATGAAATTGGCTTCTTCTACGTTTGTAATAGGGGTGTCATCGTCATCACATTCACTAGAAGGATGGTTTCCTCCATAGTGTTTGCAGATTTAACGTCTTTTTTTTCATCTCTTTATATTGAGTGTCGATTTTGAGAGACATGGCGTCCATACGAGCCATAATTTTTCAGTTTCGGTTGGGTTGTTGCTTTCTTCGGTAAAAGCTACGGTTTTTCGTGGGTTTTTGTTTTTGTGATTTTTGGACCAATCAAGCTTGAGTAAGACTTTGTCATCTAACAATTGGTAAGCTTTTTTTGGGGTTTTGTAAAGAAAAATACCGCCCGCTGCAGCGTTCAATGCATCTTGGGTAGCATCGTTAAGACCATGATAGAAAATCTTGATTATTCCTTCCTTTTTTAGTCCATGACCATGGCAGTTTCTGAGTAATTCTTTCATTCTTAACCATGCGCCAGTGAGAGTTTCTAGATCTTTTTGAGAAAAGCTTCAGATTTCTCCGAGGAGTTTTTAAAATAGGGCAGGAGGAAAGAATCAGCTATTGAAAGCGGTTCTAAGACCTTCCCATGTTCGAATGGTTCCTTCGTTAAGTTCGTCGAGCCATGACTTGGCTTCTCCAATGAAGGATGATGGAAACATCATGAGTTGAACGGCTTCGGCTTGTCCTTCTCCATAGTTAAACATTTTGCATATTCTGCTAAATTCATGGATGTGTTTGTGAGGATTGGTTTTGATTCGACCATAAAATTGGTGGTTTTTGACAAGTGTCAAGTGGTTTCCTTTGATTAATAAAATCATTCGCAATTTCCGTTAACACGATTGCGGAGCCAGGAGTTGGTGCTACAACTCTATCGGCTGACCACATTGGTTCATCATCGGTGTCCGACATTGGATCATAACGGTTGATGAGTTTAGAGAGAAATAGGTATTTAGAAAGGTTGTCGAAATGTTGGTTGATTTCGCGAGGTTGATGTTGCTCGTGTCTCCTATCGAAGGGTACACGAAGGTGAAGTCTACGTAACCATCGGTTAAGGGTACGTTCAGGTTCTGATAATGGTGATAATGGTGGAGTTTCGGATGAACTGGTGTGCATCCAACAAAGGTTTTGGGTTTAAAGAAGAAATGTGTGTCGCACTTTTTGGATTGTGCGGCGTACTTTTGTTTGCTACAGGAAGTGCAGAGCACTTTTTGGATTGTGCGGCGTACTTTCTGTACTACAGAAAAATTTTGGTTTTGTTTGAGTGGGAAATGGTTCAATTCTTCAAAGATTACGAAATTTTTGGTTAAAAAACATGATTATAAGTCCCCGGCAGCGGCGCCAAAAACTTGATGTTCGTTTTTCAAGTCTTAAATTTATATTAGAAGGTTTAGACAAAACAAGGGACTAGAAATACAAACACGGGCAAGTATACCTTTCGTTCATAATATAGCTTGTAGTGGTAAGCCAGGATCGTTCGCTGAGACTTAGTTTCATTTTGGTAATCAATATAATAATTGAAGAAAGAAATGATTGATATGAATAACAATACTAACAAATATGACTAATATGGGATAGTTCGTATGAGTTCGTGATGATGATAATAATGATCGAGATATGTTATGTAGGTAAAGAGTGATAATCCTTTTTCGTCAAAATGGCGTTTCCATAATTTACTTTCGGGTGATTCAAGACTTATGTTTATTTGAGCGACTAAACTCAAAACAAGTTGCCAACGAGTTCAATATTTTATCACGGTTTCTAAGTGGATCTCTCCAACCAATGATTCAAAAACATAGACAAGTCTATAAAAACTTATTACAACGATTTGCGTTTCTCAACGCCAAGCCATCATAACAAATCAACTCTAGATAAAATATGATTTATATAACTAGGTGGTAAAATGGTTCTAGAACATTAGCTTGAAATAAATTTATAAAGGATCATATCATAGCATCATCACTAATCATAGTCACATACCCATATAGTCACAAATATCTTAGCCTAGCATAGTAATGAAAGTAACAAATGGAAAAGAGTAAGAGAACATCATACTTAGATTTGATCGAATGAATTAGTACACAAGTGTCACGATTGTATCGTTCCTCCAAGAATCAAAGAGTGGAATACTCTCGTTACAAGTATTTCCCAAAAGTAGATAATACTGAAAATACTACTAAGAATCTAAGAATACTCGGATTAGATTAGTAGTCTTAGAATGAGATATGTCAAATGAGTAAAAGTGGCTCCTATTCATAGTGCTGGCTGAGAGCAAATGTGCGCCGCACATATCCGAAAGTGCGCCGGAATTTGGATGTGGGAATGTGCGCCGCACTTCTGACAATGTGCGCCGCACTTTTGTGCGTTCCAGAATCTTCTTTCAATAGTTTGGCTAAATTGCACAATAAGGACCCTCCTTTGTATTTTCTTCACTTTGCTTCTCCATACTTCATACCTGCATATAAAACGGAATATATTAAGTATCAAAAACTCTTATCTATAGTACAAAGTGGTATTATAATAACCTGTTGAATATGTATATTTTGATCTTTATCATTTTCTCATTTCCAAAAAACATGGAAATAACAAGAAAGTCGCTACGATCATCACTTATAAATTATATTCACTTTTTGTCGCTATTTCGTACATTATCTTTGAAACCATAAGAAAAAATTATCATAAATCCATTTAACTTTTCACACTTTGCCATACTAACCCCCAACGCATCTGGTATTGCCAACAAATGCTTAAAAATTAAACGAGTTACCTTACATGTGCTAACTTTGCATAACACATCATTTGTTTATTTTCAATAACAAAACATGAATTACAATTCATCAATTTAACTCACTAATTGAGTTAATCATAGCATATAGATGCTAATGGATAACAACACAACACAATACGTCTATACACATGCATCATTACAAGATCAAATTCAACCATGAGACCTTCTATATTTTTAAAGCAAAGGAATAAATATTATATCATAATGCAAGTTGGACAAGAATTTCTTAGAAATTCTCGCACAAAGAAACAAACGCTTAATTATGGTTACCTCAAAATTTTTGGTTACAAATAGGAAGAAAACAGAAACTTTCATGGTTGTCACCGAGTAGAACTTTCCTAGTTGCTTGTCTAGTATCATCACGCATGTAATAAGATAATGATACTAAATATGAAACTTTGATCTATTTCCTTGAACTATGAAACATTTGTTATTGTCATATATATCACATATCAAGAACATACTCTTCAAAACCATTTGAAGGACCATGATATATATCAAGTAATTGTGCTTTCATAATATTGATATATATCAATTTTATCACGGTTAGTATTTTACGTCAAAACAGAAACAAAAACTTGTCAACCATTTATCATTTGCTCATGTATGTAGATAATTAATATAATCCAATCACTTCGTACTGAAAGATCATAGTTCCCGTTAAATTATCGCTCTGCTAATAATTCAAAGTTGCTAATAAACTTGATAAAGTGTTATCGACTATGCAAAATTACTATAAAAAAATTATTAAAGTTCATATATGTATAATTTTAATTTAATAGATCAAAATTCATGAAAGCAATATAGAAATAATCAAAATTCATACAAGCAATTCATTCACAAAAAATATATACCTCTCTCCTAAATCATACTTGTAAAAATCATATAACAACTTCAAAAATGTACTAATGATCTAGTATTTTAAAACAAAGTTTTAAAACACATTTATAATCACAATAAGAACATTTATCCAGAATTATAGCTTTTGAAATGGGTTTTAAGTCATTATTTCATGTAGATTACAAAACTAGGATTTTAAGACATCTTTAGCTTATAACTTTCATTTAAAATGATCAAATGCTATTATTTCTTTTATATTATCTTTCTACCATTATTATAAAAAGTCTAAGAATTCATTATAACAAGATCAAATCTTAGTTAACATAGAGATTACCTAGGTAGTTCCAAAATGGCTCCTTATGGCTTCTTATGAACACATCTTACTAGGAAAACTTCAAAAGCTTTAATGTCTTCTTTCTAGACCTAGTTTATGGTCTTCCAAGAGACCTAGAATGTTTATAGAATTATAATTTGAGAATGGGTAGGAGATACTAATAACAACAGGGTGCAAATTTCTACAATGGGAGTTCGCCTCTATTTATAGTCATTTCAACACTTAGGCTCTAAGTTTCTAGCCGTAAACGTGTAATAAAACTATATTAGTGACTAAGGGATGCTACTAAAGCTCTACACAAGTTTAAAGAGTCTAGGATGAAAAATATCTAAGCTTATGGCTAGAAATGGTTCACTACAAGGTTTAGATAAGAATGGTGATGTCTAGCCTTCAAGTAGCTTATGCACCTACTTTTTGGCACTCCAAAATATCTAGGTACATTATAAATATCTGAATTTGGGTTTGAATTTGAGAGGGAAGAAGTTTAAATCATGTTTTGGAGTGAAAACAAAAACCGGGTCCTATTTTAGGGCTTGTAACTTTATGGTTTGTAATTTTGATGATTAAGGGCTTAGGAATGTGTTTAGTGATGGATTAGGGTATATTTAGGGTTTAGGCATTGTGATTAAGAAGTTTGGGTCCTTGGTTTGAAGTTTAAAAAAGGTTTGAAGTGAAATTGGGAAGATAACCTGTGTAGAGTATGGTTTCTAATGATCTAGGGTTTAATCTTAGTAAAAATCATTATCTTCCTTTTAGCTACTGATGTAAACTTAATTTAGGACTTATACACTGTGTTTTAAGTATCTAAAGTGGTTTCATATTGGTTTAATAGGTTATTCTAAGTAAACATGTTTAAAAGGTGAAAATACTCATTTTGACCTAATTTACAAGTCATACATTGAAATATTGTACCTTGTGCTTAAGGATACTTGTACATTGTCTTAGCATAATCTTATAGCTCTAATGAAATACTATAAGTGTTTATATACTTGTCCTAAAAGACTAGGTAATGATCCTATGTAGATTTCTAAATATAAGGATTTCTAGGCTACTTATCCTAATGACTTTCTATTTTGGGTGATTAGGGTTTATATCATAACATAAGATTATTATATGACTCATATAGTATGTTTATGACTTCTATAGTTTGTACATTCTTAGCTTAAGGGTTTACATACAATAATCATAATTTAGATATAATTATGAGAGCTTAAGAACCTATGCTTTGATAACTTGTACTTTATGCTTTATTAACTTATAACTTCACTTGAAATAAATGTATAATATTAATATGATACTTATTTGAATTTTAGTTGCAAAATATTAGACTCTAATTCAATGTGAAATGGATTGTATATGCTAATTTTGGTTATTAGGTCTTACCTTGTAATTAGCTTTAGATTAGTGAATATTAGTACTTTGTGATTACTTATCTCTTCTTTATATAATACATCAGAATTAGTATATTTTATTGGTTATAGATACATAGATGTTGTAGAATTACATTGCTTGAAATTTTGTTTACCAAGGGTTTCTAGGTGATGATCTAGACTATTATGTACACTTACTTGTACTTTAGCTTGGTTTGTACTTACTTATTCATGGATAACTTTATACTTCCATATGATAGTATAATCCTTGTTTCTATTCCTTGATTACTTATTCATATGTGTTATGTATTCATACTTTCACAATCCTTGAGTTTACCTTACCATTCATTCATAGGGATTCTAGAGTTTCTAAGGGAATTTAGGGCATCATAATGTACTTGTTAGATCACTTTTAGAACTCATACTTGTCATATACATAGTACTTACAACATATAGGAATATGTTGATATGGTAATTCAGGCTGTGAGAAGTAGTTCATCTTACCAAGTAATGCATAGAAATCAAAAATTTCTAATGGATTTTCCATTTCCATTTTGTCATAGCATATATCTCACTTGTTAAATTTATGGGTTATTATATTGAACCAAGACTTTGATAACTTCATAATTTCAAGTGCAGAAGGGATCCATAAAGGATATAGAAGGTTCGGTAAATTGCTTATTCAATTGGCAGTTCATGGACTAATAATTCCTAATGAAGAAGCTAATCAAAAGTTCTTAAGAGGGGTTCCACCAGAGTGGAAAGTAATGGCCATGCACTTTATTACAAGAGATGATTTGGATATTACTCCATTTGATCATGTTTATAACAATCTCAGGATATATGAGATGGATGTTACAGGTACTGAGCCAGCTAAAGCATTTGTATCAAAGCCTAACTTGCCTTTTGTGTAAGAAGAAAGCAGCGGTACATACTTTCAAAATACCGTAGTGGATCAAGTAGCAGTACTTACTTCCAAAGTACCGTTGGTGGACCAGCTAACAGTACTTACTTTTAAAGTACTGATAGCAGTCCATCCATGACTCAGAGTCCACAAGGAAGATCTCCATCATTGTTTAATGAGAACGATGCCTTTTCATTATTTGCTGGTCAATACAACAGACCAAGGTTAACCCTTGATGATCTATTCTAGATGGATGATGATGATTTAGAAGAGATGGATCTAAACTGGCAAGCAGCCATGATCTCTGTTAGGTCCAAAAGACTCTACAAATGGATTGGAAGGAAGATGACTGTTGATCCTAATGAACCATTAGGATATGACATATTAAATGTTGAATGTTACAACTGTCCAAATCTTGGACACTTTGCCAGAGAATGAAAGAGAGAGAAAGCTGAAGAAAGCAACCAGCTGTCCAAGAAAAACAGATCTGGCCCTAGAATCTCTAAAAGTGTCCTAAAAGGAGATAACAGAAGTCCATGGACTCCAAAAATCTCTAAAGCTTTGGTCATAGTAGATGGAGTAGTCAACTGGGCACAAGTACATGAAGAAGAAGAGCATGGACTAATGGCTCTTTCTCATAGAGACACTAAGCTACATCCTTGTTCTAAAGATTGTGTTCTTAAGTTTAATAGTCTTAAAGTAGAACTAGAAGATCAATATCAAAAGGTTAACACATCTACTGTAGAGGTAAATGCTTTTAAACAAGGTGTTGCTAAGTTAGAAGCAAATATAGTTTTGTACCAAAAGGGTCAGCAAAACTATGAAGAGAAAATTAGGATTTGACTCTTCAAATGAGAGAAAAATATATGACTATCCAGACCTTTGAAAAACAATTTTTGAAAGTTACAGCAGATACTAAAGTTTTAAAAGCTAGTTTATATAATGAAAGAGAAGTAATTAATCACTGGCAAAAATCTTCAAAAGCCATTGGTAAGCTGATTAATTCTCAAATGGGGTACTATGATAAAACTGGCCTAGGATATATAGAGGACCAACCTGGGATAACTCTGACTGACAAGGACTTATCAAAAGGAATTTTGATAGTTCTAGTGATTTAGAAAATACTCATGATAATGATAGGTATGCTGATGGAATGAAGGCAGTTCCTCCACCATTATTAGGAATATTCATGCATCCAAATAATGATAAGAGTGTAGAGTTAGATGAATCAAAAGTTGTGTATGGTAAAAAGTCAAATGGATCAAATTTAGACTCTAGCAACTACACTAATTGCACCTCTAACTGTAGTATTTTGACCGAGGGAGAACCAATAGTGACTAAAAAGGTTGTCTATCCACCTCTTATGAGCACCTTTGTGCTAGAGGGATATGTGCCTACACCTAGTTTTGCTTCTAAATAGGTGAAACCTCCTAGGAATGCAATGGATAGCAATGCAAAACATCATGGTAGTATCAAAAGGTGCGGGTTAGGTTTTGAAAACACTAGGACAGACTTACCTTTTGGATCTTCTTTGAAAAGAAGAGGATGTTTTATGTGTGGTAGTCTAGATCATTCTATTAAAGATTGTGTTGTGCATGATAATAAAATTGCTAGACAAAAAGCTGTTAAAAAGGTCATTATAAATCATGAGAAAAGTCCACAAGGTAAGAATTCATAGGGAAAAAGGAATATGGGACCATAGGCTGTTAAATCTAACTAGGGTTATGCTCAAAGGGTGAATAAACAAAACAAGACCAACAAAGTGAGTCACCCTCAAACCAATAGGGACTTTATACCTAGAGCAGTACTTATGAGATAAGGTCTAGTACATGTAAGGTCCAGATCTCCAAGTACCGTCAGACCAAGATCTGCTAGTACTGCTAGACCAAATACAAGTACCGATGGTCAAATGTCTAGAAAATCAAAGTCCCACAACCTTATAGGAGTCTATTTGAAATTTCTAAGTCACCTAGAAACAAGTCCTTTGCAAAACCAATGAAAATGTGGGTTCCCAAGGGACTTAAGTCAAAAAGGTCTAAAAACAGTGAACCTACTTACGTTTTTGACTATATTATTAGAACCATGAAATACAAGAGTGTTTGTAGCCTTACAAGATAAACTACTTATCAAACACTTAAGTATGTTGCCCCCACCAGATACCAGCCTAAAGTGGCTTGGGCCTGTTAAAAACTAATTTGGTTTTTACTTGTGTAGGAGCATCTAATCATTAAATTGAAGGACAAAGGAATTGTGGACAGTGGATGCTCAAGGCACATAAAAGACAACAAAGACTACCTTGCTGAATTTGAAGAATTCAGAGGTAGACCAGTAGCCTTTAGCTGAATTAAAGGCATAATTACTAGCAAAGGAAACATTAATATTGGATGGTTGGAGTTTGAAGAAGTGTTCTTTGTAAAACAGTTGAATATTCAATCTTTTCTCAATATAATAAATGTGTGATAAAATGAAAAGGTACTTTTCACATATACTATGACAATCCGTCAATTTATAGTTTATATTTTATTCTCAATATTTATTTGAAAACATTATTTTAATGTTATAATATGAACTCACTTATTTCTAAGAAGAAATTTTGATTTACGTCTTGAAGTAGCATCGACTACGTCTAAACTGGAGGATTCTACGTTACGTGCTCACGTTTACATACACCGTTTTGGTGACAGTCCGACATTTCAGAAAATAAATTTGTCCGTGAATATTATTTTGAGATTTTAAATTTGTGTTGGTTCATAAACTCACAAATTTACGAGAAGAGATTAGGACTTACGATTTTATTTTAACGTCCTTTACGACTAAACCGGAAACCTTAGGATTACGTATTTACGTTTTCGAACTCCGTTTTTGATGAGACAATTTTTATTAGATTCGTTTTGTGCCGTTGATTCATAATTTATTAAAACGTTTTTCGTAAAACGACCCGAGGGCACGCAAATCGAGGAAACTAGAATCGAGGAATACCCGTAAATTAGCGGGATGGGACAAAACAAGTTTATCCCACCCCACTAATATGGGATGGCCCAAGCATGCTACACCTCACCCATTATGTGTCCAAGCTTCACTAGGAAGCCAAGACACTTGTAACTAGCTTAACACTTAAGCTAAACAAGTTAACTAACTTGTCAAAACCACTAGCCTTAAACCATTCATTCATTTGTGACATGCAAAACAACTCAACTCTCCTCCCTCTCTCTATGTGTGCCGTCCCACCACCATCATCAAACACCCCATTCATACAAAATTTTAACCACAAACATTTGTTATAATTAACATATGTTAATCTCCATTAAAAGAGATGAGGATTGGTGCAAGTTATAACATCCAAAGAGGAGTTTCTATGGAGTCTTAGGGCTGATTTTCCACAAGGAGTTCTTGAAGATTGGTGGTCTTGAATATGGTCTTGGTTTATCACAAGTTTCTCCATCAAAATCCATGTCCAAATCACAACCTACATCATCTTGGTGGAATAAAGATTGTCCTCCCCATCCTTCTGTTAATTTTGATGATGTAATAATGTATTTTCTTCTTAAATGTATATATGTGTGATGATATGATGATAAAAATATTATGTGGGGATTTGGTGTTGATAATCATGGGTAAAAAATGAAAAACTATATGTAAAAGTAGTTAATCTTGCTTAATTTAGTAGGCTGTATAAAAACAGTAAATAACCATATGATGAACTGATAAAATGGCATAGATTAATGGATATACAGTAAGTAATATGTCTTGTACACATGTGATAGTTGGCCATACAATTGAATCATTATAATGAGTGAGATATGATCAAAACAAGTTTAGAGTGCAAATCTGAGTACACTGTTTTGGACGAATTTTATAAAATACTTAGAGGCTGATTCAACAGTAGCCATAGAAGAGTTAAATGGAGCACATATCATGTAGTTTATGCCGTAAAAATTTGAGCTTCTATCTCCATATAGAACTCTAGATATATTGCTGTTTTGGTGAACATGAAAGTAAAAATCAGATTTTGGGAAATTAAAGTATAATAGTATTATATAAGCACTCAAATAAAAATAATATAAAATGTTAATTAAAACCCACTAACTTATATATACATATATATAGATATGTATAAGGTTAAATAAATGGACTCTTTATAAAAATGGTAGTTGAATAAGGTTTATAAGTTATAAAATCTATAAACATGATTTTTACGACTTTTTCGGCTATTACCATAAAATTAACGTTTTTGTTAAATAAAACTTAGACGGTTGGAACCGTCTAATGTAAACTTTTATAAACTCATATACTGATATATAAACATATATAACAATTAAAAACCGATAAAACCTGAACTATAAAACATACGGACATTAACGGGCTAAGTTAACGTTATTGGACTAATAATACAACAAAATGGGCTAAAACACTTATAAACTTATTTATTGGGCTTAACCCATTTGGGCCCAACATGTAAAGTATAAATACTGATAATACAAGTATGAAATGGATTAATACAAGTTAATGAACTTATAATAGGCTTATTGGACCTAAAACACGTAAATAGGTAAAACTAGTAAACTAGTAAGAAGTTACCAATACATAACCACTAAAATGAATAAAAGAGAATATGTAAACTCACTTGATCATCATCATATATATATAAAATCATCATATGTATACATAATTGTTATTTTTATGAAGTCATTGGACAAGAGTCTAAGACAAGTATTATTTGTCTAGGTTTCCGTGATTGAAGCATGTACCATACATCCAAATCCTCGATAACCGCCTTCCCACATCAACGTGAGTTCATAGCCTCACACTCTTTTAAATGTTTTTATGAAATATTTTATAAACCCGCGAGGGAGATAACATGTTAGTTTTACTAAAATAGGACACCATTTGTCCCAATTGTTTGTTTATTGATTTGGACCCGAATGATTGTATGACCCGATGAACGATTATATGACCCGATAGATGAATTTAAATGGATTATTAAAGTTAGGTTATTTCACTAAAAGTCCCATTAGCATGAATTGTGAACTACCGGGATTTGGTAGACGCTTATGCATATAATAGTACTATTTGGGGACGATCACCCCAGTTCGCGCCTTGACGGTTGATTCCCGTCGTGCCACATTGATTGGTAAGCGAATTTATGTATGAGAAGATTTACACAAGCGTGATTATTGTGACGACACGCTAACTTAGATGGGCAAATTGAGTTTCGGGCTAACTACCCGTTGTTTGTTGTAGTAAGGTAACAATGTCATGCGGCTTATAATAATCCAAGTAACGAAATACTGCTATACGCACTAAATTACGATATATTGCCTGACTAGCAATACGAGGTCTTACTATTGATATTATGTTCGTGTTTTGGTTTTAAATAACCATATTCATATAACAGTTTTTATTTAATCTATACAACGTTATAAAACGTATTGTCTGATATTTTTACGACATTAGTTCGTATAATGGTTTTGAAGGCGAAAGCCTATATTATGATTTTGATAAGGATTTGTATAAAATGACTTTGGCTATTTTGTGGCCTATTACAATGATTTGTACAAAATGATTTTCGGTAATAATTTTATATCGATGTTATATTGATGGAATTTATTAAACTCTATGAATTCACTCGGCGTTATCGCTTACCTTTTCTTTTAACATGCTTTATCTCAGGTACTTGAAGGTAATTCTCGGGAAGTCGACAAAGAATTCATGGCCCGCACTTAAATAACAATTTCCATTCAAATCTTTTGTAAAATTATATGAAATGATTATGACTTGGGACCTATGTAAATTTGATATTTATGAATGGAAATGCTTTATTATATAACGACGCGATTTTTATGCGTTGTCTATGATGTGAGTAATGTGCTATCCCGTAACACCAACTAGTCTTCCGCTGTATTGAGTTGTATAAATTTGGGGGTGTTACATATACAGATTGTATGGTGCTCTCTTCAGATTTTGAGATGCCTAAGGAGTCTCAAATACTACTTAAAGTACCCAGACACGAAAATATGTATACCTTTAATCTTTATACTATTACTCCAATAGGTGGTATTACATGTTTGATAGCTAATGCTTCTAGTGATGAGTCTATTTTATAGCATAGGAGGTTAGGTCATGTGAACTTTAAGAACTTGAACAAACCTGTTAAGGGAAATTTGGTTAGAGGGTTACCTACTAAATCTTTTAAAAATGACCTTACATGTATTGCTTGTCAAAAGGGTAAACAACATAGAACCTCTTGTAAGACCAAGACTGTCAGTTCAGTGAAAAAGACTTTGCAACTCTTACATATGCATTTATTTGGTCTAATTTCTGTTAGGAGTATTACTCACAAGACCTTTTTCCTAGTTATAACTAATGATTTTAGTAGATCCAGTTGGGTTTTCTTTTTGTTGCATAAGAATGAAACCAATGAATTACTTAAACACTTTGTTACATTAGTTGAAAAGCAATTCACTAAACAACTTTTGATCATTAGGACAGATAATGGGACAAAATTTAAGAATGTTGAATTTGATGAATTATGTAGGTATAAGGGGATCAAGAGACAATTTAGTAATACTAGGAGTTCACAACAAAATGCAGTGGCTGAGAGGAAAAATAGGACACTAATTGAGGCTGCTAGGACCATGTTGACTGATTCACTTTTGCCTAATACATTTTGGGCAGAAGCAATCAACACTGCATGCTATGTGCTTAATAGACTTTTGGTAACAAAGCCTCATAACAAAATATCTTATGGAACTTTTGATTGGAATTAAGCCAACCATAAGTCACTTAAGACCTTTTGGGTCTCATGTTTCAATTTTGAATAATCTTGATTAGTTGGGAATGTTTGATGGAAATTCTGACTCAGGATATCTAGTAGGGTATTCTTTGCAAAGTAGAGCATATATGGTTTACAATTTGGCATCAGGCAAGGTAGAAAAGAATGCCCATGTCAACTTATTAGAGAACAAGCCCAATGTCCCAAGAATAGGTTATGCTTGGATGTTTGATTTGGATTATCTAACCAACATCATGAGTTACTATTCTGTGCAATAAGACTGTCAAAATAACAATGCAGGTGAAGAGACCACTACCACAAGCACAAGTACTCAAGAACAGAATTCCTCTACCTCAGACACTATGGATGATGATGATGATGCTCGTATCTATGTACCAAATTTGCCTACTGTCTCACCTACATTATCAAGACCACAACAGAAGCAACCAATAGTATCAAATGATGATCAAGCCTCACATACTGAACTTCAGAGGCTTATGGATCAAGAAAAGAATGCTACAGCGAATGCTAAGCACACTAGGGAAGAACCCTTGGAATCACAGAGCTTAGCAGTACATATGCAAAATAGCGATACTTCACATCCAAGTACTGTTGATCAGAGTTTTGCAAATACTGTCGATTCACTAGAAGACATTTTTTAGTCTATGGATGATGAAGATGCCTATGCTAGTCCAAAGGAAGGAATCTTCTCAAATTCTTCCTATGATGAGGATGGTGCAGTGACTGATTTCAATAGCTTAGAAACTATTATACCCATCAGTCCTAATCCCACTCATAGATTCAACAACAATCATCCTATATCTCAGATTATTGGAGATCCAAAATCTACTGTGCAAACTAGGAGACAAGTTAAAGCTAGTACTGAAACCCATGCACTTCTAAGTTATGTCAAGCAACAATAAAGAACAAATCATAAAGATACTCAACATTGTTTGTTTGCTTGTTTTCTATCACAAGTAGAGCCTAAGAACATTTCTCAAGCTCTCGATGAAGAAAGCTGGGTGGATGCTATCTAACAAGAGCTTATGCAGTTTGAACTACAAAAGGTTTCGATTCTTGTTGACCTACCTTCTAGAAAAAGAGTAATTGGTACAAGGTGGGTGTTCAGAAACAAGAAAGATGAAATGGATGTTGTCGTCAGGACACCCACCTTGTACCAATTACTCTTTTTCCAGAAGCCATTAGGTTATTTTTGCACCAGTGGCAAGGATAGAAGCCATTAGCTTATTTTTGGCCTTTGCATCATATATGGGTTTTATAGTCTATCAAGTGGATGTGAAAAGGGCTTTTCTATATGGCACTATTTCTAAGGAGGTATATGTATCACAACCTCCATGGTTTGTAGATCCAAAATTCCCCAACAGAGTCTACAAAGTTATCAAATCTCTTTATCGTCTTCATCAAGCCCCTAGGGCATCGTATGCAACTCTTTCAAATTTTCTTTTGGAACATGGATATAGGAGAGGTACCATTGATAAGACTCTTTTCATCATGAAAATTCTAAGGATAACATCTTAGTACAAGTATAGTGGATGACATTATTTTTTGTTCAACCAAGAAGTCATGGTGTGAAGAGTTTGAAGCTTTGATGAAAGGAATGTTTCAGATGAGTTCTATGGGAGAACTTACTTTCTTTTTAGGACTTCAAATCAAACAAGAAAAGATAGAATATTTATCAGTCAAGATTAATATGTTGCTAAAATCTCAAAGAAATTCTCAAGTATGGACACAAGAAGTACAAGTACACCTTTTGAAGCCAAGAAGTCTCTATTAAAAGATGAACATGGTGCAGATGTGGATCTTCACTTATATAGGTGCATGAATGGGTCACTTATGTATCTTAATATTTCTAGGCCAGATATTATGTTTGCGGTATTCAAGGTTTCAAGTCCATCGAAAGGTTTCACATCTACATGCTGTGAAAAGAATCTTCAAATATCTCAAAGGACAACCTAACTTAGGTTTATGGTATCCGAGAGTTTCTACCTTAGATTTGGAAGCTTACTCGGATAGTGATTATGTTGGAGCTAATCATGATAGGAAGTCTACGACAGGAGGTTGTCAATTATAAGGAAGAAGATTTATTTCTTGGCAGTGTAAAAAAGCAAACTATTGTTGCTACTTCTACAACCGAAGCTGAAGATGTGGCTGCTGCTCATTGATGTGGACAAGTACCTTGGATTCAAAATTAGATGTTAGCTTATGGTTTCAATTTTATGAATACCAAAATCTACATTGATAATGAAAGTACTATATGCATTGTCAAAAATCCAGTATTTTACTCCAAAGCCAAGCATATTGAAATAAGACATCACTTCATCAGAGATGCTTATGACAAAAAGCTTATCCAGGTTTTGAAGATTCATACAAATAACAATGTGGTTGATTTGTGGACCAAGATTCATACAGGTTTTGAAGGCATTTGAAACAAAGAGGTTTGAGTTCTTAGTAACACATATTGGTATGCTTAACCAATAATTGCTGCATATATTAAGGGGAGGATATAATTGTACAATTATTATGTTGATTATATTGTATAGTGTTTGTAGTTGTTTGTGATGTGATTACAGGTTATTTGATCAAGGTAAAATATGTTACAATTATAGTGGATTGCATGTACCAGTAATTATCTTTGAGGTACCGTTTTTGGAAACCAAGTACCGTTAGGCATAATTGAAGTACCGTGTATGTTTCATGTACCGCTATTTGATTGTTGTATCGTTGGTGGGTCTCTTTTATAAATTTGGGAATTTTTTCGCGTTCGGGTTTGCTTCACATATATAAACCAACCCCAATTACATAATTGATTCACCTAATCTTTTATTTTTACACCTCGATTTTATAACTCTAGTTCTTATCTTCGATCATCAAAAACAACAATGGCTACTCTACAAGTGATCTCTAAACACAACCAAGTTGCTAAGTTGATTGAGAACATTGATTCTCACGGTTTTCATGAGATCCTTGACTTTCTCTGTAGAAGTCGCATACAATATGCAC
Source organism: Glebionis coronaria (assembly GCA_025667525.1). Classification (NCBI taxonomy): domain Eukaryota; kingdom Viridiplantae; phylum Streptophyta; class Magnoliopsida; order Asterales; family Asteraceae; genus Glebionis; species Glebionis coronaria. The sequence continues at coordinate 438,514,153 of CM046874.1, forward strand.
TCACTGTAAGTCCTACTGTTTCTATTCCTATTGTTGAAAAATGTTGGAGGACTGCCTCTGCTGCTATTTGACATAATCAACCTTGCATTAGAGCTAGGGTTGATGATTCGATTATATATGTCACATAAGTTCTATTAAGAGCATCATTGAAACTTAATGATGCTAATGGCATTAGTATACTACCAGACTCAGAGATACATGATGGCCTTGCAACCATGGGATATGAGGGTGGTAGGGAAATACTTACTTTCTTTAAAGGTTTATTTTCACCACAATGGAGATTAATTTTTCATACTATTATTCACTGTTTAAGTTCTAAGAGTACTTATTTTGATCAAACTCCTGCTGCTTTGGCACCAGCTGGTATTTGTTTGGCAACTAATGAAGTTTTCAATTTTTCAAAATTGATTTTTTGAATAGGAATTTAGATGTCTCTAAGAAATTTTTAATGTACCCTAGATTTATTCAGGCTATAAAAAATGACTAGTCCCTAACCTACCCATATCATCAGAAACATGGGATGTCCCTACTTTTACTAAACGGACCTTTTCTTTCTTGTCTAAGAAAGGTACAACCTTACATGGACTGTAACACCATTGGTTGCCCATATGTTAGCTAATAAGGCTAACACAGAGGGTGATGATCCTATCTCGGCAAGTGAGCCTCAACAAACTCCCTCTCATCATAGTCCCCAACCCTTTGGAGAAGTACGAACTTCTTCTTCTCATCATGCGAATGACCAACCTGTGACAATCCGTCAATTTATGGTTGATATTTTATTCTCAAATATTAATTAAAAACATTATTTTAATGTTATAATATGAACTCACTTATTTTTGGGAAGAAATTTGGATTTACGTCTTGAAGTAGCATCGACTACGTTACGTGCTTACGTTTACATACACCGTTTTGGTGACAGTCCGACATTTCAGGAAGTAAATTTATCCGTGAATATTATTTTCGGGATTTTTAAATTTGAGTTAGTTCATAAACTCACTAATTTACGAGAAGAGATTAGGACTTACGACTTTATATTAACGTCCTTTACGACTAAACCAGAAACCTTAGGATTACGTATTTACGTTTTCGAACTCCGCTTTTGATGAGACAATTTTTATTAGATTCGTTTTGTGTCGTTGATTCATAATTTATAAAAACGTTTTTCGTAAAACGACCCGAGGGCACGCAAATCAAGGAAACTAGAATCGAGGAGTACCCGTAACTAAATGGGGATGAGACTAAACAAGTTTTTCCCACCCCCACAAACCCACGGCCAAAACTAGACACAACTCCATGATGTGTCAAATATTTAAGCCTTAAGTTACACTTGTAACTTGAAGCTTAATAAGAAAGCTACCATATATCAAAACCACTAACCCTTTACCATTTACTCCATTTTCAAATGCAATACCACACACACAACCCTCTCCTTCTCTCCTTGTGCCGTCCAAAAACCACCATCAAACACCACTTTTGATCAATTTTTACCATAAAACCATGTGTTATCTACACATATGATGAAGAACCCTTGAAGCCTTGAAGATTTGAGGTGATTATAACATACAAAGAGGAGTTTCTATGGAGTCTTAGGGCTTATTTTCCACAAGGAGTTCTTGAAGGTTGGTGGACTTGAAGATGATATTGGTTTATCACAAGTTTTGCCATCAAAATCCAAGCCTTGATCATAAACTACTCAACCTTGGTGGTATAAATATTGTTCTTTCCATCTTCTTGTCATTTTGTATATGATGATGAATGATGATTAAAAATGTTATGTGGGGATTTGGTGTTGATAGATTAGATAAACATGGGTAAAAAGATGGACAAACTACATGTAAAAATGGTTAAATCTTGCTTAAATTGTAGGCTGTATAAAAACAGTAACTAACCACATGTTAGACTGATAAAATGGCAAAGTGGAATCAATATACAGTAAGTATTAGGTCTTGTCCACATGTGAGAGTTGGCCATGCAATGGAATCATTATAATGAGTGAGATGTGATCAAAAAAAGTTTAGAGTACGAATCTGAATAGTCAGTTTTGGACGGACTGTTAGGGATATTTAGACTTGGATTGAGCAGTAGCTAAAACTAAGTTAATTGTAGCACATATCATTTAGTTTATGGTGTCCAAAAAATGAGTTTTTATCTCCTTGTAGAACTCAAGATATGGTAAAAATGGTGAAAGTAAAAGTAAAAATCAGATTTTGGAAATTAAAGTATAATAGTATTATATAAACACTCAAACTAATATAGTATAAAATGTGAATTAAAACCCATTAACTTATAAATTTAATTTATGTAAATATGTATAAGGTTAAATAAATGGACACTTTATGAAAATAGTAGTTGAATAATATTTATAAGTATAAAAACTATAAACATGATTTTTACGACTTTTTCGGCTATTACCGTAAAATTAACGTTTTTCGCCAATTAAAAATTAGACGATCAAACCCGTCTAATGTATAGTTTTTAAAATTCATATACTGATATATAAGTACCTAATACAAGTAAAAGCCGATAAAACCCGAACTATAGGACATACGGACATTAACGAGCTAAGTTAGCATATTGGACTAATAATTTAACTAAATAAGTTAAACACTTATAAAAATTACTTATTGGGCTTAACCCATTTGGGCTCAACATGTAAAGTATAAATATTGATAATACAAGTATAAAATGGATTAATACAAGTTAATGAACTTATAATAGGCTTATTGGACTTAAAACATGTAAATAGGTAAAACTAGTAAACTAGTAAGAAGTTATCAACACATAAACTCAAAAATGAGTAAATAAGAGTATATAAACCTACTTGATCATTATCATATGTATAAAGCATCATATGTATATATAATTGTTATTTTTATAAAGACATTGGACAAGAGTCTAAGACGAGTATTATTTGTCTAGTTTTCCGTGATTGAAGCACGTACCGTACATCCAAATTGTCGATAACCCGCTTTCCCACATCAACGTGAGTTCATACCCTCGAACTCTTTTAAATGTTTTTATGAAATGTTTTATAAACCCGCGAGGGAGATAACATGTTAGTTTTTATAAAATAGGACACTAGTTGTCCCGATTGTCTGTTTATTGATTTGGACCCGAATGATTGTATGACCCGATGAATGATTAAATGACCCGATAGATGAAATGAAATGGATTATTAAAGTTAGGTTATGTCACTAAAAGTCCCATTAGCATGAATTATGAATTACCGGTATTTGGTAGACGCTTATGCATATAATAGTACTATTTGGGGACGATCACCCCAGTTCGCGCCTTGACGGTTGATCCCCGTCGTGCCACATTGATTGGTAAGCGAATTTATGTATGAGAAGATTTACACAAGCGTGATTATTGTGACGACACACTAATTTAGATGGGCAAATGAGTATCGGGTTAGCTACCCGTTGTTTGTTGTAGTAAGGTAACAATGTCATGCGGCTTATAATAATCCAAGTAACGAAATACTGCTATACACACCGAATTACAATATATTGCCTGACTAGCAATACGGGGTCATATTATTGATATTATGTTTGTGTTTTGGTTTTGCATAACCATATTCGTATAACGGTTTTTATTTAACTCTACTCGACGTTATAAAAATGTATTGTATGATATTTTTACGACATTGGTTCGTATAATGATTTTTAAGGCGAAAGCCTATATTATGATTTTTGATAAGGATTTGTATAAAATGACTTTGGCTATTTTATGGCCTATTAAAAAGATTTGTACAAAATGATTTTCGGTAATAATTTTATACCGATGTTATATTGATGGATTTTATTAAACTCTATGAATTCACTCGGCGTTATCGTTGACCCTTTTCTTTTAACATGTTTAATCTCAGGTACTTGAAGGTAATTCTCGGGAAGACATCAAGAATTCATGGCTCGCACTTAAATATTAATTTCCATTCAAAAGCTTTGTAAAACCTGTATAAAATGCAATGACATGGCACCTATGTAAATTTGATATTTATGAATGGAAATGCTTTATTATTAAACGACGCGATTTTTATGCGTTGTCTATGATGTGAGTAATGTGTTATCCCGTAACACCAACGAGTCTTCCGCTGTATTGAATTGTGTAAATTTGGGGGTGTTACAGTTTGGTACCAGAGCCGTCGTTATAGAGAACGAAAGATTTTTAAAACCAAGGTTTTGAATAAAACTTTTCAAAATCTTTTAACTATAAACATTTTTCTCAAAATGTCTAAAAATCTTTTGACTATAACGGTGCCGAAGAATTCCCGAGTTACCGACAAGGCTAGACTGAGAAGTGTTATTTTAATATATATAACTTGGATTATATATATATATGATGTAATTTGATTACATGATTTTTGATGATTATTTTAATATTTATACGAGATATTTATACGATGTAGATTGTCACAAGGAACCCTAAATCCCCTAGTAAATTAATCGAAGCTATTCTCGTAGGAATTCTAGCTATTCTAGATCTAAACCAAGTTGTGGATATTTATGATCCCAACAAATGGTTGATATTCGTAGAAATGTAGATATTAGTTGATTGTGATATTAAAGAAGAATTGGCGAGATTAAATCTGATATCGATGTCATGACGATCTTTCCTTATAGAGTGGAGTTTGACAAAACGTTACCACCTGGAAAGGTGTCATCTGATTCGTTGTCATCCAATTCTTAAATTGAAATCGAAAGGGTGAATGTTGCACTTGAGGCTGTCATTGGAACCATTACCCAAAAGGCTCATGCCACAAGTACCTTTCCGAGAAGTCTAATTGAATGTGTGATTCATTTCATACTAGTGACTCATTTGATAATTGTTGTTGGAAAGATCTATAGGATTGGAAATTAAAGTGTTGATCATATCGAGCTTTTATTGCCCTTTTAAGGTTTAGAAATAAAGTTGATGTATTGGAAAATGAGGTAGGATATCGAATTAAGTATAAGTTGGTTGAAAACTTGAATAAAGTAAAATTTAACCCGTACGGAATATGAGATTGTTAAGAGGAAGTCGTTAAGTTCTTTGATTGAATTATAAGGTTTTAAATGATTGTTAGTTCGTGTTAAGTGTTGTTCCTAGGCCATTGTCCACTAATGAGGATGCCTAGTGTCCAAGAAATAAATTGAAGAAATCTTCTTCTGAATTGAGACCGATAGATCTTCTGGGACAGGTGGAACACCTAATGACCCATGTAGATTAGTATTCATTGTAGTATCTTTTAAAAATTATCCCTAACTTAACTGAGACATCAGTTGGTAGGATGAGTTCTTGGAAATTTTATGACATAGTGACACGTAATGTGTTACGATACAATTTTAACTTCTTTGTGATTAATGAAAAGACTACCTTTGACTGCTAAATCCTACATGTATCGATGTTATCTATCTTTTCTTGCGTCATCCTAATGTTCGCATTAGTGATGCAACCATTGAACAAGTACTCATCTCGATTTGAGTTACGTCATGAATTATTATTTTTGAGTGCCATCGAGATCATGAACCGCATGATTAATTGGCTAAGCTCATTTTCTATTATATTGTAGTTAGTTCTTGGTGAACAACTCTTCATCACTCTTTTGCAGATCACTAATTGTTTTGATAAGATAAAACAGTATCCTTGAGAAAAATTGAATTTTCATCACCGTAAGGACTATTTAAATTAAGATTTATAAGTGATTGTTTTCGAAATGAAGTTGTTTATAAAACACCTTGGAAAACCTGATTGTTTTCATAACAAAGAAAATCTTTGTAAATTTATTTTTGATTCTTATTTAAGACTTAAGCATGAAAACGTTTTTATTATAAACATGATGATAAAATTTTGACGAACTGAGTATTGCATCGTTAATCTTGAAATTTTATATAGTTTCGCGCCTACATACAATTTGGAATGGACCATGCAAGGTTGATTAGTAGTCACCATAAAATTGTTAATAAACATTACATTTTCCTTGAAATTGTGAAGGATTGAAATTTTGTGAGATCTGCAAGAAGTGAAAAATAGGGACATATTGATAGGGACACCTACATATGTGCCCGTACTATTTATTCTTCTGAGTCGAATTTACTCATCTGTGGAAATTGTCTTATTTGACAATTGACAATTCTTTCTTGTCTAATTCTCCCGTAGTGAGATTCTTAGGAAAAGTATCTGATTACCTAGTGTTGATACCCGACTGGATGTATCAACGTTCCTATCATTTCTTTTGATTTGATTTTATTTGAATGACCTGGGTAACGATCCGAGGAGCTTTCGAATGCGTACTCAAATTATAAAAACACGGGATATATTCATATTCGTTAAATGTTTTCGTCTATATCTAATTTGAAATTCTCTCGCGTAGATTATGCGTTGACCTTACTCTTTTAATAGTAGTTGTGTTTCCATATATCCTTGAATTTATGAAGGATTATGAGTTATTATTAGTCTTTTGAGAAGTTCACATCTTATCGACGGTAATGAAACTGAAAAGTTGATAATGCAAGTAGAATGGATTGATTGATTATGACATGAAGACATTGTCTTAATTGATGGGAACTCAAGTAGAATTCCCTTAAATGATAAGATGTTGATTATCAAAAGTGATCTAAATAATTCTTGATGGACGACCATATCCTGCATTTAGACTTAAAAGTATACCATGAATGGTTGTAAACTGATCATAGATATGGTAATCTAGAAAGAACTTAAAGTACATATATTAAAAGATGTTTCCGTCGTCTGAAACTTTAGGAGGTATTTGTTGGTAAATTACCTAGACATTCGCCATTAAGGCAAGTTGAATTTGGTATTGATTATATTCCCGGTGCTGCACCTGTGGCATGTGCACTATATGTCAGCACCATCTGAATTAAAAGAATTATCGTACAACTAAGAGAGTTTTCGGAGAAGGCTTTTATTCTACGGAGCTCGTCATCATGAAGAGCTATGGTATTATCATTCCTTATATTTATTAATTACCGTGAACTACGTAAATTGACGATTATAATCTATATCCACTACCCAAGATGATAGATTGTTCGATCATTTACAAGGTTCTAGCGTATATTCAGGAATTTGATCCACGACATGGTTATCATCAACTTCGCATATGCGAAAAAGATTATCTATTCCAATCACTACATCCAGAACTTGTAATGAACATTATGAGTTTCATGTGATGTCGTTTTCATTGACTAATACACATGTAGTATTCATAAATTTGGTGAATCACCTGTGTAGGCTGTAATTTAATAAATTCATTCCTGTGATCATTAAGGACCATCTGTTTGTTTATAATAATAGGAAGGAGTTAATAATCATTTATAAATTGACCTGAATTGGCTGAACAATGAAAACCTGTACCTTGAATAATTAACATGTAATTTAAGACTTAATCCTTTATATTATTTGACCGTGTGATTAAAAGATAACAGAATCTATATTGACTTTTCAAAAATTAGAGCCATTAAGACTTTGGGCTTTACCAAAAAGAAAGTTCAAATGTGTTTTGACAAATGTTTTATCGAAAAGAACTTTTGAGGGATTATTCCCTTATACCCAGAACATTTAACCAAACTCCTGTTTAGGGGTAAATGTTCGTGTATACCTCAAGACAACCTAAGAGGGATTGAGGAAACCATTTAAACCATGACTTGAAATTTGAAACGATAATTTACGCTTTTCAACTAAGAAAATTTTGACCAAAGTATAACCAAAGATTTTCCAAACATTTACGGATCTTATTAAATATTTTAATTATTTTCGATAAACCAACAAAAATCTTGTTAATTAAATTCAAATTTATTTTGAACATTTTAATAATTGGTCGAACTAAGAAAATTAAAATTTTTACGTCATGCTTCATAAAAATAAATATTTATTATTTAATTAGTTGTAATAATTATCGACGCTTTAAACGTCGGATTAAGCAAAACTGATAAAAATGATAGCTGAAACTAAACTGAAACTTAGAAAATATGAAGAAAGGTGAACGTAATTACCGACACGTTATGTAGAAAATATAAAGAACCAATTAGGATGTGTTCCTTAGTAATGACAGTGCAAAATAAATTGCCGAACAATTTAAAAATAGCTGATGTTTGTAAGAAAGATAATATAAATAGTGAAAGGTTTCACGGCTAATATGAACCATTAGAATTGAGAAGCCGATAGCGTTAAATGATTAAAAGGCCACTTGTGGTTGCCTAGATATGGAGATTTTGAGATATAGTATGTTGGAATCTTGTAAGTATAAGTATTCTATTTATGTCATTTCTGACTAAGAGTATCTTTCTCTGAAGAAGTTGTACTAATGGAAAATTATGAAGGCAGACATTGCCTCATACATTAGTAAACGTCTAGCTATTGCAAAGGTCATCATCTGAATTTGATTCGATTTGGGTAAAAATGGTGAAAGACTGACTAAATCTGCTAATATCGTTTTTGTTAATTATAGATTCTTGATGAAGAAATTGACTCTTTATATTTAAAGGAGTTGTGTAAACATAGTGTGCTTGTATCGATCATCTCTAACAAGATCCTCGCTTCGCATCGAATTTCTAGAGATTTGCTCAGAAGTCATTGAGAACGAATCTTGATGAGATTACTGTGTACCACCCCAATCGAAGGGACGAGGTAAAGTAACGATACAAAGCACTAGAAGTCTTGTGTTATGCTTGAATAATTGACCTTTGGTAATAAACCGTATAATCATTTTAATTTGGAGAGATTATCATTGATAATTATCGTGTTAGGATCGAGATCGAATCTTGTTAAGATTTAAATATTAGAGCATCTGTAAGCAGGAGTTGGGATGAAGACACCCAACATACACCCATTGTGAGTTGTACATGTCTTTTAGGTTTAAGATTTCCTATGATGGCGAACCTAACCTTACAAAATACTCGACCCGCGAGACCTGAAATGATTGTTGAAATTAGGATCTGATTATTGACTGCCGGTAGTGGACAGGAGGTTATGTGAATATGAAATGTAGATCTTGAAGTGCCAGATGGGTAGCGAAGTCATGCCAGAAATTTTTACCTTGGAAAAAATGGATAGACGATCTGAAAGATCATGGGAATTAAGTCCCCGTTATATGGGACCATTGAGATGATGTAAAAGATTGGTTTGAAAGGCATATAAGCTGGATCCATCCTAGGACTACAAGAGCTGCATGAATTATGTTTCGTATATCGAACTTGATAAAATGCCTATCAAGTGAAAATCTAAATTCTTCTTGATAAAGTTTAGATCGGCGAAAAGTTGCATTCATCAAAAACCCGTGAACATCATGGATAGAGAAAGTAAGTCAACATTAAGCCTGGTCTTATTCCCGTAGTTATGTTTGATGAAACTCGCGTATTGTAATGAATTACACTTGTGAGAAAAGACCGAATGTGGAGGAAATACCCACATGGCTTTAACTCTATAAGAAGCGAGTAGTAAGATGATCTTTGAGGAGAAAGATCCTGTTTAGGGGTAAATGCTGTGACAATCCGTCAATTTATGGTTGATATTTTATTCTCAAATATTAATTAAAAACATTATTTTAATGTTATAATATGAACTCACTTATTTTTGGGAAGAAATTTGGATTTACGTCTTGAAGTAGCATCGACTACATCTAAACCGGATGATTCTACGTTACGTGCTTACGTTTACATACACCGTTTTGGTGACAGTCCGACATTTCAGGAAATAAATTTATCCGTGAATATTATTTTTGGGATTTTTAAATTTGAGTTAGTTCATAAACTCACTAATTTACGAGAAGAGATTAGGACTTACGATTTTAATTTAACGTCCTTTACGACTAAACCGGAAACCTTAGGATTACGTATTTACGTTTTCGAACTCCGCTTTTGATGAGACAATTTTAATAGATTCATTTTGTGCCGTTGATTCATAATTTATAAAAACGTTTTTTCGTAAAACGACCCGAGGGCACGCAAATCGAGGAAACTAGAATCTAGGAGTACCCGAAATTAAATGGGGATGAGACAAAACAAGTTTTTCCCACCCCCACAAACCCACGGCCAAAACTAGACACAACTCCATGATGTGTCAAAATTTTATGCCTTAAGTTACACTTGTAACTTGAAGCTTAATAAGAAAGCTACCACATATCAAAACCACTAACCCTTACCATTTACTCCATTTTCACATGCAATACCACACACACAACCCTCTCCTTCTCTCCTTGTGCCGTCCAAAAACCACCATCAAACACCACTTTTGATCAATTTTTACCATAAAATCATGTGTTATCTACACACATGATGAAGAACCCTTGAAGCCTTGAAGATTGGAGGTGCTTATAACCTACAAATTGGAGTTTCTATGGAGTCTTAGAGCTTATTTTCCACAAGTAGTTCTTGAAGGTTAGTGGACTTGAAGATGATATTGGTTTATCACAAGTTTTGCCATCAAAATCCAAGCCTTGATCAAAAACTACTCAACCTTGGTGGTATAAAGATTGTTCTTTCCATCTTCTTGTTATTTTGATTATGTAATCTTGTATTTCTTTTACTTATGTATATGTATATGATAATGAATGATGATTAAAAATATTATGTGGGGATTTGTTGTTGATAGATTAGATAAACATGGGTAAAAAGATGGACAAACTACATATAAAAATGGTTAAATCTTGCTTAAATGGTAGGCTGTATAAAAACAGTAACTAACCACATGTTAGACTGATAAAATGGCAAAGTGGAATCAATATACAGTAATTATTAGGTCTTGTACACATGTGAGAGTTGGCCATGCAATGGAATCATTATAATGAGTGAGATATGATCAAAACAAGTTTAGAGTACCAATCTTAATAGTCAGTTTTGGACGGATTGTTAGGGATATTTAGAGTTGGATTGAGCAGTAGCTAAAACTAAGTTAATTTTAGCAAATATCATGTAGTTTATGGTGTCCAAAAATGAGTTTCTATCTCCTTGTAGAACTCAAGATATGGTAAAAATGGTGAAAGTAAAAGTAAAAATCAGATTTTGGAAATTAAAGTATAATAGTATTATATAAGCACTCAAACTAATATAGTATAAAATGTGAATTAAGACCCACTAACTTATAATTTTCATTTATAAAAATATGTATAAGGTTAAATAAATGGACACTTTATAAAAATGGTAGTTGAATAAGATTTATAAGTATAAAAACTATAAACATGATTTTTACGACTTTTTCGGCTATTACCGTAAAATTAACGTTTTTCGCCAATTAAAACTTAGACGATCAAACCCGTCTAATGTAAAGTTTTTAAAAGTCATATACTGATATATAAGTACCTAATACAAGCAAAAACCGATAAAACCCGAACTATAGGACATACGGACATTAACGAGCTAAGTTAGCATATTGGACTAATAATTTAACTAAATAAGTTAAACACTTATAAAAATTACTTATTGGGCTTAACCCATTTGGGCTCAATATGTAAATTATAAATACTGATAATAGAAGTATAAAATGGATTAATACAAGTTAATGAACTTATAATAGGCTTATTGGACTTAAAACATGTAAATAGGTAAAACTAGTAAACTAGTAAGAAGTTACCAACACATAAACTCAAAAATGAGTAAATAAGAGTATATAAACCTACTTGATCATCATCATATGTATACATAATTGTTATTTTTATAAAGTCGTTGGACAAGAGTCTAAGACGAGTATTATTTGTCTAGGTTTCCGTGATTGAAGACGTACCGTACATCCGAATTGCCGATAACCCGCTTTCCCACATCAACGTGAGTTCATAGCCTCGCACTCTTTTAAATGTTTTTATGAAATGTTTTATAAACCCGCGAGGGAGATAACATGTTAATTTTTATAAAATAGGACACTAGTTGTCCCGATTGTCTATTTATTGATTTGGACCCGAATGATTGTATGACCCGATGAATGATTAAATGACCCGATAGATGAAATGAAATGGATTATTAAAGTTAGGTTATGTCACTAAAAGTACATTAGCATGAATTGTGAACTACCGGGATTTGGTAGATGCTTATGCATATAATAGACTATCTGGGGACGATCACCCCAGTTCGCGCCTTGACGGTTGATCCCCGTCGTGCCACATTGATTGGTAAGCGAATTTATGTATGAGAAGATTTACACAAGCGTGATTATTGTGACGACACGCTAATTTAGATGGGCAAATGAGTAGCGGGTTAGCTACCCGTTGTTTGTTGTAGTAAGGTAACAATGTCATGCGGCTTATAATAATCCAAGTAACGAAATACTGCTATACACACCGAATTACAATATATTGCATGACTAGCAATACGGGGTCATATTATTGATATTATGTTTGTGTTTTGGTTTTACATAACCATATTCGTATAACGGTTTTCATTTAACCCTACACGACGTTATAAAAACGTATTGTATGATATTTTTACGACATTGGTTCGTATAATGATTTTGAAGGCGAAAGCCTATATTATGATTTTTGATAAGGATTTGTATAAAATGACTTTGGCTATTTTATGGCCTATTAAAAAGATTTGTACAAAATGATTTTCGGTAATAATTTTATACCGATGTTATATTGATGGATTTTATTAAACTCTATGAATTCACTCGGCGTTATCGCTGACCCTTTTCTTTTAACATGTTTTATCTCAGGTACTTGAAGGTAATTCTCGGGAAGACATCAAGAATTCATGGCCCGCACTTAAATATTGATTTCCATTCAAAAGCTTTGTAAAACCTGTATAAAATACAATAACTTGGGACCTATGTAAATTTGATATTTATGAATGGAAATGATTTATTATTAAACGACGCGATTTTTATGTGTTGTCTATGATGTGAGTAATGTGCTATCTCGTAACAACAACGAGTCTTTCGCTATATTGAATTGTGTAAATTTGGGGGTGTTACACAACCAATCTCTGATGAGATGATCCATACACCTGCTGCTTCATAAGATTCTAGTGGTTCACCATAAGCTAGGGCAACAGAGGTGCTGCATTTTGCAAATTTAAGTGCTTTGTGTACTATTTTGTCTAAACAGGTTAAAGATTTGCAAGATGCTAAGCTTTTGCAAGATAAAACGATTGAAGAGCTGAATGCTAAAATCAAAAAGCTAAGGAGGAGAGCAAATCCTTGGATCGGGCATCACAGGTCAATTCAAAAGGCTCAGTTGAAGGAGCAAAAGCAAAAGTTAAGAGCCTTCAGGAGAAAGCAACTAAAAGCATCCAAACAGGGGAGAAATTTAGAGGAAACATGACCTTCTTCTGATATTCCAGCTAATTTCAGGGAAGGAACAGATGTTGACATTGATGATGGTTTTGAATACTTTGTGGATGACACCAACATGGAGGATCAGCCACATAATCTATTATCAGTTGAAGAAGATGTGGTTACAGCAACATATCAACCACATCCACAATCACCACCACCACAACAGCAACTCATTCCAGAAGCTAATTGGGAAATATTTTATGAGAAGCTTGAAGAAATTGATGAGAACTTTCCAGTTACTACAACTCCACAACAACAGAAGACACAATCAACTTCATAGAATGAAACAAAGAAGGGTGATGGGTCTGACAAAACTAAGGAATTGAAGATTGAGAGAACAACATTTAAGGAGATGAAGGTATCTAAAAATACCTTGGTGATTGATGATAAAGATGTGTCTACCATTGGTGAAGTAAGTACTGTTGATGACCCAAGTACTGTCAAGTCTATTGCAAGTACTACTGTAGGTGTAAGTACTGCTAACCAAAGATCTTCACTACCAACTTCTAAACAAATCTCTACTCCATCTTTTGGAGAGGATGAGACTTTAGCAAACCTTTTGCTTAGTATTAGGGAGTAGAGAAAGCTAGACAAGCAGACGCTTAAAGAAAGGCATAGGAAGAAGTTGTGAAAGCTCAAGTAACTTCAATAACAGAGCCACAACAAGAACAGGTTGAAGAGCCACAAGCACAACAAGATCAACCTGTGGAACAAACAAAACTTGCCAGTAAAGTCCAATATAAAGGAAAGAAGGTTCAGACATCACAACCTGCTACTAAAGGCATTGTCATACCAGGTCAACAACCCAATGAGGGAGGAGATAACAAATCTTCAAGGATTACAAAGTAAAACCAAAGATTGACCCAAAGGAAAAGGGCAAGAAGAAATTACAGTCTGAATTAGAAGTAGAAGATGATAGTGATTCAGATATTCTAGGTAATGTTATGAAGAAATTTCATCAAATGGAGCATGATGAAGAAGTGGCTTAGAGATTAGAAGCTAGACTCCATGAAGAATAGCAACAAGAAGAACTTGCAGCTAAACAGGTACTGCTTGAGGTACAAAGAATACAACAAGAGTTAAATATTAAAGAATATGATAGAATACAAGCTAAATTAAAAGCAAGTGAACTTTGACAATCGTGGTTTTGAGGTTCGTCACTTAGTCGTATTTTTAGGGTGTTATGTGTCACTATGTGTTTTATGTGTTTACGTGTTTATTTGTTGTGAATGAGGATGGTTTGGACATCGTCTATGAGTACAAAGTGCCCTTAAGTAAATCGATGAATGGTTATTTCATTTATCATAAGCTCACATTATAGTGACTATGAAGTGAAATGAAATGAAGTGAAATGAAATGAGATCACCCGAAAATCCCTGAAAGTTGAATTATCGTTTTCGTAGGATTTTGTGTATGTATCCTACTTGATATATGTACATTAGATATATATATATTATCTATATTCTATGTATTATAGGAGGTTTCTGTTTTAGGAAAGTTTTTGAAAATAAAGTTAAGATCGAAAATTACGCCAAAAGTAAAAAAATTAGCAAAAGGGTGTCTGGTTTCGACCCGGAAGTGTATAGAAGTATAGGTAAACATAAATTAGAAGGGGGATAGTGTAAATAACTAAAATTTAAGGGGGTGGGTCGTGGATAGGCTGTTATGGCCGACTAAATGAAGGAAATGGGTAGAAAAGGCCCAAGCAGAGTCCCTTTTGGGCTCAAACTTGTTTTGGAGGTTACCAAAGCCTATATAAACAACCCTAGACCCCTAAAAACGACCCATGAGCTAAAAATATTCGTAATATCAGTTGAAACATCCATGGGGGAATATCAAAACTGAAATCTTGCATAAGGGTTAAAGGTACGTAATTAAACTAGCTCGATTAACGTTAAATTTACGTATGTAACCTAGTATGATGGATTAGGGTTTAGGATTTTTAATTTTTTATAAGAGTTTCATACTAGAAATGATTATTTATGTAATTAATAATATTAGGGTTCTTAATATTCAATTAATTAGGTTATTATGGGGCTTAATGATGATTAAAGGGTTTAATTGTGTTTAAAATCGGAACTGCAGTCAGGGCAGAATTTCGAGTCACTAGTTTCGATTATATCTAGATTTCTACAAACTTTTAATTTTCTAATATTATGTACCTGAAAAGGTAATTTAATTATCTTTCAAATTAAAGAAACGAGAACTAAATTGGAGGTCGGGTAGTGGGTCAAAAACAGGTTACATCAGTCGGGTGTCAAAACAGTTTTTAGATCAGCCTGTTTTCATTTTATGTTTTGAATTTTTTGGGGTACTTAGGGTTATAATTGGAGCTTAAAATGAACATGAGACTTATATTATATATTAAATAAAATATCTGGAGAAGTGATAAGCAAATGGGAGAGGTTAAGACCCTCTGATCATAACAAACATTTCATATGTTCAAAATCGGTAAAATCTAGATAGGCGAAAGGATAAGTTGTATATCGGGGACTTAAAATTAGATTTGATGTTGGGGAAAGAGCTGATAAATTAGCTAACATATATAAGTTTATGGGGTCTTCATTGCAAGAAATGTGGTTTAGGTTTGGTGGGCGTTTGGCTCATAATACGTAGTGTGAACAACGAGACTGTTTTGGGTTAAATGTTAACGGGACGAGTTATGAACTAAACTAAGTTAAGGGCTTTATAGAGGGGTGTAATAAGATGCTTATGGCAAATAAATGAGGTTAACTTGTAGGAGAATGTTAGATATCCATCATAAATTTATGAGTCATTTTGGAATGTGGTTTATGTATTGATTGTATATGTTTGTGTGTTTAGATTTTGCTAGAGCGCAGATACTTGGAGAAGCTTGCTCAGGTGAGTTTCATAGTACCATGTTTTTATGAGTATAATTATTCTGACTTCCAGATGGGATGGAAGAGACACTTTATGGTTTTGTAAATAATACTGTGAATGTTTTTATGGTTTGTGATGGACTTGTGTGTACACTTATGTGATTAACTCCTATGTGATTCTTGATTGTGTTTATGATTTGGATCAAGGGACACGTACCGTCTCAGTTATTGTGGTTTGACTTGGTACCAAGGGGATGTAGACAAGGCGGGGCCTTGTGATTGGTTCATAGATCGATTTAGCTTTGTGTATACGAGATTAGATCAAGTATAACACGTAGATAAACTTTGTGTATTCGACAATCTAATTATTATGCGGAAACTAATACTTAGAACGAAGAACAAACAGAATATATGAATACCAAACTTTCACTTTGATTAATAATAACAATGAAAGATTACAATGAAAGTGTTATGAGATATGTGGAAGAGGTGTATGTGAGATGTGTCTTATGTCTAACCCTAAGGCCTCCTTTTATAGGTTTAAGGAGCCTTGTACAAAAAGCTAAGATCAACTATTTTAGGAAGAGACACAAGATAAACATACTCAAATAACTTATTGACTAAATCTTTTAAACATTTAGGAATATATTATGAATTCTTATCTTCATATTTTGTCCACCATCTTGAAGAATTCATCATTGACAGATTTAGTCCTTGTCTTTGTCTTTAAGATTCTTCTTGTCAACGCCTTGATAATTCTTATCAGCGTCTCATCTGTCAGCGCCTCGTTTACTCTTGTCAGCGTCCAATTTCCTCTTGTCAGCGTTCAAGTGACTTAGCTAATTTTATTCCCAACAATCCTCCCCTAAACTTGATATCTACTCTAGTAATCAAGTTTCTGAATAAAATAAAACATACAGAGAGGATTCTTACAAACATACTTATCCCTGAATTTGAGTAATAATAAATCTCGAAAAGTCAATCACTCAAATGACTTGTATAGTCAGCCTTCACTTGGTCTTAATCATCTTCAGCACCTGTAGAGTCTTTGGAGCTTTCTTTATTAATTTTGTCACTCAAATTCGATTGATCCTCCCCTTTTTAAGACTCCTCTCCAAGATCAATATACAGGAACGGAACTAATAACATCCTCCTTGCATCAGCTTCCAAGTCTATCAGTTCAAAACAATGATCCTTGACAATTTGTACCATTTCTGTATTATGCTTTTACAAGCTAATACAGATTTTCGTCAATTCCATTAATGTCAAAGGTTTCATACTGTCCTCATCCACATTCGGGAAATGAATCCTCAATGTTGATTCATAGGACATGGGGATGGACTTACTGATGATAAGACTGACTTGACTTGCATTAAAGCTAGTGCCAATAGTCTCAGCCATCTCCATAACACAACACACCCTTGTGAAAGTGATCTCTGCTGCTACTAGATGTCAATCACTAGGAAAAACATCTCAATGATCATTAGGCTTCTAGATATCCAAAATTTTGAAAAATGAAAGGGTGATGAAACGTTTTGGGTCTATAAAGAAGTTTATAAATGACACCAGCTAAGATGTCATAGCATAAAATGGACTTGAGAATGGAAAACTTTAGTTTTAACATAAACAAAGGTAATAATCCTAAGAAAATTAACTAGTCTCTAATAAGCAAGAGTGACAAACACTGTTCATGCATACACACATGCAAAAGTATGATAGACACACATGAACTATAGAGTCCTTTGTTCACAAATTCCCCAAAGAGAAAGTTAACTCATATAAAACCTTTGCAACTCCCCAAGTAAGCCCAAAAATATATCTAACCCAAGTCACCCATACGACCACACCTAATTCTAGGTCAAAAGTCTTGGCAGCATGCATGTTTAAATAAAAACGTGCATGCTACAGTGCCTCGAGGTTTAGAAATTCCAACAATTCCATAAGGAAAAGTCTTCACTATTTCTAACCCCCACTCACCAGTGGACACAATCTAGAATTGTGATAAGAGCATTCTAAGAATACCCAAAAACCTAAAGGTTTACCTCCCCTTAACAGAAGCATACAAATCATTATGTGTGAAGAAGCAAAAAATTATCTCAAGATAGGAATGTAAACACTCCAACCATCATAAATAAAAGTTTGCAATTCTGTATCCATCCAAATGTAGCTCCACTTTCCTGCATAGTTAGACAAAAACCACAAAAACACACCAATAGAGGCTACCCTTTCCCACAATAATGGGTAGAGATAACATATCAGTGGAAAAAAATATTAACAGTGGAAAGACCAACAATGCATGTTTCTTGAGCATCCACTATCCCAATATCCTTGATCATTAACTTGCTTTTGGATAGGCTGCTCAAAAAGAAAACAAATTAGTTTTCTTTGGAGATCCAAGCCTTGTCAGACTTGGATCTGTCTAGTTGTTCAACTAGAGTGGTATTATTCTTTACCATAAATGCCTGCTCATCCCTTTGTGACCTAAGCACCCAATTTGTTCCAATGAGACTAGTAATGACCTTCTCAAGATATTTAAATCTATTGCAAGTCATTGAAATACCATTAAAACTAGAGTTTTGCTCTTGTTTAGGTTTCTAAGTTATGTGGGATGATGCCCTAGACCCTTGACCCTTACTAACAAAGTATCTTTGTTTATATGTTCTAAAATAAGGTCTCATACCAAATTTGGAGCTGTCAGCGCTGCATTTGTGCCTGTTAGCGTTGAATTTGTTCCTGTCAGCGCTGAATTTGTTCTTCTCAGCGCCCAAATTAGGGTTTGCTACAGGAACATACTGTCTGTTTAACCAAGTGTTGGTCTTTTGAAAGGGCCTTTGTCCATGGGTGTTAGCTGCCTTAGAGAAGAAAGGAGCTGGTCTAACAACTTGTGAATTTTGGTTCACAAAAGTTTTGGGTCTGACAACGTTTGACCTATGTTGACTTTTGTCAGCGCTGAATGTGTTCCTATCAGCGTTGACACACTTATAGGCTAAATGTGAAAAGCTACCACAAGTGTAACAGGCTTTTCTAGACAAAACTTTAGGTCTAGAAGAAAAGAAACCTGTTCCATGATTACTAATTTGGCTTTTTGGTGACTTAGTATTCCTATACATTTCTGCATATTTAACACTAGGTTTCTTAACAGTGTTTGAGCCAAGGTCAACAGTCTTGCCAGTGGTTGGGTTTGTTATCTTGATAGGGGTAGGCTCGTGGCTTGTGATAGGTGTGGGCTCATTAGGACTTTCACACAACAAACCTCCCTTAACAAACAAGGTAGGATTAGCTTTCTTCCATTCATTTAGGTCAGTCAATTTTTGTTTATACTCTTCAACTGGGGAAGTGACTCTTGGTGGAGGAAGAAATTCCTTCTCTTGGAGTTCTGGTAAACCAGTCCAAGATAAGTCCTTTCTTTGGACACCATAGAATTCCCCAGCTGGTGGTGGAACCACAGTATAATCTTTCATCCCAATCCCACTCATGTCCTTAGAATCCCTTTGTTTATTAACACATTCTCCTAGGGTTTGTGAGGCTTTATCAAGTCTCTGAATTTTAAGGTCTACATTATCCTTATTTTTGATAGCCTCATCTAACTTAGCCAGTAGATCAACATTGACCCTATCCACGATGTTTCTAATATCATTACATTGATTTAAATCATGTTTTAAGATATTGATTTTATCTTTTAGGTCAAACTCCATTTTCTTATACTCAGAAACAGTCTTTTCAGTTTAAACAAGTGCCACTTGATAATTAGATAACGTGCATCTTACGTCTGAAAGATCTGATTTTAATTTTAAAATTTCTTTATTAAGTTTTTCAGTATTTATCCTACAAGAAGAGTCATTACATACCTCATCATCAGAATTGAAACTTGTGGAACTTGAAGTAGACGTTGCCTTGACTGAAAACATCATAAGATTCTTCTTCACCTTCTTCAATAGCCTGGTTCACCTCACGGTATTGGATCTCGTTCTTCAAATCAAAGTTTCTCAACAAGCTCTGATACCACTTGTTGATCCCAAACTTAGATCGATTTAGCTTTGTGTATACGAGATTAGATCAAGTAAAACACGTAGAGAAACTTTGTGTATTCGACAATCTAAGTATTATGCGGAAACTAATACTTAGAACGAAGAACAAACAGAATATATGAATACCAAACTTTCACTTTGATTAATAATAACAATGAAAGATTACAATGAAAGTGTTATGAGATATGTGGAAGAGGTGTATGTGAGATGTGTCTTATGTCTAACCCTAAGGCCTCCTTTTATAGGTTTAAGGAGCCTTGTACAAAAAGCTAAGATCAACTATTTTAGGAAGAGACACAAGATAAACATACTCAAATAACTTATTGACTAAATCTTTTAAACATTTAGGAATATATTATGAATTCTTATCTTCATATTTTGTCCACCAGCTTGAAGAATTCATCATTGGCAGATTTAGTCCTTGTCTTTGTCTTTAAGATTCTTCTTGTCAACGCCTTGATAATTCTTATCAGCGTCTCATCTGTCAGCGCCTCGTTTACTCTTGTCAGCGTCCAATTTCCTCTTGTCAGCGTTCAAGTGACTTAGCTAATTTTATTCCCAACACCATGGTGATTGGTAAGGTTGGGTTCCTTAGAATTGTGGTGAATGGTTAATCTTGAATGTTAGTTGTTAATGCATAATTGTAGCACATTGTCCATATGTTCTTTTATTGACGGTTGTTATTCACAGCTTATAACTGATTTGGCGTTGGATTCTAAACCTATGATGTGATACCCTAGAACCGAGGTCACTAACATTACCTTAAATTACGCTTATTTTGGAAATTTTTAATAAATTTTAATTGCTATATATTTTAGTATTTTGGTTGAAACCGATGTTCGAGGATATAATTTTGACGATTGACGATTTAAGAAGGACGATGACGAGTACGATTCCGATGGATGCCCAAATTTCTATAATTATTGACGTTTTATCGATAATGTAATTTTTCGAGAATTTTACTTACGGTTCGTGTTAAGTCGAGTCGGGTGAGTTTTATTGCTTTCCGGGTACATTTAAAGTATCCCAAATGTATTTTGGAGTGTTTGGGATAATTCCCGACTCCCGTAAAATTTTCTAAAATGACTAGTGAGTCAATCCCGCAAAGTTTTGGTGTCGTTTTTGCTTAAGGCCAAAAGAATGCTTATATTGCACTTTGGTCCCTCCCATTTCACAAAAAGGAGCCTAACACACACACACAAAACATTACAAAAAAAAGATCAAACACCCCCTCCCTTGTGTTCTTAGGCCGACGGCCAAACACCAAAAACCACCACCACACCATTTTTTTTTAGTTTTGATTAATTCTAATCAAAGACCACCTTCTAAAATCATCTAGTGATTGTTAACCCATGATCATTTCACACATGCATTAACAAAAATTTCTTCCAAAAATTCAAGATTTTTCAAATTCGTTTTTGATGTTAATTGGGCATTTGCATGTTTAATTCATGCTAAAAAGATGCTAGAACACCAAACAAATCAACCAAAATTAATTTGGTTGGTTGGTTTTGATCACCCAAACCCCACGGCTCAATGGGAGGTGTTTGGGGATCATGGTGGTTCATGTTTTGAGCTTGATTTTGTGTTTAATCTTATGTTTGTAGATGTTTTAGATGGATACATTTACTTGCATGCTTGTTTTTATAATTTTGGTTGAATGAGGTTGATGATCAATAGGGGTTTAGGACTGAAAATGTTGTTTGGTTGTGATTAGGGATGCCTAGGATGTTGTCTCGTGTTAACAAATGGGTTTGGAAACGAGCGTTAGTGTGATTTTGGTATGGTTGATTTTAGGCAGAAAGTTTAAGGAATTTTCGTAAAAATTATTTTGAAAACAGGTCTTGTAGATAGGATAGAGTTGTAGAGCATCTTCTTAGCTTCTATTTGGTATAAGGTAGAGCTTACGACTCCTAACGAGTCAAAAGTTACGACGTTTTGAAATTCGTGTACCGGGAGATGAAAACCGTCATAATCCGAAATTATGCTTGGTTTTAGGTCAAATCCCGGGGACTATAAGTCTAGTTTGGTAAATGGTCAAGGGTTGAATTTTGGTGTCAAACCTGCACATTTGAGTCTATTATAGGACTTAGGTGTCAAATGGGTCAATGGAGTATTTTAAACGGGTCAAACGAGTCCGACTTGGTCAAAGTACAATTTCAGTCCGAAAAACGTAGTTTTGGGAAAGTGTTGAGTAACGGGTCATAAAAGTGAAAACTTTTGTTGGGATTAAATATGTGAGTTCTACAGGTCTTATAGTATTTTTGAGAATTTTATCAAATTTTATAAAAATGGTTAAGTATGGTAAAACAGTCCGTACTTTCGGTAAGTATCGGCGAAAATGAGTAAAAATGGATAACGTTAATAATAAGGACAAATGGTATAAAACGAGTAACACTTGTCGTTTTGTTTTGGCGTGAGTTGTAATTGTCACAAGTGACTAATATTTATGTATTTTATACAGTACCATAAGGTTTTAAAATGAGATTACTCATTACGCGTTATTTGGTTTGATAGGTGTTGAATTACCCGGGCATCCGTATCGTCGTCAGTGACCGTCTCTCGAACTATCGACTACTTGTTATATAAGGTGTGAATTTATAGCCTCGCTTATTATTATTTCAAATTGTTTTACCCGCGAGGGAAATGCATGCTAGTTTTCAAAATGAACATATGTCATGAATGATTGTTGGACCCGAATGTTGCCTTTGAAATTGTGTTGAGTACCTAGTTGCAAAAGACCCTAAATTCATGAACTATTAACTATTGTTTAGTCCTAGCGTGGATTAGAAGTAGCCGCTTATACAAAGTGATAGTACTATGGGGTTGACTACCCTATCCGAGACGAGGGCTAGTACGTTGATACCCCCTGCGGACGGATAATTTGTGATAAGAGATAAGGTATAATTGCAACTAATGCCTTAGTAGGGGCACTGGTTTCATCTGAATCACGCCGGTAATTATTACGCGGGTGATTGTATTAACGGTTTAGTGTCATGAGCTTAAACACAATTGTCAGTATCTTGAATATAGATTGTTTGATCGACAAGTCTATGAATGATCGTGAATGGTTTTTATTTCACATATGTTCAAAATGAATTGTAAAACCTATGAATTCCACTCAACGTTTTCGTTGACCAAATTTAGCATGTGTTTCAGGTAACCGCTGAAGTGTAGCTTGGAGCGTGCATTGGATGGATGTTGTGTGTGGAGCTTGGAGTCTACTTGTTTTTCCTCCCGTTATTACTTAAACATTATAAACTTTGATGTCATGTTGTTGTGAAAACTGTAACTTTTGGGTTGAGATTCATGGGGACCGAAAACGCAAAACTCTGTTGTATCAATTGGGGTTGGAAAACCGTAGACATGTATCTTTTTAACAATTTTTTTATTTAAGTTTTAAATTGACGTCTCTTTGGAGTCGTTCGATATATCTTGTGTGCGATTATAACTGCCTAGCACCCAAATGTTGTACTTCCGCTGTGCATAGCATTTGGTGGGGTGTTAGAGATTGGTAATCAGAGCCATGAGTTATAGAGAACTAGGTCGTTTTGAAAAATCCTAAACTATAACTTTTGGTGTCGTAAGAAATTGTCCAAGCACACACAACTATCCTGCATGGCTCCGGTAATGTTTATTTTTGTATTCATGGCTTTTGACGTATACTTTTAAGTTAAAGTATATATATGGGTATTTATTACGTAAATATGGAAATTACTATATGTAAACGTTGAAATTATACGTGGAATATTCGACACCGTAATTCTTGTATTAATCATGCATGAGCATCATATTATTGCATTTTGGGCATATGTACCACCTTTGCATTGCATTTGCATGCATGTATTTATAAATATTGTATAGTTATCTTACGTACCCTCCAAAATTCTCTGTTATTGCAGGAATGGCCGAGGTACCGCCTAATGGTAATGGAAACGATTACGTCGTGGGTCACGAAGGGGGACCGTTTCCTCCGAACCCGCCGGATAATGAAAATGGATGGATCGCTCCAGAAGAAGCAATAGGGCCGGAAAATGACAATGATGAAAGTGATGTGGACAACTTCAGCATCAGTAGTGATGAGAGTGAGGATTCTGAGGAAGAGCCCGAGGAACTGATGGATGATGGAATTCCCGAGAATGCTGTCGGTCAGACTGAACCTGATTTATTTCAATCTCCAAATTCGCCAAAGGGTTATGAAGTGCCTCCGACCGATCGATATGAGCAGCAACCCTTTAGTCGCCCGATGGACAATTGTAAGGACTACTTGAGGACAGTGCCAGGATTTGTTCAAGTAAGTAATGGGAGTGGTGTAGAATCCAGCAATTTATCAAAATCGCAATCTATTCATGAGAATATCGCAAGGGTCTACTTTCCGAGACCAAGACACTACTGGGATCCCGAGGGTCGTTTGAGGAGGATGGATAGGTTGATGTATGAGCGGTTTGTGGTAGAGACCAGGGTAATTAAGAGGTTTGATAAGAACGAGAGAGCACACCAAGGATTGTTGGCAAGGACTTCAAGAATTGAGTATGATGGAAATGCGAACAAGAGTGATATCAACAGTCTAAGATCGATGATCGCGAACTTGAGCGCCAGTATTGATCGTGTTAGGGAAGATCAAGCAATATTGTCTAGGATGCAGAGTTGGGAGCATCGAGTGAGAGCATCATTGCCCCCGGATTGGAGATTTGTGGACGATTTGGAAATGGAAGCTAATGACTTCATGATCCAGCCACCTGCCAGAGGTGCTTGTATCACTGTGGGAAATCATGTAGCGGTTGAGTGTGGGTCTACGTCAGGGACGAAAAAAGAGACTGAATGTGGGCCGAACGACAAAGGAAAGAGAAAAATGGATGAAGTGGACGAGGATGATAGCGATGAGGAACCCGAGGAAGATGATGATGAACCGCCATCCAAGAGGCCGTGTGGATCACCACATGCCTAGTTGCTTGTCTTGTATTTTATCTTTGATCGTTGTAATAGAACTGTTTTAGACTTTTGTATGATGGCATTGTGTCGAAAAACTTGAGGACTTAAGATTTATGGTGAATGGTTGTAGTGGCAATACTTGTCACAATTTTGGTTGATTATCAATACAATCCATGTTTACCTTTCATGATCTGTGATATGTCTTTAATTTGATCTTTTGTGATGTGAATTGATGAATATTAGTAACTCTGTAGTGATGTGTCGTTGTATTTATATTATGTCTTGAAAGAGAAATCCATCTTAATCTTGATGTGTATACTTACATTGTTTTTCTATTTTCCCTGTCTTTGCAGAGAGGTGTATTTGATAACGCACCATGCCTCCAAAACTAACCGCCAACCGTGTGAACACGATGATTCAGGAAGCCATTGCGAATGCGCTAGAAGCAGATCGAGCAGGAAGGAATCTAGACCAGGGCAGAAATGCGGGGAGACAACAAGCCCCACGAGAGTGTACTTACTCTAGTTTCATAAAATGTGGTCCCACGCAATTTCGTGGAACTGGTGGAGCTCTAGAACTCAAAAGATGGTTAGAAAAGGTTGAAAGTACTTTCGAGATTAGTGGTTGATCAAAAGCGAACAAGGTCAAGTTTGCGGCTGCTACATTTCTTGACGATGCATTGAGTTGGTGGAACACCCAAGTAGCCACTGTTGGGTTGGCAGTAGCGAATGCAAGAACATGGACTGCTACTAAAGCTCTTTTGACCAAGAAGTTCTGTCCTGAAGAGGAGTTAGGTCAATTGGAAGATGAGTTGAGGCACCTGACTTTGAAAAACAATGATATCACTGCTTACACCAGGAGGTTTAATGAACTAAGCCTTTTGTGTCCAGACACCTTTGCCGATGATACCAAGAAGATGAAACAGTACATCAAAGGTCTATCCAGTAATATCAAGGGTGAGACGACTTCGTCTAAACCTGGGTCGTTTGATGAAGCGGTCCAGATGGCTCACGCGTTGATGGATGTCAAACTCCAAGACAAGAAGAACTTCATTGCTGAAGGAAATAAGAGGAAGTGGGAAGCGGCACAGAGCAGTCAATCCCAGGGTCAAAGCCGAGGTGGAAACCAAAACAACAATGGTCAGAACCGCAATCAGCAGTTCAACCAGCGAAGGAATGAAGGGATGAGAGCTGTGACAAACCCCAGAGGAGCGAAGTTGAATCCCCATTGTGGTCGATGCAACTTGTATCATGTAGGGCATTGCGCGCCTGCGTGCGGCAAATGTGGAAAAGCGGGTCACAGGATGTCTGATTGCCGAACAAAGGGGGTAGCCACTGGGTCGAATGCTACAAGAGTGATGGGTTGTTTTGGATGTGGAGAAAGAGGCCATAAGCAAGGAAATTGCCCGAAGGCAGGAAACAAGCAAGGAGGTAACAATGCTGCTGCCGTGTATCAAGTAGGGACGGCTGATAAACCACAGGGTCCTAACGTGGTTACCGGTACGTTTTTGCTAGACGCTTGTTATGCTAGTGTTTTGTTTGATTCTGGTTCCGACAAGAGTTTCGTAGATATTAAATTTAGTCGTCATATCGATAGAAAACCGGTATTGTTAGCGACTAGTTATAATGTGGAACTAGCTGATGGGAAAATCGTTAGTACGAATTCTATACTGAAAGGGTGTACCTTGAAGTTAGGAAATTACGCTTTTAAAATCGACTTGATGCCTATAGAGCTAGGATCGTTTGACGTGATTGTGGGAATGGATTGGCTGATGGCGCACAGTGATGTGATCATTTGTGGTGAGAGATTACTTCAGATCCCGTTGAGGAATAATGTCTTGACTGTGAAGGGAGACGAATGCACTTCTCGTTTGAAAGTAATTTCTTGTTTGAAAATGATGAAGTATGTAGAGAGTGGATGCGATGTGTTTTTGGCACAATTTTCGAGTGATGGTGATTTAGAGGCGAGGATTGAAGAGGTACCTGTAATCTGCGACTATCTAGAAGTTTTTCCAGACGAGTTGCCGGGTTTACCACCCACCCGTGAGGTCGAGTTTCGAATCGATTTGGTGCCAGGAGCTGCGCCGGTTGCGCGTGCACCCTATCGGTTAGCACCATCCGAGTTAAAGGAGTTATCGGATCAACTGAAGGAGTTGATGGACAAAGGATTTATTAGGCCGAGCTCATCACCATGGGGAGCGCCAGTGTTGTTTGTAAAGAAGAAAGATGGTTCATTTCGGATGTGTATTGACTATAGAGAACTCAACAAGCTGACGGTTACGAATCGGTATCCATTGCCGAGGATTGACGATTTGTTTGATCAATTGCAAGGTTCCTGTGTATACTCAAAGATCGATTTAAGATCAGGGTATCATCAACTACGTGTAAGAGAGGAGGATATTCCTGTAACTGCCTTTCGTACGCGGTATGGACACTTTGAATTTCGAGTGATGCCGTTTGGGTTGACAAACGCGCCTGCTGTATTCATGGACCTTATGAATCGCGTATGAAAGTCGTATCTAGATAAGTTCGTCATTGTTTTTATCGATGATATTCTTATTTACTCTAAGAGTAAGGAGGAGCACGAGAAGCACCTGAGAAAAATATTGGATCTGCTGAAGAGAGAGAAGCTGTATGCGAAGTTCTCAAAATGTGAGTTTTGGTTAGAGTCTGTGCAATTTCTTGGTCACGTGATTGATAGCAAAGGAGTTCGCTTGGATCCTGCCAAGGTCGAAGCGATCAGGGAATGGTCGGCACCGACAACACCGACTGAAGTTCGACAATTCCTTGGTTTAGCTGGGTATTATCGGAGATTCATTGAAGGATTTTCGTTGATTGCAAAGCCATTAACGAAGCTTACCGAAAAGAATAGAGTGTATGAATGGGGAGATGAGGAAGAATTCGCTTTCAAAACGCTCAAGGACAAGTTGTGTTCCGCACCGATATTGTCATTACCTGAAGGAACCGAAGAATTCGTAGTGTATTGTGACGCATCTCGTAAGGGTTATGGAGCAGTGTTGATGCAGCGCGAAAAGGTGATAGCTTACGCGTCGAGAAAACTGAGGAAGAATGAGGAGAACTACACGATGCACGATTTGGAATTAGGAGCTGTAGTCTTTGCGTTGAAATTGTGGAGACATTATTTGTATGGGACGAAGTGTGTTATGTTCACTGACCACAAGAGTTTGCAACACATTTTAGATCAAAAGGAGTTGAACATGCGACAAAGACGATGGGTAGAATTACTGAGTGACTATGGCTGTGAGATTCGCTACCATCCTGGCAAGGCGAATATTGTAGCAGATGCACTTAGTAGGAAGGAACGAGAGAAACCTTTGAGAGTCAGAGCATTGGTGATGACTGAGAGTGTTGACTTGACCGAAACTATACTGAAGGCTCAAGAGAGGGGATTAATGAAAGAGAATGTTGATGCTGAGAACTTGGGAAGAATGACGAAACCTCTTTTTGTGATTAGGTCAGACGGACTGAGATATTTCGAGAATCGGATTTGGTTACCGTTGTGTTCATCCGAGGAAAGAAAGCCTGGTGTACGAGATTTGGTTATGCACGAGTCTCATAAGTCGAAGTATTCGATACATCCTGGATCGGATAAAATGTATCAAGACCTGAAGAAAGTTTATTGGTGGCCGAATATGAAGGCGGATATTGCTCGTTACGTTAGTAAGTGTTTGACTTGCGCGAAGGTTAAAGCAGAACATAAGAAACCGTCTGGGTTGTTGGTACAACCAGAGATCCCAGAATGGAAATGGGAGAAGATCGCTATGGATTTCGTGACGGGTTTACCAAGAACTCCGAGTGGATGTGATATGATTTGGGTAATAGTGGATAGATTGACGAAATCTGCTCATTTCTTACCTATGAAGAAGACGGACAGTATGGAAAAGCTGGCCAGTGTGTACGTGAAGGAGATCGTTTGCAGACATGGAGTACCGTTATCGATCATTTCGGATCGCGATAGTAGATTTACTTCGGAATTTTGGAAATCGCTTCAACGTGCGATGGGCACTGAATTGAATTTAAGTACGGCTTATCACCCGGAGACTGACGGCCAGAGTGAACGAACTATTCAGACGATGGAAGACATGCTCCGAGCATGCGTGATTGATTTTGGAGGAAGTTGGGAACGCCACTTGCCTCTAGTGGAGTTTTCGTATAATAATAGTTACCATGCGAGTATCAAGGCAGCACCGTTCGAAGCATTGTATGGAAGGAAGTGTAGATCGCCTGTGTGTTGGAGTGAAGTAGGAGAAAGTCAATTGACTGGACCCGAAATGGTTTTAGAGACGACCGTGAAGATTGTGCAAATCAAGAACCGACTACTTACTGCGAGAAGCCGACAGAAGAGTTATGCCGATAACAGAAGAAAACTGTTGGAATTTGAAGTCGGAGATATGGTTATGCTTAAGGTATCGCCGAGGTATATTGGACCATTTAAGATCGTTAAACGAATTGGACCAGTAGCGTACAAGTTAGAGTTGCCGAGCGAGCTTAGTGCTATTCACGACACGTTTCACGTATCGAACTTGAAGAAGAGTTTGGCGGATAAGGAATTGGTGATTCCTTTCGACGAGATTCAACTGGACGACAAAATGCATTTTGTGGAAGAACCCGTGGAAATTATGGACCGAGAGGTCAAGAGGCTGAAGCGTAGTAGAATTCCCATTGTGAAGGTTCGATGGAATTCTAGGCGTGGGCCGGAATACACTTGGGAACGTGAGGACTTTTTCAAGGAAAGGTATCCTCATCTGTTCCAGCGGCACGAAATGTGAGTATTAGAAGAGGCGAGCGCCGGGACGTCGCTCTCTTTAAGGAGGGGTGGATGTGATACCCTAGAACCGAGGTCACTAACATTACCCTAAATTACGCTTATTTTTGAAATTTTTAATAAATTTTAATTGCTATATATTTTAGTATTTTGGTTGAAACCGATGTTCGAGGTTATAATTTTGACGATTGACGATTTAAGAAGGACGATGACGAGTACGATTCCGATGGATGCCCAAATTTCTTTAATTATTGACGTTTTATCGATAATGTAATTTTTCGAGAATTTTACTTACGGTTCGTGTTAAGTCGAGTCGGGTGAGTTTTATTGCTTTCCGGGTACATTTAAAGTATCCCAAATGTATTTTGGAGTGTTTGGGATAATTCCCGACTCTCGTAAAATTTTCTAAAATGACTAGTGAGTCAATCCCGCAAAGTTTTGGTGTCGTTTTTGCTTAAGGCCAAAAGAAAGCTTATATTGCACTTTGGTCCCTCCCATTTCACAAAAAGGAGGCTAACACACACACACACAAAACATTTTACAAAAAAAAAGATCAAACACCCCCTCCCTTGTGTTCTTAGGCCGACGGCCAAACACCAAAAACCACCACCACACCATTTTTTTTGAGTTTTGATTAATTCTAATCAAAGACCACCTTCTAAAATCATCTAGTGAGTGTTAATCCATGATCATTTCACACATGCATTAACAAAAATTTCTTCCAAAAATTCAAGATTTTTCAAATTCGTTTTTGATGTTAATTGGGCATTTGCATGTTTAATTCATGCTAAAAGGATGCTAGAACACCAAACAAATCAACCAAAATTAATTTGGTTGGTGGGTTTTGATCACCCAAACCCCATGGCTCAATGGGGGGGGGGTGTTTGGGGATCATGGTGGTTCATGTTTTGAGCTTGATTTTGTGTTTAATCTTATGTTTGTAGATGTTTTAGATGGATACATTTACTTGCATGCTTGTTTTTATGATTTTGGTTGAATGAGGTTGATGATCAATAGGGGTTTAGGACTGAAAATTTTGTTTGGTTGTGATTAGGGATGCTTAGGATGTTGTCTAGTGTTGACAAATGGGTTTGGAAACGAGCGTTAGTGTGATTTTGGTATGGTTGATTTTAGGCAGAAAGTTTAAGGCATTTTCGTAAAAATTATTTTGAAAACAGGTCTTGTGGATAGGATAGAGTTGTAGAGCATCTTCTTAGCTTCGATTTGGTATAAGGTAGAGCTTACGACTCCTAACGAGTCAAAAGTTACGACGTTTTGAAATTCGTGTACCGGGAGATGAAAACCGTCATAATCCGAAATTATGCTTGGTTTTAGGTCAAATCCCGGGGACTATAAGTCTAGTTTGGTAAATGGTCAAGGGTTGAATTTTGGTGTCAAACCTGCACATTTGAGTCTATTATAGGACTTAGGTGTCAAATGGGTCAATGGAGTATTTTAAACGGGTCAAACGAGTCCGACTTGGTCAAAGTACAATTTCAGTCCGAAAAACGTAGTTTTGGGAAAGTGTTGAGTAACGGGTCATAAAAGTGAAAACTTTTGTTGGGATTAAATATGTGAGTTCTACAGGTCTTATAGTATTTTTGAGAATTTTCTCAAATTTTATAAAAATGGTTAAGTATGGTAAAACAGTCCGTACTTTCGGTAAGTATCGGCGAAAATGAGTAAAAATGAATAACGTTAATAATAAGGACAAATGGTATAAAACGAGTAACACTTGTCGTTTTGTTTTGGCGTGAGTTGTAATTGTCACAAGTGACTAATATTTATGTATTTTATACAGTACCATAAGGTTTTAAAATGAGATTACTCATTACGCGTTATTTGGTTTGATAGGTGTTGAATTACCCGGGCATCCGTATCGTCGTCAGTGACCGTCTCTCGAACTATCGACTACTTGTTATATAAGGTGTGAATTTATAGCCTCGCTTATTATTATTTCAAATTGTTTTACCCGCGAGGGAAATGCATGCTAGTTTTCAAAATGAACATATGTCATGAATGATTGTTGGACCCGAATGTTGCCTTTGAAATTGTGTTGAGTACCTAATTGCAAAAGACCCTAAATTCATGAACTATTAACTATTGTTTAGTCCTAGCGTGGATTAGAAGTAGCCGCTTACACAAAGTGATAGTACTATGGGGTTGACTACCCTATCCGAGACGAGGGCTAGTACGTTGATACCCTCTGCGGACGGATAATTTGTGATAAGAGATAAGGTATAATTGCAACTAATGCCTTAGTAGGGGCACTGGTTTCATCTGAATCACGCCGGTAATTATTACGCGGGTGATTGAGTTAACGGTTTAGTGTCATGAGCTTAAACACAATTGTCAGTATCTTGAATATAGATTGTTTGATCGACAAGTCTATGAATGATCGTGAATGGTTTTTATTTCACATATGTTCAAAATGAATTGTAAAACCTATGAATTCCACTCAACGTTTTCGTTGACCAAATTTAGCATGTGTTTCAGGTAACCGCTGAAGTGTAGCATGGAGCGTGCATTGGATGGATGTTGTGTGTGGAGCTTGGAGTCTACTTGTTTTTCCTCCCGTTATTACTTAAACATTTTAAACTTTGATGTCATGTTGTTGTGAAAACTGTAACTTTTGGGTTGAGATTCATGGGGACCGAAAACGCAAAACTCTGTTGTATCAATTGGGGTTGGAAAACCGTAGACATGTATCTTTTTAACAATTTTTTTTATTTAAGTTTTAAATTGACGTCTCTTTGGAGTCGTTCGATATATCTTGTGTGCGATGATAACTGCCTAGCACCCAAATGTTGTAGTTCCGCTGCGCATAGCATTTGGTGGGGTGTTAGATATGACTCTCACCAACTTTTTTTGTTGACGTGTTTTTGTGTCTCTTTCATTTGAGAATGTGGTTAAGCGTTAGAATAGGAGTGGCTAGCTTTGGAGGCTTAGGATTGTATAAGAACCCCTTTTCCTCTTAGCCTTTATTTTATGTTCGAATAAGTGATACGTTCTGGACACCTATATGTTGATGTGTGTATTTTTATATCTTGAGTAAGGCGTAGACCTGTTACCTACTTACCTAGATGCCTGCATGGTTTGTGATATTGTGATGAAATTGTGATGAAATTGTGTCACCCATTTATGATATTTCAATTTCATTTAGTTATCTCTATAGACACGCTATTGTTGTGATGATATCCATACGTCGTGCCCCATATGATTCCATGGTGGGTGTGACAAAATGGTGTCAGAGACAATGGTTATAGAGAATTAGGTTTCCTAGTCTCGTAGTATAGTCTATAGCTTAAGGGTCCCTGCATATAGGCGTCATAGGAGTATGTGCGAATTATATTAATTGAAGTTTTTTCTGGATGTTATTGGTTTTTATTTGTGATGTTTTGTTGAGTTTTAACTAATATGAATTGAACCATAGTCGTTCATACTTAGCCACATGTTATGTTCTTTTCGAGTTTTGACTAGTGCGGGTTGAACCATAGTCGTCTACGCTAGTCATGGTTGTATTTTGTGTAAATTGTACATTATAGTACATAACTTGGTAAATGGTTGTTTCTGTCTTTTGTGTATTTTCACAAACATTGTTAAGTTATTTTGTGTATTGATGTATAGTATTTTTCATTTGATGTTTAAGTGATGTTCCCTAAGAATCATGTGGTGATTCGAGTTACTAGGAGTAGGTGGATAGGAAGGATTTTAAGTTGTTTCCACTCTTATGGGCAACATGACTTATAACTGATTATGATGTTGTTTTGGAGTTTGTCTATGTTGTTTTAGCTAGACTATGGATTTATGTATTCCAAGAGTTTGACTATGTTATTTTAATAGATGGAGTTTTGGACCTTATTGGTTATGTGGTTATGAGCTTATGTGAGTAGATGGATTTATGTGTTATATGTTGTATTGATTCTTATAAGTGTCATCATAGGAGGGAGTGCATTGGGGAAAGGGTAATTGTATAAGTATGGTGGCCAACATATTTATACAACTACCACAACTTGAATGGATTCCTAAGTATGATTGCATGAAAGAGGGTTTTACATGCTTGTATATGATGAGATGTGGATTTTGGGTATATGTATAATATATGGGTTTATGTAACGGTTGCCTACGATATGGCTATTTTTGAGTGTGTTATATGTTTTGGGTTATAGTCATGTTGTGCGATTATAGGGTCACAAGATACGAACTGGTTTTAGTGATGGGTTTTATGCCTTATTGTACGATGGTGATTACTCGTATGGAAAAAACTAGTGTATGACGCGATTGATTGATCTGACATGTATGGTAAGGAGTATGTTTTGGGTAATTTAATAGGTATATATATGCGGATGTATATATGCTATTATGTGTTAAGTTAGGATATATGGTCGTTCAGTAGTTATTATAACTTGAACGTACCTTGTGTTTGCTCGTGTTTTATGGTGCTGGAGTTTGATGGAGTTCCGACGACGTTTTTGAGTCTTTTGATGTGTGTCTACATTCGGGTATGTATTTTAATTAATGAGCACTACTAAATTTTCTTGCAACCAAGTCTAGGTAATTATAGGAAAACGATTTTGAAAATAATTTGTAAGTGTATGGTATGATATCGTGACTTACATATCTTTTCTATAAGTCTGTGGTAGTAAGTTATAAAAAAATTGTCTTGAAAATAACTGGATTAGTTTTCTAGGTAACATGTGATTATACTATTTAAAGGGGTAAAGAAATTTTATAATAATTTTCTTAAATGGAGTTAAAATTTTAGAAGTATTTAAATAGACGGAAAGAGTCAAAAGGGAGATTTTATTATTGTAATGATAATAATAACACCACACATTGTAAACGTGTAATAGATTAGTTATAACAAGCCTAAATGGATTATATAAAATAATAATAATAATAATAATAATAATAATAATAATAATAATAATAATAATAATAATAATAATAATAATAATAATAATATAGAATAAAATGAATAAAAACACTTTATTTTATAAACATGTATTGGTTTCATAATAACAAGTGAAATAAGTAAACAAGATAATGGTTAGAATAAGATTATAGTATACTAACTAGTTGATATCTTTGATAAAATAATGAAGATAAAAGATGAGTTTATTGATAAAATGAGATGATAGTTAGAGTGAGATTTAGTACACTAACAGAGTTGTGCTCTTTGATAATAAAGGGAATGGTTAAAAATGAGTATGATTGATTTTAGTAGTATTGAAGTTTGGTTCTTATGAGAAGTAACTAATCGGTATGAAAATTTAAAATTTTATAAGGGATTGAAATTACAATACTAATTGTGATGAGTCTAAATTTTCGTTGTTGGCACACTCCATTGATCTTTTGGATTACATTGTTTTGTTTTCAGTTGTTTTGGCTAGGGTTCGTTATGATTGATCTTTCGGTTTATCCTATATTTTATTTTAGGACGCGATTGTTTGGAGTTCTTTTGGTACACATCATGGTTGATTTACTTATGTGGTTGTGGAAACGTTTGGGTGAGATGATAGAGTTGGCTAGTATTACTTATGGTTAGATATTAGAATGGATAGATGTCTTTTGGTTTAAAGGTTGTGTTGAGAGAATAATTAAGATTTGTAGAGTTG
Source organism: Glebionis coronaria (assembly GCA_025667525.1). Classification (NCBI taxonomy): domain Eukaryota; kingdom Viridiplantae; phylum Streptophyta; class Magnoliopsida; order Asterales; family Asteraceae; genus Glebionis; species Glebionis coronaria. The sequence continues at coordinate 438,549,616 of CM046874.1, forward strand.
AGAAATTTAGATTGGTTATGGGAATAAGAAAGTAAGTAAAGATGGTTGACTGGTCGTGGGAATGAGATGACATACTATGAAAAGATGGTTGAAGTGCCGTTAGGGGATTGATGAAAGTGCTAGCTGATGTGAGGGTGGAGTAGAAAGTTTCTTCTAGTGGAAAGATTGGGCAAAAAAAAACATGCTAAGGAATTGGCATAGCTATAGAGACAAGGTAGTAGTAGACATGTGGAGAAAGGAGCTGCAAGGACTACGTAGCGACTGCAAGAAGAATGCAAGAGATCTCGGAGGAGCCGCATAAGCTGCATGGACTGGATTAGTGACAAGTACAACGATGGGAATTCCCGTATGGTTCGAGATGAAAAAGGAAAAAAATCGGGTACCGGAGTTGAGCTACGAAGAGCTGGACCAATGGACCGTCATGGAGTGACTACACAACATCAGAGTTAAAGGACTTGTGGAAGTAACAAAAGGGAGTCGCGTGACTACACGAAGATAGAATTTCATGGTAGTCGATATTGAGGGATGAGTAGTGAAGTTGGAGCTGAATAAATTCTTGGACAAGTGATTTAGAGAGTCGGTTTTGTGAAGGTGTTATGAAAGATCTTTGGAAGAGACAATTATAAATTATCCAATGCGCTATTGATTTCCATAGATTTGATGAATAGAGTATGGAATTTCTGTTGGACGGGATAGTGTAGGAATTAGGGAAAACCATGGAAGGAGAGAACCAAGTATTCCTAGAAGATGATGATTGAAAGTACCTCATGATAGGTGCAAGGTCAAAATAGAAGTGTTAGACTTCAGTAAGAATTTAGAATATGGCTTGGTTTAGGCAAATGGAAACTAATATGGGTATAAGATGAGAGTCTGATCTGCATGGAATCACGGGAAACTCTAGTCCGTCACTATTAGGAGGGAGTAGGAGAACTGGTCGTGAGGAAAACAAGTGAAGCTACTTGGACAATGTTGATGTATAGATGACTTGAAAGACGGGAAGCATAACATCGTGATATATGCCATGAGCTGAGGAAGAAGAAAGAAGTGTGGATAGATGCGAATCATGAATGAAATAGGTCGAGATAGGAACCGAAGGTAAAATTTGGTATAGCCTAATGAGTAGACTAAAGCACAAAGCATGCTAATATGTTGTAGTGTGTAAAAGGGAATGGCGCTGACCTATACTGTTTGAATGGAAGGCTTAGTATCGATAATCGAATGAATGAGGAGTTATAGATGGGAGGTGTCATGGGAGACGAAGGGATTGGTCTAACTGAGACAAGATGAGGAGCGCTATGACCTTTAAGGTAAGTGTTGGGAATAAAATGTATCCAGTCCACTTGAGCGCTGACAAGAGGTAAACAAGCGTTGATAAGAAGAAAACAAGCGCTGACAGATCAAGCGTTGACAAGAAGAAGTCAAGCGTTGATAGGTTGAAGACAAGTACTGATAGAAAGATATGGTCTACGCGTATTTTGTTTCTAGTTTGTTTCTAGTAAAGATAGGATCAACATTGTATTTTCTATAATTATCTTTACCTAGAATAGTTGATACGTAGACTCTTGTACAGGGCTTCTTATGTCTATAAAAGAAGACCTTTAGGTTATGTTTCATAATAAGTTTTCCATACGTTAAACACTTTCATTGTAAGCAAGTTTGTTATTATCAATCAAGTGAAAGTTTGTTTTACATCTTTGTGTATTATTAATTGAGTGTTAATTCCGCATAACACTTAGATTACTTTATACATAAACAAAGTTTCTCTACGTGTATAACTTGATCTAATTTCGTATACACAAGCTTAATCGATCTAAGTTTGGGATCAACAAGTGGTATCAGAGCTTGTTGAGAAACTTTTGATCTTAAAGAACACAAGAACCCTAAAAATCACCAAAACCCTAATTTTCACAAAACCCTAAAAACATCATGTCCACTCTAGAAGCAACCTCCTCCTCCTCAAACCACAACATCAAGATTCCCATGCTTGATGCAAACAACTTTGAGCTGTGGAAATTCAACTTTGAGCAATATTTGGGGATCTATGACTACACTCTCTAGGAGATTATTGAATATGGAAACACATTCAATAAAGCTCAAAAGATTTCTAATGCCATTGCTATAAGATCAGCTGTTCAAGGATGTTCAGAAGAAGATAAGAAAGAAAAACCTGATGATGGTAGAGCTGTGTCTGCTGAGGACATAGCAAAGAAAAGGGTTGATATGAAAACCCTAAAGATTCTGAAACTCTCTTTGGGACAAGAAAATCAGCAAAAATACAGAGGTTATGAGTCTGCAAAAGACCTTTGGGCAGCCCTTGAAGTTGCATATGGTGGTAATGCTGATACTAAGGAAGAGAAGAAGAAGCAACTCTTGCATGAGTATGCTATTTTTCAGGCTCAACCTAATGAGAAGCTTAGCAGTGTGAGAAGCAGACTGCTTGACATTACAAGCAAGCTGTCCTTCATGGGGATACAAGTTGGTGATATTGACATTATTGCCACTTTTCTTAAAAGCCTTGGTGATGCGTGGAAGATTGAGGCAAGATCTATAATTGCCAATAACACTCAGAAAAGTTCTACTTTTGATGATATCTACAACAAACTGAGGCTGTTAGAGAATGAAACTCTTTTGGAGCATGGAAGTAAGTCTACCAATAGTAACATGGCCTTCTTCTCACATAGTGAAGGTCAATTTGATCAGAAGGACTCATACATGCACCCAGTTACTGGATCAACATGTGTCAACACTAGATCATATCATGTCAACGCCTCACATTCAGACGCTGGCACATACAAAATTGACTCACAAAGAGTTAAGCCTGCTTGTTTGGATCTGGATACTGTGTGTGCATACATTGCTTCATTGCCCAATGGTTCAGTGATTACATATGAGGACCTTGAGCAAATAAGTGATGAGCACTTGGAGGAGATGGATATAAAATGAAACATGGCTCTTGCAAGTATAATAGCAAACAGATGGAATATAAGGTTTAAAAAGAAGATGACCTTTAATGCAAAGGACACCGCTGGATTTGATAAATCCAAGGTTGAGTGCTACAATTGTCATCGTATGGGGCACTTTATGAGGGAATGCAGATCTCCAAGAAGATCTGATGCTGGAAAACCCTCAAGCCAAATTTTTAAGGCTCAGGATCCTAAGGCCAGGGTGGCAGTGCAAGAAATTGATGGTACTGGATGGGTCTGGAGCTACTTGGCTAAGGATGGGGAAGAGGATAAAGCTTTGGTTGCTGATATAGAAGAAGAAGAGCATGTTCATTATGCTCTCATGGCACACTCCTCCTCTTCATTAGACAGTGAGGTATACGATGATGATTTTTGTAGTACGGGTTGTCGTTTAAATACTGAAAAACTTAACAAAGAGGTTTTAAGATTATTAAGTGATGTGAGTACTGAGAGATGCAAATTGTCTAAGTATCAAATTGCTCTCACTCAAACTGAAAAGAAAGTTTCTGAGTATAAGAAAATGGAGCTTGACCTAAAAGATAAAATAAATATCTTAAAACATGAGTTAAATGATAGTAATGATGTTAGAAACATCATGGAAAGGGTCAATGCTGAATTACAAGCTAAGTTAGATGAGGCTATCAAGAATAAGGATAATGTTAACCTTAAAATTCAGAGATTTGATAAGGCCTCACAAACCCTAGGAGAATGTGTTAATAAACAGAGGGATCCTAAGGACATGACTGGGATTGGGATGAAAGACTATACTGGTGTTTGATAGGTGTGAAAACACCCATCCTTTTCCCACTTATTTCTGGCTAAAACAAGACCAAAACACGTATTTAATATCATTTGTTTGGAATTATCCGTGGTTTTTGTGTTTATTGTGTTTTTAGAGTCAACCGGGTGAATATTGAAGAAAACATGGGATTGCACGGGTTTTATCGAAGAAAAAGACTCAAGACGAAGTCTATTGTCCAAGAGATGCAAAAGATTTGAAGTCATTGTGCCTATTTGAAGACTTATCGAAGAAAAGGGCCAAAGATGGAAGATTCATATATGTCGAAGAACTCGAGTCTATTAAACAAAAGATTATAAGACGAGTTGGAATTATTCACCAACACTTCTCAAAATCCAAAGTCGGAAACGTTTATTCAAACGTAAACACTAAAGAAGAAAGAAGAAAAGAAGCCCAAAAACAAAGTCCATTCACAAGCACACAAGCAAACGCCTATAAATAGGACTTAATTTCACAATTTTAGAGACAAGTTAGTTTTTAGTGTTTAGTTTCACTTTTCATTTTTCCTCTCTAGTTTTAGAGAGAGAAAGTTCTCAACTTTCTCTCACTAAGTTTTCATCTTTCTTTCTTTTAATCTTTCAAAGATTAAACCTTTTGTATTTTTGATTTCATTAATCAAGTTTAAGTTTAAGCTTTTAATCTTTCATCTCTTTCTACCTTTCTTTGATTTTGATTCACTTTTTGTGCGAATTACTTATGATCCGTGTTGTTCATTAATGTTTTTGTGCTTAAAAAGTTAATCTTTTTATGTTTATTTAAGTTTTCATACGAATAAGCTTTAAGATCTTTGTGCTTATTGGCTTGTTTATATGTTTAGCTTATTTACTTTTTAAAAGTTTTCTTAAAAAGTTCATCTTTTTATGGTTTGATTGAAAAGATTGCTAATTTAAAGTTAGTGAAAGTTGTTGTTTGTGCTTATTGAGTCCTTTCCATTATAGATTCGTCCTAGTTTTGGTGATTAGCTTATCTGAATAGCTTATTGCCTTGCTTTATTTTCGGATAAAAAGAGTTATCGGAAAGGGTAAAACCCTTTTCCGACCACGTATTCCGACTACACTACCCCCTCTATTCCGATCGTTTGATCGGAAAAGGGTTTAATATCATTCCGATTGGTTTGATTTGGTGGTATTCCGATTGGGTGTCTCCCTTACATTCCGATTAGAACCATTTTCCCATTATTCCGATAAGGGTATTTTCAGCTTATTCCGATTAGCCTTTCCGATAGCAAATTCCGATTGGTGCTTGTTTCCATATTCCGATTGGACCTATTTCCCATTTATTCCCGTCAGCTTATTCCGATTAGCCTATTCCGACGGGATTCCGACCAGGGGTTCCGACGGACTCAATTTCTTGTTTTTGCAAAGTTTCCAAGTTTTAGATTTATTAAGTGTTCAAGTATTTTTTCTAATCTTGCCTTTAAGTTTTCAAGCATTTATTTTTAACTCGTCTTTTTAGTTTAATCTTTAAAAACTCTTTTCACTTAACGACATTTACATTTATTTGCTATTAATTTAAAATAGATAACAAACCAACACCTTTTTAGTAACCAAGAACAAACTATTCCACTTTGAACCGTGATCAATTCGAGAAGATACCGAGAACTAATCTGAACCCCATAGCAAATCTGTGTATCAAATGGCGCCGCTGCCGGCTCTTCTCGTTAAGATTAACAGTTTTTTGTGAGAACTTGGATTTTGGGATCCGTTCGCCGTGAACGTTACTTTTTCATAAAATTTTCAACAAAGACCCAAAAAAATATAAAATTTTCAAAAATCCTAAAAATTAAAAAAAAAACCATAAAAACCAAAAATATTTTTTGTTTGCTTTGTTAGTTCTTTTGCAGGTGCATGCGTACACGATCAACGTCTTATCAAGAGCCCGAGCCTCTCGAAGACTTAAACATGGCCGGTGTACACAACAACAATAATAACCCACTTCAAAACAATAACAACAATAACAATCCACCTCTCAACAACAATAATAACAACAACAACAACAATGAACCTCTACCGTCCAATTGCCCTATGATTGAACTGTTACAAGCACATGTGGAGGGCAACAATGATCCAATTGTCATACCCGCGATTGCAGCCAACAACTTTGAGCTCAAATCCGGCTTTATCCAGATGGTCTCTGCTTAACCATTCTTGGGGCGTACCATTGATGATCCACATGACCACATCAAGAGATTCCTGCAACTCACGAATACGGTCAAATTCAATGGTGTTCCACAAGAGGTAATCCATTTACAACTTTTTCCTTTCTCCTTAGAGGGACAAGCCCGACATTGGCTTGTAAAGGAACAACCACAAAGTATTCTGACGTGGACGGATTTGGAGACCAAGTTTATAAACTACTTTTTCCCACCCTCTCGTACTACCGCTTTGCGGAATGAAATTATCAATTTTGAACAAAAGTACGATGAGTCTTTTAGTGAATCTTGGGACCGTTTTAAAGATCTTTTAAGTAAGTGCCCACAACATGGTTTTACCAAAGTGCACCAAATTAATACTTTTTATAATGGTTTAAGCATGAATGACCAAGATTCACTAAACAGTGCCTCGGGGGGTAATATTTTGGTTAAGACTTCTAATGCCGCTTGGGATATCATTGAGAATAAGTCTCGTGTGCAAACCAAGAGTGTGCGGACCAATGCCGCTAGTGCTAGTACTAGTGACAACGACAAGCGTCTTGACAAAATCACTACGCTTCTTGAATCGATTGCCGCCCAAACCGATAGCAACACCAACAGCATCAACGCTAAAAACGCTCAAGTCAATGCTGTCAGCCAACCATGTGAAATATGCGGTGGCCCTCACTCTTACACCACTTGTACCACTACCCAAGACTACCCTTCTGAGAATGTGAATGCAGCATACGGTACCTATCCTCCGGCCGCTTATCAAGCTCGTCCTCACGGAGACCGCAACTTGCTTAGCTACCGCTCTAACAACTATCTTTCCCCGCCCGGTTTTCCTCCTAACAACCCAAACCAACAACAAAACCTCAATCTCCCTCCTCAACAACAACAACAACCTCGTGCACCATACCAACCACCACACAAACAACCATATCCACCTCAAAGAAACAACCATGTTTACCAACAACCTGCTTATCAACCACCCGCCTACCATGCTCCCCCTCCCAACCAACCCACCGCATTACACCAAGATGTTGAAACCTACATGCAGACCAATGATGTGATTGTGGAAAATCTCCAGCGGGAAGTGCTCAACTTGAAAGCGGACATGGTGAAACAAGGAAACGATCTGAGAGCTGATATGAGAAACACTTTGGCAAGTCAAACGAATGACTTAAGGAACATGATGGCTGGTTTCTTCCAAGGTAATCAATCCTCTTCTTCGGGTATTCTTCCGAGTAACACCGTTGCGAATCCAAGAGGGGAGATGAAAGCAATCACCACTCGCAGTGGCAAAGGTACCAAGGAATCTGAGCTTCCTATACCTCCACCGGTGATTGTGACTAAGGAAAACGAGTCACCTGCTCCTATTCCTCATCCTTCTACTTCCCCAATTTCTCCACCTCTTACTTCTACCCCTCCTCCACCCAAGGATGTGAGTGATCCTATTCTCCCAAATACTTCCTCTTCTTCCGATATACCTTATACCTCAGGGTTGAGGAAAGAGAAGCTCAAAAGCAAGGATGATATTCAGGTTTCGAACTTTCTCAAAATGTTTAAACAATTGAATTTTAACATCTCCTTCGCTGAGGCTCTCGCTCACATGCCTAAGTATGCGAAAATGTTCAAAGATCTTCTTAGCGACAAGGAGAAGCTTCTTGATATTGCTAATACCTAACTTAATGAGAATTGCTCTGCAGTGCTCTTAAGGAAATTGCCAACTAAGCTTGGTGATCCGGGTCGCTTCTTAATCCCTTGTAACTTCCCGGGAGTAGAGAATTGCATGGCCTTAGCCGATCTAGGTGCCAGTATTAATTTAATGCCTCTAAGAGTTTGGAAGCAATTATCTCTCCCTGAGCTAGTCCCCACCTAAATGACTTTGGAATTAGCTAACCGTACGGTTGCTTATCCAGTGGGGATAGCCGAAGACGTCTTTGTAGGAGTCGACAAAATCACTTTTCCTTCCGATTTCGTTGTCGTCGACTACGATATGGACCCTCGTGTGCCATTAATTGTTGGTCATCCATTCTTGAGGACCAGTCGCACTCTCATCGATGTCGAAGCTGGTGAGCTTATCATGAGAGTGGGCGACGATAAAATTGTCTTCAACATGGGAAAGCTCTCTAAACAGCCTTATTCATACGAGAGTGTTAATTGTATTGACGTTCTTGATGAGGCTTGTGAAGAGCACTTTATTGATGCTTGTAAAAGTATTCCTACCTCTCTTCCCAATGTTGAGACCGTTTCCTCTATTGATTCATCACTATCTCTATTTGGAGAAAGTGATTTCCTTTGGAAAGATTTGGAAGCCACCATGGGAGATGTGAACTTAGAACATGATGATTCTCCCACTGATTGGGATGAAGATCTTCGCCTCATTGAGAACCTTCTTAAAGAAGACAATATTTCTCCACCATCTCCCAAGGATATTGCTATCGATGCTCCGACTTTGAATACGCCTCCCATCAAAAATCCTCCGGATTTAGAACTTAAGGAGTTGCCACCCCATCTCGAGTACGTGTTCCTTGAAGATAAGAAGAAGTCGCCCGTCATCATTACTAAGGACTTGAACGAAGAAGAGAAATCTCGCCTCATCGCCGTACTTAAAGATCATAAGAAGGCAATTGCTTGGAAAATTTCCGATATCCGCGGAATTGATCCGAACTTTTGTACTCACAAGATTCTCATGGAAGATGACTTTAAACCCACAATCCAGAGCCAAAGAAGGGTTAATCCTCGTATTCATGACGTCATCAAACAAGAGGTTATCAAACTTCTTGATGCCGACTTGATTTACCCTATCTCGGATTCGCCGTGGGTATGTCCCGTCCATTGTGTACCCAAGAAAGGTGGAATAACCGTTGTTCCCAATGAACACAACTAGTTAATTCCCACTCGTCTCGTTAATGGGTGGAGAGTTTGTATTGACTATCGCAAGCTCAATGATGCCACGAGAAAAGATCACTTTCCTCTTCCTTTCATGGATCAAATGCTCGAGCGTCTAGCAGGTAATGACTATTACTGCTTCTTAGACGGTTTCTTCTGGTATTTTCAAATTCCCATCGATCCCAAGGACCAAGAAAATACCACATTCACTTGTCCCTACGGAACATTTGCTTACAAACGTATGCCTTTTGGTTTATGCAATGCTCCTGGGACGTTCCAAAGGTGTATAATGGCTATCTTCCATGACATGGTTGAAGAAACTATGGAAGTATTCATGGATGATTTCTCAGTTTATGGCGATTCTTTCTCTGCTTGCCTTGCCAATTTAGAACGTATGCTTAAGCGGTGTAAAGACACTCGCCTTGTTCTTAATTGGGAAAAATGCCATTTCATGGTAAAAGAGGGCATCGTGCTAGGACACAAGATCTCCAAAGCCGGTCATGAAGTGGACCATGCTAAAGTCGATGTTATTTCTAAGTTGCTTCCACCTTCAACCGTGAAGGGTGTGAGAAGTTTCCTCGGTCATGCAGGATTCTACCGTCGTTTCATCGAAGATTTTTCTAAAATCGCTCGCCCGGTGACCCACCTCTTGGAAAAAGATACTCCTTTTATCTTTTCCAAAGAGTGTATTGAAGCCTTCAACTTGCTTAAGGATAAGCTAACTAAGGCACCCGTCTTGGTTACCCCTAATTGGGAGCTGCCTTTCGAGTTGATGTGCGATGCTAGCGACTTTGCTATTGGAGCGGTTTTGGGCCAAAGAGTGTATAAACACTTCCAACCAATCCATTACGCTAGCAAGACAATGACTGGGGATCAATTGCATTACACGACAACCGAAAAAGAGCTTTTAGCTGTTGTCTATGCCTTCGAAAAGTTTCGCCCCTATCTTGTCCTTTCTACCACCATCGTTTATACCGATCATTCCGCGTTGAAGTACTTGTTGACTAAACAAGATTCTAAACTAAGACTTCTTCGCTGGGTTTTGCTACTCCAAGAATTCAAAATCTAAATTCGCAATAAGAAAGGAGCTGAAAACCTAGCCGCGAATCATCTCAGTAGACTTGAGGATCCTTACCAAGGGGATCATCCGAACAAAGAGATCAATGACTCTTTTCCCCTGGAGACCTTAATGTCTATCAACTCGAATTCTGATGAAACCCCGTGGTTTGCAGACATTGGAAACTACTTGGCGGGTGGAATTCTCGTTGACGGGTTAACATCCCAGCAAAAGAAAAAGTTCTTTAAAGACATTAAGACTTACTTTTGGGATGACCCGTATCTATTCAAACAATGTGCTGATTTGATTATTCGCGGATGTGTTGATGGACCGGAAGCTTTAGAAATCCTTGACGCTTGCCACAAAGGACCCACCGGTGGTCACTTTGGTCCCAACTACACCGCCAAAAAAGAGTTTGACTCGGGATTTTATTGGCCCACCATCTACAGTGATGCTCACGAGATGGTTAAACATTGTGATGCTTGCCAAAAACAAGGCAAGATCACACATAAAGACGAGATGCCTCAGAATTTCATACAAGAATGTGAAATCTTTGATGTTTAGGGTATCGACTTTACGGGGCCATTCCCTTCATCTAATGGAAACAAATACATCCTTGTAGCCGTCGACTACGTGTCTAAATGGGTTGAAGCCAAAGATTTACCCACTAATGACGCAAGGGTGGTTTGTAACTTTTTGAAGTCGTTATTCGCTAGATTCGGTGTGCCTCGTGCCATTATTAGTGATCGCGGGACTCATTTTTGCAATGATCAATTCGCAAGAGTCATGGCTAAGTATGGTGTAAATAATCGTCTTTCCACCGCGTACCACCCACAAACTAATGGCCAGCTGAAATCTCTAACCGAGGCTTAAAGCGAATTCTTGAAAGAACCGTGGGAGAGCATCATGCCTCATGGGCTGATAAACTTGATGATGCTTTGTGGGCTTTTCGTACCGCATACAAGACTCCGATTGGTTGTACACCATATCGTCTCGTGTACGGTAAATCATGCCACCTCCCCATTGAGTTGGAGCACAAGGCTTACTGGGCCTTGAAGTGGGCTAATTTTGATATCCATAAAGCCGGTGACCTATGCAAGATCCAACTCAATGAGTTGAATGAACTCCGGAATGAGGCTTATGAAAATTCTTTGATCTATAAGGAAAAGACTAAGCTCATTCACGACTCTAAGATTAAAAACCAAGAGTTCCAAGTTGGAGACAAAGTTTTGCTCTTTAACTCTCGATTGAAAATCTTTTCGGGCAAGCTGAAATCTCGTTGGTCCGGCCCATTCACCATTGCCCAAATTTTTCCATATGGTACTCTCGAGCTCGCTCAACCCAATGGACCTAATTTTAAGGTGAATGGCCATCGAGTGAAGTTGTACTTTGGTGAGGACATCTCTCAGGAGATGATTCCGTCCCTTACCACGTTCCCCATGAACTAACATTGGATCGAGTCAGGCTCGTGACTCGGTTATCAAAAACAAGCGCTCCTCGGGAGGCAACCCGAGTATCTATCCTTTTCTGTTTTAACCTCCTAAGTGTAGGGGGACCTCTATAGGTTGCTTGTGTTTGTGTGGTGATGTGATTACAGGGATGAATGCACTTTTGGAACCTTTGAAGAACCATGCTCCTGTGTTATCCGAAATCCGGTTCTATCTCTCAACTATCGTGATTCAATTTTCTTCATACTCACATTTGAAATTGATCACGTTAGTCGTCTCTTCCTTAACTTGATTTAACCAACGTGCAAAATGTCATAAGTGTAGGGGAGACTTTTTCCCGCATGCTTAAACATTGAGGACAATGTTTATCTTAAGTGTAGGGGGACTTCTATCGAAGTTTTAAGTGGACTTTTCCATGAAAATGCCTTCATTTAACCGGAAAATCATCTTTTTCAACATTTTTCAATTTTTTTATTAACTTTGGCCATTTAGTCGTAATTTTTAAATTTTTATCGTTGCTTTCATAAGTATATATCCCGCAAATAAGTAAAAAATATTAATAAAGTGGTGTAGCTAGTTTTGAAATCTTTGACATATTAGGCCCGTTGCGATTATTTTGACTCAACCCGAATAGACTTATCCAAGTTTATTCTAGCTAGTATCCTTAACCATGTAGAACTTAATTGGTTTATTAGGCTAAGTATCCACGAGTCTCATTACTTGAGATTTTAAATTGTGGAGAACGAGAAATGATAGAGTCAATTATAAGTCGGCATTCTTGCACAAGCTCACTTGGTGTAATTATTTGCCTATTATCCCATCACATGCTAATAATTTATCTGAAATAAGTAAGGTCGTACGATTTGAAAAGTTACTTAGCTTCTAGCCCAAGATCGTTTAAAAGTTGCTCACTAATGATAAGAGTTCATAGCCAAGGCATAACTTATGAAGTGGGGCGCGAAGATTGGCGAGTCCGAAAAGGCCCTAACAAGGCATGAGGATTCAAACTTATTGCTAAAGATCCAAGGTGATGTGAAAAGCATTATTCCCAAAATAAATATGAAGGATCAAGACTCACGACGAAAAGCAATCAACTCCCATAAAGATCATGGAGAAGTCTATCCGAAAAGACCCTAACAAGGTATGAGGATAAATAGATCCAAGTCCGAAAAGGAGGCGGATCGTTGTATCTCAAAATCCCAATTAGAGGTTGAAGAAATAATCATGAAGTCGTGGTCAAAAAAGTTGGAGTACCCCTCAAAAGTCTCCAAGTGAAGAAACTCTATTAACGATGAGAAGATAATTATCTCAAGAACGTCTCTAGAAGATATGAAGTATGAAGTACATGCCAAATATCGACCCGAGAAAGGTCTCAAATCGTGAACCGAGTTATGCCAAGATATGAACTTTTTGATATCCTAAGAAGCAGTTTTAATAGATTTTGTCCTTTAGCTAACTATTGATCAAATCGTCCTACTTTGCTTTCAGCCTAAATAAACTATCGAAATAAGTCCAAAAATGCATCTTCATGATCATTCTAAGACAAAAATAAAATATAAGAGATACACCTAGGAATAAGGGAGTTTAAGCATATAATTAAGCATGTGTGTAAGTGTTGGATTTGCTAACTTATAATAACAATGATCTCGTTTTTAAGCTTAGTGTGGGGAACGTGAAACTTGAGGGTGATAAATCTTCGCAGCACCAAAGCCCTAATGTAAGTCCTTGATCTCTTTGCAAGTTATTTCCATATAGCTATTTTCAAGTGAAAATGGTTTTCTATCCTTTTGTTTACTTTAAAAGTTTTAATCTCTCGTAGTACTTTAATTTTTGTTTAGTACGTTAATAAGGCCAAGGTTGATTGATTATGAGAAAAGTGTAAATTTTTGCTTTGTCACTAAGCATTGCATGAAGGCATGGCAATGGTTAAGTGTAGGGGATTTGATAGGTGTGAAAACACCCATCCTTTTACCACTTACTTTTGGCTAAAACGAGACCAAAACACGTATTTAATATCATTTGTTTAGAATTATGCGTGGTTTTTGTGTTTATTGTGTTTTCAGAGTCAACCGGGTGAATATTGAAGAAAACATGGGATTACACGGGTTTTATCGAAGAAAAAGACTCAAGACGAAGTCTATTGTCCAAGAGATGCAAAAGATTTGAAGTCATTGTGCCTATTTGAAGATTTATCGAAGAAAAGGGCCAAAGATGGAAGATTCATATATGTCGAAGAACTCGAGTCTATTAAACAAAAGATTATAAGACGAGTTGGAATTATTCACCAACACTTCTCAAAATCCAAAGTCGGAAACGTTTATTCAAACGTAAAGACTAAAGAAGAAAGAAGAAAAGAAGCCCAAAAACAAAGTCCATTCACAAGCCCACAAGCAAACGCATATAAATAGGACTTCATTTCACAATTTTAGAGACAAGTTAGTTTTTAGTGTTTAGTTTCACTTTTCATTTTTCGTCTCTAGTTTTAGAGGGAGAAAGTTCTCAACTTTCTCTCACTAAGTTTTCATCTTTCTTTCTTTTAATTTTTCAAAGATTAAAAATTTTTGTATTGTTGATTTCATTAATCAAGTTTAAGTTTAAGCTTTTAATCTTTCATCTCTTTCTACCTTTCTTTGATTTTGATTCACTTTTGGTGCGAATTACATATGATCCGTGTTGTTCATTAATGTTTTCGTGCTTAAAAAGTTATTCTTTTTATGTTTATTTAAGTTTTCATACGAATAAGCTTTAAGATCTTTGTGCTTATTGGCTTGTTTATATGTTTAGCTTATTTACTTTTTAAAAGTTTTCTTAAAAAGTTCATCTTTTTATGGTTTGATTGAAAAGATTGCTAATTTAAAGTTAGTGAAAGTTGTTGTGTGTGCGTATTGAGTCCTTTCCATTATAGATTCGTCCTAGTTTTGGTGATTAGCTTATCTGAATAGCTTATTGCCTTGCTTTATTTTCGGATCAAAAGAGTTATCGGAAAGGGTAAAACCCTTTTCCGACCACGTATTCTGTAGAAATGCTAAAATTGATCCGGTGGTCTAATGTGGTGGTAGATGGTGGTGGAAGCCATTGTTGGTTTAGAGAGAGAGAAGAGAGGTTGAAAGAGAAATGTAAATGTATTCCCAAATGAACAAATGACAATCAACACCCCTCCTTGGAAGCTAAGGAGGGGTATATATAGTCACGCACACAACCTAAACTTTACAACGAGCCTAGTCTAGTCTAAATGTGCGTGACTATGATAACTAACGGGTATTCTTAAATGTCGTCACATAAAGTGAGTTTCCAACAATCTTCCCCCATGGGACGACGTGTAGAATTCCTTACAATATTCTACCTAACAGTTACAAAATAATTAAGAACAAGAGCTTTCATGAAGCATCCAATGCTGATGAAGTCTTCTGAGGCCTTCGTCTTCAAAACGACTCATCTTTAAAGTAACTTGTAGAAGAAATACTGTAACGGCACGAGTTAAGTAACCCATACACTTCTGGTTAAGGAGAAGCTTCTGAATTAGCTTCCCCCTAATTCATGCCACGTAAACTTTATGTAGAAGCATTTTAAATAGCTTCCCCCTAAACCAACAATCCTCGTAAGCAACTTTAAAGCTTTCAATAAAGCTTAGAATGATTAAGCGCACATCGGAATCTAACAAGCAAATCCCATCATATAACATGATAACGTTGCTAAGAGGGATTGAAGGTAAGGGGTACACCAAGTAGATCAACAACTTCTCTTCTCACGCTTGAATAATTCTTCTGAATTTTTCTTCCCCCTGAGAGTTCAAGTTATGCATACCAGAAAGAATCAAGACACTTCTTCCCCCATATAGTTGAAGAAGGTAAGTCAATCCCAATTATGAAGCTTAAATACTCAAGTGGACACTTCATCCCATTCATGAAGTTGACATCGTAACACCAGAGTCAATTAAGTCCCGGAAATGCACATATCTTCTTCCAGAGATGCACCAGAGTCAATTAAGTCCCGTGAATGCATATAGGATAATGATGATGTTTAATTACAACAATCAAACAATTAAACCTCGAATCAGTAGTGTACCGTTTGGAGATTGATAACGACACGAGTTAAAACACTGATTTTATCTACGGCTATGAAAAATGTCATCCCGGAATATCTTCAAATCAAAAGAAGGTATGAAGTTCATCACGTGTACTCGTTGTGCGTTCAATGTGTCTTCTTCTTCCCCCTTGATGGTTTCGAAACTCAGAACCATCAATAAATTGTACGCACATGAACCTGAAATCTCGTGAGAATAATAAATAAGCTGAATTATATATTTTGTGAGAATCAGCTGTTGATCGAAAATCTCTTCTCATAAACTCTCCATGGCCACCTTTACCAACCCACATGAAAGCAATTTGAAGTGACCACTGAAAGAATGAACCAGATACATCAAACGTGAAGCTGAATAAAAATCCTTCGATCTTGTGATTTTGCACTATTGTTGAATGAAGAACGGTGGAGAAATCTCTAATTACTCAATGCATCACTGAAGAAGTCTATAAGCACAACACCTCTTGAAATTATCCACGTCGACTAAGCGCGTGGCACTGAGTACAACAATGTAACCCCTTTAAGTGATAGTTATCTGAGTCATCAACCATCCACCCCGAACCCGGAAACCAGATAACCAAGTCTTCATTCTAGGATTAAGCACGAGCAAGTTATCTACTAAAAGATAAAATAAATACACGCCTTCGAAAAATCCGTCTTCAACGTCACGTAATTAATACCCGATCAAACAAAATCTGTAGCTACTAAAAAATCGCCCATTTTTCTTTGTCTCGTCTCAAATAAATTCTCGTCACATTTGTCACTTCATTTTGTCGCGTCACATTTCTTGTCACCCAATCAGTGTCAAGAATAAATTAAAGAACCACAAATGCAACAAAAAAACTACAAATTCAAAAAAGGAACTTGTTTGTTTGAGCATCCATTCTCCTTAACAATGTCTCGTCACTTTTTGTCTCGACCCGATGACGACCGAATTATAACTTAATACACAAAATTTATTTAAAATTTTTTAGAAAATTGTGTGTATGAATAAAGTTTAACAAATCAATTTGTGTATTCACACTTAATACACACGGCCTATTAAACACTTAACAGTCGGTCTATTTTCCAAACTTATAAAATAGACGAGTGTCTTGGTCCATGGCCCATCAGTTTTGCATAACCCGGTCCGTCACTAAAGTTTATAACACTCACAACCTAAAAAATCTCACACTTAGACTTGACTTAACCCTAAACGTACATATTTGTATAATCCGCCTCTCACCTAACACCTTCTCCCAACTTCATTTACCTAAAAATCTCCGTCCCATTAAAATCACCCAAATCTCATCTAATCTCTCCCAAACCAAAACACGCAGCCCCTTTAACTCACATAGAAACCTCCGTCTAAACACTTCACTGATTTTCAATCTCATCAATCGCATCTAATATCACAAATCATATGATATCTGTGATTGTTGACGAGAGAGACACAACTTCAAGATCAATGCGAATTGGTCGCAGGTAGGTCATCGAATGCATGTTTGTTTATGTGATTGAATCGAAATAAAGAAATGATTATAACATTGCTTGTTATAATTATTCTTAGATTTCGTATAATAAAAGTGGTTAAAGTCCAAACATTTGATCTATGAAGATTAGTTTCGGATGATTAGATCTTAAAAAGATCTAGTTATATCTTTGAAAGATATAAGTCGAAACATAAACTGAGGTCATAATTAAGTTTGTTTAAGTGTTCGAGTCTAGATGAAATGAGATTAGGAGACGATGGGTTAGGATAGATTGTGGTGAAGTTGTTGGTGATAAAAGGTTGGACGTGAGTCGACTCAGTGAGTTTAACTGAGTCAACTCGGTAATGACCGAGTTGACTCGGTTGAGATGGGTGTTTTTGTCACAGTTTTGGTTCATAAGTATTTGGTTCACATGGTCCATCGAAAAGTCAAAAAAAATGTCCCATCGGAATATTTAAATAAATCCCATCGGAATGTTTTTTGAGTCAAGGTTATGTCCTACGAGTGAGTCCATCGGAAAGTCAAAAAGAATGTCCAATCGGAATGTTTTTACGTCATCGGAATCAAACGAACACCCCCATCGGAATGTCTAATTTAAACCCCCAATCTGAATGTCAATCTGAATGTTCAATCGGAAACCCAATCTGAAATCCAATCTGAAAAGGGTTTTGAAGGACCCGAAAAAGGTGGAACTGCAAACTTGTCCTTTTCTAATTGTATAAACAAGAAATACAGAAACCCAGAAACATTGACCATATTTGTATGACATTTACCATGATATTGATGAAACCAAGAGTAAATAAATAAGTTTGAGACCCAAAACATGCGACTGTTTGGTCAGATGGACAAAAAAAAATTATGACGTGACAAAAAATTTGTGACAAAATGGATAAAAATGATATAGAACGAGACACAAAGAATAAATTAGACCACTAAATCGAATATATAAACACGATCCAAGGATGGAACCGTGGCTCTGATGCCAAATGTAGAAATGCTAAAATGGATCCGGTGGTCTAATGTGGTGGTAGATGGTGGTGGAAGCCATTGTTGGTTTAGAGAGAGAGAAGAGAGGTTGAAAGAGAAATGTAAATGTATTCCCAAATGAACAAATGACAATCAACACCCCTCCTTGGAAGCTAAGGAGGGGTATATATAGTCACGCACACAACCTAAACTTTACAACGATCCTAGTCTAGTCTAAATGTGCGTGACTATGATAACTAACGGGAATTCTTAAATGTCGTCACATAAAGTGATTTTCCAACATATTCCGACTACACTACCCCCTCTATTCCGATCGTTTGATCAGAAAAGGGATTAATATCATTCCGATTGGTTTGATTTGGTTGTATTCCGATTGGGTGTGTCCCTTACATTCCGATTAGAACCATTTTCCCATTATTCCGATAAGGGTATTTTCAGCTTATTCCGATTAGCCTTTCCGATAGCACATTCCGATTGGTGCTTGTTTCCATATTCTGATTGGACCTATTTCCCATGTATTCCGATCATCTTATTCCGATTAGCCTATTCTGACGGGATTCCTACCAAGGGTTCCGACGGACTTAATTTCTTGTTTTTGCAAAGTTTCCAAGTTTTAGATTTATTAAGTGTTCAAGTATTTTTTCTAATTTTGCCTTTAAGTTTTCAAGCATTTATTTTTAACTCGTCTTTTTAGTTTAATCTTTAAAAACTCTTTTCACTTAACGACATTTACATTTATTTGCTATTAGTTTAAAACAGATAACAAACCAACACCTTTTTAGTAACCAAGAACAAACTATTCCACTTTGAACCGTGATCAATTCGAGAAGATACCGAGAACTAATCTGAACCCCATAGCAAATATGTGTATCAGTGTTCCACCACCAGCTGGGGACTTCTATGGTTTCCAAAGAAAGGACTTATCTTGGACTAGTTTACCAGAACTCGAAGAAGATTAATTTATTCCTCCACCAAGAGTCCTTACCCCAGTTGAGGAATATAGGCAAAAGTTGACTGATTTGGATGAATGGAAGAAAGCCAACTGATAGGTGTGTAAACACCCATACTTTTTACCACTTAATTACAATAAGTACCGAGCCAAAACGTGTATTTTATGTCTTTTATGTCGGAATTATGCGTGGTTTGTGTTTTTGTTGTGATTTAGGACGAAATTGTGAAAAGTGGAGAAAACACGGCATTTACGGGCTTTTATTAAAGAAAAAGATGAAAGATGAAGTCAAGAAGTCAAGAGTGCAAAAAGAACGGAAGTCCAAGACCAATTCTGAAGATTTATCGAAGGAAAAGTCAAAAGACGGAAGTTTACCAAAAGCCGAAGAACTCGAGTCTTATTTATTGAAGAATTAAAAGACGAGTTTAAAGAAATCCCGAGCCAAAAGTCCTTAAAGTCCAAGATTAACAAAAGACTAAGAAGGAAGGACTTAATGGTGCAATTAACAAGAAAGGAAGGAGAGGAGGAAGCTACCTCTAACCACTCTCCTAATCTCCTATAAGTAGACCATTAGTATCTCATTTTCATTTTGTTGGCTAAGGTGACAATTAGTCTTCCACCATTTTCATATCTTGTCATTTACTTTTCATGTCATTTAAATACATGTTTTGCACCTTAATTATCCTTTAATTTCCAAGTAAGTGTTTTCAATTTTCTTGTTTTAATCTTCAATTATCATTGATCAAGTGTTCTTTTATCAATCTCATTCTTCTCTTCTTCTTTTTGTTTCGGTTTAAATTTCGGATTAAGCAAGTTTTTGCTTAATCCATTTGCTTATTTGATTAAAAGTTCTGTCTTTTCTTTTTTCTTTTAAGTCTTTATACGAAATAGCCATAAGTTTGACAATCTTATGTGCTTATTTGGTATTTAGCTTAATTGATTTCAAAGTTCTCTTAAAAGTTTTACTTTTTAAGTTTTAATTTCATTAAGTTTCGTTTTTATTAAAAGTTTGAAAGATTTTAACTTTTTAGCTTATTGTCTCCTTTTGTTTCCATTTCATTCAAGTTCTTTGTTGCTGCTTATTAGAATTAGCTTATTTGGAATTGAGATTATTACGAATTTGCATTCCATCGGAAAGAAAGGGTTTCTACACATTGCGACGGGTGCATTCTCCACATTCCGATCGTGACAGGGTTGGACTAAGGTTTGCATTCTGATCCGGGATTGCGATAGAGTGAATTACCCCCTTATTCCGATCAAGATTCCGATCGCACATTGCGATCGGGATTGCGACGGATCTTAAGGCTTCACTAAAACGAAGTGCTGCCCAATTTTCCTAAACAACATTCCGATCTGGGGATTGCGATCTGAAACTTTCTGATCTGAACATTATTCCGATCTGGGGTTGTTTGGTTATTCCGATCTGAAAGGTGACATATTCCGATCTGGTGTTTTCAATCAACATTCCGATAGGGGGTGTGTGTTCATTCCGATGGTGAGTCTGATCAGAATGTATTCCGATTAGGGTGGTTTTCATATTTTGTCTTGTTTAATTTTTAAGTTATCATTTTAATTCTCGTCACGCTTTAATTTTTAGTCATTTAATTATTTTACTTTTCAAATTTTTTAATATCGCACCCATTTAATTTTAATTAGACTTAGACTTATTTTAACGCCTTTTATTTCAACGCCATTTTACTTTAACGACATTTACTTTTAAGTCTTTGCACATTTAAATTTAAAAACAACCAAAAATATTTGTTTCACCAAAAACAATAGAGTCACACATAGAACCTAGATCAATTCGAAGAGACATACTTAAACGAACTTTAATTTTTATACGGGCCAAAAGCCTTGTATTAAATGGCGCCGCTGCCGGCTCTTTTCGTAAAGATTAACGGTTTTCTGTGAGAGACGCGTTGCTTTTTGGGATCCGTTCACTTGTGAGCGTTATTTTCTTGCCTTAAAAAATTCAAAAAATCATAAAAATTAAAAATTGATAAAAATCCATAAAAATTAAAATTTTCAAAAATCCAAAAAGATTTTATTTTTATTGTGTATATATATTGTCTTTGTGTTTGGTTTCTTTTTCTTGTGCATTTTCAGGTGTATGCGTACTAGATCTTCTAATTATCAAGAACCCGAGACTCAAGAAGATTTAAGTATGTCAGGTGTCAACAACAATAATCCACCGCACCTCAACAATAATAACAATGTTCTTCCACAACCCGATCTTCGGACAATGGAGGAGCTTTGTCAACCTACCATGTTTGGACGAGGAGGACCGATTGCGCCGATGAAAATCAACGCTCCTGAGTTTTCGTTGAAGCACCACATGATTCAGCAAGTGCAAACTAACCCATTCCATGGATTGCCTGATGATGATGCCAACAAACACCTCGACAAGTTCATTACAATCACCCAAAGCATGAAGTTGCCTGGTGCCACAATGGATGTTCTTCGCCTACAACTCTTCCCACATACTTTATCACATCATGTCGAGAAATGGTTTGATCGCCTCTCGAAGAATTCTATTCACACTTGGGATGACATGACTCAACGCTTTTTATCGCGCTACTTTCCACCATCCATGGTCACAAGCCTTCGCAATCAAATCAGCGGTTTCATGCAAGATCCTGATGAATCTCTTTTTGATGCTTGGTAGAGATATAATGTCTTGATCGATCGTTGTCCGAACCACAACATGCTTCCAGTCACATTGATTGATACTTTCTACAACGGATTGACTTTTCGAGATCGTGATACGATTAATGCAGCCGCCGGTGGCACATTTATGTAAAGGAGACCCGAGGAGTGTAGAGAGCTAATTGAGAACATGACTACTCACCACAAAAACTGGGATTCCTCCGCTTCTTCAAGGAACAATCCGAGAGTCAATGTCTCTTCTACCTCAGCAAACCCTGATATGACCGAACTCACCCGCATGATGACCGAAATGAGCAAAAGTATCACGCTTCTCGCTTCAAACCAACAACAACAACAACAAGTTAAAGCGGTTTCTAATCCTTGTGAAACATGCGGCGGTCCTCACTCATACACCGATTGTCCTTCTACTCAAGGAAATCCGGAAAATGTGTACGCAGCTTATGGTAATTATTCACCGGAAAATTACCAAGCTCGACCTCAAGGGGATAGAAATTTGCTGAGTTACCGGTCCAACAATTACCTTTTACCCGGTTTTTCTCCTCAAAACCAAAACCCCGCCAACCACTACAATAGAAGCAACCAAATCCCACCAAGAGCTTCTAATCCTTATCACCCACCCACTCAACAAACCCCACCCATTAATCCCGATGTTGAAGCCATCATGAGAACCCACGATGAGCAAATCAAGAATCTACAGAGTCAAATTATCAATCTGAAAGGAGATATCACAAAGCAAGGAAATGAGATTAGATCCGAGCTTCGAGATAACATTCAATCCTCCTTCAGCAATCAAACGAATGACTTGAAGAATAGCTTGCTAGTTTCTTGCCCGCAGCTCAACCTTCTTCTACGAGCTCTCTTCCTTCAAACACCGTCACCAATCCGCGAGCAAATGTGAGTGCTATTACTACTCGTAGTTGAATTACCATTGTCGATCCACCAATCCCACCCCCATCATCTACACCTCCTCCACCACCATGTATCCCTACTCCTCCTACACCTAGTATTAGTGCACCATTACCGTCTCCGCCTCGTAATGACGATGTCCATAGGAAGGCACCTTCAACATCCCACCCTTCAACATCTCAACCATTACCTACACCTGCACCTTCACCACCTAAACCTAATATCCCTTATCCTTCTCGTTTAGGCAAGACCAAAATGCTAACCAAGGATGACTCTGAAGTGGCACGCTATAGGAAGATGATTTCTCAAATGAACTTCAACATTAGCTTTCTTGAAGCACTTGTCCACATGCCCAAATTTGTCAAAGCATTTAAGGAATTGCTTAACAAGAAGGAGAATCTAATTGAACTCGCCAACACACGCTTAAATGAAAACTGCTCTGCAGTTATTCTTAAAGAACTTCCGGAAAAGCTTGGAGATCCCGGTCGTTTTGTGTTGCCTTGCGTGTTCAACAAAACTGAAGAATTTACTGCCCATGTTGATCTCGGGGCTTGTATTAATTTGATGCAACTGAGTGTTTGGAAAACACTATCATTACCCGACCTCACTCCAACGAAGATGACTCTTGAACTTGCAAACCGCACTCTCGCTTACCTCGTTGGTATAGCCGAAGATGTGTTCATCAAAGTTGGCACATTTACTTTCCCGGTCGATTTTGTCGTTGTTGATTATGAAATAGACCCTCGTATTCCTTTAATACTTGGTCGGCCATTCTTGAGAACCGGACGTGCTTTAGTGGATGTGGCCGAAGGCGAGTTAATCTTACGAGTCGGGGATGATGCACAAGTTT
The DNA here is from genome assembly GCA_025667525.1 of Glebionis coronaria. Taxonomy (NCBI): domain Eukaryota; kingdom Viridiplantae; phylum Streptophyta; class Magnoliopsida; order Asterales; family Asteraceae; genus Glebionis; species Glebionis coronaria. The sequence continues at coordinate 438,572,820 of CM046874.1, forward strand.
TTAAAATGAGAAAGCTTATAGGCAAATCCTTTGGAGGCCGAGAATCAGTGAATATGATTAATGTGCTCGATGATTTTGTCGTCAAAAACAATCCTCTAGTCGATTCCTCCATTGATAATCTACTTTTTGAAGATGATGTGGATGATTCTCTCTCCAATTTGGAACCTTATCCCATTTATGATTCTCCACCGATCTTTGATGCTTATGATGATGAATCTAGCTCAGCTTCGGATGATTATGATGACCTTACTTCCGAGTATCCCGAGCTGCCCACATATGATGATTTCGATGAGGCTGATACTCTTTCGAGCGATTCTTCACATGATGAAGATCCGCCGCCATCACTCGATCCTACTTTGGACGATTACTCATTTGAGGAAAACTTCTCTACGTTTCTCAACACTTACTTCCCTCATGAGAGTGATGCACCTCCTTATGATTTTGAAGATTATCGTCTTGATCCTACTTTGGATTTGAAGAACATTCTTTCAAAGGAGAAGAAACCGGTCGACACCAATATCCGCAACACGTATGAGTTAACACCTCTTTGTCCCCCTTCTGAGGACGAGGTTGTGCTTCTTCGCGGATCTTCTTCCCATTCTGCTGAGCCTGAGTGCTATTTCCCCTTAAAGGAAAAGGTGTTCGACCCTGGTATCGATATTCTACAGCCATCTCAGTATCCACCTGATGAAATAAAAGGAAAAATCTTTGGAATTATTGAAGACATGCTTGCACCACTTCACCCTTGCTTCCACCATGCTCCATCGTTTCTTAATGGAACCTTGCCTACTCTTCTTTGGCTTGCCTTGTTCGCCTTAAGCCTCTGTTATTTGATGGACGAAAACTATGTCTTTGATCCTGGTGGATATGTTTCATGCTTCTTTCGTTGATAATCAAGGTCGAGTCAGGCTCACGACTCGGTTAACAAAAACCAAGCGCTTCTTGGGAGGCAACCCATGCATCTATCTTTTCGCTTTCTTTATCATAAGTGTAGGGGAGACCCGTTGGTTTGCTATTTCCTCTCCTCTCCTCTCTTAATCAGGGATTCGAGCTTCAATGATCCACTCTTGATGATTCTTGACGACCCGTGATTCCGTGTCCACTTCTTCCCGGTTCTATCCTAAACTCTTTTCGATTCCCTATGTTATATTTTCTCAATATTAAAATAGGAATATCTTTAGTAGTCTCTTCCTTATCGAGATTTAAACAAAGTGCACAATGTCCTAAGTGTAGGGGAGTTTACTCCCACATGCTTAAACATTGAGGACAATGTTTATGTTAAGTGTAGGGGGACTTCTATCGAAGTTAAGTGGTCTTTTCCTTGTATTTGTCCTCATTTTAACCGGAAAATCAGTTTTTCGACATTTTTCAAAAATTTTGATCTATTTGGCCTATTAGTTTTTTCCCTTTAGTATAGTTATTTTCTTCCTTTGCTAGAACAAATGTTTAATAAGTGGTTTTAATTTTCAAACGTTGTGAATCTTTTGACTCAACCCGAGTTTACTTATCTAAGTTACTCTAGATAGTATCCTTAACATGTTTAAGTCAAGTTTGGCTAGGCTTTTATATAGGGAGCTATAAAACGCGAAAGTCTTAACTCTCACGGGTTAAGAACAAGAACTTTTCGCAAGTTCCTATAATTGATCCTAGAGAGTCGTTTATCAAGGGAACTTTAAAATGCGATTTCTAAACTTGAAAAAGTCTAAGAATTTGCAAGATCCTATAGACGACTCGAAAACCCAAAACTTTTATTTAATAGGCTAAGCATCTACGAGTCTCATTACATGAGATTTTAAACTGTGGAGAACGAGAGATGATAGAGTCAATTATAAGTTTGGTATTCTTTCGTGAATTTATGTGAGTTAATTATAAGCCTATTCTCCCATCGCTTGCTAATAAATTTATCTGCAATAAATAAGGTTGTACGATTTGAAAAGTTACTTAGCTTCTAGCCCAATATCGTTTAAAAGTTGCTCGGTATGGATTAGAGTTCATAGCCAAGGCATAACTTATTGAAGCGGGATGCGAAGATTGGCGTGTCCGAAAAGGCCCTAACAAGGCATGAGGGCTACATTTTGTTCCTAAAGATCCAAAGTGATGTGAAGAATCATTTATCGAAAATCAATATGAAGGATCGAGACACACGACGAAAAGCAAATACTCCCCAAAATTCATGGAGAAGTGCATCCGAAAAGACCCTAGCAAGGTATGAGGATAAATAGATCCAAGTCATAAAAGGAGGCGGATCGTTGTATATCAAAGTCCAAAATAAAGATTGAGAAAAATGAAGAAGTCGTGGTCCAAGTATCAATCTCTCAAAAAGTTCAAGTGAAGAAATTCCTATATGAAGAGAAGACCATAATTTCATGAACGTCTCTTAAGGTTTGAAGTATGAAGTCGCTGCCAAATATCGGTCCGAGAAAGGTCTCAAATCGCGAAGCGAGTTATGCCAAGATATGAACTTTATGAGGTCCCGAGAAGCAGTTTTAAAAGATTTTGTCCTTTCGCTAACTATTGATTAAATCGTTCACCTTATTTTCGGACTAAATAAACTATCGAAATAAGTCAAACAATGCATCCTCGTGATCATTCAAGACAAAAATAAAATATAAGAGATACACCTAGGAATAAGGGAGTCTAAGTGAAAAATTGGCCCACATTAGTTCGTGTTAGTTTACTAACTTATAATAACAATGATCTCGTTTTTAAGCTTGGTTTGGAGAAAGTGAAAACTTGAGGATGATTATTATTCATGACATTTCCAAAACCCAAGGTATGCTTTTGATTTCTTTATTTATTTGTAATCTCTTTAATAAAGGCCAACGTGGATTGATTATGATGAAAAATGTAATCTTGCTTTGTAAGTAATGCATTGCATGAGGACATTGCAATGGTCAAGTGTAGGGGATTTGATAGGTGTGTAAACACCCATCGTTTTTACCACTTAATTACAATAAGTACCGAGCCAAAACGTGTATTTTATGTCTTTTATGTCGGAATTATGCGTGGTTTGTGTTTTTGTTGTGAATTAGGAAGAAATTGTGAAAAGTGGAGAAAACACGGCATTTACGGGCTTTTATTAAAGAAAAAGATGAAAGATGAAGTCAAGAAGTCAAGAGTGCAAAAAGAACGGAATTCCAAGACCAATTCTGAAGATTTATCGAAGGAAAAGTCAAAATACGGAAGTTTACCAAAAGCCGAAGAACTCGAGTCTTATTTATTGAAGAATTAAAAGACGAGTTTAAAGAAATCCCGAGCCAAAACTCCTTAAAGTCCAAGATTAACAAAAGACTAAGAAGGAAGGACTTAATGGTGCAATTAACAAGAAAGGAAGGAGAGGAGGAAGCTTCCTCTAACCACTCTCCTAATCTCCTATAAGTAGACCATTAGTATCTCATTTTCATTTTGTTGGCAAAGGTGACAATTAATCTTCTACCATTTTCATATCTTGTCATTTACTTTTCATGTCATTTAAATACATATTTTGCACCTTAATTATCCTTTAATTTCCAAGTAAGTGTTTTCAATTTTGTTGTTTTAATCTTCAATTATTATTGATCAAGTGTTCTTTTATCAATCTCATTCTTCTCTTCTTCTTTTTGTTTCGGTTTAAATTTCGGAGTAAGCAAGTTTTTGCTTAATCCATTTGCTTATTTGATTAAAAGTTCTGTCTTTTCTTTTTCCTTTTGAGTCTTCATACGAAATAGCCATATGTTTGACAATCTTATGTGCTTATTTGGTATTTAGCTTAATTGATTTCAAAGTTCTCTTAAAAGTTTTACTTTTTAAGTTTTAATTTCATTAAGTTTCGTTTTTTTAAAAGTTTGAAAGATTTTAACTTTTTAGCTTATTGTCTCGTTTTGTTTCCATTTCATTCAAGTTCTTTGTTACTTCTTATTAGAATTAGCTTATTTGGAATTGAGATTATTACGAATTTGCATTCCATCGGAAAGAAAGGGTTTTTACACAATGCGACGGGTGCATTCTCCACATTCCGATCGTGACAGATTTGGACTAAGGTTTGCATTCCGATCCGGGATTGCGATAGAGTGAATTACCCCCCTTATTCCGATCAAGATTCCGATCGCACATTGCGATCGGGATTGCGACGGCTCTTAAGGCTTCACTAAAACGAAGTGCTGCCCAATTTTCCTAAACAACATTCCGATCTGGGGATTGCGATCTGAAACTTTCCGATCTGAACATTATTCCGATCTGGGGTGGTTTGGTTATTCCGATCTGAAAGGTGACATATTCCGATCTGGTGTTTTCAATCAACATTCCGATAGGGGGTGTGTGTTCATTCCGATGGTGAGTCTGATCGGAATGTATTCCGATTAGGGTGGTTTTCATATTTTGTCTTGTTTAATTTTTAAGTTATCATTTTAATTCTTGTCACGCTTTAATTTTTAGTCATTTAATTATTTTACTTTTCAAAGTTTTTAATATCGCACCCATTTAATTTTAATTAGACTTAGACTTATTTTAACGCCTTTTATTTGAACGCCATTTTACTTTAACGACATTTACTTTTAAGTCTTTGCACATTTAAATTTAAAAACAACCAAAAATATTTGTTTCACCAAAAACAATAGAGTCACACATAGAACCTAGATCAATTCGAAGAGACATACTTAAACGAACTTTAATTTTTATACGGGCCAAAAACCTAATATTACCAACCCTTCCTTGTTTGTTAAGGGTGGAATGTTGTGTGAAAGTCCAAATGAGTCTACCCCTATTAAGGTAACAAACCCAATCACTGGCAAGACTGTTGACCTTGGCTCAAACACTGTTAGAAAACCTAGCATTAAGTATGCAGAAATGTATAGGAATACTAGGTCACCAAAAAGCCAAGTTAGTAATTATGGAACAGGTTTCTTTTCTTCTAGACCTAGAGTTGTGTCTAGAAAAGCATGTTACACTTGTGGTAGATTTTCACATTTAGCATATAAGTGTGTCAACGCTTCCAAGGTCAACGCTGTTAAAAGGTCAAACATTGTCAGACCCAAAACTTTTATGGAGCAAAGTCCACAAGTTGTTAGAACAGCCCCATTTTTCACTAAAGGGTCTAACACTCATGGACATAGACCATTTCAGAAGACCAATACTTGGTCTAATAGGCAATGGGTTTCTGTAGCAAACCCTAGGTTCAACGCTGACAAGGGTAATTTTAGCGTTGACAAGACCAAATCCAACGCTGACAGAAACGTTGCCAGACCTAAATATTTGCAACCACAAGGAAAGAGGTCTAAAGCTTCTTCTAGCTTGACATGGAGACCTAAGCAAGATCAAAATCCTAATTCTAATGGGATTTCTATGACCTGCAACAGATTTAATTATATTTCAAAGGTCATTACAAAACCAATTGGGATTAACTGGGTATTTCATCCAAAAAGGGATGAGCAAGGGGTTGTTATGAGAACTAAGTCTGTTCTTGTTGAACAACCAGACGAATCCAAGTCTGCTCAGGCTTGGGTTCCCAAAGAGAACTAATTTGTTTTCTTTATGTGCAAGATAATGCATTGTTATTGGTCTTTTTGAAGTTAGATTTTCTACTATATTTTTCTAACTCTGACAAAGGTTACCTTAACGCTGACAAGTGTTATCGTGGCATTGTCAGCAACAATGTTAGTTTTGTGGTTTTTAATCTAAGTGTGCAGGTGGTGGTAGCATTGTACCATTGGATACAGAGTTGCTTATGGATCCTTGGAGAATCATTTGATCATGTTATTATTTATTGATGATGGTTGGAATATTTATATTCCTATCTTGACATAAATTTTTATGTTCATGCATATTTTTGGGCAACATATGTATCACAGTTTAAGGGGAGGTTTTAGGAACCTTTAGGACTTTTGGGTATTCTTATAGTACTCTTCTCACAATTCTAGATTGTGTCCACAGGTGAGTATGATTTAGTTTTACTAAATCATGAGGCACTGTAGCATGCAAAGTTGATATACTATGCATGCTGCCAAGACATTTTTGGCCTAGAATTGGTTGTGGTCTGTTGGGAGACTTGGGAATGATTTCTTATGGGTTTTACCTGGGAGTTACACGGAATTTTATGAGATAACTTAGTTGTTAAGAGTTTTGGTTAGCAAGGGACACTAGAGGACTGTTATGTCTATCTTGCATAAGCAAGTGTGCATAACTGGATAGTGCTTGCCGCCCTATAATAATTATCAACTTATAGGTTATCTTCACTAGGATAAATTACTTTCTTAAGGTCCTATTTCATTTTTATTACTTTTATTTTTGGACGCTGACAAGTATTTTTCCAAGCGTTGTTATGACCAATTTAGACGCTGACATGGCTTTGGCAAACGTTGACGAGAATATAGCCGTTGGGCGTTGATGGGTTATTTTTGACCGTTGACACTCATTGGGACCTACTTAGTTGTTACTTTTTGCCGAATTTTGGGGCTGTAATTTTGGGAACAGATAACTTTTAATTAATGCATGAGATAACTTATTTTTCTTTCAATATTTTCATCATTATATTTTGAAAATAGTTGCCTCATTTTTGACCAATCACATGCACCTATCTCTCCTATATATTTGACTCATATTTTTAAACAGTGTACCTCATATTCTTTTCTAACAATTTTCTCCTATAATTCATCTTTCTAAATATTCACAAACAGCTTTCTTCATCAATGGCACCAAAATTTAAACCAAGTGATTTGGTATTGGGATTTAAGAGTCAACACAACATGATTGCATATTTGGACGATGATGACACTCTATTTCTACACCCAGATGGTGGCGTATTTGAATGCATTCCCCATTAGGTATGCTCTTTCTCATGCTCCTCTCATCTCTGTCACGCATATTAAACAGTTTTGGAACATTATTAGTTCCTCAATAGTTAATAATGTGACTACATTATCATCTATTGTTCATGGGCGTACATGGGTGGTTACTGAAGCCTTGGTTCGCCAGGCTTTGCATCTTGATGATGCAGATGGTATAACCACCCTCCCTATTAATGAAATAGAACAAGGACTAAGGGCTTTGGGTTATCCTTTCCCTGATGAGGGAACTTTAAACAAATATCATAAATAGGAGTTTCCCCCAGCCTGGAAGTACCTCATACATGTCATCTTTCAATGTTTGAGTCCCAAGTGTAACAATTGCTAGTGCTATTGTGTGCATTGCAACTGGGCAAAAGTTTAATTATTCTAAAATTATTTTCGATGGCATGTGTAAAAACAAAGGGAATAAGATGACTTTGGCTTATCCCAGATTTTTACAAATGGTTTTTGATGTGCAAAATTACTGCACAAGGGACCATGATGACTTTTATGAGATCCGTGTGCAAAAGAAAGCTATTTTTACCAAGATGAATTCACCCCCCCCCCCCCCCCCCCCCCCGCCGTGAATTACCCCTCACCCCAGCTATGCTTGTTGTTATTGCAGCAGCACAACCCCAACCAGACCCACAACCACAACTTGACCCAATACCAGAACCTTTACCTTCACCTCAACAAATGGAAATTGACCAAGAACCCTTCAACGCTGACACATTGAATATTGGCGTTGACACAAGTAATCCAGACGTTGACACCTTTCCTTCACAGACCCAAACACCCCTTAACCCTCCCACATCCACCCAATCCACATCATCTTCTACCCCACCACAATATAGGTTGCAAAAACGCCAAAGGACTACTGGAGTGTTCTCCTCTAGTGGTCGTAGCCATGTGGCAGAGAGAACCACCACCACAAGTGTGGTTGGTGCTATGGATGAGGCTGGGACTATTGGTTCTGGCTTAGACGCAGGCCAAGACAGTCCTAACATCTTTAAGACCTCATCCATGCCCCATGAATCTAGCTTTGGAGGTCAAATACCCATTTTAGAGGAGGGCAGATTGGAACCATACACATTAATGGAATTGACGACTGTCTGCATTAGCTTGCAAAAGCAAAATGCAGACTTGGTACAAATTGTCAGTACACAAGGCCTTGAACTCATGCAATTGAGGGAGAGGATTGTCATTATGGATAATGCTAGCACAAGGCGTGGGATGGAGGAATCTTCCAAAGGGAGGATGAGCAGATTAATGTGAGTGATAAAGGCTCACATGATGGAGAATCTTTGGGTATTGCTAAGGCCCTAACTGAATTGAAGAAGTAACCAGGTTTTGACAGATCTCTGGTAACTCCTACCAATTTAAACATGTCTTTTACAGCTATGTTGGAGCAAATTACAAGAGGCGCTGAAACAAGTAATTTGGGCGTTGACAAGCAAAATTTGAACGCTGACACACCAACGCGCTGACATGAGCAAATTGGGCGCTAACACAAGGAATTTGAGCGTTGACAGACCTGCAGATGAGGTTAATGTATTCCAGTCATCAGCTATCATCAAAGAAGTATCTTAACAGGTATTACCATCATCCTTACCCATCATTGATCCATTAGATAAGGGTAAAGGAATCATGGTAGAAGTAGAAGTTCCAAAGGATGCAACACAGGTAGAGTTTGATAGAAGGTTGGCTGCACAACTTGTGGAACAAGAAATAAAGAAGGTTGGTGAATCACCATTTGTTGTCACTTCAGAGGAACAAGAAGGAAGTGATGAAGCAAGTTCAGATTCAAGTGTGATGGTAATAGAACAACCAGAAAGACTTGAATATAGTGATGATTTGGCAAGAGAGAAGCTTAGAGAGTTGAAATTGCAAGTAGATTTTGATATGCCAGAAGTTGTTCAGATGTACCATGCTTGGGAGGATAGGTGTATGGAGAATCTAGATTTGACTATTTCAGACCAAATTTGGGGTTTGGAGATTCTTCTAAGAGTTCAACAAGACTGCAAGGTAATTCTGAAACATAATGCTAGCAATGTTCTCTCACAGCTGAAAAGGGATAGAAGGGAGCTTTACTACATGCTACTCAGATGTCATGGAACAGGATGGACCTATAAGAAATTGTTGGGATTATCCTTTGAAGAGTTGGAGTACAAGGCTTATCCCATTTGGGAAAAAGTGCAGGAAATGAATACTCTAAGACTTCTTTCAGATGAAAGGAAAGAAGAACTTGTAGAAGAGATGGAGCATAAGAAGGCAATGATTGTTACAAGACCTTTGAAGAAGGGAGTTCCTTTTGAGTTTCTTAAAGATATGGATAGATTGAAGCCCAGTGAAGCTGTTATAAGAAGGAGCATCAAGCTTTCACCCTTGGAAGCTTCAGATATGGTGCAAGTGTTACCTCTTGATGCCAGAAACCCTATCATAAGCTATGAAGAAGATGCAAATGGGTTTTGGAAGATTGGCAGGTATGGGAAAGAGGTACACATATTTACTACTCTTGTGTCTCTCTTTGCAAGTGTGGATAGAGAAGACTTGGTAGACTATTGGAGGTTGTTGGAAGCCAAGTATGAGACTGAAGCTCCTACTTTAGTCAATGGAATAAAACTTTGGTCAACATTCAAGAGAATGTGTGGACCAAAAGAAGAAGATCCTACTGTTTGGAAGGATCTTGAGGATGATCTCAGTGGTCTTCAATGGCGTTTTTATTCAGCTGCTGGTGTTTATTATTTGAGCTCTACAAAGTTTGTTGAGTATCTTCTTGTAGATGGTCAGTATCCCATGTCTAAAGAAGTTTTGGAAAAGATGAAGACAACACAGCTGGAGATTGACTATTCAAGTGTCGTGGCCAATGATTTGATTAGGCATGTTTATTACCAATATGATAAGTGTTGTAAGATTCCTCCTAGTTCTTAATTTTTATTCAGAAACTTGATTACTAGAGTAGATATCAAGTTTATGGGAGGATTGTTGGGAATAAAATATAGCCAGTCCACTTGAGCGCTGACAAGAGGAAAACAAGCATTGATAAGAAAAAAACAAGCGCTGACAGATTAAGCGTTGACAAGAAGAAGTCAAGCGTTGATAGGTTGAAGACAAGCACTGATAGAAAGATATGGTCTACGCGTATTTTGTTTCTAGTTTGTTTCTAGTAAAGATAGGATCAACATTGTACTTTCTATAATTATCTTTACCTAGAATAGTTGATACGTAGACTCTTGTACAAGGCTTCTTATGTCTACAAAAGAAGACCTTTAGGTTATGTTTATAATAAGTTTTCCATACGTTAAACACTTGTTTAAGTATTAATTCCGCATAACACCTAGATTACTTTATAAATAAACAAAGTTTCTCTACGTGTATAACTTGATCTAATCTCGTATACACAAGCTTAATCGATCTAAGTTTGGGATCAACAGTAAGACATTGTGTAGATATAAAGGAAGTGTTGAGTATCAAGGAAAAAAAATCCTTCATTAAGAAAAGTGAAAAAAGAAGTGTATAGGTGCTACTAATGCGTTATCCAAATTTAATGGAAGTAGTTGTAGCATGGGTTTGGATGGCAGTTGATAGACTAACTAAGATAAACGTCCTTTTGGTGATGTGTATAGATCATAAGTTGATTTGGATTGGAAGAGCCTTGTTGTGATGAACTAATGGATATGTGAAAGACCGTCATAGGTCACTTTTGTAAGGAAATTGGAATTTTTAAGTAGTTTGGGGTACGGACTAAAGGGAGTTGATGAACATGATTGGATATGAGTATATCCAACTAATTGGAAAAGGATGGGAAAGTGAGAGATTTATACAACCTTAGGAGTTACACTGAGGACATGAGTGATTGATTTAAAGGGATTTAGGAAACTCGTTATCGATGGATGAGTTCTCATATAATGATAGTTATCATACTAGAAGTCGATAAATGCCATTTGAGGCACCATATGGAAAGATAGGGTGAGTTGTCCCTATTGTCGACCGATATTGGTGAAAGAGGCTACTAATATAATAATGGTGTCTGTGAAAAGGATGAGAGCGACAAGAGATGATATGTTGAAACGTTGGAAACCACTAGAGTTTAGTGACAATGTTATGTAGGAAGTTTCACCCATAGTAACGGGCGACATGTTTTGGTAAAAGGGAAAAGTTGATATCGAGTTTTGTAGGTCCATTTATGATCTTTGGAAAGATTGGACCAATAGCCTATGGGTATAGAATTACCTGGGGAATTGAGTGGTGTACATGATATATTTCATGTATTAAGATATGGGAAATGTGGTTTGAGAATACATATTTGCATGTACGGTTATTCGGGATTAGTATTAACAAGAGTCTTCGATTTGTCAAAGAGTCATTTGTGAGATTTATGGATTGTGATGTCAAGAGTTTGGGAATGAATTTAAATATTGTTGGTTAATATATGTGGTAAATTGAGACATGAACTAAAGGACACATGGAAATGAGAGGAGTTCAATTAGAACAAGTATCCTCATGTGATTTTTTGATTGTGTGTTTGATCCTCAAGAGTAAATCTCGGGATGAGATTTCTATTAGGAGGGAGTGATGTGAAAACCGTGGTTTTGAGGTTTGTCACTTAGTCGTATTTTTAGGGTGTTATGTGTGACTTTGTGTTTTATGTGTTTACGTGTTTATTTGTTATGAATGAGGATGGTTTGGACATCGTTTATGAGTACGAAGTGCTCTTAAGTAAATTGACAAATGGCTATTTCATGAATCATAATCTCACATTATAGTGACTATAAAAAGAAATGAAATGAATTGAAATGAAATGAAGTGATATGAAATGAGATCACGCGAAAATTTCGTGAAAGTTGAATTATCGTTTTCGTAGGATTTTGTGTATGTATCATACGTGCTATATGTACATTAGATATATATTATCTATATTCTATGTATTATAGGAGGTTTCTATTTTAGGAAAGTTTTTGAAAATAAAGTTAAGATCGAAAACTACGCAGAAAGTCAAAAAGTTAACGAAAGGGTGACCAGTTTCGACCCAGATGTGTATATAAGTATAGGTAAACATAAACTAGAAGGGGGAGAGTGTAAATAACTAAAATTTGATGGGGTGGTTCGTGGATTGGCTTTTATGACCGACTAAAGGAAGGAAACGGGTAGGAAAGGCCCAAATAGAGTCCGTTTTGGGCTCAAACTTGTTATGGAGGTTACCAAAGCCTATATAAACACCCCTAGACCCCTAAAAACGACCCATAAGCCTAAAATATATCTAATATCAGTTGAAACATCCATGGGGGAAGATCAAAACCGAAATCTTGCCTAAGGGTTAAAGGTACGTAATTAAACTAGCTCGATTAACGTTAAATTTACGTATGTAACCTAGTTTGATGGATTAGGGTTTAAGGTTTAGGATTTTTGATTTTTGATTAGGGTTTCATACTAGAAATGATGATTTCTGTAATTAATAATATTAGGGTTCTTAATATTCAATTTATTAGGTTATTATGGGGCTTAATGATGATTAAAGGGTTTAATTGTGTTTAAAATTGGAACTGCAGTCTGGGCAGAATTTTGAGTCACTAGTTTGGATCATATCTAGCTTTCAAATGCAAGAAACGAGAACTAAATTGGAGGTCAGGAAGTGGGTCAAAATCAGATTACATCATTCGGGTGTCAAAACAGTTTTTGGATCAGCCTGTTTTCATTTTATGTTTTGAATTTTTTGGGGTACTTTGGGTTATAATTTGAGCTTCAAATGAACATGAGACTTAGATTATATATTAAATAAAAGAAATGGAGAAGGGCTAAGCAAATAAAAGAGGTTAAGACCCTCTGATAATAACAAACATTTCATATGTTCAAAATTATAACACCCCCAATTTACCACGCAGCGGAATACCACTTTGGGCGTTATTTCGTAGCACATCACACACAATTACAGAAAACGAACTCAAAAGAGACATTTAAGATAAACATAAAAGATTATTTATAATCCTTGTATAAAACATTTCCAACCCAAAAATTGATGTTTAAATCAGAGTAGCGTTACTTGTCCCAAAGATCTCAACCAAAACACAACAATATTTTTACCAAGACATAGCAACTGTTAATTTGATAAAAAGGGAAGGAAATCCATAAATTTTAGACCAATAAAGCACCAACTCCCTCCATGCATGCTCCACTGCTATTAATCTTGATTACCTGAAACACATGCTTAAAATTGTCAACACAAAGGTTGAGCGAATCTATAGGTTTATCAAATCATAAGTTGAACATAACTATTAAAACCAATCATGAATATTCAATAGCATTGTCGTACTCACAATCTATTATTCAAGGATATTATCTTTAGCAATAGCTAATAATTGTGTTTAAGCTCGTGACACTAATCCGTTAACTCAATCACCCGCGTACATAGACCGGCATGATTTTAGTAAAACCAGGGCCCATTCTAAAGGCATTAGTTGTAATTATACCTTATTTCTTATCATAAGTTATCCGACCGCAGAGGGTACTCAACGTACTAGCTCTCGTCACGGATAGGGTCGTCAACCCCATAGTACCATCATATGTATAAGCGGCTATGTCCAACCCACACAAGGGCAAGATAATAGTTAATAATTCACAAATTTAGGGACTTTTACAACTAGGTACTCAACAAAATTCAAGGCAACATTCGGGTCCAACAATCATTCATGACTTATGTTCATTTTCATTTAAATAGCATGTATCCCCCTCGTGGGTTAAAACATATGAAATAAGTAAAGAGAGAGGCTATAAACTCACATTAAGTAGTAACGATAGTAGTGGTAGCAAGATGTAGACGAAGACAATCACCGACGATGAGGATGTCCCGGGAAATCAAAAACAACACCTAACGAATAAACACTTAATGAATAAACTCCTTCAAGTACCTTCAAGTACTGTATGTATATAATTAAAGTCACTCAAAGTTTGTATAAACTCACGCCAAAAATCCATACAAGTGATATTTACTAGACACGTCAACTTTTATATTTTATTAAGACTATTGCTCCAAACACAATTCTGCCGGTACATACCTAATGTACGGACTGTTTTCCCCTACTTAAGCATCATGAAATTTTATGAAACCTTCCATAAATCTCATTTATAATACAAACAACATCCTCCTAAAATTTCACTTAAAGAATTTACTTTTAAGTCCGTCTGCCCAACGGATCTCTAAACTGGAAAAACCGGACAGTTTTGTACCTTCGCGTTGTAAAACCATTCTGACCTTCTTAAGCATTTCCGTTTTCAAATCCGACTCTTGATTATGAAAATAGACTCAAAATTCTATGTCTATAGCCTGAGAACAGCCTCTAATCATTTTCAAAACTCAACTTAATATCCCCGAGATTTGACCTAAAATCGAACATAATTTCGGATTATGTCGACTTTTATCTCCCGGTACACGAAAATTCAAACTAGCGTGACTTTTGGCTCGTTTGGAGTTAATAGCTATATCTTATACCAAAACGAATCTAGAAAGAAGCTCTACAAATACATCCTATAATATGAACCTGGACTTAGACTTAAAACCACGAAAAATACCCCTAAAGTTTCTGATCTAAAATCACTTCTTTAAAATCATCACAAATCACCTTTCCAATCAATTTCATCGCCTCCTAGACCTATTATAACGTCAACCAAACATCCTAAACCAATCCTATATCACCTAATCACTTGTATGAAAAAACTTCATCAAAACCGATTTCATAAATAAACCATACAATTCAATTAAATATGTATAAAATAACAATAACAATAATACAGAACCATACCAATAAGTTAATTAGATCAGAACTCCAAGAACACCAAACCCCCTTGTTTGGCCGTGGGTTTTGGAAGCAAAAACACCCAAGAAAAATCTTTTCCAAGCTATAATATTCCAAGTCCATGTTCCTAAACACATTTAAACACAAACCCACGAAATTAATTAGATCAAAACATAATATATATCAAAATCTATCAAAAATTAAATCTTGAAAAAATGTTGTTGCATGTTGAATATTTTTGGTGCGATTTACTTATCTTGATGATATAAACATGGGACATTGATTAGATTTTCCAAAAGTCATATTTTGGTGGTGGATTGGTGGTGGTGGTGTTTGGCGGTGGGTTTTGAGAGAGAAAGGAGGGAGGAGAAAATTTTTGGAGTGTGAAAAATGAGTGTGTGTGAAAAATTTAGTTTATATATAGTGGAGGGAGGACCAAATGTGTAAATAAGGCTATCTTTTGGCCTTCATAGTAAAACAATACCTAAAGAGCGGGATTATGACTAGTAGTCGGTTTTGAATATTTACGGAAGTCGGGTTTCGTCCCGGCTACCTCAAAATACTTTTAAATGGTTCATACGCACACAAAACGAATATTCATATGGTTCTGACTCGACTTAAAACGTATTAAAAATAAAAACTTTGAAAAACTCAAATATCGATCAATCGACAATAAAAGATAAATTTTTGGCATCCGTCAGAATCGTAGTCGTTATGAGCTCTTCTTAAATCGTCAAACGTAAAAATTAAGGACTCGATCATTGGTTTCAAACTAAACCGTTATAACCAACGAAATTTCTTAAAAATTTCAAAAATATACGTAAATTCGGGTAAAATAAGTGACGTTGGGTTTCGGGGGATCACATCTCCCCTCCTTAAGGGAGCGACGTCCCGACGCTCTCCGGTTCTTATACTCGCATTTCGTACTACTAGAAAGATGAGGGTACTTCTTCCGAAAGGGGTCTTCATGTTCCGATGTGGAATTCAGTTCACGTCTCGGGTTCCATCACACCTTCACAATGAGTATTATACCTTGCTTCAATCTCTTAACCTCTCGATCCATGATCTCCACTTCAATTTCCCATATTATTCTTACGGTTATCAACACATCTCTTCTCACAGCTTCTCGCGGTTAACAAGTGATTCTTAATCTACACCATCTCTTCCGTAGTCTCTTGAATCATTTCAAGACCATTCAACTGACTTTTTTTTTCCTACTTCATTCCATCCAACTGTCGATCTATACTTTCCTCAAGTAAGTCACAACTTAAGAGAGATGCCCATACTGAACAGCTGTTGAGACAATAACTTAGCACCATACGGCACATTCACCTTGGTCACATCAATCTCATAAAGATAATTATTCATAAAATAAAATCGCACGGGTCTCAGATAACCCCATAAAAAACGTTCAGAATATACGATACGAATTAATTAATGCTAGTCGTACGAAATAACCTTATGGCTATATCATGTACATACAAACCTAGTTCATAAAAAACGAATTCATCTATACGGAAATCATTCGACATATACATAACTCTCTCGAAGACATCACAATCCAATCAAACACAAAAGCCATTATGAAGCACATACAACCACATTATGACACGTTTGCAAAATAGCCAAACCATGCCAAGTCAATAATAATATAAGAAATATTGACATGATTCTCGGATGAGTCCAGTAAAAATAAAGTCACAAGTTAAAGCAGGTTCATGGCTTGCTAGCTATAGATGCATATCCAAAAAGAAAGAAAATACATACATATGTCATCGCAGGGTTTTCACACACGGATCCATACCCAAAAGAGATTACAAGAATATCATCTCACTTTCATCCCAAACGTGGTCAAAATCTCAATAAGCACCACCATTGAAGGTTAAAAATATATTACACAGCACGTGTTCTCCATGATCGGACGTCATTGGACAATTTCGTCTCAAGTTCTCACAACTTACAATCACTCGACCAGATCACATACCACATAAATACATAAAAGGCAAGGGTTTACCACAAAAATATCAACTATGGCTATCTGTCGTTTAACCATCGACGATAAAATAAAATCAAGTCAAGCAAAGAGGATTCCTCACTTGAATAAACGAAGACGGCAATGGAATTGTCTTCCAACTACCGAAGCACAGTTGGTAAACTTCAACAGTTTATCGCGTGTCTTTGACATATCAAAAGACCGAGAAAAGAAAATAATTAAAGTACGGTATATTTGATGTAGGAGAAGTCTTCTTCATTTCCCTCAGAGTTACTCGAACTCAGATTTCCTCTACTTCGGCAGTCTTCTATTTTTTTTGTTAAAATTTTTTCTCAGTGTCGGTATGAGCTCCTTTGGTATTTCATCAACACCCTAGTGATTGCGATGGAATTCGCACGTTACATACAACACATAAAAACATTCTCCATAATTACTCGGTCACGGTGACTTACTAAGTCAACGCCAAACGAAAAGAAAGATTTCAAGGAACAAAAGAAAATTCAAAAATTTTCTTTAGGAATCAAAGAGAATACGATTACTTGCAAAAGGATCCATGATACAAGGCTTTTGGCCCGTATAAAAATTAAAGTTCGTGTTCTCGATATCTTAACGAATTGATCTAGGTTCTATGTGTGACTCTATTATTTTTGGTGAAACAAATATTTTTGGTTGATTTTAAATAAAATGTGCAAAGACGATTACGGTAAATGTCATTTAAGTAAAATGACTTAAAATTAATCTAAATCTAATTAAACGAAAGGGTGCAATATTAAAAAAAACGTGACGAAAAGTAAAATGATTAAATGACTTAAATTAAAAGCGTGACGAGAATTAAAATTAGACAAGAATTAAAATGAGAATGTAAAAATTAAACAAGACAAAGCATGAAAAATACCCCAGATCGGAATATATTCCGATCAGGCTCACCGTCGGAATGTAGACACACCTCCCGTCGGAATGTGTTAGGAATGTCAATCTGTCACTTCTCCCAATCGGAATAACGAACAACCTCAGATCGGAATGACGGCTTACCTTTGATCGGAATGTAGAGTGAAGCTTGGTCGGAATGTTGAGTAGAACACCTGATCGGAATATCAAAGCTATACCTGATCGGAATACCACACAACACCTCGATCGGAATGAGGGAAAGAGCACCAATCGGAATAACTGTCACTAGACCAGATCGGAATACCACTTACCTTGTCCTGATCGGAATACCAAAACTCCCCAGATCGGAATGACGATAGGAATGTCAAAACCCTTTTCCGATTTACCAGATCGGAAAACGGAGGAAAAGTACAAAATAAGCTAAACAAATAAGCTACTAACCAAATAAGCACAAGTCTAAAATCCTAAGGCAAACCGAATAAAAATAAGATACTAAACTGAAATTTAGAGACTTCTAAAACACGAAATGAATAAGCTTTACGATAAACAACTTTTATATAAAAATAACTTTTATAAAAACTTTAAAAACTTAAAGATGAAAACAAATAAGCTATAAGAATCAATGATCTAAAACAATCAAAAGCATAAAAACACAATCTTTAATCAATTAAGCAACACAATAAGCATGTAAACATAAAGATCAAGCAAAGAAAGAAAGGTAGAATGAGAGATTAAAAGCAAGAAAATTAAAGAACACTTACTTGGAAATTAAATTTATTAAAAGTGCAAGACAAGGTAAATAAATGTGAAAGTAATTAAAGGTGCAAGGTAAATAAAAGTGGAAGACTAATTGTCACCTTAGCCAACACAGAAAAATGATTAATTAGCTAAACTATATATAGGGGAGGATTATGAAGCTTCCTCCCCTCCTTCCTTTCTTCTTAATTGCGTCATTAGGTCCTTAAACCTTTAATCTTCATTAATTGCACCATTAGTCCTTTATTCTTCTAATCTTCTTTAAATTTGGACTCTAATGACTTGTGGCTCGGGATTTCTTTGAACTCGTCTTTTAATTCTTCAATAACGTAGACTTGAGTTCTTCGGCTTTAAGTAAACTTCCGTCTTTTGACTTTTTCTTCGATAAATCTTCAGAATTGGTCTTGGACTTTCGTTCTTTTTGCACTCTTGACTTCTCGACTTCGTCTTTCATCTTTTTCTTCAATAAAAGCCCGTGAATGCCCGTGAATGCCCGTGTTTTCTCCACTTTTCACCTTTTCGTCCTAAATCAGAACAAAAACACAAACCACGCATAATTCCGACATAAAAGACATAAAATACACGTTTTGGCTCGGTTATTATTGTAATTAAGTGGTAAAAAGGATGGGTGTTTACACACCTATCAAATCCCCTACACTTGACCATTGCAATGTCCTCATGCAATGCATTAGTTACAAAGGAAGATTACATTTTTCATCATAATTAATCCACGTTGGCCTTTATTAACGAGCTAGAAAATTATAAACATACAAAGTAAAGAAATCAAAAGCATACCTTGGGTTTTGGAAATGTTATGAATCATCATCATCCTCAAGTTTTCACTTTCTCCAAACCAAGCTTAAAAACGAGAACATTGTTATTATAAGTTAGCAAACTAACACGAACTCATGTGGGCCAATTACTCACTTAGACTCCCTTATTCCTAGAGGTATCTCTTATATTTTATTGTTGTCTTGAATGATCACGAGGATGCATTGTTTGACTTATTTCGATAGTTTATTAGGCCGAAAATAAAGTGAACGATTTAATCAATAGTTAGCTAAAGGACAAAATCTTTTAAAACTGCTTCTCGGGACCTCATAAAGTTCATATCTTGGCATAACTCGCTTCGCGATTTGAGACCTTTCTCGGACCGATATTTGGCAGCGACTAAATACTTCAAACCTTGAGAGACGTTCATGAAATTATGGTCTTCTCTTCATAATGGAATTTCTTCACTTGAAGTTTTGAGAGATTCATACTTGGACCACGACTTCTTCATTTTTCTCCAATCTTTATTTTGGACTTTGATATACAACGATCCGCCTCCTTTTATGACTTGGATCTATTTATCCTCATACCTTGTTAGGGTCTTTTCAGATACACTTCTCCATGACTTTTGGGGAGTTTTTACTTTACGTCGTGTGTCTCGATCCTTCATATTGATTTTCGATAAATGATTCTTCACATCACTTTGGATCTTTAGCAACAAAATATAGCCCTCATGCCTTGTTAGGGCATTTTCGGACTCGCCAATCTTCGCATCCCGCTTCAATAAGTTATACCTTGGCTATGAACTCTAATCCATACCGAGCAACTTTTAAACGATCTTGGGCTAGAAGCTAAGTAACTTTTCAAATCGTACAACCTTATTTATTGCAGATAAATTTATTAGCAGGCGATGGGAGAATAGGCTTATAATTAACTCACATAAATTCACGAAAAAACACCGAACTTATAATTGGCTCTATCATCTCTCGTTCTCCATAGTTTAAAATCTCAAGGAATGAGACTCGTGGATGCTTAACCTATTAAATCAAAGTTTTGGGTTTTCGAGTCGCCTATAGGATCTTGCAAACTCTTAGACTTTTTCAAGTTTAGAATTCGCATTTTAAAGTTCCTTTGATAAACGACTCTCTAGGATCAATTATAGGAACTTGCGAAAAGTTCTTGTTCTTAACCCGTGAGAGTTAAGACTTTCGCGTTTTATAGCTCCCTATATAAAAGCCTAGCAAAACTTGACTTAAACATGTTAAGGATACTAGCTAGAGTAACTTAGATAAGTAAACTCGGGTTGAGTCAAAAGATTCACGACGTTTAAAAATTAAAACCACTTTATTAAAAATTTATTCTAACAAGGAAAGAAAAATAGCTATACAAACGGAGAAACTAATAGGCCAAAATAGATCAAAAATTTTGAAAAATGTCGAAAAATTGATTTTCCGGTTAAAACGAGGACAAATACAAGGAAAAGGCCACTTAACTTCGATAGAAGTCCCCCCTACACTTAAGATAAACATTGTCCTCAATGTTTAAGCATGTTGGAGTAAACTCCCCTACACTTAGGAGATTGTGTACTTTGTTTAAATCTCGCTAAGGAAGAGACAACTAAAGAGGTTCCTATTTTAATATTGAGAAAAATATAAAATAGTGAATCGAAAAGAGTTTAGGATAGAACCGGGAAGAAGTGGACACGGAATCACGGGTCGTCAAGAATCATCAAGAGTGGATCATTGAAGCGCAAATCCCTGATTAAGAATAGAGGAGAGGAAAGCAAACCAACGGGTCTCCCCCTACACTTATGATAAAGAAAGCGAAAAGATAGATGCATGGGTTGCCTCCCAAGAAGCGCTTGATTTTTGTTAACCGAGTCGTGAGCCTGACTCGACCTTGATTATCAACAGAAGAAGCATGAAACATATCCACCAGGATCGAAGACATAGTTTTCATCCATCAAGTAGCACAAGATTAAGGCGAACAAGGCAAGCCAAAAAAGAACAGGCAAGGTTCCCTTAAGCAGCGATGGAGCACGGTGGAAGCAAGTATGGTGAGGTGCAAGCATGTCTTCAAAATTTCCTAAGATTTTTTCTTTTATTTCATCAGGTGGATACTGAGATGGCTTAAAGATTTCAATACCGGGGTCGAACACCTTTTCCTTTAGGGGAAAATAGCACTCAGGCTCAGCAGAATGGGAAGAAGATCCGCGAAGAAGCACAACCTCGTCCTCAGAAGGGGGACAAAGAAGTGTTAAATCGTATGTGTTGTGGATATTGGTGTCGACCGATTTCTTCTCCTTAGAAAGAATGTGCTTCAAATCCAAAGTAGGATCAAGACGATAATCTTCAAAATCATAAGGAGGAGCATCACTCTCATGAGGGAAGTAAGTGTTGAGAAACGTAGAGAAGTCTTCCTCAAATGAGTAATCGTCCAAAGCAGGATCAAGTGATGGCGAAGGATCTTCATCATGTGAAGAATCGCTCGAAAGAGTATCAGCCTCATCGAAATCATCATACGTGGGCAGATCGGGATACTCAGAAGTAAGGTCATCATAATCATCCGAATCTGAGCTAGAATCATCATCATAAGCATCAAAGATCGGTGGAGAATCATAAATGGGAGAAGGTTCCAAAGTGGGGCGAGAATCATCCACATCATCATAAAAGAGTAGATTATCATTGCAAGACTCGAATAGAGGATTGTTGTAAACAACGAAGTCATCATGCACATTAATCATATTCACTGATTCTTGGCCTCCAAAGGATTTGTTAGTAAGCTTCCCCATTTTAAAAACTTGTGCATCATCCCCGACTCTTAAGATTAACTCACCTTCGGCCACATCCACTAAAGCTCGTCCGGTTCTCAAGAATGGCCGACCAAGTATTAAAGGAATACGAGGGTCCATTTCATAATCAACAACGACAAAATCGACCGGGAAAGTAAATGTGCCAACTTTTATGAACACGTCTTCGGCTATACCAACGGGGTAAGCGAGAGTGCGATTTGCAAGTTCAAGAGTCATCTTTGTTGGTGTGAGTTCGGGTAATGATAGTGTTTTCCAAACACTCAAAGACATAAGATTAATACTAGCCCCGAGATCAGCAAGGGCAATAAATTCTTCAGTTTTGTTGAAAACGCAAGGCAACACAAAACGACCGAGATCTCCAAGATTTTCTGGAAGTTCTTTGAGAATAACTGCAGAGCAGTTTTCATTTAAGCGTGTGTTGGCGAGCTCAATCAACTTCTCATTCTTGTTAAGCAATTCCTTAAATGCTTTGACAAATTTGGGCATGTGGACAAGTGCTTCAAGAAAGCTAATGTTGAAGTTCATCTGAGAGATCATCTTCACATAGCATGTCACTTCAGAGTCATCCGTGGTTAGCATTTTGGTCTTGCCTAAACGAGAAGGATATGGGATATTGGGTTTAGGTAGTGAAGGTGCAGGTGTAGCAGGTAAAGGTTGAGATGTTGAAGGGTCCTTCCTAGAGACATCATCATGGCGAGGCGGAGACGGTAATGGTGCACTAATACTAGGTGTAGGAGGAGTAGGGATAAATGGTGGTGGGGGAGGTGTAGATGATGGGGGTGGGATTGGTGGATCGACAATGGTAATCCCACGACGAGTAGTAATAGCACTCACATTTGCTCGCGGATTGGTGACGGTGTTTGAAGGTAGAGAACTCGAAGAAGAAGGTTGAGCGGCGGGTAAGAAACTAGCAAGCATATTCTTCAAATCATTTGTTTGATTGCTGAAGGAGGATTGGATATTATCTCGAAGCTCGGATCTAATCTCATTTCCTTGCTTGGTAATATCTCCTTTAAGATTGATAATTTGGCTCTGCAGATTCTTGATTTGCTCACCTTGGGTTCTCATGATGGCCTCAACATCTGGAATAATGGGTGGGGTTTGTTGGGCGGGTGGGTGATAAGTATTAGAAGCTCTTGGTGGGATTTGGTTGCTTCTATTGTAGTTGTTGGCGGGGTGTTGGTTTTGAGGAGAAAAACCGGGTGAAAGGTAGTTGTTTGACCGGTAACTCAGCAAATTTCTATCCCCTTGAGGTCGAGCTTGGTAATTTTCCGGTGAATAATTACCATAAGTTGCATACACATTTTCCGGATTTCCTTGTGTAGAAGGAAAATCGGTGTATGAGTGAGGATCGCCGCATGTTTCACAAGGATTAGCAACCGCTTTAACTTGTTGTTGTTGTTGGTTTGAAGCGAGAAGCGTGATACTTTTGCTCATTTCAGTCATCATGCGGGTGAGTTCGGTCATCTCAGGGTTTGCTGAAGTAGAAGAAACATTGACTCTCGGGTTGTTCCTTGAAGAAGCGGAGGAATCCCAGTTTTTGTGGTGAGTAGTCATGTTCTCAATAAGCTCTCTACACTCCTCGGGTCTCCTTTTCATGAATGTGCCACCGGCGGCTGCATTAATCGTATCACGATCTCGAAAAGTCAATCCGTTGTAGAAAGTATTTATTAATGTGACAGGAAGCATGTTGTGGTCTGGACAACGATCAATCAAGACATTATATCTTTCCCAAGCATCAAAAAGAGATTCATCTGGATCTTGCATGAAACCGCTGATTTGATTGCGAAGGCTTGTGACCATGGATGGTGGAAAGTAGTTCGACAAAAAGCGTTGAGTCATGTCATCCCAAGTGTGAATAGAATTCTTTGGGATACGATCAAACCATTTCTCGACATGATGTGATAAAGTATGTGGAAAGAGTTGTAGGCGAAGAACATCCATTATGGCACTAGGCAACTTCATGCTTTGGGTGATTGACATGAACTTGTCGAGGTGTTTGTTAGCATCATCATCAGGCATTCCTCTAAAAGGGTTTGTTTGCACTTGATGAATCATGTGGTGCTTCAACGAAAACTCTGGAGCGTTGATTTGCATCGGTGCAATCGGTCCTCCTCGTCCAAACATGGTAGGTTGACAAAGCTCCTCCATGGTCCGAAGATCGGGCTGTGGAAGAACATTGTTGTTATTGTTGAGGTGCGGTGGATGATTATTGTTGTTGTTAACACCTGACATACTTAAATCTTCTTGAGTCTCGGGCTCTTGATAATTAGAAGATCTAGTACGCATACACCTGAAAATGCAAAAGAAAAAGAAACCAAACACAAAGACAGTATATATACACAATAAAGATAAAATATTTTTGGATTTTTGAAATTTTTAATTTTTTATGGTTTTTTATCAATTTTTAATTTTTATTATTTTTTGAAATTTTTAGGCAAGAAAAATAACGCTCACAAGTGAACGGATCCCAAAAAGCAACGCGTCTTTCACAGAAAACCGTTAATCTATACGAAAAGAGCCGGCAGCAGCGCCATTTGATACAAGGCTTTTGGCCCGTATAAAAATTAAAGTTCGTGTTCTCGATATCTTAACGAATTGATCTAGGTTCTATGTGTGACTCAATTGTTTTTGGTGAAACAAATATTTTTGGTTGATTTTAAATAAAATGTGCAAAGACGATTACAGTAAATGTCGTTAAAGTAAAATGACTTAAAATTAATCTAAATCTAATTAAACGAAAGGGTGCAATATTAAAAAAACGTGACGAAAAGTAAAATGATTAAATGACATAAATTAAAAGCGTGACGAGAATTAAAATTAGACAAGAATTAAAATGAGAATGTAAAAATTAAACAAGACAAAGCATGAAAAATACCCCAGATCGGAATATATTCCGATCAGGCTCACCGTCGGAATGTAGACACACCTCCCGTCGGAGTGTGTTAGGAATGTCAATCGGAATATGTCACTTCTCCCAATCGGAATAACGAACAACCTCAGATCGGAATGACGGCTTACCTTTGATCGGAATGTAGAGTGAAGCTTGGTCGGGATGTTGAGTAGAACACCTGATCGGAATATCAAAGCTATACCTGATCGGAATACCACACAACACCTCGATCGGAATGAGGGAAAGAGCACCAATCGGAATAACTGTCACTAGACCAGATCGGAATACCACTTACCTTGTCCTGATCGGAATACCAAAACTCCCCAGATCGGAATGACGATAGGAATGTCAAAACCCTTTTCCGATTTACCAGATCGGAAAACGGAGGAAAAAGTACAAAATAAGCTAAACAAATAAGCTACTAACCAAATAAGCACAAGTCTAAAATCCTAAGGCAAACCGAATAAAAATAAGCTACTAAACTGAAATTTAGAGACTTTTAAAAACGAAATGAATAATCTTTACGAAAAACAACTTTTATATAAAAATAACTTTTATAAAAACTTTAAAAACTTAATGAAAACAAATAAGCTATAAGAATCAATGATCTAAAACAATCAAAAGCATAAAAACACAATCTTTAATCAATTAAGCAACACAATAAGCATGTAAACATAATGATCAAGCAAAGAAAGAAAGGTAGAATGAGAGATTAAAAGCAAGAAATTTAAAGAACACTTACTTGGAAATTAAATGTATTAAAAGTGCAAGACAAGGTAAATAAATGTTCAAGTAATTAAAGGTGCAAGGTAAATAAAAGTGGAAGACTAATTGTCACCTTAGCCAACAAAAAAATGATTAATTAGCTAAACTATATATAGGGGAGGATTAGGAAGCTTCCTCCCCTCCTTCCTTTCTTCTTAATTGTGTCATTAGGTCCTTAAGCCTTTAATCTTCATTAATTGCACCATTAGTCCTTTATTCTTCTAATCTTCTTTAAATTTGGACTCTAATGACTTGTGGCTCGAGATTTCTTTGAACTCGTCTTTTAATTCTTCAATAAAGTAGACTTGAGTTCTTCGGCTTTAAGCAAACTTCCGTCTTTTGACTTTTTCTTCGATAAATCTTCAGAATTGGTCTTGGACTTTCGTTCTTTTTGCACTCTTGACTTCTCGACTTCGTCTTTCATCTTTTTCTTCAATAAAAGCCCGTGAATGCCCGCGTTTTTCTCAACTTTTCACCTTTTCGTCCTAAATCACAACAAAAACACAAACCACGCATAATTCCGACATAAAAGACATAAAATACACGTTTTGGCTAGGTTATTATTGTAATTAAGTGGTAAAAAGGATGGGTGTTTACACACCTATCAATCCGCTATTTTAAAAGCGTTTTCATCCAAACATTTATCAAAACACTACAAGTTTTAACATGATCAATTGATTTGACACGATTGTGCTCTTCCTGAACTATACATAATTAGCTAGATCATGCATACTTGAGGACCATGAAACGACAACCAACAAAATAGGACTCTTCCCGAATTATGCAAAGTTAGCTAAGTTGTGCATAATTGAGGATCGAGTGACAACACAAACATTATTATTACCCACCAAATATGACTATGAAAGTTTCGACCTAATATTCAAAATAATTAAATCGTTTGAAATGAGAAAATATTGTTACCATCGTTTCAAGGAACACATCAAACATTTTTCATCCACTTTGAAAACATACTTTTGCTTTGCGTTTTTGTGAGAAAAAAATAGATAAATAAATAAATCGACATCGTTTGCATTTGGTTCAATAAAACATTTCACACACTCATACATATTTTCGAAACAAATTGTTCACAAATAACGATAAGGTGGTTCTAGATTAAAGATCATTGCAAGCATAACGAGTAGAAAACAAAAATAAAAAATAAATGAGATCATTTAAGATAAACGAGCTATATATTCGCCAACGACAATTAACTACATTAGAAATGAAAATACTTTGAATATATGACAAGAGTTTCGGGAAAACAACAACAATCTTATCGAATCATTAAGTGGACATCGAACATCATCATGAGCGCTAAAAATAGGACAAAGAACATAATTCCCATCGTCTCGAGTTACACATACATTCCACCAAATTTTAGGTTCCAATAACCGAAAGGAGAAAAGTTACGGCTTCCAAGAAGAGGACAAAAATACACCGGGTGACATAACCTCATTATCAAGTACTAGCAAAGTAGCAATTCAAAAATAAATAATGGTCTTATACCATGGACAATATTAAAACGAAAAAAAAATCACAGGACTACCCAAGTTCAGATATAAACTCGTAAAATCGAAGAAGGGATGCCGTACGATCAAACCATCATGACTCAAAACATTACGTCTTAAGAAAATAATACATGTATGCGTGTGTTGGATAATCCATTTTCATATCCTAATTAATGTTACCTTGTATATTGTAAAACCTAACATTTGAACATTTTCAATTTGTGTTACACCATTAAATAATTTATACCTTTCATTTTTTTCAACTTACAAAGTTTTCATTTCTGGAATGTCACAATCTCAAGAAAATTACTAACATTAGTAGATTCGGTGGCTCGGTTATCATAATTGATAAAATCATTAGGTTTTGAAAATATCCATACTTATGTCAAAATCTCATTAATATTCATATCTTATGTACCAAAAACGTACATAGTAAGAGTTTTCAAAGTTTTACGTTATTATTAATACGACTTATCTTATCACGTATATACAAGTATCCAACATGACTCAAACTAGTCCAATTAACTCTTAAAAATCAACCTTTGACTTTCTATTATACATAAGTCTTCCTTAAAACTGGTATGTTTTCATGCGACTCGAGTCAGACGTTAAAGATGTTTCACGTAGTATTATCTTGGATAAATTACTGATTTTAGTCGAGACTTGAATCTCGGTAATAATAATAAAATAAATAATTAAAATGCTTATTTCAATAGTTCTAAAATGTAGAAAATTCTCATTTTAAATCTTTAGCCAATTGTCGATTGATTTTAAAATTAACAAATCTCGTAGTAGAGTAAAACGACATTCCATCAATTTTTAATAATTTATTTCAAGCTATAGGATTTCTCACTTAAAGTGTATATTTTGATTTTTATCCCAGTTTATTCGCTACAAGGAGTTATGAGTTTCAGTTTATACAAATGCATTCGTAAATATAACTTGACCTTATGTTTAAAATTAAAACCAGTTTTACAAAGTCTCTAGCTCCAAAACACATGACCCATTTTTTTTGTACTCATGTTCTATATTACAAAATACGCCAAAAGTTTGCTATATTGACACAAAAATTAATTCATACCAAGCCCAAAGCTACATATACTCAATAGTCATGTCGTTAATTTTGCCAATAACTCATATTTCAAATTAAATTAAATAAATTCTTGACAAATCCCTCACAAGCTTTTAGTTCCAAGTATTAATGTATGAAAAGAAGGATTTTACGAGTAATATAAATTACTTATTATGATTTACCAACCAAGTTGAAAAGAAAGAAAAAGAAAAAAATAATTTCACTTTGTCCCTTTATTCTCTACACGAATTTTACTTGTTACAAGACGCCTCATACCTCATTTTTAGCCAAATTTTTCATTCACCATACATTTAATATGTAGAACTTTTTATATTTAACTCACTCAATTAACAAAATTCAATGCTTATTTAGCTGGCACAAGTGTCGGACCTCGTCATGTAAAATATTAAATTCAGAATAATGAAACAACAAAACAAAATGAAATAAACGGAACGAGAATACGTATGTCAACTCTATAAGTGTTGATATCGGCTTCGGGTGGGTCTCAAAACTGTACATAATAAAATTAACACAAAATAACCAAACTTCAAGCTAGCCGCTTGATCACAACGCTAGTCTATCCTTAAAACGCATTTTTAAATTCGAGTAGGATGATAAAAAACGATTAATGGCGATGCGCCTCAACCACATTTTATGATATACACATATGATTCGCCGCTACGGTGTACGCATCGTTGATTATACTTCGGCTATATTATAGTTACGCGAACTAATATATCAAACCCATAGGAATGAGGGAAATAAAATAGTACGTAAGTAAATTACATTTGAAAAGAAGATGTAACACCCCCAAATTTACACAATTCAATACAGCGGAAGAGTCATTGGTGTTACGGGATAGCACATTACTCACATCATAGACAACGCTTAAAAATCGCGTCGTTTAATAATAAAGCATTTTCCATTCATGAATATCAAATTTACATAGGTCCCAAGTCATAGTATTTCATACAAGTTTTACAAAGCATTTGAATGGAAATTGTTATTTAAGTGCGGGCCATAAATTCTTGTAGTCTTCCCGAGAATTACCTTCAAGCACCTGAGATAAAACATGTTAAAAGAAAAGGTCAGCGAAAACTCCGAGTGAATTCATAGAGTTTAATGAAATCCCTTAATATATCATCGGTATAAATATATTACCGAAAATCATTTTGTACAATTCTTTATCGTAGGCCATAAAATAAGCCAAAAACATTTTATACAAATCTTTGTTGTAAATCATACGATAGGCTTTTATCTTCAAAACCATTATACGAACCAATGTCGTAAAAACATCATATAATACGTTTTATAACGTTGTATAGAGTTAAATAAAAACCGTTATATGAATATGGTTGTGTAAAACCAAAACACGAACATAATATCAATAATAAGACCCCGTATTGCTAGTCAGGCAATATATTGTAATTCAATGTGTATAGCAGTATTTTCGTTATTTGATTGTTTTATTGGATTATTATTAGCCGCATGACATTGTTACCTTACTGTCACAAACAACGGGTAGCTAACCCGAAACTCAAGTTTCCCATCTAAAGCGTGTCGTCACAAAAATCACGTTATGGAAACCTTCTCATACATAAATTCGCTTACCAATCAATGTGGCACGACGGGGATCAACCGTCAAGGCGTGAACTGGGGTGATCTTCCCCGAATAGTACTATTATATGCATAAGCGTCTACCAAATCCCGGTAGTTCATAATTCATGCTAATGGGACTTTTTGTGACATAAACTAACTACAATAATCCATTTCATTTCATACATCGGGTCATATAATCATCCATCGGGTCATATAATCATTCGGGTCTAAATCAATAAACAAACAATTGGGACAACTGGTGTCTTATTTTATTAAAACTAACATGTTATCTCCCTCGCGGGTTTATAAAATATTTCATAAAAACATTTAAAAGAGTGCGAGGCGATGAACTCACGTTGATTGGGAAAGGCGGTTATCGGCGATTTGGATGTACGGTACGTGCTTCAGTCACGGAAACCTAGACAAATAATACTCGTCTTAGACTCTTGTCCAATGACTTTATAAAAACAATGGCTATGTATACATATGATAATTTTATAAATATGATGATGATCAAGTGGGATGGTACATCTTTATTTACTCATTATAGTGTCATGTGTTGGTAAATTTTCATACTAGTTTCACTTGTTTAACTTCTTTACTTGTCAAGGCCCAATAAGCCCATTACCATATATTTGGCCATCTTATACTTTTAAAATCAGTCCTATTCTTACATGTTGGGCCCAAGTGGGTTAATCCCAAAAGCAAGTTTATTAGTGTTTAGCCAAATTAGTTGGATTAATAGTCCAATAAGGCTAATTTGGCCCGTTAATGTCTGTGTGTTATAAAGCTCGGGTTTTATCGGTTTATACTTGTAATATATACTTATTCATCATTACATGAGTTATAAAAAGTTTACTTTAGATGGGTCCGACCATCTAAGTTTTAATTGACGAAAACGTTAATTTTATGGTTTTAGTCGAAAAGACGTAAAAATCATGTTTATAGTTTTATAACTTATAAAACTTATCATATTGCCATTTTTATAAAATGTCTCATTTATTCATTATTTTACATACTTAATTATATGTAATATATAAGTTAGTGGGTTTTAAATTTACATTTTATACTATATTTATTTGAGTGCTATTATTATACTATTATACTTTAATTTCACAAATCTGATTTTTAGTTTCACTTTCACCATTTTTATCATATCTTGAGTTCTACAAGGATATAGAAGCTAATTTTTGGATGAAATAAACTACATATTATGTGATATAATTAACTTAGTTTTAGCTACTGCTCAATCCAAGTCTAAATGTCCCTAACAGTACTCACAAAACAGACTATTCAGATTGGTACTTCAATTTTGTTTTGATCATATGTCACTCATTATAATGATTCAATTGCATGGCCAACTCTCACATGTGTACAAGACATAATACTTACGGTATATTGATTCAACTATTCCATTTTTTCAGTTTAACATATGGTTGTTTACTGTTTTTATACAGCCAACTAAATTAAGCAAGATTTTAACCTTTTTACATATGGTTTTCCATCTTTTTATCCACGTTTATCAACACATGATCCCCACACAATATTTTTATCATCATTCATCATCATATACATATACATAAATAAATAAAATATAAGATTACATATTAAAAATAACAAAAGGATAGGAAGAACAATCTCTATACCACCAAAGTGATGAAAAGATGGGATTGATGACGAACAAGGCTTGGTTTTGGGTAACCAATCTTATGAGATATCAACACAACTTCTAGGATCACCAAATATTTGTAGACTTCTCCAAAAATAAGCCCTTGATCTCCATGGAAACTCCTTGCTAGTTGTTAAAATCACCTCCAATCAACAAGTCTTGAAAAGGTTTCCATCATATGTGTGAATAACACAAGATATTATGGTTAAATTTTGATCAAATGGGGTATTTTGGGAGCATGGTGGACGGAAATGGTGTAGAGAGAGAGAGAGTTTTATGTGTTGTTGCATGTAAAAATGAGTTAGATGGTTTAGGTGAAGTGGTTTTGTGTTGGTAGCTTGTTTATCAAAGCTTACAAGACAAGTGTAGCAACTTGTAACTACAAGTTGACACCTCATGGGTGTTGGTGGAGCTTATTTAGTCGTCCCATGAGTGGGGTGAGGCAAGTGTAAACTTGTCTCATCCCACTAATTTACGGGTACTCCTCGATTCTAGTTTCCTCGATTTGCGTGTCCTCGGGTCGTTTTACGAAAAATGTTTTTATAAATTATGAATCAACGGCACAAAACGAATCTAATAAAAATTGTCTCATAAAAACGTAGTTCAAAAATGTAATTACGTAATCCTAGGATTTTCGTTTTAGTCGTAAAGGACGTTAAATTATGCACGTAAGTCCTATTCTCTTCTCATAAATTTGTGAGTTTATGAACCAACACAAATTTAAAATTCCAAAATAATATTCAAGGATAAATTTATTTTCTGAATGTCAGACTGTCACCAAAAACGGTGTATGTAAACGTAAGCACGTAACGTAGAGTCCTCCGGTTTAGACGTAGTCGATGATACTTCAAGACGTAAACCCAAATTTCTTCCCAAAAATGAGTGAGTTCATAATATAACATTAAAATAATGTTTTTAAATAATACTTGAGAATAAAATATCAACCATAAATTGATGGATTGTCACACCATTTACCCCTAAACAGGATCTTTGTCCTCAAAGATCAATTTATCTTATTACTCGCTTCTTATAGAGTTAGAGCCACGTGGGTATTTCCTCCACATTCGATCTTTTCTCACAAGTGTAATTCATTACAATACACGAGTTTCATCAAGCATAACTACGGGAATACGATCAGGCTTAATGTTGACTTACTTTCTCTATCCATGATGTTCATGGGTTTTTGATGAATGCAACTTTTCGCCGATCTAATCTTTATCAAGAAGTAATCAGATTTTCACTTGATAGACAATTTATCAAGTTCGATATACGAAACATAATTCACGCAGCCCTTGAAGTCCTAGGGTAGATCTAGCTTATATGCCTTTCAAACCAACTTTTTACATTATCTCGATGGTCCCATACAACGGGGACTTATTTCCCATGATCCTTCAGATCATTAATTCATTTTTCCAAGGTGAAAATTTTTGGCATAACTTCGCTACTCATCCTGTACTTCAAGATCTACATTTCATATTCACATAACCTCCTGCCCACTACCGGTAGTCAATAATCGGATACTAATTTCAACAATCATTTCAGGTCTCGCGGGTCGAGTATTTTGTAAGGTTAGGTTTGTCATCATAGGCAACCTTAAACCTAAAAGACATGTCCAACTCACAATGGGTGTATGTCGGGTGTCTTCATCCCAGCTCCTTCTTACAGATGCTCTCACATTTAGATCCACACAAGATTCGATCTCGATCCTAATACGATAATTATCAATGATAATCTCTCTAGAGGAAAACGATTATACGGTTTATTACCAAAGGTCAATTATTCAAGAATAAAACAACACTTCAAGTGTTTTGTATCATTACTTTACCTCGTCCCTTCGATTAAGGTGGTGTTGGAGCATAATTTGGCTAGGCCGGTCTGACGACTCTCCTGGGCCGTTCGTCGTCTTCTCGGGTCCTGAGTAGTGCTGTAAACAAAGGTAAACTGGTTAGATGTGGACCCGAGGATGGAGCCCCGGGGTCCACCTCCGACGGTCAAGTTAGTATTGACCGATATATTGTATAAGGGGTGTGGTAAAGAGAGAAAACATGTTGTAGAATGAGACCCCTACCCTTGTATTTATAGGCTTAGGGTTTCTTGAAGGATAAGTTAGGTGTGTGTGGGCCCGGGCCTGTTGGGCCGGGCCGAATACCGACTGTACGTCGACATGTCCTCCAGTCTAGTATGATATGGTCCATGATCATGTTATGCTAGACTCCTTTGTGTATCATGCTCACTAAACAACCGCGTGCGGCTTGCTGCTAGGACATCCCCGTGGGTTGTCCGTAACATATGGCTCCACTCGTAATGGGCTACTTTTAGCAAAAAGATGATGGTTTCGGATTGCGAATAGTGAGCGTAGCCACTATACGCCATCATGTCCCCCCAGTCTAGTATGTGAGGTTGTCACCGAGGTTACTAGACTTTACATCATATTCGCTACCTGTAAGCATATCCACGTCGAAAGAAATGGGAAAACATGTATACGTAAGACGGGTGGTTGCGCTCGAATGCTTGGTTTCCCGTGATTAGACGGTAAGGACCCCGTAAGAAGAAAACTTGTTCTATAGACGGGGTAACACTGGCATTAGCAAGGTATCATTCTTATTCATCTCTACCGTGAGGATGATAAGAAGGTTTTGTGAAGGTGGAGGTGGAACCCGTATGCCACATTGTGAACATTTGAAGGCGTACTTCTTATACCCACTAATGATGCAACATAATGCGAATGTGTCATTCGTCTTAAAGCCAACAGAAGACGTACCTCTGTGGAAAGGTGATGCGGATATTACATCCGTCTTACGGCCCCGACATCCGATAATGACTTCCAAAATTTGTCACAGTTTTTCCTAGATTAAACATAGTTGATCAAGCTCCATCTAATTAAGTATAAACGATGTAAATTTTGGAAACATCACTCCATGGTCGGGCAAAGTAATTCGTCACGGAAGACGTACTTCCGTAACAAAGATATGTACCAACAGAAGATGTACTTCTATGGCAGAATGAGCCAGTGGAAGGCGTACTTCCACGACAAAAGATAATGATGCGCCATGGAAGAATACTTCCATGGCTAAAATAATGATGCGTCGTGGAATAATACTTCCACGGCTAAAATAACGATGCGTCGTGGAAGAGATACTTCCACGGCGAATGAATAAGCACGTGGAAGAGATACTTCCCCGGCGAAGATAAGAAGCACGTGGAAGAAATACTTCCACGGCGAAACGAATGAGCACATGGAAGGGATACTTCCACGGAAAATATAAGAAGCACGTGGAAGAATACTTCCACGGCGAAGAGACTGAGCACGTGGAAGGGATACTTCCACGGCGAAGATAAGAAGCACGTGGAAGACGTACTTCCCCGGCGAAGATAAGAAGCACGTGGAAGAGATACTTCCACGGCGAAAAGAATGAGCACGTGGAAGGGATACTTCCACGGCAAAGATAAGAAGCACGTGGAAGAATACTTCCACGGCGAAGAGACTGAGCACGTGGAAGGGATACTTCCACGGCGAAGATAAGAAGCACATGGAAGACGTACTTCCACGGTGAAAATAATGAGCACGTGGAAGAGATACTTCCACGGCGAAGATAATAAGCACGTGGAAGAGATACTTCTACGGCGAAAATAACACGCGCGTGTAAGAAATACTTCCACGGCGAAAATAATGAGCACGTGGAAGAGATACTTCCACGACGAAGATAAGAAGCACGTGGAAAAGATACTTCCACGGCGAATGAATAAGCACGTGGAAGAGATACTCCCACGGCGAATGAATAAGCCAACGGAAGAGATACTTCCGTGGCAAAGGCATAAGCCAATGGAAGAGATACTTCCATGGCGAAGAAACAATCGCGCAGAAGGAATACTTCCGCGGCAAAGGAATAAGCCAATGGAAGAGATACTTTCATGGCAAAGATAAGAAGCACGTGGAAGAATAGTTCCACAGCGAAGAGACTGAGCACGTGGAAGAGATACTTCCACGGCGAAAATAACACGCGCGGGGAAGAAATACTTCCACGGTGAAAATAATGATCACGTGGAAGAGATACTTCCACAGCGAAGATAATAAGCACGTGGAAGAGATACTTCCACGGCGAATGAATAAGCACGTGGAAGAGATACTTCCACGGCGGAGATAAGAAGCAAATGGAAGAGATACTTCCACGGTGAAAAGAATGAGCACGTGGAAGGGATACTTCCACGGCAAAGATAAGAAGCACGTGGAAGAATACTTCCACGGCGAAGAGACCGAGCACGTGGAAGAGATACTTCCACGGAAAAGATAAGAAGCACGTGGAAGAATACTTCCACGGCGAAGAGACTGAGCACGTGGAAGGGATACTTCCACGGCAAAGATAAGAAGCACGTGGAAGAATACTTCCACGGCGAAGAGACTGAGCACGTGGAAGGGATACTTCCACGGCGAAGATAAGAAGCACGTGGAAGACGTACTTCCACGGCGAAAATAATGAGCACGTGGAAGAGATACTTCCACGGCGAAGATAATAAGCACGTGGAAGAGATACTTCCACGGCGAAAATAACACGCGCGTGGAAGAAATACTTCCACGGCGAAAATAATGAGCACGTGGAAGAGATACTTCCACGGCGAAGATAAGAAGTACGTGGAAAAGATACTTCCACGGCGAATGAATAAGCACGTGGAAGAGATACTCCCACGGCGAATGAATAAGACAACGGAAGAGATACTTCCGTGGCAAAGGCATAAGCCAATGGAAGAGATACTTCCATGGCGAAGAAACAATCGCGCGGAAGGAATACTTCCGCGGCAAAGGAATAAGCCAATGTAAGAGATACTTCCATGGCAAAGGAAGAAGCGCGCGGAAGGAGTACTTCCGCGGCGAAGGAATAAGCCAATGGAAGAGATACTTCCATGGCAAAGGAATAACCCAGAAGAAGGCGGACTTCTGCGGCAAAGAAACATATCCAAAGATATTTGCGTGTCATGCACGGAAATAGTGGTATTATTATACCCTGGTAGCCCCCCAAGTTTAATGGTGCTAAACTCGATTATTAATATTAAACTTAATCAAGTATTCCAAAAATTACGGTCGCGTAGACCAACGCGAATGGACGTACCATAGCTGCGTACGAAAAATAGAAATTGCGTTCGAACGCGCGAACCAACACGGATGGGTCTTGCCATAACCGCGAATTGTCACATAGTATAAGACGTGTCTTAACTAACTTATGGGATACGCTATGCCGTTATGTGCGTCTTACCGCTACTACCATAAGGACGGTCAAAGTTTTGACAAAATTTTGTTAGACGTGCAGAGTGTGTCTTTTAACAAGTCCGGCTCGGGAGGCACGGTATGTTTTCGAAACTTACTACAACGTCTTGTGAGCAAGGTGTCTAACAAGGATACATGATCCGTGGTCGTTGGGGTTGCATCCCTCTTACACGACAAGTTGAATTATTAGGTTCACTCAATCCTCTTATTCCACCTGGGAACGATGTGTACATGTACGCCCGTAGGCTAAAGATATCCGAGTGTACGGAGTAGCACGGATGGACGTGCCATGACCGCGAATGATAAACATATTATTTAAAAAATATATGTAATATATCTTACCGATTTTAAAAATATATATAATAAAAAATATCAGAATATATCCTAAAGATTATCTTGTAGTAATTTAAATGATATATGTAATATCCGTTATTAATATAAACAATATACCCGAACATGAGAATTAATTACGGAAGGCGCGGCTTATGACCGTAGTGAAAAAATAAAATATGACCGAACATATAGATAAACATGGCTGGACATACCATGGTTGTGAATAAAGAATAAAATAATTGTTGAACGTGTAGACGAGTGCGGATGGACGAGCCATGACCGCGAATCACGATGTTACTACGTCGTGTCCCGACATATACCAAAAATATATTTAATCAAGTAAAAGGATATATGTAATATCTCCTTGTTAATTTAAAAGATATCCGTAATATCTTTTATTAATATAAAAATATTGATAATATATTTTTTAAATTTTAAAAGATATATGTAATATCTTGTTATCTATTTAAAGAGATATGCATAATATTTTGTATAAATTTGAAGATATCAAGATATATCTTTACCAAAGTTAAAAGAAAATAATATCTTTTTATTAGTTTAAAAGAGATGCGTAATATCTTTTATTGATAGAAACAATATAGCCGAATAGGCGGACTAACGCGAAAGAATATGACTCATGATCGTAGTCACAAAATAAAGTATGCCGAAACGTGTGAGCGAGCGCGGCTTGACATGTCATGACCGCGAAAAAAGAAATCGGGCCGTGACATGATTTTAGTAGGCCGGGCCGTAATGTGTACGAAAAATACAATAATCCGATTATATAATCCAATTGTATACGAAAAATAGGGACTATACGTCGCAATTTTTGTATGATGCAATTTGGAATAGAGGTAATTTATATCACTTTATAAAATATGCGTAAGCATATATCTTTACCAATTTGGAAGACATAGTAATATCTTATGCTAATATGAAAATATCTTTCAATATTGTGAAAAAATCTTATCAGTTTGGCAACAGTACATGTGTTAAGCAATTATGACAATAGTAACAGTAGCATGAATTGGGACACAAAGTTTCTGACGTAGATAGAGCAAAAGTTGGAACTAGTAGTTGCAGGTTTTCCGCAAGGTACGGTTTACGCCAAAATGGCTGATACCCGTGGCAAAATATTTAGTATGTTTGTAAACACAACCCCAACATTCTACGAATATTCATTACGTTCAAGTTATATCACCAGGGGTGTCATGGTAAAAGAATACTATACCATGCGTTTATAAAACTTTTTAGGTCAAGATAAAACTTTTTACCAGTTTACAAAGCAATATTATAGCATACGTTTATAACGACACGTCAATACATGTTTATGTATCACAGATTAACAATAACACATATCTTCATCGAATAAATAAGATATTCACTATAAAAAGTAAACGAGAGAAGTGGCTAACCGATTCACCATTACCAGGGGTAGTTTCGGTGCTTTTCGGTAATATGAGAACACGAATCATAGTTTATTCCGTGTCCTACGGATGGCGCCAACTTGTTAGAGCATAATTTGGCTAGGCCGGTCTGACGACTCTCCTGGGCCGTTCGTCGTCTTCCCGGGTCCTGAGTAATGCTGCAAACAAAGGTAAACTGGTTAGATGTGGACCCGAGGCCGGAGCCCCGGGGTCCACCTCTGACGGTCAAGTTAGTATTGATCGATATATTGTATAAGGGGTGTGGTAAAGAGAGAAAACTTGTTGTAGAATGAGACCCCTACCCTTGTATTTATAGGCTTAGGGTTTCTTGAAGGATAAGTTAGGTGTGTGTGGGCCACGGGCCTGTTGGGCCGGTCCGAATACCGACTTTACGTCGACAGGTGGCAAACAGTACTCTCATCAAGGTTCGTTCCCAATGACTTCTGAGAAAATCTCTAGATATTCGATGCGAATCGAGGATCTTGATAGAGATGATCGATACAGGCACACCATACTTACAAAACTCCTTTAAATACGAAAGAGTCAATTTCTTCATCGAGAATCTATCATTAACAGGAATAATATTAGCAGATTTGGTCAGTCTGTCGACAATGACCCAAATCGAATCAAATTCAGATGATGACCTTTGCAATAGTTATATGTTTACTAATGTATGAGGCGATGTCTGCCTTCATAATTTTCCATCAGTACGACATCTTCAGATAAAGATACATTTAGTCAGAAATGGCATGACTAGAATACTTAAACTTATGATATTCCAACATGACTAAATCTCAAAATCTCCATATTTAGGCAGCTACAAATGGCCTTTTATGCATTTTAACACCATCGGCTTCTCAATTCTAATGGTCCACATTAGCCGCGAACCCCTTTTATTATCTATATTAACCTTTTTACAAGCATCGACTATATTTTAAATTGCTCGGGCAAATTATTTCGCACAGTCATTATTAAGGAATACATCCTAATTGGTTCTTTATCCTTTCTACATAACGTGTCAGTATCTACGTTCATCTTTCTTGATGAAATAATTATCATGACCATAATTCATTCATAAATTATCTCTTCATATTTTCTAAGTTTTAGTCTCGTCTCAACTATAATTCTTATCAGTTTTGCTCAATCCGACGTTTAAAGTGTCGATAAATATTTCAAGTATTAATTAATAAATATTCAATTTTTATGAAACGTAAACGTAAAAATTTTAAATTTCTTTGTTCGACCAATTATATGAAAATGTTCAAAATAAATTTGAATTTAATTAACAAGATTTTGTTGATTTATCGAAAATAATTAATAAGTTCGTAAATGTTCGAAAAAATCTTTGGTTATACTTTGGTCAAAATTTTCTTAGTTGAAAAGCAAAAATTGTCGTTTCAAATTTCTAGTCATGGTTTAAATGGTTTCCTCAATCCCTCTTAGGTTGTCTTGAGGTATACACAAACATTTACCCCTAAACAGGAGTTTAGTTAAATGATTTGGGTATAAGGGAATAATCCCTTAAAAATCCTTAGATAAATTATTTGTCAAAACATATTTTCACTTTCTTTTTGGTAAAACCCAAAGCCTTAATGGTTCTAATCTTTGAAGAGTCAGTATATATTCCATTATCTAATTATCACACGGTCAAATAATGTAAAGGATCAAATCTCTAAATCATATCTTAGATACTAAAGGTACAGGTTTTCATTGTTCGGCCAATTCAGGGCAGTGTATAAATGATAATTAACTCCTCCTTATTCTAATAAACAAACAGATGGTCCTTAATGATCACAAGCATGAATTTATCAAATTACAGCTTACACACGTGATTCACCAAATTTATGAATGCTACATGTGTATTAGTCAATCCAAACGACATAACATGAAACTCATGATGTTCATTACAAGTTCTGGATGTAGTGATTGGAATAGATAATCTTCTTCGCGGACGCGAAGTTGATAATAACCATGTCGTGGATCAAATCTTTAGAACATACGCTAGAACCTTTTAAATGATCGAACAAATCTATCATCTTGGTTAATGGATATCGATTTTGATCGTCAATTTACTTAGTTCATGGTAATCAATAAATATATGGAATGATAACATCATAGCTCTTCATTATGACGATATTGGTAGAAAAAAAGCTTTCTCCGACAAATTTCTCAGTTGTACGGTAATTCTTTTAATTCAGATTGTGCAGACGTACAGTGAATACGCCACAGGTGCAGCATCAGGAATATAATCAATACCAAATTCAACTTGTCTTAATGGCGGAAGTCTAGGTAATTCACTGGCAATTACCTCCTAAAGTTTCAGATAACAGAAACATCTTTTAATACATTTACTTTAAGTTCTTTCTAGATTACAATATCTATGACTAGTTCATAACCATTCATGGTATAATTTCAAGTCGGAATGCAGGATATGGTCATCCATTAAGATTTATTTAGATCACTTTTAATAATCAACATCTTATATTTTAGGGGAATTCTACTCGAGTTCCCATCAATTAAGACAATGTCGTCATGTCATAAT
The DNA here is from genome assembly GCA_025667525.1 of Glebionis coronaria. NCBI lineage: Eukaryota > Viridiplantae > Streptophyta > Magnoliopsida > Asterales > Asteraceae > Glebionis > Glebionis coronaria. Next base: position 438,613,698 of record CM046874.1, read on the forward strand.
CAATCAATCCATTCTACTGGCACTATCAACTTTCAATTCTCAAAAGACTAATAATAACTCATAATCCTTCACAAATTCAAGGATATATGGAGACATAACTAACCTTAAAAAGAGTAAGGTCAACGCATAATCTACGCGAGAGAATTTCAAATCAGATACAGACGAAAACATTAACGAATATGAGTCTATCCCATGTTTTCATGAATTGAGTACGCATTCAAAAGCTCCTCGAATCGTTACCCAGGTCATTAAAATGAAATCAAATCAAAAGAAATGATAGGAACATCGATACACCCAGTCGGGTATTAATACTCGATAATTAGATACTTTTCCAAATAATCTCACCACGAGAGAATTGGACAAGAAGGGATATCAAATGTCAATTAAGACAATATCCAAAGATGAGTAAATTCAATTCAGAAGAATAAATGGTACAGCCACATATGTAGGTGTCTCTAACAATATGTCCCTAATTTGCACTTCTTGCAGATCTCATAAAATTTAATCTTTTATAACTTTAAAGAAAATATAGTGTTTATTAATAATTTCATGGTGACTACTAATCAGCCTTGCCTGGTCCCTACCAAATTGTATATAGGCGTGCAACTATATACAATTTTAAGATTAACGATGCAATACTCAGTTCGTCAAAACTTTGTCATCATGTTTAAAATAAAAATATTTTCATGCTTGATTCTTGAATAAGAATCAAAAATAAATTTACAAAGATGTTCTTTGTTATGGAAACAATTAAGTTTTCCAAAGCGTTTTATAAACAACTTTACTTCGATAACGATTATTTATAAACCTTACTTTGAATAATCCTTATAGTGATGAAAATTCAATTTTCTCAAAGGACACTGTTTTAACTTATAACAACAATGAGTGATCTACAAAAGAGTGATGTAAAGTTGTTCGCCCAGAACTAACTACAATATGACAGGAAATGAGCTTTAGCCAATTAATCATGAGGTTCATGGCCTCGATGGCGATCAAAAAGAATAATCCACAACGTAACTCAAATCGAGATGAGTACTTGTTCAGTGGTTGCATCACTAATGCGAACATTAGGAAGAAGCAAGAAAAGATAGATAACATCGATACATGTAGGATTTAGCAATCAAAGGTTGTCTTTTCATTAATCACAAACAAGTCAAAAATTGTACCTTAACACATTACGTGTCACTATGTCATACAATTCTAAGAACTCATCGTACCAACTGATGTCTAAGTTAGTTAGGGATTTTTGAAATATACCACAATGAATAATAATCTACAAGAGTCATTAGGTGTTTCACATGTCCTGAAAGATCCATCGGTCCCAATTCAGAAGAAGATATCTTCAATTTATTTATCGGACACTGGGCATCCTTGTCAGTGGAAAATGGCCTAGGAATAACCCTTAACACAAATCAACAATCATTTAAAACCTTATAATTCATTCACAAGACTTAACGACTTCTTCTTAACAATGTCATATTCCATACGGGTTAAATTTTACTTTATTCAAGTTTCAATCAACTTATACTCAATTTGACATCCTACCTCAATCTCCAATTCTTTCAACCTTATTCTTAGACCTTGAAAGGGCAATAAAAGCTCGACATGATCAACACTTAATTTTCAATCCTATAGCTCTTACAAAAATAGTTATCAAATGAGTCACTAGTATGAAATAACTCACACATTCAATTAGACTTCTCGAAAAGGTACTAGTGGCATGAGGCTTTTGGTAATGGTTCCAATGACAGCCTCAAGTGCAACATTCACCCTTTCGATTTCAATTTAAGAATTGGGCGACAACGAATCAGATGACCCCTTTCCAGGTGGTAACGTTTTGTCAAACTCCACTCTATAAGGAAAGATCGTCATGACATCGATATCAGATTTAATCTCGCCTATTCTTCTTCAATATCACAATCAATTAATATCTATATTTCTACGAATATCAACCATTTTTTGGGATTATAAATATCCATAAATTGGTTTAGATCTAGAATAGCTAGAATTCCAACAGGAATAGCTTCGATTGATTTGCTAGGGGAGTTAGGGTTCCTTGTGACAATCTACGTCGTATAAATACCTCGTATAAATATTAAAATAATCATCAAACAATCATGTAATCAAATTACATCATATATATATATATATATATATATATATATATATATATATATATATATATATATATATATATATATATATATATATATATATATATATATATATATATATATATATATATTTATATATATATATATATATATATATATATATATATATATATATATATATATATATATTTATATATATATATATATATATATATATATATATATATATATATATATTTATATATATATATATATATATATATAAATATATATATATATATATATATATAAATATATAAATATGAATATATATATATATATATATGATATATATATATATATATATATAATATAATTATAAATATATATATATATATATATATATATTATAGATATATATATATATATATATATATATATATATATATATACATATATATATATATATATATATATATATATATATATATATATATATATATATATATATATATATATATATATATATATATATATATATATATATATATATATATATATATATATATATATATATATATATATATATATATATATATATATATATATATATATATATATATATATATATATATATATATATATATATATATATATGTATATATATAATCCAAGTTATATATATATTAAAATAACACTTCTCAGTCTGGCCTTGTAGGTAACTCGGGAATTCTTTTGCACCGTTATAGTCAAAAGATTTTTTAGACATTTTGAGAAAAATGTTAATAGTTAAAAGATTTTGAAATGTTTTATTCAAAACCTTTGTTTTAAAAATATTTCGTTTTCTATAACAGGAGCTCTGGTACCAAACTGTAACACCCCTAAATTTACACAATTCAATACAGCGGAAGAGTCATTGGTGTTACAGGATAGCACATTACTCACATCATAGACAACACTTAAAAATCGCGTCGTTTAATAATAAAGCATTTTCCATTCATGAATATCAAATTTACATAGGTCCCAAGTCATAGTATTTCATAAAAGTTTACAAAGCATTTGAATGCAAATTGTTATTTAAGTGCGGGCCATAAATTCTTGTATTCTTCCCGAGAATTACCTTCAAGCACCTGAGATAAAACATGTTAAAAGAAAAGGTCAGCGAAAACGCCGATTGATTTCATAGAGTTTAATGAAATCCCTTAATATATCATCGGTATAAAATTATTACCGAAAATCATTTTGTTCAATTCTTTATCGTAGGCCATAAAATAAGCCAAAAACATTTTATACAAATCTTTGTTGTAAATCATACGATAGGCTTTTGCCTTCAAAACCATTATACGAACCAATGTCGTAAAAACATCATACAATACGTTTTATAGCATTGTATAGAGTTAAATAAAAAATGTTATATGAATATGGTTATGTAAAACCAAAACACGAACATAATATCAATAATAAGACCTCGTATTGCTAGTCAGGCAATATATTGTAATTCAATGTGTATAGCAGTATTTTCGTTATTTGATTGTGTTGTTGGATTATTATTAGCCGCATGACATTGTTACCTTACTATCAAAAACAACGGGTAGCTAACCCGAAACTCAAGTTGCCCATCTAAGTTAGCGTGTCGTCACAAAAATCACGCTACGGAAATCTTCTCATACATAAATTCGCTTACCAATCAATGTGGCACGACAGGGATCAACCATCAAGGCGCGAGCTGGGGTGATCTTCCCTAAATAGTACTATTATATGCATAAGCGTCTACCAAATCCCGGTAATTCACAATTAATGCTAACTATAATAATCCATTTCATTTCATACATCAGGTCATATAATCATTCATCGAGTCATATAATCATTCGGGTCCAAATCAATAAACAAACAACTGGGATAACTGATGTCTTATTTTATTAAAAATAACATGTTATCTCCCTCGCGAGTTTATAAAACATTTCATAAAAACATTTAAAAGAGTGCGAGGCTATGAACTCACGTTGATTGGGAAAGGTGGTTATCGGCGATTTGGATGTACGGTACGTTCTTCAGTCACGGAAACCTAGACAAATAATACTCGTCTTAGACTCTTGTCCAATGACTTTATAAAAACAATGGCTATGTATACATATGATAATTTTATAAATATAATGATGATCAAGTGGGATGGTACATCTTTATTTACTCATTATAGTGTCATGTGTTGGTAAATTTTCATACTAGTTTCACTTGTTTAACATCTTTACTTGTCAAGGCCCAATAAGCCCATTACCTTATATTAGTACATCTTATAGTTTTAATATCAGTCCTATGCTTACATGTTGGGCCCAAGTGGGTTAAGCCCAATAAGCAAGTTTATTAGTGTTTAGCCAAATTAGTTGGATTAATAGTCCAATAAGGCTAATTTGGCCCGTTAATGTCCGTGTGTTATAAAGCTCGGGTTTTATCGGTTTCTACTTATAATATATACTTATTCATAATTACATAAGTTATAAAAAGTTTAATTTATAAGGGTCCGACCATCTAAGTTTTAATTGACGAAAACGTTAATTTTACGGTTATAGCCGAAAAGACGTAAAAATCATGTTTATAGTTTTATAACTTATAAAACTTATCAAATTGTCATTTTTATAAAATGTCTCATTTATTCATTATTGTACATACTTAATTATATGTAATATATAAGTTAGGGGTTTTAAATTTACATTTTATACTATATTTATTTGAGTGCTATTATTATACTATTATACTTTAATTTCACAAATCTGATTTTTAGTTTCACTTTCACCATTTTTATCATATCTTGAGTTCTACAAGGAGATAGAAGCTCATTTTTGGATGACATAAACTTCATATTATGTGCCACAATTAACTTAGATTTTAGCTATTTCTCAATCCAAGTCTAAGTGTCCCTAACAGTCCTCACAAAACAGACTATTCAGATTAGTTCTTCAATTTTGTTTGATCATATCTCACTCATTATAATGATTCCATTGCATGGCCAACTCTCACATGTATACAAGACTTAATACTTACTGTATATTGATTCAACTATTCCATTTTTTCAGTTTAACATATGGTTGTTTACTGTTTGTATACAACCAACTAAATTAAACAAGATTTTAACCTTTCTACATATAGTTTTCCATCTTTTTATCCATGTTTATCAACACATGATCCCCACACAATATTTTTATCATCATTCATCATCATATACATATACATAAATCAAGAAAGTACAAGATTACATATTCAAAATAACAAAAGGATAGGAAGAACAATCTCTATACCACCAAAGTGATGAAAAGATGGGATTGATGATGAACAAGGCTTGGTTTTGGGTAACCAATCTTATGAGATATCAACACCACTTCTAGGATCACCAAATATTTGTAGAATTCTACAAAAATTATCCCTTGATCTCAATGGAAACTCCTTGCTAGTTGTTAAAATCACCTCCAATCAACAAGTCTTCAAAAGGTTTCCATCATATGAGTGAATAACACAACATATTATGGTTAAATTTTGATCAAATGGGGTGTTTTGGGAGCATGGTGGACGGAAATGGTGTAGAGAGAAAGAGAGATTTTTATGTGTTGTTGCATGTAAAAATGAGTTAGATGGTTTAGGTGAAGTGGTTTTGTGTTGGTAGCTTGTTTATCAAAGCTTACAAGACAAGTGTAGCAACTTGTAACTACAAGTTGACACCTCATGGGTGTTGGTGGAGCATATTTAGCCGTCCCATGAGTGGGGTGAGGCAAGTGTAAACTTGTCTCATCCTACTAATTTACGGGTACTCCTCGATTCTAGTTTCCTCGATTTGCGTGCCATCGGGTCGTTTTACGAAAAACGTTTTTATAAATTATGAATTAACGGCACAAAACGAATCTAATAAAAGTTGTCTCATCAAAAACTGAGTTCAAAAACATAAATACGTAATCCTAGGGTTTCCGGTTTAGTCGTAAAGGACGTTAAATTATGCACGTAAGTCCTATTCTCTTCTCGTAAATTTCTGAGTTTATGAAGCAACACAAATTTAAAATTCCAAAATAATATTCAAGGATAAATTTATTTTCTGAATGTCAGACTGTTACCAAAAACGGTGTATGTAAACGTAAGCACGTAACGTAGAGTACTCCGGTTTAGACGTAGTCGATGTTACTTCAAGACGTAAACCCAAATTTCTTCCCAAAAATGAGTGAGTTCATAATACAACATTAAAATAATGTTTTTAAATAATACTTGAGAATAAAATAACAACCATAAATTGACGGATTGTCACAGAAGATGTCCAAGAATGACACATCACGGTGCGATAACGACAATCGAGATCAATCTAGTCGCTATACAATATGTTACCAAGCATTATTTACGTATCTAGAGTATTAAACGAGGTTCACACTCGGTTATTCGAACAATAAATTAATTATCAAGATCGATGATTGGCGGTGAGGCCAAATAATGAACAAAATCGCATTATAAAATGGACGATAATCACGCAAGGACCATTGCTTCACGTGCAATACCTTTAAATACCATAGTATATACATACCTATATATACAATCATTCCTACATACACTTAGGATCACAACGCAGTGTTCCCATGTAATGCAATGTAACCCGTATGCCAATTACATGCAACCTATATGATATGCACACAACTACTTGCAAAACTACGATGATAAGTACTAAGCGTACACAAAGATATCTCTCAATATATTATCATAGTATATACTTACTATATACTAGGGAACTCATATCAGTTTTGAGGGATGCATCTAAATAAAAGGTCAATGCTAAAGAAATCTTACCGGAGCCATGCGGAGAAGTTGCGTGCTTTAAGACTTTTTACGACACACCAAAAGTTATAGTTTAGGTTTTTCAAAAATCGACCTAGTTCTCTATAACTTGTGGCTCTGATTACCAATCTATAATACCCCCAATTTACCACGCAGTGGAATACCACTTTGGGCGTTATTTCATAGCACATCACACACAATTACCGAAAACGACCTCAAAAGAGACATAAACAGAAAAGATTATTTATAATCATTGTCTAAAACATTTCCAACCCAAAAATTTATGTTTAAATCAGAGTAGTGTTACTTGTCCCAAAGATCTCAACCAAAACACAACAATATTTTTACCAAGACATAACAACTATTAATTTGATAAAAAGGGAAGGAAATCCATAAATTTTAGACCAATAAAGCACCAACTCCCTTCATGCATGCTCCACTGCTATTAATCTTGATTAACTGAAACACATGCTTAAAATCGTCAAAACAAAGGTTGAGCGAATCTATTGGTTTCTCAAATTATAAGTTGAACATAAGTATTAAAACCAATCATGACCATTCAATCGCATTGTCGTACTCATAATCTATTATTAAAGGATATTATCTTTAGCAATAGCTAATAATTGTGTTTAAGCTCGTGACACTAATCCGTTAACTCAATCACCCGCATACATAGACCGGCATGATTTAAGTGAAACCAGGGCCCCTTCTAAAGGCATTAGTTGTAATTATACCTTATTTCTTATCACAAGTTATCCGTCCACAGAGGGTACTCAACGTACTAGCTCTCGTCTCGGATAAGGACGTCAACCCCGTAGTACTATCAATTGTATAAGCGGCTATCTCCAACCCACACAAGGGCAAGGCAATAGTTAATAGTTCACGAATTTAGGGACTCTTACAACTAGGTACTCAACACAATTCAAGGCAACATTCGAGTCCAACAATCATTCATGACTTATTTCATTTTCATTTAAATAGCATGTATCCCCCTCGGGGGTAAAAACATTTGAAGTAATTAAAGAGCGAAGCTATAGACTCACCTTAAGTAGTAACGATAGTAGTGGTAGCAAGACGTAGACGAAGACAATCACCGACGATGAGGATGCCTCTGGAAATCAAATACAACACCTAACGAATAAACACTTAATGAATAAACTCCTTCAAGTACCTTCAAGTACTGTATGTATATAATTAAAGTCACTCAAAGTTTGTATAAACTCATGGCAAAATTCCATACAAGTGATATTTACTAGACACCTCCACTTTTATATTTTATTAAGACTGTTGCTCCAAACACAATTCTACCGGTACATACCTAATGTACAGACTGTTTTCCCCTACTTAAACATTATGAATTTTTATGAAACCTTCCAGAAATCTCATTTAAAATATGAACAACACCTTCCTAAAATTTCACTAAAAGATTTTACTTTTAAGTCCGCCTGCCCAACGCATCTCTAAACTGGAAAAACCGGACAGTTTTGTACCTTCGCGTTGTAAAACCATTTTGACCTTCTTAAGCATTTCCGTTTACAAATCCGACTCTTGATTATGAAAATAGACTCAAAATGCTAAGTTTATAGCCTGAGAAGAGCCTCTAATCATTTTTAAAATCAACGTATTTTCCCCAAGATTTGACCTAAAATCGAACATATTTTCGGATTATGTCGACTTTCATCTCCCGATACACGAAAATTCAAACTAGTGTAACTTTTGACTCGTTTGGAGTTAAAAGCTCTATCTTATACCAAAACGAAGCTCGAAAGAAGCTCTAAAACTACATCCGATAATATGAACCTGGACTTAGACTTAAAACCACACAAAATACCCCTAAAGTTTCTGATCTAAAATCACTTCTTTAAAATCATCACAAATCACCTTTCCAATCAATTTCATCGCCTCCTAGACCTATTATAACGTCAACCAAACATCCTAAACCAATCCTATATCACCTAATCACTTGTATGAACAAACTTCATCAAAACCTATTTAATAAATAAACCATACAATTCAATTAAATATATATAAAATAACAATAACAATAATATAGAACCATACCAATAAGTAAAATAGATCAAAACTCCAAGAACACCAAACCCCCTTGTTTGGCCGTGGGTTTTGGAAGCAAAAACACTCAAGAAAAATCTTTTCCAAGCTATAATATTCCAAATCCATTTTCCTAAACACATTTAAACAATATCTAACGAGCGGGATTATGACTAGTAGTCGGTTTTGAAAATTTACGGGAGTCGGGTTTCGTCCTGGCTACCTCAAAATACTTTTAAATGGTTCATGCACACACAAAACGAATATTCATATGGTTCCGACTCGACTTAAAACGTAATAAAAATAAAAACTTCGAAAAACTCAAATATCGATCAATCGACAATAAAAGATAAATTTTTAGGCATCCGTCGGAATCGTAGTCGTTATCTGTTCTTCTTAAATCGTCAAACGTAGAAATTAAGGCCTCGATCATTGCATTCAAACTAAACTGTCAAATATATAACCAACGAAAATTCTTAAAAATTTCAAAAATATAAGTAAATTGGGGTAAAATAAGTGACGTTGGGTTCGGGGGATCACAAAATAGGTAAAATCTAGATAGGTGAAAGTATAAGTTGTATATCGGGGACTTAAGATTATCTTTGATGTTGGGGCAAGGGCTGAGATTTTAGCTAACATATATAAGTTTATGGCGTTTTAATTGCAAGGAATGTGGTTTAGGTTTGGTGGGCGTTTGGCTCATAATACGGAGTGTTAAAAACGGGACTGTTTTGGGCTAAATATTAACGGGACGAGTTATAAACTAAACTAAGTTAAGGGCTTTATACAGGGGTGTAATGAGATGCTTATGACATATAAATGGGGTTAACTTGTGAAAAGGTTAGATATCAATCATAGATTGATGAGCCATTTTGGTATGTGGTTCATGTCTTGAGTGTATATGTTTGCGTGTTTAGATTGTGCTAGAGCTCGGATACTTGGAGAAGTTTGCTCAAGTGAGTTTCATATTCCCATGTTTTTATGAGTATAATTGTTCTGACTTCCAGATGGGATGGAAGAGAAACTGTATGTTTTTGTAAATAATGTTGTGAATGTTTTTATGATTTGTGATGGACTTGTGTGTACACTTATGTGATTAACTGCCATGTGATTCTTGATTGTGTTTATGATTTGGATCGAGGGACACATACCGTCTCAGTTATTGTGGTTTGACTTGGTACCAAGGGGATGTTGACAAGGCCGGGCTTTGGGATTGGTTCATATGTGTATGGGCGCCTATGGGACCATGGTGATTGGTAAGGTTGGGAGCCTTGGAATTGTGGTGAATGGTTAATCTTGAATGGTAGTTGTTAATGCATAATTGCAGCACATTGTCTATATGTTCTTTCATTGATGGTTGTTATTCACAGCTTATAACTGATTTGGAGTTGGAGTCTTAATCTATGACTCTCACCAACTTTTTTGTTGACGTGTTTTAGTGTCTCTTTCAGGTGAGAATGTGGTTAAGCGTGAGAATAGGAGTGGCTAGCTTTGAAGGCTTAGGATTGCATAGGAACCCCTTTTCTTCTTAGCCTTTATTTTATGTTTGAATAAGGGATACATTTTGGACACCTATATGTTGATGTGTGTATTTGTATGTCTTTGGTAAGGGGTAGACCTGTTACCTACTTACCTAGATTCCTTCATTGCTTGTGATATTGTCATGACATTGTGTCACCCATTTATGATATTTCCATTTCATTTAGTTATCTCTGTAGACACGCTATTGTTGTGATGATATCCATACGTCGCGCCCCATATTCCGCCATGGTGGGGTGTGACATGAACTCATAGATGAATCCATGATAGCTGAGGAGAGAGATGCATATGATTAGGAAGAAAATGCAAGAATAATTGATGACTTAGTCAGAGAACAACAAAGGTTCTTTGCTGAGAAGAGTATATTGGAGAGAGGCAAGCCACCAAGAACCCATCAACTAAGAAATCAAATGATGGCTTATCAAAAGAAGGTGAAGCAATTCACTTATGCTCAGCTAGTCAGGAAGAATTTTGATGAAATCAAGGCTATATATGAACAACACAAAAGGAACAAACTAAACTTTGTTGACATTGGATCTGAGGCAGATAAAAAGGATATTAAAGATGTCAAGAAACATTTGCAACAACAAAGACGGTTTGGAAGTACCCCCAGACTTGATACAAAAGGAAGTTTTCCACCAGTTAAGACTACATATGCAAGGAAGAATAAGAAGCTAAAGGAGACTCCAAAGGAAGTTAGAACTTAAGTGTTGGATGAGGGAAATAAAGCTCAAAGTGTTGAGAAGACTGAAAATATACTGGCGGTTTATACACAGTCAATGGTACATGGATAAACGGTACATACGGATTTAGAGGAAGATGTGACAATCCGTCAATTTATGATTGATATTTTATTCTCAATATTTATTTGAAAACATTATTTTAATGTTACAATATGAACTCACTTACTTTTGGGAAGAAATTTTGATTTACGTCTTGAAGTAGCATCGACTACGTCTAAACCGGAGGATTCAACGTTACGTGCTTACGTTTACATACACCGTCTTTGGTGACAGTCCGACATTTCATAAAATAAATTTATCCGTGAATATTATTTTGGAGTTTTAAATTTGTGTTGGTTCATAAACTCACAAATTTACGAGAAGACATTAGGACTTACGATTTTATTTTAACGTCCTTTACGACTAAACCGGAAACCTTAGGATTACGTATTTACGTTTTCGAACTCCGTTTTTGATGAAACAATTTTTATTGGATTCGTTTTATGACGTTGATTCATAATTTATAAAAACGTTTTTCGTAAAACGACCCGAGGGCACGCAAATCGAGGAAACTAGAATCGAGGAGTACCCGTAAATAAATGGGATGAGACAAGTGGGACACTTGTCCCACCCCACTCAATATGGACGGCCAACACCATAAGGTGTCATTTATTTAGCATAAACTACAAACACTTGTCCACTTTAGCTTACTAGTTAAGCTTACCATGAACTAAAACCATCAAACCATCACATACTTCTCATATCTTACATGCAAAAACTACTCAACTCTCTCTCTCACTCACCTATGCCGTCCCAAATGATCCACAAAACACCCATCTCATACAAAAATTTAACCATAAACATATGTTATAATTAACATATGTTAATCTCCATCCAAAAAGATGAAGATTGGTGTAAGTTATAACATCAAAGGAGGAGTTTCCATGGAGTATTAGGGCTGATTTTTCACAAGGTTTCTATGAATAATGGTGGTCATGAAGGTGGTCTTGGTGCATCATAAGTTTCTCCATCCAAAACCATGCCAAACTCATAACCTACATCAAGTTGGTGGTATAAAGATTGTCCTCCTCATCTTCTTGTTATTTTGATTATGTAAACATGTATTTTATTTCCTATTGTATATATTTATGATGATTATATGATGATAAAAATGTTATGTGGGGATTTGTTGTTGATAATCATGGATAAAAAGATGAAAAACTATAAGAAACAAGTCTAAAATCTTGTCTAAATATGTTGGCTGTGTAAAACAGTAAATAAACAAGTCATGGACTGATAATATGATGAAGTAGAATCTATTTACAGTAAGCTATGGGTCTTGTACACATGTGAGAGTTGGCCATACAATGGAATCAAAATAATGAGTAAGATATGATCAAAACAAGTTTAGGGTATAAATCTGAAGTTACTGTTTTGGACGATTTTTAGAAAATATTTAGAAGATGATTCAACAGTAGCCATAGAAGAGTTAAATGTAGCACATATCATGTAGTTTATGTGATAAACATTTGAGCTTCTAATTCATTATAGAACTCTAGATATGTTAAAAATGGTGAACATGAAGTTAAAAATCAGATTTTTGGAAATAATGTTTATTATTATTATATAAGCACTCACATTATAATATATAAAATGTAAAAATATAAACCCACTAACTTATAAAACTTATTTATATAAATGTATAAAGGGTTAATTAAATGGGTAAATAATATAAATGGTAGTAAAATAATATTTATAAGTAATAAAAACTATAAACTTGATTTTTACGACTTTTTCGGCTATCGCCGTGAAATTAACGTTTTTCGCCAAATAAAACTTAGACGACCAAACCCGTCTAATGTAAAGTTTATAAAAGTCATATACTGATGTTTAAGTAACTAATACAAGTAAAAACCGATAAAACACGAACTATAAGAAATACGGACATTAACGGGCTAACTAAGCATATTGGACTAATACTTGGGCTAATAATTGGACTAAATAAGATAAACACCCTTAAAAAGAACTTATTTGGCTTAACCCATTTGGGCCCAACTTGAAAGTGTATGTACTGATGATATAAAAACAAAAAGGATTAATACAAGTTAAGAACTTATAATAGGCTTATTGGACCTAAAACACGTAAATAGGTAAAACGAGAACACTAGTATAAAAGTTACCAACACATAACTCTAAAATGAGTAAACGAGAATATGTAAACCCACTTGATCATCATATATATATAATCATCATATGTATACATAATTGATATTTTTATAAAGTCATTGGACAAACGTCTAAGACCGAGTATTATTTGTCTAGGTTTCCGTGATTGAAGCACGTACCGTACGTCCGAATTGACGATAACCCGCCTTCCCATATCAACGTGAGTTCATAGCCTCGCACTCTTTTAAATGTTTTTATAAATGTTTTATAAACCCGCGAGGGAGATTACATGTTAGTTTTTATAAAATAGGACACCATTTGTCCTGATTGTCTGTTTATTGATTTTGGACCCGAATGATTGAATGACCCGATTGTATGACCCGATAAATGATTAAAGGACCCGATAAATGAAATTAAATGGATTATTAAAGTTAGTTTATGTCACTAAAAGTCCCATTAGCATGAATTGTGAACTACCGGGAGTTGGTAGACGCTTATGCATTTAATAGTACTATTTGGGGACGATCACCCCAGTTCGCGCCTTGACGGTTGATCCCCGTCGTGCCACATTGATTGGTAAGCGAATTTATGTATGAGAAGATTTCAATAGCGTGACCTTTGTGACGACACGCTACTTTAGATGGGCAAAATTGGTATCGGGTTAGCTACCCGTTGTTGGTTTAGTAAGGTAACAATGTCATGCGGCTTGTAATAATCCAAAACTTAACGAAATACTATTAGACGCTTCGAATTTCGATGTATTGCCTGACTAGCAATACTGGGTCATACTATTGATATTATGTTTGTGTTTTGGTTTTCGTAACCATATTCATATAACGGTTTTTATTTTCATACAACGTCATAAGACATATTGTATGATGTTTTTACGACATTGGCTCGTATAATAATTTTTAAGGCAAATGCCTATATTATGATTTTCGATAAGGATTTATATAAAATGAATTTGGCTATTTTACGGCCTATTACAATGATTTGTACGAATTGATTTTTGGTACTAATTTTATACCAAAGTTATATTGATGGAATTTATTAAACTCTATGAATTCACTCGGCGTTATCGCTGACCTTTTCTTTTAACATGTTTTATCTCAGGTACTTGAAGGTAATTCTCGGGAAGACGACAAGAATTCATGGCCCGCACCTAAACTATATTTTCCATTCAAATACTTTGTAAAACTTCGTATGAAATATAATGACTTGGGACCGATGTAACTTTGATATTTATGAATGGAAATAATTTATTATTAAACGACGCGATTTTTATGCGTTGTCTATGATGTGAGTAATGTGCTATCCCGTAACACTAACTAGTCTTCCGCTGTACTAAGTTGTATAAATTTGGGGGTGTTACAGTTTCGTATCAGAGCTCTCGTTATAGAGAACGAAAGATTTTTAAAACTAAGGTTTTGAATAAAACATTTCAAAATCTTTTAACTATAAACATTTTTCTAAAACTGTCTAAAAATCTTTTGACTATAACGGTGCCGAAGAATTCCCGAGTTACCGACAAGGCCAGACTGAGAAGTATTATTTTAATATATATATAACTTGAATTATATATATATGTTGTAATTTGATTACATGATTGTTTGATGATTATCTTGATATTTATACGAGGTATTTATACGACGTAGATTGTCACAAGGAACCCTAAATCCCCTAGTAAATTAGTCGAAGCTATTCTCGTAGGAATTCTAGCTATCCTAGATCTAAACCAAGTTGTGGATATTTATGATCCCAACAAATGGTTGATATTCGTAGAAATGTAGATATTAGTTGATTGTGATATTGAAAAAGAATTGGCGAGATTAAATCTGATATCGATGTCATGACGATCTTTCCTTATAGAGTGGAGTTTGACAAAACGCTACCACCTAGAAAGATGTCATCTGATTCGTTGTCATCCAATCCTTAAATTTGAAATCGAAAGGGTGAATGTTGCACTTGAGGCTGTTATTGGAACCATTATCCAAAAGCCTCATGCCACTAATACCTTTCCGAGAAGTCTAATTGACTGATCAAGTCATTTCATATTAGTGACTCATTGGATAATTGTTGTTGTAAGAGCTATAGGATTGGAATTAAGTGTTGATCATATCGAGCTTTTATTTCCCTATTAAGGCCTAAGAATAAAGTTGAAGTATTGGAGAATGAATTAGGATATCGAGTTGAGTGTAAGTTGATTGAAACTTGAATAAAGAAAAACTTAACCTATATGGAATATGAGATTGTTAAGAGGAAATTATTAAGTCATGTGATTGAATTATAAGGTTTTAATTGATTGTTGATTCGTATTAAGGGTTGTTCCTAGGCCATTGTCCACTAACGAGGATGCCCAGTGTCCAAGAAATAAATTGAAGAAATATTCTTCTGAATTGAGACCGATGGATCTTCTGGGACATGTGGAACACCTAATGTTGGGAATCTAAACTTGTTAGATTCCCTGTTCATTGATTTAAACATAATTAGGCTGATAGATAGTCCCTTGCCTGTGCCTAGGAGGCAGGCAAGTTTCACAAGACTCACAGAGATCCGAATCTCTGTGAGCAACCTCAGAGGAGTCCATGTCAGAGACATTGTCAGGGAAGTCGAAGATTACCTGAAGACATACTCCTTGGCTGTGATGGATAACAGCCAAGATGTATTAGGGACTCTGAGGGGTTGAGAGTTAACAGGGGTGGCAATACCCTGATAACTCTCAGCACACTTTGGACATGCCATTTGTGTGTTCGAGAATATGAAGAATAAGGAAACTGTTTTGGACAACTGTTCCTTAAAGCATAATGGAAGACTACCAAGAATAGAAGGACATCATGTGACTGATGTGGGAACTTGTAAAAGTTGTGTAGTCGACATCAAGTACTGTTCAAGTCAAACTCGTAACACTATAAATAGGATGTGTATCCTTGCATTAAGATTTAACACTTTGCAATATTAAGAACATTAGTGCGTGTAACTTAGTGAATCAAACAGCTACGACTGTATTCATAAGTTAAGGTTTATTGTTGTTCAAAGTGTGCACAACACATTGTCATCAAACGGTGTTATCCATAACACTTGTAATTCTTTATTATACAATAATAAGATTACGTTTGAAAAGTAATACCTTGTGTTGATTAAGTTAAGATTAGGGTTTCTCGCATTAATTAGGGACTTTCAATTGGTATCAGAGCGGTGTTTGATATTAAAACCTTCAAGAAACATCGTTCTCCGTTTTATAATCAAGATCCAACATGCCGGAAACCTCTAGCCCACACTCACCTTCCAGAAACCCATCTTCACCAAGACTTACCGCCCCACCAAATGACGATGATCTACCCCAACTTCTTGACTCAAGAGGTGGATCACACGTAACCAGTGTACCAGTCTTTGATGAAGAAGACTTTGCCAGTTAGAAGAGTCAGTTTCTTGTATACCTTGATGGTCTTGAACCTTTTCTCTTAGAAATTTTAGAAAATGGTCCATATATTCCCATGGCACTCACTTCTACTAAAGAAAACCCTCTTCCCAAGCCTGTCAAACAATGGACCGCTGCTGATAGGAAATTAGCAAACCAAGATAAACGTCTCAAAAGCATCATAATTTCCTGTCTTCCAAAGCATATCATGAAGTCTGTTATTCAGTGTCCCACAGCTAAACAGATGTGGACAGACCTTATTCTTGGCCATGAAGGACCCTCTGAAACAAGAGAGACAAAGATTCAGGCACTCAGACTTCAGTTTAATGCCTTTAAGTCTCTTGAAGGTGAAAAAGTTCAGCAAACCTATACTAGACTGAAGATTCTTCTAAATGACCTCGCTATGAATGATGTTACTATTGGTCAAGCTGAAATCAATGCCACCTTTGTCAACAGCCTTCCAAGAAAGTGGCTGAGCATGAATCAGACTCAGAGAGCTAACAACTCAATCAAAAATGATACCCTGGCTCAGCTCTATGGAAAGTACAATTATGAAGAAGGGCTGATCGATACTATCTACAAATCAGAGACTGAAAGATTTGTAGTACAAGGAGCATCTTCCAAAGCTTTGATCTCTGCAACACATCCTATTGACAGCGATTCTGATATGGAAGAAGATACTCGTAGCAGCCAAGAGTTCTTGTCAGACTTCAATGTAGAATTTCATGAAAGAGCACTGCTAGCCAACCAAAGAAGATACTACAAAAGATCTGGAAGAGTAGGATCAGCCAGCAAACCAACTGACAGGTCAAAAGAAACATGTTTTGCCTGTGGAAAGCTTGGACATTTTCAAAAAGAATGTCCCTCCACCAAAACATCCTCACCCTCTTATCCATCATCTTCATCCAAACCCTACAAGTTCAAACAACATAACAACTCATCACAATCCAATTCTTCAGACACTGAGAAGAAAGATTACAAAAATAAGTACAAGGCACTTAAGGCTGAGTTAGAACAGATGAACTTGAAGATTGAAGCTATGTCCAAAAAGAAAGGTGGTGAGAAAAAGGCTGAGAAAGGGTTGGTTGCTGAAACCTATGATTGGAATGATGAACCATTGACTTCAGATGAAGAAGATACCACAAGAGTCAGGGCTTTTATGGCAATAGCTGATGATGAACCAGCTGTTGGAAAAGGTGATGCAAGATCACGACAATGGGTCGACATCACAATGAAAAAGGTACACAGGCTTCTTTCTATGTCTGATTGTGATGAACGAAAGCATGTTCTTGATTACACCATTGTTGACTTGCACTTTGTTGAGGAACAAAGGAAGAACCTTCTTGACAAGTTTCACTCTGTTAAAACTGAAATGATTAATGCTAAGGCTGAATGTGATACTCTCAGGCGGGTTAACTTAGAGAAAATATCCCTGCAAAATGAAGTAGCTAGATTAATGATGAGATGGCATTTATACATGATCTCATCGTTCTTTTCGGGCTTTAAATGCACTAAAATGTCATAAAATACCATATATATGCTTGTGTTTGTTTACTTGTGTGTTTTAGGTATGGATATCGTGAAAAAGACAAAAGATCACAAGATACAAGGAAAAACGAACACGAAAAACGAAGCCGTACAAAGAACCGGGCCCTAATCATGGAATTTTCATCAAATACCCTTGAAGACTTGAAGACAAACAAGATTGATCATCATTTATTGAAGAAATGACACTTAAAACCCTTGTATATTAATAATTACAAGTTTGGTCCCTTAAGTTTGTCAAAATTACAAAAAGGTCCTTCAACTTTGAAGAAATGGCAAGAATAGTCCCTCAACAATTTCAAATTGCCATTTATGGTCCCTCATGAAGATTAAGATGCAAGGAAGACCTTTGAAGATCAAATAGTCCAAGATCAGCCCTTAAAAGAATCACCAAATGTCAAAATACATCCTTGATAACCTTTTATCAAAAGTTGGTGCCAAAATTGCCAAACCTTGAAACTTATTTACAAAGGAGAAATCTGTTTTAGGGTTAAAAACCTTTAATGCCAAAAATCTGAAAAGAAAAGGACCAAAGTTGACAAGTGAAACATTTAAATCCTAAAAGGGCGCCTAACATGTTACTTTCCCCTAAAAACGGATTGAAGGGATTACTGTTCATCATTCTTACTACCCAGAAATTACTTTCACTTTTACTTGGGTAATTCTCAATTAAACTTACACACAAGTAATTCACACACTCACAAACCTTTCCCACTCCTAAAAACCTGCATCCCACGCATGTGCACCAAACCCCCAATTCCCCAATCCACCAATCACATCATTCCTTAGCCCCCAAGCATCATGACGTGTCCCAATTGAATGGCCAAGATTATTTGCTTCCTCCCAAAGCAAAATAAACGTTCAAGATCAAATGGACAGCTCAAATGCACCAAAAACGTCCAAGGGTAGAATAGGGATTTTTCTATGAATTAGGGTTTGTTTTATTGGTTCTAGAATAGTCTTAGCTCTCTATAAAAGGAGCTCACAACCTGTGTGAAGCCCTTTGTTCCAGTTTCTAGTCTCTCACATGTAATTCCTTTTTAAAGAAATAAAAAGTTTGGTTTTTGAAATATTCAAGTGTAATTCCTTTTTTATTGTTTTTAAAAGATTGTGTGTTGTGAGGAGATTGATTCTGAGTTCCACTTTGTTTTATGGTTAAGCAACTTTGATTTTCAAAGTTGTTTAAGGTTTTGAAATTTTGAGAGATTTTAGTAAAATCTGCTCAAAGGTATTTTGGTGTTAAAGGTTAATGATTTTGGTGTTATAGGATTATTAAAACGTTTTTTAGAAAGTTTGGAAAAGTTTGGTAAGGTTTTAAGAAGTAAAAAGAGAGAAAACAGAATTATACATATATTGTGTTTTGTGTTTTCTTTTGATTTGTTTTGAGCAGGTGTGAAGAAGTGTTGATTCAGTTCTGCTCCAACCCGAGTTGGATTGGAGGAGGATTTTCATCCTCTAGGTTCTTGGATGTAAGAACCTAAGGTAAACTCCTTTTTCTCTTGAAAAGTTCAAAAATAGTAGTTTGTATGATCTTATGTGATTCTGTGCATAAGTGTGTTTGAGGTGTTGGATTTGTGTTTATGTTATGTTATATGCATGCTAGATGTTAATGGAACCAGTTAGAATAGCTTTTGCAAGGTTTTGAAGTGTTAAAAGTTAGTTTACAGAAATAAAGAGGTGTTTGGCAATACGTTTTAGCAGGGGATGGATCTTAATTAGTGATTATTAAGGGTGTTAGAGTTAGTAATTTAAGTTAAGTTAGGTTATAGTAAGTTAATAATCTACTTTGGTGAGGTTTTGAAACAGATTGGTATGCTTAAAAGTGAAAATCAAGTGTTAAAAACCTGCAAGTCATATTCTGCTTATATTTGGTAAGATTTTGGTGCTTGATTTTGGATTTCTGTGTAGTAATAGGGTAATTTTAGGTTTGAATTGGATTGTATGCCAACTTGTGAGTTTGTGTACACGATTTGGTAGCTTTAAGTTCATTGGATTGCAAGTTTTTAGCCTAAGAGTCCACAGACCCTCCTAATCTGTCACAGAGAACTAGATAGCCTATTTGTGCATCAGTTTTGATCTTGTGTGCATCTGTTTTGCCTAATTGGTGTGCTATTTGGTTTATACTTGTTGATCTTGACTTCTTGTGATCAAAGGATCACAAGAGTGCCCCTCTTTGTTCCAAAATATCATACCAAATAAGCATAAAGCCCAAGTCCTCTTGGCTTATAATCAGCAAAACGCAAAGTGTATCCTGCTTGTGTCAACATACAAGTCTGTCACGTTTTGATTTGGAATTGGCTTTAAATCTTGTCAAAAAGGTTAAGTGGATTGGTTTTCAAGTTTACAAGGTGTCACAGATTGGTTTGGCAAAGTTTAAAAAGCAAAAAAAAATAATAGCTGCGCCGCAAGACCTACTAGTTGCGGCGCAACTGAAGGAGCTACAGATCAAGGTGCTCTCGTTTCACTAGTTGCGGCGCAAGACACAAGCGTTGCGGCGCAACTGAAGGAGCTACAGATCAAGGTGCTCTCGTTTCACTTGTTGCGGCGCAAGACACAAGCGTTGCGGCGCAACTAAGGAGTAAAAAGGGGGGTTTATAGCCTCGAACCCGTGACCTGCCGTTCACAACACCAACAACCTATCCATCCTGCCCTTGGGTCTTTTACTGACCAAGGGTGGAATTGTTATTCCTTTAACCCATCTTTCTTTCGTCTTATTTTAATTAAGCCGTAGGTTTTGAAGCTTATTCCAGCTTATTTATAAGTTGATTTTTGTTCTTTTAATTTTTCTTAGAATTATATTAGTGTTAGAGATTTTTCTGGCCAAGTTTCAAATTTTTCCTTTTATTCATTTATTTTCTACAATTTATTTATTATACGTTTTTTATAAAAGCAATAAAAAATACCAAAAATAGTTTTAATTTTTAGGAAAAATAATTTTAAGGTTTTAAAATATATTTTTGAGGTTTACATCTTATTTTGGTTTCAAAAACATTTATTTTTAGTTTTATAATATTTTAAGGTTTTTTATAAACTTTAAAGATTTTTATAAAATTATTAAAAAAGGTTTAGAAGCTCTAATTTGTGTTTTTCTCTTAATTATATTATTTAGGATTTTTAGAAATTTTTTATTTCAAATTTTAGTAACTTTTTATTTTTAGTAATATTTTAATATTATTTTAATATTTAATTTTCAAAATTTTATTTTTCTTTCTTTTTCATTTTTCTTAATTTCTTTATCAATAATTAGGAACATTTCCATTTTTAGAATAATTTTTAAGCTTTTAGATTTATTTTTATAATTATTTTAAGTTTAATTAGTTTTTAATTATTTTTAATCATTTTTAGAGTTTTAAAAATAGTTTTAATAGGTTTTAATTTTTAGAAAATTACTTTTTAGTCTTATAATAATATAAGTTAAGTATTAGTTCAATAAAATCATATTTTAGACATTTGAATTAGTTAAATTTAATTTTAGGGCTTTAATTAGCATTTAAAATTAATTATTTAATTAATAAAAGGTTTTAAAATATCTTTGTTGGATTTTTATCTTTATTTATATTATTTTAGACTTCTTTTTAGTCTTTTTATTTTTGATATTTTGTTTTTGGTTTTAATAATTTTTAATTTTTGTGGTTTTTCTACGGCTTTACGTTTTCGTTTTTTACGTCATAGTGTAATTTCCAAGAAACCGTCATTCCATCTTCTCAATATTAATCTCAAAGAAATACAAGTTAATTCACAACACCATACCTCCTTGGGAAACGAATCTTTTCTCTCTTTTATTTGATTGTGGGTCATTAACACTTGATTTTTCTTAAAAGTCATTTGTTCGATACTTACCGCTATTTACGCTCTTTTCCTAAAGGGTAGTAAAACACTACAATCATTTTGGCGCCGCTGCCGGGGAGGTGTGTCGTGTCTTAATTTGGAAAATTTTGTTTTTGATATTATCCATAAATAGTATTTGTGTTAAGTGGAACTCCCTTAACACGTATTATCGGTTTTCTCGGTTTTTCTTTGTGAATATTATTAATATATTGTATTAAGTATCACAACCAAAATACAATATCTCCAAAAGTGTGAAAACACAACCTTGATTCGGGATTTCATCACTCGATCATTGTATTCGAATCTCAAACAAAAAGAAAAGGCAAAAATAGATAAATACTTTCGTGAAGCTCGATTTTGAAAAATACAAACTATAAGGTGGGTATAAGGCGGGTATTATAAAATATACCCTAAGGAAAAAGGCTCTTAAGTGCTTCGCGCCGCCTCGTTTCCCCGCTTGCTTGTGAGTATTTTGAGATTGAAGGCTAATCGAGGGTTTTGCCGCCCAAAGTATTAATACGTATACTATATTTGCTTGGTTTTCTTTGTGATTAAACCCTCGTGAACAATTTGGTTTTCGCCAAAGTTCTAAAGTCATTCGAAGGCGTTCACTCCACGTGATCGTTTTCATTCCTTTGAGGCTTCTTTAATCAAGAGTTTGATTCGAGGAGAGATTTTGTAGATTGTTGTCTACAAAGATACACCAAAATCCAAAAAAAAATTAAATATCATCAAAAACACAAAAAAATTGAAAATCCACAAAACGACCAAAAAGAATCTTCTTTGCTCACCTCCCATTCTTCGTGAAGTTTATGATCACTCGTAATCAAGCTAAACGAGCTCGTAAACGACTACAAAAGCAAGCAAATCAAGGATCGTTGATTGTTGAAGAACCTCCAATTGTTGAACCTATTATAGAACAAGAAGTCGTAATGGCTAATCGTACTATGATGGAGTTGCTACAAGCACCCACCGAGGGTTTTGGAGAGGCCATTGTTATTCCCGCCATCCTTGCGGAGAATTTCGAGATTAAGACGGGTTTAATGTCGATGCTACAAGCAAACAAATTTCGAGGTCACGAGAAAGACAACCCGCATTACCACATTAGGAATTTCAACCGTCTCACCGCCACTAGCAAATTCAAAGATGTTCCGCATGACGCCATTAAGATGATGTTGTTTCCATATTCGTTGGATGGACCCGCAAAAATTTGGCTCGAGAAAGAACCGCCAAATTCGATTTTGACATGGGCCGATCTCGTTTCTATGTTTGTGAACAAGTTTTTTCCACCATCGAAAACAACACACTTAAAAAATGAGATTTCACGATTTGTGCAACGTAACAATGAAAGTTTTTCAATGGCATGGGAACGATTTAAGGAGATGTTGCATGAATGTCCTCACCATGATTTTTCGGAATTGCATCAAATTGATACCTTTTATAATGGGCTTAATGATCATGAACGAGATTATTTGAATGCCGCCGCGGGTGGTAATTTTTTGTGCAAGACGACAAATGAGGCTTTACAAATCATTGAAAATCGATCTAAGGTTTATAGCCCTCGTAACACACCGAGTGTTGCCAATATGGGTTCGTCATCGTCATCACAATCGTCTCGTAGCATTAACGCCTTACATGATGAAGCTAATGAGGAAAATCGGTTTTTTGATAGATTTGCTAATCTAATGTCCCATTGGAAGGCTCAAGAAGCTTCCAATTCCGCTTCGGTTAAAGCGGTTGCTAAGAGTTGTTTATCGTGTGGAGGAGCTCATGATTTATCCGAGTGCATTACCGCGGATGGTAACACTTCGAGTGCTTATGTAGCAACGGGAACTTACAACCAAAACGGCCAAGGTTCCCGCCAAAATCAAGCTCCACCAAATCAAAATGCTAATAACTATCGAAACAACAACCAAGGTAATTACCAAGGCAACACACGCAATTACAACAAAGGGAATTATCAAAGTGGGAATGGACAAATCTCTAATCAAAACCAAAACCGTGATTTTCAAAACACTACACAAGGTTTTCAAAATGCTCACACGAAAAATTTGCAAGGAGAATTTTTGGATTATGCAAAAGCAAATGATGCTAAATTTGATAATATGCAACGTGAGATGATTAGCTTAAGGTCCGAGTTGAAAAACGAGCTTAAAAATGAACTTGCTAATGAACTTAAAACTCATGCTAATAAAATGGAAGGAAATGTCCAACGTCTTCAACAAAACCAACAAAAAATGGAATTAGGACAACATGAGATTAAGCAAGAGTTATTGAAAGCGGATGCTAGGCAATCTAAATTTGAGGACCGAATGGCTAAGATGTTTGAAGCTATCATGTGTAAGCCCTCTTCTTCGGGTGGTCTTCCTAGTGATACCATTGCAAACCCGAAGGGAGAAATGAAGGTTATTACTACACGAAGTGGTAAAACTTTCAAGGAACCAATCTCTCGTCCAAGTACTTCTACGGAGAAGGAAATCGAGAAAGAACCCGAGGTGGTGGTCGAAAAGGAGCACATTACAATCCCACGAAGTACCGCTCAAACCACACCTACGGTTACACCAATACCACTTATGGAACCCGAGTTTCCAAGGCCGTTGCCTAATGACCAACCCACACCACCTTTACCTTACCCTTCGAGACGAAACAAAGAGAAAGCACAAGAAAGGAACAATTATCAATTTGAGCTATTTATGAAAATGTTTCGTGATTTGCACTTTAACATAAGTTTTGCCGATGCTTTAATCATGATGCCTCGATTCGCCGCAAACTTCAAAAGTATGCTTAACAACAAAGAAAAGTTACAACAATCGTCTAGTTGTTCATCGGTTTTTCTAAGCCGCATACCACAAAAAGTCGGTGATCCCGGTAAATTTTTGATTCCGTGTGCTATACAAGATATGGAGGAATGCTACGCCTTGGCCGATCTTGGCGCTAGTATTAATTTAATGCCTCTCGAGATTTTCAAATCGCTTTCGCTTCCGGCTCTTACTCCTTCGAACATGTCCATCGAGATGGCCGATCATTCTACGATCATGGCATGTGGAGTAGCCGAGGACGTTTTCGTTAAAGTCGAAAAGTTTTACTATCCCGTTGACTTTATCGTTGTAGACATTCCCATCGATCGAAAAGTTCCTCTCATTTTGGGTCGTTCATTTTTGGATACATCAAGAGCACTTATCGATGTTCATGCTCGTAAAATCACCCTTCGTTTCAATGAAGAAGAACTTGTCATCAATGCAACACAAAACTCCAATCTATCTCATGTATATTCTATTGCAACTTTAAACCATGGTGACTCGACCAATGTCGTTTGCAAAGAATTTTCACCAAGAGTTTTAGGGAATGTCGCCAAAAACAATTTACCATTTCCTCCGCCGGTGGAGGTTATGAGTGCAAAGCCTACAAAGAAGAAACCATCAATACTTGAATCGAAAAATCCTTCACATTCATTCTTAAAAAGTGTTGATAAGTTGTCGGTTTCTACGGAAGATCTTTCGGATGATGAATATATGGACCCCGATGGGGAGGTTTTCTTCGTCGATAAACGTTTTGAGAACTTGCCACCACCAAAACCAAAACGGTTTCAAAATGTGAGAATTTTTAGTGTAACTAACATCGTCTTAGAAACACCAAATATTTTCGACATAATCAACAAGGGTTTTCATAAGGAGAGTTTAAAAGATAACAAAGGAAAAGATCTTAAACTTGATTTAATTGATTTTTCTACAAATCTAACTCCGTCATCACCACGTGATTTGAGTGCTACAAACTCGTCTACTCCTTTTGACGATGTTTTGTGTGGTTCTAGTATGGGGGAAGCCCCTTATGTTCCCTCATCCTTGTCCACCGAGGACGAGATATTCGATCCCGGAATTTCATATAAAGGGAAATCTCGGTCTTCCACCGATGCAATAAATGGAAACTATATCTATTTGCTTGGTGCGAGTCTACCTCGAGTAGCTCAAACGTTTGTCTTACCAATTGTCTCACCCTTCTACTTCTCATCTATTTTCTTCAAACTCTTTGAGTTTATGGCACATGTTGGAGTGGTGTTAATTTGTTTTCCCAATGGAAACGAGAACGCCATCTTCGACCCCGGTATTTTGCATCATCTAAGGACTTAGTCCTTTTTACCGGTTGCTTTTTGGGCCTTGTTTATCATGTAAGCCCCATCAAAAATTGACCACACCATGATTTCCCTAAATGTTCACATTTTAAGGGGATCGAGTCGAGCTCATGACTCGGTAATCAAAAACGAGGTGCCTCGTGGGGGAGATCCCATGCTTATCTTTATTGCTTTTTATTCACTAATAAGGGGACTTGTACCCTTCCAACTCGTTGTCTCGTGGTTGTTTGTGATTGTGTTATCTAGATCATCATCGTCTACGATTGAAGACTCTCGTGTTCGTTTACATGAGCCTCCATTGTTCGTTTGAAGAAGTTTTTCACGATTCCATGACATATCCTTTATTGTTCTAACAATTATCTTTAGCATAATTAATAAACGGCTTTAGATATATTGTTGATCACCCTTTCCATGCTAGATCCTAAGCATTCGACTCTTCGTCTCTAGTATGGGGGTGCTCCACCTTTAGACTCGAAACATTGAGGACAATGTTTACTTTTAGTATGGGGGGGTGAATAGGTACTTGCTTTGCTACGCCCTCACGTTTTCCAACTTTCAATGTTTTGTTTTGCTAATAAGGCTAAAAATGGCCAAATTTTAAAATTTTTAGTTTTCATAAGTGTTTTTAAGACACGAATGTATATTTTCCGATGGGTAGAATAAGAGTTAATTTTTGACTTGATGGGCATTTGGAGCCATTTACATTCCTTAACCCGCTCAATTCAAGTTTTGCTAGACTTTTATATAGGGAGCTTTAAAACGCGAAAGTCTTAATTCATTCGGGTTAAGAACAAGAACTTTTCGCAAGTTCCTATAATTGATTCTAGAAAGTCACTTATCAAGGGAACTTTAAAACGCATTCTCTAAACTTGAAAAAGTCCAAGAAAGTGCAAGATCCTATAGGTGGCTTGAAAACCCAAAACTTTGATTTGATATAGTCTTAATGAAAGCTAATCCAAATTTGGCTTAATTATTGACTTGCATGGCTAAGTATTCACGAGTCTCTTTAATTAGAGGTCTTTAAATAGTGAAGAACGAGAAATGATAGAGTTAGACAAGTGATCATGCTAAACGTAGAACATGAAAATGTTCTTTCAAAAACTCATATGTTTTTAATTGTGGCTTTTTCTTCCCATAAGATCAATGCATTAGGAATAAAACATAATTGCAATAAGTAAGGTCGTACGGTTTGAAAAGTTACTTAGCCTCTAGCGCAAGATCGTTTAAAAGTTGCTCGGGGTTGAATAGAGTTCATAGCCAAGGCATAACTTATTGAAGCGGGACGCGAAGATTGGCGATCATCCAAAAAGACCCTAACAAGGCATGAGGAGCTCTATTTTTGCTAAAGATCCAAAGATGATGTGAAGTATCATTATTCCAAAATCAATATGAAGGATCAAGACACACGACGAGAAGCTATTACTCCCCTAAAGAATGGAGAAAGTCTATCCAAAAAGACCCTAACAAGGTATGAGGATAAATATATCCAAGTCCGAAAAGGAGGCGGATCGTTGTATATCAAAATCCAAAGTAAGATTGAAGAAAAATGATGAAGTCGTGGTCCTATATGAAGAATCTCTCAAAAACGTCAAGTGAAGAAATTCCAAATATATGAGGAGAAGACCATTATTTCAAGAACGTCTTCCCAAGATTTGAAGTATGAAGTACATGCCAAATATCGGTCCGAGAAAGGTCTCAAATCGTGAAACGAGTTATGCCAAGATATGAACTTAAGGAGATACACGAGAAGCCGTTTTAAAAGATTTTGTCCTTCGGCTAACTATTGATCAAATCGTGCTACTTTGCTTTCGGACTAATAACTACTCAAATAAGTCAATATGAATCACTTGTGATCCATGACAAATAGATAAAAAATGCTAGTAACCCATTTCCTTTTATAATAACTAGGATTGCGGGGAGAAAAAGTATTACACAATTTGAACGTATGAGTAGTGTTAGCATTGTGACTTGTACCAACAATGATCTTGTTTTTGCACTTGGCATGGAATGTATGACAATCGAGGATGACGAAATTTACTCTAAGGGACATTAACTTGTTTCTATTCTTTGACCATAAAAGTCACTTTTTGGTGATGAAAATCATACATTATGTCTTTACACATCATCGTAGTATGTTGCAAGTCTTTTACTCTTCAATAAAGGTTAATAAAATTGAACTTTGGTGATGCTTAGATACTTTATTCTAGCATTGCGTGAGGGCACGGCAATGGCTTAGTATGGGGGAGTGATGAGATGGCATTTATACATGATCTCATCGTTCTTTTCGGGCTTTAAATGCACTAAAATGTCATAAAATACCATATAGTGTTTGTTTACTTGTGTGTTTTAGGTATGGATATCGTGAAAAAGACAAAAGATCACAAGATACAAGGAAAAACGAACACGAAAAACGAAGCCGTACAAAGAACCGGGCCCTAATCATGGAATTTTCATCAAATACCCTTGAAGACTTGAAGACAAACAAGATTGATCATCATTTATTGAAGAAATGACACTTAAAACCCTTGTATATTAATAATTACAAGTTTGGTCCCTTAAGTTTGTCAAAATTACAAAAAGGTCCTTCAACTTTGAAGAAATGGCAAGAATAGTCCCTCAACAATTTCAAATTGCCATTTATGGTCCCTCATGAAGATTAAGATGCAAGGAAGACCTTTGAAGATCAAATAGTCCAAGATCAGCCCTTAAAAGAATCACCAAATGTCAAAATACATCCTTGATAACCTTTTATCAAAAGTTGGTGCCAAAATTGCCAAACCTTGAAACTTATTTACAAAGGAGAAATCTGTTTTAGGGTTAAAAACCTTTAATGCCAAAAATCTGAAAAGAAAAGGACCAAAGTTGACAAGTGAAACATTTAAATCCTAAAAGGGCGCCTAACATGTTACTTTCCCCTAAAAACGGATTGAAGGGATTACTGTTCATCATTCTTACTACCCAGAAATTACTTTCACTTTTACTTGGGTAATTCTCAATTAAACTTACACACAAGTAATTCACACACTCACAAACCTTTCCCACTCCTAAAAACCTGCATCCCACGCATGTGCACCAAACCCCCAATTCCCCAATCCACCAATCACATCATTCCTTAGCCCCCAAGCATCATGACGTGTCCCAATTGAATGGCCAAGATTATTTGCTTCCTCCCAAAGCAAAATAAACGTTCAAGATCAAATGGACAGCTCAAATGCACCAAAAACGTCCAAGGGTAGAATAGGGATTTTTCTATGAATTAGGGTTTGTTTTATTGGTTCTAGAATAGTCTTAGCTCTCTATAAAAGGAGCTCACAACCTGTGTGAAGCCCTTTGTTCCAGTTTCTAGTCTCTCACATGTAATTCCTTTTTAAAGAAATAAAAAGTTTGGTTTTTGAAATATTCAAGTGTAATTCCTTTTTTATTGTTTTTAAAAGATTGTGTGTTGTGAGGAGATTGATTCTGAGTTCCACTTTGTTTTATGGTTAAGCAACTTTGATTTTCAAAGTTGTTTAAGGTTTTGAAATTTTGAGAGATTTTAGTAAAATCTGCTCAAAGGTATTTTGGTGTTAAAGGTTAATGATTTTGGTGTTATAGGATTATTAAAACGTTTTTTAGAAAGTTTGGAAAAGTTTGGTAAGGTTTTAAGAAGTAAAAAGAGAGAAAACAGAATTATACATATATTGTGTTTTGTGTTTTCTTTTGATTTGTTTTGAGCAGGTGTGAAGAAGTGTTGATTCAGTTCTGCTCCAACCCGAGTTGGATTGGAGGAGGATTTTCATCCTCTAGGTTCTTGGATGTAAGAACCTAAGGTAAACTCCTTTTTCTCTTGAAAAGTTCAAAAATAGTAGTTTGTATGATCTTATGTGATTCTGTGCATAAGTGTGTTTGAGGTGTTGGATTTGTGTTTATGTTATGTTATATGCATGCTAGATGTTAATGGAACCAGTTAGAATAGCTTTTGCAAGGTTTTGAAGTGTTAAAAGTTAGTTTACAGAAATAAAGAGGTGTTTGGCAATACGTTTTAGCAGGGGATGGATCTTAATTAGTGATTATTAAGGGTGTTAGAGTTAGTAATTTAAGTTAAGTTAGGTTATAGTAAGTTAATAATCTACTTTGGTGAGGTTTTGAAACAGATTGGTATGCTTAAAAGTGAAAATCAAGTGTTAAAAACCTGCAAGTCATATTCTGCTTATATTTGGTAAGATTTTGGTGCTTGATTTTGGATTTCTGTGTAGTAATAGGGTAATTTTAGGTTTGAATTGGATTGTATGCCAACTTGTGAGTTTGTGTACACGATTTGGTAGCTTTAAGTTCATTGGATTGCAAGTTTTTAGCCTAAGAGTCCACAGACCCTCCTAATCTGTCACAGAGAACTAGATAGCCTATTTGTGCATCAGTTTTGATCTTGTGTGCATCTGTTTTGCCTAATTGGTGTGCTATTTGGTTTATACTTGTTGATCTTGACTTCTTGTGATCAAAGGATCA
Organism: Glebionis coronaria; assembly: GCA_025667525.1. Lineage (NCBI taxonomy): Eukaryota > Viridiplantae > Streptophyta > Magnoliopsida > Asterales > Asteraceae > Glebionis > Glebionis coronaria. The sequence continues at coordinate 438,644,475 of CM046874.1, forward strand.
CAAGAGTGCCCCTCTTTGTTCCAAAATATCATACCAAATAAGCATAAAGCCCAAGTCCTCTTGGCTTATAATCAGCAAAACGCAAAGTGTATCCTGCTTGTGTCAACATACAAGTCTGTCACGTTTTGATTTGGAATTGGCTTTAAATCTTGTCAAAAAGGTTAAGTGGATTGGTTTTCAAGTTTACAAGGTGTCACAGATTGGTTTGGCAAAGTTTAAAAAGCAAAAAAAAATAATAGCTGCGCCGCAAGACCTACTAGTTGCGGCGCAACTGAAGGAGCTACAGATCAAGGTGCTCTCGTTTCACTAGTTGCGGCGCAAGACACAAGCGTTGCGGCGCAACTGAAGGAGCTACAGATCAAGGTGCTCTCGTTTCACTTGTTGCGGCGCAAGACACAAGCGTTGCGGCGCAACTAAGGAGTAAAAAGGGGGGTTTATAGCCTCGAACCCGTGACCTGCCGTTCACAACACCAACAACCTATCCATCCTGCCCTTGGGTCTTTTACTGACCAAGGGTGGAATTGTTATTCCTTTAACCCATCTTTCTTTCGTCTTATTTTAATTAAGCCGTAGGTTTTGAAGCTTATTCCAGCTTATTTATAAGTTGATTTTTGTTCTTTTAATTTTTCTTAGAATTATATTAGTGTTAGAGATTTTTCTGGCCAAGTTTCAAATTTTTCCTTTTATTCATTTATTTTCTACAATTTATTTATTATACGTTTTTTATAAAAGCAATAAAAAATACCAAAAATAGTTTTAATTTTTAGGAAAAATAATTTTAAGGTTTTAAAATATATTTTTGAGGTTTACATCTTATTTTGGTTTCAAAAACATTTATTTTTAGTTTTATAATATTTTAAGGTTTTTTATAAACTTTAAAGATTTTTATAAAATTATTAAAAAAGGTTTAGAAGCTCTAATTTGTGTTTTTCTCTTAATTATATTATTTAGGATTTTTAGAAATTTTTTATTTCAAATTTTAGTAACTTTTTATTTTTAGTAATATTTTAATATTATTTTAATATTTAATTTTCAAAATTTTATTTTTCTTTCTTTTTCATTTTTCTTAATTTCTTTATCAATAATTAGGAACATTTCCATTTTTAGAATAATTTTTAAGCTTTTAGATTTATTTTTATAATTATTTTAAGTTTAATTAGTTTTTAATTATTTTTAATCATTTTTAGAGTTTTAAAAATAGTTTTAATAGGTTTTAATTTTTAGAAAATTACTTTTTAGTCTTATAATAATATAAGTTAAGTATTAGTTCAATAAAATCATATTTTAGACATTTGAATTAGTTAAATTTAATTTTAGGGCTTTAATTAGCATTTAAAATTAATTATTTAATTAATAAAAGGTTTTAAAATATCTTTGTTGGATTTTTATCTTTATTTATATTATTTTAGACTTCTTTTTAGTCTTTTTATTTTTGATATTTTGTTTTTGGTTTTAATAATTTTTAATTTTTGTGGTTTTTCTACGGCTTTACGTTTTCGTTTTTTACGTCATAGTGTAATTTCCAAGAAACCGTCATTCCATCTTCTCAATATTAATCTCAAAGAAATACAAGTTAATTCACAACACCATACCTCCTTGGGAAACGAATCTTTTCTCTCTTTTATTTGATTGTGGGTCATTAACACTTGATTTTTCTTAAAAGTCATTTGTTCGATACTTACCGCTATTTACGCTCTTTTCCTAAAGGGTAGTAAAACACTACAATCAATTAACCTTGAAAAACATAGCTTTGAATGACCAAGTCACTGAATTAAACAAAGTTATTGAAAAATGGCTGTGTGCTAGGTTTACTATAGATGAATTGCTTAGGGATGAAGTGCCTGCTGACCTAAACAGGGATATAACTGCTAAACATAAAAAGCTGAGGATTATCACCAAACCCAAAGACATTGTCTTTAAATCTACAGAGACTATTCATATGTCAGACACCTCTTTGACTAATGACCCTGTCTCTGAAGATGTGGCTGAGCTTCCACCCTTGCCCAAACTCTCTGGAGTTGAACCTAGCAGTTCTTCTAGATCTGCTAAGGATGAACTTAAGATAGATATTGAGAATCCTCCAGCTAAAGTTTTTCGTGTGCCTGCTAAACCAACTGGTAAACAAGTAGCTTTTAAGCCTGTTTCTACTAAGGCTGTGAATAAGGTTGACCCCACCACTGAAGATCGCCTGTTGTCTCTTATGAAAGAAGTAGAACTCTTGAAACAACACATTAAGCCTTCCGCTGAATGCTCTACTTCTCATGAACCTAAGTCAGTCCTAGGTGAACCCAAAGGGGAAAGATTAATCAAACCTTATTGCAATGTTTGTAAAAATTCTCACCACTCGACCTTAGATCATGACAGACACATGGCAGCTAAAAGAGCTAAGACACCCTCTAGGGACAGACCACAGAGTTCCAAAAGACAACAGGGAAATTACAACTCTTATCCTCCCTGTAAATTCTGTGGGTTCACAGACCATCACTCAGACGAGTGTGGTGACTTCCCTGGGTGTGATATCTGTGGGAGTTATAACCATGAAACAATGAACTGTCCATCCCAACGCCAAAAGTTTTTCAGGAACACAAGAGTTGCTAACAAGCAATTCAGGGAACCCACTGGAAAGTGGGTTCACCATAGGAACTAATCTGTTTCTATGTATCTGTGCAGAAATATCTCAAGGAATCGGTATGGTATCTAGATAGTGGCTGTTCTAGACACATGACAGGGATTCAACAATATCTGCACAGATACTCAAGGGAGCCAGGTCCCAAAGTGGTGTTTGGAGATAACTCTTCAGGTGACACAGAAGGATATGGCTCAGTGAATTGCAATGGGATCACATTTACCAGGGTTGCATATGTGAATGGTCTTAAGCACAATCTTATTAGCATCAGCCAGTTATGTGATGCTGATTATAAGGTTTTGTTTACTAAGACTCAGGGAACCATATTCAACAAAAATAATGATGTTGTGCTAGTTGCACCTAGAAGAAGAGATGTTTATGTCATCAACATGGCTGTGTGCTCTGAAGACAGCTCAAATTGTTTTCTTGCCAAAGCCTCTGAAAGTGTCAACTGGCTGTGGCACAAAAGACTGTCTCATCTCAACTTCAAGAACATCAATAAGATAGCCACTCAAAACTTGGTTGCTGGTCTACCTTCAGTAATGTTTTCCAAAGACAAAATCTGTTCTGCCTGTGTCAAAGGAAAACATCACAGGTCTTCATTCAAGACTAGGCAATCATTCTCTATTGACAAGTGCTTACATCTCCTTCACATGGACTTGTTTGGGCCTGTCAAACCTCAAACCATTAACCACAACAAATACACCTTGGTCATAGTTGATGAATTTTCAAGATATACATGGGTGTTCTTCCTCAGAAGGAAAAGTGATGCAGCTGATGCCATCATGTCCTTCATCAGACAAGTGGAAAATATGAATGAAGTTAGAGTCAAAGCTCTAAGAAGTGATAATGGTACAGAATTCAAGAATCATCAACTTGAATCATTTTGTGATGAAAAAGGGATTTCACAGAACTTCTCTTCAGCTGGCACTCCTGAACAAAATGGTGTGGCTGAAAGAAGAAATAGGACTCTGATTGAAGCAGCAAGAACTATGTTAAATGGTGCAGCCTTACCAAAGCAATTTTGGGGAGAAGCTGTACACACTGCCTGCTATACTCAAAACAGATCAATCATTGTCAAAAGACATGGCAAAACCTCCTATGAAGTTTTCAGAAAAAGATCTCCAGACGTCAGCTATTTTCATGTGTTTGGATGCCCTGTGTTTATTTATAACTACAGGGATAAACTTGGAAAGTTTGATGAAAAGGCTGATGATGGATTCTTTTTGGGATACTCTCCAACAGCCAAAGCCTTCAGAGTATTCAACATCAGAAGACAAGAAGTAGAAGAAACTTTCCATGTCAGATTTAATGAAGATGATGAAGTCATACAGAGAACAGGAACAGAGGGTGATGAAGTAGATTTTAATGAAAATATTTCTTTCCCAAGTGATGAGTTCACAGAACCCAGACCTACCAATCATCACCACTCCAACACTCTCACTCCTTATGTTCCTGCTTTTGATCCTCTCTCTACTCACAACATAGAAGTTCCTACCTCTCAGGGACTTGATGAAGAAGAACCTCAAATCTCTGATGGTCCTTCTCATGATATTAATGACTCACCAATTCTTCAAAACTCTGAAGTTGCTCCTGCTGATAATGAAATTGCTTCCCTAGATATGGCTGAAGAAGACTCAGACACTGAAGTAGTTTTTGAAGAAAGCCCTCCTAATCAGCAGGATGAGATTCAAATTGTTCCAGCTGTCCCCTCAAGTACCCCTGTTTTTGAAACTCCAGCTCCTCAAAATAAGTGGTCAAGAGATCAACACATTCTTCTTGTCAACATTATTGGGGAACCAACTGCAGGGGTCACAACCAGACAGCGAATCCAAGACTCTGAGTCAGCCTCAGCCAATGAATGTCTATTTGCTGAATTTCTTTCTCAAATTGAACCTAAAAGAGTTGCTGAGGCTTTGGTAGAAGATAGATGGGTAGCTGCTATGCAAGAAGAAATCAATCAGTTCAAAAGGAACAAGGTTTGGACACTAGTGCCAGCTCCACCTGGAAAGAATATCACAGGCACTAGATGGATCTATAGAAACAAGATGGATGAAATTGGGAACATCATCAGGAACAAGGCAAGATTGGTAGCACAGGGATACTCTCAGACTGAAGGAATTGATTATGATGAAACTTTTGCACCTGTTGCTAGACTTGAAGCCATCAGAATCTTTCTTGCTTATGCTGCCTATATGAACATCACTGTCTATCAGATGGATGTAAAGAGTGCCTTCCTCAATGGTGATTTGGCTGAGGAAGTCTATGTTGCTCAACCTGAAGGATTTGAGAGCAGCGAGTTTCCCAACCATGTGTACAGACTTCACAAAGCAATGTATGGTCTGAAACAAGCTCCAAGAGCATGGTATGAAACTCTTTCAAATTTCTTATCTGAAAACAAATTTGTCAGGGGTTCTATTGATAAAACACTCTTTACCTTCAAGGACAAGAGTGATTTCATCATTGTGCAGATTTATGTGGATGATATCATCTTTGGGTCAACAAATGTCAATCTTAGTAAACGTTTTGCTAAATTAATGACCAAGAAATATGAGATGAGTATGATGGGTGAATTAACTTACTTTTTGGGTTTTCAAATTAAACAATGTCCTAAGGGAATTTCTATTTGTCAAGAAAAGTATGTTAAGGATTTACTTAAAAAATATGACTTGGCTGATTGTGCTTCAGTGAAATGCCCCATGCTTCCACCCAACAACTTGGGCCCTGATGAGTCAGGGGTCTCTGTCAATGAGACTTTATATAGAGGCATGATTGGGTCACTGATGTATTTAACAGCCAGTCGTCCAGATATCCAATTCTCCACATGTCTCTGTGCAAGGTACCAAGCTAACCCAAAAGAATCCCATCTAGTGGCTGTTAAGAGAATTTTCAGGTATCTCAAAGGAACACCATCCCTAGGACTATGGTATCCAAAGGAATCAGGCTTTGATCTCAAGGCCTATTCAGATTCAGATTATGCTGGATGCTGTATTGACAGGAAAAGTACTTCAGGCAGCTGTCAAATCCTAGGAGGAAAATTGGTTGGATGGAGTGCTAAGAAGCAAAACTCTGTGGCTATGTCTTCAGCTGAAGCTGAATATGTCGCTGCAGCCAGCTGTTGTGCTCAGGTGCTCTGGATGAAAAGTCAATTGGCTGACTATGAAATCTTGTATGACAAAGTGCCAATCTTTTGTGACAACACCAGCGCCATCGCCATATCCAACAACCCTGTTCTTCACTCTCGTACCAAACACATTGATATCAGGTATCATTTTATCAGGGATCATATTATGAAGGGAGATATTGAGCTGCATTTTGTTCCCACAGAGCTGCAACTAGCTGATATCTTTACAAAGCCTTTGGCTGAACCTACGTTCAACATGCTAGTTGTTGAGCTAGGGATGCTCAATATTTCAAAGCCTGTGGCTTGATATTAAATGTGTTCATTAAATGATTGATTCTATATTAAATGTTTTATTAAATGTTTTTCACATGTAACTAGGTAGTTGCGTTCCAAGTAAATGCGAAAAACATTCTCACATTTTTTAATCATTTAAGTTTCGGATAACGAGGAGACAAACGTTTTGAAAGGTCAAGGGGACCCACTTGAGCAGTCATTTTCGCTTTTGCATTTAATGCAGTTGAATAACTGTTCACTCTAAGTTTGAATATATATATTGTCTTCTTTCTCTTCTCACCCACCACCATTCTCAAAATCATTTTCTCTCTCTAAAACTCTTATCTCTCTCAACCATCCGCCATTTTCATTCACCTTCAACCTTATATCAATGGCGTTTCCCGTACCAAAAGCCTCCAATGTGAACTTCGAGATCAACGAGAGCATCATCGCCTCAAATAACACTATTGGATGGATCAAGGCACCCAACAACACCTATTCGGATCTGGTAAATTTCATGCAGAATTGTGACCTAAACGAAGCCTTCACCAAATCTCCTTCCACCTTTTACCAAGAATACCTTAGGGAATTTTAGTATTCTGCCGAAGTTGAAGAAGACACCATTACCTTTAGCCTTTCTTGCAATGAACATCCTTTTGCCTTTTCCCTTGCTGATTTTGCCAGTGTGGCCGGACTTAAACATGGAGATGATTGCTTGAAGACAGTTGACAAAAAGGCTGTCAAGGAAGCATTGGCCACACTCAAACCCTGTCATGACATTAACCCTGCCCTCACACCAGCTGACATCCTTGCTAAAGCACCTCTGAAGATCAAGTATTTCTCTCCTATGTGGCGTGTCCTCTTCACCCACATTGTGAAGTCCCTGGGAGGCATGCAGGGATCACAAGATCAAATGTCGTTCAAACATCAGACTATTGCATATGGATTAATTTGGGGAGCTGATGTTGACGTTGGAAGCCTTCTTTTCTCTAACCTGGTAGAACAACTAAAGGGAAGGAATCAGGTCAGGGAAAAGAACATCTGTTACGTGCGTTATTTGTCCCTGATCTTTGAGAGTTTGCTGGGAGAAAACTACCATAACAAGGCCTTGACAACCCTGAAGCCCTATCGCATTACAGGCGCCATTTACAAGGAGATAGGAGCTGAGGATTTCCCTGTGACCGCTCACATGCTGAACGTTGCTAACCAGGTACCCAACGCTGAGAAGCCCTTGCTCCCTTCCTCTGAGAAGGTGAATACTTCTAGTGTCGCTGGCAAGTCTACGTCTTTGACCTCTGGGCAGCACACTACCAAGTCCAAGGCTTCTTCTGGCCAACAGCCAAAGAAGAAGAAAATCCCCTCTTCTTCTCAACCTAAAGCTGTTAGCAAGGCCAAGGAAAAGAAGATTGAAATCGCCTCTGGTCCAGATACTCTTGTGGATACAGAATCTTTGGCTGACAAACAACAGGCGTCTAGTGTCTCTAGGTCAGCAGAGACTACAGGAAACCAGCCAAACCAAGCTGATATCTCACAGGTAATCAGTGTATATTTTTAGAGGTTCACAAGCAACCACTCTCATTTATCTGTAGGAGAGAGTGGTGAAGTTAGGGTAATCCTCGACCCATAGAAGTCTGTCATTTCACTTAGAATTCTTTAAGACTTCTGTACACTCTGTCTTTGCACCAGGGAGTGATTCATTTGTGTTTATAAAGCACCCCGATGACCCTGAACCCTCTAGACAGTATTCAGGCTAACAACAACCTGAATACATTAATGTCTCAACCTTGATGGCTGTACTTCACACAGCCTCTTGGTTCCCTCATTAAAAGAGTCCCAAAGGATTTATCCTTTCAGGGGGAGCTGAATCATCACCCTCAGCTTTCCTAGGGGCAGCGTAACAGGTGACCTACAACAACATATGTTTCACTCTTAAAAGAGTCCCAAAGGTTTTACCTTTTGGGGGGGCTGAATAATCACACTCAGCTTTCCTAGGGGCAGCGAAATGGCGATCATTAAACAACATATGTTTCACAATCAAAAGCGTCCCAAAGGTTTTTACCTTTTGGGGGGGCTGAATAATCACACTCAGCTTTCCTAGGGGCAGCGAATGGCGACCATTAACCACACTTCATTCACACTTAAAAGAATCCCAAGGATTTATCCATTGGAGTGGCTGAGTAATCACCCTCAGCCTCTCTGGGACAGCGAAATGGCGACCATCCACTTTATATTTTCCCTGTTACTAATTTCAACAACCTTGCAGGCTGAAATTGTACAGCCAGTCAAAGAACCTCAGGTACATGAAACGGAGGCTGAAACAATAACTCAGGACATTCAGATTGAAGAAGAACTTGTGCTCAATGCTGATGAAGAAATGCTCTCTGTAGAAGATTATGTCGCTGAGTTTGAACCAATGCCTGAAGACGAATTCCCTGAGGGAATGTTTGATGAGGAAGAGGAAGAAGATGAGGATGACCAGCTGTCAGTCTCTCCTCCTAAAGAAGATGACAAGACTTCTCCTCTTAAGGAAGCTGTTGACACACAAAACTCTGCTACATCTGCAACAACAGTCCTTCAAAGACCAATATATGATCCAACAGCTGAATTCCTTTTGTTTGATCATCCTACCCAGACCAACTTCGACTTAATTCCAAGGGAGGATGATTTTGCTCAACAAAGCCTCAATATCAAAAATCTTCAGCCTGTACACCATCAGTCTGATATTGAGCGCTTGTCAAGAAAGCTGGACGTGATCAAGTCAGAGATGCATAATTTTACTGTCACCTTTCCAGGTATTATAAAGAAGGCTGTGACTGAGGCTGTCACTGAGTCTATTCAGGAGGGTACAAGAAAAGGTGTGGCTCAAGGACTAAGTCATCTCTCGACGCGCATCAAGAATGCAATTGACTCAGTTGTCCCTGCATTGTTCCAAGAACAAGAAACCACCATAAACAGACACTTCAATGCAGTGCGCAACAGGCAATACAACCATGCTGGTTTTATTGTCAAGCGAGTTCAGGCAAATACCAATGCCAATGCCAACTTATTGCTGAAGATTGCCAGGGCATCAAGAAAAAGACAGCGTGCCATGGCTGCCTCTGTGGAGCAGATTGCAAGCAGATTACAGGCACGTTCATCCAAGCACGAGAGAAGTAAGGATGAACGTGAGGGGGAGAAGACTACTAAACTCAGCCTTGCATCTGCTGAACAAGGCTCATCTTCAGCCAACCCTTCAACAACACCTGTTCCTCTTCAAGTCATCGAACCAGTTATAATACCTGATGATGAGGATCAGACTCAGGGGGAGCAACAATCACAAGATGGCGATGACTCATCTAAATCCATGATCCTAGTTAACATCAGCAAACCTGAGGATGAGGATGAACCAGCAGCCAAGAAGCTTAAATTCACTGTGAGCTCCCTACCAAAATCTATTCAAAATCAGGCTCAAACAGCGTTCCTCAAAAGAGCTGATGATTTGAAAAACATAAGTGTGGAGTCCTCTGTCTCAAAGAAAGGTAAAGAGATAGTTTTAGTTGATACTGACACTAAACTTAAGAAGATAGCTGCGATGCTAGAGACAGGAGGATCCACAACAGACCTTTCCCAATTTTCAACCTTTACACCTTCTGATGAGAGACCTCTAACGCCTGAAGAAATAGAGCAACAGGCTGAAGAATTCAAAAGACTAAGTGAGCTCAAGGCAGCCAAAGAACTAAATGAAGCCACTCTGAGGAAGATGTCACCTCCTGAAAAAGAAAAACAAAAACAAAGGTTGAGGGAAATGGAACTTAAACGCGCTGAGGCCCTAAAGAAAGTCAAAGCTGACTATGATGCTTGCGTAAACAACAGGTATGCTGCAGGCAAGATAACCAAGTTTAGATACACCATTCACAAGTCCACAAACACTCCACAGATGATCTTATGGAGGGATAATCAAACCGGGAATATGGATGTGTTTGACAACTTCAGGTTAAAAACACTTGGGTTATCAGAATGGTTTGAACTCGAAGCCTTAGCTGCCAAAAAGTCTGGACAGGCGAATTTCCTTCTGCTTAAAACTCTTAAGGCTAAGTTTAACTGGATCAAGGAAACAGCTGCCAAACTCAAGATTGATCCTCCACCACAGCTTTTCGAACAAGGACCCCAAAGACAGGCAACAAAAGAAGAAGAATTTCCCAAATCATTGATGAAACTTTTGTTACTGAAGATGTTCGTGTGGATGGCATGCACAGGGACTTGATCCTTCCTAATGGTATAGTTGGCCCTGTTGATTGTCAGACTTATTCAGTGCCTGATAGAGGAATGGCATTTATGAACAAAGCCTGCCAATATGCTTTTCAGAGGGAAGATGAGCTTTGCCTGGCTTCAACCATTCAGCTACTCTGTCACAAGAAGTGTCTCAAGATCAACTCTGAATATTCTAAGAAGTTTGCAAAGACTTTGCAGGATGAAATTGATAACAGATTAGATGTGGCCGAAGCTGAAGAAAGAATCAAAAATGATGACTATTGAAGATAGTATCAGCCCTTTTTACCTTCATCTTTTATTTAACTTATGTATTGAACTTGTATCTTTTCTTTAAGTCTTAATAAAATCATGAGGTATGTTTGTTTAGATCTGTTATGTGTAAGAAGAAGCTGTTAAACTCACTTACCTTAACTTAGTTAGATCTAGCACTATTTATGTTTAAATAGGGGGAGATTGTTGGGAATCTAAACTTGTTAGATTCCCTGTTCATTGATTTAAACATAATTAGGCTGATAGATAGTCCCTTGCCTGTGCCTAGGAGGCAGGCAAGTTTCACAAGACTCACAGAGATCCGAATCTCTGTGAGCAACCTCAGAGGAGTCCATGTCAGAGACATTGTCAGGGAAGTCGAAGATTACCTGAAGACATACTCCTTGGCTGTGATGGATAACAGCCAAGATGTATTAGGGACTCTGAGGGGTTGAGAGTTAACAGGGGTGGCAATACCCTGATAACTCTCAGCACACTTTGGACATGCCATTTGTGTGTTCGAGAATATGAAGAATAAGGAAACTGTTTTGGACAACTGTTCCTTAAAGCATAATGGAAGACTACCAAGAATAGAAGGACATCATGTGACTGATGTGGGAACTTGTAAAAGTTGTGTAGTCGACATCAAGTACTGTTCAAGTCAAACTCGTAACACTATAAATAGGATGTGTATCCTTGCATTAAGATTTAACACTTTGCAATATTAAGAACATTAGTGCGTGTAACTTAGTGAATCAAACAGCTACGACTGTATTCATAAGTTAAGGTTTATTGTTGTTCAAAGTGTGCACAACACATTGTCATCAAACGGTGTTATCCATAACACTTGTAATTCTTTATTATACAATAATAAGATTACGTTTGAAAAGTAATACCTTGTGTTGATTAAGTTAAGATTAGGGTTTCTCGCATTAATTAGGGACTTTCACCTAATGACTCTTGTAGATTAGTATTCATTGTGGTATCTTTTAAGAATCCCTAACTTAACTGAGATATCAGTTGGTAGGATGAGTTCTGAGAATTGTATGACATAGTGACACCTAATGTGTTACGGTACAATTTTGACTTGTTTGTGATTAATAAAAAGACTACCTTTGATTGCTAAATTCTACATGTATCGATGTTATCTATCTCTTATTGCTTCATCCTAGTGTTCGCATTAGTGATGCAACCATTGAGCAAGTACTCATATTGATTTGAGTTACGTTGTGGATTATTCTCTTTGTATTCCTGAGTGCCATCGAGGTCATGAACCTCATGATTAATTGGCTAAGCTCATTTCCTATTGTATTGTAGTTAAGTTCTTGGTGAACAACTCTTCATCACTTTTCTGCAGATCACTCATTGTTTTTATAAAGTTAAAAAAGTATCCATTGAGAAAAACTGCATTTTCATCACTGAAAGGATTATTTAAAATAAGATTTATAAGTGATTGTTATCGAAAGGAAATTGTTTATAAAACATCTTGGAAAACCTAATTGTTTTCATAACAAAGAAAATCTTTGTAAATTTAAATTTTGATTCTTATTTAAGAATTAAGCATAAAGATGTTTTTATTATAAACATGATGATAAAATTTTGACGAACTAAGTATTGCATCGTTAATCTTGAAATTGTATATAGTTGCGCGCCTACATACAATTTGGAACGGACCATGCAAGGCTGATTAGTAGTCACCATAAAACTAATGAATAAACACTAAATTTTCTTTGAAGATTGTGAAAGATTAAATTTTATGAGATCTGCAAGAAGTGAAAAATAGGGACATAGTGTTAGGGACACCTACATATGTGCCTATAGCATCTATTCTTCTGAGTCGAATTTACTCATCTGTGGAAATTGTATTATTTGACAATTGACAATTCTTTCTTGTCCAATTCTCCCGTAGCGAGATTCTTAGGAAAAGTATCTGATTACCGAGTGTTGATACCCGACTGGATGTATTGATGTTATTATCATTTCTTATGATTTGATTTTATTTGAATGACCTGGGTAACGATCCGAGGAGCTTTCGAATGCGTACTCAAATTATGAAAACATGGGATATATTCATATTCGTTAAATGTTTTCGTCTGTACCTGATTTGAAATTCTCTCGTGTAGATTATGCGTTGACCTTACTCTTTTAATGGTAGTTGTGTCTCCATATATCCTTGAATTTGTGAAGGATTATGAGTTATTATTAGTCTTTTGAGAAGTTCACATCTTATCGACGGCAATAAAACTGGAAAGTTAGTAATGCCAGTAGAATGGATTGATTGATTATGACATGACGACATTGTCTTAATTGATGGGAACTAGAGTAGAATTCCCCTAAATGATAAGATGTTGATTATCAAAAGTGATCTAAATAATTCTTAATGGACGACCATATCCTGCATTTAGACTTGAAATTATATTGTGAATAATTGTGAATTAGTCATAGATATTATAATCTAGAAAGAAGTTAATATGAATTTATTGAAAAGATGTTTATGTTATCTGAAACTTTAGGAAGTATTTGTTGGTGAATTACCTAGACTTTCGCCATTAAGGCAAGTTGAAATTGGTATTGATTATATTCCCGGTGCTGCACCTGTGGCTTGTTCACTGTACGTCAGCACCATCTAAATTAAAGGAATTACCGTACAACTAAGAGAGTTGTCGGAGAAAGATTTTATTATACCAAGCCTGTCATCATGAAGAGCTATGGTGTTATCATTCCTAATATTTATAGATTACTATAAACAGAGTAAATTGACAATCGAAAACGATATCCATAACTCGAAATGGAAGATTTGTTCGATCATTTACAAGGTTCTAGAAATTTGATCCACGGCATGGTTATCATCAACTTCGCATCTGCGAAAAAGATTATGTATTCCAATCACTACATCCGGTACTTATAATGAACATTATGAGCTTCACGGGATGTCGTTTGGATTGACTAATACACATGTAGTATTCATAAATTTGGTGAATCTCGTGTGTAGGCTGTAATTTGATAAATTCATGCTTGTGATCATTAAAGACCATTTATTTGTTTATAAGAATAAAAATGAGTTAATCATTAATTATAGATTGCCCTGAATTGGCCGATCAATAAAAACCTGTACCTTAAATATTTAACATATGATGAAAGACTTAATTCTTTACATTATTTGACTGTGCGATTAATAGAAAACGGAATCCATATTGACTCTTCATTAAATTTAGAGCCCTTTTAAGACTTTGGGTTTTACAAAAAAAAAATAAAAAAAAATGGAAATATGTCTTAACAAATGTTTTAACAAAGGATTTGTAAGGGATTATTCCCTTATACACAAATCATTTAACTAAACTCCTGTTTAGGGGTAAATGTTTGTGTATACTTCTAGACAACTTAAGAAGAATTGAGGAAACTATATAACTTATGACTTGAAATTTGAAACGACAATTTTTGCTTTTCAACAATGAAATTTTTTTTTTACCAAGAATAAACGAAGGTTTTTCGAACATTTACGGATCTTATTAAATATTTTCGATAAATCAACAAAAATCTTGTTAATTAAATTCAAATTTATTTTGAACATTTTATATAATTGGTCGAACTAAGAAATTTAAAATTTTTACGTTTATGTTTCATAAAAATTTAATAATTATTATTTAATTAATTGTCATAATTATCGACGCTTTAGACGTCAGATTGAGTAAAACAGATAAAAATAATAGTTGAGATGAAACTAAAACTTAAAAAATATGAAGAAAGGTGAACGTAATTACTGACACATTATGTAGAAAATGATAAAGAATCAATTAGGATGTGTTCCTTAATAATGAAGGTGCAAAATAAATTGGCGAACGATATAAAAATAAACAATGTTTGTAAAAAGGATAATATAGATAATAAAAAGGGATTCACGACTAATATGAATCATTAAGATTGAGAAGCCGATGGCGTTAAATTTAAAAAAAAAGGCCACTCGTAGTTGCCTAAAAATAGAGGATTGCGAGATATACTATGATGGAATTTGTAAGTATAAGTATTCTATTTATGTCATTTTATGACTAAGAGTATCTTTGTCTGAAGAAGTTGTACTAATGGCAATTATGAAGGCAGACGTCGCCTTATACATTAGTAAACGTCTAACTATTGCAAAGGTCATCATCTGAATTTGATTCGATTTGATCGTCGTCAGACTGACCAAATCTGCTAATATCATTCCTGTTAATGATAGAATCTTGATGAAGAAATAGACTCTTTTGTATTTAAAGGAGTTATGTAAACATGGTGTGCCTGTATCGATCATCTATATCAAGATCCTCGCTTCGCATCGAATTTCTAGAGATTTTCTCAGAAGTCATTGAGAACGAACCTTGATGAGAGTACTATGTACCACCCCAATCGAAGGGACGAGGTAAAGCAACGATACAAAATACTATAAGCGCTGTTATATGTTTGAATGATTGACCTTTGGTAATAGACCGTATAATCGTTTTCCTTTGGAGAGATTATCATTGATAATTATCATATTAGGATCGAGATCGAATCTTGTTAGGATATATATTAGAGCATCTGTAAGCAGGAATTGGGATGAAGTCACCCGACATACACCCACTGTGAGTTGGACATGTCTTTTAGATTTAAGGTTTCCTATGATGGCGAACCTATCCTTTCAAAATACTCGACCCGCGAGACCTGAAATGATTGTCGAAATTAGGATCTGATTATTGACTGCCGATAGTGGGCAGGAGGTTATGTGAATATGAAATGTAGATCTTGAAGTGCCAGATGGGTAGTGAAGTTATGCCAAAATTTTTAACCTTGGAAAAATGAATTCATGATCTGACAAATCATGGGATATAAGTCCCCGTTGTATGGGACCATTGAAATGATGTAAAAGTTGGGATTGAAAGGCATATAAGCTGGATCTACCCTAGGACTTCAAGAACCGCGTGAATTATGTTTCGTAAATCGCACTTGATGGAATATCTATCAAGTGAAATTCTGATTATTCTTAATAAAGCTTAGATCGGCGAAAAGTTGCATTCATCAGAAACCCATGAACAACATGGATAGAGAAAGTAAGTCAACATTAAGCCTGATCTTATTCCCGTAGTTATGTTTGATGAAACTCGCGTATTATAATGGATTACACTTATGAGAGAAGACCGAATGTGGAGGAAATACCCACATGGCTTTAACTCTATAAGAAGCGAGTAGTAAGGTAAGATGATCTTTGAGGACAAAGATCCTGTTTAGGGGTAAATGATGTGACAATCCGTCAATTTATGATTGATATTTTATTCTCAATATTTATTTGAAAATATTATTTTAATGTTACAATATGAACTCACTTACTTTTGGGAAGAAATTTTGATTTACGTCTTGAAGTAGCATCGACTACGTCTAAACCGGAGGATTCAACTTTA